>OX031063.1:49627171-55404671 GCA_943736015.1 Tridacna crocea
ATTTCTTTGCGATTTTTGACTTCGCACGGCAACTGTACGGTTGCCACACGGCAACTGTACAGTTGCCACACTGCAGCCGTACGGTTACCTTGAGACCATCGCATATCAATCGTACGGTTTTATACTTGCGTTTGTCTAGCGAAGACTGCACGATGATCGCATGAACATCTTGCGGCTGTCTTGCGAGCGCCTTGCGTTTGGTGAAAGTGTGTCTGAAGACTACTGCGGAACGTACGAACAACGTATTGATTCGCACGGCTGCCCCGCAAATGCCTTGCGAAAACTTAACGTCATCCCTCTTCTTTTAAAAAAGTTTTATATCTTGTTCGTCATTTGTCGCTATCGAGATTTCAGGAAGAGAAGGCCATGCCTCAGAAACAAAGATCTCAAAGGGAAAAGGGGAAGGCTACGGTTGCTGAACCTCCCATTGAACCCAATAAAACCGAGGTACCACCAACCCAGGGTTCAGATGAAGAAAGCATGTGCTTGTACAAGAGTGACAAATATGCCTTTAGCATAAAATAGCGTCGTCCCGTTCTTCATCTACGAGCACCCTGTTCATGGCTGTAATACGCAACCTCTGTGCCTGGATAGCCGGGGTTAACTCTTTGAAGGCCTTCTGCAGAATGAGGATGCTGCTGCATACTATTGTGTCTATCGATATCAAAAATCAAAATCTGGACAAGAGGAGATAATTCCTCTTCTTTAAGGCGATCGCACGAACACCGTACAGCTGTCTTGCAAATTCGTGCTTGCCGTGCGGTGGTCGTAAGAAACTTTGAAAATTCTTACGGCAGTCTTGCGGGTGCCTTGAGAATTTGTGCGGCAGCGTTAAGATAACCGCATGACAGCCGTGCGAACACGTCGCTTTGTTTTTTTCGTACGTTCAACCTGCGGACACCGTATACTTTTTGAGTCAACCGTACGAACAACATACGGAGATCGCTTTTCAAATTTGCAGTATGTTCGACGGGTACGAATATGTAGCGATTGTGTTTGCGTCGGAAATCGTACGACGAAAAAATCGCAAGGCTGATGTGAAACAGGCCTTAGAATCATTTCTTGTTCTACATGCATAAGCTGTCATTGTGTCTTCAACTGCAATAAACTTGAAATGATCATGCGGTCATGCATACTGTGTTCCATATTAATAGTGAGCCATCTTATGCATTTCATTTCATACAATATCTAGCTTTTCTTGAGTACTTGATCATTCGACTGAATCTCTAAAACGATTTGACATCTCCAAAACATAAGTACTCCATACATAGTTTGACAGAAGATGCATTTTTCGTAGGCATGGAGTTATTCTATTATATGTATGTAAAACAGTACATATGTAAACCCCCCCCCCCCCATGTAAGGGGTGCTGTAGAAGAGCTACTGGTATGTACAAACACGGATTCATTTTTTTTAACCAACATTATTACAAAAGTATTTGTAACTTGATGAGTTCCCTTTCTTCTGCATTTGGCTCTGATTACTTTTTTCTTGTTGCATTTCCATCGGTAAACAGAGTTGTGTTTAGAACTGTTTCTGTTGCACATTTATGAAATTCTCTTTTCGTTACTGCTAAAGCATGATGACTTTGATTGTCATTATAACTGCTAGATTGTGATATCATCGACATTGATTGAAAAATAAATTCCTTATCCATTGGTGCTGAGATAAACTTTGCATTGTCTGTTTCACATTCTTTCTTGCTGAAACAGGTCAAGATACTTCATTTTTTCCCAAAATAATTAAGTTTTCTTTCCTAACTTAACAGATTTCGACAGAATGTTCAAGGATAGTGTCTAAAGTTCTAGATCATTTGACACATGGCTCTTGGTTAAACATTTCGTACACCAATTAAATAGATGTTAAGTACAAGTTTGCTAATTACTGACAGAAGAGCTATTTTTGTGATGTCTTCAATGGCCAGCTCACTATCTAAAGCTAAGATCTAGAAACCGTTGTCTGCCAAAAGAGCCTATCAGTAAATCAAAACCCATCTTCAAGAGAAAACGTATCGTCTTAAGTGTAAATTGTCTAATTCTAGATCGTTTTGTTTATTTCTAAAACAAACTCATTCATCAATTCCTTTTAGCTGTCAAAAGTATCCCCTACGCTGACAAATACAAACTCCCTGTCAAAAGGGCTGAAATGTAACAGTTCAGTGTAAGTTTGTCCTTTTATTTTCCTGTATTATAAAAGAAAGTTTCAGCCACGAAACCTTCACACTTTTTTTTTTTTTTTTTTCAATCGTATTTATTTTCAATCTACATGTCCTATTATCAGATAAATGAATCAGTATTTAACCAATGGCCTTGCAATCACAGTGGTATGCAGGAAATCTTGAGATTAGATGATTAATGTGATTATCAGTTGGATATTCCTGCTGATGAGTCCTTTTGGTAGTCGAAAATGGTCAGTTAGGTCCTATTGAAAACCCCTAAGATTCTATTAGGCACTAAATCACGTATACTAAAAGGCACTTAATTGAGGAATTTATTCGAAATATTTTTTCGTAGGAAGATTCAATGTAACCATGTAAGAAGGGTTTGTTTTGCTAAGAAAATGGCTGATAAGTCCTTTTGGCAATCAATAGATGGTGTAGTGGATTTCTACCAATACCGTTCAGCTAGTAACCTTGAGGTCGACATTGATCTTGCATCGGAAGGGACGAAAGGGAGGTGGTATTTAACAAAGGCATAATATCGCGAAAACTCTTTAAACTTTCTTCTTTAAATAACTAAGTTCTATGATGAGTAAGTAAGGGTCATTCTGATCCTCTTGTCAACACAAACCATTTCGAAAGCTAGATTATACGAAGCAGGTGCATGCTATACTTTATTGTCTTTTTCAGTTTCAGTGTCCTTCGCAGAATATTATGTGAGGCTTGTATGCTGAAGAAAGCGAACACACTTTGGGTGTAAAGAATTCATCCTAGAGACTTCGGGATTAGTTACGAATATGCAAAAATTTAAATGACTTCAATGTCATTCTGATAGGGGAAAAAAGATGTTCCTTTACCCCTCTTAAATGAAGTTTTCATACGCATTGATAGCTGCACATGTGCGTAGCTGACTTTATTTTCCTTTTTTGTTTTTTCTTTTTCAAATCACTTTTAATATATTTTAAGTCGTTTCACGGCGACACTTTACTTATTCGATTCAGGTACGTCATTAAGTTTCACGAGTACTAGTCTAGGGGTTTGAGGTGTCTTACCTAATGATATTCCAACGAAAAGGTATACACTGAAATAATGATAGTTTCATTCATCATAAAATGATCTTATATTTAGTATTATTTAGTAGGCAGTCACTTCGTACCATTCCGTTTATGAACACTTCGTACCATAAATTTACCATTTCGTACCCTAGCGTTACAACTTCGTACCATGATAATACTATCTCATACCATGACCAACAGCATCAATAAATGTGACAGAAAGATACATTTAATATATTAACTTAGCATAAACAAATGCTTTGGTAATCAAATTTACGGGATTTTAACATATCAGCTGGTGGGAAATAGACAAAATACAATAGAAAATCCATTCCATTTCGATCTTGTTTGTTATCATTTTTCCAAGCATGATGCCGAGACATGGTCAAACGTCAAGGTCAGTGTGACGATTTTGTTCTTTGTCAGAACGCCATTTTCCACATTATTCATTTATTAACACTGCACGCCTTGCAAAAGGCGTTCGTTTTTATGATTCTCGGAGAAATTGTTTTGAAAACATGGGAATAGGAGATAATAAAATACTGTTATTGAACATTTATTATACATTGCTTCACTTCAATATTGATTTAACTTTTTTAATGGACGTTTTTCATTGTCAAAACTTAGATCCCTGAAATATGGTACAAAATGGAATGATTATGGTACGAAGTGGTAAAATCATGGTACGAAATAGTATAACTTATGATACGAAATGGTCAAATTAAATGTACTGTATGTAATTCATTTCGGGGAAACTGATCTCACTTCTCTAAGTAACACTGGAAAGATTACTTAAAAGTTCTAAAGAGAGCGTGGTAGTTTTGAAATGCTGGATACGTACGATCATAAGTCCGTTCTATTCGACCCTCGACTGTTATTCTTTCGACAATGTAGTTTTTACCAAGATCGAGTTGGAACCAAGGATTTAATTGAGTTTTAGTGGCAGCACAACAGTCACATGAATCTCCGTTGTTATCATGGTTACCGTCGACCGCTCTCGATGGATCCCAGTTTGCAAACTGGCTGCTCAGTGTTATCAACTTATATCTCGACAGGACGGCTGGGGCAGCTAGATCTGTAATTGTATATCATTTAAATGGGTAGAGCTAGCGTAACTTGCGTATTAAAATAAACGGGTGAATTGTCACTCATGGTAACAGAATCTATGCGATAACCATCGTTAAGGTGCTCCAGGTGTGCTATAGGTTATGTCCAGAAGATAAACTCTTTACCACGGAAGCCTGCACTATATTCAGCATTCCGTTGCTTCTTGCAGGTAATATAAAAAAGACACTCTTACATTAAAAAACTATGTGCAAGCCAGTCAAAAGTCGTACTTTTGTAGACATTCAGCCATGGATTAACAATTGAAATCATAGGCTTTCGGTTTTTTTAACATGCACATAAAGTAAAGCACGTGAATAACCTGCTTCATTTCACAGTATGTTAAATGTGGCTTTTGGAACATGAAATTACCTTTTATAACATAAAAACGAAAATAAAATAATAGAATTTGGTGTCGAGAGACAAACCCAGCGGAGAAAGAGAACCAAAAAGTTCTTGATCCGCCCATTGTTGTCTGCAGAGAGAAAGCTCCAGTTTGTCATCATAACCAACTTTTGCAAGAATTCCGGATGGAAGACAGCATTTCATTTTTCATTACATGAGAAAGCAGCCACACTTGTTTAAGGAGATATTGCATAGAGTATATCCTAGAATCAATTAGAGTAACACAAACTTCAGAGAGACTCTTGAAGGGCCTGTTGTTAAACAAATATCTCACAAGATGCTTTTGTAACGATGTGCTGCACTTGCGCTGCATTTATGAATTTCTTGACAAGCTTTATTAAGCTTTCATAGCGCTTCCAGTCTACCACGATCCCTGTACGTTAAGCCCCTGTTACACTATAGGACATTTCCACTGAGTTCGGATGAATTTCCTTAGTTTCCAAGAGCGCCACAAGATCGAAGGAAAAATCAGATGATTCTCCGGTAGATGGGGATTTAACAGCGTTCTCACCGGGATCAAGGCGTTAAGTACTACGGAGCAAGGTCTAAACAAACGCCAGTGAAGTGGGGATCAAGAAGCTTCCAGTAAGTTTCGAATACACCCCAGGATTTTCTACTTTACTGTTGCTGTTCGTGCTACGATTGATAGCGTTCTGACCAATATTTCGAGGCGTAGCTGATCGTTAGAATAAAGGTTTTAGCAAATAGATTTAATAGGGGTAATCCTTTTCTAGGAATTATTCGCAGCTTGATATTTTTTCATATGTTACCGTAATGTTTTCAACATTTAATGAATAAGACAAAAAAAAAAGCTCCATCTGACATTCTTCCAAACTTGGTACAATATAATAATCTGGTATTATTGAACAAATTGGCATGAAATTGACCTCTATGCAAAGAATAATTAATGTCTGAATATCTCGATCTTCGGCTATAATCGGACGGTACTGAAATTCTGTTAACGATAAATGTATGTTAGCCCCATAAGAGTTGAAAATCGTGCACATATTTCCGCATGCATACGACATTAGCCGAGGCTAAGGTTGGACAACAAATCAAGCATGAAATTTATGGTAATAGAGGTCATTTATTTTATGTCAATTTGTTCGAGTGATTCTATGTATTTTTCTGTCCAACCTACAGTCCGGACAGTATCTAGTTACCGCAACATTATAGTATTTTGTTTTGCCCAATTTAACAGTCAAGTTAATAATTTATTTCTGTCATACAGGACTTGTGTAAAATACCGGTTTACCTAATCAGATGTTGCGTTACTTAGGGATTTGAAATATTCTGGGGAATTAGACGAAAAACGTTCTTAAATGGTTGATACTCTTTACAACACCAGCAATTCAACGGGTAACTAACCTTTCAGGAAATGCTAGGTTGTGATTGGATAATAATCTAGTACAAATATTATGAAACAGAGCATTTCTCTAAACCTAGTAACGTCTCTTGAAACTCCATATTTTTTTATAGTTCATGATTTAGGGGTGTAAAGACAGTAAGATTTGTCTCAAATTCAAAAATTTCTCAAAAATTATCTTTCCGTGTGTATCGGGCTTTAATTGGTCAATAACTTGATTAGAGCCCCCCCCAAAATAGCGTATGTATACACAACTAAAAATAATATATCCTCGCATAAACCTATTTTTCAATACATGTACATGTAATTCGTTTTAGCTTGTTACTTACGAAATTGCCAGGTTGTTATTAGCAGTATTGCAAATACTCTGCCACCCAGCGTCATGTTTAGTACCCCCTGCAACACAAAGAGACGATATATTTATGTGGTGTTTGATCTCGTTAGATGGACTGTCTCAATAATTTGTCCTAGGCTTTGTATTATAGATGATTTTCGACTGAGAATGTCCTTGTTTTTTGCTGGTGCATCCATTAACGCCAATGACTTTGATGGTTTAATTCGAGTTGAATTTCTATCAAATGATAAGTTAGAATATATTCTATTCACTAGTGATATACATGTAATACACAGAAAACAAATAAAGGGATAGAGACAAAGAACATGGCTTTTGCTGAGGAACTGTATTGGAAGGATATCTTGCATTTACACGTACATGTAGCTTATTGAAGTATCGTCAGGATTTATAATGATCATCGCGACACGGTCTGTTCACTCTCTCTCTCTCTCTCTCTCTCTCTCTCTCTCAAATGACACTTTTCTCCTCGATGATTATGTTGGAAATGAGCCAATGGCTTGGAAAACCAGTGGTTCTGAGAGATTAATGTGAGAAGGGCCGGTAAGAAACCCAAGGAAAGTATGGATAGACCTGTACACTTGCAGCTGCTACATATCTGAAATGATGTTGTATACTTAGTCAAACAGCATACAAATATAGCACAGATTGTACAATGTGATCTGGAATCGTGGTTTTGTAGGATAAATATGAAAGAAGATAATTCAATAACTTTTTTTTCTCCGTAAAATCCTACATTGGAGCTCCAGAGAGATTTGTACGAGTATATTCGCTTTGTAACATTTAACGCTTTGTATCATAAATTTTGTCGATCTATCACTCTCCTCCACTGGCCCAATCGACAACAAAATATTCTACAAGTTTCCATCATTAACTCTTTACAAAAAGGACAAGGTGATTTAGGACTTGTCCTAATTGAAACCTTTTGCAGGAGAAAAATTGAATCTCATCTAAACTGAGCAGAGTTTTCATTGGAAAAGCAGAAAATATCGCTGGAAGGGACAAGAGAGGGACAAAAGCTTACTCCTTTTCCTATAATAATTTTAAAATATTTCTTTCTTAGGGTCGTTAGAACTCGAAACTATGGGGTAAACGGAATTCTATGTTAGGGTGAGGCACAATAGCAATTGAAAGAATTTATTGCATGGTTTTTTTTTTTGCAGATAGAGTTTTCTATACTGTTTTAGTTACAGACTACTTTCCTTGTGTGTAGCGTATTCAAAAGGAATTGATTGGGATAAAGTTATCAGAAACCCTTTGCCTAACTCGTATTTCTGTTCATGCAATGTTTGTGCAGTGCACAGGTTTTGCAATACGATGTGTGAATAGAAATGTAAAGATAAGAAACTAAACTGAAAAATAATGACGGATAAATTGTTAACCATTTACAACATAACACAATTCAGATATAGCCAGATTAAAAGCATTTTTAGATAACAACTTTGATGTGGCGCAAGTAAAAATATTTGCTATTGACAGAGAAGAAATCACTTTGGGAAAAGGGGCAAATGCTGGTTATCAGCATTTTCTCCTTTTCCAATAATGTTTTCAAAACCCCCCTCCATCAGGGTCATCAAAAGTCGGAATCATGCGGTAAAGGGTTTATCGATTGATTAAACATCATTTCAGTAAAAGAAGAAAAACTATGATGGGGAAGAAAAAAGAAAGAAATTAAAGTAGTGAAAAGAAAAATAAAAACATACTGATATAATATAACCTTAGACTGTTTCAACAAAATCTAAATTTAAAAGTTATTTATATTCAACTCGACAGGTAAGTAGTGATTCAAGTGAGCCTCGTCGTATGGCACATTAACCATTTTTACTTCCTTTTTGGCTTAAAAAAAGTATTTACTTACCATTGGGATGGTAAAAAAAAGTGAAATGCTCGACGTTTTTGCTGACTGGAGCACGAAGTGCTCAAAGTGAGCTTTTTGTGACTATACAGTGTCCGTCATGCGTCGTGCGCCGTCCGTTGTGTGGCGTGCGTCGTACCTAGTGCGTCAAGCGTCGTCAACGTCTACCTTGCGTACGCTCTAGAAGCCACATTTCAGTCCTATACTCATGAAACTTGGCCAGAATGATTGTCACGTTGATATCTTCAGCGACTTCAATAATGGGTCATGTGGCGTCAAAAACTAGGTCACAAGGTCAAATCTTAGAAAACCTTGTGTACGCTCTAGAGTCCACATTTTCGGTCCTATACTCATGAAACTTGGCCAGAATGTTTGTCTCGATGATATCTTAGACGTATTCCATAATGGATTATGTCGGGTTAAAGACTAGGTCATGTGGTCAAATCGTAAAAAAAAAGTTGTGCACGCTCTAAAGGCCACATATTCCTTTTAAAACTCCTGAAAGTTGATCAGAATCTTTGTCTTGATGATATTTTGGACAAATATGAAAATGAGTCATGCCCAGTCAAAAACAAGGTCACTAGGTCAAATCTTAAAAAAAAACTTTTTTACTCTCTACAGGCCATATTTTTAGTCAAAAAATCTTGAAAATTGTTCAAAATATTTGTCGTGATGATACCTTGCAAGTTCTTAAAAGTGGGTCATTTCCGGTCAATAACAAGGTCACGAGGTCAAATCTGAAAAACAAACAAACAAAAAACAAAACAAAAAAACAGTTTTTTTTTATGCTGAAGAGGTCACATTTTCTGTCAAAAACTCTTAAAAGTTTGCTAGAATTTTTGTCTTGTAAATTTCTCGGACAATTTCGAAAATGAGCCATGTCTGTCCAAAAAGTAGGTCAGTTGGCCAAGTTTTTGAAATTCTTGTGTAATTACTAGAAACCACATTTTTAGTGCAATACTCATGAAACTTGGACAGAATGTTTGATTTGATGATTTCTTGGGCCAGTTTGCAAGTAAGTCGTTTAGGGCCAGTATCTAGGTCACTGAGTCAAATCTTCGATAAAAACCTTTTCCAGCCAAATATATATGAAAACCTTGGTAAAATATTTGTCATAATATAGAAAAAGAGATTGAAAATTGGTAATGCTTGGTTAAAAGACTCAGGTGAGCTATGGCCCTCTTGTTTCAATATGAAATTTCTCACTTTACTTCATTTTTGCGAAAAAATATTGCGCTTTTTACGAAACATTTTGTTTTACGAAATAAGATTTCGTAAGTACGAAATAGTATTTCGTGAAAAGACTTAAAATGTATTTCCTAAATACGAAATATTATTTCGTAGATCCGAAATCATCATGTTGTAAATATGAAATTATCTGATATTTCGTAAAAACAAAATTATTATTTCGTAAATATGGAATTATCTGATATTTCGAAAAAAACAAAATTATTATTTTGTTAATATGAAATTATCTGATAATTTGAAATACAGTCATCCTCGGGTCGACTTTGGTTCAAAGCTCTTGGATTGCCTTACGATAGGACTGCATCGTAGGGTTGATTTACAGCCTCTCACATCATAGGCTATAGATAGGTTATATTTGAATTCCGAGTTGAGATGTTTTTTTCTTGAAATGCCTACACCATATACGATTTGGGTTTCTGTTTCAAGGAAGCTATATCTTGAGACAGTATTTTGATGTTTTGTGTTTTTAAGTTCAAATCAATTGAAACCAGACGGCATAAGGAAAATTCTATAGATCGCCAGAACTGTACATTATTCCCTGGAAAGACTTTGTCACCTGAGAAACAAACCATTCATCATCATCTTATCTCTTGAAATATTGTCGTGAAAATACAGAAATAAAAGATTTATGCGACGTTAAAAACACGAAGAAATCGAACATAATTGAGCCATGCTCTATGAAAAGGAGGTTTAATGCATTTCCATGATCCATGGTGCCAAGCAAGACATCACCTAATTATGCATCAGCGGACGGGGGTTGGGGGCGGTGTTCAGGGAAGATCCGATTCCATCCCTCCTTTAGAATTTTCAAAGTAATCGCCGTCTGCCTGAAATTTTGACCAAGTATAAAAGTGTCGTGCGAATTCTAGATCTATGCCAAAACATAAGTCAGATCTACAAAGAGCTTCTTCTAACAAACTGAAATGCATTAAAGAAAAATGTTTAAATTCGTAGGCAGTAGCCAATTTGAAGTTGAGCCATGTTGTGACAAAAGGACACCACGCAAACTATTAAATACTGATGGATCCATAGTAGATCTATCCATTTTTTGTAACAGCTGACGAAATCATATGTTAACTTAAATAAACTAATAAAAGTTACTGATGGCGAAAACTTTCGGCCCAGGCTGGCCTGGGTAGATACTTTTTGCAAATGCATCAAGCCCCTTTGTAAAAGAGCATTTCTCATATATAATAATCTATTCTAGACCCTCTTTCAAAGAAAATCCTTGATCCGCTCTTGTTCTTGTTATGGATCTTTAAAATCCATTTTGTCATATGAGCGATAAAAATATGAATTCGAATAGAAAATTTGAATTATCGAAAAGTTTCGGCTTATATCAGCCGCTGTAATGTAGAGAAATAACCCTCCTCTACAAAATGACCCATGGGTAATTTCTCTACGTAGTCGAATGGCCGGTGTCATTATTCGACGTACAGAAATAACTCCAGGGTCATTATTCTACGTAGAGAAGTAACCCGAGGGTCATTATTCTACGTAGAGAAATGACCCGAGGGTCATTATTCTACGTAGAGAATGACCCCAGAGGGTTATTTCTCTACGTAGAATAATTACCCTAGTCATTCCTTTACGCAGAGTAATGACCCTAGGGTCATTTTGTAGGGGAGGGTCATTTCTCTGCATTACACCGGCTGTTAACCTACTTCGTAGAGTTGGAATGAATCAATAGAAAAGTTTGATGGATCAAAAAAGTGGACATTTTTATTCTGAGGACCTATACACCTGTGTTGTGTCTCTTTTATCTAAGATGTTTCATATTCATAAACCTTATTTCAAGTCACCCTCCTCCATTTCACCAACCAGAATACTCTACACCTCTACTTCCTTAAACATTTAAATTCTAAGATCATCGTAGAAGAAAGTTATTTCCTAGTTTTGTTGTCCGGAAATATCAGAAATGTTTTGTCACATCGCACAAATCATAGAAGACTCTCCTAGTTTGTGTGTGTGTTTGTGTTTCAAAGGAAGTGGTAGAAACTTAGTCGTTTGAACTTGTGGCCAGAACCTTTGCCTTCTTTGGATTGTTTTTAACGGGGCGCATACGTATAAAAGCATTAAATGTTTAAGATACAATAAACAAAAACCAGATTTCTTGGTTAAATGATTTAACGTTATTTCAGTCGAAGAAGCAGAAGAAAAAAAGAAAGATGAATATGAAGAAGTTATTTAAAAGATAGAAGATAAAGAATTATTTTAACATCACGTTATAAAGATAAATAAAAAAGAAACGTACCCAAAGAAAATACTCTTAAACTATCTCAACAAAGATCTTAATATAATAGTTGTTTACATCAAACTCGACAGGTAAGTAATGGTTCAAGTGAATCGAGTCGTGTTGCACATTAACCATTTTTACTTCCTTTTTAAGTTTGAAAAGATTACTCGTCTATTCAGGTTTGGGATACCCTTTTTATTTATACAGTTTACTTCTCCACAAATCGACAAATATATAGCCTTATGCAGATTGAAAGCATTCGCAGACGACAAATAAACCCTTTAGCAGACGACAAAATTTTAGCCTTGACCAAATCGAAAGCAGTTGCAGACGACAATTTCAATGTGGCTCAAACCAGCTGGTAACCAGCATTTTCTTCTTTTCCCACAATGTTTTCAAAAGGCTTCATTTCCAAGGGCGTCAAAAGTCGGTATTGTGTGGTAACGGGTTAAGCGTTGCCAAATGTTATTATTTATCTAAGAAAGGGTTGAAAACACTGTGTGAATAGGAAAAAATGCTGATTTACTCACTATGTTTTCAAAATTTTCCTGACTAGGGGTCTTTTAGAATTTTGACTTGTAAGCCTTCTGGTTCAGGAGACATTGGGTATAATATATAATCTTAAGATCAGCTTTTTACCCGCATTTTTGTAACAAATAGTGCATAAATGCTAACCAGCATTTTCTCCTTTTCCCACAATGTTTTCCCTGCTGGAAATAAATTTCATTTTTTAGGTACGTTTGATTTGTCGTCTGCAAGCGCTTTCAATTTTGACCAGTTTAAAATTTTGTCGTTTAGTAAAGAGTTAAACGAAACGAAATCTGGAGGAGGAAATAAACAAATGGGCCTTGCTCTGAGAAACGATGGCTTAATGCATCTGCGAAATGCATCGACTCGGATAAGCCTGCGCAGGCTGATCTGGACCGAAACTTTTCGCTAACGGTCAATTTTCTGTATGTTGAAGGACCAAATTACCTCATGATTCTGTCGTTGATAAACAACAGATATTTAATGGATCCAGGGCCATGTGATGACTTTCTTGTAATCATGCATTACAGATACTCGTTAAGCCCCCTTTTACCAGAGCATAGTCAATTTTCTGTGTGTTCAAGGACCAGTTTACCTCATTATTATGTCGGTTATTAAACAAAATGTACTTAATGGATCCAGGACCATGTGATGACTTGCTTGGTATCATGCATTAAGCACATTAAGCCCCCTTTTGCCAGAGAATGACCGAAATCATATTGTTTGCAGGGTATTTTGACTTTCGAAAGGTTGTTTACTCTTTTAGCATCAAATACATATAAACTCGACCCTTTTCGATGCGTGATAGAAGAATCAGATGAGACCCTGACGGATTTTCGTTTCACAGGATTGACTGAACAAGCGGGCGAAATAGATCCAAAATCAGAATGCACGTTTTGTGCTGTCTGATCTCGATCTTAGCCGTCCGAAAAAATCCTTGCTTTCGCCTATGGAGCCAAAAGGGATAAATTGTCCGTTTACTTCAAAAACCTCGTAACTATAGCTTGTTCCAAGCTGTAGTTACGAGGTTTTTGAAGTGAACTGACGAAATATTTTCAAGATTAGAATCATCTTTTCTTTCAGTGCGATATAAACAATAGATAAGGAGGTTTATGTTCTCTCTTTTTTTTTTTTCATATTCCCCTTTACTTCTTCCTCAATGTCCTGTTTTAATCATGTATAAAATTTAGCAGATACTAGTACTTTCAATTTAAAATAGAGTAAGTTGGAATAAAAAGAGAATGTTCACCCATTACCACACAATCCCTCCTTGTGACGACCCAGAGAAAAAACCCTATAGAAAATATTGTGGGAAAAGGAGAAAATGCTGGTAACCAGCATTTTCTCCTTTTCCAACAATGTTTTCTACCCTTCACAAAGCAAATTTCAAATTTTCTGTCACTTTTATTTTGTCGTCTGCAAATGCTTTCCTAAATTTTATCGTTTGGTAATGAGTTAACTCTAAAATCGTCTGTCTGTCTTTCTGTCTATCAGCCTGTCTGTCAGTCCGTCCGTCCGTCTGTCTGCCTGTCTTTTTTCTGTCCGTCCGTCCCTGTCTGTCTAACTGTTTGTCACTCTCTCTCTCTCTCTCTCTCTCTCTCTCTCTCTCTCTCTCTCTCCAGCTCTCTCTCACACACACCCATACACACTTTTTCTCCTGAATTTATTTACATATGACACTACAGTATGCTTTTGACTCTCCGAAATACTAAAAACCAAAGTTGGAAAACAGATGCTGTAAAGATGCCTTTCGGCTACTTTACTGTACCGCCAATCTTCTAAAAAAAATACAAACGGAAATTAATCCCAAAATTCCCTAGCCCCACCCGCCCTGCAACTCTCTCCATGACTATCGGCTGATGTTGTAATAGTCAGAGGCTCGTTTATTTACTCTTTACCAAACAACAAAATTTTAGACTTGTCCAAATTTAAAACGATTGCAGACGACAAAATTAATGTGAATCAAATATCAAAGTTAGTTTAGAGAAAGTTAGAAAACATTGCGGGACAAAGGGGAAAATGCTG
The DNA here is from genome assembly GCA_943736015.1 of Tridacna crocea. Lineage (NCBI taxonomy): Eukaryota > Metazoa > Mollusca > Bivalvia > Cardiida > Cardiidae > Tridacna > Tridacna crocea. The sequence continues at coordinate 49,641,504 of OX031063.1, forward strand.
ATTACTAGCATTTTCGCCTTTTCCCACAATGTTTTCCGAAGGCTTCTACCTCAGGGCTGTGAAAACCAGGGATTGTTTGGTAAAGGGTTAATTCATTTCAGAGCTTGTTCAACGCCATTGCATATTCAAACTGTTTATGACCTCGCTAAAGCATTATATTTTATCAATTTTTCAGAAAAAAACTAAATCAAAAAGATAAACTTATTTCCTTTGACGACCCCACCCCTCTTCTCCACCCGATGTCAGGGAAGTTTTTATGAGATTAACTGAGATATCTATTCTAATTTTTCAAAGATGAGATCTAAATAATGAGATAAAAATTTCTTTGTTGCTCAAACTTCCTCTTTTAGATCATTAATTTTGTAGCATACCTTTTGTTAAATTACAATAAACCAATACTCTTTATCAAGCAATAGATTTAGACTTGTCCAAAGGAGAGCATTTAAAGACGATAGACTAAATATGACTTAAATGGAATATAATGTATTTAAAGAAGAAATATCGTGGAAAAAGGAGGAAATGCTGGTAACCAGCATTTTCTCATTTTCCCGCTATGTTTTCAGAAAAAATTCTCTTAGGATTCGGTAAATTCGGGATAGTTTAGTTAAGGGTACAGTTGTATAAATGGTTCGTTTTACAGACAAAATATGTCCATTACTGCGTTTTACATATTTGATTCGTCATGCAAAAAGGAACTGCGAAAAGCGTCAACCCTGGTCAGACTGCGCGGATTGCGCAGGCTGACCAGGGTTGACACTTTTCGCTTTAATGACATTTTCTGTATGAAAAGTGGCCATTGTACCTTGTTATACAATCATTTTTGAATTATCAACTTCACTATCGTTGATCTATTTTCATTTAGTTGATGTACAGAATTCGCAGATGGTCCCTTTTTGCGTGACGGGTCACATATATAAAATTCTATATGATATCTACATCAGACATTTTGTGTTTTACAGCAAACCGGTTTTGGACTCTTTACCAGACAACAAACATTTAGATTTGCCCAAATTGAAAACACGACAAGAAAAAGAATTACTTGTAGCTGAGCGTATGAGATTTGTCTTTGAATGGATAGAAGATAACGTGGGTAAAAGAGCAAATGCTGGGTACCTACGTTTTCTGCTTTTTCCGTAATGTTTTTTTTTTTTTTTTCCATAGGATTGTTAAAAATTGGATTTTTTTTATAAATGAGTAAAGCATCATACATGAAATAATAATCTTAACCTTTGGAGGGGGGAGCGTTTAAAAAAAGATCCCACTCATTAGAAATACTGAAGAAAAAGGCGCAATTATAGCTACCTAAAACGTGTTTTGAGGATTGACAAACTTGCTGCACAGAATACACTTCAAGTTGCATAAAGTCTGATCTTGTTTCACATTTACGCGCAAAAGCAGTTTGCTCAGTATCTTACGGGTCAAACGACATAGAGTTTACAGGACTTGGTCATTCCCAAAGGCTGATCCTGCCTATAACAAGCCACAAACCAAGATCCCCCATATATAAGAGGCCGATTGTGTACTGGCACATTACTAAAGTTTCACTGCACCTCTCGCTGTGATGTGCCTAGTTCCGGAATCAATCTGCTCGTTACGGTACTCGAACAATAAACCTTGAATATGAGAGGCCGATGCTCTACTCTTACATTATTAAATAAATTATACTCCATGGTGTGGCCAGTTCCAAACTTGATCCCCTCAGTCCTAGACTCGAACCAAGAACCTCGAATATGAGAGGCCGATGCTCTACACGTACATCATTAACTAACTCATACTCCATGGTGTGGCCAGTTCCAAACTTGATCCCCTCAGTACAGGGCTCGAACCAAGAACCTCGACTATGAAAGGCCCATGCTCTACAAGCAAATTCTTATTGACTGAACTGATATGACCAGTTCCAATACCTGACCCCTCATCACATTACTCGAACCGGGAGCTTCTCGCGTGATAATGTCCGATGCTTTTTTATCTAGTCTAGCAATTGCAGCATTTAGGTACATATTCTCTATCCTTGGTATATTAAATTTTAGTGGGCTAGTGGCAATCTATTTTCCCATATTTTGATGATCGAACCCACTGAAATCCATTGCAAATTATGCAGATCAAGATCAGAATGCATGACTGGGCAGGATCCGCCCGGACGAAAAACTAGCACCATCACCACTGAGCCAAAGAGAATTCTCGCTAACCCCCCGGTCTCACAGACCCCGATTTCCAAAATAATCGTAGTGCTTCGGGAGAGCGCATTTTCTCCGATTTACCACGAATTCAAGCCGTTTTTCTCCGATCATTCTTGGACGAGGGGTATTTTTAGACATACATCGGTGTGTTCCCGATGGGCTGCGAAAAACTACGATGCGATACGATTTACTACGCTTTTGCCCCGATTTTGTTCCGAAGTACGCCGAGTTTAGGAGCCGAGTTACTACGAAACAGTACGATCTAGACCGATTGTCCCGATTTCTTACTACGATGGACTACGATGCACAAAGATTTACTGCGACATACGCCGACAGATCAGAATCAACTACGAGTTTCAAATCTTATTTCAGGATTAAGCCCCGATTTCGTCCAATGGGTATAAATTCCGTGATTAACAGCAAAAAACAAAATCAGTTATCATATGGATATTAGACGTCATCCTCAAACTCATTTTGCTGGACAACTGGCTGATCCGGCATAAAATCATGGTCAGGTTGGTTCTCTTTGCTTAATGGTGGAGCTTGGGTGCTCGATGGAGGAGGCATATCTGTTGTAGCTGACTGCTTTTTCTTCGAAAGCCCCCTTTTTGGTCCCATAGTATCGAAGTATAGGGAAGCCTCTCATTTAAAGGTTTGGAAAAAATCTGCAAATGAATTCTTTTCAAAGTTGATTCGCCTTTCTATACCAATCGGAATTCGGGGTACTTCGTAGTACTACGGGATGATATCTTAGCAGTTCGTAGTTATTCGGTGTAGGTCGGTGTAGCTCGTGATGCTAGTCGCGTATCTCGTCGTAGTTCATCGGCGAGAATCGGGAGTTACTCGTAGTAGATCGGCGTTATTCGGGGTTCATCGCCGAGGTAGGTACGCCGAAATAGGATCGAATAACGCCGAATAACCCCGATTTGCTTACTACGAACAACGACGACTTAGTACGAGGTACACCGAGGTGCCCCGATTTCGGCACGATTTTCCAAATCGGGAGAAAAATTTGCGCATGTTGAAATTTTTGTCCCGATTTATTTTTGATCCCGAATTGATGCCGATTTGAGTCAGGAGGCACTACGACTCTCCCGAAGCTAGCCGATTTCGCGCCGATTTTGAAATTTTCGAAATCGGGATTAAATCGGGGTCTGTGAGACCGGGGGGTAACGCAGTTGTTAGATATCGTATTTAAATCGGGATGAAGCCATGCATGAGGGAGTGGTCTCCCTTAACATAAGCTTCAATGCACTTAATGTCTCTTGATTATCTCTTGATTCAGCCAGATAAATCGTCGGTTTACTTCAAAAACCTCGTAACTACAGCTTGAAACAAGCTGTACTTACGAGGTTTTTTAAGTAAACCGACAAAATGCTATTCAGATGGCGGTTTCCTATCCCTAAGGCTGCTTAGCGGTAACCAGTGCACTTTTCTGGGCAGTGTATAGATTAACATATAATTTACAGACGTGCAGTATACACCGTATTCAACAACACTCTTAATAGCTGTCTTAATTTGTGTCAAGATAGAGAAAGTAACACAATTTCTTATTGGCTGAAACCACTTGGTTTCGCCTATAAGACAGAGCTTTACTTTATAAGTTAAGACAATTCACGAGCGTTTACTCTCATGTTAAGAATCCCGAATCTACAATGGGCGACAGTATGATGTCGTCGGTTTACTTCAAAAACCTCGTAACTACAGCTTATTACAAGCTGTAGTTACGAGGTTTTTTAAGTAAACCGACGATATCTTTCCAGCAAAATGAACATGTATTAAGAAACCTATTAGTCAATTTCTGGGGGAAAAAAGAGACCGGTTTGTTGCGTCTCCGTGGTTCATTTAATCAAACAAGTCATCACATTGGTATCGATCAATAAAATCCATTTTGTCTTACTAATGACAGAATCATGCGCACGAATGGTTCTTGGGCATGCAAAAACACACAGACAGCTAACAGTCCCTATCTACGAGGGGTGATCCGGTATCGGAATATTGTTATAAAAAAGCAACTTGGGGTGTTCATTGTTTTTGAAAGTAACCTCTTCTGAGTTCTATGCACTTATTCATTCTTTATTACCATCAAGGACCCGGTCATAGCGTGGGTTAGCTCCTCTCTGCTCTCGTAGTGCATGCCACATAGAGAATCTTTCAAAACAGAAAATAGTCAGAGGAAAAATGGAGTCAGAACTAAATTATACGGAGCATTGGCAAGTGTTTCCATGTTCAGTTTTTGCAAAGTTTCCAGTGCAAGTGTAGCTCTGTGAGCTAGGGCGTTAAATTTTGGTGTAAAGTGACGTCACACTGCAGGACTTTTGGCCAAGTTTTTCGTAGCGTGTAGATCTATATAAAATTCATTTGAATGTGGACGTCAAACTCAGTATTGACTGTAGTATGTAAACATACTACATGATTTAGAAGACGGACGAAGAGGAGAACAGAAATACTTGATGTAGATAACTTTGCCAAGTGACTTAGAAAGGTTAGCTTTACCAGCAGAAGGCAATGTTGAATGTTTCAAAACACTGATTTGTTGTTTATATTCAGTCTCGTTAAAGTGTGTCTATCTTTCATATGATGTTACAATACGATCAGTAAAGTTTGACCCCTCTACCCTAATGCATTCAGAAATTTTTTTACAGATTTCGATCTTTAACCCATTTTTCTCCGGCATCAGTTGCCAAGGTACCCACACTGTGCAATTACGCGACATTCCAAGATTCCCTGGACACTTCTATAAAAGCTCCTGGGCACTTCTACATGAAAGTTCTAATATATAAGCTATTTTCCTGACAGTATCTCGGCGATCTTGTTTTACATGCTGCTCTACAGCCGTTAGGATTTTGTTTGTGACTGATGTTGATGGAAAGCCAGATTTAAGGTTAATGTTTAACAGTATCGCACCAATGTCTAAAGAAAACCAGTCCGATCCATGTACAAATATCAGATTTCTGGAGTGTAGAGTCTCCTTTATCTGGTTCTAAATCGCTTTTGATATTCAATCTATTTATACATTTCGAGTTTGATGTAAAACTCTATGACTACTCTCGGCTCATATAAAACGTCGTCCAATATCTTAGACCACTAATGCAGTATATGACGTCATTAAAATAACGTCATACTTTATCTACTGAAATTTGACAGTTGAAAGCTTGAGTCAGTTACCAGATAATTGATTCTCATCTATGCAAAATTTTGTAATTCTACATGTAGTATTTTTCAAAATAACGAGGCAGTTCACGATCTTTTTGATCACCCCACGTATATCAGTCTGCACGGACTGAGAGAGCTGACAAGGGTCGACACTTTTTGCAAATGCTTGAAGACTCTGTCTCAGGGTACAACACGTATTTCAAATATTGGCTAAAATATCAGTTTTATTTGTAAAGGGGCTTAGGAGACTAATCCGATTTAAATTAGAGATCAATATATTCTGTACTATGAACCCGGAAGTGTTTCTGTAAATACTCATAAAGGGGAATTTATTTAATTGGTGAAATAAAGAAAGCCAAACATTCACAAAATAATACAGACTTGAATGGATCATTGAAAGCTAGTTAAAAGGAATTCTTGTTACCAGCGTTTTCTCCTTTCAAAAAGACGCTTTCTGCCTTGGGATATTTCCCAACACTTTGAGTCACTATCAAATGGGGAACAACCCATACAATAAAGGCAAGTAACCGTTACAGTTTCATGACACAGTTATTTGTCTTTCTTACTTTGAACTTTTACTGAAATTCAAGAAACTGCAGCTTAATATTGGCCTCCGCTTGAAGAATAATTTGATCAAATTGATTAAACGCGTCGATGCTCTGTGTTAAAGAGTAATACAGTGCACCAAAAAAAACTTTTTTAAATGATTTCTTTAGTTTAATTAGTTTATACATATTTTTTCAACTCTTTAGCACACGACAAAATTTTAGACTGGTTCAAATTGGAAGCGTTTGCAGGCGACAAAATAAAGGTGACTGAAAAATTGAAATTTGTTCCGGGAAGGATAAAAAACACTGTGGGAAAAGGACCAGCATTTTCTCCTTTTCCCACAGTGTTTTCAGAAGACTTCTTTCTCAGGGGCGTCAAAAGTAGGGACTGAGTGGTAATGGGTCGACATCGATTGAGAAAAAAGTTCATACAAATTATATTAATCTCTTTCGATTCTGCTTCCTGGGAACTACACCAGTACTCGCGCCGAATATGTGGGCCTGTGAAAAATCCAAAAGTTGACACCCGCTCCTGGGTATGGAACTCAGGACCTTATGGTTACGAGGCCGACGCTCTACCTCGCAACCATGAGCACTACAATCATTTCTTTGGGATAAATCTTAGAAAGATGATGTCTCGAATATAACAGACTGTGTTCAAGAGTCTTTGTAAGTATCATATCAGTTAATTTAGCATGGATTGGTAACATGCATCTTCGCGAGCCAAGTTTACGATCACTACGTGGATCTTACCTTGGTTGATTGAGCCCGATTTCGAGATTCCTGCGATGCGCCCTCTACTGGATGCTGGTTATTACCCCCCTTTAAATCATGTTTCTAAAAGCAAATGTAATATCGTCTTTCAAAACGCTTACGAATACACATGAAGCGATAAGCAGACATCTACGTGGGTTTTCATGTTTACCTTCTATTCGAAAGGTAGAGATCTTGTTCTATTTTTATCAAAGACGAAATGCTACTAGCGATTTTATTCGTTGCAGTTAGAGCTGGCTGCATCCAGTGAAAAAGTGCATCTGGTGAATGTAAAAATCAAGCTCGATCCGCCAAGGGTAGATTTACGTAGTGAATCGTCTGCCTTGGCTTGCGAAGATTGGTAACATGGGACACAGTACGATCACAAAAGCTGACCTTAAGAACACCGTGCTCAAGTGAGCTAAAAATGAAAAAGAGGAGATAAAGAATAAGTTAACTACTGTTAGATCTACATTTCTTATTTTCTGTCTTTGGCAAACCATTTTGTAAAATAAAAGATGTGTTAGATAAACATCAAACACCATACCTAAAGCAAAGCCTTTTACTAAACCACGCATGCTCTAGTTAAAAACATGGTACATTCTTGATAAAAAATCGTCTAAAAATCGACCTTAAATCACAATCATTGATTCTTTTACGCCAGTCTTTGGCAATCTCTATGTCAAGCATAAGAATCATGCTGAGGGAAATGTCGGTTTAGCGCATCTGCTAAAAGTTTCGACCCAGATCAGCCTGCACAATCCGTGAAGGCTGACTTGGGCCGAAACTTTTTGCTACTGGAAAATTTGCTGCATGTTACAGGACCATTTCACCTTATGAGCAAGTCGGATTTTGGAACAAAAATGGGTCCCAGTTATGCGACGACTTCCTTGGCATAATACTTGACAAGGATGCTTTGAACGCCACTTTTCTAGAAGCGCCCCTTACATGTACATGGCAGGGCCCCAGATAGAAGGAGTAATTTTGAATTTCAACTTGAAAATATTAAGTATTTCTTCACTTAACCCTATGTTGTGGGTACTCATTAGAATCGTCTCGTCGAGACGATTCTAATGAGTACCCACAACATGGGGTTTCAAACAGAAATAATGGATTTAGAATACCATCACTCCCTATTATCTGGAGGTCTGAATGTAATGTATTAGAGATATACCCGATCTAAAACAAAACTTTGAAATACGAAAAACCCTTCTGTAAATACCTTCTAAAAGTGTGATAGAAGTGTGATAAAACTGTGATAATATTATCTTAATCGTATTACCTCAAGCAGGCAACTTTTTTTCATTCTGCAGCAGACTAATTTGGAAAAGATTGGGGCAAAAAGGAAATATTTCTCGTTATGAGTAAATTCTTTTTTGCAACAGTGCTTTTATCTGAAACACCATACTCCACAGAATTCCAGGCTAAATAACCATAATCCCAAATTTTACAACACCGTTCATTTGCTTATGACTTTGAAAACATTGTAGCAAAAGGAGATGTTGCTCGGGTTGAATTTCTCTTTCTGTCTCAATGCTTTTAAAAATGTCACCTATTCCACTCTAGTTGATACTAAATATTCGTATCTTTACTTACAAGAAAAAATTAGAATTGTCAAAACTAAAAAGTGTTAAGGAAAACAAAGATAACATAGCTCAAATAACTGCATTTTCCTTTTAAATATTAGTAAATATCCTGAAAAAAAGGGAAAAAATGCTGAAAAACCAGCATTTCGTCGGTCTACTTCAAAATCTCGTAACTACAGCTTATTTCAAGCTGTAGTTACGAAGCTTTTGAAGTAAAACGACGTTTTTTCTATGTTTTCAAACGCTCTATTTGCCGGGGTCGTTAATACTGTGGACTGCGTGGTACAGAGTCAAAACATGTGATCTCGAACTCAATCACAAATTTGCTCCCCTAAGTAATGAATTTAAACCACCCCTTTTCTTATCAGTAACATTTACGACGCTTCATTCACTGTTAAACAGGCTGATTTGATTTGTTAAAAAATGACGATTTAAAACCTCTTTTGTAAGTTTTAAAACATTTTTTCTCTGTATTGTTCCTCGCATCCATGACTAAACGTTATCATGGTTCAGTTGATTAATTTTTGAACAGGATGCACCGGGCGTTTCGTCAAAACCTAACACCGAGTTTAATCGTAAGTCTGTCATCTGCTGCATATTGGTCACCGGTTCGGATATCAGGTTGATCTTACTCAGATCTTCTCCAGCTCTCAGTTGATGTTTCTTTAATACAGGTTTGGTCGCCTCCATGAATCTCTGAAAGTAACGTAAAGATACATGTTGTAGTCCAAATACGAGTTGCAATCCAAATAAAAGTAGTAGCACTATAATGTTATTAAGGAAGTGATTTCGTATTGGCCCAGTTACAGGTTCGGCCTCGGGCCAATACGGCTGACCTCGGACCTGTAACTGGGCCAATACGAAATCACTTGATTAATGACAATTTTATTAATTAACCCTTTACCTAACAATCTCAGGTTTTTACGACCCTGAAAAAGAAGCCTTCTGAAAACATTGTGAGAAAAGGAGAAAATGCTGGTAACCAGCATTTTCTCCTTTATCCCACAATTTTTTCTACCCCGCTGGAAACAAATATCAATTTTTGGGTTACGTTTACTTTGCCGCCTCCTTGAACGTGATTGGCTAAAAGTAAGCGCAGACGCTCACGCGACTGAACTTTTGACCAGTCACGTTCAAGGATTTCTGTATTGGTCGCAGGTCATCAATATTGATACGAGGTCAACTGTATTGATCGGAGGTCAAGTCTTATTAAGCCGGGGTCATGACCTGTATACTATACGAAGTCAGAAATGTGACTAGTGTCGCCTGGACCATCCTCGGATACCCCGGGGTCTCCCTATTTGCTACGCTACATCGACCCCTGGGACAACTGACTAATAAAACTTTGAATCAGCCGCCGAAAATCGAAACGAAACGTCATAGCGTACATCGACTCGCCCATCACAAAATGATGATGGAACCAATGAAAAGCCAGCATTCGGCCAGCGGTAAAGCGAGGGAAATTCAATTAATTGTCCAAGGGGTCGATGTAGCGTAGCAAATAGGGAGACCCCGGGGTATCCGAGGATGCGCCTGGACCGGTTTCCATGTATTACTTCTATACATCCAATAGTTAATTAATAAAATATTTTATCACATAACCTCCCTTGTTTTCAGTGTAATAGACCCATTACGAATTTTCTTATCTCATACACGTTTAATATCATTCTTGTATGGCATCATTTTTGACATCATTTTGTACGTGTATCACAGAAGTGAATGGGTTTACGATTGATATTACCGCGTGTACATCGGTTTTGCATCTTCTGATCTATGATTTGTGAAATTACTTTATGTGATGAAAAGAATCTGACATTCCTGTGAGCGTTTGATATAAAATTTTATTAAACTCGTCAAGGAAAATGTTGTTAAAAGCTCGCCAAAGGCTCGCTTAATAACATTTCCCTCGACTCCTTTAATAAAATCTTATCTCAAAAGCCAACTCATGTCAGATGTCATTTAACAGTTGTGGTCCATGTGCCAGTGTTTATCGAAATACCAATCGTAAGCCGCTGCAATTTAATTAAACCATATCCTGCCATATAACTACATTTATATATTCATTTCGATAGTTAAAACTCTAATATTGCCATTTCAAATTGTTGTTTATGGGAATAATATTTCTATATCTGACAGTGTAGATCAAAGTTACCTTGTTAAACAGTGCATGCCATTCAACAAGACTGAATTTCGACGTAATTTAAGGGCATTTACCTTATATTTTCGCACTTGACGAAATATTATAATCGGTCTGATGTGGAGAGAAGTACGCCACGGGAAAATACTGAAAACAAGTGCAGTGGATTTTGATCAAAATCCTCACAAATTTTAAACATCACAGGAGTTAGCAGCAAGAAACAAATATATTATTACTTTTCGTTGAAAGATCGAAATTCATTTCGTCCAGTGACGATCATCCGTAACATTTTCATGAGTGGCTGCGCCAATCGTGAAAATATTACCAATGATGTTCGCTCAATGAAGTAATTCAATTTAGATCTTTTACCGAAAGAAATAACAAATATAATCTTTATAATCTGTATTCATAACTCGTGTTCCAGTGAACATTACCTCTGCTAACGTCCCTTCCTGTTGGTATAGTCTGTATACAAAGACGATTGGTATACATATAACAGACACCATGGCAAGCATCCAGCCGATCATGATCGCCCACTTGGGATACTCATATGTCACGAACTTCCGCTCATAGGACAGTTCCGAGTATGTAATGGCTCCAAGGATAAAAATGCCCTAAAAAAGGAAAACATTGGATGGTTCAAGCAACCCATCTGTAGCACAATCTTGACTCCTTCATAACACATGACAAAATTTTTTGACCGGTCCAAAATTGAAAGAATTTGCTGACAACAAATAAAATGTGGCTTAAATGATGAAGTTTGTTTCTGAATGATAGAAAACATTGTTGGCAAAGGAAAAAATGCTGGTTACCAGCATTTTCTCCTTTGCCTACAATCTTTTCTTAAGCCATCTGCACCTTTCTGTCTTAGGGTTATTGAAATACTGTTAGGCTGTTGTAAATGTAATTATTGAATTATTTTAAAAAGTGTATTTCTGGAAGTATTACTATAATGTTGTAAAAATTTAGCGTAGGCGGAAGTAAATTCTATGGTTAGGTATATATGGTTAAGTCTAAAAAATGTTTCTGAGCTTGACAATTCGACGATTGCCAACTTCCAACAGTTTGGCCCCGCTCATCACAGAAACTAAAATTCATATCCTCTAATTTGGGAAGAAGCAGCTTTATCAAGACTCCAAGAGATAAGATGTTGGCGCCATCGACTACGGTGATGACGATTATAATGATGACGACAAGAGCGACGATGATAAAGTCGAAGACTACGATAATGAATCTGACAACAATGACGATGACGATGAAAATGATGATGATGATGACGGTGAAAATGATGATAATGACGATGATGATGATGACGATGAAAATGATGATGATGATGATGATGACGATGGTGATGATGATGATGATTAATTACCATTGTAAAGATGGGTGTCACAATTTTCCACAGTATCTGAGTCACGATCACTGTAATCCTAAAACCGTACATCATTTCTAGGTTGTCCTCGAATCGGTCGGAGCCTGCAGTTTTAAACAGAAATATAGAGCTACAAACACGCAAGAGAATACTGATAAATAAGACAATAGTATCAAAAGGAAAGAAATGGATAAAACTACAGGCAGGAAACAACACACATAACGAGTTAGCCTATAGTATAGTAGTAACTCTAAACCAAGGCCCGTATTCATCGACCACTCATTTGACCGTTCTTGGTCTCAGTCCCCAGAATTTCTAAATTTGAAAGTAACGCAACTTCTGATTGGCTAAACCAAATGGTTTAGCCAATCAGAAGTTGCGTTACTTTCAAATTTAGAAATTCTTGGAGAATAAGCCTAAAAAAATATTCTTAAGAATTGTTGGTGAATACGGGCCCTGATGGCAAGGTTTTAGACTTGTCCAAATTCAAAGCATTTTTAAACAACAAATTTAATGTGTTTCAAATGATGCGATATTTGTTTGATAAGGTACTAAACATTGAAGAAAAAGGAGAAAACCCTGATTACCAGCATTTTCCCTTTTCTCATGATGTTTTCAGAAGGCTTCTGGCGACAACGTAAGCCTTGAAGTGCCACATAAAGCCAAAGACATTTTCAAAATGGAATAAGACTCGGATAACATCAGTTTAGTGGCTGACTTTTGTTTTAAGCTTGTAAAGTGGAAATTGTAGATCTAAGATCAGGCTTCATGTTTTTACATTCTGATCTTGATCTGCACTGGGCTCAACGGCAACTATAGATGTATTTTCAGAGTTAAGAGTGGTCCAAATGATGAGGTTATAAAACACTGTGGAAAGTGGCCATCAGTATTTTCTCCATTTCGCAAAGTGTCATAAAAAAAATTTCCAAAGGCCTGCATAGTCCAATAGATGATTTTAGAAAAAGTGTTCACTTTTTATTTCGATAAAAGGTCTAAAAATGTGTCCTTTCGTTAAGAACAGGCCCTTTTCCAAACAACAAATTCATGATTTTTACAAAGCAACAGTAGGAGATGGCAAATTCTTTAACAGTCAACTGTAGTTCTGTGATATGGTAGAACATTGCAGGAAAAGAAAATACCAGTTCTCAGCAATTTCTCTTATTCCAACAACATTTTTCGAAAGCCGTCTTTCCCAGAGTCGTTAAAATCCGGGATCATACGGTAAGGACTCAATGCAGCAGTTTTACATCGTATTACATCGGAGTACAAAACGGAACAATTCCTAGGTTGCATGTTGTCTGACGCCGCTCTAGAAAGGATTTCAGTTGTGGGACGGCAAGACCTCACCTATTTGTGTTTCTTCCTGGATTCTACCAGTAAACGAAAAATAGCTCTGGATGTTCTGCTCAGAGAGTCAATAAATAGTGCATTGCTTTACGCATTGTGTTTTGTGGTGCTTGCTTTTCACAAGTAGCCTACTAGCCTAGGGCTCTGAAGTGTCTTGCATTGAGGACAATCCCAAGAAGATTTTGCAATGGACGATGGGCCGTGGTTAAGACCTTCTAAAAACAGACTGGTCGAAGTTCTTTACTCCTTGGATAATTCAGTCGGAAATTATCAAATTACGAGTAAACGCTGTTTGATGACCCAAGGAAAGCTACGGTCATTTACGATATTTTCTATCCGTATGGGAGATAAGAGTCTTCAACACGTAAACTGATTGTCTGTCCATCTAGGTTTTATGAAAGCTCTTGCCAAACCGATCAGGACCTTAGATGTTTTGTGGAAAGTGTAATGCAGATGTAATGCAGAGAAATGACCCCCATTACAAAATTACCCACGGGTCATTTCTCGACGTAGAGGAATGACCCATGGGTCATTTCTCGATGTAGATAAATGATCCATGGGTCATTCCTCTACGTCGAGAAATGACCGTGGGTCATTTTGTAATAGGGGTCATTTCTCTGCATTACACAGGCTGATCTTGCACTACATTCTCCCTGCTCTCTTACAGTTGTTTCGGTCGTATCAATACTACACGGCGGGGAATCACGTGACACAACAACAACAACAATGACCGTTATTTGAAAAAATTCCCCAACTTCAGGTAAGAAAATCTTCAATAATTCCGTTAATACGTGACCGATTGGAATTTGGTTTGAAGCAGAGAAGGCGGAAGGACTCCGGGGATTTGCTTGATGTGTTAGATTTTTTAAACAACACCTGATAAAAAAGTTATTGACGAGCAAACAAATTATCCAGGGTAAAAAAATTTGTTTGCTCGTCAATAACTTTTTTATCAGGTGTTGTTTAAAAAATCTAAAACATCAAGCAAATCCCTGGAGTCCTTCCGCTTTCTCTGCTTCAAGCCAAATTCCAATCGGTCATGTATTAACGGAATTATTGAAGATTTTCTTACCTGAAGTCGGGGAATTTTTTCAAATAACGGTCATTGTTGTTGTTGTTGTGTCACGTGATTCCCCGCCGTGATACTAATCCAATAAGATTGACGAAAACTATTTGTTTGATAGCTGACAATTTAAATTTGGTGGGATTAGGGTTAACTATTTAACAGATGGCAAAAGTCTTGACTTGTCCAAATTGAAAACATTTGCAGACGAGAAATAAGGTTTGCCTCAAAATCGTATTTATCTTTAAAATCATGGTAAGTTGTGGTAAAACAATCTGTGATACGGTAGAAAACATTGCGGGAAAAGGAGAAAATGCTGGTTTAAGGATTTTCTCCTTTTCCCACAAGGTTTTCAAGCACAATTTCATCGTTTAAATGAATAAACAAGTGGTTGTTTGATAAAGCAAAAACACTACAAACTTGGTTGAAACAAATGAACAGTGAATGCCTGTAACAAAGTTAATACGGGAATCTAAAAGGTTTCGTCAGTTATTGCATAATTGACTTGCAAAGCGCGAAAAGGGGCACTCGGACATTTGCGTAAACTGTCGCCTGGGATCAGCCTGCGCAATCCGCGCAGGCTAATCCGAGACGGCACTTTACGACTACATTAGATTTTTTTAAGAAAGGAAAGTGCTTTTTGGCGTGTTGCAGGTCATATGGGAATGTAAAAGGTTTCTTCAATTAGTGCATATTTAAGCTTTAAGCCTGAAAGCTTGGGTCGATGTTTGCACGTGTAACGAGCCGAAGCAATTTCACATTTTAGGTCAATGCTTTCATATACTGACACTTATTACAATTGATCTCAAATATTATAAAAAGTTTTCTTTTTTTTCCATTCTCTCCAAACCCCACCAAAAACTTGTAAACTGAAAATTTAGGTGTATATTGGAGTTAATAAGTCGGAATTTTTTGGATTAAAAAAAAAAATGAATTCATATTACACAATCTATCACAAAGTATCGCATTTATACACAGTCACATAAAGGGACAAGAAAACTATCTGCCAATTTATTTAAAGATAAACCTACAGTCGTTTTCAGCCAGGTTTTAGCCAGATTTCAACCAGTTTCATCTATAAGTTATGAAACTAACGTTATAATCATTCTTGCGTCTTAGTGCTAAATGTTGGCCCTTACGGCTGCAAGGTTGCACGGATTGCGAGGGAAAGAAAATGCTTTTCCTGTTTTGTAGGCCCTTCCGAATTTAACCCTTAGGCTGCTAAGCGTGAGTCACTGACCTTTTGCGAACAGTGTAGATTAAGATCAGACTGCACAGAACGTGCAGTCTGATCTTGGATCTGCACTGTCCGATAATGAGATATTAATCCGAAAAACATCACTTTGAAATAGCATTGTTTTGGTTTCAAGTATCAAATTTACAATTTCAGTTTAGTTATTTAACTCTTTACCACACGAGAAAATTTTAGACTGGTCCAAATTGAAAGCATTTGCAGATGACAAAACAAAGGTGACTGAAAAATTGAAATTTGTTCTGGAAAGGGTAGAAAACACTGTGGGACAAGGAGAAAATGCTGGTTACCAGCATTTTCTCCTTTTCCCTCAGTGTTTTCAAAAGGCTTCTTTCTCAGGGACGTCGAAAGTAGGGATTGTGTGGTAATGGGTTAACAGGAAAAGGGTTAAGTGAGAACAAATCCCAAGATTTTTTCTGTCCCACACTCACGATATAATTTGTTAATTTATCTGTGTTTACCCAGAAAAACTATTCTACCATTCTATACATTTTCAAAGTTTAACCCTTTCCGAAACAATCCCTGGTTTTTATGTGTCAGGAATAGAAGTCTTTTGAAAACATTGTGGGAAAAGGAGAAAATGCTGGTAACCAGCATTTTCTCCTTTTCCCACAATGTTTTCTACCCTATCATACAGAAGAATCATCTTTTTAGCAACTGTTAATTTGTCATCTGCAAAATGCTTTCACTTTGGTCTGGTCCAAAATTTGCCGTTTGGGGAAGGGTTAACAGTGTTTTTTACTCTCTCTCTCTCTCTCTCTCTCTGTCTCTCTCTTTCTTTCTCTCTCTCTCTCTCTCTCTCTCTCTAGCAGTGCGATTGTGTCTTTAAAAAGAAATATGACCGGTCTGCTATAATAATCAACCATGTTCGATCCTGACTGACAGTTTAAATCTTGCTACAAGACGTACATGTATTATGGAGGAAAAAAACATACCATGTTTCATTCTTAACCTTTCAGCGCCATAGTCGAAAACAGATTCTATTGCAAAATCACTATCTTTTTAGCTACAATAAAAAAGGTCTAAAAATTCTAACTGATCGCTAGCATTCATTGCGCCAGTCTTCTTTTTCGACCCATCCACTTTAGCACAATTTAGTGTCATTCTTCGTAACTTTTGTTACATGCCGGTAAGTAACGCTACAAGCTTTGTGCAAATATAGTGTTAATTCAAGTTACATGTAACTATGATGTTAAAAAAAACTAATCAAACATTGTTTTCAAAACTTAATTTGCCCCCGCTGTCCAACACTCTTGGTGTAACAAGATGGTTAGTTGCAACGAAATAAACACCTATTAATGCCACAAAGATCGCGGTAAAACATTCTAAATGCGACTAAATTTCAACTCAATTAAGGCACGGGTCTCCCAGGTTTGTATATGGGATTAAACCCCGAACCGACATACCGTAGACATATGACACCACCAAGCACTCGAAGAAGGCAACGACCAGAACGATTCGGCTTGCAGAGTAGTAGTCAAACAACTGAAATACATACATGCCTCCCTAAAAGGGGAGGAGCGTACTTTAGTCACGTGATTTAAGACCACGTCATTGCAAAGGAAATGCCATAGAATATGAAATTAGATTGAAAGAAAAATACTGTAACAAAATATTGTACCTAGTCGGTATTTTTTTTTTTTTTTTTAATCTCCAAATTAGAAAAAAAAATATTAAAAAATAAAATTTCATCTATACTGAACGAACATTTTCTGTCATCTGTGTCGGGTATTCTTTTTCTAATTCTTTTTTATTTGGAAATTGATATCAAATGACAAATTTTAACACAAAAAAGTTTTCCCTTTTTAACATGATTACCTACCTGAATGGAACCTGTAAAAGCTAAAGGTATTTAACCCATAACCACACAAACCCTACTTCTGACGACCCTGACAAAGAAGCCTTTAGAAAACATTGTGGGAAAAGGAGAAAATGCTAGTAACCAGCATTTTCTCCTTTTCCAACAACGTTTTCTACCCTTCACAAAACAAATTTCAAATTTTCAGTCATTTTTTACCATGTCGTCTGCAAATGCTTCCGATTTGGACATACCTAAAATTTTGCCGTGCGGTAATGAGTTAAAACGTTAATTCAGCGAGAATATGAAAAAAGCCAAAAACCTCACCAAAAAGCAAAGAGAAAACCAACGTGTCCCCGTTTGCCTATTTTTCTCTAACCCTTTGGTCTCTGAGTGTGACTGGAGGACATTTACGGACAATGTAGATCATAAGCACGACTCAAGGACTTTTTAAAGTGTAGATTAAGATCAAAATACACAGAACGTGCAGCCTAATCTTGATCTGCACTATCCGATATGGAAATATATTTCCCCTAGAAATACTTTTAAAATAGCAATATTTGGATTTTTTCACTACCGACTTGAAATTTTCATTTTAAGTATTTAGCAGGACAAGAGTGTACCTTTGTGCCAAAATGTTCTATAATATTGAGGACCCTAAGAATAAATACTTTTGAAAACACGAGAGGAAAAAAAGAAAAGTCAGCATCTTCTCCATTTCTCGCAATGTTTTCTATCCTCTTGAATTACAAATCTTTTCGTTTTCAGCTCCAATAAATTTGTTGTCTGTATTTGTTTAAAATTTGAATATGTTTACAATATTGTCGTTTGGTCAATGTTCCGTTAAGATTAGCAAACGCTCCGGAATAAAATAAAATAATAAATACAGAATGCCGTGTCTGATGAGAATCTACAGTCTTTGACATAATTATAGAAATCGTCGGTTTACAGCAAAAACATCGTAACTACAGCTTGAAACACAGCTGTTTGAACCAGCAGCAGTGACTAAAGAGGTAGAGTCAAGTGGTTTAGCCAATGAGAAAGCGCTTGATTTTTATATTGCTTTCAACAGTATTTCAGTCACATAACAGCAACAGCTCATCTACAGAAGGTTTTCCCTGGCTGAACTTGTAATCAACAGAGACGCTTTTATAATACTCATACAGACACCAAGTATTTTATTCTTTCTCAGGACAAGATCCAGCACCCATAATGTTTTCTAAATGAGTTTACAGAGGGGCTGCTATCTCTCTTCAAACGTCTGTTTGTTTCAGACAATTGCTCGCAATAACTTATATTTCTTTTTTTTTTATCATATTTTTTTAAATACATATTTTGTCATGTCATGAACACATACTTATTCATGTATTAACAACATGGTACCAATAGCCAATCAAATTTTCAGCAACAATTAAATTATCCAATCAAATGATCAACAATATATATGAATCAAAATCTACATGTACGTACCTCGGTCACCATAGATAAGCCAACTAAAAAGCATATCACACATACAATTCCTATCAAGAATTCACGTCTGTGTCCCTTTCTAAATACTTTTGGGTACAGATCGACCACAAAGGTTATAAAACCTTCAACTCCGACGAACTAAAACAGAACAATTAAATATTGTGAGGTAAAATTACATAGAGACAAATCTGCATCTGTGTATTGGACTATTTGTGTTCAGGTGCAATGCACAAGGCTACAATAAAAGTAAGACCGAAGAAAGGTCACAAAAATGAAAATGTTTAAGAAAATAGAGGATATTTGGGGGTTTTTTTCGGTTTAAGATCTAAATTTAAAGCCACTCGTGAAAATATTACCGATTGTGTTCACTCGATGATTCGATATTTCACCGAAAGAAAAAAAATATTCTGTTTATTCCATTCGACCCGTCTTATATGGCGCATCATTTAAATATACCTCCAATATTGGTGGGATTGTAGTATTACTCGCAATAAAGCTTCAATAGGTTTGAGTAGAAATCATGCCTGTTTTAACTCCAGATTTCTCTAAACTGCTGATCATAGCTGAATGAATCGCACCAGGTAACGTTTTATTGAGTAAATGTTTATTTTAGTGTGAAATTTAAAGTAACAGTTGTTGCGTAGAAAAGTCGTCCGGTTCTGTACGAGTATTTGCAGAATGCCATCTAGCCGGAGATAATGCAGATTATACGTAAAGTAAATAACGGAAAGCGCATGCGCATTATGACAGTATACGGGTCAAGGTCAGAGTGATCACAAGGAGTGAATTTGCCATACAGATCCGCTAAATCTAAAATAACATGTGTAAAGTAGTTGAAGTATACTTCAAATGATATAGACAAGAACATACCTGACTGTCAAGTCCGAGGAGGATAACCATGGCAAAGAAAAGACAAGACCAAAATGGTGCCAGCGGCATCTGGGCGACAGCTTCTGGGTAGGCAATGAATGCAAGGCCCGGACCTACAATACAGAAAAATGACGTGGATGGTTTGTTTTATGTGACCCTCATGCAAAAATGGACAATCTGGGAATTCTGTACATCAATTAGATGAAAACAGGTCAACGATAATGCACGTTAATTTAAGTTGAGAGTTAAATATTATTGTACAGTAATATTGCATGACCACTTTTCCAACAGAAAATATTATAAAAGCGAAAAGTGTCGACCCTGGTCAGCCTGCGCAATTTGCGCAGTCTGACTAGGGTCGACACTTTATTTTTGTCGAGTTTGCCTGGTAAAATGTTAAATGCATGAAGCCGTCTTTGCACAAGAAAAGAAGTTGCCAGTCTTTGTAAAGTCTTTCTAGAAAACTTGTATAGTATATCTCGTTTAAACAGTTTACCGCACAATCCTAAGTTGTAACGACACTGAACAAGACGCCTTTTGAAAATTTGGTGAAAAGGGAAAAAATGTAGGTAATCAGTATTTTCTCCTTCTGTTTTCTATCCTTACAGAGACGAATTTCATAACTTGTGCAACATAAATTATTACCAGTCTACATTTTGGTTGTATGGTGAAAAGTTGTTATTATACTGCAAAGAAATTTCTATCGGTCTGATTGGGTAGTTTGCCCCGGACATATATATCACGTACACTAACAAAACCAACATAAAAGCAGTTTCCCATTCGGAAGCCACGAATACAGAACTACACTATCAAAACAACATGCAAAACGGCGGCGTCGATCAAGATAAACATCAAGATTATGCGCCAAGCTGCACGTTTCAGCACGTATTACCAATGTTTCGGTGACGTCAGTTCCTAGTGACGTCAGTTTTCATTAAATTGGGGCACTCAAAAGGGAAATTGTACTTAGTGTGCATTTTGTTTTTAAAACAAGAGGGCCATTGGCCCTGGAACGCTCACCATAGACTATAGCTTATGAGTGAAATTCAATTCTTTAAGCAACTTTGGTAAAGCTTCACCCAGGGAACATCCCTGCCAAGTTGCATCAAGATTGGCCCAGTGGGTTAGGAGAAGAAGATGTTTAAAGAAATTGTTGACGGGCGACAGACGCCGGACATAGGGCAATCAAATATCATAAAGCTCTACACCTTCCAGTTTCAAAGAAGAATTTTACATTTTCCTTTTTTGTCCTATGTTCAAACTTGTGGTCCCCGGGGCTAGGCCAGTTTTAACCAAAGCAGCATCCTTGGAACAAACTTGGTAGAGGTCCACTCAAAGATGCTACATACCAAGTATCAAGGCTCTACACCTTCCCGTTTAAGAGAAAAAGAAATTTAAAATTTTCCTTCTTTGTTCCTATGTTCCAATCTGTGACCTCCGGGGCAGGGCCGGTTTAAACGCCAGGGACATCATATGACCAAACTTGGTAAGAGGTCCACTAGAACATTCTGCATACCAAATATCAAAGCTCTGCACCTTCAAGTTTCAGAGAAGATTTCTAAAGTTTTCCTTCTTTGTTGCTATGTTTGAACCTGTGACCTCCCGAGGCAGGGCCAGTTTTGACCCCAAGGACACAACATGAACAAACTTGGTAGAGATCCACTAGGAATTGCTACATGCCAAATATCATAGCTCTATGCCTTCTTTAAGAAGAATCTTAAAATTTTCTTTCATTGTTCCTATGTTCGAACCTGTGATCCCCAGGGCAGGGCCAGTTTTGACCCCACGGGCATGAGTTGAACAAACTTGGTAGAGGTCCACTAGGAGATGCCACATACCAAATATCAAAGCTCTATGCCATCTAGTTTCAGAGAAGAAGAAATTTAAAGTTTTCCTTCTTTGTTCCTATGCTCAAACTAGTGACCCCCGGGGTGAAGCCAGATTTGACCCCAGGGACATTATTTGAATAAACTTGGTAGAGGTCCACTAGGAGATACAACAGACCAAATATCAAACCTCTATGCTTTCTAGTTTCTGAAGAAAAGAATTTTAAAGTTTTCCTTCTTTGTTTCTATGCTCAAACTTGTGAGCCCCGGGGTGGGGCCTGTTTTGACCCCAGGGGCATAATTTGAACAAACTTGGTAGAGGTCCACTAGGAGATATCACATACTAAATATCAAAGCTCTACCCCTTCAAGTTTCAGAGGAGAAGATTTTTAAAGTTCTCCTTCTTTGTTCCTATGCTCAAACTTGTGACCCCTGGGGTGGGGCCAGTTTTGACCCCAGGGACATAATTTGAACAAACTTGGTAGAGGTCCATTAGGAGATGCTACATACCAAATATCAAAGCTCTACCCCTTCAGGTTTCAGAGGAGAAGATTTTTAAAGTTTTCCTTCTTTGTTCCTATGCTCAAACGCGCTAAAACGCGTTATCTCCCGGGGCGGGGCCAGTTTTGACCCTAGGGGCATAATTTGAACAAACTTGGTAGAGGTCCATTGGGAGATGCTACATACCAAATATCAAAGCTCTACCCCTTTCTAGTTTCAGAGGAGAAGATTTTCAAAGATTTCGGTTTTTTTTTCGTTTTGTTGCCATGGCAACCAGAGTTATGGATGGAATTAAATTCTTTGAACACTTTTGGTAGAGCTTCACCCAAGGAACATTCCTGCCAAGTTTCATGAAGACTGGCCCAGTGGTTTAGGAGGAGAAGATGTTTAAAGAAATTGTTGACGGACGACGGACGACGGACGCCGGACATTGGGCGATCACAATAGCTCACCTTTAGCACTTTGTGCTAAGGTGAGCTAAAAACAAAACAAAATCGGTAAAATTCGCTTAACAAATGCTGAAATGGAAAAACTTTGCAGTATAACACTTTCATGGTACAGGCAGGTGGCAGGAGACATGGAAACTTGTTCACTGCTGTGGTGAATCATGTTGCCATTCGGCTCAGGGCGACATGATTCACATCAAAGTCCCCTGCCACCTGACAGTACAACTAATACTGCCCCTTTAAAATTTACTTTAGAAATAAAATAGTCGCCATTACCTGATTCAGCCACGTCTTTTACGGAGACTCCCTGCTTTAATGCCATGAACCCAAGAATAGAAAATATAACAAATCCAGCAAGGATACTTGTAAAACTATTCACACAGGCAAATATAATAGCGTCTCTGTAAAAGAGAAAGAAAAAACAAGATATCGTCATATTCAATCATATTACATATAAGTGTTATAATAGTGTTTTGCGCTGCTTTCACCAATATTTCAGCACTATAAGCAATCGCAAACAATGCGTGAAACGAGTGTCAAATTACGCAGTTTTTCTCTGAGAGGGTAGAAGCAAGAAAACAGTGACGAAGAAGAATAAACGCTGCTTTCCAACATATTCTCTTGTTCCAAATTTTTTTTTTCAAATGCCTTTTCCTCTGGAGTCGTTAAAATTCCGGCTTATCTGTTTCAAGGTTAAATAACTCTCACACCTCTCACACGTCGACGTAAAATATTTTTCGGTAGTTCTCGAAAAATAACAGGAAAATAACTATTGTTCGATATTCCACGCTTACGGCCAGTGAAAATTACTGATTTCATTTTCCAAGTCTTTAATTGAGGGTAGATACCTCGTACAGTAGTTCCTGCGCACTAATTTCCTAGGTAAACAGCGCGCGCCTTTCAAACAGATGGCAAAATGACGTAATTTATCCTTCATTTCTCGCGCTTTACGTAATATTACGTAAACTGTTAAGCTTTGGAAGGGGTGCGCCACGGGAAATTACCGAAATAAACTGTTATGGATTTTGATGCAAGTCCTAAAAAAATAGGGATTGGAAAAATAATATGAATATATCTTTTTTTCGGTGAAAGATCGAAATTCATTATATCGAGTAAACAACATCGGCAATGAATTCCCGGGTGGCACAGCTGCCCCTCTTGTGGAAATACATGTATGTATTACCGATATAATACACTCCAATTTCGATCTCTCACCGGAAAAATAAATATTCTCTATTTTTTCCTGTTGTTTCAATGGAAGTATCGGCAAGTCTAACCGACAGGTTATAAAACAGGCTGTCAGAATATTTCTACAATACAATTTTTTTTCTGTCTTTTTTGAATATATTTATTGACTCTATCAAATACGAAGTAATGAATGAGCCTACAAAAGATTATTATTTGCTTACATTTGTGACAATGAAAATAATATTTTATAAAAGTTGTATCGTAGGCCAAAGGGTGGCTGTTTTTGTGTATGGTGTTAGACGCGGTTTTCTACATTATTTCATTTATCTCGTAGTGGCGAGTGCACCTATCAATGCTTTCCTGAAGTTTCTGTTACCAGTATTTTGCACAATATTCTTCTCAAGCCACTTTCTGCTTTCCCCCTTTACCATTTTCGGAACAATGGTCAGTGGTAAGAGAGAAATAATTCCAGTGGCAATGAATATGATCAATTCCGGGTAAGAAATTAGCCAAGCTGAAGGTTGGAATCTGAAAGTCCCAGTTTTGTTTCAACCCCTGCAGACTGAGTCACCCAGCTCGGAGTGGAAGCTTGAAATACAGCGTAAAGTATTGTATTGTATTTTTTTTAAACTAGCCATAAAGTTTGCAGTAAAACAGAAAAGACCCATTGCAGTGTAAAAGTAGGGTCTGTGTAATGCAGAGAAATGACCCTCCCCTACAAAATGACCCGGGTCATTAATCTACGTAGAGAAATGATCCCAGAAGTCATTTCACTACGTTGAGGAATGACCCAGGTCATTATTCTACGTAAAGCAATGACCCATGGGTTATTTTGTGGAGGAGGATCATTTCCCTGCATTACACCTGCTCGTTTTCTTTTCGATCAAAGTTATATTAACACTTACCGTTAGCACGAAACCGAAAAACACTTGTAGAACGCTTCATAATACAATCCATAATTCCTAGAGTGAAGTTTCAGTAGGGTGGCGCTAGCAAGCAGGGTTTTCATGGGGTGATGCGAATCAGAAGACAAAAAAAATGGACTTGTCCTAATTGAAAGCATGTTCAAACGACAACTTAGACACGTGTATCAACCACATGATGGAATTTTGAATTTGAACAGTGTTAGGGAGACCACTCATTCATGTATGGCTTCACCTCGATTTAAACAGAACGGCGTTAGGGAGAATCCTCTTTAGCTCAATGTTAATAGTGTTGACCTTTTGTCCGGGCGTTCTAGGTTCGAACCCTGCCTGGTCCCTGTATTTCTGATATATACATATTTGTTCATTTGTTTCTTGCTTAAGGACTTTGTTCGTAAGAAGAGGAAAGGTAGAAAAGATTACGTTAACCGACAGAACCATCACTTTCTCCTCTTCCAACGATATTTCAAAAGGTATCTTCCACAGGTCTCTAAAACTAAGAGATTGTTTGGCAGAGTTAAAGGGGGCAAGTGAACAGACATTTTCCCACAAGGACAGGGAAAGCCTTACGCCACCCCGAGCAAGGGGTGGGGTTATGGTAGGGGATGGATGACTCTTTGGTTTGGGGAAGGGTAGAAAACATAGTGGGAAAAGGAGAAAATGCTGGTAACGAGCATTTCCTCCTTTTCCCACGATGTATTCAAAAAGGCTTCTTTCTCAGGGTCGTGAAAGCCTTGGTTTGTTTGGGAAAAGGATGATTAAAGACGTACCTGAAAGAATTATGGTTAAATCGATTGTAGGATCCGAGAGCTGTCAGTGTTCCAAGGGATATCGAGTATGAGAAGAAAATTTGGGTCCCGGCATCCACCCACACCTAAAGGTGAAAAACGAAAGTAAATTCGTATTAATGAATAGGAAGCGAACTAGGAAAAGTAATGATTCTTATACACTGCACTTCCTCATTTTTCAAAAATCATGCATACCAAATTTGAAGATGTTCCGGCTAAAGATTGCGGGCAGAAAATGCTGTAAAAACGACAATCGAAGGGAAATAACGCAAAGACAGCACAAGGTAGATTTACGGTTCTTTCGCACTCCGTATTATGCTGTAAAAATGACGTTCAAAGGGAAATAACTCAAAGACCACACAATGTAGAGTTATAGTTCTTTCGCACTGCACTCAGTATTATTGCATCAAACACAATTGCTAAATTTCAAGTCAATCAGACTTGAGATGACAAAGTTATGCTCGGGACAAAGAACTGGACGCCGGGTTTATTAGATTAGGTCATATTAGGGTGGTCAGTGCGTATGTTTTCTAGCTTTCTCACACCAGTACTGACACACCTTTCTTTGCAAATCACTTGTTACTTTCTCATATTCATCAGAGGTGAGAAGCGAAAAATGGCCAGAAAGAAAGTTTGCCTTAACCGGATATCGAACTCTTTACCACCAGGTCACGAGTCAAACACCCTAATCACGTAAAGATCACATATAAAGCCATTGCAACGAAAGAAAATGTTGCTGGTAATGAACATTTTTTCTCAAAGCTACACTCGTTTTAAGGTGTATATTATTAGTTGTACGGTCGGGTGGTAGGGGACTTGAAAACTTGTTCAAGTCTGGTGAAGCATGTCGCTACGAGCCGAAGGCGAGGTGACGACATGATTCACCACATCAGTAGTATAAGGGTTTCTAGGGCGCCACCTACCATTTAATTGTAAATTCTATAGCGCCACTCATCTTAAAGTGCTTTTCAAATATTAGTGAGTGGTATTAAATTCACCTAACGATACTTAAAGGTACTTGAAGACTGATTGAAGAGTGATTTGATTGCGTCTTATACTTTAAAGTGAAGACAATGTATATACATAATTCAGAAACCCCAAGATCAAGATCAGACTGCACAGAACATGTAAGTTGATCTTTGTTGCAGATAGTGTAGATCCTGATCAGATTGCGAAGAAAATGCGGCACGACCCCTCCAATTATTATTAACCTTTTAAACAATTAAACGGTGGGTGGCGCCCTAGAAACCCTTATACTACTCACATGAGTGAACAAGTTTCCAAGCTCGGACAACGAATTTGTTCTCCTACAAAATTTTACCATTCCAACGTTTGTTAAGCGAATTTTACCTGTTTTTGTTTTGTTTTAAAAATTGAGTACCCTGACGAAGAGGAATCTTTCTTCAGAGTGCCCCAATTCAGTGAAAACTGACGTCACTGGGAAGCGACATCACTGAAACACTGGTAATAAGTGCTCAAACGGCAAATTGGCACATATTTTTTTATGTTAAGGCGCATATTTTTTATGTTATTATGATATCTTGATCGACGCCATCAGTTTGGATGTTGTGTTGATAGTGTTGTCATGTACACGGGGCTCCCGAAAGGGAAACTACTATTACGTTGGTTTTGCCAGTATTCATGATATATATATGTTCGGGATATATTATTATATCAGATCTCAAGAAATTCTTGTGCAGTATGATAATATAGTACGTGCAGTCTGATCTTTGATTTTCATTTTCCGACAAAGTGATATTTCCCCCACAAAATACCAATGAAATACTGTGGATTCATATAATTTCGTTGGTATGAAATTTCGTGGATTTTTCAAATTCAGCATTTTCGTTGGACCGTAAATTCGTTGATTTTCCATTTCCAAAAGAAAAAAATTTTAGTGAAAAAAAATCTAAACTGTCCATTAATAAAGTTTGTCAAAGAAAAAAAGACGGAACTCAATCGATGACAAGTATACAGGTATCGTCTTGGGTGTAAAGGGTGTAAAGTTTATGACACTTATCTGATAATCTGATCGCCGGTCTCAAGTCTATCAATTAAGACATGCGTAATTATTTGCAATTTACACGGTTATTATTTAATCCTGTAGTCACAGTTTACAGTCAATTTTTACGCCGTAAAAGATACGACAACGTTTTCAGAATCGTCTGCTTTGAAACTGCTGACTGCCGAAGCCACCCTTCCCACATGTCGGGGTCACTTAGAAAAACAAGACTGCTTACCACATATTCACCGATATATTGTGACAGAAGGAAAGAGATCTTTTGTTTAGAGCTCGAAATGACACATTTTACCTTGTTATCCAAAAGTGTGTCCGAAATAATAAGTATAAACTCCGACAAATTTGCATCTAGATCTATATTTAGAACACGCGTGAAGGATCAAAATTGAAGGAGACCCAAGTTTCGGCTTCCAGTCAATCTTGCAAACTTCCAAAAGTTGCTTTCTAATACGAGCTAAGCCATTGTTCAACTGGATGGGATAGATCGACGATCAGACTGCAAGTTCTGTTTAGTCTGACACCGTCCAACAACAGATTGAAATCCGCCATGTTGTCATCACCAAATTCAATATTAGAACGACCCAAATATAAAACAAGCCGTCCTTCAACATGATTTTATGCCAGTCGCAGGTACACACGCGTTTGCAGTAAAATTTTGATTTGGGATAGATCTGTGACGTAACGTGTAGGTCATTCGAGCAAGAGGGTTGTAAAACAAACGTTTGTTGTACTAATGTACGACTGTTTTACCCCACGAAATCTATGGTCACATTGTGTTTAGAAATGATTGTTTCAAAAACACCTTGGCAATCATGTCACATGTTTTGTGTAGTCAGCAGAAAGTTGGTATGGCGGTTTGTAAAAAAAAAAAAACCCGTCGCAGCCGAATTGCAACAGTAAAAGATAAACATGGATTACTTGACTCGATGCATGTAGGTAATTTTTCAACATTGTTTATGCTGTCGTCGCCAGGATAACAGAAAAAGAAATGAAGTTAAGGCAATGAAAAAATCACTATTTTCACTCGGTAATTGTTAAATCTCAAAGAAATCTTTATAGGAACAAATAATCTAAGGTGTAAATAACTTTCTGTTCGACAGTGTGTACATTTTAACGTTGGCGTTGTCACGTTCGTTATTGATCAATGAAGCCAATCCCAACTTAGTTGAAGATGGCAAAGGACCTATCTTTCGTCGGGAACTTGAATTCGTGGACTTACCTACCCACGAAATCAACGAAAATTAGTACTCAACGAATATTAATGGTTTCACAGTAGCAGAATTCAGGGTTGGTACTACTGTCTTAACCTTTAGACTGTTGAGCACGTGCAGTCTGATCTCGGATCTACACTGTCCAATAAGATATTGTGCCCAAAACATTTTTTGAAATAACAACATTTTGTTGTTCACTGTCGAACTGAAAGTGCTCTTCTAGTTATTTAACATTATAAGGGTAAAAAAGTTTCATTTCTGTAATATAACCAGTTAACCCTTTACTCCATAGATACTCATTTCTACGCATCGCTTGCAGGAGCCTTTGGAAAACATTGTGGCAAAAGGTGAAATTGCTCGTGACGAGCAATTTCACCTTTTGCCACAATGTTTTCTATGCTATCAAATAGCTTCATCCTTGCTGTTATTTAGGGTCAATTAGATATGCCATAGAAATGCCTTCTGGGGTAAAGGACTAAATATTAACAAGGTGGTTTGACCTTTTACCGGATAACGCCGACTTACGACCATGAAAACGATACCTTTCGAAAACATTGTGGGAAAAGAACAATATGGTGGTATCCATCATTTTTTCCTTTTCTCACAATGTTTCTCGCTAGTCAAAGAAAAAAATGTGCCATTAGAGACACATTGAAATTCTCATCTGCAAATATTTTCAATTTGGGCATGGTTAATATTTTGTCGTCTGGTAAAGGGTTAAAGCGCCCTCTGTAGCGAACCTGTTTCCGGTGTTAACGAGTGGATGATTTAACAGACGATAAAATTCTGGACTTGTCTAAAGTAATAGCATAATTATGCAGACGAAAATTCAATACGACGCAAATAACGGGATTTGTCTTTAGACAATTTACAAGTCTGAAAACACAAGGTAGAAATAGAAAATGCATGTTAGCAGCCGCATGACTTTCTCCTTTCTCCACGATGGTTTACAAAATACTTCTTTTCAACGGTTGTTTGAACTCTAGATTGTTCTGAAAAGACTCAGCCCTTAAGTAACCCTTTACCACACAATGCCGACTTTTGACGCTCCTAGAAAAGAAGCCTTTTAAAAAAGCATTGTGAGAAAAGGAGAAAGATGCTGGTTATTACCCCCCCCCCTTTTACATCATATTTCTGAAAGCCAATGAAAGATCGTTTTACAAACCGCTTACAAATACAATTATTCAACCATGAAGCGATAATTAGACATCCACGTGGGTTTCCATGTTTACCTTCTATTCGAAAAGTCGCGACCTTATTCTATTTTTATCAACAATGAAAATGCTACGAGCGATTACATTCGTTGCAGTTAGAGCTGGCTGCATCCAATGAAAAAGCGTATTTGGGGAATGTAAAAATCAAGCTCAATCCGCCAAGGGTAGAGTAGCGTAGTGAATCGTCAGCCTTGGCTTGCGAAGATTGTATCAGGTTAACTCTTTACCTTACATTCTTGAGTTTAAAGGCCTCTTGGTAAGTATACATTTGATAACATTTTGGGAACTGGAGAGAATGACGGTAACCAGCATTTTCACCTTTTTCTGAAATGTTTTCTACATTTTTTTGAACATGGAAGTGCATCTGATGAAGGAAAACGTCTAGTCTTTACTACACTCCAAATCTTACCCTGATGACAAGCTTTCTTCTACAATGTTTTCAAAATGTTCATTCCGTCAAGATGTTTAAACCACGGATAGGGCCTTCCACGGGAACTTTGTTTCAGGGTATAATCAGTTAACCCTTTACCCCATGGCATCTCTAACTGACCCTAAATAACAGCAAGGATGAAGCTGTTTCTTATGTGAAAATGACAACTTTTGATAGCATAGAAAATATTGTGACAAAAGGTGAAATTGCTCGTCACGAGCACTTTCACCTTTTGCCACAATGTTTTCAAAAGGCTCCTACAAGCAATGTGTAGAAATGAGTATCTATGGAGAAATGGGTTAATGAAAGCACTTACTAGTAAACACTTGGGATCGATTTGACATCGCAAATTGTCTATATGAACTCAGTAAGCATTAACCTACAGCAACCGTTAGCCAACCCAATCAATAAATGGCATGTCAGTCTATATTGTTCTTACAATTTTTTTATGATTGATTGATTGATTGACTGATTGATCGATTGATCGATCTGTCGATTAACGTCGTTTTTTAACATTTTTTCAGCCAATGGCTTCTCGAATAATTATCCTCGAAATAATGGTCAGCGGTAAGAGAGGAATAAAACTTGACACATTGGCAATCATCAACATCGACCAGCCGATATAGCTCAGTAGGTAGAGCGTAGGACTCGTGAACACATTGTTTCGAGTCACTACAGGTTGTGGGTTCGAATCCCCGGCTGGCCAACTAAAATTATCGATAGTCTTTCGGATGAGACATTAAACCGAGGTCCCGTGTGACGGTGCTATACGTCGAGCACGTTAAAGAACCAGGCGAAGCTCTCAGTAGTTTCGACCTGTATCCTTGCACTATCCCCCGTAACAACTAACCGTCTTCTGGGGACGTCGCTCAGATGGGCAACCGGTAGCGACGATAAATAAACTCAAATTCAAATTCATCAACATCGGAAAGAAATTGGCCTAGCCGGGGATCGAAGTAACGACACCCTGTTCTCAGGTCGTATACCCTACCGACTGAGCTATCATGGCTCGGCTTCTGTAAAGAACTTTCACGTTACCTCGGAAAGAAACTTTCATTGAGCTGGGTCAGTATTTTCTAAATTATAAGGTAACGCAATTCATGATTGGCTCAACAAGACAGTTTAGCCAATCAAAAATTGGGTTACTTCCTAATATTTTTACAATACCATGACTTCGAAATAAGTATGGTTAGTGAAGGCAGGACCTGAAATACATACCGTCTGTTTACTTCCAAAACCTCGTAACTACAGCTTGTAACAAGCTGTACTTACGAGGTTTTGGAAGTAAACCGACGATACACAGAAGCTTATATCAGCAGCTAGAAACATTAGTTTTTCTGCAAACGCGCGGGCTTAAAAAGAAGAATCGTAACTACGATCTGCCTTTGAAATCACATGTACTAAGTTGTCTCCCTTGCATGAAAAAAAAAACGGCTTTGAAATAACCATTTCTGCATCGTTAGAAGTATTTTAACCCTTCGGCTGCTAATCCCGACTCACTGACCTTTAGTGGACAGTGTAGATCAAGATCAGACTGCACAGAACGTGCAGTCTGATCTTTGATCGACACTGTCCCATTAGGAGATATCACTCCCCAAAACATACCTTTGAAACAGCAATATTTGGATTTTTGATATCGATTTGAAAATTTAATGTTAGTTATTAGGCAGGATAAGGGTTAACCCTTTACCAAACGACACAATTTTAGACCTGCCCAAATTGAAAGCAATTGCAGACAACAAAATAAATGCAAGTCAAAAATTGAAATTTGTTTCCAGCAGGGTTAAAAAAACATTGTGGGAAAAGGAGAAAATGATGGTTACCAGCATTTTCTCCTTTTCCCTCAATGTTTTCAAAAGACTTCTATCTCAGAGTCGTAAAAAACCATGGATTGTTTGGTAAAGGGTTAAAGTAGATTTTGCGATCGACTTAGGTCAAGATCAGACTAATAATATTGTGAAGAAAGCACATTCGGTTGGCTTTAACCCTTATCGTACTAAATTAAGTCTTTTCCAAACGACAAAATTTTGGATTGGTCAAAATTGAAAGCATTTGCAGAAGACAAAATAAATGTGATTGAATTGAATTGGTTTTTTTTTTGGGGGGGGGGGGGGGGGAGGGGAAAAAAACATTGTGGAAAAAGGAGAAAATGATGGTTACCAGCATCTTCTCCGTTTCCCCACAATGTTTTCAAAAGGCTTCTTTCAAAGGGGTGTTAAAAGTCGTGACTGTGTGGTAACGGGTTAATGAAATGAAACTTTTAAGTCGAATGAGGAAAAAAAATAAACCTTTGCTATTTCAAAAGAATTTTTGGAAGAAAAGGCATGTTATTATAGAACAATGTATCTCCAAGAAGAGATGCACTTTATATACAGTCTGATCTTGATCTGCAATGGCCGCAATAAGGTCCTTGAGTCGCGCTTAGCAGCCAAAACGTTAAAACAAGTCACTTTATCACTGCATAACACAGTTTTAGTAGATCTACTCACTAAATACGAAAACAAACATTTCATTTTGGTTTCCCTTTTACATTTACTTGTCACTGATACATAGAGGATAATAAAATACGAAAACAAACATTTCATACTGGTTTCCCTTTTACATTTACTTGTCACCGATACATAGAGGATAATAAAATACGAAAACAAACATTTCATACTGGTTTCCCTTTTACATTTACTTGTCACTGATACATAGAGGATAATAAAATACGAAAATAAACATTTCATACTGGTTTCCTTTTTACATTTACTTGTCACTGATACATAGAGAATAATAAATTATTTGTTTTTACGGTCGAAGATCGTAATTTAAATTTCATCGAGTAGACATCATCGGTAATATTTTCAAGAGTGGCACAACCACGAGAGACAATATTACCGGGGATGTTCACGAAATTAAAGAAATTTCGATCTTTCACGAAAAAAAAAAAAAACCCTAATATTCTATTTACCTTTTTTTTTTGTTTTGTTTTTTGGTGGGTGGGGGGAAGGGGCACTTCATCAAAATCGAGTATTTTTTTTTTGTTATTCTCTATGGTGCACCCCCTCCGCATAGCAACGCATTGCAATATTACGTCAAGCGCGAAATATGTAAGGTTAATTACGTCATATTTCCATCCGGCGGTGAGGCACGCCCATTTTACATAAGTAACTAGTGCCCGGTAGCAACTATTTCCGCCTTCCATTTCAAGAGTTAAAATACAAAAATCAATATTTTCACTTGTCGTAACCATGAAATATCGAAAACTATTTCACCAATATTTCGCGATTACCGGAAATCATGACATAAATAACCTTAGCTAATTAAATAAACAGGAAAGAAACAAGGTCTGTATTCACCAACCATCCTTAACCCTTTACTCCATAGATACTCATATCTACGCATTGCTTGTAGGAGCCTTTGGAAAACATTGTTGCAAAAGGTGAAATTGCTCGTGACGAGCAATTTCACCTTTTGCCACAATGTTTTCTATGCTATCAAAAGGTGTCATATCCACATAAGAAACAACTTCATCCTTGCTGTTATTTAGGGTCAATTAGAGATACCATAGAAATGCCGTATGGGGTAAAGGGTTAAGCCAGGTACAAGAAAACTCGTAAGCTATCGTAGCAGTGACTGAAATCTCTTTCAAAGTAGATTAATTTCGTTGTATTGGGGTTTAACTCCAATTTAACAGCATAAGGTCATATCATGGCGGTCGGTGACGCACATGTGTTTTCTGGCTTTCTCATACCGGTACTAACACAACTTTTTTTCCCAAGCCACCGACTACTTTTCTCACATGCTTAAGCAGAGGTCAGAGGCGAAAATACGCCGGAAAGAAAATTCGCCTTAACCGGGTATCCGAACTCACAACCACCAGGTCATTAGTCCGACACGCTCACCACTGAGCCACCCGGGCGGGCTTTCAAAGTAGATTGAGCACGATTAAATAAAGAAGTCTAATATGACACGCGACTTTCGCTCTATATACACAGTGCAAGGAAAACGTGGTAAAATCCGCGACAATCCATGTAGAGTGACGTTATCCTATGTCGAGTGACGTCATTCAATGAGTGAGTTATTCAATGGAACATTATCTTCATCCGCGTTTTTACTCCCAGTTTGAACTTGTTTTCCTTTCATTAAGAACTGGCCATGTTAGAATCGAAATAATCTTCTTTCTATCGTGGTATATCGTTCAATAAACCACGTTATATGAGTTATGAGGCGCAATGAATAACCCACTCGGGCTATCGCCCTCGTGGATTATTTACTGTGCCTCATAACTCACAACTGTGGTTTATTGAACGATATACCACGATAGAAAGAAGATTATTTCTTAAGTAAACTATAATTTATTAAAAGAGTTAAAGAGTTAACACATCAATATAGACCCATGAGTCACTCAGTTTCTTCAACATGTCTACGGTTTCAAACATCAATAAGATCACGTGACATTAATATTCACTGCAGCGCAGCACGCAAGCCTGCATCAACCGCCCCCCCCCCCCCCTTACAGCAACTTTCAGAAATATAGTTGCTTTTGCGGACAGTGAAGATTAAGATCAGACTGCACAAAACGTGCAGTCTGATCTTAGATCTACACTGTCCGCGACACTTGGAAATTCTATAGCGAAACAATTGAGGTGAACTTATTTCAGATCTGATTTCTAGAACGAAAAAGTCTGTTGGAGTTATCATACGATAAGAGGGTTAACCCTTTACCAGACGACAAAATTTTTGCTCTGTCTACAATGAAAGCATTTGCAGACGACAATTTCAGTGTGGCTCAAATGGTGCAACTGTTAATTGATTAGGTAGAAAACATTGTGGGAAAAGGAGAAAATGCTGGTTACCAGCATTTTCTCCTTTTCCCACAATGTTTTCAAAAGGCTTCTTTTCCAGGGGCGTCAAAAGTAGGGATTGAGTGGTAATGGGTTAATACGGAACGGTACGCATAACGAAGCATGCATAATATGACATGCTGGAACTGCAACAAAGCTCTGAATAATCCAGATCTAAAACACCATTAATGCATTTCTAATGCGCGCACGCGTAAACCTGACGCACGAAACAGCAGTGTATCACTTAGTTTTTATTGCAACCATAATACATTTAACCCTTTACCACACAATCGTGTTTTGTCATCACGACACTGAGAAAAAGACTGTTGAATATATCACGGGAAAAAAATCAAATGCTTATCACCAACATTTGCTAAGTTTCCTGCACGGTTTTCTACACATTTAATCCATTACCACACAATCCCTTCTTTTGACGCCCCTGAGAAAGAAGCCTTTTGAAAACACTGTGGGAAAAGGAGAAAATGCTGGTCACCAGCATTTTCTCCTTTTTCCACAGTGTTTTCTACCCTTTCCCAGAACAAATTTAAATTTTTCAGTCACCTTTATTTTGTCGTCTGCAAATGCTTTCAATTTGGATCAGTCTAAAATTTTCTGGTGTAGTAAAGGGTTAAGATACTTTGATCTTTAAGCCATGTTTAAAATGTCGTCTGCTATTGCTTTCAAATTGACGGAGTAAAAAACATTTCATCTTTTGGAAAAGAGTTAAGTATTAGATATCTCAGTTATTCATTGTGTTTGTTTCTTTGGTGTTTGACGCTTTTTTTTTTTTAAATTGCTTCCGTTATATCGCGGCGGCCATATATTTGCATTTTTTTGTTTGGTATCTGTTTGACCAGTATTACGGACGTCACTCTTTCCTCGCCCACTGACTGCTTTCCCATATAAATAAAGTTGAAATTGTTCTGCAATTCTTATGTGTCACCGACAGACAATAAATCCTCGTGCTGTATTTAGGAGACAAAAAGGTATTCACATTGAGTTATATTGATGAGCTGTCCTCTAGAGTGTTCATAAAGACAAAATATCATCATGGAGTTTGATAGAGACAAGTAGGCTCTGATATGAGTTGGTGTTTTGTGATCAAACTTTATTGAACTTAATTGGACATTTCCATAGACGAGTTTAATAAAATTTCATCTCAAACGCCGACATATGTCAGGTTCTTCTAATCACACAACGATATTTCATAAATGATTGACTAAATCCTGCAAAATCTTCTGTATTCTATAGGTGGACCAATGGCATTATCCGCAAAATTCAGTCATTCCTATGAAGTACGTACAAAATGACGTAAAAATGACGTCACACAATTGTGATTTCAAAGGTGTGAAAGACAAGAAAATTCGGGAAAATTATACTGAAAACAAGGGAAGTTATGTGATAAAAACAATTCTCACGGAGTTTAATAGAGAAAAGTAATCCACACGAAGTTTCATGGAGACAAGCAATTTCCCTTGTAGTTTTATAAGAAACAAACAATCCTAAATGAGTTTTAAAGAGACAAGCAGACCTTTTGGGGTTTAAAAAGACACCAACAATCCTTACTGAGTTTCAAAGAGACCAGTAATCCTTAATGAGTTTTAATTACAAACACTCCCATGGAGTCTGGCCCTGAAACAGTGCGAAATAAATCAGAATGAAGATTTATATTCAATAGTATAAACCGAGACATTGCGATTACAATTTTCTTGATGCTGGAAAAAAACCTCACTGAATCGGGAAGTGTAGATCCAAGATCCGCAAAAGGTTCTCGCACTTATCAGCCTGTGGGTTAATAGAGACAAAGGATCCTCTTTATGTAACATGGAGATACATGTATGTAATCATTATGACTCTGTAAATGAGGACCATTTTTCTTTTATTTCCTTTTATTCTTCTACATTGGACCCGATAAGGGAATTACTTGGATTCTATGCTTGATTTTCTTGCACTGAACAGCTATTTGACCGAGCCAATATTTCAAGTAAATCCAGTTAGACTGATTTACAAATCGATTTATACGAAGTTCCTGGTGATTAAGAACAGAACTTGATCTGAATTACAGGTGGACCTTAAACATACGAAATCATAAATCATTGTTATAATTATCGCAACATCTCCAAAGGAACCAAGGATAACAACAAAGGAATACAGGTAAAAGGATTATTTGGTTACCTGCAGTCTATATCTGGCAATGCCCACCCCCAAATCAATGCATGAACAGAGAATGACTCGTCCAAACTGAACATATCTATCGACAGGTCGGGTAAATAAGATATATATATGACATCAGACAATGTCATAAAAATGTGAGGCAAAAAGAGACATATTTTGCACTTAAGGCCATCTCTTCATTTGTGTTTTTGTCTTTGATTTTTTTCTGAATTATTTAACTGAGCCCAGGTAGCTCACATCCTCGGATACCCCTGGGTCTACCTATTTGCTACGCTACATCGACCCTGGGACAATTGACTAATAAAACTTTGAATCAGCCGCCGAAAATCGATACGAAACGTCATAGCGTACAGTCCACTCGCCAATCACAAAATGATGATGGAACCAATGAAAAGCCAGCATTCGGCGAGCGGTAAAGCGAGGGAAATTCAATTAATTGTCCCAGGGGTCGATGTAGCGTAACAAATAGGGAGACCCCGGGGTATCCGAGGTTGGGTAGCTTAGTAGTATACAGGACTTCGAGAACAGGTGGTCGCTGGGTCGATCCTGAGCTCGGCAAATTTCTTTACGAGGATTGTTGATTGTCTTCGCGACAGGATTCATTCCTCTCTCACCGCTGACCATTGTGTCTGTGTTTAGCTTAAACATATATGTCATTTTTTACAAATTCATTCATAGAATACATTTATATATACATGTACAAAACAAATAAGATAAAAGGGTTTGGCCACAAGTTCTCCCAACTTAGATTCGAAAAAGCCTGTGCAGCCCGCGCATAGAAGATTTTTAAACTTTTCCTTCTTTGTTCCTATGCTCAAACTTGTGACGCCCCGGGTGGGGCCAGTTTTGATCCCAGGGCGATAATTTGAACAAACTTGGTAGAGGTCAATTAGGAGATGCTGCATACTAAATACCAAAGCTCTACGCCTTCAAGTTTCAGAGGAGAATATTTTCTAAGTGTTCCTTCTTTGTTCCTATGCTCAAATTCGTGACCCACGGGGTGGGGTTGGCTTTGACTCCAGGGACAAAATTTGAACAAACTTGGTAGAGGTGCACTAGGAGATGCCACATACCAAATATCAAAGCTCTACGCTTTCTAGTTTCAGAGAAGATTTTTTAAATATTTTGTAATTTTTTTCCTTTTTGGAAGGAACATCCCTGCCAAGTTTCATCAAGATTGGCCCTATGGTTTAAGAGGAGAAGATGTTTAAAGAAATTGTTGACGGACGACGGACACCCGACATGGGGCGATCACAATAGCTCACCTTTAGCACTTCGCGCTAAGGTGAGCTAAAAACACGGAAGCTGAAGAGATTGACCAAATAGCTTTTACGAAAACGTCGATTTGACACGGAATTTTCCGATTAGTCAGTGTGTCTACGACCCCTATCTCTCATATTTAAAACACGGAAGTAGCCGGTATTGGCCGAATTGCCTTTACGAACAGGTCTATGTCTGCCGATGAGTTAGTGACCCTATACCTTAATAAATCTCTAGGATGGGTTTTACCTATCCATAAAGCTCGTTTCGTCCAACAGTTGACAAATTCATGAGATAGAATGATAATTTGACATGCAGAAAATTATCCAACTGCAATAAGTTTCGACACGTAAATTGATACATTCTGCAAATAGATCCAACTTACACCCATTTCCAAAGAGCTTTACTTGGCTAACAAGAGCGGCAAACTGTCGCAAGATACGCCCGTCTTACCCCAAGTTGTAAAGCTGGGGCATGCACCAGACTAAATTCAAGTATGAAAAACGACAAAGGGCAATAACTCAAAAATTAAGCGAGCAAGAGTTATGATTCCTGTGCACTGCACACCCCCTTGATGAGATCTATCCACCCATGAAATTTCATAACCCTAGCTAGTATAGTTTTAGAGATATTCACCAGACATAAATCAAGTATGAAAAACAACAAAGGGCAATAACTCAAAATTGAGCGAGCAAGAGTTATGATTCCTATGCACTGCACTCCCCCTTGATGAGATCTATCCATCCATAAAATTTCATAACCCTAGCTAGTATAGTTTTGGAGATATTCACCAGACAAAATTCAAGTATGAAAAACGACAAAGGGCAATAACTCAAAAATTAAGCAAGCAAGAGTTATGATTTCTGTGCACTGCACTCCCCCTTGATAAGATCTATCCACCCATGAAATTTCATAACCCTAGGTAGTATAGTTTTGGAGATATGCTCCAGACAAAATTCAAGTATGAAAAACGACAAAGGGCAATAACTCAAAAATTAAGCAAGCAATAGTTATGGTTCCTGTGCACTGCACTCCCCCTTGATAAGATCTATCCACCCATGAAATTTCATAACCCTAGGTAGTATACTTTAGGAGATATTCACCGGACAAAATTCAAGTATGAAAAACGACAAAGGGCAATAACTCAAAAATTAAGCAAGCAAGAGTTATGGTTCCTGTGCACTGCACTCCCCCTTAGTGAGATCTATTCACTCAAGAAACTTCATAACCCTAGCTAGTATAGTTTTGGAGATATGCTCCGGACAAAATTCAAGTATGAAAAACGACAAAGGGCAATAACTCAAAAATTAAGCAAGCAAGAGTTATGGTTGCTGTGCACTGCACTCCCCCTTGGTGAGATCTATTCACCCAAGAAATTTCATAACCCTAGCTAGTATAGTTATGGAGATATGCTCCGGACAAAATTCAAGTATGAAAAACAACAAAGGGCAATAACTCAAAAATTAAGCAAGCAAGAGTTATGGTTCCTGTGCACTGCACTCCCCCTTGATGAGATCTATCCACCCATGAAATTTCATAACCCTAGGTAGGATAGTTTTGGAGATATGCTCCGGACAAAGAACTGGACGCCGCCCGCCCGCCCGCCCGTCACGGGTGATCCCATAATACGTCCCGTCTTCGACGGGCGTATAATAAATCTTCATAAAAACAAAAAAGACGTAAATAGGACAGCAACATATCTGGTTCCTAACATGAGCATTTCGATTTGCAGTCTAATCCTGATCTACAATGTTTTTTTAAAGCTCACCGAGCCACATTCGGCAGCCTATAGGATTACTGTAGAAACCAGACGGGTTGTTTAACCCTTTACCAGAAGACAAATTTTTAGACTTGTCTGAATTGAAAGCATTTGCAGATGATAGTTTCAGAGCGGCCCATCATTTTTCTTTGGTTGGATAGAAAACGTTGTGGGAAAAGGAGAAAATGCTGGTAACCAGCATTTTCTCCTTTTCCAACAATGTTTTCAAAAGTCGTCTCTTTCAGGAGCGTTAAATGTCGCCATTCTGTGGGAAAGGGTTAATCCTTTCGATGTCGTAGGCGAAAATTGTGACATTTGCGGATGGCATAGATCAAAATCAGACTGCACAGAACGTGCAGTCTGATCTATGATCTACGCTGCCTTCTTGTTTAGCAAAGCCTAAACAATCAACACCTTTGTAAGTTTCAATGGATTGTATGAATAGCCGTCGGAAGAGGTCGGGTTTATTTTTTTGGCGCTGAAAAAGGTAAGCGTCAATCTGACATTTCCTGAAAACAACAAGGTGACCTTTATTGTTCGTGTCTAACAACACAGTTCTGTATCGACCCGCGCACGCTTAATCGCTCCAGATAAAGGCAGTTATTTTTATTCGCAAATCTTCCTTTCTTCTATGAAACTATATTGTAAGATTCTTAATAGACGAGATGTCGATGTGAGACATTTATATCAGTACCAATCACCTCGGTTTTCCAGATAATTAAATATTGTTGCCGATGAAATCATAAACTCTCTATCATTATCTGCAGCCAAATGTCTATTTATAGATAATGCAGTTCTTATTTGTGATAGACGTCTGGATCCAACCTTGTTTAATATTCTTACACAAGCGAGTTTTAACGACCTTGAGAAAGAGGAGCCTTTACAAAACATTATGGGAAAAGCAGAAAATAGTGATAACTAGCATTTTTTCCTTTATTTTCCACAACGTTATCTAATCTTTTAAAGAGAAGTTTCATCACTAGAGACATATTGTATTTAACCCATTACCACACAATCCCTACTTTTGAAGACCCTGAGAAAGAAGCCATTAGAAAAAATTCTGGGAAAAGGAGAAAATGCTGGTAACCATTAGTTTCTCCTCTTTCAAATTTTCAGTCACTTTTATTTTGTCATCTGCAAATGTTTTCGATTTGGACAAGCCTAAATTATTGTGGTTTGGTAATGAATTTTTCGTCTGCAAATGATTTCAAATTAGACAAACAATATAGTTTATCGTCTGGTAAACGGTTGACACATAACGCTGTGAAAAAAAATCTGTCGACAGGAGACTCTAAACTCTTTCTCTTTACCTTTATCCTGCTTTACAAATGACATGAAATCACGGTAAAAGCCGGTGTAATGCA
Organism: Tridacna crocea; assembly: GCA_943736015.1. Taxonomy (NCBI): domain Eukaryota; kingdom Metazoa; phylum Mollusca; class Bivalvia; order Cardiida; family Cardiidae; genus Tridacna; species Tridacna crocea. The sequence continues at coordinate 49,682,970 of OX031063.1, forward strand.
GAGAAATGACCCTCTTCTACAAAATGACCCATGGGTCATTTCGCTACGTAGAAAATGACCCATTAGTCGTTTCACTACCAAGAGAAATGACCCGGGTGATTATTCTACGTAGAGAAATAAGCCTCTGGGGACATTTCTCTACGTAGAATAATGGCCCGGGTCATTAGGATAGCAGACTGTTGTTTGTAACAAAATACCAATCTCCAAGCAGAGTTGTCGTTCGTTACTCTCACCATACATCTCTGCAATGGGCAAAATGACAAGAATCTTGTCAAACGTTTTGTTAGTGTTTAACGATTTTATGTGTTACATTATAAAGTAGACAGAGGAAATATGATTTTGGATACATTATAGGTGCATTCAAACTGGTTGTTAAAAAGATTTTCCAAAGACTTGACCTAGTAACCTTTTTTTTTTTTAAATCCAGCATATTCCCTTTTCAACGTTATCTTAGATATCACTGCGACAAGAACTTTGACCAACAATGAGGCCTCTACAGTGTTAAAGAAATCTTTTTTTCCAAGATTTAACATTTGACCTACTTTTTACCCCAAGTCGAACCCACCCGAGATATTATTACAAAACAAAAATTCGGCCTCTTTTAGAGTGAAAACAGACCTTTTGTAAGATTTTTCCCCGTGACCTACTTTTTGAGCCGACATGACCCATTTAACCTGTCTGATATATAATAAAGACAAAACCCGTGACCAACTCACGTGTGTATTGAACAAAAAAGGCCTCTAGAGTGTACACACAGTTTTTACAATACTTGGTATCCAAGTTTTTGACCATGGATTGAAATTATATCCTTTACAGCATACACAGGGTGTTTAAAAGGTTTGACCCGTCGACTTATTTTTTCATCCCATGTGATCTTTTTACGTACTCAATCGAGATATCATCAAGACAAATATTTTGACCAATGTTTATGAGTATTTTACTAAAGAGGTGGCATCTTTACTGTACACAAGGTTTTTGTAACATTTGATCTATTGGTGGTGATCTATTTTTTGACACGACATGACTCATTTCGAGCCTGTCCGCTATTTCATCCAAAATTCTGAACAGCTTTCATGAGTATTTGGCAAAAGAATGGGGCCTCTTGAGCGTACACAACGTTTTTCTAAGATTTAACCTGGTGACATAGTTTTTGACCCCATGTGGTCCAAATTTAAACTCGTCTTTGGTATTTTCAATACATATTTTCTAAAAAGTTTCAATGAGTATTGCATTAAAATTGTGGCTTCTATTTTTAGTACACAGGACTTGATGGGGTGACCTAGTTTTTAAACAATGAAACTCAATTTCATACCCATCCGAGATATCATCAAGACAAACATTCTGACCATGTTTCACTAAACAACGAACTGAAAATGTGGCTTCTATAACATACATAAGGTAAAAGTTGATGACGGATGACACTGCACGATCACAAAAGCTTCCCTTGAACACTTTGTACACATGTGTGCCAAACAATAAAGGAATATCAAATTAAACAATCAGAATAAAGAGACTACGGGTGAAATCATCACAGAAGATGTACAGGTGTTGTGGTAGAGTTTGGTTATGGCAGAATGAGAAGAAGAAACTAAGCAAGACTATAATAGGCAGACTTGCAATAAAAAGTTAATGCGAACAAGCCTTAGAACGTTAATTAAATAAAGGAATAAAGCACTAAGACACTATTTTTAACCAAATATCTAATGTTTGTTTCATTTGAAAAAAAAAAATACAAAACAAGAGCCGTCAGAGACGGGTTATGCTCCCCGAACAAGTGCTTGTCATAAAATATATGAAACTGATAAAAACTCACTTCTTTTATCCTTAAAGAACCTGTTCATACCCCCAAAAATTGAAGTGAAAAGGCAATTACTATCTTAGAGATAGCCAACACAAATTTGTAGACGACAATAAGCCCACTAAGCCCCGTTTAAGCCCCCTTTTCCCATAAGACAATATTGCATCATTTAAATAAATACAACGGGTGTGGGGTTTGTGGCATTTTTTTAAATAATAATTCAAAATTCGAAATTTAGTAAAATTTTGAGCAGTCATGTGGTAAATATTACATAAAATTTTTACATTTTACATGATTTTTTACATGAAGCCCCCTTCTTCCGTGACGCAGCCTGAAATTGAGAAACCGGATGAGAGGTACCTGGGCAACGTTCCAACAAGTTCAGATTTGAACTTTAGTAGGAGATACCAGAGAAAAACAATTTTTTCTATAAAGTCCCCTTTTTCCGTGATGCAGCCTCAAATTGAGAAACCAGGAAAGAGCTATTTGCGCATTAATAATTCATAGATTGAAAATAACAATATGCCCTTGTTGAAACTTGTAAAACAAGATATAACCATGAAGTTTCATGAAATTTTGACAGAAACTGAACAAGATATTAGTAAAAAGTGCAACTTTGCATTATGGCCCCTTTTTCCTTGGCATTTTACAAGAAACCCCCTTTTTCCATGACAGTGGGTCAAATTGAAAAACACATAAAGAAACAAGAGCACATGTCGAAACTTTGGAAAAACAATATAACCGTGAAGTGTAATGAAATTTTGACCAAAACTGAATGAGACATTAGTAAAAATTGGAATTTTGCAAGAAACCCCCTTTTTCCATGCCAGAACGTCAACTTAAAAAACGCCTAGATTAAAAATAGCAAGTAAACATGCTGAAACTTTCCATAAACAATAAAACCATGAAGTTTCATGATATACTGACAAAAGCTGAATGAGATTTAGTAAAAGTTGCAATTTTGCATTATGCCCCTTTTTTCCATGACATGGGGTCAAATTGAAAAAACCGGGAAATCTACGTCGGCGCCTTACCCTAAGGAGTTCATAAATGAAGTTTTATCCAATTTGGTCCAGGGTTCTGGAGAAATGGCTTCGGACGGACGGAAGGAATGACGGACGGACAGACGGACAGACGGACGGACGGACGGACGGACAGACGGACGGACAGACGAAGCGGCGAATATATGCTCGCCCTTCGGGAAGCATAATAAACACGGGGGTAATAATTGCCCTGAGGGTCTCTCATCTAGCCTATTTGACCCAAAATGACCAATTCCTAATCTCTTTCGAGATATCAACACAAACATTCACAAACTTCCAAATCAATGGACCGAAAATTTGACCTCTTGAGCTTACACAAGCTTTCCCAGGATATGTCTTTTTCGTTTACCTACTTTTACCCAGAATCTCCCATTTTATAAACTTGACAGAGATACATGTATCATCAAGACAAACGTTTTGACATATTTTCATGAGTTTTGGACAGAAAACGTGACCTGTAGAGTAAACACGTGCTTTGTCAAAGATATGACCTGGTGACCTATTTTAACTTGACCAATTTATCTCACTCAATAAGATCAAAATAAACATTCTGAATATGTGGCCTCTACAGCAAACATAATGTATTTTGAAGGTTTGACCTTGTGACCTTGTTTTTTACCCGACCTTTTATCAAATGCGATCGAAATAACAAGCGAATTGTTTTCACTAATTCTATGAGTAATCGACTGAAAAAATGGCCTTTAGAATGTTAAATAAAGTTTTGCTAACATTTGACGTGATTAGTTTGCATGAGTTCTGATATGGTCCGTTTTCAAAATCCGTTTTCAAAATCCGAGTATTGGATTGAAAATGTTGCCTTTTGAGCCAACACTTTTTTTTTCTTTTTATCTAGTTTCTGACACGGTGTCTCTCATGTTCAAACTCGTCAGAGCTTCAAGACAAACATTCTGACAAAGTATTTTGAGTATCGAAATGAAAATTCAGCCTCTATTGTGCACACAACGTTTTTCAAAGATGACACTTTGTGACCTGGTTTTCAACCCCATTTATCATCAAAATAAATACTCTGATAAAATTTCTTCAGTATTGGACAAAGAACGACGCACGACGGACACAACACGATCTCAAAGCTTCACCTTCCGCTCTTCGGACTCAGGTACGCTAAAAACAAAGACTTCACAAGAAATTCGCAAGCTGGATTAAAAAACAAGCTCGAATTACAGATACATGTATGAGTAGTTATGAATGATGAAACCACTGCGTATTTAGGATATCACATGCTGTTACTGGGTCATTCAATTTCTATTCAAGTTCAACAGTATTTGGAATTGTTTCTGTCAACACTCATAATTACTAGAACATTTTCCTTTTTCAAAAAAAAAAGACAAATTCGGCTAGATATTTACTTCAAATCAACACACTCTTTATACATTGACAATAATTGTTTTACTCTTCATAAAATGACAAACGTTTATAGACTTGTTCAAATTGACAGCATTTGCACCCGACTAATCAATTATGGCTAAAACGTTGGGCTTTGTCGTTAGAGAGGTATACATCATTTTGGAAAAGGAGAAATTGCTGCGTACCAGCACTGTCTCCTTCTCCGAAATTCTTTTCAAAATCTTTCTTACACAGAGTCAATAAACTCTCATTTTGCACGCCTGTCACAAAGAAACTCACTTTCTTCATGCTTTCTGTAATTCTACAAATCATTTCTTATGTATAACTCCAATTATTCTGAGAAACCTTTCTACATTGAGACCTGGCTCCTGACCTATATATATGTCACCTCATATTTTATTCAGAGTGCTTCGTCTAATGCTATTATATGACTGAGCTGTCTTCTCTGAATAAGCAGATTAAGTACGAGTCACTGAGTTACTGTGATGGTTTCTTGACCATTATATTACAAAACTTTGGACTGGTCCGTACTCGGAATATTTGCTGACACAAAACAATACTGATCTGAATTGGTAGGATTTTGTCTTCAATAGAATAGGTCTTGTGGTGGAAAAAGTGTTTTCTACTTTGCCCACATTTTTTGAAAGCCCTATACCTCAGTGATTTGAGTAACATTACCTTGTATGTACCTATACTTGTCTATCGTAAAATGTTACAGAAAGAAAACTATTTGTTGATCGATAAGGCCAACTATACAGGACAAAAGAACATTTTTGGGGGGTGAGGGAGGAACGAGCAATTAGCAACGACAAGAGCAATATCGTCGATTTACTTAAAAAAACCTCGTAACTGCAGCTTGTTTCAAGCTGTAGTTACGAGGTTTTTGAAGTAAACTGACGATAAAGAGGATCATATTTTTACCCTACTTGATTAAACATCTGTGAAAATCTAGATCTGTGGGGCTTAGATTGTGATATGTTATACAGCAAATCTATAGGGCGTGTTTTAGCGAAATTATTAAGCTCTAGTTTAACTTAAGTGTGCAATATCAACCATAAGGGTATATACCCAAGACTACCTGATAGAATACATGATACTGGTCTACAAGTGAGCTATGCTTTGTGAAAAGATTATTTAAATTTAATGCAACTATAGAACTATCAACTGGCTAAGTATTGGGCAGGCTTACCTAAATCAAAACTTTTGTCATTGATAGATTTTCTGATAGAAATCGGGCCATTTATCTATTTATTGAGACGCTGTTTGGACGAGTGAACCATATCTTTACGACTTCTTCGTAAAGCACATGAAGAAGACGTATAAAAATGTTCTTTTTCAAGTGCAACCCATCAATGTTTTACGACCCCCCACACACACACACTTCCCACAAACCACACATTCGCTGATTATGATTTATTATGGGGGACAACATCACATGGCTTGAAACAAGCGAAAAGGAGCATTTCGGACATTTGCGTAAAGTGTCGTCACGGATCAGCCTACGCAGTCCGCACAGGCTAATCCGACATGACACTATCCGTTTTAATGTAAATTTCTGTTTCGCAACGTCTACTGCACGACAATATTTCTAATGTAATCGGAAAGTGCGTCTCAAATTAGCCTGCGCAGCCTGATCCGAGACGACACTTTACGCAATTGACCAAAATGCCCCTTTTTGCGTGTTGTAGGCCATATATAAGTGTGCAAGTATACTTAAATCTTACCTGGGGATCTCTAAGGCGAGAGAAATCTGGAATCAAGTAGAACTTCAGTCCCTCAGTGGCTCCTTCAAGTGTTACACCGCGTATTAGCAGTATAAACATGAGAATATAGGGGCTGGTCGCCGTAAAATACATTACCTACAACAAAGAAGAAAAACAAATTGTTGAAGAAATAATAGTGGTAAAATAGTCAAAGTAATACACATTTATCAAGAAAAGAAACCATTACAGAAATTTTTTTGCTGGTTACTTAAAAAAGAGGAATTATAACGTTTTTTAAATGAGATTGAAGATTTATATACAGAAACATATTGCAATTTCCTAGTTATTGCAAACAATTGATAAATTGCAGTTAAGAAAAAAGAACATTATGAGAAAAATGGCAGCCGCAGAATTTTAAGAATATAAAGTGTTGGTTTAAATAACTAGAAATTAAACTGTTCCTAACATTTAATTGCTAATAATTTAATTGCAAAGATTGTAATTGTAAATAGAAATACTCATTACGAGTCATTTCCGCTTTAATAATCAATCTGAAAAAAATAAATAACAAGGCATAATACAAGGCAAGTTAGTTAACCCACACCCATCCATTCTTATTTGATTTGTTCACAGTTTACTTCATGAGGAATACGATACATAGCTTAATAGCTAGACATGAAAAGACGCTTTAAGTCTTGGACTGAGATTTTACTCATTTTTGGAGTTATTAATTTGGAAGAAAATTTCAAGGCTTTTTTTTTTTCTTTTTTAGCTCAAATCAATGTCGATTTGAATAATTGTTCAAATGAGTGTGGGTATTGCTCTTATGTTTCCATCAAATAAGATTAAGCATATGAAACAATATGTATCAATTCACATATATATATAAAACAGGTGATAGAGGTCAGTGAATCCAACGCTGAATGACTGTGCCTTCAGCACAGAAAATCCAACAGTCCTGAGCAAAATAAAGGTGGTATTAGTAAAGGTGATATATGTACGGGGGTACTAAAATTGATCCTTGGCTGACACCTTGCCCTAGAGCAAAGGTCCGTGTAGGCTCTTGTATCCAATCCATTATGCCTCAGTCCAGGTCGATCTTTTTGCAATCCTTCCCTCAAAAATTAGCATGGTAGTCAGGGATGATTTTGATATTGTCCGGGTTCTTTTTATGCATTCAAAACGCTAATCAAGCAAGCATCTTAATGGTGGACTATTTTTCTATAGCTCTCTTTCTATTCCTCATGTCATCTTAACAACGTAATTCCTTTAAATTTGGGATGGGTGTTCATTTGTTGGTTAAATATACTTTGGTGTACACTTCCAGGTATGTATTATGTGACGTGTTTTTGTGTGTGTAGGTACTTATACTTCGATACAAATGCATGTATTTTGTGTGTTTTATGTGCAGTATGAAAAAGATCGAAAGTAAATGCATGTATTATTGTTTATGCGTGAGTGTGTGTGATTTGTGTTGTTGTGTTGTACTCAATTTCACCTTTCCAGAGCTTTTAATCCCCTTCCAGATGCAGAAATAGACAACGATCCAGGCCAATAGAAGGCATAAACACAGGTCCCACTTGATTGTGCCCGGCTCATCGACCCCTGAAGAGAGTTGCAGGACTTTGCGCCTGTGAAAGGGGACGTAATTTGTGAAATGAATATGGGTGTGTCGAAGGTATAGACATCACCCTTCATTGTTAATACAACAAACAATCAGTCTTTGTAACAAGTGTTTTACTTGAACACTCTTTGATCTTAGTATTGAGAACAAAAGTAATCTTGGCAAAACATATATATTTGAAACATTTATTATGAAGCATTTCTAAATAGTACTATTGCCCTTTTACTTGAAAACTACATAAATTTTTTCATTCAATATTCTACATTCATACTCAATGCATGGAAGCAATATTTAATAAACGAACCTTTCACATGATATAAACATGATAAACCAAATATTGACGTAGAATCGACTGAAAAGCAGCTTTTTACAACTGTCATTTGACAAATATTTAATGTTTAATCAGAACGCGATTATTAGTTTTCCCACTCTGTTTAAGTGTCATATGACATATATCGATACATTGAATGGGTGCGGCATGGGACAAGTCTTGTTGTCAAATACTGATCATTTTTCTAACACACAGACTACTCAGAACGAGGAGTGTTATCTTAAAGCTATACCTAGAATCATTTTTGAAATAGCATTACAGGTTTTTTAACGAAATATATCTGTTCCTTTCTCTGGCAGTGATAATTTCAGCACGCTACAGAAGATATCGTGGGTCTCTCAGGAGAAACAAACGATGCAAACTTTCGTTCTGAATAACGTGTTTTTGTTTGGAAACAAAAGGTCTAGAACAGAACATTAAGACATTAACATACTTAAGTTTAACCCGCCTCCAATTCAAATTATATTACGTGGATCTTACAGGCTTCCTAACACAAAGTTTTGCAAGAGTGTAGTAACAATATATGTACAGTTTGACATCGTAACAAGCAGAGGGTCCCTTTCAACATGTTCAGATAACTTAAAACACAGTCTGTCCCTCAACAAGCATGCTTTCTCACTTACACATTATACATGAACACTGGGATATTGCTTTATTGTGCATTCTGATTCAAACATTAAATATTTAGTCATAACAAGAATGTCTAATATTGATGGATGTCTGTGTACTTCCCATTATAGAATAAAATAGAACTTGATTATAACGACCGAAAACGTGCTTTGCAAATCATAACATAACTTTGTCTTAATTAGACACTTGAATATTTTTTTGTATATTTAGAAATAAAATGGCAAAGAATGAGGTAAAAAAAATTGCTAGTCACCATATGGTGTGTAGTTAATGAGTTTCAAGATCTTCAAAAATATTACTGAAATTCAAAACACGCTTTCGGCTGTTTCGAACCTGAGTAGGATAGATAGCTTTCTATGTTTAACAAATAAAATGGCTCTGATGTGAGAGATACTTTTGACACATACTTTACATCCGATATGTTCGTTTCATACTATTCAAGAATGAACAACACAACGGTTTACTTCCAAAACCTCGTATCTACAGCTTGTAACAAGCTGTAGTTACGAGGTTTTGGAAGTACACCGACGAAAATACTCCGGCGCTGTGTTATTTATCCAGAACTGTCTATCACAATTTAAACAGCTTTTGCCTATAGTGTTACACAACGTCACGCTGCTCCGAACGAGTAGCCCGATACTCCATAACCACTATAGGCTATTCTGTAAGATTTTCTGATCGAACCAACTGTAAAAAAGCAATATGTAGGTAAATTCCATTCGCCAAAAATGTCTAGTTCGTTTGCTGAGTAGAGATGGGATTTATAGTCCAGTGCTTCAATTCCCTGCCTTATGCCAAGCAACGTAACAATCAACATCCTAACAATCTTAGGTCCTCTTAACATCAGAAGATTAAGAAAGAAGGACGGAAATAAGAAATCGTAAGATTTTATTAAAAGTAAATCAAATACACAGATATCCATCAACTTTGTGTTCCCTACAGTCCCACAATGATTTAAATTCATTTTCACGAAAATCTGTTTCATGATCATACAGCGATTTTGTTCTTCACTTTTGTTTGAGTATTTTAAATCATCCATTCAAAGATGAACGTTAAAAAGATTTGAAGGTACCTCTATGTGTCCTCCCTGAAACAAATACTTGGATTATTTTGCCACATAACGCTGGTGGTTAGTTTAAACTTTACTAAATGTTTTACAGTTCTTATGTACCACACGTGTTCCATGAACACACGTGTTCCATGAACAATCTGTTAAAGAATGTATTACTATATTTTTTATGCCAGTAAGGAAGAATATTTTGCCGTCCATGAAAATAAAATATAATTACGCCATGCTTTGCAAAAAAAGATATGGTTTAACTCTTTACCAAACGACAAATTTATAAACTGGTTCAGGTTGAAAGCATTTGCAGACGACAAAATAAATGTGACTGAAAGTTAAAATTTGCTATGGGAAGGGTAGAAAACGTTGTGGGAAAAGGAGAAAATGCTGGTTACCAGCATTTTCTCCTTTTCCCACAATGTTTTCTAAACACTTCTTTCTCTGGGTCGTTAAAAGTAGAGATTGTGTGGTAACGGTTTTAATGTACTCTGTGACGCATTATATGAAGCAAGATACCATATAATGTTGGATTCATAAAGTATATTGTGTCCAACACAACGTGATAAAAAAACTGGTCGACTAGTCCTTTAACTTTTTCAGATGGATTAAGCCCCCATCCCCTTTTTCACGAAACATGGTCAAAGTAGAGAAGCTAGCATCTTTTAGTGTCAAAGTTACAACTGAAATGGTGTTGTTTTTCCAAGTCAAATTCTAAAGCTATTTCAAACTAACCACCATCGATATAGAAAATGGATGAAATAAAATACTACCTTCGCAAACTACAAGCATAATGCATTATTTATAAGCTTTTTTGTACAAAGCTTCCACTGAGAGGTTTTTTCACTTATTCATAAAACATTTACAACTTCGATGTCATTTCTAACATCGTAAAGTTATTATTTATTTGTATGGAATGTGGAAGGCTGCACAAGTACCATGTGGGAATAAGAAGTAATTTTGGCACAGAAATTACTATCTAAAAGTATCATGGTAGTCCAAAATCATCATATTTTATTTGTACATCCACCCTGTAGCATTTTCAAGTACAAGATCTTGTTTTCATCGCAAGTATGTCATAAATGTGTATTTTCAACATCTGTATAAAAAAGTGTCTGCTAGTATTGTTTTGTGCGAGGCTCCACAAGTAATAAACATGAAAGAGACTAAAAAAAAATATGTACACCACTTTATATACGGGTGTGCCTGACTGGATACATGACGTTCTTTGAACATTCCCAAAGGTGCAGCATGTATCGAGTTGCGTTTACATAACAAAATAGTTTTATGGTTTTTTTTCTGTGTGTGTTTTTACTGTTATTGCAACTTTGCTTTTTTCCATTGCTGCTTAACCCATTACCACACTATCCCTACTTTTGACGACCCTGAGAAAGAAGCCTTTAAAAAACATTGTGAGAAAAGGAGAAAATGCTGGTAACCAGCATTTTCTTCTTTTCCCACAATATTTTCTACTCTTCACAAAACAAATTTCAAATTTTCAGTCACTTTTATATTGTTGTCTGCAAATGCTTCCGAGTTGGATAAACCTAAAATTGTGTTGTTTGGTAATAAGTTACAACAAGCACAGACGGTTTTGTAACGTTTGCATACTGGAGTTATTAAATTTGGAAGATTGTACTTGTAACGCTACATCTGATGTTCTTTCTTTGTTGAATACCCATAAATAAATGAGCGTATTTATTTGGTTCCGATATATAACTTCTGAAACGTGTGCAGCCTTCATTATATGTCATACAGGATAAAGTATTTTCTTTGCTAGCATTGCTCTTAATGCTTATCCTTGACATATTCACCAACTATTAAGAGGAATTAAAACCAAAAACTTACTCCCAGAATTCCGTGACAGGGTCGGTGATGTGAGGTTTTACAACCTCTGTAGTATTCGTCAGGCTAGCAACAGTAGCATTCACCATAGATACAACTGTTGGGGTCGCCATGGTTGAGTTGGACACGTTGTATTCGGCAGTTGTGTTGTCTGTTTGGTTTCCGGAATATTTCGTCAGTTGTCGATGGTCCACGTGGCAGTCCTCTGTGTTCCATTCGTTATCGCAGTTAGACCAAGGCAGGACCGTCGTGAAGGACGAGAACAGATAGTAGAACGCCCATGTGAGTATAATGTTGTACTCACAGTTCAGGAGGAATACTATAATGGCGCATGCATATCCGATTCCTGTGAACATAAGAACTTTATTAGAGACATGTGTACAGTATTACGGAATTATATAAATATTTAGCTGGTGACATTATACATAAACACTCAAACATTTTTTATCTTCACTTACGTAATGTTGCTTCCGATATCACATCGGCACCATTTTTCCATCCTGAAACACTTGTACAGAAACGAAACAAACAAACAAAAGAAGACAGATTATCATTGTAAAGCTCTAATGCAATGGGGTGTATATCAACTCAATTGCTTCAATTTAATATCATGAGGAGCAAATTTACCTATTTCGATGACTTTGTCCTGGGCCCGTATTCACCAACCATTCTTAAGAATATTCTTACTCTTCTTCTTCAGAATTTCGTCAGTATGAAAGTAACAGAACTTCTGATTGGCTAAACCATATGGTTTAGCCAATCAGTAGCCAATCAGAAATTCTGTTACTTTCGCGGTCAGAAAATCTTGAAGAATAGGACAAAGAACGTTCTTAAGAATTGTTGGGTGAATACGGGCCCTGTCGTTTATTTTGGGATTTGGATCCAGTATAATTCCCTAATCATAGCTCACCCAGCTGTAATCCTGTATCTGTATAACCCGAATTTGATAAGTTGTACTTTTTATGCCAATTAACGATCGAGTTAAGATAGGAGCACCATTCTCAGACCTAAACGCTTTACTTTTACAGCATCTAAGCGATATTCTAAGTCATATCAACAATAAGCATACAGATCATTTTGTAACACTATCTCATGTCTAACGACCAAAAGGGAAAAAGAGAAAGTGCTGATAACCAGCGTTTAGTCCCTTTTACCAAACCTTTTCTATCTTTTCTCACAAAAATGTCCTCATTAGAGAAACATTTAAATAGTAGTATCGAATATTTTTTTGTTGTGGACGGCTTAAGATCCTTCTTTATCTTTTTTGATGAAGAGTTAAGTTAGTTCGTATACAAAATGTTATTATTTGATTTCCACGTATCCATACGTAGGAACCTATGACTAAATAATCCAAAGACCCTGTTCTATATCTGAATGACATTCTACTCTATATATCGCAAGTATACCATGTCCATCGTGGTAAAGTTGTTTTTTTTTTAAAGCTAACATCTAAAAGCAGAGGATTATATTACCGTATGGCGTTCTTCCATAAGGATCGAAGTTGAAACCCGGCTTACCTTGGAACAAGGGACTAATCTTCCAAGAACCAATACCGCCTTCGGACATAAACTGTCCAACTGACACCTCCAAGAAAAACATCGGTATTCCACTCAGTACTACCGCAATGAAGTATGGAATCAAGAATGCACCTGAAAAGAGATAAAAGTGATTAGTTAGCTAAATCGCAACACCATACGGCCTGCAACAAACGAAACGGGGCAATCGGATATCTACGTAAAGTGTCGTCTCGGATGAGCATGCGCAGTCCGCGCAGGCTAATCCAAAATGGCATTTTCCGTTTTAATGTAAGTTTCTGTTTTGGTCTACTATTATTATATCACAAAATTTAATGTAGTTGTAAAATGCCGTCTTGGATTAGCCTGCGCGGACTGCGCAGGCTAATCCAAGACGGCAATTTACGCAAATGTCCGAATGCTCCTTTTCGCGTGTTGAAAGCCAATATTATTACAACATGAACACTGTAGAATTCTTAAAATATTCTTTTATTTCATGCTTTCCGGTAGGATATCGAGAAATAGCAGTGAAATTATTTTTTCGATATTACATGAGTCCGACCAGTGAAAATACCGATTTTCATGTTCTTGTTGCCAAGGTAAACTGCGCGTGCCACACAACCAGATGGAAATATGACGTCATTTACCTTACATTGCTCGCGCTTGACGTAATATTGTAATGCGTTGCTATGCGCGAGGGGTACACCATGGGGAATAACGCAAAAGAACTGTACTTGACATTGATAAAGCTCCTCCCAGAAAAGGTTAAAAGCATGTAATAAATAGTATTTTTCGGTGAAAGATCGAAATTTATTTATTTCATCGAGTGAACAGCATGGTGCGCCACTCGTGAAAATATTACCGATGGTGTTCACTCGACGAAATAAATTTCGATCTTTCACCCGGAAAAAAAAACCAAATATCCTCTATTTATTTGACTGGGATTTACGCCGCCGCCTACACAGTTTCTGTAAAATCACGGCAAAATTTCAACTCTTTACCAGATGACAAAATTTAAGACATGACCAAATCATAATTAATTGCAGACGGCAAATTAAAAGTGACTAACAGGACAAGATTACCTTCGAAAGGGCAGTCAAATATTTTTTAGAAAAGGAGAAAATGTTGGTTACCAGCATTTTGTTCTTTTTAGCACCTTGTTTTCAAAACCTTTCTTTTTCAGGGTCATTAAAAGTGGAAATTGTGTGTTTAGCCAGTTTATCTTGGCTGAAATTGCCGTCTACAAAAGCTGACAGTGTCAATTTAACCTCTTTGCAATCAGGACCGATTCGCTGACCTTTAGCGGACAGCGAGACCAAGATCAGACTGCACAGAACGTGCAGTCTGATCTTGGATCTACGCTGTCCGTACCAAGGATTTTTCCTTCAAGACATAAGTTTAGTACTCGGGTTTAAAAGTTTCAACTTATTTAACTCATTGCCAAACGACATATCTATAGACTGGTCCAAATTGAAAGCATTTGTAGACGACAAAATAAATGTGACTGAAAAGTTAAAAGTTGTGCTATGGGAACTGGTTAAAACACAGTGGGAAAAGGAGAAAATGCTGGTTATGAGCACTTTCTCCTTTTCTCACAATGTTTTCAAAAGGCTTCTTCCGCAGGGTCGTCCAAAGTCGTTATTGTGTGATCAAGGGTTTACAGCCTAAGAACAGTTCAGACTTTGTCGGTGCGTAAAGTGTAAAACGTTTGTTTTGCCATTTTGTTTGCGTCAATATTTATAGTCAGCTCTATCGTTGTTTACTGTTGATAACATCGTGCAGATTGCATGCATAGCTGGCAGGAAAATGCTTGCCAAGTGAAAACCCAAATAAAATATGTTGGCGAACGAGAGGAACGTAAAAACAACAAGCGTAAAATCTAACGTAAAGTTTCTATTTTCGAAAAGTATAGAATTCAAGTGTCAAAATTTTGCCAAGAAAAGAATTTTTTTAACATGTTAAATTGAGAAACTAAAATAAACTTTTACTGCTTACATAATTTAACCGAAAATAAATCAGCAACACTCTCGCAAAAGGGTATTTTAAACCCATTACCACACAATCCCTACTTTTGACGCCCCTGAGAAAGAAGGCTTTAGAAAACATTGTGGGAAAAGGAGAAAATGCTGGTTACCAGCTTTTTCTCCTTTTCTCACAATGTTTTCTACCCATCACAAACAAATTTCAAATTTTCAGTCACTTTTATTTTGTCGTCTGCAAATGCTTTCGATTCGGACAAACTCAAAAATTTGTCGTTTGGTAAATAGATAATGCGTCTCTGTCATGCATTGTACATAGCAAGAATTTATATAAGAATTGATCAATAAAAACCATTTCATCTAAAAATTGACATAATCATGAGTTAGACGGGTCCTTAGACATGTAGAAAATTTACAAATAGCATGTGGTTTCAACGCGTGTCAGCCTGTGCAGTCTGACATGGGACGATGCTTTTTGTGGACATACTAGGCAACCTGTTCAAATGGCAAGGCCAAAATGTTACACAAGAGTGCAAAACACTTAGCTGGTTGATTCTATGCTAATCAAAAGTTTTCAATTTGGGATACCAGCACGCCAGATAAGGGGGAGTTATGGTAATCTAAATCCATTATTTCTCTTCCAAACCCTATGTTGTGGGTACTCATTAGAATCGTCTCGACGAGACGATTCTAATGAGTACCCACAACATAGGGTTTAGTGGAAAATAATTCATATTTTTAATTTTTGAAATCAAAATTACTCCCTCTATCTGTAGCTCTGGGAAACAGCCAAACTATTGCTATCTTAACCTTTATCCTACGAAATAAGTGAAATGAACTTTTCGAGACACTACAAAAAAACAAAAATTTTGCTTTTTCAAAGGTATTTTTGGGAGGATACATATCTCTAAATCGGGAAGTGCATAACCCAGTTCAGACTGCATGTTCTGTCACAGAGAAAACTATTCTGACCAACTTTCATGAATATTGGCCTGGAAATGTGTCCTTTAGAGCATACAAGAGGTTTTTTTTTTTCGTAGATTTGACCAAGTGACCTAGTTCTTGACATTTTTAAACCAGTCTGCGATATCATCAAAACACACATTCTGACAAATTCTCACGATAACTGGACTGAAAATGTCACCTCAAGAGTGTAAGGTTTTACCAAGATTTCTTCTAGTGACCTAGTTTTTGACCCCACGCAATCCCTTTTGAACACATCCAAGGTATCATTAAGACAAATATTCTGACCAAATTTCGTAACTATCAGACTAACAATGTGGTCTCTGTAGCGTACAAAAGGTAAAAGATGGCGACGGACGACGCGTGACAAACGGCAGACGACGTGTGACGAAAGACGCACGACGGACGACGTATGACAAACGACGCAAGACGGATGACGTAAGACGAACGATGCACGGCGGACGACGGACACAATATGACCACAACAGCTCACCTTGAGCATTTCGTGCTGTGGTGTGCTAAAAAGTCTTAGTGGCTGGCTGGCTGGAACCGCTTTCAACATTATTTCAGCCAACTCCTGGCTACAGCTCATTTATTCATACATGTCTTGCCTTTCAGCACCAGTACTAGGTTTGAGATCTGTTAAAGTGACTTCTCAAGGACACTCCATGAATTTCCCAGGACCTCAAAGACATCCAATGAAACCCCCACGATTAACCAAGCACTCTAAGACAGGTTCGAACCCGTGGCTTCATCCTCGAGCCACGAAGGATCTCTATACAAGGACAAGACCACAGTGGTGGCAGGTCGTTTTGAAACTGAAACAATCGATATAGTTTCTTTTATGCACAAAACAAAACATAGGAGGCTTGCCTTGAATTTGTTTGTTCCGAGGCTTTTATTACATCTCAACATTCAACCTACAGGGGAACTCGATATCAAGATTACTTTGCTAATTACGAAATAACTTCCGTTTCCTGGAAACCGACCAAATGTCTGTTTCTTCACTTTGAATTCACGACTAATTAATCCTGCCCAAGTCACTTTGAGAAAATAACCACTACCCTTCCTGAGAGTTTCAAATGTTTGGTCTTTTGCGGACAGTGCAGACCAAAAACAGACTGCACGTACGTGCAGTCTGTTTTTGGTCTACACTCTCCGCTCCTCTAGCAAAGTTTCAATTCATATGATATACTTTAAATGCCAACAGATCCAATGAAACATCCTTTTTAATGATGGTCAACATAGAATTTTGTCGACAGGGCATGTACGTTAAACGAGAAAAAAAGAGAATGAAACAAGACTTTCCAGTACAAAATCAGAAACCCAAAATATAATGACTTTAAAGATCTTTTAAACCAGAAAAGAAAAATCACATCGGACCCGTCTGTTTCAAGAGCTTATTGCACGTTCTGTGCATCCTGATCTTGACCTTTACTGTCCGTAAAGGCGCGCCGAGTCTCTTACGACTGGTTTAGTGTTAATAACAAAACAAACGTCTTGTAACTACGCACTGCAATAGCGTAAATGACGTCATCCCTGGAATGCAGAAAGAATTCGACCTTCGGCAGCCAAACAAAAGAAACAATTTTCTGGCACAAGAACGATTTATTTGTATCATTTCAAAAGTCATTAGAACCCAGAGCAAACGCATCTTTCTAACTATTGCAAACAGTAGTATCGAGATCAGACAATACGTTCTGTTCAATCTTATCTTGACTGATATGGGCAATATAGATTTAGTAATTGGTAAAAGGGTAAATGCTGGCATTTCTCGTTTTCTGGTTCTTATGACGTTTGATCTTTTCTTCAATGAATGGTGATGTAAATACCTGTTGTATAGGGAAACAAAAATTCTTTGTCACTTGTTTATATAAACAATGGTCAAAGGTACAAGAAACATGGGATAGATACTCTAGAATTCCAAATATTCATAAGAGATTTTAGGACAACATATCGATTTAAAAACTTGTTTTAACCCTTACCAAACAATCCCTAATTTTTTTCGACACAGAGATAGAAGCCTTTTTAGAAACATTGCTGGTAACCATCATTTTCTTTCTACCCTACTGGAAACAAATTTCAGTTTTTGAGTTACGTTCATCTTGTTGTCTGCAAATACTTTCAATTTGGACCAGTCTAAAATTTTTCCGTCTGGTAAACACTTAAGGTAGGCTGGTTACTAGCATTTTCTCCTTCTCCCACAATGATTTGTAAAGGCTTCTTTCGCAGTGTCGTCAAAAGCAGGGATTGTGTGGTGATGGATTAATAAACAGCCACTTTTGATCTACTCTATCGACAATACAAATGTTAAAGACTTTGCCAGGTGAGACACTACCGCCGTTAAGCTGTACGAGAGACGTGGAATCAAAGACTTCTGTTTGGCAACCTTAATATATCGGGAAACGAAGGGCGTTTGTGTGACCTCCGCCTATAGCATCTGTAATTCTGATTAACTCTTTGGCTGCTTATCGCAACTTACTGACCTTTTGCGGACAGCGTAGATCAAGATCAGACTGCACAGAACGTGCAGTCTGATCTTGGATCTACGCTGTCCGATCTAGAGATATTTTTCCCCGAAACATAACTTTGAAATATCAATTTTTGGGTTTTTACTTTTGAATAGAAAATTTCATTTTAGTTTCTTAGCAGGATAAGTGTTAGTTCTTTTCTATACAATCCTTACTTTTAATGACCCTGAAGGGGAGAACTTTTAAAAACGTTCTGAGAAAAGGAGAAAATGCTGGTAACAACGTTTTCTACCCTTCCCAGGATAATGATTTCCAAAGAGACATACACAGTGAAAAGACTAATGTGTAAATTGTAATTTATGTTAATTGAACGAACACAAATCACTTAACAAAGCAACAAAAAAGGTAATGCACCGTTGTAATTTTATCGCAGGGAATTGCGTCTCCATTAAACAGAAATTACGGTTGAAGAATAAACTTGGGCTATAAACGCACTATGACATGGTTTTATATAACTAACCTGTTTTCCGCCATTAACTCCTCGCCCAATGGCGGAATTTTATATTCGTCCAAATTGACAGCTTTCGGTGACGACAAACTAAGTAATCCTGTACCATACAATCCCGACTTTTAACAGCCCTGACAAAATAGTCTTTTAAACACAGTAAGGGAAAAGAAGAAACTGCTGATAACCTTTCAAGTTTGGCTAATCTAAAGTTTTGTCGTTTGGTGAAGAGGATATAGCGTGCCTAAACTGCAGAGACTGTCTTCGATATGGTAAAAAACTTTGTGGGTAATAATATATTCTGGGTTTTTTTATTCCCAAAAATACTTTCTGACCTATCACATACAGTCCCTCTCATCGGAGCAACATTTGTTGTCCTAAAAGCGGTTTTTAATTTGAACAAATCTAAAATTTGGTCGTCCGATACACGGGTAAATGATTCAACATTGTTTGATCTATTGACTCACTCGTCTATGAACAATTAAGTCCCCTGGACAGCCAGGACTCACAGGGCACAAATTTATGACCAACTTATTGCTTCGTGCTCCGAATGGCGTCCACTAAGCACCCCAGTAAGGACGATTTACATCATATTGAAAATATCATCCCCTGGGCAACAAGGACCTGTATACACCAACCATTCTTAACCTTTATCCTGCTAAATAACTAAAATTAAATTTTCAAATCATTAATAAAAATCTAATCATTACTATTTCAAAGATATTTTTCATTGGCCCACACATTCGGAGCGAGTACTTGTGTAGCTCCCGGGAAGCGGAATCGAGAGAGATTAATATAAGTTATATCTAATAAGAACATGTTTCTCAATCGATGTAAAATAAATGTTTCAACTAAAGCTAAAGATATGTTTTGGGACATAATATCTCCTTATCGGACAGTGTAGATCAAGATCAGACTGCACGTTCTG
The DNA here is from genome assembly GCA_943736015.1 of Tridacna crocea. NCBI lineage: Eukaryota > Metazoa > Mollusca > Bivalvia > Cardiida > Cardiidae > Tridacna > Tridacna crocea. Next base: position 49,702,729 of record OX031063.1, read on the forward strand.
TGCAGTCTGATCTTGATCTACACTGTCCGCAAAAGGTCAGTGAGTCGCCTTTAGCACCTGAAGGGTTAAGAATGTTCTTAGTCTTATTCTTCAGAATTTTCCAAATCTGAAAGTAATACGCCTTCTGACTGGGTAAACCAAAATGGTGTAGCCTATCAAAATATATGTTGCTTTCAAATTTGGAAACTATTAGACAAAGGAAGTTTAAGATCACAGACCATAAGGTACAAACTGGTGAGAAAATTTGTGACTTCTTATTCAGAATAACGTCAGTCACTCTGTGGGTACCCACCAAAAACAATCTACGTAGGAAAGATATTGTAAATACTTCCTACGGACAGCCAAGACCCACAGTCTGATGAGGGTTAACACTTTATCAAGAAAACTACACTGGTCTATTATACGGGCTGAAACACGTGAAAAGGAGAATTCGGACATTTGCGTACAGCGTCGTCTCGGATTAACCTGCGCATTACGCCCAGACTAATCCGAATCGACGCTTTCTGTTTTCATGCGATTTTCTGTTCTGCAAAAGTCTACTGTTAAACAAAATGTAATGTAGTCGTAAAGTGTCGTCTCGGATTCGCCTGCGCGCACTGCGCAGGCTAATCCGAGACGACACTTTACGCAAATGTCCGAATGCCCCCTTTCGCGTGTTGCAAGCCAATTCATACTCAGTTTCACAGTTTCCGCAAACAGTGAGTGGAAATGTGGGGAGGATGAAACCACACAGAGAAAATATATTTCACTCTGCATGAACGGGATAAAAGAAATTCTACTGTAATCGTTATCTTCTACTACTACCGCTAAATCAACGTCTCCACGTCGGGGGTCATTACGCAAAACTTCCGGAAACTATTATATCCCGCTAGATGGCATTCTATAAATACTCATCTATCTGATTTGGGCATCCTGGGTACAGAACCGAGCCACTTTCCTACGCGACAACCGTTACATTGAATTTAAAACTAAAATAAACGTTTACTCAATAAAACGCTACCTCGTGCGATTCACTCAACTATGATCAGCAGCTTAGAGAAATCTGAAGCTGAAACAGGCCTGGTTTTTCCTCAAACCTATCGATAAAAGCTATTGTCTCCTTTGCTACTTTATAACGCGTAATACTACAGTCTCCCCGATATCGGGGAGAGTGGTGCGTCATATAAGACAGGTCGAATCTTTGAAGAATATGACATGCACAGACAACGTCCGGAAACAGTAACATTAAGACAAAATTTCGGACTATAGTCTGAATTCAAAACTTGAAGACGGCATATTAGTAATAAATGTGACACAAAAGAGTGAAACTGATGATAGGAAGAGTAGTAAAGATTGTGGGAAAAGGAGAAAATGATGGTTACAAGCATTTTTCCTTTTCCTCCAAATGCTTTCAAAGACCTTTTGTTCTATCGGGTTGGTAAAACTTATGATTGAGTTAAATATCGTTAACATGCAGAAAATTGAAAAATAGAAACAAAAATCGACCTAAGCTATATAGCACTATGCAGACTTGCGCAGGCTGACTGAATCGATACTTTTTTTGCAAATGCATTCAGACTCTTTACCAAACGAGAAATTTATAGTCTGGTCCAAATTTGAAAGCATTTACAGACGACAAAATAAACGTGATTGAAAAGTCAAAATTTAATTTTGGGAAGAGTAGAAAACATTGTGGGAAAAAGAGAAAAAGCTGGTTACCACTATTTTCTCCTTTTCCAACAATGTTTTCAAAATGGCTTCTACCTCAGGGTCGTCAAAAGTCGTCATTGTGTGGTAAAGGTTTAACTCTTTACCAAATAACCCCTAGTTTTAACGACCCTGAGAAAGGAGCCTTTTGAAAACATTGTGGGAAAAGGAGAAAATGCTGGTAACCAGCATTTTCTCCTTTTCCCACAATGTTTTCTACCTTTCCCAAATCAAATTTTGATTTTTTGATCACGTTTACTTTGTCGTCTGCAAATGCTTTCAATTTGGGCAGGTCTAAAATTTTCTGTTGTTTGGTAAAGAGTTAAGACCGCTTTTCAGAGGACATGGTTCATCTGGATATTTAGTAAGAGATGTCAACCCAAGCTGTTACATACTTCAAAGCTGTTTCGATTATAACTTTGTACGAATCATACACCTAATACGATCCTGGTCCGGTAACGTAGTCGGTAGACTTGCGACAAGAGAGTCGGTGGTTCGAGTCCCTGGGTCGGCGGGCGAATTTTATTTCCACTGTGCAAAGTAAGATTCTCCTAGACAGCATTGATAATAATGCACTGTCTATTACCTTAATACTGAAATAATGTTGTTAGCGGCGCGAAAAAACATACAAATAAACAAACAAACAATGCAATGAACATGTGAAATGAAAAAAATCAAAGTACTTCGGGTCGCGCTTAGTAGGCAAGGGTTTAAGGGCTAAGGGGGTTGGTGGGGGACTTATCTTAAATCCCGATCTATAGCCTTGCGTTATTTTTACGTCTCCGTTGTTCCATAAATTTGGGTTCAAATCAATAGATCCCTTGATTACTACGCTATCTTAACTCCTTACCAAACAACAAAATTTTAGGTTTGTCCAAATCGAAAGCATTTGCAGACGACAAAATAAAAGTGACTGAAAATCTGAAATTCGTTTTGTGAAGGGTGGAAAACATTGTGGGAAAATGAGAAAGTGCTGGTAACCAGTATTTTCTCCTTTTCCACACAATGCTTTCTAAAATGCTTCTTTCTCAGGGTCGTCAAAAGTAGGGATTGAGTGGTGATGGGTTTATGTACACTAAAAAGAAGTAAACACACGTCGATCCAAGGACAATGACTTGAAAGATCTGTTTGTAGTTGTAAAAGGTTTTTTTGAAGAGACTAGGGGGGGGGGTGCGTATTTTTAAATCTTTAACTATACGCCGAATATATAAACTCGTTCCTTTGCGGTTCCAGCGAGACTCCGCACAATTTTTGTCCCATATGGTTGATTAACTCTTTACCAAACGACAAAATTTTAGACTGGTCCAAATTGAAAGCACTTGCAGACGACAAAATAAACGTAAATCAAAAATTGGAATTTGTTTCCAGTAGGGCAGAAAACATTGTTGGAAAAGGAGAAAATGCTGGTTACCAGCATTTTCGTTACCAGCATTTTCCCCTTTTCCCACAGGGTTTTCAATAGGCTTCTTTTTCAGGGCCGTAAAAGCCAGGGATTGTTTGGTAAAGGGTTAACTCTTTACCAAATGGCAAAGATTTGGACTACTCCAAATTGAAAGCATTTACAGACGACAAAATAAATGAAAAGAAAAATGAAAATCAATTTAGGAAGGATAAAAAACATTGTGGGAAAAGGAGAAAATGCTGGTAACCAGCATTTTCTCCTTTTTACCACAACGTTTTCTACCCTTTACAAAACAAATTTCAAATTTTAAGTCACTTTTATTTAATCGTCTGCAAATGTTTTCGATTTGGACAAGCCTAAAATATTGTCGTTTGGTAATGAGTTAAATAATAATTATCATGCAGGTTTGCTTAACTTCTAAATTGAGAATGTCAGATGTATGAATTTCAGGGAAAAAAAGAAACGGTAAGGCAGTGTAAATCTAAGATCAGACTGCAAGTTTTGTGCGATCTGACCCTTGATTTCATCTACTCATGATCATATGCAAGACTTGCACGCTGTCTTCCTGCACGTTAACAGGTAATCTATATATTAATTGGTATTTTGCAAGAGCACAGTAATCTATTTGACAAGGCACGTGATGTCGATTGGAATATTCGGTTAATCCGCCCTGATCTTGTTTAATCTAAAATCCTAATCTTTACTCTTACAGCACTTTTCACAACCAAAGATGCCATTGCGGTAAGAGTATATTAAGATCAAACTGTACTAAACGTGCGGTCTGATCTTTCATGAACAGTGTCCGATATGATTAGAAATTCGAAACAAAAGCATCGTTGAAAGCGCAACCAAAGTACTTTGATCTTAGTTCGATGCTGAAAATGTCTGAAAGGTAGCCATGCAGTTTGCTGGTTTACGGCAGTTACGGTCCGATCAAGAAAAAGTCAAATTTGAACAGAGTATAGAATAAATCACCAATTAATTTTCTAATTTCATCTTTAAGTTAGCGCCATCGAAAATAACGGAATGATGCAGATTAATCTAAACATTCGAAAGAAAATCAACATTGACCTTCACCACTGTCCCGGTGCCATTGTGAAATTGATGCATATTACTTTGATGGTTTTCATAAAAAAAATCAATACAACTTTATATATATCTGGCGCCAATTTGCAGTCACATGATCGGAAAATATTGCCACATGACCTAGCAGATAATCTAAATACGTCATCATGCATCTTTTGAAGTAAAAGTGCTTGTAATGAAGAAATTTAGAGGGTGGGGTAAATAACATTAAGCATGCAGGTGCCGTTGATATCGTTTTCACTTCCGGTATATTTTTCTTCCATTCTTATCTTTTATTTTGAAAAATGAAGTTTGTTGAGGAATAGAAATGACCCATTCAAGGTATAACTATCAAAATAGAGTCCAGACAAGCCGATATAGAGGGCGCCGATTTTTGAAATGACGGAAAAATACTGACTACCTCGAAGCAATAGTATTATGTGCCTTGAACCAACATGTCGTGGCTATATATGAGGTGCTCCAGGGATACCTTGAGCTCAGGTAGTCTGCGATTAACCTCTTAATCAGTCGATAAAAGTTTGGATTTCACTAAATCTAAATCTGTACCAAACGACAAAAATGTAGACTTGTTCAAATTCAAAGCATTTGCAGACACCAATTTAAACATTGCTAAAAAGACAAAAAAAATGTGTTTGACAGGGTAGAAAAACATTGTGGGAAAAGGAGAAAATGCTGGTTACCAGCATTTTCTCCTTTTCCCTCAATGTTTTCAAAATGCTCTTTTCTGGGGGCCGTTAAAATCCGGGATTGTGTGGTAAGGAGTTAAATAAAGCATTGGATTTTGAATATGGCTCAATTGACACGATTTGTCTTTCATAAGAAAAAACAAACATCGTGGGAAAAGGCAAAAATGCTGGTGACCAGCATTTTCTCCTTTTCGCAAGATGTTTTACAAAGGATTCTTCTATAGAGTTGTTTTCACTCGGGACTGTATGGTACAGGGCTGGCAATGCAAACCCTCTAAAACACAACTTTGTCCCGTATACTTATTAGCCATTCTTAACGTTATTGGTCTTATTCTTCAAGATTTCCCGACTGTCAAAGTAACAGAACTTCTGATTGGCTGATTTGGTTTAGCCAATCAGAACTTCGGTTATTTTCGCTTTGAAAAAAAAATCTGAAGAATGAGACTAAGAATGTTCTTAAGAATGGTTGGTGAATACCGGCCTAGATCGAGTGGTATGCATACCTAACATTTAATTAACTAAAAGATTGAGACGAAAGACAAAATTAGCTTCGACGAATATTTTCATCGTTTGTCAAATCTGTTTACAACGCTTATTTTCCACAATCAAGTAAATCATTTAACAAAACTGAACTGTTTTTTTTATATATTCTTCGATTTTATATCGATTTTGTAAAACAACCAAACCAACCTATTCAGACGGTAATCTACGATATCGAGTTTAATCCGAGATTTAGTTAGATTTCGTGTAATTCATTTATTTTTATCTTCTTATGTTATTAATCCTTCCCAGTTAATTCCACACCTAACGAACCCAAATTTAACAACCCCGTAATAGTTTTTTTTTTTACAGAGAGAAAAGGAGACTGTGCTGGTAACATGAAGCAAAAACTAGAGCTGTCACTGAATGTGACTTAATACCCCCGCCAGTGCCTTGACAGGAAAAAAGTGACAAATTCAAGGGGGGATAATTCCTCAACCAGGAAGAGTTGACAGTTGAACATTGCGTGTTACAAATCTGCAATATATGATCATATTCAACCCCCTTTTGTAAGAGACAGATCTAGAGGATATTAGTCGGGGTTTTTTTTCGGTGAAAGATCGATATTTATTTCATCGAGTGAACACCATCGGTAATATTTTCACGATTGACACTCTTTCACCGAAAAAAAAAATATTCTATTTATTTCAAACTTTTAACAATTTCTGGGAGGAGCTTTATCAAAATCCAGTACAGTTCTTTTCCGTTATTCCCCGTGGCGTACCCCTCCCGCATAGCAACGCATTACAACATTACGTCAAGCGCGAGAAATGTGAGGTATATGACGTCATATTTCCCATCTGGTTGTAAGGCACGCGCACTTTACCTAGGCACCAAATACGTGAAAATAGGTATTTTCACTGGTTGTACCTGTGTAAGCTTGAAAAATATTTTCACTGCTATTTCTCGATATCCTACCGGAAAGCATGAAATAAAAATTGGTATTTTCGCTAGTAGTACTAGTGGAATATCGAAAAATGTTTTCACTGCTATTTATGATAACCTTAGGCCTACCGGAAAGCATGATATAATGCAGCCTTTCAATCACTTACCTCCCCCATTTCTGTAACACAAAAATGGAAAACGCCAGACATTTCCCAAGCCGACGGAAAACCCGATGCAGGCCAGCAGAAAGTCAATTTTCCTTGCCCACACTTCGCGTTTCTGTACTTCGGGTTTCAAACCCTCGCTGGACAGGGTGGCCGTGTCGGTCGGGGTCGATGGCGAGAGCGGCTCCTGCTCAGGGCGCCAGAACTCTTGTGCTTCGGCTGCTTTTTCTTCGGAACTCATTTCTGTAATAAAATCATATTAAAATATATTTATACATTAAAAATTTGATTCTTGAAATGAGAGCAAAATTTTCGACTTAACTCGTTACCACACAATCCCAATTTAAAACGACCCATAGAAAGAAGTCGATGGAAAACATTGAGGGAAAAGGAGAAAATGCTGGTAACCAGCATTTTCTCCTTTTCCCACAATATTTTCTATCCTATCAAAGTCAGAATTCATCATATTAATAAGATTTAATTTGCTGTCTGCAGATGCTTTGAATTTGGTCCAGTCCAACAATTCGTCGTTCTGTAAAGAGTTAACGGAAGTAATTGCAGACGACAGAGACAGCGTAACACAAAAACTAGGATCGTTTTTTTTGAAAGGAAGACAGCATTGCGGGAAATGGAGACATTGCTGTTTCCAGGAAATTCTGCTCTTCCCACGGTGTTTTCAAAAGCCTTCCTTTCATAATAAGTTAGACTTTAGGATTGTTTCGTAAAGACTTGTTTTGTTTCCATTGTGCTTCTGGCTATTTTAGATTTGGAGAAAATGGTAGAAAGTTATCAAAAAGGATAGAAAAACACTGTGGGAAAAGGAGAAATTGCTCGTCACGAGCAATTTCTCCTTTTCCCACAGTGTTTTCAAAAGACTTTTACTGCAGACACGTAAAAACCAGGGCTTGTTTGGGAAATGGTTAATTTGCTGTGGAGTAAACTACTGAATTTTTCTGATCATGATTGTTCTCATGTAAGAGAAATACCAAAATTTGAGCGATGTTTGACTTGTTGTATACCAAAGCTTTCCATATGAACGAGTATAAACTTTTGTTATCTGGTAAAGACTTCATTACATCTGTGACCAGACATTGTGCAAAAGGAATGTTTCCCACATTTGCTGCGATATCTTAGATCTCTACCTAAAAATGAAATGTAAAAAAAAAAAGTAAAGTGTTTTTCTCTTGAATTCCTAATCAGGAAGTAGGATATGGTTCACAGTAACGTTATACAAGATTATGATAGGTGTGGAATTCTAGCGCACCAATCTTCCTACTCGTACAAAACAATCCCTAGCCAAGGTGGTTTTTAGATTTGCTTATCTAAGAAATGTTACATAAACAAGAGTATTGCACGAAAACTTTACGACGAAAAGGGGCCGTAACTGTGTCAAAAAATACAACGAAGTCCGCGCAAGCAGACCTGGATCGATACTTTTCGTAGATGGTCAAGTTTCTATATGTCCAAGCGCTACTTCACCTTTACCTATACATGCTGACCTGGGTCAATAATGTTCGCAGTTGCATTAAGTCCCCTTTTGCCGAAGTGTGCCTTATATGTTTAACCCTTTACCCCATAAGGCATTTCTATGGTATGATCTCTAATTGACCCTAAATTATGACCCTAAAGGATGAAGTCGTAACTTATGTGTATATGACGCCTTTTGATAGTGTAGAAAACATTGTGGCAAAAGGTGAAATTGCTCGTCACGAGCAGTTTCACCTTTTGCCACAATGTTTTCCAAAGGCTTCTACAAGCAATGCGTAGAAATGAGTATCTATGGAGTACAGGGTTAAACCAACTATGACAATAGCCCGACATTTACCTTGACATTTACGTTGAAAATAGCATGGCGAAACATGCAGTTGAATTGAGAGGAAATAATAGCCTAAATCCAAAATCTCTTTCAATCAAATATGCCACTCTTCTACCAACACTTCAAAGGCTAGGGCGTAGCGTTCACGTAGACAGGCTTTGACAAGTGAAAAATTCCTTTCTTCTTTGTCCTTTGACAAGCATTTCCACTCCCCTCGGTTTCTATGCCAGTACATGGGAAAAACACAAACACGTGGAATCCCATTATTTCACGACCTGGGAAACCAGAAATGGGCTATTATATACGTCTATGGGCACGCGCATTTCCTTCTTGCAGAGCCAAAGGCTAAACTATAGGGTTGTAGCAGAAGGGAAAAAATCAAGCTCAAAACGTCCCGTCTGATCTAGGATCAATGCCTTCCGCGTGTTTAGTTTAAGGCTGCAGCATAAAGAATAAATGGGTTTCTTAATTTCGTGCACTCGAGCACTCTTGAACACTTAATATGCACTTAAATTGATTTTGTGTGATTATTTACAGTTTCTCATTCAACGCTTACGAGTAAACTAACATTAAACAAAAAAAATGAGCCCCCACTCCCATTGAAAGGTTTAAATTAAACATGTCGAACGATAAACGTCTTTGCACTTGGTAACAGAGATTTCTTTGTGCTGTATACCCCACCCCCTTAAGCCATTACTTTAAACCTCTAAGCGTGATTTATGGACATTTTGTAGACAGTGTAGGTCAAAGATCAGACTGCATAGAACGTGCAGTCTGATCTTGATTCTACACTAAGCGATGTTATGAATTCTGTAAGGTGGTAATGCCTAGGAAATAACGATTTGTTCACTTTAATCGTTGACTGAAACTATTAATTTGAATCGTTCAGAAGCTTAGACTACAAGTATAGTTTTGTTTCAATCTTTAGCTGTTTAATTCCATGTATAAACGACCCTGAAAATGTTGTGGTCAAAGTCAAAAATGCTGCCAAACAACATTTTCTCCTTTACCACAATGTTTCCCTAATTTCCCTAACAGCACAATACCAAGTTTTAAAGGGCCCTTTTCCAACAACATTTTCAACCCTGCCAAATACAGATTGAGTCACTTACATAATACCATACATTAACAACCCTGAAAACATTATGGACAAAAGGAGAAAATGATATTAAACAATATCTTATCCTTTTCCAAATGTTTTCTAGCAAAAAATTTCACTAACCGCACACAATTCCAAGTTCCAACGACCCTTTTTCCACAATGTTTTCCACCGTGCCAAAGGTACATTAAGCCTTCACCATACAATCCCTGGTTTTTACGACCGTGAGATGGAAGCCTTTTGAAAACATTGTGGGAAAAGGAGAAAATGCTGGTGACCAGCATTATCTCCTTTTCCCACAATGTTTTAAGAAGGCTTCCTCCTCGGGGATCGTAAAAACAAGGGATTGCTTGGTAAAGGGTTAACTTGATCTTTGCCTTTCCCAAAGCAACTTCCTGTTTTGGCCTGTGAAACTGGTGGGATTCATAAAAGCACCGTTTCCTTTGGTTACCAAGGCAAATATTAACTGTTTTCTTTTTATTAACCCTTTCCTAAACGGCAAATTTTTTACCAGACCAAATTGAAAGCATTTTGTAGATTTCAAATTAACAGTTCCTAAACAGATGATTTTTTTCTGTATAATAGGGTAGAAAACATTGTGGGAAAAGGTGAAAATGCTGGTTACCAGCATTTTCTCCTTTTCCCACAATGTTTTCAAAAGGCTTCTATTCCTGACCGGTAAAAACCAGGGATTGTTTGGGAAAGGGGTAAAGCCGAATTTGTGGGTACTTGTACTAATGAGTGATCTCGAACTACAAGGACCCCAAAGCAACGGCATCAAACCATGCTCTGGCAAAAGCGCTTAATACATCCACTGTTATTCCAAGTAAGTCATCACATACTCTTGTACAGGGTCCCTATTCACCGACTATTCTTAAAGGTGGCCCTTCAGATTTTTTGGGCAAAATCTGTCCAAAAATACAAAAAAATATCATCCTTATACTCCTAAAGCCTTTTAATTTTCATTCATAAAACCCCAGTAGTCGATTACTATCCGACAACAAGAGATATTTAAAGAAAGTACTACAGCCCAGGTCGACACCGAAGGGAAACACGGTCTATTTTTACGTGAGCAACTCGCTCATATACATACCGGAAATACACAGACGAAGCTTCAAACATAACGTCGGAAGAAGACATAATGGAAAATAATTATATATTTTTTATGGAATTTAAGTGTCATTAGTCACGTGCCAGTCACTTAACATTCCCACAATGCTTTTTAAATTTTTTTTTGGTGCGAAATCTAAAAATAGCTTAAGAGGCTACGTAGCCTTTTAAGGGAATACCATCAAAACACGTTTTTTTTTTGGTAATCTTATGATTTTTAATTATTAATGATTTGTATTGTTTTTTCATATGAATTTTAGTGAAACATAGACTATATGTTTTTAATTTGGCGAGATGTAAAAATTCTAAGTATCCACCTTTAAGAATTTTCTTTGTCTTGTTCTTCAAGATTTTCTAACTGTGAACGTAACCGAACTTCTGATTGGCTAAACCAATTGGTTTAGCCAATCAGAAGTTCTATTACTTTCACACTGGCAAAATTCTGAAGAATGAGACTAAGAATCTTCTAAAGAATGGTTGGTGAATACGGACCCTCTGGATTCATAAGATTCATTTCTAACAATGGACTAGATCTGTGGGCGGAATAATCCTATGACATGCGGAAAGGACTAGATCTGTGTACGGAATAATCCTATGACATGCGGAAAATTGACTGATCGCAAAAAAATTCGAATCGTGTCAGCCTGCGCAATCCGCGATACTTTTTGCAGATGCGTCCAGTCCTCTTTTTATATAAAACCTAACTCTAGTGGTTTTGGTGAGAAATTTCCCTGCAAATCTGAAACCCTGGCCATCGGAAATTTACTAGACTGGCAAATCGATAATAATGGTCTAGACGGAAAATTCCCATTTTGCAGTGGTATAAATTTATCCAAGATCTGGCTCAAGTGGCCTGCATTGATTTTATGTTACTGAACGAATATTAAAATTGTCTCTATGGTGAACTACTTTACTTTCAACGGAATATGAAAAAAATATGAAAAATACAAAGGCGACAGTTTAGTGGTTGGTTTGTTGGTTAGCTGGTAGGTTGTTGGTAGGTAGGTAGGTAGGTAGGTAGGAAGGAAGGTAGATAGATAGATAGATAGATAGATAGATAGATAAGTGTTTTAGGCCGCTTACACCATTATTTTAGTCATACTATGGCGACTTTATGTATGTCCTGCATTTCAACAGCACTAGAGCATGGACTTTGAAGTGCCTTGCCTAAGGATACTTCTCCCAGACACCATGTACTTAAAGTGAGGATTTAACTCGGGGCTACCTGGTCCCAGATCCTACACGTACCTTACAGCCGAGACATATAGGACCTCAACTGTTGTACGTGGAGTGACAACAAAGTCTGCAGACTATAGTAATAACACAGCCATTTCTTCGCTTGTAAAGTTAATTAAATTTTAGTATCATGATTGTACAGGGTAAATTAATAATAAGAGCCATGCTCTGTGAAAAGGTAGTTAAATGGACTTGCAAACGTGTTAAACCCCTTTACTAAACAATCCCTGTTTTTTACGACCCTGAGACAGAAGTCTTTCGCAAACATTGCGGGAAAAGGAGAAAATGCTGGTAACAAGCATTTTCTCTTTTTCCCACAATGTTTTCTACCCTGCTGGAAACAAATTTCAATTTTTGAGTTACTTTCATTTTGTCGTCTGCAAGTGCTTTCAATTTGGACCAGTCTAAAATTTTGTCGTTTTGTAAAGAGTTAATCATCAGCCTGCACTGAACACCACAGTTTTCACACTGTCTCGATATAAACCTGTGAGTACAGTAGATCATAATTATTCCGTGTATTTTATTCAAGTATTTTCTGGGTTTCTACAGTAGGCCTACAGAGCTGGGTGTAGGACAAAAGCCCACTAGGACAAAGGCCCACTAAGACAAAAGCCCACTGGACAAAAGCCCACTAGGACAAAAGCCCACTGGACAAAGGCAACTAGGATAAAAGCCCACTGGACAAAAGCCTACTATGACAAAAAACACAAGGATAAAAGCCCACTGGACAAAAGCCAACCAGGACAAAAGCCCACTATGACAAAAACCAACTAGGATAAAAGCCAACTGGACAAAATCCCACTGGACAAAAGCCCACCAGGACAAAAGCCCACTAGGACAAAAGCCCATTTTTAGTTATAATCATGTATTTAATGAATTAAAAAATCGTATTTTGATGCAAATTGTCTTTAGAAGAGTAGAAAACATTTCTTGAAAAGCAGAAAATGCTTCCTTACAAAAATGATTTTAAAAAAAATGAGTTTGTAACCCTCTTTTACTAGCAGAGGGATTTTGTCCTCCTTTCCAAAATCAACAGTGGGCTTTTGTCCAGTGGGCTTTTGTCCTAGTGGGCTTTTGTCCTAGTGAACTTTTGTGCGTTCCCCTACAGAGCTAGGTATCTGCAATACCTTGCACTATGGCATTTATGCGTGACAAGAACCGCTAGCTCCCTGGAAACCTCATTTAACCATTATCATGCCGAACAAAACAAAATGAAATTTTCAAGTCAATAGTCAAAACCTAGATATTGCTGTTTTATAGGTATTCTTAGAGGAAAGGTATCTCCTTATCGGACAGTGTAGATCCAAGATCAGACTGCACGTTCTGTGCAGTCTGATCTTGATCTACGCTGTCCGCAAAAGGCCAGTGAGTCGTGCTTAGCTGCCAAAGGGTTAAGAAACGAATTGATAAAGATTTCTGTTTCTAACCCGTTTAACCGGAAAAACAGGCTGCCTAGTTTTATTAGTATTTCCGAGTTCATTGCCCTTATTACCAAATGCTCTTCTATTTCAACACATAAAGAGCTGGAATTCACTTTAGTCGTTTAAACGGACAGCGTGGATCCAGATAAGACTGCACAGAACGTGTTTACCTTCTACTAGAAAGGTAGAGACCTTGTTCTATTTCTATCAAAGATGAAATGCTACCAGTGATTTCATTCGCTGCAGCTAGAGCTAGCTGCATCCAATGAAAAGGCTTATCGGGTGAATGTAAAAATCAAGCTCGATCCGCCAAGGCTAGAGTAGCGTAGTAAATCGTCAGCCTTGGCTTGCAAAGATGCACAACTATGAAAAGACAGTGTTTCGGACATTCTTCCTCAATGAAATGGACGATTTCATTAATTTAGAGCTCAAATGTTTAACGACATTATGGAGGAAGGCTTTTTCAGAAAACGTTTCGGGAAAAGGAGAAAATGCTGAGGTGCGTTCAACATCGCGAGCGCTTCGAGCGCTCTCAAGCGCTTTCGTTCTGAACGAGGGTGCCCGCTGCGGCGCTCGATAGCGCGCGTGCACACCTGATCGAGAGTTTCGCTTGTATTTCCAAGATGGCATCCAATAGCAGAAGTGTTATCCTAATGAGAGAGTCTAATGAGAATCTAAACAATGAGGCAACTGGACAAAATTACACCATGCAAGTCCCTTTAGATGTTTACTAAAGATGTTCTAAAGACAACTTCAGTGTTTTATTCGTTTTTCTTTTTCTTATGAAAATGGAGAATTAACAGATCTGTGATCGGAACTGAGATTCAGCATACCGCTGTTTTCTTTGTTTAAGCTTTTTATCATTAAATAGTTTACTGAATTTTACAGATTACTCTGTAATGATGGCCAGTCTTATGTTCCAGAAAAATCTTTTTAGACGCCATTTTGAAAAATAAGCGAGCGCTCGCTTGCGTTCAATTAACGAGGTGCATTCTCGCCAGGTGCTCTGTAAGGCGCCCGCGATGTTGAACACACCTCCGGTAACCAGCATTTTCTCCCAAAATGTTTTCTACCATTTCAAAGAGAAAATCCTATCATTGATTTTTCGATCCACATTACCTTTGATGCCTGAAAATGCTTATCGTCGATTTACTTCGATAACCTTGTAACAACCTGTAGTTTCGAGGTTTTCGAAGTAAACCGACGTTATATCGATCTGTCTAAAGATTTTGTCCAAGTGAAGAGCAAGATTCATATCTAGCCCGCATTACACGTTAATGCGCGCTGTTGCCACCGGTCAACGACCCGTAAACATCAGTCAACTCCTTCGGCTGCTGAGCGCGACTTACTGACCTTCTGCGGACAGCGTAGATCAAGATCAGACTGCCCAGAACGTGCAGTCTGATCTTGGATCTACACAGTCCGATCAGGAGTTAACTACCCACCAAAACTTCCTTTCAAAAAGCAATATTTGGGCTTTTGTTTTCGAGTATGAAAATTTCATTTCCTTTATACAGCAGGATAAGAATTGAACCTGCACTAGAAAATGATATATTAGACCTTTCCATTGTGAAAGAATTTGCAGACAACTGATAACATGTTTGTAGAAATTAGATTTTTTTTCCATGTATAGAACACGTTGTTGGAAAAGCAGAAAATAGTTTCTAGTATTTTCCTTCATTCACCACCATGTTTCACAAAGCCATATTTCTGAGGGATATAAAAAAGGCGTTAATATAGTTTGGGAAAGAGTTGACTCAAGTTTCATGCTGCTTCTGAGACCCTTCTACGCAAAAGGGACAAATTAAGCTGCCTTTAAGACCTGTGTAGGTAAGGATCAGACTGCACAGTAAGTGAAGACTAATCTTTGATCCACAATATCCGACTCAGTAACTGTTAGAGATTAGAACTATTACAGCATCCCTGTAGTCTATTCAAAATAATTAATCCCTTGATTTGAAAATCTAATTATAGAGGTCATCCAATGAAACTTGGCTGTCTTAGGCCAAAAGAACATTCTTATTTGTTACATTATTCAGTAACCTAGAGAACTAATCCAACAAAACATTTACTTCAAAAACCTCATAACTACAGCTTTTATTACAATATTCAGTAATTTGAGCTAATCCAACATTTGATATATCGTCGGTTTACTTCAAATGAGCTAATCCAACATTTGATATATCGTCGGTTTACTTCAAAAACCTCGTAACTACAGCTTGAAACAAGCTGTAGTTACGAGGTGTTTGAAGTAAACCGACGATATACAGTGTTTACCCTAAGATTAGATTACCTAATGATAAATCAAGCCTGATCATTTATCCACAATTTCCGAAAGTCGACTACAGTTACCAACAATATTTCGATAGGTGAGTGCAACACTATTCTAAGTGCCTGTACAAGGTACAGGCACTTAGAATAGTGTTGCAATCACCTATCGATTTGAGGTTACAAAAATATAGGGTTATTGACCTACAAGATATAAAGGTAGTTTTTTCCTCATTATTCTACCGAGTGACACGCGTAACGATTTTCTTTGTGCTCAATGGTAGAAGATATATTACAGTATCTCTGACCAGGGCCAAAGATTGGCTTATTTGGAGCAGTATTGAGTTATAAGGTCAACTTTATTTACATTTTTTCAGAGAATTGAAGCAGTATGAATTCACGAACCATTCTGAAGAACAAACACAGTCGAATTCTACAGAATTTTTTTTTTTCTAAAATTGAAAGTAATACAACTCCTGGCTGGCTAAAGCAAATAGTTCTAATTCACAGCCAATCAGAATTTCTGTTACTTTCAAACTTTGAGAGTAACATAACCTGTGACTGGCTTATATTAATATCAAAAACAGATTTGGTATAGCCAATCAGAAATTATAGCACTTTAAAA
Source organism: Tridacna crocea (assembly GCA_943736015.1). Classification (NCBI taxonomy): domain Eukaryota; kingdom Metazoa; phylum Mollusca; class Bivalvia; order Cardiida; family Cardiidae; genus Tridacna; species Tridacna crocea. The sequence goes on from OX031063.1 coordinate 49,718,753, forward strand.
TTCTTTTAATAGACCAAGAATTTATTCCAAATGGTTGGTGTATACCGACCAAGAGTCCGTATTTACTAGCCATTCCGAGTCGTATTCTTATTCGTTACCAAAGTATTTCGAAATGTCATAGTAACACAATTTCTGATCGGCTAATAGATTTAGTTAAGGTAATCTGAAATTGCGTGACTTCCTTAATATCGAAATTAACCATGTATTCAAGTATTTTTTATGAGTGTTTAAGGAATAAGCACCCTTGGCTCATATACCCAAATTATTCCAATTTGCATTATATAGAAATTGTGGTACTTTCGAGCAATCTGAATAAGAATGCGTTCAAGTAGAATTGTTTGGTAAATTGTTAGCGTCTAGTCTGTAGGACTAGACGCTAATAGTTCCAACTGTACAGTCCTTTTAGACTTCCTTTAAGTAGAGCAAGAGTAGCTCATAACAATGTACAATAATACTCCAAAGTCATGTTTCATCGAGAAATTTCTCATGGGTGCCCAAACCGAGATTTCGTGAAGAAACCAGTTGGTGTCAATCTGGCACCCCCGAGCACCCCATTATTTGCCCATCCCTCTGCTTTTTTGTTTACACGCAAATCGAACTTGTCATTTAATGATAAATCACCGCTTAAGAAGTACAAGACTGTATTTGTATTGTTTGGGTTCTGCGTGCTCTCCATTCTGACAAGGTTACCGTAAGTCTCCTTGGGCTTTTTCGTTGGTAACTAAATGAATTGGAGTTTTTCGGCGTAGCTGAATGTGCTTGTATTTGACCTACTTTTTGGCACTGATAACAAATTAATATATAGACAATGGTGATTGGTTAAAAAAATATAATGTTTATTTTACGGACCGTTGCCTATTTGCTGCCAAATTTTCGACATCTATCTCTTTTTCATGAAGATATTTCTTGATTTTACCTAGGATAAAGGTAGATCTCCACTAAAAAAAATAAAATTAATTTCGGCCTAATAATCAGGTAGTGCAGATGGTGATCTAAGATCGGACTGCACGTTCTTGTTTTTACCTACATCACTGCAAGACTTCAACTTCAAAGGAACCTGTCTGATTGGTTGATTAAACTGACGTTAGATTAAACATTGATTGACGTAATCCTTTTTAATCGGTTTATATAGGATTTGTATCTCGTAACCTAATCTTGAAAAGACTTATCTTAAATTACGCAGTCTAATTGACTGTATGGTGCTTTACGCTGCATTTAACATTATTTGGGTTGCAGCACGCGAAAAGAGGTATTCGGAGAATTGCGTAAAGTGTCGTCTCTGCGCAGGCTAATCCGAGACGGCACTTTACGATTACATTAGATTTTGTGCTTTAGTACACTTGTACAAAACAGAAAATTACATAAAAACGGAAAGTGTCGTTTTGGATTAGCCTGCGCGGAGTTCGCAGGAGCCTGCGCGGACTGGGCAGGCTTATCCGAGACGGCACTTTACGCAAATGTCCGAATGCCCCTTTTTGCGTGTTGCAGGCCATTTCAGTCATATCACGACTGCTCACGTGATTAATGCATTTCCTGAGTTTCACTAGCACTAAGCTGGGGCTCTGAAGTGTGTTACCCAAGGACACTCCCACGACAAATTGAGTGGATCCAGGGTTGTGCGGTCTAAGCTCACGGCCAACAAACGTTTTGTGACATAATACGATCTGTGATAATCCTCTTTAATTCTTTACCAGACGACAAGATTTAGATTGGTCCGAGCTGAAAGAAAATCGCAGACGAAAAAGCTAGAGCTGACTCTGAATGTGACTTTATACCCCCGCCAGCGCTTTGAATGAAAAAGGTGTCAAGTTCAAGTGGAGATAATTTCTCAACCACAAAGAGTTGACACTTGAAAATTGTGTCTTGCAAATATTCAATATGTGATCAGTATATGTGCAAAGTTTCAATACAATTGAAGGCAAACTGTAGGAGGAATTCGCGACAGATTACTAGTATTTTGTACACAGACGGACACACGGAGGGACGGACGGACACACGGACAGACAGGCTGATTCCAGTATACCCCCAAAAACATTCGTTTTGCGTGGGTATAACAATGTCTGCTGCAAAATATAATACATACTACTCGCAATTTCTTACGAATATAAAAGTTTGGCCGAAATACAAACCGCTTCTGGGACAAATACCCTCGTTTTTTTTTGTCCGAGGTTTAAAAGACCAACACCATAACCACTGAGCTAAAGAGATATCTCCCTGATGCAGTTGTTAGGTATTGTATTTAAACCGGGTTGAAGCCATGCATGAAGGAGTGGTCTCTCTCTCTCTCTCTCTCTCTCTCTCTCTCTCTCTCTCTCTCTCTCTCCTACAATGTTTTCTATCCTATCAAGGACAAATTCCATCATTTGCGGCACGTATTATTTGTCGTCTGCAAATTTTCTCAATTTGGACAGGTCTACATTTTTGTCTTGTGGGGAAGAATTAAATACTTTGGCTATTATGCCAAAATAAAATATATCAGACAAGGACTCACGCGTCACTCCTCAACGCAGCTTTAGTAACCGGCAAATATTTCAAACAATTATAGCCAAATGTCTGCCCTTTAAGGGCAGGAAAAATCACTGTACGAAAGGGAGAAATGCTGTCGATCAGTACAGCATTTTTTTTTTTCGTTTACTCCTCTACGTTTTCAAAAGTCTTCTCCATTCGATCGTTAATACAAATACTCGGGATTTTTTCGGTGAAATATAATCCGGTGCTATTTTTCAAATGAATATGAATTAAGCTTCGACTAGACGACCATATTCTAGACTTACTTATATTGAGAACAATGCTCTGGGAATGAGGGGGGGGGGGGCTTAATGTATCTGCGAAAAGTATCGACTCAGATCAGGCTGCGCATTCCGCGCATGCTGACCTGGGTCGAAACTTTTCGCTTTTGGTCAATTTTCTATCATGTCAAAGGATCGATCTACCTCATGATTGAATCGGTAATTGAAACAAGAGGGCGATAACGGCCCTGAAGTCGCTCACCTGAGCCTTTTAATCAAACACGACCCATTTCCAATCTTTTCAGAGATATCAAAGATAAAAATTCTGACAAACACACAGTAGTACTGAAATTTACTTCGGCAGCCTTCTTGACATGTAGAAATTATCAAGACATATATTCTGGCAAACTTTCATGAGTATTTGAGAGAACACGTGGCATGCAGGATGTACAAAAGTTTTTTTTTTTCGAAATTTGACATTGTGACCTAGTTTTTTTTCATCCAATATGACCCATATTCATACTAGTCTGAGACATTATCAAGAAAAACTTCTAAGCAAATTTCAAGAATATTGGACTATAATGTGGTCCCCATAGAGCGTACACAAGATCTTTAAAGGATTAAACCTGGTGACCTAGTTTTTTTTTTATTCCACGTGACACATTTTCAAACGCATGCACGATGCCATCAAGACAAATATTCACACCAAGTTTAAAAAATATTGGCCTGAAAATGTTCTTCTAGTGTGTACAAAAGGTTTTTCCGAGATTTGACCTAGTGACCAAGTTTTTGATCCAGCATAACCCATTTTCACACTAGTCGAAGATAATATCACGACAAATATTCTGACCAAATTTCAAGAGTACTGGACATAAAATGTGGATTCTCGAGCGTACAGGAGGTTTTCCTAAGATTTGACCTAGTGACCCAGGTTTTCACCCCGACATGGCCAATTTACGAACTCAGTTCAGATATCATTAAGACAAGTATTCTGACCACCTTTCAAGAGTGTGGGACAGAAAATGTGGCATCTAGAACATATAAAAAGTTTTTCCAAGATGTGACCTGTGACCTAGTTTTTGACCCGACATGATCAATTTTCGAACTCACCCAAGATATCATCGAAACAAACATTCTGACCAACTTACACGAGTTTTGGACTGAAACTGGGCCTCTAGACCGTACACAAGGTTTTTTTTCTAAGATTTGACCTGGTGAATTAGTTTTTGACCAGACATAGCCCATTTTCACTCTCGTCAGAGATATCATCCAGGCATACATACCATCATCACCAACTTTCAGGTGTACTGGACAGAAAATGTGCCCACTAGAGGGTAAACAAGGTAAAAAGTTGACGACGCACGACGTACTCTTCAGGTTTTTCTGACTGTGAAAGTAACGGAACTTCTGATTGGCTAAACCGAATGGTTTAGCCAATCCGAAGGTCCGTTACTTCCACATGACTAAATTCTGAAGAATAAGACTAAGAATGTTCTTAAGAATGGTTGGTGAATATGGACCCGGGTCGGGTAACTCACTTGTTTACGTATTTAACTCATGACTTGATAGTTGTGAGTTCGATACCCGGTTGACTGAGGCAAACTTTCTCTCAAGCGATTTTTCACTTCTCACTTCTGATACACGTGAGAAAAGGGACTTGGAAAGAAAGTTGTGTCAGTACTAGTCTGAGAAACCCAAGAAACACACCATGCGTAGGTGCACTGACCATCGTGATATGACCCAAGTTTTAAAAATGGGGCTAAACGTCAATGCAGTCAATCTTTTTCCCAAAGTATTTCAACCTATCAAAGAAAAACACCCTCGCTTGTCATTTGCTTTAAAGATAACCCTTCTTCGCTACGACCGATTTAATTGCAGACAAGGGTATGCCTATCCTAGCACGTAATTATTTTGTAATCGCTGCAAATTGTTGGCAAAGTATCTAAGTCTTACTGCTCTTGCACATCACAGGGAAGGGGGTGGGGAGGGTAGAACAGCCATATTGAAAACAGAGTAGATCAAGATAAAAGTGCACAGAACAAGCACCCTGATCTTGAATCTATACAATTCGCCTCTATGTCGCATATTCCGGCAAAAAAAAAACAACACACACACACACACACTTAAAATTACATTGTTTTATTTTTCTTCTAATTTGGTAGGGTCCCTCATATTAATTTAGTGGTTTAAGCGTTGAATCATGATTAGAAATTCCAAGCATACATGCATTAAAATCTCTATTCAATCGTTTGTTACAAAAGTTTATTTCAATCTTTCTGAATGATATCGATATCAACAGCAGGTCTTACTTTAACTCTTTCCCAAACGGCAAATTTTGGACCTGACCAAATTCAAAGCATTTTTCAGATGACAAATTAGCATTTGCTAAAATGATGACTTTTCTATATGATAGGGTAGAAAACATTGTGGGAAAAGGAGAAAATGCTGGTTACCAGCATTTTCTCCTTTTCCCACAATGATTTCAAGAGACTTCTATTCCTGACCCGTAAAAACCAGGGATTGTTTGGGAAAGGATTAAAACCCGAGGAGCGCCGTTTTTGAAATAGACCCCATCAATCTTTGAAATACACCTACTGAAATGGACTTTAGGTACTAATCTGAAAAGTTTAGATATAATCTTGTAATTTTCTTACGAGTTTTCCTTATTTTCTCTCCTAACTTTTCCTATTACATTTGCGGTGGTTGTCGGAATTTATTTGCTTAACTCTTTCCCAAACAATCCCTGGTTTTTACGGGTCTAGAATAGTAGCCTTTTGAAAACATTGTGGGAAAAGGAGAAAATGCTGGTAACCAGCATTTTCTCCTTTTCCCACAATGTTTTCTACCCTATCATAGACATAAATCATCTTTTCAGCCTGAGTTGAATTGTCTGCAAATGCTTTCAATTTGGTCTAGTCCAAAAGTTTGTTTGGGAAAGGGTTGAGAAGTTAATTGAAACTTTTCATCCTACATTATAAGCCCAAACACTGGAATTCAAACTACATTTTTGTGGAAAAATAAATCTTTATCGAACAATGTAGATCAAGATAAGACTGTATGCAGTTTCATGCAGTCTGTAATTGATCTGCAAGGTCCCCATAAGGTCCGCGAGTCGCGATTAGTTGAATTAAAGGTAGCAGGATTACAGAATCATCGTATAGACAAAATTTCTGCCATGTCAAGCACCTCAAATAAAGGATATTTCTTTTGAAATTTAAAAAAGTATTTTTTTTTTCTGGTTTTCATAGCAATTAGAGAAATGAAGCAATGATGAGCTGCATGTACAACAAACAGGCGACATTTTTTCCACATGTCGTCGATTTTCTTCAAAAACCTCTTAACTACAGCTTGATTTCAAGCTGTAGCTACGAGGTTTTTGGAGTAAACCGACGATATCATATTTTGTCTACAGTACGAACACGAGACATGTTAATTTACCCTTATTCTGCTTATATATTAACTTAACCCTTTCCCAAACAATCCCTGGTTTTTACGGGTCTGGAATAGAAGCCTTTTGAAAACATTGTGGGAAAAGGAGAAAATGCTGGTAACCAGCATTTTCTCCTTTTCCCACAATTTTTTTCTACCCTATCATATAGAAAAATTATCTTTTTAGCAACTGTTATTTCGTCATCTGCACCATGCTTTCAGTTTGGTCTGGTTCAAAAATTGCCATGTGGGAAAGGCTTAATAAAAAACTTTCTACTGGATATTAAAAACCTGAATTTGGTTTTCCCAAAGTTTTTTTTTTAGTTTTTTTTTTAGGGGGGTGGGGATATCTTCTTATCGGGCAATGTAGAAACAAGATCAGACTGCACCTTCTGTGTCCGCAAAAGACCATCGTGTCACCCTTAGCAAACGGAGTGTCATTAACCCTTTCCAAAACGACAAACTTTTGGACTAGACCAAATTGAAAGCATTTCCAGACGGCGATTCAACTCTTGCTGAAAAGATGATTTCTGTCTATGAGGGGGTAGAAAACATTGTGGGAAAAGGAGAAAATGCTGGTTACCAGCATTTTCTCCTTTTCCCACAAGGTTTTCAAAAGGCTACTATTCCAGACCCGTAAAAACCAGGGATTGTTTGGGAAAGGGTTAATATGGAACATTTTCCACGAAAAAGGGAGGTATGATGAAATTCAAAAACGAGCTTTTTAACTTCGCTTACGTCAAGTCACATCAAATACAGAAATCAGATGATTGCAATTGCCAAGTTTTCGGCACCTGTTGTGACTTATCGTTAATTTACATCAGGGATTGAATACAGTCAGCTCTGAATCTGCGTAATTCATTTAGCTCTTATTACACACATAGAATAATTCTATTTCTAGAATTCAAGAGGATTGGGATGTTTTTTTTTTTCTTTGATGCTTTTCTGTTATGTTATTTACCCGAATTACCGCTGATAGCGTTCGACATATGGGTTTCCTTGTAGAGTCCCAGAAACCAAGAAGTCCCTAGTTTGATTCTCTAGTCCAACCAAATTCAATTTATTTATTTGTATTGGAGTTTAACACCATTTTAACAGCTTATGTCATATCATGGCGGTCAGTGAAGTACCCATGTGTTTCCTGGCTTTCCCACACCAGTACTGACAAAACTTTTTTCCAAATCCACTGGCTACTTTTCTCACATGCATCAGAGGTGAACGGCGAAAACTCATCGGAAAGAAAGTTCGCCACAACAGGGTATCGTTGCCAAGATCTCCAGGTCACGAGTCAGATACGCTAACCACTGAGCCACAAGGCCAGGCTCTATCCGTGGACTGACAAGTCTCATTGCTAATACATTCATTCCGCTCTGGATGCTGAATACCGGTATTGTTCCGACGATGTTTATGTGGGAAAGAAGCCAGCGGCTTGAAAAAGACGTTACACTGACAGCTTGTAACAGACACTCCAGAAAAGCATGGATAGGTGTAAAGGTAGCTGTGCGTTAACCGAAATAATTATGAAAACACCATTTAACACCAACACCGAAGGGGGAAAAACAACAGACAAATCAAAATCTACTTGCATACTATGACCAGACATAAAAAACGCATAGATATTGCTTGTGACTATTTTGAGAAAGTGCGACGATCGCTTGATGTAAACGACGCCATATTGACTTTGGCGTGCTCCGGGTACTTCTAACATACTCATTTTAACCCATTACCAAACGACAATATTTTAGACTGGTCCAAATTGAAAGCACTTGCAGACGACAAAATAAAAGTGACTGAAAATTTGAAATTTGTTTTGTGAAGGGTAGAAAACATTGTGGGAAAAGGAGAAAATGCTGGTTACCAGCATTTTCCCCTTTTCCCACAATGTTTTCCAAAGGCTTCTTTCTCAGGGGCGTCAAAAGTAGGGATTGTGTGGTAATGGGTTAAATAGACATAACTTTCGTGTGATGTAGAGCGTCCTTTTGGTATTCATAGAATTTATAAAAGATGTTGAAGTTTAAGTACATGTAGGTATAACATTCTTTGTAATACTGAGAATTCTGTATGGTTTATAACAAAACGCTACGAACGTTCCGAACAACCCTCGTATTTAAGTTATCAAACGTTTTGTGGTAGTCATTCCCTCAATCCTTTACCGAATAATCCCGCGATTTTACGACCCTGGGATAGAAGCCTTTTGAAGACATTGTGGGAAAAGGAGAAAATGCTGGTAACCAGCATTTTCTCCTTTTCCCGCAATTTTTCTACCCTCCCAGAACAAATTTCGAATTTTGAGTTATGCTTATTTTGTAGAGTCTGCAAGTGCTTTTACCAATCTAAAACTTTGTCGTTTGGTAAAGAGTTAAACAAAAAACCCTATTTTCTCCTTGTTAACTATTATAGGCTGCTCTGCACGACTCAAGAATAGTTTGAGGACAGTGTAGATTCAGATCAGACTGCACAGAACGTACAGTTTGATCTACAGTTTACCTCCCAAAAGATAGGTCTGACACAGCGAAACTCGCGGTTTCGCTATCTGCTAGAACGTTTCATTTGACTGAATTAGCTGTTCAAATGTTAATGAGTATCAAGACAAGTGCATAGGAAACTTTTGCATGTCTACTTGTCATTATCTCAAAGCTGGCAAGGAAAAACAGACTTTATCCTGTAGCAGACGACCAAAATGTACCCTTTTGCTAATTAAAAGCATTTCCAGACGACAACTGACATGTGGCACCCAGAAACAGACATTCATTTGTTAATGACAGGGTAGAAAACATCGCTGGTTGTTACCATTGTAAAACCCATCACCACACAATCCCTACATTTGACGACCCTGAGAAAGTCGCCTTTAGAAAACATTGTGGGAAAAGGAGAAAATGCTGGTAACTAGCATTTTCTCCTTTTCCCACGATGTTTCCAAAAACCCTTCTTCCACAGGATCGCTAGAACTCGGAAATGTTTGAAAAGTGTCCACTTTTATCCAGCTAAAGAATCAAAATAAAATTTTCAATAGGATAGTAAAAAACCCACGTGTTGTTATTTTAAATCTATATTTCGAGGAATAGTATCTCCTTATATGGAAGTGTAGATCTAAGATCAGACTGAACGTTCTGTGCAGTCTGATCTTGATCTACGCTGCCTGCAATGGGTCAGTGATTCGCGATTAGAAGCCCAAGGGTTAACTTTTAACTCATTACCGAACGACAATATTTTAGGCTTGTCAAAATCGAAAGCAATTGCAGAAAACAAAGTAAAAGTGACTGAAAATTTATTTTTTTTTTTGCGAAGGGAAGAAAACATTGTGGGAAAAGGAGAAAAAGCTGGTTTCCAGCATTTTCTCCTTTTCCCACAATTTTTTCTAAAGGCTTCTTTCTCAGGTTTCTCAGGATTGTCCGAAGTAGGAATTGTGTGGTAATGGGTTAAGTGGTTGTTGTAACATGAGTGTTACAGGAAAATGATGTTGATTTCATGTCAAACAAGGACACATGATATATAAATAATTTCCTTGATTCATAATTTCTGACTCTTAGCTTGTCCTTCCCGACCATAATAGCAGTTTGCGGAAACTGAAAAGCAAGATCAGCCTGCACATATGCGTAGTCTGATCTTGCTCTACACCCCCCGTTGGTATGTAAGTAGTTCTGGCTATACAAATCACATTCAATTCCAATAAACTTAAATGGAAATAAATTTTGGAATTGTCAAAAGTTTTACATTCGGTAGGAAAAGCGGGTAACTCTTAACCAAACAGTAACATTTTAGACTTAATTTCGACTTAAAAGCATTTACAATCGACGAAACGAATGTGGTATATACTAATGAATTTGTCTACTAAAAGGCAGTAAAACAGAGTGGACAAGTAAGCCAAGGGCTTGTTATCACCATTTTCTCCTTTTTCCGCATTGTTTTCAAAGACCGTCTTTGTCTGTTAAGGTCATTGATGACAGGATTGTGTTTCAATGGGTTATATTACTCATTCACAATTTTCTCAAGGATTCCTGCCCGGTTTTCCTTTTCGACTTTTACCCCGTTTTTCCTTCTTCCAGATTGTATTTCTTTCCCTGTCGCCCAGCCCCGGTAGCTAAATCGGTAGCATGCAGGACTTGAGAACAGGGGTCGTGGGTTCGATCGCTGGCTCGGCTAATCTCTTTCCGAAGATTGATGTTAGTCATTGCGACAGCAATCATTCCTCTCCCATCGTTGAACGACGTTACACCAGTGGGACAGCAGCCAGTGGCTTGGAAAGAAAATTATGCGGAGTACTGGTTAAAGAGACTCCAGGAAAGCATGGATAGGTGCACTGGCCGTAGCGATGACTGAAATAATGTTAAAAACAGGATTAAACACCATTCTTTCTTTCTTTCTTTTCTTTCTTTTCTTTCTTTCTTTCTTTCCTTCTTTCGTTTCTTTCTTTCTTTCTTTCTTTCTTTCTTTTCCTTTTCTTTCTTTATTTCTTTCTTTCTTTCTTTCTTTCTTTCCCTCTTTCTTTCTTGCCCTCTTTCTTTCCTTTTTTATTCCTTTTCACCCATATTCTTTCAAAGGACCCGTTTACTTTATCATTAAGTCGATTTTTGGACAAAATACATTTTATGGATTTTAAGTTATTCTCCAGCCATTGCACTTTTGTAATAGTATAATGACAACGAATAACCTATTTGAACGGGACTCGGTCGAATAGGGGAATTTAATTCATCTTTGTGATACAATATACCAAGTAACTTATCGCATAATAATAAATCCAGGAAATCGGTTCTGTCAAACGACTCAGTCATGAGATATAGAGGATATATATTTTTTTTTTTTCGGTCGAAGATCGAACTTTATTTCATCGAGTGAAAATATTACCGATATTACCGATGGTGTTCATGAGATGAAATAAATTTCGATCTTTTCAGTGAAAAAAAAATCTATTTATTTCATACCTCCAACCGTTTCCAGTAGGATTTTATCAAAATCCAGTACAGTTCTTTTCAGTTATTCCCCGTGGCGTACCCCTCCCCCATATAACAATGCATTACAATATTACATCTAACCGTGAGAAAAGCAAGGTACATGACGTCATATTTCCATCTGGTTGTAAGTAACGTGCAATTTACCTAGGTAACTATAATCTCCGTATTTTCACTGGTCGTATCCGTGGAATATCGAAAAATATTTTCACCACTATTGCTCGATATCCTACCAGAAAGCATAAAACAAATAGAGGATATTTGTTTTTTTCGGTGAAAGATCGAAAATTTTCATTGAGTGGACACCATCGGTAATATTTTCACGAGTGGCGCAGCCACGAGTGAAAATATTACCGATGGTGTTCACGAAATGAAATAAATTTCGATCTTTCAACGAAAAAAAAAAACAAATATCCTCTATTTATTTCAAACTTTTAACAATGTCTGGGAGGAGCTTTATCAAAATCCAGTACAGTTCTTTTCCGTTATTCCCCGTGGCGTAGCCCTCCCGCATAGAAACGCACTACAATATTACGTCAAGCGCGAAAAATGTAGGGTAAATGACGTCATATTTCCCATCTGGTTGTTAGGCACGCGCAATTTACCTAGGCAACAAGAACGTGAAAATCGGTATTTTCCCTGGTTGTACCAGTATAAGATCGAAAAATATTTTCACTGCTATTTCTGGATATCCTACCAGAAGGCGCTTTTTTAGAAACAGGCAATTGCTAGTATTTTGTACACAGACGGACACACGGACGGACACACACGCGGACAGACAGACTGATTCCAGTATACCCGTCCCCCCGAAAACATTCGTTTTGCGTGGGGTATAGTAATGAAAATGCGTGTCAAAGTTCATCCCTTGGAGTATCCTTATAGGTATACATTGGACCAACTCTTGATCTATTGCATCGTATTTTCAATATCATGTTCACTGACGTTACAGGTCTCACTAGATAAAACTTTCAGTATCAGATTATTGAAATCAGGTTTACAATCACGTGAAGAGATATTTATAAACCCAGCTCGATAATGAACGTATTAGAGTTCATGGTATTAGCCTGTGTTCCAATTAAAAAAAAAAACGACAGGATAAACTGTAAATGAACTATTTATCGAGGTAGAGTTATATCAAATTTTATTATTGTTGTGTTTGAGATAACAGGTTTACAATCACGTAGGCTATCGTGATGAGATAATTCATAAACCAAACGGAATGTTTTTATTATCGGCGTTTGTTTTAAATATGTATTCCCGCATACAAACAATGATCGTAACTATATACTAATTAAAGATTTATCGGGTTAGAGTTATACTCAGTGGCTAGAAATTTGCATCAAGTGTTTATATGTTTCATGACTGCCTTAAAAAATATCTAGTTTTCCGAGTGATGGGAAGATAAAAAGAAGAGGTTAGTTTTGGTATTTATCTCAGATTACACACAAGCATAAGTACTACGTTCCGGAAGTTCCGCATTCCCCGGCAGATGAAAAATACCCCACGTATACCAAAAATAATTCAACCTCCCTTGTGAAACAGAACAAAATCAAACTGCACATAAGTGTAGTCTAGTTTTAGTTCTTCAGTGACAGATATTATCCAAGACGACACTTTACGTAAATGTCTGAACGGTTTGCATTCAGACATTTGCGTAAAGTGTCGTCTTGGATCAGTCTGCGCAGTCCGTGCAGGCTTTTCCGAGTAGGCACTTTACGACTACATTAGATTTTGTTCTTCAGTATATATATACGTTAGGGAAAATTTCATATAAACGGAAATTGTCGTTTCGGATTAGCCTACGCAAACTGCACAGGCTGATCCGAGACGACTCTTTATGCTAATGTCCGAATGCCCCTTTTCGCTTGTTGTAAGCCATATGTATACTTGATTTGATTTTAGTTAACTCATTACCAAACGTCAATATTTTAGACCGGTCCAAATTGAAAGCATTTGCAGACGATAAAATAAAGGTGACTGAAAATTTGAAATTTGTTTTGTGAAGGGTAGTAAACATTGTGGGAAAAGGAAAACAATGCTGGTTACCAGCATTTTCTCCTATTCCAACAATGTTTTCTACAGGCTTCTTTCTCTGGGGCGTCAAAAGTACGGATTGTGTGGTAATGGGTTAAAGTGTAATACAGCCATTACGAGTTTCATTTCCTACACACTTTTGATAGTAGCGAGTAATTTCTCCTTTTCTCTCAATGTTTTCCACTCAATCAGATATTTGTATCCTCATTTGTCCATATTTTTGACATCATAATTATCTTTATTTGCTGCTGAAATGGAAGAGCCTCAAATTGGCATATCAGGTAAAGGGTTAAATTAACAATACAATTTTCTATCAACAGTGTTTCTAGAAGGTGCCTCGGACGTCCGTAAAAGTCAATATTGTGTGCTATTACAGAGCTCTAGATAAGAGGGAATGATGGTATTTTAAAACCATTATTTCTCCTCCAAACCCTATGTTGTGGGTACTCATTAGAATCGCCTCGATGAAACGATTCTAATGAGTACCCACAACATAGGGTTTGGTGGAAAATAATTAACAGTTTCAATTTTGAAAGCAAAATCACTTCCTGTATCTGGAGGTCTGGTAAGTGTTACATCAACAGCTATGAATTGATAATTTTATAGCGACTGAAATTAACAAGAGTATTTACCGTCTCGAGGAGGAAATGTTTGGTCACGTTCGATCGTTTTATTTTAATAGTGCTCTAATAATATAGAAGGAAACCTGCTAGACATCGACATATTGCTTTTAACATGTGGTCTTCTTACACTACACACGCGCAGGGAGAAATACAGAGAGAGAGAAAGAGAGAGAGAGAGAGAGAGAGAGAGAACGGGGACGCACAGAGAGAGGGACAGAGAACCGGGGACGCGGAGAGAGTGTATGTGTAAGAGAGAAAGAGAGAGACAAGGGAAAGAGGAGGGGAGAGAGAGACAGAGAGGGAAAAAGAATGAGAGATAGGGAGAGAGAGAGAGAACAAAAAACAATGGCTTTCACAGGCAGCATAAATCAACACCGAATAAATCTTATAACAGACAACTGGTTTCATTCAATGGGGGGTATAATGTCTTAACATGCCTGACTTGGCGGAGGTATCAACGCCGGATATTCAGGGTGTACTATTAATACCATCAGAACGCCATAAAACAACATTCATTCATTCATTCATTCATTCATTCATTCATCCATCATAACGCTAGTTCTGGTTCACGAACATACACTTGGTACATGTATCAGGTGGAATGACTGGCGTCAATCCTTGGAAAGAAACTGACCGAGCCGGAGATCGAACCAGCGACAGCCTATTTTAAAGTCCTGTACGGTGCCCACTGAGCAACCCGAGATCGGCTGTTATTTTTAGCTTTTAACCCTTTACCACACAATGACGACTTTTGGTGATCCCGAGTTAGAAAACTTTAGAGAACATTGTGGGAAAAGAAGAAAATGCTGGTAACCAGCATTTTCTCCTTTTTCCCATAATGTTTTCTACCATTCCCAAATCAAATTTCGATTCTTCAGTCACATTAATTTTGTTGTCTGCAAACGCTTTCAATTTGGACCAGTCTATAAATTTGTCGTTTGGTAAAGAATTAACTCATAACGTTCACTACGATCTCGAGCTTAAACAACTATGAGGAATAAAAGATTTTTGCAAAAAATAGTGGGAAAAGGAGAAAATGCTGGTCACCAGCATTTCCTCCTTTTCTCACAATGTTTTCAACCTTTTCACAGGCATTATCCTGTCATTTAAGCCATATTTAATTGTCTGTCTACAAACGCTTTAATTTAGACACACCTACTTCTGACGTCATGCAACTATTTTTGAAACAAAATGGAACAAATATTTCATACTAGCAAAACAAGAATTACAACCTCTAAAACGTAAAAGAAACACCCGCTAATTTTTCGTCAAAAAAGAAATTGGATACTTAAAATAAAATACTTCAATGTCTGATGTTACCAAACATTCCTTGTTTCATTCTTATAGTCGTTTTCTAAATTTGGAAAGTAACACAACTTCTGATTGGTTAAAAAAAAATGGTTTAGCCAATAAAAAGTTGTGCTACTTTCAAATTTAGACATTCTTTTTTAGAATACGTCCAAGAATGTTATTAAGAATAATTTGTGATTACAGACCCTACCGTAAACTCTTAACCCCTTAGACTGCTTAGCACGACACACCGATCTCTAATGGACAGTGTAGATCAAGATCAGACTGCATAAATTGTGCAGTCTGATCTTTCACCTACACTGTCCGATAAAGGCTTATTTCCCACAAAAATACCCTTAAAATAGCATTTCCCCTCTTTAAATTGGCATTAAAGTTTTATTTCAATTATACAGCAGGAAAAGAATCAAGGGTGTTGAACTAAACGGCTAGTCAACATTTTAGATTGCCACAAATTAAAAATAAACAATGTTTTACAGAATAGAAACCTACTTGAAAACTCGATACAATCCGACCCGTTCGTCCAACGAGTAGTAACTAAGAAGAACTGAACTAACTATAAACTGGCGCCTAAATGTAACTATTGGCTTGCTATTGTGACCTTAATCATAATCCCTTACTCATTACCAAACGACAATATTATACACTTGTCCAAATTGAAAGTATTTGCAGACGACAAAACAAAAGTGACTGGAAATTTGAAATTTGTTTTGTGAAAGAAAGAAAACATTGTGGGAAAAAGGAGAAAATGCTGGTTACCAGCACTTTCTCCTTTTCCCGCAATGTTTTCCAAAGGCTTCTTTCTCAGGGGCGTCAAAAGTAGGGATTGTGTAGTAATGGGTTAATCCTTATCTTTATATAAGTGGTACGAAATATTCAAGCTCATTGTAGAAACCTTAATTTTTTTTCTGTAGTAAAGGTATTTTTGGAGGGAAGGATATTTCCCTATCGGACAGTGTAGATCCAAGATCAGACTGCACATTCTGTGCAGTCTGATCTTGATCTGCACCGCCCGCAAACGGTCTGCGATTCGGACTTAGCGCCGTAAGGGTTAAGTCTTCCACTAACAGATGTGACTGAACTACTGATTGCAGACGTTGAAGATTAAGATCAACATGCACAAAATATGCATTCTGATCTTAATCTTCACGCGCGGCATTTTGCAGGATATCTAGAGACAGAGAAAAAATCAGTTTAAAACGGAAAAATCTGGTTTTGAAAACAAACTGGGCACAGCTATTTCATTCATTTCAAGCGCAGTGTTTAAACACAATAAAATTCACCGAGTTTCGACTTGCACCCAGTCTGTGAGAAGGTTTTCGTTTTATTCATCTTTAAGGGTTTTTTGCCCCCTTTTTTTCTTCCAGAATAGGGGAAAAAATCCAATGTACAAAGTAGAATGAAAATAGAAAGGGAAAAAACCCTATCTAACAGTTTTTAACCGAATTTCTCAAAGAGCTAGTTTTACTAGTGTGTGTGTTGTTGCTGTTTTTATTTCCATGAGGGAGTAACAAAATGGCGGGGATACAGTTATCTGTTTCCCGCACGAGAAGATCTTAGAACAGTCCAAACTGAAAGCATTTGCAGACAACAAAATATATGTGACTGAAAAATTGAAAATTTGGTTTGGGGAAGGTAGAAAACAATGTGGGTAAAGGAGAAAATGCTGGTTACCAGCATTTTCTCCTTTTCCCACAATGTTTTCAAAAGGCGTCTTTCTCAGGGTCGTTAAAAGTCGGGATAGTGAGTTAAAGTCATTATATTTCGAAAGAGGGATTTAGGTTGGTATATTATAATCCGATAGCTGGTAACAATACCCCATTTCCTGTATTATAAATAGAATAATTCTCATGGTGGAAACACACTGTATACCGTGTACTATGCGAGTAAAATAAATTATGTAAAGTAAGAGGAGTCATACTCCGTGAAAGGCTTAAAGGTGGCCCTTCAGATTTTGGGACGAAAATTTATAAGAATACAAAAAAAATCATCCTTATACTCCCAAAGCCTTACAATTTTCATTCATAAAACCCAAGTAGTCGAAAACCATCCGACAACAAGAGAAATTATAGATTTACTACAGTTCAGGTCGACACCGACGGGAAACATGGTCTATGTTTACATGAGCAACTCACCAGTTTACATACCGGAAATACACAGACAAAGCTTAAAACATAGCATCCGAAGAAGACATTAATATGGAAAATAATTACATATTTGTTATATCGTGGAGTTTAAGCGTCATTAGTCATGTGCCAGTCACTTGACATTCCAATAATACTTTTTTTGATATCTGACGCGAAATCTAAAAATGACTAAAGAAGCTACGTAGCCTTTTAAGATAACACACTCATTTTCTTTGTAATTTTATGATTCTTAATTATTAACGATTTGTTTCTTCACATAAATTTCAGTGTATATATATTCTTTAATTTGGTGAGATGTGAAGAATCTAAATAGCCACTTTTAATTAATCTTCACCATTACCCGATAAAAGTCAGCTTGCGTGGTGCGCAGACCATATGATTCGGACACTATGGTTTTTTGCATTGATAGGTAAAAATAACATTTCGGGAAAAGTAGAAAACGCTGTTTACAAGCATTTTTCTCCTTTTCTCACAGTGTTTCCAAA
This sequence comes from Tridacna crocea, assembly GCA_943736015.1. Classification (NCBI taxonomy): domain Eukaryota; kingdom Metazoa; phylum Mollusca; class Bivalvia; order Cardiida; family Cardiidae; genus Tridacna; species Tridacna crocea. Next base: position 49,736,457 of record OX031063.1, read on the forward strand.
AGCTTTCTGCTTCAGGATTGGTAAAAACTATTAATGGCAAAAGTATATTACACTGAAACGGCAAAAAAACAAAAATACCGTATATATTGTTACAGTAATCCGTGAAACAGAAGGCCTATTTAAACCTAAATAGAATCATTGGTTCATTCAGTCACAAAGAAAACACTTCATTCATAACTCCGAAGTTTTTTTGAAAAAGAATAAAAGAAAGGAAAGGGAATATTTGCTGTCAGTCAAGGCGGGTCAATCATTGTATATGGAACTCTCCACGAAAAGAATAGCATCCTTTACGACATAATCCCGAGCCGTAAGGAAAAAGACTTTTGAGACATTGTGGAAAAAGGAGAAATTGCTGGTAACCAGCATTTTCTCCTTTTTCCACAGTGGTTTTTTTTCCCTAACATGAAACAAATTCTAATATTTTACTCTAATTTTTCAGTCACTTTTGTTTTTCCATTTACAAATCCTTTTCAATTTCGACAATCGTTAACGTTTGTCTTCAATTTTGTTTGCTGAAAATTAAACGCTTTATCGACGAAAAAGCTCAAAGGCCGCGCAAATGATAGGATACATTCTTCAAACGACAGAAAAGATCGCAGGAACAAGGAATTCATTGACAAAGGACGTCCTTCAAAGATAGCAGAAAGCAACTGTCATTCGTGTTTTTCCTGTAAACACATCTTGGACAGAAAAGATCCTGGGAACAAGGAATTCATTGACAAAGGACGTCCTTCAAAGATAGCAGAAAGCAGTCATTCGTGTTTTTCCTGTAAACATATCTTGCAAATCGGACCAGGGTTAAAAAGAAGAAAAGAGGACAAATCGGAATTGGCACTCAGTTATAAAGGAAGGTCCATAACTCTGCAAGTCCTCAGAGCAAACAGACGAGGCTGGTCCCAAATTCATGTTCTGGTAAAAAAATACATACAATTTCATTCAAATTGATTTGGCGGCTTTAGATAATAATACCAACAAGTTTAAGGGGGAAGTCAAACGTCATAGGCAAGCCCAGAAGAATTGATTGACTGATTGATTATTATTGTTCAACAATATTTCAGTTATATCTCGGCGACCAGTGCACCTATCCATGCGTTTCTGGAGTTTCTTTCACCAGTATTTCGCACCATTTTTTCCAGGCCACTCGCTGCTTTCCCACATGAACACTGACGCAATTATGGTCAGTGGTGGGAGAGGAATGAATCCTGTCGCAATGCAAGCCTAGAAGAAAGGAAGGGGGGGGGAGCTAAAGCCGTCGTTAGGAAAAAGAACTCACATGGTGCAATGGCATTATTGTAATACAAAAGAAATGTGCCTGTAGGCAACAAACTCCAACAAAAAGAGGTAAACCACGAAGACAATTTGAGAAGTAATTTTTCCCCACTTAGTCTTGGCGTAAGTTTTGTTTCGTGCTTGTAACGCCATAAGAACACTGTTGAAAGTACACAAGTGTTTACTTGCAACATTCCTTCACAAGTCCTGCTCTGGCAAAAAGAGGCTTAATATATCTGTATGATACATGATACCAAAAAAAGCTATTACGTAATCATGGAAGCATAAGGTTTATTTTGTCTATCATATAACGGAATTATTAGGTAGAGTGATCCTTTAACAAACAGAAAATTGACCAATAGTGAAAAGTTTCGGTCCATGGCAGCCTGCACGTACTGCGCAAGCTGACCTGGGTCGATACCTTTCGCAGATGTATTGAGCCTTTTTTTACTCTTCTATAAATGTTATATTGTGTGTTTTAACCCATTACCAAATGACACTATTTTAGACAAAATAAAAGTGACTGAAAATTTAAAATTTGTTTTGTGAAGGGTAGAAAACATTGTGGGAAAAGGAGAAAATGCTGGTTACCAGCATTTTCTCCTTTTCCCACAATGTTTTCTAAAGGCTTATTTCTCAGGGGCGTTAAAAGTAGGGATTGTGTGGTAATGGGTTTAGTCACCCAATACGTACAGTGGGTCAAAACACGTCTTCAAAGTAACTTCAGGATTATTTAACCCAATACCACACAATTCCTACTTTTGATGACCGTGAGAAACAAGCATTAGAAAACATTGTGGAAAAAGGAGAAAATGCCGATAACCAGCATTTTCTCCTTTTTCCCACAATGTTTTCTACCCTTCACAAAACAAATTTCAAATATTCAGTCACTTTTATTTTGTCATCTGCAAATTCTTCCGATTTGGACAAACCTAAAATATTGTAGTTTGGTAATGAGTTAAAAGGGATATGAGAGGCCCTCTAGAAGGACGAGGTTTAATGCATCTTTTCGATTAATTATACGAAGCAAGTCATTGCTCAACTATGGAACTATAAAATTCATTTTGTCAAACAAACAACTGGAGTTCCAAGGTACTATGTTTTGTTTTTGTTTTGTCATATATAGTAGTAGTAGTAGTAACTTGTTTATTATAGTTACATGTGTACATAATAACATACAGAAAAGTTGACAAAATTTATAACAAACATACACCCCGCCCCATGGGCCTATAAGTCACCGTCAGTTTTAGAATGTTTACTAATATTAACTCACATGCTGGATAACTGGTCAAATTTATCAAGCAAAATTATAGATTTCAAGATGTTAGCAATAGGTAGATGTTCTTCGCTTCCAAAATGCATTAACAATAAATTTTGCAAGTGAGCGAACATGGTTCTTCATAAGATAAGCCAATGTGTCTAAGGGAGATAACAGTGTAATTTGATTCATGTCCAATATATCACCAAACAACTGAATTCTTATGTCCTCGTAAAAATCACAAGAACTGACAAAGTGAACTTCGTTCTCTACATCAGATTTACAACAATAAGTACAAACTCGACTTTCAATAAATATGTAAGATTAATCAAAAGCAAAGAGTATCGATTCAGGTCAGCCTGCGCGGATTGCACAGGCAGACCTGAATCGATACTCTTTGCAGATGCGTTAAAGCCACCTGTTCACAGGGCACGAGTCATTTTTTTTTACTCAAGTTATAAGTATCAAATTTCCCAAAACAGCTATCAAAAGGGGCTTGCCAACAAACAAAGCGATAAGGTTATGTCGGTCTAACTTTGTATAGAAAATGAACAGCGTTATAAACTTCAGAGAGCAATACAGATCTAGGATCACCCTGAACAAAATGTGCGATCTGATCTTTGTCTACACTGTCCGACAGTAAGAGAAACATTTTACTCAAGAAATTCTACAAAATGTGTCATACCATATGACAATAAAGTGTCGGTATGAACAGCTTATAGTGTCCAAAGAGTTAACTCTACCACAAAATACAAAGACGTGCGTCAGGAACATAAGAAAATCTGACGTGGCTGGAATAATACGATTTTTCACTGAGGTGTTTGAAAACATTGTGGAACAAGGATAAAATACCGGTAATGAGCTCTCTCTCTCTCTCTCTCTCTCTCTCTCTCTCTCTCTCTCTCTTCACAGAGCTTTTGAAAGCCTCTGTTTCCCAAGTGTCGTGACATGACGGGATGGTTTGATTAAGGATATCTGGGAAATTAATTCAGGAATACAGAAATAGTTTTGAGCTGAGTAACAGAGTATTATTATATAAACCCCATCTGTAACCCTTTATCTAAACATCCCAAGTTATAACAACGACCCTGACAAAAGGCAGCTTTAGAAATTATTGAAAAGAAGTAAATGCTTAAGAATCTTCGTTGTCTTATTCTCCAGAACTTTCTACATTTGTAAGTAACACAACTTCTGATTTGCTAAACCATTGAGTTTAGCCAATCAAAGGTTGTGTTACTTATCAATTTAGAAAACTTAAGAGAATAAGACAAAGACTATTGGTGAATATATACGGGCCCCGGAATCCGGAATTCAGGGCTTTATTCTATGAATCCCAGCCCTTGAAAAAAATGGGATAAAACTTTGATGCCAGTAATGAAACATGAAACCTGATATGGCCTGCAACATGCTAAAAGGGACATTTAGACATTTGCGTAAAGTGTCGTCTCGGACCAGACTGCGCAGTCCGCGCAGTCTGATCCGAGACGAAACTTTCAGATCGTTTGTGGTTTTCTGTTTCACGCATGTCTACTGTAGGACAAAAAGTAACATAGTCGTAAAGTGCCGTCTCGGATTAGCCTGCGCAGGCTGCGCAGGCTGATCCGAGACGACACTTTACGCAGTTATTCGAATCTCTCTGTCGCAGCCCATATTGCAATTTTATAGTTCCTTTCGCGGCAAATTCTCGCCATATTGGAAACTGTGGATGCATAATCAGGCTGCACACTCTGCGGCGGTCTGCTCGTGGTTTGTATTTGGTATAGTAAGTCAAAAGAGGCACTGCCAGAGACAAAGATCAAATAATGCTGAAAATTCAATTTTAGCGCTCAATGCCGTTTTTCAACGGTATCATATTCATAATTATCAAGGCACCAAGTCCTTCTTTCTATGCTTTCCAATGGTTTGTTTAACAAGTTGTTTGCCCCACAATCTGTCCAAGTCAATACCTGTTTACCCACGTGGGCATCGTCCAAGCAATGATCAGCGGTGGTATAGAGGAATGCTCAACTGTTAGAAACTCTTTGAAATACAACAGCTACAACTTACAAACATTTTAACAATTACAACATTTCGAATAATTGCCGGTGAAAAGCAGAGAAATTACCTCAGAGATGACCTCAGAGGATCATTTCTCTACGGGGAATAATGACCCGGGACATTTCTCTACGTGGAGAAATGACTCATGGGTCATTCCCCTATGTAAAGAAATGACCCATGGGTCATTTTTAGGGGAGGGTCATTTCTCTACATTACATCTGTATCAACAGCAGAGGTGGCCATACAAAATATTGATTGAAAAATTGCAAAAACTTCAAGAAAAACCTGACATTTACGTTACCTTAGTCTTTGACTACTTCTGCAACTTTGATTTTAGTACCACCTTCATTTAAATCACTAAAACCTAACTTAAACTTTCTGTTATTACAAATCTGATTAGCCTGGCATTTTCTACTGGCACAGAACTAAAGTATGATACCAAATTTGTTTGTCTTCAAAAAATATGCCACGAGAAATAAAAGAAAATTAAGTGCACACTTATTTATGGAATTGATTATATGAAAAAGTGTGTGTGTATAGATTTAGCTCAAAGCACGAATCACTGATCTATTAATAATGTTTTATTTCTTTTATCTTTCTTTAATCTAAGTGTCTTTATTTCCCATTGATTGAACAAGTTCTTCCAACTCGAAACGTATCTCTTGAATCAGCTTCCTGGCAATTACCTCGGTACTCACGCTCGAATGTGTGATCCAACATACAATCCAAAAATGTTGGCACGTGCTCCCGGAAGACGAACTTGGGACCTTATAGTTGCGAGACCGACGCTCTTTCTACCGACTACGGAAACCACACAATAAATTTCATAAAGCGCTCTATTGCATAGAATTTCGTTGAAAGATAAGGGTTCGCCTATGCAGTATACAAGCTTATTGTTCATGAACATCTGTTGTGTTTCAGCGCCAATACTCGGTAAACATGCCAGCCACAAACTCACAAATTATCGACCACAACACACCTGTACTAGATTAACCTTTACAATAACGTTCACAATATTATAGGGGCTTTACTCAAAGTGTAGATCAAGATCTGACTGCGAGGTCTGTGCAGCCTGATCTTTGATGCATGATGTCTATCTTGCTGAGATATTCAGGATGAAAGCAAACACTGAAAGGGCATTCATTTGTTTCCTCTACGAAAGCGTTAAATGCATGAAATAAATAGAATATTTGGGGGGTTTTCCCGGTGAAAGATTAAAATTTATTTCATCGAGTGAATACCATCGGTAATATTCATTATTCACCGAAAAAAAAAAATACCCTCTATATATTCCCCTGCTAGGCCTACCCATGAACTATGATATTGACAGGAAATATATGTTACAAAACACAAAGGGTGTCGAAACCTTTTCGTTATTTGTTCGCGATTTTCAGCCAACTTATATAACTAATGCACTTATTGTGATGGAACCAAATACTGTCAGTTACGCATGTCGCTATTCTACTCTCCCATTCTACTTTCAGTTTCAGCTACAACAACTAAGCTGTAATCGCTGCTGTTTAAATGGTGTGCCAATATATACAAAACTACATCAAGTACAGGGAAGGGTTGACGGCATTAGATTAATGCATGTTACCTTTTGGTCCCCTGAGTCAATAAACAGCTCCTGAACAGTAACATCACATTTAGCCAGCAGGGCTATCCAACTCTGATTTAAATTGCTCGTGTAAGTAATTTCATAAAACATGTCTTAGAGACAGACGTGCTTAATTTTCCTCGTCTTTATAGCTTATGAAAACTCCTCCGCAAAACTGCTCTTCAGCAGGGTCCGTATTCACCAACCAGCCAATCAGAGGTCCTGTTACTTCCACAGGCAGAAAATCTTGAAGAATAAGACTAAGAACGGTCTTAAGAATGGTTGGTGAATACAGACCCAGTAGGACTTTGATTTTTAGCCTGTTATTCACAGGCAAGCGATCATTACGAGACAACTTTGAAATAAATATCTAATACGCTTCACTGCCACACAGCACGAGGGCTCAGTCGGTAGGGACGATAACCTTTCATTCTGAAATCGTATGTTCGAGTCCTAGGTGTTACAATTCATTTTTCCAAAATAGTCACGTATTCAAACAGTCACGTATTCAATGATTACCCATATCGGCAGCTTTATTCTCTTACCAAAATAATCCGAGCATTAATGAACCTTGGAAATGAGACCATAGAAAACGCTGTAGCAAAACGAAAAAATGCTGGTAATATTTCTCCATTTCCTGCAGTGTTTTCTCTCCCCCACCCCCACCCTCAGACAACAAATTTTATTTTTTGAGTCCCTTTATCGTACCGAATGCAAAGCGCAAAGCCTAGCCCCAATAGCCCAGTCAGTGGCGTACAGGACTTGAGAACAAGAGGTCTCTGGTTCAATCTGCGGCTCGGCCAATATATTTCCAAGAATTGATGATAGTCATTGTATAACAGAATTCATTTCTCTCTCTCTCTGCTGACCATTGTTTCAATGATGGCTGTGTGGGAAAGCAGCCACTGGCTCAGAAAGAATATTGTAAGGAGTACTGTAAACAGAAACCCAAGGAAAGGATAGATAGGTGTACTGGGCGCCCCGATATAACCGAAAATAGTGTCGAAAACGGCGTTTAACTCATTACCAAACGATACTATGTTAGGCTTGTCCAAATCCAAAGCATTTGCAGACGACAAAAAAAAATTGACTGAAAATTTGAAATTGTTTTGCGGAGGGCAGAAAACATTATGGGAAAAGCAGAAAATGCTGGTTACCAGCATTTTCTCCTTTTCCCACAATGTTTTCTAAAGGCTTCTTTCTCAGGGGCATCAAAAGTAGGGATTCTGTGGTAATGGGTTAACACCATAAAATCAATTAATCAATCACAAGGCAAAGCCATAGAAACTGTAAAATGCGTTTTCAGGCTTCATCTCGTGCTCAGCATACTAAAGGGTCTTAGGGTATTACGTACTTGAAGTAACAGTACTGTTAATCCTATTGCCAAACAATCCCTGGTTTTTATGACCCTGAGATACAAGATATTTAAAAACATTGTGGGAAAAGGAGAAAAAGCTGGTAACCAACATTTTCTCCATTTCCCGCAATATTTTCTACCCTACTAGAAACAAAATTCAATATTTGATTTATGTCTATTTTGTCGTCTGCAAGTGCTTTCAACTTGTACCAGTCTAAAATTTTGTCGTTTGGCAAGGAGTTAACCTCGGTAAACATTTTTCCCTTAACTCACCCTTTACAACAAAGTACTTTAAACGATCCTAAAGAAGAAGCCTTTTGAAAACATTGTAGGAAAAGGCGAAATGCTGGTGACAAGCATTTTTCTCCTTTTCCCACAACGTGTTTTACCTTGTCAAAAACAAAATCGTATTATTTAAGTCAAATTCAAATTATCGTCTGCAAATGCTTTAATAAATTTTGGAATAGATTACAATTTTGTCGTCCGGTATAGGGTTAACTTCATATCTCAAATGTGTGCACTATCAGTATCCGGCCTTAGCACTACAACAGGAAAAACAAATATGTCTTGTGAGGCTATCCCAATTAAAAGTACGTATTAATTTTGCCAAACACAATTTAGATGTGGCTCTTGTAATGGAATTTATCTTTTGATAGGATAAAAAAGCATTGTGGGAAAAGGACAAAATGCTTGTTACTTGCATTTACTCCTTTTCCCACAATGTTTTCAAAAACTTTCTTCCTTAACCTTTTACTCCATAGATACTCTTTTCTACGCATTGCTTGTATGAGCCTTTGGAAAATATTGTGGAAAAAGGTGAAATTGCTCGTGACGCGCAATTTCCCCTTTTGCCACAATATTTTCTATGCTATCAAAATGTGTCATATACACATAAGAAACGGCTTCATACTTGCTCCTATTTAGGGTCAATTAGAGATACCAAGAAATGCCTTATTGGGTAAAGGGTCAAGGTGTTTAAAATTCGATCTGTGACAATGGGTTTAAGAACTTAAAGTATTCTTATAAACTCTAATCAGATGTAAACATTTAATCTTTTACCACAATAGCAAAAGTTGGACTATTTTCTTTCATCACGAATCAACAGCCTGGAATTTATTCACCAAGGATTCTGAGTTCAACTCAAACAGTACACTTCAAAACATTCTGAAACAAGCCGTCTCATTGGATAGGACAGAAAGCATCAACCAATCCGATGAAGAGGCAATTTCTCTCCAACCCTCTCTCGCGAGACGTCAAGAAATCGAATTCAATTATCGCATAACATGAAGTTTTACATTCTTACCAGAAAACCCAAAACCAGTATCCGTATTTAACAACCATTTTAAAAACGTTTTTAGTCTAATTCCTCAAGATTTCCTAAAATTGAAAGTAACACAACTTCTGATTAAGTAAACGAAACAGCCAATCAGAAGCTGTGTTAATTTCAATTTTAGAAAATCTATGGGGAATGAGACTTAAAAAATGCTCAAGACTGCTTAGTTAATACGGACACAGAAAGCTGATCAACCCAGAGACCTAGTAAACAAACTGACAGCATTGGATGTACGGGACGTACAATGGCTACCAGATGACTAAGTGAACTGGAAACCATTCGGCAAATCTCTGGTGATGCATGGATGTGGTTACGGAATCAGACGAGTAGTGACGAGTGACAGCCTCGATCAGCATTCACTGTCTATTCCTGAGAACAATCTTAGTCTTATTCTCGAGATATTATTTTTAAATTTGAAAGTAATACAACCTCTGATTGGCTAAACCAAATGGTTTAGCCAAATTTGGTTTAGCCAATCAGAAGTTGTTTTACTTTCAAAATCAAGCATGAGACAAACTAGAGCTGTCAATGAATGTGACTCTATACACCCGCCAGCGCTTTTGCAGTATGTTGTACACAGACTACCACACGGACGGACAGACACACGGACAGATAGGCTGATTCCAGTATACCCCCGAAAACATTCCTTTTGCGGGGATATAAAAACGTTCTTGAAAGTGTTTAGTGAAAAATGGTCTCACTGATATCGATCTTCAGTATCCGACAGTTGTGGGAGAAACAATGGATACCAGTTTAGAGACCAAATCTCTTTGAGATGGTATAAAACACATCTCGGCAACGGAATAAAACCCGACGTAAAATCGATAACGGAATTGCATCTCTGTAGTCGAGAGCACAATAATGGGAGAAAATATGCTAATTCAGGTCTGCGTTCTTTGTTTTGTCTGTTTCTCTAGCCATGCTGGCTGAGTCAGAAGAACACAGTTCTAACTTTTCAGATTTGTAAAACACGGGGAACAATGCAATGCACATGTTTAATACTACCGTAAATTATGTATTAGTGCATGTTTGATACTACCGTAAATCATGTATTAGTACGACCATCTGACTCGTTCGGTGCCAGATAAATGAACAATTCTCTGTGAAAACAGGGCGTTAAATGCATCGACAAAAAGTTTAGTTACAGGTCAGCCTGCGCGCTCAGCGTAGGCTGACCTATATCGAAACTTTTTGCTGCTGGTCGAAGGATTAGTCTACTTCATGACTGAGTTGATTTTCAGTCAAAGTAAATTGTATGGTTCCATAGTTATAGACTTACTCGGTATGCACAAAGATGAGTTAATCCTCCCTTTAGCCGGAGCACCACTCACACGCTCAACATCTATCGACGGCTTTATCTACACTTTCCTTATAGATGACAGACGAAAGAATTGCATCTGCATTGATCATATAGTCAATTACAAAAGCCAATCAATCGACTAGCCATATTACTAAATAACTATATAGTGTGGAAATTTTTCATTAACTCTTTACCAAACGGCAAAATTTTACACAGGTCCAAATTGAAAGCACTTGCAGACGACAATATATTTTTTTTGCACATTTCAAAAATTGAAATTTGTTACGAGCGGGGAAGAAAACGTATCAAAAACAGATCAAAGGCCAGTCTGCATATCATTGTATTGAATGCTTAATTGGTAGCGTGGGGTTTCATGCCGTTTTTGACATGATTTCATTTATATCGAGGCAGCCAGTGCACCTATGCATGATTTCCAGGAATTTCTGTAACCAGTACTTCGCACAATTCTTCCCGAGCCACTGGCTGCTTGTTAACAAAGCAATCGTCGAAACAATGGTCAACTAATTGTGTTGAAACTCTCCAAATAATGCACCAGTGAAACATCACCAAACAATAGCAACATCATACGTTAAAGAAATAATAAAACCAGCATCCTTACCTAAACTCTAAAACAAACGACACTATTTTATACTATGAAACTGAAAAGATTTGCAGACGACATCAATCACATACTAGCTAAACGACGGGCTTTCCCATGGAAGGAATTGAAAACATTGTAATTGAAAACATTGTGGGTAAAGGAGAAAATGCTGGTTACCAGCATTTTCTCCTTTACCCACAATGTTTTCAAAAAATTTCCTTCTTCCGATAGATAAAAATGAGTATTAAAAGTAAAGGGTTAAATTAAAAAAAAAAGGTAGCTATGATATTATCAATCTCGCCACATGTTCTTCCCATGCATTGAGTCATCGTTTTTTCCGTATTTGTTTTTTTGTTATCTCTTATCTATGAAATATCACACAGATATGACCCCCAGTGTCAGTAAACATTAAGATAAAGATATCACAAAAAATTATTGTGGTAAAGATCTTGTAAATGATGTCTTTTTACGTTTTACGAAAAATTACCATGAATAATGGTTATTTAGTTTCATAGTTGTTTTCAACATTCAGCGGTGGCGATTGTACCTATTCGTGAAATGATGTAATGTGATTGGTTTTGCTTGGTTGGTTGGTTGTGTTGGTTGGTTGTTTGCTAAGTTATTAATGATTTGTTTGTTTGTTTGTTTTGTTGGTTGGTTGGTTGGTTGTTGGTTGTTTAATGGTTGGTTTGTTGTTTGCTGTTTGTTTGTTTGTTTGTTTGTTTGTTTGTTCGGTCGGTCGGTCGGTCGATCGATTGATTGATTGACTGATTGATTGATCGATCGATCGATTGATGTTCAAGGCCGTTGCTAACATTATTTCAGTTATATTGCGTAATGTTATCAATGATTTCATAGAGTTTTTTTTATCAGTACTCCGCTAAAAATTCTTCCTAAACCAACGGCAGACTACAAACTCTATTTTCTGTATAGAAAGGTCAGTCCGGTGATCTTGATTTACTCTGCTATTTTTGAAAACTACCAAAGTCAGCCTTGAAAAATCTAACATGAGCTCTAAACCGTTGTCGATCTTTGACAGATGATTTACATCATGATGATCTATCAGTTTTTGTCACATCGATTGCAAATTAACGAGCGCAAATCAAGTTCTGATTTAAAAAAAAATATATAGTAATTCAGACAGGTAATACCTGCCCAATATTTAATCGGTTTACTGCAGGTTTTGTGCCTACGGTCGTAATCGTCACGAGCGGAAAACACCGGAAAAATTCGGTCATGTTCGTTAAAAACCAGGCTGGAAATTGACGAAGAAAATCTGAATCTCAGTTAGTAATTAATTGACTCCAGCGATAGAAAATTATGTTGTATTGTCACGTTATATAGTACTCCATTGACGGTATCGCATTCGAATACACACGTCGGGCTTAGCCATTCTTTCTGCCAAATATATAGAGTTTATTTCATCAGCTTGTGGTCAATATGTGGAAATATTTGCCGAAAAAGGGAAAGGTATGCGAAAATAACGAGAGCCGTGAGGCAAGAGTTATTTTCGCGGACCGTTCCCTTTTGAGGCAAATATTTTCCCATATTAACCACAAGTTGATGAAATAAATTAATATATTATATTTCCTTCGATTATTTTTCAATGAATGCCACTTTTAAAACTAGTGATCTCAAGTCAATTAACCAGATTTTGGGCAGGAGGAAAATATTCACCGTGACGGGGAAATAATTCCCTCAGCTTAAATAACGGGATTTCTTTACCTATATTTCTAAAAATGGACACATGAAATATAAAATTTTAAGGATTTGGAGCAGTGAGAGGTTTACCAACACCCTGTCTATATAGCCAAAGCACAGGTAAATCAGCCGCTGGGGAAAATAAACAAATCCACCACAGTAATCCGAATATCTCAGTCCATAGAATCATAATTAGGCTAATTACAATAAATATTTTATCAATCATCCAAATATTGAGAGCGGGTAAAAGGGCGGCGTGGCGTGATCGCCTGAAAGCCAAGTAGTCGTGTTCCTAAACTCTTTACCAAACGACGAAATTTTAGATTGGTCCAAATTGAAATCACTTGCAGACGACAAAATAAACACAACTAAAAAAGTGAAATTTTCTTCCAGAAGGGTAGAAAACATTGTTGGAAAAGGAGAAAATGCTGGTTACCAGCATTTTCTCCTTTTCCAGCAATGTTTTCAAAAGGCTTCTCTCTCAGATTCGTAAAAACCAGGCTTTGTTTGGAAAAGGTTTAATCATTCCTTATCGCGTTTTTATTCCAATGTTTCTGGGCTAGAATTCGGGTTGGTCTCGACCAAACGTTTTCGCAGCTAGTCTTGGACTTGGGAAAAACGACAACAACAGAATTGAGCCATATCATGCAAAAAGGGTGTTTAACGCACCTGCAAAGATATCGACCGGGATCAGCCTGTGCCGACCGCGCTTGCTGAGCCTGTACCGTCCGGGCATGCTGAGCTTGTGCCGTCCGGGCATGCTCAGCTTGTGCCGTCCGGGCATGCTGAGCCTGTGCCGTCCGGGCATGCTGAGCCTGTGCCGTCCGGGCATGCTGAGCCTGTGCCGTCAGGATATGCTGACCCCAGTCGAAACGTTTTGCTATTGGAATTGTCACTGCCATTTTTACATATCATGAATATTATAGCATGAAGATTAACTTTCTCCATGCCAAAGACGAGAACCTTTCGTGGACAGAGTAGATTCAGATCAAGACTTCACAGACTATTCAGAATGTTTGGAGAAAAGGGACCTTGATTTACTGATTCCGAGTACAGGAAAGCATCTGAAAGACTCACAAATGCTTGGTTTGTATTGGAGTTTAACGCCATAAATAACAGCTTAGGTCATATCAAGACGGTCAGTGACGCTTCTATGTGTTTCCTGGCTTTCTCATACCAGTATTGACACAACTCTCTTTCCAAAGCCACAAACTGCTTTTCCTACATGCATCAGAGGTGAGATGGGAAAGCTCATAAATTTATGACAGATCATTGTAAAATGCAGATATATAAATAAAAATAATCTCTAATTGTATGACTTGGAAAAAGAGATGACATTATATCAACAATTCGAGTCTTTTTTCCGAGAACGTGAATCCTTAAGTCATTAAGAAACAAAGGAAATAAAACTTGTTTATTAATAGCAGACATTTGACTGAAAGACACTTTTGTATTTCTCTCAAAAAATGACGCCAATTCCAGAAAATGTATCTAAATAAAAGCATACGGTAGACACAAAGAGAAGAAGAATTCTAGAAAGAGTTGGAAACTAAGCTGAAAAATACTATACCTTATTTTATCCTACGCAATATCCTTATCAGATTGTAAACACTTCAGAATAGAAAGAACTAGAAACTCAACACTACAAGGTGAATGATATCGACAGCTTGAAGGCCCGTTAAAACTCTGCCTCACATATACCGTTATCGCCAGTTTTCTAGCTACACGAACGTCACAACGCGCACTGGCCGTCAATCAACACCAGGCACGCAGGAAGAAACATCGATAAACACAGAAATCTTCCTGCCAAAGAGAACTCCCCTTCCCCTGAATAACCGCCCTCGGAGAATTTCTTGGGGGCGGGGATGGGGAAAGATAAAGGGCAACAGCTATTTCCACTATAATATTATCCTAAAAAAGTTGCTGTGATTGAAAATGAGTATTATTGTACTACTTTGACCGAGCTACTTTTTCGATTTTTTCTATTCTAAGAATTCTCATTTATAAATCTAGACCACTCTATTCCCATTACAACAGGAAACAATATTTACCCCACTTTTCTAAAAAATAACAAAATAACCGACAAATAATTTTAAAAAGGACATCAAATGAATTTCTGGTCGGTTAGAAATGTGCAAAAATATTATACATGTATCAGTTTAAATCCTTATTTATCAACTAATAAGAAATTTCATTCCATGTTGCGCTACAAGCATTTGCTTGGTAATACCTTAAAATTTGAGGAGAAATGAGACCTGCTTTAGCTCCAGATTTCTCTAAACTGCTGATCATAGCTGAGTGAATTGCACGGGGAAGGGTTTTATTGAGTAAACGTTTATTTCAGTTTTAAATTAAGTGACGGTTGTCGCGTAGAAAAGAGGTTCGGTTCTGTACCCAGGATGCCCATCAGAAAGATAAGTATTTATAGAATGCCATCTAGCGGGAGATAATGGGGTCTGTATTCATTCAGAATTTGTCAATGTGAAAGTAACAAACCATTTGGTTTAGCCAATAAGAAGTTCTGTTACTTTCAGAGTCTGAAAATCTTGAAGATTGGGACAAAGAGCGTTCTTAAGAATGGTTGGTGAAAAACTGATCTGACTTGATATCGTCTGCAAATGTATAAAACGCCATTTTAACGGAGTAAAGGTCTTCAGTTTTTTGCTGACGATAGGTCAAACACACACAAAAAAAATTATACTTGAGAAAAAATTGAAATACAGTCTTTTCCGTTGTTTTTTTTTTCATCACGGGTGACAGCTCCTCAATGTGTCTAAGTGAGGTTGCTGCATAAATCAACGGAAATATACGAAATTGCTTAAATCGTTAGAATGATGTTCTAAACATGACATGAAGATTTACCGGATTTAATAATCTTATTATCATTATTATTGTTGTTATCATTATTATTATTATTAGTCCATTATAAAGCTTTCAACAGACACCAATGGTTTCCCAGAGTACCGAAAATACACTGTATTGGTTCCATAGTTACTTTGTGAAAAGTTTGACCAATGATTTGCATTTTTACAAATCTTTAGAGATCACTTGATCAAGGGTTCTTTTTTTTCTGTATTTTGTAACAACTACTGAAATGCTAGTGATAACATTCCCAAAATGTCGTCATAGCTAAAAATAACTTCTGTGCCATAAAGCTTTCAATCAAAATATGGGTTTTTCATTACTATTATTATTATCATTATTATTTGAACAATCTCTTTTTGCAGCTTATTCGAATTTAGTAACAATAATACGTATATATATATATTTTTTTTCTTAACCCTTTACCCCATAAGGCATTTCTATGGTATCTCTAATTGACCCTAAATAACAGCAAGGATGAAGCCGTTTCTTATGTGTATATGACATCTTTTGATAGCATAGAAAACATTGTGACAAAAGGTGAAATTGCTCGTCACGAGCAATTTCACCTTTTGTCACAATGTTTTACAAAGGCTCATACAAGCAGTGCGTAGAAATAAGTGTCTTGAGTAAAAGGTTAAAGACATGCACTAGATGAAAATAGTAAGAAAAGGGCCATGAAGTCTTAGATTGTTGGATGCAAGATTTCCTTATTCTCGCTTGTTTCGAAGATGTTGTCTGAGTTTGGTAAAGAATGTGCAAAGTTTGCTTGATGAAATTCATCATTTCCACTGATAATTGCAATGTCAAACGTGATCAGAACGAAAAAATGTTTAAATGTTTAGAAATCAACAAATGACAACCCCAATCCATTTCCCGCAGTGCATCATGCAATGGTGCCTATCACTATTTTCTCTTTTGCCCACATACAACAACGAATAGCCTGTAACTTCAGGATCGTTAAAATCTGGGATTTGTGGCGTAAAGGGTAAAAAAACCATCTTTATGCCCGTTGCAATCAACACTTGTGGAACAGAAAAGATATACCACGAAGCGTAAACAAGACAAACCACCACATCTATCAATGAAAGTATGTCTACGTAAGAAATACATTTTTTTCACTTGTCTCAAGGTGTAAGATTACACAATAATGATCGTAGTAACAGAAAGAATCGGTTCTAACCGGTGAGAGCGAGAAGACCGATCTTTGTTTATTTCATGGTACACAAGGCAATGTGAAGGTCATTTAACCAGCGATAACGAATACTAACATTTTACAAAACAACTTCAAACGACTGGAGACATTTCACGAGTGTTGATAAGTCTTGCTCGGTAGTTACTTGAAGGAACTAAAATATTAAAATATGCAATCAATTCAGTGCAGTGACACGTACTGTCAAACCTATATAATACTCCGTATATTTATTTTATGCTTTCCGGTAGGATATCGAAAAATAGCAGTGAAAATATTTTTCGATCTTGCACTGGTACCACCAGTGAAAATACCTATTTTCACGTTCTTGTTGCCTAGGTAAATTGTGCGTGCCTGACAACTAGATGGGAAATATGACGTCATTTACCATACATTTCTCGCGCTTGACGTAATATTGTAGTGCGTTGCTATGCAGGAGGGGTACGCCACGGGGAATAACCGAAAAGAACTGTACTAGATTTTTATAGCTCCTCCAAGAAAGAGTTAAAAGCATGAAATGAATAGAATATATGTTTTTTGTTGTTGTTGTTGTTTTTCGGTCAAAGATCGAAATTTATTTCATCTCGTGAACACCATCGGTAATATTTTCACCTGTGGTTGCGCCACGCTTGAAAATATTACCGATGATATTCACTCTATATCATGTTCCAGGTGGTCATGACAGCCACGTCTGTCGGAAACATAGTGTGCCACGATAGTTACGTATTGTTTCCCATTTACCAAGTTAGGTCTAGGTAATTTTTACGATACCTCACGGCATCATTGACAAGCCGTGGAGCAGATTGCTCAATTCCACAGTTCATAAAGACTACGGTTCGACCTGCCTTCTGCCACGGATGTGAGTACAGTTTCATGTCGGCCTTTCAGGTTCTGATCAATGCCCTAAAAATGTCTAACGCTTTTTTTCACCTTCTGTCAAGGTTTTCGAGGAATGGAAAATACTGGAAGGGACATATTTCAAGCAAGTTTGTAACATATACCTACTAACTTTTTCTTATGGAGATGGAGAAGGCGGCAGAGACAGGGTGTGATATTACTGCAGGCAAGAGGAAAGTGAAGAAGGAGGCCAAAAAAACCACGAACTTGTGGGTGTGCAAAAGGATAAAGAAAAAACTAAGGAACACTTCCGCCACTTCTCAACAAATCTTGCCAAAGAGTTTTGCACTGAAGATATCAACGCTTTTCAACACTATCTGCAGATGCTCCAAGTATCCATTTGACAAAACCCTTGAAATGGTAACACCAGCCACTGACAGACAGGACACGAGTTTGTCGAAAGCTATTCCTGACTTTGAGACATTTGACCATTAGAAACAACTACTCATCACTTTCCTGTGAATTTCTGTATGGAAAAGCAGCCAGACCTGCAATATGGAGCACGAGGCGTGCAATGCATTGTAGAAGCATACGATAACAAAGAGTTCGCTGTTCCCGTGGCGCCAAAAACAAAGTTCAATATCTGAACCATAATTATTTCGTCGGTTTACTTCAAAAACCTCGTAACTACAGCTTAGTTACAAGCTGTAGATACGCTGCAAATGGTTTCAATTTCAATTTTAACCCAGTCAAAACACGCGCACATGTAATCATAAATCCTTTCATTCGAAAAGTCTTATCAGGGATCTCATGAACCCTTCCGGCGATGATATCAATTTAAGTAATATGTTCATTTGCGTACAAAGCAGGTCCAGAATTACACAGGACGGGAAGAGTGCAGTCTGACATTCGATTATCATCTGAAGTATTCTGTATTTCGTCTACTAACAGTCTCTTGGTAATGTTTTCCTTTTACATTGCGCCTTTTACATCTCTTACACTTACTTTATGGCACAAAGAACAAGTGCCTTGTAGCCTCGCGGGGTCCTACGTGGCTCCGTGGTACAAAGCACATGTAGGACTCGTGACTTGGAGGCCCCAAGTTTAAGCCTCACTAGATCCACTGGGCTTTTCGTGGGAGTGTCCTTGGGCGAGACTCTTCAGAGCACAACCCCAGTACTGGTGGGACTCGGGAAATTCGCATAGATTGTGAGCTGTCGCCGTGCCATGACTAAAATAATGTTGAAAACAGCGTAAAGCACCACTTGATCAACCTTGTGGCATCGTTGAAATAAGGATATCGCGTCGGAAGTACTTAAACTGATAGTATATCGAATGTGGTTAGCAAACAACATTTTTCAACACTTCCTTGCGATAAAAAAAAAAGAGTTGCACTGAAATTTTGGAAGATAAATGTAATTAAAATCCAAGTACAGTTTATGACGCTTTCTAACACTTTAACGAACAGCGGTAATTTAGCATACATTTTGTCTACATTGAAAGCAATTGCTCAAATAAAGACATTATCTGTAAAGTCACTGGTAGAAAATATTGCGGGTAAAGGAGAAAATGCTGGTTACCAGCATTTTCTCCTTTCCCCACAATATTTTCAAAAGTCGTGTTCATCAAGGTCGGTAAAACATGTGACCGTGTGGTGAAAGTCTTAAATCAACACAGATAACACAATCTAATACTGCACAGATTCGCACTCGAAATTTAAAAAAAAAGATAAATGGGAATTAGATCCTAAGAGCAGTTTATAGTGATCTTAAAACAAATAAAAGAGTACACGAAGTATTTTGTTCGGCTTTTATTAACAAAAAAAAATTTTTTTTTATCTTCCAAAATGTTAAGAAAACTGTTTGGTAAGTTGATATCGGCAAAAAAGGGTTAAAAGGATTTAGAAGGCGAAGTTTTAGTCTAGTTCTACTTCAAAGATTTTAAGGTCTAAATAGTTAAAGAAGCTCAAATGATTTAAAGAGGTCCTTATACTTATTTTCCGCCAGTTTAACTCATTTTATCTTCATTTAATCAAAATATGGTCATTCTTATATCTTCATGTAACATATTGCGCTCGACAGAAAATACATTTATCTAAGTTGCGGCCTTCCATGTAAACAGGCTCGTCATTTCCGGTTTTTCTATTGAAAATTTTCGATATCTGTTATACACTCGGGTAGATTCGTATGATGATCATGCATTCCGTCATGTGACTATATTTGACCTTCGCCAACGTCTAATGAGGTAAACAAAAGAAACTCAATGGTTCTCTGTTGCAGCCTCGATTTTCAGACGGCGGTCACGGCCTATATACAAATTACACAGTATCAGACTCGTGAAGGAAACCAACGATAAATTTCGTGACGCACCGCCATTGTTTACGGCTTCGATCGTCAGCCAGTTTTCTTCTGACCAATGTTCGGCTTCTAATGCAAATCTCCGTGTTTCTTTTTTTCAATTACACCATACATGTCAGTAATTTGTCCATGTTAACACAAAAGACTGATTTCTGTTCCATTCTAAATTGTTTGAAATTCAACAGCGTTTTTGCTCACCGGCTGCAGACGGGCATCTTTAATTATGTATAAATAGGTTAGTATAGGGTCTGTGAAAAGGAGAGCATGCTGGCAACTAGAACTTTCTCCTTTTCCAACACTGTTATCTGAAGGTCGCAAAAGAACCGGATTGGTAGATAAAATATTACAATAATTTCTTCAAATAAATAATT
This sequence comes from Tridacna crocea, assembly GCA_943736015.1. Lineage (NCBI taxonomy): Eukaryota > Metazoa > Mollusca > Bivalvia > Cardiida > Cardiidae > Tridacna > Tridacna crocea. The sequence goes on from OX031063.1 coordinate 49,756,529, forward strand.
CTCGTCGCCGTCGATCTTATAATAAACTGTCAGCAGTAACGTTTTGATAACAGAGAAAAAACGTCGTCAATCTGCACTAATCATAATATTATTATTATCATCGTTTCGTACATCTTCGCAAGCCAAGGCTACGTTACTCTACCCTTGGCGGATCGAGCTTGATTTTTACATTCCCCCGATACGCTTTTTCATTGGATGCAGCCGGCTCTAGCTGCAACGAATGAAATTCTCGTAGCATTTCATCTTTGATAAAAATAGAACAAGGTCACTACCTTTGGAATAGAAGGTAAGCATGGAAACCCACGTGGATGTCTGCTTATCGCTTCATGTGTTTTTGTAATTAAGATGTTTGTAAAACGATATTTCATTGGCTTTTAAAAATGTGATGTAAAGGGGGGTAATAGCCTACATCCAATAGAGGGCGCATCGCAGGATTCTCGAAATCGGGCTCAATCAGCCAAGGTAAGATCCACGAAGTGATCGTAACCTTGGCTGGCAAAGATGCGTTTCGTATAACATTGAGGCCCCTAAAAATCTAAACAAGCATTTCGATCCTAAAACCCTAAATATAGCAATTTCAAAGCAGCCATAAAAACCTGCCCATATCGCATATAATAAGTAGTATATGAAGAAGAATAAACTTCACTTTGCGTGTATTCTGATCTTGATCTATACTAGCATAAAAAGCGCAAATGGCCGCACGCGTATCCGCACATTGATTAAAATAAGAGGTGATTTGTATTCCTAAGTGCGTTTCTCGGACAGTGTATATCCAAAATCACATTGCTAAGAAAGATTCAGCTTGATCTTAATCCATTACCACACAATCCCTACTTTTGAAGACCCTGAGAAAGAAGCCTTCAGAAAACATTGTGGAAAAGGGAGAAAATGCTGATAACCAGGATTTTCTCCTTTTCACACAATATTTTCAATTCTTCACAAAACAAATTTCAAATTTTCAGTCACTTATACTTTGTCGTTTGCAAATGCTGTCGATTTGGACAAGCCTAAGATGATGTCGTTTGGTAATGAGTTAAATCCTATATACCCAAACGACAAAACTGTAGACTAGTCCAAATTGAAAGTATTTGCAGACGATAACTTTAGTCTGGCTAAAAAATTGAAATTTGTCTGTGGGATGGGTAGAAAACATTGTTGGAAAAGGAGATAATGCTAGTTACCAGCATTTTCTCCTTTTCCTACAATGTTTTCAAACGGCTTCTTTCTCAGGCTCGTTAAAAGTCGGGATTGTGTGGTAAAGAGATAAATCAACAGCAATATTGTTGGAAATACAATTACAAAACCGACCCCGATGTCCTAAACAAGTTCTAATAACTGAAAATCCCATTTCTTTATCCAGAAAACTCTCAAGGGTTTCGATGGAATATCAGCGATATGGAGGAAAAAAAGAGATGATTTGAAGTTCTAAATCGAATGTCTTCTTCCAGAGTTTCCATGGAAACTGTATTTTTTTTCTCACTCTTGGAGAAACAAACCTCGGGTGAACGAAAAAAAAAACATTGGAAATGTAGTCGATCGGCTCATATTCGTTCTAGCGATATAAAAAGTCGATAATCTTGTTGGAAATTGGAAAAGAACCATGATTATCGCAGTCAAATTAAAAAAAAAAGCAAAAATCCTTTTCGCGCTCGGCAAAACCTTACTTGTATCTGTAAAACTGTAGAGAATGGATCAGACTGCTTTAACTCTTTACCAAACAATCCCTGGTTATTACCACCCTAGGGCAGAAGACTTTTGAAAACAGTATGGGAAAAGGAGAAAATGCTGGTAACCAGCATTTTCTCCTTTTCCAACTCTGTTTTCTACCCTGCTGGAAACACATTTTAGTTATTGAGTTATATTTATTTTGTCGCGTGCGAGTGCTTTCAACTTGTGCCAGTCTAAAACTTTTACGTTTCGTTAAGGTTAAGAGTTCAACACAATTGTGCTGGTCAAAATCAGTCTGCACAAACGTAGTCTGATCTATATGGTAAAAAAAGTCTTGATACTTGAAACGATAAAACAGTGCATAAGTCAGTTTTCCTTATTAAATCTTGACTGTTTATTTCGTAAGTCTCGCGCCATTTAAAAAAACAGGGATGTCTGCGGACTGCATAGATCAAGATCAGACTGCAAACACACTATACCCCCCTTTGCCAGAGTATAGCTCACTTCTTTTTGCAGAAATACCTCGAATCAATTTTACTCTGAATCAATATTTACGTGTTCAAGAAATGACCTGCAGGCTTTGCAGACAGTTCACATCGAGATGGCACTGCTTCAATCGGGCAGTCTAATCATGAATCTACACTGTCCATTACATGTGATTTGTTTTTTCACTGCAAATAAGGATATTTAGTACTCCAGGTTTGTAGTTTGTACCTTCAGTCGGAAATATACTGTAAATTTATATATCAGTTGAAGGGTTACAACTCTCTGAAATCGGTCAGCTCATTTCCATTGGCCTGAAATAGGTCAACAAGAAGCTTAATTATGCCAATCCCCGCCCCAACCCCCCCCCCCAAAAAAAAAGGGAAGAGAGCGAACTGCATACCCCTAAATTGATAACATTCAGCAGTATTTATCTCCCTTTCTGATAGACCCAATTCTTTGATCCATAATTCAAACGTCTGTGGGAATTCTGATGTGATCTGATCTGGTTTCATTTATTCATTCATTCATTCATTCATTGGAGTTTAAGACCGTTTCAACACTGATTCAGTTATCTCGCGGTAGCCAGTTGACTTTTCCTGGAGGTTTAAGTTTTTTTTTCAAACCAGTTCTTCGCATGCACAACTTTCTTCCCAACTTTCAAAAGCCACTCGCAGCTCTCCCGCATATTTGCTGTCAAAAGAATGAATTGCGCAGAGACAGGAATGAATCCTGCCGCAATGAGTATCATCAATATTCGAAAAGAAATTAACCTAGCAGAGGAATAAAAACCAACGATCCCCTGGTCACAAGACCTGTGCCCTACCGAAGACGTTTGCCCGAATCTGCATCATTGTACTGAAACTTTGTACTAAAAATGTCCAAAACGCTATTTCCAGACGCTATTCACTGACCTTTTGCGAACTGTGTAATCAAAGACCAGACTGCACGAAACGTGCAGTCTGGTCTTTGATCTACACTGTTCGATTAGGAGACTTTTTTATCAAAAAGTAAGTTGATATAACATTATTCAGGTATTCAGTATTGGCTTGAAAGTTTCATTTAACTTACTGAGCAGGTTAAAAAATTGCCATTGTATGACTATGCTCAAATCAGGAAAAGTTTCAAGAACTGTCTACCTTATCAAAGCGCTCGAGTAATCTGTTAAAAGTGACACGTAAACAGCCAAAATCAAAATAATGAAATTACTGATGGAGACACGTAAACAACCAAAATCAAAGCACTGAAAGTACTGATAGAGACACGTAAACAACCAAAATCAAAGTACTGAAAGTACTGATAGAAGATGATGGGAGATATTTGCAAGCTCATACATAATTTGTGACAAGGCTCTTTGTGACAACATTGTTTCTAAGATTCAGATAGCATTACTTCATAACTATTTTCCATAAAATCGTTTGCCCAAGTATTTGTATGCGATTTTAGGTGTTGGAAAAGTAGTTTGTGGCGTAATGACAGCAGCTTGAGGTGTTTTGCAAATAGTGTGTGATGTCTTGGCGTATTTTTTACCTATTCATCCGAGGTGTAGAATTTATAAACTAGACCATGTCAAAGCTTCGAAAAAAAATAATATCATTTTTTATTCTAATACATTTCTAACACTTCTTTGTAGCTATGCTACCCGTAATTTACATTAGTGACATAGTTGATTACATAATTTAATCTAAATCATATTGGCTTGAATACCTCAGAAAAAATTGACCATTCCAGATCCCACTCGTCTCAGTTCGTCCGAGTTCGTAACTACATCTAACGTCGTATGTATCAATAAGGTTTCAATTGTTTAGTAAACTGTCAGGCACACGATCTTAAACATGGCGGCTCCTTCGGAAATCGACTAATCGATTATTCAACACTCCAAAAAAAAAAACATGGTAGAGTTATTTACATCAATCAATTTGTTGGTGCAACCTACTAAAAATGGTAGACTACGTTAGAAATTGAAAGGACTGATACCATCTAGAATCCATGGAAAGGAACAGTATAAGCTTATGCTTTCGTTCCAACCCATTTTGTAGCATATTCTAAGTATACTTTGTAATTGTCTTATTATATTTTGTATGTAAAATGTTGCAAATAAAATATGTTTAAACTAAATTGAAAGTACATAATTTGTGTAGAGCTTTACTGTTTCAACAAAAGCGGTGTATTTCCGTGAAAAAAAAAAGCACCGTGCAGGTGCATATCACCTGTCGTAATACACCAGACGGATGTCATCAACGGCACACCTAACATTTGCCTAATGATCTAGATCCAGGAGAGAAAAAAATACACCTTCTGCATAAATGCATTTGCACTTCCCGAAAACTCGCCGAGTCACGTTCAGTATCATGAAGATTACATTTAACAAAAAATGAACAGATATGATCAAAAAGTTACTCTGTAGCCGTGTTAAGTTGATTAGAAATTTTGTGTCTCAGTTTCCCTGCATTAAAATTCTTCTTTGGCAGACGGTAACATTATCAGACGGGTCTGTATTGAAATTAATGGCAGATTTAATTATGTTTAGCTCAAATGATGTGATTTGTTTCTAAAACTTTAGAAAATATTATGTAAAAAGTAGAAAATGCGGGTTACAGCATTTTCTCCTTTGCGCACAATATTCACAGACGCTTCCATCTTAGGGTCGTTGAAATAATGGATTTTTGGGGAAAGGGTTAAGCGCCTCTAACAAGTAAAATTATCTCTAAAGTCACTGAAGATGAAGATTAGACTGCAGAAAAAGAGCAGTATGAAGGAGCATTCACTGCGACAGCTCATATTTTTATGTATTTCACGGGTATCACCAGTACTAGGATGGGTTTCTGAAGTGTCTTGCCCAAGGACACTCCAACAGAAAAGTCCAGTGAATCCAATAAAACTTCCATTCGGGGCCTCCAGGCTTCAACACTTTTTTTAGTCATATCACAGAGGCAACTCACGTATTCATTATTTCATGGATTATCACCAGGACTAGGCCAGGACTCTAAAGTGTCTTGCCCAAGGACATTCCCACTAAAAGCCAAATGGATCCAATGGAGCTCGAACCAGAGATCTCCATGTTTCGAGTCCAACACCTCACCATTGTGCCACGCAGGACCCTCCTTCTTATGGTACAATCAGAATATTTCCCTAAAGGGACTAATTAGCGAAATCTTAAATATTTATTAAATGCTTCTGCAAATGGTACAAAGATTAAGATCAGACCGCATAGAGCGTGCATCCTGATCTTGAATCCACACTGTCGTATACTTTTAGGAGATACTCTGGCTTGAAACCGCAACAGTTTGACAATTTTACTATACATTAGGAAAATCAACAGGTCGATGCCCCCCTCCACATAATTATATAAGCCATGCTCTGTGAACAGGTTGTTTAATACATCTGCAAAAAGTATCGACTCAAGTCAGCCTGCGCAGTTCGCGCAGGCTGACCTGAGTCGAAACTTTCTGCTATGAGTATACTTTGTACATGCCAAAGGACAGTTCCACTGCACGATTCGGCCATTCTTTTGGACGGAAGGCATTCATGTTATGCAACAACAAGCTTGGTGTAATACAACACGTATATGCATTGAATTCCTTATTCCAAAAGCAACGTTCATACGTTTCCGTTGAGGTATGCCAAAAGTATTGTGCACTGCGTTATCATTATTGTGATTTTATCGTAAATTTTACGAGCTTTTTAGTATTTTATACGTAATTCCCTAAACTTTTGTAAACCATTTTTTGCAACTTTCAATATACTGCTTTTGAACGGAGTGTGGCAAATGCAAGCAGATTTTCCTTTCACCACAGGTTGTTTTCCAATGCGTTCATGTATAGAACCATAATTTTGTTGACTCCCCCCTCACACATACACACACCCACACCCACACACTTTGGGATGAGGTACATGTGTATAATTAATTCGACTGCTGTAAATTGTAACATTATTTATCATCGGATAGAAGTTTAGACTTACCTATATTGTTTGTTGTTTCTCTTGTTTGCTTGCTTGTTGTTTCTTTACGTCTTTGATATGCTATCTGCACGTTCTGTGCAGTCTGATCTTGATCTATGCTGTTCGCAGAAGGTCAGCAAGTCGCGCATTGCAGTCTGAGGGTTAACATAAGGACAAATTCAACGTTGTTCACATTTGAAATATGCCCTTAAAAGGGTAGAAAATACTGTGGGAAAAGTAGAAAACGCTGGTCACGAGTAATCCTTCTTTTATCGACAATATGTTCAAAATCTCTCTCACGGGTTGTAAAAACAGTTCAGAAATATTTTGGTAAAGCGTTTGAAATTGTTGGTTGATTTTGCATTGTTTACCACCGTTTCCAACTTTTTTTAGTAATATCGCAGCTGCCAACGCACCTGTTCATACATTCTTAGAGATTCTTTTACCATTATTCCGCACAATTTTCTTTACAAGCCACTGGGTGCTTTTCCACATAGCATCGTTGAAAGTCAAAGCGAGTACACATGTACGAAAGAAATGGTTAGATTTTAATTAAAGCTTTATTTCTATAGGGACCAAAATCGCTGCACGTGAAACTATTTTCGTCCCTCACGTGTGTGTTTAAAACCGCGTTTTATATCTTTAATGATTTTTAGGCATTTAAACCCAATCTTATTACACTGCCTTTACCAAAAATAGAAAATAACAATTGGTTTGTTGTGTTTGTTGGTTTTTTTTACGCTTACAACACTTACCCACATGGCACAATTCAGGAGCTTTGTAAAACAGAGTATCTTTATAACCCTTTCGCAAACGACAGAACTCTCCACTGGTCCAAATTGATAGCACTTGCAGATGACAAAATAAACGCAAGTAAAAAATTAAAATTCGTTACCAGCAGGATAGAAAACATTGTGGGAAAAGGAGAAAATGCTGGTTGCCAGCATTTTCTCCTTTTTCCACAATGTTTTCAAAATCCTTCTTTTTCAGGGTCGTAAAAACCAGGGATTGTTTGGTAAGAGATTAACCTGCGATGGGCGACTCACTACCAGCACTTCTCTCTTTTCCAACAATGTGGTTTTTTTCAAAATCCTTCTACGACCGGGGCGTTAAAACATGGGAATGTTTGCACGATTAAATTTTACAACCTGTCGACATTTCAATGTCTTTAAATAGAAATCACAACAATACTGTCTCGTTCTAAAATGTACTGCCTTTTCTGTCAATTTGTCAATTTACAGTCAATTAATTTTCATATAAGTCCCAAATTTGACAGATGAATGGTTTAATTTAGCTATGCTTAAGTTATGCGAAGCTGTATCCAGGAACTGTATTCAAGAAGCATACAAAATTGCATTCTGCGTGTAATTCTAAATTACGAAAATGGCGCGTTGTCGCTAAAATACACTGCTGCAAAGAAGATTCCTTACAGAATGTCGAGTCCGATTTTTTATTTACGCAGGAAAAGTCATCTGCTCTGCCATCTACGCAGAATCATCTTCGCAAGCCAAGACTGACGATTGACTACCGTTTCTCTACCCTTGGCAGATCGAGCTTGATTTTTACATTCACCCGATACGCTTTTTCATTGGATGCAGCCAGCTCTAACTGCAACGAATGAAATCGCTTATTGCTTCATGTGTATTCGTAAGCGGTTTGTAAAACGATATTACATTGACTTTTAGAAATATGAGGTAAAGGGGAGTAATAACCAGCATCTAATAGAGGGCGTATCGCGGGAATCTCGAAATCGGGCTCAATCCGCCAAGGTAAGATCCACGTAGTGATCGTAACCTTGGCTCGCGAAGATGACACAGAATATTCAGTCTCATCTTTCAGGGCCCGTATTCACCAAACTTCTACATTGTAGACTAAGAATAAGTATTTTTTTCTCAAGTCTAGACTTTCCCAAGACTGTTCTTAAGTTTGAGAATAAGCCTAAGTTCTTAAGAATAGTTTGGTGAACACGGGCCCGGGTATACGCACAACACGCAGTGTAATCGTTTATCTAAGCATGCAGAAAGTCTAGTATATTTTGCTTTGTGCAGAAAGAGCAGTTTGAACTTTGATCTACGCACATGGTTTATTTGCATCGACAGATGAGCTTTCAGACAGCAGACTATGACTGAATGATTGATAGGTTTTTTACGCCGCTTTCAACATTATATCAGTCATATCACGGCGACAGCTCACCTATTCATGTATCTTTAGTTTTACCAGTACTATAGGCCGGGGCTCCGAGTTCTCTTGCCCAAGAACGACTCCACGAAAATCCCAGTGGATCCAGTTCGGCTCAAACCCGTACCTCCAGTTTACGAGTCCCATACCTCAACTATAAGTCACGCAGGACCCCATGCAGAAAAGAAGCTAACTGAATACCAAAATGGTAATTGTTTTCCTAGAGCATATTTAATCTTTAAAATGTTAAAGATACATCCGCATAGCTTTAGTGAAAAAACGCTGCTTAACCCTTTCCCAAACAATCCCTGGTTTTTACGGGTCTGGAATAGTAGCCTTTTGAAAACATTGTGGGAAAAGGAGAAAATGCTGGTAACCAGCATTTTCTCCTTTTCCCACAATGTTTTCTACCCTGTCATAGACAGAAATCAAGGGTTCAATTGTCATCTGCAAATGCTTTCAACTTGGTCTAGTCCCAAAAGTTTGTCGCTTGAAAGTGCATAAAAAGGAAAAGCTGTGTAAAATAGCAACAAAATTATGGGAGCTCCAGACAGAGGGAGTGACTTTGGTTTCATAAATGAAAATATTAAATATTCTCCACTAAATCCTATCTTATGGGTAGTCTCATTAGAATCTCATCGATTCTAATAAGTACCCACAACATAGGGTTTGGAAGAGAAATAACAGATTTAGAATGCCATCACTCCCTCTTATCTAGAGCTCTGCGATTATAATCATAAATAAAATATGTGGACCCTAAAATATGTAGACCCAACAATTTGATTTAAGTCCAGAAACAAGATTTCAACTTAACGAATTTTTAATTCTAGGTTATGAGTGAGTGAGTGAGTGAGTGAGTGAGTAAATGTTGTTTTTGGCGCATCGACAGCTTTGGTCATACAGCATGCATGTCTGTGTTAAAAGGTAATAAAAAAGGTAAATGTGGAATTGTTTAAATCGAATTAAGTTTGAATACATTAATGATATTAAATGGAGTTTAATGCCGTTTTAAACTCTATTTCAGTTATATCCGTCTAACAACTCGCTTGTCTATTTATGTTATGGGTTTCACCAGTACTAGGCTAGGGCTCTGAAGCGACTTGCCCAAGGGCACTCCCAAGAAAAAATGTATTTAGTGAGGCTAAAGCCAGGGACCTCAAGAATAAGTGTCCTACACGTTAAAACTGAGCCACTCGGTATCCCTTCCCATTACGGTGAATTAACATTAAATTTAAGGCAGATCGAACGAATGAACAAGCAAAAGAATGAAAAATTAATTAATTAATTAATTAATTAACATAGTTAATAATTAATTAATTAAGGTAGTTGATAATAAATTAGTTGTTAAAGTTAATTTATGAATAATCAATGATCAATTAAAGTAAGTAATTAATTAGTTAATTAAAGCAAATAATATATTTATTTTTTTTTTATTCATTTAGTTAGGCCTATTTAGTTATTTATTAGACCTAACTACATGTACATAGTTTTTTCGTCACCCAAAATGATAATAAATACGAGTATAACGATACTGACACGTGACACGCTCACAATCTCCCAAATACATCTCGCAAAAAAAAACTATCACACCATCTAATAGATGAATAATTGAACCATTTATCAGTCTGCACATCATATAGTTAACGCCCCAGTAAAAAAAAAAAGAAAATACGAAAATTTAGTTTATAACTCGAAAATATATCGCATAACCCATCACAACAAACATAATATAAGATCGGAAACTCGAACGTGTCAGTTACTGCATTGGTTGCCAAAAAATACGTGATCGAAAATGCATGGAAAAAACCGTAGATTTCATGGACGCCATTGATCGAGACAAACTTCTTTACCGTTCCTGTATATTCGAACGAGGTCTTCAAGAACGTCACGTTATATAACGTTACATCTCCTTAGTGCTATGGCGTATGACAGGACTAGTGTTTACACTTCCAATATTATGTCATCGGAGAATAAGATTGCTCATTCTGAACCTGTTTTCTTATTTAAATATAGTAAACTCTTCTTTTTGCTGATAAAAAAATAAGCGATGATCACCCTGAGTAGTCGTCTCTGTTTAAATGTCGATAAAAATTACGTTTTTCAAGCCTAGAATGGCGACATGACGATCAAGTGATTGAAAACCTTGTTTCAATGCCTTGAATGATCATGCGGTCTTTACGTCACTATTACGTCCCTGCAAAGATTTATGACGAAAAGTCGGCTAACCGTCGGCGATCATCGGTGTAAACAAACAGATAAATCGACATGGTAGTATTTGTTTTTGTTTCAAAATTCTTTTTTTTTTCTGCAACTGACTGGAACTTTTACAAGCTGCACCTTTACATATTGTTAGTCATAACAATCACCATATGTTTACAAAGCAAAAATAAAAGTTTACTTTCATTCTATAGTCAGGTTTTTTTTTATTCATCTGCACTTTACTGTGACTTTAATAAACGCTATAACGAGTATGATATACATTCACAAATCTTAGTGGGTCGTGCTAAGTACTGTAACGACTGCTACGTAATTAATTGCTCTAATATCTGTAATATACTATAAGTGGCGCTCTGATAAAGGGGGCTAAACGCATCTCCATATGGCAATGTCCCACGCAAGTCGTCACGTAATTATGGTGTAATAATATTCTAATTATGTTACACTGTAAAACTGTGAGGTAGAATGGTCTTTTAACATACAAAAAGGTACAAATAACAAAACGTTTCGACTAATGTCAGCCTGCACGGATTGCGCAGGCTGGCATGAGTCGATACTTTTTACAATTATCTCCCGCCATACATGGCATTCTATAAATACGCATCTATCTAATTTGGGCACCCTGCGTTGTCTGCGCATGTCATATTCTTCGAAGATTCGACCCGTCTTTATGACGCATCACTAGCCCCGAAAGCGGACAGACTGTAACATTACGCTCTATAAAGTAGCAATGTTGAAAATAGCTTTTATCAATACGTTTGAGGAGAAATGAGACCTGCTTTAGCTCCAGATTTCTCTAAACTGCTGATCATACCTGAGTGAATTGCACGGGGTAGCGTTTTATTGAGTAAACATTTATTTTAGTTTTAAATTCAAAGTAACGGTTGTCGCGTAGGAAAGCGGTTCGGTTCTGTACCAAGGATGCCCAAAATAGATAGATGAGTATTTATTAGAATGTCATCTAGCGGGAGATAAAGGGGAAAGAAATTGGCCGAGCTATGGATCGAACTTGCGGCCCCCTGTTCTCAAGTCCTGTACGCTACAGCATACTGCAGCCTAGTGGGATTTGAAAGCATTCAGACAGAAATTGGAAAACGAGTACGAAAGAAAATAATACAACGCAATCAAATTAAAACATCTATTGTGCACAATCGATCCCTTTGAATCAGTCAGTCTTCCACCCTAAATCAGTATAGGAATGAATCATAAAAGTTATATCTCGTCCATTAAATCATCGATTGTAAATCAAAATGTAATTGTGTGGTTTAACTCTTTACCAAACAACAAAATTCTACACTGGTCCAAATTGAAAGCTCTTGCAGATGACAAATGTTAACTCAAAAATTGAAATTTGTTTCCATCAGGGAAGAAAATATTGTGGGAAAAAGAGAAAATGCTAGTCACCAGCATTTTCTCCTTTTCCCTCAAAGTTTTCAAAAGACTTCTTTTTAAGGGGTCGTGATAACCAGGGATTGTTTGGTAAAGGTTTAATAGGTATGCCTAAATGTGCAATTTTATTGATATTACATCTAAAATTACTACCGTTTTCAAACACTTAACTTTTTCATTATTTCAGCTATGCTCATTATTTCAACTATGCTTCTATTTGAACGCTATTTAGCATGTGTTTCAAATTCAAAACATAGACAGGCATTATGTAACTTGAGATGCTCAGACCACAAGTTAGCAATAGAGGTTGGACGTCGTCTTCATGGTATTCCACGTAAAGAAAGAATATGTACAAAATGTAATATGAATGCTGTTGAGGACGAGTATCACTTTGTTTTAGTTTGTCCGTTTTATCCACAATTTAGATCGGAAATATTCCCAAAGTATTACTGTAGATGGCCTACAAAAAACAAATTTATTCGTTTACTAACCAGTATATATCGAATGTATTGCTTAACAAACTGGCTAAATTTCTTTATATTGCTTTTGATCTACGTCAGACCATATATTGATCCATTTAACATATCTGTAATCATACAATTACTTTTTCTTTTCTTTTTCCATAAATGTGTACTTTATACTTTTCTCGTAATTAATAACATACCGTATATTCATGTTCTGCCTTTGCATAAGGCAATAAAACATTGTAATGGTTTTTGCCAAATAAAGGATTTGACATAACTTGACTTGTGAAAACTGAGTTAATTGCATCTGCGTGAAACATTATCGCGTCGAAGTCATCGCATAATCATGGGGCCATGAAATCCGCTTTGTTTAACTGCCGAATGAATCACGAAGTAGACTGATCGTTATACAGAGAAAATTGACCATTAGCAAATAATTTAGACCCATGTCAGCCTGCGCGGACTGCACAGGCTGACATGAGTCTAAAGTTTTTCAAATGCATTAAGCCCCCTTTTCCTATTGCGTTGCTCATATCTTTCTTTCGTGATATAGATGATAACCACGAAATTTGCATTTTATTGTAATCTTATAACATGATACAAATGACTGTACTGAAAGATACACCCTCTATGTTACGAGTGTGTCTAATGAAGGTCCTGACATTCACGTGGCTTTTGTACAAGGATATAACCATTTACAACATTTCCCCCCCCCCAGAGTTTTGAAGACCCTAATTAAGACGCCTTTTTGAAAACATTACAGAAAAAGGAGAAAATATTGGTTACCGCTAGTGCCCGCCAATGAACATTCCACTTTTTTAACCAATCGAAAATTACGAATCCAGTATGTCAATGCCATGAAATTTGATGATTTGTTACAGTACACACCGTCATTTTCCAGCAAATGCAAAAAAAGAGTTATTGGACAAGAATTTAAGCTGGCAACTTAGGGTAGTGAACCCATAATACTTCTAGTGCAGCATTGCATAAAATTGCATAAAATTTCTTAATAGATGATAAAGACAGACTTAACCCTTTACCAAACAATCCCTGGTTTATACGACCCTACGAAAGCAGCCTTTTGAAAACTTTGTGGGAAAAGGAGAAAATGCTGGTAACCAGCATTTTCTCCTTTTCCCACAAGGTTTTCTACCCTACTAGAAACAAATTTCAAATTTTGAGTTACATTTATTTTGTCGTCTGCAAGTGCTTTCAATTTGGACCTGTCTGAAGTTTTGTCGTTTGGTAAAGGGTTAAAACGTTCTGTGCAGTCTGATCTTGATCTACATTGTCCGCAAAAGGTCAGTTACTCGCGCCTAGGAGTCTGTGTGTTAATACCGTTGTCTACGCATGTCATATTCTTCGAAGATTCCACACACCTTATAATTATGACGCATCACTGTCCCCAATATTAGGGGGATTGTAGTAATACCTGCTATAAAGTAGCAATGGAGAAAATGGCTTTCATCAATACTTTTGATGTACGTTTTAGCTCCAGATTTCTCTAAACTGCTGATCATAGCTGAATGGGTCGCACCAGGTAGCATTTTATTGAGTAAACGTTTATTTTAGTTTGAAATTTAAAGTAACAGCTGTCGCGTAGAAAAGTAGTCCGGTTTTATGGAGGCCATCATATCCCTCGGCTGTATTCGTCAGACCGATGCATTCATCGCCCGGAAATACGCCGGTTTACCGTTCTGAAAATTGTAAGGCTCCTCTTACAAAAGAAAACTTTGAGTTTCAAATTTTCTATCAAAATATTTCTAACAGTAGAATATTTCAGTTGACAAACAGTTCGTGCATTTAATTTTTTAAGGTGGTTTATCAATTACGATTGAGTTTTGACCGACAAATAGACAGATGTACGAGTAAATAACTGCATCGAGGTTGTTTATATCGTTGCTAAACAACTGTCAGTGGCGTGCTTTATATAGAATCACGTGATTTTCATTTCAAAATTGAAATCTCCCTGATACCATTATCTCCCGCTAGATGGCATTCTATAAATACTCATCTATCTAATTTGGGCATCCTGGGTACAGAACCGAACCACTTTCCTACGCGACAACCGTTACTTTGAATTTCAAACTGAAATAAAAGTCTACTCAAGAAAAAGCTACCTCGTGCAATTCACTCAGCTATGATCTGCAGTTTAGAGAAATCTGGAGCTAAAGCAGATCTCATTTCTCCTCATACGTATTGATAAAAGTTACTTTCTACATTGCTACTTTATAGAGCGTAATATTACAGTCTGTCCGCTTTCGGGGCTAGTGATGCGTCATATAAGGCAGGTCGAACCTTCGAAGAATATGACATGCGCAGACCACGCCCTGATACGGACGAGATTAGATGTAGGTACGGAATCGGCCGATTTGTGACAAGTGATGAGTTTTTGTATAATGCCAACTAGCGGGAGATAATGAGTGTTGATACATCACAGTGATGCATTATATACCACACAAGTCATCAATTTGTTACTGGATCCATTATCTCAATTTCGATAGGCGAGTGCAACATTATTCTAAGTGCTTGTACATCATACAGGCACATAGGATAGTGTTGCACTCACCTGTCGACTTAATCTAAATTTCAAACGACAAAATTTTAGACTGGTCCAAATTGACAGCATTTGCAGATGTGATAGAAAAAAAAAAGAAATCTGTATTTTGAACAGAAGAAAACGTTGTGGGAAAAAGAGAAAATCCTGGTTACACCTACTTTTCACAGACCATAGTTAAATTATCTTTAGTACTGACCGCATTAACCCCTTTACTAAATTAATCCCCAGTTTTTTACGACCTTGAGACAGAAGCCTTTCGAAAACATTGTGGGAAAAGGAGAAAATGCTGGTAACAAGCGTTTTCTACCTTGCCCACAATGTTTTCTACCCTGCTGGAAACGAATTTCAATTTTTCCGAGTTACATTTTTTTTTGGTCGTCTGCAAGCGCTTTCAGTTTGCACCAGTTTAAAATTTTGCCGTTTAGTAAAGAGTTAAAACAAATGAGCAAGCAAAAAAATTAAACTACACGCAGCTGTTCAGCATTACATTAATTCGATATTCACAAAGTGTTTAAGTCACGATCTTCTCTTTGCAGTCATGCCTTTCAGAAACTAATTTGCAACACTTATTCGAGAAAATTCTGGATACATATATAGAGTTACTTCCAATATAATTTAGATTTTATACAGGGATTCAAATTCGTTTAAGCGTTTACCACGTAATCCCTTCTTTTAACACCCCTGTGAAAGAAGCCTTCTGAAAACATTGTGGGAAAAGGAGAAAATGCTGGTAACCAGCATTTTCTCCTTTTCCCACAATGTTTTCCTTCCTTCCTACAACAAATTTCAATTCTTTAGTTGCATTCACTTTGTCATCTGCAAGTGCTTTCAACTTGGACCAGTCTAAAATTTTGCCGTTTGGTGGAGTTATGTATCGTGGTAATTTACGCTTCTAACGCGAATTATCTTATTTTTTTCCCAATGCACTGTAAAGAGCCCTCTGGTACCAAGTCAAAAACAATTCGTCTGCTACTGACAATGCAATAAAAGAGTAACTTACTCTTCACCAAACGACAAAATTTTAGACTGGTCCAAAGTTGAAAGCACTTGCAGACGACATATTAAATGCGACTCAAAATTGAAATTTGTTTCCAGCAGGGTAGAAAACATTGTGGGAAAAGGAGAAAATGCTATTTACCAGCATTTTCTCCTTTTCACACAATGTTTTCAAAGGGCTTCTGTCTCGGGGTAGTAAAAACCAGGGATTGTTTGGTAAAGGGTTAACTCTTAATCAAGACGACAAAATTCAAGATCCTATAAGCATTTGCAGAAAGAATTTGTCATGTGTCCAGAAGGACGATTGTTTCGATGAATATAGAAAACATCGTGGGAAAATGCTTGTTTCCAGCATTTTATCATTTGCCGTCTATGTTAACAATAGTTTTCCACCTGAAGGCCGTACAAAATTCGTGACTTGTGTATTTAACCCTTTACCGCACAATGTCGATATTCAACGACCCTGGAAAAGAAGCCTTCTGAAAACAGTTAACCAGTATTTTCTCCTTTCCCCACAATGTTTTCTATCCATCAAAGAAAATCTGCACTATTTGAGCAACATTGAAACTGTCATCTGCAAACACTTTCAATTTGGACAACGCTAAAATTATGTCGTTTGGTAAAGAGTGAAAGTGTAACACAATTGTTTTGAGGTCTCTTTGTTTGCACAGCCTCCGATATAATATTAAAACTGTTTTCATTTATCTTTCTTTCTTCCTAAATTCTCCTGCTTAGAGCATTTACGACTAAAATAAGATAAACTAAATTACTACATACCTGTATCGTATCCTCTAAATTCACTTGATGCAGACGAATCACTTGGAATACTGTAGATTGGATAATGTCCAAAAGAACACACGTGCTCCGAGAAAGGACAGCGGAAATTCAGTGTCCACAGATTTATGCTAATCAAATACTGCCGAACTGTGGGCATTATTGGTTTTTGTTCCTGGATTTTCATTGGATGAATCGATGTTATTTCATCCGATTATTGAACGGAGTTAGTTGTCACAATGTGCAATGCGTTTTAACTCTTTACCAAACAACAATATTTTAGACTGGTCCAAATTGAAAGCATTTGCAGACGACATAATAAAAGTGACTGAAAATTTGAAATGTGTTTTGTGAAGAGTAGAAAACATTGTGGGAAAAGGAGAAAATGCTGGTTACCAGCATTTTCTCCTTTTCCCACAATGTTTTTTAAAGGCTTTTTTCTTAGGGGCGTCAAAAGTAGGGATTGTGTGGTAATGGGTTAAAGTCGAATTAATTTGTTTTTTATACTCAGTTGTTACTGAGGTAATTCATGTTTGGCAAGTCTATTTTTAGACGTATTTTTAACCCTTTGCCCGCTGATCACTGTTTCAACGACAGATTAACCCTTTACCAAACAATTCCTGATTTTTACGACCCTGAGAAAGAAGCCTTTTGAAAACAGCATGGGAAAAGCAGAAAATGTTTTCTGCTGGGAAAAAATCAATTTTTTGAGTTACATTTTTGTCGTCTGCAAGTACTTTAAATTTGGACTAGTCTAGAATTTTGTCGTTTGGTACAGAGATATATGGGTACGTAGCAAGAGGCTTCCTAAGAACTTTGTGCGAATTTTTTGTAAAGAAATGATAGAAATTGCATGGATGGGTGCACTAGCCCCTGTGATCTAACTGAAATAAAGTTGAAAACAGGATTGAATACCAAATATTCATTTAGCTTTACTCTTCACTCAGGTCCATCTCACCAACCAAACATTTCACGTTTTATCCTCAAGAGCTTTCAAAAATTGAAAGTAAAGGTACTTCTGGTTGACAAGGTGAAAATGCTAGCTGCTACCATTTTCTCTTTTTCCTACAGTGTTTTCAAAATCTTTATTCCTTAGACTTGTTAAATCTCGACGGCTGTGGTAGATCATGTGAAATTCCCAGAAGGCCAAAACTCTGACCCGAACTGAAAAAAGATAACTTTTAACTCTAGACTTTTAAAACTTTAGAATTGTCTAAATCCAAAGCGTTTGCAGATGACAAGTCAAAAGAAGCTCAATTGATGAAAATTGCCTTTAAGTAAGCAGAGAGTATTGTGGGATACGGAGAAAAGAGGCTGGTTTGCCAGTAGGGTACTAATTAGGTTTCTAGAATCCAGTCCTGTCCGAACCGGTGAATTCATTGTCCTTGGACCGCAATTTCGCAAATTATTCCTTTGATGTAGCTAATATCAGGCTGGTGTGCCAAACGCCACCGCCACAATACGAACAATAGTGTTGCACATTTCCACGTGCGTTTAATTATATTAGAAGAGTTGCGGTAATTACCTATATTGCTTTTGAAGCCGTTTTGAAGTGCAGTTTGGCAATATCACGAAAGCCATTGCATCTGCTCATGCATTCAAGGTGTTTCAGTACTATCAGTGCTGTGCCCAAAATATCTTTTCGATCCAGTTGCTGCTTTTACACATGAAAAAAAGGGTCGAATGTTCCTTGTGCAACTGTAACGAAGGAATGAACTAGAGCTATCACTGATTGTGACTTAATACCCCTGCCAGCGCTTTGACAGAAAAAAGTATCAAGTTCAAGGGGAGATAATTCCTCAACATGGAAGAGATGACACTTGAAAATTGCATCTTGCAAATCTTCAATATATGATCAGGCATAAGCAAAGCTTCAATACAATTGAAGGAAAACTGTAGGAGGAGTTCGCGACACAAAATTACTAGTATTTTGTACACAGACGGACACACGGACGGACGATCTTACGAAACGGACCTTGTGGGGTCGAATTGCTCTGTATTCAATGCAACCCAAACAACCCCACAAGAGCACCTTTTTAACCCTACTAGCCCTAACCCTAATCCCATACCTACCAGATGGACGGAATGAACCATGAGACTAAATGTACGCTTACCCCTAACCCCACAATGTCGGGCTCGTAAGGACGGACAAACTGACGCACGGTAGGACACACGGACGGACAGACACACCAACAAACAGGCTGATTCCAGTATACCCCCGAAAAGATTCGTTTTGCGGGGGCATAAACTATGTCTTATGTACAATCATCAAATCCTCAGAAGAATCTAGACGGTCTAAAACTGCCTGATTACCAGACAATAGAATTCAGACTTGTCCAAATTTGCAGACGACAAAATGCACGTGACTTGAAATTAAAATTTGTATGGTGTTGTTGGAGAACTTTATAGAGAAAGAAGCACATGCTGGTGACCAGCAATTTCTCCTTTCCCCACAACATTTCCGAAAGCTTTCTTTCTTTAAAAAACTGGAATTGTGTGATAAAGACTACTCTTTATCCCTGTGAATTACCGACAGAATAAACTCCCAGTGCCAAATAAATGAAACATTCACTGGCAAAATGGGGTTAATACATCTAAATGATTTACTCTATAAATATGGATCAATAATATTCACTTAGTCAAAAATTGACTGGATCTGTATCTAAGATAAAGAGTTTATTTCACCAGCTTGTGGTAAATATGGGGAAATATTTGCCGAAAAGGGGAAAGGTGTGCGAAAATAACGAGTGCCGTAAGGCACGAGGTATTTTCGCGGACCTTTCCTTTTTGAGGCAAATATTTCCCCATATTAACCACAAGCTGATGAAATAAATTATATATATATTTCCTCGGATTATTTTGTCAACGAATGCTACTTTCAAAAGTAGTGATCTCAAGTCAAATAACCAGATTTTCGGCAGAGGGAAAATATTCACTGTAACGGGAAATAATTCACCTCCCCCCACCCACCCTCCAGCTTAAATGACGTCATTTCTTTACCCATAACATTTCTAAAAATAGACACATGAAATCGAATATAGCCCTTTTCACACAAAGAAAATTTACAAATAGCAAAAAGCGTCGATTCATGTCAGCCTGCGTGGACTGCGCAGGCTGACATGAATTGACGCTTTTTGCGGGTGCACTAAACTCTCTGATCATAGAGTATGGCTCAAATTATCATAATTTCGTCCTTTTTCGACGGCTAGAAAAAAAAAAAGAAACAGTTTACCGAGATCAGAAGGGGTTCTATTTCTCTACTGCTTATCCAAACGATGAATGCAGTCTGATCTTGATCTATGGCGTCCACAAAACCAGTTTGTTTACTCACTACGATCCAAGAGTTAAATCAATCTGGGATAACACCAAACATACAAACAAAAGTAAATAAACGTATACATATTCCCCTGGTGGGAGTTATTGTGTAAGTTTATGGTTTAATTGGAACATTTACGGTAATGAACCCCACTTGTATATTTCAAATCTATACCGAGGCTGATTTCCCAGAGGTGAGGTAAAAATGGAACCAGTTACGCAAATCAAGCTTCCAAATTACTCTAGTTCTTTCGACTCTTTACCAAACGACAAAACAACCTTTCGAAACAAAATCTAAAAAACTTTTGACCAGTCCAATTTCAAAGCATTCGCTGGTGACAAATCAAATATAGGTCAAACGATGGGATTTGCCTTTGTAAAAGAAGAAATCTTTATGGCGAAAGAAGAAAATGTTGGCCAAGAATTCATGTTGGTTACCAGCATTTTCTCCGTTAGGCCTACAATATTTTTCAAAGCCTTCTTCCCCAACTGTCCCTCAATAAAACATTTTCTGACAAAAGGTTTAATTCGTGGACACTTGCACACGACGACTTTTCCCATTTAACAACAGATCGCTTTTACATATACATCATTGTACTGAAGTAATCAAAGCTTTGAGGACGCTGAAGTGGTATTTGTCAAGGAAAACCATTGCGTAGAATCAATAGTGTGAAAGAAAAAGAGACATATTGTTCAAATATTGGCTTAAAAGCAAATTAATACCTTTTCGGTAGAAGGGAGAGTACTCATGTACTTTAAAACTATAATTTTGAAAAATCTTTAGCCTTTTACATTTAATTTCCCACATTACAATCAATTACTTCGATCTATAAATATTCAAGAGCTATCAAATGGAGTAGCGCGCAATCATAGGACGAACAAGCCAGGGAACGAATTGGTTTTGGAACGAAAAAGCCCAGTAGGCAAATTTGTATCATTGCGCCAATAAAAGGCTATGAGCGAGAGAAGCTATTTTCAATCAAAAATAAATATCTCAACGATCGATGGCCTCGCCCAATGTAATTTGAAATGCCATTTCAAATTACATATCTGTGTGCCACCAAAAGAATGAGTTTATCTGGGTTTATTTCCTTCGGCTTTGCACAAAATAGGATACATGGTTATCAAAATTCAATCTTGAACTCATAGTGGTTGTCTTCGACAAATACCACAAAAAGAAAAGAGTTACTGCTTGTCACGAACAATTTCTCCTTTTTCAAAGATCTATTAACTCTATCAACAACAGATGGTTTAACAAGAAATACATGTACTGAAGTAATAGAAAAGAGTTACTGACCAAAATCCTCCTTTTGCAACGATCTATTAACCCTTCATCACACGAAAAAAAAAAACTTGCCCATGTTAAAAGCATTTTCATGAGACAGCTTGGACGTGGCTTAAATTCGTAATGGCATTTGTCTTTGATAGGGTTAAAATGACATTGTGGGTAAGGAGAAAATACTGTTGACCAAAACTTTGTCCTTTTCCCTCATTGTCCTATTAATGACCAATTCCAACATAGAAATCACACTAGAATTGCCACCTGGAAACACGTTTATGAAGGACAAATCTAAATTTCGTCTTTTGAAACGTAGTCAAGAGTGAGCTACAAAATGGCTTCATTGATTCATTACGGCATCCGTTTTGTAGGATCATATAAGACTAAAATTAGAGTCGCTTGATTATGGTAGTGTGGATCTTTCCTCAATAATCATGTTCAATTTTAGACTTCTTATCAATTTGCTTTTCACTTTCTCTCCCTCTTTCTTTCCCCAAGACATTGGCATTAGAAACTGCAGAATAAATTCGTTAACGTCACACTTACAACCTTATCTATTGAATCGTAGAAGTACCGATTCTAAGCTGATAGAAGATTAGATCTAGCCTCATTTCTACCAAGAGGAAATAAAACAAGAGGGCCATCATGGCCCTGTATCGCTCCACTGGCTTTTTAACCCTTTACCACACAAATTGAAGTGTTCATGGCCCTGAAAAAATGAGGGTCTTCGAAAACAGTGAACACTGTCAGGCAATACATGCAGGTTAATTCATTGGCATGAAAGATAAAGTTCTAGGAAAAAAAACTGAATGATAGAAACCCTAATATGAATTTATTATTCCATTCATGTGAGCATAACTATTAGCACCAAAATGAATAACTCTCCCTTAAAACAGAATATTTTATATCAAAAAACTTAATATCTAACACCAATCATGCATCATTGAAGTTTGACAATCAAGGGAGGTAAATAGTTACAAATGTTATCCTTATAAAAAGAGTTATTTTCCTTGATTAATATTTAAATTGAAGTGACTGTATTTTGAAGCCCATGTTAAACTTGTGATCCCTGGAATGGAGCCAATTTTGACCCTAGGCCTATAACATGAAGAGACTTGTTACAGGTCCATTAGATAAAGCTACATACCAAATTCAGTAGCCCTGGGCCGTGTGGTTTCAGAGAAGAAGATTTTTGAAAATGTTTTTTTTTTAGTTTTGTTGCGATGGCAACCAGAGTTTTTGAAGGAATAAATTCTTCCAAGAAATTCTGAAGAGGGCCATGGCAGGATCATTTCTGTGAAGTTTTATCAAATTTGGATCGGTAGTTTCAGAGATGTTTTTAAAAGAAAAGTTAACGCACAGACGGACGGACGCAGGCACGACGCACACCGGGCCATGACATCACGTCGGTTTGCTTCAAGCAACAAGCTGTAGTTACAACGTTTTGAAAGCAAACCGACGATAAGGCCGCTGGCCTTCGGCCAGTGGAGCTAATAAAACTAAAACCATGTTGATTCTCTTTTCTGTTTGACCGAATACCTCAAAAGACGATAAATTAAATCGTCAGTAAGGAAATGAGTAAAACGGAAAAAGCAGAGGTTCTTTCTCAAAAGACAAATTTCTCTTCCCAACACCATTGGTCCTTTGACCTGTTGAATCCGTTAACTCATTACCAAACGACAATATTGTTGGCTTGTCCAAATCGAAAGCATTTGCAGACGACAAAATAAAAGTGACTGAAAATTTGAAATTTGTTTTGTGAAGGGTAGAAAACATTGTGGGAAAAGGAGAAAATGCTGGTTACCAGCATTTTCTCCTTTTCCCACAATGTTTCCTAAAAGGCTTCTTTCTCAGGGTCGTAAAAAGTGGGGATTGTGTGGTCAAGGCTTAAACAAAACATTTTCAAGCCGATGGTAAAAAGCCTATAGGTATTGTTATATCAACTATTATTTTGGGGGAAAAAATATCTCTTTTTTGTGCAGGTGTATATTCAAGATCAGACTGCACGTTCTGTGCAGTCTGATCTTGATCTACACTGTTAGCAAAAGGTCATTGAATCGCGCTTAGAAGCCTAAGGGTAAATACAGGCTTCAAAACTAAGCAGGTCTGTTAGAGAAAGGGGGAAATTGCGATTTGCGCCTCATTAGAGCATTGGTATCGATTGTTATCCTAGAAATGACCTCGAGTTGGACAATTATTTATTTAGTTGTTTGTTTGATTGATACTGATTTTTTTTTTCTTTACTGGGTCAGCTTGGTGGTTGAAAATCTGACCGATTTATTCATTTATTTATTTATTTATATATTTATTGGTTTTGCGGTGTTTAACGCCGTTTTCATGATGCTTTCTTGGATTTTATTTTACCAGTACTCTACACAATATCGCTTCTAATCCACAAGCAACTTCCCCCCCCCATAACCATGGTCAAGGGTGAGAGAGGAATAAATCCTGTCGCGATGACCATCAGCAATCCCCGGAAAGAAATTGGCCGAGCCGGAGATCGAACCTGCGACCTCCTGTGCTCGACCATATGAATATTCATAAGAATACGCTACCGACTGGGCTACCAAGGCTTGACATCAATCAATGAAATACATGTCGTCGGTTTGCTTAAAAAATCTCGTAACTACAGCTTGTTTCAAGCTGTAGTTACGAGGTTTTTGAAGTAAACCGAGAATATAACTCTTTTCTGACCGATTAATTTACTTGATATCTGATATCCTTGGTTGAAAAATCGGTAATAATTCAGTCGTTGTCTGCGCATGTCATTTTCTTCGAAGGTTTGATCTATCGACCATGACTCAAAACCATCGCCTGTATAGGAGAAAATTAATCCGCCGCTACTTAAGTAGCTGTGGAGAAAATGGCCATAAACAATACGTCTGTAAACAATTGTAGCCTGTTTTACGCTCTAGATATCTTTTACTTTAAATATTTCAAACGGGAAAAATAGTTTTGACAAATACTCTTGTTTTACTGCACA
Source organism: Tridacna crocea (assembly GCA_943736015.1). Lineage (NCBI taxonomy): Eukaryota > Metazoa > Mollusca > Bivalvia > Cardiida > Cardiidae > Tridacna > Tridacna crocea. The sequence goes on from OX031063.1 coordinate 49,780,777, forward strand.
TCATACAGCTTCTGAATATCATCATCGAAACCCGAGTTTGAAGCATTACGTTACTCTCAATGTATCACCTCTGAGAAACTTACTAGCAAATCGTTGTTTCTTATGAATACTCATATGGTCGAGAAGTACCCTAATAGCCAATCGAAAGATCGATAACATAATGATACTCTCTTGTAGAGAGGATAATTTCATTCCTCCCGTTACTAAAAATAATCCTGGAAACCCAAAATTGTCAACAAGTATGGCGGCTGTTGGCGTAGCCTACTTGTCTCCTGTAAGATATGCTATTCTGCAATACTGAGACGCCACCATCGATCTTTGTGTACGCCGGAAATCTCTTTAAAATACTTCTCGATGATGGTATCGATGGGCGCCGCCATATTCAAAGTATCGCTAAGTTTGATTTGTAACAAATGGTGTGATTGGACATCGACAAGTAAAAACTAGAAATGAAGGAGAACTTGTGATAAAAATAGTTTAGATTTTCTCAAAGAAAAACTGAGATCACCAATCAAAATGCTTCGTTAATAATTCATGAGCACGAGGAAACATCAGCGAAATAACCCAGGGTCGAATACAGAATGACTCGAAACAGGGTCAACGAGGATGCTGAGGATGACTTAGGGAAACCAGAATTCTTGCAAGGTGTTTCCTAAGAGATTTCAACAAGAAATGTCTGCTGATACCAGAGCTCGTATTATCAATGGATGTAGAGGTTATTTTAATAAATGGTCGGAGCACAGCTTACATGCTAGTTGATCATGGCGAAGTGAATCGCGTGAATCCAAAGTAGCGGTTGTCGTTTTGAAAAGTATTCTGGTTCTGTGCCCAGAATGTCCAAATTAGTTAGATGCGATTTGAAAGAAAAATAAAGCCACCTAACGGAAGACAACTTAGTTGTTCGTTTAGATAGTGGTGGCATTTCACTTTGATGGCTGGTTGGTTGGTTTATGACTCAAGTCATTACCAAACGACAATATTTTAGGCTTGTCCAAATCGAAAGCATTTGGAGACGACAAAATAAAAGTAACTGAAAACCTGATATTTGAGTTGTGAAGGGTATAAAACATTGTGGGAAAAGGAGAAAATGCTGGTTACCAGAAGGCTTCTTTCTCATGGTCGTCATAAGTAGGGATTGTGTGGTAATGGCTTAATAGGTTTGAAATTTCAGTTGACTGCTCGCTTCTGTAGCTTGTAAATTGTTGTTTGTTCAAGATGTAACCCTTAGCCTACTTTATATGCTAAATGAAACTTTCAAGCCGAAACTAAAAACACATTTTCATTCGGAAAGTCCAAGGCCCAATGGTGGCCAAAAAATTACAGCAGGTGTCCCATTACCACACAATTCCTACTTTTGACAATCCTGAGAAAGAAGCCTTTGGAAAACATTGTGGGAAAAGGAGAAAATACTGGTAACCAGCATTTTCTCCTTTTCCAAAATGTTTCCCACTCTTCACAAAACAAATTTCAAATTTTCAGTCGGTTTTATTTTGGTGTCTGCAAATGCTTTCGATTTGGACGAACCTAAAAATTTTGTTGTTTGGTAATGAGTTATGATGCATTCAACCTTAAATTATGCCAATTATAAGTACGGAAAATATTGTGAAGACCACCATTAATTTTGTTATTGTGTGATTGGATCTGGTCGGTGGCAGAAAATGAAAAAAAAAATCCAGGCAAAAGTAAACAAAAGAGAAAGTGACTAGGCAGGTTTTAACCTGCTTTTAAAATTGATTTCTCTGCCAGCAACTAACGCTAGGGCCGACAGTTTCTATTCACTTTTGAATCTTATGAGTTTAAACTGAAAATGCATTTTATTACTTACTTTATTTACTTTTGCAGCGATTGTTACTTTAACTCATTACCAAACGACAATATCTTGGGCTTGTCCAAATCGAAAGCATTTGCAGACGACAAAATAAAAGTGACAGAAAATCTGAAATTTGTTTTGTGAAGAGTAGAAAACATTGTGGGAAAAAGGAGAAAATGCTGGTAGCATTTTCTCCTTTTCCCACAATGTTTTCTAGAAGCTTCTTTCTCAGGGGCGTCAAAATTAGGGATTGTGTAGTAATGGGTTAATATTCTACATTAGTTAGATAGTCCGCCCGACTCCAACCAAAATGGTTATCATTGCAAAACTTATGTGAAAAATAAATTATATTCCCCTGGCCTCTGGTATTGCGTTCTAGATATTTCAACCTTAAGTATCGTTAAAGGGTGTTAGCTTGTCACCTTGCACAAGGTTTAAATCAACTGGACACTACATGTAGTATATATAAAACCATGCTTTTAAACCGTTTACCTAACAATCCCAACTTTAATCAACTGCTTTTGAAAACATCGTGGAAAAAGGTTACCAGCATTTTCTCCTTTTTCCCACAATGTTGTCTATCCTTCCATAAGCAGATTTCATTATTTGCGCAACATTTATTTTGTCGTCTGCAAATGCTTTCAATTTGGACAGGTCTAAATTTTTGTCGTATGGTGGAGAATTAAATACATGTAGGTCTTATAAACAGTCTTACTCTGTTTCATTGCAAAATATACAGTCAGATATAAGTTAACCCTTTCCCAAACAATCCCTGGTTTTTACGGGTCTGGAATAGTAGCCTTTTGAAAAACATTATGGGAAAAGGAGAAAATGCTGGTAACCAGCATTTTCTCCTTTTCCCACAATGTTTTCTACCCTATCATAGACAGAAATCATCTTTTCAGCAAGAGTTGAATTGTCGTCTGCAAATGCTTTCAATTTGGTCCAGTCCAAAAGTTTGTCGTTTGGAAAAGGGTTAAGCATCACCAAAACTGACCAGCAATAGCCCAAGTGCTCAGACCAGCATTACTCATGCCCACAATTTACCATTTTTGGACTTCGGAAAGATTGCTCGAAGTCATCCTTTCATTTGGCGCATAAATCAGCCTGTTACTTGTCTAGTGGGTCCGTGCATAGCTTGAAAATATGCCAAATAAAAGGTTATCCATGAAAAAAATAATGACTAAATTTGTTCTGGTGATGCTTAACTTATGTCTGACTGTATATATCTATACAAATTGTTCATACTGAATTCTGTAATAACCATTCTGTGTTGGCCCAACAGACCTTTGATTATTAACTCTTTACCAAAAGACAAAATCTTAGACTGGTCCAAATTGAAAGCACTTGCAGACGACAAAATAAAGGTTACTTAAAAATTGATTTTTTTTTTCAAGCAGGATAGAAAGCATTGTGGGAAAGGGAGAAAATGCTGGTTACCAGCATTTTCTCCTTTTCCCACAATGTTTTCAAAAGGCTTCTATTTCAAGGTCGCAAAAACCAGGGACTGTTTGGTACAGGGCTAAGAGTAGTAATTTATCCGTTGAAGTATATACAACACTTACTTTTTTGTTCTGTTCCATATTTTGTCCCTATTTTCTTTATTCAACATCCCCAAATCGTTCTCACTTCCTAGAAGCCGGTACCTGGCAGGGAATGGCGCACCTCGCTCGATATGGATCACGTGACTGTCTGTGTCGACCACAACCAATCCCTAAAATTATTTTTTCATGAACTCTTAAAGTTGGATAAGCAAAGTCCTTCATAAACAGACATTTCAAATGCATAGCAAACACCTGTCTTACTGACAGTCTAGATAAAGGTCAGACTTCACTAAACGTGCAGTCTGGTCTCGGATGTACAGTGTACCTTATATGCTACTTTGAGAAATATTCTGACAAAACCTTTGATTACCCTTGTTCAATATCTTGTAATACATGTGCTTTTCTGCCGATGAAAACATTGTCAACGTTTTTTACCAAACAATTCCGAGTTTTCAGGAGGCTTCGTAAAAGTTATTGCTAACGAGAAAATGCTATTAACCAGCATTTTCTCTATTTACCACAACGTTTTCTCCTTTTCAGACCCAAATCAAATCATTGTTAGTTTTTTTATCATTTATAAACAGTTTTATATTTGGACAAATCCAAGATTTTGCCATCTAGTAAAGAGTGTATCTTTTATTTAACTCATTATCAAACAGCAATACTTTAGGCTTGTCCAAATCGAACGCATTTACAGTCAAGAAAATAAAAGTGACTGAAAATTTGAAATTTGTTTTGTGAAGGGTAGAAAAAATTGTGGGAAAAGGAGAAAATGCTGGTTACCAGCATTTTCTCCTTTTCCCACAATGTTTTCTAAAGGCTTCTTTCTCAGGGTCGTCAAAAGTAGGGATTGTGTGGTAATGGGTTAAAGCCCTATTAATTCAGGATTGTCACACTCGTACATACTATTTTTAGAAATGATTCAATAAAGTTACAGGGACACAAAACTGGAACGTTTCTGATGAAAGGTTCAATTTTAAAAAAATAGAGACAAAATTTACATACATTATAAAATTCTTATTTACATAAAAAAAATGCCACAATATCAAAACCTTACGTCTCCTTCCATTGATCATTTAAATATCATACTTTACTGTTGATAGAGATTTTTTTTTTGGGGGGGGGGGAGGGGGGGCAGTATCTCCTTAGCGGGGAAAATATCGTCTGTTTACTTCAAAAACCTCGTAACTGCAGCAGTAGTTACCAGGTTTTTGAAGTAAACCGACGATAAAAATATTGTAGAGTCTAGGAACAGATCCTTGAAGCCCTATTGGTCTATCTCGGAACACTAGAAATTTCCATGTTCGATCATCGAACAATAATTGCAAAATGATGATACATCGACTGTATATCACGAAATATACTCGTATATCACGGAATATACTCCTATTTTCATAAACATATTTTCTATAATTAGCACAATGGCGACTCCCTCTATACCGCATGTAGTTAGTCTTACGATAACGAGGGAAACGCCAATATCCTATTTATAGTAACGGTGTCCGATAATGAACATTTCATTATCGCTTGATAGACTAATGGATTTTTCAGAGGCCTATGGTCAGAGGAAGGACACAGAAAAAGATTGAAAACGGCGGAGGGAGGGTCCAAACATATAGCATAAGTTATGAAGATATGAGAGAGAGAGAGAGAGAGAGAGAGAGAGAGAGAGAGAGGAGGATGGGTTTTAAAGAAGACTTGGGTCAATTTTTGTTCTTTTCATACCGAAAATGTATCAGGAAAAGGAAGCTTTTGCTTGAAACAAACAAATACTTGCCTTTCACATTGTTTTTTAAATATTTTTTACCTTTTCAAATTGGAGCTACATATACGTGCAGATGCTAAATTAGATTGAAGTCTGTCAGTGAAATGGTAGAAAACATTGCTGGGAAAAGGAAGAAAATACTGCTTACCAGCATTTCCTCCTTTTCTTACGAGTTTTCTAAAATATTATTCTCCTAGATCCTTACCAAGCTATTCAGTGTTTTATCGACTATGTGGAGTAACATCTGTTGAAAACATTGTGGGTAACACCAGGAGAAAATGCTGGTAACCAGCATTTTCTCCTGGTGTTACCTACAGTGTTTTCTACCTTTTTAAAGACTTATCCTGTCTTTTCAATCACACAGTACACGTTGTTTATTGTCTGCTAATGCCTCCTGTTTGACTACAAGATTTGTTTCTGCTACAGACCTAAACAACAGTCTTTTTCTCTAACAATTAGACCCATTATGTGATTGTCTGTCGGCCTGAAGGCATTTTTCTTTCCGTCTTCTCTGACAATTGTTTCAGTGGCTTGCAAAGAACGTGTTACGAAGTACATGTATTGGTTGGAGGATCTTTAGGAATGTATGAAAAGATGCACTGGTGGCCGAAATACTTCTTATGTTGTGTTGAAAACGGCGATAAACACCAAATAAAAGGATAATCTTCTTGTGTCTAGATTGCAATTGTAATTTCCCATAAACCGCATTTTTTTTACAATGTTCTTGTCGCTGGAAATTGGCAACATATTAGCCTTATTAGGCTCGTTCTGAACAGTCTTGTTCTGGTCTATATTGTCTACAATTTCAATGTGGCTCAAATAGTGCAATTTTTCTTTGATGGGGTAGAAAACACAGTGCGAAAAGGAGAATATGCTGGTTACCAGCATGTTCTCCTTTTCCCATGATGTTTTCTAAAGGCTTCTTTTCCGGGGTCGTTAAAAGTCGGCATTGTGCGGTAAAGGGTTAACGGGAAATAGACTTAAATGTCAAACTTAAAATGTTTCGTTATTGAATTTAGGAAGGCACCAGTTCGCTAACTACCCATAAATGAGAAAGAGAAGTTTATGAAACTCCCGTCTCTTTGAAAGTATTTCCCTGAAATGATACGTAGCCTCGTTTGGTGTATCTAGATAATGCGCTAGAATTCAACAAAGGTTTGTGGTATAGTCAGATGATCAGGAACATGTACTAGAAGTATGGATGATGGGGGTGGAGGGTCATCGTAAGCATGATAGCATCATATTTTATCTCTTGTCTATACACGGTTGAAATCATGGTTGAAATAAGCTTATTAACCCATTACCACACAACCCCTACTTTTGACGCCCCTGAGAAAGAAGCCTTTTGAAAACACTATGGGAAAAGGAGAAAATGCTGGTAACCAGCATTTTCTCCTTTTCCCACAGTGTTTTCTACCCTTCCCATAACAAATTTCTATTTTTTAGTCACCTTTATTTTGTCGTCTGCAAATACTTTCAATTTGGACCAGTCTAAAATTTTCTCGTGTGGTAAAGAGTTAAGTTGTATCATCAAGGTAATGGTTAACCCTTAAATGGTCTTGCACCACTTAAGTAAATTTTGTGACCAGCGTAGATCAGATTCAGACCTAAAAAAAACATGAGGTCTGATCCGCGAGAATCCTGTCGGCCCCATAGCATGGCTTGCCGAGATATTCTGCGAAAGAACAGCCTTGAAATCGCAAACATCTTCGGTCTTTAAATCAAGACCGAGGTTTAAAATCATCCCCTCCTGAAACGAGTTTGTAAATGTTGAATTTTGAAATCATTGTGGCGAAACGAGAAATTTCTCAAACCCCCATTCCAAACATGTTTAGTAGGTTTTAACTAGACACAAACAGCCCCTTAAATGTCCTGGTTACTATCATTTTGTACTTTTCCCACACTGTTTTCAAAGTTCTTTTCCTAGGAATTGAATGGTAAAGGGTTAAGAAAAAAAATATCAACGTCTGTGTGCCCCGAGCAGGTAAAATACCCGTTACACAATATTGGTGAAAGATAACCCTTGTATAAATATGCAGAAATTACAGTTTGCATTACCTCCCTTACCGTTCGTTCAGCCGAGTCGGTGAATAATTGAGCTGTGACTGTAATATAACTGAAATACAAATAAAAATCGTTGCTTTTTATTTACTAACCCTTTTATTTTACTTATGTGCCCTTATATCTTACTTATTCATCCCTTTCTTTCAGCTATTCATCCTTGACCAGCCACCAAAATCGTAGATCTGTCGGTATCTCTTCACCAAACGACATAATTTTAAACGGCATTCCAAATTGGAAGCAATTGAAGACAACAAAAATAATGTGACTCAAAAATTGGAAATTGTTTCGGGAAGGGAAGAAAACATTGTGGGAAAGGGAGAAAATGCTGGTTACCAGCATTTTCTCCTTTTCCCACAATGATTTCAGAAGGCTTCTTTCTCAGAGTCGTGAAAACCAGGAAAGGATGAACTCTTTACCAAACAATCCCTCCTTTTCACGACCCTGTGAAAAATGTTTTTGAAAAAAAGGAGAAAATGCTAGTAACCAGTATTCTCTCCTTTTCCCACACTGTTTTCTATGCTATCAGAGAGCTCAAGAACATTTGTTCAACTTCGAATCTATTGCTTGCGAGATGGTTCTAAAATAGAAAGAGTCCGAAATTCAATGTTTGGGAAAGGGTTAAAGAAAGCAATTACCAAACATAAATGTGGTTAAAGTCAAAGGATTTATCGTTGAAATGCCTTTACCGGCTTTTTCCTTTTCGAGCAAGATTTTATTCAAAAATACTTTTTTTTTTCCCTCAGGATCGAAATGCACAGGGTTGTTCTGAGCTATATACCGAACAATACGAGATTTAACAATCCGTCAAGAATGGCTTTAAAAAAATCATTTTTGGAAAAGGAGAAAATGCTGGTAATCAGCATTTTCTCTTTTTCTCAAAATATTTTCTTCCCCTTTTATCAGAAAGTACATCACGTGCACCGTCTTTGTCTTCAAAAGCTTTTAAGATAGGTATAAAAAAAAAATTACTGTCTGGCAAAGAGTTTAACCCATTACCCACACAATCCCTACTTTTGAAGACTCTGAGAATGAAGCCTTTAGAAACCATTGTGGGAAAAGGAGAAAATGCTGGTAATCAGCATTTTCTCCTTTTCCCACAATGTTTTATACCCGTCACAAAACAAATTTCAAATAATTCAGTCACTTTTATTTTGTTGTATGAAAATGCTTTCGATCTGGACAAACCTAAAATTTTGTCGTTTGGTAATGAGTAAAAAATGAAAGAAAACTAATGACAGTGCAGTTACACATGAACATGTTCTGAAACAAGGGCTCTCCCCTGCCTGTTGGCTTTTCACCTCTCACCTCTGCTGGAGCATGTGAGAACAGTAGTTGGTGGCTTTGGAAAGAAAGTTGTGTTAGTACTGGTGTGAGAAAGCCAGGAAACGCATGTGCATCACCAACCGCCCTGATATGACCTTAGCTGTTAAAGAGGCGTTGAACCCCAGTACAACAAACCAACCTGCCTGTTTTCAAAAGGCTTTCTTCCTTTGAGTAGGCTGTACTGATCAGGTGGTTCCAAGCGTCTGGTACAGACCAAGCCTAGCACTGGTAAAATACAACACTTTCATGAACGGTGCTGAGAAATAACATCCTCTGCTTTTTCCACAATGTTTTCTTCTCAGAGGAATATGAGTCCTATGATTTGAGCCACATTTAGCTTGTCACCTGCAAAAGCTTTCAATTTGGACAAGCCTTTTGTCGTCTAGTAAAGAATAAAAGGGGTAATAATGGTTATTGCTTTATTATTCCAACTATAAAGAAACAAACAAAAAGTCCCTGCATAATAGCAACAATTCAAAAACCTCTACGAAACATTATATAAAAAGACTAGAATTAGGGCCATTCTTGCAAAAGGGGATTTAACCCTATACCAAACGACGAAGTTTTAGACTTGTCCAAATTAAAAGCATTTGCAGACGACGAAATAAATGTAACTCCAAAATTGGAACTCGACATTAGAAGAGTAGAAAACATTGTTGGAAACGGAGAAAATGCTGGCTACCAGCATTTTCTTTTTTTCCCACAATGTTTTCAAAAGGCTTCTTTCTCAGGGTCGTCAAAAGAAAAGATTGTGTGGTAACGAGTTAAAGCATCTCTGAAATGCATGGTACCGTGCAAGAGATCATAGTCACAAATCTTTTTTGTCTAACAATTAACTGAATCGTGATCTAGAAAAGTCCTTACACATGCAGAAAATTCAGAAATAGCAAAAAGTTTCGACTCATGTCAGCCTGCACTGACTGCGCAGGCTGACATGGGTTGATAATTTTATGCAGATGCTTTAAGCCCCCTTTTCACAGACTATGACTCATATCATTATTTCCAACTATACATACAACAACCTGACATCTTTTGTGGTTTACAAAAAGATCCAAATGCAAGGATTCAATGCCTTTACCAAAACTTTGCTTTGTTTATTAAGAAACACATAACCGAACAATGTAAAATTTTTACACCCCTGGAGAAGACAATTTCTTTTTAAAAAGAGTAACTGGGAAATGAACGAAAGCGCAAATACCAGCAACTGTTCTTTGCCACAAGCCCACAACATATTCCATACCATAAAACATTGTATTTCCAATTTTCAAATATTCATAGTCAAATCGTCAGTGTGACTGGAAGTGACATTATCTTGAGAGCAATAGATTTCCCTGTTTACCAAACAACAAAATTTTAGACTTAGATAAAGCATTTGCCCGGATGACTAAATAAATGTGACTTTCTTCTAGAGCTGTTGAAACTAGATTGTGTGGCAAAAGAGTTAAGGTTTAACTGTTTACAAAGAGATGATTTTTATTTATTTGTTTGATAATTAAAAACTTGTTCAGGTATGAAGTAAACATCTTCAGTATTAACAGAGATATTAAAAAACATCAAACTTATTTGATGAATGATGATGATGATGATGAAGAAGACAACAATACAAATGACAATGCCTGTGTTATGACAATAACTGGTTGTTTTCCTAAAAACAGCCAAGCTAATGAAAGTGGTATTTAGCAACTAATATGTTAGATCTTAAGCATGACAGGTCTCCAAAACCTAGCATCGACGGTTAGTTCTCAACTCCCCCTGTAGGTGGAATAACTGTATGGACTTAGCAATAGGGGCACATGGTAATGTTGTTTGGGATCCTGAATTGTAAATACCACCTAGAATAAAGAAAACAAAATGAGCCATGCTCAGTGAAAAGGGGGCTTAATGCAGGACCAGTCTACCTCATGACCTAGTCAGTTGTGAGATAAAAGGGTTTTTTGTAGATCAGTAACAATGCCATGACTTGCTTAGTAACATGCATCATGGGAATGCATTAAAACCCAATTTCACAAAGCAAGGCTACAATTTTAGAGCAATTGATTTCATTGGTAGGTGGAGGTTTAGCGCCTTGATGCATTATACAACACAAATCAACATATCATCGGTTTACTTCAAAATCCTTGTAAATACAGCTTGAAAGAAGCTGTAGTTACGAGGTTTTTGAAATAAACAGACGATATACTTATGGAACCATAAAAACCATTTTGTTCAACACTAGACAAAATCATGACGAGACAGGTCCTTTTATATAACCCTTTACCAAATGACATCATTTTAGACTGGCCTTATTTGAAAGCATTTGCAGATGACAAAATAAATGTGACTTTAAAATTGACATTTGTTCTTGGAAGGGCAGAAAACATTGTGGGACAAGGAGAAAATGCTGGTATACCAGCATTTTCTCCTTTTCCCATAATGTTTTCAAAAGGCTTCTGTCACAGGATCATTAAAAGTCCGGATTGTGTGGCAAAGGGTCACAAAAATTGACAAATAACAAAAGGTTTCAACCCATGTCAGCCTGTGTGGACTGCTTGGTTGACAAGGAATGATATTTTTCACCGATATATTAAACTCCCTTTACACACAGCATAGCTCATCTATTTGTGATGTGTTTGTACTGTAGATTATGTTTTTACCAAAACTTATACATACTTACAAGTGTGAGAAACTTGCTACCCTTTTTTACCATATGATAATATCTGTCACTTGTCCTGTTGCCTATATTGAAAACATTTGAGATGTCACAGAGGAGGTAGCAGTAATAATACAATTTATCTTTGAAAAGGTAGGAAACACTGAGGGAAGAGGTATCTAGCATTTCTCAAATTCTGCCTTTTCACACAATACTTTCAAGTTTTTCAGGGTTGTTAAAATTCAGGATTGTGTGGTTAAGAGTCACTATTTATCACATGGCAAGAATTCTTGGTAATCGGAAAGGAAGTATCAGGAAAAAAAGAATCAGTTTCTGTCAAAGTTGTGATACTTTTATCCATATTTTTTTAAAAAATCATATATCTATGAATTTGATACTTTATGTAATTAATTTAAGGCATTTTAGCACACTAAAACTGTGTTTGCACATTTCTTCCCAATCTAAGACCATAAAGTGTAAAAAGATGTACAAGTATCACGTTTTTATTTACAAAGTCAATATAACTTATCAAAGAAATTGTTATAAAGAAATAACTTATATAATTACTTATATAATTAGTCTCCTTTTTGGAAACTGATTCTTTTTTTCCGGATACTTTTTTTCCGATACTTTTTATCCTGATTCTTTTTTTCCTGATACTTTCTTTCCTACAATCAGAATTCCTACTAGTCCTAATTGAAAGTATTTTGCTCATAATATATGAGACGAGGCCCAAATGATTCCACTTGTTTTCTGAACGATTAGAAACCATTACAAGATGAGCTGAAAATGCTGGTTACCAACAATGTTTTCAAAAGTCTAAATTTCTGGCATCATTCACAGTCTGTATTGTGTGGTAAATGCTAACCCTTTACCAAACAATCCAATTTTTTTAACCCTTCACCACACAATCCCTACTTTTGACAACCCCGAGTAAGAAGCCTCTAGAAAACACTGTGGGAAAAGGAGAAAATGCTGGTAACCAGCATTTTCTCCTTTTCCCACAATGTTTTCTACCCTTCACAAAACGAATTTCAAATAATTCAGTCACTTTTATTTTGTAGTTTGCAAATGCTTTTGATCTGTACAAACCTAAAATTTTGTCATTTGGTAATGAGTTAAAAAGCTGAGGAACCAAGCTTCTGGTACAAGCACTTTTTTCCCTCTTCCAACATTGTTTTTACCTATATCAAATCCCTTCATTTGAGAAATAACTAATGTATTATTGTATTATCTACAAATACTTTCAATTTGAAAAGTCAAAAATTTTGTCATCTGTTAGAGCTTAACCCTTTACCAAACAACAAAATTTTTAAATCTTCCATATTGAAAGCATTTGCAAATGAGAAATAAAACACATCTAAATCAATGGCATTTGTCTTTGAAAGAAAATAAAAAAAAATTGGAAATGAAGAAATCATGATTGTCAGCATTTTCTTTGCTTCCAATATTGTTTTCATAAGCCTTCCTCTTTGATGTCGTTAAAACTTGAGACTGTGTGGTAAAGGATTAACCCATTACCACACAATCCCTATTTTTGACGCCTCTGAGACAGAAGCCTTTAGAAAACATTGTAGGAAAAGGTGAAAATGCTGGTAACCAGCATTAATTTTTCTCCTTTTCTCAAAATGTTTCTACCATTCATAAAACAAATTTCAAATTTTCAGTCACTTTTATTTTGTCATCTGCAAATGCTTTCTATTTGGATAAACCTGAAATTTTGTCGTTTTGTAATGAGTTAACACCAGTCCCTATCTATTTGGAATATTCATTTTTTAGATTTACATGTACTTTTACATGTTTTATTTTGCAAGCCTGCTTTCATGATAATTCATGTCTGAAAAACATCATGCATGATTACTCATAATACTTTTACATGTACTCATAAAGAATGTCTTTAAAATTGCCTTTCCAAAGATTGTTTCCGACACTAATAATTCAAAATAATAATAATGATCATCAATTTATAATTTCAAAGACATACCTCAACAAATGGATAAAATCCATTCAAATTCTGCTGTGCAAAATAAGCACCAGTATCAAAGTGCAGTTTGTAGACGCCTGGCTGCCAGTCAACTCCGTTCAAAAACCCTCCTCGACCATCATTATTTGTGGTGCTGCAGTAATAAGATATTCATAATACAAGAATATTTATTCAATTAATCCATTACCTCACAATCCCTACTTTTGACGACCCAGAGAAAGAAGCCTTGAGAAAACATTGTGGAAAAAGGAGAAAATGCTGGTGACCAGCATTTTCTCCTTTTCCCACAATGTTTTCTACCTTTCACAAAACAAATTTCAAATTTTCAGTCACTTTTTTTTTGTTGTCTCAAATGCTTCCGATTTGGACAAATCCAAAATATTGTCGTCTGGTAATGAGTTAAGTCTTGACCACACAATCCCGACTTTTAACGACCCTGAGAAAGAAAGCCTTTGAAAACATTGTGGGAAAAGGAGAAAATGCTGGTAACCAGCATTTTCTCCTTTTCCCACAATGTTTTCTACCCTTTCCAAAGAAAATTTCAATTTTTGATTCACATTTATTTTGTTGTCTGCAAATGCTTTCAATTTGGACCAGTCTAAAATTCTGTCGTGTGGTAAAGAGTTAACCCTTAGGCTGCTGAGTGGGACTCAGCTGACTTCTGCAGACAGTGTAGATCAAGATCAGACTGCACATAAAATGCACTCTGGTCCTGAATTGACATTGTCCAATACAGAGATATCTTCACCAGAAAAGTTCCTTTGAAAAAGTAAAGCTTTGGTTTTTGATGTCTGCTTGAATGTTTCATTTCACTTATTTCGCAGGAGAAGGGTTACAAGAATTCTTGATAATATCGATGGGTGAGAGCGATACTGTTGTAAGTGCCTATACAATGTATAGGCACTTACAACAGTATGTATAGGCACTTACAACAGTATTGCTCTCGATAGGTCAAGAGCAGCAAATTTTTGCAAGATACGCCAGTTCCAAAGCCAGTTGTAGATGCTGTATACTAACTGTAGAGGGAAGGTAATACAACAAACGTGTTAACGAAGTCTCAAGTCGATTTGACTTGGGGTGACAAGTTGCATTCCAGACAAGCAAGAAAAACTGTAAAAATGAAGATGAAATGACTAAATAGAATTGCTCAAAATCCGCGCTAGGCAGAGTTATTGTTCTTGTGCACTGTACTCCATAATATTGCAACAAACATGCATGCTTAGTTTGAAGTTGTTCTGACTTGAGATGACAAAGTTATATTCTGCACAAATACTAAATGCTGTTAAAATGATTATCAAAGGAAGTAAATCAGACAGCATGAGGTAGAGTTACAATTCTTGCACACTGTAATTCCAAATATTGCAACAAATAAGCATACCATATCTCAAGTCATACCGACTTAAGATGACAAAGTTTTGATCTGGACAGGCAAGAAGTGCTGTAAAAATGAAGATCATAAGGGGAATGACTCAAAATTTGTGCTAAAAAGAGTTATGGTTCTTGAGCACTGCACTCTGTAATTTTTAACAATGATGCAAACCAAATTTGAAGATGGTCTGACAAGAGATTACAAAGTTATCCAGACAAACAGAAAATGCTGTATTTTAGTGTAAAAATGATGATCAATGGGAAATAACTCCAAGACAGTAAAAGGTAAAGTTATGTTTCTTTCACAACATACACAAATGCCAAGTTTCAAGTCAATCGGACTGGGGATGGCAAAGTTATGCTCCAGACAAAGAACTGGACGCCGCCCACCTGTACACCATGGGTGATCCCATATTCTAACATGAAATTTGAATTCCTCTCTATTAACACAGTGCAATGAAATGGTAAAATCCAAGTTATTCCATGAACAGTGACGTCATTCTAAAAAGAGTGACGCCATTCTATATAAAGTAAGTACGTTATTCAATGGAATATAATCTGCATCCACGTTTTCACTTATGAATTTGGTTTCTGTTGTTTAAGATTTGGTCATGTCAGAATTGAAATGATGTTCTATTGTGGTTTATCATTCAATAAAACATGTCTTGAGATATGTGGTGCAATGAATAAACCACTCTGGCTATCACCCTTGTAGATTATTTATTGAGCCTCATAACTCACGAATGTAGTTATTGAACCATAAACTACAATGGAAAAATTATTTCTTAAGTAGGTCAGTCTTCCATGTGCATATAAACAACATTCTTTCCAATCCACAGGCACTTTTCCCTCTTAAGTATCATCCGAAACAATGTTTACATTTGGAAAAGAAATCAACCTTTTAACAATCGCCAGAAAGAATATTGCCAACCTTGGAATCAAACCAACACACCCTATATTTTAAGCCCTACTTGGGCCTTAAATCTGGTATCCAAAATTTTTCCAACATTTACATGTTAGTTTTCTTACATTTATATAAAAGTTTTTCTAATTATCAAAAGCCACATGTCCATTTGTCCCTGCTAATCTTACTTATAATGTTGACCATTTTCTTGTTCGGTAAATAGTTGGCTACAAGTTTACCCTTTTTCTAACTCGGTGAAATATCCTGGACTATTCTGAATAGACAATACCATGGGTACACTGGCTGCTGGTGCACCTGTTGTTGTATCCAGTATGTGGGTTGTCAATGGTGGTCTAGTATCTCCTGAGCTAGACATTGTCAACTGGAAAAGTTACGAAGTAAAGGTGTTAGATATAATTTAGTATAAGGAGAAAATGCTGCAGTTAACTTTAGGTTTTTTTTTTTTTTTTTTTAAATAAGATTAAGTGGCCGATTAAGTTAAGGTGACAATTTAAGTAATCTGATCTTAGCTCTTTAAAATATGTAAATGGTACTTTAGCAAGCCCCAACATGATATCAACGAAAAGTGATTTGTAGCTATAAGCTTTCTTCACACTTTCCTGTATTTCACAAACAAATGAATACAGCTTTCTATTGAACCGAAAGCGATCGCATTATGAGTGATAAGATTTATCCATCGGTCATAATATGATCTATGTACATTTTCAATTTTGGCAGGATGTGACACTAATACTCTCAGTGATTTGATCTGTGCAACACCGGTGAGAAATGGCTGCTTCTCTCAAAACTGAAATAAGTAACAGCAACTTTAACTTTACTTTAAAGTTCTTATGTCATATAACCTTAACGCCATCAACCTGATTTTTAATGACAAGAATTCGTCTTTCATTAATAGCAGTCATTCGATTGTAACCCTACTTTTTGACCGGTCAAAGTATGTTTAGAGTAGCCGTTCCTGATTTTCTATGGCACGGAATAAACACCCAGCGCCTCTTTCAAATAGGCAGATTCATTTCGACACTTGAATGTCTATCTGATTGGTAACTAACTGGAGATACTTGTAAAGGTTACCAGTTAAGACTCAGATCCCGTTATAAATTCCCAAAATTAGGCCTGAGCTTTGAAGGGTTAGTAAATTTGGCCCCCGCTAAATGACCAATGGTTCTTTAACAGCAAAGTAACTTGTAGACTCGACTAAATACAGCCGTTAATTTAATTTGTAATTTAATACCCTCCTAATCGCTCCCGATCGCAGTCTCTTTTCACATATTCATTGCAAAACTGGGTCAGTTGTTAAAAACGTTACGTAATTTTTGACCCCAGAATATGAGCTATTTCCCGCCAAAAAAAAGAGGGGGTGGGGGCTGACTCTATACCATACAATCCCGACTTTCAACGACCCTGAGAAAGAAAGCCTTTGAAAACATAGTGGGAAAATGAGAAAATGCTGGTTACCAGCATTTTCTCCTTTTCCCACAAAGTTTTTTACCCTTTCCAAGTCAATTCTTTTTTTGATTCACATTTATTTTGTCGTCTGCAAGTGCTTTTAATTTTGGACTGGTCCAAAATTATTTCGTTTAGTAAAGAGTTAAAGGATTTCCTTGATGTATTATACTATCTAAAGCAAGTTATCAAATAATTATGGATCCATAAATTCCGTTTTGTCTACCAACCGACTGAATCAAGAGGTAGACTGATCTTTGGACATGCATAAAATCTAGCTATAGCAGAAAGTTACGATTCAGGTCAGCCTGTGTGGAATGCGCAGGCTGACCCGAGTCGTGACTTTTTGCAGATACATTTTATGTTAAACTTCCTCTTTTCAAGAGCATCCATATAAAAGGGGAAAAAACGTCACACTTGAACATAGGCTATTAATAAACAGCGACTTTCGAAAAATTATATATACAACATATATAATGCCGAGGTTTAGAACATAAATACACGGAAAAAAAAAAGAAAAATGTGGCAATAAGTAAAACAGAGCATTTTCTCGATTTGCAGCCATGTTCTTTGGAAAGTGTTGTGCTGTAATACCATCATGAAAGTAAAATCTTCAGACAATATTGGTGTAGGATTCGTGACCTATAGCTGGAGACCCCGTGTTCGAGCCTCATTGAACCCATAGGGTTTTAGCGTGGGAGTGACCTTGCGCTAGTCACCTCAGAGCCATAGCCCAGTACTAGTGAAACCCAGAAGTTACATGAGTATGAGCTGTCGTCCCAACATGACTGGTTAATGTTTAAAAAGACGTTATACGTAAATCAATCAATCTATCAATCAACCAACCAATCAATCATATTGAGAATGACGTGAATCTATCCAGAGGTAAAAAAAAAATCACAACATACGTATTTAACATAGGTCCTCAACTTAGCTTTCAACGAATTTTGTCTGTCCATGTAGTTTTTATCCGTTGCAATATTATCTGTCCCTTCGTCACGATATTTCGATCTACCGTGCACATCGCCTGCGGCATCCTCACAAACGTCGTCTGTCGCAATGTTATCCGTTCCAACATCACGCAGACGTACAATGGTCTCTCGCTCAACCTCGATGGTCGGTCCTCGGTATTTCGCGATTTTATCTTTGTGATTTGTAGTGTCCACCACGTCCTGATAACCGCACCACAGCATACCTTTAAAAATCCCAATATCTTTCACTCTTTACTGAAAAAATGCCGAATTTCAACGACCCTTACGAGACAAATCTTTTGAAAACATTGTGGAAAAAGGAGAAAATGCTGGAAACCAGCATTTTCTACTTTTCTCACAATGTTTTTCCATCTTGTTACAAACAATATCTACCATTTCAGCTGCTTCTTATTTGTAGTCTGCAAATGCTTTGACATTGGACAAGTCCAAAATTTTGTTTTCTGATAAAGTGTTTCAGCAGCTCAATACCCCAAAGCTGCTACGCACGACTCACTGACCTTTTGCGGACAGTTCAGATCAAGATCAGACTGCACAGAACGTGCAGTCTGATCTAGGATCTACACTGTCGGATAAGGAGACACTGCTCTCCGTATCAGAACTTTGAAATAGCAGTATTTGTTTTTTTACTCGAGATTTGTAACGTTCATTTTAGTTATTGTGCGGGAGAAGGGTTAACTCTTTCAGCACCAAATAAACACGACCTCTTTCGATCTCTGAAAGTACAATCCATTAAATTTTGTCAATTTTAACATATAGACTCTGCTTGACTAGGGTAAGATATTGACCCCAGATCAGACTGCACGGTGTGCAGATTTATCTTGGTCTATACCTCTATACCCTTGTCTAAAGCTTCCTGTTTTTTGGCAACTCAAAGCACTGAATGATCTTACACAATCCTGCAGTGAACGAGTTTTATGAAATACTGTACATTTTTATAAAAAGATTAAATCGCCAATTTAGTTTAAACTTTATTTATTATGCGGATACAAGTAAACATGTAAAATAAAGGAAATGATACATGGTTTCAAGGTTTGATAGGCAGCATTGAAAAAACAAGCTATAATAACTTATATTACTTCCTCTCCTAAAGATGTTTTTTTTTTTATATGCCAATCGCCAATCTGATTTCATAATCAGGGCATAAATACACGAGAACACATTGTGTGGACAAAAAGGCGGGTAAAAAATTATTTCAAAGAGCATTTCTCCTTCTGTCACGATGTTTTCGAAAGTCGTCTGCTGAAACTCGACGATAATTTCCAAATGTCGTCTGCTGAAGGGTCATGAGCCGGTACTTTGATTAATTATACTGAAATTTATTTCAAAGTTCTTTCCATCTTATCAGTCCAACTGACTGGCGACCACCAGAAAATTATGAGCCATACTCTGTGAAAAAGGACCATAATGCATTTGCGAAATGTATCGACCCTGATCAGCCTGCGCAGGCTGACCTGGGCCTGTATTCACCAACTATTCTCAAGAACGTTCTTTGTCTTATTCTCCAGAATTTTGTACATTTGTAAGTAACACAACTTCTGATTGGCTAAACCGAATGGTTAAGCCAATCGGAAGTTATGTTACTTACAAATCTAGAAAACCTTGGAGAATAAGACTAAGAATATTCTCAAGAATGGTTGGTGAATACGGACCCTGGTCGATACTCTTCGGTATCGGTCAATTTTCTATCTGTCAAAGGATTAGTCTACTTATGATATGAATTTTATGCATCCCTAATAAATTGAGGATATTTGGGAGTTTTTTTATTTGATGAAAGATCGAAATTTATTTCATCGAGTGAACACCATCGGTAATATTTTCACGAGTGGCCCAGCCACGAGTGAAAATTTTACCGATGGGGGTCACGAGATGAAATAAATTTCGATCTTTAACCGAAAAAAACAAACAAATATTTTATTTATTTCATGCTTTTAACCCTTTCTGGGAGGAGCTTTATCAAAATCCTGTACAGTTCTTTTCTCGTAATTCCCCGTGGCGTACCCCTCCCGCATAGCAACGCATTACAATATTACGTCAAACGCGAGAAATGTAAGGTAAATGACGTCATATTTCCATCTCGTTGTGAGGCAGGCGCAATTTACATGTACCTAGCCAACAAGAACGAGAAAATCGGTGTTTTCACTAGATCTAGTCGTACTCGTAAATTCATCGAAAAATATTTTCACTGCTATTTCTCGGTATCCTACCGGATGAAATAATGTGACAACTTGCTTTCAGCGTTGCATTACGAAGATGCATCAAGCATCCTTTATTCAGAGCATGACTCATGAATATCTTTTTGGCTTTTTACCAGTTCGCTTTTTATTTAGACGTAGAGTTGTATTATTTGACTTTTGATTTAGTTATCAATATCAGTCTCGAAATGAATGAATAATCATTTACTATTGGTTTAACCCATTACCACACAATCCCTACTTTTGACGAACCTGAGAAGAAAGCCTTTAGAAAACATTGTAGGAAAAGGAGAAAATGCTGGTAACCAGCATTTTCTCCTTTTCCCACAATGTTTTCTACCCTATCAAAGCAAAATTGCACCATATGAGCCACTTTGAAATTGTCCTCTGCAAATGCTTTCAATTTGGATAGGTCGAAAATTATGCTGTGTGGTAAAGAGTTAAAATAGAAATATGGGCAAGTATATTTGGCGGACCCCAGTATGCCTATTTGCAGGTACAATTATGATAAGACTATGCAACATAATCATCGGAGGAAAAAGAGACATATGCAGCCGAGGCTACTTTTCTTCAATATTTCTCTCCATATTAATCCTTAGGCTGCTGAGCGCGACTCACTGACCTTTTGCAGACTATGTAGATCAAGATCAGACCGCACAGAATGGGCAGTTTGATCTTGTTCTACACTGTCCGATGAGGAGATGTTATTGCCCCAAGCATAACTTTGAAATAGTAGCATTTGGGTTGTCACTTACGAATTGAAAATGTCACTTTAGTTATTTAGCAGGATAAGGGTTAAACAGCGACACAATTTCAGTATTCATAGTCCAGAAACCTCTTACGTCATCTATTTACTTTCCGTTGTCGAACTTTTAACTCATTACCAAACGACTAAATTTCAGGTTTGTCCAAATCAAAAGCATTTGTAGACGACAAAGTAAAAGTGACTGACAATTTGAAATTTCTTTTGTGAAGAGTAGAAACATTGTGGGAAAAGGAGAAAATGCTGGTTACCAGCATTTTCTCCTTTTCCCATAATGTTTTCTAAAGGCTTCTGTCTCAGGGGCGTCAAAAGTAGGGATTGTGTGGTAATGCGTTAACTATTATGTTTCGGTGATTCAGAATCCCGGATTGCTGACTGTCCATACTGTTTACTAACTAACATAACCGATATTCTGGCCTGTAGAGTGACCATCATGCCTGATAAAAGGCACACATCGACAGGATTTATTGGCTAGATGAACATTGTTTTGACTTTCTTCATGTGGAAAAGCAGCTTGGAAAGAGTGTTGTGTGCAGTGAATGTCAAAAGAACTCTAAGGACGGTTGGAAAGCTGCTGTGATCGCTGTGATATGGTCGGTATATATATACGTTAGTTACAGACCGACCAATCTTTAACTTCTCATCAATCGATCAAGTCGATAAAGATATGGATGTTTTACGCTACCTTAACTCTTTACCTAAAGACAAAATTTTGGACTGCTCCAAATTGAAATCTTTTGCCGAGACAAAATTAATGTGGTTGAAAACTTGAAAATGTTGAAAGGTTAGAAAACATTGTGGGAAAAGGAGAAAATGCTGGTTACCAGCCTTTATTTCTTTTCCCGCAATGTTTTCAAAAAGCTTCTTGTATAGGGTCGTTAAAGTTGGGATTGTGCGGTAGAGTGTTAAAATCAACTAAATCGTATCACAGTGACAGCTTGCGTATTTCTCTGAGTTCTGGTATGCGCCAGTACTCGGCTGGGACTCTGAGTGTCTTACCAAAGGACACTCCAACGTAAACCTTAGCTACCGGAGTGAGGATTGAGCCCGGGACCTCTGGGTTTCAAATTTTACACCTTCACCATTGAGCTTAGACTGATTGTAAGAAAGAAATATAGGAAGATTAAAGCCTGAAAGAAACTAGAACTATCACTAAACGTGATCATACCCCCACCAGCTCCTTGTCACAAAGGTGCCCTTTGTAACAGAATGCAGAATGGTTTAGTACAAAAGAAAGGGTTCAAAGAAACAAACAAGTGGGGATAGACTTATGGTTCTTGTACTCTGCATGCACTTCACCTTAATGTGGTCTATCTGTAGTCACTAGCTTTTATGCTTTGGAAGTTATGCCCCAGACAAAAACAAAATATTATAATATACAAAGGGAAATAACTCTTAAAACAAGAGATGTTTGTAAAACATGTATGCCCCCTAATGGCATCCAGTTCTAAATATGACTTGTGATTATAAACTGTTAAGTTCAACGAGTAAAAGCAAACAAATGGTAATTACTCAAAAATTATTAATGATAAATTAACAATTCTTGGGCACTACACTTCCCATTTATGTGAACTATCAACTTTTAAAGTTTCATGATTTTACCTCACATACTTTTTGAGTTATACTCCGGAAAAAAATTAAGTACGAAAATCAACAAAGGGCAATAACTGCAAAAATATAATGGGCACAGTTATGGTTCTTGTGCAATGCACTTCTCCTGCATAAGATCTATCCACATATAAAGTTTCAAGATGATACCTGACAAAACCTTTTGAGTTATGCTCCAGACAAAAATTAAGTATGAAAATCCGCAAAGGGCAATAACTCCAAAATATGATGGGCACAGTTATGGTTCTTGTGCACTGCACTTTTCCTTAATAAGATTAATATACCTAGGAGGTTTCAATGTGATACCTGAAATACTTTTTGAGTTATGCTCCGGACTAAAATTAAGTATCAAAATCAACAAAGGGCAATAACCTTAAAATCATAATGGGCAGAGTTATGGTACTTGTGCACTGCACTTCTCCATAATGAGATCTATCCACCTATGAGGTTTCAAGATGATAACTGAAATACTTTTAGAGTTATGCTCCGGACAAAAATTAAGTATGAAAATCAACAAAGGGCAATAACTCCATAAATATGATGGGCACAGTTATGATTCTTGTGCAATGCACTTGTCCTTAATGAGATCTATATACCTATGTAGTTTCAAGATGATACCTGAAATACTTTTTGAGTTATGCTCAGGACAAAAATTAAGTATGAAAATCATGAAAGGGCAATAACTCCAAAATATGATGGGCAGAGTTATGGTTCTTGTGCACTGCACTTCTCCTTAATAAGAGTAATCCACCTATGAGGTTTCAAGGTGATACCTGAAATACTTTTAGAGTTATGCTCCGGACAAAAATTAAGTATTAAAATCAACAAAGGGCAATAACTCCATAAATATGATGGGCACAGTTATGATTCTTGTTCACTGCACTCCTCCTAAATGAGATCTATCCACCTATGTAGTTTCAAGATGATACCTGAAATACTTTTTGAGTTATGCTCCGAAAAAAAATGTGGTCTACAGACCGACCGACTGACCGACAAGTGCAAAGCAATATAGCCCCACTTCTTCGAAGGGGGGCATAATAATGGGAATAGAGTTATGGTTCTTCTAAAGTGCACTTTGCTTTATGTGATCTAATTGTACATGAAGTTTGAAGTTACTAGCTTCTGTACTTTGTAAGTTACACCCCAGATAAAATCCAAAGTTAAAATTTATAAAGGGGGATAAGTCTTAAAATAGTGGAAATAGATTAATGGTCCTTGTACCATGCATGTCTTATTAATGTGGCCTATATGTATATGTTCCAAGTGTGAAGTTACTAGCTTTTTTACTTTGGAAATTAGGCCTATGCCACAAACATAAATAAAATGTTAAAATTTACAAAGGACAATTATAAAAAAAAAAAAGTTGGAATAGAGTTATGGTTCTTGTACACTGCACTTTGCCTTTCTGTAATCTAACTGTGTGTGAAGTTTGAAGTCACTAGCATCAATACATTGGAAGTTATGACCTGGATGAAGAAGCCAAAGTTGAAATTTACAAAGGGCAATAACTCAAAAAACAGTTAGTATAGAGTAATGGTTCTTGTACACTGCACTTTTCCTTAATGTGATGTAATTGTGTGTGAAGTTTGAAGTAACTAGCTTCAATACATTAAAAGTTATGACCTGGACAAAAATCCAAAGTTAAATTTAAAGGGCAATAACTCAAAAGATAGTTGGTATATGGTAATGGTTCTTGTACAATGCACTTGTCCTCAATGTGATCTAGCTGTGTATTAAATTTGAAGTTATGCCATTAATACTTTGGAAGTTATGCTCCGGACAAAAATCAAGACTTAAAATTTTCAAAGGGCAATAACCCAAAAAATAGTTGGAATAGAGTTATGGTTCTTGTACACTGTACTTTTTTTTAATGTGATCTAACTCTGTTTGAAGTACCTAGCTTCAATACTTTGGAAACTATGCTCTGGACAAAAATCTTAAGTTAAAATTTGCAAAGCGCAAAAAGTTCGCAAAGGGGAGATAAGTCTGCAACCAATGGCAACAAGGTCGTGAAAATTGCACATGCACAATTTCATACGTACCCAAACATTATGTGTAGATTTCAGAGCAGTGCTTGAAAAACTGTAGGAGAATTGTGTCTACAGACAGACGGAAGGACAGACGGACAGACAGACGGACGGATGGCCATGGCGTTTTCAGTATATCCCCCTCCACTTTGTTGTGGGGGGTATAATGAAGGAAGGAAGGGCGGACGGACGGATGGATGGATAGATAGGTGTGTGGGTGAGAGAGTGGAGTGTGGAAAGATAGATGGATGGATAGACGGATGGACAGACGGATGGATGGACAGACAGACTGACATGGTGATTCCAGTATTCCACTTGGTTGTGGAGGGTATAAATATCTGAAAGATTTTTGGGTTATAGAGCATGTATATAAAGGAGAAAGGAAAATAACACAAGAGCACCATGATGGTACATGTACTGTAAAAATGAAGATCAAAGTGGAATTACTCAAAATCCGTGCTTGTCATTTGGTAAAGAGTTCACACCGGGTAGAAAAGATTGTGGAAAAACATGAGAATTCTAGCTAGTAAAATTTTCCCCTTTTTTCTGCAATGCTTAAAAAAGCCTTCCTAATCAGGTACGTACTTTGCTGTTTATATAGATTTGAACATTGGATGACACAAAATTAGCTTATGTAAAAAGTGTGGAAACAATTCTAATCCATCTGAGTGGAAAATACATGTATACCATTTTTAATTAGAGAAATAAAGAAAAAAAATCTATAAATACCGTCTTGTTTTTTTTTCTGTTTGAGTGCGTCTGTGATACCACACATTCAACCAGTGCACCTTTCCATACATTGTCGGAGTTTCTGTAACCAGTCCTTTGCATCACATATACATCTGAAGCTACTGGAAGCTTTCCCACTCTAGCATCATGCAGGGCTGACAGACTGAGAGGAATGAACAATGTCACAATAACAGTTACTGTCATATGTCTTTGTAGAAGAACTTGGCTGAGCAGCTGGAAATCAACTCAGTAACTTGTGGATTTCAAGTCCTGTATGTTACTAAGTTACGATTTCTTTACCAAGAATCCTGTCTCTAAATGAACCTGAGTGGCATGACTTTTGAAGACAATGAGGGAAAGCAAGAAAATGATAGTAACCAGCATTCCTCTTTTTCCCAAAATGTTTTCTACCCTGTGAAAGACAGAAGATAATTTTAACTTTGATTAATTGGCCATTGATTTCATTTTGGTCCAATCCAAGACATTGTCAGTAGAGTCTTGGTCAAGAGTAGAAGACTCCCCCCCCCCCCCCCAAGGGTAGAATAAAGGCTTAATTGTTTGATGAACCCTTATGTTCAGTAAACCTCATTAGAAAAATTGTTGAAATACAGAAATTGCTCGTAATCAATAATATCTATTTCTGCAGCAATGATTTTCTTTTTTAAGTGTACATGAATTAAAGTTAAACAAATTTCTATCGTTGATCAGTAGTTTTGAAATTTATATTTCAAGGTGTGGTAAGTTGATAGTGTGCAACTGCTGAAACAGTAATAAGTGAATTAAATGGTGAAGCAGATGGGGACTTTCCATAATTAAAATATACTGATGAATTAACTCTTTCCATTGAAACAACAAAGTATCGAACTTTTCCAATTTAGGAAGTATTTGCAGATAACAAACAAAATGCTTTTATGATGTTGGAAACAGTAATTGAAAGAGTAGAAAACTGCGAGAAAAGACAGAAATGCTTTTACCAGTGTACTCTCCTTTTCTCATAAAGTTTTGAAAAGCTTTTGTCCTCAGGGCCGTTTAAACATGGGAATATTGGTAAAGAAACTAGTCATGTAAAGGATGATCCTCAAATGCTTACCTCTGCAACAGAATTAGACAATAAAAGATATTTGGACTATAAGGATATTTGTCTACTTTGATCCAACTGCTGCATGTAACTTTAGCTGAAATCTTTTTAATCCTTCACCACACAAACCTGAGTATCAAACACCCCAAGGAAGACTCTGCTGAAAACATTGTGAGAAAGCGATAAAACGCTGGTAATAGTGGTAACCAGCATTTTCTCCTAATCCCAAAATGATGATACTCTTCCACAAACAAATTCAATTTCTGAGTCACGTTTATGTTGTTGTCTGCAAATGCTTGTATTTTGGACAAATCCAAAGTTTTATTGTATGGTATAGGGTTTGCCTGCCACCATTAGGATTTTCAAATGACAACTGATTGTATGGTGTTTAATGCTGTTTTAACATTATTTCAGTTATATCACAATTGCCAGTTCACCTATCCATGCTTTTCTGGAGTCTCTTTTACTAGTACTCCGTACAATATTCCTTCCAAACCACTGGCTGCTTTCAAACTTAACCATTGTCATAACAATAATCAGCGGTGGGAGAGAAATGAATCCTGTCACAATGACTATCATCAATTCTTGGAAAGAAATTGGCTGAGCCAGGGATCAAACCCACAACCCCGTTCTCAAGTCCTGTATGCTATCAACTGAGCTGCCAGGGCTCAGCTTCGAATGACCGTTATGTATGTTGTATAAGTATAATGTCTAAGAAAACTAATTGTACCATTCCCAGTAATATAAAGTCCTGCCAGTATGTAATCAAGACAGTCAGTCATCCAGAATCTGCCTTTGCTCTTGGAATTTGTTTTGCTCTTAATTCTGTAGTTTGTGGTGGTTGTGATGCAATAGTTAGGCGATTCTCTTTGGTTAACTTGCGTCCGTCTGAACCTTTCAAGTTGATGTTTTCTCCTGTCACATATACTCCATTGCAATCCTAGAGAACAACTCTGGAAAATAAGTATATTTCTTTGGCTCATTCATAGGTCTAACACAGCACTAATTCACACCTTTTAAAAAGGTTCTTGAGTTCTTGATTGTTAAAAAAACGAATTTTTCTAAGTGTATAAAAAAAGTTTCTGGTCCAGGACATTAAGCTTTTGTGGAATGAATTTCATCTGCTTTTGCACTCATGTGGCATATAGTTATTCCCTCTAATCGCTCTTTTTATTGACCAGCCCACATTATGACACATAGCTCAGTTGTTCTATCAAAGGACTTGTAAACATCACATTTTCAGGCAGCTGAGGGTGTGGATTCGATTCACATGGCTTGCCATCTAAAATTACTATTCGTCTTTTGGTGAGACAATAAACCTAGGTCCCATGTGACGGAGCTATACACCAAGCAGTTAAAAGAAACAGGCATAACATGGGATGGGTTTCATCCTGTACTTGCACTATCCCCTGTAACGATACTAACAGCCTTCATGTAGTGTTTTACTAAACAAGATTTTGCAATCCTGAGGAACCTTTCAAAAACATTGGAAATCAAAAAATGCTGGTTATTGGCATTTTTTTTTTTTATTCCCACAATGTTTTCCACACTGTCAGAGAACTCATATTAATTACTTCCATTGCTGAATGTGTCATCTGATGAGGTTTTCAAATCCAAGAAGTTCAAACTTGGGCATTTGGGAGAGGGCCTGGGTTAACTAAATAACAAAATCTCACCTTGAGAATTGCTCAACTGAGATAAGGTAGATCTATATTTTGTATTGATTCATTCATGCACTTTCCTTAAAGTCACTTTCAAATACTAGTAATAAATTTTGTTTCAATGTACCTTGGATACATTCAACACTTTTGAGAAACCCCCTCGACATACTTACGAAGGATCAGTATTTCGAAGCACGGTCTCCTTCTGCATGTACATGTATTTCTTGCTAGCGTCGGACTTGATCTTCCCAGTTGATTTGTTTCAATTTGACTGAATTCTTCGTTATTAAAACAGCCCTACATGCTTGGGTAATAGACTAATCAATAGCTTCGGTGTGAGCCCTACTTCTCCCGAGTTTACGGGGATGGGTGATGCATCATAGCAGACACATCGAATCATCGAAGAATATGGCATACGCAGACAACGGATACATTTCAAAAAATGCATTAAGCCCCCTCTTCACAGAGCATGGCTCAAATGCTGTAGATGTGGACATGTCGAAATTTTGGTAGAGACAGGCCTGCTCCAAAAGTACCCTGCTTTGTACGAGCTCAAATATCAATTGCTGAAAGGTTGGAACAAGATCAGCCTACTAACCACACAGTTTTATATTGATCAGCTCAAATGGATACCTTACCATTTGTATAAATTTCCTTATATCCACATGAAATTAAATAGTAAATAATAAATGATGGATTATTGAAAAAAAAATGCTTAATACAGCAGAAAATAGGTTAAATGAGAACTGTTGTACTGAGCAACAGTGTATTCAAAATGATTATTTCACTTCAAATTGATTTTGGTATTTGGCACATATCACTCTTATTCTGACTGAAGCAAAAACTTATAATTGATAGCCACAGGACAGGAAATATGCCAGACCTACAAATAAGTTGTAAGTATTTCTTTGCACTTAGTTCTTCAATTACTGCTGCACTCTCTCTGCCGATAAATTATCAAAACTTAATCACCTACTGGTAGCATTGTTTCTTTTCTCTTGAAAACACATGACACAGCCAGATGTCATTACTTTCAGATTTCATCCTTTCTTGTCAGCAACATGTAAATACAGCCTTTTATTAAACCTTGGTTCCAGAAAGTTAATACAGTAGATTCCGCTTATTTGCAAGTCCTATTTGTCAGAGAAAATATTGCGAATAAGCGGTCGGCCCGATAATCCGATGGCTCTTTTCAGACCGGAAGTCAAACCAGAGTTGCAGACGATCGTTTCGTTCTATTGACAGACGTTCAGCTCTTGCATCCCGATCATTTGATTAATGTTCATAATTTTTTTAAATATATGTATTTCAAACTAAACAAGTTTTAAAAAATCGTTTGTTTGCTTATTTACCTATCAAGTGCACAAAGCACCAGAAACGATCCTGGGTGTTAGCCATGGTGGTGCTTCGTTTGACATAAAATTCAACACAATTTTTTTGTCAACACAGGTTTCGACGCATATCTCCAGTTTCCGGTTATCTAACATTTACTCCATGTGTACATGTACATTCTTACACAACATGATCGTGTGCTGTGCACCTGTATAAACCCCGACTCGCCACCTGTTAGGTTGAATGGGTGGGTAAATTTTGGTTGACGTCATAGACTGATTGCCGTCCAGACGATTCTATTTTAACGCATCAAAATAGGCCATACCATTCAAAGCAGACCGAGATAAGGAACGGTTTTCTGTGTTTTTCACAGTTTACATTCGGTACACCTTACTTTCACGCCTGTAGTCAAATTGTTTGTCACAAATTGGATTATCGACGAGACACTAACAAACAGTTAAGTTTTTTTTCCCACCCCTGTGTAATTATCTGATCGGTGATAGGTTATTTTGATCGGTCTTTCTTGTAACGGGTAAAGTGCCGAATTCGTCTGCAGTTGCTTTCGGGGAGCGTAGATAAAGATCGGACTGCACAGAATGTGTAGTCTGATCACAGAACGTCTATGTTCGTTTGTTTTTTTTCCGAGTTATACCAAGACAAGATTTAAGTACATGTAGTCATCTTTTCGCCATTTTTCCGGCCCTAAAATTACCATTTGATTAATCAGTGCTCTTGGTGGTGGATGTACAGCCTGGTACCCGAAATCTCGAGTAACCGTCCAATAGTTTGAAAATCGGCAACCAGTGAAGCTCCATATTTAGAATGTCGGCCATTTGCAGATGTTTTGTAACCGTTATTACACTTTCTTAAATGAAAAGAATAACATAAAATAC
The DNA here is from genome assembly GCA_943736015.1 of Tridacna crocea. Classification (NCBI taxonomy): domain Eukaryota; kingdom Metazoa; phylum Mollusca; class Bivalvia; order Cardiida; family Cardiidae; genus Tridacna; species Tridacna crocea. The sequence goes on from OX031063.1 coordinate 49,810,907, forward strand.
GCAAAGAATTTTTATCTTTAATGATTAAATTATGAAAACGGATCATGTCGGACTCGTCGTTTGTATACTGCTACATTGGTTTTTAAACTGCGGTTCTCTGTACGCATTGAAATTCGACTGTTATCTTTTTGAGTAACCTTTTTTTTTCCCGGACAGATTGAAATTTTTCGCTGTCTTATCCCACGGAATTGCTAATAAACACTAGAATTTCGAATCATGTGCTAATTGTTCGTTGCAAAAAACCGAAATGTTCTATTTACGGGATCCCCATTAAGCGTTGAAATTTACGTTGTCTAGATAGGAAATGGATCGGTGCTGGACCAAGTCTTGCAAATAACCGAAAATCCCGATAAACAGGGTTGCGATTAAGTGGAATCCACTGTATCCACTTTTCAATTGCAAGGGGTCCTTCCTTTAAGAAACGATGACTTTTTTCCAGACACATATTAAGTAAATTGGCATTTCAAATGAATAATATTTTGCCAGCTGTTGACTTTCTTCGACATCAAGCCTCTTTCATTAGTTTGATTGTTAGACAGTATTTACCTCAAAAAGTGTGAAATTACCTGCGCAAACTGTGCATAAATGTTATATGGTGTGAAATCCATACCTGGAATAGCCTTTTCTCATTCCTATTTGAATAAAATTTGCTTAAAACAAAGAACAACAGTCAGTTCCACCTTGTGAGCTGCCATTTTACAATTGCTGCAGACGATGTAAATCTCTATGTGTCGCAAAGATCGTCTTAGTCCTTGGTTTAATTCTCTACGCATTGGATTTTATATTAAACAAGTCCGTAGTTTCAGCTTACTTCCTTTATTTTCTTAGCTTTATTTTATTCATCTATTTATAAGCCAAAATATAACAGCAACGAAAACAATCTTCTTCATTATTTTTAATTAGCTGACCAACAACAGCTATCCAAAGAACCTTTTTATTTTCATTTCTTTGTTTTTCTTCTTATTTTAATTAGCCGATTTACAGCTATCGAAAGAACACTTTTACGTTCTTTTTATTCTGGTTTGCTTTCCAAACTCCTTTTCAAACTCCCCTCTCTTCAATCAAACACTGTTATTTATATGGCTTTAGTGCTCCGTTGGCTCCGCTGCATGAAAATCATATGAAACATAAGAATCAGTTGACATCCAATTAGCACACCAAAGGAGCAATAAACGGAGTATAACATTAACTTGGTATAAAACCGGAGTCTTACCGGAGTAGACAAAAATGTACTCTTACTACATGAGTAACTGAAATTACCTAAACAGGTGATTCAACAAGTTATATTTGAAAACATTGTGACAAAACGATAAAAAACTCGCAGAATTCGCGACACTATGCGCTGATTGGATGTTCTGTACCAGATGTGACAAGCAGGTGCGATTATGGATTCTGGGTAAATGTGACGTCATTACCATGTTGCTATATTCCTTTTCGCTAATTTAAGATATCCCAGAGGCGTTTAATGCTTGTAACATTGCGCGGTAGTCTTCAAAAAAATGAGTACGCGCAAACAGAATCGATTCCAGACATCTTGCAATCTCGTATGCTTAATTCTTTGAACTGTTCTGTTTTTACGATTTATGGACGGTGAACTAAAAATCGTCTTAATGGTCGCATACTGAGTAGATCTATATATCTTTATAGGCTTCGTGATCGCTCTTCTTCGCAATTTACATCTGCAGTATGGAAAATAAACTTTGCAAATCATGCGTTATTCTATTATTTCATAATAGTCATACCTGACAATTATGCACCTTGCCAGAATATTGTGAATTTTACACATAAGCCGAGAAATTCAGCAATGCTTCTTCTATTTAAGAACTCTGCGGACGAAAAGAATCTGAGCATGTGCAAAATATAATTCTAGACCACGTGATGTGTGTGTGTCATGTTTCTTTCAAATGATTTTGGGCATGCTAAGATTAATTCATACAAGTTTGTTGCATCAAGCAATTATTTTTTAAAAAAAACATAAATTAAAAAAAAAATCCATGAAACGGATCTTTCAAACGTTATAATTGGCCAATTTAACCAAAAAGATAAATGAATAAAGTAATTAATCAACTAAATTATTAATATGTATGTCTTATGTTTTAGTTTCATGTTAGGCACTGCGTATAAATATCCAAATTTTAATGTGATAAAAATGCAATTTTTACATAGCGAAAAAAGTGTGCCACTACTTTTATCAATTTTTTACCAAAACAATCCGTGTTTAACATTTTTTTTGCTGGCAAGCACCAATATTTCCTAAGCACTTTAACTCAGTCTTTATTCTACATTTCTGTCACTAATACTGGAAATTATTCACTTGTGTACTGAGAAAGGATCCCCTGTGCACACCTTGCATTGACTGACTGGCAAATTCCTTCTGCAAGTCTTGCAAATGTTGGTACCCTGGTAACCACCATTTTCTCTTTTACCTCCAGTGGTTTCTTCCCTTCCCAAAACAAATTTCAAATTTTCAGTCGCTTTTATTTTGTCGTCTGCAAATGCTTTCAATTTGGGCCAGTCAAACATTTTGTAGTTTGGTAAAGAGTTAATTCAGTGTAAGCAGTTTGGATCCCAGTTATAGTCACCAAATCTGCAACAAATATTACAGAAAAACAGACCACTTACCTATCTTCTCAATCGCATGATCATATCCCGTAACTTTGATTACCAAATTTTAAGCGTTGCTCTATACTCTGAAGTAATATATCAATTAATGTCATTTTTCGTCACATTTATTGATGCTTTTGATAATAGTATGAGATGGTATTATTATGGTACGATGTGGTAATGCTGTGATACGAGATAGTAAATTTTTGGTTGGAAAGTCATAAATGGAGAGGTACGAATTGGTTATGGTACGAAGTGACTGCATACCCTCACAGATATATTTTGCAAATATATTCAAAAGTTATCTCCCCTGACGGAAGTAAGTGTTGAATCCCCGCCATTTATAATCAATAAACTGTTGCTTCAAATTGCCGTTATTTGCAGTTTCCAGCTGTGACCAGTCAGAATGCAGCACAAATGCCTTTGAGGAAAAAACGAAAGAGATACAGGTAAACGGATCTATCATATGACAACATAATTATGTAGGGAATAAGTTATTTCAGAGCATCAGTTCGAGTGGTGAGGACTAGACGTCTGCTGTCACAGAAATAGAGGATGTAAAAGATATTTGAAAAGTAAATCGCAGTAGATGCAGTATGCCTTGTCAGTGTACAACATTTGCTGTCATTTAGCACATATGCAGTGTTTATCCGGCCATACAGACAACAGCTGTCAATATCACTCTTCCAATTGTTATTAGAAAGCAATTGCTAGTTATGCTTTTATCATACCAGCTTTTTGGGAACTTAATTCAGCCTAAACCAGCATTTTCTCCTTTTCCCACAGTGTTTTCTACTCTCCACTAAACAAAGTTCAAATTTTCAGTCAATTTCATTTTGTCACCTGCAAATGCTTTCGATTTGGACAAACTTAAAATATTGTCATTTGGTAGTGAGTTAACCCTTTACCAGAAGATAAAATTTTAGCCCTGTCCAAATTGAAAACACTTGCAGACAACAATTTCAGTGTGGCTCAAATGGTTTCCAGCATTTTCTCCTTTTGCCATAATGTTTTCTAAAGACTTCTTTCCAAGGGTCATCAAAAGTCATCATTGTGTGGGAAAGGGTTAGTAAAAAAAAATACTGGTTAGCAGGATTTTCTCCATATGGCACAATGTTTACAGTTACTTTTCTAAGAGTTGTCAAGACTCCGGATCATGCATTTAATTACGTTAAGGGGTTAGCTTTTAACCTGGTGACAAAATGCTAGTGTTGTCTAAACTCAATTATTTAAAGCATTTACAAACGACAGATGGAACTCAAAACATGATCATTTGGCTGTCATAGCGTGAAAAACTTCATGGGAAAAGGAAAAAATGATGGTGAGTAGCACTTTGTCCATTTCCCATGATGTTTTCCATGATGTCTTAGACCTCTGTATGTTTACAGTCTTGATTTATGGTAAACAGTTAAATATGTTACGGAATCTAAATATTTGAGGCAAATAGTAGGTAAAATGGAAAGATAAAATTTTGATGCATTCCAAAATTCACATTTTTCTTTTTATGAAATATTTTACTTTCTGTATTTATCTAGAAAGATGTAGTTGAGACGAAGTAGAGAGACATAGCTGTGATATGTTTGTAGCCGCTGTGATAATCTCTTTTGTGCTTGGGATAGTACTGACCCTACTTGTACAGTTCATGGTAGTAAGACGATGGTTGACCTATCTCCCGAAACTATACCCACCTTATAAACAACAGTATGAAAAATTTAGATTACCACCAGTAAGTTATAGAACATTTATGGACCATTTAACTTTTTACCAAACGACAAAATTTTGGACTAGTCTGAATTGAAAGCACTTGCAGACGACAAAATAGATGTGAATCAAAAATTGAATTTTGATTTTGGAAGGGTAGGAAACATTGTGGGAAAAGGAGAAATGCTGGTTACCAGCATTTTCTCCTTTTCCCACAATATTTTCAAAATATTTTCAAAAGCTTTCCTTCTCAGGGTCATCAAAAGTCGGGATTGTGTTGCAAAGAGTTCACTTTTTGCTTCACGATCGAAAAAATTTTTAGCACCACCCTGGATACTAGTAAAGGGGCCTTAATACTGTGATCTTTGGGAGAATAAAAAGATTATGAGAAAAGGAGATTTTAACTTAATCTGACCTTTTTCCACAGGATCATTAAAACATGAGATTTTTTGGTAAAGGGTGAGCTTTGTGTACATGTGTCCACAGGGATCTACACAAACAGTGTTCCACTGTCTGACAGACGCTTGAAACCTAGTATCAAAGAATGATGTGTCATGAATTTATATTTTCCCAACTTGTGGAAAACAGGGCAAAAAAAAATTGCTGCTGGTTACCAGCAGGTTCTCCTTTTCTGACAAGGTTTTCAGGAACCCTTTTCCACAGTGTTGTTTAAAGTTGGGATTGTGTGGTAAAGGGTAAAATCACTGCTGAGAGACATACACCAAACTACATGTACATTACTGTAAAAGCTAGCTTATCAGCAAGACTAATTTCAACTCTGTAACAAAAATACAAAATTTTAGACTGGTCTAAATTGAAAGCATTTATAGAGGACAAAAATAAACGTAACTCATAAAATTGAAATTTGTTTTCAATGGGGTAGAAAATATTGTGGGAAAAGAAGAAAATGCTGGTTACCAGCATTTTCTCCTTTTTCCACAATGTTTTCAAAAAGCTTCTGTCTTAAAGTCGTAAAAACCAGGGGTTTTATGCTAAAGAGTGAAGTACTTCATAGATTCCTATCTGGTTGCTATGACACAAAGATGTATATCACTAACCTCTGCTAACAATTCTAATGTGCATCAGCTAAGCTCATCCATCATATCTCTATCCATATAGCAAGCTGTTTATCCTTCACAGACAGACATGCACCAAGCAGGATTGCTGTAAAAGCTAGCTCCATATCAAGGCTGGTTTTTGCCCTTTAAATCTGTACCACACAATGATGACTTTTGACGACCCCGAGATAGAAGCCTTTTCCCACAATGTTTTCTGTCCTTCCCAAATCAAATTTTGATTTTTCCACAATGTTTTGTATCTTCTTGTCAAAGAAAGATTGTAACATTGGAGCCAAATTGAAATTGTTGTCTTGAAACATGTTCAGTTTGGACAAGGCTAAAATTTTGTTGTCTGGTAATGATTGTGTAAAGCCACACAATACAGTTTGAATAACATTGAAAGAATAGTCTTTTAAAAACAATTGGTGAATAAAGGCAAAAATGCTGGTAATCAGCATTTCCTTTGTTCACCACAATATATTTTACCCTTTCATAGATAACTTTGTCATTTGATGCTCACTTAAAATTGTCATTTGTAAGTGCCTTTGACATGAACAAGTCTATAACTTTGTATTGTCTGCACATGTCATATTCTTCAAAGATTCAACCTGTCTTACATGACGAATCACTCCCCCAAATATTGGGGGGATTGTAGTAATACACAATATAAAGTAGCAGTGGAGAAAATGGCTTTTGTCAATATGTTTGAGGTAAAATCACGCCTGCTTTAGTGCCAGATTTCTCTAAACGGCTGATCATAGCACCAGGCAGTGTTTTTTTGAGTAAACATTTATTTCAGTTTGAAATTCTAATTATCGGTTGTCGCATAGAAAAGTAGTTCGGTTCTGTACCCAAGATGCTCAAATTAGATGGATGTGCATTTGTAGAATGCCATCTAGTAGGAAGTAATGAAAATTGTGTCTTCGGGTAACGAGTTGAGTTCCATATGACATCAAATTATTCTTCGTGACAATCTGTTGACAATACTTTCTTGTAGGATTTATGGGAGAAATGGAAGGGCCAGAAGAGCAAAGATGCCAGTGGTGGTGGGAAACAAGGATCTCATGACAAAACAGAGGATCAAACTTTGGTCCTCAATGTGCTGATGCAATTTTTATTTGCTGAACTTAAAGATACTGCAAGGGTTAGAAGGTAATATTTTCATCATTTGATATTACTGTGTTGAGTTATATCTCCCTAATAAAAGACTACAATAGGTGAAGGTATCAAAATAATGCCATTTCTTTATCCCATTACTGGTGGACAAAATTTTAAGCTCGTCCAAATTCAAAGCATTTGCAGATGACAACTTCAATGTGGCTCGGATGATGCTATCTTTCATTGATAGGGTAGGAAACACTGTGCACACCTTGGTATGACCTAGGCTGTTAAAACGGCATTAAAGTCTAATACAAAAAAACGGTCCGCAGAAAAAAGGCTTATAAAACATGGTGAGAAAAAGAGAAAATGCTGGTAATCAACATTTTCTCCTTTTCCGACCATGTTTTCAACCCTCCTACTGACCATAAACAACATTTGGGCCACATTTGATTAACTCTTTACCAAACGACAAAGTTTTAGACTGGTTCAAGTTGAAAGCATTTGCAAACAACAAAATAAAAGTGACTGAAAATTTGGAATTTGTATTGAAGAGGAGAGAAAATATTGTGGGAAAAAGAGAAAATGCTGGTAACCAGCATTTCCCTTTTTCCTACAATATTTTCAAAAGGCTTCTTTCTCAGGGGTGTCAAAAGTCGGCATTGTGTGGTAACGGATTAATTGTCTGCAGATGCTAACAAAATGGTCAAGTCTAAATTCTATCACTTAGTACAGAGTTATTCAGCCTTGGCTGATTTAGGCATTATTTGGTATCTCCGTGACATGTCCTACATCAGACAATATTGATAACTCATTGAATTACAATATTAATAACCAAACATCATATAACATGATCGCTTTACAATCTGTACATAAAACCTATATTAACTCTTCACCAAACGACAAAATTTTAGACTGGTCCAAATTGAAAACATTTGCAGACGACAAAATAAAAGTGACTGAAAATTGAAATTTCTTTTGGGAAGGGAAGAAAACATTGTGGAAAAGGGAGCTAATGCTGATTACCAGCATTTTCTCCTTTTCCGGCAATGTTTTCTAAAGGCTTCTTTCTAATGGTCGTTAAAAGTTGGGATTGTGTGGTAAAGGGTTAATCAATTTGCTACTCTGAAAATCAAAGCATTTTAGTGTTGTTATGTTATTGTTTTGCAGGAAGAGGTGTAAATATCTCCACTATACAGCATAACTCTCTACATTTCTTGGTATTAACACTGTAGCTTTTACATCCAAAACAGCTATTTGAATTGTTACAGTATACTTAAAATTGAAGTACAAAGTTAGTGGTTTTGAAGGGAAAATACCAGAAAGTTCTTTACCAGATACCATATTTTTATACCCCTGCAAAACAAATGTTTTCAGGGGTATACTGGAATCAGCCTGTCTGTCTATGTATCTGTCTGTGTGTACATCCATATGTCCGTCTATGTACTAATGATTGTTGCCTGTTTCTGTCAAAGTGCTGGCGGGGGTAATAAGTCACATTCAGTGACATTTCTAGTTGCTGTTGGGGGCAGTTAGCCATAATAATACTGAAATTTTCTTTTGCATACAGATGGACTGCTAGAAAACTGAATGTTGAGTTTAATGACATGCTATCTACAAATCTTGGGAAATTTATTGACCAGATTCAGGCAGGTTATATTTGTAATTTCTCTTGTTCCATTTCTGTTTAAAAATGTTTTTTGCAGCCCTCATACAGAAAATGCTAATCAAAAGTGCATGTATTTTCTGTTTATCTTTTTAGTGTATTTCGATACAAACCCTTTGCCACGCATTCCAGATTTTTAATTACCCTGAGACAGAAGTCTTTTGAAAACGTGTTTGGGAAAGGAAAAAAAGCTGGTAATCACCATTTTCTCCTTTCCCACCAAGTTTTCTTTTCAGTTGACAGGGACAAACCCCATGTTTGCAGCTGCATTTAGATTGTTGTCCACAAACGCTTTAAATTTGATTGTTTCTGAGATGATGTTGTCAGGTTAAGAATTAAAAAGTTCTAAGTTGACATGTGTTAATACTGTTGTTGATTCTTGCTTTTATATCCTCTATATGCATAGCCATGTAACATGGGCAAATGGCATTAATTGTCTCAAAGAGTTGAAGTCACTGGATGTATCTATGAGATATTTTGTTTGGCCGCTTTTAACCAATTACCACACAATCCCTACTTTTGATGACCCAGAAAAAGAAGCCTTTAGAAAACGTTGTTGGAAAAGGAGAAACCAGTATTTTCTCCTTTTCCCACAATGTTTTCTGCCCTTGGCTTCACAAAACAAATTTCTAATTTTCGGTCCCTTTTATTTTGTCATCTGCAAATGCTTTGAATTTAGACAAACCTAAAATTTTGTTGTTTGGTATGAATTTGTGCCATTTTCAAATATATTTCAGTTGTATCATGGCAGCAGTTATAGCAATCTAAGCTTTCCCTAAGTTTCTTTCAACATTACTTCCCACAGTATTCATCTCTTCCACTTGCTACTTTTCCATGTAAATATGGTCTCAAGTATTGTCTGTGGTGAAAGAGGAGAGGATCCTCTCAAGAAGAAGCCCGCCAGGGTGGTTCAGTGGTGAGCGTGTCGGACTAATGACCTGGTGGTTGTGAATTCGATACCCGGTTGAGGCGAACTTTCTTTCCGGCGTATTTTTGCCTCTCACCTCTGCTGAAGCATGTGAGAAAAGTAGTTGGTGGCTTTGGAAAGAAAGTTGTGTTAGTACTGGTGTAAGAAAGCCAGGAAACGTGTGCGTTGCCGACAGGCATGATATGATCTTGGCTGTTAAAGTGGCGTTGAACCCCAATATAACCAACCAAATCTCACAAAGAAATACCAACATCATTCCTTGGACAGACATTGTTTGAGCATTGGAATTGACCTTTTAGAATGTGTGTCACTGCTATTTGTATTTTTATAGGTCAGAGACTTCAACTTCGGAGAAAATTTTCCTGTTGCAAAGTTTTTGGAACTGCGTAACTTTGAAATGAAAGATGATACTATACATGTATGTATTGCTTTCTCTTTTTTTTTGTGATACAATAGATGTGATTGTCTTTGTTAATGGCTATGACTTGCATGTTTAGTTTTGTTATGTATTTCTTAAGTCTGTCTCTGAGAGAGTTTTCTAAACATTACTTGAGAACAAGCAATAGAATAACTCTTCAGCAGGTTACTAAATTTTAGACTTGTCTTCATGAAAGCATTGACAGCAGGAAACATTGTGGTGATATTGTTGTAGAAAGCATCATGGCCAAAGGTGAAGATGCCACAGTGTTGTTTACCCATTCAGAGACAAATCTGAACATATGAGCCATGCGCAGTTTGTTGCGCAGCATATGCAGGCTGACCTGGGCCGAAAAAGTTTTGCTATGTGTCAATTTTCTGTGTGTTAAGGGACCTTTCTACCACCTGATCCAGTGAGATACTAGTTACCGGCGTTTCTCCTTTTCCTACAATGTTTTCAAAAGGCTTCCTTCTCAGAGTTGTTAGAAGTCGTGATTGTGTGGTAGTAGGTTAACCCCTTACCACACAATCCCTACCTTTGACGCCCCTGAGAAAGAAGCCTTTTGAAAACACTGTGGGAAAAGGAGAAAATGCTGGTAACCAGCATTTTCTCCTTTTCCCACAGTGTTTTCGAACCTTTCCAGAACAAATTTCAATTTTTCAGTCACCTTTATTTTGTCGTCTGCAAATGCTTTCAATTTGGACCAGTCTAAATTTTTCTCGTGTGGTAATGGGTTAAGGACAATAGCCCATTTATTAGTCACAATCTCAAGCCTAAAGATGGTTCACACTTGCCATTAATGTGTTACTGTATCTATTGTATTCACAGACTGTAGATGTGGCACTAGATCTGGACTATGATGGAGGATTCCAGATCACCTTGGATGTTGACATTGTGTTTGGGGCATGGGCGTATTTATCAGTAACTGTCACAAAGTTAACCGGGCTGGCTAGGCTGCAGCTAACGAGACATCCTTTCACACATTGGTCTTTCGCTTTCTATGAGGTAAACATAACTTCTTAACCCTTTCCTAAGCGACAAATTTTAGACTCTTCCAAACTCAAAGAGTTTGCAGACGACAATTTTAAATTTGATAAAAATGGCAGAAAGTTCTCCAAATGGGTAGAAAACACTGTGGGAAAAGGAGAAATTGTTCATTACGAGCAATTTTTCCTTTTCCCACAGTGTTTTCAAAAGACTTGTGTTATATATGTGGGTATTCATGGAAACAACAACTATTAAGCTAAACAGAATATTTAATACTAACAAAGATCAGCATACAAGAGAGAGTATATATAGTAATAAGATACTCTAGCTAAGAGGCGTGGCTAAAGCTGGTAAGGCATACATTTACTGATGTACATATAGTATTTTATTATAAAACTACAAACACAACACTCTCCCCCTTCAAATGTAAAGTCATCAAAATTCAAATGAAAATTTTATTTCAAAATTTGAACAGAAAACCATCACATTTGAAAATTATGCACATACTGCTTTAACAACAAAAATTCATGAATGAAATTCTTTGTCATGTTAATTAGGATCCACAAAAACAATGTTTCATTCAATTAACATTAACAATTTCTTTATCTGCTGTAACAGTACAAATCAACCAACAAATATTTGTGTTAGTGATAAACTACAGATTTAACCTATCTGGAGCTTTTCGTACTCTCGTGGGATATCTTTTATCACCACTACTTGGGATGTCCAATTGTTTATCATAATTAGTAATTATTGGTGTGCTGTCCTTTTCATGAGTTTTCTCAGATAATGGCGGTGGATTATTGCCATTAGATGGTTGATTATCAGTTTCTGGAATTTGTTCACTTGACATGAGTGGTGTAGGTAAAACATTATCAGTGTGAGAAGACTGCGTCGGAATTTTATAAAACTCGGACCGTCTAAGTTGGTCTATGTGTCGTCTCAAAATGATCCCATTACCTACATCAACTTTATACATGACTTGTCCTTCACGAGATACAATAGAACCTGGTAACCATTTACCCTTTGCTCTATAGTCCCTTGCCAATACATTATCCCCTATTTCAAACTCACGTAGCTTTCTGCCATCATTTAAAGCTAATTTCATTTGTGAATTGGAAACAACTTGTTTCGTATCAGGTTTAAGCAAATCTAACCTTGTCCTGAGATTTCTACCTAGAAACAATTTTGAAGGAGATTCGCCTGTAATAGCGTGAGGTGTATTACGGTACCTTATCAAAAATGTATTAACTTTCAAATTCAAGTCATTTGAAGACATAGTCATAGCTCGCATGCTAGACTTAAATGTGCCAATGAATCTTTCTGCTAAACCATTTGTACTTGGTTTGAAAGGTGCGGATCTTAAATGTAAGATTCCATTATCTTTCATGAATTTTTGAAATATATCGCTAGTAAACTGAACTCCATTGTCTGATACTAACTGTTTTGGCAATCCATTTCTAGCAAAAATATTTCTCAATTCTGTAATTGTTCTTTCGGCTGTAGTTGAATTCATGATAACAACTTCGGGCCACTTTGAATGCGCATCTACCACGACGAAGAACATTTTATTCAAAAATGGACCTGCAAAGTCTACATGAATACGTTCCCATGGCGAACTTGGCCATTCCCATGGATGTAAATTACATGATTGGGGCTCTTTCTGTTGCATTTGGCAACCTGAGCATTGTTTGACCAAATTTTCAATATCTTTGTCAATTCCAGGCCACCATACGTAACTTCTTGCAAGTAATTTCATTTTAACAATTCCAGGGTGACTTGCATGCAACAAATCTTAAACTTGCCTACGTAGTTTAACAGGTATAACTACACGTATTCCCCACATTATACATCTTCTATGTATTGATAATTCATTTCTGCGATTGTAAAACGCTTTCAACAATGGATTTTCTACGAGAGATCCCCATCCGTTTTGGACATTTTTAAGCACACGTGATAAAATGTTTTCACGCTGCGTTTCCCTTCTAATTTCAGCGTTTGTAACAGGGAGTTGCTCTATTTGTGATGTATAAAAAACATCATCATCATCATCATCATCCTGTTTTTGTCTTTGAGACTGTAGAGGCAATCTTGATAACCCATCAGCATTTCCATGCTGTTTTGTGCTTTTATACTCAATATCGTATTGAAAACCTGACAAAAATAATGCGTACCTTTGGACACGCACAGCTGTCATAGCTGGAATGCTTTTATTTGGATTGAAGATTGATAACAGAGGTTGGCAGTCTGTTACAAGGGTAAACTTTCTACCGTATAGATATGGGTAAAATTTCTTTACTCCCCAGTAAATTGCAAGTGACTCACGGTCTATTTGAGCATATCGTTGCTCCGTTTGAGTCAACGATCTTGAAGCATAAGCGATTGGTTTTTCTACACCATTTTGCATGACATGTGACAAAATAGCAGACACACCATACGGACTTGCATCAGTTGCAAGTTTAACTGGCAGTTTGGGGTTGTAATGAGTCAGTACTGGTTCAGATGTAATCAACATTTTTGACTTTTGAAATGCTGTTTCACACTTTTTTGACCATTCAAATTTCTTATTTTTCTCAAGAAGCTCATTTAAAGGTTTGACAACAGTTGAAAGATTGTTCAAAAATCTATGATAATAGTTCAGAAGACCTAGATATGCACGAAGAGTTGTGACATTGTGCGGTCTCGGGCTGTTTAGTACAGCATCGACTTTTTCTTTGCTTTTCCACAACCCATGCTTATCAATTTCATGACCACAATAAGTTATACAGTCTTGGAAAAAAGAACATTTATCTCTATTCAGTTTCAAATTATACTGAGCTAGTCTTGACAAAACCATTTCTAAGTTTTTTAAATGTTTGTCGTCGGTCTCACCTGTGATTACCATATCATCAAGAATGCATTGAACACCATTAATTCCTTGTAATATTTGTTCAATAGTTCTTTGCCAAATTGCTGCCGCTGACGATACACCATACACAAGTCTATCCATACAATACAATCCCTTATGTGTGTTGATAGTGAGCACTTTTTTACTTGCTTCGTCCATTTCCAAATGTAGGTATGCTTGCCGTAAATCTAGTTTTGTAAATTTTTGACCTGGCGATAGATTGGCGAAGACATCTTCCACCCGTGGTAATGGATATTTGTCCACTTCCAGAGCCTGGTTTACTGTTACCTTGAAGTCTCCACAAATTCGTATTTGTCCATTTGGTTTTACGACGGGTACGATAGGTGTTGCCCAGTCACTTGTGTTAACCTTTGAAATTATTCCTTGCTTTTCAAGGTTTTCTAATTCTTGCTCAATTTTAGGTTTGAGAGCATATGGTACTGGTCTTGCCTTCAGAAATTTGGGTTTAGCATCTTTCTTTAATGTAAGTGAAGCCTTGATACCCTTCACTTTGCCAATTCCGTCACAAAAAATTGATCCATATTTCGACAGAATGTTCTTGAGTTTCTCATTTGTACTTACAGTTTTGACGTACAGAATGTTATTCCAATCAAGTTGGATTTCCGATAACCAGTCACGTCCCAACAATGTCGACCCATTTCCTTTGACAACATGTAAACAAAGATTTTTCTCTTGACCTTTGTATTTCACGTGAACTGTTTTTACTCCAACCTGCTCAATCGTTTCATTTGAATATGTCTTCAGCACGGATTTCGGGGTTTCTAGCTTTATCTTCCCAAAATGTCGTACAAAATCTCTATAACTCATAAGACTTACAGAAGACCCAGTGTCAACTTCCATGACTATTGGTTTTCCCCATATGTCCATTGTCACAGTGATTTTGGATTTACTCGTATTCAAAGAATGCACAGAAAGAATGTCATTGCTGCTGCTTTCTTCCATGCAGTTAACAGCTTTACATATCGAAGCAATATGTCCTTTTTTATTGCATTTGTAACAAACGGCATTCTTCAATCTGCACTTCTGCGATTTGTGGTTATTTTTGCCACAGTGATCACAGCTTGATTGGTTTGAATTCTGTCGATCCTGTTGAAATTTCTTCTTTGATTTTTCTTGTTTCTTTCTTTTAGAAACTTTTTCGATGGTACCCAAATTGGTAGTATTACTTAACTCTGCAGCATCTTTAATAGCAGTTTCCATGGCAGTTGCAATTTCTATAGCCTTTATCAGGGTTAGTTCTTTAGTGGATAGCAGTTTCTTTTGGATGTTTGTGTCCTTTAATCCGCAAACAAACCTGTCCCTCAATGCGTCCTCTAAGTACCCTAGCTCCGAATTCACAATGTTCGGACATTTTGCGTAATGTTGCTATAAAATCACTGATGGACTCACTCTGTAACTGGTTTCTTTTGTGGAACCTGAACCTTTCTGCAATAAGTAATGGCTTTGGAGACAAATGTTGGCTCAATATTGTACACAGTTCATCAAAAGACTTTTCTGCCGGTTTTTCTGGAGATGTTAAATTCCTCACTTGCGCATACGTTTTATCACCTAACAGAGTTAACAAAGCAGATACTTTCTTCTCATTTCTGATATTATTGACTGCGAGGTATTGTTCAAGCCTTTCTTGGTATACTGTCCAGCTGTCTTTATATTATGTCAAATGGATTAATAGCTCCTAACAAAGCCATAATGTTCAGATCACAAAGTATCACAGTCCAAAGTCACGTAATCAATTTCTCATAGAATCCCATCCTCGTCGCCAATTTGTTATATATGTGGGTATTCATGGAAACAACAACTATTAAGCTAAACAGAATATTTAATACTAACAAAGATCAGCATACAAGAGAGAGTATATATAGTAATAAGATACTCTAGCTAAGAGGCGTGGCTAAAGCTGGTAAGGCATACATTTACTGATGTACATATAGTATTGTATTATAAAACTACAAACACAACAACTTGTACTGCAGACAGGTAAAAACAAGGGCTTGTTTGGGAAAGGGTAAATATTTAATGGAACGACAAGATGTTGGACTAGTCAAAATTGAAAACCTATTTCATTGTGGCTCAAATGGTGCTATTTTCCTTTGATAGGATAGAAAAGATTGTAGGCATAAGGAGAAATGGTGGTAACCAGTATTTTCTCCCTTTCCCACAAAATTTCTAATAGACTTCTTTTCTAGGGTCAATAAAGTTGGCACTGTGCAATAAAGGATTGAAAAGAACACAGATTGTACCAATACTTCAGTTATACCCATTAACCCATTACCATGCAATCCTTACTTTTGACGGCCCTGAGAATAAAGCCTTTAGAAAACATTGTGGGAAAAGGAGAAAATGCTGGTAACTTCTCCTTTTCCCACAATATTTTCTACTTTTCAGAAAAAAAAAATTCAAATTTTCAGTCAGTTTTATTTTGTCGTCTGCAAATGCTTTCAATTTGGACCAACCTAAAATATTGTTGTTTGGTAATGAGTTAATCCTAACTGTGTGCATCTCAGACTCAGCTGCTTTGATGGCCATAAAAATCAAGATCAAGCAGTTTTTCTTGCAGTCTGATCTAGGATCAGCTGAACCTGCTACGTTGAGATATTCTTTCCAATGATGATTTATAGCTCCATGTATATGGTAGGACTGTGTTTGTATCTTTAAATGCTTGTATAATCTCAAAAAACTGTATGAATGAAATATAGTGAAAATACGGATTCTAAAATGGGAAATGTCCGTATAGGACCCACACTAGTGCTTGCCTCCAACATAGATTTCTTTAACTCTTTACCAAACGACAAAATTATACATTGGTCCAAACTGAAAACATTTGCAGACGACAAAATAAATGAGACTAAAAAATTGGAATTTGGTTTGGGAAGGGTAGAAAACATTGTGGAAAAAAAGGAGAAAATGCTGGTAACCAGCATTTTCTCCTTTTCCCACAATGTTTTCAAAAGGCTTCTTTCTCAGGGTCGTTAAAAGTCGGGATTGTGTGGTATAGAGTTAAATAAGGTCTTAAAACTGAGAGCACCAAATGAGCAAAGTTAAATATATATATATTCTGTGCAAAGTAGGAATCGGGACAATTTCGGAAATGTCCTGCGCTAAGTAGGAATTCTCACTTTGTCGGGTGAAGTAAGAATTCCTACCTGGTGCGGTTTGATTCCGGAAATGTCCCTGTGCAAAGCAGAAATCGGGACAAAGTGAGAATCTATTATTTTCCCTGCGCAAAGTAGGAATCGAGGACAATGTAAGAATACATGTATATGTTTTCTCATTTTCATTTTTCATCATTTTCTGATCATTGTTATTGATGTTCGATCCTAAATCTACACTGTCTGATACTCTGAGATTTTCCCTGGTGAAAAGAACTTTGATATTGTGATAGTTTGTAGTTTAACCACATTTTTGGCTGCTCCAAAATGAAAGCATTTGCAAGATAAGAAGTTAAATGTTGCTTAAATGACGGAATTTGTCTTTGAAAGAGAAGAAAACATTGTGGAAAAAGGATAAACTGTTGGTAACCATGTTTTAATATTTTAGCATGAAGGATTTGATCTACTCCTTCACCATCACTTAAGCATAGCTGCTTCATGTTGCAATGGAGAAATATTTTCAGTTGCAAAATGTTCTATTTAAATTTATCGTATAAAAATTCTTTTGCTTATTCTTATTTTGTTTTATTCTTGGAACTATTCCCACTTTGCACTACCCTTTGAACTCTTACTTTGTCCAATCCTATTCCTACTTTGCGCACAGACCATATCTGACCGAAATACAATATATCTCCCTTGCTCAATTCTAGAATTGTCCAGTACAATTCCGGCATCAGCGGACAGAGTGAGAATTCCTACTTTGCGCAGGACAATTCAGGAATTGTCCCGATTCCTACTTTAAGCAGAACATATATATCAAGTGATTCATAAATTAGTTATCTTAGATCTTTTTCTCTCTTTATTTCAAGTACATTTTTTTTCTTTTTCCTGTATTTGCAGGAACCTAAGATGGAGTTTATGGTAGATTCCAGATTCAATGGTCGGCCTATCCCTCAAATATCATATCTCATAGTTAATCAGGTTGGACTCTTATTGTCTCCCACATTTTTTACCTTTTTAAATTACAGGTTACACGTTTAGAACCACATTCCAATTATTTTTTTCATAATTCATTTACTAGTTGCTCAGTCAATGATTAACCCTTTACCAAACAATCCCTGGTTGTTACGACCCTGAGACAGAAGCCTTTTGAAAACATTGTGGAAAAAGGAGAAAATGCTGGTAACCAGCATTTTCTCCTTTTCCCACAGTGTTTTCTACCCTGCTAGAAACAAAATTCAATTTTTAAGTTACATTTATTTTGTCGTCTGCAATTGCTTTCAGTTTAGACCAATCTAAAATTTTGTCGTTTGGTATAGGGTTAAACCACAATGTCTTACAATAAATTTGAGGAAAACAAGCTACAAAGAAGTGTATTGATGTTAGATTTATTACATGTGAAGGTGAAGACACTGTGGCAGTGGAAGAATTTTTATTTTTATGAATTTGTTTACATTCATCCTTTAGTGAAAGCCTGCATTATTAACTCTTTACTCCATGGATACTCATTTCTACGCATTGCTTGTAGGAGCTTTTGGAAAACATTGTGACAAAAGGTGAAATTGCTCGTGACGATTTGCTCCTTTTCTGAAAATGTTTTGAAAAGGCTTCTTTTTGAGAGTCGTTAAAAGTAGGGACTGTGTGGTAAAGGATTAAATAGTGTGGTAAAGGGTTAACCCATTACCACACAATGCCTACTTTTGACGCCCCTGAAAAAGAAGCCTTTGGAAAACATTGTAGGAAAAGGAGAAAATGCTGGTAGCCAGCATTTTCTCCTTTTCCCACAGTGTTTTCTATCCTATTAAGAAGCAGTTGCACCATTTTAGCCGTATTGAAACTGTCATCTACAAATGCTTCCCAATTGAAATGGCTAAAATTTTGTCGACTGGTAAAGGGTTAATTTAATAAAGACTATTATATAGTACTGTACTTACCCTTTTTTCCAGATAAAGAGAACCATTAGAAAAAAGCACATACTACCTAGTTATAAAATGAGATACAAACCCCTCTTTGTAAAACCGGAAGAACATTATATAAACCCAGACCTTTGTTTCCGTGGTAACAAGTTGGGCTGTGGTCGTCTAACTGTAACAGTATTGAAATGCTCAAGATTACAAAGTCTATCACCTGAGGGCAGATTGTATTGTACCTTGTCTGTTGGTAAGTTACTGTCTAGTATTTAGCAGATCCAGATAAGTTTTTGGCAAAGGGTAGGGATAATTATGTGACAGTGCCATCAAATTATGGAGAAATCACTTCTCGTCAGCACCACTAACACCGGTGTTGATACTCATTACAGTTCCCTAGGTAAAAAAATTATTAATTAGTACACAGAAAACAGGTTCACCCTTTCGCCAACAATCCAAACCCGAACTAAGCACCACAATGCAGTTGGCAGGGTGTAGGAACTAGGGGGTCATTTTTTTCAAATCTCAGCTTGGCAAATCTCTGTCTTAGGATTGATGATAGTCATTGTGACAGGATTCATTCCTCTCTTAGTGCTAATCTTCTGCGAGGTTTTTAAATGAAAAGATCTGTTTGGTAAAGAGTAAAGCCACTACCACACAGTTCCTACTTTTGAGGACCCTGAGAAAGAAGCCTTTAGAAAACATTATGGGAAAAGGAGAAAATGCTGGTAACCAGCATTTTCTCCTTTTCCCACAATGATTTCTACTCTTCATGAAACAAATTTCAAATTTTCAGTCACTTTTATTTTGTCGTCTGCAAATGCTTTGGATTTGGACAAGCCTAAAATATTGTCGTTTGGTAATGGGTAAAAACTAATTTGGAAGAAGGTGTTTCTGCCTTTTTTGAACAAAGTCTCCTTCCACCGTGATAATGTCTTGTCCAAATTGAAAGCATTTTAAGCTGACATTGTGAATGTAGATCAACTGGAGGAGCTTGTCTCTGATGGGTTAGAAAACATTTTCAGAAAAGGAGATAATTCGTGTTATCAGCTTTTTCTTCTGTTTCCATATTATTTTTGTTGTACCCCCACAAAACAATGTTTTTGGGGTATACCGAAATCAGCCTGTCCTTTGGTGTGTCCGTATGTGTACAAAATACTAGTTATTTTGTGTTGCAAACTCCTCCTACAGTTTTCCTTCAATTGTATTGAAGCTTTGCACATTATGTTGATCATATATTTAAGGATTTGCAAAACACACTTTTCCAAGTGTCAGCTCTTCCTGGTTGTCTCCCTTTGAACTTGACACTTTTTTTCTGTCAAAGCGCTGGTGGGGGTATTAACCCATTACCACACAATCCCTACTTTTGACGCCCTTGAGAAAGAAACCTTTAGAAAACATTGTGGGAAAAGGAGAAAATGCTGGTAACCAGCATTTTCTCCTTTTCCCACAGTGTTTTCTACTCTTCCCAGAACAAATTTCTATTTTTTAGTCATCTTTATTTTCTCGTCTGCAAATGCTTTCAATTTAGACCTGTCTAAAATTTTCTTGTGTGGTAAAGAGTTAAGTCACATTCAGTGACGGCTCCAGTTAATTTTGGGATTGTGTGGTAAAGGATTAAATGCAGAATTTGATCAAACGTTGTATCATAATTTTTCAGATAAAGAAGACATGGAGGCAGTCTGGAGACAGTGTTGGTCTACGCTTGATGTGGAAATTGAGTTACAACCTCAAGTTCCACTTGGCCTATCTCTGAAAGATGTATGTTTCTAATTTGTATATATCATATTTCATGTGTCTATTTTTAGAAATGTTACAGGTAAAGAAATGTCGTAATATAAGTTGTGTGGGAATTATTTCCCTTTCACAGTGAATATTTTCCTCCTGCCGGAAATCTGGAACTACTTTTTTTATTTCGTTGCAATGACTAGTTTTAAAAGTGGCATTCGTTGACAAAAAAATTAGAGGAAATATAATGTATAATTTATTTCATTAGCTTGTGGTTAATTCGTGGAAATATTTTTCTCAAAAGGGAAAGGTCCGCGAAAATAGCTTGTGCCTTACGGCACTCGTTATTTTCGCATACCTTTCCCTTTTTCGGCAAATATTTCCCATATTAACCACAAGCTGATGAAATAAACTCTATTGCTTTACCACATGACAAAAATTTAAATAGATCCAAATAGGTAGCTTTTCCAAAGGACATCGTAAATGTGGCACAGTTAATAAGAAAACATGGTTTGAAAAGAAGAAAATGCTGATTAACAGCATTTTGTCCTTTTTCCACAATGTTTAAAAAGCTTTATTTCTCAGTGTCATTTAAAGCTTAGGATTGCATGTTATAAAGTTAATCAAATATGAGCATTTTTATTGCACAGGAATGAAAAATGCTGTTTTTGATCATGATTGAAAAAAACATTGAAGAAAAAGTTGAAATAACTGGCATAAATTAATGGCTCCTTTTGTCACAAACTTTGCAAATCTGTCAATATTTGGGGCCTAGAAATTTGTATACCTTCCAAATATAGGGTTCAAAGAGCAAATAGAAGAAAGATAGAATACATGAAAGAAAAATTGTGAACATGTTGCATCTTGTGTTCTAATAAATTTACTTTCTTTCCATTGAAAAAAGCTGTTGGAGGAAATAGTGAAATTGAATATGATTTTGTTAACTTACAATAATTTTCTGGTAAATGGTGAACATTGTACTCCTGCTAGGGGTTGCTGCTCATGGTGAAGGTTTCCTTGAGATGTCGCCCCAAAAACAGCACAGGTGAAACCCTTTACCCATTACCTACAATCCCTACTTTGGACGACACTAAGAAATAAGCTTTGAGAAAACATTGTGCTAAAAGGAGAAAATGCTGGTAACCAGCATTTTCTCCTTTTCCCACAATGTTTTCTACCCTGCTGGACACAAATTTCAATTTTCGAGTTATATTTATTTTGTGGTCTGCAAATGCTTTCAATTTGGACCAGTCTAAAATTTTGTTGTTTGGTAAAGAGTTAAAGAACTAAGATGTTGCAAATATCTTAAAGCAAAAAAAAACAGCTGAAAGTGGAGTTAAACAAACTGATTCGCTCTCTTTTTGCAGCAAATGAGCAGTGACAAGATAGAGAAAAGACGAGTTATCATTGACAACATTATACCTGATAGCCTGGCCAGTACTGTGAACTTGTTGAGGGTAACTCTTCATAGCTATGTCGTGTTCACTTGCCATGTTTTTATATTGTTTCAGTTTAACTCTTTACCACATGGCAAAATTTTAGACTGGTTCAAATTGTAAGCGTTTGCAGACGACAAAATAAAGGTTGACTGAAAAGTTGAAATTTGTTCTGAGAAGGGTAGAAAACACTGTGGGAAAAAGAGAAAATGCTGGTTACCAGCATTTTCTCCTTTTCCTACAGTGTTTTCAAAAGGCTTCTTTCTCAGGGGCATCAAAAGTAGGGATTGTGTGGTAATGGGTTAACTTGTAGTGCACTTTGAAAGACTCAGTTTGGTTTTTCAAATGAACATTGATTAAAATCAGACAGGCTTTTGTAGACAGTAAGGGTTGTGATCAGTTTTCTGTTTGTACTGAGTTGCTGGCTAAGACTAGCATGTGTCATACAGATATGACCTCTAATTGTTTATGCTGACAGGCCTTGCAAAATATAACTACATCAGAAAAAAGATGGCTATGGTCCTCTCAAAAATTTAGGTGAGCGATCCAGGGCCATCTTGGCCCTCTTGTTTAAATAATTTGGTACGCTAAGTACAATTTCCCTTCTGAGTGCCCCAATTCAATGAAAACTGATGTCACTGGAAACTGACATCTCTGAAGCCTTGATAATGCCTGCTAAAATGTCCAGCTTGGCACATAATCTTGATGTTAATCTTGATCGACGCCCCCATTTTGGATGTTTTGTTGATCAAGTAGTCCTGTATATGGGGCTCCCGAAAGGAAAACTGCTTTTATGTTGGTTTTGCCTGTGTTTAGGATATAAGCTGTTAGGTTTACATGTACAAACATTTATTTTAAGCTTTGCAACGACTACACTTACAATCATCTTTCGAAATATATGTGACCCGTCACAAAAAAAGGGACCTTCTGGGAACTGCAAAAAATATCAACCCTGGTCAGACATTTATTGCTTTTATGATATTTTCTGTATAAAAAGTGGTCAATCTACATTGTTATACAATCATTTTTGAGCTATCAGCGTAAATTTACATGCACTGTCGTTGATCTGTTCTCATCTAATTCATGTGTGGAATTCCCAAATAGTCCCTTAGTGTGATAGGTCACACATATCACTGAAGCTGACTTAAGTTGAAAGATATTAATCATGTATTTAGTGGGTTTTTTTCTCTTTAACAGGGGGACATCATAGAATCAATAGGATCTGTTAGAGTATTGTCAACTAAACATGCAAACAAACAGCTCAGACTTAGTGGAGAATGGTAAATATTCAAGGCTACATTTAGCAGATGTTATTTGTCAAGCTTTTTGTGTTTAACCCTTTACCACACAACAAAATTTTGGACCTGTCCCAATTGAAGCATTTGCAAATGACAGTTCCAATTCGGCTTATATGATATTATTTTTCCTTGACTGGTTAGAAAAAATTGTGGGAAAAGGAGAAAATGCTGGTTACCAGCATTTTCTCCTTTTCCCTCTATGTTTTCAAAAGCCTGCTCTTTCAGGGGTGTTAAAAGTCGTCACTATGTGGTAAAGGGTTAATCATAATCAAGTTTGTTTCAAATAGGTTTGTTTCAAAATGTGAGGATCTTCTGGGAAAGAAAATTATGTCATTTCATATCATCCTTTATTTTGAAAACCCTTTACAAATTTCCTTGGTAAAAATGGATTTAAAAAAGGGAGAAATATTGAAAATTTAGATTTTTAGCTCCACTGGCCGAAGGCCAGCGAGCTTATGTCATGGCCCGTTGTCCGTTGTGCGTCCGTCCGTGCGTTAACTTTTTCTTTAAACATCTTCTTCTCTGAAACTACCCATCCAATTTTGATGAAACTTCACAGAAATGATCCTGCCATGGTCCTCTTCAGAATTTCTTGAAAGAATTTAATTCCTTCAAAAACTCTGGTTGCCATGGCAACAAAACTGAAAAAAATTGAAAATCTTTGAAAATCTTCTTGTCTGAAACCGTAAGGCCTAGGGCTACCAAATTTGGCATGTAGCTTTATCTAGGGGACCTCTACCAAGTTTCTTCAAATTATAGCCCTGGGGTCAAAATTGGCCCCGCCCCGGGGGTAACAAGTTTTACATGGGCTTATATAGGGAGAACTTTAAAATTCTTCTTCCACCTAGCCATAGGGCCTAGGGCTACCAAATTTAGCATGTAGCTTTATCTAGTGGACCTCTACCAAGGGTGTCCAACTTATAGCCCAAGGGTCAAATTTGGCCCCGCCCCGAGGGGTAACAAATTTTACATGGGCTTATATAGGGAAAACTTTCAAAATCTTCTCGCACCTAGCTATAAGGGCTAGGTCTATCAAATTTTGCATGTAGCTTTATCTAGGGGGTCTCTACCAATGGTGCCCAAATTATAGCCCTGGGGTCAAATTTAGCCCCGTCACAGGGGCTCACAAGTTTTACATGGGCTTATATAGGGAAACTTTAATAATCTACTTGTACATAGCCATAAGGCCTAGGGCTACCAAATTTTGCATGTAGCTTTATCTAATGGGCCTCTACCAAGAGGGCCCAAATTTTAACTTTGGGGGTCAAGTTTGACCCCACCCCAGGGGTCACAAGTTTTATATTGGCTTTATAAACCTGTCTCATGGGTCACATATTTTACAGGGCCTTTTATTAAGCAAACTTGTTTTACAGGGCTTTTTATTGGGCAAGATTCAAAAATCTTCATGTTTATAACCACACATTCTAGTTTCATATTGTAGGTCTGAGGTCAAAATTGGCTCCATCCAGGGATCACAAGTTTAACATGGGCTTCAAAATATAGTCACTTCAATTTAAACATTAATCAAGGGAAATAACTCTTTGTATGAAAGATAAAGTTTGGTACTATTTACCTCCCTTGATTATTATCAAACTGCATTGATACATGATTAGTGCTAGACATTAAGTTTTTTTATAGAAAATATTCTGTTTTCAAGTGTGATTCATTTTGATGCTAATAGTTATGTTCACATGAGTTGAATAATAAATTCAGAGTAAGGTTTCTATCATTCAGCTTATTTTTCCAAAGATTTTACCTTTTCATGCTTACGAGTTAACCTGCTTGTACTGCCTGACAGTGTTCATTGTTTTTGAAGGCCCTCTTTTTTAGGGTCATGAACGCTTGAATTTGCGTGGTAAAGGGTTAAAAAGCCAGTGGAGCAATACAGGGCCATCATGGCCCTCTTGTTTAAAGTTGTAAGAGTGAAATGCAAAGTAAATGAATATCAGTGGAAAAGATAGAAGCACAAAAAACTTGAATAGGAAACATTTTTTGGATGGCTTGGTTTTAGGTAAACTAAGCATTTTCAGTGTTGGTTTTATCTCTTTTAGTAGATTTTAGAACTGTATGTTTTTTCTTATTTCAGTATTAAGCTAAGAGTGAAAAGGTTCCAGGGTCGTTATATACAAGAAGAACTGCAGTATCAAGAAAATGCCATTAATTTAGAGGTAAAAAGTTTGCCTTGTCAATAGCTTTTAACCCTTTACCAAACAACAAAATTTTAGACTGGTCCAAATTGAAAGCCTGCATTTTCTCCTTTTCCCACAATTTTTTCTACCCAGTCAAAGAAAAATAATATCATATAATATCATATAAACCGCATTATTTTCAAAACAGTGTTTTCAAAGAGCTTCTTTCTCGGGGTCGTCAAAAGTAGGTATTGTGTGGTAATGGCTTAAAGCCTGTGCGGGGGAGAGGATTAAGGGGACAGGATTACAAAGATATATAAAAATATATAGTCGAATCTGAGGTTGCGGTCATACGTGCGTAGCGGCCAATCTGTGATTAACGGTCAGTTCAGGCCTGCCCGTGCAAATTAACTCTTTAAAGTCCTTTATTAACGGTAAACTGTGATATGTGGTCAGCGGTCACATTTGAAGATCTTAATTGCACTTAAAGCATATCCCATAAAGTGGTCACGCGACCCGACTAATTGCTAGCAGGTGGTGTGAAAAATTAATTAACATATCTGGCTCTGTGTGCATACACCGCGACGCTATACCAATCAATATGTGTGATAAACAGTTGAACATCATAGTGTAGGTGTACACTTTGCATAAACGATGTTATAGCGGGAGCCCTATTCTTTGCTGATCGGCAGATAGACGCTGCTTCCCCGCAATGCTTTACACTACTATTGAAAACGAGGTTACCAATTTCCAAAATGGCGTCGATTACCGTAATTTGCGTAAATTTTGGGACAGTAAAAAATAATTATTCTTTTTCGTTTCCCAATACTGTGGTCTACAAGAAAAAATATGATCAAACAAGGCAATCTGTCATACTGAAAGTCACTGGCTAACCCGTCGAATATTGCCGACGTTGAACGTCAGTGATGTCAGATTTGCAGGTTGTCTATTTTTAGATTGATTGGAATTCCACCGATCAGTTTGAGCACAAGAGTTTAAAACTTCGCATTTTCTCATCGTTTTCGTTGATTATTAACTTTTCGCTCAATATTGTCTGCATCATGGGATCGCGATGAATATGTTATTTTGCGTTTGTAGATAAGAATTACAACATACAAGTAATTTACCTGCTTTACATCTATGTGAGGTGAACAACGTTAATTCCACTCTGACAAGTAGCCTACCTGCTCGGACCGTTTTCAAATCGATCTATTGACCTTGGGTAAAACTGTGTAGCTTTATTTCTATTTATACACACAATGAACTCGATTGACCTAAAATACACGCACGCGTGTCAACTCAAGATGTCAACTTCGGATGTACACACGTTATACACATTATGGGTCTTGGATAACGAAGGAAATCTACTGATTACAGTAAAAATGTATAGCAGAGAAAGACTGGAAGAGGTGAAAGTGCTCATGAGGAATGATTTCTATTTTCATTCCACAATGTTTTCAACAGTTATCATCGGCAGTGGAATTTAAAAAAATTGGACTTGTCCAAATTGAAAGCTTTTGCAGACAACAATGTAAATCATAAATGTGATTGAAAATTTTAAATTTGTTGTGAAAGAATGGAAAATAGTTTTGCTAATCTGATCTGTGTTAAGCAGCCAACTGTCGTATGTAGCCACTTTTGGCTTGTCCCTTGGTTGGCTGCTTAAGACAGTTTCGACTGTACTTTCTGTTATTGCTCACCTGCATCTATCTCTCTGACCAACTGTATATCCTTCACAATTATAAAACCCTTTACCTCACAATTACGAGTTTTAACCACCCTGAAGAAGAGGGCTATTGAAAACAGTGTAACATTGTCAGTTTTCAGATAGAGTATGTTTCGGTTATTCTATGTTAACGGTTTGCCATGTATAAGTATCTGCATTAGAAACAAATATATCAACCTATTTCAGGCTGCACAATGTGCACAGGTTGCCCTGATTCATTGTGGGAAAGAAAAAAATGCTGGTAACCAGCAATTTGACTTTTTCCCACAATGTTATGTAACACAGATAATTTCCACCATTTGAGCCACATTTAACTCTAACATACAATCCCAACGTTTGACGACCCTGAAAAAGAGGCTTGCTGAAAACACTGTGAGAAAAGGAGAAAATGCTGGTAACCAGCATTTTCTCCTTTTCCCACAGTGTTTTTTACCCTTTCCAGAACAATCTTCAGAATCTGCAAATGCTTTCAATTTGGACTAATCTTAAATTTTGTCTTTGGTAAAATCTAGGAGTTAACTTATTATTTGCAAATGCTTTAGTATTAGACTAGTGCAATATTTTATCATTTGGCAGATATGTATTAGAAAGGTATAATGGATATTTGATTTTTTTGTTGAAAGATCGAGTGAACATCATTGGTAATATTTTCATGAGTGGCACAGCTACAACTGAAAATATTACCAGTAGTGTTCACAAGATGACATAAATTTCGATCTTTCACCAAAAAAAAAAACACCAAATCTTCTATATATATATCATGCTTTTCACCCTTTCTGAGAGAAGCTATATCAACATCCAGGACAGTTCTTTTCAGTTATTCCCCATGGCGTACCCCTCCGCAAAGAAACACATTATAATATTATGTCAAGCGTGAGAAATGTAAGGTAAATGACGTCATATTTCCATCTGGTTGTGAGTCACATGCATTTTACCGAGGTAACTAGAATATTAAAATCGGTATTAAGACTGGAATATCAAAAAATATTTTCACTGCTATTTCTCGATATCCTTCCGGAAAGCATGAACTAAAGTGAAATTTTTCTATTAATTTCCTAATTTCATCATCAGGAAGAGCCAGATATAGATTTAGAGAGTAAGGATGAAACAGAAGACTTTGTTCATATATCAATGAAAGACAATAAGAACCCTACAGACATTTCTGAAATAAAAGGAAGCTCTAATAGGCACTCACCGAAATTAGAGGACAAATTTGCCAAACCCAGGAGCAAATCCGCAATACAGGCCAGTAAAAGAAAAGTATCTGGAGGTAAAAATCATGAAGAAAACACAGTGTCAGTGTCA
Organism: Tridacna crocea; assembly: GCA_943736015.1. Taxonomy (NCBI): domain Eukaryota; kingdom Metazoa; phylum Mollusca; class Bivalvia; order Cardiida; family Cardiidae; genus Tridacna; species Tridacna crocea. The sequence continues at coordinate 49,838,893 of OX031063.1, forward strand.
TTTGTAAAGTCCACAGCCTCCGAAGGAGATACAGAGATGGTGGATGATGCAACAGTAGTTCTTCGGAGGGAACAAAGTCAGTCGGCCAAGTCCTCGCCACAGAAACAGTTGAAAGATTTGAAAAGACAGAGAGCTCATAGTGATACTAGTCTGAATAAGGTATTTTATTTCTGTTGTTATATGCCCGTCGAAGACGGGACGTATTATGGGATCACCCGTGGCGGGCGGGCTACGTCCGGGCGGGCGGTCGGCGTCCAGTTCTTTGTCCGGAGCATATCTCCAAAACTATTCTAGCTAGGGTTATGAAATTTCATGGGTGGATAAATCTCATCGAGGGGGAGTGCAGTGCGCAGGAATCATAACTCTTGCTTGCTTAATTTTTGAGTTATTGTCCTTTGTTGTTTTTCATACTTGAATTTTGTCCGGAGCATATCTCCAAAACTATACTACCCAGGGTTATGAAATTTCATGGGTGGATAGATCTCATCGAGGGGGAGTGCAGTGCGTAGGAATCATAACTCTTGCTTGCTTAAATTGTGAGTTATTGCCCTTTGTTGTTTTTCATACTTGAATTTTGTCCGGAGCATATCTCCAAAACTATACTAGCTAGGGTTATGAAATTTCATGGGTGGATAGATCTCATCGAGGGGGAGTGCAGTGCGCAGGAATCATAACTCTTGCTCGCTTAATTTTTGAGTTATTGCCCTTTGTTGTTTTTCATACTTGAATTTTGTCCGGAGCATATCTCCAAAACAATACTAGCTAGGGTTATGAAATTTCATGGGTGGATAGATCTTACCAAGGGGGAGTGCAGTGCACAGGAATCATAACTCTTGCTTGCTTAATTTTTGAGTTATTGCCCTTTGTCGTTTTTCATACTTGAATTTTGTCCGGAGCATATCTCCAAAATTATATTAGCTAGGATTATGAAATTTCATGCGTGGATACATCTCATCAACAGGGAGTGCAGTGCACAAGAATCATAACTCTTGCTTGCTTAATTATTGAGTTATTGCCCTTTGTCGTTTTTCATACTTGAATTTTGTCCGGTGAATATCTCCCAAACTATACTAGCTAGGGTTATAAAATTTCATGGGTGGATAGATAACATCAAGGGGGAGTGCAGTGCATAGGAATCATAACTCTTGCTTGCTTAATTTTTGAGTTATTGCCCTTTGTCGTTTTTCATACTTGAATTTTGTCCGGAGCATATCTCCAAAACTATACTAGCTAGGGTTATGAAATTGAAATTTCATGGGTGGATAGATCTCATCAAGGGGGAGTGCAGTGCACAGGAATCATAACTCTTGCTCATTTAATTTTTTACTTAGTGCCCTTTGTCATATTTCATACTTGAATTTTGTCCGGTGCATGCCCCAGCTTTACAACTTGGGGTAATACGGGCATATCTTGCGACAATTTGCCGCTCTTGTCTTTTAATCCTTTACCAAACAATTCCTTGTTTTACTGACCCTGAGATGGAAGCCTTTTGAAAACATTGTGGGAAAAGGAGAAAATGCTGTTAACCAGCATTTTCTCCTTTTCCCACAATCTTTTCTACCATGTTAAAACAGTTTTAAATTTTTTAGTTACAATCATTTTGTCATCAAGTGCTTTCAGTTTAGACTAGTCTTAAATTTTGTCATGTGGTAAAGCGTTAACCCATTACCACGAGAGAAAAATTTAGACTCGTCCAAATTGAAAGCATTTGCAGACGACAAAATAAATGTGACCTAAAAATTGAAATTTGTTCTGGGAAGGGTAGAAAACACTGTGGGAAAAGGAGAAAATGCTGGTTACCAGCATTTTCTCCTTTTCCCACAGGGTTTTCAAAAGCCTTTTTTCTCAGGGGCGTCAAAAGTAGGGATTGTGTGGTAATGGGTTAAGTCATGTATTAACATATTTTTGCCCCCGCAAAACAATAATTTTCGGGGGTATACTTGAATCAGCCTGTCTGCCTGTGTGTCCATCTGTGCATGTGTCCATCTGTTTACAAAGAACAAGTAATTTCGTGTCACGAACTGCTCCTACAGTTTTGCTTCAGTTGTATCTAAACTTTGCACATATACTGACCATATATTGAAGATTTGCAAGACAATTTTCAAGCTTCAACTGTTCCTGGTTGAGGAATTAGCTCCCCTTAAACTTGACACTTTTTTCCTGTCATAGTGCTGGCAGAGGTATTAAGTCACCTTAATTAAGCCATTACCACACAGTCCCAGTCCCTGGTAATCAGCATTTTCTCCTTTTTCCACAATGTTTTCTACCCTATCATAGACAGAAATCATCTTTTCAGCAAGAGTTCCATTGTCGTCTGCAAATGCATTCAATTTGGTCTAGTCTAAAAGTTTGTCGTTTGGGAAAGGGTTAAAAAAAAGTGGCAATCATTGACCAGTGGTTATGTAATTACTTTGGTATAATGGGTCATGAAGATCTATTAAGCCCTGTTTTACTAGAGCATGTCTCATATGTATTGTTTGTAAGGTACCTGAGACTGACAACACCAGTTTACCAGGTGACCTAGGCAGTAACTGTAGTGGTGTGATGGAGAGAAAGATTGAACAAGTACAGACTAGAGAGATACCTTTTTCTCAGGTAAGTGTCTTTCAGCTGCTTTATCCTTTACTAAACAATGGTTTTTATGACCATGAGAAAGAAACCTTTTGAAAAAGTTATGGGAAAAGGAGAAAATGCTGGTAACCAGCATTTTCTCCTTTTCTCACAGTGTTTTCTACCTGTTTTGAAACAAATTTCAATTTTGAGTTAGGTTTATTTTGTTGTCTATAGTTTTGACAAGTCTACAATTTTGTCATTTGGTAAAGAGTTAAAGGCTCAACTTTCAACCACCTATAACTACACAGTCTCGGGTGTTAACCCATTACCACGCAGCAAAATTTTGGACCTAGCCAAATTGAAAGCATTTGCAGATGACAATTTCAATGTGACTCAATGGTGCAATTTTACTTCGATAGGGTAGAAAACATTGTGGGAAAAGGAGAGCATGCTGGTTACCAGCATTTTCTCCTTTTCCCACAATATTTTCAAAAGGGTTCTCCCTCAGGGGCATTAAAAATCGTCATTGCATGGTACAGGGTTAAACCACACAGTCCCTAGTGCAATGACATTGAGGAATAACAGTTTTGAAAACATTGGGAGATAAGGATAAGAAACTGGTTGTCTGCATTTTTTTCCCTTTTCCCATGATGTTTCGTAACCTTGAAAAGACAAATTCCACAGTTTTGGCCAAGTTTGGTAACTTTTTCTTTACCTGATTTGATGATACCTTTTGTCTGTGTATGATCAGACTCCAGAATGGAATGAAGAGTTTGAGTTTCTCTGCTCGGAGGAAGACCAGTATGTCAATGTTTGTGTCTGGTATAAAATAGTGCAGAATGATCGGACCTCCAAGCAACTGACCACCACTGGACCAAAGAATGACCTTCAGAACAAGACAATCCCACCTGCTGATGACCTTCCCCAGTATGATGTGACCTCTAAGATAGGATATGTGAGTTTTCTTATTTGTAATAACCATTCCTCTTTTACTGCACAATGCTGAGATTTAAATCTTTACCAAACAACAAAATTTTAGACTGGTCCAAATTGAAAGCATTTGCAGACGACAAAATAAAAGTGACTGAAAATTTGAAATTTCTTTTGGAAAGGGAAGAAAACATTGTGGGAAAAGGAGAAAATGCTGGTTTACCAGCATTTTCTCCTTTTCCCAAAATGTTTTCAGAAGGTTTTCCTCTCAGGGTTGTTAAAAGTTGGGATTGTGTGGTAAAGGTTTAATGATCCTAAGAAACACGCCTTTTGACAACATGTCAGGAAAAAGCTGGTAAATTGTATTTTCCTCTTTTTTTCACAATGTTCTATTCTTCAGAAGTAAAGCCCACCAGCTGAGCAAATTTGAATTTGTCATCTGTAAATGCTTTAGCCTTGGATTTCAAGTTTGGATTCCACATTTTGGATTCCTATTTTAAGTTTTTGTAATATGGTAAAGAGTCAGCTGAAAAGGAAGTTACATGAATGGAACATATGAGCCATTTCCTGGCAAAAAGTGCTTAACTCATTACCAAACGACAATATTTTAGGCTAGTCCAAATTGAAAGCATTTGCAGACGACAACATAAAAGTGACTAAAAATTTGAAATTTGTGTAGTGAAGGGTAGAAAACATTGTGGGAAAAGGAGAAAATGCTGGTTACCAGCATTTTCTCCTTTTCCCGCAATGTTTTCTAAAGGCTTCTTTCACAGGGTCATCAAAAGTAGGGATTGTGTGGTAATGGGTTAATGCATATCTGTAATGCATGATACCAATCAAGCTATCATTAACCCGTTACCACACAGCAAATTTTTGGACCTATCCGAATTGAAAGGATATGTAGACAACAATTTCAAAGTTGTTCAAATGGTGCAATTTTGATTTGATAGGGTAGAAAACTTTGTGGAAAAAGGAGAAAATGCTGGTTACCAGCTTTTTCTCCTTTTCCAATATATTTTCAAAAGGCTTCTTCCTCATGGGCATTAAAAGTCATCATTGTGTGGTAAAGGGTTAAATATGGATCCATAATATGTACTTTTTTTTAACAAAATTTTGAGGTGGACTCCTTCAATGACATACAGAAGCAGACCAGTAGCAAAAAGTTTTGACCCAGGTCAGCCTGCTCTGTGCAGGCTGACTTGGGTCAATACTCACTACTTTGTGCAAATGCATTTTGCTCCTGTTCATAGGGCATGGCTTAAATATTTTTAGCAGTTTCTCCTGGATATTGCTTTGCTTTGAACAGTTTTTCTTATGCTGTGAGACAAAAATTGGCTTTGTGAGAAAACTATTTAACCATTAAACAAAATAGACAAAAACTCAATCTAGAAACAATACATAAGTGATTCACATTTCAAGGCCCTTAGTGTTTAGATCGGTTCAGCTTTGGGATGGGCTATATCAAAAATCAAACTACGTGTTTGGCTGATTTTCTGTAAAACTAATCACAACTACACAAAAGTAGCTATAGTTAACAGTAGATCTTTATCTGCTGTATGCCCAATTTCTTTTGACCTTGCTCTTTGAGTAGAAAGAGTTAGATCATCAGAATCACTCTGTATTACAGATCAGTATTCCGATCACAGATATAGCTGCAGGATGTTTACTTACACTTCAAGGTGATACTCAATATACTGTTTACTTACAACCACCAGAGGAAACTATAACAGCCAGGTACATACTCTGATAAATGCTTTACCAATCAAGCCTGACTTTTATTGACCTTCAAGGAAAAGGGCTTAGGAAAACATCTTGGGAACAGGAAAAAAGACTGGAAACCATAATATTTTTTTCCATTTCTCACAAAATTTTCTTCCCCTTGCAACATTTAGTGTGTTGTTTGCAATTTTTTTTTTCAATTAGGGTTGTCGAAAATTTTGTTATTGGGTAATTAATTAAGACAGATCTTGTTTAGTAAAGAGTTTTAAAATGCTATTTTGGACATATTTGGAGTTTCTTTTACCAGTACTTTGCATAATTTCTTTTTGAAGGTACTTGCTGCTTTTCCACATAATCATCATTGTAGCAGTTTTCATAGATGAAAGAAAAAAATGAGTCTTTGATAACTATACCCTTAACCCTTCACAGCACAATCCATAGTTTTCACAAGAAGCAGAGGGGAATGGAGAAACACTATTTGCCAGCATTTTCTTCTTTTTCTATCTTTTGAGCCACATTTCAGTTATCATCTGCAAATGCTTTTGATTTTGACTAGTATACAGTTTTGTCCTGTGGTAATGGGATAAAGGGGTATTGATTTGACCCATGTACCTGGGACTATGGGATTATTGTATGTTACCAGCTGATCTACCAGGTTCTTCTTCGTGCTTAGCTTGAAGATAGGATCAGTTTAACTAAGGATTCTGTAATATTGTTACAAATCCACTCTAGTCACTCACAAAAGCAACACCTATTGTAACAGGCACTTTGAGGCTGATTATTATGTGGATAAGACAACTTATGTTGTTGTTCTTTTTTCAGTCGCACAAAGTTACCATTTTCTGGCCATGCTGGTTTCGATAGATCTCGATGTCAAGGTGACATAACCCTGTCCTTTGTACATAAGCCTGAGCTGTTCACCCCACCATCTGAATATGTACCCAGTCCAGAGGAAGAGAGAAGGAAAAAGGAAGAAAAGAGGCGGATCACCAACGATATTTTGACAAAGGAACCTTTGGTGATTATAAAGGAACCAGTTAAAACAGAGTAATTATTTCTGTACTTTTTTAACCTTTACCAAATGACAAAATTTGGACTAGTCCAACTTGAATACATTTCAGATAACAAAATAAATGTGACAAAAAAATTGAAATTTGATTATGTTAGGGTAGAAAACAATGTTGAAAAAGGAGAAAATACAGGTTACTAGCATTTTCTCCTTTTCCAACCATGTTTTCCAAGACATTTTTGCCCAGGGTCAAGATCCAGGATTGTTTTTTAAAGGATAAAATGGCATAGTAAACTATATTAATAGAATATTATTGAAAGCAGCATAAAGCATGGTTTAGAGAGAAAGGTGCAGAAATTGTAAAAGGATAAATGTATGAAAGTCACTTTGAGCAGAGTATCTCAAATTTTATTAGACAATGTACATCCCAGAGCTGTTGCCATAGAGAAAAACACTATTCTATTGATCAATATATTGGCTTATTACCTTTTTCCAGCGTTAGAAACACTTTTTCCTCTAGAAAAATACAGAATTTATGAACTTTTGAAAAAGGCAGTTAGCCAAAACATCGAACTATAGAGTGCTGTTTTCCATAGTGTTTCATTCATTCCTTAACTCTTTACCACACAATCCCTACTTTTAACGAACCAGAAAAAAAAGCCCTTTGAAAACATTGTGGGAAAAGGGAAAATGCTGATAACCAGCATTTTCTCCTTTTCCCAGAATGTTTTCTACCCTTCACAAAACAAATTCCAGATTTTCAGTCACTTTTATTTTGTCATCTGCAAGTGCTTTCAATTTGGACCTGTCTAAAATTTCTAAATTTTTGTCTTTTGGTAAATAGTTAACCCTTTACTAGACGATAAAATTTCAGCCTTGTTTGAAGTGAAAGCATTTGCAGACAACAATTTCATTGTGGCTCAAAAGGTGCAACTTTACTTTTATAGAGTTAAAAACATTTTGGGAAAAGGAGAAAATGCTGGTTACCAGTATTTTCTTCTTTTCTCACAATGTTTTCAAAAGGCTTCATTCTCAGAGGCGTCAAAAGTCGTTATTGTGTGATAAAGGGTTAAGGAATTCTTATTGTCATTGTGTTGTTGCTATAATGTTTCCAGAATGTTTTCAGAATTACTCAACAGTAAGAAGGAGGAGCTGTTCTCAGCCATCTATGTTTGAACTCCATAATTTTTGTTCTATTGTAGGGTAGTTGAGGGCCATCACAATTTCTTACCAACACAGTTCCAATCCGGGACGTACTGTCAGTTTTGTGGGAAGAAGGTTTGTACTCGTACAACTTCCACAGCGTTAGTAGCATTCATTTACAATCATGTGTTTTATTATACCCCCCACAACATAGTAGAGGGTGGTATACTGGAATTGCAATGGCTGTCTATCCGTCTGTCTGTTCGTCTGTAGACACAAATTTGTCTGGAGCAATACTCCTACAGTTTTTCACATACTGACCTCAAATTTACACTGGGTTCCTATATATATATGAAGTTGTGCATGTGCATGTGCAATTTTCATGAACCTGCTGCAATTTGTTATCTCCCCTTGAACTTCTTTCAACTCTTACTTTTGTACTAAACCATTCTGCATTCTGTGACAAAGACCTGTTTTTGTGACAAGGAGCTGGTGAGGGGTATAATCACGTTTAGTGATAGCTCTAGTTGGCCTTGAATTGAGTTTATTGCTATTTGACAAAGTTCAACTTTGTTCATACATGGTTGATTAAAAATTAAGATTTGTTTATAACTTTTTACCAAAATAACAAGAGTTCTGACAGTTGCAAATCGAAAGCATTTGCAGTTGACAAATTACATATAAAGTTTAATTGACTTTTGAAAGGATAAAAAACATTGTGAGACAAGGAGAAAATGCTGGTTACCAAATGTTTTGAATAGCTCTCTCCCCCATGTATCCTTAAAATCTGAGATTGTTTGGTAAAAAGGTAAAAGGATAGAACCTGTGTGCAAAAAGGGGAAATATCCATATGTTTTTCATATTTTGCACAATTTTACTTTTATAAGTATAAAAATAGTCTATGAAATAAAAGTTCTTGTTTTTGTAGATCTGGTTAAAAGGGGGTTTACGATGTGACATATGCCAGATGGTATGTCACAAGAAGTGTGTGGAAAAATGTCAAGCTCAAACACATTGTACACGGTACAGAGTTTTGTCTATTTCCAGCTTTCTTGCATGTTTAACTTCTCTTTATTTTATTTACTCTTTATTCTAAGATACTTTGTTATAAGATTTTGAATATATTGAACCATTGTCTTGCAAAGGGGGTTTAATACATCTCTGTAATGGCCTTATAACAGTCCAACCATCATGTAATTATAGATCCATGATAGCCACTTCTTTCAACAATTGACTCAATCATGATGTAGACTGGTCCTTGGACATACAGACGATTGAGCTATTGCAAAAAGATTCTGCCTAGGTCAGCCTGCATGGACTGTGCAGGCTGACCTGGGTCGATACTTTTTGCAGATATGTTAACCTCCCGTTTGCTAGAGAAGGAATAAATTGTACTTGTTCATTTCTCTTTAATTGTTCAAGTGTTTAGACAGAGAAGCTGGAAATTCTTCTCTCCCTCACAATTCTGTCAAAGTTCTAAATTGCAATATAACCATCTGATTGGCGTAAATGTACTGTTTTAACCAATCAGATAGATAGTCTTTTAGACTGAATTAAATAAAAAATACGTAAACCCAACATCTTCAGTTCTTATTACACAATTAACTCATTACCAGTTGACATTATTTTAGACTAGTTCAAATTGAAAGCATTTGCAGACAACAAAATAAAGGTGAATGAAAAATTGAAATTTGTTCTGGGAAGGGTAGAAAACACTGTGGGAAAAGGAGAAAATGCTGGTTACCAGCATTTTCTCCTTTTCCTACAGTGTTTTCAAAAGGCTTCTTTCTCAGGGGCATCAAAAGTAGGGGTTGTGTGGTAATGGGTTAAAGAAAAGGAAAAAGACATATGAAAGATCAATACATTCCAATTAACTTTGCAGTTTGCATATTATTTTACAAGAAATATCACCTTAGGTTAAGTAGTGCAGGTTTTAGAATTTATAACCTGTATCAAAATTCAATTATGATCAATTAAATAAATATGAATCTATAAATACTCAAACATTTTTTTGAAAAAAGCTTACTTTCCTTACAATCTTTTACATAGGAAATTTCTTACTTTTTCTTTCGCAAAAATATCACATCTAATGCAAAGCCCTACAAAATATTTTATGACAATTTTGAAAATGGAGCTAGTGTTTGTTTGAACAATTTGTGGAATCATCAAGAAGTTTGGCTTTATTCAAAGGAAAGACTTATTCTGCTTTGTATTTTGTACACATTTAGGTATTGTACCCATGCTTGTTAAATAATCTCATACATGAACAGGGATGGACCTAAAAAGGTGGGAAAACCCTTGGAGAATTGGACCCCACCTCTCAGATTTCAAGACGCAGACAGAGATGACATGAAATCAACTGGGTCATCAGCTGGGCTGTTCAAAAAGTTTCGAGACAGACACAAAGAGAACGCATCTCTACCCCTGTCAGTACCACAAAGTTAGTTCCACTCTTTTACTTCTTTTACAGCAAATTTACAAGTTTCCTTTGGCTTGCAGCAGATCTAAGAAATGTGGAAAAAGAGATTTTTTTCTCAACTGACTTTTTCAGCTGATATCTTTCAGAATATTAAGTTAACCCTTTACCAAACGACAAAATTTTAGACTGGTCCAAATTGAAAGCACTTGCAGACAACAAAATAAACGTAACTGAAAAATTGAAATTTGTTTTTAGTAGGGTAGAAAACATTGTGGGCAAAGGAGAAAATGCTGGTTACCAGCATTTTCTCCTTTTCCCACAATGTTTTCAAAAGGCTTCTTTCTCGGGGTCGTAAAGACCAGGGATTGTTTAGTAAAGGGTCAACCAATGTCATAGTCTTGCTATGGTTGGAGTACCAAAACTTCTGCATTTTCATTTGTCTCTTTCATTACCAGTGATACATTTTGTTTTTAAAGGTAGCCCTTCAGAATTTGGGACAAAAATTTTACAAAAATATCATCCTTATACTCCCAAAGCCTTATAATCATCATTCATAAAACCCCAGTAGTCGAAAACCATCCGACAACAGGAGAAATTAGAAATTTACTATGGCCAAGGTCTTCATCAACGGGAAACACGTTCTATTTTTACATGAACAACTCGCTCCTTAACATACTGGAAATACACAGATGAAGCTTCAAACATAGCGTCCGAAGAAGATATTATGAAAATAATTAAATGTTTGTTATGTAATGGAAATTAAGCGTCATTAGTCAAGTGCCAGTCACTTAACATTCCCAAAATGCATTTTTTTCATTTTTGGCGCGAAATCTAAAAATAGCTTAAGAGGCTACGTAGCCTTTTAAGGGAATACCATCAAAAAAAATTTTTTTGGTAATTCTATGATTCCTAATTGTTGATGATTTGTATTGTTTTTTCATATAAATTTTATTGATATATATATTTTTTGATTTGGTGTGATATAAAATTTCTAAGTACCCACCTTTAATAGATGAAGATGAAGTAAAAATACACAAAAATGAAGAAAAAGGAATCAGAGAGAAGAAGAACTGAAATGTTTGTAGAAATGAAAACAAAATAAAAGAAGAAAATAGAAAATATACCAGTTAACCCATTTCCACACAATCCCTACTTTTGACGCCCCTGAGAAAGAAGCCTTTAGAAAACAATGTGGTAACAAGCATTTTCTCCTTTCCAACAATGTTTTCAACCCTTCATGAAACCAAATTCAAATTTTCAGTCACTTTTATTTTGTCTTCTGCAAATGCTTTTGATTTGGACAAATCTAAAATTGTGTCGTTTGGTAATGAGTTAAAGGATAGTCATGAAAGCATTGTGACTAAGAAAGAGTTTTACTAATATGATTGAATTTCATCCTTCACAATGCATTTGAATCCCTGTAACCCGTAACCAAATGAGCCATCAGGATCTGAAAAAAATTTGAGGTTGAAGTTGAAACTCCTGATAGCCACAATGTCCTTCATTCTTTAAAAGATTAATCCCATCATTGCAGCCACATATACTTTGTCATGTTCAGATGGTTTTCATTTGGACAAGTCTAAATTCTTCTAGTTTTGTGCAGAGTTCACTTTTACAGAAAAAGTAAGATTTGCTCCGAGGGGGATATTTTTAATCTTTGTTTCATGACCAATATTTTCACAAATATTACAGAGCAAGCAGAGGGTAGCCCAGCTGCAAGCCCAAGTAGAAGCCCAGTTAGAAGCCCAAGTCCATTTGGGGTACTCTCAGACATTGCAGATGGGCGGCTGTCTGTTACGGGTATTAGAAGGACACAGTCGAACAATCAAGTGTCTGGAATGGACAGGGTAAGAGTTTCTTTGAAACCTGAATGTGTTACGTTACCATCAGTATTTTACTTCACTTTTGAAACATTGTAGGGAACTCAGAAAATGCTGGTTTCTAGCATTTTCTCCTTTTCCCACACTGTTTTTTAAAGGTTTCTATCTCAGGGTTGTTAAAACCAGTGACTCTCTGGTAAAGGGTTAAGCCATTTTATCCTGAAGCAGACATCCTGGGAAATTTTTTACAGTGAATATGACTTTTAATAATAGCTGAATACTTTGTTTTCTCATTTGGCAATTTTTTTTAAGAGGTCTGCTGTACAAAGGAAATGTTTGTCTAGAAAATGGCAAAAAGAAGTATTTGCTCATCAAAGGTATTTTCTGGTCTATTACTGCTATGTTTTCCAATGTTTTGAACATCATGGGCATAAAAAATTGTAATTTTGCAGTAATTGGTTATTGACCTTGAACTTTTTTGAACAGGAAGAAGATTCAGACGATGAGGTTGGAAGCAGATCGTCTCGACTGCCTGGTTATAGTCTTGATGACAATGTGGTTTTGGAAGCCAAGGAGAAAGGGAAGCAGCTGTTTTCTGATCTCTCTCTTCCTGACAGGAAAAAAACTCTGGATGAGATGGTACAGTTGGTTTTATACGTAACCCACTACCACACAGTTCCTACTTTTGACGACCCAGAGAAAGAGGCCTTCAGAAAACATTGTGGGAAAAGGAGAAAATGCTGAAAACCAGCATTTTCTCCTTTTCCCTCAATGTTTTCTACCCTTCACAAAACAGATTTCAAATTTTCTATCACTTTTATCTTGTTGTCTGCAAATGCTTTCGATTTGGACAAACCTAAAATTTTGTTGTTTGGTAATGAGTTAATACAAATAAATAAGCTAATAAAAACTTGATGCATCAAGAAAAAAATTGAAACCAAATTCTGATTTTTCTAGCAAAATCGGCTGCTACAATTTGCTTAACCCTTTACCAAACAACAAAGTTTTAGACTGGTCCAAATGAAAACCATTTGCAGACCACTGAATGAATGCTACTGAAAAATTCAAACTTGTTTTTGGAAGGGTAAAAAACATTGTGGGAAAAGCAGGGCTTCCCCTGCAAGTTTTAATTTTTGCGCCATCAATTGAATGAGGCTCCTCTTTCTGGACTTGTCTGGGTTATAAAATACCCTGTGAAAATTAAGAAATGTTGGTTATTAGCGCTGGTTTCTTTTCGCACATTTTTTTGTTCTTTATCATTTACCTTGTGTGCACTGGAGAAGCCACATTTTCATTAAAAAAATGTTTTTCTTGATGATATCTTGGACATGTTTGAAACTTGTAGGGTCAAAAAGGAGGTTATGCAGCTTGATCTGAGAAAAATCTTGTGTCCATTTTAGAGGCATCATTTCCAGTCTGATACCCATGAAACTTTACTAGAATATTCTTTGATGGCTTTGAAATTGGGTCAGGTTGGGTCTAAAAGTAGGTCACTGGGCAAAATTTTAGAAAAACCTTTTGTGCAGTCTAGGGGGGGGGGGCCATAGTTTCTTTCTGATACTCAAAGAAGCTTTCATTTTCTCCTTTTCGCACAATGTTTTCTACCATTCACAAAATAGATTTCAAATTTTCAGTCACTTTTATTTTGTCGTCTGCAAATACTTTTAATTTGGACAAACCTAAAATTTTGTTGTTTGGTGATTGTTAAAGAGCCAGTAGACTCCTTGTTATTTGATTGTTGTTATTTACATTCTACAAGTATAGATTTACATTCAGGTGACAAAGCTGCAAGACACAATTGACAAAGAATCCGAGTACAAATCGGAACTGATGAAAGCTGTACAGGAAACACAAGACGGGGACCAGAAGCGTATCATGACCAAACAAATAGAAAAATGTGATGAAAAAATGGAAGCCTTGATGATGATGATGGTTCATTATTGTGCAGGCTTGCAGCACTGTCTGGGTAAACTATTGTTTAACTGCGTACTTCCAGTTTGTGTGATTGCTTAGGTGTTGCGTTTATGAATTTTAGGTGACAACCTTTGCATTAAGGTAGTGGACCCATAATACTTCTAGTGCAGCATGGCATAAAATTTCTTGACAGTTGATAAAGACAGATTTATAGACATATAATATTTTTGCCCATTTTAACCGATCAGAAGTTCCTTTGATGTCTGTCTTTAAATTATTTGTTGATAGATTTTGTTAGTTTCCAGAAAAGGGAGGTAATTATATTGTTTTGTAATGAGAATATAGTGGTTTTAGATTTATAAATCATAATTCTAGGAAGGACAAAAAGGAAAAAGTAGCTTGGTAAAAGTAGTACAATAATACTCATTTTTAATCTCAGCAAATTTTGTAGGATAATATTATAGTGGAAGTAGCTGTTTTCTATTATGGGTCAGCTATGTTAATAAAAATCTAGGCCCAGGTTCACCAAGGTAGTTACAAACAAAATTTGGGCAAGTTTGACGTAACTGTAGTATAGTGGCATACATGAAAATAATCATGATAGTTTTCATGTATCTTGCAGCAGATTTAATGCCACTGTACTATGGTTACCTAAAACTTACTCAAATTTTGTTTGTAACTACCTTAGTGAAACGGGACCCTGATGATCAACAGTTAGCAGTGAGAAATGAAATTTTGATTTTTTTTTTTTTACAATAGAAATAATGCAGAGATGATAAAAACCATTCATAAATAAATTAACCCCATGGCCAAAATTGTCAACGAAGGGGGCGTAATGCATCTGCAAAAAGTATTGAACCAGTAGAGGCAGGTGTAATGCAGAGAAATGACCCTCCACTACAAAATGACCCATGGTTCATTTCACTACTTACAAAAATGACCCATGGGTCATTTCGCTAAATAAAGAAATGATCCGGGTCAATATTCTAGGCAGAAAAATAGGCCTCTGGGGTCATTTCTCTAAGTAGAATAATGATACGGGTCATTCCTCTACATAGTGAAATGGCCAATGGGTCATTTTGTTAAAGGGGGTGGGGGGGGGTCATTTCTCTGCATTACACAGGCTGACATGAGTCAAAAATGTTTTTTCTAGTGTACATTTTCTGCTGGTTGAACCCTTTACCACACAATGACACTTTTAACAACCCTGAGGAAGAAGCCTCTTGAAAACATTGTGGGAAAAGGAGAAAATGCTGGGAACCAGCATTTTCTCCTTTTCCCACAATGTTTTCAAAAGGTTTCTATCTCCTAGTCGTAAAAACCAGGGATTGTTTGGTAAAGGATAAATGCATCTCTTTGCAGCAGAGTACCAAGTAAGTCATCAGATGACTATAGATCTGTATAATAAGTGACTTAATCAAGGAGTTGAATGGTCATTGGGCATGCAGAAAAACTACTAAAACAAACTGTTGCAACCCATGTAAGCCTTTGTGAGTACCCTGCTCACAGAACAGCTCATATATTTTTACTACTGGGTCAGATTCTTCCGTAATTTCTTTCATTAAGTATTTCTGAAATAACTGAGACTGTCAGCTTAGTAATGTGTGTGCTGTTTTATTATACCCCTGCAAAACGAATGTTTTTGGGGGTATACTGGAATCAGCCTGTCTGTCGATGTGTCCGTTCGTCCATCCTTTCATCTGTCCATCTGTGTACAAGTAATTTTGTGTTGCAAACTCCTCCGACAGTTTTCTTTCAATCGTAATGAAACTTTGCACATATACTGTTCATATATTGAAGATTTTTTATGCTATTTTCAAATGTCAACTCTTCCTGGTTGAGGAATTATCTCCCCTTGAACTTGACATTTTTTTCTGTCAAAGCACTGTCAGGGGTATTAAGTCACATTCAGTGACAGCTCTAGTTCATTTTGCACCTTTTCTTAACCCAAACCTGTATAAATAGGACCTTATATGTGAAGCTTGGCTTCTGTCTTTCTGTCTAGCTTTCCTGGTCCAAAGCCCATGTGTCAGACCTTATAATATTTTTTCAGACCAAGAAGAAGCCCAACGTAGATTACAGAGCATGAAGTCCGAGCCGGACCCAGTAGAGGATTCGGGGATACAGTTTATTGTCACAGATTCGGAACTTCAACTCCCATCCTAGTTTTTTATATATTTTTAGCTTAATCCCTGAGAATAAAGGCCCTTAGAACACAGTTTGCAAATGAGAAAATACTGGTTTCCAGCATTTTACCAATCAATATTTATGTGATATCTTGCTTAGTATACATTACAGAGATGCATAAAAACCCCTTTTGACAGATTGTGGTTGCTGGTAACCAGCATTTTCTTCTTTTCCCACAGTGTTTTCTACCCTTTACAAAACAAATTTATTTCAAAATTTTCAGTCACTTTTATTTTGTTGTCTGCAAATGCTTTCGATTTGGACAAGCCCAAAACTTTTGTCATTTGCTAATGAGTTAAAGGAGTCTGGAAAAAATGTTATTGAGGAAGCCTCTGGCAATCTTTATGTTTGTGGACATGTATAACCCTAAAGATATTACGTATTTTTTTTGCCCAAGATACTTATCACATCTCTTTCAAACTGATATTGTGTCTTATCTTGTAAAATTTTGTTGATAGATAATTACAATTTTCTCCATCTCACGCAATGTTTTTGGAAACCCTTTTTAAAAGCCAATTTCACGAGGGTCTTTAAAATTTGTATGGTCAAGGGTTTACAAAAAAAAAAAAGAATGCATTACCTTAAATGGTAATCCATCAAGTTGTGAAGAGTATCTTGATTTTAACATTTATACGTGTATATCATTTTTTTTTTTCCACCCAAAGGGCAATTTAGAGAAACTCTGTGAGGGATATACTTTTGTTGGGAAGAAGGCAATATCTGTATTATTTATTCTTATTTTTGTTTTATGTTTATCATTGTTTACTTGACAATGTTTGTCAACAGTTTGATATGTATATATACATTTCAATATTTATATAACATTTTTAGCTTGGCTGTTTCCAAAGAAATTCCAAGATATGGTTATAGCCCTGTCAGTGTCTGCATCCCCATTATAGTGCAAAAACATTGACTGTTTTCATATAATTATCATTATACCCCTGCAAAATGGATTTTTTCAGGTGTATACTGAAATCAGCCTGTCTGTCCATCCAGGTGTCCGTCAGTGTGTGCATCCGTCTTTGTGTCCTTCTGTATACAAAATACAAGTGATTTTGTGTCGTGAACTCCTACAGTTTTCCTTCAAATGTATTAAAACTTTGCACATATATTGAAGATTTGCAAGACGCAATTTTCTAGTGTCAACTTTTCAATTATCTCCCCTTGAACTTGACACTTTTTTCTGTCCAAGCACTAGCCGAGGTATTAACCCATTACCAAACGAAAAAAAATTTAGGTTTGTCCATATTTAAAGCATTTGCAGACGACAAAATAAAAGTGACTGAAAAGTTGAAACTTATTTTGGGAAGGGTAGAAAACTGTGGGAAAAGGAGAAAATGCTGGTTACCAGAATGTTTTTCCAAAGGCTTCTTTCTCAGGGTCATCAAAAGTAGGGATTGTGTGGTAATGGGTCAAGTCACATTCAGTGACAGCTCTAGTATTCTTCAGATAACTATTTCAAAACTTCTACCAGTTGTTCACTGGTAAAAGGGTAACTGGTACAAGAAGGGAAGCTAATCTTGAATTATTCTGACAGAGTTATGCACCTTCTTTTGACAGAATTTGGCTAAAAAAGCAGCTGAAACTGAACAATGGCACACAAATGCATATATTTCGCTGATGTTGTGTAATAAACTTCATATCCATGGTCATCCATTTTTGCTCGAAAGTGTCATGGGAAAAATAGAATATTTTATTTTTCCAATTCAGTGAAGTATTTGATAACCTAAATTTCTATGAAATTCATTTTTTTCCCTTTTAAAAAATGTATTAGCCATACTCTATAAAAATGTTTGTGGACATTTTTAACCTTTTACCAAACAATCCCTGGTTTTTACGACCCTATGAAAGAAGCGTTTGGAAAACACTGTAGGAAAAGGGGAAAATACTGGTAACCAACATTTTCTCCTTTTCCCACAATGTTTTATACTATTCCACAGTCAAGTTTCAATTTTGAGTTTATGTTTATTTTGTCATCTGCAAATGCTTTCAATTTGGACAAGCCTAAAATTTTGTCGTTTGGTAAAGAGTTAAGACAATTCTTTCTCAAACGCCAACAAATGTCAGATTCTCTTTATTCACATAATGAAATCTCACAGATTTGAGGACAGAAAATCCATAGACCATCCATGCATACACAGTAATTTCCATGGATAAAAGCTGATTTTTTTTTTTTCTTTGAAAGAAATCTGAAATGACATCACATATGATGTCACACAATGCAAATCTGAAATGTGTACGTAAGATAAGAAAATTTAATAATGTGTATTTTACAAGGAAACAGGAGCGCTTAACCCTTTACCCCATAAGGCATTCCTATAGTATCTGTAATTGGCCCTAAATAACAGCAAGGATGAAGTTGTTTCTTATGTGTATGTGACACCTTTTGATAGCATAGAAAACATTGTGACAAAAGGTGAAATTGCTCGTCACGAGCAATTTCACCTTTTGTCACAATGTTTTCCAAAGGTTTTCCTACAAGCAGTGCGTCAAAATGAGTATCTATGGAGTAAAGGGTTAAGCCTTTCTTGTGCTCAGACAAGTAATGTTCAGTATGTATGATGTGTTACTTGGTGACAGAAGAGTAAACTGTCTCTAAATACCTTTGTGATATGTTTTGTTCATCATTCCAGTCTTATTATGCTTATTATGTGATATTAACCCTTTACCTGATATGCCAATTTGAGGCTCTTCCATTTCAGCAGCAAATAAAGATATGATATAAAAAATATGGACAAATGAGGATACAAATTTCTGATTGAATGGAAAACATTGTGGGAAAAGGAGAAATTGCTCGTTACGAGCAATTTCTTCTTTTCCCACAATGTTTTCAAAAGCTGTCTGTTATTGATGCGTCAAAATGAGTATCTATGGAGTAAAGGGTTAAACCTTTTACCAAACAGTCGTGTGTTTTAAAGACACCTGAAACATGGTTCTGAAGAGAAAATGCTGATGATCGGCATTTTCCTAATTTCTAACAACCTTTTCTGCGAGTTCATAGACAGAATTTCATTACTGAGCCACATTTGATATTTTATCTGCAAACCCTTTCAATATAATTTGTCTACAAGTAGAAAATTTTGTTATTTCGTAAAGAGCTGACCATTGATCACACCATAAAGTTTTAAATTAATCCCAATTCAAAACATCTGCAGAAATGAAATTGAAAGTGGCTCTGATGATGGATTTTTTTTCCATTTTTTTTTTTTTTCCAAAAGAAGAAAATAATGAAGTAAGAGGAGAAAATGCTGGTTACCAGTATTTTCTCCCTTTATCACAATGTTTTTCAAAAAAGGATTTCACTTTACAAACTATTTCTAAATAATCCCAAGTTGTAACAACAACAAAGAAGAAAGTTTTTTTTAAATATATCTGGAAAAAGGTGAAAATGCTGGTTACAAGCATTTTCACCTTTTCTCTAAATGTTTTCCAGCTTATTAAAGACCAACTCCCATCAGTTAAGCAACATTGAATTTGCGGTCTTCAACATAGAGAAGTGCCTAAATTTTCATTGTTAAAGATTATCAAAAAAATAAGAAATCTTCGTGTGACATGATGACACATGCCTTGCATTTAACACTTTACAATACAATCTTGACTTTTGAGGACCCTGAGAAAGAAGCCTTTTGAAAACACTGTGGGACAAGGAGAAAATGCTGGTTACCAGCATTTTCTCCTTTTCCCACAATGTTTTCTATCCTTCCCAAAACAATTTCCAATCTTTCAGTACCATTTATTTTGTTGTCTGCAACTGCTTTCAAATTGGATGAGTCGTCAACTTTGTCATCTGGCAACGGGTTAACAGATTAACATAGTCATGCATGTCATTCATGTGTGGTAACGGGTGAAAACTTTCTGTACTGGAATGCATTGATTGATCATAAATTATTCTGTAAAAAGGAGATAAATTTTTTTATATGAAAATTGTTTGTTATCTTATTCTTTCCTTCAAAATCTACAGTGATACCCTCAACTTTTTTGCCGATGCAACTATTATATGCCCTTAAAATAGCTTGTGCAGCTCTCGAGTCATCATTGTGTTATACTTACAAAAAATTAGACATAATATTTTTTTTGATGATCAATATGATGAAATTGAAAATTGCTCACTTTTGATAAAAAACTAGGTCGCCATGTCAAATCTTAGAAAAACATGTACACTCTAGGGGTCCCGAAAGGTGGTCAGAATCTGTGTTTTGAGAATATCTACAATGCGTAAATGGGCTATGTTTGGCTAAAAAGTAGGTCAATGAGAGAAATTCTTGAAAAAGCTTACATACAAGTCCAAATTTTCAACCAAATAATGATAAAAGCTTGGTAAAATGTCTGTCTTTATATCCAAAGAGATTGAAAGTGAGTGGTATTTGGTCAAAGGACTCAAGTGAGCGACTTCAGGGCCATCATGGCCCTCTTGTGGGAGACCACAGTAGAAAACATCATGGCTACAGAAAACATTCTTAGAAACAAAGCAAGAGGTTTATCCCTTTGCTGCAATATGTACACTTGTATATTTATTAACACTTTAGATCCACCAGATAGCAAACTTTTAGACTTAACAAAATTGAATATGTTTGTAGACAACATATTGGAAGTGGTTGAAATGTCTAAAATAAGTATGGAACATGCTTGTAACCAGCATTTTCTCCTTTTTCCACAACGTTGCCTATCTTTTCAAACACCATTTTTGACTATATCTAATTTCTCCTTGAAAATGTTTTCTTGTCAGACAAGTCTAGAATTTTATCGTTTAATAAAGTGTAGCCCATTACTGACAAGTAAGGGGTGGGAGGTTATAATTGCAGTTCTACTAGCTAGGACACAGAGTACTGTACTCTTGCAGAGTAAAGTCATACAATGAATAAAAAAGATTATTTCCCAAGCATTTATTGTCTGCATGATTAAAAAACAAGAGGGCCATGATGGCCCTGAAATCGCTCACCTGAGTTTATTGACCAAACATGCACTATCTAGTTTCCCAGTGACCTAGTTTTTTATCAGACATTACCCATCATCAAACACTTTTGAGACATCACCAAAACAAACATTCTGACCAAGTCTGAAGAGTATCAGGCAGAAAATGTAGCCTCTGGAGTGTACACAAGGTTTTTCTAATATTTGACCCATTGACCTAGTTTTTGACTCCACATCACCCATTTTCAAACTCATTCAAGGTATCACCAGGACAAATATTATGAACAAGTTTTAGGAGTATCAGACTGAAAATGTGTCCTCCAGAGCATACAAAAGGTGTTTATAACATTTGACCTATTGACCCAGTTTTTGACCCAACATGACCCATTTTCAAACTCATCCAAGATATTATAAAGGCAAACATTCTGACTAATTTTCAAGAGTGTTGGACTGAAAATGTGGCATCCAGAGCATATACAAGGTTTTTCTAAGATTTGACCTGGTGACCTAGTTTTTAACCCCCACTGACCCATTTTCAAACCTGTCTGAGATATCATCAAGACAAACATTCTGACCAACTTACAAGAGTTTCGGACTGAAAATGTGGCCTCTAGAGCCTACAAAAGGTTTTTCTAACATTTGACCTAGTGACCTAGTTTTTGACCCCACATGACCCATTTTCGTTTTTGTCCGAGATATCATCCAGGCAAACATCCTGACCAACTTTCATGAGTATCCAACTGAAAATGTGGCCTCTAGAGCGTACAAAAGGTTTTTCTACGATTTGACCTAGTGACCTAGTTTTTGACCCCACGTGACCCATTTTCAAACTCATCCGAGATATCATCCAGACAAACATCCTGACCACATTTCATGAGTATCCGACTGAAAATGTGGCCTCTAGAGCGTACAAAAGGTTTTTCTAAGATTTGACCTAGTGACCTAGTTTTTGACCCCACGTGACCCATTTTCAAACTCGTCCAAGATATCATCCAGACAAACATCCTGACCAACTTTCATGAGTATCCAACTAAAAATGTGGCCTCTAGAGCGTACAAAAGGTTTTTTCTAAGATTTGACTTGGTGACCTAGTTTTTGACCCCACGTGACCCATTTTCGAACTCGTCCGAGATATCATCCAGACAAACATCCTGACCATTTTTCATGAGTATCCGACTGAAAATGTGGCCTCTAGAGCGTACAAAAGGTTTTTCTAAGATTTGACCTGGTGACCTAGTTTTTGACCCCACGTGACCCACTTTCACACTCGTCCGAGATATCATCCAGACAAACATCCTGACCAACTTTCATGAGTATCCGACTGAAAATGTGGCCTCTAGAGCGTACACAAGGTTTTTCTATGATTTGACCTGGTGACCTAGTTTTTGACCCCACGTGACCCACTTTCGAACTCGTCCGAGATATCATCGAGACAAACATCCTGACCAACTTTCATGAGTATCCGACTGAAAATGCGGCCTCTAGAGCGTACACAAGGTTTTTCTAAGATTTGACCTGGTGACCTAGTTTTTGACCCCACGTGACCCACTTTCGAACTCGTCCGAGATATCATCGAGACAAACATCCTGACAAACTTTCATGAGTATCGGACTCAAAATGCGGCCTCTAGAGCGTACACAAGGTTTTTCTAAGATTTGACCTAGTGACCTAGTTTTTTACCCCACGTGACCCATTTTCGAACTCGTCCGAGATATCATCGAGACAAACATCCTAACCAACTTTCATGAGTATCCGACTCAAAATGCGGCCTCTAGAGCGTACACAAGGTTTTTCTAAGATTTGACCTAGTGACCTAGTTTTTGACCCCACATGACCCATTTTCGAACTCGTCCGAGATTTTATCGAGACAAACATCCTGACCATCTTTCATGAGTATCCGACCAAAACTGTGGCCTGTAGAGCGTACACAAGGTAAAAAGTTGACGAAGCACGACGCACGACGGACGACAGACGCCGGACACAGCACGATCACAATAGCTCACCATGAGCACTTCGTGCTCAGGTGAGCTAAAAATATGCCAATCACCAAAAAATATCAATGAAGAAATGTCATCACCAAAAAAATTTCAATGTAGAAATATCTCATCACCAAAAAATATCAACAAAGAAATATGTTAATCACCATAAAAAAATCATCAATGAAGATATTAAGGTTAACCCTTTACCACATAATTCCGACTGTTAACGACCCCAAGAAAGAAATTTTTGAAAACATTGTAGAAAAAGGAGAAAATGCTGGTAAGCAGCATCGATGTTTTCTACCCTTCACAAAACACATTTCATACTTTTAGTCGCTTTCATTTTGTCATCTGCAAATGCTTTCAATTTGAACCAGTCTAAAATCTGTCATTTGGTAAAGAGTTAAAAAACATACTAAGCGACTTAAGTCTAGGGCCAAAATTCTTCCCCATCGTTAAACAAATATATCTGGGCATGGTTTCAATTAAAAAAAAAAACTAACGTTTACACTAAGTAGGTCTTGGCTTTTTTTGAGAAACTTATTGAGACTCTATTTCACATGCAGATATGATAAATAGCGTAATGAAAAGAGAGATGACTAGAGGCTCTTCTTTTTGATTTACCCAAAGATCATCAAACAAAGCCCAGCTTAACTCTTTACGACACAAAAAAATTTCAGACTTGTCAAAATCAAAAGCATCTGCAGACAACAATATGATTGCGGGTGAAAGATTAAAATTTGTTTTAGGAAGGGTAGAGCACATTGTGTTAAAAGGAGAAAATGCTGGGTATTTGCTCCTTTTCTTGCAATGTTATTAAAAGGCTTTATCCAAAGGTCGGGATTGTGTGGTAAATGGTTAATAAAGCCCGAATTAACATTCAAGAGTATTGATGATAAAATTTATGTGTAACTTTCAGCGATGCTTTTGATAATAAGAAATTTGAAGTCAGACTAGTCTTTATCTAAACAATGCTGTTTTAATGACCCTGAAAAGTTTTGTCGGGATGCATGGTATACATTGTGGAGAAATGGACATTGTGAATCAAGATCAGACTTCACAATAATATGCAGTCCGATCTCAATATACACTGTCCATAACAGATATTAAATCCTGTTTTGGGGGTTTCAAAGCCAAACAACCAGCAGATTATACTGGTCATTCTGATAAAACAATCTTTGAATAGTGAATAGAATAAATAAATAACACA
The DNA here is from genome assembly GCA_943736015.1 of Tridacna crocea. Classification (NCBI taxonomy): domain Eukaryota; kingdom Metazoa; phylum Mollusca; class Bivalvia; order Cardiida; family Cardiidae; genus Tridacna; species Tridacna crocea. Next base: position 49,862,687 of record OX031063.1, read on the forward strand.
AGTACCGACTTTTATCAATACTGTGATAAAAAAGAAATGCACATCTATGGAAAGTATTTGTTTTAGCACTTTTGGTCCATATTTTTTTTAAACAAAATAAATGGCACAATATCAATATGAACAGTTACAATGACACTAAAAATAGTAAAAAAAAAAAAGACACCAGTAAAAATGCAATATCCACATCTTTAGCCATGGCTGCCAGTATTCATGTAATTTGAGCAGCACATCTGACAAAAGGGGGGTTTAACCTATTACTACACAATCCCCACTTTTGATGACCCTGGAAAAGAAGCCTTTAGAAAACATTGAGGGAAAAAGACTAATGCTGGTAAGCAGCATTTTCTCCTTTTCCAAAAATGTTTTCTCCACTTTCAGAATCAAAATTCAACCTTTTCTGATTCACATTTATTTTGTCTGGAAATGCTTTCAATTTGGATTAGTCCAACATTTTGTCGTTTGGTAAAGAGTTAAGGTAGTAGACCCCTAATACCTCTAGTGCTGCATTGCATAAAGTTTTCTTGATAGTTGATAAATACGGATTTATACAGGTATAATACTTTTGCACAAGAAATTTCTTTATGCCTATCCGGAAATTAATTGTAGATACTTTTGCTAGTTTCAAGAAAAAGGAGGTAATTACTATCTCTCTTTGTAATGAAGAAAATATAGTGGTTTTATAAATGATAATTCTAGAAAAGACAAAAAGGGAAAAGTGGCTTGGTTAAAGCAGTACACTAACACTCTTTTGTAATTCTAGCAATTTTTTTAGGATAATATTATTGTGGAAATAGCTGTTTTCTATTGGAGGTCTAGGTCTACTACGTTAAAGGTGGGTATTTAGAATTTTCACATCACACCAAATTTAAAAATAAATGTATCACTGAAATTTATATGAAAAAACAATACAATTCATCAATAATCAAGAATCCTAGAATTTAAAAAAAAAAAGTTTTGGTGGTATTCCCTTAAAAGGCTAAGTAGCCTCTTAAGCTATTTTTAGATTTCCAGCCAAAATTCAAAAAAGCATTTTGGGAAGGTTAAGTGAGTAGCATGTGACTAATGACTCTTAAATTCCATAACATAACAAACATGTAATTATTTTCCAAATGTCTAGAACTATGAATGCTACGTTTGAAGCTTCGTCTATATATTTCCGGTATGTAAATAAGCGAGTAGCTGATGTAAAAATAGACGGTGTTTCCCTTCACTGTCGACCTGGACTGTAGTAAATCTCTAATTTCTCTTGTTGTCGGATGGTTTTCGACTACTGGGGTTTTATGAATGAAAATTATAAGGCTTTGGGAGTATAAGGTTAATTTTTTTGGTATTTTTTATAAATTTTCTGAAGGGCCACCTTTAATGCATCTCCTTGATGCATAATATCAAGCAACACACCACTAGATTATGGTTCCACATAATCCAGTTTGTAAAACAACAACTACGACTTTGCCAAATAAAATCTATTTAAAAACAAGAGGGCCATTGGCCCTCAAACGCTCACCTTATGACTATAGCTTATGAGTGAAATTCAATTCTTTGAGCAACTTTGGTAAAGCTTCAACCAAGGAACATCCCTGCCAGTGGACCCAGTGGATTAGGAGAAGAAGATGTTTAAAGAAATCGTTGATGGGCGACCAAAGTAGCATCCTTGGAACAAACTCAGAAGAGGTCCACTCAAGGATGCTAATTTCCAAATATCAAAGCTCTACACCTTCCCGTTTAAGAGAAAAAGAAATTTAAAACTTTCCTTCTTTGTTCCTATGTTCCAACCTGTGACCTCGGGGGCATGGCCAATTTTAACGCCAGGGACATCATATGACCAAACTTGGTAGAGGTCCACTAGAAGATTCTGCATACCAAATATCAAAGCCCTGCACCTTCAAGTTTCAGAGAAGATTTCTAAAGTTTTCCTTCTTTGTTGCTATGTTTGAACCTGTGACCCCCCGGGGCAGGGCCAGTTTTTACCCCAAGGGCATAATATGAACAAACTTGGTAGACGTCTACTAGGAATTGCTACATGCCAAATATCATAGCTCTATGCTTCCTAGTTTTAGAGAAGAAGAATTCTAAAAATTTTCTTTCTTTGTTCCTATGTTCAAACTTGTGACCCCCGGGGTGGGGCCAGTTTTGACCCAAGGGACATCATTTGCAGAGGTCCACTAGGAGATGCAACAGACCAAATATCAAAGCTCTATGCTTTGTAGTTTCTCAGGAAAAGAATTTTACAGTTTTCATTCTTTGTTCCTATGCTCAAATTTGTGACCCCCGGGGTGGGGCCAGTTTTGACCTCAGGGGCATAATTTGAACAAACTTGGTAGAGGTCCACTAGGAGATGCCACATGCCAAATATCAAAGCTCTACACCATTTAGTTTCAGGGGAGAAGATTTTTCAAGTTTTCCATCTTTGTTCCCATGCTCAAAATTGTGATCCCTGGGGTGGGGCCAGTTTTGACCCCAGGGGCATAATTTGAACAAACTTGGTAGAGGTCTACTAGGAGATCCCACATAATAAATATCAAAGCTCTATGCCTTCAAGTTTCAGAGGAAAAGATTTTTAAAGTTTTCCTTCGTTGTTCCTATGCTCAAATTTGTGACCCCTGTGGTGGGGCCAGTTTTGACCTCAGGGGCATAATTTGAACAAACTTGGTAGAGGTCTACTAGGAGATGCTACACACCCAATATCAAAGCTCTACGTCTTAAGTTTCAGAGGAGAAGATTTTTAAAGTTTTCCTTCTTTGTTCCTATGCTCAAACTCGTGACAGACGATGGACGCCGGACATAGGGCAATCACAATAGCTCACCTTTAGCACTTTGCGCTAAGGTGAGCTAAAAAACAACATAATATCTATATTTAGTAATTACCTCAAATAAATAATTTTTGACAGGTCTAAGAAACCAAGATCAGTAAGGTTTATCTTAATCCTTTACCCCATAAGGCATTTCTATGGTATCTCTAATTAACCCTAAATAATAGCAAGGAGGAAGCTGTTTCGTATGTGTATATGACACCTTTTGATAGCATAGAAAACATTGTGGCAAAAGGTGAAATTGCTCGTCACGAGCAATTTCACCTTGTGCCACAATGTTTTCTGAAGGCTCCTAAAAGCAATGCGTAGAAATGAGTATAGAGTAAAGGGTTAAAAACAACCATAATACCTATATTTAGTAATTACATCAAATAAATAATTTTTGACAGATCTTATAAACCAAGATCGGTAAGGTTTATCTTCAAAAATCTTTATCCCAATACCTAACCATTTACTTCATAATCCTGAGATTTAATAACCTTGAAAAGGCCAGCCTTTGAAAACGTCAAAAAAACAAAGAAAATGATAGTAACCAGCACCTTTTCTTCTTTTCCAACTGAGTTTTTCAACTCTTTCAAAGACGGACCCTTTCAATTGAATCATCTTTTGTTTTTTTGTCTGCAATTGCTTTCAATTGGACTCAACTATAGTGTTGCTTTTTTTTTTTTTTGGTAAGGAGTTTAACCTGTGTTTTAGCTCTTCAAAAGTTTTTCACATATACATGTACCTATGTTGTGGGTACTTGAGATATCTGTCTCAGAGTGTCTCTTTATGATGAGTCCATTGAGTATCTAGGACAGCTTCTTCTGGCCATCTTCTATGATGACTGAATCATCTTAACAGAAAAAGGTTTCACAATATACATGTATGGTTTCCACTGACTCCCTGTTTCGTTGAATTTGGACTCCCAAATTTTCTAGATATCAAAAAAAAAATTAACTATTTTGTCTTACTTAAGTGATTTGAATGGGGGTCAAATGATCTAATTTTATGACAGTCAAGGGAATATGTGGCTCAGGAATTAAAACTGAGGAAAATAATTTACCCACTTGAAAGCAAACAATCATCTTGTTTAACTCTTTACCACACAATCCCAACTTTTAACGACCCCGAGAGAGAAGCCTTGTAAAATCACTTTTATTTTGTTGTCTGCAAGTGCTTTCAATTTGGACCAGTCTAAATTTTTGTTGTTTGGTAAAGAGTTAATAAGAGGAAGAAGGCTTTTCAAAACATTGTTGGAGAAGTAGAAAATGTTGGCAGCCAGCATTTTCTCCTTTTCCCTCAATGTTTCCTATCCTTTTAATCCTTTCCCAAACAGCAAATTTTAGACTCTTCCAAACTGAAAGAGATTGCAGACGATAATTCTAACTTTCATAACAATGGCAGACAATTATCTGAACGGACAGAAAACACTGTCGGAAAAGGAGAAATTGCTCGTTACAAGCGATTTCTCCTTGTCCAACAGTGTTTTCAAAAGACTTCTACTGCAGACACGTAAAAACAAGGGCTTGTTTGGGAAAGGGTTAACTCTTTACCACACGACAAAATTAAAGACTCGTCAAAATTGAAAGACTTTGCAGATGACAAAATGAAGGTGACTGAAAAATTGAAATTCATTTTGGGAAGGGTAGAAAACATTGTGGAAAAAGGAGAAAATGCTGGTTACCAGCATTTTCTCCTTTTTCCACAATGTTTTCAAAAGGCTTCTTTCTCAGGGTCGTTAAAAGTCGGGATTGTGTGGTAAAGAGTTAAGGAAAAAAACAGTGTCCAGTAAACAATTTAAACACAGGAGAACCAATTAAGACATTTTTGATTCAGGTAGTTTCTTCATCTGCCATAATGTTTTACAAGTCTTCTTGATGCACCAAAATACCTCTGAAGTCTTTGTACTAATTCACTATAAATGGTAATGTTGATGTGATATGTGACTAGCCATGAATGATGCAGAAAGTCTGTATACAGGCATATCTGGTTGTAGAAAGATTTCAATTATGTATGTTGAACAAGCAGTGTTCAACAAACAAACAATTGTTTGTCCTAAAAGTTCTTGTCCATTTATCACAAACCAAAGAGTATATTCTGAAATAGAAACCAAAGAGAAAGTAAATTTGTGCTGTGGGCGTACAAAGTTACCGTGCACAAAGGGCCTGTTTTTCACAAAACAAATTCGAGTCCCTTATTTTGTCCAAATCCCCAGACAGGCTCATTTTTAGACTGATCTGAACCCTTTACTCCATACTTACTCATTTTGACATATCAACAACAGACAGCTTTTGAAAACATTGTGGGAAAAGGAGAAATTGCTCGTAACGAGCAATTTCTCCTTTTCCCACAATGTTTTCCACTCAATCAGATATTTGTATCCTCATTTGTCCATATTTTTGACATCATATCTTTATTTGCCGTTGAAATGGAAGGGCCTCAAATTGGCATATCAAGGTTAAAGGTCAAAGGGTTCAAGTGCATTATTTGATTAAGAAATAATCTTCTTCCTATCGTGGTATATCGTTCAATAAACCACAGTTGTGAGTTATGAGGCACAATAAATAATCCACGAGGGCGATAGCCCGAGTGGTTTATTCATTGCGCCTCATAACTCACAACGTGGTTTATTGAACGATATACCACGATAGGAAGAAGATTATTTCGATTCTAACATGGCCAGTTCTTAGTGAAATGAAAACAAGTTCAAACTTAGAGTAAAAACACAGATGAAGATTATGTTCCATTGAATAACCCACTCAGTGAATGACGTCACTCGATAAAGAATTACGTCACTCAGCGTGGATTGTTGCAGATTTTACCACGCTTTCCTTGCACTGTGTTTATAGAGTGGAATTCGCGTGTCATGTTAGAATAATCATTTGACTACTTTTTAACCCTTTCCAAAACATTCCCATGTTTTCATTGACCCTGAGAAGGAAGCGTTGAGAACATCGTGGGAAAAGGTGAAAATGCCGGTAACCAGCATTTTCTCCTTTTCCTACAATATTTTCTACACTGCCCAAACCACATTTCAGTGTCTGGGGGGGGGGGGGAAGGGATTGTTCGGTAATGGTAATACTGTTTGGAAAGTTTCTTAATAGAAAGTTTAATGATTATTTTTGAGTGAGTGAATGAGTTAGTGCAAGGGTGGATGAATGAATGAATGAATGAATGAATGAATGAATGAATGAACTGCTCATCAATGGCTATAATCTTTTACAAGCATATCTTTATTAACCCATTACCACACAATCCCAACTTTTGATGACCCAGAGAGAGAAGCATTTAGAAAACAATGTGGCAAATAGAAAAAATGCTGGTGACCAGAATTTTCTCCTTTTCCCAAATTTTTGTTCGGTAATGGGTTAGATACTGTTTGGAAAGTTTCTTAATAGAATGTTTAATGATTATTTTTGAGTGAGTGAATGAGTTAGTGCAAGGGTGGATGAATGAATGAATGAATGAATGAATGAATGAATGAATGAACTGCTCATCAATGGCTATAATCTTTTACAAGCATATCTTTATTAACCCATTACCACACAATCCCAACTTTTGATGACCCAGAGAGAGAAGCATTTAGAAAACAATGTGGCAAATAGAAAAAATGCTGGTGACCAGAATTTTCTCCTTTTCCCAAATTTTTTCTACCCTTCACAAACAAATTCCAAATTTTCAGTCACTTTTGTCATCTGCAAATGCTTTTGATTTGAACAAAACAAACATTTTGTCGTTTAGTAAAGGGTTAACCCATTACCACACAATCCCTACTTTTGACGACCCTGAGAAAGAAGCCTGCAGAAAACATTGTGGCAAAAGGAGAAAATGCTAGTAACCAGAATTTTCTCCATTTCCCAAATGTTTCCCACCCTTCACAAACAAATTCCAAATTTTCAGTCACTTTTCTCATTTGCAAATGCTTTCGATTTGAACAAACCAAACATTTTGTCGTTTGGTAGAGGGTTAAAATTAATGATGATTAAATTATTTTAACCCATTACCACACAATCCCTAATTTTGATGCCCCTGAGAAAGAAGCCTTTTGAAAACACTGTAGGAAAAGGAGAAAATGCTGGTAACCAGCATTTTCTCCTTTTCCCACAGTGTTTTCTATCCTTCCCAGAACCAATTTCAATTTTTCAGTCACCTTTATATTGTCATCTGCAAATGCTTTCATTTTGAACCAGTCTAAAATTTTGTCGTGTGGTTAAGAGTTAAAAAGAGATTCTTACACCAACCAAATCCTTTACCATCATCCCTATATCACAGCCATTGCCCTCTCTATTCAACAACTTCCAGAAACTTCACCTCTTTCCCAGTTTTCTTAAGGACTTCAAGAAGTTCATCAGCGGTCATATCTGCTGAAGTAACGATCACTGTCTGTGATTCAAGACTGACATCACAACTGCTTATTTTGTCTGAAAAATAGCATAAAAAACATTATATTTTGTGTGAATTACGCCATTTAAACTCTTTACCATACTAGAAAATTTTAGACTGGTCCAAATTGAAAGCATTTGCAGATAAAGGTGAATAAAAAATAGGAATTTGTTCAAGGAAGGGTTGAAAACATTGTGGAAAAAGGCAAAAATGCTGATTACCAGCATTTTCTCATTTTTCCACAGTGTTTTCAAAAGGCCTCTCTCTTAGGGGCGTCAAAAGTAGGGATTGTGTGGTAATTGGGTAAGCATCTTTTATTTTACAGTATTAGTTGTGCGGTCAGGTGTTCCAATGAAGTCACTACGGCTTGAGTCCTCTGACCCAATAGGTTCTTGAATTTCTAAACAGATTTTGTCCCAAACATACATTTGCTAGGGTTCCCAACCTTACAAAACATGCAACAGGTCATTTGCCAGTCAAAATTTTCTAGTGCTCATCTATGTAAATTTTTGTAATCTTAAGTGACATAGTTTTCAAAATAATAAGGTCATCGACACTCTTTCTGATCAGCCCTCGTTTAATATAATTTCTCACCTCCAAGTTTTTTCAGGACCCTTTCTGCTGCCCCTGAACAGCCTTCACAGGTCATTTCCATTTGGAACTTGAAGGTCTGTGAAGAAAAAAACATAAAGAAAGTCATCATTTTCATCAACTAACCATAACGAATAAAAGAATCATTTGTTGACAGAAGACTCAGTCAGTGAAACGACTTTTTACCATACTATCCTCCATTTTTTTAAAATGGCCTTGAGGTAGACAGCTTAACCCTTTCCCAAACGACAACCTTTTTGACTAGACCAAATTGAAAGCATTTGCAGACAACAATTCAACTCTTGCTAAAAAGATGATTTCTATCTATGATAGGGTAGAAAACATTGTGGGAAAAGAAGAAAATGCTGGTTACCAGCATTTTCTCCTTTTGCCACAATGTTTTCAAAGGTCTACTATTCCAGACCTGTAAACACCAGGATTGTTTGGGAAAGGGTTAAGAAAACATTGGAAAAGGAGAAAACACTGGTTAGCCAGCATGTTCTGCTGTTCCCGAATGTTTTCTAACCCTTTGGCCATGAATTTCATCATTTGAATTACATTTCCTTTGTTGTCTCACAATTAGGAAGACTCCGATACACTTGGTTAAGATTAGACCACACAGCATAGTGTTTATCACAGGATCACAGTGTAATAATAACTATAGATTAAATATTAATCTGGGCTAGTTCAAAACACAATTTTTTGTCTAGTTCATTCATTTACCTAGAAACTGAATGAAAAACAAGCTTCTTTTTACAGTAATTGTTTTACCAATCAAATCTGAGCATTTAATAATGACCATCTTTCATCACTTCAGACCATCTTTAACAAGTTTTTAATGATTTCAAACAGTAAATTTCCACAGATATCTTAATATAATATTGTTTTTGCAGTGCAAAACATCATTACTGATTACTTTACTTCTAATCTTGAACCATTATTGTCGTGGATTTATGGATGTTTCGGTAACAGACGAGTTCGGTAACACAGACTTACATCGTAAATGAATTGGATGTTTCGGTAACAAAGCTATTATATAGCGTTAATGTATCGTGAAGTTGTTTACACCCAACGCATGACTTTATTTTATTCAAACCTTCGTTTTTAAAACCTTAATTTGTAATTTCCACTATGTTTTATAAATAATTTTTTGTTATGAACCTCATTCCATCCTGTATGCATTTACCATGTCGATTGCCTATCTGTCAAGCAAAAAGGGTTGAAAGTGTAAAAAAAATAAAGGATTTGAACCTATTTGTTAAGGGACAAATGGATGAAAAGTGCAAAAGTAAAAGTTTGAACAAAACAAAGCCATACATTAGGTGTAAAGAACGTCACAGAACAAAAACACAATATAATTGCTTTGTTACCGAAACATCCAATCGATTTACTCTAAAAGTCTATGTTACTGAACTTGTCTGTTACCGAAACATCTGTCACCCATTGTCATACCCTCTATCATGAAATCTTACCCCCAGATTTACAGCTCAGGGGTAAGTGTCTGTACCTTTCAAATAAAAAGCCAGTGGGAACACTGCTTGTCACAAAAATAACATCCGAGTAAGTCTTCAGACTTCAGACTGAAGATAGGTAAAGAGCTGACCCTTTTACCACACAATCCCGAAATTTAATATTTTTCAGCAAGGCAGCATTACAGAGCTTACATTATGTTAAGTGGTAAAGAGCCAAGCAAAGCCCATTCATAGCTAAATTAAAATCATTTAATTTGGAAAAAGCTGAATTAAAAAAGTGAAAATGTTAAATCACGAACTAAAGGCCGTTCCGGTTAATCTAAAACAAATCCGGTCCTTTCCGGTGAATTTTAATCCCCGATTGTAACAGGTCTGCACTTAACTATTAACTCAACCTAGTAACAGGTTTGGATTCTTAAATAACCTATATAAAAACGCGTGTGGATTAATGCTAAAAGTAACATAAGATAATCACCTTCCCACTCATTCTAACGGACCAGCTTTCACTCAGTTTACAAGTAACTTCCTTGTAGACACGTCCAAAAATGAACTGGAAATTTCCTTTTACGAAAATGATTCATAACTTTTCACCTTTTAAAAGCTATTGTTAAATTTTCTACAGATAGAGATCGAAGTTTTTAATGTTAGCGGTCAAAAAAAATATTCTGTGAAATACTTTTGTTCTTTAGGGAGAAAAATAGGTAAAGTGGTTTTTTTTGTATATCATTTTATTTCGTTATATTTTTAATTTTAGAAGTTTTGGTACTAAATATTTTGTTTCTAAAGGGAAGTAACCGCGTATTTGTTTATATTCACATGACTTCGAGGGAGCAGACATCGAGCAGTTTGTCATATTCGCTCGTAAGTTTTTTTTCTCTTTTTTTTTTTTAACTGATTTTACTTATCTGTGATCAAAAACGAATCAATAAGAATTTCTTATTGAATTATGGAAAATTGCTGTGCTTTTCAGAGGCGAATGACAGTCGTTTCGACACCCAGTCATTTCGACACCCAGTCATTTCGACACTTTTTTGTCGTTTCGACCCCCGGTGGAAATTTTTTTGCAAAATTTGGTCGTTTCGACACGTGATATTTATATGAGAGTATGCAATGAAACGTCTCAAAATGTTTACTTAGCATATTTCGATAATTCATTTTTAATATCCTGTGTCATTAAAATATGTGTTTTTGAACTGTTTTACACGTTGATTCCAATAATTGGCTAAAGTGATCAGCCATGCCAAATTAGAAAGTGGGGGTCCAAATGTTGTGGGTTCGAATCCCCAGCTGGCCAAGTTAAATTACTATCGTCCTGTATCCTTGCACTATCCCCCGTAACAACTAACCTCCTTATGGGGATGTCATTCAGATGGGCAGCCGGTAGCGACGATAAATAAACAGAAATAAGCTAACCAACTAGCTTTCTTTTTTTATATTTCAAGGGTACACTTAGAAAAAAAGTCAAGATGTCTAATAAAATTCAAGCATGAATTATTGCTTTCTTTTTGTTTGCCGACATTAAAAAATGCCTGTTTACTTGAGCAATGTCTACGAAAATATATCTGATTGGTTTTCTTCACCTGCCGTCGCTGCGGTATTGAAATCCAAGGCATTCTATCACCACATCAGTTAAAGTGATCAATCAAAATTTACGACAAAAAAAGTAGACTGATCCAAATTGAAAGGATTTACAGACGACAAAATTTAACTTTAGAATGATTTTTGTTTTGGATGGGGAAGAAAACATTGTGGGAAAAGGAGAAAATGCTGGTTACCAGCATTTTTAGCTCCACTGGCCATAGGCCAGCGGGATATGTCATGGCTCAGTGTCTGTTGTGCGTCCATGTGTCCGTCCGTGCATCTGAATATCCGTCCGTGCATGCATTATTTTTTATTTCAAACATCTTCTTCTCTGAAACTACCCATCAAAATTTGATGAAACTTCACAGAAATGATCCTGCCATGGTCCTCTTCAGAATTTCGTTAAAGAATTTGATTCCTTCAAAAACTCTGGTTGCCATGGCAACAAAAATGAAAAAAAAATAACATTTTTAAAAAAACACAAGGCCCAGGGCTACTGAATATGGCATGTCTCTTTATCTAATAGACCTTTAACAAGTTTCTTCATATTGTAGGCCTAGGGTCAAAATTGGCTCAATTCCAGGGATCACAAGTTTAACATGGGCTTCAAAATATGGTCACTTCAATTTGAATATTAATCAAGGGAAATAACTCTTTATAAAAGACAAAGTTTGTTACTATTTACCTCCCTTGATTATCATACTGCAATGATACATACATGTAATTGGTGGTAGACATTAAGTTTTTTCTTTTATAGAAAATATTCTGTTTTCAGGGAGAGTGATTCATTTTGATGCTAATGGTTTTCCTCACATGAGTGGAATAATAAATTCAGAGTAAGATTTCTGTCACTCATGTTTTTTTCCAAGAACTTTACCTTTCATGCCAATGAATTAACCTGCTTGTAATGCCTGACAGTGTACATTGTTTTTGAAGGCTCTGTTTTTCAGGGTCATGAACACTTCATATTGTTTGGTAAAGGCTTAAAAAGCCAGTGGAGCAATACAGGGCCATCATGGCCCTCTTGTCCTCTTTTCCAACAATGTTTTCAAAAGGCTTCTTACACAGGATGTTAGTTTAGTTTAAACATATTTATTTTACATCGATTGAGATACAAGTTCTTACAACTTATACAAATCTCTTTCAATTTTGTTTCCTGGGAACTACACCAGTACTCGCGCCGAATGTGTGGGCCAATGAAAAATCCCAAAGTTGACACCCGCTCCCAGGTATCAAACTCAGGACCTTTAGGTTATGAGGCTGACGCCCTACCTCACGACCACGGACACCACTGACACCACAGGGTGTTAAAAGTTTTAATTGTGTGGTAGAGTTAAATATGAAGACTTTTCCAAGTTAAAACTAAAAGCATTTAACACACAAAAAAATAGATGTGGATGAAATAGGGAAATTTGTCACTGTAAGAGAAGAAAAAGTTGCAAAAAAAGGAGAAAATATTGGTAACTACCACTTTTTCCTGTTGTGTAGTTTTTTCTCAAAAGATTTTCTTTTAAGGGTCATTAAAACTCGGTATTGTTTTGTAGAGAGATAAAGCAGGCTCTTGATTGCTAGAATTTTCTTCCTTTCCCTTAAGTTTTCTTCACCTTCAATGCTTCAAGAAAACCACTGGTCCAGCATCATTTGAGGTACAGTTGTATATTGTCGGTTTGCTTCCAAAACCTAGTAACTACAGCTTGTTACAAGCTGTAGTTACGAGGTTCTGGAAGCAAATCATCAATATGTAATTTTTATCCTCACTAGCCAAAGGCAAGGGAGCTCATCTCATGGAGCTTTGTCTGTTGTCATTCATCTGTGTGTGGGTCCATGCACAGGAATTTGACATTCAATAACCAAAATAAATGATAACATATGAAAAAAAACTTCCCTATATATAAAAAGTGTTATATTATATAGGGGAGATTTTTTTTTTTATATTTTATCATTTATTTTAGTTATAGAATTCAAATTCCTGTGGTCCATGTCTCCATTAACTTATATTTCAAATATCTTCTCTAAAACTATCTATCCAATTTTAACCAAACCTCACTGAAATGATCCTGGCATGGTTCTCTTCAGAATAACTTGAAAGAAGTCTGTTCCTTTTTTTTTTCTTTAAAAAAACAACTCTGGTTGCCATGGCAACAAAATTAAACAATATTGAAAAACTTTGAAAATCTTCTTGTCTGAAACCAAACTTGGAATGTAGCTTCATCTAATAGGCTTCTACCACATGTCATGAAATTATAATCCTTGGGTCCAGATTGGCCACAAGTTTCACCCATACATTGGCTTAAATAGTGAAAACATTAAATACCTAATGGTTCTAAACCAGGACACATTGGGCCACCAAATTTTACATGTAGCTTCATGTCATGAACCTCTACTAAAGGTGTTCAAATTATAGCCTTCAGGTCAAAACTTGCCCTGCCATGGGGAATACAAGTTCTACATTGGGTTATATAGTGGAAACTTTAGAAAATCTTGTCCTGAACTATAAGGCATAGGATTACCAAATTTGGCATGCGGCTTCATCTAAAAGACATCTACCAACACTGTTCCAATTATGGTCCTGGTGTCAAAATATGCCCCATCCTAGAAGTCTTAACTTTTTCATAGGCTTATAACAGTGAAAACTTTAAAGATCTTGTTCCAGGTCTTGAGATACTGCTGTGATATTTTGTGTTATCATATAACAGACTTTTTAAAAATTGTTCAAATTAAAGCCCTGATGTGAAATCGAACATAAATTTAAAATGTGCTTATAAAGTGAATATTCTAAAACTCTTCTTTCTTGCCCTTATCTATAAACCCTAGGGCTACCAAATTTTGATCATTGATGAATTTGTTCAAAATAGAGTGCAGGGATTTAAATTAGCCCAGTTCCAGGGGTCTCATGATTTACAAAATGCTTTAAACTGAGGAAAACTTGAAAATCTTCTGCTAATAATCATTCAACTTTGACCTGTATTATTTGGTACATGGCTTTATTTTGTGGACCTCTACCAGCATTCAAAAAGCCAAAGCACTGTGAAATAGCCATAGCTCTGTGATTAAAAAGAAATGGCTTCACTTTGGGATCACAACTTTCGCATAGGCCTTTGTAGAGAAATCTTTAAGTCTTCTTGATTGAAATCGTTCAGCTTTGAATTGTTTGAATTTCTGGTATGTGTGGATTGGTTTGTACTTCTTGGCCAGTGGGCGATACAGGGCCACCAAGTTTGACATGCATAAAATCTTGTAACCATTTTTCTAGTTTATCCCAAAGAAAATAATTCTGAGATTCAGGCATAAAAATATAGCTTTTGGAAATTTTGTAAGAAATTGAAGGGGATATAAACATGCTTATAAGCAACATTTAATCTTTTTCATGTATAAAAGTTCCTGTCCTTTTTAGAAAATTTCCAATTACATGTATTTTGACCTCAAATTTATATTTTGCTATCTGTAAATTGTTTCAGTTTGGGTTGGGTCTAAAATTTTAGAGTATAGGAAGAAAATGCTAGTCTGCAGTTATTGTAATTTCAGTCTGAAGGTCTGCTCCAATGCTATTTTTGTAACTGGTCTTCTGCGTACAGTGCTTGAACACAAAAATATTTTATAACCATGTTTTCTTCTGAACTTTCAGATGAAGATGAAGGTGTTTCCGGCTTCAACGATTCTTTTACTGGCAGTTCTCATGTTTGTATGCGGTCAGGCTGCCCACACTATGTATAAGGTACGGTAAATCTTGCCTATTAGTAACAAGCATCTTTTTGTTCCTGTTGTTAGTAAGTTCTCTATACCTTTTATCAAAATTAATAATCCTGTTGTAAGCATGAAGAAGGCTTTTTAACTCTTTCCCACACAATACCAACTTCTAACGACCCTGAAAAAGGAACCTATAGAAAACATTGTGGGAAAAGGAGAAAATGCTGGTAACCAGCATTTTCTCCTTTTCCCACAATATTTTCTACCCTATCCTATCCTATCCTATCCTATCCAAGTCAAAAACCATCATTAACAAGATTTAATTTGTTGTGTGCAGATGCTTTGAATTTGTCCAGTCCAAAAAATCAGTTGTTTGGTAGAGTTAACCCATTTCCAAATGACAAAATTAGACTGTTTCAATTTTTAAAAAATCTGTGGATGACTAACTCAAAATTAGTACAGAGGAAAGTTACGTCTCTAATAGAGTAGAAAAAATTATGGGTAAAGGATAAAATGCTGGTTACCAGCAATGTTTTCCTGTCTTTGAGAGACAATATCCAATTTTTGGATTACATTTATTTGTTGTGTGCATATACTCTCAATATGGACTGGGCTAAAATGTTTTTGTTTGATAAAGGAGGAAGGATTTACTTATAATCTGTTTTAGTGTCAGATCTGGTGGCTCAGTTTGTAACACACAGGAGATGAAGCTAGCAGGATGCTTGTTTGAACCCCTGGCTTGGCTAGTATCTTTCAAAGGATGAATGATAGTCATGTCAACCGGTTTCATGCCTCTCTCAACATTTATCCATGTTTAACAATACATATGTGGGAAAAACAGCCAGTGGCTTGGGAAGAAAATTGTGTGAAGTAGGTCCAAGTGCATTTGCAACCCTTTTGCAACAAAACAATGTTGAAAAAGGAGTTAAACCTTGAGGGTCAGTTGCATAATGGCAGTTTGAAATTAAACATAGGTTAACTCATTATCAGATGACAAAATTTTATGTTTGTCAAAAATGAAAGCATTTGCAGACAACAAAATAAAAGAGACTAAAAATATGAAATTTGTTTTCTGAGGAGTAGAAAGCATTGTTGGAAAAGGAGAAAATGCTAGTTATCAGCACTTTCTTCTTTACCCACAATGTTTTCTGAAGACTTCTCTCTCAGGGTCGTCAAACGCAGGGATTGTGTGGTAATGGGTTAAACAATAAAAAACCATATTTATGGTTTAATTCTTATTTAGCTCTCTACCACATGATCCCAAGTTTTAACAACACTGACAGAGAGTCATTTAAAACTTTGTAACTAGAGGAAAAAATGCTGATAAACAGCACTTTCTTCTATCTTTCTTTTCCCACAATGTTTTGTACTCACGTAAAGACACTTCCAATCATTTGAGTTTCAGTTACTTAACAGAAAATAATCTCCATCTGCTTTTTGACTCAAAGTATGAACTTGTTTTCCTTTGATTAAGAGTTAGCATGTTAGAATCAAAATGATCTTCGACAAATCGTTCTATCGTGGTTTATTGTTCAGTAAACCACATTGTGAATTATGAGGCTCAATCAATAAACCAGTCTGGGACTATCTCCCATATGGATTATTCATTGTGGCTCGTAACTCACAACTATGGTTTATTGAACATTCTAACATGACACGCGACTTTGGCTCTATAAACACAGTGCAGGGCAAACGTGGTGAAATCTGCAACAATCCATGTAGAGTGACGTCATTCAGTGAGTGAGTTATTCATTGGAACGTAATCTTCATCCGCGTTTTTACTCTGAATTTGAACTTGTTTTCCTTTCATTAAGAATTGGCCATGTTAGAATCGAAATAATCTTCTTTCTATCGTGGTATATCGTTCAATAAACCACGTTGTGAGTTATGAAGCGCAATGAATAAACCACTCGGGCTATCGCCCTCGTGGATTATTTATTGTGCCTCATAACTCACAACTGTGGTTTATTGAACGATATACCACGATAGAAAGAAGATTATTTCTTAAATAAACCACAATAGAAAGAAGATTATTCTTTAAGTTTAGTATCTGTATTTTCTTTTATTTGTGTTTTGTTTAGGAAAATCAAACTTGTGTACATGGAACCTATCCCCCGAATAAAAGGTAAGATTTCCAATCTTTATTTATCACACATAACTTGCCTTGTTTTCAGTGTAATTTACTCATAACTCATTTTCTGATCTTACACATTTGATATCACATGAATTTTGTGTGATGTCATTTTGTACGCATTTCATACCAGTGAATGGGTCTCATGGAAAATACCGTGGGTGCATTTATGAATTTATTTGCATCATCTGGGCCCGTATTCACCAACCATTCTTGAGAATATTCTTAGTCTTATTCTCCAAAGTTTTCCAAATTTGTAAGTAACACAACTACTGATTGGCTGAACCGAATGGTTTAGCCAATCAGAAGTTGTGTTACTTACAAATGTAGAAAATTCTGGAGAATAAGACTAAGAATATTCTCAAGAATGGTTGGTGAATACGGACCCAGATCTATTTGTTGTAAAATATTGTTATGTGATAAAAAGAATCTGACATTTGTGGGCATTTGAGATAAGATTTTATTAAACTTATGAAGGAAAATGTTATTATGCTTGCCAAAGGCTCGCTTAACCCTTTACTCCATAGATACTCATTTCTACGCATTGCTTGTAGGAGCCTTTTGAAAACATTGTGGCAAAAGGTGAAATTGCTCGTGACAAGCAATTTCACCTTTTGTCACAATGTTTTCTATGCTATCAAAACGTGTCATATACACTTAAGAAACAGCTTCATCCTTGCTGTTATTTAGGGTCAATTTGAGTTGGCTTAGAAATGCCTTATGGGGTAAAGGGTTAATAATATTTCCCTAGACACATTTAATAAAATCTTATCTCAAAAGTCAACTCATGTCAGATGCTATACGTCTCACTACAGTTTTATTCCTGGATGGGCTTTGTCACACAATTTAGTAATTTTTTTCTAAAGCATTTCCTGACAGCAAAATGTGAGGTTAAGAATGTTTCTTGTTTTTTTTTTTTCATTCTCATAGGGCAGAAACATTGTAGGTTAAAATGAAAGTGCTAGTTGCCAGTAATTTTCCACAAAGTTTTCAAGAGCTATTTTACTCGGGACAGGAGCAGGAAGGTTTCTGTATATATATCATCAAACTGCTGTAGATTTCTCAGTTGTCCATGGTTGTGAGATAAAGTGAGAGTGTCAGCCTCATAACCATAAGGTCCTGAGTACCCTGAAGTGGGTGTCAACTTTGGCATTAGTCATTAGCCCACACATTTGGCACATGTACTGGTGTAGTTCCCAGGAAGTAGAAATGAGAGAGAGTTGTGAGAACTTTCTTTCTCTTTTTTTTGACCTGTCTAAAATTTTGTTGTTTGGTAATGAGTTAAATCAAATTTCTACATTGTATTTTATAAAACAGAATGAAGGTTGGGGAATATGTAATCAACTTGGATCTTCCTCCTGTGGAGAGGTGGAAGAAATTGGCCCAGGAGAAAAAACAGGATGTAAGTTTTTATTATCCTACAATTATGACTTTTAAGAGACCAAGCAAAATGTCCTTTGAAACATTATTGGGAAAAAAGAAAATGCAAGTAACCAGCACCCCACATTGTCTTCCCATCCTTCCAAAACAAATGTCAATGTTTAACCCATTACCACACAATCCCTACTTTTGACGACCCTGCAATTCAACAGAAAGAAGCCTTTTGAAAACATTGTGGGAAAAGGACAAAATGCTGGAAACCAGCATTTTCTCCTTTTCCCACAATGTTTTCTACCCTTCACAAAAACAAATTTTAAATTTTCTGTCACATTTTTGTCGTCTGCAAATGCTTTTGATTTGGACAAACCTAAATTTTGTCGTTCGGTTAAGAGCTACATCTCATTTGTCATCTGTAAATGCTTTCAATCTGGACGAGTCCAAAATTTTATCATTTGGTAAAGAGCCAATACTTTGCCACATATTCTAGACTTTTAGCAACCCTGGGAAACAAAGGCCTTTGAAAAGGTTGTGGGAAAGGAGAAAGTGCTGGTAACCAGCATTTTCTCCTTTTTCCATGATGTTTTCTACCCTATCAGAAAAAAACTGCACTATTCGAGCCACACTGAAATTGTCATCTGCAAATACTTAATCTATGGACTAGTCTAAAATTTTATTAGTCGGTTAACTCTTTACCACACAATCCTTAGTTTTAACGACCCTGAGATAAAAGCCTTTTGAAAACATTGTGGGAAAAAGAGAAATGCTGGTAACCAGCATTTTCCCTTTTTTCCACAATGTTTTCTATTGGAAATGAACTTCAATTTTTGAGTTATGTTAAGTTGTCGTCTGCAAATGCTTTCAATTTGGAACTGTCTACAATTTTGTCAATTGGTATTGGGTTAACTCTTTACCAAATGACAGAATTTTAGACTGGTCCTAATTGAAAGCACTTGCAAATTAAATTAAATGTAACTTAAAAATTAATATTTGTTTCCATTGTGGGAAAACATTGTGGGAAAAGGAGAAAATGCTGGTAACCAGCATTTTCTCCTTTTCCCACAATGTATTCAAAAGGCATCTATTACAGGGTCGTAAAAACCAAGGATTGTTTGCAAAAGGGATACATCATGTAAAATGAAACAATTGACATTACTTCCTTTATTTTATTAACTCCTTACCAGTGGACCAAACTTCAGACTTTGTCCCTCGGAAGATTGACGACAGTCATTGTCACACAACTTATCATTGTTTCAATGGTAGATACATGATAAAGCAGCCAGTTGCTTGGGAAGAAATACTGAGTGAAGTACTAGTAAAAAAAAGAAAAACTCCAGGAAAGTGTGAGAAGGTGGAATAACCACTGCAACATAACTGAAATCAAGTTGAAAATGGCAATATACACCATACAAATAAACAGTGGTACTTTGTCCCAGTTGCAAGCATTTACAGACAAGAAATAAGATACGGCTTAACCCTTTACCACACAATGCTGACTTTTGACGCTCCTGAAAAAGAAGGCTTTTGAAAACATTGTGGAAAAAGAAGAAAATGCTGGTAACCAGCATTTTCTTCTTTTCCCACTATGTTTTCTACTCTATCAAAGAAAACATACACCATTTGGCTTGCAACACAAGAAAAGGGTCATTCGGACATTTGCGTAAAGTGTCGTCTCGGATCAGCCTGCACAGTTCGCGCAGGCTAATCCGAGACGGCACTTTACGTCTACATTAGATTCTGTTCCTCAGTAGACTTCCGCAAAACATAAAAAATCATGAAAACGGAAAGTGCCGTCTCGGATCAGCCTGCGCGGACTGCGCAGGCTGATCCGGGACGACACTTTACGCAGATGTCCGAATGTCCTTTTTGGCGTGTTGCAAGCCATTTGAGCCACACTGAAATTTTCGTTTGCAAATGTTTTGAATTTGGACAATTTTGTAGTCTTGTAAAGAGTTAATGACTGATGGGATTTGTTTTTGAAAGGGTATAAAGTGTCCCTATGACACAATATTGTTCAAAATGTTGAACATGCTGGTTACCAGCATTTACAGATGACAAAATAAACGTGCCTAAATATCTGAAACTGTTTTAGGAAGGGAAGAAAACATTGTAGAAAAAGGAGAACATACTGGTTACCAGCATTTTCTCCTTTTCCCATAATGTTTTCAGAAGGCTTCTCTAACAGGGTTGTTAAAACTGAGGGTTTTGTGGTTCACATAATTTAATTTCCTTATGTTAACATCATACTAGTGTATTTAATTCAAATACTTATGCATACTCAAAACATCGGCTAACAACTACTTAAATTTTGTTCACACGATGTGAATTGTCTTTCAGAGGGAAGAAAACCTGGTGGGTAAAGGAGAAAAGTTCTGGTTACCAGTTTTTTCTCCTTTTCTTAGACAATTAATCCTTTACCAAATAATCCCTGGTTTTAACAACCCTGACAAAGAGGCCTTTTGAAAACATTGTGGGAAAAGGAGAAAATACTGATAACCAGCATTTTCTCCTTTTCCCACAATTTTTACTATCCTGCAGATTTTTTTTTTTAATTACATCTATTTTGTAGTATGCAAGTGTATTCAGTTGGGACCAGTCTGAAATTTTGTGGTTTGGTAAAGAGTTAACTGTTTTCAAAAGCTTTTTGTGCCCATGTTTGATTAAGCTGGGGTTTACGTTGTTGATATTATTTAATTTCCTTTTCTTTATCATGTATCTACACTCTACAGGGAAGAAATTTTCTCCTTTATCCACAATGTTTTTTAACAATCCAGGGGAAGAAAGGTTGAAACAATATTGTGTCAGGGAGAAACTGCTGATGACCTGCATTTTAACCACACTACATGTATTTACTTTTTTTTTCGGGTTCTATTCCTAGAATAGAAATATCCATTTTCTTTAACCCTATACCTCACAATCCTAAGTTTTAATGACACTGACGAAAAAAGTCTTTTGACAACAATGTGGGAAAAAGAGAAAATGCTGGTAACCACCAGCATTTTCTCATTTTCACTCATTGTTTTCCGTATTATCAAAGACGGACACCATCATCTGAGCCAAATTTAACCCTTTACTCCATAGATACACATTTCTACGCATTGCTTGTAGGAGCCTTTGGAAAACATTGTAGCAAAAAGTGAAATTGCTCCTGATGAGCAATTTCACCCTTTGCCACAATGTTTTCTATGATATCAAAAGGTGTCATATACACATAAGAAATGGCTTCATCCTTGCTGTTACTCAGGGTCAATTAGATATACCATAGAAATGCCTTATGGAGTAAAGGATTAAGGTGTAAGTCTTCTTACCTGAACTTTAAATTGGCAGTTGTTTAAGTTTTAGAATTGTTTTTGTACCTACCTTTTATGATTTTGTGTATTTACAGATTGCCAATGTGCTGAATACATTTAAAACCTACTTGTCAGAATTTGGTGAAGAGTTTGCTGAATTGCTTTATATCCTTGATGAAGTTGGGGTAATTACTTTATGCCCTTGATCAACAAACTACTTCTGTAATTTTGCATTTTGTCACAGTGTTTATTAAAATAGGAATCACATACTGCAGATTAAGTGCATGCAAAAGTGTGAAAATTAATGTTGTTTGACAACAGTTTAAGTTTAAACATATTTATTTTACATCGATTGAGAAACAAGTTCTGACAACTTAAACTAATCTCTCTCGATTCTGCCTCCTGGTAACTACACCAGTGCTCGCGCCGAATGTGTGGGCCGATGAAAAATCCCAAAGTTGACACACGCTCACGGGAATTGAACTCAGGACCTTTTGGTCACAAGGCCGACACTCTACCTCACGACCATGGAATGTACATGAACCATGCTCTGAGAAAAGGGACTTTAACCCTTTACTCCAGAGATACTCATTTCTATGCATTGCTTGTTGGAGCCTTTGGAAACCATTGTGACGAGCAATTTCACCTTTTGTCACAATGTTTTCTATGCCATCAAAAGGTATCATATACATGTAAGAGACGGTTTCATCCTTGCTGTTATTAAGGATCATTTAGAGATTCCATAGAAATGCCTTTTGGGGTAAAGGGTTAATGCATGTATGAACAGTATCAACCAGGTCAGCCTAGGCATTCCACATGGGCAGACATGGATCTAAATACATGTATTTAGCTTTTTCAATCTCATCTTGTATACACTCTAGAGGCAAGATTTTTAGTCTAATACTCGTGATACTTGGTCAGAATGTTTGGCTTGATCAAATCTCCCCTGAGTTGAAAAAGGTGAGATTGAAAATGGGTCACATTGGGTTCAAAAGTAGGTCACCTTTTCAAATCTTGGAAAAATCTTATGTACATTCTAGAGGCAACATTTTAGTCCAATGCTCATAAAAGGTGGCCACAATTTATGTTTTGATGATATCTACAACAAATAGTGAAATGGGCTATGCTTGGTCAAATGGGTCAAGTGAGACACTGCAGGGCAATCATGGTCTTCTTTTATTTTAGTAAGGCTTTACCTTTACCCCATAAGGCATTTCTAAGGTGTCTCTAATTGACCCTAAATAACAGCAAGGATGAACCTGTTTCTTATGTGTATATGACACCTTTTGATAGCATAGAAAACATTGTGGCAAAAGGTGAAATTGCTCGTGGCGAGCAATTTCCCCTTTTGTCACAATGTTTTCCAAAGGCTCCCACAAGCAATGCATAGAAATGAGTATCTATGGAGTAAAGGGTTAAATAAAGCATCTATGTTATGTCATAGCACTGTCATAGTTTGCATGGTTGTTATCCCCATAAATGTCTATGTGTAAAACTGTCATCTTGTTTGAAATTATCATTACTGAAAATATCTGCTACTAGCTAGCTATCAAAAAGGGAACTGATACCAAGAGGGGTATGTAACTCAATAGAGGATAATCAACTGGTTGTTTTTGATATGAAAAATATCTCACGAGAATGCGTTGTTAGGCATTGAAAAAAACGAATGCGCAGCACGGGTTTTTTTTAAAAATGCCTTACGACGCATCTGAGCGAGATATTTTTCATATCAAAAATAACCAGTTGATTATTCTATTTATTATATACCTTATTAACATTATTATCCCGCGCCGAAAGGCGGCAGGGGATATGGTAATAGTCTCCGTCCGTCATTCTGTCCTTCCGTCCCACATTTTTGTCCGGAGCATATCTCCAAAAGTATTTGAGATATCATCTTCAAACTTCACAAGTGGATAGATCTCATTAAGGAGGCATGCAGTGTACAAGAACCATAACTCTATCTTCAGTATTTTTGGAATTATTGCCCTTTGTACACTTTTTTTCAGGAATTTTTGTCAGGAGCATATCTCCTAAAGTATAAAAGCTAGGAACTTGAAACTTCACACACATATAGAGCTCATTGAGGAGAAGTGCAGTGCACAACAAGCATAACTCTATCTGAAGTATTTTTGGAGTTATTGCCCTTTGTAATTTTTACTTTGGATTTTTGTCCGGAGCATATCTCCAAAAGTGTAAAATCTAGGAACTTGAAACTTCACACATATATAGAAATCATTGAGGAGAAGTGCAGTGCACAACAACCATAACTCTGTGTTCAGTATTTTTGGAGTTATAGCCCTTTGTAAATTTTAACTTTGGATTTTTGTCCGGAGCATATCTCCAAAAGTATAAAAGCTAGGAACTTAAAACTTCACACACATATAGAACTAATTGAGGAGAAGTGCAGTGCACAAGAACAATAACTCTATCTTCAGTATTTTTGGAGTTATTGCCCTTTGTAAATTTTTACTTTGGATTTTTGTTTGCACATTTCTATTTAGATTCACAGGCTTCTTTTGACTGATTACCCTTTGATGAATTTATCCTGTTCTGGAACAAGTGCTAGTTTATTTTTCATACTTATTATCCCCCTGGTGGGGGGGATATGGTAATAGTCTCTGTCAGTCCCTCCTTCCGTCCCTGATTTTTATCCGGAAGATAACTTAACCAGTATTTCAGATACCAACTTCAAACTTCGTAAGTGGATAGATCTCATTAAGGAGGAGTGCAGTGTACATGAATGACAACTCTGTCCTTCATATTTTTGGAGTTATTGCCCTTTGTTATTTTTCAGGCTTAATTTTTTTTCTCTAGCACATAACATGAAAATTGTTTCACATATCAACTTGAAAATTTGTATGTGTCTAGATTTTAAATAAGGAGAAGTGCAGTGCAGAAGAATAATATCTTTAACTTTCATGATTTTGGAGTTATTACCCCTTCTTATTTTTCAGGCTTAACTTTTGTCCAGAACATAATTGAAAAACTATTTCAGATATGAACATGTAACTTAATTGGTGGATGGATCTTACTGTGAGGAGTGCAGTGTACAAGAACGATAACTCTGGCAATATGATTTTTGAATTATTGCCCTTTGTTATTTTTCAGGCTCAATTTTTGTCCAGGACATAACTCAAAAATTATTTCAGTTAATGACATGTTTCTTCATATGTGGATAGATTTTATTTTGGGGGACTGCATTGTACAAGAATGATAACTCTGCTTTTTATGATTTTTGAGATATTATGTAATGAAATCCTGTGCCATGAAACAAGGGAGCTTAATGTATAATTTTATCATGGACCAATAACAAAAAGGCCACATGTACATGCAAAACACAATACCTCTTATATGTTTGTATCAAAAAAGGTCTTTTTCGGTGGGGGATATCATTTCAACGATATTGCTTGTTATTAATAATAATTATTATTATTATTATTATTATTATTATTATTAATTAACACTATCTATAAGTGCTTAATGAAAAAAAAGTAGTTCCTAAATTACGGCAGGAAGTGAAAGTTGGTATCGTCACTAGTGATGATATCAAAATTTATTACACTTGGAAATTCCAGGATTTCACTGCTAGGTATATAATAAAGCTGTTTATGACACAGTTATGACACTTTTCTCTAATACTATATCCATAGATATATACATGTAACGAAAAATTTGCAAATTACAGAATATGGACATTTTGCGTACAGAAATGTTTGTGAACTTGAGGGATTGGTTATTTTCTTGGTATGCTTGTTGTAAAATACGCAAAGAGAAAAGTTTTCCAATTTTCCAAATTTGTGAAATCCCAGAATTTTCCACTTCGCAAAAATTTCCACTTATACAGTAGTTCCTACTGCAACTGCTTCAGAGTGTTGGCTTCCTCATGCAGTGCTCTTGTTCTGTGTTGCTGTAATTTTTTCATTCTGATGTTTCAGCCTACTTTAGTACAAGAATTGCCGCAGCCTTTTCAAGATGAGTTGAAGGGGATTTCTAATGTGACAGGCATTGAAATAGGTATGTGTGTAATAGAAATTAACCCATTGCCATAGAACAAAATCCCACACATGCTAAAATTGGAAACAATTGCAAAGGAACAAAGTAATTGTTGTATAATGAACCCCTTTCCCAAATGACAAAATTGTAGAATGGTCCAAATTGAAAGCACTTGCAGATGACAAAATAAACTTACTCAAAAAGTGACAGGGTAGAAAACATTGTGGGAAAAGGAGAAAATGCTGGTTACCAGCATTTTCTCCTTTTCCAACAATGTTTTCAAAAGGCTTCTATCTCAGAGTCTTAAAAAACCAGGAATTGTTTGGTAAAGGGTTAACGATTTGACAATTAGAGTCATTGTGTTTTACAAAGCATTTTACTGCAGGGCAAAAAAATCTTTTTCTTAAACTAAAAATAAATTATTGAAGCTGTCGATGAAGTTTTAGAAGAAGCTCTCCCAGAAATTGGGTTGATGTAGTTTATAGACTTAGCAAATAAAAACAATACTTGAACCACACTCTGACAAAAGGAAGCTTAGCTCTTTTACAAATGACAAAATTATAGACTGGTTCCGAATTGAAAGAATTTGCAGACGCCAAAATGAATGTGACTGAAAAATTGAAATTCCTTTTGGGATGGGTAGAAAATGTTGTGGGAAATGGAGAAAATGCTGGTTACCAGCATTTTCTCCTTTTCCCACAATGTTTTCAAAAGGCTCCTTTTTCAAGGTCGTCAAAAGTCGGGATTGTGTGGGTAAGAGTTAATGCATCCCTGTTATTCATGATTGGCTATTCAGCACAGTATTATGGATCCATAATTTCCATTCTGTATTGAAACCAACTAAATCATGGGCTGCACTGGTCCTTTGTGTTGCAGAAAAACTGACCAACAGCAAAAAGATAGGACCCAGGTTAGCCTACGTGAAGGGCAAAGGCTGACATGGGTCGATATTTTCTGCAGATGCATTAAGCCCCATTTTCAACTATCTGTGTTTTATTTTCTGTGTGATTTTCTATTTATGCTTATTTCTTACCTGTTTCTGTAGGGGAAATCACCCTGTACAACATTTTCTATGAGATTTTCACACTGTGTACTTCGATTGTTGCAACAGACAAATCAGGACAAATATATCATGCTAGAAACTTGGATTTTGGACTTTTCCTGGGGTAATATATTATTATTGATGTGATATTTGAACCTTGAAGCATCTTTCACAAATATAACTGTTTTTGCAGGCAGTGTGGCTCAAAGGTCAGACTGCATAAAAGATGCAGTCTGATCTTTGATCTAAACTCAGTGCAGCTGAACTTTTTACAACATGAGAAAATTTTAGACTAGTCCAGATTGAAAGCATTTGCAGACGACGAATTAAATGTGACTGAAAAATTGAAATTTGTTTTGGGACGGGTAGAAAACATTGTAGGAAAAGAAGAAAATGCTGGTAACCAGCATTTTCTCCTTTTCCCACAATGTTTTCAAAAGGCTTCTTTCTCAGGCTTGTTGAAGTCAGGTCTCTGTGGTAAAAAGTTAAACACTTTTTATAAACTGAAATAACCATCTAATTGCAATTTGTTGTGTCTAATTGCAAGTCTGAATGTATCTGTCAGGTTTATTCAGCGTTCTGCAGGATAATTCAGAAAAAATCTTCTGTCTATCGTGGTATATCGTTCAATAAACCACAGTTGTGAGTTATGAGCCTCAATAAATAATCCACGAGGACGATAACCCAGATATTTGTCGCATAATTATGGTTATTTTTTTCATGCTTTTGAGATTTTTACTTGTGGAAGGGACAACAACAAAAATTTGTTTTCAAACACTGGGTACCGTATCATAAACTCTCAGTATAAAATAATCATGGCACATGAAATGTTTTCTTGCATACAATCTATATCATGTAATATCAGGGCTTTAGATAAGAGGGAGTGACGGTTTTATAAATCCGTTATTTCTTTTTGAAACCCTATGTTGTGGGTACTCATAAGAATTGATTCTATGAGACGATATTACAGAAAAAACAGCCTTGCCATTTGGCCATATAAGAAAATTTTAGACTAACCCAAATTCAAAGCAATTGGAGACGACAAATATAATGTAGCTCAAAAAATGATTTTTGTCTTTGAAATAGTGGAAAACTGTGGAGGAAAAGAAGAAAATACTGGTAATATTTTGCACATTTGAGTAGTCACTGTTCCTCTCTAAAAGCATGAAAAGCAAAATGTTTCATACATTTATTTTACATGTATTTTTGAGATCATCTGAAAATTTTATTTCTTATTTTCCTGTATGTATTATGTAGATGGGACATTGTCAACAAGACCTGGAAAATCTCTGAAGCTCTTCGACCATCTATAGTTAACCTGGACTTCCAGAAGGGCGGAAAAACAGTATTTAAGACAGTCACCTTTGCTGGATACATTGGCGTTATCACAGGCATGGTGCCGGTAGGTTCATTCTGAGATCTAAGATTCTCTGTACAGGACAGCAAAATTTTAGACTTGTCTGTAAGTATTTACAGACGGCATAGATGTGGTTTAACCCTTTACCATACAATCCCTGGTTTTTACGGCCCTGAAAAAAAAAAGCCTTTAGAAAACATTGTGGGAAAAGGAGAAAATGCTGGTAACCAGCATTTTCTCCTTTTCCCACAATGTTTTCTACCCTACTGGTAACAAATTCTAATTTTTGACTTGAGTTTATTTTATCGTCTGCAAGTGCTTTCAATTTGGACCAGTCTAAGATTTTGTTGTCTGGGAAAGGGTTAACTGATTGGATGTATCTCAGATCTTGGATCTACTCTGTCGGAAAAGAAGATATAATCTCCCAAAAATAAGTTTGAAGTAGCATTTTTGCGGATTTTACTACCAGCTTGAAAGTTTGTTATCTAGCAGGATAAGTGTTAAAGTTGTTGCAATGTTAGCTTGTTTAACTCTTTACCACACAATCCCGAGTTTTAACGACCCTGAGAAGGAAGCCTTTTGAAAACACTGTAGGAAAAGAAGAAAATGCTGGTAACCAGCATTTTCTCCTTTTCCCACAGTGTTTTCTACTCTTACCAAACCAAATTTTAATTTTTCAGTCACCTTTATTTTGTCGTCTGCAAAATGCTTTCAATTTGGACCAGTCTGAAGTTTTCTCGTGTGGTAAAGAGTTAAGAAGAACCAGTGTGATGAAGAATTAGCTAGATTTTCAATATTTTTTTTTGTCTCCACTGAATAATTAATTTTTACCTACCATTATGTGAACTATGACATTTAGATACTTAACTCTTTACCAAATGACAAATTTTTGGACTGGACCATATTCAAAGCATCTACAGACAAGAAATTAAATCTTGTTAATATGATGATTTCTGACATAGATAGGGGAGAATACATTGTGGGAAAAGGAGAAAAGGATGTATTATGGGATCACCCATGGTGGGCGGGCGGCGTCCAGTTCTTTGTCCGGAGCATATTTCCAAAACTATACTAGCTAGGGTTATGAAATTTCATGGGTGGATAGATCTCATCAAGGGGGAGTGCAGTGCACAATGCTAAATTTTTTAGTTATTGCCCTTTGTTGTTTTTCATACTTGAATTTTGTCCGGTGAATATCTCCAAAACTATACTAGCTAGGGCTATGAAATTTCATGGGTGGATAGATCTCATCAAGGGGGAGTGCAGTGCTAAGGAATCATAACTCTTGCTTGCTTAATTTTTGAGTTATTGCCCTTTGTTGTTTTTCATACTTGAATTTTGTCCGGAGCATATCTCCAAAACTATACTAGCTATGAATATGAAATTTCATGCATGGATACATTCCATCAAGGGGGAGTGCAGTGCATATAAATTGCAACTCTTGCTTGCTTAATTTTTTAGTTATTGTGGGAGAGTACATCTTACGAAAAAGAACTGTAAGGAATTGTTTCCGCTTGCTAAACTTTTGTGTTTTTCCCCTGTATTGTTTTTGAGACTTAAATTTTGTTTGCTAGCTATGGCTAGGAAATTTCATGACATGATATCTCTTGTTATTTCTACACATGAATTTTGACCACACTGTATCTCCAAGATTATAGGTGTTGTCATTATGAAATTTCATCGTCTTATTTGCAGATTTTAAGTTTTTTTGAAAGATGTGAAATCAAAACTGCCATTTGCCTCAATCAACAGCAAAAATTTCTGCACTACTATTTTTTTCTACCTCCCCTTTATGATTATTATGCCCCAGCTTTACAACTTGGGGTAAGATGGGTGATCTTGCAACAATTTGCCGCTCTTGTTCCACAATGCTTTCTATAGGCTTCTTTCTCAGTATCATTAAAAGTCAAGATTGTGTGGTTGAGAGTTAAGCACTAAACAAACACTTCTTTTACTTTTTCATAGGGAAAATTCAGCCTAACGATCAATGAGAGATTCAATATTGATGGAGGATACCTAGGTAAAAAGTTAAACATCATTTGGTTTAGCATCTAAACATGTTTTTTTTTTTATGGCAGTTTTTAGCTTACATTTTTTCTCCTTTACCTTCAATATTTTCTGTCCTTTCAAAGAAAAATATTACCCTACAAGTCACAGCTTATTATTAGTTCTATGCTGAACCTTTAATTTGGGATAATTTTGAAATACTGTTGTTTTGTAAAGCTTAACTCTTTCTCAAACAGCAAATTTTGGACCAGACCAAATTGAAAGCATTTTGCAAATGACAAATTAGCAGTTGCTAAAAAGACAATTTATCTATATGGTAGGGTAGAAAACATTGTGGGAAAAGGTTACCAGCATTTTCTCCTTTTCCCACAGTGTTTTCAAAAGGCTAATATTCCTGACACATAAAAACCAGGGATTGTTTGGGAAAGGCTTAAACACAGCAAAGTTTCATACTGGTCCAATATGAAAACTTTCGGGGAAAAAAAAGAAAAAAAAACTGACTCAAATACATGTAATCTGATTTGTTCTTTAAAAGTTAAAAAAAACATTGTGGGAAAAGGAGAAAACTCTTATAATCAGCATTTTCTCTTTTCCCAAAAGTGTTAACTTTACGGTTATTACAGAAGTTCATTAAAAGGTGGGATTATGTGGTAAAGGGTAACAAACAGCAATTTATTAGACTTTTACAAATTGAAAGTACATGTATTTGTAGACAACAATTTAGTTGTTGCTAAGATAATGTGATGTTAATAAACATTGTGGGAAAAAAAGAAAGTTATAGTTGCAAGTATTTCCTCTTTTTACCACAGTATTTTCAGAAGCCTTCCTTTCTCAGGTTTATTGAAACACAAGATTGCATCAGAAGGGTCAAACAGTTATTTGAGTCATGTTCTTTGAAAAGGGGGCTTAACTCTTTACCAAATGACAAAATTTTAGACTGGTCCAAATTGAAAGCACTTGTAGATGGCAAAATAAACATAAATTTCTAAATTGAAATTTGTTTTTCAAGCAGGGTAGAAAACATTGTGGGAAAAGGAGAAAATGCTGGTTACTAGCATTTTCTCCTTTTTCCACAATGTTTTCTATAGGCTTCTTTCTCAGGGTCACTCGAAGTCGGGATTGTTGGGTAAAGGGTTAACTCTTTACTCCATAGATACTCATTTTGACATATCAACAACAGACAGCTTTTGCTAACATTGTGGAAAAAGGAGAAATAGCTCGTAACGAGCAGTTTCTACTTTTTCCACAATGATTTTCACTCAATCAGATAAGTGTTTCCCCATTTGTCCATGTTTTTGACGTCACATGTTTATTTGCTGCTGAATCGGAAGAGCCTAAACTTGGCATATGAGGTAAAGGGTTAATAGATCTGGCTACCTGGCAGTAGTAGCTACCCAGGTTATCCTGTGCAGTCAGTGCAGGCTGACCTGGGCCAATTTTTTTGCTGCTGGTCAGTTTTCTGATTGTCTAAGGACATGTGTCCTTAATGAATAATTTGGTTGTAAAAAAAAAAGTTGCTATTAATTCTTTACGTCACAATCCCGAATTTTAACGACCCTAAGAAAGAAGACTTTGAAAACACTGTAGGAAAAGGAGAAAATGCTGGTAACCAGCATTTTCTCCTTTTCCCACAATGTTTTCTACCCTTCCTTAACCCATTACCACACAATCCCTACTTTTGACGCCCCTGAGAAAGAAGCCTTTTGAAAACACTGGTAACCAGCATTTTCTCCTTTTCCCACAGTGTTTTCTACCCTTCCCAGAACAAATTTCAATTTTTCAGTCACTTTTATTTTGTCGTCTGCAAATGCTTTCAATTTGAACCAGTCTAAAATTTTGTCGTGTGGTAAAGAGTTAAACAAATTTCAATTTTTGAGCCATACTTATGTTGTCGTCTGCAAATGCTTTCGATTTGGACTGGTCTACTATTTTGTCGTTTTGTAAAGAGTAAAAATCCATAAATATGTGGTTACTTGCTTGGTTTACTAGTAATTGATCGTAAAGATACATTAACTCTTTACCAAACGACAAAATTTTAGACTTGTCAAAAATCGAAAGCATGTGCAGAGGATAAATTAAACATGACTCAGAAACTTAAATTTGTTCTGGAAAGGGTAGAAAACATTGTAGGAAGAGGAGAAAATGCTGGTTACCAGCATTTTCTCCTTTTTCTACAATGTTTTCAAAAGGCTTCTTTCTCAAGGTCGTTAAAAGTCGGGATTTTGTGGTAAAGAGTGAAGTACCTTTTTGCTAGAGCATACCTCTCTTTTGTTTAAACAGGTATCATTCACAAAATTGTGTCCGGTGAAGGAGCATGGATGGGTTTCCTAACTCGACAAACTTTAGAAAATGCAACCAGTTACCAAGAAGCAATGAAAGTTTTATCCGAAACAGTGCTAATAGCCCCAGCGTATTTTATATTAGGTGGAAACACCTCAAAGCAGGTATGAAAAGTTTTGAATACTCATGGTTAGATCTGTAATAGACAACACAGTTCCAGAATAATCAATTTAATCCTTTACTAAAGAAGGCTTTTGAAAACATTTTGAGAAAAGAAGAAAATGCTGGTTAACCCATTACCACACAATCCCTACTTTTGACGCCCTTGAGAAAAGAGCCTTTAGAAAACATTGTGGGATGAGGAGAAAATGCTGGTAACCAGCATTTTCTCCTTTTCCCACAATGTTTTCTAGCCTTCACAAAACAAATTTCAAATTTTCAGTCACTTTTCTTTTGTCGTCTACAAATGGTTTCATTTTGGACAAGTCTATAATATTGTCGTTTGGTAATGAGTTAACAGACTTTTCTCCTTTTCCCACAATATTTTCCACCATTTTAGAGGCAGAAATAATATTTTGAGCTACATTAGATTTATTTGTCGTTCTGCCAATGTATTCAATTTGGGGGACTCTAAACTTCTGTTTTGTTGGAAAAAACTGAACCTTATGACTATTTTCCACTGAGGTGTGTGATTACATTTGAAAGAGTGATAAATACCACTAACATATGGCTTATTTGTACTTTATCAGTATGTTTCATTTTCTCTAGGGATGTGTGATCACTCGGGATAGAGCTGTAAACACTCCGGACATCTGGAACATGGAGTCTGCCGGTGGTTGGTACCTGCTACAGACAAATTATGATCACGGTTCAGCCCCCTTTTTTCTCGATGACAGACGAACACCTGGAAATAATTGCATGAAGAAACTGACTCAAGCGGTGGGTTGAAAACTCTTTTATTAGATATGGGAGCTTTTTAACTCTTCACCACACAATCCCAACTTTTAACGACCCTGATAAAGAAAGCTTTTGAAAAAATTGTGGAAAAAGGAGAAAATGCTGGTTACCAGCATTTTCTCCTTTTCCCACAATGTTTTCTACACTGTCCAAATGGAATTTTAACTTTTGATTCACATTTATTTTGTCGTCTGCAAATGGATTCAAGTTGGACTTATCTATAATTTTGTCGTTTGGTCAAGAGTTAAATCAATTTTACCTTTCTTAGAGCTCTAAATACAACGTAACTCTTTACCAAATGCTAAAACTTTAGAATAGTCTAATTTAAAAGTATCTGCAGATGACATAATGACTTTGACGTGGAAATTGAAATTTGTTCTTAGAAAGATGGAAAAAAATGTGGGTAAATGTTAACAGCATATTCTCCATTTTTGACAAGCAATTATTTTATTATATACCATTTCCTAAGATGTTTATAAAAGTCTGTTCCCTCAGTATAGTTTAAACATTGTAATTTTTTGTAAAGGCAGATCTTTATTTTAACAGGGTGTAAGCTATGGTGGGCTATTTGATGTTTTGTCTTCCCAACCAGTCTTGAATAAGGTAGAGTGAGATTTGTTTACTTTAGTGGTTTTTTATGCTGCTTTCAATAGTATATTTAGTCATACAAGGTTCACAGCTGGCTATTTCTTGTATTTTCCGTGGTTTCATAGTCTTACAAGTTGTAGAATTTGCCTTTATGCTACCCAAAGGGCAAGCATATAGTTGTCGCTTCAGCTGTCCGTCCTTTGGTCTGTCTGTCCGTTCGTCTATCCAAAGCCATTTCTTCACAACTTTTGGACCAACTTGGATAAAACTTCATCATGAACTCTTTAGGATATTGTGCCAGTATCTTTTTCTCTGTTTTAGAGCTTGATGCTCTTTGTCCTGAAAAAAGGGGGTTTATTCTGAAATTGGCAAAAAGGGGAGACGTACAAAGTCTAAGTAGGTTGAACTATGTGTAAGCATGGCCATCCACATTCAACAGCAATCAAAGTAGCTAGGGTTAAGTAGGGTATCACTGGGTCTAACTATGGATAATTACATTACACTATCCCTTTACCACACAAGAAAAACGTAGACTTGTCCAAATTTAAAGCAGTTACAGATGGCAACTTAAAAGCAACTCAAATGAGGAAATTTGCATTAGAAAGGGTAGAAAACATTGTGGGAAAAGGAGAAAATGCTGGTTACCAGCATTTTTTCCTTTTTCCCACAATGTTTTCTAAAGGCTTCTTTCTCAGGGGCGTCAAAAGTAGGGATTGTGTGATAAAGGACTATGTAAAAACTATTTCCTAAGTATGTGCAACTACTGTTTGTTTATGTCAACTGTGTTAAAACATTGTGTCTTTGGGTAAGGTACAGTCATTATGGTTTGGAAGTTGATGAGCCAGAAATCGATGATGGCATATTTTGTCATGCTGCCTTGGAAGAGATGTTCTTCCGAGACTATGGTGAACTATAATACACACTATGGTTAAGTAGGGTTAATAAT
The DNA here is from genome assembly GCA_943736015.1 of Tridacna crocea. Lineage (NCBI taxonomy): Eukaryota > Metazoa > Mollusca > Bivalvia > Cardiida > Cardiidae > Tridacna > Tridacna crocea. The sequence goes on from OX031063.1 coordinate 49,897,161, forward strand.
GGTTAGCTGAGGTCAGCTACATTCAGGTTACGGTCATGGCAGGGTCAAAACATTGTAGTCATTTAAACATGTTCAAAAATTATGTACTTACTACGAGCAGATCGAAAGTTCAAACTACCTTCATTACTATGGTGAGCTATGGTAATGTATTAGTAGCTATCTCCAGATATATTTAACCCATTACCACACAATCCCTACTTTTGACGCCCCTCAGAAAGAAGCCTTTAGAAAACATCGTGGGAAAAGGAGAAAATGCTGGTAACCAGCATTTTCTTCTTCTCCCACAATGTTTTCTACCCTTCACAAAGGAACTTCCAAATTTTCAGTCACTTTTATTTTGTAGTCTGCAAATGCTTTCAATTTGGACCAGTCTCATATATTGTCATTTGATAATGGGTTAATATGTTCAACTATGACCAGCAATGGTCACTGTTTATGAGGTAACACTTCCTTTTTGTTTTACAGTTGACAGTGTACACAGCCCTGATGCATGTTCCAAGTGGACATCTTGAAACCTGGATACAATATTGCAAGGATCCCTGTGCACCATGGTAGCGGTTGTCATAGAAACTGTCACCTTAATACTCGGATCTTATAAACCCTTATTCAACATTATGTTACATTTAATAAAACAGATAGGAGCAGAACGCTTTATTTTGCTCTTGAACGCTAAAGGTACATTGTCATTTACAAACAAGTCATCAAAAGTATGTCTCTGCAAAACAAAATATATTTCTTTGATTATGCAAAAATATGTGCTTTTTCGAAGATTTTGAAATTGTCTGGAGTGAAAAACATGATGAAAGTTTTGTTTTCACATTGAAAGCATAATTCAATGGCTAGTTTTGAATATTTTGGCCGGTGTAATGCAGAGAAATGACCCTCCCTACAAAATGACCCATGGGTCATTTCACTACGTAGAGGAATGTGCTGGGTCATTTCTCTATGTAGTGAAATGACCCATGGGTCATTTTTCTATGTAGTGAAATGACCCATAGGTCATTTTGTAGGGGAGGGTCATTTCTTTGCATTACACTGGCTATTCTATTTTATCAGTAGCTTTGTATGAAATATTTCAATCCAAGCAATGGGCTAAATCTTAATCTTTTACCTCACAGTACCAGCTTTAACAACTTTGAGCATGAAGGCCCTTGAAAACATTGTACAAAAAGGAGAATTTTTTTCTACCCTTTCAAAGACAAATTCCACTATCTTAGCCACATTTTGTTTGTCCTCTGTAAACGATCTGGATTTGGACTAGTCCAGAATATTATGGCTATTATTGTTCAACTCTTTACCAAACAATTCCTGGTTTTTACAACCCTGAGATTAAAGCCTTTTGAAAACATTGTGGGAAAAAGAGAATATGCTGGTAACCAGTATTTTCTCCTTTTTCCACAATTGTTTTCTACCTTACTTGAAACAAATTTCTATTTTTGAGCTATGTTTATTTTATTGTCTGTAAATTCTTTAACCCTTTCCCAAACGGCAAATTTTGGACCAGACCAAATTGAAAGCATTTAGCAGATTTCAAATTAACAGTTGCTAAAAAGATGATTTTTCGATATGATAGGGTAGAAAACATTGTGGGAAAAGGAGAAAATGCTGGTTACCAGCATTTTCTCCTTTTCCCACAACTTTTTCAGAAGGCTTCTATTCCTGACCCGTAAAAACCAGGGATTGATTGGGAAAGGGTTAAATCTGGACCAGTCTAAAATTTTGTTGTATGGTAAGGGGTTAAATCCGGTTATCTTGTCTCAATGATGATATTTAGTATGTATTGTAATGAATTGGTTGCTTTCACTTTCACTTAGATTGTATGTTTATATGAACATGTATTCTCTACTTTTATTTCTCAAGAGAAAGGTTGATAATGTGTTCAAGATTTTTGTTGCTATAGTAACATGGGTGTGTATTGTAAAGTAATCTACAGCTGTAATGTTGGGGTAATCAACATGGTTTTTAACTCTTTATCAAACGGGAAAAAATGGAGCTTGTCCAAATATAAAGTATTTGCAGACAACAAAAGTAAATGTGAGTCAGATAATGTATATTTATCCAAGATAGGATAGAAAACCTGATGAGGAAATGGGGAAAAGGGGAAAATGTTAGTAAAGGGATAAAAAAAAAGTTCATGATTACCTTCTTCCTGCTTTGATACATTGATTTTATTGTGTGTGAAGTTTAATATGTTTTTTTTATGTTTTTGTTTAATGTTTTTGTACATGAAAAATTACTTCCACTGTCAACAATTGCATCACAAGCCTTGTCCTTAACCCTTTACCAAACAATTCCTTGTTTGTACAACCCAGAGGAAGAAGCCTTCTGAAAACATTGTGGGAAAAGGAGAAAATGCTGTTTACCAGCATTTTCTCATTTTCTCACAATGTTTTCTACCCCTCCCAAAGCAAATTTCATTTTTTCAGTCACTTCTATTTTGTTGTCTGCAAGTGGTTTCAATTTGGACAGGTCTAAAATTTTGTTGTTTGGTAAAGATTTAAACTCTTTTCCAGATGTGAAAATTTTTTAGACTCGTCCAATTGCAAATGACAAAACGAAGGTATTTGGAGATATAATTTTTTTTTTATGAAATTACTTTTTACCAAACAACTAAATTTCTTGGGTTTCTTTTCAACTCAATTTCATATACTCATCCACGTTGAAAACCTTTGAAATCAATGAATTATATTTTGACTTAAATGATTAGATTTTTTCAAAGGGAAGAAAACCCTGTGGGAAAAGGAGCAACTGCTTAATACTAGCATTTTATACTTTTTCTCATAGTGTCATTACTGGTGTCAGAAAGCTAGGAAACACATGCCTAGATCCACTAACAGCCATTATATTACATAAGCTGTTTCATTCTTTACCAAACAACAAAATTTTATACTTCTCTCCAAATTGAAAGCATTTGCAGAATGACAAATTAAATATGTTTCAAAAATTGAAACTTGACTTTAGAGGAGAAGATAACATTACTAACATTGTTGGTAACCAGCATTTTCTCCTATTCCCACTATGTTTCCTGAGGGCTTCTTCCTCAGTGTCTTTAAAACCAGGGATTGTTTAAACAGGGATAAACCACATTAAGTTCCAGTACAAACAAATCAAGGAGTTAACCTTTTATCAAACAATTCCTAGTTTAAAAGACCCGGAGAAGGAAGGGTTTTGAGAACATTTGTTGAGCTTGGCTTGTACAAGAAAGTGCTAGAACCAAGAGTAAAGTCAGTGTTCAAAACAATTTCGAACAAAACTGGATAAAATCTTTATGGATATTTTTTTTCTCCCTTAATTCACTATAAACATTTCAGTTATAAATGAATGAATCTCTTTGTGCAAAAAGGAGACAGAAATGCCTCTTTTACCCAACTGTTGTCTCATGAAAGCATTTTTGATACTATATGTATATTGATTTACAGAAAATTATATCATAATAACCTCAAAGTAAGTTGATTGTTTGTTCATTGGCCACAGGTCAAAAGAGGTTATTTCAATGCATATTTTCCATTGTTTATCTATCTGTCTGTCTGTTAGGCATATGTTATATATGATGTTTATATTTACGGAATTATTCAAGTTGTATATTTTAATTTCCTCAAAGTTGACGGATCGACAGGTGCATTGGTCAAAGGTCAAAAGAGGCTATTTCATTACTTTATTTCTATTGTCTTTTGTGCCTTTATACATGTCTGTCTTTTAGGTATATTCTTTCTTGCTTATCCCTTTACAATCCTTGCTTTTTACTACCCTAAGATAGAAGCCTTTTGAAAACATTGTGGGGCAAGGAGAAAATGCTTGTTTCTCTTTTCCCCACAATGTTTTCTAGCATGCTGGAAACAAATTTGAATTTTGGAGTTCCATTTATTTTTACGTCTGCAAGTGTTTTCAGTTTGGACTAGTCTAAAATTTTGTCATTTGGTAAAGAGTTCCAGATAATTATTGAAGTTGTTTATTTCATTAACCTCGGTTGGTTAATTGTTAGTGTTTTTGGCCAAAGGTGACAGGAGGATATCGGAGTGTATAGTTCCTGTTGTCTTTTCATCTTCCTATATTTGGCACATTCTTGTTTATGCATGTTGGTGCATTACCATGGTTTAATATTCTTGTGTTAAACTTTCAGCAACAACTTGAATCCCAATGAAAATGGAGAAAAGTTGCACAATGGGTAAGTAATCATTGGAAGCTGAAACATTGTGACTGAAAGTCATTGACATTCAATGTTTTAGATTGGAATCATTTGAAACTGGCACATATTATATTTATTGTTGTGAAAGGTTGAAGCTTAAAATCCTTGAATATACATGTTACTTTACAATGTGGCCCGAACGTTAGCTAATTACTTCTTCAGCAGACTACAAGTCATTTTGAGACAATGAATATGGCTCAGATGATCTGATTTTATGAAGGAATTAGGAAAAATGTTGGGAAAAAAAGGAGAAAACACTGGTAGATATATTTAGGATTTTCTCCTTTTCAGTACCAGCATTTTTGCCTTCTCACTCGACGCTTTCAATGTATCCTTCGTCATGATAGAGGAAACATTGGATCCCTGGCAAAGAGCTGATAGTAGTCTTATGTAGAAGACCAAGTTTTTTTTTTTTTACCCCCGCAAAACACCACTGGACAGCCTGCCTGTCCATGTGTCCGTGTGTGCGTCCGTCCATGTGTCCATCTGTGTACAAATAATTGCCTGTTTCTGTCAGAGGACTTGCAGGGTATTAAGTCGCATTCAATGACAGCTCTAGTTTGATACAGAACCAGTTGTACTTTTGGGAGAGGGGATAGCGGCATCATGTGAAAGAAAAACTTTTAACCCTTTACCACAAAATCCAGAGTTTTAACAACCCCAAGAAAAAGGACTTCTAGAAACCTTGTGTGAAAAGGAGAAATAGCTGGTAACCAGCATTTCCTCCTTTCCCCACAATGTTTTCTACCCTATCAAGGATAAACTCTGTTGCTTAAGCCACCTTTAAATTGTTGGCTGCAAATCCTTTCAATTTCATCAAGTCTACAATTTTGTCATGTGGTAAAGACTTAATTCTTTACTTTATTTAAAAAAAAGGTTGGTTTTTTTCGCAGTAAAATAGATTTTCCACTAGAGCAATGTAGACCGTAGTTGGCCCCCTTGTTCTTAGGCAGGATGTTATTCATGTATTTAAATATTGCCCTGTACTTTTTGATGATGTATATCTATTGCTTCCATGTTGGTAGTACATTTCATTTTATGACTTAATATTTGTATGGATGTTACATTATATATATTGTAAGTTATGATAATATTGGTTGCCTTTTGACTATAATGTTTATGTTTGTATTAATATAATTAAAGAAAATAAACATACTGTACTCTTTTTTTTTTTTCACTAATTTAACCCGATCCCAAGCAGTCCCTGGTTTTTACAACCCTGAGATAGAAGTCTTTTGAAAACATTCTGGGAAAAGGAGAAAATGCTGATAACAAGCATTTTCTCCAGTTCCCACAATGTTTTTCCGACCCTGCTGGAAACATTTCAGTTTTCGAGTTACGTTTATTTTGTAGTCTGCAACTGCTTTGAATTCGGACTTGTCTAAAATTCCGTCCTTTGGTAAAAGTCAAGGATGTGTCTCCCTTGTCATTTAAAGCTCGGCTGTTTTTGAAGAATTCGACTTATTGTCAAAGCCCTGAAATTGTCATCTACATGGTGCAAAAATAATGTTATTTTGTAATATCTCTGTTATTACTATATTTAGTCTATTTCAAACTTGAACAAATTGTTCACTTACAAAAAGGGAACCTACACAAGAAAGGCAGGTAACTATGACAGCAATATGACACAGTTTTCCCGGTTTTAGACTATAGAATTTTGGATTAAAATCAAGCATTTGCAGTCGAACGTTGGCAACTACATGCTGTGCTCTTGTTTAATCTATTCTAAAAAGAGCCCCATGTTTTCTGGTATTGCACTGAAAGGATGACAGTTGGAAGTCAGGAAATAACTGACTGTTGTTTCCAGTCCAATTTCAGACCAGCGTCAAACCACTACTGTACATGTTTGGCCCCCAAAAAGGCCCGCAGATGACTGCAGACTATTATATCCATATTTCACATATCGCGAATTGTATTTTATGCATTTCAGATGTCTGCTCATGCCATATTCTTTGAATTGAAGATTCAACCTGTCTGCTATGACCCACCATTCATCTCATATAGAGGGGAAAATTGGGACCTATAACGAAGCCATTGCCCAAGCCTGTAGGGGCTGTTTTAATAAATGGCTGGTGCAGAGGTTATATACATGATCATAGCTGAATGAGTCGCACCAGGTAGCGTTTTACTGAGTAAACGCTTATTATCTCCCGCAGAAAGGCGGTGGGGGATATGGTAATAGTCTCCGTCCGTCCATCCTTCTGTCCTTCCATCCCACATTTTTGTCCAGAGCATATCTCCAAAAGTACTTGAGATATCAACTTCAAACTTCACAAGTGGATAGATCTTATTAAGGAGGTGTGCAGTGTACAAGAACCATTACTCTATCTTCAGTATTTTTGGAGTTATTGCCCTTTGTACATTTTTTCTGGAATTTTTGTCCGGAGCATATCTCCAAAAGTATAAAAGCTAGGAGCTTGAAACTTCACACACATATAGAACTCATTGAGGAGAAGTGCAGTGCTAAAGAATCATAACTCTATCTTCAGTAATTGTTGAGTTATTGCTCTTTTTAAATTTTCACTTTGGAATCTTGTCCGGAGCATACCTCCAAAAGTACAAAGGCTAGGAACTTCAAACTGTATACACTTATAGAATTCATTAAGGAGAAGTGCACTTCACAAAAACCAAAACTCTGTCTTCAGTAATTTTTGAGTTATTGCCCTTTGTACATTTTTACTTTGAATTTTTGTCCAAAGCATATCTCCACAAGTATAAAAGCTAGGAACTTGAAACTTCACACATATATAGAACTCATTGAGGAGAAGTGCAGTGCGCAACAACCATAACTCTGTCTTCAGCATTTTTGGAGTTATTGCCCTTTGTAATTTTAACTTTCGATTTTTGTCCGGAGCATATCTTCAAAAGTATAAAAGCTAGAAACTTGAAACTTCACACATATATAGAACTCATTGAGGAGAAGTGCAGTGCACAACAACCATAACTCTGTCTTCAGTATTCTTGGAGTTATTGCCCTTTGTAAATTTTAACTTTGGATTTTTGGCCGGAGTATATCTCCACAAGTATAAAAGCTAGGAACTTGAAACTTCACACACATATAGAACTCATTGAGGAGAAGTGCAGTGCACAACAACCATAACTCTGTCTTCAGTGGTTTTGGAGTTATTGCCCTTTGTAAATTTTAACTTTGGATTTTTGGCCGGAGCATATATCCAAAAGTATAAAAGCTAGGAACTTGAAACATCACACGCATATAGAACTAATTAAGGAAAAGTGCAGTGCTAAAGAATCATAACTCTATCTTCAGTAATTGTTGAGTTATTGCTCTTTTTAAATTTTCACTTTAGAATCTTGTCTGGAGCATATCTCCAAAAGTACAAAGGCTAGGAACTTCAAACTGTATACACTTATAGAATTCATTAAGGAGAAGTGCACTTCACAAAAACCAAAACTCTGTCTTCAGTAATTTTTGAGTTATTGCCCTTTGTTAATTTTTACTTTGGATTACTGTCTGGCTTATACATGTATCTCCAAAGTATAAAAGCTAAGAACTTGAAACTTCACACACATATAGAACTAATTGAGGAGAAGTGCAGTGCACAAGAACCATAACTCTATCATCAGTATTTTTGGAGTTTTTGCCCTTTGTAAATTTTTACTTTGGATTTTTGTTTGCACATTTCCATTTAGATTCACAGGCTTTTTTTGACTGATTACCCTTTGATGAATTTATCCTGTTCTAGGACAAGTGCTAGTTTTTTGCCCTTATTTTTGTGATAAGGTGTCATGGAAAAAGGGGGTTTCATGTTATATTTCATTCCATTTCTTGTGAAGGCAGCTCCTTCCACATTTCTTGACGGAATTGAATAGAATTTTGACAGTATATTTCTTGTCATGTGACCTATTGCATATTGTCAACATTTTGCGATTTGTAGCTGCGTCATGAAAAAAGGGGGGTTCATGTTTTATTTCATTTTATTTCTTGTGAGTGCAACTCGTCCCATATTTCTTGACAGATTTGAATGGAATTTTCACATTGTCATGTGACCTAATACAACGCCTCCCACATATCTGCAAATTTGGATGGAATTTTCACATGATCATGTGACCTACGGCATATTGTCAAGGTTTTGGGATTTGTAGCTGCATCATGGAATAAGGGGACTTCATGTTATAATTTCATTTTTCACCAGAATCTCTTCAATTACTGGACATATCTCAATAGATTTGGATGAGATTTTCACAGATCCTGCGACCTAGCACATGTTGTCAGGGTTTTGCAATTTATAACTGTATCATGGAAAAAGGGGAATTCATGTCAAATTTAATTTTTTATCAGTGTATCTCCAACTTTTGCACATATTTTCATAGAACTTCATATGTTTATTGCTTGATCAAAGCCAGTGACCAATGAGTCAATTGTGTATTCGTCTCTCCATGCATCAGTCTGTTCGTAAACCTTTTAGATCACAAGTAATACCATATATCCATTCAGCTACCCAGGCAGGTGCTACAAATTTCGACACTTTAGTCTCTAGCTAACTGCTTGAAATGGCAGCAGTGTGGCGGCTTATATTGTGAGAGGGATATCTTCTAAAGTCCTTGACAAAAATTGATGAAACTTCATGTTTTCCATTGGATAGTCCGTATATACATTTCCCCCCCCCCCCCCCATACATGAAATCCTGAAATGGGTACTTAATATATAATCCTGTTATGGACATCTTTTATATTTTTTTTATGTAATGAAATCCAGTGCCATGGAACAAGGGAGCTTAATGTATAATTTCATCATGGACCAGTAACAAAAAGGCCACATGTACATGCAAAACACAATACCTCTTCTACGTTTGTATCAAAAAAGGTCTTTTTCAGCGGGGGATATCATTTCAACGAAATTGCTTATTTGATTTTGAAATTCAAAGTTACGGTTGTTATCTTGGAAATAAGTCTGGTTCTGTGCCCAGAATGCCCAAAATTAGATGTGTATTGGTAAAATGCCATCTAGCGGAAGGTAATGGCATTGAAGACTTTTAGAAATAAGTAAGTCTAATGCAAGCTTATATGTATAGCCCGAAAAAAAAAACACACACACATTTTTCTTGCTTTCAAATGCTTGCCAATCTCGTTTTGCGATATTGTTTTAAGCTATTTGTAGATACAGAAATCATGTGATATCAGACCCGGAAGTTTTGGGATTTCGATCATATAATTTACAATTATCAAACATCTTGGGTGTTTTCCAAAGTCAAAGAAACTCACTCGAGCGATACTTCAACGAAGGATACTCTCTCGACTGTTCCTGAACGTAGAGATGTCAAAAATCGGCTGGTTAATGTTTTTGGTTGTTTTGTCCAGTTTGGTGGATTTCTGCCTTACCGTAAGATCTTTAGTTTTATCAGTTTTTATCTTTATCATGAATTGAGCCATGCTCTGACAAAATGGCGTTTAACCCTTTCCCAAACAATCCCTGGTTTTTACGGGTCTGCAATTGTAACCTTTTGAAAACATTGTGGGAAAAGGAGAAAATGCTGGTAACCAGCATTTTCTCCTTTTCCCACAATGTTTTCCACCCTATCATAGACAGAAATCATCTTTTCAGCAAGAGTTGAATTGTCGTCTGCAAATGCTTTCAATTTGGTCTAGTCCAAAAGTTTGTCGTTTGGCGAAAGGGTTAAGGTATCTCTATGATGCATGATACCAAGCAAGCTCTCACATTGTCGGTTTACTTCAAAAACCTCCTAACTACAGCTTGTTCCAAGTTGTAGTTACGAGGTTTTTGAAGTAAGCCGACGATTTATGGATCCATAAGACGCACTTTTTTTAAACAACCAATAATGAGGTAGACTAGTCCCGGGACATACAGAAAATTTGGTTGGTTGGTTGTTGGTTGTATTGGGGTTTAACGACACTTTAACAGCTAAGGTCATATCATGGCGGTCGGTGACGCACATGTGTTTCCTGGCTTTCTCACACCGGTACTTACACTACTTTCTTTCCAAAGCCACCGACTACTTTTCTCGCATGCTTCAGCAGAGGTGAGAGGCGAGAATACGCCGGAAAGAAAGTTCGCCTCAACCGGGTATCGAACTCACAACCACCAGGTCATGAGTCCGACACGCTCACCACTGAGCCACCCGGGCGGGCACAGAAAATTGACCCAAAAGTTCCGGCCAAGGCGGACTGCGCATTTTCCCTTTTTTTTCTGTAATGTCTTACTGGGATAAATTCTACAATTTGAGCCACACACAATTTCTGCAACGCTTTCAATTTGGGAGGCCTTCGCAGGCTGACCTATGTCGATACTTTTCACAGATTCATAAAAAAGAACTCATCCTTATACTCCCAAAGCCTTATAATTTTCATTCATTAAACCCCAGTAGTCGAAAACCATCCGGCAACCATATAAATTAGAGATTTACAACAGCCCAGGTCGACACTAAGGGAAACACGGTCTATTTTTACATGAGGACTTCGCTCATTTACATACCGGAAATATACAGACAAAGCTTCAAACATAGCATCCGATGTTCTAGGCATTATGGAAAATAATTACATGTTTGTTATGTTATGGAATTTACTAGTCGTTAGTCACGTGCAAGTCACTTAACATTCCTACAATGCTTTTTTTTATTTTGGCGGGAAATCTAAAAATAGCTTAAGAGGCTACGTAGCCTTTTACGGGAATACCACAAAAAAAAATTATTTTTGTAATTTTATGATTCTTAATTACTGATGATTTGTATTGTTTTTTCATATCAATTTCAGTGACATATATATTTTTTAATTTGGTGTGATGTGAAAATTCTAAATACCCACCTTTAAGACCCATTTTCACATAGCATGGCTTAGTTGCTTTTTTTTTTTGCTTTTCTCATTCAAAACATCAAGGAAACACACAATTTTGACTATACTGACAATCATAATTTCATGCGAAAACATTGAGGCAAAGGGATTTCTGGAAATGGTCGAAGCGAGAAAAAATTTCTCCTGATGCCACAACGTTATTCATGTATTCCTCTATGTACCTTAAAAAGAAATACCCGAGACTTCATGACCTTAACGAGTAAAAATTTGGAAAACATTGAGGGAAAAGGAGAAAATTGTGATAACAAACTACTAATGCTACTCTTTAACTATTGCGTGTCAGCGGCGTATGTTAAAAAATTCTTTACGCAGGTCAAACGCCAAGAACTGAGGCTTATTTTGTTCAAAATAAAAGACAGAGCGTATCCATGACGTTACTCTGGTGTTCCTGTGGCGTATCTGTGTTCGTATGGAGTTCGAGGGACGTAAAGTACGCTGTACTGAGGCGTAAGCGTTGCGTATGACGCATTGCAGTGACGTAACTGCTTTGGTAGCACGGCGTCCCTTTCTTATGTGCAGCCGAGCCGTTGCGTAAATACGGCGGTCACTCATAGAAAACAGTTCGACCCACTTTGTTGCTGTCATTCGTAGAAAAGGCGTCAAACGTATCTAGTTAAAATTAGGTTCGTGTGACATAATACATGTTCGAGCTACGTTCCCGCGGCGTTACTACCGCGTTGTTTTCGCTTTTACAGGGTATGTGTGGCGTAAGCATGACGTATCGGTGTCAAGTTCAATCATCTTAGCCACATTTGTGGTCTACATAAGCTTTTAATTTGGAAAATCTTAACTGTTGTCGTCTGGCTGACAGATAAAAAGATGTAAAAAGAATGAAATAGAAGTCGTTTGCATAAAGCATTGTTTGTGTTTAGGCCTATACCATCTTTACTTGTATTCTTGCACGTAATGCCGGTTAAAAAATACAAATAACACATCCGTGAGAAGGATTTTTTAAGTAAATTTAGTTTCCTGACACAAGTGATAATGACAGTGCAACATTACCCTTCAGATAGAAAGGGAGAGGGGGATAATAGAGAGAGGGAGAGAGAAAACTGAGATAGAGACTAGGTAGGTAGAGAGAAAGAGAGATATACCTATATATAGAAGAAGAGAGAAAATGAATGAGAAAGAGTGTGAAAAGAGGGAGGGAGAAAAAAGAAATCAGAGAGGATGAATGAGAGAGGGAGGACGTGGAAAGAGAGAGGGAGGGAGAAACAATTAGAGAGAAAGAGGGAAATAGAGGGGAGAGGGGGAAGAGAGTACATAAATATTTTAACCTGGCTTTTTCTGACGGCTACAATCAAAACCTAAACGTTTTTATGGCACGTTTGGCAAAACAAGCTGGCGGCACAGATCATTGGTCAGATGGTAAGTTTTGTGCAGTCTGATCTTAATCTAGTCTGCAAAAGCCTCTCTTTTTGCCTATGGTATTGTTAAACGCGTCCAAATGTACTTTTTTTTCTTCCTTTACAGGGGTCGCCATACGTTTGTGCACACAATGAATATCCCCCTGCAGACAGGTAAGTAGAGACCTCATTATGTACAAGTTTTTCTTTAAGTCTGTTAGTCCTGCTAAATAAATAAAATGCAACTTTTGTAGCAATGGTAAAAAGCCAAATTTTGTTATTTCAATGGTATTTTTGGGGGAAAATATGCCTCTATCGGACAGTGTGGATCACAGATCAGACTACAGGTTTTCCGCAGTCTGATCTTGATCTACTCTGTCCGCAAAAGGTCAGTGAGTGGCGCTTAGCAGCCTTCTGTTTGAACAAACTTTACCAAGCAATCCTGGGTTTTAACTACCTTTGTGACGAAAGATTTTATATTTCATGTGTCTATTTTTAGAAATTCTATGGGTAAAGAAATGACGTCATTTAAGCTGGGGTGGGGGAAGAATTATTTCCTCGTCACAGTGAATAATTTCCTCCTACCAAAAATCTGGTTTATTGACTTGAGATCACTAGTTTAAAAATTAGCATTCGTTGACGAAATAATCAGATGGAATATGATATATAATTTATTTGATCAGCTTGTGGTTAATATGGGAAAATAATTGCCTCAAAAGAGAAAGGTCCGAGAAAATAACTCGTGCCTTACGGCACTCGTATTTTCGCATGTATACCTTTCCCTTTTTCGGCAAATATTTCCCCATATTAACCACAAGCTGATCAAATAAACTCTATGAAAAACATTGGGCGAAAAAAAGAAGATGCTGGAAACCAGCATGTCCTTTTCCTACAAATATTTAATGCTTTCTACCACTTAGTTTAACCCATTACCCCACAATCCCTACTTTTGACGCTTCTAAGAAAGAAGCCCTGAGAAAACATTGTGGGAAAACGAGAAAATCCTGGTTACCAGCATTTTATCCTTTTCCCACAATGTTTTCTACCCTTCACAAAAAAAAGTTTCAAATCCTCAGTCACTTTTATGTTATTGTGTGCAAATGCTTTCAATTTGGACAAGCCTAAACATTTGTTGTTTGGTAAAGAGTTAAACATATTTATTTTTACATCAAATGAGATACAAATTCGTAGAACTTACACTAATCTCTCTCGAGTCTGCTTTTTTTAACATCGATTGAGATCTGTCTCAATTCTGCTTCCTCGGAACTACACCAATACTCTCGCCGAATTATGTTGGCCAATTAAAAATGCCAAAGTTGACACCCCTCTCAGGAAATCGGGACGTCATGGATCTACCATTTCTAAAACTGGAAACTTTTCAGCTACACTGAATAATATGTCGTCTGCAAATACTGTTGATTTCGTACAAGTCTAGAATTTTATTGAGTGGAAAAGAGTAAATCTGTATTTAACCTCCTTTTGCCAAAAGAAGCCTGCCCTTTAACAACCTTTAGACAAAAGATTTTTGTAGGAAGAGAGGAAAATGCTGGAAAGAACTTTTGCCTCCGTTTCCTATCCTTACATAAACCAAATTTCAATTTCGAGTCATATCTATTTTGACGTCTGCAATTGCTATGAATATGAATGAGTCTAAAATGTTATTGTGTGGTAAAGAGTTAACCAATTACCAAACGACACTATTTTAGACTGTTTCAAATTGAAAGCATTTGCAGACAACAAAATTAAAGTGACTGAAAATTTGAAATTTGTTTTGTGAAGGGTAGAAAACACTGTGGGAAAAGGAGAAAATGCTGGTTACCAGCATTTTCTCCTTTTCCCACAATGTTTTCTAAAGGCTTCTTTCTCAGGGGCGTCAAAAGTAGGGATTGTGTGGTAATGGGTTAACTATTTCCCAAAAAATCCATGGCTTCTCGACCCTGAAAAGAAACCTTTTCGAAAACATCGTGGGAAAAGGAGAAAATGCCGGTAACCAGCATTTTCTCTTTTTCCCCACAATGTTTTCTCATATATTCCTATTCCCACAATGTTTTCTACTCTCCCAGAACAAGCATCAATTTTCAAGTCACTTTTATTTTTGTTGTCTGCAAATGCATTCAATTTGAACCGGTCTAAAATTTTGTCATTTGGTAAAGAGTTAACTCATTACCACACAATCCCTACTTTTGACATCCCTAAGAAAGAAGCCTTTTGAAAACACTATGTGAAAAAGAGAAAATGCTGGTAACCAGCATTTTCTCCTTTTCCCAGAGTGTTTTCTACCCTTCCCAGAACAAATTTCTATTTTTAGCTACCTTTATTTTGTCATCTGCAAATACTTTCAATTTGGACAAGTCTAAAATTTTATCGTGTGGTAAAGAGTTAAGGGCAATTTACATTTTGCCAAGCAATCACGGGTAACTACGATTTGGGGGACAGCTTATCTTAAACAATTCTAAAGCGATTTTTTCTGGCAAAAGGGGGCTTAATGACTTCCCATAATGTATGATACTGAGCAAGTGATCACATAACTATGAATCCATGATTAACCCTTTCCCAAACAACCCCTGGCTGGTTTTTACGGGTCTGGAATAGTAGCCTTTTGAAAACATTGTAGGAAAAGGAGAAAATGCTGGTAACCAGCATTTTCTCCTTTTCCCACAATGTTTTCTACTCTATCGTAGACAGAAATCATCTTTTCAGCATGAGTTGAATTGTCGTCTGCAAATGCTTTCACTTTGGTCTAGTCCAAAAGTTTGTCGTTGGGGAAAGGGTTGATATTTTTTTTCTTTAAAACAACCGAATCAGTCTTGAGGTAGACTGGTCCTTGTACGCACAGGAAGTTGACCAACAGCGAAAAGTATCGATCCAGGTCAGCCTGCGCAGTCCGCGCTGGCTGACCTGAGTCGATACCTTTCGCTGATGCATTAAGCCCCCTTTTGCCATAGCGCGGTTAATATTTTGTGTTTACTTGCACTTGTGTGTACACAACTGACAGAAACCCCATTCGCGTTCAGGCTGATAAACGCAACTCAGAGCACTTTTACTAAAACTGTCGACTCAGATCAGGCAGAACGTGCAGTCTGATCTTGGATCTTGAAATGTCCAATACAAAGAATTATTTCATGCTTTCTACCCCGGTCACATATTCACGGAAGGCCGCCACGGAAGAGCTACGGATTCGTTCCGGCATTGTCCGTGACAACTCGTACTAGTCTGTAGCTCTCCGTATTGTAACCGTAATAAATCGTAGTAGTCCTTGTATATCCGTAGCGGTCCTTGACAATTTTTGAACATGCACAAAAATTCGCTACGGATCAAACGACCGTAGCGTATCCTTACTAGTCCGTATTGGACCGTACTGATACGTTCTGGTCCGTATTAAAACCGTATCAGTCCGTACTTATCCGTAGGCTCAAATTTTTTCAGGGTTCGATACGGAGAACTACGTATTAGCACGGTTACACTACGTTTTAGTTACGTTATGATACGGATTTGTCACGGAGAATCACGACCTTAATACGTTGCACTACGGAGAGGAAGGGATTCGCATGGTCTTTTACGGTTTACTACGTTGCAACACGACACAGTACGGAATTGTAAGGACCACTATCGTTTGGTAGGATAAATTCAGAATGATGTACTTCAACAAAGGTATTTTTACTCTGTCTTTGTAGAATACAACACAATTGCGCTTTGTTGTTAACAATCATGAACCGTCAACAAATGATGTTTGCAATAAGTTGGCTGCAACTGGATATTGGTATGGCACAAAATGTCAAGGCACTGGTCCAGCAGCTTGATGACATACATAGATGTAATAGTTATATTTTTATCGTACTACTAGTAATACCTTTAATTTAAGGTTACATATTTCACAAAACATTGTACGAAAATGAATAAACATCAGTATTATAATGTGACATTCTATCCAAACAACGATGCTAAACATGCAAGTAAAACGATCAAATAGTGCGAGTACATAAAACTGTCACCGTTTCTGGTGGTTCAGGCAACCGCCAACGAAACGACAGGTCAAAGGTTCGAGCCCCACAAGGGGCTTATTCTGATATGGCTGGTTGGTGAACCGCCAGCTAGTTCAATGTATGGTTACTGGTTGCCTGCCTAGTGCCAGGATGGCCCTCTCGAAATGGGTGACACTAACTATAAAGACAAGCACTTTACTTTTAAAACATAAACATTCACGATAATCAGTGTAATTGTGAAATAAACAGTAGATTTTATGAACATGATAATCAGTGTAGTTGTGAAATAAACAGTAGATTTTATGAACATAAGAGCATAACAATATTTTCATTGAACCCTTTGCCATTCAATCCCTTCTTTTTATGGGTCTGCAACAGACAAGTCAAGAAAACATTCTGATTCTAGGAAATCGAAAAAAAAAAATGCTCAAAATGGGCAACTTCTCCATTTCCCACAATGCTTTCTATCTTATTGTAGAACCGAATCTCATTTGTACCAAATTTACGGTTGTTGTCTGCAGATACTTTCAATTTCGTTGAGGCCAAATTTTGTAAACTTGTGATGGGTTATTGATTATAATAATCAGGTAATAGAATATGTGGACTAGAGATTGGCTTTTACGAAGACCCGTCCATGGCGAGTATGAGGCTCTCATGGCCG
This sequence comes from Tridacna crocea, assembly GCA_943736015.1. NCBI lineage: Eukaryota > Metazoa > Mollusca > Bivalvia > Cardiida > Cardiidae > Tridacna > Tridacna crocea. Next base: position 49,914,165 of record OX031063.1, read on the forward strand.
AACTTGTTGCATTTTGAAAGTGAGCAGGCTAGAGCATTTGGACGGAATGCTAAATCGTGGTAGGTCCGTATCGATCCGTGACGATTCGTACTACTACGTATCGGATCGTTCTTATTCGTACTAATCCGTACTTGTACCGTAGCAAATCGTAGTGTAACCGTACTACAATCGTCCTGATTCGTGTCGCTCCGTATTAAACCGTGTCCAACCGTAACAGTCCGTATTACTCCTGGAACTCTGACCTACATTTTGGCTGTAGATCCGTCGAACTCCGTACTCACACCGTATTGGAACCGTAGCGGACTACGGAATTTGTCATTTCCGTAGTCATCCGTGAGCGATTAGACCGTAGCTCTTCCGTGGCGGTCTTCCGTGAATATGTGACCGGGGCTTTCCGGTAGGATATCGAGAAATAGCAGTGACAATATTTTTCGATATTACACGGATTCGACCTGCGAAAATACCGATTTTCCCGTTCTTGTTGCTTAGGTAAATTGCGCATGCCTCACAACCAAAGGGAAATATGACGTCATTTACCTTACATTTCTCGCGCTTGACGTAATATTGTAATGCGTTGCTATGCGGGAGGGGTACGCCACGGGGAATAACGGAAAAGAACTGTACTGGTTTTGATACAGCTCCTCCCCGAAAGGGTTAAAAGCATGAAATAAATAGAATATTTGTCTTTTTTTTTTTCGGTGAAAGGTCGAAATTTATTTCATCTCGTGAACACGATCTGTACTATTTTCACTTGTGGCGCAGCAGCCAAGAGTGAAAATATAAACGATGGTTTTCACTCGATGATAAATGTTTTCAACCATATATCAAATCCAAAATTCTATCATAACCAAAATTCAATTATTTGATCTATATTGAACTCGTCGTCTGCAAACGATTTCAATTTACACGAGACCAGTTTTTTGTCGTCGGGTAAATGAATTCGATGCTTTTTTTTAATCCTTTTAAAATTAAAATTGCCAAATAAGTTAAAATAGAACTCTCTAATCGATAATGATTTAAAAAAAAAAAAACCCGAATGTTGAAATTCTAAATTTATTTTGTGGTGAATAACATCCTCTTATGGGGCATTGTACAGTAAAGATCAGGGCCCGTATTCTCCAACCATTCTTTAGAACGTTCATTGTCTTATTCTCCAGAATTTTCTTCATTTGTAAGTAACACAACTTCTGATTGGCTAAACAATTCGGTTTAGCCAATCAGAGGTTGTTTTACTTACAAATTTTAGAAAACCATGGAGAATAAGACTAAGAATATTCTCAAGAATGGTTGGTGAGTACAGGCCCAGGATCCGTATCTACCAACCATTCTTAAGAACTTTCTCAGTCTTATTCTTCAGAATTTTATCAGTGTGAAAGAAACTGAACTTCTGATTGGCTAATCCATTTGGTTTAGCCAGTCAGAAGTTCTGTTACTTTCACAGTCAAAGAATCTTGCAGAATAAGACAAAGAACGCTCTTGAGAATGGTTGGTTAATACAGACCCAGAACGTGCAGCCTCGCCTTAATCTACACTATCCGCTGTAGTCCGGCTTAAAGGTGGCCCTTCAGATTTTGGGACGAAAATTTTACAAAAATCCAAAAAAATCATCCTTGTATTCCCAAAGCCTTTTAATTTTCATTCATAAAAACCCAGTAGTCGGAAACCGTCCGACAACAGGTTGACACCAACCGGAGACACGTTCTATTTTTAGATGATCAATTCGTTCATTTACATACAGGAATACACAGACGAAGTTTCAAACATAGCGTCCGAATAAGACATTATGGAAATAATTATTACATGCTTGTTATGTAATGGAATTTAAGCGTTATGAGTCACGTGGCAGTCACTTGAAATTCCCAGAATGCTTTATTGATTTTTGGCGCGAAATCTAAAAATACCTTAAGAGGCTACGTAGCCTTTTAAGGGAACACCATCAAAATTTTGTGTGTGTGTAATTTTATTAATCTTAATTATTGATAATTTGTATTATTTTTTCATATGAATTTCAGTGATATATATATTTTTTTAATTTGGTGAGATGTAAAAATTCTACATACCCCCCTTTAATAGCGTAAGGATTAAAAATTCAGCGGTACATAGCCTAAAACGTGTCAGTTCAATGTATATCCCGCCAGACAGGTCTAATCGTATCAGACTGGAGTAGATTTAAGATCAGACCGCTCGTTATGTTTTACAAAAGAGATGGAGTCTCACAAATGCAGCAGCGCACGCGTGAAATATCTAAAAATAGAATGCACGGTCTGTACAATATGATATTGATCTACTATATGCGTAAAAGCACATTGAGTTTCGTCTAATCTATTACCATGAAATACCTACTTTTGACGAACCTGAGAAAGTTGCCTTTAGAAAACATTGTGGGAAAAGGAGAAAATGCTGGTAATCAGCATTTTCTCCTTTTCCCACAATGCTTTCTACCTTTCACAAAACAAGTTTCAATTTTTCATTCACCTTTATTTTTGTCGTCTGCAAATGCTTTGAATTTGGACAAATCTAAAATCTTGTCGTTCGGTAGTGAGTCCATTACCACACAATCCCTACTTTTGACGACCCTGAGAAAGAAGCCTTTAGAAAACATTGTGGAAAAAGGAGAAAATGCTGGTAACCAGCATTTTCTCCTTTTCCCATAATGTTTTCAACCCTTCACAAAGCAAGTTTCAAGTTTTCAGTCACTTTTATTTTGTCGTCTGCAAATGCTTTCAATTTGGACAAGTCTAACATCTTGTCGTTTGGTAATGAGTGAAAGAACTGTAGTAGTTTGTATTATGTATTGATCTGAATAAATGACAAAGTTGAAAAAAAATAATAAATGATGTTTCTTTGAAAGAAAACACAGACCAGACTGCACGATTATGCAGACTAATCTGCATCCACTCTCTTCTAAATCGACATTTTACAGCTTATAAGGCTGAATATGAAAACAAAAAAAGATTTTATTTTTTCTAAAATCATGGGGCGGTTTCATTCGTTTCGCTCAAATGCGATTATGATAACTTCCTTGTCTTGATTGCAAATGACCTTTTCAACCTGTTACCCTTTCAGCACTGAAGACGAAAAAGGCCTTTTGCGGACGGTATATATCCAAGATCAGACTGCACAGAACGTGCAGTCTGATCTGGGATATATTCCGTCCATTTGTTTTAGTGTTTAGTTCATCTTGATTCTTCCTATTTTTCAAAAATGTTTTCAAAACGTCACCATAAATTTGGTTTAGTTAAAACATATTGATTTTACATCGATTGAGAAACAAGTTCTGACAACTTATACTAATCTCTCTCGATTCTGCCTCCTGGGGTACACCAGTATTCGCGTCGAAAGTATGGGCCGATGAAAAATCCCACAGCTGACACCGGCTCCTCCCCCTCGCCCCCAGGAATCGGTCACGAGGCCGACGCTCTACCTCACGACCACGGACACAAATTTGGCTTCAGAATGTAGTCAGCGCTTTTATCAACTATGGTTACATTTGGGTCTTGTATAGATCAAGATTACACTGCACAAATGATGCATTCTGATCTTAGATCTACATTGACCGCCTTGCTGTCACATTTTTGACACGTACACTTTTGACATTGCTCTTTATGGGTCTCATTTCTAGAGTAAAAAAGTCCGTCCGGTTGGCTGGGGAAATTCAGGGCTGCAAGGGTTGAAATATGAGAAACCGGAGGATATTGAAATTCTAATTAAATTGAAAAATTATACATGTACATCTGAAAACGATGAAAAGTTATGCTCTGTCATTGATTAAGAGCATTTTCTCCTTCTCCCACATTGTTTTCTAAAAGCTTCTTTCCCAGGGTCGTAAAAACCAGGGATTGTTTGGTAAAGGGTTAAAGGATTACTCTTGACAAAATGTAAAGTTGGATTTAAAAAAAAATACACGCTTAATCCGTTACTCCATAGATACTCATTTCTACACATTGCTTGTAGAAGCCTTTGGAAAACATTGCTGCAAAAGGTGAAATTGCTCGTGACGAGCAATTTCACCTTTTGTCACAATGTTTTCTATGCTATCAAAAAGTGTCATGTACACATAAGAAACGGCTTCATCCTTGCTGTCATTTAGGGTCAATTACAGATGCCATAGAAATGCCTTATGGGGTAAAGGGTTAAGAAACCGGCAGAAAACAGGACGAAAAAAAAAACGCAATAAAGAGGAAGATTTATGATCAATCATGAAAATGTATTACAGAAATATTACCCTTATTGTTTAGGATTATTTTACTAATCTCATAACTGATAACTTTTTCGATTACGGTTACGTGGAAAAGCAGCCAGTTGCTTGGGAAGAATGGGAAGAATACCGTGCAAAGTGCTGCCAATAAAAACTTTAGGGGAGCTTAGATAGGTGAGCTGGTTACCACAATACAACAGAAGATAATGATGAAATCAGCGCGAAAGTAGCAAACAAGTGAACAAACAAACAAAGGCGATATTTAAGACCCTCTAAAGTATTTGAAGAATTTCCCAAGAAAAAATCTTGAAGTATAAAAGCTTTAAAGGTGGCCCTCAAGATTTTGGGACGAAAATTATACATAAACACACACAAAATTATTCTTATACAACAACAGCCTTTTGATTTGCATTCATAAAAAATCCGGTAGTCGAAAACCATCCGACAAGAGAAATAAGAGGTTTACAACGGTCCAGCTCGACACCGACGGGAACAGGGGAAACACGGTCTAATGTTACATGAACAACTCGCTCATTTACAGACCGGAAATACACAGACGAAGCTTTAAACATAGCGTCCGAAGAAGACATTGTGGAAAATAATTGCATGTTTTTTTGTTATGGAATTTAAGCGTTGTTAGTCACGTGCCAGTGACTTAACATTTCCACAATGCTTTTTATTTAATTTTGGCGCGAAATCTAATCAAAGCGCTGAAGGCACTGTTGTGGCGGTTGTCCGGTTGATCTTGAGTTTTTGGTCAGACAGACAAGCTGACTCCTTTTATACCGCCCAATCACAATGTGGGGGATATAAGTTTTGAGCTTCAACAGCTAGGAAGTTATGGCCTGGACTGGACAAAAATTCCATCTGAATATCAACAAATGGCAATAACACAAAAAACATGAATGGCAGTTTTGGTTCTTATGCACTGCACTTCTCCATAATGTGTTCTGCCAATGTATGAAGTTTCAAGTTGATAGCTTTTATAGTTTGAAAGCCCTGGTGAAAAATTCGAGGTGAAACGATAGACAGACTGATGGACAAGGTGACTCCAGCATTACCCCCTAAAACTTTGCTTGCTGTGGGTATTACAAAACAGGTAAAACAGTTTTGCTTATCACCTGGTACATGTATTTATTTAAATGTAAACTATACAGTAACAAAAGTCAGAAATATTACCCCCATGACTATAATTTTTTTTCAAGTTCAGCTTCACCGAGCACAAAACTTCAAATAATAATAATAAACAAAAAAAAAAAAAAAAAACAACAGAAAATTAGACATTATTCTTTCCAGTTAATCAATAACACATTCACTGGACCTAAGCTCAGTCATTCTGTTTAAACAGATGTGTCACCACTAACAAAAAACAACTGCATATTCCAAGCAAAATTGCATTTTTGTCCATATTTTCATTTAGGCCTAATAATCTTGGATATTTCTTCGAGGTAATCATGCATATTCCTACCAAAATTGCATTTTTGTCGATGTGTTCACCTGAATAATCCTGAACATATTTTTTAAGGTAATCAGTAACGCATTTATTGAATCTAAACTTCATCATTCTGCTTAACTCTTTACTACTAGACAAAATTTTAAACCAGTCTGTGTTGAAATACTTTGCAGACAACAAAATAAATGTGACTTAAATATTCAACTTCTTTTTGGAAAGGGTAGCATTTTACCAGCATTTTCTCCTTTTCCAGCAGTGTTTTCAAAAGGCTTCTTTGTTAACATCTTTAAATGTCGGGATTGTGTGGTAAAGAGTTAAAAAATGTATCGACACAAATAAAAAACAACTGTATATTACAAGCAAATTTGATTTTTTGTTAATGTTTCCATCTTAAACTTGAGACAGATGATTGTGAAATTCTTCACAAGAACGTAGTTCTTCACGATAGCATATTAAGTCATCAGCAAAAATTTTATTGATGTACATCCAAGTAAACATTGTGTCGTTGAGTTTGGAAAACAAATTGTTTCATTAGCCTGATAACATGTATCATGAAATATACATGTACATGGAGGTGCTTACTGAACAAAACTACTGTAAGTGTAAACAATCCCTGGTTTTTACAACCTTGAAATAGAAGTCTTTTGAAAGCATTTTGAGAATGGAGAATAAGGCGGTAACCAGCATTTTCTCATTTCCCCACAATGTTTTCTACCCTGCTGGAAACGAATTTCAATTATTTAAGACCCGTTTACACATTCACGATTTTCTCTACGATTCACCACGATTCACCCAGATTTCTCATGGTCAGAAAAATCGGGATGGATCGGGATGAATCGTGGCGAAAAGTAGAAATATTCAGTGTCACTACGATTCCAGTAAGAATGTCCACGATATTAGTACGGTGTCTGTAAGGTATCGCTACGAATCAATGACGATTCATGACGGCAACGCTACGGTCAATGAGGATTGACCACGGTGGCACAACGAATGCTCACGGTGCTTGTACGGTTCGATACGGTACTAGTCGTGGCCAATCGTGGAGCTCCGTAGCGAAACCGTGGATGATTCGTAGGACAACCGTACACAATTCGTGGTGAATCGTGAGAATTCGTGGTGTCAAAGATTCCACGACTGGCTACGATCTCTCACGAATAGCCGTGAATATAGCTACGGTGTCAGTACGAATAAGCACGATTCCGCTACGGTTGCGCTACGAATTAGGCCACGCCCAATAACCACCACGATTCGCCACGAATGTTTTAAACAGTTTAAAACTTCCGTAGCGCTACCGTGGAGTTTCCCGAATCATCACGATTCATCAAGATTCACTACGATTCACCACGGTTCTAGTACGAATCACCACGGTACACGACGATTTTACAAATCGTGGCGAATCGTAGCGGTACCGTAGCCAAAAATCGTGAATGTGTAAACAGGCCTTTAGCAACATTTACTTTGTTGTCTGCAAGTGCTTTGAATTTGGACCATCTAAACTTTTGTTGTTTGGTAAAGGATTAATTACTCGCCTACAATAGTCGTGCAATAACCTGTTGGCATGTAAAAGAGCTACTAAACAAAATATCCAGCTTTAAGACTGAACAACTTTAAAACAGTATGTCCCTGATCTATCGACCAAATGGCATTAACTAACTACTCAATGATCATCATGCTGTTAGTAAATTAAATAATCTGTATATACACATAAGGAATACAATAGTAAATACCCATTGATTTAAAGTACTCAAGACCAACTCTGAGTCTTGTAATTACACAAATCTGTCAAAACAAAGTACAGGTCTCAGTATTTTTTTTTTTGTTCTCCGATCTATGCTTTTTACTATCAGGTGACATATATCAACGTGAACAACAAAAAGTAACAGCATATTCCATGCTAAACTGCATTTCTGTCCATGTTTTCACCTGAATAATTTTATCACCTACAATTTTACAAGTTTTGGCAAGAACACAGCTTGGTAAAGACATCAATGTAGACTAAAATCTCACACGATCAAATATGTAAAGACTAATTTGCAAATATCTGCAGAAGTTGCTGAATATGTGATCTGCTTGACCTAATCGAAGCATTTTAAGAATAACATCAGCTCGCTGAAGCTTCCCTCTTTGATTAAAACTTATAACAAGACAAAAATTAGACACTATTGTTTTCTGGTTATCAGTGACCCATTTACTGAATCTAAGCTCAGTCATTCTGTTTAAAAGATAAGTCAACAGTAACAAAAAGCAACTGCATATTTCAAGCAAAATTGCATTTTTGTAAATGTTTCCACCTTGATAATCCTAATCCTGATATATTTTCCATATAATCAATAATGCATCTACTGAATCTAGGCCCAGTCTTTCTGTTTTAACAGATATGTCTGACACTAACAAAAAGCAACTGCATACTTTTAGCAAAATTGCATTTTTGTCAATGTTTTCAGTAAATAATCTTGAGAGACTTTTTTCGAGGTGGTCAATAATGCATGTACTGAGTCTATGCTCATTGAAACATTCTGTTTGAAAAAAATGTAAACACTAACAAAAAACACTGCATATTCCAAGTAATCTTTTTTGTCATTGTCTTCACCTAGAAATCTTGAGACATATGATTTGGAAAATCTTCACAATAATATAGTTCTTCACGTTACCCATGTTTAGTTATCAGCAAAAATTTTATCCTATGTACATTTAAGGAAACATTGTATTGTTGAGTTTGGAAAACCAGTTGCTTCATTAGCCTCAGTGCATGTATCATGAAATATACATAGAGATATTTGTCTCTGACGTTTCCACAAAAACATATAAAAACTGTTACCTAAAATCAATCTTCAATTCTTAAGTTCAAAACACACCACTTAGTATCTCCGTAAACAATTTATTGATAAGTTAATCTTAATTAGTGATTAGAGATTTATATTTACAATTTAAACCAGTCAAGTGAAACCACAGGATTTTGTTCATTTCACTGTGGTACACAAGCATTTCGGTCAAGAAAAGATGTATACTGAAATCACTCAGAAGAAACACAAAGTAAAATGTTTTTAAGACTGTTTAACTCATTACCACACGACAAAATTTTAGGTTTGTCCAAATTGAAACCATTTGCACACAATGAAACAAATATGACTGAAAATTTGAAATTTGTTTTGTTACCAGCATTTTCTCCTTATCCCACAATGTTTTCAAAAAGATTTCTTTTCCAGGGTTGTCAAAAGTAGGGATTGTGTAGTAATGGGTTAACATACAAATCTTTGTGAAGAAAGCTTTTAACAAGACACCCATGCAAAGCTGATTTCCCAGCATACATGGTAGGCAAAAGTAAATACTGGCAGATAACTCTCAACTGAGACAAGCTTTTTTGCATAACAATGACAGGCTGAAAGTTCCTAGTCATATTAAGACAGAGAGAAATCTAAAATTAACAAAGACCAGAAACTGGCCTTTAGATTAACAACAATATGTAAGATTAAATAATTATTTTTTTAATACACGGTCAAGGAGATCAAAATGTCAAGAGTCTCATCAAAGCTGTTGTTCAACCATTTGAGAATTTTCAAATGACTTTGCATAAATGTTCATAATGGAAAATATAGCAAGCAACCCTGGGGAATACTACTGTAGCTTAACCGATTACCATACAATAAGTATTTGTCAGCTGCAAATGCTCTAAATTTGGGAAAGTCATAGGTTTGTAATTGTTAAATGAGTCAAAGAATTCTTAATTATTAGGCACAAACATTCATGAACACTTTTTGCACAGCAAAGCCTCCAATGAATCACACTGGAGTATGATTCAAATACTCTGGTAACCATAGATTAACCCATTACCACACAATCCCTACTTTTAACGACCCTGAAGAAAGAAGCCTTAGAAAACATTGTGGGAAAAGGAGAAAATGCTGCTAACCAGCATTTTCTCCTTTTCCCAAAATGTTTTCTACCCCTCTCAAAACAAATTTCATATTTTCAGTCACTTTTATTTTGTCGTCTGCAAATACTTTTGATTTTGACAAGTCTAAAATATTGTCGTTTGGTAACGAGTTAAATGCCTGAAAACAGTTCATGTCCACTTGAAAATATTTAACCCATTACCACACAATCCTTACTTTTGACACCCCTGAAAGAAGCCTTTTGAAAACATTATGGGAAAAGGAGGTAACCAGCATTTTCTCCTTTTCCCACAGTGTTTTCTGCCCTTCGCAAAACAGATTTGAAATTTTCAGTCACTTTTATTTTGTCATCTGCAAATGCTTTCGATTTGGACAAAGTTGAAATTAGCGTTTGGTAATGAGTTAATATGAAAGCATTGTGAAAAAAAGAAGCATTTGCTCAGACAACCAAATCATGTTTCCTGTCATGTTTCCAGCTTTAGTTACAAAAATATAAAAATACAACAAAAGTGGGACTTACCAATATGAAAAATAACAATGCTTACTGAAGTCTAAGTATTGTTTCAAATGGATAACTTCTTATTCATAATATGACAACATTTGAAAAAATATTTAGAAGAAAGACAATATCATCTATAAACACTAATAAAACACTATTGTACAAAAAGCATTCTGTACATCTTTTTAGTCTGATTTTGCTATGGTCTTTCTGGTCTGATCCTCTTTCTATACCATTTCACCTGTTTCCAAACAGCAGCTTGAATCTGTTTGGTATCCACAATGTCATGTTGCTCATAGCCAATACCTGTGAATATGTACATATATTATTGAGCCATGCTCTATAAAAGAAAAAGGAGCTGCAACTGCAAAAAGAATAGACCCAGGTCAGCCTGTGTAGTCTGCCCAGGCTGACATGGGCCCACAATGTTTGCCGTTTGAATATCTTCTTTATTTCCATGGACCAGTCTACTTCATGATTAAGTTGAATGTTAGACAAAATGGAGTTTATAGATCCATAATTATTTGATGCCTTGCTTGGTATAATAGATCAAAGAAATGCATTAAGTCTCTTTTTCATAGAGCATGGCCCATATTTTGACAAATATTTATCTTTTTGTGTTTATGCCATGTGGTGAAACAGTGCCAGATTACTAAATGAGTGTATGTGATATTAATGATTTTCACAATTTGAAATGAAATGCTCATTATTATCTACTTCATTTAACCTGACCCAGGTAACAATCATTTACATAAATCAATATTCTATTTTTATCCTCAACATTGCTCGGCATAATTATTATGTCCAGAATGGTCAAGGAAATATTTCACACAGTTTACGCAAATCAAACCTTTACCTACTAGATATGTTGATCTAAAACTTTCAGTGCAGGACACTTTCTCATTTTTCACACCATTTTTTAATACCACGAAAAGTAAAATCATCAGCCTATGAGTATGGCATTTCAAGTTATGTCCTGCATATATTTCCAGTTAAGAAGAACCTATAATTTCAAGTTGCTAATGAATGAATATTTTTCCTGTGCAGAAGGAAAAACCTATTTTCGACTTGTACAAACAAAAAGTTACAATAAGTCATGCTATTAGTCACTTTGTAAATAGGTGTTTATAACCAAGAGTAGTCACAATTTTAAGCAAAGTTTACCTGATATAAGACATCTGAATTGTCATCTGCAAATGCTTTCAATTTGAAAAAGACAATTTCGAATTGTTGGTAAAGGGTTAAAAAATACAGCATGCTTCTAATTTACATAATTCAAGGGTTTAGAAAAATGAATCTAATAATTCCTTATAGCCAAAAAATCAAGACAGCTGATAATTTTTTTGAATTTCAATTTCATTTTGCCTCCCTATCTCAGAGCATTAATTATTATTTTCATGAAAAAAAGGTTTAAAAATATAAAACCTTCAGTATTTTGCCATGTATGCCTGCTTAGCTGCTATCTGGGTTGATTTCCTTAGAAAGTAACTCAACTGCACCTCCCAAATTGCTCTTCCATATTCTTTATATTTGCATCACTAGTGGCTTCAAAAAGCAGCCAGGAAGTTGTCCAACCAGGTTATCAATCATGGCTGTAAAAAAATGTTTTATAGAAATACAGTTCATTGCATTACAATGTATTAGAATTACCTACCATACAGTGAAAAAATTCAAATTTAAGTCTTTGGTCATAAAGACAATGAAAATAACAAATTATATATGATCCACCAGTCTGCCCAGAAATTCTGTAATTGTTCTATGTTACTTGTAAACACTTGTGAAAATATTCCACCAAAATTGCAAATTTTCCATAGAATGGGTTTTGTTGCCATTTTCAAATGTAGCTGGCAGACCTTTGAATTCGTATGTTGTTTCACAGTCACAAACAAGAAGTAGATGGAATTCTGAGGAGAATTTGCAATTTATAAGGGCCCGATTAAATAGTTTTTAGAATTTATTTTTTTAATTTATCCAATCAAACTGATCCTGCAACTTCAATAAAACAATTGCCACAGTACATATTTTCTATATTTTGATGTTTCCCCACCCAAAATGGTTTGTAACAAGACCCTCTTAAACCCATTTCCCACAATCCCTACTTTTGACGCCCCTGAGAAAGAAGCCTTGTGAAAAGACTGTAGGAAAAGGAGAAAATGCTGGTAACCAGCATTTTCTCCTTTTTCCACAGTGTTTTCATCCTTCCCAAAACAAATTTCAATTTTTCAGTCGCCTTTATTTTGTCGTCTGCAAATGCTTTCAATTTGAACCAGTGTAAGATGATGTCCTTTGGTAATGAGTTAACTATAACCAGAAGACAAAATTTTTATAACTGGTCATAATCGAAAGATGTTGCAGACAACATAATAAATCTTCAAATAGTAAAACTTGTATCAAAAAGGGTAGAAATTATTGTGTAAAACAAAGAAAATGCAGGTTACTATTATTTTCTTCTTTTCCCACAATGTTTTTCATAGCTTTTTTTCTTTAGTGACCTTAAATGCAGGAATGAATGGTAATTGTTAAAAACTTCTCTTCACCATAACAGAAAAATCAGGCCTGAGTTAATTAGGTAAAATTTGGTAAAGAGTAGAGAAATATATTTTATTGCAGAAAAAGTGAGTCAGAGACATGTACATGGATTGGTACTTTCACTCATTACCAAACGACAAAATGTTTGGTTTGTCCAAATCTAAAGTATTTGCACATGACAAAATAAATGTGACTGAAAATTTCAAATTTGTTTTGTGAAGGGCAGAAAACATTGTGGGAAAAAGAGAAAATGCTGGTAACCAGCATTTTCTCCTCTTCCCATAATGGTTTCTAAAGGCTTCTTTCTCAGTGGCGTCAAAAGTAGGGATTTTGTGGTAATGGGTTAAGCAAATAATTCGGGTATAACAAAATTTACAAAGATAAAAAGAAAATATGATAGATCTTAATTACCTCAACTCAGTTCCATCCCTCTTGACGCGGTGGGTCATATGGGTCACATTATTTATCATAACAAAATTCACATTTCACATATAAGGATCCACCGTGTCCTTTCTATATTTCTCCAAACAACGCTGTCGTAAGAGAAGGAAACAGGCCAGAGAAGGCAAAATTGACACGCCCTCATTGTTTTCGAAAGAACATCGAATTTAACCTACGTCGGCCAACCTTCAAACTATAACCTGTCGAGGCAACTTCAACATGATCACAAGCCTCAGGCAAACGATCCACAAGCATAGTTATGCCAGTCAAAACTGATCTCGGGGTAAGACTGGGCAGCCTTTCTTTCTGTTTTGCGTGAATTGGCCTTAATTGTAGAGTCGCGAAATTGCATGACAAACTTCTGCACCGGAAGTCTCAATCTCCGAGCAGAGTTGTCGTTCGTTACTCTCACCGTGCGAGAGAGTGCGGAAGTCTTAGAAAAAAAATCGTTTCTTTTTTTTTATTTTAGATCTATCGTTTATATTAATCGACAAAACACCTATAAAATATTTATATTCTTCATAAAGTATCATTGTATATTAAAACGAAATAATGCTAAAGATGATTTAATCATGCCGTGTCCGGCGGTAATTGACGTGAATGCCCCACCATTCTCTGCAGCTTACCGAGGCAATTCGATTGTTACAAGTACGTAGTATACCGACATTAGCCGATGTTTCAGAATGCAATAACAGTTGGCCAACCTTAACTATCTCTTAGAATGCATTTTTAAGCATAAAATCAATCACTATCAACACTTCTTTAATCAGTAAAATTAGTTTAAGCCGTCTTCTTTAGAAGCAGTAGCTTATTTGGTGGACTACTTTTTACGGAGTTAACTGAAATTTTATGGCGGTTATTAGGTATGTTCTTAACCGAATCATAGGCAATGAGTTTGGTTTTTAGACTTATTTATTTTTCGAATTTTGTTTCGAATTTTGGATTTTTTTTCTTCGAATTTTGGAATTTTCGTTGACTTTGTGGCGACAGCCGCCACAAAAAGCCAACATAAAAATCCAATTGATAATATTTCAAATTTACTGCTTTGGAGAAAAAATATCTCCTTATCGGACAATGTAGATTTAAGATCAGACTGCACGTTCTGTGCAGTCTGATCTTGATCTACATTTTCCGCAATTTGTCATCGAGTCGCAGCCTAAGGGTTAAGTAGGTGGTAAGACAATAGGACAGACCTTCAGGAAGTTTAACACGGTAATTCAATCCGATGCTTACGAGTATACAGTCATTTAGGGGAAGTACCGGCTTTTATCATGATGAAGTACGGTCCTTAGACAAACACCAAATTTGTAAACAGTAAAAGGATCAACCCTAGTCAACCTGCACAGACTAAACAGGCTTTCGGCATACCTCGGGTGATGGGAGCAATCAAATTCCTCGGCTGTAACTGGTGGATTAATATGCAGCAGATCGGCACTCGTCACAACTCGGCCAATTCCGTACCTATATCTAACCTGGTCAGTATCAAGGAGATCTCCATTTTGAACATTATCTCCCGCTAGATGGCATTCTATAAATACTCATCTATCTGATATGGGCATCCTGGGTACAGAACCGAACCACTTTCCTACGCGACAACCGTTACTTTGAATTTAAAACTTAAATAAAGGTTTATTCAATAAAACCCTACGTGCAATTCACTCAGCTATGATCGGCAGTTTAGAGAAATCTGGAGCTAACGCAGGTCTCATTTCTCCTCAAACGTATTGATAAAAGCTACTTTCAACATTGCTACTTTATAGGGCGTAATATTACAGTCAGCCCGCTTTTGGGGCTAGTGATGTGTCATATAAGACAGTCGAATCTTCGAAGAATATGACATGCGCAGACAACGCCATTTTGAAATAAGAACCACGTGATTCTACATAAAGCGCGCCACGGACAGTTGTTTAGCAACGACATAAACAACCTGGATGAAGTTTTTCACATCTGTCTATTTATCGGTGAAAACTTTAATCGGAATTAATAAACCACGTTAAACTAGAGGCGCTAGAGCGCCTGTATCGCTCCACAGGCCTGATTTTTCTGTAACGGTGAAGAGAAGTTTTTAACAATTACCATTCATTCCTGCATTTTAGATCAATAAAGAAAAAAAAGCTATGAAAAATATTGTGAGAAAAGAAGAAAATAAAAGTAACCTGCATTTTCTTAGTTTTACACAATAATTTCTACCCTTTTTGATACAAGTTTTACTAATTTGAAGATTTATTATGTTGTCTGCAACATCTTTCACTTATGGCCAATTACAAAAATTTTGTCTTCTGGTTATGGTTAACTCATTACCAAACGACAACATTTTAGGGTTGTCCAAATGGAAAGGATTTGTAGATGAAAAAATAAAAGGGACTGAAAATTTGAAAGTTGTTTTGTGAAGGGTAGATAACATTGTGGGAAAAGGTTACCAGCATTTTCTCCTTTTCCCACAATGTTTTCTAAAGTCTTCTTTGTCGGGGATCAGTTTGACTGGATAACAAAATGCCTTATCACAACAGTAAAGCCCTGTCCCTCTTTGTACCAGGTCACCAGTAGGTCAACAAACCTTTACCAGAACTAATTAAAGTGTTTTATATGTAAAGGATTATAGATTATGTAAAGCAACCATCTTTAACTCTTTACCAAAAGACAAAATTTGGGATGTGACCAAACTGAAAGCATTTGCAGACAACAAATTAAACATTGATGAAATGATGATTTCTCTCTTTGATAGAGTAGAAAACATTGAGGGAAAAGGAGAAAATGCTGTTTACCAGCATTTTCTCCTTTTCCAAGAGTGTTTTCCAAAAACTTCTTCTTTAGGGTAGTTAAAAGTCAGGATTGTATGGTAAAGACTTACCACCATAGGAACTAACCTGCAATACAACAAATCAAAACTAGTAGTTTGAGAGAAGAAATTTTTCAAAGATTTTACTTTATACCATAAAAGGAAAATGAGTCTCCCATAAAAGCCATGTTTTTTGACGGATCTTATTTTTTTTAAGGAATTCTGTAGACCTCTATCTAAGGAACATTCCGGCAAAAAATAATGCTATCCAATTAGCGGTTTGGGAGGAGAAGATTTTTAAAGGTTTTTTACTTTGGTTGCCATGGCAACCAGAATTATTCATGGAACACAATTATTTGAAGGAACTTGAAAGAGGACCACCTAAGGAACATTCCTGTGAAATTTCGTATAATTCCAGTCAATAGTTTCTGAGGAGAAGTTTTTTACAGAAAAAGTTTACGGACGCACGCACGGACGAACGGATGAACGGACGGACGGACGGACGCACGACGAACACAACGCCATGACAATAGCTCGCTGGCCTTCGGCCAGTGGAGCTAAAAATGAATGTACGAACTGTTTGTCAACTGAAATATAGTTAGAAAGATTTTGATAGAAAACTGAAGCTCAAGTTTTCTTTTGTAAGAGGAGCCTTACATTTCCAGAACGGTAACCCGCCGTATTTCCGGATATGTACCGATCTGACACGTATCAATCCACCATTTACAGCTGAGGGATATGATGGCTCCCATCAACCGAGGTATGCCGAATTGCAGATCGGTACATTCATCGCCCGGAAATACTCCGGTTTACCGTTCTGAAATTTGTAAGGCTCCTCTTACAAAGAAAACTTGAGTTTCATTTTTCTATCGAAATATTTTATAACTATATTTCAGTTGACAAACAGATCCTACATTCATTTTTAACGTGGTTTATCATATTTCGATTGAAGTTTTCACCGACAAAAAGACAGACGTGAATAACTTCATCGAGGTTGTTTATGGCGTTGCTAAGCGACTGTCAGTGGCGCGCTATATATAGGATCACGTGATTCTCATTTGAAATGGAAAGGACCCTTATACGGACGAGATTAAATGCAAGTACGGAATCGGCCGAGTTTTGACGAGTGACTACACAGGCTAACATGTTTCGATATTTTTTCGCAGATGCATTAAAGCCTCTTTTCACAGAGTACGACTCGTGTAAATGTGAGCTAGATGCAAAAGTATTTAAGATGTGTTCTTGTAAAATGGGACTTGTATCTCCGTGCTGTATTACCAAACAATCCCTGGTTTTTACGACCCTGAGATAAAAAGCCTTTTGAAAACATTGTGGGAAGAGGAGAAAATGCTGGTAACCAGCATTTTCTCCTTTTCCCACAATGTTTTCTACCCTGCTAGAAACAAATTTCAATTTTTGAGTAACATACATTTTGTCGTTTGCAAGTGCTTTCAATTTAGACCAGTCTACAATTGTTCGTGTGGGAAAGGGTTAACAAGGCTTGTTTTTGTGTGGTGTCCGTGGTCGTGAGGTAGAGCGTCGGCCTCACAACCTAAAGGTCCTGAGTTCGATACCCGTGAGTGGGTGTCAACTTTGGGATTTTTCATTGGCCCACACATTCGGCGCGAGTACTGGTGTAGTTCCCAGGAAGCAGAATCGAAAGAGATTAGTCTAAGTTGTAAGAACTTGTTTCTTAATCGATGTTAAATACATATGTTTAGACAAAGGCTTGTTTTATCTCCGTGCTGTATTATACCAAGCAAGACATCTCATAATCATGGATCCATAAAAATCAATTGTGTCTAACGCCGACTAAATCATGAGGTAGAATGGTCATTTGACAGACGGAAAATTGTTCAATAACGAAAAGTTTCTGCCCAGGTCAGCCTGCGCGGACAGCGCAGGCTGACCTGGGCCGATACTTTCCTCAGATGCATAAAGCCACCTTCTCAAAAAAATACCTTAATACATAATCTTGCCGTCGTTCATTGGGTGAAACTCGGAAAGGTCTCAACCCTATAGACATTACGAAACAAGCACACAATATTGATCAAAATCAGGCTGCATGTTGTATGCAGTCTTTCTTTGGTGTATGCCGACCCTGCAAAACTCACTGCATTCGCTGTTGGAACCCAAAGAATTAGTACCACTAAATTAAAGAAAAATCAAAGTGCTGAAAGCACTGTTGTGTTCGCGTCTTTGTATACATTCAGTGTTAGAATTTAGGTCAAGAAAGGTCTATATTTTTATAGTACTGAATCCTTACCCTCTCAGCGCCGTAAGCAAATTACGGATGTTGTGTTGATTAATTCATTACCACACAATCCCTACTTTTGACGCCCCTTAGAAAGAAGCATTTTGAAAACACTGTGGGAAAAGGAGAAAATGCTGGTAACCAGCATTTTCTCCTTTTCCCACAGTGTTTTTTACCCTTCCCAGAACAAATTTCAATTTAACAGTCACCTTTATTTTTTCGTCTGCAAAAGCTTTTAATTTTGACCAGTCTAAAAAATTTTCTTGGGTGGTAAAGAGTTAAGATACGATCCACTCTTTTGGCTGACTAAGTTAGATAAATTGTCACTTGAAAATGGTCTCGGGGAAACCCCCCCGGCCAAACATTTGTGAAACGCGAGGAAGATACATATACTTAAATTACTGACGGCGTGATATGCCTGACATTCTGTTAAGGGCAGTGTTTGTTTCTGGGACAGAATTCAACAACCATTCTTAACGGTGGCCCTTCAGATTTCGGGACGAAAATTTTACAAAAGTGCAAAAAAATCATCCTTATACTCCCAAAGCCTTTTAATTTTCATAAAAATACCTTAAGAGGCTACGTAGCCTTTTAAGGGAATACCATCAAAAAAAAAATTTTTTTTTTTTTGTAATTTTATGAATCTTAATTATTGATGATTTGTATTATTTTTTCATATGAATTTCAGTGATATATATATTTTTTAATTTGGTTAGATGTAAAAATTCTAAATACCCACCTTTAAATTTTGCAGTCTTAGTGTCATTCTAGATAGAGAATGCAACGCAAGTTCTGATAGGCTAAACCGTTTGGTTTGGCCAATCAGAGTGTTACTTTCAAATTCAAATGAAATATTTGCGAACCAGTAGGAATAAGAATGCTTTCAGGAGTAGTTGGTGAGTACAGGCCCTGATACTTTTTCGTCTTATGTTTCAGGTTTAAAGTCCCGGAATATGATATCGATCTGGACCTACCCCCGGACCAAAGGTGGACAAAGCTGGTAACGGATAACAAGGAAAAGGTACTTTTACGAAAAAAATATATAGTCTTTATATTTACTTATATCCTATGAGTCAACCATACTATTATAAAGATATAACAGAATATGACGGTTGACACGACAGATCAAGAACAGCTTGCACGAAATGAGAAGCCTGGCCTTCGATCTATACTGTGCGACATGTTTCAGTTGACAGTCGGTCACGTTGGAGAAACAATGAATAAGGCACTACCTGACAATGTTGAAAGCATTTCCCACAATCTTTTCTACCCTGCTGGAAACAAATTTCAATTTTTGAGTTACGTTTATTTTGTCGTCTGCGAGTGCTTTCAATTTGGATCAGTCTAAAAAATTGTCATTCGGCAAAGGATTAATGCATCTTCATGATCCATAACACCGTGCAAGCAATCCCATACATCTAGATCCATATAATCCTTTTTGTATGAAAACCCATTGAATTGACCGGCAGCAAGAAGGTTTAACCCAGCTCAGCCTGCACAGACTGCGAAGGCTGACTTTGGACGGTGCTTTTGACAAATGCGTTTAAGCTTTCTTTTCAGAGAGCACTGTTTGATTATACCAACATGTCAACCCACATTTTTACAGATCACGAACGTCATTCGAGACATCAAAGCTATGTCGAAAGAGTTCCGAGTTGGCATCCTGACTATAATTGCGGACAAGTTATCTGTAAGTTGTTCTGAATCTCGATTAGATTGGTATAGTTTTATGCAATTCGGCGGATAACAAATAGTCATAATTATTTCATGCTTTTCGCTAGTTTGTCCAGAAAAAAATGGTGAAATATTGTTCTATATTTCATGGCTATGACTAACGAAAAATGCCAGTTTTAGTATCTTAATCTTCAATTGAAGGCGGAAACGGTAGTTTCCGCGCACTAATTATCTAGGTGTTATTCGGCGTACCTCGGGTAATGGGAGAGGCATCAAATACCTCGGCCGTATCTGGTGGATTGATATGCACCAGATTGCTACATTTCAACGCCCGGACATAAGACGGTTTACCGTTCTGAAAATTGTAAGGCTCCTCTTAAAAATGAAAACATGAATTTCAATTTTCTATCAAAATCTTTCTAACTATATTTCAGTTGACAAACAGTTCAATGCAATCATTTTTTTTTTATCATGGTTTATCAATACCGATTGAAGTTTTCACCGAAACAGAAATAGATGTGAATAACTTAATTGAGGTTGTTTATGTCGTTGCTAAACGACTAACAGTGGCGCAGCCATGTATAAGATCACGTGATTTGCAATTCAAATGGAAAGGACCATAATACGGACGAGGTTAGATGTAGGTATGGAATCGGCCCAGTTGTGACGAGTGACCTGTAGGTATGTGCCATTCAACCAGATGGAAATATTACTGATAGAGTCGTGGCTGTGCTAAGACAATTTCAAACAGCTTGGTTCAGCTGCAACTTACCTAAAATATGGCGATGACATGGGGTCAGTACGGATCTGGGAACCAGACTGTGCCACTCGAATCTTCGTTAAGGCACGGAATGACAGTGACTGCTCTGGTGTTAGACAGAGTAACTATTTCATTGAAAGGTTTTATGATTTACAATTCATTTGACATCCGTAAAAACCCATTTGTATAACATGAAGTTGGTCGCGACAGCACATTTCGGCATGTGTGTTATGGGCATCACCATCACACAGCCAGATTTGTGAAGCGTCTTATCTAAGAACACCTGCACGAAAAAAATCAAGAGAAAACTGAAGTAGGAGCCTTCAGATTCCAAACGCTGTACACCTTCACCTCTTATGTCACTCTTACGTCACTCATTAGTTTCCTCATTATGCAATATACATGTTCATAGTTAGTTTCCGGTTGTAATTCGATTTCCGGACACTGCCCGAGTCTTACCAAAGAGTTTTTGACATACATCCTTAAAAGACATTCAGAGAAAATCCAGTTGCCAATCTTGCGCACACGCATGCGCAAGATTTTCGACCAGAAAACAACTTTAGTACAATCGATTTCCTGTGGGTATACTGAAGTGAGGCTAATGTAGAGTAAATTAACTCTTTACCACACAATCCCGACTTTTGAAGACTCGAGAAAGAAAGCCTTTGAAAACATTGTGGGAAAAAGGAGAAAATGCTGGTAACCAACATTTTTCTCCTTTTCCCACAAAGTTTTCTACCCTTTCAGAATTAAATTTCATTGATTGATTCAAATTTATTTTGTTGTCTGCACATGCTTTCAATTTGGAACAGTCCAAAATTTGGTCGTTTGGTAATAAATTAAAAGTTTCCATTTTTTTCGTAGTTTCTGAACAAAAGATTGCCAAGTCCATATAAGGAAGAAATTAAGAGTATAGCGAATACAACAGGTGTTCCCCTCGGTAAGTGATCTTCCTCTAACCTTTTGCCGAAAGACAAAATACGTTGTATATCTGCACAAAATCAAAGTATTTTGCAGACGACAAAGTAAATATGTCATCTTATTTTATGCTTTCCGGTAGGATATCGAGAAATAGCGATGAAAACATTTTCGATATTCCACAGGTACGACCAGTGAAAATACCGATTTTCATATTCTAGTCACCTAGCGCCTGACTTAGAACCAGATGAAAATATGACGTAATTTACGTTACATTTCTCCGGCTTGACGTAATACTAGTATTGTAATGCGCTGCTATGCGGTAGGGGTTTGCCACGGGAAATAACTGAAAAGAACTGCACTGGATTTTGATGAAACTCCTTCAAGAAAGGGTTAAAAGTATGAAATAAATAGAATATATTTTTTTTTTCGGTGAAAGTTCGAAATTTATTTTATTGAGTGAACATCATCGGTAATATTTTCACGAGTGGCTGCACTGGATGAAATAAATAGAAGACATTTGTTTTTTTCGGTGAAAGATCGAAATTTATTTCATCGAGTGGACACCATCGGTAATATTTTCTCGAGTGGCGCAGCCACGAGTGAAAATATTACCGATGGTCTTCACTAAAACCGAAAAAAATAAATATTCTATTTATTTCATGCTTTTAACCCTTTCTAGGAGCTGTTTCAAAATCCAGTACAGTTCTTTTCCGTTATTCCCCGTGGCGTACCCCTCCCGCATAGCAACGCATTACAATATTACGTCAAGCGCGAGAAATGTAAGATATATGACGTCATATTTCCCATCTGGTTGTGAGGCACGCGCAATTTACCTAGACAACAAGAACGTGAAAATCGGTATTTTCACTGGTTGTACCAGTGTAAGATCGAAAAATATTTTCACTGCTCTTTCTCGATATCCTACCGGAAAGCATAAAAAAAAGTTCGATCTTTCACCGAAAAAAACAAATATCCTCTAAATATTTGATGGACGTTGATAAGATTGTCTTTCAAAAAGCTAACAGACATTGTGGGGAAGGCGGAAAATAACGGTGTCCAACTTTTTTTTTTTTATGCCCAGAGTGCCTTCAAAATGCCTACTTTTTAAAGATCCGTTAAAACTCTCTTCTCTGTCTCCCTCTCTCTCTCTCTCTCTCTCACACACACACACACACACACCCAAACACACCCCCCACACACACCCACACACAGAGTTGACCATTTTGTTGCAATTTCTTACATTGTTAAACATCTGACATTAACGTGACTCACAGGAGAGGAACTTTATAAGCTAGTAGCTTTCGTTCCAATCCTTTTCACGTAACTTTACCTACTAGAATAGTACCATGTATGTAAATATTATATTGAATAAAATATGATTGAATTAAACTAAGACTCGGGATTGTATGGTAAAGGGTAAAAAATTAACACGATTTCATGAAAAAAAATATCGCTTTTTTTCCAGACAGCTGAATAAATGCAACGGATATTTTCAATTAAGACTAATGCTGCTTAGCGGGACTCAAAGACCTCTTGTGGCCACTGTAGACCAAAATCAGACTGCACAGATCAAGCAACCAGGGCCTGTATTCACCAACCATTCTTAAGAACGTTCTTGGTCTCAGTCTCCAGAATTTCTAAATTTGAAAGTAACATAACTTCTGATTGGCTAAACCATTTGGTTTAGCCAATCAGAAGTTGCGTTACTTTCAAATTTAGAAATGGTTTAGCCAATCAGAAGTTGCGTTACTTTCAAATTCAGAAATTCTTGGAGAATAAGAATATTCTTAAGAATGGTTGGTGAATACGGGCCCTGGTCTTGGATCTATATCGTCCGATAAGGAGATATATTTCCCAACAGGAGGGCCAAGATGGCCCTGGATCGCTCTCCTGAATTTTCGAGAGGACCATAGCCAATTTTTGGAGGTATTGAAACACTGGAAACAGAATCATTATTTTGCCAAGCAATTTTCAAAAGGTCACCTGTAAAAGTCCTTTCAAAATCTGACAAGCAGTGTCAGAAAAGAAGAATTTTTAGGAGTTTCTGGTTACCAGCATTTTCTTATTTTCCCACAATGTTTTCAAAAGCCTTCTTCAATGTCGTTAAAAGTCGGGACTGTGAGGTAAAGGATTGAGTGAAATGGAGCCAAATTTGCGTATAAATCTGACGGTCAGTTTGAACTTTACAGCTGAAATATTCCTGTTGAATATCGCTTTCGAGGTCATGGCTCTTTGCACCTCAATTGTTGCCCAAGATGACGGAGGGAAGTTGTACCACGTGAGAAACATGGATTTGGGGATCAAAATGGGGTATGTGTAATTAGTACTTTATCCGACAAAAATTCAGTCACACTTTACAAAATTTCAAGCTGCTTACAATCGACAAAATGAAGCATAATTAATTCCTTTTGAGAAATAAATTCTAAAACATTGTGGAAAAAAAATAAGAAAATCTGTTACCAGTATTTTCTCCGTTTTCCACAATGATTTTTTACCATTTCAAAGTCAAAAAACATTTTTGAGTATTATTGAATTAGTCGTTTGCAAATGCATTTGAATTAGAAAAATCTAAAACTTTGTTGTTAAATGAAAGAGTTAAATAATTGGATTTGTCTTTTAAAAGAATGAAAGCATTGCTGGGGAGAAAGAAAATACTTAGTGTTTTTCGCCCTAATGTTGTCAGAGGAATTTTATCTTGTGAAAAACACTTGATCGTTTATGAATCAATTATATCAAAACACGACTTTCTTAAACCTTAGTGGCTATTTTTCCATTTCTGTCGTTGTTTTATGTATAATCCATTCTGTTATCACCATATTTACTTTTTTTTCATTCATTTATTTATTTGTTTATTTATTGAATGGTGCTAAACGCAGTTTCAAACATGTAATCAGTCGAATCGCGGCCGCCAGTAGACAAGCCATGCTGTCTTGGAGTTTCATTTAAAAGTACTTTACGGAATATTTGTCCCAAGCTACTGTTTGCTTTCACACATGACCATCTTAGAAAGAATGATCAGCGGTAAAGAGGAATGAAGTCCTATCGTAATAACTATCATAAGTACTTGGAGAGACATTGACCGAGCTGGGGACTCGGACAAGCGACCTCTGTTCCCGTATTCATCAACCTTTCCTAAGAACGTTCTTGGTCTCAGCCTCCAGAAGTTTCTAAATTTGAAAGTTACGCAACTTCTGATTGGCTAAACCAAATGGTTTAGCCAATCAGATGTTGCGTTACTTTCAAATTTAGAAATTCCTGGAGAATAAAACCAAGAAATTCTTAAGAATGGTTGGTAAATACGGGCCCTATGTACTCTACCCACTGTGCTTCCGATGCTCATCTCATCCTGTTATCATACAATCATTGTGTTATCCGTCTAACATAAGCTCATAATAAAACAAAAGGTATTTCTTTTAAAAGACTAATCCTGTTTGGAAACATTTGCTCACACCAATTATTGAATAAGGATAAATGGGTGCACTTGCTTTTGACAGGTTCATTTACCATTCAGTCCCTCAGTGATAAGCATTTTGAAAACATCCTGGTAACGAGAATTTGCTCCTTTTCCAACACTGTTTTTTATCCTTCTAAAAATAATGATTTTTAATCACAATTTTTTGCTGTCTGCAAATGCTCTGAATTTCGACTCGTCAAATCAGGTGTCGTGTCGTTAAGAATTAATTATAGATGATAATCTGTTACATTTCTGCATATTACAGAGCTGGTGCAAAAAACCAAACTTGCCTATTGGCGGACTCTCTAAGAGAAGCTACCGTTAACTTAAACTGGATAAAAGGCGGGAAAACCTTGTTCAAATCGGCCAACTATGTTGGATATGTGGGTGTGTTCACGGCTGTAAAACAGGTGGGTTTTGTCAGTTACGTGACGTCATCATTACTAGTATCCTCCTGATGGCAAAACTTTGGATTGGGTAAAATAGTTCAGTCTGCAAATTTGCACTGTTTGATCTCGACACGTAGCTTCGATACCTACTATTCATGAAAAAAAAAAGATACTTCTAACACTGGCGGTCTAGTGGTTGTGACCGTAAAAACTTGGCCCAATTTCCGCCTACGTCTATGGGAACATTAGAACCCGTACTGGGCCTTTATACTGAGCCTGTATCCAGCAACAGCTTTTCATGGCATTCGTTATCTTATGTGAATGATACAGCGGTTTGCTTTCGCCGATGAGAAGTTGTATTACTTTTTAATTAAGAAAATTCATAGAAAAAGATAAAAAATGTCATTTGAGATGGTTGGTTAAATCGACCTAAAGGCCATAAACCTGGAATTTGTAATAAACTGGAAAGACATGTTAAATCAACATTGCTATCATATGACTAAAGTATTGTTGAAATTGGTGTAACGTTATGTTCTGGCAGCTCGAGGCAAACGAACGTGAACAAGCCCCACAAATTTGATGTGACATAATATTTCTATCTTTACAGGGTCGCTTTACATTCTCTGTCAACTCAAGGCTGATTCTGGATGGGGGTTATGTTGGTAAGTAATATAACCTCGTCAGATTTATGTTAAAGAAGGTTCTTTTAGCCCCTTCCCAAACAATACCAAGTCTTAATTCTTTACCGAAAATTTAGACTTGTGAAAATTAAAAGCACCTGCAGACGACAATTCAAATGTGGCTTGAATGAAGGAATTAGTCTTTGATAGAAGAGAAAACCTAGTGGGAAAAGGAGAAAATTACGTTTGGTGCCCTGAAATTGACATAGAACTATTGAAAAAATATTACAAGAAATTAATGGTGTTCGGTGCATTTTTGATATGGCAATCACAGGTGAGATTGACATTGTCTCCAAAGCCATTACTTATTGAAGAAAGGTTCAGTTCCACAAAGGAAACAAGTTACAAAGTGAATCCATCAGTGATTTTATAGCAACATTACGAAAAATGTCCAAACATTGTGAAATCGGAGGGTACTTAGAGGGCGCAATGAGGGACAGGTTTGTTTGCGGCTTAAAGGACACAAACATCCAAAAGAGACTGCTATCCCCTATAGAACTTTCCCTGAAAAAAAGGCTATAAAAATTGCAATCGCCATGGAAACTGCTATTAAAGATGCTCTCAGAGTTGAGTAATACTACCGTCGTGTACCGTCGAAAAAGTTTCAAAAAGAAAGAAACAAGAAAAGCCAAAGAGGAAATTCCAACATGATCGAGTTCAAGCCAATCAAGCTGTGACCATTGTGGAAAGAATAACCACAATTCGCAGAAGTGCAGATTGAAGAATGCTACATGTTACAAATGCAATAGAAAAGGATACATTGCTTCGATATGTAAAGCTGTCAACTGCATGGAAGAAAGCAGCAGCAATGACATTCTTTCTTTACATTCTTTGAATACAAGTGACTGGGCAACACTGATCGTACACGTCGTGAAACCAAATGGATAAATTCGAATTTGTGGAGACTTCAAAGTAACGGTAATCCATGCTTTGGAAGTGGATAAAATATCCATTACCACGAATGGAGGATGTCTTCTTTGATCTATTGCCAGGTATAAACTTACTAAGCTGGATTTACGTCAAGCATACCTACATTTAGAACTGGACGAGGCAAGTAAAAAAGAGCTCACCATCAGCACAAATAAGGGATTGTATTGTATAGATAGACTTGTGTATAATGTGTATAATCAGCGTCAGCAAATTGACTAAGAACTATTGAACAGATATTACAAGGAATTAATGGTGTTCGGTGCATTCTTCATGATAATCACAGGTGAGACTGACGACAAAGTAACATTTAGAGAACTTAGAAATGGTTTTGTCAAGACTAGCTCAGTATAATTTGGAACTGAATAGAGATAAATGTTCATTTTTCCAAGACCGTATAACTTACTATGGTCATGAATTTGATAAGCATGTGTTGTGGAAAAGCAAAGAAAAAGTCGATGCTGTACTGAACAACCAAAGACCGCACAATATCACAACGCTTCGTGCATATCTAGGTCTTCTGAACTAGTATCATAGATTTTAACTACCTTTCAACTGTTGTCAAACCTTTGAATGAGCTTCTTGAGAAAAATAAGTATTTGAATGGTCAAAGAGTTTGTGAACAGCATTTCACAAGACCAAATTGTTGATTCCACCTGAAAAAGTACTAATTCATTTCAACCCAAAACTGCCAATTAAGCTAGCAACTGATGGCGTATGGCGTGTCTACTATGTCACGAGCCAAGCAGAATGGTGTAGAAAAACCAATGGCTTATGCCTCAAGATCGTTAACTCAAACAGAGCAACGGTATGCTCAAATACACTGTAAGTCACTTGCAATTTACTGGGGAGTAAAGAAGTTTTACCTATATCTATACGGCAGAAAGTTGACTCTCCTAACAGATTGCCAACCCCTGTAATGAATCTTCAATCCAAATAAAAGCATTCCAGCTAGATAGATAAGCGTGCCCAAATGTAAGCATTATTTTTGTCAGGTTTTCAGTACGATATCGAGTATAAAAGCTCAAAGCAGCATGGAAATGCTAATGGGTTATCAAGACTGCCTCTACAATCTCAAAGAAAAATCATGATGATGATGTTGATGATGATGTTTTTATACACCACAAATCGAGCAACTCCCTGTCACAAACGCTAAAATTAAAAGGGAAACACAGCGTGAAAGCATTTTATCACTTGTGCTTGAAAATGTCCAAAATGGGTGGATGTCTCTCTTAGAAAATCCATTGCTTGAAGTGTTTTACAATCGCAGGAATGAATTATCAATACATAGAGAAGTCTAATGTGGGCGATCTGTGTACATGTAGTTATACCTGTTAAACTACGTTGGCAAGTTTTAGATTTGTTGCATGCAAGTTACCCTGGAATTGTTAAAATGAAGTTACTCGCAAGAAGTTACGTTTGGTGACCTGGAATTGACAAAGATATTGAAAATGGTCAAGCAATGCTGGGAACGTATTCATGTTGACTCTGCAGGTCCGTTTTTGAAAAGAATGTTCTTAGTCGTTTTAGATGCGAATTCAAAATGGCCCGAAGTTGTTATCATGAATTCAACTAAAGCCGAGAGAATATTTGCAGAATTGAGAATTGTTTTTGTTAGGAAAAGATTGCCAAAACAGTGTCAGACAACAGAGTCCAATTTACTAGCGATGTATTTCAAATATTCATGAAAGATGATGGAATCTTATTCAATGGCACAATGAAGTCTAGCATGCGAGCTATAACTTTGTCCTCAAATGAACTGAATTTGAAAGATAATACATATTTGATGAGGTACCGTAATAACCGTAATACGCCTCACGCTGTTACAGGGAAATCTCTTTCAATTTTTTTCTAGGTAGAAATCTCATGACAAGGTTAGATTTGCTTGATACTAAACAAGTTGTTTCAAATGAAATTACCTTTAAATGATGACAGAAAGCTACGTGAGTTTGAAATAGGGGTTAATGTATATGTTGTTGTTAAAAAATGGTATATGTTGTTGTTGTAGAAAGGGATTACAGTTCAAAGGGTAAATGGTTACCATGCAGGTACTATTGTATCTCGTGAAGGATAAGTCGTGTGTAACGTTGATGCAGGTAATGGGATCATTTTGAGGCAACACATAGACCAACTTAGACAGTCCCAGTTTTATAAAATTCCAAAGCAGTCTTCTCAAACTGATAATGTTTTATCTACATCACTCGTGTCAAGTGAACAAATTCCAGAAAGTGATGGTCAGCCATCTAATGGCAATAATCCGGCGCCATTATCTGAGAAAACTCGTGAAAAGGAGAGCACGCCAATTATTTCTAATCATGATAAATAGATGGACATATCAAGTAGTGGTGATAAAATATATCCCACGAGAGTACGAAAAGCTCCAGACAGGTTAAATCTGTAGTTTATCACTGAGACAAATATTTGTTGGTTAATTTGTACTGTTGCAGCAGATAAAGGAATTGTTAATGTTAATTGAATGAACAATTGTTTTTGTGGATCTTAATTAGCATGACAAAGAATTCCATTCATGAATTTCTGTTGTTAAAGCAGTATGTGCATAGTTTTCAAATGTGATGGTTTTTAATTCAAAATTTGAAATAGATTTTTCATTTGAATTTTGATGACTTTACATTTGAAGGGGGAGACTTTTATGTCTGTTGTTTTATAATACAATACTATACGTACATCAATAAATGTATGCCTTACCAGCTTTAGCCACGCCTCTTAGCTAGAGTATTTTATACGCTGTCTTATATGTTAATCTTTGTTAACTAGTATCAAATATTCTGTTTAGCTCAATAGTTGCTGTTTCCATTAACTCCCACTTATATAAAACTGGTTACCAGCATTTTAGGTCTTTTAAAGCTTTCTCTTTCAGGGCCGTTGAAATACGGGATTATTTGGCGAAGGGTTTCAACAGCATATCAGTCCTTTCATTGCAGTCAGTGCACACGTCTGTGTACTCCCCGTTTTCTTTTACCAATTCTAGCCGCTGTATTCGTTCTCAGCCCCTGGTTTACCTAGGATCAAAATATCGATGTTCAAATGTAAGAAAGGATTTATACTAGATCTACTGCTTAACCCTTTACCACACAATGCTGACTTCTAACGACCCTGAAGAAGAAGCGTTTAGAAATCATTGTGGGAAAAGGAGAAAATGCTGGTAACCAGCATTTTCTCTTTTTCCCCACAATGTTTTCTACATTCCCAAAACAAATTTCAAATGTTCAGTCACCTTTATTTTGTCGTCTGCAAATGCTTTCGATTTGGACCAGCCTAAAATATTGTAGTTTGGTAATGAGTTAAGTTACAACATTTGCTCATCAGATATTACTTTGTTTACATTATATGTACAGGCTTAATTGAATGGCTTTGGAATGGAAAAGGTCGGTTCATGGGCTTTCTGAGCCGAGAAATGATGGAAAACTGCGAGAGCTTTGAGGAAGCTGTCACTATGCTGAAGACACCTCAACTCGTGGCTCCCGGGTACTATATACTTGGCGGAAATACATCGGGGCAGGTAAACAATATAGACACTTGTAGTGAACCAAAATACCTGAAACAGAGAGAGAGAGAGAGAGGCAGACAGATAGAGATGAAGAGAGCTGTTCAGAGCCTGATAGACAATTACACAAGACAGGTAGACCAAAAAAAGGACAGACATGATATCCAAGAAAAAATACATCCAAAAAGGCAGATGATTGTGGAAAGACAAAAAAGGGACACATAGTATCTGATCTAGCATATCAACATGATGCATGCTTTTTTTTTCTTAGTTCGGCTGTTTCTGTCGTTACTGAAGATATTTACTTCAAAGTCGGAATAGTTGCTCATTATCAGAATGATAACCCATGTAGAACAAAGGAATATATAGAGGGTATTGTTTTATTCGGTGAAAGATCGAAATTTATTTCATCGAGTGAACACCATCAGTAATATTTTCACTCGTGGCTGCGACACACGTGAAAATATTACCGATGGTGTTCACTCGATGAAATAAATTTCGATCTTTAACAAAAAAAAAATGATATTCTATTTATTTCATGCTTTTAACCCTTTCTGGGGGGAGCTTTATCAAAATCGAGTATAGTTCTTTTTCGCTATTCCCCGTGACGTGCCCCTCCCGTATAGCAACGCATTACAATATTACGCCAAGCGCGAGAAATGTAAGGTAAATGACGTCATATTTCCATCTGGTTGTGAGGCACGCGCAATTTACCAAGGCAACAAGAACATGAAAATCGGTATTTTCACTGATCGTACCCGTGTAATATCGAAAAATATTTTTACTGCTAATTCTCGATATCCCACTGGAAAGCATGAAACAAAACCATATAAATATTCTTGTCACAGTTATGCCCATGCTTGACTCAGAATTTTCAAAGGAAATCAGTCTATATCTAAATCAACCGCAGCCAAGCGTCGGCACCTGTCTGCGGTGCTCTTGTTATAAGCTCAACACCATGGCATATTACTCATATTATGTCATTATTGTGAGATGATGGTCGGAGCTAACATTGTTTCCTATTTTCAAAACCATGTACCACAAGAGCAAAATTTAGTCTTGTCCATATGAAATGAATTCAAAACAGACAATACAAATGTTTTTTTAGCTCATGGTATTTGTCCTGGGTCGATTTCACCAACCATTCTTGAGAAAACTCTTAGTCTTATTCTCCAAGGTTTATTAAATATGTAAGTAACACAACTTCTGATGGCTAAACCGAATAGTATAGCCAATCGGAAGTTGTGTTACTTACAAATGCACAAAATTTTGGATAATAAGACAAAGAACGTTCCAAAGAATGGTTCGTGAATATTGGTCCAGGAATAGGTAGGAAAAATATTTCGGGATAATGAGAAAATGCTGGTTCTTCTTTTCCCGAAATGTCTTGAAAAGCCGTATTTTTCACAGTTGCTAAAAAAGTAGCTTCTGTCTGTTTCACAGGGCATGGTCATCACACGTTACCGACAGGCACGTAAAACCGATATTTGGCAAATGTCTGACCAGACAGCTGGACACTGGTTCATAGTGGAAACTAACTTTGACCACTGGAACAAACCGCATCCGAGACGAGCATTGGCTACAAAATGTCTGACAGAAATGACCCAAAAGGTAATTATGAGGACGGTATTTGGTACGCTCTGTTTAAATGCTTAACTAGAAAGATGCAATTCGCATTTGACCTTCAACAACATTTTCAAGATACGTACTACATGATTATATTCCGGGTCAAATAAATGCATCGGGTAAAGTCAGACACACACATATAAAATCGATATCTAGTCTACATCGTGTCAAATACTGTTCCAAACATATGATGACGTAACCAGGAATACGTTCAGACTGATTTGCGATCTGGGCCCGTATTCACCAACCTTTCTTGAGAATATTCTTAGTCTTATTCTCTAAGGGTTTCTACATTTGTAAGTAACACAACTTTTGATCGGCTAAACCGAATGGTTTAGCTAATCAAAAGTTGTGTTACTTACAAATGTAGAAAATTCTGGAGAATAAGACAAAAAACGTTCTTAAGAATGGTTGGTGAATACGGGCCCTGATCGGTCAAAATGTTACGCTATAATATTCACCAGCCGTTCACCACGAAAATAAACCACTAAACAAGTATTATTACTTTTTTTACTGTTTCAGATTTTTTTTTAAAAAAAGTGAACTATTGCTTCATCTTGTTGTTATAATTCGCAAGCATATGGTAAAAAGAATATTACGCGATATTTGCATCTCACTCCGTATGAAAAATTTGACATGTCGCTCGACCTTCGATTTGCGCGAAATCAAATTTCTGGTGCAGCTCAAAGCAAGTGCAAGTGCCAGAAAAGTTGCCACAACATAATATTTCGTATATATTTTCGCATTAAAAAAGTAAATCCGCGATGACTTTCGCATGTTGCATGCATTGTTGCTGTGTTCAATTAACCCTTTTAGTTTAAACATCATTAAAGCGCCAAGTGGCTTTCAGTTTGATCACTGAAAGGTAAGAGGGATATAAAAATTGAAAGGAAATTTCAACTTGGCCTTACGAAAGCAATGTCACCTTAAACCTCTGTCCTTTGGGTTGTTCTGACTCGGGGGTTGTGTGGTAAAGGGTTAAAAATTGTTACTCCCTATCAAAAATTTGAAGCAGATAGTTTGTAAGCATCTTCGTAAAATGGAGCTGTTCTCAATTAATTTAGATTGAAATCGTGTAGCAAAAATAAAAGATTGCACGTATGGACCAATTTCTGTTTATTCTACAATGCTTTTGTGGTATGATGTAAAAATTTGATACATTTGTCTGCAGGAAATTGGCTAAATGTGTTGCATGCTTATCACAAAGTCATTCATCATCATCGTTATTAATGGTAGTGGTGGTAATGGTGTTATGGTTGTATAAGTAGTAGTGGTACTACTACTACTTTACTATAGAAAGTGTTGCTCTTGTTGTCTAATGTCTATATATTAATTTCATTGCAGAAAGTAAGCTTAAGCAATCTCTTTGACGTGCTGTCTTCTAAACCAGTGAAAAACGTTGTAAGTATTTCTATACACGGACATGAACAAAGTTGATATTATGAGGTCATTTAACATGCTTACGTACAATACTGAATTCTATTGGATGAGTACACTGCAGAACCAATCTATATTTTGGACGACAACCGAGTCCAAAATATAGACAGGTTCTGCAGTGTACGAATCCAACTGAATTCGGTATTGTACCCAAGCATTTTAAATGACCTCTTTATTTCACACTTGCGTATTGACTTTAAAGTAAACGACAAGTACATGTACAGTGTATATGGTCATTTCAATTTTAATAATTAAAAAAAGAAATCAAAACATATCAAAAGAAGGTTTTGAAGTTGCCTTTTTACAACGGACTTCGGTAGACTACTCTTACTGTCCAGTATCGATATTCGGGACTCTGGCCTCGTTTGGAAAAATCCGTATTGGACTCTTGCCTCGTTCTGAAAAGTCCGTATTGGACTCTTGCTTCGTTCTCAAAAATCCGTTTTTGGCTCTTGCCTCATTCTAGAAAATCCGTATTGGACTCTACAGCGTCTAATATGGGCTAAGATATTCTGTATGCACGTGGTAGTATTAAAGCGATTTCATTGGACGTTAAGCTGTAGGTGTGAAATACTGAATTCTATTGCATGAGCACACTGCAGAACCAGTCAATGTTTTGGACGAGGTGACAGCTTTTAACGTTATGTTTTGGAAATCATATTTCTTTCCCCAAAACATAACTTCAAAACAGCAATATTTGGGTTTTTACCATGGAATTTAAAATCTTTAGTTATATAGCAGAATAAGGGCTAAGTTGTAGAGGGGTAAACTTTATCAGAAACAGGTGCTTGTGAATACAATATAATATATCTAAGCAATGCTCTGACTAAAGTGGACCTAATGCATCTCCGTGAAGCATGATACCAAGTAGGTCAACACATAATTGGGCATCCATAGAATCCATTTTTTTTCCCGAACAACCAATAGAATCAGAAAATAGAACAGTCCATTGACATGCGGAAAAAATATGAAAGATGGCGAACAGCTTCGGCCCATGTCAGCCTGCGTGGACCGCGCAGGCTGACATGGGTCGATACTTTTCACAAATGCACTAAGCTTCCCTTTTCACAGAGCATATCCGGTTTTCATTTTCAGTGCACAATATACACAACGCTCATGCAGGTAGATCAAGGATTTCTCGAGACTTGGACTCGATACTGAAGAAACTTGGACAGATGTTATGAAAGTATAATAAAAGTGTGGAACTTAATATGAGCGGAAAGACATTGAACAAAACTGTTTTTATCTACCTTGAATAACAAGGGACTCGGTGTTTGTTATCTATACTACTCAAACTTTGATAGGGGACATTTTGATATTTCAATACCGGTATGTGTTTTATAAATACAGTTTTGCTGAAAATAAATATGTATTTCCTCCAATAGTTTATTTTATCAGTGTGGTAATGTTCTATGCTGAACTAGAGCTATCACTTATCCTGATCATACCCCCACCAGCTTTTTGTCACAAAACAGGTCTTTGTCACAAAATGCAAAATAGTTTGGTACAAAAGTAAGAGTTGAAAAAAAATCAAGGGGAGATAATTCCACAATTCTCAGCAGGGTTATGAAATGCACATGCACAACTTCATATATATATATAAACACTGTGTGTAAATTTGAGTTCAGTACCTTAAAAAGTGTCGAAGTATTTTGCCAGACAATTTTGTGTCTATGGACGGACGGACAGCCATGGTGATTCCAGTATCCCCCCTTCCCACTTTGTTGTGGAGGTATAAAAACCATACCTGATGCATGCCACATATCGTCGGTTTACTTCGAAAACCTCGTAACTTCAGCATGTAACAAGCTGTAGTTACGAGGTTTTCGAAGTAAACCGACGATATACATACCGACTGAATCGGGATTGTGATCCCCAGAAAATTTTGAGTAGCATTAAAATTCATTATCTTGATAAACAGTTAGAATCAAACTCTCAATTCGATAGGAAAAACCTAAGTGTTGCTAAGTAAAAAGTTACGTTTTGAGGAACGATGTCTTCCTGTCGGACAGCATAGATCCAAGATCAGACTGCACGTTCTGTGCAGTCTGATCTTGATCATCACTGTCCGCTAAAGGTCAATGAGTCGCGCTTAGCAGCCTTATGGGTTAATTTTCGTTTCGTACACAATTTGGTTAAGACGAGTTCTCCTCTATAAGAACTTTAATAATTTTCCAAGACACCAAGTTTTTGATTGGCTAACCATATTTGTGTTACTTTCTTTAATGGAGATGTTGCATGTGTTTAGAATTTTGATATACATGTAGTTTGTTGGTGATATGGACTAGATTAGCTACAACAATATTCTTATTATTTACCTAAAATGATCTGACTGAATACACATATATATATATCAGACCTGGGTCTGTATTCACCAACCATGCTTTAAGAACGTTCTTGGTCTTATTCATATTTTGTCAATGTGAAAGTAACAGAACTTCTGATGGGCTCAACCAAATGGTTTAGCCCATCAGAAGTTCTGTTATTTTTACAGACAGGAAATCTTGAAGAATAAGACCAAGAACGTTCTAGAGAATGGTAGATGAATTCGGGCCAGGAATACGTTTTCAGTATCACGCATGCACTCTGTAGGTTTTCCGTATCATGCGTGAACACGGGTGGTAATAAGCACGGGCTGTAATAAACATGTGCTTGACGGGATTATGTTGAAGAGGTAGGCCTAAGGAGGTATGTCAAATCACGGGATGCCACAGCAAAAAACGGTACATGGCAACAATAACAAAATTGCAGCACCCAAAGAAGTACCCAAAATGTCACCTCACTATTGGAGAGCAAAAACATCAAAACATTATTTGGAAGCCGAATGATCTAGCCTGAGTGGCCTCCACAAGCACTATAAAGACAGAGTAGAATGCGAAGGTAAAACAGTCCACAGTCCAACAATTTAAACAACTTTTCAAAGACATGAATTTAGGATTTTACAAGCCAAAGAAGGATCAATGTGATCTCTGTACAGGTTTTCGACTAAAGACATTTGATGAGGATCGATACAATGAACACATTAAAAGAAAAACTTAAGCTCAGGTATCAAAGGCGCAAGACAAGATTGACGCAATTTTAGGCAAGCAGAAAGTATTGACCATCGACCTTCGAAGTCTTTTGCTATGCCCAAAACTTGAATCAAGTTGCTTGTTATACGAGACAAAGCTGTGTTCATCGTATTTCGAGTAAAAGTTGATTTCTTGTTTCAGAGTTATTTTGAAAATAAAACTTCCCAATGCATTTGCCAAGATGTGTCTGACAAATCGTGCATAATGATGACGCAAGCGTTAGCCTTTCTGGCTTTGGTATTGTTGTAAGTGAAGCGTGCTATACAAATGTACTTTACTAAGAGACACGTTCGTCGTTATACTATAAAGTTATTGTCCAAGAATAATGCAAGAATATCTTTGAATGAATGAATAATTGCTTGGCATTTCGATATTGTTTGTTGTATAAATGGCTAAGGAAGCTTGTTGCATGTATTGGTGGTTTTTCTCTCTGTCCATGGATTAAATCCGAAACAGAAATTTCTCTTCGATTTTTGCAGCCTTTTCTTATCAAACATTTTCGTTATCCGGATAGCATTCGACAAACAAGAGGGCCATGATGGCCCTGTATCGCTCCACTGGCTAATTCGTAAAAACACTACAAGCCAAACATTACATTATTTGGCCAACTGGTTTCAAACTTGAGGGCATACAATTTTTTTCCATAAAAACCAACAAAAAAGTTGTGACCCCTGGGCAAATCCAGTTTTGACCACAAAGCTATAATTACTTGAATCCTGGTGGAGGTCTACAGGATAAAGCCCCATACCAAATAATACAGGTCTAGAATGTGTGGTTATAAACAAGAAGATTTTCAAAGTTTTCTCAATAAAAGGCCCTGTAAAACATAAAATCCATGAGACAGGGCTAAATTTAGTGGTCCCAGTCTTCATTATGGTTAGTAACAAGATGACTTAGAAAGTCATCACAAAAGCCCATGTAAAAATTGTGACCCCTGGTGTGGGGACAAACTTGACCCTAAGGCTGTAATTTGGGCCCTCCTGGTAGAGGCCCACTAGATAAAGCTACATGCAAAAGCCCTAGGCCTTATAGCTAGGTACAAGTAGATTTTTAAAACATTCCCAATATGAGCCCATGTAAAACTTGTGACCCCCCGGACAGGGCCAAATTTGACCCCAGGGCTACAATTTGGGCACCTTTGGTAGACAACCACCTAATAAAGCTAGATGCAAAATTGAGTAGCCCTAGGCCTTATGGCTTGGTACGAAAAGATTTTTAAAGTTTTCACTATATAAGCCCATATAAAACTTGTAACCCCCGGGGCCGGGCCAAATTTGACCTCTGGGCTATCATTTGGGCACTCTGGGTAGAGGTCTACTAGATAAAGCTACATGCCAAATTTGGTAGCCCTAGGCCCTATGGCTAGGTACCAGAAGGATTTTAAATTTTTCCCTATATAAGCCCATATAAAACTTGTGACACCCGGGGTGGGGCCAATTTTGACCCCTGGGCTAATATTTGAAGGAACTTGGTAGAGGTCCACTAGATAAAGCTACATGCCAAATTTGGTAGCCCTAGGCCTTATGGTTTCAGAGAAGAAGATTTTTAAATATTTTCAATATTTTTCAGTTTTGTTGCCATGGCAACCAGAGTTTTTGAAGGAATAAAATTCTTTCAAGGAATTCTGAAGAGGACCATGGCAGGATCATTTCTGTGAAGTTTCATCAAAATTGGATTGGTAGCTTCAGAGAAGAAGATGTTTGAAATAAAAGTTAACGCACGGACGCACGCACAGACGGACGGACGGACGCACGACGGACACCGGGCCATGACATAAGCCCGCTGGCCTTCGGCCAGTTGAGCTAAAAAATAGTATTAACTGAATCTTTGTAGATTACGGAACCCCTAAAGTGACATACTCGACTTTTTTTTAATATGCAAATTTCTCAAGTTATTTCGTTTTTACGAAATAGTATTTCGTAAAAACGAAATAGTATTTCGTAAAAACGAAATAAGTATTTCGTAAAAACGAAATAATTATTTCGTTAAAACGAAATAATCTGGTAAGTTGAAATACGGACATCCTTGGTTCGACTCGGGGTCGAGGCACTTTGACTGCCTTGCGATAGGGCTACATCGTATGGTTGATTGACAGCCTCTCACACTTTAGGCTATAGATTTGAATTCCGAGTTGAGCTGTCCTGAATTGCCTACAGTGGGGTCGATACTCTGCAAATCCATTTTTAAGACTTATAATATGGTATTAAAAGCGCGTTCCTTATTTCTTACCTTCTTTGCTCTTGGAAAGATGGGATAATATTACGACTGTCGCTTAAGAATCAGGGTAAAGAGATTTGTAGAGTGATAATTAAGAGAGACAGACAGACAGACAGACAGACAGGTAGTAATATCACGGTGATAAGCGATGCAGCCATGTGTTTCCTGGCTTTCTCACACCAGTAGTGACAGACTATTCTTTTTAAACTAAGAGACGGAGATCAGAGTCTTTAGAGACCGCCTCGGGGGTGGAGAACAGCGAGGGGTAACGTTAGTGGTTTCGTGCTGATACAAACAAATTCTAATATGGTAGTAATGGAATTCCTTCCTTCGTACTCAGGGCCTCTAGGACAGCACAATGACTGCCTCAGTGTTACACTTAAATTTAAAAGATTGATGCGACGTAAAACGCAAATCAATCAGACATGATTGGGCCGTGCTTCATGAAAAGGGGGCTTAATGCATCTGTATGATCCATGGTATCAAGCAAGACATCACCTGATTATGCATAGGCGGATCAGCGTGGGGGTGGGGAGTGGGGGTTGAGGGAGGAGGCATCTGGTTCCCCCAAATTCTCAAGATCTATGCAAAGACATAAGTCAAATCGACAAAGAACTTCTTCTAAATAGCTGAATTGCGTCAAGGAATAATGTTTAAAGTTGTACGCAGTAACGTTAGCAAATTTGAAATTGAGCCATGCTCTGACAAAATGAGGCTAATTGAATCCCCGTGATCCATGACACCAAGGAAGCCTTCACATACTGATGGATACATAGAAAATCTATTCACTTTATCTAGAACGCTCGACGGAATCATATAGTAGTTCTAGACCTATGACATACTGAGAATTTATTGATAACGAAAAGTTTGGCCCAGATCAGCCTGCGCAATCCGTGCAGGCTTGCCTGGTCGATACTTTTCGCAAATGAGTGATTCCATGTTATGCAAATGAGTGATTCCATGTTATGGATCCATAAATTCCATTTTGTCTAATATGAGCAAGCGAATAATGAGTTCGAATATCCCTTTGACGTGCAGAAAATTGGAAGATCATATTGAAAAAGTATCGGCGCATGTCAGCCTGCACAGACTGTGCCGGCTGGTATGTGTCGATTTTTTCCTCAAGTGCAAAAAACATCCATTTCAGTGAGCACAGTTCATTCTGTATTTGCATAGATTTAGAATAATAATGACAGCGGCGTAAAAACCAGTCAAAAATGTGATTCAAGGCTATGTGGCCTCATTGATATACAGGCTGGTAAAATTATTTCGTAATTACGAAATAATTATTTCGTATTTACGAAATAATTTTTTCGTTTTTACGAAATATTATTTCGTATTTACGAAAAAAATATTTCGAATTTACGAAATAATTATTTCGTTTTTACGAAATATTATTTCGTAATAACGAAATAATTATTTCGTTCTTGAAAGAACGCCATGTTGACTTGAACACCGTGATTGCAGGATTCATTGTCGCCTAAAGTTATAATCATTCTACGTAAAGCTCTGCAAAGTGTTTTGCGTCATTGTTAGTTTGATTGCTGTTGTTCCCTGGCATGACAATACTTTGAACAGCCACTTGGAGGTCAACTTATGCAAACCGTTTGAATGAATTTGAAATTGTATGGATCTGCTTAAAGGTAAGTTGCTGTGACAGTCTATGTTGAAAACAAGAATGGTGTTCTCGATTATCGAAATGACGAGAAGTTTTGTCAAATTGGGACGGTGGCAGATCTTGATTAAAAGTGTCATTAGTTTTCGTGTCTGTATGAGATATTGGCAATATCACAACTTGGCACAAGTAACGTTACGATTACAACAGTTCTAAAAGTGGCAAACATTGAGGAAAGTTTATTGATAGGATAGAAAATATTGTCTTTATGAGCATTTTCTTCTTTTCCCTCGTTGTGTGTAGATACATGTAGGCTATTCCAACCCAACCTATTTTCTCGCGGTCGCCATGGAGAATTTATACGCCTTGAATACGCCATGAGAGTTTTTGCACGCTGCAATTGGATCTAGTTGTTTCGTATTACTCAAAATGCTCTAAAATCAGTTGCAGGGATTTGTCCAAACTGAATTAATTGTTATATAGAGACCTGGCATAGATATCAACTAAAACTAGGTCAAGAAAACTGACTCTAAGGCTACTAGTCTAGTCTGTATATCAATAGATGTCATACGCAATGAAGCTTAGATGTTTTGCTGTGCAAAATGAATGGTCATCTATTGACTATCAAACTGAACTTCATCCACAAGTTTCCCTTTGGATGATTTGAATAAAAAAAAATCACATTATTTAACCCATTACCACACAATCCCTACTTTTGACTACCCTGAGAAAGAACCTTTTAGAAAACATTGTGGGAAAAGGAGAAAATGGAAGAGGTAGGATGCAGACAATAGGAATGCTGTTATTTTTGGACTGTCCTTTCATTTGAACAATTTACAACTTAGCCTTTTTCGTTATACTCCTAAAAGGTCACAAATGGAGGAGTTTCTACAAAGAAGGGGAGTTACAGAAGAAGTAATAAAAAGAATGCAAGAGGATGGTGTGAGTGCTCAGATAGCAGATTCTTTTCCAGGGATCCTGTGATCAGGACTTAATAATTTAATCCTGTCTGTCTGTCTGACCTCTTAGCAAACTTAACCTTGCCTGTAACTTTTATGGTACATGTACTCAATTATAATGTTGATGTTTGGTAACTTTGCCTGTAACTTCTAGGGTACTCAAGTTACATGATCAAGATTACTATGTCAGCAAAACTTAGGTTGCATTATAATTTCCCAAGGTCGAAAGATGCAGTGGTCATGTATAATATCCAGATACTTTTTTACGTCTTGAATGAATACATAACAGATCACTATAAAGGCTGTATGTGAAGCCCACAGATTGCGAAAAAAGTACCACTTTGGGTAAAGTGTTTCAAAAAATGCCTAATTGTAGCCATATGATAGAATAATACAACCTTTGCTTCATTGTATTATCAAGTATCAGGCAGGCTCTTAATACTTCTTACACAAATCCCCTAGTACAGATGTAATTTTGAATTTTTTGAGAAAGGTTCATTTGGAAAATTGGTGCTTTTTGCATGAAAGTAATAAGTCCTTGTGAGCCAAGGTTTGTTTGTTCTTGAGTCTTTTGAGAATGCCTTAACCCTTTACCGCACACTGATGA
The DNA here is from genome assembly GCA_943736015.1 of Tridacna crocea. NCBI lineage: Eukaryota > Metazoa > Mollusca > Bivalvia > Cardiida > Cardiidae > Tridacna > Tridacna crocea. Next base: position 49,956,053 of record OX031063.1, read on the forward strand.
GTTTTGACGTCCCAGGAAAGGAGCTTTAGAAAACATTGTGGAAAAAGAATAAAAATGCTGGTAACTGTAATACAAACAAATATTTTCCCAAAAAGTATGACTTAGAATATTTTTAGTTTGTATACGCATGTAGCATCATCTTCGGCCGAGAAGAACATTAATAATCTTGCCCTGAAGATCACTATTTTCCCAATGACTTTTTAAAATAATTATAGGGAAATTTTGTATATGTCTTCCTCCAGGTAAGTCTTCCTTGACCATTGGATAGTTCAATTTACAAGTTTGATATTAGGTTACTCAGGTTCATGAAAAAGGTCAACAGGTAAAATTTTAGAAAGATCTTATTCAGTATAAATTCTTCATTTCTGTCTCAGTTGCCTTCACAGGTGGTCTAAATGATTTCAGTAAGAAAAAAACGCAGTTCTTTTTTTTTTTGTCAAATTATCTAACTGCACAATAATTGAACAGTATAGTTGAGAGATCATGCTGCATATTCTTTATAGTCTGATCTTCATCTACACTGACTATAAAATCACCAAAAGTTGTGCATAGAGATTTATTGGTCAAGATGGCAAAAAAATGGCCTATAAGGCAAATGCAAAGCAGTAACAGAAGTAAGATTTTATTGCATGTGGACAGTAGCCAACTAATGACAGTCCATTTACAATTTTTTAGGGGACCTATTGCTTATCTAATTGTTGTCTAAATATTATGATGTCAACAAAATTGCAATATATTGGTGAGTGGTTTGACCTCTTCTAAATTACAATTTCCAGTCATGATCTAAGGTTAGAAGTACAATATGGGGGAAAGGTGGTATAGGAGTCACTGCGTCAGTCTGTCCGTCTATACAGAAATGAAGGAATTCTTAAAAATTCTTCTTCTCTGAAACCGCTGGCCAGATTTTGAAATAATTTCACAGAGATGTTCCTTGGGTGACCCTTTTCAAAAACTGTTCGTGAAAATTTGATCCGTTAAGAAACATGGCTCTGGTGAATGGGGGCTTCTTGCAATATACAGAAATGAAGAAATTCTTAAAAATTCTTCTTCTACGAAACCGCTGGCCAGATTTTAAAATAATTTCACAGAGATGTTCCTTGGGTGACCCTTTTCAAAAACTGTTCGTGAAAATTTGATCCGTTAAGAAACATGGCTCTAGTGAATGGGGGCTTCTTGCACTATACAGAAATGAAGAAATTCTTAAAAATTCTTCTTCTCCGAAACCGCTGGCCAGATTTTAAAATAATTTCACAGAGATGTTCCTTGGGTGACCCTTTTCAAAAATTGTTCGCGAAATTCAAATACGTCAAGAAACATGGCTCTGGTGAATGGGGGCTTCTTGCACTATACAGAAATGAAGAAATTCTTAAAAATTCTTCTTCTCTGAAACCGCTGGTCAGATTTTGAAATAATTTCACAGAGATGTTCCTTTGGTGACCCTTTTCAAAAATTGTTCGTGAAAATTTGATCCGTCAAGAAACATGGCTCTGGTGAATGGGGGCTTCTTGCACTATACAGAAATGAAGAAATTCTTAAAAATTCCTCTTCTCCGAAACCGCTGGCCAGATTTTAAAATAATTTCACAGAGATGTTCCTTGGGTGACCCTTTTCAAAAATGTTCGCGAAATTTTGATCCGTCAAGAAACATGGCTCTGGTGAATGCCCTGGGCTACTTGCATTATATGGAAATGAAGAATTTCTTGAAAATTCTTCTTCTCTGAAACGTCTGGTCAGATTTGAAATTTATTTCACAGAAATATTTCTTGAATGACCTGTTTCAAAATTTGTTCGTGAAAATTTGATAGGTCAAGAAACATGGCTCTGGTGAATGGGGGCTACTTGCACTGTACGGAAATTCCTAAAAATTCTTCTTTTCTGAAACTGCTGGTCAGATTTCGAAAGGACTTTTACATGTGACCTTTTAAGAATTGCTTGGCAAAATAATGATTTTGTTTCCAGTGTTTCAATACCTTCAAAAAAATTCAGGTGAGCGATCCAGGGCCATCTTGGCCCTCTTGTTTTGTTCCCACTATTTCTGAAAGAGTAATGGATGATTTTCTGTCAAATTTCACAGGAAGTTTCAATTTGAAGCTTAGATGTGCATATTATAATTTAGTCATAGCTGAAACATTTTTACTGGAGTTATGGCCCTTTCATTATTTTTTTTTGGTCCAATCTATTTCTCAGTAACTATATAATGGAATTATCTTGAATAATAAGATGCTATATAAGGCAAAGATGTTCCTATTATAATTTGGGTATGGTTGAATGATTTTCAAATGAGTTATATTGCCCTTTGATGATTTTTGAAAAAGAAAAATCCAAGCTATTTCTCAATAATTACAAAACTGATTTCCATATAGTGCCATAGGAAGTTTCAATATAAAGTAAAGATGTTTATGATGTTGTTTTGGTTGTGGTTGAATGATTTTTCCAATGATTGAAGGGCCTTTATTGAAGTTTGATGAAATGAGTTTTTTTTTTTGTCAACCCTGTTTCTCAAAACTATATAATGGATTTCAGCCAAACTTTATAAGAAATGTGAAGCAGATATGACTGTTCAATACAAATTGAAGGTGTTCATGATATCATTTTGGTTATGGTTGAACAAATTTTCCAATGACTGAAGGCCCTTTGTTGAAGTTCAATTAAGTAAGTTGGTTTATTTGTCTGCTCTACTTCTCAAAAACTACAGGACAGATTGCAGTCAAACTTAATAGGAGGTTTCACTATGAAGCAAATATGTGCATATTATTATTTTGTTATGGTTGAATTTTTTTTTTGAGTTATGGTTCTGATTTTTTTGTCAAGTCTTTCTCTTTAACTATATGATGAACTTCTATCAAACTTCATTTCTCAGTCACTACATGATGGATTTCTATCAAATTTCATAGCAAACTTCAAAATTAAGCAAATTTAGATGTCCATATTATAATTTGGTTACGATTGAATGATTTTTCAATGAGTTATGCCCTTTTTTTGTTTTTTGTTTTCCTGTTTATTTCTGTATAACTATTTGGCGGATTTCCATCAAACATCATAGGAAGTGTCAATACAAAATGAAGACCAGCATTATGTCATTTGGTAAAGGTTGAATGATTTAACCATTGAGTTTAGGCCAAGCTTTTTTGTTTGAGCTATTTCTCAGTAGCTACTGGACAGATTTCAATCAAACTTTGTAGGAAGCTTAACCTTTTACCACACAATCCTTACTTTTAATGAACCTGAGAAAGAAGCCCATAGAAAATAGTGTGAGAAAAGGAGAAAATGCTGGTACACAGCATTTTCTCCTTTTCCACAATATTTTCCACCCTGTGAAAATCCGAAATCAACATGATAACAAGATTTGATTTGTTGTCTGCAGATGCTTTAAATTTGGTCAAAAATTTATTGTTTGGTAAAGTAATAGTTACAGACCAAAGATGTGGAGGTTCCATTTTGGTTATTTTTGAATGATTTGCCAATAGTTATGGCTCATTGATGGATGATTTTGTGCTCTCTATTCTTCAGTAACTACTCAACATATTTCAATCAAAGTTGAGTGGCAGCTTCAGTACAAAGCAAAGATGTTCATAATCAAAGTATGGACTAAGCATTGACAAAGACTTCTTTTCTGACATGGAGCTGGTTGGGGTATTCATCACCTTTAGTGATTACTCTAGTTTGTCAAGGGTGCTTAACCCTAAATAATCACTCTATACTTCCAGATAGATGCCACTGTCATAAGTCACTTGACAGATGAGGAAATTTCCCGCTATTTACCAAGGTTTGGAGATCGTGTTGCACTGAAGGCCTATGCAAAATTACAAGAAGAGTCAAGACACCATGGGAGTCTAAATGAAAGGAAACTTTCACTGAGGGAAAAATTAGTGGCTAAATTACAAGGCAAGCAAAAATCGTTAGAACATTTGAAAAGGGCAGTTCCCCAGTCAGGTAATATGAATGCTAAAAAAAAAGACAAAAAAATGAACTTGGATGGCTTCATGAATACGGTTGTTTAACCAAACAAGTAAGATCCCCTAATGGAGGGGGGACCAGAACTCGTGAGATTCAATTAGATTGAAAGATTGGTGACATAATGCCTGTTGCTCAGGAAGTTTTCTTTCCTAGTGGACATTCAAAAAAAGGGGCCATAACTGATTTCTGTTTTCATATTGCCGACCAGACACATACAAAACTGGACATGGCACAGACTTTCAGAGAGCTCTTTGAGAATACAAAACTAAAACATTTAAGACTATATATGGTCACACGCCAAGCTCAAATGGTGCAGGAAGGTAAAGAGACCAAGGTGGAGGATTCAGAGGATAATAGTAATCAAAGGATTGAAATGAGCACACTTAATGCAATAGAATCTCTGACAGACAGCAGTGAGTTTATTGAACTTGAGACGCAAGTGGAGAATTCTAGAGCCAAATTGAACAACAGAGCACCAGGTCACTCGAATGAAGGGGCTGAACTGAATAGTTTTGATGGACAGAGTATTGTGAATGAGAGTGACGGAATCAATGTAACTCATTTACATGACAGAGTTAATGAGATATGTGTCACTAGTAGATATACAGGTAGTGTACTTGATTTGAAGAATCCTAGCTGTGAATCTCTAGCATCAGTCAATGTAAGTGAACCAGGGGAAATCTTGATAGAGGGTTATAACCCACAAGAATGTCACAGTAGTCCGTCCGAAATATTCAGTATTACACAGGATTACACAGTTGCTTCAAGTGAGCTTAACAGAAATGTTGAAAGCACTTCAAGTGAGAATAATGATTCAGATGGCAATGGTTACTTGCAGGAGTTTTTACTAAGATCTGTGGAGTTGGAGCCAAATTCCCCATCAAATAATTCATTGGCTGTTATAAGGATACACAGGGCTGTTGTTTTGAATGAGTTAATTCAGGTACATGTATTTAAAGACCCTACCATTTCTGATAAAACTCTTCAGTATATATTTGTTGACGAGCACGGTCATGACGCACAAGGAGTTAGCCGTGATGACTGTGTATTCAGCATTTTGGGAAGCATTTTTATTAAAGTTTACTGATGGAGAGGGTTTCAGGATCCCAGTACTATCAAATGAGCTAGCAGATACTGAGTGGGAAGCAGTTGGACGAATTCTGCTGAAAGGCCATAGAGACCACAGGTACTTCCCTGTTAGCAGTGCACCAGGATTTTTTGTAGCACTATGCCATGGAGAAAATGCTGTCACCCCAGAAATTTTAAAGACATCCTTCCTGTCTTATCTTTCAATTTCTGAAAAAGAACTCATTGAACAGGCATTGTCAGGTGAAGAACATGATCGAGATGACTTGATTGAACTTCTTGACAGATTTGAGTGCCGTATTATTCCCGAGCAAGAGAACTTACTTTCTCTCATCCTTCAAATAGCACACAGAGTAGTAATTCAAGAACCTAAATATGCTCTAGATGCTCTTCAGAGGGTAGGAAAACACTTCTGGATAACAGAGTTTCCTAGTATTGATAGTATTCTTACCATGTATGAAAAACTCCAGCCTTCTGTTCAAAAGGTTCTTGCACTTTTGAAAGCTAGTCCAGTTAGAAAAGAGCAAAGTGATTCATTGAAATACATGCAGAGGTTTGTACTTGGCCGTAACAAAGATCAGCTGAAACACTTACTACGTTTCTTGACAGGGTCAGACATGCTGTGTGTTTCAAGCATTGAAGTCACTTTCGTCGTTAGACATGGAGTGGGCAGAGTCCCTACAGCTCACACATGTGAGCCAGTTCTTGAACTTCCCTCTACCTATGTCAGTTACCCAGATTTTCGAAATGAATGGGAAAGTATTCTTCAGGCAAAGGAAAACATGGCTATGATGATTGCCTAGATAGCCATATTTAAGATTTGTTTTGCTCTCTTTGCTAATTGATATGTTTTTGTTACTTGAGCACAAAGTGAGCAAAAAAAGCTTTGTTGTTAAAGATGTGCCAGATTTCCATCTGTCACAATTCTTTGATTATGGGTCATGCTATACATTTTTTTTGGTATCTTCTCGATGCTGCCTAGCCAATTTGACCCTTTACCAAGAAACAAAATTTTGGTTTCGTCCAAATACAAACAAAATGCAGACAACCAATTAATGGTGGCTTAAATGATGGGATCTGACTCTTGAACGGTAGAAAACATTCTTGGAAAAAGTAAACAAGAGGGCCAAGATGGCCCTGGATCGCTCACCTGAATTTTTGAGATGACCATAGCCTATTTTTTTGAGGTATTGAAACATTGGAACTAAATTTATAATTATGCTAAGCAATTTTCAAAAGGTCACCTGTAAAATTCATTTCGAAATCTGACCATCAGTGTCAAAAAGAAGAATTTTTAAGAATTCTTCATTTCTGTATAAGAGCAAGTATACCCCATCCACGAGAGCCATGTTTCTTGATGGATCAAAATTTACGAACAAGTTTTGAAAAGGATCACCCAAGGAACATTTCGGAAAATTTCTTTTAAAATCTGACCAGGGGTTTCAGAGAAAGAGAATTTTCAAGAATTTCATAATGTCCATATAGTGCAAGTAGCCCCCATTCACAAGAGCAAGGATCACCCAAGGAACACCTCTGTCAAATTATTTTGAAGAATTTTCAAGAATTTCTTCATTTCCATATAGTGCAAGTAGCCCCCATTCACCAGAGCCATGTTTCTTGACGGATCAAAATTTTGTGAACAATTTTTGAAAAGGGTCACCCAAGGATCATCTCTGTGAAATCATTTCAAAATCTGTCCAGCCGTTTCAGAGAAGAAGAATTTTTAAAAATTTCTTCATTTCCCTATAGTGCAAGTAGCCCCCATTCACCAGAGCTATGTTTTCTGACCAATCAAAATTTTGCAAACACTTTTTGAAAAGGGTCACCCAAGGAACATCACTGAGAAATTATTTCAAAATCTGACCAGCCGTTTCAGAGAAGAAAATTTTTTAAGAATTTTTCCATTTCCCTATAGTGCAAGTAGCCCCCATTCACCAGAGCCATGTTTCTTGACCAATCAAAATTTCGCGAACAATTTTTGAAAAGGGTCACCCAAGGAACAACTCTGTGAAATTATTTAAAAATCTGGCCTGCGGTTTCAGAGAAGAAGATTTTTTAAGAATTCCTTCATTTCTGTATTGTGCAAGTAGCCCCCATTCACCAGAGCCACATTTTTGACGGATCAAAATTTCACGAACAATTTTTGAAAAGGGTCACCCAAGGATCATCTCTGTGAAATCATTTCAAAATCTGTCCAGCCGTTTCAGAGAAGAAGAATTTTTAAAAATTTCTTCATTTCCCTATAGTGCAAGTAGCCCCCATTCACCAGAGCCATGTTTTCTGACCAATCAAAATTTTGCATACACTTTTTGAAAAGGGTCACCCAAGGAACATCACTGAGAAATTATTTCAAAATCTGACCAGCCGTTTCAGAGAAGAAAATTTTTTAAGAATTTCTCCATTTCCCTATAGTGCAAGAAGCCCCCATACACCAGAGCCATGTTTCTTAAACGGATCAAATTTTCACGAACAGTTTTTGAAAAGGGTCACCCAAGGAACATCTCTGTAAAATTATTTTAAAATCTGGCCAGCGGTTTCAGAGAAGAAGAATTTTTAAGAATTCCTTCATTTCTGTATAGTGCAAGTAGCCCCCGTTCACCAGAGCCACAATTTTTGACGGATCAAAATTTCACGAATAATTTTTGAAAAGGGTCACCCAAGGAACATATCTGTGAAATAATTTCAAAATCCGACCGGCGGTTTCAGAGGAGAAGATTTTTAAAGAATTTGCTAAAAAAATTCTATTTGGTTGCCATGGCAACCAGAGTTTTTGACGGAATCAAATTCTGTGAACATGTTTTAAAGAGGACCTCCCAAGGAACATTCCTGCCAAGTTTGGTCCAAATTGGCCCAGCGGTTTAGGAGGAGTTGATGTTTAAAGAATTGTTGACGACGCACGACGGACGACGCACGACGGATACCCAGTGACCCTAAAAGCTCCCCTTGAGCACGTTGTGCTCAGGTGAGCTAAAAATGCTTGTTACAAGCATATTCTCCTTTCCCCACCATGTTTTCAAAAGCTTTCTACCTTAGGCCTTTAAAAACTGCTGCTTATTTGGTAAAGGCTTAAATAAAGGCTTTGAAGAAAATGCTCTTTGAGAGGCCCCTATAAAAACTGTTTGAACTAGTGCATAAAATTTTGTGTCGCTGACATGAAGGAAATTTAGAAGATTTTGAAAATCTCTTTTTCCAGATTTAAAATAGATCCATTTAATCCTTTCCCTGCTCATGGCCTTGTAAGCATTGTGGAAAAGGTTGAAATATTTTTTTTAGCCATTTTATCTTCCACAATATTTATACAAGGTCACTATTTCCAACTTCTAAATATGCCAATTTCTATTTATAGCTTTCACTTTCTTTCAATTTGAGACAGTCTCAAAATGGTAAAGGAGGGTAAAGACTGATTCTAAAGAACGCATTGTGAGAAAATGAGAAACTGCTTATACATATAATAAATAATTTCGCCTGAATTCTAAACGTAGAAAATTCCTGGCAGTTTCACTCCACCCAAAAAATCATAATTTAATCCACATTTTTCCTCCAGCTCTCGTTATATTACATAAATTATTGGCAAGTGTTTATGAGATTGTGTGTGTTATATTACATGAATTATTTGCAAGTGTTTATGAGATTGTATGTGGTATGAATTAGCGTTATCAAAAGTGAAGAAATCTACTAAATTTTGTGAGAAAAGTTTCATAAACTTTTCATCATAATAATTTACTACAAAATCCTATGGTTCTGTGCAGATTCTTTTAAAATAGTTTTGTATCATCATAGTTGTTAATGTATTGTAAATGAGAAAATTTTATCTTAATCCTTTACCAAACAATCTCTGATGCTGAGAAAAAAGCCATTTGAAAACATCGTGGAAAAAGGAGAAAATGCTGGAAACCAATAGTTTCTCCTCTTGTCATAATGTTTTCTACTATTCTAATGACAAATTTCCATTTTTGAGACCTGCTTATTTTGTCGTCCACAAATACTTTGAATTTGGATTATTCTAAAATTTTGTCATTTGGTAAAGAGTTAAAAAGGTACAGAAGAAGATACAATTAGAAAAATAACTGTTTCATGAAAGTTTGTACGTATACTGATATTTCATTTTAGTTCTCATTTGAGAGATCATGGATAGATCAGAGATTATTTTGCCTTTGTTTTCACATATTTTTACCATTGTATAGTTTCAGCTGCAAAAGGCTAGTGCGCTTGTGTCATGAACCTAAGTCATTGCTTAGCCTTGCATCCTTTCAAACTGCTAGACCAATTTTAATGAAACTACACAGCAATGATACTTGGTTTGATATCCTTCAGATTCCTTTAACTCTTTACCATACGACAAAATTTTTAGACTGGTCCAAATTGAAAACATTTGCAGGCGACAAAATGAAAGTGACAAAAAAAATAAAATTTGTTTTGTGAAGGGTAAAAAACATTGTAGGAAAACGAGAAAATGCTGGTTACCAGCATTTTCTCCTTTTCCCACAATGTTTTCTAAAGGCTTCTTCCTTAGGGTTGTCAAAAGTAGGGATTGTGTGGTAATGGGTTAAGGTATCTTGTTCTTTTAAAAGACATTGCCATGGTGGTATTTTTTAAAATTTTACAATAACATTATTATGCCGTTAAATAATCTTGAAAAAAATCTTTTCCTTTTTTAAACCTGATTCCAATATCATTTGCTGAAATATGTCAAGGCGCTATCAAAGTATTGTTATCCATCATTAAACCATGCCTGCTATTGTATTTACTAATTTTTCTCTTTAATTTGTTGTTAATTGAAGCCATGCAGAGTGATCGTTTGAAGTAGGTCACTAGGACAATGCAGGACCATTCTGGTCTTCTGGTGTAATGGATAAATGTCTGTTAGTGTTTTCACACTATGTTCTGTAGTTTTTATATGATTTTAATGAACCTTTTGAAAGATCTTCATCCCAGTCATACATGGAATGATCATGGGGATGAATATAAGTAGACAACTTACAATTCTTTGAAAATGTATGATCATCTTGATATTTCATTTTTATTTTCTTTAATCACATTTCCAGTTATTTATGCCCTGCTGCAAAGCCGGGGAGGGTATTACAGGAATGTCGTTTGTCATCTGTCCACCCGGCTGTCAGCCTGTCAGTAACACTTTCCACATCTCCTGAACTCGATGAAAGGTTTCCATTAAACTTTAGTCAAATGTATATCTCTGTGAGACAGAGTGCAGAACCCAAGATTCCATCTTTGAGTGTTTCAAGGATACGTGTTTTGCCCATTTTTAGTTGAGGCGGGGGATATGGCTTTGTTCCGACCGTTTTCTTGTGCATTTTAGAGGCCATTCATTTTTGGAATTTATGATGTACAAGTGAATTTGTGTGTGGCATTATAACTCATGGTTTGGACACCCACTGAAACATTATAGGAGATAAATAATAACTCATTATGTGCAATCACTCCTTTTTCAAGAGTTTTGTAGGAATTTTCTTTTCATCTATGAAATTCTCTACATGTTTGGAGATGGGTTTATTGAGAATGGTGTTCTGGGGAATCGGTTAACTCATTACCAAACAGCAAAATTTTAGGTTTGTCAAAATAGAAAGCATTTGCAGACAAGAAAGCAAAAGTGAAAAATTCGAAATTTGTTTTGTGAATGGTAGACAACATTGGAGGAAAAGGAGAAATGCTGGTTACCAGCGTTTTCTTCTTTTCCCACAATGTTTTCTAAAGCCTTCTTTCTTAGGGTCGTCAAAAGTAGGGATTGTGTGGTAATGGGCTAACTCTTATTTGTTCTTGATCCTTTACTTCGCAGATATACATTTTAACAAAGTAAATGTCACCCATTTTTTCAAAACGTTTTGGGAACATGTTCACTTTGTTCTAGATGAGCAAATGCCGGTTTTCCCACATGTTTCCCAAAAATTTTAATACTTAGATCTTAACTTTCTTTTCACACTTTTGTGTAGAGTACCAAGACTGAAAAGGGTCTATTATGTAAAAAGTTTACTGTTAATGTTTGTTAGTTACTTCTAAGTTCAATACACTTTTGGTGTCTTGGGGTTAGCTATTGTGATACTGCTTTGTCTGATATCCAGTATGTCATATATATTCTTCTGGTATGCTCTCTGTAGGATAAAATTTTCATCTTGTCTTGATGAAGGTTAGTCAGAATTACTGTTTTAATCCAATGTCTGATAATTTTGAATATGAAAAACAAAATCTTTTGGACAAAGTTTTGAATTGCTTTATAGATGTAATTTTGTCAGAATCTTTATTGATCCTCAAAGAAATTCAGTGTAGGTTAGCTTTGATCAAAAGCCAGGTAACTTCATGAAATTATTGTAAAACTTAGATTGGAGATTAAGTCTTTATCAAACAACAAAATTACACACTAGTCCATATAGCTTTTGCAGACAACAAAATTTACATACATGTAACTTAAAAACTTAAACCAAACCTAAATTTATTTTGGGTTGGGTAGAAAACATTGTGCAAAATGTAGAAAATGCTGGTAACCATCATTTTCTTTTCCTGCAATGTTTTCAAAAGGCTTTCTTTCTCAGGGCTGTTGAAAGTCGGGATTGTGCGGTAAAGGGGGCAATCTCCATTTGATCCTAATTAACTCTCTGCCACATAATTCCCAGTTTTAATGACTCTCAGGAAAAGGCTCGCTGAAAACATTGTGGAAAAAGGAGAAAATGCTGGTAACGTTTTCCCACAAGTTTTTCTTTCCTAACAAATGTGAATTTCTATTTTTCAATCAGTAATACTTTGTTGTCTGCAAAAGTCTTTAATTTGGGAAAACCTAAATTTTGTTGTTTGGTAATGACTTAAACTTGGTCACACATAGTGATTTGATGTTAGATGAAAATTTAGATGAGTTTAAATATGGGTCAAAAGACTCACAATGGGGTCAAGAAAGGGGTCGCTCAGTCCTGTAAAACTTTAAGTATTATATGGCACATTAACACTCAGACCCTCCTTTTCATGAGCTTGAGGTAAAAAACTTCTGAAAAATTTTTGTTTAATGGAGTAATTGCTCATAATGAGCAATTTTTTTCCTTTTCCGACAATGTTTTCTACTTTATTAGCAAACTTTCCTCCATTCTTACTATATTTAAAATTGTTGTTCGCAAACTTCTTTCCATGTTTGACATTCCAACTTTTGTTGTCTGTTAATTGGTCAGAGGAAACTTTTTCGTCTCGATGTTGAAAACTCATTATAAGGACAGCTGGAGCATGTCCTAACATGGCTAGTGTGAGGTCAAACTTGCATGTAACTTGGCAAATTCTTAGAATATGTGTGCAGTCTGGGGAGCAAATTTATAAAATCACTGTACTTTTTGTTCTGTGGTGAGCAGTTTTGGGCCATTTTGTTCGCTCACCATACCACATAGTGCAAGATGAGCTATTTTGATCACTCATTGGTCAAACAACATTTTGTTAAAAAGCTTATGAAGCTCTACCAAAATTGTTTGAAGAACTTGATTCCATGAAGTAGAGTCACTACAACAGTTGTGGAAAATCATCTACTTGACCTCTATCAAGATTGTTCAGGATCTGTCCTGGATATGTCCTACGGTCGAAATTGGCCCCATCTGATGGTCACAGCTTGAAATAGATTTTACACAGTGAAAAGAAAAAAATGTCACACAATTAAAAATCTTCCTGTCCTAAACCAAAAGCCCTAGAGCTCCGATATTTAGTATGTAGGATCATCTAGTGGACCGAAGCTGGTTCAAATTATGCCCCTGAGGTCAAAAATTGCCCAACCCAAGAGTCAAAGGTGTAACAAATTATTGTATGGTGCAAACTTATGAGATCTTTTTCCCCCTAAATGAAAAGGTAACAGTGTTATAGCTATTGAAATAACTTTAAAATGCCCAAATTCTAAAAACGACCAGCCGATTGCACTAGACCGGGCCCATCTAGGCTCTCGTTTACACCGAAGCCAAGGTCAAAGCAGTGTGTTGAAGAGCTGGAGATCCCTGGGCTCCCCTCAACTGCCAGGACCCTCTTTTCCGGCTTACGAGTCTCCACCCAAGGCAAACAGGCGGGTCCATTGGAGGGGTCTTACCACTCTGCAGGACGGCAGCCGGCGAATTCTACCCACCCTGTCCGGCTGGGGGCCTGTCTTGTTTGATCAGCATCTTAATAATAAATTGCTTCTGTGAAGTAGGGCTATGGAAATCTTTCATTCAGCCCAGTTCCTCACAAACCTAACGTCTACCTACCATAAACAAAAGTAGCACTTGAAAACATTGAAAACGTACAATTGAAAACATTATAGAAAAAGAAGAAAATACTGGAAAGCACAATTTCTTTTTTACCCACAGTGTTTTCTACCCTTTGAAACCCAAGGGTCATGTTTGCAAATGCTTTCAAATTAAATAATGAACAAAGGTTTTGTTTTATGGTAATGCATTTGTACATTAAATTACATAAATAGTCATAATTATTTTTATCATTTTTAGCATGTAGAAAAAAGAAAATGGAAAATGACAAAAGTCCAGTGTGCCACAACACCTCATCACAATGGACATGGAGAGCTAGACTGAACTGTGTTGCAGCCGACCGGGAACTGCAAATCACACTGTTCCAGAAAGATTTCGACTACATCTTTGGTATTGCTGAAAATGGTCTTACTGATGAACAACTTCGCTTTAAATTCCTTGCCTATTACAATCAAAGCAGTTGTTGGAGCTTCAACGCTTTCTGCAATTACCAAATAAGTGAACAATATACTTTTAATTTTTGAAAGTGCCAATCTTGCTCGTCAAACTACTTCTTTTTTGTGTGTACAGTCATTTGACAATATCATAAGAATCATCTATGACTATCAATGGCATAAACCACGACAAATTTTAGACCCTTCCAGACTGAAAGAGTTTGCAAATGATGGTTTCAGGTATGATGAAAATGGCGCAAAATTGTCTTTAAGGATAGAAAACACTGTGGGAAAAGGAGATACTGCTTGTTACGACCGATTTCTCCTTTTGCACGGTGTTTTCAAAAGACTTATACTGCAGGCATGTAAACACAAGAGCTTGTTTGGGCAAGTGTTAACGTGAGATGTTGTTGACATACACTGTCCCATGTCATCAGTAATTCACATAACTTGTTCTAATAAAAACCAATTGCTCACAAAAAAGCCATGATTGAAATATCAGATTCTTAACTCAAGAAAAAGAAAAGATTGTGATTGTTGTAAACGTACATTGTAATAGAAGAGTGCAAAATGAGTGTTGTAATTCCCTAAATTGTTTGTAGGCACTTAAAATAGTACTGCAACTATCAAATCTTAACATCGGTCTCTGTTAGTACATACTGTACTTGAGGGATTGGTCCGCAACTACTGAAAATATGTAAACCATTATTGCAGGTACGATAGTTTCTCATTTAACTGCTGAAATTTTATTTGAAACCCTTCACCACGCAACAAATATAGGACCATAGAACAAATTACAAACTTAAACTTTCCTTAAACGACCACTGGTTTGAACGATCTGATTTAAAAGCCTTTTTGCAAACATACTGGGAAAAGGACGAAATGCTGGTAACCAGCATTTTGTCCTTTTCCCACATTGTTTTCTACCCTACTGGAAACTAATTCAAACTTTTGAGTTAAAATAAATCTATTTTTTTATTGTTTGGAAGCCCTTTTAAATTGGACCAATCTACATTTTTTTTTGTTCAGTAAAGAGTTAACCCTTTCCCAAACCACAAAATCTTGGACTTGACCAAACTGAAATTGTTTGCAGATGGAAAATGAAATATAATGCTGATTTTTATCTATGAAAGGGTAGAACCTGCATTTTTTCTTTATCCTACAGTGTTTTCAAAAGCCTTCTCTCCCAGTATTGTAACTAGAGGCGCTTGAGCGCCTGTATCGCTCCACAGGCCTGATTTTTCTGTATCGGTGAAGAGAAGTTGTTAACAATTACCATTCATTCCTGCATTTTAGGTCACTTTCAAAGAAACAAGAGGACCATGATGGTCCTATATCGCTCACCTGAGTATATTTGTAACTTATATGGTTTATCAAGGGCAGGCTATTAATTCTTTTCAAATAAGGCATACCCTGGGGTTTGTCACAAAAAGATGTTTACAGATTTTCTTCTTTGCCTTTGGCCAGTGGAGCTAAAAACTGCTGCTTATCATCAATTTTTCTCTTCACAGCGTCTTGTTCCCTTTTTGACTTGTAGTTTAAGCCATTACCAGATGACAAAATGTTAGACCGTTCCAAATTGAAACAAATTGCAGACGACATTTTAAAATGTATTTGAAATGAAAAATAAGTGATCTATATGGTAGAAAAGATTGTGAGAAAGGAGAAATTGCTTGATACAAACAATGTCTCCTTTTTAGATGGAATTGATTTTAAAAGATTTCCTTCTATGATTCTATGTGAAATAGTGTGCACCAGGGCACAGAGCCCAAATATGACCCCAAGGGGATAATTCTAATTATTTTTATAAAGGGTCACTAGATGATGCTACATGCAAAATATGAATGCTCTAGCCCTTGTGGTTTGCCACAAGTAGATTTTTAAAAGATTTCCTTCTTTGTTTCTATGTAAAATAGGGTGCGCCCGGGCAGAGCCCAAATATGACCGCAGAGGGATAATTCTAGCAATTTTGGTAGCAGATTATCAGATTATGCTACATAGCAAATATGAATGCTCTAGCCATTACGGTTTGTCAGAAAAAGATTTATTAAAGGTTTCCTTCTTTGTTTCTATGTAAAATAGGGTGCGCCCGGGCAAAGCCCAAATATGACCCAGGGGGAATAATTTTAACAATTTTGGTAAGGGGTCACCAAATGATGCTTCAAACAAAGTATGAATGCTCTTGGCATTATTGTTTGTCACAAGAAGATTTTTAAAGATTTTAAAATAGGGTGCCCCTGGACAGAGCCAAAATATGACCGCACAGGAACAATTTTAATAATTTTGGTAGAGGATAATCAGATAATGCTACATACTAACTAGGAATGCTCTAGCCATTATGACTTGTTAGAAGAAGACTTTTTAAAGATTTCCTTCTTTGTTTCTATGTATAATAGGGTGCGCCCGGGCGAAGCCCAAATATGATTCAGGGGAATAATTTTTAACGATTTTGGTAAAGGGTCAACCAATGATGTTTCAAACAAAACATGAATGCTCCAGGCCTTATGACTTTTGTTACAAGAAGATTTTTAAAGATTTTAAAATAAGGTGCGCCCGGGCAGAGCCCAAATTTGACCGCACAGGAATAATTTTAATAATTTTGGTAGAGGATAATCAGATAATGCTACATACTTAATAGGAATGCTCTAGCCATTATGGTCTGTCATCGGAAGATTTTTTCAAAGATTTCCTTCTTTGTTTCTATGTATAATAGGGTGCAACCGGGCAAAGCCCAAACATGACCACAGGGGAATAATTTTAACAATTTTGGTAAGGGGTCAACCAATGATGCTTCAAACAAAATATGAATGCTCTAGCTGTTATGGTTTGTCGCAAGAAGTTTTTTAAAGATTTTAAAATAGGGTGCACCCGGGCAGAGCCCAAATATGACCGCAGAGGGATAATTTTAACAATTTTGGTAGAGGATAATCAGATAATGCTACATACCAAATATGAATGCTCTAGCCATTATGATTTGTCAGAAGAAGACTTTTTAAAGATTTCCTTCTTTGTTTCTATGTAAAATAGGGTGCGCCCGGGCAAAGCCCATATATGACCCCATGGGAATAATTTTAACAATTTTGATAAGGGGTTATCCAATGATGCTTCAAACAAAATATGAATGCCCTCCGCCTGATGGTTTGTCACAAGAAGATTTTTAAAGATTGTAAAATAGGGTGCGCCCGGGCAGAGCCCAAATATGACCGGAAGGATACTTTTAACAATTTTGGTAGAAAATCATCAGTTAATGCTACATACTAAATAGTAATGTTCTAGCCATTATGATTAGTCATAAGAAGAAGTTTTAAAGATTTCCTTCTTTGTTTCTATGTAAAATAGAGTGCGCCCTGGCAAATCCCAAATATGACCCCATCGGAATGATTTTAACAATTTTGGTAAGAGGTCACCCAATGATGTTTCAAACAAAATATGAATGCTCCCAACTTTATGTTTTGTCACAAGAAGATTTTTAAAGATTTTAAAATAGGGTGCGCCCGGGCAGAGCCCAAGTATGACCTCAGAGGAATAATTTTAACAATTTTGGTAGAGGATAATCAGATAATGCTACATACCAAATATGAATGCTCTAGCCATTATGGTTTGTCAGAAGAAGATTTTTTTAAAGATTTCCTCCTTTGTTTCTATGTAAAATAGGGTGCGCCTGGGCAAAGCCCAAATATGACCCCAGGGGAATAATTTTAACAATTTTGGTAAAGGGTCACCCAATGATGTTTCATACAAAATATGAATGCTCAAGGCCTTATGGTTTGTCACAAGAAGATTTTTAAAGATTTTTTCCATTTTCAGCCATTTTGTTGCCATGGCAACCAGAGTTTTTGATGGAATTAAATTCTTTTAACAATTTTTGTAGAGCTTCACCCAAGGAACATTCCTGCAAAGTTTTATCAAGATTGGCCATCTGGTTTTGGAGAAGAAGATTTTTAAAGAAATTGTTAACGGACGGACGGACAGATGGACGGACGGACGGACGGACGGACGGACGACGGACAATGAGCGGTCACAATAGCTCCCCCTGAGCACGTTGTGCTCAGGTGAGCTAAAAAGCTATTAAAAAAAAAAGAAACACACAGTGAGAAAAGAAGAAAATAAAAGTAACCTGCATTTTCTTAGTTTTACACAATAATTTGTACCCTTTTTGATACAAGTTTTACTAATTTGAAGATTTATTATGTTGTCTGCAACATCCTTCAATTATGGCCAGTTATGAAAATTTTGTCTTCTGGTTATAGTAAACTCATTACCAAATGACAACATTTTCGGGTTGTCCTAATGGAAAGCATTTTGTAGATGAAAAAATAAAAGTGACTGAAAATTTGAAATTTGTTTTGTGAAGGGTATATAACATTGTGGGAAAAGGTTACCAGCATTTTCTCCTTTTCCCACAATGTTTTCTAAAGTCTTCTTTGTCAGGGATCAGTTTGATTGGATAATAAAATGCCTTATCACAACAGTGAAGTACTGTTCCTCTTTGTACTAGGTCACAAGTAGGTCAACAAACCTTTACCAGAACTAATCAAAGTGCAGAGGTTCTCTTGTTTTATATGAAAAGGATTATAGATTATGTAAAGCAACCATTTTTAACTCTTTACCAAACAAAAAAATTTGGGATGTGACCAAACTGAAAGCATTTGCAGACAACAAATTAAACATTGATGAAATGATGATTTCTCTCTTTGATAAGAGTAGAAAACAAAGAGGGAAAAGGAGAAAATGCTGATTACCAGTATTTTCTCCTTTTCCAAGAGTGTTTTCTAAAGACTTCTCCTTTAGGGTCGTTAAAAGTCAGGATTGTATGGTAAAGACTTATCACCATAGGTAGTAACCTCCAATACAACAACAATGAAATCAAAACGAATAGTTTGAGAGAAGACATTTTTCAAAGATTTTACTTTTTACCATAAAAGGAAAATGAGTCTCCCATAAAAACCATGTTTTTTGACGGATTTTCTTTTTTTTAAAGGAATTCTGTAGACCTCTATCTAAGGAACATTCCTGCAAAAAAAAAAAAAAAAATGCTATCCAATTAGCGGTTTGGGAGGAGAAGATTTTTAAAGGTTTTTTACTTTGGTTGCCATGGTAACCAGAATTATTCATGGAACACAAGTATTTCAAGGAATTTGAAAGAGGACCACCTAAGAAACATTCCTGTGAAATTTGGTAAAAATTCATTCTATAGTTTCTGAGGAGAAGTTTTTTAAAGAAAAAGTTTACGGACGCACGCACGGACAAACGGACGCACGACGGACACAACGCCATGACAATAGCTCGCTGGCCTTAGGCCAGTGGAGCTAAAAACCAGGGATTGTTTGGGAAATAGTCAAGGTAATCCACCCATCATTTTATAATATTTGAGATGATAACTAAACCTTCATTGCAGATGAAAGCATTCAATGATTTAGATTCAAGTTCCAGTTCATAGAGCGTTTGCATCTGTGTTGAAATTTTATCGACCATCTGGTGGAATATGATCATTATTAAATGATGGATCCATTACCTTAACTCTTTACCACACTATCCCGACATTTAACGATCATTAGAGAAAAGCCGTTTGATATCATTATGAGAAATGGAGAAAATGCTTGTAAAAAGCAGTTCTCCTTTTTCCACAATGTGTCTACCCTATGAAAGACAGAAATCACATTTTTATCAAAGCTTAATTTGTCGTCTGTAATTCTTTGTCCAGTCCAAAAATTTCATTTTTGGCAAAGAGTTAAACACAGTGTAAATAATTAAAAAATAGGTATCTATTTTAATAGAGTACAAAAATTGTTAGCAAATGAGAAATTGCACATAACAAGCAATATCTCCTTTTTCCACAATGTTTTTCCTTATATTTGACCACAGGATTGAGAGAACAAGTAACTGTTTGGGAAAGAGTTTTAAAAAAACTGTTCAGTTAGCAAGTTTATATTTCTGTAGGAAATTTTTTGTGTCACACGTGGTTGCCTCTTGTACAAACACTCTGGTTGTGTCATGCTATCATATAAATGTGATCTACCCAATGAAAAGAAGGGACTATCAAGAAAATGATAACAAGTATAGACTGTGCACAGCATGCACATTTTATGCAGGCTTATCTGTGTGCAAACTATTTTTTTATGATTTTCCTGAAATATCATTTGGCTTTTGCACACATCTGTATACTCTCATCTTGGAATTACTGACCTTCATCAGTCTCCACTGACTTCAATCACTTTCAGTTGTATGGCTTACATTGTCTTAGATAGTCCCTGTTTTGCAGGACTGTTCACAAATACTACCATGCTACAATTTGAATCACATTTTATTTTTGTTATATAAAGTGATAAGATGGCACAGGTAGTGAGTGCTATGTAGAATTAATATAATTATGTTGTTGCAATATGTCACAAATAGTGCGGTATAAAATTTGAATAATATTTTTAATCTCCTATCGGCAAAGACTAAGGAAACTTGGGTTGGCATTTCATAATTTCTCGATGTGTTTGTCTGTTCTCCAACAAATAGGTTTTCCAGCTTTTTTAGCTCATCTGAGCACAACCTGCTCAAGGGGAGCTGAAAATTCGTCTTCTCTAAAACTGCTGGTTAGACATTAAAATAATTTCAAAGAAATGTTCCTTGGATGACCTTTTTCAAACACTGATCTTGAAATTTTGATCCAAAAAGAAACATTACTCTGATAGCTGTTGGCTATTTATACGAACATAAAGAAATTCTTAAAAATTCTTCTTTTTAGAAACCACTGGTTAGATTTTGAAATCATTTCTTAGCAATGTTCCATGGGTGACTCTTTTTGAAAATTGTTAACAAATTTGTGATCTGTCAAGAAATATGGCTCTAAAGGCTGTGGGCTATGATTTGTAGGGGTGGTGACAGATTTTGAAATGATTTTTACAGGTGACCTTATCAAAATCGCTGTACAAAATAATGATTTTGTTTCCAAAGGTTCAATACCTCAAAAGAAATTGGCTATGGTCCTCTCAAATATTCAAGTGAGCGATCCAATCTAGTAAACTGTTTAGGAAAAGTAACCATTTGATGACTTCCTATTGTTTTCTCAACAGAGTCTTCATTATTAGTCAAATTTATTTGATTTCTAGAATTGTTTAACCAATTACCACACAAAAACTGACTTTTAATGCCCCTGTGGAAGAAGTATTTTGAAAACAATGTGGGAAAAGGAGAAAATGCAGGCAACCAGCATTTTCTCCTTTTCCCACAAAGTTTTCTACCCTATTACAGCAAAATTACACCATTTAAGCCACTCTGAAATTATTGTCTGCAAAATTAATGCTTTCAATTTGGATAGGTCTAAAATTTTGCTGTGTGGTAATGGGTTAATACAAGGCATACTGAAAGTTTGAAAACTATCAGATTTACTTGAATTCAAAATATTTCGTTTTGAGAAATTTCGCTTTTTTCACTGTGTGTTTAATTCACCATGCCTATATTTTCTGTCTTAATGAGTTCAAGCCCAGTTGCAAGAACACATTTTTGAGTTTTTTCTTGTTTTTTTTTCCTCCTTTTGCATGTGTCTTTTACTGTAGATATTAACCCTTTCTCAAACAACAAGTTCTGAACTCTCCTAAATGTAAAGAGATGACACTTGAAAGATTGAGTTAAAATGGTGTTCACGTTAAAAGCTTTTGAAAAGGAAAAATTACTCATAATGAGTAATTCCTCCTCTTCCCAAAATGATTCAGAAGGCTTTTACTGTAGACATGAAAATCGAGGCTTGTGTGGGAAAGGGTTAAGACCCCTTTTAGATGATAGATGACAATACTTTTACATTTCGCATGTCTATTTCTGGTATTATACCTTTTTATGGTACCAAAATTAAGTTCATCAGGCAAGGCATTTCTAAAGGTAATTTTGGTATTTACACCCAATATCTAGTATCAGCGTCCAGATCATTGCATACAAAACTTTTAAATGATAACTAGAAAATTTTCATAGTTCTAGTGTTTCACATAATACCTCCCTTCCCTCAAAATGCAGGAATGGGTTGTATTAATACATGGCATTTCACTATAACTTCAAACGTATCGCATTACAATACTCAAATTTGGTACTTTTATACATCAACCGATACTGGTTAGATAAGACAGTGCGCAATATGTGATAGTTAGAAATTTGAACTTCAATTTCTGTATTTTTATTATATACTCTTCAAGAAAAGAAACGCATATTGAAATTTTGGGCATAAAATAAAACAAGTACTTGTGATAGATATTTATATACTACATACAAATAATTTTATTGAAAGTCACTTCAAAGTGTACATTTTCATTTCCATCACAGTTCATTGGACATTCACATGTCAAGGTCACCAATCGTCAATATCTCGTATGTCCACCACGAGTGTCAATAACTGCTTGACAGCGTCTCCCCATTGATGACGTCAGATTGCGAATCACTTGCTGAGGACTGTTCGTCCATTCGGCCTGTAATGCAACCACAAGCTGTTGTAACGATTGCGGTGCCGGTTGTCGTTCTCGGACGCGTCTATCCAATTCGTCCCATAGGTGCTCTATGGGGTTCAAATCTGGCGATTTGGATGGCCAAGGAAGTACCGGAATGTTGTTGTTCTGTAGATAGGCAGTTGTTATCCTTGCTGTATGCGGCTTAGCGTTGTCCTGCTGGAATATCCTGCCATTATGCAGCATAATGGGAACGACGTGTGGTTGCAGGATCTCGTCACAGTATCGCTGAGCCGTCAGTGTACTGTTTACGTGTACCAAATCGGTTCTTCCAGTGTGAGATATTGCTGCCCACATCATCACACTGCCACCACCAAATCGGTCAACTTCTTGGATACAGTTAGTAGCAAAACGTTCAGTTCGCCTCCTGTACACCCTTGCTCTACCATCTGCTCGCTGTAACAGGAACCTTGATTCATCACTGAACCAAACTGTTCTCCACCGCTGCTAAGGCCATACTCTATGCGTCTGAGCCCATTGTAGTCTGTTTTGACGGTGTTGTTGGTTCAACACGATAGCTCTTCCTGGACGTCGTGCCCTGATCCCAGCATCTCGTAGGCGGTTTCTGACTGTCTGGTCCGAGATTCTACACATTCCTGGTATCGTGGAAGCAGTAGATGTGGCTGTTGTGAATCGTTCAAGTAAGTGCCGTAACCGGATATAGCGGTCCTGGGCAGGAGTTGTCACTCTTGGTCGGCCTGACCTTGGGAGGTCACGGGTTGATTGATGCTGCTGGTACCTGGCCCAAAGTCTAGATATGGTGCTCTGGGCTACATTGAAGATCCCCGCCACAGCCGCCTGGGATTCACCTGCTTCTAATCTACCGATAGCGTTGTTACGTTGAGCTTCGTTCAGACGTGGCATAACTTGACCGTTCACTGTTTAGAGATGTGAATGATATCGAAACCGAGAACCCCTGCCTTTTAAAGACCATCAAACAAAGTTTCAGGTGAAAAACATGCAATATCGATTTTTTCGTGTTAATGATGGAAATCAAGCAAGTTCAATATTGAGCGCAAACGGTGACACGTCCCATTAGTTGACCTTTAAATTTAATTAACTGGGGTTTAAAAACAGCTTGATATTGTTCAATTTAAAGCATGTATAAATCAAACAAAGATTTAACTTCTAATAAAAAAAAAAAAAAAACGGAAAGAAATATTATGCGTTTCTTTTTTTGAAGAGTATATTATTATAAAGTACTTAAGGAAAAAGGGGGGATGTATCTGTGAAAAGAAGTGCCCTGGGGCCCGTTTTACTAAGATAGTTACGAACAAAATTTTCGTAAGTTTTTACGTAAGTCTAAAGTGCGTAAGTGCGTTTTACTAAAACAGTTCGTAAGTGATTCGAGCGTTAGTTTTTGCGTAACTTTACGTAAAAAAAAACCAGCCGTAACCCTCGCGTAAAAATGGCCGACAACAGAGGCAGTGTGCGGGCCGAAAGAGTTTTCCGTGAAAGGACAAACTGGTTAGACGAATTAAGTGAGAGAGAGGTAAAGGAAAAGTACCGTTTGACGAAAGATAGAATCCAGTGGCTTAACGAATTGATAAGGGACGAAATTGAGCCCCAAACCAACAGGAGCCATGCCGTAAATACATTGACCAAGGTAAGATTTAGAATGAATACTGCACTGTTCCTATATAGCATAAACCGAGATGTAGATATGATCGACATCATGGATTTTATAAATGAACGTATTCCCTTTCACTATTTAGCTGAAGGTACCGGACGGATACCGGTCTAAATTTTCGAATATGTAAACAACCCTAGTGGAAGATCAACCCTGTAGTTTTGTTGTCGAAAAGAAATGAGTGTAATGAAACTTGAGCTTCATTACAGTATATCATTATTGTTCTTGATGGATACCTACTGAAATTAGATACTATGAAGCGTAATTATGATTTTCATGGGTTTTTGACTCCTTTCAAAACTAAATTTGGTCTGTCCAATGACCTTGACACATAATGTACAAAATCTCTGTCATATTTATTGCTAATTCATTGATGGTTGTATAACTGGCCTAATTTGACACGTTTTCGAGTTAGGCATCCTTTTCCTCTCTAGTCATAAGGGTATCTTTAACATATTGATAGTTTTGATACAAAGAGAGCACAGATTGTGATAAGAATTTTCACTTGAACAATATGTCCATACTTTCCTCTATAGCAAGACCGTATAAACATTTCACCAACAATTCAAGTCTAAAGAATACAAAAATATCTTGAACCACAAATTAATAACTGGTTTGCTGTCAGTTTTTCTCAATAAAAGATCAGTTTATTCTGTTACGAGTCAGGCGTAACTAGAAAGAAGAAGCCAGCAACAAACGATAACAATTAACAGAATTTATTAACAAAAATATCAAATAAACAGTGACAATATTACAATAGTAAAAAACAATACCTTAGAAGTTAAATTCAGAAGACAAACTATTCCAGTCTTAATTCCAATCTGATCCTGATCCAAACTGAATGTAATCCAAGCACACGAAATAATCCTCACTTTAGTCTAGTCTGATCCAAATCCAAACTGAATGTAATCCAGGCACTAATTATGACACAAACACAAGATAATCCCCACTGTAGTCTGGCAATCATGTATTAACTAGTGAACACTGAGATGTAAAAAGCTTTTCCTTTTATAATAACAGAGAAACTTCCAGAAAATTCATGTTAAAATCAGTTGCATAATTTCTAGTAAACAGATTGTATAAAGGCCTGGAAACTTCCAGCACAATATTCCACAAGAGAGAATCCAGTTCTAAAAATAGCAACAGGGGAAAACCATTCAAAAATAGATACACACATGAACAAAGCTAATAATAACTGGGCATGTACATAACACTTCCCCCCTTGAAAAGAAAAAAGAAAGGTAATCCAGGCACTAATTATGACACAAACACAAGATAATCCCCATTGTAGTCTGGCAATCATGTATTAACTAGTGAACACTGAGATGTAAAAAGCTTTTCCTTTTATAATAACAGAGAAACTTCCAGAAAATTCATGTTAAAATCAGTTGCATAATTTCCAGTAAACAGATTGTATAAAGGCCTGGAAACTTCCAGCACAATATTCCACAAGAGAGAATCCAGTTCTAAAAATAGCAACAGGGGAAAACCATTCAAAAATAGATACACACATGAACAAAGCTAATAATAACTGGGCATGTACATAACACTTCCCCCCTTGAAAAGAAAAAAAGGGTTTATGAAATAAATCTTTCTTTTTTGCAATATTATTTATATACATGTATATGATACTTTATCTGAAGTATACATAGGAAATGGCAAACTCAAATATTAATTATTTCAGACTAATGAAAATAATCCAGGTAATGAAAGTACAATTTAAAAGAAAAAACAGTTTAAACTTGATTTAGGGAAAAACGACTTTTGAAATTTCAAACTCTTGAAAGAGCATCTGGTATAATGTTATCTTTCCCTTTTATGTGTCTTATGTCAAGATTAAATTCTTGAAGCAATAAACTCCACCTCAGTAATCTTTGATTCTTATTCTTAAGTTTGTGTAGAAAACTTAAAGGGTTATGATCACTGAAAACAACAATTGGTGAAGTTGAAGAGGTTAAATAAACTTCGAACTGCTGGATTGCCAGAATTAAAGCAAGACACTCTTTTTCTATGGTAGAGTAATTTTTCTGATGTTTGTTAAATTTCTTAGAAAAGTAACAAACTGGGTGATCAATACCATTATTATCTTCTTGTAAAAGAACAGCACCAATACCAACATCACTTGCATCAACAGCTAATTTGAAACATTTGTCAAAATCAGGTGACAAGAGAACTGGTGCGCTCTTTAGTATGGCTTTCAGATGATCAAATGCATCTTGACATTTGTCATTCCATTTGAACTTTGTGCTTTTCTTAAGTAAATTTGTTAAAGGTTCAGCAATACCCGAGAAATTTTTACAGAATTTCCTATAGTAGCCAGCCATACCAAGAAATCGCATCAGCTGTCTTTTACATTTAGGCACAGGAAACTCAGAGATAGCATTGGCTTTAGCTTCTAAAGGTTTAACTTGACCCTGTCCCACAAGATGTCCTAGAAATGTTACAGTAGCATGACAAAATTCAGTTTTTGCAAGATTCACAGTCAGTTTCGCTTTACTGAGTCTGTCGAAGAACTTCCTGATTCTTTGAAGGTGGTCACTCCAACTGTCTGAGTAGATGGTGACGTCGTCAATATATGCATCACAGCCATCTAATCCACATATAACGTTGTTTATAAGTCGCTGAAACGTTGCAGGAGAATTTTTCATCCCAAACGGCATAACTTTGTATTGGTACAGACCGTTTGGAGTAGCAAAGGCTGATACTTCTTTTGCTCTATCAGTCAGTGGAACTTGCCAGAATCCTTTTAGCAGGTCAAATTTGGTGACATATTTAGAATTTCCAACTTTGTCAATACAGTCATCAATTCTTGGTATTGGAAAAGAGTCTGTTTTTGTCACAGAGTTCACTTTACGATAGTCAGTACACATTCTATAAGTTCCATTTGATTTAGGTACTAATATACATGGTGAACTGTAATTACTCTGGCTAGGTTCAATAAAGTCATTTTCCAGTAAGTATTTTACTTCATCTTGGAGGTATTTCTGTTTCAAAGGATTCATTCTATATGGATGTTGCTTTATTGGTTTAGAATCTTCCACAATGACATCATGATAGATTTTATCTGTTCTTGTGGGGATATCAGGAAATAAATGTTCATATTCATGTATCAACTGTTTCAGCTCTTCCTGCTGTGATGGTTCCAAGTGAGAAAGTTTGTTGTCGAGGTTTCTCAAAATATCAGAATTCTCAAGTTTAGATGGACCAGGATCAGATTTATCAATAAAGTCCGAATTTACTTCAAGATCAGATACATTTGATTCTTGTGGGACAGTGTTTACAACTGTAATTGGTTTTGAAATAGAGCTATCTCTGTCAAAGTATTCCTTTAACATATTTATATGACACATTTGTTTGTTTTTACGCCTTCCTGAAGTATTAATTATATAGTTTAAATAACTTGTTTTCTTGTCAATAGTGTAGGGTCCAAAATATCTTGCCTGTAAAGGTCTGCCAGGTATTGGCAAAAGAGCAAGGACTTTGTCACCTGGTTTAAATTTTCTATCAATGACATGGTTGTCATATCTTGCTTTCATTTTGCCTTGAGACGTTTTAAGATTAAACCTAGCAACCTCACATGCCCTAGACAGTCTATTTCTGAAGTCAGAAACATACTGTAGTAAATTCAAAGGTGTTTCATCATTTGAGAGAAATTTCTCTTTCAAAAGTTTTAAAGGTCCACGAACAGAATGGCCAAAAACTAATTCAAAAGGACTGAAACCAAGAGATTCTTGTACAGATTCTCTGACTGCAAATAGTAACAAATGGATGCCCTCATCCCAATCTTTTTCAGTATCAAAGCAATATGACCTTATCATATTTTTTAATGTCTGGTGAAATCTTTCTAAAGCACCTTGACTTTCAGGGTGATAGGCGGATGACCTATATTGCTTGATTCCTAATTCATGCATAACATGTTGGAATATACCAGACATAAAATTTGACCCTTGATCAGACTGAACTGATTTTGGAAGACCAACAAATGTGAAAAATTTTATAAGAGCTTTGACTATTGACTTTGTTTTGATGTTCCTTAAAGGAATAGCTTCAGGAAAACGTGTAGAAGTACACATAATTGTAAAGAGATACTCATTTCCTGACTTGGTTCGAGGTAAAGGACCAACACAATCTATAAGTATCCTACTGAAAGGTTCATCAAAAGCAGGAATAGGTTGTAATTGAGCTTTGGGAATGGTTTGGTTGGGTTTACCTACCATTTGACATGTATGGCAAGTTTTACAATATTTAGAGACATCTAACTTGAGACCAGGCCAATAAAAATGAGTAATAATTTTGTGATAGGTCTTGTTTATACCTAGATGACCTGACATAGGACTTTCATGGGCTATACTTAGTATTTCATGACGATATGACTTTGGAACCACAATCTGGTGGTAAACAGCCCATTCATCATAAGCTGGGACATCAAATGGTCGCCATTTTCTCATAAGAATCCCATTCTTTATATAGTAACACATTGGGACTTCTGAAATTTCATCTTCAGGTAAAGCCCTAAAAATTAATTTTGCAATCTCAGGATCAGTTTGCTGTTCCTGGATAAGCTGTGACTTTGACAGCGTGTCGTGACCTTGGTCTATAGACCGTGGTGGTGAATGACAAGACATTGACGAGTCTGTCTGAGTATCAGACAAACTGGGATCAAGAGACTTTTTAATCTCATTATTAAAATATTGACCGATAAAAGTATCCGTCAAGTCAATGTCAGAGTTTGAGTTTTTCAAAATGGCCTTTTTAGCCATAGCTCGGGTAACTGCACAAGAAGGATACAAGTCAGGAATTTCCTGCTCAATAGGGTCATCTGTTTGACCTAAATTTGGTGTGTCAGTTACAAGTGGATTAACCACAACCTTATCTCCAGCTAAGTCATTGCCTAGCAGTAAATGGACACCTTTAAATGGTAAGGAAGGTTTAATACCAATAACCACAGGCCCAGTAACCAAATCTGATGACAAATTAACATGATGGAGAGGGATATTAACAGTTCCACACTCTACACCCTGAATAAGGGCACTAGTACCGGAAGAAGTCTTCTCAGAAAAAGGCAGTATATCTGCTAAAATAAGAGATTGAGAAGCTCCTGTGCCTCTTAAAATTTTAATAGGGGTAGGTGGGCAATTATCACCTGAAAGTGATACAAAACCATTCAACATAAATGGTTCAAAAATCTCCATAGTAGAATCAGACTTGGGTTTTGTGACTATGTCAATTGTATTGGTTTTAATAGAAGACTGTGGCCTTGGTCTAAGAGTGGTGAGCCCTGTTGGCTTGGCTTCATCACTTTCTAACTTCCTTTTTAATTTCAAACATTCAGAAACAAGGTGACCAGGTTTCTTACAATAGTTACAAGTGGGTCGAGATAAGGGATATTGACTTTTGGTTTCACTAGTAGAATTGGGTTTGGGTGTATTGGATTGACTGGGCATGCCAGATGAATTACCAGACACAGATTTATTTTGGGGATGTGAGGAAGTAGGTTTTGGTTTATTAATAAAAGAAACTTTATGGGTAAGGTAGTAATTATCAGCCAGACGAGCTGCTTCTTCTAAAGTTTCAACTTGTTTTTCGTCTAAGAATGTCTTAACATCAAATTGAATACAACGTTTGAATTCTTCAACTAACATAAGTTGTCTTAGTTTATCATAATTTTGGTCTATTTTCTTAGAACAGCACCATCTATCAAATAACTGTTCTTTGTTTCTAGCAAATTCAACATGAGTCTGGTTGGAATCTTTTTTACAATTTCTAAATTTTTGTCTATATGCTTCTGGGACCAGCTCATAACCTTTGAGAATAAGTTCTTTAACAGTCTCATAATGATGACATTGTTCAACGCCTAGTTGTGTATAAATTTCACGAGCTTTGCCTATCAAAACACTTTGCAGAAGCAAAGTCCAGTGCTCTTTTGGCCAATTTAAGTTTTCTGCAACTTTTTCAAAGTGTAGGAAGTATTTATCAACTTCTTTTTCTTGAAATGGAGGAACAAGCCTAATATGTTTTGTAACATCGAAATTGTATTCAATCTTTTCCTTGGGCTGATTTGCTCTTTCTTGCATTTCAATTTCCCTCATTCTTAATTGAAATTCTCTCTCCTTCTCTCTCTCTTCTCTTTCCCTTTCTCTTTCCTTCTCTCTCTCTCTTCTCTTTCCCTTTCTCTTTCCTTCTCTCTCTCTTCTCTTTCTTCTCTCTGTCTTTCCCTTTCTCTTTCTATTTCTAACTGTCTGATCTGAAGTTTTAATTCAAGTTCTTTCGAACTTGAAACTGACTGAATGTCAACTATCAGGGAAAGAGCATTTTCATTAAAAATCTCCTCATCAACAAAATATTGTACCAAAATGTTCTTAATTTCATGTTTACGCATTGAAGATTTTATTTCAGACAATTTATAGTGCTTAGCAAGATTAAGCAAATCAGTCTTTTTACCCAAATTCAGTAACTCCACAGATGGTTCAGCCGTAAATTTATCTAAGTCAAAAGACATGTTTGTTTGTTGCTGGATTCAAGTACAAAATTGTATTATAATTACTGATTAGTAGACGAATGCGTTAGTCTATTTTCCAATCGATGGATAGTCCAAAATGGAAAACAAATACGTTAGTCTATTTTCCAATCCCGGACGAGCCCCCAATTTCTGTTACGAGTCAGGCGTAACTAGAAAGAAGAAGCCAGCAACAAACGATAACAATTAACAGAATTTATTAACAAAAATATCAAATAAACAGTGACAATATTACAATAGTACAAAACAATACCTTAGAAGTTCAATTCAGAAGACAAACTATTCCAGTCTTAATTCCAATCTGATCCTGATCCAAACTGAATGTAATCCAAGCACACGAAATAATCCTCACTTTAGTCTAGTCTGATCCAAATCCAAACTGAATGTAATCCAGGCACTAATTATGACACAAACACAAGATAATCCCCACTGTAGTCTGGCAATCATGTATTAACTAGTGAACACTGAGATGTAAAAAGCTTTTCCTTTTATAATAACAGAGAAACTTCCAGAAAATTCATGTTAAAATCAGTTGCATAATTTCCAGTAAACAGATTGTATAAACGCCTGGAAACTTCCAGCACAATATTCCACAAGAGAGAATCCAGTTCTAAAAATAGCAACAGGGGAAAACCATTCAAAAATAGATACACACATGAACAAAGCTAATAATAACTGGGCATGTACATAACAATTCAAGGTTCTGTTTTGTTCTATATTATCGTTTCACACGGTAAAAATACAGATGTTATTATTATCTCACATGAGCCCAACATGCTCAAGTGGAGCTTTTCTACAAGCCAATGTTGTGCTTCATTTACATTTTCTCTAAACAACTGGACCAATTTGAAAAAAAAAAGCCATACTACAAGGCTTGGACCTGCATATTTATCGTATATTTATACTCCTGCAAAACGAATGTTTTCGGGGACATACTGGAATCAGCCTGTCTGTCCGTGTGTGTCCGTCCGTGAACAAAATACATGTACTAGCAATTGCCTGTTTCTGTCAAAGCAATGGCGGGGGTATTAAGTCTCATTTAATGACAGGTGTTGTTTTTAGTATTTGGCCTCTTCCAACTTTCCTCAAGAAATCATCTAGGGATAACAGTGGATCCACCGGAGTCCTCAAACGTTCATACATAACCTCATAGACGGCAACCTTGCGAAATCTTCCTGTTCAAAATCAGACGGTCGAGAGTTTTGATATTTCATGTGTGGTATCGCTACAATGACCTTTACCAAGTACTAGTATGTTCAAATGGTGGCCCTCTGGTCAAAAGTTGCCACATGCTCCCCTCCACCCAGATGTCACAAATTTGCGCATAGTTATATTTGTTGCACGCTTTTCAAAATCTATCAAATATCAGAAAGGCAACAGTTCTAACATTTCTATCTACCAATTGTGTCCAAATGATGTCCTGTGGATAAAGAAATAGCCCAGTCCATGGATAAGAAGTTTGCAAATAGCCTTCAACGATATGAAATTTAAAAATCTTGTCAAGAACCAGATGGTTCAGAGTTTATATACAGTATCACCACTTGGACCTCTACGTGGATTGTGCAAGAGATGCATATTAAGAAATAACACAATGCATTGTGCCCTCTTACAGAAACAACTAGTTTGCGGCGCCATTGATGTTCAGCATCAATATTTTCTTGTTTATGTTGAAAATGGCAGTAACGATTTAACGGACCCGTTTATTGTCGTACACCGCTTAGATAAGAAAATAATATTCTTTGCTAAATATTTGTTGCCTGGCATGGATATACAGTCTATCATCATTGGCCAAGTCTTGTGGAGAAAACCTGCAGCTTCAGATACTAACTACAATAACAGAGTGGTAGAACTGAACAAGATTCTTCATAGACTATGCAGCCAGTCAGAGGACAATTTGATTTTCTGGCACCATAGGCACGACCGCTTATCTCTTAAATCACAACATTCGGTTGTGTATAAAAATATGTTGAGGGGATGTCCGGTTGCAGTTGAGGGGAAGCGACAATTCGGCAGGTGAACGGTGAGTGTCTTCGTTAAATCGGGATTGTTTTGTTTCTAGCCCAAAAATCGGAGAATGTGCTGCAATCCTTTATTCATTTTCACTTATATGTGAGACCCATCCAAAGCCGGATTCCCAGAGATTGCACGGAAATCTAGTTTCTCTCTGAGCAAGGGTAGCCAAAATAATGACATTTCGACTATTCTGGTGTGCGTTTGTTTAAAGACTAAACCCAACTTCTCTTAATAATAACTTCGTCATCCGGATTCTTAGTGAAAACGCCAATATTCATAAGTTATAATCAGAGGTGCTTTTTTTTTTTAGAGCGAGATTTTTTTTAAAGAATTTGTGACCCGTCACGCGAAAAGGGACCATCTGGGAAGTGCGAAAAGTACTGACCCTGGTCAGACTGCGCAGATTGTGCAGCCTGACATCCACGAAGTGGGGTCATTGCATATGTAATTGTCTCAGGTTAAATTTGATGAACTATAACAGGTTATATATCTGCATGTAAGCTATTAACAAATAAAAAAAGATTGAGTCCACAGGTCCTAATTATTAATGACATTCAATAAGTCGTCATGAAATACGGAATTTATTTAACGAGTCATCTATCAACATATAAAAACGAGTCTTTGTCGAGTTTTTATTTATTTTATATGACGAGTTTAATGAAATCGGTATTTCATGACCACTCATTGAAAGTCACTCTTTTTCGCCTAAAGTTAAGCTAGCACTGATCCTCTTGAGTACTGGGGCATGTGTACCTATTAATCTGGTACCATTGAGAAACCGTACTTGGCATGATTTAATCCATGTATACATATACGACGTGCGAATTTCCGCGAGCACTAAAAGAAACACTACATACACAGGAATTATTTTTGTCTCTTGGTGTCAGTCTGATATGACCACCCTTTTTTATACACAAATTGTATTTAAATTAAAACTCATCTCATCTAAATGAGATGTGGGGTTGTCTAGTATTTCTCAAGTATGTTAGATTTATAAGTATGATGTTCACCACCCTTGATACAACAAGATAGTACGGGTATAATCTTTTGCTTTTCCGCATGTCAGTCTGTACTCTGTCCGTCTTCATGTCAAATTTTATAATACTCGAAGTAAATATGTGCAATATTCCAACCATTTTTGTATGCTCTATAGTAAATATAAAGTATCAGCCTCATGTGATATTACATTATCAAAATGTGCTAATATTATTTTAAGGTATCCATTCAGTGCTTTCATTTTGAGAACAGTCGATTATCGTGAGTTATCCAGAATAACTGCTTTTATATTGAAGTAAAATTTTGGTCTTGCCTTAAAGACGAACAACAAAATGCTATAAAGAGAGAACGGGAAAATATAAGAGACAAAAAACAAGGGGAAATGCTTAGTATAATGACTTTCCCCTTTATCTCCTGTATTTTCCAAACACGATTGTAGAAATTAATTTTGCACAAGATATATTCAAATGCGTCAAAGTACGGAAATTTCAAAATATTTCGGAGTGGCCCCTCGATATGGACATATGGAAAATGAGCTTTATTTACTAAGTAAGCTTTTTATATATTTTCAGACGCCTCAAAGGAAAAGACATAGTTGCCAAATGTGTACGAAATCTTTCTGTCAGAAGGGGAAGTTAAATTATCATGTCAGGACTTCTCATCTGGGTGCACAAAAACCAAGATGCTCATACTGTGATAAGACATTTTCTACAAGGTATGGGCAGAGGTGTCATGAAACAATCATACACCTTGGAAAGAGTGACTTTAGCTGCGATGCTTATGGAAAATTATTTGGTACTAAGAATGCATTGGTGGGACACATACGGTCGACTCATATGACAAAGGAGAAATAGACTTTAAATTTGTAATATTTTTAAGAAAATCTGTGGTAGAAAAACGTTAACTCGTTTACAAGCTGTTAAATTTACGTGCGTGTAGGTTTGTTTTACGCCATTTTTTAACAATCTTTCAGCTATGTCACGGCGAAGTTCACTTATTCATGGGCTTCTTGAGCGTCATCAATACTAAGTTTGGGATCTACATGCCTTTCCAAAGGACATACATGTACGCACGTGTCCATCGGTGCGGCCGGGACTCCAACCCGCAACCCTCGACAACTCTCAGATTACGCAACCCTCACCACTGAGCCATTTTGCATTCTGCATTTAGATTTGTAGTTGTGGACAGGTCCAATACAAATTTTATAAGGACTTAACCGTATTCGATGTCAACTTGTTGAAACGGTTTTTTGTTTGTTTTTAGTTCTACTGGCTTTCAGCCAGCAGAGCTTATGTCATGGCGTGGTTTCCGTCGTCCGTCCGTAATTACGTCCGTATGTCCACTTCTTGTGAAAGCATTTCCTCCCCTATTTATTGATGGATTTGGATGAAATTTTCACAGAATGATTGTCATCAAGTGACACAGCGCATATT
Source organism: Tridacna crocea (assembly GCA_943736015.1). Classification (NCBI taxonomy): domain Eukaryota; kingdom Metazoa; phylum Mollusca; class Bivalvia; order Cardiida; family Cardiidae; genus Tridacna; species Tridacna crocea. The sequence goes on from OX031063.1 coordinate 49,990,815, forward strand.
GTCGAGGTTTTGCTGTGCAGCGGCGTATATTGTGACGGCGACACTCTTTTTTGACAGTGCACTTTTTCCTTTTCCCATTATTTTTCTACCTCATAAGAGAACTAAAACTCAACCACAAATTCAAATAATGAATGAATGAATGAATGGTGTTTTATGGCCCGTCGACAACTTAGGTCATATTGGGCGCACTTACATATAAAATCATGCATCTACTTTAAGTTATACTGTGAAACATTGACACAGATGAGAAGCAACCTTGTTTACAAGATAAAAAGTTAAACTTTGAATAGGTCAATAGGCCTTAAAATGTAATATTTATAAATTAAACAACAAAATAAATGTTGAGAAACAGGGCTTCCCTATTTACTCAAATATTTTAATAGAACCCCCTTAAAGGAGGATAAACACTTTTAAGACCGTCAGTAAAAATTGAAATGTCAAAAAAGTAAAACTAAATCTTCTTAAAAAGGTTAACTTCTTTCAGAAACTCGAATAGTGATTCTAATTTCACAGTATCAAACAAAGTTTTTAAATTGTCAACATGAAAGTATTTATCCCTGTACGGTGCAAGATCTGTGCACTCTATCAGTAAATGCTTGACAGAAAAAAATGTATTGCATGGGATACATACAGGAGGCTCTTCTCCTTTGAGAAGATATGAGTGCGTCATATGGGTATGACCTATTCTCAAACGGGCCAAAATAACTTCCTCTCGACGGTTTGACCGTAAGCCAGGGAGCCATTCACTTGTATTTGGCTTGATATTGAATAATTTGTTTTCTTGATTTGAAAGATCACTCCAAGATCTTTGCCAAACACCATGAATAAAACTATTAATAAGAGGTTTAAAATCACTAAAAGGAACTTTAAACGGTAAAATTTCTAGCGATAATGCGTCCTTGGCAGCTTTATCTGCCTCTTCATTACCACTAATACCAATATGGCTGGGGAGCCAGCAAAAAACTATATCAGCTCCTTCGCATAATCTGGATAATTTCTCAAGGAGATTGATTACAAGCGGATTATCCGTTTTCTCGCCCTCAAGTGCTTGCATAACTGATAAAGAATCAATATATATAATGTATCGCCAATAGCCGTCTTGTTCAATATGGTTGAGGGCAAGGTCAATGGCTTTTAACTCCGCAGAGAAGATAGACGAATTATTAGGTAACCGGAACTGATACAATTCACCGTCTAGGACGGCAGCTGAAGCAACTTTTTCCCCATCTTTTGAACCATCCGTGTAGATTTCTTCATGAGTGTAATATTGTTCTTTGACTTCAAGGAATTTAGTTTTGAAAATCATTGGATCTGTAGTAGCTTTCTTATCTGAAGCAAGATTGTAAATATAAGTTGGACTTTTTGAAGTCCATAAAGGAACTTCAGAAATCTTATGGCTTGCCACATCTTCAAGATCACAATCAAGGCAATTAACATCCGCTTCACAGCGTAAACTAAAAGGAGGTATAACTTTCTCTCTTTTTAAAAATTCATCCTTGTACAATGGTTCAAATACTACTTCATGAGTTGGGTTGTCAGGGTTTGATTTTAATTTTAAGTAATATTGCAAGGAGAGTTTCTTCCTGCGTAAATTTAGAGATGGTTTACCAGCTTCAGCATATAAGCTATTGACGGGAGATGTCCTGAAAGCGCCAAGTGCTAATCGTAAACCTTGGTTGTGGATAGAATCCAATTTCCGAAGGTACGATTGTCGGGCTGAGCCATATACGATACAGCCGTAATCTAACTTGGAACGGACAAGTGATCTATATAGTCTTAGTAAGACTTTCCTGTCGGCTCCCCAGTCCATGCTGGAGACAACTCGTAAAAGATTAAGAGCTTTTTGGCATTTATTACTTAAGTAATTGATGTGTGAAATAAACGACAGTTTAGAGTCAAATAAAAGACCTAAAAATTTGAATTCAGGAACGACTTCAATTTGTACCCCATCTAATGTAAGTTCGGGATCCAAGTGTAATTTTCTTGATTGGCAGAAATGCATGCATTTGGTCTTGGTTTTAGAAAATTTGAAACCATTTTCTCTTGACCACTTGCTTAAATTATACAGCACTTGCTGTAACTGCCGCTCTATTGTATGCATATGCTTGGATCTATAGCAAATACAGAAGTCGTCAACATACAAAAAGCATTCTACGCCAGGGCACACAGACTTCACAATATTGTTGATTTTGACACTGAACAGTGTAACAGAGAGAATGCTTCCCTGGGGAACGCCCATTTCTTGTTCATGAGGGTTTGAGAGAGTATCTCCAACCCGGACTCTAAATTGACGTTCATTCAAAATGCCGAAATGAAATAAGCAAGGCGACCTCTTACACCGAAATCATGGAGGTCGTTCATGATTCCATACTTCCTTGTGGTATCGTAAGCACTTTCGAGGTCGAAAAATACGGAAACAACATGTTCCTTTTTTATAAAAGCTTGGCGAATAAATGTTTCGAAGCGAACTAAATGGTCGAGAGTTCTTCTTTGTTTACGAAACCCGCTCTGAGCGGTTGCAATAAGTTTGTTTTTTTCCAAAAACCAAACAAGCCGGTCATTGACCATCCTTTCCATGGTTTTGCAAATACAACTTGTTAAGGCTATAGGACGATAATTGGCAGGATTCGTTGAGTCTTTACCCGGTTTTGGTATGGGAATTACAATAGCCTCTTTCCAGGAATCTGGGAGAATACCAGTATGCCAGACTTGATTAAATATGCGAAGTAAACAGTCGAGGGATCGAAATGGTAAATGTTTCAAAAACTGGTAGTGGATGTCGTCACATCCAACAGCAGTGTCATGACACTTCTTTAATGCTTTCTTCAATTCTTTTACAGTGAAATCTTTATTGTAATGTTCATTGTTATTCGACTTAAAATTTAGCTTTGTTTTTTCTTTAGTGTTTTGAAATTTCTGAAATGCTGTCGAATAATTTGAAGAAGAGGATTTCTCTGCAAAGGTGTCAGCTAAGACATCTGCCATGTCTGCTTTGGAGGTGACGACATCATCACCAACATTTAAGTGTCCAACATTTAATGAGTTTTTGCCCTTAATTTTCCGGATCATGTCCCATGTCTTTTTGACAGACGATCTAGAATTTAATCTAGACACGTACTGTCGCCAAGAAACACGTTTACTTTGCTTGATAGTCCGACGTGCTTTTGCACGAGCAATTTTAAACTTTGAAAGATTTTCCGGGGTTGGTCTCAGGTTAAATTCTCTGAGAACAGATTTTCTTTCTCTTATAGCCTTTTTGCAATCATCATTAAACCATGGCTTGTTTGGGTGCCTTGGATTTGTCGAAGTTCGAGGAATTGACTTTTCAGCAGCCGAATAAATTAAGGAAGTGAAGATATCAGCAGGATTTTCACAATCTTCAAAAACTTTGGGATGAATTGTCTGTTCACAATGAATTTTGAATTGTTCCCAATTGGCTTTGTGGAGTTGCCAACGTTGAGGACGTTGTTGTACTGAAGGTCCTACTTCCGATACTTTTATCGGGAAGTGATCACTTCCATGAAGGTCATCACAAACCTTCCAGTTAAAATCTGGAACAATTCCAGGGCTGCATAAAGTAAGATCCAATGATGAGTAAGAACCAGTAGCAGGATGAAGATAGGTTGAAGATTTATCATTTAGCAGAACAAGGTCGTGTTTCGTGATAAAATCCTCTATAATTCGACCCTTGTCATTAGTATCTCAACATCCCCATAATGTGTGGTGGGAATTAAAGTCTCCCATTAAGATGAAAGGCTTCGGCAATTGTTCTACAAGATCATCAAGTTTCCTAGCATCAATTGGCAAGCTAGGAGGAAAATAAATAGAACATAAGGTAATGGCCTTATTTAGGGATATGTTTACCGCAACAGCTTGTAGTGTTGTTTGAAGCTTTACACAATGGTGTGGAACACTGTTGTTTACTATTACGGCAACACCTCCTGAAGCTTTATCGTTACCAGTAAAGTTTTTCAAGTAACAAGAGCTATACTTCAAAGGAAACTTGTCGGAGTCTTTAAGAAATGTTTCCTGTAAACAAAGTGCTACTGGCTTTTGTTTGTTAATTAAAAGATTCAATTCCTCGACGTTAGCTTTAATGCTTCGACAATTCCATTGCAGAAAATTGTTAGTCATGAGAAAGTTGAAAATTAGGAAAATACCACAGAGTTTTGGGAGTATGTGTTTGTTCATTTTTTGTTATTTAGTTTGATGATTCGGCCTTGCCTATTTAAATTTGACTCTGCTTGTGAGTCTTCCGCCTCCATGTCTTCATCAAGACACTGGAAGCGGTTATGCTGTTGAATTGGGTCATCAGATCCCTTTGGAAGGCGATCTGATGAAACCTGAGGAGGAGATTTATTTCTCCTTCGGCTAGGACTATTTGAAGCCTTCGCCTGTGCTTGTGTTATATTTGACTTTCTTGTTAAAGCTTGGTTGGATGCAGTATTCTGGTTGCTTTTGCTGGGTGGGTATTGTGGACTTCTCTTGCATATTTTCAGTACTACTAGACGATTGTTCTGTTGTTTGTACACCAGTATCAGTTGTTTGGGTATGAGCGTCCCTACGTTGAACAACTTTAGATGCATTTGCTTTTGATATTGATGCATATGAAACACCCAAAGCGTTTCTTGCTTCCACAACTTTCCTCGCTTCCGGAAATGAAAGGCCTTCAGTGTATTTGACAGTTACAATTTCCTTTTCCTTTTTCCATACTGGACAAGATCGTGAAGTTGCAACATGTTCTCCCTGACAGTTCTTGCATCTAATATCAAACTCACATTTTTCAGCTTTGTTTACCAGGTTGGAATTGCCACAACGTCGGCAGAATTCTTCACCTTGGTTGTACTTGCATTTACTCTCATGGTGCCCAAACTTGTAACAACAATAGCATTGAAGTGGATTTGGTATATACAGGTCCACTGCGACTTTAAGATATCCTACCTTCAAATATTTAGGCAAAATAGCTGTATTAAATGTCAACACTATTGTATTAGTGGGTTTCCTAACTCCATCTCTGAAAACGGTAATTCGTCTTGCAGCTGTTACGTTTTGATCAGAAAGTTCAGAAGTTATTTCATGTTCAGAAATGCCTGCAAGATCTGGGCAACGAATGATGCCCTTTGAGGTATTCAAACTGCCGTGAGGAACGCACTTGGCAGGGATGTTAAAAAAGTGCTTTATTTTCATGAGAGTCCTAGCATGTACAGCTTTCTCTACTTCAACGAGAAGGCTTCCTGATTTTAGCTTTTTAACCGACTTTGGCGATCCAGTTAGTCCAACTAATACCTTTTCGATTACAAAAGGAGATAATTTTGATAGTTGCTGGTCAGGTACAGTTGACTCAATAAGCAAGAAGCGAGGAAAGGCTGAGTTTGTCGATAGGACATTTTCCAGGTCTGCATCTAGTTGATCACGGTTTCGTTTTCTGTTTTGGTGATCCATGTTTGGGTTTTTAATGTTCATCATCCGTGGTCCCCGCCCACCGCGGAGCCCAACTAGGGGGCATGGAGTACGGAGCGGATATCCAGCTCCCCATGCCAGGGTTACCCAGATGATATACTCGGACGGCAAGGATAATGCAAAGCGACAAGCAGCAGACATGGCTAATTCCTGGGAATCAGAGAACAGCCATGGAAGCTACTGCCTCATTCACGGAACCCGTACCACCCAATTAGCCCATGAGCCTATATTAGACTGAGGACTAAAACATGTTCTGCAAAGTAAAAAATTGTAAGTTTGAACATACTGTATATAAGTACATGCGATATCTTAGGTAAAGTAAACAAACAGGATTACATGCAACATGAAGAAACTTCTTAAGTTCGTGCAGTTATTATCTTAATTTTTGGAGATATTCCAGGTATTACCCAAGTCTCAGTAAAAACTTATAAACTAAAAAAGCCCAAAATCTAAAAGCGACCAGCCGATTGCACCAGACCGGGCCCATCTAGGCTCTCGTTTACACCGAAGCCGAGGCCGAAGCAGTGTATTGAAGAGCTGGAGATCCCTGGGCTCCCCTCAACTGCCAGGACCCTCTTTTCCGACTTACGAGTCTCCACCCATGGCAAACAGGCGGGTCCATTGGTGGGTTCTTACCACTCTGCAGGACGGCAGCCGGCGAATTCTACCCCCCGTCCGGCTGGGGGAAATTCAAATAAACCTTTTATCACTAAGTCTATGCCTTTTGCGACCCTGATGTTAACGACTTTGAAAATATCGTGGGAAAAGGAGAAATTGCAATTTCTCCTTTCCTCACAATGTTTTCTACCTAACCTCTTCAGAGAACTAATACTTATTTTGTTTAACCTCACAAAATGTCGTCTGCAGATGTTTGAATCTCAGGGAGAGTTTAAATTTTGTCGTTTTGAAATGGTTAAATACACAACATATGGCCTGCGCCGTGCGATTTTGGGCACTCGGGATCTTGCGATTGATTGGGTATTGGATCAGCTCGTGCAGTCTACATAGGCTTATCCAAGACGACACTTTGCATTCTTTTGGGGTTTTCTGTGAAAGGAAAATATATGCTTGTATCTAATACATTGTACGCTTAGAGTACCATCATAGATTATCCTGCGCAGGCTAATCCGGGATGACACTATACGCAAATGTCCGAGTGCCTAAAATTGTATGGCGCAGATCAAATATGCCCGTGAATGCTCGGCTCATGTTGTTTATATTCATCGCCGCCGCGTTCCGTTCTCAACGTTGATTACATTAAAAATCGAGAGCGGAACGCAGCAGTGATGCTATTCTCACGTTAGTACTTGTCACTGTTTGTTTTCACTTCCGCTTGTGGCATTTGATATTGTTCGCTCAAGTTGTAGATGGTTGTGTTTCTGAGCTTTGAATATGGTTTGAATTACGCGTACGCCCTGATACTATGAGTCTATGAATAGAACTGCAAGAATGTGACTTTAAGAGTGTTTATGTTACAAATTTTTAAGTATTTCCGTTTCATTTGCTAGTTTTCCGATTTTGTTGGTTTTGAGTCAGGTACGTTAACATTTAGACCTTATCGTTAACATGAAATCGGCAGATTAGTAACAGTCAATAATGCAGTGGATTTCATATCAATACACTGAAGATAATTCAATGCTTATGTTAAAACCAAAAAATATTATATCATAATTAAATATGATGTAAAATCTTGACTGATGGTAACATGACATCGACTCCCATCAAAAAAATGATTGCTTACCAGGCTGTACCCTTTTAGAAATGTGCACTATGGCGTTCAAGAGCATTTTGTGTATGTTTTGCCTTATTTGCTAACTGAAGACAAACATTAAGAGACCACTTCAGATACCATTAAGCTAACTGTGATGATGTGCTGAATGACTCAAAAATAGTTAATGTACCTGACAGAGGGAATTGGGTGACATTTTTGGAGTAAGCTTATCTTACTCTTTCAAAGTCAGAAGAGGGCCCCATCGTTTATTTCAGTTGTGTAAAAGGTTAAAGTTAATAAAAATATATAAAATTATCTTAACCAGTGTAGTTCATAATTTCGTCATTGCTAACCAGAAATTGTTCCTTTAAGTGACATTGAGTGTTGTATCATTTTTTCTCGCATAGGACTTTAAAATAACGTTTTATATTGTGTCTGTAACATTTCAGACCCTTCCAACAGAGCAATATGGGACACTTACACATGAAAAATTTACTTGCATACAGTTGAAAAAAATACTAGGACAAAAGTAATTTAAATGTAAAAGCTAACATAATCTGAGGTGAAAAGTGTACGATAGGAAATACGAAAGACTGTAGCGAATTTAATCAAGAAATTTTAATGACTTTTATGACATCTGTCGATCCTTTACACATGCAACCATCTTCGATTGACAAACACATTATTATCAACTGTGTACGTTGTAAAGTTGGCGTTTGTCAACTAGGGGAACAGAAACCTTTCACAAAGATAAATGAAGAATTCATATATGTAACTGATGCGGAGTGTCAACTTTGTTTTTTATGTTTGAGTTTTGTTTCCTTGCACGAACATTTCCAAACCGTGTGGGAGAAAAAAAGTGACAAATACACACACACACACACTATGGAATCAGAATATTGCACGAAATTTATCGGACCTGGTCTACGACTTTCTTTAACGCAACGTGATAATCATCTATATCTTTACATACGAGATATATTTAAAAGAAAAAATATTTCTATGCCATGGAGTGATGATTAGAATAGGTTCGGCATGTACCCATGATTCGTGTTTGTTAGAATTTCATTATATAATTTTACCTTGGCTGTAGTCTTAGACGAAATAGAACGTTACAAAAACTAGTTGGTTACCCGTTTCCTACCGGGGTAAAGTTAGTTAGCCGAAAATCAGTGTTTGATTGCGTTTGATTTTGTAGAATATCTCTCTCTATATATATATATTCGTAAATTGTTTCATATAATCTTATACATAGAATCTTTTAGAATAAGAACAATAGTATCATTAAAATTCTTTACGTTAAATTACCGAAATACTGAGTACTAACGAAAACAAAATTCTATGCTCAATTGGCTGAACATAATTCTCAACTTCATTTGGGCTTCCAATATCATATTAGCAAAGCAGATCGTTCGACTAAAGGTCACATGAAGGTTATGTAACAACGGAAAGAACGAAAATGTTCGGTTAATGTGCCTTGATTGTGGTTTTGCAACTCTCGAATACAAGAGCCGATGTTGTCCTATACCATCTATGCGAGGGAAAACAGAGATGTAACTTTAGATACGTTGAATCGGGAATTTACCGTTCATCGAAGATTTTAAACGTGCTACAACGGATTGATATCGACCCGGAAGTCGTATTGATGTTTCTCAACTCCCCAGTTTGACTAACATTTTCATAGATCACCAGGATGTCATGCCAGTTTGTAGCATCGTTACAGGTCTAGCTCTGAACCACTGCATCAATATATACGCTAATGGGGAACCACCAGTGCTCTGCTGTAACAAGGAGGTATGTAACCAAGACATGTGGGACACTGACATATTCCATAAACCATAATCTCCAACCGCCGCCATGGTGGCCCGGTGGTTAGACTCCTCATGGGCGAGAGGTCGTGGGTTCAATCCCTGACTGGTACAGATCACAATCTTTGAAACTGGCAGTAATGGCTTCCTCTCCTTGACGCCCTGGGTTATGGAGATAGTAATACGACTAACCCCAAAAATGTCGGTATAATGGGCTGGTTTTAAAAGGTCCAACCGAAATACTGTTGTGGCGGTGAAAAACACCAAACATACAAGACCATACAAACCCATTGAAAGGTTATTAAGTTCCCGAGACGAAAGGTTCAGACAAAAGGTGCCAAGCAGAGAGCATTTTTATCTCCTTGACACATCTCCTTAACATAGTTAATCCAGCATTGTCCATTGACTGATGTAAATGGAATGAATCCAATTTATTATTTTTGTTTTCATGGGTTTCGTTTAGGAGTTCTGTGTATAATGCCAATTATAAGGTTCATATAAGACATTTAGCACAGAATAGAGAATACATTTCTTTTTTATAGATTGGAACAACACCAATAAGCACAGTAAGCAGTGACAAGACAACTGTAAAGGCTAGACGGATGTAAGCGCCGACAAGAGCACTGTGAAGACCACAGTAACAGCAACGGTGAGCAGGGAAAAAGTTAATTTTGTTGATATTAGTGAAAAACGGTTGAAAGCGGTCTAAAACACCAATCAACAAAGGTTGACTTAACCCCTTTCCCAGATAATTCCTAAGGTTGGGAAAAGAAGGAAATGTTCATTCTTACTCTGGGAAAAGGAAGAAATGTGGTAATGAGCATTTTTTCTATTTCCCACAATATTTTTTATTTTTTCCAGGAAAAGGATTTGGAAAAATACTCTGGGAAAGGAGGTAATGCTCATAATGAGCATTTTTTCCATTTCCCACAATATTTTTTATCCTCCAGGAACAGCAAAAGACTAGTACCAGTTCTGAAAAACAAATCTATGGAATTGTCCACGGCTCAGTGGTTGAGGTAGAAAAGGAAAGGAGTAGGGGTCTGTTTCACTGGCCATATGGGAAATGTTGTGAGGCTAGATATTTCAGAGACCTTAGTCTTGCGAAACCTAATAAGGGACTACATGAATAAGTGAACTTCGTTGGTGTAAGTGAAAAATGGTTGAAAGCGGTCTAAAACACCAATCAACAAAGCTTGACTTGAATTGACCCTTTTTCCACATAAGCCTGATTTTTACGGCCTCGAGGTTGAAGGCCTTGGAAAATACTCTGGGAAAAGTAGGAAATGCTCATAATGAGCATTTTTTTTCCCATTTCCAACAATATTTTCTATACTTCCAAGAACAAGTCTCATCATTTGAACAACATTTAATTTGTCATCTGCAATGGCTCTCAAATTGAGCAAGACCAAAATGTTCTTATCTAGAACTTTGTTCTTTGATGAAAAAGTATAAGAGAAAATCAGGACCTTTCATTCTTTTCCTCTTTTTTTTCAGATTGCAGAAATAGCAGCAAGAAAAACACAACTAAAGGTTTATATATTTTTACTCCGTGTCAACACTAAGTTATAAAGATATTTCTACTTCGAATACATTTCTTACCACAAAAAATTATTGTTATCTGCTTGAAGCAAAATAGAAAAACAAACCCCATTGCAATAGAAATGGATTGTCTGGAAAATAGAATTTACAGACCTTCAGCATCTTCCTTTGAGTCTGATGATTTGTATCTTGAACCTCTTATAACTCGGCATATAAGTAATTCCAATGTTAGCATAGTAGATGGAGCTGAGCATATTTATACTGCACCTGTAAAAATTTAGATTTATTAAACATATATTTACATTACATTTTTTTCCCAAAGTATATTCATATTAAAGATTTTTAAAATAAATACCGTAATGAAGTAAATACGGTAATGTCTCAAAGCCCCCCCCCCCTTCCACACACACACACACACACACACACACACACACACATTTAAACAAACAACATTTAACGTCTGGTAAAGAGTTAAAATGTTGGCTAATGCTAGAATATGTTAATTAGGGGTGGAGCATTGGTAAGAGACATTACGGTAGGTAAAAAATAAAACAACATGTAATGTCTTTGTAGGTTCTTTTCCCACTTACATCGTCATTATCATTATCATCATACCGATGTTCATCACAATTTCCCTCATCACATTTGCTATCATGAAGTGTAGAAGACGAAGACGTCATGATATGAGTAATGATTTGCCAATGGAAAATATTTTATTTGACAATGAGTCAGAGTTGGACACGGTTATCTTTTCTGCTGCACATAGGAAACATGATTCCCATGTTAATTTGTTAAATTACTGTTATTTTCAAGATACATGTGATTCATATGTTTTTTACAACAGTTCTTTATTGAATTTAAAGGTTGCTGCTTTCGACACTGTAATTACCAGCACAGCTCTAATCATTGATATATTTATGCAGCCCTTCTGTAATATGAACATGAATACTAATCAGGAATTTGAGTTGTACATAATTATGTGATTCACCAAGTGAATGGTGTAAGTGTTGTGACAGATTTTTATTTCCTACTCGAGTAAAACATCTGGAAAGAGGATATCACACAAGTGGTCATTCTGTAAGATTCAGTGCTTCAACAGATATAAGTTCGGCATGTCGTTCTTACTTATCTCCTCAAAAAATGCCAGCTCTGTCATCAGCTGAGAATTTCTTGGGATAGACAATATTCCCGAAGAATTGAGTTGTTTATCAAGCCTAGAAAAAAAAAAAAAACAACTTTTGGCTAAAATTCAAGTCTGCATGTCTATGGTTTTGCTCCCTGGTGGTCAATATGCAGAGAAAAGGTCTCCTAGTCAACTTGCCAAATAGCTTTGAATCATTTGTGGTTTAAAAAGTTTGAAGGTGAAAGAGTTGTGGGTACAAGAGGTGGGTTGCTAATTGACCCTCTAAAAGTAATAAGAGCATTTCAATGGCTAAAAGCTAATAATGATCTTTATAGACCATGTTACTTAACTATTTGTAATTCATCGGATGAGCACAAGTTTAATGGTAATGTTTCGTTGATGAGGGAAACTGCCAAGAAGAAGTTTCTTTTGGTTCAGTTGACTGTTGTGTAAATGAGAGCAGGACATCGTGTTGGCATTTTCCAATAATTTTTTTTCTACACTGTTAAGGACAAGATTTGAGCCATGTTTTTAATTGGCTGCCTATGATTTTGGACCAGACTAAATATTTGCATGAACAGATGAACTGTCTTCAGACTTAAAAAATAACTTTTTTTTCACCACAGGCTGTCGCAACAAAAAGCGGGAAGACAACAAATGCCCATCTTGTATGGCTACCAGCCTAACCAGAGAGAAGTGGTATTGTGCTGCAACTCTTATTTCTCAACGAGGACAATTGTTTGAACAACACAGGCTGTTTTATGATGACCTCGAACAGCTTTTCACACTGCCCGACTCGAAAACTGCAAACGTGTCGGGAAATCTTAATTCTTCAATCATATCGCAGTTACCAGTAAATGGCCATGGAATGTTCAATAGTAAAGATGTGACTATTACAAACTGTAAACGTTCACTGTCTTCATGAACACATACATGGATTTGACCCATTTGCTTGATTTTGTACATGTAAATTACTTTTTTTTTATCATCAGAGAATTGACCTCGTACGGAAAAAGGTCTTGTTATTTTGATTAGGACTAATAGATAATGTGATTTTGATTAGGACTAATAGATAATTAACAGAAATTTTGAGCGCATTTGCAACAAATTGCGGAAGATGCATTGTGACAAAAAATGACCATTGCCAACTTTTCTTTTTTTGCCTCAATTTTTTTTCACTTTCTAGCACAAAAAAAGGATACTCTTAACAGATTCTTGGTTTTCCCATATTTTTTGTAACAAAAGGCCTGTTAGTATAACTCTGCTTGAACTCTTTACCGAACTACACACTTACAGATTGGAATGAATTAATGAATGGCGTTTTATGGCCCGTCGACAACTTAGGTCATATTGGGAGCACTTACATATAAAATCATGCATCTACTTTAAGTTATACTGTGAAACATTGAAACAGAATAGTGATAATAAAGAAGCAACCTTGTTTACAGGGTAAAAAGTTAACTTTGAATAGGTCAATAGGCCTTAAAATCTAACACTTATAAACTAAACAACAAAAATAAATATTGAGAAACAGGGCTTCCCTACTTACTCAAAATCAAAAATTGTTTTTCTATCCCAATGGATGTGGCAAAAATTACAAAAGGGACCAATCATGTATCCCTATTTCAGGTATTATACTTGACACCAGCCCTTATTCCTATAGTGTGTAATAGTGACTTACATGTACATGTAATCATATCAGCAAGCAGTTACTTAAGCCAAGGTGTCAGAAATGAAAACTAAAGACCTTGTTTGGAACTTTTATAGAGTTTTGGAAAACTGGCAAAAGCCAGCTGATAACTAGCCATGGCAGGGACAAAATATTTTTTCCACTCAAGTCAACTCTATCATATCGGTGAATTCAACCCAACTTGGAACCAAAAAAAAAAATATATATATATATCATCCACTAAATAGCACGACTGTCTTCTTAAAATTCATCTGACCATTAAAATTTCCAAATGACCAAGTTACAAATATCAAACAGACCACTATTAACCAGTATTGACCACTTTGGGAGTATTGACCGGGGCGGTCAACCTTGCAACAAGGGAATAAGGTTTTGGAAGTATCGTGGATTCTGACCTGACATTGGATACTTTGGGGATCATGGGGTGCATTTGGATGTCAGGAGACTAAGCGGTTCCCCTTCACCAATGGTCAAATATATTCGAAGTATCAAACAATTGAACTGCTGTGAACAATTCTTGTCGGCAGCTCAGGCCAGTATAAATTTGTTTGTAGTTGTTTACCACTGGTATTGAATAGTGTCAAGTCATTAGCCAACTTATTTATAATTTGGGGGCGTAAAAATCTACAGGGATTCGACTCTTGATATACCTGACTTTCTTTTTTAAACTATTTGCGGTCTGTTATGCTCTAAGATGTGAATAAGACTAAATGCATCTCTCTTTCCTTGGTAACATCTACATAAAAATATAAGGCATTTAAGTGACCAGATTTTTTTCAAGACATTATTTAGTGACCTGTCATTTATCTTTAAGAGTCCACAGTAGAAGCCTTTTCTAGTGCAATGACCTACCTATACCTAAATTACAATTTGCATTGTATTGCTCGTGGGGGGGGGGGGATTGACGTCATAGCGTCCCCACGCGCGGGGGTGTCATTGTTCTTAGATGACGTAGACGATGTATATGTATGATGTGAACAATAGACTTTACTGTTAATTGACGTCATAGTGTCCCCACTAACGGGAGGTCATTGTTTTTCGATGACGTAGACAATGTTTATGTACTAGAACAATAGACTCGATCAATCTATGAGATAACAATAGGGAACATGAATGAATGAATGAATGGTGTTTTATGTCCCGTCGACAACTTGGGTCATATTGGGCGCACTTACATGTAAAATCATGCATCTACTTTAAGTTATACTGTGAAATAATAAGAAGCAACCTTGTTTACAGGATAAAAAGCTAACTTTGAATAGGCCAATAGGCCTTAAAATGTAATACTTATAAATTAAACAACAAAATAAATACTGAGAAACAGGGCTTCCCTATTTACTCAAACATTTTAATAGAACCCCCTTAAAGGAGGATAAACACTGTTTAAGACCGTCAGTAAAAAGTGAAAAAGGTTAACTTCTTTCAGAAACTCGAATAGTGATTCTAATTTCACAGTATCAAACAAAGTTTTTAAACTGTCAACATGAAAGTATTTATCCCTGTACGGTGCAAGATCTGTGCACTCTATCAGTAAATGCTTGACAGAAAAAAATGCATTGCACGGGATACATACAGGAGGCTCTTCTCCTTTGAGAAGATATGAGTACGTCATATGTGTATGACCTATTCTCAAACGGGCCAAAATAATTTCTTCTCGACGGTTTGACCGTAAGCCCGGAAGCCATTCACTTGTATTTGGCTTGATATTGAATAATTTGTTCTCGTGATTTGAAGGATCACTCCAAGATCTTTGCCAAACACCATGAATAAAACTATTAATAAGAGGTTTAAAATCACTAAAAGGAACTTTAAACGGTAAAATTTCTAGCGATAATGCGTCCTTGGCAGCTTTATCTGCCTCTTCATTACCACTAATACCAATATTGCTGGGGAGCCAGCAAAAAACTATATCAGCTCTTTCGCATAATCTGGATAATTTCTCAAGGAGATTGATTACAAGCGGATTATCCGTTTTCTCGCCCTCAGGTGCTTGCATAACTGATAAAGAATCAGTATATATAATGTATCGCCAATAGCCGTCTTGTTCAATATGGTTGAGGGCAAGGTCAATGGCTTTTAACTCCGCAGAGAAGATAGACGAATTATTAGGTAAACGGAACTGATACAATTCACCGTCTAGAACGGCAGCTGAAGCAACTTTTTCCCCATCTTTTGAACCATCTGTGTAGATTTCTTCATGACTATAATATTGTTCTTTGACTTCAAGGAATTTAGTTTTGAAAATCATTGGATCTGTAGTAGCTTTCTTATCTGAAGCAAGATTGTAAATATAAGTTGGACTTTTGGAAGTCCATAAAGGAACTTCAGAAATCTTATGGCTTGCTACATCCTCAAGATCACAATCAAGGCAATTAACATCCGCTTCACAGCGTAAACTAAAAGGAGGTATAACTTTCTCTCTTTTTAAAAATTCATCCTTGTACAATGGTTCAAATACTATTTCATGAGTTGGGTTGTCAGGGTTTGATTTTAGTTTTAAGTAATATTGCAAGGAGAGTTTCTTCCTGCGTAAATTTAGAGATGGTTCATTAGCTTCAGCATATAAGCTATTGACGGGAGATGTCCTGAAAGCGCCAAGTGCTAATCGTAAACCTTGGTTGTGGATTGAATCCAACTTCCGAAGGTACGATTGTCGGGCTGAGCCATATACAATACAGCCGTAATCTAACTTGGAACGGACAAGTGATCTATATAGTCTTAGTAAGACTTTTCTATCGGCTCCCCAGTCCATGCTGGAGACAACCCGTAAAAGATTAAGAGCTTTTTGGCATTTATTACTCAAGTAATCGATGAATGGATGTGTGGAATAAACGACAATTTAGAGTCAAATAAAAGGCCTAAACATTTGAATTCAGGAACGACTTCAATTTTGTACCCCATCTAATGTAAGTTCAGGATCCAAGTGTTATTTTCTTGATTGGCAGAAATGCATGCATTTGGTCTTGGTTTTAGAAAATTTGAAACCATTTTCTCTTGACCACTTGCTTAAATTATTCCGCACTTGCTGTAACTGCCGCTCTATTGTATGCATATGCTTGGATCTATAGCAAATACAGAAATCGTCAACATACAAAAAGCATTCCACGCCAGGGCACACAGACTTCACAATATTGTTGATTTTGACACTGAACAGTGTAACAGAGAGAATGCTTCCCTGGAGAACGCCCATTTCTTGTTCATGAGGGTTTGACAGAGTACCTCCAACCCGGACTCTAAACTGACGTTCATTCAAAAATGCCGAAATGCAATAAGCAAGGCGACCTCTTACACCGAAATCATGGAGGTCGTTCATGATTCTATACTTCCATGTGGTATCGTAAGCACTTTCGAGGTCGAAAAATACGGAAACAACATGTTCCCTTTTTATAAAAGCTTCGCGAATAAATGTTTCGAAGCGAACTAAATGATCGAGAGTGCCTCTTTGTTTACGAAACCCGCTCTGGGCGGTTGCAATAAGTTTGTTTTTTTCCAAAAACCAAACAAGCCTGTCATTGACCATCCTTTCCATGGTTTTGCAATACAACTTGTTAAAGCTATAGGGCGATAATTGGCAGGATTCGTTGAGTCTTTACCCGGTTTTGGTATGGGAATTACAATAGCCTCTTTCCAGGAATCTGGGCGAATACCAGTATGCCAGACTTGATTAAATATGCGAAGTAAACAGTTGAGGGATCGAAATGGTAAATGTTTCAAAAACTGGTAATGGATGTCGTCACATCCAACAGCAGTGTCATGACACTTCTTTAATGCTTTCTTTAATTCTTTTACAGTGAAATCTTTATTGTAATGTTCATTGTTATTCGACTTAAAGTTTAGCTTTGTTTTTTCTTTAGTGTTTTGAAATTTCTGAAATGCTGTCGAATAATTTGAAGAAGAGGATTTCTCTGCAAAGGTGTCAGCTAAGACATCTGCAATGTCTGCTTTGGAGGTGACGACATCATCACCAACATTTAAGTGTCCAACATTTTATGAGGAGTTTTTGCCGTTAATTTTCCGGATCATGTCCCATGTCTTTTTGACAGACGATCTAGAATTTAATCTAGACACGTACTGTCGCCAAGAAACACGTTTACTTTGCTTGATAGTCCGACGTGCTTTTGCACGAGCAATTTTAAACTTTGAAAGATTTTCCTGGGTTGGTCTCGGGTTAAATTGTCTGAGAACAGATTTTCTTTCTCTTATAGCCTTTTTGCAATCATCATTAAACCATGGCTTGTTTGGGTGCTTAGGATTTGTCGAAGTTCGAGGAATCGACTTTTCAGCAGCCGTATGAATCAAGGAAGTGAAGAGCTCAGCAGGATTTTCACAATCTTCAAAAGCACCGGGATGAATTGTTTGTTCGCAACAAATTCTGAATTGTTCCCAATTCGCTTTGTGAAGCTGCCAGCGTTGAGGACGTTGTTGTACTGAAGGTCCTACTTCTGATACTTTTATAGGGAAGTGATCACTTCCATGAAGGTCATCACAAACCTTCCAGTTAAAATCTGAAACAATTCCAGGGCTGCATATTGTTAGATCCAATGATGAGTAACAACCAGTAGCAGGATGAAGGTAGGTTGAGGACTTATCATTTAGCAGAACAAAGTCGTGCTTCGTGATAAAATCCTCAATAATATGACCCTTGCCATTAGTATCTGAACATCCCCATAATGGATGATGGGAATTAAAATCGTCCATTAAAATGAAGGTCTTTGGCAATTGAGCCACAAGATCATCAAGTTTTCTGACGTCTATTGGTAAACTAGCTGGAAGATAAATGGAACACAAAGTAATGGTCTTGTTGACAGTAATGTTTACCACAACGGCTTGTAAGGTAGTGTTAAGGGTTACACAATGGTGTGGGACACTGTTTTTCACAATGACAGCAACACCTCCTGAAGCTTTATCGTTATCAGTAAAGTTTTTCAAGTAACAAGAGTGATACTTCAAAGGAAACTTGTCCGAGTCTTTGAGAAATGTTTCCTGTAAACAAAGCGCTACTGGCTGTCGTTCGTTAGTTAAGATATTTAATTCCTCGACGTTAGCTTTAATGCTTCGACAATTCCATTGCAGAATATTGTTAGTCATAAGAAAATTGAGAATTAGGAAAATACCACAGAGTTTTGGAAGTATGTGTTTGTTCATTTTTTGTTATTCAGTTTGATGATTCGGCCTTGCCTATTTGTATTTGACTCTGATTGCGAGTCTTCCGCTTCCATGTCTTCATCAAGACATTGGAAGCGGTTATGCTGTTGAATTGGGTCATCAGATCCCTTTGGAAGGCGATCTGATGAAACCTTTGGAGATTTATTTCTTCTTCGGCTAGGGCTGCTTGAAGCCTTTGCCTGTGCAATATTTGACTTTTTTGTTACAACTTGGCTGGATGCAGTATTCTGGTTGGTTTTGCTAGATGTTGTAGACTTTTCTTGCACATTTTCATTACTGGTAGACGATTTTTGTTTGTACACCAGTATCAGTTGTTTGGGTATGAGCATCTCTGCGCTGCACAAGTTTTTGTGTATTTGCTTTTGATACTGACGCATATGAAACACCCATGTTCTTTCTAGATTCTACAATTTTCCTCGCTTCAGGAAAAGAGAGACCTTCAGTGTATTTGACAGTTACAATTTCTTTTTCTTTCTTCCATATAGGACATGACCTTGACGTGGCAACATGCTCTCCTTTGCAATTCTTGCAAGAAATGCCAAATTCACATTTTTCGCTTGGGTGCACTAGGTTTGAATTGCCACATTGTCGGCAAAATTCTTCACCTTGATTGTATTTGCATTTACTCTCATGATGCCCGAATTTGAAACAACAATAGCACTGAAGTGGATTGGGTATATATAGGTCCACTGCAACTTTAAGATATCTTATCTTTAAATATTTAGGCAGGATAGCCGTGTTGAAAGTTAGTATTATTGTGTTGGTAGGTTTCTTGATTCCATCTCTGAAAATTGTAATTCGTCTAGCAGCTGTAACATTTTGGTCTGAAAGTTCTGACGTAATTTCTTGTTCAGAAATACCTGCAAGGTCCGGGCAACGTATGATGCCCTTTGATGTATTTAAACTATTGTGAGGGACACACTTGGCAGGGATTTTAGAAAAGTGCTTGATTTTAAGAAGGGTTTTAGCATGAACAGCCTTTTCAACTTCGACGAGAAGATTACCTGATTTCAACTTTTTCACTGATTTTGGCGATCCAGCAAGTCCACCTAAAACTTTTTCAATCACAAAAGGAGATAATTTGCAAAGTGGCTGATCGGGTACGGTTGACTCAATAATCAAGAAGCGAGGAAACGGTGTATTTGTCGTTTTAACATTTACCAGGTCTGCATCTAGTTGATCACGGTTTCGTTTTTTGCTTTGGTGATCCATGTCTGGGTTTTTAATGTTCATCATCCGTGGTCCCCGCCCACCGCGGAGCCCAACTAGGGGGCATGGAGTACGGAGCGGATATCCAGCTCCCCACGCCAGGGTTACCCAGATGATATACTCGGACAGCAAGGATAAGGCAAGGCGACAAACAGCAGACATGACCAATTCCTGGGAATCAGAGAAAGGTCATGGAAGCTACTGCCTCAATCACGAAATCCGTACCACCCAATTAGCCCATGAGCCTATATTAGACTAGGGACTAAAAACTGTTAAACAAAGTAAAAACTGGTAATTTGAACAAATTGACAGCGTATGAATACATGCAATAACTTAGATAGAGTGCTTAGGATACATGCAGCATGAAAAAGAACTTTTCAAGTTCGTGCAGTGAGCATAGATTTTGAAACCATTCGAGGTATTTACTAAGTCTGGGTATAAACTTATAATGCCCAGATCTAAAAACGACCACCCGATTGCTCTAGACCGGGCCCATCTAGGCTCTCGTTTACACCGAAGCCGAGGCCGAAGCAGTGTGTTGAAGAGCTGGAGATCCCTGGGCTCCCCTCAACTGCCAGGACCCTCTTTTCCGGCTTACGAGTCTCCACCCACGGCAAACAGGCGGGTCCATTGGTGGGGTCTTACCACTCTGCAGGACGGCAGCCGGCGAATTCTACCCCCCGAGGAGTATTTATGGCACTATGCAGGTCAAATTGCCTGCGGCACTTTAAAGGCCATGCCTTTGTCTTTGACAGTTCAGACTATTGTTAGAGGCCTTTGTCTTTTGGAGGTCAGAATGAATGAATGTTGTTTTATGGCGCATCGACAGCTTTGGTCATTCAGCGCGCATATCTGTGTTAAAAGTTAATAAACATGAATGATAATAAAAGAATTGAATTAAAAGGTATACATAAAGGACATTATCGAGATACAGGGCAATCCCTATATACTCAAAAATTTTAAATGATAAGATTTAAGAATGTGATAAAAAGGTTTGAAGTCAATGTTTGATTGATAAGAATAGGTTTTGAAATGAAAAACAAATAAGTTTATTTATAATGTGCATAAAAATATGATATTGAGTGGCCCGGCAATCACCGCCCTTGGAGGTCAGACTGCCTGTGGCAGTATGACGTAATGTTGCGTACCTTTTGTCTGGCTTTCGTTGCCTCACACCTGCCGAGGCTAGATGACAATTCCAAGCGTGTTTAGGCGCGTTTTGACCGATCAGACCGGCGCCCGATTGTATAGAACCGTCTGCAAAAATTCAGCCAAAGCATTCGCCATTAAAAATGCATGAGACCTTTCTCTTAAAGAGGTTGCTCTACTAAAAATGCTTTTGTCTGTAAACGCTTTTACCCCTCTTACCATTCAAATGAATGAATGAATGAATGATGTTTTACGGCCCGTCGACATCAAAGGTCATATTGGGCTCTAGAAATTATTTGAAGCAGTACTGCAGCCGTGACAATAAAGTTAAAATACAGTCACTAACAATTTTCATGATGAGGCACTTACAATGAATTGAAGACGCGATAAAAAAAAAACAGAGTAAAAAAGTATACCAATTGTAAAACAAAGTTATTGATGAATAGAAAAAATACTAAAACTTAATCAGATTTTAGTAAAAATTCTAATTTCTTTAAGAAACATAAAAAGTGTTTCCGGCAGAACAGACTCAAAGAGTTGTTTTGTACTCGAAATAATAAATACTTGTCACGTATTGGCGCAACATCAACACAGTCTACAAATAAATGATGCACTGAAAGGGATGACGAACATGGCACACAAACAGGGGCCTCCTCTCCCTTCAGTAAATACGAATGAGTTAAATATGTATGTCCAATACGTAAGCGGGCGAGTATAATTTCTTCACGACGGGATAATCTAAAACCTGGCAGCCAGTTACCAAGAACTGGTTTTATACAGCGTAATTTTTTAATGGAATTACCAGGATCATCCCACATGTTCTGCCAAACATTAAAAATAAAAGAATTAATAAAGGGTTTAAAATCCGAATGTGGTATATCAAAAGGTAAAATGTCTTGACTTAAAGCAGATCTCGCAGCTTGATCAGCTTTTTCATTTCCGCGAATTCCAATATGACTTGGGATCCAGCAGAAAACAACCTCGATGTGTTCACAGATGCGATCAAGTTTATTAAGCAATCTGTTGACCACTGGGTGTTCTAACTTTTCATTGCTGAGCGCCTGCATCGCAGAGAGCGAGTCAGTAAATATAATGTAGCGGAAATAGTTCTCAGATTCAATGTGGTCTATGGCAAGATCAATGGCCTTTAGTTCGGCAGTAAAAATAGATGCATTGTTAGGTAAGCGAAATGTAATGTCACCTTCATATGATACAAAATCACCATCAGGAATAGCTGCTGCAGCAGCCCTATTACCATCTTTAGACCCATCTGTGTAGATCGGTTCAAAGTAAAAATACCGATGCTTAATTTCATTGAATCTATTTTTAAATACCATTGGATCTGTAAGTGCCTTTTTGTCAGATAACAATTCAAAAAGATATGCAGGTCTCCTCATAGTCCATGGTGGAGTGTCAGAAACTTCTTGACTTGCAACAGAATCGAGGTCCACATCAAGGTTTGCAACATCAGGGCCAAATCGCAGGCTAAACGGCGGTACTATTCGTGGCCTCTTGAGAAACAGTTCCTTGTACATAGGATTAAAAACAACCTCATGTGTCGGGTTTTCAGGATTTGACTTTAACTTGAGATAATATTGCATACCTAGTTTCTGCCTCCGTAGGCTCAAAGAAGGTTCATTGGCTTCAACATACAGACTGCTAATGGGAGATGTTCGAAAAGCTCCCAGTGACAGGCGTAAACCTTGATGGTGAATTGTATCAAGTGTCCGTAAGTAAGACTTACAAGCTGATCCATAAACAATGCATCCGTAATCTAGTTTAGATCGGATAAGAGACCGATACAAACGCAGGAGAACTTTCCGGTCCGCTCCCCAGTCCATGTGGGACACCACACGCAACAAGTTAAGACCTTTCTGGCATTTATCCTTTAGATAGTTTATATGTGGAACGAAAGTCGGTTTAGGATCAAACAACAATCCTAGAAATTTGTAATGTGGCACAACTTCAATGCGCATACCGTCTAATGTTAAATCAGGATCAGGGTGATGTTTTCTAAGTTGACAAAAATGCATGCATTTGGTCTTGCTTTTTGAAAATTTAAAGCCGTTTTCTTCAGACCATTTTTGAAGATTGTTAAGAACTTGTTGCAATTTACGTTCTATTGTATGCATATGTTTAGACCTATAAGAAATACAAAAGTCATCAACATACAGAAAACACTCCACTCCAGGACAAACAGACTTGATGATGTTATTAATCTTGACGCTGAAAAGGGTCACAGAAAGGATGCAGCCTTGGGGGACTCCCATCTCTTGTGTGTGAGGAGTAGAGTAAGTATCACCAACACGAACCCTAAACTGACGATCATTTAAAAATGCAGAAATAAAGTGAGCAAGGCGACCTCTTATACCAAAGTCATAGAGGTCGTTCAAAATTCCATACTTCCATGTTGTGTCATAAGCACTTTCTAAGTCGAAGAAAACAGAAACAACATGTTCTTTTGTAATGAAAGCTTCCCGCACAAAAGTTTCAAAAACGAACAAGATGATCTATTGTGCCTCTGTGTTTACGGAAGCCAGATTGAAACGGTGTTATGAGTTTATTCTTTTCAAGGAACCAAACAAGCCTGTCATTGACCATTCTTTCCATAGTTTTGCAGATGCAGCTGGTTAAGGCTATGGGTCTATAATTGCCTGGATTGGTAGAATCCTTGCCGGGCTTCGGAATGGGAATAACGATTGCCTCTTTCCAGAATTTTGGGAGATTTCCTGTCTCCCAAACCTTGTTATAAACATCAAGTAAACAAGATAAGGACTGGTAAGGTAAATGCTTTATAAGTTGATAATGTATATCATCTGAACCTGTAGCAGTGTCATGACACTTTTTAAGAGCCGTTTTTAATTCTTTTAAAGTAAAAAGTTTATTGTAAGACTCTTCATTTGTTGAGTTGAAATTAAGTTTTCTTTTCTCCTTCTGTTGCTTAAATTTCTGAAATGAAGGAGAATAATTTGAAGAGGAAAACTTTTAGGCAAAGGTGTCGGCTAATGAATTTGCAATATCTTGTTTTGAAGTAGATTTACCTTCTGGAGCATTCAGATGACCTACAACCACTGATGTTTGTTTACCTTGAATTTTCCTAATCATATCCCAGGTCTATTTGACAGTTGATCTCGAATTTAAACGAGATACATACCGTCGCCAGGACGATCGTTTACTTTGTTTAATAGTTCTGCGAGCTTTAGCGCGAGCAATTTTAAACTTAACATGGTTTTCGCTTGTCGGTCTCAAATTGTAAGCCCTAAGTGCCGACTTACGATCTTTGACAGCCGCTTCACATTTCTCATCAAACCAACGTTTGTTTGGATGTTTTGGATTTGTCGCAGTTCGAGGAATTGCCTCCTTTGCAGCCTGATAAATCAAAGAAGTGAAAAGTTCAGTAGGATCATCGCAATCTATGAAAACTTTCGGCATAATGGATTGTTCACAGCGGATCTGAAAAAGGTTCCAATTGGCTTTATGAAGTTTCCACCGTCTTGGACGCTCCTGGACAGACGGTCCAGTTTCAGTGATTGTGATTGGGAAATGATCACTACCATGAAGGTCATCACAGACCTTCCATGTAAAATCAAGAAATAAGTCAGAACTGCAAATAGCAAGGTCTAAAGCTGAGCATGAACCAGTAGCGGGGTGCAAGTAGGTGTTCGATTTATCATTCAAAATGCACAAATCATTCTCAGAGATGAATTCTTCCAACTGCCGGCCCTTCCGGTCAGTGTTTGCACACCCCCACAAACTATTGTGGGAATTGAAATCACCAACTAACAGAAAAGGTTGTGGAAGCTGAGAGACAAGCTTACTGAGCTGGTCAATTTCAAGTGGCATACTTGGTGGTAGGTAAACAGAACAAATTATGATAGTTTTGTTCAAAGACAATTTTACCGCAGTAGCTTGAAGTGATGAATTGATTTCTACCGATTCCTGAGGTACGGAGTTGTTCACAAGAATGGCAACTCCACCACTAGCACGGTGACTCACAGACGATGCCGTGCAATAACTTGAATAATGTTTGAAGGTAAAGACATCACTTTCTTTAAGAAACGTTTCTTGTAAGCATACCGCTACTGGTTTGTGTTCATTGACTAGAAGGGACAATTCCTCAATGTTAGCCTTTAAGCCACGACAATTCCATTGCAGTAATGTATTACTCATCGGTAATATACAGACGAGTATGACAGAACACAGAAATTGAAGTATGGAAGTATTCATTTTTGTAAAGGTATTCTAATAATTTTACCTTGCTTACTTGACTCCGCAACGGGATCATCCACATCAATCTCTTCCTGTTCATCACTGAACTGGAAGCGATTGTGTAAAAGAATTGGGTTGTCGGATCCTTTAGGCAATCGGTCCGACTGGAATTCTTTCATAGTATTCTTTTTGTTTTTTGTTTTATTGCTTTTTACAGGACTCTTTTGACTCGATACTGAAGGTTGAACTGGTTTAACAGAATGCTTATTAGTATTTGATTTAGTGAGAGGTGTTCTGTTTTCCGTTTGAACTGCAACATCAGTTTGTGTCTGGGCATCTTTTAACTCGGGTATTTTTGCGTATTTACCCTTTGCAGCCTTAGCATACGAACCTGGAAGTACAACTCTGCTACTAACTACCCTTCTGGCATCCTGAAAAGAAAGACCCTCTCTGTACTTAACAGAGACGATCTCCTTCTCCCGCTGCCAGATCGGATATGATCTTGAAGTTGCCATATGCTCGCCACCACAGTTTATGCATTTTAAAGGCTTCTGGCAATCGTTTGCGCATGGACTTGGATGAGTACTTAAAAGCTCTCCACAGCGACGACATAATTTGCTGTCAGCACCAGAGCCACACTTGCTTTCATGATGTCCGAACTTAAAACATGTGTAACACTGCAGAGGGTTGGGAATGTATAGGTCTACAGGTACTTTCAGATAACCTACTTTCAACGATTTTGGAATGATTGCCGTTTGAAATGTTAGTATGATAGTGTTGGTTTCGCGTTTGACGCCATCTCTATAAACGGCGATTCTTCGAGCATTAGTAACATTCTGGTCTGCTAGTCCCTCGATTATATCTTCTATGGACACTCCTGCAAGGTCGGGGCATCTAATAATACCCCGCGATGTGTTTAAAGAGGCGTGTGGCTTACATTGCGAGGGGATTGAGAAAAAAGTCTTGAGCTTTAGAAGTGACTCTGCGTGTACTTTCTTGGTCATTTCGACTAGAAGAGCACCAGATTTCAACTTTTGGCAGGATTTTGGTGATGTCGCAATGGACGAAATACATTTCTCAATGACAAATGGAGAGAGTTTTGACAGCGGCCTGTTAGGATCAGTTGATTCGATGATTAAAAATCGAGGGTGCAGATTGGCGTTTCCAGTTTCGTTTTCCGAGTCAGAGTCCAGTTGAGCACGTGTTCTTTTTTTGTTTTGGGGATCCATGGTTATAATTTGAGTGTTCATCACCCATGACCCCACCCACCGCGGAGTCCAACGAGGGGATACGGCTAATGGAGCGGGTATCCAGCTCCCCATACCAGGGTTACACAGATGGTATACTCAAATGCCAAGAATAAGTCGGAGCGACAAGAAAAAACATGGATAGTCCCCCAGATCAGGGATTTGCCATGGCAGTCAAAGTCTCAACGAAAAATCCAAATCACCCGATTAGCCCATAAGCCTATATAAGACCAGGACTTTAAAGTACATACTGAAATAAAAGGTAAAATGGGCTCATTTCAAGCAAACGTTAAATATATGGTGTACAGTCTATTTCAGATTATTCCTTGCAGACTAAGGATTACATGAATTTACGTTCACACTACAGAAAAAGGTATTAAATATTCCAAGTTTGCTTCGGAATCAAGGTTTATGCATGTGTGAAGGTGTATCGCGGGACGCATGCAGGAAGGAGAGATCTATACCCAGGATATATATATCATCCCCCCATACAGGTCCCCCAATACAAAACATTTATACATAAAATACGCCCAATCTTAAAACGACCAGCCGATTGCACTAGACCGGGCCCATCTAGGCACTCGTTTACACCGAAGCCGAGGCCAAAGCAGTGTGTTGAAGAGCTGGAGATCCCTGGGCTCCCCTCAACTGCCAGGACCCTCTTTTCCGGCTTACGAGTCTCCACCCACGGCAAACAGGCGGGTCCATTGGTGGGGTCTTACCACTCTGCAGGACGGCAGCCGGCGAATTCTACCCCCCGTCCGGCTGGGGGAACTGAAACTGAAGGATGGATATTCTAAATTTGCTGGAGATTATAGTTATGTTTCATACGATAGACATTAACCTTATAGAAGCTTTACGTTTTCTTTTAACAACGGGCATAGGACCATTCACGTGCAAAGAGATGCGAGTCTCTTTATTTCACTTTTCAGGGTCACAATGGGTGAAAGAAGACATCACGTACCAACCACCCACTTTCACTGATGAACGATGCCAAGTAATGATCTGTAGGCTTAATTCTTTTTTCGATGCTTTAAGTGAACTGAACTCCTATGATGCGTTTGTAAAATATAGTAAAGAACTTATAGCTCAATTAATGTTCTGTCTACATAGAAGAAGTACAGATAAAAAACAATTACACATTTATTTACACCCTGAAAAAAATTCGAATGATAATGGCTTCACAAAGTATGCTGGTCCTGAATTTAATGAAATACACATTTTTTGTGGCAATATGAACTCAAAAAGACAGTGTGCCGGAACAATTATCCACGAGATGGGACATGCAATATTGCCGATTGGGAATGGACATAACAATTTTTGGTTTACAACAACCGCATGTCTCATGGCTGCTGCAAACTTATTTGTCACAAATAGATCAAACGGAATGCCCGTGGTTTCAATCACGGGATCAAATATACAATAATTCAAGTGTAGATCAAAATGTGGAATTGTGTAAATACATGTATGTATGTAAAAAGAAAATCCTATAATTCGTTAAAATAGTGTTTATGTGTGTTTGTTTGGGTGTGTGTCGGGAAAACTGTGTATATGTTTTTATATTGTAAAAAGGGATAGATTACAACGCTTTAAAGGTAGGTCGATTCATATTTTACTATCATATTTACTGCAGATTTTCATTGTGCACATTGAGAACCTTTCTTCTTTTCCCCCTGTACGCTTTCATTTTCTCCCCGTTCTTGTTAAATTTTCAAAGTCTTTTTACCTCACTACCGTAAAAACCAGGGTTTGTATGGTAACAAGTTATAAGCGTTTACAAATAAGTGAAGTAAAACGGACTTACCTTTCTATAATCGAGGTTCCAACATTTAATTTCTTGATATCCTTCAGAGCGGCGGAAAATCGGCGGTTACTGCTGCAAAACATGACCGAAGCCCAAACTGAGGCAGTGTGCGAAGTCGTCAAGAGGATAGTGTACGGGTCTATTAACCCGCTGAGACGTGACAGTAAAAAATTTACCCGGAACTGGACAGGGTTAAGAACCTTGGCTTCGGAGAGAGTCAGTATACTGAGAAAAAGACGTTGATTAAAGCCTGTCATTCTTTAATTCCAATTGTGCTAAGAGAACGTTACTTAATTAGAACAATAATCGAGAAAATAGTATCGTACGTGTTGGCTCGCTATTGGTCCGCATTTGAAATAACAGTCTTATACACTTTTTATGTGGATTTAGTCTTGCACAGAACAGTTTACTACAGGAAATCAGTGGTTTTTGGAATATATCATGTCTTTTCAAGCTTATAGAACACGGAGAAGCTGTAATAATTCGTACAAAAAGAGAGCTACCCTGTTTAAGAACGGTTCGCGCCAAGTCATGGATAATGTGGAAAATGAAATTGAACCAGAGCCCATGCCTTCAACCTCGGGATGTCATGCACCAGAAAGATGTCGCCTTACAAGCCAAGAGGAAGTCGATTTGGCAAAAAATTCAACTTAATACAAATATGGAGGAAAATGTTATCGTCAATATAAGAAATGTAGCTGTGCTGATGAACCAAGTACATGGATTTACGTGCAAAAAATCAACAGTCACTGTCAGATCTTGTTAACCATACTGGCCTATGTGTATCATTTGCAATGAAGTGTAGTTCATGTGGATTTTGACTTGAGCCTTTCCGAATGTCAGACACAGTGAAGAAAACAAAAGGTCCGCCGGCCGGTGCACTGAATGAAATGGCTGTATTACCCGCAATTAAAACAAAAGTTGGCCTAGCTCATATTACTACAGTCTTAGCCTGTTTAAACATCAAAACTCCAAGCAAAACAGCAATGCAGCTGAAATTCAATGTTATGCGCGACAAAATGACGACACTCAATGAGAGGCAAATGGGACTAAACCAAGAGTATCTACAACGTGTAACCTCATTAGTTCCGACACATACGATAATTGCTTCAAAGCATTGCAAAGGGCATTTTATGTTTGGAAACTGGTGGAATATCTGACCAAAATGCATTTCAGCCGATTTTCATCGTAAAAAAAATTGTCATCTTACCTCTTAAGGCCTCAGAGTACAGTAAATCCTGTGTTGTCGACAAACAGCCACAACACCGACTTGAAAATTTCCTTCAAACACCAACCTGCAAACAAAGAGACCTATTCTTAGTCTAAATGCAATATACAATTGCTAATTAATCACAACAAAGCATATGAATACTCTAAGAAAAGCACAAAACCTACATGTACATGTATCACTCATAGCTATTTGGCATGGTTGCGGAAACTGCTCGAAATCGAGCGATTTTACGATAAACTCGAAGTACAGCAGACAGCAGATTTGCATTGATGGCCTCTAACTGGCATGCTTTCTGTACAGTAAAATCAATTCAAAGTCTGTGGACACGCCAAAAAATACCATGATTCCAGCTACTTTTTCCACAATTTTATGGCGTATTCCTACCTTTCAAAATAAGCCCGCAAAAACAGAAAAAGTCCGCAAACCTACCACTTTGGATTCCTAGAGGCACAGGGTACCGGTAAACTGTGGAAGGGTCATGATCTTTTACTTTCGAATTTGCAAATGGGCTTTACTTCAGATTTTGAACCTATTCAGGGCACCAGTATCAATCCTTACCTTCAAATCTGCAGTCAAATATTGCCTTTTCTTGATATTTATAAATTTGACCATGGACACTTCGATTATTCCACGCCTTACTATACACTGGTACCAAACCGGCCCGATTGTAGTCACATGAAGTTGATTGGTGCGCAAAACGCAATTCATTACATTACTTGCTATTGAGAATACATGTTTTGTTAAGGTATATATATTTAGGGCTCATCGCACATGTCATTTGATGCTGACAATACTTTGTAAGTACGTTCGAATTTAATCTAAGGTATGCTTTGAGACATAATTTACAGTTGTTAAAGCTTGTCATTTGAAGTTGACTCTACTTATTCTTAATTTTGTTTGAAGCTTTTATTTGAGATGTTATTCAGAGCTGTTAAAACTTGTCTTTTGAAGTTGAAATTACTAACGCTTAATTTATTTTAAGTTATGCTTTGAGTCGTTATTCTGAACTGTTAAAGCTTGTCAATTGAAGTTGATATTACTTACGCATACTTCATTTTAAGCTATGCTTTCAGTCGTTATTTTGAACTGTTAACGCTTGTCATTTAAAGTTGACATTACATAGATATGATTTAACTATCATTTGTACAGTCCAAGGTTGTCATTTGAAGTCGACAACATGTACGCAGGTAGTGTCTACCTTGCTCATGGTGTTACTTAAGATATGATATGCTCAACTTGAGAGTATCTACTGTTTACAGTCATACGTACAACTATTGAAAACATTTCTTAGATCTTGCTATTATGCAAAAATCTATTCGGAAAAAATAGCAGGGTTAATAATACATAATGTGCCATTTCATTAGTTGAGTCCTGTCTTGCACAGCTGAGGCATGTAAGAAGCTGTCAGTGGCTTGGAATGCATGTTATGCGTGTATTGGAAGCAGTACGCAGATGTGAATTGCTGACAATGACCACAGTGGATATTTTTCAAGATATGGAACTTGCAATACTCATTATTTATCTCCAATGGGACAAAAAAACCTACAGTAATATTTTCAGCTCAACTTGAATATGCAAACAAGACCAGACAACTCGAGTTCGTTGCCATCCAGTCGGGGAAAGGCCAAACGACTAAAACATGAACTACTGCCACAGCTTCCAATTAATTATGATTTGCTGGCTGCTTCAATCCTCGAACAGTCCGACTGCACATCATAACTTGCACAGTATATTAACTCTTCCTTGGTGTAACCCCCGACACTCCCTACTGGTATAACTACACAAATTGACGTTGCCTTTGATGAATCCACGCCAATACATCAATCAGATCAAGCTGCACCCTCCACAAGCACAGACGCTCGGCCGACAGCTAGTTCTCTGAATAACATCAACAATTTCTTGTGCTCAATTTTTCGGTCAGGTGGGCCAGCAGCCCTGGAGTCAAATGTATGCATGTTAGACGGGATTCCTCTTGGGGCTGAACACTGTGCCCATTAAAATCAAAGGAAAAAAAATGGAAGAAAAATATATCGATCTGTGGTCCTTACTGCAGCGCCATGGGGAGCCCCTGTCAATTAGTCTAGCTTCAGGCTCTTTCGCCCTGCAGCAGCCTGCTTAACATAAAGCTCCCCTTAATATTCACCAATTGACTGATGCCTTTCTGCTATTCATTGCAGTGTACATGTGCATTGATAAAATTCTCGATCAGGCACCCCATTTATTGAAATATTGCTTTTTTATTCGGGACATGCACAAGCTGGTGGGTGACGGAGCTTGGAGGCTTTACGATATAGAATTCCGTCAATAAAAGGAATCTACAAATCTTCCATGGCAGAAGCCTATTGAAGAACTGCGTTCAAAGGCAGCAGCATGCGCATTTATAACTAGAGGCGCTTGAGCGCCTGTATCGCTCCACAGGCCTGATTTTTCTGTAACGGTGAAGAAAAGTTTTTAACAGTTACCATTCAATCCTGCATTTTAGCTACCAACTTAAGAGAAAAAGCTAAGAAAAAGATTGTGAGAAAAGAAGAAAATAATGGTCACCAGCATGTTCTTAGTTTTCCACAATAATTTCTACCCTTTTTGATACAAGTTTTACTAATCTGAAGCTATATTATACTGTCTGCAACATCTTTCAATTATGAGCAGTTACAAAATTTTTTCATCTGGTTATAGTTAAAGAGGGTCTTGTCACACATCTAAATATAGAAAACTAGGTCACCAGGATTAACACCCTTTCTGTCCACTTTGCACTTGTAGGTCACCAGTAGGTCAACAAACCTTTACCAGAACTAATAAAAGTGCAGAGGTTCTCTTGTTTTATATGGAAAGGACTATGGATTGTATAAAGCAACCCTCTTTAACCCTTTCCCAAACAACAAAATTTGGGAGGAGACCAAATTGAAAGCATTTGCAAACAACAAATTAAACATTGATGAAATGATGATTTCTCTCTTTGATAGAGTAGAAAACACTGGGGGAAAAGGAGAAAATGCTGATTACCAGCATTTTCTCCTTTTCCAACAGTGTTTTCCAAAGACTTCTTGTCTTTGGTTGATTATGAGTAATTTCACCTTTTCCCACTGTGAAAGCAACAATTAAAATCCAATGAATAGTAAAAAGGAAAATAAGTCTCCCATAAAAGCCATGTTTTTTGACGGATCATTTTTTTTTAAGGAATTCTGTTAACCTCTACCAAAGGAACATTCCTGCAAAATAATAATGCTATCCAATTAGCGGTTGGGGAGGAGAAGATTTTTTAAGGTTTTTTACTTTAGTTGCCATGGCAACCAGAATTCTTCATGGAACACCATCATTTGAAGGAATTTGAAAGAGGACCACCTAAGGTACATACCTGTGAAAGTTGGTAAAAATCCAGTCAGTAGTTTCTGAGGAGAAGTTTTTTTAAAGAAAAAGTTTACGGACGCACGGCGGACACAACGCCATGACAATAGCTCGCTGGCCTTCGGCCAGTGGAGCTAAAAAATTAACCCAGCCCTGCAGCGCTTTCGTAAAACAATCAAACATGTTCGATAATGTTTTGCATTCAACAACACTGGTTTGTGAAAATAGAGATCCCTGCCCCTTTACACATTCCTGCCCAAATTTCTCTGGCTCACATCCCCAGTCCAAATATTGAGTTGCCGACAGGCGGTTCCTACAGGGTGCCGAGTCTACCAAGTCCAATGCCAACTCCATTCAAACCAAAAATTATTTTCTAACAAGCTTCATCGCGAAAAATCATCAGTCTACCATGCAGCATCCTGAGGTGATAGATTTATATTTGTCTGATAGTCTTTCAAAAGGACGCGTTGCAGGGCCTTTCATTTCTCATCCTTTTGGTGACTATGTTGCTTCACGAGAAGAAACTGGGAACATCATTCAAAAACACAAAGATCAAAGAAGAAAACCTTAGCATCAACGCTAACACCCCCTTGTTCACCAACCGCTTATCATGAAGCGGTTGTCCCAGAGACCCATGAGCACAGAGAAGAGAGAGAGAAAACAGAAGAAGTGCGTCGATGAGAAGAACAAGAGAAGAAGAAGGGAAAAGAGTAAAGTGTACAGAACCATACAGAAATGTCAAATAAAATAAAGTTAAAATTGCAAGAAAGGCTGACATCCAAATATAAACAGAGATACCAGCGCCTAACAATTAAACCAATGGCTAAGAATGACACATCTACTTTTAAATCAGAATGCCTTTACAGCCTGTAGGAGCGAAAATTTCATGGCGCCAAAGTCTTGGTAGCGAAAGTATTGGTACGAACGCTTTGGGCGGATGTTACGTCACTATTTACTAGATCCTCGTGAAAGTCAGTCAGGCTGGAACTTCACTTGAGAAAACTTACCATGACTTCCCATGTTTCTATGAAGAAATACTCAAATTTGGTAAGCGGACATTTACTGTGAATGCTTATAATTATATGTTTTGTTACGTGACATTTAATTTTAATGGAGTATTTCTAGGCTTTTTCCAGGTCACTAAGTGGCACGATTTCAATGGCTTCCAAATTAGTCACATGGTTACTTCACGAAACTTGTTTGAAAAAAGACGAATAATAACGATAAATAGCCATTGCTATGAACATTTTGTTCCGCTAAAGGGGCATTTTGTCGGTGCAATTGTTGTTTTGATATTTTTCTAGACAGTGTTTGCTACGCTTGATACATTTAGCTAGCGACCTTTTGTTTGTCATTTCCTAGACGGCATATTTTTTAATGCTGGATTATTCAAGTATGATATATTCATGGTTAAGCTTGCCTATTTGTATGGATAAGGCTCCGGAAAAACATAGTTGAACTGTTATGACTTTTTAATAACGAGTTTTCTTTATTTATTATACCCCCCAAAACTCTGTTTGGGGGGTATATAGGAGTCAGCTTGTGGGTCCGTCGGTCGGTCGGTCCGTCTGTCGGTGGGTCTGTAGCTTTTTGTCCGCTCTATTTCTCATAAACTACTGGACGAATTTTATTCAAACTTCACAGGTAAACTCAGTATTTGGTTATGGTTTATTTAGGTTTCATGGAGTTATGATGATTCTGGACAAATTTCTTTCAAACTTTATGGATAGATTTTGCACTGAGCAAAGATGTGCATATCATAAATTGTTCTTAGTTAATTACATATAATTTCCAAGAGTTAAGCCCTTTTTTGTCGTTCTCTTTATGACGGTGCCCTTGCTGAATTGATGAAAATAAATTATACTTTTGATAGAATACTTTTAACACAGCTGTCCGTCCATCGGTCGGTCTGTAGCTTTTTGTCCGCTCTATTTCTCATAAACTATTGGACGAATTTTATTCAAACTTCACAGGTAGACTCAGTATCAAGCAGAGATGTGCATATGAAATGTTGGTTATGGTTCATTGATTTTTCACTGAGTTATGGCCCTTTCATGAAATTTCTTGTCCGCTCTTTTTCTCATCAACTATTGGACAGATTTGGTTCAAACTACACAGATAGACTCAGTATCAAGCAGAAATGTGCATATCCTATTTTGGTTATGGTTTATTTAGGTTTCATGGAGTTACGGCCCTTTGATGATTATGGACAAATTTCTTTTTTTTTTGTCTGCTCTATTTCTCAGTATCTACTGGATGGATTTCAGTCAAACTTCAAGGGAAGTTTCATTATGAAGTCAAGACGTGCAAATTGTAATTTAGTTACAGCTGAATGATTGTCAAAGGAGTTACTGCCCTTTCATGTATCTTTTTGTCTGCTCTGTTTCTCAATAACTGCCGGACAGATTTCAGCCAAACTTCATGGGAAGTTTTATTATGAGGTAAAGATGCGTATATTATAATTTAGTTACAGTTGAATGATTTTCAAAGGAGTTATGGCCCTTTTATGATTTTTTTTTCTCTGCTCAATTTCTCAGTATGTATTGGATGGGTTGCAGTTCAACTTCATGGGAAGTTTAAGCATGAAGCCAAGATGTGCATATTATTATTTGGTTATGGTTGAATGATTTTCAAAGCAATTATGGCCCTTTCATTAATTTTTTTGTCCACTCTATTTCTCAATAACTACTCAACAGATTTCAATTGTCAGCTCTATTTCTCAGTATCTACTGGACAGATTCCAGTCAAACTTCATGCGAAATTTCATTATGAAATGAAGATGTATTATTATAATGTGTTATGGTTGAATGATTTTCAGTCTGAGGTCAAGATGTGCATATTACAATTTGTTTATGCTTGAATGATTTTCCAATTACTTACGGCCCTTTTATATTTTTTTGTCCACTCCATTTTGCAATAACTGCTGAGCAGATTTCTAACAAACCTCAAAGGAAGTTACCCTATAAAATAAATACATGTACGTGCATATTTTAACTTGTTTACAGTTTAATAATTTTCCATTGACAGGTTTCCCTTTGTTTCTCTTTTTTTCCAAATAGTCTTTTTTTAATCTTTCTTTTAATCTTTCTTTTATACTACACCATGCTGCATTCTGTTACAAAGAGATGTTTTGTGACAAGGAGCTGGTGGGGGGTATGATCACGTTTAGTGATAGCTCTAGTTTAATCTGCCTGGCAAAATAAACAATTTAATTACAAAGACTTAAATGTCTTAATGTAAATATAGTTTTAAATAATGTTTTGTCCAGAAATAATATACATTTTTGTACATGAATAAGGAGAAATGCAACATATAGCACATTGATGCATAAAATGAGTGAAAATTTCTTTCTACGCATAAAGGTGCTATCTGTTAAAAGATAACTCATGAAAACAAGATAGACCAAGGGTAAAATTACAACAAGAATAACATTTCACCTTACGCAACATAATACCTGTGCATCAAATGTATATGCCATACCGGTATGTGTTCAGAAAAAATCACCATTGAAATGGCTTTTTCTCAAAAAGTTGAAAAATGCAGATAGCCCCTTTATGCACTAAGGAGTCGAACTGTGCGCATTATGAGTCTGGAGGCTCAAGATCTTGGGTCAATGTCTTCTCCTTAACTTTCTTTCACACTTAGACCACAGCATGACAAAGAACCACTTGAAAATGAACTGTTGATTTAACAGAGAACGTGATCCTGAATATGGGAAAATTAAGAGAGCTGATAAACCTTGTGCACGGGAATTCCTGCAAAATCCCTAGGGTTAACGTTAACATCGTTGATCGCACGGGCCTCTGTGCATCTTTGTCTATGATGAAGTGGAGTGTGTGCCATTTCATTCTACCAGACACTGTAAAAGGCTTACGGACCATCGGCAAGTGAACTCAATCGATTCGTGGTATTGGGCCTGGCAGACATTACGAAATTTTTCACATGTCTAAATATTAAAGCTCCAAGCAAAACAGTGCTTCAGAGAAAATTCAGCGCATCGTGAGATAAGGTGGTTGACCTGAATGAGCACCAATTGATGGGAAAAAAATATTTGCAACACGTGACTTCGCCAATACCGAATGAACCACGAGTCGATGCATAATACAAGACATACTCAAGGAGGCAGCGAAAAGGATCAACATGATTTTGCCGCAATTATAGAACATACCACCACCAGGAAATTACTAATTGAAGCAGTTTTGGCCATTGCAGAATTAGAGGCTGTGACCACAGAAAGGCAAAGTGGAAGAAGACAAGTAGCTCCAATCAGTCAATTGCAGCGATTGAGATTGAGCGCTCACCTGTGGACAACGTGGAAAAAGCAGGACTTGTAATACTGCGTTCAATCACGGCTGATGCCAGCAGACAGCTTACTAACTCGATGACAGACCATAATTCCCAGAGTGGTTCAAGACTTTCCCACTACAATTGTTTTGTGGGTAAACTAAGGACACTTGAACGCCATGATAGAGAGCTCTCCCTCTGTACAGCATTCCAAAAGCATACAATACAAAAGGGTATATTCAGAAGTTGGCCAGCTGTATAAGAACTGTACAAATTGCACGGAACCTGAAAAAACATGACCAATCATTTATCGAACGTGGCACAGCTGCAGTTCGTAACATTACAGATTGTTTATCAGGTAACCATCGGCAGTGCAGACAGATGTCATCAGTATGTAAAAGCCAACTTTTTTCACACAGTGCAAGCATGCTGTCATATGGAGTTCACTTAGAACTTAGTCAAACAGATCTGCATTGAACCCAGAATGAAATAAAAAAAATGATTGATAATGATAGCCTGAAGAGTGTGGGCATACTAAAAAATACAAACATGTCTGAGAGCCTGCATTCCTTAATATATCGATTTGCTGCAAAGTCCATTTGTTGGAGCCGTAATTTTCCAGCTCTTTGCCATTCTGCTGTGCATTCGACTTCACTCGGTCCAACTCGTCATCAACCTTGCAATTAAAGTCAGAAACAACTTCAGGACTGCAAAATATTGTTGTTCATGTTTATGTATAAAAGAAGATAAACAACATGCATCTAAGATTTTAAGTATGGATAGATTCATGTTAAAAACATGAATGAATGCTTATTTTACCTTACTTTGTGTTCGCTATTTGATCGTCAGCTTTCCTTCTTCATCTGTTCGCGATTTGATCGTCAGCTTCCGTGTCTTCATCACGACAATAGAAGTGCTTAATTTATTTAAATCTCTTTATCAGATCCTTTTGGAACCCGATCTGATTGAATTTTCATCCGCGATTTGTTTTATCTTGTTGTACGACCGTCTACGTCTACATGGTACATGAGGGTCGTGACCATCCCTCAGTGCACCTTTTACAGTTCATTATTAGTATTTTGTGTTAGTAAGTGAAACATTAAAATTCAAACAAAAATGGCAATTACAGATTCTGGATTTTTACAGCCACTCTTGTACTATTATGTTAATATGGCTACAAAAATATAAAGATTTTAACACTAATGCCTAAAACAGGCTTACTTTTCTTACTTGGTATTTTTTCTTGTTAAACGTGTTGACTAAAAACCTTATTTTTATATATAATTGTGTAAAAAAAACATGCTGTGAGAGAGTTACGTGTTGATAAAGTGTTACTTTTATCTTGTTTTAATGTACAGTACTAAATCGTCAAAGGCAAACAAGAAAACTCAACGTAATGTATGTATTCTTTTGAGGCTACAGCACTGTAGACAGCATTGTTCCTGTGCATAGAAAATGTTTATGCTTATGGGAGGTTTTAACCGATATATTCTACAATTGTCATAAGCCTTCTTTCATTTTCGTATTTTTTTTTAGCTTCAAATGACTGTATAAGAAACTGTTTTCAGGCCTAATAAAGATGGTTTAATATCTTTGTTTTTACATTTGTATAAATACTTCTGCATTCAAATTCAGTTAAAGTCCCATTTTCGGAAAATTGATGTCTCACAAAATTCATTTTCCTCTGCATGTACTAAGGTACACAAAGTACTAATATATTAGTACATCGGGTGCACTGCTACTCTAAAACAGCAAAAAAATAACCAGGTTATTCACAATTTGTGTCAATTCTATTAGTAATATACCAAAAATGTTCATTTTTTAGCATGTCCCAGGCGAGAGTGATGAAATGCCAACGCCAAATTAGAAATCTTTAAATTCCTTTATGGAATAAATCTTTGATCAAAAGGGATGAAAATATGTCCTACTGTAAAACCACAATACTAAAAGCCCCACACATCACACTTCTTACTTTATGATAACGTATGTATACATGTCTCACACTTGTACATCAGATACGTGAACAAAATACAAGACAGATTTTTAAAGGTAATACACTGAATTCTTTTGAATGTTTAAGTCTCTGTTTTCTTCTAAAGTATCATATTTCAACTTATGAAACTCAAAATCTGTTCATACATATCCATAACACAAACAGGTAGAATGTTTCCAGTAAAAAACGTTCTGGTACGTATACGTTAAACTATTTATGCTGATAAAACTGATACACAATTGACAGAGCAGATGATACCAAAAACTCGTTCTTCAGGTACTTAGTAAACTTCTTTACAATATACAGTTCTGTTCGATGGCGATTATTAATACAGCAGCGTCAAGACTATTTAGAACATCAGATACGTTTTTGTCAGATACGTGATATAAATAAACAGTATGATACACTGACAATCTGGGTTGTTTCTTACATTCATTCACGTATTTTTGTTTGATATGGCGTCATACTTGTACAGGAAATAACACAAGGTCAGGAAATTTGCCCCAGCACAAAATATTTAAACTTGATTTAGACAATTAGGGTGGGTCAGAGGTTACAAGCGGTGAAAGGTAGGATTTTGTTATGCTGTGTACTCCAAAAGTTGCTACTTATATAATTATAACAAGCATAGTCATCCACTTTGTTCATGATCTTTTTTCAGTGCATGTTCTTGAGCTATTAGGAACAATTCCAAAGTACGTTCATTTAACATATCTGATTTGTCATACACGTATCTGACGAAAACAATTTGATAAATACTTACTCAAATGTAGAGGATGATGTATGAATTTTATCGATTGATATAACGAAATGCAAAGCAATGCTTGTAATCAGAATATTATCAATCGACAGTAGATACAAACAGAAATGTTTTGCCTGTTTAACTTTTCTGATGAATCTGTTACGTATCTAATGAAAATTGAACCAGTAATTTCTTTGCAATGACCCTGTAAACCAAATAAAATATGGGTTGACTTTAACAAAATCATTTATTCTA
Source organism: Tridacna crocea (assembly GCA_943736015.1). Classification (NCBI taxonomy): domain Eukaryota; kingdom Metazoa; phylum Mollusca; class Bivalvia; order Cardiida; family Cardiidae; genus Tridacna; species Tridacna crocea. The sequence continues at coordinate 50,030,783 of OX031063.1, forward strand.
TAGAAGATCCATTACTTTATGGGAAAGAGAGACACCAGTTTAAGTTGATTGAAAAAGACAATGCCATTTATGCAAATTTGTCAAGTTAACGTATCTGACTACTTAACAATTTGCTGACAAATTTTTTCATAAATTCTTTTTCAGTGAAAACATACTTTCTAGACATGTCTAAATACATGCTAATCGAGAGTTTGATGACTGCAGGCTCAACAATGGCTTATTATGCTGTAATACTCAAGTCCATTCCCAGTTTGGCTTTATCTGTCAGTGTTTGGTTGGTTTTATTTTGAGACATAGTGATTGTCTGTGTAAATCTATTACTTTATTTTCTCTTTTCTTTTTTAAGTATTCAAATTTCTTTGGTTGAGCAAGGACTCTTTAAGTGTTTTTATTCTGGTTTTATAGTTGAACACAACTTTAAAGCATATTGCAGTGCTTATAACTTTCAAATCATCAGTTACAATAATTTCATCAGATACGTTAATGTCAAAAGAAATATTAAATCAGATCATAAAAAGTGTATATTGATTGACACAGAAAAATTATAAAATTTGTAGTTAATACACATATTTTGATATGACACTTAGGTTTATCATAGGTCATATATCTTTAGTTTAGAAGAGCTACAGAATTGGGAATAAAAGACATTTGGAAAAATGGAAGTCATCTCCACTTCAAATTTTCATTATCATAGAAATATTTTTTGTTTTTACTTGCTTATTACTTTTACATCTATTTATTCCGACCAACACTAGATGCAAGACTTTCAAAACCATGTTTTGATCAAAGTACTTTGCAAGAGGACGTTTCATAAATAATAATCTTAGAATTTAACGTATCTGATGTTTGAAACGAGGGGTGTCGATATCGTAGTCAATTTTATTACAAAACCTTAAGAACTTGAATCAACCAATGTTCATTTCATGTTTTACAGTTGATGTTCAAAACATTAACATAAAAAAATGTTAGAAACTTGACCTTCGATTTTTTAACATATTCAGTCTTGTAAATGGGCCTTTAACTGAATTTGAGTGTCTAGTGTTTTCGTTTTCACTTTTTTTTTTACCCGTACATTCTGGCTTTGTCTGTTTATAAATACTGCTACAATAGTGGTCTGTGTCTGAACGTCTTTCATCCGTTTTGGTGTAGACATGTTCGACTTAGTTACTGCAGAATACGAGTTTACAATGTTCTGGTGACTGTCTACTATTTTCCTGGATTCAAGGTACGAGAGGCTTTCTCTGTATGTAATGTTGATAATTTCCTTTTCTCTTTTCTATTCTGGACATGTTTGAGAAGTGGCTACATGTTCACCTCCACAGTTGGACCTTATTCGGTGCAATTGCTGAGTTCATGTGTATTGGCCACTTAACCGCAATATAAACACAGATTTGCAAAATTTGTCTTAATGCATTTGCGTTCATGATGACCATATTTGAAGCAGGTTTAAAACTGAAGGGGTTAGGAATATAAAGGCCCATACCCACATTCATATAACCGAGTATATATATAGTAATATTGCCGAGTTGAAAGCAAGTTCGATTATGTTTGTGTCTCGCTTAAAGGTGGGTATTCAGATTTTTCAAATCTCGCCAAATTAAAAATATACATATGTCACTGAAATTTACACGAAAAAACAATATGTCATCAATAACAAAGAATCATAAAATTACAAGAGAAGTATTTATAGATGGTGTTCTCTTGCCAAATTAACAACTTGGGAAATACAAAAACAAAGAATTGATGTTTATTGCATAGATAACGATAATTGGAAAAACGAGCTCAGGCGAGTGTGCCACGAGATGAACAAGATCGGGAACGGACTCGCTGTGGGACGAACAAGCTGGAGCGTGCTATTTACAGACAAATACGCTAACCGAACAGAACGCTTACGCTTAATTCCAGCTACTTTCAAACCCCTTTAAGAGAGGTTTAAGTCACAACCACAATGCTTGCCATTTCTATCGTATGCGGATCAGTTGTAATTGAAAATCGCTATGTTCTTTCCTACCGTTCGCTCTATGTAGGGGTTTGAAACGAAGCGTAATGTTCCGATGGGTAAGCGTATTTGTCTGAAAGAAGATCTATACGCTCTTTGTCTGTAAATAGGTCAGACAGTTTAAAATGAAGCGATAGGTTAGCGTATTTGTCTGAAAATAGATTAATACGCTCGTTGTTTGGAAATAGGTCAATTGAAAGCGCTTTACCTTATGCCATCAGCTTATTATTTGTTCTATAGTGGCGGCCAGTGCACCTATCCGCGCGTTCCTTGAGTTTGTTGTAACAGTGCTTTGCACAATTTTCATTCCAAGCCACTGGTTGCTTTCTCACTAGATCATCACCGAAACAATGGTCAGCGGTGGGAGAGAAATTCATGAATCCTGATGCAGCGGTCCGACGAATCACCGAAATATCACCGAAATACCCCTAATTTTTTCATTACTTTGTCTGATTACTACTGAAGTACAACATGTTTTTTCGTGGTATTCACTCGGATAATGTTTATTGAGATGAAGGGCTCTAAAATCATAATGGCAAAACAACAACATAACTTTGAGGTCCATACGGGATATCTGTATAAATTACGTCCACCGAAAAACCTGCTCGAAGTTGTAAATATAGGATAATTCAGGGATTCTACCTCCGCAAATTTGTCTCTTTTTCACAGAAAACACGAGTATTTAAAGTAAGGATCACTTTTCAGGAGTTTAATGTTGAAGAACTGTGTTGTTAATATGCATTGATCATGGATTCATCTGGATACCAATCACCCAAATACTTGCATGTCAAGTCCCGACACATTGGAATATCTTGTGTTTATTACACAAAATAAAGACGTAGGACTTGTCAGTATTGAATTGCCACCTATATATTATTTATTTAAAATATGAACCCAAACATACTCCACAGAAAATTCAAGCGCATTTCATTCGCGAACGAAGTACCTAAATTTAGCATCTGCACTTTTGGTCAAAATTGAATTTTGACCATTAACAGAATCCATACAATAGTGTTCAACTTGTATCAAAGTTTCATTGTAATCAAATACCTATGAGGTACAAAAACCACCACATCATATAGGTTCCATCTACAAATATGTAAATCTGGTCCTGCATAAAGGTGCCATCTGAAATGCCAATCTGCATAAAGGCTCCGTTTGCCAAATGGCACCATTATGTTTTGAAATTTGGTGACAGTTAAACTGCATAAAGGTATTTACTGCTCGAAGTTTTTCTTTCAGTTGACAAATACCAGTTGCCATGTATTTGACAAGGAAGCTGAGTAGGCATATTGCTTTCAAAATGTAATCTTAGCTCAACGCTGATTAGTTATCATGAGAGAAAAATGTACAATGAGAACAATATGAAACATTTAAGCCGAGTCTTTTAATGGTTATAGATCTATGCTTATTCATGTGAAATGGATACCATTTAAGCAGGTTTATCCATATTAGAAAAAGTGAAAGGTAGAAGTAAGTGAGAGGAAAATGTAAAAAGAATTATTGAAAAATACTACTTACAAAGGCTTGATCTTCTAGCTAGCAACGGATTGGAAAGAGTTCGAGTTTCACCTGATGGAGACTGCTTCTTTAGAGCAGTCTTGAGTCAATTAGATACGACTCTGTCTACCAAAGACCTCGCCAGTCATATGGTAGCAAAAATGCATCATTACATTAATTTTACAAACTTCGAGGGAGAAGAAAATGATTATATACAGACGGTATCGTGCTTAAAACAAACTGGGCAGTCGAATACTAGTTTAGCAGATTGCCTTCCACTAGCTGCTACCAACATATTCAGTGTTACTATCCAAGTATTTTCCAGTTTTATATTAACTCCGGTAAATAATATTGCACCAGCTTAGTTGCATCAACAGAAAACTACATTCATTTGGCTGATATTGCTATTCAAGGACAGGAACATTATGATGCAATAACAAAAAAAAAGACTTTATTTTCGAAAACCGCCTCGATAGCCAAACAGTTCCAGTGATAAATCGGACCAGGTAAACAAAGAAATAGAAAAAATGATGAAAATGTGTCAACACCCTCAAAAGGTGACGGATGGGATACCTGCCCAGATGTAACACCATAACAGATGCAAGGTTCAGCAGTCCAAAAAACAAAGATTAGAAACGCAAGCGAAATGTGAGGAAACGAAACAGAGATGCTGGAATTAAAATCGCAAACGGCGAAGCATATTAAAGCCAGATCGATGTTCTTATTAGTCAACTGTTCGAAGTGCAGATTTAAGTGTGTAGAAAAATTTAATGAGGAACAATGAAAAAATCTTTGATGCATACTGGGCCTTACAGGATCATGGGAGACAGAGAGAGTTTATATGTCATCATGTATCATCTTCGACACCAAAACAAACTATAGGGCATTAATCTATTTCATATTCATACCTACTGGCAACATACAATGAAAAAGTTAGAGTGTGTAGAAAATTCTTTTTGTCTGCATATCGGAAAAAAGACTGTACTTTGCATTAAAGAAGACGGAACATGGATTTTTTACAGGAGGAGATGAAAGAGGTAGAACTGCCTTTGCAAACGAAATCACCTCTGAATGCCTTGACATGGAGAGAAAACATGTTGAGTCATTCGAATCGCTTTATATTTGAAAAGAATGAAAAAAGGAATATCTCTCGCAAGATTTGAGTATTAATAACAAGATGTTGGAACTATATAGAGACAATTAAAAAGGCAAAGGACTCGAGCCCCTTACAAATTCACTGAAAAAGTACCGAGATGTGTTTTGTACAGAATATGACCTGTCATTCTTTAAACCGAAAGAAGACTACTGTTCCATTCGTAATCTGTATATATAAGAAAAAAAGCAGGGAGAAGTTGATGGTTCTGTTGAGAAAGAGTTTAAAGAACACCAGGAGAGAAGAATTAAAGCTAGACAAGAATAGGAAAAAAATCAGGGCCAAGAAGGAGCAAAGATTTTATGCCGCTACATTTGTTCTTCAGGCTGTTGTATCGACCCCCTGTACAATGGTTGGGGATATTTAGTACAAAATGAAGCTCTCTTTCTTCAATTTGTCGATGAGCTCACTCGGAGATCGGAATGGCACCTGCTATGTATGGGATGAAAATCAGGCTAGTCGAGGTGTAAATTGCCTCTTGTATGGTAATGCATAGTAATGAAGTTACAAACGGTCCTCAAATAATGGAAATCGCATATCTTTTTGCTATGTGTGGTGGACAGAACAGGAACCAGTTTGTGGCAGCTAGCTTGCTTTATTCACTAAATGTATCTGAAACACTACAAATAATTAACCATAAGTTCTTTAAGCGTGGACATTCACAGATGGAACGTGACAGTATTCATTCGTCAAAAGAAAATGCAAAGAAAACAATACCAGTTCATGTCACAAGCATGTGGAGTACTGTTATATCTTTGGCAAGAAGTTACAAGCCATACATTGTGATTCCCGTGAAGTACAATGACATTTACAATTTTAAACAATTTGCAAAACTGCACTTTCCGAATATGAAATTCACAAAAAAATGGGAAACGGGTCAATTTCCTGAAGTTGAAATGGATACAAATCAGACATGACAGACCTAGGAGTGTCATTTTTAACGAGACGTTTGAACAGAACCATTTTGAGGAAAACGGGTTGAGTCACCCACCTGAGCTAAAAGAAGGCCCCTACAGTGGCCAAATAAAGTGTCCCCTCTATACAAATCCAAGCTGTGTATTTCAGAAAAGAAAAAGAATGACCTCTCTCTGTGTAACAGTGGTCTTATACCTGAGGAGTTTCATACCTACCACAAAGCTCTACTGTCTAGCAAGGGCCTGAAGGAGGTAATCCTGTACCTTATGAGGACGAAAGTGAAATTGACACTGACAGTGACTGAAATAATACTCTATTTTTGATTTTTAATCATGTAAAGACAAATCAAACCACTGATTCTCCGGATATTTTCATTGTTACTACAGTTCCAATTGCTTTATTATTTTAATATCTGTGATCATATTCAAATTTCATATTACTGTATATCCAAAACACATGCTAAACTTAAAATTCTTCATATGATATTTGCCTGTTAAAGGGAAACACCTTCTAAAGTCTTGCCAGTGTGTTGGCTGTATAAAACATTGATAAAATTGATAATTTGGAAAACAGGATATATTGAGGAGATTTCCAAGTGATAAGTGGGACCTTCATGAACTAGAACTTTTAAAATGCATAAAGGGGCCATTTGAATTTCACCATACATAGCCATAAACAAATGATTTATACATCAAATGATAGACCCTTTTGCACTCTTCAAAAGTATATAATCAACAAAAAAATACAAGCACTTCCTGATTTTATATACACCCCAAGACCTTTAAATGCGATTTTCTCAAAACTGTGAAAAGTGCAGATGGCACCTTTCTGCCCTCACCCGTCGATACGACAGAATTTCACACTTGTCCAAATTGGAAGCATTTGCAGACGACAAAACTAATGTGACTCGAAAATTGAAATTTGTTTTGAAAGAGTAGAAAATATTGAGGGAAAAGGAGAAAATGCTGGTTTTTTCAGAAGGCTTCTTTCTCAGCGTTGTTAAAAACCGGGATTGTGTGGTTAAGAGTTAAGAATGTGTTAAGAAATATGTTACTGTCTTTGATGGTATTTTGTTTCATTCAATGATATACTGAAGACAACGGGTGATCAAGTTGTTTAGAGCGGCAATTTTGGTTTGCAATCACTCACATCCTATCAAATTAACTTATTTGTTAAATGTATATTATATTTTGACCAAGTTTGGTACCGATTGGGTTAAAAATATAGCACTTTTTCTAATTCCAGGGTAAATAATTTATGTCATTCTTGTCCAATTATACCCATGATCAACCTCATCCGGGATCCTATGATTATATATACTTTGACAAAGTTTAGTGCTGATTGGCTAATAATTGTAGATGATAGAGAGTAACTACAATTAAGTCAAATTCAGCATTATTTTCTTAATTCAAGGGCAAATAACTCTGGTCCAATTAGAACCATAATCGAAGTCATCGGGGATCTTACGGTCATTTCTATGTTGACGAACTTTGGTGCGAATGTGAACGGATGGCCGACACACGGCGAGTGATCACAATAGCTCATCCTGAGCAGTTTGTGCTCAAGTGAGCTAAAAAATCGTACAGATACACGAAATACTTGCGTGTACTTCAAAAACTTTGTAGAAGATTAGTAGTCATGAAAATGCAAGAAATCATTGTACATTTAGATCTCACATGGAAACTGAAGCTGAAATATCTAAACTTATCCCGTAAATCAATATTTTGGGAATTCTTGCTGATGGAATTAGAAGAATTACACGATGTCGAGGTCTCTTTGGGGCCGATATTTAGCCCTAAAGTTGGAGCATCCTTTCTATCCACTAATTTAACAAGATGGTTCTTCGCTAGAACTGAGTGAAGCACTTTCTCTTTTTTATGGAAGTCCTATTATCAATTCTTGTTTTGTCTGTGTATGTCCGCCATTTTATTTTCTAAGTCAGAGATTGGGTTGTCAGCCTTCTTTGAAATGGTCACCACCTGCCGTAGTTCTTTGCAATGTTGATAATGTTCTAATTTAATGACAATTTCATTTTTATTGCTGAACACATTATGCACATTGTTGACACAACTGGGAGAACTTTCATTTCATATCATATTTCCTACATCTTGATTTTTTTTCTTTTGAATAAAGGTGGTTGTTGATCTCTATCCGAAATGATTTTACATCTGATACAAACACGGTGTTCACTCTTAGCACGTTTCTCTGAAGTTTCCTTAATGTCTCTTAACTGTTGCAGAAGATCTGTATTCCAGACTTTTCTCCGAGTCTGCAGCGATATCATCTATGTATTCAATAGATCAACCGTTTTACCAGAAAGTCACACAAAAGCTCAAGAGTTGTTACGAACCTTGCAAAATAAATGCAACACGTCCCTACTGTGTCTGAAAAGTAAATTTTTTCCCATTGACACGAGTTTGTGCCGAGGCATACCATCTAAAAATTAAATCCTGTGTCGCCTAGACAGTTTAACTTGTGCCTAGAAGAACAATTGTCACAGAAAAACCCGTCTCAGTCCACACAATATTATTCAAAATAAGAAGACCTGTTTTACGAACAGAAAACTTGCAAATGCATAGCTGATATACAAACCGCATCTGTCGTGATTCAAACACGTGCGGACAACTTCCTCTTTTATGAGATCTAAAAGACCAACACCATAACCACTGAACTAAAAAGAATTATCTTTAGGCCAGTGGTTATGCTGTTGACCTTACTTTTGGGCATTCTAGGTTCAAATCCTGCCTGGTCCTTATATTTCTGCTACACATTAGTTCATTTATTTCTTTAATACAGACTTCGCTTGAAAATGGGAACTCGTCCGGGATTGTCCTTCGAGCCATTAATCCCATTTGTTGTCTGAAAACGGACTTTTGCCTAATAAGGCTTCGAGTTATCAATAAATAATGACTATGGGGTGTTTTACGGTAAAGCACTCGGTCATGCATTGCTTCATCCCGGTTTGAATACAATACCTAACCACTGCATTAAGGAGAATTCTCTTTAGCTCAGTTTTTATGGTGTTGGCCTTTAGTCCGGGCATCCTAGGTTCGAATCATACCCAATCTCTGTACTTGTGCTATGCATCTGTTGATTTGTTTCTTTGTAATGGACTTCGTTCGTGAGACATGGCTCACCATAAATACAGGATGTACTTCCTGTAACATTCATTATGCCAGGCCTCTGCCAACTCTCAGAAATTGGGGAGATGTGACTTCTCCCTAGTCTGAGAATTGGGAGAAGTTTTTCAAAATGGGGAGAAGTGGTCAGACTTTGGGTAGAAGTTCAGATGGATATAAAGAATAGATGTGGGCCAAAATACGGAAGGAATTAACAACACCTTAACAAGGTAATGGAACATAGTGGCTGCTTTTCCCATCTTGGGATAAATCTAAGTTATCGTATAGGGGAATATTTTATTTTAGAGGAAAGAACGTAACGGTCAACGTTTATTAAAACATACTGGTAAATCCATTCTAATTCTACAGGGTAAATACAACTACCCACTATATATGAGAGAAAATATCAGGAGAAAAGTCATCCCTGCTAAATTTAAGAGAGACTGCTGACGCGGATCTACAATTCAATAACCAATCTATCTTTCCCCCCGCTTTTTTCGGCAGAACGTCTGCTTTAAATAGCCAAATTTTCTTAGGACGTCCCACCACGACATTATTGTTGGTTATAGGAATATCCTAACCGCTCATTATCGGCTGCCGTATCAATATTCGGGATACTCATTAATAAAATATGATGATGACTTACACGTGTATAATGTTACACCCCCCCCCCCCTTACTTGAGGACGTATGTCTCTATAGACAGACAACCAATAAAACCAGTAACGTACACGCTGAACCATCATATCTCATAATATCTAAATATAAATTATAGATTCAATACACCTACAACAGGAATATACATGTATATGAGAGAAATACGGATAACAATGAAAGATGAATCAATAATTGGAAAAAAAATATCGAGTCGCTGTTATCTTAAAGTTCAGGCAATCCCCTTTAATGATTAACATGTGAAACTTCATTTATCTCATTATCTCTGATTATACCATTAAACACTTTAAACACTTAAGAATATCTAAGCATACAACACACATGTATAAGTAATATAAAGAAAGAGAGTTTAGAATGTCTATTCATGGCGACTTCTATTTTCAGCATCTCCCTCACTGGAAAGGTCAATTTGTGGATACAGATGTACCACCTGTGTGTCTCTTCTCCTCTATGTTGTTGGTTGGAAGTGGACTGGTTTCCCGTGATCCCAGGTGGTGAGTTTTCTCACTCTTCATCTCGTGAAGCTCCCAACCTTCATTAACTCTTTAGCTGATATGCCAAGTTAAGGCTCTTCCATTTCAACAGCAAATAAAGATATGATGTCAAAAATATGGATAAATGAGGATACAAATATCTGATTGAGTGGAAAACATTGTGGGAAAAGGAGAAATTGCTCGTTACATTTCTCCTTTTCTCACAATGTTTTCAAAAGCTGTCTGTTGCTGATGCGTCAAAATGAGTATCTATGGAGTAAAGGGTTAATATCCTTCCCGCACTGAACCTTGCATTCTACCAAGTACACTTTTAGTTTCTTACGGTTCTTTACCAAGATAACAATTATTATTATAAACAAAACGATGAGGATCAGACCAGGGAGCCATAAGCCATATTGTTCCGAAAAAGTTAACTGTGGGGATTGTACATTTCTCAGTTCCGTAAGTAATTTTATTCATGGGAATTTTATCCACGGTATCCAGAATGGGTGGAAGCGAAAGTATCAATGTCCCTATACATAGAAATACCAGTGAAATTAATTTTCGGAGGACTCGTATGAATGGGTCGTCAATCTTAAAAGTAATACTGTGGTTGATCCCGCGATTAATGATAAAAATCATTGTTGGCACTACAAGACGAATTTGGATAGAGCACTCCCAAAGGGGGACTTATAATTATCTTTAGTTACAGCCTTCTTGTCATAACAAACGACGGAAAATTGTAATGGGCTCTCTGTAGTCACCGCCCAAAGTTGTGGATTAATTTTGGTGATCAATGGCAGCCTCGCATTCACATTTATCATTTTGACACATAACTTTTCAATGTCCTCCGTTTGATTATAAATTGGATTCGATACTTCACAAAACTTCAGCAATGGGCGACTACATTTTTTTTATATTTTCGTCCCCCAATAGCGAGTCTCGGACAATTCCCCCCTAGACAACTGCCCCATGGACAACTCCCCCCCCCCCCAGCAAATTCCCCCCCGAGACGACCCCCCCCCAGGCAATAGGCCCCCCAGACAATTACTCCTGGACACACCCCCCCTGATAATTACCTACTGGACTACTACCTTCCGAATAGTCCTGGGGGTGGGGCTATTGTCGGGGGGAATTGTCTCGGGGGGCTATTGCTCGAATGTGTTTTTGAAGTGTTCGGCCTCTATGTATGAAACAAACTTGATGCGATATGTTTGAATTCGTGTTGGCTTTGAAATCCTTTAGGGGCTCTGCTGAGTTGTTGGCTGGGATCAGTCGTTACCGAGCGAAGTGTAATGTGACCCCTCTTTCGAACACCGTTAAGCGTGTCAAATAAAAGTGAGCGCTCACTGGAGGCTATAGTATCAATCGAACTGTAGTTCTTCGTGCATTTTGCATTGTTATGGTCACAGGCCTTTAACCTGCAGTGTTGGCTACCCCGACTGCAATTGGAAGCTTCCTGGTTGTTGAATGTTCAAGCAGAGGGTCAAAGCTCTGTTCTGCCTTTTCACAGCCACCTTGCGGTGGACTTGAATATGAAGCGTCGTACTGAACATCAATTCCCGTATGTGTCGGAACTAATGAGGTCACACGTTGTAGTTGGTTTAGCCCCAATTGCCTCTCATTGAGTGCTGTCATTTTGTCGCACATAGCATTGAAATTCAGCTGAATTGCTTTTTTTGCTTGGAGCTTTGATGTTTAAACAGGCTAAGACTGTAGTTATATCAGCTAGGCCAACTTTTGGTTTGATTGTGGGTAATGCAGCCATTTCATTCAGTGCACCGGCCGGTGGACCTTTAGTTTTCTTCACTGTGTCTGACATTCGGAAAGGCTCAAGTCTAAATCCACATGAACTACACTTCATTGCAAATGATACACATAGACCAGTTCGGTTAACAAGATCGACAGTGACTCTTGATTTTTTGCACGTAAATCCATGTACTTGGTTTATCAGCTCAGCTACATTTCTCATATTGACGATATTTTCCTCCATTTTTGTATTTTCAATGCCCGGGCATTTATCTTTGATATGTTTCGGTCGAAGAATATAGTGAAGGTCAGGAGAAGTTGAAATATTTGCCAAATCGACTGCCTCTTGGCTTGTAAGGCGACATCTTTTTGTTGCATGACATCCCGAGGTTGAAGGCATGGGCTCAGGTTCAATTTCATTTTCCACGACATTATCCATGACTTGGCGCGAACCCTTCTTTAACTGGGTAGCCTTCTTTTTGTATGAATTATTACAGCTTCTCCGTGTTCTATAAGGTTAGAATGACATGATAAATTCCAAAAACCACTGATTTCCTGTAGTAAACTGTTCTGTGCAAGACTAAGTCCACAGTCCACATAGAAAGTGAGATGTTGGTCAGATTTCTTTGTTTTTCAGATGGTTTATCAGCTGCAATATCAGGTTACATCTTTACAGTGCAAGTGCTTGATTTTCTCACAATATTATTAAAATAAGGGCTTGTTTGCATTTGCATTTGATTATCTAATGTTCACCAAGCTGTGAGTAATGTAATATTGCAGTAGCAGTTCTTCGGTATGGAAAAAGGAAGCAAGTTTGTCGAAATTCATAGGTAATTTGGCATGGTACGGGCCGAAAAACTGTTTTCTGCAAGTTAAATTTGCATTTAGAGATGAAAGGGTCATGCAGAAGGTATCATTTAATACACTAGAATGTATACCAAGATTGATCAGTGGGTGTAAAAGTGTGAGAAAGAAGCTTCAAGGGAAGGAGCTTTTGAAATCAACTGACTGAGTAAATTCTGTACTCTAAAACGCTTTATCGTAAAATCGCTCGATTTCGAGCAGTTTCCGCAACCATGCCAAATAGCTATGAGTGATAGGTTTTGTGCTTTTCTTTTTTTACAGTATTCATATGATTTGTTGCGATTAATTAGCAATTGTATATTGCATTTAGACCTAGAACAGGTCTGTTTGTTTGCAGGTTGGTGTTTTAAGGAAATTTTCCAGTCGGTGTCGTAGTTGTTTGTCGACAACACAGGAACTGTGGTATTTACTGTTCTCTGGGGCCTAATGTTAATCGAATACTTGAGCGGCAGCACTTTAGTCCATGACATAACAAAATTCTACAAGAGGGACAGGCAACCCAAGTCACCTTAATGTTTTTGAATGACGAGTCTGAACTGCTTATCGGCTCTTGTTTGTCGGCAGTTTTCTCAGTGTCCTAATTTTCTTTCACTGGAATTCCAAAAGTACTTTTTGCCGGAGTGTTTTTCTTCTCCATTTGTGACTATTGTAATTAATTCCAATTTTTAAAGTACACCGAAAACGATAACCTTAAGAGTCCCCTGTTCGTTACTTGGTAGATCACCAATCCTGGCCACGGCACCGAAATATTTCCTTCCTCATTATGTAACATAGTGGCTGCTTTTCCCACCTTGGGATAAATCTAAGTGATGGTATAGTGGAATATTTTATTTTGAAGGAAACAAATAGAGTTTGAAAGTAACGGACAACATTTATTTACAACATAAATCCATTCTCTGTAATCCTACAGGATAAATACAACTACCCACAATATATGAGAGAAAATAGCCAAATTCTCTGAGGACGTCCCACCAAGACATTATTGTTGGTTATAGGAATATCCTAATCGCCTATTATCGGCTGCCGTATCAATATTCAGGATACTCCTTCATAAAATATGATGATGACTTACACGTGTATTATGTTACAGTAACAGGTTAACAAAATTGAAAATCATGTGAATCTAAAGCAAAATTATTTTATACGTTTTTATCTTTTTAATGATCAGTATACTTAGTCCTTTTAGAAACTTGTTAAGACACATTTATTCATAGTTTGCCTCGCTAAATTCATGTACATGTACCTGTAGGATGAAAACATTATGGAAAGAAATGCTTATGGAAAGAGAAAGTAGTAATTGTTTGAGTAATAATTTCTCCTGGCACAATTTTCTTTTCAAAATCTTGCAAGCACTAGATCTATTGGTTTCCAAAATCCTGATCATAGTTTTTTGCTATAAATCATTCTCATTACCAAATCTATAAATATCAAATTGACAGCATTTGCACCAGACAAACGGATAACCCCTCAAAGGCTGTAGATCTTAATGATTTTTAAAAGTATATAAAATTATAGTCTTCTGTCAAATGTATAAAAGCTTACTACCAGAATTTTTTCCTATTGCCACAATTTTTTTCAAGTTTCTATTGGTAAGAAGGACCCAGCTTCAGAGTGCAAGAGACATCGAAAATATACATGTCGGAACCCCGATTGTCTTTACTTTTTTATTGGATAAATCGTAAATAAAACCATCGTTAAACAACTAACACCCGATTTACATTTAAAGGCGTAAGCCTTGTGGATCGGCGGTTCGCGGTAGTTACGGTCCAATCAAGGAAATACCGAAACATTAATAGATTACATATCGCGAGAATCAAAGACGAAAACTTATTTTTTTTTATCTTTTAGATAGCGTCATAAAAAAATATTTGATTTCATCCAAACGCTGTAGTGTTGACGAGCTATCGGACCCCGCAGCCATTTTGAAGTTGAATCATGTGAGTTCGCTAAAATTCGTCGAAAGCCTTGTAACGTGATACTATTGGCGCCAAATTGTAGTCACATGATTTGAAAAATATTGCCACATGATCTAGCCGATGATCTAAGTACGTCCCCTGTCTGTTCTAGGAAAACTACAAGTAACAACAAATTTTGAAAGGGGTGGGGAGGACCCCATATTGGCCCCTGGATTGGATGATTTTTTTGGCCTTTCAAAAGATTGGGATTGGGTTGCGGTTATCTTCATTCAGTGCATCAATTGGTAGGTGTGCATTCATGACATCGCCTTGTAAGACTGCATTTACAGCCGACATACTCCGGATAGGACTGTGAGTATTTCCAAGTGATGTGCTTAAGTGCGGACTGCCTTCGTTTATCGCAGGCATGACTGTCATCGAAATAAGAGCTGTACACGTTTGTAGTGCATGTGCATAATGTGGGTAAATTGTACTCCGATTCGTAGAAGCGACTGCGCTTAGCTTTGTAGGGTTGGAGATCCGAGATTTGAACTCCTTCTAAGATCTAAGTGTACATCAGAAATATTAGGCACTTGCATGGTCATTTTTTTAAAGATGGAAATGGCGTTTTGCATAATTATGCGCACATAGATATCATTTTTAAGAAAGGTTCGGACGGTTTGTAAGTGGCGGCTGAACAATAATAGACACATCTATTTCATTCAACAACTTCTCTTGTAAACTACGAGCTGATGTTGTAAATCCATAATTACCATATTTTTTCTTTGAATGTTTCTTCTGTGATTAACTTTTTGAATTTTAAGTTTTTGCAATCGTCCTTTTAATAGTTCTTGAACATGGAACTGTACTTCAAGATATTTCAATCTTTTATCTTTAGCGTTCAGTTCACGTTGCAACTCTTCTTTTTCTTTCTGTAGATTACATGTACATATGTTGCTAGTGATCGAGTCCTTTGGGCCAAAATACATGTCATAGTTAATATCCAGAACGTTGTTTAATTGAGCAGAATCCATTCTTCTTCTTAGAGTATATAAAATCTGAAAGAGGTTAAATAATATACAATAAAAGTCCCAAGAACACAACGGTAAAATAAGGTTTAAGTAAAAAATAAATCGCAAATTGAAATGAATCACGAGGTGGCGGCTTTTTATAGGGAATCTCAGAGGTTTGAATCGCGTTTGACCTGAAATTTCAAGATAAAAACTGATTAAATATTGCATTTTTAAGTTATTCAATTTATATAATTACTTAAAAGAGCTATACTACTCAACATTTGCTAGGGATCATTTAGATATTTCAATGTATTTTACACCAACTCAGTTTTGCATGAAAAACTTTGTGTGTTACAGGTGGCTGATTTCAATGGTTTGTCTATGTAGCAAATTGAAATATCTGATGCATACTGCACGTTGTATTGAATGATTCTTGTGTCAAAATATTTTTTCTACAGTTCAGGATAAACATGGTGATTCCTAGCAAATGTTGAGTAGTATAGTTACATACATAGGACCAAAGAAATTTCTTAATTGGCTGTGAATTCGTGGCTTCAAAACCTATTTTTGCATCTTTTGTTGTATTTTCAGGTAAATTCTTCAGTTAAGTTGGAATTGGGTATATCGGCTTAACTATTTTTAGAGCCCGAATAAACCTTAAGAAATAAGATCTCAAAGGAATAATGTTGAGGTTGCACTTGTCTGGGATGTCTCGGCAAAACGAAAAATGAAGATCAAAGATCAGAATGCACACTTCGTGCACTCATATTTCAAATTTATGATTTTCATAATTTCCCGCCCAATACAATTTTTTATGTCCACAGATCTTGCACTGCACAGGGATACATACTTTCATGTTGACATTTAAAAACTTTGTTTGATACTGTGAAGTTAGAATCACTATTTGATTTTCTGAAGAAGTTAACCTTTTTAAGAAGATTTAGTTTTCCCTTTTTGACATTTTGCCTTTTAGTAAGGGTCTTATACAAACAGTGTTTATCCTTCCTTAAGAGGGTTCTTGCTCCGTCCCTCACAATTTTTAATTTCGAGTAAAGAGGGAAGCCCTGTTTCTCAATATTTATTTTTGTTGTTTACTTTATAAGTGTTAGATTTTTAAGGCCTGTTGTCCTATTCAAAGTTAACTTTTTACCCTGTAAACAAGGTTGCTTCTTTATCATTCCTATTCTGTTTAAATTTTTCACAGTATTATTTAAAGTAGATGCATGATTTCATATGTAAGTGCGCCCAATATGACCCAAGTTGTCGACGGGCCGTAAAACATCATCCATTCATTCATTCCTATATATTTATATGGTCCGAAAGTACCCTTATAGCCAATCGAAAAAATCGATAACATACTCATTCTCTCTTGTAGGACCCCCCAGCCGGACGGGGGGTAGAATTCGCCGGCTGCCGTCCTGCAGAGTGGTAAGACCCCACCAATGGACCCGCCTGTTTGCCGTGGGTGGAGACTCGTAAGCCGGAAAAGAGGGTCCTGGCAGTTGAGGGGAGCCCAGGGATCTCCAGCTCTTCAACACACTGCTTTGGCCTCGGCTTCGGTGTAAACGAGAGCCTAGATGGCCCCGGTCTAGTGCAATCGGCTGGTCGTTTTAAGATTGGGCACATTTTATGTATATCTGTAATGTTTTGGTGGTGCTGTATGCGGGGAAGGCATCTGTATACAGATGCTTCCTTTTTGCATGCGTCTTGCTATACTGCTTGAAACTCAAAATTTCTGAATCTAAAGCAAACTTGGAATTTTTGATACCTTTTTCCTCTATTTTACTGCCATACTCCATCTGGTCTTCATTCTCGATGGAATAATCCAATGTGCTAAACCCAAAATTACTGTTTGCTTGAAAAGTGCCTTTTTACCTTTTACGTTGATACGTACTTTAAAGTCCTGGTCTTATATAGGCTTATGGGCTAATTGGGTGATGTGGATATTTCGTTGAGACTTTGACTGCCATGGTAAATCCCCGATCTGGGGGACTATCCATGTTTTTTCCTTGTCGCTTCGACTTATTCATGGCATCTGAGTATACCATCCATGTAACCCTGGTATGGGGAGCTGGATACCCGCTCCATTAGCCACATCCCCTCGTTGGACTCCGCGGTGGGTGGGGTCATGGATAATGAACACTTTTCCTTTAACCATGGATCCCCAAAACAAAAAAAGAACACGCGACCAACTTGATGCCGACTCTGAAACCACTCAATCGACCTCTCCTTTTGCTCGCTTTTTACTGATAGAATCGACTGTCCCTGATCAGCCACTAAGTAAACTATCACCTTTTTTAATTCAAAAGGTTCTGTTGTCTATTGCTGGTTCACCTAAATCAGTTAAAAAGCTCTCCTCTGGCTCGCTATTAGTTGAAGTAGAGAAACCAAAACATGCAGAAAACCTCATGAAAATTAAGCACTTCTTTCAGATCCCTGCCAAATGTTCTCCGCACGGGAGTTTAAATACAACACGTGGAATCATTCGATGCCCAGATCTTGCAGGTGTATCGGAAGAAGAAATTGTCCAAGAACTCTCTACTCAACACGTTACAGCTGCAAGACGTATAACAGTGTATAGAGACGGAATAAAGCGAGAAACCAACACGATTGTCATTACCTTTAACTCTGCAATTTTACCAAAATCCTTGAAAGTTGGCTATTTGAATGTGGGTGTGGACTTGTATATTCCTAATCCACTTCAATGTTACACTTGTTACAAATACGGGCATCATGAACGTAAATGTACAAAAGCTAGTTCTGAGGGTCTCTGTAGACATTGTGGTGAAGTGGCTAGTACTCATGATTCATCGAATTGTAAAAATCACATAAAATGTGCAAATTATGGCGGTGAACATGGAGCTACATCGCGAACATGTCCAGTTTGGAAACGAGAGAAAGAAATAGTAACCATCAAGTACAAAGGAAGTCTATCGTTTCCCGAAGCAAGAAAAGTTGTGGAAAGTCGATTAACTCTAGCGAACCTCTATTCTACAGTTACAAAAAGGAATGGCACACCTAAAGAGGTAAAAGACGCTCAAACACAAACTGTCGATGTCGCTGTACAAACAGTTAATCAGACAAAACAAGAATCTGCTAATAAAAAAACTCAAAAGCCAACTGAATGTATTAGAGGAAATAAAACATTAAGTCAAACATCAAGTCGCAACAAATCGCCAAAAAAGGTTCAACCAGATCGGTTTCCGAAAGGATCCGATGATGAAATACAAAATTTTAACCGCTTCCAATGTCTTGATGAAGACATGGAAGCAGACGACTCACAAGCAGAGTCAAATACAAACAAGCAAGGAAGAATCATCAAACTCAACAACAAAAGATGAATAAACACATACTTCCACTGCTTTGTCGTGTGTACTTTACCTGAAATGTAGCAATGAGTAATAACATTCTGCAATGGAATTGTCGTAGTATTAAAGCCAACTTTGAAGAACTAAACCTTTTAGTAAACGAACAGAAACCAGTAGCAGTTTGCTTACAAGAGACATTTCTTAAAGACTCTGACAACTTTGGTTTAAAGTATCACTCTAGTTACTTGAAAAACTTAAGTGGTACAGATAAAGCTTCAGGAGGTGTTGCCGTGATTGTGAATAACAATGTTCCTCATTATCCTATCAAGCTGGAAACTTCTTTACAAGCTGTGGCGGTTAACATTTCCCTGAATAAGACTATTACTTTGTGTTCTATCTATCTTCCACCTAGCTTGCCTATTGATGTCAAGAAACTCGATAATCTTGTAGATCAATTGCCAGAGCCTTTCATTATACTGGGAGACTTTAATACCCACCATACATTATGGGGATGTTCAGATACAAATGACAAGGGTCGAGTTATTGAGGATTTTATCACGAAGCACGACCTTACTCTGCTAAATGATAAGTCAAAACCATGGAAAGGATGGTCAATGACCGGCTTGTTTGGTTTTTAGAAAAAAACAAACTTATTTAAAGCGGTTTTCGTAAACAAAGAGGCACTCTCGACCATTTAGTTCGCTTCGAAACTTTTTATTCGCGAAGCTTTCATTAAAAAGGAACATGTTGTTACTCGGATGGCAAGGATAAGGCAAAGCGACAAACAGCAGACATGGCTTTTCTCTGATTCCCAGGAATTGGCCATGTCTGCTGTTTGTCGCTTTGCCTTATCCTTGCCATCCGAGTATATCATCTGGGTAACCCTGGCATGGGGAGCTGGATATCCGCTCCGTACTCCATGCCCCCTAGTTGGGCTCCGCGGTGGGCGGGGACTACGGATGATGAACATTAAAAACACAAACATGGATCACCAAAACAAAAAACGAAACCGTGATCAGCTAGATGCAGACCTGGAAAATGTTCAATCGACAAACTCAGCCTTTCCTCGCTTCTTGCTTATCGAGTCAACTGTACCTGACCAGCAACTTTCAAAATTATCTCCTTTTGTGATTGAAAAGGTATTAGTAGGACTTGCTGGATCGCCGAAATCGGTAAAAAAACTAAAATCAGGTAACCTTCTCGTTGAAGTAGACAAAGCTGTGCATGCTAAGACTCTTATGAAAATTAAGCACTTCTTTAATATTCCTGCCAAATGCGTTCCGCACGGTAGCTTGAATACTTCAAAGGGTATCATTCGCTGCCCAGACCTCGCAGGTATTTCTGAACATGAAATAACATCGGAACTTTCAAACCAAAACGTAACAGCTGCGAAACGTATTACGATTTTGAGAGATGGCGTCAGGAAACCCACCAATACAATAGTATTGACATTTAATACTGCTATTCTGCCTAAATCTTTGAAGGTAGGATATCTGAAAGTTGCAGTGGATCTTTACATACCAAATCCACTTCAATGCTATTGTTGCTTCAGATTCGGGCATCATGAAAGTAAATGCAGGTTTAACCAAGGTGAAGAATTCTGCCGACGTTGTGGCAATTCAAACCTGGTACATAAGACTGAAAAATGTGAATTTGATATCAGATGTAAGAACTGTCAAGGAGATCATGTAGCAACTTCGCGATCATGCCCGGTATGGAAAAAAGAAAAAGAAATTGTCACTGTTAAATATACTGAAGGCCTTTCATTTCCAGAAGCGAGGAAAGTTGTGGAAGCAAGAAACGCTTTGGGTGTTTCTTATGCATCAGTTTCAAAAACAAACACATCGAAACCTGTTCAGCGTAGGGACGCCCATACCCAAACCACGGATATTGGTACCCAAACAACAGAAAAAGCATCAACCAGTAATGAAAATGTTCACGAGAGGTCTAAAACACCCAGTAAAAGCAACCAGAATGCTGCATCTAGCCAACCTACTACAAAGAAACTAAATAGTTCACAAACGCAAGCAAAAGCACCAAATAGCCCCAGCCGAAGGAGAAATAAATCTCCTCCACAGGTCCTCTCAGACCGCCAACCAAAGGGATCTGATGACCCAATTCAACAACATAACCGCTTCCAGTGTCTGGATGAAGACATGGAGGCGGAAGACTCACAAGCAGAGTCAAATATAAATAGGCAAGGCCGAATAATCAAACTAAATAAGAAATGAACAATCACATACTTCCATTGCTTTGTGGTATCCTCCTTATTTTCACTTTCTTCATGACAAACAATATTCTTCAATGGAATTGTCGAAGCATTAAAGCTAACGCCGAGGAATTAAATCTCTTAGTTAACGAACAGAAACCAGTAGCAATTTGTTTACAGGAGACATTTCTTAAAAACTCCGACAACTTTTCTTTGAAATATCACACTTGTTACTTGAAAAACTTTACTGGTAACGATAAAGCTTCAGGAGGTGTTGCTGTCATTGTGAAAAACAGTGTTCCACACCATTGTGTAAAGCTTAACACTACCTTACAAGCCGTAGCAGTAAACATTACTCTCAACAAGACCATTACTTTATGTTCCATTTATCTTCCACCTAGTTTACCAATTGATGTCAGAAAACTTGACGACCTTGTGGCTCAATTGCCGAAGCCTTTTATTTTAATGGGCGATTTTAATTCCCATCATACATTATGGGGATGTTCAAATACTAATGACAAGGGTCAAATTATTGAGGATTTCATCACGAAGCACGACTTTGTTCTGCTAAATGGTAAGTCCTCGACCTATCTTCATCCTGCTACTGGTTTTTACTCATCACTGGATCTTACTATTTGCAGCCCTGGAATTGTTCCAGATTTTAACTGGAACGTTTGTGATGATCTTCATGGAAGTGATCACTTCCCGATAAAAGTATCGGAAGTAGGACCTTCAGTACAACAACGTCCTCAACGTTGGCAGCTTCACAAAGCGAATTGGGAACAATTCAGAATTCATTGTGAACAAACAATTCATCCCAGTGCTTTTGAAGATTGTGAAAATCCTGCTGAGCTCTTCACTTCCTTGATTTATTCGGCTGCTGAGCAGTCAATTCCTCGAACTTCGGCAAATCCAAAGCACCCAAACAAACCATGGTTTAGTGATGATTGCAAAAAGGCTATAATAGAACGAAAATCTGTTCTTAGACAATTTAACCTGAGACCAACCCAAGAAAATCTTTCAAAGTTTAAAATTGCTCGTGCAAAAGCACGTCGGACTATCAAGCAAAGTAAACGTGCGTCTTGGCGACAGTACGTGTCTAGATTAAATTTTAGATCGTCTGTCAAAAAGACATGGGACATGATACGAAAAATTAACGGCAAAAACTCCTCATTAAATGTTGGACACTTAAATGTTGGTGATGATGTCGTCACCTCCAAAGCAGATATTGCAGATGTCTTAGCTGACACCTTTGCAGAGAAATCCTCTTCCTCAAATTATTCGACAGCATTTCAGAAATTTCAAAATACTAAAGAAAAAACAAAGCTAAATTTTAAGTCGAATAACAATGAACATTACAATAAAGATTTCACTATGAAAGAATTGAGGAAAGCATTAAAGAAGTGTCATGACACTGCTGTTGGATGTGACGACATCCATTACCAGTTTTTGAAGCATTTACCATTTCGATCCCTCGACAGTTTACTTCGCATATTTAATCAAGTCTGGCATACTGGTATTCTCCCAGATTCCTGGAAGGAGGCTATTGTAATTCCCATACCAAAACCGGGTAAAGACTCGACAAATCCTACCAATTATCGCCCTATAGCCTTAACAAGTTGTATTTGCAAAACCATGGAAAGGATGGTCAATGACCGGCTTGTTTGGTTTTTAGAGAAAAACAAACTTATTGCTACCGTTCAAAACGGTTTTCGTAAACAAAGAGGCACTCTGGATCATTTAGTCCGCTTCGAAACATTTATTCGCGAAGCTTTTATAAAAAAAGGAACATGTTGTTTCTGTATTTTTCGACCTCGAAAGTGCTTACGATACCACATGGAAGTATGGAATCATGAACGACCTCCATGATTTCGGTGTAAGAGGTCGCCTTGCTTATTTCATTTCGGCATTTTTGAATGAACGTCAGTTTAGAGTCCGGGTTGGAGATACTCTCTCAAACCCTCATGAACAAGAAATGGACGTTCCCCAGGGAAGCATTCTCTCTGTTACACTCTTCAGTGTCAAAATCAACAATATTGTTAAGTCTGTGTGCCCTGGCGTGGAGTGCTTTTTGTATGTTGACGGCTTCTGTGTTTGCTATAGATCCAAGCATATGCATACAATAGAGCGGCAATTACAGCAAGTGCTAAATAATTTAAGCAAGTGGTCAAGAGAAAATGGTTTCAAATTTTCTAAAACCAAGACCAAATGTATGCATTTCTGCCAATCAAGAAAGTTACACTTGGATCCTGAACTTACATTAGATGGGGTACAAATTGAAGTCGTTCCTGAATTCAAATTTTTAGGTCTTTTATTCGACTCTAAACTGTCGTTTATTCCACACATCAATTACTTAAGTAATAAATGCCAAAAAGCTCTTAATCTTTTACGAGTTGTCTCCAGCTTGGACTGGGGAGCCGACAGGAAAGTCTTACTAAGACTATATAGATCACTTGTCCGTTCCAAGTTAGATTACGGCTGTGTCGTATATGGCTCAGCGCGACAATCGTACCTTCGCAAGTTGGATTCTATCCACAACCAAGGTTTGCGATTAGCGCTTGGCGCTTTCAGGACATCTCCCGTCAATAGCTTATATGCTGAAGCTAATGAACCATCTCTAAATTTACGCAGGAAGAAACTCTCCTTGCAATATTACTTAAAGTTAAAATCAAATCCTGACAACCCAACTCATGAAATAGTATTTGAACCATTGTACAAGGATGAATTTTTAAAAAGAGAGAAAGTTATACCTCCTTTTAGTTTACGCTGTGAAGCGGATGTTAATTGCCTTGATTGTGATCTTGAAGATGTAGCAAGCCATAAGATTTCTGAAGTTCCTTTATGGACTTCCAAAAGTCCAACTTATATTTACCATCTTGCTTCAGATAAGAAAGCTACTACAGATCCGATGATTTTCAAAAATAAATTCCTTGAAGTCAAAGAACAATATTATACTCACGAAGAAATTTATACAGATGGTTCAAAAGATGGGGAAAAAGTTGCTTCAGCTGCCATCCTTGACGGTGAATTTTATCAGTTCCGATTACCTAACAATTCGTCTATCTTCTCTGCAGAGCTAAAAGCGATTGACCTTGCTATCAACCATATTGAACAAGATGGTTATTGGAGATACATTATATATACTGATTCTTTATCAGTTATGCAAGCACTTGAGGGCGAGAAAACGGATAATCCGCTTGTAGTCAATCTTCTTGAGAAACTGTCCAGATTATGCGAAGGAGCTGATATAGTTTTCTGCTGGCTCCCCAGCCATATTGGTATTAGTGGTAATGAAGAGGCAGATAAAGCTGCCAAGGACGCATTATCACAAGAAATTTTACCTTTTAAAGTTCCTTTCAGTGATTTTAAACCTCTTATTAATAGTTTTATTCATGATGTTTGGCAAAGATCTTGGAGCGATCCTTCAAATCAAGAGAATAAACTATTCGCTATCAAGCCAAATACAAGTGAATGGCTCCCTGGCTTACGGTCAAACCGTCGAGAGGAAATTATTTTGGCCCGTTTGAGAATAGGTCATACCCATATGACGCACTCGTATCTCCTCAAAGGAGAAGAGCCTCCTGTATGTATCCCGTGTAATACACTTTTTTCTGTCAAGCATTTGCTGATAGAGTGCACAGATCTTGCACCGTACAGGGATAAATACTTTCATGTTGACAGTTTAAAAACTTTGTTTGATACTGTGAAATTAGAATCACTATTCGATTTTCTAAAAGAAGTTAACCTTTTTAAGAAGATTTAGTTTTACTTTTTGACATTTCTCTTTTTACTGACGATCTTAAACAGTGTCTATCCTCCTTTAAGGGGGTTCTATTAAAATGTATGAGTAAATAGGGAAGCCCTGTTTCTCAATATTTATTTTGTTGTTTAATTTATAAGCATTACATTTTAAGGCCTATTGACCTATTCAAAGTTACTTTTTTACACTGTAAACAAGGTTGCTTCTTTATTATTTCTCATCTGTTTCACAGTATAACTTAAAGTAGATGCATGATTTTATATGTAAGTGCGCCCAATATGACCTAAGTTGTCGACGGGCCATAAAACACCATTCATTCATTCATTCTTTACTTAAAGTAGATGCATGATTTTATATGTAAGTGTGCCCAATATGACCTAAGTTGTCGACGGGCCATAAAACCCCATTCATTCATTCATTCATTCATTCTCTCTTGTAGGGAGGGCAATTTCATTTCGTAAGTTTCTATAAATAGAAATGACGGCATATTTTTGTTAAAAATAGTTCAAATTTTCTCAAAGAAAAACGGAGATTACCAATTAAAATGCTTCATAAATAATTCATGAGAACGAGAAAACGCCAGCCAAATAATCCAGGGTCGATTACAGCATGAATCGAAACTGGGTCAACGAGGATGTGTATCACAGGATCACACTAAAAGTCACGTTGCGTAAACAACTGAACATTTCTTCAGGCATTGTATCACAGGATCACACTAGAAGAAGGCGGTACTACGGCCGAAAGCTCATGTACATAATTATAAGTTACATTTCTCAAGAAGAGGATATCATGTTTCATTGTAAAACGATAAAAATGCTTTTGAGAGGTTTTAGTCAAGATCAGACAGCACTGAACATGCAGCCTGATCTTGAATCTGAAGTGTCTTATACGGTTTGCCTTTGAAAACAAAATACTGGAGTTGCTATGACTGGAAATTTCCATTTATGTAACTATATATGGATAAAATCATTACCACTCAATCCCTACTTTTGACGACCCTGAGAAAAAAGCACTTAGAAAACATTGTGGGAAAAGGAAAAACATGCTGGTAACAAGCATTTTCTCCTTTTCCCACAATGTTTTCTACTCTTCACAAAGCAAATTTCAAACTTTCAGTCACTTTTGTTTTGCAAATGCTTTCGATTTGGACAAGTCTAAACTATTGTTGTTTGGTAATGAGTTAATCAGGTTCACCAGTGCTAGGCTTGTGCTCTGCACTGCCTCACCAGGGGCACCAGAAGGTTTGTTGAAACATTGTTTTAGTAACATGACCTGTTTCAGCATACTTAACACTCCCTTCTTTTAGAGTGGCTCATTGGATGTTCGCTTTGAATTACTGTCATTCTTTCTGAAATTTCCATCTGTGTTCACAACATAATTACAGTCATGCTCTGGCAAATGAGTGCTCAAAGCATTTTTGTGAAGCAATGGACCAAGCAAGTCATCCCATAATCAAGGATTAAAAAACTCATTTAGTACAACAAACGACTCGAGCAATTAGGTGGTCTCTGTCCTCGGTTTTTATGGCGAATTTGTCTCTCTTTTTTTTTTTAATTTCAAAGTGTATGCGATTGTAATATTGCTTCACTGTATTTCATTTTTTTTTTAACCAAAAGTAATTAGATCTTAATCTAAACATTTAAATTACATGTATATTCAAATTTCAAAGTGTATGTGATTGTATTATAGCTTCACTGTATTTCTTTTTTCTTTTTTTTTACCAAAGGTAACTAGATCTTAATCTAAACATTTAAATTATATTCAAATGAAATGCGAATGATGCGTGTATTAACCCAAATAGCGAGTCTGATGTTGCTGATAAATTATGACATTGTAGGTAGCCTTCTCTGTCATGGGACGAACGATTCCACCTCGTAGGTTTAGGATATCCTTTTTAGCTCATCTGAGCACAACGTGCTCAAGGGAAGCTTTTAGGATCACACGAGGTCCATCGTGCGTCATTGTGACGTCAACAATTCTTTAAACATCGACTTCTCTTAAACCACTGGGCCAATTTGGACCAAACTTGGCTGGAATGTTCCTTGGGAGGTCCTCTTTAAAAATCTTGTTCACAGAATATTATTCCCACTGGGCCAATTTGGACCAGACTTGGCTGGAATGTTCCTTGGGAGGTCCTCTTTAAAACTTGTTCACAGAATTTTATTCCATTAAAAACTCTGGTTACCATGGCAACCAAATAGGATTTTCTCGGAAATTCTTTAAAAACATTCTCCTCTGAAACAGCTGGTCAGATTTTTAAATAATTTCAGAGATGTTCCTTGGGTGACCCTCTTCAGAAATTGTTCGTGAAATTTTGATCCGTCAAGAAGCATGGTTCTGGTTAATGGGGGCTACTTGCACTATACGGGAATGAAGAAATTCTTAAAATTTCTTGTTCTCTGAAACCGCTGGTAAGATTTTGAAATAATTTCACAGATGTTCTTTGGGTGACCCTTTTCAAAAATTGTTCGCGAAATTTTGATTCTTCAAGAAACGTGGCTCATGTGAATGGGGGCTATTTGCCCTGTACGGAAATGAAGAAATTCCTTAAAATTATTTTTCTCTGAAACAGCTGGTCAGATTTTGAAATAATTTTACAGAGATGTTCTTTGTGTGACCCTTTTCAATACTTGTACGCAAAAGTTTTTTAGAGAAACATGGCTCTGGGTAAATGGGGCCTACTTACACCATAGGGAAATGAAGAAACTTTTAAAAAAAATCTTCTCTGAAACTGCTTATCAGATTTTGAAATTATTTCACAGAAAAGTTCCTTTGGTGACCCTTTTAAAAAATGGTTCGCGAAATTTTGATCCATCAAGAAACATGGCTCTGGTGAATGGGGGCTACTTGCACTATATGGCCATGAAGAAATTCTTAAAAATTCTTCCCTGAAATGGCAGATCAGATTTTGAAATTATTTCACAGAAATGTTCCTTTGGTGACCCATTTCAAACATTCTTCGCAAAATGGATGGGGCTACTTGCACTATATGGCCATAAAGAAATTCTTTAAAATTCCTTTTCTCTGAAACGGCTGATCAAATTTTGAATTAATTTCCTAGAAATTGTTCGAGAAATTTTGATCCATCAAGAAACATGGCTCTGATGGCTGTGGGCTATTTACACTATACAGACATGAAGAAATTCTTAAAAATTCTTCTCTGAAACGGCTGATCAGATTATGAAAACAAGAGGGCCATGATGGCCCTGTATCGCTCCACTGGCTTTTTAACCCTTTACCACACAAATTGAAGTGTTCATGACCATGAAAAAGAGGGCCTTCAAAAACAATGAACACTGTCAGGCAATACAAGTAGATTAATTCATTGGCATGAAAGGTAAAATCCTTGGAAAAATAAGCTGAATGATAGAAACCTTACTCTGAATTTATTATTCACCTCATGTGAGCATAACTGTTTGCATCAAAATGAATCACACTCCTTGAAAACAGAATATTTTCTATTAAAAAACTTAATGTCTAGCACCAATCATGTATCAAAGCAGTTAGATAATCAAGGGAAGTAAATAGTACCAAACGTTATCTTTCATAAAAAGAGTTATTTCCCATGATTAATGTTTAAATTGAAGTGACTATATTTTGAAGCCCATGTTAAACTTGTGATCCCTGAATGGTAGGGTTGACTATTGAGGCCAAAATCTACTATTGCGATAGTATTGACATTGGAAAAAACACTATTGCAATAGTATTGATATTGCCCGTTACTATTGCGATACTATTGCAATACTATTGCCTGAATTACGCAAGATAAAAACTAGGTCTTGTTTTATACTTATACCTTCCCATGGAAGGTTAAATTCTACCTGAGAACCTATTTTGAATAACAAAAGGGGCAAAAGTAAATGCAAGATGCTTTATAAATTTTAATAACTACTTTTTCTAAGTGCAGAATGATCATAACTTATAAGATAAACTCTTAACTTTTGAAAAAATCAACTTTTAAATCTTTACCACGTAATAATGAATTTTAACAACCTTATGCAAAAAGCCTTTTTCAAAAACACTGTGCAAAAAGGAGAAATTGCTGGTAGCCAGCAGTTTTTTCCCTTTTCCACAATATTTATATGCGACCAAACAAAAAATTAATCTTTGAGTACCATTTATTTTGTTGTCTGCAAATGCTTTCAATTTGGACAAGTCTAGAATTTTGTTGTTAGCCTGTTAGGTAAAGAGTTAAATGTGATTGTCTGACTGGTTTATAACAGAATGAAAAGTACAAAATGATGACAAATGTAGATGTTCCTTAACAAATCAAACACAGCATATCAAAATGCAAGAATAAAGTAACTGTAAACTTTAATAGAAGCTAATTTTCTTCAATGGTAAAGACCACATGATGCTCACAGATATTTCACATATCACTTCAGCAGTCCATTAGACGTTCCAATTTTTTTTTCAAAAATACTAGCATAGCTACATGCTCAGGATTTAATTGGGATCTTTGTGCTGTAACTATATCCCCTGCAGTAGAAAAAACTCTTTCAGATGGAACTGATGTAGAAGGAATGCAGAGATATCTTTTTGCCAAAATAGACAGATTTGGATATGATGATGACTTTCTTTTCCACCGCATTAAAGGGTTATCTGAGGCATTAATAGGAGATTCTTGTTTGTATTGTTGTATTTCATGCTCAACTTGTTCTTGCACTGATTTTGGCTTTTCTACTGCAGTGACATACACATCACCAAAGAGACTGGACATGGCAGTCGGCTTGAATTCAGCAGTTGAATCCATGACACTTAGTCCCTTTTGGGAATTTTCCATTGTTTTTGGTGGTTCTTCGGACTTAATTTTCTTCTTGGCAGGACTACAGGGAGGACTACTGATTGTTTCTGCACTCTCTACAATGATATTTTCTGAATCATCATCAAGTTGAGGAAGAGAAGGGAGACTCAGAATGTTATAGGAATCAGCATCAGGCTCTTTCTTTGCTGTGATAGTGGACTGCAAATCTTGATTGGATTCTACCACTGCTATGGCTTCTACTGTTAGCAAATGATAGGCTTCAAGTCTCTGGGCTTCTGACAGGAAAGGCACTAATTTGAAACGTGGGTCAATAAGAGAAGTTATGGTCAGCTTGTCCTTAATATTTGTGTATGTAGTTGATAAATCGCCATGAACAGCCTTTTTTACTTGTTTAATAAGACTAGTGTCATCTTCTTTTTCAGCCATGAAGTTCAATAATTGGTGTTGTAGTGGCAAAATTAGTGAAACAGTGGGTACTGCTTCCTCACAAAGGGCTACAGTTGCTACTTTCAGAGGTGTGAGGACCTTCTCTCAAGTTCTTCCGCTTCAGAAATGTCAGATTCTATCAGACTGTTAAAATTTACTTTGCCCCTGAGCTCTTTAGATGTGAGAGCAGAGTAAATAGCTGGTTGCTGCTCTAGGAATCGAGATACCATGTCTAATGCCGAGTTCCAACGAGTTTGAACATCAATGACTAGCTTGTGATCTGGCAACTGCAACATCTTTTGCTTTTCTTTCAAAATCACCAAAGCTTGGGGACTTCTGTGAAAATAGCTATGTTTCGCATTTTTCCCAAAAGCTTGGCTACAGAGTTAATTTTCAACGCTTTCGTGCATGCTAAATTCAGGTTATGGCACATGCAAAGTTGTCCCAAACTCTTTTCCTGCCACTATCATGTTTGAAGCATTATCACTGACAAGGGGAAGGTCAGGTTGCAAGCCCCATTCCTTGGTCGCCTGTTTCCAAACTGTTGCTATGTTTACCCCAGTGTGGTTTTCAGGCACTGATCTGGTCTGAAAGATATATTTAAACCAATTCTTGTTATAAATTCGAAAAAAAAAAACTGTTAAAGACAATGTAGAGACAAATTTTCCTTTTTAAGCCTTTACCAAGAAAGAACCCAAGAAAGACAGGTTTTCAAAACATAAAGACGAAAGGAGATAAATGCTGGTAACCAGCTTCTTCTTCTTTTTCCCATATTTTCTTCCCTCTCCTAAACTAATTCCATCATTTGAGCAACATTACCCTTGTCTGCAAAATGATGCTTTTAGTATTGATGAGTCTTGAAGTTTTGTTGTTCAGTAAAGATTAAAACAATGTTTCCATAAAATGCAAACAATATGATGAAAGATAGATTTACATATCCACACAACAAAATTTTGGATTTGTCCAAATTGAAAGCATTTACAGATGACAAGATTAAATGTTATTCAAAAGTTGAAATTCATATTTGAAAGGTCAGAAAACATTGTGGGAAATGAGAAAATGCTAGTTACCAGCATTTTCTCCTTTTCCCAACATGTTTTCAAAAGGCTTCTTTCTCAAGGTCATTAAAAGTAGGGATTGTGTGGTAAAGGGTTAAAGTAAAAATGTCAATTCTAAAAATTTTCCAAGACCCATCAGTGGCTGAATATCCCAAAGTAGAAGGTGACTGTATAATGGAGTCTGACTCCACCTCTCAGTATTTACATTAAAAATTCAGCATTTAATAATGCTATCACCTCTCTCCCTTTTCCTTCTCTCCCATGTCAAATTCCATTTATAGTGTAACATGATTTTTTTTTCTTTTGGAGAAATGTGATTTTTGTCTTATGTATGCTACTGACTATAACAATAATAAGATATTATATGGAAGACAATTTGATCTGAAAATTTTCTGATTATATGAAAATTTAATTTTCAATCCATTTAAGTTTTTTATTAGATTTTTTTTTTCAAAAGTGTAAGTAAAGACAACCTTGCCTATTCATATGCTATATAGATTAGTCTAATTTGTTACATGTATAAGAATCATATCTCACCTGAAGGACATAATTTTTCATAGTCCATTCCTGGTCAATATGGCTTCTAGTGATTGTAATGTATGAATCAGTAGCTCTGCTTGTCCACCCATCACTTGTTATAGCTGCATAACAACCCTGTAGATCCTTTTTCACTGTAGTACATATCTTGTGGTATATTTCTGGAATTACTTAATCAGAAAAATGTTGTCGTGATGGTATCGTGTACTTTGGGTCTAAAACATGGAGCAAGTTCTTAAAGCCAGCATTCTGAACCACTGAATAAGGTCGTAGATCTTTAACAATGAACTTGGCAATTGCTTCTGTTATAGCTTTGCCTCTTGGAGATGTAGGGGATATTTTATTGCTTCCGAAAATGCTGAAGAAAGATTGACTCTGCTTCTGTTCGTCGGTCACGTCTAAACTTTCTGATTGGGGTCGGATACATTTATTTTGTGGCCCAGTGCGACTGAATGTCGGGTGCTTCCTTTTTATGTGATCCGTTAAATTGGTGGTATTTCCGCTGTACTTCAGAATAGTTTGGCATAATTTGCACCCTACGCGTTTTTTATCAATTTGTCCATCTTCTTTAATGAAGCCAAAATGCTCCCAGACTTGGGATTTTCCAGTTTTATTTTTCATTATTTCAAATGGCATCGAAGTTGCTGATGCTGTCGCCATGATTTACGTTGCTTTGGCGAGCCAACCTGTTTCGCCCACCAATAATTCGCCACATACGCGGACAACGTTTTTTGACAAGAATCTAAATCAATACAAAAGGTCTGTATTACTAACGGCAAACGAAAGGTTTTCTATGAAAAAAACTTCGCAAATTAATGTCTAGGGATGATGTAACAATTGCATTTGAACAGTATAAGTAAACCAATGCAAGTACTAAACCGATCCGGACGAAACATCCGACAGAATGAGGATTGACAGAAGAAATTATCGGACGACAGTCGACATTCGGCCTGGATTTTCTTTGTTACTAGATTCATTAATTTTGTCTCCTTTTTTTTTGTCACTGAAACTATCTAAACTATCGATAGTTGAGGCAAATATCGGCGATAGTTATCGATCTTAAACTTAACAATCGATACAGTAACATCGACAGTACTGTCAGGTCCACGGTAGCCGTGGTTCCGGTATCCCAGCTGAGATCCTCGTTTGAGTTACTGGTCGTCGACAGATAAGACTTTCCCGCGTCCATCACGCATTCGAACAATCCTGCACAGTGGCAGGTACTCCGCAATCGCTGGTTCTCCTCCTCAACCCGCCCCAAACGGTCCGTCAGCTCCTTCACCTTCTTGGCCAAATCGCCAATGCTTGCCTCCGTCTTATCCTCTATCTCCTTCGATTTACTATCCGCGTACGCCTTTGCTTCCACAGCCAACGCCGCAGCCTTTTCCTCGAAATATTTTTCGCTGTTCTTCAACAGTTCTGTGAATTCCCCAATGACGTCTGGCTCCTGGTCCGAGTCGTAGTCTTCCATTTTCTGAAATAAAAATTGAGAGATTCCTGTAACCTTCCAAACCCTAATAATAATTTACCCCACTCAAACATTCGTACACCTTCGGGAATCGTGGACAATCGTTCATAATCCAATGAAAATCGTTGACGGCCTTTAACTCACGGTCAATAAACCGCCACAATCTTGGATAAACGGTAAATTTCACTTTGCCAATACTTCATAATCGGTTGTACAATATCATCATTTTTCTTAAATTTATAAAATTTTAGAACAATCTTTTTCTTGATTATTAACTGCAGATATTTACTGACGTTAAACTAGTGCAAAACTACATTATTTTCGGTCTGCTAGGGTATATTCAGTCAATTTTACCAGAATGACAATCCAAAAAGATAACAATGCAATCTTTGAACAACCCTTTGATAAACGTTAACAAGGTCTGGTAATCTTTGCTTAAAGTTCGTAATCCTTCCTGAAATTTTCATCTTTGACAATCTATCAACAAAACTTCACATTCTTAAAAAGACCTCAAAAAAACGTTTACATTCCTTGATAATCCATTGACAAACCTAGGCAATCTTTGTTAATCCATTTGCTAAACTATGATAATCTTTGATAGACCAACCATCCATAACATTTAAAATAGTATTCATTCCAGGACTTTGGGATAACAGTTTGATAATCCGTCAATAACATCTAACATTAACAATCGTTACAGTTTGATAGGGTATCCAACGTGTTCATATTACCTTACAAAAGGATATAACGGATTTCGATTACCACGTGCTACACAACTTTAAAAAGATTACCCTGCATATGCCTCAATCTGATAGCTACGTGCTCGATATATTTCGCATTTCCGGCTATTTCAGAACAAAATCGTAATACTGATACTAATACTACTATATTATTAATATGATATTAATTTAATTAACCTATGGATGAGGGTTCGATGCCAGGCTGTTGGGGATGTGGGAAAGTTGGCGGTGGCTTGTATACAACATACGTATGTACCGGTACATGACCGCCACGGTATAACCTATGATGTTGAAAGCGACTTCAAACACATTGTAATCATTGAATAATTAAATCAATCAATCAAAGTCGAGCGGAAATGACCGGTAATAACATGTGGTGTGGACACTGGCAGAGATAAATGAAATAGGCAATCCTTTAAAAAGCCTTGGATAATCTTGATTACCCTTTCAGACATTTTGATAATCTTTCATAAACAATCAATACATTTTCACAAAATCTGACAAACTTAAAATCATGTCATGTGCACTGAATGCACATAAAAACAAAACGGATGAATCATAAATTGCTTGATTGACATAAAAATTCTATTCTGAATAAACCATCCGTCCAACATGTTAAGTCCGCTTAATGCCGTGAAATGCAATGGTCCGCTAAAAAAAGATGCCAACAATGTTTTCAAGTTGAGCTCAAAGAAAAAAATCATCACACACATTTAAACAAAAGCATGTTCGCCATGCTAAAATCCACTCACCTTCAACAAAGAAAAAAAGTCCAATTTTATCCAAAAATAATTAACACTATTTCACGTCCGTACTGCTCGACTGCCAAAACTGAAATGACCTAGATAACTATGACAATCTTTCTCAAACAGACAGGTGGCGTTCGGGACAATCTCCAAACTCTTCTAAATGTATTGAGCATATGTACATTTGGGTAGGGAACCTGTTTCTTCTTTTGTTCACATGCTTTATAAAGCCGCTTTCAACTATTTGGTTATATCGCGGCGGTTCGTGCACAAACATTAGCTTCACTTGTGTTTGCATTCCAATTTCACATTATTTTAACAGTGGTCGCGGCTCAATTCTTATTGCAGTATATAAACCATGATATTGTCTTTAAAGCATATTCTGACCCGGCAGGGTGGCTCAGTGGCTAGCGTCTCTGACTCGTGATCCGGATGACACGGGTTCGAGACCCCGTCGGGTCAAAACTTCTTTCCGGGGATTTTTCCCTCTCACCTATGATGCAAGTGAGAAAGTAGCCATTGTCTTGGAAATAAGTTGCGTTAGTAATGGTGTGGGAAAACCTGGAAACACATGGGTAGGTGCACTGACCGCCTTGATATGACCTAACCCGTTAAAGCGGCGCCAAACTTCAATTCAATCAATCAATCATTTTAAAGCCTATTCTCTTCCCTTTTATAAGATTCCAAACAACTAGGAATCGGTGCGGAATGAGATCAGCTACGGGGCATTCAAATAGGGGCCTTTTTCATTGAATTAGGAGGAAATTTGAAAGAATTTTTGGGCATTATTAGACCTTAGCTCAGCTCATTATGCACTGATTCTGCTTGTCTTGGTGTCAAATTGTAGATTCTGTAGCTGTCTTGCAGGTTAACTACATGGTTTGACTATTTAAGCCATTTCCGCTACGTAAGAATACGAAAATGGTCAAATTTATGACAAGCGGAGGAAAGAAAACTTGTGTTCGCATTCGAAATTCACCTTTAACAGTCTGTCGCGGCTCACATTTTATTGCAGAATATATACCATATGCTCCTAAAAGCCTATTTTCTTCTCTTTTACTTGATACCAAACCATTAGGAATCGGTGCGGCATGAGATGAGTTACGAGGCATTAAAAGAGGGGCCTTTTTCATTACATCAGGAGGACATTTGCAGGATATTTTTGGTATTTTGGGACTGCAGCTCTACTCATTCTCCACCCATTCTACTTGTCTTGGTTTTCCAATGTGGGTTTCGTAGCTTTCTTGCAGGTTCACAACATGGCTTGACTATTGAGGCCATGTCCCCTACGTAAGAAGACGAAATTGGTCAAATTTCTGACCAGCGGAGGAAAGAAAATATGTCTTTGCATTCCTAATTCACCTAATTTTAACAGTCTGTCGCAGCTCATATTTTGTAGCATTATATAAACCATGATATGCACTTAAAATCCTATTGTCTTCTCTTTTATTTGATACTATACATTTAGCAATCGGTGCTGAATGGGACGAGCTATGAGGCATTCAAAGAGGGCCTTTTTCATTAAATAAGGAGGAAATTGTCAGGATTATTTGGGCAATCTTTCACGGTTGCCCCGCTCATTCTCCAATGATTCTACTTGTCTTGGTGTCAAAATGTACATTTCGTAGCTGATTTGTATGTTAACAGCATGGTTTGACTACTGCAGCAATGTTCGCGGCGTAACATGACGATAACACTTTCACAATCTTTGATAAACCGAGAAGAAACTTTTACGATCTTTGACAAGCCATCCAGATACTTTGACAATCTTTCACAAACTGTTGATTGTCTTTGTCAATCTTTGACAGCCAGAAAGCAAGACTTTTGGTCATTCGTCTCGAGGAATCTGGAGGTTTTCCTTGACAATCTCTCTACAAAATTTCATACAACGTGGATAAACTTTGACAATCTTTACAACTGCAGAAAAACCGACGTTTGGTCATACATTATGAGCTGACAAACTTTGAAAAATTTTGACATACCAACGAGATATTTTCAGAATCTTTGTCACACTGTCGAGATACTTTGACAATCTTTGACAAACCGTCTAGGAACTTTGACAATTTTGGACTAACCCCTCACAAACTTGGACAATCTCTGACAAACCGTCGAGAACTTTTCAAAATCTTTAACAAACCGTGGAGAAACTTTGACAATCTCTGACAAACCGTTGAGAAACTTTGAAAAAAATTTACATACCATTGACATATTTTCAGAATCTTTGCCACACTGTCGAGATACTTTGACAATCTTTGACAAACCGTCTAGGAACTTTGACAATTTTGGACTAACCCCTGACAATCTATGACAATTCGTCGAGAACTTTTCGAAATCTTTAACAAACCGTGGAGAAACTTTGACAATCTCTGACAAACCGTCGAGAAACTTTGAAAAATTTTGACATACCATTTACATATTTTCAGAATCTTTGCCACACTGTCGAGATACTTTGACAATCTTTCACAAACCGTCTAGGAACTTTGACAATTTTGGACTAACCCCAGACAAACTTAGACAATTCGTCGAGAACTTTTCAAAATCTTTAACAAACCGTGGAGAAACTTTGACAATCTCTGACAAACCGTTGAGAAACTTTTGCCAATCTTTCTTAAACCGTTGAGAAACTTCGACCATCTTTCACTAACTTCCGACAAACTTTGGTAATTTTGGATAAACCGTTCAGAACCTTCGAGAATGTTTGACTTTCCGCTGAGAAACTTGGACAATATTTGATAAACCGTTGAGAAACCTTAAGAATCTTTGACTAAACGCTGACTAACTTTGACAATCTTTTCTTTACAATCATTGACTAACCGCTGACAAACTTTTACAATCTTTGACAAACCGTTTAGAAACTTTGACAATCTTTCTGATACCGACAATCTTTTTCAAACCGCAGACAAATTTTTACAATCTTTCATAAACCGTTGAGAAACTTTGACAATCTATCACACAAATGGAAATACTTTCTACAATTTAAGGCAAACAAGATTAACCAACATATAATACGTAACCCTAAGAATCTTTGAGTAACCGCTGACAAACTTTGCCAAACTTTCAGTTTCTTTGAATAACCGCTGGCAAACTTTGACCTTCTTTGACAAACCGTTCAGAAACTTTGACAATCTTTCAAAAACCGTTCAGAAACTTTGACAATCTTTGCCAATCTGACGAGAAATTTGACAATCTTTGATGAACTGTCGAGAAACTTCGACAATCTTTGACTAACCGCAGACAAATCTTTACAAACTTTCATAAACCGTTGAGAAACTTTGACAATCTATAACACAAATGGAAATACTTTCTAACCCTAACCATAACCGCTGACAAAATTTGACAATCTTTGACACACCGTTGGGAAACTTTGACAATCTTTCATAAACCGTTCAGAAACTTTGACAATCTTTGACAAACTGATAATACTTTGACAATCTTTCAGAAATCGTCGAGAAACTTTGGCAATCTTTGACAAACCACTGCCAAATCTTTAAACTCATCGATAAACCGTTGAGAACTTCTATTATTTATAACACAAATGGAATTAATTTCTACATTTTAAGGCATACAATAGTAACCAAAACATAGTACATATTCTTCTTCAATTTCACGAACTAAATAACACCACTTTTCACTTAACACAAATCTCATTCAAATTGTTCCAGATCTTTTTTTACAGCATCAAGTTGTTTGTCAACGTCTTCCATGGCCTGCATGAGATGCGTTTTAACGTGGTTGAGGTGCCTTAACGTCCGTCCTGTATCTGACTGTCTATAGATGACTGCTTCCCTAATGGCCTGGAATAGTAATCCCTCAAATCTACACTGCTTATAGGAGCATGAACATTTAGTTACTTCACTTTGTTCATTGGGGGGTTCTGATGGAGTCGGCGGTGAACTATGTCCTTTCCTAAAAGCGTAGTCCATCTCAACCTCGACAGAAACATCTTCTACTAAGTCATTTACGATTTCTCTTACAGTTTCATCAACTTCTGCCATGCTGAAAGAAGAAACAACAAACTATATAAATCAAACAGGTAAGTAAGATCTGATCATGTATCTCCCTTTTAGGGTAGAGGTCCTCAGTCGGGTCATGGTATGGTGAAGGTAGTCAGGGTGTTTAAGGTTTTACAACAGTTTGGATTGCATGACAAAAAGCACGTGGCCATCTGTATATTAATTTGCCACGTATTATAGTCATTTGTGTACATTTTCATCCTAATCATGCACGAGTAATATCTTTAACTTTTAAAAGTTTAAACTAATGTACCAAGTCATTTGGGGCTTCCAGATCATCTCTTCGCTTTGCTGCCTCATGTTCATTGAAGCACGATGTACGATGGAACATCTAAAACATGGAGCATGTCCAATGTTACAAATACTCCCGAGATTGTTGCAGTTAACCAATTGCCTTGCACAGAATATACATAGATGATGTTTACATCTGCTTACAAAAGGCTGTTGCATTACCGGCTTTCTGCATATATGACAACGCGTCATTGCTCAACAGGAACTGTTTATGCTTTTGATCTCAATGATTTGACTCTTAATACACCAGACGCTTGCTCTTGGTTCCCAGTTCCTTCAAGTTTGGATGGAGCTGTATATAAGGCTGCAAGCTTCTGAGAGATTAAGATTTAACAACAAGGCAGTAATATTACAGACTTATCATTTACAGGTATTACATACCTTCTTTTAAACATTAACCCTACACCGTCGGGAAAATGTGAAAATCTTTCACAAAACGTGTAGCAACTTGGAAAATCTTCCACAAACCGTTAAGAAACCTTGACAATCTTTGATAAATCACCGAGAAACTTTCTCAGTCTTTCAAAAACCGTCCAGAATCTTTGACAATCTTAATCTTTAAAAACCGTCCATGAAGTCTGATAATCTTGCACAAACCGTCCATAAAACTTTGACTTGCCAATCTCTGACAAACCGTTCAGAATCTTTGACAGGCAAATAGAATGGGTTTCGGTTACGTATCACGTGGCTCATTTAGGTTTCTCCACATCATTTGTGCGATTTTTTCATTGCCAATTTGAAATTACTCACAATCTTTCATTAACCATTGATTCCAAGTCCGAAGCTGGCACTAACCTTTGACAAATTTCAATGAAAACCATAACTGATGACCACGTGCATAAATTAAACACAACCGTTTACAGAACAGCATGTTCACCATGCTAAAATCCACTCACCTCGCACATGTAACCTCCAATAAAATTTAAAAAGTATCCACTTGAATAATTCCACTTTCAACCGCTAAGTGACAAAACTGAACTGACTCACATTCACACTTTGACAATCTTTGACAAGCACAAAGGTGGCGCCACATTCGGGAGGTTTCTTTAGGTTTCATGAGATTTTTTAGGACAATCTCCCATGGTCTTTAAATAAACAACAATAAACTTTATGAAAAAAAATTAACATAAAAAATTAAACATTGAGAAACTTTTACAACTTTAAGAAAACGTTCAGAACTTTTGTTAGCTCACCTAAGCAATGGGGAGCTCTTACGATCTTTGTCCGTCCATGGTCAGTCGTCCTACCTCCTGCGTCGTCTGTCAACAATTGCTTTAAACGACATCTCCTCCTTAACAAATGCATGGATTTTGAAATAATTTCGCAGAATTGTTCCCCCCCCCCATTACCTCTTCAATAACAGCTACTTTTTTCCCATCCCACATTTAATATGGCCGCCATACCTAAAAATAAAAATATCTCTAAGCCACATCTGCTCCTAAACAGCTGGCTGGATTTTAAAATAATTTCAAAGACATGTTCCTCCCATTGACCTCTTCAATATTTGCTATTCTTTCTTATCCGACTTTCAAGATGGCAGCCACAGCTAAAAATGGAAATATCTTTCAACGACATATGTTATTTTTTGGCATTTCATGGAGCTGCCTGACAGTCCTGCATAATGATTCAATTATTACCCATGTGCCATTGTAATTCTTTTTCACAATGTTTCACTTAAATCACGACCGCCTTTTGAACCGGTATAATCCGGATAAGTCAATAACAGAAAACTATTATAGTTATTCACTTGTTCACTTCATAAACACTTGGACAATATTTTACAATCTCTGCCAAACAGTTGAAAAAGCTTGAAACTCTTGACAATCCGTTGACAAACTTGGACCCAGAATCTTTGACAATCCGTTGATAAACATTGACAATCTTTGTCAATCCGTCGCAAAACTTTGACAATCCGTTGAGAATCTTTGACAAACCGTCGAGAATCTTTCACAATTAGTCGAGAAACTTTGACAATCTTTGACAAAGCGTTGGGATACTTTGACATTCCTTCACAATCCGTCCAGACCTTTTGACGATGCGTCCAGAAACCTTCATAATCTTTCACAAACCGTTCAAACACTTCCACAATCCGTCCAGAAACTTTGACAATCTTTGACAAACCGTTCAGAAACTTTCAAAATCTTTGACAAACAGTCGAGAAAATTTGAAAATCTTGACAATCCGTTGAGAAAATTTGATATTTTTTGCCAAACAGTCGAGAAACTTTGACAATCTTCACAATCCGTCGAGAAAGTTTCACAATCCGTTCAGAAACGTTGACAATCTTTTACAAACCTTTCATTTACTTTGACAATCTTTGACAACCATTGAGAAAATTTCACTATCTTTAACAAACCTTTGAGTAACTCTGACAATCTTTGAAAAACCACTTAAAAACTTAAACTTTCTTCGGGAATATTTTAAGCAACCTTGACAATCTTTTACAATCCATCAAGAAACTTTGACAATCGTTGACAAACAGTCCTGAGACTTTGACAATATTTGCCAAACAGTCGAGAACAATCCGTTCAGAAACTTTGAAAATCTTTGACAAACCGTCGAGAAACATTGACAACCCCATGATATACTTTGACAATCTTTGGCAATCCGTCGGTAAACTTTGACAATCTTTGACAATTCGTTGAGAAACTTTGATAATCTTTGACAAACCATTCCTGAGACTTTGACAATCTTTGCCAAACAGTCGAGAAACTTTGAAAATCTTGACAATCCGTTCAGAAATTTTGAAAATCTTTGACAAACCGTCGAGAAACATTGACATTCCCATGATATACTTTGACAATCTTTGGCAATCCGTCGATAAACTTTGACAATCTTTGACAATCCGTTGAGAAACTTTGACAAACCATTCAGACACTTTCACAATCTTTGCAAAACATTCTAGAAAGTTTTACGATATTGACATTCCCTTGAGAAGATTTAACATTTTTTGCCAAACAGTCGAGAAACTTTGACAATCTTCACAATCCGTCCAGAAAGTTTCACAATCCGTTCCGAAACTTTGACAATCTTTGACAAACCTTTCAGTAACTTTTACAATCTTTGAAAAAACCATTGACAAACTTTGACTATCTTTGACAAACCTTTCAGAAACTTAGACAATCTTTCACAAACCGTTCAGAAGCTCTCACAATCTTTGCGAAACAGTCGAGAATATTTGACAACCTTGACAATTCGTTGACTTCACAATCCGTCGACAAAGTTTCACAATCCGTTCCGAAACTTTGACAATCTTTGACAAACCTTTCAGTAACTTTGACAATCTTTGACAAACCATTCACAAACTTTGATTATCTTTGACAAGCCTTTCAGTAACTTAGACAATCTTTCACTAACCGTTCAGAAGCTTTCACAATCTTTGCAAAACAGTCGAGCATATTTGACAACCTTGACAATCCGTTGAGAAAATATGACTTATAATGCCAAACAGTCGAGAAACTTTGACAATCTTCACAATCCGTTCAGAAACTTTGACAATCTTTGACAAACCTTTGAGTACCTTTGACAATCTTTGACAAACCATTGACAAACTTGACTATCTTTTACAAACCTTTGCGTAACTTAGACAATCTTTGACAAACCATTGACAAACTTTGAGTATCTTTGACAAACCTTTGCGTAACTTATACAATCTTTGACAAACCATTTAGAAACTTTGACATTCTTTGAGAAGCCGTCGAGATTCCTTGACAATCTTTGACAATCCATCGAGAAACTTTGAAAATCTTCACAATACGTTCAGAAACTTGGACAATCTTTCACAAACCTTCGAAAAACTTTTACAATCCCTTGATATACTTTGACAATCTTTCACAATCTGTTGAGAAACTTTGACATTCTTTGACAATCCGTCGAGAAACTTTGACAATCTTTGATAGACCCTCCAGAAACCTTCACAATCCGTTCACAAACTTTGACAATCTTTGATAATCGGTCAAGAAACTTTGACAATTTTTCACAATCTGTTGAGATACTTTGACATTCTTTGACAATCCGTCGGTAATCTTTGACATTCCGTCGAGAAACTTTGACAATCTTTGACCAACCCTCCAGAAACTTTCACAATCTGTCGACAAACATTGACAATCTTTGACAATTCGTCCAGAAACTTTTACAATCTTTGAAAATCCGTCCACAATCTTTCACAATCCGTTGAGAAACTTTGACATTCTTTGACAATCCGTCGAGAAACTTTGGCATTCTTTGACAGACCCTCCAGAAACCTTCACAATCCGTTCAGAAACTTTGACAATCCGTCCAGACACTTTGACAACCTTTCACAATCCGTTGAGAAACTTTGACATTCTGAACTGAAACGAATGGCTGTGAAAAAGACATTACTCAAATTTACGCATCTTTTTCATTTTATGCTTTTTTGTGAGCAATTTTATCGATGACCTTACACGTGTCACCTTTGTATAGTAACACTGAGCTTATAAAGAATTTTCAATCAAGGGCAAGTTAACTTTTTTTTTGTACTGAAAATAATCTTCATATCATTACCAGTCAGTGACGCTATGGATGCAGCGAGAATTCT
Source organism: Tridacna crocea (assembly GCA_943736015.1). NCBI lineage: Eukaryota > Metazoa > Mollusca > Bivalvia > Cardiida > Cardiidae > Tridacna > Tridacna crocea. The sequence continues at coordinate 50,074,016 of OX031063.1, forward strand.
GCTATCTGTAAAACGAATTATTTTGACAATGGTAACAAGGGTTTAAGGAGGATTTTGTTGTCTGCGAAACTAATGCCTATCACAATCACGTCCTGAGATCACGGAAGATTCGACTCAACGAGGATTTTACTTCGAAACCCGAAGATTCCTCCTGTACTTTGACACTTATTACGGCTTATTTTAGCTCGGATATAAATTAGCTCCTTCTTCTATACAAGTCCTTAAAACGTCCGAGGCTAGACTACGGTGTAATAGTCTATGCATGTGTACGTAACACACATCTGGGACGGACAGGAACACACACGAATGTCTTGAGTTCGCTAGACCACGAATTGTGAGACCATCTCGACTCCATATTATAACTCGAAATTTTTACTGGTCAAGGCAAAGATTCGAAATTGTGCATTTTGTTCCATAAGTTTTCCTAAACGACTAATGCAAGAATGTCCAATTAGCCCAACAACAAGGCGGTCCAACACAGCGATCAGCGTCCTTTGTGTACCGAATCAGAATTACTTTATGAGAAACAAATGAAATATTTAAACTCACTTCTTCGGTGTTTAAGTAGAACTACCTCAAAACAGGCCTAACGTTACTTTAATACGGCGTTTAAAATAAGAACATTCAGAAATCTGTTTCTAACGTTAATGAAAATTTTCCTCTGGTTAATGTTGAAAATATTTCTTTACACAGCCAAAGACAAACAAAGAATGTTATTCTATAATTCTATATGCATTTGAAATCTCTAAATCAAATATCTTTAGATAATCTCTGGCCCAAAAGACTGCAAGGTCCAGTATAAAACCATAGGATTTTGATACCCGGACATTGGAAATCTACGTCATATGAAGCATAAAACATTTTATCATCTGATAATCTTACATTATGAGTAACTGCCTTTGTTGCTCAGTTGTAAAGTGGAGGATTCATTACCTGGAGGCACTGGGTTTGTTACAGGTTCAAAGTGAGGATTTTTTGTTTGTGGTATTGTCCTTGGCCGTACTACTTCAGAGCCTTAGCCTAGTACTGGTGAAACATAGGGCATACATGAATGTGCGAGCTCTCACAGTGATAAAACTGCCATAATGTATAAAGTGGCTTACACTCTAATCAACCAATAAGTCTGCGTAGTTTTTATGTTACCAACATGGAAACAAGATGTAAAAAAAATATACTATTTTGTTCAAATATTTTTATCACATACTTTACTATATCATAAAATTTTTGAGTAATAGGGATTGCCCTGTGACTCAGTTTACCAATTTTTATCCAATACTACTCTTTATCCTTAATCCTTCTTAATTCAGCCTTTTCCCCTCATTAATGTAGTCAAACTTTTTTCAGTTTTAAAAAAAAATCCATTTTTAAAGTCTTAACACAGATATGCGCGCTAAATGACCCAAGCTGTCGATGCGCCATAAAACAACATCCATTCATTACCAATATGGCCAGTAGGGTTATGGTGGATAGGTGTTTTTTTATCGTATTCATTACTTTGTGAAACAGTATGAAGCAAGAACTACCACACATATGTGACTTATCCTCAAAAACATTGTCATGATAGCAATAGAAAAACATCAAAATCTAAATATTTACATAACATAAGAACACTTTTACACCTCCTAATTGTTTTGCTGTACGCCATACGATCCGGATTTCAACTTTTTGATTAATCAGATAGAATTGATGCCGGATTGCCGCCAATGAAATTGGGCACAACAACATCGTCAAAAGCCGCAACCAAAAATTCACAAAAGAGTACTTCAAGCATACTGCTTATGTCACTGCTTTAATATTTTTTATGATAATGGTTTCGATGCCAACAGCCAGCTGTTTTAGAAAAAGTTCATTGCCTTCTTCTGACAAATGCACACCATAGTTGTTGTAGAGTTCAGGGGGTTACAATTTGCAAATGCTTAATATAATGACCTCCTGCAGCCAATATACGTGAAGCTGCGAAACTATTAAATCTTAATCTGCAATTGTGTACTGGAGTAACGCCACTTAGATGTAGGAAATACTTGGGACCAAATAAGTTTGGCTGTTGGAAAGAGCCGAGAATTATGAGATTTAGTATTGACCCTTTCCCAAACGAAAAACTTTTGGACTGGACCAAATTGAAAGCATTTACAGATGACAATTCAATTCTTGCTGAAAAGATGATTTCTGTCTATGATAGGGTAGAAAACATTGTGGGAGAAGGAGAAAATGCTGGTTACCAGCATTTTCTCCTTTTCCCACAATGTTTTCAAAAGGCTGCTATTCCAGACCCGTAAAAACCAGGGATTGTTTGGGAAAGGGTTAACAATGGAATTTCGTATTGACAAAAGATTTAAACGACCAATGTCATAATCCCATCGCAATGAAATAATATAAATTGTGGTGTTTCCACAATGTCAGCGAACAGCGACAATTTTCTGGAGAGGTCCATGAGACAAAAACCGCTATAACCGTGCCACCATACCTTAATTTGAAGCAATTGTTTATTGAGATTTGCCCCTCCAAGCCTTCTTTTTGCCGCTATAAAAGCATTTTTGATAATTGATGATCCAATGCACAAAACACTAACATGGCCTAGAATGAAATTTCTTTAATCCTGTTAGAATACAGAACTTCCTGATCTTCGTGCATTAAGCAAAGTTAATTAAGGCATGCAAATGTAAATTAAAACAAGTCATATTTGCCAACTAATTAGGTAATGCAGGATATAAACGCCTAACGGACTAATGGACTACTAAAATTGGCAAGGTTATCTCTGCGGGACGCAAATATGACTTGAAAATTGCAGATCTCCAACGACCAGCCAACTTAATCTCTTCTTATGATAAGATCAAGGTGGCCGCCGTTGAAGCTGCACCAATCCTAAAAGAGAGACTTATACTGATTTGAATACCAAGAGCTTTTGGGGGAGTGGCATAATGTATAAACAGGAAGTCGGACTGGTAAATAATCACAAACCGTTTTGAATAGGCATAGGCCGCATCCAGTCGACTTTATTCTTAAGATTTGACCAACCCCTAATTGATCTGTTTTAGAAAATCTGAGATGGATTAATAAACTCTTCTCATTCCTTTTGACTTTTAGATCACTCAGATAAATAACATGTTCCAAACTGTTACGATTTGTCACTGTCAATTCGCCAACTCGAAAGAAACCAAAAAATGCTATTACATATGCTGCAGCAAATAACCTGGATTCATACAAGTTGTGACAAACCGTAGGAAGTTTGATAATAATGTTACTTAGTTAAGATGGGGTAATTGGTAAACGAGAATCTCTCAAATGTTTTTCCTGTCTTTGAAACCCCTTCAGTACCTTTTTCACAAGAAAATGAGAGGTGAAGTCTTGTATACAAGCAAGTTTACATTGGAAGTTTATACTAGACACGTATAACGATGCAGATTTGTATGAGAACTTATTCAATGACAAATATGCAATAAACTGCACAATTTCCTGGCCTGATAGTGGCCATCTTAACTCAAAGCTGTACCGTCTTCCGAAGGCTTCAAATTTAATCAAACCATTATTGTAAGCTTTTTGGGTATTTCTTGTCATGGATTTATTTAACTGTCTGTTAACTTCACACTGGACATTAGTCAAAGACACCGCTTTGGCAGAGGAGCTGCTGCCAGCTTCGCATCCGGTGCCAGCTTTCTGAACCGGGACATCTGCTTGCGTGAAATAGAATCAGCGATTTCATTATCAACAGAAGCAATGTACTCAGCTCTGAAGATAATATTAAATTTCATGCACAATAGAACAAACTCTCGCAGAATGGACAATAATCTTTTTGACTTGGTAGTTTGCTTACTTAAAATTGCAACAAGCCGTTCATTGTCAATAAAGTATAGTACTTTAAGATTGGCTAGTGTTTCCTCCCATAACATGACGGAGAGCAAAACTGGTGCCATCTCCAAAAATGACACCTCACTTTAAATGGACTGATCAGACCTTTTTCATGCAATTGAAAAAAAGACCATTTATTGCCCAAGACACATCCCAACCTAAGTCGCCTGAGCCGGAGCTATCCGTGAAAAGGTTCAAAGTTTGATTACTTTACCAGGTTTGTTCTGGGATGTAAGTTAGGCCACTTTGACCAGAAAGAAACGAAGCCACATGTTCATATCTTCGCGCAGAGATTCAGACACATGGATTTTGTGAAATGTTTTTTTTTTTTAACGGTGAGAAGGAGATCATAAAATCTACAAAGGCGCGCCCAGATCGGACTACCTGGCTGAAAAAAGATGGCAGTGACATTGTTGTGACATTGTTGTACTCTTGCGATCATGGATAACCTAAACGACGACATCAAAAAGAAATGTTATAGATGTTTCAGGAAGTAACTTCCACTAACGGATCATACGTGTTTGAATCTGACGAAAAAAGAGTATTTGCATCGCTGCTTCAAAGACATATTGCTCGAAATGAATGAAAACGAGATCTTAAAGAGGTCAGAATATTTGTGTGTGCAGAGAAGGAATTAGTGGCCATGTACAGATAAAAACTTTATTGAATTGATAGGTGGGAAACGGATATAAAGACCAGTGCATTGGAATCTAAAATGATGAGAATGACTTCGCATTTTATGCAGTTAGAAAAAAATTTTTTTTTTAATTTAGCGCATAAGTATCGCTTAAAAATGGATTTTTACGCCGCATGATAGTGAAAGGATAACACAAATGGAGTCTTGTGACTACCGAAAAATGGTGCGTGTATCATGGACAGGAACGGGCAATTTACAGAATAACTCTTTTTATGTTGTAAACGAATGTTTGTAGTGCTAAAATAAAATGAGTGCCTGTATTGAATCATTATTGTTTTATTTATTGCATGATAATCAGTGGAGAAAAAGTTGATGGTTGATTGAAGTTAAACGTTGCGTTCATTTTCTTCCCCGAGATATCGTCACCAATTTTGCGAGTCGTTGTTGCAACAGGTGCACCTACTCGTATGTTACCGTGACATATTGACTCCAATCCACCCATAGCTTATTTCATCGACCAACAAACTACTAATGGAGGATCCTACAGGGTAGTGGCGTGTAAACTATGGCACGTATGGGCTCGTCGATTCGAATCCCAGCAACAGCCGCCAGTCTGGTAGGTGATGTTCTTGGCATTTCGGTATCTACCACTGTTAGAATTCAGGAAAAACACTAGTAAGCAAACTTTGCCGTGATATGACTGGAATATTGTTGAAAGTGGTGCACAAAATCATCTTGAAACCATGACTTCAGGGTTGCGGGTTCGATCCCCTGTCTCCACTAGAGGTTGTTTCGTTTTAAGTTGGGGTCTGTTGTAAAATCAGACTTACCGTGATAGTAACTGGTCAGCCTCCGAAGGCCACTATAACTGCAAATCTTCTTCTCGCAGGCCAGTGCCGCTTTCAATGCTACACAATAAATAAACGTAACTACACTGTTCAACGTCTAGATCACTACTGAAGCTTCCTACTGGCTTCGGGGTTCTCACGCGCCAATTCAGAGCGCGGGAATGGGTAAAACCCAACCGTCGAAATACCATAGGTCTGTTGGCCTATACGAAGTTTTCTTTTTAATATTTCAAACAAGGTTGGGACCTACTTGTTACTGTTTTATACATCAAGTTCCAACGTTTCACAGTATTATCTGAATCAAAGGTACAAGTATATTTGTAAATGCGCCCAATATGCAAAAACATACCAATCATTTCGTCGCCTTGGTATTCCAATTAAAATCATCCTTGTGTTCGTTTGTGGTATTTTGCGTGTTTTAGCAGCAAGTGCATGGAAACTAGCAAAAGTGAGAGTCTGCTTCAATCACAGCATCAGTGCAAAGTTTGTTCAATCCGTTTTAAGCTCCACTGACCGAAGGCCAGCGGGCTGTTGTCATGGCCCGGTGTCCGTTTTGCGTCCGTCCGTCAGTCCGTGCGCCCGTCCGTCCGTGCGTTAACTTTTATTTCAAACATCTTCTCTGGAACTACCCAATCCAACTTTGATGAAACTTCACAGAAATTATTCTACCATAGTCCTCTTCAGAATTTCTTGAAAGAACTCGATTCCTTCAAAAACTCTGGTTGCCATGGAAACAAAAGTGAAAAAAAAAACATTTTCAAAAATCTTCTCTGAAACCACAAGGCCCAGGGTTACTGAATTTGGCATATAGCTTTATGTAATGGACCTTTAGCAAGTTCCTTCATATTATAGGCTTGGGGTCAAAATTGGTCCATTCCAGGGATCACAAGTTTAACATGGGCTTCAAAATATAGTCACTTCAATGTAAACATTAATCAAGAGAAATAACTTTTTATAAAGGATAAAGTTTGTAACTATTTACCTCCCTTGATTATCAAACTGTAGCGATACATGAATGGTGCTAGATATGAAATTTATTGATAGAAAACATTCTGTTTTCAGGGAAATTGATTCATTTTGATACTGACAGTAATAATCTCACATGAGTGGAATAATAAATTCATTGTAAGGTTTCTATCATTCAAGTTTTTTTTTCTAGAACTTTACCTTTCATGCCAATGAATTAACCTGTTTGTATTGCCTGACAGTGTTCATTGTTTTCGAAGGCCCACTTTTTCAGGGTCATAAACACTTCAGTTTGTTTGGTAAAGGGTTAAAAAGCGAGTGGAGCGATACAGGGCCATCTTGGCCCTCTTGTGATTGTTTTCCTTTATTTCAGGTTTGATCACTTCCTCTAAACAAGTACCAGAAATACCTATATAGGCACTGCCTATGCATGAATTCTAGTTCTGTTCTTTTTGCAGAATGTGCAGATCAAGATCAGAGTAGGCACTCTGCAATATGCTCTGAGATCTATTATGTGTGCTTCATTTTCATACGCCTAATGGGTCGTTTTACGTGATGGTATCTGCCGCGTTTACCAACAGCCATCGCCATGAATTATATCGATGATCCGGTGTTCACGTTGTAAATAAGCTGTTGTCTGTGGTAGAGTCTTTCGATACTTATGGCCTCTACTGGCCATCCAGTGCTTGTCTTTGTTATTTCTTGTCGCTGAACACTGATGTCCATGCCAGTAACAACCGTGAAATTGAAAGACGGTGGCGTTTCTCCGGGGGTTGTGACCATCTATCGGATATATTCCGATTCTGACTTCCCTTCCTGAATTTGATTTACGTTAAATATAAATATGGTATTCGTGCATTCACCAATCCATCCAAAATTAGGCAGCCATATATTTATCTCTTCGTCTGGTCTAAAGTCGTTCGCGAGGCGTCGACGAATGAATGGACCGACTGGCATCTCTTGATCGATCGCTTGCAAGTACAGGGCATTGGCATCGAAGCCGAGGATAAACCCGCATTTCTTCTTTCCGCGTATAAGCATTTTTCCAGCACAGTGGTGACTGTTGTATATGATGTTAGGACCACATACGATATTGTGCTTGATGTGATCTTATTCTAAAGGAACGAACTAAGTCTCTATACGTTCTACATTTTTAATTTCCCAGGTTCAACCTAGCTCAAAGACTAGAACAAAAACTCAAAAACCGAAAAGTGAAAAACTGACTTTCTTAGCTGTGGGCGCCAGTATTTATAGTTCTGTAACCTGAGCAACGACAGTGATACCTCTCTGGCTGACCAGGCTGCCCGTGCTCAGAACACATTACCAAATACAGCTGACTGATCACGCAGTATTACGGTGTACCCAGTTCTGGGTCACCGATATCATGCAGGGAGACCCTTATTGTTTTACATCCGCCCACACCAAAGAAATTTTCTCATCAGAAAATTTACGTGAAAGTCAATCATACAAGTCGATATGGAAATATTTATAACACAATAACATGAGTGCCATTAAAATATTCACAACACAAAGCAAAACAAAGGACACGAGAACTCAAACTAAAGATTCACTAAGTATTCAGGAATCACACTAAGTATTCAGGAATCAAAGTCAATTATGGCTTTGACGGACCGTTCATAGATTTTTTCCCCCACTTTATTGTCTCTTCCTCCTCAGAGAAGGTCGCCTATCATTTTCCAATGTCCTGCTGGCCGCTGTCGTCCGTGGGCTGGTGTTATCGGTATCTGCTGTCGGCTGAACCATTGTCTCTGGCACAACCAAGTTGCGCTTTCCATGCCAATGTCGACTGACAAATATCTAATTAATTCTTCTGGGATCCACGGCATGCGCCGACGTATAACTATTGCAGCACAGCGTGAAATGTCGTTTACCAATTGACCCCAGTTTAAGTCCGTCTTTTTTTTCACGTTTTTCGCCAAACTAAACTTTCACTTTACCTCTATGTGGTAGTCTGGTTAGCGTCCAAATAATACATAGGCATAATATATTTTATATGGGCGTGTGTCTTATTTGTGGATTAATATTATGACCCCAATCATAGTCCAGGTAAGATTCGAGGTAAAATTAGGACAGTTTGTCCCGGAACATTTTCCAGTACTAAATACTTGAGATAAAACTGACAAGAACGACTTTCGTTGGGCAAGTTATTGTCCAGGTTATCTATTGGTATAATCTGGTGTGTCCTTTACTGGAACGGCTGGCGGCATGCTTCCACCACTCTCCCTGGTCTGGAGCTCGACTTCAGTCGGAACCGTTCTCTTTTGCTTTATCCTCCATACATTACGTAACCATTCAGACAGGTACTTCTTCGTGCTCAGTCATATTTACAACAACAGAGGATGACTGTGAAGACGAATACTAGAGCAAGGCTAAGGGTAACATAGGGCCAAACAGACCATTGACTTTAACTCCTGATTGCTGGCCAGGCAAACAAGAGCAAATGTCAGATGCGCTCTGGATAGAACTAACCAATGAACGTCAAACAAGTATTTTGCGTCATGGGCAAAGGGGCCTTTGTTACTTCCGCTGTACAGAATAAGGCAATATCATTATTTGCATTCATAAAAAGGTCTATAATACACGATTTACTTATGCCAACAGGGTAAACGGCACTGGGTACATTACAAAACGACTTGCTTGATGTGCAACTAATTTTTTTCGTCCTGAATCCCTGTCAAGGTGGCGAATTTCTCAATATTTTTTACCCAGTCTTTAAATTCTTTAGGATTGCTACCTTCAAAATTTGGGACGACTTTTGCAATACCTTGAGCCCCCATAGTAGTCGTCAAATGATTCATCTGTTCATCAACAGATCTAAATAACTGGAGAAATACCTGTCCTGCCATCATTAAAAGTTACGCAATTAAAACGAAAAGCAACTTACGGTTTTCTGCTCTGTTTCAGCTTAAAATATCCAAGACCACTTTTTCCAGAGTTTTGCACCAATTTTGCACCACTATCTTCAAAAATGTTACATTTGCATCGTGTCCTCCACAAATGTCCACAGGTTCAATATTCCTCAACTTCAAGGAATAATCATCTTAGGTCACGGCACCAAAAGAAACATGCCCGTCCCATATGTGATTTTATTCTAAAGGAACGAATTAAGTCTGTGTACGTTCTACATTTTTAATTTCCCAGGTTCAAACTAGCTCAAAGACTAGAACAAAAACTCAAAAACCGAAAAGTGAAAAACTGACTTTCTTAGCTGTGGGCGCCAGTATTTATAGTTCTGTAACCTGAGCAACGACAGTGATACCTCTCTGCCTGACCACCTAGGCTGCCCGTGCTCAGAATACATTACCAAATACAGCTGACTGATCACGCAGTATTACGGTGTACATAGTTCTGGGTCACAGATATCATGCAAGGATACCCTTATTTTTTTACATTGATAAAGATCGCTGTTGCCTTGATCGAATAGAGCAAAGTTGACCTTTTGCTGTTTAGAAATTCTGAACAACAACTGCCTGGAAATTCCTGGGGTTGATATGCTCGTTTTTAGTAATTATGTCCAGGTTTTTCTCGAAGTAGAATGCTCATCAAACCAATCATAGCAAAAATTCCCTTTTCCTTGTTCAACATTGGAAGCCTTTAGGAACCCAGCATACAATGACCCAGGTGCAAGAAAATGGGACATATCCAAAATTTAAGTGATTCTGTCGCAGTGCAGGTATAAGCATTGTTCTTCCTAACATAAATACTGCTCTGTGTCTTGCATTTATACGTGTTTGGCCAAGTTCTTTTAATCAAATTCAAATCGTACTTGGCCGAGATAAATCCGATGACAGGCACTTGGGACATGCACCCTCCAGATTGACCGTAAAGGGATGACTGTTTCGTTTCTTGATCAATTTCTTTGGCCTAGTCGCCTAAGTCATCACATAAATCTTCGTACAAATACATCTCTTCCTCTTCATCGTTCTCTTTGATCTTGTCATTGATAGGATCCATCACCCAGCCCCATTTTTCCTCGGCTAATTTGTACACTGTCGGAGCTATATCCGACATCATTTCAACCATTTTACGAACTAATTCGTCCTGGTTTCCATCCTCAATACAGGCTGTGTCTGTGAATCCCTCCACATTACTGCATATAGCTACGCTGATTGGTAAGTGTTTTTGGCTCCATTCCAGCTTGTCTGTTGGTCGCCCCTTCACCTTTTTTAAGTATGGCTTTAAACTCGTAACAAATGAACCAAGGAAATGTTCGTTCTTCTTCGTGGACACATACGTCATATTTTTCCAAGGTTTCAGAGATGGATTCTTTAGGTTGATAGAATCCACCGGGATATACGTATTTGGTCTTGTTGATGCAGTTTTTATGATGACGATGCAAGTCACTTGTTTGAAATGGCAATCAACGTTTTGAAGTTGTAATTCTTCGCGTACATGGAGAAATTCTTAATGTACGACAAATGATTTTCGTACATGTTGAGTTGCATGGTTGTTTCTTCGAGACCTCTTGATTTGTAGACGGATCAGGCAAATCCATCTTCATGAAGACTGTTTACTTCTAGATTGACTCGAAACATTTTCTCGAAGGCGGGAAAGTCTACGAAAGTAATGTCCAAGTCATGATTTTCATTTTTGCGTCTGCCTTGTTCTGCCAAAATATTTAGCAGAACCATCCACATTGGGTACGTCGTAGCCTCAGTGCACCGCCAATGCTATGAAATCACAGAGTTAGTTGGTCGGTATACTGTTTTCCAGTGAGCTGGTATTTATTTAAAGGCGAAATGCTTTCTTTTCTTATAAGAAAGTCTGGAAGGTCTCCTGTCCATTCCATAGTGGATAGTATGTACTATAGAGCGTAAAATGCATGTTGGTCACTAGGACTTGAACCCACTTCGTGTCGGGTCGATGGTTCAACAGGTCCGACTGTTTATCTCTGTTGCAAGCGACGTCGGTCTTGATCTCTTCGTCTAGACACGTACAAAGGACGTTCGAAAATTTCATTGTAATTATTTGGAATGAAATAGCGATCCTGTCCTGTGACCCTGTTTTGAAGAATGACCCCCAAATACAATATTTATATTTTTTTTTTATATTTAGGCGAAAGACGCGTGCTTCTGACAATGTTTCATCAGCATAATGCATCAGTTGGTTGACTTTTATGTACTTGTTTAATGGAAATGAACGGGTCGCCGTCTGTGCGGTTCTAAAATCGAAGAAGTGTTGGCCTCGCAGACCGTCATTTTCCCTTTCACGCTTCGAAGGGGTAGACACCCCATACGAAGGCCTTTGTTGCAGAGCTCCAACCATTTAGTAATGCTGGCGTACGCCGTGTAGGTCAAGATCTCTTCTATTGTCGAAACACTCCGCACAACGGCTGCATCGGTACTGATGGCCAAATGACCAGTAGAAAGGCGATCTAACGCTCCGCTCCTTATTTTGAACTCCGACCCATAGACATTTCTTTGTAAACAAAATGGCAGACGCCCTACGGCTGAGCGCGTTACCGGAAATTTTTTATGAACATTTTCTGCCATATAAACCTACGCTAAGACAACGAATTGGTGGTGAAAAGTTTTCCATTGCTCGTGTACAGTTATTTAAAAGCTGCAATCGTGAAATTCATATAAAGGCTGGCGTTTATAGGAGTCAACGACGCGATGAAGGCGTCCACCACGTGAATATGGCGGAAGCTATCGACTCAATTTCGTATGCATTTTGTACTTGTACTGCAGGGTGTTATACTTTTTTTTATTGTCTTACAATTTATTTGTTGGTTTACTAATGTTATAAGAGTATCTATCGTAATATTTTGGTCATTTCAACGATATAATGCTAATCAACACGTCTGTATGTCTATATTCAAAACGGTCGATTCGAATGCTGGGACTGCATCAAACAAGCAAAACAATGGATACCTCTTTGCGAGCTTATATATGAGCCATACTCTGTGAAAGGGGGTTTAATACATCTGTATCGATCCAGGCCTGCCTGTCCGTGCAACTTGGCTATATGGTCAGTTTCATTGCAAGGACATGATTACTTCATGATTCCGGTGGTTGTTAGACAAATCGGATATTATGGATTCATAATTATAAGATTGCTTGCTTGGTACATTGCTTCACGAAGATTTATTGAGCCCCCTTTTGTCTGACCATGCTCATATATAAATAAACTTTTCCCCATGGTAATTTAAGGCCTAGAGTTTCTCTTTCCTTCACATGCTGGTATAATGGGGAGAGATTATTTCATTTACTTCATACTGACACTACGTATATGTCTGAAAGTGTAATTGGCTGTACAGTTTAAATTTTCTGCCTTTTGATACAGTTTTCTTACCTGACAATGCTTTTCCATGTATTTCAGTACTTCTGGGCAATGTGCACATGTACTGGCTGTTGTGTATAAGATCACTGACTGGATACTTGGAGGTTTGAGAGAGGTTCCAGATCAGCCAGCCTGTACATCTGTACCCCAACAATGGGACCGGTCCAGAGGATCCAAAATAGTCTCTGAACTTGTAACTGCAATGGTTATTGCAAAATCAAGTAACTGCTCAAGAAGGAAAAGACCATTGGCTGCTGATTTCAGTGATAATAGGTAAAGTTGTCTCCACGTCTGTAATCTGCACAAATATATGCATCAAAATCACTGAGATAATATTTCGATTTTTTTTTCTGCTTGCCCTATTTTTGTCAATTTATAGTTGCTGTTAGGTCGATTTATAGTCAAAATTAATTGGTGGACATGTACACTGACACAAGATTTTTCTTACTTCATATTTATTTGCTAAAAATCAATGAATAAAGTATAGCTGAAAACTCGACACTCAAACTATACAAAACAGACAAATGGTGATAAACAGCATTCAATCTTGGTGTCACAATCCAAAATGTAAGATAAGGAGAAAATGCTGGTTAGCAGCATTTTCTCCTTTTCTCACAATGTTTCCAAAAGACCTCTATCTGAAGATCGTAAAAAACAGCGATTGTTTGGTGTTATATAGAGTGTTATATAGTAAATTTTGACACTAGACCAACGTTTGATTTGCTGCCAAGAATTCAATTTACTTAATTTAGATGCCAAGCACTTTATTTAGTAATGAGCTTTCATTTATTTCGATAGTAAACTCCAACTCTTGAGGTCTGATACTGAACATCTAAAGTCACCCTCTGGTTCCCCTATATCATACCTAGTACACCATCCTGACAAGATGAAAGACACTGTATTCGGCCCACAGAATTCTGGAAGTGCACTTTCGTATCAGGTATTGTATTTTCAATTTACACTCAGTAAGCAGGATTTACCCCTGCAAAAGGAATTGTGCAAAAGTTGCAGTTGTGTGATTCACAGTTACAGGCCATAAATGAAACAGACATTTGCAACTAAGTGATAGGACTTAGAGATACTCAGAATATTTCTCAAAACAAGACATGTGCAGATTAATGCTGCTTGTTTGGATGTGTTGCTTTGACTGGATGTTTTACTCATGTTGTGTAAGCATAGGCATGAACTGAGTTAAAATAGCAGCAATTAAACCAAATATGATGAACAACTGGAAAGAGTGACCGGTCAATGCGGTTGTCAACTATTTTGAATTTCTTCACACGAGATATTGCACGCTCAATATGAACATGGTGTTTGGCTATTTTGCATGTTAAAGATACATCACCAGGCGACATTTGTGAAGTGCTCGAGTCATTGAGGGGAATCAACAGACTCAGGCCAAGAGAATCAATTTCATTCTCTATCCTAAATTCTGTGTCCACCATCACACAATCACCTGTTTTTACCTTTTCTTGATCGATTAAATCTGAAAGCAATTCCAGTAAACCACTTTGTTTCGTAATTTCTTCGTCTGATATTGAACTGGCAAAAAGTGTTGAGATATGAAAGATCCTTTTGGGTCAATTCCAACTAACCCCTACAATGTAGTTGCAGATTTATAATCCGAATAGCACTGACTTTGATACCTAAGTGAGGAAGGTCTCTCATTTTCAGTTCATTTCCATCTAAATTAGTAACTGGAAAGTCCTGTCTAAATTGTTGTGGCATATTGTCTATTATTGTGTCTCTATGAGGCCATATTGGAACTGATCCAAATCTAAAAACCATGCAGTTCACCCAGTTTCGGAATAGTAACCCAGCATCAGACAGTGACATGCAAAATAAGTTTGCTAGATGAATGAACTCCAAATTCAAGCGTAATTTAATCAGGACCACCATAAACTGACAGTCTCATTGATTTTGCCCTTTGGAAAGTTGAAATGGACACTGTCTTTCATTTGGTACCAGAAATGTAAATATATTCATAAACTGGCTGAATATGAAACTTGTGTAATATTTAAAAAATGTCTTTTATTTCAGAATCTCCTATGGACTTCATTGTATTTGCAGAGCCACAGGAAACCAAATTTCTGTTTTTCTTCAATTCACATATTTCTATTTTCAATTCGGAATTTTTTCTTCGAAGGCTTTCATTTGTAAGGATCTCTTGTGCTAGTTCGGCCTTCAATTCGTCATTTTCAATAGCCAGGGCAAGCATATGGAGTGGTGAAATCCCTGGTTCTAAAGAAAAAGAGCATATTATGAATGAAATGAAGTCTATACCATAGCTCCAGATAGAGGGAGTGATTTTTATTTCAAAATTGAAAATATTATTTTCCATTTTAAACCCTATGTTGCAGGTACTCCTTAAAATCATGTCCTTGAAACGATTCTAATGAATACCCACAAAATAGGGTTTCAAAGAGAAATAATGGATTTAGAATAGCACCACTCCCTCTTATCTAGAGTTCTGTATTTACCAATCAACCCTTGTGTTAAGGACCCTGTAGAATAAAGCAGTTGAAAACTCCATGAAAGCCAGGACCTGCTCTAATTCTACAAAGTGTCCGGATGTACACAACAATCACATGCGCTCGGACGAAAGCTTTCGACTGGATAACACGTATCTTACAGCTATCAATCGATAATAGTAGGCGGAGTTATCTACTGGTCAATTGACTGGCGACTAGTTCCGCTCTGAGAAGAATGGCGGTGGCTTTGTTTCAAGCCGGTAATTTGGTGGAGATGTAGCAATTAAAATGATCTTTTGGTCTGAATATGTAATAAACAATAGATTTGCAAAGCGGCTATAATACACACGAAGGGACTTGTCAATGAAATTAATCGAAATCTACAACGCCTGCAGATATCTAAATCTTTAAAATCACATGCACAGACGAGCGGGGCCGTAACATAAAACGACCCATTGGGCGTACAAAAAAGAAGCACACATTATAGATCTCAGAGCATATTGCAGAGTGCGCACTCTGATCCTGATCTGCACATTCTGCAAGAAGACAGAACCAAAATTCAGTCCTTCAACCGTTAAACAGAAAAACTGATCGTTATTGAGCGTATCACATGTCAAATCATTACAAAGTTGTGGGGGGATGAAACATTTTTCTTAAATAACACCTTGTCTCTGTTTTTAGTGAATCGTTCACAAACCAATTTGTGAGACACAACTTGACGGCAGCGTGAATGTCAACAGACTTAAAATTTACGTGTGAAAACAAAGGAAAAAAGTTTTGTAGTACGTCTGGTTCGAATCGTATGGCGCAAACTGGTAAAATTGAATGGAATCGTTTATCCGATGGTAAGTCGATGACGTCACTCGGAAATAGGCCAAGGAACATGTGTTTTCAATAAGTTTGGTTTGGAATTTATCTGAAATGAAGGATTACCATCGCCAACATCAAGGATTGTCTCCAGGTGCTATGTACTTGCTTGGCAAAGTAGAGGTAAATGAAATTAAGTTATTGAAATGATTTATTTTGAAGCTGACATTTCATAAACTTGTGAATCAGTTTAAATGATCTGGATCCCAAAGCTCAGCATTAGAATGTCATTAGAATGAAACAAGTGTCTGCATATTTTTACTGACTTTCAGTCTAAAAAAAAAAGGCACTGGTTTATCAAAACGACCGCTTTATTGCGGTTTCTTTTCTGATAAATAGATGTTGCAAATAACCGGAATCCACTGATTTTTTTTTTTTTTTTGAAAGATCACTAAATCGAAATAGAAACTGTTGAATACCAAACCTATAATTACCAAAACAGAGAAGTAGGTAAGCCATCTGTACTTACAGTAATAGTTGTGTGTTCCGTCGTCTGCAGGTTTTGCCCTTGAACCATGTTTCTAGCAGTAACATGTGTGACCTTTAAGTAATCTCTAAGCCGAATAATAGCTGTGGCATGCTCCCAGCATAATGCCATATGTAGACTTCTTGTTTTGTCTTCAATCAAAATATTTCGCACCTTGGTCGGGCTTTTGTTGACCCATACCTCACTTGTCTCAGTACCCTAATAGGCAAGATTAGTAATAATAATGGAACAGAAATAGGGCCGGTCTTTCCGGTAACTTTTCTTCATGTATAATGAAATCCCCGATCTCTCGCCGAATCCGAAATAATGATTAAAACAAACGGATGAAAATCTAAGACTTCCCGTGAGCAGAGGACAGGAAATGCTATAACACAGGGATGAATGGTAGTGATGAATGAAATTGTGTTAAGTCCATGTCCAAAACGATATTAACGATTAAGAGTCCAAGGTTATATGTTCGTGCCTGATCCAATTTTGTCGCGTTCTCTATCCCGTCCGATCCGTGATCCAAGTCCAGTGCCCAGTAGATCTAATCTTGTTAGTTTTACTTAAACTAAATAATAAAAAGATTAATTTTGAGGGAGACCGAGTTTTGATGTTGTTTTGCAAAAATCCAAATCATAAAGCTAGTGTGGGCTTTCCCTTTTGTAATTCGGCGCCCTTGCCCACTTGATAACTTCCAACTGCATACAAAGGCATTGGTTGACCAATCACAACATAGGCTCCTACACAGTCTATGTTAAGCTGCGCTAAATGACATAAGCTGTCGATGCGCCATAAAACAACATTCATTCATTCATTCATTCTATATCAAGCTCATCCAATGGTTCTGCTTTCGGAAAAGTCCGAATGATGTTTAAGTCCGGCGAACAAAATCTAGTCCATGTTCAGATAACAGAATGCTCCTTTCGGATTTATATAATAAAAAAATTAACTGGCAGAGCGCTAGACCTCAAATATTCGAGTCACTCGTAAATACTAAAGTAAAATCAGTGTAACATGTCTTTCAGTACAAGGGAGGTAAATGAATAAAAAGAGATTAAACTCAAATAAAATGTTCATTTTGAAGGACCATAAAGATTCCGCTGATCTCTGATGATTTTGAAGATAAATTAATAAAAAGAGATCAAACTCCAAAAAGTACAAGGGACGGCAATTCTACCATACAAGTAAATTTCACAAAAGACAAGTAGCTCCGAATCACTGGCCGGCCTTATGACCAAATATCTAAACAAGTTTTACAAACAGGAAGGGGTCGAATGCCATGGATTGCAAGAAATAATGCGTACAAGTACGTCGTCAATTCCTAGAGTCAAGGTGATTGCATTTATGCCCTTCCCTTATTAAATAATCCTCCTGGATTATACTTCAAAGAAAAAAACCAAGAACAACGACAACAGAACCAGAATGATAACGTACTCATGGGGCATTACTCTCTGGTCTGGCGTTAGTGCCTTCCAACTGGTTACAGGCTTTAATAGATGATGGGTGTTGCAATCAAGTTCCAGTTGTCCAATAGAATCCCAACTCCTCTTCGCTGGTGGGCATATAGGCATCGCCCCTCTTCTTAGGAGAGAATCCCGCTTTGCTTCTTCGGGTACGCTTACGCTGACACTCGAAGATCTAGAACTAGCTGAGCTGGACTCGCTATTAGGCTGCTGGTTGGTTGATATTTCAAGTGTCCCATTATGAAGTAAGCTATAGCAACTAATATCGTCAGTAGTGACTATGACCCAAAAGCAATTAGAGGGGTATTTTTACAAGATGGATGAGTTTAGAAGTGTGACTTGTGATGAACAACGAGTAAGTTGTCATTTTGACGAGCGTTCTTCTTTGGAAGTGAAGCTAGGCAAAGCATCGACATGTGTGTTTCTTTGGAGCGGGAGTAAATTCATTAAACTTCCTTTTTAGGGTTTTAACGCTATCTGTAACTCGCAAGTTAGTATTGCGTTTTTGAAACAGTCTTTAGAAAAATGTGACTGTTGCTATCGATGGATGTGTTGCTATTGCGGACTTCGGTTTTCCACAGAAATGGAATGCCTTCATCATTAGGACCAAATACACGTCACAAATTGTGTTTCTGGAGAGTGAAACGGACACTATTGAAGACTAAAAATATATAAATAGTGGCCAACACATGAACGGCTTATTTCAACATGGCCAATTTATTGGATTCATATCTGGACTTCTTTTACGCTAAAGAAATTTTACGGTGTCAACCCCAAGTAGTGCGCCGATTGTGCGAAGGATGTCAGATCAAATCTCTATCACAAACGGATCATTCTTGTGTTTTATTAAGCCAACAACAAGTTATACTTCGAAAACATACTGTGCGAGATTGACGAGTGCGACATTCTGATCAACTGGAGGAAAGCTGCAACTCAAATTGCGACTCCGGGGTATATTGCCATGTACCAGTTAAAATTGAATTGTCCTGACTGGCGGCAAACCATGAAAACACCAAGCTGGAAACAACGAATAATGCAGCTAACTTCTCAACTCAGAAGTTTAGATAAATACTTTTGAAGTCGTTGAAAGACTTTCACATTGGATAAGGAGGTTGTACCGTGAAAATGGATTTACTTAACTTGGCACATCCAGAATACAGTTTATTTAAGGACCGACTGGTGAGTTATTCGTTGTGGCCGCCGCAACAGAATCAATCCGATTATAGTCTGGCCCACGCGGGGTTGTTTTATAGTAACGTGAGTGACAGATTGACGTGTTTTACTTGTGGAGTTATGCTGTGGGGATGGAAATCCAATGATGGTCCTTGGCTAGAACATTTCATTCAGGGGATGAATTGTTTTTATATGAAGATGGTTGGAGGTATGAGACTTAAAGGTCATAGTGGCACACCTGCCATGTCTCCTAAAGCGTATGATTTTTGGGAGTGTGCCGCCTTTCAAGGTCCATGGGCAAAGAACAAGATGAAAGACGAGCCAGACGAGTGACATCAGACTCCCTTCGTTGCTTTGTCGATGAACAGTAATAATAAATCTGAGACATGACCTGAATTTTCGTTCTGGGACAGAATCAAGATAATATATTTTTCAAAGATTAAAGTTATGGAAATAAATACTACAAGTTTACAAGTTAAAGATATTATTTTCCCCCGTCTTGTTAGGTTTGCAAGTCCATGTACCACAGTGCTAGTTTGCGTAGACTGGGTATCTTATATGTTTTGTACATAGGACAAAATATCCAGTCTACTTTAAAATATGTCAAAAAAATCTGTTCCAGGTCTCTATTGCTTCGTTTGAATAGATTTGATGTTTTATATATCTATAGGGCATACAATAAAATATCAAGTGTATATATTAAGTCACTTTGAAGGCGATGACGGTTTACATGTTCGGTCTTGGCATGCCGACATAACCAGAAACTGAACAGAGCGTTATATACACCAGGATCCTGACCATAACTATCAAAACAGGAAATGGTGCATTGTAATTGTGAAGTGTTCATAATTGCACAATGACGTCTCTCTCTTGGTTTATTTCGAAGTATCTAGGACCTTTGCTGTACACAATACAACTCATGGGTTCTGAAACAACAGAAAATATATTTAAAACAAAAAATGTCTTTTAAACAGACGGTGTAATCTTAACCTTTTGTCCGATACATACGCATTTTGATACATCAACTGTTATAGGAAATTGCTTTAGGAAAAGGAAAAATTGCTCTTAACTCAGATACTTTTATCCCCTTTTGTCCATACTTTGAAATTGGAAGAGTCTAAAATAGGTTTTTCAGGTAAATGATTATGAAAGTTTACTTTTTGATTGTATAAATCAATGTCATCGGGGTCCGATTAGCGCTAGCAGCGCTTCCAGATAGTGTTTTCATATTATGTGGAAGCAACTCTGACAGCTCAGACATAAACAAATAATGCTGACAGAGTTAAATATGTAGAATATAGACAACGCCATGGAAAACAAATCGTAAAAGATGGGTCCTTGTAAATCAATGCGTTTTGATTCGGCAATGTTACCAGCTCGCTGAAAGAATCCATTGTTTGACCCAGGGGAGATCAGTGACACCCGGACTATCGGCATCATCTTGCATGAACAGCAATTTCATCAATACGTAAATGTGATTGTTGAGGTTAATCGTGCGGCTATGTTTTCCTTTGCAATACACATTTTGAGCACACAGCACGCTCAAATGTAAATGATGCATGCCCATCACAAAGAGGTTTTCCATTTCAACGGATGAAGTAACGTTGCTCATTAGGCCTGCCCTCCACTACAACCCCGATTGCTTGTCGAAGGGTTGCAGATAAAAAATGGCTAATTTCGGGGAGCTTTCGGGATGAAAATGGGCGGAGCTTAGTTTGGGGCTCGTTCGGCAGTGATACGCGGAACAGTATGCGAAAGGTTGCCGAAATCTTACCGATGTATGCGGATCCAGTACAAAAATAAATGCTGATCGGTCCAGGATTGTTGACCGAGTGTTTTCCGATCACGCAGAATGGCTGCAGTTCACTTACAGGACATACAGAAGCGTTTAAGAATCAATGCCGACATGTTGGCGATGTGAGTGCCAAGGTATATATAGGCGACTTATCTTTCTAGAACTGCTCGGGGTGACACAGTCGCTGAAAGTTCCCGGAAGGGATGCCGACGCTTCCCCGAACTCAACGATCGGCGTCCAAATTTTAAAACTTTTAAAATTAGGATCTCGAAGCTTTTTTGATCCCGAATCGGTCCCGACACACTAAGAATGTTTCCAAATGGGTTTAAGAAACACCAAGAACGTTCCCGATCATTGCGAAAATGTGCCGAAGCATCCAGTTCCTGTCAATTTTACGATCGGGAACCTTTCGGGGTCCTAGTGGAGGGCCGGTCTTAGATCGTCAAGGATGACCAAGTTACAAATGTTGGAAGTCGATAGTTAATGTAGCGTGTCCTCGTTCGGTACACCTTGGTGAAAAGTGACGAAAGGCAACTCCTTCTCCATCTCTTCTTACAATAGTTGATAGATGGCGTAGCAATACAACACTTTTAAGACGATAAGTCCAAAACGACCTGCAATTCATGATGGCCCCCTACACAGCGATAGAAGTAGTCCGGAAAAGGATACATTTTGCTAATGAATGTGCTTAACTTTTGAGCCGCATTCTTAAAGAACTAATCTTCGAAATTAGTGGCTAGCATGTCGATGAGCTCTTGGTCGTTGACTTCTCGTTCTTGAAGGGAGCCCTAGCCGGAATTTCCGATGACCTTCATGGTTTCTGCTATAATTGCTGTATCTGGGTTAACATCCCATTGACGACGGACCTCGCTAACGCCTTTTACAAAATCTTTGAAGCAGCGCTGGGCTTGGAATTCGACCACTTGATAGATCTTTGTGTCGAGCATGCCGTGTTTTAGGTACCATCTGAGAAGGGTTGTGGCAATCAGCATTTGTTCCCCCCCCTTCATACCTCCCACCAACAATCGCCGGGTTGCCTGGGGCAATTTATAAGCTTTCATATGCTCCTGCATATGATGACCGATTGCTTCAAAGGGGATGTCAGTCGAGCAAAGCAAAGGAGACAGTTCCTGAAAATACTAGTATGGTGTCGAACTTGGGTGTCGAAAATACCATGGCCATTCTTTTGGGTACCTCAATGTCGAACTGCATCATACCGACGACCTGCACCATACCGAATAACTCTTCCTTAAAAAACGCCTTGGAGAATGTCATTCTCCGTGATTTTGCCTTTATGTCTTTGAAAAAAAAAAACGAGGGCGCATGGAATCGATGAAATCGTAGATCGCCAGGTTCTTTCGACAGTACTCGCGGAACTGACATTCCCACGTTTCAATAACTTGATGATTCCTCTTTAGAAAGGCCGTAGTTTTTCTGGTTTTGTTGAATTTCTGTGATCTTGTTGCCGTCCATGTTTTGTCTCTGATTCCTTTTGTGACGGAACGAAGTTGTCCGTGCCAGTAGCATCCGTGGAACTGGAAGACGGTTGTTTTTCCTCCAGAACTAGAAGCGGGAACATAACCATCGACTGAGTATTGAGCTATTTTGACTTCTCGTCCCAAATTTAATTTATGCTGAATGTTTAGGCCATGCGTATGAAAAAGCTAGTCCATCCAGTAATACGCAGCCATGTACTTATCTCGTATTTCGGATTGGAAGTCGTTGTTGGCAAATCGACGCACAAAAGGACCTACCCGCATAGGTTTTCTCATAGCTTGTAGATCGAGTGCGTTTGCATCGAATCCGAAAATCCCCCGGATATACGAAATGCGTCTTCTTGTCCCAAGACCGTTGGTGCCGATGCAAATTGGATGATCTATCAAAATGACGCTCGCAGGTTTTACACTGGTATTTCTTGGCATAGATGGCAAAATCGCGAATGTAAGACAAATGATTCTGGTAGAGATTAACGTACAAGCTGGAACCATGTTGACCCCTAGATTTGTAAACGGAATGGGCAAAACCGTCCTCTGTCAAGTTGTAGACTTCTAAATTGACTAGGAATAATATTTCAAAGGTTGGAAAATCTTCGAAGTTCAAGCCTTCAAATTCTTTTGTTGGTTTGTCGGACCACTGTTTATAAAAATCTTGAGCAGGACCTTCAATGGATTTGATGTGACCTCGATGTAGAGCTAACCAAGGAAATGTTCGTTCTTCTTCGTGGACACATACGTCATATTTTTCCAAGGTTTCAGAGATGGATTCTTTAGGTTGATAGAATCCACCGGGATATACGTATTTGGTCTTGTTGATGCAGTTTTTATGATGACGATGCAAGTCACTTGTTTGAAATGGCAATCAACGTTTTGAAGTTGTAATTCTTCGCGTACATGGAGAAATTCTTAATGTACGACAAATGATTTTCGTACATGTTGAGTTGCATGGTTGTTTCTTCGAGACCTCTTGATTTGTAGACGGATCAGGCAAATCCATCTTCATGAAGACTGTTTACTTCTAGATTGACTCGAAACATTTTCTCGAAGGCGGGAAAGTCTACGAAAGTAATGTCCAAGTCATGATTTTCATTTTTGCGTCTGCCTTGTTCTGCCAAAATATTTAGCAGAACCATCCACATTGGGTACGTCGTAGCCTCAGTGCACCGCCAATGCTATGAAATCACAGAGTTAGTTGGTCGGTATACTGTTTTCCAGTGAGCTGGTATTTATTTAAAGGCGAAATGCTTTCTTTTCTTATAAGAAAGTCTGGAAGGTCTCCTGTCCATTCCATAGTGGATAGTATGTACTATAGAGCGTAAAATGCATGTTGGTCACTAGGACTTGAACCCACTTCGTGTCGGGTCGATGGTTCAACAGGTCCGACTGTTTATCTCTGTTGCAAGCGACGTCGGTCTTGATCTCTTCGTCTAGACACGTACAAAGGACGTTCGAAAATTTCATTGTAATTATTTGGAATGAAATAGCGATCCTGTCCTGTGACCCTGTTTTGAAGAATGACCCCCAAATACAATATTTATATTTTTTTTTTATATTTAGGCGAAAGACGCGTGCTTCTGACAATGTTTCATCAGCATAATGCATCAGTTGGTTGACTTTTATGTACTTGTTTAATGGAAATGAACGGGTCGCCGTCTGTGCGGTTCTAAAATCGAAGAAGTGTTGGCCTCGCAGACCGTCATTTTCCCTTTCACGCTTCGAAGGGGTAGACACCCCATACGAAGGCCTTTGTTGCAGAGCTCCAACCATTTAGTAATGCTGGCGTACGCCGTGTAGGTCAAGATCTCTTCTATTGTCGAAACACTCCGCACAACGGCTGCATCGGTACTGATGGCCAAATGACCAGTAGAAAGGCGATCTAACGCTCCGCTCCTTATTTTGAACTCCGACCCATAGACATTTCTTTGTAAACAAAATGGCAGACGCCCTACGGCTGAGCGCGTTACCGGAAATTTTTTATGAACATTTTCTGCCATATAAACCTACGCTAAGACAACGAATTGGTGGTGAAAAGTTTTCCATTGCTCGTGTACAGTTATTTAAAAGCTGCAATCGTGAAATTCATATAAAGGCTGGCGTTTATAGGAGTCAACGACGCGATGAAGGCGTCCACCACGTGAATATGGCGGAAGCTATCGACTCAATTTCGTATGCATTTTGTACTTGTACTGCAGGGTGTTATACTTTTTTTTATTGTCTTACAATTTATTTGTTGGTTTACTAATGTTATAAGAGTATCTATCGTAATATTTTGGTCATTTCAACGATATAATGCTAATCAACACGTCTGTATGTCTATATTCAAAACGGTCGATTCGAATGCTGGGACTGCATCAAACAAGCAAAACAATGGATACCTCTTTGCGAGCTTATATATGAGCCATACTCTGTGAAAGGGGGTTTAATACATCTGTATCGATCCAGGCCTGCCTGTCCGTGCAACTTGGCTATATGGTCAGTTTCATTGCAAGGACATGATTACTTCATGATTCCGGTGGTTGTTAGACAAATCGGATATTATGGATTCATAATTATAAGATTGCTTGCTTGGTACATTGCTTCACGAAGATTTATTGAGCCCCCTTTTGTCTGACCATGCTCATATATAAATAAACTTTTCCCCATGGTAATTTAAGGCCTAGAGTTTCTCTTTCCTTCACATGCTGGTATAATGGGGAGAGATTATTTCATTTACTTCATACTGACACTACGTATATGTCTGAAAGTGTAATTGGCTGTACAGTTTAAATTTTCTGCCTTTTGATACAGTTTTCTTACCTGACAATGCTTTTCCATGTATTTCAGTACTTCTGGGCAATGTGCACATGTACTGGCTGTTGTGTATAAGATCACTGACTGGATACTTGGAGGTTTGAGAGAGGTTCCAGATCAGCCAGCCTGTACATCTGTACCCCAACAATGGGACCGGTCCAGAGGATCCAAAATAGTCTCTGAACTTGTAACTGCAATGGTTATTGCAAAATCAAGTAACTGCTCAAGAAGGAAAAGACCATTGGCTGCTGATTTCAGTGATAATAGGTAAAGTTGTCTCCACGTCTGTAATCTGCACAAATATATGCATCAAAATCACTGAGATAATATTTCGATTTTTTTTTCTGCTTGCCCTATTTTTGTCAATTTATAGTTGCTGTTAGGTCGATTTATAGTCAAAATTAATTGGTGGACATGTACACTGACACAAGATTTTTCTTACTTCATATTTATTTGCTAAAAATCAATGAATAAAGTATAGCTGAAAACTCGACACTCAAACTATACAAAACAGACAAATGGTGATAAACAGCATTCAATCTTGGTGTCACAATCCAAAATGTAAGATAAGGAGAAAATGCTGGTTAGCAGCATTTTCTCCTTTTCTCACAATGTTTCCAAAAGACCTCTATCTGAAGATCGTAAAAAACAGCGATTGTTTGGTGTTATATAGAGTGTTATATAGTAAATTTTGACACTAGACCAACGTTTGATTTGCTGCCAAGAATTCAATTTACTTAATTTAGATGCCAAGCACTTTATTTAGTAATGAGCTTTCATTTATTTCGATAGTAAACTCCAACTCTTGAGGTCTGATACTGAACATCTAAAGTCACCCTCTGGTTCCCCTATATCATACCTAGTACACCATCCTGACAAGATGAAAGACACTGTATTCGGCCCACAGAATTCTGGAAGTGCACTTTCGTATCAGGTATTGTATTTTCAATTTACACTCAGTAAGCAGGATTTACCCCTGCAAAAGGAATTGTGCAAAAGTTGCAGTTGTGTGATTCACAGTTACAGGCCATAAATGAAACAGACATTTGCAACTAAGTGATAGGACTTAGAGATACTCAGAATATTTCTCAAAACAAGACATGTGCAGATTAATGCTGCTTGTTTGGATGTGTTGCTTTGACTGGATGTTTTACTCATGTTGTGTAAGCATAGGCATGAACTGAGTTAAAATAGCAGCAATTAAACCAAATATGATGAACAACTGGAAAGAGTGACCGGTCAATGCGGTTGTCAACTATTTTGAATTTCTTCACACGAGATATTGCACGCTCAATATGAACATGGTGTTTGGCTATTTTGCATGTTAAAGATACATCACCAGGCGACATTTGTGAAGTGCTCGAGTCATTGAGGGGAATCAACAGACTCAGGCCAAGAGAATCAATTTCATTCTCTATCCTAAATTCTGTGTCCACCATCACACAATCACCTGTTTTTACCTTTTCTTGATCGATTAAATCTGAAAGCAATTCCAGTAAACCACTTTGTTTCGTAATTTCTTCGTCTGATATTGAACTGGCAAAAAGTGTTGAGATATGAAAGATCCTTTTGGGTCAATTCCAACTAACCCCTACAATGTAGTTGCAGATTTATAATCCGAATAGCACTGACTTTGATACCTAAGTGAGGAAGGTCTCTCATTTTCAGTTCATTTCCATCTAAATTAGTAACTGGAAAGTCCTGTCTAAATTGTTGTGGCATATTGTCTATTATTGTGTCTCTATGAGGCCATATTGGAACTGATCCAAATCTAAAAACCATGCAGTTCACCCAGTTTCGGAATAGTAACCCAGCATCAGACAGTGACATGCAAAATAAGTTTGCTAGATGAATGAACTCCAAATTCAAGCGTAATTTAATCAGGACCACCATAAACTGACAGTCTCATTGATTTTGCCCTTTGGAAAGTTGAAATGGACACTGTCTTTCATTTGGTACCAGAAATGTAAATATATTCATAAACTGGCTGAATATGAAACTTGTGTAATATTTAAAAAATGTCTTTTATTTCAGAATCTCCTATGGACTTCATTGTATTTGCAGAGCCACAGGAAACCAAATTTCTGTTTTTCTTCAATTCACATATTTCTATTTTCAATTCGGAATTTTTTCTTCGAAGGCTTTCATTTGTAAGGATCTCTTGTGCTAGTTCGGCCTTCAATTCGTCATTTTCAATAGCCAGGGCAAGCATATGGAGTGGTGAAATCCCTGGTTCTAAAGAAAAAGAGCATATTATGAATGAAATGAAGTCTATACCATAGCTCCAGATAGAGGGAGTGATTTTTATTTCAAAATTGAAAATATTATTTTCCATTTTAAACCCTATGTTGCAGGTACTCCTTAAAATCATGTCCTTGAAACGATTCTAATGAATACCCACAAAATAGGGTTTCAAAGAGAAATAATGGATTTAGAATAGCACCACTCCCTCTTATCTAGAGTTCTGTATTTACCAATCAACCCTTGTGTTAAGGACCCTGTAGAATAAAGCAGTTGAAAACTCCATGAAAGCCAGGACCTGCTCTAATTCTACAAAGTGTCCGGATGTACACAACAATCACATGCGCTCGGACGAAAGCTTTCGACTGGATAACACGTATCTTACAGCTATCAATCGATAATAGTAGGCGGAGTTATCTACTGGTCAATTGACTGGCGACTAGTTCCGCTCTGAGAAGAATGGCGGTGGCTTTGTTTCAAGCCGGTAATTTGGTGGAGATGTAGCAATTAAAATGATCTTTTGGTCTGAATATGTAATAAACAATAGATTTGCAAAGCGGCTATAATACACACGAAGGGACTTGTCAATGAAATTAATCGAAATCTACAACGCCTGCAGATATCTAAATCTTTAAAATCACATGCACAGACGAGCGGGGCCGTAACATAAAACGACCCATTGGGCGTACAAAAAAGAAGCACACATTATAGATCTCAGAGCATATTGCAGAGTGCGCACTCTGATCCTGATCTGCACATTCTGCAAGAAGACAGAACCAAAATTCAGTCCTTCAACCGTTAAACAGAAAAACTGATCGTTATTGAGCGTATCACATGTCAAATCATTACAAAGTTGTGGGGGGATGAAACATTTTTCTTAAATAACACCTTGTCTCTGTTTTTAGTGAATCGTTCACAAACCAATTTGTGAGACACAACTTGACGGCAGCGTGAATGTCAACAGACTTAAAATTTACGTGTGAAAACAAAGGAAAAAAGTTTTGTAGTACGTCTGGTTCGAATCGTATGGCGCAAACTGGTAAAATTGAATGGAATCGTTTATCCGATGGTAAGTCGATGACGTCACTCGGAAATAGGCCAAGGAACATGTGTTTTCAATAAGTTTGGTTTGGAATTTATCTGAAATGAAGGATTACCATCGCCAACATCAAGGATTGTCTCCAGGTGCTATGTACTTGCTTGGCAAAGTAGAGGTAAATGAAATTAAGTTATTGAAATGATTTATTTTGAAGCTGACATTTCATAAACTTGTGAATCAGTTTAAATGATCTGGATCCCAAAGCTCAGCATTAGAATGTCATTAGAATGAAACAAGTGTCTGCATATTTTTACTGACTTTCAGTCTAAAAAAAAAAGGCACTGGTTTATCAAAACGACCGCTTTATTGCGGTTTCTTTTCTGATAAATAGATGTTGCAAATAACCGGAATCCACTGATTTTTTTTTTTTTTTTGAAAGATCACTAAATCGAAATAGAAACTGTTGAATACCAAACCTATAATTACCAAAACAGAGAAGTAGGTAAGCCATCTGTACTTACAGTAATAGTTGTGTGTTCCGTCGTCTGCAGGTTTTGCCCTTGAACCATGTTTCTAGCAGTAACATGTGTGACCTTTAAGTAATCTCTAAGCCGAATAATAGCTGTGGCATGCTCCCAGCATAATGCCATATGTAGACTTCTTGTTTTGTCTTCAATCAAAATATTTCGCACCTTGGTCGGGCTTTTGTTGACCCATACCTCACTTGTCTCAGTACCCTAATAGGCAAGATTAGTAATAATAATGGAACAGAAATAGGGCCGGTCTTTCCGGTAACTTTTCTTCATGTATAATGAAATCCCCGATCTCTCGCCGAATCCGAAATAATGATTAAAACAAACGGATGAAAATCTAAGACTTCCCGTGAGCAGAGGACAGGAAATGCTATAACACAGGGATGAATGGTAGTGATGAATGAAATTGTGTTAAGTCCATGTCCAAAACGATATTAACGATTAAGAGTCCAAGGTTATATGTTCGTGCCTGATCCAATTTTGTCGCGTTCTCTATCCCGTCCGATCCGTGATCCAAGTCCAGTGCCCAGTAGATCTAATCTTGTTAGTTTTACTTAAACTAAATAATAAAAAGATTAATTTTGAGGGAGACCGAGTTTTGATGTTGTTTTGCAAAAATCCAAATCATAAAGCTAGTGTGGGCTTTCCCTTTTGTAATTCGGCGCCCTTGCCCACTTGATAACTTCCAACTGCATACAAAGGCATTGGTTGACCAATCACAACATAGGCTCCTACACAGTCTATGTTAAGCTGCGCTAAATGACATAAGCTGTCGATGCGCCATAAAACAACATTCATTCATTCATTCATTCTATATCAAGCTCATCCAATGGTTCTGCTTTCGGAAAAGTCCGAATGATGTTTAAGTCCGGCGAACAAAATCTAGTCCATGTTCAGATAACAGAATGCTCCTTTCGGATTTATATAATAAAAAAATTAACTGGCAGAGCGCTAGACCTCAAATATTCGAGTCACTCGTAAATACTAAAGTAAAATCAGTGTAACATGTCTTTCAGTACAAGGGAGGTAAATGAATAAAAAGAGATTAAACTCAAATAAAATGTTCATTTTGAAGGACCATAAAGATTCCGCTGATCTCTGATGATTTTGAAGATAAATTAATAAAAAGAGATCAAACTCCAAAAAGTACAAGGGACGGCAATTCTACCATACAAGTAAATTTCACAAAAGACAAGTAGCTCCGAATCACTGGCCGGCCTTATGACCAAATATCTAAACAAGTTTTACAAACAGGAAGGGGTCGAATGCCATGGATTGCAAGAAATAATGCGTACAAGTACGTCGTCAATTCCTAGAGTCAAGGTGATTGCATTTATGCCCTTCCCTTATTAAATAATCCTCCTGGATTATACTTCAAAGAAAAAAACCAAGAACAACGACAACAGAACCAGAATGATAACGTACTCATGGGGCATTACTCTCTGGTCTGGCGTTAGTGCCTTCCAACTGGTTACAGGCTTTAATAGATGATGGGTGTTGCAATCAAGTTCCAGTTGTCCAATAGAATCCCAACTCCTCTTCGCTGGTGGGCATATAGGCATCGCCCCTCTTCTTAGGAGAGAATCCCGCTTTGCTTCTTCGGGTACGCTTACGCTGACACTCGAAGATCTAGAACTAGCTGAGCTGGACTCGCTATTAGGCTGCTGGTTGGTTGATATTTCAAGTGTCCCATTATGAAGTAAGCTATAGCAACTAATATCGTCAGTAGTGACTATGACCCAAAAGCAATTAGAGGGGTATTTTTACAAGATGGATGAGTTTAGAAGTGTGACTTGTGATGAACAACGAGTAAGTTGTCATTTTGACGAGCGTTCTTCTTTGGAAGTGAAGCTAGGCAAAGCATCGACATGTGTGTTTCTTTGGAGCGGGAGTAAATTCATTAAACTTCCTTTTTAGGGTTTTAACGCTATCTGTAACTCGCAAGTTAGTATTGCGTTTTTGAAACAGTCTTTAGAAAAATGTGACTGTTGCTATCGATGGATGTGTTGCTATTGCGGACTTCGGTTTTCCACAGAAATGGAATGCCTTCATCATTAGGACCAAATACACGTCACAAATTGTGTTTCTGGAGAGTGAAACGGACACTATTGAAGACTAAAAATATATAAATAGTGGCCAACACATGAACGGCTTATTTCAACATGGCCAATTTATTGGATTCATATCTGGACTTCTTTTACGCTAAAGAAATTTTACGGTGTCAACCCCAAGTAGTGCGCCGATTGTGCGAAGGATGTCAGATCAAATCTCTATCACAAACGGATCATTCTTGTGTTTTATTAAGCCAACAACAAGTTATACTTCGAAAACATACTGTGCGAGATTGACGAGTGCGACATTCTGATCAACTGGAGGAAAGCTGCAACTCAAATTGCGACTCCGGGGTATATTGCCATGTACCAGTTAAAATTGAATTGTCCTGACTGGCGGCAAACCATGAAAACACCAAGCTGGAAACAACGAATAATGCAGCTAACTTCTCAACTCAGAAGTTTAGATAAATACTTTTGAAGTCGTTGAAAGACTTTCACATTGGATAAGGAGGTTGTACCGTGAAAATGGATTTACTTAACTTGGCACATCCAGAATACAGTTTATTTAAGGACCGACTGGTGAGTTATTCGTTGTGGCCGCCGCAACAGAATCAATCCGATTATAGTCTGGCCCACGCGGGGTTGTTTTATAGTAACGTGAGTGACAGATTGACGTGTTTTACTTGTGGAGTTATGCTGTGGGGATGGAAATCCAATGATGGTCCTTGGCTAGAACATTTCATTCAGGGGATGAATTGTTTTTATATGAAGATGGTTGGAGGTATGAGACTTAAAGGTCATAGTGGCACACCTGCCATGTCTCCTAAAGCGTATGATTTTTGGGAGTGTGCCGCCTTTCAAGGTCCATGGGCAAAGAACAAGATGAAAGACGAGCCAGACGAGTGACATCAGACTCCCTTCGTTGCTTTGTCGATGAACAGTAATAATAAATCTGAGACATGACCTGAATTTTCGTTCTGGGACAGAATCAAGATAATATATTTTTCAAAGATTAAAGTTATGGAAATAAATACTACAAGTTTACAAGTTAAAGATATTATTTTCCCCCGTCTTGTTAGGTTTGCAAGTCCATGTACCACAGTGCTAGTTTGCGTAGACTGGGTATCTTATATGTTTTGTACATAGGACAAAATATCCAGTCTACTTTAAAATATGTCAAAAAAATCTGTTCCAGGTCTCTATTGCTTCGTTTGAATAGATTTGATGTTTTATATATCTATAGGGCATACAATAAAATATCAAGTGTATATATTAAGTCACTTTGAAGGCGATGACGGTTTACATGTTCGGTCTTGGCATGCCGACATAACCAGAAACTGAACAGAGCGTTATATACACCAGGATCCTGACCATAACTATCAAAACAGGAAATGGTGCATTGTAATTGTGAAGTGTTCATAATTGCACAATGACGTCTCTCTCTTGGTTTATTTCGAAGTATCTAGGACCTTTGCTGTACACAATACAACTCATGGGTTCTGAAACAACAGAAAATATATTTAAAACAAAAAATGTCTTTTAAACAGACGGTGTAATCTTAACCTTTTGTCCGATACATACGCATTTTGATACATCAACTGTTATAGGAAATTGCTTTAGGAAAAGGAAAAATTGCTCTTAACTCAGATACTTTTATCCCCTTTTGTCCATACTTTGAAATTGGAAGAGTCTAAAATAGGTTTTTCAGGTAAATGATTATGAAAGTTTACTTTTTGATTGTATAAATCAATGTCATCGGGGTCCGATTAGCGCTAGCAGCGCTTCCAGATAGTGTTTTCATATTATGTGGAAGCAACTCTGACAGCTCAGACATAAACAAATAATGCTGACAGAGTTAAATATGTAGAATATAGACAACGCCATGGAAAACAAATCGTAAAAGATGGGTCCTTGTAAATCAATGCGTTTTGATTCGGCAATGTTACCAGCTCGCTGAAAGAATCCATTGTTTGACCCAGGGGAGATCAGTGACACCCGGACTATCGGCATCATCTTGCATGAACAGCAATTTCATCAATACGTAAATGTGATTGTTGAGGTTAATCGTGCGGCTATGTTTTCCTTTGCAATACACATTTTGAGCACACAGCACGCTCAAATGTAAATGATGCATGCCCATCACAAAGAGGTTTTCCATTTCAACGGATGAAGTAACGTTGCTCATTAGGCCTGCCCTCCACTACAACCCCGATTGCTTGTCGAAGGGTTGCAGATAAAAAATGGCTAATTTCGGGGAGCTTTCGGGATGAAAATGGGCGGAGCTTAGTTTGGGGCTCGTTCGGCAGTGATACGCGGAACAGTATGCGAAAGGTTGCCGAAATCTTACCGATGTATGCGGATCCAGTACAAAAATAAATGCTGATCGGTCCAGGATTGTTGACCGAGTGTTTTCCGATCACGCAGAATGGCTGCAGTTCACTTACAGGACATACAGAAGCGTTTAAGAATCAATGCCGACATGTTGGCGATGTGAGTGCCAAGGTATATATAGGCGACTTATCTTTCTAGAACTGCTCGGGGTGACACAGTCGCTGAAAGTTCCCGGAAGGGATGCCGACGCTTCCCCGAACTCAACGATCGGCGTCCAAATTTTAAAACTTTTAAAATTAGGATCTCGAAGCTTTTTTGATCCCGAATCGGTCCCGACACACTAAGAATGTTTCCAAATGGGTTTAAGAAACACCAAGAACGTTCCCGATCATTGCGAAAATGTGCCGAAGCATCCAGTTCCTGTCAATTTTACGATCGGGAACCTTTCGGGGTCCTAGTGGAGGGCCGGTCTTAGATCGTCAAGGATGACCAAGTTACAAATGTTGGAAGTCGATAGTTAATGTAGCGTGTCCTCGTTCGGTACACCTTGGTGAAAAGTGACGAAAGGCAACTCCTTCTCCATCTCTTCTTACAATAGTTGATAGATGGCGTAGCAATACAACACTTTTAAGACGATAAGTCCAAAACGACCTGCAATTCATGATGGCCCCCTACACAGCGATAGAAGTAGTCCGGAAAAGGATACATTTTGCTAATGAATGTGCTTAACTTTTGAGCCGCATTCTTAAAGAACTAATCTTCGAAATTAGTGGCTAGCATGTCGATGAGCTCTTGGTCGTTGACTTCTCGTTCTTGAAGGGAGCCCTAGCCGGAATTTCCGATGACCTTCATGGTTTCTGCTATAATTGCTGTATCTGGGTTAACATCCCATTGACGACGGACCTCGCTAACGCCTTTTACAAAATCTTTGAAGCAGCGCTGGGCTTGGAATTCGACCACTTGATAGATCTTTGTGTCGAGCATGCCGTGTTTTAGGTACCATCTGAGAAGGGTTGTGGCAATCAGCATTTGTTCCCCCCCCTTCATACCTCCCACCAACAATCGCCGGGTTGCCTGGGGCAATTTATAAGCTTTCATATGCTCCTGCATATGATGACCGATTGCTTCAAAGGGGATGTCAGTCGAGCAAAGCAAAGGAGACAGTTCCTGAAAATACTAGTATGGTGTCGAACTTGGGTGTCGAAAATACCATGGCCATTCTTTTGGGTACCTCAATGTCGAACTGCATCATACCGACGACCTGCACCATACCGAATAACTCTTCCTTAAAAAACGCCTTGGAGAATGTCATTCTCCGTGATTTTGCCTTTATGTCTTTGAAAAAAAAAAACGAGGGCGCATGGAATCGATGAAATCGTAGATCGCCAGGTTCTTTCGACAGTACTCGCGGAACTGACATTCCCACGTTTCAATAACTTGATGATTCCTCTTTAGAAAGGCCGTAGTTTTTCTGGTTTTGTTGAATTTCTGTGATCTTGTTGCCGTCCATGTTTTGTCTCTGATTCCTTTTGTGACGGAACGAAGTTGTCCGTGCCAGTAGCATCCGTGGAACTGGAAGACGGTTGTTTTTCCTCCAGAACTAGAAGCGGGAACATAACCATCGACTGAGTATTGAGCTATTTTGACTTCTCGTCCCAAATTTAATTTATGCTGAATGTTTAGGCCATGCGTATGAAAAAGCTAGTCCATCCAGTAATACGCAGCCATGTACTTATCTCGTATTTCGGATTGGAAGTCGTTGTTGGCAAATCGACGCACAAAAGGACCTACCCGCATAGGTTTTCTCATAGCTTGTAGATCGAGTGCGTTTGCATCGAATCCGAAAATCCCCCGGATATACGAAATGCGTCTTCTTGTCCCAAGACCGTTGGTGCCGATGCAAATTGGATGATCTATCAAAATGACGCTCGCAGGTTTTACACTGGTATTTCTTGGCATAGATGGCAAAATCGCGAATGTAAGACAAATGATTCTGGTAGAGATTAACGTACAAGCTGGAACCATGTTGACCCCTAGATTTGTAAACGGAATGGGCAAAACCGTCCTCTGTCAAGTTGTAGACTTCTAAATTGACTAGGAATAATATTTCAAAGGTTGGAAAATCTTCGAAGTTCAAGCCTTCAAATTCTTTTGTTGGTTTGTCGGACCACTGTTTATAAAAATCTTGAGCAGGACCTTCAATGGATTTGATGTGACCTCGATGTAGAGCTAAACATTGGAAAGCGCACAGATTGTCTGCGTACGACTTGCCCGTTTGTCGATTTTTCACCAATGGGTAGATGCAATCCTTCTTTAAAAGGTAATCGGGCAGCTGGCCTTGACCTATCGGGTAATTGGTGTTGAAAACGATATAATGTACGTTGGTCATTAACACCGGAATCCATTTGGTGTTTGGCCAGTGGTGCAAAAGTTCCTCTACAATTTCCCGTCTGCGCAGGCGCAGGCGCATAGATAGAAGGGACGTTCGAAATGCCGTTATTATTGTATGACACAAAATCTCGATATTGTCCCGTCTCTAGATGTTGCAAAATCACTCCGAATACATTGTTAAGACGAAAGGCTCGTTGTTCCCTGTTGTATATGTTGTCGGCAAAACCCTAAGCTGGACAAGCGTGATATCGTTGTCTATAGGAAAGTTATAGACAGAGCAAAGGGGACCAAGGTTATGAGGCTCTAAAATAAACGGGGCATTGGCCTCATAAACCTTCCGTTGCTGTTGGTCTTCACCTTCTCGTATCCAAGGAGCATTTGCATTATGCCAGGGGCGTGCTTCCAAAGCATCGCCGATTTGGAAGTGCTCCTGCATTCCATGTAAATATAGGTCACGACGATTCTCGAATGACCGTGTACAACGCCGACATCGAAATGAGAAACAAGTTGACGGTTCAGAGGCCGCAACTAAACTGTGACACGTCGTTATGGCATTCAAACTCTGAGGCGCACAAGTGACGGTCGATTGTTTTGAAGTTGCAGGTTCTTTCCAATGGTACTGAAGATATCTGCGCAGACCATGTGCCGTAGAAGAGCGTTTGTTGCATGTCGGACAGGCATAGTCTGTGCCTGAACAAGTTTTCTTGTGTCGATAGTTTTGACTTGTGTGCTCTGTATTTACGTGGCGCTCCAGGGAAGATTTTGTCGAGTATTCATTGTAGCATATGTCACACTGGTAAAGAGTTGAATTTTGTTGAGAAGGTTCAGCAGGTTTCTAAAAGTATACAAAAACAAAACACATTTATAAAACACACACACGTTTCTAAAAGTATACAAAAACAAAACACATTTATAAAACACACAAACGTATAGTGAGAGAGGACAGAGTGAGTAGGGAGATAATGGCAAGAACGGAGTTGCAGTTCATTGTAAAATAATTGGATTTAAAATGGTTTAAAAATTGTGCTAAGAGAAAATTCATGAAACAATGTGGTTACATTTAAAATATTCCACTCGCGTAAACTCGCAGTCACATATCCCCCATCCCATTTATCAACTTGTGTACTTCTTCGTGGTCGTTCAATTGTTTGGGTTCATTAAAGAAAGCCGCACACCATCGGCAGACAGACATTCTCTGAAATGAAAACAAATTAATCTACAACTTTAAAGATTGAATTTTCAAACTGTATCTTTAGCAGACACCGAGAATTATCGCAATTTTACTTTCGGTACTTCAGTTTGAACATTCGCTACTTTCCGTACTATGATGTTTATGTCAATGTGAAACATCGGTACTTACAGTGCTTTGATTTGAACATTCGCAAGTTTCTGTACTATGATTTTTATGACAATGTGAAACATCGGTAGTTTCAGTACTTTGATATGAACAGTCGCTACTTTCTGTTCTATGATTTTTTATGTCAATGTGAAACATCTGTACTTTCAGTGCAATGATCTTATATAAAAATTCACACCTTTGGAAACATAATATATTCAGTACAGTCAGTGCTTTGATTTGACCACATTGCATTCATACTTTAGTTAACATATTAGTCTTAGAACTTTCAGCGCTTTGATTACAAATGATTTGATTTTAGTGAACTTGCTACTTTCGTCAGTCTGAAGTAAAAAAAAATATATTTACCCTCGCCCGCAACGCATTTGTGTGATATAGAATATCGAACAAAAAAACAAAAAAAAAAAGACATTGTTTGAAAAAAAATGATTTTCCAAAACTCAAATTTTTATTTGTTCGGTGCTATTTCCAATGGT
Source organism: Tridacna crocea (assembly GCA_943736015.1). Classification (NCBI taxonomy): domain Eukaryota; kingdom Metazoa; phylum Mollusca; class Bivalvia; order Cardiida; family Cardiidae; genus Tridacna; species Tridacna crocea. The sequence goes on from OX031063.1 coordinate 50,111,565, forward strand.
TTAATGTGACGTGGTTCCTTTAAAGGCGTCACTAAGCTACAACTAAATTTTATCTCCGTTGTCAAGGCTACGGACTACATGTAGAAAATATTTATATGAAAAACCCTGGATATAATCAAAGTAGTTTTCTTCCTTGCTGAATTTCCCCCCGTCATTGTGTTTAAATGTGCAAGGATTAATCCGTTAGTCTTTTTCTTGTTTACGCGATAAAGTCTGCATTTGTTGTCAGATTTTTGTGAAACTTGCAGAGTTTGTTTATCTCATCAATAGCTTCAACCCTAATGATTTTGAGAAAAATCCAACAAACAATAAGGGAAAAGTAGCCATTTCAAGTTCAAAATTTCCAATTCTTATTTACCCGATAAAATCTCAATTTGTCATCAGATTTTCGTGAAACTTGCACAGTTTGTTTATCCCATAAAAAGCTTTAACCCTATCGATTTTGAAAAAAATCCAACAGTATGGGAAAAGTAGCCATTTCAAGATTAAAATTTATATTTCTTGTTTACGCAATAAAGTCTTCATTTTACGTCAGATTTCCATGAAACTTGCAGGGTTTGTTTATCTTATCAATAGCTTCAACCCTATCGATTTTGAAAAAATTCCAACAAAGAGTATGGGAAAAGTAGCCATTTCAATTTTAGAATTTACATTTCTTGTTTATGCAATAAAGTCTTCATTTTAGGTCAGATTTCCAAGAAACTTGCAGAGTTTGTTTATCTTATCAATAGCTTCAACTCTAATGATTTTGAAAAGATTCCAACAAAGAGTATGGGAAAAGTAGCCATTTCAAGTTGAAAACTTTCATTTCTTGTTTACGCGATAAAGTCTTCATTTTTGGTAAGATTTCCGGGAATCTTGCAGAGTTTGTTTATCTCATCAATAGCTTTAACCCTATCAATTTTGAAAAAAATCTGATAAACAGTGAGGGAAAAGTAGTCTTTTCAAATTGAACAATTTCATTGCCTGTTTACATGATAAAGTAATTATTTGTGATCAGATTTTATGATTTTTTCAGCTTGTTTATCCCATCAATAGCTTTTTAACCCTGTTGAGTTTGAAAAAATTCAACCAACAGTAATCGAAAAGTAGCCATTTTGAGTTGAAAATGTCATTTTTTTTCTTTTTGCGTAATGAATTCCTATGTATGCTTTATTTAAAAGCAAACTCTCTGCCAGTACAGCATATTCAGGGCCTTCTAGTTTTTCAAGGTTGACTTCTGTTTAAGTACCGAGAAATTCAGTTTTGAAAATGCGTTGTAAGACAAGAATATGCTGCACAGATTTTGTATGAAATACTTCAGGTGGACATTTTGTTCAGGTAAGAATTTTTTTAATGGTGAGGTCCCTCTTGAGAGGCAGGTGGAAAGGAGACTTAGAGAAAGTCAGACATAGAGAGAAACTGAGAGGGAGAGAAAAAAAGAAAGAAAGGGGCAGACAGACAAGGAGAAGAGAGAACGTCAGATAGACACGCAAGAACTGAGATGTGGAGAAAAACAGAGAGAGAAAAAGAGACAGACAGGCAGGTAGAGAGACGAGAAAGACGGACAGACAGGCAAGCAGGTAGAGAGACAGACAGGCAGGCAGACAAGACACAGAGAGAGAGAGGTTTCAACAACAGATCCCATTTGTTGTGGTGATACACAGTTTGAGCTGGCTAAAACTCAACTAACCTGTAATTGTGAGTCTCAAATCTGTAGAATTGTTCTTTTCAAAGGTGTTGCCACCATGCTTTAGAAGCAAAAATAATACAAAGTGACTATTTACCCGACCGTCGTGTGCGCACTGAAGAAAATTCATATTGCGAGGACGACTGTCGTGTACTCAATGAAGGAAAACTTTTTGGATGCCCGACTGTCGTGTACTCAATGAAGGAAAACTCGTTGGGTGCCCGACTGTCGTGCCGGACTGATGAAATATCGTCTTGGAGGCACGATTATGTGCACGCTATTTCCGATTTCTTCATTCAGTACACGATGCGGTCGTGTCCGCACTGAAGAAACAGGATCTTACGTACACGTGTTAATGGGTTGGACCAAAACGCAGACTGGTATCTGAACCGGCACGGCGTAGACCGTCTCAGTGGAGTAATAGCCATTTATACAGGGTGTCATGCCCGAAGTTATTTCAAACAGCACATATAGTATATACATGTAGCTGAATTTCAATTGCATCTGCTCTAAATACTTTTTGGGTATACCCCTATCTAGATAACTCTTTGAATACATGTACTCAAATGAATTAGCAATACTTTTTATCTGTTTTAAAATAAATTACATTTTTTAAAGAAACTGTTGACAACGGTATACAAAGTGAATCAATGTATCAGTGGGTATATTTTCCGAAATACAATTATCAAATTCAAACAAATCAAAAGAAACAATAAATTCCAACTAACAAACATTTTGATTCATAATTAGCATTTATTCAAGCAACATGAAAAACCATAAAAGTACATAGAGATTCTGTTCTTGGAACACATAATAACACATTTCTATCTTCTTCAATTACCAATATCCGCAAATACAATTCCACCACTGTATGTATCAAGATGATAACGTATCTGCAAAAGTAGAACAAAAAAAAGTAAACATAAACATCGGCAAAGAGGCACTTTTCACTATATATTGCAAAATAATTATTCTCTAACGACCCTAGGGTACGGGGGTAAGGTAGAATGGACTGACTGACTGACTTGCCGACCCAGGCCGTGCCAAGCAGGATTTCAGTGTCAAACTTTGGTAGAGTAATTGACTGAACAACACCGGATAAACTTAAAGGATGAAATTTAATTGGATAGAAAGTTAGACGAATACCACCTTTCTCACACCTCACACACTACCGGAAGCGTGACGCGCACAATTCACTACAAGAAATAAATGTCTACAACAAAAGATAATAATTCGCGTATCCCTTCACCTATGGAGATCGTAACGCCGGTGTCCCTAAGCGTCGAGACCTGGCGCAGTACTATGAAGGGTTGCCGGCCATAACCCAGTAATTCCCAAAGCGAGCTCTAACTATCAGCGCGACCATTTATCATTTACCATGTACTGGCCAGTCGTGTCTCTTCCCACAACAAATGACGCCCATCTCGTACGTCTCGAAGTTCCTCGGGTTTCTTCCCCCTACACATAAGGAAACAAACTAAACGGTATGAATACACAGTCAGTACGCCCCTTTAAATGCAAAACAGGAATATTATGGTCGAAACACTCACTTCATTTTGTCTACCACAAAAATAACTTTGTGAAATGTAATGAGTAGATCTAATATCAAGTTTTCGCTTTGTTCGTTTGGTGACAACTTAATGTTGTAGACCGGAACCAAGAATCGCAGAACCGCTCAAAACGCTTCCTTGTATAGGTTTCAGCTGGACAGTTGTCAAGGACTGTCAAGAAATTCTCACATTCCATTGGTTAATTGGTCAAGGTTTCCAAGCGAGTGAATCTGTCCAGGAAACCTACCAATGACTCGAGTCTGTCCAGGAAATCGACTTCCTGATTGGTCAATGGTTTACAATGTAACATAACGATAAAATCCGAGCACCCATGGACCGAATGAAAGTCAGCATGGCTCTCAATTTCAAGTTGATAGAAGTTTCTTTGGATGCTTATCATTGTAAATTATGGGTCATAAATACAGTAAAAGAAAAGGAGATAAGATTCTGTCATCAAACTATGAAGCACATTCACAACAACCAAGTTGTGTGAACACCACGGTAATTGTGGCGAATGACAGAATGTAAAGCGACAGTCACAACGGTAAACTCATTTGTTTCGATCAACATACACGATAGTTCATAAATATTCCTCACTTAACGGGTGCAAATGACTGATTGATTTGCGAGCATGCTTCCGAATAGGACAAAAACACAACAGAGATTTACAATTACATTAAATCCATATTTACAAAAGAAGCCAGAATCTTGCATTGACAGACAGGTTCGGAATAAAGCATAACCTGACTTTATGTCAGGTATGCTTCACATCCCCCCGGCTTTCAAAAAGTTCGTCCCGAACTTAATGACAGATAGAGAAGGCAAATAATGCAAGATAAAGTTTCAAACGTTATATACGAAATATTTCTTAATGTAAGGTATTAAATCAGACAAGTTTAAGGTACCTTTTGGCGATTTTAAACCACTTATTAATGTTTTTATTCAAGATGTCTGGCAAAGATCTTGGAATGATCCAGCAAATCAAAACAATAAATTACTTGGTATTAAGCCAAATATAGGCGAATGGATGGCAGGTTTGCGATCAAACCGCCGAGAAGAAATTGTTTTGGCCCGTTTGAGAATAGGTCATACACACATGACGCATTCGTACCTTCTTAAAGAAGAAGCTCCTAAATGTATACCATGTAATACAATTATAACTGTCAAGCATTTACTAATAGAGTGTATAGATTTAGCACCTATCAGAGACAAGTACTTTCAGGCCGACGTTTGGAAAGACTTTTTGATACTGTGAAGTTGGAGTCGCTTTTCGAATTCTTAGAGGAAGTAGTAGTAAGGGTACGGCTCTATAGATCTAGGCCATCCTTCTTTACTCTATATAAATGACGTCACAAGCCTGAGGAGTCAATTTTCAGAATTAATCAGGCAGGTACATACCTGTTGTGTAATATTCTCGGCGGGATTTCTATTTTTAGCCACGGGGTCAAGAATGCGTGACATAGATCGAGCAGACGATATCCGATGAAAGTAAGATGGTCAAAACAGGGTGGGAAAAAGGATTGGGGGAGTAGATGATTATTGTATGGTCTAGCACGGTCGATAGCTTCAAAAACAGGGTGACAAAAGGCCTTCTCTTTGTAATCTCTTTCCAGCACTGAGAACAGCACGGAAGAAAGTCAGTCTATTTTTAAACAGTGAGTTCAACAATCGTTACAATCTTTTTCGAGCAGACGAATTCTAGAGATCGGCTGAGGTGTGGAAAAGGTTTTTAGAAGCAACTTAATCTGTGGCCTACAACGATGCGCTGGATAAGGGGGGGAGGGGGTGTTACAAATCTCTTTCTCTCTATCTCATGGGGCGTTCAAACATAAATCAAAACAAAGAAAGTAATATTTTCACTTTATTTGTCAACATACATATACAAACATATACAGTTTTTTAATGAAGAATTCTATCTTTTTTTATTGTTTATAATGCAAAAGTACATACAAATGAGACATAACATACTAAAATAGACAACAGAATCCTCAGTATCCATATGGGTAAGATATATAGTTCTCACCAATGACACGTTTGTCAAATACCAAGCGATAATCCCTAGTCTGGGATGTTGTGAGTAATCTGGCATTGTCTCTGTCTCGCACAATTTTGAAAGAGTCTCTGACCGTCACTGTCCCTTTGTCATCAGAACGAACCATGTCTTTCAAAACGGCAGAGTTGATTGAGAGTAGATTTTTGTGATTCAGAGTGAAACCTCTAATTTTACAATGGGTCAGTTTACCTTGTTCATCAGGATGAGTCAAACAATAGGCATAGTTTTTTGGGCCTCCTGTTACAAACGATGTAATACTATTGTCTGGAGTTTCATCAGTCAAGTCTCCGAGGAAATCGCCTAAATCGGGTTTTTGTTCACCATAGGCAGTGGAAAACAACAGAATCCGTATCAGCATACAAGGCACGGGGCCCTAGCATTTCCAGGTAGCTGTACAACTTTAGACGTGCTTGAGCTGTTGTGTAGGCAGCAATGACAACATTGGTCTTTCCAGAAGGTTCGACAAAATCATCTCTCAATTTCCATCTAAGCTCTACTACCTCATCTGATACATAATTAACAGCCATTACCTCTTCACTTTCGCTTGTCAATTTCGCAAAGTAGACGGAAGGGTCATCAGTGATTTCAACCTGTGCCATGTTACTGCGTTGCCCAAATTTGCCCCAGAATGAATTAAGCATGAGTTTGGCTAAAGCTCTCATACCAGGATTTTTCTTAATATTATTGTAATCTAGCTCAACACCTTCTTTTTCATGATAAGTTTGAATGTAACTCTGTTTTTGTTCCTCAGTTTGGCACCATGAAGGCCATCCACTGGCTTCCTGTTTACGCTTCAAAAATGTATTTACATATTCTGTAAATATACCACCTGTTTTCGTAACGGGGTCATATTGCGAAACACGAGAGAAGTGCCAAATCTCGTAGATTGCTTTGAGTCGATATCCTTTCCGCAAGGCTTTTTTCAACTCGTCGGTGACCCAGGTGTCTATAAATTCTCGTTCTTCTTCCAGATGTTGACAGGGTGACTGTTGTTGGGTTTCTGCGCAGGTTCTGCACAGTACAAACAGTAATTTTTGGTTCAGTTTGCAAGGAAGGACAGGATGAAATAAAGCTTTAGGTGGCAACACCTTACACTTTATGAGCCCCTCGTACTTATCTAAATTTCCAAAACATTCCGTAATTATTTCAGGATGACCAAGTGGTACTTTACCAGTTTTATTGATAAATGGATAGAGAGAAGTGACATCGTAGTAACTGATTGTTTCCGTTTCAGAGGCTTCCTTGTATAGTGTGAATGCTTCGGTCCTGCCCCCATAGAAAGCATCCCTTGCCTGAAGTGGTGTGACTATTTCGAGATTTTGAATGAAAGCAGCCATGGTCTCATTTTGGGAGAGATCTCTGTCGAAATCCGACTCCCACATTGAGACCTAAGTATATCCTTCACTTTCGAGGTATCTTTTTTTATCTAGTGTTTTTTGAAACAGCTCTCCCATGGTCTGTTTTGCAACTGGATTCCAAGTTGTACTAGTAAATTTGTTTGGATTTCCATGCCAGAAATCGCCATGAAACTCCAAAACAACTCTCTGCCCATTCTCTGTCTCGTAGTAGCCATCCACCAAATAATCGCCGATGCGCTTTTCGCCTCCATTCATGGCATGCTGTATCTTATATCCTGTGGTGTGAGACAAATATTTTAGCCATTGCAATGCCTTTGTCGATTGGTTTTGCTGAGGATTATACCCATGATTAGGTATGATTCCTATGCAATCTTTTTCTAAAAAGTTAGATCGAAAGACACGTTGACACGCTGAGGCTATGGTGATTGAATTTTCGAAAGGATCGACTTGAGTGACGTCCATAAAGTTTTCTCTAAATTTAAGACAGCAACGCCGTAGTATGTCGACATCCGAGCGACAGTAGAGTACCAACTCACGCCAAAAATCAAAGAGTTTGCCTTTATTTTCATAGTACCAGGCTAGGAATGCTTTCCTACCTTCTGGTTTCATTGCATCGGGATTATAGAACTTGACATCAGGCAAATGAGGCAGAATCTTCTTTTGGTTTTCCTTTCTGTTGTATAAATGAGGAAAATAACCCTTAGCTAACTCTGACATTCCGAACATTTTAGGTAGTTTTGACAGAGCCATTGGTAAGAAGTTGATGGAATCAATCATTTTGATTTTACAACTTGGTACTTGCAGACACATGATTTTTGCGCCATTGGGGATGATAGTTGGAATTACACCATTCCTATAAAGATACTGTAAAACTGGATAAGAGTCATATCCTTGGAAGTTGTGGCAAATCACGGTGGCTTTATAATTATCTTCGGAAAACAGCCACCGACAAAATTCATCAAGTGTATCAGCACCTTCAAAAATAAGTTCATTTTTGCCACAGTGCTCACATTCGCTAATATCTGTCACCCCAGTATCCAGGCACAAGGTACACACTTTGTGTACAATACACAGATTTAGGACATGTTTGACTACACTACACTTAGCTGATAAACAGTCCTGACATTTTCCGTTTTTATCAGGACTGAACCCAGTTTCACATTGTATCATGTCATCCTGAGTACATTCAAAGTCAAAGAAGATAAAGATTTGAGGGTTCTCTTCTTCTTGAATGAGCTCCTTCTCCACTGATACTGGCATCTCATTATCGATCTCTTGCTCAGGCAGCATATAACACTGGTGATATTTTGGAAAGAAATCTTTGCATACACCACGGAAGATCTCTCCGCAAACATGCTTCCTTTTATGTTTTTTCGTATTAATGGTACTACCACACTCGCCACAGCGAGTCAATGTTTTGCATGTAGAATTCCCTTTCACAGATTGTTGTTGATGCAAATCGAAGCATTCTTGCCCTTTGAAATATCTGTTACAAGCATGACAGTGGACCCAGTGTTCACTGGAATTATCATCATGAATTTTGCAAGACATGTGGCAAGCGTTGTTGCATTTATGTTTCTCTTTGTGATTATAGCCTTTCTGACACTTTGAACAGTAATAGCTTTTAGTCAAAAATGCGGCCATAGATGTGATGACATCATAATGCTTATCATGAAAATAAAGGCAGATCTTCTTTTCAGACACGGGTCCACTGTATATGATGGCATTGAAATGATCACCTGACAACACGAGAATCTGGTAGTTTGGAAGAACCTCCTGAAACTGTTTGACCTCTTTCACACCACACTTGCCCAGGGCTACACCGGATTTCTCATGAAGTTGTTTGGCCAAGTCTTCTTGCAGTGATTTGCCTTGTCTTATACTGTTCCATTTCTCATGTTTATCAAGCCTTGCTTTTGCGGTAACAATCGCTCGGGCACAGCAAAGATCATCGTCATTTTGAATGCGAATAATGCATCTCTTATCTATGCAAAACTTCTCTGTGTTCACAAACTTGCAATGTTTCCTTGAACCACCGCTTGGCATGTCCACCAGAGTGACTTCGATATGAGTCCCGAGTCAATTACAAAATCTTCATTGGATTGGAGCACCCTTTCAACTTCTGACATAAATCGGTCTGCAGTCAACTCTGTGACCTTTAGAAAGGGTATAACGATAGGATAATCCAGGGCAGGACTCTGTACAACAAGCCTGACTAAATCCTCCGACTTTGCGCCCTTTGTGAGATCCTGGAATATCGCTGTAAATAATCTTTTTAATGTAGAAAGCACATCCTCTGTCACCTCTAGGTCATTGATGCTCACTTCATAAGTAGAAGCAGTTGTTTTAAACTTCGCCATTCGCTGCTCCTTGACCTTGGATATGCTGTAAAAATCTCGTGGGTCATGTTCTTTTCGTAACCTTTTGGTAAGAGAGCCATTCGCACTTTCCTCTACATCCTCAGCTGCGGATCTTTTCTGTCCACCTCCCACTTGATGCTTCTGTAGCTGGTGTCGTCTTAAATTGTCAGATCTAGTGAACACTTGCCCACATTTGTCGCAATGCACATTGTTATGAATACTGACATGTCTCTTTGTGTTCTTCTAAATTATTTTTCCTGGTGAACCATTTCCCACATATGTCGCAAGTAAACTTCTTCCCATGATTTTCTGCCCTCCGGTGTTGGAGAAGTTGGCTAAGCTTTGGGAAACTAGCCCCACATACTTCACATTGGTAAGCCATGATCAGGATCTGCAAGGAAAGTGAAAACAACATAATATGGTTCATATGTACAGTTTCATATATGAGAAGCAATACTGTTAGATTCTTAAAAAAAGGAGTCTGAAAAAGCCAGGCGAGACAACAAAAAAAGTCAGGCGACACTACAAAATGAAACAAGGTACTCACTGTTTGAATTATTTAGCCAGGAACGTATGAACTTCGTTCTTCACTCTCTGTCAAACAGAACTCAAATGGGTCTGCTGTGTAATTTAGTCCCTTTATATAGATACGTCTCAGCAAGTTGAGCTGAAATCACAGATTTTGATTGGTTAAAATAAACTCTTATATATGCAAGAACTAAAAGGCCTATCAACAAAATGATTTTAAGGGGCCAGAGAAAAAGCCAGGCGAGACTAAGAAAAAGGCGAGACTACAAAATTATAATGATACTCACTGTGGTGACGATTTGAATTTCTCTCCTTGATCTTTTGAGCTCGAATGAAGTTGTCAATCTGTAATAGTGTCTTTTATAGCAACGTCTCAACAAAGGATGGTTTGGGCTGAAATGATACATGCTGATTAGTTGGTCTTTGGCCTGTGAAACACTATATAAGCGACATACTTGTTAGATTCAGTCATTTAGTCACGAATCATCGGAAGGTCAACATGGAAAATATTCACTGCACAGATTGCGGTCAAACATTTTGTAGTAAATACAATTTGTTAAGACATAAAAGGAACAAGCATATGCAAGAAAAGTTGCTAGGAAAACCACAAGAAGCGCCTCTGGGAGCGCCAAGAGCGCCGCAGGGAGCGCCAAAATCACAGGGAGCGTCATGGACTATGCGAAAAACTCAAGATATGATGCTCTACCACCCTTTCACCATGATGATTTCGGGGCCAACATGTAAGTTAATGTTGAGTCAGCTTAATTAAACACAGCGTTAATCTAGAGTATGCTTGTGAATCTTGAAGATCAATAAAGCCTTTCTTTTGTAACTTTTTTCTGTCTGTTTCAGCTTGCGGTAAAACGACCTATGTGAAGGACCTTCTTTACCACAATGCAACAAGAATTCAACCGGAAATACAGAGAATCGTCTGGTTATATAAAAGGTGGCAGCCTTTGTACAACGTTATCCATAGAACTGTGTCTCCTAGAGTCGAGTTTATTCAAGGCATACCATCAAATCTGGAAGACGACGACTACTTTGATCCTAGGATCAACAACCTATTGATATTAGACGATCTGTTCTCAGAGGCTGGAAAGGACAAGCGAGTGACAGATTTATTTACGGAGGGGTCCCATCACCGATCTTTGTCTGTCATTTCCATCAGTCAGAACCTATTTGCTTCGAAGGACCCCACCTGTCAGTTTGGATGTCCTGCTGTACGGTGACGAAAGCCTTACCTTTCAAGAAAATGTAACAGTATTCTTAGAAGTGCAGTCTTTTATTTAGGATAGCAAAAGGTTCAAGCTATAAAGAAAATCTATTTAACTCTTTTAATAATTCTGTAGTTTCGATTTGCTATTATATCGAACGTATAGAGACTATAGAGTCTGTTTCTTAATATTGGTTTAGAAAGCATCCCACATCGCACGATCTTCCTGTCTATAACATCTGTACTGACACCTTTTCCCCTTTTGGCACCTTTTTTTCTTTTACTTGTTAATTCAATTAATGAATGAATAAAATAGGACTGATACCATCTAGAATCCATGGAAAGGAACAGTATAAGCTTATGCTTTCGTTCCAATCCATTTTGTAGCATATTCTAAGTATACTTTGTAATTGTCTTATTATATTTTGTATGTAAAATGTTACGAATAAAATATGTTTAAACTAAGGACCCCACCCAGAAAAGAAATTGCAATTATCTCGTACTCTTTAACAACCCCGTAGATAGACAATATGTGATGACTTTGGCTCGTCAGATGTATCCTGGTCAGAGCGAGAAGATGATGAAAATGTTTGAAAAAGCTACAAAGAAACCGTATGGCTATTTATTAGTGGATTTAAAACCATTCACTCCCGAAAACGACAGATTAAAAAGTGAGGTCCTATGGGCTGACCAACATCTGGCAACAGGAAGACCTGCTTACAAACAATCAGATCACTCCTTTGAGCCTATAAAAGGAGGCAGTCATCCAGAAGCTAGTGATTCTGACGTTGGATTTCAACCCGTTCACATCGAAGAGCAGCAGCAAGAAATAATGGCTGAAAAAGGTCAAGCTTGTGACGATTGCGGACTGTTGTTCGACACCGTTCATGACGTACAGAGACATGTTAAACGTGGGTGGTGTCCCGAAACTACACAGTCCAAGAAAAGGAAAATAGAGGAAGACACGGATGAAGACGATGGGCCTATAGAAGATAACGAAGCCTATAACCATGTCTGGAAATTGGCGAAGAAAGAAGTCAAAGATAGATTCGATAGATTATACGATAGATATTTGTCGGATGGAGAAAATGAGAACGATGCTGCTGACATGGCCAGAGATCGTGTGAAACCGGCTGAGGAAAAAAATTTCTTTCAGCGATATACAACCTTACTGGAAGTTTACTGGTTTCCCTTGAAAGACAGTTCAGTGCACAAAAAACATCGTGCGACAAATCAATCTGCTGAGAGAGAAGGGAATCAGTCTGTCTTCAGCCGTGAAAAGGGTCATAAACAAGAATAAAGGTCGTTTTGAAGACCTTTTTGACACAGAAATATCGGAAGATGAGGAGAACGAGAATGACAGTGACGACGAAACAGACAATGAATAGATATAAGTGTATGTTAAACAACAATGTTCCATCAGTATACTTGGTGACCTGGCAGTGAACGGACATGGCACCGTGGGAAGATTATTTAAAGACAATTTACTATGACCCGTCTCACCCGGCAAGCTTTGCAGGACCACAGAAACTCTACAGCGTGGTACAAAAAGAAGGAAAATTCGATATTGGCATGTATCGCATTCGTAAATTCCTTCATAATCAAGAATCCTACAGTCTACATAAACCCGTCAGAAGACGCTTTCAAAGAAATCACGTGATAACTGCGGGAAAAGACGATCTGTGGATGGCCGATCTGATCGACATGGTGAAATTCGAAGAATGGAATGATGGCTACAAACACATCCTACTCGTCATAGATACGTTCTCCAAGTACGTCTGGTTACGTCCACTCAAAACCAAAACGGGCGAGGCAGTAGCCGAGGCCTTTAAAGACATTTTCAAAAAGACTGGAAGAATTCCCGCTAAACTGATGACGGATAAAGGTAGGCAACCTTTGTTTTTGGTATAATCCATGTAACATACTTCAAGGTTTCCTAGCATTTTTTAGTCGCCGTGACTGACAAAAAATGTTGAACAGACCATGAAATAGTAGCATTTTTAATATGCATAGTGTGTAACGAATTTGTAAGATACCACCTAGTTACTACAAGAGTTCATAATAGACTCGACGATTTATCTTTTCAGGTCAAGAATTCCGTGCAAGAAAGGTGCAGTCGTTGATGACAGAAAACGATGTGCTGTATTTTCCTACACAAAACGAAACTAAGGCTTCCACCTCGGACAGAGCGATTAAGACGATAAGAACGAAACTGTATCGTTACTTCACCTACAAGGATGATTACAAGTATCTTTCCGTGCTACAGAGCATAGCAGAAAGTTATAACAGGACTTATCATAGAACGATCGGGGTGTCTCCAGCCGACGTGAAAGAAAGCAATGCCGAAGGATCCGGCTCTCCACCTACTTTGCGAGACAAAATAAGACAAAACGCGATTTGAAACGTTTCAAGTATAAAATTGGTGACTATGTGCGTATCAGTTACCTGAAAAATGTATTTACGCGAGCCTATGACGAGACTTATTCCGGGGAAGTGTTTCAAGTCTACAAACGGTACCACAGAGGAATACTACCGATCTACAGACTTCGAGACCTTCAGCAAGAAGAAATCAAAGGAACATTTTATGGATCCGAACTTCAAAAAATTGTCGTTGATCCAAATCAAACGTGGAAAGTGGAGGAAGTATTGAAATCCAGAGGCAGAGGACCAAACAAACAATACTTTGTGAAATGGAAATATTATCCCAAGAAATTTAATTCTTGGATCAGTGCTAGTGACATTGAATGATATGTTGTAAATACATGTATGTGTATGTAAATACTTGTAAATAAACATGTAAATAACAAAGCTCTTGTTTTCATTCCCCCACTCTTCAACCTTCCAGCTCCAAAAGGATATTGATAAAGGGTTATATACACAGCACACTGTACATAGCTCGAAGTTACTCTAGTGTAACGACGTAAACATTCAGCTTTCATAAACCTGTATACGTCACAAAAATCGTCTGCTGTGGAAGGCGATGTGATCTACTCCGCTGTCAGGTATCGATTAACAGATGCAGCGTAGCTTGAATCCGAAACTGTCTTCTGATTGGTTGACAAGAGCTAAAAACGCTTTTACATCGAATCTAGTACTAATTTCTTACCGTGATGAAATCGTCACTTGGTAGTATTTTCGCTAGGCGTTGAATAATGCTAATGGATTTAAAGTGATGTTCACTCAACAGTATCTGGCAGTGGAAAAACGCAGTATTGGAAAAGATCACTCTTTTATAGGATTGTTATAAACGTGCCTGGACTTGTAAGATTTATCCGGCTTAAACTCGATTTAACTGGAAGGGTTACGTCACTTTATTGGACCGAGGGCATGTCTAGACTAGACTTCTATGCAGTCCATGTTCACTGTTGTCACTTTGTGACCTATTGGAGAGATAGACAGAGAGACAGCGATTATGCATTGTACAACATGATGAAATAGAGAGAGAGAGAGAGAGATTTGTAACACCCCCCCCTTATCCAGCGCATAGTTGTAGGCAACAGATTAAATTGCCTCTAAAAACGTTTTCCACACCACAGCCGATCTCTAGAATTCGTCTGCTCGAGAAAGATCGTTACGATTGTTGAACTCACTGGTTAAAAAATAGACTGACTTTCTTCAGTGTCGTTCTCAGTTGCTGGAAAGAGATTACAAAGAGAAGGCCTTTTGTCACCCTGTTTTTGAAGCTATCGACCGTGCTAGACCATACAATAATCATCTACTCCCCCAATCCTTTTTCCCACCCTGTTTTGACCATCTTACTTTCATCGGATGTCGTCTGCTCGATCTATGTCACGCATTCTTGACCCCGTGGCTAAAAATAGAAATCCCGCCGAGAATATTACACAACAGGTATGTACCTGCCTGATTAATTCTGAAAATTGACTCCTCAGGCTTGTGACGTCATTTATATTGAGTAAAGAAGGATGATCTAGATCTATAGAGCCGTACCCTTACTACTGGAAGTTAACCGTTTTAAGAAAATTTAGTTTTACGTAGTTTACTTTCCTCGAATTTTCACCTTTTAATGATGCTCTTAATACATTTTCCTGCCTTTCTGATGGAAAGATTATTACTCTATTAGAGATCGTTTTGTTTTAAAATTGCGAATACTTTAGGGCTTATTGGCCTTTGCAAAGTTCTTTTTTAGTCAAACAAGGTCACTTCCGCATAGTTACTGATCTAAACATAAGACTTCGACATCTCACAGTTTTTAGGAACTTTGGGCATAGTTAATATGTAAATGTGCCCAATGTGACCTTAGCCGTCGATGGGCCATAAAACACTAATCATTCATTCATTCATTAAATCAGACAAAATTCAATTTATCAAGTTGCATATCCCTTAACGTAAGGTAGTTAATTAAATTAGTAAATTACTAATAGTGCAAGTTAAAGGTTCAAACATTATATACAAAATATCACTGAATGTAAGGTATTAAATAAGACAAAATTTAATTTACCAAGTTGTATATCCCTTAATGTAAAGTAGTTAATTAAATTAGTAAATTACTAATGTATTGAGCAAAATCTCTCAATTCATCTTCATTGACATAAAGAGAGAAAGATAAAAAAAAAATGATGACATGAAAAAAAAAAGGTTTACAATCTATTTGACCTTGACAATTCTGATAACAATGTATATTTCCAGATAAAATTCTATTTACTTGGGAAAGGTCAAGATGTTACATTAAAAAGAAAAACATCATTTCCGTACAGAGACAACTTTCACACATCCAACGTTCTTGGACACCACATTACAAGTTACAATAAATATAGAACTTATGATACCTACTCTTTTATGCAAATTGTAAGACTTTGACATATTGGTAAATACTTTGATTCCAAATACGCCCTATAAACAAAAACTTCTTTTACAAATAATCTTTGCAATACATTGGAATTTACTATTTGGCTAATAACTCTTGTAAAGACTTAACTTTCTCGAAGAAATTAAAGCTGTTATGGAACATATTAACTGTAAACAATTCAAACATTTTCAACCATCCTAAACATTTGCCTTGTTTACACTGTCTATCATCTACCAACACATTGTTAAAACTTTCAAAGCATAATCATTGCTGAGCTGTGTGGGAAATTCATAATTACTACTCAACCTACTCAATTAAAAAAAATTATATGAGGTAAAAAAATATAACACTTCTTCGTCTTTCGTTCACATATTCATGTTATGAAATGGGAGGGGAATTAACCACTTCCTGGTATATTACCAGTACTTTAACTAGATATGAGGAAAAAAATGCAAGGAGTAGTGGATTTTTATACTTTATCATCATGTCACTTATTCATGTAAAAGGAGAGGCATTTACCATTTCCTGGGCATTACCAACAGTCTTCAGCCTTGAAGGTAGTTTACAAATCTCTAAGTCTTCTGGCAGACAGGTTTTTCTATCCAGAAGGAGGACAGAGCATACTTAGTGCCATCAGGCAAAGTAGCCTCCTCCACCCTCTGGATACAAAGCAGGTTTGAAGGGATAAATTTCACTTTAGGATTTGAGACCCCTGCCTGCAACGCTCTAGTTTTTGCCTCATTTAATACTTCTGCCACCTCTCCACCCGCATATACTGAAGGGGCACCCAGAAAAAAGAAATTTGGATCATTTGCAAAACGATCATTTACCCTCTCCTTGACTTTGTTTTGTTACCACTCTCCTTCCGTGCCACTTTCTTCCTCTTGAATCTGACTTGACGCTCCATCAGCTGGATTATCTCATCCACCACCTCCCTTGTCCTCCTATCATTCCTCTCCTTCTTTGTGTCGACATCTACCCACTCCTCTATGTTCCTGTCCTCTTCTCCCTTCTTCTCTGAATCCTGGTCTGATGTTTTTTCTTTTCCTTTCTTCAGTTCTTCCACCACTACCTCTTTGCTGTCTGTCTTCACCTCCATCTCATCTTTCCCATCTTCTGCACTCTTTTGGTTTCTTGTCTTACACTTTCCTCCTCCTGGGCCGCTCCATTTTCTTCTATACACCTCTCAACTATCCTTTCCTCATCTTCCTTCCCGGTTTCTCCTCTCTCTTCTTCTCTTTTCTCTTCTATTATTTCTCCTTCCTTGTATTCCTCCCTCTCTTCTATCTCCTCGTCAAATGAGTAACTGTCGGTAGTTGGTGTTGGTATTTTTGGCATGAAAGAATTCTCCCCCACCGTCCTTACCGGGGCAGGGAAGGAATGCTTAGTTGCCATGTGGCGGTCTAGCTCCTTCCCTCGACTTTTGGCCACGCTGTGGGGGCAAAAATCGCATTGGACTTTTGCCCCGTGTTTGTCACGGTCGTGCCTCTTGAGGCTGTAATGCTTGTCAAATTTCTTTTTGCATATTTGGCAGGCATATTGCATCGGAACAATCCTATATCGGGCAACAGGCATTCTAATTGAGCTACAAGAGATAGAGAAATGTCTTACAATACGACATCTTTCGGTGAATCAGCTTAATTTCATTTAACTATTTTTTTACAAGCAAGTTATAGACATTTCTAAAGTAATTTCTGACTGAAAAGGAATTTATAGACTGAACCATGTAGATAATTTTCCGAAATATGGTTTCAGTTTATTTACATGAACGACTTTGAAATTTGATTTTGCATTTTTCTGAATTTTATAAGTAGCATCAGATATGATGCTAATTACCTTGTAGGGTCCATCCCAGCCGAACTGTAACTTTGGAGACTTTCCTTTTGTACTGCATCCTTAACCTTGAATTTGGGTAGAGTCATGGATCTGTCATAATGAAACTTTTGGTTGGCACTTGCTCTGAGCATTTTGTCCCGTGCAATTTCATGGGCAGACTTAAGATTTCGTTTTAAATGGCTTAAGTACTTATTTACTGGTTGTTTTAAACTGTAGTCTGAAGAAGTACCAAATAATAAGTCTACTGGTAAATTTACTTCTCTGCCCAACATTAGTAGATTGGGCGTGACACCAGTACTTTCATGTTCAGAGGACCTATAAGCCATCAAAATGAAGCGTAACAGTTCATCCCAGTCTTTCTGCGAAGGGGCTATATATTTACTTAACATGTCTGCAATGGTCCTGTTGAAACGCTGTACTAGCCCATCACTCTGGATGAAACGGGGTGGTTCTTGTCTTATCAACTTTGAGGTAACTGCAAAGGGACTAAAAAAGATCAGACTCAAATTGTCTCCCTTGATCAGTATGGATTTCTTTAGGTATGCCAAATCTAGTTATGAATTGTTCAACAAAATGTTTTGCTATGGCAGAAGCATCTATTGACTGAATAGGGATGGGTTCTACCCATTTTGTGAAACAGTCTGTTATAACAAGAATGTACTTGTGACGAGCATTAGTTTCAGTCACAGGTCCTAGAACATCAATTTCAATACGCTCCACTGGGATCCCTACATTATATGTCTTCATTTCAGCCTTAATGCGCTTGGGGGCATTTTACGTGCTTGACATTCAAAGCATTTACTGCAATGCTGAATAACATCATCCTTATAGCCATCCCAATAGAAGCGGCTACGAATTCTGGCAATAGTTTTTGAAATGCCTAAATGCTCTGCACAGATATTATCATGAAGAAGGGTTAAAATTTCAGTTTTCAGGTACAACTATCTGCAGTTTGCAATTGCCAGATAGTTCATGCCATTCTCTGTATAAGACATTATCCTTGAGTTTCAACCTTTCCCATTGAGCAAATAGAAATTTGCATTCTTTGCCCAAATGCGAAATATCAGACCATGTTGGGCAAGATAGGCCTCGCTCCAACCAATCTATAACTGGTTTTAGTATTACATCTGCTCTCTGACATTCACTTATTTCGACCAAAGATTTAGTTTTCAACCATGAATGAATAGTGTTTTAAGGCCCGTCGACAACTTGGGTCATATTGGGCACACTTACAATAATGTTAGGTGAAAATAACATACATGTCGAACAACACAAGACAAACATGATAAATGAGGAATGGATGAAACACAAAATGATGCCCCTTTTGTCGCCTTTTACGACATGCATGCTGTCACTTTTGTTCCGCCAGATGAAATGGCAGATGTGACGATCGCGGGACTGCAGTGGTTTATTCTTATACCCCCGATTAAACCACACGGGGTCCCACAGGCCAATTGATTCCCATTCCAAACCCTATTTACACTGAGAAAAAAATATAGGATTTGGAATAAGAACTACCCAGCCTGCTGCAATCCTACGAATTACGAGGAAAGCAGCCGTTTGTCTCTAATTTTAGTCGCCTTCTACGACATGCCATAGAGAAAGGCCGAGGTCCTATTCTATACAATAAAAACCCCCGGGACCCCACGGGGAAGTTTTCAACCAATTGGAGGCATCGGTTGTGTCTTCCAATTCACCAGTATACACCAGTATCCATTGAGTCAGATCTCAATTGCATTTTTCTAATCAAAGTCAGTGTCCTCTTTTTTTTCCTTTTGTGCTTTTTCAAAATTTTGCTTTTGCAGGCAATGTGAACAAGTGTCACATGGCAGACGAGACAATCCATCAGCATTGCTGTTCATCCGTCCAGGCCTGAACTGAACTGTTAGATCATATACGGACAGAATTTCTAACCACCTAGCTAATTGAACTTCGGGGTTTTTTTAAACTAAATAGCCATGATATGGCACCATGATCTGTTGTTACAACTACTTTAGAACCATAGAGGTAGTGATGAAAATGTTTCACACTATCTATTATAGCCAAAAGTTCCCTTCTAGTTATGCAGTAATTAGTTTCTGATTTTGATAGGGTTTTGCTGTAGTAAGCTATAATTCTTTCATGGCTATCTTGAATTTGAGATAGGACCCCAGCAATTGCACAAGAAGAAGCATCTGTATCCAGAATATAGGGCTGACCAAGGATAGGACAGGCTAGAATTGGGGCAGAAGTTAACAATTGCTTCAACTTATCGAAAGATTCCTGACATTTTTCATTCCAACCTTTAAGAAACTTGCTACTCTTACCACAAAGTTTGTAGAGAGGTCTTGCTATATTAGCAAAGGACTGTACATAGCGTCTGTAATAAGAGCAAAATCCTAGAAAGCTTTTCAATTGCTTTACAGTGGTGGGCTCTCTCCAATTTTTGACTGCAGCAATTTTATCAGGGTCTGTAGAAACACCTTCTTTTGAAACAACATGGCCCAGAAAAGTAACTTTGCTTTGAAAGAAATGGCATTTCTTGGGTGAAATTTTTAAGCTAGCTTCAGATAAGCGACTTAAGACTTTCCCCAATCTTTCTAAATGCTCATCAAAAGTTTTAGAAAATATTATGACATCACCTAAATACAAAAAGCAAACAGTCCATTAAAGTCCAGCAAGCACATGTTCCATTAAACGTTGGAAAGTGCGGGGGTCCATTACAGACTCCAAAAGGTAGAACTCGGAATTTATGAAGCCCTGAGAAGGAATAAAAGGCTGTTTTGGCAGCATCATCTGGGTCAATAGCAACTTGCGAGTACCCTTTTTGTAAATCAATAACTGAGAACCATTCAGTGCCCTACAAAGCATCAAAACAGTCATTGATGTTTGGCAGTGGGTATGAATCTTTTATTGTAACTGCATTTACTGCCCGGAAGTCAATGCAAAAGCGTGTCGATCCATCGTGTTTCGAAACTAGGACTATAGGACTTGTTAAAGGACTGGTTGATGGTTTAATAATCTTGTTTTCCAGCATTGCTTTTATTTCATTTTCAGCAATTTCACGCTTATTAAGTGGCAAGCGCCTCATAGGTTGCTTTATAGGTTTACTGTCACCAGTATTGATTTTATGCTGTACTATGCTTGTTTGACAAAGATCAAATTTGGATTTAGCAAAGGCATTTTGGTGTTTCAATAAAAGTTTGTGAAATAATGCCTGTTGGTACTCATTCAAAATTGAAATATTTGCTTCCCAGACTGCATGCAAATGTTCAGGCAAAGAGTCTAAGTAATTCATTGAGCCAATGCTAAGATTTCTTAAGGAGCTCAATTCAGGTTGTACAATTTTGCGAGAATTGATATCAACTGGAGAAATACTTTCCACCAGTTCAGCCATTGCAGCTGTTGTTTTGGGATGAAAAGTCTGAGTTTCACCAGATAAATTTATCAGACTGAGTGGCACTTTACTATAAAAAGGGTTAATAATGGACTTGGCTAACAAAACACCTTTTTTCGACAAGGTAGAATCAGGATTAGTCTCCACTAAAGCAGACTGGATGGGAAGGGTTTAATTTTGCGTACCAACAACATAGGCATTGACCGTTCTTTCGGTCCCAGGGTGAATGACAACCTTTGATTCCAAGCAGATTCTAAAAACAGAATTAAGTTCACTCTCTAATTTGCAATGTACAGGTTGACCATTGATCTTAACAGTATCTTCCCCTAGATTCAAATGGAAGTTATTCATTTTCATAAAGTCTCTTCCTAGAATGACAGGAACGTCAATGTTAGTTATGAATACATTGTGAAGAAATACTTGATTTGTTCCACATATAGCAACGGGTAGAACGACTTGACTAGCTGCACTGGATTGGTCCCCGTTTGCAATTCTCAAATTATGGACACAGTCATTCACAAAAGGTTTCATAGATGTGGGGATTTTCTCAAAAATACTCCTATTCATGATAGTAATCGTGCTGCCTGAATCTAAAAGAGCATATGTTTCGCCTCCGAGAATGCTTATATCAGTGAACATCCCATCTCCCCTTGAATCTTGATTAAAATTGCTTGAAAAATTTGTAATTGTGGGTCTCTTGATTTCAAAATGAGTAGCTGAAACTTGACCCTCAGTGTCAGATACCATTAGTTTCCCCGGTTCGATGCATCAGTCGTTGACTGATTATTATTATTCCTGAATTTGTAGGGGCAGTTCTTGGCAATGTGGCCTTGAATATAACAATGAAAGCAAATTTGCTTCTCTGGGAACTCATTTGTTTCGATCAACATACACGATAGTTCATATCGAGTCCATAAATATTCCTCACTTTACGGGTGTAAATGACTGATTGATTTGCGACCATGCTTCCGAATAGGACAAAAACACAACAGAGATTTACAATTACATTAAATCCATATTTACAAAAGAAGCCAGAATCTTGCATGGACACAGACAGGTTCGGATCAAAGCATAACCTGACTTTATGTCAGGTATGCTTCAATATTGAAATATTTACAACATACTGTGCAAACAAAAACACATTTTTTTTTTTTGCTCAATGTTCGGGACGAGAAAAATTAACGGGGTCGAAACGACCATTTGTTGCAAAAAAAAACGTGTGGGTCGAATTGACCAAAATATGGGTCGAAACGACCAAAAAGTGTCAAACTGACTGGTTGTAGAAACGACCGGGTGGCGAAACGACTGGATACCATTGTGGCAAATTTCAAATAGATCTTATTCCGATGGAAACTGTAGGAGGAGTTTCGCACACAAGAAATTCCAAACGGACGGACGGACGACCGGGTGTAGAGTATAAGGTAATACGAGCGTTCGGACGTATAAAAAGGATGCCAGCTACGCTTGTGCATTTGTTCTATAACACGCTGTATAAATGACTATTGCCGTGTGCTCCAATAAGACTGTCTACGCCGTGTCGGCTCACGTAACAGTCTGCGTTTTGGCCCAACCCATTTACACGTGTACGTAAGAGTCCGATTCTTCAGTGCGGACACGACCGCATCATGTACTGAATGAAGAAATCGGAAATAGCGGGCACGTACTCGTGCCTCCAAAACGATATTTGAACAGTCCGGGCACGACCGTCGGGCACCCAACGAGTTTTCCTTCATTGAGTACACGACAGTCGGCCTCGCAGTATGAATTTTCTTCAGTGTGTACACGACTGTCGGGTAAATATCATCGGCCAAAATGATATTCCAAAGTCGAGAGTATGTTTCACAGAAGACACAGAGTAGCCGTGTGATTCTGACAACACAACACTTGAAACATATTTTGAAATGTTTTGAAAAAAAAAAAAGATCCTACTAGAGTCACAGAATAGCGGTATTTACACAAACAAAACACACCCACACCCATACACACACACACACACAAGATAAATCCAAATAATTTCGTTATAGATCCAGAGGAACTTGACTGATAAAGATCCAAAATTCACCATGCGTATAATTCCATCTCTGCATTCCATACAAATCTAGCAAGTCACAAAATACAGTCACAAACACAATAAATCCAAATTTATTTCGTTATAGATTCAGAGAAACTTGACCCAAAAATAGTCCAGTCAAATTGTGAGAAGACCCAAAACAAATTGCAACACAAAAACTTTTTTCATCTTCAACATCCTTAGGACACCTTTTTAACATATGTAAAGTAGGACGAAATCGAAGGATATGAAATTTGACTTTTTAAGCTTTTTTGAATTCGTATGAATTTTGCCATTTTAAACTTTATTACAGCTCATCTCGCAAGTTTTACATGTCATTTCTATTCGATTTTTCTCTTGAAAGTAACAGTAAAAACCCCTAGCAACTTGTTACAACCTGCCCGCCATCATTTACATACAAGGCAGCATCCCTTCTGTCAATTTAGTTCTACACAGGAGTTGGTTTACCCCAACCACCAATACAAAGGGAGGGACCACTGTATATATACAGTAAACTAAGATTGGACAGTTGAACTGGTTAATTTACATTTTTATTGTGAATAAATTTTTGTTTGTTGAAATACTGATTAGTACTTCAGACCATATTTTTCTCTTTAATTGTACAAAAACGGTAACACTTTGTTAAGGTACATGTAGTGGACCCGTAATACTTCTAGCGCAGCATGGCATAAAATTTCTTGATCGTTGATAACGACAGATTTATATAGATATAATACTTTTGAAAGTTTCGCACATTTTAACTGACTAGAAATTCCTTTGATGACTATCTTCAAATTATCTGTTGATACTTTTGTTAGTCTCCAGAAAAGGGAGGTAATTATCACATCTCTTTGTAATGAGAATAGAGTGGTTTTAGATTGATAAATGATAATTCCACTTTCCAGGAAGGACAAAAATGAAAAAGTGGCTCGGTGAAAGTAGTACAATAATACTCATTTTTAATATAAGCAAATTTTGTAGGATAATAATATAGTGGAAATAGCTGTTTTCTATTACGGGTCCACTACGTTAAGTGGTATAAATTTGATGTTGAAAAAGCGAGAAGGTAGTTTTGCGGTCCGAACATGGTATACCCATTTGACTGCTATTCCACATGATAATGATCATGTAACATTCCAACTTGCACTTGCAAATTAGCATGAAAACTAGATTTACAATAAATCATAGGCTACGTATCCGTGTAAGACAATACCGCAAGAGACCTCTTTTAGTATTCTTCCAACAAATGGATACGTTAGCCGATACCGACTTACTCTTTACAGATATTAAGTACAGCGTTCCACAGAGATACACTGGGGATACTTCCATTTATAATTTTTTTTTTTATATTTTAGCATTGTATGATAAAAAAAAGTTGTAGAAATATGATACGTCATGATTGTCTGTCCTTAGTTCACTCCAACCTCAGTTCACTTGCAATATGTAACTGGGATTAATAAAAATTATCAAACATGTTTGTTTCACTGGACTTGTGAATTCTACTCTTCTTCAGGGGCCTAAAGTTAATTGAAGCCTACATGGATGATTTAAATTTTAAGGATTTTTTCCTATCATCTCCACCTGCCATTCATGGTGATGACGTAAAAAAATTCACCCATTTTGTAACCATTCTGAAATTCCGCAGACCACCCCATTATTATTTTGTCTCTGTTCACAGGACAGAGGGCAGAGGATTTAAACTTGCACTGACTTTACTTGTATACATGTATATAATCCATCAGAATCCAATATACATGTACATAGCGTTTTCCCATTTCCAAAGAGAAAGTGTATATGGTTCAGGGCCGTTTCTAATGGCACAGCCACAAATTAGGAAGTTTCAACGGACAGCGCGCCTTTATCCGGAATCGGGACAGAATAGGATTGCAGCAGCCCAGCGGCAGTTGCAAATGAACAAGAACAGCTGAAAATTTTGTCAGTAGACAGAGCTTGTTGGAGGTTAAGGTACAAATTAACAGTTAACGGCAACAACAACAACAAAACCCACGTCACCCGGACATCTTTTAAAATAGGCACTGCCTTTTACTTATTGTCAGGGTATCGGGCGATTTCTGTGCAGGCAGCAGGCAGTAGAAGTCTTGTCTGACTGGAGCCGCCCGGCTTACATGTAACTAATGAAAGTTGAGATTACAAAATTCTCTATTGTCGGGATTTTGTGTGCATTATAATCAGATTAAACATTTTTTTGAAACGGAGCCTGTGTGGAGCGTTTCTCCAGCAAAGAAGAAACATACTTGTTGCCACAGCAGTTTACACTGGGAAGCCCACGAAGAAAGCTCTGTTTAAGTGAAAGCCTTGCTCTGTTGTGGGAGTCATGAGTAGATTCCAAGTCATAACTTCACCTGAAACTGGATAAGATTCTTGAGGTTCTCGAAAGGTTTGCGCCTGGTTTAAAATGGCCAAGAATCTGCGCTTCTTGGGCAATTATATTCTTACAGCAGTCTTGCCATTGGCTTTACCTTGTCCTTCTTTGCCAGCATTTTCATCATTTATAGTAGTCGATATAAAACTACTGATAGACCGAAGTAACCTTGATGGTTTCTGTGCAGTGCAGTTACCTCCTGGTTCACGCAAGGAGATCAACTAACATATTCACCTCGCGGACGTCATTCGATTGTCAGAAGGTCACCCATTCCAATAAAATCTATGATAAGACCCAGATTCGGCAATCACGATTCCATCACAAGACATTGTGCCAGACTTTATGAAATGGCAGTCATTGAAAGAATGTGTGTAGGCTTTTAATAAGCATTTATTATCATATAGGGAATGATCATGCACATAGCAGTTCACTTCCCCCCCCCAAAAAAATGACACTGAAAATCCAGTACAAAAAGTAGTGGGTGGGGTAAGTTGATATTAGCTCTATAATTACTTTAAGTAAAAAAGCAGAAAGAGGAAAGAACAATTTTTCAAATAACTAGATAATTCAACACCAGAGTTATCAGAAAATGTTACATGCAATATAGAAAGCTCAAAACAGTTCGAATAATGTAAAAATTTACACAGTAGCTACTTTTTGTATACAAAGTTGCCGCTGGAAACAAAACGCGCGAAAAAGTCGAATTTCATACCTTCGGATTTCGTCCGACTTTTTATATATTGTTTAGGGAGAGTAACCCGTCATAAAAATCAAAGAATAGCTTGTGTTGCAATTAGTTTTGGGTTAAGCCCTTTTTTTCATTATTTTGACTGTACTAAAAGGCCCAAAATACATAATGCGTATAATTCCATCTTTCACCTAACTCCACATTAAACACTTGGGATTTTATTTTCAAAAATAAGGTTTGCTAACCATCGACCAAAACTCAAGTACATAAAATTCCAAAATATGGGTAAGATTATTTGTATAAATTTACAACACCACTCGGGTTCACAAGATACCACGCTTAAATAAATCTCCAAACAGAGTCAAGCTATTTTATACGCACACACATCCCGCTCAATTTCCGTGCATGGGTTTAGACCACCCCGTCATTTTGGTTAAAAAAAAAAAGACGCCAATACTTTGGTGCACACGCTAGACATCATTTATTTTCGCTTTGTCTCGTCCACCACTTCTGATTTGCGCGCTTTATAAAAGTACTTCCAAGGCAACCGAAATATTAGCGAGATGTAGGACGATTTAACCCTATCTTAAACAATCGCTTGACTCTGAGAAAATGTGCTGATAACCATAATTTTGTTCATTTCCCACAATGTTTGTAGCCTGCTGGAAAACAAACTTCGAATTTCAAGTTACATTTCTCGTCTGCAAGTGCTTTGAATTTGGTTCAGTTTTTTATTACGCATACATATCTGCAGACGCTATGAATTTGGTGTAGTCTAAATTTTGTCATTTGGGAGATGAATTGGAACAGAAAGACAGAAAGGGGAGAAAAGAGAATCGTTTTTTTCTCGTTTTGCCTCAATGTTTCCTTTTGCGAAAATGGATGTTTGTTTACAACTCGTCACCTACGTTTTTAGCTCACCTGAGCACAAGGTGCTCAAGGGGAGCTATTGTGATCGGTCATCGTCCGTCGTCCGTCTCGTAAGACTGTCCGTCCGTCCGTCCATCTGTCCGTCCCTCCGTTAACAATTTCTTTAAAAAATCTTCTCCTCCAAAACCAGACAGCCAATCATGATAAAACTTGGCAGGAATGTTCCTTAGGTGAAGCTCTGCAAAACTTGTTAAAAGAATTTAATTCCATCAAAAACTTTGGTTGCCATGGCAACAAAATGGCTGAAAATGGAAAAAAATCTTCTTGTGACAAACCATAATGCCGAGAGCATTCATATTTTGTATGAAGCATCATTGGGTGACCCTTTACTAAAATTGTTAAAATTATTCCCCTCGGGTTATAATTTGGGCTTTAAGGGGGGTTTAAAATGTTCGAGTAAATAGGGAAGCCCTGTTTCTCAATATTTATTTTGTTGTTTAATTTATAAATATTACATTTTAAGACCTATTGACCTTTCAAAAGTTAACTTTTTACCCTTTAAACAAGGTTGCTTCTTTATTATTTCTCATCTGTTTCAATGTTTCACAAAATAACTTAAAGTAGATCCATGATTTTATATG
Organism: Tridacna crocea; assembly: GCA_943736015.1. Lineage (NCBI taxonomy): Eukaryota > Metazoa > Mollusca > Bivalvia > Cardiida > Cardiidae > Tridacna > Tridacna crocea. The sequence continues at coordinate 50,138,947 of OX031063.1, forward strand.
TAAGTGCGCCCAATATGACCTAAGTTGTCGACGGGCCATAAAACACCATTCATTCATTCATTCATCATTGGGTGACCCTTTACTAAAATTGTTAAAATTATTCCCCTCGGGTTATAATTTGGGCTTGGCCGGGGGCACCCTATTTTACAACCGTATTTTACATAGAAACAAAGAAGGAAATCTTTAAAAAATTTTCTTCTGACAAACCATAATGTCTAGAGCATTCATATTTGGTATGTAGCATTATCTGATGATCCTCTACCAAAATTGTTAAAAATTATTCCCCTGCGATCATATTTGGGCTCTGCACGGGTGCACCCTATTTTAAAATCTTTAAAAATCTTCTTGTGAAAAAACATAAGGCCGGGAGCATTCATATTTTGTTTTGAAACATCATGGGTGACCCCTTACCAAAATTGTTAAAATCATTCCCATGGGGTCATATTTGGGCTTTGCCCGGGCGCACTCTATTTTACATAGAAACGAGGGAGGAAATCTTTAAAACTTCTTCTGACAAACTGTAATGGCTAGAACATTCCTATTTAGTATGTAACATTATCTGATGATCTTCAACCAAAATTGTTAAAATTATCCTACTGCGGTCATATTTGAGCTCTGCCTGGGCGCACCCTATTTCAAAATCTTAAAAAAAATTTCTTGTGACAAACCATAAGGCGGAGGGCATTCATATTTTGTTTTAAGCATCATTGGGCGACCCCTTACCAAAATTGTTGAAATTATTCCCATGGGGTCAGGGTCATATTTGGGCTTTGCCCGGGCGCACCCTATTTTGCATAGAATCAAAGAAGGAAATCTTTAAAAAATTTTCTGATGACAAATCATAACGGCTAGAGCATTCATATTTGGTATGTAGCATTATCTGATAATCCTCTACCAAAAGTGTTAAGATTATCCCTCTGCAGTCATATTTGGGCTCTGCCCCGGTGCACCCTATTTTAAAGTCTTTAAAAATCTTCTTGTGACAAACCATAACTGCTAGAGCATTCATATTTTGTTTGAAGCATCATTGGTTGACCCCCTTACCAGAATTGTTGAAATTATTCCCCTGGGGTCATATTTCGGCTTTGGCCGGGCGTACCCTATTTTATATAGAAACAAAGAAGGAAATCTTTAAAAAATCTTCTGATGACAAACCATAATGGTTAGAGCATTCATATTTGGTATGCAGCATTATCTGATGATCCTCTACCAAATTGTTGAAATTATTCCTCTGCAATCATATTTGGGCTCTGCCCGGGCGCACCCTATTTTAAAATCTTTAAAAATCTTCCTGTGACGAACCATAATGCTGAGAGCATTCATATTTTGTTTGAAGCATCATTTAGTGACCCCTTAACAAAATTGTTAAAATCATTCCCCTTGGGTCATATTTGGGCTTTGCCCGGGCACACCCTATTTTACATAGAAACAAAGAAGGAAACCTTTAATAAAATCTTTTTCTGACAAACCGTAATGGCTAGAGCATTCATTTTTGGTATGTAGCATAATCTGATGATCTTCTACCAAAATTGCTAGAATTATCCCTCTGCGTTCATATTTGGACTCTGCCCGGGCGCACCCTATTTTACATAGAAACAAAGAAGGAAATCTTTGTTTGTAACAAGCAATTTCTCCTTTCTCACAATCTTTTCTACCATATAGATCACTTATTTTTCATTTTAAATACACCTTAAATGTCGTCTGCAATTTGTTTCAATTTGGACCAGTCTAAAATTTGTCTTCTGTTAATGGGTTAAACTACAAGTCTAAAAGATAACAAGACACTGGGAGGAGAAAAATTAATTATAAGCAGCAGTTTTTAGCTCCACTGGCCAAAGACAAAGAAGAAAATCTGTAAACATCTTCTTGTGACAAACCCCAGGGTATGCCTTATTTGCAAAGAATTAATAGCCTGCCCTTGATAAACCATATAAGTTACAGATATACTCAGGTGAGCGATATAGAACCATTATGGTCCTCTTGTTTCCCTCCTTTTGCCATAATGTTATCGAACAACCCATCGTTTTACCTTTCCTTAGTTTGATAATCTTTAATCATATCACAAGAATTTTCTTCTTTTGCCACAATGTTTAAAAAAAAAAACGTTAAATTACTCTTCGTTGGTTTGATGACCAGCATTTGGAATGCCGGGTAAAAGGGGTGGTAGGTACATGTAGGTGTCGCGGTATGGTACACACGATATGAGCTTACATAAGCTACAAAATGAGCGCTGAATTTGAAATGAGAGGACATTAAACACTAACACGTGTCAACCCAATCTCATATCACTAATATCCTTCCCCCTCCCCCCCCCCCCCGTCAAGTTCCGTGCATTACCTCCACTGTTACCTTCATTATCCTTATCCTTGGAATCTCCACTAACGTTTACTAGAATGTGCGTTTATAATCGAGAAAATTTTTAAAGTGTCCTCACTAAAACATGAGACCCATGAGCTCTAGGTCTAATGGTTAGTAACAAGATAATTTATAAATTTTTCACCATACAAGCCCTCATAAAACTTGTGACCCCTGGTGTGGGGACAAACTTTACTCCAAGGCTATATAGTAGCTATATAATAGCCTTGGGGTCAAGATTGTCCCTTCAGGCCAAATTTGGTAGCCCAAAGCCTTATGGTTAGATATAAGTATATTTTTAAAGTTTGCCCAATATAAGCCATGTGACCCCCGGGGCGGGGCAAAATTACACTTCAGGGCTGTGAATTGGGCACCCTTGGTGGACAGCCACTAGATAAAACTGGATGCAAAACTTGGTAGCCCTAGGCCTTATGGCTAGGTATGAGAATATTTTTTTAAGTTTTCCCTGTATAAGCCCATGTCAAATTTGTGACCCCCGGGGCCGGTCAAAATTTGACCCCAGGACAATAATTTGGGCACTCATAGTGGACACCCAACTGATAAATTTACATGCCAAATTTGGTAGCCCTAGGCCCTATGGCTAAGTACAAGACGGATTTTAAAGTTTTCCCATATATAAACTTCTGACACCAGGGTTGGGGCCAATTTTGACCCCAGGGCTATTATTTTAGAGGTAGAGGTCCACTTGATAAAGCTACATGACAAATTTGGTAGCCCAAGGCCTTATGGTTTTAGACAAGAAGATCTTCAAAGACTTTTAATAATTTTCAGTTTTGTTGCATGGCAACCAAAGCTTTTCAAGGAATCTTTTTTTTTTTTTCAAGAAATTCTGAAAAGGACCATGGAAGGATCATTTCTGTGATGCTTCATCAGAATTGGACGGGTAGTTTCAGAGAAGATATTTGAAATAAAAGTTAACGCACGGACGGACACCAGGCCATGGCATAAGCCCTCTGGCCTTCATCAAGAGCAATGGCTCTTTCATCCCCCCCCCCCCAAAAAAAAAATGTCTTCAACGATATAATAGCGGAGGGAGGGGAATAATTAAAACTGTTAATAAAGAATGAAAGGCTTAACAGAAAAAGAGACAAACAGCTTTACAGTATATTTTTTTTAATTATCCGTACCAAACCATCTCGAGTTTTAAGCATCGAGAAAACGAAACTGTAACCAGACAGCACAGCTCGTATACCAAAGTTATTTATTTGATGTGGTCATACCTTAAAACAGCAACAGGTTCCAGCCCAGGACCGCTCAAAGCCTACTCTGACACTACAGCAGGTGAATTAGCTCTATCTTAAACTCATGGCCAGAGGCATGGACAGGGGTACTAGCAACATACTGCATATGAGCCAAAGGAATCATTGAGTCTTGAAAACATAAGCGCAAAAAAAGCTGTATCATTAATTTCAAATTCTGTGACCTTAATCTTATGATCAGCGCCATGGGCAATACTTAGATTCTGCTTTATGAAACCTTGATCTTGTATCTATCATCAAGCAAAGTATGAATCAAATCCATGACTCAGTTAAAAAAAATAATAAATAAAATAGATCTTTAGAAGCTTCAAGGTGACTTTTGATGCAAAATATTAAACCCTACGACCTCGACTAAAGATCATGGGCGTGGGCAAAAATATATCTTAAAAGAAACTTTCGACCCATACCTATCATCATATTCCTAATGAATCAAATTTATAGAATGGTTTGGAAAATGTGACCTTAACAAACTATAAAGTTAAACTTTGATTCAGTCTACCACCTTGTCCTTATGGACATGGACGTGGGCGCGATAGTAATGCTGAAAGAAACTGTGGTCCTATAAATTGCTAATAATCATACCAATTCCAACTTACGGTTTAAAAATGTAAGCTCTTACAAAACTTTCACGTAAAAATTCCATGTAAAATACCTAATGCTACGACCTGCCCCTTACAATCTAGGGTGTGGGTAGTGCTGATAGAAAACTTGGACCAATACGTACCAACTTAACAAGTAAGAACGAAGTCCAACCTACGGCGTAGAAAACGACCTCTTAACAAACCTAAACGTAAATGTGGGCGCCGACTCAAACGCCGAAGTTTTCGAGTGTGATACCTTCTCCGGGGCCCGTATTCACCAACCATTCTTGAGAATATTCTTAATCTTCTTCTCCAAGATTTTCTACATTTGTAAGTAACACAACTTCTGATTGGCTAAACCAAATGGTTTAGCCAATCAGAAGTTGTGTTACTTACAAATGTAGAAAATTCTGGAGAATAAGACAAAGAACGTTCTTAGGAATGGTTGGTGAATACGGGCCCAGGTCTCTGTCCAGGCAACCTTAAATCATTTTAAGCAAATATTGTTGAAAAAGCTGTTTATCAGTACATCTCCTTTTTCTCATCACGTTTTCTATCGCTTCATAGACAAATCTCATCATTTCAGCAACATCTGTCATTTGTAGATACCTTTATTTGGGACAGGTTTACAGTTTTGTCGCCTGGTAAATCTTTTGAGAAAATAACACTTTAAGGTTAAATATATTGCAGTTATGAATTCATCATACATGTATTGGTATCAGAATGCAAAGATTGGTATTTATAGAGATGGGATCACGTCAATATTATCAAAGATAACAAACAGTTGTTACTAATATATCTTCTTTTGATCCCAATAGAACATTCAACATACTTACACAAAGTTTACAAAGTTTAGGTTTTATGTAAAAACGACAACATTAACAAATTGCAATCATAATACATTAATACATGTAATATATGAGAGAGAGAGAGAGGGGGGAAATCACGTTGGAAAAGATATACATAATAGACAAAGACCATGGAAACATAAGTCTCGACACTGATATTATTGAACTAAGTTCATGCCATCCTGCTGCTGCCATGAAAATTTAATGATGAAATTCTTCCGTTGTAGCCTTGTCTGAATTCAAAGGATTAGCAGACGGGGAAAATGAAAGTCACTAGAATTATGAAATCTTTCTAACAAAGAAAGAAAAACATTTTTTGAAACACAGAGAATGCTGGTAATCAACATTTCCTTCTGTTCACACAATGTTTTCAAAAAGTCTCCTTCATCAGGGCCGTTAGTCAGAAGTCGGGATTGTAAGGGGTTTTATTCATATTACTTCAATGCCTACTAGGAAGACAGTTTAAAAGCAGGCAAGGAAGTTGAAGGCCAGGAAAAAGGTAAAAAGGCATAATTGGACATCAACATATAACAAATTGTAGTAATACAATAACAGCAAATTGATTCACAAGTTTTTTGACGGTGTAATGCAGAGAAATTACCCTCCCTTACAAAATGACCAATGGGTCATTTCATTACGTAGAATAATAACCCGTGTTATAAGCTAAAAAATGTAAAAAGCCATAATTATACATCAACTTCTAACAAATTGTAATAACACGAAACAAAAACAGCATAATGGTTAACAAGTGTTTTGAGGTTGATGCAGAGAAATGTCATGGGTCATTTCACTACGTAGACTAATGACCCGGGCCATTATTCTACGCAGGGTAAAATGACCCCAGACTGTCTTCTGGGGGTAATTTCTCTACGTAGAATAATTACCCAGGTCATTAGCAAAAAGGTAAAAAGGTATAATTTAGGTAAAAAGGCATAATTATACATCAACTTCTATCAAATTGTAATAACACTATAGAAAAACAGCATATTGGTTAAAAGTGTTTTGACGGTGTAATGCTGAGAAATGACAGTCCCCTGAATATGACCCATGGGTCATTTAACTACGTAGAGGAATGACCAGGGTCATTATTCTACGAAGTGAAACGAGCCCAGAGTGTCCTCTGGCTCATTTCCCTAGGTAGAATAATGACCCGGGTCATTAGCAAAAAGGTAAAAAAGCATAATTTTACATCAACATATAACAAATTGTAATACCACTATACAAAAACAGCATATTGGTTAACAAGTCTTTTGACAGTGTAATGCAGAGAAATGACCCTCCTTACAAAATGATCCATGGGTCATTTCACTACTTAGAGGAATGACCCGGGTCATTATTCTACGTAGAGAAATGATCCCAGACTGTACTCTTTGTTCATTTATACAGTCCCCTACAATATGACCCATGGGTCATTTCACTACGTACAGGAATGACCAGGGTCATTATTCTTCGTACTGAAATGAGCCCAGAGTGTCCTCTGGCTCATTTCCCTACGTAGAATAATGACCCGGGTCATTAGCAAAAAGGTAAAAAGGCACAGTTTTACATCAACATATAACAAATTGTAATAACACTATACAAAAACAACATATTGGTTAACAAGTCTTTTGGCGGTGTAATGCAGAAAAATGACCCTCCTTTTCAAAATGATCAATGAGTCAGTTCACTGCGTAGAGGAAGACCCGGGTCAATATTCTACGTAGAGAAATGATCCCAGACTGTCCTATTGGGTAATTTCTCGACGTAGAATAATGACCTGGGTCATTAGCAAAACGGTAAAAAAGCATAATTCTACATCAACATAAAACAAATTGTAATAACACTATGCAACTAGAGGCGCTTGAGCGCCTGTATCGCTCCACAGGCCTGATTTTTCTGTAACGGTGAAGAGAAATTTTTAACAATTACCATTCAATCCTGCATTTTAGCTACCAACTTAAGAGAAAAAGCTAAGAAAAAGATTGTGAGAAAAGAAGAAAATAATGGTCATCAGCATGTTCTTAGTTTTCCACAATAATTTCTACCCTTTTTGATACAAGTTTTACTGATCTGAAGCTATATTATATTGTCTGCAACATCTTTCAATTATGAGCAGTTACAAAATTTTTTCATCTGGTTATAGTTGAAGAGGGTCTTGTCACAAACCATTTTGGGTGGGGAAACATCTAAATATAGAAAACTAGGTCACCAGGATTAACACCCCTTCTGTCCACTTTGCACTTGTAGGTCACCAGTAGGTCAACAAACCTTTACCAGAACTAATAAAAGTGCAGAGGTTCTCTTGTTTTATATGGAAAGGACTATGGATTATGTAAAGCAACCCTCTTTAACCCTTTACCAAACAACAAAATTTGGGATGTGACCAAATTGAAAGCATTTGCAAACGACAAATTAAACATTGACGAAATGATTCTCTCTTTGATAGAGTAGAAAACACTGAGGGAAAAGGAGAAAATGCTGATTACCAGCATTTTCTCCTTTTCCAACAGTGTTTTCCAAAGACTTCTTGTCTTTGGTTGATTATGAGTAATTTCACCTTTTCCCACAGTGAAAGCAACAATGAAATCCAATGAATAGTTTGAGAGAAGAAAGTTTTCAAAGATTTTACTTTATACCATAAAAGGAAAATGAGTCTCCCATAAAAGCCATGTTTTTTGACGGATCATTTTTTTTTTTTTTTTTTTAAGGAATTCTGTAAACCTCTACCAAAGGAACATTCCTGCAAAATAATAATGCTATCCAATTAGCGGTTGGGGAGGAGATTTTTAAAGGTTTTTTACTTTGGTTGCCATCTTCATGGAACACCATTATTTGAAGGAATTTGAAAAAGGACCATCTAAGGAACATTCCTGTGAAATTTGGTAAAAATCCAGTCAGTAGTTTCTGAGGAGAAGAATTTCAAAGAAAAAGTTTACGGACGCACGCACGGACGAACGGAGGGACGCACGACGGACACAACGCCATGACAATAGCTCGCTGGCCTTCGGCCAGTGGAGCTAAAAACAGCATATTGGTTAACAAGTTTTTTGACGGTGTAGTGCAGAGAAATGTCCCTCCCTTTCAAAATGATCCATGGGTCATTTCACCACGTAGAGGAATGACCGGCGTCGGGTTATTTCTCTACGCAGAATAATGACCCGGGTCATAATTATACACATCTTCGCAAGGCTGACGATTCACTACGCTACTGTACCCTTGGCGGATCGAGCTGGATTTCTATATTCCCCCGATACCTTTTTTCATTGGATGCAGCTAGGTCTAACTGCAACGAATGAAATCGCACGTAGCATTTCATCGTTGATAAAAATAGAATAACGTCGCGACCTTTCGAATAGAAGGTAAACATGGAAACGCTAGTCGATGTCTGTTTATCGCTTCATGTTGAATAATTGTATTCGTAAGCGGTTTGTAAAACGATATTTCATTGGCTTTCAGAAATATGATGTAAAGGGGGATAATAATCGGCATCCAATAGAGGGTGCATCGCAGGAATCTCGAAATCGGGCTCAATCATCCAAGGTAAGATCCACCGTAGTGATCGTAACCTTGGTTTGCGAAGATGAATTATACATCAACTTATAACAAATTGTAATAACACTTTACCAAAACAGCATATTGGTTAACAAGTTTTTTGACTGTGTAATGCAGAGATGTGACCCTCCCTTAAAAAATGACCCATGGGTCATTTCACTACGAAGAGGAATGACCCGTGTCATTATTCTTCGGAGAGAAATGACCCTCTACGTAGTGAAATGTTCTCTTGGGCCATTTCTCTACGTAGTGGTATGACCCATAGGTCATTTTGTAGGGGAGGGTCATTTTTCTGCATTACACCGGCATTGTAAGTAAGGATCAAACTGCACGTCGCTGTCCCTCGCATACTGGCTGTACACAGTGGAACGAGTGGAGTTATTCTAGACAAAGAAAACGTCGAAATGACAGTGATTTGAGTTTTCAAAGAGTAAACGTGGCAAGAATGACTATATGGAGAAAGAAGGTGAAAAAATACCAAAGGGCTACTCTTTTCAAAAAGTTTCCTATGATAGAAAAGTGAACAAGTATTATTTTCTAATTTGTACCGTAATATTGTCAAGTTTTCACCATGGTCTACAAATATACGTATAGACTAAATTCTGTAAATTTATAAAAGGGGATGGGGCATTTCACTGTTTTAAAGAATGTTAACTTTAAATCCAGAGTTGTATATCAATCGGCTTTAAAAGCCAAAAATGCCTTTAATTTCACTCTCTCGTACCGGTGACACCTTACAGTTTGATAAGTATGCACTTGAACAACACTAAATTGTTGGCTGTCATAGAAAGTTGCAATTCCAAATACATGTAGCTCTTTTTCAACACTTTATTTTCCCGTTATCGAATACATTCTTCATGTGAACCACTTGTTAGAGCTATTTTAAACAAAGACAGCCTTAAAAGCATCCAATTATGCGTGCGAAATTAATGTTATCTTGTATGCATATCAACTGACGAATTAAAAAAGATTAGCATGCCCCATAGGCCTCAATCTGTTTATGTCATGTTAGTCATGATCAGTATCTTCCCAAAAAGCTTTTTTGAATATTTAAGGAATTAAAATATATAGATCTATATTGTTTTTGTTTTTTTTATGAAGAATGAAAATGAAACTAATCACACTGAGGTGTTTTTGTAACAAAATACACGTCTAAAACCTCATCATATTTTATCAACGAGTATCATGAATATTGATACGGCTGCAGGTATAGGACGGTTAGGATATTCCTATAATGGAAAATAATGTCTTGGTGGGATGTCCTCAGAGAATTTGGCTATCCATAGCAGAACCTTTGTCGGAAAAGGAGAGAGAGAGGGGATAGATTGGTTATTGAATTGTAGACCCGCGTCAGTGGTGTCTGTTGAATTTAGCAGGGATGACTTTTCCCCCGATATTTTTCTCATATATGGTGGGTAGTTGTATTTACCCCGTAGGATTATAGAGAAGGGATTAATGATGTTAACAAGAGCCGTCAGAGACAGGTTATGCTCCCGGCCAAGTGTTTGTCATAAAATGTATGAAATTAATATAAATTCACTTCTTTTATCATAAAAGGACCTGCTCATGGCCCCAAAAAATTGAAGTAAAAAAGCAATTACTATCTTAAGAGATATTCACAATATTAGAGAAAAACAATTTATTACATGAAGCCTCATTTTTCCGTGACGTAGCCTGTCATTGAGAAACCGGGAAAGAGGTATCATAAAACGATTTTTACATGAAGCCTCATTTTCCGTGACGAAGCCTGATATTGAGAAACCGGTGAAGAGGTATCTGGGCAATGTTCCAACGAGTTCAAATTTGAAATTTCATCAACTTTTGAGCACAAATGTAGGAGATATTAGAGAAAAACAATGTTTTACACATCCTCGGAACCCAGATTTAAGCATTTACGTTTCTCTCCATGCATTACCCCTGGGAAAATTGACTAGCAAATCTTTGTTTTCTATGAATATTCATATGGTCGGAAAGTACCCTAATACCCTATCGAAAGATCGGTAAAATATTCATTCTCGCTAGTAGGGAGGGCAATTTTAATTTCGTCGGTTACTAAAAATAAAAATGACGGCATATTTGTGATAAAAATAGTTCGAATTTTCTCAAAGAAAAACTGAGATTACCAATCAAAATGCTTCATGAAAACGAGAAAACGCCAGCGAAATAACCCAGGGTCGATTACAGTATAATCGAAACTGGGTCAAGGAGGATGTCCTTTTTCCGCGACGCAGCCTGTGATTGAGAAACCGTGAAAGAGCTATCTGGACAACGTTCCAACGAGTTCAGATTTGAAGTTTCACAAAGTTTTGAGCACTGATGTAGGAGATATTAGTGAAAAAAACATTTTTTTACATGAAGCCCCCTTTTTCCGTGACGAAGCCTCAAATTGAGAAAGCGGGAAAGTGGTATTTGTGAATTGTTCCAAGGAGTTCAGATATGAAGTTTCACAAAATTTGGTCCTGGGTTTGTGGAGAAATGGCTTCGGACACACGGACGTATGACTACAGGGGCGTCACTTTGTGGGCAATACAGGAAATGACTTAAGTGGTTCTTAAGTGGTTATTGACGTCATCAGCGTTACGCGGACGCGAGTCATTGTTCTTCGATGACGTAGATAATGTATATGTAAGTTGAGAACAATGGCCAAGATCATACGATTCGAGAACAATGCCTTTCGTTTCCGTTGTTTTAAAATGTCGACCAATGGCGAATCAACACGCACGATACTAATGAACAATAGACTTTTCCTGTCATTGTTCTTCGATGACGTAGGTAATGTATATGTAAGTTGAAAACAATAGACAAGATCATACGATTCGAGAACAATGCCTTTCGTTTCCGTTATTTTAAAATGTTGACCAATGGCGAATCAACACGAACCAATGATGTCACAACCGTTCTATAAAAGCAATAACTATGAGAGGTAATCAACATTCGTTCAGATATTCTCATCATGGACAGCACAAACGTCAGTCTCGGAAATAACAGATATCTGAAGGTGTGCTGGTGGAAAGGCGAGACACGCGTGGATCTCAGAGAGTGGGAAAACGACAAACCTACGAAGAAAGGCATCAGTTTAACCTTGCTCCGCTGGAAAGAACTAGTGGACTCGATCGATGACGTGAACGGGGCATTGCGCAAGAACGAGGATTACCAGGTTCACTTAGGCGGGAACGTGTACTGTACCGTCAGGAAGAACAATCCTTGCGTGGACGTGAGACAATACTGGAAGCCCCAGGACGATGTCGTGCCTTGTAAGAAAGGACTGTGCCTGAGACCAGCAGAATTCGAAACGCTACAAGAGAGTTTCCCAGACGTAGCAGCGGCGATCCCCGAGTTGTCTACCCTCGTGCCTTGCCGATTTCAGAGCGATCATATGAACCAGTTGGGGTATTTGAGCTGTTCCGAGTGCAATCCCAATGACTGTGGCAATTGGTGAGTGGATACCATGGATTTTGACTTTCTCGAATAGCGCTACTACTCGTTAAAAAACTTTGTATGGAACGTGTTTGAAATACGGAAACAAAAAACTGCATTTTACTCTTTTTTTTTTCCAGGAGCATATTAACGCAAGAGGATATTCTAAATTATGCCAGAGAGCTAGGGGGCAACTGGGAGCTCTTTGCCGTACATCTGGGATACGAAAAACGGCAACTGGACAGCTTAAAGAAACAGTATCCGAGGCAACTAGAAACTTTACTGTATGTGTTGATCAACGAGTGGCATAAAGCTGTGAGTCAGTGTGATCGTCCTAAACCTTTACTCTCCTACGCTTTTCAAAGCGTCAGAGACAATTCAACGGCTGCCAAAATCCTGAACAACGGAGATCGAGCCAGAAAACCCGGCCCAATCACCCTGGATAAAGTACGTGGCATTCGTTTCGAATCATGATTACCAACGTTGTGTGTACAGTCGACACAAATTGTGACATTAACCTCAAAACCTTGGTAACCAAGACCGTTAATATTATATACGATCCTAGTCGATATTCGGGAGCTCAGTGGAAACATCCTAAGATCGGAGGACATTGTATGGTGTTTTCGTCCGGAAAACTATCCGTAAACGGACGAGTATCATCTATTTCCGAAGCCAAACGACGTGTGAGAAGATAGGCCAGACAACTACAACGTTTGGGATGGCAATTACGACTTTCGAAAATTCGAGTTGTGACGATATCTGCTTCTTTCAAACTGGACTATGCGATACATTTGGGCAAAGTGTGTAGTTTTTATTCGGGAAGTTACGAACCGGAACTCTTTCCAGCAGTGATGTTTAAAATCGATGGAATACATTTCACGTGTTTTCAGTCTGGCACGGTACTCATGACGGGTATAAAACAACAAAGTCAATTTTATACCGTATGCATACCCATTTTACTCGAATTACCGTTATTGTAAAGCGCTACCGGAGGGACCGCCCTAATCCCCGGCGCGCTGTATTGAGCGGGGCATAATAAAATAAGAAAAAGAATTTTTTTGATTGTTCGTATTCTGTTGTTGTTTTATTATCATTTTATTTTCACATAGCATGCATATATCAAAAAAAGACAAAAGAGTTATGATCAAAAATGAGTGTTTTTCAACGACGACACGATTTTGTTTTTAGTCCATCCACGACACCGTAGTTTTGCGTAGTATACGCAATGAAGCCCGCAAGTCGTCGTACCAGAAGGTTGCACTCGAAGTCCATTGTACACGTAGCGAGGTCCATTCCTCTTTAACACCCTCTTGAATCGTCCGTGGTAAAAATCTGGTGCACGCCACTCGTGACGATGTTATTTGTCATAAGGAATTTCGGGTGGCCTCATGGTAAAGTCCCTTTTACGTTTGTGTGTTGGCATTTTAAATACGTCGTAAGGATTCTTTCTCTTGGTGCCTCTGTACTGTGCTTTGATCCTTTTTTCCTCTTGAGCAATATGTGTCAAGAATCGCATTGCAGGATTTTCCTTCTTTTCTTTAATATTCAACTGAGACCTGGCCAAAGCTAAGTCTCGCTCGACGGGTGTGACGAATTTGATCGCCGTTTGACTAGGTGGTTTCCAACCATCGTCTTGTAAAGTTTCTACGACAAAGGAACCATTTTGAGACGGCATTATTTTTCCTTCGGCCATGTTTTGGAAATGTCTCTTCCACTTTTTGACATCCGAATTCGCCATCACAGGGTCACTGCCACCGGCAATACCGTCCATGTCCGCGGTATCGTCGTCATCTTCGGAATGACTTTCCACATAGGGATCATCGATCTTCGAACCACTGCTTTCATCGTTGTCTTCGGTTTGATCCTCGTCGTCGGATTGGCCGTCCTCCGATGGATCTTCGTCGGGAATCCAATCTAGCTTCGAGTTCGCTCGATGTTCTGACGGTTTATCTTTAACCTCGGGACAATACCATTTAACGTGTTTCTGTAGGTAGTGAATGTCAGAGAACAGAGTACCGCAGTCGTCACAAGACGTAACTGCCAAGGCAAAGTGAGGAGTGCTCTGAGCGTTTGCCGATTGTTGAAGTCTGAAACGCGGCTGGGTGTGTCCGTTACTTGAAAGGAAGGATTCTGGTCGTAACTGTATGCCACGGCGGGTTCGGGATCGCTTGGTATTCTTGGGTAATCTTCGAAAATATGCCTCCGCATGCGAAGTGTATCTGACGTGGTAGGTTTTAGATCGATCAGAAGATATCCGTAAGGGTGTTTGACAGCTTCTTCAAAATTCCTTATGAGAATTGTTGGGTTAGTCGGATACATTTGTTTGGCTAATGTCATGATTTGTTGCTTGTCAACCGGATTGTTAAAGAGTAAGAGATAATGACAGTTTCTTCTCTGTGTTGGATCTTTGTTAAAGTAGAGATTCTGATTGAGTGCGATGACCGACAGATTTCTGTGATGGCTGCCTTCCGTAAATAAATCGGTCACTCTCGGATCCTTGGCCGCTTCGGTAGCCATGTCGTCGAGCACAATAACATTCTTGACTTTCGGGTTGAGAAATTGGTCGGTCTCCAAATTCCAAGGTATGCTACTCATAAATTCGACTTTGGGATATACGGTTCTCTGTATGACGTCGTAGAGCGGTTGCCATCGTTTGTATATCCATATAATGCGTTCGGGTGGTGGTCGTATTTTTTCGCCAGCTCTCTGTAGCAGCCGACACAGAAAGTAGGTCTTTCCAGACGACCTAGGCCCACTGATGATGCAGGTAAACGGATGTTGAAACAAAAACTGGGGTTCCTCTTGTTTTTCACTCTGCTGTTGTTGTTTTTGCATCTGTTGTTGTTGTCGTTGTTGATTAGATTGATGATTCTGTTTCACGTGACCTTTTAAACTTTGGTGCCAAACATATGTGTTGTTACAGACTTGGCAACGATACATTCTCAGTATTGCATACTCATTGTAATTACAAAGATGCGTATTTTCTCTTATAAACTTTCACATAACAGTCTGCTTATTTTAATGTCGATTGTTGTTGTTGTTTGTTGGTTTATTGTTGTTCGTTGTGGCTGTTGTTGTTGCTGTTGGTTTTTTTTTTTTTTGGTTGGTTGTTGTTGCTTGGTTGGTTAATTGTTGCTTCTTGGTTGGTGGTTAGTTGATTGTTGTTGGTTGGTTGTTGTTGGTTGTTGGCTGGTTGTGAGTTGGTTGTTGTTGGTTGGTTATTTATGGTTGGTTGATTGTTGGCTGTTTGTTGTTGGTTGTAAGTTGGTTGTAAGTTGGTTGTTCTTGTTGATTGGTTGATTGGTGGTTGTTGGTTTGTTGATTGTTGGTTGGTTGTTGTTGATTGGTTTGTTGTTGGTTGGATGATTGTTGGTCGATTGTTGGTTGGTTGTTGGTTGTTGTTGGTTTGTTGGTTGGTTGTCGTTGTTGGTTGGTTGTTGTTGGTTGGTTGGTTGTTGATTGTTGGTTTGTTGGTTGTTGTTGTTGATTGGTTGGTTGTTGGTTGGATGATTGTTGGTCGATTGTTGGTTGGTTGTTGGTTGGATGATTGTTGGTCGATTGTTGGTTGGTTGTTGTTGGTTTGTTGATTGTTGGTTGGTTGTTTGTTGATTGTTGGTTGGTTGCTTGTTTGTTGTTGTTGGTTGGTTGGTTGTTGTTTGTTGTAGCTTGGTAGTCGTTGTTGGATGGTTGGTTGTTCTGAATTGGTTGCATGTTTAGTTGTTGCTGTTGGTTGGTTGTGGTTTGTTTTATTCCGTAGGTTAATTGGTTGATGGTTGTTGGTTGGTCGTTAGTTGGTTAGTTTTGGTTGTTGTTCATTGTAGGTTCATTGTTGTTGTCAAAATGTTGTTTGATTGTTCAGGGCTGGTTGGTGGTTGTTGGTTGCATGATGTTGGTCCTTTTCGAAAAAAAAAAAACTTCCATAGACAAATATACATTTGCACTCAGTTGACATTCTAAGAAGAAAATTGCTCTTTTTATCAAAGTTAAGAAGCTCCGAAAAGGGGAGTTTGACCTTAAAACTGCTGTTTTTTGTTTGTTTTTTTATGCACAACCTCCAACTTTTCCACAGGCTGAGCAGCTGCTTGCTGCCCGCCTCCTTAACCTCTTCAACTCCTGGGCATCAAGATCGAAGCGTAGTGTGAATGATGGCTCATCATCGTCATCCCAGCACTCTGTCTCTGGAATTACAACGCGTTCCTTCTTGTCATTGGTTTTTTCTGACATTAGTTGATTCAGCTGATCGCCCGCCAAACGAAGTTGTGATGAGAGTGTGTTAGCCATCCTCGTGGTTTCTTCTATAGACTTCTGTAAAAAAAAAATGTATGCGGTAAATGTGACGAGCAAAAATGAAAAGAAGATAAAGGGAAAACCTGGGCTCAGAGAGAGAGAGAGAGAGAGAGAGAGAGAGAGAGAGAATAAGAAAGAGAAGTGGAGAAAGAGAGAGGACAGACAAACAGACAGAAATATAAATGAGAAAAACAAAGAAAAGTATTTGCGTTTACCCTTATACGACAAAGCCTGACTTAAATTAACTCCTTTATTAAGCGACAAAACTTTTAGACTCGTCAAAATAGAGAAGCATTATGCAAACGACAAAATAAATGTGACCCATTACTTAAAATTTGTTTTGGGGAACGATTGAGAATAATGTGGGAAAATTTTTCCCACAATGTTTTTCAAAGTTCTTTTCCATCAGCATCGTTCGACAGTAGATCAGAATCTTTTTAAAAGAAGGATCTTAATCCACTAACAATCAAATCCGGTTTTATTGTTCATTCTGTTGTACTAACCTTCCAGGATACTTTCGATCTTGTCTTCGACTTACTGAATCTATATAAAGGTCCAATGTACCTCTTCGCTTTCTGTATGGTTCAAACGTTTCGCGTTCCAAGACAAAGAAAAATGGCCAGTGGTGTAAGTTGTTCTTTTCCTTAGATATATAACTGTCTTTTTTCCACAATTTACTTTCTTACTTTAAAAAATTGCTTTTCTTGCTTTTAGAAGGTAACTTTTTTCTTTCATTAATTCTTAGTATGTTAACAGCTTAGATCGAGATCATATTGCACAGAATGTGGAGTCTGATCTTTTAACCAAGGCAAACTTTTGTCAGTTTTTCTTTTTACTCATTTTTAGGCTGTGTACAGCGTAGATCAGGATCAGATTACACAGAATGTAAAGTCTGATCTTTAGCTTAGATCGAGATCATATTGCACATAATGCGGAGTCTGATCTTTTTAACCAAGGCAAACTTTTGTCAGTTTTTCTTTTTACTAATTCTTAGGCTGTGTACAGCGTAGATCAGGATCAGATTACACAGAATGTAAAGTCTGATCTTTAAACCACACTGTCCAAATAAAGGAATTATTTTCATTTAAACGTATAGTTTGAATATTTTCTTTTCAGAACTCACCAATAGTGATTGACAGTACGCCGGACACGGCAGAAAAAAAAAGTAAGGTGTATCATGTTGACATCGAACCCGTCTACTCCCAAGTTATAATATACTTAATAACTTACGTTTCATGAACCTACGTAGAACCGTATTCTAAAAGTCAGAACTTATCATTTCTTTTCCAGACATCAGACTCGGAAGGCTCAAGCCTTGAGAACCTAGAGATGACAATCCTCTGGGAAGCTCAAGACAAGCTCGTGAGTTTTTTTTTTATACCTACATTAAATGTTATATGATCATTACTTAGGTATATTTAGAGAAAAGATGTATATTTTTTTTTAATTCTAGAAAGCTAATCTACTTTCCCCCATTTATGTATCTATTAATTTTACTGTATCTCCTCACTTTGATTTATTTTGTACTTTTGTTTATATTTCAGAGGCAGGCCAGGAAACAGCTCAAAAAAGTGGAAAGAGAATTAAGAACTCTAAAAGAAATTTTAGAAGAACAATAATAATTCTGTGTGTCATAAATAGTGATAAATATTTTAAAGTATTGGTATACTTGTGTTGTAATCTGTTCAACAATCTTACCTCCAGTTGATTCCTTTTCCAATAATCACACACTGTGTTAGATGTATTGCCGTTGAGTGGCTTCTTGTATTGTTGATGTTGTTCACTCTTATGTAGTGTCGGCACTAGGACGTAGATATATACGTCATTTCTTAGTATGGCACGTGTTGATTCGCCATTGGTCAACATTTTAAAATAACGGAAACGAAAGGCATTGTTCTCGAATCGTATGGTCTTGTCTATTGTTCTCAACTTACATATACATTACCTACGTCATCGAAGAACAATGACAGGAAAAGTCTATTGTTCATTAGTATCGTGCGTGTTGATTCGCCATTGGTCAACATTTTAAAATAACGGAAACGAAAGGCAATGTTCTCGAATCGTATGATCTTGTCTATTGTTTTCAACTTACATATACATTACCTACGTCATCGAAGAACAATGACAGGAAAAGGCTATTGCTCATTAGTATCGTGCGTGTTGATTCGCCGTTGGTCGACATTTTAAAACAACGGAAACGAAAGGCATTGTTCTCGAAACGTATGATCTTGGCCATTGTTCTCAACTTACATATACATTATCTACGTCATCGAAGAACAATGACTCACGTCCGCGTGACGCTGATGACGTCAATAACCACTTAAGAACCACTTAAGTCATTTCCTGTATTGCCCACAAAGTGACGCCCCTGTAGTCGTATGCACAGCGTGGCGACTACATGCTCCCCCGAAATGTTTCAGGGAGCATAATAAACGTTGTCCGTTATCTTCACACTCCGTTTCTTTCCTCCAGCATAAAATATTCCACTATACGGTCACATTGATTTATCCCAAGATGGGAAAAGCAGCCACTGTGTCACATAATGAGGAAGGAAATATTTTGGTAACGTGACCAGGATTGGTAATCCACCAAGTAACGAACAGGGAACTCGAAGGATATCGTTTTTGGTGTACTTTAAAAATTGGAATTAATTATAATAGTCACAAATGGAGAAGAAAAAGCCTCCGACAAAAAGTACTTTTGAAAGTTAAGTGACAGAAAATTGGGAAACTGAGAAACAAGCTAGAACAAGAGCTGGCAAGCACTTCACACGCACCGTTAAAAAGCATTGAAGTGTCTTGGGTTGCCGTTCCTTTTGTGGAAGTTTCTTATGTCATGGACTAAAGTGCTGCCGCTCAGTGTTCGATTAACATTGGTACATCTTTGTTGCGTCGCTATTGGAGCGGAAGTAAGGACCAGAAGCCGGAGCTTACCACCCAACAACAGAAGCCAAAATTGTAAGTAATATATATATATATACATATAAGTTGGGTTTTTTTTTTTGTTGTTGTTCTGAATTATTGCAAAATGACCAGCCAAGTTCCTGATTCACGGATGGCATTAAAATGTTTTGCCGAATAGTTAGGTGGTATTAGAGATGCATTTCAGGCTCGAAAACAGGCTGAATTTCATAACTGGATTAAAGCTATAGAAAAATATGCGTTATTGGCACGGCTACCCGAGGATAAAAACGCTTCATTGCTTTACAATCTTCCTCTGGTCTCGTAGCTGATTTTCTACAAAGATATTTGAACTCTCACCTAGGTTGTCAATGGGACATTTTGAAACAAGAATTAAGTGCACGATTTGCTCTTGTGTCAGACTCGATGCACGCCCTTACATTGTTAGGACGTACAAGACAGGGTAGAAATGAAAATGAGCAGATATTTGTAAAAAGATTGCTTAACTTAGCACAGCAAGCTTTCGAAGATCAAGGGGGACCTGTAATGGAACAACAGTTAATAGTTTTTTTATCGACGGCCTCGCGTCTAACTCAATCAAAATGAGAGAAAGTCCTAGCAAGTTTCAGGAAGCTATCAAAATCGCGACGGCTGAGCAAAATCTGATAAATAGGTTTAATTTAAGAGTGCATGGTCTCATGGTTTTAGTGGGCAAAGCCCAGAGGCAATAGAAGTCGATCATAGCCCACCACCGGGGTTTGGTCACGGGCGACCAATTCAAAATTGGAACGGAAAGCGACCGGGACATGGTCAAAAACAGTATAAAAAGAGACCTTTTGATCGAAAAAACTAAGTAGGCCTGTTCGGATTGAAGCCGACGGACGGGCAAAACATAAGGTACGTGTACATAAACGTAAAATAAATATATCAGGTAATCCAAATTCGATTTTATTGAATGTAGGTAAACAAAAATATAAGGCTCCTGTAGATTCTGGGGCAGATTGATCACGAATGCAATTTAACCAAGGGCTTGTCATTTTAAGTATGATATAAATGATAAAGACTTTCAGAGGACACTGCTTGTCCGTCTAGAGAAAAAAACCCAACTCTGTTCCTAGAAAGTACATTTCAAGGATACCAATGTTAGTGCAAAAAGATAGATTTAGTAAATCAAATCTCTGCAAAAATGGAATAATCCCATGATAGTTTCAGGAATTCTATGAAACCCTTGCACCAAGTCAATTCAAATAAGATATTCGTATGTAGCCTGATGCCAATGAACGTGATGTTGACACCGAACAGGCAGTAGACGTTGGACTGCCGCTTTGACATTTATTGGCTTTTATGGAAACTGCTTGCTCACCATGAAAATGGTGTATTTTACTATAGTGCTTCCTGTAACATGATAGAAAATAATTTTCACTATTTAAATATTTTTATGCAAATCGGCACAGAAAAACCATCTATTAAATGTTATTGAAACAACATTGACCATGAAATCGTATACATATTGTATCGATATATTACTGTATAATGATCACATCTTGAGATGTAATTTTCATGTATTAACTCTGCAATTTAAATTGAATTGTCAGAGAAAACTTACTGTGGCACAGTATAGCATGCTTTTGCGGAAAAAATCTAAAGATACTTCAGGATTATTTTTGAGCAGCTTGTATCAGGTATTACAAAGCTCGCGCTCAAATAAATCTGGCTTTATTTTAGTAGCATCCGAGCAAAAAACATGTTTTCTCAACATACGTACTGCAGTAAAACTTTGTTATTTCAAGTTACGAACATTCTAGAACCTTGCATTTTCAAGGGATTCCGGTAGTCCCAGCAAAAACTCTACTTAATTGCACCGAAAGTAGCTCGGTAATTTCGAGTCTCGGTAATTCGAACACGGATGTTTGTCCCTGTAATCATTTTCCTTCTTTAAATTGATTGTTTATTCGTATACAGTGTTTGCCCACCTCTTGATTGATTGTTTTCAAATCTTTCCTTGCAAAATGTTTCATCGCGCCAGCCTGTCTACGGTGTGGTGTTAGTGTACAAACTATGAAAATTACTACGGGGGATTCATACCCCAATATGATTTGAGAAGGTATTGACGTCAATTTTTGACGAGAAGCTAATCGTGTCAACAGCCCTTCAAAACCACTGTTAGTCCTGAAAAGACAGTTTAAAGCATTTATAATCAGACGATGTCTAATTTTATCAGTTTTCGTGGCAATCTATTTATAGCATCAGGTTTTTTCAAAGTCGCATCGCCACAGATTAAATCCATTTCCAGGAACATGTAAATTTTCTTAATTTTCTATGGAATGGAGCAAGCAAAAAACTGCAGCAAGTACTATTTCACAACGCAAACAACTTAGTGCACAGGCTTTTCTATGTGGCGAAAGTTATTGTGGGCGCATTGAAATGGGCAAATATTACGTATGTCTTTGCTTAAATGTATGCACTGTATCTTGCTGAAAAAAGCAGCTGCTCTTTTCTTTCGAGGGTCAGATTTCACCTTTCAAGTTTGAATGAAGTGAAAAGCCTCCCACAAGAGAACGGTGGTTTCTATTTAGGTACTTTGGTTACTCTGTATCGTATATTATGTATCATATTGTCTCCATTGATAGATTAAATGTCTTTGTCGTTTTTTAGAAATTCCGAACAGCCGGAAGAGGAAACTAAACATTAGAGTAACTTCACGAGTCTTAGTAGGACAGAAACATTTCAGTTTGCCGGAACAGTTCAAGAGTTGATACGAATTAGGTGGTAGACCAATGTAAGTCAAGTTTGCTGAAGCCCAAGGTTCTGGAAAAGGATAGAAATTTGACATTAACGGGACTAAGAGAGGTAAGGTAGACATGTTTATTTTTAGTGCCGTGACCAGGATATTTCCAAAATTTTCATGATTTTGGAATAAAAACTGATAGAACCTGGTTTGTGGACAGTGCTTTGGACTCTGTGAAAACAGGTGAAAACGTGCTGTCAATTGTTTTCGAGTGATTTTGGATCTGGAGCAGAAAACCATAACCATGTGGTAATTAATGTTAATCATTCTGGCAGCGTGATTTGTCGGTCAGAATTATTTTTCATGTGCGTTTCTTGTTAGGGATAATGTTATTTTTGATAAACCTAATGAGGTTTCGATAGCCAGAGGAAAGTGGCTAGTTTCTATTATAATTGACTTTGATGACTTTGAGCCGTTTATGTCTTTGACGCGTGAGGACATGAAGCAGGCTGAGGCAGTCATAAGCATAGCCTTACCAAATAGAGAAAATGAAGATTTTGAGGCTTTTAAAAATGCGCTCATGGGTTTACAAAAAGAAATTGATTTTCCTAAGTAATTAAAGGTCATTATCAAAACTGAGGTGGAACAAACTTCTCACATCAAGTGCACAGTAGAACAAGCACTTTCTATAATGAATGAGTCAAGGGTGTTTGTTAAAGAGAATCCACAATCAATAATCAGCATTACAAAAAGCATTCATGAAATGGACTCAAAATTTTCTAAAATTAAACATGGAACTTGCGCAAAAAATTACTGAAAATAGGGGTTTCATTGAAGTATTTGCGCGCTTAAATTTAGTTTTAGACGAGATCAAAATGCTTAAGGATGCAAAATATTATCTTTTCAAATTGCAAGCCAAGATAGACTCGTTAGCAGCTTGTCTATCCCTATGATAAGAAGAGACCAAATCTATGAAGTTTACAAAGTCAAGTCTGTACCTGTACCACCACCAGTGCCTATTAATGGTTCGCAAAAGCTGAGTTTATTGGCTAAGTACAAATTACCGGCTAACAGTTTTCTCAAAGTTAAAGCTCGAAAAAATTATCTGTTACTCACAGATAACCAAAATGAAACTTGCAGTCAAGTGAATTTTCAGTTTTGCAACGTACAAGGCGCGATTTACCCTGTAGGGTTAAGTCAATTGTGCATCATTAACCTTTTCGTGAATATAGGAATAGATGTTTTTTTTCATTTTGTACAACCGAAGTCGTCAAGACCCTTTTGCCTACGACACAATCCTTATTTGGAACTAACTGGTTTATTGTGACTAAAACACGTCTGATCTTTTCCGTTGTGTGTGCTGCAGACATTCAAGAGCTTAGGTCAGATCCACCCTTTAGTATAATAGATATTCCACCTGGATGTGCCGCTTCAAATAAATATTTTACTATCAATACCCCTTTTGTCGTGGGAAGATCTAATGTCACTGAAAGAAGCAGTTCGGACTTGATGAATGCTAATTTCTCGGATACTGCGGTTTGGAAACCATTTCGGGAAAAATTTCCCAATGATACTATCATTCATTTACCACCAACTCTTTCTGAAATCGACAACATGCCCCTTAACTCTTACTCAGGGACCTTCAAATGGCCAGAGTTGTTGATTCTGATCCTAAGCCGTTATGGTCTTTATGGTCCTATGTTAGCCTTAGCCTTGCTCTAGTGGTCGTCATCATTATCATTTTGTGCTGTTGTAAATATAAATATGCACGTGAACGTAATGTATGGAGGACTTTGCAACATGAGACGGTTCCAACTGAAGTTAAGCTCCAAAAGAGGGAGAAGGGTAGAAGCCTACATACAAACGAAAAGGACACTTTCTCACGTACCAGTGAGGAGAACAGTGAACAGTTTTGCTCTCGATTATTTGTAAATTAAACGAGTAGATAAGAAGATAAACTGGACAATTTTCACTTACAGAGAAATTATGTTGCTGGACAGTATCAAAAACAGTTAGGGGTTACCAGCAGTTATCAAAAAACCATTTTGAACATGGTATTTGCTAACCATTAGTCGTTAGACGTTGAGGATTACGATTGTGCTGTGCTTACAGAAATTATTTACAATCATTAAGGAATTAAATTGGGGACAATTAGTACATGAAATATCTCGCTCTGCAGAGAGAACAATTGAGCGATATTTAACCAACTTGCCACCAGAACAAAAAACAAGACTGGCAACGGATATTGCCATTGACAGTGCAACAGCTCTACTTCAGTAATACACCAACGATGCCAACCCCACGGACTCAAGTTGCTTGAGAGAGAGTCTTGACAGAGACAATCGGTCCTCTCTAAGAAGAAAACGACCAGAACGAAAATATATCTAGATACTGTCCAGAACTGTATATAGAATTTTACGTGAATTTTATATCGTTTTACATTTTTTGTGTGTATTCTTAATTGTGTTTTATAGTGTTTGATATTATAGTTGGTTTAATTCCTCTTCCTTTATATAATTCGTTTTGCTTAACAATAGTTCGTCATATTTCATAATTCAAAATTTATTGAATGTATATTCCCATAGGATTTAGTGCAGATCTTACTTCAGCGTAAGATCTTTTTAGGAGTGGGCGAATGTGAACCTATAAGAGTCAAAAAAAGAAATTGGATATCTACTGCCAAATTGACCTATAAACCGCATGACCCATTGGAACATCTAGGGTACACTTCATAAATGCATGATTCAATTTATATAACGTTCTGACTCGTGAGTGTCCAATGTGATCAGCTGTTATGGTATCCAGGTTGGGCTCAGGTTACAGAACTATAAATACCGGCGCCCATAGCTAAGACGAGGGATTTTAGCATTTAAGTTACTCTTAGAAAGATGTAAAACACTATACGATATTCATGTAGACTAATAAAATGTAGTTAAAGAAAAACACAACGCATTTTTTTTTTCTTCTACCCCAAGAAGCAATAGGATCACATAAGGTACTTTGAAAGATGGAAATTGTGAAGACAAAAATATTGCAGAATCACATGAATTATTCCGTTTGGATTCTTTGGAAAGGATTTGTCTACAGAGGATAACCTCCTAACTTTGAGTGAAAACTCAAGTACCAAGAACTCTATGACCGACTCAGGAGGTGTGTTTTTTTTTTAATCGTATTTTCTTAAATTTTGGTTATTGATGCCTTGTTCGCCTTTCTCGTCATATGAATATTGATATTGGTACTGGGAGTGTTTCGACTTCCTATGAATGTGGTGTATGATGCACGATTGAGGGGAGAGATGTGAAGACAGAGTGAATCAATATCTCTGTAGAGAAACGGTTAAGATCAGGATACCAGCTAAATGAAGTGATAACATCTCGAACGAAAGAACAATAAGTTTAGTAAGTATGACATTTACAAGAGTAACCGATTCATGTTTGAATATCATTTGCGTAGTTAACTTGTGTTCTAGTTAATAAATAGAATAGTAGATTCGTGTTTTTGTTTAATTTGATGAACTAAAATCCACAATACCATCGAGACATTAGACGTACATGTACAACGTTACAGAGTCACACATTTTGGTGCCGTGTCCAGGATGAGTTACAAACCATATTTCGGACTTTTTACGTTTGTAAGTCTACGATGAATGAAACAAAAGAAAAACAAAAATTTAAAAACTTTGACGACTTGCCACGCAGCAGCATTTCCAAAAGACGGATTTGGAATTCAATGTTCGTACCATGATGTTCAACGATATGTAACACCTTAACCTTAACTGTCATTTTGCAGAAAATGAGAATTTCTGAGAAACATAAGATTCCTCGCATGGCGAAACTGACTGTGTTCTATCAACGTTGGGCTGACAGCCAATAACTTTCACGAAGGAACAGAAACATTTGAAATCTGAAAGGTTTATTTTGATTACATGTTCTACCGTTAAACGGAAAACTTTTGAGTAGCCATTATTTCTTTAATTAAAACTTACGAAAGAAAAAAATCCCCATTGAGCCTGAGTAAGAGATAACTTTTTTAAACAGGTTTTGAAATTTAAGGGATCTGAAGGGTCTAATTCAGATAGGATTTTCATTCTTGGATAACTGAATAAAAAGAGATCAAACTTCAAATATCATTTTGAAAAAATATTTTAATCCCGACTAGTTTCGGTTATTTCAAACCTTTATCAAGGGACATATTGTTTATTATTAAAGGTTGATGACATCAACGTCACATGACGTCAATGGCAACGACGCCAGAAAATGGCAACGACTTTGGCACAAAAATATATATACATGTATATATAATATATATCTACAGCTTTAGTATATTTAACACAAACAGGATCCAAGAATATGCAAAAATTCTTGGATAACGGCAATCGAGAAATATGCAATGTTAGCTCGGTTGCAGTCGGAACAAAAACTAAAGGACTCGGGGGAAATAGGTATTTACAGACAGACAGTAGTTTACTTGTGTTGTGATTAATAAATAAATAGAATAGCAGACTCGTGTTTATGTTATATTTGATGATCTAAAATCCACTATACGGGCGAGACATTAAAGATACATTTATAACGTGACAACCATTGGAAATTCCGACTATAAAAGCTTCCTATTGACACCAAGGCCAAACTTGTCACACGGCAGTTGCAACGTATCCGTATAATTTTCAAGGAACAGTTTGAATGAATCTAAGTTTGATGAACCGCAGAAGTTTGACTTCACCGAAAATGGTAAAGTATATTAATTGATGAATGGTGTTCAAAGCCGTTTTCAACATCATTTCGGTTAAATAGCGGGGGCCAGTGCACCTATCCATGCTTTCCTTGGGTTTCTTTTACCAGCTTTACGAAATATACTCTACAAGTTAATTGCTACTTTCAAACGTAACCATCTTGGTAACTGGTCAGCGATGCGAGAGGAATCAATCCTGCCGCAATTACAAGCATCAATCCTCGGAAAGTAATTGGCTGAGCCAGGGATCGGACCAGCGGCCCATTGTTCTCAGGTTCTGTGGCCTCGGCTCGGCGGACTTGACAAAATAGAGGATAAGTGGGATTTTGGCAGCTACGTGGACAAAAAGTGTTCGACATCCATTTGATGACCCAAGGAATGGAAGTTCCAATGAAGAGGTCTAGAGAACTTAAGTTTAAATAGTACACTTTCCATTCATGGCCAGAGCCTGTGACCAGAGATGGTATGAAAGAACTCTTTACAAGATCTTCAATGAATAAAGATAGGTTTAAAGAAACTGGAAAAGGTTCAAATAAGTGAAGGCTAACTTTTAAATTGCGTTTAAATTTGTCATGAGGATACAGATAGACAATTCTTGAATGTTGAGTGTAATTCTTTTGAAAGTGATGATTTGAAGGGTGATTTTGTTTCAAAGTAAAGGGAAAGGGTAATAAGCAGCCTCGTATAGAGTAACATAGACAAAAGAAATTAAGACTAACTCCATCATTTTTCTTAGAAATAGATGAGGCATGACTTAAACATTATTCACCTTCCGATGAGCCAATCGAATTCAAGTGTCAAAAATATTTTTTAAAGCATAAGGTTGTAGCCAGGAGAAAGTATGAAACAGTGATTGAAGGAAAATATTCTGAGTAACAGTTCAACGTATGGATCGATTGTGAAGGAAAAATATCCCCTATCTTGGTGCAAGTCAAAATGTGGAAGGTTTTTCGCGTAATTTGACACAATCAACTAATTTTTCACACGAAATAACCCAATTTTGAACTTGTCAGAGGTATTATTAAAACATTGTGAATAAATTTCGTGAGTTTCAGGCTGAAAATGTGGCCTCTAGGGTGAACACAAGATTTATCCAAAAATTTTAGCCTAGTGACCTACTTTTTGACCCAACATTAGCCAATTTAAATATTGTCGGAGTTTCCACCAAGACAAACATTCTTACAAAGTTTCGTGGATTTCAAACTGAGTTTCAGTGTATACAATGTTTTTTTTTTTTCTAAGATTTAGCCCAATGACCGACTTTTGACCATGAACAGGCCCAATTTTGAGCTTGCACTTGACGGATGAGGGTCTTAGCATTATCACAAAAGTTCACCTATAGCACTTTTTACTGAGGTAAGCTAATAGAATGTCAAAGCTGGTACCTATTTAGAAAAATCGAATTTTTATGTACTTAACCCTTTACCAAACAATCCCTGGTTTTTACGACCCCGAGATAGAAGCCTTTTGAAAACATTGTTGGAAAAGGAGAAAAATGCTGGTTACCAGCATTTTCTCCTTTTCCAACTTTGTTTTCTACCCTGCTGGAAACAAATTTCAATTTTTGCGTTACACCTTTCTTGTAGTATGCAAATGCCTTCAATTTTGACAAGTCTAAAATTTTGTCGTTTGGGAAAGGGTTAAATTAGTTACATTAAATGAATGTTTTAAATACTTTAACAGAAATGACATCTGGCATTATGGAAGTATCAGACAGAAAACAAGCAGGCAAGTATACCATTAACAGGAGACCATTGTGATCCATGTGTGTTACTGAATACGAATTAAAATGCTGTTCATAATTGTACAGACTGTGATGAGTTATTTTGTGATACTTGTTCATCTGCACACAAGTTTTATACATTCACTTAAACTCAGTTAAACTTAAAGTTATTATCTCGGGATGAAAAGCATCAACAGTAACTAACCTCAAAGGACGAAAAGGACGCATCTGTGTCTACTTAGATTAGTTTATTAGCTCTACTGGCTTTCAGCCAGCAGAGCTTGTCATGGCGTGGTTTCCGTCGTCCGTCTGTTAGTCTTTTTCTTGTTTACGCGATAAAGTTTGTATTTGTTGCCCGATTTTCATGAAACTTGCAGTTTGTTTACCTCATCAATAGCTTCAACCCTATTGATTTTGAGAAAAATCCAACAAACAGTATGGGAAAAGTAGCCATTTCAAGTTGAAAATTTCAAATTCTTGTTTACGCGATAAAGTCTGCATTTGTGGTCACATTTTCGTGAAACTTGCACAGTTTGTTTATCTCATCTATAGCTTCAAACATATTGATATTGAGAAAAATCCAACAAATAGTATGGGAAAAGTAGCCATTTCAAGTTGAAAATTTCAAATTCTTGTTTACGCGATAAGGTCTGCATTTGTGGTCACATTTTTGTGAAACTTACACAGTTTGTTTATCTCGTCAATAGCTTCAACCCTATTGATATTGAGAAAAATCCAACAAATAGTATGGGAAAAGTAGCCATTTCAAGTTGAAAATTTCAAATTCTTGTTTACGCAATAAGGTCTGCATTTGTGATCAGATTTTTGTGAAACTTGCACAGTTTGTTTATCTGATCAATAGCTTCAACCCTATTGATATTGAGAAAAATCCAACAAATAGTATGGGAAAAGTAGCCATTTCAAGTTGAAAATTTCAAATTCTTGTTTATGCGATAAAGTCTGCATTTGTGGTCAGTTTCTTATGAAACTTGCACAGTTTGTTTATCTCATCAATAGCTTCAACCCTATTGATTTTGAGAAAATCCAACAAACAGTATGGGAAAAGTAGCCAATTCAAGTTGAAAATTTCTAATTCTTGTTTACGCGATTAAGTCTGCAATTGTTGCCCGATTTTTGTGAAACTTGCACAGTTTGTTTATCTCATCAATAGCTTCAACCCTATTGATTTTGAAAAAAATCCAATAAACGGTATGGGAAAAGTAGCCCTTTCAAGTTGAAAATTTCTAATTCATGTTTACACAATAAAGTCGGTCTTTATTGTCAGATTTTCATGAAAATCACACAGTTTTTTTTTATCTTATCAGTAGCTTCAACCTAATTTATTTTGGGAATATTCCAACCAACAGTATGGGAAAAGTAGCCATTTCAAGTCTGCATTCGTTATCAGATTTTTGTGAAACTTGCAGAGTTTGTTTATCTTATCAATAGCTTCAACCCTATCGATTTTGAAAAGAAATCCGACAATCAGTATGGGAAAAGAAGCCATTTCAAGTTGAAAATTTTGATTTCTTATTTAATCTGTTGAAGTCGGCATTTCAGGTTTTAATCATTGTATTTTTTTTTTTCTTTTTGCATCATGAATTCATAGTGTATGCTAGAATAAAAGCAAAATCTCTGCCAGTAGAGCTATATCAGGCCCTTCAGAGCCTTCTAGTTTAATGTTTCATCGACTTCTATAGACATTTGGCATTGTGGAAGTGTCAGGCAGAAAACAACCAGGCAGGTATGCCATTAACAGGAGACCATTGTGATCCTTGTTTGTTACTGAACAAAAATAAAAATGCTGTACTCTATTTTACAGACTGTGATGAGTTTTTTTTGTGATATTTGTTCATCTGCGCACAAGTTTTATACATTAACTTTAACTCAACAATTTATTATCTGGAGATGAAATGCATCAACAGAAACTGACCTCAACGGAAGAATCCATCTGTGTTCGACAAAGTGGGAAATGTATTAGAATTTTTTGCATTCTTCATATCTTTTTTATATCTGATTTATGCATTTGTATCTTGATGTGCATACCTCGGCATCAAATCACGTCAACAGAGAAATTTACCCGTTTAAAAAGAACTGCGGAAATGTTAAGAGTATTTTTGTACTTTTCTTAACAACAATTACTTTTTCTATATGAATTGTGTGCTTCATTTTCTTCTTTTAAAACGTCCTTTTAAAAAGAGATGAATCCTAAAGGAATTTGTTCAATTTAATGTAAAGATTGCGATGAATTCAGTTATAATATCTGTTCGTCTGAGCATTAGTTTTATAAGTTGTTCTGACGTCACAAGATATTATCCTAAGGCTGAAAATATGATCTCTAGTGTGCACACTAGGTTTTTCAAAGACTTGGCCAAGTGAGCTGCTTTTTGACACAATTTCAAAATTGTTTGACATATCATGACCAACATTCTGACCAATTTTCATGACTAAACTAAAATGACTGAAAATGTGGCATCTAGTGAGCACACAGGAAAATTGTTGAGGCCTGAACCGCGAACTTAGCACGATCACAAAAGCTCACCTTTCGTGCTTAGATGAGCTAATAAAATGTAAAGGAACGTCAAAGCGGACGCTTATTAAGAATAACGGTATCATTATCTACTTAAATTAGTTTATTTATAGACATCTGGCCTTATGGAAGCGTCAGGCAGAAAACAAGCAGGCAGGTATGCCATTAACAGGAGACCATTGTGATCCATGTGTATTGTTGAACAAAAATAAAAAAGCTATGCTTTATTGTACAGACTGTGATGAGTTTTTCTGTGATACTTCTTCATCTGCGCACAAGTTTTATACATTAACTAGAACTCAACAACTTATTATCTGGGGATAAAATGCATCAACAGGAACTCACCTCAACGGAAAAAAAAAATCATCTGTGTTCGACAAAAATGTAAAGAATCGTCAAAGCGGACGCTTATTAAGAATAAGGGTATCATTATCTACTTAATTTTTTTTTTTAATGTTTCATCGACTTCTATAGACATCTGGCATTATGGAAGTGTCAGGCAGAAAAGAAGCACCCAAGTAACTCAATAATAGAAGTCCCTTTTGATCCATGTTTTACTCAACTAGAATTAAATTGCATTATTGTACAGACTGTGAAGAATTCTTCTGCAATACTGGTTCATACGCTGATAAGTTTATACATTAATTAAAACCTACAAGTTATTATCTTGGGAAGAGATGCATCGACAGGAACTGGCGCCAAGAGAGGTATAATCTGTGTTCGACAAAGTGGGAAATATTTAATTATTTTTGTGCTCTTCATAACTTTTTCTGTATGGTTTGTATGAATCTTAGCAAAAAATTGTTCGAATACATAGATAAAGTTACATAACTAAAATAATATTACTGTATAGATTATGATTAATTCTCGTCTGTGCACTTGTAACGAGTGGAGACGTCACAAGATAATATCGCGAGATTGCGTGCCTCGACGGAACATCACCTGAATGGAAGAAATGTGTTAAAGGCAATGAGGGAAGCTCTTTAAGTATTTTGTATGTTTCATAACTTTTTCTGTACTGTTTTCTGTCCTGTTCGTATGATGCTTAATGTTTATTTTGTGTGTATCTGTCGAGCTTTTTTTATATTGAGGTGACATGCCCTCACAGATAATCTCGTCAACAGCAAAAATAACCTTTTTTAGAAATGCGGAATGCAAAATTTATACACAACAATTTCTGTACTGTTTGTGTAACTTTGGAACACAAAAACTGTTCTATTGAATACAGAGATGAAATGCTGAACGATTACTGTACTGCTTTTGTGACTCTATTTCCGGATTTGAGGGTCCCGGAAAATCAGTCCCGAGATTCGCGAAAATCCGATGAGAAAATGGTGATGGTGATGGTGGTGGTGTGTGTGTAGAAACGCGGAATGCAAAATTTATACACAACAATTCCTGTACTGTTTGTGTAACTCTGGATCACAAAAACTGTTCTATTGAATACAGAGATGAAATGCTGAACGATTACTGTACTGCTTTTGTGACTCTATTTCCGGATTTGAGGGTCCCGGAAAATCGATCCCGAGATTCGCGAAAATCCGAGGAGAAAATGGTGGTGGTGGTGGTGTGTGTGTGTGTGTGGCGGGGGGGGGGGCTATGGTGGCTCGGATGCTATTGAGAGACTATCGATCGGCAATCATCAGCTGCCGTTTTCGGATCAGAACCTGTCAGCTATTGATCCTTGTGCAAGGGGGCACAGTTAACACTAAAATACCTCCAGGCTCTTCCTGCACAAATGACGAGTATTCTTACAGATAAAGAAGAAGAAGCTTTAGAGAAAGTAATTCACAGATTCAACAGTGACCCTACCCTTCCTCAGTTTGAAGAAGACATGAGAGTAGACTATTGGTGGGCTGCTGTTGAGGGCTACCCTTGCTTGCAGAAAGTTGCACTTGCAGCATTAACATGCTTCCATGGCCCCTTAGTAGAGGGCTGCTTTAACTTAATGGGGGATGTTTTGGATGCAAAATCAAGCCGCATGTCTGTTTAGTCATTAAATGCAATCCAAACAGTGAAATCCCATTTAAATCTGAAGGGAGTCTGAAGTATTTTTTCTAGAGACAATGTACTGTTTGATTCAATTAATCCTGGTCTTGTGCACTCAATGATAAATGCTCGGAAAGAGAAGAAACAATGCCTAATGCAGAAGAGAATTGAGAAGGAAGAAAGGAAGGAAAAGTTGTAAATAATCAAAAAGACTGTGGTTTCTAAAAGAGCTGCTGCTGAAGTTGCTTCAAGAGCAGTCAAGAAAGCAAGATTAGAACATTTGTCAACATCTAAAAAATGGTGAAAATTATGAAATTTGAAAAAAAGAAAGAATGAATGAATCTGAAACTTTAAGGCATGGACATGCATGATAGTCACGAGTATTGACTTTGGTAGAATATTTCTTTGAAATGTATCTTTAAAATGTATTATCACTAATTTTCATTAAAACAACATATCTGGGCATTTTGAATCATCTTAAACCGTGAAAATTTGGCTTAGAAAAGCAACAAAAAGGTGTGCAGGAGAAGCACTGTTAGCACTGAAATTAATGCATAAAATCATTTTCGGCCGGGGGGCTATTTTCTAGGAACTTTTGAAGCCATTTGGGGAAATCATCATGACGAGAGGTGTAATATATAAGTAGAGATGGTTTCTTGTATGCTCGTCATAATATTGTTGCAGAATACTGCTGAAAGTGTTGACAGAGATCAGCATATAATGCTACGAGGTTTTATCTTGGTCAAAATTTTTCTGCTGGTTTGATGGTTAAAATAGGTGTTGGTCACATGTGTGTTAGGTTGACTGTAGAATGTTTTACGCCATTATTCAAGTTTCTTTGATTAGTACTCCGCACGATACTCTTTCAAGCCACGTGTTCTGTCCCACATAACCATTGTAGAAACAATGGTCATGGTGAGGTAAAAGTCTTGTCTCGATGAATATCATCAATCCTAACCCGCCGGTCTCACAGACCCCGATTTCCAAAATAATCGTAGTGCTTCGGGAGAGCGCATTTTCCCCGATTTTACCACGAATTCAAGCCGTTTTTCTCCGATCATACTTGGACGAGGGGTATTGTTAGACATACATCGGTGTGTTCCCGATGGGCTGCGAAAAACTACGATGCGATACGATTTACTACGCTTTTGCCCCGATTTTGTTCCGAAGTACGCCGAGTTTAGGAGCCGAGTTACTACGAAACAGTACGATCTAGACCGATTGTCCCGATTTCTTACTACGATGGACTACGATGCACAAAGATTTACTGCGACATACGCCGACAGATCAGAATCAACTACGAGTTTCAAATCTTATTTCAGGATTAAGCCCCGATTTCGTCCAATGGGTATAAATTCCGTGATTAACAGCAAAAAACAAAATCAGTTATCATATGGATATTAGACGTCATCCTCAAACTCATTTTGCTGGACAACTGGCTGATCCGGCATAAAATCATGGTCAGGTTGGTTCTCTTTGCTTAATGGTGGAGCTTGGGTGCTCGATGGAGGAGGCATATCTGTTGTAGCTGACTGCTTTTTCTTCGAAAGCCCCCTTTTTGGTCCCATAGTATCGAAGTATAGGGAAGCCTCTCGTTTAAAGGTTTGGAAAAAATCTGCAAATGAATTCTTTTCAAAGTTGATTCGCCTTTCTATACCAATCGGAATTCGGGGTACTTCGTAGTACTACGGGATGATATCTTAGCAGTTCGTAGTTATTCGGTGTAGGTCGGTGTAGCTCGTGATGCTAGTCGCGTATCTCGTCGTAGTTCATCGGCGAGAATCGGGAGTTACTCGTAGTACATCGGCGTTATTCGTGGTTCATCGCCGAGGTAGGTACGCCGAAATAGGATCGAATAACGCCGAATAACCCCGATTTGCTTACTACGAACAACGACGACTTAGTACGAGGTACACCGAGGTGCCCCGATTTCGGCACGATTTTCCAAATCGGGAGAAAAATTTGCGCATGTTGAAATTTTTGTCCCGATTTGTTTTTGATCCCGAATTGATGCCGATTTGAGTCAGGAGGCACTACGACTCTCCCGAAGCTAGCCGATTTGGCGCCGATTTTGAAATTTTCGAAATCGGGATTAAATCGGGGTCTGTGAGACCGGGGGGTCAGAAAGAAACCGGCCGAGTCGGGGATCGAACATGCGACCTCCTGTTCTCAAGTCCTGAACGCTACCCACTGAGATACCGGAGCTTGACACATGTACCTTATGGCCCCCCTGTCAAACCTTAACTATTGCAGAATGCATACTGACTTATAAGAGCTTTACCCCCCGGTCTCACAGACCCCGATTTCCAAAATAATCGTAGTGCTTCGGGAGAGCGCATTTTCTCCGATTTTACCACGAATTCAAGCCGATTTTCTCCGAGCATACTTGGACAAGGGGTATTGTTCGACATACATCGGTGTGTTCCCGATGGGCTGCGAAAAACTACGATGCGATACGATTTACTACGCTTTTGCCCCGATTTTGTTCCGAAGTACGCCGAGTTTAGGAGCCGAGTTACTACGAAACAGTACGATGTAGACCGATTGTCCCGATTTCTTACTACGATGGACTACGATGCACAAAGATTTACTGCGACATACGCCGACAGATCCGAATCGACTACGAGTTTCAAGTCTTTTTTCAGGATTATGCCCCGATTTCGTAGACTGGTTATATAAATTCCGTGATTAACAACAAAAAAATCAATTATCATATGGACATAAGACGTCATCCTCAAACTCATTTTGCAGGACAACTGGCTGATCCGGCATAAAATCAGGGTCAGGTTAGTTCTCTGTGCTTAATGGTGGAGCTTAGGTGCTCGATGGAGGAGGCATATCTGTTGTAGATGACTGCTTTTTCTTCAAAAGCTCCCTTTTTGGTTTCATTGTATCGAAGTATAGGGAAGCGTCTCATCTAAAGGTTTGGAAAAAATCTGCAAATGAATTGTTTTCAAAGTTGATTTGCCTTTTTATACCAATCGGAATTCGGGGTACTTCGTAGTACTACGGGATGATATCTTAGCAGTTCGTAGTTATTCGGTGTAGGTCGGTGTAGCTCGTGATGCTAGTCGCGTATCTCGTCGTAGTTCATCGGCGAGAATCGGTAGTTACTCGTAGTACATCGGCGTTATTCGGGGTTCATCGCCGAGGAAGGTACGCCGAAATAGGACCGACTAACGCCGAATAACGCCGATTTGCTTACTACGAACAACGACGACTTAGTACGAGGTACACCGAGGTGCGCCGATTTCGGCACGATTTTCCAAATCGGGAGAAAAATTTGCGCATGTTGAAATTTTTGTCCCGATTTATTTTTGATCCCGAATTGATGCCGATTTGAGGCAGGAGGCACTACGACTCTCCCGAAGCTAGCCGATTTCGCGCCGATTTTGAAATTTTCGAAATCGGGATTAAATCGGGGTCTGTGAGACCGGGGGGTTATCCAACTTTTTTTAAAACGTTGACATACGCTGACCTATAAATGTTGTTAACATACCGCATTCATAACGAGTTTGAAGGTATTCATTGCCTATTTATAGATACATTTCTAGAACGCATCGGTAACTTACAGATATCACATGCAAACGTATAGACGTGTATATGTAAACGTTTTTGACGTATTTCGAACGACCGTCGAGCTTACTGAACTTAATTTTGACTTACAACTAACTTATAACGGCATATTGGCAGCGTGTTCGGGGAATGGGACCAGTAAAATGCTGCTGACACGTCGTTACACACCAAACAAGGAAAGAAAAGCAGGAAATTTAAAGCTGTGGAAGAATTGATGTTTCTACTTTGCAAGCTATTGTTTGTAAAGGAGAGATTACTCCTATTGAGCAATTTCACCTATTTCCACTATGTCTGCTGAGGTTTATATCCTTTTTTTCCTATGAAAAATATCTTCCATAGTGAGCTTCAGCCTTGTTATGTGACGAAATACGAACGGGTAGATGTCATTTTCATTTTTTCTTATAGTTCAGAATTATAAATTGAAAATTTCAAGAAAAAATCTGTCCGTTAAAAAGTACATGTATACATTTATTAAAGATTAACCCTTAACAGAAGAAAGTACATGTATGCATTTATTTAATTGTGGGGCCGCCTAAGCGGCGGCACTATATTTTTATTCGGTTTTGTAAACTGCCTATGGAGGCAGCCATATTGAACTGGTTCCATGCTTTATTTTAACACCAATCTATATCTACTGTACTTTGATTACCAGATCGGGGTCCATATTAACTTTTTTATTTATTTGTGGGATTTTTTTTTAATTTTTTAGATATTGTACTTTCATTGTTAGATGGATAAAAACCCGGATCATAGACATCAACATTTTCCTTTTGAAAAATAATAACAAATAAAGATCCATTTCGAAAAATAAGTCACAAATCTGTCACAAATTTTCGAAGCCGCCATTTTAAATATCTTACGCTGGAAAAGGTTAAGAGGTATTTTCAAGCTCTTCGACCCTAGAGCACCCTCTGTGGTACTTGTGACCCCAGTTATATTTTTGTTCTAGTGTTGTATGGATTGTAGAAATATTGTTTTCCTTTCGCGATCGTGTTTTTAAGACCAGCTAACTGTAACTAGGTCAATGTTGGAGCGCCTTACATGACTGGTATCATACCACCTCTCTAGTCTATATAGATATAATAAGAACTTCATTCAAGTCTTTCTTCTATCTATAAAGATGGATTCTATGATACCAGACATATGTGTTAGAGTGTCAGATTTAGCAGAATCCGATAACAGACTTTTTCTTTCGTTAATGTATGGTAATTCATTGCCGACAAATGTATGTTTGTGTAGACAAAATCTTACAAGGGCGACGATTTTCTCCACATATGCACATATTGGATGTTAAACGTGAAAAAATGAGTCACATGATCAACACTGATTCCTACTGAGCTGTTAAACGATTACGTGATTTTCATAAACGATTTAATCCATTACCACATAATCCCTACTTTTGACGACTCTGAGAAAGAAGCCTTTAGAAAACATTGTGGGAAAAGGAGAAAATGCTGGTAACCAGCATTTTCTCCTTTTCCCACCATATTTTCTACCCTTCACAAAAACAAATTTCAAATTTTTAGTCACTTTATTTTTTCGTCTGCAAATGCTTTCGATTTGGACAAGCCTAAAATATTGTCGTTTGGTAATGAGTTAAAGCGGCCCAATGCATTGTGCCCTGTTACAGAAATAAGTACTTTGCGGCGCCATTGATTTTCAGCCTCAATATATTCTTATATTAACCCTTAAATCGGTTATAGTATCTCCCTTTGTAACTCAATGGTCCAAGGTTTGTGGTATTTTTGTACAAAAATACATGAATTTTGATTAAAGTGACATATGTTTTATATTTTTCCTGTAATTTTCCTGTTCACTGACTATTAAAGAAAGTTGCTTTATATCCAATACCAGCTGAATTTGGAACTGTATACACAGTTTTCATAGATGCATATTCCTCAGAAACGGGCTCGGCGACCCACATCTCATTTCACTGTAATCTCCCAGCGACATGATAGCTTTGAATGTGCAAAGTTTTAAAAACAAGAGGGCCATGATGGCCCTGGAGTCGATCACCTGGATCTTTTAACCAAACATGACCAATTTTCAAGCTCTTCTGAAATATCATGACAAACATTCTAACAAGATTACCATAATTTTGACAAACAAAAAGGTTTTTACGGAAGATTTGACACAGCGACCTAGTTTTTGGCCCGAAATGACCCACTTGCGAACTGGTCCAAGAAATCATCAAAACAAATATTCTGACCATGTTTCATGTGTATTGCACCAAAAATGTGGCTCCTAACAAGTACACATGGTTTTCAAAGAATTTGCCTATAGTGACCTAGCTTTTGATATAGCCATTTTCGAACTCGTCAGAGATATTACCAAGACAAACATTCTGACCAACTTTCAGGAGTTTTCGACTCAAAATGTGGTCTCTTGAGTATACACAAGGTTTTTCTAAGATTTGACTTAATGACCTCATCAAGGCAAACATTCTGACTAACTTTTAAGAACTTTGGACGGACAATATTGCCTTTAGAGCACACACAAGGTTCTTCTAAGACTTGACCTTGTGATCTTGGATATTACCCGCTTTCACACACTTACAAGGTATCATCAAGACAAACATTTTGACCAATTTTCAAGATTTTTGGATCGAAAATGTGGCCTCTAAAGCGTGCACAGGGTTTATGCAAGATTTGACCAAAAAGTGACCTAGTTTTCAACCCGGCATAACCCGTTTTCAAAAACGTCCCAAGTATCGTCAAGACCAATATTCTGACCAACTTTCATGAGTTTTTTGACAGAAAATGTGGCGAGCACAAGGCTTTCTTGGGATTTGACTTAGTGACATAGTTCTTGACTGGACATGACCCACTCTCAAACACGTGCAAGGAATCATCAAGACAAATATTCTGACCAATTTTCAAAAGTTTTGGGCTGAAGATGTGGCCTCTAGAGCATACAAAGTGGATTGGCTTTTTTTTTAGCGATTTGACCTAGAAGTGACTTAGTTTTTGTCTGGACATGACCCATTATTAAACTCCTTTGAGGTATCATCAAGACAAGCATTCTGACCATCTTTCAACAGTTTTGGACTGAAAATGTAGCTTCTAGAGCGTACACATTTTTTTTTTCCCTAAGATTTGACCTTGTGATTTAGTTTTTGACTGGACATGACCCATTATCGAACTCGTAATGTCATCAAGACAAACATTCTGACCAACTTTCGTACACAAGGTTTTTTTCTAAGACATTTTTTTTCTGGACATAATCCATTATCGAACTCGTAATGTCATCAAGACAAGCATCCTGACCAACTTTCAAGAGTTTGGGTTCAAAACGTTGCCTGAATTGGAGAAGAACTTTATAAGCCTAAGCTTTCGTTCTAATCCTTTTCTTCAGTATATCTGTCTCAGGATTATATTATTGTGTCTATTGTAAACTTATATATATTACTGTGGAATAAAATATGTTTAAACTAAAACGTTGTCTCTAGAGCGTACGCAATGTTTTTTTCTAAGATCTGACCCTGTGACCTAGTTTTGGCCTGGACATGTCCCATTATCGAACTCGTAATGTCATCAAGACAAACATTCTGACCAACTTTCAGGAGTTTTGGGCTGAAAACGTTGCCTCTAGAGCGTACACAAGGTTTTTTCTACGATTTTACCTAGTGACCTAGTTTTAGACCCAACAAGACCCATTATCAAAATCGTCCAGGATACTATCGAGACGAACTTTGTGCCTAAGTTTCACGAGTATCGGACTGAAATGTGGCCTCTAGAGCCCAAGGTAAAAGTGGACGACGGACACAGCACGATAACAAAAGCTCACCTTGAGCACTTTGTGATCAGGTGAGCTATAAATCTATCCGTTAGAAAAAAAAATAATATACGTCGTTAATAAAGAAAGTATACCTGGGATTATCTTCACTCACCATTTTTCAGGACATTCTTAGTGTTGTCCTATGAATTTTCTAAATTTAAAATTAGCATAACATACGACTGGCTGAACCATTTTGTGTTACTTTCACATTTAGAAAATCTTGAAGAATAAGACTTAAATTGTTCTTACGAAGGATTGGTGATTACGGAACCTGAATGATGGTACTAAGGCTTTCTACGAATGTCCTGTGTTTTCATCTTCACCAGTTGGTACTCCTAGTATTAGGTTGGGTATAATCTCACATTTGCCCATTTGAATGAAAAGTATGTCGAATATTTCAGCCCATGGACGATAACTGAAGCGGGCGAGTCATGAATTATCCCCGTGAATTCCGTCCAACCAGAAGCAGACACTGGTGTGGTACTATCTGTAGTTTTTTACGTATTGATTAGCTGTTGTGGATTCAAAAAGAGCTTATAGGAGCGTCCCAGCACAGCCTGCAGGTAAGTATATGGCGGGGCGATTACCGTCGTTTCTGCTGTTGTGATTGGTTGGAGGTTGTGGCCCCTTTTTCTTTACGTAATTAAACATGGTTTGTCGGAAAACGGGAGCTGAAGTTAAAATCGTCTGTTTTCGCAATACCTGTGTCACATGAGGAGTGATGCTTAGTTCTGTAATGGTTACATATTGTGATACACCAAGCTGAGGAATTGTTCTTCATCCACGAACGAATGCCTGGCTGAAGATATTTCCTCTAAAACTGCTAACTTTCCTCTGTAACTGCTGACAAAATGCAAGTCGCTTATTAACGTAAAACGTTAAAGTTGTTCGATTTTATCTAAGCCAACAGCACAATCGATTGAGATCAGCTTAGTCTAAGTGGTATAGTAATGGTCTTTATTTGTTTTCATTATGGTAAAAGAAATTTCGATACCTGGCCCTTCAACGGACAGCCTTTATGCTGCCTGAGCATTCCCTTCTTGTATCCCAATTTTGAAGCCGTCTGCACTCTGATTACTTGGAGCAAAAAGCTCAAGCTTCTGGTCCGTCAAATGCGATGGGCACATTACGGAGTCACATGTTCTTACATGTGCGTGCTTATTTGGTACACTACGGTATTCCTTCACGAGTCATATCCTTCAATACTTGTAGTTTATGCGTCGTTTATCACTATCTATTCTTCTACCGCGAAATACACACTGACTGACATTTAAACTACACTTTAGTTTCTGTTTCTAGCTTCAACGATAGAAAAATCCATAATACAAATAGCTCACAAGATCACAAATCCGTCAGAAATATTACATTGTAGTAAAGTACGTTGAGCCAAGTGAGATCCACGGACTATGTTTTGACTACAATAGAGCTGTACAACACACGCGATATCGATTTGCCATATGAACAGAGAGAAAACCACAGGGAGGAAATCCGTTTATTTAATTATTCGTGTTGATCGATTTTTCCCTTGTTCAGACCCAAACAATGTAAATGATCTTAACCCTTTACCAAACGACAAAATTTTAGATGCACATGCAGACGACAAAATGAACATAACTCAAAAAACTGATTTTTTTTCCCAACAGGGTAGAAAACAATGTGGGAAAGGGAGAAAATGCTGGTTACCAGCATTTTCTCCTTTTCCCACAATGTTTTCAAAGGTTTTCTTTCTCAGGGTCGTAAAAAACAATGATTGATTGGTAAAAGTTTAAGAAAATTGACTTGTCCATAACGAAGGATTGTAAAGCCTATGAGTGGTCGCCACATTCAAGATTTTTAATCTACCACACATACACGAAATATTCCAACAACATATGTCGCCCAGGCTGACTCACCGACTAAACATTTTCATGTTGTAGAATCAAGTTCGATTCCTGCATTTATGCAATTTAAGATGATCTAATTTTAGCCTTTGTTGACGCACAATATAACATATAACAAACACAAGAAGGGTTCTATATTATTTAAACTCATTGCTGCGTTACACAAAACAAAGGCCGCTTTGAATGGAGGAAAAGATCACGTTTCCGCTATTATCATGAAATCAGCAAACCATTAATAGACACTATTATCGTCTGAGGCTGAAACCTGTTTAACCCATTACCACACAATCCCTATTTTGGGCAAACCTGAGAAAGAAGCCTGTAGAAAACATTGTGGGAAAAGGAGAAAATGCTGGTAGCCAGCATTTTCTCCTTTTCCCACAATGTTTTCTACCCTTCACAAAACAAATTTCAAATTTTCAGTCTGTTTTATTTTTGTCGTCTGCAAATGCTTTCTAATTGGACAAGCCTAAGATTTTGTCGTTTGGTAATGAGTTAACCTGTTTACTCATGCATGTCAGGTCTAGATCCTGAAATTGACCTCAATGCAACTGATAATCAGAAAGTGAATATTTTAATCCTTTATACTGCAATGCCGACTTAAAGCGACCTTAAGAAAGGACTTCCGAAAACAATGTGAGAAAAGTAGAAATGCTGGTAACTTGCAATTTCGCCCGACGACACAATGTTTTCTACCCTATCAAAAACAACTACAAATTTAGCGAAATTGAGTTTGGCGCCTGCATATTGATTTGAGCTTGGTTGTTTGGTAAAGGGCTAATCTTCGCATACAGATGAACGGAAAGAAAGTTCTGTTTAACGGATTTTGCCGATGATGTGGATCAAGATCAGACTGCAAAGAAAGTGCATCTCGGATCAATGTCAACTGCCTCGTACTACCAATTTAAACCAACAAATTCATAATTGTTTATAGCACATTTTAAATAAATCTGTTACCTGCATTAACAGTTAAAATCGTTCATGTAGACTACATGTTGTCACGTGTTCAGAGGACAGTCGCAGAAGATAGGTTTGGACAGTTATTCAATTAGGTAATGTATGGTATGTAGAAGTTATTTCTTTCATGTCAGTTTGCCCGTGTAACGTAAAGGAACATTAAGTCGTCAATTTTCGGTATAAATGAAGAGCTAGAAGAGAATCCTATGGTTTTGTGGAGTTGTATCGTGTCCCAAAATATTCTTTAGCCCTTTGCACGTCTTTAAAGATGTTTCTTTCATTGATATAATGCTCAAAAGGGTGTTTAATAGTGTCCTAAAATCACCTGGTTAGGACTGCCGACTTACTGTTACTTGGAACGTTGAGTCGTCACCACTGGTAATGTTAAGTCGTCATTTCATTAGTATTTGCAAATGACGTGCAACGAACTACGAGGTCCAACTCTACTACCAAAATATGAAGACTTTCCAAACTCACTACCAAACGAGAAAATTTTGGACTGGTCCAAATTGAAAGCATTTGCAGACGACAAAATTAAGGTGACTGAAAAGTAGAAATTTGTTCTGGGAAGGGTAGAAAACACTGTGGGAAAAAGAGAAAATGCTGGTCACCAGCATTTTCTCCTTTTCCCACAGTGTTTTCAAAAGGCTTCTTTCTCAGGGGCGTCAAAAGTAGGGATTGTGTGGTAAAGGGTTAAAACAACAAAAGATAAAAGTTTAGGATCTTTCATGGCGAAGCATTTGCAGGCAAAAAGCCTGATTTTGGCTCAAGTTATAAAATGTGTTACCGTAACGGTACAAAATGACTTCGGAAAATGAAGAACATAAAATATTGAGTTATACAGGTTATCAGCCACTCCTTTTTTCCACGGTGTGAAGACCCCTGTTTACAAGAAATGGATGCGTTTCATAACCCCCCCCCCCCCTTTTTTTTTCCATCGGCACTTTGTGTTACTTTGCTTATGTAGATGTATATGTTTTAATTCTGACCTCGCCATTGTAAAATTATACAGTCTACTTGACATACTAACACTGTTCTTCCTAGAACGATCACGCGTATGTATCTATTTATAGATACACGTCACTGAACCGACATATGCATGCGGCTTTCAGTTCACATTCTTTTTAATCCTTTACCACACAATGACGACTTTTAACGCCCCTGAGGAGGAAACCTTTTGAGAACATTGTGGGAACAGGAGAAAATGCTGGTAACCAGCATTTTCCCACAACAATTTCTATCTTATCAAAGCGAAATTGCACCATTTGAGCCACTCTGAATTTGTCGTCTGCAAATGCTTTCAATTTGGATAGCTCTGAAATGTTGCTGTGTGGTAACGGATTAAAGCGATCGATAGGACATTGTACATGTATATTACCGTACTTACCACAATAAAAGAGTATTTCGGCTCAGCAGAAGACGCTGGCATTTAAAGACGTACCCCTTCTGGTAAGATCCACGTAGTGATCGTCGACCTTGGCCCACGAAGATGACGGTACCCCCAACTCATTAATTGCTTAAACATGGTGTTTTAACGTTATCTGCCATCTCGAAGCATTTGAGATGACGCTTCAATCTTGACCTTAATATCGACTGTAAGAACTCCATTGTCACAGATCTAGATAGCACTGTAAAACAAGGTCATGAAAGATAAAATAAGGACATGCGAAGAAAATTTCAACCATCTTGTCCTCTCTTTAAACTACGGATAGAATCTGGAAAGTAAGTCAAATACGAACATGGCAATGATACTGCTTCTCATAGGATGCCTTGCTGCTATTGCAAATGGACAAAATCAGGTAAGGAAAAGAAAACCCTTGCGCT
This sequence comes from Tridacna crocea, assembly GCA_943736015.1. Taxonomy (NCBI): domain Eukaryota; kingdom Metazoa; phylum Mollusca; class Bivalvia; order Cardiida; family Cardiidae; genus Tridacna; species Tridacna crocea. The sequence continues at coordinate 50,183,861 of OX031063.1, forward strand.
TATTATTGTTTCCTTATGCATGTAGTCGACAAACAGTTTGTTCATCGACTTCTTCCGTTAACACATTAACACACAATCCCTACTTTGGAAGACCCTGAGAAAGCTGCCTTTAGAAAACATTGCGGAAAAAGGAGAAAATGCTGGTAACCAGCATTTTCTCCTTTTCCCACAATGTTTTCTCCCCTTCACAAAAGAAAAAAAAAATCAGTCACTTTTATTTTGTCGTCTGCAAATGCTTTGGATTTGGACAAACCTAAAATTTTACCGTTTGGTAATGAATTAAAAAATTCCTGGCTGTGGAGGTCACTGTTCCCGGACCTATACTGGCTCTGCTACCCCTGTTCTTCTCTCTATCAAATCTCTACCAAAAGTCAATATTTCAAACTCTAAATATTGTTAACTGGTCCAAATCCAAAACATTTTCAGATTACAAAATACATAGTGCTGCAGAAATCATTGTTGGAAAAGCAGAATATACCGGTAACTCCTCCATCAGTTTTGCTGTTCTTGTATTGAAAATTTGTTTATATTTACTTACCCTTATAACCTCCAGATCGGATAATGCAGATTCAAAATCAGATTGCACTTACTGTTCAGTCTGATCATGATATACACTGTCTGCAAAAGGTCTTTGAGTCGTGTTTGTACAGCCCAAGAATTAACAAGGAACAATAATTTCAATAACTTCCTTTATGCGTTTAGGAAGCATCCCTTTTGCCATTATCTCCCACTAGATGGCATTCTATAAATGCACATCTATCTAAAATAATTTGGGTATGCTGGGTACAGAAGCGGAATAATTTTTCAAAACAATAACCGTTACTTTGAATTTCGAAATGAAATAAACGCTTACTCAGTATAACGCTACTTGGTGCTATTCATTCAGCTATGATCGGCTAGCATATAACATATGCATCGGCCATCCATTAAAACAGCCTCTACATGCTCGAGTTATAGGGTAATAGCTTCGGTATAAGCCCTACATTTCCCGGGTATTGGGATGATGCGTCATATAGGACAGATCGAATCTTCGAAGAATGTGACATGCGCAGACAACGCGCCTTTGCACATAAAGTCCCAGTCACACAGCCGATCACGCACGAATCACTCACAAATCACGCACAGATTAGGTTTGTGCGTGCTTGTGTGTCGAGAAATTGACCAATTTTTCGGGGTGTCGGGGGTAGAAATCACTGACGAATCACGCATGAATCACACATGAACCGCGCAGGTATCACTTACAATCACTGACAAATCACTGACATATCGCGCACGTCAACGCATACTAGAAAATACGGTGCAGTATTCCACGAACATTCGACGCACGAATCACTAACGGAGCACGTCCAAACACGAACGCTTCGCGTACGTTCCACGTACAAGCACTTTCGTTCCGCGCATGTCGACGCATGCCCCACGCATGAATCACTGACGGATCACGCACGGAACACGCACCCTCAGCATCACTATCGCTTCCATTTCGCGCATATAAAAAGCGGTCCATGACAGGAGTTCCTCAGTACCTTTTGCCAATCCAGAACACTTCACGTCGGTTGATGCTGTGATCCTGAGACCTTGAAGACTACTTCAAGAAGATGCCACCCAAGAAAGCTCGCTTGCCCTCAAAGACAAGGGTGCAGAAGAAGAAGGCTGCTGAGGAAGAAGTCCATGTAGATCCATCAGAGGCTGCTGCTGCTGAAAAACCTGCTGCTGGTGCTGCTGCTAGGAGGTCCCGTAGGTCGCCTACCCCTCCACCTCCTGATCTGTCAATCCAAGTGGAAGTCCATGCTGCGGATTCAGATGAGTCTGCCCCTCCTGCTGACCCTGCTGCTGGTAATGCTGCTGATGAGACGTCTGAAGAAGATCCACGCCCTGTGGGCAAGGGAAAAGGCAAATCAAAGGGAAAAGCCATAGCCAAACGTAACTTTTCCCTTGAAGCTAAGGTGGAAGAAGACCTAATGGAGTGGATGGCCGAGCACGACGAGGTGTGGAGGCGGGGGCATCGTCTGTACAAGACCAGGAAGCAGATCTGGGCTGCTAAGGCTGATGAAATGGGGCTGCCATTGAAGCACATCATGGGCTAGTGGAAGTCTATTAAAGATTGGTATGTCAGACTCACCAAGAACATGTCTGGCCAGGCAGCAAAGAAGTACACTGACCGGGAGAAGTGCATAGTGGACAGTCTGCAATTCTACCAGACCCAGCTGCCATCCACCAAGTCTGAACCAATGAAGAACTTGGCCCTGACTTCAAGCCAGGCTACAACTTCAAGGGTGAGTGACAGTGAGGCAGAGAGTGACCAGCCTGCCTCAAACTTGAAGAAGATGATCTGGAGACCGTTGAGAGAGAATCAGCCAAGGCAGCCCAGACTTCCAGCCAGACTTCCAGGATGACTTCCAAGAAGAGGAGGAAGAAAGAAGTGGATCAAGAAGAAGAGTGGATGAAGGAGCTCCGGGAGACCATGAAGGCAAACCAGCAGCTCTTGTCGCAGCTCATTGAAGAGAAGCCGGCTGCTTCAGAACGGGAGGCCTTCATAAAGTATGTGGCAGACAGTCTCCGTGCAGCACCGGTGGATGAGTACAAGAAGATGAGGATGAAGATCTGCACCCTTATTGACTCATAAAAAGATGCCCCGAGCCTGCACGACCTCCACAGGCGATGTCTGCACATCCTGTGATCCACCAGCATGAGATCTACCAGCAGTACCAGCAGTACCAGCAGCAGCAGCCCGTCCAGCAGTACCAGCATTACCAGCAGCAGCAGCCCGTCCATCAGTACCAGCAGCCTGTCCAGCAGTACCAGCAGCAGCAAGTCCAGCAGTACCAGCAGCAGAGCCAGGGCCAGAGCCAGAGCCAGAGCCAGATGCCAAGCACTTCTAGTGGGGAGCGATTGTCTGCCGGATCTCTGACCCATCTTTTCTCCAGCAGCCAAGATGTCCTTGATGGGTCTTTAAACCTGTCCTCGTTTAATGTTGACAGCCAGCTCCTGGGAAGTGGATCCAGAAGGACAAGTGGCCAGTCGTTAAACACGGCCCCTGCTCCAAGACAGCAAGATCAAGACTATAGGTGTGGCTGGAACTGGGGCACCAACAACCACCACAACGACAATTGGAGCCCCGGTCACCGAGGAAATTAATCTAGTGAACAACGTTCTGACCAACTACACAGCTGTGGACAGTCCAAGGAGAGACTTTACTGTATCGATATCTTCGACTGTCAATCTAGCACTTGTTGGTATTAATGATCTTGATGAGGTGATACCTTTTTCCGTGTTTTGGAGAGAAAATGATAGAGAGAGAGAGAGACAGACAGACAGACAGAGACAGAGAAAAGGAGAGGGAGAAACGGAGAGAGAGAAAGAGAGACAGAGACAGAGAAAAGGAGAGGGAGAAAGAGAGAGAGAGAGAGAGAGTAATGACAAATGGCAAAATCTCAAGAATTTTCAAAATTTGAAAGTAACTAATTCATTGGTTTAGCCAGATGGTTAAGCCATTCAGAAGTTGAGTTGCTCTACATTGAAAATACAATAAGACTTGGAATGAAGCTTTGAATAGTTGGTGGACACCCGTAATGCGACTAACATGACTCAAACGGTCAATAAAGATAAACGTACAGTAAAGCTCAAGAGGAAACATCATGCATATGTCGATCCTCCTAGAAAATTCTGGAGAATTAAAATGTTCATAGAATAGTTGTTGAATACAGATACAGATATATAGATGCTGCAGGAAATTCTTTGTACATATGTAAATAAATTTTGTTACTGTTCTTTATAAAAATTTGTTGTCTTAGTTTTTGTATGAAAGGTTCAAAATTGAATGGGCACGGAGAAACCGAATGAAAGTTAGCCAATTCCCCCAAATCCTCCTGAAAAAAAATTAAATAATTAACAAATATGAGATTAAGAAATTAAAAATTAAAGTTAAAACTTAAGAAATTAGCAATAAATGAAAAGAAAATTATTATAAAGTAATAATAAGTAATTATAGAAGTTAAGAAAAAAAATAAAGAAATAAAGAAAAAATAAAAAAAGTAAGAAAATGAAAGAAGTGAAAGAAATAAAGAAAATAAGAAAATGAAAGAAGTGAAATAAAGAAAATAAGAAAATGAAAGAAATAAAGAAATAGAAATAATAAGAAATTAGCATAAACTAATATTCCGAAAAATATCAGTAAATTTATATAAAATTTAAATAAATGTGACATAATGTGTCTTTGCATTGCATAAATAATACTTTGTAACAAGAAATTTGTAGGTTATTTGAAGGGGACCAGAGGGGACTGATCATTTAATTATTATAAGTTTTGAAAATAAATGTAATTTAATACATTATTTCCTGAAGAAACAACAAACTCCAAAATATAAATTTAAAGATTATTTATTCAACAAAACACGCATTCGTCCTGCATTCATTCACAAATTCACATCCACCACGCGGTCCTGCCAGGGCACAGCACCAGCGGGAGAGTTGCACCAGTGGCGTAGCAAGTTTCTCTGCTTCTTCCCTTCCTTTGAAGCTCTGTTTGGGGCCTGCACAAACATGGTGTCCTCCAAGTTCCATCCCTGTCGCCAGGCACCAGGCTGCATGTTTCCATTGGCATCTTGGACATCAACCAGTCGATTCCGGAGTACTGGGTAGCGACTTCTCATGATGTTGTGTAGGAGTACACAGGCCTTCACAATCACTCTGACAGTCTCATGATGATGGTTCATGGTGGTCAGCAGGACTTGGAACCGGTTCGCCAGGATGCCAAACGTGTTCTCCACCACTCTTCTGGATCTGGACAGCCTGTAGTTGTAGATGCGGTACTCCCTCTCCAGGTTCCTAGCTCCATAGGGCTTCATCAAGTAGGTCCTCAGGCTGAAGGCATCGTCTCCCACCAGGAAATAGGGCACATCTTGAGTGTCATTAGGCAAAGGTGATGGACGTGGCCACCCCATGATGGTGCCGTTCTCCAGACCTTCTTTCAGCTCACTGTTGTTGTAGATCTGAAGCTGAGCCATTTCCAGACACGTCCACCCACAGGAACTTGTAGTCAGACGTCACCAAGGCGACCAGGATCACACTGAAGAAGCCTTTGTAATTGTAGAACTCAGATCCAGAATTAGGGGGAGCCTTGCACGCCACATGTTTCCCATCAATAGCACTAATGACGTGGGGGAAGTTCCATCTCTCGTACCAGTCATTTGCCAGCTGCAGCCAGCCTTGCTCAGTGGTTGGAGGTGACAACTGCTCATCCAGATACTCTTCAATGATGGCCTCACACACTTCTCTGACCACAATGCTGATGGTGTTGTGGGGGACCGTCCAGGCATACTGCATGTCATGGTACTTGGATCCAGATGCCAGGTGACGAAGGGTAATAGCAACCTTCAGACCAGGCTCTAGGGGAGATCTCCAGTTTGTAGTCTTCTTGGTGATCCTGGGGGTCAGTCTCTGCACAAGCTCATCAAACATGTCTGGAGGCATTCTCATGAAGTTCTGGAAGGATCTTGGGTCTTCATTTCTGAGCTCCACCATCAGACGGTCATACAAGCCCTGCTGTGGTCTTCTAGTGATCCAGTTTCTGGTCCAGACAGCCCGGATCTGTTGTCTTCTCCTGCGTCTTCTTCTCCTGGCCAACATCTGATGAAGTTGCACCATCTGGGCATTCTGGTGCTGCAGCAGGAACACCATAACATCTCTTCTTTGAGGGTTCATAGTGATATGGACCCCTTGGCAGCAAGGTCTGGAATGGCAAAAGTGCCCGAAATGGCTGCTTTTATATGCCAAAAATCATACGCGAGTTGTCAGTGATTCGTCAGTGGAACATCAGTGATTCATCAGTTTTCTGTCAGTTAGTCGTCTGTCGGATGTGTGTGGCAATGCGTTGGAAATGCGTCACTCGTCAGTGGATTTGCGTCGTAATGCGTTTTCCGTCAGTGATATGTCAGTTATTCGTCAGTTTTGTAAGTGATTGTCAGTGGATGTCAGTGGAATGAACGTGATACATGCGCGGTTCATGCGTGATATGAACGTGGGGCGTCAGTGGACGGACGTGGACGAGCGCGGTTTCAAACCAGATCCGACTCATAAGCACTGACGGCCGACGCGTGTCCCGCGCATAGTCACGCATACTCGACGCATAAACTACGCACGCCGAATCATGAATTACGCACACCAACGCATCAGAAAAATTTTGAACCGTTCAAAACTCAAAATCACGCACAAACCGCCTTCGACGCACATCCACTTACAATCACCGACTGTCAACGTTCGTTCCACCGACGAATTACGCATACGACGCACGGTCTGCGCAGAAACGAAAATCTGTGCGTAATTCGTGCGTAATTCATGCGTTTTCGCTGTGTGACTGGGCCTTAAACAACTTTGAACACAATTAACGCATGCTAGGGTTGAATCAGTACTGCTTGGTAAGTTTAACATTCTTTTATCGAGATACTATTCGTGACGTTTGTATAATTTTTTTCATTAGTATTTCTTTATCTGTCTCTCCTATTAAACTTACTTTATTTTTTTAAGATGAACGATTCATGCGTCCATGGAACATATCCACCACCACCTTCGTGAGTTTATATTTATACCCCATAATTTGTTGTTGTTGGGTAGTTTTTCTCAATAGTCAACAGTCATCTCACTTTATTTTACTGCACCACCATAACCCTTTACCAAACAATCCCTGGTTTTTAAGACACCGAGATAGAAGCCTTATGAAAACATTGTGGGAGAAAGAGAAAATGCTGGTAACCAGCATTTTCTCCTTTTCCCAAAGTGTTTTCTAATTTGCTAGAAACAAATTTCAATTTTTGAGTTATATTTATTTAGTCGTCTGCAAATGCTTTTAATTTGGACCAGTCTAGAATTTTGTCGTTTGATAAAGGGTTAAATACTAATTGTTTTACTTACAATCGTGGCGCAATAGGTAGCATACAGGATTTGTAATCAGATGAGTTGGTCGTTGGTTCGAATCCCAAACTCGGCGATTTTCTTTCTGAGAAATAACGATAGTTATTGCTAAAAGGATTTATTTCCTATCTCATTTCCATGTAATTTAATCGTCTCTCACCACCGATCATTGTTTCCACGTTACTGTTGTGTGGAAAGCAGCCAGTGATTTGGGAAGAATGTTGTGCGGAGTAATTGTAAAAAGAAAACTCACGAAAGCATGGATAGATGCACTGGCCATCGCGATAGAGTATAAAATAATGTTGAAAACAGAAATAAACACCACACAAGCAAACACATGAAAAATGCAAGTAATTCTGAATTCAAATTTAATGTTCAAAATCTATATTCAAGACCTAGCTTTTTGACTGGCTAAAGTGTTATGCCGATTAGTTCTGGGATTTCGACATAAAACTGAATTATGGTTAATGAGTGAAAACGGCCATTGATATTCATATTTCTGCAGGTGCAGTGTAAAAGGGTATGAAAGCGGCCATCGATATTCATATTTCTGTAGGTGCAGTATAAAAACGTACGAAAAAGGCCAGTGATATTCATATTTCTGCAGGTACAGGATAAAACAGTATGAAAACGGCCATTGATATTCATCCTTCTGGAGGTACAAGACAAAAGAGTATGAATACGACCATCGATAAAAGAGATAAAGGAAAAAAGAGTATAAAAACGGCCATCGATATTCATATTTCTGCAGGTACAAGACAAAAGAGTATGAAAACGGCTATCGATATTCATATTTCTGCCGGTGCAGTATAAAAGAGTATGAAAGCGGCCATCGATATTCATATTTCTGCAGGTGCAGTATAAATTAGTATAAAAACGGCCATCGATATTCATATTTCTGCAGGTGCAGTATAAATTAGTATAAAAACGGCCATCGATATTCATATTTCTGCAGATGCAGTATAAATTAGAATAAAAACGGCCATCGATATTCATATTTCTGCAGGTACAGGATAAAAGAGTATGAAAAGGGCCGATGATATTCATATTTCCTCAGGTACAGGATAAAAGAGTATGACAACGGCCGATGATATTCATATTTCTGTAGGTACAGGATAAAAGAGTGTAAAACGGCCATAAATATTAATATTTCTGTAGATACAGGATACAAGAGTATAAAAAACGGCCATCGTTATTCATATTTCTGCAGGTACAGGATAAAAGTGCATGAAAACGGCCATTCATATTCATATTTGTTTAGGTACAGGATAAATGAGTATGAAAACGGCTATCGATATTCATATTTCTACAAGTGTATTAAAATGGCCATTGATATTCATATTTCTGCAGGTACAGGATAAAAGTGTATGAAAACGGCCATTGATATTCTTTTTTCTGCAGGTACAGGATAAATGAGTATGAAAACGGCTATCGATAATCATATTTCTACAAGTGTAGGAGAAAACTTAAAACGGCCATTGATACTCACATTTCTGCAGGTATAGGATAAAAGTGTATGAAAACGGCCATTTTATCCCCACAGGTATACAGGATAAATGAGTATGGAAACGGCTATTGATATTCTTATTTCTGTAGGTACAAGACAAAAGAGTATGAATACTGCCATAAATATTCATATTTCTGCCGGTGCAGTATCAAAGAGTAGGCTATCGATATTCATATTTCTGCAGGTGCAGCATAAAGGTGTATAAAACGGCTATTGATATTCATATTTCTGCAGGTACAGGATAAAAGTGCATGAAAAGGGCCGATGATATTCATATTTCCTCAGGTACAGGATAGAAGAGTATGACAACGGCCATTTATACTCATATTTCTGTAGGTACAGGATAAAAGAATATATAAAACGGCCATCGATATTCATATTTCCGCAGGTACAGGATAGATGAGTATGAAAACGGCCATCGATATTCATTCCTGTAGATACAGGTTAAATGAGTATGAAAACGGCCATCGAAAGTCATATCCCTGCACGTATAGGATTAAAGTGTATGAAAATGGCCATTAATTTTCATATTTCCTCAGGTACATGATAATTGAGTATGAAAACGGCCATTTATACTCATATTTCTGTAGGTACAGGATAAAAGAATATATAAAACGGCCATCGATATTCATATTTCCGCAGGTACAGGATAGATGAGTATGAAAACGGCCATTGATATTCATTCCTGTAGATACAGGTTAACTGAGTATGAAAACGGCCATCGAAAGTCATATTCCTGCACGTACAGGATAAAAGTGTATGAAAATGGCCATCAATTTTCATATTTCCTCAGGTACATGATAACTGAGTATGAAAACGGCCATTTATACTCATATTTCTGTAGGTACAGGATAAAAGAATATATTAAACGGCCATCCATATTCTTATTTCTGTAGATGCAGGATAAATGAATATGAAAACAGCCATTAATATTTATATTTCTGCAGGTACAATATAAAAGAGTATGAAAATGGCCATTGGTATTTATATTTCTGTAAGTGCGGGATAAAACAGTCCGAAAACGGCCATCGATATTCATTTTTTTGGAGGTACAGGATAAAAGTGTATGAAAACGGCCATCGATATACATACAATGTATTTCTGTAAGTACAGGATCAAAGAGTATGAAAATGGCCATTGATATTCATATTTCTGTAGGTACAGGATAAAAGTTTATGAAAACGGCCATTGATATTCATATTTCTGCAGGTACAGGATAAATGAGTATGAAAACGGCTATCGATAATTATATTTCTACAAGTGCAGGAGAAAACTATGAAAACGGCCATTGATATTCATATTTCTGCAGGTATAGGATAAAAGTGTATGAAAACGGCCATTTTATCCCCACAGGTACAGGATAAATGAGTATGGAAACGGCCATTGATATTCTTATTTCTGTAGGTACAACACAAAAGAATATGAATACGGCCATAAATATTCATATTTCTGCCGGTGCAGTATCAAAGAGTAGGAAAACGGCCATCGATATTCATATTTCTGCAGGTGCAGTATAAATTAGTATAAAAACGGCCATCGATATTCATATTTCTGCAGGTACAGGATAAAAGAGTATGAAAAGGGCCGATGATATTCATATTTCCTCAGGTACAGGATAGAAGAGTATGACAACGGCCGATGATATTCATATTTCTGTAGGTACAGGATAAAAGAGTGTAAAACGGCCATAAATATTAATATTTCTGTAGATACAGGATAAATGAGTATGAAAACGGCCATTAATATTAATATTTCTGCAGGTACAATATAAAAGAGTAAAACAGTCTGAAAACGGATCGATATTCATTTTTTTTGCAGGTACAGGATAAAAGTGTATGGAAACGGCCATCGATATAGATATTTCTGAGTACAGGATCAAAGAGTATGAAAGTGGCCATTGATATTCATATTTCTGTAGGTACAGGATAAAAGTTTATGAAAACGGCCATCGATATTCATATTTCTGCAGGTACAGGATAAAAGAGTATGTGATAAATCTAGATCTGCCGCCAGAACAGAGATGGCTACAAGTCGGGAAGGAGAAACAGTCTGCGGTATGTTTCTTTACAACTATTTACCGGGCGAAATTAGAAAAGATTTTAAATTTGTCCAACTTGAAAGGAAGCGCAAATAAATACAGGATATTTGCTTTTTTCGGTGAAAGATCGAAATTTATTTCGAGTGAACACCATCGGTAATATTTTCACAAGTGGCACAGCCACGAGTGAAAATATTACCGATGGTGTCCACGAGAAGAAATAAATTTCGATCTTTCACCGGAAAAAAAAATTACTATATATTTCAAGCTTTTAACCCTTTCTGAGAGGAGCTTTATCAGAATCCAGTACAGTTCTTTTCCGTTATTCCCCGTATATAGCAACTCATTACAATATTACGTCAAGCGCGAGAAATGTAAGGTAAATGACGTCATATTTCCATCTGGTTGTGAGGCACGCGCAATTTACCTAAGCAACAAGAACATGAAAATCGGTATTTTCACTGGTCGTACCCGTGTAATATCGAAAGATATTTTCACTGCTATTTTTCGATATCCTATCGGAAAGCATGAAATAATAAAGAAATTTCTGTTCAAGCAATGATATTTGTCCTTGAAATGGTGAAGAAAGAGTTTGTTAATAATATTTAACCGGACAACACAATATTAAACTTTTCCAAATTAAACGCAACTTCAAAACGATAATTGAAATAGTGTTTTCACCTTAACCAAACGGCAATGTTTTTGACTCGTCCAAATTGAAAGCTTTTAAAGACAACAAATTCAGTGTTACTTAAAAGTTGAAGTTTAATTTGGTAAGGATAGAAAACATTGTGCCAAAAAGGAAAAAAATGCTGGCATCCAGCATTTTTTCCCTTTCCCACAATGTTTTCAAAAGGCTTCTTCCTCGGGGTCGTGAAAGCAGGGATTGTTTGGTAAAGGGTTGAATAATGTGCTTCATCCTTATAATACTGAAAACGATGTGGGAAAAAGATAAACTACTAGTCACCTACATTTACTCACATTTTTCACTTACTTACTTTTTTCGTTAGGATTGATAAAACTGTGGACCTTTTAAGAAACGGTTTCAAAAACGTTCTTTTCAAAATTAGTTTTGTTTTATAAAATTTAAACCGAAAAGGGTTGGTATAGAAAGTAATGATGTACATGTATACTGTTATACATTAAAAACAATGCTAAACAAATTTGAGTTAACAGTGAATCCAGAGATCAGAGTGTGTAATTATTCCAAGTTATCTTTACTTTACGCTGTTCTCAAAAGTGGTCTAGAGTCACCTAAAGAAAGAGTAAAATCTGAAAAATCCATATATGAGCATCGACTGTGAAAAGGGCTCTATTTCATCTACAAAAGGATTTGACCTGGGAAAACCTACATAGTCCGCGCAGACTGACCTGTGATGAAACATTTTCTGCAAGTCAAAGTACTGGTCAGCCTTTCTGATGATACAGTTGATTGTAAAACTAAATGGATTTTGTAGATGCATGGCTATGTAATGTCATGGGGATGCATCAAACCTCCTGTTTGCAGGGCATGGATCATATACATAGGATATAAATAAGAATATAGCAAACTAGGATTTAATCAGGCTTTAGAAGTTCTTGAAAGTTTTTAAGACGTTTTTAGTGAATTAGCAGGCTAACGACGAAGACCAAGTGTGTCGTAAATTGAAGCTCGTATCATGTGCGTAATTTGTATAGATTACAGGGATCATCAGTGAATTCAAGAAATTTATCGCAGAGTGGGGAACCGGGGAGATCATCAAGCTTGTAGACTTTCTTGGTGTAAGTTGGATTTTGTTATTGCTTCACCTTTAACCCATTACCACACAATCCCTACTTTTGACGCCCCTGAGAAAGAAGCCTTTAGAAAACATTGTGGGAAAAGGAGAAAATGCTGGTAACCAGCATTTTCTCCTTTTCCCACAATGTTTTCTACCCTTCACAAAACAAAATTCAAATTTTAAGTCACTTTGAATTTGTCGTCTGCAAATGCTTTCAATTTTGACCAGTCTAAAATATTGTCGTTTGGTAATGGGTTAAAGATACATATTATCTCATTTTCAGCCAGTTTTCAGCATTTTTTTTCAACCCATTTCACCTCTTTGAATGTAATCATGCCGAATGTTGCCCCTGACAGCTGCATCCTCGGATACCCCGGGGTCTCCCTATTTGCTACGCTACATCGACCCCTGGGACAATTAATTGAATTGAATGCTGGATTTTCATTGGTTCCATCATCATTTTGTGATGGGCGAGTGGACTGTATGCTATGACGTTTCGTATCGATTTTCGGCAGCTGATTCAAAGTTTTATTAGTCAATTGTCCCAGGGGTCGATGTAGCGTAGCAAATAGGGAGACCCCGGGGTATCCGAGGATGTGACAGCTGTGGGGTTGCAAAGATTACGATGGTTATATGCATTTCATACTTTGGTGGCCATCCAAGCTATCGGTGTTGTCGTGTCTGGTTTTAACCCTTTACCAAACAATCCCTAGTTTTCACGGCCCTGATGAAGAGGCCATTTAAAAACATTGTGAGAAAATGCTGGTAACCAGCATTTTCTCTTTTTCCCACGATGTTTTCTACCCTTCCCTAAACAAACTTCAATTTTTGAGTCACACTAATTTTGTCGCCTACTTTCAATTTGGACAAGTTTAAAATTCTGTTGTGTGGTAAAGAGTTAAATGAGGACAATGGAAATGCATGGGTTTAACTTCTAGACTGTAACCTTATTCGTAGGCCTTATTCGACGCTGTAAGGTTTAACGCATAAAATGACACCTAAAGTTATTTGCATGGGCATTCCGCATCATCTTATATACATACATAAGCTCTATGAAACGTTGCGTAGACCAACATATTTGCATTTAGTAATGGGAGGTAACTATGTTAGCCATAAGAGATCCGTTTATAATTATTTTGTGTCACACAACATCGTAATTCATGATGCCACTTTATACTCCAGGAAAACATGGACGACGCCTTACCTAATTCCTACAGGGACGAACTGAAAGGGATGGCTCAAGCGACTGGGATAGAAGTAGGTGAGTTCCGAATACAGCGACATGAGTACGCTCTTTACATGAAATGTATTTGAGAACTAAGCGGGACTCCTAAATTTCCCTTCTGGAGTGCCCCAATTCAATGAAAACTGACGTCACTGGGAACTGACGTCACTGAAACCGTGGTAATACGTGCCAAAGCGTGCAGCTTTGGGCATAATCTTGATGTTAATCTTGATCAACGCCGCCACCAATTGGGATGTTGTGGTGATAGTGTAGTCATGTATACGGGGCTCCCAAGAGGGAAACTGATTTTACGTTGGTTTTTGCCAGTGTACATGATACATATGTTCGGGTCATATTATCCAATCAGATCACGAGAAATTTTACAGTACAATAACAATTATTGTAACGCAGGTTTTATCTACAGCACCGACGACGACGGCTATAATGATGTATCACAGTTTACTTTTTTTGTTTTCAGGAGAACTGTTCATCTACAATATTTTTTACGAGATGTTTAGTGTTTGTACGTCCATCGTAGCGCAAGACAAAAGCGGTAAAATGTTCCATGGTAGAAATTTAGACTTTGGTCTTTTCTTAGGGTGAGTATTAGTCTTTCTCGGTATTTGGTATACAGTTTTATCGCTGTGGGAAGGTATTTCAATATATCTCAATAACGTCATAGTTGAACTCTGTACCAAACGACAATATTTTAGGCTTATCCAAATCGAAAGCATTTGTAGACGACAAAATAATAGGGGACTGAAAATATGAAAATCGTTTTGTGAAGGTAGAAAACATTCTGGGAAAAGGAGAAAATGCTGGTTGCCCGCATTTTCTCCTTTTCCCACAATGCTTTCTAAAGGTTTCTTTCTCAGGGTCTTAAAAAATAAGGATTATGTGGGAATGGGTTAAAAGGAATACGGCGGTCGAATGTTCAACCAAGGAGCCATTTATCGCTGATAATGAAAGAAGATATTCCCTGTCCATTTCTTGAAACAAAAATATGTATTTTCAATAATGAATTAATCGATAAAGACACTGGTGTTTTTGTGTGTGTTGCTTTAATGTACTAGCATTAAGGTGGTAGACCCCTTGTACCTCTAGTGCTGCATGCATAAAATTTTCTTGATAGTTGATAAATGCGGAATTGTACAGGTATCATACTTTTGCACATTTTTAACGGACCAGAAATTTCTTTATGCCTATCTTGAAATCGTTTGTAGATAATTTTTGTTAGTTTCCAGAAAAGGGAGGTAATTACTGTCTCGCTTTGTAATGAAAATATAGTGGTTTTTAGATTAGAAATGATAATTCTAGAAAAGACAAAAGGGAAAAGTGGTTTGGTTAAAGCAGTACAATAAAACTCTTTTTTAATCATAGCAAAATTTGTAGGATAATGTTATTGTGGAAATAGCTGTTTTCTATTCGCGGTCTACAACATAAAATAAGCTTTTTAAATATTTACCAAACGATAACATTTGTGACTGGACCAAATTATAAACATTTGCAGACCACAAAAAAATATGTCTGAGATGATTTCTGTCTTTGATTTTACAGAAAATATTGTTGAAAAAGGAGAAAATGCTACCAGTTTTTTCTCCTTTTTTTCCCACAAAATTTTCAGACGGCTTTTTCCTCAGGGCTGTTTGAATTCAGGATCAATTGCTTAATTGTGAAATCGGTTACAAGAACCGTGTTTGGTTATCCACATGAATTTAATCTAATAAGGATGACAGTTGATGTGCTAGCCTACTAAGTCCTTAAAAAACCAAATAACAAACAACTATACTCTTGAAATATTGCACTGCATGTAGAAAAGTCGAGTTAGTGATGATGCTGCGCCCGCGCGCGAGAGAGAGAGAGAGAGAAGGCAGTTGAAGGGCTGCTTATGGTGCATTTTATTTTAGCTGGGACACAAGAAATCGAACTTGGGAGCTGACTGATGCACTGAGACCTTCTTTGGTGAATCTAGACTGGCAGAAAGGCGGTCAAACAGTCTTCAAATCTGTCAACTTTGCTGGATATGTCGGCGTTCTGACAGCTGTGAAACAGGTTTGTCTTTTGGCTTCACATTTTGTCTTTGCCTTCACATATGTACATGAGATTGTCTCTTCGATTCCATTCGGTGATCCTTACCCCTTTACCACTCAATGCCGGTGTAATGCAGAGAAATGACCATCCCCTACAAAATGACACATGGGTCATTTCTCTACGTAGAGGTATGACCAGGATCATTATTCTACGTAGAGAAGTAATCCATGGGTCATTTTGTAGGGGAGGGTCATTTCTCTGCATTACACCGGCTTTTGACAGCCCTTAGAAAGAAATCTTTAGAAAACATTGTGGGAAAAGGAGAAAATGCTGGTAACCAGCATTTTCTCCTTTTTCCCACAATAGTTTTCTACCCTATCAATGAACAACTGCCCCATTTGAACTACATCGAAATTGTCGTCTGCAAATTTTTTCAATTTGGACAACTCTAAAATTTTGTCGTCTGGTAAAGGGTTAAGTATACACACCGGTGCTGGTAATCAGCATTTTCTACTTTTCCCACAAAGTTTTCAAAAGTGGTCTCTTTCAATGTCTATAGAACTTTTGATCACGTGGTAAAGATCAAGCTCTTGTCTTTTCTTACGAACAAAGTCTGTAACAAAGGAACAAATGAATAAATATATGGCAAAAATAAGGGACCGGGCGGGATTCGAACCCCAGAACTCCCGGACGAAAGGTCAATACCTTAACCGCTGAGCCAAAGAGATATCTCTCTGACGCAGCAGTCAGGTATTGTATTTAAATCGGGACGAAGCCATGCAGGAAAGGGTGGTCTCCAGTAACACTTTATGTGATGGCGTACATTTACCAACTACAATGTATCTGATGTAAACCACTGGAGAATCATACAAGTGAGCCACGCTCTGACAAAAGGGGATTTGATGCATCTACGCGATCCTTGGCACCAAGGTGGTCATCACATACTTATGGATCCGTAATGTCCACTCTTTTGAACAAACGACTTGAGCATGAGGTAGAGGGGTCCTTAATCATACAGAAAATGCAGAAAAGAGAAAAGTTTCGGCTCAGGTCAGCCTGCGCGGACTGCGCAGGCTGACCTGAGTCGATGCTTTTCGCAGATGCATTAAGCCTCCTTTTAACAGAGCATGCTTCAAGTGATACTACTACTACTACTTTGATTCGGTACATTATAGACTCTGATACTCCAAATCTGAGTTGATATAAAACCGCAGATATTAATTCAAACCTTGATTCATACAAAGATCAGGATTCGACATAATAGCCATAGCATTTCAAATATTTGTCAGTCTATAATCTACGGCCCCTAACTCCCATATCAAAAGACGGAAGCTGCCGAGATTGGCCGAATAACCTTTACGAAAACGTCGGTGTTATACGATATTTACCGATGAGCTTTTGAGTCTACAGCCCCTAATTACCATATTAAAAGACGGAAGCTGCCGAGATTGGCCGAATAACCTTTACGAAAACGTCGGTCTTACACGATTTTTACAGATGAGTTTTTGAGTCTACACCCCTTACTATCATATTAAAAGACGGAAGCTGCCGAGATTGGCCGATTAGCCTGTACGAAAACGTCGATGTTACACTACATTTACCGCTAAGTTAAGGGGGGCATAATGCTAAAAAGCCTAATATGTCTAAATCTAATCCAATTTTTACTCTTTATACCGCTTCTATTTTCAGGGTAAATTCACATTCAGTATGGACGAAAGATTTATCGCTGACGGAGGGTATTTAGGTAAACATAAATTTCAAATGTTAAAATACAGGAATTATTCTTTCTTCCCTGTGATGAGAACATTCTTCTTTCTTACTACAAAATAAAATGCTCTGATTGATTACGGCTAAGTCAAACCAAACTTCGCACGAAGAAAACATTTACAGGACGGCCGGGTCCATATTCACAAACCATTCTTAAGAACACATCTCCTTTGCCCAACCGGATAGCTAAGCGATTAGCGTATCTGACTAATGACCTGGAGGTTTCGGATTCGATATCCGGCTGCACCGAACTTTCTTTCTGACAGTTTTTCACCTCCCACCTCTTATGTATGTGAGAAAAGTAGTCAGCAGATTGGAAAGAAAGTTGTGTCTGTACTGGTGTTAGAAAGCCAGGAAACACATTGGTGCGTCACTGATCGACATGATATGACATAATCTGTTAAAATGGCGTTAAACTCCAATACAAACCAAAAAACACTCTCAGTCTTATTCATCAAGATTTTCTAAATATAGAAGTAACACATTTTCTGATTATGAAAGTAACACAACTTGTGATTGGCTAAACCGTGCGGTTTAGCCAATCAGAAGTTGAGTTATTTTCAAATTTAGAAAATTTATCGGAATTAGACACAGAATGTTTACAAGAATGTTAGGTGAATACTGACCCAATCTCAATGAGACATTGCGAAAATGAATACAAAGAAAAAGCTGTTCTGCACCCTTTTGTGGTAAGCCGCGATAGCATAGTCGCAAAGGCACAGTGCTAGTGCCTTTGGCTCTGGGTTTGAATCCACGCCCATAGGAGGACTGATGGTAATCATTGATACGGGGCTCATTTTTCTCTCACTACTGAACACTATTTTAACCATAATTTACATGCTTCAAGAGCCAGGGGCAGTGTTGTGCCAAAAATTTAAAAAAAGAAACCAGGAGCTCATTGGTGGATGGGCTAGCCCCCGTGATATATCTAAAATATTTTGAAAACGATACAAACAATTTTATAACGTGAATATTTAAGGTATTCTTGAATGGATCCGAGACAAAAAGGGCAGCTGGATGGGATTTTTGAGTCGAGAAACCATGGAATTTGCTGAAACATTCGATCAGGCCAAAGATAAACTTTCTAATACACAAATGATCGCGCCAGCATATTTCATTCTTGGGGGAACAAAAGCGGGGCAGGTGGGTCATGTTCACTTCTTTTCCGTTTTTATCGCGCTATGAAATTAGAATGTTGCTCAGACAATTAGACCATTCAAAATATTCATTCTAGCAGGACACTTGAATTCGGCTTTATAGCCAAAGTGCAACGAAAGCGTGGTAAAATCTACGTTAAATATTCCATGTAGAGTGACGTATTTCATATAGAGTGACGTCATGCTGTACAAAGTAAGTTATTCAATGGATTATAATAATTGGAGTGCAACACGCGAAAAGGTGCATTCGGACATTTGCGTAAAGTGTCGTCCCGGATTAGCCTGCGCAGTCCGCGCAGGCTAATCCGTGACGGCACTTTACGACTACATTAGATTTTGTGCTACAGTCGACTTGCGTAACACAGAAAATCACATAAAATCGGAAATTGTCGTTTCGGATTAGCCTGTACGGACTGCACACGCTGATCAGAGACGACACTTTACGCAAATGTCCGAATGACCCTTTTCGCGTGTTGCACTCCACATATTCTGCATCCGCTTTTTCATTCTACCTATGAGCTTGTTTTTCTTCGATTAAGAGTGGATCATATTAGAATCGAAACAATCTTCTTTCTATCGTGGTTAATCGTTCAATAAACCAGGTTGTGAGTTATGATGCGCAATGAATATCACACTCGTACTTTATTTATTATGCCTCATAACTTACAATTGTGGTTTGTTGAACGATAAATCACTATAGAAAGAAGATTATTTCTTAATTTAGAGGCGTTGCATATTCATATTGATTGATATTTACCATTAGATTTTGATAGACGAAGACAGCCAACTAATATTCAAAGACTCAATTCCAATTTGAGCTCAAAATGGACTTTCCATTTATAGGGCAGAGCTCAAGATTGAGAAAGTGATTTTGATTTCAAAATTGAAAATATTGCTAACTCTTCTCTAAATCCTATGTTATGGGAACTCATCAGAATCGTCTCTTAGAGACGATTCTAATGAGCACCCACAACATAGGGTTTGGAAGTGAAGTAATGGGTTTAGAATACCAGCACTCCCTCTTATCTGGATCTCTGTATAGGGTATAGTTAAGCTTGACTATGGAGGAACGATAAGACGCTCCACGTTTCCAGCAATATTTGAAAGGATATAATGCAATACAAGCAACCTTTTATCCGACAAAAAATAAATAAAATGATTAAACAAACTGCAGTCCACTTATTAACTGTAGCGGGTATAGAGGAGCTAAAATCAAAGTACTGAAAGTAGTGATAGCAACTGTGTCTCAACATTGGACCAACACTCTTATTATAATTTCCATGTCTGTTCTCTAAATTTGGAAGTACATGATTGTAACCACAGGCCTTTGAAGCTCTGTTGGTCTATCACATAACACTAAAATTGTCCTTTGTTCGCTCATCGAACGCTTAACCCATTACCACACAATCCATATACCTTTGTCGACCTTGAGAAAGAAGCCTTAAGAAAATATTTTGGGAAAAGGAGAAAATGCTGGTAACCAGCATTTTATCCTTTTTCCACAATGTTTTCTACTCTTCACAAAACAGATTTCAAATTTTCAGTCACTTATATGTTGTCGTCTGCAAATGCTGTCAATTTGGACAAACTTTAAATATTGTCGTTTGGTAATGAGTTAAAGTACGTTGGTGCATCGCCTGTATATCACGGAATATAGATTCTATATATAAATTTTCATCAACACTGTTTCTATAAATCGCACATTGGTAACTCCCTCTAC
This sequence comes from Tridacna crocea, assembly GCA_943736015.1. NCBI lineage: Eukaryota > Metazoa > Mollusca > Bivalvia > Cardiida > Cardiidae > Tridacna > Tridacna crocea. Next base: position 50,203,972 of record OX031063.1, read on the forward strand.
ATCGTATATAGTAAGACCTTTTCAAACCATATGCTGTACAGAGGGAATCAGCCCCAATCTGCTATTTATAGTAACGCTGTCCGATCATGAAAATTTCGTTACCCCATGATAGACCAATAGTGTTTCAAAGGTCTATAATGTAACGCAATTTCTGATTGCCCAACCAAATGACATAGCCACTCAGAATTTCCCTTACTTTCTGGTTCAAGAATAAGAATAAAAATGTAATTTGTAAATGGTGAATAGGGCGGGGAAGTTGGTATAAGCATGTTAGTTGGTTATTTCCAGGGAGTTGTAATCACGCGTAACCGCGAGGTGAATGGTACCGATGTTTGGCCCATGACAAACAAAATGGCGGGTGGATGGTACGTGCTGGAAACCAACTACGATCACTGGAAAGCGCCTTTTGTATTGGACGATCGCCGGACTCCAGCTAATAAATGTATGCAGAACATGACAGTTAATGTATGTTAATCAATATTTTTATCCCACAAATTACAGTTTGAAATAAAATGTATACAACCGAATTTTTATAAGCATATTTTTCAGTTTTCGTAGATGATTGTGTATGTCAGTTAAGAATTTTGTGACCAGTTTACGTACATCTTACATCAGACGGCGGCTGCACAAAGCATGATTGTATATCGTGCGAGTCAAAATAAATTTAACCCATTACCACTCAATCCCTCTTTTTGACGACCTTGAGAAAGAAGCCTTAAGAAAACATTGTGGGAAAAGGAGAAAATGCTGGTTACCAGCATTTTCTCCTATTTCCACAATGTTTTCTACTCTTCACAAAACAAATTTTTAATTTTCAGTCACTTTTATTTTGTCGTCTACAAATGCTTTCGATTTGCACAAGCCTAAAATATTGTCGTTTTGGTAATGAGTTAAGGTAAGACCTGTGTAATGCACTTCCGGTGAAAATTCTAATTGGTTGATAAATAAGGAATAATAAGGATTTATGCAGAAATAATATTTTTGCACATTTCTAACGGATCAGAAATTCCGTTTATGTCTATCTTAAAATATTTTTTGGATACTTTTGTTAGTTTTCTGAAAAGGGAGATAATTATTATCTAGTTTTGAATTGAGAATATAGTGGTTTTAGATTTATAAATGATAATTCAAAGAAGGAAGAAATGGAAAAAATGAAATGGTGAAAGTAGTTCAATAATACTCATTTTTAATTATAGCTAATTTTGCAGGATGATATTTTAGTGGAAATGGCTGTTTTCTATTACACAGGACTTACCTTAAATAAAAAATGAAAAACAGTTGCGTCAGTGGGAAAAAAAGTGCTCTGCTTCAAAACGCAAAATATCGTCTGCATAAGCAAATAAGATTCTACAATGACTCATGTGTATGCACTGTAGAATATGACATAGTTTAACTCTTTACCAAACGACAAAATTTTAGACTGGTCCAAATTAAAAGCACTTGCAGACGGAAAAATAAAGATTACTCAAAAATTGAAATCTGTTTCTAGTAGGATAGAAAACATTGTGGGAAACGGAGAAAATGCTGGTTACCAGCATTTTCTCCTTTTCCCGCAATGTTTTCAAAAGGCTTTTATCTCATGGTCGTAAAAAACCAGGGATTGTTTGGTGAAGGTTTAACAAAGTATCAGACAAGTCAAATTTTAGATTCATCCATAGTCAAAGCGTTTACAGACGACGAACAAGGCGTAGCTCAGACTGCACGTAGCATTTGTCTATGAAATGGTAGGAAACAATGTTGGAAAAAGGAGAAAATGCTGGTGACCATCAGTGTTTTTAAAACCCATGTCCACCAGGGTCGATAAAACGGTTGAGGTTAATAGTTACTAGTAAATGTGAGAATAATTTAAATAGTACTGTATTTGTAATGGTTAAATTGCAATGATTGTTTACCTTTAAAACATTGTACATATTGTTACAGAACGTTGGTATCCCAGCCTTATTTGATGTTTTGTCGTCTAAACCTGTGCTAAATAAGGTTTGTAAACGTACACCTTTTATACTGCTATTCAGTCGATCTTTTCTTTCGTAATACATGTACAGTGCCATTTACAACGGAGCTATATGCTCTTTAAAAAAGAGAATGTATTATATTTCATGTGTCTGTTTTTAGAAATGTTATGGTAAAGATATGTCGTAATTTAAGCTGGGGGGAATTATTTCCCCGTCACAGTGATTAATTTCCTCCTGCCGAATATATTGAACTACTTTTTTTGTTGCACTTTCTAAAAATAGAATCATTAGTTTCAAAAGTGGCATTTGTTGACAAAATAATCATAGGAAATAAAAGATGTGATTTATTTCATCAGCTTTTGGTTAATATGGGGAAATATTTGTCTCAAAAGGGAAAGGTATGCGAAAATAACTCGCGCCTTACGGCACTCGTTATTTTCGCATACCTTTCCCTTTTTCGGCAAATATTTCCCCCATATTAACCACAAGCTGATGAAATAAACTCTATCTAATGCATCTACAGATCGTATCGTCCCAGGCCAAATCTACAAGTGCTGTTTTGTAATGTTTGATGGGCCCAAGACACTTCACAGCACAACTGTATAGTAGTTCTTGGATGCCACAAGGATATTGACTTATATTTCGGGACTTAATCTGCCTGTTGTGATAGGAAGCTATTCAACAGGCTCTTTCATATCATATTTGTCCTGCTGAGAATGAAAGGGTTAGGGGATTACAAACTGACTTTTTTCCTTGGGGAAGTGGGGGGGGGGGGGGGGAATGGGGCGGGAGGGGTTATTTCTTTGTGTTGAGCAGCCGTGACTTTAGTGCTATACCGGATATTTTGCACTTATCCATGCGTTCCTTAGAGAATCCCCACAAGAACTACGCACAAGATTGGTTTTAACCCTTTACCAAACGACAAAATTTTAGACTGGTCAAGATTGGAAGCATTTGCAGACGAAAAAATATTTTTGACTAAAAAACTGAAATTTGCTTATGGAAGGGTAGAAAACATCGTGAGAAAAAGGAGAAAATGCTGGTTACCAGCATTTTCTCCTTTTCCCACAATATTTTCAATAGACCTTTTCCTTAGGGTTGTTAAAAGTCGGGACTTTTAGGTAAAGGGTTAAAACAACTGGCTACTTTGCAAATAAAAACTGAGTTGAAAACAGTATGCAGGGGAGAGAGAGGAATGACTCCTGTGTCATTGAATTGCATCTGTATTGTTGTTCATACTTTTAAATTAAGATATGAACCGAGGTCCCTGTTTACTTATCTCTGTACTCATGCTGTGTATGTCTGTAACTCTGTGCCAACAGGAAAATCAGACATGACACTTTGTATTTCAGTTAACAACATACTCGGCTCTGATGCAGGTGGACAGCGGACATTTAGAGTCCTGGCTTCAGTTTTGTCCAGACCCGTGTGAACCCTGGTAACGCATGTGTGAAATTGAATGGAATTCCTCATAATCCGATATAACTAAGACATTTTACTTTCAAAAAAGTGGAGATTTTCTTTTGTCAACTAATGTGACTTTACCGTCAATTACCATTTACAATATTACGTATACTAATAATTTTGGCAGCCCTTTTGAAGCTTGAGTTAGTTTTGTAAGATCCAAAAATGCAATGAAGAATACGTAAATGAAAAATGTGTTGATGATTGATTACAATCATGTAGCTGGCGGGGTGGATTCCTGATCAGACTGTACTCTCTATTTGGTCTAATCTTGATCTGCACTGTTCGTAATACCCTTTATATGTTGATAGTAGGGTTATATAGGATCTGACCTTATTTGCGATTTGCTATAAAATGTAATTAAACTAACACGTTAGTCTACGGAATTGTTTTCATTGAAGACTTTTGCATCCTGAATAACATTTTTTTTTCTTGAAGAATTCTATTTCAAAATCTAATGAGTGTCACATTCTTTGATGAAAACAGCAATGTACGTATAAAATTTCTATTATGTATACATATGAATTAATATCATAACAAAGTTTATAACGGCTGAAAATTGTTGAATTTTACTATAAAATATTATCAGTGAAAGCAATCAGAATAGTCTATATCGAAAACAACTCGAATAAAGTCTTCTACAGCCCTGAGTTTTCTTAAAAATTACAATCACAAAAGAGAAGTTGAAATACAGAAAAAGTCAACGATAAATTTTGTTCATAAACAGAAAAATTTACATCGCCAGCTTGTAAGAACCTAGATCAAAACCTGCACATGTTCATGATTTTAACCGGTTCGACTTTTCTTTAATTTGACAGGTCAGATCGTTCAACATGACACGTTTATACATGACCCAGTCCTCTTTAATCTGAAGATTGTCTTGAAACACGTGCTCGTCTGGGTACGGACGGACGAACTCTCGGACTCGTTTCTTCACAGCCTCATTTGCGTGTTTGACGTAGAACTCTTTGGAAAGCATGATACATTCTGCACCGCGGCTTACCTACCATTTAAAAAAGAAATATCAAGGATCATTTAATTGGACTCCATAAGGTAAACGCGAAACAGACGAATTTAAAAACATCATCACAATATCGTGGATTACAAACATAAAAAAAAAAACAATGTCTAATAATAGGACATGAATATAATTAAGCCATGCTTTGTGGGAAAGGGGTTTATTTCATGCTTTCCGGTTGGACATCGAGAAATAGCAGTGAAAATATTTTTCGATATTTTGCGGGTGCGGCTAGTGAAAATACCGATTTTTATAATTATTCCAGTTACCCAGTTACCCAGGTAAATTGCGCGCGACCGTCACAACCAGATGGATATATGACGTCATTTACCTTACATTTCTCGCGCTTGACGTAATAGTGCATTGCTATGCGAGAAGGGTAAGCCGAGGGGAATAACTGGCAAAAAACTTTACTGGATTTGATAAAGCTTCTCCCAGAAAGGGTTAAAAGCATAAAATGAATAGAATATTTGGTTGTTTTTTTTCCGGTGAAAGATCGAAATTTATTTCATCGAGTGAACATCATCGGCAATATTTACCGATGACTTTCACTTGATGAAATAAATTTAGATCTTTCACCGAAAAAAAAAACCAAAAACAAATATCTTCTATTGCATCCACAAAAAAGTATCGACCCAGGTCAGCCTGCACAATTGGTGCAGGCTGACCTGGGTCGATACTTTTTTGTAAATTTTGTGCTAGTCCTAGGACCTGTCTAATACATTCAGTCGGTTGTTGGACAAAATTGATTTTTGTGGATCCATAATTAAGTGATAACTTATTTAGTATGGCGCATCACAGTGATGCGTTAACTCCTATATGGCAAAACGAGGCTAATATCATGAATAAACTGTGATAAACGACCATTAACACCATTTCTCCTTTTCCCACAATGTTTTCTATCCTTACCAGAACGAATTTCCATTTTTGAGTCAAATTTATTTTCCAATCTGCAAATGCTTTCAATTTTTGGGCTAGTCTAAATCTTTCTGGTCTGGTAAAGGATTAAAACGCGACTTGCTCTCTACCAACCGATAAAGTTTTTGATAGATCCAAATTGTAAGCATTTGCAGATGATAAAATGAATGTAACTCAGTGTATGAAAGTATGTAGGAAAGGTAGAAAACATCATGGGAAAAGGAGAAATGGTGTTAAGGGTCGTTAAGCACGTGAATTTTGGGAATTCAATTACTGGAGGAACTTACCAAGCTTACGGAGGTGTGTGATCTTTGGATGTCGTCGTGGAACTCAACCGATTCTAGACCCTGTTTCACAAAATAAATGTTAAAATTTAGTTAGAAAATAACGAACAAACCACTTACTCTACATCTTCGCAAGCCAAGGGTAACGATCTACTACGCTACTCTACCCTTGGCGGATCGAGCTTGATTTTTACATTCTTCATTCTTGCGATACGCATTTTCATTGGTTGCAGCTAGCTCTAACTGCACGAATCAAATCGCTCGTAGCATTTCACCTTTGATAAAAATATAACAAGGTCGCGACCTTTCGAATAAAAATAGAAGGTAAAAATGGGTACCTCCATGGATGTGCGCAAGATATGTAATGATTCATTACCGAAAAAACATAGACGAACAATATTTACAGAAAGTTTCAGTATGACCAATCAATTATCAGGGGTTTTAGGCCATGTCCCAGCACTTGAAGATGGAATGTCGAAGTACTTTTGTGGTTACTGCTTCATGTTGAATTATTCGTAAACGGTCTGTGAAACGATATTTTATTGGATATCAGAAATGACATGTAAAGGGGGATAATAACAAGCATCTAATGGGGGCGTATTCCGGGAATTTTGAAATCGGGCTGCCAAGGTAAGATTCACGTAGTGATTGTAACCTTGGCTCGCGAAGATGCTTACTCTATTTCCCAACTTTTCTTCTCGTATCAATAACCTTACAGTCAACGTTACACATATCATAAACCCAAAAAAGAGATTATAGACAGAAACTTTTGGAGACGGGTGTACAAAAGGTCAAATGTAAGTTTTTACACCAAACAAATGGACTATACTTACAAATATGTCACGTGGTTTCATGGTGGACACTTGCACAAACACCGGACCTGGTTTCACAGCTGCCGTTTGGTCTGCCGATGTCTCTGTCTTTTTGGGTCGACAACTAGCCGGAGGTTCATATTGCTTCCTTTTTGAAAAGCTGCTTTCGGCCGACTGGGATATGGAGAATAACGAACAACGGTTAACCCAGTACGACACAATCTCTAATTTTGACGACCTTGAGAAAGAATCCTTTGGAAAACATTGTGGGAAAAGGAGAAAATGCTGGTTACCAGCATTTTCTCCTTTTCCCACAATGTTTTCTACAAATTTCAAATTTTCAGTCACTTTTATTTTGTCGTCTGCAAATGCTTTCGATTTGGGCAAGCTTAAAATTTTGTCGTTTGGTAATGAGTTAACTACAGAAGCATAAAAGGTACAACTGTCTTTGAAGAGCACTTAGGTAGGAGCCAATCTCTCGGACAAAGGATTCATTGCATCCCCATGGCGCATGATACTATGCCAGTCATTCTATCATAATGGCTCCACTATAATTATCATCAGTTTACTTTAAAAACCTTGTAACTACAGCTGGAAACAAGCTGTAGTTAAGAGGTTTTTCAAGTAAACCGACGATATTCATTTTGTGCACGCAACAAGGTTATGAGGTACACTGACTTAGAAATGGCAGAAACTTTTTTCGCGGATTTTGCACGCTGACCTGGGCCGATACTTCTAGAAAATGCATTTAAGTCCATCTTTACAAAACCTGACTTATAAGTGAGTAAACATGATGGAATTCGCAAAAGAGAGCAATGAGACTAAGCTATCAAAAGTAGGCATTGTGTGGTAATGGGTTAATGCATCTACAAAGAATTGACAAGACTCAGCTTATGCAGTCAGTGCGGGCTGGCATGGTTCGAAACCGAAGGTTCTTGCTGTAAGTCAGTTTTCTACGTGTAAAAAGAACATGTGAACTTTATTAATTGTACGGGCAGGTGGCAGGGGACTTGGAATCATGTCACCCCGAGCCATGAACAAGTTACCAAGTCCCCTGCCACCTGACTGTACAACGAATATATCATACTGCAAAGTTTTACCATTCAAATGCTTATCAAATCCCTGTTTTGGGGATTAAAAAAAAGAAATCTGCTGGAAAATTAGAATTTCCCTTCTGAGTGCCTAAATTCAATGAAAACTGACGTCACTGGGAAATGACATCACATAAACCTTGTAATAGATCTACGTGCTAATACGTGCAGCTTGGCACATTATCTTGATGGATATTCTGATCGACGCCTTCATTTTGGATGCTTTTTTGATAACGTAGTCATATACATGGGACTCCCGAAAGGAAAAGTGCTTTTGCCAGTGTACATGATATATATATCCTATCAGAAAACGAGAAATTTCTCTGCAGTATAGTTAAATGAATTATTCGGCTGAGAGACAAAATTGATCGATATTTATGGGCTGACTTAAATGCATTCCCTTTTGCCATAGCAAGGCTCAATTATACGACGACAATGGTGAAATAGTACTCACAAAATGAGCTTTCTTGGTATCCGGATGTTGACTGTAGGTTTCCTTGGAAAATTTGACATGCTTGTCGGTTCCTTCTTCAGCATCAGGAACAGCGTCTGTCTGTATTGATAGAACAAATATCCTTTAACTTAAAAATCTCCCGTTTTACATATCCTTCGGAGAAATGATTTTCGAATAGAAATAGCAAAAAAATGCTGATAAGTTTCATTTAGATATCGGAAATTTGACTATTATTAAAGGCACCAAACCTTCATCAAGAAATTTACAAATTTAGCCCCGAAATTCTATTCTTACAAACTTGAACTATAAACACCACCAGTTTTAATGGAATATTCAGCATTACTTTTATCGTGTGTATGTACCGTAATCTAAAAATTTGGCTGGCAACACGGGAAATGGGACATTCGGATATAAGTGTTCTCTCTGACCAGCCCGCGCAGTCCGCACATGCTAATTCGAGATAGCACTCCACGTAAACATTAGAATTTGTCCTACGTGACTTACGTGAAATAGAAAATCACACAGGATCGGAAAGTGTCGTCTTGGATCGGCCAGCTTTATCCAATCAGAAATTGCTTTACTTTCTAAATCTAACGCTAACCATCGTTTAGAATGGTTGATGAATACAGGTGCTCTGGAAAATGTTTAAGCCTTTTCCAAATGACAAAATTTTAGAATGGTCTAATTTGAAAGCACTTGTAGACGGCAAATTTAATATTTGCTGAAGTGGTCAGAATTGTATGTGTAAAGGTAGAAAACATTGTCTCTAAAGGAGAAAATGCTGTTTGAAAAAAAAAAAAATCTTCTTCCTCATTTCATTAAGAGTTGGAATTGTGTAGGAAAGCGCATAACAGATGATTGAAATATCAGGAAATACCCGTAATAAAAAATAGACGGCTTAACTTGCCTGCAAATAGGCGTAGGGCAAAAGAATAAACATGTGTACATTTTTTTACCACAGGCGCCTTAGAATAAACGTGTGTACATTTTTTTACCAAAGGGGCCTTCAGAATAAACATGTGTATATTTCTTACCACAGGGGCCTTCAGAATAAACATGTGTACATTTTTTACACAGGGGCCTTCAGAATAAACATGGGTACATTTTTTACACAGTAGCCTTCAGAATAAACATGTGTACATTTTTTATACAGGGGCCTTCAGAATAAACATTTGTACATTTTTTATACAGGGGCCTTCAGAATAAACATGTGTACATTTTTTTATACAGGGGCCTTCAGAATAAACCTGTGTACATTTTTTATACAGGGGCTTTCAGCCTGAATAAACATGTGTACTTTTTTATACAGGGGCCTTCAGAATAAACATGTGATCATTTTTTATACAGGGGCCTTCAGAATAAACCTGTGTACATTTTTTATACAGGGGCCTTCAGCCTGAATAAACATGTGTTCATTTTTTATACAGGGGCCTTCAGAATAAACATTTGTACATTTTTTATACAGGGGCCTTCAGAATAAACATGTGTACATTTTTTATACAGGGGCCTTCAGAATAAACATGTGCACATTCTTTTACCACAGGGGCCTTAGAATAAACATGAGTACATTTTTTATACAGGGGCCTTCAGAATAAACTTGTGTACATTCTTTTACCACAGGGGCCTTCGGAATAAACATGTGTACATATTTTACCACAAGGGCCTTCAGAATAAACATTTGTACATTTTTTACCACAGGGGCCTTTAGAATAAACATGTGTACATTTTTTACCACAGGGGAATTCAGAAATAAAAAAACATTTTTGACCAATCACAAATTTCTATCTGTTCATGTGTTGTCAGTTTCAAAAAGTAGGTCAAAAGCCATCACTTTCAGCTAAGCCGAAAACAACAGAACGTTAACTCACCTCTTGCTTTTGACTTTGGCTCTTTGGTCGCTTTCTTAACCCTGTGTCGACTTTTGGAACTTTTAATAAAAATAAAAATCATATTTGTTTTCTTTATAAATGGATGAATCAATATCAAAATGTACTACAAAAGTACGACCAGTTTCTCTCTGAGGAATGATGCATCATTCATCAGAATCCTATCTGACAATAATATTTACTAATTTGAAACCCTAAGCCAATCATATGACTAATTTGGAAAGTCAGAATAAAGACAAAGTTTGGGATGGATAGAGAATAGAAGACCATATCTTTCTAAAGACAGATCGATGTAAAAAAAAAATACTCGGAATAGGAAGCTTTGAAGTGAACTTCAGAAACCTTATTAGCAATTCCCTATGCTTTGTTTTAAGGTAATTCTTCGGTAGTGGAAAATGCACTGTCTTTTATCACTACATTTTGAATGTTTTGATATCATTAAAAGGTGAAACAACTTTATCCCAGCAAAATTTGAGATTGTTTTCTTTAAATTTGTTATTATAATCAAACATTTACTTTATGTTTATTATAAAACTAGAAAGGAATCTCCCTTTGGGTTTAATTAACAATTACACGTTTGATTAATCAGTTTAGATAAATCCTAAAAGAGAGAAAATTAAAAAGATTCGTCTACTGAAAAAATGCCAACAATAATTGCTCACTTTCTCATCAATAATTCAATTAATTTTTTTTTCACAGCTGTACTAAAAACCATTACACATGCCTTGACTCACAAAAGAGCCAAAGAATAATGTTTGCAGAATACGAAATACATCGTACAGTCTTACCAAATACGACTGCTTTAAATTTCGGTGACGTCACAATGTCGTCGATTTTCGGTTTGGCACTAAATGATTTGGCAGTTACTCCCTTCAACTTTTTTAGGACTTGACAAGAACCCTGAATTTCAACAGAAAAGAAGTTCTATTTAAGTTGCCAAACGAAAAAAATGTATATTATCTAAATCGAAATCAATTTCAGGCGCCATCAAAATTATGACTAAAAAACTGAAATTCGTTTGTAATAGGGTAGAAAACATGTGGGAAAAGGTAAAAATGCTGATAACCAGAATATTCTCTTCTTCTTTTCATTTTTAAAAAAAGCTTTCTTCCTACAGGTTTTGAAACTCTGGCGTGTTTGGTAAAGAGTTAACCATTTGCCAAACATTTTTGTTATTTGTAACCCATCATGCACAAATGGACCTTCTGGGAACCTGCGAAAAGTGTCAGACCTGGTCAGACTGGGCGAATTGCGCTGGCTGACCAGGGTTGAACTTTTCGCTTGAATGACATTTTCTTTTCAAAACGAGGTCATTGTACCTTGTTATACAATCATTTTTGAATTATCAACTTAAACTGACCTGCACTATCGTTGATCTGTTTTCATCTAATTGATGTACAGAATTCCAAGATGGTCCCTTTTTGCGTGATGGGTCACATATATTTTTGAAGTCAGTAGGAAAAGCCTAAGAGATGTGGCATGAAACTTGTAAGCGAAAAAATATTAGGTAAACTTTAAGGTGTAGGTTCGATATTACGACTGGCAAACTAAATTGTTACTAACAATCTTTCGGATAGAACATAAGATCTAGATCCCGTGTGACGCTGCTAAGGTTATATACACCAAGCACGTAAAAGTGCCAGGCTTAACGTAGGATTGGTTTCGTCCTATATATTGCACTATCAGCGTGATGTATTGTCGGATTACTTTAAAAACCTCGTAACTACAGCTTGTTTCAAGCTGTAGTTACGAGGCTTTTGAAGTAAACCGAGAATATCTAAAAATCCTTTGGAGGCCACACTCATATGGCCAAGCGATGAACAGACTTTCTAGTGTTAAAAAGTAGAACATTTATGTATTCATTAAAAAATCTATATATAGGAATGGATCTAAAGTCTACGAGGTAAAACATATCTTCAGTGTCAGTTGAGGGTAGGAGACTTATCGATGCTACGAGGGTCAGTCAAAAATAAGTGAGCACTGCCTAATAACTTTTTAAAACTATCTGGTAAACAAATTACATGCTTATAATCCCTCAAAGTAATCTCCCCTGGACTGGATGACAGAATTCCATCTCTTTGGCAACGCTTGGATGCCGGTTGCTAGGCTACCAAAGTTGATTCATCGTACCTTCCTCTTCACGGCACACTCAAGTTCATCCAAACTCTGGTAGCGTATTCCCCATAAAGGCTCCTTAAGTTCTGGGAACAAATCAAAGTGGGGGGGGGGGGCTCAAGTCAGGGGAGTAGGGGGGATGATCAAGAACTTCCCACTGGTATGACTCCAGCAGCTCCTTCACAACGTTGGCTTTATGAGGTGACGCGTTATCGTGTAAAATTATAGCGGCGTGCGGTCAATCATCTGGCGCTTTTGGCGTATTGCTGGACGAAGTATTGTTCTAATATACATCTTATAGTACTCTTTATTCACAGTCTCACCAGTTGGTACCCTATGTGCCGTCAATACTCCACGAAAATCATACACAAAGATCATCAATATTTTGGCACAGTTCTGACTTCGACAGAATTTTACGGGTCTTGGGGAGTTTTTTGTATGCCATTCACCGATTTGGCGCTTTAATTCGGGTTCAAAAGACCGAATCCATGTCTCATCGACTGCAATGATTCGTTGTAACATTTCATCGCCATCTTCACCATATCTTTTTAGAAGTTTACAGGCAATGTTTACACGTTGGTGTTTTTCACTGTCCGACAGCATGTGGGGCACCCATCAGGCCGCGATCTTCCTCATTTGCAGACATTCCATTAAAATTCTATGAACTGACCCGTGACTTATGTTCAACTCATGAGCAATTTCATCACATGAATACCTTCTGTCATCCTTCAACAGTTTTGCAACAGTTTCCACATTTTCACCGGTCATTGCCGACAAAGGCCTTCCGCACAGGTGCTTGTTGCTAACTGTATTTTGCCCCTTGTTGAATTGTCTTACCCATCGGGTGATAGAACTATATGGAAGTACAAACTCTGAACCTACTTCCTCAAGTGCTTTGTGAATTTCTATCGCGCTTTTACCCCGCATAGCCTCAATCTTAAAATATGTTACTTCACGGCAGGGAATCACGTGACACAACAACAACAACAATGACCGATATTTGAAAAAAAATCCCCGACTTCAGGTAAGAAAATCTTCAATAATTCCTTTAATACATGACCGATTGGAATTTGGTTTGTAGCAGAGAAGGCGGAAGGACTCCAGGGATTTGCTTGATGTGTTAGATTTTTTAAACAAGGTAAATAAGGTATTGACGAGCAAACAAATTCTTTACCCTGGATAATTTGTTTGCTCGTCAATAACTTTTTTATCAAGTGTTGTTTAAAAAAGTCGGGGAATTTTTTAAAATATCGGTCATTGTTGTTGTTGTTGTCACGTGATTCCCCGCCGTGTTACTTGTTCGTCGCGCATCAGCGTGAACGCACCATCTGCCATGACAATTTTGTAAATGACGTCATATTTACATGACGTCATGTAAAGTTGTTTTTTCCCGCGCAAGTTTTGCACGAGACATTAATGATTAATCGTGCCAAGTTTTTTTAGCCTACGTAAAAAAATAAAAAAGTTATGAGGCAGTGCTCACTTATTTCTGACTGACCCTCGTAGTACTGTGGGTTTTAACCCTTCGGCTGCCAAGCACGACCCATTGACCTTTTGCAGACAATGTAGATCACGATTAGAGAGCAAAGAACGTGTAGTCTGATCTTGTATCTACACCGTCTGATAAAGAGAATTTTTCAAAAAAAAAAATGCCTTTGAAATGTCAAAATAAGGATTTTCACTATCGGCTTGAAATGTTCATTTCACTTATTTGGCAGGTAGCGGGTTAAAAAATCCACAGTTTATCGCAAATTGTATGCATTACAAAGGTATATTATATTTCATGAGTCTATTTTTAGAAATGTTATGAGTACAGAAATGACGTCATTTTAGGACGTTTTCGGTAGTAATTTCTGCACATCACTTTGGCGATTTCAAGGGAGACAATAACAGACGGTAACTCTTCTCAAAGAAAGTATTTGTATATCGTTCGTACAATACCATGAATTTCGGATACGTTATGTTTCGAAGCGAAGAACGAGTCTACAATATCAACTTAACGGACATTTTGCAAAAAAGATCTAAAGGGGGAAGGTTCAGAAAAATACAGGTAAGTTTCGGCGGTATCGACTTTCTCAGAGACTAGAGTCTACTGAACACGACAGTGCCGATCGGTCTGTGCGCCTAAACGGTTATTTTACAAAAAATCTAGCATGGCAACATATCTTTTTCTTTTCATTTTTGTACTTACCATTAAATTTTACTCTATATATCAAAAAAATTAGAAAATTCTATGAAAGGAATTTTTCAAAATTTTGAATTAATTGAAGACTGCATGTTGATTTTGCTTATATTTTAGCGAATCAAGAAATGAGAAAAATAATTTCTTAAAAAGAAAATGAATTCAGATTATTTCATTCATACAGAATCAAAAAATAATATATTAAATATGGAAAATAATATTTGCATTGTATAATAAACTTTCTATCACTGTATTACTATCATAAAGATAAAGTTTCATCTTAGTTATATAGTAGGATAAGGGTTCAGACACATTTATCATTTCCACAATGAATAGAGTTTATTTCATCAGTTTGTGGTTAATATGGGGAAATATTTGCCTAAAAGGGAAAAAGTATGCGAAAATAACTCGTGCCATACGGCACTCGTTATTTTCGCATACCTTTCCCTTTTTCGGCAAATATTTCCCCATATAAACCACAAGCTGATGAAATAAACTCTATTCATTGTGGAAATGATAAATGTGTCTGAAATCTTATCCTACTATATAACTAAGATGAAACTTTCAAACCGATAGTAGAAACCCAAATTTTGCTCAATCGGAGAGATTTTTGGTTGAAAGATATCTTCTTATCGGACAATGTAGATCCAAGATCAGACTGCACGTTCTGTGCAGTCTGATCTTGATATACATTGTCCGCAAAAGGTCAGTGAGTCGCGTTTAGCAACGAAAGGGTTCAAACGGTGCATCCGCATATCATTGCCTGTTGAATATATACAGTCTCGTACTTACAGATTTTACGATGTACAGCCATTCAGAGTTGTTGCTATTTGGAACGATCGTCGTATTTCTCCTGTAAGATAGAATGTTCTTTTGTACATGATAGTATATTCGTGAAGCAATCAACACTTTCTAGACCCTGTCAGTCCCATGAAATAGAGGCATTTGCGAACGGCAAGGATCCAAGATCAGACTGCACAGAACCTGCAGTTTGATCTTGGGTCTAAACCGTTCGCTCGTGACGTCGAACCTATACGATAAAGATCTTTCACAGGTTCAGTGATTGTACATTTATTTCAAACCGCCCAAAGAGGTCAGGTTTATCTTTTCGACGCTGTAAAAGATAACTTTATAATCGGGGAGCCTTTGTTGTTTCAGGTCATCCAGACAAGAAAGCAGCTGAAAATGAAACCATGCAATGTACTGTCTTAGAATCATTGTAAAACATTTTTCTTTCAAAAGCTCACTACAGTTAACAAGAATATCATCAATGTTTAAATCAACGATTTGCTCAGAAGAAATACATGAACTTACAGGTGGCATAACCATTTCTTTTCAGATTTACATTTAATACGGAAATTCAAAATGTTGCTTTATCTTGGCGGTGGTAGCGTTTATGTTTGTGGTGGTGGTGGTTGTTATGATAGCGATAATGATGATGATGATGATTATAATAACGATGATGGCTTACTTGAAGAAGTGAAGTAGGCAAAATTCTGGATGCTCTATCAACTCATCTATCGGCCAATCTTTCATGAAGTCTAGGTTACTTGGAAAGAGGAAAAAAGGTAAAGCTAAATATAATGTTAGCCTATAAATACAATCAAGAACATAATCTAGAATCCAAGAAAACGTATATATAACACAACTTTTTTACCGTGAATCAGAAATCCGTCGAAAGTGGCATAAAGCGCTCTTCAAGGAATTAAATAGACTGTGATAAAAGGGGAGACACC
Organism: Tridacna crocea; assembly: GCA_943736015.1. Taxonomy (NCBI): domain Eukaryota; kingdom Metazoa; phylum Mollusca; class Bivalvia; order Cardiida; family Cardiidae; genus Tridacna; species Tridacna crocea. The sequence continues at coordinate 50,219,884 of OX031063.1, forward strand.
CTGTCCTAAAACTGTCTTTACTACTACTAGCATCAATAAGACTATCAAAACTCCATGTGCCAATCATTCCAAACGCTCATCGTCTGATTCTCAAGACAGCAAATGCAATTTCTGACTGGCTTGACCAATTGGTGTTGCCTATCAGAAATTCTGTTGTTTTCAACAATAATGCAATATGTAGTGGCCTAGCGATCCCGGGACATTCTTACGAAAGAAACAAATAAACAAATGTATAGCTGAAATATAAACCGCCTCTGGAAGGATACGAACCCATGACGGGCAAATATTCTCGTTTTTCGAGGTTTAAATGACCATTAATATAATCACTGAGCCAAAGACATATCTCTCGATGCAGTTATCAGGTATTGTATTTAAATCGAGATAAAGCTATGCATGAAGAAGTGATGTCCCGTAACACACACCGCTCGTATGGTCATCTTTTATTGATGATTCAAAGCGTTATTAGGCATAAAGTCCGTTTTAGGTCAACAAAAGGGGTTTAATGGCTTAATGGCTAATCCCGGACGAGCCCCCATCTTACCGACAATGTCCTTCGTCAAACAAAAAGTTTTACTTCTTAAAACTTTCTTTTCCTTTAGGAGGGGTAGTGTCATGTAGATAGGATATAAAGTGACCTGTTTTTGGTATAGTCGAGCGACATGAGGAACATGTGGTTAACCATTATCTTATAGAGGATATTTGTTTTTTTCTGTGAAAGATCGAAATTTATTTTATCGAGTGTACACCATCGGTAATATTTTCACGAGAGGCGCAGCCACGTGTGAAAATATTACCGATGGTGTTCACGAGATGAAATAAATTTCGATCTTTCACCGAAAGAAACAAATATTCTATTTATTTCATGCTTTTAACCCTTTCTTGGAGGAGCCTTATCAAAATCCAGTACAGTTCTTCTCCATTATTCCCCGTGGCGTACCCCTCCCGCATAGCAACGCATTATAATATTACGTCAAGCGCGAGAAATCTAAGGTAAATGACGTCATATTTCCCATCTGGTTGTGAGACACGCGCAATTATTAGGCAACATGAATGTGAAAATCGGTATTTTCACTGGTGGTACCAGTGTAAGATCGAAAAATATTTTCAATACTTTTTCTCGATATCCTACTGGAAAGCATGAAATAAACTGGAAGTATTACCCTTACTTAGAAAATGTTTTATGCATCGCTAAGGAAACCTGTCAGGCAAACACGATGACATTCAACCTCAAATACAGCAAAACTAATGATGTTATATAATACAGCTGTGTATGCAAGAGTCGTGTGCATTTCTTTTTCGCAACGGAAAATTGAAATTGCTTTCGGCATGCAATGCAACTTAATCATTTAGGTATGTTCACACAATCAGTAAACTCTGTGAGATGTAACGCTTGTAAGGACTTGAGGGCCTTAAATCTTTACAAGATAAAACAATTTAGACTGATCCTCGCTGAAAACACTTGCAGGCTACGTTTTAATTGGTGCAAAAATGATGCAAATTAGCTTTAAAAGAGTATAGAAACATTCAGTGTGGAAGTAGATTCTATATCGTCCACTTGTTTGGTCAAGCCCATAGAAAATTAAAAATCTGAGTTGCAGTGGGTTGTGCTTTACCCGTCAAAAAAGGTCGATTTCATATTTTTGGCACTTTTGGGTTAAGATTTTATTTAGGGTAGTACCTTATGAATCTAATATGCTCCGGCATGTTATCCGGTCCTTCACTCGACATAAAGATATCAAAGAAATCTTCACGTCCAATGGACAATAACTGGACCTCGTCCTGACTGGTCACCGTGGCTGTTCTTTTTGAGTGATGGAGTAAGGCAAGTTCCTGGAACAGAGAGATAGACCCCGTTTAGATACAGTTCGAAATTCAATTTCAAGACTTTTTTTAAAGACAGAAGGTCTCAGCCAATTAAATGACTGGTTTATAGATTTAAGACGAGGTCAACAATCAGGAGAATTGTTTAATGCGGTCCTAGATTAGTAGATCTACATTCCTATACTCAACATATCCACATTTTGAGGGCCTTGCGAAGAAAACTCTGGAAAACAAAGTTGGGTGGACGAGTATTTCTCCTTTTCAAAAAACAAAGATAAATTCTTTCAATGAAGTTATATTATAATTGTCAACAGCAAATGTTTCGATAGAGTTGATCTTCGGTTACAGTAAAAGGCTATCACCTGATTAAAATACATACTTAACCCTTTCCCAAACAATTCCTGGTTTTTACGGGTCTGGAATAGTAGCCTTTTGAAAACATTGTGGGAAAAGGAGAAAATGCTGGTAACCAGCATTTTCTCCTTTTCCCACAATGTTTTCTACCCTATCAAAGACAGAAATCATCTTTTCAGCAAGAGTTGAATTGTCGTCTACAAATGCTTTCAATTTGGTCTAGTCCAAAAGTTTGTCGTTTGGGAAATGGTTAAACGGAACAAAATTTATGATTACCTCCGTGATATAGTGATAATCATCAGAAATGAGTTCAATGTTCGTGTTCATCAATCTTTCTGGAAGCGTATTCACCAATCATTCCAAAGAACGTTCTGAGTCTTATTCTCCAAGTTTTTCTTAATTTAAAAGTACCGTAACGTTTGATTGTCTAAACCAGCTGTTTTAGCTCATCAAACGTTACGTTTCATTGAGGCTTACAAACCTCTCGAGAATCAGAATGCAATGCACAATAATAATTGTACGGTCAGGTTGCAGGGGACTTGGAAACATGTTCACGGCAATGAAATCTGACCTCACTGGGATCTGACCTCACTAAAATTTTAGCAATACGTAAAAAAAGTGCAGCTTGGCGCATAATCATGATGTTTATCTTGACCGACACCACCATTTTGGATTTTGTGTTTATAGTGTAGTCATGTGAACGGGGCTCCCGAAAGGGAAACTGCTTTTACGTTGGTTTTGCCAGTGTACATAATATATATGTTCGGGACATATTATCCAATCAGATCACGAGAAATTTCTTTGCAGTATAATAATGATTGATTTATTCAGAACACAGAATTTATTGGAGATCAAGTAGGCCTATATACTTACCCCGAAGCTCATGCCTTTCTTCATGACAGTGGCTGTCTTGACGAACGAAGCTCCGGTCTGTGGATTGCGCAACAATATGGTTACCAGCGCTACAAAATAATTCATGGTATAATTGCAAGTTGGCTTCTTTACAAAAGATACCAGGAAAGGTCAGCGTCATTTTTTTCAAATAGTTCATTTGCTTTCAATTTAAAGATATTTTGGTATATATGTAAGCAAGCAAGTAAGGCATTAAATGAAAATGTTTTCTTTACATCACAGTCATGTGACCTTCCCGCGTTTTCAAGTTGCATGATCTTGTCCAGTGGTCTTCTGTCTCTATTTTAACAAAATTCTTCTTATTTTTTCTTCTGCTTAGATTCATTTGCTTAATAGAAAGTTATGATTATTTGAGAGGTAATTTGCAAGCATGACAAATTAATACAACAAATCTTTCTGAAATTCTTAATATAAACTTAAACCACCTCTATTTCTTGTTTGTTTTTGTTTTTAATTTACCTTTATTTACAAAACCATTACGAAACAGACTGATACGGAAAAATCTTTGGCAGAATTGGAAAGGTCTGATGACTGACCTCTCCAATGAGGAAATTCTCTATATCATCGGTTTACTTCCAAAACCTCGTAACTACAGCTTGTTACAAGGAGTAGTTACGAGGTTTTGGAAGTAAACGGACGTTATGCATTTGCGTACTGCATGGATACTTGCAATCTGACCTAGTACTTATACTGTTCACTTATTTCAGTCAAGCCGATCGAATTTAAAAATACCCAGAGAATCAGTGGTTCTATTTTGCTCTAGGTTAACGTTTTGCATGTCAGTCGACCAGTTTGCCCCATTATTCAGTCCATTGTTAATCAAAATATATTTTATGGATCCATAATGGATCGTTTGGTAAGTAGTTTCTATATAAGAAAATAGATTCAACAGGTTTTGTTTTGAAAAAGATTCTAAAATGAATTCGAGTGATACTGGCATAATTACGAAATCCATGTGGACAAATGATATAATTTATACTACCGTGACCAGATAATATGAAGTAAAAATTCTCGGCAAAATGTCCCTGTCGAATTATGATTCGCTTTGGAGCAACCCTAAAACAAACACGAAGGCAATGAATAGAATAGGTTTCAATATGAACAACATATGCAATGAAATATTTTCGATGTTTTCGATGATATTCGTACATGATAGAGTAAAATCAATCGGTTGCCATCCAAGCTGAAAACGATAGATCGAAAAATCTTTAAACAAATAAATCTACCTAAAGCAAACAAGAGGGCCATCTTGGCCCTGGATCGCTCACCTGAATTTTTGAGAGGACCATAGCCTTTTTTTTCAAGGTATTGAAACACTGGAAACAAAATCATTATTTTGCCAAGCAATTTTTAAAAGGTCACCTGTAAAAGTCCTTTCAAAATCTGACCAGCAGTTTCAAAAAAGAAGAATTTTTAGGAGTTTCTTAATTTCCGTACAATGCAAGTAGCCCCCATTCACCAGAGCCATGTTTCCTGACCTATCAAAATTTCGCGAACAAATTTTGAAAAAGGCCATTCAAGGAATATTTCCGTGAAACAATTTTCGAATCTGACCAGCCGTTTCAGAGAAGAAGAATTTTCAAGAATTTCTTCATTTCTGTATAGGGCAAGAAACCCCCATTCACCAGAGCCATGTTTCTTGACCCATCAAACTTTCACGAACAAGTTTTGAAAAGGGTCACCCAAGGAATATCTCTGTGAAAATTTTCCAAAATCTTACCAGCGGTTTTAGAGAAGAAGAATTTTTAAGAATTTCTTCATTGCCCGATAGTGCAAGTGCACGGCCCCATTCACCAGAGCAATGTTTCTTGATGAATCAAATTTCACGAACAATTTTTGAAAAGGGTCACCCAAGGAACATCTCTGTGAAATTATTTCAAAATCTGACCAGCGGTTTCAGAGAAGAAGAATTTTTTAGAATTTCTTCATTTCTGTATAGTGCAAAAAGCCCCCATTCACTAGACCCATGTTTCTTGACAGATCAAAATTTGGCGTACAAGTTTTGAAAAGGATAATCCAAGGAACATCTCTGTGAAATTATTATAAAATCTGGCCAGCGGTTTCAGAGAAGAAAAATTTTTAAGAATTTCTTCATTTCTGTATAGTGCAAGAAGCCCCCCATTCACCAGAGCCATGTTTCTTGACGGATCAAAATTTTAGCGAACAATCTTTGGAAAGGGTCACCCAAGGAACATCTCTGTGAAATTATTTTAAAATCTGGCCAGCGGTTTCAGAGAAGAATAATTTTTAAGAATTTCTTCATTTCTGTATAGTGCAAGAAGCCCCCATTCACCAGAGCCGTGTTTCTTGACGGATCAAAATTTCGCGAACAATTTTTTAAAAAGGGTCACCCAAAGAACATCTATGTGAAATTATTTTCAAATCTGGCCAGCGGTTTCAGAGAAGAAGATTTTTAAAAAAAATCCTAAAAAATTCCATTTCGTTGCCATGGCAACCAGAGTTTTTGACGGAATCAAATTCTGTGAACAGTTTTTAAAGAGGACCTCCCAAGGAACATTCCAGCCAAGTTTAGTCCAAATTGGCCCAGCGGTTTAGGAGGAGTTGATGTTTGAAGAATTGTTGACGACGCACTGACGCACGACGGACACCGGGTGATCCTAAAAGCTCCCCTTGAGCACGTTGTGCTCAGGTGAGCTAAAAAAGAAACCATATAAAAGTGCCTGTTACAGCAAGCGAAGACTGTCTAGGATAGGTATCTTTTTGTTGAACATTGAAAACATTAATTTCAAAAACACCTAACTCAGCTTATCTAATAAAGTCAGCTGCTCATCATAAAAAAGACGGTACATGATGTTGAATCGATATCAAAATTTATAATGATTATTCTATATCAGATCTCAGGGTCTTTTTTCACCAACCATTCTAAATTTAGCTCTAACTTGAATTCTAGATTTAGAAAGGAACACAATATCTGATTGGCTAAACCATTTGGTTTAGCCAATCGAAAATTGTGTCACTTTCCAATTTAGAAATTTATTGACAGTGAAACTAAGAATGCTATTCTTACGATTTGTTATTACGGGAATACGGCCCCTGATGTACTTACACTTCATACCAGGCTACTTTCGCCAACTTTTCCTGCATGTGTAGAGGATATTCTGCAAAGGATCTCAAACACTGTAGACCGAACATTGCCTGTAATACATTTTGTCATTTTTTTCTATTATACATTCTTATGTAGAATTAGATTGCCTCCAATTCGCGACAGAATATTTTAGAGGAAAAAAAAGAGAAAGAAATAGTTTATATATACAATCAACATTAAACAGGATTAATACATGCACAAATGTGAATACATCGTACTTTGCATTGTTTTTATTTTGAATTCATTATCATCACGGTTTCTCACACGGGCGAACCCCCAAAAAGTCTTTTAGTAATGCTGTACAGTGTAAGACAAAGGTGGTGGGAAGAAACCAGTCCCAAGTTATGTCCGGTTATTAAACGTGCTCATTATATAGCACCATAACACGGGACCTTGGTGTTAATATCTCATGCAAGAGTCTACAATAGACATTGTTTCTAGTTTACCAGCCATATGGTTCAAATCAACACCCTCGGGTTTGTTTCTTACGAGACTTAAGATATATTCTCTTTTTTTTTCTTGACTTCAGTGTTACTCTCTGTGCCGTAACAGAAAAAAGATACTTACAGTTTGGACTTGATCTGGTGTCCTTTGTTCTGATGGGGTGGTGAGTATATTCTTAGTTTCCGTGCTTAATGAGATCTGAACAAAAAATGATATATCAACGATTAAAACAGTTAAGTTTTACAAGCCTTGAGATGAAGGCTTTTTAAAAACACTGTGGGAAAGGGAGAAAATACTGGCTACCAGCATTTTCTCCTTTTCCTACAATGTTTATTATAAGAGACAAGTCCCTACATTTGAGTCGCATATAATTTGTAAAAAAAACCAGGAATTGTGACTTTATGTCAAAGTGTTTATATCCGTCCAAATCGAGGACTGTTGTACTAGAAGGAACTCTTATTCAAATTGCATGGACCATTTTTTTCTGTTTAATCCTTTATCACACAATCCCGACTTTTAACACCCCTGTGAAACAAGCCTTTTAAAAATATTGCTGGAAAAGAAGAAAATGCTGGTAACCAGCATTTTCTACTTTTCCTACAACTTTTCCGAAAACAAAATTTAATTCTTGTCACATTTATTTTGTCGTCTGCAAATGCTTTAATCTTGGACCAGTCCAAAACTTTGTCGTTTGGTAAAAGAGTTCAGAGAGACTGTCTGTCACCACATTTTATACTCCTCCAAATTAATGGCATTTACAGAAGACAAATCTATAGTGACTCAAATGACAGAACCGGTATAAGAATTGATAGAAACATGGTGGAAAAGTAGAAAATGTTTTATGAAAAAGAGATCTTATACAAAAGGATTGAAACGAAAAGGAATGACAAGGAATGAAAATGAAACAATGTTGACTCATAAAGGGCTTTCATATCATCATCATCATCATCATCATTATCATCATCACTACTATCATTACAATCAGTTTAAAACAAAAACAAAAAAATCCAGATCAATATCAATCGGTTCCATTGTCTTACCTCTTTCTTTGCCTTAAAGTAACTGGGATCAAACGATAATCCAGCATTCTTCAAGTTTTCCTCTGTACTAGCTCCTTCATCCGCAATGTCCATGAAGGTCCGCATACTAGACATGTCACTGGACGATCTTTAAATGGGAAACGACAACTTTAACCTTCTTTAAAGCGCTGGAACCGACTTAACTTGTTTTTGTGGACAGTGTAGATCAAGATCAGACTGCACAGAACATATTTAGACTAAACACGACTATTTTGTTACTATTCTGGCAAAAAAAGCTGGTACGACAATACTTCAGATGTTTTTTTTCCAATCTAAAAATATCTCTTAATTTCACTCAGCGCTTGACAGGTGGGTATTTAGAATTTTTACATCTCACCAAATTAAAAAATATATATACATGTATCAGTGAAATTTATATGAAAACATACTTCAAGTCATCAATAATTAAGACTCATAAAATTACAAAAAAAAAATTGATGGTGTTCCCTTTAACGGTATTTTTAGATTTCGCGCCAAAAATCATTTAAGCATTGTGGGAATGTCAAGTGACTGGCACGTGACTAATAACGCTTAAATTCCATTGCATAACAAACATGTAATAATTATTTTCCATAATGTCATCTTCGGACGCTATGTTTGAAACTTTGTCTGTGTATTCCTGTATGTAAATGAGCGATTTGATCATCTAAAAATAGAATGTGTCTCCCGTTGGTGTCAACCTGGGCAGTAGTAAATCTCTAATTTCTCGTGTTGTCGGATGGTTTTCAACTACTGGGGTTTTATGAATGCAAATTAAAAGGCTGTGGGAGTATAAAGATGATTTTTTTTTGCATTTTTGTAAAATTTTCGTCCCAAATTCTGAAGGGCCACCTTTAAGTGTTAAAATTTCCCTTCATGATATTTAAAGGTCAGGCTGACTAAAAAAAAAAAAATCCTGAATTACGCATGATTGCATACCTTCTTATAGCTCTGGGTGGTTATTACATATAAGAATCAAGTAAAACAATAAAAAATCACTCCTAAAACAGAATACATATTTGTTTATGTATATGAATGAATATGAAATATCATAAATTATGCGAAATCAATAAATATGGTTATCAAGAAGCTAATATATAAATATTTCAAAAACAAGAAAAAAAAAGAAAGTTTCTTTACAGTATGCATAATTACGCTGAGTGGACAGTTCTCCACTTGAAAAACCCTCCCACATGATAGGGGTTTGCATCTGCAACAAGTATTCACACAGGCCTGCATGTGTCGAAAGCTTTTGTATTTCGTCAATTTTCTGCAGTTCAAAGGACTGTTTTACTTCAATATTATATTTCATGTGTCTATTTTGAGAAATATTATAGGTAAAGAAATGTCGTAATTTAAGCTGGGGGTAATTATTTCCCCGTCACAGAGAATATTTTCCTCCTGCCGAAAATCCAGTTTCAAAAGTGGCATTTTTTGACAAAATAATCAGAGGAAATATAATATATAATTTATTTCATCAGCTTGTGGTTAATATGAGGAAATATTTGCCCCAAAATGGAAAGGTATGCGAAAATAACTCGTGCCATACGGCACGGGTTATTTTCGCATACCTGTCCCTTTTTCGGCAAATATTTCCCCATATTAACCACAAGCTGATGAAATAAACTCTATTTATTCCATGAGCTATTACATGTAATGAATTATATAGATCCCTAATTACATGCAAACTCGTGAATGATGACTTGGATGTTTTTATGTATATGAATGAATTTTAAATATCATAGATTATGTGAAATCAATAAATCAATAAATATCGTTATCAAGAAGCTAATATATAAATATTTAAAAAACAAGAAAAAAAGAAAAGAAACTTTCTTTACAGTATGCATAATTACGCTGAGTGGACAGTATGGATGGTATAATGCATCACAGAGATGAATGATAAATTTCCTTTTTCCAAAGCATGGCTTATGTTTGTTTGTTTTTTTTTTAAACACAGATTTATAACTATGTAGGCGTCTAATCTTAAAATTCTAAAATTTGAAAACATGTAATATTCTAAAATTCTACTTTTATTTTTTGTTTATGATTATTCATGTCTTGTCCATTTCTTTTCGTTTCAAGTGCAAAGAAAGATCTGAATATAGTTCTGTTCATATGTTTGTTTGATTGCGTGTAGAACTCTTCCCAGGTGCCACGTATTGTCTGCATTCTTGCTGCACAATTCTTTCTTGTTCATAATCAGTCGATTATGGCAAATAATTTAGAAATTCTATCAGTCAACTGTAGAGGTCTCCATTGTAAGAAAAAAAGACTATCCGTGTTTAAGTACCTTCAGAGTTTAAAACGTAACATATACTGTCCACAAGAACCACATTTCACGCATGATATGTACAGAGATATATATGTATACTCCGAATGGGAATTCGAGATTTATTTCAGTAACAACAACTCTAATGAGAGGGGTGTAGCTATTTTATTTTCAAAAATAAATGCAAAAATTCACAAATCAATTATTGACAATGAAAATGGTAACTTCGTTATTCTTGGTTTTAGCGTTGATGATTTCCGGTTTACTCTGCATCTAAATACTGACGAGCCGTTTTTCTATGATAAAATTTGAAAAGATAGATAAAATCGGAAATATTTGTTAAATGATTTTTGGAGACTTTAACTTAGTTATCGATCCCATAAAAGACTACTATAACCATAAACATATCAACAACAATAAGTCAAGACACACTATATTAAATCAAATGTCTAAACGTGATCTCGTCCAACCCTTTCGAGAGTTTAATCCAGAGAAACTATCTTACAACTGGAGAAAATGTAATCCAATAAAACAAGCTCGTCTTGACGTTTTTCTTACATCACCTTCTCTACATGATTTTACTATGTCTGCGTCAATAGAAAACATTTTTAACTCAGAAAATTCCGTCATTTCAACAACATTACATATTGAAGAATTTCAATATGCGTCAGGCTGATGGAAACACAACAGTGCATTATTGACTGAACTTGGTTATATCAACGCTATAGATAAGATTGAAGAAGTAAAAGAACATTACGCGATCCCAGTTTACAATAAAGAGACTTTAACGAGCATGCTTAATTCCGAAATTCAATTTAAAGTCAACGACCATCTATTTCTTGAAACGCTATTGATGGAAATAAGGGGAAAATCGATTTCTTATCGTTCATACAGGAAAAAGATCAATATAAATAGAGAGGTAGAAATCCAGTCAAAAATTAAACATTTGGAACAAAATTTATGCTAGAGCTGCCACAGAATGTGACTTAATATCCCCGCTACCGCTTTGACAGAAACAGGCAATTACTAGTATTTTGTACACAGACGGGCACACGGACACACAGACACACGGACGGATACACACACGGACAGACAGGTTGATTCCAGTATTCCTCCGAAAACATGCTTTTTGCGGGGGGTATAATAATAATTCAAACGAATACTTTTCCCTAAAAAACGAATATGAACAATTACAACACGAAAGAATAAAAGGTTCAATTGTCCGATCAAGAATAAAATGGAGTATAGAAGGTGAAAAACCAACAAGATATTTTTGTGGCCTAGAAAAACCCAATACAATTTCAAAAACTTAAAAAAAAAAATATCAAAGAAGACGGATCTGAAATAATAAATCAAAAAGATATTAAAGTATTTTACCAGTCTCTTTACAAGTCAACAACTTCTGTGTTTTCTGATGATGACTTAAACGACTTTGTTTCTGATTTAGAAATACCGTAACTCTCACTGGAGGAGTTTAAAAGTATTGAAGGAAACCTTACAATGACCGAAGCTTCTCAAATTAAAAAAAAAAAATGAAAAATAATCGAAGTCCAGGTACATCCATCTTCGCAAGGCAAAGCTGACGATCCACTACGCTACTCTACCCTTGGCGGATCGAGCTTGATTTTTACATTCCCCTGATACGCCTTTTCATTGGATGCAGCCAGCTCTAGATGCAACGAATGAAATCACTCGCAGCATTTCATCTTTGATAAAAATAGAAAAAGGTAAACATGGAAACCCACGTTGATGTCTGCTTATCGCTTCGTGTTGAATAATTGCATTCGTAAGCGGTTTGTAAAACGATACTTCATTGGCTCTCAGAAGTATGATGAAAAGGGGGGTAATAACCAGTATCCGATAGAGGGTGCATCGCAAGAATCTCGAAATCGGGCTAAATCAGCCAAGGTAAGATCCACGTAGTGATTGTAACCTTGGCTCGCGAAGATGAGGTACATCTGGTTTGAATGCCGATGTTTACAAAGTTTTTGGGAACAAGTGAGGAGATTTTGTTGTCAGAGCATTGAACGAAGCATACCATACGAAGTCTTTATCTGAAACTCAAACTCAAGGTTTGATAACATGCAAAGGGAAATAGATCGAAACGATTCATAAAAAATTGGTGGCCAATAACCTTGTTAAATTCAGTATACAAAATCAGAACAGGATGTATTGCCAACAGAATCAAGTCATTTCTTAATAAACTTATTCATACTGTTTTTTTTTTTTTTTTTTAAAGACAGATACATAGAAGAAAATTTTCGACTCGTGTACGATCTTTTTCATTACAATGAAGTAAATGATATTCCTGGTATAATACTCTTAATTCACTTCGAAAAGCATTCGATTCTCTTTCTTGGTCTTTCGTTAACAAAACTCTCGAAACTTTCAATTTTGGACCATCATAATTATTTTTTAATGTATTTTATAAAGATGCAAAGTCAACAGTTTCTCAGTGTGGATTTTTATCAAACTTCTTCTATCATTTGAATTGTCGTCTACAAATGCTTTCAATTTGGAAAAGGCGAGAAGTTTGCCGTCTGGTAAGGTATCTTAATATCTTAATTTCCAGCTAAATATATGAAAATCTGATCTCTATTTGACTGCTACTCCCTTAGAAATGTATCATCTGGGCTTTTTCAAACCTTAGGCTGATGGGCGAGACAGAATATGCCTTTGTAGACAATTTAGATCAAGATCAAAATGCTCAAAAAAGCAGTCTGATAAGATGACATTTTATAGGCGAATAGCATTTTGAAATAACAATATTGTGGGTTCGTTGTATGGAAGTTTTCAATTACATGCAGTTACATTTGCAGTTTACACGTTTAACGAATGGAAGAGTCTATAACTTTTTGCTAAAGTAATAAACTAGAAGATTCTATTTCTATTTCTATCATCACTGCTAGGTTACCTTTTCAACAGCTCCGCCCTAAAACCGTAAAGAAATTAAACCATACTCTTACAAACTCGAAAACTGAAGATACGGAATAACAAACATGGAAACAATTGTGCCGATGAACATACAAATGGAGCGAAAACAGATTAGGTATAATGAATAGAATAAAAAGGAAACATTTGAGTACATACTAATTTTAACCTTCTTACAACCTGACACGAACTAACAGAATCTTTCTATCATACGTCCAAATTTGTAAAAAAATGAAAAATTTGCTTCCTGATAAATATTTTGTCATTTGTGCAAAATGTTTCCTTGAGCTGCCTGTACTGATGCAAGCAACCAAAGTATGCTTTAAAAAAAGAGAGAACGATAATGTTCGGAGGAAAATTGTGAAATTTGGAACTATCACATACGCTGCAGAACGAACTGTCATTATGGAGAAATGAATTTCCAAATGGACAAACACTAACTACACGTACACAATTTCCTACGAATATTCATAAGCAGTGTAAAAGAATGCTTGAAAGAATTTGACTGAAGTTTACAAGTACATTAAGAAAAAAAAACAAAAAAATAAAAACAAACAAAGACGTACAGAATGACATCAATACTAAATAGAGGAGTAGACTTTTTCTAAGTTATAGGAGAATATCAGTACATTTGAAAAATAAAGAGGAATATAAGGCCAACAGAAACAAAACAATAACTGGATATAAGAAAAAAACAGAATGAATATAAAAGTGTCTCATCACGTCAAAGAAGGAAAAGTGTGAAAGAAGAACAGAAGTACACCATGGAAAGCGACCAGACAAAAGATGCAACGCAGGAGGTAAAAATCCAAAATAGTTACGGTGGAATATAAGGAAGAAAATTTCCATAAAACATGCAAGAGGGATAAAAAGGGAAAGGACATAAGAGGAACAGAGCGGACAAAAATGATTTAAGGATATAAAAGCGACAAAGGGAAAGACGACGAAAAGAAGGATATCACGAAGCAAACAAACAAAAAGAAAGGGGGACAGAAGAAGACCTAAAGGTTATTAGAGAAATAAAACAGGCGGAGAAAGAATTTTTGGCTATTAGAGGGAGAAAAGTAGCAGGAGAAGATGAATTGGATGATGTCAAAGTAACAGAAAGGGGGAATAGAGAAATAAAAAGGGTCATAGAATCTAAACGATATCATAGAACACACAAAAAAGGGCCAGAGGAATTAAAATATCAGAGAAGAAAAAAAAATGGGAATGAAAGAGTTTAAAGTTATAAGAGAAACCAGAAGGGAAGAATAAAAAAATTAAAGTGGTCGGGAAAACAAGGTTTGGTGAAGAAATAATTTGAAGACACCGGAAAAACAAAAAGGGGTGAAAGAAGAAATCAAAGATGTCAGAGAAAAAAAGGAAGAATATGAAGATGTAAAAGAAACACAAATGGACAACAAGAGGGCCATGATGGCCCTGAAGTCGCTCACCTGAGTCTTTTGATCAATATGACTCATTTCCAATCTCTTCATAGATATACGGCTACGACAAACATTGTGACAAGCACTCATTAGTATATGACTTACGGCCTCTAGAGTGTACACAAGCTTTTTCTAGAATTTGTTTCAGGGGCCTAATTGACATACAAAAAATATCCAGACATACATTTTGACAAACTCATGATTATTCGAGAGAAACTGTGGCCTGTCGGGTGTACAACAGGTTTTCCGAGATATGAATTAGTGACCTATTATTTTTTTATCCAACATGACCCACATTCAAACTAGTCTTAGATTATTATCAAGACAAACATTTTAGGTGAATTTCAAGATTATTGGACTGAAAATGTGGCCTTTGCTGTGTACACAAGGTTTTTCAACTTGGTGACATAGGTTTTAATTCCACTTGACCCATTTTCAAACTCATGCAAGATATCATCAAGATAAATATTCTGACCAAATTTAAAGAATATTTGACTGAAAATGTAACATCTAGTACGTACAAAAGATTTCTCCGAGATTTGACCTAGTGACCTAATTTTTCTTATCCTACTTAGCCCATTTTATAATACGATATTATCAAGACAAACATTCTGACTAAATTTCAAGATTATTTAGCTGAAAATATGGCCTCTATTTAAGGGGTACCCAAGGCTTTCCTTAGATTTTATCCAATGACCTAGTTTTTAATCTGATATGACCCATTTTCAAACTTATACAAGCTTTCATCATGACTATCAGTCTGACTAAATTTGAAGAGCATTGGACTGAAAATGTAGCCTCTGGAGTGTACACCAGGCTCTTCTAAGATTTGACCTATTGACCCATTTTTTTACTCGACATGGCCCATTTTCAAACTCATTTGCGATATAATCAAGACAAACATTCTGACTAACTTTCAAGAGTATTGGACAGAAAGTGTGGCTTCTGGAGCGTACACAAGTTTTTCTTAAAATTTGACCTGGTGACCTAGTTTTTTATCAAACATGGCCCATTTTCGAACTTGTCCGAAGTATCACCATGACAAACATTCCGAATAACTTTCAAGAGTATTGGACAGAAAATGTGGCCTCTAGAGCGCGCACCAGGTTTTTTTAAGATTTGACATAGTTTTTGACCCAACATGGCCCATTTTCATACTCGTCAGAGATATTATCAAGACAAACACTCTGGCCAACTTTCAAGATAATTGGACACAAAATATGGCCTCTAGAGCGTAGACAAGGTTTTTCTAGAGTTGATCTGGTTCCGTATTCACCGACCATTCTTAAGAACATTCTTAGTCATATTATTCAGAATTTTGTCAAAGTGAAAGTAACTGAACTTCTGATTGGCTAAACCAAATGGTTTAGCCAATCAGAAGTTCTGTTACTTTCATATTTAGGAAATCTTGAAGAATAAGACCAAGAACGTTCTTAAGAATGGTTGGTGAATACGGACCCTGGTTACCTAGTTTTCGACCCAACGTATCAAGATTTCCGAACTCGTGTAAGATATCATCGATGCAAACATTCTGAATAATTTTCATGAGTATCAGACAGAAAATGTGGCCTTTAGAGCGTACACAATGTAAAAAGTTAACAACGGACGACCGACACATCACGATCACAATAGCTCACCATGAGCACTTCATGCTCAGGTGAGCTTAAAAAAAGAATTTTAGGATATCAGAGAAACAATAGGGGTGGAAAATGGATTTAAGGATATTAAAAAATTTCTTCAATAGCAATTAAATCTTTCCATTAACAACGTATTTTCTTCGAGTTGAAACACATACTTTATATGACAAATTGCAACATTTCTAGAAATGATGTGTTTGGGTTATGCTTTATTTTATGTGTTGGATTGCTACGCTAATTCTACGTACATTACCTTCTGATCAGCTCTGCACTGGTTGGAATAAAAGGGAATCGATTTTATTAAGCTGATTATCGTGACAGGGATATTATATATAATGCCAATAACAAGTTCTTTCAGCACCATAGTCGAAAAAATGTGTTTTTGCGGGCGGCATAGATCAAGATCAGACTGCAAAAGACGTGCAGTCTGCACCTAGATATACACGTCGCTTTTAGTAAAGTCTGTTATATAAAAGCCTGTCTGAGTTTCAGCGGAATATATTTTCAGCAGTCGAAACAGGTACACTTCATATTTTTTGTTTGTACTTAAAGAATTTTTTACACATTTACAGTTGATCAATTTGAAAAAGATATTGTAGGAAAAAAAAAGGCATTAGCTACCAGTGCAAGGAAACACAAAACGTGTTCGATGCTGAAAATCGAGCTATTATACATCATTATACATTTAGATGATGATGATGATGTTGATGATGATGAAAAGTAGTATTCGTCTCTTGCAATTAATAATTTTTTTGTCCACATTTTTTCCACAACCGTCATTAATCGAGGCATAAAAAGTCGTTTTGTATGACGATTTGTAAAGTAAATGGATATATACCAGTGACCATAAATTGTGGTCTCTTCAACCTGCCATCATTCTAAGTGAGCAATGTACTGTACTTTGTGAAAAGAAGGTCTAATGCATCTGCAAAGGGTATAGACCCAGGTAGGCCAGCGCAATCTGTGTGGTTGAATAGGGTCAATGCCTTTTTTCTTTCTGTAAATTATCTGCTTTTCCAAAAACCATTTTATCTCAGGACAAAGCCAGTTGTTAGACAAAATAAATTATATCGACCAATACTTATGACTTTATTGCTATAATAAATAGAGGATAATCAACTGGTTGTTTTTGATATGAAAAATATCTCACGAGGATGCGTTGTTAGGCGTTGAAAAAACGAGTGCGCAGCACGAGTTTTTTTAACGCCTTACGACGCGTCCGAGTGAGATATTTTTCATATCAAAAATAACCAGTTGATTATTCTATTTATTATATACCTTATTAACATCATTATTTGTAATTTTGCATTTGAAAGTCGAAAAAAATGTAGTCGAAAAAAAAGGTAGGTCCCAAATGACGTCAGGAAGTGAAAGTTGATAACGTCACTAGTGATGATATCCAAATTTATTACACTGGGAAATTCCAGGATTTCACTGCTAGGTATATAATAAATGAATTTATTTCATGCTTTCCGGTAGGATATCGAGAAATAGCAGTGAAAATATTTTTCGATCTTACACTGGTACCACCAGTGAAAATACCGATTTTCACGTTCTTGTTGCCTTGGTAAATTGCGCCTGCCTAACAACCGGATGAGAAATATGTCATCATATACCTTACATTTCTCGCGCTTGACGTAATATTGTGATGCGTTGCTATGCGGGAGGGGTGCGCCACGGGGAATAACGGAAAAGAACTGTACTGGATTTTGATAAAGCTCCTCCTAGAAAGGGTTAAGAGCATGAAAAATAGAATATTTGTATTTTTCGGTGAAAGATCGAAATTTATTGCATCTCGTGAACACCATCGGTAATATTTTCACGAGTGGCGATTTATTTCATCTCGTGAACACCATCGGTAATATTTTCACGAGTGGCTCCACCACTCGTGAAAATATTACCGATGGTATTCACGAGATGAAATAATTTCGAACTTTCACCGAAAAAAAACCCAAAATATCCTCTATGCATTAAACCTCCTTTTTCCCGGAGCATGGCTAAAACGTTTATCAAGGTCAATCGAAGTACAGTTTCATCCAAACATTTGAAAGAAAATACAACCTTGACTTTCACCACTGTCCCGGTGACATTCTGAAATTGATGCATGTGACTTCGTTTGTTTTCGTAAACAAATCACTACTACCCGACATATTTGTCGACAAGTTGCAGTCACGTGATTGGAAAATATTGCCACATGACCTAACAGATGATCTAAATACGTCATTATGCATTTTTTACGTAAAATTACTTGTGTATGAGGGACTTCAGAGGGTGGGGTAAATAGTGTTAAGAATGTAGGTGCCGATGATATCGTTTTCACTTCAGGTATATTTTTCTTCCATTCCAGTCTTTTTATTTTGAAAAATGAAGCTGGTCGAGGTAAAGAAATGGCCAAGTCAAGGTATGTACGATCAAAATAGAGTCCAGACAAGCCGCTGGAGGGCGCCGAGATCTGTTATGACGGAAAAGTGCCGATTACCCCGAAACAATATGCACCGTGAACCAACATGTCGTGGCTATAAAAGCTAATGCCTCTTTTTTCACGATGGCCTCAAAGGCCATTTAAGTCAAGACTGTAAATTAACACCTGTGCTTAGTATGGATAAATATTCCTCTGAATGAATAATACATAAACGGAAAACATTGTGGTAAAAAGGACAGGTGATTGCCAAGGCAGAAGAGTAATCAGTTATTGTTATAGCCATTATAACTTATATCCAATGATTGATATTCCATTGCTGCAGGATTTCATTCCCCTCCCACTGCTATCGTTGTTTCGACTATGTTTATGCAGGAAAGCAGCCAGTAGCTTGGGAAGAATATTGTCCAAAGTGCAGATAAAAGACGTCCAGAAAAGCATGGATAAAAGACCTGGCAGCCGCGATATAACAGAAATAATGTTGAAAACGGTGTTGACAAACATACAAACAAACAAATAAGCCTATAATACTTACCATAAGTTCTACTGTACTAAAACTGTCATAATTGATAGAATTTATCTCCGTCTATGAGACTAAATAAAAGCTTGTTTATATTTGTTTTTGAGATGTATTGATACTTGACCCTTCGCAAAACAATCTCCAGTTTTGGCGGTTCTGAGAAAGAACGCTTCTGAAAACATGATGGGAAAAGGAGAAAATGCTGGTACCCAGCATTTTCTCCTTTTTCCATCATGTTTTTACCGCCTTAAAATCAAATTTTGATAAGAGTTATATTTAATAGGCCGTCTGCAAAGGCTTTCCGTTGACCAAGTCTGAATTTGTACAGTCTGGTGAAGCGTACAAAGCAATCAAAACTATCAAAACGAACTTCAAGTTTATCATAAAGCCGAGTTTAAGTACATGTATGAAGTCATTGCACACTGGCTTTGTATATTTTTTTTTCGAAAATTTGTACTATGGTATTGAATTTAAGTTGGCCAAAATTGAGTATGCTATCCTATACTAAAACATTTCCTTGTTTGTATTGTGTATAACGTCGTTTTCAACTTTATTTCAGATAACTCGTGGCGGCACGGACACCCTATTCATGCTTTTCTAGAGGTTCTTTTACCATTACTCCGCACAAGATTGTTCCCAAGCCACTGGGAGCTTTCTCACATATATTTCGTCGGAACAATGACTAGCGGCGAGAGAGGAGGAACCCTGCAGCAGTTGCTATCATCAAAGCTCGGAATGTGCAAAGTGGGAATTCATACCGGTTAGCGAACCTGTGTTCTGTGCACTATCGACTGTACTACCGATGCTCTCTCGAAAAAATGCGAGCGAGCACTGTACCAAACAATTTCGTGCTTTGCGACCCAAAAGGCTTTTGTCGGTTCCAGGCGTTTCTCCCTTTTCCTGAACATTTTATATCCCATCAGGGACAAGCCCCGTTTTCTTCAGCAACAACATGCAATTTTCTCGTCTGGGTAAGAACTAAACTAAAATAACATTTAACCCTTTCCCAAACAACAAATTTTAGACTCTTCCAAACTGAAAGAGTTTACAGACGACAATTTTAACTTTTATAGCAACAGTAGAGAATTATCCGAACGGGCAGAAAACACTGTGGGAAAAGGAGAAATTGCTCGTTACGAGCAATTTCTCCTTTTCCCACAGTGTTTTCAAAATACTTGTATTGCAGACGCGCAAAAACAAGGACTTGTTTGGGAAAGGGTTAAATAACAAAACATAATCCTCCGTGGGCGAACAATTCAAATGACACTTAATGAAACTAATGAAAACATTCGAAGGATCTCTAAATGACACTAAATGAAAACATTCAAAGGATCTCTAGGAATCTATTTTGCCCCATAGTTCATGCGAAAATATAGAAAAAAGCAGCCTTGCAACTCCAGTGAGTCTCATCGTTGCAACTACATTGATCATACTGCACTGCATGTGCTGTCTAGTCCTGAATCTACAAAACTCGCAGCAGTAATCAAAATAAAGTTTGGTGCCAATTATAGTTATACAGACTAAAACTAAGTAGGGACTTACTTTCCTCTTGCCGAGGTGGACAGCCTTACAATGGCTTTTACTCCTTTCACAACTTTTGCGAACTTCTCTTTCAACTGAAATAAAAAGGGAGACAATTAAATACTTTTTGCCTAATGCTCTAGCGTTTACTTGTAGCAAGAGCGAGTTGTAAGAACAAGATCTTTTCTTAGTTGAATAACAATGCTCTAACGAAAGCTGAACGTCACGTGGGACAAAACTGGTACACATTTTGACTGGCCAACCCATTCGCATTACCTTGGCGTTCGTAACCAGCCGATACAGCCCAGTAGGTAGAGCGTAGGACTCGTGAATACAATGTTTCGGGTTACTACAGGTTGTGGGTTCGTATCCCCGGCTGGCCTACTACAAGAATTACTGCTGGTCTTTCGGATGAGTCATTAAACCGAGGTTTCCGTGAGACGGTGCTATACTACGAACACGTTAAAGAACCAGGCGAAGCTCTCAGTAGTTTCAACTTGTAGCCTTGCACTATCCACCGTAACAACTAACCGTCTTCTGGGGGGGCGTGGCTCAGATGGGCAACCGGTAGCGACGATAAATAAACGGAAATAACCAACCAACATTGGCGTTCGTTGTCTGCGCATGTCATATTTTAAGAACATTAATCTGTTTACCATGAAATATCACTATCGTGAACGGGATTACTATTCATACGCTGTTCGCATAAGTCAAAAATCCTGTCGTTAAAGAGTAGCAAGAAGAAAATGGATGTGAATAATCACATCTGTTGAGAAATCAAGTCTTTGTGTTATTGTAAATTAATCAAAGATCAAATAATTTGAAACGGAATGGATGATTCTAAGAAAATTCCATTGTTTACTGCAACTCTGTGTACTTAGTTTAAGAAAAACAGAAAAAGCTGTTGTTTGCCTGTGATTTGAAAGAGTAATTTGAAATTTCCCGCATCGATTGCCATCTCGAAAAGCAGTCCGGTTCTGTATCGGGGATGCTCAATGCGGATAGGTTAGTGTTTTAAAAATCCTATGGTGCCTACATACAGGGCAAATTCAGCTGTAACTCTTACGTCGAACTGATAGAATTAAGTCACAAATTTTAGAGTTCTTACGTACTTCATCTCTAGCAATTATTTTAGTGGAACCCTTACATATAACCCAATTACTGCAGAATTAATCGAGTCCTAAGGTTGCAGCTTGTGTTCTGCAGTCATAGATACTTTTGATGCTTCATGTACATGAAGCAACAAAAGTATCTATGACTGCAGAACACCAGCCAAGAGCTATTCGACAACCTCAACTTTTGCGTGTCTAGCGTTTGTCGTTACTTGTGAATTGGAATCTTATTTGCGGCTTGATTTACATGCGGTAATGTGATAATGTGATCAATAGAAAAATCATTTTTTTCCAACAGATTCGTCGAAGTCGACACACAAGGATTATTCAGTCAAGGCCAACATGTTGTGATACCGAAAATCACAACTGAGGACGACCTTAATCACCTACAGACACGTTACCTGTTTTGCCCGGACTTCTCTTGATATTTTGTCCATTTGTATCCTCTGTATTGCAGTCGACTGTCTTCCGGCGGAAGTTGATTTCCGCTGTTTGGTACCTCCTGGAGTATGTACTCCGGAAACACCCGAGTCCGGTGATTGGATCACATCTTCCTGATGAAAACTCGTCGATGCTGTCTGGTCGAAACTTTCTACGGAAAGCCGGTCTTTCCCAGTTGTCCGTACATCCTCTTAAATATTAAAAAGACCTCGATTCAATCAACAAAATCACCATTTCTTTAAAAGGAACCAAATTATGCAACATCCCAGTTCGTGTTCCTTACTTTACTTACCCAGAAAAGCCATCTCTTTGGAAGAGACAACCAATCATGGCCAATTAGACAGCAAGTCTGTTAATCTAGATTTGATTGGGTAACCAGCCTTTTCTCCACCTTTTTCCAGAATGTTTTCTAAAGGCTTCTTTCTCAGGGTCGGCAAAAGTAGGGATTGTGTGGTAATGGGTTAACAATTATTTTCGTGTTTAATGAGTCTGCAAAAAAACGGTTTTTAAAACATTTGGAGTCGAAAAGAAAAATGAAAGTAGCCATCATTTTGTCTCTTTTTCCACTACCATTCTAACCCTTTCCCAAACGACAAATTTTAGACTCTCCCAAACGTAAAGAGCTTGCAGACGACAATTTTAACTTTCAAAAAAATGGCAGAAAATTATCCGAAGGGGCAGAAAACACTGTGGGAAAAGGAGAAATTGCTCGTTACGAGCAATTTCTCCTTTTCCCACTGTGTTTTCTAAAGACTTGTACTGCAGGCACGTAAAAACCAGGGCTTGTTTGGGAAAAGGTTAAAGAAATATAGAGGCTTTAACCCCATTTTGATCATAATGTATTTGTCGGCTGGAGCTGCTTTGAAATGAAGTAATTACTGAAGGGTGGGGGTAAGGGAAAAGTGCGGCTGGTACGGAATTCGAATTCGCGAGCCTCGCTTACAGGGCGCGTATTCTAACCACTTTTTTTTTTACAAGGACCGCTCAACATCCATGTTGAGATGTTTTTCTAAATCTATGCTACCGAATAACATAACATCTCTCTTGAATATTTGGGGCTATCCAAACACTCCCTCCCCCAACGGTAAGACCCTTTTGGTCTTTGCAACCACTACCGGCAAGCAACACTAAAGTAACTCCTTGAGGGAAAAGTGTGCCCAGTGCGAAATTCGAAACCGAGACCCCTCGCCTACAGGGCGAGCCCTTTAACCACTAACCTATTCGGACCGCTCTTGGAGAGAAACTATATAAGCTTAGCTTTCGTTTCGATCCATTTTATAGAATTATTCTTGTTAATCTGATTGATATTTATTTCTATGTAGTACTATCTAATTCTATGAATAAAATATGTTTAAACTATTCGGACCGCTCAATGTCCAGAAAACAAATCGTCACCGCAGAAATTGGATAAGTTAAAAATTCGTCTTTTCGACCTTTTCTCAAAATGTCTTCTATTTCATCGAAGAAAATATTCAACCATTGGGACCACCGTTCAGTTAAAAAACAATCATCTTATCGTGGTTTATCGTTCAATAAACCACAGTTGTTAGTTATGAGGTACAATGAATAATCCACGAGGGCGATAGCCCGAGTGGTTCATTCATTGCGCCTCATAACCCACATCGTGGTTTATTGAACGATAAAAACTACGATAGAAAGAAGATTATTTCGATTCTAACATGGCCATAATTCTAGGTTGAAGAAACCTATATTTATGGTAAAAAAATAAATCTTACATGCCTGACTTCATCTTCGCGAGCCAAGGTTACGATCACTACGTGGATCTTACCTTGGCTGATTGAGCCCGATTTCGAGATTCCTGCGATGCGCCCTCTATTGGATGCTGGTTATTACTCCCCCCCCCCTTTACATCATATTTCTAAAAGCAAATGAAATATCGTTTTACAAACCGCTTACGAATACACATGAAGAGATGAGCAGACATCCACGTGGGTTTCCATGTATACCTTCTATTCGAAAGGTAGCGACCTTGTTCTATTTTTATAAAAGATGAAATGCTACGAGCGATTTCATTCGTTTGCAGCTAGAGCTGGCTGCATCCAATGAAAAAGCATATCGGGTGAATGTAAAAATCAAGGGTAGAGTAGCGTAGTGAATCGTAAGCCTTGGCTTGCGAAGATGGCCTTACTTTATCTTGCACTCCCATTAGTTTGAACGTATGTAAGCCTTGTTTTGTGAAAAGCGAGTTTAATGCAGTTCGCGCAGGTTGACATGGGTCAAATCTTTTAACCCTTTACTCCACAGATACTCATTTCTACGCATTCCTTGTAGGAGCCTTTGGAAAACATTGTGGCAAAAGGTGAAATTGCTCGTGACGAGCAATTTCACGTTTTGTCACAATGTTTTCTATGCTTTCAAAAGGTGTCATATACACGTACAAGAAACTGCTTCATCCTTGCTGTTATTTAGGGTCAATTAGAGATACCATAGAAATGCCTTATGGGGTATAGTGTTAAATATCTTGAAATTTTATGCATGTCAAAGGACCATTCTACCACAATATCCGGGCGGATGTGGAGGTAAATGATGTTATGGATCTCTAACCATATATGGCTTTCAACACGCGAAAAGGAGCATTCGTACATTTGCTTAAAATGTCGTCTCCGATCAGCCTGAGCAATCCGCGCAGGCTAATCTGAGATGGCACTTTGCGACTACATTAGTTTTTGTGCAATATTAGATTTGCGCAAAACAGAAAAAAAACACATAAAAATGGAAAGTGTCGTTTCGGATTAGCCTTCGGGGACAGTGCAAGCTTATTCGATTCGACACTTAACGCAAATATCTGAATGTCCCTTTCCGCGTGTTGCAGGTCACATGATGACTTATTTGGCTGTAATTAATCTTAGAGATTCATATAGAGTATACGTTTTTGCCAGAACAGGCCTTATTCATTTTACATTGCTTTAAAAGCGAGTTTTTACACAACTCTTACACTAGATCTCTCTAGATTCTGCTTCCTGAAAACTACACCAGGTCCGTATTCACCAACCATTCTTCAGAACATTCTTCGTCTTATTCTTCAGAGTTTTGTCAGTGTGAAAGTAACAGAACTTCTGATTGGCTAAACCAAATGGTCTAGCCAATCAGAAGTTCAGTTACTTTCACAGTCAGGAAACTCTTGAAGAATAAGACAAGAACGGTTTCTTCTTAACTCTTTCCCAAACAACAAATTCTAGACTCAAAGAGTTTGCATACGACAATTTCAAATGTGATAAAATGGCAGAAAATTCTCCAAATGGGTAGAAAACACTGTGGGAAAAGGAGAAATTGCTCGTTACGAGCAATTTCTCCTTTTCCCACAGTGTTTTGAAAGACTTATATTGCAGACACGTAAACACAAGGGCTTGTTTAGTAAAGGGTTAAGAATGGTTCGTGAATACGGACCCAGTACTCGTATCGAAGCTAAAAGCCACTGAACAGTTCCAAACTTGACACCCGCTCCGTGGTATCGAACTCATGACCTTGTGATTACGTGCCTCACAACCACGGACTCGGCAAAATACCCTTTCAAGATTACATACCGAATTGATCCTCCGGCTCATCTCCCTCTTCTGAAATTGTTTTCAGATTTAATGTGGTTGTCGTCGGTCTGCTTGATTCTTTCCATTCTCCTACGACATCCGTTGCCTCTCCCTCATCTTCTTCCCCTTCACTTGATTCTTCTTTTTCTCTATCCAATAAATCTTGAAGGAATATGGCGTCCTGAAGCAGATGCTTGTAGCGGTTGAAGAAGTAATATTTAGCATCTTTTATTACTTTCTTCTTCTCCCCACCCTCTTTACTTTTTTCTTCCTTTGTTTTATCTGCTTTGAATCGCTGCAGGGATTGTAGATTTGATCCTGTGTAATTCTCCGGTTTTGAATAATAATCCAGGTCGGTTGCTGCCGGATCATTTTTACCGGCGGATATTGTTTTTGACTTGATCGATTCTTCAAAACTACTCATATTTCGTCATCATTGTTGTCACAAATTTTTCATATAGATGGTTGTCATGCTGTTGTGACGTAACGTGTCTATGGTTTTTTATCAACAACGTCAAGTACGTCAATTCGATGACGTCATTTCCTACATGAACTGTAGAACTTGAGAACAAACGATACAAACATTGACGTGATTTATCAACCACAATGTTCCATAAAAAAAGCCCTGAAAGTAATATAGCTGATATCAAATATCATTCGGCCAGCAACACCCAAAAAGGGACATTCGGAGATTTGCGTAAAGTGTCGTTTCGGATCAACCTGCGCAGCCCGCACAGGCTTATCCGAAACGACGCTTTCCGTTTTTATGATTTTTTCTGTTTTACGCAAGTCTACTATTGCACAAATTCTACTGTAGTCGTAAAGTGCCGTCTCGGATTAGCCTGCGCGGACTGCGCAGGCTGATCCGAGACGACACTTCACGCACCAAAAGTTCCAATTCCCCTTTTCGTGTGTTGCAAGCCATTTTATCCCTTCAAGTATTATGACTCCAATACCACTACTTTTGAAAGTTGCGCTAGTCAGATTATTAAGCACCTTGATAACCCCGATCCCGTAAAAGTGTAGAAGAAATTTAAAAGACTAGATAAAAATAAAAAGTCAACATGATCTACACCGTCCACAAAATCTTCTGGTTTCGTCTATGGTATGGAAAGGGTTAGTGAAGTTATACAAAGTTTTAGACGAGTTCATATTGAACCGAGTTTTGACGACAGATTAAATGCGCCTCCATCCATATCATTTTTCTTTGATTGGGTCGGGGAATGGGAAAAAAATTGGAAGTGTCGTCATCACTGTTTTATTTAATTTTTCCCACAATGATTTCCAACATGCAGCAGCCCATTCTCTTAGGGATCATAAAAACACGGGGTTGTTTCGAATTGGACTAACCCTTTACCGCACAATCCCGACTTTCCACACACCTCGTGAAACAGGCCTTTTGGACACATTGTGGGAAAAGGAGAAAAGACTGGTAACCAGCATTTTTTTCCTTTTCCTACAATGTTTTTTTCTATATCGAAGAAAAAAATACACCATTTGAGCTACAGTGAAATTGTTGTCTGCAAATGTTTTCAAATGGGATAAAGCTTGTCTGGTAAAGGGTTAAAAGTATAAGAATTGAAAATAAAGTGATTCGTTGGTACTGAATAGATAGATTTATAATAAATCTTTTAGCACCAAATATATAAATTCGCCTTCTTTCGACAGCTGAATCTATAATCCAGCAAAACACAGAGATATTATTATATCCCATACACTTGACTGAACAAACGGACGGTATAATTCAAAGATCAGACTGCACGTTCTGTGCGGTCTGATCTTGATCAATGCCATCTTTAAAAGGCGGCTGTTTTTGGCCTCTCGCGCTGAAAGGGTTACAAAGATAAAGTATGGATTAAGTTTAAAAGGAGAGGAATCCCACGTAATTGCATGGATTTTATCAAGCCATTTATTCTGCAATGAACTCGAATTGAGATAATCATTGTGTTCTTGATCTGATTTGAAAAAACAACAACTTTTTTTTTGTGGAAAGTGTAGATCAAGGTGGGACTATACAAAGCAGACAGTCTGATCTTTAGTCTATTATATTCGCATAGACTATATGAGCGGTATTCTGTTTAAGAATTCACTAAGGTTGCAAAGGGGAAGGTTTGTTCATATTTTGCCTCCTGACTGATGCAATCTAAGTGGTTGTCAGGAAGAAGAAGAAGAAGAGGAGGAGGAGGAGGAGAAGAAAGAAGAAGAAGAAGAAGAAGAAGAAGAAGAAGAAGAAGAAGAAGAAGATGATGATGATGATGAGGAGGAGGAGGAGGGAGAGGAAGAAGAAAAAAAAAGGATGTTGATGTTGACGACTGCAATGATGATGATGACGATGATGATGATGATGATGATGATGATGATTTAAGCAATACGACATCATTAGCCTAGAATTACCCACCAACCTTTCACACACCAATATCCAAAATAAATCAATTAACAGTAGCCTACTTTCTCACAGTATCATATTTAAACAGTAGCAAAAACTGTTTCCGGCTTCATATTATATGACCGTTCTTCTTATCCAAATACAACAAAACGTTTACCTTTCTTTACGAACACTCTTTATTTATCATCCGACCCTTGTATGTCATTGTGCCTTTCGCATCGCCAGATGGTTGGGAGAAATGGTAAAAAATTAGAGAGACCTCTCTTATTTCTTTATCAAACGACGTTTGATAATGTTTTTTTTTTTATCAAACGACAAAATTTCAGACTTTTCCTGACTGAAAGCACTTATAGAAAACAAACTTGGTGTGGAATATGCTACTGAAAATGTAAAAAAAAAAAACATGGGTGGGAAAAGGAGAAAAATGCTGGGAACCAGCATTTTCTCCTTTTTCCACCCATGTTTTCATTTTCTGTTTTCCTGATATTTTTAAACTCGGGGTAGTTTGGTACTCGGTGTAGTATTATCTGTAATTTGTTTCATTTTGTCACAATCTTTCTTTGATTTTCTATAATTTAAGAAATTATTGTGATCGTGTTCTCAATTCCAATATTTCGGCAAATTAATTCTGAAGATTAACTTGATCTAAATGATTAAGATATCAAACGAAATTTCAGACAACGACTTCGATGGAAAACGATAATTTTGTTTGTGTATTTGTTTAGTTGTTTTGGTGTATAATATAGATTTCAATATTATTTTATTTATTGCGGCGGTAATTGCATCTAACCATGCTTCCTTGGAGTATCTTGTATCCCCACTGTGTACACTATTCTCCTTAACCCATAACCACACAATCCCTACTTTTGACGACACTGAGAAAGAAGCCATTAGAAAACATTATGGGAAAAGGAGAAAATGCTGGAAACCAGCATTTTCTCCTTTTCTCGCAATGTTTTCTTCCCTTCACAAAACAAGTTTCAAAATTTCAGTCATTCTTATTTTGTCATCTGTAAATGCTTTCGATTTGGTCAAACCTAAAATATTGTTGCTTGGTAATGAGTTAACCCTTTACCCCATAAGGCATTTCTATGGTATCTCTAATTAAACCCTAAATAACAACAGGGATGAAGCCGTTTCTTATGTGTATATGACACCTTTTGATAGAATAGAAAACATTGTGACAAAAGGTGAAATTGCTCGTCACGAGCAAGTTCACCTTTTGTCACAATGTTTTCCAAAGGCTCCTACAAGCAATGCGTAGAAATGAGTATCTATGGAGTAAAAGGTTAAGGTTAAACCACTGGCTACTTTCCCACATAACCATTCTCGAAACAATAATCAGCGATATGTGAGGAATGAATCATATCGCAATTAGTATCATTGTTAAATCTTAAGCTGCTAATCGCCACTAACTGACCTTTTGCGAACAGTGTAGATCAAGATCAGACTTCACAGAACGTGCAATCTGATCTTTGATCTGCACTGTCCGATGAGGAAATATTATTCCGCAAAACAGAACTTTGGAATATCTATATCTGTGTTTTTAACTTTTTACTATCGAATTTGAAAATTTCTTTTTAATAATTCGGTATGATAAGGGTTGAGAAATTAGACGAGCTTTGAAATCGAATCAGCAACCGCCCTGTTTCCACGGTTGCCCGTCACGTTGAGATTTTTTCGGCAAAAAGAAATTTTTGAAATCGCAATTTTCGGCTAAGATAGAATGTACGTATGGTTAGGTAGTTAAACTCTTTACCACACAACAAAAGTTTAGACAGGTCCAAATTGAAAGCACTTGCAAAATGTGGCTCTAAAATTGAAATTCGTTTTGGGAAGGGGAGAAAACATTGTGGGAAAAGGAGAAACTGCTGGTTACCAGCATTTTCTCCTTTTCCCACAATGTTTTCAAAAGGCATCTATCTCAGGGTCGTGAAAAGTCGGGATTGTGTGGTAAAGGGTTAAACTCTTTCCAAATCAATATCGAGTTTTTGACAGCCCTAGCTGCCGAGAGAAACAGAATTCAAAACGTTGGAGATAATGATGGTTACTAGCATTTTCTCCGCTTCCCACAATGTTTTATACTCTTTTAAAGACAAGAGTTAATTTTTTGAGATACAAATGTTTTATCCTCTGGTCATGCTTGAAATTTAGAATAAGACTTACATTTTGCTGTTTGGCAAATAGTTAAGGGTCAAAACTTTGCTGTGGAGGCAACTTAAAAAATATAAAGGAGGGGAGGCAACTGTTTTCTAAACTTAATTGAGGACACGCGAAAATACACTTGGAGTGTAGTGGAAATAAAAAGTAGACCATATATGCAAAGTCCTGGAAAAATACAAATGTTCCGGAACAAGTGGACAGTGCACGAACAGTCCTGATAAAAATGAAATGCTGAAACTGTGTTGAATACAGACAAGCAAACTCAACAATTTCGTTATGTATTCAAGCTAAAAAAAAAATCGAATTAAGCCTTTTCAAAGATTTCAATATTGTACAATGAACCGGAAAATCCTTTCTTTGCGTATTCAATACGAACAGTTACATTTTATGGTATAGTTATTCACACGTTATATGTGATTCTTACGAAAGTTCAACCGGAAATGAACTCTTGATTCATTTCTTCATTTTTCTTTTTAAAACCCTTTACTACCATGGACGACAAATAGAAATTTCGGATGGCCACGCTGGTCGTAGAACGTGCTGTCCAACCCTGGTTCTACTTGATTTTGTTCAAGACAGTCTCTGAACTCTGTACGGGTATACCTTAAAGGACAACAAAGCTTTGACTTGTCTTAAGGTCCACAGCCCCTTTTCTTTCATATTAAGGCAGTGGGCCCGTAATTGAAAACAGCTATTTCTACTATAATATTATCCTACAAAAATTGCTATTATTAATAATGAGTATTATTGACTGCTTTCACCCAGCTAAATTTTCTCTTTTTTTTTCCATCTTAGAATTATCATTTATAAATCTATAACCACTATATTCTCCTTAGAAAGGGAAATAATAATTACCTCCCTTTTCTGGAAATAAACAAAAGTATGAACAAATAATTTCAAATTTGACATTAAAGAAATTTCTGGTCGGTTTAAAATGAGCAAAAGCATTATACCTGTATAAATCCGTATTTATCAACTATCATGGAAATACAGCTTTCTCTTCTTTTCTCAAAAGGCTTCTCTATTAGGATCTTACAGCTCGATATTTTTTTGTGAACGTTTAACTTTTCACCAAGCGGCAACTTGAAATCTAAACTGAAAACATTTGCAGGCTACAAAATTATATGCTGCATGAGTAATGAAATTTGCTTTTGAAAGGATAGAAAACATCCTTGGAAAAGGAGAAAATGCTGGTTACCAGCATTTTCTCCTTTTCCAAGAATGTTTTCAAAAGACCCTTTTTCTTTGTGGACGTTTAAACTTGTGTTGTGTGGCAAAGAGCTGTACTGCAGAACAACATAGCCGACATTAAGAACAAGCCTATGCTGGTAATCCGAATGTAGCGATGTTAAAAGGCTCTCTTTGCAGGAAAAAAAAATCTTGTCACATCGAACAAAGAAGATCTAACTTTAGATTGTAATTTCTGTGCAGTATGATCTTCATCCACACTGTTCGAAATTTTACATTGTCTGTGCCGCTAGCAGCCAAAGAGTTACTAAAAGCAAAACAGCCATTTTGTCGTAATGACAGTTGTTCATTTCATCGCCGGAAATACGCCGGTTTACCGTTCTGAAAATTGTAAGGCTCCTCTGAAAAAAAAGAAAACTTGAGTCTCAATTTTCGGTTGAAATATTTCTAACTATTTCAGTTGACAAATACTTCGTACATTATTTCTTAACGATTCCGATTTAAGTTCTCACCGACAGATAGACAGGTGTGAATAACTTCATCGATGTTGTTTATATCGTTGCTAAGGCCTGCCCTCCACTACACTCGATTGCTTGTTGAAGGGTTTCAGATGAAAAATGGCTAATTTCGGGGAGCTTTCGGGATGAAAATGGGCGATGCTTGGAAAACGGGGCTTGTTCGGCAGTGATACGCGGAACAGTATGCGAAAGGTTGCCGAAATGTTACCGAAGTATGCAGATCCAGTACAGAAAAATGCTGATCGGTCCAGGATTGTTGACCGAGTGCTTACCGATCACGCAGAATGGCTGCAGTTCACTTGCAGAACATATAGAAGCGTTTAAGAATCAATGCCGACATGTTGGCGATGTGAGTGCTAAGGTATATATAGGCGAGTTATCTTTTCTGAACTGCTCGGGGTGACACAGTGAATAAGAAACCTCGCCGAATGCTGCGCGATGTGTTTCAGAACGTCCGGAATGATCGCTGAAGGTTCCCCAAAGGGATGCCGACGGTCCCGACGCTTCCCCGAACTCAACGATCGCCGTCCAAATTTTAAAACTTTTAAAATTTGGATCCCGAAGCTTTTTTGATCCCGAATCGGCCCCGACACACTAAGAATGTTTCCATAAGGGTTTAAGAAACACCAAGAACGGTTCCCGATCATTGCGAAGATGTCCCCCCCATAAAAAAAAAAATATTACCCAAAATTTGCTGGGGATCACCCTAAAAGATCCATCCTAAATCTAAATGTGGTATATATCATGTATGGTTTTATATGTTACATTGCTACACTGATCAATAAAATAACAAGTGGAAATGTATCTTTAACCTTTACCTCACAATGCCGACGGTTAAAGACACTGACAAAAAAGCCTTTGGAAAACATTGTTGGAAAAGGAGAAAATGCTGGATACCAGCATTTTCTCCTTTTCCAACGATGTTTTCTACCCCATGACAGACAGCGTAGTGCACGTTGCATATAGTTTTTAGTCAGCAAATGCTTTCAACTTCGCCAAATCTAAAATTTTACAGTATAATAAAGAGCTTATCCAAAACTGTTGTAACATATAAACCTATACATAAATATGTCAGTGATCCCTATCAAAGTGTGAGTAGTATAGATTAACCTTACACCATTGGACACATCATCGCCATTTTACCATATATACAAAGTATCAGGAACGCAAACTTCTGACCAAAAAGGAGTCATCCTCTCTGTAAGAAAGGGACTTACTACATCTAAAAAAAATATCAACCACATCAGTCTGTCCAGTCTACGTAGGTTGCAATGGTTCGAAAACTATTTTGATCTTTGTAAATTTTCTCTGTTTTCAAGGACAATGGTAACGTATTATTGTGGCGCCGCATGAGCGGCGGCACTATATTTTTATTCGGTTTTGAAAAGTACCTATGGAGGCAGCCATACTGTTAACCTCACTTCCTGCGATTTCATAACTAGATCTTTTCGTTCCTAAGCCATTTCGTACCCAAGTGTACTCACTTCGATAATTTTGTAACCACTTTGGTCATTTTATAATCAATTCGGTAATTTAGAAGCTAGTTTTACTAAAACTGCTTTTGTACACATCTCAAATTGAAACTATGTTAAATTTGGCCGAAGAATGGCTATGATTGTGTCTTTTCATTGTTGGTTCTTTCTTTTTGAAGTTTTAAGTTGCATTCTACAGATTATCTAGGGGTTCTCAGTTCATTTCTTATCGAGTTCTGCATAAATTTGCATTGGTCATTTTTGGAATGATGTAATGTACCTTTTTTCAGAAACAACTGATTTGCGGCGCAATGGATGTTACACATCAATATTTTCTTGTTTCACAATTTAGTCGGTTGATTGGAAAAGAATGAATATGAGCCATCCTCCGGCAAAAGGGGGTTTAACCCATTACCACACAATTCCTACTTTTGACGCCCCTAAGAAAGAAGCCATTAGAAAACATTACTGAAAAGGAGAAAATGCTGGTAACCAGCATTTTCTCCTTTTTCCCACAATGTTTTCTACCCTTCACAAAACAAATTTCAGATTTTCAGTCACTTTGATTGTGTCGTCTGCAAATGCTTTCGATTTGGACAAGCCTAAGATATTGTCGATTGGTAATGAGTTAATGCACCTCTGCGATCCCTGGTACGCATCTTCGCAAGCCAAGGCTGACCATTCACTACGCTACTCTACCCTTGGCGGATCGAGCTTGATTTTTACATTCCCCCAATAAGCTTTTTCATTGGATGCAGCCAGCTCTAGCTGCAACGAATGAAATCGCTCGTAGCATTTCATCTTTGATAACAATAGAACAAGGCCGCTACCTTTCGAATAGAAGGTAAACATGGAAACCCACATGGATGTCTGCTTATCGCTTCATGTGTATTCTTAAGCGGTTTGTAAAACGATATTTCATTTGCTTTTAGAAATATGATGTAAATGGGGGGGGGTAATAACCGGCATCCAATAGAAAGCGCATCGCAGGAATCTCGAAATCGGGCTCAATCAGCCAAGGTAAGATCAACGAAGTGGTCGTAACCTTGGCTCGCGAAGATCCCTGGTACGGGCCAAGTCATCACATACGTATGAACCCGTGATATCCTTCTTTTCAAAGCAACCGACTCAAGTATAAGGTAGACTGGTTCTCGTAGATACAGCGAAAAGTTTCGGCCCAGGTCAGCCTGCGCGGACTGCGCAGGCTGACCTGGGTCGATACTTTACGCAGATGCATGAAGTTCCCTTTTTCACAGAGCATGGCACGTATCTATATGTCCTGATACACAAAGTAGTCCCTGTGTAGTAATCTGACCACTCTACAGTTACCAAGGATAACTTTAAAGTGGATCCAACTATTTCTAATATTGACATGGCGGATTGAGGAGATGACGGGAGGTCATTGAAACCCTTTTAACCCATTACCACACAATCCCTACTGTTGACGACCGTGAGACAGAAGCCTCTAGAAAATATTGTGGGGAAAAAGAGAACATTTTCTCCTTTTCCCATTCTATTCTACCCATCACAAAACAAATTTCAAATTTTCAGACTCGTTTATTTTGTCGTCTACAAATGCTTTCGATTTTAAGAAGCCTAAAGGAGTGTCGTTTGGTAATGAGTTAAATTACTGATGGTTTGTTTATATTTTTTTTACACTTTTGCTTGCTTCTTTGTTATCTCGGTGTTTAAATTTGTCATTATCCCCAATTTGCCGTCATCTACCACAGCAGCCAACGCACCTTAACGCGAGTTACTTCGGAAGTAATAAACATACCACGTGACACTCATTCTAAGCCACTGGATGCTATCCAACGTGGAGTCGTCTTGAAACGATTGGTAGCGGTGCAAAAAGACCCACAGCACCCGCAATGGTTCATATCAATCATTGAAGGTTATGCGATGTCTAGATTCGAACCGACAGTCTTTTTTATTCGCCCTTTGCGTTACATCTGGTCACTTGACAGGTGACGTCTATTCTTATTGACCTCTTGGTGAGTGTGCCTACAGAGATTGCAGAAAGATTGTGCAATACCAGGGTCCATGTTCGCCAACCATTCCTCAGAACATTCTCAGACTTATTCTCTAGGTCTGTTCAAACTTGAAAGTAGCACAGCTTCTGATTGGCTAAACCTAACGGTTTTGCCAATCAGAAGCTGTGCTACTTTCAAAGTTAGAAAATAGTGGTGAAGACTAAGATTGTTCGTAAGAATGATTGGTGATTACGGATCCCGATTGGATTATATCTTTAACGCTATATCACACAATCCATAGGAATACCTACTCTGTAAGAATGAGGCTTTCGAAAACATTGTGGGAAAAGGATAAAATCCTGGTTACCGGCATTTAATCTTTTTCCCACAATCCTTTCAATCTTATCAAAGATAGCAGTCATCTATTAAGTATATTTATTGAGAGGTTAATGCAAAAATTATTTAATTTTCGTTTTGAAAATATTGCGGGAGAAGTGAAAAGCGTTGTTAAACTTGTTAGACACTCAACACAACGTATGTTACCAAGATGCTTTAACCATGTTTTTCACAGTTCTCAATGAGAAATGGTCGTTTCCCCGATTATGTAAAATTTTTCAAAACACGGACTGTATTCATCCCTCGACAAGCTTTAAAATTTGATTTGTCCAAAACTATACTTGAAAGCACATAGCAGTCAAACATCCGGGCCTCAGAATATATTACAATACGTCAATCAAGACTGGATCAAATCGTCTTCTCTATACGTTATGATATAGTTTTATCGCAGCACGGACCCATTGATAAACTCTTTTGGCGCCAAATATGTAAAAGTCGACGTCTTTCGAAAGCCAAAAATATAATTCACTGAATGTCAAAAAGATAGAGAGGATATTTGTTGTGTGTGTGTTTTTTTTTTTACAGTGAAAGATGTTATCTCGTGAATATCATCGGTAATATTTTCACGAGTGGCGCTGCCACTCGTGAAAATATTACCGATGATGTTCACGACTGCGCCATTCGTGAAAAAATAATATTACGGATGACTGGTCCAAACTGAAAGCACTTGCAAACCACAAAATAAGCGTAACTCAAAAATTGAAATTTCTTTCTTGCAGGGTAGAAAACATTGTGGGAAAAGGAAAAATGCTGCTTTCCAGCATTTTCTCCTTTTCCAACAATGTTTTCAAAAAGCTTCCATCTCAGGGTCGAAAAAGCCAGGGATTGTCTAGTAAAGAGTTAAACGGCCGTTTATCTCAAACAAATACCATTCATTTTATGGGATATCTACATATAAAATCCTTTTTAAATCTGTCAGTGCTCAATACCGGTATATAAACTCGACCTGTTTCGTCGCCTGAAAATTACCCTTTACCAAACAATCCCTGGTTTTTACGGCCCTAAGATAGAAGCCTTTTGAAAACATTGTGGGAAAAGGAGAAAATGCTGGTTAACCAGCATTTTCTCCTTTTCCCACAATGTTTTCTACCCTACTTGAAACAAATTTTGATTTTTGAGCCACATTTATTTCATCGTCTGCAAATGCTTTCAATTCGGACCACTCTAAAATTCTGTCGTTTGGTAAAGAGTTAAATCCACTGAACACCAGCAGGATTTTTTTTTTAGTCTTCTTCTTCGCTTGATTAAACTAGATCTGTCACTGAATGTGACTTAATACTCCCGCCACCGCTTTGACATAAAAAAGTTTCAAGTTCAAGGGGAGATAGTTCCTCAACCAGGAAGAGTTGACACTTGAAAATTGCGTCTCGCAAATCTTCAATATATGATCAATATATGTGCAAAGTTTCAATAAAATTGAAGGAAAATTGTAGGAGTTTCTGACACAAAATTACTGGTATTTTGTACACAGACAGACACGCAGACGGGTAGGCCGATTCCAGTATACCTCTGAAAACATTTGTTTTGCATTAGTAAAACAAGCAGAATACACATTCTTTTATGTGCCGCGTACCGGCAAATTGCGGTTCAATGTACCTCAATGATGCGCTGTACCAATAAAGTCATCAAATTATGAAAAAAAAAGCTTTTTTGTGAAAGATCTGTGGCATAAGGTAAAAAGGTCCTTTGACATGTAGAAAATTGAACAACAGCAAGAGGTATCGACCCAGCTAAGCCTGGGTGGACCGCGCAGGCTGACCTGAATCGATACTTTTTGTAGATGTATTTAAAGTAGTGGACCCGTAATAGAAAACAGCTATTTCCATTATGATATTACCATACAAAATTTGCTATTATTAAAAATGAGTAATATTGCACAACTTTAACCAAGCCACTTTTTCAATCAATATAGAAGTCTAATACGAGTATTGAGGTTTTTATTCTGAGCTTAAAACAATCATTCCATTCTTGTAGCAGGTGAATCTGGTGCACTACAGCACTTTCTAAAGCAACAGACTTATATTAAAGGGATAGCTGACTTAGTCACATCCTTCCTGGATTTCATACGAACAGTGCTGTAACCCTGAAGTGGCTTGCCTAAGGACACTCATGTACAAGTATCGCCGACAATGGGTATTATACATACATCTACTAATAAAAAAATTCAACAACAAATCAACTGCGCAAAATAGGATCATATTCCAGGAACACCAACATACCATTTCGTACCATTTGATAAACTTTTGGAGAAATTTTTTTCGACCTGTCCAAAGCCAATTGCTGTTTGTGAATTTTCTGCATATCCAAGGACCATTCTACCCTATGATTCAGTCTATCGTCAGACAAATGGATTTTTATAGATCTATAATAGTATGATGACTTGCTTAGTATACGGCATCAAGGAGATATATTAACTCATTACCAAATGACACAATTTTAGACTGGTTCAAATTGAAAGCATTTGCAGACGACAAAATAAAGGTGACTGAAAAATTGAAATCTGTTCTGGAAGGGGTAGAAAACACTGTGGGAAAAGGAGAAAATGCTGGTTACCAGCATTTTCTCCTTTTCCTACAGTGTTTTCAAAAGGCTTCTTTCTCAGGAGCGTCAAAAACAGGGATTATGTAGTAATGGGTTAAACCCTTTTGTGTCAGGGCATGGCTTTTACAATGTTGACAGCTCAACCATGGACATCATCTCTGTCAGTGCCAAATACACAAACTCGATCTTTTTCTATCTCTGAAATTGCAATCCATTGAGGCTCAGAAGGATTTTTGTCTCAAAGGTTTTACTATACAAGTGGACGGAACAGATCCAAGATCAGACTGCACATTCTGTGCAGTCTGATCTTGATCTATGCCATCCATTGAAGTCCCCGTTTTTGCCTTCGGCGCCAAAAGGGCTAAATCATACATTGACATACTGAATGATTACATGATGATAAAAGCAATAAATGTAAGAATCTTTGTATTCTTTCTTTATTCCTGTTACAAAAATAAGAGTAAACAAGAGTGATAGGAGTTAAGATGCTCCCTAAAATTGTTTATGTCAGGTAAGATACAAATCTCTGTGTATAATGTTCTTTTTTCAGTTGGGTTACAATTCAACCCTACATATTTAACCGGGAAACATTCAAAGGGCTACAACTCAATTGATTGCATGGTGTTTGATGTCATTTTCAACATTATTTCAGTTATATGTGGCGTCGGCCAGTCCACCTATCCCTGCTTTTATGGAGTGTCCTTACCCCGCACAATACTCTTTACAAACCACTGGCTGCTTTCCCACATAAACATCGCAAAAGCAATGGCAAGTGGTGAAAGAAGAATGAACCCAGTGGCAACTACTATTATCAATGCTCGGACAGAAACTGACATTGAACCAGCAACCTGCTTTTCTCTAGTCCTCTGTGTTAATGACTGAGCTACCAGGGTTCAGAGTTTACAACTGAAAAGAAAACCATCGAACCTAAAAATGCTGACAATATGTTTATATGATCCATATAGAGAAGTTTCCCATAAAGTTCTGTAAATTTTAAATCATTGTGTGATTGCTAAGAAATAGCTAAGAAAAGAAACTTTGGACAAACAGATAGACAAATTATCTGTCCCCCTGACAGTGCAACGGACAACGTGACAACTATATGAAACCCAAGATTTTTTTGAGAGGCATACAAACACAACCTGAAAACAGTATCAAAAACATCTTGTATGGTAACTTACTTCAGAAAGGCTAGTGAAAGTTCTTGTTCCACTGTTGTGCATAAAAACATAATCATAATTAAATACATGCATCCTTCAGATGGGTTGATACTGTTTGTAGATGCACTGAACCCCGTTTTTACAGAGCATGGCTCAAATATATTTGTTCAGAGGTGTGTTATAATTTACTGTAACATGTATAAATGTCAATTTTATTTGTGTCAAATTTGTTGCTAGGCTATTGTTAAAAAAATCCGAATTCAGCGATACAAAACTTCAACAAAGAAACATACTTCAACAAAGATACACAAACAAAGCTATAAAATGTCATTCACAATGACTTTATAAAGCAACTCAAAGCTAATAATGTTACTTAACTCTTTACCACACGACAAAATTTTGGACTGGTTCAAACTGAAAGCATTTACAGACGACAAAATAAAGGTGACTGAAAAATTGAAATTTGTTTTGGGGAAGGGTAGAAAACACTGGGAAAAGGAGAAAATGCTGGTTACCAGCATTTTCTCCTTTTCCTACAGTGTTTTCAAAAGGCTTCTTTTCCATATTACGGTAACCACTCATTCTTAAGAATATTCACTTTCTTGAGAATATTCCGATGCTGAAAGTAACACAACTTTGATTGGCTAATTCAAATGGTTTAGCTAATCAAAAGTTTTGTTACAATCAAGTTTAGGAAATGCAGAAGTTGTGTTACACCCTAATTCTAGAACAAGACTACAAATAAAACTAAGAATGGTTGGTGAATACCCGCCTTAGTCTTTCTAGGTTACTTTTTTTCCTTTGGGTTCATATTCACGTCGAACAATATAAATAAGAGATGTGATACAAATTTTACAGGGAAAAAAATCATACAAAACTTTGGGAAAATAAAAGAGATGGATGCTATGAGCAATTTTTCCACTCATCATCATCTTGTTTTCAAAAGCCCATGCCGTGAACATAAATGAAATTTCCTTCAGCACACACACAATAAATACGATGAAAAATCAAATATCCTCTATTTAAGAAATTATCTTTTTCCTATTGTGGTTTATCATTTATTCTAACATGGCACGCGACTTTGGCTTTATAAACACAGTGCAAGGAAAACGTGGTAAAATCTGCAACAATCCATGTAGAGTGACCACATCCTACATCGATTGACGTCATTTAATGAGCGAGTTATTTAATGGAACATAATCTTCATCCACGTTTTTACTATAAATTTGAACTTGTTTTCATTTCACAAAGAACTGTCCATGTTAGAATCGAAATAATCTTTCTATCGTGGTATATCGTTCAATAAACCATGTTGTGAGTTATGAGGCGCAATGAATAAACCACTCGGGCTATCACCCTCGTGGATTATTTATTGTGCCTAATAACTCACAACTGTGGTTTATTGAATGATATACCATGATAGAAAGAACATTATTTCTTAAATAAACCACAGTTGTGAGTTATGAGGCACAATAAATAATCCACAAGGGCATTCAATTCTAACATGGCTAATTCTTCATGAAAGGAAAACAAGTTCAAACTTAAGAATAAAAACACGGACGAAGATTATGTTCACTCACTGACTGATGTCACTCGATATAGATTGAATGACGTCACTCAATATAGAATGATGTCACTCTACACTGAATGTAGCAGATTTACCACGCTTTCCTTGTACTGTTATCTCGAATTTTAAAGTTAAAGTTTATCAAGAATTTTAAAAAACTACACTAGGCCTAGAGTCGAATACTAGTAATCTCATTGGTTTGTGTGGTATTTCTCAACCAATCAGATTGCTTGTCTGGGAATTAGCAATAATGCTTGATTTTACGCTAGTAACTGAATGTCATTGGATTCTATAAACTTTATTCAACCCTTTATCACAAAATGACGAGTTTCGACGACCCTGAGGTAGAAGCTTGAGAAAACATTGTGGGAAAAGGAGAAAATGCTAGTAACCAGCATTTTCTCCTTTTCTCACAATGTTTTCTGTCTTTCATGAACCAAATTTCGATTTTTCAGTCACATTTATTTTGTCATCTGCAAATGCTTTCAATTTGGATCAATCTATCAATCTGTCGTTTGGTAATAAGTTAAGTTCAATCGTTGCTCAAACATTATTTACAATAGAAATACATATAACAATGTATCTATGTACATTGCATATATAAATTATCATGATTTACATTTAAACAATAATTCCACAAGAGACATTAAAAAATGCCCCTCTTCTAAAAGCGTTTCACTTAACCCTGTATCACACTTTCCCAAGTTTTACCCACCCTGTTGAAAAAGCTATTTGCAAACATTGTGGATAGAGAGAAAATGCTGACAAACAGCACTTTTTCCTTTTCCCACACTGTCTTCAAGAGGCTTCTTCCTCAAGCTCATTAAAACCCAAGCGTTCAGTCTCCGACAGTCTTGCAGGTCTTGAGCAAAACATGAATCTTTCAAGAACCACAAGCATTTGTATGTATAAACTAAGCAGTAACTTTATGGCAGGAAATATTTTGGTGTGCTCATATGGAATCTGTGTGTTCTAAAATAACCATGGCCATGGTGCAGCTCTCCAAACCTGGGTGGAAAAACAAAAAATAAGAAATATATCAAGTTACAGGTTCATCATACATTCATGTTCCTTCAGATGTGTGAATCTGATCAAAGCCTACATAGAGTAACCTTCAATTGACCTTACTGTCAGCCTATCAAAATCTTGCTTTCAAAGTTTTTGAAATTAAAAGTAAATGAATGGAATAAAATAACATTTATCAGGTATGAGATCACATTTTTTCTTACTTTTTGCCAAACCAGAATACTTTCCTGGTTACCAGCATTTTCTCCTTTCCAAAAAATGTTTTCAAGAGCCTTTTTCCTCAAGGTTGTCAAAACTCGGGATCATATAGTAAAGGACTGATATCTTCATCATATACTGTTTATACTCACTTTGGATTAAATAAAATTTGTGGTGGTATCTTATCAGTGTTATAAGTCACTTTAGAATTATCTTTATTATTGCTCGGATCCTCTGGTATCCTGAACCTTGCCATCTGAACTTCTGTATCACTGAGCCCACCATGGGTGACTCGAGCATATCCTAGTCTGAAATGGAGTAAAAGTCATTATTTCATGCTTTCCGGTAGGATATCGAGAAATAGCAGAGAAAATATTTTTCGATCTTACACTGGTACCACGAGTGAAAATACCGATTTTTACATTCTTGTTGCCTAGGTAAATTGCGCATGCCTTACAACCAGATGGAAATATGACGTCATTTACCTCAGATTTCTTGCGCTTGACATAATGTTGTAATGCGATGCTATGCGGGAGGGGTACGCCATGGGGAATAACGGAAAAGAACTGTATTGGATTTTGATAAAGCTTCTCCCAGAAAGGGTTAAAAGTATGCAATAAATAGAATATTTGTTTTTTTCTGTGAAAGATTGAAATATATTTCATCTCATGAACACCATCGGTAATATTTTCACTTGTGGCTGTGCCACTTGTGAAAATATTACCCATGGTGTTCACTTGATGAAATATATTTTGATCTTTCACAGAAAAAAAACAACAAATATCCTCTATGTATTATTATTAGTAAACTAGCAAAAACATATGAGCAATGCTAAATAAAGAGGGGTTTGGACTCTTTCCTTAATGTAAACAACACCAAAACCTTTAGTATGTAGATCAAGATCAGACTCCCCTGACATGCAATCTGATCTCTGATCTACACTGTCCACAACTTTCTTATAGATTAAAGGCCAAACTGTGTCTCTTCAGCTTACAGTAGAACTACACTTATAGTAAAAGAAACTAGAGCTGTCACTAAATGTGACTAAATGCCCCAGCTAGCGCTTTGACAGAAAAAAGTGTCAAGTTCAAGGCGAAATTCCTCAACCAGGAGGAGTTGACAGTTGAAAAAAGCATCTTGCAAGTCTTCAATATAAGATCAGTATATGTGCAAAGTTTCAATACAAATGAATAAAAACTGTAAGAAGAATTCGCGACACAAAATTACTAGTATTTTGTACACAGACAGACAAGCAGACGGATGGACACACAGACAGAAAGACACACGGACGGATGAAAGGACGGACGCATAGACGGACACATGGACGGACAGACACACGGACGGAAAACACTTGTTTTGCAGGTATATAAAAATGTAAATAATTCACTTGTAATGAAAGAGTCAATGCATTTGCATTACCATAGAAATGTTCAGAAAATAACTGGCTAATTACAGATTTTCTATACAAAAATAACTCTGTACAATAATAATGTATGGTCAGAAAGCCATATCAAACAATCTTATTGCACAATAAAAATTTGAATGTGAAGCCTTAAACTGCTTAACTCTTAGCCAAACAATAAAATTGTACACTGGTCCAAATTGAAAGCATTTGCAGACGACAAATTATATGTTGCTAAAATGCCGATTTCTTTTTTTTTCAATGGGTAGAAAACATTGTGGGAAAAGGAGAAAATGCTGGTTACCAGCATTTTCTCCTTTTCCCACAATTTTTTCAAAAGGCATCTTTCCCAGGGTCGTTAAAAGTTAGGATTGTGTAGTAAAGACTTAAAAAGTAAAATGAAACTATCAGACAGATAGTAAAGTCCACACGTTGCTATTTAAAATCTAGAGTAAAAAATATCTCCTTATCCGACAGTGTAAATCCAAGATCAGACTAAACATTTTGTGCAGTCTGATCTTGATCTACACTGTCCCTAAAAGGTCCTTAACTCATTACCAAATGACAAAATTTTAGGCTTGTCCAAATACATGGATCCGTGGCAGTAAGATAAACCGACTACCTTAGTTACTGTTGCCAAGGACTCACAAACAAATGCACATGCAGTATAGCAGATAGGCTACTTAAATCTTGCTGACATGACAATTTCTCTCAATAAGATTTAGGAAAAAATATTTTAATCGTATATTTCTGTCGATGATAAATTCTCGGTAAGTAATTTAAAGATGCTTGAACGAATTTATGCACGGATATGTATTAAAAGGGAGAATTATCGGGCCAACGAACAATGTAACAGATATACACATTTAAACAAAATTTCGAACTTCAATGCTAAAGGAAAAAAAATCTCCGTTCTGCCACAGAATTATAGAATTACAGATACTAATTGCTTTCTTTTGGCTAGTAAAGTCATTTCAGCATCATACAAAATTAAATAACACTGAATTACAAACCTTTCGAAAAATTTATAGACTGTCTGATTCAACAGAGAGGTTTAAGTTAAT
This sequence comes from Tridacna crocea, assembly GCA_943736015.1. Taxonomy (NCBI): domain Eukaryota; kingdom Metazoa; phylum Mollusca; class Bivalvia; order Cardiida; family Cardiidae; genus Tridacna; species Tridacna crocea. Next base: position 50,264,458 of record OX031063.1, read on the forward strand.
GAAAAATTTCAGTATCAGGTTAAGGGGAAAAGGGTTGTCTGATGATTATAAAATGTGTTAAGTGTGTTGTCAATTAATAAAATTGTTAATATCATTGACGGTAGTTTGTGTTATCTTATGATATACTGTGACAACGGGTGATCAAGTTGATTAGAGCGCAAATTGCTTTGCAATCAAACACGCTTCCTATCAATTGACAGTTTACTAAAACACCCTTTGTGCTAATGTGCAGATGTGCTAATCCAATCAAACTCTTCACCAAATGACAAACATTTTTAGGGCAATCCAAGCTCAAAAATTTGTAGACAAGAAAAGAAATGATGCAAAAATTGAAATTTGTTTTTGAAAGAGCACAAAACACTGTCAAAAAAAGGAGAAAATGGATGTTATAACCATTTTCTCCCTTTTCCGCCATGCTTTTAACAGCTTTCTAAGGGTCTTTAAAACTCAATGTGATTAACGGTTGAAAAAGCTGAGTCAAGAGAAAAATTAACATGTTGGCCATTGAGCTAAACTTCCACCGGTACGAAAGATAAACCTTTTTAAAATTGAAATCTTCTCTTAGTGAGGAAGTAAGAAGTACACGTCATTTGACATGCTTATTGTAAATAGCAGTAGTTTAAATCCAAGACCAAACATCATGTAATTTTCAGTCTGATCTAGATCTACACATTTAGCATATTCTTCATGCACCATGGGTTAAGATTAATGTCAAACTGAAACATTGAAGTTACGCGACCACTTTTTGGATGTGCATAGGTTATTGAACAAGGTTAGATATTCAAGTAAACGTATTTTCTTTTTATTAGTATTTCATATAGGTCTATTTTTACCTTTGTTTTCAAATTTTCTCTTTCAGAGGGGTAAACATTATCTAAATTAATCCATTTTCCAGCGCTCATCAGAACTCTTTACATTAGTCCAATTTTTCAGTCATTATCATAATTCAAACTTGTCTGCAGCCTCTGCGTGATCTCACATCAGCGGTACACGCTCGCTAAGCACATATTTGAAGGTTTTTCTTAAATTCAGACGTTAAAAACACGAAATAAATAAATAGTATCGCATCCCTCCAACGTTAACAGTCGTTTATTTGTGAGCCAAAATGGCAGAACACAACGATGCACATCGGGTAGAATAAATCCGATGACCTGATTGGTCAAATATCGATTTCCACGGATCCATGTATTGAAAGCATTTGCAGACAACAAAATAAAAGTAACTGAAAATTTGAAATTTCTCTTGTGAAGGGTAGAAAACATAGTGTTTTCAAAAGGCTTCTTTCTTAGTGGCGTCAAAAGTAAGGATTGTGTGGTAATGGGTTAAGTAGCGCTAGGCAGCCTAAGAATTTAAAGATATCTACCTTGTCAATCCTCTATACAGTATGTATTCACAAAATCTGTGTCTATCTGTTTCATCAATATCTTTCACATTGCCAACATTAACAAGTTCTTCATATTCCCTACTGTAAGGTTTAGATGTTACATAGCCTAGAAACACTACGGGATTCTCACTGAAAAAGGAATTATAAATAAACCCTTTACTACTCCATCCCAAATTTTAACAACCCTGAGAGGGGAAGGCTTCTGATAACATAGTGGGAAAAGGAGAAATTACAAGTAACGAACATTTTCTCCTTTTTCCATTATGTTTTCTTCTGTATTAAAGACAAAGTCCAACATTTAAGCCAGTGTAGAGTAACTGGTGTGTTCCTGTCATGTGCTTTCTTTCAATACAATTTCATTTATATCAAGGCAAACAGGTAACAGTTCACTTGCTTTCTTGGTCTCTAAAGTATTAGTCTTGGCCTCCACAGTTCCTGGCCCAAATCATTCCACATGACCTACACAGCTGGTATAGAAATTCAACCAAGAACCTCAAAAATCTTTTCGGACGGATTCCTTTCACATGCTCTGGCACAATGTTCTGTGTTCTGGAATGAAGTTTTGGACTGTGCGAAAGGAATATTTCAGAACAAAATACACTTCTGAGAGTATGTTCTGAATGCAGCATGTTCGGAACATTATTCTAAACCATATCATAATGAAAGTACATTGCCATGATGGCTGTTCCAAGAGCTTCTTCCTTAGCCGTGTTAGTGGAGGATATGATTAGCTGCACAGAGGGAGTAGAGACGAGTCCACAATGCCCCTATTTATGGGATTCATATCGTAAAAAAGACAATTTCAAATTTTGCCAAAAAGAGTTGTCCGTCTTTCAACCATCTTGTATCACCTAGCAACCGTTCAGCAGGTGCCCTGCACCTCGATCGAATTAGAACAGTCAGAACATGTTCTGAAGAACACGCCACAGTGTTCCGAAATTATCCATTGTCCTAGAACATGTTTGGAGTGTTCGGAGAAGCAAAAGGAATATGCCCTTCCTGTTTACTCATTACTAAACAACAATAATTTAAGCTTGGGCAAATCAAAAACCATTTGCAGACGACAAAGTAAGTGACTGAAAATTTGAAATTTGTTTTGTGAAGAGTAGAAAACATTGTGGGAAGAGGAGAAAATGCTGGTTACCAGCATTTTCTCCTTTTCCCACAACGCTTTCAAAAGGCTTGCATCTCAGAGTCATAAAAACCAGGTATTGTTTGGTAAAGGGTTAAAGTGTCATAGGGGAAAACAGAATTTCGCAGACAACATAGATCAAGATCAGACTGCACAGTATCAGTTGTATGGTCAGGTGGCAGGGGACTTGGAAACTTGTTCACGGCTGTGGTTAATCATGTCGCCCCGAACCGAAGGCGAGGTGGCGACATGATTCACCACAGCTGTGAACAAGTTTCCAAGTCTCCTGCCACCTGACCGTACACCGAATTTATTAAACTGCAAAGTTTTACCCTTTCAAAGCGCGTTAAGCGAAATTTTCCTCTTTTATAATTTCACGAATCGAGTATGCTAACAAAATAGAAATTCCCTTCTGTGTGCCCCAATTCAATGAAAACTGACGTCACTGGAAGATGACGTCACTAAAACATGCAGTTTGGTGAATAAATGTGCAGTCTGATGATCGAACGGTGCCGCCATTTCGGATGATGTATTGCACATTTAGTGATGTTTACGGGGCACTCAAAAGGGAAACTGGTTTTTGCCAGGGAACATGATATTATGTTAACCAATCAGATCACGAGAAATTTATTTGCAGTATAATAAAATCTGCAGTCAGGTCTAGCTTTATACTGTCCAATGCCCAAATACAACATTTTTTCCCTGCACTAGTTTTTATTTCTAGGTAAAAGGTTATTCCACCTTCTTTTGGACCATTAAGCCTTTACCAAACAATTCCTGATTTTTACGACCCTGAGATAGAAGCCTTTTGAATACATCATAGGAAAAGGAGAAAATGCTGGTAAGCAGCATTTTCTCCATTTCCCACAATGTTTTCTACTCTGCTGGAAAGAAATTTCAATTTTTGAGTTACGTTTATTTTGTCGTCTGCAAGTGCTTTCAATTTGAACCAGTCTAAAATTTTGTTGTTTGGTAAAGGGCTAAGCTAGAAATTCTGACCAAAGTTTTCTACCCAAGCCTCCAATCATGCTTAGCTCTGAATTTCAATGTCACATAAAATTCAATAATATTTTTCATGATGCCTTTCCTTCCCTTGAAATTCTGATCCAAGTTTTCTACTTAAGTCTCTGTTTATCTTCAAAGAAACAACTTCAATCTAACATAAAATTAAATAGTAATCTTTGTGATACACCACCTTTCTTTGAGCTCATTTGCAAGAAATTGTGACTGAAGTTTTCTATCCAACCTGTCCCTATCGTTGCCCATATGTGTCACAACAAAATCGACCAGACTACCCGACATGTTGACTGTAGCAGTGACAGCAGGGGCTAGTTCACCTGTGAAATATGAAATGTTGCATATCTTCCAGCAATAGGAGATGTTAACACATAAAGAGCAGATTTGCCCTTTCACAAAATACTCTCTTATTGATGTTCATGTATTTAACCTTTTACCAAACAATCCCAGTTTTTTTACGGCCCGAGAGAAGCCTTCAGAAAACATTGTGGGAAAAGGAGAAAATGCTCGTAACAAATTTGTCCTTTCACAAAGTATTCTCGTATTGATGTTCATGTATTTAACCTTTTACCAAACAATCCCTGGTTTTTACAGCCCCGAGAGAGAAGCCTTTAGAAAACATAGTGGGAAAAGGAGAAAATGCTGGTAACCAGCATTTTCTCCTTTTCCCGCAATGTTTTCTTCCCTGCTGGAAACAAATTTCGCTTTTTGAGTAACATTCATTTTGTTGTCTGCAAGTGCTTTTAATTCGGACCAGTCTAAAATTTTGATTTTTGGGAATGGCTTAAGCATATATCAACTTTGTTACAGTTATTTCACAATTCTGTTTCAAAGTCAATTTCTGAGTAAGATTTAACTCTTTCACAACTAAATAAATAAACTGCATTTTACAAAAGGCTAAAATCACCTTTCCTCTACTGTCCGTGGCTGTGAGGTAGAGCTTCGGCCTCATAGACATAAGGTCCTGAGTTTGATACCCAGGAGCTGGTGTCAACTTTGGGATTTTTCATTGACCCACACACTCGGCGCAAGTAGTGGTTTAGTTCCCAGGAAGCAGAATTGAGAGAGATTAGTATAAGTTGAAAGAACTTATTTCTTAGTCGATGTAAAATAAATATGTTTAAACTAAAACTTTCCTCTACAAGATTAAGAGACAGTTTGGTTTTAATCCAGAATAAAACTGTGGACAGTGTCCATCAAGATCAGAAGACTGCACATTCTGTGCAGCCTTATCTTGATCTAAACTGTCCACAAAACCTTCTGGTGTTGTCTATCATATGGAAAGAGTTAATGAGTACATGGATAGATAACCCCATCCCTCTTGATATTGAAGTGTTACACTTACCATGTGGTGATGGAAGTAGATGGTGTTTTGACTTCACAAAGGGATATTTGGACAAAATAAGATTTCTGAAAAAACAAAAAGAAAATGTATCAAAGGTTCATATTAGACAGGTACACATATTAATGTTATTTGTAGTAAATGGTCAAAGTTTTGCAATTTATGCTCCCACAATTAAAAATGAATAAGATAAGCTAATGTTTTACATGTCAGCTAAACATACGGAAATGTAGCCTGACCATCAAAATAAATCATTCTGAATGAGATCTTAATCTTGTTAACATGTCTACCATGAGTATTTAGTAAGCTAAACCACGGTTGATAAATTCTTAGATATTTATACAATAAAAAGAAAACAAATTATTAATATCATTATATCACAAAAAAATGAGATCTACTCTTTTCATTATGGCATCATATTTTCAAAAGTAGAAAGTGTTTTCATTCCTTTTAGTTCATCTTAACCAGTGGGAATAGGGAAAAAAACCAACAAAAAGTATAGAAGAAAATGCTGTATATTTTAAGTCTTTACCACACAATCCCTACTTTTTATGACCCTGAGAAAGAAAGCTTTGGAAAACGTGGGAAAAGGAAAAAATGCTGGTTACCACCCTTCTAAAATCAAATGTCAATTTTTGAGTCATATTTGTTTTGTTGTATGCAAATACTTTCAATTTGGACATGTCCAAAACTTTGTCATCTGGTAAAGAGTAAAGGAATCATGAGACAAATTACTTTTCCAACAAAAGAGGAACTATGTCTTCATTTTTCACAGTTCATCTGAACTCTTTATGAAACAACAAAATTCTGGACTGGATCAAATTCAATGCATCGATAGTCAACATATTCAGTTTACCTGAAATGATAAAATCTGCCTGCGATAGAAAAAATTGTGGGAAAAGGAGAAAATGCTGGTTACCAGCATTTTCTCCTTTTCCTACGATGTTTTCAACAGGCTTCTTTCTCAGGGTCATTAAAACTTGGGATTGTGTGGTAAAGACTTAACCAATGGGAATAGAACAACAACAACAAGAGCCGTCAGAGACGGGTTATGCTCCCCAAACAAGTGCTTATCATAAAATATAAGAAATTGATATAAATTCACTTCTTTTATCTTAGAAGAACCTGTTCATGCCCCCCAAAATTCGAAGTGAAAAGGCAATTACTATCTTAGAGATAGCCAACATAAACTTGTAGAGGACAATAAGCCCAGTAAGCCCCCTTTAAGCCTCCTTTTCCCATAAGACAGTATTGGATCATTGCAATAAATACAATGGGTGTGTGGTTTGTGGCATTTTTTAATAATAATTAAAAATTCGAAATTTCATAAAATTTTGAGCAGTCATGTATTAAATATTACATAAAACAATTTTTTACATGAAGCCCCCTTTTTCCGAGACGCAGCCTGAAATTGAGAAAAAGGAAGAGAGGTACCTGGGCAACGTTCCAACAAGTTCAGATTTGAAATTTCACAAAGGTTTGAGCACTGATAAAGGAGAACCTAGTGAAAAACAATTTTTTCCATGAAGTCCCCTTTTTCCGTGATGCAGCCTTAATTTGAGAAACCAGGAAAGACGTATTTGCGCATTAATAATTCATAGATTGCAAAAACAAAGGGCACATACTGAAACTTGTAAAACAAGATATAACCATGAAATGTTGACAAAAACTGAACAAGATATTAGTAAAAATTGCAATTTTGCATTAGGGCCCCTTTTTCATTTTACAAGAAACCCCCTTTTTCCATGACAGAGGGTCAAATTGAAAAACACATAGATAAAGAAACAAGAGCACATGGTGAAACTCTTAAAAAATAATATAACCATGAAGTTTAATGAAATTTTGACCAAAACTGAATGAAATATTAGTAAAAATTGGAATCTTGCAAGAAGCCCCCTTTTTCCATGACAGAACGTCAACTTAAAAAATGCCCAGATTAAAAATAGCAAGGGCACATGCTAGGACTTTCCATAAACAATATAACCATGAAGTTTCATGACAAAAACTGAATGAGATATTGGTAAAAATTGCAATTTTGCATTAAGCCCCTTTTTTCCATGACACGGGGTCAAATTGAAAATCTGAGAAAACCATATCGGCGCATTACCCCAAGGAGTTCATATATGAAGTTTCATCCAATTTGGTCCAAGGGTTGTGGAGAAATCGCTTCGGACGGACGGACGGACAGACAGACGGACGGACAGACGAAGCGGCGACTATATGCTCGCCCTTCGGGGAGCATAAAAAAAAAAGTAAGGAAGAAAATGCTGTATTTTTGAAGGAATCATAAGACACAAATTACTTTTTCATCAAAAGAGGACCTACCCCCAAGTGTGATCCTTAGTGGCGGGGCCAAAATCTACATAAAAACCCAGCCTTTCTTCCAGCCACATTCCTAAGTCATTGTTTCCTAAAAACGGTTTTGAAGCATCACTTTCTAACAGTGTTATAACATCTGCACCTGTAAAGCATTATAAAATACAACAACTTAGTATCCACTCCAAACGCTTAGCTCTTTCTCAAACAACAAAAATATAGGCAGGTCCAAATTGAAAGCATTTGCAGAAGACAAGATAAATGTGACTGAAAAGTTGAAATTTGGTATGGGAGGGGTAGAAAACATTGTGGGAAAAGGAGAAAATGCTGGTTACCAGCATTTTCTCCTTTTACCACAATGTTTTCCAAAGGTTTCCTATCTCAGGGTCTTCAAAATTTGTCTACACAGACTTTCAATTCAGAGTCGAAGATTTATCACTGATGTAAGAGTTAAGGCCACTCCTTCTTGAGGTAAGCTGAAAACATGAAGTATATACTGTTTTAATGCTTATTTCATTCTTTTATGCAGGAAAGAATCAATTCATGTATTTTGCCATGAATTCTTTTCCATGTACCCTTTACCAAATAATTTCATGCTTGAATGTCCCTGGAAAACAGAGCAACACCAACATTTTCTTCATTTCTCTGCCATTTTTTATTCCATTCTAAGGACAAATTTCATCACTTGAGCCAAATTTTTTAAGCCAAAAATTTTGTCCAAATTTGTAGCTTGCTAAAGAATTAAACAAATTGATATGAATGTACCTGTATCATTTAAAAGTGTAGCAGTTCTTTCCAGACTTGGCCACCCTCTATTGTCATAACCAAAATGGTAGGTCCAAATTGCAGCAGTAAACTCCTTTGGTGATTTCTACAGTAGGTAGTAAGACATTTAATTTCCAATTTACTTGTATAATGTATCTTGAAAACAAATCAACACTTAAAGATGCCCGTCTACAGCGGGTAAGCAAAAACACTGTTAAATTTCAAACAATTTAGAATGGCACAGAAATCACTTCTTTGTGTAAACATGGATAAATTACTGACATATACATTGTATATGGTGTAAATGAAAAAAAAGGAAACTCGGAGATTTGTATTGCAAACCAATCATTATGATTAGTCAGAAGAAAACTGGCTGACAATTAAAGCTGTAAACAATGGCGGTGCCTCACAAAAATTGGTTTACACCTAGAGTTGGATACAGTGTAATTTGCATACAGGTCACGACCTCCATCTGAAAACTGAGGCTGCAACACAGAGGCCTCCATTTTCCTTTGTTTACCTCACTAGACGTAGGGCGAAGGTCAAATATAGTCACATGACTGAATGCATGATCTTCATACCAATCTATCTGAGCCTACAACAGATATAGCGAAATCTTTGATTCAAAAGCCGGAAATGACGAGTCTGTTTACATGGAAGGCCGCAACTCAGCTATATCCACTTTCTATCGAGCATAATCTAAGCAACCTTGCAAGCGTCAGGTGCAATATTTGGCATAAGGATATAAGAATGACTTTAGCTCGATAAAATAAAGACAAAATGGGTTAAAATTGGCTGAAAATGAGTATAAGGGCCTCTTTAACTCTTTACCAAACAACAACATTTTAGACAGGTCCAAATTGAAAGCATTTGCTGACGACAAAATAAACATATTTCAAAACGTACAGTTTGTTTCCAGCAGGGTAGAAAAAATTGTGGGAAAAGGAGAAAATGCTGGTTACCAGCATTCTCTTTTTTCAAAAGGCTTCTATCTCAGGGTCATAAAAAACAGAAATTGTTTGGTAAAGGGTTAAGTCATGACCTTAACCAAGTAATACTAGTAGTTGTTGTTAACATGACTGTGTGAAGACAGAGTTTTGATTTCTCAGATCAAGAGCTTCCGTAAACAAATACCTCCATGAAAGTTTACTTATTCTGTGTCTTCCCTCTGTCCCACAAGCATTGAATGCAAGGTTTAACTGATTACTGAACGACTATATTTTAGGCCTGTCCAAATGGAAAGCATTTGCAGACGACAAAATAAAAGTGACAGAAATTTTAAATTTGTTTTGTGAAGGGTAGACAACATTTAGGGAAAAGGGGAATATGCTGGTTACCAGCATTTTCTCCTTTTCCTAAATGCTTTCTAAATGCTTCTTTCTCAGGGTCGTCAAAAGTAGGGATTGTGTGGAAATGGGTTAAAGAAGATTGCAGGAGAGACTTGCACCAAAGGGTTGAATCCGATAATGGGGATGAGAGATAGAGTCAACTTTTTGGCCAAACTCCATCAAGATGAAAATACTACTTCAGGTTTTCAGGATGCAATTACTTAGTGTGACAAATGTAAGCTGAAAGATCTTGTTTCACAATTAATGTAAAATAGATAGTGTGAACTATAACAAGTACAGTAAAACTCTGATATTGCAAAGTTCAGGGGACTGCCAGATTTAATTCGCTGTAAGCATAATTTACTGTATTGATAGTGCAAACTTTGCCATATTTTGAAGTCAGTCACTGTCTTTGTTTTAAATTTGCAGTTTGGCTATTTCCAAAAAATGCTTTTAATTTTTGAAACATCGTGAAAAAGTCATTTCATATGTGCTAACAAAGCTTTTGGTCAGGGAATCGATTTCACTTCATACAAAGCAGGAATTCGCAGTATCAGAGTTTCACTTCATACAAAGCAGGAATTCGCAGTTTCAGAGTTTGTTATAAATATGTTTTACTGTACACAGCAGAAGAGTAGTTGCAACAATGCTTTTTGATGTCATGAGGTAAATGGTGATCTACAGGCTATTACAATGTACATACCTTCACCGGGTGGTCATGTTTCTGTGGGTTATATCTGTATCCATACCCAATCAGTCCCGCACAAAATATCACAGCTAACACTGTCATAAACATGAAACGGAGAAAAACATTGGTAACTGAGCTGGTGCTTTTCTAACATTACTAGATTCAGGCTAGTTTTATCTGACCATTTCTGAAACCATAGTGGCAAATGGAGAAATTGTCCATTGCAAAATTTATTCCAGAATATTATGTAGAGCATAATAACATATCTGGGAGTTGCCACTTTTTTGTACCACTTGGGACTAACAAGAGCTTCACAGAGCAGTTCAAAAGGCGCTTGACAGTAGATAGGTAAAACTCAAGAACACTTTCAGAAATCCGGTTTTAAGAGTCACATGCTAAACTTCACATCATAATGATTCATTGTGGTAAGTTTGGATCTACTGCAATGCAAACTGTAGGAGGACTTGCTCATACAAGAAATTCCTAACAGACAGACAGATGGACATACAGACAGATGGACATACGGACATACGTAAGGACTAACAAGATGACGGATGACCAGGGCCATAACACAATACGGTCCTTCAGGCATATAAAAATAAGAAACAAGAGCAGCAAATTGTCGCAAGATACGCCCGTCTTACCCCAAGTTGTAAAGCTGGGGCATGCACTGGACAAAATTCAAGTATGAAAAACAAAAATAAAGCGAGCAAGAGTTATGATTCCTGTGCACTGCACTTCCCCTTGATGAGATCTATCCACCTATGAAATTTCATAACCCTAGCTAGTATAGTTTTGGAGATATGCTCCGGACAAAATTCAAGTATGAAAAACAACAAAGGGCAATAACTCAAAAATTAAGCAAGCAAGGGTTATGATTCCTGTACAATGCACTGCCCCTACGTGAGATCTATCCACCCATGAAATTTCATAACCCTAGGTAGTATAATTTTGGAGATATGCTCCAGACAAAATTCAAGTATGAAAAACAACAAAGGGCAATAACTCAAAAGTTACGCAAGCTAGAGTTATGATTCCTACACACTGCACTCCCCCTCGATAAGATCTATCCACCCATGAAATTTCATAACCCTAGCTAGTATAATTTTGGAGATATGCTCTGGATAAAATTCAAGTATGGAAAACGACAAAGGGCAATAACTCAGAAATTAAGCAAGCAAGAGTTATGATTCCTGCCCACTGCACTCCCCCTTGATAAGATCTATCCACCCATGAAATTTCATAACCCTAGGTAGTATAGTTTTGGAGATATGCTCCGGACAAAATTCAAGTATGGAAAACGACAAAGGGCAATAACTCAAAAATTAAGTGAGCAAGAGTTATGATTCCTGCACACTGCACTCCCCCTCGATGAGATCTATCCACCCATGAAATTTCATAACCCTAGCTAGTATAGTTTTGGAGATATGCTCCGGACAAAATTCAAGTATGAAAAACAACAAAGGGCAATAACTCAAAAATTAAGCAAGCTAGAGTTATGATTCCTACGCACTGCACTCCCCCTCAATGAGATCTATTTAGCCATGAAATTTCATAACCCTAGCTAGTATAGTTTTGGAGATATGCTCCGGACAAAATTCAAGTATGGAAAACGACAAAGGGCAATAACTCAAAAATTAAGCCAGCTAGAGTTATGATTCCTGCTCACTGCACTCCCCCTCGATAAGATCTATCCACCCATAAAATTTTATAACCCTAGGTAGTATAGTTTTGGAGATATGCTCCGGACAAAATTCAAGTATGAAAAACAACAAAGGGCAATAACTCAAAAATTAAGCAAGCAAGAGTTATGATTCCTGCGCACTGCACTCTCCCTCGAATAGATGTATCCACCCATGAAATTTCATAAACCTAGCTAGAATAGTTTTGGAGATATGCTCTGGACAAAGAACTGGACGCCGCCCGCCCGCCCGGACGCCCACCCGCCCGCCACGGGTGATCCCATAATACGTCCCGTCTTCGACGGGCGTATAAAAAGGAAGTTAGTAAGACAAGTGAGTTTCTATCATTTCCATTAACTTCTTTGTCACACTTTAAAATCTTTAGATTTCTTTAAATGGAAAGCAAAGGACAAATTCAATCTATCTAAATTAGTATGATTTCTTATCAGAAAATGTAGAAAACAATCTAGGAAAAGAAAAAAATTTCATTTTCTCCTTTTCCAAGCTTCAGGGTTGTTAAAACAGTTTGATAAAGGTTAAGCATTTGGAATAAAAGATTGAAATATGTTTGAATTACAGAAACAAAAAAAAAGACAAGTATCTAAGAAAAAATTACAACCTTTGTTAAAATTTCCAGTTGATACTTTTTTCTTCCGTACAGTAATATAGGATGTATAACCTGCATTCTGGTTTGAACCACCTGTGCGAAAATATAAAGAAAATTTACAAAAAAAAAAGCTTGCAACAATCTTAATACTCTTATGGAAAATGTTTAAAAAAAACGAGAGAAAAGTTTTGGGAAAAGGGGATATTTCTATTACAAGCAACTAAACTATTTGTCCAAATTTATAGATCATTTGAAAACAACACATTCCTTAACATCAAATATTTATCTTTTATGTAATCTTCAATTTAACTCAAATACACCCTAGTTGCTGAAGAAACACAAAGATTGATCACAATATATCCTAAAAATCCAACATTTATCCTCAAAGGTAGGAAGCTTTTCAGAAACAATGTTGAATAAGAAGCAATCACTTCATAGACATGGTAAAGAAAGACAATACTTTTCCTAGAGAAAAGATCTTACATCATGCTATTTTGATGTGATTCCTGAGGCAAGCACTTATTTTTTCTTGTTTGCTTTTATGGCATTTAACACTGTTTTCAACATTAATTTAATTATGTTACCATGGCCAGTGCAACTATCCAAGCATACCTAGTGTGTTTTTATTGTACTTTTGCATAATGTTTTTCCAAACCAACTGGCTGTCTTCCTCATGTAGCAATGACAATCAATAATCCTTGGAAAGAAATCAGCTAAGCTTTGGGTTTCCAACCAGAGACCCCTAGTCCTAACTCTTTACCACACAATCCCGACTTTTAATGACCCTGAGATAGAAGCCTTTTGAAAACATTGTGGGAAAAGGAGAAAATGCTGGTAACCAGCAAGTGCCTTCAATTTGGACCAGAGTAAAATATTGTCATTTGGTAAAGAGTTAAAGTGATCTGTCACAACACATGAAAGTAGTGCCGTAATAATATACAAAGAGTAAAGCCTACCTAAGAAAAGTCCCATAAAAATGCAGACCATGTTTAAGATGATCAGTAGATCGGTTCTCTCCCTTGTATAGACCCCTCCCGGTACAAAGTTATAGGCCACTGTCCAGACCAGGAAGAAATTCTGTAGCATAAACATGAAGATGGCCAGGAAAAATGTCCTTGCCGGTGGACATCGGGTCACTCTGTCAGTCATCTCTGGCCATACGGACACTGCATAGACTGCAAGAACAAGACCACCTGTAATGGAAATTAATGAATTAAACTAAGCAATACTAACACACTAATTTGATTGGTTGGTTGGTTGTATCAGGGTTTAACACTACTTAAACAGCTAAGGTCTTATCATGGCAGTTGGTGTTTCCTGGCTTTCTCATACCAGTACTAACACAACTTTCTTTCCAAAGCCACTGACTACTTTCCTCACATGCTTCAGCAGAGGTGAGAGGCGAAAATGTGCCAGAAAGAAAGTTTGCCTCAACCGGGTATCGAACTCACAACCACCAGGTCATGAATCCAACACGCTCACCACTGACCCATCTGGGCAGCCCCACTAATTTGAAGTCTTTCCAAATTAACACAAGTTCAAATTGTTTAAATCTTTTCCACACAACAAAGTTTCATACTAGTCCAAACTGAAAGCTTTTGCTTTGAATAAAATTGAATGAGATTAAAAAAAAAAATTCTATAGGCATAAAACATTGTGTGAAAAGGACAAATTGCTGGTTATAATCATTTTCTTCTTTTCTCACAATGTTTTTGAAAGGCCTGTTTCTCAGGATCCTTAAAAGTCTACACTGTGTGGTAAAGGGTTAAACTGTAAGCAGTAATAGACAACAAATTCAAAATTTTCCAATTGATTTGATTTGCATTTCTCCCTCTTCTACAATGTTTTGAAAAGAAAACATTGTGAGAAAAGGAGAAAATGCTGATAACCAGGATTTCTCCTTCCTTTTCCATCAATGTTTTCTAATATTCAAAAAACAAATTTCAAATTTTCAATCACTTTTATTTTGTTGTCTGTAAATGATTTGGACAAGACTAGAATGTTATCATTTGATAAAGAGTTAAACCTCTGGTCTCAATCAATATGCACCTCTTTATACACCCAACTCTACCTAATTGGACTACACAGAAATGTAGACTGATGTAATATTCACTTTTACTAGTACAGTGTGGAAAACAGCTTTCTTGCTATCCCTATAGTATTCTGTGTATATAAAGCAGTGATTATTACCAATATATCCCTGCCAAGTAGGAAGATAATAGAGGGCTCCAAATGCAATCAATCCCATCACCCACCAGAATTTACTGGCTGCTACATGACGACAAGTTGACAGCCAAGCTCCAAAACAAAGAGCTATAAATGTTCCTGCACTGTAGAAAACAAAGCAACTAATATTACTAGAAAATAAAGGTACTTTGTAGTTTATCCCTTTACCAAACAATCCCTGGCTTTTATGACCCTAACATAGATGCCTTTTGAAAACATTGTGGGAAAAGGAAAAAATGCGGGTAACCAGCATTTTCTCCATTTCCCACATTGTTTTCTAACCTGCTAAAAACAAATTCCAGTTTTTGAGTTCAATTTGTCATCTGCAAGTGCTATCAATTTGGACCAGTCTATAATTTTGTTGTTTGGTAAAGAGTTAACACATGTAAGTTGTTGCAATTGCTGGCATTCTTAAACTTTATTTTGTCCCACTGGATTGATCATAAAGAAACAGCGAGATATACTGCAGAGGCTGTTACTTTTTTGTGAACTTAAGCTGTAACTTTATTTTGACTAATTGACAATAGGACCATGATGGTCCTATATCACTCACATGAGTATTTTTTGGAGGAGAAGATTTTCAAAGAAATTGTTAACTGACAAATGGACGCATGGACATATGGACAGACAACGGACAATGCCCGATCACAATAGCTCACCCAGAACAGTTCATGCTCAGGCGAGCTAAAAAAACAAAGGATACTGTACACGAACATGATTTGAAATTTTCGTAGCTGACAACTTGCAATGCTTTGCATCTTTTATATATCAAAAACTATGAATAGATAAGGATCTTATTTCCTTCAGTTTTTATCAATTTTGCAATTAACTTTCATGTTTACTTTTCTGATCAAGATAAAAGTGTTTGCATTTTGCTTTTCATGTATTGCATATCTTGTGGAGTAATCTTTGCCAAATAGTCCTGTATTTCAATTTCCAAGAACAAAGAGGCTTTTGAAAATATTGTTAAAAAGGTAAAATAACTGCCAACCAGCATTCACTCCTTTTTTACCAATGTTTTCTATCCTGTCAAAGTCAAACCCCATCATTTGAGTCACATTTGATTTGTCATATGCAAATACTTTCAGTTTAGTAGAGTCAGAAATTTGCCATCTCCGAAACAGTTAACCCTTTCCCAAAACTTTCTTCAAAACTGAAAGAGTTTGCAGACAACAATTTCAAATTTGATAAAAATGGTAGAAAGTTCTCCAAATGGGTAGAAAACACTGTGGGAAAAGGAGAAATTGCTCGTTACGAGCAATTTCTCCTTTTCCCACAGAGTTTTTTCGAAAGACTTGTACTGCAGATACGTAAACACAAGGGCTTGTTTGGGAAAGGGTTAACCACAAATAAAAGAGCAATAGTTTCATCAGAATGATGACTGAACTCACCCCCAAGGATAGGGGTCTGGCCCATGATTGGGGTAAGGTCTGACAACCCATCTACATGTCAGCGAGGATTCACCAAACACCCAGTTTAACAAATACAAAAGACTTCCAAACCCCAAGGCTGTTGGAAGGGTGTAGGGCTTATCTTTCTTCTCTGATTTTGTTCCTTGTGAATCTATTCTGTCAAAACCTGAATAGACAAAGTAAAGAAAAGCAATTAACTAACCCTTAATTTGCTAAATAAATTAAGTGAAAGTTTCCATCTGACAAATAGAAAACTAAAATATTGTTATATTTTTGTTATTTTTGGGAAAAGAATATCTCCTTAACCCTTTACCTGATATGCCAATTTGAGGCTCTTCTATTTCAGCATCAAATAAAGATGATGATGATGTGATGAAGATGAATATGATGAAGATGAATATGATGTCAGAAATATGGACAAATGAGGATGCAAATATCTGATTGAGTGGAAAACATTGTGGGAAAAGGAGAAATTGCTTGTTACGAGCAATTTCTCCTTTTCCCACAATGTTTCCAAAGCTGTCTTTTAATGATGCCTCAAAATGAGTATCTATGGAGTAAAGGGTTAATGCACAGTGTACATCAAGTCATGCTGTCTTCGTTTTGTCTGATATTAGGAATGTTTTCCTCATATTGAATGAACTTATTGTTATTTACAGAGATTTTCATTTGATTTCAAACTGACTGTTTTGATCATTTAAATGCAACAACAAAGTTTGTAAATGAAACTTCATATTCTATTTTTCATTTTTTCAGTAACACATGTACTAATCTTTAATGACTTACCTTGATCGAATGAATGATGTTTCACACCAATTTTAACTTTAGATTTCAGTAATATCATGCCAGCAGCTTGTAATTTCACGTGTGTCCTGTGTTTCACAGGAACCAGGCTAGCACTCTAAACTGTTTTGCCCAAGATCATTCCCATTAAAAACACGGTACTTCTAGTTAACACTAGAACCTGCGGCCTCCAAGTTAACTCATTACCAAACGACAAAATTTTGGGCTTGTCGAAATCAAAAGCATTTGCAAGTGACAAGTGACTAAAAATTTGAAATTTGTTTTGTGAAGGGGAGAAAACATTGTGGGAAAAGGAGAAGATACTGATTTCCTGCATTTTCTCCTTTTCCCACAAGTCATGCTGTCTTCGTTTTGTCTGATATTAGGAATGTTTTCCTCATATTGAATCAGCTTATTGTTTTCTAAAGGTTTCTTTCTCAAGGTCGTCAAATGCAAGGATTGTGTGGTAATGGATTAAGAGTCCTTGCCCACTTTAACTAGAAAAAGATAGGCAGAAGACATGCAGGGAAGGGCAGAAAGATAGACGGTAAGACTTGCGGATGGATAATAATCAGACTTTCAGCCCTTCCCAGACACACACACACATGGGGACAACTAAATCAAGGTGACCTCTGCGTCAAAACATAAATAAAGATAATGCTCAAAATTTATGCTCAATAAGAATAGTATTTGTTTTACCTGTCATGAACTGATCTACAACAGCGACTGCTCCAAGCGCAACAACAACAGAGTTCGACTGATTGGTCCACCATGTTGGCACAAAAGAAACAAACCAGATTCGACTAGAAATAAATGCTAGGAGTCCCAGTAACAAACCCAAACTTGTGTTCCATCTGTGAAACAGAAGAATAAATTTAATTCACTAGAGATGATCATTTTTCATGTGTACTTAAATCAACTATTTTATTCTTTTCTTCTTTTCCCACAATATTTTCTAAACTGAAGGCTTCTTTCCTGGGCGTATCAAAAGTAGGGATTGTATGGTAATGGGTTAAGACATTTTCCATCTTTTCTCACCTGGTTTCATGTTTTCAATTTCAAAATTGTTTTGTAAAGATTTTGGTCTCATAACAGTAAAATGATCTTTA
This sequence comes from Tridacna crocea, assembly GCA_943736015.1. Classification (NCBI taxonomy): domain Eukaryota; kingdom Metazoa; phylum Mollusca; class Bivalvia; order Cardiida; family Cardiidae; genus Tridacna; species Tridacna crocea. The sequence goes on from OX031063.1 coordinate 50,282,249, forward strand.
AGTGTGCAGAAAAAGTGGATATTTCGTGTTAACCCCTTCCCCAACAATCCCTGGTTTTCACAACCCTGACAAGGAGGGCTTTTGAAGACATTGTCGAAAAAGGAGAAAATGCTGGTAACCAGCATTTTGTCCTTTTCCTGCAATGTTTTCTTATATTCCTATAACACATTTATTTTGTCAATTGCAAATCCTCTAAATTTGAACTAGTCTTAAATTATGTTGTTTGGTAATGAGTTAAGCAGGCATCAAACTCACAACAATCAGGTCATGTGTCGGATACGCTCAACACTAAGCTACATGTAAGTGTGGCAAAATTGTGGACCAGACCTAGCTGTAGGCATCTGCTGACAACAATTACAATTTCTGTATTTGAAAAGGTTGTTAAAACACAACTGTGTGGTTCAGAGTTACATAAAAATATGATATTAGTAATAAGAAACAGCCTGCCTATCTGAGGCTACTCTTTCTATGTCCCTGATTTCCTTCACTAACCTGATCCTTAGACATGGATTCCACAAACAAAGAGTGACAGTCAGAGTGGCAATACCATTACCAAACGCCAAAATCACAAGTCTGGACAGTGTAGTTGGTGCTTGAAATGATGCCAAACATGCTACCATCAATCCTCGTAGAAAACACATCGTGCTTCTGTGCTGTAATAGGCTTCGAACATTAGATGAACCTGAAATATCCAAAGCAAAACATATCAGCCATGCTCTGTGAAATGGGGATAAAAAAAATTATCTTGAAAAAGAATCTACCCAGAGCAGTCTGCACAGCCCAGTGGATTGGAAGCGGCCGAACATTTTGTTTTTGGTAAATTTTCTGCATCTCACAGGACAAATCTACCCTATAAATCATCTGGTAGTCAGACAAGCTGGATACTATAGACTCAACATTATGTAATGACTTGCTGGGTAAAATGTATCACTGGGATACATTAACTCTTTACCAAACAACAAAATTTTAGACTGGTCCAAATTCAAAGCAATTACAGACAACAAAATAAATGTGACTCAAAAAATGAACTTTGCTATGGAAAGGGTAGAAAACATTGTGGGAAAAGGAGAAAATGCTGTTACCAGCATTTTCTCCTTTACCTACAATGTTTTCAGGAGCTTTCTTTCTAAGAGTCGTTAAAAGTCGGGATTGTGTGGTAAAGGGATAAACACCTTTTTACCAGAGCATGGCTTATGTTGATATAATAGTGTCATATCATGTACAGGTTGGTTGGTTGTATTGGTGTATAATGTCACTCTAACAGCTAAGGTCATGTCATGGCCGTCGGTAATGCATATGCTTCCAGGCTTTCTCACACCGGTACTAACACAACTGTCTTTCCAAAGCCAACGACTACTTTTCTTACATGCTTCAGCGGAGGTGAGAGGCATGGGCCTATATGCTCATCACCGAGCCACCCAGACGGGCATATCATGTAGTCAATTGTTATAGCACATTCATATTATGAACACAAAACATAAGGGTAAAAACATAATGGGGTGAGGCCAAAATACTGATTACTGGCATTTTCTTATCTTTTAATGTTTCCCAAAAAGCGTCTGCCTCAGCGTTGAATTAATAAAGGATTGTTAGCTAAAGGGTTACAAAAAAAACATTTAAATCATCATCAAAGGTAAACTATATTTCTTTTGTTGCTTCATTTCTAACATAAAAAAACAAGAGGGCCATTGGCCCTGGAACGCTCACCTTAGACTATAGCTTTCGAGTGAAATTCAATTCTTGGAGCAACTTTGGTAAAGCTTCACCCAAAGAACATCCCTGCCAAGTTGCATCAAGAAGATTCTGCATACCAAATATCAAAGCTCTGCACCTTCAAGTTTCAGAGAAGATTTCTAAAGTTTTCCTTCTTTGTTGCTTTGTTCGAACCTGTGACCTCCCGAGGCAGGGCCAGTTTTGACCCCAAGGGCATAATATGAACAAACCTGGTAGAGATCCACTAGCTACATGCCAAATATCATAGCTTTATGCCTTCTAGTTATAGAGAAGAAGAATCTTAAAATTTTCTTTCATTATTCCTATGTTCGAACTTGTGACCCCTGGGGCAGGGCCAGTTTTGACCCCACGGGCATGATGTGAACAAACTTGGTAGAGGTCCACTAGGAGATGCCACATACCAAATATCAAAGCTCTATGCCATCTAGTTTCAGAGAAGAAGAAATTTAAAGTTTTCCTTCTTTGTTCCTATGCTCAAACTAGTGACCCCCGGGGTGGGGCCAGATTTGACCCCAGGGACATTATTTGAATAAACTTGGTAGAGGTCCACTAGGAGATACAACAGACCAAATATCAAAGCTCTATGCTTTCTAGTTTCTGAGGAAAAGAATTTTAAAGTTTTCCTTCTTTGTTCCTATGCTCAAATTTGTGATCCCCGGGGTGGGGCCAGTTTTGACCCCAGGGACATAATTTGAACATACTTGATAGAGGTCCACTAGGAAATGCCACATATTAGATATCAAAGCTCTATGCCTTCAAGTTTCAGAGGAGAAGATTTTTAAAGTTTTCCTTCTTTGTTCCTATGCTCAAACTTGTGACCCCCGGGGTGGGGGCCAGTTTTGACCCAAGGGGCATAATTTGAACAAACTTGGTAGAAGTCCACTAGGAGATGTCACATACTAAATATCAAAGCTCTACACCTTCAAATTTCAGAGGAGAAGATTTTTAAAGTTTTCCTTCTTTGTTCCTATGCTCAAACTTGTGACCCCCGGGGTGGGGCCAGTTTTGATCCAAGGGGCATAATTTGAACAAACTTGGTAGAGGTCCACTAGGAGATGTCACATACTAAATATCAAAGCTCTACGCCTTCAAGTTTCAGAGGAGAAGATTTTTAAAGTTTTCCTTCTTTGTTCCTATGCTAAAACTTGTGACCCCTGGGGTGGGGCCAATTTTGACCCCAGGGACATAATTTGAACAAACTTGGTAGAGGTCCACTAGGAGATGCTACATACCAAATATCAAAGCTCTACCCCTTCAGGTTTCAGAGGAGAAGATTTTTAAAGTTTTCCTTCTTTGTTCCTATGCTCAAACGTGCTAAAACGCGTTATCCCCCGGGGCGGGGCCAGTTTTGACCCTAGGGGCATAATTTGAACAAACTTGGTAGAGGTCCATTGGGAGACGCTACATACCAAATATCAAAGCTCTACCCCTTCTAGTTTCAGAGGAGAAGATTTTCAAAGATTTCATTTTTTTTTTGCTTTGTTGCAATGGCAACCAGAGTTATGGGTGGAATTAAATTCTTTGAACAATTTTGGTAGAGCTTCACCCAAGGAACATTCATGCCAAGTTTCATGAAGATTGGCCCAGTGGTTTAGGAGGAGAAGATGTTTAAAGAAATTGTTGACGGACGACGGACGACGTACGCCGGACATTGGGCGATCACAATAGCTCACCTTTAGCACTTCGTGCTAAGGTGAGCTAAAAATGGAATACCGTAAGAAATACTTGGTCACATATGATTATAGTTTTATACATGCCATTTCAAAATGACCCTTCACAGGACAACAAACTTTTTTTTGGTCTTCGGGATACTTTCTTTTATCTCTTTTGATCTATGGCCCCTGCCAAAATGTACCGTTTCACATATTTTTTCAATTAAATAAAAAATTCACAGAAGCAATTTCCGAGACTTTTTTTAAAAGATATTTTTAATAGTTTAGTAATCAGCATCTCCTCCTTTTCCCAAAATGTTTTCTATCCTGTTGCTTTTGACTCAGTGGAGAATATGTTGTTTTGGATTGGTTTTTGGACAGGTAATAAGTTTCATGTTGTGTGTATAAGCTTCATACTTACTTGGATTTCACTGACTGACTCACCTGCAATGATCTGTAAAAACCAAAGTCCTGCAAATGCTTCATAACCTGAAATTTCTAAATCATTCAGTGGATAAAACCAAATCATAGGAGCAAGACCTTGAAACAAGCACCAAAACACATAACCTGAAATAAAGAAACAAAACTTCTCGAAATAAAACTTCTTCTTACTGCTATGAATATGTACAAGCAATCCATCATTTGCATCTGCATACTATTTTTATCAAAATACCACCCAAGGCCTCATTTTGTAGAGGTCAAGATGAAAACACTTCAAATTTACACATTTAGCCACTGATTTAACCCATTACCACACAATCCCGACTTTTGATGACTCTGAGAAAGACGCCTCTAGAAAACATTGTATGAAAAGGAGAAAATGCTGGTGTAATCAGCATTTTCTCCTTTTCCCACAATGTTTTCTACCCTTCACAAAACAAATTTAAAATTTTCTGTCACTTTTGCTTTGTCGTCTGCAAATGCTTTCGATTCTGACATGCCTAAAATATTGTCCTTTGGAATTACTTTTTGCACATGACAAATAGATTGGGTTTACTTTTTTTCGGTGTGAAAATTTATTGGTCAATATCACTTCATAACTCTAGCTACACTGATCAAGATATCACAGGAATGCCGTAAAAAAAATTGCTAGCTGAATTTTCAAGAGCCTTCCAACCGCATCGTGTATTCTGTCCCAAGTTTTTGTTCTGTTGATTTCAGCCATGTTTTCGGGTAGAAAATTCATGTCTCTCTATAATTCTATGAAAATTCTTCCTATTACAGATAGTTTTATTGTAGTAATTTATGACTTGCGAGTTGTATACCCAGATCATGAGTAAATACATTAAATTATATGCCATGCCAAGGATTTTTAAATAATTTCTTGTACACTGGATTATCCTATTGAAAATTGAAGTCCAATCCAGAATTCACTTAACGGTCATATAGCTGCCAATGGCTAAGTCTTTGTTGTTTTGTGTAGGAGTAACTTTTCATCAAAATAAACTACAGTAGGACCAATGATATACTAGTATTTAACTTCATGTAAATATTGTGAGAAAAGAAGCACTATCCTAGGAAAGGGTATGAACAAATTCTCCTCTTCTCACAATAATTTCCACACAGTAAAATTTGATGTATGTGACCATTTTTTTTTTTTGAAATATGCATGTGAATGAAAGTTTTAACCCATTACCACACAATCCTGACTTTTAATGACCCCAAGAGAAGCCTTTTGAAAACATTGTGGGAAAAGGATAAAATGCTGGTTTCTCCTTTTCCCAAAATGTTTTCTCCCCATTGCAACAGAAATTTCAAATTTCGAGTCATTTTTATTTTGTCGTTTGCATTTGTTTTCAATTTGGTCCAGTCTAAAATTTTGTTGTTTTGAGTTAAACCATGAGTTTAAAAAAATCAAGTTTGTTCAATGCTAGATGTGCATTTTTTCACCAACTTCACACGACAGATTAGTCTGTCATTGTTTCATGAAAAAAAATGTTAGCCATAATTTTACTTGGGCCAAATCTGCACTGCAAATCCATCAATTTTGAAAGAATGTTTGCATTTGTGTAACGCCTGATGACTCTTTATTGTGACAGTAACAAACTTCAGCACGAAACTTGAATGGTGCGAATATTACAATAGTGAATGCACCCATAAAAATTGATTAAACATTTAAAACTGGTGATCACCATTTACAGTTTCTCTAAGCAAATGTCTCAAAGAATTGTCCAAGTCATTCTTTTTCTCCAGTTCGACTCGTGTTCCGGTTTTAGACACTGCTTGCGGTACGCTTCCGGATTTTGCATCTTTCGTCGCCATATTGCCTATGGCCGGTACCCCGCTTTGTATCTGCCTTTTCGATCTTATGACCGAGAGCGTTATTGAGCGTTTTCGACCATCCTACCAGCGTTGCAAATTGCCACAAAAATCACCAAATGGTACAATTTAGACTGGTCTAAATTGAAGTGATTTGCAGACGACAAATTAAATGTAGCTGAAGTAGTGGTTTTTGTTTTTTAGGGGGAAGAAAACGTTGTGGGAAAAGGAGAAATACTTGTTATCAGCATTTTCTCCTTTTCCAACAATATATTTTTAAAAAGCTTAGAACTATACAGGGGTGTTAAAAGTCGTGATTGTGTAGTAAAGAGTTAAGCTTGCTTTTTCTTTTAGATGCCGAGTTGCTCCAGTGATAACCTTTTCATCAGGTGAAAAAATTTTAGCGATAGACAACACAACAATGTACCTGCGACATTCGGCGATTCCTCAGTAGACACCTTTTAACCGGAGATATCCGTCATGTTTTACGATTTTTATTTGACAGTTTCTATTTGTCGTGGGTTCAGTTTGATTGGATAACAAATGCCTTATCACAACAGTAAAGCCTTGTCCCTCTTTGTACTAGGTCACCAGTAGGTCAATGAATCTTTACCAGAACTGATCAAAGTGCAGAGGTTTCCTTTTTTTTTTTATATGAAAAGGATTATTAATTATGTAAAGCAACCATCTTTAACTCTTTACCAAACAACAAAATTTGGGATGTGACCAAACTGAAAGCATTTGCAGACAACAAATTATACATTGATGAAATGATGATTTCTCTCTTTGATAGAGTAGAAAACACTGAGGGAAAAGGAGAAAATGCTGATTACCAGCATTTTCTCCTTTTTCAAGAGCGTTTTCCAAAGACTTCTTCTTAGGGTCGATAAAAGTCAGGATTGTATGGTAAAGACTTACCACCATAGGAACTAACCTGCAATACAACAATGAAATCAAAACAAGTAGTTTGAGAGAAGAAATTTTTCAAAGATTTTACTTTATACCAAAAATGAGTCTTCCCATAAAAGCCATGTATTTTGACGGATCTTTTTTTTTTTTTTACGGAATTTTGTAGACCTCTATCTAAGGAACATTCCTGCAAAAAAATAATGCTATCCAATAAGCGGTTTGGGAGGAGAAGATTTTTAAAGTTTTTTTACTTTGGTTGCCATGGCAACCAGAATTATTCATGGAACGCAATTATTTGAAGGAATTTGAAAGAGGGCCACCTAAGGAACATTCCTGTGAAATTTGGTAAAAATCCAGTCAATAGTTTCTGTGGAGAAGTTTTTTAAAAAAAAAGTTTACGGACACATGCACAGACGAACAGACACACGACGGACATAACGCCATGACAATAGCTCGCTGGCCTTCAGCTAGTGGAGCTAAAAACCAGGGCTTTTTTGGGAATAGAGTTAAACCCCAACATTGTTTATATTTGGCAGCTTTAGGTCCTTTCATATTGTTGGTTGTATTATGTTGGTTGTATTGGGGTTTAACGCCACTTTAACAGCTAAGGTCATATCATGGCGGTCGGCGACGCACATGTGTTTCCTGGCTTTCTCATACCAGTACCAACACAACTTTCTTTCCAAAGCCACCAACTACTTTTCTCACTTGCTTCAGCAGAGGTGAGAGGCGAAAATACGCCGGAAAGAAAGTTCGCCTCAACCGGGTATCGAACTCACAACCACCAGGTCATGAGTCCGACAGGCTCACCACTGAACCACCCGGACAGGCTTTCATATTCTGTGAAGGGTTAGGTCATTACCAAATGACAGTAGTGTAGACTTATCCAGATTGAAAGGCATTGGGAGATAGCAAATGAAATGTATCTCAAATGAAGTCTTTGAAGGATGGAGAACATGCTAGGCCAAACAAACTGAAAGAAAAGATCAAAGATCAGACAATTCTACGCATTCTGAGCTTGACTTACACCATCTGTAAAAATCCTGTTTTTCGCCTATGATGCTGAAAGGAACAAGACCTCACAAAATCATCAAAGTCAGTCTTGACTGCAAAAAAAAAGTTCTGAAGCTTTGATCCACCTTACTTGCAAGACCATGCAAAGCAAAAGAAAATACAAATAACATTTTTTTTCATTATCATTTATTCATGAAAATGTATCTAATGATAAACACAATACTCACATTACCATATAAAAATGCAAGTACAAGTGATGAATTGACTTAGTTCTATTTAGCTTCTGAAAATTTTGTCTTTTTAACTTTATTGCATCAATGGATTTCTTTCTTTTCAAATGGGTGATAAAAATACACATCCTATGATCAATCCAAATGAATCCATAATTTATGTCAAAGGGGACTTTGTGCTTACTTAAAACCCTTTCCCAAACAATCCCTGGTTTTTACTGGTCTGGAATAGCAGCCTTTAGAAAACATTGTGGGAAAAGGAGAAAATGCTGGTTACCAGCATTTTCTCCATTTCCCACAATGTTTCCTACCCTATCACAGACAGAAATCATCTTTTCAGCTACAGTTGAATTGTCGTCTGCAAATGCTTTCAATTTGGGCTAGTCCAAAAGTTTGTCGTTTGATAAAGGGTTAAAGCAAGTTGCTTCTTGAGCATAGTTTTCACTGTTTCATTCAAAATTTAGAAGAACAGGTCCATCCCTTACATGTTACTCTTTCTCATCACTTATACTTGTATAGGGTTAGTCCTAAAAAGAGAAAATTCATTTTTTTTTCTAAAGAACTGAGGACACTTTTGTTCATCTGGTACAGTTCTATAAAATTGAATACTCAACTCTTATAGTGCAAATTACATAAACTAAACCTCTTTACATTAAAAATATAATCCACTGAAATTAACTCATTACCAAACGACAATATTTTAGGCTAGTCCAAATGACTTGTTGTTGTATATATGGCACATCAACAGCTTTGGTCATTTAGCGCATAGGCTAGTCAAAATCAAAAGAATTTGCAGATGACAAAATACATTAAAATTAATGCGAACTAAAAATTGAGTTGGGAAGGTTAGCAAACATTGTGGGAAAAGGTGAAAATGCTGGTTGCCAGCATTTACTCCTTTTTCCAAAATTTTTCTGTAGCCTTTTTTCTCAGGGCTGTTAAAAGATGGGATTGTGTGGTAAAGAGTTGAGAAAGATTTTTACCTTGTCTGCTTGACTAACTGTACAGATGTTATGGATGCAAGATCAGAGTATGTATTCCATAGCCATTCTTAATAATACTTTTAAATCGTATTCTCCAAAATTTTCGAAATTTGAAATCTTATTGCTTTCAATTTTGAAGAAAACCTTGTAAAATAACACCAAGAATGTATCAACCTATGACCACACAATCCCTACTTTTGGCGTCCCTAAGTAAGAAGCCTTTAGAAAAACATGGTGGTAAAAGGAGAAAATGCTGGTACCCAGCATTTTCTCCTTTTCCCACAATGTTTTCTACCCTTTACAAAACAAATTTCAAATTTTCAGTCACTTTTATTTTGTCGTCTGCAAATGCTTTCGATATCGACAAAACCTAAAATTTTGTCGCTTGGTAATGAGTTAAAGCTACATATTCTCGAAAGTCCCATGCCGATCTGTGTTGTCCACAACACCTTCTTTGACTTACTGTCCTGAAGGAGTTAAAAATGACTGGAGATAAATGTTGAGTTAAATATACTTTTCACTTTTACAGGCTGGCAGTAAATACAGAGTACAATGTAATTTTCAATTTTTGCGTAGGGATGGTCATAGATGGCAATCTTTACTGCCAAACAACAGTATTTAAGACTCTTCCAAATCGAAAGCATTTTCAGACAACAAACTAAATGGAGCACATATCAGAAATTTTTGGTTTGAAAACAGAAGAAATGTTGCATGAATAAGATAAAATGCTGGTATAATCCAGCATTTTCTCCTTTTCACATAATGTTTTCAAACGCTATCTTGTTCAGGGTCATTGAAACTTTGGATTGTTTTCAAACTGCCTTTTTCTTTATGTTAATTTTGAGGTAGTGGATTGAATGGTACTACAAAACCTAATTTTTTTTTCTCCTTATAGGTGTTATTAGCTGTAGGCACAGACGTTGGGTCAACATGCTACGACTGTGGAATCGTATTATTAAAATGGCTGACAATCGCTTACCTAAAACTATTCTTAATTATGATTACGCTTGCAATAGCAAATCATGGTGTTCAGAAATAAAACATATAATGGAAAACGTAAATCACATACAAACATATGAATCAAAGATACCGATTGACCTGGAACAATTTAGCAAGCAAGCAATATTTGTTAAGGAATCCGAAAACTGGCAAACTGAAATTCAGAAAATGGCTAAATTAAGAACATATAGAATTTTTAAGCAAACTTTTGGTCAAGAAGCCTATCTTTGTTCAAACGTTTCGAAACTAGAAAGATCTCATTTAGCTCAGTTTCGTTTTGGTATCTTGCCTTTGAAGGTAGAAACTGGTAGATTTATAGGATAAGCATTAAGTGAACGTATCTGTAACCTATGCCAATTAAATGAAATAGAGAACGAAATTCACTTCCTTCTTAAATGTCCGAAATACGAAACTTTACGCCAGATTTTATACCAAAAAATCATTTTTACAAATCGAAATAATGAAATAGACATTGATTCCTTAAATGACAATGAAAAGATAACATATTTGCTAAATGAAAAATACTTGTATACCTCAAAATTTATCTTCAGTGCTTTTCAATTACGTACAAACTCTCTGTACAGATAGTATTTCTTTTTTTGGTAGTCACACTTTCTCAGACTCTAAACAACTTAATCAGCTAACCTTTTATACTACTTTATACAATTGCATTAAGATAGTCAACTATTGTATGTTTTAATGTCATTCAGTAATTGGTTTTGTACTGACATACTAGTACACAGATGTGCTTATACATTCAGTAACCATGTTTAAAGTGACATGTAGGCCCAACGCGGCCGGGTGTTTCAAATCTTCTTGTACTTTATTATTACTGTGTTTCTATAAATATGTAACATATGTCACTATAATAAAATGTTTGTTCGTTCGTTCGTATACAGAAATCTAGATGTAATATACAATTGCAAAGTCTTATTCTGCAGAACATGTAGCAACAGTAGAAAATGCTGGTTTTAGAAATGAAAGTGTAGGGTAATACATATCTTGAAAACCATGACACTGTTTTTTCTATAATTACAAAAGCGCAACACATTACTGTACACATAAAAACTTTTCTCTGGCTTCTCTGTGTCCTTACCTTGCGTGCAATTTGAGAACACTGCAAAAAGAAGCAATAGCTTGTACTAAGCGGTTGCTGTCTTTCACGCAATGTGTAACTTTTTGCTGGGCCCCAAAACAGCTTGCACAGTAATGGGATTTTATGTTTTTGTGAAAGTATTGGGTAAAACAAAAACATGATTACAAAGACAGAATACAATAGCCATGCTCTGAGAAAAAAGTGTTAAATGCATCTGCAAGGAGTATCAACCCAGGTCTGCCTGCATAATCCATTCAAACAGACCTGGGTCAAAATTTTCTGCACACTCAATGCAGAGCTCAAGGTAGAGTGAGTGATTTTGATTTCAAAATTGAAAAAGAAAATTATTCTTCACTAAATCCTATGTTATGGGTATTCATTAGAATCGTCTCATCGAGACGATTCTAATGAGTACCAACAACATGGGTTTGGAAAAGAAATAATGGATTTAGAATAACATCACTTCCTCTTATCTGGAGCTCTGCACACTCAATGACCATGCTACCCTAAGATTAAGTTGGGCGTTAGACAAAAAATTTTCTATGTTATATCCTGCATGGTTCAATTCTATTTTAAAATGAATCTCACAGATGCATGTAACCCCTCTTTGCAAGAACATGACGTAGATATTTTGATCCAACAATGTTTTATGTACAGAAATGAAAAAGATGACTGCATGATGAATAAATGTTTAACCCTTTACCAAACAATCCCTGGATTTTACGACCCTGAGATAGAAGCCTATTGAAAACATTGTGGCAAAAGGAGAAAATGCTGGTAACCAGCATTTTCTCCTTTTCCAACAGTGTTTTCCACCCTGCTGGAAACAAATTGCAATTTTTGAGTTATGTTTATTTTGTAGTCTGCAGGTGCTTTCAATTTGGACCAGTCTAAAATTCCTTTGCTTGGTAAAGGGTTAAATGAAAATGTTACACTTTTACCCAGTTCTGAAATACTAACCAATACTTAAGTTTACTATAAAGAAAAAAAAAAACAAAAAAAACCCAAGATATGTCTGTTGTATGAGTGATAGTTTATTCCATGGTGTCTTCACTTTTTGTGGGTTTATTTTCAACCAAGGCTAAAAACAACACTGGGTTTTTTCCTTTATGCAATGTTCATATTAAAAGAAAAAAAAGAGCCCCCCCCCCCTCCCCAAATTATGTAAAATTTCTTTATCTTTCACTCTTCAGGCATCACAGCAATGGGCATGTAACATCTGTTTGACTCATCATGAAGGTGTCACTGTCTAGTCTTTGCTTTGGAAAAATGATTCAGTCCAATACTTCTTGAATTTATTCTATTGTACACTTCCCCCTGTCTGTTGTTGAAATACATCTATTGAATCTCCGTCTTCCATGTCCAGCTGGAAAAAAAATACAAAAGACGGTTGGTTGGGGTTTGACACCACTTTATCAGCTAAGGTCATATTATGGTGGTTGGTGGTGCACATGTGTTTCCTGGCTTTCTCATACCAGTACTAACACTGCTTTCTTTCCAAAGCCACTGACTACTTTTCTCACATGCTTCAGCAGAGGTGAAAGGCGAAAAAACGCCGGAAAGAAAGTTTGCCTTAACCGGTTATCAAACTCACAACCACCAGGTCATGAGTCCGACACGCTCACTACTGAGCCACCCAGGCAGGCAAATTACAGAAGAAGTTCCAAATTATACTCAAACCTTGTCAGTGCAACTGCCTTTATCCCTTTACCACTCAATCATGACTTCTAATGACCCTGAGAAAGAAACCTTTTGAAAACATTGTAGGAAAAGGAGAAAATGCTGGTACCAGCATTTTCTCCCTTTTCCCACATTGTTTTCAAAAGGTTTTTACCTCAAGGGTGTCAAAACTTGGAATTGTGTGGTAAAAAGTTAATAACCATCTATATCCATGTCCACTGAGCTACCAAGGACGATCACTTGTCAAAACATGCCATTTTGATTTTTAAATCCTTAACTCTTTACTACACAATCCCGACTTCACCTTGAGAATGAAAGCTTTTAAAAACATAATGGGAAAAGAAGAAAGTGCTGGTAACCTGTATTTTCTACTTTTCCCTCAATGTTTTCTACTCTTTTCTACTCAAATCCAATTTCAATTTTTGATACACATTTTTTCTGTCATCTGCAAATACTTTTAATTTGGACTTATCCAATAGTTTGTCATTCAGTAAAAAAAAAAGGTTAATAGAAGACAAAATCCAAAACTGTTCACAAAGCATCTGCACACAAATTATCAAATATGGCAGACATGATGAATTTTTTTTGTGAAACATTAGAAGATAATTTATTGTGGGAAAATGGTAAAAAATGTTGGTTTTCAGCATTTTCTGTTTTCCCTATAATACAACCCTAAAGTTGTGAGACATGGGGTTATTTGGCAAACAAACACAGTCACTGAATGTGACTTACATGTATTGAATACCCCCACCAGCACTTTGACAGAAACAGGCAATAAGTAGTATTGTGTACACAGTCAGACACATGGACAGACAGACTGATTCCAGTATACCCAAGAAAACATTCATTTTGTGGCAGTATAAAGATTAATATTTAATTCCTAAAGATTTCTGAAAAAGAAAAAATGCAGAAAAACCATGTAGCCTTGAAATAAGCAGTGGAAATTCATACAGGTTTCTGCACAAGCGATAGGATTGATTAAATGCTGTTTAAGGCCACTTTCAACATCATTTCCTTCATGTCACAGTGACATACATATATACAAACTGGGCTTCACCAGTGCTAAACTACGACTTAAAAAGTACTTTTCTCAGGAAAATCCCAAGAAAGATTATATGTTGACTGTGCGGCTTGATCCAACAGCTCCCAATTTTCTTTGTCTTACTCATTAATACCACATATCCACACAGGATCCCTCTGGGGATAGCATGCACCACTGTATTAGTCAAAGAAGCTTACCGCATGAGGAGTGTCTCCTTCACTGATTGGGTTTCCATCAAATCTGAACCGCACAATTCCAAGTTTAAGACCCTGCAAGACAAAAATACAAATAATAACAAATCTATCATGTTTAATTCTTTACCAATTCATCCTGAGCTTTCAATATCCCCATCCTCGTATACCCCAGGGTCTCCCTATTTGGGACAATTGACAAATAAAACTTTGAATCAGCCGCCGAAAATCGATACGAAACGTCATAGCTTACAGTCAACTCGCCCATCACAAAATGATGATGGAACCAATGAAAAGCCAGCATTCGGCCAGCGGTAAAGCGAGGGAAATTCAATTAATTGTCCCAAGGGTCCATGTAGCGTAGCAAATAGGGAGACCCCGGGGTATCTGAGGATGCAATATCCATTGGGAGCAAGTCTTTTGAAAATATTGTTGGAAAAGGAGAAAATGCTAGTAACCAGCATTTTCTCCTTTGCTAACAATCTTTTCTACCCTAGCACAGACAAAACCATCATATAAGCAACTTTCATATCATTGTGATTTGTCTGCTAATGCTAACAAATAAAAAATTCTGTATTTTGCTTCTTAAGCCTTTCCTGAACCATCCCTGGTTTTTACGGGTCTGGGATAATAGCCTTTTGAAAACAATGTGGAAAAAGGAGAAAATGCTGGTACCCAGCATTTTCTCCTTTTCCCACAATGTTTTCAAAAGGCTACTATTCCAGACATGTAAAAACCAGGGATTGTTTGGGAAAGGGTTAAAGACAATATGAAGTGATCAGATAATGTAAAAATTTTGTTGTGTGATGGGTTTCCATTATTTTTTAACCGATCAATTTTTCATGTCTGTTTATTTATGGCTAAGTCTTTCTGCATGATCTGACTACAGGTTGTCACTTAGGGTAACAAGTAACTTCCAAACCTGTCATTTTAGACAATATAAGCAGATAATAGGTTTTTAATCACAGTTTTTGTGAGATCTCGTCAAACAAAAATTTTTTACGTGAAATTCAATTCTGTAAAGTGATTTGCACAGTAATTTGCTATAGTGTGAACATTGATACAGGCTGATGTCAACAAAAAGCTTTTTCATAGACTGCATTAAATAAAGGACAGCTGAATTAAGGAATTTTTTTGGAAACAAACAAGTCCCAGTAAGCAATTATTGAGATTGAGAATGCCAACCATGTAAATGTTCTAAAAATAGAAAGCTGGAAATCTGAATTCTTTCTGTCAATATACCTTTTCCGAAAGTCATTTTTACCTGAGCCGTTCTATGCAAGCACTTTCTACTTTTTTAGTTTGATCTTCTTCTGCAATTTATTGTGCATGATTTCATGTATTGGTTTGTAATTTTGTATATGTGTTATATTTCATTTATGTGTTTCACGCAAAATTTTGCGTGATCGGGAACTCTGATAGGGTTTATTGCAGGGGAACTCCGATAGGGTTTAGTGCAGAAGAACTTATATTTCCAATTTTGAAATCAAAATCAGTCCCTATTATCTGGAGCTCTGGCCTCGTCCAGACTTGATCTTTCTGTAGAGGCTTTAACCCATTACCACACAATCCCTACTTTTGACACCCCTGAGAAAGAAGCCTTTTGAAAACACTATGGGAAAAGGAGAAAATGCTGGTAACCAGCATTTTCTCCTTTTCCCACAGTGTTTTCTACCCTTCACAAAACAAATTTCAAATTTTTAGTCACTTATTTGTCGTCTGCAAATGCTTTCAATTTGGACAAACCTAAAATACTGTTGTTTGGTAATGAGTTAATTTGGGCAAGTCAAGGATTGTCTACAGGTACAGGGTCAAGAATATTACAAAACTTACAGCTCTTTCACAATAAGCAGACATCAATTTACGAAGTGCTGTGTTTCTTTTGATCTTGAAGTGCACCACACTGCCATCTTGACCTGTCACTTTCAAGTTGATGTGTTCTGTTTCATTCTTTACATCATCCTGTAATTGTGAAGCAAATACCAGAAAAACAAGACCACAATATTCATTCTCCAATTATACTTAACTCAATAGAAACTGATAAACAGCATTTCCTTCTTCTTTCACCCTTTCAAAGATAAATTCTTTTCTTTGAATCACCTTTTAACTCTTTACCAACCAACAATTTTTTTTAACTTGACAAAATTGAAAGCATTCAAAATTTAATCATATAAGGCATATTTAAAGTGGGAACAAGACAAGTTCCCCGACACGGCTTTTCGAGACAGTTCCCTGACAAAATTGAAGACAGTTCCCTGACAAAATTGAAGACAGTTCCCCGACACTTATTATTAGTATATTGAATAGGTTTGGATTTTGAATAGGTTTCAATTTTTCTTTATTAGATATCTTTATAGACATTTATTTTGAAATGATGGAAGTAAATTTCAACTTTGGTGTTTATTAAATTGAGTATTATGCCCAATTAAGGAGGTCGATATATTGTGATTGGACTGTTTGTTACCATGATTGGGTGTTTGTAATAATGATTGGTTTAATTGGCGGGAACCTTTCGAGTTTCCGTTAATTGTGCATAATTGCAGTGTTTAAACTGTCTTTAATGGCATGTAGTTCAGCCACAAGAACAAGTCTACGACTTGAGTATTGGCTTCTGAAATGCAATTTTAACATGTATAACTTGTGTAATGTAGGCCCTATGTGCTATAAATTTCTTCAATAAAGTTAAACATTGAAACTTTTTGTTGATTGTCGTTGGACTGTATAACTGTCATATTACTACTGTCCTTAAAGGTAGGTATTTAGAATTTTTACATCTCACCAAATTAAAAAATATATATATCACTGAAATTCATATGAAAAAATAATACAAATCATCAATAATTAAGATTCATAAAATTACAAAAAAAAATTTTTTTGATGGTATTCCCTTAACCCTTTACCACACAATCCCGACTTTTAACGACCCTAAGATAGAAGTCTTTTGAAAACACTGTGGGAAAAGGAGAAAATGCTGGTAACCAGCATTTTCTCCTTTTCCCACAGTGTTTTCTACCCTTCACAAACCAAATTTTAATTTTTGGGTCACCTTTATTTTGTCGTCTGCAAATGCTTTCAATTTGGACCAGACTGAAAGTTTCTTGTGTGGTAAAGAGTTAAAAGGCTACGTAGCCTCTTAAGCTATTTTTAGATTTCGCGCCAAAAATCAGTAATGCATTGTGGGAATGTCAAGTGACTGGCACATGAGTCATAACGCTTAAATTCCATTACATAACAAACATGTAATAATTATTTTCCATAATGTCTTCTTCGGACGCTATGTTTCTGTATTCCTGTAAGTAAATGAGCGAATTGATCATCTAAAAATAGAATGTGTCTCCCGTTGGTGTCAACCTGGGCCGTAGTAAATCTCTAATTTCTCGTGTTGTCGGACGGTTTTCGATTACTGGTGTTTTATGAATGAAAGTTAAAAGGCTTTGGGAGTATAAGGATGATTTTTTTGCACTTTTGTAAAATTTTCATCCCAAAATCTGAATGGCCACCTTTAAAGACGTTCATGACAAATTCTTCCAACGGACAGATTTTTTTAAAACTTTGCACATACAAAGCTCATCATGTCTTTTGTAGATTACAACGAAAAAAAATGGGGGTCCCCGTGCTCGTTTCCCAGAAATTCGCGTTTGAAAAAGGTATATACAGTAACAAAATTCAGCATATACTGGATTTAACACGCTTTCCTTGAATAGTCAATTAAACAGGAAAATTGCAAGAAGAATATACAGATATACACCACTTTAAAGAAAAATAATTCAGTTTTGCACAAAAAACATATAAAAGCCTGGTTCTGAGCATGGCAAATGTACCAATATGTATTTTATATATAGAGCATTGTGTTAAAAAGGGAGATAATTTGACCGGGTTAAGGGTTAATTTTCAATAAAAACATACTTTCTAACGGACAGATTTTTTTTAAAAATTTCCACAATCATAGTACTTATAAATCTTGACAATAAGAAAAAATAAAAATGGCACCTACCCGTGCTTCTTTCCCCAGGAAAAAGGGATGAAGGTCACATTGGAATTTAATTTTTTTCAAGGAAAGGGATAAAAGCTCGGCTGACATGATGGAAAAAGGAAAAATTATTCAGTGGAAGAAATTTTCCCTTTTCCCACAGTATTTTTCATAGAGGAAATAGCTATACTTCAAGAAATAGGTCATCTTCGTGAGCCAAGTTTACGATCACTACGTGGATCTTACCTTGGCTGATTGAGCCCGATTTCGAGATTCCTGCAATGCGCCCTCTATTGGATGCCGGTTTTTGCTCCCCTTTATATCATGTTACTAAAAGCAAATGAAATATCGGTTTACAAACAGCTTACGAATACACATGAAGCGATAAGCAGACATGCACGTGAATTTTCATGTTTTACCTATTATTCGATAAGTAGAGACCGTGTTCTATTTTTATCAAAGATGAAATGCAACGAGCGATTTTATTCGATGCAGCTAGAGCTGGCTGCATCTAATGAAAAGGTGTATCGGGGGGTTGTAAAAATCAAGCTCAATCCGCCAAGGTAAGATCCACGTAGTGATCGGAAACTTGGCTGGCGAAGATGGAAATAGGTATACTTCAACAGCTTCTATTTTCTGCCTGTTTCATCGTTTGCTGTGTAACTGGACTTTTTTCCAGCTAATTCTTTACCAGTCATATCATCCTTACACTGGCAGGTCAATTTTGATGCTATCACTTTCTCTGGAAAGGATAGCACGACAACTGGCCTGCCAGTTTCAGGAAAACGTCAGAAGCTGTATCATTTTCATCGTTGGATGGCTGACATTGCGTAAAAAATTCCCTTTTCCATGACAAATAAGCATTCGTTTTGGTGAAAACTTCCCCTTTTTATTTCAACCATAGAATACCATGGCTAGTGCAACCGTGCTATTACCATCCGTAGAATGTTCTTCTTGTAAAAGTGCACCGTCGGTCCGCTGTTACTATTGCCATTTGTGCGAAAAATAGACAATAGTGCTGATAGTTTTTCTATCTGTGAGAAATACACATGCGCAGTATGGATGTGCGTAAACATTTATACCAAATGTCGTTAACGGCACAACATAAAGGGGATCTACATTCATATTATCCAGTACATTACAAGCGGATTATTACAGTTTCTCCGAAAGTAACTGTAAGAGATCTAAAAAATAAAAACCTAGGCCTGCATGTATTTCAAATCCAACACTGGGATGACGAACTGTTTTAGTAATCAAATACACATGTTCATGTAGCACACGTAATAATATTCTGATCTGCATAACGGCCAAGGTACTGTATCATTTCCAAACTGTGAGTGATCATCAGTGATAAACTAAAAAGGAGAAATACTCTCAATTATTCACAATCCTTTCACAAGTACAAGACCCCCATTTCCTTTCCTTAAAAGTTATAGATATCGATGATAAATGTTGATGAAAATCAAGTTTGCTAACAATGAATGTGTCGGGGAACTGTCTTCAAAAGTGTCAGGGAACTGTCTTCAATTTTGTCGGGGAACTGTCTCGAAAAGCCATGTCAGGGAACTGTCTTGTCGGGGAACTGTCTTGATACCTTTAAAGTAGTCAGAATTAAATCAATGTCAACTCAGTGAAATGAACATTTCTGAATAATGTGTAAAATGATGGAAGATCAAACTACTATAAAAATAATGGGTACATTTTTACTTCACATTGGGTAAAGTTTTACCGTGTTTTGACTCCACTTGGGAACGTTTTGACTTCAGTTGGGTATGTTTTGACTTCGGGTACGTTCTCACCCTAGGGCTGTACGGTACCCGGGCTGTATAGTGGAGCGGCATTCGCCAGTTTTAAGACAAAAATGACACAAATTCTTTATTTACTCCAACATTTGAACCCAGTTTCTGTTTGAACCAACCATGTGCAGACAGTATCGTGAAATTTTCTATTTCTATTACCGGTAAAAATTTAAACGATTCATTTGAAGAAATCGTTTCCTAAATCAAACTGAGCTATGAACACATGGTAAAATAGTTTACCTTCTTAGTTTGCTGTTCTTCTGACATCTTTTTAGATTTTCTATTCAACAGTTACAGCGTATAACTCGTCTTACTATTCAGCTCTTAGTGTTTAAAATGGCGCACAAAGAAAAGATCATATTGTAATAGTAAATGTGTTTCGACAAATTTGATTGGTCAAGTTGGATATAATCTCTAAACAGGTTGCATAAACATGTCATATCATTTTCACAAAAGTAAGTTAATCAAAGAAAACTCTTACGTCAAATAGTTACTTTTTAATTAAAAAATTTTAGTAACAACAATACAAAGTCAATATATTAGTATAATACAGTTTACCAAAGAAATCTTGACAGGGCAAATCACGAATGAGGATACAAATAATCAAAGCACCGAAAGCGTTGTTTCGACCCAAATGCCAACCTTTATCGATCTCTACAAGCTGTTGGGCGATTGCGAGAGATACAGAGGTAATGTTTGTGGCCCGTCAGCATACCAATCTGACATTCTGCAAGTTCGATAACCTTGAATCAACAATAAACAAATCTTCCTTGAAGGAAAGGCCTGGTAACGAGCATTTTCTCCTTTTCACACAATATTTTTTCTACCCTTCACAAAATTTCAAATTTTCAGTCACTTTTATTTTGTGGTCTGCCAATACTTTCAATTTAGACAAGTCTAGAATTTTGTCGTTTGGTAATGAGTTAAGAGGAGGAGATCTGCATGTTAAAGACGTTGTCTGCGCATGTCATATTCTTCGAAGATTCGACCTGTCTTATATGACGCATCATTAGCGCCGAAAGCGGGCAGACTGTAACACTACGCTCTATAAAGTAGCAATGATGAAAATAGCTTTTATCAATACGTTTGAGGAGAAATGAGACCTACTTTAACTCCAGATTTCTCTAAACTGCTGATCATAGCTGAGTGAATCGCACGAGGTAGCGTTTAATTGAGTGAACGATTATTTTAGTTTGAAATTCGACGTAACGGTTGTCGGGTAGCAAAGTGGTTCGGTTCTGTACCCAGGATGCCCAAATTAGATATATGAGTATTTATAGAATGCTATCTAGCGGGAGATAATGGTTTAACTCTTTACCCCATAAGGCATATATCTATTGTATCTCTTATTGATCCTAAATAACAGCAAGGATGATGTCGTTTCTCATGTGTATATGACACCTTTTGATAACATAGAAAAGATTGTGACAAGAGGTGAAATTGCTCGTGACGAGCAATTTCACCTTTTGCCACAATCTTTTCCAAAGGCTCCCCCAAGCAATGCGTAGCAATGAGTATCTACGGAGTAAGGAGTTAAAGAAGTGTTTGACGATGGACGGTCACATAACCTCAACAAAAGCTCTTCGTGATCCACTTAGCTCGAAATATTAATAAATTAATGAATGAATATCATGTATCATTAGTTTGTGGTGACAGAAATGTAGATTTGATTAAAAAAATGCTATTTTCAATTACGAAATGTTAACTTATCATATGAACTAAACATACAGATTGTTTGAGCACAAAATCAGCGATATTGATACATTCAGTTTACAGAAACGTAGATTTAGGCCGATTTAATTTAGAACGAATATCGGACATTGCAGATCCAAGATCAGACATCACTTTCTGTGCAGTCTGATCTTGATCTTCACAATTCGGATAAGAAGATTAACTCAGGTTTGTTTTGGAAAAGGTTTATATAATTCGTTCAAGCAGTTCTTTAATACAGGTGATTTACGCATGAAAGATGCACACACAATTTACTGCTTGTTTAATGTTTACAATCTTTATTGATAAATAGACTGCATACATATTCTGTTCGTTCAGACTTGTGTTTCTGCATATAAATGGATTAACTATAGTGCATTTTAGTGGTCGCTGGTCCCAGTCTCCATCGTAAAAGTAACGTGAAAGATGGACACATGTACAAATAAACTTGGAGGCCGCTTGTGATACGATCATATACGTCGATACATTTTACTTAATATATGGTTACCTGACAATCATATTAAATATTCATTTCGTTGCTTAAACCATTACCACACAATCCCTACTTTTGACGCCCCTGAGAAAGAAGCCTTTTGAAAACACTGTGGGAAAAGGAGAAAATGCTGGTAACCAGCATTTTCTCCTTTCCCCACAGTGTCTTCTACCTTTCCCAGAACAAATTTCAATTTTTCAGTCACCTTTATTGTGTCGTCTGCAAATGCTTTCAACTTGGACCAGTCTAAAATTTTCTCGTGTGGTAAAGTGTTAAGCGTCGTCCGCATACCTATCGTCGATTTTTTCATGTCTTGCAAACTACAACCTTTTGAATACATTTCGGTAAGAGAAGAAATGACCCATACCCAGTAATTTCTGCTCTTGCCAGTGTCAATGTTCTCATTTGTATCTATTACAATGTCATGTTGATTCCGTTGATTGTCCAGTTTTTATCATTATTTAAAGCCGTAACCGGCAAACTTGTTTCATAGAGTAATGGGCTACAATGTAGACTTGTCCACATGTGAAGATCCTGCATGGCTCGGTGGTAAAGTGTAGGACTTGCAACATTGATGTATTAGGCTCGAGTCTCACCGAAAGCATTGGGGGGGGGGGGTTCGTGGGACTGCCCTACTGCACGACACTTCAGAGTCCTAGCCTTGTATCATGTATATTAATATAATCCAGTTCATACATGAATAAGCGAGCTGTCGCCATGATATGACTTAAATGATGTTAAAAGCCGTGTACAAGTCACATTCATTTGATCAAGCATTTGCCTGAATTGAACGGTTATTCAATTATATAGGAGCAACGTGTACAGTGCTTGAATTTGGACAGATTTTAGATCAGTTTGTTAACACTATTTTCAAAGGGAGAGAAATGAGGAAGAAATGGAATACGGACTCCAGCGAATTCGAATCGCAAGTACCTCTGGTGCCTACAAACGAAACACAGACAGGCAAATATGATTTCAAAATGTATATTTAGGTGTACGTATAAATATCAATGAGCCATGCTCTGTGACAAGGGGGCTTAGTACATTTTCGAAACGTATCGACTCCTGTCAGCCAGCGCAGTCTGCGCAGGCTGACATGAGCCGAAACTTTTCACTGTCTACAAATTTTCTGCTTGTCAAAAGGTAGTTCTACCCTATGATTCAACCTATTGTTTAACAAAAATGGATTTATTTTTTATGGATCCGTAATTAGGAAATGTCTTGCTTTGTCCAATGCATCACATAGATGCATTAAGCCCCTTTTTGCCAAAGCATGACCCAGATGTACATAAAGAGTCGGCCGAGCACGTTAAGATGAAAGTATACTGACAGATTCATATCAAGACAAAAAGACAGTATCGAACAGACTATGGTCCGAATATGAAATGTAAGGAAAATGATAAATAATTGGATGATAGTAGCTTGATGGTTGAATGGATGAGTGTGTGCGTGGGAAAGTAGATTGATGGTTGAATGGTGAGTGGGTGGGGTAGTAGATTAATGGATGAGTGGGATAATGGTCGAATTCAGGCCCTGCATTTAAGTCATTCTAATAAATAAGGTACACAACTACAGCGAAGTCACAGAAATATGTGTTGTTACTTGCCCTTCTTCTGAAATACAGACATTCAGAGCATTGAGAACTCAGAGATTTCGTTTTGCAGTTTTACTTGATGATTTTGTTTTAATGAAAAAGGCTCTATTTAACGGACTGACACCAGTCTATGTCGAACGGTGAATGCGTGGTTGGGAAAGAAGATTGATGGATGAATGAATGAGTGGGTGGGAAAGTAGATTGATGGTTGAATGGGTGAGTTGGTGAAACAGTTGATTGCTGGATGAATGAGGTGTGAGTGGGTGGCATAGTAGACTGATGGTCGAATGGATGAGTGGGTAGGTGATGGATAAATGGTAAGTGAATGGGTGGGATAGTAGACTGACGGTTGAATGGATGGGTGGGTAGGTGAGACAGTAGACTGATGGATGAATGGTGAGTGGGTGGGATAGAAGACTGATGGTCGAATGGATGGATGGGTGAGTGAGACAGTAGACTGATGAATGAATGGTGAGTGGGTTGGATAGTAGACTGATGGTTGAATGGATGGATGGGTTGGTGAGACAGCAGATTGATGGGTGAGTGGTGAGTGGGTGGGATAGAAGACTGATGGTCGAATAGATGGATGAGTGGGTGAGACAGTAGACTGATGGATGAGTGGGTTGGTGTTATAGTAGACTGATGGTCGAATGGATGGATGGATGAGTGGGTGGGTGGGATAGTAGACTGATGGTCGAATGGATGGATGAGTGGGTGAGACAGAAGATTGAAGGATGAATAGTGAGTGGGTGGGATAGTAGCCTGATGGTCGAATGGATGAGTGGGTAGGTGAGACAGTAGATAAATGGATAAGTGGATGGGTGTGATAGCAGATTGATGGATGAATGGTGAGTGGGTGGGATAGTAGATTGATGGAAGAATGGATTAGTGGATAGATAGACATGAATGGATGGATAACATTTTCTCCTTTCCCATAATGTTTTTTCTACATTTTCTTCCCAAACCCCATCATTTCAGACACGTGTATCTTTGTAACTTGCTGTTTGCTATCATTCGGACAAATCTAAAATTTTGTCGTTTGATAGTGCTGTAGTTCATTACATCCTACAAAGAGAAAATCACGATAATCTGGCAATGTATGGATGGTCTACATGAATTAACTTCTTATTAGATGAGAAAAAGTTAAACCAAAACTGCTAAATAAATGAAACTAATATTTTCACTTAATATCAAAATCCCAAATATTGAAGTTTAAAAGTTAATTTTGAGATGTTAAGTGGCCTAAAGATTAACTCTTTACCACGTGATTCCGATGTTTAACGACCAAGAAGAATAAACTTAAGAAAAAAATGGAAACGGCGAAAATCCTGGTTATCAGCAATTTCTCCATTTTTCCACAATATTTTCTTCTCGATAAGGTACAAGTATTCTACCATTTGAACCATATTTTAATTGTCGACTGCAAATGCTTTAAATTTGAACCAGTCTAAAATTTTGTCGTTTTGTAAACGGTGAAAGGATTACGAATTACAATTTCCAAACTTCATATCTACGATATCATTCTTAAACAAACCTTCAAGGTGTACGTCACATCATGGAACAAGAGAGACCCTTCAAGAAACAGGGATTTTGTGAAAAGAACAAATGCATCCTCTTGGTCTTTGGGGCTACTTTCATGGCAATGGCTGCAGTTTTGCTGATCACATTATTCGACAAAGGTCTGAGGTTCGAGAACACAAAACAGCCGGATAAATTAGAATGGTGGCAGACTACAATAGTGTACCAAATATACCCGAGATCTTTCCAGGATAGCAATGGCGACGGGGTCGGAGACTTACAAGGTCAGTTTTGAAACCTTTGATAAAAAGTTTTGCTTTTTTAACATTATGAGCGCAAAAGAAGATAATTTTCCTGGTCGCTTTTATCTTTGTTACGACCTTTTGCAAGCCACTGCAGAGCCCCAGTCCAGTACTGGTGATTGCATCAGAAAGAAAGAAAGAAAGAAAGAAAGAAAGAAAAAAAAAGACGCTAGCCTTTGCCATGATTGGTTGAAATATTGTTTGATGCGGATTAAAATTGATTGACCGATCGATCGATGGGTCGGTCGAACAATCGGCCCGTCCGTTCGTCCGTCCTCCCGTCCGTCCGTCCGTCCATCCATCAATCCATCCATCAATCTGTCCATCATTAGCCCTTATAGACCCTTGTTCTCAAACCGTTTTAAAGAACATTCCTTTTCTAGTTCGCAAGATTTTTGTATATTTGAATGTACAGTCCATATAGAGTATAACCTTTCATCAGATGATCCCACATTTTAACAACCCTTAGGAAACTGACTTTTGAAAGCATTGAGGGAAAACGAGAAAAGACTGATTACTTGTTTTTTCTCTCTTTTTTTTTTTAAAAAATTCTTCTACTTTCATAGACAAATCGTATCATTTACCTGCATCTAGATCTGTTTTGTCGTCTGCAGATGCTTTCTATTTTGACACGTTGTCTGCGCATGTCATATTCTTCGAAGATTCGACCTGTCTTATGACGCATCACCCATTCCCCCGATACTCGGGAAAAGTAGGGCTTACACGGAGGCTAAACCCAAGCCTGTAGGGACTGTTTTAATAAGTGGCCGGTGCATGGGTTACCTTCTAGCTGATCATAACTGAATAAATCGGACCAGGTAGCGTTTTATTGAGTAAACGTTTGTTTTATTTTGAAATTCAAAGTAACAGATGTCGTTTTAAAAAATTAGTCCGCTTATGTACCCAGAATGCCCATGTTAGATAGTTGTGCATTTGTAGAATGCCAGCAGGGAGATAATGGTTTTGACAAGTTCAAAATTTACTTGGCTGCAAAGAGATTTTATGAGTAAAATACACTTAACCCGGATGTGTATACCTGCGCGATGATTCAAAAATGTTTACTTCATGGTCTAAAACTGGGAGCCGCTCGAAGGACAACTTCAGATGTTGTTGTGTTTAATGTAGATCAAGATCGGACGGCGCAGAGCATACAGTCTAGTCTTGGATCTTCACTGTCCATTACTGTAGGCGATTTTCTGGCCCAAGTAGCTTTGACAGTACACTATTTTGCCATTTTTTCCCTCTGCATTAAAACGTCCGTTTTATTTATGGAGCGCTTTTACTCTGAACCACACAATCCCTGGTTTTCACGACTCTGTGAAAGAAGCCATTTGAAAAATATTATTGGAAAAGGAGAAAATGAAATGCTGGTTACCAGCATTTTCTCCTTTTCCCACAATATTTTCTCTACTCTTCCCAAAACAAATTTCAATTTTGAGTTACTTTTATTTTGTCGTCTGCTTATTCTTAAAATTTGAAACAGTCTATAATTTTGTCGTCTGGTAATGAGATAAGGGTTTGTGTTTATTGCCTAGGACTTTTGGAATTCTTAGGGTAGAATAAAATCTTATAAGAGCCCTACTCTGACAAAAGGGGGCTTAATGCATCTCCGTGATAAATTATACCAAGTAAGTCATCACATCATAATGGACTCATAAAATCTGTTTTGACAAACAACAAAATTATGAGGTGGAATGGTCCTTTGACATGCACAACCTTTACCGATAGCAAAGTTTTACGACACAGAGCAGCCTACGTGGACAGTGTATGCTGACATTGCTCGATTCTTCTTGCAGGTGCAGAGCGCCCCCCCCCTTCTACATGGCATGGGTCATACGTAAATTCGGTTTACGCGTTACAAATTGATAACATTCTAGAGTGTCCAAACTGAGAGCATTTGCAGACGACAAAATAAATGTGACTCAAAACTTAAATTTGTAACTGGAAGGGTAGAAAACGTTTGAAAAGGAAATAATGCTTGTTTACCCAGCGTTTTCGACTTTGTCCCTCGATATTTTCAAAAGCCTTTAGGGTTGTTAAAATTTGTTTGGTAAAGGTTTAACTCTGTAAACCAAACGTCAAACAAATCAAATTTATCCAAATTAAAGGGATGTCCAGACGACAAAAGGTTGGTGAGTCGCACTTAGTAGCTAAATGGTTAATAACGATACTCACTGCTCCTGAAACGAATTTGGAGCGGACATTTTATCTAGGTCCTTATAAAATGAAGGATAACCGACAGGAATTTACACTTCCAGTACTAAACGAAAGCAGGAGAAATTGTTCATCCAAAGCAGACGTCTCATTTTTGTGGTATTTGTCGAAGACAATACCACTATGAGTTCAATATTGAATTTTGAAGACCATGTATCGTATTTTGTGCAAAGCCGAAGGAAATAATCCTAATTAACTCACTTTTTCTCATGCAAATGAGTTTTTCGGTAGCACTAAGATATGTAAATGCAAATGGCATTTTAAATTACACTGGGTGAGGCCGTCTGTCCTGGAAATACCTTTTTTTTTCTTAATCGAAAATAGCTTCACTTGCTTATAGCCTTCTATTAGCGCAATGGTACAAAATTTGTCTGCCGAGTGCTTGGTCCTAAGCTTTTTCGTTCCAAAACGAGTTTGTCCCAGGGCTTATTCATCCCTTGATTGCGGACTACTCCATTTGATTGGCATGAACATTTATAGATCGAAATAATTGATTGCAATGATGGAAATTAAATGTTAACGACAAAAGATATTTCAAAATCATAGCTTTGCAGGTACAAACCTGTCTCTTTTTCTATCCATCATGTTCCGACTTTCAAGGGACGTTACTCATGACTCCTCCTACTGATCAAAGGGAGACCACCAATACACAAACTTTGTCACGAGTACCCTCCCTTCAACCAAAACGGTATTCATTTGTTCAGTAGGTCGACTTTCAAGCCAATATTTGAACAGTATTTCCCCTTTTCTTTCAAATTATATTAATTTCACACAATGGCGTCCATGGCAAATACCGGCAACTTCAGCGTTCTCAACACTTTGATTGCAATTGTTTTCAACAGTTATCTGAAGGGCCTCGGGGACGGGGTCATAGAGTCAATTTCTAAATTTGAAAGTAACACAACTTATGATTGGCTAAACCATTGGTTTTTTGCAATCAGAGGCTGTGTCACTTTCAAATATTTAACATTCTTAAGAATTAGACAAAGTTGGTAAGTTGTGTTCGGTTTAAACGCCACTTTAACACCTAAGGTCATATCATGGCGGTCGGTGACGCACATTTGTTTCCTAACTTTCTCATACCAGTACTAACACTACTTTCTTTCCAAAGCCACTGACTACTTTTCTCACATGCTTCAGCAGAGGTGAGAGGCGTAATAGGCCGGAAAGAAAGTTTTCCTCAACCGGGTATCGAACTCACAACCACCAGGTCATGAGTCCAACACGCTCACGAATTTGACAAATAACGTTCTGAAGGGTTTGATGAACATGGACCCAGAACAACAATAGAACATATCTTTGAAACAATTAAAAACATCTTTTTTTAAGAGTAAAATTTTTGCTATGCTTTACTTTCCCTGTTTTGTACAATTGTCTTCCAATCTATTTCTGTCATCAGGTATACGATCACGACTGTACTATCTGAAATATCTGAATGTTGGAGCAATTTGGATCAATCCGTTTTACAAATCTCCAATGAGAGACTTCGGGTATGACGTATCAGACTATCGGGAAGTTGATCCTATATTTGGGACAATGGATGACTTCGAACAACTTGTAACAGAGTGTCATAAAAAGGGTAAGTTTTTGTCTGTCTGTCTGCCTGGTAATCTAATAAATGGTGTCAAGCGTATATACATATTTAGGCGATGCCGAAATGAATTTAGGCATCGCCGAAATGAAAATCGGCATCGGCGAATGTCCCGAATTATGTCTGTCCGTCTGTCTGTTCCAACTGCCAATGACTCTTTCTCGACCTGTCTCTTTGAATCTCTCTGTCTGTGTGTCTCTCTCTATGCCCCAGGGAAGACATTTGTCGTTTTGACGTTAAGTGTTCGATTTCAACAGTTACACAGTTCAAACCATAATGACTATAGAGAACTAATTCTTTTGCAAAGACTAATACATCGATTCTCAGGAAAATAAATTGATTTAGTCGGGAATCAAACTTCAGTGCCCTTATTTTCCAACCATTCTTAACAACATTTTTGGAGCATAATTTTAAACGAGTTCCTAAATCCAGAGTGACACAATTTCTTAGTGGCTGCACCACTCGATAGTTATTTTTATCATTATCAGACATCAAAGTTATTGTTGATCTTGTACCAAACCACACAAGTAATGACAGCGATTGGTTTAACTCGAGTCGTCATGCCGGAAATACCAGCAGCATATTTCGGGACTTCTACATTTGGAACCCGGGTAAATATATAGATGGTAAACGGAATCCGCCAAATAACTGGGTGCGTATACCTTTTGTCGAATTCTGTACAACTTTTTTTTGTCCACATACTTTATACAAATAGTTGCTCATGCTTTTAACCCTTTATGGAAGGAATTTAATCAAAATACAATATACAAAATACAGTGGTTTTCGGTTATAACCCGTGGTGTACCCCTCAGCGTAGCAACGCCTGACAATATAACGTCAAGTGCGAGAAATGAGTGTAAATGACGTCATATTTCCATCTGGTTTTGGGACACACCCATTTCACCAAGGTAACTAGTGCGCAGGAACAACTGTTTCTGCCTTCAATTGAACAGTTAGAATTTTTTTTTCACTGGTCGTGACCAGGAAATATCGAAAATATTTCACCGACTATTTCTCGATACCCTATTGGAAAGCATGAAACAAAATGTGATAAATTCTCATGAATGTCCCATGACTTTGCAATAAATTCAATAACAGTCGTAAATTTTTTTCATTAAATTTTCTCAGCAAAGCAATTTTGGTGGTTCGTCCTGGACGTTGGACCCTGTGCGAGGGGAATACTACTACCACAATTATTTATCATCCCAGCCTGACCTGAACTACAGACACCCGCCTGTCCTTGAGGAAATAGATGTAAGACAACTTGTCGATTATCTTTGCTGTATTGAGATCCGTTTATAAGCTAGTATTAAGTCCAAGTTCTAAAACTCGTGAGCTAATTGGCCAAGACAAATTGGTTCGACCAATCAGACCATTTTTTAATATGAGCCATGCTCGGTAAAAAGGGAGTTTTATGAACCTGCAAAAAGTGTCGACTTAGCTTGACATGCGCAGGTTACGCAGGCTGATCTGAATCGATTTTTTTGCTACTGGTCAATTTTTTGCATGTCAAAAGGCCACTGTACCTTAGGATTCAGTTAGCGGAAAGACAAAATGGATTTCATCAAACCAAAATGATAAAAAAAAATTTGGTTCAGTCCATCACGTATATACATAAAAAAAACCTTTTGTAAGTGTATGACTCAAATGCATTAATTTAATTATACATGTGTGTCATATCCTATGAAAAAGGGGCTTAATACATTTGCGAAAAATATCAACCCTATTATATTGCAAAGAAAATTCTCGTGATCTGATTGGTTGACATGCAGGGAACATATATATCATGTTCCCTGGCAAAAACCACGTAAAGCCAGTTTCCCTTTTGAGTGCCCCGTAAACATCACTTCACGTGCAACGCAACATCCAAAATGGCGGCGTCGATCGATCACCAGACTGCACATTTATGCACCAACCTGTACTTTTTAGTGACGTAAGTTTCCACCGACGTCAGTTTTTTTTCTTTATTGAATTGGGGCACTCAGAAGGAAATTTCTATTCCGTCAACATACTCGATTCGCGAGATTGTAATACAGGAAAATTTTGCTTAACGCGCTTTGAACGGGTAAAACATTGCAGTATAATAAATTCGTTGTACGGTCCGGTGGCAGGGGATTTTGAAACTTGTTCACGGCTGTGGTGAATCATGTCCCAACCTCGTCTTCAACTCGAGGCGACATTATTCACCACAGGGAGATAATGGCATTTAACCCTCTTTTGTCAGAGTATGGCTCATATTTGTTTAATTTACAGAAAGTGGTCCGGTTCTGGCTTGACAAGGGTGTGGATGGATTCCGTATTGATGCCGTAACCTACCTGTTTGAATCTGAGGATTTGTCCCTAAATATTGCAAGTGACGAGAAGGTATTATAGAAACTGCAACGAGACTTCAACTTTTTCCTTTCTAACTGAATAATCTCGACCTTTTATACGAGGTTTAGAGTGCGTTGCATTAACCCTTTACCATACAATGACGACTTTTGACGACCCTGAAGGTAGAAGCCTTTCGAAAACATTGTGGGAAAAGGAGAAAATGCTGGTAACCAGCATTTTCTCCTTTTCCCATATTGTTTTCTAGCCTTCCCAAATCAAATTTCGATTTTTCAGTCTCATTTATTTTGTTGTCTTCAAATGCTTTCAATTTGGACCAGTCAATAAATTTGTGGTTTGGTAAAGAGTTAAGTTAGTGGACCCGTAATAGAAAACAATTGTTTCCCGGCTATGAAATAATCCTTTTAAATTTTGCTATTATTAAAAATGAGTATCATTGGACCATTTTAACCGAGCCACTTTTTCTTCTTTTTTCTTCCTAAGAATGATCATTTATAACTCTAAAATCTCTCTATTCTCATTACAAAAGGGAGAAAATAATTACTTCCCTTTTCTGGAAATTAACCAAAGTATCAAAAACCAATTTTCAAGATAGATATCAACGGATTTCCTGGTCGGTTAGAAATGTGCAAAAGTACTAACCCTAACTGTATAAATCCCTATGTATTAACTACCAAGATTTTATTTTTCAATGCTGCACCAGAATTGTTACTGGTCTATTACCTTAAGTGCTGTGGGTCAGATTTGTCTTACCAGAGGCCATATTTCCATCATTGTCATCGTGCGTCATCAAGGCATCATTTAAAAAAATCATAAAAGTTGTCGTCGAAATAGTAGTAGTAGCAGTAGTAGTAGAAATGATTTTTATCATTACTCTCCTTGTCGTCGTCATCAACTTTGTCATCACCGACAGAAAGTTGACACAGAGGATATTTCTTTTTTTCGGTGAAAGATCGAAATTAATTTCATCTCTTGAACACCATCGGTAACATTTTCTCACGTGGCTGCGCCCATCTTCGAAAGCCAAGGCCGGCGATTCACTAGGTTACTCTACCCTTGGCTGCTTGAGCCCGATTTCAAGATTGCTGCGATGCGCCCTCTATTGGATGCTGGTTATTATCCCTCTTTACATAATATTTCTAAAAGTAAATGAAATATCGTTTTACAAACCGCTTACGAATACACATGAAGCGATAAGATCCACGTGGGTTTCCATGTTTTACCTGCTATTCGACAGGTAGAGACCTTGTTCTATTTTTATCAAAGATGAAATGCTACGAGCGATTTCATTCGTTGCAGCTAGAGCTGGCTGCATCCAATGAAAAAGCGTATCGGGTGAACATAAAAATCAAGCTGGATCCGCCAAGGTAAGATCCACGTAGTGATCGTAAACTTGGCTCGCGAAGATGGGCTGCTCCACGCGAGAAAATATTACCGATGGTGTTTATGAGATAAAATATCTAAGGTAAATTTCGTAAAAGAATATTGAAGATATCAGAACGAGATACGTTGTTTTTTTCTTTTTAAATTGCAGAATAAAAAGAAATATACAAAGAACCAGCCCGAAATATATGGTGTCGTACAACGCTGGAGATCAATTCTGGACGAGTTTGAAAAGAAAGACGGAAATCCAAGGTAAACCTATCTAGACCTTTCTGAAAAAAAAGTTGCAGCAGACGACTTTTGAAACAAGAGGGCCAAGAAGGCCGTGGATCGCTCACCTGAATTTTTGTGAGGACCATAGTCAATTTTTTTCCAAATCTAATCAGCCATTTCAAAGAAGAAGAATTTTTTAGAATTTCTTCATGTCTGTATAGTTTAAAAAGCCCACAGTCATCAGAGCCATGTTTCTTGACGGATCAGAATATCTGTGAAATCATATCAAAATCTGACCAGCCCTTTCAGAGAAGAAGAATTTTAAAGAATTTCTTCATGGCCACATATTGCAAGCTGCCCCCATTCACCAGGACCATGTTTATTGACGGATCAAAATTTCGCGAACAATTTTTGAAAAGGGTCATCCAAGGAACATTTCTATGAAATTATTTCAAAATCTGACCGGCGGTTTCTGAGAAGAAGAGTTTTTAAGAATTTCTTCATTTCCTTATAGTGCAAGTTGTCCCCATTCACCAGAGCCATGGTAAAAACCGTAGAAAAAACAGGAAGATCATATTTATTTACCCTTTACCAAACGACAAAATGTTGGACTTGTCCAAAACTGGAAGCACTTGCAGACTAAAAAATAAACGTAATTCAAAAATTGATATTTGTTTCCAGCAGGGTAGTATACATTGTGGGAAAAGGAGAAAATGCTGGTTACCAGCATTTTCTTCTTTTCCCACAATGTTTTCAAAAGCTTTCTCTTTCAGGGATGTTAAAAGTCGGGAATGTGCGGTAAAGGGTTAACCCAGATTTATATAATGAATCATCCTCTGTGAAAACGGCTGTTGAAAAGTGCATCTGCAAAAAGAGAAATAAACCAAAGGTCATTATTCTACGTAGAGAAATGACCCTTGGGTCATTTTGTAGGGGAGGGTCATTTCTCTGTATTTCACTGGCCCTGATAATATTACAGGGAAAAAACATCAAAAGATCACAATGCATTATCCAGTGTCCACCATGTATTAGTGTAGTTTTTAAAAAGCAAGAAGAACGAGGAGTAATTATAATAAAGTTGGTGCGATTTCGTTGCCATTGACAACCTTGATGATGATGATGATGATTGTGTATTTTCAGGATGTTATTTGCTGAAACAAACTCTATAAGTGAAGAAGATAGGCAGAACTACTATAACTCGGGAGCAATACCATTTTACTTCAAACTGATATCAGCCAAGAAACGTTGTAAAGCCACAGCACAGTGCTTTCTTACTTTGATTAAAGAAGGACTTAACGTGGGCGCTGGACGATGGCCAAACTTTGTAGTATGTTTAATACGGTTAAATTACAAAGTCTAATATGCAAACGACCAATTTTCGTTTGATGATTATTGAAAATATGGTGGAAAAGAAGAAAATGCTTGTTACCAGCATTTTCTTCTTTTCCACCCATCCTTTCAAAAGCCTTGTTCAGTCATTATCATTTTTTCAGACGATTTTTTACAGTCCTGAAGCAAATCAAATTTGAAGAACATTATGATAAAAGGAAGAACGACAAACTGATCGTATCTGTGAAGCAGTATTTTCATAGTTACTTTGGTGTGAGCAATTATTTAACTTAAATTGATATCATTCGTCCCTGTTTTACGAGGTTCTTTTTGTCTGTCGATAGCTTCGAAGTTGCGTCGTGAAATACTGATTTTCGCAATTCAGACTGGTAAATTATTATTTTCCTTTTACCATCGGATCTTTTACTTTTGTCTTAGATTGGAAATCACGACAACAGACGTATATCGGATACCATTGGTGGAGACTATGTTGACGTCATGAATATAATGTTACTTACACTCCCGGGCACGCCAACAACTTACTATGGCGAGGAACTAGGCATGCGCAGTGGTAATTATACAGGACTTCCGCCTAAAGATACAAAAGCGATCTCGTCCGGAGATGTGGTAGGTTTTGTCTAGTTAGACCATTTCTACTAGGGAGTACCGACATGTTTTCCTACAATCAATTTAGCGACAGTTTATTTTAAACATGTACCAGTATAAAAATGCGTAAAAAAATTTACAGCATTACCTTTGAAAAAAAAAAAAAGTGTTGAATTATGAAATGTGCAAAATAATAATATTTTTAATTTCTTGCTTTCCGATAGTTCATCAAGAAATAAAAACATGAAATCGAATATTTGGCGTTTATTTTCGGTGAAAGATCGAAATTCATTTCATCCAGTGAACATCACCAGTTATAGTCTCACGAGTGGCACACAAAATTTATTTCATCAAGTGAACATCATCGGTAACATTTTCATGAGTGGCAGCACCACTCGTGAAAATATTACCGATGATGTTTACTCGATAAAAATTAAATTTCGATCTGTCACCGGTACCCCCCCCCCCCATCCCCTATATTTTCATGTTTCAAGTCTGAATCACGTGACCCCGAAAGAAACCCAATGCAATGGAACGACTCCATCAATGCTGGATTTACGACTTCCTCAACACCATGGTTACCGGTGACGCCCAATACAGATTACAAGCACATCAATGTAAAAGTGAGTAGATCTATAGCTAAATTTATATTTCATTACTCGATTCAGATTTTCAGTTAACTGTTTAATAATTGAATTGTGTTATTCGACGTAAATTCCCAGTAATTCATTGATAGATATATAATAAATAAAGTTTACCTGATTACCAAACAAACACCCTGAGGAAGAATGCTTTTTAAAACATCAAAGGAAAAGGAGAAAAATGACAGTAACCAAACAAAGACTCGTTGGGACCACTGATCATAAGATATGTATATATAAAGAACTGCTAATTTGTACATTTCAGGATGAAATGGAAGACAAAAACTCTCATCTGTCACTATATAAAAGACTTGCTCATTTTCGCCAAACGCCACCATTCCAGACAACTGTAATTGGTAAATACGATCTATTTACACTTACCTTAACCCCTAGGCTGGTAAGCGCACCCACTGACCTTTTGCCGAGTGTAGATCAAGATCAGACCGCACAGAACGTGCACTCTGATCTTGGATCTAAACTGCCCGATATGGAGATATTATTCCCTAAAATATACTAGTAATTTTGAAATTCCAATATTTGGGTTTCTTACTATCAAGTTAAAAATTACATATTAATTATTTAGTAGGATATGAGTTAATTCATATTTATCATATAGAATAACTTCTTCTACAAATCTATTTGTTACTTATTTAGCCCTTTACTCCATAGATACTCATTTTGACGCATCAACAACAGACAGCTTTTGAAAACATTGTTGGAAAAGGAGAAATTGCTCGTCACGAGCAATTTCTCCTTTTACCACAATGTATGTCATTCAATCTGATAATTGTTTCCCCATTTGTCCATGTTTTTGACATCATAGGTTTATTTGCTGCTGAATCTGAAGAGCCTAAAATTGGCATATAAGGTAAGGGTTAAGCTATCTGAAACTAATTTTTCTGTCAGCCTAACCATCCATGAACCCATCCATCCATCCATCCATCCATCCATCCATCCATCCATCCATTCATTCATTCATTTACATCTCTTCAGTTTTTAAACCCATTTCACCAAACGAGAACGTGATTTAAATAGCGTCCTAATGCATTTTCTCCTTTTCGATCAATGTTTTCTATCCATTCAAAGAAGACAAGCCCCATCATTACGGCAACACTTGATATGTAGTATGCAAATGAAAAAGTCTAAAATTTTGTCATTAAGTGAAGGGTTAATTATTCAAGGTAAACAGTGCAAGAACAAGATTAGACCGTCGGATAAAAAGTCTTACTGATATCTATAAAACATCTAAAATATATCAGCAGGTGCAAATAATGGGGCTGTCTTTTCTAAAGAAGTTGCTCATCAGTAAAACAGAGAGAGAGAGAGGAGAGAGAGAGAGAAAGAGAGAGAGAGAGAGAGAGCGAGCAAATAGCAAATGGTCAACTTGAAGTACTTATTTCAGAAAATTCGGTAAAAAACACATTTTTTTTTATATCTTTTCAGAGTTGCCACAGAAAGTAGAAAATGTTCTTGTTTACACCAGGGGCGATAACCCGAATAAGTATATCGTAATTCTCAACTTTGGAAAAACAGAAAGCTCTGTGAACGTTCAATTTTTAAATACACTATATACAACCGGTGTCGTGGAATTGTCTAATTTTGGTAAAGAAAAACAAGAGATAGAGCTGTCGGAAATAGTTTTGAAGCGTGGCGAAGGAATGGTTGTCAAGCTTGTGTCCTGATTCCTTCTTCTTCTTCAAGTCGTTGACATTGGTCTTTTCTTCCCGTTTTCAGATATCATCTTATATCCAAATCATATACAGTCAAGTTTCCGAGTCCCCTGTCACCTGACCGGACAACAAATAATGTAGTAGTTCAACCTCATATTTTACCTCTAATCTTTACTATCCTATTTGTATTTTACTCTTGTGTTCACCTCTTTTGATTTGAGTATATAATCGAATGTTTTATTTTACACTGATAAAGTTGTATATCAGTATGATTTTGTCAGTAGAATATCCTGTTTTATTTCATGCTTTCCGGTAAGATATCGAGAAATAGCTGTGAAAATATTCTTCGATCTTACACCGGTACAACCAGTGAAAATACAGATTTTCACGTTCTTGTTGCCTAGGTAAATTGTGGCGCGTGCAGATTGGAAATATGACGTCATATACCTTACATTTCTCGCGCTTGACGTAATATTGTAATGCGTTGCTATGCAGGAGGGGTACGTCATGGGGAATAACGGAAAAGAACTGTACTGGATTTTGATAAAGCTCCTCACAGAAAGGGTTAAAAGCATGAAATAAATAGAATACTTGGTTTTTTCGGTGAAAGATCGAAATTTATTTCATCTCGTGAACACCATCGGTAATATTTTCACTCGTGGCTGCGCCACTCGTGAAAATATTACCGATGCTGTCCACTCGATGAAATAAATTTCGATCTTTCACCGAAAAAGACAAATATCCTCTATATAATTGGAGATTTTTTAAATGTTTTGAATGAATTATTTCGTTAAAGTGACTTCATCCGCCGAAAAATACATTTTCGACGGAAACATATCAGAGGTATTGTGCTTTGCATAGAAATAATGCCAATTTGTTATTGGTTCATCATGAAATAATATATTAAGGTAGAAGATCCGTAATACTTCTAGTGCAGTATGACATAAAATTTCTTGATAGTTTGGTTTATACAGATACAGGTATAATACTTTTGCACATTTTTAAGCGACCAGAAATTCCTTTGATGTTAATCTTGGAATTATTTGTTTATACTTTTGTTAATTTCCAGAAAAGGGAGTTAATTATCATCTCGCTTTGTAATGAGAATATAGTGGTTTTAGACTTATAAATAATAATTGTAAGAAGTACAAAAAGGAAAACAAGTGGCTCTGTTAAAGTAGTACAGTGATACTCGTTTTTAATCATAGCAAATTTTGTAGGATAATATTATAGTGGAAATAGCTGTTTTCTATTACGGGTCCACTACCTTAAGCCCAATTTCGTCATTTACATGGCATTTCATTTGAGAGAGAGAGAGAGAGAGAGAGAGAAAGGAAAGTATATCGGCGGAAGTTTTTTCGTTGAAATGATATCCCCCATCTCCCAGCAAAAAAAAATATATCAATATGATGTTTCATAAAAATTTGTACATTAGTACTCATTACTAAACGACAAAATTTTAGGTTTGTCCACAGACGACAAAATAAAAGTTACTGAAAATTTTAAATTTGTTTTGTGAAGGGTAGAAAACATTATGAAAAAATGCTGGTTACCAGTATTTTCTTTTTCGTACAATGTTTTTTTGAAAGGCTTCTTTCTCAATGTCGTCAAAAGTATGGATTGTGTGGTAATGGATTAATTAAAGAAATATTGGTCCATAATGGTCCATTAAGCCCCCTTTTCCGGTGACATGGTACTGAAAAAATGTCAACGAACTACGACCAGGAATACACATATCTTTTAAGATGAACGAACGAACATACGGACAAAGCAAAAGTATATCCGTACCGCTTCGGCAGGGGATAATAATACCTCGGCACACTCTTCGTCGTTTAATGTATGTTTTTTTACCAGCACCCATGTTCACCAACCTGTCTTAAGAACGTTCTTTGTCTTTATTCTCCAGAATTTTCTACATTTGTAAGTAACACAACTTCTAATTGGCTAAACCATTCGGTTTAGCCAATCAGAAGTTGTGTTACTTACAAATTTAGACAACCTTGGAGAATAAGACTAAGGAAATTCTCAAGAATGGTTGGTGAATCAAGAGCCTAGGATATTTCTAATAGAGCCGTTGTACACGAGTTACCTCGGAAGATAAGCCTTACGGAGATAGGGTTGGAAGCACTTATAATCAAAGTTCAGTCCATTAATATATTTTCTAATGCTTTATACCAATTAAAAATGTCTGCTTCAAATAAGTATCGAACTCTATGAAGGACCACCATTGAGAAAAAGATCTACATTTTTGCTGAGAGATCGAGACCTATTTCATGCTTTCCGGTAAGATATCGAGAAAAAGCATCTAAAATACTTTTCGATATTCCACAGACCACTGAAAATACCGATTTTTATATTCTAGTTACCTGAGTAAATTGCGCGTGACTCACATCCAGATAGAAATTTGACGTCATTTACCTTACATTTCTTGCGCTTGACGTAATATTGTATGGCGTTGCTATGTGAGAGGGGTACGCCACGGGGAATAACTGAAAATAACTGTACTGGATTTTGATAAATCTCCTCCCAGAAAGGTTTAAAAACATGAAATAAATAGATTTTTTTTTTTTTTTGTGAAAGAAATTAATATCTTCTATTTATCTCATTTCGTGGCTGCGCAACACGGGAAAATATTATAGATGTTCACTCGATGAAATAAATTTCGATCTTTCACCGTAAAATGCAATTATCCTCTCCATATATATTTGCGTACTCGTCTGCAAGCTCGGTGGTCGGAGATTTTCATTTAAGGGAGGCCGCATATCACTCGCGGACTTTTTCTTTTCATTTCGTTTGCGGAAGGTAGACGTTTTCATTTGAGGAAATAATTTGTAGATCGTTTGCGAAAATTTTCGAAACATGATTACCATTTCCGTCCGCTAGTCAGTGTTTAATATTCATGCTAGATTACACTGCTAGATGTTTGACATGGTTTGGAAAACCCCTCGCTACATACCGGAGCTTCACAGACCTTGATGAGGCTTACATTTGGACTGGGTAACTGTCTATTTACAGCAAGTTCAGGTAAGGCAACTAGAATTTGGCTCTAAATCATCTTTATTATTATAATGACTATATTTATTATTATCATTATTATTATTATTATTATCGTTAAAATGTCTTTGTACCTGCCTGTTTTAATGCTTGTCAATAGTACTATAAGCGGAAAATTTAAGAAAAGTAGACAGAGATGAATTAAGATTAAACCTTAATTCGGTCAAATTATCTCCCTTTTTAATTGAATGATCTCTATATAACATGCACATTTGTACATTTATCATGTCAAAACCAGGCTTTTGTATATTTTTGTGAATAACTAAATGAATTTTCATTAACATAGTATATATATGTTTATTCTTTCGGTAATTTTCTAACTATTAAAGAAAAGTGTGCTAAATCCAGTAAAAGCTGAATTTTAGAACTATTATTTTTTTCAAAATGCAAGTTTTTCAGAAAAAAGAATAGTGATCCATATCTTTCTTTTTTTATTGTAATCTTTACAGACATAAAGAGTTTGTATGTACAATGTTTTTTTTTTGTTATCTCTCCGTTAGAATAAATTAAGACACACGTCGTTAAAGGTAATTAATAGGGTTAAGGTAATTTTGAACCATGTACATATATATACATACACATGAAATTTCTACAAAACCATATGGTTTTACTGTAATATGTTATTATTTACGGCTCTTATCTGGCTTCCTATACTCCTCTTTAGCTAAGGTAAAAATACAAAATACAAAAATAGCATCATAGAATTGAAACGTTAAAAGTACAAAGCAAAAACGAAAAACTGTGAAAAAAATATGCGTGATATTTGGAAATAACATTGCAAAAAACTAAATAATATTGAACAGTTTGTTTCAGTCATATGCACTTCATCAAAACGTTAGTTATCACATCATCCAACTGATGTATATAATCATTTGCCGATCCAATGCATAGATAATAATTTAGTGTCAAATAATAAGTTGATGTAAACGAAAACAGGCCAAGAGAATGAGCTTTAAGAATAGGAAAAACGAGTTCAAGAGTCGAATTCTTTTTTACGCTGGTTAGCACCCGCGTTCGGTTTAATTTTTCTCAGTGCATAAATCAGGTAAACGCAAGCAGTATTTGTATTGTTATCCTTATTAAAAAAACCGTCTTTGCCATCCAAGGCGACCTTGTGTCAGACTCGTCCGAAATATCATCTGGATACATTCAAAAATAGGTTTATGAACATGTTACTGGATATGTTGCCTTTAGACTGCACACTCGTAATATTGGTTTGACCTGGTGGCCTTATCAATATCAGACAGACAGACAGACAGACAGACAAACATACAGATTTTTAAAATGATTTAAGCCGCTTTCAATATCTTTTCATGACGGCGAAACAAAGAGACTCAATGGGTGTACAGAGTACGTATTCACCAACCATTCTTAATTAAGAACATTCTTTGTCTTGTTCTTCAAGATTTTTTAACTGTGAAAGTAACACAACTTCTGATTGGCTAAACCGGATGCCATTCAGGTCTGTTACTTTCAAATTGACAAAATTCTGGAGAATAAGACTGAGAATGTTCTTAAGAATGGTTGGTAAATACGGGACCCTGGTTTAATGCATTTTTCATCATTTTCTGCATTAAGTATGGCAACTTCTATTTCAAACACATCTGACGAAACAGATAACTGTGACGCTTGTCATCAGATACATAACACTTGGACAGACGCTCGATACCTTTGCACAAGGTGCAACCATCATCTGTGTGGTAAATGTTTAGGCTATCATAATAAAACGATTGTAACTCGAAATCATGAAGTTATTAAACTTTGTGATAACCAATCTGACGAGTCAGATTTTCAAGTGAGTGGACGTTGTCACAACATAGAAACTTCTCGTAAATCAAAGGTCGCAAGCGATGGTGCAATCAGATATGATTCTCCAAGTGATAGAAACCTGTCTTTGGCTGAGAAAACAACAGAACACATCTATAAATCTGTCACTTTTACAAGGGGATTGAACACGTGTTTGGAAAGTGACGGTAATCTGTGTGAAATTACCGGAATTGCGGTTTTACAGGACAACATTTTTGTATCAGACACAGACAATTCAAGCTTAAAAGTTTTCAATAAGTCTTGCGAATTTAAGTTTGAATATAAATTTGTGAACAAACCATTTGATATAGATAAATTTAATGATAAAACAATTGTTGTATCCTTTTGTGAACATGACATGTGCTTACTTTCCGTTTGTTACAATACTTTCAGTGAAAAAATGGATATTAAGACTGATTATGGCTGCAACGGTCTTTGTTGTTATGATAGTCAGATTTATTGTGTGGTCCGTCATGACATCGATTCAAACTCGTCCAATCAAATTTGTGTGTATAGACCTGATGGGAGGTTAAGCCGAAAATTAGAGAAATTGTCTGATGCAGACAACACTTATTTTGATAATCTGTTGTATATAACTGTCAACCCATCGACTGGTATCCTCTATGTAACCGACCAGCTCAGAGGTATATTGGTGTTGACAACCGAAGGCGATGTCCTCGCTGTAATGGCCCCAACTGAGTTACAGAACCCGCAGGGAATCACTACCGATGATTATGGTCAAATTTATGTGTGTGGATGTGGTTCATCCAACCTTGTACAAATGCTCGCTGATGGTACGGATGTCAAGGAAATATTGTCCATCAGCCCGAGATGCAAAAGAGCACAGTGTATAAAAATCAGCGGAAACAAATTGTTTTTATCCGGTCGTGATAGTGTTATTATTTCAATTTTCGAGTTATCTTGAATCGGTATGCACAACAGTAGAAAACATTTGGACAAGCAGGACATCGTATCCTTGGAACAAGTTATGTCATGTACAAAATAGCATACGGTTATGTTGATTCCGCAAATAACACAATAATGTTTAAATGATGAAGAAACAAATGAAAATTTATATTTGAATTGTCCCAAAGTCAAACAATTAATAACAAATTACCATAAATTACTAAAAACATAATGTCATTTACACGACACTGTCATCACGAAATTGTTATTTGGCTAGACAAAAACTCCGAGTGCTATTTCAACACATTCTCCTCATTCTTTTTAAATTGTATACTTGTAAATGTCGAACATTAAAAAAAATAAAACTTTCAACAGTGTCAGAAACTTTAGATATATCTTGCAAATCTCTAAGGGACAGTTTGCATTTGAAACAAAAAAACCTGGTTCAATTTAACAAAACCTGGGAAATATAGGGGCTTTGTTTGGCCCGATTGCTATGGGCGAGACATAGTTGTGACAATGTATGAGTGCGTTCGTTCCTCTGTGAGTGCGTCCGTCCGGCCTTCAGACTTTTGTCCGAACCAGACATTTATGGATGGATTTCAAAAGAAATCGTCTAAATTGCTCTCTTTCATGAGTAGAAATGCTAATTGAAACATGTGTTCTGGAAGGTACAAGATCAAGGTCACGCTTAAAGGTCAAAATGATAAAATTACCATATAGAAGGCCTGTCCGAGCTGCAACTTCTACATGCATTGATGGATTTAGACATATTTTCACACAAATGTCCTCCTTAACATGTAAAGGTGTATTTTGAATCATTCAATCAGGTAGGTCCATTACACTGACAGGTCAAATGATAAAAACGGTCTTGAATAGAGGAAGTCCAAACCATGGATTTTACAGTTAAGGCTGATTTCAAAATAATCTGGCTCCATTACTAACCATCACAAGTCCATGTGCCATTTTGAGTATTTCGATGGATTCATAAAGGTCCAAAGTAAATGTCGCACTTTAGGTCATAAAAATTATTATACTCGTAAATAGATCTTGTCAGAGACATAACCTCTACACATATGGGTGGACCTCAAAATAAATGTGTACATTTGTTCAGTTGTTTTCCTTTTTTCCCAGTAGATTTGTCACCCTAAAAATATGTTCAGGTAGGTCAAAGGTCATGATCTCATTTGATAGTCAAATAATAAAATTTTCACAATTTTTCTACTTACTGGGTTGTGAGTGTCTCCCTGAATAATCAACCACAGTAGTTTCAAGGCCAAGACCTTATTTGAAGGGCATTTTCTTGAATTGAAGTTCAAATAATATTGTTCGAATTAATGATTGTTGTCCCTCGGTTTATCTGCTTACTTAATAATATAGAAATACCTGAG
Organism: Tridacna crocea; assembly: GCA_943736015.1. Taxonomy (NCBI): domain Eukaryota; kingdom Metazoa; phylum Mollusca; class Bivalvia; order Cardiida; family Cardiidae; genus Tridacna; species Tridacna crocea. The sequence continues at coordinate 50,326,559 of OX031063.1, forward strand.
GAAAATCTCAGCGCCATTGCTGAAGAAAAAGTTTTATTTATTGTATTGTTGACCGACATAAAAAAGTTCGACCTAGGTCATCCTGCATGGACTGCTCTGGCTGATCTGGTCTATACATTTTTTCTTTCAGATGCTTTAAACGCCGTTTTGACAGAGTGTAGCCCAATCCAATTTTATAATCAAACATGATTGGACGGCTACTAGTTTGGTATTCCAAAGCAGGGCATACATTAGAAATGTGTAAACTGGAACAGAAGCGAATATTTGAGATAAAGAGAATATGTTGATGTGGGGTGATGTTAACCCTTGGGCTGCTACCCACGACTCACTGACCTTTAGCGGACAGTGTAGATCAAGATCAGACTGCACAGAACGTGCAGTCTGATCTTGGATCTGCACTGTCCGATAAAGATATTTTATTCCGTAAAATATATTTTTGAAATAAAAACACATGGGTTTTTACTATCGGATCGGACACTTTGTTTAAGTTATTTAGCGGGATAAGAGTTAATATAAAACATTTCTGGGGTCTGAAAGCATTAAATACATGGAGGATATTTGGTTTTTTTTTTCGGTGAAATATCGAAAGTTATTTCATCCAGTGGATACTATCGGTAATAACTCCCTTTTCATACAGCATGGTCCAACCCACTTTACGATCAAAACTTGATGGCGACTAGTTTGGTATTTCAGAGCAAGGAAGGCAGACACTGGAAATATGTAAATAGAAGTGTAAACAACGATTTGGAAAAAATAACACAAAATTTTTATGAAGCTTTATGTAGAGAGATGTAAATTTAAACAACGATGACAGTCAATATGGGGAACAGTCACGTAATAACTAGTGTCGCAATGTCTTCTGCAATTATCGACTACCGATTCATCAAAAATAGGCTATTACCACAGAACGAATTTTTATCATGATGCATGTGGAATAATAACCATTGTCAGGAAAAGGGTACCTTCTGCCAAAATGTTTTTCTAAAGCGTGCAATAAACAAAGTACAGTGACTGGATTTCTTGGTAACTGGTCATTAGCGTAATTAATTGATAAATCGTATAAAAATTTTCATTACAGAACACATTTTATTGGCATTTACAATTACTTCAATATCATTTTTCAACATAGAAACAAAAGATACTGTTACTTGACAATTCAACAGATCTACCCGAGTTATCAACAGGTACAAAAATGATTTGTAAAATAGGCTCTCGAAAACAAGATAAGCATTTATAAATGAAGACTGCATATTTTAAGTAAATCGTGGAATTAAATAGGTTATTTGCCTATTCTGTAGCACAGTAAATAATTTCGCAAAGATCAATTGACAAAAATGTATTAATTCCTTGCATTCAAACAAATAAACGTAAAATTTACTACAATCATGACCTCATTTGTCTGCTGTATTACTTATATAGAGAGTACACAAAAATCAATAAATACTCCATTGCAATGGAGATAAGGTCAGAAATTACACTTTAAATGTAATTGAAACTGAATAGTTTATTTCTTAATCACATGGTCACAGAAAAAAAAAACTAGCTGTTTGTCTATACGAACACATTCCATTTCGATAAGCACAGTTTGCTCTACATCTACATCAACTATCGCATGTCTTCCAGTTTAGATGTGACAAAACCCATATTCACCATCAGTTTGTGTGGAAAAGCTAATTCTAGATTTCAAGGCTAGCATTATGACTGACCGAGAAAAAATATTGCAACTAGTCATAGTGCTAGTCGTGGAATTTAAAAAAAAAAAAAAGACAGTCGCTTGATATTGTTGCAGAATACGGACATCCTCTAATGACTTCCGCACACCTTTTAGTCTTTGTATAACAGGCCTGAAATTCAACAGAGAGAGGCACACTATTAAATATAGAAGTACACTATTAATTGGTCAAGGTTAAACATGATATTTAAATCTCATATAAATAGCAAATGAAAACTGTTTTCTGCTTATCCTTAGGCCTGAAAACTGTGATTGGAAGCCACAGATATCACTCTTCATATATATGCCAGATATGCCAGATGTGCCAGCTGTGACATCCATGTTGAATAAGATACATTATGAAAAGATGTCATTCTCATCTGATATAAAATTGAAAGTAAAGTTAATCGAATACTATTTTCTCCATTTGTTCGGTTGAATGGCACTTTATGAACGTTTCAATAAGTTTTTAGTCATGACTTATCTAATATTGTCCTTCTTATGTTCTACCAACGCTAGTCTGATGCTCCGAAATGTCTTGCACAAGGTAAATCACACGTGATCGATTTCTTGGTTTCTTTCGTGTTTTAAATATTCAGCCAACAAGCACCTTTCTATATATATGTATATATACTTGCAAAACTCTTTTGAAAGATGTGAACACATTAAACAATTAAAATCTAGTAAGAAAGGAAAACGGTGCGGAAAACTCTAATATTTGTCACATACTTTTTTGTTTTATGTACTTTAACAGCCTTGAACGCTATCAGCGCTTTCAGGACTTTGATTTCTGAGGCAATTAGAAAATCAACAATATCGCCATTTTAGGGATTCCCTATGAGCCGTATTTTAAACAATTTCGCGGTTTTAACGAACCTGGTGTAGAAGGCTTTTGAAAATATTTTGGGAAAAGGAAAAGAAAGCTGGTAACCAGTATCTTATTTTTTCTGCAACGTTTTCTATCCTTTCCAAGACGAATTTCACTTTCTGCGTAACATGTAAATTATCGTCTGCATACCCTTTCAATTTGGACAATTCTACGTTAAAGCAGCTAGGTATCGATGTCTACTTTTCCGTACAGCGTAGATCAAGATCAGACTGCACAGAACGTGCAGTCTGATCTCAGATCTACCCTGTCCGCGTACTGCCAGATTTCTTCGGTAGCAAAAACTTCTTAATAATAGACTATGAGCTTTTCATGGGAGCGTCCTTGAGCTCCACACCATAGAGCCCTAGCTTACTTACTACAGGTAAAACCCAAGGAATACATGGATATGCGAGCTGTCATCGTGATAGGACTGAAATTATGTTGAAAGCGGTTTAAAATACCATTCACTGTCAATAATTGTCAGTATATGACCTACCTGCGATACTTGCAGTCATGAAACAAGCCACGTTGCCGGCTATCATTGCACGTACAACTACTTTCGTCAAATCACGTTTTCTCGTGGGCGCCATTGCACCAAGAGCTCCTAGCATAATACCAATGGATGAGATGTTGGAAAAGCCACAAAGAGCGTATGTAGAGATGACCACAGATCGGTCCTGAAAAATGGATGGATGGATGAATGAATGGACGGACGGTCTTACTATACGGACCTTGTGGGGTCGAATTACTCTTTATTCAATGCAACCCAATACAACCCCACAAGAACATTTTTTTAGCCCCACTATCCCTAACCCTAACCCCATACTTACCCAGATGGACGGAATGAACCCTATAGAGACTAAATGTACAGTTACCCCTAACCCCACAATGTCGGGCTCTTAAGGACGGATGGACGGACGGACGGAAGGACAGATGGATGGATGGATGGATGGATGGATGGTATATTTATTTATTGAAAATTTATCAAAAATTGAAACTTGACTTTAGAAGAGTAAAAAACATTGTGGGAAAAGGAGAAAATGCTGGTTACCAGCATTTTCTCCTTTTCCCACGATGTTTTTAAAAGGCTTCTTCCTGTGTGTCGTTAAAACCAGGGATTGTTTAGTAAAGGGTTAACAGTTATAACATATTAAAATAAAAAGTCAAAATATGGAGGAAATGCAAAGAACCATATCAGGCACATCAATACAAAGGAGATCACAAACAAAAGGGAAGGGGTCACTTAATTCCATTGTAGTCCTTATAAGGACATCAGACATATAGCCGTTTTCAACATTATTTTATTAATACCGTGGCAGCCAATGCACCTATGAATGCTTTCCTAGAGTCTCTGATAACAATAGTTCGCACAATATTCCTTAAAAGCCACTGTCTGCTTTCCCACATAAGCATCGTCGAGACAATGGTCAGCGGTGGGAGAGGAATAAATCCTGTCGCGATGACTATCATCTATCATTGGCAAAAAGTTGACCGAGCTGGGGATTGAAACAGTGGTCTCTGTTCTAAAGTCTTGTAATCTATCGACTGAGCTCAGGGTGCTCGGCCTTGACACAACACAGATGGGTCAGTCGGGGAAGAGAAAAGACGAATTTTCTATTTGAAACAAACGGTTATATGCTTCAAAGTGAGTAAGTTAGCGCTTAACCTTCTAATTAAGCAAAATGATGGTAAAACTCATAATTTTGCCATTTTTAAGCTGAATAGTATTGTTGGAGGGTGGGGGTGGGGTCGGATATCCTTATGGGACAGTGTAGATCCAAGATCAGGCTGCACGTTCAGTGCAGTCTTATCTTGATCTATAATGTCTGCTTAATAAGTAAAATAAAGCTTTCAAGGCGATACTTTTGCCTCTTCATTTTTTCAATCTGTTTTTTTTTCTTTTTTTGTGTGTGTGTGGGGGGAGGGGGAAGGGGGTGGAAATCCTTATCAGGCACCTTCTGTTCAGTCTGATTTTGATCTACAATGTCTGCTAAATGCCTAAAATAAAACTTTAAAAGGCGACAGTAAGATTCATAATTTTGCCATTTCAAGGCTTTTTTTTGGGGTGGGGGGTGGGGGAGTGGGGGGGCGGGGTGGTGGTGTTCAGAAATCTTTATCAGACAGTTTAGATCCAAGAATAGGCTGTACGTTCTGTGCAGTCTGATCTTGATCTACAATGTCCTTGTTATCAACGCAATCAAAGCAATATGACCGTACCTCCATGATACCTCCTACAACAACAGTTGTGTTTTCAAGTCTGATGGTTACCTGACCATCAACCTCACCATATACCCTGGTCACAACGACGGCCGTGATGGCAAGCTTTGGTGTTTGGTAACTGAACCCTTTACTCCATAGATACTCATTTCTACGCATTGCTTGTAGGAGCCTTTGAAAAACATTGTGGCAAAAGGTGAAATTGCTCTTGACGAGCAATTTCACCTTTTGTCACAATGTTTTCTATGCTATCAAAAGGTGTCATATAAATTTAAGAAACGGCTTCATCCTTGCTGTTATTAAGAATCAATTAGAGATACCATAGAAATGCCTTAAGGGGTAAAGGGTTAAATTACAGTTGTAAAAGTGAAACTCCATTTACATGTATGTGTAATCTAATTAATGTCCTTCAAGTATACATTACACTTCCGGTTTGCTTTTTTAAAATCTTAACAACATCCGACACCGCGGAGCCTTTTTCTTGTTGTTTTTATGGTTAGGATTATTGTTTTGGTAAAATCACATGTAATGAATATCAGCTTTTGAAGTTCGCCAATCTGTCTATTTAAACTTTGTTTTACACGATATCTAATTCTTGCAGGAGATGACAGATAGTATGACATCATCAGCCTCGATCTCGATAGTATATTACGCAAATTGATATATCTTGAATTTGATGATTAGACGACACTTTAGGTCAAAACCTTGTCACTTAATTATATTAAACTAGAGGCGCTTGAGCGCCTGTATCGCTCCACAGGCCTGATTTTTCTGTAACGATGAAGAGAAGTTTTTATCAATTACCATTCAATCCTGCATTTTAGCTACCAACTGAAGAGAAAAAGCTAAGAAAAAGATTGAGAGAAAAGATGAAAATAATGGTAACCAGCATGTTTTTAGTTTTCCACAATAATTTCTACTCTTTTTGATACAAGTTTTACTAATCTGAAGCTATATTATATTGTCTGCAACATCTTTCAATTATGAGCAGTTACAAAATGTTGTCATCTGGTTATAGTTAAAGAGGGTCTTGTCACAAACCATTTTGGGTGGGGAAACATCTAAATATAGAAAACTAGGTCACCAGGATTAACACCCTTTCTGTCCACTTTGCACTTAGTCAACAGTAGGTCAACAAACCTTTACCAGAACCAATAAAAGTGCAGAGGTTCTCTTGTTTTATATGGAAAGGACTATGGATTATGTAAAGCAACCCTCTTTAACCCTTTACCAAACAACAAAATTTGGGATGTGACCAAATTGAAAGCATTTGCAAACGACAAATTAAACATTGATGAAATGATGATTTCTCTCTTTGATAGAGTAGAAAACACTGAGGGCAAAGGAGAAAATGCTGATTACCAGCATTTTCTCCTTTTCCAACAGTGTTTTCCAAAGACTTCTAATCTTTGGTTGATTATGAGTAATTTCACCTTTTCCCACAGTGAAAACAACAATGAAATCCAATGAATAGTTTGAGAGAAGAAATTTTTCAAAGATTTTACTTTATACCATAAAAGGAAAATGAGTCTCCCATAAAAGCCATGTTTTTTGACGGATCATTTTTTTTTTTTTTTAAGGAATTCTATAAACCTCTACCTAAGGAACATTCCTGCAAAATGATAATGCTATCCAAATAGCGATTGGGGAGAAGATTTTTAAAGGTTTTTTACTTTGGTTGCCATGGCAACCAGAGTTCTTCATGGAACACAATTATTTGAAGGAATTTGAAAGAGGACCACCTAAGGAACATTCCTGTGAAATTTGGTAAAAATCCAGTCAGTAGTTTCTGAGGTGAAGTTTTTTAAAGAAAAAGTTTACGGACGCACGCACGGACGAACGGACGGACGAACGGACGGACGGACGGACGCACGACGGACACAACGCCATGACAATAGCTCGCTGGCCTTCGGCCAGTGGAGCTAAAAATCAAAACAACAACAAAGAATGAGCACTATAAATTTCGAAATTATTCATATATACATTGTATTCTTTTGTCTTTTTGAAATCTTTTTCTGGGTTTATTTCATTTATTTTTCTACGAAAGACCATTTGGTTTAACCATAAGTAACGTACAGTCGTGGTTAGAGTATGGGACCTTTAACGTAGTGGACCCGTAATAACACACAGTCGTGGTTAGAGTATGGGACCTTTAACGTAGTGGACCCGTAATTAGACACAGTCGTGGTTAGAGTATAGGACCTTTGACGTAGTGGACCCGTAATAACACACAGTCGTAGTTAGAGTATAGGACCTTTAACCTAGTGGACCCGTAGTAGAAAACGGCTATTTCCATTATAATATTATCCTACAAAATTTGCTAGGATTAAAAATGAGTATTATTGTACTATTTTCACCGAACCACTTTTTCCTTTTTGTCCTTCCTAGAATTATCATTTATAAATCTAACACCACTATATTATCATTACAAAGAGATATGATATTACCTCCCTTTTCTGGAAACTAACAAAAATATCAACAAATAATAATAGACATCATAGGATTTTCTGCTCGGTTAAAATGTGCAAAAATATTATATGTGTACAAATTGTCTGTATCAACTGTCAAGAAATTTAATGCCACGCTGCACTAGAAGTATTACGTGTCCACTACCTTAATACAATCCGGTAGTTTGTATATGGACATATACGAGTATGTGTGTATATATATCTTGTACTTGGCGACGTTCTTTAAAAGATTATACATAATTACTTCTGAAAGGAATGTTCGATACGATACTGACCTTTTTGTCAAGGCAATATGCATTGCCCGTATTCACCAACCATTCTTAAGAACCAAATGGTTAAGCCAATCAGAAGTTGCGTTACTTTCAAATTTAGAAATCCTTGGGAAATAAGACAAAGAATATTCTTCAGAATGGTAGGTGAATACGGGCCATGATCTCACCTCTAAGATACCGCCCTCAAGAACAGTTGTGTTGTCCAGTCCAGTCAAAACAAGATCATCACCCTCATAGTAGGACCCATTATACATCCCGGTCATGTTTTCTACATAGATACTGTACTTAGCAACATTCTTAATATATACACTCAGTTCTGAAAGGGAAAAGAAACGTGTTGTCTTATTTCAAACACAAAATAAGAGTACAGCTACAACGTGAGAGGTAAACATGATGTGGGACAGGTTAAAAGAAAGGGGTCAAATGGTTCTTGATCTTAATGAAGTGATATAGTGATCTTCTTGTAAACTCAAGGAAGCCAAAACACAAAATCGTCTGAGATATGATCATTTCAGACTTTCAAGCTTTTGACCTCTTGACCCCGCCGATTTTTCTAAGGTTTGACCTAGTGACCAACTTTTGACACGAGATGACCTATATTGAAAATCTTCCTTGATATTCAGTAAAACCACTCTATTTCAAATTCATATCAATTGAAGGTGTTGTTTGATCTTGATGCAAGTCGTCAGCAAAAGGTGCTTCTATCTCCATCGACAGTTTAAAACTTTATCAGACAAAAAATTTCAGCGCTGTTCAAATTGTAAGCATTTGCAGACGACAATTTCCGTATGGTTCAAATGGTACAATTGTTTCTTGGTAGGGTAGAAAACATTGTGGGAAAAAGGAGAAAATGCTGGTAACCAGAATTTTCTCCTTTTCGTACAATGTTTTCAAAAGGTTCTTTGACAGGATTGTTTCAAAAGGTTCTTTGACAGGGTTGTTAAAAGTCGGGAATGTGTGGTAAAGGGTTAAATAGTCGAAAACTCAAGCAAACACGAGAAAATATCATTACCGGTATATGCAACAAATTCGTTCAGGAATGTTTTTGTTCCAATCAATGAGGCAACTTTTAATGTATCTTCAATCTTGGTAACTCCCATCAGGTAGGCAACAGGGAAAAAAACGTAACGACATATCAGCTACAAAAAAGAAAGTACATTTAATGTCACGTGATCAATCTTTTTTCAATTAATTAAGGCAGTGTCTTGTTATAATAGAAATTCAGGTAAAAGAAATAAATAAATGGGGGAATTATTAAACGGTATACATACTGCAGAAAGACAGTAATAGATCTATTTCTTGTTTTATAAAAAGGGATATGCAAATGACAGTAGGAAATAAGGCTATGAAATTGAAACTGAAGAAACATATAAGATTTTATATTATATTTCATGTGTCTATTTTTAGAAATGTTATGGGTAAAGAAATGTCGTACATGTAATTTAAGCTGGGGGGGGGGATTATTTCACCGTCACAGTAAATATTTTTCTCCTGCCGAAAATCTGGAACTACTTTTTTGTTCTATTGTTAAAAGTGTTAAAAGTGGCATTCGTTGACAAAATAATCAGAGAAAGTATAATGTATCATTTATTTTATCAGCTTGTGGTTGATGTGGGAAATATTTGCCTCAAACGGGAAAGGTCCGCGAAAATAACTTATGCCTTACGGCACTCGTTATTTTCGAATACTTTTCCCATTTTCGACAAATATTTCCTGATATTAACCACAAGCTGATGAAATAAACTCTATTTCTATATCATAAAATCATTTCTTTTTTTCATGTATGTGGGGAAGGCATGAAAGTTATTGCAATTAAAAAAAATTTCCTCAACTTAGTCCTCCGTCTCTTTATACATACATTAAAGGTGAGCTCTCGTTTTTCTGGAGCTACAAGTCCCACACGATGACCTAGCCATATTAACGTCTGATCCACAAAATGTAACAATGCAATAAAAGCAATCAGGTTTACTGCAATGTTGGCTATCAGCTTGATTGACAAAGACGCTCCGTTACTGGCTGCTTCAATAAAGTTGTGCTCTGTCCTACAAAAGATAATAATAACAAGCAATTTCGTTGAAATGATATCCCCCGCCGAAAAAGACCTTTTTTTGATACAAACGCATAAGAGGTATTGTGTTTTGCATGTGCATGTGGCCTTTTTGTTATTGGTCCATGATGAAATTATACATTAAGCTCCCTTGTTCCATGGCACAGGATTTCATTACATAAAAAAATATAAAAGAGGTCCATCACAGGATTATACATTAAGTACCCTTTTTGCAGAACTCGGCATTTCATAAAATGAAAACAAATAAAGGAAATATACATAAAACCCCCTTTTTCCATGACATGTCATATATGTGGGGAAAAAATGTATCAAAGGACTATCCAATGGAAAACATGCATAAGTTTCATCAATTTTTGAAAAGGACTTTAGAAAATATCCCTCTCACAATAAAAGCCGCCACTCTGCTGCTATTTCAAGCAGGTAGCTAGAGACTAAAGTGTTGAAATTTGTAGCACCTGCCTGGGTAGCTGAATGGATATATGGTATTACTTGTGATCTAAAAGGTTTACGAACAGACTGATGCATGGAGAGACGAATGCAAAATTGACTCATTGGTCACTGGCTTTGATCAAGCAATAAAAATATGACGTTCTATGAAAATATGTGCAAAAGTTGGAGATACACTGATAAAGAATTAAATTTGACATGAAGTCCCCCTTTTCTATGATACAGTGATAAATTGCAAAACCCTGACAACATATGCAAGGTTGCATGATGTGTGAAAATCTCGTCCAAATCTGTTGACATATGTCCAGTAATTGAAGAGATTCTGGTAAAAAAAATGAAATTATAACATGAAGCCCCCTTATTTCATGATGCAGCTACAAATCCTAAAACCTTGACAATATGCCATAGGTCACATGATCATGTGAAAATTCCATCCAAATGTGCCAAGAAATGTGGGAGGCGTTGTGTTAGGTCACATGATAATGTGAAAATTCCATTCAAATCTGCCAAGAAATGTGGGAGGAGTTGCCTTCACAAGAAATAGAATGAAATAAAACATGAAGCCCCCTGTTTTCATGACGCAGCTACAAACTGCAAAACCTGAGAATATGCGATAGGTCAGATGACGAGAAACATTCTGTGAATTTTTTTTTTTTTCAATTCTGTCAAGAAATATTAGACGAGTTGCATTCACAAGAAATAAAATGAAACAAAACATGAAGCCCCTTTTTTTCATGACGCAGCTACAAATCGCAAAATGTTGATAATATGCAATAGGTCACATGACAAGAAATATTCTGTAAAAATTCTATTCAATTCCGTCAAGAAATGTGGAAGGAGTTTCCTTCACAAGAAATGGAATGAAGTATAACATGAAACTCCCTTTTTCCATGACACCTCATTACAAAAACAAGGGCAAATAACTGTGGTGTTGCACGGTCATTGTAGGTGAAACTTTTTTTCCTGCATTTCCTAATGGCGACTGACAGATGTGACAAGTTCAATGTAAAAACTTTGTATAGTTTTGAAGAGAAGACTCAAAACATCAAAAGTGTACTTAAGTATTACTTAAGTGTTACTTAAGTGAAACTTAAAATCGCTCTCAGTCGGCCATTTTGCATCGAATCAAAAAAACAAAAAAAGTGTCTCGTGAGAATGGTTCATTGTACATGTGTATAAAGTTTCACGAAATTCCGTCCAATGGTATTGGAGATATTTGCCAGGACGGACGCATGGACGGACGGACGGACGGACGAACGGACGGACGGAAGCACGACGGACACAACGCCATGACAATAGCTCGCTGGCCTTCGGCTAGTGGAGCTAACAACAAAACTAATAAACAGAAAGCTAGATTGTATTATAAACTAATTTACCCCTTTTTCATATTATAGACTTCCTTTCCGTTGTTTCTAGTTTTCTTACTTTCCGGCCAGAATAGTTTACTCATGGCGAGTGCAGCTGGAGCGCTCATGACAGATGCGGAGAGCAGATGGTTTGCTGGAACCTGAAACAAGAGAACCAGATGCAGGCAACAACGCTTGCCCACAGTTGTTTGTAGAAATATACGGGGGCATACTTGGTTCAAAGCAACAGAACTACCCCAAGACATTCAGTCAGTAATGGAAGAGATTCTAGAAAAAGGTTGATTTTCAATTCGGACGCCAAATTTGCGTAACTTAATATATTGTAAGGGTTATAACTGCAACATGTATGTGAGTGACCCTCTCGATAGATAACAAGTCCGAGTTTAAAGTAAATTTATACACAGACTTATATGACGATAATGAAAGAGGCGACAGTCCATCGACGTAATCTTACGAATAAGCCGAGCTAAAAAAAAATAACCAAAAAATATCAAAGGTGTGTAGAGAATTTTATCCTTTCGGCGTAAAGGCACAAAATCTGATCTTTGGTCTACATTGTATTCAAGGTCTTTTGATTAATAAAAGAACCTTGAAATTCAAATACAAAGGCAGTTTTTACAATTAGATTTGTATATATATCACATGTAATTCTCGATTAGAACAAGAAAATTGCAAATAAAGGTGAAAACCTAATTGTATAGATCTTGTCATATTCAATTCATTCAGTATAATTCTTATAACTGAAACCAATGGTGTTCTTTCTAAATTTTAAACTAAATGATTGTTGAAACAAAAAGTAAAATTTGTGTCTGGAATATTTTTCTATTAAAAACGGGTGTGGTTAATAAAAGAAAGAAAAAAGAAAAACTTTTTTGTAAGAAAGAAAGAAAGAAAGAAAGAAAGAGAGAGAGAGAGAGAAAGGAAGAAGGAAAGAAAGAAAGAGACAAAGAAAGAAGGAAAAAAAGAAAGAAAGCAAGAAAGAAAGAAAGAAAGAAAGAAAGACAGAAAGAAAGAAAGAAAGAAAGAAAGAAAGAAAAAGTGAGTCAGAAAGAAAGAAAGAAAGAAAGAAAGAAAGAAAGAAAGAAAGACCATGGTTATGGGAAGTAATAACAAACTTTTTTGATTAGTTACATCAAGTGCAATGTAGGCGGCCATAACAGATCCAGCGATAGTGGCAAACCCTCCCGTACAGATAGCGTGAAGCTCGGATTTTGTCATGTCTTTTAAAAACGGCCGAATCATTAATGGCGATTCTGACTGTCAAAAATTACACATGTGTATGTAAATCTCAACAATTAAAACATAAAAGAATTATAATATACATATCAACGAATAGGGGAATTTACCAGAAAATTGGGTAAAACTGTGTCTGAAATATCTTGAGTGAGAAGTACCTGATGTTGACTACATAGGTTTTTATAAACATCTTACAAAAATATCTTAACAATCGTCTAATGCATTTTGTTTCAGCTAGTCCAAAATTTATGCCTTAATTTAATACAGTGTTTTGCCACAGGTCGGTGTAATGACCCGGGCCATTTTTCTAGCAGAGAAATGACCCCAGAAGCCATTTCTCTACGCAGAGGAATGACCTGGGGGTCAATATTCTACGTAGACTAATGACCCATGGGTCATGTTGTTGGGGAGGGTAATTTATCTGCATTACACCGGCATACTAAGACATAACATTCAAGGCTCGTTTTCACCAACTATACTAAATGTTTATCTAATGCCTCAGTAATTGTGTAGATCTTAATTGAACACAACTTCTCTTTGGCTATACCGTTTAGTTCAGTTAATCATATTATATTTCAAATTCAGTATAAGATAGGTACAACTTAGAATGGTCAGATGTGGACTGGCATTGGCCAAACTTACTTGTCCAATGAAAATATTGCCAGCAGCGTTTAAAGATTCAGCCGGCGAGGTACCAAGACAAAATGCCAAGAAGCGAGCTATATGGCGTATGATGAACTGCATGACACCCCAATAATATAACACGGACACCACACTGCTGAAAAACACAATCACTGGCAATACCTACAAAGGAAGATATAACTGATTTTTCAGAGAAAACTGTAGATTGCAGTGTTCTGGCAAGTAGATCTATTCAGGCTAAACGACAGATATCATGCACCTGTCAAAAGCGGTCGTTTACTGCACAGAGTGTCGTGATTTACTTCGAAAACCTCGTAACTACAGCTTGTAACAAGCTGTAGTTACGAGGTTTTCGAAATAAACCGACGGTATAATTAAATACAATTTTCCTAATTACTGATTGATAGATGGAAGGACAACTAACGAAACCAATCAAAGTTAGCCTAAAATACGAACTATCGCCTGTCCGTTAGCGTTATCTCTATCTAAGCACTCTTGTGCGTATTCGGTTAGCACGTGAACAAAGCTTCGCGCGACAGAGTGATACTATCAGGACATACAATGCAAAACTTTAAAGAATCATACCAAAAAGGAGAAAAAAGAAGAGAAATGAGAAATGAAAGCCTGGATATACTTACTAAAGACTCCATCGCGATGAAATATGCTTCGGTTTGTTTCCATGGTTGCATTTGATTGTGCTTTACAAATTATGGAACCCTCGAATTATGTTAACATATGACAGCTATGGCGTTCTATGATACATTATTAGTCTTCGCGCGGGGCGACATGATTCACCACATTCGTGAACAAGTTTCCAAATCCCCTGCCACCTGACCGGACAACGAATTTATAATACTGCAAAGTTTTACAATTCCAATGTTCGTTAAGCGAATTTTACCTTTCCTTTGTTGTTGTTGTTTAAATTGAGTACGCTGGCGAAGTAGAATTTCCCTTCTGAGTACCTCAGTTCAATGAAAACTGACGTCACTGCGAATTGACGTCACTGAGACCTTGGAAATACGTGCTAAAACGTGCAGCTTTGCGCGTAATCTCGATGTTTAATCTTGATCGACGCTGCCGTTTTGGATGTTGTGTTGATAGTATAGTCATGTATACGGGGCTCCCGAAAGGGGAACTACTTTTACGTTGGTTTTGCCAGTGTACATGATACATATGTTCGGGGCACATTATCCAATAAGATCAAGAGAAATTTCATTGCAGTATAATTATATGCACTTGATCTCTTCTTTACGCCGAGTTGCCTGGTAGTAGGTCCAAACGCACCTTTAATCAAATCGAAAAGTTCCAATAATGAAAATGCTCAGTATTGCGCACATGTTATTTTGGCCTTGACACCGAATACTGTCCCATTGCACATTGGTTAGAAATTATTCTTTTTTTTTCACTCACTCGATTTAACTAATCACTTGTAGGTGTATTTACTCAAAGTCATAATCAGAACATATTACGATTTCGACCAATCAACTTTGAAAATGAATTACATTCAGGAATGTAATTACAAACATTCGAAAGCCGAACCAAGTAGCTCGTAGATAAGCGGGTAATGAAAGGGCTTGAAGCAAAGGAGTATCTTGTTCCATTCCATAGCCCTTTTTTGCGGATTGATGATGCGATTGCAACAAGATTCATTCCTCTCTCAGCCGTGGAAATTGTTTCGACCATCGCGATATAACCGAAGGAATTGAAATAATTACAAAAAGAAAGACTACTAGAACGCATGAAACATTATTCACTACCTTAAAAGCAAAAGGGTGGCGTATATAGTCAGAGCCAAATATAAACATTGAACCGGCATCTGTGTGAACCAAAAACTCTTGCACTCTGTCACCCAGCCATTTGAAAGCTTCAAAACCGAAAGTAGACCTCAAGATAAGCAAGGCAAAGACGAACTGTATGGTGAAACCCCAAAACACCGGGCGCCAGTTTACCTACAGTAAAATTTAAAAAAAAAACTTTAAGGCCGAGTGGTTGTTGTTGTTTCGTACACTGAACAAGTAACCATTTTGTGTCAAAAAAAAAGGAATTATGCTTTCTGTCAAGAGATACGAGATAACTGAGATAACTACTGCGATAAAACAAACTTTCCGAGCAATATTATCTAGATAATAAAAAAGTTTCATGATAAAATATGGTGATAATACTGTTATCACGATTCTTCTTTACATTCGTGCCACCAATTAACATTCACAGTATCTATAATAAGAGTTGGTTTTGGAACATCTTAGTCTCCAACCTCATGAATTCCTCTTTTCCCTGAACGGTTTTAAAGTTGTTCGTCAGAGGCATTTCCAGTCCTCTTCATGCCTGAAAGACTTCTTTTCATTTCATGTGAGCCAAAACTTTGAATAAAGCTAATACTGTAAATAATTTGCATTTTAACTGACTGTCGTCTTGCAAAGTAAAACAATCCCGAATTCATCAAAATAGTGATTTTTTTTATTTATAGTTATTCAAAAAAGGGTCGAGTTATCAAGACAGTCAGCTGTGTGAATGAGAAATTTTGCATTAGGATAGTTACTGATCAAAGTGGAATTTTCTAATTAACAAAGTTTATGATGATTTTCTTTTTCGGAAACCTTTTCACTATGAAAAATAATACTCTAAAGTTCAATATTTTGGCTATTGCCTTTTTCAAGAGTTTGAAACACTTCATAAAAGTGTTTCAAACTCTTGAAAAAGGCAATAACCGAAATATTGAAAATTAGAGTGTTAGTTTTCATAGTGTTTTAATTATTTCCTAAGGAATTCAAAGTGCCATTGCATATTCTATTGGTTCAATAGGACCACATCTTTTTCGTGTATATCTATTTAGTCTCCGACAAAACTGTTCACCCAAAGTATACTAAAAAATAAAACACTTTTCTAAAATGTTTCTTTTTCTAAAATTGACGGCCAAAACAGATGAAGCCAATCAGAAAAGTACACCATTAGTTTTATCGCTATACTGACCTTGTGTGGTTTGTGTGAGAAGATATAAAAGGTGATAATGAACACAAAAATCCCGAGGGCCGAGATAAGATTTTCTGGTCGGTTTAAAGCGACATCTATTACTATCCAGGCGACAATGAACACAGCGCAAGCTACCACCAATATCCAATACAAACTGTCAAAAAGTAAAATTATACATACCTACATATCTTGATTGGAAGTTGGTACAGGAGACCAATCCTTCGCGCAAAGCTTTGTCCCGATTCAAATACAATAGCTGACAACTAGGCCTACGTCAGAGAGATATCTCTTTGGCTCAGTGGTTATGGCATTTGTCTTTTAATCTTGGAAAAACGAGGTTGTTTGTCCCTTCAAGGGTTTGAATCCCGTCAGATGCGATTTTTATTTGAGCTGTGCATTTATTTGTTTCTTTGTTACGGACTTTGTTCGTAAGAAAGTACAAAATGTCAAATGCGCATAATAGCATATATTTGTATGGCTTTTGTTACTGTTGTTTCATTATTCTTTAAGTCTTCATTGTGTTGTGCTTGTTTAATATACATGTGCACAAAAATTTCCGTTTTTCTTCCAATGTTCATGTATTTCTTTTTGACGACAAAATGTAATACATATCCATATAAAAAAATGGAATTGGAAAAGAGAAAATACTTGTGATAGGCCTATTATTGAAATGGCATTAAATCATTCTAGCTCCACGTCTGCTCTACTGAAATTCCATGACGAGCCAACTGATTGTGCGGAACATTTCGTCAATTATGCCATTCAGAATGAGGCAAAATATTTTAGCCATGCTCTTGCAAGATAGCTTTATTAATGCATCTCCGTGATCTGCGGTACCAAGCATGTTATCATATGACTTGCAGCATGCGAAATAGGGCATTTGGACATTTGCGTAAATTGTCGGATAAGCCTGCGCAGTTTGCGCAGGCTAATCCGAGACGGCACTTTACGGCTACATTAGAATTTGTGCTACAGTGGACTTGTGGAAAACTGAAAATTGCATGGAAAATGGAAAGTGTCGTTTCGGGTTAGCCTGAGCGGACCGCGTAAGCTGATCCGAGACGACACTTTACACAAATGTCCGAATGCCCCTTCTCACGTATTACAGGCCTCATAGTTATAGTTGTGGCTCCATAAAATTCAGTTTTTCTAACAAACGACTCGATTATGACGTGAGCTGGTCCGTTGACATGCAGAAAATCGACCAAAAGCAAATCTTTTTGGCACAGGTCAGCCTGCGCAGTATGCCCAAGCTGACCTGAGTCAATACTTTTTGCAGATGCAGAAACCCCTCTTCCCGAAAAGTTTGGATCCTTTAGAACCATAGATGAATAAGGCCTGTAGACTTTACTTACACAGCACGTATTTTCAGAATAAAGGGGTCCCTGCAGTCCTCATCAAAAAATCTAAACTTGAGATCAGACGGACATACATATGGCCAAACAGATGATGCAATCACACACAGAACGGTAACTATGGTAACGATCAGTAGGCGCATGGACTCCTCGTCATGCACGTCAAAAGTTTTCTCCATTGCGAAGGCAAAGTACACAAAATACACAGCGATAAATACTATGGCGATCAATATCTTTATTACTGAAAATGGGAAAACATGAAATTAGTATTATCATCATCATCGTCATCATCATCATCACCGCCACCAAAAACACCAACACCGCCATCACCAGCATTACTCTCATTAACACCATAATCGAGTTTAAAGTTGTTGTGATTTTGAATCACGCAAAACAAAAAGATGCTGACAATATTATATTTTTATTTTGATATCAAAGTAGGACAGTAGATCTAACTATCTGTTGTGAATTCTGCAAACAGATTATTTATTCATTAATAGCTAATTCATTTAGTACTTGAGCATATCAACTATTGTGACAAGTATGTACATGTAAATTATCCTACATTGTGTGCAAGCTTTTAAATGAAGATGGATATGATTGCTCATGTCATTTGAATAATAAAGTTCTGTCCTGTTATTTCACCCGAAAAAAATATGGTTGAAAACTTAAAGACGCCCGTCTACAGCCGGTGAGCAGAACCGCTGTTAAAAAAAATGGTACAGATATCTGTTCTTTGTGTACACAAAGATAAATTACTGACATATATGGTGTAACTGAAAAAAATAAGAAACACGCAGGTTTGTGTTAGAAACCGTACATTGGTCAGGAGAAAACTGGCTGACGATCGAAGCTGTAAACAATGGCGGTGCGTCAAATTTATCGTCGGTTTCCGGCTAGAGTCGGATACCATGTAACTTGCATATAGGCCGCGACCTCCGTCTGAAAATAGAGGCTGCAACAGAGAAGCCTAAGTTTCCTTTGTTTTCCTAAATATACGCAAGGCGAAAGTCAAATATAGTCACGTGACAGAACGCATGTTCATCACACGAATCTACCCGAGTGTATAACAGATATCGAAAATCTTCGATTCAAAAACTGGAAACGACGAGTCTGTTTACATGAAAGGCCGCAACTCAGCGAGTTGCATGTTCTATCGACCGTAATCTAAGCAACCTTGCAACCACCAGGCGCAAAATTTGGCATAAAGATATAAGAATGACTATATTTTGATTAACTTAGATGAGAATAAGTACCTCTTCAATCTTTACCAACACAATATTGGTATGTAACAGCCATGAGGAAGTCTTTTGTAAACGTTGTAGGAAAAACGGCAAAATGCTGGTGACCAACCTTTATTTCACACAATGCTTTCGCAGCACATACTTTCTAACCTTAAACCTTTACCATGCAACCACGCCTTTCAATGACCCTGGAGCAGAGAGCTTTTGAAAACATTGTGAGAAAAAGAGAAAATGTTGGTAACCAGCATTTTCTCTTTTTCCCACAATGTTTTCTACCCTATCAAAGAAAGATCATTTCATATGTGCCACATTGAAACTGTCATCTGCAAATGCTTTCATTTCAGATAAGTCTAATATTTTGAGTAAGTAGAAAATTCAGCACAAGTTTGTTTTATTTTCATGCTTTTAATTTGGGCAAGCCTAAAATTTTGTCGTTTTGTAAAGAGTTAACAAGTGACACAACAACACCTTTACAGTATGTAGCATACCTTTGCTGTGTTTGTCATAAAACTTGGCGCTGTTGTTGTGTATGGCAGCCACGAACTTCGAGCAACCTGTGTACTCGGTGTCTTCATCATCACTGTCTTCCTCGTACTGGTCGTCATCTTCTCCCAACACAGGCCTCTGGCTATTCATCTGAAATTTGGGGATGTGGGTATCAGAAAATATATACATGTTAGGAGTGACTCTTTGGGAAAACGGTACCTTCAGCCTGAAGGGTTGCTCCGATGTTAGTTTAAACATATTTATTTACATCGATTGAGAAACAAGTTCTTACAACTTGTACTAATCTCTCTCGATTCTGCTTCCTGGGAACTACACCAGTACTCGTACCGATTGTGTGGCTTACGAAAAATCCCAAAGTTGCTCCGATGTTATTTTTGTGATTGTGTCTCCACACCTCTTCCAAGAAACAATTCTGAAATACCATCTGGAATCCGACCGAAAAAAAATCCTCTTATGTTTGGTAAAACCATTCTCACTAAATATTGAAACAGGCTTCGTCTGTCTGCCTGTTTCTCTCTCTCGATCTGATTTTGTGATATCGACCATGCTCTTTTATAATAATGGAGAAGTAGCCAATAGCTTGCAAAGAGTGTAGAGCGAAGTACTGGTTACAGAAACTCAAAGGGTTCATAGTTAGGTACACTGTCCGCCGTACTATGACTCACTAAAGACTGCACTAATTCTTTACAGAAAATCACTTGATGTAACGTCCCTAAAAAGGCTTTTGAAAGGCTTTTCAAATTGTTGCGGAAAAGGAAAAAATATGCTGGTGCCTGCATCTCCTCCTTTTCCCAGATTGTGAGGACGAATTCTAACGATGAGCTACGTTTACTTAACTCTTATCCTGCTAAATAACTAAAATGATTTTTTTCATTTCGATAGTAAAACCCAAAATACTATCATTTCAAAGTTATGATTTTGGGAATAATATCTCCATATCGGACAATGTAGATCCAAGATCAGACTGCACGTTCTGTGCAGTCTGATCTTGATCTACACTGTCCGCAAAAGGTCTGTGAGAGACGCGATAAGCAGCCAAAGGGTTAATCTTTTATCTGCAAATACTTTCAAATTGGACGGACTTTAATTCTGTTGTCTGCTTGAGGTTAAAACGACTAGCAATTTAAAGCACTGTTAAGTAATTAAGAATCACCTGTTGTTTGCCATCAGTCTCTGTCCCATCCACACTGTAAGCTCTATTCGTGTAGCCATTTACCGCTTCTTGGAACGTAGGTGGCTGGTCCGAGTCCAAGTCTGTAAACGTGTTGTAGGTTGACGGGGCTGTATCGTCTCTATGATGGGTCGTCTGTAGTTCATAAGGTTTCATTGTTGAGCTGTTTTTTATTGGATTTCTGTCAAAAGAAAAAATATATCATTTCTTACCCTTTCCCAAACAGCAAATTTTGGACCAGACCAAATTGAAAGCATTTTGCAAATGACAAATTAACAGTTGCTAAAAAGATTATTTTTCTTTTATTGTAGGGTAGAAAACATTGTGGGAAAAGGAGAAAATGCTGGTTACCAGCATTTTCTCCTTTTCCCTCAATGTTTTCAAAAGGCTTCTATTCCTGACCCGTAAATACCAGGGATTGTTTGGGAAAGGTTTAAAGTTTAATACTTTCCCTCTTCAAGCTCGTCGAGATTATTTCTGGTATTTTAACCCTTTACCACATAGCAAAAGACCTATCCCAAGTAAAAGCATTTGCAGACAACAATTTCATAGTGGCTCACATGACGCAACTTTCCTTTGAAAGGATAGAAACCTTTGGGGGAAAAGGAGAAAATGCTGGTTATCAGCATTTTCTCTTTTTCCCATAATATTTTCAACAAGCGTCTTCCTCAGGGTCGTCAAAAGACGTCATTATATGGAAAAAGGTTAAAGAGAATTCTCGATAGTGTGGAGAAAGAGGGAAAGGGGGGGGGTAATCTTTTCCAAAACACGCCCTGGCTTTTACGTGTCTGCAGTAAAAGTCTTTTGAAAACACTGTGGGAAAAGGAGAAATTGCTCTTTACGAGCAATTTCTCCTTTTCCCACAGTCTTTTCCACCCTTTTTGAGAACTGTCTGACATTTTCTCCAAATCTAAAATTGTCGTCTGCAAACTCTTTTTGTTTGGAAGAGTCCAAAATTTGTCGTTTTGGATAGGGTTAAGAACAACAAATTACATGTAATAGTGAAAATAATATTGTGGGGAAAAAAAGAGCTAGTTCTATATTCTGTGGAAAGTGGCATAATGCATCCGCATAAACATAAACACGGATGGCCGATGCAGTACGTGCAGACTGACACGGTGAATACTTCTTGTTATTATTCAAAGACCCTCTGTCATAGGTTCATTATTACGTGGGATAATTTGGTAAACCTTTTCCCAAAGGTCGAACTTTGGACACTATAATTCAGAAACATCTATAGACAATAGATTCGAAGTTGTGCAAATAAACTTGAGATCTGTAATAGGGTAGAAAACATTGTTTGCCTTTACTTGTCAGAATAAATTCGAATTAAACACTTGTTGGAAAATTAATTTTCGCCTTACCTACATAAGTTCAGTCGGGTATCTTGCTGTATAGTCCACACACTGAGACGTTATCTTTGTACACTCGAATTATAACTCGGTCCTGTACCAAACAACTCCGCGCTTTTAACGACCTTTGAAAACATTGTGGGAAAAAAGGATAAAATGCTGGTTACATTCATTCTCCTCTTTTCCCACAACGTTTCATATACGCTTACGGACAAATTCCGTTATTTGAGTTACAACTATCTAGTCATCTGGAAGTGCCTTTCATGTGCATGAACCCATAATTTTGGCGTCTTACAAATAGTTAAAAATGCAAGTGATTAAAGATAAAACTCGTGCAAACAGATTGCAGTTGATATCACCTACTCGTTACGATATCACTTTTTGTTTGTTTGTCATTGACTGCTTTAATATTGAGAACATCATTTTCACTGTTTCATTATGTGTTTGTCATTGTAATGTACATGACTGCTGCAACAATTTGGTTATCATTTGTCTGTCGTTTTTACCGACTGTTCAAGACTGACGTCATCGTGTGGCTTTTTTCACTGACTGTCTGTTATAATTGTCACTGCTATTGAACATGGACGTCATCGTGTGTCTTTCGCTGTCGGTGACAGACTGATGAGGACGTACGTAAAACAGTCGGTAACAACGACAGACACTTAAATTAATAACGTCATTGTTGAAGCAGAAAGTGGCAATGCTAAATCATGGTATCGACTACAGAACCAGTTAACCCAATACCACAAACGCCTACTTTTGACGCCCCTGAGAAAGAAATCTTTAGAAAACACAGTGGGAAAAGGAGCATTTTCTCCTTTTCCCACAAGGTTTTCTGCTCTTCACAAAATTAATTTCAAATTTTCAGTCACTTTCATTTTGTCGTCTGCAACTGTTTTCGATTTGGACAAGCCTAAAATATTGTCGTTTGGTAATGAGTTAAGAAGTAAAGAAACGATAGAGTGATTCAGCGCCTTTTACCTAGTTTTGAAGTTTTCTTAGGGCGACTTACACTAGGAGCAACCGTAAAATAACATACTGCCATCTACGGCGGTATCTGCAGCGAGACACGAAATACTTATTGCAAGAATTCAACAGAAATATCGTGATAGAATAAAGTTTCCTGGAAATATTATCGAAAAATTAAAAATTTTCACGATGAAAATATCGCGACAATTCTGTTATCTTGATTTTTTCCTACTGTGCCCACAACTGACATTCACGATATCTATAACTAGATACGGTTTCGGAACTTCTCCGACTACAACTTTATGAATTTCCTTTTCCCTAAATGGTTTCAAAGTTGTTTGTAGGACAATAATTTGAACACTTTTAAAAAGTATATTTAATTAAAATGCACTTTAACACCAACATTGTTAGCTCTTGGCCGCCATTGGGACTTTGACATTCATCGGATAACGAAGCGGGTTTTAAAGCTTGGGCAAAACCAGTACTTTCTCTTTTTCTCACAATGTTTTCAAAAGGGTTCTCTCTTCAGGGTGTGGGGTTAAGAGTTAATAAGTCTCACTTTTGATCAGATGACCCCCGTAGGTGTTATCACTCGGTATGTAGATACCAGAGTTGAGCCACACTCTGTAAAAAGAGGTCTAGATGCATTTGCAAGAAATATCGATCCAAGTCATCCTATGCAGTCTGCACAGGCTGATCTTGGTCGAAACTTTTTCATGTACTTGTATTCATATCTTTATTTTTTCCTCATGTACAGGGCCATTCTTACCTCGTGATTCTCTCTCGGTTGTTTGATAAAACGGGTTTTATAGATCCATCAATATATGATTATTTACATGTATAATGTTACACGGATGTGCATTAAACACTCTTATCACAGAGTATCCCTGTTATTAATGGCCTACAACACGCGAAAAGGGGCATTCGGACATCTCCGTAAACTGTCGTCTCGGATTAGCCTGCGCAATCCGCGCGGCTTATCCGAAACGACTTTTTTCCGTTTTTATGTAATTTTCTGTGCCGTCTCGGATCAGCCTGCGCAGATTGCGCAGGCTGATCCGAGAGGACAGTTTACGTAAATATCCCAATGTCCCCTTTAGCCTGTTGCTAGTCATTTGTTATACTGTATTAATCCCTAAAGCATTTATGACAGCGTGGGTTGTTTTTGCAATATGAGTTTACTTAGATTAAGATCAGACGGCATAGAATCTGCAATGTAATCTTTGATCTACACTATCCGGTATTGACCATTATATTCTGAACAAACATGGGTAACAACCTACGTCATAGCATACGTCATCGGATACATTTTAAATCGGCCATTTTCGTTTTTAAAAGGTAAGTTTTTCAGCTTGTACATTATTGTTATTGAAGATCTGTCCAAACAAAGCACTGCATATGGTCCCTGACAACCTTCTTCGTTAGTATACATTAATATTTCGTTTTTAGTTCGTTGATTTTGCAATTACCTCCGCACAATTTTCGAAGCGGGTGACACACGTGCGTTCTAAAAATAGATGTATACAATGCCGTTAAGAATAATTGTGTTGAAGTGTTTAGAGCTACAACATTCTTTCATGGCATTTTGATTTCACGATATATATATATCTTTTTAAAGTAATTAACTTTGCGCACAAAATGGCGGCTATTCCGACACCTCTGCAATGACGTAGGTTGTCACCCTGCAAAAGCAACCCGAAAGTTGCACAATCCGAGATCTTGTCATATTCATGCACATATATTTAATATTTAGCAATAGATCTCTTGACTAAATTTCAAAATCTTTCACTCGTCCATATTTAAAGTTTTAGTAGAAAGCTCATTTGCACTCCAAATGATGGTATCCGTCTTTGAATGTGTAGAAAATATTCATGGGAAAAAAAGGAAAATGCCAACATTCCCTTTCTTCCTACGGTACATTTTAAATAGGCTTCATTCTCAAGATTGTCACAATTCGGGTTTACTTTGGTACAGTATTAAATTTTACGCCGCAACGGAAATTCATTCGTCTTCAATCTGTTGTCTGCGCGTGCCATATTCCTCGAAGATTCGACCTGTCTTATATGATGCATCACCCATTGCCCGATACTTGGAGGAAAAGTAGGGCTTATCCAAGCCTGTAGGGACTGTTTTAATAAATGAGTGGTGTAATGCATAGAAATGACCCTCCCCAACAAAATAACCCGTGTCATTTTTCTACGTAGAGAAATTACCCCGGAAGTCATTTTACTACGCAGACGAATGATACAGGTCATTATTCTAAACAGAGAAATGACCCACATTTTAAACAACCAGAAATTTCTTTATGCCTATCTTGAAATTATTTGTAGATATAGAGAATATTTATTTTTTTCGGTGAAAGATCGAAATTTATTTCATCGAGTGGACGCCATCGGTAATATTTTCACGAGTGGCACAGCCACGAGTGAAAATATTACCGATGGTGTTCACGAGATGAAATAAATTTCGATCTTTCACCGAAAAAAACAAATATTCTATTTATTTCATGCTTTTTACCCTTTCTGGGAGGAGCTTTATCAAAATTCAGCACAGTTCTTTTCCCTTATTCCCCGGGCGTACCCCTCCTGCATAGCAACGTTACGTCAAGCGCGAGAAATGTAAGGTATATGACGTCATATTTCCCATCTGGTTGTTAGGCACGCGCAATTTACCTAGGCAACAAGAACGTGAAAATCGGTATTTTCACTGGTGGTACCAGTGTAAGATCGATAAATATTTTCACTGCTATTTCTCGATATCCTACCGGAAAGCATGAAATAAACTTTTGTTAGTTTTTAGAACAGGGAGGTAATTACTATCTCTCTTTGTATTAATGAAAAATTAATATATATGGTTTTAGATTCGTTGTCTGCGCATGTCATATTCTTCGAAGATTCGACTGTCTTATATGACGCATCACTACTAGCCCCGAAAGCGGGCTGACTATAATATTACGCTCTATAAAGTAGCAATGTTGAAAATAGCTTTTACGTATCAATACGTTTGAGGAGAAATGAGACCTGCTTAAGCAACAGATTTCTCTAAACTGGTGATCATAGTTGAGTGAATTGCACGAGGTAGCGTTTTGTTGGGTAAATCTTTTTTTTTGTTTTAAATTCAAAGTAACGGTTGTCGCGTAGGAAAGTGGTTCGGTTCTGTACCCATGATGCCCAAATTAGATAGATGAGTATTTATATCTAATGCCATCTAGCGGGAGGTAATGGTTTTAGATTTATAAATGATAATTCTATAAAAGACAAAAAGAGAAAAGTGGCTTGGTTAAAGCAGTACAATAACGCTCTTTTTTAATCATAGCAAATTTTGTAGGATGATATTATTGTGGAAATAGCTGTTTTCTATTAGGGGTCTACTACGTTAAGTTAGTCGTAATTTCGATTCAAGCAGCTGATGGTACAAAGACGCAGGAGAACTGCTCGTCGTCGCCGATGATGATCAATGGGTTTTGAGTCATAATTTTTATCTAATCCACTTTATCAAAACAATCTCCTGTTTTTACGATCCTGTAAAAAGGTTATTGAAAAATATTGTGAGAAAAGGAGAAAATGCCGGTAAACTACCGTTTTTTTCTTTTTCCATAATATTTTCTACCCGTTTCAGAGACCAAATTCACCAACTCAACCATATTGAATACGTTCTTTTCAAAATCTTCGAATTTTGGACGAGCCTGACATTTTGTTGATTAGTAAAAAGTTGACATCGTCGGTTAACTTCCGAAACATCGTAACTACAGCTTGTAACAAGCTGTAGTTACGAGGTTTTGGAAGTAAACTGACAACATGGTCTGAAGGGTGTTTCGTAAAGCTTCGTTATTTAGCCTGGCCTGTCATATCTTTTAAGGTCAAGGTGAAATACCTCTGTCGTCAATGAAACGTCGGCTATCTTTCAATGTAGACCTACCGAAAACGGTAACTGGTCAACTCGTACCTAAGTCAACACGTACCTAAGTCAACTCGTACCTAATTTGGTCAACTCGTACCCGAGTCAACCCGTATCGAAGTCAACTCGTACCTAAATATTTCTTATATTTTATCTAGCGACTTTTATCAGTATCAGTATGTTTAAATGTGTGTTTTTGTTTATATATCTGTATTTTTCTTATATATTGACATCATCAAAACGTCAATGCCGTATCATTTCCACCCATTTCTTAAACCTGACCAAGTCCATTCATATCACACAAGATCGTGTCAAAAACCAAATTTTTTTTTTGTTGGATTCATATTACACAAAATGATGTCAAAAACCAAATAAAAATTGTTTTTTGGGGGGATTTGGGGTGCTTCAATAGAATGGACGTCGTACATGTATGTTCAGACCCGTCATATATCAACACCTAAATGACTGAAAATTCCTAGCATAGGAAAGAAACGAATGCATGCCACATAATTATGTAATACTTTTTTTTTTAAAATCTTTGTCTTGCAAAATATAAAACGGCCATTAGATGTAAATTACATATGAGCAGCGTCTATCATGATAATACATGTTATATGCAAAAACATAGAAGCAGACTAGCCGATCTGCGCCTTTGATTTCGATTCATGCATAGTACTATTTATACTATTTAGTTGGGCAAATATTTATCTAATCTAATCAATTTTCAGAGCATCAATTAGTACAAACTTGCTTGGAGTTAATCTTATCAACACTTGTAAAGTGTCTATTACCATTGGCACCTGCATTCAATTAACGAAAATTTTTAAAATTAATGGGATTATCTTTAAATACTGTGACCAGATTGTCTACATGGTTTTAACCCTTTCCCAAACAATCCCTGGTTTTTACGGGTCAGGAATAGAAGCATTTTGAAGACATTGTGGGGAAAAGGAGAAAATGCTGGTGACCAGCATTTTCTCCTTTTTCCACAATGTTTTCTACCCTATCATGAAGAAAAATCATTTTTTTAGCAACTGCTAATTTTTCATCTGCAAAATGCTTTCAATTTGGTCTGGTCCAAAATTTGCCGTTAGGGAAAGGGTTAAGAGTATAAAGATGTTGTGTTCTGCTCTTTCATTAACCCATCATCACACATTGTGGGAAAAGGAAAAAAGGATAAAATGCTGGTAACCGGCATTTTTTCTTTTTCCACAACGTTTTCTACCCTTCGCAAAACAAATTTCGTCGTCTGCAAACGCTTTTCGATTTTGACAAGCCTAAAATATTGATGTTTGGTAATAAGTCAATGGAAATACATTACATTAAAAATTTCTGCTGTATTCATTTTGTTCCTTATATTTTAATTTCCAAACGAGTTAAAAAGAATCAGACTTCAAGCATTTGCAGACGACCCACCTACCCCCACCCCACGTTTGTTTTAGATCTATATTTTCATTTCATAAAACCACATTTTTTTTCACCCATGAACAGAATTTCAATTTCCACTTATTGCTTTATTCAGAGATTTGTGTAAATTAATTCTTTAAATTCAGTATTAAAGATGAGAAGATAGTTGTGTACATAAATTCATTGTTTAAATTCAATATTAAAGATAGGAAGATAGTTT
Organism: Tridacna crocea; assembly: GCA_943736015.1. Taxonomy (NCBI): domain Eukaryota; kingdom Metazoa; phylum Mollusca; class Bivalvia; order Cardiida; family Cardiidae; genus Tridacna; species Tridacna crocea. Next base: position 50,354,947 of record OX031063.1, read on the forward strand.
AAAGTCCCTCTGATCGGAAGATGCCACGCTGCTTATTGTAGTGTCATTGGTTTTCACGTTTTTTCTTTTTATTTTGCGATATATTTTTTCGCCACAATTAATTTTTGGAGAAGTATTACTAAAGTTTGACACCAATTAGTCAGTTTCAATGACAGGTAACTTTAAAAGCTGTCACTTTACACTGGATAAGAGGATTAACACCTTTAATACTTTCACGGTCATAAATGACTTGCTAGCTTCATTATCATCCGTGTGTCCTTCGCAATTTATACTGATAGTGCTCAGCCCATATTCTGCCGGTTGCGCGCAAGCTTGGTTAAATGAAGCTCTAGACGATTATTTCATGCGTCAGATTGACATTTAGGCAGATATTTTTCATTGTCAACGGCAGGCATTTCAAATTTCCAGTTGTCAAAACCCGGGCTCATGGATCAACTTAAAAGCTTGCCGAGCTGTCAAGTTTTGTCAACACATCCATGGACAAAGTTTTCTTTCTCATTTTTCCGGCCAATTTCCGTGTTTGTTGTCCACTATGTTTAATCCACAAAACGAGATTTCTCAATCGACTATCGGAATCGGAAGCAGAAACCAACTGACTTTCGACTATAGTCGATCATCAACCCACCACTGTGTTTTTATCTACCTTCAGTCTGAAAGTTTGCTCCGAAGCTATTTTTGTTATTTGTCACCTCAAGTACATGTAAATATTTAAAAAATAGCTTCGGAGCAAACTTTCAGACTGAAGCTATAGATATATCTATCTTTTTGACAAATGTTACGAGTTAACCAAAACAGGTACGAGTTGACCAAAATAGGTACGGAGTTGACTTGGATAGGTACGAGTTGACCAAAAAACAGGTACGAGTTGACCAAAATAGGTACGAGTTGACTTGGGTAGGTACGAGTTGACCAAAAAACAGGTACGAGTTGACCAGAACAGGTACGAGTTGACTAAGGTACGAGTTGACTAGAAAGCCCGAAAACTTCCTCGTTCATAACTTACTGTATCTTTAACTTCATGCTGCCAGCAACTAAGCCAGTACTTCATAGGAATTGCAGTTCGTTTATATACAGTTTAATGCCGTAAGACTATTTCAGATTATCTGCATACTTTTTGACATGTTTATTGCTTTAAGGTTGAATTTGGCTTTTAAGGTGTGACCAAATGACTATTTCGGTATACGCAAGATGGTGTTTGTTTTCACCTTGACGCTTGTTGCTGTCACATGATCATAAAAATGCCCGGATGACCGATATCATTCAAAACAATCTTAATTGTCGTTAGTAGCATAGATAAAGAGTGCTCATTGATTCAGAAAGATACAGAGAGAGGGTAATTGGTCCTTCAATGTTCAACTGGCTAAAAGGATCGAACAAAGTCAGAAAATATTGCATCTAAAATGCACTCAATGTCTTCTAACATGGTTAATGGACTGAAAATATGGTCTCAATGTGTTTTCTTACATTTATCCTGGTAACATTTTTATTATTTTTTTTTTATCTGGGCCCGTTTTCACCAACCATTCTTAAGAAGGTTCTTTGTCTTATTCTCCAGAATTTTCTGTATTTGTAAGTAACACAACTTCTGGTTGGCTAAACCATTCGGTTTAGCCAATCAGAAGCTGTGTTACTTAAAAATTTAGAAAACTTTGGAGAATAAGACTAAGAATAAAGAATATTCTCAAGAATGGTTGGTGAATACAGGCCCTGGTGACCATTTTTCCAAAGCTTACTCTTTCTAGATATGATCTAAAATGACCCATCCTGACTAGTTTTTACAGACTGAACTTGTGAGACCTCTAGAAAGCACGCATGGTTTTTGTGAAAAGGTTTGTCCTAACGACCGAATCTTTGGTCACACGTGACCCTTTTTCAGTTTTGTCCAAGATATTATCCAGACAAACATTCTGACCGCCTTGAATGGACATTGTACTGAAAGTCTCTAGTGCACATAGGGTTTATTAATAGATTAGTCGCTGTGACCTATCCTTTGACCCGAAGTGACACGTTTTCAAACTATTCCTAGAGATCAACAAGACAAATATTGTGTTTAACTTTTATTAGTGTCAGACAAACTGTAATGTGGTCCATAGATTAGATTCAACGTAGTGACTTACGTTTTTATCTAATAATTCGCGGTCATCTGAGACATCATGAAGACAAACAAGTATGGCCTCTTGGGTGCACACAAGGCGTTTCGAAGGTTTGTCTAGTTTCTTTTATCTCACGTGACTCGGTACAATTCCAGATATTATCAAGACAAATTCTGTTTTCTAAGTTTGTTGTCCACCATACTGAAAATGTGGCCTTTAGAGTGCACATAAGATTTTTTCTGAGCTTAAATTTGTCTAAGAAACGTGATTTTTACCAGATTTCATCTTGATAACGACGTTGCAAAAAACAGACACTCTTACAAGTTTTGATAATTATCGGACTGAAAATGTGAGCCCTATTAACGTGCACACACTGTAATAATTCAAGCCAGCACGACGAACATCGAATGAAGCGCGGAAACAAAAGCTCGCCATGAGTACGTCGTGTTCAGGTGAGCTAAAATTGTAAAATACAATTAACATAATTATTCAAGTTTACTTGGATATGCCGGCATTTTATCTTTGCCTTAACCCTTTACCAATCGATCCCTGGTTTTTACGACCCTGAGATAGAAGCCTTTTGAAAACATTGTGGGAAAAGGAGTAACCAGCTTTTTCTCCTTTCCCAACAATGTTTTCTACCCTGCTGGAAACAAATTTCAATTTATTTTGTCGTCTGCAAGTGCTTTGAATTTGGACCAGTCTAAAATTTTATCGTTTGGTAAAGGGTTAAGAGTTCTCCGGAGAGGATGAATTACTCAGCTAACCTGGGTCGTGATCATTTATCATCTGTTCGCGTATTACAAGACACAAAAAAGTTATATAAGATGTTACGGGAGACCAGTCCTTCATACACGGCTTCATCCAGGTTTATATACAATACCTACAAGAACTTCTATAGGCAGAATTCTCTTTAGCTCAGAGGTTATGGTGTTGGGCCTCCGTCAGGGCGTTCCGGGTTCGAATCATGCCCGGCCCCTGTATTTCTGCTATGCATTTGTTCATCTGTGAATGTCCCATCTAAATGATCTTCGCAAGCCAAGGCCGACGATTCACTACGTTACTCTACCCTTGGCGGATCGAGCTTGATTTTAACATTCACCCGATTTCATTGGATGCAGCCAGATCTAGCTGCAAACCAATGAAATCGCTCGAAGCATTTCATCTTTGATAAAAATAGAATAGAAGGTAAAACATGGAAACCCACGTGGATGTCTACTTATCGCTTCATGTGTACTCGTAAGCGGTTTGTAAAACGATATTTCATTTGCTTTTAGAAATATGATGTAAAGGGGGGCAATAAACAGCATCCATTAGAGGGTGCATCGCAGGAATCTCGAAATCGGGCTCAATCAGCCAAGGTAAGATCCACGTAGTGATCGTAACATTGGCTCGCGAAGATGTGAATGTCCATATTGAATGCACTTGCAGATGGTAAATCTATGGCTCAGATGATTAGATTTGTAGAAAACATTGTGGAAAATTGAGCAAATACTGGGTGCCAGCATTTTCTGTCTATCCAAAGTTTTCATTTTTTTTTTTCAATTGGAATCTACCTAACTCGGAATTGTATGGCTAACTGTTTCGCTCAGTAAATTCCACTTGTCTCTAGGCCTCTAAGTACATTTTTGTTGCATTTGGAGATAATTTTCGTCAAGGATTAGTATCCTGTGGCAGAGGGCGTAGATCCACAAGACTGCACGTTTTCCTGATCCACACCGTATACAAAGGCCATGCAGTGTTTCAGCCAGCTTTAATAGAAACGGGGCTAGCTGGCTCCTTGAAGTCCTTAATAGGGGCCAGTCATCATTAATAAGGGGCAGGATGGGGAAGGGAGTGTATTTTTTCATTATTAGACTGAAAACATGTCTATAACATTTTTTAACTAGAATAACTATCACTAAAAGTGACAAATACCCCCGCCCCTATATTTCATGTCACAGGGGCAATAACTCATTAATTCTCCATAGAATTTTCACGAAAGTTGCGTCTTGCACATCTTCAACTCCTAATGAACACGTCTGCCAAGTTTAAAGTTAATTACACAGAAACTGTAAGAGAGTTGTCCGGACAAGAATTTTTAAGTCAAATCAGGGGCAATAACTCAGTAATTCTTGATGGAATTTTCACAAAATTTGCGTCTTGCACATCTACAATTCCAAATGGACACTTCTGACAAGTATAAAGCGAATCTGACGGAAATTGTAGGAGTTGTCCGGACAAGCATTTTAAATGTGAATAAGGGCAATTCTTCATAGAATTTTCACGAAAATTGCGTCTTGCACATCTACAACTCCTAATGAACCCTTCTGCCAAGTTTAAAGTGAATCAGACAGAAAATGTAGGAGGAGTTGTCCAGACAAGCATTTTAAAGTCAAATCAGGGGCAATTACTTGGTAATTCTTGATGGAATTTTCACAAAATTTGCATCTTGCACATCTACAGCTCCTAATGAACACTTCTGCCAAGTATCAAGCGATTTGGACTGAAACTGTAGGAGGAGTTGTCTGGGCAAGATTTTGCGGACAGACCGACCGACCGCCCGACCGACTGATTCCAGTATACCCCCACAAACTTCGTTTGCGGGAGTATAATGACGATTAAAGGGAAATAACTCAGACAGAATGAGGTAGAGTTATGGTTCTTTCGCACTGCACTCCGTATTATTGCAACAAACGCAACCGCCAAGTTTCAAGTCAATCGGACTTGAGATGACAAAGTCATGCTTCGGACAAAGAGCTAGACGCCGCCTGCCCGCCGTGGGTGATTCAATAATATGTCCCGTCTTCGATGGGCATATAAAAATTGGTGGAGATCCCCCTAGGAGATGCTACATACCAAATGTCTAAGCCCTTCGTCCTTTGGTTTCAGAGAAGAATTTGAAAGCTTCCCTTTTATGTTCCTTTGTTCGAACTTGAGACCCATGGGGCGAGGCCAGTTTTGACCCCAGGGACATCGTATGAAAAAACTTGGTAGAGGTCCACTATGAGATGCTACATACCAAATATCAAATTTCTAAACCTTCTAGTTTCAATGAGGAAGATTTTCAATAGTTTCGCTATTTTTTTTTTCCTTTGGTTCCAATGGTAACGAGAGTTATGGATGGAATTCTATCTCTAGAATAACTTTGGCAGTGCTTCACTAAAGGAACACCCCTGCCGAATTTCATCAAGATTGGCCCAGTGGTTTAGCAAGAGAAGTTTAAAGAAATTGTTGAATACGGACATTGGGCGATCACAAAAGCTAACCTTGAGCACTTTGTGCTAAAGTGAGCTTACAATAGCTTGTTTCCGATTGATTTACATGTACATTTAATCTGTCCTAGGCAAATATTTTTAACTCAAGACAAATCAGCATTTTGCGAACAATTTTTGAAAAGGGTTAACAAAGGAACATTTCTGTGATGGATCAAAATTTCGCAAACAATTTTTTAAAAAGGGTTACCTAAGGAACATTTCGGTGAAATTATTTGAAAATCTTACCAGCGGTTTCAGAGAAGTAGAATTTTTAAGAATTTCTTCATTTCCCTATATAGTGCAAGTAGTCCCCATTCACCAGAGCCATGTTTCTTGACGGATCAAAATTTCGCAAACATTGTTTGGAACGGGTCATCCAAGGAACATCTCTGAAATTACTTCAAATTCTGACCAGCAGTTTCGGAGAATAATTTTTAAGAATTTCCTAATTTCCGTATAGTGCAAGTAGCCCCCATTCGCCAGAGCCATGTTTCTTGACAGATCGAAATTTCGCAAACACTTTTTGGAAAGGAACATCTGTGAAATTATTTCATAACCTGACCAGCGGTTTCAGAGAAGAAGAATTTTTAAGAATTCCTTCATTTCTAGATTATATAGTGCAAGTAGCCCCCATTCACCAGAGCCACATTTTTCGACGGATCAAAATTTCAGGAACAACGTTTGAAAAGGGTCACCTTAGAAACATCTGTGTGAAATTATTTCAAAATCTAACTAGCGATTTCAGAGAAGATTTTTAAAGAATTTCCTAGAAAATTCCATTTGGTTGCCATGGCAAGCAGAGTTTTTGATGAAATCAAGTTCTGTGAACAATTTTTAAGAAGAACTCCCAAGGAACATTCCACCCAAGTCTGGTCTAAATTGGCCAGGGGGTTTAGGAAGAGTTGATGTTTAAAGAATTAGACGAAGCACGACGCACTGACGCACGACGGACATCGGGTGATCCTAAAAGCTCCCCTTGAGCAGGTTGTGCTCAGGTGAGCTAAAAAAGCAATTTAAGAATATAGCGATATTTGCAAATCTTTATTTACATGATAGTTCATGGATTCCTGAAAGCATTAATAACACGACAACACATAGTTAAACAAGAGGACCATGATAGTCCTATATCGCTCACCTGAGTACTAAGCTGTAAAATCAAAGTTATGACCCCTGGGCAAGGCCAGTTTAGACTCCAGGGGTATCCGAAGAAGAAATTTGGTAGAAGTCCACTGGGAGATGCTACTTACAAAATATCAAAGCTCTACACCTTCTAGTTTTAGAGAAGGACAATTTTAAGAAATTCCTTCTTTGTTCCTGTTTCGAACTTGTGACCCTTGGGGCAGGGCAAGTTTTGACCCCAGTGGCATCATATGAAGAAACCTTGTAAAGGTCCACTAAGAGATGCTGCATCCCAAATATCAAAGCTCTACGCCTTCTTGTTTCAGAGAAGAAGAATTTTAAAGTTTTCCTTCTTTGTTTCTATGTTTCATACTTGTGACCCCGGGTTAGGGCCAGTTTTGAAATCCACTAGGAGGTCCTACTTACCAAATATGAAAGCTCTACATCTTCTAGTTTCAGAGAAGAACAATTTTAAAGTTTTCCTTCTTTAATTCTATGTTTTAACCTTCTGACCCCCGGGCCGGACCAGTTTTGACCCCAGGGACATCATATGAACAATCTTTGTAGAGGTCCACTAGGAGATGCTACATACCAAATAACAAAGCTCTACATCTTCTAGTTTCAGAGAAGAAGAAATTTAAAGTTTTCCTTCTTGGTTCCTGTTTCAAACTTGTGACCCCCGGGGCCGGGCCAGTTTTGACCCAAGGGGCATCATATGGACAATCTTGGTAGAGGTTTACTAGGAGATGCTACATACCACATATCAAAGCTCTGCACCTTCTAGTTTCAGAGAAAAAGAATTTTAAAGTTTTCTTTTTTTGTTCCTATGTTTCAAACTTGTGACCCCCGGGGCCGGGCCAGTTTTGACCCAAGGGGCATCATATGGACAATCTTGGTAGAGGTTTACTAGGAGATGCTACATACCACATATCAAAGCTCTGCACCTTCTAGTTTCAGAGAAAAAGAATTTTAAAGTTTTCTTTTTTTGTTCCTATGTTTCAAACTTGTGACCCCCGGGACGAGGCCACTTTTGACCCCAGGGACATCACATGAACAATATTGGTAGAGGTCCACTAGGAGATGCTACATACCAAATATCAAAGCTCTGCACCATCTAGTTTCAGAGAAGAAGAATTTTAAAGTTTTCCTTCTTTGTTCCTATGTTTAAAACTTGTGACCCCCTGGGCGGGGCCAGTTTTGACCCCAAGGACATCGCATGAACAATGAGTGAAATTCAATTCTTTAAACATATTCTCCTCCCAAACCACAACGACGAACGACGCATGACGGACGACGGACATTGGGCGATCACAAAAGCTCATCATGAACACTTTGTGCTTAGGTGAGCTAAAAAAGCCATTTCGTTGCCATTGCAACCAGAGTTTTTGACGGAATCAAATTCTGTGAATAATTTTAAAGAGAACCTCCCAAGGAACATTCCAGCCCAGTTTGGTCCAAATTGCCCCTGCGGTTTAGGAGGAGTTGATGTTTAAAGAATTGTTGACGACGCACGACGGACACCAGGTGATCCTAAAAGCTCCCCTTGAGCACATTGTGCTCAAGTGAGCTAACAATCAAAACTATACGCCTTCAAATTTCAGAGGAGAATATTTTTAAAGTTTTCTTTCTTTGTTCCTATGCTCAAACTTGTGACCCCTGGGGTGGGGCCAGTTTGGACCCCTGGGGCATAACCTGAACAATCTTGGTACAGGTCTACTAGGAGATGCCACATACTAAATATCAAAGCTCTACGCCTTAAAGTTTCAGAGGAGAAGATTTTAAAGTTTTCCTTCTTTGCTCCTATGCTCAAACTTGTGACCCCCGGGTGGGGCCAGTTTTGACCTCAGGGGCATAATTTGAACAAACTTGGTAGAGGTCCACTAGGAGATGCCACATACTAAATATCAAAGCTCTACGCCTTCAAGTTTCATAGGAGAAGATTTTTAAAGTTTTCCTTCTTTGCTCTTATGCTCAAACTTGTGACCCCGGGGTTGGGCCAGTTTTGACCCCAGGGGCATACTTTGAGTAAACTTTGTAGAGATCCACTGGGAGATGCTACATACCAAATATCAAAGCTCTATGCCTTCAAGTTTCAGACGAGAAGATTTTCAAAGTTTTCCTTCTTTGTTCCTATGCTCAAACTTATTATCCCCGGGGTGGGGCCAGTTTTGACCCTACGGGCATAATTTGAACAAACTTGGTAGAGGTCCATTAGGAGATGCTACATACCAAATATCAAAGCTCTACGCCTTCTAGTTTCAGAGAAGAAGGTTTTCAAAGATTTCATTTTTTTTGTTGCCATGGCAACCAGAGTTATATGTGGAATTAAATTCTTTGAACAACTTTGGTAGAGCTTCATCCAAAGAACATTACTGCCAAGTTTCATGAAGATTGGCCCAGTCGTTTAGGAGAAGAAGATGTTTAAAGAAATTGTTGACGGACGACAGACATAGGGCATATCACAATAGCTCACATTTAGCACTTTGTGCTAAGGTGAGCTGAAAAGCAATGTAAGAATATAGCGATATTTACAAATCTTTATTTACATGATAGTTCATGGATTCCTGAAAGCATTAATAACACGTAACACAGTTAAAAAATGATCACATAAAATGTTACAAAGACATGGATCATAACGGATTATCTCATGATGGCAAACGACCAGCTATGACAGAGATGTGAGAAAATTTCTCAATTTTGGCGCAAAACTTATAACAACAGGTCTATAACAATGCCTTTCTTTGAAAACAGCCCAGCTAAAATTTTTCGGATATTTAATTTCACAAAATAAAAAGAGCATGTACAATATATTCAAAAGAAAAGATGCATGGACATGGATATAATACTCGATACACTGAAACTTAATGTTGTATTGTGACCTTTGTGAACCATGGAACTCATAAGGAATAACAAAAGCAGACTAAAACTGTGTTAAAATGCACATATGTACACCAAATAAAAAAATGAAACAAAACAGGAACTACATGAGAATGTACTAACAGACAAGCTTTCCATTGTAGGAGCTAATATCACAAACCTAGCCAAAACCGAAATACACGTAGTTTCCTCAAACCCATGAGACATTAAGAGGTAAAGTTGATGCAGTTTCAGTAAACGCACACTTCTGCCAAGTATAAAGCAAATCAGACTGAAATTGTAGGAGGAGTTGTCCTGACAAGCATTTTAAATGTGAATCAGGGGCAATAACTCATTAATTCTTCATAGAATTTTCACGAAAATTGCGTCTTGCACATCTACAACTCCTAATGAATATTTCTGCCCAGTTTAAAATGAATGAGACAGAAAATGTAGGAGTTGTCCAGACAAGCATTTTTAAGTCAAATCAGGGGCAATAACTCAGTAATTCTTGATGGAATTTTCACAAAATTTGCGTCTACAGCTCCTAATGAATGCTTCTGCCAAGTATCAAGCGAACTGGACTGAAACTGTAGGAGGAGTTGTCTGGACAAGATTTTGCGGACAGACCAACCGTACGACAGGCTGATTCCAGTATACCCCCCCAACAAACTTTTTTACTGGGGGTATAAAAAGAATGCTACCTGCCCCAATGACAAAAATTCCAAATCTTGGATCAAGCAGTTATAATTTAAATATATATGTACCAAAATATTTTTCACTGTAGGAAGAAGTAAGTTTGAGTAAGAGATTTATTCTGTAGTGTAGTCGAGCCCGGGTTATTTTGCTGGCATTATCCTCATTCTCATGAATTATTCATGAAGCATTTTGGTTGAGATCTTGTTTTTTCTTTCAGAAAAAATGAACTATTTTTACCACAATTACGCCATTATTTCTATTTTTAACTTGTCGATATCCAATCACATCATATGTTACAAATCAACCATAGCAATACTTTAAATCTGGCATCGCACATCAACACCACGTGACAATCGAAAAGCGCTTTTAGAATTAGAGATTTTCAGTGTAACATCGACAGATTGTCTGTTAAAATCGTACACAAAGATCGATAGTGTCGTCCCTGTATTACAGAATGACATTTTTCACATTTCTGATTTGGTTGACCTCATTTTAACCAAAACCACTTTCAATTTAATGAAAATAACTAGATATAAAAATTAGGCACTACCATGGGGACACAAGTGGCCCTTTCTTATGCTTCGCTTTTCATGGGAAAGTTTGCAACACTCAACTTAGTACCTCATGCTAATAAGATAGAGGTTTGTGTAACAACCCACCTTTACTGACTGCTCCCGATGTGGACAAAGTTTGCAGACCATTACCAGACTGGCCGGTCAGGATTTCTGAAGACCTGCTTAATAAATACCGTAAGTTGCTGGCTAAACTTTTATTTATGTATTCTTATAAGTACTAGTTTCTCTATAATAAAATACAATCAATGAATCGACAAACTTTCAATACACTAGCACCATAATTGTAGGAGTTCACCAAACAAAATTACTGGTATTTGAAACACAGACAGACACACAATTTCATAAGAGGGCCAAGATGGCCCTGGATCGCTCACCTGAATTTTTGAGAGGACCATAACCAATTTTTTTTTAGGTATTTAAACACTGGAAACAAAATCATTATTTTGCTAAGCAATTTTCAAAAGGTCACCTGTAAAAGTCCTTTCAAAATGTGGCAAACAATTTCGGAAAAGAAGAATTTTTGGAAGTTTCTTAATTTCCATACAGTGCAAGTAACCAGAGCAATGTTTCTTTACCTATCAGAATATCCCGAACAAATTTTGAAAAGGGTCATTCAAGGCACATTTCTGTGAAATTATTTCAAAATCTGAAAAGCGGTTTCAGAGAAGAAGAATTTTCAAGAATTTCTTCATGTTCGTATAATGCAAGTAGCCCCCATTCATCAGAGCCATTTTTCTCGACGGATCAAAATTTCGCGAACAGTTTGTGAAAAGGGTCACCCAAGAAACATTGCTGTGAAATTATTTTAAAATCTGACAACGAGGTTAAGAGAAAAAGAATTTTCAAGAATTTCTTCACTTCCGTATAGTGCAGCCCCCATTCACCAAAGCCATGTTTCTTGATTAATCAAAATTCACGAACAAATTTTGAAAAGGGTCACCCAAGGATCATCTCTGTAAATTTATTTCAAAATCTGACCAGCTGTTACGGAGAAGAAGATTTTTTAAGAATTTCTTTATTTCCCTAAAGTGCATGTAGCCCCCATTCATCAGAGCCATTTTTCTTGATGGATCAAAATTTCACATACAATTTTTCAAACAGGTCACCCAAGGAACATCCCGGAGAAATTATTTCAAAATCTAACCAGGTGTTTCAGAGAAGAATTTTTTAGAATTTCTTCATATATAGTGCAAGTGGCCCCCATTCACCAGAGCCATGCTTCTTGACTGATCAAAATTTCGCGCAAAATTTTTGAAAAGGGTCACCCAAGGAACATCTCTGTGAAATCATTTTAAAATCTGGCCAGCAGTTTCAGAGAAGAAGATTTTTAAAGAATTTCTTAGAAAATTCCATTTGAGTGCCATGGCGACCGGAGTTTTTGACGGAATCAAATTCTGTGAACATTTTTTAAAGAGGACCTCCCAAGGAATATTCCAGCCAAGTTGGTCCAAATTGGCCAAACGGTTTAGGAGGAGTTGATGTCTAAAGAATTGTTGACGACGCACAATGGACGACGCACGTCGGACGAGGCATGAATGCACCACTGACGACAGACACTAAGTGATCCTAAAAGCTCCCCTTGAGCACATTGTGCTCAGGTGAGCTAAAAAGCAACACCAAGAAGACAATTTTGAATACAGACTGATAATAAACATAGATGAAACTGCAATGTATTTTGATATGGTTCCCAAGCGAACAATCGAGACCAAACACCAGTGCAAAGACAGTCAAGATTCGCACATCTGCCAGTGACAAATGCCATCTTACGATTGTTTTAGCACATGCTGCCTCTGGTGCTATGTTACCACCTATGGTTACATTTAAAGGAAAGCATGAAATAAACTTGACCCGTCCAGCAGGCTGGGTAATTTGTGTACAGAAGAAGGGTTGGATGGATGAAAGTCTGTTGCCAAGATGGATAAAAGAAATTTATGTTCCATATACAACCAAAGACCACTCCCTATTAGTCATGGATAGCTTTACGGTTCATCTCACAGAGAACATAAAAAAGACTTTGGGAAAGTCCAACACAGTCCCAACTATCATTCCAGGGGAATGTATCTCCAAGATTCAACCGTTACATGTTTCCATTAACAAACCATTTACCTTTTCGTCTGTGATAATATTCTTCCGGGAAGGGTCGGTGAGTTTGTCCGAAGAAAAGATAGAAAAGTGAGTCTTGTTACCGACTTTCTCCAGTCATGAAATTTTGTGTCCCACATCATAGAAAAAATGTTGGCAACATATGTCAGAAACTAGAGACTTAAAGTTCATTTTAATAATTAATACAATACATTATTTTTAATCGACTGTTAACATTTCTGTTAGATTTAAACTTTTTGCCTTGGTTTTCAGAATCGCACTAGCCAAGTTTGCCATCAAACAAGAATCTGTTGCAACAAATACCTCAACAAGCCAAAAAATGAGGTCCTGGACTCAGAGGACCAGAAAGTCAACAGTCAAAAACGTAACTCATGCCAAAAGAACAACAAAATGAAATGAATCAACCAATATAGAAGAAAATGCTCATACAATACAACAGAATTCTGAAAAGCAGCATTCTCATGCACAGGATTCATCGGATGAAGATATTCCCTTACTAGAGTTACAAAAGAAAATTCAAGGATGCAAGAGGAGACAAAAACGACATAGGAATCAGCTTGTCTGGTGATGATCGATGGTAGTGATGGCAACAATTATGCATATCGACTTTGAAGATGTTCAGGCTGGAAATGAGTTATATTCCAGAAAATGCTGAAGTGAAATTCAGCAATTTTTCAAAATTCAAGGGCAAATAATTCTGGACATACTAATACAATCGCGCTCAAAAGGAACTAATTTGACATCTTATTGTTTAATATATTCTGTTTAAATATGATTAGGTTTGGTGAAAAAAGTAAAGGAGCTTAAGTGTAAACACGGCAAATTCAAGCGATCTTTCTAATTCAAGGGCAAATAATTCAAAGAAAAATCAAAGATCCCAAAAAAAAAGGGTTAATTTCCATCCAATGTCCATAATTCAAGGCATTTTGGTAGATGTCTATTAGACAATGCAAAATACTGAGTATGATAGTTCTAGCCCAAAGATTTTTTTTCTCATTGTAAAATCCTGAACCCCACAATAGAGGGCCAATTTCATCCCTGGACCAAAATTTGTTGCATTTTAGTATAGATCCACTAGACAGACAAAGCTAAAACCCAAATATGAAAGCTTTAGCCTTTACAGTTTGAATTATTTTTTTTAAAATAAAAATTTCCTTCGTTATCTCTATGTAAAATCCACAATGTAAGGCTCATTATGACACTACCGTCATAATTTGAAGTCTTTTAAAGGGACAGGGGGGTCCACCAGAAAATACTACATTGTTATATATGAGAGCTCTAGCCCTTAAGGTTGGGGACCCCTGTGATAATGAGCATATCACCTGAATTTCAGTGCACAGTGGATGTCAAAGATTTAAAGGTGTGTTCGGTTGAAGAACAAAGTACTAGGTATGGAAAGAGAAAGCTCCAAAAATGTTACAGCAGGTAAAACCTTATCTGCTCTCATCTGCCTGTGGCCTGAGAATACATCAAAACTTGATGAAGGATAATTATACAGACTAACCAATGTCTTAACTCTGTACCAAATGACCAAATTTTGGACATGGCCAAATTGAATGCATTTGCAGATGACAAAAATGTGACTCAAAAATTGAATTTTGATTTTGGATGGGTAGAAAACATAGTGTGAAAAGGAGAAAATGCTGGTTACCAGCATTTTCTCCTTGTCCCAGAATGTTTTCAAAAACTTTCTTCCGCAGGGTCGTTAAAAGTAGGGATTCTGTGGTATAGAGTTAACTAAGAATTAAGAGTTAATATTCTTCCTCACAAACCATTTTGATGTTGCCCTTCTCAAGAGTCAAGTGACATACTTCTACCACAGTAGCAGATACTCTGCTAGTAATGTAGATAACAACTAATTCACAACTCATGGCCTGTAATTAATTTTATGTTTTCATTGAGCAAGTGTTGTAAACAAATACCACAATTATCCTGTTTGCATTTTAATTCAATAGCTCAGAGAGTCAGAGATCCATATAAAAAATTATGGATGCTAGATAAGATGCTGGTTAACTTGCCACATTAGAGTCTATATATCTAAATATATTTATTTTGGATCAATCGAGAAACATGTTCAAGAATGATTACAACTGAAACTAATCTCTCTCCATTCTGTTTCCTGGGAATACACATCAGTACTTGCACTGTTAATCTCTATGTGAAATCCGAGAACCAACAACATAGGGCCAATTTCCATACCATGGCCATAATATGAATTGTTTTGGTAGAGGGCCACTAGACGATGCTACATGCCATATGAAAGCTTCAGCCCTTATGGTTTTGGACAAGAAGATTTTTAAAGTGTTTTTTCTCTCAGTTGCCGTGGCAACCAAGAGTCCTTCTTGGAATTCCAATATTTAAAGTATTCTGAAAGTGCATCACCTACGGATCATTTTTGTGAAGTTTCATTGAAATCTGTATGCTGGTTTCAGAGGAGAAGATTTTTAAGTAATAGTTCACAGATGGATGGATGGACGGACGGACGGACAGACAGATGGACGGACCAATGGACGGCTGGACCCCAGACGATGATCGGTCACAATAGCTCACCCTGAGCACTGGTGCTCAGGTGAACTAACAAAATTTTAAAAGGGTCACCCAAGGAATATCTC
Source organism: Tridacna crocea (assembly GCA_943736015.1). Taxonomy (NCBI): domain Eukaryota; kingdom Metazoa; phylum Mollusca; class Bivalvia; order Cardiida; family Cardiidae; genus Tridacna; species Tridacna crocea. The sequence continues at coordinate 50,370,240 of OX031063.1, forward strand.
TTCAAAATTATTTCAAAATCTGACTAGCAGTTTCAGGTGAAGGTGAAGACAGCTCACCAAGAAATATTCCAGCCAAGTTTGGTCCAAACGGCTCCTTAGGAGGAGATGTTGACAGAGAAATTGTTGACAACAAACGACGCATGAGACACAGAGTGATACTATAAGCTTCCCTTTCGTATGTTGTGCTCAGGTGAGCTAAAAAGCAAAAACTGACAAAGACTTGAATGTAGCTACCATTGGTCTTCAGGCTGTACTTCAGACACCTTGTTCAAATGTATCACAGGTTTATTACAAAAGAAAACTGAAAAGTTACAATCTAGCTGTGTGTTCATTTGGTGACTCAAAAAGAACTTGCTAGCTCGTACATATGGAATGAACTCATGGCCAAAGAGGGTGGTCTAAAATTGGAACTTGCATTTTAAACCATCTGAATTCCCTACTATCCAACATCAAACATGTAGATCTATATTCCGAGTGTTGCTGTGGCCAAAATTGGAACCAGTTTCTTGTATAAGGATTATGTTACACTGTTCTACAAAATACAAACATTTATATATAAACAAAGTGACTATTTACCCGACCATTGTGTACCTACTGATTAAAGCGGCATATTCGTACACAAGGGTTAGGGGAGAAAACTCATTTTATAACCATCCACAGCTGAAGAATGCAAGATGGCCGCTGCCGGACTGACAGTTCCAATTTCAGTTGGCCAAAAATTCGTCAATTATGGTGAATTTAAAGAGTTCCTAAAGAATTTTGAGGACTCCACTATTTGTAAATATGTTGTGGTCGATAGCAGAAGGGTCGAGCAAACCAACAAATCGGTCACCAGGACCAAGAATAAATTTCCAGCACTGCTGAAGTATTCGCGCCTTCAGTTCACCTACAAACATAGCTACCTTTGCTTGGAAGTTATGGCCTGAACAAAAATTCAAAGTGAACAGTTGGCTATTTCAGAAATCAAGGGCAGATAATTTTAGAACGCAAACTTTTGAGAGTCACATGCACAACTAGACATCATGGAGATTCATTGAGGCAAGTTTCAAATAGATCTAATTACGATGGAAACTGTAGGATGAGTTGCGCACACAAGAAATTGCTGATGAACGGACAGGCAATCCGTCCCTTCGGCCATATAACAAGGATGCCAGCTACACATGTGCATTTGTTCTGTGACACCCTGTACAAATGACTATCCTTTGTTTTCAATGACGTCACACAAAACTACACAACTACCCACAATGCTTTGCGCGTGGCCATTTTGATTCCCTAGCTTAAGATATTGATCACCTGTTAAAGAATTCTCATTTATCTTTGATTTTTTTCGCCATAATCGCTGTGTGATAGGATAAATGTAATTACGCGAGAAACTTCAAGTTTATCTGAATTTGGTGGAGTGTGATTATGGCACAGCAACAGTGTACTTCCGCCGAAGAATACATGAAAAATTTGCCGGTAGATGTGCAAAAAGCGATATCAGGAAAATATCTGTGATACAAGCTGATCCATATCAACTGCCTCAGGGTGATTTCAGTAACAACTTTCGAAATTGGCCGGACCTTAGTTATATTGACATTGTTTACTTCCTGGTTTTTCAACATTCGTATTACACACAGAAACAACTGAGAAACCTGAAGTCCATGAGTTCAACAAGATGAAGCAAGACGGCTGGGTTTGAAAAGTTTTGCATACAAAGTATAATGGAGCCCATGTTTTGAGAGCCCAGGTTTTTTTTCTTGATAAAGCAGCTAATTGGAAGCCGCTTGAAGGCAACAGTTTGTATGCAAGTATTGTTGAAAATCTACAAGAAGTCCGATATCTTTCCCACAATGACTTGCCAAATCATGCAACTTTTCAAAATTGGCAATATCGAATTCAATATGAAATAGATTTGTTTTACGGAATTGTGGACGGAAATAATCACAGTACTTGGATTCTGACAAACCCCATTTTTGGATTCGCTTTCTCAGTCTATTCTTTTGTCATGTTACCAAATTTTAACGTTAAATGGATTTACTGTTGCCTTAGACATTGACCCTGGAAGTAATAGATTTTTGATGTTTGACTCGCATGAGAGAAGTGTACATGGTTTACATAGTGATAACGGAAAGGCCGTTTTACTGTCATTTGACTCATTTGGTGAATTGTTCAGCTTTATATCATATGCATATGAGTTGACACCTGTAAATTTGTCACAAATATCATTTTACTGCCAGAATAACCAGCAATCTAACTCCAGTTATGCACAATGTTTTTTCTTATGTAAACCAGTCACTGCAAAATGAAATGATGATGAAAGTTATTACACAGCATATCCAATTTCTATGGAAAACTTGCAGTTACTTCAAGCTACTAATTTCATTTCTGAGCATGCATTTTATAACTATTGGAAACTTTTCATTATGAAAAAGAAGGATTGGTACCACCTGAAGAAATCAATAATATTTGTAGCCATGATCACACATATTTTGGTAGCAAGGGAAAATCTAAAAACAGGAAATCTAGTAAACAGAAGAGTTCTTCAAAAGATGTCCTCAATGTAGAAGATTTGTGTGATGAATTTCCAGCAGTATGTATGTTAGATGTGGAATTTGTTTGTAATGTTTCCATAGCAATTGATTTGGATTGTACTGATTATGAACCATGCAGTGATCATGTTGAAATGTATGAAAAGAATATTAGATTAAAACCCGAGTTTTGTTGTAGGTCATGTAACAGGTTTTTGTTTAAAGACCAGGTGATAATTTCTAAGAAAGAAAACCAAGTGACACAATTGCTATCTTTCAACTTTACTTCCTCTGTAGAATTATGTTGTACCTGCTATAATGCAATCACAAGAAACAAGATCCCAAGCATAACATATAACTATAATAATCTTAATCCTGGAAGTATGCCCATAGAACTTACAGGTTTGTCTCATGTTGAGAAACGTTTAATTTCCCTCATCAATATCTTCATGTCAGTTATTTTATTACCAGGGGTTCAATATGCTGACAAAGGGTTAATTTCAAATTTGCCTGCTCCAATTCATGATATTGTGACAAAGTTGCCTTTAAATGCCGAGTGTTTCGCATGTTGTAGTTGGTTTTGAAAAAAATGGTTCAAACACACACCCTGTTGTTGGTCACTCTGGTTGGTTACCCAAGATAAAGAATGCACTGGTTTGGCTCAAGCATAATAGTCCTCTGTACTCTTCATGTAAATCTAGCGTTTATGAGTAAGGATTCTACTCTCCATTTTGGAAGAAATTTGAGTCTGCAAAACGATCTTGAAGAATGTGTTGTCATACCAGTTAACCCATCTAGAAGTTGTGTGGTTGAAAATGTATTTAGTAAGAAACAGGTCAACATCCAGCCCAACACAAATTTGCCTTTTTATTATATTGGAGATATGCAATGGTGAAGCAATGGCATTTCCCTGGCTTTTTCCATTTGGATGTAATGATTTTAACATTGAGCCTGAATGTCCTGTTAAGTTGAATCCAAACATGTATTTTTGTACCAGATTATACAACTCTGATACAAGGTTCAGAAAAAATATTACATACCTTTTGCATACTGCTGTTGCATACAATATTTCATGTTTAAAGTCTGCAGTCAATATTCGTATGAAAACAGTAATGTCTAGTAATCATAATGCTGACCCAGTGTCTATCGGTTATCTTCGAAATCTAAATGAGCAATCAGAGCTTTCAGAAAATTCATAAATGTTTATGGAAAAGATGAAAGGAACTGTTGCATATTTCAACAAGAGGGCCAAGATGGCCCTGGATCGCTCACCTGAATTTTTGAGATGACCATAGTCTTTTTTTTTTTGAGGTATTGAAACATTGGAACCAAATTTATAATTTTGTCAAGCAATTTTCAAAAGGTCACCTGTAAAAGTCATTTCAAAATCTGACCATCAGTTTCAAAAAGAAGAAATTTTAAGAATTCTTCATTTCTGTATAAGAGCAAGTAGCCCCCATCCATGAGAGCCATGTTTCTTGATGGATCAAAATTTATTAACAAGTTTTGAAAAGGGTCACCCAAGGGACATCTCTCTGAAATAATTTCAAAATCTGACCAGGAGTTTCAGAGAAAGAGAATTTTAAAGAATTTCATCATGTCCATATAGTGCAAGTAGCCCCCATTCACAAGAGCCATGTTTCTTGATGGATCAAAATTATATGTACAGCTTTTTTTTGGAAAGGGTCCCCCAAGGAACACCTCTGTCAGATTATTTTAAAATCTGACCACAGGTTTCAGAGAAGAAGAATTTTCAAGAATTTCTTCATTTCCATATAGTGCAAGTAGCCCCCATTCACTAGAGCCATGTTTCTTGGTCAATCAAAATTTTGCGAACAATTTTAGAAAAGAGTCACCCAAGGAACGTCTCTGTGAAATTATTTCAAAATCTGTCCAGCCATTTCAGAGAAGAAGAATTTTCAAGAATTTCTTCATTTCTATATAGTGCAAGTAGCCCCCATTCACCAGAGCCATGTTTCTTGAACAATTTTTGAAAAGGGTAACCCAAGGAACAAGTCTGTGAAATTATTTCAAAATCTAACCAGCGGTTTCTGAGAAGAAGAATTTTTAAGAATTTCTTCATTTCTGTATAGTGTAAGAAGCCCCCATTCACCAGAGCCATGTTTCTCGACAGATCAAAATTTCGCGATCAATTTTTCTTGAACAGCGGTTACAGAGAAGAATAATTTTTAAGAATTTCTTCATTTCTGTACAGTGCAAGAAGCCCCCATTCACCAGAGCCATGTTTCTTGACGGATCAAAATTTCACGAACAATTTTTGAAAAGGGTCACCCAAGGAACATCTGTGTGAAATTATTTTAAAATCTGGCCAGCGGTTTCAGAGAAGAAGAATTTTTAAGAATTTCATCATTTCTGTATAGTGCAAGAAGCCCCCATTCAGCAGAACCATGTTTCTTGACGGATCAAAATTTCATGACCAATTTTTGAAAAGGGTCACCCAAGGAACATCTGTGTGAAATTATTTTAAAATCTGGCCAGCGGTTTCAGAGAAGAAGATTTTTAAAAAAATTGCTAAAAAATTCCATTTGGTTGCCATGGCAACCAGAGTTTTTGACGGAATCAAATTCTGTGAACAAGTTCTAAAGAGGACCTCCCAAGGAACATTCCAGCCAAGTTTGGTCCAAATCCACCCAGCGGTTTAGGAGGAGTTGATGTTTAAAGAATTGACGACGACGCACGACGCACTGATGCACGACGCACGACGGACACCGGGTGATCCTAAAAGCTCCCCTTGAGCACATTGTGCTCAGGTGAGCTAAAAATATGCTGTATAATTTATTTGCTATGTTCCGTTGTTTGGTACCACCAACTCTATTTGTTACCCTTTCTGCTGATGACTTGCATTGGCCTGAACTTGGAATGACCTAGGAAGGTTTGAATTTTCAAAATGCTTTAGGTAAATCATTTTTCAGTTCAATGTGAAATGACCCTATCCTCACTGCTACTCATTTTGAAAGGAGGTTTAGATTTTTGATGAAAGACATCATTTTATCGGAACATAAACCTTTAGGTGAAGTTGTTGATTATTGTGCTTGTGTGGAGTTTCAGAATAGAGGAAGTCCTCATATTCACGTTTTTATCGGTTGCTAATATTCCACTTATAATTGACAATAGCACAGCAACTGAAATTATATCATATCTAAATAAGACTGTATCATCTGTAATACCTGATAAAGATAACGATCCAGAATTATCGGTATATGCTCTTGTCAACAGGTTGCAAATTTACAATCATTCACCTTATTGTTCAAAAGGTAGATCACAGTGTAGATTTAGTTTCCCTAAAAGTCAAATATCTTCCACAAAATTGTTTAGGAACACTGTTACGAGTGCAAGAAATAAAGGTAAATTTTATATGACAAAAAGAAACCTGCAAAGTATATACGTAAATGATTACAGTCCAGTTATTCTTCGCCACTGGCGTGCAAATATGGATATGCAAATGATACAAAATACAGAAGGAGTTGCATATTATTTATGTTCTTATTTATGTAAATCAGAACCTGAAGACTTAAAAATGCTCTTGGAACATTGATACATGATGTTTTTCAAAAAGATCCAACCATTCCCAAAAATATTAAACTATATAAAATAGGATTATGTGTTTTGAAACATAGAAGATGAGCGCTCATGATGCAGCTTTTAGGATTGGTGCATTATCAAAGTTTCTTCATGGATCTAGGCAATTTGTATATCTGAACACCTGGCCTGTTCATAAACGCATAAAAATTTTAAAACCAAGATGTGAACTTCAAGGTCTTAATGATGACGATACCAATATTTTTCAATTAAACGTTATTGATTATTATAGAGATAGACCAGCATGTTTAGAAAGTCACAGCTTATTTCAGTTTGCATCATGGTTTGTTAAGATACCTGTACCAAAGGACAAGGTCAATAAAATCCACTGTCCAACATACAATGTATGGTTTCGTAAAAAACAACGTTTTAATGTTGTATGTCATTCACGTTTTCCCTTTAGGTCAGAAAACTATTCAGCATGTTGTTGATGCTTTTGCCACACCGCACTGAAAATGAACTTACGGATGGATATGCATCATCACAAGAGGCTTTTCAAGCCAAAACAGATAGGTTAAATCAAACTATTAATTTTATGTTCATTTCTCTAACAGATGAAATTGAAAATGCTATGCGCAGAATCAGAATGTGTGAAGCAGAGTTGTCATATGCTGTAGATGACTTCTTGTGAGACCATTCCAGACAATTTGCCATCCATGTCGACAAATGGTTTGACAAATTTTGAAAACCACTGTGAGCCATCTTTACTTCTTTCCTAATGGGAAATTCGCCAGTAGTTGTATGTGCCCCAACAGGAACTGCCGCCAGAAACAGTTTCCTTCAAATACCCGTGTCACAGTATAATGAGTTTGAATTGTTTGAATGGTGTTTTTATCCCGCTTTCAACGCTTTTTAAAAATAGTCATATCACAATGACAGTTCACATATTCATGTTTCCTGGGTTTCACCCGTACAAAGCTAGAGTATAATGAGTACATTCTCCTTTCTGATTTTGCTCTTTCTAAACTTCAGCGGAAATTCAAGGTAATAAAAACAATTATAATAGACGAAATCAGTAAGGTCAGCGATAAAATGCCAACATACATAAATCGGAGGATTTCAGAAATTAAGAATAATGATAGCCCTTTTGGAAACATGAATGTTATTGCTGTAGGAGATATCTTTCAATTGAGACCAGTAAACTGAAAATTTGCATTTTGTAACAAACTTTTGTGGAGCTTATTTAAGCCCATCTTTTCGCAACAAAATATGAGGCAGTCTAATGATGAGCAATAAGCTAGACTACTAAATAGTTGGCTGCTTGTCAGAATCTGATATCTCTGTATTGTTGGGTCGATTGAATGTATGAGATGGATTAAATGAAAGCGTAATACATGTATTTCCTCTGCGGGCAAATGTAACTGCATACAGTGAAAAGCTTCTTGGGAATCTTACCTTTACAAAATATGAACTCTCATCAGTTCATCTTTTTTTATTGTGATGATCTTATTTCTGGTAGTGAAGTACCTGAAAACATGATTCCAAATGATGATCGTGATGCTAGTGGACTTCCAAACAAAACAGAACTGTGTATAAATGCAAGAGTTATGCTTCTTTGTAAAATTTTCACAAGTGATGGTCTTGTTAATGGAGCAATAGGTTCAGTTCATTCGTTTGACGAGTCAGGGTCTGTTGCAGTTGTAAATGTCCTTTTTGATGATAATACTATTGGACAAAGTTTGAAGCTGAAAGAAAGCAATGCTGTAGGAATTGAAAGGATTGAACATAAGTTTTTATGTGGTGGAAAGAAAATTGTTAGATCACAGTTTCCCTTGGCATTAGCATGGGCTTGTACCATTCATAAAATACAAGGTCTTTCCCTGAACAAGATTTGTATTGACATTGGAAGGTCTGTATTCGAAAAGGGAATGGCATATGTTGCTCTTAGTAGAGTTAAGACCTTGTCTGGACTCTACATGTTATGTTTAAAGTCCACAATAATTCAGCCACCAAATGGAGTTTTGGAAGAATATGATCGATTACGTAAACTGAGCCTTGAATTCAAGAAATAACAATTATTTTGTTTATCATTTCTTTGTGAATGTTGTAATTTCACGGTTTACAAATTTAGGATTTATGGACATTGATTCAGGTTTTTTTTTTCATGTGCATTACAATGTATTTAACTTATTACCATAAATATTAGTGATAATACCATAATTATTATTCTCTTGATTAGGTGATTGTTCTGGATGTTCATCAATGATCAACACACACAGAGTTAATAAAATCTTTCATGAATAATGAGTTCATGTACTTCATGTACTTTGATGATGTTCATCAATGATCAACACACACAGAGTTAATAAAATCTTTCATGAATAATGAGTTCATGTACTTCATGTACTTTGATAAAGTGTGTACTGTAAAAAGAAAACAAACAAAACCTGCACACTTACATTGATGAGCTCTTTAACCCATTACCACACAATCCCTACTTTTGACGCCCCAGAGAGAGAAGCCTTCTGAAAACAATGTGCGAAAAGGAGAAAATGCTGGTAATCAGCATTTTCTCCTTTTCCCACAAAGTTTGTTTCCCTTCCAGTAACAAATTTCGAATTTTCAGTTACTTTTATTTTGTCGTCCGCAAATGCTTTCAATTTGGACAAGTCTAAAACTTTGTTGTTTGCTAATGGGTTAAAAATAGAGATTTGGTGGTACATGTATTTTCATAATTTGGTAATTCATTGGACCAGAATAAAAGGTACAAAAATTGTCAAGCAAGTGAATCATTTGTTGCTCAAAATCATTTATTCCATCTATTTTTTAATATCTAATATGCAATATTGTATATAAATGCCTATTTAAATACAACTCCGAAAAGTCAATACATGTAATAATTCATGTGACATTCTCACAAACCTAAGCTAAAATATATTCCATGAATACAATGCTAATGTATTTTATCTCATAGTTACCTTTTTCGCTAATAGTTCGCCAGCGATCATTTGATATCATTGGCGAGTTATTTTTAAAATTTAGTGATACTGTACAATCGTAAATAACTTAATTTTTGAAAAGGGTCACCCAAGGAACATCTCTGTGAAATTATTTTAAAATCTGGGCAGCGGTTTCAGGGAAGAAGAATTTATAAGAATTCCTTCATTTCTGTAGAGTGCAAGAAGCCCCCATTCACCAGAGCCATGTTTCTTGACGGATCAATATTTTACTAACAATTTTTGAAAAGGGTCACCCAAGAAACATATCTGTGAAATTATTTTAAAATCTGACCAGCGGTTTCAGAGGAGAAGATTTTTAAAGAATTCCCTAGAAAATTCCATTTGGTTGCCATGGCAACCAGAGTTTTTGATGGAATCGAATTCTGTGAACACATTTTAAAGAGGACCTCCCAAGAAACATTCCAGCCAAGTTTGGTCCAAATCCGCTCAGCAGTTTAGGAGGAGTTGATGTTTAAAGAATTGTTGACGACGCACGACAGACACCGGGTGATCCTAAAAGCTCCCCTAGGGCACGCTGTGCTCAGGTGAGCTAATAAATAGAGAGCGCGCCTCTATTTTTGTCATTCGACGGCTAGACTACACACTGTTTATGACTGCGTATAACCGGCCCGCCCACCCGTTTTGTTTTTTGAAGGGAATTATTTCATTATTGCATACATTTCTGTATTGCTTTTTATGTATTTCATATACAGGGTGACCCAAAAAAAATGAGACCCATGAACATGTTAATAAAAACTTTAATTTTCCGGCTACAGAAACCAAACATCACACATGTTATCTCAACTTAACGCAACGACGTAATGACGTCTTTCCATAATGTGCTCAAAATGAGCCCCTCGGCGCTGGCAGCACACTTGAACACGACGCGCGAAATTCTCAATGACTCGAACACACTCCTCCTTTGGAATCTCACGAATCTTATCAGTTATGGCCTCTTTCAACTCGTGAATGTTTTGGGGATTATTCCTTAGACATTAAGTCATTGAGAATTTCGCATGTCATGTTCAAGTGTGCGGCCAGCGCCGAGGGGCTCATTTTGAGAACATTATGGAAAGACGTCATTAAACAGAAAGTGATAGCTACTATAGTTTTGGAGATTTTCACCGGACAAAAATCAAGTACGAAAAATGACAAAGGGCAATAACTAAAAAATTAAGCAAGCAAGAGTAATGATTCTTGTGCACTGCACTCCCCCTTGATGAGATCTATCCACCCATGAAATTTCATAACTCTACCTAGTATAGTTTTGGAGATATGCTCCGGACAAAATTAAAGTACGAAAAACAACAAAGGGCAATAACTCAAAAAATAAGCAAGCAAGAGTTGTGGTTCCTAAGCACTGCACTCCCCCTTGGTGAGATCTATCCACCCATGAAATTTCATAACCCTAGCTACTATAGTTTTGGAGATATGCTCTGGACAAAATTCAAGTATGAAAAACAACAAAGGGCAATAACTCAAACAAGAGGGCCAAGATGGCCCTGGATCGCTCACCTGAATTTTTGAGATGACCATAGTCTATTTTTTTTTTTGAGGTATTGAAACATTGGAACCAAATTTATAATTTTGCCAAGCAATTTTCAAACGGTCACCTGTAAAAGTCATTTCGAAATCTGACCATCAGTTTCAAAAAGAAGAATTTTTAAGAATTCTTCATTTCTGTATAAGAGCAAGTACCCCCATCCATGAGAGCCATGTTTCTTGATGGATCAAAATTTATGAACAAGATTTGAAAAGGGTCACCCAAGGAACATCTCTCTGAAATAATTTCAAAATCTGACCAGGGGTTTCAGAGAAAGAGAATTTTAAAGAATTTCATCATGTCCATATAGTGCAAGTAGCCCCCATTCACAAGAGCCATGTTTCTTGATGGATCAAAATTATATGTACAGCTTTTAGAAAGGGTCCCCCAAGGAACATCTCTGTCAGATTATTTTAAAATCTGACCACAGGTTTCAGAGAAGAAGAATTTTCAAGAATTTCTTCATTTCCATATAGTGCAAGTAGCCCCCATTCACTAGAGCCATGCTTCTTGGCCAATCAAAATTTTGCGAACAATTTTAGAAAAGGGTAACCCAAGGAACAAGTCTGTGAAATTATTTCAAAATCTGTCGTGCCATTTTAGAGAAGAAGAATTTTCAAGAATTTCTTCATTTCTATATAGTGCAAGTAGCCCCCATTCACCAGAGCCATGTTTCTTGACCAATCAAAATTTCGCGAACAATTTTTGGAAAGGGTAACCCAAGGAACAAGTCTGTGAAATTATTTCAAAATCTGACCAGCGGTTTCTGAGAAGAAGAATTTTTAAGAATTTCTTCATTTCTGTATAGTGCAAGAAGCCCCCATTCACCAGAGCCATGTTTCTCGACAGATCAAAATTTCGCGAACAATTTTTGAAAAGGGTAACCCAAGGAACAAGTCTGTGAAATTATTTCAAAATCTGACCAGCGGTTTCTGAGAAGAAGAATTTTTAAGAATTTCTTCATTTCTGTATAGTGCAAGAAGCCCCCATTCACCAGAGCCATGTTTCTCGACAGATCAAAATTTCGCGAACAATTTTTGAAAAGGGTCATCCAAGGAACATCTCTGTGAAATTATTTTAAAATCTGACCAGCGGTTACAGAGAAGAAGAATTTTTAAGAATTTCTTCATTTCTGTACAGTGCAAGAAGCCCCCATTCACCAGAGCCATGTTTCTTGACGGATCAAAATTTCGCGAACAATTTTTGAAAAGGGTCACCTAAGGAACGTCTCTGTGAAATTATTTTAAAATCTGGCCAGCGGTTTCAGAGAAGAAGAATTTTTAAGAATTTCATCATTTCTGTATAGTGCAAGAAGCCCCCATTCACCAGACCCATGTTTCTTGACGGATCAAAATTTCACGAACAATTTTTGAAAAGGGTCACCCAAGGAACATCTGTGTGAAATTATTTTAACATCTGGCCAGCGGTTTCAGAGAAGAAGATTTTTAAAGAATTTGCTAAAAAATTCCATTTGGTTGCCATGGCAACCAGAGTTTTTGACGGAATCAAATTCTGTGAACAATTTTTAAAGAGGACCTCCCAAGGAACATTCCAGTCAAGTTTGGTCCAAATCCGCCCAGCGGTTTAGGAGGAGTTGATGTTTAAAGAATTGTTGACGACGCACAACGCACTGACGCACGACGGACGACGGACACCGGGTGATCCTAAAAGCTCCCCTTGAGCACGTTGTGCTCAGGTGAGCTAAAAATAAGCAAGCAAGAGTTATGGTTCCTATGCACTGCACTCCCCCTTGATGAGATCTATCCACCCATGAAATTTCATAACCCTAGCTACTATAGTTTTCGAGATATGCACCAGACAAAATTCAAGTATGAAAAACGACAAAGGGCAATAACTGAAAAATTAAGCAAGCAAGAGTTATGATTCCTGTGCACTGCACTCCCCCTTGATGAGATCTATCCACCCATGAAATTTCATAACCCTAGCTAGTATATTTTTAGAGATATGCTCCGGACAAAATTCAAGTATGAAAAACGACAAAGGGCAATAACTGAAAAATTAAGCGAGCAAGAGTTATGGTTCTTGTGCACTGCACTCCCCCTTGATGAGATCTATCCACCCATGAAATTTCATAACCCTAGCTAGAATACTTTTGGAGATATACTCCGGACAAAGAACTAGACGCCGCCAGCCTGCCCGCCACGGGTGATCCCATAATACGTCCCGTCTTCGACGGGCGTATAATGACAGTGGTGAGCCCTGTATGACTGATACAATTTTTAATACTGTCATTAATAGTAAATGTGCAACAGCTAGAAGAGCTTTGAAATCATCTATGTGATGAAAACTGACATATAAAATCAGTGTTTTAGACCTATTAACTGGAGTTACATTTGTATTTTTGAAAATTGAAAGTATCCTAGTATTGATTTTAAGTCAATAAAAGCATTTAAAAATTTCAACACATGTAATATTCTTTTATAGTCAATAATAACTGAAATGTAAAAAAAAAAAGCCTAGCAATTGGATATGGCTGACCCTAGTTTGCAGTAGCTTGCGCATGCTTGCATGGTAAAGTTTGCACTAGCTTGTGTGAACTTCAAGCTCAAGCTTGTGCAAGCTTGCGAAAGCTTGCAAGTAGTTGATGGAAACATGCTTGCTATTCAAGGTTCCATTAGCTTGCACTAGCTTGTGCAAGCTAGCGCAAAGGTTCAAATCTGAGCTTGTGCGACTTCAACTTCCAAGCTTGCAGCAAGCTTAAAAATAAGCTTGCCATTTTGGTTTGGGATGTACAGATGCACATCTGGTTTAATTCTATTCGAAATACATACAATAGGTCATCAGAAAGGATAACACATAATTGTGGTATAATAATGTATGATAGATAGAAAACTCCTGAAGGGAGGCTACTAGATAAATAATATAATTATCTTCTCTATATATATTTATATAACTCCCAGATGATGCTGTTCCAGTTGAAATCAGTGAGGAAGATAAACAATACTTTTTAAGGGATGAGGATTTTGCAATGCCAGATGCTGAAAATTTATTGGAACTAGAAGCTGATAGTATAATAGAAATTTTCACCTATGAAGGATGTAAGACATTGGGTATGTATTTTAAAAACAAAAGCTAAAACAAAAACCATTTACCTACAAAGAATTTGAAAAAAAAAAAAATCACAAATTGTTCAAATTTCTACCAATATTAACTTAGTGTGCAAAATTACAGCATTTGAAACATTGCTCACAATGCAATTTGCTTTTATATACTCCCCACATTGTAGTGGAGGTTGATATACTGGAATGGCCATGGCTGTTTGTCCGTCCGTTTGTATATCTGTCCGTAGACACAAATTTGATCTTGTACAGTTTGTCCTTTTACAGTTTTTCATAAACTGAACTCAAATTTATACACAGGGTTCTTACATATTTAAAGTTCTGCATGTGCAATTTTTATGACCATATTGCGATTTATCACGGAATTATCTCCTCTTGAGCTTTTTTCAACTCTTGTATTCTATAACAAAAACATGTTTTGTGACAAGGAGATAGTGAAGGTTATATTCATGTTTTCTTAACTTTTTTAAGATTGTTTAACTCTTTACCACACAATCCTGACTATTAACGACCATGAGAGAGAAGCCTTGCGAAAGCATGGGAGGAAATGGAGAAATTGCTGGTAATCAGCATTTTTTCCTTTTTCACAATGTTTTCTACCATTACCAGAACAAATTTCAATTTTTGAGCCACGTTTATTTTGTTGGCTACAAATGCAAGCTTGAATTTGGACAAGTCTACAATTTTGTCGTTTGGTAAAGAGTCAAGTTGGACTCTTTAAGATTGTTTAACCTTTTGCCACACGATAAGATTTTAGTCCTATCCAAGTCCAAAGCATTCCTTATCATTGTGTGGTAAAGGGTTAAGTTGGACTTCTCAAGTAAAAGGTTAAAGAGAGCTTACCATAATTTTGTACATGTATGAGGCAAATATCAAAAATGATTTTATTGGATTCACAGGTGGGAATCCCTTGTTTGTGAAGTAAATGTCATTGATATCTGCTGTACTGTCTTTGTTCAACTTAAAAGTTGAGTAAGTAACACAGGTAAAACCCGAGTAACACTGAATTGCATTGTCCAAGGTGGTTTTCAGCCTCAGTCTCAGGAATTTAGATCCGTGTTTGACATTGCTAATAGTACCAAACAATTGGATTTGTTCAGAAATTATTTAGTCACAGCCTGACCACAATGTCAGGAAACATTTTTTCCCTTGCATCAGTTCTTGACAGATTTGACAGATGACCATTGCTGATCAGTAAAAGGGACTTATTCACAGAAAAGTAATTCAGTCAAGGTATGCATGTCTACTTATAACTGCAAAATCGATTCTTCAACTCTTTCAGAACTGAGAGTTAGCAGATGACAAATCTTGATATGATGAAAATGGCAGGGAGCTCACCAAATGGGAGGAAAACTGTGGGACAAGCAGAAATTGCTCATTATGAGAAATTTCTCCTTCCACAAGGTTTTCAAAAGGTTTATACTGCAGACACATAAAAACCAGGGCGTATTTGGGAAAGTATTAATTTTTTACCACAAAGTTGCGACTTTTAACGACCCTGAAAAAAGAAACCTTTTGAAAATGATAAAAAAGGCGAAAATGCTGGTTAAAAGCATTAACACCTTTTCTCACAATGTTTTTTATCCATCCCATCTAACAATCTGAAAAAGTTCAATTTTTAAGTCAATCTATTCTTCTGCAAATGCTTTAAATTTAGGGTAGTCTTAAAATTTTGTCTTTTTCTTTTTTAACTCTTTACCAAACGACAAAATTTTAGACAAGATCAAATTGAAAGCACTTGCAGACGACAAAATAAATGGCAGTCAAAAATTGAAATTCGTTCCCAGCAGAGTAGAAAACATTGTGGGAAAAGGAGAAAATGCTGGTTACCAGCATTCTCTACTTTTCCCACAATGTTTTCAAAAGGCTTTCATTGCAGGGTTGTAAAAACCAGCGATTGTTTGGGAAAGGGTTAAACAATGTGGAAAAAGGAGAAAATGCTGGTAACAAGCATTTTCTTCTTTTTCCCCCAATGTTTTCCACCCTATACAGAAATAATTATTTAAGTAAGATTTATTCTGCAAGTGCTTTGAATTTGGACCAGTCTAAAATTTCATCGTTTGGTAAAGGGTTAAGTGTACATACATGTACTAGTGTGACTATTAAAATGAATATGGTACATGTGCCAATAAGATCACAGTACTCTAAAGTAAGCCTGAATATCCAGCTAGAAATCTAGCATATTTCTTTTGTTCTTCAGGATACTCATTCTAGGAGGATCCTAGACAAGCAGTTGGATACATGAATAACCATGCTTCAAGATGGTAGCACTGACTCAGCACATTGTTCCTGTATGGCAGGACTGGATGAATGTTGCAGCCATGTGGCTGCAGTCTTGTTTACTTTGGAGTCAATGACCAAAGCTAAAAGTGAGGTTACAGTAACAACAGGTGTGAAGCTTGATGTTCCATATAAGAAAATAAAAGAGATGCATATTCAGTCTGCAGTCAAAAAAAGAAAAAGATATCTCTCAGAGACAGGAACCACAACAGCAAACAGTGAAGTTCAGACTGTAATGAACAACATTCCATCACTAACAAAGAATGAGGAAGAGAGCTTTTTAACCCATTACCACACAATCCCTACTTTTGACGCCCCTGAGAAAGAAGCCTTTTGAAAACAATGTGGGAAAAGGAGAAAATGCTGGTAACCACCATTTTCTCCTTTTCCCACAGTGTTTTCTACCCTTTCCAGAACAAATTTCAATTTTTCAGTCACCTTTATTTTGTCGTCTGCAAATGCTTTTAATTTGGACCAGTCTAAATTTTTCTTGTGTGGTAATGGGTTAAAAGACCTACAGTTTACCAACATCTGTCATGCTATTGTTGAGTGATAAGTTTTCAGAAAATTTCATTCCAAAATCTCAGTTGAACACCTGGCCCTGAAGTCTCTGACTTTTGAAGACTTGTTCAAAGAATTTGATGCAATTGACCTAACAGTAACTCGAGAATAAATTAACTTTCTTGAGAGCCAAATAAGGAAACAAAGCAGCACTAAGTTTTGGTACAAGTACTGTGTAGGAAGAGTGACTGCATCAAATTTCTGTGCAGTGTGTCACACAGACCAGTCAAAACCGTCAATGACAAATTAATTAAAACAAGAGGCCCATTGGCCCTGGAATGCTCACCTTAGAATATAGCTTATGAGTGAAATTCAATTCCTTGAGCAACTTTGGTAAAGTTTCACCCAAGGAACATCCCTGCCAAGTTTCATCAAGATTGACTCAGTGGGTTAGGAGAAGATGTTTAATGAAACTGTTGGCGGGCAACACACGCCGGACATAGGGCAATCAAATATCAAAGCTCTACACCATCCAGTTTCAAAGAAGAATTTTAAATTTTCCTTCTTTGTCCTATGTTCCAACTTGTGGTCCCCAGGGCTGGGTCAGTTTTAACCAAAGCAGCATCCTTGGGACAAACTTGGTAGAGGTCCACTCAAAGATGCTACATACCAAATATCAAAGCTCTACACCTTCCTGTTAAGAGAAAAAGAAATTTAAAATTTTCCCTCTTTGTTCCTATGTTCAAACCTGTGACCTCCGGGGCATGGCCAGTTTTGACGCCAGGGACATTATATGACCATACCTGGTAAAGGTCCACTAGAAGATTCTGCATACCAAATATCAAAGCTCTGCACCTTCAAGTTTCAGAGAAGATTGCTAAAGTTTTCCTTCTTTGTTGCTGTGTTTGAACCTGTGACCCCCCCTCTCCAGGGCAGAGCCAGTTTTGACCCCAAGGGCATGACATGAACAAACTTGGTAAAGGTCCACTAGGAATTGCTACATGCCAAATATCATAGCTCTATGCCTTCCAGTTTTAGAGAAAAAGAATTTTAAAATTTTCTTTCTTTGTTCCTATATTCGAACTTGTGACCCCCGGCGCTTGGCCAGTTTTGACCCCACGGGCATGATTTAAACAAAGTTAGTAGAGGTCCACTAGGAGATGCCACATACCAAATATCAAAGCTCTACGCCATATGGTTTCAGAAGAGATTTTTAAAGTTTTCCTTCTTTGTTAGTGCTCAAACTAGTGACCCCAGCGGGGGTACCAGTTTTGACCCATCATTTACACTTGGTAGAGGTTCACTAGGAGATGCAACATACGCAATATCAAAGCTCTACGCCTTTAAGTTTCAGAGAGAAGATTTTTAAATTTTTCCTTCTTTGTTCCTGGGGTGGGGCCAGTTTTGACCCCAGGAACATAATTTAACTTGGTAGAGGTCCACTAGGAGATGCTACATACGCAATATCAAAGCTCTACGCCTTTAAGTTTCAGAGAAGAAGATTTTTAAATTTTTCCTTCTTTGTTCCTATGCTCAACCTCGTTATCCCCCGGAGCGGGGCCAGTTTTGACCTTAGGGGCATAATTTGAACAAACTTCCTAGAGGTCCATTAGGAGATGCTACATACCAAATATCAAAGCTCTACACCTTCTAGATTCAGAGAAGATTTTCAAAGATTTTTTTTTCTTTTTGTTGCGATGGCAACCAGAGTTATGGGTGGAATTAAATTCTTTGAACATTTTGGTAGAGCTTCACCCAAGGAACATCCCTACAAAGTTTCATGAAGATTGGCCCAGTGGTTTAGGAGATGTTTAAAGAAATTTTTGACTGACAGACAACAGACGACGGACATAGGTTTATCACAACAGCTCACCTTTAGCACTTTGTGCTAAGGTGAGCTAAAAATGTGCAACTCAGATGAATACTTGAGGGTATTCACAAGTACTGCCACTGTATGGGGAAAACAAAAAGAAGATACTGACAGAAAAGACTATGTTGCTAAGATATCAGTCAACCATATGGACTTCAAATGTAGGAAAAGTGGACTGTTTTAGAATGAAATCCATCCTCAGTTTGGAGCCAGCCTTGATGGGCTGATCTCACGTGAATGCTGTGGAGATGGGTGCCTGGAGATAAAGTACCCTTACTCATGTAAACACAGCCTATGTATTGAAGTTTCTTGGTTAGTATACAAAGATGGGACAATGAAGTTGAAAGAAAAGCATCCATACTGTTATCAGGTGCAAATGAGCTTGTATGTGACTGTCACATTAAGTTTAAACTCCTAAAGCTAAGGGCCTAGGTAAGGTGAGACTACAGCCTATAAATCCCATTTAGTGATGGTGTGCAGTTTTAAATTCTATTTTTACTCAGTGCAACCCACAGTAATTGTGCGTTATCACATAGTGATGTTTGAGCGATCTTTCACCCAGGGAGCGAGGTGCACGTGTGCGTTAAGGTATAAAAACACTAGGATAGATATATGTATTGGGTAGACAAAAATCGAGAATAGGTCGAAAGTTGCCACTATTAGCGTACTTTTCAGTTTGGACGTTTTTCTAAAACAGCCAAGACAAAAAATATCTTGATTTTTATGGCGCCGATTCCATTCGGCTGGTTCCGAATTGCTCTCGTCACCTAGTTGCCTCAAAAATGGAGTGTACTTTACTTTTTCCTGGTTACGCCTATGTTACAACGCAACAAAATTTTAGGATTGTCCAAATCTAAAGCATTGCAGACAACAAAATAAAAGTGGCTAAAAATTTGAAATTTGTTTTGTGAAAGGTAGAAACATTTTCTCCTTTATCCACAAGGTTTTTTGAAGGCTTCTTTCTCAGGGTTGTCAAAAGTTGGGATTCTGTGGTGACAAGTTATGGTCAAACTTGTTGAATAAGTCAATAGCCTGGATAGGATACATGTAGCTAGATATATTAGGAAAGCGGAGAATAGAGTATAGTTAAAAAAAAAATACAAAAAAAAGGGTCAGCGGTGGGTGGGTGTATAAAAAAAAACAGAATTAATCAATGCAGTTCCGAAATTCTACATTCAAGAGCGGAAAATTAGTTTATACTTAGTACAGTGGGATTTCCTGTCAAACAGGACATTTTTTTTTTAATCATGTATATTTTGAAACGAATTGCACTGGGACGCGCTGACCGATATCCAACCACAATTTTCTTTACACTGATACTTCATCATGTGCATCAAAGCCTATACTGATTGCAATTAAATTTAAAAGAAAGTTACAAAGTATCTGTCGATTTGAAATAAATAAAGTGATAACTTACCTCTTGGATCTGAACGATCCTACAGTTTGTTTCTAGGCCAAGCTTATCAGTATGGATGCTAATTGATCATGTGATGAAAAATTTTGCAAGTATTTATGTTTTTTTTTGAGAAGGTGAAGTGCTGGCACTTAATACTGATTTTAGTATTTCTAAAGCTCTCCTTTTCTAAATACACGTATTTAGAGGGAAAAAAATAAAGAAAGAGTGCAAGAGAGAAAGAAAACAAACAGAAGTTTTTGTTATGTAGATTTTGATTGATCAATATTGGCAGCCTCTGTAGCTTCCTTGCAGGGAAATCTCCGAGAAACCCGGATTGGGGACTGTGTAAGTAAGTACAGAACAACCCATTCGATTGGCTACTTCAAAGAATCGCGGAAATTTCAAAGTAGCTTTGTTTGCTTTATCATTGTTTTTGTTCGTTCACCGTTCAGTTCTTGTTGCATACATGGAAAACTCGCTAAAAATGGATCTCCTTGAGAATGTTTATCATTTTTTTGTACTACTGTTTTGGTAGGTTGGCGAAAGGAACTGGACCATACAGAGTACGTCAACAATCATCAAACCAAGAAAGGAAGCCGACAAGAACAAGGCCATTGATCTGGTCGTTGCGAAGTTACAGGGAAAACCTTAGAGGGCCGTTGTTGTTCGTATTAAAGGTAGGCAACCCCTTTTCTTTTTATTTATCTATTTACTGCTTGAGATCAAATATACATACTTTTTGGACAACTTAGACTTTGACGAGAGTATTCAAGAGCGTTACCCTTCCAAATCGTCAGCTCTTTAGGTCGGAGTTCCAAAATTTTGTGTAATTTCTTGTTTAAAAACCTACAAAAAGTCATAGATCTACATGTAGTCTTTATGTATCATTGAATTTTCATTAGATCTAATTAACTCTTTACAAAGCAACAGAATTGTACACTGGACTGCATGGTTGCAGACAATGAATAAGGTGGAAATAATTAAGTTGTAGGCATTCTCTTTCGAACGACAGCAAACATAATGGCCGAAGGGGGACGCTGGCTTTTTCCACAATATTCTATAAAGCTGTCATCCTACAGATTAGTGTATATTGAACAGTCAGATCTAGTTATATGTGCACATGTCTTTCATTTTTTACATGAAAATAAAGGTTCACTTACTTTCAGATTAGAAAGAGAAATTAACGGAAGACAAAATGGTATTTGATGGATATCTTAGGGACCCAAGCCTGTCACCAAGTCAGCTACTCATGAAAATGGGTGTGGATGCTAACCTTGACTCTGTAGACCATGGTAGTTAATACCTTTGTTGGCTTTAAAGGGTAACTCCAGCCCTCCGCTATTTTGGCATATATAAAGGCATAAATAATAGTAATCTCAAAAATATAAAAATTATTTTAATATGCTTTGTAAAAATGAAGATATTAGCAAAAAAGTAATTTGCACATCTGTGCGATTTTTTCAAATCTATGCTAAACCGGAAGTGACTTAGGAAGAGTGGCCTATCGATTTTCACAATAGCGTCTGTTGATTTCTCCGGGAATACCATTAAGAAAAGAGCGATTTAAAGGTTATTCGACCAAGGAAAAGGTTACGCTTCCTCCAACGTGAAATAAAATAGTCTCCAGAGGGATGGAAAATCTAAAAGAAGGGAAAAATTTTCCGAAAACACCAAGGAGAGGAAATTACTGTGTCACATTTGGATGCAACTGGACAAACGCAAATGGAATTTCGTTACATGACTTTCCGAAAGAAAACAGGCCACAAATTCGTCGCCAGTGGATAAACTTTGTGAAAACAAAGAGGAAGGATTTTACAGATGCTACACAGTATTCGGTATTGTGTGAGAAACATTTTAACAGCGAATCGTGTCCACTCGAATACCAATTGAAAAAGTTGATGGGTATACCAGTGGCAAAAATATTTTTACTGCCAAATGCGGTACCAACAATACATGTCTTGGAGCAGCCAGGACCTCCTGAATTGAAATCGTCATCTTGTGATTGTGAAGGTTCGACACCAGCTACAAGGCCAAGAAAAGCATTTAGAAAAAGAGAGTTAGCAATGGTATGTCATCTTGGATTTCTTTTTAATGAGAGGAAAGTTAAGCTTTGCAATTAAAAATGAATGTCGTCATGGATATAATTATTTTTCACACACTAAATGAAAGAAATGAACGTGTGCACCCCATCTCTTTTGAATTACGTACAGTGAAAACTAATTTGGTGACAATCTGTTGGTAATACTTTTACAAACTTCAGAAGGTATTGAGGGACAAGAAGGATTAGAAAATATTAGAATTTTCATCACTTCCCATGGAATTTAGGGGGTGGGCTTGCTGTCCTCTAAAGCAGCTGTGACAAGTTGACCCCCAAAATTAATCCCGTACCAAAAAGTCCAGTTTTAATATACCTGAGAGAGCGGGATATGTCATTCCCGAAAATTTTTTCTAGCCTTTCAAAAAAGAAAATGTCAAAAGAAATCAGTTTATAGGTATTGCTGAGCATTTTATCTGGGCTGTCAGTATGTATAACTGAAAAAACTCTGTGATTCATGAAATATCTAATGAATGGCTGTAGGACATTTCTTTCCTTGGTAAGCGAACAAGCACTTCCATTTATTTGAAACAGACTCTTTGACATGGATGTATGCCAGTACTTCTCAGTATGTGTTTCTGTTTTTCGTTTCAGCTGATGATAGAGAACATTACAAAAGCAACAGATGAAGCAATAGAGCAAGAGAATAGAGCTGGAGTTGGTGATATAGAGGTATTTATCATAGAACTGTGATGTGTTTTAACTCTTTACCAAATGATAGGATTTTTTTATACTTGTCCAAATAGAAAGCATTTGGAGACGAAAAAATAAATGACTCAAAAACTGAAAATTGACTTTAGAAGGGTAGAAAACATTGTGGGAAAAGGGGAAAATGTTGGTTACTAGTACTCTCTCGTTTTCACACAATGTTTCCAGAGGAAGGCTTCTTCCTCTTGGTCATAAAAACCATGGATTGTTTGGTAAAGGATTAAGTAATTTTTTAGCAAGGGCCCATATAGGACCAACCAGGTTTTCAAAGTCAACATTCTAGGTATTTTTCATTCTTGTGGTAAAAGAATGAATTTAGACAACACGCATCATGAGATCTGTTGCCGTTATATGACAGAAATAATGCTGAAAGGTGGGTTAGTCACAAATCAATTAAGTCTTGTACATGGATTCAAGTTTTTACATCTTTTAGGATTTTTTTTGCATTGATGGTCAATAACCAAGAAATTTTGTTATATGTAAGTCTAGAAACTGTGACACTGATTTTTTTCTTTTCAGTCTTCCCCAAACAAAAGGACAATTACGATGCAGTTTTCTTGTAGAAAGCCACCCAGGCGATCCATAAAGACTAAGGCAAGACCTAAAATTGATGACAAAGGTAGCATAGTTACACATCTGTTATAGAACTTTCGAAGGGTTTGCATGTACTCATCAGTGAGATATATGTATTTTGATGCCTTCATTGATGATTTTAAGGTTGACTTATCAACTTGATAGGTAAAAACACTTAATTAAAATAGTAGTCCTTTTTCATGACTAAAATACAGATAAAGCAAAATTGTAGATTTTAATTTGGAACCACAATTCTGACTTGTCCATATTGAAGGCCATTGCATGTAGATGATTGATCATTGGTCAAGAAATGGTCTCTTTCTTCAATAGGGTAAAAATCATAGTGGAAAAAGGATAAAAAAGCTTGTCAGCATATTTTTTGTTTTCCTACTCTGTTTTCTAAAGCCCTTTTCTTCAAAAATTGTTATACCACTTGGTTCTTGGTTACATAATTCTTATACCATTTTTTTCATCCCTGTCTCTTTTTAGTCACACAGTGTGATTTCGGCATTACTGCCCCAAAGACTGTTAGTGTTGGGATTCAGCGCAACATGCTCCTTGATGAATCTCTAAAAGGAAAGTCCACATTCTTGACCACTACCAAAATAAATGCAGACACAGACATAGATCATATAGACATGGATCAACCTATGGATTTGGATGACAACCAACAGACAGATTGTGAATATTTCCCAGATTTAGATGAGCACAGCTCTGATGATGAAGACCATGAGAGGTATAAAGTCTCCAAGATGTTATCTGTACTTAGTAATACCATTACTTAACTGTTGTATATATAATTCAGTATTCGCCCACAGAGGACAAAAATTAACCCCTTACCAGAGGACCAAATTTTAATGTGGCCCAAATGGTACAGTTTATTTATGATTGGATAGAAAACAGTGTGTGAAAAGGAGAGTTGCTGGTTACCAGCATTTTGCCCTTTTTCCTCAAAGTTTTCATAAAGCACCTTTCTCAGGGTGGTTTAAAAGGTGGCATTGGGCTGTAAGTGATTAAGAGAAGTAGATCATTCCTTGTATTCTTCACTTTGTATTTCATTTGTTCACGCCTGTTGTGTCTTTAGTTTCTTTAAGGGAATTGAATCTAATGACTGTTTGAGTGATTTTCTATGCTGCTATTAGCAGTATTCCAGTCACAGCAGTCCGACGAATCACAGAAATACCACTGAAACACCAAAATACCCCAATTCTTTCGGTTCGAGTTCAGATTATTGATATTAAGTCCGAATTGTCCTAATTGTCTTTATTCGCGATATTTGACACAAAATTTTAGCCTTGACAGAATTGAAAATATTTGCAGATGACAATTTCAGTGTGGTACAAATGGTGCAATTTCACTATGATAAGTTAGAAAATATTGCATAAAAAGGAAAAAAATGCTGGTAACCAGCATTTTCTCCTTTTCCCACAATATTTTCAAAAGGATTCTTTACCAGGGTTGTTAATTTTTCTTCTTCTGTCATAATGTCTTAAACTTACCATCAATCAACAATAGTTTACACAAATATCTCTAAAAAAATAAATCATATTGTTATCAGTTATCTTAACTCAATAGAAAAAAAATTGGGGTGTTTGGGTGGTATTTCATCGATTCGTCGGACCCAAGTCACATCACACTAAAGGTCTCATAATAACTTGTTAAATGGATAATAGATGGATCATTTGATCACATATTCAAAATACATATCGGGTATCAAGGAAGGGTTTCAACCCCATATATTGTGCAATTTCTATTTCAGAATCACAAAGCGGAATATACCAGATGAGACTAACTATATTGTATTTGAGGGTGAACTTCTGGAATTATTCAAGACTTGTCCAAAGTGTGCATCCCATACAGTGGCATATGTCAAACAAGTCGTAGGATCATTATGCCTGATTCGTCCGTCCTGTGGAGCTTGTAACTTTAGTAGAATATGGTATAGTCAGCCTACTGTAGGGGCCATACCAGCAGGAAATTTGTCTGCATCCATCCTGTTCTCTGGTATGTATTTACTTAGTTTCGAGGTAAACTGCCTCTTACCTGAAATTGTGTTTCAAGAAACACAATATTTGCATGTACTTTATGAAAGTCTGAACCTCTGTTATCAGTAAAATAATAATGATCAGTCTTTTCTCTAAAATGCACTTTTAAATGGTTGAATTTGAAGACTACTTGTGTCATGAACTAAGGAAAATATGATCATATGACTTTAGTCTTCTGGTATACCAACTAATCAAAGAAATAGTGTGGTGAATTACTGAATAATGTTTCCTTTAGATATTAAACTTTGGGTCTAAATTCTTGTGTAAGTACTGTGAAACCTTTCTCTTGTATACAACTTACTATATCAACAGAGTAACGAGGTTAAGAGCAGTTACCACATGGAGAAGGAGGGATTCATCAGGTCCATGAATTACTTCAAAAGAAAAGGATTGATAATTAAATAAATTGTACCTGACCGTCATGTACAACTTGTCAAGTACATTAGGGAAGAGCTGCCAGATGTAGCCCATTACTTCAGTCTGGCATGTTGCAAAAGGTAGATAAACTGATTTTTTCAATTAATTTTTTTTTGTTCTTTCCACTATGTTTTGAGAGTGTTGTGAACTTGTGATGGTTCTATAGTGAGGGACTTCAGATTGCAGCGTAGAACTTGTCATACAAAGTAAACAAACAAGTGAACTGTCACTCATTGTGGTGTATGATTATGTTGTTGGGTCATGCACGGCTCAGTAGATAACAGGAGGACTCACACCCTAGAGACCCTAAGTTTGAACCTAACTTGAAGCACTGTATTTCTCCTAGAAATGTCCTCAGATAAAACAATTCAGAACTATAGACTGCCACTGGTAAAACCCAGGTCATGCAAGAATTTGTGAGCTTTAGTCAAAATTATGGCTGTAATAACATTGAAAGAGATATAAAATATTGCACATTTAACCAGTCAAACAATTTGTTGTATGAGGCTTGCAAGATCAAATGCAAGTCTTAAAGTTCTTGATTTTAAAACTTGTATCCCAGATCAAATTTTATTTCAATTAGTGAAATCAGTCTGACTTAACATTTCAGAAATGTTATATTTATACTGTAATGTTTACTGACTACATTGATATAATTTAGGACTGAAGAAGAAGCTTTTAGGACTGAAGAAGAAGCTTACATCTCTGGCAAATGAAAAAGAATGTGATGTGTTACATCCATGAATAAAAAGTATTTGTAACCACCTATATTGGGTGGCAGCCTCCACCCCAGATGGCAATGGATCAATGATGGTGAAGAAATGGTAGTCCCTAGCCAACCATGTACAAAATATTTATCGACATATATATATGGAGACTTATTTACAGAATGTCAGCATGGCAAGTTAGAGGGACGTGAAAGACAAAAAAAATGGATTATTCCATTACCACACAATCCC
The DNA here is from genome assembly GCA_943736015.1 of Tridacna crocea. Classification (NCBI taxonomy): domain Eukaryota; kingdom Metazoa; phylum Mollusca; class Bivalvia; order Cardiida; family Cardiidae; genus Tridacna; species Tridacna crocea. The sequence goes on from OX031063.1 coordinate 50,396,756, forward strand.
TACTTTTGATGACCCTAAAAAAGAAGCCTTTGGAAAACATTGTGGGAAAAGGAGAAAATGCTGGTAACCAGCATTTTCTCCTTTTTCCACAATGTTTCCTACCCTTCACAAAACAAATTTCAAATTTTCAGTTACTTTTATTTTGTCGTCTGCAAATGCTTTCGATTTGGAAAGACCTAAAATTTTGTCGTTTGGTAATGAGTTAAGTCAGGTAATTGAATTAAAGGATATGCTTTTGATTAAATTGGAGTATAATCCCATTGTAACAGCATATGTCATATGGTAGTCAGTGCACCTATGCATGTGTTTCCTGGCCTTCTCAAACCAGTACTGCCACGATTTTCTTTCAAATTCAGTGAGTATTTTCCTCACATACATCAGAGGTTAGAGGCAAAAAATCATTCGAAGGAAAGTTTGCCTTAACCAGGTATCGCACTCAAAATCACTATACCACTAGTCAGATATTCTATCTACCAAGCTACCAGGTGTGGCAAAAATGTATATGCACTTCAATTTTATCATCTTCACCTAAGGTATTATTTAACATCTTTTTCTACAGGTACCAAAGTATGTGAAAAATTGGATGATTTGGTGTTTTCAAGACAGATGAAAAAAGACGTCTCAAAATTATCACCTGGTCCACAGACTGCAGCTCTAGAAGCATTCCACTCTGTAATTAATCACTTTGCCCCAAAGATGATCGGATGTTCCTACCATGGGATACTTAGTAGGTATGTGCATGTGGGGTTAGCTTTGAAAGAGGACCAATAGACTGAATGGTGCATTACGTCACTTTCAAAATTGTTTCAGTCCAAAATTCTGGAATGTATTGCCAAAGGACACTCCCAAGAAAAACTTGATGCATCCAGCAAAAATCTAAACATGTGGCTTCCACGTCACAGGTCCTACAAGTAACCACAGAGCCACCCAGGGGCTCCTTTTAAAAAAGGGAATTCAACCTGTACCAGACAATCCTGACTTATGATTTTCCCCTATTTTCCAATTACCATATACATGTATTTCAAAATAATGTACTGGGCTCAAAGACTGTGATACTCTATATTTATATGTTAGGTCTTTATGTCGGTGAAAGCTTTTAACATTGTTGATTTTGAAATTATAGCACTGCAGTGGATATGATTTAGCTAGAAACAAGAGGGCCAAGATGGCCCTGGATCGCTCACCTGAATTTTGAGAGGACCATAGCCTTTTTTTTTTTTTGAAGGTATTGAAACACTGGAAACAAAATCATTATTTTGCGAAGCAATTTTTAAAAGGTCACCTGTAAAAGTCCTCTCAAAATATGACCAGCAGTTTCAAAAAAGAATTTTTAGGAGTTTCTTAATTTCCGTACAGTGCAAGTAGCTCCCATTCACTAGAGCCATGTTTCTTGACCAATCAAAATTTCGCGAACACATTTTGAAAAAGGCCATTCAAGGAATATTTCTGTGAAACAATTTTCAAATCTGACCAGCCGTTTCAGAGAAGAAGAATTTTCAAGAATTTCTTCATTTCCATATAGTGCAAGTAGCCCCTATTCACCAGAGCAATGTTTCTTTACGAATCAAACTTTCATGAACAATTTTCGAAAAGGGTCACCCAAGGAATATCTCTATGAAAATTTTCCAAAATCTGACCAGCCATTTCAGAGAAGAAGAATTTTAAAGAATTTCTTCATTGCCCTATAGTGCAAGTAGCCCCCATTCACTAGAGCCATGTTTCTTGATGAATCAAAATTTCGCGAACAATTTTTGAAAAGGGTCACCCAAGGAACATCTCTGTGAAATTATTTTAAAATCTGACCAGCCGTTGGAGAGAAGAAGAATTTTTAAGAATTTCTTCATTTCCCTATAGCGCAAGTAGCCCCCATTCACCAGAGCCATGTTTCTTGACGGATCAAAATTTCGCAAACAATTTTTGAAAAGGGTCATCCAAAGAACATTTCTGTGAAATTATTTTAAAATCTGGCCGGCGGTTTCTGAGAAGAAGAATTTTTAAGAATTTCTTCATTTCTGTATAGTGCAAGAAGCCCCATTCACCAGAGCCATGTTTCTCGACAGATCAAAATTTCGCGAACAGTTTTTGAAAAGGGTCATCCAAGGAACATCTCTTCAAAATTATTTTAAAATCTGACCAGCGGTTACAGAGAAGAAAAATTTTTAGGAATTTCTTCATTTCTGTATAGTGCAAGAAGCCCCCAATCACCAGAGCCATGTTTCTTGACGGATCAAAATTTCGCGAACAATTTTTGAAAAGGGTCACCCACGGAACGTCTTGGTGAAATTATTTTAAAATCTGGCCAGCGGTTTCAGAGAAGAAGAATTTTTAAGAATTTCTTCATTTCTGTATAGTGCAAGAAGCCCCCATTCACCAGAGCCATGTTTCTTGACGAATCAAAATTTCGTGAACACTTTTTGAAAAGGGTCACCCAAGGAACATCTCTGTGAAATTATTTTAAAATCTGGCCAGCGGTTTCAGAGAAGATTTTTTAAGAATTTCATCATTTCTGTTTAGTGCTAGAAGCCCCCATTCACCAGAGCCATGTTTCTTGACGGATCAAAATTTCGCGAACAATTTTTGAAAAGGGTCACCTAAGGAACATCTCTGTGAAATTATTTTAAAATCTGGCCAGCGGTTTCAGAGAAGAAGATTTTTAAAGAATTTCCTAAAAAATTATATTTCGTCGCCATGGCAACCAGAGTTTTTGACGGAATCAAATTCTGTGAACAGTTTTTAAAGAGGACCTCCCAAGGAACATTCCAGCCAAGTTTGGTCCAAATCCACCGAGCGGTTTAGGAGGAGTTGATGTTTAAAGAATTGTTGACGACGCACGACGGACGACAGACACCGGGTGATCCTACAAGCTCCCCTTGAGCACGTTGTGCTCGGGTGAGCTAAAAATGATAGTACCTTAAAATATCATTACATGCAACACTTTTAATTTTTTTTACACACATGCATGTAATTCTGTATTTACCTAATTTAATTACCTGTATAATTAAATTTTTTGTTTTTATTTGTCCTCTAAATTTCAGATTTTTCTGACAACATTAAATTTTGCAGACAAAATTTTGCTGAATGACACTATTTATGTTAAATAATGAAAGCTCTGATAGTGTAAATCTGAAAGTACGCTTTTTGTAATGCAACTAGCATTTTCTTTTGATCAAATTATGATATTAAGATGGATGTTTTGCGTAAATTAAAATCAGCATGGATACTCTGCTAGTTTTTGTATATATTATATACATCAAATAATGTTTGTACATATTCATATTATACAAATCAGATATAAATAGGCCACCAAGACCACCCAAGAACAAAAAGCCACGGAGTGAGACAAAGAGTTCAAAAGTGGCGACAAAGAGAACTAAGACGAGTGAAACTCCTGCTAAGGTGGAGGAAAAACAAAAGCGTGAGGCAGCCATAGTCTTCTAAACTCATGGCGGCCAGGCTACTTGAGAATAAAGGTCTTTCCATCAATGGAGTCAAACAGTACACAGCACAATCCTGCACAAAAGCCAGTACAACTCAACATGCAACCAAAAATCACATCATCTACAATCACACATCCAATTATTCAAACAGCAAACCAGCATTCAAATACCACACAGTCCCAGTTATATACGCCTCTGAACAGTATTCCACAAGTATTCCACAAGTCACAGTCTCTACAACAAAATTATATGGCAGGATACAACACTGAAAATGTCAATGATTGGAACTATTTTGGTAGTAATTACACAAATAGTGCCTCAGAATACTTTGCTGATTCCTTATCTTCTGAAGTTGCTCCCCCCCACTACAGACTGCTCTAAGTGTTAACCATACATCAATGCACTAGATCAAAGGGTAAAGTATTTAGAAGAAAAAGTAGAGGCTCTGGCATCAGCCATGTCAACATCTTCAAAGTCCATTCAAACTGTTCAGCAGACAAACAAACCATTCTATCACTGGCCTTGTCCTCAAACAGTGGTACAAACCTCTGACACACTAGAAACTCATGCTATCGATGAACAGAATTCCTAACAAATGAAAGGATGAATGAATGTTGTTTTATGGTGCATCGACAGCTTTGGTCATTTAGCGCGCATATCTATGTTAAAAGATAATAAACGTGGAGTTGTGTAAACTGAATAAAGTTTAAATGACAATAAAAGAATTGAAGTAAGAAAATTTAATGCATAAAGGGCATCATCAAGTTACAGGGCAATCCCTATATACTCAAAAGTTTTAAATGATAAGAACTGAAGTATGCATAAAGGGCATTATTGAGTTACATGGCAATCCCTATATACTCAAAAAGTTTTAAATTATAAGATTTAAGAATGTGATAAAAAGGTTTGAACTCAATGCTGGTTTGATAAAAAGAAGTTTTTAAATGAAAAAGAAATATGTGTCATTTATTATGTGCATAAAATATGATATTGAGTGGCTGGGCGTCCCTGCCTACTCCAAAGCTTTAGATTAATATAAAGATTACCTGTTAATTTTGTTTTAAATACATTGAGCATGCTCGTTGTTTACATTACCCCACCCAAGTGGGATCTGTTCTGCTAACCAGACATCATGTGCTACATGGCACGGTTACCGGCTCTAAATGGCTGGTTCCTTTGTTCTCAATAAATGTGCTCATGGTAACTGGCACTAAACGGCTGGTTTCTTTTTTCAGAATTAATGTGCTTATGGATGGTAGTTGTTTTGTTTCTTTTCTCAAAATACTTTCAGTTTGGTCTTATATAAGACAAATTTAAAAAAAAAAATGTAGGTATAAGTTTTTTCTTTCATTTATTTTAATACCGTCACGTGACAGCCTCATCCAATCAGCTTACAGTCTATGCTTGGGATTTAAATATTAACGGTGGCTGACTTTTCAGCCAATCAAAACTTGTTATTGTTTCTTGGAACCAATCAGCAGTCTATGCTTGGGATTTAAATATTAACGGTGGCTGACTTTTCAGCCAATCAAAACTTGTTATTGTTTCTTGGAACCAATCAGCAATGCGATAGGCCATGCTCAATTATTTTTTCAACCGTTGGCGTCAGTTTCAAAATTGTTAGCTTTGTGCATGGACATTTCAAGATTGATTGTTTTTTCCTAAATAATTCAGAAGTTGTTGAACATAGATAATATATCATTTGGCCTTGTGGTCGTCTTAGACCCCGTGTTTAAACCTTGTGTAACATCGGACGAAAGAATTTACACGTAAACATGTACATCGATTTAATCGGGGCAATATCAAATGGCTGCAAAAATTCAAGGACGCATTTTGTGAAACAGATGTTTGAAATTCCAGATTGGTATTTGCTGACCGAGAAGGAAGAGAACAAACTTTATAACTATCTTTAAGAATCGAGGAACCCACAGGAAGCTAAGTTCATTAGATTACTGGATTGTTCGACAATATGTGATGAACTGTTCTGTTATTTTTGTCCTGCCAACGCCGGAGATATTATAAGGCTATGTGCCCCAGGCAAAAATTACATGGATAGACAGTAAAGAAAAGGAATTATTTCCCTTTTAGGGCAACCTCTTTAATTCGGACTTTAAGAATCATGCCACAGACAGATATCATCGTCGAAAATCAAGACGCCGTCAATACGGCCGTTATTACTGATCTGTCTGATCAGGACGTCTTAATCCAATAGTCTGTCGAACAAAGTGAATACGGCCGCAATCGACGAACTTATTAAGCAAGGCTCTGACAGCTTGGAAGCTCTCAAGTTAGTTGCCATGGAGGATTTAAGTTCCCAAAACATCCCGATGGGTCAACGACGCCATATTTTTCACATTGCGCAAGCGCTCTACGCAGCCGAGGCTACTTCCGGAACCGGAAGTGATAGTAATTCAATGTCGGCGACAACGGGACTCAATGGGGATTCCCATATAGCACACGAACAGCCTAATCAACAACAAGCTTCTTCGCCGGATGTGTATAGTCGAACTTTATTGAGCACATTACTTGGGCAGCAGACTCGATTTTTAAATTCAGTTAGATCAGATACTAGTGTAAATGGTTCATCCCTATGTGTTGGGCAACCTAGTTTAGGTGTAAATGATATTCAAGCGAGGAGTGCCCAAGGAGGATTGCAGCCATCTTGGAGTGACCCACAAGTGCATATAGCGTCAGCAACAGGTAAGTCGGCTTCAACCTATTATGACATCTGTGACTTTGTCCCCAATGCTATTGAAGAAGAATTTCTGGTTGGGGGGGGGTGGGCAGGGTGAACAACAGTTGGTTATAAAATCTGGACCAAGGAAACCTAAGCTTGAGTCTCTCACCCTGTCACAGTGGTCTGTGGCCAACCTAGCCATCCTCTATAGGCTTGCAAATGAGGGCAAACTTGCAGGTTCTAGCCTTATGGATTATTTGTCCTACTCTACTAAAGTATATCAGCTTGTGCAGCGTTTCAGCCTGGCTTCGGTCTTATTATATGATAGGGAATACAGGAAACTTCAGGGCTCCATGAACTTCAGATGGGGAACTGATGTGCAGCACTTGCATACCCTTTTCCTGCAGCCTAGGGCTAATTCAGGTGCTCAAAGAGCTTCAATTACTGTAAACAAACAAGGTAGTGCCCAACCCTCACTACGGCAAAGGTCTGATAAACGCATTGAGATCTGTCGCAATTACAATTCAGTTAATTAATGTAGTTATGAACAGTGTCGGTTTAAGCACAAGTGTATTGTCCCGGGTTGCACTCAGCAGCATTCCACCACCGCTCATTCTTATGAAAAAAAAATAGATTTTGAGGTCAATCCCTTGCCGGGTCTTCGTCTCACTGCTTGGGAAGAAGAACTGATGGACGACTTTGACCGCGACTTTATACTTAATGGCATTGAACATGGGTTTGATATAATTGATGATAATGCTAATGTTACAACAGTATCATGTAAAAACCATCCTTCAGCTAGCCCCTCTAGTCCACTTTATGATAAGGCCACATCTCAAGTTATTCAAGAAATTCAGAATGGTCACTGTGTCCCTAAAATAGTTAGCCCAATGGCCGCAATCCCCAAACCCGATGGGGGAATCCGTCTAATCCATGACTGTTCTCGCCCAGAGGGTGAGTCTGTAAATGATTACTGCTCAGTAGATTGGCAACAAAAGTTTGCCAGTGTTGATGATGCGGCAGCCCTAATGACTAAAGGATGCTACTTTGCAAAAGTAGATTTAAAATCTGCATATAGGAGTGTTGAGCTCAACAAAGCTAGTCAGGGTGTAACAGGACTTTCCTGGGACTTTGGGGGGACTACAGTTTATCTCAAGGACACTAGGTTACCCTTTGGTGCACGTCGTAGTGTTGGCATTTTTCACAGACTTACCCAAGCTGTAAGACGCATGATGGAGCGCAAGGGATATGACCTCACAATTGTCTATCTTGATGACTTTTTGCTTATTTCTGAATCAAAAGAAGCTTGTGCTCAAGCATTAAGAATACTAATACAGCTTCTCTGGAAGCTTGGCTTCATGATACACTGGGGAAAAGTAGTTGACCCCACTACATGCATAACTTTTTTAGGTATAGAGATCGACTCTATTTCCATGACGCTTCGACTACCTGCAGCTAAACTGCTGCTTCTTAAACAAGAACTTCAGGGTTCCCTACACAAGTCCCGCTTTACAAAACGTCAGCTCCAGTCTCTGGCTGGTCGTCTTTCATGGGCAGCAAGTGTCATTAAAGGCGGGCGAGTTTTTCTCCGTCGAATTTTGAACACTATTCGAATGCTCAGGCATAATACTCATTGCGTCAGACTTAACTCTGAGGTCCATCAGGACCTGAAATGGTGGGCAAATTTCATGGGTACCTTCAGCGGGCGATCCACTGTCCTTGATCGTAGGCCCATTCACTGCGTGTTCACAGATGCTTGTAACGATGGTGCAGGTGGGTCCTTTGGGAAGGATTGGTTTTACCTTAACTTATCACAGGATTGGCCGAGTGCTGCTCACTTTCATATCAATGAGAAAGAAATACTTGCAGTGGTAATTGCAGCATATCGTTGGGCATATCTGGCAGAATAAAAACATTATAATACATTCAGATAATCAAGTTACAGTTTCAGCATTGGTTAAGGGCACCTGTCCCAATATGGAAATTATGAAATGTATCCGTAGCCTCTTTTGGCTTTCTGCAGTTTTCAACTTCCATTTGACTGCTGCCTTTTTGCCTGGAATCCATAACATAGCTGCAGACAGCGCTTCTCGTCTTAGTGCCCCTGGATCCCTTGAGATCTTATGGAAGTTTACTATTATTCCCCCCTCAATTTCCACATGTCCCTCTCACTTTTCTGCTTGACAGATTCCCTCACTGGTGGGCAATCTACAGCCACTAAGATCTGTATGACTCCTCCAAGCCTGCTTAGCAGCCTGGACAGAGAGGTTCTCCACTACCGGGCCAACAGTTTCTCTAGTTCGACCATGAAGACCTATTCAACCCAGCAAGTCGCTTTCCTTAAGTTCTGTGCAGACATGAAAATAACCCCAGTTCCCCTGTTCCAGGCAGATTTGGGACGATATATCGCGTTTTTGTCTAGAAGGCTCTTTTCAATTCTGTCCGAAAGTATTTGAATATAGTTCGTTTAATGCATCTTGAAGCTGGCCTTCCAAACCCTTTGGAGAAAAATTGGTATGTTTCATCAATCCTAAAAGGGGTCAGGAGGGTTAAAGGGGATGCAAGTGAGCAGAAGTTGCCTATTACTCCTGATATTTTGGCACTGAACGGTTCTCCTGATGACAAATAGGTCCCGACTGACGGGTATGAAATGAGAGCATTCATAGGAATTAATTTAATAATGGGAATCAACAATTTGCCGGAAGCCAACATGTACTGGTCAGGAAATTCCTTCTTGGGTAATGCTGGGATCCAAAATGTAATGAGCTGCAACAGATATCGGAAGCTTTCCCAGTATTTTTATGTTTCTGACCGTGCCTCTGAAGTCCCTCATGACCATCCACAGCATGACAGGCTACACAAGGCGAGATGAAATCATATTACCAGGACATTCAAGTGTACGTACCATCTTTCAAGAGAAGCCACTGTTGATGAGGCCATGGTGAAGTTTGCCGGGAAACTTTCATTCAGACAGTATATGCCTGCTAAACCTATAAAGAGGGGTATCAAAATATGGATGCTGTGTGACTCGAACAGTGCTTACCTATCCAAGTTTGATGTTTATCTCGGTAAAAACAGCATGAACGATGGAAATGGCCTTGGGCACAATGTTGTCGACCAATAGACGATTTGCCAATTAGATTTGATATAAGCGATATTTCCATTTTATCGTAAGCGGCGCACCAAAAATATCACGTGACACCGGACAAACAAAGCATTATTTCAATAATAAATGCCGTATTTCCCGTTCGCAATTCCTTTAAATTTGGACAAATTCATAACTAAAAAGAAAATGGCATGGCAAGAAATTTAAAGAAAATCAATTCTAACACAATTCAAACATATTTCATGATATTGCATTTGAAAAAAATAATCATAAACAGACAAAATATGCATTTAATGAGATCGTATTGAAATAAAGAGCATGTTGAGACTGAGAACGAACTTACCCTCTGAAACCTGTTTAAAATTCATAATCCTGTCCATTAATAATCACTAAAGGGGTAAAGTGATATGAAACAAAAGATAAGAAGAGTCAATTTAATGTGACACGTGCGTGTTAATCTGTAAGAAGCAAGTACATTACAGCTGTTCTAGAGGTCACCCACCCTGCAGTGCGATACCGAGATCAAAGGAACACCGAGTTAACCCTACACCTATTTTTAGTAAGATTTCATTAGATTCTTTTTAACCCTTTACCAAACAATCCCTGGTTTTTACGACCCTGAGATAGAAGCATTTTGAAACCATTGTTGGAAATGAAGGAAATGTTGGTAACCATCATTTTCTCCTTTTACCACAATGTTTTCTACCCTGCTGGAAACAAATTTCAATTTTGAAATATGTTGGTTTTTTTTTGGTCTTTCAATTTGGACCAGTCTAAAAATTTTGTTGTTCGGTAAAGGGTTAAATACTCAAAATGAAGCTTGAATAAATATTTTGTGAAGAAGTTATGGATGGTCTGAAACTTGATCTGAAGCCATGTTACTTTTGTTTCATATCTATAACATGAATTTATTCTTCAATAGGTACATACCTGAAAGTGCAACAAGGATGTTTGATAATAGTGTTTTAATATCAGTAAATGGACTGTCCCTGGATAGCTATGTAACCTTTTTGCCAAAGTATTTTGAGCGACCTGGAAAAAAAGGTGGCAGACGTGCTGATTTGTCTCACTGTCTGTTACTTGTCTCACTTCCTCAACCTTAACACCCCACCCCACTAACAAAAAAGTAATCGATATGTAGTTCAGAAGCATCTGTGAAAAATAAATTTTTAAAGTGTGAGAGAAAATATTTATGGAAAAAAGAAAGGGCTTGCAACAAGCATTTTCTCCTGTTTCAACAATAGTTTTTTTTTTAACTTTTTCAAAGACAATTACAACCATTTAAAACCCATATCCCAAGCCCTTAGAAATACAGGTTTTAAAAATGTTGTTGAAAAGGGATAAAGTTCTAGTAACCAACCTTTTCTTCATTTCCTTTGCTATCCTTCCTACAGAAAATTTCATTTTTAATACACATTCAAATAGTTATCTGCAAAGGCTTACAGTCTGGGCAAGTCTCAAATTTCTGTTTCACAAAGAGTCAATGAAAATATCAGTGTTGTAAAATATGGGGGGGGGGGGGGGGGTAACATCAATATAACTGCATTAGACTTTTCCTATTTTTATGTGTGATATTATTCAACCAATGTTTGCCGAATTCCGTAGCTAAGTTTGTAACGTACAGGCTTGAAGTCCAGGAATCTGTGCTTTGATTAATTTAAACTAGTAATTTGATAATTTGATTAATTTAAAGGGCAAATCAACAAGTTTCTGATATGATTAGTTTTGAAATCTACATCAATCAAATGGCAACCTGGTAATATTGTAATTTGAAAAAAAAATTAGTAAAAGTACTTTTTTTCAATTTATATTTTTGCTTATTAGTTTTTCTTGCATCGCTTACCTCCCTTACTTATTGTAGCGCACCTTGATCTGTGACGTTATAGGAGCGTTTGTTTCAATATGGACCGTGTTTCAGATAGTGAAATGAGCGATATTTAAGACGAAGGAATACACGATTCTAGGCCGGTAAGGCCGTACATGTACCACTGAGTTTTTAATGAAACTTAATAGTTTCTGATGATGAGGATAAAAGTAAAAATTCGCCCACCAATGGCGAAAATAACGATGTTATGCCGGACTTTTGAACAGCGTGATGAGTATCACGCCTACATGTATTAGGCTACGGGGCGAACGTCGCTTACAGAAATATTATTCGATACATGATAAAATTAAGTGTACGGCATAAGCTTTGTTTCACTTGAAGTATTTTCAGTAGATTTACGGGTGGCATTAATAATAATTATAATAAAAAAGACGGTTTCAAGACAGTTCCACGACTACACAGTTCCCCGACACTTTTAAAGACATTTCTCATACACTTTAGTTTCATGTCAAATAACCGATTTCTTGACTTTTACGATTGATAATCGTGAAATGTTAGTTCTAACTATTTGTTGGTAGATTCTATATTTGTACCTTGTAAAGAATTCTGTAAACATTGACAGGTACAAAATTTGTTCTCTCATGGGTGAAGGGTTACACAATAAATCGCGATTTTCGTGAGAATAAGAATAGTTTGAAATGCTGTTAACGAGCGTGAAATTTGAGAAAATAATATGTTCCGAGATCGTTAAGACAATCATCAAAATTATTTTATATTCTGGGTAACCACGTTTGTATCAATTTATCCTTTATCCACAATATTTTCTACTTTTAACTCTTTACCATACGACAAAATATTAAACAGGTCCAAACTGAAATAGCTTGCAGACGACAAAATAAAGTTATATATTTCAAAAATTGAAATTTTTTTCCAGTAGAGTAAAACACTGTGTTAACAGGAGAATATGCTGGTTACTAGGTTACTTTCTACTAGGTAGCTGGTTACTTTCTTACAATGTTTTTAAAAGTCTGCTGTCTTCGGGGTCGTAAAAATTATGGATTGATTGGTAAAGGGTTAAATATAAATCCCACACATTGGGCACAAGTTCTGGTTAAGTTCACAGGGAGCAGTATCCGAATTTGAATTTTGCTTTGAATTTGGTCTGGTCCAAAATTTGCCGTCTGGGAAAGGGTTAAATTGTTACCAAACATCAAATTTATTGACTCAATCGAATTGAAAGCAATTAGTGTCAACAAATTAAATTTAACTCGCATGTTTGGACTTGTTTTTGATGGGTAAAAAACATTGTAGAAAAAGGAGAAAATGCTGGTCAGCAACATTTCTCTTTTACCTATAATGTTTTCGAAAGTTTTTTCTATCTTTACAAGGGTCGTAAAAACAAAAGATTTCCCTCAGTAGGATGTCTAGAAGACAGAGTATGGAGAGGAACAGGGAAATATCCACAAATCGGAAATGTAAAGATACAATTCAAAATTTGTTCAAAATGATAGTAAGTTGTCAAATCATTTTTAAGAGTGAAATGTCTAAGAGAAGAAGTGTACGGGATAAAAGCTGTAACATGGGTTTACTGTCACAAACAAACATTACAGAGTAAAGGGGTGAGATATGCAAATGTTATGTAACCATTTCCTGTATTGTTTCAACTGGCCGGTGATGGATTAACATTTATGACCATGACTAGGGGTAGCCAGATACTGACTTCACCCTTTACCATGCAAACCCTAGGTCTAGTTTCCAATACCCAAAGAAAGAGTGTTTGAAAAACAGTGTGGGAAGAAAAAGATGTTTACTGTTTAAGGGCAAATCCTAATATATTTTGACCATACTGTTTTTTGCTCCAATCAGCTGCAAATATTTTTGGTTCACAATTCTTTTGTTGTCTGCAAATGCTTTCAATTTGAACCAGTCTAAAATTTTTGTGTTTGGTGAATGGTCACTTGACCCTTTGTTTTTTTACAACCCTGAGACAGGAGCCTTTTGAAACTATTGTGGAAAAGGAAGAAAAAGCTGAAACACTTGAAAGTTAACATCATTTGAACAATCCAGACTTTGGTACTTGCAAAATCTATGAATTTGGATGAATATGTTATGTTGTTGCCTTTGAAAACATTGTGAGGAAAAGAGAAAATGCTAAGATTTTCTCCTTTTCCCATAATGTTTTCCATCCTTTCCAAATCAAATTTCATTTCAACTTTTTGATTACCATTTTTTGTCATGTGCAAATTAACCCTTTACCAAACAATCCCTGGTTTTTACAACCCTGAGATGGAAGCCTTTTTAAAACATTGTGGGAAAAAGAGAGAATGCTGGTAACCAACATTTTCTTCTTATCCTACAATGTTTTCTATCCTGGTGGAAACAAATTTCAATATTTCAGTTAGGTTTACTTTGTTTGCAAGTGCTTTTAATTTGGACCATTCTAAAATTTTGTCTCTTGGTAAAGGGTTAAATGTTGAAAACATTTGGGAAAAAAAGGGAGAAAACGGCACCAATTTCTACTTTGTCCAGAATGTAGATCTAGAAAAGGATAAAATATTACGAAAAACAATTAAAGGAATTACCGACCTTATGTTTGTTTTTCTTTTTGGAGATTGCCATTGCGGAATGTCTGTCTCAAATATGGCCTATCTTATTTCGACTCGGAGTTTCGAACAATGTCGGCACAGCATCAGGTTTTAATCGCAGCCTAATATTCCTATAACCAACTTCTTTTACGAGTTTTGGACTTATTAAGAACTGACTGTCCTCGAAGTGTTTCAAACACAATTTGGAATGAACTGATGGCACAAAATCCTCCGTTACTGTCCGGCCCCGGTTTAAACGTTGAATCCATAGTTTCCTCCTTTTTAATTCCTTCGGAAATTTGAACATACTAATTCTATGTGTTCCTGATTCGACGTTGAAGCCATAGGCTGCACAATTTACCATTTTTTCGGCTGAATTCTATGTTAATACTCAGATATCTGCGTATAATCATCAGCGTTCCTACTTATTTCTACTGACTGTAAACACAGGCTTACGCGACTATGACGTCACACAGGTACGGGAGATAAGCGAATCAGGGGAAGTAAGCCATGCACCGTTTCTGGGGCCGTATATCAGCGTGACAATTCGAGCGTGATTTATGGCATGTTACAGAGTGGTATTTATGAAAACTGATGGACACGTGTTTACTAACATCATTTGCAGCTGATTGGAGCAAAAAAACAGTATGGTAAAAAAATCTTAGGATTTGCCCTTTAAACTAGTAATTTGATAATTCCCCCCCCCCAAAAAAAAAAGAAGAAAAAAAAAAAAAAAAAAAACTCGTTCCAGTATCTGTTAAAAGACAGAGACAGTCTACAATCAAGAAACTGGGACATTATACATTTTGAATTTACAGCGAAAGTCCTGACTTTGACATAATTAACATTTTTAAAATTCTTTATAGTTGCATTTTTCTCATATTACTTTTTGAACTACCGTGTAAGTTCACTATCGTAATAACAAAGTTTAATTCAAATTTCAAACCATACATTCCCTCTAGGAAAAAAAGATATTAGAGATTCATTTTCAGGAAGCGAATACGTGCTATACTTATTTTCATTGCAAAGCTAGTAAAGGGTTAGCTGGGTGTTCGTTTGATCTCGGTATTTTACCGTCAAAGTGGGTGATCTATATGAAAAGATGTGATGTTCTTTTTAGGCACCGACTAACACATAAGTGTCACAATTAAGCGTTTATTCCGTTTAGTCTTAGGTTGATCACTTGAAAAGGTTTGGAATTGTTAAAATCTGTTACAGAGGGTCAATCTCGAGGAAAAATCTCTCCGTATCGGATAGTGAAGATCTAGGATCAGACTGCACGATTTTCGTAATCTGATCTGAATCTATATTGTCTGAAAAAGGTGATCGAATCACGCTTGGCAGCCTAAGGGTTAATGCAGTCTGCATACAAAAAGTTCTATCAACAGTCCCGGCAGGAGACAACGCTTATGATACCGCTTTACTGTCTGAAGTCTACCGAAACATTGACAAAACAAGTTCTTTCTTGTGTGTGTCTTCGAAAAAGATAATTGATAAAACTACTGGCATGGCCGTTTTAGGTTTTTTGTCTTTTTTATCGCGTTTAGGGTGTATTCCATGACCCTTTCACTATGCGTTTATATACAAGATTGAGATAGATTGTCCGGTGGAAAGGGAAGTAACTCGTGGTGACACGTCAGTAACGGTAATTGGCAGATGGTCTATTGACAAATGAGATACGACATTCACATATGCATGTTTACTTTGATAATTTTTTCACAAGTATCCCACTTGTTGAAAAATTATTGGAGCAGGGCCTGTATGCATGTGGGACTGTAAGACCCAACAGACAAGGATTTCCTCTGGAACTTAGGGAGCCAAGAGATGTGAAGAATCGAGGGGATTTCGCTGTGCTACAGAAAGGTTCATCGCCACTGACAGTCTGGAGGGATAAGAAGCTTGTGTAACACCTTTCCACAATGAGCCACCCAAATGACATACCACAAGCAACAAGACGTGTAGGAGCCAATGTGATTAACCTGCGACAGCCCCTCACTGTCTCTGCATACAATAGGTTCACGGGAGGAGTGGACTTACATGATCAATTCTGCATGAAATACGATGTAGGAAGAAATTCTAAACAAGAGCCGTCAGAGGCGGATTATGCTCCCCGAACAGGTGCTTGTCATAAAATATATGAAATTGATATAAATTCACTTCTTTTATCCTTAACAGGACCTGTTCATGCCCCCCAAAAATTGAAGAGAAAAGGCAATTACTATCTTAGAGATAGCCAACACAAACTTGTAGAGGACAATAAGCCCACTAAGCCCCCTTTTCCCATAAGATAATATTGCATCATTGAAATAAATACAACGGGTGTGTGGTTTGTGGCATTTTTTAATAATAATTCAAAAT
Source organism: Tridacna crocea (assembly GCA_943736015.1). NCBI lineage: Eukaryota > Metazoa > Mollusca > Bivalvia > Cardiida > Cardiidae > Tridacna > Tridacna crocea. The sequence goes on from OX031063.1 coordinate 50,412,744, forward strand.
TTGAAATTTCATATAATTTCGAGCAGTCATGTAGTAAATATTACATAAAACGATTTTTTACATGAAGCCCCCTTTTTCCGTGACACAGCCTGAAATTCATAAACCGGATGAGAGGTACCTGGGCAACGTTCCAACAAGTTCAGATTAGAAATTTCACAAAGTTTTGAGCCCTGATGTAGAAGATGCTAGTGAAAAACAATTTTTTCCATAAAGTCCCCTTTTTCCGTGATGCAGCCTCAAATTGAGAAACCAGGATAGAGGTATTTGCGCATTAATAATTCATAGATTGAAAATAACAAGGGCACATGCTGAAACTTGTAAAACAAGATATAACCATGAAGCTTCATGAGATGTTAGTAAAAATTGCAATTTTGCATTAGAGACCCTTTTTTCTTGGCATTTTACAATAAACTCCCTTTTTCCATGATAGATGGTCAAATTGAAAAAACACATAGATAAAGAAACAAGAGTACATGGTGAAACTTTGAAAAAACAATATAACCACGAAGTTTAATGAAATTTTGATCAAAACTGAATGAGATATTAGTAAAAATTGGAATTTTGCCAGAAACCCCCTTTTTCCATGACAGAACATCAACTTAAAAATGCCTAGATTAAAAATAGCAAAGGCACATGCTGAAACTTTCCATAAACAATATAACCATGAAATTTCATGATATTTTGACAAAAACTGAATGAGATATTAGTAAAAATTGCAATTTTGCATTAAGCCTCTTTTTTCCATGACACAGGGTCAAATTGAAAAACCGAGAAATATACGTCGGCACTTTACCCTAAGGAGTTCATATATGAAGTTTTATCCAATTTAGTCCAAGAGTTGTGGAGAAATGTCTTCGGACGGACGGACGGACAGACGAAGCGGCGACTATATGCTGTGGCGACTTTATGGTGGAAATACCTCTTTCGGTTTTTTGTGAACTACAGCCTGGTGAATGCCTACATCCTTTTAAAGAGCAGCTCTACCCGAACAAATAAAAAGAAAAGATTTAAGCAGCTGGACTTTAGAGTGGAATTAGCAAAGGACTTGATCTGGGGCTATTCAAGACGAAAGCGATCTGGGGCTTGCTTGGATTTTCCAGGACTTGTCGAAGCCCAGAATATACAAGGGCATAACAACAGGCGATTAGAAGGCCAAAGAGAAGGTGCCAATTTCATCTAAAGCAGCTTGGGATAAGGAAAGAAACTGTTTATGGTTGTACAGTATGTAAAGTACACCTATGTAAGGAAGGCTGTCACCATAGATATCATAAGTGAACATGTAAATATTGTGATGTAAATAATAAGTGTATATATGAATCAAATGTGTTGCAAAAAGAAAGAAAACAGTGGAATTTAATTTGTTTTTGTACATTAACGCTTTCCCAAGCAAGCCCTGGTTTTTACATGTCTGCAGTAAGTCTTTTGAAAACACTGTGGGAAAAGGAGAAATTACTTGTAACGAGCAATTTCTCCTTCTCCCACAGTGTTTTTTCACTCTTTTTGAGAACATTCTGTCATTTTCTCCAAAACTAAAATTGCTGTCTGCAAACTCTTTCAGTTTGGAAGAGTCCAAAATTTATCGTTTGGGAAATGTGCAGTTTAATCTTTGATCCATACTGTCCAATATACTTTTATTTATTTCCCTCAAAATAAGTTTGAAATTGCAATATTTGTTTTCATTATTGGCTGAAAAGTTGTGCAGAGTTTCTGAAAATATTTTGGAGAAGGGCAAATGTCTTGAAATGAAAATTTTCTTCTTTTCCATAATATCTTTCAACCCATGCCATCATTATCCTTTTCAGATCAGTAAAATACTAAGTTTCTCCATTTTGAATGAATCCAAATTATCACAGAAAAGAAAGTCTAAATTTTAATCTGGAAGAAAATTTAGTACATTTTTTAGTTTTTACAAATTAATTTTAAAAATATTGCAACCAAGAAACTGTGATTTTTAATTGTTTTTTTTTAATATGTCTTTATAAATATTAAGAAAAATATACAAATTCTTAAGCAAAATTTAGTTTCATATTTTCAATTAGCTGTTTCCTGTGTTATATTTCAAAATTGCTTGAAAACAAATATACCATAAAAAAGATTGTTTTTTCCTCTAAAAAAAAGTCATTTACATTATTATGATCAGATTATTAGAAAATGCTCAAATTTTGATTCCAAGTAACCTACTTTGATTTTCCACCATTTTATCAATTCCTTATATGGAGATAGGTACATAAAAAGGCTGGCTTATCATATTGGGGACTGATGAGCCATTACCTGTATTGGGTATTGACAGGAATGGTCAATCATTGGATTTTCCTGTGGAGGATAGGGTTAAAAAAAGGGTCAGTTCATCAATTGAACACTGTTTTATGTCCTTTAACATGTATTCTAATCACATCTGACATCTCACAATTATGTTTCCAAGTTTCACCAGGACTTGGAAGGGTATGTCACTTGTCTTGCTCAAGGATGTAGAAGAGAAAGCTTTTTTGGGGACAAAAACTCACATTTGTCTGGATCTGTACGCTGCACTTTACAAAGGTATTTATAACTTTTGTAGTGTTAGTGGATCAAAATGTAATCAGTCATCATAAACTAAACTTTCCCTTTATTTATCTTTTAATTCTAGAAATGTGGCACATCCAGTGAGTTTGAGGTAGACCTTGTACCAGGATATAATGGGGCAAAGATCTCTGTGCAGCAACTTGATGTTTGCCTCAGAAAGGCAAAAGGTAGTGGCACTGCACTTGCACGTCTGCTGTGCAGTGTTTTCTTTACAGAGGACATCCTGGCCAAAGTTCGGTACGTGGCACTAAGGATATGCCTGCTTTAGATGCTACCATTGTAAACGCAATAATCAGTAAGTGTTTTTGTACAAATTTAATGGACATGAAATTTTACTCTGCAAAACTACAAAATTTTGAACCCAAATGAAAACATGCAAAACTACAAAATTTTAGACCGAATGAATGTTGTTTTATGATGCATCAACAGCTTTGGTCATTTAGCACATAATTATCTATGTTGAAAGATAATACAAGTGGCATTTTTTAACTGGAAAAGGTTTTATTATTATTATTATTATTAATTGGTGTTTTATGGCGCATCGACAGCTGTGGTCATTTAGCGCGCATGAAGGTAATACTTAGAAACAGTAAAATAAAATGTTAATTTGAAAATCTATATTTTATCATAAAAATCTATCTCTTTTAAGTAATCTAAAATGTTATTCTGTTTGCATGTAAAAATAAATTTTGCAAACTATCAACATTAAAATGTTTTGACCGTATACGGTCGAAGTTTTTACAGTTTAATAAAACATGTTTTACAGTTAAAGGTTCATTACAGTTTATACATTGTGGTGCTCTCTCATTATTTAAAAGATGTAAATGGGAAAACCTTGAGTGTCCCACACGACATCTTGTTAAAATTACCTGATCTTTTCGGTTACAATAAAATTCATATTTATCATTAAAATTTGGCTTGATCGCTAAAAGCTTGTTGTTAAAACATTGTTGCCATTTCATTTGACATTCTGATTTTATAAATTCATTTATTTGTTGTTTTTTGTCAGTATAAGGAATTTTTATGTTGGCTATGTTCATTTTTATAGCATCCTTTGCTTCTTGATCAGCTATTTCATTACCTTTTATATCAATGTGGCTGGGTACCCAGCAGAATATTATTGTCTTTGACCTACATAAATAATTATATTTTCTTAAAAATTGTTGAATCAATGGATTTGGGTTATCAGGATGTTTCAAAGATTGTAAAACTGACATTGAGTCAGAAAAAATTATGAATTTCTTGTTATTATTGTTTTGTATTGAACAGAGAGCAATGTTTAAAGCTACAGCTTCTGCTGAAAAAATAGAGCTATAATCTGGTAATCTTAATTTGACAGTTTCTTGCTTGTGTACTGAAGCACAACCAACTTTGTTATCTTGTTTCGAACCATCAGTATATATTGAAATGTAATCTTTATACAGTGATTTGATTTCTAAAAATTTATTTTGATAAAATAATGGATTTGTAACCGATTTCTTATTTACATTGAGATCAAAAATAATATTTGGTGGATCTATGGTCCACGGCTCTTTCACAGGAAGTTTAAAGGGCTTAATATTCTTTACATTTATATTTGATTCATTAAGAAGAGGTTCAACTCGTAGACCAAGTGGTTTGATAAAATTAGGTTTATTCTGAAAGAGTATTCTGTTTGGTGGATTAAAAATGTCATTGTAAACAGGATTCTTTGCATTTGAAGCTAGTTTAGTTACATACTGTAAGGATAGTTTTTTCCTTCTATCATATAAGGATGGTTCCTGAGCCTCTGAATATAAACTTGTGACAGGTGACGTACGGAAAGCTCCTAAAGCTAACCGAAGACCCTGATGATGAATAGTATCCAACTTTTTTAGATAACTTTTACGTGCAGAGCCATATATAATACATCCATAATCCAGTTTTGAGCGAATTAAAGATCTGTATAGATTTAAAAGAGTTTTCTTATCTCCTCCCCAATCAGAGTGAGAAAGTACTTTTAAAACATTTAAAGCTTTTTGACATTTCAGTTTCAAAGCATTTATATGTGGGATGAAAGAAAGTTTTTTGTAAAAGATAACTCCTAAAAACTTTGCTTGATCTACAATTGGAATTGGACTATTATATATTTTTAGTGATGGATCCAAGTGCCATCTGCGTTCTTGGCAGAAGTGTACACAGTTTGTCTTTGTCTTGGAAAATTTAAAACCATTTTCTACAGTCCATTTCTCAATTTTATCTAAATTATTTTGAAGCTTAGTTTCAATTGTTTTCATATCTTTGGACTTGTAACATATTAAAAAGTCATCTACATATAAGGAACAGTTCACATCGTCATCTAGACATTTTACAATATTGTTAATCTTGATGTTGAACAGAGTAGGTGAGAGGATACTTCCTTGAGGAACTCCCTGTTCTTGTTCATAGTCATCAGAAAAAGATGTGCCAACCTTAACTTTGAAACATCTATTTGATAAAAAGTTAGAAATAAACTTTGGTAGATTTCCCCTTAATCCAATTTTATGAATATCTTTTAAGATGCCATGTTTCCAGGTGGTATCATAAGCTTTTTCTAGATCAAAAAATATGGCAACTACATGTTGTTTCTTTACAAAAGCATTTCTGATAAAAGATTCCAATCGTACCAGTTGATCTGTGGTGCTTCTGTTTTTTCGGAATCCTGATTGATGTTCCGATATAATATTATTGGATTCAAGGTAAAAATTAAGTCTGTTGTTAATCATTCTCTCCATGGTCTTACATATACAACTAGTTAAAGCTATGGGTCTATAATTTGTTGGATTTGTATGATCTTTATTTGGCTTAGGAATTGGAATGATTGTAGCTTTGGACCAACTTTTCGGGAAGGTGCCTTTTTCCCATATAATGTTAAAAATGTCTAACAGGGTTTGTAATGAAATAAGAGGTAAATGTTTTAAAAGTTGATAGTGTACTTCGTCTGCACCTGCAGCAGAATCGTGAGCATTTTTTAGAGAATTTTCAAGTTCCGATAGTGTGAAAGGTAAGTTGTAGTTTTCATTTGTATTAGTTTCGAAATTAAGATCTTCCATTTCTGCTTCTTGCTTATGTCTTTTAAATTGTGGTTTATAATTTGCAGAGGAAGAGTTTGTTTTGAAAGTTTTACCAAGGATATTAGCGATTTCTTCTTTACTTTCATAGTTTCTGTCGTCTACTTTAATATGTGAGTGTTTCATGGTTTGATTTTTTCCATTTATTTTCCTTAACATATTCCAAATGGTTGTCATGGGAGTTCTAGAATTAAGTTTAGAAATAAAATCTTTCCAAGAAGATCGTTTTGCTTGCTTGATAGTGCGTCGAGCCTTAGCTCTCATAATTTTGCAAACATTTAAATTTGTTTTTGTTGGATATTGTTTGAAACGTTTTAAACTATCTTTTCGTTTTTTAATAGCCTCTTTACAATCATCATTAAACCATGGCTTTTTCTTCTTTGAAGTATTTGTTGAAATCTTTGGGATGCACTGATTCGATATATCAATTAAAGTTTCCGTGAAAGAAAGCATTGGATCTTCTAAATTTTCAAAATTATCAATCAGTAATTTTTCATGGCAAAGAATATTGAATTTTTCCCAGTTAGCTTTTTTAAAATTCCATTTTGGAATTTTCTCATCTTCTATTGTCTCAGTTTCTTGTATAATGATAGGAAAATGATCACTTCCATGAGAATCTTCACATACTTTCCATGCATAATCAAGGTACAAAGAAGGATGGCAAATTGAAAGATCTATTGCTGTAAAAGAACCTGATCCCGGATGCAGGTATGTATGTTGATTGGAATTTAATAAACATAGATTATTCTCTGCAATGAAATCTTCAATAATTTTACCTCTATCATTGGTATCTGAACAACCCCATAATTCGCTATGTCCATTAAAATCACCACATATGATGTATGGTTGAGGTAGTTGTAGTAAAAGATTTTCTAAATCATTCTGATCTATTCTTTTATTTGGTGGGATATAAATAGAGCATATAGTTATAGTTTTATTTAAAGATGCTTTTATTGCTATTGCTTGTAGATTTGTGTTTAAGTCTATCTTACGATGAGGTATCGTAGAATGTATTATGATAGAAGAACCACCTGATGCTCTTTGGCAATCATTATGTATGTAGTGATAGGATGAATAATTGCGAATTTCCAAGTTGTCATTGGGGGTTATAAAAGTTTCTTGAAGACAACAAATTTGTGGATTTAATAAAGATAAAAGAATTAGTAGTTCATTAAAGTTGGCTTTTAGACCTCTACAATTCCACTGTAAAATTGAGTTTTGACCCATTATACTTGTATATTGGGAGATTGAATTAATTTAAAAGTTATTTGACTGAGGAGTCTATTTCTAATTCCATATCTTCTAAATTTTCATATTTATTTGCCAGCTTAATAGGATCCTGTGACCCTTTCTTCTGTCTGTTTGATTGTTGTTTGTCTTTTTCTTTTTTATCTGGTTTATTTTTCTGGCTTTTATTTGGTGATGTAGGGCAAGAATTAGATCTAGAAGCTGATCTTGGTCTGCTAGAGTTCTTTGTTTGGTTAGTCTTTGAACCTGTTTCAGAAGTTTGAGGTGGTTTGACAGATGGAGACGTGGATTTCGAGGAAGATTTAGCGCCTCCCTCAAAATCCACGGGATCATACTGCGTTCCACATGTTCTCGTCAGAGGTTTTGCTGTTGCTGACTGAACTATCTTGGAGTATCTAGGTTCAAAAGCTGTCTCATATTGTTTTTTTGCCTCAAAGTATGAAATCTTTCTGATTGTTTTAATTCTCATAATTTCTTTTTCTCTTTTCCAGACTTCACAGTCTGTTGATCTTGCACTGTGATCTTTACCACAATTTACACATTTGAATGCTCTTTGGCAGATGCTAGATGTGTGTTTGGATTCACCACATCTATCACAGATTACTGCATCTGTGAGCTTGCAGTTGTCTTCATGGTGTCCAAATTTCTGACAATTAAAACAGCGCAGAGGATTTGGGATGAACTGTTCCACTGGTACTGTACGATAAAAGATTCTAATACTCTGAGGCAAAGTGGTCGTGTTAAAAGTGAGGAGTAGTGTATTTGTTTCAACTTGAACATTGTCTTTTTTAATTTTGAATCTCTTGCACGCAACAACTCCTTGCGGTGCAAGATATTCAACAATTTTTTCTTCTGTTTCTCCTTTCAGGACTCTGTCTTTCACAATTCCTCTTGATTTGTTTAATGAGTTGTGTTCTGAAACTGAGACTTTCAAGTTGTAAAACTTTTTAATTTTCAACAAAGATTCAGTTTGACTTGCTCTTGATGTTTCAATGAGTAGAAGTTCGTTTTTTAATTTTTTGACTGATTTTGGAGTGCCTATTAAACTTTCAATTTGTTTTTCTATTATGAAAGGAGACAGAGATGTAATGGGCTTTGACTCCTCACTTTTGATAACTAAGAACTTTGTACTGTTTACGTAAGATGTTTCATTTTCGTTATTCGGTCGGGGTCTTTTGTTTTGGGAAGCCATGATTTTGACATTTTAATTTCAATAGTTATGCGCTCCACCCTCCTCGGAGCCCTACAAGGGGACGTCTAATGGAAATGGGTTTCCTATTTCCTACGCCAGAGCTACATAGCTATCATACTTAACAAACCTTAAGTGAAGAGAAACTACAGGTCTATTAATTAGCCCATCGGCCGCCGCTTTATAAAGGAAAACAATGTAAAAGATAAGAAAAAAGAAAAAATCTAACCCGGTTGGTATCATAAGATACAAAGAAAGAAATATAGATAAAAGTATGTAATCCTAAAAGCTAGACACGACCGAGCCGATTGAGACGGGTCGGGCCTAACCCATCCCTCTCGTCTATCCGAGGCCAGGGCCAAAGCAGTGTGTTGAGTGCTGGAGATCCCTGGGCACTCTCAACTACCAGGTTCCCCTTTTCCGGCATACGAGATGCCACCCACGGCAAACAAGTGGCTTCTGAATCAAAGATAGAAATCTTTTATCAGAAGAAAGTTTGCTCAATGTAATATTTTCAATGTAGAAAGCTTTTAGATATAGAGTGTTAGCATGATATCTTTAATGATTAGATCTAGTAACTTAGAGCTTACCAGAATTCCTATTATAGATTTCTATTTGAATGTAAGGTTCTAAATTCAAGTGCTTCAAGTTCTTTAAACACATAGTGCTAGAGATTGGAAAAGGTGTTGACGAATACAAGAACAAAACATAGATGTTATACACAGATGATGTTATATTCTTCGTCCAGTGTGCTACCCACTGGCACAGATGATACACACACAAATGAGCATGTTAGTATATGAGATAGGAAAGTATATAGGAAAGATATGTCATCAAAAAATGAAAAATAAAAAATCATTTTTGGAATTAAATTGTTTTGGAAATCCTTTGATCTGAATTTGTATTGTTCCTTAGTCACTTTTATGTTTAATTTTGGGTTTGTTTATTTCATCTGAAAATATTTAACTGTACTGAATTTAGTGTTTTTGTTTTCATAATTAAGGTTTATCTTGTTATTTATTTATTTACTTTTGTTTGGATTATTTTGGACCTGTTTTATTATTTTTAGTTCTATTTATTATCGGTCTCCTCTGTTTCTGGGGACTTTTACCACCCATATGCCACAGAGGCGAAGGCAGCCACCAATTTCTAAGGCCCCGAGTGGCGGGGGCCAGGAAAAGGTTTTAATACATTAATGATATTAAAAGGATTGGATTAAAAAGGATTTTGTATGGTCTTGGTATGCATTAAAACTAGAGGCGCTTGAGCGCCTGTATCACTCCACCGGCCTGATTTTTCTGTAACGGTGAAGAGAAGTTTTTAACAATTACCATTCAATCCTGCATTTTAGCTATCAACTTAAGAGAAAAAGCTAAGAAAAATATTGTGAGAAAAGAAGAAAATAATGGTCACCAGCATGTTCTTAATTTTCCACGATAATTTCTATCCTTTTTGATACAAGTTGTACTAATCTGAAGCTATATTATATTGTCTGCAACATCTTTCAATTATGATCAGTTACAAAATTTTTTCATCTGGTTATAGTTAAAGAGGGTCTTGTTCCAAACCATTTTGGGTGGGGAAACATATAAATATAGAAAATCAGGTCACCAGGATTAACACCCCTTCTGTCCACTTTGCACTTGTAGGTCACCAGTAGGTCAACAAACCTTTACCAGAACTAATAAAAGTGCAGAGGTTCTCTTGTTTTATATGGAAAGGACTATGGATTATGTAAAGCAACCCTCTTTAACCCTTTACCAAACAACAAAATTTGGGATGTGACCAAATTGAAAGCATTTGCAAACGACAAATTAAACATTGATGAAATGATGATTTCTCTCTTTGATAGAGTAGAAAACACTGAGGGAAAAGGAGAAAATGCTAATTACCAGCATTTTCTCCTTTTCCAACAGTGTTTTCCAAAGACTTCTTGTCTTTGGTTGATTATGAGTAATTTCACCTTTTCCCACAGTGAAAGCAACAATGAAATCCAATGAATAGTTTGAGAGAAAAAATTTTTCAAAGATTTTACTTTATACCATAAAAGGAAAATGAGTCTCCGATAAAAGCCATGTTTTTTGACAGATCTTTTTTTTTTTCAAGGAATTATGTAAATCTCTACCTAGGGAACATTCCTGCAAAATAATAATGCTATCCAATTAGCGGTTGGGGAGGAGATGATTTTTAAAGGTTTTTACTTTGGTTGCCATGGCAACCAGAATTATTCATGGAACACCATTATTTGAAGGAATTTGAAAGAGGACCACCTAAGGAACATTCCTGTGAAATTTGGTAAAAATCCAGTCAGTACTTTCTGAGGAGAAGTTTTTTAAAGAAAAAGTTTACGGACACACGCACGTTCGAACGGACGGACGGACGGACAGACGGACGGAAAGACGGACGCACGACAGACACAACGCCATGACAATAGCTTGCTGGCCTTTCGGCCAGTGGAGCTAAAAAGGTCAGTATTGAGAGAAAGGGCAAATTTCGAAATGAAATTTAAGGCCAAAATTAAATGAAAGTATTTGCAAATGAAAAATTAGATGCATGCATATACCAAAAGGGTACAAGTCTCTGAAAGGATAAGAAACATTGCGGGAAAAGGAAAGATTGCAGATTACAGGCATTTTTAGCTGTTCTGTTTTTTCAGAGAAAATGTCGATGTTAATATGTATCGTCATAGCCCAGCTATTGTCGTCCGAGTCGTCTTCATTGTGCAGAAACTATGGCATTATTTCCCGTAAAGCCTTTGGCTTTCACATGTAGAAAACAGCATATCGTTCCGAACCTTAAACGACCATCGCGCTTTAAAAACAAACAAGTGTACCCCATTGCGTCACTACCGGAAGTCACAAACATGTGTTTCTCATAATCGTTCTGGCGTGCGACCTGTGAACATCGAAAATTGTCGCGCTTCGTCTATTATTTCTTTTCGAGGTAAGTGCTCGACGTGGAGGCTTCTGTGGACGCTGTCCTCAGTATTCAGAGACTATATTGCACTACAAAATGGCCTCAAATGAACAAGACGCTGTCTTGAGCATTGATGAATCTGACAAATCTTTCTCGGGATTTAGCTCGCTGAGCGAATCCGAACGTGAATTACCACCAAAGGAGTCGACGACTTCGTCTGTGAAAAAGCATGCTAAGACTGTTGAGAAAAAGAAAGACACTCCGCAGGAGAAAGTCAGTAAAAAGAAGAAAACTTCTACGAAAACGAAGAAAAAATCTTCCAATTCTAGCTCGTCTGAAATTAATAAGTTTGACTTGTCAAAACTGACTCAGTCTGACATAGTGAGTTTGAGAACACTCTTGGGCATTGAAAACCCTCAACTAAGTGATAGTGAAAATTTGGAAAACCAGGACATGCAGGAACTGTATGGCCATTCATTGTCAAATTCTCGTAACTTGACTGTCAGTATTGATAGAGATGACATTTCTGGAGGTGAATCCCCATTGAGAGAATCAAATAGAAATATAAAAGACATGACCAGTGCCTTATTTGGAGAAAATGACACTGACGATGTATCTGAGTGGGAGTTGCCCCGTTTGAAAGCACCTGTTAAAGGGAAGCCAGTGTTGAAGTATCTTGCCAACTTGATAAACACGGCATGCACGTCTCAGTGTGACACTGAAACTTTGCTTGGAAAGTATAAGGTGCCAGAGAATTGCGATAAAGCCTGTGCCCCTCTTGTTAATCATGAGATATGGAAGGTTATGGATAAAAGAAGTCAGACTCTTGACAGAAGTTTAGCAGACATTCAGAACCTGGTGGGTTCTGGTATGACCCCTATCATTCAGTTAGCTGAAGTGTTGAAACCTCAGATATCGGGGAACAATGAAGCTAAGATGCTGTTAGCAGATTCTCTCACATTACTGGGTCAAGTCCAGTTTAATTTGTCAGTAAGGAGAAGATACATGATTAGACCCACACTCAAGAAAAAATACCATTCACTTTGCAATGTTTCTATGCCAATTACTACTAATCTGTTTGGAGATGAGATTTCAAAGGACATAAAGACTTGTGATTCTTTGGTTGCAATTGGCAAAGAGCAGTCTTACTCTTACAGACCTTCGTCCTTTCGTGGCAGAGGCAGATTTCAAAGAAGAGGAAACTATGGTTTCAATAACAGTTACAATCCCAACTCATATAGTGGTGGGAATCAAAGGTTTCAACCTTATTCTTCAAACAGAGGTCAACAAAGGGGTTCAAAAAACTTTCGAATACCAAAAAAGTCCCCAACAGCCACACAGACCTCCCCAAACGAGTAGATATACAATCAAATGTAAGTATTACTTACTCAAATGTTGGAAAACTTAAAAACCATACAGAGAAATGGCATCAGATTACCAATGACTCATGGGTATTAGAAACTATTTCTGGTTATAAAATTCATTTCGATAGTCTCCCTTGTCAGTACAAAGTACCTAATGAAATCCCATTTAGTGGGGACCAGTTCCTTTTGGTAGATAACGAAGTTCAGGAATTGCTGTCTAAAGGAGCAATTGTTCCTTCAGAATCTGAGGATGGCGAGTTTATATCTACTTTATTTATAGTACCCAAAAAGAATGGAAAGTTCAGACCTGTTATTAATTTGAGATATTTGAATCAGTTCGTCCACTATGATCACTTCAAACAGGAGACTTTCAAAATTGTTCTGGATCTGATACAAGAAAATGATTATTTCACATCAATTGATTTGAGTGATGCCTATTTCTCTGTACCAGTTCATGAAAATTACCAAAAATATCTCAAATTTTCATGGAAGGGGAAACTTTATAAGTTTGTTTGCCTTCCTTTTGGTTTAAAATCATCTCCATATGTCTTTACTAAAATTCTCAAGGCTGTTTATGCCTGGTTTAGACAACAAAACATACGTTGTAGTTACTATATAGATGACTCTTTAAACATGAACTCAAATGAGCTTATCTGCAAAAATAACACTAGAACAATAGTAGCTACTTTGCAAGATCTAGGTTATTCTATAAATGTCAAGAAATCCATGTTAATTCCTACTCAGAGAATTGCATTTTTTGGTTTTGTCATTGATTCCATAAAATTTATGGTTTTTCTAACTGATGAGAAGATTTTGAAGATTGTCACTAAGGCAAAATTGCTAATTGAGGCTACAAAGGTAACAGTCAGAGAGCTTGCTTCTTTCATTGGTCTTGTTGTTAGTGCATTTGATGCTATCCTTGAAGCGCCTCTTCATTATAGAGCACTGGAAAGAAATAAACTTTATGGCTTGGGATCAGATGGTAATTTTGATAATGAGGTTGTGTTATCTGATCATAGCCTTGCAGAATTGCATTGGTGGCAAGAAAATGTTTATCAGAAAAATGGAAAACGTATACGTCCAACAGAGGTTGACTATAGGTGTAGAACTGATGCTAGCTTTGCCGGTTGGGGGGCCATCAGTTTAGAAACTGAGCTATGTGCACAGGGAAGGTGGAATTTGTTAGAGGCTAATGAAAACATCAATTTTTTAGAGTTGCTAGCCATTTTTCATGCAGTACAAGCATTTTATTCCAAATGCAGTAATGTTCACATAGAAATTCAGTCTGATAATGTTTGTGCTGTGACATATGTGAATGATATGGGAGGAATGTGTTCTCAAAGCCTCGACTTTCTAGCAGGGAATCTGTGGAATTGGTGTGTAGAGAGACATATTTTCATTTCTGCTGTTTACATAGCTGGTAAAGAGAACTCTGCAGATTCCCTTTCCAGGAAGTTTTCTGATTCCACAGAGTGGATGCTGAAACAGGATATTTTTGATAGACTCTGTATTCATTTCTTTCAACCAGACGTTGATTTGTTTGCCTCAAGGCTAAATACTCGCTTGAACAGTTTTGTTTCTTGGTTCCCTGAACCTGGTGCTATGCACTATAATGCCTTTACCTTAACCTGGGCTGATCTTAGTCCGTACATTTTTCCTCCTTTTAACTTGATAAGTCGTATCATGAATAAAATTCTGCAGGATCAGGTTGAGAGAGCTATTCTGGTATTCCCTTTCTGGAAAGCACAGTCATGGTTTCCTCTTGTATTAGAGAATATTTGCTCTTTTCCTACCAGGTTACCAAGGCACAAAGATCTTCTAGTATTGCCACACAACGGTCAAATACATCCTCTTCACAATTCCATCCAGATGATCGCTGTAGTTGTATCAGGCAGGAGTTACATAAGACAGGCCTTCAGGAAGAAATTACAGGAATTATTACCAGTTCTTGGAGCAAAGGTACCCAGAAACAGTACAACTTGGCTTGGCGAAAATGGTGTCTTTGGAACTCTCTCAGGGCAGGAGATCCATTTCACACGACTGAGGTTAAAGTAATTCAGTTCTTGTTTTTTCTGCTAAAATCAGGTAAATCATACTCGTGTATTAATAGTCATAAGGCTATGCTGTTACAAACATTACCTCTGCTTGGTAATACTTGGTGTAAAGACTGTGTTCTTATAATTAGATTTATGAAAGGAGTTTTCTTTCAAAAACCACCTCTGCCTCGATATCAGTTCACGTGGGATGTTACATCTGTGTTAAAGTACCTTTCAGATTTGTATCCTTTGCAAAATTTGTCCCTGAAACAACTTACGTATAAACTGGTTGCTCTTTTAGCTTTAGCTTCAGCCCCTAGAGCGCAGACTTTGGCTAATTTGCATTTAGATTACTTGTTTAAAACACAGAATATTATGACTTTCACTTTTCCAATTCGATTGAAATCCTCAAGAAATGGACATACTTATGTTTTCAAAGTAGAACATTTCAGGGATGAGAGCTTGTGTGCTTTTCATACATTAGTTCACTATTTGAGACGAACTAAACGTTCAAGACAAAGTAACTTCTTGCTTGTGTCCTATAAGACTTACAAAGCAGTGAGTACGAGTACTATAGCCAGATGGCTTAGATGTGTATTAGATCTGTCAGGAATTGATACATCAATTTTCAAAGCTCATTCATTTCGCAGTGCTTCTGTTTCTGCTGCATTTCGGAAGGGATGCTCTTTGAGTAATATACTGTCTACTGCAGACTGGTCTTCAGACAAAAACTTCAGAAAGTTCTACCATAGACAGACTGTGAGTAGTGAGCAGTTATCCTTTGCAAGTGCAGTTCTAAAATAGTACAGACATGTATCATTATTACTTAACTGTGTATATAGATGTTCCAGTTGATTTTTGAAGTTATATTGACTCGTATTACTTCAGTTCATTATTAGGACTTTCATGTTCGTGTAACTTTTTTGTCTGTCTAGCTGTTCTGGCTTGTTTAGTTGCTCTTTGAATATGCTGTTTTCTACATGTGAAAGCCAAAGGCTTTACGGGAAATAATGGCCCCCCATCCAAGCCTTGGTGATGGATGAAGGGCATTATTGAAGTAAAGCCGGAGGCTGAGCATGTAGGAACCCATCCCTTTTGATTACATTGCCTTTTCATATCTGTCTTGTACTACTCTGATTCATACCCTCCCAGGGTTCTTACAGCAACTAAACAGACATTTCTTTGAATTATGAGAAACACATGTTTGTGACTTCCGGTAGTGACGCAATGGGGTAC
Source organism: Tridacna crocea (assembly GCA_943736015.1). Lineage (NCBI taxonomy): Eukaryota > Metazoa > Mollusca > Bivalvia > Cardiida > Cardiidae > Tridacna > Tridacna crocea. Next base: position 50,428,363 of record OX031063.1, read on the forward strand.
ACTTGTTTGTTTTTAAAGCGCAATGGTCGTTTAAGGTTCGGAACGATATGCTGTTTTCTACATGCTCAGCCTCCGGCTTTACTTCAATAATGCCCTCCATCCATCACCAAGGCTTGGATGGGGGGCCATTTTGTAACATGGCTGTTTTCACTAAAGAATTAATGAATGTTGTATTATGGCGCATCAACAGCTTTGGTCATTTAGTGCGCATATCTATGTTAAAAGATAATAAAAGTGGATTTGTTTAAACTGAATAAAGTTTGAATGACAATAAAAGAATTGAATTTAGAAAATTTAATGCATAAAGGGCATTACTGAGTTACAGGGCAATCCCTATATACTCAAAAGATTTAAATGATAAGATTTAAGAATGTGATAAAAAGGTTTTATGTCAATGTTGGTTTAATAGAAAGAAGTTTTTAAATGAAAAAGAAATATGTGTCAGTTATAACGTGCATAAAATATGATATTGAGTTGCTGGGCCAGTCTACTCCGAAGTTTTAGATTAAAAAGTAAGATTGATAATATTGCTTTTCCTTGGAAATGAAGTTAAAACTGGTAAAGATTGGAGCCTCCAATGGGATCAATACAATCCCATTAAAGAGGTCCCGTCTCCCATGAGATAAGATGCCCCCAAGAGGGCTGATCCTCCCATTAAGGAGATATAAACTGAATATTAATGAAGTAAAGAATGTTGTAAAAAGATGGGTAAGAAACTCAGAGTAAATATCACAGCTTACTGTAAATGTCAATCTCCTTTATGAAAGCGATAATAGATTCAACGCTGACAGAGTCAACTCAGGTGAGCCTTTCAGGACCACATGGTCCTCTTGTTTTATTTTGTTGTGGTTGTTTGTCTAAAGTACATGTAGCTAGTAAACCATATGACCAAAGTAAATGAAACTTGGCAGAAATGTTCCTTTCATGTATCTATACAAATGTTGTTAAAAGAATTCCATTTCATGTAGAATTCTAGTGGCCATGGCAACTGAAAGGAAAATCTTTAAATATCTTCTTGTCTATAACCATAACGGCTAGAGTTTTGATATCTAGCATGTAGCATCACCTATAAACATGATTAAAATAATGCCTTTTGGGCCACAACTGGCCCCCACCTATTTGTAATGTAGAGCTGTCTGCCCTTGAACTTTGAAAAACTGCATAAGTATAAATAGATACTTTAAAATTTGTGTGGTAGATTACAAACTTGGTAAGATATTTCTGTGTCATGTGTGTGTTGCAGGGGTGTTAATCACCTTCAGTGATATCTCTTATTTCATCTTTAGCTGGAAGGAGAGGAAAAAATTTGAGTTTGTCCAGTATTCTTGTGTTTGTGACAAGTACAGATGAAGAACCCCTACTTGGATTCAAGATACAGCCATCCATAGTGTTTTGTGAGGTTGGGGAAGGATTTTTGCCTACAGCTAGTACCCGTGTGAATTCTCTTACACTGCCAAGGCTGTCTTCATCTGTGAAACTGCCAGAAACACCGGATCTTTGCCAACTTTGACTTAGCATTTTCCAATGCTTACTATGGTTTACAGTGAGACAACAGACCTTACCATTAGTATCAGAAAAGCTTAAGTTTCACTTTTTCAGTATTGTTGAAAATATACTGATGCCATTTCAGTTTTATTAGTTCACTGGAGCACTAAGTGCTCGGGTTGAGCTATTGTGATTGGTCAATGTTCGTCGTCCGTCTGTCCATCCGTCCGTCTTGACGAGGGTATACTTGTTATGCAATTTTTGTGAAAAAAGTATGCTTGTCCTGCATTTACAGCCTTGTGTACAGTCATACAAGAAAAGTGTGTCTAAATCAAATAGTTTTTGCTAGTGTGACAGTATGAGAGCGTCTGGGTAAATGCAGCACTAGGCAGCTTGGACACGGTGCCTTTATTTGGACAGTATGGGGTCCATATTGAACATTGGACGAGACCGTAAATTTTCCAAAAACGACTGGTTTACACACGATTCAATCTCGGTTAACAAACGCTTGCATTCGCGTGAATTTGATTATCGCAAGCGCCTCGTCATATTGATCGCGGCAAGAAGAACTGAAACAGTCTATCGAAAGCCTCGTGTTTATCAGAAGGCGGAAGACCGAGAAGCAGGCACACTGTAAGTATTGCAGGATTTTAAGTATTCGAGCACCAGTTTATTTGTTTATTTTTTTTAAAGTCAGCTGTTTTGTTAATTAAAAGATAAGGTCAAACAGGCTTGTTTGACATAAAAAACACTGGTCGATCGAAACAGCCGATTAGAGAACCATGCTGTCGATCGCCATTGGCGCGAAAATTTAGAACAATGTCACCAAAACGAAGCACTGGCGAATCTGCTGGCGACAAGTAATATCAATAAATGATTCTTATATGATCTAAACTTAAATATGAGTAATATATGTGAAGTAGGATGGACGCACACGCCACTGTTTAAGACAGGGAATGACCGTCGTTTCGACACCCGGTCATTTCGACACCCGGTCATTATGTCGTTTGGGAAAGAGTTAACTATAGTCTGTTGTACTCTGCACAAATCTATTGATCGCTGGCCTGGGCCGGTTCAAGCTGTAACAGTTTGACATCTGGCAGTAATTTTACAGTGTGTACTGTTGTAAAACACATACTGCAATCACACCCTTTACCTACTTACCTCTATCACAGGAATTTGACATTCTATAACCAAAACTGATAAAATATGAAAAGAAATCTCCCCTATATAATATAAACACAAGGAATGCAAAGTCTCGATTGCTGGCGCTAGCACCCGACAGCCTTTCCCAACCAAAATCACCCACGAAAAAAACAAGGTTGTTCAAATAATGCCCCTGGGGGTCAAAACTGGCCCCACTCCAGGGGTCACAAGTTTTAGGATAGGAACAAAGAAGGAAACTTCAAAATTCTTATTTGTTCATATACATGTAATTAATGTCCTTATGGTCAAAACTGACCCAGCCTCGGAGGTCATGAGTTCGAACATAGGAACAAAGAAGGAGAACTCTAAAAATTTTCTTGTCTGAAACTTGATGGCATAGAGCTTTGACATTTGTCATGTAGCATCTCCTAGTGGATTTCATTTTTCTTTGCACAATCAATATCAATTGAAATATAACATGGAAATGCTTATGAATAGCAGAGCCCATGCTGTTGATCGCCAACATCATTGGTGAAAATATTCAGAAATTGGCTACAGTAGTTGACGAATTAAGTGACTAAAGAGTTATAAAGGGTAAAAAAAGGGTTAAGCTTTACAATACTACCCCAAATTACAGCATCTGGTAATACACATTACCTGTGTGCAGTGAACCAATTATTCACCATGAGACATAATGTTGTGTAGAATACACCCTTATCAGTTATGTAAATAATTCAATATAGGACACTAGGATGTAATAAATGCAGCTTGGATGGTGCAGTGGTTAAGGCTGGACTTGTAATACCAGGGTTGATGGACTGTGTGTGTGATTCCCCTGTCCAGTACTGATAAAACCTAGGAATCATGCAGATAATTGAATGTCACTGATATGACTGAAAAATTGTAAAAAAACTTATACATTGGTTAGTATAGTTTTTAGTTTACTTGATTGATTGATTGTATGGCGTTTAACATTTTCAACAGTATTTCAGTTCAATCACAGTGGCCAGTGCACGAATTCATGCTTACTGTGTCCTTTTCACCTGTACTGTACTTTGCACAATATTCTTTCCAAGCCACTAGCTGCTTTCCCACATAAACATATTTTAAAGGTGGGTATTTATAATTTTCACATCAAACCAAATAAAAAAATATATATATCACTGAAATTTATATGGAAAAACAATACAAAACATCAATAATCAGGAATCATAAAATTACAAAAAAAAAATCTTTTTTGATGGTATTCCCTTAACTCGTTACCAAATGACAAAATTTAAAGTTTGTGCAACTCGAAAGCATTTGCAGACGACAAAATAAAAGTGACTGAAAATTTGGAATTTTTGTGAAGGGTAGAAAACATTGTGGAAAAGGAGAAAATGCTTGTTACCAGCATATTCTCTTTTTCTGACAATGTTTTCTGTATAAGCTTCTTTCTCAGGGGCGTCATTAGTAGGGATTGTGTGGGAATGGGTTAAAAGGCTAGGTAGCCTCTTAAGCTATCTTTCGATTTCCCGCCAAAAATTAAAAAAAGCATTGTGGGAATGTTAAGTGACTGGCACGTGACTAATGACGCTTGAATTCCAGTACATAACAAACATGTATTTTTTTTTTCATAATATCTTCCTCAGACACTATGTTCGAAGCTTCATCTGTGTATTTCCAGTATGTCAATCGAGCGAGTTGCTCATGTAAAAATAGAAATATTTCCCGTCGATGTCGACCTGGGCTGTAGTAAATCTCGGATTTCTCTTGTTATCGGATGGTTTTCAACTACTGGGTTTTACGAATGACAGTTATAAGGCTTAGCGAGTATAAGGATTAGATTTTTGTATTTTTGTAAAATTTTCGTCCCAAAGTCTGAAGGGCCACCTTTAACTCTTTACCACAAGATAAAATTTTAGACCAGTCCAAACTGAAAGCATTTTTAGACTACAGAATAAATGGGACTGAAGAATTAAAAGTCAGTTAGGAAAGGGTAGAAAACATTGTGGATAAAGGAGAAAATGCTGGTTACCAGCATTTTCTCCTTTTCCCACAATGTTTTAGAAAGGCTTCTTTTTCAGGGTTGTTAAAAGTAGGGATTGTGTGGTAATGAGTTAAACAATAGACAGCGGTGAGAGTTGAATGAATCCTGTCGCAATGTTTATCATCAATCCTTAGAAAGAATACTGGCCAAGCCAGGGATCGACTAAACAACCTCCAGTTCTCGAGTCTTGAAAGGGGTGTAAAAACCAATGCAAACAAACGAATAATAACCATAAATTCAGCTAATATTGTCAAAGGAAAAACACTGTTTGGGAAAAGATTATTGGAAATAATAGAGTAAAGACTCTATTGACTAAATAAGCTTTTGGAAAGGTGAAGAGAGCTTTCACACATAAGTTCAGTCCAGATACACAAAGCCAGTGTTCCCAGTGAAACTTCAACGGGGGGGGGGGGGGGGGGGGGTTATATTACCCCTTACTACTGAAAAAATGTGGTTATAAGAGAAAAAAAATAGGGGTACATAACAGACGAAATACATGTAGAGTTATTAAACTCTAATTAGAATCAAAATCCTCAATGAATGAATTCAAACAACCTCTTTTTACTAACTGAAAATACAGACAATCATGATTTCATGTGGCCTGCCTGATAAAACTGGGGGAAAGACTCAAATTGCACATGACAGTAATATTTCTTCTTTTCCAACACTTTTTCAACCCTTTCCAAATGATAAAACTTTATGCAGGTCTAAATTGGAAGCGTTTGCAGAAGATAAATAAATGTAACCTAAAACGCGAACTGTTTTCTTTCATAGGATTGAAGATATTTAGAAAAAAATGTATAATACTGGTTAATAGCATTTTCTTCTTTTGTCTCAATGTTTTTTCAAAGCTTTCCAGCATCAATCGGCTTTGTTTTCTTAAAGCCAAAGGCTTCAAATATGCCACGGTTCTCAAGACATTCTTAGGCTCCTAATCAAAATCCGTCGGTAAAATGCACAAACTACGAAAACTGGCTGGATTAAGTTTAATTAATTAATTAACCCTATCCTCCACGTAAGCGTTTCTCGACGCCTTTTACCATTACTCCATGCAAGCGCCCTCGGCGCCTTTTACCAATTCCCCATGCAAGCGCCCCTCATCTTCGCGAGCCAAGTTTACGATCACTACCTGGATCTTACCTTGGCTGATTGAGCCCGATTTCGAGATTCCTGTGATGCGCCCTCTATTGGATGAGGGTTTTTAATCCCCTTTACATCATGTTTCTAAAAGCAAATGAAATATCGTTTTACAACCCGCTTACGAATACACATGAAGCGATAAGCAGACGTCCACTTGGGTTTCCATGTTTTACCTGTTATTCGAAAGGTAGAGACCGTGTTCTATTTTTATCAAAGATGAAATGCTACGAGCGATTTTATTCGATGCAGCAAGAGCTGGCTGCATCCAATGATAAGGTGTATTGGGGGGTTGTAAAAATCAAGCTCAATCCGCCAAGGTAAGATCCATGTAGTGATCGTAAACTTGGCTGGCGAAGATGAGCGCCCCTGGACTCCTTTCAATAAGATAGCCGTATCTCCATGCAAGCGCCTCTGGACGCCTATGTTTTTAAACAACAGAAACAAACTCTTACAAGAAAGCCATTATTTCCGTAAACATTTAAAATGGAGTTTCCGGAAGTTATTCCGATTGAAAAATAATATGGTTACTTCTTGACATTATACTATAAATAACATCCAATCGTATATCGGGTATCTCCAATAACCCGCGCTAAGGTCAAGCGGTACAGCACATCCATATATGGTAAAATAACAACCTAATTTTGCCTTCTGGGTAAAATGACGACAACTAACAAAAAAAGTATGCAATCATATACCACATTTTCCGCGCGAAATTAATACGTCGATAAAGCGCCTTGCAAATTATTCATAGTTCAAAGTTCAGTAAACAAGAAAGACAGAAAAAAAAAATGGCATCCCTGTACGAGAATGAGACCGATAGCGATTCTGAGTTTGAAGAATTTGATGCCTCAGACTTGATTCCTCGTCCCCTTGTACGTCGAGATTCTGATTCTGACATAGAAGTAAGTTCAGTGAGTAGTATCGACTCGCCAGTGACAAGCGACGATGAAGAGGAAATTCGAGACCCTCAATGGACACATTCACCGATTTTCGGGTAAGCTTTCTTCTGGACAGAATTTTCGTCACTGCCTACATTGTTTGCTTTGCACAAGACCTTACCAAGGAAAGAAAAAAGGAGAAAACATCGAATTGGGTATTTGGGGCTATGGTAGCGGATGCTTAGTATCTTTCACAAGGAAAGTGATGAATTGTTAACAGTTTGAAAACACTGCTGGAAAGGGAGAAATTTTTAAATCCTCAATCCATACCCAGCCCAGACTTAGATTCTTCACACACCCCTAACTAGGAAATGGATAGAATTTTTTTTTTTTTGTCAATTGTTTGAAAACATTGTGGCAAGCCAAGCAATTATATGCATTTTCTCCTCATAACCCCCCACCCCCAACCCTCGGGCCGTATGTATTGCACTTGAAACCTGTTTTTGAGGAAAAGCAATGGAAAGAAACCCTAGTTTTTCAGCTCTGATGAAAGCAACTGTTATCTTTTTTTTTTAGGTACTTTATGTATCACAGGGATTTTGTCTTTAGACTTGGGGGTGGATTTAAATAGTTTATTGAGCCTTACTTTGGAAAAATGGGGCTTGATGCATCTGTATGATTCATGATACCAATCAAGTTATTTCATAATTACGGATTCATAAAATATATATGTCTAACAACCACCTGAATCATGAGGTAAACTGGTCCTTAGGGCTTTGACTCAGAAATTTGATCAAAAGCTGAAAGTATGGCCTAGGTCAGCCTGTAAAAACTACATAGACCGACCTGGTTTGATACTTTTTGCAAATGCATTAAGCCCCCCTTTTCACAGAGCATAGCTCCTATGTAGATATGAGGAAGAAATGGGTAACCATATACTAATCATTGGTATTTTTTCATAGACTGCAGATATTAATGGACCCACTGGACCAAATTTACCAGGAAACTTCAACAGACGGACGGCCTCCCCATTGGATTTCTTTTGGTTGCTGTTCCACCCAGCAATGTTTGTAGACATGGCACGCCATACCAACAATTATGCGTGATGGAAAGCAGTGAATGGATCTCCAGATGACAAATGGGTTCCCACTGATGAATATGAAATGCAGGCATTTGTGGGAATTAACATTATTATGGGCATCAACACTTTGCCAGAAGCTGATATGTACTGGTCAGGTAATACATTTCTAGGTAACACAGGAATCCAAATTGTGATGAGCTGCAACAGTTACCAGAAACTTTCACAGTATTTTCATATTTCTGACCGAGCATCTGAATTACCACGCGACCATCCAGACCATGACAGACTGTACAAGGTGATGGAACATATTTCCAGGACATTCCAATGTACTTACAATCTTTCAAGAGAAGTCACTGTCGATGAAGCCATGGTAAAGTTTGCAGGAAAACTGTCTTTCAGACAGTATATGCCTGCCAAACCAATAAAGAGAGGAATTAAAATATGGATGCTCTGTGACTCTTAACTCGGCTTATTTGTCAAAGTTTGATGTGTATCTGGATAAAAACACTTTGAACAATGGCAATGGACTTGGATACAATGTAGTTGATCAATTGACCAGTGAGATACGGCAGTCACACAGACATGTGTACTTCGATAATTTTTTTACAAGTATACCGCTTATGGAAAATTTATTGGAGAAGGGCCTATATGCATGTGGAACAGTGAGGCCCAACAGACAAGGATTTCCCCCAGATCTTAGGAAACCAAGAGACGTAAAGAATCGTGGGGATTTCTTGGTATTAATGCAGAAGGGCTCTTCGCCACTGACAGCCACTGTCTGGAAGGATAAAAAGCTAGTGCATCACCTTTCTACTCTGAGCCTGCCAGATAATGTCCCACAAGCAACACGACGTGTAGGAGCCACCTTGATTCAACTGAGACAGCCGGACTCTGTCTCTGCATATAATTTGAACATTTGAAAACTTGTGGGACAAGCAGAAGTTGATTAAGTTAGCAATTTCTCTTTTTCCCGCCAAGACTAAATCTGTATCATCTTCATGCTTCTTTCATCTTTTCCTCAATACTAGTACAATAGGGCCTTATAAAAAAAAAAAAACATTGTGGAATAAAGAAAAATTGTTCAGGATGAGAATTTCTCACTTTCTTACAAAAAAGGGGGAGAGTGTTTGAGTTTTTATTCTGCAGCTAGTAATACATAATGTTTTCTAAAGGCTTCTTTCTTCGGGGCGTCAGAAGTAGGGATTGTGTGGTAATGGGTTAAAAAATTATACCATAAAATAGATTTTTTCATCCTCTAAAAATCATTTATTTACATCATTATGATCAGATTATTGGAAAATACTAAGAATTTAATTCAAAGTGACCCACTATGATTTTCCACAATTTTATCAATACCTTATTTGGAGATTTGTACATAAAAGAGCTGGCTTATCTTATAGGGCATTGAAAAGCCTTTACCTATATTGGCTATTGATAGGTAAATTACCTATTATTGGTTTTTTCTGTGGAGGATAGGGTTAAATTACGCTGTTGAAATACCATTAAGTTGTGCAAAGAATTGAGACAGTCTGTACAAGGATAAAAAAGGAGAACTCTGATAATGTAATTGTTCTCAAAATAGATATCTGGTAAACCGAATATTGTCAGGCATATGCATTTTCCAAACATCGTTATCCACGAACTTTTCAACTTCATCATATACATGTATAGTCTTTTTCTTTTTGTGATTTTTGTAGGTGAATACATGTCAGGGTTTGTCCATTTGTGCGTGTTTTATTTCATTGATATGCATGATCTTGCGTGATTGGAAACTCTGAAAGCTACAGTGTGAATTTAATAATTAATATAATTAGATCTATCACTTTACTATTTTCAGAATGGACATTTATTGGAGTAAACTTCCTGGCTTGCCCAGGAAACTCTATTGGCCAGTGAAGGTGGTCAGTTGGGGGAATGACAATCCAAAACTTGGCAAAATAAAAGTATTTTGTTACACAGACAATGCCATGTAAGTATCAGTAAGTACCAGTGAGTAAGTACCAGTGATAGATAAAGACAATCCATGTAATGATTAGAGATTAAAAAAAAGAATTCTTCGAGAAAATATAAACTGAGGCGCCTTGCACAATAACTTTTATTTTCTTGAAGAATTCCCTATTTTGAGCTCTAACCGTGAATGACTATAAACCTATTTTATATAAACTGCATCTGCTATAAAGTTTGTTCCACTTTTTTATGCAAAGATATGCCCATGCTACCATATGACCATACTACTTGCCCTCAGCACACGAGACCTTTTTGTTTTCCTGTACACTAGTTGTTGTCATGACAAGTCGGTAAAACTATATTTGATTATTAAAAATGATTTGCTTCTTATACATGTACTTATGCACTTTCTTTAAAACTCCAGGTCTTTCCAAGTAAACTGTTATTGTAAACACATTTCAGAATCGGAGTCATTTGATGCAAAAATAGTTTTAGAAACCACGAAGAACTGTTTCCTATATAATCCTTTTTGGGTTACAGTTTTCTTTTTTATTGCAGTGTAGTTTTAGTTTAAAAGGGAGCATCTAGAAAACTTTTTGCAAAAGTTAAAAGATCTAAATTATTGCATCGAAAATTTTGAAATATAATGTCCATTTATTAATTTACGGTTAGTTGGGTACATAATCTCACTTTACTAGTACATAATGGTTAATTAAAGTTGGTATGTCATATTGCAACCTCCTTAGTACTATACTATAGTATTTCTCAGGGCCGGTAAAAGTCGGGGTTGTGTGGTAAAGAGTGAATGAAAATGATTGAACCCTGACACAAAACGGTCTCAATCATTTCATTGATATTTTTTTTGTCAAAACTTGCCAAGAAAATAAACTGAGTCGGAAAATATATTCTGATCAGATGCACTTCAGACCCAATATTCAGCTTTAGTAATGACTTGTTTAAGCTTGATAGCCCCTTCTTCTAGGTTGATGGTGTTGATTTTTTTCAGCATCTCTGTATCTATACATCAACTTAAAGCATTCCCTGGTCCATATGATGAGCTGAAACAACAGGGAATTGGTACATATTTCACATTTCTTTGTTCAAATGTTCATAGTTCACAGTTGACACTAGATTGTTCAAAAGGTTTTCAGATATACTGCCCAAAGTCAAGTAATGGTCAATTAAATATTTATTAACAGATTGTTTTCAAAGAAAAATAAGTTGTTGTTTTCTGTGTCTTTGGAAACTTTGACATTCTGTTCACACTCATAGTTGACAGTTGATTGTTCAAACAGATGATCTTATGTGAGTGTTAATGTATTACCTTCTTAGTAGGGATGGCAACAGTTAGTAGATTTGCTAACCGGTTAACCGTTTAATCTTTCGATCAGTTAACTGGTTAACCGAACAACCATGTAAAAACATTTAAGAGAAAGGTATCTGCTCGAAACGTCAACATTGATAACTGATGCGTGAGTAATACACCGCGACGCATACTATTTCTGTAGTTTGGTACAGAAGAGGGCGAATCTATCAACGATCCCTCTCGGCAATATAATCCATTTACCACAATGTTTTCTTTAGAGGACTAGAAATTCTCTGGCTATATCAGTGTTTTCACCAAGACACGCATATCAATGCATAAATTCCATAATAGGACTGAAATTCACGTAACAAAGTTGCGTTTCATGCGAAACCTCACGTCGGGGAAAAAACAAAAAAAATATTACCTGGTTAACTTGAGTAAAATACAAGGATTTGAAGTTACTTGCTACCCCTATTAATAAATTACTGTCAAACCAGGCGGAAATACCTATCCATAATTTAGCACGCATGAAAAAATGCTCGATGCAAAAAACATGGAAACCCATGACAGAACAAATCGTTCCTATCAACATTGTCAGATAAGAATCACTTCAGACAGTCTTTTCAACTTTTTAAAGATTTTGAGCAGTAAATTTCAATAGATATATTAATATAGCAGACTTTTAACGCAGATGATGGTATGGTTATTGATCGTCAAATGAAGAGGCCATCGCTAAGTTGGTAAGTTAATTGGGTGTTAACCATTGCCAAGCCGACTAGTTCAAAGTTTAGACCCTTCCAAATTTAAAGGTCGCTACACTTTATTACTATTTTCGAAGATACTTACATACATGTGCGTATGATGCAGTTTGCAGTTGTCAGAACTGACAAAGTTAACTTAGTATTTTTTTTCACTGTAATGATTATTTTGGTAAACTTTTTGATAAAATATATATTTGTTTATGGTTAACCGGTTTCTGATTTCCTTACCGGTTGGTCGGTCATTTGATCGTTTAACCGTTGCCATCCCTACTTTTTAGCTGACCTGAGATCAACATGCCTAAGGGTAGCTTTTAGGATCACCGGTGTCCGTCATATGTCATCAACATTTCTTTAAACATCAACTCCTCCTAAACTGCTGGGCCAATTGGGAGGATCTCTTTAAAATTTGTTCACAGAATTTAATTCCATCGAAACTATGGTTGCCATGGCAACCAAATAGAATTTTTTAAGAAATTCTTAAAAAATCTTCTCTTCTGAAACTGGTGGTCAGATTTTGAAATAATTTTACAGGAATGATCCTTAGGTGACCCTTTTCAAAAATGTTGGTGAAATTTTGATCAAGTTTGGTCATGTCCAAAATTTTGTTGTTTGATTAGAGTAACCTCTTTACCAAACCACAAAGTTTAAGATTAGTCCAAATTCAAAGCATTTGCCAACCAAAATGAACCTGGATAAAAAATGAAATCTGCTTTGAGAAGGTTTCCCCTTTTCCAACAATGTTTTCTAAAGGCTTTTAGTTCAGGATAAAAAAAATGAAATGTGTTTTGAGAAGGTTATAAAACTGGGAAAATGAGAAAATGATGTTTACCAGCATTTTCTTCTTTTCCAACAATGTTTTGAAAGGCTTTCTGTTCAGGGTCATTAAAACTCGAGATCGTGTGGTAAAGAGTTTTAACCCTTTGGTAACAATAAAATTTTAGAAGTGGGCAAATTGAAACCATTTGCAGACGACAAAATAAATGAGATTCTGAAACAGAAATTTCCGTAGGGAAGGATAGAAAACATTGTGGAAAAACGAGCAACATTTTCTACTTTTCCCACAATGTTTTCAAAAGGTTACTTTCTCAGGGTCATTAAGAGTCGGGATTGTGTGGTAGAGAGTTAAATAAAATGTTGATTTTCATTGTCTACCTACTACAGTGTGAGTTTTTAATCGGTCGGCTTCAAAGCCGAGCGATTAGAGAGATGGCAAATTTCGGAAAGCCGTGAATTGAACGCAAACAAATGTAACTGCTACCAGTCACAACCCTCACTTACGACTTTTTAACGCCTCGCAATTCGGTCGTGACCTTATTACAAAAACTACTTTTTCGTCCAGGTGAGCGCGGGAACTGAGTGTGTAAAAAGTCTAAAACATAATCCGGACCTCAAATCATCTGCAGTTCAATAAATAGCGGTAAAGATCTGTTTATCATTTAATTGTGTTATTCTCAAGGCAACAGCCTGACATCTTGGTTCAATTAACTTTAGAAAAAAAAAATGCTATATTGAATAAACATGCGCAAGGATATCAGTCATTTGCTATGCAAATCAGAACAGGGTTTTCACACAACAATTCATGAGGAGCGCTTCTATGCAAAAATGGAAAAATCACGTGAAATTGTTGCGTCTTTCATACTGCTGAATGTAAACTATGTGAATCTTTATGTATAGTTTATGCCACACCTGTATTGTTAATACATAAACTGCTACATGATCATTCTTAGCTTTACAACATTGAAATTCTCAATACTCACCGCAGGCTAGCTTCATTTGCAGTAGACCCGATCTTAAATCAGCTTTTATCATGTTAAGGCTGGCTGAAACACGTTTTCTGAGTTTGAACAGGTGCGTGCAATTAATTAATTAGAAAAGATATTTGCGGCATTGGGCATTTTAAAGTTCGATTTTGAACATAAAAAATAAGAATTAATGTCTCTATGTAATGTACGTCAACTGTACGTTTCTTGCTGGTGATTCGTACCCTTACTTGCGAGTTTACGAAACTAATCTGTACGATGTCTTGGGAGTTTTTTTCAAATATTCTGTACGGCTCTTGGGATAACAAATCTGATGCCTGATGGTATAAATCTGTTCATTTTCATCTATAAAATGGAGTAATTCAGATACCTTTACAGCAAACTGTCAACCACAAGCTTTGGTGATATAATAAATCATAATTTGGAAATCCATAACGGAAAAACCTAAAGATCAAAATTTCAGAATGTGACTCACAAAGAAAAGAAACAATATCGTATGAAAAAAAAACCTTCAAAAGTATTCCAAAAGATTTGAAGCTATGTAACAGGCCTCTGCTACCTAATGATGATACTAAGACAGTGACTTTCAAGGCTTGTTTATGTGTCACCATTTTAAAAAAGCCCAATAAAGAAAGACACCAGTAAGGGATGTTCTCAAGTTTCTTGAAGAATCTGAATGTTTTATGCGAAATACTGTTTTATAGTGGTTATTCCCATTCCTCATAGAAATGAGTCATCAGTCAATCACTTAAGAAAATATTGTAAGAATCTGAGAAGAAATTACACTCAACGAACAATTTCTTCCTTTCTCGTAACATTTTCTATTCTTTTTCAAAATTATACTTTTATTAAGCAGATCTGTAAATTTTCCCCTAAATTCTCCCAAATTGGATGAGTCCAAGATGCCGTATCAGGAAAAGGTAATTCCTCTTTTTATCTGTTAGCAGATGAATCCCTCTTTTTATCTATTAGCAGATGAATACAAATTGTGAAATCTTATTGCATGAATTCGTTCTGTTCCTTAAAGGTGGGTATATAGGTTTTTCACATCACACAAAATTAAATAATATATATATATCACTGAAATTTATATGAAAAAACAATACAAATTATCAATAATTAAGAATCATAATATTACAAAAAAATCGGGGGTTGTATTCCCTTAAAAGGCTGTGTTACCCATTAGGCTATTTTGAGATTTCGCACCAAAAAATAAAAAAAAAGGTTTGTGGGAATGTTGATCATAAATAAGTGACTGGCATGTGACTAATGACGCATAAATTCCATAAGAAACATGTATATATTTTCCATAGTGTCTTTTTCGGACGCTATGTTTGAAGCTTCGTCTATGTATCTTTAGTATGTAAATGAGCAAATTGTAAAAATAGACAGTGTGTCCCGTCGGTGTCGACCTGGGCTGTGGTAAATCTCTTATTTCTCTTGTTGTCGGATGGTTTTTGACTACTGGGGTTTAATGAAAGAAAATTATACGGCTTTGGGAGTGTAAAGATTTTTTTTTTTTGTATTTTTGTAAAATTTTTGTCCCAAAATCTGAAGGACCACCTGTAACGGATAAAAAGGAAGCAGAATAAAACCGTGTCTTTTTATACTATTACAGTATTACTGTAAGTTTGGCTGCTTTTCTCTCAAAAACCCGATCTTCAGTGACTGTTTACAGCCACAAGAGTAGATGTTCAATGACCTGTCGCAGGTGTTACATATCTCCCCGTGTTTCATATTTGATATTGTCTTTTATTCTAGTCCGCCTTGATCACCGATTTCAACACTAACTTATGGAAATAAAATACAGCTCTACCCATGCCCTTCTGTAATAAAAGAGCTGTGCAGTACACTCTGCATGAACTAAAGACGCAAATAAAATGTGGCACAAAGTCCTTGTGACATGTAATCCTTCAACAAAACATACAACGAATGGTGTTCAGAAATGGCACTGATAATGACAAAAGAACAAAATCATTGTTCCACTTTTATTGGAGAGGTCATCAGACCTCTCCAACAGTGTTGAGTTTAAAAGGCAGACTGCCTCAGAAATTGCTGTCTAAATCCAATCTTTGTAGGGGAATTGTTCCGATACACAGTCTGTTTCGTCATGATTTTATAAAGAAATCGAAGTCGAAAAACTGAAATAGGAAATAGACGTGGTTTGTTTCTATATCACGAATTTCAACAAAATTGTAAGGATTTAATTGCATATTCCCTTTCCAACAATTTTAATTTTATATAACAATCTTAAATCTTAACAAAAAGAAGAAAAAGAAACAAGAATTTCGTTAAAAATAGAAACGGACACAGCGGAAAAAATCACGTGACCTTAAAACGCGGGAGGAAGGTCGTGTGACTTACATAAATTACAAGGACGGATGAATACGGAATCCTGTTTTTGCCATCCACTTTGATGAATGTGTATTTACAACTGAACAGATTTCAACTACCCGTTTATTGTCTTGCTTGTTTCTTTACATGTACCTAGATTATATTTAACGTAAAAGCATAAAAAGTATTAGAAAAAAATGATGTCGACCTCTCCTGGCTTCTTTTTTAAAGAAGCCACTTGTAATATAAAATAGCGTATTTCACATGTGGCGGTACCTAATCGGATAAGGTTGTACACACGGTGGGCAGACGAGGGGTCGAATGGCTAGGTTAGAGATTATTCAGTGTCGACCGATTACAGTGCTGACAGCACTTTGATTATTTTGATTAACAAACCAAATAGTGTTGTTTATTTGTTCAAGGGAATTAATACATATTCACTCTGGGAACCTATGTATAAGTTTGTCTCCTGCTGATCAAGTTACCATGTTAGAATCGAATTCTATCATTGTTTATTGTTAATTTAACAGCGTTTGTTAGTTATGAGGGGCATTGAATAAACTACAGAATGCCCATGTGATTTAGGTAAGTTTCTGTGGTTACGGGGGAGGCTTTTTGCACTGTGTGGACTTAAAAAGAAATTCTTTAAAAATCTTCTACTCTGAAACCTCTGGTCAGAATTTTGAATAATTTCACAGGATTGTTCCTTGAGTGACCCTTTTCAAAAACTGTTCGTGAAATTTTGATTTGTTGAAAAACATGGCTGCCATGGGGGGAGGCTTTTGGCACTGTTAGGTCTTGAAGAAATTCTTAAAAAGTCTTCTCCACTGAATCAGCTTGTCAGATTTTGAAATAATTTTACAAAAATGTTCCTTGGGTGCCCCTTATGAAAAGTTGTTCGTGAAATTCTGATCTGTCGAAAAACATGGCCATGGTGGGGATGGGATTGCACTATATAGACTTAAAGAAATTCTTCCGAGTTCTTCTTCTCTTTAACCACTTGTCAGATTTTGAAATAATATTGCAGAATTGTTCCTTGGGTGCCCCTTTTGAAAAACTGTGCGTGAAATCTTGATCTGCCAAGAAACCTGGTTCTGGTGATGGGGGGGGGGGGGGGGGGGGGGGGCTGGCTATATGCTGTATAAAAATCAGCTATAGTCCTCTCAAAAATTCACGGGAGTGATCCAGGGCCATTCTGGCCCTCTTGTTTTTACAAACACCAGGGTGAGGTAAATGGATAGAATATGGTACATGTTCTTAACAAGTGTAAAAATAACTTTATTTTCAGCTATACTGAAGGCTAAAAAACAGCTGCAAACATTAAGAATATTTGAACGTGACCTCGAGTGGGCTTTAGACAAGGTAAGAGATGACAGAAATGGCAAAGAGACTCATGATGACAGCGGCAACATGAGTCAAGAAGTAGCCGAAGACAACAATGATGGAGACCTGATCGAGGATGTTTCTGACTGTATTGGTATGTTGAAAGACGTGTTGGAAAAGTCTTTGTGTATGTGATAGTATTCACCTAGCATATATGACAAATAAGGGGTTTTCCTAGCCATTCTATGGTTCAGGAAGACTGGCGTTTTGCCAACAGACTTGTTCAACAATATGAAGATAGAATCAATCTGGTATGATTCAAACGGGTATGATTCAGCAAAAAATTTGGTCCATTGTTCTTTTTCATGATTAATTTCTATCAAAAGTGAAGGAATGGTTAATTAACTACAGCTTGAGTTATTTTAGTGTCATGGTAAGTACCTTTTGTAATATTACTGTGTTGTTGCTGTCACAAAGTTGATACGGTATTTCATGTTGTATCTTCAGATGAACATGTACTCCCTTTCATGGAAAATGACTGTGTTGAGGCTACTACAAACAGTATTTTGGAGGACGACATGGATGGAGAACCTGATAATCATGTTTCTGTCTCAAATGGTATGTTGAAAAATGCAGAGAAAAAGTCTTTACTTTTCATATGTCATGTTAGGGGTTTTCTGAGCCCTTCTATGCCCAGTGTGTCCACTGAAATTTTTGACTGTTTTAAGCTCACCTGAGCACAAAGTGCGTTGTGTTGATGCTGTCACAAAGTTGATACAGTATTTCATGTTGTATCTTCAGATGAACATGTACTCCCTTTCATGGAAAATGACTGTGTTGAGGCTACTACAAACAGTATTTTGGAGGACGACATGGATGGAGAACCTGATAATCATGTTTCTGTCTCGAATGGTATGTTGAAAAATGCAGAGAAAAAGTCTTTACTTTTCATATGTCATGTTAGGGGTTTTCTGAGCCCTTTTATGCCCAGTGTGTCCACTGAAATTTTTGACTGTTTTTAGCTCACCCGAGCACAAAGTGCTCATGGTGAGCTTTTGTGATCGCCTAATGTCCTGCGTGCATTGTCCCGTCGTCCGTCATCCACAATTTCTTTAACCCATTACCACACAATCCCTACTTTTGACGCCCCTGAGAAAGAAGCCTTTAGAAGACATTGTGGGAAAAGGAGAAAATGCTTGTAACCAGCATTTTCTCTTTTTCCCACAATGTTTTCTACCCTTCACAAAACAAATTTCAAATGTTCAGTCACTTTTATTTTGTCGTCTGCAAATGCTTTCAATTTGGACCAGTCTAAAATATTGTCATTTGGTGATGGGTTAAACATCTTCTCCTCCTAAACCACTGGGCCAATCTTGATGAAACTGTGCAGGGATATTCCTTGGGTGAAGCTCTACCAAAGTTGTTCAAGAGATTGAATTCCACCCATAATTCTGGTTGCCATTACTTAGTACTCAGGTGAGCGATATAGGACCATCATGGTCCTCTTTTGTTTTGTTTTTTTTTTTTTGGTACCTCTTGGTAGGTAAAGTTGGGGGTACAAAAAATGGATATGATAAGAAAAATAAACAAGAATTTTAAACACTAATTTTAATCAGTAGTTTCAGAAAAATGAAAATGAAACATTAAAAATGCATAGTTCCATTTTTCTTGTCTGAACAAAGCCAGTCAAACTGGCTAAGCCATGAGAATTGAAACAGTTTTCTTTTTTGGGGGCAACACATGTCATGAATTGACAGCAAACATGTGTTGGTATTTTCTCCTGATGTACTTGTTGACTGTCCATCGTGATCCAGGGTTTTTACGGATGCACATTTTCTGCGTCTCGCACGCAGAAATAGGGAAGCAGGACTCCCAAAACTTATGCTACTGCGTCCCCTGGGACACAATTCTAATTTTGTTGTCATTGGGTAAAGATTCGACGATTGAGAACCCTAAGAAGTAACTGACTTCAAAAGATAAAATTTGTCAAACTTAAACAATAGTACCTAAAACGTACCGCAGCTTTTCGGACCGTAAGTGTGATACGGTATAACGCTTCTGTTTTGATCCATGAGACCGGGTTTTGACACTTGGAAATTTGGAATGAACTGTCTTTGACAATGTGTAAATGTCAATATGACGCATGAAATTATCGTCTAGAGCTTCATATCATCTAGATTGCGCGCATCCGGCAGAAATATGGGCTAAACATGATCAGCATAAAATGCGAAGGACACACGGATGATAATGAAGTAGCAGACCGGAGTGGTCGTCTGCAGATGCTTGAATTTTTTTAAACTAGTTTGGAAATTAAAATATATGGAAAAAATAAATTGGTATTCAAATGTGTACAACCAAGGGACTCCAATTTTTAAGCCAGTACTCCCATAATCATGGAAGTCGAGTCCCAAGGACCCCCAAATGGAACTGTCTCTTACCGCTACTCTGGTCACATGGAAAACAAACTTTTCACTCACTTTTGTTTTGGGGTGGGGGGGGGGAAGAGCTTAAATAGACTTTTTCCAACTTTTACGCGTGGTGTTCTGCATACTAATCAGGAATCGAGTACGAGATTTATTCGCTGCCCATGAATCCTTAAGCCACACCTTCTCTGTGTGTATCCTGTCAGGGATATATGACTAGCATGATAAGCTGGTGTGTAATTAGCGATGACCGGTCTGAAGAGGTTTGCGGTGTATGCTTAATGTAAATAATTATTACACAGAGTAATTTTAAGTAGGTGATGAATTAGCACCCTGCTGAGCTGCTAGGATATGTCTCATCGGCGTCCTTGAACCTAAAAGCGGCATGATCGGCGATGCATTACAAAAGGTGCTTTGCGTCCTGTGGATGCAGACGGAAATTTTTTCACTTCCAACATTAGTTAAATTGTGTCCCAGACGCATTTTTTGACGCTAACGCGAACACTGTGTTCATCTTTTTTTAGAAACTGGGAAATCCTTAGTAGACTCCATTAAATAGATTGACACAATTTTTTAAGAGTTTCGACAGTGAATATAATGGTCTACATGCTTGTGGAAATATTTGGAATGGATGAATTTAGTAGATTTTTTCTGTACGTTTTTGGGGTGTATTGGGACATGAATCTGTGCATGATTTTTCTAAGATCTGCATGATTCAGGTACATTTCTATGTGATAGGACAAACTGTATGCTTCAGGGAGACTGCCCGTTTCCCATCAGATATGTTCAGAAAAATGAAGATTGATTAAATCTGCCCCCGGGGTTGGGGGGATTTCTAGTGTACAGAATAGGCCTTGGCCTTTCTCTATGGCATGTCGTAGGAGGCAACTAAAATGAGAGACGAACAACTGCTTTCCTTGTAATTTGTAGGATTGCAGCAGGTTAGTGATTCTTGTTCCAAATTTTTATATTTTTTCCTGATATAAATTGGGTTTGGAATGGGAATCACATGGCCTGTGAGTCCCTGTGTGGTTTAATTGACATAAGTCCCTGCGCAACCATCTACTTGTAGTAAGCATTTAAGAATAGTAAATTTTTATACCGTCATTGTAACAAGTCCGTATAATGTATCTCAGACATATTAGCAAATACAAACTACGATTAGCTTTTTCAATAGCAGTGTCTATCAAAAGCATGGAAAAATTTAATTAACTTCAGCTTGAAGTCTTTAGGTCTTGTAGTACCCGTTTTACTAATCCTGGCGTGTTGCTGTCTGGTAGTTGATTTGGCATTGCATTTGCCTCTTATTTTCAGAAGAAAGTTTTTTGCCTTCTTTTATGGAAAAAGACAATGTTGAGGCTACCACAGACAATAATTTTGAATGCAACAATGATGGAGACGCTGATGATCATGTTTCTGGCTCAGATGGTATGTTGTTAGATGCATTGAAAAAGCTTTTTTGTATAAAATAGTATTTACCCAGGATTTGACCTGTTTTGGGTTTTCTTATCCACTCTATGCCTCTGGAAGACTGCCCCTTTCCAAACAGATATCATAAGAAAAATAAATATTGAATAATTCCATGAGGTAAGAATTAGCAAAATAAAAAAAAAGGAAAGGCACCATGTTCTCCTTCAGGAGTAGAAGTACCATTTGAAACGTTTGGGTTCAAAGTCAGCCTGTAGTAGGTCAAACTTTTGTGGACTCTGTGTAAGTTGTTTGTGGACAACCATCTGCATCTAGTTGTACCCAGCTTTTAAGAGTAGTCCATTTTTATTAGTGCATTGTTACAACTCAGTTTTGTGTATGTAAGACATAGCAGCAAATACAAACTACGATTAGCTTTTTCAATAGCAGTGTCTATCAAAAGCATGGAAAAAATTAATTAACTTCAGCTTGAAGTCTTTAGGTCTTGTAGTACCCGTTTTACTAATCCTGGCTTGTTGCTGTCTGGTAGTTGATTTGGCATTGCATTTGACTTTTATTTTCAGAAGAAAGTTTTTTGCCTTCTTTTATGGAAAAAGACAATGTTGAGGCTACCACAGACAATAATTTTGAATGCAACAATGATGGAGACCCTGATTATCGTGTTTCTGGCTCAGATGGTATGTTGTTAGATGGTATGTTGTTAGAAGTTTGTAGGGGGGTATACTGGAATCAGCCTGTCGGTCGGTCGGTTGGCCGGTCTGTCTGCAAAATCTTGTCCGGACAACAACTCCTACAATTTCAATCCAATTTGATTAATACTTGGCAGAAGTGTTCATTAGGAGTTGTAGATGTGCAAGACGCAACTTTCGTGAAAATTCTATGAATAATTAATTAGTTATTGCCCCAGATTCACATTTAAAATGCTTGTCTGGGCAACTCCTCCTACAATTTTAGTCCAATTCGCTTTATGCTTGGCAGAAGTGTCCATTTGGAGTTGAAGATGTGCAAGATGCATATTTTGTGAAAATTCCATCAAGAATTACTCAGTTATTGCCACTGATTTGACTTAAAAATGCTTGTCTGGACAAGTCTTCCTACAGTTTCTGTCTGATTCACTTTAAACTTGGCAGAAGTGTTCATTAGAAGTTGTAGATGTGCAAGACGCAACTTTCGTGAAAATTCTATGAAGAATTAATGAGTTATTGCCCCTGTGGCATGAAATATAGGGGTGGGGGTATTTATCACATTTAGTGATAGTTATTCTAGTTTTGTATAAAATATTATTAATTAATTATTGGATATATAGAAGTTATACAAGGAAACCGGTCCATGCGATACCAGTCACATTTCTGATTTCGTATAGTACACAGGTCGTGACCCCGGCTTAATACGACTTGACCTCCAATCAATGCAGTTGACCTCATATCAATATTGATGACCCGCGACCAATACAGAAATCCTTGAACGTGATTAGTCAAAAGCTCAGTGGCGTGAGCGTCTGCGCTTCCTTTTAGCCAATCACGTTCCAGGAGGTGGCAAAGTAAACGTAACCCAAAAATTGATATTTGTTTCCAGCAGGGGAGAAAACATTGTGGGAAAAAGGAGAAAATGCTGGTTACCAGTATTTTCTCCTTTTCCCACAATGTTCTAAGAAGGCCTTTATTTCAGGGTTGAAAAAAACCAGAGGTTGTTTGGTAAAGCGTTAATTAATAAAATTGTCATTAATCAAGTGATTTCATATTGGCCCAGTTACAGGTCCGAGGTCAGCCGTATTGACCCGAGGCCGAAGGCCGAGGTGATTACAAAATCACTTCCTCGGGTCAATACCGCTGACCTCGGACCTGTAACTGGGCCAATACGAAATCACTTGATTAGTAACATTATAGTATTTACCCAGGATTTGACCTGTTTTGGGTTTTCTTATCCACTCTATGCCTCTGGAAGACTGCCCCTTTCCAAACAGATATCATAAGAAAAATAAATATTGAATAATTCCATGAGGTAAGAATTAGCAAAATAAAAAAAAAGGAAAGGCACCATGTTCTCCTTCAGGAGTAGAAGTACCATTTGAAACGTTTGGGTTCAAAGTCAGCCTGTAGTAGGTCAAACTTTTGTGGACTCTGTGTAAGTTGTTTGTGGACAACCATTTGCATCTAGTTGTACCAAGCTTTTAAGAGTAGTCCATTTTTATTAATGCATTGTTACAACTCAGTTTTATGTATGTAAGACATAGCAGCAAATACAAACTACGATTAGGTTTTTCAATAGCAGTGTCTTTCAAAAGCATGGAAAAATTTAATTAACTTCAGCTTGAAGTCTTTAGGTCTTGTAGTACCCGTTTTACTAATCCTGGCTTGTTGCTGTCTGGTAGTTGATTTGGCATTGCATTTGCCTTTTATTTTCAGAAGAAAGTTTTTTGCCTTCTTTTATGGAAAAAGACAATGTTGAGGCTACCACAGACAATAATTTTGAATGCAACAATGATGGAGACCCTGATGATCATGTTTCTAGCTCGGATGGTTTGTTGTTAGATGCATTGAAAAAGCTTTTTTGTATAAAATAGTATTTACCCAGGATTTGACCTGTTTTGGGTTTTCTTATCCACTCTATGCCTCTGGAAGACTGCCCCTTTCCAAACAGATATAATAAGAAAAATAAATATTGAATAATTTCATGAGGCCAGAAAAAAAAAAAGCTATGTTTCAGGTGACCCGACTGACCCTACCAAATTGCCGCCGACCCAAAAACTTTCTAATTGGTTTGTAGCCAATAATATGCAAAATGCAACCTGACCTCTGTTCTGTACAGTTCTGCCCACCAGTTCATTATTCAATCTGACTTTCAATCTTTTCGGCCGAATTTCTTCAGTAAATTGGCTATTAGAGATGTACAAGCCAACACCGAGTAAAGAATAAAAGCCAGAGTACGGATATTTTGAGCGGGGGTCATCTCAGAAGCTAGGAGATTATCGATAAATGTAATCCGCTAATTGCTCTATCAGCATCTACCGTTTTTCTGTCGTACCTGTATGGTTTTTACTCGCCCAGGATTTCAGTCCGATCATTTTTCCCATCTTTACGTTTGGACGTAAATTTATCAAAAAATGACACTGTATTATTGACAGAGTAAAGTCCGAATATAAAAGAGAAAACAAAAATGACCGGGCTGGAACACAGGCTAGGTTTTTTTTACAATTAAATCTTTACTAAATTGCCCTTTTTTTTACCAGACCAAATAAAAGCAATTGCAGACGACTAATTAAATGTAGCTTAAGTGGAGGTTTCTGTCTTTGATTAGGTACATGTAGAAAACATCGTGGGAAAAGGTGAAAAATGTTTGTCAGTAGCATTTAGTCCTTTTCCCGCAATGTTTTCAAAAGCCATTCATGATCTATGCCTTCGAGCATCCGAGGGATAAGTCTCGACCAATACGTATTATCCTTTTTTGGACTGCATAGCATAACCTGAGTTGAAACTTTAAGCCTGTCGTAGGTTTTCTGAGTGCTAAAATGCCATCTAATCATTGTAAAACCATTGGCATGTATCTCACTGCTCAGGTGTCGACGACTAATGTAATGGGGTAAATAAGATTTTATATCGTTAAATTTCGCATAAATTGAAAAAGAATAGTTTAGGAGACTTTCGTCAATTTCCCCCTGGCTTTTGATTTACTTCTTGGCATTAATATTGGTATAAATAAAGAGTGATTTACGAGTGCTCCAAAATGTGACCATGTTCATGCGGTGGCTCCCTGAAAGCCGTTTTCCTGGCACATTTGTGACAAGAGTGAGCAAGCTCCTGCATATGAAACCAAAATATCATTCAGGAGATGTTCTGGGAAAAGGGGGCTTAGTGCATCTGCGAAAAGCATCACGCTGACCTTGGCAGAAAATTTTGGCTATTGATCAGTTTTGTATGTCAAAGGACCACTCAACCTCATTATTAAATAGGTTGTTAAAAAAGGTAGATGTCATGTACCCATAACTATATGATGACTTATTTGGTAACATGGATAACGGAAATGAATTAAAACACCCCCCCCCCTTTTTTTTTTTTTGCAGAAAATTGCGGCTTGGATACTTAAATGAAGCAAATCTTTCTCCGGCTTTTTTCACCGCTCTGGTGCATGTGAGAAAAGTAGTCAGTTACATGCAACGATATATGCAAAGAGAGTTGTGTGAGAATGCCAGGAAAACATGAGTACCTTTGATTTGTTTCCGTGGAATATATGAAAGGGATCTACTCGCATTTGCGAAAAACAAAAAGTCAACATCAAATGATTTCATGTGCGCTGGCCAACCTCTGTCAATTTTTTAAAGAAATTAGTCATTTTAACATGTTTATTTTACAGTCGTTCAACAAATATTTATTTTGCTCGCAAATTAATGTAGATGTCAAATTTTATATTTATGTCAAAAAAATATAACAAACCCATGGTAAAGTGAATACTGATTTTTATGCACTGGTTTGGGGCCAAAAAATCATGAATTTAATTCATGAAGTAGCGAGATCCTCTGAGAGACTTTAATGACTTAAATCAAAGTAGCATGTACAATTGACATGATAAAAAACGAAGCAAATGAAAACACAGCATCATTTAAAACCTTACCACACCACAAAATTTTGGACTGGACCAAATCGAAAGCACTTGAATACAGCAAACTGAAGTGTTGCTAAATTTATGTTTCCTGCCTTTGATTGGAAAGAAAATATTATGTGGAAGGGATAAAAAGCTAGTTGCAACATTTTCTCTTTTTCCTCCACTTTGTCGATGTATAGGCTTATACAATGGTCCTCTATTGCAGAAAGGAGAGAACTGAAGGAAAATTGGCTTGAAATACATTCTGCTGTTTGGCCGATAGATGGAACAAGCCATGAAATATACCGACCAGTTCAAAACCAACAACAGTTTTTTATTCTGGCCATAGAAATTATCACTGCCTTCATACTAAAATTATCGTTGACAATGAAGGTATGATTAGATATGTTGAGCCTGGTTTTCTTGGTCATCAGAATGATGCACCAACTTAAAGAATTATGCGTCAATAGATGCTCAAGATCTACCTATTCCTGTCGATTGTGTTTTTCTTGCGGGCCAAATTTACCCAAATGGATACCCAATCATAATGCCGTATAGCACATCTCCGCAGAATACAGGGTCAAGAAAGGGTAATGTGTGAGAGGTACAACAGATACTACAGGAGGTATAGAGTGTCTGTTGAACATGCAATCGCTCAGGTAAAGGGGTACAAAAGCTTGAGTTCAGTTTGGCATCACCCCGACAGTTTCTCGGTGTGACTGTAAGAGTATGCTCTGCTTTGGTATGCCGAAAAAGACGCATCAGTCTCATAATGTAAAAAGGGGGAAGTTTAAAACGTTTTAAGTGAAAACTCAATATATAAGAACTCTATGACTTATTGAGAAATGAATTATTGGAATATAGTTTTCTTCGAGTTTTTTGCTAATGATGCCTCTTTCGCTTATACCGCCGTATGAATACCGGTGTTTTATTACCCTAAAAATAAGGTGTGCGATGCACAGTCGTTTTTTTTTTTTTTATGTAAATACTTATTTAGCTATGATCTGTTGAGAGAATGTTAAGATCAGGACAGAATGTTGCGGTACCATCATACTGAAGTGATTAGATCTAGAATGGAGGAACAATTGACTTAACCCTTTCCCAAACGACAAATTTTTGGACTAGACCAAATTGAAATCATTTGCAGACGACAATTCAACTCTTGCTGAAAAGATGATTTCTGTCTATGGTAGGGTAGAAAACATTGTGGGAAAAGGAGAAAATGCTGGTTACCAGTATTTTCTCCTTTTCCCACAATGTTTTCAAAAGGCTACTATTTCAGACCCGTAAAAACCAGGGATTGTTTGGGACAGGGTTAAGAAACCGTGAAGGGTTTTACCAAAGGAACTGGTTCATGTTTTTAGTTAATGTTTGGGTGGTTTGGGTAGTTTACTTGTATTGCAATAGACCAAAGACTAGTAAACTAAAATCCACAATACGATCCAAAGAAGAGTTACGGCCAAACGTAACTCTCTGTGTTACATATGTTACAATTCCTCATAGAAATATTACAGACATCGTTTTTATTCTCTGAGAAGTGAAATTTTAGCGTGGTCTATTTAAAAGTACCTTGCAAAAGCAGACGATCAACAGCGAGCGTCTCTTAAATAGCGAATTACCTTTATCGATAGTCTCGTAGATTTTGAGACGAACCCCTTGTCTAAACTCCGTATATCTTGTCAAATGTCCGTATTCAGTGTCGGCTTGTACATCTCTATTACCAGAAACAGACGTATACGATATTACATTCGTGCTCCCTGACAGCGGGTCAAAAGCGGTGCATTTTTTTCTCGCATTTTTCTACTCCGTTTATGCGTGCCCAGATGGCCGTTGTCAATATTTCTGTGATGTTCAAGATTAGGAAAATTTCGAAGTCAGATCAGTATATGGAATAAATAACAGCTTCATCTTTCGAAACAAATAAGATGCGTGTAAATGAATACATTCGAGTGTGAATCAGGCCTAAAACCAGTGCCATATTCGCTTCAACCTTGGTAGCAGAATGACTATCTAAAAACAAGTGCACCGGGGAGATTGTGATTTCCAAAATGGCATCAGCCATCCTGTCAGTGGATGTCAGGAAATGCCTACATTTTGGCAGCATATATAAACTAGCTGCATATAACAACAAAACCCTTTCTCCTTTTCCCACAATGTTTTCTACCCTTCCCAAAATAAATTTCAATTTTTCAGCCACATTTATTTTATCGTCGGCAAATCCTTTCAATTTGGACCCATCTAAAATTTTGTCATTTGGTAATGAGCTTTAGAAAAAACTTGATTGCTTAAATGTTTTCCTCGGGATTTTAAACTTTCGGGATTGTTTGGTAAAGGGTTAAGGGTCTTTACTATGCTTATTTAAGAGAGGGTTTTGGATATGATTGATCGCTTGTTGCCAATCAGTGTTGTCGGGTAGTTGATTTGGTATTTGACTTTTTATTTTCAAAACAAAATGTGCCCTCTTTGATGGAAAATGACACTCTTGAGGCTACTACAAGCAGTATTTTGGAAGAGAACGACGATGGAGACCCAGATAATCACATTTCTGACTCTAATGGTATGTTGAAAAAGTCTTTTTGTATATAATAGTATTTTCCCAGCATCTGACATGTTATGACTTTCCTGCCATTCTATGCCTCAGGAAGACTGCCCTTTTGCGAACAGACATGTTCAACAAAATGAAGATTGAATCGATCTGATATGATTTGGCAAAAATTCAGCATCATTGTTCTTTTTCATGAGATGCATCATTTTAAACATTAAGGTCAAAAGTCAGTGTCACAGTTGTAGGTCAAACTTTTGTGGACTTGGCCCTGCACAACCATCTACTTGTAGCAAGCATTTAAGAATTGTAAATTTTGATATTGTCATTGTAACAAGTCCGTATAATGTTATCTCGGACATGTCAGCAAATACAAACTTCTATTTGCTAGGAATTGCAGTGTCTATCAAAAGCATAGCAGTGTCTAGCAAAAGACTGTGTTTAGTCTATCACAAAGTATTTCTGATGATAACAATGATGGTGACCCTGATGATCATGTTTCTGACTCTAATAGTATGTTGAAAGATATTTTGAAAATGTCTCTTTGTATGTAATAGTATTTACTAGGCACATGATATGTTACAGGTTTTCCTAGCCTTACTCATCCTCGGATACCCCGGGGTCTCCCTATTTGCTACGCTACATCGACCCCTGGGACAATTGACTAATAAAACTTTGAATCAGCCGCCGAAAATCGATACGAAACGTCATAGCGTACAGTCCACTCGCCCATCACAAAATGATGATGGAACCAATGAAAAGCCAGCATTCGGCCAGCGGTAAAGCGAGGGAAATTCAATTGATTGTCCCAGGGGTCGATGTAGCGTAGCAAATAGGGAGACCCCGGGGTATCCGAGGATGAGCCTTACTATGGAAGTCAGCTCTATTCCTAATAGATATGTTCAGAAAAAATTAAGATGTATCAAATCCTCAGGTTATATTTCGACTATTTTATAGCATAACGTAAAATGATTCCTTCAACCCTTTAAAAACCAATAAACAACTTTTCTCTACAATCTTAATTGAACAAAGTGATCTTTTGTGTGACTGTATTAGATCAGTTTTATTGAGTCCTCTTGACTTAATGTGATTAAACTTTGTCAGATGCTTTCATTCACTAGTATGTTTTCCATATTGTATAGAGTTTTTGTTTTCCTCTTTTGATGCCACTTATCAATAGATTCGGCTGATATTGTTTTTGTTCGGACTGTCGGTCACCAAAAAACTTTTGTCTTGATGATTATGTGAGAAAGAAGCCAGTAGCTTGGAAAGAAAATTGTGCTGAGTGTGTGAAAGACTTCGGGAAAGCATGGATAGGTGCACTGGTCCCTGCTATATAACTGAAATAATGTTGAATTTGCTGTTAAACATACAATTGATCAACCTTTCCTGTGATGTCGAGGTCAAAGTTGTTAGTGTGGGTTCAATACCCGGTTAAGGCTAACTTTCTTTCCAGCATATTTTAGCCTCTCACCTCTGAAGCACGTGAGAAAAGTAGTTATCAGCTTTTGAAAGAAATTTGTGTTAGTACAGGGGTGAGAAAGCCAGGAAACACATGTGGGTCACCGACTGCCATGATAAGACCTTAGCTGTAAAAGTGGCATTAAGCCCTGATACATTCAATTAAAGTTCTCTGTTATGGAAAAAATGAAATGACAAGGTCGTGATTTTGCAAAAGACCTTAACATTTGCCAAAGCTTTTTATGGTAAATGATAAAGCTTTCACATCCACATATGTATTCCTTGTATTCAGATTATCCTGTGGTATGAAGGTCAAGGTCAGCTGTAAAGTTCACTTTTGCCATAGATTTTGAATTATAAATTATGACTTTCATATCCTGTGGTACTAATTTCTGACACATTTGACAAGGTCAGTGTCAGATATTGAGATCCAACTTGTGGGAATTTTTGTTTTACAAAGACATCTTGTCAGTTGATATTTTGCTTCTTATGTGCACTTTTTACACTTGATACTTGTTTACATTTGTTGTAGATTCTGATACATCCATTCAGTGGCCAATGTTACATCAAACAATAGAAGTGAAAACTCTGCCAGAAATGGAGAAGGTACATGACATCAATTACCCCAACATATATGTTAGAAAAGTTCTTTTTTCAAAAGACAAGAACAATGTGAAGAAAAGGGTTCAGAACTCGTGTCATGCATGCTTTTACTGTGGCAAATTACGTTCACATATTCAAGATCACTTGAATAGAACACATGCATCTGAGCAGGAAATGAAAACTATCCTGGAATGCAATGACATTAATAAAAAAGAAGAACTAAAATCCTTATTACGGGCTAAAGGGGATCATAAACACAATCGAGAAGTTATATATAAAAAGTGTGGAGAGTTACTTTTATATAGACGCCCTACAGAAGGATTTAAACATGAGGAATTTGGACCATGTATCGAGTGTTTGGAATGGATGAAAACAACCTCTATTTGTAAACATCTGAAAACTTGCAGGGGAGACTCATCTGACAGTGTTCGGAAACTACGATATGTCACAACTTTGTCAAATGTGGCTAAAGGTAAAAAAACCAGACATGGCTCTGATGCCCTAATCAAAGAAGTTTTCACAATTATGACTAATGATGAGATAGGCTTAGAAGCAAGAGATGATGAATTGATTTGTTCTCTAGGGGAAATCTGGATGAAATCATGTGTGGACAACAAAGTTAAGAGAGCACATTGGACATCACAACACATGAGATTAGCAGCAAAGTTGCTGATTGAACTTAGAAAACTGGATGACAGTGGGGAAAATTTACAAATGTGGGATTACTTGAGACCAAAATACTTTGACAATCTGATTTCGGCATCAATAAGCATATGTCTTCCAGAAATGGATGATGTGGAGGAACTGCGTAGTCCATCAAACGCAATCAAGATGAAATATGATTTGATAAGGATGCTTAAATGTAAATCCATTAAGTCGGGTCAGAAATATGATGAAACTTCTGAAGAAAAATGGAAGAAATTCAGAAAAGAGTCTGAGAGTGTGTTAACCGACATTCAACGCTCTTGGAAAACAAAAGTCACTAAAGTGGCAAGAAAGGTTCTACTAGAAAGAAAACTAGGCAAGAAGGAAAAGATGCCAAGTCCAAAAGATATAGAGAAGTTAGGTTGTGACATTAAGGAGTTTCTCACTGATGCCGATTTAGACTCTGAAACCATTACATGGAATGAATTTAGGAAGCTGTGTGAGTTTGCGCAGGCAAGACTCTTAACCTACAACAAACGGCGAAGTGGAGAAATTGAAGGCATCACGTAAGTGAAATCACAATTGCTCAAAACTTACAGATATTTCCATTTGATTTTTAGCTTGGCTGTATTCAAAGAAAACATTAGGTATTATCATAGCCCTGTTGTGGTCATTTGCAGCATCTGTCTTGCCATCCTCCTGCAAAAACTTTGACATTTTGTATTATCTCTGCTTCCACTCAGTACATGTACTGGATATTCAGAATTAAGTTGTATAAATCAGAGCCAAGAGCGACCCATACAATAAGGGCAAATAACTCTAAAATTATTTTTGTGTGAATCAGGTCCTTTTTTCAACTTAGAATTTTTACTAGCTATCCAGCACACATCCTCGTTGACCCAGTTTTGATTCATTCTGTAATCGACTATTTGGCTTATGTGAATGTCCAGTTGCTTTTTCTGTCATGTGTGACTGTCCAATTGCTTCTTATCTACCTTGTGTGACTCTTAAATAGTTTCCGATCTCCCTTTGGTGATTGTCACATTGTTCCTGATCTCCCTTGTGTGACTTATGAATTGTTTCCAATTTTTCTTGTGTAGCTCTGTCTAGTTGTTTCTGATCTCTCTCTCTTATCTTTCCATTGTTTCTAATCATTTCGTTTTTCGTTGCATCACTGGTGTGACAACAGCTGTTTGTTAATTCTCTAGTGTAACAATATTCAATTTTTTGTATTTTTTCTTATGTGACTGTCCGAATATTTCCGGTTTCTATTGTGTCTCTGCAACTGCTTGACTATCTCATGTTACGATTTCCCTTAAGCATCAAGAATTATGGACACAAGATGAAAATTGATGATCTAGACGAGGGTTTGATCGGAGAGATAACCCAACTAGAACGACACTTGATGGTTACACACGACCTTATTCAGACAAGGGGAAAGGTAAATGTACTAAAATTTAAGTTTTCATGTGCTTAATTTTATAGGCATATGTATTCCCAATATGACTAATGAAGAATATTTGAAGATTCAATAAAGATTTAATGCTATAATAAGTATATTAGCTATTCTGTTTTACATTGCAATATAATATCAAGTTTGGCAAGATTGCATACTGGTTGCCGAGGGCCAAGAAGAGAGTCAGTAGGTCATTTCTTAGAAAAATCTTCAGTGTCATCTTTTGTATTGAATGATTCATTGCTATTTAGGCCCGCTTATTGCAGTGAAACTTCAAGTCTTCTCATCCCAAAACAAAGGTTTAGAGCTTCGATATTTGCCCATGGGGTGAAATCAGCCCTACCTCAAAGGTCACAAGTTTACAAAAGCTTATGTAGTATGAGTGAAATATCAGTCATAGTTGTCAAGCAGGCCGAGCTGTGGATAGTAGATAGTATACTGAGTTTTTCAGGTGAATATTAAACTTACAGGAGGCAAAACTGCTATTTCATTATTGAATAAGCAAATTAAGGGTATTCAGTTTATCAAAATTTGAAACCGGCCATGAAATGTGGTCCTGGCTTAAAGCTAGGGCCGGTTTCAAGTCGGCCTAATGATATAATCTGGGATCTTTCTTTTGATAACTGGTACTGGTTTTTAAAGACTGGCATTTAAGGTTTGTTGTAACATTCCCATTTTGTTTGGAAGGGAAAAAAGTCTGAATCCATTATTAGATGTGCTTTTCTTGTCAGACAAATGAGGATCAAAACGGGGCAAGTGTTTCTACAGAGTCACTAGTCCGAAAGGAAGAGTGCCCTTTCTGGAATTTTTGGACCCTGTACTTTCTTAGGTCAGAAATTGCTTCAGAACTTCTAAACATTTACATTGGTATACATGATGTAAAGTCCTAAACTGTTTCCAAACCAAAAAAGACATTCAGGTTTAATATTTGATATTTTGCTAAACCTTGTAGCCTGTAAAATTTTCTGCTATTGTTTTCATGTGTGTAGGCCACTTCTCTTCAAAGAGTTATGCTGAATTGCATTTGCAATGTTTTTATAGCACCATCTTGGCCCTAATGTCTAATTTTGAGTCATAATTTGCCATCTTTACAGAAAGGAGGAATTGTGCCTGTGCTAATTCCACAGGAATGTAGGCAAGTCCTGGACTTCATTGCAGACCCTGTAGTGCGGAAAAAATTGATGATCCCTGGATTAAACATCTACTTGTTTCCTCAACAAAAAGGTGAGGAAAGAAAACGGTAGGGTGATTGTGAAGCTAGATCTACCAAAACATTTAATTTTATATAGTATTTGTTCATTAGAATTTGTAAAAAGATATCGTATGTGACTTTTGGAATTGAAATTTGTTTTAGGAAGGGAAGAAAACATTGTGGGAAAAGGAGAAAATGCTGGTTACCAGCATTTTTTCCTTTTCCCACAATGTTTTCAAAAGACTTCTTTCAGAGGGGTGTTAAAAGTCGGGATTGTGTGGTAGAGGGTTAATTGGTTTTATCGGTAAAATGGTAATTCATTGTGTTGATGCTTCTGTTGATAGAGATTTTGACCAAACTTTACTCACTGTAACCAAAAACTGAAGTATGTAATGTTTTATATCATTTGCCAGTTATGATACCAGTCAAGAAAATAGTTTGGGATCCACCTACCCAGGGGTGCGGATAATCAGTAATCTTATCTATGTCAACAGACGCTGTACTTGTTATTGTCGTGTGTATCGATCTGTAGGAATCCCTCACTAGAGGAAGTAGCCTTAAAAGTTTTTTGATTGGCTGTATAGCTTGGCAATCCATTATTGTTGTTGTAAACAGATAGCCTTTTCTGAAAGTTTTTTCGAACAAAATTGACAAGTCGTTATACTATTGGGCGGCTTAAAGCTGTCAGAAACACCAAAAAAAGTTGAAAAATGCAAATCTAAGTGGCAGAGAGATAGAGACTATGATGCTAACCCATTACCACACAATCTCTACTTTTAACGACCCTGAGAAAGAAGCCTTTGGAAAACATTGTGGGAAAAGGAGAAACCCAACATTTTCTCCTTTTCCCACAATGTTTTCTACCCTTCACAAAAAAAAATCAAATTTTCGGTCACTTTTATTTTGTCGACTGCAAATGCTTTCAATTTGGATAAACCAAAAATTTTGTCGTTTGGTAAAGAGTTAAGCGTAAACGGGTGTTTCAGGAGAGCTTGTGTAGGGATTGCGATTGGATAAAAACAGATGTCAATTCGGACATTGTTTATTGTCATATATGCAGAAAGTTCCCGCACTTTGCGGATATGGTCTCGACAATATTCATTGGTACAAGTACTTGCTCCATTCTGAGAAAAGACAATCTTAAAGCCCACCAGCTCTCCTCTAAGCATGTTTCATGCATTTCCAAATATGACTTTCAACAGAAGCCAAGTGATAGGGGACAAATTGAAAAATCTTCATTCGAATTTAAAACTTATGAGATGAAGCGATTCAAGAAGTTACTCAATACTGCATATGCTGTTATTAAACACAATTGGCAATACACTGATTATAAAGCTTTTCTAAATCTGATAAACCAAGTAGTCAATGTTTTTTAAGGTTTGGTTCGACAGAATCTTTGTTTTATAGCATATTGTAGGGAGAGAAAGTACTTAGATGTTTGATGAAACTTGAATCTCTGCGCAATCTTCTTTCTTTGAACATCATAATGACATGATGTCTTGCATAGTTTTACTATTGTGCTAGAAAGATGGTCAAAGTTATTTATTAATCTTGACACCGAATTTCACTTTTTATTTGGACAAGTAAACATAACCATCGGATAAGTAAAAAATTCTATCTAACTTGCACGTGGACAAGTGGATAGAATCCCTATTTCCACACCGCTGCTCCTACCAGTTTCAAAACTAAATTTTTAAAATTTTGCAGTCAATGTACAGGCTCAAAAATATTACTTGATCTGCCTAGGAATTATTGAAATATCATTAAAGAATTTTTTTCAGGTAACAAGAGCAGCTGTGAAACATATACATCAGCTAGTTGCTGAATTTGATTAAATGTTATGTAATTTGTTTAAATGGTGATTTATATCGACAGATCTGGGTCCAATAAGGGCTTATGATAGCCTGAAGAAGGTGTGTAGGATGAGTGAACTCCAAGAGCCAGAGAATATTACAAGCACAACACTCAGAAAGTACATGGCAACTTTGGCCCAGGTGAATGAAATATTTTTGCAGTTTTGTACAGTACAGTACCACTATTTAGACCGCTTACCAGACGTCATGATCTTTTTAGCAAAGCAGTCTTAATTCTTTACTACACGAGAAAAATTCAGACTGGTTCAAATTGAAAGCATTTGCAGACGACAAATGCAAGGTGACTGAAAAATTGAAATTTGTTCTGAGAATGGTAGAAAACACTATGGGAAAAGGAGAAAATGCTGGTTACATTTTCCCACAGTGTTCTCAAAAGGCTTCTTTCTCATGGGCATCAAAAGTAGGGATTGTGTGGTAATGCAAGGTTCCCACAGGCTTGAAAAGTGCTTGAAAATCAGGGGTAGTCTTGAAAAGTCCTTGGAAACAGAGTTTTGTCTTGAAAACTACTGGAAAATTAATGTCTAGCCTTGAAAAGTACTTGAATTTCAGGCTTATTGCATGAAAATTAGTAAATACTACTAAAAATTGCTTTAGCAATGATAAAACAAGAAAATTGCATAAAAAATTGGAGTCCAATACATGTACGTCGCTTCCGAGTAAGAAAATACGCAAGACAGTTTTATCAGGTACGAAAGTATTATGGTACGAAACGACTGTATTTACACCAGTTCCCTGCTATTAGATGCTATCCCTACTTTATATGGTAATCGACCAGGATCTAGTTTATACAGTATTGTAAGCATTATCTCCCTTTGCATGATTTATCTTTTCGTAAAGTTTTTGTCTGCAAGGTTTAGTGATTTACTTGCGTTTTAAAGAATTTTAAAGTTTTCCTTCTTTGTTCCTGTTTCAAACTTGTGACCCACGGGGCAGGGCAAGTTTTGACCATAGGGACATCATATGAACAAACATTGTAGAAGTCCACTTGGAAATCCTACTTACCACATATCAAAGCTTTACATCTTCTAGTTTCAGAGAATAATTTTAAAGTTTTCCTTCTTTATTTCTATGTTTTAAACTTTTGACCCCCGTGGCGGGGCCAGTTTTGACCCAAGGGATATCTTGTGAACACTCTTGGTAGAGGTAAACTAGGAGATGCTACATACCAAATATCAAAGCTCTGCACCTTCTAGTTTCACAGGAGAAGAATTTTTAAGTTTTCCTTCTTTGTTCCTATGTTTCAAACTTGTGACCCCCAGGGTGGGACCAGTTTTGACCCCAGGGACATCATATGAACAATCTTGGTAGAGGTCCACTAGACTATGCTACAAACCAAATATCAAAGCTCTGCACCTTCTAGTTTCAGAGAAGAAGATTTTTGAAGTTTTCCTTCTTTGTTGCTGTTTCAAACTTGTGACCCCCGGGGCCGGGCCAGTTTTGACCCCAGGGGCATCATATAAACAAACTTGATAGAGGTCCACTTGGAGATGCTACATACCAAATATCAAAGCTCTGCTCCTTATAGTTTCAGAGAAGAAAATTTTTAAAGTTTTCTTTCTTTGTTGCTATGTTTCAAACTTGTGACCCATGGGACGGGGCCAGTTATGAACCCAGGGGCAACATATGAGCATTATTGGTAGAGGTCCACTAAGAGATGCTACATACCAAATATCACTGCACCTTCTAGTTTCAGAGAAGAAGTTTTTTAAGTTTTCCTTCTTTGTTCCTATGTTTCAAACTTGTGACCCCAGGGACGGGGCCAGTTTTGACCCAAGGGGCATCATATGAACAATGTTGGTAGAGGTCCGCTAGGAGATACTACACACCAAATATCAAAGCTCTACGCCTTCTAGTTTCAGAGAAGAAGATTTTCAAAGATTTTGCTATTTATTTCCTTTTGGTTGCCATGGCAACCAGTTATGGCAGGATTTCGATCTCTTGAAGAGCTTTGGTAGAGCTTCACCCAAGGAACATCCCTGCCAAGTTTCATCAAGATCGGCCTAGTGGTTTAGGAGGAGAAGATGTTTAAAGAAATTGCGGACGACAGACACTGGGCGATCACAAAAGCTCACCATGAGCACTTTGTGCTCAGATGAGCTAAAAAGCTAGGGCTGACTCCGTACATACTTCTAAATGCTATGGGTAGAAGGTGTAAGAGAGCTTACGATTTAGTTAACCACTTCCTTCAAATGCATATATCAGTGTTTGGAACATTTTGGTCTAAAATATTACAGACTAAAACAGTTGGTAAACGATACAGACAAGAATCCCTTCACTTATCACAAACTGTTACAAAAGAAACAAGACCATCGGCCTGTCGACATCAAATGCCTTATTGGGTCCAGAAACAAGTAATGAAATGCTGATTTTCAGTAAAGTTTGCAAGACAAAATAGAGGCATATATGCTTAACCCTCTACCACACATTCCATTTAAAGACCCTGAGAAAGAGAGCCTTTGAAAACACTGTAGGAAAAGGAGAAAATGCTGGTAACCAGCATTTTCTCCTTTTCCCACATTATTTCCTACCCTTTACAAATCAAATATCAGTTTTTGATCACATTTATTTTGTCGTTTGCAAATACTTTCAATTCAGACTAGTCCAAAATTTGGTTGTTTGGTAACGAGTTAAAGGCTTCTATTTCTCCTATTTAATTTTTAGTGACAGAGAATTGATTGAAGGATCGATGTTTTGCCTAGGATGTCACTCACAATTGACCTACATTATCAAATTCAACATGTACACACAAAACTGCACTTGACTACTATGACTATGCTCTGCCCAAGGCTGGTCTTCACGTCGAAGTAGAAATAGCAACAGGAAGCACAGTCAACATCTTTTATTCTATGTTCTACTAGACAACTTCCGGGCCTTGGTAGATGGCATGTGTATATGTGGCTGGGGGGATGGGGGAATTGTCAAAGTGACAGGTTGCCACTATACAGTTTGAAAATTATAATGGGATAAGGACATTACGAGAAATTAATTCATTACCAAACGATAAAATTTTAGGTTTGTCCAAATCAAAAGCATTCGCAGATGACAATATGAAAGTGACTGAAAATGTGGAATTTATTTTGTGAAGGGTAGAAAACATTGTGGGAAAAGAAGAAAATGCTGGTTACCAGCATTTTCTCCTTTTCCCTCAATGTTTTCTAAAGGCTCCATCTAAGGGTTGTGTGGTACTGGGTTAAATGTGAGCCATGCTATATGGAAAGGGGGCTTTTTGCAATTGTAAAAGTATCGACCCATGTCAACCTGTGCAGTCTGCACAAGTCGACTTGGGCGGTAAGGTTCTGCTACAGGTCAATTTCACGTATGTTAAAGGATCACTTTACCTCATGATTCATGTTTTTTTCTTATGTGACCACTTGCAAGGCATCATGCATAAGGGAGATGCACTAAGCCTCCTTTCGCCAGAGCATAGCTAAACTATGTGATACAAAAAATCTTTACATCACACTTCAATGCATTAAACACATGAGCCCTTACTACACTACATGATAACTACATATCATGATACATTCACAAAACATCATACACAAACTTATCACACAAGGTATAACACATCACACTTTGCTATCACAGATATTTATGGAAGCAGTGGTTTGAATCGGAATGTATTACCTTAACTCTTTACCAAACGACACACTTTTGGACTGGACCAAATACAAAGTATCTGCAGACGACAAATTAAATCTTGTTAATATGACAATTTCTGACTTTGATATGGTAGAAAATATTGTGGAAAAAAGAGAAAATGCTGGTTACCAGCATTTTCTCCTTTTCCCACCATGTTTTCTACAGGCTTCTTTCACAGGGTCTTTAAAAGTCAGGACTGTGTGGTTAAGAGTTTTACCCTTTCCCAAACGACAAATTTTAGACTCTTCGAAACTGAAAGAGTTTACAGACGACAATTTCAAATTTGATAAAAATGGCAGAAAATTCTCCAAATGGGTAGAAAACACTGTGGGAAAAGGAGAAATTGCTCGTTACGAGCAATTTCTCCTTTTCCCCCAGTGTTTTCAAAACACTTGTACTGCAGACATGTAAAAACAAGGGCTTGTTTGGGAAAGGATTAACTAAGGAAGTAGCAGATGCTTTAACTATTTACCTCACAAGAAAATTCTAGACTTGTCCAAATTGAAAGCTTTTGCAGACAACACACAGAAAATGACTAAAACAATGAGTTTTGTCTATGAAAAGGTAGCAAACACTCTGTGAAAAGGAGAAAATACTGCTTAACAGTATTTTCTTTTTCAAGAAGGTATTCCTAAGCCTTTCTTGTTTATACATTATACTCTTGATTGTTTGGTATTGCAAACGCTTCAAACAAAAAGGATTTTGAAAGCAGTAAATAAAAGGAAGAAAATAACAATGCACAGCAGCTCCTTCATTATCCGAACATTTTACCAAACAATCCCTGGTTTTTAAGATCCAGAGGAAGAAGCCATTTGAAAACATTGTGGGAAGAGGCGAAAATGCTTGTGAAAAGCATTTTCTCCTTTTCCCACAATGTGTTCTAGTTTTCTAAATTCAAGTTTCAATTTTTCATACTTGTTTATTTTGTTGTCTGCGTATGCTTCCAATTTTGACAAGTCTAAAATTTTGTTGTTTGGTATCGAGTTTATGTCCTTCCTATCAAAAATGAATGACATGAAGGACCATCAACTGGTTGTAGGTGATACTAAAAATCTGTCACTAGAAGTGGGTGTGATGTGGCTGGAAAAATGAGTCCGAAGCCTTATTTTAACTCTTTACCTAACAACAAAATTTTAGACTAAAGTGAAAGCATTTGCAGACTGCAAATTAACCCTTTATAAAACAATCCCAGGTTTTTACGACCCTCAGATGGAAGCCTTTTGAAAACATTGTGGGAAAAGGAGAAAATGCTGGTAACCAGCATTTTCTCCTTTTCCCACAATGTTTTCCACCTTGCTGGAAACAAATCTCAATTTTTGAGTTATGTTTATTTTTTGGTCTGCAAGTGCTTTGAATTTGGACCAGTCGAAAATTTTGTTGTTTGCTAAGGTGTTAACTGTCGCTGAATTGATTACTTCTGTCTCTGAAAGAGTAGAAAACATGGTTGGAAAAGGAGAAAATGCTGGTTAACAGCTTTCTCCACTTTTCCCTCAATTTTTTCCTAAAGCTTTCAGTGTAGGTAAAAGTCTGTGTTATGTGGTAATGAGTTATCTCTTAACCACCCAAAAAAATTTTAGACTTGTCCAAATTGACTGCATTGAGGATGACAAAACACATTAAAGCTTAAAAGATGATTGGTATCTTCCAAACGCATGAAAACATTGTGGGAAAACAACATAATGCTAGTTACTTACATTTTCTCCATTTCAAACAGTGTTTTCAAAAGCCTTTTTCTAATGGTTGTAAAAACCTAAGAATTGTTTTAAGCCCTTTACCACAAAATGACAACTTTTAACGCCCCCGAAAGAGAGAGCTTTTGAAAACATTGTGGGAAAAGGAGAAAATGCTGGTAACCAGCATTTTCTCTTTTTCCCACAATGTTTTCAATCCTACTAAAGAAAGATCAATTCATATGAGCCACGTTGAAACTGTCATCTGCAAATGCTCTCATTTCAGACATGTCTAAAATTTTGTCGTATGGTAGA
Source organism: Tridacna crocea (assembly GCA_943736015.1). Classification (NCBI taxonomy): domain Eukaryota; kingdom Metazoa; phylum Mollusca; class Bivalvia; order Cardiida; family Cardiidae; genus Tridacna; species Tridacna crocea. The sequence goes on from OX031063.1 coordinate 50,469,382, forward strand.
GGGTTAAAGTTATCAGCTAATGCTTTCGGAACTTTGTCTAAATTATATCCTTTATTGGTTTGTAAGAGCAAGTCTTACTTTGCTGGCATCCATCACCATTATCTCGAAATTTTCTCTCTGCTTGTCCCTTTGCAATACTTTGGTATACTTCACAAATGTTCTCTATCATTTTTACGGTGTAACTTTGTCGGTCTCAAACTTTGATGTACAAAGAAGAAACTCTTGATGCTATTCCTAGAAAGAGACAGATTAACATACCTCATTCTACATTATAACCTTCCACTATTAACCCTTCACTAAACCACAATATCATAGAAATATCCAAATTGAAAGCACCTGCAGACGACAAAATAAAAGTGACTGAAAATTTGAAATTTGCTTTGTGAAGGGTAGAAAACATTGTGGGAAAAGGAGAAAATGCTGGTTACCAGCATTTTCTCCTTTTCCCACAATGTTTTCTATCTAAAGGCTTCTTTCTCAGGCTCATGAAAAGTGGAGATAGTGTGGTAATGGGTAAGGCAAAAAGTAACATGTAAGGGTGCCAATGCTTGACTTTCAGTGAAAATTTGGAGCTGAGAAGGAGACATACTGTGTCAAAAACACTCTGATATATACCCAAGGAACATTCCTGCCAAGTTTCATGAAGATTGGCCCAGTGGTTTAGGAGAAGCATCCTCGGATACCCCGGGGTCTCCCTATTTGCTACGCTACATCGACCCCTGAGACAATTGACTAATAAAACTTTGAATCAGCCACCAAAAATCGATACGAAACGTCATAGTGTACAGTCCACTCGCCCATCACAAAATGATGATGGAACCAATGAAAAGCCAGCGTTCGGCCAGCGGTAAAGCGAGGGAAATTCAATTAATTGTTCCAGGGGTCGATGTAGCGTAGCAAATAGGGAGACCCCGGGGTATCCTAGGATGTAGGAGAAGAAGATGTTAATAAAAATTGTTGACGGACGACCGATGACAGACATAGGGCGATCACAATAGCTCACCTTTAGCACTTTGTGCTAAGGTGAGCTAAAAGGTAAAGTCGAAAATGGCATAAAATCAATCAATAAAAGCTTTACATTCTTACCACATGTATTTTCTCCTATTTTGATGTAAAGATAACCTTCATGTCCAAAATCTGTACCCCAAGAATTCCTCACTATATAGTATGGTACATCACCTGCCGCAAAGAAAAACATTTTAACCCTCTACCAAACAATTCCTGGTTTTTATGACCCTGAGACAGATGCCTTCTGAAAACATTGTGGGAAAAGAAGAAAATGCTGGTAACCAGCATTTTCTCCTTTTCCCACAATGTTTTCTACCCTGCTGGAAACAAGTTCCATTTTTTGAGTTATGTTTTATTTTGTTGTCTGCAAATGCTTCCAATTTGGACGTCTAAAATTTTGTTGTTGGTAAAGCTTAAACCCTCTACCACACAATCAAGAATTAGAACAACCATAAGGAAATGGACAGAAAACATCATGAGAAATGGAGAGAATTTTGGTTACCACAATCAAGCACAATGTTCTCTGCCCTTTAAATCCTGTAGCACTGAGCTGGTATAGCATTGGTTTACCCAGTCAGTATGCATGTACTTCCAGAGTAGTCTGAATTTTTATGTTAACTGTTTGCATTTTTGCAATACATTCTGAAAGAAACAGGCTTCAAATTGTAAAACCTGGGCCTGTATTCACCAACCAATCTTAAGGATGTTCTTGGTCTTATTCTTCAAGACTTCTGACTGTGAAATTAACAGAAATTTTGATTGGCTAAACCAGATGGTTTAGCCAATCAAAAGTTGTTACTCTCACATTGAAAATGGTTTAGCCAATCAAAAGTTCTGTTACTTTCACATTGACGAAATTCTGAAGAATTAAGACTAAGCATGGTTTGTAAATATGGACCCCGGATCACAGGTGCTGGATGAGACTATTTACTTTACACAGCACTGCAAGGCTGAACTTCAAAAAATCAATATGTCAAAAGCGACACACTATGAGCTATGTTCTGCAAAAAGGGGCCTAGATGCATTTGCAAAGAGTATCAACCCTATTCAACATGCCATCCTCACAGGCTGGCATATGTCAGAACTTTTTACCAATCTTCTGCATGTCAAAATCTACCTCATGACTTAGTTGTCTTTACCAAACTACAAATTAATGGAGTGGTCTAAATTGAAAGCATTTGCAGACAAAAAAAAAAATAAACGTGACTGAAAAATCGAAATGGAATCCCGCCAGGTGTGGTTTGCATTTCAGCAATGCTGCAACCTTTCAAGTTTGTAAGACCACATCAATACAAAACGACCATTCTTGTAGATGCGTTAAATATGTTTTTCACAGGGTATGACTTTAACATTCATTAACCCTTTCCCAAACGACAAACTTTTGGACTAGACCAAATTGAAAGCATCTGCAGACGACAATTCAACTCTTGCTCAAACAATGATTTCTGTCTATGACAGGGTAGAAAACATTGTGGGAAAAGGAGAAAATGCTGGTTACCAGCATTTTCTCCTTTTCCCACAATGTTTTCAAAAGGCTACTATTCCCGACCTGTAAAAACCAGGGATTGTTTGGGAAAGGGTTAACCACTGTCAGCACAAAATGATTAACATTTCTTCTCAAAAACAAACTTTTATACCTGTTAAATCATACCCTATTATCTGAACTGCATGATTTTCGAATATTCCACAGTGGTACTGGATTATGCCCCCTTGATAGTTGTACCAAGTGGTAGCATCAACAGCAGCAGCAACAGGTCCAGCCTGAAGCATCTTCAAAGTTACATCTTCCTGACCTTCATTACTGAAAATTAATTATAAAGCTCTGTAAGGCCAAAAGCACCAAGCAGATGAAATTTATAATGATAAAATGTAGATGAGTCATATATTGAGAAGTATCTCAAATGACTTTGATCACTGGATCTGGAAAAAATTTCAAAGGGTCATTACTCCTGTATTATTTATCCCTTTACCAAACGACAAAATTTTAGACTGGTTCAAATTGAAAGCACTTGCAGACGACAAAATTAAGGTAACTCACAAATTCAAATTTGTTACCAGCAGGGTAGAAAACATCGTGGAGAAAAAGAGAAAATGCTGGTTACCATTTTCTCCTTCACCAACAATGTTTTCAAAAGGCTTATATCTCAGGGTTGTAGAAACCAGAGATTATTTGGTTCAGGGTTAATCCTTTAAATTGGGACAAGTCTAAAATTTTGATCATAATGAACATTGCACTTGCGTTTTCACTGAAAACTTAGATTTTTTCCCATAAAGACAGCAAAGCTAGAAAAAATGAACCATCTTTAAAAAGTATTAACCCTTGGCTGCTAAGTGCCAACCCTTGACCTTTGGGGAATAATGTAGATCAAGATCAGATTGTACAGAACATGCATTTTGATCTTTGATCTACACTGTCCAATAAGGAGATATTATTCCCAAAAATATAACTTTGAAACAGCAATATTCAGGTTATGAATATTGAATTAAAGATTTCATTCTAGATTTTTACCGGGATAAGAGTTAAAAGACAATGGAGCAATCATTTTATATCAACAAATTTTCACTTTCCCACAATAATTTCAAAAGCTTTTAACTTTAAGGACAAAAACAATTATCATTCTGCACAGTAACCCTTCACCACAATCCCGAATTTCAACGACCCTGAGGCAGATGCCTTTTGCTAGTTGTTAATATTTTCCTCTTTTCCCAGCATGTTTACTGCCCTATCAATTACAAATTATTTAGGCCATAATTAAGTATATATTTGTCTCTAATGTAATTCATTCAATTTTGGTCTAGCGCAAAATTGTGTTGTTGGCTAACCCAATACCAAATAATCCCTGGTTTTTATGACTCTGTGATTTAAGCCTTTTGAAAAAACTGTGGGAAAAAGAGAAAATACTGATTACCAGCATTTTCTCCTGTTCCCCGCAGGTAACAAATTTCAATTATCGAGTAACATTTATTTTGCCCTTTGCAAATCCTTTCAATACATGGATCCGTGGAAATTGATATTTGACCAATCAGGTCATCGCATTTATTCTACCCGATGTGCATCGTTGTGTTCTGCTATTTCGGCTCACAAATAAAGGACTGTTAACGTTGGAGGGATGCGATACTATTTATTTATTTTGTGTTTTTAACATTTGAATTTAAGAAAAACCTCCAAATATGTGCTTTGCGAGCGTGTACCGCTGATGTGAGATCACGCAGAGGCTATAGACAAGTTTGAATTATGATAATGACTGAAAATTTGGACTAATTTAAAGAGTCCTGATGAGCGCTGCAAATGGATTAATTTAAATAATGTTTACCCCTCTGAAAGAGAAAAATTGATAACAAAGGTAAAAATAGACCTATATGAAATACTAATAAAAAGAAAATACGTTAACTTGAATATCTAACCTTGTTCAATAACCAATGCATGTCCAATTTTTTGCATCATTTCTTTTCTTGTCTACAAATTTTTGAGGTTGGATTGTTCTAAAACTGTTGTCATTTGGTGAAGAGTTTGATTGGATTAGCACATCTGCACATTTGCACAAAGGGTGTTTTAGTAAACTGTCAATTGATAGGAAGCGTGTTTGATTGCTAAGCAATTTGCCGCCCTAATCAACTTGACCACCCGTTGTCATCAGTATATCATAAGATAAACTACCATCAATGATATTACCAATTTTCTAATTGACAACACACTTAACACATTTTATAATCATCAGACAACCCTTTTCCCCTTAACCCGATATTGAAATTTTTCATTAACTTATTAAACCTCTCTGTTGAATCAGACAGTCCATAAATTTTTCGAAAGGTTTGTAATTCAGTGTTATTTAATTTGGTATGATGCTGAAATGACTTTACTAGCCAAAAGAAAGCAATCAGTATCTGTAATTCTATAATTCTGAGGCAGAACGGAGATTTGTTTTGTTTTTCCTTTCGCATTGGAGTTTGAAATTTTGTTTAAACATGTATATCTGTTACATTGTCCGTTGACCCGATAATTCTCCCTTTTAACACATATCCGTGTGTAAATTCGTTCAAACATCTTTAAATTACTTACTGAGAATTTATCATCGACAGAAATATACGATTGAAATATTTTTTCCGAAATTTTATTGAGAGAAACAGTCATGACAGCATGATTTAAGTAGTCTATCTGCTATACTGTGTATGTATTGACAGCGTTTGTTTGTGAGTCCTTGGAAACAGTAACTAAGGTAGTCAATTTATCTTATCGCCACGGATCCATGTATAGGGACAAGTCTAAAATTTTGTCATTTGGTATAGAGTTCAAGAGATAAAGCACCCATAATACTCCCTTTATTAGCAGTCCTGCATCATACTTACTTTAAACAAGTATAATTCTGTACATACACAGCTCCTGATGGGTCACTTATTATCTTACAGGGATTAGACTCATCTGTTAATGGATATTTACTATCTGGCACAATTGCTGGCTTTTTCTGAAACCAAAAGTACAGCAATACACGAGCCATGCTCTGTGAAAAAGCATGTCTAATGCATTTGTAAACAAGAGAATCACAAAGCAGCACATATAGGCCTGAAGGGACTTGTCAGTGAAATGTGTCAAAATTTAGCATGTCAGCAGGTATCCAAATTTTGGGAGTTATAAGTGCAAATAAACATCATAGACATTCACTGTGTTAAGTTAGAATTTATTCCAATGAAAATTGTAGGAGGAGTTGGGAACGCAAAAAACTGTAATGAATGGAAAGATGGACAGATGCTCGGACAAACAGGGTGACAGATGGATGGATGAATGGACAGACCACCAAAGCCATAACATAACACAACAACCCCCCCCCCCCCCCCACCCCCCCCATTTCCAATTTTCAAGGACTAGTCTAACCTGTGATTCAGTTAGGTTTTAAACAAAATGGATTTTTTATTGAATAATTTTGAGATGATTTCCAAGGGCAAAGCTAAATTTTGTGTAATTCTTAATAATCCTGTGTGTTTTTTTTATAGTTGCCATTGGTGGCAGTGTATATCAAGATCAAATTGCAAAAAACAAAGAGTCTGATCTTAGTTCTAACCTGTTCCCGTTGTAAATTAAAGTAAATGTCTGCTTGACATATTCTGGGTCTTAGGACTAAAAAACATAAACATTTTATTGCATTCATGGCTATCCTTTCAACACAATGGTCACTCACATGACAATAACAATTAAGATATCTTTTTACCAAAAAGGAAAATAATTTAGACTGATCCAAACTATCAGCATTTATAGATGGGATTATACCTAAAATGATGATTTACATCTCTGATAGAATAGAAAACATCTTCTTTTCTTTTCACAATGTTTTCATAGGTTTATTCACCAAACGATCCCTTATTTTCAGAACCCTGAAAAAGAAGCCTTTTTCAAAAAATTGTGGAAAAAAGAAAAAAAAACGCTGGTAACCAGCAATTTCTCCTTTTCCCACAATGTTTTCAACACTCCCAGCACAAATTTCAATTTTTGAGTCATATTAATTTTATCGTCTTCAAACACTTTCAATTTGGACCAGTCTGAAATTTTGTAGTTTGGTAAAGAATCAAAGCAAACTTGTCCTCTGTGTATTTTCATTATGGACAATAGAATAGAAGAACAAGCAAACTTACTGTAGTCATCCAGTCTAACGCTCTACATGTATCTCCACCTTTACAGCCATAGTTGTTACTGGCACAGTCTATCACTTCCTGTACAGATAATGACGGAGGACTAGTACCAGTCTGTATTGCATACATACTTTCTACTGTCTCTACTGTGCTGAAAGCCCTGTAGGAATATATTATCAGTGAAAAATTATCTGGCACAGTCCATCACATACTACATGGATTATAATGCAGGACTAGCACAAGGCTGTACATGGCAGACATACTCTGTAAACTTAACCTTTTACCAATTTTGAATGGTGTTTTACGCCGCTTTCAACAGTATTTCAGTCATATCACGACTACAGTTCACATATTTATGTTTCCTGGGTTTCACCAGTACTAGGCTAGGCTCTGAAGTGTCTTGCCAGACGACACTCCTGTGAAAAAAAAACCCCAGTTGAGCCAGCGAGGCTCGAACCTGGGACCTCCAGGTCACGAGTTCTACACTTTACCACCGAGCCACACAGGACCCTAACCTTTTACCAAACAATCCCAGGTTTCAACGAACCTTGGCAAAGAGCATTTTGAAAATGTTGGAAAAGGAGAAAATGCTGGTAACAAGAATTTTCCTCTTTTCCCACAATGTCTTCTACACTATCCAGGACAAATTCCACCATCTGAGTCATCTTTGTCATCTGCAAATGCATTCAATTTGGACCAGTCTACAATTTTGTCATTTGGTAAAGAGTTAACTCTTTACCACACGAGAATAATTCAGACTGGTCCAACTTGAAAGCATTTGCAGATGACAAAATAAAGGTGACTGAAAAATTGAAATTTGTTAATGGGAAGGGTAGAAAACACTGTGGGAAAAGGAGAAAATGCTGGTTACCAGCATTTTCTCCTTTTCCCACAGTGTTTTCAAAAGGCTTCTTTCTCAGGGGCATCAAAAGTAAGGATTGTGTGGTAATGGGTTAAAGTCTTTGCCACTTGAGAAAGTGAGTATGACCCCTAAGGCTTGCCATCTAAAATTACTACTAATCTTACAGATGAAATGCCATCTGCTGCTTAGGATGGACCTTGCACTATCTGCAGTAACATAACTAGCAGATACAGGGTTTTCCTTGAAGCACGATCTTTTGCGTTTTGACGCACTTTTAAGGAAAATGACCCGCATTTTTTTCAGTAATGCGTCATGATGGACGCACAAAATACAATATGAGGTAATAATGATCGTATATACTTCTGACACTGTTACATTGTGTGCAGATGAAAAATCTGGTGTACGAATGGAAAATGGGACGAAACACTGGACTGTGTATGACGATTTTACAACAATACCTTCGGTCTTTAAATGGGTCTAAACTAAACCAGTCGATCTCAAATGAAAACAAGAGGACCATGATGGTCCTATATCGCTCACCTGAGTACCAAGCAGCAAAAGTCTACAATAAAGATAAATACCAAATATCAAGGTTCAAGGCTAAATGATAATGAAACAAGAGCAGCGATTTGTCGCAATTTGACTTGAGACTTTGAAGTTCCATTCCAGACAAGCAAGAAATACTGTAAGAATGAAGATCAATGAGGAATTACATAAAGTTCGCACTAGGTAGAGTTATTGTTCTTGCACAATGTACTCTGTAATACTGCAACAAACATGCATACCAAGTTTGAAGTCGTTCTGACTTGAGATGACAAAGTTATATTCCAGACAGGCACTAAATGCTGTAAAAATGACATTAAAAGTGAAATAACTCGACAGCACGAATTAGAGTTACAATTCTTGCGCACTGCACTTCCAAATATTGCACCAAATAATCATACCCAATGTCAAGTAATTCCTACTTAAGATGACAAAGTTTTGCTACGGACAAGCAAGAAATGCTATGAAAATGAAGTTCAAAGGGGAAATAACTCAAAATTCAAGCTAGGAAGAGTTATGGTTCTTGTGCACTGCACTCCATAAATATACAACGATCATGCATATCAAATTTGAAGATGTTCAGGCTATAGATGACAAAGTTATATTCCAGACGAGCAGAAAATGCTGTAAGAATGACAATCAAAGGGAAATAACTTACAGACAGTATAAGGTAGAGTTATGGATCTTTCACATTACACTCTGCATTATTGCAACAAACACAAAGGTCAAGTTTCAAGTCAATCAGACTGGAGATGACAAAGTTATGCTCTAGATTAAGAACTATTATAAAGAACTTTCTAATTCAAGGGCAAATAACTCCAGTTGTTTGCGTCCGATTACACCCATAATTAAACTCATCCAAGATCTTATATATATTTTGGCCAAGTTTACAGCTGATTGGTTAAAAATTTTAGATACTAGAGAGTAAACAAAGTGCAGTATAGAAATTTTTCTAATTCAAGGGCAAATAACTCCAGTCGTTCTGGTCAGATTAGACCCATGATCAAACTCATCCGAGATCTTATGGTCATATATATTTTGATCAAGTTTGGTGCTGATTGGTAGATATTTGTAGATGCTAGAGTGTAAACAAAGTGAAATACAGCAATTTTTTCTAATTCAAGGGCAAATAACTCCAGATGTCCTGATCCGATTAGACCCAAAATCGAACTCATCCGAGATCATATAATCATATATACTTTGACCAAGTTTGGTGCTGATTGGTTGATATTTGTAGATGCTAGAGTGTAAACAAAGTGAAATACAGCAATTTTTCTAATTCAAGGGCAAATAACTCCAAATGTTCTGGTCCGATTAGACCCAAAATTGAACTCATCCGAGATCTTATGGTCATATATACTTTGACCAAGTTTAGTGCTGATTGGTTGATATTTGTAGATGCTAGAGTGTAAACAAAGTGAAATACAGCAATTTTTCTAATTCAAGGGCAAATAACTCCAGATGTTCTGGTCCGATTAGACCCAAAATCGAACTCATCCGAGATCTTATGGTCATATATACTTTGACCAAGTTTGGTGCTGATTGGTTGATATTTGTAGATGCTAGAGTGTAAACAAAGTGAAATACAGCAATTTTTCTAATTCAAGGGCAAATAACTCCAGATGTTCTGGTCCGATTAGACCCAAAATCGAACTCATCCGAGATCTTATGGTCATATATACTTTGACCAAGTTTGGTGTTGATTAGTTGATATTTGTAGATGCTAGAGTGTAAACAAAGTGAAATACAGCAATTTTTCTAATTCAAGGGCAAATAACTCCAGATGTTCTGGTCCGATAAGACCCAAAATCGAACTCATCCGAGATCTTATGGTCATATATACTTTGACCAAGTTTGGTGTTGATTGGTTGATATTTGTAGATGCTAGAGTGTAAACAAGAAAATGTGAACGGACGGACGGACGGACGACGGACGGACGACGGACGCCGACGGACGGTGAGTGATCACAATAGCTCACTCTGAGCACTTCGTGCTCAGGTGAGCTAACAATACAGCTTGGTCAAAATTGACATCATTCTTGCTGTCAGCAAGGAAGAAGAGCCCTTAAACAGAGAACAACATTTCAACGTCTCAAGGGTTTACTGTAAATTACTCGCTAGAGATACACTTTTTTATTCGCTGAAAACAACAGCATGAATACGACCTGCGTGTCAAAACACAAGAATCATTCATTTATCTAATTGGTGAAAATAGTTTATTTTCAGCCGAAATGGATAATCTTTATCAAGAAAAATAACACGGACTTCCTACTCTGGCCGACAACAAGCTTTCTTCGCGAACAAAATGGTCGATTCCTGTGATAAAAACAAAATAACTCTTAACCATAGTGAGAGGCTACACATAAAAAAAAAAAAAAAAACACATATTTTCACAAATAGTAGCTTTTGTTTAAGCGATTCAGCGAATTACATTTTGTTGTGACCCCAACAAATTCCAAAATGACCCCCATTATTTTTGACTAGGGGGTCACAATGACCCCCCCTATTTTTGAGGCCAAGGGAAAACCCTGAGATATTTGGAGCCATCATCCTATTGCAGATGACAAAATAAAGATTAACTCAAAAATTGAAATCTGTTTTGGGATGGACTGTAAACATTATGGGGGGAAAGGAAAAAATGTATCAAGAGACTTCAAAAACATTCTTAATGATGTGTGTGAAAGTTGTAGGGAAGAGTAAATCAAAGACCAGACTGCATGTTCTAACCAACTGATCTAGATCTATCTCCAACTGAATTAAGCTTACGTCTTTACCAAACGACTGTGTCAGACTAGTCCAAATTTAAACTATTTGCAGGTCTACACAAAATAAATGTATTCAAAAACTGATTTTGATTTCGGAAGGGTAGAAGACATTGTGGGAAATGGAGATAATGCTAGTTTCCAGCATTTTCTCCTTTTCCATCAATGTTTTCAAAAGGCTTCTTTCTCATATCTGTCAAATGTCTGGACAGTGCGGTAATGGGTTAATTCTAAACCACACAATCATGTTTGTAAGTCTTTATCACACAGTGAAAACTTGGACTGGTCGAAATTGAAAATATTTGCAGACAACACTTTAAATGTACTTCAAATGATGGAATTTGTCTTTGATAGGACAGAAAACTGGGATAGAAAACAGTGTAGGAAAAGCAGAAAATGCTGGTTACTAGCATATTCTTTGCTTTCCACAGTGTTTTCAATAGGCTTCTTCCTGGGGTCATCAAAACTAAGGATTGTGTGGTAAAGGGTTAACCCATTACCACACAATACCTTCTTTTGACGCCTCTGAGAAAGAAGCCTTTTGAAAACACTTTGGGAAAAGGAGAAAATGCTGGTAACCAGCATTTTCTCCTTTTCCCACAATGTTTTCTTCTCTTCCCAGAACAAATTTCAATTTTTCAGTCATCTTTGTCATCTGCAAATGCTTTCAATTTGGACCGGTCTAAAATTTTTTCGTGTGTTAAAGACTTGAGCATGCCTGAAACAGTAGACTTGAAAGACTCCTCTGAGAAAGAAGCCTTTTGAAAACACTTTGGGAAAAGGAGAAAATGCTGGTAACCAGCATTTTCTCCTTTTCCCACAATGTTTTCTTCTCTTCCCAGAACAAATTTCAATTTTTCAGTCACCTTTATTTTGTCGTCTGCAAATGCTTTCAATTTGGACCAGTCTAAAATTTTTTCATGTGTTAAAGAGTTAAGCATGCCTGAAACGGTAGACTTGAAAATACAGTAGAAAAGGGAGAAAATGCTGGTAGTTATTTTCTTCCTTTCTCACAATGTTTCCTATCCTTTCTGATTTAAATCCCATCATTTGAAGAAAATAATGGCAATAAACTTTTTTATCTACAGTTGCTTTGAATTTGGACCAGTTTAATTCTTTTGTGTGTGGTACAGAGCTGCTGCTCCCGGGACAAACTGTCTATAAAAATCTTACCAACATGCTCCACATCTTCTCTGGTTCTTGACTTCTGAAATGACACTAAAATTCAATCTTCTTCTCCTGAAAAATAAAACATTGTACATTATCAGTGCAAGACATTAATCCCTGTAGAATTTAATATACAGACGACAAAATTTTACACTTGTCCTAATTGAAAGCATTTGCAGAGGACGAAATAAAAATGACTGAAAATTTGAAGTTTTGTGAAGGGAGAAAACACTGTGGGAAAAGGAGAAAAAGCTGGTTATCAGCATTTTCTCCTTTTCTCAAAATGTTTTCTTAAGGCTTCTTTCTCACAGGCATCAAAAGTAAGGATTGTGTGGTAATGGGTTAAAGAGAAATATCTTAAGGAAGTATCTTCACTAAATATCTTCAGTAAATATCTTCAATAATGACAGAGATATCATAAAGTGTCAGTTTTTGCTGACAACAACAGAGACCACAATGCCTTGCAGGGGTGTGCAATTTTGGAATTTTCCCACTTGCCCACGGACAAGTTGGACTGAATTTCCTACTTGTCCGCATTTAAAGTATACTTGTCCTTTTTTCCCCCACATTAATTGCATGTAGCGAGAGGCCTCACATGGAGGTCAATATATTTAGTTTGTACCTTGAAGGTGTTTATTTCAACACAGGTTATGCAAACTTTGGAATAAATAGAGCGTTTGAGGATCGTCATTGATGTAATTACATGTATAACATTTCCTTATCTGGTTTGGCTCAGAAATTCACTTGCCCACGAACAAGTGCTCTGGAAAAATTCACGTGTCTGCAGGCAAATGTACCAAGTCGGGCAAGTTGGGCATAGGAATTCCACACCTCTGCCTTGATGTTTTCTTTGTTCAAAACAGTTGAGCAAGTAATAGAACCAAAAATTAAGTGAATGGCGTTTAGGGCGTTGTTTCTGTTATATTCATGGTAAGCCCTTATTTAGACTTTTCATCCTAAGTTTCACACATACTAGGCCAAAGCCATCAAAGCTGAAGAGAAGATTAACTCTTTACCAAACGAAAAATTCAAAGCATAAGCAGATGGCATATTCAATGTAGCTAAAATGATGATTTCTGTCAACGATATGGTAGAAAACATTGTGGGAAAAGGAGAAAATGCTGGTTACCAGCATTTTCTCCTTTTTCCACAATGTTTTCAAAATGCTTTCTTTCTTGGGGTCATTAAAACTCTGTGAGGTAAAGAATTAAGCCCTTGACCTCTAGTTTTAAAATCCATCGTCCTCTACCATAAAGATCACCCAAGTGACAAGAAACTGTACATATTCGTAACTCACCAATCTAATTTTGGTGGAATCCCAAGGTTCTTAAACCTGTCTGGATGTGTTGTCTGTTTCTCGGCATGTTCTACAGGTAGATCCACTAGGTCAGCCAAATAGATATCTGCAAAAAATAAATTACCTTGTTTACACATTTGAAAGCATTAAAAAAAATAATAAACCCTGTTCTATATTCTCATAACCCATTACCACATAACAAAATTCTAGACCTATCCAAATTAAAAGTATTTGCAGCGGACAATTTCAAAGTGGCTCAAATAAAATTCATCTGTTTTAGGGTAGAAAACACAATGGGAAAAGGAGTAAATGCTGGTTACCAGCATTTTCTCCTTTTCCAATAATGTATTCAAAAGCTACCTTCTTCAAGGTCGTTAAAAATCAGGATTGTGTGGTAAAGAGTTGATACCAGCCTTTTCCCCTGTTTCCATAATGTTTCAAAAGGCTTCTCCCTCAGGGGGCGTTTTAAGTCTTCATAGTGTGGTAAAGTGTAAACAAACTTCCTTCAGAGCTCCAGATAAGTGGGTGTGATGGCATTCTACATCCATTATTTCTCTTCCAAACCCTATGTTGTGGGTACTCATTAGAATTGTCTCAATGAGACTATTCTAATGAGTAACCATAACATAGGGTTTAGTGGAGAATAACTAATATTTTCAATTTTGAATTCAAATTCACTCCCTCTGTCTGGAGCTCTCTTCCTTAGCAGTCCAAACAGAAAACACTTGCATCTGCAAAAAGTATTGACATAAGTCAGCGCGCACCGTCTGGGCAAGCTATCCCAAGTGATTTTCCTCATATTCTTTTTTTTTCTATATGTCGATTTTCCTCAATTTTTGTTTTTGTAACATTATGAGCTAAAACTCAGATACTAAGAACTCTACACTGACTGAGGAGGCGTGGTTTTAGAGAATGAAATTTTCTCAGATTTTGGCTATTGATGCCTTATTTGCCTGGTTGGCAATATGAATACTGATATTGATAGTGGGAGTGTTTTGACTTCCTATATATGTGGTGTAGGATGCTTGATCTGAGGGAGAGATGTGAGGACAGAGAGTGAATTAAGATCTCTCTAGAGAGAAGGTTAAGATCAGGACAGAATGTGTTACCATCTAAGTGAAGTGATAAGATCTGGATTGAGAGAACAGTTGGTTTTAATAACAAACAAGAGTTTTACTGAGTAACCAATTCATGTTTGAATATCATGTTTGAGTAGTTTACTTGTGTCGTAATTAATAAACACGTAGAATAGCAGATTCGCGTTCGTGTTACATTTGACGTACTAAAATCCACTATACGATCGAGACATAAGACGCATTATGTTACATTTTTCTATTATGTCAATTTTCTGCATGTCAGAGGGCCATTCTTCCTGAAGATAAGATTGGATGTTCGACACAACAGATTATAGGAATCCATAATTATAATGACAATGCTTGACACAATTCATAAGCAAGAAGGCCAGAACGCTCCTCAAATATGACAGAGTGAAAGAAATTTGTCTCTGAAAGGGCAAAAACATGTTTACCAAATGACAAAATTTTAGGTTTGTCCGAATTGAAAGCATTTGCAGATGACCAAATAAAAGTGACTGAGAATTTGAAATTTGTTTTGTAAAGGGTAGAAAGCATTGTTGGAAAAGGAAAAAATGCTGGTTTCCAGCATTTTCTCCTTTTCCCACTATGTTTTCTAAAGGATTCTTTTTCTCCTTTTCCCCACAATGTTTTCTACTCTTCACAAAACAAATTTCAAATTTTCAGTCACTTTCATTTTGTCGTCTGCAAATTATGCTTTCGATTTGGATAAGCCTAAAATATTGTTGTTTGGTGACGAGTTAAATTTTAAAATCTAAATTTCTGTAGTTCTGTAAAAAACTTATCCTCTCCCACACTATGAAAGCTATTCTTACCTCTAAACTCCTCTGGCGATAAATCCCAGAATTTCGTCATTCCATATCGAGCATCATTATAGGGCTCAAACTGTAGTGGTCTGTGTGCCAGTACATTTTTCTAAAAAACACAAATTCTGTAAGTTCAACGATTGTAATCATTGATGTGGTGGAAGTTCAACGATTGTAATCATTGATGTGGTGGGACTATCTAAACCTAATATACAATTAACTCTTTACCACACACTCCCAACTTTTAACGACCCTGAGAAAGAAGCCTTTTGAAAACATTGTGGGAAAATGTTTTCTGTCCTTTCCAAA
The DNA here is from genome assembly GCA_943736015.1 of Tridacna crocea. Lineage (NCBI taxonomy): Eukaryota > Metazoa > Mollusca > Bivalvia > Cardiida > Cardiidae > Tridacna > Tridacna crocea. The sequence continues at coordinate 50,484,851 of OX031063.1, forward strand.
CCAAATTTCAATTTTTTAGTCATATTTGTCTTGTTGTCTGCAAATGCTTTCAATTTGGACTGGTCTAAAATTTCTCATGTGGTAAAGAGCAGGAACTGTACGGTCCAGTCTGTACTAGCAAGCATCTCTTTGCTAATGCCAACAAACTTTTGTTTTGCGTCTTATTTGTTCTTGTTTGTCCATATCCAACTTGCTCACTACACCAAACACTAACAAAGTTTGATGTTTGAAGATCATGTGATGCACCATCCAGGCGCGCGGAAATCCTACGTCCGACTCGTCCCAGCATAACTACCCTAGTAAAACAGCTTTCCCACATGGAAGCAATAAGGTTAAACTTCTTTGTAACCCTTTCCTACATAATCCAATGTTTTAACAACTCTTAGAGAAAAAGCTTTTGAAAACATTGTTGGAAAAGGAAAAAATTCTGCTAACCAGCATTTATTCCTTTTTCCACAATGTATTCTTACCTTGTAGAGCCAAATTCCATTTTTAAAGCCAGACATCTATCGTCTCCAAATGAGACAGCCACCATGACACTTATTCCTCCCTTTCGTTACACTCAACAACTTAAATTAATTAACTTGGAACTATTCAGTTCCTTCTAGTAGACTTCTGGTATACATGTTCAGTGTTCCCACTGACTTTTTATTTGAAGGGTACACTCAGCCCCTGAGTCATAAATCTGGGGGTACGATTTCAAAATCAGAGGGTATGACAATAATGGTTCCAAACTAGAAGTAAGGTAATCAATAAATAATGATGTTTTGCACCAAAAAAGTATGTTATATTAACCCTTACCCAAACAATCCCTGGTTTTTACAGGTTCAGAATAGTAGCCTTTTGAAAACATTGTGGGAAAAGGAGAAAATGCTGGTAACCAGCATTTTCTCCTTTTCCCACAATGTTTTCTACCCTATCATAGACAGAAATCATCTTTTCGGCAAGAGTTGAATTGTTGTCTGCAAAAGCTTACAATTTGGTCTAGTCCAAAAGTTTGTCGTTTGGTAAAAAGTTAAAAAATTGATTAGTTTGGATGTCAAACATTTTTGGTCATCAGCACTTCATTAAAATGTGTGAACTTAACCTCCCGGTAAGGTCCCATGAAAACAGGATGGTCCACCATTACCACTATGCAGTATGCATGCATATATCATTTCCATTTTGCACCAACTTCCGGTTATCGGAGTGAATGAAAAGGTCAGTTTAGGTTTTTCCAATAAATCATGTCAGAAAATTTTCATAATATTTCCATAGGTACAAGTTAAATCTAAGAAAAATCATGTTATATTTATCAACACAATCGATGCAAATCAAATATATAGATTTTTGTTTTGTACTGTATGGTCTAGTTTACAAAGAGTAGAGACTAAATATAGAAACAATCTAACTCATTCACTAGGGATACCTTTCATTCACTCCGATAACGGGAAGTTGGTGCAGTACCGAGGATTCGCCTAGGCTGATTCTTGATAAATATCGCCCTATGGAAATCCGATAAATGACGCGGAAAGAGTGATTCATGGCAGGTAGGGACTTAATAAATCTGCAGATTAGATACTTAAGAGCACGGTAGGTGTGTGTTTATGTCTGCTAACATTGATTTGACCGCATTTTCAGAAATGATTTTCGGTGACAGTCTTGTCAAATTTTTATCCGAAATCTGTTGCATTCCTTGTATATTTTACAATAGAGAGTGACCAATTTGGCTAACATTTAGCTATTTTCACCTACGTCCAATTCCTGTGGTCTGACATATGTTTTTTGGCCAACGCTTCAAATGTGAAAGACCATTGCCAATTTCATCTCAAATTGAGAATAGAAAAGTAATCCAATATTGAATGCGTAAGTTAAGTGACAATATCAATATCACTGAACTCTTTAAACAATACCAAACCACAAAATTTTAGACTAGAGCAATGTTTCCTAACTTCGACCCTCTCCTATCATCGACACTGCAGCCTTTCTCTGTTTACATATAATTATTATGTCATCTAATTACATCGGGAAGTTTAATAATGATGTCACACATGTTTTACTTCGTCGGTGCCATTTTGGAATGTTTATAAACAAGAAAAGAAAAATTTTGCGTTTTTGTCGGCGTTCTTTCAGACCTGGCTAAGGTGACATGATTTTTTGTAGGTACACCATGTTGTAAATCAAGCTGTAAAACATGCATTATTGAATTTTTTCGGATGTAAATGTCCTATTATACCTCTGTCCACTTGTTTTAAGTTATAACCACGCTCTGTTTGGCAAATATTGAGGGTGTTGATAATAGGTTATGGTATTAACATCACTTTCCTATTATCGACACCCCTCTGTGACATGTGTCCAGTATGGTGCAAGGGAGACCGGCATCCAACCTGTTGGGTTATATGTGAAATATGCGATACACGGTGGCGTTTCATGTGCCCACATCGCTCAGAATACGAGCTACCATATGAGAATGAAAGGGAAAAATGTGAATTTGTCTGTCCAATGTGTCACTGATTTGATATCAGTGGAGATTTCTTCCCATCAAAAGTGTAAAGTATTACCTCACTTCAGCTAGGCCTCATTTACTACGGTAGTTACGAACAAAATTTGTCTAAGTTTTATGTAAGCATATCATAGCACTGGTATCAATCTGAGCAGCACCAGGAGATAACTATCATGATTATTTAAAAAAAACTATTGCGACAAATCAAAGTTTCCTGGAAATTGTATCTATTCATCTTATGTAGGTCAAACTTTAAGGAAACTTGATTTGTCACAATAGTTTTCAAAAGTAGGCTAAGCATGATAGTTGTCTCGTATCTTGTGACAGAAATGTGTCGCCAGACTGTAGTTGCGCAAATTTGTACGTAATTATATTAATTAAACAGGGCCCTGGCAGGAAACATTTTTGTTAAAAGATGTTTCAATGAGGTAGAACGGCTGTTTAAATACAATTGAACTTTGTTTTGGAATTAACGTAAATTACTGATCTAGCTCTTTACCTGACGACAAAATTTTGGACTAGACCGACTTGAAAGCATTTGTAGGCTACAAAATCATGAAATAAATGATGATGGAAAGGGGTTAAACTGTTTTGTAAAGAATTCTTGTGGGTGTCGATAATAGGAGTTGAATGGTGTCGATGATAGGAACCTTTTTTTGAATTCCACAAAATTGAGTGTAGCTGTTTTAAGGCATTTCATTGGATGAGTTTTCTTCGTATGAACCTTGTCATGGCATGAAATATCCAATGAAATCTTGCTTTATAAACAAGGTTGTTTTCCGATCGGAAAAACGTATTGTGTGCCGAAATTCACGTTGGAGTGCTTAACGTGTCGATAATAGGGTACCTTGCTCTAGTTGAAATTATTTTGCAGATGAAAATTATAGATCTAAAGTTCTAGTTCAATAATGACATGTCTCCAGCACAAGGGGATCCAAGTATCTCAAAAAAATCTCAGCATCACCCTAACTCAACTGATTTTAACCCATTCAAATGCACAACTTTTGACGACTCTTGGAAATGAGCCTTTTGAAAACATTGTGGGGAAAGGAGAATATGCTGATACTGATAACCAGCGTTTTATTGTTTTCTCAGTGTTTTCATCCCTATTAAAGAGTAATTCCACCATTTGAGCCACATTGAATTGTCGTCTGCAAATGCCTTAGAATTGGACAAGGCCGAATTTTGTCGTCTGGACTGGTAAAGGGTTAACTTAAAGGTGTCTACATGGTCAGGTGTATCTAGCTCCCAGTCTCTACCGACTCATCGTCTACTGGCGGGAAAATGACGTCATATAGCACCCCCCCCCCTTTCCTCAATAGATACATACTATAAAGTTTTGCAATTTCTCTGTCTTTTCACGGTCATGGTACTGCTTGCCATATTTAAGCTTGAACTCTTCAAACTCTCTGAGAAAGTCGTTGTCATTCACAGAACATAAGACAGAAATGAATAGTACAGCGATAAATGTTACTTGAAGCCACATTTTCCTGCCTAGATTGATTTCCGGGTGAGGAAATGTCGCGCGCATGCAAATCCTACTTCCTTTTCCGGTTTCCCTTTCAAAATGTCGGCTAAGATGCCAGCAAATGTCAGCAAGAAGCGCAAGGTTTCCGGCTCTTTTTTCACATTTTTAGGATAACATAAAATACTCATTTCACTCAGTAGATTAGTAACACCTTTTAACTTAATCGTTGATCGATGGTTACTACTTATCTTGGATTCAAATAGATTTGTTGGATGCATAGCTGGTTTCTCGCAAATTCATTTTGTTGTGTAAATCAGAGGCGTGGGTGTCAAGCGGTCAGAGAGGCGCAGTTTTTGAAGCATTTGGCCTGATACAGAAGATCTTGGGTTTGACTCCCAAATCGGCACCACAATTTCCTGAAAGAATCGCCTAAATTGACTTGCGGATATCAAAACGTTTCGCCCCAAGACGTTTCGCCCTAAATATGTGTTCCATGCTCGATTCTCCCATATTTCATGCATTATTTTTCGGACAGAACATTGTTACGAAAAGATTAATTGCTCTCTACCACAATTTTCTCCTTCTCCACACTGAGTCTCTGTTACAAGGTACCTTCAGTCTGAAGGTCTGCTCCGATGCTACTTTTGTTTCTGGTCTCCGCAGGCCTTCATATCAGCCCTCTTTAAACCCTTCTGGAATTAATATGATTTTACCCACATCTTTTCGAATGGCTCTAGGGGACAAAGTTTCCAGTGACTGCTAATAAAATGGGCATGGATCGTTAGATAAACGATTAATCTTTAAGAGCACACAAAATATGCTGCAAAATACTGATTAAATCAATGGGAATTTACTTTTTTTCCCAACGTAAATACATCCAGAGTAATTTGTAAACAACTTACACGGCGACTTCTGTTAGTCAGGATGCGCACTCAACAGAATATGAATTTTGTACAGTATGGTTCCCTAACCCTATATAGCCAAATTTGATCAAGGTGCGTTTGTTTACAGCAAAACTCGCAACTAAACCGTCCTGTAGTGTGTCAGAAATATTGCGATTTCTACCGAGACATGCGCATTGATAAGATCACCATGTTTTGATTTCTGGTGAAGTAGGTCATGGGTTATTTACGTTGAAAAGTACAAATTTGCACAAAGGTAAGAGTTAGATATTAACTAACACCAGTTTTTTTTATAAAGATTAATCATTTATCTAACGATCCATGCCCATTTTATTAGCTGTCATTGGAAATTTTGTCGCATAGACCTGTTCGAAAAGATGCGGGTCAAATCATATTTTTTCCAGATACCTTAAATGAAGGTTGGCCTGAAGGTGTGTGCGAAGAACAGTAACAAAAATAGCATCGGAGCAGACACCTTCAGACTGAAGGTATGTTACAAGGTAGTTATACTGATTGTGATGCCGTTTTTACACATGCAAATTATATACCTTCTGTCTGAAGGTATGCTGCGATGCTATTTTTGTTTCTGGCCTTTGCAAGACCGTTAGAGCAACGTTCATTCAAAGTATCTGGAATTAAAGGGATGTTACCAGCATCTTTTGGAATGGATCAACGTGACAAAATTTCCAATGATGGATGAAAAAAAGGGCATAAATGATGCTCTGTCATTTATGTTGGGAGTCAATTGAGTTGAACTTGTGCATCATGGAAAACCCTGGGATTGTGTGGCAAAGAGTTAAACATCACCCTGCTTGGTTTAGGGATCTTGTTGAGTGTCAAGCACTGATCTGAATTCACAACTGAATTCATTTTCATCTACTAAGTTGAATTGGTGTAATTTCACTATGCCTGGCTTTTCAACTCATTTTAGAACTTTCTATTCAGTGAACCTCTTCAGCCATTGTTGCAAATTATTATACCCCCTGCAAAACATGTTTTGGGGGGTAAAGTGGAATCAGCCTGTCTGTCTGTCACTGTGTGCCCGTTCACAGGGTTCCGGGACGTTTCGCCCCAAAACCATTTCCTCCCCTAGTCGTTTCGCCCCCAAGACGTTTCCCCCCAGGTCGTTTCCCCCCTGGTCGTTTCGCCCCCCCGGTCGTTTCGCCCACCTGGTTGTTTCCCCCCTAGTCGTTTCGCCCCCTGTTCAAGAAAAGCTGAATTGCACCTTAAAACTTTAATGAATTTTAATAGCAGGACAATGTTAAGAAACACAATATGATTTTTTTTTGTTTGGCATTTGCATAATTTGGACAACGAGACCCTTATCAAAAACTTAATTCTTACTCGTGTGGTAAAAGGGTGAAAATTGTTACATTAAAAAGAAAGCAAAAGGCTTCTATTAATGAAAGAATCATCTTCCTAGCTTTACAACGGCCAATTTTTCGGTTACTGACAGAAACAAAAAGGAAGTATCAAGAGTTGCTCAAATTATGATGTTAGTCTCTGAATAGTCTAATTAAATGAAAAGAGGAATAAAAACTGGTAACCAGCATTTACCTTTTTTCCACATTGTTTTAAATTGCTTTCTTTCAAGTACCAGGCTATCAACGGTTATTGAATTTTACCAAAACACCTCCCCTTTTTGTGTTATTTGTACATGGAAATAATAAAGAGTAAAACAAAGCCATCGCAGACGGATTGTGCTCCCCGAACAGGAAAGTGAAGGCTTTCGGTAAATAGTTGGTCACAGGAGAGGAGGGTGGGGGTGAAACAGGCTACCTGTGTTTGGTTCCGTCTGCCAAACAGCATTTGCCAATGTTCAATTTACTAAGGGCAATAAAGGACACAACTTATCAGACATTAAGCACCCTTTTCCCGTAACATGGTTTGACATAGATTAAGAAAAAGGGGGGGGGGGCACATGTTGAAACTTTTCATAAACAATATGGATGCGAAGATTCATGGAATTTTGAGGAAAACTGACGGAAATGTTAGCAGAAATTGGATTTTTTTTTTTTTTTTTTTTTTTACAAGAAAGCCCATTTTTCCATGACACAGCGTCAAATTGGAAAACCGAGAAAAATACATCGGTGCAAGATCCTTCATATATGAAGTTTCATCCAATCTAGTCCAGGGGTTGTGGAGAAATGGCTTTGGACGAACGGAGAGACGGACAGAAGGACGCAATCTGGATTGAAGTTCACAACTTTTCTGTATAATATCAACCCTTTTTACGATGAACCTCAGAAATATAAATGATAAATCAAGACAGTGAAATCTCTTTACACATTTGTATTTCTACATAAAGATATATAAACGCATCTATACCTTTTGATAAAAATTGGTGCAGACAATATTGAAAGTAATGCACAATGTGACAAATGATTACGTAATCAATTAAGCGACTTCACAGTAGCAAAGTCAAACTGACAAAGATTGCGTAATACGTAATTAACGAGTTGATAATCAGTGGCTTAATAGGATTATGACGGCATGTGGTAGCCTTTTGACCAACAACACGCTGGACTCTTTCATGCAGAAAACAATTTTGGGTGTCATTAATCTTTTAAAAGATAACCTAGAAGGTGAAAGAGAGGTAAAGACCGAGATCAGGTCGGCGTCATATGGTGCATCATCTTTGTCTGCTATACGATCAGCATCGTGACAAAAGGAGATACAGTTCTAAATGATTCTTTTCCCTTTTTTTTTTGTTCTGAATTTTAACCTTAATCTAGGATTGGCTTTTTTATATATACATGTATAAACTATTGACCGACATTTACGTTTCCTTTGGAAATGATGATTCTATTTCATAACTATACAACGGCAGTTATATCAGTATATATATTCAGATAGTTTTTTCTTGTCATGATTTTTCATTTTACTTTTTGGGTAAAAAAAAATCTAGCAGATATAATTAAAGAAGTTTAATTTTGCATAAAACATGCGTTTTCACACCTCAGCATTAGTCACATTCATTGCGCGAAAAACATTGCGTGATTAATAACTCAACCAAATAAACAAGGTGATTAACGGTATCGATGAAAAACCTTAATACTTCAGTTGATTGTATCAAAAGACTATCAAGGATACTTACATCGGTAAACATGTATGTATATATATTTACTTTCTTCTTCTTTTCATTAAATTATGATTCTGTAGAAGCTAGTTAGCTTATGTACAATGTACATGTGGCCTCGATTACTTTATGATTTTAATTAGATCTAATGTAATAATTCTTGATATACACTATCATTCAAGAATCTTTGAACCATTATTCTCACTATCGAGTTGAAAATTTCAACTCATTGTCTCTCTGCTTCTCTCTTTAAATTATTTTGGGGGCGAAACGACTAGGGGAGGAAATGGTTTGGGGGCGAAACGACTAGGGTCCTGGGGCGAAACGACTAGGGGTGAAAAATAGAGGCGAAACGACCAGGGGGGAAACGACCAGGGGGGAAACGTCTTGGGGGCGAAACGTCCTGTTACCATTCACGGTTCATCTGTCCATGTGTCCATCTGTGTACAAAATACTAGTAATTTTGTGTTGAGAACTCCTACAGTTTTGTTTCAGTTGTATTCACTTTGCACAAATATTGAAGATCTGCAAGGCGCAATTTTCAAGTGTCAACTCTTCCTGGTTGAGGAATTATCTCATTTGAACTTGATACTTTTTTCCTGCCAAAGGGCTTGTGGGGGTATTAAGTCATTCAGTGACAGCTCTAGTTTGTTTATGATTTCAACAGTTTGTGGCTGATGGTGTGTTTAAAGCTGAGTTGAACAACTTTCTAACCAGAGAATTGGCTGAAGATGGTTACAGTGGTGTCGAAGTAAGGGTAACACCAACACGCACAGAAATTATCATTCTCGCCACAAGGACTCAAAATGTTCTGGGTGAAAAAGGACGACGCATCAGGGAGCTAACCTCTGTTGTACAGAAAAGATTTAACTTCCCAGAGGGAACTGTAGAGGTATGTAACCAACCCTTAACTCTTTACAAAACGAAAAAATCTTACACTGGTCCGAATTGGAAGCATTTGCAGACGACAAAACAGATGTGGCTCAAAAATTGAAATTTGTTTTGGGAAGGGTAGAAAACGTTGTGGGAAAAGGAGAAAATGCTGGTTACCAGCATTTTCTCCTTTTCCCGCAATGTTTTCAAAAAGGCTTCTTTCTCAGGGTCCTTAAAGGTCAGGATTGTCTGGTAAAGGGTTAACCAAACAATCCCAAACAAATTAAGGTAGGGCACCCTAATGGGATTGGTGTAACTATACAACCACCATATCTTTATTCAAGTGTTAATCTGTAATCAATGCAGGGAAGCAACATCTATCAGCTTATCGAGTACGGATTACCAGAGCCGATTCCCTTTTTTGGGGAAGTAAAATGCAAACCTTTTGGAGAAAGGTTTTTAAAAACATTGAGACAAGTGGAAAATGCTGGTAACCAGCATTGTCTCCTTTGCCCACTAATAGGTATTTTGTTTTCAACTGTTTTGGAGAGCTTGTATATTTGTATGATATTCGAATGTGTTTTGCAGATATTTTCAATAAGCATAAGTCTAAAATTTGTTGTGTGGGAAAGGGTTAAAACTCATGACTACTCTATTAATCAAAATTGTAGAAAAGGTATACAAAAGATTTTTGCATATTACAGATACTTAACTTGCATTAACCCTTTACCACAAAAAAAGAATTTCCAAAAGCTGAAAACATTTTAAAGCAGTAAATTACATGTGAATGAATCATCTCTGATAGGTTAGAAAACATCATGGGAAAAGGAAGTAAAAAGCATATAAGTATATATGAGAGATAGTTAGTATGTTTGTTTCAGTTGTATGCAGAAAAAGTAGCCACAAGGGGACTGTGTGCCATTGCACAGTGTGAATCCTTGAGATATAAACTCATTGGAGGTCTGGCTGTAAGGAGGTAAGATTTATGTAACAGCAGTCATCAACCCAGATATCCATGGATAGTCTCGTTCAGAAAATATTTGAGCCATGCTGTAGTAAAAAGGGGCTTGACCCATTACCACACAGTCCCTACTTTTGACGACCCCGAGAAAGATACCTTTAGAAAACATTGTGGGAAAAGGAGAAAATGCTGATAACCAGCATTTTCTCCTTTTCCCACAATGTTTTCTACCCTTCACAAAACTAATTTCAAATTTTCAGTTACTTTTATTTTGTCATCATTCTGCAAATGCTTTTGATTTGGACTAGCCTAAAATATTGTCATTTGGTAATGAGTTAAAGAATCTCTGTGATCCACAATACCAAGCAAGTCATCACATAATAATGGAAACATAAAATCCGCTTTGTCTAATGAGAGTCTGAATGTAGAGAAAGAGCGGACCTTACACTGTGCAGCTCATGCGAACAAAGTCCGTAACAAAGAAACAAATGAATGAATGCATGGCAGAAATAAGAGACCGGGCGAGATTCGAACCCCAGATCTCCCGGACGAGAGGCCAATACCTTAACCACTGAGCCATAGATGTCTCCCTGATGCAGTAGTCAGGTATTTAAATCGGGACGAAGCCATGCAGGAAGGAGTGGTCTCCCGTAACAGCAGCACATACAGAAAATTGATCGATAGCGAAAAGTTTTGGCTGGTCAGCATGCACTGATAATTTTCACAGATGCATCAAGCCCCCATTTCACATAGCATATCTCGTATTTCTCTGACTTACAATGGCCAGGTTGATGTGATTCTTGTTTCTGAATTTTGAATTTGATACTATGCACAGAAAAATTTGTTTGGTGTTACAGTTTAGAGGTTTCTAAAAATTTGAGAAGCTGAATAGTATAAACAGAAAAATCTATCTGTTTGGCCCTTCTCCCCTCAATTCTAATTGTAATATCATTCAGGAAGAGGGCATTTTAACTCTTTACCACACAATCACATCTTTTAATCATCCCTTTCACATCCCTTTATAAGAAGCCTTTGAAATCATTGTGGGAATGGAAGAAAATGCTGGTAACCAGCATTTTCTGCTTTTCCCACAATGTTTTCTTCCCCATCCCAAACAGAAACCATCATTCCAGTTTCATGTAATTTTGTCATCTGCAAATTCTTTCAATTTGGACTAGTTAAATTTTTTGTTGTTTGGTAAAGAGTTAAAACATTGTGGGGAAAACTGAAACTGAAAAACCAGCATTTTCTTCTTACTTTCCTCATTCATCATGGTTTTCTATCGTTTCCACCTTTGAGTTTTATGCAAGTTGTTTTCTGCAAATGTTTTGGACATGGACAAGTCCCGAAATTTGTTGTATGGTAGCAGTTTACAGCATGTTAACCCTTTACTCCATAGATACTCATTTCTACGCATTGCTTGTAGGAGCCTTTGGAAAACATTGTGACGAGCAATTTCACCTTTTGTCACAATGTTTTCTATGCTATCAAAAGGTGTTATATACCCATAAGAAACAGCTTCATCCTTGCTGTTATTTAAGTAGTCCTATTTATAAGACCCTACGTACGTTATTTCACATTTTGACATTCATTGTGTACGTAGGGTCTTATCGGGCCCCTCATAGGTTCCTTTAGCAAACTCCAACATCAAATCTTGTCGCTGTTTAAGCAACAAATTTGGATACTTAAAATGCAAAATGCTCAATGAAACTGGTATCGGTAACAAGATAAATCAATATTGAACCGATATTAAAGACTTGGTTGTAAAACACTTACGTTTTATGAGTTAAATCCGCTTCTATTTCACACTAACCTATTTTTGAAGTATGTAAATGTGTAGTTATCGCGGGTGAACGGCAAGTAAACGAAATTCTTTAAATGAAATTCCTTTACCTCCATTAAAGTGTTAAAGAAAGGGGCAACCCTCATTCACAAATATAATTTTGCCCAGAAAGAAGTACTGAATCGTTTAATGGTCCATTACAGACGGTTATCGAGTTTTAAGACTATTCATAAATAAAAGAAACGTCGAGAGAATGTCCTAGTGACTCGTCCCGAATCTAGTTCGTTCCCACGTTTTCTGAATTGATCTCGCCGGATTCCCGTCCAACCCGAGTTTCTGATACTTTTTGGGTGTTGTGTGTTAAATAGAGTGATATATTTCTTTAATTATTGGTTGAGTGTTACATATCGGATTTTATGATGTTTTATGTGCATGGCCTTATTTTACGTAGATAAAGACATGGACATAAATGAACGTATGACAGTAAGGCTCCAACTATTTAGGTAAACTTTAAAGTTGGAAAGTGTTGAAAAGCTTCATTTCATTAAAGAGAAATGAGATCTATCGTCGATCGATGTGTTTTCGCGGGGTGCATGTTTTTGAACCCTAAATGCATCCCAGTTTTCTTAAGCACAATGAAGTGAAAGACGTCACCTTATTTTACGAACCCCTTATTTAAATGCAAACAATAGTTTCACTGTTGTTTATTTAGGAACTGCAACCAAAACAGGACCGTATGTATATTTTTAAAAGAAAGGTCGGTTTTAGTGGTATTTTATGACGTTTTTCCAGACCACTCGCTCTTATTACTGAGAGTGAATATTACCAACCAGTCCTACTAAAATACGACATTGAGAACTTATACCGTCATGGATACGCCATGGGAGTTTTTGCACGCCACAGCTGTTCCATACCAATGAAACCCTTTGAATACGACACTGAATATTTTCAGGTGATTTATGATAAAGTAGTTTCGAAGAAAATTCCTAGTCCTTATTCACAGCTGCTAATAAAGTGATAGAAGGAACCGAAACCGGTATTTCCGCTCAGGGCACACTTAACCCCTGAGCTGTAAATCTGTGGTTAAGTTCATATTAAAGGGTTGGACAATAATGATTCTAAACTGCATATTTATGATTTGCAGCAAAACAAGTCTGTTAGATCAAGATAATTATGAAAATTTTGTTTAAAGTAATTTAAAAGCTGAAAAGATGGTCTGAAGTCTCTGACCGGGCCAAGTCTAACGGAACATTCTGTTGTGTCATGGGTTTCTGCGTTTTTTGCACCAATCAATTTATCATGTCAGTAAATTTATGGATACATATTTCCGCATAATTTGAGAAAGATAATATCAATAAGGGTGTCAAGTTACTGCATAACTGTCATTTCACACGAGACAACGGAAAAAATGACACTTTATTATCTTTTTTTTTTGGCGTGAGGTTTCGCGTGTACCCAATATTTATTACATGAATCTCAATTCCACTTGATTTTCGTACAAATTTGCCCGAGTAGAAATACTGCAAAAAGTGTATTTTTTTATTTTCTGGTATTCTAGTGCTGCTGTCAAGAGAAGACCAATAGACGTTAAATTTTACACACGTCCGTCCCGTTCATCGCGCTTCAAAAACTGAGCTAATTGACTTTGAACAGTTCATTTATACTATGCAAACAGTTACTTCTGGTGAAAGGAAGCATTTTACTAGAGTTCTGGTATACAGTATGTTTTTCATGAACTGTCCAATGGATATATAAAGCCACGCAATGAGGCCGGAGTTTCCCATGTCTAAATTCAGCTTCTGGCACAAGACCGAAGGCTGAATATGTTGTTATCGTTTAATATATATACATGATTCAAGTAGGGACTATGATTATACAGGCATTTCACATTAATTTATGTTAAAGTTTTAGAAATAATTTTGGTAAACAGAACTTCAGAAAATGGCTGTCAAATCTAAGGTTACAATCCGTGGGGGGGGGGGGCGCTAATCGGATTTCGTTCAAAAATCGTTCGGAAATTCGTTTTTTTTTTTTTATTTAACCCGAAATATGCTTGTAAACATGGCGGCTTTTGTGTTGAAAAAGTTACACGATTGAACTCAAGATGAATATATCATGAATGTGGCCCTTTTTCAGAGTCAGAAAAGTAAATTTGTATCCAGTTAAGTTATCTATCATGTTTACTTGCGTGCTTTTTCACAATTATCCCGAATTTTAGGAAATCAAATTTGCTACATAGAACTAAGTAGGGCCCGTTTAGACGTAACATGCAGAAGAAAAGTAAAATGTGAAATGTCCGAAAAATAAATGTTGAACGGCAAACAAGCATGTGTACGTCTAAATATTTGGACTATTATTTAAGGACAAATAGAGATACCATAGAAATGCCTTATGGTGTAAAGGGTTAACCCATTACCACACAAATCCTACTTTTGACGACCCTGAGAAAGAAGCCTTGAGAAAACATCATGGGAAAAGGAGATAATGCTGGTAACCAGCATTATCTCCTTTTCCTAGAATGTGTTCTACCTTTCACAAAACTAAATTCAAATTTTCAGTCACTTTTATTTGTTGTCTGCAAATGCTTTCGATTTGGACAAGCCTAAAATATGTGATGAGTCAAAGGTATTTTTTTGTGTGTATAGGTATATGTTAAGGTGGGGGAATATATATTTTGTAAGTATTTCAGGCTTGTATTTTCTGTTTTTCATTCAGGGCCTGCTATGGTGTATTAAGATTTATAATGGAATCTGGAGCCAAGGGCTGTGAAGTGGTGGTTTCTGGCAAACTGAGGGGTCAGAGAGCCAAGTCTATGAAGTTTGTGGATGGGCTCATGATTCACAGTGGTGACCCAATCAATGATTACGTAGACACAGCAGTTAGACACGTCTTGCTGAGACAAGGTATGCCTGGCAGTCAGAAATATTAACAAATCACTTGGCCACTTACTAAACATTGAAACTTTAGGATGGTTTATATTTAACCCATTACCACACATTCCCAACTTTTAACGATGCCGTGCACTGTACTGGTAAAAGAAAATCAAGGCAAGACTGGATAGTTGCACTGGCTGCCACGATTTAACTCTTTACCACACGAGAAAATTTTAGACCCGTCCAAATTGAAAGCATTTGCAGATGACAAAATAAAGGTGACTAAAAAATAGAAAAATGTTCTGGGAAGGATAGAAAACACTGTAGGAAAAGGAGAAAATGCTGGTTACCAGCATTTTCTCCTTTTCCTGTAGTGTTTTCAAAAGGCTTCTTTCTTAGGGGCTTCAAAAGTAGGGATTGTATGGTAATGGCTTAACTGAAATAATGATGAAAACACAATATAATCAGTCAATCGAGTGCACTATAGATAAATCTTGAAATTATCTTCATTGTATACAATCAGTTTATTGAGTTCAGTTCATACAAGTCTTGAAATCTCCATTTTATTTTCAGGTGTGCTTGGTATCAAAGTAAAGATTATGTTACCATGGGATCCCTCTGGCAAAATTGGTCCTAAAAAACCACTCCCAGACCATGTCAGCATTGTGGAACCCAAAGATGAACCAGTCCCCTCACAGCCCTACAGTGAACAGAAAGGCTCAAAGCCCACTGATGTGGGTCAGGGTCATGTGATGTAATGTAGAAACTGTTATCAAAAAATACATCATGGAAAGAAAGAGAAAAAATGCCTATTCTGTTGTTTGTTTATGACATGAGTGATGTTTCGGATACCTGTCATACTTTAAAGCAATGCTCGGGTAAAATGGGGTTTTACCGATTACCACACAATCCCAACCTTTTACTCCCTTGAGAAAGAAGCCTGTTCAGAACATTGTGGGAAAAGGAGAAAATCCAGCATATTCTCCTTTTCCCACAATGTTTTCAACACTTCCGGGAAACTTTTTCAATTTTTCTGTTTCAATTTTTTAGCTCCTCTGGCCAAAGGCCAGAGGGCTTACGTCATGGCCTGGGGTCCGCCATCCGTGCCTGTGTGTGTTAACCTTTATTTCAAACATCTTCTCTGAAACTACCCATCCAAATTTGATGAAACTTCACAGAAATAATCATACCATGGTCCTCTTCAGAATTTCTTGAAAGAATTTGATTCCTTCAAAAACTCTTGTTGCCATGGCAACAAAACTGAAAAAAAAAAAAATAGCATTTTAAAAATCTTTTTCTCTGAAACCACATGGCCTAGGGCTATTAAATTTGGCATGAGGCTTTATGTAATGGACCTTTAACAAGTGTCTCCATATTATAGGCCTGGGTTCAAAACTTGCTCCATTCCAGGGATCACAAGTTTAACGTGGGCTTCCATATGTAGTCACTTCAATTTAAACATTAATCAAGGGAAGTAACTAGTTATAAAAAATAAAGTTTGTTACTTTTTACCTCCCTTGATAATCAAACTGCAGTGATGCATGATTGGTGCCAGATAAATATTTAAGTTTTTTGATAGAAAATATTCTGTTTTCAGAGAGAGTGATTCATTTTGATGTTTATAGTTGTACAAAAATGAATGGAATTTTAACTAAGATTTCTGTCATTCAGGTTTTTTTCCCCAAAACTTTACGTTTCATGCCAATGAATAAACCTGCTTGTGTTACCTGACAGTGTTCATTGTTTCAAAAGGCCTCTTTTTCAAGGTTATAAGCACTTCAATTTGTGGGGTAAAGGGTTAAAAGCCAGTGGAGCGATACAGGGCCATCATGGCCCTCTTGTTTCTTGTCTGTAGGTGCTGTCAATTTTGACTTGTCTAAACTGTTGTCTGTAGATACAGAGTTAATGCATTTCCATGATGCCTCATACAAAGTAATTTAACATGTAATTAGAGATCGATTTTTTTTGGTCTAACAACCAACTGAATCATGAGATAGACTGGTCCTTGAGTAAGCAGAAAATTTAACTGAAGCAATTTCAACCTAGGTCTGCCTGCCTTCTGTGAAGCCTGACTTTGGTAGATACTTTTGCAGATGCATAAAAAAACATTTCATGCAGAGCTCCAGATAGACGGAGTGATCTTGGTTTCAGAATTGAAAATATCATTCATTAATCTCCACTAAACCCTTTGTTGTGGGTACTCATTAGAATTGTCTCATCGAGATGATTCTAATGAGTTCCCACAACATGGGGTTTGGAAGAGAAATAAGGGAATTGGAATACTGTCCCTCGTATCTGGAGCTCTGTTAACCCATTACCACACAATCCCTACTTTTGACGCCCCTGAGAAAGAAGTCTTTTGAAAACACTGTGGGAAAAGGAGAAAATGCTGGTGACCAGCATTTTCTCCTTTTCCCACAGTGTCTTCTACCCCTCCCAGAATAAATTTCATTTTTTCAGTCACCTTTACTTTGTCGTCTGCAAATGCTTTCAATTTGAACCAGTCTAAAATTTTGTATTGTGGTAATGGGTTAATGGACCATAGTGCATTTGTAGTTTGGAGATGCTGAGCTCTTTGTACGACTTGATTATGTTCAAGCTCATTTGGTAACATGTAGGGCCTGCATCCAGGGAGTCTCTGGTTTGACATTTCCTCTCGGAGAATTTTCCCTGAATCAGTCCTATGTTTTAATGACATTTGAGGAAGAGGCTTTTGAAAACATTGTGGGAAATTTTTAAAAAATGCTGGATACCAGCATTTTCTACTTTTCTCACTAAGTTTTCTATCCATCCTTCTCCAAAACCTATACTTTGTGCGACATTTAATTTGTTG
This sequence comes from Tridacna crocea, assembly GCA_943736015.1. Taxonomy (NCBI): domain Eukaryota; kingdom Metazoa; phylum Mollusca; class Bivalvia; order Cardiida; family Cardiidae; genus Tridacna; species Tridacna crocea. Next base: position 50,502,105 of record OX031063.1, read on the forward strand.
TCTGTAAATGCTTTCAATTTGAGCCAGCCTAAAATTTTGTTGATTGAAAAACCTTTAGGTTTTTGTGTCCTACAGCTAAAATATTGAGGATTGTTGTGTGGGAAGGTTGCTTGGAAGAATATGGTGTAAAAGACTGACAAAAAAAACTCATGGATAAGGATGTGTTTGAGCACTGGTCATTGGTATACAACTAAAATAATGTAGAAAATTGCATTACATCTTTACCAAACAATCCCTAGTTTTCACAAATCTGTGAAAGAAGCCCTTTGTAAACATTGTGGGAAAAGAAGAAAATGCTGGTAACCAGCATTTTCTTCTTTTCCCACTATGTTTTCTACCCTGCCCAAAACGAATTTCAATTTCTAATTCACTTATATTTTGTCGTATGCTACTGCTTTCAATCTTGGCAAGTCCAAAATTTGTCTTCTGGAGTTATATCCTGTTAACCCATTACCACACAATCCCTACTTTTGACGCCCCTGAGAAAGAAGCCTTTGGAAAACACTTGGGAAAAGGAGAAAATACTGGTAACCAGCATTTTCTCCTTTTCCCACAGTGTTTTCTACTCTTCCCAGAACAAATTTCAGTATTTCAGTCACCTTCATTTTGTAGTCTGCAAATGCTTTCGATATGGACCAGTCTAAAATTTTCTTGTGTGGTAAAGAGTTAAAACAAAGCACTTTGGAGACTAGCAATTGCTGCATATGCTCGAACTATGAGGGTATGATTTTTCATCTCTCAAAGGATTTCTGCTGAAAAACTGCCACAGCTTGGGGCTCATGTTCTTCATTTATTCTGAAAAACATTCTTTGTATAATTCTCCAGAAATTTGGATGTTTGAAAGTAACACAGCTCTTATTCAGCTAACCATTTAGCCAATCGGACGTTGTTTTACTTTCAAAGCCCAAGGGGGTGGCTCAGTGGTGAGCGCTTTGGACTCATGACCTGGTGGTTGTGAGTTCGATACCCGGTTGAAGCCAACTTTCTTTCCGGTGTATTTTCGCTTCTCACCTCTGCTGAAGCATGTGAGAAAAGTAGTCGGTGGCATTGGAAAGAAAGTAGTGTTAGTACTGGTATGAGAAAGCCAGGAAACACATGTGCGTCACCGACTGCCATGATATGCGGTGTTTAACTCCAACACAACAATTTACTTTCAAAATTAGAAAATCTGACAGAATAACAGAAAGAATGTTCTCAAGACTTGTCAGTGAATATGGACCCTGGACTTTCTTCATAGTATGTGGAGTTTGTTCCTTACATATCCTAAATCTGCTGGCAGACTCAGTCATAGCTCAAATGGCGTTGTCATATGTCTAATCTTGAGTAAAATACGACATTTTTTTCGGGGTGGGGGGGGAATTTGTTCAACAGGGGCAGGTAAACCATCTTAATATTTTTGAGTTATGCCCCTTTTTTATGCAAACAGTGATATTTTCTAATATCTCTAGTGTTACAAAGATATTTTCTTCGAACTTGGACAAGTGGTAAATTATCTAAAAGGGAACTCAACTAAGAGCGCAGATGACTATCAAAATATTTTCGACAGTTGTACCCCTTTCCCAACAGAATCTTCACAGAAAATAAAGCAATAGCAGCCAAGCGTTGTCACCTGCATGGGGTGCCCATGTTGTTGTTTGACTTAACCCTTTACTCCATAGATACTCATTTCTACGCATTGCTTGTAGGAGCCTTTGGAAAATATTGTAGCAAAGGGTGAAATTGCTCGTGACGAGCAATTTCACCTTTTGTCACAATGTTTTTTATGCTATCAAAAGGTGTCTTATACACATAAGAAACAGCTTCATCATTGGTGTTATTTAGGGTCAATTCGAGATACCATAGAAATGCCTTATGGGGTAAAGGGTTAAGTTTGTTATTTTAGACACATTTCACTAGCATAGTTTATTCTATAGTAATGTTTTCAAATCCAAAAGTGCTACAATGTATTGGAACTCAACACACCTAAATAATGAATGCAAGGATATTAACCCTTTGCCACACAATTGATTCTTTTGATGACTCCGAGAAAGAGACCTTTAGAAGACATTGTGGGAAAAAAAGAAAATCAAATCCAATGATGCTACAATGTATCAGAGTTAACACAGCAAAATAATGAACTTGAGTCTATTAACCCATAACCACACGATCACTATTTTAGACGACCCTGAGAAAGAAGCCGATGGAAAACATTGTGGGAAAAGGAGAAAATGCTGGTAACCAGCATTTTCTCCTTTTCCCATAATGTTTTCTACTTTTCTACCCTTCACAAAACAAATTTCAAATTTTCAGTCACTTATTTTGTCATCTGCAAATGCTTTTGATTTGGACAAGCCTAAAATTTTTTTTTTTGGGGGGGGGGGGGGGGGGGCGTAATGCATTAATTGTGGTAAGTCCATTTATTTTTATGGAGTTGTTTCATTGAAACATTTTGTCAACTCAGAATTTGAAAATGGTACGAAAGTCTTATTTAATTAACATTTTCAGTGAAATGCCTCTCAAATAACAGAGTCAACTTTTCTGTTAAGGGATTTGATGGTTGATGGTTGTATTGGGGTTTAACGCCACTTTAACAGCTAAGGTCATATGGTGGTCAGTGACACACTTGTGTTTCCTGGCTTTCCCACACCAGTACTAACACAACTTTCTTTCCAAAGCCACCGTCTACTTTTCTCACATGCTTCAGCAGAGGTGAGAGGCGAAAGTACGCCGGAAAGAAAGTTCGCCTCAACCTGGTATCAAACTCACAACCACCAGGTCATGAGTCTGACACGCTCACCACTGAGCCACCCAGGCGGGCGTGAAGGGATTTGAACAAAATAAGAGACTTTGGCCTGTATTCACCATCCATTCTTAAGAACACTCTTGGTCTTATATTTCAAGATTTCCTGACTTTGAAAGTAACAGAACTTCTGATTGGCTGAACCAAATGGTTTAGCCAATCAAAAGGTCTGTTACTTTCACATTGACAAAATTCTGAAGAATAAGACTAAGAATGTTCTTGGAAATGGTTGGTGAATACGGACCCTATTTGGTTGTTTCGTGAAACCTGACCCTGGATTCTATCTCCGCAGTAAGGGGTGGTTGCTCAGATTGTCCTTAGGCAAGGGAGAGCAGAGCCATAACTGGAAATCTGTAACAGCGATACAGAAGAAATACATACCTAACCTTTCATGTATCAATGAATCAAATTTGAAAATGGCATTTCATTTAACACCACACAGAAATATTAATTATAAGAAATGATTGAACAATTCAGTTTAGATTAGAAGGAAAAATTTACTGTGTAGAGCAAGCAGTCCTTCAACAAGCCATCTTAATGGAGCTATTAATTAAAAAGGCAAAAGTAGTTGTTATTTCTATAACTTTTATTCAATTTAATATTGTGTAATTCACAATACTTAATGGTAACAATACATAAAACAGGTAGAATGGGACTTTTATATCAAATACAATAAATTACTTCACTCTGTTATTTAGAAAGTGACTCTTACCGCTTGACAAAAGTTGTAGACTTGTCTTAACCCCTTTACCAAACAATCCCTAGTTTTAATGACCCTGAGGAAGAAGCATTCTGAAAATATTATGGGAAAAGGAGAAAATGCTGATAGGCAGCATTTCCTCCCTTTCCCCCAATGTTTTCTATTCTTCCAAAGTCAAGTTTCAATTTTTGAGTGACATTTACTTTGTCGTCTGCAAGTGCTTTCAATTTGGACAAGTCTTAACATTTTGACATTTGATAAAGAGTTAAATGAAAGCATTTGCAGTGTGTTTTAACGTAATAGTTTGTCTTTGTAAGGGGAAAAAACAGTAAGAAAAGGAGAGAATGCTGGTTACCAGCATTTTCTCCATTTTCAGCTATTTTTTCCACAGCCCTCTTCCTCATGGTCATTAAAACATGGTGTGGCAAAGGATTTAAGTCCCAGTCAGACGGGTCATCAAATTTACAGGCCATTTCCTTGTTTAAACCTGTATTGTGGGTATTGAGAAGAGATATTGTACTGAGAAAAATCTAATGAGTACCCACAATACTGGTTTTAATCGAGAACTACAGAGATATTGTAACCAACTAGTCTTTAACCCCTTACTCCATAGACACTCATTTCTAGGCATTGCTTGTAAGAGCCTTTGGAAAACATTGTGGCAAAAGGTGAAATTGCTCGTGACAAGCAATTTCACCTTTTGTCACAATGTTTTCTATGCTATCAAAAGGTGTCGCATACACATAAGAAATGGCTTCAACCTTGCTGTTATTTACCGTCAATTAGAGATACCATAGAAATTCTTATGGGGTAAAGGGTTAAAACAATAAATCCTATCTGAATCTATATATTTCCACCCGCACATTCGAAAATGATGGCTGTAACACATTATGTAAAGAGGGAACTTGTAAACCAACCATTCCGATTTCAATTCTAGTTCTCAAGAATTTTTTTTAATTCTATTTTGAATAGCATCCCAATTCTCAAGACTTTTCTACCGTTGACAGTTAAATGAGACCTGCTCATCTATGTGTATATTTCTCTTAAACAACTTCTTAAGAATTGCTAGATTTACACCAATCTTGAGTTACCGGATAGGTTGACGAACTTGGGAGTTAACCTTGTAATTGGAAGATTAAGTGCCAAGAAAGGGTTTATTTCTTGAAAGTATCATACAGCCTGTGATTGGCATATTTTGAGCTAACTTCCTATCAGCATAGTTAATTATTCAGTAGACATTGTGGTAGTTTATCACATTACTTCATAAGATAAGAAAAAGGCACAAAAGCTGTAAACAAACGACCACAAGCATATAACTTTAGAACAATTAGATCTTGGTATCAATACGGCAAGTCATGATTGGTACCATATTGAAGTCAAACCCCATAAAGTTTTTCCAGTCTGTCTTGAGTTTCCGCTCAAAATCTGTATCTTTGCCAAAGTTCTTCCATCAGTTTGCACATCTTTAATTGCCAAGATTGTCTCGGTTGTGTAGCTATCGGCCTGTCTGCATGTGATGATGTGTTTATTTGGCGATTAAGGATAGGGCCCCTAATGGGATTCATGTTACACAGCCCTTTATTGCTGAATAAAACACAGATTTGGCTAAGATGCGGGTAATCTGTAATTGATGCAAGGAAACAGTATTTATCAGATGGATTATTGATTGTTGTCTGCGCATGTCATATTCTTTTTGAAGATTTGACCTGTCTTATATGATGCATCACTCTCCCCCGATATTGGGGAGACTGTAGTAGTACATGCTTTACAGTAGCAATGGAGAAAATAGCTCTTATCAATATGTTTGAGGAAAAAGCAGGCCTGTTTTAGCTCCAAATTTCTCTAAACTGCTAATCATTGCTGAATGAATCATACTAGGTAGCATTTTATTGGGAAAACGTTTATTTTAGTTTAAAATTCAAAGTAGCGATTGTCGCGTAGGAAAGTAGTCCTGTTCTGTACCCAGGATGCCCAAATAAGATAGATGAGTATTTGTAGAATGCCATCTAGTGGGAGATAATGGATTACTGATTCACCCGAGTCATAGCCGAATCTGCAGGTTTTTTCCACAATGAAAGGTAATGTTACACCAATCCCATTAGGTTGCCCTATCCTGAAGTAAAAATACCAGGGAAAACAGGAACAGGATGTTAAGTTCCCATTGTGTTGTCTACCCTTTTTTTCAGACTCGACTATGGTTATGCAACAATACAAATAACAAAACTGAACACAACAGCACATTGTCTCATAAATATTCATAAAACATCATCTCATAAATAATCATAAAAATTGTATAAATAACTGACCTACTATATATAGATACGTTACAATAACAGTTTGTTCAGAAATAAGTTCAATAAAAGTAACATAAACAATTTCAGTTATACCAAAAAAAGGTATTGTTTAAAACAACATGCACGGTAACAAACACATAATTTATACAAATTAATTTTAAGAGATAGCAACACCAGAAATAATGACCAGCAAAACAAAATCTAGAGCTGTCACTAAATGTGACTTAATACCCCAACCAGCCCTTCAATAGAAAAAAGTGTCAAGTTCAAGGGAAGATAATTCCTCAACCAGGAAGAGATGACATTTGACAATTGCGTTTTGCAAATCTTCAATATATGATCAATATATATGCAAAGTTTCAACACCATAGAAGGAAAACTGCAGGAGTAGTTTGCAACACAAAATTACTAATATTTTGTACACAGACAGATGGACGGATGGATACACCCAAAAAAAAACAGGCTGATTCCAGTATAGCCCCAAAAATATTCATTTTGCAGGGGTATAACGAAAAGATCCTTTCTCCAATTTGCAACACAATTACAGCTTTTAATGACCCTGAATAAAAAGCCTTTTGAAAACATTGTAGGAAAAGGAGAAAATGCTGGTAACCAGCATTTTCTCCTTTTCCTACCCTGTTTTAAACCTTTCAAAACATGAATTTTAATTTTTGAGTCACATTTACTTTATTGTCTGCAACTGCTTTTACTCATTACCAAATGACATTATTTCAGACTGGTCCAAATTGAAAGCATTTGCAGACGACAAAATAAAAGTGAGTCAAAATTTAAAATTTGTTTTGTGAAGGGTAGAAAACATTGTGGGCAAAGGAGAAAATGCTGGTTATCAGCATTTTCTCCTCTTCCCACAATGTTTTCGAAAGGCTTCTTTTCCAGGAGCATCAAAAGTAGGGATTGTGTGGTAATGGGTTAAATCATTACTAGATGACATTGTTTAAGACTTGTTCAAATCAAAAGCATTTGCAGACGACAAAATAAAAATGCCAAAAATTTAAAATTTGTTTTGTGAAGGGTAGAAAACATCGTGGTAAAAGGAGAAAATGCTGGTTATCAGCATATTTTCCTCTTCCCACAATGTTTTCAAAAGGCTTCTTTTTCAGGGTTGCCACAAGTAGGGATTGTGTGGCAATGAGTTAAATTTGGACTATTCAATGTATAACTAAGGACTTCATGGTGTCCTAAGACAAATTTGCAAAACATAATTAGTGACATGGATGATGATTTAACCCTTCACCTCAGAGTATAAGGCCCTGACCTAACTTTTAATGGCCATTAAAAAGAAAGCATTTGAAAAACATTGCAGGAAAGAGAACAAATTGTAACTAGAATTTTCTCCATTCCTACAATGTAAACAATCTTTCCTACCCTTTCCAAGACAATTTTCAATTTTTGAGCTATGTTTACCCTTTACCACACAATCCCGACTTTTAATAACCATGAGAAAGAGCCTTCTGAAAACATTGTGGGAAAAGGAGAAAATGCTGGTAGCCAGCATTTTCTCCATTTCCGACTATGTTTTCTTCCTTTCCCGAAAAAAAATTTCAAATTTTCAGTCACTTTTATTTTGTCATCTCCAAATGCTTTCAATTTGGAACAGTCTAAAATTTCGACATCTGGTAAAGAGTTAACATGTTTCTTGCGGGCGATTCCATTTTACCTTCAATTTGTTTCAACTTTTATTGCCTTCTGCAAAGTGCTTTGAATTTCAAAGAATCTATATTCTCCAGTCATGTGATAAAGAGTAAGCTTTTTACCACACAACAAAATTTTAGGCTGGTCTAAAGTCAAATCATTTACAGACAATGAGATTAGTGTGGCAAAAATGAAAGGATTTGTCTGTAAAAGGTTAGAAAACATTGCGGGAAAAGGGGAAAATGCAGCTTACCAGCATTTCTTTTTTTCCCCATGAGGTTTTCAAAACCTTTTCTAGGATCATTCAAACTTAGATGTGTCTGTTACAGGATAAGGCTTTTTTGCCTTTTCAGCTTCAAACTTTCACCAGGCCATATCCCCTTTACAAATTTAAATACACATACACTGTGACAAAGATATTGCTTGTGTGACAAAATTTATCTATTTGTCAGAATACTTGTTTGATTGTCAATTAATCCAGGTTTGATTTTTGTGATCATGTTCTTGATATTCTATGAAGTTTGATCTACACTATCTACAAACAAAACCAGTGTTGGAAGTAGAAAAGCAGTAGAAAAGCAGAAGAAAACCCTGTGTTGGCAGTAGAAAAGAACTCTTTTTACCAAATCAAATATGAGACTAGTCTAAATTGAAGGCCTTTGCAGACGACAAACTAAATTTCGCTGAAACATTGGTAATTGTCTGTGAAAGTGTGGAAACCTTTAGGGAAAAGGGGAAAATGCTGGTTAACAGCATTTTCTCCCTTTCCCTCAAGGTTTTCAAAAGGCTATTTCCTCTGGGCAGTGTAAACTTGAGTTGTGAAGTAAAGAGTTCATTAACAACAAAATTTAATACAGGTCTGAACTGAAAGCATATGTAGACAACAAGTTAACTCCTTACCAAACAACAAAATTTTAGACTGGTCCAAATTGAAAGCATTTGCAGACGACAAAATAAGAGTGACTAAAAAATCTGAAATTTGTGTTCGGGAGGGTAGAAAAACATGGAAGGAAAAGGAGAAAATGCCGGTTACCAGCATTTTCTCCTTTTCCCACCATGTTTTCAAAAGGCTTCTTTAACAGGATCGTAAAAATTCGGGATTGTGTGGTAAAGGGTTAAATTAGGTTCCCATGGTGGTTTTTTACTTTGAAAGGATAAAGCATTGTAGACAAAGGAGAGAATGCTAGTTGCCATTTTTCCCCCATTTCTTGTCTTTTCAAAAGCCTTTTACCCTTGGGTTGTTCAGTTGATTGAACAATTTTAAGAGGATTTCAAAACTAGTACAGTCATATAGCTGAACAGCTCACTCATGTATATCATAAGTTTGTATAACACCAGACAAGGCAATACATTGACTTTCCTAAGGATTCTTCTGAAAAACCAAGTGGCTCCAGAGAGAATTTAAACCAGTGCTTCTAAATTTTGAATTGTACCACTTCATCTGTGAGCTTGACCTGACCCCTTTTGACTTCAAAAAAACAATGTGGGAAAAGATGAAAATCCTCGTAAGCAGTTTCTTCTTTGTTTTCTCTCATCATTTTTATAACACCTATTTTCCAGAAATTGTTTGGTAAAGCAATAAAAGTTATTCAAAATTACCAAACAATCTCAAAATTCTAAAACCCTGATGAAACGGGTCTTACAAAAGATTGAAAGAACAGGACGCCATCTGGTAATACTTCCACTTTGGACAAGACTAAAATTTTGTTGTTTATTAACCCATTACCACACAATCCCTACTTTTGATGACCCTGAGAAAGAAGCTTTGAGAAAACATTGTGGGGAAAAAGGAGAAAATGCTGGTAACCAGCATTTTCTCCTTTTCCCACAATGTTTTCTACCCTTCCAAAATCAAAAAACAACTTTTTATTCACATTTATTTTGTCATCTGCAAATGCTCTCAATCTGGAACAGTCTAAAATTTTGTCGTTTGGTTAAGAGTTAAATGATTGTGGGGTAATACATGTACTCATGTAACTTGCACAGTACTTAATTCATTACCAAACAACAATGTTTTAGGCCTGTCCAAATCGAAAGCATTTTGCAGATGACAAAATAAATGTGACTGAACATTTGAAAATTGTTTAGTGAAGAGTAGTCTCGGGGTCATCAGCAGAAGGGATCGTGTGGTAATGGGTTAAAAAGGAAATATTCTAAAGCCAGTACAGACGTAAAATATCACTAATAACAAAAGCAAAACGATTGAAAAGTAGCAGGTAAAGTAATTGCAAAACTACTGTAAAATGGGAGGTAAGAATAATAAATATTTGACAAAGCAAACGAAACCATTAGAGATGAGATCTATCAAACTAAAGTAAAGAATATTTAGAAATAAATACAGGCTTTTAGGTACCTAGTCACATGACTTATCCACATAAACAAGACTTTGTCTGACACAGAGGGAGAGAGTTGGAGAAAGAGAGCAAGAAGGTGGGCGGATGAATTCTAAATGCATGGCTTCTTATAACTTTAACTCTTCACCACACAATTTCTGACTTTTAACGAGAAGGGTAGAAGGGTAACTGAGAAAGGAAGACTTTGAAAACATTGTACGAAAAGGGAGAATATGCTGGTAACCAGCATTTTCTCCTTTTCCCACAATATTTTCTACCCTTACCAAATCAATTTCCATTTTTGATTTACATTTATTTTGTTGTCTGCAAATGCTTTAAATTTAGACATGTCCAAACTTTTTTTGCTTTGTAATAGTTAACCCTCCAGCAGACCACAAAATTGCAGAGTTGCCATACTGAAAGCATTTGCAGTCAACAGATTGAAAGGCAATGCAAAAAATGAAATTTGACAGTTAAATGTTGGAAAACCTAGCAAAAGGAGAAAGTGCTGGTTACCAGTATTATCTCCTATTCTAACAATGTTATTGAGAGACCTCTTCAATCAGGGTTCTCAAAACTCGGGCTTGTATGGAAATGGGGTTAACCCATTACCACACAATCCCAACTTTTAACGACCCAGAGAAAGAAGCCTTTTGAAAACATTGTGGGAAAAGGAGAAAATGCTGGTAACCAGCATTTTCTCCTTTTCCCACAATGTTTTCTACCCTTCCAAAACAAATTTCAAAATTTCAGACACTTTTATTTTGTCGTCTGCAAATGCTTTAAATTTGGACCAGTCTAAAATTTTTTGCTTTTGGAAAGCTGATTACCAGAATTTCTCCTCCTACAATGATATGAGAAGCTTTATAACTGAGAATGGTTTTTACACTGGATTGCGTAGTAAATTGTAAAACATACACTCTTTACCACACATTTTACAGTTAAAATGACACCAAAAAGTAGGCTTTTGAAAACATTGTGGAAAATGGAGAAAAAGCTGGATCACATGACATTTTCTACCTATTCAAGGACAAGTGCAATCGTTTGAAAAACATCTGAATTTCTGTAAATTCCTTCAATACGAAAGAGTCTAAAATTTTGACAAGTGGTGGAGGGTTAACCTAACACAGGTAGATGCATGACATGGACACAAAAAAGTCAGTAGGAAAGGCTTAACCCTTTACCAAACAATCCCTGGTTTTTACGACCCCGAGACAGAAGCTTTTTGAAAACTTTGTGGGAAAAGGAGAAAATGCCGGTAACCAGCATTTTCTCCTTTTCCCACAATATTTTCTACCTTGCTGGAAACAAGTTTCAATTTTTGAGTTATGTTTGTTTTGCCATCTGCAAATGCTTTCAATTAACCCTTTACCACACAATCCCGACTTTTAACGACCCTTAGAAAGAAGCCTTTAGAAAACATTGTGGGAAAAGGAGAAAAATGATGGTAAATGATTTCTATCCTTCCCAATATAAATTTCAAATTTTCAGTCATTTTTATGTCGTCTGCAAATACTTTTAATTTGGACCAGTTCAAAAATTTGTTGTTTGGTAAAGAGTTAAGACTAGTTTAAAATTTTGTTGTTTGTTAAGAAGTTAACTGTTTCAGGTTGTCATATGTACATCTTTACCAAAAGTAACAGCAACATCAATTAGTAACTCTTTACAACACAATCCCACCTTTTAACAACAAAGAGAAAGAAACCTTTAGAAAAATGTTGTGGGAAAAGCAGAAAATGCTGGTAACCAGCATTTTCTTCTTTTCCCACAACGTTTTCTACCCTTCCAAAAACAAATTTCAATTTTTGAGGCCCATTTATTTTGTCATCTGCAAGCGCTTCCAATCTGGAAAAGTCTAGAATTTTGTTGCTTAGTAAAGAGTTAATGGCATTCTTAAGGTTGATTCACTAAAGAAAACAAAATTTAGACTGGCCTAAAATTTAACTCATTACCACATGATCCCTTCTTTTGTTGACCCTGAGAAAGAAACCTTTGGAAAACATTGTGGGAAAAGGAGAAAACGCTGGTAACCAGCATTTTCTCCTTTTCCAACAATGTTTTCTATCCTTCACAAAACAAATTTTAAATTTTCAGTCACTTTTATTTTGTCGTCTGCAAATGCTTTGATTTGGACAAACCTAAAATTTCATCGTTTGGTAATGAGATAAGCATTTCCAGACAACAAATTAAACATGCCTCCAATGATGAGATTTGAGAGGCAGGAAATAAAGCATACATAGGTTAACCCATTACCACACAATCCCTACTTTTGACGCCCCTGAGAAAGAAGCCTTTTGAAAACACTGTGGGAAAAGGAGAAAATGCTGGTAACCAGCATTTTCTCCTTTTCCCACAGTGTTTTCTACCCTTCCCAGAATAAATTTCAATTTTTAAGTTACTTTTATTTTGTCGTCTGCAAATGCTTTCGATTTGGACCAGTCTAAAATTTTCTCGTGTGGTAAAGAGTTAAAGCTGTTCTGATGATGGGCTTGAGTAGAAGTAGAGACTAAAATTGAGTAAAAATTCAAAACTGTTGAAATAAAAAACTTTGTGCTAATAAGGGTACAATAATGAAACCAAAACATGAGACATTTGTTAACAAATCTTTGGCAAATTATAATACATGTATTAAATAAAATTTTCTTAAACACAAAAAATACTGAAAGACTACAACAATTCAATGTGAACTTAAGATACACAAAAATTGCTTTGACAGATCTACCATAAAACAATCATTAACCCCATACCTCACAATGAGTTGTTTTAACAACCCCCCAAAAAGAAAACTTTAATTTGGAAAAAAAGTGGGAAAGGGGAAAATGCTAAGTAGCATTTTCTCCTTTTCCCACAATGTTTTCTACCATTTAAAAACTATAGATTAATAATTTAAGATCATTTGTCATCTGAGTATGCTTTCAATTTGGTTCAGCCAGAAATTCCTCCTTTATGTCACTTCCACACAGAATTGTTTTGTAAACAGTTGATTTTAATCAGTTACAAACAACAAAATATTGAACCTGCAAAATTGACACAATTCTTTCTTGATAGAGCAAACTAGAGCTGTCATGAATATGAGTTGATACCCCCATCAGCGCTTTGACAGAAACAGGCAATTACTAGTATTTTGTGCACAGACGAACACATGGATGGACAGACACATGGACAGACCTACAGACAGACACACGGACAGACAGACTGATTCCAGTACACCCCAGAAATCATTCGCTTTGTGGGGGTATGAAAACATTGTGGGAAAATACTGGTTTCCAGCATTTTCTCCTTTTCCTACAGTGTTTTCAACAGTTTTCTTCCATGCGGCCATTGAAAGTCGAGACTGTGTGGTAATGAGTTCAGATTAATCAAAGTTTTAAATATTGTTTCTAGAGACTTCTGGCCCTAAATGGTTTAACTCTTTACCAAATGACAAAATTTCACACTGAAAGTTGAAAGCATTTACAGACGACAAATTCAAGGTAGCCAAAATGCTGGAATTTGTTCTTCATAGAGTAGAAAATATTGTGGGAAAAGGAGAAAATTACCAGCATTTTCTCCTTTTTCCATAATGTTTTCAAAAGGCCCCTTCCTATGGGTCAATAAAACCCGGGATTGTTTGGTAAAGGGTTTAAGCAATTACCACACAATTTTTAAACAATCCTGAAGTAAAAGGCTTTTTGAAAACATTGTGGAAAAGGAGAAAGTACATGTTCATGTACTTTTTCAAGAATCACAGACAGAAGTTGTCTTTTCAACAACATTTAGGGCGTCTGCTAATGCTTTTAATTCGGGAGTCTAGAAATTGTTGTTTAGTAAAGAATTAAATGGCAAAAGTTTAGACTGGTCAAAATTGAAAGCACTTGCAGACGACAAAATATATGTAAATCAAAAATTCAAATTTGTTTAAAGCAGGGTAGAAAACATTGTGGGAAAGGGAGAAAATGCTGGGTCTGTATTTAATCGACCATTCTTAAGAACATACTTTGTCTTATTCTTCAGAATTTCATCAAAGTGAAAGTAACAGAACTTCTGGTTGGCTAAACCACTTGGTTTAGTCACTCAGTAGTTCTGTTACTTTCAAAGTCAGAAAATCTTGCAGAAAAAGACAGAGAACATTCTTAACAATGGTTAGTGAATACAGACCCTGGTTACCAGCATTTTCTCCTTTTCCTGCAATGTTTTCAAAAGGCTTCTATCCCGGGGTCTTAAAAACCAGGAATTGTTTGGTAAAGGGTTAACTCTACCAAACAGCAAAACTTTAGACTGGTACAAATTGAAAGCATTTGCAGACGACAAAATAAATGTAACTAAAGAACTGAAATTTGTTAAAGGAAGGGAAGAAAACATTGTGGGAAAAGGAGAAAATGCTGGTTACCAGCATTTTCTCCTTTTCCTACAATGTTTTCAAAAGGCTTCTTTCACCTGGGTGTTAAAAGTCGGGATTGTGTGGTAAAGGGTTAATGCGTAATGACAAAATCCGCTTACAAGAGATAGAACCAGCTATTATTGCTCTTTAAAAACAACTTGTTTCTTGTTCTACCTAGCTTCAAATAAATCATTTTACAAGTTTGAGAATATAAAAAACAATGAAAACTCAAAATAAATTAATAAATAGGTTTTCAGATTTTTTGTCCTCAAAAATACTAGTAGATAAAAAGTCAAAGCACCAAAATAAAATACATATATGTAAAATACTACAGAGACCAAATAAAAACACTACATTCTGTAATAACTTAGCATTTAATTAACTCCTTACCAAACGACAAAATTTAAGGTTTCTCCAAATCGAAAGCATTTGCAGACAACAAAAAAAAAGTGACTGAGAATTTGAAATTTGTTTTGTGAAGGGTGGAAAAGATTGTGGGAAATGGAGAAAATGCTAGTCACCAGCATTTTCTCCTTTTCCCACAATGTTCTCTACCCTTCCCAAAACAAATTTCAGAGCCACATTCATTTTGTCATCTGCTAATGCTTTCACTTTGGACCAGTCTAAAATTTTGTCATTTGGTACAGAGTTAACGATCTGCTGCAAGATAGAGACATGTTGTCTGTAGGACATAATTTCATAGAGAATTCATTTAACCCTTTACCAAATGACAAAATTTTAGACTGGTTCAAACTGAAAGCACTTGCAGACGACAAAATAAATGTAACTCAAAATTTGAAATTGTTTCCAGAAGGGTAGAAAACATCGTGGGAAAAGGAGCAAATGCTGGTTACCAGCATTTTCTCCTTTTCCCACAGTGTTTTCAAAAGGCTTCTATCTCGCCATCATAAAAACCAGGAATTGTTTGGTAGAGGGTTAAGCTTTACCACACAATCCTGAATTATAACAACCCTATGGAAGAAGAATTTTGAAGACAGTGAGGGAAAAGGAGAAAATACTGGTCTACAGCATTTTCTCCTCTTCTCACAATATTTTCTACACTCCTAAAGGGAGATTATGATTTTTAGTCACATGTAATTTCTTTTTCTTAATTGCTTTTAATTGGACAAAGTCTAAAATTTTGTTGTCTGATAAAGACCTAACTTTTTGCCACACCAAGAAATTTCAGACTTGTTCAAAAAGAAAAAAATAAACATGACTAAGAAATTGAAAATTGGTTTTAGGTAAGATAGAAAACCTTGTTACCAGCATGTTTCCTTTCCCTACAAGGTTGTCTAAAGACTTCAGCCTCAGAGTCATTAATTAATCATTTACCAAACAATCCCTGGTTTTACGGCCCTGAGGAAGATGTCTTTTGAAAACATTGTGGGAAAAGGAGAAAATGCTGGTAACCAGCATTTTCTCCTTTTCCCACAATGTTTTCTATCCTGCTGGAAAAAAATGTCAATTTTTGATTTATATTTATTTAGTCCTCTGCAAGCGCTTTCAATAAGGACCTGTCTGAAATTTTTTTGTTTGGTAAAGGGTTAAAATCTAGGTACTGTGTTGTGAAGAGTTACGTCTTTATATTCTTTTGCTGGGATAAATGTAAATCAGACAATTATGCCACATTTTTTCCATTTTAGAACATAACACAAGCTTTCTACCCATAGCCAAGTCAACATCATACCTGCCATAGCAACAAATGATTTGTACTGTCATCTTTACCGGCTGATTCATTTACCACATTATTTCTAAAATCCTCGTAGCCGTCACCTCCACTTATCACTAACATTCTGGTTGCTAATGTCTGTGTCATGGTCGCCACTGATGATCGTCGTGGGTGTAATTCGTGAGAACCTGTAGTATCGGGACTATCCTTGTTATTGTTTGTATTGTTATTCGTTGTGTCTGCTCCGTGACTAGTTATCCCTTGTAATAATGGTGGCACATTTGAGTTGGAAAGTTCAACACATGTTAAAAATCGAACATGGCCTGTATGTCCTAACACAAGACCTGAAAAAAAGGGCAATTGTAGACTGATTATCATCTGTAGTAATTGACAATATCAGCAAACAAGAGGTACAAGATGGCCCTGGACCCCCCACCTGAATTTTTGAGAGGACCATGGCCAATTTTTTTTGAAACTTTGAAAACGAAATCATTATTTTTGCCAAGTCATTTTGAAAAGGTCACCTGTAAAAGTGACAATATTTCAAAATCTGACTAGTGGTTTCAGAGAAGAAGAATTTTTAAGAGTTTCTTCATGTCCATATTGTGTAAATAGCCCACAGCCATCAGAGTCATGCTTCTTGATGGATCAAAATTTCGACAACATGCTGGTAACCAGCATTTTCTCCTTTTCCCACGAAGTTTTTTACTCTTCACAAAACAAATTTCAAATTTTCAGTCACTTTTATTATGTCATCTGCAAAATGCTTTCAATTTGGACAAACCTAAAATATTGCCATTTGGTAATGAGTTAATTCTTTTAACAAACAATCCCAACTTTTAACGACCCTGAAAAAGAAGCCTTTTAGAAAACTTTGTAGGAAAAGGAGAAATTGCTGGTAACCAGCATGTTCTCCTTTTCCCACAATGTTTTCTACCCTGCTGGAAACAAATTTCAACTTTTGAGTTATGTTTATTTTGTTGTCTGCATGCAGCAAGTGCTTTCAATTTGGACCAGTCTAAAATTTTATCGTTTGGTAAAGATTTAACAGAACATGCTACTTTCCATAAAATGTTATTGTATCTGGGCCCGTATTCAACAACCATTCTTGAGAATATTCTTAGTCTTATTCTCCAAGGTTTTCTACATTTGAAAGTAACACAACTTCTGATTGGCTAAACCGAATGGTGTAGCCAATCAGAAGTTGTGTTACAAATGTAGAAAATTCTGAAGAATATGACAAAGAAATTCTTAAGAATGGTTTGTTGGTGAATATGGGCCCAGGTCACTCGGCGTCTACAGACTTGTTACCTGTAACATTTGGCACAGTGAGAAAGCCCCGTGTGGTTGTGGAAGTTATTTTTGGCATAGGTATGGTCAGTATGACCCCAGCACTTGTTCCCACCCACAACAGGTCCTTACATACAAGAAGTGAAGTGATTCGTAAACAAGCTGCCTTGTGTTGTCGAATAATATCATCTGCAGCTGTAATATGAAAAGTACACAAGCATACATAACCCATTATTACACAATCCCTACTTTTGACAACCCTGAGAAAGAAGACTTTAGAAAACATTGTGGGAAAGGAGAAAACGCTGGTGACCAGCATTTTTCTCTTTTCCAACAAAGTTTTCTACCCTTTACAAAACAAATTTCAAATTTTCATGCATTTTTATTTTGTTTTCTGCAAATACTTTTGATCTGCACAAGCTTAGGATATTGTCATTGGGTAAAGACTTTTAAAAAACACTTTATCAGTGCTCTGAAAAAAGGGGCTCTAAATCATCTCTGAAATGCACTGTATGAAGCAATAGGCTCTGCAACACCCGAAAAGAGGCATTCAGACATTTGCGTAAAGTGTCGCCTCGGATCAGTCGGTGCACACTAATCTGAGACGACTATTTCTGTCTTTATGTAATTTTCTGTTCTGCTCCCCAATTGATAGTTTACAAAAAAATCCAACTTTGCAGTAGTGACAGAGATACTATAAAATACCCTGGTTCTGGAAAATTCTAAGTTGAAAATGGAGTGTAACTGTGTCAAAAACACTTTGACGGTTACCCCCCCCCCCTCCTTCCATTTTATTGGTTTCCTTTTTGATACTCAACTCGTTACCACACAATCTCGACTTTTAACGACCTTGCGAAAAAACCCTTTTGAAAACATTTCGGGAAAAGGAGAAAATGCTGTAACCAGCATTTTCTCCTTTTACCACCACCATACTTTCTACCCTTCTCAAGACAAATTTCAATTTTTACAATCATTTTGTCATCTGCAAATAATTACAATTTGGACCAGTCTATAATTTTGTCATTTGGTAAAGAGTTACGAACGGGTCCGAGTTTGAAGTAAGCATTTTCAGCAATGGTAGAGACATTACCAGTTATTATACTGCGAAGAAATTTCTCGTGATCTGATTGGTTATCATGCCGGGAACATAATCATGTTCCATGGCAAAAACCATGTAAAGTCAATTTCTCTTTAGAGTGCCCCGTAAACATCACTAAACCTGCAACACAATGTCCAAAATGGCAGCGTCAATCGATCGCCAGACTGCAAATTTATGCACCAAACTGCACATTTTAATGTCTTCAGTTTCAAGTGACATCAGTTTTCATTAAATTGGGGCACTCAGAAGGGAATTTTTATTTCGTCAGCATACTTGATTCATGAGATTATGATACAGGAAAATTTCGCTTAACACGCTTTAAAAGGGTAAAACTTTGCAGTATAATAAATTTGTTGTACGGTCAGGTGGCAGGGGACTTGGAAACTTGTTCCCTGCTGTTCTCGCCTTCGGTTAAGGGCGACATGATTCACCACAGCCGTGAACAAGTTTCCAAGTCCCCTGTCACCTGACAATACAACTAATAATGTCAAAGATCTGCACAACAACTCACATGAAGACAAAGCAGATGTTGCAAGGGCTGTAAAAATACCTCAACGCTTCCTTCAAAAACAACCAAGATAAAAACTCACATTGTAATTTTTGATTGACGGCCTGAGCTACGCTGACCTCCATGAGGAATTCGTAAGTTGTTGCATGATATAGCACCACTTTGTATGTTTGTTGAGAGGCAATCCACACTCCTTGACCAGAACTCACAATACATTGAACACATCGGTTACTGTCAGAATGAACTGAAAACGTCGTCTGAAATAAAACAATGGCCGTGTTTACTAGCTACTGTACTATCAGCCCTGATTTCAAATGCTTAGACTAAGAAGAGATGTACCCAAGCATGCAGCAAAGATGTAGCCAACGATTACGGCAAGTAGTTGGCTTTTATTTTCGACATTTTATGCCTGAAAAAGGTATACTTGCAAAAATTAAGTTGAAGCCCATGATTATCCCATTATCAAAGGACAAAATTTTGGGCTGGTACAACCAAGTTTTTCCATGTAAATACTGAAAACACAAATGATGTAAGGGCTACAGCAATACCTCAACATTTTCTCTGAAAATAGCCAAGCTACATTTTCTCTGAAAATAGCCAAGCTAAAAATAAAAGTACAGGGAAATTTGTTTGTGACAGAAGTATTTGTTTACTTTTGCACTTTCAATTAAAGAACTGCATGGAAACACTAATACATGTAGTATCAGCAGTAAGAAAGAAAACAAATGAGCAATACAGTACTACCTCTTTACCAAATGGCACAATTTTAGATTTGTCCAAATTGTAAAAATTTGAAGACAACATACTAAATGTGACTTAACTCTTTATGACAAAATTGTAGACCAGTCCAAATTAAAGGCATTTGCAGAAGACAATGTAAGGATAGCCCAAAGGTTGAAATTTGTCTTGGGATGGGTAGAAAACATTGTGGGAAAAGGAGAAAATGCTGGATACCAGCATTTTCTCCTTTTCCCACAATGTTTTTAAAAAGGCTTCTTTCTGGAGGTCATTAAAAGTATAGATTGTGTGAAAAAGAGTTAAATGTCGATATTTTTCTTTGAAAGAGTAGAAAAAAATGTAGGAGAGATGATGCTGGTTACCAGCATTTTCTCCTTTTCCCACGATGTTTTCTCTACTACCGTTTAAAGTAGCCATCTTTCTTAGAGTCCTTAAAGTCATGACTGATTTGTCACCGTTTAATTTCATCACTATTATCAACATACCTCAATATTAAGAGTGAGAGGATTTATAACACAAATATTGTTCTGTCGACCACACCACAGTTTACCCGCCACTGGGAGCATTTTGACGATGGGAGCTGTGACGCTGCCTATTGCACGAGTATAGGGATTTTCTGTGTCCCAGATACCACCTGAAAACAGAAGATTTCGATAAAATATATAAAACCAGTCTCTTCAAAAACTTAACATATCAGCACCATAGGTTATCATGATACAATCTTTTTAAAACTAACAAAATTTGGTTTTTCACAATTTATCACTTTCATTCCTTTTATCCTAATTAGACAATGTTTTCACCAAGTAATTCAAGCAACACTTATTTCAATTTAATTATCCACACTGCCTGTGCATATGACAGAAAAGTAATGGGTATAAATATCGTCGAGTGACCTTGCTCCCTGAGTGTCTTTGAACTATGATTTTTGTGTACATCTCGTAAAGCACATATTTTGATGTCACACACTCTTTCTGCTTGTAACCCTTGCTTGTAATCGAATGTTTCATTGCCCTCAAATTTCAGACAAATACATGTGAAAATCAACTAATTATCATATGTAAAAGAAATCTACATCTTTTTTCTTCGATCTAAATCGTGTTCCTTCTCAAAAAATGCAAAGATCTTCAGCTTTCTGCTGTAGATACTACTGAACTACCGGAATAAGGTCACGCCATGTTTGCACAAGAAGGCCAACGGCACATTCTTTATTTATGCACAGTGAACATGAAAATAGTTATCTTTTTATATGAAAGTGACCAGAAATAATTTGTTTGTGAAGGCAAGTAATTTCTAGCTCATATTCTTGTATCAATTCTTAATTTCATCAAGTTGTTTCCTTATCATCATGGAATACCGACACTCAAGGCTACCTATAATGGTGCAAAAACTGTACCACTTCCTGTTCCTGTTATCACACAAAATTCCAATGGCATGAAAATATATAGCAGTAAATTCTTATCTTCTTTTCCAGCTCTGTTCATTGCCCGAATATAATGCCCCCGATAAATATTAATATACCAAACAAAATTTTTCATTTATCGAAATTGAATGCATTTGCAGATGAAAAGATAAATGTGACTCAAAAAATGAAACTTCAATCTAGAAGACTAGAAAACATTGTTGGAAAAGGAGAAAATGCTGGTTACCAGCATTTTCTCCTTTTCCAACAATGTTTTCAGAAAGCTTTGTCCCTTTGTTTGTAAAAACCAGGGATTGCCAGTTTTGCAGTGCTGTTTCATAGAAAACTTATCATGCATTTGCCTTAAATGTGCTGCAATCCGCTTAAGGTAGTGGACCCGTAACACTTCTAGTGCAGCATGGCACAAAATTTCTTGACGGTTTATAAAGACAAATTTATACAGATATAATACTTTGGCACACCGACTAGTAATCCCTTTGATGTGTATCTTGAAATTATTTGTTGATACTTTTGTCAGTTTCCAGGAAAGGGAGGTAATTATCATATCTTTGTGATGAGAATGCAGTGGTTTTAGATTTATAAATGATAATTCTAGGAAGGACAAAAAAGGAAAAAGTGGCTCGGTGAATGTAGTACAATAATACTCATTTTTAATCTTAGCAAATTTTGTAGGATAATATTATAGTGGAAATAGCAGTTTTCTTATTACGGGTCCACTACGTTAAATAACTTATAATTTATGGGCTGGGTAGACAAAGATCCGACAGTACCTAGAAAAGTGAGATATTTACCTGAATCCCTTCTATACACCAGGAGATCACCGTTCGATAATGAAACAAACACCTTGTTATCAAGGTAACTGAAATATAACAAAACAAAACAATTAGAAAAATAGACCTAAAGCGTGTATTATATTTTTCTACTTCTGGCAAAAAAAGATGTTTTCTTTCAAGTAAAACAACATGTGCATCTTCTAATGGGCCTTGTCAGTGAAATGGGTTAAAATCTAGAATGCCTACAGAGACCAAATTGTAAGAGTCACATGCACAATTACCCATCATAGAAATTTGTTGTTATAAGTTTCAAGTCATTCTGATAGAAAGTGTAGGAGTTGCACACACTAGAATTTGCAAATAGACAGACAAACAGACGGACACGAGGATGACCAGGGTAATAACATAATACTATCCTTTGGATGTATAAGAAAGACAGATAAAATGTTACTGTTCACCGACTTACATGATACAAAACACTGGATAGCCTAGCTGTATCTTTAACTTGTTCTTGGTTGTTTTTATGTTATCTGTACACTGGAATATGTGTATGCTGTAATATAAATACAGGTAGATCTATGTTATCTGTACACTGGAATATGTGTATGCTGAAATATAAACACAGGTAGATCTATGTTATCTGTACACTGAATGAATGAATGTTGTTTTATGGCACATCGACAGCTTTGGTCATTTAGCACGCATATCTATGTTAACCCTTTACCCCATACAGCATTTCTATGGTATCACTAATTGACCCTAAATTACAGCAAGGATGACGCCATTTCTTTTGTGTATATGACATCTTTTGATAGTGTAGAAAACATTGTGGCAAAAGGTGAAATTGCTTGTCAGGAGCAATTTCACCTTTTGCCACAATGTTTTTCCAAAGGCTCCTACAAGCAATGCGTAGAAATGAGTATCTATGGAGTAAAGGGTTAAAAGATAATAAACGTGGAGTTGTTTAAACTGAATAAAGTTTGAATGACAATAAAAGAATTGAATTAAGAAAATTTACTGCATAAAGGGCATCATCGAGTTACAGGGCAATCCCTATATACTCAAAAGTTTTAAATGATAAGAACTGAATTAAGAAGTATGCATAAAGGGCATTATTGAGTTACAGGGCAATCCCTATAAGTATACTCAAAAGTTTTGGAATATGTGTCTGCTGAAATATAAACACAGACAGATTTATGTTATCTGTACACTTGAATATTTGTATGCTTAAACTGAAACAGACATAGACTTAATGTTATCTGTTCATCGGAATATGTGTATTGAAACAGAAACACAGTGATGTTGACTATATACAGGTATGAAATATTACCACAGATTTACAAAGAAATTAAAGAATTCTAAAAAATACACAGACTTAAAACATCTGTGCACTGCAATTATTATGTTCATTCTGTAATATGAGTTTAACAGATGAATTTGTCTTCACATATAGCGAGGCCAAGGCATCCATCAATGCATCCCTGGAATTTATCTTTACCAACCATTACTTTGCATTTCAAACTAATTGTCAAACATAAAGACCATTGACACAATTTTCTGGGATGAAGGCACAACACTATTTCAATGAAAATCATCGATCATGCTAAAGATTATACCCCCAGTTTCATTTTACCTCCAAATTCTGTTGATTGTTGGAGCAAAAAGATTCTATGGACTGATAATTACCTGATGACTAGCTTGGTTTAACCCTTTACCAGACAACAAAATTTTAGCCTTGTCCAAATTAAAAGCATTTATTGCAATCTTTCTTTAACTCTTTACCAAACGACAAAATTTTTGACTAGTCCAAATTCAAAGCATTTGCAGATGACAAAATAGAAATGACTGAAAATTTGAAATCTGTTTTATAGAAGATAGAAAACATTGAAAAGGAGAAAATGCTGGTTACCAGCATTTTCTCCTTTTCCAACAATGTTTTCAAAAGCTTTTCTTGTCAGGGTCATTAAAAGTAGGGATTGTGTGGTAAAGACTTATTAGGGTAGAAAACATTGTGGGAAAAGGAGAAAATGCTTCTCCTTTTCCCACAATGTTTGCAATAGGCTTCTTTCCCAGTGTAACTTAAAGTCGGCATTGTGCTGTAAAAGGTTAATGCATTATGGAGAAGCAAAAAATCCTCTTTTGCTAATATCTTCCTGGTAATTTCACTGCATGTTATACTGTCTAGCTTTTCAACCTACTCACCATCCATCCTCGGTGCCAAGCCACATTGTAGATTTATGGGGGTCCTGTGTCCAAGTCCCAGACGTTGTGAAGGAATCTGGACTACTTTGAGCTATGGTGGAATATTGGGAACGTTTCACTTCAAAATCTGTAATACACATAAAGGCTTGGCCAATAGTATGAAGTTAACTTAAATACACTCCATATATAAACTACAGCTGTCACTAAATGTGACTTAATACACCCGCCAGCGCTTTGACAGAAAAGGGTGTAAATTCAAGGGGAGATAATTCCTCAATGAGGAAAACTTGACACTTGAAAATTGCAAATCTTCAATATATGATTAGCACATGTGCAAAGTTTCAATACAATTGAAGAAAAAGCTATTGATAGATAAACAAACTGTGCAAATTTCATGGAAATCTGACCAAAAATGAAGACTTTATCGCGTAAACAATAAATGAAAGCTTTCAACTTGAAATGGCTACTTTTTCCCATACTCTTTGTTCGATTTTTTTCAAAATCAATAGGGTTGAAGCTATTGATAAGATAAACAAACTCTGCAAGTTTCATGGAAATCTGACCTAAAATGATTTTATTGCGTAAACAAGAAATGTAAATTTTAAACTTGAAATGGCTACTTTTCCTATACTGTTTGTCAGATTTTTTTCAAAATCTATAGGATTGAAGCTATTGATGAGATAAACAAACTGTGCAAGTTTCACAAAAATCTGACGACAAATGACGACTTTATTGCGTAAACAAGAATTGGAAATTTCCAACTGGAAATGGCTACTTTTCCCATACTGTTTGTTGGATTTTTCTCAAAATCAATAGGGTCTAAGCTATTGATAAGATAAACAGATTGTGCAAGTTTCACAAAAATCTGACGACAAATGAAGACTTAATAGCGTAAACAAGAATTGGAAATTTTCAACTTGAAATGGCTACTTTTCCCATAAATTGTTTGTTGGATTTTTCTCAAAATCAATAGGGTTGAAGCTATTGATGAGATAAACAAACTGTGCAAGTCACACAAAATTCTGACAACAAATGCAGACTTTATTGAGTAAACAAGAAAAAGACTAACGGACGGACAGGCAAACGGACGGACGGAAACCCCACCATGACATAAGCTCTGCTGGCTTTCAGCCAGTAGAGCTAAAAACTGTAGAAGTTTTTCCTAGATGTTTTCTATCCTTTCAAAGATAATTTCCCTGTTGGAGTTGCTTCAAATTTGTCTTCTGGAAATGTTTTCAGTTTGGACTGGTCTAAAATTCTGTCACTTTGTTAAGAATTAGTCCTTTACCAAACAACAAAATTTTAGACTAGCCCAAATTGAAAGCAGTTGCAGATGACAAAATTAAAGCAACTGAAAATTTGAAATCTGTGTTGTGAAAGGTAGAAATCATTATGGGAAAAGGAGAAAATCCTGGTTACCAGCATTTTCTCCTTTTCCCAAAATGTTTTGAAAAGGCTTCTTTCTCAGGGTCATCAAAAGTAGGGATTGTGTAGTAATGGATTAATTCTTTACCACAAAAACCCGACTTTTTAACAACCCTGATAAAGAAGCCTTCAGGAAACATTGCAGGAAAAGGAGAAAATGCTAGTAACCAGCATTTTCTCCTTTCCCCACAATGTTTTCTTCCCTTCCCAAAACAAATTTCAAATTTTCAGCCTCTTCCAATTTCTCCTCTGCAAATACTTCAGGTGAGCTAAAAACTAGAGCTGTCCGTGAATGTGACTTAATACCCCTGCCAGCACTTTGACAGAACAGAAAATTACTAGTATTTTGTACACAGACAGACACAGGGACTGATTCCAGTATATCCCAAAAAACATTCATTTTGCAGGGGTATAATCACGAAACAAATCATAAAGCATATTACCATCAACATAAAGTTTTTGCGTGGAGATAATTTCATCATCAGAATCGTCACTCGAAGAAGATTCAGACTGGTACCCTTCCTCACTGACTGTGTCGGGGATGTCTCCCTCTCCTTGCTGACCAATCTCCTCTTCCGTTATTGCACTATCCACCTCCTCTATACTGATTCTTGGACCGTCAGTGGCAGGGGATGAAGGACCTTTATGGTGTTTGGCACTGCTCTTCCTGTGGGAAGAATTAAATAACGTTAGTCTACAATTTTCTGAACTCAGATTTTGATACTACATTTCTAAAGCCTTCATCAAAAGCTTTATTAAAATTTGACATTTGTCCAGTACAGGGTCAATTTTAAGTTCCAGGACAATGATAATCAATTAACCCTTGTCCTGCTAAAGAACCAATATTAAACTTTCAAGCACATAGTAAAAACCCAATTCTAACATGACATGCGAATTCTGCTCTATAAACACAGTGCAATGAAAGCGTGGTAAAATCTAAGTTATTCTATGTAGATTACCTTCATTCTATAAAGAGTTATGTCATTCTCTATAGAGTAAGTAAGTAAATCATTCAATGAAACATAATCTGCCACCATTTTTTCACTCCAAGTATGATTTTGTTTTTCTTTCATTAAGAATTTGTCAAAGATTAGAATCGAAATAATATTCTTTCCATCATGGTTAATTGTTCAATAAACCATGTTGTGAGTTATGAGGTGCAATGATTAAACCACTCAGGATATCGCCCTCTTAGATTATTTAATGTGCCTCATTACTCACAACTGTGGTGTATTGAATTGATAAACCAAGATAGAAAGAAGAAATAAGTCTACTTCAAACTTTTTTTTTTTTTAAAGAGAAATATTTGCGTATTGGACAGAGTAGATGCTCTGTGAAGTCTGATCTTCATCTACACTGTTTACAAAAGGTTGATTAGTCACACTCAGCAGTCAAAGGGTTAACAAAATCTTACCTTCTTGGACAAGAATGCGCAGGGACAGCACCAATACAGAGTATTCTGGCATTGCATCCTGGGACAGGAGTGTTGAGAGTTACGATTGGTTCTGGCTGTAAACTCAACAAACACATGTGACCCACATATCCGTCACTATTGCACACCCAAACATCCCTATGCCCACTGTTGTTGAACCCATCTATGGGTGAGGCACAAGAAAACTGCAACATTTAAAGACATGAAAATAAAGGTATATCTGAAAAGTTAAAGACGATATTAGAAATTGTGAATTTCCTTCAAAATGAATATTTCTAAAAAACATGTTTCCCTAAATCCCTTGTTTTGCCTTGTTAATTTATTACATGTACTTCTGTAGTTAAAATGAAGTTACATATGACTTCACAAGATCAATTGGGATCACCCACAAATGGAGATAACTTGACAGATTTTATTCATTGCTTGAGTATGACTTAGTAAAATAAAGGTTTCTCTGATCTTGACCTAGGCCAGCAAACTACCATGGTTTTCTTTCTTCTATACCAGGGAATGATGAATGTGTAACAGGCTTAAAGGTGGCCCTTCAGATTTTGGGATGAAAATTTTACAAAAGTGCAAATAAATCATCCTTCTATTCCCAAAGCCTTTTAATTTTCATTCATAAAACCCCAGTAGTCGAAATCTGTCTGACAACACGAGAAATTAGAGATTTACTACGGCCCAGGTTGACACCAACGGGAGACACATTCTATTTTTAGATGATCAATTCGCTCAAGTACTTACAGGAAAACACAGAAGAAGCTTCAAAGATAGTGTCCGAAGAAGACATTATGGAAAATAATTATTACATGTTTGTTATGATAGGAAATTTAAGCGTTACAAGTCACGTGCTGCTGACTTGACATTCACACAATGCTCTATTGATTTTTGGCGCGAAATCTAAAAATAGCTTAAGAGGCTACATAGCCTTTTAAGGGAATACTATCAAAAAAAATTTTTTTTTGTAATTTTATGAATCTTAATTATTGATGATTTGTATTATTTTTTCATATGAATTTCAGTGATATATATATTTTTTAATTTGGCGAGATGTAAAAATTCTGAATACCCACCTTTAAAGAATTGAGGTTCAACCCTTTACCACATAATCCAAACATTTTATGACCTGCAGACAGAATGCTTTTCAACACATTATGGGAAAAGGAGAAAATGCTGACAAGCAGCATTTTATCCTTTTTCCATAAATTTTTCTACCCTATGGAAGATAAATTCCATCATCTGAGCCAAATTTAAATTGCTACTTGCAACATGCTTTCAATTTGAACTCTCCCCTCCCCCCCAACCCCCTACTTCGAAAAAAACATGCAACTTAAAATTGCTCCCAGTCGAACATTTTGCATGAAGTAAAAACAATAAAAATCTCTCGGCATGGGTTACTATACACATGTATAAAGTTTCATGAAATTCCGTCCAATGGTATTGGAGATATTCTTTGAGACAGATGGACGGACAACTCTAAACCTATATCCCTCCACCTGTGGCAGGGGATTAACAAGTCTACCCTACTTTTTTCTCCCTGGGTATTAGTACAGGAACTAATGCCAAAGCCTGAAGTCAAAAGGAGACACAGAGAACCAACAAACCTGCATGCCTGCCCTTGTTTTGGTAATTGGTAATGCTTGCAGAAATTCTGGTGCCCTCTTGTCCGACAACAGGGCTGAAAAATACAAATATAATTCGGATCAACTAAACTTGAATTAGTAAACCTTACAAAAATGTAGGTATCCCTCTACAAGATGGCAAAACTTTAGACTTGTCTCAAATGTAGGAATTCAAAGACAAAAAATTGCATGGTTAAAGAAAAAGGATTTGTTTTCAAAAGGGGTATAAAAATGATGGATAATTATGAAGTGATGCATACAGGCACTGTCTCTTTTTTCCACATTTTTGAAAAGCTCTTTACCCAATTTTAAGGCATGATCTTGTCCCAAAAAGATGCGCTATATTTACCACAAGAGCATATCTTTTGACTCCATCACCTAAAATTACAGGCTTTGTTCATCCTAAAAATTTAAGTCTCTCATACAATTCCTCTCTGACACTTTGTACACGTCACTCAAATAAACGCATTGCCCACTTAGCCTCAAGTTCAGATAGTTGATTGTATTGTTCATTTACAGAATCATCGAAAGTATTGATTTCAAAGCCAGCAGAAATGGCCGCCTTCAACTGAAAAAAATATGTTGAAAAGCTAAGGAAATTAACTTGAATTTACTGTTGTATTTGTCCGTTATTCTTTTCTATCATTTTCGAAAAGTGATTTAAGTAAACAGAGAGTGCAAGTATAAGGGTTGAGTACAGATTTTGGTGTTTTCATTGAGATATAAAATGCAATTGCCTTATTACATGGCTTACAATAACGCCTTTCGATGAAAACACCAAAATCTGCACTCCACCTTAACCCATTACCACACAAATCCCTACTTTTGACACCCCTGAGAAAGAACCCTGAAGAAAACATTTTGGAAAAAAGAGAAAATGCTGATTACCAGCATTTTCTCTTTTTACCAAAATATTTTCTTCCCTTCACAAAACAAATTTCAAATTTTCAGTCACATTTATTTTGTCGTCTGCAAATTCTTTGAATTTGGACCCATCTAAAATTTTCTTGTGTGGTAAAGAGCTATATTGGTGAAGCTTTTTACTAAGCAAGTTATCACATAATTATGGATGCACAAGATCCATTTAGCCTCACAACCGTATGAATCCGGAGATAAAATGGTCCTTTTAAACCTATCCTAATTGAAAGCATATGTAGATGACGATTTCATAGTGGCTCAAGGAGAGATAATTCCTCAACCAGGAAGAGTTGACACTTGAAAATTGCGTCTTGCAAATCTTCAATATATGATCAATATATGTGCAAAGCTTCAATACACTTGAAGGAAAACTGTATTAGCAGTTTGTGACACAAAATTACTAGTATTTTGTACACAGACAGACACACAGACGGACGGACACACAGACGGTCGAACACACAGACAGACTGATTTTGCAGGGGTATAGTGATGCAATTTTTCTTTGAAAGGGTAGAAAACTTTGTGGAAAAAGGAGAAAATGGTGGTTACCAGCATTTTCTCCTTTTCCCACAATGTTTTCAAAAGGCTTGTTTCCCATGTTTGTTTAAAGTTGTCATTGTGTGGTAAAGGGTTAATCCTTTTTCCATTGCTCAAACACAGCAACCAAAACTTTGGCATTTTCAAAAAAAAATCTCTGAACCCAGAGAGCCTACAAAATCTACAAAATTTGGTTTATGACTAGGTGTAAAAAATCCAGTAAAAGTGCAAGAACTGTGATTGCTTATATTCATGGAAAAGTAAATTACGTCTAACTTACACAACTTTTGTTTGGCATCAAGGAATGTGGTCTCCCAGTTTACTCTTTTCTCAGCTGAGTTAAAGTTCACTTCAAGGTTCAAAACTCCCTCTCTACAGTGAAAAGTGAAAAAGGAATTTTTAACCCATACTGCACAATCCTAAGCACTTACAAACCTGTGCAAGAAGGTTTTACAAAAACATTTGGTCACCAGCATTTTCTCCTTTTCCCAAATTTTTTCTACCCATTTGATGGCAAGTTTCAGTGTTTGAGTTACATTTAATTTGTCAGAGCTTTCAATCTGGACAAGTCTAAAATGGTGTTGTTAGGTAAAGACTTATCTCTTTACCAAACAACAGAATTTTAGACTGGTCCAAACTGAAAGCATTTGCAGACGTCAAAATAAAAGTGACTGAAAATTTGAATGTATCAAAGAAGAGAGAAAACATTGTGAGAAAAGGAGAAAATACTGGTTATCAGCATTTTCTCCTTTTCCCAAAATGTTTTGAAAAAGCTTCTTTCTCAGGGTTGTCAAAAGTAGGCATTGTGTGGTAAAGGGTTAAAACATGTAATCAAAGTCTGAACACAAGCAATATGAATGACAATCTTCACTCTCACAATTGCAATATTGATCATATTCTAATTTTGAATAACAAAATTACTCTTGTCTGATACACGGTGCATTTTGGCTGCTTGATAGTTCATTTTCTCGCGACAAGCAATGCCTTCTGCTGTGGCCTTCTTCTGCGGCAAGGTTATACTTGTATTCACTTCTCTTAAGGAAAACTAACCATCAATAGTTTGCGAACAACCTTGTAAGCTTTTATAAGAAGTACACATTTTTAGACTAGTTTATATCTAACACTTTTGCGACAAAAAAAACCATCCAAGTTACATATTTTCTGTAGAAAGGTAAGGAAATACCTAGTTATCATCACTTTTTCCAACCATTTTTCTGTATGTTTAAAAAAGACTTCTTCCTCACAGTCGTTACAACATCTCAATGTCTTGCAAAGAGTCAAAAGTATTTTTAGGCAGGCACAATAATAACAAACTCGAACTCATTCCATATCAGTCCTAAAGACTCAAACTTGCACTCTGATTGGCTGAGAATGAACAAAATTTATATCTTACTGTGTTGTAACAAGAAGTTCCATTTTCTGTGTATCCAGTAAGGAGGTACGCAGGTCATGTTCCTCTAACTGTTTCTTCAATGACAAGTCCATCTCTTTAATCATCTCATCCAGACCCTGTAAGAAAATGTCAGGTTCTGAAAACGACTGGTTCTCAAAATTTCATGGCACATGGTAGGCCTTTCAACAACTAACACGTTTTATTTCATAAATAGGTTTTCATTTTGCTTGTAATTACCCATTACATTACAATCCCAAATTTAAAATATTGTTAATTGGTAAAAAAATAGAAATTAAGCCCTAGCTCATTATGGACAACTTTGTTCTTCACAAAAACGTAAGCACAAATTTTACAACTGTATGTATTTCACTGAACAGAGTACATAACACTGTACATGTAAGTAAAAGTATATTTAAGTTCTTTCAAAATATAAATTTTATCCACATTCATACGGTATTCACACTTTTCATAGGCCAGTTTTTTTTTTTTTTTGTGATCTCTAATATGTACTCATATTCATCCCAAACTGAAGCACAGATTGTGTCTTCTTTTTTTTTTTTTGTTCTTACACTGGTTTTACTCTTTACTAATCAAAAATCATTTTAGACTTCAACAAAATGAAAGCATTTGCAGACTACAAGTTAAATGTTGCCGCAAAAAGAATTTCTATTTTTAAACAGGTACTAAACATTATGGCAAAAGTAATAAATGCTGGTTACCTGCATTGTCTCCTTTTTCCATGTTTTCAAAAGAGTTCTTCCTCAGGGACACAGATTAGTTTGGCAAAGGATTGAGGTTTTTATTTGCAAGAATAAATTTTAACTCTTCACCAAACGAGAAAATTTCAGACTGGTCCAAATTGAAAGCATCTGCAGACAACACAATAAAAGTAACTAAAGAATTGAAATTTGTTTTAGGATGGGAGGAAAACATTGAGGGAAAAGGAGAAAATGCTGGTTACCAGCATTTTCTCCTTTTCCCACAACGTTTTCAAGAGGCTTCCTTTACAAGGGTGTTAAAAGTCGGGATTGAGTGGTAAAGAGTTAATTGGGCTATAGTTTGCAACTTACATGCAAAGGAGGGGCTTCCATAAAGCCATTTTTGTGGCCACTACTGATTTTCTTTAAACTTTGTACACTGAAACCTATACATGTTGGCTGTAATATTTTGCGATGTTGAACCAGTTGATTAAGGTTTGTAGGACGTGTGCTGGTTCAAAGTGGGTGGGATAAATCTGACCCAAAGAGGGTCTGTTAGGAAACTGATGATGTTTTAATTGTAACTCAGGGCTGAAAGTTAACAATTTCATGCTTTTTCAAGCAATATCAGATATAAAAGCTTATGCTAAAACTTTTGTAAAATTCTTTACAAGTTCTTCTTGAACAAGTTCTCCTGGAGGGAAGACTTCTAAATATTAAAAAAGTCAATAAAAACTGTAGGAAAAGAGGAAGACACAAACTTGAATTTACAGATGGATGACAAAAAAGTTCAACTCAATTCCAGTATACTCTCCCCACCCCAAAACCCCTAATTTTTCATAACAACAAGACGTAACATACAGTGTGGTTACAGTTGAGCTTGTTTGTAAGGTCCTGTATTGTCTCCAGTAAATCTATATCCTCTTCTACTTGCTCTTTGTCCATCGTGGCAACCCTCTTCAATGTTTCTGGATCTGGAAACATCATACAAATGTTTTTCCAAGACACCAAAATTAAAGATATAAAGATATATATATTGAAACTAACAGCATCTATAGCAGACATTTAATGGGACTCAAATGATTTAACCCGTTACCAGACTGTAACTATTACCAATTCCCCTACTATTTTCAGAAATTACACTCCCCCCCCCCTTTCTGTAACCCATTACCACATGATCCCTACTTTTGGCGACCCTGAAAAAGAAACCTTTAGAAAACATTGTGGGAAAAGGAGAAAATGCTAGTAAGCGGCATTTTCTCCTTTTCCCACAAAGTTTTCTACTCTTCACAATACAAGTTCAGATTTTAAGTCACTTTTATTTTGTTGTCTGCAAATGCTTTCGGTTTGGACAAGCTTAAAATATTGTCGTTTAGTAATGGGTTAAACAGTTATGGAAGACAACCTCTGTCACAGTTAAGTAGTTAGTAGCTCACAGATTCAATCAAAAGATCAGGCTGCACATTCTGTGCAATCTGATCTTGATCTACACTGTCTATAGTAGCTAACTGAGCCATCGTGGTTTTAATAAGAGAGTTGCTACTGGCTTTGTGATACCTTCCCTAATTCAGATGAAACATTTAGTAATGTAGAAATTTGGACCTAAATCAAGCATTGCGATTTTCGAAAAAAACAGAACAAAAATTACTAATTGACTAACTTGATTCTTTCTAGGGTGAAGAGATATTGACTCAATGACTTACTTTTGACAATCTCTATATCATCCAGGCCAACTCGTAACCAAACTTTCTGTTTGACATTTTCTGCAAAGTCCTGGCCTGTCGGAGATTTTCTGAAAATATGAGAGCACATTCATATAGATGAGTCATACTGTGTGAAAAGGGAGCTAAATGTATCTACAAAAATCCCGCCATCCTGTGCACTTCGCACAAGCCGACATGTGTTGAGTGATTGTATGGTGTTTTACGCAGTTTTCAACATTATTCAGTTATATTGCAGCTGCCAGAGTACATATCCATGCTTTTCTGAAGTTTCTGTTACCAGTACCTGTACTATATGCCTTGGCAATATGGGTTGAGGCTATTAGGCTTAGCTATTTGTAACTTTTTAACATGTCCAATAACCATTCTACCTCATGACTCAAATGGTTATTGCACAAAGTGGATTCTGTGGAGCCATAATCACGCAATTACTTCATATAACGCATAATCCTTTACCACTCAATGACAACTTTAAACACCACTGAGGAAGAAGCCTTTTGAAAATGCGGGAAAAGGACAAAATACTGGTTACCAGCTTTTTCTCCTTTTCGCACAATGCTTTCTACACTTCTTTCAACTTGGACAAGTCTAAAACTTACTTGTTTGGTATAGGGTTAAGAGATGAAAAAACTTTAGACACTGTTAGGCTTCCAAAATAAAAGCATAAGCAAACAACAAATTAAAAGTGAGACAAATAAAGAGCTGTGTCCTTAGAAGACTAGAAACATTATGGAAGGGAAGAAAATGCTGGTTACCAGCTTTTCTGTCATTCCGTCCAATATTTTCAAAAGAATTCCTTCTCAAAGCCAATTAAAAACAGAACGTATAGTATTAACTCTCTACCACTCAATCCCGACTTTTAACGACCCTGAGAAAAAAGCCTTTTGAAAAATTCGTTAGAAAAGGAGGAAATGCTGGTAACCAGCATTTTCTCCGGTTCCCACGACGTTTTCTACCCTTCCCAAATGAAAATGGCATTTTTTAATTCATATCTAATTTGTTGTCTGCAAACGCTTTCAATTTGGACTAGTAAAAAATTTTGTTGTTTGGTAAAGAGTTAATACATTCTTACCTGCAGGCATTTCTCTTTTTTTTCATTTTTCAATGAGCCACTTTTGAAAATACTGCCCCTATTGGAGAATTTGCTAGTAACACTTTTTTTTACCCCTTATCAAATGATCCCTGGTTTTCACATCCCGGAAAGAAGGCTTTTGAAAACATTGTGGGTAAAAGAGAAAATGCTGGTAGCCAAGATTTTGTCCTTTTCCCTTAACATTCAAATAGCCTATCAGAGGGCTTTAGCATATTTGTACTAATTTTGAATTTATCGTCTAAAAGATTTAATATTTTGACATATATCTAAGGTTTGTCCTTAGGTGAAGGGTTAAACTATGAACAAATTCCATCATCTGAACGATATTTTAATTTGTTGTTGGCATACACATTAGCTTTTAACTCTTTCCCACATGACAAAACTGGTGACTGGTCCAAATTGATAGCATTTGCAGGCGACAAAATAAATGTGACTGAAAAGTTGAAATTTGGTTTGGAAAGGGTAGAAAACATTGTGGAACAAGAGCGGCAAATTGTCGCAAGATACGCCCGTCTTACCCCAAATTGTAAAGCTGGGGCATACAGCGGACAAAATTCAAGTATGAAAAACAACAAAAGGCAATAACACAAAAATTAAGCGAGCAAGAGTTATGATTCCTGTGCACTGTGCCCCCCCTTGATGAGATCTATCCACCCATGAAATTTCATAACCCTAGCTAGTATAGTTTTGGAGATATCCTCCGGACAAAATTCAAGTATGAAAAACGACAAAGGGCAATAACTCAAAAATTAAGCGAGCAAGAATTATGATTCCTGTGCACTTCGCTTCCTCTTGATGAGATCTATCCACCCATGAAATTTCATAACCCTAGCTAGTATAGTTTTGGAGATATGCTCCGGACAAAATTCAAGTATGAAAAACGACAAAGAGCAATAACTCAAAAATTAAGCACGCAAGAGTTATAGTTCCTGTGCACTGCACTCGCCCTCGATGAGATCTATCCACCCATGAAATTTCATAACCCTAGGTAGTATAGTTTTGGAGATATGCTCCGGACAAAATTCAAGAATGAAAAACAACAAAGGGCAGTAACTCAAAAATTAAGCAAGCAAGAGTTATGATTCCTGTGCACTGCACTCCCCCTCGATGAGATCTATCCACCCATGAAATTTCATAACCCTAGCTAGTATAGTTTTGGAGATATGCTCCGGACAAAATTCAAGTACGAAAAACAACAAAGGGCAATAACTCAAAAATTAAGCGAGCAAGAGTTATGGTTCCTGTGCACTGCACTCCCCCTTGATGAGATCTATCCACCCATGAAATTTCATAAGCCTGGGTAGTATAGTTTTGGAGATATGCTCCGGACAAAATTCAAGTACGAAAAATAACAAAGGGCAATAACTCAAAAATTAAGCAAGCAAGAGTTATGGTTCCTGCGCACTGCACTCCCCCTTGATGAGATCTATTCACCCATGAAATTTCATAACCCTAGCTAGAATAGTTTTGGAGATATGCTCCGGACAAAGAACTGGACGCCGCCCGCCCACCCACCCGCCCGGACGCCCCGACGCCCGCCCGGACGCCCCGACGCCACGGGTGATCCCATAATACGTCCCGTCTTCAACGGGCGTATAAAAAGGAGAAAATGTTGGTTACCAGCATTTTCTCCTTTCCCCCAATGTTTTCTAAAGGCTTCTTTCCCAGGGTCGTCAGAAGTCGGGGTTGTGTGGTAATAGATTAATATGGACAAACTTACATTTTTCTTGTGAGGTAAAGAGTTAACCTTTTCCCAAACAATCCCTGGTTTTCACAACCCTGAGAAGGAAGACTTCTGGAAACATTGTAGGAAAAAAGAGAAAACCAGCATTTTCTCCTTTGCCCACAATCTTTTCTACCCTTCACAAAACAAATTTCAATTTTTGAGTCACATTAATTTTGTTGTCTGCAAGTTCTTCCAATTTGGACTGGTCTAAAATTATGTTGTTTGATAAAGAGTAAAACCTGTACCATAGAATAAAATCTGAGACAAAAAAATGATGCGAGCAGCATGCTGAAATTGCCCTTTTCCCACAATGCTTTCTACCCTGCTGGAAACAAATTTCAACTTTTGAATTACCATTATTTTGTCATCTGCAAGTGCTTTCAATTTCTACAGGTCTACAAATTATCGTTTGGTAAAGTGATACACATGGAATTATTATGTAGGAAAGGGTGAAACCTAAAACAAAATAATTATCTATATTCTACAGGTTTTCTGCTACAGGTTTGTTTCAGAAAATAATCACAAAAGTTCATTAACCCTCACGTGTGCCAGATTTACCATCAAGCAATTTTATCCACGAAATACAACCCAAAAAATTGCAATGCCATAATCCCTTTCATCTAGAATATTTAAGCAAAGCATACAGAGTAGAACTAAGATCAGGCTCCACATTTAACACAGTCTGATCTTGATCTACACTGGCTGTGAAGGTATTTACAGCGGTGTAGAGCATGTTAACCCATTACCCAAAATCCCTACTTTTGACGACCCTGAGAAAGAAGCCTTTAGAAAACATTGTGGGAAATGGAGAAAATGCTGGTAACCACCATTTTCTCCTTTTCCCACAATGTTTTCTTCCCTTCACAAAACAAATTTCAAATTTTCAGTCACTTTTATTTTGTTGTCTTCAAAATGCTTTCAGTTTTGACAAACTTAAAATTTTGTCATTTCAAAATGAGTTAAAGGTTAAAGTGATTTATTTTTTCACGATGTTATCTTTGTCTTTTTATAATCTGGTACTCAAGAGAAAGTGAAAAAAATTCTTTTGAAGATCCCAGCTTTATCTGCATGTGGTCGATTGTTACATATAAAAACCTTCAACATAAGTATTGTCTACTTAATTTAACCTGATCCAAAATTTTCATGCAGAATATATAAATAGGCACAAAAATAAAACTCTGCCTATTATTTGGAAAGTTACATATACACGGGAAGGTACTTATATACACAGTTAACTCTTTACCACACGACAAAATTTTAGACTTGTCCAGACTGAAAGCATTTGCAGACAACAAAATAAATGTGACTAAATACATGTAAATTAAAACTTGTTTTGAAAAGGGCTGAAAACATTGTGGGAAAAGGTGAAAATGCTGGTTACCAGCATTTTCCCCTTTTCCCATAATGTTTTTAATAGGCCTCTTTCTTAGAGTCATTAAAAAGTTGGGATTGTGTGGTAATGAGTTAAGCAATTTAACCCTTAGCCTACAAAGCATGATTCGAGGCGCTTTTCGGGACAATGTATATCCAATATCAGACTGCACAGATCATGTAGCCTGATCTTGATATACACTGTCTGATCAGGAGATATTTTCCCCCCCCAAAAAAAATCTGAAATTGAATATTTTGCTTTTATTACTATTGACCGGAAAGTTTCAATTAAACTATCCGCTTAGTTAACGATTGATTGGCGTTAACCGCATAACATAATTCCAAGACCATGCGGGACATATGCCGAGTGATGCCAAGGTTAAAAATAGAATATTAATAGGTAAATAATTTTGATCTGCATCAGTTTAACCCATTACGACACAATCCCTACTTTTGACGCCCCCGAGAAAGAAGCCTTTTAAAAACACTATGGGAAAAGGAGAAAATGCTGGTAACCAGCATTTTCTCCTTTTCCCACAGTGTTTTCTACCCTTCAAAGAACAAATTTCTATTTTTTTAGTCACCTTTATTTTGTTGTCTGCAAATCCTTTCAATTTGAACCAGTCTAAAATTTTCTGGTGTGGTATAGAGTTAAATGATGCTAATATCATTTCAGAAAACAAAATCTTCAACTTTTCCCACCTGACAGCCTTCAGATGACAATAGTTGGTTGGTTGTATTGGGGTTTAATGCCACTTTTAACAGCTAAGGTCATATCATGGTAGTCTGTGACGTATATATGTTTCCTGGCTTTCGCACACCAGTACTAACACAACTTTCTTTCCAAAGCCATTAGATGACAAAATGGCAAGAACTGGTAGCACAGTCTATTACAAACGAGACTTGAGACTGGATGGTTGTGAGTTCCAATTTCTGGCCTTGCTATTTTTTTTTCTAAAGATTGAACATGGTTATGATCATTCTTATAATGTTATGACTGAAATATTGTTGACAATGGCATGAGACACTATCCAGTCACAAACAACAAATCCTATCAAATGATTGAACTTGTTTTTAACCCTCTACTACACAATGCTGACTTTTGACGACCCTGAGAAAGAAGCCTTTTGAAAACATTGTGGGAAAAGGAGAAAATGCTGGTAACCAGCATTTTCTCCTTTTCCCACAATGTTTTCTTTTTTCTTCGATACAAATTTCAAATTTTCAGTCCCTTTTATTTTGACATCTGCAAGCACTTTCAATTTAGACCAGTCTAAAATTTTGTCATCTGGTAAAGAGTTTAAATGGTATAAAACATTATGTAAAAAGAAGAACATCGCTGCTAGCAAGCATTTTTTTTTTTCTTCTTCCAGTGTTTTCAAAAGATTGCTTCTTCAGTTCCTAACTTGGCTTGCAAAGGATACTCAGAAAGCTTAGGAGTTTAAAGTAGGTGAAAGAGTAGAATCCATGTTGAGCTAGGATCTTAGAACTCACCTGCTGCAATTTAAAGGAAAGTCAAACCTCAAAAGGCCAACAACTGAAAATCACAAGATAGCTGAAGAGGAGAAAAAAACTGTACTTACAGAATAATGGAGACTTTTCGAGTTACGGGCCCACTTCTCCGTCTAACACTACTTATAATGATAAGATCAGAAAACATCCAAATACAACACTGGTCCTTTTTGTTCTGGAAAAAAAAAAACAAAAGATATCCAAACAGTTATCCGAAGTAACTTTTATAGAATTAATCCATTACCACATAATCCCTACTTTTAATGACCCCTGAGAAATAAGCCTTTTAGAAAACATTGTGGGAAAAGGAGAAAATGCTGGTACCCTTCACAAAACAAATTTCAAATTTTCAGTCACATTTTTTTTTTGTGTTGTCTGCAAAATTAATGGTTTCAATTTGGACAAACCTAAAATATTGTTGGAACCAGCATTTTCTCCTTTCCCCACAATGTCTTTTACCCTTCATAAAACAAATTCGAATTTTCAGTCACTTTCATTTTGTCGTCTGCAAATGCTTTTGATTTGGACAAGCCTAAAAATATTGTCGTTTGGTAATGAGTTAAAAACGTGGGAAAAGGAGAAAATGATGGTAACCAGAATTTTTCTCCTTTTCCATTGACATTTTCTGCCCTTTCAAACAATAAATTCAACACTTGAGCCACGTTTCATTTGTCCTTTTAAAGTTCTTACAATTCGGACTTGTCTGAAATTATATTGATTGGGAAGAGCTTCTGAAGTCTTTACCAGACAACTCTTATCAACAAAGTCCATAACAAAGAAACAAATAAATGCCTAGCTCAAATACAAACCGCATCTGGCAAGATTCGAAACCTTGCAGGGACAAATATCCTCGTTTTTCAAGGATTACCACACGACAATGTTTTAGGTTTACCCAAATTGAAAGCATATTGGCAGACGAGAAAATAAGTGACCGATAATTTGAAATTTGTTTTGTGAAGGGTAGAAAACATTGTGGGAAAAGGAGAAAATGCTGGTTACCAGCATTTTCTCCTTTTCCCACATTGTTTTCAAAAGGGTTCTTTCTCGATGTCGTCAAAAGTAGGGATTGTGTGGTAATGGGTTAAAAGACCAATACCATAACCACTGAGCCAAAGAGATATCTCTGACGCAGTTGTCAGATATTGTATTTAAATCGGGACAAAGCTATCAATGAAGGACTTTACTGAAAGCATTGTGAGTTGACCATTTATGTTACCCCTGCTGCTTTTCAAAGAATAGATCAACATTACAGGAAAAAGAGGAAATGCATCTTATCAGCATTATCTACTTTCCAAATGTTTTTGACCAACAGGGCCTGTATTCACAAACCATTCTTGAGAATATTCTTAGTCTTATTCTGTAAGGTTTTCTACCTTTGTTAAGTAACACAACTTCTGATTGGCATTGGGTTTAGCCAATCATCAGAAGTTATGTTACTTACAATTATAGAAATATCTAGAGAATAAGAGAAAGAACATTTTTAGGAATGGTTGGTGAATACGGGCCCAAGAGTATAGAAAGTATGACTTAAGTCTTTACCAAACGACAAAATTTTAAAATGGTCCAAATTGAAAGCATTTGCAAATGACAGTATAGATTTGGCTGAAAAATCAAAAATTGATTTGAGAAGGGTCAAAAACATTGTGAAAAAAGGAGAAAATGCTGGTTACCAGCATTTTCTCCTTTTCCAACTATGTTTTAAAAGCCTACTCTTCCAGGCTCATGAAAACCATGGATTGCTTGGTAAAGGGTTAAACACAAAATTGCTTGGTATAAGGTAAACTTTTTACAACACCATCCCTAGTTTGAACATTAACAAAGATGGCTTTTGAAAACATTGTAGAAAATGGAGAAAATGCTGCTAACAATCATTTTCTGTTTTTTCTACAATGTGTTCTACCCCCATTAAAAAGAAATTCCATTGTTTAACCCATTACCACACAATCCCTACTTTTGACGCCCCTGAGAAAGAAGTCTTTTGAAAACACTGTGGGAAAAGGAGAAAATGCTGGTAACCAGCATTTTCTCCTTTTCCCAGTGTTTTCTACCCTTCCCAGAACAAATTTCTGTTTTTTAGTCACCTTTATTTTGTCGTCTGCAAATGCTTTCAATTTGGACCAGTCCAAAATTTCCTGGTGTGGTAATGATTTAAACCACATTTAAAGTTTCAGCTGCAAGTGCTTTGAATTTGACCTAATCTGAAATTGTATCCTACAGTAAATGGTTAACCCTTTCCCAAACAATCCAAGGTTTTCACGACCCGGAGAAAGAAGTCTTTTAAAAACATTGTGGGAAAAGGAGAAAATACAAGTAACCAGCATCTTCCACAATGTTTTCTACCCTTCCCTAAGCAAATTTTAATTTTTGAGTCATTATACTTTGTCGTCTGTAAGCGCTTTCAATTTTGGAAAGTCTAGAATTTTTGTCGTTTGGTAAAGAGTTAACCCTTTCCCAAACAAGCCCTGGTTTTTACGTGTCTGCAGTTAAAGTCTTTTGAAAACACTGTGGGAAAAGGAGAAATTGCTCGTTACAAGCAATTTCTCCTTTTCCCACGGTGTTTCTACCCTTTTTGAGAACTTTCTGCCCTTTTCTCAAAATCTAAAATTGTCGTCTGCAAACTCTTTCAGTTTGAAACAGTCCAAAATTTGTTGTTTGGGAAAGGGTTAAGGAAGCCTTTGGCTTACCTTGCTTGCTGTTCCAAAATGAAAGCGAAATTGTAAAAGACAAAAGAATTAAGTCTAACATATGAATTTACAAATGATCCTCCACGGCGGGGAATCGCGTGACACAACAACAACAACAATGACCGTTATTTGAAAAAATTACCCAACTTCAGGTAAGAAAATCTTCAATAATTCCGTTAATACGTGACCGATTGGAATTTGGTTTGAAGCATAGAAGGCGGAAGGACTCCAGGGATTTGCTTGATATGTTAGATTTTTTAAACAACACCTGATAAAAAAGTTATTGACGAGCAAACAAATTATCCAGGGCAAAAAATTTGTTTGCTCGTCAATAACTTTTTTATCAGGTGTTTTTTAAAACATCTAACACATCAAGCAAATCCCTGGAGTCCTTCCGCCTTCTCTGCTTCAAACCAAATTCCAATCGGTCATGTATTAACGGAATTATTGAAGATTTTCTTACCTGGAGTCGGGGAATTTTTTCAAATAACGGTCATTGTTGTTGTTGTTGTGTCACGTGATTCCCCGCCGTGTCCTCCTTCTACAGTAAAACTCTAACCATATACAGTATACAAGATCACTCACCTGAATGAATGAATGACAACTTAGGTCATATTGGGCGCACTTTACTTAGTAAACAATAATGCGAGGTGAAAACACTCACCTGAATTTTTGAGAGGACCATCGCCATTTTTTTTTTTCTTTTTGAGGTATTGAATCACTGGAAACAAAATCATTATTTTGCCAAGCAATTTTCAAAGGGTCACCTATAACAGTCTTTTCAAAATCTGACCAGCAGTTTCAGAAAAGAAGAATTTTTAGGAGTTTCTTAATTTCCCAACAGCGCAAGTAGCCCCCATTCACCAGAGCCATGTTTCTTGACTTACCAAAATTTCGCAAACAGTTTTGAAAAACGTCATGCAAGAAATATTTCGATGAAATTATTTTCAAATCTGACCAGCAGTTTCAGAGAAGAAGAATTTTCAAGAATTTCTTCATGTCCGTATAGTGCAAGTAGCCCCCATTCACCAGAGCCATGTTTCTAAACGGATCAAAATTTCGCGAACAAATTTTGAAAAGGGTCACCTGAGGCACATCTCTGTGAAATTATTTTAAAATCTGACAACCGGTTTCAGAGAAGAAGAATTTTTAAGAATTTCTTCATTTCCATAAAGTGCAAGTAGACCCCATTCTGTTCACCAGAGCCATGTTTCTTGACAAATCAAAATTTCACGAACAGTTTTTGAAAAGGGTCATCCAAGGAACATCACTGTGAAATTATTTCAAAATCTGACCAGCCTTTTCAGAGAAGAAGAATTTTCAAGAATTTCTTCATTTCTGTATAGTGCAAGTAGCCCCCATTCACAAGAGCCATGTTTCTTGACATATCAAATTTTCACGAACAGCTTTTGAAAAGGGTCACACAAGGAACATCTCTGTGAAATTATTTTAAAATCTGGCCAGCAGTTTCAGAGAAGATTTTTAAAGAATTTCCTAGAAAATTTCATTTGGTTGCCATGGCAACCAGAGTTCTTAATGGAATCAAATTCTGTGAACAATTTTTAAAGAGGACCTCCCAATGAACATTCCAGCCAAGTTTGGTCCAAATTGGCTAAGTGGTTTAGGAGGAGTTGATGTTTAAAGAATTGGTGACGACACCAGACTGACAACAGACACCGGTTGATCCTAAAAGCTCCCCTTGAGCATGTTGTGCTCAGGTGAGCTAAAAACGTTCCATCCACCAATAGACCCTTTACCAACAACAAAATTTGAGACTGGTGTGACAAATTCAACATTTGCAGGGTCCAAAAAAATCCACTCGTCCCTACCAGTAAAAATTTGATGAGGGCAAGTGGATTATCCTTCTTTGTCTAACTGTTTTGCGAAAGCAAAATGGCAGGAGGACAAGTAAGAATTCTTAACTATTTTGGACCCTGATTGTTTGTCTTTAAAAAAAAAAAACATTGTCAGAAATGGTGGAAATGGCAGCAACCAACATTTTCTCTTTTGTCACAAAATGTTCAAAAGCAATTTTCCTCAGGTTCAGCAATATTCACCAGTACAAAGGTTAACATACACCCCTACCCAGGAAAATTTTTAACTACAATGGTTTGGATAGTAATTTATACTACTTCAAATATGGTTTAACTCTTTACCACACAATCCTGACTTTTAACGACCCTGAGAAAGAAGCCTTCTGAAAACATTGTGGAAAAAGGAGAAAATGCTGGTAATAATGACATGTGATAAAGGGTTAAGAGATAATTATGAAAGCCTCATTAGAAAGGGGGAAAATACTGATAAGCAGCATTTTCTCCCTTTTTCCACACTGTCTTTACTTGTTTTTAACTCTTTACCAAATGAAAAATTTTTGGACTAGTCCAAATTGAAAGCATTTGCAGACAACAAAATAAATGTGACTAAAGGATAGAAATTTGTTTTAGGAAGGGAAGAAAACATTATGGGAAATGGAGAAAATGCTGGTTACCAGCATTTTCTCCATTTCCCATAATGTTTTCAAAAGGCTTCTGTCACAGGGTCGTTAAAAGTCGGGATCGTGTGGTAAACGGTTAAACGGCAAACACTTTCCAATATGGACAAGTTTATAATTCTGAAATGTGGTAAAAGTTAAGTGTCTAAATCTCAGATTTTTTGGGGGAAAAAGGAAAGGACAACAGTCATTAAAAAACATGTAAACTATTTACCAAACAGCCCTGAAAAGAAATCACTTTTGATAACACTAGGTAAAAGGAGAAAATGATGGTAACTAGCACTTTCTCCTTCCTCCACCATGTTTTTTACCTATTATAGCCATATCCTATCATTTCACTCATTACCAAATGACAAAATTTTAGATTTGTCCCAATTCAGAAAGCAAAAACTAATGTAATGAGTAGAAAACATTGTGGGAAAAGGAGAAAATGCTGTTTACTACAAAATTTTAAACTGGTTCAAATTGAAAACATTTTCAGGTGACAAATCAAAATTAATGTTGCGCAATGTTTTCAAAAAGCCTTCTACCCCTAGGTAGTTCACCATTTGCT
This sequence comes from Tridacna crocea, assembly GCA_943736015.1. Lineage (NCBI taxonomy): Eukaryota > Metazoa > Mollusca > Bivalvia > Cardiida > Cardiidae > Tridacna > Tridacna crocea. The sequence goes on from OX031063.1 coordinate 50,547,102, forward strand.
AAATAATCTCATGTTTTAACAACTCCAAGTAGAAAGCATTTGGAAAAATTATGATTAAGCCATTACCACACAATCTCTACTTTTGACGACACTGAGAAAGAAGCCTTTAGAAAACATTGTGGGAAAAGGAGAAAATGCTGGTAAACAGCATTTTCTCCTTTTCCCACAATGTTTTCTACCCTTTACAAAACAAATTTCAAAATTCCAGTCATTTTTATTTAGTCGTCTGCAAATGCTTTTTATTTGGACAAGCCTGAAATATTGTCTTTTGGAATGATTTAAAGAAGAAAATCCTGAAAACTACCAATTTCCTCTTTACACACAATGTTTTTTTCCCTTTTCAACTCAAATTCCATGATTTCAGCCACAGTTAATTTGTTGTCTGCGAACTTTTTAAATTCGGACGAGTAAAATTTTGAATTATTGTAAAAAGTCAAGACAATGGCTTGTTTGGTAAATGGTCAAGCTAGAAACTAGGAACCAGAGTGACATGCTTCCACAATAGTTGTTATTCATGGTAAGGCTGAGGAATCTTTTCAGGATTTAAAAAGTACAACAGGTGAACAATTTATAAAAGTCTCACCAGTGAAAGAAGATTTCTACTCCAAAGAGCGTCTCCTCCCTAATAATGAATCAATGAATCAATCAATCAATCAAATGAAATGGAAGTTGTTTGACCCGACATCATTAGCCAATGAAAGATGATCACCTTTCCTAACTTATACTTCTATTCCACACAAAAGCATGAACACTTTGACTCCTTAACAGGAGGAACACTTCCAGTCAGTCATTTAGGCCCATACAATTAGACAGACATGCCAAGGTCTTTTTTCAAAGACTGGCGCTATATATCCCACAGGTTTTCATGTTTTTTAAGTCTTTATCCAAATTGAAAACATTTGTCGACGACAAATTAAAAAGTTAAAATTCTGATTTTTTTTTTCAATGGATAGAAAACATTGTGGGAAAAGGAGAAAATGTTGGTAACCAGCATTTTCTCCTCTTCCCACTATGTTTTCAAACCGCCTCTTTCCCAGGGTCATGAAAAATAAGCCATAACCATGGATGCAGTCTTTGACAATCTTGGAAATATCAGACATCTATTAACCCATTACCACACGACAAAATTTCAGACTGGTCCAAATTGAAAGTATTTGCAGACGACAAAATAAAAGTGACTGGAAAATTGAAATTTGTTCTGGGAAGGGTAGAAAACACTGTGGGAAAAGGAGAAAATGCTGGTTACCAGCATTTTCTCCTTTTCCTACAGTGTTTTCAAAAGGCTTCTTTCTCAGGGGCGTCAAAAGTAGGGATTGTGTGGTAATGGGTTAAGATCATTATACACCAGTACATAAAAGATGGAAACAGTTAAATTCCAATATGATCCCTGAGTATATCTTTTTTTTGATATTTTCAAATTTGTTTCCACTATACAAAACATAAAAGTGAAAATTCATTGCCAAATACATGCATTCCTCTAGCCATGGTATTCTTTTAGAGCCACTTGGTGCTTTCTGTCATAAAACTGCAATGTTGAATTGTAGAACACAAATGACTTTTTTCTAGGCCATAACCTATATCAATGCAAAAATTGATAATATGGTAAAAATTACACAAGCATTCTCAAAAATTCTCAAATAAGAATAGCCCGATATATATCTAGTGCACTTTTATTAAGGGAAGAATCCTTGAAACAGCTAATACTATACCCATAATTTCTGTTTCATTTGCCTAAATTTCAGTCCCATTAGCTTGAAATGCCTTATGTCACTTGTGTTATGGTTTCTCTTGTCATACACTTGTATAGTTTATTTTGTGTTTGTTTTCCCATTCAGAAATATCTTTGTTTATCCTGTCTAACATGTGTCTGTATTGTACTTTTCATACCAGTCTTTGCCATACCTTTTTTTGTAAATGGTCAAAGGCAACATGTATTGCCCATAACCAATAAAAAATGTATGTATGTATTGTTTTGTCTTATCTGTTAGCACAATCAGTGTGGGTTTAGGCCAAATTCAGTATGTCATTACATGCAAGCAGGGGTGCTACAGATAAAGTCTGTCATAGAAATAAAACTCAAAAATGTCTTTAAATGATGTGACTTCTCTCAATACCGGTACTTTCCTAAATGTAATAATAAAGCTGCACTACTCACCAGTATTTGGACCATATCATGCCTGAGGTAGTACCTGTCCTGAACAGCCAGCTGTCAAAAAAAAAAACAGAAAAATAATAATGTACCATTAGGGCTACAGCACTGCTGAGCATATACTGTAGAAGGCTTCTTTATATCTTTCATACACACACACTTCCCCCCTCTTTGTAAATCTTTGTAAATTTAAACTAAAGCTTACACTGTAGCAGGCATAAGTTAATCAACATTTTCTTCTTTTCCCAAAATGTTTTCAAAAGACCTCTTTCTTCAAAACCAGAGGATTTTAGTAAACAGATAAAGACCATTCCACAATTCCTTGATTTGACAGATGTGGCATAACTAGCATGTAAAGTGAAAGGCTTTTGACCCAGATATCCAGCACAAATGTCACACAAATGACACCCTGGTAATTTGGCATGACAGGAATTGTACTCTTATGCTCTCTACTCTCCTTCTCTCTGAAGGCATAACCACGCCGTGGAAAAAGGTGCTACCCATACAAATGGGGAAAAGGGTGCTGACACCAGACAGATAATATATTCTTTCTATTTCTTTTTGGTAACTTGTTACCTCTAAGTTAAAAAAAAATGTTTCCTAAAATGTTTTCTAATAGTTCAGAGACAATTCTCACCATCTGAGTGACTTTTAATTTGTAGTCTACAACTGCTTTGAATATATGTAAACTTCAATTTTTGTCCTTTAGTAACACAAGATAAAGGTGACATTTTAGCTTTTCATTCTCAACGACAGTGACGATGACACACAACAAAGCTTACATCTGTAATGAGTAACAGTTCCAGTTTCTTCAGCGTCTCTTGCTGACCATCTTCAACTTGTGGTTCACTCAAGTGTCCAATCTTTTTGGCGAAATTATGTAAAGTTGTCTCCGCTTCCTGCAGGAGGACATAGTCAGGGTGATCTCCAGGAGTATTGACCAGCAATCTCTGAAAAATAGGGCAGGAAATTCAGCTTTAATGAAAAACTTATTTGTAACACTTACTTACAAACAATATTCACTTTTAAATAATTCAATATTAGTTATTTTCATGAACATTGGCCAGTTATGATTTGCTGAATTTTTTTTTTCATAGCTCCATCAAAAAAAAAAAAAAAATTCAGCAGTGCCGGAACTACTTTTGCAGTCAAAGTAATGTAAACAAACATGTATACAAGATTTCATAATGATTTCTGTCTGATTTCTGATCTTCATCGAGTCCTAAGTTCAACTTGCTAGGTGAATTTATTTTCTCTAAATATTGAAACAAGAGGACCAAGATGGCCCTGGATTGCTCTCATCAATTTTTGAGATGACCATAGCCTTTTTTTTTTCTGCGGTATGGAAACATTGGAACCAAAATTATTATTTTGCCAAGCAATTTTCAAAAGGTCACCTGTAAATGTCATTTCAAAATCTGACCACCAGTTTCAGAAAAAAGAATTTTTAAGAATTTCTTCATTTCCCTATAGTGCAAGAAGCCCCCGTTCACCAGAGCCATGTTTCTTGACGGATCAAAATTTCACAAACACTCTTTCAAAAGGGTCACCCAATGAACATCTCTGTGAAATTATTTTAAAATCTGGCCTGCAGTTTCAGAGAATAAAATTTTTAAGAATTTATTCATTTCTGTATAATGCAAGTATCCCCCATTCACCAGAGCAATGTTTCTTGATGGATCAAAATTTCACAAACACTTTTTCAAAAGGGTCACCCAAGAAACATCTTTGATAAATGATTTTAAAATCTGGCCTGTGGTTTCAGAGAAGAAGATTTTTAAAGAATTTCTTCGAAAATTCCATTTGGTTGCCATGGAAACCAGAGTTTTAGACAGAATCAAATTCTGTGAAAATTTTTTAAAGAGGACCTCCCAAGGAAAATTCAAGCCAAGTTTGGTCCAAATTTGCCCACCGGTTTACGAGGAGTTGATGTTTAAAGAATTATTGACTATGCACAATGGACGAAAAAAGGCGGACAAGGGACACCAGGTGATCCTAAAAGCTTCCCTTGAACATGTTGTGCTCAGGTGAGCTGAAATATGTTTTGGCCAAGCTAGGATACTTTCAGCCCAAGAATTTTTCTTTGAGTCTATGCATCTATTAATTATTCTATTTGTAGATGTCAGAAAATACAGTAAAATATTTTTGGCCAACCTGGCATCTAAGCTTTCAGCCTTAACTCATTACCAAACAACAATATTTTAGGCTTGCCCAAATCGAAAGCATTTGCAGATGACAAAATAAAAGTGACTGAAAATTTGAAATTTGTTTTGCGAAGGGTAGAAAACATTGTGGAAAAGGAGAAAATGCTGGTTACCAGCATTTTCTCCTTTTCCCACAATGTTTTCTAAAGGCTTCTTTCTCAGGGGCGTCAAAAGTAGGGATTGTGTGGTAATGTTCTCTCAATCTCTCCTTCTGTTTATAATTTCTATAAATGTAGACATTTTCATTTGACTGAGTCTATCATCTAAATATCAAGCATGTTACTGAATGCCTTTCTGACAAATAAAAGTGTTTATAGAGAAAAAAGTATCTAGTCGCTGGATCTACCCACCTGAATAAGGAGTTCTACCCTAGGAATTCTCTGAATTGGCCGAACTATTAAATCTTTCATAGTAAGCTTGCTCCCACTCTCTTTCTGACATTGCTGAAAAAAGACACACAATAGTTTTAACTTTTGACCAAATTGAAAGCATTTGCAGATGACAAATTAAATGAAACTGAAATGTTGATACCTTTCTTTAATATGGTAGTAAACATTAATAATTTCATCAATACACTAACATTTTTTTTCCCTTTTCATCTTTGTTTGAAAAGAAAAATGAATTTAATTCTTATTCGCTGCATGATTACAAATCATGTGACATCAGCACATGGTGATCCAGAAAATAAGGAAGCTTTTTAATTTTTTTGAGATTAGATCTATTGCTTGATAGCAAGAGCCGTTTGGAACTTTTGAAGGTCAGAAGAACTAGAGGCCCTGAAGGGCCCGAAATTGCTCTACCAGCAGTGATTTTGTATTTATGCTAGCACACATTGTGAATTCTTGATGCAAAAAGAAAACAAATACAAACATTAAAACAAGAAATGCTGACTTCATTGTGTAAACAAGAAATAAAAAATTTTGGTTACTTTTCCCATACAGTTTGTTGGATTTTTTCCAAAATTAATAGGGTTGAAGCTATTGACAAGATAAACAAACTAAGCAAGTTTCACAAAAATCGGACCACAAATGCTGACTTTATAGCGTAAACAATTCATTAAAATTTTCAACTTGAAATGACTACTTTTCCCATACTGTTTGTTGGATTTTCCTCAATATCAATTGGGTTGAAGCTATTGATGAGATAAACAAACTGTGCAAGCTTCACAAAAATCTGACAACAAATGCAGACTTTATGGTGTACACAAAAAACGAAAATTTTCAACTTGAAATGGCTACTTTTCCCATACTATTTGTTGGATTTTTTTCAAAATCACTAGGATTAAAGCTATTGATGAAATAAACAAACTATGCAAGTTTCATGGAAATATGACCATAAAAGACTGTTAACAGACGGACGGTAGAAATCAGGCCAAAGCATAAGCTCTGCTGGCTCTCAGCCAGTAGAGCTAAAAATCATTAATGAACCCATCTGCAACGGTAACTGGGTAAATTTATCCGTTTTCATTCAATATTATCTCTGAAAGGCGGCAGGGGTAATTTTTCTTCAATTGCGTTGCACACCTTGTCTTACTAAAAAGGCTACAGAGGAAATCTTCAATGTGGTGAAACCAGTGTACTCCCACTCTACTTAGTAGGCAAGGAATACAACTAGATAAAATTGCTTAACCCATTACCACACAATCCCTGCTTTTGACGCCCCTGAGAAAGAAATGCTTTCAATTTGAACCAGTCTAAAATTTTGTCGTTTTGTAAAGAGTTAACAGGAAACCTACCTCCACAAATTTCTGCACCGAGGACTTTGTCTGTATAGCATTTTCTATGACTTTGCCCGACGTTTTGTAATTCTCGACAAACGATAAGTAGCTGTCCTGCACACTTTGTCCCGAAAACTGTAGCAAAAAAAACAATCATGTTTTTATAGTAAAACCCAGGGCCAAGTTTCATGAAAAAACTTAACCTTTTACTCAATAAATACTCATTTCTACGCATTGCTTGTAGGAGCCTTTGGAAAACATTGTGGCAAAAGGTGAAATTGCTCGTGATGAGCAATTTCACCTTTTGTCACAATGTTTTCTATGCTATCAAAAGGTGTCACAGACACATATGAAACTGTTTCATCCTTGCTGTTATTTAGGGTCAATTAGAGATACCATAGAAAAGCCTTACAGGTTAAAGGGTTAAGTCTTATTTTAGTCAAATCTACTACTGGTCCCATGTTCGGACTTGAATTCTTTTTTTGAGATGCATTTCAGCAACATGAAAACTCTACATAGCATTCTAAATTCATGAGTTGACAATTATGTGAGCCTTTTGCAAACATTGTGGAAAAAGAGAAACAGCAATTTTCTCATTTTCCCCACACTATTTTCTACTTTTTTGGGTGACAAGATCCCTTTTGAGTCACAATTACTTTGCAGTCTGCAACAGGTTTCATTTCGAAAAGTTAAAATTTTTATTGTTTGGCAAAGGTTTAATTAAAATAAGCTTCTGTTTAATGCCTCACCAAAAAATCACAACTTTCAAAGACTTTGAGGAAGAGAAAGGAGAAAATGCTGGTAACCATTTTTTTTAAACACCTGTATCTCGCATTTCTTGAATAGATAACAAGATATATGAAAATATATTACAATTACAAAGCTATTAAAGTATGTCAGTCTCTCAAAAGAAACTTCAGCTTTTAAATGTCAATGCATTTATTACACCTTTGAAAGTACGAAAGCACTGAGAAGTTATCTCAGCAGGTAACACCACATTGCAACCTGCACACGTCAAACATAAATTAGTCAAATGGCAAAAACAAAATTACCACACAATATCATCCTCTAAGATGTAAGATGATGGCTTCGAAGAGGGTGAATTATAGGAAAAAGACCGGCATTCATTCTCTTTCCTGCAATGTTTTCTATCTTTTAACCCATTACCACACAATCCCTACTTTTGACGCCCCTGAGAGAGAAGCCTGTAGAAAACATTGTGGGAAAAGGAGAAAATGCTGGTAACCAGCTTTTTTCTCCTTTTCCCACAATGTTCTCTACCCTTCACAAAACAAATTTCAAACTTTCAGTCATGTTTATTTTGTTGTCTGCAATTCGTTTCAATTTTGACAAACCTAAAATTTTGTCGTTCGGTAATGGGCTAAACTATATACTCCAGAATTTGACTTAAATTTCTGTCACAGGGGATAGCATTCAACACTTTCAACCATGTCTGTCGTAACCCATAGGCTGCGAAGTGCATCTCAATGACCTTTTGCAGACAGCGTAGATCAAGATCAGACAGCACAGAACATGCAGTCTGATCTTGGATCTACTCTGTGCGATAAGAAGATGTCTCTCTCCCACAAATACCTTTGGAATAGCAGAATTTTGTTTCTTAAGTATTTGAAAGTTTCATATCCGTTATTCAGCTGGATAATGGTGCACTATTTCAGCTGTGGCTAGATATAAACCAATGAAATCTTTTTTCGAGTAAAACATGCGTTAATTTGACTTATTAATCGTTGAAGCAAAAAGTAGGTGAGTAGGCAAACAGTAGACGAGTAGACAAAAAACTCAATTTGCTGACTATAAATTTCTGAAGATGGTATGGTGACCCTAATTTTTCAATCTTGTCCAGATATGATAAAAAAAAACTTATCATCTTAACCCTTTCCCAAACCACAAATTTTAAACTCTTCCAAACTCAAAGACTTTGCAGACGACAGTTTCAATTTTGATAGAAATGGCAGAAAGTTCTCCAAATGGGTAGAAAGCACTATTGGAAAAGGAGAAATTGCTCGTTATGAGCAATTTCTCCTTTTCCCACGCTGTTTTCAAAAGACTTATACTGCAGACATGTAAAAACAAGGGCTTGTTTGAGAAAGGGTTAAGCCGTTAATTACAATATAAAATCTAATTGACCAATCAAAGGCATCAAAATAATCACTCATTTTTAATGCCTTTGATTGGTCAATTATTTTTTATTAAAAGCTAAACAAATTTAGCTTGCAAGCAAAACCAAAATGGCTGACCATTTTCTGTATGATATCTCCCACTGTACTTGTGTCTGTATTCCATCTGGTCCATTCTTGGTTGAGAAATTCTAGATAGATTTGATGATGCATCAATATCTCTGGTATCATGTAGAAAATATTGTCTATCACTCTCTCCTCTATACCTGACACTGTCTTCAACGGATCCATGTATCTCTGAAAAGTACACGACAAATATGAATACCGGTATCTAATTTCCTGTCAAAACAAAAGCTTTTGAAGTTCATTTAACTCCTTACTAAATGACAAAAATTTAGAATGGTCCAAATAAACATTTGTAGACGACAAAATATACATGACTGAAAATTTGAAATTTGTTTTGTGAAGGGTAGAAAACATTGTGGGAAAGGGAGAAATTGCTGGTTACCAGCATTTTCTCCTTTTCCGACTATGTTTCTAAAGGTGTCTTTCTCAGGGTCATAAATAGTAGCATTCATGTAAAAATAGGGTAACTCCTTTTGAAATGAGAAAAATTTAGAATAGTCCAACTTAAAAGCATTTGTCAGTGTACAGATTACTCTAAATGGAGCTTGAATATATAAATTTGTTTCTCAATGGTTAGAAAACATTGTGAAAAAGAGAGAAAATGCTTGAGCATCAATTGTGTCCATTGGGTGAGAAAGTCAGGACATACACACATAGGCGCACCGACTGCTGTGATATGGCCTAAACTGTCAAAACAGCGCTAACCATGAATCAAACAAACAAATGTAAACCAAGTATATCAAATATTTTGGAAAATGTTTGGTTGTTTGTACAGGATTTTCAACAATATTTCAGTTTTATCATGGTGGCCAGTGCATCTATCATTGCTTTGTTACAACCCGTTTTGTAATAAAAACCCGTTTTGTAATAATTTATTACAAAACGGGTTGGGAGAACATTATTACAATTCGGGTAGACAGTTACAACCCGTTTTGTAATAAAAACCCGAATTGTAATAAAACATTAAGTTTGCAATGAAAAGAGAAAATCTATCTTTCTCAATAGAATTGGGCAAGTTATAAACTTATACATTGTATTTTACCATTATGAAATTTATCAGAATCAAATTAATATAATGCTACAAAATTACTAACATAATGGTGATACGATTATTACAAAATGGGTTGGGAGAACATTTTTACAATTCGGGTAGACAATTACAACCCATTTTGTAACAAAAACACGAATTCTAATAAAACAGTTCGTAATGAAAAGAGAAAATATATCATTCTCGATAGAATAGAAGTTTTACACTTGTGCATTTTATTTTACGATTATAAAATTGATCTTAACACAACAGGCCTTAAGACACTATAGAATGGAGTGTATTTCTTTTTTAACAGAATTTATCAAATTATTGTATTCCAACAAAATGACTGACATGGTTCTGATACAATTATTACAAAATGGGTTGGGATAACATTAAAACAATTCGGGTGGACATTTACAACCTGTTTTGTAACATAACTCTGTTTTGTAACAATTTATTACAAAACAGGTTGCGAGAACATTATTACAATTCGGGTAGACAGTTACAACCCGTTTTGTAACAAAACCCTGTTTTGTAACAATTTATTACAAAACGGGTTGCAAGAACATTATTACAATTCGGGTAGACAGTTACAACCCGTTTTGTAACAAAACCCTGTTTTGTTACAATTTATTACAAAACGGGCTGGGAGAACAATATTACAATTCGGGTAGACAGTTACAACCCGTTTTGTAATAAAATCCCGAATTGTAATAAAACATTAAGTTTGCAATGAAAAGAGAAAATCTATCTTTCTAAATAGAATTGGGCAAGTTATAAAATTATACATTGTATTTTACCATTATGAAATTGATCTAAATACATCAGTCTTCAAGACACTGATAGATGGGAGTATATTTTTTCAAAAGATTTTATCAAATTATTTAATGGAAAAAGTTTTCTATACAATATCTTTAGATAAACATGTACACGTGCAACCAACATCTACTGTAATTCAAAAGGGTCGGCAATTTGCTAATGCGATATTCTTGACAAGTTGGAGTCCCCCGAAGAGCGCTTTTCATACCGCATGAATAAGACCATCAATGTGTTAAAAGCAGATACAAAGAAGGATACCATGGCAATTCTTTACTATGTGTTTATATGTACGTGAAAAATCATGAAATAAACATATACCTGTTGTCGCTATAACATCTTGTGTTCATGCAATAAATGAATTAAGTAAAAAAACTGAAATGGTTGAAATGGTTTAACTTGCTAAATTCTATAGGGGATGACAGATTATTTCTTTTTAATGTGCAATTAATGTTTTATTGCAATTCGGGTATTTTTTACAAATAAGGTTTTAATTTTTAGCCCGTTTTGTAATAACTGTATCACCATAACGTTTCATTACAGTTCGGGCTTGTATTACAAAACGGGTTGTAACTGTCTACCCGAATTGTAATAATGTTATCACAACCCGTTTCGTAATAAATTATTACAAAACGGGGTTTTGTTACAAAACGGGTTGTAACTGTCTACCCGAATTGTAATGATGTTCGCGCAACCCGTTTTGTAATAAATTGTTACAAAACAGGGTTATGTTACAAAACAGGTTGTAACTGTCTACCTGAATTGTTATAATGTTCTCCCAATCCGTTTTGTAATAATTGTATCAACACCATGTTAGTTATTTTGGTTGAATACAATAATTTGATAAATTCTGTTCAAAAAGAGATACACTCCATTCTATAGTGCCTTAAAGCCTGTTGTGTTTAGATCAATTTCATAATCATAAAATAAGATGCACAAGTGTATAACTTGACCAATTCTATTGAGAATGATATATTTTCTCTTTTTATTGCGATCTTAATGTTTTATTACAATTCAGGGTTTTTATTTCAAAATGGGTTGTAACTGTCAAACCGAATAGAAATAATGTTCTCCCAACCTGCTTTGTAATAATTGTATCTCCATCATGTTAGTCAACTTTTTCCATTAAATAATTTGATAAAATCTGTTGAAAAAATATACTCCCATCTACCAGTGTCTTGAAGACTGATGTATTTAGATCAATTTCATAATGGTAAAATAATATGTATAAGTTTATAACTTGCCCAATCCTATTTAGAAATATAGATTTTCTCTTTTCATTGCAAACTTAATGTTTTATTACAATTCGGGGTTTTATTACAAAACGGGTTGTAACTGTCTACCCGAATTATAATAATGTTCTCCCAACCCGTTTTGTAATAAATTGTTACAAAACGGGGTTTTGTTACAAAACGGGTTGTAACTGTCTACCCGAATTGTAATATTGTTCTCCCAACCCGTTTTGTAATACATTGTTACAAAACGGGGTTTTGTTACAAAATGGGTTGTAACTGTCTACCCGAATTGTAATAAATTGTTACAAAACAGAGTTATGTTACAAAATGGGTTGTAAATGTCCACCCGAATTGTTATAATGTTCTTACAACCCATTTTGTAATAATTGTATCAGAACCATGTCAGTCATTTTGTTGGAATACAATAATTTGATAAATTCTGTTCAAAAAGAAATACACTCCATTCTATAGTGTCTTAAAGCCTGTTGTGTTTAGATCAATTTCATAATCATAAAATAAGATGCACAAGTGTCTAACTTGACCAATATTATTGAGAATGATTTTCTCTTTTCATATCGAACTTAATGTTTTTAGCTCACCTGAGCACAACGTGCTCAAGGGAAGCTTATAGGATCACCCGGTGTCTGTCGTCCGTCGTCAACAATTCTTTAAACATAACTTCTCCTAAACCGCGGGGCCAATTTGGACCAAACTTGGCTGGAATGTTCCTTAGGAGGTCCTCTTTGAAAGTGTTCACAGAATTTTTTAGCTCACCTGAGCACAACATCCTCAAGGGGAGCTTATAGGATCACCCGGTGTCTGTCGTCCATCGTCAACAATTCTTTAAACATCAACTTCTCTTAAACCGCGGGGCCAATTTGGACCAAACTTGGCTGGAATGTTCCTTGGGAGGTCCTCTTTGAAAGTGTTCACAGAATTTGATTCTGTCAAAAACTCTGGTTGTCATGGCAATGAAATGGAATTTTTTAGGAAATTCTTTAAAAGTCTTCTTCTCTGAAACTGCTGGCCAGATTTTAAAATAATTTCACAGAGATGTTCCTTGGATGACCCTTTTCAAAAATTGTTCGCGAAATTTTTATCCGTCTAGAAACATGGCTCTGGTGAATGGGGGCTGCGTGCACTATACAGAAATGAAGGAATTCTTAAAAATTCTTCTCTGAAACCGCTGGCAAGATTTTAAAATAATTTCACAGAGATGTTCCTTGGGTGACCCTTTTCAAAAATTGTTTGCAAAATTTTGATCCGTCAAGAAACATGGCTCTGGTGAATGGGGGCTTCTTGCACTATACAGAAATGAAGAAATTCTTAGAAAATCTTCTTTTCTGAAATGGCTGGTCAGATTTTGAAATAATTTCACAGAGATGTTGTTTGGATGACCCTTTTCAAAAGCTGTTCTTGAAATTTTGATCCGTCAAGAAACATGGCTCTGGTGAATGGGGCTACTTGCGCTATAAGAAAATGAAGAAATTCTTTAAAATTCTTCTTCTCAGAAACCGCTGGTCAGATTTTGAAATAATTTCACAGAGATGTTCCTTGGGTGACCCTCTTCAAAAGGTGTTTGTGAAATTTTGATGCCTCAAGAAACATAGCTCTGGTGAATGGGGGCTACTTGCACTATAGGGCAATGAAGAAATTCTTAAAAATTCTTCTTTTCTGAAACGGCTGGTCAGATTTTGGAAAATTTTGACAGAGATATTCCTTTGGGTTACCCTTTTCAAATATTGTTCGTGAAAGTTTGATTTCTTGAAAATTCTTCTTCTCTGAAACGGCTTATCAGATTTGAAAATTATTTCACGGAAATATTCCTTGAATGACCTTTTTCAAAATTTGTTGTCGAAATTTTGATAGGTCAAGAAACATGGCTCTGGTGAATGGGGGCTACTTGAATTGTATGGAAATTAAGAAACTCCCTAAAAATTCTTCTTTTCTGAAACTTTTAAAAGTTGTGACCTTTTAAAAATTGCTTGGCAAAATAATGGTTTTGTTTCCAGTGTTTCAATACCTTCAAAAAAAAAAGAGGCTATGGTCCTCTCAAAAATTCAGGTGAGCGATCCAGGGCCATCTTGGCCCTCTTGTATTACAATTCGGGGTTTTGTTACAAAACGGGTTGTAACTGTCTACCCGAATTGTAACAATGTTCTTGCAACCCGTTTTGTAACAAATTGTAACAAAATAGGGTTATGTTACAAAATGGGTTGTAACTGTCTACATGAATTGTTATAATGTTCTCCCAACCCATTTTGTAATAATTGTATCAACACCATGTTAGTCATTTTGTTGGAATACAATAATTTGATAAATTCTGTTAAAAACGAAATACACTCCATTCTATAGTGTCTTAAAGCCTGTTGTATTAAGATCAATTTTATAATCGTAAAATAAAATGCACAAGTGTAAAACTTCTATTCTATTGAGAATGATATATTTTCCCTTTTCATTACAGACTGTTTCATTAGAATTCGTTTTTTTTTTTTCACAAAATGGGTTGTAATTTTCTACCCGAATTGTAAAAATGTTTTCCCAACTCATTTTGTAATAATCGTATCACCATTATATTAGTAATATTGTAGCATTATATTAATTTGATTCTGATAAAAACAAAAATTCCTTTCCCATAAATAATGTCTTGAAAACCGTTGTGTTTAGATAAATTTCATAATGGTAAAATAATATGTATAAGTTAATAACTTGCCCAATTCTATTGAGAAAGATAGATTTTCTCTTTTCATTGCAAACTTAATGTTTTATTACAATTCGGGTTTTTATTACAAAACGGGTTGTAACTGTCTACCCGAATTGTAATATTGTTCTCCCAACCCGTTTTGTAATAAATTGTAACAAAACAGAGTTTTGTTACAAAACGGGTTGTAACTGTCTACCCGAATTGTAATATTGTTCTCCCAACCCGTTTTGTAATAAATTGTTACAAAACGGGGTTTTGTTACAAAACGGATTGTAATTGTCTACCCGAATTGTAATAATGTTCTCGCAACCCGTTTTGTAATAAATTGTTACAAAACGGGGTTATGTTACAAAACGGGTTGTAACTGTCCACCCGAATTGTTATACCGGTAATGTTCTCCCAACCCGTTTTGTAATAATTCTATCAACACCATGTCAGTCATTTTGTTGGAATACAATAATTTGATAAATTCTGTTCAAAAAGAAATACACTCCATTCTATAGTGTCTTAAAGCCTGTTGTGTTTAGATCAATTTCTTTATCATAAAATACGATGCACAAGTGTATGACTTGACCAATACTATTGAGAATGATATATTTTCTCTTTTCATTGCGAACTTAATGTTTTATTACAATTCGGGGTTTTGTTACAAAACGGGTTGTAACTGTCTACCCGAATTGTAATAATGTTCTTGCAACCCGTTTTGTAATAAATTGTAACAAAACAGGGTTATATTACAAAATGGGTTGTAACCTTCTACCTGAATTGTTATAATGTTCTCCCAACCCGTTTTGTAATAATTGTATCAACACCATGTTAGTCATTTTGTTGGAATACAATAATCTTAAAAATTCTGTTCAAAAAGAAATACACTCCATTCTATAGTGTCTTAAAGCCTGTTGTGTTAAGATCAATTTTATAATCGTAAAATAAAATGCACAAGTGTAAAACTTCTACTCTATTGAGTATGATATATTTTCTCTTTTCATTACGGACTGTTTTATTAGAATTCGTGTTTTTGTTACAAAATGGGTTGTAATTGTCTACCCGAATTGTAAAAATGTTCTCCCAACCCATTTTGTAATAATCGTATCACCATTATGTTAGTAATTTTGTAGCATTATATTAATTTGATTCTGATAAATTTCATAATGGTAAAATTCATTGTATAAGTTTATAACTTGCCCAATTCTATTGAGAAAGATAGATTTTCTCTTTTCATTGCAAACTTAATGTTTTATTACAATTCGGGTTTTTATTACAAAACGGGTTGTAACTGTCTACCCGAATTGTAATAATGTTCTCCCAACCCGTTTTGTAATAAATTATTACAAAACGGGTTTTTATTACAAAACGGGTTGTAACATTGCTTTCCTGGAGCTTGGTAAAACCTATATGTGTATAACTGCCAATAGAAACCGCAGGAAAACATGGATAGGAGCACTGGGAACTGCAGCATAACTGAGATAATGTCAAAAACAGTATTAATCACAATACAATCAATGAAGTCCAATGCCAGAGCTAACACCGATCTTAATACCAACACCTGGGACCAGTGCAATAGCTCCTAATGGACTCTGTCCAGAGTCAATACCATTCTGTAGTAAATCTAGCCCCAAATCGTCTGGGCTAAACTATATTTGTAGACAGAATGTGAACCTATAATACTATTGAACTGAAAACCTATCCTCACAGGAAGTGCACTCTATCTAAGAATATCAACAAGGGCACTGTTTGTCTTCAACAACAGTACACTTCCTCATTCATGTACTTGTTTATTTGCTTGTCAGTGTTTGATTTCATCACATCTGATATTACGGGTTTTTTCGGATATCAAAATTGAAAGCAGGCAACAAATCTTACTCTAAACATAAAATCTGTCTTTCATGCGGTAGAAAACATTGTTGGAAAAGGAAAAAATGATGGTTACCAGCATTTTCTACTTTTCCCGCAATGTTTTCTATTGGATTCAATCTAAGGGTAGTTAGAAGTTGGGACTGTGTGGTAAAGAGTTAATTGACAAAAATGTTGAACACTATGTCAAACACTTTACAATCAATCAATTTAACCCATTACCACACAAGAAAATTCAGACTGGTCCAAATTGAAAGCATTTGCAGACAACAAAAATAAATGTGATTGAAAAATTGAAATTTGCCTTGGGAAGGGTAGAAAACATTGTGGGAAAAGGAGAAAATGCTGGTTACCAGCATTTTCTCCTTTTCCCACAATGTTTTCTAAAGGCTTATTTCTCAGGGGCGTCAAAAGTAGGGATTGTGTGGTAATGGGTTAAAAACGGGATGTTGTTGAACTGGTGAAAAGCATGGTGGAAAAGATTGGTCACAAATAATTCCTCTTTCCCCACAATAGTTCTTTTCCTCACTGGCAATAAAAAGCAAGAGCTTCTCAGAGCTGTGCATATATGTCTGATGGTTGCTTGTGATGGGGTTTAAAACCACTAAACAGCTAAGGTCATATCATGGCGGTCGGTGATGCACATGTGTTTCCTGGCTTTCTCACACCAGTACTTACACAGCTTTCTTTCCAAAGCCACTGACTACTTTTCTCACATGCTTCAGCAGAGATGAGAGACGAAAATACGCCAGAAAGGAAGTTCGCCTCAACCAAGTATCGAACACATGACCACCAGGTTTTGAGTCCCACACGCTCACCACTGAGCCATTTGGGCGGGCTGTATGTCTGAAGGGTGCTTGTCAGTGAAATGAGTTAAAATCTAGAACACCTACAGAGATCCAAATTTTAAGAGTCTGCATGCACGTCTACACATCATACAGATTCATTAAGTATTAAGTTTCAAATTTTTCTGATGGAAACTGTAGGAGTTGCACACACAAGAAACGGACTGACAGAGAACTGAGGCCATAACATAAAAAAATTATGACCCGTCTGGGGTATAAAAAGGTTCACTTGGTAAAGGGTCACAACCCTTGAAAGGCTAAAAAAATGAATGCTCATTCTGTACTATGACGATCTGATCTTGTTCTGTACATTTTTTATCTGATCCAAGTCTATGCTTACTGCTACAACCTTGAACACAACACGCAGTCAAAGATACGTAAATGGCAAACTACAATCTTACTCTTTAACACTTTACCAAATGACATAATTTTAGACTAGTCCGAATTGAAAGCATTTGCAGACGTCAAAATAAAAGTGACTGAAAATTTGAAATTTGTATCAAAGAGGAGAGAAAACATTGTGGGAAAAGGAGAAAACGCTGGTTACCATATTCCCATATTGTTTTCAAAAGGCTTCTTTTCCCACATTGTTTTCAAAAGGCTTCTTTCTCACGGTCGTCAAAAGTCAGCATTGTGTGGTAATGGATTAACAAATTATTATGAATATTAACCATCCTGATAACACGGAGCTTTTGAAAACACTGTGGAAAAAGGAGAAAATGCTGGTTGCCTTAATTTTCTTCTTGTCCCACTATGTTTGCTATTCTTTCACAGACAAATTCCATCATTTAAAATGTCATCTGCAAATGCTTCGAATTTGGACGAGTCAAAAGTTTTGTAGTGCCAGTAAACAGTTAACTCTTTACCACACAATTCCTTAAGTTTTAACAACCCTGAAGAAGATGGTTTTCAGACACATCACAGGAAAAATATAAACTGCCAGTAACCAATATTTACTCCTTTTCCCAGCGTTTTCTACCCTTTCAAGAACAATATGATATGAATAACATTGAATTTGTCGTCTGGAAATGCTTTCAATTTGGTCTAGTCTAAAATTTATCATTTAATAAAGAACTCATTACCGAACGACAATATTTCAACAACAATCCAAATCAAAAGCATTTGCAGACAACAAAATGAAAGTTACTGAAAATTTGAAATTTGTTTTGTGAAGGGAAGAAAAGATTGTGGGAAAAGGAGAAAATGCTGGTTACCAGCATTTTCTCCTTTTCCCAAAATGTTTTCTAAAGGCTTCTTTCTCAGGGTCATCAAAAGTAGGGACTGTATGGTAATGGGTTAAAATGGGACTATAAGTAGCTCCATAAATTACAGCATGTAGAAACAACCATCATAAATATGCGATGTAATACATTAGCATTTACTTATTAATTATTACACCAACCTAAACAACAATAAACAACAAACAGATTCATTAGACACTGAAACTGATATACAAAATCACAGAACAACTTGGCCCTTAACAAAACAATCCCTGGTTTTTACAACCCAGAGGAAGAACCACTCTAAAAACATTGTGAGAAAAGGAGAAAATGCTGGTTTCCAGCATTTTCTCCATTTCACACAATGTTTTCTACTCTTCTGAAGTCAGGTTTCAATTTTTGAGTCCCGTTTATTTTGTCGTCTGCAAATGCTTTCAATTTCGACAAGTCTAAAACTTTGTCTTTTGGTAAGGAGTTAAAGGCCAAATGGCTCTCAAAAAAACCAATCCAGATTTGAAAAATCATTTAAATTTTTATCATACCATAATTATGAAAGTATGAAAAATATTATCAAGATGATGATCTGTTACAATACTGTGGGACTAAATGTTAGTTTCTGGCAGAAAATGAACTTTAAACACAGCCAAGATAATGTGACTGGGCAACTTTTAATTTAGTTTTGAAATTAATCTCTCTGTCAGCAACTATCACAATGGACTAACTGTCAAATAACAGATTGTCATCTTCACAATAATTTCCAAATTTTTGAATGGTACAATTTGAATTCAATTATATTTTAACATCTACAATTTACTTCTTGTTGCTGTCAGGCTTTTCACCTGTTACCACAATTGAGGGCATTTGGAGACGACAAGTTCAGAGTGGCTCAAATGGTGCAATTTTGCTTTGATAAGGTAGAAAAATTGGGATTGTGTGGTAAAGAGTTAAAGCTCAACAGAGCTCACTGATCTTTTTATGCTTACATCTTTTGAAACACAAACCTATTTTTGTATCATTCCTTCAGGTAAAAAAGGCCTTTGAAAAAATGGCTGGAAAAAAGTATGAGTACCCTGTAACATCAATTTTACACTTAATCTTACAAAATTATACGAGACATGCTCTGACAAAAGGAGGCATAATGCATCTCCGTGATCCATGGTACCAAGCAAGCCATTACAGACTTGTGGATCCATAATTATCCACTTCTTTTAACTACCAACTTAATGCATCTCCGTGATCCATGGTACCCAGCAAGCCATTACATACTTATGGATCCATAATTATCCACTTTTAAATACCAACTTCATGCATCTCTGTGATCCATGGTACCAAGCAAGCCATTATATACTTATGGATCTATAATTATCCACTTCTTTAAACTTCCGACTTAATCCTTTCCCAAACAACAAACTTTAGACTGTTCTAAACTGAACTGAAAGAGTTTGGAGACCACAATTTTAAATTTGACGAAAATGGTAGAAAGTTCTACTGAAGGGATAATACTGTAGGAAAAAGAGAAATTGCTCGTTATGAGCAATTTCTCCATTTCCCACAGTGTTTTCAGAAGACTTGTACTGCACACACATAAAAACCAGGGGTTGTTTGGGAAAGGGTTAATGCATCTCTGTGATCCATGGTACCAAGGAAGCCATTACATACTTATGGATCCATAATTATCCACTTCTTTTAACTACCAACTTCATGCATCTCCGTGATCCATGGTACCCAATAAGCCATTACATACTTATGGATCCATAATTATCCACTTCTTTTTACTACCAACTTAATGCATCTACGTGATCCATGGTACCAAGCGAGCCATTACATACTTATGGATCCATAATTATCCACCTCTAACTTCCAACTTAATGCATCTCCGTGATCCATGGTACCCAGTAAGCCATTACATACTTATGGATCGATAATTATCCACTTCTTTTAACTTCCAACTTAATCATGAGGTAGACACATCCTTGGGTTGATACTTTTCCCATATCGTCGGTTTACTTCCAAAACCTCATAGCTACAGCTGGTAACAAGCTGTAGATACAAGGTTTTGGAAGTAAACCAACAGTATGCCCTAAGCCCCCTTTTCAGAGAGCATGGCTCATATACTTGGAGGAATAAATCCTTTCACATTTTACCAAACAGCAAAATTTTCAACTTGTCTTAACCCTTTACCACACAATCCCAACTTTTAACTACCTTGTAAAGGAAGCCTTTTGAAAACATTGTGGGAAAAGAAGAAAATGCTGGTAACCAGCATTTTCTCCTTTTCCCACAATTTTTTCTAACCTGCTAGAAACAAATCTCAATTTTTGAGTTACGTTTATTATGTTGCATGCAGGTGCTTTCAATTTGGACGAGTCTAAAATTTTGCTGTCTGGTAAACGGTTAAATGAGAATATCAAATTTTGTAAACAAAAAAATTAATTCTACTCAAAAATTGAAATTTGCTTTTGGAAACATGGAAAACATTGAAGGAAGAGAAGAAAATGCTGTAAACTGCAATGTTTTCCTTTTCCCATAAAGGTTTCAAATAGCTTTTCTCTAAAGGTCTTTAAAAAGAATCTGGCAGAGCTAGGAATCAAACGAGAGACCGTTGGTTTGAAGCCCTATAACGGTACGGAGTTACCAAACTCCGGAATGTCTTTTGTCCAAACTTTGCATTGGAGTTTTTAACGCCATTTCAACAGCTTGGGTCATATCACAGCAGTCACAACATCTACCCATAAATTTCCTGACTTTCTTACACCAGTACAAACACAACTTTCTTTTGAAGTCACTGTGAATGTTTTCACATGCCACAGAGGTGAGAGGTACAAAATCTCTAGAAAGGAGGTTTTCCTCAACCACGTATTGAATTGCAACCACCAGGTCACAAGTCAGATACTCTAACCATCGGCCAGACCACATTCAGGGAAATAATTTCAGAATTTTCCTGCCCACAAGTTTTAACCCTTTACCATTACCAACCAATTCCACGTTTTTAACTCTTTACCTAACAACAAAATTGTAGACTTGTCCAAACTGAAAGCATTTGAAGACAACAAAATTGATATGGCTCAAAAATTGAATTTTGGAAAGGTAGAAAACATTGTGGAGAAAGGAGAAAATGCTAGTAACAAGCTCCTTTTCCTACAATGTTTACAAATGGTTCTTTCTCAGGGTCTTGTGTGGTAAAGGGTTAACGATTCTGAAGGAGATTGCAAAAAATAGAAAACATGGTGGAAAATGGAGAAAATGCTAAATTATTGGTAACCAGCACTTTCGCCTTTTGCAGTAATGTTTTCTATCATTTCAAGAAATAAATCTTTTAAGCAACAAAATTTTGATTCCATCTACAAATGGTTTTTATTTTTAATTTCGTCGACAGTAAAATTGTTTTATTTGGTGAAAAGGTAACCTTCAATTCATTGTAAAAAAAATCATGTTCATGAAGATGCCATAAAATTAAAGGATGGAAACTCTCCACAGTTTCTTTCAAATGATGTGCCACTAAATGTGTTTTTCCTCAAAACACCCTATTACAGAATATAACCCTTTACTTCTAAATGCTGATTGAATTATTTGTCAAAAAATTATAGATTTTTCTGGTCTTTTTTTGGATTTTTAGCCCCCACAATAAAAGCATGTCCACCATATTCACGCATGTGCAGTCATTTGATTGATGGGCTGTTACAAAAATTAATGTTGTTTAATGCTGTTTTCAATGTTATTTCAGTTATATCGCAGCAGCCAGTGCACCTATCCATGCATTCCTGGAGACTCTTTTACCAGTACTCTGCACAATTTTCTTTCCAAGCCACTGCCTGCTTTCCAACATAACCATCATCAAATCATTTATGGTCAAAGGTGGGAGAGGAATGAATCCTGTCGCTATGACTGTCTTCAACATTCGGAAAGAAATTGGCCAAGCCAGATTGAAAGCTTTAATTTTGCAGATAACGAAATAAATGTACTGAAAAAAGTAAACTTGGGTTGGGAAGGGCAGAAAACATCGTGCGAAAAGGAGAAAATGCTGGTAACCAGCATTTTCTCCCTTTCCAACAATGTTTTCAAAAGGCTTCTTTCACAGGGTCATTAAAAGTCAGGATTGTGTTGCAATGAGTTAACCCTTTACTCCATAGATACTTCTTTCTACGAATTGCTTGTAGGAGCCTTTGGAAAACATTGTGTAAAAGGTGAAATTGCTCGTGACAAACAATTTCACCTTTTGTCACAATGTTTTCTGTGCTATCAAAAGGTGTCATATACCCATAAAAAAATGGCTTCATCCTTGCTGTTATTTAGGGTCAATTAGAGGTAACATAGAAATGCCTTATGGGGTAAAGGGTTAGGGGTGATAGATGAGAAACAAAAACTTTAATAGACTTCTGACAACTCTATCCTAATAACTTTCCCCAGTTCAATTTCAACTCTGTGCCCAGGTAATTTTATGGTATGATAAATAAATATTGTGAATGTATTGCTGTTTATAAGACAGGTTTTATTAATGCTGCATCCTGCCTTCAAGTATTCTATTTATAGCGCAGGAAAATGAGCGACCCTGCCAAAAGTGATAAGCATCACGAACAGATGCCAGACAACTGTTTTCTGTAGGTTAAAAACCTTTCCACCAAACAATCCAATGTTTTAATAACCTTGCAGGAGAAAACTTCTTTTAATCAATGTTGAAAAAGGAGTAAATGTTGCAAACCACCATTTTCTCCAATTGCTTCAATTTCATTCCACCCCTTTCACAAACAAATCCCATCATATGAGCAGAGTTTAATTTGTCGTCTGCCAATATCTGGATTTTGGCAAGTCTAAAATCTTGTCATCTGGGCCAGTATTCACCAACCATTCTTAGACTACTCTTTGTTGTATTCTCTTGAATTTTCTAAATTTGAACGTCACACAGATTGTTGTGTTGTGCTTTTGATTGGCTGAACCATTTGGGTTAATCAATCAGAAGCTGTGTACTTTCATACTTGGAAAATCTTGGAAAATAACAACAATGTTCTTGAGAATGACTGGCAAAAGGAGTCAGCATGCCTTTCCTCACTGATAGGGCTGACAAAGGGCCTGAAAAGTAACTTGAAAAGTGACTATCACAATATTTTTACTATCGCAGCATCAATATCACGATACTATCACTATCGAGAAAACCTAATATCACGATGCATCATGATATTATTCGGTTATATAAGATCTTCCTTAACTCATAACCAGATGACAAAATTTTAGACTTGTCCAAATTGAAAGCATTTGCAGACAACAAAATAAAAGTGATTGAAATTTGAAAATTGTTTTGTGAAGGGTAGAAAACATTGTGGGAAAAGAGAAAAAGCTGGTTACCAGCATTTTCTCCTTTTCCTACAATGTTTTTTAAAGGCTTCTTTCTCAGGGGTGTCAAAAGTAGGGATTGTGTGGTAATGGTTTAATACCCCATCTACGGCAGTTATTTGCGGGTCTTGACAGCAAATGTCCGATGTTTGCCCTTGTTTAATACCCCATCTCCGGCAGTTATTTGCGGGGCTTGACAGCAAATTTCTGATGTTTGCCCTACAAATTTGTAGTGTTTCCATCATGTTTCAATACTATATAACATAGTCTAAATGCTACTTTTAAATCAACATTCTCTCCCTCTTTCTCAGTGTCGTTAAAGTCAGGTGTATGCGGTAAACAATTCACCCAATGGCTTCTAAGTGCAACTCTCCGACCTTTAGCTGACAGTGTAGGTCAAGATCAGACTGCAGATAAAACCGTAGTCTGATTTTTTTATCTACCCTGTCTCATAAGGATATATTCCCCCCCCCCCCCCCCACACACACAAACAAGAGGGCCAAGATGGCCCTGGATCGCTCACCTGAATTTTTGAGATGACCATAGTCTATTTTTTTTTTTAGGTATTCAAACATTGGAACCAAATTTATAATTTTGCCAAGCAATTTTCAAAAGGTCACCTGTAAAAATCATTTCGAAATCTGACCATCAGTTTCAAAAAGAAGAGTTTTTAAGAATTCTTCATTTCTGTATAAGAGCAAGTAGCCCCCATCCATGAGAGCCATGTTTCTTGATGGATCAAAATTTACAAACAAGTTTTGAAAAGGGTCACCCAAGGAACATCTCTCTGAAATAATTTCAAAATCTGACCAGGGGTTTCAGAGAAAGAGAATTTTAAAGAATTTCATCATGTCCATATAGTGCAAGTAGCCCCCATTCACAAGACCATGTTTCTTGATGGATCAAAATTATATGTACAGCTTTTGGAAAGGGTCCCACAAGGAACATCTCTGTCAAATTATTTTAAAATCTGACCACAGGTTTCAGAGAAGAAGAATTTTCAAGAATTTCTTCATTTCCATATAGTGCAAGTAGCCCCCATTCACTAGAGCCATGTTTCTTGGCCAATCAAAATTTTGCGAACAATTTTAGAAAAGGGTCACCCAAGGAACATCTCTGTGAAATTATTTCAAAATCTGTCCAGCCATTTCAGAGAAGAAGAATTTTCAAGAATTTCTTCATTTCTATATAGTGCAAGTAGCCCCCATTCACCAGAGCCATGTTTCTTGACCAATCAAAATTTCGCGAACAATTTTTGAAAAGGGTAACCCAAGGAACAAGTCTGTGAAATTATTTCAAAATCTAACCAGCGGTTTCTGAGAAGTAGAATTTTTAAGAATTTCTTCATTTCTGTATAGTGCAAGAAGCCCCCATTCACCAGAGCCATGTTTCTTGACAGATCAAAATTTCGCGAACAATTTTTGAAAAGGGTCATCCAAGGAACATCTCTGTGAAATTATTTTAAAATCTGACCAGCGGTTACAGAGAAGAAGAATTTTTAAGAATTTCTTCATTTCTGTACAGTGCAAGAAGCCCCCATTCACCAGAGCCATGTTTCTTGACGGATCAAAATTTCACGAACAATTTTTGAAAAGGGTCACCCAAGGAACATCTCTGTGAAATTATTCTAAAATCTGGCCAGCGGTTTCAGAGAAGAAGAATTTTTAAGAATTTCATCATTTCTGTATAGTGCAAGAAGCCCCCATTCACCAGAGCCATGTTTCTTGACGGATCAAAATTTCGCGAACAATTTTTTAAAAGGGTCACCCAAGGAACATCTGTGTGAAATTATTTTAAAATCTGGTCAGCGGTTTCAGAGAAGAAGATTTTTAAAGAATTTGCTAAAAAATTCCATTTCGTTGCCATGGCAACCAGAGTTTTTGACGGAATCAAATTCTGTGAACAATTTTTAAAGAGGACCTCCCAAGGAACATTCCAGCCAAGTTTGGTCCAAATCCGCCCAGCGGTTTAGGAGGAGTTGATGTTTAAAGAATTGTTGACGACGCACGACGCACGACGCACTGACGCACGACGGACGACGCACGACGCACGACGGACACCGGGTGATCCTAAAAGCTCCCCTTGAGCACGTTGTGCTCAGGTGAGCTAAAAAAACAACCCTTTGAAATAGTCAAAGTTGGGTTTTTAGTAACGGCTTAACCAAATGATCACATCTTAGACTGGTCCAAATTAAAAGCATTTTGCATGCAACAAAATAAATGTGACACAAAAAATTGAAATTTGTGCTTGCAAGGGTACAAAACGTCGTGGGGAAAGGAGAAAATGCTGGTTACCAGCATTTTCTCCTATTCCCACAATGTTTTCAAAAGCTTTCTTTCTCAGGGTTGTTTAAGTCTAGAATGTGTGGTGAAGGGTTAAGAGTTTCATTCCAGTTATTTGGCAGGACAAGCATTAACTCTTTACCACACAATCCCGACTATTAACGACCCCAAGGAAGAATTCTTTTGAAAACATTGTGGGAAAAGGAGAAAATGCTGGTAACCAGCATTTTCTCCTTTTCCCACAATGTTTTGTATTCTTCTAAATGTCAAGTTTCAATTTCTGAGTCACTTATTTTGTCGTCTGCAAATGCTTTCAATTTGGACCAATCTAAAATTTTCTCCTTTGCTGAAGAGTTAAATCCCCATATTTCACAGCATGGCTCTACATTTCACTCCAACCACATGAAAGAAGCTGATGCTATGGAATAAGAAACAGAAATTAACCTACTAACATGATCAATCTGTAATTGCCTATGTAACTTTCGGAAATGTCAATTTAGGGCCAATTACAGATAACATGGTTACCATAGTGATCACATTTTCAAAATTCATAGGAAGTCTAATTTTGGTTCATGTTTTGAAAAAAAAAGTAATGTTCAACATTGAAAAAGTTACACCCATTTATAACTCAGTCAAAACCATTATTCAGCATCTTTAGTAGACTTCAGTTTTTGTTGCGGAAAAACTAGAATATGACACCACTCGTTGTCTGTGCATGTCATAAGATTCAGCCTGTCTTATATGACACATCACTCTCCCTGATATTGGGGAGACTGTAAGATACACAAAATAGTTAAATAAAGTAGCAATGGAGAAAATGGCTTTTATCAATAAGTCTGAGAAACAAGAAGGCCATGATGGCCCTGTATCACTCCACTGGCATTTTAACAATTTACCACACAAATTAAAGTGTTCATGACCCTGAAAAAGAGGGCCTTTGGAAACGGTGAACACTGTCAGGCAATACAAGCAGGTTAATTCATTGGCATGAAAGGTAAAGTTCTTGGAAAATAATCCCTAAATGATAGAAACCTTACTATGAATTTAATATTTAAATCATGTGTGCATAACTATTAGCATCAAAATGAATCACTATCCCTAAAAACAGAATATTTTCTATCAAACAAGAGGACCATGATGGCCATGTATTGCTCTACTGGCTAATAAGTGAAAACACTACAAGCCAAACATTACAATATTTGGCCAATTGATTTCAAACTTGAGGACATACAAATTTTTTTCTATAAAATCCTACATGAAAGTTGTGACCCCCGGGCAAAGCCAATTTTGACTACAAAGCCTTAATTACTTGATTTTCTGGTGGAGGTCCACAAGATAAAGCCCCCAAACCAACTAAAACAGGTCTAGAATGTGTGGTTATAAACAGGAAGATTTTCAAAGTTTTCTTAATAAAAGGCCATGTAAAACATGAAATCCATGAGACAGGGGTAAATTTAGTAGCCCTAGTCTTCATTATGGTTGGTAACAAGATGACTTAGAAAGTTTTCACCACAAAAGCCCATGTAAAACTGTGACCCCTGGTATGGGGACAAACTTGACCCCAAGGCTACAACATGGGCCCTCCTGCTAGAGGCCACTAGATAAAGCTACATGCAAAATTTGGTAGCCCTTGGCCTTATGCCTTGGTACAAGTAGATTTTTAAAAATTTCCCAATATGAGCCCATGTAAAATTTGTGACCCCCCAGGATGGGGCCAAATTTAATCCAAGGACTAAAATTTGGGCACCTTTGGTAGATAACCACTTAATATAGCTAGGTGCAAAATTGAGTAGCCCTTAAGGTCTTATGGTTTGTAGGAGAAAAATTTCAAAGTTTTCCCTATATAAGCCCATATAAAACTTGTGACCCTTGGGGCCAGGCCAAATTTGACCCCTGGGCTATCATTTGGGCACTCTTGGTAGACAACCACTTGATAAAGATACATGCCATATTTGGTAGCCCTTAGACCCTATGGCTAGGTAACAGAAGGATTTTAAAGTGATCCTCATAAAAGCCCATACAAAATTTGTGACCCTTGGGGCCAGACCCCTGGGCTATCATTTGGGCACTCTTGGTAGACAACCATTGATAAAGATACATGCTAAATTTGGTAGCCCTAGACCCTATGGCTAGGTAACAGAAGGATTTTAAAGTGTTCCCTATATAAGCCCATATAAAACTTGTGACCCCCAAGGATGGGGCCAGTTTTGACCCCAGGGCTATTATTTGAAGGAACTTGGCCGAGGTCCACTAGATGAAGCTAGATGAGGCTCTGAAGTGTCTTGACCAAGGACACTCCAGTGAAAAAACCCAGTGGAGCTAGTGAGGCTCAAGCCCAGGACCTCCAGGTCACGAGTCCTAAACTTTGTCACTGAGCCACACAAAACCCTGAAACCAGTCCTGTGGAAAAGGGTTCAACACAAATTCTGCAAAAAAAGTCTGCATAATAAAATATAATAATCTAGAAACTTTATATCATGATGGGCACTTTCTATTCCACCCATCTATTACTCCCATTATCTAATTACCTCATTGTCTTTTTCAGATGCAGAACTACAGACAAATACCCACCAGATGGCATTCAACAAATACACATCTATCTAATATGGGCATTCTGGGTACATAACCGGACTAATTTTTCATGACAAAAACCGTTACTTTGAATTTCAAAATAAAATAAATGTTACTCACTCAGTAAAACGCTACCTGGTGCGATTTATTCAGTTATGATCAAGTAGCGGGTAACCTTTGAATGAACCGGCCATTTATTAAAACAGTCCCTACAGGCTTGGCAGTGGCTTCAGTATAAGCCCTAGTTTTCCCAAGTATCGGGGAATGGGTGATGTGTCATATAAGACAGGTTGAATCTTACAAGAAT
Source organism: Tridacna crocea (assembly GCA_943736015.1). NCBI lineage: Eukaryota > Metazoa > Mollusca > Bivalvia > Cardiida > Cardiidae > Tridacna > Tridacna crocea. Next base: position 50,575,625 of record OX031063.1, read on the forward strand.
ATGACATTGCGCAGACAATGGACAAATGCTCTGTTGGTTTCACCAAACTAACAAATTTCCATCTGTCCCCTTTGTAAGCATTTTAGACAATTAATTAACCCTTTCCCAAACACCAAATCTTTTACTCTTCCAAACCGAAAGAGTTTGCAGACGACAATTTTAGATTTTGAGAAAATAGCAGAAAGTTCTCAAAAAGGATAGAAAACACTGTGGGAAAAGGAGAAACTGCTCGTTACGAGCAATTTCTCCTTTTCCTATCGTGTTTTCAAAAGACTTTTACTGCAAACACATGAAAACCCGGGCTTGTTGCAGAAAGGGTTAATCTAATCATTCATATGAAAGGATATGACTGAGCTCGAGATAGAGGGTGTAATTTTGACTTCAAAATTGAAAACATTATTTATTCTCTGCTGAATCCTATGTTATGGGTAATCATTAGAATCGTCTCATCAAGACGATTCTAATGAGTACCAACAACATAGGGTTTATTCTTCTAAAGCTAATAGCTGCTTTCCAACATAACAATTACTAAAACCATAATTAGCTGTATTTGAGTTAACCCTTTACTACACAATCCTGACTTTTAATGACTCTGAAAAAGAAAGCCTTTGAAAACATTGTGGGAAAAGGAGAAAATGCTGGTAACCAGCATTTTCTCCTTTTCACACAATGCTCTCTACCCTTTTCAAATCAGATTTCAAGTTTTGAGTTACATCTATTGTGTTGTCTGCAAATGCTTTCAATTTGGACTAGACCAATATTTTGTTGTTTGGTAAAGAGTCAGATGAATGCAGTCACAATAGCTATCATCAATCCCTAGAGAGAAATATGCCCAGCTGAAGATTCAAACCAGTCACCCCGTGGTCTCAAGCCCTGTATTGGGGATGTTACCAACTGAACCCGCAGGTTTGGGTATCTGCAGAGAAACATTTGACTATCATACAGATCTTATTAGATGACATTAAAAATGAGAATAGTCATATAAAATACATTCAAGAGCTGTAAATTACAAATCCCAAAGCCATAATCAGAAAAGCCATAGAAACAAACGTTATACAGACCTTTGGGAAGAGGGCTTTTGAAAACATCGATGGAAAAGGAGAAAATGCTGGAAACCAGCATTTCACTCCTTTCCTACCAGTGTTTTGTATCAATTAAAAAAAAATACAAAGTTTGCTCTACATTAATTTTGTTGTCTGCAAATGGTTTAGATTTGGACAGGTCCAATTATTTTTCATTTGGTAAAAAGTCTGTTATATAGTCACAGAGGACTCCAATCATATTGAAAACTTTCTAAAAAGTGCCCATGAAGTTAATAATGAATAATTACAGAATAATTTGGCTGAAAGACTAGAGCAGCAATTACCAAAATATTTCCGAAGTGAATCAGGCAAGGTGAGATAAGGAATAGAGTTCTTACAGAGCTCTGTTTGATTACAGCATTATTACAGAATTTCTCACAAGCAGGTCAGAAAGTTACCACTGAACCAGTCTTATTTGTTTATAATTATCAATTGTGTAGAACCAGTCTGGCTTAACCCTTAATCAAACAAACTAGAGTTTTTTCAACCCGGAGAAAGAAATCTTATGAAAGCTTTGCGCAACAAGAGGACCATGATGGCCCAGTATCGCGCCACTGACTAATAAAGGTGCAATATATGCAACTGGGCATGATTTTCCATGACTCACAAATCCTGAGTCACAGACGCGATTTTAATCTAAATGACCTCCAAAATAAACAAGTGGCTTCTTTAAAAAAGAAGCCAGGAGAGGTCGACATCATTTTTTTCTAATACTTTTTATGCTTTTAGGTTAAATATATCTAGGTACATGTAAAGAAACAAGCAAGACAATAAACGGGTAGTTGAAATCTGTTCAGTTGTAAATATACATTCATCAAAGTGGATGGCAAAAACAGGATTCCGTATTCATCCGTCCTTGTAATTTATGTAAGTCACACGACCTTCTTCCCGCGTTTTAAGGTCACGTGATTTTTTCTGCTGTGTCCGTTTCTATTTTTAACGAAATTCTTTTTTCTTTTTCTTCTTTTTGTTAAGATTTAAGATTGTAATACAAAATTAAAATTGTTGGAAAGGGAATATGTAATTAAATCCTTACAATTTTGTTGAAATTCGCGATATAGAAACAAACCACGTCTATTTCCTATTTCAGTTTTTAGACTTCGATTTCTTTATAAAATCATGACGAAACAGACTGTGTATCGGAACAATTCCCCTACAAAGATTGGATTTAGACAGCAATTTCTGAGGCAGTCTGCCTTTTAAACACAACACTGTTGGAGAGGTCTGATGACCTCTCCAATAACAATGCGTCATCGGTGACGTAACTTTCCAAAATCTAAATCATGTTCGAAACTGAATATAGTGTCGTAAATCCAGTCTGTTCTTGCTTCAATGTCAGCCGAACATTGAACATTCTCTTTTTCACTTCAGGGTTTATTTAAGATGAAAGTGGTCTTTCGGCAATTTATTTATAGAATAAGACCGGTTTACGACATGTGTCGTAAATAAGGGCCCAGTCAAAGTCTTGGTTGGGTTCTCTGTATTTCATGGCATATGTTATACGATTTCAGGTGTATAAAAGCACACATTACCAGTCTGTGCCATCCCAGGTAAATGTCACGAAGAAGAAGACTGTAGCATTCTTTTATTGTCTGCTTCCTAAAACTACCAATCAAGCCACATCAAGCAGCAATTCAGACAAAAATGTTTGGTCTGTCAAAAAGTGAAATCGACCATTCCGTCAGAAATGACTAACCAACTTTTCTATCTTTGTGTTAAAGGTGAAATGCATTATAAATCATGCTTAAAATTGATGACAAAGAGATTCATCTATTTTGACCCCCTACATTAAAGAAATGACCCTCAACTAATGAGGAAAGGGGTCACAATGACCCCCAATTTTTAAAGCCGAGGGAAAACCCTGCATGGGCAGTCATTAAACTGTAAGAAAGCTGAATTGCGATAATATTTTGTTGAGAAAATAAGCCTAATGCTCCTTTTCCACTCCCCCCCCCTACTTCCAATTTAATATTAGAGGCACAGTAGTGGCCAATGAACACAATGCCACTGTTAGTATGCATATGGATTTCAATCATACCATTTACCAAATGGTGAAGCCAATCAGAAATTCTGTTACTTTCACAATGATGAAATTCTGAAGAATATGACGAAGAATGTTCTGAAGAATGGTTGGTAAATACGGACCCAGATTATCATCTTCACAACATTTTCCATACTTTTTACATACAGGATTCAAATTATTAGATGCATCATAAAATCTGCACTATTTTTTACCACTATTGGGCCTTTAACTCATTACCAAAAGACAAAATTTAAGGATTGTCCAAATCGAAAGCATTTGCGGGTGACAAATAAAAGTGACTGAAAATTTGAAATTTGTTTTGTGAAGGGTAGAAAACATTTTGCCAAAAGAAGAAAATGCTGGTTACCAGCATTTTCTCCTTTTCCCATAATGTTTTCGAAAGACATTCTTTCTCAGGGTTGTCAAAAGTAGAGATTGGGTAGTAATGGGTTAACTTTCTACCAATTGACAAAGTTTTAGGTTTGTCCAAATCAAAAGCATTTGTAGGCAACAAAAATAAAAGTGACCGAAAATTTGAAATTTGTTTTGTGAAGGGTAGAAAACATTTTGCCAAATAGAGAAAATGCTGCTTACCAGCATTTTCTCCTTTTCCCATAATGTTTTCTAAAGACTTCTTTCTCAGTGTCATCAAAAGTAGGGATTTTGTGGTAATGGGTTAAATGGGTAGAAATCATTATGTGAAATGTAGAAAATACTGGTAACTAGCATTTTCTACTTTTCTCACGTTTTAAAAAAAGTTCTCTTAAATTTCACAAAAAGCGTAATGATTATTTGGAAAATGTCGGTAAAGCTACTTGGTACCTCTCTCAGATATGACAGACCAGGTGTGAAATGTAGCATTGCAGTTGTTGATTTTAAGTGCAGTAATTCAAAATGGTAATATCATGAACACTTCAAAAAATTAAAACAATTATCACCTCTCTCGCAGAAATATTTTGCAATCATAATACATTAATCTGTAAATTGGCACCATTACTCACATTGCTTTCTCCAAAATAATAACCTTTAACTTTTACCTGATATGCCATTTGAGGCTCTCCCATTTCAGCAGCAAATAAAGATATTATGATGTCAATAATATGGACAAATGAGTATACAAATATCTTATTGAGTGGAAAACATTGTGGGAAAAGGAGAAATTGCTCGTTATGAGCAATTTCTCCTTTTCCCACAATGTTTTCAAAAGCTGTCTGTTGTTGATACGTCAAAATGAGTATCTATGGAGTAAAGGGTTAAAGCCCTTTCCGAACTATATTTGCTCATGCAGCCAGGTGTATATCAAGATCAAACTGTACAAAACATGAAGCATGATCTTAGATCTGTACTGTCCAGTGTCCAGTCTGTTCAGTTACAATAGATAAAATTGCGACTATTTGGGCCTTATTCCCAGACAGAAAAAGTTTATTTCTGTTTATTTGGCACTCTTGCTATTCAAACCACTGTAGCCCTATACCTAGGGTACCTTCCACTAAAGTTCATGCACACAAAACTTGGGTACCAGTTTTTGTATGCAAGCATCAAGTCCGAAAAAACAAGTTTCACTGAACTTCATGACTTTACAATTTGAATAAGTATTTCCACAACTTTACACTGCTTCATATATTTGGGTACAGCAGGGATCCAATGTGTGTCTATTCTATCCAAACAAGAGGGTCATGATGGCCCTGCAGTCACTCACCTGGGTTGTTTGACCAAACATGACCACTTTCAATCTCTTCTTGAGATATAATGACCAACATTCGACCATGACTTTCACGAGTATTTGACTGAAAATGTGGTCTCTGGAGCATAGACAAGGTTTTTTGACGATTTGACTCAGTGACCTAGTTATTGACCTGATATGACCCATTTGCAAACTGGTCCAAGAAAACATCAGTACAAATAGTCTGACCAAGTTTCATTAGTATTGCGCTAAAAATGTAGCCTCTAGAAAGTAAACAAGGTTTTTGGAATATTTGACCCAGTGACCTAGTTTTTAACCCAATATAACCCATTTTTAAACTTGTCTGAGACATTATCAAGAAAAACATTCTGACCAAGTTTCAACAGTTTGGATTGAAAATTTGGCCTCTATAGTGTACATAAGGTTTTTCTAAGAAATGACCTAGGTAGAGCTAAATAACACTTTACCAAACAATCATGCTTTTTAGAGAGCCAATAAAAGGAACTTTAGAAAATATTGTTTGAACAGGACATAAAGCTAGTAACTATAGCATTATCTCTTTTTCCAACAATATTTTGTACCCTTTCAAAAATAAATCATGCCGTCCATGCCACAATTAAGGTCAATGTTCTGGTGAGGTAGAACATTGGCCTCACAATCATATGGTCCGCAGGATTCCCTAGAATGGGGGCAAGTCTTGCAGACTTTTCATTGGCCAATACATTCTGGCCATTAGAACTAAAATCATGAGATATGAGTATAAGCTGCTGAAACTTATTTCTCAATCCATGTCAAAAGAAATATGTCTAACTCTATTTCATCTGTTGTCTGCAAATGTTTTGGATCCAGACATGTCCAAAACTTTGTAGTTATGTAAAGAATTAAAACTTTACCTACCTCTTTCAGCATTTTCAATGCATCCACATACTCTTTTTCATTTCTGTACAATTCCTCAACAATGTGGTATCTTTTATCCTGAAGATACAGAAAATACACAATATACTATGATGACATTAGGTTTACTCCTACATCTATGTAGCAGTCCTGTATGGGTAAGTGGCAAAATATACGACTCTTAACCCATTACCAAACGACAATATTTTAGACTGGTCCAAATTGAAAGCATTTGCAGACGACAAAATGAAAGTGACTGATAATTTGAAATTTGTTTTCTGAAAGGTAGAAAACACTGTGGGAAAAGGAGAAAATGCTGGTTACCATCATTTTCTCCTTTTCCCAAAATGTTTTCTAAAGGCTTCTTTCTCAGGGGCGTCAAAAGTAGGGATTGAGTGGTAATGGGTTAAACTTGAGGGCCCTGGAAGTCCTGGGTTCAACGCCCACTAGAAGCTTCAAAAGACTTTCTCTGAGAGTCCTTGGCACTGTTTGGCAAATGACTTTCAGAGAGGGAACAGCTTTCCCATAACAGTGCAGTGATAATGGACATCTTAAAAATCAGAGGAACAAAGTTAATGACCTAAAGAGCTGTTATCAAGTGAATCTTGAAGGAACCAAGTTCCATCTGTGTGTATTATGAGTGGATACAGTGACACTTTGAATTCCTTAGAGAATCATAAAAACACTATGAAAAATAACACTATAATGTTCAATATTTCGGATATTGCCTTTTTTCAAGAGTTAAAAACACTTTAACAGTGACGTTACATTGCATGGCAGAGTTGACGTCACCTTTTATAAGTATAACAATCTGGCTGCATGATACATGCTAAAAAATGTTTTAGAAGGATAAAGTGTTTCTAACTCTTGAAAACGGAAAGAGCCAAAATAATTTGAATATTGGAGTGTTATTTTTCATTGTGCATGAGTGGATATTTTTCCCATTCAATAATGACAGTGTCAAAGATATGACACAGACAATGCAGAAGATGTAGATGAAAATGCAAATGACAACAGGGCTTAATGACAATTCCTAGAGGTTTTCGAAAACAGCCGAGCTAAAAATTGCAACATAAAAACTATTACTGCTACACTGTCTCACAAAATAGCAAACCCAAGTTTAACACTTTACCATCCAATCCCAACTTAAAATGACCCTGAGAAAGAAGCCTTTTGAAAACATTGTGTGAAAAGGAGAAAATGCTGGTAAACAGCATTTTCTCCTTTTATAACTATTTTTTCTACCCTTCTCAAACCAAATTTCAGTTTGTCAGTCACAATTATTTTGTCATCTGTAAATGGTAAGAACTTGGATCAGTCTATAATTTTGTCGTTTGGTAAAGAGTTAAGTGAAAACTGAACCTCTTGAAACCCCAAATAACCAGAGATCTTGTAAACAACGTTTCATATGATTCTCTCAGAAATCGTTATCAGCCAATAAAATACTCTGCTTGTTGAAATAGTGAAAGCATTTTGAAATTTTACTTCGGAAGTATAGAAAACATTATGGGAAAAGGAGAAAATGCTGGTTACCAGCATTTTCTCCTTTTCCCACAATGTTTTCAAAAGTCTTCTGTAGAAGACTGTTCAGATTGGGTGATAAAGGGTAAAGTCCATCAATAAAAGTCTTTGACTTTCAGACAATACCCTGAATAAAGAAAAAAACTAGGCCGAGATAACCAACTATCATAAAATTTCTCCGATAAGGTTCATGCCCCATTCATCACCAGATATATCCAACAGTTTGGGGTGCAGCTTGTTTATTTGATGTTTAACCCTTTACCAGACCACAAAATTTTAGCATTGTCCAAATTCAAATCATTTGCAGACAACAATTTAAATGTGGCTCAGATCGTGATATCTTTCTCTGATAGGATAGAGAACATTTTGGAAAAGGAGAAAATGCTTGTTTTCAGCACCAATAGGGCTTCTTTCCAAGGACTGTTACAAATCAGCATAGTCAAAGAGTTACTTCTTCACCAAACAATCCATTTCAGGAACTCTTCAATAGGAGGAGGGCTTTTGAAAACATTGTGGGAAAAGAAGAAAGTGCTGTTAACCAGCATTTTCTGCTTTTCCCACATTGTTTTCTATCCTTTTGATGACAAGCCTCATAACTTGTGCTATATTCAAATCGTCATCTGCAAATGCTTTCAATTCTGATAAGTCTGCAGTTTTGTGGTCGGGTAAAAAGTCAACTCTTTACTTTACAACAAAACAAGATTATTTATTCATACTGATAGCACTTTCAAACCACAAATCATATGATTGGATCATATTAGATCTCTTTGAACGGGAAGTAAACAAAGTGAGAACAGACAACAATGCTAGTTACCAGCATTTCCTCCTTTTTCCCCTCACAATGTTTACAATAACTTGATTCCTCAGGGTTGTTGAAAGACTGGATTGTTTATGGGATGTTTTGCAGTCTACACATCACGCTGATTCTGTTTATTACATACACTTGGTGCAAAATGCACTTTATATAATACCACACAATGCCAATGATACCACCAACAGACTGCTCGCATCTTGCAGCAGACGGCTTTTAACTCTTTACCAAACAACAATATTCAGGACGTGACCAAATTGAAAGCAAAGAAATGAAATGAAGCTCCTCGTTAGATTTCTTTCTTTGATAGCGTAGAAAACATTGTGGGGAAAGGAGAAAATGCTGGTTACCAGCATTTTCTCTTTTTCTCATAATGTTTTCAAGAGGCCTTCTTTTTCAGGGTTTGAAAACTTCAGATTGTTTGGTACAGAGTTACAAGCTATATGGTTTAATAAAAATCAAAGTACTGAAAGTACTAACAACAATATGGAATAAGAAAAATCAAAGTACTGAAAGTACTAACAAACTAGCAAATATGTAATAAGCTGATAGTAAAGATAAAACTTGAATGGTCCTTGCATGATTGAAAGAAAAATGGTCCAATCTCTTTACCTTATGAAAGAATTTCAGACCAGGTGCAAATTGAAAGCACTTGCAGACTATAAACAATTTGTAGCATGTAACTCAAAATGATGATTATCAGACTCTCATAGGGTACAAAACAATATGGTTACCAGCATTTACTCATTTTCACACAATGATTTCTAAACCTTCTTCATCAAACTCTGTAATTACTCAAGACTGTATTATAAAGGTTTAGGTCAAGGTGTATTGTACCATGTTAAGGTTTGTTCAGTTGTACTGCCTTCTACTGCAATTTTATACCACATTCTCTCAAGGTTAACAATAAATCAGCATAAAAACGGCCAGTTCTTCTGTTTGAATAAAATTTTACCGAGTTCCAAGGAACCAGTGTCACTGAAAAGAAAGGAGAATTTCAGACTTCTCTAAACTGAAAGCACTGAAAATGACAAAAGAAAAGTGACACTAACACTGAAATTGGTGTAAAAAAGGGTAGAAAAAAATAGTGGGAAAAGGAGAAAATGCTTGTTACAAGTATTTTCTACTTTTCCCACACTATTTTCAAAGTCCTTGGCCTTCCTATGGTTATTACAAATCAGGATTGTGTGGACTGATAAAGGGTTTTGCAGACTTAATTTGCTGAGCATGTTGGTGGAGGTCACTCGATTTTCTGTGAAAGTTCATACAACCTGTTTTGAAAATATTTTTTTGCTTAGTTTCACAAGAAATTTAACACTTCATGCGAATGCAAAAATCTGTATCATTAGTCTTTCATTAACCAATCTTAAAAGGCAGGACCTTTCAGCCATTAGTCTTGGAAAGATCGAGAATGTTCCGTCTTTATTGTCAGGTAATACCCCCGTCACATATTCACGGAAGACCGCCACGGAAGAGCTACGGATTCGTTCTGGCATCGTCCGTGACAACTCGTACTAATCAGTAGCTCTCCCTTATGAAACCGTAATCATTCGTAGTAGTCCTTGTATATCCGTAGCGGTCCTTGACAATTTTTGAACATGCACAAAAATTCGCTACAGATCAAACGACAGTAGCGTATCCTTACTAGTCCGTATTAGACCGTACTGATACGTTCTGCTCCGTATTAAAACCGTATCAGTCCGTACTTATCCATAGGCCCAAATTTTTTTCAGGATTTGATACGGAGAACTACGTATTAGCTACGATTATGATACGGGTTTGTCACGGAAAGTCACGATCTTAATACGTTGTAGTACAGAGAGGCAGGGATTCGCACGGTCTTTTACGGTTTTCTACGTTGCAACACAACACAGAACGGAATTGTAAGGGACCACTACTTCTTTGGTTAAAGGTTCGGGTTCCATCAGAAGCTGGTTCTGATCTGGCTGGTTGGTGAACATCCAGCTAGTTAAATGTATGGTTAGTTGTTGCCTGCCTGGTCCCATGCATTAAGGATAGGAATCAGGAGTAAAGATGCTCAGAGAATAAGGTACAGTCAAACCTGCCCGATTGGCCACCTGTATAAGAGCGCCACCTGCTTCAGTGAGACACTTCCGTACATCCCCAATGCAATTTACTCTAAAATGAACCTTGATAAGAGCGCCACCTGCATGACCCGGCCAACGGCCAGTACTTTTGGGTCCGAAAATCGGCCGAAACCTGCATAAACGCGCCACCAAAATTTTATGATGACTGGTTTTCAAACTTATATACTCGGGTAAAAAGATCGAAAATGCCGGCGCCATTTTTGTTCACCGATCAGGAAACCCGACATACATAGTCCTGTGTTAAGGGTTTAATGTTGCTGACTTGGCTTGATTAGACAATGAAATCAATAATTGTTCACTTGTTAATCGTTTTATGACCACCAAATACTATAAAGAAGATGTTTAGCTGGAAACAAACACCCTTCAGCCTTAAAATGGGTCGGAGATTATCACAATTTGACAGGTGTCATTATTCAATTATCGATCATTGTAGAACAATATGACGAATTTGAAAACCGATACAGACCAGATTTTTACACATTAATGCGTATTTTTGATAATCCATTTCACACTTATTATGACTGACACGTATAAATGATTATGCAGAGGCAAATTTGAGACAATAGCTCTCTCAATCTTCGTAAAGCATTTCTACCAGACTGTGACATAAATTGTGGATTATAAAATAAGGACTGTACCTTATCTTCCTGTGTAAATTAAATATATTTTTAGATTTTTTTTTTCTTTAACCCATTACAACATAATAGCTACATTTGACGACTCTGGAGAAGAAACTGTCTAAAACATTGTGGGAAAAGGAGAAAATGCTGGTAACCAGCTTTTTCTCCTTTTCCCACAATGTTTTCTACCCTTCCCAAAACAAATTTCAATGTTTGACTCACACTAATTTTGTCATCTGCTTATGCTTTGAATTTGGACCAGTCTAAAATTTTGTAGTCTGGTAAAGAGTTAATTGGGAAATGTCCAATAATTTAATAATTTTGGTGGATTCTCAAGTCATTCAGATGGGTTATTAGCTCTTGTCCAAACAATCCAAAAAAAAATGTAAAAGTTACATGATTTTTGGCCACATCAAATCTATTGCCTGTAGCATCTTTCAAGTTGGGTCAGTCCAAAATTTTGGACGTATTGAGTCACCTCGGTTATAAAACCTGGATAAGACAGCCACCTGTATAAGACAGCCACTTTGGGTCAGTCCCAGAGCTGGCTGTCTTATACAGGTTTGACTGTACGTGTCTCATAAACACAGGAGGCTGGCCCTTTCAGTATGGGTGATATTAATTATAATGAACAAGCACTTTACTTTTAAAACATAAACATTTACCATAATCAGTGTAATTGTGAAATAAACAGCACATTTTATGAACAGAATAGAAACATTATTGATCAATATTTTCATTGAACCCTTTCCCATTCAACCCCTTCTTTTTATGGGTCTTCAACAGACAACCTTACAAAACAATGAAGAAAAAAGAAAAATGCCAAAAATATGCAATTTCTCCATTTCCCACAATGTTTTCTACCTTGTTGTAGAACTGAAGCTCATTTGTAACAAATTTACAATTGTTGTCTGCAGATGCTTTCAGTCTCGTGGAGGCTAAAATTTGTCAACTGGCGATAGGCTATTGATCATAATAATCTGGTAATAATAGACAGAGGATATATGGACTATAGATTGGCTTTTATGAAGACCCATTCATGGCCAGTTTGAAGCTCTCATGGCCGAACTTGTTGCATTTTGAAAATGAGCCAGCTAGAGGTTGTGAGAAGATGCTAAATCATGGTAGGTCCGTATCGATCCGTGGCAATTCGTACTACTCTGTATCGGATCGTTCTTATTCGTACTAATCCATACTTTTACCGTAGCAAATCGCAGTGTATCCGTACTACAATCGTCCTGATTCGTGTCGCTCCGTATTAAACCGTGTCCCACTGTAACAATCAGTATCTCTCCTGGAGCTTTTACCTACATTTTGGCGGTATTGGAACTGTAGCGGACTACGGAATTTGACATTTCCATAGTCATCCATGAGCGATTAGACCTTAGCTCTTCCGTGACGGTCTTCCGTGAATATGTGACCGGGGCTTAAGCCATCTTCTGTTTCAGGTACAAGTGCTAAGCAACAGCTGTTGTCCGCTCAGTTTGCCCGGAAAGACAGTATAGACATGATGTAGGTAACTAGTCATAGGAAAGATGTGTTCATGATAGCATATTAAGTTGTATTCATACACATTGTGGAACTCTGATGGTCAGTTTGTACAGGCAGAGTTTAAATCTTTGTATTTTGAATTGTTTTTTGGTGTTGATGTAGACTAATTAAATTATCATTTCAGGGTCCAAAAAATTTCAGAATACTTACTTGTCCTCCTGCCATTTTGCACTTGTCCCACAGTTAGATAAAGAATGATAATCCACTTGCCATCACCGGATTTTTACTAGTAAGGACGAGCAGACAAGTGGATTTTTTGGACCCTGCATTTCGACTCATTTTTGACTGCATCCCATGGACACAATCAGCTTATTTATTTTCTGTTTTCATGCATATATAGATACTTTTACATCGTAAACAGAAACCCTGACAGCATTTTTTTTTTTCCTTCAAAGGATCATACTGATGCAAACCAAGTTCGCTATGAAGATTAACACAATTTGATCCCTCAACCAAATACATTCACCGGCTTCTCTCAAATCATGGACATCATCAGGGCTACTGTAAGCACAGCATCATAGGAAATTACAACAAGATTTCTTTTCAGCCAGTTCTGCCAATATATAAATTATGGCATCAATTGTCTCTTAATGCCAAATGAGAACATCTTGTGTTTTAATCGTCCTAACAAAGAAATCTTTCACCCCTTACTATACAATCCCAACTTTTAATGACCATGTAGTAAAAGGCTTTACAAAACATTATGGGAAAAGGAGAAAATGCTCAGAGCTCCAGAATACTTTGGTAAAAAGTTAAGCATCAATTGTCTCTTAATGCCAAATGAGAATATCTTGTGTTTTAATAGTCCTAACAAAGAAATCTTTCACCCCTTACTATACAATCCCAACTTTTAATGACCATGTAGTAAAAGGCTTTACAAAACATTATGGGAAAAGGAGAAAATGCTCAGAGCTCCAGAATACTTTGGTAAAAAGTTAAGCCCCTTTTTGCCATAATATGTCAATTTCGTGCTTGTCACTGGACCATTGAACATTAACCCATTACCATACAATCCCTACGTTTGATGCCCCTGAGAAAGAAGCCTTTTGAAAACACTATGGGAAAAGGAGAAAATGCTGGTTACCAGCATTTTCTCCTTTTCCCACAGTGTTTTCTACCCTTCCTAGAACAAATTTCTATTTTTTAGTCACCTTTATTTTGTCGTCTGCAAATGCTTTTAATTTGGACCAGTCTAAAATAGTGTCATTTGGTAATGAGTTAAAACTGAGGCTTTTTTAGTAACGAGTTAAATTTTGTCACCCAAGACATCTACAGCCAGCAAAAAATGCAAAACATTGAGCCAAAGAGAAGAAATAAAAAATATGATTTACCAAACTAAATAATTTCTTCGTCAAAGTTCATCCATATAAGACACTGCTCTGTGATAAGAGGTCTAAATGGCTCTGCAAAAAAGTATAGACCAAGATCAGTCTGACTGCACAGGCTTACTTTGACCCAAACCTTTTGCTTTAGGCCAATTTTGTGCTTGTCAAAGGACCACTGAACCTTATTATTCAGTCAGTCGTTCGAGAAAATGGATTGTAATGAAAATGTGATGACCTGGTTGGATTATCATGGATCACAGAGATGCCTTAACCCTTTACCAAACAATCCCTGGTTTTTACGACCCTGAGATAAAAGCCTTTTGAAAACATTGTGGGAAAAGGAGAAAATGCTGGTAACCAGCATTTTCTCCTTTTCCCACAATGTTTTCTACCCTTTCCGAATCAAGTTTTATTTTTTGATTCACATTTATTTTGTCGTCTGCAAATGCTTTTGATTTGGACTAGTCCAAAATTTTGTCGTTTGGAAAAGAGTTAACCCTTTTCGAAACAATCCCTGGTTTTTACGACCCTGAGATAAAAGCCTTTTGAAAAAATTGTGGGAAAAGGAGAAAATGCTGGTAACCAGCATTTTTTCTTCTTCCCACGTTTTCTACCCTTCTGGAAACAAATTTCGATTTTTGAGTTGTGTTTATTTTGTCGTCTGCAAGTGCTTTCAATTTGGACCAGTCTAAAATTTTGTCGTTTGGTAAAGAGTTAAGCTCCTTTTCGCTAGAATATGTCTCGCATGTTTTGTATCAACTCCTCATTGCTTGTCATTTTCTATTTCTTTTTTTATACAGGTGTTTTTATTAATGGAGAGATCTAACCTGAAATTTTAGGTGTAGAGCGTTCAGGAATGAATCGGAACATCTGCCAAATGTAAATTATTTTATTACAAAGTTAAAAATAATCTAGACTTTCTAAATTTAACTTTAAATTCATCCTGATCTAAATTTACCTGAAAATACTCTCTTCTCAAATTAAAGAATTTGTTTTTCTGACATGCTTTTTAACCCTTAACTCCATAGATACTCATTTCTACGCATTGCATGTAGGAGCTTATGGAAAACATTGCGGCAAAAGGTGAAATTGCTCGTGACGAGCAATTTCACCTTTTGCTACAATGTTTTCTACACTACCAAAAGGTGTCATACACTCATAAGAAATGGCTCCATCCTTGCTGTTATTTAGGGTCAATTAGAGATACCATAGAAATGCCTTATGGGGTAAAGGGTTAACTTGCAGACAGCTTTTTGGGTCTTTTTATTGACCACTTTTGTACGAATTGAGGCAAAATGTAAAAAATCTTAAAACTCGTCATTTTTATTATCACAAAATTTTTTCAGGTAGTTTTGATGTTTGATCGATTGACCGAATGTCGTTTGATAGCATTTTCAACAGGATCTCAGTTATATCACGGCTGCTAGTGCACCTAAACATACTTTCCCGGAGATTTTTTTAACAGTGCCCTTTACTATATTCTTTTCAAAATATTTGGCTGCTTTCCTATATAACCGCAGTTGTGGAAACAATGGTCAACTGTGAGCAAGGAATGAATCCTGTTGCAATGACTATCATTGATCCTAAGGGAAAGAAACTGGTTGAGCCAGATTATCAAACCAGCAACCCTCTGCTCCGAAGTTTTGCACACTTCTCGTCCGTAACCTACTGTGGCTGGACAGGTACTGATGAAAATGCTACAAACTTTTCACACTTTACCAAACAACAAAAATTTTGGACTGGTTCAAATTGAAAGCATTTGCAGATTTGTAACAGAATTAAGGTGACACAAAAATTAAAATTTGTTCTAAGAGAGTAGAAAACATTGTGGGAAAACGAAGAAAATGCTGGCTACCAGCATTTTCTCCTTTTCCCACAATGTCTTCAAAAGGCTTCTTTTCCAAGGTCATGAAAACTAGGGAATGTTTGAGAAAGGGTTAACACTGTACTTAACTCTTTCCCAAACAGTCCCTGGTTTTTACTAGTCTTGAAAAGTAGCCTTTTGAAAACTTTGTGGGAAAAGGAGAAAATGCTGGTAACCAGCATTTTCTCCTTTTCCCACAATGTTTTCTACCCTATTATAGACAGAAATCATCTTTTCAGCAAGAGTTGAATTGTCGTCTGCAAATGCTTTCAATTTGGTTTAGTCCAAAAGTTTGTCATTTGGGAAAGGGTTAAAAGAAAAACCTGTCCATATTGAAAGCAATTGCAGATGACAAATCAAATGTGTAAAGTTAGAATTCATCTTCATCAGCAGGGATTATAAATAAATATGACTCAATTAGTGGGATCAGTCTTTGAAAAGACATCTTCGCAAGCCAAGGCTGACATTTCACTATGCTACTCTACCCTTGGGGCAGATTGAGCTTATTTTCACATTCCCCCCCCCCCCCCCCCCCATACGTTTTTTCATTGGATGCAGTCAGCTCTTACTGATACGAATGAAATTACTCATAGCATTTCATCTTTGATAAAAATAGAATAAGGTTGCTACCTTTCAAATAGAAGGTAAACATGGAAACCCACGCGGATGTCTGCTTATCGCTTCATGTGTATTCATAAGCGGTTTGTAAAATGATATTTCATTGGCTTTTAGAAATATGATGTAAAGGGGGGTAATAACCAGCATCCAATAGAGGGCACATCCCAGGAATCTTGAAATCGGGCTCAATCAGCCAAGGTAAGATCCACATAGTGATCATATCCTTGGCTCACAAAGTTGTTGAAAAGATCGATGGGGTAAAAGAGCTTCTAATACATTACAATTTTTTCATCTTGAAGTGCCTACTACAGTAGCCTTTGTTGCCAATGTAAGTCAAGATTGGACTGTACAGAATATCCAGTCTGATCTTTGATTTACTTTGTCCTCTTTGCTGAAATATTCTCGACAAAAACAACCTTCAAGTTGAATTTATTTAGGTCTCATTTTGAGTTTAATAATGTCATTAATATGTCTTTAGTTAGCGTCATAAGGGTTAATCTACCAAATATTATCTCAAATGCTGTAGAAACAGACATATTTAAAGAAAGGTTGATCTTTCTGACAAGCAATAACTCCTTTTTCGAAGGCATTTTAAAATCTTATCAATTTCAGGTTTTTTAAAGGTGGGTACCTAGAAATTTCACATCACACCAAATCAAAAAATATATATATCACTGAAATTTATACGAAAAAACAATACAAATCATCAATAATTAAGAATCATAAAATTATCCAAAAATTTTCTTTTGATGGTATTCCCTTAAAAGGCTACATAGCCTCTTAAGCTATTTTTAGATTTCGTGCCAAAAACAAAAAAATGCATGGTGGGAATGTTTAGTGACTGGCACGTGACTAATGGCGCTTCAATTCCATTACATAACAAACATGTAATTATTTTTTATAATATCTTCTTAGAACGCTATGTTTGAAGCTTCGTCCGTGTTTTTCCAGTATGTAAATGATTTAGGTGGTCAGGTAAAAATAGAACATGTTTCCCGTCATTGTCGACCTTGGCCGTAGTAAATCTCTAATTTCTCGTGTAGTCGGATGGTTTTTCGACTACTGGGGTTTTATGAATGACGATTATAAGGCTTTGGGAGTATAAGGATGATATTTTTGTATTTTTGTAAAATGTTCATCCCAAATTCTGAAGGCATGATCTTCTGTAGGGGTGCAAAGATACATCGATGCATCAATGTATTGCAATTGTGACTGTCCCAATAGCAATGCATCAATTGCTCTGTCCGACATCGATAACAATTGTCGTTAGTTTGTTTCACAATCGATAGTTTTGATAATCAGTATATGAAATTATTATCAGCTTGCTAGCTTTATCTAATCTGCTGTTTGATTGGGATTCTTGCTGACAGAATAAAGTACTTAATAAAGACTGATTTGACACTATGTACTTTCATTGTTAGGCGAGAATTTTTTTATTAGTTGATTTACAAACCCGCCGACTGCAATTTTCCCAAAACCAAAAAAAAAATATAAGAAGGTTCTAAAAGATTTTTTATTTTTTTTTCCGCCGACCCTAACCATTATTCGTTTCGTCAAAAAAAATCTGTATTTAAAGCGAACGTCAACCCAAACTTTTAAACTGGTACCTGTCTTGTCTCCTATATAACCTTCCGATACGAAGATCAATAACATGCAGCAGCGGGACCCACGCTGCTTATCGCCATTTTTGCCAGTTGTAGTTTTTCTTTAACTGGCGAAAATAAGTGTCGAAAGGATTTTTTATTGACATTTTTGTCTCAACTCACGAGATAAGTGGAGAAAGACTGAAGCAGGAACTTGAGGAAGTATGGTACAGGGTGAAAAAGTCGTCTTCAATGACCCAAATTTGCATCATCAAGCTTTCACAGCGAAAAAACTTCGCCTAACAAACAGTCCCGACCAGGCCTATATTCATGAAATATCCGCTATCAAAGGCAAAGGATGACAGGTTATCACTAATTAACTTTATCAATTTGGACAAGACAGCAGAGTGTTATGATCCTTACCTGTTACTAACTCCTAAATCCACCCCTTTATCCTACGAAAATCACACTTTTTTCCCCACAGGTAAAGCGTGTGCACATTTGTTTAAATGACGTCACACTATCGATCATTACTGATTCTCAAAATATGAATAGTCATAAAATAAACTTGAATTGCCACTTCTTACAGCTGGAGATATTTTTTCCAAACATATTTTAAATAAATTATAATGGTAAAGTGAAGGATTAGAAAAATCTTGAAGACGATCTTTTGCCTTCCTCATGTCGGCAACTCGAGCAAAATATGCAGTGGAGTGTTCTATTTTTAGAATACTCTTCACCTTTTCCTCCTTATCAGCTAGTTTATTGACTAATAGATTACATCTCTATAGATCTTGTTAACTTTCTTTTAAACTTTAACAAGTCATTATCATGTTTTTGAATCAAGATTGTAGTCCCCATCACAGGCATAAAGAAGTTTTTTTTTTTCCTCTCTTCTTACCAGTCTGGACACTATTTGCAATCTGATGAGAAATGTTAAAGTTTTGAGTTCAGTGTAACTCTGCATCAGTGGGGTCATAGGCAATCAAAAACAAAATGGTTTGATGATGTTCTTTTGAGTCAACAAATACGCCAGGATAGAAATCCTTACTAATTGTCTTTCTTTGATATAGCAAATCATATCCAAAAGAGATAGTTCAACTTCTTTTCTTCCATGGAAGGCATACAGAAATTCTCTCATCACATACTTTCTTTTGTTAGGTTCAAGAAAGGGATACTGTCTACTTGCAGCACAAGTCTGCTTCTAGATTCAAACAAATTTAACTACATTATGTGTTTTTATCGTGCTTATACCCCCTATAAACAAAGTATGGGGGATGTATACTGGAGTCACCGTGTCTGTCCATCCATGTGTCACAAAAAGCTTGGCATAACTTTCAAAGTAGAACAGCTAGTGACTTCAAACTTTGGATTTTTGTTCGAGGCTTAACTTCCAAAATAAAACAGCTAGAACCAAAAACTTCATGTACAGATCGGCCACATTAAAGAGTAGTGCAGTGTACAAGAAGCATAACTTTTTCCACTATTTTAACGTTTATATCTTTTTGTATATTTAACTTTGGATTTTTATCTGGGGCTTAATTTCCAAAGTACAAAAGCTAGTGACTTCAAGCTTCATATATAATTAGATCACCATAAAGCAAAGAGCACTTTACCAGTACTATAACTATATTCCCACTATTTATTTCCCTTTGTAAATTTTAATTTGGATTTTTGTCTGGGGCATAACTTTCCAAGTGTAAAAGCTAGTACCTTCAAACTTCATATACAGATGGACCACATTAACAAGAAGTGCAGTTTTCAAAACTATATCTCTGTTCCTGCTATGTTTAGAGTTATTGCCCTTTGTTAATTGTAAATTTGGATTTTTAAAATGGGGCATAACTTTCAAAGTACAAAAGCTAGTCACTTCAAACTTCATATGATTTTGAATCACATCAAAGTAAAGTGCACTGTGCAAGAACCATAAATCTTTTCCCACTATTTTTAGAGTTATAGCCCTTTCTAATATATAATTTTTTTAAACTCTTTTGTACTAAACCATTCTGCATTCTGTGACAAAGAGCTGTTTAGTGACAAGGAGCTGGTTTGGGGTCACATTTAGTGATAGCTCAATTATTTTTGTTTTGTTTTGGGAGCTCAAACAATGCCAACTTCATAACGACCTCAATAGAGGCGACTTAGGAAAACATTATGAGAAAAAAAATGTCTGTTTTTTGTAGATTCACTGCAATGAATTTCCAGAACTGTTTCTGTAAAATTGTGCTAAATTTATTGGAACTTTAGAACTTCTTAGCTAATGTTGTGGTTTGTGAAAGAGCGACTTTCTGTTTCTTTTCTTGTCAGACAATCATAAAGAGCCTTAAAGTTTTAAGAATTCATTTGGCAGCAAATGTCGTAGAGCCAGATCAGACTTCTCATAAAGGAGCAAATTCAATCAGAATCTTCAATGTTTGCTAAATTCTGAATGTGTCTTTGGACCTCATTGATCTGTGGCATGACACTATTAAAGCTGGTCATTACAGTTTTTAAGGTATCCAGAATAGATTTTTAGGAAAATTATGGTACCTTGAAAGATGTAACTATAATACAGACTGTTGGTTTACTTCACTAGTTATATTTTTAGTTTCTTGCGGTATTGGTAGGAAAAAAAAATAATGAAAAGAAAAATCTCTTTTTTTTATATTTTTTTATCGACTGAACATTTTTAGAACTTTTTTTTAAATTTTTTTTTCGTCCCCCCCGACCCTAAATTTGAAAAAAAGATCCCGTAAATCAACTAATAAAAAAATTCTGGCCTTACTATAAGACATGCTCAATTTCAGTCTTTAGTATACGCCAATTGGGCATTAAAGATCGATTCCACATATGTTCAAGAAGACATTAAAATGTTCTCTTATCTTTTTCACCTGTGTTAACCCTTTACTCCACAAGGCATTTCTATGGTATCTCTAATTGACCCTTAATAACAGCAAGGATGAAGCCGTTTCTTATGTGTATCTGAGACCTTTTGAAAGCATAGAAAACATTGTGACAAAAGGTGAAATTGCTCGTCACGAGCAATTTCACCTTTTGCCACAATGTTTTCCAAAGGCTCCTACAAGCAATGCGTAGAAATGAGTATCTATGGAGTAAAGGGTTAAACACTTGTCTTGAATTTTAGTTAATTTTCATATTTACATATTCAATAGCTGGAATAATCGGCAAATGATAGGAAATGTTATTTAATGTCCATGATCGATTTTGCATGACTTTTTCATACTGACCAATAGAGCGTGACTATATACATGTTCGTCTGTGTTGGCTGCTAATTTTGAGATCACTAAGTTGGAATGGCCAATTTCGGATTTCTTAACTCATTATCAAACGACAAAATTCTAGCTTTGTCCAAATAGAAAGTATTTGCAGACGACAAGATAAAAGTGACTGAAAATTTGAAATATGTTTTGTGAACAGTAAAAAACATTGTGGGAAAAGGAGAAAATGCTGGTAACCAGCATTTTCTCCTTTTCCTACAATGTTTTCTAAAGGCTTCTTTCTCAGGGTCATCAAAAGTAGGGATTGTGTGGTAATGGGTTAAAGAGGGAGAGACTGTTGATAAAAATCAAGTAGCATGTATATTATGTTATATGATACTGAAACACTATGGGAACACAACAAATTTGCAGAAAAAATATCCAATATTTGCTGTCAAGCCCCGCTAACAACTGCCGGAAACCCGGGGTATAAAGGAAGATTTTATGTAAGCCGTTAGTATCGTGACGCATCACAATATTGTTCTCTCAATAGTGATAGTATCATGATATTAATACTGTGATAGTAAAAATATCGTAATAGTCATTTTTCGGGCCGATAGTTGGCCCTAATCTTCTGTGCCTCAAAGACTTGAAAACTTGCATCAAAAAATTGCCGTAACTGCTTACCAAACAATCCAGACTTTTAACAACCCTCAGGTAACCAGCATTGTATCGCTTTCCCACAATGTTTTCTAACCTTCCCAAATCAAATTTTAATTTTTGATTCATAGGTACTTTGTGGTCTGCAAATGCTTTCAATTTGAACTAGTGGTAAAGAGTTAACCCATTACCACACAATCCCTACTTTTGACGCACCTAAGAAAGAAGCCTTTAGAAAACATTGTGGGAAAAGGAGAAAATGCTGATAACCAGCATTTTCTCCTTTTCCCACAATGTTCCCTACCCTTCACAAAACAAATTTCAAATTTTCAGTGACTTTTATTTTGTCGTCTGCATATGCTTTAAATTTGGACCAGTCTAAAATATTGTCGTTTGGTAATGGGTTAACTCTTTACCAAACAACAAAATTACAGACTGGTCCAACTTGAAAGCATTTGCAGACGACAAAATTAATGTGGCTGAAAAATTGAAATTTGTTTTGGGAAGGGTAGAAAACATTGTGAGAAAAGGAGAAAATGCTGGTAACCATTATTTTCTCCTTTTCCTATAATGTTTTCAAAAGGTTTCTTTCCAAAAAAGTCGGGATTGTGTGGTAAAGAATTAAGTAACACGGTTTAAAATCCATTCTGAGGATGTAAGGTATAAAAAAAATATGCACAAGTCTTACCCTTGAACTTTGCTAGAAAAAATATATTGCTGGAGTCTTACCCTTGAACTGGTTTCCCCATTTAACAACAGGTACATCTTTGTGTAATTGCATTCTTCAAATAATTGGGAACAAAAAAGTACCTGTTTGCCTTATCGAAGATCAACTCTCTACAAATTCAATCACTCCTAATGACTAGCAAACCTTTTCTATTTCTAAACATTAGTTTCGCAAATCAGTCTTCATATTTTTGGCAAAATCCAGTATCACTTTTAGTTTTCTAAAAACCATTAACCAAACAATCCCCCATTTCAGCTACTCAGAGGGCTAATGAAATTACTATAAGAAAACGTGAAAATACTTGTGAAAGGTGTTTTTCCATTTCTCAAAATGCTTTAAACATTTTTCAAGAAAAATCAGTTAGGTAGCATTTATATTTTTGTCATCAGATGCTCTTTTTACAGCAACACTTTCCATTGTGGTAAAAGAAGGTATTTTCCAACCCTTACAGTTTGCCATTAGTACTACTTGCAATATCAGTTTTCCATCAACAAACTGCAAGTTGTATATTTGTGAAACCTTAGAACATCGACTAACATAAAATATTTTCAGTCTATAGGTAAGCTCCAATTCCAACTGTCATGTATCGGATGGAAAAAGGAGACAATGCTGGTAACCAGCATTTTCTCCTTTTCCCACAAAGTTTTCAATCCTATCAATGCAAAATTGCACCATTTGAGCCGCTTTGAAATTGTTGTCTGTAAATGCTTTCAATTTGGATAGGTCTAAAATTTTGCTATGTGATAAAGGGTTAACAACAAAATTTGTTACTTGAGTCATCCATAATTTGTTATTTGCAAGGATTTTCAATTTGGACAAGTCTAAAATTTTGTCTCTTGGTAACAATTTACCCTCTGAGCCCTGAATATTACTCCACAAAAATTTTCAGTCTCAAAAAAAAAAGACCTAAACAATTTTAAATTGAAAATTTCTCTAATCCAAAATATCACAGCACAGGAGACAATGCAGCTCAAAGATAAACTTGCAGTGCAGTCTGTCTTGATCTACCATGGCCAGTACAACAAACAATAAACTTGCAAGGCACTTTGAGCATTTTATACTTGAAAGTTGTTAATTACTCTCATACTATATTGAGGTTCATACAGTTCAATAAATAAACACAAGAAATAGTGTTTTTTCTGTCTGTAATATTTGTATTTGTGAAAAAAACGAGTCATTTCAGTGCAAACTATCCTCTGTAAAGGCCAATATCCATCCTAATATCTAAGGAAAATAATTTGTTCAGTACTGGTGTGAAATGCAAGCTTTCATCATCATTTCAGTTTTTACCAAATGACAAAAGTTTAGACTGGTCCATATTGAAAACATTTGCAGGGGACAAAAAAAAAAGTGAATGAACATTCGAAATTTGTTTTTTGAAGGGTAGAAAACATTGTGCGAAAAGGAGAAAATGCTGCTTACCAGAATTTTCTCCTTTTCCCATGTTTCCTATAGACTTATCTCTCAGGGCCTTTAAAAGTCGCGATTGTGTGGTAAGGAGTTAAGTCATATAATAGTTACAGCTCACTTTTTCATCTTAACTAGGTTTCATCTGAAATACTGGTCAAGGGCTCTAATCGATCTTGCCTAAGGACATCCCAACAAATATCCATGCAGCAGGTGCCCATCGACACTACGATCCCAAATTACTGGTGTCAGACCTTACACCCCTGTCAAACCTGGACAGCAGTCAAAAGACTATCTTTAATACTGTGTCCAAGAAAATGCTGAATGCCAAGGTGCACCGAGTGCCATCAAAAGCCTTGCAGCAACAACCCAGTGTCAACGCAAGTAGACACATTTGGATTGCATACAACACCCAGTGACAGCAAGCACTTTGAGTAGAACAAAATGATGCTATCCCTCTAAGTGTTCTCATTAGAGAGCCATGACATTGCAGTGAGGTTGTCCTGAGACAGTAGTGGCTCCTACAATGCCACAGGCCCTCCACTGGCGCACACACAAGCTGCATTGCAAATGCTTTGGTTGTCCATGGCATTTGCATGGAGATTGTTACAGCATTCTCTGAGATGCCATTGTGTCTTTACTGTGCTAATACCGCATTTAACCTCATACATAGTGTTATTTATCTCACTGTGTATCACAAAAGCAAACATATAAATGTGCAAACAGTGTGTTTTTATACATAATGAGAGGAAGATCATGAGTAAGCTATCAGCGCAGTGTGACACCCATTGAAAACTTTGTGAAAGCCCAGTGTATGTTGTGTGAGCACTGTGAAAGTGCTGTCCACACAGTGATAGCACCAATAGTGAGAAGAGTCTCCTTGAAGAACTCCATAGGAACCAGATAATAAGCCATGGCAGCTCTGTAGTAACACCTTCGTCACAATGAGGAATGCTGTGACATCCTCATCTTTGTAAAAATTATTGGTTTTTCCTGCAATATTTATATGGCACTATGGGAACTCTGCCAGGCCAACGCTGTGGAAATGCTGTGTAGACTGTGACAGTAGCTTAAACTCTTAACAAAACAGAAGTTTTAATATTTACCCTGAGGGAGGTCTATAACTCTTTCCAAAACAACAAAATTATAGACTAGTCCAAACTGAAAGCATTTGCAGAGGACAAGATACATGTACATGTAGATGTGACTGTAAAATCTAAATTGCTTTTCGGAAGTATAGAAAACTACCAGCATTTCCTCCTTTTCCCACAATTTTTTTCCAAAGATTTCTTTTCAAGGGTTGTTAAAGGTCGGGATTCTGTGGTAAAGGGTTATAACACAGTTATATGGAGTGCAACACGCGAAAAGGTGCATTCGGACATTTGCGTAAAGTGTCGTTCCGGATTAGCCTGCGCAGTCCGCACAGGCTAATCCGAGACGGCACTTTACGACCACATTAGATTTTGTGCAACAGTAGACTTGCGTAAAACAGAAAGTCACATAATATCGGAAAGTGTCGTTTCGGATTAGCCTGTGATGACTGCACACATTGATCAGAGACGACACTAAACGCAAATGTCCGAATGACCCTTTGCGCGTGTTGCACTCCATATATTAAAAAAAAGTACATGTAAAGAATTTTTAACCTTGTCATGGTAAGAAACTATTATTTTAGCAAAAGTGAATTTTTCATAACTATTCCTTAACTCTTTACCACACAACAAAATTTTAGACTGGCTCAAATTGAAAGCATTTGCAGACGACAAAATAAAGGTGACTGAAAAATTGAAATTTGTTATGGGAAGGATAGAAAACACTGTGGGAAAAGGAGAAAATGCTGGTTACCAGCATTTTCTCCTTTTCCCATAGTGTTTTCAAAAGGCTTCTTTCTTAGGGGTGTCAAAAGTAGGGATTGTGTGGTAATGGGTTAACTCTTTACCGCACAATGGAAATTTAAGACTTTATGAACTTATTTTTTCAGTATGCTAAAGCTCAGTGATCAGTTAGTTTGGATATTAACTCTTTACCAAATGACACTATTTTAGAACAGTCAAAACTGAAAGCATTAATTATAAGATGACAATTCAATTGCTACTCTAATGATTGAACTTACCAGTCTTCAGTTTGGTTGAAAATATTGTAGGAAAAGGAGAAAATACTGGTTACAAGCGTTTTCTCCATTTCCAGTACTGTTTCAAAAGGCTTCTTCCTCAAGGTTGTTAAAACATGTGATTGTGTGGTAATAGATTAACCCATTACCACACAATCCCTACTTTTGAAAAGAAAGAAGCCTATAGAAAACATTGTGGGAAAAGGAGAAAATACTGGTAACTAGCATTTTCTCCTTTTCCCACAATGTTTTCTAACCTTCAAAAAACAAGTTTCAAACTTAATTTTTTTTTCTAGGAATACTTTCAAACCAGCCAGTCCATTGTTTTAACATTTGGTAAGCTCATGCTGAGCAATTTTTGTGGTATTTGTTAAGACAATACCACCACGAGTTCAATATTGGGATTTTGAAGACCATGTATTGTATTTTGTGCAAAACTAAAGGAAATAAACCCAATTAAACTCAATTTTCCAAGACCAGTGATTTTTCGATAGCTTTCAGATATCATGATAAATTATATAGTTGGAAATTGCATGTTAAAATACATTGAATAATGCCTTTGATCATGGAAATACTAATTTTTTATTGGAAATAGCCTCACTTGCTCATTGCCTTCCATTGGCGCAATGATATATAATTTGTCTACCGATTGTTTGGTCCTGGGCCTTTTCGTTTCAAAACCAGTTTGTCCTATGGCTTGTTTATTCCATGATTTCACACTATACCATTTGATTGGGCATGAATATTAATAGATCATATTAACTGATTGTTATGTTGGGAATTAAATGTTAACGGCCAAAGACATTTCAGAGTCATTTCAGGTACAAACTTAATTATATGTAACGATTCACATGGTGTCTCTCTCTATCCATCATGCATCATTCTATCAAGGGATGTTACTCTTGACTTCTCCTAATGATAAATGGGCATTGTTTGCGCATGTCATATTCTTCGATGATTAGACTGTCTTATATGTCGCATCACTAGCCCCGAAAGCGGGCAGACTGTAATATTACGCTCTATAAATTAGCGATGTAGAAAATAGCTTTTATCAATATGCTTGAGGAGAAATGAGACCTGCTTTAACTCCAGATTTCTCTTAACTGCTGATCATAGCTGAGTGAATTGCACTAGGCAGTGTTTTATTGACTAAACGTTTATTTTAGTTTGAAATTCAAAGTAACGGTTGTCGCGTACGACAGTGGTTCGGTTCTGTACCCAGGATGCCCAAATTAGATAGATGAGTATTTATAGAATGCCACCTGGAGAGAGATAATGGATAAATGGGAGATTACAAATATATGAATAATCCTTACTTTGTCATGAGTACTCTCCTTTCCACCAAAAAGGTATTCATTTATTTTGTTGGTAAACTTTCAAGCCAATATTTGAATAACATTTCTCTTTTCTTTCAAATTATTAATTCCAAACAACAGCTTCCTTGACAGACACCTCTTCAGCATTCTCAATGCTTTGATTTCATTTGTTGAGATGTTTTGAAGATGCATCCCTTTAATCCTTTACCACTTAGCAAAACTTTAAACTTTAAACAAATTGAAAGCATTTGCAAACAACAATTTTATAGTGGCTCAAATGACACAAGTTTTCTTTGATAAGGTAGAAAAGTTTGTGGGAAAATGAGAAAATGCTGGTTACCAACATTTTTTCCCTTTCTCACAATGTTCTCAAAAAGCCTCTTTTCCAGAAGGGTCAAAAGTTGGCATAGTGTGGTAAAGGGTTAAGATGCATCCCTTATCAATGAGGAAAACACTAGACAATCTGAATGAAGGTTGAACTGAGATGCTCACCTTGAACTTTGAAGTACTTATCACCAACAGCTTCAGAAATATTTCTTTCAGTTCAAGTCTGACAAGCTTGATTTATAGCCTTGTAATAATTCACCCTTATCATAACAAATACACAATTTTCATATCTCTGACAGGTTTAACCAAGTTCTGTTCAAGCATTCTAGTAAAACTTTTTAGGGGTAAACCTGAATTAAATCTTTACCAAACAACAAAGTTTTAGACTATTCCAAATTGAAAACATTTGCAGACGAAATGAAATTAACGTGACTGAAAATGCAAAATTTGTTTTAGGACAGGTAGAAAACATTGTGGAAAAAGGAGAAAATACTGGCTACCAACACTTTCTCCTTTTCCAACAATGTTTTCGATAGCTTTCTTTCTCAGGGTCGTTAAAATTTGGGACTGTGTGGTATACAGTAAAAGGAGCAATGCAAGGACCAACTTTTAAATTCGCACTGAGTTCTGTGAGAGAGGATGCACTTTCTGCTCATCTGCTAGCAAATTATGAATGTATGTGTGTATGGTAGGGTGGGTGGTGGAAAGAGGGTGGGTGGGGGAAAAAGGTGGGGGGGGGGGGGGGGGGGGGAGAGAGTCAAAACCTATGAAAAGACAAAAATATACAATATCTGACAGTCAATACTTGACAAATGAATGCAAGTGAAGTCTGCCAACTTTCGCACTGTAGATCATGCATCTTTATCAATTTATGTTTTGATATGAACAACATTCTTTTGTGAGACAACAGAAACTGGCATAGTTGGACCTTCCCTTGAATATTTTCAACCAGGGCTCTTTCTTCTTTAACCCTTTACCAAACAATCTTTTGACAACGCCTTCAAAAATATTGCAGAAAAAAATGAGAAACTGCTTAACCCTTAACCACACAATCCTGACTTCTAACAATCCTGAGAAGTAGGCTTTTCGAAAATGTTGTGGGTAAAGGAGAAAATGCTGGTAACCAGCATTTTCTCCTTTTCCCCCAGTGTTTTCTAGACTATCTGATACAAATCTCAAATAGATTTTGTAAGTGCTTCCAAATTGGACCAGTCTAAAACGTTGTTTGGGAAGTCAAGATAGCCCACTCTCTGCTCAGACTTTCTTTCTTCCAGTCATAAAGTTGTATTTGGCAATATTAGTGTATTTTATAAAAACTCTGAACAGCTTAAAGAGGCCTTTATACTCATTTTCAGCCAGTTTTAACTGCTTTTGTCTTTATTTTATCAAAATATAGCCATTCTTATATCTTAATGCCAAAATACTGTGTCTGACAGTTGCAAGGTTGCATAGATTAAAGTCAATAGAAAATGCATTTCGCTAAGTTGCGGCCTTCCATGTAAACAGGCTCGTCATTTCCACTTTTTGAATAGAAGATTTTCGATATATCCATTATACACTGGTAGATTCTGTCATGTGACAAAGAAAAATGGAGGCTTCTCTGTTACAGCCTCGATTTTCAGACGGAGGTCGCAGCTTATATAATTATGCAAAAAATTACACCGTATCCGACTCTAGGCAGAAACCAATGATAAATCCCTTGACGCACCGCCACTGTTAACAGCTTCAATTGTCAGCCAGTTTCCATCTGACCCATGTTCAGTTTCTAATACAAATCTTGGGTGTTTCTTTTTTTCAATTACACCATATTATGTCAGTAATTTATCCATGTTTACACAAAAGATTTCTGTACCATTCTAATTATTTAAAATTTAACAATGTGTTTTTGCTCACTGGCTGTAGACGGGCATCTTTAAAAATTCGAAGGCCTAAAAAGTTGTATATCTACATGAACAGAATAAGGACAAGGGGGCGAGAGGTCTATGTAACAGACTGATATGCTACAATGTTTGGACATGTAAGCTATCAATAAAGCTATCAATATTTTGTAATGTGTTTAAAAATAGATTGTAAACAAGGCTCACTTAGTCAAATTGACATTCCCACCCAGGATTTTTCTTTTATATCATAAATAAAGTATGTTGTGTAAAAGGAACAATTGTTTAAATAACAAGCATAAAATTTGTTGAGCTGAAAATATGCATGTTTGTTTATAAAATCTTGGTTTCTTTAAATCAACTTTAAATTCAAAGCAATTGGAGAGTGATTTTAAACATGCTGCTCGTAAAATGACTCCAGTTGGGTAGGGTAGTCTTTCAAACATAGATTACCAGCATTTTCCCCTTTCCCCAAAATGTCTTCAAACTCCTTCTTATTCACCTGGGGTTTGTTAAAATTATGGATTGTGTGGTAAAAAGTAAGTGCCAAGTAAGTAATGAAACTATGTTCTACAGTAAAACTGTGGAACCGGAAGTATGCAATGTAATGTACATGTATCTTGGGAGTTCTGTACCATTAATTTTGTCACTTGGGTGTTTAAAACTGTGTTCATACACTAAGTGAAGCTGGTAAGTTTTCATTTATTTTCATATCTACTATTATATCTTTGTGAAAACATGGCAAGGTTTGGAAACACAGTCAGCTGAGATCTTTTAAACGCTTACAAGTGTATGTGTGCAAAATTCTTTTCCTTGAAATGCCATTTTAATTTAATTTGTTACCAAATTGAAAGCATTTGCTGACAACAAAATTAATGTTACGCAAAAGTTGAAGTTTGTTTTGGGAAGGATAGAAAACACTGTAGGAAAAAATGCTGGTTACAGACATTTTCTCCTTTTCCCACAATGTTTTCAAAAGGCCTCTTCTTCAGGGTCGTGAAAACCAGGGATTGTTTGGTAAAGGGTAAACAATGGATAAGGAAGATCTAAGATGATTTTATTGCCAAACTCTGCCACATTTTCACAACTAATGAGCCATGCACTGTGAAAAGGGGGCTTAAAGGTGGATATTTAGAATTTTCACATCCCATCAAATAAGAAATATATATTTCACTGAAATTTATATGAAAAAACACTACAAACCATCAATAAATAAGAATTATAAAATTACAAAAAAAAAAATTATGGTATTCCCTTAAAAGGCTATGTAGCCTCTTAAGCTATTTTTAGATTTCCCGCCAAAAATTTTAAAAAAGCATTGTGGGAATATTAAGTGACTAATGACACTGAAATTCCATAACATGACAAACATGTAATTATTTTCCTAAATGTCTTCTGATGATGCTATTATTTGAAGCTTCATCTGTATATTTTCGGTATGTAGATGAGCTAGTTGCTCATGTAAAAATAGACAGGGTTTCCGGTCGGTGTCAACCTGGGCTGTAGTAAATCTTTAATTTCTCTTGTTGTCGGATGGTTTTTGACCACTGGGGTTTTATGAATGAGAATAATTATTGTAAGGCTTTGGGAGTATAAAAATGGGGTTTTTTTTTGTTTTTTTGTAAAATTTTCATCCCAAAATCTGAAGGGCCACCTTTAATACATCTCCGCTATCCATGGTACCCAGCAAGCCATCACATACTTATTGATCCACAATAGCCACCTTCTTTAACAACCGTCTTAATTCTTGGGCAGACTGGTCCTAAGATATACAAAAGATTTATCACTGGAGAAAAGTTTTGGCCTAGGTCAGCCTGGGCACCTAGGTCGCTACTTTTCGCAGATGCATTACCCCTTTACACAAACAACAGAATTTCACTAACAGCATTTGCAGATGAGAAATGATATATGGCTCAAATGATAAAATTTATCTTTTGATTAAATATAGATTGTTGTGGCAAAAAAAAAGGAAAATGCTGGTTCCCAGCATTTCCCTTACGTAGGGGCTAAAATATTTGACTTGTGGCTTGGTGGTAGCAGGTTACCTATTGGGCTGTAGCAATCTTTCTTTTGGATGATTTTTCACTTCTGACGTCAGATGCTTGTGAAAATAGTACATGTAGTCAACAACTTGGAAAAGAGTTGTCTCAGCACTGGTATAAGAAAGCCAAAAAACCAACATATAGGTGCACTGACCATTGTGACATTTCCTCAGCTGGTTAAAGTGGTCCTTCAGATTTTGGGACCAACAGTTGACAACAATACAAAAAAGTCATCCTTATACTCCCAAAGTCATTTAATTTTCATTCATAAAACCCCAGTAGTCGAAAACCATCCGACAGCAAGAGGAATTAGAGATTTACTATGGCCCAGGTTGATACTGACGCAAAACATGGTCTATTTTTACATGAGCAATTTGCCCATTTACATGCCAGAAATACACTGAAAAAGCTTCAAACATAGCCTTCGAAGAAGACATTATGAAAAATAATTACATGTTTATTATGTTATGAAATTTAAATAATTACATGTTTATTATGTTGTGGAATTTAAGCATCATTAGTCACATGTCAGTCACTTGACATTCCCACAATGCTTTTTTGATTTCTGGCGCGAAATCTAAAAACATAGAGGCTACATAGCCTTTGAAAGAAACACCATCAAAAAAAAATTTTTTTTGTAATTTTATGATTCTTAATTATTGATGATTTGTATTGTTTTTTTCATATGAATTTTAGTGATATACATATTTTTTCAATTTGGTGAGATGTAAAAAATCTAAATACCCACCTTTAAACTCACACACAGACAAATCTCATTTAAGACCTTAAAAAAATACAAGATTGCATGGTATAGGTATATTGTGAGTAAAATTATGTGGAAAGCAAAGTTAAACTCTGTACATACAAACAAATGATTCCTAACAAAGCTATTTTGTGTTTCACCAAGTCTAAACAGACAGAAAATTTCCAAGTTTTTTCCCCCTCATTTCCGGTAGATCTCTGACAAATCTAAACACTGATGGTAATTTACACCCTTTACTAACAATCCTATGTGTTTTTACAACCTTATTGGAAACAAAAGCTTTTGAAAATATTGTGGGAAAAGGAGAAAATGCTGGTAACCAGCATTTTCTCCTCTTCCCACAATTTTTTCTATCCATAATATGAATCAGACCTGATAGTCTGTCATCTGCACATGCGCAAGTGCTTTCAATCTGGGCAACCATTAGAGGTTGTAGACTGGTGTGGAGTTCAGAGTACAGCCTTTCACCTCATAGGTAACCGAATAAATAGCTTTTCTATATTATCTCTTGAAGACAACTGCTTTTGCTCATGCAGCCCACTGCTTCTGAAAACCTGCTCATTCTAAGTAAAGTATGAGCATTCGTTCAATGTCATCTTTTTTCCACAAAGTTTTCCAACGTTTTTATCTTCAAAACATCATTCTGTTCATGTTGGTAATCTATTACCAGAGGAATCTGCTATGGGTTAGTGGCTTTTTTAATTGATTGATTGAATGGTGTTACACAATGTTTTGATATTATTTCAATAACCGGTATATGTCTTGGCAGCCAGTGTACCTATCCATATTTTCCTGGGGTCTTTTTAACCAGTACACTAACCATTTTTCTTTCCAAGCCATTGGCTGCTTTCCTACATAACCATCTTTAACCCATTACCACACGAGAAAAATTAAGACTGGTCCAAATTGAAAGCGCTTGCAGACGACAAAATAAAAGTGACTGAAAAATTGAAATTTGTTCTGGGAAGGGTAGAAAACACTGTGGGAAAAGGAGAAAATGCTGGTTACCAGCATTTTCTCCTTTTCCCACAGGGTTTTCAAAAGGCTTCTTTCTCAGGGGCGTCAAAAGTAGGGATTGAGTGGTAATGGGTTAAGAAAATGGTCAGCGGTGGGAAAGGAATGAATCCTGTGGCAATGACTACCAGTATCATCAATCTATGAAGAGAGATTGGCTGCACCAGGGACGGAACCATCTTCCTGAGCCAAGGTTACGATTACTATGTGAATCTTACCTTGGCAGATTGAGCCCGATTTCAAGATTCCCACTACATGCCCCCTATTGGATGCTGCTTATTACCTCCCTTTACATCATATTTTTATAGCCAATGAAATGTTGTTTTACAAACCGCTTACGAATACAATTATTCAACATAAAGCAATAAACATAAACATACTTTGACATTCCATGGTCAGGTGCTGGGATATAGCCTAAAATATCTGAAAAATGATTGGTCACATTGAAACTTTATGTAAATATTGTTCATCTATGTTTTCTTCGGTAATAAATCATTACATATCCTGCACATATCCACGGAGGTATTCATGTTTACCTTCTATTTTTATGGCGACCCTGTTCTATTTTTATCAAAGATGAAATGCTATGAGCGATCTGATTTGATGCACTTAGAGCTAACTCCAACCAATGAAAATGTATATCAGGTGATTGTCAAATCAAGCTCAGTCTGCCAAGGGTAGAGTAGCACAGTGAATCATAACCCTTGGCTTGCAAAGATGGGGACGGAACAAGCGACCCCCACTGTTCTTTAAGTCCTGTACATGTCTGACTGCATTATTGGGGCCCAGCTAATCAATCTTTTAGTTCTTATTTGCACTTTACCAAAAGATCCCTGGTTTTTATGACCCTGGGATAGAAGCCTTTTGATTGGTCGGTTTGTTGTATTGGTGTTCAACGCCACTTTAACAGCTAAGGTCATGTCACTGGATCCATGACACACATAATAATTCCTGGCTTTCTCACTCCAGTACTAACACAATTTTCTTTCAAAAGCCACTGACTACTTTTCTCACATAGTTTAGCAGAGGTGAGAGGTGAAAATATGCCTCAAAGAAAGTTTGCCTCAACTGGGTATCGAACTCAGAAGGCTTTTGAAAACATTCTGGAAAAAGGAGAAAATGCTGGTAACCTGCATTTTCTTCTTTTCTAACAACGTTTTCTACCCTGCTGGAAACAAATTTTAATATTTTAGTTACATTTATTTTGTTGTCTGCATATGACTAAATTTTTATTTGATCTGTGTTTTGTGAAATGTTATGTGATAAAAAGAATCTGCTAGTTGTGGGTGTTTGAGATAGAACTTTGTTAAGGTCGTCGGGGAAAAATGTTGTTAAGTTCGCCAAAGACTCGCTTGGTAGCATCTTCCTTGACTCTTTTGACGGAATCTTGTCTCAGATGCCTATATATCTTCGCCGATAGGTAAAAAATATTTGGTTTTGATGATATAAGGCGCGATATATATTTGTATGTCTATGAACGATTATCCCACGATTAACCCTTTCCCAAACGACAAACTTTTGGACTAGACCAAATTGAAAGCATTTGCAGACGACAATTCAACTCTATGAACGATTATCCCACGATTAGCCCTTTCCCAAATGACAAACTTTTGGACTGGGACGAATTGGGGGCATTTGCAGACGACAGTTCAACTTTCGCTGAAAAGATGATTTCTTCTATGATATGGTAGAGGGCATTGTGGGAAAGGGAGAAAATGCTGGTTACCAGCGTTTTCTCCTTTTCCCACAATGTTTTCAAAAGGCTATTGTTCCAGACCCGTAAAAACCAGGGATTGTTTGGGAAAGGGTTAAAGACCGATTAAGGTGAAGAATGAGACCGGGCTGCACCATGTGCAGCGGGATCTCATAATTCCCAGACATCGGTTCAGTAAATACTGTCTATTTTCCTCTTTATGTATAGAATATGTCTTCAAGAAGAGTCACACTTGATCCTTTATCCTAAATCCCTCCACCCCCATTTGTGTATATATCAAAAAGAATTACAACCGAAGGTCAAGCCCATTTAATGGGTGGCGGCCCGGTTTTAATCATTTCATGCTCCAGTTGCTTCGATTTTTCATGGCGTTTTACCATGTATTGTATATAATCAAAACACGTATATATATCCTCTCTTGCACAATCAACATTACACCTTTCTTTTACTTTCTAATTCTTTTTAACATAAAGCACACATCAAACAAGAATAGTATTTTTGTGTTTATTACTATTTCATCAATTATCGATACTGTTTCATTGGAAGGTTTTAAAAATAATGATATATTAGTAAAATTGTTGTTTTTTATTAAAGGCTGTGGATAAATTGAAGATATGTTCCTACAATTGTCGTGGTTTGAATAGCACTAAAAAACGATTTGATTTATTTACACTTTTTAAAGAAAAGAAAGTTGATGTTTTATGCTTGCAGGAAACACACTTTACTGAAGAAATTGAACACAAAATTTATCAACAGTGGGAAGGAGTATGCTTTTATTGTCACGGTTCTTCTAACTCGAAAGGCGTAGCTATTCTACTTAGGAAAGGATTAGATATTAAAGTAGCGGAATG
The DNA here is from genome assembly GCA_943736015.1 of Tridacna crocea. Classification (NCBI taxonomy): domain Eukaryota; kingdom Metazoa; phylum Mollusca; class Bivalvia; order Cardiida; family Cardiidae; genus Tridacna; species Tridacna crocea. The sequence continues at coordinate 50,611,314 of OX031063.1, forward strand.
CAAAAAAGATAATAATGGGCAATTTATTGCGCTTAATATTTCTTATGAAAACAACTCATTTATCCTTGCAAATATATATGCACCTAATTCCGATAAACCTGATTTTTTTAGATACGTGTTTGATAAAATGAAATCTTTTGATAACGTTCATAGTTTTATAATTTGTGGAGACTTTAATTTAGTTTTAGATCCATCAATAGATTATGAAAATTACAAGTACAATAACCACAATGAAAAATCAAGAAAATTTTTAATAACGCAAATTAATGATAATGAACTTGTTGACCCTTTTAGACATTTACATGGGGCTACAAGAAAGTATACTTGGAAAAGGTTATCACCATTACAAAAAGGAAGGTTAGATTTTTTCTTAATTGATCAAAACCTTCTTTCATTTGTTAGAAACTGTGATATCGATATAAGTTACAGATCTGACCACTCAATAATAGTGCTTGAACTTCAGTTTTCAAAGCAGGAGCATGGAAAAGGGTTTTGGAAATTCAATAATTCATTATTAAAAGATAAAGAATATGTAGATTGTATAAACAAAAAAATAGATAACGTAATTTTGCAATATTGTCTGCCAGTATACAATACTGAAAATGTCCTAAACATTGATAAATCACAGTTACAATTAATAATAGACGATCAACTTTTTTTGGAAACATTATTGATGGAAATACGTGGGGAAACCATTTCATTTTCTACTTATAAAGCAAAAACAAAATGCATAAGAGAAGACTCCATTAAAAAAGAAATTTCCTATATAGAAAATAATCTTAATGAAACAAACAAAGACAGGCTAAGTTCACTACAATTAGAACTGGAAACTTTAAGGAAGGAAAGGCTAAATGGTTCTTTCATAAGATCAAGATCAAATTGGATTGATAACGGGGAAAAAGTAACTAATTATTTTTGTAATCTAGAGAAACAGCATGTAGCTTCAAAAACTATGCATTATATAGAAAAAGAAGATGGAATTCACATTTTTGATCAAAAAGAAATTTTAAAAGAAACTAAACAATTCTATGAAAATTTATATACTGAACCAAATAACGTTGTTGATTTCGATCTTTCTGAACAATTAGCAGGGTGTTCTGTAAAAAAATTAAATGAAAATCAGAAAAAAGATATTGAAGGATTGCTACAATACAATGAGGTCACAGATACCCTAAAAAATATGAAAAATGATAAAAGCCCCGGAAATGACGGATTTACTTCAAACTTTTATAAGTTTTTTTGGAATAAGATTGGTCATTTTGTAGTAAAAGCTTTAAACCACGCGTTTATATCTAAATCATTTTCACGGAATGTTAAACTGGGAACAATAACTTGTATTCCGAAAGAAAATAAAGAAAGGCAATTTTTAAAAAATTGGAGACCAATTACGCTTTTGAATGTTCTATATAAACTTGCATCTGGAAGTATTGCTAAAAGAATTAAGAATGTTTTAAATGATATAATTTCAAGTGATCAAACAGGTTTCTTACAAGATAGATTCATAGGGGAAAATACCAGATTAGTGTATGATATCATGCAATATTGTGAAGAACATAGGATACCTGGATTGTTAATGTTAATTGATTTTGAGAAAGCTTTTGACTCCTTATCCTTTAACTTTATTGAAAAAACATTATCTTTTTTTAACTTTGGTGAAATGATTCGAGAATGGATTAAGTTATTTTTGTATGATACGGAAGTATGTGTTCAAGTTAATGGTTTTCTATCGGATTACTTCATGGTTAAAAGGGGCTGCAGACAAGGAGATCCAATTTCAGCATACATTTTTATTCTTTGTACAGAAATTCTTAACATCAAAATAAAAAATGAAAAAAGTATCACAGGAATAAAAATTAAACGAGAATACATAATATCACAATTTGCAGACGACACGACTCTTTTTTTAGATGGTTCAGAAAAGTCACTCAAAAATACATTACAGTTACTTGAAAATTTTTCACATATTTCAGGCTTGAAGGTCAATTTCGATAAAACGAAGCTAATATGGATAGGATGCATGAAATATAGTTCAAGATCTATTAAAACAAAATGGAAACTATCTTGGGGGGAAATACAATTTAAATTACTTGGGATACATTTCAATGTTGATCTGAAAAAAATGATAAAAAGCAATTTTGAACCAAAACTAAAAAGCATTAAAAATAGTATATCCTACTGGAATAGGAGAAAATTAACCCCTATTGGAAAAATAACTGTAGTTAAAAGCATTTTAATCTCCTTACTCACCAACCTGTTTATTAGTTTACCGTCACCATCGAATGAATACATGAAAAGTTTAAATGATATGCTATATAAATTCGTATGGGATGGCACGGCAAAAATAAAAAAGAGCATTTTTATAAAGAAGCACATAGAAGGGGGCCTAAAAATGGTAGATGTAAATAGCTATAACATGAGTATGAAAATTAAATGGTTAAAGAAACTTGTAGCTAGTGGCAATGGTGACTGTTACATATTTATTAATGGAATATTTGACACACAAAAATTATTCAATTTAGGTGTTTCGTATTGTAAACAAATCGTGAAAACTATTAAAAACGATTTTTGGATTGATGTCCTACAGTCTTTTACTACCTATATATCGAAATGTAAATTTACAAATTGGGTAGATATAATTAATATGCCATTGTTTTATAATGACAATATTATAATTGAGTCAAATTATGTCTATGATTCAATAATGTACACTGCAGGTATAAGATATATTAAAGACCTATTGAATGAAAATGGTAATTTTAAAATTTGGAATGAAATCAATAAACTTACTAATAATAAAATAAATTTCTTAAGGTACTACAGTTTATTAAACTCGGTTAAGAGCTTCTTGTCAAAGCATCATATACTAATTCAAAAGAAATTTCTAAATGAATGCCATAACCCTAGCATTAACTGTTATTTCTTTCAAATATTAACTAAAAAAGAAATAAATAAACATGTTTACAACAAATTGATTGAGAACAGAGAGACTCCGTCATGTAGAGTCAAATGGAACTCAATTTACAATGATTTAGAAATTGATTGGAATCTAGTTCACGGAAGTGTTTTTAAATGTACTCATGATACTTATACACAATGGTTCCAGACAAGAATAGTTCATAGGATCCTCCCAACAAATGCACTACTTTTCAAAATGAACTTGACTGATACTAATTCATGTACTTTCTGTGGAACACATGAAGAAACACTTTTACATTTGTTTTATAATTGTGAGTACATAACACCTTTGATAAATAAAATTACAACAATATTGAATAATTTAGACCGCAATTTACAAATAAATAGTAGAATTTTTCTTTTGGGTATATATAAACCAAACTTTTTGTTAGACTGTTTGCTTTTAGAAGTTAAAAAATATATTTACTTTTGTAGAAATAAATCTTATAAACCGTCACTTATTGGTATGAAGAATTTTCTTACAACCGCTGTGAATATCCATAGCAATACGAAAACGACTTCGCTTAGAAACGATAACATGACAATTGTAGAACATATTTTAGAACACCTTCCATAATCACTATCGATTTCAGAATAAGCATAGTTTTTTTTTTAATCTCATTACCAAACAACAGTATTTTAGGCTTGTCCAGATCGAAAATATTCGCAAATTACAAAATAAAAACGACTGAAAATTTGAAAATTGTTTTGTGAAGAGTGGCGAGCATTGTGGGAAAAGATAAAATGTTGGTTAACAGCATTTTCTCTTTTCCACACATTGTTTTTCTAAATACTTCTTTCTCAAAGTTGTCAAAATAAGGGATTGTGTGGTAATGGGTTAAACACACAATCAATGATGCTATTTTTTTACACCAATCAGTTTCATTATATCTTTTGTTTTTTCCACACACGCACACCCACACCCCATCACACACACCCACACCCACACCCACACACGCTTTATTGCCACAGATATTAGCCTGAAATCAATTAATCTTTCCGATAATGTTACCTTTTTGAAGAGATGAATATATATGAGATGTGCTCCGTGAGAGGGGTGCTTAATACATCTGCGCGAAGGTATCGACCCAGGTTGGCCTGCGCACTCTGCGCAGACTAACCTGGACCGAAACATTTCGCTAAAGCCTAGTTTTCTGTATGTCAAAGGACTATTCTACCTCATAATTGAGTTGATTTCGAGAAAAAAAGGCTGTTGTAGATTCAAAAGTATATGATAGCTTGCTTGGCGCGACAGAGGAGCATTAGGCACCTTTTTGCCGGAGAATGTCTCATATATAGATATATATATATATATTTGTATGTTTTTATAGGAAAATGTTTTTTTCTTTCTTCATTTCTTCATTATTATATTAAAAGATTATGTAAGGTATGCTGGGGGATGACCACGACCCCCGCATACCTATTGACGTGGTAAATAAAGCTAAAAAAAAAAACTAAATTTTTGTTGTTTGGCAAAGCTAAATAAGTAGGAAGGGGGGGGTCATGAAAACCAGGGATTGTTTGGTTAAGGGTCAACTCTAAACATTTTGTTTTAACCCTGTACCACGCAATGACAAGTTTTAAAGGCCCCAAGAAAGAGGCCTTTTGAAAACATTGCGGGAAAAGGAGAAAATGCTGGCAACCAGCATTTTCTCTTTTCCCCACAATGTTTTCTACTCTTCTAACATCATTTTTCAATTTTTGAGTCACTTTAATTTTGTCGTCTACCAACACATTCAATTCGGACAAGTCTAAAATTTTGTCTTTTTGTAAAGAGCTAAGCTATTTCATATTACCCTTCTGAACATAATTGAAAAAAGTACTGTCTCCTTTACCCACAATATTTCTATGCTTCCCAACACAAATTTTAATTTTTGGAATTTGGAATAATTTAAACTTTTGTCATGTGGTAAAGCCTATACATCTTGTATTAAGGAAAATATTTTAATGTTCTGCAGCAGTTGGCATTTGAAATAATTATAGTACACAGAGAAGAATTGCTAAAAATACTGCCTTGATCCACACTCGAAGCACTGGGCTTTATGTAATATTGTCCAGGGCAAGACAATTCAGAGCCCATCAATCCTCAGAAAGAAATTTGCTGAGCAGGGGTTCAAACCAATGACCTCCTATTCTCAAGTCCTGTATGCTAGTGTCAGAGGCACCAGGGCCTATCAATAAATCAATGGACCGGGGCATATCAATCATCAATCAATCAATCAATCAACCACACTTGTAATGTGGAAGGAAAGATTGCAAATTACAAGCACTCATTCTTTCATATCCCAAAAAAATTGTTCTTTTTTAAGTCCAATGTTTTTTCACTTCCTGGGCTCATATTCACCAACCATCCTTGAGAATATTCTTTGTCTTATTCTCCGAGGTTTTCAAAATTTGTAAGTAACACAACTTCTGATTGGCTAAACTGAATGGTTTAGCCAATCAGAAGTTGTGTTACTTACAAATGTAGAAAATTCTGGAGAATTAGACAAAGAACATTCTTAAGAATGGTTGGTGAATACAGGCCCAGTTGTATTATTATACAGGTCAGTCAGGTTTCTCAACCAAGAGCTGGCTGCATTGTTATATGATAACCCTTTACTTAGCCATCCCAAATTTTAACCTTTCTAAGATAGGCCCTTCTGAAATCATGGTACACAAGTAAGAAAAGCCCCATCTCCGCAGGTCTGCAAAAAATGTCAACAGCGAGAAAAGCCACTGGACTGTAGTAAATCTTTTATAAGGCTTTACATACAAAGTCTGATCTTGCTCAATGCTTTTCTGCAAAGCAACTAATGTCTGAAAAAGCAAATTTGATGCCTAATACTAAGGAAAGAAGCGAAAACTCTTTGCAAAGAAACAAAAATTTAGTCTTTAAATTTAAAGCAATTTTGGACAATGTAATTAATAAAATGTGGCAAAATACAATTTGGACTAATCTGAAAGGAAAGAAAAAGAAAATGTTGTGATAAAAGAAGAAAATGTGGTTACCAGCATTTTCTTCTTTTCTCACATCATTTTCAAATGCATTTTTGTTACATTAAAATAAGCAAGGTATTGTTAGGTATTAAGGGTTAAAAGGTGAGTTGGCCAGAAGCCAGTTACAGATCTTTACTGGTTCATACAAAAGCCAATTTCTGACTCTCTGGAATACACATCAGGTTTACCTGTACAGAGTTCCATAGAAAAAAATACATGTACAAAATTATCTACTGGAGGCGCAGAAGGGGGGGAAAAATCTAGGCAGCTTTGCATACCTATATTTTCTTTAAAACTTCACTAAGCAATCATGTGTTTAATGATACGGAGGAAGAAGGCTTTTGAAAACCTTGTGGGGAGCAAGAAGAGAAAGTCACTGGTACGTTGTATTTCCTCCTTGCCCACAAGGTTTTCCGTATTTTCTATGAAAGTCCAATCATTCGCCTGGACAGATCAGTTGGTAGCATGCATGACTTGAGAAAAGGGGTGTGTAGGTTCGATTCCTAGCTCTATCAATTTCCCTCTATGGATTGTAGATAGTTGTTGTTGAGGCAGAATTCATTCCTCCGTCACCCCTGACTACTGTTTCATCAATAATTATGTGAAAAGGCAGCCAGTGGCTTGAAAATAATATTGTGTGAAGTACTGGTAAAAGAATTACCAGGAAAGCATGCACAGGTGCACTGGTCTGTGTAATTTAAGTGAAATAATGTTGAAAACAGCTTTAAAACACCACACAATCAATCAATGAGGACCCATCATTTGTACTACTTTGAATTTTTCAGCGGTGAATGCTCTCAATTTGGCTATGTCAAAAACTGTGTTGTGCTGTTAAGCCTATCACCCACAATTCTGTCTTAACCACCATTACAAAGAAGGTATTAGAAAACATGGTGTAAAAGGAAGAAAATGCTGGTAACCAGCATTTTCTCCTTTTTTTCCACTACATTCTCTATCTTATCAAAGACAGAAGTAATCAATTTACATGTAACTACATGTACATCTACTTTAAATTTGGTCCAGTCCAAAATTTTGTTGTTTGGTAAAGATTTCATCATAAACAGTTATGTAACACCCCCATATTCCACTAGTCTGCGAACTATGGTGCTCTATGCGCTCATTTAGAGCACTGTAGATCGCCTGAGATCACTGCCCAATTTGGTAATTATGAGGACACTGATGACACTCCGATGGCAATCAAGTAACAACCATTGAGATCCGACAGCGGTTGAACTGTACATAGTCACTAACGTAGCCTCGCTAGGAGTTGCGACCTTATATGACCTGTTGTTGCTCCCTTAGCGACCCCCCCCCCTTCGCTCCTTCCCCTGGGTGGCATACTGTAGTTGACTAAAGAATTTATTGTACCTACTGTACGCCTGGTGGTCTCCAAATGCGAAATGGTGATATGACTGTGAATAGGATTAAGGTCCCTCTGTGATCGAGGCATATATATATGGTATGGACCAATAGAGAAAAAGAATCGGATACAAGGAAATCCGCGTACAAGTCCTGAGCTCTTCTTGGAATAGACTTCTTTGGTTCCTTAACATGCTCGGTGTAAAGCACCGACACACACGAGGCTACCTCTGGGTTCCAAACCAGTTCACCTCTAGTTGGATAGGAAACACAAGGTGTATCAGAAAGGTCCTGGTTTGGCCAGGCATCAAACCCTCAGGCCTCAGGATTGAAAGTCTGGTGTTTTACCACTCCAGTACCGGTCCATCCTGAAATAGTGATGGCCAAGACAGACACTCTTTTATATAGTCCTCCAAAAGCGCGATCAGAGCGCCATCACATCACCACTTGATCGTAGCAGAGCGCAATCCTGTCGCCACCTTATCACAACAGAATGCTACTTGATGCATTTTGCCACTTGATCGTATTGGAGTGCGATCATATCGCCACTTGATCGCAACAGATTAATACTGCATCTCTAATGGTTGCTATCAGATCATATAGGAGCGCAATGACCAGCATACTGGAGGAACGATAGCGCTCCAGTTACGCAGTTTACGTTCCAGTTCCGTTTCGAGAGCGATGACAGTGTTCCGATAAGATCCCAATGGATGTTTGTGCAAGGGAGTGGACTGATGGCGTTCTTGGCGATTCGTTAAAAATCTGTTAGCATTCTTGGCATTCCTGGAGTTCCTGCATAGCAATTTAACGGCGCTCCGTGAGAGCACCATGGGTCGCAGCCTAGTGGAATAGGGGTATAAGCTGCCTATAAGCCTTTTACAGCCAAATTCCATTATTTTAACCACATTTAAAATATCACCTGCAATATGCTTGCAATATAGCAGGATCTGAATCTTGCTGTTCTTGCTGTGTGATACTGCTACTCCAATGATAAAAACCTATGACATGCAAAAATCAATAATTTTCTTCAAAGCACCAGCAATGGCTTTTTTCCTTTTAACTCTTTACCAAACGACAAATTTTTAAACTGGTCTACTGATTGAAAGCACTTGCAAACGACAATATAAATATAACTCAAAAATTGAAATTTGTCTCCAGCAGGGTAGAAAACATTATGGGAAAAGGAAAAAATGCTGGTTACCAACATTTTCTCCTTTTCCCACAATGTTTTCAAAAGGCCTCTATCTCAGGGTCATAAAAACCAGGGTTTGTTTGGTAAAGGGTTAAAACAGCATTTTCTCCTTTTCCCACAATATTTTCTTCCCTATTAAAGTCAGAAATCACATTAACAAGATTTAATTTGTTGTCTGCAGATGCTTTGAATTTGGTCCAAATATGTTGTTTGGTACATAGTTAATCGAATCTTTACCAAACGACAATATTTCAGGTGGTTCCAATTTGAAAGCACTTGCAGCAGATCGCAGACGACAATAATTTATATATATATGGCACATATGATCAGGGACTTTGTATCAGATACTCTAGAAAACATCATTGGAAAAGGAGAAAATGCTGTAATACCAGCATTTTCTCCTTTTCCCATAATGTTTCATATGGCTTACTTGTCGGGGTTGTTAAAACTGGGAATTCTGTGGTAAATGGTTAAGTTTATTTGGCACTCTAAGGGTCATTTTTCTGAAGTGATAAACTCCACTTATTTCTCGGCTTACAACAGTAGGAGGCACCAAGATGGGGACTGGTTCAGGTAATTTGGAAAAAGCCTCCTCACTGGAAATAATAATGACTGAATGTCTGTTTTATACACAATAGACCCAGGAGCCTTTAAGTTGGATCATTGTCTTAATTTTGGGCCATGGTTATTCAACTCTTTCCCAAATGACAAACTTTTGGACTAGGTCAAATTGAAAGCATTTGCAGATGACAATTCAACTCTTGCTGAAAAGATTATTTCTGTCTATGATAGGGTAGAAAACATTGTGGGAAAAGCAGAAAATGCTGGTTACCAGCATTTTCTCCTTTTCCCACAATGTTTTCAAAAGGCAACTATTCCAGACCCGTAAAAACCAGATATTGTTTGGGAAAGGGTTAAAGCTACATTGTAGCAGCCAGAAAGAGTTCTGTAAAATCTAATATACTGTGGAATGGTTCAAAATTTAGTCAACTGTGGGTATATTGTGTAAGGAACGAATACATGTACATATGTGCCAGAAATCTTTAATTTATAACCTTAAGTCAGACAACAGTGAGTGATTTCGAGAGTGGTCCCAAGAAAATGAAATTCATTATCTATCAATCATGATCTAATTCTATGCAACTATCAGGGGCAACCTTTTGCATGAAATCAAAAGTATGTTGTTGAAATGATTGTAATGTTGTTTAACGCCAACATTAACAGCTATGGTCATATCATGGCGGTTGGTGGATGCACATGTGTTTCCTGGCTTTCTTACACCAGTATTACCACAATTTTCTTTCCAAAGCCACCAACTACTTTTCTCATATGGTTCAGCAGAGGTGAGAGGCAAAAATACGCCAGAAAAAAACTTCGTCACAACCCGGTATCCAACTTACAACCATTTGGTCATGAGTCCGACATGCTCACCTGTGACTGAGCCAGATAGGTATGAAATGGGTTAAAAACTGGCAGAAAATGAGTTTAGATGTATCTTTAACACGTTCTCCTATTACCGCACAATTCCTACTTTTGACAACCCTCAGAAATAAGCCTTTAAAAGACATTGTGCGGAAAAGGAGAAAATGCTGGTTACCAGCATTTTCTCCTTTTCCCACGTTTTCTACTCTTCACAAAACAAATTTCAAATTTTCTGTTACTTTTATTTTGTTGTCTGCATATGTTTTCCATTTGGCCATTTAAAAAATATTGTCGTTTTGTACTTAGTTATCACAGAGTTTTGTCAATCCTGAGGAAATAACCTTTTGAAAACCCTATGGCATTGGGGAAAAAAAACACAGGTACATCTTCTCTTTTTCTCACAATGTTTTCTACACTTTCACATTATATGCCTATCACTTCTGCTGCATCAAATTTTTTGCATGCAGAAGTTTTTAGTTTGGACAAGTCTATATTTTTTTTTGGCTTTGGTAAAGTGTTGATTCAAGCGAGTCTAAATTTTTCTTCTGATGAAAGATTAAGAAGTACAGTACCTTGGAATAAAGGAGTAAACAATGTGGGATACTTATAGAAAGTTTTAATACTTTCCCTTACAATCCCTGGTTTTTACTGGTCTGGAATAGTAGCCTTTGGAAAACATTGCTGGAAAAGGAGAAAATGCTGGTAACCAGCATTTTCTCCTTTTCCCACAATGTTTTCTACCCTTTCATAGACAGAAATAATCTTTTCAGCAAGAGTTGAATTGTCGTCTGAAGAATGCTTCCCTGTATAGCCTGATCTTAAGCCACACTGTCAACTAATATGACATAGTTAACCTTCAGTAATCAACTCAACCAGTAGCTGGGAGTGTAAATGTCAAGAAAGCCTAGTTTTACCTTCTAGGGTCAGTTGGAGTAATTTACCCATCTTATCAGAGGCATGTGACACTCTGTTGACAGATCTAGCAGTGAATAGTAACTTTGTGACACAGTATTTCATCCCTTCACCAAACAATCTAGTTTCTTTTTTAACCCTTTACTCCATAGATACTCATTTCTTCGCATTGCTTGTAGGAGCCTTTGGAAAACATTGTGGCAAAAGGTGAAATTGCTCATGACGAGCAATTTCACCTTTTGCCACAATGTTTTCTATGCTATCAAAAGGTGTCATATACACATAAGAAACAGCTTCATCCTTGCTGTTATTTAGGGCTAATTAAGGATACCATAGAAATGCCTTATGGGGTAAAGGGTTAAACTAGTGACCAGTGGTTTTTCGTGTGACACATTTTCACATGTATTTCATGTTGAGACAGGCTGTTGACGTCTATAGCATTGAGTGGTATCATTGTGACACAGTGGTTCAATTCTTTACTAGATGACTAATTTTAACTCTACCAAACAACAGAATTACAAACTGGTCTAAATTTGAAGCATTTACTCATGACATGAAATCTGTTTTTCAAAGAAAGGAAAGCATCTAGGAACTAGAACTGTTGCAAAGTGGGCAAATATCCCCCACCAGCACCTTGTCACTGAAGCAGCCAATCAGAAAACAGAAACTATTTATACACAAAGTTCATCAGTTACCTTGACCTCAAAGGTCTATTTTTAGTTGAGCAACTTGCTCATTTATTTACGGAAATACACAGACGAAGCTTCAAACATTGCGTCAGAAGAAGACATTATGGAAAATAATTACATGTTTGTTATGTTACGGACTGTTAGTGTGTTATTAGTCACATGCCAATCACTTGACATTCCCACAATGCTTTTTTTTTTATTTCTGGCGCAAAATCTAAAAATACCTTAACCCTTTCCTCCATAAGGCACTCCTATGGCATCTCTAATTGACCCTAAATAACGACAAGGATGAAGCCATTTCTTATGAGTAAATGACACCTTTTGATAGCATAGAAAACATTGTGACAAAAGGTGAAATTGCTCATCACGAGCAATTTCACCTTTTGCCACAATGTTTTCCAAAGGCTCCTACAAGCAATGCGTAGAAATGAGTATCTATGGAGTAAAGGGTTAAGAGGCTACTGTAGCCTTTTAAGGGAACACCATCAAAAATTTTTTTGTTTGTAATTTTCTGATTCTTAATCATTTCTGATTCGTACTGTTTTTCATAGAAATTTCAGTGATAAACATATTTTTTAATTTAGTGAAATGTGAAAAATCTAAATACCTACCTTTAAGTATACATTTAAAATCCTGCCATGTGGTAAAGGGTTACTACTATGAGAAAACCAAAGATGCATTTACATGCCATAAAATGTCTTGACCTCAATAGGGCTGACCCGACCAAGTTAAACACACTATACATTGAGGTTTCCAAGACAAACAATGGGCATGTTGATGTTGTTGCATTTAGTTCTGTATGTTTGGCCAATCATTCTTAGCCCTTTACCAAACAATCCCTGTTTTTTACAACCCTGAGATAGAAGCCTTCTGAAAACATAGTGGGAAAAGGAGACAATGCTGGTAACCAGCATTTTCTCCTTTCTCCACAATGTTTTCTTCTGTCACAGATGAAATTCAATTTTTTTAATTTTTGAAATTTCTGATTTCCAGCGTTTTCTCCTTTTTCTAAAGTTTTCAAGAGGCCTCATTTTCAGGATTGTGAAAACCAGGGGTTGCTTGGGAATGGGTTGAATCTTTACCAAACTACAAAATATTAGACTTGTTTAAATTGAAAGCATTTACAAAATTTAATGATAGATTAAATCTGAAAGGATTTACCTATATCCTTGAAAGGATTGAAAACATTGTTGAAATGGAATGCATTTCCTATAATGTTTTCAAAAGGATTTTTCACTGTGAGGGAGTAGGAATCTTCCATATGTTGTGGGTACTCATTAGAATGGTATCAATGACACCATTCTAATGAGTACCCACAACATAGGGTTTTGAGGAGAAATAATGGATTTAGAAAACCACACTACCCCATACCTGGAGCTCTGATTGATGATATTACATTCATGAAAAATTTGGTTACATCAGTTGTCTGACCAGGTAAAGTGCACAAAAAGTGCACCAGTACTGTAGGCATTCCTGTTCTGGCATTGTGTCTGATATAAATCAACCACAAGTACTGAACATACATGTCGGAGAAAACAGGAAGAATATGTTAGTACACAATCATATTTGTTAGATTACCTTTGAAGGAATCAAGTATTTCTGCAACATGAAGTCTTCCAGTCAGTCATTTCAAGCAACTCAAGGTGTGAGAAGTTGCCAACAAAGGCTACACTTGTGCTTTAGTTGTGTGAGCCCCAGATTCTGATACACACATCCCACTGGACTACTAAGTCAAAGTTAACCCTTTACCCCATAAGGAATTTCTATGGTATCTCTAATTGACCCTACATAACAGCAAGGATGAAGCCGTTTCTTATGTGTATATGAGACCTTTTGAAAGCATAGAAAGCATTGTGACGAAAGGTGAAATTGCTCGTTAGGAGCAATTTCACCTTTTGTCACAATGTTTTCCAAAGGCTCCTACATGAAATGCATAGAAATGAGTATCTATGGAGTAAAGGGTTAAAAGGCAAATTTGAATCTCAGTGCCTGTGGTATAGCCTCAGAAAGTCAGAACCCCGGCTAGTGGGACTGATTTTCGTATTAAATTTCAAAATATTAATTATTCTGAACCATACCCTGTGTAATGGGTACTCAATGGAATTGTTTCAGTGAGATAATTTTATGGAGTACCCACAAGTTGGGCACAACATACGGCTAAAAAGACAAAATAATGAATTTAGAATATCATGAATTCCCACTTATCTGGAGCCCTGAAAAATGTTATATGTATTGACAACACCCTCCCCAAGTATTTATAAAAAGATAAGGCCAGGAGAGAAAAAATCAATGTTTCTGATGACCTAAGCAACCCATGCAATGGCTGCCCACCAGTAACTTTTTTTTTTCATTTTTACCAATTCTGCGTGTGGACTTTTTCCAAAGCCATTTTATTCAATCACAGTAAATAATTTGAACGCTGCCAATGCCTTTCAGCCTTGAATAGCATTGGAAATCTTTCACTTGACCATCAATTTCCAACCATGAAAATGTTCATTTCGTCAAATGATTTCCATTTTGTCAAAAATTTCAAATTTGTATAATCCATTTCTTTGACACTTGAAATCAATGTCTGCACAATTATTGACTTCCTCCAAAATAGCAAACACCATTCTCTCAGTCCATATGAAAAAAAAATGTGCCCAGATCAGGGCATTTACAAGCTCAGATTGTGTTCCAATACTTTGCCCATGTGCAGTATTTTAGCTGTTGTACCACCCATCACTAGGGAAGTACACTGCAATCAAAGTAAGAGGATAAGAAAAAGAAGGCAAGGTGAAAATCTCTATAATATTCACATGGAATTTGTAAATACATCATCCAAATATTTTTTGCCCCAGCAGAATTGACTCTAAAATTTATGGTCCTTTTGCTGTCTTTATAATGGTATATTTACAACAGAAAAGAAAAAGCTTGAGTTCTATGATATTAGATTAATTTGAGAGAAAGAAAAAAAATTCTGACTGACCAACCCAGTTTTCCTTTTCTCAAGATTCACCTGGGATACATGTAGGTATTATTTCTCCTGGCCTAAATGAAATAAAAATACCGTATTACACCCAATTAGTAGGGCCTGGCGCGCAATACGAAACTTCAGGAAGGTGCTCTTATTTCATGACCAATTTCCCGAAATTTCAGTGACATCATGACTGTAGAGTAGGTAAGTACATGTAAGGTACTTTGATCTAGGTTTAGATACTGAAGTGACTTGCACAAAGTGATTGTTACTCGAAAGACCTGCTGTATCAATGCGAAATGTATCCATTTCACTGCCAATCATGATTCATTTAGATATGAATATCATTCAGTTCATAAGGAATGCTTTCCTACAATTTTTTTGTTAAGTACCTAAGTCACCAGAAGTTTATAATGGTATTGGAACCGTACAGTATGTATATTTGGATAGTCAGGCTTTAATGACATCAACTTGTGAAGTAGATCTACATGTCTGTCATAAGGATTATGTCAATGCCACACTGGTAAGTTTATTTGCAAGATATATGTCATCAATAAATTTCATCTACAACAATGAAGTTATCATGCGTTTGGAAGTTTGTCCCTTCAGTCACAAAACTCCCAGGTAAGGTTGGGTGTAGCTGGGGTATGTCCACAGGCCTCTGGAGTAAGTAATACATGTATTGTGGGGAGCGCTACCGTTAGAGAGGGCGCATCAGTAACATGAAATATGGTACCTACTCCACCAAAAACATATAAAAACTCAACTGGCATAAAGGGGGAACTGATATAGTTGTTTGGTCTCCTTTTCCCTCAATGTTTTAGTATCATTCACAGCATTTTCAGCATTTTTCTTTCCTTTCAGATGTTGTTCCTTAGTGGTGCTGAAATTAGCCACTAATAGGTAATACATTTATCCTTTACAAAAATGTCCTATGTTTTAACATTGCTGTGGAAAGAAGCTTTTAAAAACACTTTTGAAAAAGTAGAAAATGCTGGTAACCAGCATTTTCTCCTTTTCCAATATTGTTTTCAACCATTTCAAAGAAAAGTCCTGTAAGAACCGTACCTTATTTGTTGGTTGCAGTTGCTTTTAACTTAAAAAGGTCTACAAATTTTGTGTTCAGCATAGAGTTTGATAAAAACAAAACACTTTATTTCTTACCTTCACAAAGGCAGTCTCCCTTTCTGGCGACATTGAGGGTAGTCGATCTGCATTCCACACTGCTGGCATACTAGTGGCTAGTGTTGTCCCGCCTCCGTCACCAATTGGTAAAAACTCCATGGATTTTGTCTCACTTTGAGAGACAGCGTCATCAGTTGTGGTTAGTGAATGTTTACGCTGACTTTCCTTTTCTTTGAAATTTCCTCCAGAATATTTCCGCTCTCGATGCAAAACACTGGCAGAACTTACACTCCGCAAGATTGGCCGCTTAGGGGATGGCACACTTAATAAATGGGTTTGTTTTTCTAAATTACTGGTAGGCGAGTAGCTTACAGGGGTAGATGGATGAGAGGAACTGTCAGACAAATTAGAGAACATGGATGCTGAAAGTTCACCAATATCCTCAGTCTCACCTTGTATCTTCTCATCAGACTGTGATATATCACTGGACTCTAAGCCCTTGAAGTCCTCAATGCCACCACTCTGAGTCATCCGCTCAGACATTTCACTGTCAGGGGAGAGTATCTGTTCATCACTGACTGAACCTGGTAGTGATTTAATCTCAGATTCCGAAACAGACCTTGTTCTTTCTGATAATTTTTCACCAGGTAACTCAGATATTCTATCTTCATCATTATTATTCAGGACATCTGAATCTGTAGAAACAGCCTGTTTCATTCCAGGCATTTCTGTCTGGATTTCCTCCTTTTGAACATTTTCATTAGCACCAAACTGAGGCATATCAACCTCCTCTTTTTGCAACAAAGGGTAACTCTGACTTTGACTAGAAATTATAGCACCAGCGACACTGAAATCAAAACTTTTATTTCCACTTGGGTCACTTTTAGATTTCTGCTTTGGAGATTTACCATTTCTCTTTTCTTGCTTCTCCCCTTCACTATCAAAATTTTTTACATTTTCTTGTTCAGGTGACCTATCATCTTCTTTAGGGATGGGACTGCTGTAATCAGAATCATCTCCCCTTGTAACTTGACCTTCTGCTGAGGAAGCTGAATCAACACTAGCAGAAAATTCAGTGTCAGCTGGTAATGGTGGCAGACTTTCTGTGCTTGGTGAGCTAAACCAGATATAGCCACTGGGATCTGAAATACCATCACTATCCTTAAACTTGGACTGGCCTGGAAACCTAGAACCAGCAGATGATTTTCTTAATCCTAATTCAAGTTTATTTGGTTTCTTCACAGCTCCTTCTTCTGCAGGATCTTTACCTTCATCAGAGTGAGATTTGAAAAAAGATGGTATCTTTGTCTTAGGCAAGGTCAGTCCAGCATAACCAGGCCTTCTCTTTGAAGGAGCTGTATTTCGTAACCTTAAAAATTCTGAATTTCTATCAATGGGGTGTAAAGTAAAAGTACTGATGTGTGTGACAGGTGTGTCACTATCAGCACTTCCACTACCATCTTCATCTGCAGCTCTGGCAGCACTCTTTAATGGATCTTTCATTTTTAGCTCACTCTTTTGTTTAGCCCTCTCAGGAGTGCCTACAGTATCACCAGATGATGTAGATGTACCATCTTCCTTCTCATCTTCATCTTCTCTTTCATCATTTTCAGGTATAGGTTCGACTACAGACTTGGTACCTGTTTCTGCATCTTCCATCAGCTCCTTACTGCCTTCATCTTCAGAGAAACTTTCTCTGCTGGGAGACATCAAATTTTCAGGGATAAATGGTGACTCATCACCAGAATCAGTATCTTTACCTTTAGCCTGTTGCTTGCTTGGTTGTAAATTTAGGGTTTTAGGGACCTGCAGATTGGGACTGGTTTGACCACTACTGCCACGCCCACTTTTCAATTTATCTGTTAAGAGCTTCAAACTTCTACTCCTGTTTCTGTTTAAACTTGAACTTCTGTGCCCAATATTTGGAGAACTGGGTGGGGGAGATGCTCTGGGTGAGGTATGGGTTGAATGGGCTTTGGGTATTGCTTGGGTTTTGACAACTTTGGGCTTTATTGGAGATTTATCAAAAATACTTCCTTCTTTCCATTTTTTGATCTCTTCCATCAAATTCTTTATCTCAGAAGCTTGTCCTGGATCTGTTTTATGTCTATAGTGATGCCCCAGGGTGTGACTGCTGAATTTCGGTAACTTTGGGCGTGTGACTTTTGGGGACACTGTCTCCTGTTGGGACTCAGAGACGTCCCCACCCTCAACAGGTTCCTCCATACTACCAGAAAACTGTATCCAACTTCAACAATGCAGTTATGGTTTACTGAACATACATGTTGGCAAGCAATGGCAATTCAAAATCTGGAAAATAAAGCAATGCCCGATTATCAACCTTTTATCAAACATTACCTATTTCAATGACTTTAACCCTTTCTCAAACGACAACTTTTGGACTTGACCAAATTGAAAGCATTTGCAGACGACAATTCAACTCTTGCTGAAAAGATGATTTCTGTCTATGATAGGGTGGAAAACATTGTGGGAAAAGGAGAAAATGCTGGTTACCAGCATTTTCTCCTTTTCCCACAATGTTTTCAAAAGGCCACTATTCAAGACCCATAAAAACCAGGAATTGTTTAGTAAAGGGTTAAAGAAAACTTTTGAAAACATTGTGGCAAAAGGACAAAATTCTGGTAATTTCTCGACATCATTTCCTTCTGTTTTCATAACATATTTCATCATATAAGTCAATTACTGTCTGCAAACGCTTCTTATTTTAAAAAATCTTAAACTCAAACCTTTGTCAAACATTTCTGCGATTCAATCCTTCACCAGATGAGCCCAAGTTTTAAAGACTCTGATTAAACTTTTGAAAATAATGTAGGTAAAGGAGAAAATGGTGGTTACCTGCTTTTTCCCTTTTTCCCTTAACTCATTACCAAACAACAATATTTTAGGCTTGTCCAAATCAAAAGCATTTGCAGACGACAAAATAAAAGTGACTGAAAATTTTAACTTTGTTTTGTGAAGGGTAGAAAGTATTGTTGGAAAAGGAGAAAATACTGGTTACCAACTTACCAGCATTTTCTCCTTTTCCAACAAGGTTTTCTGGAGGCTTCTTTCTCAGGGTTGTCAAAAGTAGGGATTGTATGGTAATGGGTTAACGTTTTCTACCCTTTCAGAGACAATTTTCTTAGCTCTTTAACACAGGACTGGTCCAAATTGAAAGTATTTGCAGACAAGAAAATAAAGGTGACTGAAAAATTGAAGTTTGTTCTGGGAAGGGTAGAAAACACTGTAGGAAAAGGAGAAAATGCTGGTAACCAGCATTTTCTCCTTTTCCTACAGTGTTTTCAAAAGACTTCTTTCTCAGGGGCATCAGAAGTAGGGTTTGTGTGGTAATGGGTTAATTTGCACTACACTTTATTTGTTGTCTCCAAATGCTTCAAATTTGGACCAGTGTAAATTTTTTGTAGTTTGGTACAGATTTCAAAACCTCAGATGGAAGACTCAAGATTGAAAACATTGAGGGAACAACAGAAACTCCTTCTTTTCTGACATTACTATTCACTTCCATCCTTTCTGTTTCAGAGAGAAATCCCATCATGTTCGCAACTTTGAATTCGGGTGTCTGCAAATGCTTTTGAAATTATCAAGTCAAATCTTCTACCAAACAACAAAATTTTTGACAGGTCCAAATTGAAAGTATTTGCAGACGAAAAATTAACCCTTTACCACACAATCCCAACTTCTGGTAACCAGCATTTTTCTCCTTTTCCTGTAGTGTTTTCTACCCTTCCCAAAACAAGTTTTAATTTTTGAGTCAAGTTTGTCACCTGCAAATGCTTTGAATTTGGACAAGTCTAATATTTTGTTGTTTGGTGAAGACTGAAGAGTTAAATAAAACTCTAAATCTGAAATATCCCATTAAAAGGGTTGAAAACATCATGAGAAAAGGAGAAAACACAAATATTGCAAATGCTTTTGATTTTGAATCTGGGCAAGTCTTTAGAAACTTTTCTTTTCCTGTAAAGGGCTGATTAACTCTTGACCAAGCCACCAAACATTCAACAGGTCCAAATTGAACGCATTTGCAGGTAACAAAATAAACGGGACTCAAAAATTGAAACTTAACTTCGGAAGAAACCATTGTGGGAAAAGGAAAAAATGCTTGGTTACCAGCATTTTCTCCTTTTCCAACAATGTTCCCACAATGTTTTATAAAGCTTGCTTCTCCTGAGTCATGAAAAGCAGGGACTGTTTGGTAAAGGATTCAATAACTGTTCTTGATTCCTTACCAAACAAGTACAAGGAAGCATTTGCATACAACAAAATTGAAATGACTTGAAAATTGAAAATTGCTTTTGTAAAACATTGTGCAAAATGGAGACAATTCTGTGAACCCTTTACCTCACAATGACCAGTGATGACCCTAAAAAATGAAGGAGTTTGAAAGAAATTAGGGAAAGCAGAAGATGCTGGTATCCAACATGTTTTCCCTTTCCCACACTGTTTCCTATACTCTTTCAAAGACCAATTCCGTCTTTAATTAAATTTAACCCTTTCCCAAACAAGCCTGGTTTTTACATGTTTGCAGTAAAAGTCTTTTGAAAACACTGTGGGAAAAGGAGAAATTGCTCATAATGAGCAATTTCTCTTTTCCCCACAGTGTTTTCTACCCTTTTTGACAACTTTCTGCCATTTTCTCCAAATCTAAAATTGTTGTCTGCAAACTCTTTTGGTTTGGAAGAGTCCAAAATTTGTCGTTTGGGAAAGGGTTAAGTTGTGGAATTCGGATAAGTTTATCATTTTGCTTGTATGGAAAAGAATCAAGTGCATTTTCCACCATATTTCTTTCCCACAACTTTTCCAAAAGCCTTTTTCACCAGTCGTTAAATGTTGGGATTATTTGGTACATGTTTTTTTGCCTATCACATATTCTGAAAGCTGAGGAGTCCAATGTTTGTGTAAGAAGTAAAGATTAAAACATGCTCAAGCAATCCCTGTTTTTTCACGTCCCTGAGATAAAAGTTTTCTGAAAGCATTGTGGGAAAAGGAAAAAAATGCTGGTAACCAGCATTTTCTCCTTTTCCCATAATGTTTTCTACCTTGCTGGAAACAAATTGCAATTTTGGAGTTCTGTGTATTAAATTTGTCTTCTGCAAGTGCTTTCAATCTGGACCAGTCTAAAATTTTGTTGTTTGGTAAAGAGTTAAAACATGCTCAAACAATCCATCCACAGGTGTGTTCAGTCTAACCAGTGTAACCTAGAAAACAGAGGTCATCCACATTCATAAACTTGCGGCCATGTTTTGCTTGTTTCATATCTTCCTCCTTATCAACATTTATATACAGATATTCTTGGGCCATGATAACTTTTAGACTGCTGAAAACATTCTATGATTTATAATGGGTGCCAGCCTAATGTATATTGGCAAATGCAGCATAATTGGTGGAAACATTGTTGATGTTAACTTTTTATCAAACAACAAAATTTTGGACTCATCCAAATTGAAAACGTTTGCAAACGACAAAGTAAATGTGAATTAAAAATTGAATTTTGACTTTGGAAGGGTTGAAAACATTGTGGGAAACGGAGAAAATACTGTTAACCAATTTTTTCTCCTTTTTCCACAATGTTTTCCAAATCTTTCATTATCAGGATCGTTAACCCTTTACCCCATAAGGCATTTCTATGGTATCTCTAATTGACCCTTAATTACAGCAAGGATGAAGCAGTTTCTTATGTGTATATGACACCTTTTGATAGTGTACAAAACATTGTGGCAAAAGGTGAAATTGCTCATCACGAGCAATTTCACCTTTTGCCACAATGTTTTCCAAAGACTCCCACAAGCAATGCGTAGAAATGAGTATCTATGGAGTAAACGGTTAAGAGTCGGAATTGTATGGTAAAAAGTTAAGTTTTTACCATGGTGCACACAATCCCAAGTTACACGACCCTTGATAATATAGCATTTTTTTTCCTTTTCTAACACTGTTTTCTGTCCTGTCAAAGCCAAAAGTCATCATTTGAAGCACATTCAATTTGCCGTTAGAAAATCCTTTCAATTTGGTCAAGTTAAGAACTTTTTTGTTTCGTAGAGTCAAATGTCATTTTAGTACATGTATAAGTATTCCCACTAGCTTTTTATTTCAAGGATACATTTAGCCCCTGTCCGAGCTGTAAATCTGGGGGTTAGTCTCAATCATGAGACGCTATGATGTTTTTTTTTTCATATTTGGACATTTATTGTGCACCGTACCGTCTCAAGTCATTGGAATTATTTCCGGTAACAAAGGTAGAGCCGTATACAATGTACCTGCCTTTCTGTTTTGTTGGTTTAATCTGTATTGCAATGAAGTACAATTAAATTTAACTCTTTACCACACAATCCCGACTTTTGATGACCCTGAAAAGGAAGCCTTCTGAAAATACTGTGGGAAAAGGAGAAAATGTTGGTGACCAGCATTTTCTCCTTTTTCCACAATGTTTTCTACCCTTTCCTGAACAACCTTCCGAATTTTTATCGCATTAAATTGTCATGTGCAAATGCTTTCAATTTGGACTAGTCCTAAATTTTGTTGTTTGGTAAAGAGTTAAAGTAACTACATGTAACAAAGACACATTATTAAACGAGTCCGACAAATCACCGAAATACCACCAAAACACCATAATACCCCATTAATTTTTTTTTTACAATCAAGTCAAATAACTAATATCAGTGCTAAAATTTTGTCTTTTTTTTGACACAAAATTATGTTTATATTCATGAAAGGTGGTTAGTTTAAACGGGTCCGACAAATCACCGAAATACCACCGAAACACCATAATACCCCATTGATTTTTTTTTACAATCAAGTCAAATAACTAATATCAGTGCTAAAAATTTTGTCTTTTTTTTTAACACAAAATTATGTTTATATTCATGAAAGGTGGTTAGTTTAAAGGTGGGTATTTAGAATTTTTACATCTCACCAAATTAAAAAATATATATATCACTGAAATTCATTGGAAAAAATAATACAAATCATCAATAATTAAGATTCATAAAATTACAAAAGAAAATTTTTTTGGTGGTATTCCCTTAAAAGGCTACGTAGCCTCTTAAGCTATTTTTAGATTTCGCGCCAAAAATCAATAAGCATTGTGGGAATGTCAAGTGACTGGCACGTGACTCATAACACTTAAATTCCCTATCATAACAAACATATAATGATTATTTTCCATAATGACTTCTTCGGTCGCTATGCTTGAAGCTCCTTCTGTGTATTCCTGTAAGTAAATGAGCGAATTGATCATCTAAAAATAGAATGTGTCTGCCGTTGGTTTCAACCTGGGCCGTAGTAAATCTCTAATTTCTCGTGTTGTTGGACGTTTTTCGACTACTGGGGTTTTATGAATGAAAATTAAAAGGCTTTGGGAGTATAAGGATGATTTTTTTGCACTTTTGTAAAATTTTCGTCCCAAAATCTGGAGGGCCACCTTTAAAACAAAAGGGCAGAATAACAACATACCATTCACGTCCACCATAATAGATGTTCACCAAAATACAAGCCCGTTGTCCATCGAAATACCCACATGACATAAAATACATCAATTCGGAGAATTTATGTTCCTACTACAGTAGCCAGGGGTGTGGAATTCCTTTGCCCGACTTGGGACTTTTTGCCTGTGGACAAGTGAATTTTTCCAGAGCACTTGTTCGCGGGCAAGTGAATTTTTGAGCCAAACCAGATAAGGAAATGTCATATTTACATCAATCACGATCCTCAAATGCTCTATTTATTCCAAGTTTTGCATAACCTGTGTTGAAATAAACACCTTCAAGGTACAAACTAAATGTATTGACCCTGTGTGAGGCCTCTCGCTCCATGCAATAATTGCTGTGGGGGAAAAAGGACAAGTAAACTTTAAATGCGGACAAGTAGGAAATTCAGTCCAACTTGTCCGTGGGCAAGTGGGAAAATTCCAAAATTGCACACCCCTGAGTAGCTTTTTCACAAGGTTGATGTGTCTGATAGAAAGAAAGCTGGCTGCCAGTTTCAATCGGGTAAACATGTTACCTGGCCTACATGTAAATTTGTAGACTTGTCTGTCTAATTCCAACTCCTCTGATGATAAATCAAATATCGATTTAGATCTACATATACCAGTAGATACAATTGCAGTTCACCCTATAGGTCCATAAACATACTTAAAAAAGTAGAAAATGTTTTCAAAGGTGACAAAAGCGTGACAATGGATACATCACGCAGTGCTTAATTTGGGTACTTTGTTCGCAAATCAAACGCTCTTGCAAATTTCTTTGGAGTATATACACTGTATTTGTGTTAATGATTTAACTCATTACCAAAAAACAATATTTTATGCTTGTCCAAATTGAAAGCATTTGCAGACAACAAAATAAAAGTGACTGAAAATTTGAAATGTATTTTGTAAAGAGTAGAAAACACTGTGGGAAAAGGAGAAAGTGCCGGTTACCATCATTTTCTCTTTTTCCCACAATGTTTTCTAAAAGTTTCTTTCTCAGGGTCGTCAAAAGTAGGGATTGTGTGGTAATGGGTTAAACTTAAAGAAATAAAATCTAGGTGATAATTCAATCTAATTCCGAGTCTGTATTATGTGTAATAAAGGTCAGGTTTTTCGTTGTGTCAGGACTTGACACTGGAGTATTTTGGTGATTGTTCTCCACGTGAACCAATGATCAATGTATGCCAACGACATTTTCGTTCAAAATTAATCTTCTTTATACTGATCATTACCATAATTGATCTTGTTTTATGCAAAAAAGAGCCAAATCTTGAGGAGGTTGGACCCCTTAATTAACAAATATTTACGACATTAAGCAAGTATTTTGGTGGACTGACATATGACTATCTCAAAGCATTGTTTTGTGCAATTTTTGCAAAATTATGAGAGTTCAAATATGCGCACATAAATCTATGCGAAACTTTCAACTTGATTGTCTCTGTAACTAGAGGCGACCAGTCAGAAAGTAATACTGTAACGCTTTTGGGAACAGTTATCTGTACTGATACAAATACTATCAATTTGTGTGTGTGTGTGTGTGTGTGGGGGGGGGGGGGTTTCATTTGCAAATGCTTATCAAGTCTAATATTTATAATTAGGTAAAGAAGTAATTTACTCCAAATCATCTTGCAGGCACTTAATACCCCATACAGAGCTACAGCTACATGTATGAACAACAGGAAAAAGTTTATGTCAAATCACAAAATGTCCATCAACTCTCGACAATATTACTCAGTTTTTCATAATGTGAATTAAATATCTTTTTCCTCGTATTTTCTTCGAAAACAGCTTAAAACACGAACGTCGGATAGCGTGAAACATTTTACAGGCGATAGAAAGTTCTGTCAGTGACAGGTGCCCCGTCGGAGCCTCCTAAAGTCAAACTAGAACCGATTGATGCACGAAAAAGTTTCAAAAGTATTATCGCAAGCCCACAAGTTACTCAAAAGTATAACCAAACTTTGCAATTTGCTGTTAGATTACACTTACCTACATTTATAATCACAATAACAACACTTTTTATCACTTTTCATTAGAAAGTTTTTCGCACCTTCATCGATTTTCACCTACAGTCGCCATCTTGGATAATCCACTTCAGAGGAAACTCCGAACTGCGTCATAGTCTGTTCCAATATACTTTGTAAAGCATACCATTACGGGTCACTTTACAACTGAAGATGCATACCGACGTAGTGAGGAGAGCTTGGGCGAGATGCAGTGGATCTAAGCCCTGACTTATCTTTTTTATATGTGCGTGTACATTGTCCTTCTTCAATTAATGACGATGATAAAACAGAAATAATATTATAGATAAGAAACTATAGATACTGTACAGCGATCGTATCTAGATCCATATTGTGTAGGCTATATAGGCCTAATATCCCTGCACTGTAAATACTGGGTTGCCCCAAAGTATCGGGGACAACATAATTTGCCAATGATAATTTTACCGATGTAATTTTAAACATTTGTGCATCTGTACAATAAAAAAACACACACACACGCACACACACACACAGAGTCGGCTCTATTCTGCATACAAATATTATCTACAGGTTACATTATATAACATATGGTTCCATCCAAAACTTTAATGGTGTTAAGAATGTGATTATTTCAATACTCTATTTCATAGGTTTTAAATACAATTGCACAAAACCCGCATATTGTACATTGCGTTATCATATTTGATGTTGTTCTAGATATGAAAAATTATTTTGCAAAAATTGTAGCAAAGATGCAAATTGTGTCATGTTCAGACCAATAACAGAAAAATCTCGACACCAAGGAAATGACGTCCCATATATGGAAAAGTGTTGCACTACACAGGAGTTTAAATAGTTGCAAAATAATCTTTCTCTGAAGGTACTACTCTTTCTTAATATGCAGATTTCATTTTTCAAAGCTACTATTCAATTCAAAGCTACTATTCAAAATCTCAACTACTTCATTTACAACTTTAGTAGTGTATAGGGGTTGCCATGCCACTCAATAGTGTCTTTTATGCATATCAAGATTACACATATTCCGTCCTGATTTAACACTTTTTACTATTTTCATTATGTTCAAATCTTTTTCAGCACTAAAATTGCATTTTGAAATAGATAATCTTTTAATACATATATGCAATCTAAATAACCCTTTACCAAACAATCCCTGCTTTTTACGACCCTGAGATAGAAGCCTTTGGAAAACACTATGGAAAAAAGAGAAAATGCTGGTAACCAGCATTTTCTCCGTTTCCCACGGTGTTTTCTACCATGCTGGAAACAAATTTCATTTTCATTTCTGAGTTAATGTTTACTTTGTTGTCTGCAAAGTGCTTTGAATTTGGACCAGTCTAAAATTTTGTCGTTTGGGAAAGGGATAACCAGAGCCTGCGATAGACTAAAAACAACATCCATCCATTTGCTCAAATATGTATCTTGTTCGCTCACTCGTGTTCAATTGGCACAAGCAATTTTCTGAAAAGTGGACTGTGGAAAATAATTGGGTGAAATAGATCGTCCAATAGTAGACAACTTCAGGAACGACACTGATGGAGATTAACACATAGTAGCGAGATGGATTGCAGAAACGGCCAGGATCAGCAAGTCGTCTGTGCACAGGATTTCACGTTAGATACTAGACATGTCAAAGAGTTTTCGCTATTTTAGGACAACCCTCATATACAGCATACTTTACGGTAAATGACTAAATCATCATATCTCTCCTCTGTCTGTCTGTCCGTCTGTCTGTCTGTCTATGTTTTTCATTCCATCCAAATTATTTCTTACGGCATTAGTATAGATCAGATTAATGACCACAAAATGGCCACAAAAAAGATTAAGTGCATGCGTAAGGAAATTATATCATCCTAAAAACAAGGCTTCACCTGTCAAAGCCTACATACATGTATACGATGCTGTTTGATAAATTCCGGTAGATTTTTTTTTAAAATGAAAACCACCTTCCTTAATATTTTATGATAAGAAGTTGCATGTGATAGCATAACATATTAGAAACTTGATACTTAAAAAGTGTAGCTTTAAACCAATTAAAGGTGGGTACTTAGAATTTTCACATCACACCAAATTAAAAAAATATATATATATCACTGAAATTTATATGAAAAAACAAATCATCAGTAATTAAGAATCATAAAATTACCCAAAAAAGATTTTTTTATGGTATTCCCTTAACTCATTACCAAACAATACAATTTTAGACTAGTCCAAACCGAAAGCATTTTGCAGGCGACAAATTAAAAGGGACTGAAAATTTGAAATTTGTTCTGTGAAGGATAGAAAGCATTGTGGAAAATGCTGGCTACTAGCATTTTCTTCTTTTCCAGCAATGTTTTCTAAAGGCTTCTTTCTCAGGGTCGTCAAAAGTAGGGATTGTGTGGTAATGGGTTAAAAGGCTACGTAGCCTCTTAAGCTATTTTTAGATCTCGCGCCAGAAATAAGAAAATGCATTGTGGGAATGTTAAGTGACTGGCACCTGACTGATGACGCTTAAATTCCATTACATAACAAACATGTAATTATTTTTCATAAAATCTTCTTCGGACGCTATGTTTGAAGCTTCATCTGTGTATTTCCGGTGTGTAAATGAGCGAGTTGTTCATCTAAAAATAGAACGTGTTTCCCGTCGATGTGACCTTGGCCGTAGTAAATCTCTAATTTCTCGTGTTGTCGGATGGTTTTCGACTACCGGGTTTTATGTATGACGATTATAAGGCTTTGGGAGTTAAAGGATTATATTTTTGTATTTTTGTAAAATTTTTGTCCCAAATTCTGAAGGGCCACCTTTAAACGAAAACTATGCTTTACCATAGACTTAACCCGTGTAATGCCCATGGTCGTGCTGCAATTTGAAACATTTTATTTTGTGTAATATAAACATCCAGAAATGTGTAAAAATTGTGCTAACTATGTGCACAGAGTGACAGTCAGATAAATCACGAGATTATATATTAAAACAATATGACTGTGGCATTTCCAGTAACTCAAAACAAAATTGTTTTAGCCTAATTTGTGCATGGTAATTTTTTGGCGCAATGACGTCTTCAATGTATGTTGAATTCCGTACAAAAATAAACTTTTGTAAACAGACTAGGCAAAACGCTGTTTTTCATGCATGTACTATGAAACTGATTAAAGAGTCGACAACTTCATGTTCCAGTGGCACTTCATTTGTCCATTAGTGGCATGATCAATTTAGTTTTGGAAGAACATCACTTTAAGATAACCCGCGGTAAGTTCATCGGCATTAATTATGGATAGTATATATGTATGTCAAAAGGCGAATAACAACTGGCGGAATACAATGTGAGGAGGAACTATGTTGGGCTACGAGGGATGCAATCCGATACTTTATTAATGATTGTTTGGAGACACATTTAACATGTCTAGGTGTTTAGGCACAAGAAATGTGTGAACATTCCAGTGAATTAAGTAGAAAAAGAAAACTAATCTCTTGATGTGTAATGATGATGTTATACCAGCATTTTGACATTCAGAGCCCGGTATTGTGCTTAAATCGGGACGAAGCCATGCATTCAAGAGTGGTCTCCTGTAACACTGTGCTTGTGCGTTTTTTACCGTAACCTTACTGTATAGAATATATAAATACATACCAAGCATATGCATTGATCTAGCGCTTATTGACATGGTCCTGAGGAAAATCACGTGATAAGAAAGCTACTGAAGATAACCATTAAGAAAACCTAAAAATCAACAAACTTAATTTTGGGTAGGATTACAAATGAAAGTCCGCTGACAAAATCACGCGGTTGTAAAGTGACCTCATTATTATGGTAGTTTATTGAAAGCGACTATATCATAACAGCGGAGCCACTTTCATCAATGAACTATCTGCAGTTTTAAGTCGTACCGTGAACAAATCAGTCATATTCTGACTTCAAAGATTCGAGTTTTCTAGAAAACGCGCCCCACAAATGTGAATAATGATTATCTACATTTGTTATTAACTCTTTACCAAACGACAAAATTTTCGACTTTTCCAAATTGAAAGCATTTGCAGACGACAAAATTATTTTGACTTAAAAATTGAAATTTGTTTCGGGAAGAGTAGAAAACATCGTGGGAAAGGGAGAAAATGCTTGTAACCAGCATTTTCTTCATTTCCCACTACACAGTGTAGGACCGGAAGTGTGCATTGTTTGATATTGTATGTCACTTGGGAGTCTGTACAGTGGCGAAATGTCACTTGATTCTAGAAAACTGTGTTTCCACGGTAAGTGAAGTTAATAACGTATTTTTTTCATTTATTTTTATATTTGATTGAATTCTTTCCATCCACACGTACTTTTGATACATATTAAACATGCCAGGCACCTGATGCAATATGCAACCTCCTTATAGCAATAAAAATGTCTTGATCATCTTGATGTGAGAAAATTGAAATGATTTTCGACTACAAAAAATAGCAGAATTTTCGCTTTAGCGCACACGAGAGAGTTCTTTCTACGATTAAAAGGTCTGCCGATGTGTCTGCTTTCTCTTTTCATCAACAAGTTCCAAGCTGTGACCTTAAAAGCGATTAAAATGACGAATTTCCAGCATGTCTACCAACAGAATTTTGTACTGTCACTTGTATAAAATATTGTAGATCTC
This sequence comes from Tridacna crocea, assembly GCA_943736015.1. NCBI lineage: Eukaryota > Metazoa > Mollusca > Bivalvia > Cardiida > Cardiidae > Tridacna > Tridacna crocea. Next base: position 50,641,006 of record OX031063.1, read on the forward strand.
AAGTGACTGTACAACAGCTTATCAAGTGACAGTACAAATTCCCTATGTTGCCATGCCATTTTAAACGAACGATTAGGAGGATTGTAGTCGATTTTGTTACCAATTCTTTACATGTTTTCAAACAAAAGTGAATAAAGAAACTGTCTGTACATTTTCCGTTCAGCAAAAAAGCTTTTAAGGATGATTAATCAAACAAAATACCCCGTTGTTTTTAGGCATAATCATCTGTATTTTAGTATGGTTACATGATCAAGGCATCCTCATTTCTCCAGGAAAGCTTTTCAGAGCACATGAGTGTTCTTGATACGGTCTATGATTAACAAACAAACAACTGGATATGAAAGTTTTATAATAGCTATCAAAATAAATGAAAAATCACCAGCTTGACTTACCGTGTGTTAGCAATTTTCAACGACCAAGTGACATTTTACCACTGTACAGACTCCCAAGGACATACAATCTCAAACACTGTACACTTCCGGTCCTACACTGTGCACTATGTTTTCAGTAAGCTTCTTCATTAAGGAGTTAAGAGCTAAAACGGCCAAACCTCATAGTTTGCCCCCCTCCCCCCCACCTTCCCTTCTCCTTTCAGCAAACACTGAAAACTTAAAGATACGCTTTAACTCATTAATACCAAACGACAAAATATTAGACGATCCAAATTGAAAGCATTTGCAGACGACAAAATAAAAGTGAATGAAACTTTGAAATTTATTTTGTGAAGGGTAGAAAACATTGTAGGAAAAGGCGAAAATGCTGGTTACCAGCATTTTCTCCTTTTCGCACAATGTTTTCTAAAGGCTCTTTTCTCAGGGTCGTCAGAAGTAGGGATTGTGTGGTAATGGGTTAAGTTATTCTTTTCTTCAACTGTTGGTTATTTTCTATAACATATCAGGGTTTCGTGGTGGAGAAAGGAAAAAGAGACACACAATAAACTTTGGGCGCGTTTCAACTTGGCTTGGACCCACTTTGTATATATAGATGGGGCACTAATTAAGATGCGAAGCGCGACTCGCTGACCTTTATCGGACAGTTTAGGTCAAGATCAGACTGCACAGAACGTGCAGTCTGATCTTTGATCTGCACTGTCCGATAAGATAATGTTATTCCCTAAAACATAACTTTGGATTAGTAATATTGGGGCCTTTACTATCAACTTGAATTTGTTTATTTTAGTTATATAATTGGATAAAGATCTAATTTAACTCTTTAACACATGGCAAAATTTCGGACCTATCCAAATAGAAAACTTTTGCAGACAACAATTTCATTGTGGCTCACATGACGCAGTTTTCCTTTGATAGGGTGGAAAACTTTGTGGGAAAAGGAGAAAATGCTGGTTACCAGCATTTTCCCCTTTTCCCACAATGTTTTCTAAAGGCTTCTTCCTTAGGGTCGTCAAAAGTCGTCATTGTGTGGTAAAGGGTAAAAAAGATGGTCAAATAAGTCACTCCCTAAAACCCTCTGATTATTTCTGTAAATCAAGCCAAATTAGAAAAGGGGGCGGGATTTCGCACGCACCCGGCTTCGCTGTAAATTTGAAAGAAATAGGAACAACAACAGTGGGCTCTGTTGTTAAAGAATTCAGTCATGACATGGCTGCTTTCCCTAAAATCGGACATTCGGATTTTCTTCGGTGAGAGAGGAATAAATCCTGTCGTAATGACTTGTTGTACGCACCAAAGAGCTCCAGATAGAGGGAGTTATGTTGATTTCATAATTGAAAAAGAAAATTATTTTCCACTAAACCCTACGTTATGGGTACCCACACCACAGGGTTTGGAAGAGAAATAATGGATTTAGAATACCATCACTCCCTTTTATCTGGAGCTCTGCTCTCCTCCCCCCCCCCCCCCCCCCCCACGTCCGTGCCATTTGCAAATAGTTTAATTTTTTACCAAACGACAAAATTTTAGACTGGTCCAAATTGAAAGCATTTGCAGACGAAAAAATAAACGGAACTCAAAAATTAATATTTGTTTCCATCAGGGTAGAAAACATTGTGAGAAAAGGAGAAAATGCTGGTTACCAACTGTGCCGTTGGGCTTGCCATGCTGTTAGAAATAAAAAGAAAGGGGTGGGGGGGGTGGAAGAAAAAAGAGGATGGAAAAGAAAGCGTGCTGTTGGAACGAAGGGAAATAAATCATGTCAGTAAATTGTGGATTTAATAATTATGTTGTCTGCCTTTTTAGACTTAAGGTCCGTTTTCTCCGTGATCCCGAGCACCAGTCGCGTAGTCGATGTGCAGGACTTTAGAACGGGGGTCTTTGATTCGGATCTACAGCTTTGTCAATTTATCAGTTTCTTTCCAAGGATGGATGATATAGAGGATATTTGTCTTTTTCGGTGAAAGATCGAAATTTATTTCATCGAGTGGACACCATCGGTAATATTTTCACGAGTGGCACAGGCTAATCCGATACGACACTTTACGCAATTGTCCGAATGTCCCTGTACGCGTGTTCTACACCATATTAACCCTTCTCCTGCTGAAAAACTAAAAATAAATTTTCAATTTGACACTAATAACCCAAATATTGCTGTTTCAAAGTTCTATTTTGGGGAATGATATCTCCTAATCGGACAGTGTAGATCAAAGATCAGACTGCACGTTCCGTGCAGTCTGATCTTGATCTGCACAGTCCGCAAAAGGTCGGCGGGTCGCGATAAGCAGCCAAAGGGTTAAGATCATGTTCAAACGAATAATGCTATTGTCGCCTGTTGCTTTGACCTTGTTCGATTTAACCCTTTCAGCGCCAATTATTTAAACTAAACCTCTTTCCTCGGCTGAGAAAAAAACATTCTCCTAAACTTAGACACGGCTTTACCTTATATATAGGTTTGACTGAACAAGCACACGGCGTAATTTCAAGACCATAATGTGCGTTATGTGCAGTCTAAACTTGGTCTATGCGGTTTGCCAAAGCCCATATTTTCACCCGTGTCAATGAAAGGGGTTAAGGATTAAACAAAAAGCTGTATCATCGTAGTGTCACCTGTTGTTTTTATCCATGGCGTGTTGGTAAATGAAAAGTGAGGTTCAAACTCCTAGGGGACGTCGTGGCACTGATTGCCCGGCGATCAATCAGACAATAACCGCTATTGAATAGATACCCCAGGCGATCTGGTTGATGATATCTACTGGTGAACTGTTTCAACTGATTTCCTCGTAGGAATACACATACAAGCCTAATAACCGCTTCCGCAAAATTTAGTGACGTTTATGTACACAAATAGCTTATGTAAGGTGAAAAAATCTGGTTCGTTTAATGTCGATCGATGACCTCATAGTGAGAATGTGTTGTTGTATGGAACAAATGAATTAAATGATTCCCGTACCTTTCTTGTTTTATTTGTTATATAAATCTACAACAAACTAGTGGTATCTGTCTATGGACGTTTAGCATTGACCTACATTTTTTGACGAATCAAAACATGGTATGGTTTTCAAAATATTCCTTAACTTTTTTTTGTTATGTAAATTTACAACAAACTGGTATATCTTTTCTCTGTATCCCTAATATGGACCTATTTATTCGACCAATCCATTGTCTGGAAAATGAGGTTATTGAATGCAATTATGCTACAGTTTTCTCATCGACTACTCTACGGACTCGACTTTAATCCTAGAAGTCGGTTTTATATTTAAAGAAGACACAAAGCATGGACACAATCCGGCAAACCTCAGGTGTATGATTGATCAAATCCTTCAGTTCTATTATGGTGGATGATGCACCTATGCGTTGCATTTCTTCGCCGGAAATACACCGCTTTACCGTTCTCAATGGCTTCATTTAGACAAAGTAAAACTAGTCATTTGCGGTCTAATTTGCGGTCTAAATCGTTCAAACTATTTGTGACCCATTACACAAAAAAGGGACCATCTGGGAATTCTGTACATCAATTAGATGAAAACAGATCGACGATAGTGCAGGTCAGCTGATAATTCAAAAATGAATGTATAACAAGGTACAATGACTACTTGTGAAACAGGAAATGCCATTAAAGCGAAAAGTGTCAACCCTGGTCAGCCTGCGCATTTCGCACAGTTTGACCAGGGTTGTCACTTTACGCAGTTCCCAGAAGTTCCCCTTTTTGCTTGATGGGTCACATACATCTGTTGGCATTCAGATTATTCACCGACATATTGATATATACGACTTTATCGTGGTTGTCGATGTTGTTGCTGGCCGATTTTCATGGGCGCCGCCATGTTTAAGATCATGTGACTGACAACACATGTAAAACCTCCTGGATACGGACAAGGTTAGATGTAGTTTCGGAATCGGCCATGTCGTGACAAGTTGCATGAACAGCTTTTGAAAAAAAAATCAAAGCATTGAGGTATACTGAAGGCGGTTGAAGTTTATACTTACTGTAAACCGATCTTGAAAAGATACCTTACGCCTTATTTCAATATTGATGTTAGTTTAAACATATTTAATTTTTACATCGATTGAGAAACAAGTTCTTACAACTTATACTAACATCTCTCGATTCAGTGTCCTGGGAACTACACCAGTAGTCGGACTGAATGTGTGGGCCAATGAAAAATCCCTAAGTTGACACCGGCTTCCGGATATCGAACTCAGGACCTTATGGTTACGAGGTCGAAGTTCTACCTCACAGCCACGAACACAACCATATTGATGTTAATCACGCTGGATGACTGCTTCCTGCAAATCTGAACAAGTACTTGCATCACTACGTTTGGTAGTTCCTGAGGTTGACCCCTCTTTTATCATAGGTTTCGAATCCGGATTCTCTTGTGTAAGAGACCAGCATTCTATCTTCCAGCTTCCTTGAATTGCAGTGCTAGTTTATTTTGATGCCTATTCCGTGATAAATTGCTTTTTTTCATTGCACAATCAACATTTCATAGTAGTCATTGAGAAACAGCTGTTCTCGTGCAAGAGCAGGTTCCAGGTATCTCTCAGAAACATTATACCTTGAAAATCGCCACATAGTTACGGACACATTACATCTCTTGCGTCTGAGAACCAATTGAATCACGAAGTTATTAAGGGTCCTTACTCACCAACCATTCTTAGGAACATTCCTAGTCCTATTCTCCAGAGTTTTCAAATTTTGAAAGTAATACAACTTCTGATTGGCTAAACCATTTGGGTGATGCTTAACTTATGTCGGACTGTATATATCCTTCATATTGTAAACTTAATACAAGTATATGAAATAAAATCCAGAGAAATCAGCCAAGACACACAAGTCTCGAGACGAGCAAGTATCGGCCATCGTTAAGGAAATATACACGTATGCACTAGGCTAGCGCACATGACTTGTGGTTTAAACGCGGATCTTTAGAAGAACCGACGGTTCGTACCTTCCTGCTTCCTCTTCCCCCACTCCCGCACCAAAAAAAAAAGTTGGTGTGTGTGTGTGTGTGTGTGTGTGTGTGTGTGTGTGTTTTGCTCTCAAAATATAAGATAAGGACCTACCTCCGTACTGAGCCCATATTTACCACACAATCTTCAGGACATTCTTTGTCTTATTTTCTAATTTTGAGAGCAAAAAACTTATGAATGGCTAAACTACATGGTTCAGCCTATCAGAAGTCGCATACTTTCAGTTCTAGAATAAAATCTAGAATGAAATGAAAGCTAGTTGGTGAATGCGGACCCGTTTTTTTTTTTTTGTACAAGGATTGGTCACAAGAAAGTCTTGACGTAACAAGCAAGATTCCATTTCATACGCATCGTGTAGCGGTTACTTTTAAGATAGCATAAGTATGGAAAAGTACAAAAAATACCTGTAAGAGGACTCACATCAATTTCGTATAGTGATAACATAAGACAGTTGTAAAACAACACTCTTGATTGCAAAGAACAAGCCCATTCTTTGGAAAGTCAGGTAATCACAAAACAGTAATACTGTTAATCTCCCTGGAGTGTTTCATATTAAAAGCACTTATTGTGTCACCGCAGCAGGAGTGGCGATGCTATATCATTTCATCCTTTTGGGAATACCCTTGCGTCTTCGCGTACAGACAATTGTTTATCACTTTCTGATTTAGGGTCAAAATCTTTAAAGGAAAGCTCATACAATTGCAGGGAAAGACAAGATAGTCAAAGAGTAAAATAATCTTTAACGTTCCGTTTTTGGATAACCTAGCAAATATAAGTGGAATTAATCCATTCGATTCGAGTAAATAAGTTTGTCTAATGGTAAAATTATACATGTATATGCAGAAAGTCATGTGACTTCGTTTTCAGCTTCTTTTTTTTTTAACTTCGTACAGGAAAAAACGTAATGGCATAATTCGCCATCGAAAAACCAAGAAAAGTATACCTAAATCAAAGTGTTGAGAACGCTGAAGTGGTATTTGTCAAGGAAACCCATTGTGTAGAATTAATAGTTTGAAAGAAAAAAAGACATATTGTTCAAATATTGGGTTAAAAGTCAACCCACTAAGGAAGTGAATACCTTTTCGGTTATGGGGAGAGTGCTCATGTACCTTAAAACTATAATTTTGAAATATCTTTAGCCTTTTACATTTAATTTCCAACATTACAATCAATTACTTCGATCTACAAATATTCATCAGCAATCACATGGAGAAGTGCGCAATCATAGGACGAACAAACCATGGAACGAATTGGTTTGGAACGAAAAAGCAGGCAAATTTGTATAATTGCGCCAATAAAAGGCTATGAGCGATAGAAGCTATTTTCAATACAAAATAAGTATCTCAACGATCGATGGCCACGCCCAATGTATTCTAATATGCCATTTCAAATTACATATCTGAGTGCTACCGGAAAACTCATTTGCCTGAGAAAAAATGAGTTTAACTGGGTTTATTTTCTTTGGATTTGCACAAAATAAGATATATGGTTATCAAAATTCAATCTTGAACTCATAGTGGTATTGTCTTCGACAAATACCACAAAAATCAGACACAATTTGTCCTCATCAATGAAAATATCATTTTTTTCCCGCTAGATGGCATGCTACAAATACACATCTATCTTATCTGGGCATTCTGTGTACAGGACTGGACTACTTTTCTACCCGAGAACAGTTACTTTGAATTTCAAACTAAAATAAACGTTTATTCAATAAAGCACTACCTGGCGCGATTCTTTCAGCTAAGATCATCTAGCATGTAACCTATGCATCTGCCATTTTTTACAACAACCCCAACAGACTTGGGTAATAGGTTCGATATAAGCCCTACTTTTCCCTAATATATGGGATCAGTGATGCGTCATGGCAAACGGGTCGAATCTTCGAAGAATATGACATGCGCAGACAACGATGAGGATATTTTCAGGCAATATCCATTAGCAGTGAAGTTTTTCCAGTCTTACTTGGTGACGTTTATGCTATGCATCTATTTTTCGGCGTATCTGAATATGCTGGATTTTTACCTACTCTTTTCGGTATTGATAACGACTGAGTGTATTGAAATTTTTGATTGGTTAAAAATGCAGACATGTTCATTTTAAGAGTCCTTACCTATTTGCTGGCAAATCTGCACATCTTACTCAAAAGATATTTTATTCGTTGTCAGAAATAACTTTCATTTGAACTAGTCCAACATACTAATACGTGGTAAATACAGCATACATGTAGTTTTAACAGATGCAACGAACATTTCAGTCGTTTTGTTCAATAGCAAAGTCGAGGCCCTTATGGTCTGTACATGTCTATCCGAAGAAAAATGAAAACAGGACAGTCTAGACCTGTGATTAGACGGTATCTCTTTTACAGTCTGATCTTGACCTACTTTATCAACTGAACACCTTTATCTAATGTTTATTTCAGTGAGCGAAGCGTTAAGTCAGGTATAGGTGAGATATTGTCTTTTCACTTTCACTGGACTCAACTCAGGGTGTTTATGATCCTGAGAAAGAAGCCTTGAAAGAACACACAAAAAGAAATGGGAAAATATGCTGATAATACTATGTTCTGTATCTTCCAAAAGCACATTTCATTATATTTTGGCGACATTTGATTTGTCATTTACAAATGTATCAAGTCTATAGATTTATAAATATTTGTTGTTATGTTAAGGTAAAGGGTTGAACAACAGGTTGTCCATTAAATCGTCAATAATAGATTTGTCTTGATCCATTGTCACTGGGATAGGAAAAAAATGTGGAAGCACTGAACAGTCTTGATTGAATTCTTGTTTGTGTATATCGGAAGGAGATTCGATTGTTTAATGACACCGAACATTTTCAGGCTGTGTTTAATCAAATTATAACAGTTAGTGAACCTTTATTTCGTTTTAGATTGATTCAACTATACAGGAATATATAGTGATGGAATAGTATGTCACAATGCATAGTACAAATCGAGTGTTCGTTAAAAAATATGTTGTTACACCTTCAGTTGTTTCTTTCTTTCTATTAAGTTGATCTAGTCGTATTTCGTAAGTATTCCTGTATGATACCCTATTATTCACGTCCCCATACTCGTTAGCTACATATAAATTTGCTAAATTATTAAGGGAGAATACCTGTAAGATATTATAATTGGCTTGCAACACGCGAAAAGGTGCATTCTGACATTTGCGTAAAGTGTCGTCTCGGATCAGCTTGTGCCTTCCGCACAGGCTAATCCGAAACGACATTTTCCGATTTTATGTGATTTTCTGTTTTACGCAAGTCTACTGTAGCACAAAATCCAATGCAGTCGTAAAGTGCCGTCTCGGATTAGCCTGCGCGGACTGCACAGGCTAATCCGGGACGACACTTTACGCAAATGACCGAATGCACCTTTTGGCGTGTTTCACTCCATATATGATTCAACGGTAAATCCCTGTCTTTCAAAATAGATTAATTGTGGAATACTAAGCGGTTGAACATCGCGACCTATCATTCAGCAAAAAGCGAGTGTATGGAAATTGATACAGAATTATAAATTCGAAAAAATATTCCTGACTGACAAGTGTGAGAAATATTTAAGTCTGTTTCACTGTTTCAGCTCAAACGTCGGAAACAAAACTTCCGCGAACGGAAAGATCAAGTTCAAACTGCTTGCACTTTGATATTGGCTCTACAGTCCTTTTGTTCATGTCTTTGAGATGAAAAAGGGGAATTAAATATTTTTGAAGTTGTGTTTTTTTTTTCTCAATGACAATGAACTACACATGGTTTCCATATTATTTTGGATTACGGCAAAGATCAAAATCACTCTGCAAAGACCTTGCAGTTTGATCATTTGATCTACCGTCTGTTTGTTTGTTTATTTATATGTCTATGAGATGGGGGAAAAACCGGAAATGAAATGTTTCTAATGATTTTTTTTCAATAATAATGAGGTGCACTCGGCTCCGGTATTATTTTGGATTAATCCTTAAACAGACGATAAAACTTTAGACTTGTCGAAACTCAGTGCATTTGCAGACTACAAATAAATGTGACTCAAATAAAGGTTTCTGTCCAATAAACAGCTAAAAATGTTTTTTTTGAAAAATACCCTGGTTGCCCCCCCCTTTTTTTTTTTAAATTTAATTACCCTTTACCAAAAAATCCCCGGTTTTTACGACCCTGGGATAGAAGGCTTTTGAAAACATTGTGGGAAAAGGAGAAAATGCTGGTTACCAGCATTTTCTCCTTTTCCCACAATGTTTTCCAACCTCCTGGAAACAAAATTAATTTCATTTTTTGAGTTACGTTTATTTTATCAACTGCAAGTGCTGTCTATTTGGGCCAGTCTAAAGTTTTGCCGTTTTGTAAAGAGTTAAAAGACGGAAGAGTTTGGTTAAGGTTTGATTTTACAAATTTTACAAATTCTTATTCATTTTTTTAAACCTGATATGTGTTCCTTTTTTTTTTGCCTACGGTTTAGTTAACCTTTAGTCTATGTTTCAGACACCTTGTATATCATAATATCGTGCTGCCTTTCTAGCCATGATTATTTTCTGTCAAGTATGTACGAGAGTCGTCAAAGAAATATAACTCTAGCAGACATGCAATGACAAGTAGGTTATTCCGCCGGGGCAAAATCGTAACTTCTCGCTCTTATATGGAACGGGTACCTCGAATTCGCACCTAGCCAACAGCGTTGAACACAGTTTTGAAAAAAAGAAACAGGGTGTGCTTCCAAAACCGCGTAACTACAGCTTGTAACATTACATCATGTGACAACATCGTGGCAAAATAAGAAATGGCTCGTAACGGGCAAATTTTAAATTTGTCACCGTGCTCTCAGGGTCCGTAGTCACCAACCATTCTTAAGAACGTCCTTTATCTTATTCTTCAAGATTTTCGGTCTCTGAAAGTGATAGAACATCTGATTGGCTAAACCAAATGGTTTAGCCAATCAGATGTTCTGTTACTGTCACATTGACAAAATTCTGAGAAATAAGACTAGGAATGTTCTTAAGAATGGTTGGTGAATATGGATCCAGGTAGATTTGTGTTAATTCGGTTGTTTTCACATCTTCGCAAGCCAAGGCTGACGATTCACTACGCTATTCTACCTTTGGCAGATCGAGCTTGATTTTTATATTCCCCCGATACGCTTTTTCATTGGATGCAGCCAGCTCTGACTGCAACGAATGAAATCGCTCGTAGGATTTCATCTTTGATAAAAAAAGAACAAGGTCGCTACCTTTCGAATAGAAGGTAAACATTGAAAGCCACGTGGATGTCTGCTTATCGCTTCATGTGTATTCGCGTAAGCGGTTTGCAAAACGATGTTTCATTGGCTTCTAGAAATATGATGTAACTGGGGTAATAACCAGCATCCAATAGAGGGCGCATCGTAAGAATCTCGAAATCAGCTCAATCAGCCAAGGTAAGATGCAAATTGGGCATCGATAACTGTGTTTAATTATTAAAGGCATCACGTGAACCTTCCTTATTAAAGGCTCTCTGGAAATCGACATTTGAACTCTTTACCACACATCCGACTTTTAACAACCACAGGAAAGAAGCATTTTGAAAACATTATGGGAAAAGAAGAAAATGCTGGTAACCAGCATTTTCTCCTTTTTCCACAATGATTTCTATCCTTCCTATAACAAATTTCATTTTTTGCCATACTTATTTTGTCGTCTGCAAATACTTTCAATCTAGGCAAGTCTACACGTTTGTCGTTTTGTAAAGAGTTAAGGATTGGAATGTCTTTCAGGTGCTCTCGAGAAAAGTCTACATCAACGTATTTTATACTTTCAATATTTTAGCTCACCTCAGTTATTGTCGACAGTCAACCGGCCATCGTTCGCGGTCGTGTGTCGTGCGACGTGTGTTTTCTTCTCCCAACATGCAACATTGACCAATTGCAGTAAAACTTCATAAAAAAAATGTAACCTGAGATTTCTTCGATAGTTTCCTGTATAAAATTTGGCTAGGTGGTAGAACTTGATCTTATGCACAATTTATGAATTTTTTTTCTTATTGGAAAAATAAGTGTAACGCGCATTTTTAGAACAAAAAATACACGTACGAACCCATAGTGATAGCCCAGCAAAATCCTTGAATCAGAAAAGTCAAGGGACAAGCCAAAAGTGGCTGCATACGACAGTTGGCTGCTTAACAAAGATCAGATTAGCAAAAATATTTTCTATCCTTTCACAACAAATTTAAAATTTTCAATCACATTTGTATTGTTGACTGCAAAAGCTTGCAATTTGGACAAGTCCAAAATATTTCTTACCTCAGATTCGACTGTATAAGAATTGATAATAAAAGCAAATTGTGACATATATCTGGACGTTAACAGTACATATTGTGATGAAAAGATTCTTGATTTTGCCAACAGAATGACTTTTTTTTAAAAAAAAAGAGGAAATATAGTTGTTTGCGCATGCATGGTGTCTACCGGCCAAAACAGTTTGAAAAAGAGAAGCATAAAATACTGCACGTTTGTAGGCAATAAGAAAAAAACATGAAAATTATTTTCTGTGAAAAAAAAAAAGTTATCCGAAAAAAAAAACAAGCATAAACTTTTCAAAAACTTGATATTTCAATTTACAATGTTAAGTGAATGAACAACAAATAAATTTATTCCGCGATAAAATTGAATGAATTTGGCTCAGGTATGTTTTCAGATCGGCCAATTGCGAAAAATGAAACCAGATAATATGTCTCTTTTATAGGCAGCGGACGTGAGAAAACGTCAATGGAGATTACAGCTTAAAAATAGCCGTTTAGAAGTTCGTTTCAGTGTAGATCCTAAACTGAAAACATCATTAGAAGAATTACAGACGATTTTGAGCTTTTTGTCACAAAATTATAACAGCCATTTTTTTCTCTTTCCACCGAGCTTTTTATTTTCAGTACAAACCTATTACAATTGACTTTTTTGAATTCATCTAGAGTACGTTTAACTCATTACCAAATGACAATGTTTTCACTGCTCACTGTTCACTGCTCCCGTAACCCGCCAGGGTCGTAGGGGTGCTGCATGATGGATGAACGATGGACCAGCTGGCTCCACCGGGTGCGGTTGTGGGCGATTGCCTGGGTGACAGCGAAGCTTTTCCCTGTCCAATCAAGGATGTTGTCGGCCCACCTCTTCTGTCTGCCCTGTATTCTCTTCCCCAGGACTAACAAAAAGTGCAGTACCAGACTGTACAGAAAGGGCAGTACCAGACTGCACAGACTGTACAGAAAGTGCAGCGCCAGACTGCACAGAAAGTGCAGCGTCTGATTGCATAGAAAGTGCAGCACCAGACTGCAGAGAAAGTGCAGCGCCAGATTGCACAGAAAGTGCAGTACCAGACTGAACAGAAAGCGCAGTACCTGACTGAACAGAAAGCGCAGTACCAGACTGAACAGAAAGTGCAGTACCAGACTGCACCAAAAGCGCAGTTACTGACTGAACATTAAGCGCAGTACCAGACTGAACAGAAAGTGCAGTACCAGACTGAACAGAAAGTGCAGTACCAGACTGAACAGAAAGTGCAGTTTGACCTTTGAGCTATACGTACAATCCAATTTAATCCAGTATCATATGAATAAATCTTTCTAGGTTCAAGTGAACTTTATTGTCAGCCGTGGAAAGAGGCGAATTTACAAATATATACCATGCTCTGAGAAAAGGGGATGTAATACATAAAAAAAAGAAAATTGTTCCACGTCAGCCTGCACAGTCCGCCCCGAAACTTTTTGCTCACGGTCAATTTTCTGCACGTCAAAGGACCAGTCTGCTTTATTGTTCTGGAGTCATAATTATGTGATGACTTGCATGGTATAAAGTGTATCACGGAGTTGCCATTACCACACAATCCCTACTTTTGACGACCCTGAAAAAGAAGCCTTTAGAAAACATTGTGGGAAAAGGAGAAAATGCTGGTAACCAGCATTTTCTCCTTTTCCTACAGTGTTTTCTCTCCTCTTCGACACAAACTTTAAATTTTTCTGTCACATTCATTTTGTCGTCTGCAAATGTTTTGAATCTGGACCAGTCTAAACTTTTGTCGTTTGGTAAAAAGTCGAGCCCCCTTCTGCCAGAGTGTGGCTCTGTCTATATTAGGCACTGAAATAGTTTTTATCACCGAAATTACCTGTAATAGTGTCTCGGGCAAGAAAGTACAAATTTGACAGAAGCTATTTACGCTTTGTGCTCTAATTTGTAAATTTTTTTCTTTCTAGTCCCATTTACAGCTGAATCAACCTTGCAACAGTCCAAATTGAAAACACCCGCGTAAAACTCTACAATGTAACTATTATGTTTTAAAATATTATAGCGAAGTTATAATTATGTTTGTCGACAAAGGCAGATTTTTCAACCTGTCAGTCTTTTGGTTTTGCAAAAGTTTTCCGCTTTAGAAGAAGATCAGTTACAACTGAAAGTGGCAATGGGTTAAACCTTTACCAGACAACCAAATCCTAGCCATGTCCAAATGCAAAGTACTTTTGCAGACGATAATTTCATTGTGGTTAAAATGGTGCATTGTTTCTCTGATCATAGGGGAGAAAGCATTGTGGAAAAAGAAGAAAATGCTGGTTACCAGCATTTTTTCCTTTTCCCACAATGTTTTCTAAAGGCTTTTTTCCTGAAGGTCGTTAAAAGTCAGGATTATGTGGTTGAAAGTTAAAAAACACCCCACTCCCCCCCTCTTTCCTCCCCCCCCCCCCCCGCCTCTGATAGGGTAGAAAACATTGTGTGAAAAGGAGAAAATGATTGTTACCAGCATTTTCTCTTTTTTCCAAAATGTTTTATAAAGGCTTTTTTCCTGAAAGTTGTGAACGTCGGTATTATGTGGTTGAAAGTTAAAGAACAACCCCCCACCCCTCCAACACACCTCACTTCGTTTAAGATGGATATACAAAAAACTCGGTGAAACTGTGAGAAATGGAGAGAAATGGGCGTTTTGAGCAATTTCTCCATTTCACACAATGTTTTCATTTGTTCAATAACACAGAGCTATCAAAAAGGGGTCGACTGCACTCGAAGAGAAAGGTTAATTATAGTTTTAAGAAAGGATACAACATGATAAATGAATAGTAAATCCCTGGTGTAATTAACCCCTTCCCTCGTGGATCTTCATCTGCCAGATAGAACTGCCAACGAACAAAATGAAAAATTGGGGGAAAAAAAGAGACAAAAACAAAAGAAAGGGAGGGGCCGGTAAAAACCAATTTGGACATTTCTCACATTTATTCCTTTCGGACATTGTCGCCTAAATACTGTTCTTGTTGGTTTATGAATTGCAGTTTTCTTTTCTTTCCGTTAAATTGACATTTCGTTACAAGAATTGTGAGATTTTGAGAAAAGAAGGGAAATGAAGTACTAGGTAAAATTACTTTGCTATGGGGATTTAAACTGGGTTCTTTAGTCTGTGGCAGGAAAACAGATCAAATCGTCAAAACGTCTTTCTCTGGTGTTACTTGCAATTGCGGATAGTGAAGACAAGATCAGACTGCACAAAACGTGCAGTCTGATCTTTGATCTTTACTGCTCGCTTTGCTGATACTTTCGAGTCAACAGCGATTTTGAAATTTAAATTATTTAGATCTTATTTTTAGATTGTTAACTGCCTGTTCAGTTTATTCAGCGGTCTACGGGTTAACTCTTTACTGCATATCCCAAGTTATAACATCCCGGATGAAAGATGATTTTCGAATACATGTATGCCCGGGGAAAGAAAATAATGCCTTAACTCATTACCACACGATCCCTACTTTCGAGAACCTGAGAAAGAAGCTTTTAAAAAACATTGTGGGAAAAGGAGAAAATGCTGGTAACCAGCATTTTCTCCTTTTCCCACAATGTTTTCTACCCTTCACAAAACAAATTTCAAATTTTCAGTCACTTTCATTTTGTCGTCTGCAAATGCTTTCGATTTGGACAAGCCTGAAATATTGTAGTTTGGAAATGAGTTAACCAGCATTTTCTTCTCTGCCTACAATGTTTTCTTTCTGCCTTTCCAAAGGACGAATTTCAGTTTTTGAGTCACAACTAATTTGGTCGTCTGCAAATGCTTTGAATTTGAACCGGTCTAAAATTTTGTCGTTTGGTAAAGAGTTAAAATTCTACAAAATTTCATTTATTGCGTGTAATTGTTATTTATACGGTTGGAAGTCAATGGTTGACCATCTGTATTATATATCTGTATATATCTGTTATATATTTTAGAACGTTTCTAAAAATAATAAAACGGTTTTAAATTAATAACATTTACAGGAATATCTGATGTTCAGTCAGGTAAAGTTAGATATATAGGTCCTACAACACGCGAAAATGGGCATTCAAACTTTTGCGTAAAGAGTCGTCACGGATCAGCTTGCAAAATTCTAGCAGGCTAATCCGAAACCGGACACTTTCCGTTTTTTTCTTTGTAATTTTCTGTATTGCCAAAGTCTCCTGATGATCAAATTCTGATGATGTCGTAAAGTGCCGCCTCGGATTAGCCTGCGCGGACTGCGCAAGCTGAGCCGAGGCGACACTTTACGCAAATATCCGAATGCCCCTTTTTTGCGTGTTACAAGCCATGTTTTATTTCGTTGCAAAAACTTTTATTGATTTTTTTGTGTAGGTATCTGAAAGTTAACGTACTGTTGAGGATGAGTTCCACTTGTTATTTGAATGCAGTACCTTCTAAAGAGGTGATAAAAAAAAAAAGTTTATTATAAGGATATTGGGTGTTTAATAGAATTGAAAGCACTTTTCATTATGTTATGATTTTAAAGGATAGAAAAACGGTTATCAGAGTTGCGAGGTTTCTTTTATAGAAGTTTTAAGCAAGAAAAGAAATTTTACTAACTAAATTTTATTTATCATTTGTCACTGTATTTGTGTTGTAATCATATAAATGTTTTATGTAAATGTTTATGGGCCATAGGCCTAAATTCTTCGATAAACGATCGAATTGAACTGAATGGAGAGGATTAGAAATATCTGAATGGAATTAAACGGTTATGAAAATAATGGCGATTTTCAAGTAGTGCTTTGAGGAATGGAAATATAAAATAATTATTATTGCAATGTTTGAGTTGAGCTACATGTATGTTAGTTTCGCAAAGGACTGAAGTAACGGAAAGGATCAATAACATCGGAAAGGATTCAACAAGATTGCAAACTAGTGAAACTGTAGAATCAGTCAGTAAAGTACCTTGCGGTTAATTAAAATGCTTCTCTTGATTATTTTTTTTCGCTTTGGATGAATTTGTACGTTGGATGCTTTCAATTTCGTTACAGAAATTTAAGCTTTTGTTTTCGAACGGAAAATTGTGATCAGTGTTCATTTCCTTTTTATTTTCTTATCCGTTTAGTTGCTAAGTGCGACCCATTAACCCTTTTGCGGACAGTGCAGATCAAGATCAGACTGCACAGAACGTGCAGTCTGATCTTGAATCTACAATGTCCTTTAACCCTTTACCACACAATGCCGATTTTTGACGCCCTTGGAAAAGAAGCCTTTTGGAAACATTATTGGAAAAGAACCAGCATTTTCTTCTTTTCCTACAGTGTTTTGTACTCTATCAAGGAAAGATTACACCAATTCGAGCCACACTGAAATTGTCGTCTGCAAATGCCTTCAATTTGGACAAGGCTAAAATGTTGTCGTCTGGTAAAGGGTTAAGGAGGTATTTTTTTTTTTCCAAATGATAAGTTCGAAAAAAATATTATTTGAGGTTTATACTATTGGCTTGAAAGTTTTATTTTACTTATTTAGCAGGATATGGGAAAAATTCAAGAAGGAAGGTGTTAATGAAAAAATAGATTGAAACATTAATTGAGGCCATTCTTCGAAATTAAATTATCTCCCCTGTCAGATAAACACTAAAGGTATCCAAATAACAGATTAGTCCTTTTTCCTGTTATTACTTTGTATTTATCCTTGCTTCCCTTGAGAATGTTGCGATGATATAACAATGATTTATGATGTTTGTTTAAGGTCTGCATGTCATTCAATTCAAATTCTATTCTTAATCGCCAGGAACTACGCATACACTGATTTGTAAAACCACCTAACTAGGCTTACTGGGGTCAAAAATAGTCCCAACCCGGGGATCACAAGTTTGAACATAGAAACAAAAGCAATAAAGAAGGAAAACTTTAAAAATGTTCCTCTCTGAAACTTGAAGGTGCAGAGCTTTGATATTTAATATGCAGAATCTTCTAGTGGACCTCTACCAAGTTTGGTCATATGATGTCCCTGGAGTCAAAACTGGCCCTGCCACGGAGGTCACAGGTGGGAACATAGGAACAAAAAAGGAAAACTTTAAAAAATTTTCTCTTAAACGGGAAGGTATAGAGCTTTGATATTTGGTATGTAGCATCTTTGAGTGAACTCTACCAAGATTTTTGCAAGGATGCTGCTTTGGTCAAAACTGGCCCTGCCCCGGGGATCACAATTTCGAACATAGGACAAAGAAGGAAAATTTAAAATTCTTCTTTGAAAAAAGAAAAAAAAACTAGGCTTACTTGCAATATTGTCTCAAGAACATAGCTGGTCAGTGCAAGAAAATCAAGGATAAAATCCAAGTAATCTTTCTTATCAGGACCAATGCAGTACTGGAGAAGAATCAAGGGAAATAACTGAAGATTGGCCCTCATTATACTAATCGTAGTACCTTTCTTCATTGTTTGAGCCATGCTCTGACAAATCGAGGCTTAATGCATCGATGTGATCTATGGTACCAAGCACACCATCACATACCTGTGGATTCATATCACCCACTTTAAAAAAAACCTTAATAATGAGATAGACTGATTCTTTGGCATACAGAAAAGTGACCATCAGCGAAAAGTTTCGACAGAGGTCAGCCTGCGCAGTCCGCGCAGGCTGACCTGGGTCGATACTTTTCGCAGATGCAATAAGACCCCTTTTCACAAATCTTGGCTCATTTATTTTGCTTTTCCCTTTTAAGTCAACATCGATCGGCCGTGTGTGTGTTGCGACACGGGGATAAACGGTCAAGGGAAGCATTGTCGGAAAACGAGAAAATGCCGGTGATCAACATCTTGTCCTTGCGTCACAAGGCTGTTTGATAATTTCAGATATAGGTATCATATTCTGAGCCGAGTATGCAAATGTCGTTGTAACGGACAGGTTTGAAATTTTGTAGTCTGTTAAAAGAATTTAATGGATAGATTGCATTTCAGACAGAAGCAATTAACCAGGTGACCCGGGGTTAATGTCCTAGACTGGTGTAGGCCTATTTAATCACTAAGTGACAGTAGAAAACGTGGAGAAAAATTAGTGACGCGGACTACATTTTCTTGAAGTGAGAGATGCATTTATCGGTGATCGGAGTTAATAAGGGAATTATTAATTGCTCGTATAATTTGCAAACATGAAGTTTATAGTCATAAAATTTCAAGTGCTGATGGATTTATTAATTCTAAATTTATTTGTGGGGTTTGGAATCCAGAGTATCAAAGCCTTGGTGCCCAACATAAACAGCGGGAAATCCGGTCTGCATGAGTTTGACTTATTCATAAAAAATACACTAAAATGTCGGAGTATCCCGTCGATCTCTATCTCAATGGTGAAAGATGATAAAGTGATATTTTCACGAGGCTATGGATTCGCGGATATCAACGCCGGAATTAAAGCCACAGAGCACACCAAGTTTTCCATCGGTTCTTTAACAAAGGCTTTTACGACTACATTATTGGCGGACATTCTCTCGAAACATAAAAAGTAAGTACTTTTTTGATTGATTTCATTTATCTATCATCGCCACTGGATGCCCAAAAGGGTGATGCCCCAACATAACAGTATCAGTTGTACGGTCAGGTGTTAGGGGACTTGGAAATTTGTTCACGGCTGTGGTGAATCATGTCGCCCCAAGCCGATGGCGAGGTGGCGACATGATTCGACACAGCTGTGAACAAGCTTCTAAGTCCCCTGCCACCTGACCGTACAACAAATTTATGATACTGTTAAAAGTTTTACCCTTTCAAAGCGCGTTAAGCGAAATTTTCCTGTTTTATCATCTCAAAATTATGCTGACGAAATAGAAATTCCCTTCTGAGTGCCCCAATTCAATGAAAACTGACGTCAATGGAAACTGACGTCACTAAAACGTGCAGTTTGGTGCATAAACGTGCAGTCTGGTGATCGATCGACGCCGCCATTTTGGATGTTGTGTTGCACGTGTAGTGATGTTTACGGGGCACTAAAAAGGGAAAATGGCTTTAAGTGGTTTTTGTCAGGATATATGACATATTTATTTCATGCTTTCCGGTAGGATATCAAGAAATAGTAGTGAAAATATTTTTCGATCTTACACTAGTACCACCAGTGAAAATACCGATTTTCACGTTCTTGTTGTCTAGGTAAATTCCGCGTGCCTAACAACCAGATGGGAAATATGACGTCATATACCGTACATTTCTCGCGCTTGACGTAACTTTGCTATGCGGGAGGGGTACGCCATGGGGAATAAGGGAAAAGAACTGTACTGAGTTTTGATAAAGCTCCTCCCAGAAAGGGTTAAAAGCATTAAATAAATAGAATATTTGTTTTTTTTTTTGTGAAAGATCGAAATTTATTTCATCAATTGAACACCATCGGTAATATTTTCACGAGTGGCTGCGCCACTCGTGAAAATATTACCGATGGTGTCCACTCGATGAAATAAATTTCGATCTTTCACCGAAAAAAACCAAATATCCTCTATATGTTCCCCGCATGTTAACCAATCAGATCACGAAATATTTCCTTGCAGTATAATAATAAGTTATGTTATAGTAAAAGATATTCGATGATACCCATCCAAAGAAACGCATCGTTCTTTAACGCTCTCAGGGTATAGCACTGTCACACGGGACCGAGGTTTAACCTTTAGGCTGCTAAACGCGACCCACTGTCTTTTGCAGACAGTGTAGATGAAGAACAGCCTGTATAGAATGTGCAGTCTGATCTTGGATCTACACTGTCCGATACGGAGATAGTATTCCCAAAAACATTACCTTGAAATTGCAATATTTGACTTTTTACTATCAAATTGAAAAGTTCACCATTATTATTTAGCAGGATAAGGGTTAAAATCTCACCTGAAACACTACACAGTTGATTTTTGATGGACAGCCGTGGGAATCGGACTCACAGCCTCAAGTAGTCCAATAGTTGCCGTTTGTAAGTCTGGTGTTCTAGCGCTGAAGCTACTCCAGCTTAAGGAGTGGACTACGTTAAGGTAGTGGACCCGTAATACTTCTAGTGGAGCATGGCATAAATTTCCTTGACAGTTGATAAAGACAGATTTATACAGATATAACACATTTTTAACCGACCAGAAGTTCCTTTGATGTCTGTCTTTAAATTATTTGTTGATACTTCTGTTAGTTTCCAGAAAAGGGAGGTAATTATCATATTCCTTTGTATTGAAAATATAGTGGTTTTAGAGTTATAAATGATAATTCTAAGAATGACAAAAAGGAAAAAGTGAGTCGGTGAAAGTAGTACAATAATACTCATTTTTAATCATAGCAAATTTTGTAGGATAATATTATAGTGGAAATAGATGTTTTCTATGACGGGTCCACTAGTTAAAATGTACCAAACTTAAGTTGTGTGAAGGAAAAGGAAAACATCACATTTGTCTTGCCATACATGTTACATGATGCAGGATGATGGATGAATAATCCTTCACATTGTAACCTTGACAACTTCATGTAAATTAACTCTTTACCACACGACAAAATTTTGGAATAGTCCAAATTAAAAGCATTTGAAGACGACAAAATAAATGTGAATCAAAAAATGAAACTTGATTTGGAAAGGGTAGAAAACATTGTGGGAAAAGGAGAAAATGCTGGTTACCAGCATTTTCTCCTTTTCCCACAATGTTTTCTAAAGGCTTCTTTCTCAGGGGCGTCAAAAGTAGGGATTGTGTGGTAATGGGTTAATTCAACGCATTAAACGATCATGTATTCTGCTTTCACCCTTTCTGTTTTTGTATCAAACCACTTTTGAAAACATCGTGGGAAACGGATTTTCGCTTGAAAAGGAGTTTCACTTTCGCCAAAATGAATTTTTAACCCTCTGACTGTTAAGCCCGACTCACTGACCTTTTGCGGACAGAGTAGATCAAGATCAGAACGTGATTAGGAGATACTATTTCCCAAAACATCACTTTGAAAGAGCAATATTTGGTTATTTACTATCGAGTTGAAAATTTTATTTTAGTTATTTAGCATGATAAGAGTTAATGTCTACTTACAAATTGAATCCTTTTCTAAACAATCCCGAGTTTTTCCAGGACCAATGGATGAAAGGCTTTTGGAAACTATATGGGAATGGAGAAAATGGTGGTAATAAGCATTTTCCCATCATTTTTTTCCTAGTTTCCAAAAGAACCACACACACATACACACAATTCTACGGCTTTTCTTCTTTAAATGTTGTGCTCCTTGAAAAAAATATTTATTTCATGATTTTGGAACTCATTCAATTTGTCGTCTGCAAATGCTATCAATTTGGACCAGCCTGAGATTTTGTCGTTTGGTAAAGAGTTAACGGTGCACTTTTGACGTTTAGATAACAGGATAGGCGGTTTACAACCGGAAACGCCATCACGTTTTATGAGATCAGATATGACGTCATTAAACGACTACCGATGAAAGCACCACCACATAACTTTTATTTTTTTCTTATAGATGGATGAAAATTCTTTGCATAACTTCTTTAAAAAATTCAGTAAAAAAGAAAGCTATACTGAAGTTTTGTATAAATCTAAGTGCCCTCCTTTACCACATCGGTTATTGGTGAACAATATATATTGGTTTTGTGGTCAAGAGAAATCAAGATCAGATGAGAGAATAGAAGACAGCAAGCTTTGTTTTAAAAAAATCTTAACATTAAACGCTACGTAAATTCTACCCGGTTGGCTAAACTTTAAATGTGGCATTCAGATTGAAGGTAAAGTACTTGTTAAAGTCGAACTCTATTCTTGTCACAGGAGAAAATATTTTGCCATTCTTACTATTTTTCTTAACCTTAAAAAAAACCTCTTCATCCGTTGAAGACGACTTTGCGCTGTAGTCTCAATAATGAGACGCTACGGTGATTTTCTTTTTTCATGTTTTGGACATTTAATGTGCACCATACCGTCTCAAGTCCATCGTACGCAGATTTTCCAGCAGCAAAGATAAAGCGCTATGCTGCCTTTTTCTGTGTCGTCGGTTTAATCTGTATTGCAGCGAAATGCAATTAAATGTAAGTAACTAATATGACCAAAGACAAATTATTAAACCTTTCATTACCTAAAAAGCTTGTAGATGTCGTTTATAACATGTAAAAACTGAAAAAATACTGACGAAATTTATCGTGCCATTTTGAGTGTTTTCTTCAATGTAAGTAACTCATGTAACAGATGAAATGCACGTTTTTCTCTTATGTTTAGCGTTTATATGAAAAAATATTTGTGTTTCAAACGAAGGATTATTAAATACACCAGCAACTGGTATGTTTAAATCCTAGCTTTATTTCCAAAATTATGAGAAATCAAACTTGCGCACAAAATATGTGCGGAACTTTCAACTGGTTTTGTCTTGAACGTCTCTGTATCCAGAGGCGACCAGTCAAAAATTAACATCGCCTTTGGGGACAGTTATCTGTCGACTTTTTGCTGTTGCCACAGACCACCAATGAAAACCTGTAGAACAATAGTCTGGTGAGCTGTCGCCATTAACAACTACATCTAATTGATGTGTACATCAAAGTCCGAAAAATGGCCACAGGTCAAAATCTTTGATCATGTTAAAAGGCAGAAAATTCCATTCTAAATACACGGGGTGTTCAAAGGTTTAACTCTTTACCATACATGCCGGAGTTTTAACGACCTTTAGGAAGAAAGCCTTTTGAAAACATTGTGGGAAAAGAATGCTGGTAACCAGCATTTTCTCTTTTTCTCACAATGTTTTCTATCCGCTTTCTGATATGATTTCCTTTTTTGAGCGCAATGTAAATTGTCGTCTGCAACTGGTTTCAATTTGGATCAGTCTTACATTTTGTCGTTTGGTAAAGACTTAAACCTTTACAAAAACGATTCCTTTGTACAACACTCTGGAAAAAAAAAAAGATGTTTGAAAACATATCGGAAAACTGGACAGTTCTGGTGACTTGCATTTTCTCGTTTCCCACATCATTTCTGTTCATTTCTTTGAGTGATTTACATTACTTGAACCACGTTTAAATGTTTCGTCTTCAAACACTTTCAATTTGGGAAAAAATATATCAGATTTTGTTGTCTGGTAAAGTAAAAAGGTTCTATTAGTTAGAAAATCAATTACTGTTAATGTCCCTTCCGTTTACTTGATCGCGCCTGTTTACTCTACTGGAAACTAAAAGACCATTATGTCAATGAGAAAGAAATCGCAGATAGTTTACTTTACTGTTCACAGAGTCGAACATCCCATTAACTTTTTTTCTCTAAACAATCACACACGGTTCTTTCTTTTGTAAACAAAAAATAAGCCCCAGAAAACATCATTGGAAAAAGATAATATATAGCTAGCCAGAAATTTGAACTTTTCCCACAATGTTTTCCAATCCTTTCGGAGAAAATAACTTATCAGTTTAGAATCATTTACTCTGCTTTGAATTTGACTATACTATTCGAAAGCTGTCACTGAGTAAAGAGTTAAAACTTAGGGTACTGAGAAACTAAAACATACATTTCTAGTCAAGAAAAAAGTAATACTGTTCAGACTTCAATGCTGCCCTTTAATTGCTACATCTCATGTATAGGACAGTGCAGATCAAAGATCAGACTGCATGTTCTATGCAGTCTGATCTTGATCTACACTGTCCGAAACAACAATCTAAAGAGCACATAGCGACCGAAGGGTTGAATACTCCCAACTGAAAACAATAATCATTATTTGGTATCTATGAAGCGTCGATGAAAAATCGCAAAACGACCGGTACTTAACCCTTTACCCTGTGAAAGAAGTCTTTTGAAAACATTGTGGGAGAAGGAGAAAATGCTGGTAACCAGCATTTCGTCGGTGTACTTCCAAAACCTCGTAACTACAGACTGTTACAAGCTGTAGTTACGAGGTTTTGGAAGTACACCGACGATTTTCTCCTTTGCCCACAATGTTTTCTATCTTATCAAAGACAGAAATGATCATTAACTTGAGCGGCATCTAAATTGATATCTGCAAATGTTTTCCATTTGGACAAGTCTAACATTTTGTCGTTTGGGAAAGGGTTAACTCTTTTATTTGCAACTTTGTGAACCCGGTCATTTTTTGGTGGTTTGATAATGTAATAGTCTAACATCAGAAAGATGTATATTGTACAGGCTTGAGAAAAGTAGCCGACGATAGAGGTAAAGGAGGACTGCACATTCTGTGTAATGTGATCCTGATCTACATCCACAAAAAATGCCTGTTTTCGCCTATTATAAAATATTATACAGAAGACAGATTTTTGAAGGAGAAAAGGTAAATATATCAACGGTATTGCAAACATTGCGTGAAAAAAAAAAAAAGCATTTTTTCACTTAAAAAAAAAAACATAATAAATTATCTGAAATACCACGACTATGCTGAACTAAGTAAACTTGTATAAGTATGTACTGACGATAATTTTGACACAGCTACTTACAAAAAATATCCTTTTTTCTTTTTCGTCTTGTTCTTAAAGAGGTTTCAAAACAAAACTTTGTTTCTCCTTTAATCCATATTAATATTATTTTCTTGTGTTATTTCTCGAATGACAACGGATTGTGTATTACCACAATTGTTTTTTTTTTTAAGTTTTATGTTGCATTCTAAGGACTGTTTAGGACTTCTCAGTTCATTTCTCACCAAGTTCTGCAAAATTTACTTTAGTCAATTTAAAATGCTGTAATGTGCCTTTTTCTTTCTTGGAAACAACTGATGTGCGGCGCCATTGATGTTTTCTTGTTACCCATTATCTTTATCTCACAAAAGAGTCGTTTATCCCTTATACTTGACCAGAATGACTGATTTTACCTACAGAAATAAAACACGAAGATTATAGTATAAAATAGAATACATTGGTCATTGGTTATTAGATTGTTGATCACGGAAATGGATTACCTTTACCACACAATCCAAGTTTTTACGCACCTAATAGAGAAGCCTTCTGAAAGCATTGTGGGAAAAGGAGAAAATGCTGGTATCCAGCATTTTCTTCTTTTCCCACAATGCTTTCAAACCTTTTAAAAAACAAATTTCATCATTTTAGACACTTTTAATTTGTTGTCAGCAAATTAATGAGTTCAATTTTGAAGATTCCGAAATACGGTCGTGTGGTAAAGGGTTAACTCGCTTTTGCCAGTACGTAGCTCATACGTATAAGTTGACTCGGAAAACCAAGCAAACCTTCCATCTAAGATAAATGATAAGAGATCGTATTATTTCGAGAGCTTCCCGAAAAAGCCAAGGCTAATCGACTGTATAAAGTAAGTGGATTCGTTCCGCCTGATTACGTCTAATAGACGTGCCTTGAACGAATGCGAATAATCTATTTTCGTCATTCTGAATAAGCAGAAGTAAACACGATATGCACAGAAATATGACGCGGAAATAATCTTGTTACAACGTCACAAAAACACCTTGTTGCCAGTTTATTATGTTACAGTTTACAAAGGAATACATATTCATCTAAATATTATCAGTCAACATGTTATAGTTTCCAAAATTTCGAAATAATCTGAAGCCTGACGAAAGAACGACATGGCCTGTGTAATGCAGAGAAATGCCCCTCCCCTAACAAAATGACCCATGGGCCAGTTTACTTTGTAGAGAAATGACTCATTGGTCATTTCACTATATAGAGAAATGACTCGGGTCATTATTCTATGTAGAGAAATAACCCCCCTGGGTTCATTTCTCTACGTAAAATAATGACAGGGTCATTCCTCTACGTAGTTAAATGACCCATGGGTCATTTTGTAGGGAGGTTCATTTCTCTGCATTACACTTGCAACATGCTAAAAATGGACATTCGAACATTTGTTTTAAGTGTCGTCTCGGATCAGCCTGCGCAGTCCGCAATGGTCAGGTCTTATATTTTTTTAAAGGAGATGGGCAGCGTAGGTGGGGGTTGTGGTAGTAGTACAGATTATTATCCTCGAGTGAGATTTTAGTATTTGACAGGCCGAATCCGGGTACAGAGACGATCGCAAAAACATGAAATACTGTGTGGAATTCTCTACACAGATTTTGTGCGCACGTTTAAACTCCCATATTTTCATAAATTCATAAATAACACTAGAATTTGAATACATGTATATCTGTTGCTTGTGAATTCAACCATCCTTCGTTTGAAATAAAAAAGGTATATCGAGGTTATTTATGTCGATGCTAGAGGACTGACAGTGGCGCGCCATGTATAAGATCACGTGATTAGCAGTTCGAATGGAAACGACCGTTATACGGAGGAGGTTAGATGTAGGTACATGTACGGAACCGGCCGAGTTGTGACGAGTGGTTTGACCATGTGGGCAAACCTCTCCCCACAGACGCTAAGTTATATGATAAGGAGGACAGTGGGGGCATGATTATACAACTTACCTAGTTGACCAGTCTTGGCAGGGCGGGTGCCCCATATGAGGAATATAAGTGCACATTCCAGCACACGTGTATGTTGTCATGTTTGTCACATGACGTCAGATGCAGACATGTCCAAATATTTAAATGAGGCACAGTGAAAGACAGGGTGTTAATAGTGTCGATTGCTGGTATCTATGGTGCGTACTTTTTCTGGAAATAATCTAATTAACACTTTCCCAATGTTGTGACGACATCGGAGATTTAGGCTTCAGAGAACATACTGGAAAAGGAGAAAATGTTGGTAACCAGCATTTTCTCCTTTTTTTCCTGAAATACCTTTTGCCCTTAGAAAGACCATCCTCGTCATTTTTAAGACATTGTATTTGTCTTCTACATTTCCTTGAGTTAAGACAAGTCTGAAATGTTGTCTGGTGAAGAATTAACACTTTACCAAACGATAAATTTTAGACAAGTCCAAATTGGAAGCATTTGCAGACGGCAAAATTAATCCGACTCAAAAATTGAAATTTGTTTTGGAAGGGAAGAAAACATTGTTGGAAAAGGAGAAAATACTGGTTACCAGCATTTTCTCCTTTTCTCACAATGTTTTTATAAGGATTCCTTCGTAAGGTCGTGAAAACCAGGGATTGTTTGGGTAAGGGTCAATAAAAATAGTAATACGATTCTTCGTAAACAGGAGAGTGTTACTTATATAGTAGCTCCTTACGTAAATGGCTGCTAAATCGTGACGATTCATATTTCTTTACTCGGTTAATCTTCTACCTATTTTCAGAACAAAAGTTACGATTTGTCCAAAACCGTCTCGTTTAGCTATATCAAATTTAGTCCTGTGAAAATATCTTCTACCTATTTTCAGGACAAACGTTAAAATTTTTCAAAACCGTCTCGTTTAGCTAAATCAAATTTAATTGTGTGAAAATAATATCAGTATATCTCTCTCTATATATAGATGGCATTCTACAAATACTCATCTATCTAACTTGGGCATCCTAGGTACACAGGACCGGACAACATTTCTACGCAACAACCGTTACTTTACGAGTAAATTTCAAACTAAAATAAACGTATACTCAATAAAACGCTACCTGGTGCGGTTCACTCAGCTATGATCAGTAGTTTAGAGAAACCCATCTTCGCGAGCCAAGTTTACGATCACTACGTGGATCTTACCTTGGCTGATTGAGCCCGATTTCGAGATTCCTGCGATGCGCCCTCTATTGGATGTTGGTTATTACCCACCTTTACATCATATTTCTATAAGCAGATGAAATATCGTTTTACAAACCGCTTACGAATACACATGAAGCGATAAGCAAACTTCCACGAGGGTTTCCATGTTTTACCTTCTATTCGAAATGTAGAGACCTTGTTCTATTTTTATCAAAGATGAAATGCTACGATTGATTTCATTCGTTGCAGCTAGAGCTGTCTGCATCCAATGAAAAAGCGTATCGGGTGAATCTGAAAATCAAGCTCGATCCGCCAAGGGTAGATTTACGTTCATGTAGTGAATCGTCAGTATCGGGTGCGAAGATGAGAGAAACCTGGAGCTAAAACAGACCTGATCCATAACCACGTAATATCTTACACGGTTTCATGCATCACGAAGATACATTAAGCCTCTTTATGTCAGAGCATGGTTCATATGTTTACCCCGCGGGCCCTGAAGGCCTATTTGCTGACACATTTATGACATTAATATATAGGTGTTGCTTTCGCAAATCTTTAATCCTTTCCCAAGCAATCCCTGGTTTTACGTGTCAGGAATACA
Organism: Tridacna crocea; assembly: GCA_943736015.1. Lineage (NCBI taxonomy): Eukaryota > Metazoa > Mollusca > Bivalvia > Cardiida > Cardiidae > Tridacna > Tridacna crocea. Next base: position 50,669,702 of record OX031063.1, read on the forward strand.
AGCCTTTTGAAAACATTGTGGGAAAAGGAGAAAATGCTGGTAACCAGCATTTTTTCCTTTTCCTACAATGTTTTTTTTTTTTACCCTATTACATAGAAAAATCATCTTTTTAAAGCAACTGTTAATTTGTGATCTGCAAAATGCTTTGAATGTGGTCTATCCAAAATTTGCCGTTTGGGAACGGGTTAATCCGTAGCACCTATTTTCGCCTTAGCAAATGAAATTGATAGGGATATAATCTTTTTCTCGCATTTCTTCGTAACATAACATTTGAGCCAGGCTTTGGCAAAAAGGGGTTTAAAGCATGCACCCTGATACATGACACAATACAAGTCATTACATTATTATAGATCCAAAGTAGCCACTTTTCAAAACAACCTACATAGTTATTGGGTAGATTGCTCTTTGGACAGACAGGTAATTGTCCAAAAGCGAAATGCGGCCAGCGCACTCTGACCTTGGTGGATACTTTTCTCAGATTCATTAAGCCTTTTCAAACAGCATGACTAATTCAAAAATATCATTATAAAATTCATAACTGTATCAAGGGGTTAGTGCAAGACTATTGTAAGTACATATACATTGTATATGAATTTACGATAGTCTTGCATTAATCCCTCGGTATGTTCTACATGTATCTAGACCTGCGTCCAGATATACCATTTTTAGCAACCGAAGGTTTCAGCAACCATTCCAACGATGAAACGAATTATCATCTAATCTTGAAAAATATAAATACATGTAATTGCAAATTTCACTTTTCAACCGTATGCAAAACAATAAGGAAAAAAGAAGAAGCAGTTGCTTGCGTGGTTATTTTTCAATATTTCTCTTCACATTAAACTACAGAAGGCTTTCAGTATTCATATTCCATTAACTATTACGCCGTATAAATATATAATATCGTCATTCATTGACGGCGTGGCGGTTGAACAGAGCGCCACGGATCTTTGTGCAAGGGAGTAGACTGGTGGCGATCTTGGCGATCCGCTAAAGATCTGTTAGCGTTCTCGGCGTTCTTGGTGCTCTGCATGGAGATCTACGGCGCTCCGTGAGAGCGCCGTGGATCGCGGCCTAGTGGAATGGGGGTATGAGCCACGTTTTGGCAAAAGGTGCCTTAATGCATCTCCTTTTGAAAACACTGTGGGAAAAGGAGACAATGCTGCTAACCTTTTTCCCACAATGTGTTCTACTGGAAACAATTTTTAATTTTTGACTTCCGTTTATTTTGTCATCTGCAACTGCTTTGACTTTGGACCAGTCTAAAATTGTGTTGTTTGGGAAAGGGTTAATAAACGAGGTACTTTAGTCCTTCGATATACAGAAAATTGACCAATAACGAAAAGTATCGACCCAGGTCAGCCTGCGCTGAATGCGCAGGCTGACCTGAGTCGATACTTTTCGCAGATGCAATAAGCCCCCTTTTCATAGAGTATAGCTCAATATAGATAATTTTTTTATGATTTCAAAGATCTGTCACGTTTCTCCTTTTAGACTCTTGAGAAACTTTACACCTTGCCTCCGTGACTGCACGATTAAGCCAATATAGTATCGTTTCAAATTAAAACCGCGAAACCGCAGTCGTTTTTTCTAAGTCAGCTATAACATTGGTGAAAAAGAAAATAAACGGATAATTGGATGTCACGACTAGTCTACAGTAAAAGCAAGACATCTCCTCTTAATCAGTTAGATATTTGCTCAATGCATTTTTGAAGACATTGATTGCACACAATGAATAAAAAGTGACTTTCGCAGCTTCTGTCATTGAAAAGGTAGAAAACATTATGGGATAATGAAAAAAAATATTGCCAGAAAAATATTGAGAAAATATCCCTTCCAGTAATGTTTTCAAGGGAATATTTCATAAGGATTTTGTACACAAGGAAATTTTCCAATGGTGTTTTAATAACTAAGTGGAAACAAGAAATATCACAGAAATTACCAGAAAGTGGTATGTGAATATTGACATTCTTTTGTGGTTCATCATGACAAAAAAAAAAAAAAATCCAGCATTTGCCTCTTTTTGCATTTTTCCTCGTTGTTTTGCATGATGTTGAAAAGTCACATTTTCGACTTGAAATATATTTTCCATGATAAGATGAGGAAGTAGATCTTGCATTAGTATAACCATAATTAATACTCCCGCAAATAGTCCTACAGGGACCCGCATAATAAACATGTATACATTTTTCACCAATCCCAAACTACTATTTATTCAGCCGAGTATATCACTACCAAGGTCAAGAGCCAGCGTATTCATCTAGGCCCAGAGGTCCATATAAGAAGGAGTAATGGTATTCTAAATCCACTGTTTTTCTTCCAAACCTTATCTTGTGGGTACTCAATAGAATCGTCTCGAGTACCTACAACATAGGGTTAAGTTAAAAACAAATAACATTTTCAACTTTGAAAGCAAAATCACTCCCTCTTTCTGGAGCTCTGACGCCAGAAAGGCCCTTAGGAACTATGTTGGTGGAAGAGGGGAAGGCTGAGAGCCAGAATAAGAGTTTTCAGCTTTTCCCACAATGCCCACCAACCTGTCATAACCAAACCCAGTATTTCAGCCACTATCGTAAATTTGTCGCCTGCAAATGCTTTGAAATATGGGAAAGTCTGCAATTTTGTCGTCTGATAAAAGATTACGTAGTGCAACATTAAATCTATTTCTATGAGAGAACAAACACGATAAGAAAGTGTTGTTGTTGTGGCGCCGCATGAACGGTGGCGCTGTATTTTTATTCGGTTTTGAAAAGTACCTACGGAGGCAGCCATATTGTTTACTTCGCTTCCAGGTATATTTCGTAACTAGCTCATTTCATGCCTAAACCATTTCGTATCCACCTTTGCTTTTTATTTTGGTCATTTTATACTCACTTTGATAATATCGTAACCACTTTGGTCATTTCACACCCTTCTTAAAAAAATATCAATTGTGTTATTTAGAACCTAGTTTTAATACTATTTTCTTGTGTTAGTTGTAGAATGACAACTGATTTTGTACATAGCTCGACAACTGCTTTATCACAGCTCTAATTGTAACTATGTTAAATTTCGCCGAAGAATGGCTGTGATTGTCTTTTTAATTGTTTCTTTTTTAGGTATTAAGTTGCATTCTACAGATTGTCAAGGACTTCTAAATTAATTTCTCACCCGGTTCTGCATAAATTTACTTTGGTCAATTTTGAAATGCTGTAATGTGCCTTATTTCAGAAACAACTGATTTGCGGCGCCACTGATGTTATGCATCGATATTTTCTTGTTATTGTTTTTTTGTATCCCTTTCTGATATCATTGATTAACACTTAACTAGATACTTAAATTGTAGACTGGTTAACTTTTGGAACAATATACATAAAACAATTTAAGGTGTTACACGAATGATGGAGCATGTCTGCTTTTGGTTAAAAACCATTGTGGGAAAAGGAGAAAATGCTGGAAACCATCTCTCCTTTTCTCACAACGCTTTTCAACAGAAATTTTCCTTTAAACTTTTAACAGTTCCTGGTTTATACCACCCTGAGATAGATGCCTTCTGAAAACATTGTGGGAAAAGGAGAAAATGCTGGTAACCAGCATTTTCTCCTTTTCCCACAATGTTTTCTATCCTGCTGGAAACATTTCAATTTTTGAGTTACATTTATATTGTCGTCTGCAAGTGCTTTCAATTTGGACCAGTCTAAGATTTTGTCGTTTGGTAAAAGGTTAAGTTGTCCAAACAAGCGACTTTTTGGTAAAGGCTTAGTCCTTTATAGTGCTAGTTGAATGAAAAGGACATTCTCAGTTATGGATACAAATATTGCAATTTCAAATATGTTGTTATATAAAAGATCTGGATCTGCGAACAGTGCAGATCCAAGATCAGATTGCGCGTTCTGTGCAGTCTAATCTTGATACCACATAACTCATATAGGTAATTAAATCAGTGCCCGTATTCACCAACCATTCTTGAGAATATTCTTAGTCTTATTCTCCAAGTTTTTCTAAATTTGTAAGTAACACAACATCCGTTTGGCTAAACCGAATGGTTCAGCCAATCAGAATTTGTGTTACTTACAAACACAGAAAATTCTTGAGAATAAGACAAAGAACGTTCTTAAGAATGGATAATGAATATGAGCCCAGGGTTCTGCGCAAGAAGGGTTGATCTGGAATTGTGAGATTGCGACAAACAACTACAAAATTAATTAGTTTTTTCCATCACCATAGAGGACAGGAGTATATTCTATTGATTGCTTAGTTCAAGATCAGACAACTTAAAAAGTTCATTTAGATTTTCGATATACACTGTTTCTTAATTGATTCAATACGTATTTTATGGCTGACCCCATGAAAATGTCCCAGGTATAGATCTAGATCAAACTGCAAGAACGTGCAGTCTAATCTGGGATCTACACTGTCCGAATGATGCATTTGCTTTGGAACTTATGCTTTCAGAAATCGAAAAAAGCGAACAAAACCGAATTCAATAATTATTGCAAGGAAAGAGGAGGTCTTTTTAACACCTTAACCCTTTAGCAGACCTCAAAATTTGAGCTTTGTCCAAACTGAATGCATTTGCAGACGACAATTTCAGTGTGGCTTAAATGGTGCAAGTATTCTTCGATAGGGTAGAAAACATTGTGGGAAAAGGAGAAAATGCTGGTTACTAGCATTTTCTCCTTTTTCTACAATGTTTTCAAAAGGCTTGTTTCACACGGAATCGAATCCATACCCTCAAGTGACCCGAAGCAATTATCCTAAACATTACTTTCACGAGTCCTACGCTGTACCAATAGAGCTATGCCCGCTGGTCAATCTTTCGGAATGATTGATTAATTATTTTCGTTTATCTATCGTCGCTACCGGTTGCCCATCTGAGCGACGCCCCCAGAAGACGGTTAGTTGTTACGGGGGATAGTGCAAGGATACAGGACGAAACTACTGAGAATTCCGCCTGGTCCTTTAACGTGCTCGGTGTATAGCACCGTCACACGGGACCTCGGTTTAACGTCTCATCCGAAAGACTATTAATATGTTTTTTTTTTAATTACGGAATAACATTAGTCTCAGTTTATATATCTACAAAAGCGTCCTATACTTTGTTTGCATAGGCAATCCAATTTGCATTTATTAAAGGGAGGTAAGTTAGCAATCAGTAAAAGTGAAAAATTTGGTATTGAAATTTCTTTGGATTACATTTCTTTCCTGGCAGAGATACGACCATCACTTTAAAGAAATCCGAGCATTTAGAATGGAGAAATACATACATTTACGGGGGTTGTCCCAGAAAAGAGTAGACTTTTTCCCCAAATTTTCCGAGATATTATTGGGTATATCATTGATGAATGCTGCAAACTTCATCAAAATATAGCGTTGTCTGCGCATGTCATATTTGTCGAAGATTCGACCTGTCTTAAATGACGCACCACCCCGGTATCGGGGAGACTGCAATAATACGCGCTATAAAGTAGCAATGGCTTTTATCAATACGTTTGAGGAAAAATTAGGCCCGTTTTAGCTCCAGATTTCTCTCAACTGCTGATCATAGCTGAACAAATCGCATCAGGTAGTATTTTATTGAGTAAACGTTTATTTTAGTTTGAAATTCAAAGTAACGGTTGTCGCTTAGAAAAGTGGTCCGGTCCCGTGTACCCAGGATGTCCATCAAATTAGATAGATGAGTATTTGTAGAATGCTATCTAGCGCGAGATAATGGAAAATATAGCGATGGAGTAAAAGGATACAGATGATTCTAAAAGACTATCAACTGCCACTCAGAGTACGGCGTAAGGTATGGAATTTAGGGCGTGTCTAACAAATTTGACATGATAATCCTTCGTGATAAAAAACACACAACTTTCTCTATTAACCCTTTACCACACATGACGACTTTTGACACCCATGAAAGAGAAAACTTTTTGAAAACATGGTGGGAAAAGGAGAAAATGCTGGTTACCAGCATTTTCTCCTTTTCCCACAATGTTTTCTACTATTCCCAAAACAAGTTTCAATTTTCCAGTCACTTTTGTTTTGTTGTTTGCAAGTGCTTTCAATGCTTTTGGACCAGTCTTAAATTTTGTCGTTTGGTATAGAGTTAAATAATTCCAAGTGATTATTCTAATCTTGATTCCCGCAGTTCGATAAATATTAGAATAATGTGTCAAAACTTGTCAGCCTCGATTTTGTAATTTTGTGTGGCGTTTTCCCGCCACTCGAATACATCTGAGTCCGTATTCACCAACTATTCTTAACAATATTCTTAGTCTTATTCTTCAGAATTTTGTCATTGTGAAAGTAACAGAACTTCTGATTGGCTAAACCGTTCGGTTTAGCCAATCAGAAGCCCTGTTACTTTCACACTTGTTTTAACCGATTAGAAGTTCAGTTACTTTCACAGGCAGAAAATCTTGAAGAGTAAGACAAAGACTGTTCTTAAGAATGGTTGGTGAATACGGACTCGGCTGAAGTTACTACAATTGGCGAGGTATCAACTTCCCGTAGGAGCGGCACGTCATGCAACTATTTTAGTCAGCTTTTTGCAGCATTTTTGTTTCTGATGTAAGAAAGCAGAGGTTCAGAAATAATCTCTATAGATCCTATAATAACATAACTGTACCTAACTCTTACCCAAACGGCAAAAGTTAGTTATCCATATTTAATAACCCTTTACCATACAATGACGTCTTTTAACGACCCTGAGGAAGAAACCTTTTGAAAACATTGTTGGAAAAGGAGAAAATGCTGGTAACCAGCATTTTCTCCTTTTCCAACAAAGTTTTCTACCCTATCAAGGCAAAATTGCACCATTTGAGCCACGTTGAAATTGTCGTCTGCAAATGCTTTCAATTTGGATAGGTCTAAAATTTTGCCGTGTGGTATACTGTTAAGGTAATGGCAAACTTGGAATTTGTCGTTGAAAGGACGGAAAATATTGTGGAAAATAGAGAAAACGCTGGTGACAAGCATTTTCTCCTTTTCATCTGATTTTTTCGAAAGCTATTTCCCTCAAGGTTTGTAAAACACTGAATTGTTTGGTACAGGGTTAAAGAACACGTAAATAGAATTCGAACCCATTAGGCCCTAATCCTTTGCCATTCATTTGTGATGTTAGGCTAGTTGAATAATCCTTCTACTGTGCGCACTCATTCTATTTAAAAACGCGGTTTTTCCTTAACTCATTACCAAATGACAATATTTTAGGCCTGTCCAAATCAAAAGCATTTGCAGACGACAAATAAAAGTGACTGAAAATTAGAAATTTGTTTTGTGAAGGGTAGAAAACATTGTGGGAAAAGGAGAAAATGCTGGTTACCAGCATTTTCTCCTTTTCCCACAATGTTTTCTAAAGGATTCTTTCTCAGGGTCGTCAAAAGTAGGGATTGTGTGGTAATGGTTTAAAGGTGTACATTCAGACAATTTTTCTACATATAAAAACTTTTTATTGAACACTTAAAAGTACGTGTAAACAAGCCTCGTTTCTGGAGGCCTGTACAAAACCGGATGTTAAAATTCGATACAACAAACATCTTAAACTAATTGAGTTATTGATTGTATTAGTATTTAACGCCGTTTTCAACAATATTTGAGTTATATCGCGGCGGCAAGTACACCTATCCATGCGTTCCTGGAGTTTCTTTTACCAGTACTTTGCACGATTTTCTTTCCAAGCCACTGGCTGCTTTCCCTCATGATTATCGTCGAAGCAATGATCAGCGGTGGGAGAGGAATAGATCCTGTCGCAATGACTATCATCAATCCTCGGAAAGAAACTGACCAAGCCAGGGGTCTTAGCCTGGGATCGAACCCTGGACCCTGTGTTCTCAAGCCCTGCACATTACCGACTAGGCTACCGGGGCTCGGATATCTTGAAATTAGAAAGACGGCAAATTTTGCAAATAAAAAATAGACATGGGCCTTTAGAATAAACGTGTCTATATTTTGGACCAATCAGAATTTCCTATTTATTTTTGCCGTTATTAGTATAAACAAGTAGATCGAATGCCAGTTCATTTAGCTTTGCCGTAAAAGGGTATTTTGTAACTTTAAACAACTGGATTGCCTGTGTAATGCAGAGAAATGACCCTCTCCTACAAAATGACCCGGGTCATTATTCTATGTAGAGAATAGACCCCAGAAGTCATTCCTCTACGTAGAGAAATGACCCGGGTCATTCCTCAACGTCGAGAAATGACCCATGGGTCATTTTGTAGGGAAGGGTCATTTCTCTGCATTACACCTGCTCTCAGAATTTCCAGGTTTTTTTTTAGATCAGATATGAAAACAAGTAAAGAAGGAATTGATAAATCTTGGTCCGTGTTCACCAGCCATTCATACGAAAGTTCTTTGTGTTAGATTCCATTATTTTCTACATTTGAAAGTAATATCACTTCTGACTGGCTGAACCAAATAGTTAAGCCAATCAGAGGATGTGTTGCTTTCGAATTTAGAAAAATTCTAGAGCATAAGACAAAGACCACACAATCCCTACTTTTGACGACCCCCGCCCGGGTGGCTCAGTGGTGAGCGTGTTGGACTCGTGACCTGGTGGATGTGAGTTCGATACCCGATTGAGGCGAACTTTCTTCCCGGCGTATTTTCGCCTCTCACCTCTGCTTAAGTATGTGAGAAAAGTAGTCGGTGGCTTTGGAAAGAAAGTTGTGTTAGTACTGGTAGGAGAAAGCTAAGAAACACGTGTGCGTCACCGACCACCATTTTATGACTTAAGCTGTTAAAGTGGCGTTAAATCTTAATACAACAACAACAATTGGAAGACCTCGAGAAAGAAGCCCATAGAAAACATTGTGGGAAAATGAGAAAATGCTGGTTATCAGCATTTTCTCCTTTTCCCACAATGTTTTCTAAAGGCTTCTTTCTCAGGGTCGTCAAAAATAGGGATTGTGTTGTAATAGGTTAATTAATGCATCTACAAAAAACTAACGATTCAGGTCAGTCCGCGCAGAATGACCTAGGTCGATACTTTTTGCTATTGGTTATTTTTTCTGCATTTCATAGGATCATTCTACCACATGATTCAGTCCGTTTTCAAACAACACTGATGTTATTACATGATGGACCCATAATTATAAGATCAGTTGTATGGACGCTCGTTTACTATTTTATATAATATATTGCAGTTTTACCTTACGGCACCCGTTATTTTCGCATACTTTTCTCTTTGTCGGCAAATATTCCCCCATATTAACCACAAGCTGATGAAATAAACTCTATTTATTAAATGATGGATTCATAATCATAAGATCAGTTGTATGGACGCTCGTTTACTATTTCATATCATATACATATTTTGCAGTTTTATCTTCTGCGCTAATCCTCACGTTTTGCCTCGTTGCAGTATATCCTGGGACACGCCCATACGAGAGATCCTTGGCAAGAAATTCCGGCTCAGCGACGAGATTCGAACCAACAACGTCAATCTGCGAGATATACTGGCGCACAAAGTCGGCACGCCATCGAACTTTCACGCCTTACTTGTAGGGTTTCCAACATCCGTCACAAGGCGTGATCTCGTAAGGTAGGTTGGCAGACAGTTCTGTAAATCCTATACTAGACGACAAAATTTTAGCCTTGTCCAAACTGAAAACGTTTGTCTTGGTAAGCAACAACCAAATCATTGTATAAAATTGACCTCAAATATAGACTTGTCAAATCACGTGTGAGTTTTTCATGGAACCATGCGATTGTTTCTCAGACTGCTAACTTCCCCGGTATTTTTATCCCTCTAATCACAGGAAGTCTTCCTGTACCTTTCTGAGAGTCAGAAAAACAAAGTTGTTTCGGGTTTTTATGCAAATGAAAGACGTCACACCTATCCGAAAATAAACATTGACGAGCCTTTGACACGCTTGAAACAGGGAAAGCACGAGTTGAGGCTGCTAGACGATTCTAAGTACACAGAAACACTGTACAATCTATATGGAGACATTACAAATACTCGAGCACCGTTCCAGATGCTTAACGGTTAAGGCGACCCTCGTGACGTCAAGGCGTAAAGACATCCATATGTGCCAACAGCGTCTTAGGAATCGCTTTCAGACAGCAGCATTAAATGTCTTTAGCATCCTTAATCCCTGGCCGACTAGTGGACAAACTTTTAAAAATTGACAACAAGAGCACTGCATACACCGTGTATTATTACATCATTAAGTAGCACTTTTTGTGCGGTACAGACGACGTATTTGATTTAGGAGACAAACTTGGGCAAATACCCAGCTTTCCTTTTAGTCTCGTTTCCCTTTAGGCAGTAAAGTGACCGACGTCTTGTCGATCGATGTCCTGGTAGAAAAAAAATGTCCAGAGAAACATGATATTAAACGCATGCTTTTTGGCAGGATATTTGTGATTCTTTGGGGAGGAATAGCTGCAATTTATAGTCCCCAGCTGTGTATTTCTTCAGTACCTTAATGACACCATAAGTTACGGTATCGGGACGTAGTCACCCATTTTTTCGATTTGCCGTTTCTAAAAGCATGTGAACATCAAGTTTCAGTGATACAACTGTTGTATACAAGTTGCCCGCTCAGGAGTTTTTTTGAGACAAAATAATATTCATAATCTCCATAAGCCTATGTCGTCAGATTTTTCACCAAAAGAATCTATGTAGAATGATGTTGCCGGCGTCTTCCTAACCGATCGGTTACGAAGCTTGAACTGGAAAAGGACCTGTCTTACGTATAGACTGTTATTCCATAAGCTACATTGACATTCTTGATGCGATTCACTCACAATCAGAGCGTAGAATGCATTGCAACAATGAGCGGCCACACAAAACACTATAGTTTATATATACTCAACGTTTAACATCACGGCATTTGACGGGCTGTAATGCCTGTGGATGTTTTGGTAGTGGCAAGTTTTCTTTATATCAAATTGTTCAAGCCTGAATACTTACTTAATGTCAATAGATTGACAACAATCTCTTATTCAGTTATGAGCGCCATAGCAATGCACAGGAATTTTTTTCCGCTATTGTATGTTGAAAGTCACGATTCTACCGCAGCTTGTGTGATATCATTTGAGCTATCATACTGCGACCAGCCTTTGCCGAGTCGTTCTGCTGCGACAACCCCAGGGCTGGTCTATTTCCATGACACTCCTCGGTAAAGCAGGTCTCATTTCTCCTCAAACATATTGATAAAAGCTATTTTCTACATTGCTACTTTATAGAGCGTAATATTACAGTCTGCCCGCTTTCGGGGCTAGTGATGTGTCATATAAGACAAGTAGAATCTTCGAAAAATACGACATGCGCAGACAACGACTCGTCGGTATGCAGGTAGACAATGAACACAATATTGCTGTTTTGCTAGAATTTGCACACGTAGGCGAAAGGCACTACAACATAAAATGACAATTATATATCGCAACTCCTGATATTGTCAGCGCTTCTTGTGGTCGCCGGGAGTAATGCATAGAAATGACCCTCCGCTACAAAATGACCCATGGGTCATTTTTCTATGTATATTTATGGAGGAATGACCCGGGTGGGTCAATATTCTACGTAGAGAAATAGAGCAATAACCCTACGGGGTTATTTCTCTACGTAGAATAATGACCCATGGGTCATTCCTCTACGTAGAGAAATGACCCATGGGTCATTTTGTAGGGGAGGGTAATTTCTCTGCAATACATCGGTCGTGAGCAAACTCTCTTTGAAAGGGGAGCGCGTTTATAGAGGATGGAACTGTCGTGATTAAAACGGTTGTGTAAGCAAAGCGGTCGGGTATCAAACGGATACTATATAATTAATTGGTCTATGAAGTGCTACTGTAATACTGAAACAGATATCATCAATAGCTGTTGTTAAAATTGTCGACTCAGTTTAGAACGTCGTGCCTTACAGTAACATACCGTTTCTGCCGGTATTTTCACCCAGCGGTTACAATTTGAAATCTGTTTTTGTTTAACCAGGGCTTTTCTCAAAATACTCTGCAGTGTGCAGAACAATGATCAGACGATATATTCGGTGGGTCAGATCCTGATCTACTCTTTCCGAAAAAAGAAAAAGATTGTCGTATTCAGCATGTTAAAGGTGAACCAGGTCAAGGTAAGAGAGTGCGATATACAACAACGTGATAATTAGTATTTTTTTGTCACGCGCCGTAAATGATCTCAGTTTCTGATACACCACAAGACAACGTTCATTCATTAATTTATTCTTATTCATTTTAACCTTTATCAAACGCTCCCGAATTTTAATAATCCTGCAAAAAAAACCCCGACTTTTAAAAAACGTTGTGGGAAAAGGAGAAAATGCTGGTGACCAGCATTTTCTCCTTTTCCCACCATGTTTTTTACCAAGCCACAGACAAAGTTCAATCTTTTGGGTAAAAGTATTTTGTCGTCTACATATGCTTGCAATATGAACAGGTCTAAAAATTGTGCTTTTGTCATTAAAAAGTCTGTTGGTATTAATAGATAGACGGCTGAACTAATGAAATTGACAATTTTAAAAGGAAAGCTGTTGCTGTTTCAAGTTTGTTCTGTTCAGTATAAGCAACAATGTAGTGGACAGTGTAGATCCAAAATCAGACTGCATGTTCTGTGCAGTATGATGTTGATCTACACTGTCTGTTTAAGCAACTATGGTCGGTTTCAGCCCTTTAAGTTTTGAAGATCAAGACCTACTTTTCGCGACAGTACAATGTTTTTGTCGGTAATGAGGCTACACTTCCGGTTGAACATTGTAATAGTAGCAGGCCAAAGCCTAGCTTGAAGAGGGTGACCAACAAAGATAAGATGTCAGTTTTTCGATGCTAGAGGTGACCCTTCAGATTTTGAGCCAAAAAAATCATCCTTATACTCCCAAAGCATTTAAATTTTCATTAATAAAACCCCAGTAGTCGAAAACCATCCGAAAACAAGAGAAAGTAGAGATTTACTCTGGCCCAGGTCGACACCGACGGGAAACACGGTATATTTTTATTTGAACAACTCGCTCATTTACATACCGCAAATAAACAGACGAAGCTTCAAACATAGCGTCCGAAGAAGACGTTATGGAAAATGATAACATGTTCGTTATGTTATGAAATTTAAGCGTCAGTAGTCACGTGCTAGTCACTTGATATTCCCAAAATGCTTTTTTTTTAAATTTTTAACACGAAATCTAAAGATACTTTAAGAGGCTACGTAGCCTTTTAAGGGAATACCTAAAAAAAACCCAAACCTTTTTGCAATTTTATGATTCTTAATTATTGATGATTTTTTTTTTCATATAAATTTCAGTGATATAAATTTCAATTTGGTGAGATGTGAAAAATCTAAATGCCCTCCTTTCATTTTTAAGGCATTAAATCTATGCTATGAAAATCATATTTGAAAACGTTTTAAACTCTCTCCATGCACATTTAGGCGTGGCTGAAAACAAATGATTCATCTGCCTTCTTTCGACAAACGTCCATTTTTTTTAACTACTTGATTCCACGTTACTTCTTGCAATCGAAATGGTTCGTTTTAAATTGAGAATTTGTGTTGTATACAATTATCACGCCATGAATAAAACAGTTTACATCCATTTCGACATTAAAAAAGGCTCTTGCCTCGAAGGAACGGTGTTTAGAGGATGGGAACATCGTTAATAGCTTTAGATCATTTTATATATAAAATATTATTGAGATTTAACATTAGACAGTTTTTATATGAGATAATCACGCATAATTACATCTTTGCGTCTTCATGTCGGGTTTCCAGTGCAGTTTGAATTGTTTTGTACTTGCATGCTGCGTGCCAACCCTGTACACTGCAACCCACCATCTCTATCTTTACACATGAAAGCCATGCCTTGTTGAAACAGAGCTTAGAACATCTACAAAAAGTATCGACTCAAATCAGCCTGCGCAGTCTGCGCAGGCTGATTTGAGTCGAAACTTTTTGTTTTTGTTTTTTTGTAAATTTTCTGTATGTCAAAGGACCAATGTCGTTGTCCGCGCATGTCATGTTCTTCGAAGATTCGAACTGTTTGCTATGACGCATCACTCTCCCCAAAATTGGGGAGGGGGGATTGTAGTAATACGCGCTATAAAGTAGCAATGGAGAAAATGGCTTTTATCAATACGTTTGAGGAGAAATCAGGCCTGTTTTAGCTCCAGATTTCTCTAAACTTTTGATCACAGCTTAATGAATCGCCCTAGGTAGTCTTTTATTAAGTAAACGTTTATTTTAGTTTGAAATTCAAAGTTACGGCTCTCGCGTAGAAAAGTAGTCCGGTTCTGTACCCAGAATGCCCAAATTAGATAGATGAGTATAAAAATGGATTTCGTGGCTCCATAACATTTTACGGAGATACAGGAAACCTTCATTTACCAGAGCAATGCTTAAATAAATGTGACCCATCACGCAAAAAGAGACCTTCTGGGAACTGCGAAAAGTCTCAACTCTGGTCAGACTGCGCGAATTGAGCAGCCGCGCTGACCAGGACTGGCACTTTTCGTTTTAATGACATTTTTTGTATGACAAGTGGTCATTGTACCTTGTTATACAATCATTATTGCACTATCGTTGATCTTTTTTATCTAATCGATGTACAGAATTTCCAGATGGTTCCTTTTTGTGTGATAGGTCAAAAAATGTATATTAAAACAGCAGCAATATTTTTTTACGATAGAGCAATAAAACAAGTTCTTGGATATTGCATAAAAATAGTTGCCCAAAGAAATGAAAGAAACAAACATTAAACACGCGGGACTACCTTAATTCAAAATTTGGTTGGTCAATACAGTTGCACGAAAGTCATGTCTAAATATAGACATTAGAATCTAGCAGATTATCTAGCAGAAGTTTGCCCTCTTGGTTAACTCTCACAGCAACGTAAGCGAAAATCATGGGCTCTTGTGGGCGGCAGAGATCCATAAGAACAGGCTCCACGTTTTGTGTATCTGATTTTGATCTATTCCTTCCGCGAAAACACCTGCTTTGCTAATATATAATAGCTTTGAAAGGATTAAAACTGATCATACCATGTTTCCCAATTTTATTTCAGGAAACTTCAGTACATGCCATCTGTTAGCGATTTTCGGACAGACTTTCACTACAGTAATTACATGTACATGTTGGCAGGATATGTGGCGGAAGTCATCACCGGAGCCTCATGGGAGTCGTTGGTGAAAAAGAGGCTGTTTGACAGGCTAGGCATGCGCGACTCGGGTTTTGTCGATACTGCTTCCGGTTTGCGAGATATGGCGACTCCTTACGTGCTCAAGAACAAAGAATTAATAGAAGTTAATAAGGAGCTCCTTTTGTAAGTAGATTTGTCGTATAAGCTTTCTTAATGACCACATAAGACTGTTAGTTCTCGCCTGAGTTTTTCTACTTCAGCATCCATTCATAAAACAAATGTCTTGTAGAGAACAGTTACTCAATATTGAATGAAACCTGCGAAATATAAGGTTATCTTTGTTTTACTCCACATACATCCACGGGGCCTTTTTGACCAACTCTGATCTAGGAACATTTACAGAATTAACAGAGGATTTTTTTTAAACGGTGAAAGATCGAAATTTATTTCATCGAGTGAACATCATCTGTAACATTTTCACGATTGGTGCATTACCGATGATGTTCACTCGATGAAATAAATTTCGATCTTTCACCAAAAAAAAAAAGCCAAGCATTTTTGTCCTTTCCGCACTATTTTCCGTCTAACCTGCCAAAGAAACACTTCATCGGTTGAACAATATTGAAATCTTTACCAAACGATAAAATTGTAGACTCCTCCAAATTGAAAAAGTTTGCAGACGACAAAATAAAAGGGATTTAAAATTTGAAATTCGTTTCCAGCAGGGTAGAAAACATGGTGGGAAAAAGGAGAAAATGCTGGTTACCAGCATTTTCTCCTTTTCCCACAATGTTTTCATAAGGCTTCTTTCTCAGGGTCGTAAAAACCAGGGAATGTTTGATAAAGGGTTAATGTGTTGACTGCAAACACATGCAATTCATGAGAGTCTAAAACTCTGTCACCTGGTGCAGAAGTCTGATCGTTTCCAAATTTGACGCTGCAATTCTTTTTGTGGATACACGTTTGTATTTCAGAGCCGTCTCACCGTCAGGACCTGCTGGATCTATTTTTTCCACCGCTAGCGATATGGCAAAATGGACGCTTTTTCACTTACGGAAAGGTCGTAAAGGTCATGGACACGGTCACGTGATTGTTGACCCAGGTTATCTAGAAGAAACGTACATGTCTCAAGTACCGCATCCATTTGCAGACAAGGACCTTACAAAACCTACCTACCCTATTTCCGACGTCTCAGTGTCCTACAATATGGGGTGGATGTCGTCTGTATATCGAGGTACGTAGATCTACTCAGCTCAGCGTTCGTTCGTATTCACCAACCATTCTTAAGAATATTCTTTGTCCTACTCTTCAAGGTTTTCTAACTGTGAAAGTAACAGAACTTCCGATTGGCTAAACCAAATATTCCGTTACTTTCACATTGACAAAATTCTGAAGAATAAGACTGAGAATGTTTTCAAGAATGGTTGGTGAATACGAACCATGCATAAGAACGACATAACTCTTGCTAAATCGGAAGTAGACAGCATATGTAATTCTAAAAGGGTATCATCACAGAATCTCGTTTTGGTCTATGAACGGTCTCTAAAAGGTTATTTTCAGTTACACTTGCTTTCAGCCAATCAAAATCCTGTATTCAAGTTTTTGAAGGAGAAAGTAGACCTACGTAAACAATCTGTATTGCATTCCTCACTTTTACTATTCCATAACGCCGTAAAGTGGTATGACAGTTTATACAGAACAAAGGCACTACATGTATTTACATGCTCACATTAACTATAGTGAGTCAAGATCATTTACAGTCAAAATACGGTAATTTTACCGGACCGCTCCCTTCAAAGAGTACATGCCGGTGTCGCACCACTTCTAACGCCAAGTCCGGATCGTAGTATCAAAAGCAGTTCCGTTTGAGAATTTGAAAGCAAGCACTTCTGCATCTTCGCGAGCCAAGTTTACGATCACCACGTGGATCTCACCTTGGCTGATTGAGCCCGATTTCGAGATTCCTGTGATGCGCCCTCTTCTGGATGCTGGTTATTACCCCTCTTTACATCATATTTCTAAAAGCAAAATGAAATATCGTTTTACAAACCGCTTACGAATACACATGAAGCGATAAGCAGACATCCACGTGGGTTTCCATGTTTTACCTTTTATTCGAAAGGTAGAACCCTTGTTCTATTTTTATCAAAGATGAAATGCTACGAGCGATTTCATTCGTTGCAGCTAGAGCTGGCTGCATCCAATGAAAAGGCGTATCGGGTGAACGTAAAAATCAAGCTCGATCCGCGAAGAGTAGAGAAATCGGCCATGGCTTGCGAAGATGGCACTTCTGCTGCATCCGTTTTTGGTAAGATGAAGGGCAGGTCTAAAATTAGTTTCTGGTACTATTGATTTGATGATTTCTGTGGAAACTGGGTTCATGTTTGTTATTTCCTGACGAACTATTTAGTGCGTGTGACCGCGTAATAGAACATGGTCTATAACGCGGAAATGCCTTTTTTCCACTGTGATTTTTCAAGGGAAGGGGGCTTTAGTTATGTGTGAGGTGGAATAGCTAAAGACGCGAATGGTTGAGGTACCCCCTAAACTTTCAGCTTCTATTTCTATACCTCTGGACTTATAAGTCTTTATATTTGATTGGAACAAAAGGCTAACTGCGGTTTGTCAATAAATGCACACTTGTGGTCAACGATTGTGAAGTTCACTCTATCCTCAATGTAAAGACGAGTGGAGTGACACCAGGGCTCGTATTCACCAACCATTCTTGAGAATATTCTTAGTCTTATTCTCCAAGGTTTTCTAAATTTGTAAGTAACACAACTTCTGATTGGCTAAACCGAATGGTTTAGCCAATCAGAAGTTGTGTTACTTACAAATTTAGAAAGTTCTGGAGAATAAGACAAAGAACGTTCTTAAGAATGGTTGGTGAATACGGGCCCAGAGCTGACAAATGTACCGACTTTTGAAAGCAGTTTTCTGATTGGTTCAGCAATTTAAAAGCGGTCATCAACGGAATCGTGTACTTTAGTTGGATTGCGTAATCACAACATGCTTATCTCTTCATCGGAATACAAGTTGCTCCCAGACAATAAATAAAACATGCATTGCGTGTCATGTAGGTTTTTTTTTAAATGAAAAACAGAAAACAGAGGCATCGAGTTATTTGACTTTTCTAGTCAGTAAACAAAAACGTGCAGATCTACGTTTCATTTTAATTACGCACAAAAATTTAGCCAAGTATTTTTTGTTCAAAACAAGTCACATATTTCAAGGCCTCTTTGCTGCTTTTACCACTCCCCGTTGTTTTTGAAAACGTTGGAGTAAATTTAGAAAATGATGGAAACCCTTTCAAAGACAAACCCCATTATTCGCGGCGCATATTATATTTCGTCTGCGAATGCTTTGAATTTGGACAAATCTGAAATTTGTGTCGTGTGGTTAAGAGTTAATTCATTACTAAACGACAAAATTTTAGATGTGTCCAAATGGAAAACATATATAGACGACAAAATAAAAGTGACTGAAACTTTGAAATTTGGTTTGTGAAGGGTAGAAAACATTGTGGGAAAAGAAGAAAATGCTGGTTACCAGCATTTTCTCCTTTTCCCACAATGTTTTCTAAAGGCTTCTTTCTCAGCGTCGTCAAAAGTAGGGGTTGTGTGGTAATGGGTTAAATCATACGTTACATTATTAACGAAGAGAGAGTCGAACAAGCCCCTGTCACACCAAACTAGATCTTAGAACGTTTTACCGTCTTGACATGATCGGAAAACGGATTGCGGTCGGGACAGACTTGGTTGGTTATTTCCGTTTATTTATCGTCGCTACCGGTTGCCCATCTGAGCGCCGCCCCCAGAAGACGGTTAGTTGTTACGGTGGATAGTGCAAGGATACATGTCGAAACTACTGAGAGCTTCGCCTGGTTCCTTAACGTGTTCGTCGTACTGTATATAGCACCGTCACACGGGGCCTCGGTTTAATGTCTCATCCGAAAGACTATTAGTAAATTTAGTTTGCCAGCCGGGGATTCAAATCCACAACCTGTAGTGACCCGAAACATTGTGTTCACGAGTCCTACGCTTTACCTACTGAGCTATATCGACTAGTGTCGGGACAGAACGTGTGATTTTAGCATGATAAGGCCTGAAACCCTTGTCTCACCAAACTTTTTCTTAGAAATACTTAACGCGGTCAAGAAACTCGTATAACGTGAAATTTCGGTCGGTAATATGCAAACGCAGTGTCACTTGATGCCTGACCGGGTCTTTATTAGGATAGAAGCACGGCAAGTGCCGTTTGAAGTACGTCCATCTCGTTTTAATTTCGTTGTCATCCCGTCTAATTACAGGACGGGACGGATGGCAAGAAATTTTTAGCAGGCTCAAGGTTCTGGAGCACCTTCCCGTCCTAACCGGTCGATTAAATTTGTAAACAGATCGTAAAAGGTTGGAAATCCGTCCACTCCGTCTAAACACAGTTTAAGTCCGTTCGGCAAAAATTTTCGGAACGGAGTGAGAACGAGTTTGGTGTGACGAGGGTATAACAGAAATCATGTAAATATCAAAAGGCATGAGTCATGCTCTGCAAATTGGGAGTTTAATGTACTTGCAAAAAGTATCGATTCAGGTCAGCCTGCGCAGTCCGCGCAGGCTGACCTGAAACGAAACTTTCTGCTACCGTGATTTTTTCCCCTGCATGTCAAAGGACCAATCTACTTCAAGATTGGGTTGGATGTTAAATAAACTGGATTTTATAAATCCATAATTTAAATTATGTGATACCTGCTTGGTATAACGCAATACGTAAATGCAGTACACTCCCTGTTACAAGAGCAGGGCTATAATATATCGTCGGTTTACTTCAAAAACCTCGTAACTACAGCTTGAAACAAGCTGTAGTTACGAGGTTTTTGAAGTTAACCGACGCCATATAGCGATTATATGACAAAAAACGTCAGGCTGGCCGATTTTCTTCCCATAGAGACATCTCTATGACAAAAGAAAGAAAAAAAAAACGTCATGTCATATTGTTCATGTACCATACCTATTATCGTTGTCTACGCATCTCATTTTCTTCGAAGATTCGACCTGTCTTATATGACGCATCACCCATTCCCCGATACTTGGGAAAAGTAGGGCTTATACTGAAGCTAAACCCAAGCCTGTAGGGACTGTTTTAATAAATTGATAGGTTACCTGCTGGCTGACCATAACTGAATAAATCGCACCAGGTAGAATTTTACTGAGTAAACGTTTATTTTATTTTGAAATTGAAAGTAATGTTTGTCGTTTTGAAAGAAATTATACTAATTTGAACATCACTGAAGCATTGTTGTATCCTTTTCCTCTTCTTCTTAGGAAAATGCAGGGATTTTTATTTCATATTCTCGTTATCATTCGTTCAATTTTTGTTGATGGTTGTATGCTTTCTAGGTTATCGGAAGTTGTGGCATTCTGGTGGCATCGTGACGTTTACCAGTCAACTGTGGTTGTTTCCGGATATGAACTCTGGAATATTTATAACAGCCAGTGGTCCACAGTCTAACCAGGGGTCTACAGCAGTTAAGGTATTTTTCAACTTAAGGTTAAATGCTAATTACATAAAACAGAGTGAAAATGTTCCCGGGAACATTTTGCACTTTCGATATTTTAGAGTTATATCGCATACATGTACATGGAATAGAATACATGGATCCGTGAGAATCGATATTTGACCAATCAGGTCATCGCATTTATTTTACCCGATGTTTCGGCTCACAGATAAACGATCGTTAACGTTGCAGGGATGCGAAAGAGTTCTATTATTTTGTGTTTTAAACGTTTGACTTTAAGAAAAAGTTTAAATGTGCTTTGCGAACGTGTACCTCTGACGTGCGATCGCGCAGAGGCTTTAGATATGTTTGGGGAAAGAGCATTAGAACTATAACATTAATTAATCCAATTGATAAAATTAATTCTGCAATTAGGGAAAAAATATGCAACAATGTAAATGTGCAGGTAAAAAAGTCAACTTTAAAAATCACAAAGATAACTATTTTTTATACAGATACTTCGTAAAGCTTAAAAGAATGATAACTCGATCATATTGGAACCTTCCTGTAAAATAAGACAGCCATCTACATAAAGGCACATTCAACTAACTGGTGACATCCATAGATGGCGCCAGAGGGCACCCAAAAGGCGCTTTGACTAACAGTGTTGGCCAAAATCAAGATCAGGGCCTGTATTCACCAACAATTCTTGAGAATATTCTTAGTCTTATTCTCCAGGGTTTACTTAATGTTTAAGTAACACAACTTCTGATTGGCTAAACCATTCGGTTAGGCCAATCAGAAGTTGTGTTACTTACAAAAATAGAAAATATTCTGGAGAATAAGAAAAGGAATGTTTTTTAAGAATGGTTGGTAAATACGAGCCCAGGGCTCATGATCACCAGTCATTCTAAATATAGCTTTAGAAATCAAAGTAAATTTAGAAAATGTAAAATAAGAAAAAGTTGGAATAGATTTATTAAATGTTAAGGATAAGATTAACTAAAGTAGAGACATAGAAAAATAAGAGAGTATGAAAAGCTCTGACAAAATTAACGTCTTTTTCATAACAGATGATATCAGCAATGGCGTCCGACATTCTACTGGAGCAAACACCATGGCTCAACGAGACTACGTCATGTACGTATCCAGAACCGTGGACAAGTCGCCCGAACACCGACGTTGCTCGAGATGACATTAAATATAGATGGAATATTTCTGCACCTATGACGACATATGAAGGGGTATACTGCCATCCAGGCTTCGGAAATATCACCATTAAGTTGCAAAACGGATCATACCTCGTACTGTATTTTGGAAGGTTTGGTGAAATGAGACTCCAGCCGGCCTCCGAATCTATATTTTACGGATTTTACGTGGGTAGACTATGGTTTATCACGAACTCAGATGACAGCACTCACCCAATAGGAATGGAGTTTGTTGTGACGTCATCAAAAATAAACGGTTTACTGTTTCCGGTTGACTTCGAGCAACCTAAGACGTTATTTTCAAAGGGATATATTTCTGAATCAATCACAGAGGATCGATCCTCACCTTATACCTCAGTTACATGTGACTCAGGGTTTCATATTCGCTCTGCCTCATCGAGCTTGATGGTTGCTTTGGTTATTTTACATTTTCTGTCTGTTGGATAGAAAAATAATCTTGCTGTAAATAGGCTGTGACATATCTTAGCATTTCGTCCATTCGTTTAGATTTTTGAAGAATCTTTGGTTATGTGTACTCGTATGTGAAAATGAGTTTACCAGGAAGTACGTCCAGTGTTATGCCTCAGTCACTTTTGCCCCGAAAATAGGGTACCGCGAGCGTAAACCACTTTTGTCTAGAGTTGCAGCATACAACGATAATATGTGGTGGTGTCATAGTCAGTGTATCATTATAGTTTTATGCTGTAAGTATGGCAGTTTTAGGCCTAACCCTTTACTCCATAGATACTCAATTGTACGCATTGCTTGTAGGAGCCTTTGGAAAACATTGTGGCAAACGATGAAATTGTTCATGATTTTGGTCTACTTTGGCCACAAACAAAAAAGTATTGGAAGCCTTCTGAAGGTTGAGCTTCGGTCGCAAATAAAACCCAAGTTGTGAAAGGCCTTCCGAAATTTGAGGCCCACTGTGTCATTAGAAATATCGCAGAGCGGTTCCATCAGAGTATCGACCACTGATGTTGCCCTTTGCGTGCATGAAGCAGGTAGATCTATATTTTCCACTTGCATTTTTATGTATTTATGATACTATCTTTACATTAGTCAGTTAGATTGTAGACAATACAGGTGTGGTGTCACACGAAGGGAACTTTGTTTGAATACAATGTAACGTATGTATATAGAAACGAAAGTGTGTCGAATGGATCCCTGCAGCCGACTTTTGGTAGCTGAGTGGTTTTCTTTCCTCTGCTATGGTAATACGTTGAACATAAGCCGATGGGGCGTCAACTAATTGACCATATGGTATTTGCAGAGTATCTGACACAATAAATTCGGAATAGGGCGAGCTTTTAGTACGTTAACTAACGTCACAGGATGTCATCGAGGGAATCCTGTGACAGTCGTAAAATTGAAGTTGGTCCAAGATATTTCAAACTGCAGGGTGGTGGCGGAAAATATGACAGAAGTGTTAAATTTAAGAAATAATCTTCTTTCTATCGTGGTATATCGTTCAATAAACCACAGAACTTTGTGAGTTACGAGGCACAATAAATAATCCACGAGGGCGATAGCCCGAGTGGGTTATTCATTGCGCCTCATAACTCACCACGGTAGAAAGAAGATTATTTCGATTCTAAAATGGCCAATTCTTAATGAAAGGAAAACAAGTTCAAACTAAGAGTGAAAACGCGGATGAAGATTGTTCCATTGAATAACTCACTCATTGAATGACGTCACTCGATATAGGATGACGTCACTCTACATGGATTGTCGCAGATTTTCCACGTTTTCCTTGCACTGTGTTTATAGAGCCAAAGTCGCATGTCATGTTAGAATATTCAAATACACACTTGCAACCAAAAAACAAATTTCAAAACATTCAGAAGTGTGGACATTGATCTACTAATGTGTTACGGTACGATATAACATTTGTAGTGGAAGTCACGGGCAGAAACTTGTATTGTAAAAGTAGCACACAAGCATCTTCGCAAGCCAAGGGTTACGATTCACTACGCTACTCTACCCTTGGCGGATTGAGCTTGATGTCAACATTCCCGTGATACTCATTTTCATTGGATGCAGCTGGCTCTAACTGTACGTGCGAATCAAATCGCTCGTAGCATTTCATCTTTGATAAAAATAGAAGGTAATCATGATACCTCCGTTAATCAATATGTGCAGGATCTGTAATGATTTATTACCCAAAAAGCATAGACGAACAATATTTACAGAAAGTTTCAGTGTAACCAATCAATTATCGGAGGTTTTAGGCTATACTTTAGCACCTGACGATGGAATATCGAAGTGCGTTTGTTATTATTGCTTCATGTTGAATTATTGTATTCGTAAGCCGTTTGTAAAACGATATTTCATTGGCTATCAAAATTATGATGTAAACGGGGATAATAACTAGCATCCAACAGGGGGCGTAATGCCGGAATCTCAAAATTTGCCTCAATCCGTCAAGGTAAGATCCATGTAGTGATCGTAACATTGGCTCACGGCACACAAGTTGCAAACTTGTTTTAGCAATATAAATATCTTTTATACCTTTTAACCATCAAGTTGTTTATATTTAGCAGATATTGGGCCTTCGATGTGCATTTTTATACTTGTCACAAGTCTGTTTTTTACATTCTGAAAACTAGATAAACCATATACAAATTTAAAAAGTTTAATTTGAATCCAAAACTGAAGAAGAATGTATTTCTGACTACAGTACAGAAGAAGTATCCCAGATTGCCTTACGTTTCTTCTAATTGTGGATATGAGGATAAACTTTGCAAAAGGTGACACTTAATCTGACCAAGACTCCAATTCATCAATCATGCTAAGTGTCGCTTTAATCCTTTGCCACACAATACCACCTTTTAATGACCCTGAGAAAGAGGGCTTTTGAAAACATTGTGGGAAAAGTAGAAAATGCTGGTAATCCTTTACCCACAATGTTTTCTACTTATTGAAGAACAAGTTTCATTATGTCAATTTTGGCTGAGCCTATCTGTCAATCAGAAGACTAGTCTTTAAATTTAATCTCAAATTATAGATAAAAATTTTGTTGATGTATACATACAGCTGATCAGACAATCCAGGTTTAAAAGTGAACATGGGGTCAGTCTTTATTAACCATTCTAAATAGCATTTTTGGTCAAATTCTAGACGTAGGCAGTAATACAATTCCTGACTGGGTAAACCATTTGGCTTAGGAAAAATGGTTCAGCAAATTAGTCGCTAAACCATTTGCTTTAGCCAATCAGAAGTTGCGTTACTTTCAAATCGGGAGATTCATTTCTTATCAGTCAAGATCTAGAACAAAACCGAGTCTGTGACTAGTGTACAAGTAGTATTAGCAGGGATTGAAACAGACATTGTCCAAATATGATTCCTCCTAATACCCATGAACATAATTATATATACTTTTTTCCTTTTTATTTCTTTTTTTTTAACCCAATTACGGCTACAATGGGGGTGGGGAAAGGTGTAGGAAAGGGAAAAAACAAAACATTTCAATGGTTTTTGTGGTATTTGTGTCTCTCTTTCTTTCAAACTATTAATTCCACACAATGGGTTTCCTTGACAAATACCACGTCAGCGTTCTCAACACTTTGATTATAGTAGAAGAACCATTTGCTTTTAACGACATACAATGATGTTTGCAGCAGCTGTCTACTATAGAAATATGGAGCCTTGTTCATGTGGCGAAAGCCCGCCCGGGTGGCTCAGTGGTGAGCGTGTTGGGACTCATGACCTGGTGGCTGTGAGTTCGATACCCGGTTGAGGCGAACTTTCTTTCCGGCGTATTTTCGCCTCTCACCTCTGCTGAAGCATGTGAGAAAAGTAGTTGGTGGCTTTGGAAAGAAAGTTGTGTTAGTACCGGTGTGAGAAAGCCAGGAAACACATGTGCGTCACCGACCGCCATGATATGACCTTAGCTGTTAAAGTGGCGTTAAACCCCAATACAACCAACCAACCAATCATGTGGTGAAAGGTTAGGCCAACTCAAAAGTTCATAAACTTGGGACTTTGTGTTGTGATTGTGTAAGCATCAAAATAGATTTGAATATTCATAATAAACATCTATCTCTTTATAGTCTTTTTTTGTATCATTAGTTCTATAGCAAAGGATAATGCAAATGGTAGCTTTATGTGCTTTAAAAGCTATTTTAACTCTTTAGCAAGCTAAAAAATATTAGACTGGTCCACATTGAAAGCATATGCATATGACAAATTAAAACTGTTTCGATTTATGAAATTTGTCTCTGAAAGGGTAGAAAACCTTGTGGGAAAAGGAGAAAATGCCAGTAACCAGCATTTTCTACTTTTCCCACAAGGTTTTTAGAAGCTTTCCTTCTCAAGGTTGTGAAAACCAGGGCTTGTGTGGTTGAGAGTTTATTGTTTTTATCAAACATACAAGACCAAACTCAGATCATAATAATTATTATTATTTAGGGCATTAAACACATTGTCAGGTCCGCCCCAGTCTCCACAGGTCAAGTAGGTGTGTTGTTGTGCAAGGCACTATGAATCCTCAGTTTATCACTGATAAGGACTTTGACCAACATAACTCTTTGTACCAGACAACAAAATGCTAGAATGGTCCAACATGACAGCCTTTTCAAAGTAAAAAATATAATTCATCTAAAATAATAGAACTTGCCTTTGAAAGGTTTGTAAACATTGTGGGAAAATGAGAAAATGCTGCTAAACAGCAATTTGTCCTTTTCCCATATTTTTTCATGGCTTTTCACCCTGGGCCGTTCAAAGAAGAAACTGTTACTGATGCTGAGCCAGAATAAAGCAACTAAAAGATGATATAGTTCATCAAACATACAGTTTCAAGAATAAGAAGTATGTATTTCTATATCTTTAATAATAAATTCTGGAAAGTTAAAGATGAAGCACAAAAAAAAAATGAAATTGTGCAATAACTGCTCTGTGCGAGAACTTAACCCTTTCCCAAACAATCCCTGGTTTTTACGGGTCTGGAATAGTAGACTTTTGAAAACCTTGTGGGAAAAGGAGAAAATGCTGGTAACCAGCATTTTCTCCTTTTCCCACAATGTTTTCTACCCTATCATAGACAGAAATCATCTTTTCAGCAAGAGTTGAATTGTTGTCTCCAAATGCTTTCAATTTGGTGTAGTCCTAAAGTTGATCGTTTGGGAAAAGATTAATTAACATATCTAATGTATCGACTCTTTATATACCTCATGAAATATAAAATATCTTTGCAAACAGTGTAAACCCAGATCAGAAAGGACAGATTAAAGTCTTGACCTTTGACAATAATGACCACTGTTTTAGTTTAACTCTTTACCAAACCACAAATTTTCGGACTAGACCAAATATAAATCATCTGCAGACAACGAATTAAATCTTCTTAACCCTTTTCCACACAGCAGAATTATAGACCTATCCAAATCGAAAGCATTTGCAGATGATACTTTCATATTGGCTCATATGATTCGATTTTTCTTTGATACAGAAGAAAACTTTGTGGGAAAAGCAAAAAATGCTGGCTACTAGCATTTTCTCCTTTTCCCACAAATTTTTCAGAAGGCGTCTTCCTCAGGGTCATTAAAAGTCGTCATTGTGTGGTAAATGATTAATATGATGATCTCTGACTTCGATAGGATAGAAAATATTGTGGGAAAAGGAGAAAATGCTGGTTACCAGCATTTTCCCCTTTTCCCACAATGTTTTCTATAGGCTTCTTTCTCAGAGTTGTTAAAAGACAAGATTGTGTGGTAAAGAGTTAAGAGACATTTTAGTCGTGGAAGTCTTGGAATACTAATTCCAAGGATAGGGCACCGTAATGGGATTCTTGTAACATTCCCAATAAAAGGTACCGATCCGGCTAAGACTCTGTGTATCCGAAATCAATCTGCCAATACATGCTGGTTTCCTGCATCAATTAGGTGTATTTTGATCTCCTTTTAGCACTGTCCAGCATCTTATGAAAACATTGTGGGAAAAGGGGAAAATGCTGGTAATCAGCATTTTCTTCTTTTCCTATAATGTTTTGTAAAGGCATCTTCCTCAGGACTCTTAAAACTCAGCTTTGTGTATTTAATAGCTGACTCTTAACCAAACAGTTCCAAGTTTAGATGACCTGGTAAAAAAAAAAAAGTTGGAAAAGAAGAAAATCTTCTAACAAATGTTTAGAATAGTGATTTGATCCATGTTCAAGTTGTCGACTACAGATGAGACATTCTCTGGAAAAAGGGGGCTTAACACATCTCTTTTATGCATGATTCCAATCACGCCTTCACATAATTCTAGATTCACAACAGCCACTTTTTTTTTTAAAAAACTGATTTAACTCATTACCACACGAGGCAATTTTGGACTGGTCCTAATTGAAAGCATTTGCAGACGACAAAATAAAGGTGACTGAAAAATAGAAATTTGTTCTGGAAAGGGTAGAAAACACTGTGGGAAAAGGAGAAAATGCTGGTTACCAGCATTTTCTCCTTTTCTCACAGTGTTTTCTAAAGGCTTCTTTCTCAGGGGCATCAACAGTAGGGATTGTGTGGTAATGGGTTAAACAGGGAGCAGACTAGTCTTTGGACATACAAGAAACTGACCAATACAGGGCCCGTATTCACCAACCATTCTCAAGGACGTTCTTTGTCTTATTCTCCAGATTTTTCTACATTTGTAAGTAACACAACTTCTGATTGGCTAAACCATTCGGTTTAGCCAATCGGAAGTTGTGCTACTTACAAATTTAGAAAATCTTGGAGAATAAGACTAAGAATATTCTCAAGAATGGTTGGTGAATGCAGGCTCAGGTATGCTTAGGTCCAAATCAGCCTGTGCAGACTCACACACTACGCTAAAGCTTTAGATTTCAGTGCAAAGAAAGGCTTTTAGGATTTTAAATTAATTAAAAACCATTTATACATCTTCTTTTTGAATAATGAAAGACATTCTAACTGATATGTGAAACATACACACAAATAGTTTAAAAATTCTTCTTTATCCTTAACATAATACACATAATAATGTGAAAGCACAAAATTAATATATACATGTACATAAATATTACATTATGTCAATAAACAATGCTATGCCCAGTAACATTTATTTAGAAAAATGGTAACAAACACAAAGCAGGGACAAATGACTCCTAAGATCCTCGCAAATGTTATTGCGCTATGCTCTGTGAAAAGGGCCTTATGGCATCTGTGAAAAGTATCCATCCATGTCAGCCTGCGCAATCTGCGCAGGTTGATATAGGTAGATACTTTTGCTATCGGTTAATTTTTTGTTTCTCCCACAACCAGTCTACCTCATGATTAACTCTTTCCCAAACCCTGGTTTTTACGTGTCTGCAGTACAACTCTTCAGAAAACACTGTGGGAAAAGGAGAAATTTCTTGTAAAGAGAAATTTCTCCTTTTCCCATATCGGAAAACTTTCTGCCATGCTCATCAACTTCAAAATTGTCATCTGCAAAGACTTTGAGTTTGGGACAGTATAAAATTTGTCATTCAGGAAAGGCTTAAAATGGTTGTGAGAAAAAGTGCCGATTATTGATCCTTGATCACAAATTTGACTTCCTTTGGTATATCGCATCATGGAGATGCATTAACCCTTTACCATACAATCCCGACTTTTAACGACCCTGAGAATAAAGCTTTCTGAAAACATTGTGGGAAAAGGAGAAAATGCTGGTAACCAGCATTTTCACCTTTTCCCACAATGTTTTCTACCCTTCAGAAAACAAATTTCAAATTTTCAGTCACTTTAATTTTGTCGTCTGCAAATGCTTTCAATTAGGACCAGTCTAAAATTTTGTTGTTTGGTAATAGGTTAAGCTCCCTTTTCCCAGAGTGTGACCCAAGTATATTAGTAATACATTGAGTCATACTGTGTGAAAAACGGTTTAGCCCATTACCACACAATCCCTACTTTTGATGCCCCTGAGAAAGACGCCTTTTGAAAACACTGTGGGAAAAGCATTTTCTCCTTTTCCCACAGTGTTTTCTACCCTTCCCAGAACAGATTTCAAGTTTACAGTCACTTTTATTTTGTCGTCTGCAAATGCTTTCAATTTGAACCAGTCTAAAATATTGTCGTTTGGCAATGGGTTAAGAAAACAGATTTCAAATTTTCTGTCACTTTCAGTTTTTCGTCTGCAAATGCTTTTGATTTGGACAAACCTAAAATTTTGCCGTTTGGTAATGAGTTAATCCTTTACCAGATAACAAAATTTTAGCCTTGTCCAAATTGAAAGCATTTGCAAAGGACAATCTCAATGTGGCTCAAATGGTGCAACTTGTCTTTGATAGGGTAGAAAACATTGTGGGAAAAGGAAAATATGCTGGTAACCAGTATTTTCTCCTTTTCCCACAATATTTTCAAAAGGCGTCTTTTCCTGGAGCGTCAAAAAGTCGGCTCTGTGTGCTAAAGGGTTAATGTTTCTGAAAAAAATATCGACCCATTTTAGCCTGTGTAGTTCGCAAAATCTTACCTGGGTCCAAGATTTTTGCTATTGGTGACATCCAACTGAAGAATGGGTAGAATGGCCCATTGATATGCAGGAAATATACAAATGTCAAAAAGTATCTGCACAGAGAGACCTTAACTTTCAACATAAAGTTTCTCCTTTAATCCCGAATGGTTTGAAAAATGAAATGAGGCAAATTTTCCAAAATTGAAAATGTGCCAACACCTCAGAATGGGACATGTTGAATGAGTACGTATGCAAACAGCCTCTATAGATGGACCGTTCAGAAATAGGATATCTTTTTAACGTATAAAAATATTTCTCAAGTAAATAAACAAAAGAGACGTTAACAAAATTATGGACGGAAAGAAATGCACACACAAAAAGTTTTGAACACTTTATCATACAATTCTAAGCATCTTTACTACACCATCCTGGGTTTTTATAGCCCTGAGGGAGAAGTCTTTTGAAAATATTGTGGGAAAGGATGAAAATGCTGGTAAACTTTTAATTTGTCTAAAAATGCTTTCAATTTGGATAATATTCTAAAATTTTGCTATTTGGTAAAGAGTTAAATGATCAAGAGCTTTTGTAAAAATTGTTGGAAAAGAGTAAAATGATGACAACAAGCTCTCTGTCCTTTGCCTACAATGTTCAATTTTCTATCAGAAATCTATAGAGTAACAATTTCAAATTTGTCATCTGCAGTTACTTTCAGTTTTGAACAGTCAATAATTCATTGAATGCAAAGGATTAATTGGTTAAAAGATTGTTGACTGTTCATTAGACAATTAAGAGAAATAAACGACAAGTGTTTTTAACACACCTGTATTCCTTTGGGTCATTTATAATGAATTTGTAAAAGGGGATGGTCGGTAAAGAAAATATTTTTGGAAAAGGAACTCTTACTCCTGCTTCATAATGTCTCCTTTTTACAGAAATGCTTTCACTACTTACCACACAATGCCAAGGTTTAACTAAACCCCCCCCCCCACAAGGAAAAAAAAAAAGTTGGAAAATGAGAAAATGCTTGTTACCAGCATTTTCTCCTTTTTTAAAAATGTTTTCTAAGCTATGTAAGATAAATTTCATGCTTTGAGTAACATATAATTTCTTGTTTGCTATATCTTGCAATTCTTACATGTATACATATTTGTTATATTAGCTAGACCATAAATTGTTTGGTAAAGGTTGGACGGATGGTAAAAAATACATTTTGGGAAAAGGAATTTCCCTCCTGCTGGATAAGTTTTTCTTTCACAAAAACGTTTTAAAAAAAAAATTGCAGTGGAAGAATAAAGACAGGCAACACTGTAATAATGTATCAGAGCTCCAGATAGAGGAGTGCCTTTGACTTCAAAATTGAACATATTAATTATACTCCACTAAACCCTATCTCATTGAGACGATTCTAATGAGTACCCACAACATAGGGTTACAAAGAGAAATAATGGATTAAGAATACTATCACTCCCTCTTATCTGGAGCTGTGATGTATTGTAAATAAAACACAAAAATATTGAAATGTGTGAGGAATTTCTATACTTAACACAACAAAGTAAACTAGAGCTGTCACTGAATGTGACTTTATACCCCTGCCAGCACTTTGACAGTACTTTGTACAGACAGCTAGACACACGGACACAAGGACAGACACACTGACAGGCAGGCTGATTCCAGTATATCCCTGAAATTATTCATTTTGCGGGGCTATAATAAGCTGCTTATCTGTTTGTCACATGACAAAATTTTCGACAAATCATAATTGAAAGTACTGGTATTTGCAGACAACGAAATACATGTGACTCAAATATAGAAATTTGTTTGCGGATGAGTAGAAAATATTGTGGATAAACAAAAAATGCTGGTTACCGGTATTTCTACTTTTCCCACAATGTTTCTTATTCATGGCATTCAACAGTCTGGATTGTGTGGTAAAGGGTTAAATTTTTAATACAAGACAAAATGTTCGACTTGCCCTTATTGGTAAGCATTTGCACACAAAAAATAAAATTTGACTAAAATGATTAAATTAGTCTTTAAAAGGGGAGGCAACGGAGGGGAATATGGAGAGAATACTGGTTACCCTCCGAAATGTTTCAAATAACCTGAGTTACATTACCAAACCATAAAATTTTGGACTTGTCTAAATTGAAAACAATTACAGATGATAAATTAAAGGTGGCAAAAATGAGACAATTTTTCCTTGATAGAGCAGAAAACATTGTGGGAAAAGGAGAAAATGCTGGTTACCAGCATTTTCTCCTTTTCCTACAGTGTTTTCACAGGGTTTCTTCCTGAGAGTTGTTAAATGTCGGAACAGTGTGGTAAAGAGTTAAGCATGGTAATAACATAGAAAGGTTGAGGAAAAGGCTTCAGTCTGCTTGACTTCCCTTGTTCATCCACGATTTCCTATAGGATCTCTGTAAATCTGCTGTAGATGAAACTTCCCCAGATGATCAGCTCAAGTTATCTGAAGTGAATGAAAGGATCAAATCACATTTGAGCATGGCCCTATGAAGGGAGGGTGGGGGCTTAACTTTTTACTAAACGACAGAATTTAAGACTGGTCCAAATTGAATGCATTTGCAGACGACAAAATAAATATTACTCAAAAACTGAACTTTGTTTTGGAATGGGTAGAAAATGTTGTTGGAAAATGAGAAAATGCTGATTACCAGCATTTTCTCCTTGTTCAACAATGTTTTAAAAAGGCTTCTTAACCCTTTACCAAACAATCTCTGGTTTTCACGACCCTGGAAAACAAAGCTTTTGAAAACATTGTGGGAAAAGGAGAAAATGCTGGTAACCAAAGGGGTAGAAATTACTGTGGAAGAATAAGAAAATTGCTGATGCCAGCATTTTTCTCATTTTCTCACAATGTTTCAAAAGCTTTCTTTCTCCGGTCTTTTTTAGAATTGTGTGGTAAATGGCTAAATCCTTATATTTCAACTTTTATACCATATCATTCATCATTTTTTAAGTGAAAAGTTGCTCATATCCATGAAAATTAGGGCTATTTGTACAATATAAAAAAAATTCAAGATGGCATCTTGGCAATACTACAAAATTGCCAACACATTACCCATCTTAACCTTTTACCACATGACCCTAACCTTTAACTCATTACCACACAATCCCTACTTTTGATGCCCCTGAAAAAGAAGCCTTTAGAAAACATTGTGGGAGAAGGAGAAAATTTACTGTAACCAGCATTTTCTCCTTTTCCCACAATGTTTTCTACCCTGCTAGAAACAACGTTTATTTTGCCTTCTGCAGGTGCTTTCAATTTGGACCATTCTAAAATTTTGTCGTTTAGTTACGAGTTAACAACCTTATGAAAGAAGACATTAATTTTAGAAGACAATTATGGGAACAGGAGAAATAGCTGGGAAACATCATTTTCTCCCCTTCCCATAATGTTTTTTACCCTGTCAAAGGTACTTTTATCATTCAAGGCAAATTTGATTTTGTAATCAACGAGAGCTGTGGATTAGGAAAAGTTTGACATTTTGACATGTGGTAAAGAGTTAACTCTCCACAAATCAATCCTCTGTTTTGAATATCCTGAGGAAGAAGCTTTTTGAAAATATTGTGGGAAAAGGAGAAAATGCTAGTAACCAGAATTTTTTCCTTTTCCCACAATGACTTCTACCATGTCAAAAAAGTCTTGTTCATTAAAACCGCACTACATTCAAATTTGTTGTTTGAAGATTCTTTTAACTCTTTACCAAAAAATACCCGATTTTTAATGAAGCTGAGATAAAAGCCTTTTAAAAACATTGTGGGAAGAGGAGAAAATGCTGGTAACCCACAATGTTTTCAACTCTAATTAGAAACAAATTCTAATTTTTGAATTATGTTAATTTTGTCATCAAGTGCTTTCAACTTGGAACAGTCTAAAATTTTGTCGTTGATAAAGGTTTAATTCAGAAAGGTCTAAAATTTGTCATTTGGGAAAGGGGTAGTATAAATATACATCCATATCAAGTCATTCCCTCCTGAAAAATAGATGAAGCAAATGAATTTCAAAACATTCCTGTTCACTCTTTACGCTTAACAACAAACATGCTGACTTGTCTAAATTTGAAAGCATTTGCTTTGCAGAGGACAGTTTTAACGCAACTAAATGATTCTGCCCTGGATAGGGTAGAAAACATTGCAGGAACTAGAGAAAATGCTGGTTTCATGCATTTCCTCCTTTACTTACAATGTTTTTAAGTTTTCATTCTCAGAGTCATATAAATTTCAGCACTGTGTAATAAGGGTTTAACTTTTTACCACACAATTCCGACTTTTAACAACCAAGAGAGAGAAGCCTTCTGAAAACATTGTGGGAAAAGGAGAAAATGCTGGTAATCAGCATTTTCTCCTTTTCCCACAATGTTTTCTACCCTTCCGAAAACAAACTTCCATTTTCATTTACGATGATTTTGTTGTCTGCAAAATTTAAATGCATTCAATTTGGTCTGGTCCAATTTTTTTGTTGTTTGGTAAAGAGTTGTGTGAAATTTTCGAAGAGGTATAGATTTTCAACACAGCACAAACATATGACTTATTTCAAAGGTCTATGGTAAGTTATTAGAATATATTATTAATGTATAATAATAATTAATTAATATATGTAATATGTAATTGGTTTTCAAGAGAAGATGTATTCAATTATGTGTGCATGTAATTAGTTGATTAATACCATGACTACAATGATCAAAGTATGCCAAGTACATATTATGTCATGTGCACTGCTCATCAAAATTTAAGCAGAGCATACACATTAAGATTATTCTACATTCTAACATGACTCGTGAATTTGGCTCTTTAAACATAGTGCAACGAACACGTGGTAAAATCTATGTTATTCTCTGTAAAGTGACGTTATTCTGTGCAAAGTAAGTTATTCAATGGAATATAATCTGCATCCACGTTTTCACTCTAACTTTGAACTTGTTTTCCTTTGATTAAGAGTTGGCTATTTTAGAATCGAAATAATCTTCTTTCTATCGTGGTTTATTGTTCCATAAACCACAATGTGAGTTATGAGGTGCAATGAATAAATAATGATAGAAAGAAGATTATTTCATATTACAACACAAAATCTAGATAATTATACTATGCAGACTAGCTGCTCTTCACACATAAAAGTCTAATGAAAATCAAAAGGTACAAAGAAACATATAAAGCACACCTGACAAAAAGGAACATCGTCTGTCTTGTGTATTGACTTGGATGTTGAGCACAATAAAACTTACAGACAAGAAAGACTTGTTAGTTGTCTACCAGGACATATAGTACAAGTTCTAGAAATGTTTCAAAGAAATTTCTGGTGATCTGATTGGTTAACATGCTGGGGACATATATATCATGACACCTGGTAAAAACCACATAAAGCCAGTTTCTCTTTTGAGTGCCCTATAAACATCACTACACTTGCAACACAACATCCAAAATAGTGGCAGCAATCAATCACCAGACTGCACATTTATGCACCAAACTGCATGACATCATTTTCCGGTGACGTCAGTTTTTAATTGAATTGGGGCACTCATAACTGAATTTCTGTTTCGTCAGCCAACTCGATTCGTGAGATTATAAAACGGGAAAATTTCAGCTTGGGGTGATTCAACACAGCCGTGAACAAGTTTCCAAGTCCCCTGCCACCTGACCGTATAGCTAATAATGTAATTAGAGTTGTGAAAGGAAATACATGTATATCTTTTAAAAATTGCACAAGTACAACTTGAAAGCAATGATTTCACATAATGTTTTGGCATATACCAAGAACACAAACAAAGACCACTATAATACATATACTGAACCCATTACCACACAATCCCTACTTTTGATGACCCAGAGAAAGAAGCCTTTACAAACATTGTGGGAAAAGGAGAAAATGCTGGTTACGACATTTTCTACCCTTCACAAAACAAATTTATAAATTTTCAGTCACTTTTATTTTGTTCTCTGCAAATGCTTTTGATTTGGACAAACCTTAAATTTTGTGGTTTGGTAATGAGTTAAAAGTTTAACAATATCTTCTTACAGAAAACCTAAAACTATAGTAGTTTTTAAACAAAGTAAAGACAGTATGAAGGAAAAAGAAGAAAAGCTAATTTCCAGCATGGTCTCCATTTCCGAGAGTATGTATGGGCGTATTCCTTTCGCTACTCTGAACACTCTGAACATGTTCTAGGTCAATGGAGTATTTTGGAACACTGTGCCGTGTTCTTCAGAACATGTTCCGACTGTTCTAATCCAATTGAGGTGTAGCGCACCTGCTGAACAGTTGCTAGGGTGATACAAGATGGCTGAAAGACCGAAAACTCGTCATGGTAAAATTTGTAATTGTTCTTTTTTACGACATGCATACCATGAATAGGGGCATACTAGTCTCATCTCTACTCTCCCTGAGCAGCTAATTATTTCCTTAACTAACACAGGTATGACAGTAGCTCTTGCAACAACCATCATGCTAATATACTTTCATTTCGACATGGTTTAGAACAATGTTCCAAACATGCTGCATTTAGAACATACTTTCGGAACAGTGTATTGTGTTCTGAAGTATTCCTTTTGGACATTCCAGAACAGCATTCCAGAACACGGAACATTGTGCCAAAACAGGCCAAAGGAATACGGCCCATGAAAAACCATTTTTCCTCAGTCATAAAACACTAAGAATAATTTCGACAAATGACTAAAATTCTACTTCTAACACAAAACACCATTTTCATGCATCTAGTATGACCATGCATCTATTTTTGACAGATAAAAAATAAGGTGAAAAGATTACTTTATCTAAATGAAGCATCTAGATCTAAATCATCTAAATCAAAGGCACCATCTGAAATAAAGAGTGCATGAAACAAGTGATACTCGTGACCTTTTAACCATTACTAAACAATTTCCTACTTTTGATGACCCTGAGAAAGGTGCCTTTAGAAAACATTGCGGGAAAAGGAGAAAATGCTGGTAACCAGCATTTTCTCCTTTTCCCACAATGTTTTCTACTCTTCACTAAACAAATTTTAACTTATCAGTCAGTTTTATGTTGTCGTCTGAAAATGCTTTGAATTTGGACCAGTCTATAAATTTGTCATTTGGTAAAGAATTGTTCACTCTTTACCCGACAAAAATATAAGTAAGATCCTCCAAACTGAAAAACTTGCAGACAACAACATAACTCTGGCTAAAATACTTTGATTGTCTTTCAAAGAGTATAAACCAATGAGTGAAAAGGAGAAAATGCTGGTTTTCCTGCGTTTTCTCCTTTTCACACGATATTTTCAAAAGCATTATTTCTAATGGTGGTGAAAACTTGGAATTGCATGGTAAAGGGTTAACCCTTTACCACAAAGTTCAACTTCTGACACTCCTGGAAAAAAAACCTTTAGAAAACATTGTGGGAAAAGAAGAAAATGCTGGTGACCAGCATTTTCTCCTTTTCCTGCGATGTTTTCTACTCTTCACAAAACAAATTTCAAATTTTCAGTCACTTATTTTTTTCAACTGCATATGCTTTTGATTTGGACAAGCCTAAAACAATGTCGTTTGAGAATGAGTAAATATACATTTTATCAACACCTTTCCACCAGAAGATGACTGTTTTTGTTTTTTTTTTTGCATTTGGCAACTTAATATACAAGAGCACCCAGCTGCTTGATTTTCAAAGAAAATTCCTAGTGAAAAAAAATGGCATAACTGTCAAAAAATATTTTAATGGTTACCTGCCAGTGTTGTAAATGTTCCATTTTTGACAGTTGACAATTAGTTCAATACTCGAGTAAATAACTTCAGTAATGACAGAGATAATATAAAATGTCAAAGTTTTGAACAATGACTGCGCACCAATAGATGGAATATGATATTCCCTTGATGTGTTCTAAAAAATTGTGGATAAATGTATAAACAACTTTGGACTGGTGATCAACCAGTATTTTCTCCTTTTCTCACACTTTATTTCGTCCTTTTAGCAATAAATCCAATCTTTTTACTAGTATCTAATGTCAAGGTGGTCAAAACTCAGAATTGTGAAGTAAAAACTTAAAAGTCTGGAAAAAAACATTATCATACCATCAGTGAAAGCTGCGTCGGCCATGACTAACTGGAAAATCTTAGGGTAAAGATGTTCTTTCTCTTTTCCAAGAAGTTCCTGAGCAATTCTCGCCCCTTCCTCCATATTCTCATCTTCATCTTCTTGTAGGGCCTGGAGGGAAATTGATGCAAAAAGTATTTATCTCTTTACCAAAGAAACAAAAGTTTACACTAGTCTAAATTAAAGGCATTTGAAGACAACAATTTTGAGTTTACCTCAAAGTGATTTTTTTTCCTCATTTGATTGGGTATAAAACACAGTGGGAAAAGGAGAAAATGCTGGTTACCAGCATTTTCTCCTTTTCCCACTATGTTTTAAAAGCCATCTTTGCTAGGGTCATTAAAACTATGGATGGTTTGTATAGAGATAAAGAAACAAGAACACTGCATACTGATGCCATTTTTTTTTTCAATGAAAATTTTCAATTGGAAAATAAGGGGGATAACTGTGTCACAAAAATTTTGTAGGTAACTTATTCATCTAGTATGGATTTCCCCTTTTGACTGTTAATAACAAGCCCGAGTTTATAGTCAATATAACATAATGTCAAAGATTTTGTACAACACAACTGATAAGAGGGGTATGACAATTTCATCCTGAACCTTCCCTCCCCGACTCCGACTTCTTCAATGCTCTGCGTATTCTGTGAAAGTGAATCTTTTTTAATCCTTGTCCAAATCTAATATTCAGATTTTCTTCTTTTCTATTGCATTAAAAATGGCAAGTACAGCTTAAACTGATAGCCAAATAAATAGACTTTATATATAGTAATTACAAACACTGGCTGCTACGTCCCTCATCTCAGTCGCTAGCATACAGGACTTGAAAATAGAAAGTAACTGATCCGACCCCAGCTAAATTCTTTTAAAGGATTGATATTTGTCATTGGAACAGGATTCATTCCTCTCTCACCACTGACCATTGTTTTAATGATGGTTATGTGGAAAAGGAGCCAGTGACTTGTATCATGCAGAGTGCTGGCAAATGACACTCCAGGAAAGCATTAATTGGTGCACCTACTGCTACAATAAACTTATATAGTTGAAAATGGCATTATATACGGTCGATTGGTAGGTCGGTCTGTCAGTCAGTCAATCATTCATTCATTCAGTCTGTCGGTCGGTCGGCCGGCCAGCCGGCCGGCCGACCGATCGATCGATCGATCGATCAATGAATCAATCAATCAATCAACTACCACTGGCTATAAACAATTTTGTTAATGTATAGTATCTGACCTGAAGAAGGCTGCTCGTTCGTATTTTTTAAAGCATTTTTTATCAA
The DNA here is from genome assembly GCA_943736015.1 of Tridacna crocea. Taxonomy (NCBI): domain Eukaryota; kingdom Metazoa; phylum Mollusca; class Bivalvia; order Cardiida; family Cardiidae; genus Tridacna; species Tridacna crocea. Next base: position 50,709,241 of record OX031063.1, read on the forward strand.
GCAAGAAAATATCACTAAAATGAATATACCTGTACAGTTTTATAAACTTTCACCAACTTATCAGCCCCAAGTTCCTGCTCTAACTCAGCCCTAGACTCCTCTAGCCTTCCAAACAGATCAAAATCTCCCATCTCCTCTCCGTCGTTAAACTCACTGTCACTTTCATCTACAATTGTAGATAAAAAGACACACTTTAACCACTACTTCTTTACCACACAACAATATTGTTGACCTGTCCAAAGTCAAAGCATTTGCAGTAGGCAAAATTAAGTGTAATTAAAATGATGTTTTTGTTTTTGAAATGGTAAAAAAAACTGAACTTATGACCTTGAAAGTGCTCACAAGATTTTTCCAAGACTTGTCCCAGTGACCTAGTTCTTGACCTCCGCTGACCCAATTTTGAACTTGAAATTTCATGAAGATAAATACTCTAACCATGTTTCATGAGAATTAGAATGAAAATGTAACCTCTATAGGACACACAAGGTACTTGGTGGTAACCTGCAAAGGACAATACAACATGCAACACTATGAACACAACAAGATAACAGCAGCATATCTGGACTATTTAGTTTTTGGTGAGCTAAAACTGGGTCATGTAGAACAGAGCACAATCCCGAATTTCAACGACCTTAACCCATTACCACACAATCCCTACTTTTGACGCCCCCTGGAAAAGAAGCCTTTTGAAAACACTGTAGGAAAAGGAGAAAATGCTGGTAACCAGCATTTTCTCCTTTTCCCACAGTGTTTTCTACCCTTCCCAGAACAAATTTCAATTTTTCAGTCACCTTTATTTTGTCGTCTGCAAATGCTTTCAATTTGAACCAGTCTAAAATTTTGTCGTGTGGTAAAGAGTTAAAGAAGAAGCATTTTGAAATCATTGATTGAAAAGGAGAAAATGCTGATAACCACCATTTTCTCCTTTTCTAACAATGTTTTTTACCTTTTCAGAGACATATTCTACAGTTTTTACCACTTTTTGTTTGTAGTCTGCAAAAACTTTCAATTTGGTTTGGTCCAAAATTCTACTGTTTGGTAAAGAACCAATATACAAAACCATTTCTCCTAAAAGATACAATCGTAAGTGGAACCAATGAGAAATCAATACCAGATGTACATGTACTCACCTGTTTGGAAGAGTTCAGACACAATGTCCTCCCCTTCATCAGGTGTTTGTGGATTCTCATTGTCCACAGAATGAGATCTTGGCATCCCACTGTCTTCCTCATCTTTGTCATCTAAAAACATCGATACATGACTTGTAACACGCGAAAAAGGGCATTCGGACATTTGCATATAGTGACGTCTTGGATTAGCCTGCGCAGTCCGCGCAGGCTAATCCAAGACATCACTTTACGAATACAAAATATTTTGTGCTATAGTAGACTTGTGTAAAATAGGAAATTACATAAAAACGGAAAGTGTTGTTTCGGATCAGCCTGCACGGACTGCGCAGTCCGATCTGAGACGATGCTTTACGCAAATGTCCGAATGTCCCTTTTGGCATGTTACAGGCCATATCATCAGCATATATATCCTTTATGCATAGCGGAACAATCCTGAGTGTGAGCGGCCATAGGCAAGAAGGCCACTTTGTCTCCAAAACTGAATAGCTCTTAAAAATTTACTTGCCTCTTTAAAATGCAGTTTCATTTAATGTAGAAAAAAGCAATAAATGAAAGCTTCCTTTCCTGATATGTATTCAAAATAAAGGTTATTTAACCCTTTACCAAACAATCCCTAGTTTTTACGACCCTGAGACAGAAGCCTTTTGTAAACATTGTGGAAGAAGGAGAAAATGCTAGTGACCAGTTCTACAATGCTTTAATCCTGCTAGTTATAAATTTCAATTCTTGAGTTATGTATATTTTGTCATCTGCAAGTGCTTGGACCAGTGTAAAATTTTCTTTTGTAAAGGGTTAAATTGTAGCATGGAAATACCAAAATCATGATTACCTTCATTTACAGACTGTTGAACATCATTTGTATCATCATCATCATCAACATTCAAATCATCATCTCCATCAATATTATCATCATCTCCATCATTATCAGCCTCATTCTCATCATCACCATCTTTACCATCTAAATCATCATCATCATTATCATCAGCATCCCCTTGTTCAGCATCATCAAGATTATTCAGGTCCACATCATCTTCAGTATCATCTATGTCCCCATCATTCGTGTCCCCTTTGCTTTCTCTGTCACTGGACAGATTGAATTTTACTGGAGACTTCTTATTGCTTTCTTCATCAGCTGGAGGTATAAACAGGCAAAAACTATTTACAAACAGGCCATATGGCTTGCAACATGCGAAATTGGGCACATTATTTTGGACATTTGCGTAAACTGTTGTCTCGAATCAGCCTGTGCTGACAAATTTCAAATTTTCAATCACTTTTATTTTGTCGTCTGCAAATGCTTTCAATTTGAACCAGCCTAAAAATAGAGTCATTTGGTAAAGAGTTAATGAGTTCTGGCTGTAATCTATGCCACACCCAAAAGCTCTCTTTCTACCTATGGGGCTGAGTAGGTAGAATGTTCTATACACAATTGATAAACAAAATTAATCTAACTGATATTCAACGCATGTATTTATCACACTTTTAATGAGAATACTAGCCTCAAAAAAGCTGAAAGTATTTTGGTATACTCGTATGCTGGTTTAGCCATGATGTTTTCAGAAGATTTCTCCTTCTGAGTTGTTGAAACTCCAGATTGTGTGGTTAAAGGTCAAATAACATTCCCAAAAAAGGGAAACAATGTTGAAATAAACCTGTTTCAAGCAAACTACTGTTCTCAACAAGTTGATTCAAAGTGTTGCTTCACTGCCTGCTTAGTTCAGATTGAACTGTTTGCTCTTTACTTCAATAAAGGGTACTATTTCTGTTTTTCTTTCTCTAAATCAGCTATTCTTTTTTATTCCCTCTAACACAATTAACCCTTAGGCTGCTAAGCACAACTCAGCGACCTTTTGCGGACAGTAGAGATCAAGATCAGGCTGCATAGAATGTGCAGTCTGATCTTGGATCTATACTATCCAATTAGGAGATAGTAATTTCCAAAACATAAATATGAAATAGCTATAATAGCGTGTTAAATATTGAACTGAAAATTATATTTTAGTTAACCCATTGCCACACAATCCCTACTTTTGATGCTGAGAAAAAAGCCTTTTGAAAACACTGTGGGAAAAGGAGAAAATGCTGGTAACCAGCATTTTCTCCTTTTCCCACAGTATTTTCTACCCTTCCCAAAATACATTTCTATTTTTCAGTCTACTTTATTCTGTCATCTGCAAATGCTTTCAATTTGGACAAGTCTAAAATTTTCTCATGTGGTAAAGAGTTAAGTAGCAGGATAAGAGTAAATATCATTGTTCTCTGCCTTAATAAAAATCTTAACATAGTGGATCCGTAATAGAAAGCAGCTATTTCCACTAAATTATTATCCTACAAAATTTGCTAAGATTAAAAATGAGTGTTATTGTACTTCTTTCACCGAGCCACCTTTTCCTTTTCGCCTTTCCTAGAATTATCATTTATAAATCTAAAACCAATATATTCTCAATACAAATGGATATGATAATTACCTCCCTTTTCTGGAAACTAACAAAAGTATCATTAAATAGTTTCAGGATAGACATCAAAGGAATTTCTGGTCAGTTAAAAATGTGCAAAAGTATTATATCTATATAAATCTGTCTTTATCAACTATAAAGAAATTTTATGTCATGCTGCACTACGGGTCCACTACCTTAAATTCAATGTACTCACAGTCATCCAGTAGAAGGCTCTGCATTGTTTCCCGTACACTCATAAGGTCCGCTATGTCTTCATCACTATTTGTAATAAAAATCCCAAAGTAATGTACTTTGAAAATGAAGTTGAAACCCATTACTACGTAAGCCCTACTTTTGACAACCCTGAGAAAGAATCCTTTGGAAAACATTTTGGAAAAAGGAGAAAATGTGGCTAACCAGCATTTTCTCCTATTCCCACAATGTCTTCTACCCTTCACAAAACAAATTTCAAATTTTCAGTCACTTTTATTTTGTCGTCTGCTAGTGCTTTCGATTTGGACAAGCCCAAAGTATTGTCGTTTGGTAATTAGTTGGGGCATCTGCAAAAAATCTAGATAGTATGCTCAGGTTGACATGGATTGAAAACTTTTTTTTACTATTTGCAAAATTTCAGAAGGTCAAAGGATCATTCTACCTCCAAATTGAGTTGTTAAACTGAAATATCATATTTCATGTGTCTATTTTTAGAAATGTAATGGCTAAAGAAATGACGTCATTCAACCTGGGGGGAATTATTTCCCCGTCACAGTGAATATTTTTCTCCTTCCAAAAATATGGTTAATTTACTTGAGATCCCTAGTTTTAAAAGTGGCATTCATTGACAAAATAATCAGAGGAAATATAACATATAATTTATTTCATCAGCTTGTGGTTAATATGGGGAAATATTTGCCTCAAAAGGGAAAGGTACGCGAAAATAACTTGTGCCTTATGGCACTCGTTATTTTCACATACCTTTCCCTTTTTTGGCAAATATTTTCCTATATTAACCACAGGCTGATGAAATAAACTCTATAGATGTGATGCCGCCATAGTAACCTGGTACTTAGCATTGTATAACGCATCACAAAGATGCACTAAACCCCCTTTTGTCAGAGCAACATGCATGATATTTGTTATTCATTGTACACAATTACATAGTGATGTCAGAACACACACACTTACACACACAAGATGGAATCAACTGTAAAACAAAAGGTGTTTTTTTTTGGCAGTGCCACAATCTACTGATATTGTTAAAAGGAAGTTACATGCTCATATCTATAATATGGCTTGCAACACATGAAAAGGGGCATTTGGACATTTGCGTAAAGTGTCGTCTCGGATCAGCCTGCGCAGTCCGCGCAGGCTAATCCGAGACAACACTTTCCGTTTTGATGCAATTTTCTGTTTTGCACATGTCTACTGAAGGACAAAATCTAATGTAGTCGTAAAGTGCCGTCTCGGATTAGCCTGCGCGGACTGCGCAGGCTAATCCGGGACGACACTTTACGCAAATGTCCGAATGTACCATTTCGCGTGTTGGACTCCATATAATGTAACACCAAAATGATGTGATAATTCATTTAAAATTCAATTTTTATTCAACGTCATAACCAATTCCTCCAGTATAAGTGAAACTGGTCAGGTACTTTTGATTGACTTTCCGTTAAAGTTGAGTGTACAAATGACAAAATACAGGTTCGATACCATATGAGTTCAACATGCAGCATGTGATTATTTGCAGATATCACTGTCTTTCTTGGCAAGCTGAAAGCTTGTCTGACATTTCAGCACATGCATTGCACAGTCCAGTAAAAAGGCAGTTGGACTGTTGCTAGCTGACCAATCAAAGCGAAAGATAGCTGGTGCCCTTAACTGCTTCCCTTCTTCAATTGCCATATTGTGGAGAAAATTTAATCAAACAGATTGAAATACCTAGATTTGTTCCCTCTGTTTAAAATCATCGACAGCTTTGCTATGTTAAATTTCATGCCAATAAATTACAATAAAAAATAAAACACTAAAAAACAAAATACTATCAAATAAAGTATTTTGTTTGAAAAAAAAAACAAAACAACTAATTTCTGTGTTGCATTGCAAGTTTGGTATCGCATATTTAACTCTTTACCAAAAGAAAAGATTTGAAACCCATGCATGTTAAATGGTTTAATGACAAGAATTGTTTCTGAAGCATAGAAAACATCGTTGGAAAAGGAGAAAAATGCTAGTAACCAGCATTTTCTCCTTTTCCCAAAATATTTTCAAAAGTCTCTTCTTGTTAAAATGTAGATTGTGTGGTAAAAAGACTTAAAGCGGCAAAAGAGTCATATTTGAGAGGAAAATTGCTCTGACTTACTCTTCATCCAGCTCCTCCTGTTCCTCTTCCTCATTATTGTTCTCATTGTTGTCCTCATCTTTTTCCTCCTTGTCCCCTCTGTCCTCCTGTACAGCTTTTTCCATACTGCTGTAAACAGCCTCTACATCATCAATACTGTCATCATCATCATTATCAACATCATTTTCATCATCATCATCCTGGAATAAACAATTTATATACTACTAAAGACATTGTCCCCTTGACAATTTTTTCATCTCAAGCAGAAAATTTTCAGTCAGCATCAGCAAATTTCCCCTCTTGCCACAATATTTCAAAATGTTTTCATGTGTTGAATCTTAATCAACCCTTTACCAAACAACATAATTCTAGACTAGTCGAATCTTGGAAGGAGTTGCAGACAACAAAATTAGTTAGACTCAAAAATTGAAATTTCTCTTGGGAAGGGTAGAAAACATTGTGGGAAAAGGAGAAAATGCTGGTAACCAGCATTTTCTCCTTTTTCCATGATGTTTTCAGAAGCCTTCTTTATCAGGATCATTAAAACCCGGGGATTTTTTTTGGTAAAGGGTTAATATTGACCATATCTATCAAACCCTTAACCCTTTACCACACAATCCCGACTTTCAACATCCCAGGGAAAGAAGCTTTTAAAAACATTGAGGGAACAGGAGAAAAATGCTGGTAATTTTGTCCTTTCTCTACAATGTTTTCTTCCTTAGACAAATGTCAATTCTTTCGTCACATTTATTTTGTCATCTGCAAATGCTTTTATTTGGACCAGTCTAAAATTTTGTTGTTTCGTAAAGAGTTAACATTTATTTCAGGAGGTGGTCAGTTCACTGTGGCAGGGCCTAGAAATTACCCTCTGCTACACAATACTGTATTTTGATAACCAGAATAAGAGGGCTTCTGAAATAAAAATGTGGGAAGAGGCGTACTGATAAATGCGACTTACCAGAATTTTCTCCATTTCCCACAGTATTTTACACTGTTTTAAAAAACAAATTTCATCAATACTGCCATGTATCATTTTGTTTTCAATTTGGACAAGTCTAAGATACCACAGTCAGCTAAGGGTTAACTCTTTACCTTTGGAAAACTTTGAACTTTTCCATTCTGAAAGCTTTTGCAGACGACAAAATAAATGTTACTCAAAAATTGAAACTTGACTTTAGAAGAATGGAAAACATTGTGGGAAAAGGAGAAAATGCTGGTTGCTGGTCCTAAAAACCGGTAAATGCTTGGTAAAGGACTAAGCCACTGGGATAAGTAACAAAGAAATACCAGTAAGCGAGACATGTACCTCTTCTTTAACTGTAGACATGTCATCCAAACTTCTCACTCTTACGTTAGATGTATCTGCTGCCATTGTCCTAAACAGGGACGACAGATCAGGCTCGGAACAGGTGCGCAGCAGTTCTCTATGTCCGATATCAAAACTACCCATGGTTATACCCAAAACCAGACCCGATTTCTTCTTTTTCTCCCTGCAAAGAGATGGAAAGGTACAAATTAATGAACAACAACCAGTTGAGTTGTAAAGGGAGTTTGGTGTCACATTGCTTTATCTCGTAACTGAATAACAAAATCTTAAACTGGCCCAAATTGAAGGCTAGCAATGCAGACTAAAATAAAATGTGGAATATGTATCAGAAGGAGTGGAAAACACTGTATGAAAAGGTAAAAGTTCTTTTTTTAAAAGCATTTCCTTTTTTTTTTTTTCCCTCAAACTTTTTGACAGAGTTTTCCATCAAAGTTGTTATCATGGTTTTTGTCTCTCTATTAGTTTTTATGTTATATCATACCTTCCTAGATATAGCAGAAAGGAAAAAGAAAAAGAGACCGTCTCACAAAGAGAGACAAAAACCATGATTTGTCCAGGAAAAAGTAAAAATTCAATTTACATGATGATAAAAATTATGAAAAAAAGTATTTATGTGACAGCAGCCCTGGCGTTTCTGTACCAGTCAAATGAACAACACTCTCTTAACTCTTTACCACACGAGAACATTTTAGACTGGTCCAAATTGAAAGCATCTGCAGACGACAAAATAATGGTGACTGAAAAATTGAAATTGTTCTGGGAAGGGTAGAAAACACTGTGGAAACTGGGAAGGGAAAAAATGCTGGTTACAAGCATTTTCTTCTTTTCCCACGGTGTTTTCAAAAGGTTTCTTTCTCAGGGGGGTCAAAAGTAGGGATTGTGTGGTAATGAGTTAAAAGCCATAGGCTATTTTTCAATACATATTGTATTAACAAACCGAAAAATAAAATGAGATAGAAAAAAAAGAGTGAGAAGTTAAATCCTAATGTGATACATGACTGTCATCGATTCTTTAGAAATGCTTTTCACCACACCTGGTTTTTATTTTTCTCAAGATCATATTCCATCATCTAGCCCTAATCAAATTATGACCTAAAATAGCTTTAAATTTAGACAAGTCTAAAATTTTCTCAAGTGGTAGAGTGTTAGAGCTACTACATCAAAGTTGACTGTAACATACCCTAGCTCATCATGTTCAGCCCTGTTTTCTATGTCTTTCACTTCTATTTGGTCCTTTAGTTTTTGTTCTGTAGCCGGTTCCTCTTCTTCCTCCAATTCTACTTTCTCAAACAGGGAGCCAGCTCCAAGTTCTTTGGCAGGTCTTGGTATGCCTGTTTCTACAGAAATTAAGAAACATGGTAAAGGATTGGTCTCAAAAAGAGCCAAAAGTAAAGCAAGTAACATAAAAAAACAGGAAATTGGTCTTGACTAAAACTTGAGAAATATGTGTGTTAATCTTTTTCAATGTAAATCAAAATTTCCAGTGATCTTTCCAAAATCTAAAATCATAAAACCCAGGAAGTATCTGTGTTTCTGAAATTTTGAATTTAAAAAAAAAAAAAAGAACCCATGCCATCTTATTACCAAACGACAAAATTTTAGGGTTTGTCTAAATCAAAAGCATTTGCAGACAACAAAATAAAAGTGACTGAAAATTTGAAATTTGTTGTGTGAAGGGTAGAAAACATTGTGGGAAAAGGAGAAAATGCTGGTTACCAGCATTTTCTCCTTTTCCAATGTTTTCCAAAGGCTTCTTTCTCAGGGTCATCAAAAGTAGGGATTGTGTGGTAATGGGTTAAAGATTTTGTAAACATTTTGAAAACTAAAAGAATTCTTAAACAGGGACATTTTACCCTTTTCAAGGATCTTACACATTTACATTGATACAGTGTTGAATAAGATAAGCAATATTTGAATTCCCTCTAGTGATCAGAAACAAGACAACTTATGTAATGTTACACTTTAAATAGATTACAGATACTAAAGTCTGGTTAACACAAGGGATCAGCTACTAATTTGGTGCAAAAGATGATATTTGAAGAGAACAAAATAATGTGACTGAACAACTAAGCTTAACTAGCACACAACATACCAACAGAAAGGATAAAACTGATTAAAAATACATGCAAGAACAAGCAGCCATAACTGTATTGACCACAAAACTTTAGACATTGATTATCATTCAGTTTGTGGTCGGCAATTGCTTCCAAGTTTGACAAATCTTAAATTTTCCTATTTGGTAAATTGGCCAATTGGAAACAAGGTAAACAATTAGTACCAAAATCCATTGGGGCATCCGGCTTTCTTAACAAAACTGGTTTAGGTAAGACAAGTGGCTTTTCTGGAATGGCAGACTTGCTTGGGACAGGCGGTTTCTCTTTCAAAGCAGTGTGGCTTTTTAGTTTCTGTTCATTAAACAGAGGCTGTGATTGGTCATTATTTGCATCAGCTTCAATCTCATTGGATGATTCTTGCATTTCAGCATTTTGATTTGATGACTGGTTCCCTTCATTTTGCTTTTGTAAACTTTCTTCATTGCCTTGAGTTGGAGAAACATCTTCTTGTGTTTGATTGGTTGACACGTCTTTACTTTTGTTGTCATCTGAAGACTCTACAGTGTTTGAAGGTAATATGAACAAAACCATGCAGAACGGTGAAATGTTAGTATATAATTAAAATTATGTGGATTCATAGATACTTTCATGTGTTAAAAAAACCATACAAATGAGAAATTTTCTAAATTGAAAATATCATTTTTTTTCCCAAAGATAACAAATATATTTTACTTTTAAGCAAAACAGAAGAGTATAAAAACAAAAGTTTATATGGGAATAAAAAGCATTGACTTTAAAATCATGCCAAACAGAAACTAAAAAATAAAATATCTCTAGCAAACACAAAAGCACAAAAGCAAGCATTTGAAAAAAGAATTAATAAATCTGGAAGTTTTTCCTCAAAATCAATCTTTTCTGTGAAGAATCAGGGCCACAGATGAAGCTGGAAGCTTTTCTCATTCATAAAGAGCTCCAGATAAAGGGAGTGATTTTGATTTCATAATTTAAAATATTAGTTATTCTCCACTAAACCCTATGTTATGAGTACTCATTAGAATTGTCTCATCGAGACGATTCTAATGAGTAACCACAACATAGGGTTTGGAAGAGAAATAACTGATTTAGAATGCCATCATTCCCTCTTATCTTGTGCTCTATCCATACTTGCTGAGATACTTTAGATTGGACATTTCTCTTTAACTTAATACTAAAGGACAAATATCTACACATGTCCAAATAGAATGCAACTGCAGATTACAAATTATATGTGGCCGAAACGAAGGGTTTTGTCTTTGAAATAGTTAAATAAACAATGACATAAGGGAGAAAATGCTGTTTAATAGCATTTTCTTCTTTTTTCTGTTTTGTTTTCTACCATTTCAAAGACAAACCCAACCTTCTAAGACACAACTATTTTTGCGTGCAAATGCTTTCAATTTGGAGAAGTCTAAAATTTGATTATCTAGAAGAGAGAAAGTAACTTGACATATTATTACAGGCAGACAATTTTTTTTTGTCTTAAAGTACAAATATTTCTATAAGCATTTTCTCCTTTTCAAACGATGTTTTCACATGTATTCATATATAATACTAATTTCATTTTGTTATCCATATAATTTATGGCTTGCAACAGGCAAAATGGGGAATTGCACATTTGCATAATAGTGTCGTCTCAGATCAGCATGTGCAGTCTGGGCATGTCAATCCGAGACAGCACTTAATGACTATTAGATTTTGTGCTACAGTAGACTTGTGCAAAATAGAAAATTATATAAAAATGGAAAGTGTCACTTCAGATTAGCCTGCGTGGACTGCACAGGTTAATGCAGTCCACAAAGGCTGATTTGAAACGACACTTTATGCAAATGCTTGAATACCCCTTTTTGCGTAGCAAGCCATATCATAAGGGCACTCTCAAAGTTGTATTGAGCAGTTTCTTTTCTTAAGCTCAGCCCTCTTTCACAAAATCTGAGTCTTAACAACCATGAACAAAAACAAAGCTTTTGAAAACAGAAAAAACAGGAAAAATAAACCATCATTTTCTCTTTTCCCAACAATGATTTCTTCCCTTCAATTGAAAAATTTCACTTTTTGATTAAAATTATCATCATTGTCTGCCAACCTTTTCAATTTTTTTAGACCTAAAACTTTGTCATTTAGTATAGAGTTAACATAGTTGCAGTATTCATGTTAACCGACAATACATAAAGCATGTCACAATACTATATACTCTCACAATCATGAAATAAATACCTTTAACTCCACTGGCATCTCTTGTTGCTATAACAACAGTTCCTGACTTGATGGGAGGTCTTGAGATAGTTATTGTAGACCCCACAGATTTGGGGACATCATTTGTATTGGCAGGAGAAGGAACACTCTCTTCTGCAAAATTGTAAATGACCCTTACAGTGCTGAATAAAACAACCAAAATTTAGTTTTGTCCAAATTGAAAGCATTTGCAGACAACAATTTCATTGTTTCTAAAAACATGAACCATGTCTTTCATAACATAGAAAACATTGTGGGAAAAGGAGAAAATACTGGTTACCAGCATTTTCTCTTTTTCCCACAATGTTTTTAAAAGACTTCTTTATAAAGGTCATTTAACCCTCTCCCAAACAAGCCCTTGTTTTTATGTGTCTGCAGTACAAGCCTTTTGAAAACACTGTGGGAAAAGGAGAAGTTGCTTGTAATGAGCAATTTCTCCTTTTCCCACAGTGTTTTCTATCCATTCAGAGATGTTTCTGCCCTTTTTGTCAAATTCGAAATTGTCGTCTGCAAACTCTTTCAGTTTGGAAGGGTCTAAAATTTGTCATTTGGGAAAGGTTAGTAGGGATTGTGTGGCAAAGGATTATTGAAAACAAAGCTTTTCAATGAAGAATAACATCCTAAATATCGTACATTTCATAGTTGCTTTTGCAAGAATATGTATGGAAGTGGCAGACAGTATAGATTCAACATCAGACGTCACAATCTGTGCAACTGGATTTGATCTACACTGTCTGCAAAAATTTTATAAGTAGGCTCCATTGCTTTATGAATTACAGTTGGGGGATGACCAGTAGTGGAGGGGTAAAGTGCTGGACTATCAATCCTGAGGCCTGAAGTGCAATACCTGGCCTAACTAGGACCTCTCTGAGACACCTTGTGTTTCCCATCCAACTAGAGGTGAACTGGTTTGGAAACCAGAGGTAGCCTGGCATGTATCAGTGCTTTACCAAGGATACTTTAAAGAACCAAGGAGGTCTGTTCGAAGAGGAGCGAGAGGTTTGTATTCGGATTTCCGTGTATCCGATTCTTTCTCTCGCTAATGGCCCATACCATATATGCCTAGAGCATGGTGGGACCTTAATCCTATAGAGTAGAGTCATCATGAATTACAGTAGTTACTGAAATGATCATTGTCAAAAGCAGGGTGAAGGAGCAGAGGTAAGATTACATGTGCTTAGCTCTTTTCTGTCAGACAAACAGGCTAGAGCACAGTTTAACTCTTTAACAAACAATCCCTGCTTTATATGACCCTTTGATAGAAGCCTTTTGAAAACATTGTGGGAAAAGGAGAAAATGCTGGTAACCAGCATTTTCTCCTTTTCCCACAATGTTTTCTACCCTGCTGGAAACAAATTTCAATTTTTGAGTTACGTTTATTTTGTCGCCTGCAAGTGCCTTCAATTTGGGCCACTCTAAAATTTTGTCGTTTGGTAAACGGTTAACAGGACTAGGAGAAAAATAAACCTTCAAAATAGGAAAACAAAAATGACTGTACAGCAAACCTGAATTATTGCTGGAGATAGTTTCTGCTAATGGCACTTTCTGTAAAGCACTGATCACTGTTTCCCCGGGACCACCCCACTGTCTCCTTGCAGACTCTGGGTTGATAATTACTCTGTCACGGGCACTTGTTACTGTAACATAATCATTTTTTATCATATTCAATGATGAACTTTTGGTTTTATGTTTTGATCAATTTGGATGAATTGCTCCAAATGCCATGCACAAATGAAAGTATTTTCTTTTTGGTAATTTAGTTTAGGACTGATCCCTTGCAAACAGTGTGAATATAAGATGTGACTACAATTTGATCTTCAATCTACAATGTTTGCTGTTATGTGAAAAAATACAATAAAAAATTCCCTTAACATTGCAATATGTGCATTTACTCCCATTCAGTAGTTTTTTTTTTTTTTGTTGTTGTTGTAGTTGTTTCCTGTCACTCTTAACTTTTCATCACACAATCCCAAGTTTTAACAACCCTGTTTAAGAAGTTTTTCAAAAACATTATTGGATATAGGAGAAAATGCTGGTTACATAAGAGTGGACAATTTAAATCACAGATCAGACCGCACACTCTGATTGTGTCCACACTGTCCACAAAAGCTTTTTGTGTCATCAACAGTATGGAAAGATCTCAACAACCAGTGTAGTACCAGCTCCTGAGACTGATAATCTACGACAAGCTTTGATTCAATCTGTTATTTATGCCAAGTTAAAATTTTCTCTTTTTCTTTTACAAAGGGGCAGCAAAATTCGTCACATGACCTGGATAATTTGAACATCCCTTAACCCTTTCCCAAACGATAAATTTTGGACTCTTCCAAACTGAAAGAGTTTGCAGATGACAATTTTAGATTTCGAGAAAACGGCAGAAAGTTCTCCAAATGGGTAGAAGACACTGTGGGAAAACGAGAAATTGCTTGTAACAAGCAATTTCTCCTTTTCCCACAGTGTTTTCTAAAGACTTTTATTGCAGACACGTAAAAACCAGGCTTGTTTGGGAAAGGGTTAACCAAAAGAGATCCCATAATAATTTATCAGCCTAATCTTCCACAGTTCCTCGTGGGGAAACATTTTCAAACTGACAGGTAAGTACAATAGCCCCACATAAGCAAAATACGCCCCGATGAAGTAAAAATAAATCAATTGGTTTATGCATACCTTCCATCTGGGACCCAGTCTCTTCTAAAGTCATTTTGCCTAGATTAAAATCTGGTGCTGGTCCCCACTGTGATCTAGCAGACTCAGGCTCCGCCTCTTGTGTTTGCTCAGCCAATGAAAGTTTAGCTCCGCCTCCCCATTTAGATCTGGCAGATTCTTGTGGCTCTTCTGATTCTTTTGGTGGTCCCTTTTGGAAAGGGCAAAACAGAAATGAGTAGTATGGCAGATACAAAGAGATAAGGCTACTTTTGATCCTTTACAACACCACAATATTTCAGTCTCGTCCAACGCACATGCAGATGATAATGGAAGCAGGAATGAAATGAAGGGATTTGTCCTCAGAAAGTTAGAGAGAGCTGTAAGTCAAGGGCTAATGTTAACCAACCATTCTGAAAGAGGTATGTAGTTTTATTCTCCAGTATTTTCTATCTGAAAGTAACACAACTACTGATTGGCTAAACCATTTGGTTTTGCCAATCAGAAGTTGTGTTTCTTTCAAATGTAGAAAATCTAATGAATTCAGTCTAAACCCTTTCCCAAACAATCCATGTATCTTACAATGCTGGGTAAGATGGTTTTTAAAACACTGTAGGAAAAGGAGAAAATGCTGGTTACCAGCAATTTCTCCTTTTCCCACAATGTTTTCCACACTTTCATAGACAAAAATAATCAATTACATGACATTTAATTCGTCATCTGCAAATGCTTTCAATTTGGTCTAGTCCAACATTTTGTCATTTGGAAAAGGGTCAAGGATGAATTTTTAGCACAGTCAAGATTTCAAACCACAACCTCTGCATTACTAACCATACATGCTACTAGTGAACCTTTTTGGCTGGTCAAGAGTAATGCCATTTTTCAGAATTACCAAAAACTGGAGACTGTAAAATACTATTGGGAGCTAAAGATACTTACCTTTTCATTAAGTTTTCTTAGAATGTCATCTTTCTTCTTCTGTATCTCAGATCTGGCAAAAAATGAGGTGAAATAGAACCTGCAGCATTTCTACCATTCCAGAATGACAATCTTTGACAAGATGCATACATTATTAACCCATTACCACATAATCCCTACTTTTGACGCCCCTGAGATAGAAGCATTTAGAAAACATTGTGGGAAAAGGAGAAAATGCTTGTTACCAGCATTTTTCTCCTTTCCCCACAATGTTTTCTATCCTTCACAAAACAAATTTCAAATTTTCAGTCACTTTTATTTTGTTGTCTGCAAATGCTTTCAATTTGGACCAGTCTAAAAATATTGTTGTTTGGTAATGGGTTAATCCTTTACCCCATGATAAGATTTTAGACCTGTCCAAATTGAAAGCATTTGCCGATGACAGTATCAATTTGACTCATATGAAATGTTTTTTCTTTGAGCGGGAAGAGAATACTGTGGGAAAAGGAGAAAATCCTGGTAACCACCATTTATTCTATTCCCATAATGTTTTCAAAAGCCTTCTCTTTCAGGGGTGTTAAAAGTCGTCATTGTGTGGTAAAGGTTAAGATTGTATGCTAAACTACAAAGGGCATTTTTAAACCTATAAGAGCACGTTCAGTTCTTTACAACAAAATCCCCTGTTTTGATGGAGACACTTTTGAAAACAATATGGGAATGGAAGAAAATGCTGTAAGCAGCATTTTCTCCTTTTCCCACAATGTTTTCTACCCTAGCATAGAACTTCAGCTCATTGATCACAGTATTGAATTTGTTGTCTGCAGATGTTTCAAATTTGGAAAGAGTATTACGATTATTGTTTGGAAATGAGTTAATTTCATCAAAATCTCATTTTCCAAAGTTTTCACAATGTACAATGTACACAACATTCTTTTCCTATATCACAAAATCTTTAAACCTGTCCAAATGAAAATTACTTACAGACTTAAGTTAGGTATATTTTGAATCATTATATAAATCATTTCAGATTGGATAGAAAACATTGTCGGAAATGGAGAAAATGGCACTGCTCACCAACATCTGTCCAGTCAACTGAAAAAAGGTCATTTGTCATTTATTCACAATGACACATATATATTGAAAATAAAAGCCAATAAACTATTTGAAAACATAAATGTAGCTTTAGTAGTAGTAGAATATTGGCCTGGGGACTTGAAGGTCAAAGGTTTAATCCTCGCCTCAGGGGGTTATTTGTCAGAACTGTTACAAACATTGTTATTGTATAAATCTACTCAAAAGGCAATGAATATCCAGATATATACAGCAAGATCTAAAAATCACCTGGATTTTGAATCCTCATCTGGTTCCACCATTTTAGGTACAGCTCCAATAGCTCCTAATGCCCCAGTCATAGCTGGTGCCCTGCAATGTGGAACAGAACAATTACACCAATAATACCAGTTGAAATCACAGTAAGAATGCATTCTTGTCAACCAATGTTAGAATTTTAATCCTTTACCACAAAATCCTGAGTTTTAACCCTTTACTCGATAGATACTCGTTCCTATGCATTGCTTGTAGGAGCCTTTGGAAGACATTGTGGCAAATGGTGAAATTGCTCGTGACAAGCAATTTCAACTTTTGCCACAATGTTTTCTACACTATCAAAAGGTGTCATATACACATAAGAAACGGCTTCATCCCTGCTGTTATTTAGGGTCAATTAGAGATACCATAGAAATGCCTTATGGGGTAAAAGGTTAATAGGCTTGAAGGATAAGGCTTTT
The DNA here is from genome assembly GCA_943736015.1 of Tridacna crocea. Classification (NCBI taxonomy): domain Eukaryota; kingdom Metazoa; phylum Mollusca; class Bivalvia; order Cardiida; family Cardiidae; genus Tridacna; species Tridacna crocea. The sequence continues at coordinate 50,726,147 of OX031063.1, forward strand.
CAACCCTTTACCAAACAACAAAACTTTAGACTGGTCCAAACTGAAAGCACTTGCAGACAACATAATAAACATAACTCAAAAATTGAAAATTGCTACCTGCAGGGTAGAAAACATTGAGGGAAAAAGAGAAAATGCTGGTTACCAGCATTTTCTCCTTTTCCCACAATGTTTTCAAAAGGTCTCTATGTCTAGAGTCGTAAAAACCAGGAATTGTTCAGTAAAGGGTTAATGAAATACTGATTTTTCACATTTTCCAATTGGGCAGTTGGGCTCTGTTTTAGTTTGTACCTAGAAAAGCCATGGTTGATTCAAAGGAATAAATCCATGTCTACTTTTGTACACTAAATATGAACTTGTTTCCTTTCGATCAAGTTTTGTCACATTAGCATCAAAAAAAATAAACTTCTTTACCCTCATGGTTGGTCTTTCAATATCCCTGGCTGTGAATTATGAAGTACAATAAAAAAACTAATTGGGGTATCACTATTATGGTTTATTTATTGTGCCTGATAATTCAGAACCATGGTTTATTGAATGCCCAACCAAGATAGAAAGAAGATTATTTCATGCTTACCAGTAGGATATCGAGAAATAGCAGTGAAAATATTTTTCAATCTTACACTGGTACCACCAGTGAAAATACTGATTTTCACGTTCTTGTTGCCTAGGTAAGTTGCGTGTGCCTACCAACCGGATGGGAAATATGACGTCATATACCTTACATTTCTCGCGCTTGAAGTAATATTGTCATGTGTTGCTATGTGGGAGGGTTACGCCACAGGGAATAACAGAAAAGAACCGCACTGGATTTTGATAAAGCTCCTCCCAGAAAGTGTTAAAAGTATGAAATAAATAGAAAATATATAGAGGATATTTGTTTTCTTCGGTGAAAGATCGAAATTTATTTCATGTCGTGAACGTCATCGGTAATATTTTCACTCGTGGCTGTGCCACCTGTGAAAATATTAGTGATGGTGTTCACTCAATGAAATAAATTTCAATCTTTCACCGAAGAAAACAAATATCCTCTATATATTTTTCATATAACCTCCCATGTTTCCAGTATAATATACCCATTACAAATTTTCTTATCTTAAATATATAAATAAAATTTATCTCAAATGCCAACACATATCAGATCCTATTAATCTTAATTATACAACATTGTCATACTTAGATGGTGGAGTGTTGGCACTAGGCACAACTTTTGGTGCTACTCCAATTGCATTTACAGCCCCGGTCATAGGTACAGAAGGTCTGGGTTTAACAACAGGTGCTACTGGTCTGAAAAACAAAAGTTGTTAGACTTGGGTAAATCAAATATAATGAAAACCAAAAGCTATTAAAAGCAACTCATAAAAAATTGAAGTAATCAATATATTTTATCATATATATGTAGATATCAATACAATTTAACCACAGACAATGCTGTCTTTAGTTTAACAGCTTTTTGATAATCATAAGAGATCTTAACCCTTAACCACACAATGACAACTTTTAACACCCCTGAAAGAGATGGCTTTTGAAAACACTGTGGGAAAAGGAGAAAATGCTGTTTACCAGCATTACTCCTTTTCCCACAGTGTTTTCTACCCTATCAAAGAAAACTCATTTCATATGAGCTACATTGAAACGGTCACTAGCAAATTGAGACAGGTCTAAAATCTTGTTGTGTGGTAAAGGGTTAAATGTTAAAGTATTTCAAAATCTAAGCATTTATTTTTAAAATACAGATGACTTCTCTATACTAAATACACACATACAAACACTATGCTTAAAAAGTATCATGATAAATCTTCCAGTTTATTAGTAGACAAAATGGGCTTTAACCCTTAAAGCCCTGGAACCAACTTAACTTGTTTTTGTGGACAATGTAGATCAAGATCAGACTGCAGAGAATGTGCAGTCTGATCTTGGATCTACACTGTCCACTAATTTGTTTCGTATTCTGGCCAAAGAAACCTTGGTACAGCAATATTTCAGATGTTTTTCCTTTTTAAAAATGTCTCTTGTATTAATTCAGCAGTTTAAGGGTCCATATAACTACTGTATAAGTGGAAATTTTTTGCGGGGTGGAAATTTTTTTGCAGTTTCGTGAATTTTTCGTGAAACTTTTCTGTTTGCATAATTTCCCACAAGAATTCTCAGCATTTCTGTACGCAAAGTGTCTGTGATCAGTAATTTGCAAATTTGTTGACAAGCATATATAGAGCGATGTATACAGTATGTTATGACTTGTTGGGTATAACTATATTGACTTTAACTATGGACCAACATTCTATGCTGACAGCTCTTAATCTAGATACCTTGTGTTGTCATCAGCTTGCTATTCAAGTTTAAGAAATGACTAAACTAATCCTACACAGAATTTTCTTATATACTTACTTGCTCATGTTTTGTCTAACCTGTAAAATATAATTGAAAGCAATTATAATGTGTGAATGTAATAGAAATATTTGTGAAAAAGGTATTAAATTTGTCAACAAAGTGAAATACATGTACATGTATGACAGTTTTATCCATCTTGAGCTTGGCATCTGATTAAGCTGACCAAAATTAAATTGGCTTCTTTTTTGTGGAAGAAAAAAAATTGGAATATGACTAAATTCTTCACCACACAAGAAAATTTTAGACTGGTCCAAATTGAAAGCATTTGCAGACAACAAAATAAAGGTGACTAAAAAATAGACATTTGTTCTGGGAAGGGTAGAAAACACTGTGGGAAAAGGAGAAAATGCTGGTTGCCAGCATTTTCTCCTTTTCCCATAGTGTTTTCAAAAGGCTTCTTTCTTAGGGGCCACAAAAGTAGGGATTGTGTGGTAATGGGTTAATTGTTTACCACACAATCCAGACTTTTAACGACCCTAAGAAAGAAGCCTTTTGAAAACACTGTTGGAAATGGAGAAGGTGCTGGTAACCAGCATTTTCTCCTTTTCCAACAATGCTTTCAACCCTTCCAGGACTACATTTCAACATTTCAATCACATTTATTTTGTCGTCTGCAAATGCTTTCGATTTGGACTGGTCTAAATTTTCTTGTGTGGTAAAGAGTTAAGTAACTATAACTAAAATTTTGCTTTTCTTCTGGTGTAAAAAATAAAACTGTATGTTAAGCTGGTCACAATCAACCAATGCACAATATTCTTTTGAAGGGTACAAACAATTTTGAAAATGTAAGCTTAAATCTCAAGGGAGGGTAAATGAAGTTTGACTTTTGTATTGGAGCATACAAATACAGTCCACTCCACATATTACGAGATCGGTTTCAACGAGATACCGCTTATAACGTAAATCTTGCTGAGTCCCGGCAGAATCCCTTCTTTTTTTCTTTTATTTTATACCGCGTAGAACGAGATCGGTTACGGCGAGATATCCGCTACAACGTAAAAATATTCAAGGCCTCCAACGTAAATTTCCCACCTTACAACGAGGTCTCTCGATAAAATACGTCATCTGCATTAGTTTGTCACCATGCAAAGCAATTATCAAATAATTATAGGATTAACTGTCTAACATTAAACTATTGTCGCGTTTTGGATATGTTTGCGCCACGGGCTAAATTTATTCGTAGGTGATTAAATGTTATCACACATTTTTTTAGCAGTTTATACATGTAGCTTATTACTGACCAGTTCTGATGGATGAAATGAAAACTTTGCCGGTTCTTTGAGTGCGAGTCGGACATTGATCAGAGCACATTTTCAAACTTACCGAGTGTTGAACAATCACTGGAGGATAAAATCAAAAACAAAAAAGGCTATCTAACATAACAGCATTCTTCAAGTAAATGCATATCTAATTTTTAAAAAATTCATGTAAATATCTCGTAAATACATATAATACATTGTACAGTGAATCGACAGAGTTATCTGTCCTTGTTTACTCTTCAAAAAGAAGGTAATTAGCTACTTCCGGTGTAAATGAAAGTAAACAGTATGAAGTCTGTATCCTTACGTATCTTTACAATGTTTGATTTCTGATTTGGTTACAACGAGACCCGGTTACAACGAGATAATACTTCTTGTCCCCGCGATCTCGCTGTATCCGGAGTGCACTCTAATAAGAAGTATTCTATGGATTTATTTATACACTTTAGCCAGTGTATTAAGTTACAACTATTTCAGATGTACTCATTAACACATTACCAAACAACAATATTTTAGACTGGTCCAAATTGAAAGCATTTGCAGACGACAAAATAAAAGTGACTGAAAATTTGAAATTTGTTTTGGGAAGGGTAGAAAACATTGTGGGAAGAGGAGAAAATGCTGGTGACCAGCATTTTCTCCTTTTCCAACAATGTTTTCTAAAGGTGTGGTAATGGGTTAAAGAGTCTTGATGTGATTGTAAGTCATATAGACAAAACAGGTTTTTGACAATCTATTACATCAGGTAATGATAATTATAACAGTTGTCCTAATGGTATATGATGCCATTTTTAACATTATTCCAGTTTTATCATGTTAGCACACCTATCCATGGAGCTTCTTTTATGTGTGCTTCACATAACTTCATTTCCAACCAACCTGCTATTTTCCTGCATTAACACCGATCAGCCGTGAAACAGGAATTATACCGTAATCACAATGCCAATCATTAATTCTTTGCAAAAGTTAGATTCAAACCTAAAGTATTTCTTTGTTTCACTGTTAAGTTCAAATACCTCTTGAATGTGCCTCTCTTTGTCCAGCAATTCCTTCTTTTTCTTATCTATCACATCTTTTCTTTGTTTGGCCCAATCTTCTGCTTGTTTCTATTGACAAAAAAAAAACAAAAACAAACCTAACTAAGCCAAGCTCTGTAAAGTAGGTGCTCAATGCATGTGCATAAAGTATCAACCAAGGTCGGCCTGTCCAGTCCATACAGACTGACCTGAATCACAAACTGTTATATTTCCTGAATGTCCAAGGACCAATCAGCCCCATACTTCACTTGTTTGTTAGATCTATGGATCTATTATATACAGGATATTTGTTTTTTTTTGGTGAAAGATCGAAATATATTTCATCGAGTGAACACCATCGGTAATATTTTCACGAGTGGCACAGCCACAAGTGGAAATATTACCGATGGTGTTCACGAGATGAAATATATTTTGATCTTTTACCGAAAAAAAAAAAAAACAAAACAAATATTCTATTTATTTATGCGTTTAACCCTTTCTGGGAGGAGCTTTATCAAAATTCAGTACAGTTCTTTTCCCTTATTCCCCGTGGCGTACCCCTCCAGCATAGCAACGTTACGCCAAGCGCGAGAAATATAAGGTATATGACGTCATATTTCCCATCTGGTTGTTAGGCAGGCGCAATTTACCTAGGCAAAAAGAACGTGAAAATCGGTATTTTCACTGGTGGTACCATTGTAAGATCAAAAAATATTTTCACTGCTATTTCTCGATATCTTACCATAAAGCATGAAATAATATGTGATATCTTGCTCGGTTCAATGCATCATGGAACTGCACTGAATTCCCTTTTACCACAGCATGGCTCACATAAAATATATACTGAAAACATTCTAGTACAACTATCAAGTTAATCGAAAGAAAGAGGGGGCATGTAGAGCAAATCATCATAGCTTTCCATCCAATACTCTATTGTTGTAATGTTTACCAGGGCCCATTTCACCAATGTAGTTACAAACAAAATTTGTGTAAGTTTTAACTCTTTACCAAATAACAAAATTTTGGACTAGTCCAAACTGAAAGCATTTGCAGACGAAAAAATAAATGTAAATCAAAAATTAAAATTTGATTTGGAATAGGTAGAAAACATTGTGGGAAAAGGAGAAAATGCTGGTTACCAGCATTTTCTCCTTTTCCCACAATGTTTTCAAAAGGTTTCAATCTTAGGGGTGTAAAAACCAGGGATTGTTTGGTTAAGTAACTATAGTATGGTGGCATTAATGTAACAAAATCATAATGATAGTTATCATGTATCTAGTAGCAGATTAATGCCACTATGCTATAGTTATGAAAAACTTGCGCAAATTTTGTTCGTAACTACATTATAAAACAGGACCCAGTTGACTAAACTGAAATGTAATGTGGCTCATATAATGGATTTTGTATATGAAAAAGCAAAACCCAATGTAGGAGTAAGGAATAATTACTTTTATTTCATGCTTTCTGGTAGGATATCGAGAAATAGCAGTGAAAATATTTTTTTGATCTTACTCTGGTACGACCAGTGAAAATACCGATTTTCATGTTCTTGTTGCCTAGTTAACCCATTACCACACAATCCCTACTTTTGGCACCCCTGAGAAAGAAGCCTTTTGAAAACACTGTGGGAAAAGGACAAAATGCTGGTAACCAGCATTTTCTCCTTTTCCCACAGTGTTTTCTACCCTTCCCAGAACAAATTTCAATTTTTCAGTCACCTTTATTTTGTTATCTGCAAATGCTTTCAATTTGGACCAGTCTAAAATTTTCTCGTTTGGTAAAGAGTTAAATTGCGCATGCCTCACTACCAGATGGGATTTATGACATCATATTCCTTACATTTCTTGCAAATGATGTAATATTGTAATGCGTTGCTATGCGGTAGGAGTATGTCACCTGGAATAACTGAAAAGACCTGTACTGGATTTCGATAAAGGTTCTCCCAGAAAGGGTTAACAAGTTCTATATTTTCAACCAGAGTCTCGTTTTGTTCTTTTAAATTATGTATTCATCCGCACTATGTCCCTGATTTCCTCTCTCTATCCAAAGTATTGATTTCGACTATCAAACGAAAAATTAAAAATAATAATGTTAATAAGGTATTTAATAAATAGAAAATCAACTGGTTATTTTTGATATGAAAAATTTCTCACTCGGATGCGTTGTAAGGCGTTAAAAAAAACTCGTGCTATGCACTTGTTTTTTCAACGCCTCACAATGCATCCTTGTGAGATATTTTTCATATCAAAAATAACTAGTTGATTATCCTCTATTTAACATGAGGAGAAAATGCTAGTTTCTGCTTTTCTCCTGCATTTTCTCCTTTTCCAACAATGTTTTCATATTTTCTTTCTCGGGGTTGCTAAAACACTGGTTTGGGTAGCAGTAGTTTGCAGATATGACTGCAAAGGACAAATAGAGTTTCTTTCATTGCACTAGCTAACTCAAGTGAAAATGAAGGTCAGATTGAGTGTAAAATATTTACACATTTTAGTGAGATTAACTTGATTGACCTTCCCTAAGACATATAAAAGCCAATAAAATGACTTACAATTCAAATTTTAGATTTAGGAAAATTGTTATAATTAATCATACTTGAAATAATATGATTTGTCTTTGAAAGGAAAGAAAACTTGGTGGGAAAAGGGAGAAAATGCTGGTTACCAGCATTTTCTCCTTTTCCCATTAGGTTTTCAAAACCTATCTTCCACTGGGTTTATAGTTTAAACATATGTATTTCACATCAATTGAGAAACAAGTTCTAACAACTTATACTACTCTCTCTCGATTCTGCTTCCAGGGAAAAACATCAGTACTCCCACTAAATGTGTGGGCCAATGAAAAATCCAGAAGTTGAAACTGCTCCAGGGTATTGAACTCAGGACCTTAAGGTTATGAGGCCGACGCTCTACCTTACAGCCACAGACACTACCTCGCAGCCAGGGACACTGAGTTTTTAGAACAGGGTATTGTTAAGTAATGGGTTAAAAATTACTTTTAAAGCTTCAGCTTTCTTCTTCCTCTCTGCAGCCTCCAACTCGGGTGAGTTCTTTCCCAGGATCATCTTCCGCTCTTGATAATTTTGTTGTCTGATCTGACGTAACTTTTCCAAATATTCCTGCTCTTCACGGTTCCTGGATGATGCCGCTGATGACGGCCTTTCTTGTTGTCTCTCAGACACTCTGTTGTTGGCACCTGTAGATGTAAATGTTATGTATAGTAAGTAATAGTTACTTTACTCTTTACCTCTGACAAACCTTTGGACTCAACCAAATTGAAAGCATTAGCAGATAACATATAAAATGAAGTACAAATAATGATTTCTGTCGAAGATATGGCAGAAAACATTGTGGGAAAAGGAGAAAATGCTGGTTACCAGCATTTTCTCCTTTTTCCACAATGTTTTCAAAAGGCCTATTTCCCCAAATCATTAAAACTCAAGATTTTGTGGTAAAGGCTTTACTTAAGCTGGAGGTCATTGCAATCAGAATTGTGGATTCCAGGTAGAACTTATAGATTTTCTAAGAAGCAATCTTGTGAGCACCTGAGGGAGGTTTGTACTGGTTATTTTGTGCTGGTCCGAACAGTTGAGCTTGCCCTCTCTGTTTGTTGAGCTGTGCTTCTTTCTTCCTGTTGATAAAATCATCCACCAGTCTAGCCCGTTCTTCTTTCTGGTACTGAGCCCTGGAAATTGACATCAAACCGGTGATGTAACTAAATGTCTAAGCATAATGCTCGAATGAAATAATTGGTTTAAATCTTTACTATACAACAAATTTTACATCTGTCTTAACCCTTTACCTACGAAACATTTCCTGGTTTTTAAAAGAAGAGACAGAAGCTATTTGAAAACATTGTTGGAAAAGAAGAAAATGCTGGTAGCCAGCATTTTCTCCTTTTCCAACAATGTTTTCAACCCTGCTGGACACAAATTTCAATTTTTGAGTTACATTTGTTCTCTTGTTTGCCAATAATTTCAATTTGGACAAGTCAAAAATTTTGTCTCTTGGTAAACAATTAATTGAAAGCATTTGCAGATGTGAAGATGGCTACAATGGTGGGATTAATTTTGTCTTTGAGAGAGTAGGAGACACTGTGGTAAAGGGTTAAAATGTTCATTATCAACAGTGTTTCTTTTTCCTGTAATGTTTTCAAAAGCTGTCAAGCTCAGGGTTGCGGAAGCACAAGATTAGTTAGCTAACAGATTTACTTGTTTTTCACTTGTCAAGAATTATATAATAAATACTTAACGTTTGGAAATGCTTTCAATTTGGACCAGTCAAAAATTTTGTCGTGTGGTAAAGAGTTAAAGCTCATTTACACAGGAAATATGAAATTTGAAATAAAACTTAATCGATTTCTGCATACTACTATGACAATTTGACCAAGTCATGTATTCTTTTTTCTTTAAACCTTTACCAAACTGCAAAATTTCAGACCAATCCAAATTGAAAGCACTTGCAGATGACAATTTCACAGTGTCTCATATGACACATTTTTTCTTTGATAAGGTAGAAAACTTTGTGGGAAAAGGAGAAAATCCTGTATAAACCAGCACTTTCTCCTTTTCCCACAATGTTTTCCAAAGGTTTCTCCATGAGGGTTGTTAAAAGTGGTAATTGTGTGGTAAAGGGTTAAGTGAAATTTGTAGAGCAAATCTGACAATCTCTATAAATACAAAAGTGAAAATTGAATTTTTTATGGTACCTCTGATTATGTGCCTGGTATAATGGTGTTTGGGCAGGTGCTTTTGGGGCCTGTCTCCATACTGGAACTGGATTAGGGGCTCCAGGTAGGGGTCTGGGGGCTGCCATGTAAGCAGCTGCTGGTGCTTCAAAAAACATAAGAGGGAATAACTCATGTATAATTTTCATCAAAATATATTAAAGCAAAACTGCCAAAGGTCACGATATCCACCCATGTGGTCTTATCACTGAATCAGGAAAATCGTTTCAATGGCAAAAACTCTTGTACTAGTTAACTCTTTACCAAACAACAAAATATTTGACTGGGTCCAAATTGATAGCATTTGCAGAAGACGAAATAAATGTGACTAAAAAAAAAACTGATTTTTATTTTTTGAGGAAAGTAAGAAAATGTTGTGGGAAAAAGGAGAAAATGCTGGTAACCAGCATTTTCTCCTTTTCCAACAATCTTTTCAAAAGGATTCTGACTCAGGGTTGTAAAAACCAGGGATTGTTTGGTAAAGGGTTAAGTTGTCCATGCTCTTTAGTGCTATACCGTTTAAAATGGAAGTTTAAACTTACCTTGCGCAGGCACGCCTTCTTGTCTTTTCCTCAGTTCTCTCTCCTGTTGAAGTTTATCTAGATACTGGTTATAGTGGTCATATTTTCCTCTCTCTTTCTGAGCATTAGCATTGTAATCACCTCCTGCTGCAGGCTGCTACAAACAAGAGCAGTAGACTTGTTCAAAACAGAAAATTACATAAAAAAGAAAAGTGTTGTTTTGGATAAGTCGGTGCTGAGTGTTCAGCTCGATACGGAACTACACTATATGCAAATGTTCGAATGCCCATTGTCGGATGTCATAGGCAATGCAGTTCAATTCAAATCTTTGAAATACATTTTTGATTCAAACAGTACTTACTCTTTATTTAGTTATGAAAACACAGTAAGAAAAGTCAAGAGAGTAATTACCCTAGGTGGCACTGCAGGCTGTTGAACTCTAACTTGTTCTCTAGGGGACTCTCTCTTTTCTTGTTTCTTAAGAAATAAAAGAATAGAAAAGAGTTTGAGAAGAAAATGATTCAACAAACAAAATGATTAAGTAATTCTGTCACATCCAAACAGAGGGCATTCACTGGGTCAAACTAGAGGGTCGTTTAAGTCTGTATCCCAGAACTCTTTATCGAATAAAAAAATTTTACTCTGGTCCAAATTGGAAGAATTTGCAGACGACAAAATGAATGTAACTAAAGAATTGAAATCTGTTTTAAGAAGGTTGGGAAACATTGTGGAAAAGAAGAAAATGCTGGTTACCAGCATTTTCTTCTTTACCTACAATATTTTCAATAGGCTTTTTTCACAGGGATAGTGTGGTAAAGGGTTAACTGCCTTGTAGATCCACAGTCGACCATGCACTTATGCAGCAGAAAAACACACAATGACCTTAAGAGCTTGTATTGCAATAAAATTTCAAAAAAAAAAAAAAATTGTAGCCTTGTTACAGTGTACAATGATTTCAAGGGAGTTTAATGGAAACAAGTTTTTTTTAATATAGAAAACTAGGGTTATTTGCCTGAATAAGTTTACAATATAATCCTGACGTGAAAAGATTTTGAGAAAAAGGACGTTGGGAAAATGCAATTATTTGATCCGGTTGTTATTTGTTGCATGAATATGCTTTCCTTTTGGGCAAGTCTAAACTTCTGGCATGTGGTGAAGGGATAAATCTTCAAAAAATATTTTCAGACAAGACTTGCAGTGTCGTTCAAATGGTTTAATTTTTAAAGGGGGGGGGGGTTTGAAAACATTGTGGGAATAAGGAGGAAATGCTAGTCACCAGCATTTTCTCCTTTTCCCACAATGTATTCAAAAGGTTTCTTTTGAAGGGTTTCTAAAAGTCTGGATCATGTGGTAAAGGGTTAAGGCACATAGGGACAGACAGATGCATAGACAAATGCATGTTAAGACACAGGGCCATGACACAAGTTTGCTAACTTCTGGACAGAGGAACTAGAAATTGTAACTACATACCCCTCCACTATCAGACTCCAATGAACCAATTAGATTATTCCAGCCTTCTTCTCTGGCTTTGTTTATTCTTGCAAGCTGAAATATACATGTGCATAATCTTTCAATATAAAACCTCAACTGCCATAAACAGTGTTGTTAGTGAATGTCTACGAGTATTTTTCAAACATTTTTTTGAAAACAAGAGGGCCATTGGCCTTAAGAGTTCATCTGAGCAAAGGCACAGAGGATTGATGAAGGTGAAGACAGCCTTAATGTGATGATGTAAACATAAAAAAAATTTTCAAGGACATGTCAACTGACCTAATTTTTGATTATGCAAACCAATTTCAAACCGGTTCTATCAAATTTCATGAGTATCTGACTGAAAATGTAGCCTCTACAGTACACTTATGGTTTTTCTAACGTTTGACCCTGTGATCTACTTTTCAATCCTTTACACAATGTCGACTTTTAACGCCCCTGGGAGAGAAGCCTTTTGAAAACATTGTGGGGAAAAAAGAGAAAATGCTGGTTCTTGTAATATGGGCAAATCCACAATTTTGGTAAAAAGTATAAAGCATAGAACTACCTTTTGTTTGTCTTGTAACTCTTTGTGCCTCCTTTCATATTCTTTCTTTTGTATTTCTTCCCTTCTCTTCTTTTCTTTTTCTACCAATTCAAGGCGCCTTCTCTTGAGATCCTATGAATATCAGAAAATGATAGAAAATACAGAAATATTGTTGAATTAAATAAACTATGCTCTTTAACTCTTTATCAAGCAACAAAATTTTCGACTATCAAATTGAAAGCACTTGCAGACGTATAATTAAACATAACCAAAAATTGATATTTGTTTCTTGCAGGGTAGAAAACATTGAGGAAAAAGGAAAAAAAATGGTTAGCAGCTTCCTTCTTCTTTCTTGTGACAGACTATTTTAAAAATATACTTGCAACAGTAGAAACTCATCATTATCATTTTCTTCTATTGTCACAATCTTCTAAAAATTATGAGACCATGTATAAAACCTAAACCATCTGCAGGTGACAATGATTTAAGATATCATTTGTCAAACTCACGAAACTTTGTACATACTTGGATGCTTACCTGACTACTAGCAGGTCGGTTTCCAGCAGCACTTCCAGGTCTGGAGCCTGCAGCACTGCTAGGACGAGAACCAGCTGCACTTCCAGGTCGTGAACCTGCACTTCCTGGTCTCTTCTTATCAGCTGATGCCCTGTTTCAAAGATTTCTCAAGACATTTGTGTCCATAAGAAATAGACACTCAAGTTCATAGGACACAATTTTTATTCAACAGTTACACTCATCAAACTGTATAAAGTTTGTTTTTGTATCGTCTTAAGCCTTTATTAAACAATCCCTGGTTTTTACGACCCTGACATAGAAGCCTTTTGAAAACATTGTGGGGAAAGGAGAAAATGCTGGTTACCAGCATTTTCTCCTTTTCCGGCAATGCTTTCTACCCTGCTGGAAACAATTTTCAGTTTTTGAATTATATTTATTTTTCATCCAGAAATGCTATGAATTTGGACCAGTCTCAAATTTTGTCGTCAGGTAATGGATTAAATACTGTTTCAAACACTATTTCAGTATATTGCAGTTGCCAGGGCATATATCAGCACCAGTGCCTTGCAACAAAACTGAGACATTATTAGTTGTACTGTCAGGTGGCAGGGGACTTGGAAACTTATTCACGGCTATGGTGAATCATGTCGCCCCGAGCCAAAGGCATGGTGGCCACATGATTCGACACAGCTGTGAACAAGTTTCCAAGTCCCCTGCCACCTGACCGAATAACAAATTTATCATACTGCAAAGTTTTACCCTGTCAAAGCGCTTTAAGCAAAATTTTTCCGTTTTATGATCTCACGAGTTGAGTATGCTGATGAAAAAGAAATTCCCTTCTGAGTTCCCCAATGCAATGAAAACTGACGTCATTGGAAACTGACGTCACTAACACATGCAGTTTGGTGCATCAACGTGCAGTCTGGTGATCGATCAATGCCGCCATTTTGGAGGTTGTGTTGCATAATGTAGTACAGTTTACGGGGCACTCAAAAGGGATACTGGCTTTACTTACCTTTTGCCAGGGTACATGATATATGTTCCTGGCATGTTAACCAATCAGATCACGAGAAATTTCTTTGCAGTATAATAAACTATCCTTCCCAGAAATAGATTACATTATACACTTTACCACATAAACGAAGCGAAGAATTTTCAAAAGATTTGTGGGAAAAGGGAGAAAATGCTGGTAATGAACTAATATTGGCCCTCTTTGGCTACAAAACCAACTAAGCACTTCAAAGATTTCATCAATAGCACTATAACAATACCTGCTCTCCCTAGACTTTCCAACAACAGGGGCTCCGTATATTTTTGACGGGTCATATCTTTTCACTGCAGCCGCGGCAGCAGCAGCCCCTCCTATGTCTGCCCTGTTTCTTGCGGCTGAAAAAAGTGTTACCATAGAGATATCCAGTAAAACCATCAACTCTCTTCTTTTGTTTATAACAATTTCTTTTTAACTCTTTACCTAACTCAAAATTTTGGAGTAGTCCAAATTGAAAGCATTTGCAGATGACAAAATAAATGTGACTCAGAAATTGAAATTTAATTTGGCAAGGGTAGAAAACACGGTGGGAAGAGGAGAAAATGCTGGTTACCAGCATTTTCTCCTCTTCCCACTATGTTTTCTAGAGGCTTCATTCTCATGGTCGTCAAAAGCAGGGGTTGTGTGGTAATGGGTTAATGGGTATAACTTTTCAAGGTCCTACTATAGGCTCCTTTAGAAAAAAAAAAGCAGGGAAATGAGCATTTATATGTTACAGGCAAAAAGTTGGTTCCCCTCACAGATATTTTCAAAATTATTCCCCTCTATACCAAATGAAAATTTGTCAGACTTCTCTAAATTGAAAGTATTTGTTTTGGTACACAAATACAAAGAATGACCAAATGACTGAAAAACTATCCAAAAAAAAGGATAGAAAACCTTTAGGGAGACAAGAGAAAATTATTGTGATATTTTCAAAAACATTCTATTTCAGTTCATTAAGACATGGATTGTTTGGGAAAGCAATGACAGCAATATAACTCTTCCACAGATAACAAAATTTTAGATTCATTCATAAAGAAGCATTAACTCTTTACCACACAATCCCGACCTTTAACGACCCTTAGAAAGAAAGCCTTTGAAAACATTGTGGGAAAAAAGAGAAAATGCTGGTAACCAGCATTTTCTCCTTTTCCCACAATGTTTTCTACCCTTCCATAAACAAAATTTCAATTTCTGAGTCACACTGATTTTGCCGTCTGCAAGCGCTTTCAATTTGGACCAGCCTAAAATTTTGTCCTTTGGCAAAGAGTTAACAAAAAACTAAACTGTTGTCCAAAGGAAAGAGTTTTTCTTCAAAATGGTAGAAAACATTGTAGAAAGAAGAAAATGCTGGTGACCAGGGTCCAGATTCACCAACCATTCTTAAGAGTACTACATGTATTAGACTAATTTTCGAGAATTTTCTGAAATTGAAAGTAACATACCTTCTGATTTGCTAAACCAAATGGTTTAGCCAATCAGAATGTGTGTTACTTTCAAAATCCGGACTTTGACCAAGCATATTCTTAAGAATGGTTGGTGAATATGTCCCCAGGTTTCTCCTTTTTTTTGTCCCAGAATGACTTAATAACCTCATTTTCTCTGGGTTGGACAGTCACAGAAGGTGTTTTTTATTGAGAAAATTATACCTGAAGGTGGTCTAGCAGCCTCTTTAGGAGGGGGAGGTAATGCTCGTCCTAGTTTATGTCCATGCATCACTGTGTGACTGAATTCTGATGAAAGTTGCTGAAATAAAAGTTTATGTATTATCATAAAATACAGAGAGAGATTAACTTTCACCAAACCACAAAGTTTTGAACACAAAGACAGAAAATATTTAGGGAAAAGAAGAAAATGTTGGCTACCAGGATTTTCTCCTTTTACCAATGTGTTTTCAAAAACTTTCTTTCTAGATGAGGCTGACATTCTTACACTCTACCACTGTGTCACACAGGAAAAATCCTCACTTCATCTATTAATAAGCCAACCAAGAAATGAAGTTGATTATACGGGGTTAAATTACATAAAGTACATACTATCTAAACAGAAAGCTGTCATACTACCAAACAAAATGCTAAAATATGCCTACAGGTCTAAAATAACACACTTTAACCCTTTCCCAAACAAACGCTGGTTTTTACGTGCCTGCAGTAAAAGTCTTTTGAAAACACTGAGGGAAAAGGAGAAATTGCTCGTAATGAGCAGTTTCTCCTTTTCCCACAGTGTTTTCTACCCTTTTTAAGAACTTTCTGCCATTTTCTCCAAATCTAAAATTATCATCTGCAAATTCTTTTGGTTTGGAAGAGTCCAAAATTTGTCGTTTGGGAAAGGGTTAACCCTTACCAAATGACAAAATTTTAGACCTCTCCAAATAAAAAGAATTTGTAGATAACAGATGTAACGTAACACATATGAAATGATTTTTCCTTGATAGGGTAGAAAACATTGTGGGAAAAGGAGAAAATGCTGTTAACTAGCATTTTCTCCTTTTCCCACAATTTTTTCTAAAGCCTTCTCTCTCAGGAGGTGTTAAAAGTCGTCATTGTGTGGTAAAGTGTTAAGAAAGGAATACTGGGCCCAATTATAGTGATCTCTGATAAATGACACTTGCAAATAGACAAACTGTACATTTCCTCTTCCTGGCAAATTATACAGCAATATCTTACCTCTTGTGTAAGGAATTTTGGTATTCGTTGTGACAGTAATGGTTTTCTCAACACAGAATTAATGGATGGTCTGTCCCTGTAGAGTAAAATATATAGAGGATATTTGTTTTTTCAGTGAAAGATTGAAATTTATTTCATCGAGTGGGCACCATTCGTAATATTTTCACGAGTGGTGCAGCCACAAGTAAAATATTACCAATGGTGTTCACGAGATGAAATAAATTTCTATCTTTCACTGAAAAAAAAACAAATATTCTATTTGTTTCTTGCTTTCAACCCTTTCTGGGAGGAGCTTTATCGAAATCCAGTGCAGTTCTTTTCCATTATTCCCCTTGGTGTACCCCTCCTGTATAGCAACACATTACATGTACAACATTACGTCAAGCGCAAGAAATGTAAGGTAAATGATGTCATATTTCCCATGTGGTTGTGCGGCAAACGCAATTAACCTAGGCAACAAGAAGGTGAAAATCGGTATTTTCACTGGTGGTACCAGTTTAAGATCGAAAAATATTTTCACTGCTATTTCTCGATATCCTACCGGAAAGCATGAAATAAACACATTTATTTCACACCTACAATCTAACGTCCAATGAATTCGAATCGCTTTAATACTACCACGTGAGTACAGAATATCTTAGCCCATATTAGACGCTGTAGAGTCCAATACGGACTTTCTACGATGAGGCAAAGTCCAATATGGATTTTTCTAAACGAGGCTAGAGTCCCGGATATATCGATATTGGACCTGAAGAGTAGTCTATTGAATTCCATCATAAAAAAGCAACTTCAATACTCTCTTTTGATATGTTTTGATTTTTTTTTTTTCTTTTTTTTTTTTTTTTAATTATTCAAGTTGAATGACCCTATACTTGTCGTTTACTTTAAGTTCAATATGGAAGTGTGAAAAAAAGAGGTCATTTAACATGCTTAATTCGTACACTGCAGAACCGGTCTGAATTTTGGACTCGGCTGTCGCCTTGTCCAAAATATAGACTGGTTCTGCTGTGTACTCATCCAATAGAATTCAGTATTGTACCCAAGCATGTTGAATAACCTCATACTATTGCATGCACTGCAGACTTTAAGAAGTAAACTAAACCCAACATGTTCTGTAAACCTATACATTTTCATGGCTTGAAAAGTTTTTCCTTTAATGATTTTTTTAAACTTATTCTCAGTACTTAATCAATTACAATAGGATAATTCTTAACTTCTTTTTTGCTAAGCTGGTGGCTAATTTGGTAACATACAGGGCTTAAAACCAGAGGATTTTTGGTTTGCATCCTCAGTACAGCCAATTTCTTTTTTTTAATAGGACCGATGAATATCAGTGCAACTGGATTAATTTCTCTCTTGCTGCTGATCAGTGTTTGATGCTACTATGTGGAAAGCAGCCAGTCCTCTTTGGAAGGAGTGTAGGACAAAACTCCCCTAGGACAAAACCCCCCTAGGACAAAACCCCCCTGGACAAAACCCCCCTAGGACAAAACCCCCTTAGGATAAAACCCCCCTAGGACAAAACCCCCATCATATATAAAAAGCATATAAACAGCTCATATTTTTTCATGCTTTCCATACTTTTTGCATTTTTACTTTATTTCTTAAACAGGTTTAGACAAAATGGAATAAAATTTCAGTGTACTTGCAATAGGAAAACTGAACTTTTAACTTGGTATTTGGGTGGTCAGAGGACAAAATTTTGTAACACCAAATATTGAAAGTAGTTGCATAAGAAACTAGAAAGTGGGTGAGATTTGAAAAAGTACATAGTGTTGGATAGAAATCAGTGTGGGAAAAGAAGAAATTGCTGCTTATGATAAAACACATTTTTGGTCATAAAGGAAAAAAAATAATTTTTTTTAAAACACATTTTTGGTCATAAAGAAAAAAAAATTTTTTTAAAACACATTTCTGGTCATAAAGAAAAAAAAAAAAAAACATTTTTAAAAACACATTTTTGGTCATAAACACAATTTTAAGAAAAAAAACTTAAAAAATCAATTTAACTTATACGAATTAATTATTTTTTTACAACCAGGGGGGTTTTGTCCACTTTTCACTTAACGGTGTGGGGGTTTTGTCCAGGGGGGTTTTGTCCAGGGGGGTTTTGTCCTAGGGGGTTTTTGTCCGTACCCCCTTTGGAAGACAGTTGTGCTATGTGCTCTAACATGCCAATTTCTTGGACATTCGGTAAGCTTATATCTAAACTGAATTATATACAGAAAACACTGGCAATGAGAAATGAAATCAACTCTTTACCAAATTTCAAAATTTTAGGCTGGTTTGAATGGAAAGCATTGCAGACTTCAGCACTAAATTTGATCAATATGATGATTTCTGTATTTGATAGGGGCAGAAAACATTGTGGGAAAAGAAGAAAATGTTACATGTATTTATCAGTTTTTCAAAAGCCTTCTGCATGTTTCTTGGGGTCGTTAACTCATTACCAAATGACAATATTTTAGGCTTGTCTAAATCGAAAGCATTTGCAGACAACATAATAAAAGGGACTAAAAAATTTGATTTCTTTTTTTTTGTGATAGGTAGAAAACAATGTGGGAAAAGGAGAAAATGCTGGTTACCAGCATTTTCTCCTTTTCCTAAAATCTCTTCTAAAGGCTTCTTTCTCAGGATCGTCAAACAGTAGGGATTGTGTGGTAACGGGTTAAAGATCAGTATAATGAGGAAAAGAGTTAAATTGGCAGGAAGTATAATTACCTTGGTGCTCTTTTAAAGAGCTGTGCTATCAAATTTCTAAGTTCATAACTGTATTTTGGTGATACTGGTGGGTAAGATCCTCTGAAATATACATGAAATGACATAGATAACAAGCTGTCATACTTTATATGAGCTGGGCTTTGGCAAAAGACATCACTGTGATGCATAATAACAAATAAGTCAACACATATAAGAGCTCCAGATAGAGGGAGTGATTTTGTTTTTAAAGTTGGAAATATTAATTATTCTCTATTAAACCCTATGTAATGGGTACTCATTAGAATCGTCTCATTGAGACGATTCTAATGAGTACCCACAACATAGGGTTTGGAGGAGAAATAAGGGGTTTAGAATACCATCACTCCCTCTTATCTGGAGCCCTGACATAGCATTATGAGAACCCATAAAATTCACTTTGTCAAACAACAGACTGAATATGGAGTTAGACTGGTCCTTTGACATGCAAAAATTTACCAATGGCAAAAAGCGAAAAGTTTTGACCCAGTCAGCTTGTGCAGACAGTGCAGGATGATCTGGGTCAATACCTTTTGCAGAAACATTAAACCCCACAGTGCCAGAGCCCTCCACATACTTATGTGTATGAATTCACAGTCAATTGTACCACAGGCCTTTGAAGCTCTATTAGTCTATCACAGAACACTAAAATTGTCTCTGGTTGATCATTGAACCTTCATAGCAGATTGGTGCATCGCCTGTGTATCACTGAATATATCTACAAACTTTCATTAACACTGTTACTATAAATAGTACATTTGGGATTCCCTCTGGATTGTATTTGCATCTTATTATATACAATATAGAGAGGGAATCCCCAGTGTGCTATTTATAGTAACAATGTCCAATAATTAAAATTTCTTTATCACTCTACAGACCAATGGAGTTTCAGAGGCCTATGATTGTACTTAGCCAGAGTAGCTCAAATAAGAGACCACAGAATTTTTCTTTTTTAATCACTGGATATGTTAGGGAAGTGGCTTCAGTTCTCATAGCTTGCAAACTAAATTTGCTTATAGTCTTTCTGATGGGACTTTTAAATCTAGGTCCCCTTGGATGTTTTTATACATCAGATGTTGTTATACTTCTACAGAATGGGACAGGATGGGTTTTGTCTTGTATCTTGTTCTATCCAAAATAACATAAACAGCCATTTTGGCGGGGATTGTTAGTTGTGGGATGGAACAATAAATTATTCAAAAACAAACATTGATTTCAGGCAGAAACAAATTAAGTGTGTATATAAAATAAAATCAAATAAAACATATAAGTCCTGTTGCTTGAAAGGAAAGAAGATTGTGACAATTTGAAGATCCCTCATTTTACATGAATTTAAAATTTACCATAGTACTTCTTAATACTTCTAAAAAACAATGGCATCAAATAAAGCTTTAACAAGAGAAAACAAGAGCGGCAAATTGTCGCAAGATACGCCCGTCTTACCCCAAGTTGTAAAGCTGGGGCATGCACTGGACAAAATTCAAGTACGAAAAACAACAAAGGGCAATAACTCAAAAATTAAGCAAGCAAGAGTTGTGATTTCTAGACACTGCACTCCCCATCGATGAGATCTATCCACCCATGAAATTTCATAACCCTAGCTAGTATAGTTTTAGAGATATGCTTCGGACAAAAATCAAGTATGAAAAACGAAAAAGGGCAATAACTCAAAAATTAAGCAAGCAAGAGTTATGATTCCTGTGCACTGCACTCTGCCTCGGTGAGATCTATCCACCCATGAAATTTCATAACCCTACCTAGTATAGTTTTGGAGATATTCACCGGACAAAATTCAAGTATAAAAAAACGACAAAGGGCAATAACTGAAAAATTAAGAAAGCAAGAGTTATGATTCTTGTGTACTGCACTCCCCCATAGTGAGATCTATCCACCCATGAAATTTCATAACCCTAGCTACTATAGTTCTGAAGATATGCTCCGGACAAAATTCAAGTATGAAAAACAACAAAGGGCAATAACTCAAAAATTAAGCAAGCAAGAGCTATGATTCTTGTGTACTGCACTCTCCCTCGATGAGATCTATCCACCCATAAAATTTCATAACCGTAGCTAGTATAGTTTTGGAGATATGCTCCGGACAAAATTCAAGTATGAAAAACGACAAAGGGCAATAACTCAAAACTTAACACAGCAAGAGTTATGATTCCTGTGCACTGCACTCCCCTCGATGAGATCTATCCACCCATGACATTTCATAACCGTAGCTAGTATAGTTTTGGAGATATGCTCCGGACAAAATTCAAGTATGAAAAACAACAAAGGGCAATAACTCAAAAATTAAGCAAGCAAGAGTTATGATTCCTGTGCACTGCACTCCCCCTCGATGAGATCTATCCACCCATGAAATTTCATAACCCTAGCTAGTATAGTTTTGGAGATATGCTCCGGACAAAATTCAAGTATGAAAAACAACAAAGGGCAATAACTCAAAAATTAAGCAAGCAAGAGTTATGATTCCTGTGCACTGCACTCCGCCTTGATGAGATCTATCCACCCATGAAATTTCATAAACCTAGCTTGTATAGTTTTGGAGATATGCTCCGGACAAAGAACTGGACACCGCCCGCCCGCCCGGACGCCCTCCCGCCACGGGTGATCCCATAATACGTCCCGTCTTCGACGGGCGTATAAAAATGAAGCACAGAAATATAAAACTGAATTTTTACCTTATAATTTTCAGCACTAAATTTTTCATATTGCCAGCTTCAAACTGAAATAAGAATGAAAGAAAAAGAGGTCCAAAATGAAACTAAAGCCTTTACTACACAATCCTGATTTAAACCCTTTCCCAAACAATCCCTGGTTTTTATGACCCTGTAATGAAAGCCCTTTGCAAACATTCTGGGTAAAGGAGAAAATACAGGTAACCACCATTTTCTCCTGCTCTCACAATGTT
Organism: Tridacna crocea; assembly: GCA_943736015.1. Lineage (NCBI taxonomy): Eukaryota > Metazoa > Mollusca > Bivalvia > Cardiida > Cardiidae > Tridacna > Tridacna crocea. The sequence goes on from OX031063.1 coordinate 50,747,938, forward strand.
TTCTACCCTGCTCGAAATAAATTTCAATTTTTGAGTTTTTGTTTTGTCCTCTGCAAGTGCTTTTAAGTTGGATCAGTCTAAAATTTTGTTGTTTGGTAAAGAGTTAAAAAACCCAAAGAAAAAGCTCTTTGAGGAAGGAGAAAATGCTGGTAAGCAGCATTTTCTCTTTTTCTCACTATGTTTTCTTTCATGTTCAGGACAGAAACCATCTTTTCAGCAACGTTAAATTTGTGTTCTGTACATGCTTTCAATTTGGTTGAACCTTAACTTTTGTAATTTGGTAGAGACATAATCTCTTATCCTGTTAAGAAATTTATTAATACTTGAATTACATGTATTTTTGCCACTTTCAACAGTGAGGCATGATAAAATCTCACTCTTTCGGGTCTTTTGGTTTAACCAGGTCTGCAATGCCTTGCTAAAGGGCACATCCAGCTGACCAGCTCCTAAATGATACATATGTCAATCTGATTGATGAAGCAGGCACAATAAGAAAAAGAGGACTGCATGCTGGTGCAAAAGCTCACTGCATTTGCTTGTACATTGAAGTTCCAAGTTGAAAAATTGAGGCATAGCTGTGTCAAAACTTCTTGTTTGGGTTAAACTTATTCAGATTTAACCCTTTTGCTACTAAGCGCAACACACTTTTGCGTACGATGTAGATGCAAGATCAGACTACACAGAATGTACAGTCTGATCTTGCATTTACACTGTGCGATAAGGAGATGCTATTCCAGACAGATAAAAAGACATTGAAATGGCACAATTTTGACGTTTACTATCAAGCAGAAAATTTCATGTTAGGTACCGGTATTCAGCAGGATAGTGGTTAAAGTGAATATCTATAATATCGATAGACATTATGAAGAACTGTCAAAGTTAACATTGGCTTTAACCCTTTCCCAAACAGTCCCTGGCTTTCATGGCCCTGAAAAAGGAGCCTTTAGAAAACATTGTGGGAAAAGGAGAAAATGCTGGTAACCAGCATTTTCTCCTTTTCCCACAATGTTTTCTACCCTCCCACTACAAATTCCAATTTTTGAGTTATCTACAAAGGCTTTCAATTTGAACCAGTCTAAAATTTTGTCATTTGGTAAAGAGTTAATGGAAAAATTTGATAAAGCTTTTATTACTTACTGCATGTTTGAGGGTAGCCAACTCATATAGAACACAACCAAGGGACCATATATCACTGAAATTAGATAGGATAAAATTTGAAAGAAATTGAGTTTACTTCAGTGTACAAACATTTGTACTTGATTGGTCACAAGTTTAACGTATCTGTAAGGGACATATTTTAAGTACTGGCAAACAGATTGATTGATGGTTTAATGGGTTGTATGATGTATAATGCAGTTTTCAACATTATTTCAGTTATATCGCTGCAGCCAGTGCACCTATCCATGCTTTCCTGGAGTATCTTTTACCAGTACTCCACATGATTTTCTTTCCAAACCACTGGCTGCTTTCCCACATAGCCATCATCGAAACAATGGTAAGAGGTGGGAGAAGATTGAATCCTGTTGCAATGACTATCATCAATCCTCGGAAAGAAATTGGCTGAGCCGGGGATTGCTGGCAAACAGTGGAGTTATGTAAATGACCAATACCTGTACTGCGCAGAAATGATTAAAAATGTTCCTCTTAATATTCAACCTGGACCTCTACATACTTTTCCAGCCTCAAAATCTACATGGACAATGCATTTTTTTACAAACTTCTTTCGGCATACTGTCTCTATACGAATAAAGAGCACTTTCTATTGCTCATTGGGTTGTAAACCAGCCACCTTTTAACTCTTTACCAAATGACAAAATTTTGGACCTGCCCAAATTGAAAGCATTTACAGACAACAAAATGAATGTGACTGAAAAATTGTATTTGGTTTGGGAAGGGTAGAAAACATTGTGGGAAAAGGAGAAAATGCTGGTAACCAGCATTTTCTCCTTTCCTTACAATGTTTTTTAAAGAGGCTTCTTTCTTGGATTCATTAAAAGTCGGAATTGTGTGCTAAACTGTTAAGCAAGATTTGAGGTAAGGATTGAGCTAAAAGTTACAAGAAGAGAGGTCAGGACAGTAAGGAGGATGTGGTAAAACATCAGTTTTTCTGTTCCTCTACATATGCTCAAACCAGGGCCACAATGTTTTCTGCACCTTCAAAGACAAATTCTATCGCTTGAGCCACCTTTAACCCATTACCCCACAATCCCTACTTTTATCGACCATGAGAAAGAAGCCTTTAGATAACATTGTGGGAAAAAGAGAAAATGCTAGCAAAGAGCATTTTCCCCTTTCCCAACAATGTCTTCTGCCCTTCATAAAACGAATTTCGAATTTTAAGTCACTTTTTTTATGTCGTCTACAAATGCCTCCGATTTGGACGAACCTAAAATTTTGTTATTTGGTAATGAGTTAATCGGTAGTCTGCAAATTCTTTGAGTTGGAATAAATCTGAAGTTTTGTCATGTGGTAAAGGCTTAACCCTTTACCACATAATGACAACTTTTAAGGACCCTGGGAAAGAAGCCATTTGAAATTATTGTTGGAAAAGGAGGACATGCTGGTAACCAGCATTTTCTCCTTTACCCACAAAGTTTTCTACCATATCAAATAAAAATTACACCATTTAAGCCACACTAAAATTGTCCTCTACAAATGCTTTCCATTTGGACAAGGCTGAAATTTTGTTGTCTGGTAAAGGGTTAAACAAAAGGAAAAACAAAGGCATGGCACCTACCTTTTATTATTGTAAGGTTTATTTTCACATATTTCTGGACTAAGATAGTATGGGGTACCTATACACGTTCTGGCTAGTTCAACTGTACTGTTTAATACTTTAGCTATACCAAAATCACCAAGTTGTATCATTCCTTTACTTGTCAGGAAAATATTCTGAAACAGTAATGAGAAAACATGTGACCGAAACAATCAACTTACAACCATCATTATAGACATGAATTAAGTTGCCTAATTTGACTAAGCAAATCCAGGACTTTGAAAAGATATTATTTTTATTAAAAATTCATGAATTATTAAACAGGATCTGAGTTTTACATTTTACAAAACAAATTCTTGTTTGAACAACCTTGTGGAAGACAGTATGTAAAAATAGTAAATGGGAAAGAGAAAATACCAATAAAGAGCATTTTCTCCCTTTCCCACAATGTTTCTACCCTTCTAAATGTGAATCCAATCATTTGAGTCACCCTTGATTTTTTTTGTGCAAATACGTTTAAAAAATGGAAAATCCCTAGGCAAAAGCTGTAAATCAAAATCATTCTACACAGCACTGAATAATCTCAAAATATGACTATTAGAGGTTTCTGTAGACCAAAAATTAATGTGGTATTTATCTAGGTGTAAAGCTGATTATTTCCTGGAGACAAGTTTTCAGTCCAGATAACAAATTAGACAACATCCGTATTAAACATGGATATATTTAAAAAGTTTGTACCAAAAATAGAATTGGCTTGTCTCTCTACAACTTAAAACTCCCCACTGTTAAGAAAAAAGTGATAGAATTTCAAGCAAAAAAAATTAAAACCTGGTAACTCTTTACTACACTGTCCCGACTTTTAATTACTCTGTGAAAGAAACCTTTGGAAAAAATTGTGGTAAAAGGAGAAAATGCTGGTGACCAGCATTTTCTCCTTTTCCCACAATGTTTTCCACCCTTCACAAAACAAATTTCAAATTTTCAGTGACTTTTATTTTGTCGTCTCCCTATGCTTTCGAATTAGACAGGCTTAAAATATTGTCGTTTGGTAATGAGTTAAGCAACCAAATGTTGTACTGAAGAAAGTCCTATAATCTATTTACCTGAGACTTGATATCTCTGTGTAGAATCTTTCTGTCATGTATATGTTTGATGGCAAGACACATCTGTACAAACCAGTCCAAAATCTATAAATAAAAAGAACTTTTAATTAGACTTGATTATTAATTTTAAACATGTACCAAACAACCCCACATTTTGACAATGTGAGAAAGAGGACTTAAGAAAATGTTGTGTGGAAAGTAGAACATTTCTCATTTTCTCACAATATTTTCCACCCTGTATATAACAAATCTCATTGATAAAGATATAATCACTTTGTAACCTGCATGTATTTTTTACTTTAACCAGTCTAAAAGTTTGTTGTTTGGTAAAAAATTAAGTTGAGATTTTTTTTCTAATGCAGTGTGGGATGGCTCTTTTCCAAAAGACAAAAAGGGACTTTAAAAACACAATAAAACCATACTTCATGTCTATGGGAAACGGAAAAACAAAAGCAGTATATATCTAAATCAAGTAAATATAATATCTACTGCATGTGTGACCATAACTTGGTATAACCTTTGATACAGAAAGGTTACTACTAGATGATACGGATGAAATTTTTGTTTACATTTCATACCTGGTCTTCTGAGAAAAGGATGCCTTTCTGTGTGTTGATCTTTGCATATAAATCACCTGAAATGTACAAAAAAAGTTACTGTAAAACTTTCATCCTGAACTTTCAACCTTTCATCCTGAATATTTATGAACCATGCTCTATGAAAAGGGTTTTAGATTACCAACCAAGCCTGGACCCTAATAAACTGACTATTAAAAACATTGTGGGAAACTGACAAAATGACTGAAACCAGCACTTTCTACCTTTTCCACATTGTTTTTTACACTTTCAAAGAGAAAGTTCAGTTTATGATTCACTTATACTTTTTCATTGGTATATGCTTTCAATTTGGACGAACCTAAAATTTTAAGTTAATACATTTACAAAAAGTAATGACCCAGGTCAGCCTGTGTAGTTTTTGCAGACTGACCGAGGTGGTCAATTTTCGGTACTGGTCAATTTTCTGCATGCAAAAGAACCAGTCTATGTCATGATTCAGTCATTTGCTAGACAAAACAGATTTTATGGATAAGTAATTTTATGATGACTAGCTTGGTTTAATAGCTCACAGAGATCCATTAACCCTTTACCCCACAACAAAACATTAGACTCTTTCAAATTTAAACGCATGTGTAGACCACAAGAGAGATTTATGTGAATCAAATACTAAGCTTTGCCTTGGAATGGGTAGAAAACATTGTGGAAAAGGGAGAAAATGTTGGATACCAGCATTTTCTCCTTTTTCCACAATGTTTTCAAAAGCCCTCTTCTTCAAGGTTGTTAAAAGGTGGGATTGCGTGGTCAAGTGTTAAAGCCTGTTTTTGGTGTCTTCCCATTTGTCCCACATTTTGAAAAACCAATACAGCTTTACCTGTATGGATTAAGGGTGATATGAGGGTAAGTGTAAATATATAGTCTGTATCAAACAGTGTAATTTCACATGGTAATCACTAGCTTGATTAATTTCTTGGGGAGCTGTGGGAAGTTATAAGAGCTTGTATGTGAAGGAATAATCAAGCACACTTCCTGTAAGTTTACCTATCTATAGCTGTTCTTAGACCAATAAAAGCTTGACTGTCTTTGGATGTACACCTTAGTGGAGCCAATCAGCTTTTTCCAAATAAGTCCTTTTCTCATCTTGTTACCAAGCTAAAACTCCATACAATTCTTAACCCATTACCACACAATCCCTACTTTTGACGATCATGAGAATGAAGCCTTTAGAAAATATCGTGGGAAAAGGAGAAAATGCTGGTAACCAGCATCTTCTCCTTTTCCCACAATGTTTTCTACCATTCACATAAGAAATTTCAAATTTTCAGTAACATTTATTTTGTCTTCTGCAAATTCTTTCAATGTGGACAAGCCTAAAATATCGTTGTTTGTTGACAAGTTAAGTCTTCGTTATTTTAACCCTTCATTGTGACTACCCTGGGGATAAAAGCTTTAGAAATCATTTTAAGTAAAGGGCAAATTTTTGTTACCGGTATTTTCTCCTTCAAAGGTGATTTTAATTGTCTGAGACATTTTGTTGTTTGCCAATGATTTCAAACTATTGACAAGTTTAGAATTCTGTTGTCTGGCTAAGATTTAACTCTTTGTCATGACTAAGGTCCCAAACACAGGCTTCTGTACTTACCTCCAGCACAATAGTCCATAACAATGTACAAATTTCCATGCTCTGAAATGAATGAAACAAGAACATTTTATACACGTATCTTAGCTCTTTACCAAACCCAAAAAATTTGGATTAGTCCAATTCAAAGCATTTGCAGACAACAAAATAAACAAGGCTAAAAAACTGAAACCTGTTTTGGGAAGGGTAGAAAACATTGTGGTAAAAGGTAAAAATGCTGGTAACCAGCACTTTCTCCTTTTCCCAAAATGTTTTTAAAAGGCTTCTTTCAGGGGTCAGGATTGTGTGGTAATGGTTTAAAATACTGATTCTCAACAAATTCCATTCTTTATGTGCCTGCTTTTTGTTCGCATCTTATCCCTCTAACTCTGTACCAACAAACAAAATTTTGGACGTCCAAATTGAAAGCATTTGAAGACAACTTAGCAAATAAGGCTCAAAGGGGACAAGTTTTCTTCTGTAAGGTGGAAAAAAATTGTGGGAAAAGGAGAAATGTTGGTAACCATCATTTTCACCTTCTCACACAAACGGCTTCTATATCAGGGTCGTCAAGTCGGGATTGAGTGGTAAAGGGTTAACATACAATACCATGATTTAACTAAATTGTTTTCTACCTTATGAAAAAGTGAAATCCATGCATTTGTATTTTGTATTTGTACTTCAGTTTGTCTGCATTTCGATTCCTCAATCGATTACTTTAAATCAGCCTTTAGTTTCAAGTCTTTGATACGCACATGTGTTTCCTGGCTTTTTCATACCAGTACTAACACAACTTTCTTTCCAAAGCCACCAACTACTTTTCTCACATGCTTCAGCAGAGGTGAGAGGCGAAAATACGCCGGTACTCCTGGAAAAACAAATATGATGACCTAAATAGTTGAATATCCAATCGCGCTTTTGAATGTATAATTTGTGGAATACAAACAATTCAGTTACCTTCAAATGATTCCCGATATGCAACAATGTTTGGATGATTCAGCTGCGCAAGTACAGACACCTGAAAAGAAATGAAAGAAATATCAACATCTTACCACACCATCCAGAGATTTAATGACCCTGGGGGAGAAGCTTTTGAAAACATTGTGCATAAGGAGATCCGAGATAATGCCAGTAACCTTTTCCCACAATATTTTCTACCCTATCATAGCAAAATTCCATCATTTGAGCAATGTTCAAATCGTTGTCTGCAAATACTTTCAATTTGGACAAGTCTACAGTCTTATCCTGTGGTAGAGAGTTATTTCTTTACCAAAGGACAAAACTGTAGACTGGTTCAAATTGAAAGCCTTTGCAGACTACAAAATAAATGTGACTGGAAAGTTGAAATTTGTCCTGGGAAGGGAAGAAAACATTGTGGGGAAAAGGAGAAAATGCTGATTACTAGCATATTCTCCTTTTCTCATAATGTTTTCAAAGGGTTGTTAAAAGTAGGGATTGTGTGGTAAAGGGTTAATTATACACACATCAGATCATATTTTATATCACATTTGTCACATTAAGTATGTTCAAAGCATTTAAAAATGAAAGGTGGTGTTTCTATGATTAACTTTTTATGATGCTATCAACAGTATTTCAGATATGTCACCCCTACTGCTTATTTATTCATGTCTTCCATAGGTTTGGCCAGTGCTAGGATTTAGTTCTGCTCTACCTTGCCCAAGATCATTTTGTCTGTCCTAACCCTACAATTTAGGTCTAGGTTTTTTTGGTTTATCTTTACCAAATGACAAAATTTCAGACTCCACCAAATTGAAGCATATGCAGATAACAATATTAACCCTTTACCAAACAATCCCTGGTTTTTACATCCCTGAGGTAGCAGCTTTTTGAAAACATTGTGGGAAAAGGGGAAAATGCTGGTAAGCAGCATTTTCTCCTTTTCCCACAATGTTTTCTACCCTGCTGGAAACAAATTTCAATCTTTGAGTTACCATACTCTTTTTTTTTTTGTTGTCGGCAAGTGCTTTCAATTTGGACCAGTCTAAATAAGTACCAACAACATAGGGTTTAGAAGAGATCTGGAGGCTGCTCTGGTCAATGTAAAGGAAAATAATCAGATATTCCAGTTCTGATTATGGTCATCCAGTGATAAGAAAACTGTACGCTGTAAATGAAAAACACACAGATCCTAACCTCTTTTCGTGCCTCTTCTCTTTCTTTTGAACCCATCTAAAAAGAAAAAGGATACTTTAGGAATACATTACAACACATCAAATGGAGTAAAAGCATTACACTTGAGACACATTTTCAAATAAATTTTCTCTAAACTTTATTCTTATGACAGATATGATAATAATATAGAGACTTTTAATAAAAAATGCACAAATTCCAAATAGGCAACCATCATTTACACCATAAATCTCACCCCACAAGAGCAATGAGAAGAGCATTTATGATATTTTCTCCAAAAGTAAAGTTTTTCCAGTGGCATCCCATTTCGATACAGATTTTTTTGAGTATTCAAAAGGTCTCTTTTCTTTTTAGCAAACAGCAAAACTTCGGACTTGACCAAATTGAATGTTGGCTGTTGTGCCACTGTATCCACCTCTTCTTTATTTCTGCATTTTACAGGCACTTCCAGTTTAATGTCAATCTTAAAAATGTACTTTACTTCCTGATCACTCATTTGTCTATTTAGTTTTACATCAAAATCTTAAAATTAACCCATTACCACATAATCCCTACTTTTGACGACCCCGAGAAAGAAGCCTTTAGAAAACATTGTGAGAAAAGGAGAAAATGCTGGTAACACAATCCCTACTTTTGACGACCCCGAGAAAGAAGCCTTTAGAAAACACTGTGAGAAAAGGAGAAAATGCTGGTAACTAGCATTTTCTCCTTTTCCCACAATGTTTTCTACCCTTCACAAAACAAATTTCCAAATTTTAATCACTTTTATTTTGTCGTCTGCAAATGCTTTCGATTTGGACAAGCCTAAAATTTTGTCGTTTGGTAATGAGTTACGGCCATAATACCATGTCTTCTCTGAAGATATTCCATATATCAATTACTCTTTGGTTGAACAAGTATTTTCTAAAATTTGAATGGCACAAGCTTTTGTTCAAGTTTTTGCTGTGTCTTTTTAATAATCCTTTGCTGTTTATTTCAAACAAGTTCTTTGCTACAGGTCTCCTTGTCATAATCCCAGGTATTTTAAACACTTCTTTCATGTCCCCACTTTTACATCTAGATTTCAGGGATATCATTTTCAGTTGTTTGAGATATTCTTCACAGTTGAGGTTGCTGATTGAAGGAATCTGTTTTGTAGAATGTCTTGGTGATAAAATCTAACCTGCAGCCACAAAAAACTGTAGGAGTTCGCGACACAAAATTACGAGTATTTTGTACACAGACGAACACACAGACTGACCCATGGACGGACCCAAGGACAGACTGGCCGATTCCAGTATACCCCCGAAAACGTTTGTTTTGCTGGGGTATAAAAAAAAAAAATGCAAACAGGCCCATTTCAATTTTCAGTATTTCTGAATCTAACAAAACTAAAAAAAAATGTATACACATACCCGAAGGATATTGATTTCTTTGATCACCATTTGGCTGTTGTCTTTCTTACGTTTAACAAGATCTGCCTTTCCAAATGCACCTTCTCCAATTTTCCTTACTCTCATATACTTTTCCATGTCGATCAATAAAATATGTATCTGAACTTCAACAGAAAAATCAAATATTCAGCTATGGTTCCCGAAAAAAAAGGGACATTACTATAAGCTGAACCTAAATGTTATAGAAGTTAGCGAGTCATCTTTTTTTCCTGCAGTAACTGTGCATGATTTTAACGCCCAGAACAATTTTACGAGCTAACTTTTGTTTTCATCGGTATTTTACGACGGAAGTTTATATTGACTACGAAACATCAAATTTACGAATCGAAATTTAATGAAATAATAAAGCAGGGTATTAATAAATATGATACACAGAAGATAATTAAGGGTAAAAATTTTGTCTTTTGTATTTTTTTTCATTGAAATTAGTAATATAATAGTTGAAAAAATTCTTTACTTTGTTCAAGAAATTTAAATAACTTTTATTGTTTCGTCCAGATTTCAAGGTTATAAAGATGGCTGCCGCTGTCAGATTTGGAAAACATCTGAAGGAACTGAGATTGCATCTATGTCAAACATCACCTGCTAGCCAAGGAGTTAGGTAAGTCAGACGTGAAGAAATTCGTTAAGTGTTCAATTTGTTGTTGTTGATGTTTGTATCATGAACTAAAAATGACTAATTCTGATTCATCATTGGATTTCGTGTTTTTTACATTCAGTCTGAAGGGTTGATCCGATGTTATTTTTGTGACTGGGTCTCTGCATCCCTTCACATCAGCCGGTCTTTAACACGTTTTGGAAATTTCAAAATCTTACCGGTCGATCTTTCACTCTGCTTAATGTGTCTTGAATCTGCTTGTCATCGGTATCAGGAGAACTCGTACCATGGAGAATCTCAAGGGTATGAGTTCTCCAGAGAACTCGTACACCCACTACTAAATATAATGATAGTTTAACACCATGTTGTCAACTTTTATTTTTATATCAATTTGATGTAGATTTGATGAAAAATGTGTGTGTGTTTTTTCATGTGTTGAAAAGACATAAATAAAGTAAAGAAACTTGTGTGTTTTCTCATACAGTGTATGTTGTTTATATTTTGTGTTTGAAAAGGTGAGAAAACCTGTGGGAAAAAGAGACTGTGTTGGGCCTTAATATCTGATTTTGCACCTTTTTTCACAATGCTAATGAAAACTTCTTCAGTGTGTTTGAAAGTCGAGATCGTGTAATAAATGTATCGGAAAAGATAAAGGAAGTCTGTGCAATGAAATAAGGGAGAGAGAGAGAGAGAAAAAAAAGCAAATATTGCTATAATTATGTGAACTCAACATTTTAGTTTCTTCAAAATCCTACACATCGGCAGACGACAAATTCATATTTGGTACAAATGGACATCAGTTCTCTGAAAGGGTGGAAGAATTGTGGGAAAATGAGAAAATACTGGTTATTAGCCCCCCTTGTTTCCAACAACAGTTTCAAAAGCTGCATGTATCTCCCACAGGGTGGTATTTAGTAACTCGGCACTATTTGGTAAAGAGTAAGGTAATGATCCATCAAGATTCAAGATATAGATTTCTTCTTTTAATGTTACATTATTTAAAAAGATGGTTATACTTGTTTTATCCTACTCAATGATGTTTGTAGAAATCTTTTTCCTTGTAAAAAATGTGATTGAGAGGGTTTAACTGTACAAAGGAAAAAGGGTCTTCAAAAAATTATTGGAAAAAGAGGAAGGACTGGTTACCAGCTTTCTCATTTATTGCCACAAAGTTTTTTGAACTGTGTTAAAAGTCAAAATGTTTTCTTTTGGGGTTTTTAAACTTCAGAATTGTTTGGAAAAGGATTGAAATAGCCTGATGAGTCACTTATGAATTATACCTAGAAAATACATTTTCAGGGATTTCATCAATGGAAATTATGTGGCTATAAAGAAAAACAACCCAAATTTGCCCATACTCATCCGAGAGTGCAGTGGAGTACAACCAGTTGTATATGCGAGATATGGTAAGTCAAATACATATAACATGCGTATGCGTTTTTTATGTAGCCCTTCAATATTATTTCATTATAAATGCTGCCAGTGAACATAAATAAAGCTGAAAATGGTTTTAACACTGTACAATCAATCAATCAACCTTAACCCTTTCCCAAACGACAAATCTTTGGACTAGACCAAATTGAAAGCATTTGCAGACGACAATTCAACTCTTGCTGAAAAGATGATTTCTGTCTATGATCTGGTAGAAAACATTGTGGGAAAAGGAGAAAATGCTGGTTACCAGCATTTTCTCCTTTTCCCACAATTTTTTCAAAAGGCTACTATTCTACACCCGTAAAAACCAGGGATTGTTTGGGAAAGGGTTAAATTTCAGGATTGTGAAGTTATTGGTCAACACATGACCAAACGACTAAATCTTAGACTTGTCCAAATCGAAAGCATTTGCAGACAAAATAAAAGTGACTGAAAATTTGAAATTTGTTCTGTGAAGGGTAGAAAACATTGTAGGAAAAGGAGAAAATGCTGGTTACCAGCATTTTCTCCTTTTCCCACAATGTTTTCGAAAGGCTTCTTTCTCAGGGTCATCAAAAGTAGGGATTGTATGGTAATGGGTTAACTCATTACCAAACAACAAAATTTTAGACTTGTCCAAATCAAAAGCATTTGCAGACGACAAAATAAAAGTGACTGAAAATTTGAAATTTGTTCTGTGAAGGGTAGAAAACATTGTGGGAAAAGGAGAAAATGCTGGTTACCAGCATTTTCTCCTTTTCCCACAATGTTTTCTAAAGGCTTCTTTCTCAGGGTCATCAAAAGTAGGGATTGTGTTGTAATGGGTTAATAAAGTGTTACACGCTATTTCAGTTATATCACTGATACCAGTGCACCTTTCCGTGCTTTCATGGAGTTTTTTTCCTACCAGTATTGCACAACATTCTTCACAAGCCACTGGCTCATAAACATTGTAAAAAAAGGCCAGTTTTGACAGGAGGATGAATGGATTCCAACATTCTCTCTTTTACTGACCATTTTTTTTAACTCTTCACCACTTGAAAAAATTGTAGACCAGTCCAAATGAAAAGCATTTGCAGACTACACAATAAATATGGCTCAAAAATTGAAAATCATTTTGAAAAAGGTAGAAAACATTGTGAGAAAAGGAGAAAATGCTGGTTACCAGCATTTTCTCCTTTTCCTACAATGTTTTCAAAAGGCTTCTTTCTCGGGGTTGTTAAAAGTTGGGATTGTGTAGTAATGGGTTAAAACCCTAATTTCAGAGTGTCATTCAAGTTTATGTTTGTCTTGTGAATTGGGTTTATTTTGTATTTTTTTGCACTGAATTGTAGCAATTTCTATTGTAGAGTATGGGAAAGAGGCCAAAGTTGGCTTATCTGGAAAGTCGGCGGCTGATGTGTTGAAAGCTATAGAACAGTTGAACAGTTAACTAAAAAGACAATGTGAAGTTCTTTTATACAGATTATTGATTTGAATATATGTTGGTTTTGTGCTAGATGTAATAAAATGTGAAAAAACTTACCCTTGAGTTGAATTAATTAGTGTAGGCTTCTGCTGCCTTTAACCTATTACCACACAATCCCTACTTTTGACGACCCTAAGAAAGAAGCCTTTAGAAAACATTGTGGGAAAAGGAGAAAATGCTGGTAACCAGCATTTTCCCCTTTTCCCACAATGTTTTCTACCCTTCACAAAACAAATTTCAAATTTTCAGTCACTTTTATTTTTTCGTCTAAAAATGCTTTCGATTTGGACAAGCCTTAAATGTTGTTGTTTGGTAACGAGTTAATTGGTTACCAAATGGGAAAATTTTACACTTGTCTGAATTGAAAACATTTCTAGAAGATAAATAGAACATGAATCACATGATCTTTCAAAGAGCAGTAACATTGTTGGAAAAGAAGAAAATGCTGATTACCAGCATTTTTCTCCTTTTGCCACAATGTTTTCTTCAGGGTTTTTTAAACTCAGGACTGTGTGGTAAAAAGCTAACACTGAAAGTCTTGAAAACATAGTTAGAAAAGCAGACAATGCAGGTTACCAGTATTCTCTCCTTTTCCTGGAATGCTTTTGAAAGCCTTCTTTCTTAGGATGGTTAAAACAGGATTATTTGGTTGTGGGGTTAAGTCTGTAAACAGTGACTAAATTCTAGACGAATCCAATATCTGAAAGCACTTGCTGACAACAAGTAAATCTGATTTTAGAATTGAAATTTGTTTAGGAAAGAGAAGAAAATATAGTGGTGGAAAAAAGAAAGTGCTGGTTACCAGCATTTTCTTCTTTTCCTGCAATGATTTCAAAAGCTGTCTCTTACAGGGTCACCAAAACTCGGGACTGTGTGGTGCAGGGTTGAACAGAGGAAAGAGAAATGCCATGGAATGTAATTGATTGATTATATGGTGTTTAACACTGTTTTCAACATTATTTCACTTATATCGCGGTGGCTAGTGCACCTATCCATACCTTCCTGGAGTCTCTTTTACTAGTACTTTGCACAATTTTCTTTCCAAGCCACTGGCTGCTTTCCCACATAACCATTGTCGAAACAACGGTCAGCGGTGAGAGAGGAATGAATCCTGTCGCAATGACTATCAGTAATCCTCAGAAAGAAATTGGCCAGGCCAGGGTTGTGACCAGGGATCGAACCCTGGACCCCATGTTCTCAAGAACTGCACGCTACGGACTGAGCTATAGGGGCTCAACCAATTGAATGTAATGTCACTACTCTATAAGCCATAGCTGTGATGTATACAGATATAAAAATATAAAGACAACAAATTTAGAGGTAATAAAATTTATTTGGTAAATGTAAATTGTCAAAATAGAACACCATGTGAAAAGCTAGCAAACAAAAATCAGAAGTAAGATAAACACAGAAGCACTTATTGTAACTAACAATTTTTTTTTTTATCATGATCAATTTTTCATCACATTTTACCCCTTGTTTTCAGTGTAATATACCCATAATGACTTTTCTTATCTTCAACATGTTTGATACCATGCTTGTGTGACATCATATTTGATGCTATTTTGTACGTACATGTGTATTAAATTTTCAAAAATGTGAACAAGTTTTATGAATATTACGGCAGGGTTTACCTATAAATGGTTTTCCATAATCTGATGTATATTTCATGAACCATGATATAACCTCTTCTTGAGATATGTAACGTTTAATTATAAAATAAACATAAGCTTTCGGCGGTACAACCGCCTTCTTCAAGTGTGATCCTGTGATAAAAAAAAAAACAAAAAAAAAACAGGATCACAGGATAGGATCACACTTGAAGAAGGCGGTTGTACTGCCGAAAGCTTGTGTTTATTTTATAATTAAACGTATATTTCATGAAATATTGTTTTGTGCTAATCTTTTGGTGTTTGAGACCATATTTATTAAATTTGTCAAGGAAAATGTTTTAAGCTCACCAAAGGCTTGCTTAAGAACATTTTCCTTGACTTGTTTAATAAAATTTTATCTTAAAAGCCAGCACATGTATGATTTTCTATATACGCCAAAGTTAGCAAACTTTCTTTGGAGTATCAAGATTCTAAGAGGTAGTTTCATTTCTCAGTCAATCATTGCATGACTTTTGAAGCTAATAAAACCAAGCCCAATCAACCATTCTAAAATAAATGAAAAAAGAATACCAAGGTTTAACCCACTACCGCACAATCCCTACTTTTCAACCCTGAGAAAGAAGCCTTTGGAAAACATTGTGGAAAAAGGAGAAAATGCAGGTAACCAGCATTTTCTCCTTTCCTCGCAACATTTTCTACCCTTCGCAAAGCAAATTTCAAACTGTGAGTCATTTGTATTTTGTCATCTGCAAATGCTTTCAATTTGGACAAATCTAAAATTTTGTTGTTTGATAATGAATTTAAGTTTAACCAATAGCTACTGACCTGCTAAAATATTAGGAGCTCTACCGTAACTTGTTTGACAACTTAAAGTACCAAAATAACTTTGGCTATTAATCAGAACACCTTATATCTAGCAATAAACAAAAAGTAGAGTTAAACATTGCCTTTTAGTGAATAAAATGTTTAACTTGTGTTTCTTTTTCTGTTTGGTAAAAATTGTACTCCTACATGTTTACTCTGATGAATCTTTTAAATTTCAAACAAATGCACCTTCTGATTGGCTAGACCAGTAGGCTAAGCAAACCAAATGTTGTGTTACTTTCTTAATTCAGAGTTCAATCCAGATAGTTATTTAGAATGGTTGCAGAATATTGGGTCTAGTTTACAGATTGTGCAGTCTGATCTTGGATTTACACTGTGTACTATTTGGCAAGATGTTCTGACAACATCTAACTTGAAATTGCAAAACCTGTTTCTTCCTGTATACATGGAGAGTGTTGAATGTTTGTTTCATTTGTTAGTACAATAGAATATGAGATTTCTATAGCGCAAACACTGTAATAACTACTATAAAAGTTTAAATAACATATAAACGAGAATGTTAACATAAATCCTGGTTAGAAATGAGACTTTAAAGGTGATTAATACCTTGTGATAGAAACAAATTCTTTCAGTATTGGTATGTTTAAGGCACAATAAGCCTATTTTGAAACAAAATTTAGTAACAATAACTCCTGGCTAGAATAGAGACTTTAAAAGTGTTTAACCCATTACCACACAATCCCTACTTTTGACTACCCTCAGAAAGAAGCCTTTAGAAAACATTGTGGGAAAAGGAGAAAATGCTGGTTACCAGCATTTTCTCCTTTTCCCACAATGTTTTCTAACCTTCACAAAACAAATTTCAAATTTTCAGTCACTTTTTTTTTGTCGTCTGCATACTTTCGATTTGGACAAACCTAAAATATTGTCCTTTGGTAATGAGTTAACGTCTTGAATAAGTAATAAATTTTAAATAATACATGTATGTTTATGGTACAAGAGCCTGGGTTAAAGTAAAACTTACACTTGCAGCACTGAACCTTGATTGAACTTGCTTATACAAATAGTGTAGACCAAGATGAGTCTGCACATTACATGCAGTCTTATCTTTGATCTTAGCTGTCCTCTTCTTTACCAGATGCATGTATTTTGAAAAATAAAGACTGGAAGTCCAATCACATCATCTGAACCTTTCATCCTGTACCACAAAACAATGACTTTTAATGACCCTGATTTAACTCATTACCAAACGACAATATTTCAGACTGGTCCAAATTAAAAGCATTTGCAGACAACAAAATTAAAGTGACTGAAATTTTGACATTTGTTTTGTGAAGGGTGGAAAACATTGTGGGAAAATGCTAATTACCGGCATTTTTTCCTTTTCCTACAATGTTTTCTAAAGGCTTTTTTCTCAGGGGTGTCAAAAGTAGAGATTGTGTGGTAATGGGTTAAAAAGCCCTTGGATACACTGGGGGGAAAAAGGGAAAATGCTGGCAACCCGCATTTTCTCCTTTTCCCATAAAGTTTTCTATTCTACCCAAGGAAACACATTTAGTTTCCTGTATGCAATTTGCTTTCAATTTGGGTTAGTCTAAATTTTGTTTCATTTGGTAAAGAGTTCATTCTAACAGAGCATGCTCCTTTATTTTGCACTACAAAGGTTTAGATGCTTTGGTAGCCTGCTCAATTTTGAGTAAACTGCAAGACCAGTCTGTACATTTAACAAGGCAAAAGCTGAATCCAAACTATAGACTGGTTCTACATACATGTAGTATGAATCCTACTGAATTCATCGTTATATTAACTCTTTACTACACAATCCCAAAATTTAACGACCCTGAAAAAGAAAGCCTTTGAAAACATTGTGGGAAAAGAAGAAAATGCTGGTGACCAGCATTTTCTCCTTTTCCAACAATGTTTTCTACCCTGTCCAAATAAAATTTCCAGTTTTGATTCACGTTAATTTGTTGTCTGCAAATGCTTTCAATTTGGAAAAGTCCAAAAGTTTGTCGTTTGGGAAGGGGTTAAAGTTGTTATTTGATCAACTTATTTCACGCTCGTGTATCAACAGTAAATATGTGACCTATTTCATCTTATTGAATAATTGAATATAAAAATCACAGAAAAGCCTTAAATAATGGTGATTTAAAGCAGCCAAAGCAACTGATTTTACCCTGCAAAGCAAAAATTAATACTCAGAGCTACCTTTGGCTAAACTTCATAGGTTTACGTAAATTATATGTGATTGTATATACGATGTGTAACTCTTGACCACACAAGCCCAGCTTTTAATGACACTGTGAAAGGAGCCGGTAGAAAACATCTTGTGAAACCCACAATATTTTTCACCCTATCAAAGTCAGAAATCATCATATTGACAAGACTTAACTCTTTACCAAACGACAAAATTTTAAACAAGTCCAAATTTAAAGCATTTGCAGACGACAAAAGTGTTAATCAAAACTTAAAACCTGAATTGGAAAAAAAAAACACTGGGGGAAAAGGAGAAAATGAGTTGGCAGCATTTTCTCCTTTACCCACAATGTTTTCAAAGGCTTTCTTTCTCAGGGTCGTTAAAGTCCGGATTGTATGGTAGAGTTAACTTGGTGTCTGCAGATGCTTGAAATTTGGTTCAGTCCGAAAAATTTGTCGTTTGGTACAAAGTTTTGAAACATAAAGGTTTGTTCCGACATATAGTTATGCAAAGAATTAGTAAAACGTAAAGTTATGCAGTTCAGCAAGACTTGTTTTTCAGACTTCATGCTTGCTTACATAAACTGCGAGACACAAAAATGACGCATACTTAGTTTAGTGAATGAATAAATGAATGAATGAATAGCGTTTTAAGGCCCGTCCACAACCAGCATTTTCTCCTTTTCCCACAAAGGTTTCTTCCCTTCCCAAAGGAAATTTCAAATTTTCAGTCACTTTTATGTTGTCTTCTGCAAATGTTTTCAATTTGGACCAGTCTAATATTTTGACATTGTCGTTTGGTAAAGAGTTAAGTTACTTTCCTGGTACTTGTTCTTGATTCAAGCAGCGGAGGAAAATTTGAACTCGCCAGATGTCAAGACATTTTCTCACTGTGACCAGCAAATATAGGCAAAAAGACCGACTGATTTATTGATTGATTGAATGGTGTACTGCGTTGCTTTCATAAATATTTCTGTAAAACCACGGTGACACTTACACATTCATGTATTTCCCAAGTTTCAACAGAACTAGGCTAGGGCTCTGAAGTGTCTTGCCCAAGAAAACCCCTTTAAAAACCTGATGGATCCACCAAGGCTCAAATCCTGGAACTCCAGGTCACAAGTCTGAAAACTAACCACTAAGCCACACAGGATATCATAAGCACCAGGAAAGTCACTACTACATAATTTTCTTTTGATCATATACATGTACCTACAACTTTCAATTACAAAATATTACAATTTATTGAGATTTCATTCCAAAAAGAGGTAAACCAAATATAACAAATAATGGATGACGAATAATGGATGAGTTGGTAAATTTTTCTGAAAAACAAATCGAGGGTTAAACGCAAGACTGTAGTAACTCCATTTTAGAAAATTTTACTGGAGAGGAAAAAAACGTTCTCTTTTTATCATTTTCAATATTTGAAAGAACAAATTTTCAACATATTCTTATTTTCACATACAAAGGTTACAGAAAACAAAAGAAATAGGAAACAAGTTGTATTTTATGAGATAGATGGAAATATATGAGTTACTACTGTATTGCACTGGAATTGTAATATTTTTCAGAAAAAAATTAATGCATGACTGTAGTAACTTGAGTTACTACAGTCTTGCACATTAAAAGTGGTATATCTAGGAAAAAGTATCTTTGCAATAATGTAGTAAAAGTTAAATTCTTTTGATGAAATTGGGATTACAGAGTCAAATAACTTGTATTCTTTATGGTTAGTAATAGATGAACTTCAGAATTTTTTTTTTCAACCCTTGCCCAACCATAATCATAAAACCATTACTTCCATTAATCGTCATACCATTCTTGTATTTCATCCTTCAGATTAAACCTCAAATGATAAGAGTAGATCATGGTCAGTTTGCAAAATGACAACAGCACATCTTTATGATTGATCCCAAATTGTGATCCACAAAATGGGATAAATACTGCATTGCCAAAACTTGAACAGGTGGCTAGAGGGTCATTCTGAAACACTACTGATCAGAAAGAAAACCCAAATATAAAAGACAGTTACAAGGAATAGTAACTCTAGTAACTAAGGCAAAAAAAAACCAATATCTAAATGGGGCAAATTAGCATCATTTTATTTATCCAGCTTTGTATGCCAATGATAGACTTTCATCAAAAAGTTAAATTTGAATTATGTTAATCTGTTCACTAATCTTTAACTACATCACATTCTTATGTTCCATGTCTGTATTACAGTCATCTTTTTCATGGACATAATTATACAAAAATACACACACAGAGAGCAGAAGGAGCAATATTTAATGAATTGTGAGCTAAATTCAACGCACTAACAGGCATGAATCTTCACAGAAGTGGTAACTTTCTCCCTGACAACAAAATCTGAGACTTATTCAAATTGAAAACATTTCAAATTGACATACATGTATTGTTAAAAATTGTGGTATTTGTATTGGATAATACAGAAAGCATTTTATAGAAAAAAGAAAATTATGATTACCAGCATTCTTTTTACCAAAATGTTTTCAAAAGCTCAGTGTTTTTATAGTGGTTAAATTTTTATTGTTTTGTAAAATTTTACATAGTTGTGTTCTGATTAAGTTAACCATATTAATTTGAATAATTCAAATTTTGAACAATGTATAAAGATAAAGAAGGACTGAAACAGTTTAGTTTTATGCTTATGAATAGCTGCATTATATTAATTCAGAATCACTTTCACATATGTTCCAGAATCCATGAATTACTAAAATTTTGTTGTAGGGTCTAGCTACTCCCATTTTCATTGTGTCAACAGTAGTAGACAGAATGACATTAATGTAATTAATGTAATTTCTTAATGAATATTCATGTAACAGATATTTTATAATTCTTAAATTCTCTCAGCTATTGCTAGAACTATTTCCACAGACATCAAATATTGTGGAAACTATTGTAGACAGGTAACAAAACCAGCAACAAGATACAGTTTAATTGTTGGCTGCCAAAATTGCCTCTCTCAGCCATCTGAATAAAAACTTGTAAGTCTAGTAAGTTACTTTGTAAATTGTACTTCATTGTCAGAGACTTTGGCTTTATGCAGTGACAGAATATTATTTTATTAAGAAGAAAATGTTATATGAAATAAATTTATATTCCTGTATGCTCAAATAAGCAGTATATGACAACTCATCACACCACTCACACTAAGCTGGCTGTATTATATATACTGGATATATAGGTAATGATACTTTTGGTTTTCAATATCGTATAATAACAAATCCATATCACAATATGTCTCTTTCCGGTGTACAGGACTAAAATTGGCCATTTCATTTTCAGTGAGTCTTATTTCAAACTATGTGAGCATGGATATTTTTATATCATTTGTGGGTATTAAAATCTACAGTGTTATACCTAGGTTATCTTGTTATTCTCAAACACAATAACTGCAAAAAAACAGCATGTTACAGCATTAAATAATTAATAAGAGAACAGGGCTTCCCTGTAAACATATACTGAGATAAGTTAGAATGAATGTTTTCATTTGTGAATATATTGGTTAATAAATATTGCTATGTAATAGAAATAGGGTTTCCTTATTTCCATTTTAAAAAAAAAAAAGGAAATACAAATTAACAGAATATAATGACATTGTAACTGAAACTATTGTCCTATTAAGTTAAAGAAAGAAATTGTTGGTTACTTTGACATTCAAGATGTTTGATAACAGAACAGCAGACCTCGACTTATATAACTGATAAGGCAATAAGACAAAGAAGGAATAATAAACTCTAAGGATAATACATGTACTTTTTTGACATAAGTAAAGGAAGTCATGATATTTTTCTTTGCCTATTGTGAAACCAACTGCTGCAAGATATTTTAATTTAATGTTTTGAGGTAGAAGGATATCATTTGCTCTTAACCTATATTACAACTCTACTTCAATTACAGATATAACCAGCATGTATCATCACCCTCACTTGTTACTGAAAGACCAGTCAGAACACTTTCAGAATCATCAGACTCATGAATTTGTGTATTATCTGGACAGGGACATAAGATGGATATAAGATCCCTGATCTGACAAATTCAAAGATGGTGTTGCCATGTAGACTTAATCAAAATGCAAGTTTCTCAAAAAATTACAAAACAGTTCTCATAATGGTCAGCTTTGTCATTGTCACCATACCATCAGATGTAACAAAACCATCATTATTTCTGCTATGATGCCAGAGTGTTTTATAATGGCACTGCATAAGCATCTTCCTTTGACTTACATGTACCATTTAAAGTATGCAATGTATCAATAGCTTACAAAAAGACATTTACGAGTGTTTCTGCTAAATTCATTTGTCCATGGCATAGAGGTGGTTTTCAAATTAAGTAACTAATATCATTTGCAATTCCATCAGTAGTTAGGTATAAAAATACCAGCGCTGGTAAAGACTGTCACTAGTATGTAAGATACTGACAAGGAATTGTGGGATCCTAAGTTGAAGGACAACTTTTAATGGAGTACTTTATTGCAGCAACAGAATTTGAAAGGCTCTGCATGCCATACTCTTTACTGAAAGACAAAATATAAGACTGGTCCAAATTGAAAACATTTGCGCATGACAAATTAGATGTTATTCAAATGATCAAACTTAGATCATAAAGGATTAATATCATTATAGGAAAACTATAAACTGCTGGATTCATGTTTTCAAAAGTCCTTTTCCTTTGGATCATTAAAATTTGGGACTGTGTGGTCAACAGTTAAACTTTGAATGTAGTGTTGCCTTGAATGGCAACAGGCTTTTAGGGCCATGATTCAACCTTCAATAAGAAAGCCGGCCTGTTTGATTATAATTTAGGAAAACAGAGCATTTTTTGTGTGTGCTTTGATTAAGTGATTAATCATTATTAAAAACCTTCACATAGCTTATTTTATAAATTTTGTCTAACTTTATGACAAGAATAATACTTAAACCATAAGCATAAACATGTAATTTAAACTTTTAAAAATCCTGAGGAGGGAGGATTTTGAAAACAGTGTGGTAAAGGAGAAAATCCTGGGAACCTGCATTTCTCCCTTTTCGCACAGAATTTTCTATCCAATCAAAAGCAAATGTCATCATTTTGGCCACCTTACAGTTTGCTGTATGAAAATGCTTTCAGCTACTATCTAAAATCTAGGCATTGTCAAGCTGGACCTGAAAATTAGCTTTTGCAGACATTCGAAGCAAGATCACCCTGAAGGGGTAGAAATGGAAAAGAGGAGAAAATGCAGGTTTCCAGCATTTGTTCTTTTTCCACAGTGTTTTCAAGAGCCTTCTTCCTAAAAGGGGGGCTGGGGAGGGGCTATTTCAGTTATTTTTTTGTTCTCTAATACATGTTAACAATAATAAATGTAGCTTAATTTGGAAGGTGAAATATATTTTCAATGCTTGTCCCGTGTCTGATGTTGGTGCATCTGGTGATTTCTAATAGTTAGTCTGATGTCATAATGAAAAAAAATTGATGCTGTCATAGAGATGATGTCATTTCAATACATTTTATTGAGATACTAC
The DNA here is from genome assembly GCA_943736015.1 of Tridacna crocea. Taxonomy (NCBI): domain Eukaryota; kingdom Metazoa; phylum Mollusca; class Bivalvia; order Cardiida; family Cardiidae; genus Tridacna; species Tridacna crocea. Next base: position 50,771,151 of record OX031063.1, read on the forward strand.
TTTATTGCATGAATTCAACAGTATAATATTATATGTTTTTTATTTGCAAGACTGTAGTAACTAGAGATACTACAGTCTTGCAATGACAGATTTTGTTAATTTGACTTACTACTATATGGCAATTATAAAATATCTCCTAAAATTGTTTGATTTGAAGGTTAATATTTTTACAGGACATGTATTGTGGATTAAGTTGTACAAAACTGTAAAAACAGGAATTTTAGAAAAAAAGGTAGTTACTACAGTCTTGCGTTGAACCCTCGAAATGAATTTTACAGCACAAAATCTTGACAGATCAAATCGCAAATCGATGCATGCATAATCTTTGCCTAAATGAGCCGTCACACCATGACGTTATGGTCAACATTCTCTGAACATTTCAATCGTTTGATTTTTTAGCGATCTAGAATTAGGATGGCACATCTAGCGTGTTATTAATGTGTTCCTAACAGATGACTAGTGTGTATCTAACGCATGGGAAGCGTGTAACAGCGACCAAGTAAGATACCCTTGAAAACCATTATCGTATGCTAACCTGCCACTGGCGAGCGACAAACGATTTGTCAAGGTAAGCTGAGCGTGTTGAGAGTGTGACTAACATGAATAATGACAGAAAAGCGTCTTGTTAGTGTGTTATTTCGAATGATCCTCAGTGGATGCCAAAAGGATGTTCTTTCCACTTTAGTCACACACTGCTAGGCTATGGACTCGTTGACAGGTCGCCAGTGAATCATTCACTGCAAAGCAAACGGTTAGTAACAACCAAGTAAAGCTAGAGTGATGACTGATTAAAGATAGCTGAACATGTGCAATGCACTGTGAACATTTCTAAAACATTCCACAAACATTCTTAAACATTCTTCAGCGTTTAAAATGAAACGTTGAAGAACGCTGGTGACAATGAGAAGTTTTGTGCATGTTCAAAATTTTTTTTTCTGGATCGGCATTCTCTGCTGATTCCCAGTGATCACCGACGTTCACTAGCGTCCACACAATGCTCTTCTGGCACTATCCCAGCGACAATGGGCGAATACCAATGTTTCCTCAAACATCAGGAAACGTTGACTAGAACGTCATAGTGTGACGGCTCCTTAAGATAAAGCATCATACCACATTTTGATCAGCATTTAACACTGTGTAGATACATTTTTATTCATGTGCAATGAATGTATCTATGCTGCAAAACTTTCCCAGTTTGTATAATCAGAGTATTTATATCTGTATATCCTTCATGGCAGTACAATTTCCAAGCTTTGCTGGAAGCTAGAAACAGTATCAAATAAAATGTACATTTGTAATAATGAAATACAGTATGATCAAATATTATTTAGTTTATGAAATTGGAAAAAGAAATTATAGAAATGATACAGAAAGTATATGCATAAACTTGTCCTTCCATGTACGAGATTAAATTCAAATGACTAGTTATCCTTGATAATATTGGATGAAAAATACAACAGTACAACACATGACATATAGTCAGTTAAAGTAAAGACAATATGCCTGGTGTAAATAACAGCAAGGACAATATTTAACCCGTTCCCAAGCGACAAACTTTTGGACTAGACCAAATTGAAAGCATTTGCAGACGACAATTCAACTCTTGCTGAAAAGATGATTTCTGTCTATGATAGGGTAGAAAACATTGTGGGAAAAGGAGAAAATGCTGGTTACCAGCATTTTCTCCTTTTCCCACAATGTTTGCAAAAGGCTACTATTCCAGACCTGTAAAAACCAGTGATTGTTTGGGAAAGGGTTAACCGTCTGCCAAAGAAACTTGCTGTGAAGGCTTTGGAAATCATTTTGAGAAAAAGGAAGAAAATGCTGTTTACCAGCACACAACTGATCACCAGCAGATGTTGTCAAATTAGACTTGTCTAAATTTTATATTTAATTTGAAATAATAACAGCAATTAATATAATTTCCAACAGTTTTGAAGCTGTCTATAACATATGTGTGAAGGAGGAGTACATGTATTTGCCTAGAGATGACTTCATTCAGAGTAAAACTCATAAATGCAAATTTTTGACTCTATTGTAGCTATCATATCGTCTGTTTACTTAAAAATCCTCATAAAACGCCTAGAGATGACTTCATTCAGAGTAAAACTCATAAATGCAAATTTTTGACTCTATTGTAGCTATCATTTCGTCTGTTTACTTAAAAAACCTCATAAAACGCCTAGAGATGACTTCATTCAGAGTAAAACTCATAAATGCAAATTTTTGACTCTATTGTAGCTATCATATCGTCTGTTTACTTAAAAATCCTCATAAAACGCCTAGAGATGACTTCATTCAGAGTAAAACTCATAAATGCAAATTTTTGACTCTATTGTAGCTATCATTTCGTCTGTTTACTTAAAAAACCTCATAACTACAGCTTGTTTCAAGCTGTAATTACAAGATTTTTGAAGTAAACCAACAATATATTTTTTTAAAACCAAAATGACAGATGGAATGACTGTGTCCATAAAGAGGAATTTCTCCACTTTCCTCAATGCTTACGAATAGTCATCGAAACTAAGTCAACAATGTTTTTATTCACCCTACAACCTTTGAGTTTTTCCTTGCCAAAAATAAAAGAAACATAGCATAATGAGCTAAGGTTGGGACTACCGGTAAATATTGTCCTTACTTAGCACTTTGCTAGACATATAACTTATCAAACAAAAAGAGTAAACGAAAAAAATATTGATTCACAACTAAAAAATAATTGTAATCAAGTGACATCTGGGTCTGTATTCTCCAACCATTCTAAAGAACATCCTCAGTGTTATTCTCATTTTTTTCTAAATTTGAAAGTAACACCTCTGAATGGTTAAACCAAATAGTTTAGCAAATCATAAGTTGCGTTACTTTCAAATCTTAAAAATCTTGGTGAGTAAGACTAAAGTACATTCTTAAGAATGACAGGTGAATACAGACCCTAATTTTTACCAAAAAGTCCCTCTTGACTACATGGAAATATTTGGGGAACCACTGAGACTGTTTGGTAACTCTTCAAACATTAGTAATTAAATTTTTGCTACTTGTTGGAAACATTGTAAGACTAGCAGTAGATCAAATTTCAAATCAAACAATTCAACTTCATTTAAGCCATTACCAGACGACCAAATTTTAGGCTGGTTCAAATTGAAGCAAATTGCACACGACATTTTAAAGAGCATTTAAATGGAAAACAAGAGCCGTCAGAGACGGGTTATGCTCCCCGAACTAGTGCTTGTCATAAAATATAAGAAACTGATATAAATCTTTTATCCTAGAAGAACCTGTTCATGCCCCCCAAAATCTGAAGTGAAAAGGCAATTACTATCTTAGAGATAGCCAACACAAACTTGTAGAGGACAATAAGTCCAATGAGCCCCCTTTAAGCCCCCTTTTCCCATAAGACAATATTGGATCACTGCAATAAATACAACGGGTGTGTGGTTTGTGGCATTTTTGAATAATAATTCAAAATTCGAAATTTCATAAAATTTTGAGCAGTCATGTATTAAATATTACATAAAACAACTTTTTACATGAAGCCCCCTTTTTCCGAGACGCGGCCTGAAATTGAGAAAAAGGAAGAGAGGTACCTGGGCAACGTTCCAACAAGTTCAGATTTGAAATTTCACAAAGTTTTGAGCACTGATAAAGGAGAACCTAGTGAAAAACAATTCTTTCTATGAAGTCCCCTTTTTCCGTGATGCAGCCTTAATTTGAGAAACCAGGAAAGACATATTTGCGCATTAATAATTCATAGATTGCAAAAACAAAGGGCACATGTTGAAACTTGTAAAACAAGATATAACCATGAAATGTTGACAAAAACTGAACAAGATATTAGTAAAAATTGCAATTTCGCATTAGGGCCCCTTTTTCATTTTACAAGAAACCCCCTTTTTCCATGACAGAGAGTCAAATTGAAAAACACATAGATAAAGAAACAAGAGCACATGGTGAAACTTTGAAAAAACCAATATAACCATGAAGTTTAATGAAATTTTGACCAAAACTGAATGAAATATTAGTAAAAATTGGAATTTCGCAAGAAGCCCCCTTTTTCCATGAAAGAACATCAACTTAAAAAACGCCCAGATTAAAAATAGCAAGGACACATGCTAAAACTTTCCATAAACAATATAACCATGAAGTTTCATAATATTCTGACAAAAACTGAATGAGATATTGGTAAAAATTGCAATTTTGCATTAAGCCCCTTTTTTCCATGACACAGGGTCAAATTGAAAATCCTGGAAAAGTATATCAGCGCCTTACCCTAAGGAGTTTTATCCAATTTGGTCCAAAGGTTGTGGAGAAATCGCTTCGGACGGATGGACGGAGGGACGAAGCGGCGACTATATGCTCGCCCTTCGGGGAGCATAATAAGTACCATATAGGGTAGAAAACATTGTGAGAAAAGGAGAAATTGCTTGTAACAAGCAATTTCTCCTTTTCTCACAATGTTTTCCACAGTTATATATTTTAGTGCATAAAATTGCTGTATTGTATGGTAATGGGTTAACATATACATTTATTTTCATAAACTGTTTAAGCTGCTTTTCTTTTTTTGATTTACATGTATAACATTCAACACTATACAAAATGACTTTGATAGTCCTAAAAGAAACATTGTGCAAAATGTGCAATTATTTGTTTCAAGCATTTTTAAGCGACTTCCCATACACCATCATTTTTTGTACAAAAAAAGTAACAAAACACTTTCTTTCCTTCAGGAAACTCACTATCGTACAATTTCTCATACACCCCAGGGCCCTTTTTCATTGCTCAAACAATGAAACAGATACGTTTTTATTCTATTTTCTCTCATTCATACCACAGTTACTTGTGTATAGTTCATCTTTATACCAACATTACTTTTTTACATTTACAGTACCTATTGTGACATTAATATTGCAGCAAATGGTAAAATTTTGGACTTGAACAAATTGTCTGAAGACATTACACTGACTGTTAATCGTATGATGATTTCTGTCTATGATAAGGTGAAAGCATTGCAGGAAAGGAGAAAATGTGGATTACAAGCATTTTCTCCTTTTTCAACTATGTTTTCAAGAGCCTTCTCTGTCAGGGTACTTCAAACTTTGGATTGCTAAGTAAACGATTAAAAACAAGAGGACCATGATGGTCCTATATCGCTCACCTGAGTACTAAGCAGCAAAGGTCTACAACAAAGACTATAATTACCAAATATTGAGGTTCAAGGGCTAATGATGATGAAACAAGAGCGGCAAATTGTCACAAGATATGCAATCCCACCGCCAGTTGTATAGGAGGTATAATAGTTGTAAAGGGCAGGCAATGCAACAAACAACTTGACTTGAGACTTCAAAATTCCACTCTGGACAAGCAAACAGTACTATTAAAATAAAGATCAAAGTGGAATTACTCAAAATCCATGCTAGGTAGAGTTATTGTTCTTGAACACAGTACTCTGTAATATCACAACAAACATGCATACCAATTTTGAAGTTGTTCTTACTTGAGATGACAAAGTTATATTCCGAACAAGCATTCAATGCAGACTCATGTGAGATTTTATTGAGACAGACATTCTAACCAATTTTCAATTCAGCTTAGCAACAAATATGGTCTCAAGAGTGCTCACACGAAGACTTTTAAAGTATTCCCTCTTTATTTCTATGTAAAATCTGAGACCAACGACATAGGGCTAACTTTCACACCAGGACCATAATTTGAAGTATTTTGGTAGAGGGCCACTAGACGATGCTACATGCCAAATATGAAAGCTCTAGCCCTTATGGTTTGGGACAAGAAGATTTTCTAAGATTTCCTTCTTGCCAAATGCTTATTACAAACAATTTCTTGTATTCCCAGACTTTTTCCCTCATACTTAAGATTTATTTATATATACTTTTCCTTTCTTTTCTGGCTTCCACCGTTCTCTCACTCTAAAGGCAATTACATAATTAATCACTATACATGGGCAATTTTAATAGTCAAAGCAGAAACATCAAGCAAAATAAGCAAGTGCTTGTTATATAATTTCTTGTATTCCCTCATTTTTGTACCCACACAATATAGAAAGATCTATTTTGTCTTTCATAAAAATGAGAAAAGAAAAAACTACATATGAGCCAGCCATGAAATAGATGGATGGATCCATAACAGTCAGTTTTTTTTAACAGTTGACTCAAACATAAGGAAGACATACGTCCTTAAGGGGCTTTCACAATTGGCGCATGAGCAGAAGTGACAAAATAAGCGTGTGACTGATAAATTTTGATTCGGATCATAACTGTTGCCTAAATAATTGCATATGATCAATTGTGGTCTGAAACAGAAATGCTTATACAGGGAATATATATATAAGTGACAAAACATGGGAAATTGAAGCTGATAAATCGTGCAATGATAGTAAAACGTTGCAAGATTACATGAGACAAGTTGAGCAACAGTCTCATGGTTCGTAAAACACTCGCAGAGACTGCTGTGATTCATCTTACGACCTTCAAAAATCATGCATCACTCTTGCGAGTACACAAAATGCTGTAAGACATTCGTACTACTGTTTGTACGTTGCACTGCGAAAATTTGGATCACATTTGGTCATGTCTGAATAGTGTGCATGTCCACTATTTTTAAGAGACTTGATGGGACCACTAAAACACATGTAATGAATGCCAGACATCATGCAACGTATGCAAAAGCTTTTGCGAGGCTAAAAAATTCCGATCGCAAAGTGTTGTAAAGTGGTTGTGCGCCAATTGTGAAAGGGGATTTAGACAAACAGAAAATTGACCATTAGCATAGACGATCAACCAAGGTCAGGCTGCGTGCACTGTGCAGGCTGATCTTGTTTGATCCTCTTTGCTAATGGTAAATTTTCTGTATGTCTAAGGACGCATGTCTTTGGACGAGCTACCTCATGTTTGAGTCAACTGTGTGCAGGCTGACCTTGGTTGATCCTTTATGCAGATGCATGAAGCTCACCATTCCCATGTTTGTCCTCAGATATTTTAAAACTTCAGAATCAATATATTCTTCTATCATGGTTTATCGTTCAATAAACTACATTGTGAGTTATGAGGTGAAATGAATAAACCACTCCAGCTTTGGTCCATGTGGTTTATTTATTGTACCTCATACCTCATAACCACCATAGAAAAGATTATTTCCTAAATAATTTACATTTGTACAAACACAACTTTTTATACTTTCAGAGTTCAAGCAGAAACATTGAGCCAAAGGCCCAATACGAGTAATTTCTATTATTCCATTAGTTTCAAGCACCCCATACAATTAAATAGGATATGTTGATCATTAAGAGCATGAGATTAATTTTATTATATTTCAACAAAACAAACTAGAAGGCCCTGAAGGGCCTGAATATGCTCTACTGCCAGAGAATTTATGCTTTTATGCTAGCATACATTATGAATTCATGATGCAAAAAGACAAACTAGATATTCAATCCCTTGGTGAATCTTCAAAAGAATTGGATCAACAATGTGAACTTCATTGCCTAAACAAGAATTGGAAATTTTCAACTTTGAATGGTTATATTTCCAAAACTGATTGTCAGATTTTTTTTTTTTAATCAATAGGGTTCAAGCTGTTTATGATACAAAGCTGTTTATGAAACAAAGCAAATGTGCAAGTTTCGTGAAAATCCAACCAAAACTGCTGACCTAATCACATAAACAAGAATTTGAAATTTTGAACCTTAATTGGCTACTTTTCCCATATTGTTTATTGGATTTTTTTCAAAATCAATAGGGTTGAAGCTACTGATAAGATAAACTGTGTGATTTTCAAAAGAATTTGACAAGAAATGCATACTTTATCATGGAAACAAGATCAGAAATTTTCAACTTGAAATGGTTACTTTTCCCATACTGTTTGTTGGATTTTTTTTCAAAATCATTAGGGTTGAAGCTATTGATGAGATAAACAAACTGTGCAAGTTGCACAAAAATCTGATTACAAATGCACATTCTAACCTTGGCGGATTGAGCTTGATTTCGACAATCACGCGATACGCTTTTTCATTGGTTGCAGCTAGCTCTAACTGCATCAAATCAAATCGCTCCTAGCATTTCATCTTTGATATAAATAGACCAGGGTCGCGATAAAAATAGAAGGTAAACATGAATGCAGGATCTGTAATGATTTATCACCGAAGAAAACATAGACAAACAATATTTACATAAAGTTTCAATGTGATCAATCAATTATCAGATGTTTTAGGCTATATCCCAGCAACTGACCATGGAATGTCGAAGTATGTTTATGGTTATTGCTTCATGTTGATTAATTGTATTCGTAAGCTGTTTGTAAAATGACATTTCATTGGCTATTAGAAATATGATGTAAAGGGAGATAATAAGCATCATCCAATAGGGGAAGTGTTTCAGGAATCTCGAAATCAGGCTCAATCCGCCAAGGTAAGATCCACGTAGTGATCGTAACCTTGGCTCGTGAAGATGAGTTATACAACGACTTGCTAGGTACAGTGTGTAATGAAGTTGCAATAACTCTATACAACAATGTCCTGTATTTTAACAACCCTTGAAAAGAAGGCTTTTGAAATCATTGTGAAAAAGGCAGAAAATGCTAGTAAGCAGCATTTCAACAAACTTTAAACCTCGTAAATACACCTTGTTACACGCTGTAGTAACAAGGTTTCTGAAGTAAACCAATGATTTTCTCCTTTTTTTTTAGCAACGTTTTCAAAAGCCTTGCTTCACAGGGTTGTTAGAACTTGGGATTGTTTGGTATAGGGATATAAAGTCCTTTGGATTAATCGTTTGTCACACAAATTCCCAATGTTTAACGACCCTGATAGAAAAAAAGCTTTTGAAAAACATTGTAGGAAAAGGAGAAAATGCTGGTAACCAGCATTTTCTCCTTTTCCCACAAAGTTTTCTACCCTTCTCAAACCAAATTTCACTTTTTGATTCACACATTTTGTCGTCTGTAAATGCTTTCAATTTGGACTAGTTCAAAATTTTATCGTTTGGTAAAGTGTTAACCATGCCTAGAAAAGAGTTCCTACTTATATTTTTTCTTCCATGAGGACCTTCTTCTTTTTATCACTTGACCTAAATTGAGGTTGGTCTAAAAATAAACCCATAGCAGTAAAGGGTCAAGGTCAAGTCGAATTGCAAAAGTGACCTTTAACGCAAGTAACACATATACAGATTATGCTCATACCCACTAAAACTTAGATGGCAGGAAACAGTAACTGTTGTGGAATAGTTAAAAAAAATACTTGAAAGCATTCAGTAGGAATTGGAATGTCAAAACTTGAAAAATAATTCAACTTAACACAACATACAATAAAATAAAGCTAAATAATACTGAAGATACATGTAAGTGAGATTTCAAAATCGTTGCCATGGAAACTATTTGTGAAGCTCTATCTTCTGCGACTTTTCTGTTTGGATTCTCTTGGTCTTTTCCCCACCATAACAGGAAGCATCCATCGGGGTGGTCATTCTCCACAACCTTCCAGGAATGATCCCAGACTTTCTCGCAAAAGTTTGTGGAGTTTTTGAACGTCTGTTCAATGGTTACGCAAGGCTTGTCATTGGGACAGGCTGCAAAACCTGAAGTCATAAATATTGATAGTGGCGGTGTTCAGGAACAACAATATTCAGAAACACTTAACTCTTTACCCAGGGTTTTCCATGACGCACAAATCCTGCGTCATAGACACAATTTTAATTCAAATGACCCCTAAAATAAGTGACAGTGCGTCACCGGTGACGCAACTTTCCAAGATCTAAATAATGTACAAACATGAATATTGAATAAGGCGTCGTTATTCCATGTCTGTTCTTGCTTCAATGTCGGACGAACACCATTCTTTTTTAACTACAGGATCTATTTTAGATAAAAGTGGTTTTCCGGTAATTTATTTATAGAGTAAGACTGGTTATTGGTGTAAAGTATACTGGACATGTGTCGTAAATATGGGCCCAGTCGAAGTTGTGGTTGGGTTCTCTATATTTTATAGCATATTTTACATGACTTCCAGTATATAAAAGTTCACATTACCAGCCTGTGCTGTTAGCGGAAAATTAATGTCATGACGAAGAAATCTGTAGCATTCTTCTATCGTCTGCTTCCTACAGCTGCCGATTAAGCCACAAAAGGAAAATATTTGGTCTGTCAAAGTGACATCGACCTTTCCGTCAGAAATGATCAACCAACTTTTCAATTTTTGGAAGCTGGTGTTTTAAGGTAAATTGCATTGTAAATCGTGCTTGAAATTAGTCTTTCTAGGAGATCCATTTTTTTGAACCCCTAAATGAACGAAATGACCCTCAACTAATGAGGTAGGGGGTCACAATGACCCCCAATTTTCAAAGCCAAGGGAAAACACTTTACCAAATGACAAAATTTTAGATTGGTCCAAATTAAAAGTATTTCCAGACGACAAAATAAATGTGATTAAAGCACTAAAATTTATTTAAAGAAGGGAAAAAAACATTGTGGGAAAAGGAGAAAATGCTGGTTACCAGCATTTTCTCCTTTTCCAACAATGTTTTCAAAAGGTTTCTTTCACAGAGATGTTAAAAGTCGGGATTGTGTGGTAAAGTGTTAAAACAACAGGACATAAACAAAGGTCGTGGGAGGTCAATTGCAATATGGCTTGCAAGACGCAAAAAGGGGGTATTCGGACATTTACTTAAAATGTTGTCTCGGAGGCTATTCCTAAATGACACTGTTTTTGGCAAAGTGTATTCCCCGGCCCTACCTAACAAAATAGGTAATAATTCCCGGCCCCTACGGCCCCCCATGCTAATTATTTTATTTTTCGTTGTAAGATGTTCAAAATAGTATTAAATTGAAGCTTAGGTATCACGCTTTGTCATGTTATGAAATAAACTGTGGTCATTGCAACACTTTTTGAAAGATTGTCAGTGAAATGTGAGTAAGATTTCCGTATTTCTTCCAGTTATTTCATGGCTTAACAAAATCTGGCCCCTATGCCAATTTTTTTTATTTTTCGTTGTATTGTGCTCAAAATGGTATGAAATTGAAGCTTAGGTATCATGCTTTTACATGGTATGAAATAAACTGTGGTCATTGCAACACTTTTTGAAATATTGTCAGTGAAATGTGAGTAAGATTTCCGTATTTCTTCCAGTTATTTCATGGCTTAACAAAATCTGGCCCCTATGCTAATTTTTTTATTTTTCGTTGTATTGTGCTCAAAATGGTATGAAATTGAAGCTTAGGTATCATGCTTTTACATGGTATGAAATAAACTGTGGTCATTGCAACACTTTTTGAAATATTGTCAGTGAAATGTGAGTAAGATTTCCGTATTTCTTCCAGTTATTTCATGGCTTAACAAAATCCGGCCCCTATGCTAATTTTTTTATTTTTCATTGTATTGTGCTCAAAATGGTATGAAATTGAAGCTTAGGTATCACGCTTTGTCATGGTATGAAATAAACTGTGGTCATTGCAACCCTTTTTGAAATATTGTCAGTGAAATGTGAGTAAGATTTCCGTATTTCTTCCAGTTATTTCATGGCTTAACAAAATCCGGCCCCTATGCTATTTTTTTTTTTTTTTTTTCGTTGTAAGATGCTCAAAATAGTTTGAAATTGAAGCTTAGGTATCATGCTTTTACATGGTATGAAATAAACTGTGGTCATTGCAACACTTTTTGAAATATTGTCAGTAAAATGGGACTAAGATTTCCGTGTTTCTTCCAGTTATTTCATGGCTTGACAAAATCCGGCCCCTATGCTAAATCCTTAATAAATGTCATCGAAAGCTGCACCGAATTTATTCTTAAATTAACAGTTACTCCTTTAGCTTTCAGTCAATATGTAATACACTATTTTCTTTTTTTTTTCTAATCTAATACAAGCTACTCCAAATTCGTACCAAAGTTTCAACCTTTTACCCAACAACATATAACTGAGATTGATAAAAAAAGAGAAATGTTAAGAGTGATAAGCTTGCCTCTCAAAAGTAAGGAATCATTGGGGGGAAAATAACATCTATTTTTACGGGCAAATAATCCCGGGCAAAATAGATCTGATTATCACGCCTTTGGAAATCTTAAAAGGGTAGATCTACATCCTCCTGTATTTTGCCGACTTTCTCAGTTTTAATTTTATGTTAAACTTTGATGGTCTAAAGCGTGTCAGCGTTTTTCTTAGTGTTTCATCCCTTATGTTTGTTAATATTCCAATTTTATAGAAGTGCGGGCCGAATTATGCCATTCTTGTATGAAATTATCACGAAGTCTTCTTTGAATTTTTTTTTTAATACAAAATTAAAATTATCTATGTTATATCTTGTCCAAATATATCAATATCCAGTTTTATCTAAATTTTCCTTGATTTTTTTTTTTTTTTTTTTTAAGACCAGGTAAAAGCACTATATCAAGGTTTTGTCAAAAACTGAAATGAACATGTAATATGTTTTCAAAATACACCAGAAGAAAGAACTCTTAATTATTACTCGACAAAGGGTTGATGTAATCAAGCACGCTACTTCACCGTAGTACAGTAGCAAGTTCGAAACGACATAGATTGCATCATATGAAATTAACACCTTGATAATCGGTCATAATAAGATTACGTCGGCACGTGTTTGAGCCATACCATACAATCCAGTACTTTTAACCCATTGCCAAACAATCCCTAATTTTGACGACCCTGAGAAAGAAGCATGAAGGAAACATTGTGGGAAAACGAGAAACCGGCATTTTCTCCTTTTCCCATGATGTTTTCTACTCTTCACACACAAAAAAATCAGTATCTTTCATCTTGTCGTCTGTAAATGCTTTCGAAATATTGTCGTTTGGTGATGAGTGTAAAAAAAAGGTGGCTTTAGGAAACACTGTGGGAGAAGGTAACGTGCTTTATGCCAACTGTTTTATTTGCCACAATGTTCTCTATCTAATCACAGACAGTCTCTAACTATTAGCTTTTAAAGCTCTGTCCCAAACGACAAAATTGTAAACTTGTCCAAATTGAAAACACTTGTTTTAAAAAAAAAAAGAACGTTTTTGAACGACAAATCCCATCATTTGTACAACTTTGGATCAATATGGCGAAATAATACCGTATACATATATGTTAATGTTTCAGAATGTGGTTTTGGTAGTCGGAGCAAACGACATAATATTATGTTACAAGAAAAAAAGAAGACGCAAGAGCGTCAAAGGTCGCCCGAAAATGAATTGTTTTTTTCCATTATTAAACAATAATCAGACAACAGAATATATCCGACTTCTATTTTTTTCAGTTATTTTTCATTTGAGAAAAAAGTAGATATTGTTTTCCAATAAAATTGACATGACAATAGTGACCTACAATGTCATATAATCAACTGTCAAAATAAAGTATGGGTTTTCGCTTGGAAAACGTTCAAAACATTTTATGCTACTTTTATGCCTATTTTCAATTTCGCCATCTGAGAATAACCGCATAATGAAAAACTTAACCAATTTGCGGTCTGATCCTAGATCTACCCAGTCTAATGCATGTAAACTGATAAATGTAACCAAAGCCGGTCAGTGACATATCTGAGGACGGTGTAGACCAAGATCAGACTTACCAAAATTGCAGTCTGATCCTAGATTCGCGCAGTCTAATGTATGTAAAATGATAAATGTAATTAAAGCCGGTCAGTGAAAAATCTGAGGACGGTGAAGACCAAGATCAGACTTATCAATACTGTAGTCTGATACTAGATTCACGCGGTCTAAAGTATGTAAACTGATAAATGTAACCAAAGCCGGTCAGTGAATTATCTGAGGACAGTGAAGACCTAGATCAGACTTACCAAAATTGTAGTCTGATCCTAGATTCACGCAGTCCAATGTATGTAAACTGATAAATGTAACTAAAGCCTTCAATGAAATATCTGAGGACGGTGTAGACCAAGATCAGACTTACCAAAATTGCAGTCTGATCCAATTTCATGCAGTCGAATGTATGTAAACTGATACCATAAGAAAATACATTAAAGACGTGTAACATTTTGGGTACAATCTGGGAATACCTGTATAAAAAAATATCACCACTAAGTGCATTTTTTCAGCCGTACAAAAAATAGTTTTTGGTTTTTACTTGTATTTCCACTGCGTCCTTTCTTTTCCATTGCGCCCATTTCTCAATAATATTTCCATTGCGCTCTTTAGGGCTATCGGTAAACAGTAGACGCAGTTTTGCGTTTCCATTGGTTCCTAAGATCATGTGACAGGACGAGTTCATTCGCATGAAACATCTATGCATTCTGCACAAGAACATTAATTGTTTCATAAAACATTGTGCACCAGACCGTTAATAATTCTTTCACGATTCTTTATCGGGTTTAAAACAAGTCAACAGCTTCAAAAAAGGCGATGAAAACCCCACACAACAATTTCACAAACATTCACACCTATTTTACCAATATAAACCTGGCGAATATGATGAAAGATTTTAACCGGAAGTACCTACACTCTCCATGAACATCTCTTCTGAACTATATTAAATACAAGTGGCTTCTTTAAAAAAGAAGCCAGGAGAGGTCGTCATCATTTTTTTCTAATACTTTTTATGCTTTTAGGTTAAATATAATCTAGGTACATGTAAAGAAACAAGCAAGACAATAAACGGGTAGTTGAAATCTGTTCAGTTGTAAATACACATTCATCAAAGTGGATGGCAAAAACAGGATTCCGTATTCATCCGTCCTTGTAATATTTATGTAAGTCACACGACCTTCTTCCCGCGTTTTAAGGTCACGTGATTTTTTCCGCTGTGTTCGTTTCTATTTTTAACGAAATTCTTTTTTCTTTTTCTTCTTTTTGTTAAGATTTAAGATTGTAATACAAAATTAAAATTGTTGGAAAGGGAATATGCAATTAAATCCTTACAATTTTGTTGAAATTCGCGATATAGAAACAAACCACGTCTATTTCCTATTTCAGTTTTTAGACTTCGATTTCTTTATAAAATCATGACGAAACAGACTGTGTACCGGAACAATTCCCCTACAAAGACTGGATTTAGACAGCAATTTCTGAGGCAGTCTGCCTTTTAAACTCAACACTGTTGGAGAGGTCTGATGACCTCTCCAATAAGGTCGCCGGCTTCTGCCGGGCGACCAACAAAACTCCAGAGAACGGGTCATTAATTTACACCTAGTTATGTATGGTGTTCATTACAAACAGAATTCTTACGATGTTTTTTTTATACAATATAAATTTCTTGCATTACTATGTATTGTTTTATTTTTTTTTGTTATAAAGATAGGTAGATATTTAGAGTGGCATTGAAATAATGACAATAAATATTTATACAATTCAGTTTGCTTTCTTCTTCAATCACATGTCATAATTCGATTGGTTGTTGATTGATTGCTTGTATGCAGTTTCAACATTATTTCAGTTATACTGCGGCAGCCAGTGCACCTATCCGTGCTTTCCTTGAGTTTCTTTAACCTACACAATTTTCTTTACAAGCCAATGGCTGCTTTCCCACATAACCATCGTCGAAACAATGATCAGCGGTGAGAGAGGAATGAATCCTGTCACCGGGGATCGAACCAACGATCATTTGTTATAAAGAAGTGCACGCTAACGACTGAGCTACCAGGGCCGGGGATCGAGCCCTCCACCCTTTCTCTCGAGTCCTGCACGCTACCGAATAAGCTACCGGGGCTCGGCCCATGATTGAATTTATACTTTCCTCATAACATATGAAAATGAAACACAAGGTTCTCTAAATCAATTGAAAGCGCATTTGGTGAACCTTGAGTCTCTATTTTAAACATGGACCGTATACATCCCTGTAATTGACCCATTAGCACACAATCCATACTTTTGACGCCACTGAGAAGGAAGCCTGTAGAAAACATTGTAGAAAAAGGAGAAAATGCTGGAAACCAGCATTTTCTCCTTTTTCCACAATGTTTTCTACCCTTTACAAAACAAATTTCAAATTGTCAGTCACTTTTATTTTGTCGTCTGCAAATGCTTTCGATTTGGACAAACCTAATATTTTGTCGTTTGGTAATGAGTTAACCCAACATGCGTCAATTTTCATTTTCTTCGTATCATTCGGAAGCTTTACTCAAGGACTATAGAACGATATCATTTTTATTTAAATCAAGGGAGAAAAGAGCTTTGAATAGATCTATATAGGGGCCGTCTCTTTATATCGAAAAAATTAGGACACGTTTTAACCCCCCCCCCCAAAAAAACGCTTTTATCACAACGTAACATGCACGAAAAGTCAACTTTTTATATACCATTAGAAAGGTTATTACCTCAGCTATAATTTGGTGCTAATTTTATTTAATTTGACCAAGAATTAAAATTTTTAGGTAGAGGGGCCGGATTTTTATCTCTAACAAAATTACAACACGCTTCAGCAAAAAATAGACGAATTTCAAACACTTCCGACACAACTACACATTCATGAAGAATCAAGTTTCTATATACCACGAGAAAGGTTATTATATAAGCTACAATTTGGTGCTTATTTTATTAAATTTGACCGATAAATAAAGTATTTAGCTATAGGGGCCGGATTTTTATTTCTAAAAAAAACATTACATGCTCTAGCAAAAAAATGGCTAATTTCAAACGCTTATAACACAACTATATATGCGCAAAAACCAAGTTTCTATAGACCATTATAAAGGTTATTACCTGTGCTACAATTTGGTGCTAATTTGATGAAATTTGACCTAAAAATAAAATATTTAGCTAGGGGGGCCGTTAGGGCCGGGAATTATAGCCTAAATTTTCGATTGGGGCCGGGAAATACACATACCCCTGTTTTTTTAAATATTAATTTTATTGTGCACAAATTTGCTGTAGCACAAAATCTATTGCAATTGTAAAGCGCCTTCTTGGATTAGCCTGCACAGGCTGATCAGAGACGACACTTTACACAAATGTCTGAGGGCCCCTTTTTGTTTGTCTATAGATTTGGAGTGAGGGTACATCAACAGTTTCTTCTTTTGGCCTGGGAACACACAATTCCAAGTTTAATTCAGACACGTAACTAGCTAACCCATTACCAAACAATCCCTACTTTTGACGCCCTTGAGAAAGAAGCCTTTAGAAAACATTGTGGGAAAAGGAGAAAATTTTGGTAACAATTATTCTTAGTTTTTCCCCGTGGCACAACACCTTCCGCATAGCAACGCATTACAATATTACATCAAGCCCGAGAAATGTAAGGTAAATGACATCATACTTCCATCTGGTTGTGAGTAACATGCATTTTACCTAGATAACTAGAGTACAAAAATCTGTATTTTCCCTGGTTGTAATCATGAAATATTGAAAGATATTCCATCGATATTTCTTGATAATATACCGGAAAGCATGAAATAACACTATATTGTATTTAACCCTTTACCACATAATGCCAACTTTTAACGACCTTGAGAAAGAAGACTATTGAAAACATTGAAACCCTTCATTTTCCCACAATGTTTTCAACCCTATCAAAGACAGCTGCCTCAATTTTAGCCACTTTTAATTTTAGCCACTTTAACTTTTTAACATACAAGTTGAGTTTAACTGGTCTTAAATTTTGTCATGTGGTTGAGGGTTAATACAACAAAAACCCCTAGTACTTACCTGATGACCAATTAAAACCCTTGACCAGTAGAAGGTTAACCCATTACCACACAATCCCTACTTTTGACGCCCCTGAGAAAGAAGCCTTTTGAAAACACTCTAGGAAAAGGAGAAAATGCTGGTAACCAGCATTTTCTCCTTTTTCCAGTGTTTTCTACCCTTCCCAGAACAAATTTCATTATTTCAGTCACCTTTATTTTGTCGTCTGCAAATGCTTTCAATTTGAACCAGTCTAAAATTTTGTCATGTGGTAAAGAGTTAATACAACAAATACCCCTAGTACTTACCTGATGACCAATTAAAACCCCTTGACCAGTTATCTACACATGTATAATCATCCTTGCAGTCCTCCCACCAGGCGTCACATTCCTGTTGACATAGTGGGGCTCCGACATAGCGCTCGTTCCGAATCTTCATGCCATCCACCTTATAAAACAAGGTATTACATAAACTATAATCATCAACAATGATCAAATAACAATGCACAGACTTAACAGCTGTTTAACTTATCACCATACAATCCCTACTTTTGGCGACCCTGAGTAATAAGCCTGTAGAAAACATTATGGGAAAAGGAGAAAATGCTGGTAACCAGCATTTGCTCCTTTTCCCATAACGTTCTCTTCCCTTCACAAAACAAATTTCAAATTTTCAGTCACTTTTATTTTGTTTTCTGCAAATACTTTCAATTTGGACCAGTCTATATTTTTCTTTTTTGTCGTTTGGTAAAGAGTTAACCAATTACCACACAATCCCTACTTTTGATGACCCTGACAAAGAAGCCTGTAGAAAACATTGTGGGAAAAGGAGAAAATACTGGTAACCAGCATTTGCTCCATTCCCCATAATGTTTTCTACCCTTCACAAAACAAATTTCAAATTTACAGTCACTTTTATTTTATGGTCCGCAAATGCTTTCAATTCGGACAAACCTAAAATTTTGTCGTTTGGGAACAAGTTAAAATAGCAAAAGGACCCTAAAGTCCTAAAATACTTACCCAGTAAATCTTTGAAAAATCATTTGAAAAACACAGAGTGTCAGATAGAGTTGATGAGTTCCTTAGACTAGAGAAAACCATAAAACTTATCCAAACTGAAAGCATTAGCACAAGACAATTTGAAATTAGCTAGAACACGATCTGTATTTGGAAGATATGAACACTTATAGGGAAAGTCATCCTCGTTGATCCAGTTTCGATTCATTCTGTAATGCATGGAGAGTAGCGTAATGCTTGAACCCTTTCCCAAACGGCAAATTTTGGACCAAACCAAATTCAAAGCATTTTGCAGATGAGAAATTAACAGTTGTTAAAAAGATGATTTTTCTATATGATAGGGAAGAAAACATTGTGGGAAAAGGAGAAAATGCTGGTTACCAGCATTCTCTCCTTTTCCCACAATGTTTTCAAAAGGCTTTTATTCCTGACACGTAAAAACCAGGGATTGTTTGGGAAAGGGTTAAACCCGAGTTCTGAGGATGGGGGAAAGTAGGAAATGCCGATTTTTCAGCATTTTCTCCCATTGTCTTCATGTTTTCAAAACCCATTTTTTTCCAGCATCGTTAAATCAAAGGATTGTTTCTTCATGGGTTACCCTTTACTTGTGAAAGAAGGCTTCTGAAAACATTGTGGGGAAAGAGGAAAATAAATGTAACCAACATTTTCTTTTTTCTGCCGAGCCCCATGCAGGGCTTGAGAACAAGGCATTGTGGGTTCAATCCCGGACTCCGCCAATTTCTTTTGATGATAGTCATTGTAACAAGATTCATTCCTCTCCCACTGCTGATCATTGTTCCAAGGATGGTTAAGCGGGGAAGCAGCCAGTGGCTTGGAAAGAAAACTGTGCAAAGTATTGGTAAAAGAGACTCCATGGATAAGTGCACTGGCTGCCACGAGATAACTGAAATAATGTTGAAAACGGCATTAAAAACCATACAATCAATTAATCGATGTCCTTTTCCTATGATGCTCTATACTCTTTTACTATAGGGATCACAATAAATTGTATGTCTGCAAAAACTTATACATGACTGTATAGAGATGACATGTTGGTTCACAGTACATATATTGCTTTGAGGTAATCAGTATTTTTCCATCATAACAAAAATCAGCGCCCTCTAGCTGCTTGTCTGGTCTCTGTTTTGATTGTACATACCTTAAATTTAACATTTCTGTACCTCAACAAACTTCACTTTTCAAAAAAATAGATTAGAATGTAAGAAAAATAAACCAGAAGTGAAATCCATTGAATTCATATGTATCAATTTCAGAATGGCAACGGGACTGAGGTGAAGGTCAAGGTTGATCTACTTTCGAATGCTCAGGTGAAGCTGCATCATATTTTCTATGACAGTAACTAAAAGATGAAATTATAAAATTATTTGGTGATTTAAAAAACACTGCTAAAATTTTGACTTCTTCTTGATCGGACCATAACTACCATGAACCAACAAAATGAAGGGCTAATTTGGATACATTCAAAATTTTGTTATCTGGTAAAAAGAGGACACATACCTGGGCTAACCAAGGTCCGAGATTTGGAGAACACTCGTACAAACACAGATCCTGCATAAATCGACCCCGACATTTGGTTGACAAGTTTTTGTTACAGTGATTCCAGTCCAATTTATACCAAGCTTCACTGACATGTAAATTCTTGGAAATCTCCTCTGTACAGCAACTCCTGTCTTTCCATGGGTCACACTAAAATGAGAATTTTTTTCACCTCATTTGACTTAACTCTTTACCAAATGATAAAGTTGTAGACTGTCCAAATTTGAAAGTATTTGCAGTTGACAAAAAGTGACTTAAAAAATTAAACTTGGTTTGAGAAGGATGGAAAACATTGTAGGAAAAGGAGAAAATGCTGGTTTTTCTCCTTTTCCCTCAATTGTTTCAAAAGGTTTTGTTCTCAGGATAGTCAAAAGTCGGGATTGTGTGGTATAGTGTTAAACTCTTTACCAAATGACAAACTTGTAGACTGGTCCAAATTGGAAGCATTTGCAGAAGACAAAATAAATGTGACTGAAAAATTTGAATTTGATTTGGGAAGGGTTGAAAACATTGTGGGACAAGGAGAAAATGCCGTTTACCAGCATTTTCTTCCAATGTTTTCAAAAGCTTTCTTTCTCAGGGTCGTTAAAAGTTGGGATTGTGTGGTAAAGAGTTGAACAAGTTCTTATAAAACAACAGATTATTTGGTATCAGTGTTTCAAAATTGGAACAGTCAAAAATACTGTTGTTTGGTTATGAATTAATGTTCACCACACATTCCCGACTTTTAACAATTTTGAAGAAGAGAGCATATGAAAATATTGTGGGAAAAGGAGAAAATGCTGGTTACCAAGTTAGTAACTGCCATTTTCACATTTTTTCACAATATTTTGTAGAAGAAAGAATTTTAAAGCAGAAAAAAATACCTGGGAGAATAAGGTTGACTCGGGTCCTGGCTTCTGTTTATGACTTATTCCATCCATACAGATATTCAGGTATTCATCAACTGTGTTCAAATGGAGTAGCCTGTTATATCCATGGATACTACCAATATAGAGCACCACAAGAATAACTGTACCAATCATCTTCAATCACCAACCTAAAATTTTGATGATACATGTAGTAAAATTAAAAATGCCTTTAGTGATACGGGTTTGCAGTCTGTTTTTCACCCATTTCATCCTTATTTGTGACCCATCATGCAAAGAAGGGACCATCTTGGAAATTCTGTACATCATTTAGATGAAAATAGAATCAATGATAGTGTAGGTCAGTTTAAGTTGACATTTCAAAAATGATAGTATAACAAGGTGCAATGACCACTTTTCATACAGAAAATGTCATTAAAGCGATAAGGTCAACCCTGGTCACAGTGGTCAGCCTGCGAAATTTGAACAGTTTGACCAGGCAGAGTTCTGCTGAGGACAGGCCAAAAAGAATATGTCTGAGGGGCCACCCGGCACATTAAAAATATGAGCCGTGCAACATAGGTATGAAGATTACTTGCGACAAATTCACCGAAAGTCTGTTTTGTTCGAATCAATTTCACTTCCGTATTTTCCCAAGAGTCGTTCTATGGATCGTAACGACAATTCTGATTGGCTTAGTACTTAATGAAAGTTGGGCTTCCCGAATTTTGAGCCAATGAGTTTCGTTTTCACAAGTAAATAGGTAACGGTTTCGTTTTTCATTCTGCATCAAATGATCGCTGTTCTTGATAAACTCCGATGACCAAAAAGAATTGTAACTCTAAACAAAGCCAAAAGAGGCAATTTTTCTTTTGCTCTTGAAGCGCAGGAAATTCTTTGTAAATAAGAATCAATAAAACAGGTAACTGCTAAATTATCATACAAAATGTTTGATTTTTATTCAGTATTCTGTCTCTAGTCTGTAATTGTTTACAATTTACGTCTGAACTTCAGTCATGGCCCCATGTTGTAAAAAGGTGGCCCCACTTATTGAGCTTGGATGGGCCATTGGCCCCCATAAGGTAAAAAGCTTGGCAGAACTCTGACCAGGGCCGACAGCTTTTGCAGTTCCCTGAGGGTCCTTTGTTTGCATGATGGGTCACATCTTATGAAACTATAATCATTCTTGTAATTCATATGAAATGTTTACCCACTCCCACCTCCCCCCCCCCCTCCAACCCACCCCTACCACCCCATCTTCTCTCTGTACTGTAGTCCGTAAGGTGCGCGCTACGTCCGTGGCATCGCATTTCAGTGGTACAGAACAGAAAAAAACTGCTGGTGGATGTTCCGAAAGATTTTCGTTCGATTCAATAAAGTCACTTTCATAAATGAGCATGTGGGACTAGCTACAATGCTTATCAGTACAACACTTCACTTCTTCACTTAATCTCAAAAGGGTATGATGGATGCACGTGTTTAGCATCTGGCATTCTGCATTGATCCATATATCACTTGGCCTACACCAAATGTATATCTGTTGAAGGAAATAAAACGCTATACAACTGTGGAATAAAACCAAGGCTGTTAAGAAGTATGCTTATTTCAAGTTGTCATCACAAACCTAGAACGTGGCTTTACGTGCAGCTCAATCTTTTAGCCGGATATTATTGCGTAAGGCTGTATTCCTCGGTTCTCTCCCTTCATTTGAGTATGAGCCAAGAGATTGGTAAAATCGCTGCCAGGTGGTAACACACAGTTTCTTTTGTTTAAGAAATCAACGCTTCTTCTTTTGAGTATAAATCCCTCCACTGGAGTACCACTGTTCAGTGTTCATTTAGCCTGTTAGGCTATTTATCATTAAAGCATGAAAGTAATAAAGAAATAGTTTGGACATAAAATGATGATTACATAAAATCAAAGTACTGAAAGTACTGACAGACTAGCGAATTTGAAACTAGTAATTAAGTGGCTATGGTAAATGTAAATCTTTGTTGATTTATATTATTCTGAAGAAATATTATCATATTTGGTTTCTGAATCCGTTCCAAGTCCATCGGTTCATTCTAGATATTAAATCCAATTCGGTACAATTCAAATGCAGTTCAATCCATTGACTTTACCCAACGCTCTTGACTATTTTCTTCTTTAAACAAGAAATATTGCGAAAAACTTCAGTTTGTTAACTTTTAATTAGTCACCAACATTTTCTCCTTTTCCCACAATGTTTTCAAAAGGCTTCTTCCTGACTGGCCTTATAAGTTGTCATTGTGTGGTAAAGGGTTAACAGCACAGGACGCAATAGCTCACTGTTTAACTTTTTACAAAACGAAACATTTTACGGCCTTCCACATTAAAAGCTGTTCCAGGCGATAGAGTTAGATGTGACTGAATTGATGAAAATATATTCCAAAAGGGTTGAAAATAACATGAGAAAAGGGGAAAATGTTTGTAACCATGCAGCATTTTCTTCTTTCTCGCATTGTTTTCAAAGGGCTTCTGCTCCAATTATGTGAAAACTCGGGATTGTGTGGTAACGGGTTAATATACAAGACTTTCAAAAACGGTTTAATCAGTTTCGCATTCACAATGATATAGATAATGAATGAATGACTGGAGCAATGAGAAGGGTTTCCTGGCCAGTGGGGTCTGGGTTTGTGTAGCTGGGATTTGCTACAAGTCACCTGGGCATATCATTTTCAGATCCATTAATACTTTTATGTACTGCGGAGTAGGAATCAGTGATATGAGCCTGATTTGCATATAGGTCGCTTTATTTACATATAAGCAAGCACCATAAACCTTATCAATGACATCCTGTACAGTCTATTGCTTTGAAAGTGGACAAGTCCAAAATAGGATGGAAAGTGCGAAGTGATGACACATGTTTAACACTATGTCTCTCTTTCTGTTTTGGGAATTCAAAGTGCTTCCCTTATAATGAAAAATATACATGTACATCTCGACATAGTCGATGAATTGCATCTAGGCCTATAATAGCCTCTATTGCTTTGTTTGTGAACAGTGAGAACTAGTTTGCGCTTTTGTCAGATGCCGGTCAGTAAAATCAGGGGCCATATCTATAAATTTAGAGGCTTCGTTGGGAATGCCAGCCAAAAGTACAAAAGTCTGATAGATAATGGGAGAACAATGCGTTCTTGTATGTACGTGTCGCTCTTTAAATAACTCTTTAGTCGACGACAAAGTTTCAGTCTGTTTGACCAAAAGCTTCTGTAGACGACAAATTTGATGTGACACAATCTATGGGATTACCCTATGAAAGGATCGAAAACTTGTGGCAAAAGGAAGAAACACTGCTTAATCGCATTTTGCCCTTGTCCCTCTGTTTAATACTCTTCGAATGTTTCCATTTAGTGTGGCATTAAGTAACAATAAAGCCCAGAGGTAAACGAAGCAGGTGTTTAAATGTATTTGAATCTATATTATACCATTCAAAAGTATGGGAATTATTGTGAAGATGACAATCTGTCATGTACGGTCACTCCAAGTGCTAGTTGCTGACAGAGAAAGTGATTTCAAAAACTAGGTTAAAACCTTCCAGGTAGATGTGTCTTTTGTTTACTTTTTTGCCTGATTTCTTTCCCGCCAGCAACTTACATAAAAGCCCGACCACACGATAACAGACTCTCATCTATTATTTCAATTTAAACTCATAATGACACCTACTTTGATATTTTTTGCATTCACTGGGCCTTTAATACCTATCAAGGCGACAGAGTAAGTTCTATACTCACTGGTTTAAGAACATTCCACATCCGGCTGACGTCATCACAGTATCTGTTTTCTCCTTTTCTATTTTATCCCTTTTTTCCTAGTCTAATCATAATGTAATTTCTACAAAAACAGGACTTTTGAACCCATGGAAAGGAACAATTCAACCCATTACCAAACAATCCCTGGTTTTTACGACCCTGACATGGAAGCACTTTGAAAACATTCCCAACTGGAAACAAATTTTAATTTTTGAGGTACATCTATTTGTCGTCTGCAAGTGCTTTCAAGTTGGGTCAGTATGAAATTTTGTTGTTTGGTAAAAAGACAAGCTTACGACCTGTCCATTTTGTACCTTATGTCATCTATTTGTCTTATTTCATTGACCATTTAAGAATGTTACAAATAAAACGAGCCATGCTCTGCGAAAGGTATCGACCCAGGTCAGCCTGCGCAGTCAGTGCAGGCTGACCTGGACCGAAATTTTACGTTATCGGTCAAAATTCTACATGACCTAGCTATCTCATGATTAAGTTGATTTAAAAAAAAATGGCTATTATGGATCCATAAGTATGTGATGGCTTGCTTGGAACCATGGATCACTGAGATGCATAAAGCCCCGGCCTTTTTCGGGCCCATGGCCCAATTATGTATAATATAAAGGAAAGGGAGAGAGAGTTTTGAAATCAAGTTCTCTGTCAGCAACTAAAGTTTGGAGAGACGCTACCTCATCAAAAGACGTCACGACACTTTCATCCAATCAAAACCGGTAGAACAGATTTTCAATTATCTATATTTGTCAATACGGTTCATGACTCATTTGTAATATCGTTGTCTGAAAGGCATATTTTACTTTTATCTTCACAGCATGAAAGTGAGTATATTGTGTTTAATGGCATGACATGTTCATACGTTATCTTATATATCAAACATCAATCGATGTGTTTACCCAGCGATTAAATCTTTCAGATTAAAAGAAATAAAGGTGTGCATGTCATGTCCGTGTAGGACAATGGTTACAAATAAACAACAGACTTTTGAAATTAGAAACGGCGGCTGCAGTTCCAGCCAATCAGAGACAGTAGTTGAGCGTATTTATACATGTTGTCACAGAGCTCCAGATCGTTGTCTGCGCATGTCATTTTCTTCGAAGATTCGACCTGTCTTATATAACGCACCACTCTTTCCGATATCGGGGAGTCTGTAATAATACGCGCTATAAAGTATAATGGCTTTTATCAATATGTTTGAGGAAAAGATCAGGCCTGTTTTAGGTCCAAATTTCTCTAAACTGCTGATTATATAGCACCAGGTAGCGTTCTATTGAGTATACGTTTATTTTAGTTTGAAATTCAAAGTAACGGTTGTCGCGTAGAAATGTTGTTCGGTCCTGTGTACCCAGGATGCCCAAACTAGATAGATGAGTATTTGTAGAATGCCATCTAGCGGGAAATAATGGAAACGGCAGCTGCGCCATTCGTGAAAATATTACCGATGGTATCCACTCGATGAAATAAATTTCCATCTTTCACAGAAAAAAAACCAACAAATAGACCACTCCTTCATGCATGCCTTCGTGCCTAGTTAAATACAATGCCAAACAAATGCGTTAGGAGATATCACATTAGCTCAGTGGTAATGGAGTTGGTTTTAAACCTCCAAACACGAGTATCTCTTCCGCGTCGGTTCGAATCCCACCAGGTGCTGTTTGTATTTCAGTTATACATTTGTTGCGAACTTTCATGTTCATAAGAATTTAAATGATCATGGTTGATTGTTTAGTTTCGAATGTCTAACCCAGGAAGTAGACGTAAATAAATTGTAAATCATGCCAGAAAGCAAACACCAGACCTCTCGAGAATACACGAAAAAGCGAACTAATCCCTGTCACCATCCCACTTTCTACGATTTATCACCCTGACAGTGAAAAAGGGGTGATTCCCTGTCGTCCTTATTGACTTTTGATTTTTCATTGAATTCTGTTGCCAACACTTTAACTCTTTACCAAACGACACAATTTTAGACCAAACTGAAAGAATTTCCAGACGACAAAATAAATGCGACTAAAAATGGAAATTTGTTTTGGGAAGGGTAGAAAACATTGCGGGAAAAAGAGAAAATGCTGGTTACCAGCATTTTCTCCTTTTCCCACAATGTTTTCAAAAGGCTTTCTATTTCAGGGTCGTGAAAGGTCGGGATTGTGTGGTAAAGAGTTAAAGGTGCTTATCATTTTTCTTTAGTAAATTAGGCAAAGTTAAATGATTCATCCGTGAATTAAAAAGGCGATCTTGCTTCGACGAGTCCTCAGTGAAATAAATCCAGACAGATAAACGTAATACAAGAAAATAATGATGCATAATTTCAATGGCGCAGCAAATCAGTTGTTTCTGAAATAAGGCACATTACAACATTTCAAATTGTCCAAAGTAAATTTGTGCAGAACTCAGTGAGAAATGAACTATGATGTCATAAACAATCTTTAGAATGCAAATTAAAACCTATAAAAGAAAGAACCAATAATGGTAAGACACAATCATAGCCATTCTTCTAAGATATTTGACATTGTTGCAATTGGAGCTATGTACAAAAGCGGTTGTCATTCGATGGAAAAAACACACACACAAGAAAATAGTATTAAACCAGGTTCTAAATTAGCAAATTGATATTAAAAAAATGGCTATGAAATGACCTTAGTGAGTGTGCAATGACCAAATAGTACGAAATGGCTTAGGTACGAAATGACCTAGTTATGAAATAACTGGAAGCCGAGTAAACAATATGGCTGCCTCCATAGGTACTTTTCATAAGCGAATAAAAATATAGTGCCATGCGGCGGCACAACGATTAAAAATCTAATGGACAACTAAATCAAATCAAGCCAACTATTGGGTTATCCAGTCCGAATGTACAATTATGTAAATACAGCTGTGCATTTGTCTGAAAGATTTATGGACCCAGTTTAATTTCAAAGGCATTTTTGCATGTTGCACTATTTACTCTTCCTGCTTAATATTGTGGAGGGCGGATTAGTAGTACGAACATGCCTACTGCGTTGTCCCGTAATAATATTTCTATACATATAACGAATTAAGATTTCACTAATACAAATTGTCATTTCATTTCCTCGACATAAGAATTTGTATATATAAACGAATCATTCATTGTCTGTGCATGTCATTTTTTTTTTGGAAGATTCGATCTGTCTGCTGTGCTGCATCACACATCCTGTACAGGATAATTAATTAATATTAATACGCCGCTAATAAAGTAGCATTGGAGAAAATGGGTATCAACAATACATCAGTGAAAAAATGTAGTTTGTTTTTCTCTCCAAATTTATTGTAAATTTGATTATTACAAAAGAGAAAACATAGTTTTCACAAATACTCTTGTTTTACGGCACATTTTTTTAAAATACAGTTTCATTATATAGAATTTAGGGAAACCGGAAATCGTGCATTTTGTTTTCCACAGACATATTTACAAAAATTATGCTGGCTATTACCAAAGCCTGTAGGCTTTTTTTAAATATGTACTCAGTTCCATATTAACTATGCACCTCATTTTCTTTTATTTCTCGTCGCATGTTTTACTAAAGACCAACTTTGGTATCATACTTTAGTTCAGAGTCTGTAGAAAATGCCAGGCTGATCAGATTATGACTAAGAGAAAGTTTAAGTTAGGGCTTTGCAGTTTAAGTTAAGGTGGTACTTAAATCAAGGTTGCAGGACTCAAAGACCAGGGTAACATTAAAGTTTTATTCTTTTTCTTGTAATTTTTCAATCAATATCTTGTATGACCTCCTCCGCTCTCGATACAGGCAATTATTCGACGTCGCATCATGCAGTCGAAAAAGCTGACGTAGTCTTGAAAGGTAGTAAACATCAACCAGCCAACCAGCCAGCCAACCACCCAAACAACCAGCCAACCAACCAACCACCTATTTAATCAACCAACCAACCAAGGCAGCCAATGAAGCAACAATCCAATCACCAATCACCCAATCAACCAGCCAGCTAGCCATCCAGCTAGACAACGAGCCGACCGACCGACTGACAAACAGCCAACACAAACAAACTCACAAACTAGCTAACAAACCAGCCAATAAAGCAACAAAACCAATCACCAACCACCCAACCACCCAACCAACCAACCAACCGAGCTAAGGCACGAACAAGCGAACGAACAAACTAACAATGTTCCTTCAGCTAACGGAAGTTCTCACGGAATCGATTTTCTTTTTAGATTCAAGATTAATCTTGACTAAAGTCAGCCAAAAACATGAATCCCAGATAAATATTAATCCTTATCCTCCTAAAACGTGATAAAAGATTCCCTAACCCTTTACCACACAATCCCGACTTTTAACGACCTTGTATGTGAGAAGGCTTTTGAAAACATTGTGGGAAAAGGAGAAAATGCTGGTAACCAGCATTTTCTCCTTTTCCCACGATGTTTTCTACCTGATCGAAACAAAAATCACCCCAGAATGTTTTCACCCCTGTCAAACAAAAATTGCTCTATCTGAGCCACACTGAAATTGTCGTCAGCAAATACTTTCAATTTGGACCACTCTAAATTTTTTTGGTCAGGTAAAGAATTAAGGAGAAAGTTTAGACAAAGACAAGTGCGTTTAGATGCAGCTTAAATTTTAGACTTCTCTAAATCCAGAGTATTTGCAGACGACAAAATGAAACGTGACTCAAATGGTTGGATTTCCCATTGAAAACAGAGAAAATATTTTCGGAGAAGGATCATCACAATCATCCTACTCCGCCTATTCATCATCAATGATACTTAAGCCAGGAATTAGCCCGTTGTCTGCGCATGTCATATTCTTCAAGATTCGACCTGTCCTATATGGTGCATCACTCTCCCCGATATCGGGAAGCCTGTAATAATACGCGCTATAAAGTAGCAATGGAGAAAATGGCTTTTATCAACACGTTTGAGGAAAAATCAGGCCTGTTTTAGGTCCAAATTTCTCTAAACTGCTGATCATAGCTGAGTGAATCGCACCAGGTAGCGTTCTATTGAGTATACGTTTATTTTAGTTTGAAATTCAAAGTAACGGTTGTCGCGTAGAAAGTGGTTCGGTCCTGTGTACCTAGGGTGCCCAAATTAGATAGGTGAGTATTTGTAGAATGCCATCTAGCGGGAGACAATAGACTAGAACATGTATTTAAACTCATAAATTTTAGTAAACATGTAAAATACACCCGTGTTATCTGCAAGCAAAGAAAAAAACCAATCTTGAATTTTTTTTTCGTTGTGAAACCAGGTTTACGAAAGCAAAACAAATAAACAAGCAAACGAGTTCTTTTTTTAGTGTCTAAGAAAATATCGGTCCACATGTAAGTTATTGCATGTCGCAATTTAGCAGATAACACGGACTGTAATGAGTGCGTTGCAAACACGTATCTTCCTTAACCCTTTACCAAACGACAAAAGTTTTAGACTGCTCCAAATTGAAAGCATTTGCAGTCGACTATTTCATTGTGGCTTTGATAGTGCGATTTTTCTTTTACAGGGAAGAAAACATTGTGGGAAAAGGAGAAAATGCTGGTTACTAGCATTTTATCCTTTTCCCCCAATGTTGTCAAAAGGCTTGTTTACCATTGTCGTTAAAAGTCGTCATTGTGTGGTAAAAGGTTTAATAAAGTTTTACCTGACGAATTTGAAAATAGATCGGCAAACCACTGAAGTGAGCGATGCTCCGTGAAAAGGAGGTTAAATGCATTAGCGAATAAGTATCGATTCAGGTCAGCCTGTGCAGTCCGTGCAGGGCATCTTCGCGAGCCAAGGTTACGGTCACTACGTGGATCTTACCTTGGCTGATGGATCTTACCTTGGCTGATTGAGCCTGATTTCGAGATTCCTGCGATGCGCACTCTATTTGATGTTGGTTATTACCCCCTTTACATCATATTTCTAAAAGCCAATGAAAGATCGTTTTACAAACCGCTAACGAATACACATGAAGCGATAAGCAAACATCCACGCGGGTTTCCAGGTTTACCTTCTATTTGAAAGGTAGCGACCGTGTTCTATTTTTATCAAAGATGAAATGCTACGAGCGATTTCATTCGTTGCAGTTAGAGCTGGCTGCATCCAAAGAAAAAGGGTATCAGGTGAACGTAAAAATGAAGCTCGATCCGCCAAGGGTAGAGTAGCGTAGTGAATCGTCAGCCTTTGGTTGCGAAGATGGTACGTTCCGGTACTAATATAACTCCAGATTCAGTCGGGTTGCTTGCTCAAAATGGATTTTATGAATCCGGTTGTGACCCATCAGGCAAAATGGGACCTTCTGGGAACTGCGAAAAGTATCAACCTTGGACAGAATGCGCGAATTGCGCAGGCTGTCTAGGGTTGACACTTTTCGCTTTTATGACATTTTCTGTAGGAAAAGTGGCCATTGTACCTTGTTATACAACAATTTTTAAATTATCAACTTAAACTGACCTGCACTATCGTTGATCTGTTTTCATCTAATTGATGTATAGAGTTCCCAGATGGTACCTTTTTGCGTGACGGGTCACAATTTCATGTGATGCTGCGCTTGTTATAACAAGTCCCGGAGATCCATTTTTAACGACCCTTTTTTCAGAGTGCCACTCAATTAAGATAAACATAAACCAAGCTTTGATACGAGCAATACATATGAAAACATTATTGCGCAAGGAGAAATTGCTCGTAACGAGCAATTTCTCCTTTCGCAACAATGTTTTCACTGCAATGAAAACGCTATCAACTCATGCCTACGTCGGTTTACTTCCAAAACCTCGTAACTCCAGCTTGTTACAAGCTGTAGTTACGAGGTTTTGGAAGTGAACCGACGATAAATCAGAGTACAATACACGAAATACACGTGAAAACATTGCTGGATAAGGAGAAATTGATCGTGACGAGCAATATCTCTTATTTGCAGCAAAGTTTTCGAAAGTGGTCTGCCGAAAATGACAGTAAAAAAAAAACATGTCTGCAGGACGTATCCTATTTATAAATCATGTTTTCTTTTTCTATCTTTTTTGCATTTAAAGTATAAAATAATCTTTTATCATAAATTATGAGTGGGCTTCTACTTGAAAGTAATCTGGCATTAGATAAACTGGGCAAACAACACGATATTTCTTACAATTTTTCCTTTACCCTCATAAAAGCTTTTTTTTTTTAAATCCAAGCTGTGTAGGATATTTCAGGTAAAATTACATTTCAGCACCTCTTACGCCGTTAAATAGCTTTCTTGTTTGTAAATACTCTCCTGCACTACGGATCATTCTCATTCACCTCTGTAGTTGGCTCAGAAAGTAGTCCGTCATTAAGTGATATTTTCGTCACATATCCATAACTCAAAATGGCGACACATTGCCGGTGAAAGAAACACCAATCGGTTGTTTTGTGTGCTTTTCAAACAGCATACGGCCAATCAGACTTACTGGCAGGAAATGTGAAAAAGAGGGGTTTTCTGAAAAGCTTAAATGTCTTTTAAAAGAAGATAACTTATCTTTTAATGTTACAAACTTAGATCCATTGGTGTGTAGAAACTGTTACTTCATTCATGGGCGCAGCCATTTTTTTGTAAGATTCTGTTCAGTAAAGGAGCTTGAAAAAATAGTTCCATTTTATACAGGTAAATTCATCAGTTTGAATGCACCTATAATGTATCTAGACTCATATTTCCTTTGTCTACTTTGTTATGTTACATATGAAACAGTTAAATAGTAACAAAACATGTTTTCCTCGGTTTGACAAGATTCTTATCATTTAGCCCATTGCAGAGATGTATGGTGAGAGTAACGAACGACAACTCTCCTTGGAGAATGGTTTGTAACTAGATTTAAACGATCGGATTCATGTCAATAGAGAGAGGGAGAGAGAGGGAAACCCATTA
Organism: Tridacna crocea; assembly: GCA_943736015.1. Classification (NCBI taxonomy): domain Eukaryota; kingdom Metazoa; phylum Mollusca; class Bivalvia; order Cardiida; family Cardiidae; genus Tridacna; species Tridacna crocea. The sequence continues at coordinate 50,803,761 of OX031063.1, forward strand.
AGAAACGGACAATACCAAAATCTGAGAGATAGGCAAGCAGGCGGACAAATTGGCAGGCGGACAGACAGACAGACACTGTTAACATGTTTACCTGCAAATACATGTACATGTGCATGAAAACATGAGGAATAGACATTGTATATTGCATGCACTGTAAATCTTAATCCACTAGCACTCAACAGGACTTGAGAACTGGAAGTCGCTAGTTCGATCCCCTGCTAGGCCCATTTTTTACCGAAGATTAATGATAATTACAGCGACAAGATTCATTCCCCTGTCACCGCTGACCATTGTTTGCGACGACGATGGTAATGTAGAAAATCAGCTATTAGTTTTGAAAGAATACTGTGGGGAGTACAGCTGGTTAGAAAAGCCCAGCGAAATATGAACAGGTTCCCTGGCCTCCGCGATATAACTGAAAGAGTGTTGAAAACGGCGTTAAAAACAGCATACATACATTTGAAAATTCCATTTGCTTTAGGAACCAGCAGAAAGGTTCACGTCCTTTCCTCCGAGATATCTAACTTCCTAATAAATATCGCCATACCGCCACCAAAGTCAGATAGTGGGCGACCGAAGTGCAGTAATCACGAGTAACCTTTATCGGTATTTATCATTCTCTGATACTTTGGTTCTGGGAAACACTGATGTCTTCACACGGTAACATGACTGAGAGAGAGAGAGAGAGAGAGAGAGAGAGAGAGAGAAAGAAAAAAAGAAAGAAAGAAAGAAAGACACAGACAGACAGACAGACAGAGAGGCGGGTGAAAGGACAGGTGGACGAACGAACGGACGGACGGACAGATTGAGGGAACAGACATCTTTAGACAAAAACAATCTGTCGGACCAGATTAGGTTTATTTATTAAAATAATGATTGATTACTGCGATTCCGTGACGTCGGGTTCAGCCAACTATGTAAATAACTTTTGTAATAGATATTAGAAATATGATTAACGTTTCACTCCTAGCACCTCAAACATGTTGTGCTAGATTGTGGAGCCTTCGCACTAAATTGACATACTCAAGGATTCACTGTTCCCTTAAAGATGACATTATAGTTTCGAATTTGTTTGTGTGTGAAAGCATCCAGTGACTTGAAAAGGAGTATTCTACGCTGGTCTGCATAATATGCGTTGTCTGCGCATGTCATATTCGAAGATTCGACTGTCTTATATGACGCATCACTACTAGCCCCGAAAGCGGGCTGACTGTAATATTACGCTCTCTAAAGTAGCAATGTTGATAATAGCTTATACGTATCAACACGTTTGAGGAGAAATGAGACCTGCTTTAGCAACAGATTTCTCTAAACTGGTGATTATAGTTGAGTGTATTGCACGAGGTAGCGTTTTATTGGGTAAACCTTTTTTTGTTTGTTTTAAATTCAAAGTAACGGTTGTCGCGTAGGAAAGTGGTTCGGTTCTGTACCCAGGATGCCCATATCAGATAGATGAGTATTTATAGATTGCCATCTAGCGGGAGATAATGGCATAATATGAGACCAGAAAGTATATATTGGCACTCTGGGTGCCGTGATATAACTAATACACCATACATAAACCAATAGCCGCAACTGTATCACCACAATAACTATAGAAAGAGAAACGTTTGAAAGTGAATGACAGATCAAACCTTGACTGATATTCATCGATGTTGAATAAATGAAGGTCATAATGACTTTGCTGCAATCCTAGAGTGTTATTATTTCGTTACTAGTCAAGAAAACGTGTCCTGTCCATATTGAAGGTTTTTGCATACAACAAATTACTGCTTTACGATACGACAACATTTTTGACTTGCCAAAATCAAGAGCATTTGCAGATGACAAATAACATGAGGCTCAAACGTTAAAAATGTCAACTCATTACCAAACGACAATATCATAGGCTTGTCCAAATCGAAAGCATTTGAAGACGACAAAAATAAAAGTGACTGAAAGTTTGAAATTTGTTTTGTGAAGAGTAGAAAACATTGTGGGAAAAGGAGAAAATGCTGGTTACCAGCATTTTCTCCTTTTCCCACAATATTTTCTAACAGCTTCTCTCTCAGGGTCGTCAAAAGTAGGGATTGTGTGGTAATAGGTTTAATATGAAATGTGTCGGCTTCATTTTGACAGCTGATACATTTTGACTAGACATAAGACTTCGTAATTGCAGATTTCTGTATGGACCCAACATTTCTAAACACACTGGAAGGCATAAAAAATGAGTAGAATACCGGTATATTGATTCAATGAAAATGATTGGAAAATGTTCCAATTTAAAGCCTCGGACAAAATACTATCTTTTGGCATGGACCTTGGTTATCTGAACCGTTTCCCAAACAACAAAGTTTAGACTCTTCCAAACTAAGAGCATCAGCAGGAGACAAATTCAGAATTGGCACAGCTTTAGGTCTCTGATAGGGTAGGAAACATTGTGGGAAAAGGAGAAAATGCTGGTTACCAGCATTTTCTCCTTTTCTCACAAAGTTTTTGAAAGCCTTCTTTCCCATGGTCTTGAAAACCAGAGATTGATTGGTAAAGGGTTAAACAGAAAATTAGACATAGTGTTTTCTGCTGTTTGATCGTAACCTACACAGCCAGCTGTTGAAAGTAAAATGGTCTTAGGTTCGAAATGAATGACTGCGAATATACATTTTTTCGTTGTCTGCGCATGTCATATTCTTCGAAGATTCGACTGTCTTATATGACGCATCACTAGCCCCGAAAGCGGGCTGACTGTAATATTCCACATATCCATGTTCTTTTTTGTAAATGGCCAATGGCATATTCGTTTGCCGAATGCCTAATAAAGTTGAGTTGAGTTGAGTTGAATATTACGCTCTATAAAGTAGCAATGTAGAAAATAGCTTTTATCAATACGTTTTAGGAGAAATGAGACCTGCTTTAGCTCCAGATTTCTCTAAACTGATGATCACAGCTGAGTGAATTACACGAGGTAGCGTTTTATTGAGTAAATCTTTATTTTAGTTTTAAATTCAAAGTAACGTTTGTCGCGTAGGAAAGTGGTTCGGTTCTGTACCCAGGATGCCCTTATTAGATAGATGAATATTTATTATTTATAGAATGCCATCTAGCTGGAGATAATGTGTATTTTTTTGTCTCTCATTGTAAATAGATCTAACTTGGTGTATAACCTTTCATGGCTTCATTCTCCATTATGTTTGCTGGAAAAAATGACAACTTATAGCAATACAGTTCTGTTTTGCTCAGTACAAGCGACATGAAGCCATGCATGTTTGCGTTTGCCTGATTTTAAAGGCGGGTATTTAGATTTTTCACAACTCACCAAATTAATATATATATATCACTGAAATTTATATATCTATAATAAAGATACAAATCATCAATAATTAATTATTAATTAAATAAAAAAAAAAAAAAAAAGAAAAAAAAAAAATGATGGTGTTCCCTTAAAAGGCTACGTAGGTAGCCTCTTTAGGTATTTTTTAGATTTTGCACCAGAAAATTAAAAAAAAAAAGCATTGTGGGAATGTTTTGTGAATGAAAATTAAAACGCTTTTGGAGTATAAGGATGATTTTTTTGGGTATTTTTGTAAAATTTTCGTCCCAAAATCTGAACTTTAACTCTTTGTGACAAACAGAACACTGCGATGATTTCGCTAAATTGATATGGCACTGATATGTGAGAACACTGATTATGCAAAATTGACATTGACCCATTAACCCATTACCACACAATCCCTACTTTTGACTTCTCTGGGAAAGAAGCCTTTTGAAAACACTGTGGGAAAAGGAGAAAATGCTGGTAACCAGCATTTTCTCCTTTTCCCACAGTGTTTTCTATCCTTCCCAGAACAAATTTTCATTTTTCAGTCACCTTTATTTTGTTGTCTGCAAATGCTTTCAATTTGGACCAGTCTAAAATTTTCTCGTGTGGTAAAGAGTTAACTCATTTAGGATTGGTTAAATATGGATCCAAAGGTACAGTTGGACCACTCTATCTGTAACTCGTGAATGCATATCTGATAACTGGTTATATCAATTAGATTAGGATGAAAAGGCACGAAAAATGTGCCTTACTCTGAAATCTGGTACAACGACATCTAGCCCCTTGGCTGCCTAGCGCTATTCACTGACCATTTGCAGACAGTATAGATCAAGATCAGACTGCACAGAACGTGCAGTCTGACCTTGGATCCACACTGTACGATAAGGAGCTATTGTTCTCCATAAAGTAAATTTGAAACAGCAGTATTAAGGTTTTTACTTTCGATTTGAAAGTTCCATTTAATTAATTTGTGACTCATCACGCCAAAAAAAGGAACCTTCTGGGAACTGCGAAAAGTGTCAACCCTGGTCAGACTGCACGAATTGCGCAGGCTGACCGGGGTTGACACTTTTCGCTTTAATGATATTTTCTGTATGAAGAGTGGTCATTGTATCTTGTTATACAATCATTTTTGAATAATCAACTTAATTAAACTGACCTGCACTATCGTTGATCTGTTTTCATGTAATTGATGTACAGAATTCCCGGATGCTCCCTTTTTGCGTGACGGGTCACATTTTAGCGGGATAGGGATAAAGAAAAGTTAAACACATGCCCCGTCATTGGCCTATAATGTCCCATTCACGCGGCAAAACCACGGTCATCTGTTGATCAAATTCCATGGCTCTGTCACGCCTAATGAAATTTACATATTTATTTCATGCTTTCCGATAGCAGTGAAAATATCGATTTTCATGCTCTTGTTGCCTAGGTACATTGCGAGTGCCTCGCAACCAGATGGAAATATGACGTCATTTACCTTACATTTCTCGCGCATGACGTGATATTGCAATGCGTTGCTATCCGGGATGGGTACGCCGCAGGGAATAACGGAAAAGAACTGTACTAGATTTTAATAAAGCTCCTCCCAGAAAGGGTTAAAAGCAAGAAATAAATAGAATATTTTTTTTTTCGATGAAAGATTGAATTTTATTTTGTCTCGTGAACATCATCGGTCATATTGTCGCTCGTGGCTGCGCCACTCGTGAAACTATTACCGATGATGTTCACACGATGAAATAAATTTCGATCTTTCACAAAAAAACAACAACAACAAATATCCTCTATGCCTTATACTTCATTGCCTGAGAAGATTCCATCTATAAAAGAAAATACTAATTATATTGACCTTGAATCATTATCTTCTGCCATATTCCATTTTACAAATACACATCTATCTAATTTTGGCATTCTTGGGTACAGAACCGGATTTCTTTTCAAATCGACAACCGTTATTTTGAATTTCAAAATCAAGTAAACTTTTACTGACTAAAACGCTAACTGGTACGATTCATTCAACTACGATAAGTTAGCATGTAACTAATGTATCGGGCATTTATTAAAAAAGACCCTGGGTGATAGCTTCGGTAAAAGCTCTACTTTTCCCTTGTACATGGGGTCGGTGATGCGTCATAGCAGACAGGTCGAATCTTCGCAGAATAGAGCATGCGCAGACAACGGACTTCGAATAACTTCACCGTATACAACTGTCGTGGTTTTCTTGGGCTCTGCCAGGTTTTTCAGGACAGATACATAGGTTCGATCAATCCGATGACAATTTTTCCTGAAATCATAATACGTCAGAATTAGCTGACTGAAATGTACACGGAAGTCGAAATCTCTTGTTTGATAAACGGAGGAGTGTTGAATAAGCTTGTGTCTTTAGTCTACTTATACCTTAAGAAAGTAAGACAACTATTGATTGGCTGAAGCAACAGGTTTGGCCAATCAGAACTTTTGTTACATTCTGAATCTAGAATTAGATCAACCTAGGCGACGTCATCTGCGTCTTCGTGTGAAAACGTTGGCATATTTGTATCCTTGTTATTACTGAAGATATTTTGTATATGAGTTGGTTTAACCCTTTACCAAGCGACAAACTTTTAGACTGGTCCAGATTGAAAGCAGTTGCAGACGACAAATTAAATGTAACTAAAAGATTGAAATTCGTCTCCAGTAGGGTGGAAAACATTGTGGGAAAAGAAGAAAATGCTGGTTACCAGCATTTTCTCCTTTTCCCACAATGTTTTCAAAAGGCTTCAATCTCAAGGTCGTAAAAACCAGGGATTGTTTGGGAAAGGGTTAAAATGTGGTAAAAGTAATTGCCGCCAGCAATTTTCGACGTCTACCCGTTTCTGAATGGTTCTGTCACGAGCAATAAGCTGTATTCAAAAGTAGAACTGGCGAGATTTGTCATAATTTTCACCCTACGCTAATTAAATATAGTAATTTAATCGAATTTTCTTCCAACAGCAAAAAAAGAAAAACTCAAATCTTGCGTTTTTGAAATTCTTTCCCTCAGAAAAAAATCACACCTTATCGTGCACTTTGATTTGCGTTTTGTGCAGTTTGATCTTGATCTAACCCTATCCGTAAACTTCCTTAGTTTTCCTAATGATGCTAAATTTGGACGGTTTAACCCTTAACCAAAAAAAAAAAAATCGTACTTGTCAAAATTCATAGCATTTGCAGACGATAAATCCAATTTAGCTTAACTTTTTACCAAACGACAAAATTCTAGACTGGTCCAAATTGAAAGCATTTGCAGACGACAAAATTAAAATTTAATGTGACTGAAAAGTAGAAATTTGGTTTGGGAAGGGTAGAAAGCATTGTGCGAAAAGGAGAAAATGCTGGTTACCAGCATTTTCTCCTTTTCTCATAATGTTTTCAAGAGGCTTCTTTCTCAGGGTCGTTAAAAGTCAGGATTGTGTGGTAAAGGGTTGACTGATTGTTTTATCTCTGAAAGGCTAGAAAACATTTTCGGAAAGGGAGAAAATGTTGGTTATCAACATTTCCTCCATTCCCCACTGGTTTTCAATTTTTCTTTTTGTGAGGGTCTTCAAAACTTGAAACTGTGTGGTAAAGGGCTAAATTTCAACTGGTCAAGCATTAATTGTAGGGCCGGGTTTTAAAGGTAGGTATTTAGATTTTTCACATCACACCAAATTGAAAATTATATATATCACTGAAATTTATATATATATATAAAACAAAACAAAACAAAACACAAAAAAAAAAAAAATTAAGAATCATGAAATTACAATGAAAGATTCTTTGATGGTATTTCCTTAAAAGGCTATGTAGCCTCTTAGGCTATTTTTAGATTTTGCGCAAAAAAAAAAAGCATTGTGGGAAGTGACTGGCACGTGACTATTCCATAACATAACAAGCAATTAATCATTTTCCATGATGTCTTCTTCGTATGCTATGTTTGAATCCTCGTCTGTGTATTTCCGGTATGTAGATGAGCGAGTTCCTCATGTAAAAGTAGACAGTGTTTCCCGTCGGTGTCGACCTGGGCTGTAGAACATCTCTAATTTCTCTTGTTGTCGGATGGTTTTAGACTACTGGGGTTTTATGAATGAAAATTATAAGGATTTGGGTATATAAAAATTATTTTTTTTGTATTTCTGTAAAATTTTTGTCCCAAAATCTGAAGGGCCACCTTTAATGTATGAGATAATTCACAGCTGATGTCATTAGATCTATAAATGTCTGCGTAATCGACTTCAAAAATATCTTCGTAAAACAATGATATTCAACACGAAATAGGGTTTTATACATGAACATCATTACAAAAACATTGGGACATAAGGAGGAATTGCTCATTACGAGCAATGTCTTCTTTTATCGCATTTTTTTTTTCAAACCGGTTTGTTATCTCACGAACTAAAAAAATCGCCCTACGTAGGGGGTATTTAACCATTATCACGAGACAACGTTATCTTGAGTGCATACATGTGCTTAACAGGAAGCAAGTTTTGGACCTATAGGATGGTAAGCACGACAGTTATAAATGCCTTTTGCAGACACTGTAGATCCAAGATCAGACTGCACAAAACGTGCAGTCTGATCTTTGATATACACTGTCCGATAAAGAGTTATTCTTTTTTTTGCAAAATACATCTATAAAAGAAAATTTTGGAACTGCTATCGGCTTGAAAATTTGGTTTCACTAATTTAGCAGGTTACGCGTTAACTCTCTATCAAACTACACATTTATAGACTGGTCCAAATAGAAAGCACTTGCAGACGACAAAATAAATGCGACTGAAATATCGAAATTTCATTTGGTAGGGGTAGGAAACATTGTGGGAAAAGGAGAAAATGCTGGTTACCAGCATTTTCTCCTTTTCCCACAATGTTTTCAAAAGGGTTCTATCTCAGGCTCGACAAAAGTCGACATTGTGTGGTAAAGGGTTTCGTATCTGCTTTCTACTTCGGATTGCAACCAATAGAGGAACGTGCATATCCTTTTTTTTTGTTTCACCTATCGGGTATTATCTATTGATTTGAACATTGATAAATGGACAATGCGTGGCTAGTCATCCATTCGTTACAGTGCATTTATAGCATGTGGTAAAAATTTTATTTTTATTCAAATACCGCAGTGATTTAAACGTGCGTGAGTTTTTTTTTTATTATTTTTTTTCCTGCTGGAACAGATAAGGTCATATTCCTCTTGCTGCTAGATCTACACTGTTTTGTCTGTTGACGAATTTAACCCTTTACCACACAATGCCGACTTTTGACGACCTTGAGAAACAGGACTTTTGAAAACATTGTTGGAAAAGGAGAAAAAGGCTGGGAACCAGCATTTTTCTCCTTTTCCTACAATGTTTTTTACCCTTTTTCTGCATCTTTCACAGTTCTAGCAACGTTAAATTTTGCGTCCACATATGCTTTGGATTTGGACAAGTCCAAAATTTTGTCTTGTGGTAAAAGGTTAATTTATTGGTTGAATGGTAATTCTGTGAAATCCTAATAGTAAGAAATTCATTTATTACGATGTATGATAGAATATAGTAAAAATCTATCTTATTAAAATACCGTAGTCTTTTAGCCACATATGGTATTTTCGTTTTTTCGTGGAACGCAGCGGTTCTCATTACTCCTACTGCTACAATGTTTTCTCTTTTGTCATGTTTTATTCATGGATTGGATGCTGTTACACGAATATTTGATATTATTTCATGCTTTCCGGTAAGATATCGAGAAATAGCAGTGAAATATTTTTCGATCTTACACGGGTACCACCAGTGAAAATACCGATTTTCACGTTCTTGTTGCCTAGGTAAATTGCGCGTGCCTCACAACCAGATGGGAAATATGACGTCATATACCTTACATTTCTCGCGCTTGACGTAATATTGTAATGCGTTGCTATGCGGGAGGGGTACGTCACGGGGAATAACGGAAAAGAACTGTACTGGATTTTGATAAAGCTCCTCCCAGAAAGGGTTAAAAGCATGAAATAAATAGAATATTTCTTTTTTGTTTTCGGTGAAAGATTGAAATTTATTTCATCTCGTGAACACCATCGGTAATATTTTCACTCGTGGCTGCGTGCGCCACTCGTGAAAATATTACCGATGGTGTCCACTCGATGAAATAAATTTCGATCTTTCACCGGAAAAACAAATATTCTCTATATAGGTTATCTGCATATGATAGAATACTTTGAAATTCACGTTTATTCGAACCCAACGGTTATTTAACCCTTTCCCAAACAAGCCCTTGTTTTTACGTGTCTGCAGAACAAGTCTTTCGAAAACACTGTGGGAAAAGGAGAAATTGCTCGTAAAGAGCAATTTCTCCTTTTCCCACAGTGTTTTCTACCCATTTGGAGAACTTTCTGCCATTTTTATCAAATCTAAAATTGTCGTCTGCAATCTCTTTGAGTTTGGAAGAGTCTAAAATTTGTCGTTTGGGAAAGGGTTAAATACACTAAGTATATTTTCGTGCTTTTTCTTTTTCCGTTTTCATATTTAACTTATTGATCAGACAATTATGCATTATACTAAAAAAAAATATTCGATGAAGATTTAAAAGGTATCTATCCCTTATGGTGTAAGATCTCATTTATAAATTACCTTTTTCGAACACTGGAATAGTTTACCTACATGAAATATTTTGGCGGAAAAGAATTTTTTTTAGCTATATTTTCTCAGTTGTCATCTTTAAAAAAAATATTACTAAAAAAAATGATATACAGAGAGAGAATATTTTGTTTTTGTTGGTGAAAGAAAGATCGAAATTTATTTCATCAAGTGGACACCATCGGTAATATTTTCACGAGTGGCGCTGCAGCCACTCGTGAAAATATTACCGATGGTGTCCACTCGATGAAATAAATTTCGATCTGTCTTTCATGGACAAAAACAAATATCTTCTAAAATATCCTCCCAAAAAACCACAAATATTCGATCTTTCTTTCACGGACAAAAACATATATCCTCTAAAATATCCTCCCAAAAAACCACAAATATTCTATTTTAACCCTTTCTGGGAGGAGCTTTATCAAAATCCAGTACAGCTTTTTCCGTTATTCCCCGCCCGCTCGGGTGGCTCAGTGGTGAGCGTGTCGGACTCATGACCTGGTAGTTGTGAGTTCGATACCCGGTTGAGGCGAACTTTCTTTCTGGCGTATTTTCGCCTCTCAGCTCTGCTGAAGCATGTGAGAAAAGTAGTCCGTGGATTTGGAAAGAAAGTAGTTTAAGTACCGGTGTGAGAAACCCAGGAAACCGACCGCCATGATATGACCTGAGCTGTTAAAGTGGCGTAAAACCACAATACAACCAACCAACCGTTATTCCCCGTGGCGTACCCCTCCCGCATAGCAACGTATTACAATATTACGTCAAGCGCGAGAAATGTAAGGTAAATGACGTCATATTTCCATCTGGTTGTGAGGCACGCACAATTTACCCAGGCAATAAGAACATGAAAATCGGTATTTTCACTGGTCATACCCGCGTAATATCGAAAATATTTTCACTGCTATTTCTTGATATCCTACCGGAAAGCATGAAATAAATAGCTGTATTCGAATATCGGGGTGATTTATCTATATCCAATATTTTCGCGGTTTTTTTTGTTGCTTTACTACTGTCTAAGTTGTCATATATATATATATATTTTTTTTTTCATTTATCTATTAAAAATGGTATATCGTCGATTTACTTCGAAAACGTCGTAACTACAGCTTGTAACAAGCTGTAGTTACAAGGTTTTTCGAAGTAAACCGACGATATATGGATATTTAATCCCCAACCTGCTAAATACCTAGAATGAAATTTTCAATTCGATAATATAAAAAAACCCAATTCATGCTATTTCAAGGTTTATATTATTGGGGAAAATATTTTCCTTACCGGACGGTGTAGATCCAAGATCAGACTGCACGTTCTGTGCAGTCTGATCTTGATCTACGCTGTCCGCAAAAGGTCAGTGAGTCGAGCTTAGCAACTTAAGGGTTAACAACGAGTTACCCATTTTTTGATGATGTATTTACAGAATGAGGTGAAATTTCTTTCATTAAAAAACCGCAGTGATTTAAATAAGAAATATTTTCGTGGAACAAGGCAGTTCCGGATTCTGCTGTCGCTACGCTGTTTTCTCTGTTTTTTTTATTTTAGTTATTTGTTGAAAAATGTTCTACTAATTTACAGTTTGCCATGATCTTTTCTTTTATTCAAGCACAGTAGGGATTTCACTTCATTTATGATTATATTGTCTCATGAAGAACTTCAGTTGAGCTGGATTGTTCCGATCGCTTTTTCGACGGCAACATTTTCTCTTTTGCAGTATTTATATTGGTTGATTAATCAATTGGATTTTCTATGAAGAATTAATGGTAAAGTATCCATATTTTATCTGCATTCATCTGAGTTATCCCAAGACAAAATTGCTTAATACATGTATTTCTCAGTTAGGTTAAGAACCGATTGTGCGTTTTTACTCGTACATACAATATTATATTCTCAACTGTATTAACTATTTATTTAATAAGGATATATAAGGATTTTTGGGTAAATCGTAACAAGAGGCAAGTATTTACTTTACCATATCTCTTTATAAACTAAGGATATAGAATTTTTTTTAACAGTGAAATAAGAATTTGCATTAACTATTTACCGCACGAAATATTAGACTAGTCCAAATTAAAAGTACTTTCAGACGATGAATTGAACAATATAAGTGATTTTGTGAATATCATAACCAGCTTTTTGTCATGTGAGGGTGTTAATTACAATGGGTCGTTTTTCTTTTGCTGCAATTTGTTATAGCATAAAACAAAACAAAATCGGTTTTGTTTTTGAAAGAAAAGAAGGCATTGTGGGAAAAGAAGAAAAATGCTTGTTGCCAGGGTTTTGTCCTGTTTCCCCCATTGTTTTTTTATATCGCCTTCTTTTTCGGCATTGTTTAGTAAAAGGTTAATAAAAGGCAGACACTTAAGGCATAGCCATACAGAATGACATAAAGTAGCATATTTGAAAAGATATTTTTGAGTTTTTTTAATCAACTGATCCTTTTTCTAACAATGATTTTGTAAGGGCTGATCTTTGCGAGGGCGTAAAACAATGTACAAAACGAATCGTCGCAAAATAATCATGGACCCATTTAGCCTAAAAACAAGCTGAATCATGAGACAGAACGGTCCTTTGAAATGCAGAAAATTTATCATAGTCAAAAGATTTTGACATTAGTCAGACCGCAAGGACTAGGAAAATTTACCTTTTTCACAAAAGTATGGCAAACGCCTGAAAAAAAAAAACAAACTTTGCTGTGCAACAGGAATGGGACAAACTGTACATTACCACATTAGATGACTCTCTGAGATAATGTGTTATCTGAATGCATGTACATGTACTTATGATATAGGCGCCATGCTCTGAGAAAAGGGGCTTAATGCATCGGCAAAAAAGTCTCGACCCATGTCAACCTGCGCAGTTCGCGCAGGCTGACATGGGTCGAAACTTTTTGCCACCGGTCAATATCATGCTTGCCAGGGGACCGCTCTACCTCCAGATTCAAACCGTTATTGAACGAAATGGATTTGACGAATTCCCAGTTGTCTGATGATAAGCTTCTTATGTGCAGTGCACGATGCACCACGGGGAATAGTGCATTAACCCTTTACCCCATAACGCATTTCTATGGTATCTCTAATTGACCCTAAATAACAGCAAGGATGAAGCCGTTTCTTATGTGTATATGACACCTTTTAATAGCATAGAAAAAATTGTGACAAAAGGTGAAATTGCTCGTCACGAGCAATTTCACCTTTTGCCACAATGTTTTCCAAAGGCTCCTACAAGCAATGCACAGAAATGAGTATCTATGGAGTAAAGGGTTAAGCCCCCCTTTTGACAGAGCATGGCTGATACAGATACATGTAAATGATCAATAAGAATAAGACAGACATCGTGTACTATTAATTTGTACAACCTCAACATTCTTAGCTCAACTCTTGTCAAGGGTTGGATTAGCTGTCGTATTCATAACTACACAGTATCAATAAATCCGATTGCCCTTCAGATTGATCTTCATCTATCAAATAGTTATATCGTTTTCCTTCTTTATTCGACAAAAAAGGCCCCAAATGGCATAATTGAAGGTTTGCAGTTCAGGGTATGAATTTCGTTTTTCATTCTTCCTCCCACCTGTTCTTGAAATATCTCACATTATTTCATGCTTTCCGGTAGGTTATCGAGAAATATCGGTGAAATATTTTTCGATATTTCATGGTTACGACCATTGAAAATACCGATTTTTGTATCTTAACTCTTCAGTTAAAGGCGGAAACCCGCGCACTAGTTACCTACATGTAGGTAAAATGTGCGTGCCTTACAATAGGACGGAAATATGACGTAATGTACCTTACCTTTCTCACGCTTGACGTAATATTGACGTTGCTATGATGGGGGGGGGGGGGGGTTCGGGGGGGCGCTGCGGGGAACAACCGAAACGATACCGCACTTGAATTTGACTAAGTTCCCCTCAGAAAGGGTTAAAGGTGGGTATTTAGATTTTTCGCATCTCACGAAATTAAAAAAATATATATATCACTGGAATTTATATGAAAAAACAATACAAATCATCAATAATTAAGAATAATAGAATTACAAAAAAAAATTTTGGTGGTATTCTCTTAATAGGCTACGTAGCCTCTTAAGCTATGTTTAGATTTCGCGCCAAAAATACAAAAAAAGCATGGTGGGAATATTAAGTGACTGGCATGTGACTAATGACGCTTAAATTCAATAACATACCAAACATGTAATTATTTTCCATAATGTCTTCTTCGGACGCCATGTTTGAAGCTTTGTATAGGTATTTCCGGTATATAAATGAACGAGTTTCTCATGTAAAGATAGATCGTGTTTCTCGTCGGTGTCGACCTGTGTGTAGTAAATCTCTAATTTCTCCTGTTCTCGGATGGCTTTCGACTACTGGGGTTTTATAAAAGAAAATTATAAGGCTTTGGGTGTATAAGGATGATTTTTTTTTTTTGACTTTTATAAAATTTTCGTCCCAGAATCAGAAGGGCCTCCTTCAAAGGCATGAAATAAATAGAATATTTGTTATTTTTGGTGAATATCGAACTTTATTTCATCGAGTGAACATTATTGGTAATATTTTCACAAGTGGCGCAGCCACTTGTGAAAATATTACCAATAATGTTCACTCGATGAAATAAATTTCGATCTTTCACCGTAAAAAAACAAATATCCTCTTTGTATTTTCTATTCGTGTGCTGAATTCCGTATCTCTTACTCTTTTCATCATTTTTGTAAATTTCAAAATAGTTTTTTTCTTTCACAAGTCATGCTATTAAATGTCTTGTCTTGCCTTGTTGTAAAATCATATGAAATCTGCGATTAGATGACAACGTTTTGACAAATAGATCATGTTCTGACAAAAGGGGATTTGACAAATCTGCATTGTACATTATACATGTACCAAGCAAGTCATCACATAGAAATGGATTCATAACATCTGTCTAACAACTGATTAAATCATGAAGTAAAATGGTCCCTGGATATGCACGAAAATAACCAATATCAATTCAGGTCAGCTTACAGCGATTGCACAGGCTGATCTAAATTGATATGAGCCGTGCTTCGGCAAAAGAGGACTTAATGATATGTGATACCGAAAAAACAAACAAACACATACTTATGGATCTATAGTAGCCATTCTTTTTTTAAACAAATGACTTAATCATACGGTAGAATGGGCCTTGGACATACAGACAATTGACAAAAAGCGAAAGGTTTCGGCCAAGGTCAGCCTGCGCGGACTGTGCAGGCTGACCTTGGTCGATACTTTTCGCAGGTGCATTAAGCCCCCTTTTTCATTGAGCATGGCTCATATCTTTTGTCGATGACTTTATTTCCTATTTTACAGTTTTTGCACAGCATTGCTTATAAAGTCTCATTCGTTCATGACTAGAAGAGCGTCTGAGGCAATCGTTGGTCTCTTTGACGTGGTGAAAGTTTTCAGTACGATTTTTAGACTAAGTTAATAAAATATTTGTAATAATAATGATGATGATGATGATGCTGATGATGATGATGATGATGATGATGAGCAGGATAGGGTACATTTTCATCCAAGAAACAAATAAGATTGGGATTGAATTTGACATTAACCCTTGTCCTGCCAAATAACTTAATCCTTTACCAAACAATCCATGGTTTTTAGGACCTCGAGGAAGAACCCTTCTGAAAACACCGTGGGAAAAAAAAGAAATGCTGATAACCAGCATTTTATCCTTTTCTAACAATGTTTTCTATATACTCTTCCTAAATCAAGTTTCTATTTTTGAGTCACATTTATTTTGTCGTCTGCAAATGCAATTTTTTCTGTTTGGTGAAGAGTTAAATTAAACTTTCAAGCCCATCAAAATGCTATTTAAAATTCAAATTTCAAAGAAAAATATCTCCTGTACAACCAGAGTAGTTCCAAGATCAGATTGCACGTTCTGTGCAGTCTGATCTTAATCTACACCGTCCGTAAAAGGTCAGTGAGTCACGCTTAGCATCTAAGGTTTAATTCTCCAATCAAAATAATTCATCTATTAACCCTTCACAACACTTTTTACAACCCTGAGAAAGAAGTCTTTTTGAAAAAAAAAAAACCTTTACAAACAGATAAGCGTACGAACAGACAGACAGACAGGCCAAAAACAAAAATGCTCCAAATCTCTCATATCAGAAGAATAAAAAGCAAGAAACTGTGGATAAAAAAGTAGTACGTGCGGATGAATACTTGTACTCGATTACGTTAAACGAAAGAGGAATTGTTCGTAAAATATCGAACAAATTCAGGAAAAAAAAAATCATTTTCACCTCCCTAACATAAACATATCTGCACATAATATAATTTGTAATGGTTAACTTCACAACCGATGATCACTAGGGTGCACTCTATGGGCGATAAATCAAAATCAAATTGTACACAACGTGCAGTCTGATATTGGATCAATACTGTTCACTTTTTCCATTTAAAACTTGATTAAACTCTTTCTACAGTTAAGGTTCAATTGTATTTATTATCTCAAACAAGATTATTTTGCTAATTGGTGTGTAATGCCTTAACCAAAGAAATCTGTACTTTTGATGAGTAAGGTAGACAGTCTTTTGAAAACGTCATGGAAAATGGATTGCAAGAAAAGGAGAAAACACAGTTACCGGCATTTCGTCGGTTTACTTCAAAAACCTCGTAACTACAGCTTGAAACCCAAGCTGTAGTTACGAGGTTTTTGAAGTAAACCGACGAAATGCCGGTAACTGTGTTTTCTCCTTTTCTTGCAATGCTTTTAGCTCTATAACAAAATGATATACATGTAATCTTACTTCTATTTATAGTCTGCAAGGACTTTCGATGACAGTAAATCCATAGTTTGAACCATGTTCTGTGAAAAGGGGGCTTCATGCATCTGCGAAAAGTATCGACTCGGATCAGCCTGTGCAGTCTGCGCAGGCTGATCTGGGCCGAAACTTTTCGCTATATGTTTATTTTCTATTTATGTAGGTTGGAGTTTTACTCATGGTGAAGTGGTTTGTTAAAAAAAGTTGATACTAATATAGATTCATGAGCCTGTGAGAGCTTGCTTGGTACCGTGAATCACGCAGATGCAATAGCCCAGTTCCCTACTTTTGACGACCCAGAGAAAGAAGCATTTTGAAAACATTGTGGGAAAAGGAGAAATGCAGGTAACCAGCATTTTCTCCTTTTCCCATAATGTTTTCTATCCGTCCAAAATCAGATTTCTTTTTTGAGTGATATTTTTTGTTGTTTCAATTTGGACCAGTCTAAAATTTTGTCGTTTGGCAAAGAACTCTTTCCACACAATCCATGAGGAAGAAGCCTTTGAAAACATTGTTGGAAAAGGAGAAAATGCTGGTAACCAGCATTTTCTCCTTTCCCTCAATGTTTTCTATTCTTCTCAAAACAAATTTCAACTTTTGAATCACATTTATTATGTCGTCTGCAAACGCTTTAAATTTGGGCCAGTCTAAAATTTTGTCGTTTAGTGGAGACTTAACTCTTTATCACACAATCCTGAATTTTAATGACGTTGAGAAAGAAGCCTTTGGAAAACATCGTGGGAAAAGGAGAAAATGCTGGTAACCAGTATTTTCCCCTTCAGTTTCCACAATGTTTTCTACTCTTCACAAAAGAAACTTCAAATTTTCAGTCACTTTTATTTTTGTTGTCTGTAAATGCTTTCAATTTGGACCAGTCTAAAATATTGTCGTTTCGTAATGAGTTAAGACCCTTTTTGTAAGAGCATGACTCATCTTGTTGTCTGGCAAGGAGTTAATTGCTGTCTGTAACAGGGCTTATGTAAACAGAACATCTGTATCAGCTTGTTAAAAAAATCTGCAATGGAAGCCATTTCGTCCAATACTGCAAACAACATCAGAATTTATTTGAACAATTGAGCAGAGAAAAACTGTTCAAACTCTACAAGCGTGCTAAAGAGCACAGATATCTTAAGTTTTTATCAAATAATTACTGAAAGATAAAACGACCCTGTAGAAAAAGGTTTTCTGGAAACGTGCGAAAAGAGGGAGAATCAAAGCGTTTAGAACGCTGAGGCGGTATTTGTCGAGGAAGTCGTTGTTTGGAATCAATAATTTGAAAGAAAAAGAGAAATATTATTCAAACATTGGCTTGAAAGTCAGCCAAATAAGCAAATGAATACTTTGTTGGTAAAGGGAGATAATTCATGACAAACCTAGGACTATTTGTGTATTTGTGGTCTCCCTTCGATCATCAGGAGGAGTCAGGAGTAATGTCCCTTGATAGTATGATTCATGGTGGACAGAGAGAGAAACCATGTGAATATATATCGAATAAAAGTAATTTGGTACCTGAAGACTATGATTACTGTATTATGTCTTTGGCTGTTAAGATTTAATTTCCAACCTTACAGTCATTTATTTCGATCTATAAATATTCATGCACAATCAAATGAAGTAGCTGAAAAATCATGGGACGAACTGGTTTTGGAACAAAAAAGCCCTGGAACTAAATGATGGGTAGACAAATTTTGTATCATTGCGCCAACAGAAATCTATGAGCGAGTAAAGCTATTTTCAATCAAAAATTGCTATTTCCACGATCGATAGCCTCACCTAGAGTATTTTTACATACCATTTCCAGTTACATATCTGAGTTCTACCGAAAGCCGTTTGCCTGAGAAAAAATGTAGTTTTATAGGGTTTATTTTCTTCGGCTTTGCACAAATACGACACGTGGTCTTCAAAATTCAATTTGAACTCATACTGGTATTGTCTTCGACAAATACCACAAAAACTGGTTATCATAATTTACGCCTCTTTCTCCGGTGTTCCTATAATGGACGAATCCGATCATTTTTTTAAAACTTTAGACTGTCGCCTTCAATGTTTCCAATAAAGACACGACCTAAGTTTTGAAATCAGTTTTGTTTGTTCGTACATGGGTTACCACACAATACCGACTTTTATCGACACTGGAAAAGAGGCCTTTTGAAAACATTATAGGAAAAGAAGAAAATGCTGGTAACCAGCATTTTCTCCTTTTCCAACAATGTTTACAACACCCTCCCCCCCACCCCCCCAAAAAATGCACTGTTTGAGCCACTATGAAATATCGGCTGCAAATGTTTTCGATTTTGACAAGACTTTAATTTTGTTTGCTGGTAAAGTGTTAATAGCTAAGGTACTATCACGGCTGTCAGTGCACTCATGCATGTGTTTCCTGGCTTTTCTGTGCTGTTATTGACACAACGGTTTTTCCAAGTCGCTAGCTACTTTTCTGGCATGCAGCAGAGGCGGGAGGACAAAAAATGTGCAGAACTGAGGCACCAACACTATTTCTTTGTCTTCATTGGTCACATTTCGTGTGTTAAAATACATTATCATGCTTGGTGTCCGTGGCTGTCAGGTAGCGTGTCGGCCTCGTAACCAAAAGGTCCCGAGTTCGATTCCCGGCAACGGGTATTAACTTTGGGATTTTTCATCGGTCCACACATTCGGCGCGAGTACTGGTGTAGTTCACAGGAAACAGAATCGAGAGAGCTTACCATAAGTTGTCAGAATTTGTTTCTCAGTCGTTGATTTATTGACCCTTTACAACGCAATTCTGAGCTTTCACAAACTCTGAGGAAGAGGCATTCGGAAGACATTGTGGGAAAAGGAGAAAATGTTGGAAACGAGCATGTTTTCCTTTTCCCATCATGTTTTTACCCTATCAATGTTTCAATATTTAATGACTTTAAAATTGCCAACAGCAGTTTGCTTTCAGCTGTGAAAAAAAGTTAATATATTAAATGTGTGCATGAATAAATGAGCCTTGGTCTGTGAGAACGAGGCTTAATGCATCTGCGAAAAGTATCGACCCAGGTCAGCCTGCGCAGTCCGCGCAGGCTGACCTGGGTCGAAACTTTTCGTCATCGGTCAATTTTCTGTATGTCAAAGGACAGTTCTACTTTGGGATTTAGTCATTTGTCAGAGCAAATGGACGGAATTGCTCCATATTTAATGTAATTACCAGCAGTGTATAATCACAGGCCTTTGAAGCTCTATTAGTCTATCACAGAACATTAAAATTGTCCTTGGTCGATCATCGAACATTCATAGTTTAAGTTTAAACATATTTTATTCAATATAATTACAGATATTATTCATGTACAACAACATATTGCGAATAGGATTAGAACGAAAGCATCAAAGCTTATATAGTTCCTCTCCCTAAAGAAAATCACGTGGTATAACAATTACAGTAAACAAAAATAAATAGAGACACCAAAATAATGAACTGACAGTGAAAAATTTAAAGAGTAACGGTGAAAAACGAGGAATAATGTAAAAAAAATCAGAGGTTGTGCAGAGTTAAGAAAGAAGATGTAAAATTAACTTTTATAGGCCTCGTGTATGTGTGTGTCTGATGCAGTACAGTATCCAAAGAAAGGTACCATACACTAGTAACGTTAAATTTAGCTTAAAACTCAGGAGAATCTACCGCTATTCTCAATAAAAGCATGGACTGCATTAAAGATTATTTCATTTTCAGCAAGGGAGAGATTATTATCTCCAAAAAGGACAACGTCAATATTATAATCAGATATTTCACAAATACATCGTCTGAATGCTGTCCTAATATTACGATAAAATTTGCAAACAAAGAAGTAGTGTTTATTGGATTCTATTTCCCCGCAACGACATAAAGGGTTTTCTACAATGTTTTTCCAAAATAAATGTTGCTTTAAATCGCTACATTTATTCCTAAGGCGAGCATGTAAAATCTGCAGTCTTCTTTCTCCATAAAAAAATAGTTTGTTGGGAATTGGCTTATCTTCATCTAATATACGTTTAAAAGATGAGAGGGAGTCTGTCTCCCTTGTAGACTGTGGCAAAGAGTTCCATGCCTCTATGGTAGAAGGGAGAAAAGATTTCATATAAAGATTAGTTTTGCAGGCGATGTTTGATAAATCATTAGAATTACGAAGATTGTATGTAGTATTACTGCCAACAGTGGTCGGTACTAGAGAACATAAGTAATTTGGAACTAAACCATTTACCATTTTGAAAAGAAGAATAAGCTTGTGTTTGTTCCTACGCTGTCTTAATGTTTCCCAGCCTGATTCTCTTATAAGGTCTGCAATTGATACAAGCTTAGTACATCCCGTTACAATCCTGGCAGCCTCGTTTTGAATCTTGTCAAGTTCTTCCTTTTGGTATTCATGAACATTATCCCAAATAATATCTCCATATTCAAGAATTGGTCTTATAAATGAAAAATATATGGTTTGAAGTGAAAGGCGATCGAGCTGGTACCTCAAACTTCTTAAAACACCTATTCTTTTACATGCCTTTTCAACGGTACACTGCACTTGTTGATCCCAGTTTCCATCACAAGATAGATAAATACCAAGGTGTTTGTGAGACTGTACTAATGGGATAACAACATCTGACATAGAAAGATCCGGATGAACAGGTTTGATTCGTTTGCGAGATATTAACAAAGATTTAGATTTAGAGGGATTGAATTTAACCAACCATCTGTCTGCCCAACTGCTAACCTTATCTATGTCTGACTGTAAAATAGCACCAGATATATCTGGAGTATCAACTACTAAAGAAAGACTTGTGTCATCGGCAAACAAATTGATACCGGATTCAATATCGTGAACAATATCATTGATATATACCAAAAATAGCAATGGACCTAATACTGAACCCTGTGGGACTCCCGCTTTTACAAATGATAAATCGGAAGAACCTCCAGGAAGAACGACTTTTTGAGTTCTGTTAGTCAGATAGTCCTGCAGAAATGATAAAACTTTACCATCTATTCCTGCAGCATGTAATTTGAAGATCAGACCCTTGTGCCACACCTTGTCAAATGCTTTACTAATGTCAAAGAAAACCATCCTTATTTCAAAGCCATTATCTAAGGCGCTACAGATTTTATTGTACAAATATGTCAATTGGTTGACAGTAGAGTCACCAGGGAGGAAACCGGACTGATGTGGTGTAAAAAAAATTGTCTCTTTTAGGTGATTAAAAATATGCTTGTAAATTATTCTTTCAAGTACTTTCTCCATTGTGTTTAGGAGTGATACAGGTCTCTAATTAGATACAATAGAAGGATCACCGCTCTTTAAAATAGGACACACGAGGGATGTTTTCCAGGTAGTGGGAAGGACACACTTGTCGAGACAAAGATTAAATAATCGACAAAGTGGAGTTGAAATCTGAAGAGCTGATTCCAGTAACATTTTGTTATTAATACCATCTGGACCTGATGCTTTCCCAATATGAAGAGTTTTTAATACATCGACAACCTCATTTGGGGTGATGACTATACTGTTAAGCTTCTCACCAACAAATTGCTGGTAATCACTCGGAAGAGAGTTTAAAGAGTCGTCAATCATAGACTGACTG
Source organism: Tridacna crocea (assembly GCA_943736015.1). Lineage (NCBI taxonomy): Eukaryota > Metazoa > Mollusca > Bivalvia > Cardiida > Cardiidae > Tridacna > Tridacna crocea. The sequence goes on from OX031063.1 coordinate 50,826,006, forward strand.
GAGAAAAACGAACATTCATAGCAGATTGGTGCATCGCCTGTGTATCACTGAATATGTTTACAAACTTTCATCAACACTGTTACTATAAATAATACATTTGGGATTCCCTCTGTTTTGTATTTAATAAGACAAGCTTGTCATTGAACAATTGATTGATTTACCGACTGAGAACTGGCAGACTGGTTGACTGATTTTGCCAGTGTGCTGATTAACCCCTTTCCCATAAAAAATCCCGGTTTTTTACGACCCTGAGATAGAAGCCCTTTGAAAACATTGTGGGTAAAGGAGAAAATGCTGGTAACCAGCATTTTCTCATTTTCCTACAATGTTTTCTACCCTTATGGAAACAAAGGTCAATTTTTTAGTACTTTTATGTTGTCGTCTGCAGGTAGTTCCAATTTGGACCAGTCTATAAATTTGTCGTTTGGTGAGAGATACAGACCTATCTGATTTAGGCATTCTGGGTACTGAACCGGAATGCTTTCCAGATGGCAATCTACGCAGCGAATGTCAAAACATACCTTTATTCAAAAGATCGGCCACTCGTACGACGCATCCGCTTATAGTTAGCTAGCATATATCGTTGATTTACTTCAAAAACCTGGTAACTACAGCTTGTTTCAAGCTGTAGTTACGAGGCTTTGGAAGCAAACCAACGGTTTAACCTTTGCACCAGCCATTTAAAAACGAAGGCCCATGATGCACATGTTAATAGTTCGCCAGTGTCCAGAGCATAAATAATCGAGAAAGTTAGGGATTTAATGGAATTTTCATAAGAAGAGAAGTTATTACACCCGTGAATTCTGTCAGATTGAGGAAAAGAAGCATTTAGTTTTGTCTGTTATACAGGAGGTTATTACTACCATTTTCTTCTTTTTTTCCCACAGTTTCTAAGCTATTAGCCTCCTTTTTAAGATAAATAAATTTTAGAAAAAAACGAGTTTGTCTGGTAATTAACCCTTTACCCGATATGCCAATTTGAGACTCTTCCATTTCAGCAGCAAATAAAGATATGATGTCAAAAATATGGATAAATGAGGATACAAATATCTGATTGAGTGGAAAACATTGTGGGAAAAGGAGAAATTGCTTGTTACGAGCAATTTCTGCTTTTCCCATAATGTTTTCAAAAGCTGTCTGTTGTTGATGCGTCAAAATGAGTATCTATGGAGTAAAGGGTTAAAGGGTAACGAACAGTACGGACAAATATCAGGCTGCTGTGGTTCACAGTACAAAGATAATGAATTTGTAAATTGTTCGGGTGGATATTATTTTGTTGTGGCCTGGGCTCCCATTTATATACATGTACTTTGAACCGGTAGTATTCTACGTAAATCTGTAATAAACATTTTAGTCCCAAACAACAAAGTTTTGAAAATGTCCAAATTGAAAGCATTTGTAGATGACGAATTACACATTGCTAAAATGATGGAATTGGCATGTCACAGAGAGAAAAACATTGCGGTATAAGGAGAAAATGTTGATCACCAGCATTTTCTACTTTTGCAACAATCTTTTTTTTCAAAATCCCACTTATATTGGGGTCGTGAAGTGATGTTAAGGGTTGACAAAGTATCGAACAGTACAAACCAATATCAGAATGCTGCAGATCAAGATATGACCTCGCAGCTAGTTTTATAAATTGTCACTAGGTAAGGAATGGAAGGCTGACTCGTATGAAAAGGAGAAAATGCTGGCTTCTTTCTCAGGGTCGTCAAAACTAGTAATTGTGTTACGGTAGTGGGTTAAAGCACATTTTATTAAACGCGAAATAAAAGGCGATTTTAAATAGAACTTTTAAAACCTTAGCATAGTGTGATCTTTTAAGCTGTCCTTTGATTAAAAATACAGATTCCTGTCGTGTTTTAAGGTTGTACAGAGTTGTATCTTAATTTACTTACAGGATACATCATAAGTGATGGACGAATCCAAGGGATAAGTTGTGACAGTGCACGGACATTTGCATAGGAAATAAAGTAATGTGAGAATGGATTGATTTTATTTAAAAACGGGAGAATTAACAAACGATATATGACTTGAGAAGACTTTTATTCATCAGATGGCACTGGGGAATATCACCCAGTTTACCGTTGATACACTTGTGTATTTGACTCATGAATACAATAAAAGCTTAGAAAGTAGCCATCATAGCGCAGTGCAAACTACAACACGAAATGTTAGTAATGATATCACCCAAAATGCAACACCAACTATTAAAGAAAGTACCACACAAGTTATACCGGAATTTACCACGCAAGAATTCAGTAACTCGACACACTCACAAGCGTGGGAGGAAGAGGAAGAAACGTTAACAGAGGTCCTGACGTCAGAGTGGTTGTGGAAAATATTTCCACCCATTATATTTACGTTCGGATTGACAGGGAATATACTTACACTGTTTGTTATTCGGAGAATGGGAATCAAGAATCAGCCTACTCTGGTATTCATCACATTTCTTGCCATCACAGATTGTGTTGTGTTGTGTACCGGTTTACCTAACTATTGGATCAGTTATATGTTTGACTTCAGTTTACGTGCTGCATCAAACGTCAACTGTAAACTCTTTCTCTTCTTCATTTATACGTCCATGCAATATTCCTCTTGGATTCTTGTCGGTGTGTCTGTTGAAAGACTCATTAAAACATATTTTCCATTCCGTTATAGGAGGTTGTTTACGAACAAAACGGCGATGATCGGTCTTCTAGTTACTGTATGCGTGCTTTGTATTATCGACGGCCATTTGTTATTCACGAACGGTATAAATGAATACACGAACGGATCGTGTGGCTCACTCGATGAAAGGCAATTCTGGTTTGACGAGAAAGTTTTCGTTTACATAGATTTCACCGTTCTTAGTGCATTGCCATTTCTTGTCATGCTTTCGTGTAATATTTTCATAGCCAAGACGTTGCGAAAAATTCAAGTTGAAAGGCGCACGATGGTTCGTCGAGAATCACGACAACGCGCTAATCGTGTGAGCGTCAAGATGACCAAGATGTTGCTGGTGTGTACGTCTTTCTTTCTTGTAGCAACGGCGCCAATTTCCGTATATTTTATACTAGACTCGTATTTAACTCCAAAATATGAGGAGCAAGATGACCTAAGATCTCAAGCCAGAATGGAATTAGCCTGGACAATTTCTTACTTACTGCAGTTTACAAATTACAGTATTAACTTTTACCTCTACACAGCTGTAAACAGCAGATTTCTCAGAGAATTGAAGGCTTTACTGCGATGCCAACCGAGGTAATACGACTTACATTATGATTATATTACATGAGCCATGCTCTGTGAAATGGGGGCTGTAATATAATGTTATTAATCAAGTGATTTCGTATTGGCCCAGTTACAGGTCCGAGGTCAGTCGCATTGGCCCGAGGTCGAAGGCCGAGGGCCAATACGGCTGACTAAGGCCCTGTAATTGGGTCAATACGAAATCACTTGATCAGTGACATTTTTATTAATTAACTGTTGGCCCAGAATCAATATGACAACCTAAGAGAAGTGAAACTAGGGTTTACTAGTCACATTTCTTACTTCGTATAGTACACAGGTCGTGACCCCGGCTTAATACAAGTTGACCTCCGATCAATACAGTTGACCTCTTATCAATATTGATGACCCGCGACCATTACAGAAATCCTTGAATATGATTGGTCAAAAATAAGCGCAGATGCTCATGCGACTGAACTTTTGACCAATCACGTTCAAGGATTTCTGTATTGGTCGCGGGTCATCAATATTGATACGAGGTCAACTGTATTGATCGGAGGTCAAGTCGTATAAAGCCGGGGTCACGACCTGTATACTATACGAAGTAAGAAATGTGACTAGTATCGCGTGGACCGGTTACCATGTATAACTTCTATATATCTAATAGTTAATTAATAAAAATGTGTGTTATATTTCATGTGTCTATTTTTAGAAATGTTATGGGGTAAAGAAATGTCGTAAATTAAGCTGGGGGAAATTATTTCCCGGTCACAGTGAATGTTTTCCTCCTGCCGAAAATCTGGAACTACTTTTCTAAGTTTTTTAAGTTTTTAAGTGTTAAAAGTGGCCATCGTTGACAAAATAATCAGAGGAAATATAATATGTAATTTATTTCATCAGCTTGTGGTTAATATGGGGAAATATTTGCCTCAAAAGGGAAAGGTCCGCGAAAATAACTTTTGCCGTATGGCACTCGTTATACCTTTCCCTTTTTTCGGCAAATATTTCCCCATATTAACCACTTACGGCACTCGTTATTTTCGTGGACCTTTCCCTTTTGAGGCAAATATATCCCCATTTTACCACAAGCTGCTTTTGTTCAATTTTCTGAATGTCAGCGGAACAGTCTACCATACTATACAGTTCCTTGTAATGCAAAGTAGATTTTCTGGATCCTTAATACGTTAAAGTACTTGATATTATGCAGAGATGCATTTTGCCGGATCATGTCTCATGAATATTCTTGTTGTCTCGGTTTTCATCGACTCTGCTTTTGTTAACTCATTACCAAACGACAAAATCTTATGTTTTAAGTGACCGGAAATTTGAAATTCGTTTTTTGAAGGATAGATAATGTTGTCGGAAAAGGAGAAAATGCTGGTTACCAGCATTTTCTCCTTTTCCCACAATGTTTTCCAAAGGCTTCTTTCTCAAGGTCGTCAAAAGTAGGGATTGTGTGATAATGGGTTAATCGAGGTGAAAAATCAATAGTACGGATTATTTATTTTTTAATCTCCATGGGGGAAAAAGATTGGTAGAAAAAAACCCAAGTATTATCTTTTAACCCTTACCAAACGATAAAATTTTAGCCTTTCCAAATTGAAAATAATGGCAGACGATAATGTCAAGATGGCTCAAATAGTGCAATGTGTCTTTGACAGTGTAGAAAACATTTTCCAGCATTTTCTCCTTTTCCCGCAATGTTTTCGAAAGCCTTCCTTCCCAGGAGGTTTAAAGTCGGCACTGTGTGGTAACGGCAAAAAAGGCACTGAAATTAAGTAATAAAACTCTTTTGTAGATCATAATGAAGATTAGTTGTTGGTTTAAATCATCAAGAGAAAAAGAGTCGTTGTTGCTAAAGCTAACATTTTAATCTGAAATTAGTCAAATTACATGTAGATATACAGTAATGTGATAATAGCCACATAAGGTAACGCTTCGAACTAAATCTTATTATAAGTTGTTGTAAGAAATCTTTTTATCCCCGGTAGAGGTCAGTACTGATTGGCGGTACCAAACCTTCTATAGTGGTGCCAAAGATGTGCATGGAAATACTTCAGAAGCCGACCCGCCGAAAAAAACATGATACTTTTTTGACGATTCGCAAGTTACCGTTTATTATTTCATACCTTCCGGTAGGATATTGAGAAATTGCAAAGAAAATATTTTTCGATATTCCACGGGTACGCCCAGTGAAAATACCGATTTTCATTTTCTAGTCACCAAGGTCAAATGTGCGTGATTCACAACCAGATGGAAATGACGTCATTTACCTTACATTTCTCGCGCTTGACGTAATATTGTAATGCGTTGCTATGCAGAGGGGGGTACGCCACGGGGAATTACTGAAAAGAGTTATACAGGATTTTTATTAAGTTTCTCCCAGAAAGGGTTAAAAAAAAATAAAACAAATAGAATATTTTTTTGTTTCGGTGAAAGATCGAAATTTATTTCATCTCGTGAACACCATCGGTAATATTTTCACTCGTGGCTGCGCCACTCGTGAAAATTTTACCGATTATGTTCACTCAATGAAAAGAATTTCGATCATTCACCGAAAAAAACAAAAATAATATCCTATATTTCATTTATTCATTTAACCCTTTCCCAAACAATCCCTGGTTTTTACGGGTCTGGAATAGTAGACTTTTGAAAACATTGTGGGAAAAGGAGAAAATGCTGGTAACCAGCATTTTCTCCTTTTCTCACAATTTTTTCTACCCTATCACAGACAGAAATAATCTTTTCAGCAAGAAGTGAATTGTCATCTGCAAATGCTTTCAATTTGGTCTAGTCCAAAAGTTTGTCGTTTGGGAAAGGATTAAACGTGTCGATACCAAGGAGCAATTCCAAGGCGAGTGCACCCAGAAAAAAAACCAAGCAACCTACCAACTTGCATCATATTTCAGTACGTTGGCAAAAAAGGAAGAGCCGCTTTAGGCTATTGCCACTATTTCGTATATCAGTCTGCCAAAAGATTTTGTAACTTGAGATAGTAACTTCCTCATACAATTTTATTTGTTCTTTTTTTTTCGCTATCTTAAATTGTCTGTTAACTCTTTACCAAAACTCAAAATTTTAGACTGGTCCACATTGAAAGCATTTGCCGACAACAAAATAAAAATGGCTTAAAAGTTGACATCTTTTTTTCAGAAGGGTATTAAACATTGTGGGAAAAGGAGAAAATGCTGGTTACCAGCATTTTCTCCTTTTTCCACATTGTTTTCAAAAGACTTCTTTCCCAGAGGTGTTTGTGTGGTAAAGAGTTAAAAGAACCCCTTTTCTAGATAAGCCCGAGCTTAACGACATTGAGGGAGACGCTTTTGGAGGGAAATGCTTTTGAAAACAATGTAGGAAAGGAGAAAATTCTGATAACCAGCATTTTATTCTTTTTTTACTCAAATGTTTTCTTCTCTTTCAAAGACAGTTTATAGATCGTTTGCAAATTCTTTCACTTGGACTAGTTTATACATGTGTTGAGTGTAGAGATACATACAGGTATACGTAAATTAACCCAATACCTCACAATCCTTACTTTTGACGACCCTGAGAAAGAAACCTTGAGAAAACATTGTGGGAAAAGGAGAAAATGCTGGTAACCAGCATTTTCTCCATTTCCCACAATGTTTTCTACTAGTCACGAAACAAATTTAAAATTTTCAGTCTTTTTTATTTTGTTGCCTGCAAACGCTTTCAATTTGGATAAGCCTAAAATTTTGTCGTTTGGTAATGAGTTAAGTAACTAATCTACGCAAATCAGATTATCTTTGCGTATCGCAATGCATCTTCTTCTCATCGTTGTATTTTTAACGGGTCATGGTTATTTGGCCTTTCCATGAAAGCGTCTTTCAACAGTAAACGCAGGAGAGTGATCTTACGCCCATCCAAATGTAACATTATTACGTGTTTCTGATTGCGTGTAATTGTATTGATATTACCATCATGGGCCTGGCCGGGTACCTCAGTGGTTAGCGTATCAGACTCTTGACCCGGTGGTTGCGAGGTTGAAACCCCGACGAGTCGCACTTTCTCTCCGGCGATTTTCGCCTCTCACCTCTGATACAAATGAGAAAAGTAGTCAGTGGCTTCTCATTATCTCCCGCTAGATGGCATTCTATAAATACTCATCTATGTAAATTGGGCATCCTGGGTACAGAACCGAACCACTTTCCTACGCGACAACCGTTACTTTGAATTTCAAACTGAAATAAATATTTACTCAATAAAACGCTACCTCGTGTAAATCACTCAGCTATGATCAGCAGTATAGAGAAATCTGGCGCTAAAGCAGGTCTCATTTCTCCTCAAACGTTTTGATAAAAGCTATTTTCTACATTGCTACTTTATAGAGCGTAATATTACAGTCAGCCCGCTTTCGGGGCTAGTGATGTGTCATATATGACAGTCGAATCTTCGAAGAATATGACATGCGCAGACAACGAGTGGCTTCTAACAAAAAAATGTGTCAGTACGGGCGTGAGAAAGTTTTTCATTACTGGTGAAAGAAAGCCACAAAACACATGCAAAGGGGAACTGAACGCCCTGGTATAACCTAAGCTGTTAAAAGCGGCGTTAAATTGTAACACAAGAACAGTACTATTATGGACTTACATACAGTCAGACATAAGTTAAGCATCACCAAAACTGACCAGCAATAGCTCATGTGCTTAGACCAGCATTACTCATGCCAGCAATTTGCCATTTCTTGGCTTCGGAAAGTTTTGTCGTAGCCATCCTTTCATTTGCCTCATGAAAGAGCCTGTTACTTGTCTAGTGGGTCCGTGCATAGCTTGAAAATATACCAAATAAAAGGTTATCCATTAAAAAAATACAACTAAATCTGTTCGGGTGATGCTTAACTTTTGTCTGACTGTATACGTTGTAAGAATAATTGTATAAAAAAAACTCTGAAGTTCAGTTGTATGCGATTTTATTTTTCAGTTGATCTTTATGAAAACGGCTTTGTATTTCTTCAAATGACACCCCTATGCATGCAACAGTTTGATGCCTATAGGTAAAAGTTAACCCTTTACTCCATAGATAGCCATTTCTACGCATTGCTTGTATGAGCCTTTGGAAAACATTGTAGCAAAAGGTGAAATTGCTCCTCACGAGCAATTTCACCTTTTGTAACAATGCTTTCTATGCAATCAAAAGGTGTCATATACACATAAGAAACGGTTTCATCCTTGCTGTTATTAGGGGTCAATTAGACATCGATAGAAATGCCTTACGGGATAAAGGGTTAAGAAAAATAAACCGAAAAATGTGTATTACCCTCATGACTTTACCAAGACTTGTTACTCCACAGTCGCTTAAGTTTCTCAGTATTCACTGGACATTGTTAATTTTTTGTATGTCTTTCCAAGTTTATTCATGAAGAATTTTCTAACTCAATTTTTTGTTTGTTTTATTCTACTAGGTTATGTTAAAACGAGGGATCATATGGGTAAAACGAAGTTGGCATTGCGCTGTTTCATAACCATCTATTATTAGACTCTAATCTAATTAACTGCATTTCGGTGTAGTGTCCGTGGTCTTGAGATAGAGCGTCGGCCTCGTAACCAACAGGTCCCGAGTTCGATCCCGGGGAGCGGGTGTCAACATTGAGATTTTTCATAGGCCCGCACATTCGGCGCGAGTACTGGTGTAGTTCCCAGGAAGCAGAATCGAGAGAGATTAGTATAAGTTGTAAGAACTGGTTTCTCAATCGATGTAAAATAAGTATGTTTAAACTAACTGCATTTCGAGCAATTAAATAATATACTTAAATCGTTTTGATGTATACAGATGCATGTAAAAAGTGCGTATTTGTTGTCAGTTTATCTGAATCATGCATGGCTTCTGGAATGTTAAAAGTGTGTCATTGTGATGTGGCATTTGCAATAACTTAAATGCACTGTATTAAAAAAAAAGTACTACAAATTTCATTTGATTCAATGTAAAAAGCGCACATTAACCCTTTATCAAACAATCCCTGGTTTTCACGACCCTGAGATAGAAGCCGTTTTGAAAACATTGCGGGAAAAGGAGAAAATGCTGGTAACCAGCATTTTCTCCTTTTCCCACAATGTTTTCTACCCTGCTGGAAACAACTTTCAAATTTTGAGTTACGTTTTTTGTTGGTTGTTGTTGTTGTTGTCTGCAAGTGCTTTCAGTTTGGACCAGTTTAAAGTTCTGTCATTTGGTAAAGGGTTAAGCAACACAAAACATGAACAGTTCTGCAAGTACATACATAATCCGACCATGCTCTTTGAAAAAGGGGCTTAGTGCGTCTGCGAAAAGTATCGAACCTGGTCAGCCTTTCCAGTTCGCGCAGGGTGACCTAGACCGAAACTTTTCACCATTCTACATGTCAAAGGACCAGTCTACCTTATGATTGATACGGGTGGCCATGATGGACCCATAATCATGTGATAACTTGCCCGGCATCATGTATAACGGTGAAGCATTAAGCCCCCTTTTGCCAGAGCATGGTGCGATTACTGATGTCAAATGCTGTTAAAGGAATACACAGACTTTCAGTTGTTTAGAGTTTCTATTCGACTGAATAAAAACGTCTTTTGCAGACAAATGTTTTTACACTTTACAAAACTATCCTTGGGTTTTACGACCCTGAGATATAAGCCTTATGAAAAAATTGTGGGTAAAAGAGAAAATGCTGGTAACCAGCATTTTCTCCTTTACCCACAATTTTTTTTCTACCCTGCTAGAAACAATTTTCGATTTTTGAGCTACGTTCATTTTGTCGACTGCAAGCACTTTCAATTTGGACCAGTCTAAAATTGTGTCGTTTTGTAAAGAGTTAAAATGGTCATCAATCCAGATTTTGCTTAAGCAAGTTTTATTTTTATACGAAAATCTTAACAAAGACAGTCACCCTCTGATTTGCATACAAAGATAACTCACAAATTTAAAGCAGTGCATATTAACCATTTTGTTTTTTTACTGTTGAATATGGATATTACAGTGCTCATTGAATCTGAAAATGAAAAAAGGAGAAAAATCATGACATCTTATTTTGCTTGCTTATGCCGAGTAATGCACTACGGAATCTTGAATGTAATAATGTAATTTAACCAAATTTTCACGTTTGATTTACATTTGATTCATGCATACCTATTATCAATGCAGACTTCGTATGACAGTCATACAGCTGTAATCTTTAAGGCACAGTGCGCTTTTACGTACAGTTTAGACCCAAGAAAATATTGTACAGAATGTGCAGTCTGATCTTTGATCTTCAATGTCCGAAACGGTTCTGATGTAAAAAAAATCTTTAAAATAGCAAAGTTTCGGTTGCCTCTATTGGCTTGACATTGTTCAATCTTATCTCGTAGCATTTTATTAACCTTTTACCAAACAATCCCTTGTTTTAACGACCCTGAAGGAGAAAGCTTTAGAAAACAACATGAGAAAAGGAGGAAATGCTGGTAAGCAGCATTTTCTCCTTTTCCCATGGTGTTTTCTATCCTATCAAGTACAGAAATAAGCATTTTAGCAACATTTGTCATCTGTAGATGCTGTCAATTTGATCTAGTCTAAAATTTTGGTGTTTGATAAAGAGTTAATCAAGACGCATTTTTTGTGTGACATAAAAAAAACCTTTCTTTTTCAGTTTAAAAACCATGAGGACCTATACGCTCCGAAATCAGAGCAGCAGCAGGCGGGTTTTAGCACCAGCGGACCCCACAAGTATTGGACTGGAGAAATCTCTGTCAGATGAAACACCTAGCTGACCTTAACGTTGTCTAACCACTGTCTTTCCCCTTATTTTCTTATTACTTGTTTAACTCATTACCAAACGACAATATTTTAGGCTTGTCAAAATCGAAAGCATTTGCAGACAACAAAATAAAAGTGACTGAAAAATTGAAATTTGTTTTGCTAAGAGTAGAAAACATGGTGGGAAAAGGAGAAAATGCTGGTTTCCAGCATTTTCTCCTTTTCCCTCGATGTTTTCTAAATGCTTCTTTCTCAGGGTCGTCAAAAGTAGGGATTGTGTGGTAATGGTTTAAGTTTGTGTACATCAAGTGTTTGACAAAATAATATGGTCTTGTCAAAGGTCTTTTACCATTCAAATTAACATTTATAAAAAATAAAACTGATACAGCTTTCAGGACAGTTTAACATACATGAAACTAAAATATGATTTGTCATCTAAAATTTATTTTCGATCCATTTAACATGTTTTGGCTAAGAGTGAAGTTTGAGAACAAAGAACATGTACATAGACTGGATTTCCACAGATAAAAATAGTCATAAAAGTGTGAGATAGTATTTAACTCGTTACCAAACGACAAAAGAACAAGTTTGTCAAAATCGAGAGCATTTGCAGACGACAAAATAAAAGTGACTGAAAATTTGAAATTTGTTTTGTGAAGGGTAAAAAATAGTGAGAAAGGGAGAAAATGCTGGTTACCAGCATTTTCTCCTTTTCCTACAATGTTTTCTAAAGGCTTCTTTCTCAGGGTCGTCAAAAGCAGGGATGGTGTGGTAATGAGTTAACCCTTCAACCTATGATCACATGTTTTTCGACCCTTTGGGAAAATAGCTTTCGAAAACAATGCGGGAAAAAAAGAGAAAATGCTTGAAATCAGCATTATTTTCTATTTCCCACAATGTTTTCTACCTCTCAAAGAGAAATCTAATATTCTAAGCTTTAACTCTTTACAACACAATCCCGACTTTTAACGACCCTGAGAAAGAAGCCCTCTGTAAACATTGTTGGGAAAGGAGAAAATGCTGGTAACCAGCATTTTCTCCATTTCCCACAATATTTTCTTCCCTTCCTAAAACAAATTTCCAGTCAATTTTTTTTTTAAACTTTATTTCCACTCTCTAAATAATATACAATGCAAAACATCACACATATATATAACAACTGTTTATAATTGTTTACTTTAGTAAGTCACTTTTATCATGTTGTCTGCAAATGCTTTCAGTTTGGACCAGTTTCGAAATTTTGTCATTTGGTATAGAGTTAATTGTCTTTTGTAGATGTCTTATTTTTCTTATTTTTCATACCTGGTTGTGTGGTAAAAGGTTAAATTGACTGATTAATGGTATGGTGTTTAATGCCGTTTTCAAAATTATTTTAGATATATTGTGCCGGCTAGTGCACCTATACATGCTTTTCTGGAGTTCCCTTCACCAGTACTCTGCATATTACTCTCATCCCTGCCACTGGCTGCTTTCCCACATAATCATCGGCAAAACAATGATCAGCATTGAGAGAAGAATGAATCCTGTTGCAATGACCTATCATCAAGCCTAGGAAAGAAATTGGCTGAGCCAGGGATTGGACCAGCCACACCCTGTTCTTGAGTCCTGTACGCTACCGTCTGTGCTATCAGGGCTCAATGATAACAGGTTAGAACATTAAGACAAGAAATGTTCATACACATTAAGCAATTTTTTGTTTTTCTGCAATGTTCTCACATGTTTTCGAATGCTAAACCCCTAGTTTTGTTAATTATCCCTATTTCATGAGCATGTTTCAAAATTTGCTTTAACTCTTTACGAAACGACAAAAAATAAGACTGGTCAAAATTGAATGGACTTGCAGGCAGCGAAATAAATGTAACTCGAAAATTGAAATTTGTTTCCAGCAGAGCAGAAAACATTGTGGGAAAAGGAGAAAATGCTGGTTACCAGCAGCTTCTATCTCAGGGTGGAAAAAACCAGGGATTGTTTGGTAAAGGGTTAAGGAGCCACAAAATTAAGATATGAGAGAAAATGATGATTATGGCATGGAATTTTTCATCAACTGTTCTGTTTTTCCCCACAGAAGCTCTTGAAAGTGTCTGTCAGTGGCTAGAGCTGATGGAGTAATTTCTTCTGAGTTGTCATAGTAACCATGACCTTGACCTTCCAAATCTGGTGACAAGGCAACATAGAGAGGGGTGACAGCTCCCTGCTCTCCACTCTGCAATGTAAAATCATTGGATGGTTGTATTGGTTGTACATGTATTGGGGTTTAACGCCACTTTAACAGCTAAGGTCATATCATGGCGGTCAGTGACGCACACATGTTTCCTTGCTTTCTCATGCCAGCACTAACACAACTTTCTTTCCAAAGGCACTGGCTACTATTCTCACATGCTTCAGCAGAGATGAGAGGCAAAAATATGCCGGAAAGAAAGTTTGCCTCAAACGGGTATCGAACTTACAACCACCAGGTCATGAGTCCGACATGCTCACAACTGAACCACAGGGGCGGGCTATGTAAAATCAAAATATAAATGTGTGTCAAATTTGTATAAACTCTTCACTGAACAATGCTGTATTTTGACAAACCTGAGAAAAAAAAGGCTTTAAAGACACTGTGGAAAGATGATTCAGAATTTTTCTAGCCCATTAGCTCTTTACCAAATGACAAAATTTAACCCATAACCAAACAATTCCTACTTTTGACGCGCCTGAGAAAGAAGCCTTTAGAAAATATTGTGGGAAAAGGAGAAAATGCTGGTAACCAGCATTTTCTCCTTTTCCCACAATGTTTTCTACCCTTTCCAAATCTATTTTCAATTTTTGATTCACATTTATTTTGTCATCTACAAATGCTTTCAAATAGGACATGTCCAAAATTTTGTAAACTGGTAAAGAGTTAAGTCTAGTCCAGCTTGAAAGTATTTATAGGTGACCAAAAAATTTGACTCTAATTTCAAAGATTTTTTTGGGGAAAGGCAGAAAACATTGTGGGAAAAGGAGAAAATGCTGGTTATCAGCATTTTCTCCTTTTCCCACAGTGTTTTCAAAAGGCTTCTTTTTCAGGGTCGTTAAAAGTTGTGATTGTGTGGTAAAGGGTTCAAAAAACAAATTCCATCATTCAATTCGCATTTGATATGTTGTCTGCAAATGCTTTCAAATCATACATTTCGTCTGTTTACCCTTTACCCCATAAGGCATTTCTTTGGTATCTCTAACCAACCCTACATAACAGCAAGGATGAAGCCATATATGTGTATATGACACCTTTTGATAGCATAGAAAACATTGTGGCAAAAGGTGAAATTACTCGTGACGAGCAATTTCACCTTTTGCCACAATGTTTTCCAAAGGCTCCTACAAGCAATGCGTAGAAATGAGTATCTACGGAGTACAGGGTTGAAGGGTAAACCTACCAAACAATCCAAGGGTTTCATTAACAACTCTAAAGATGAACATTATTAATTAACTCTATTCCACACAATCCTGACTTTTAACAACCCAGAGATAGACAGCTTATGAAAACAGTGTGGGAAAAGGAGAAAATGCTGGTAACCAGCATTTTCTCCTTTACCCCTAATGTTTTCTACTCTTCCCAAATCAAATTTAAATATTTGATTCACATAAATGTTGTACTCTGCAAATGCTTTCAAATTGGACTAGTCCAAAATTTTGTTATTTGGTAAACAGTTAAAGAAATATTGTGGTTAAAAAAGAGACAATGCTGGTAGCCAGTTTTATTTCAAATTTTTCTTTGAAAAAAGCTTAGCTAATAACATGAAAATCCATAAACATACCAGATAAAACAATTTGGTAGTCACAGTAATCATGGGTCGAATCAACCAATGTAAATGCCTAGTTAGATTTGACTCAACGATTCCAGGATGCAAACTGTTCACTACCACCTTTGATTTCTTCTGTTGTAGTAAAGAATTTAAATAATTTGATGCTGCAACTATCATTAGTTTTGAATCACTATAGGCTTTGTGTGGGGAATATTCATACCAATGTTTACACCTGAAAAGAAAAAAAAAAAGCCTGTGTGTCTCTTTGTTAACAACCTCACTGGTCTACAAGCCCAAAACAACCTCATTGGTCTACAAGCCCATAGAAAGAAGATTTAAAAAGTAAATTGTATGAAAAAGGAGAAAATGCTGGTTACCACTATATAAAAACCCTATAGAGCTCTTCAAAAGTAACAATACCATGTCGACAATCCTAAGTTTAAGAGATCGTAAGGATGAGGCCTTTGAAAACATTGGAGGGATAGGAAAAAAAAAACCCTGGGAAATCAGGATTTCCCTTTTCTCACAATTTTTCCACCCTTCAAAGACAATTTCCCTCACTAGAGCAATTTTCAAAGTGTAATACTTTCAATATGGTCAACTCTTTACCACACAATCCAGACTTATGACGACCCTGAGAAAGAAAGCCTTTTAGAACATTGTGGGAAAAGGAGAAAATGCTGGTTACAAAGGAGAAAATGCTGGTATAAAGCATTTTCTCCTTTTCCCATGTTTTCTATCCATTCCAAATCAATTTTCGGTTTTCTATTCACATTTATTTTGTTCTCTGCAAATGCTTTCAATTTGGACTAGTCCAAAATTTTGTCATTTGGCAAAGAGTTAAGTCTAAAACTTGGTCATATGTGAAAAGGATAAAAGAATGTTTTTTTGTATTATAGAATGTTTTCTTATCCAATCTCCCTATTGCTGAAAGTGCAGGTCAAGATCAGACTGCACAGAACATTCATTCTAAACTCTTATATACATTGTCAATTACTTTCATTATTTTATCCTTGACTAAACTGTCTCAACATCCTGCAGCAGAACTTTAATTGTAGCCAATTGAGTAAAAATCTGGTTTGATTGCCCTTCACAACACCATTCCTAGTTTGCAAGACCCTGAGAGAGAGAGAGAGAGAGAGAGAGAGAGAGAGAGAGAGAGAGAGAGAGAGAGAGAGAGAGAGAGTACATGAGACACAGAGAAAGAGAGACAGAGAGAGAGAAAGACAGAGAGACAGAGACAGAAAGAGCTTATGAAAACATTGTGGGTAACCAGCATTTTCTCCTTTTTTCACAATGCTCTCTATCCATTTACAGACATAGTGTTTTAATTCACCTTTTACCACACAATCCTGAGTTTTAACCAGAATGAAACATTGTGGGAAAAGGAGAAAATGCTGGAAACCAGCATTTTCTCCTTTTTCCACAATGTTTTCTGGGCTTCCGACTAAATATACAAATCTTTATTTGTGCCACATAAATTTTGTCTTCTTGCAAGTGGTTTCAAATTCAACTCTATTAAATATTGTCATCCGGAAAAGAGTTAAGCTACATCTAGTTTGTCATCTGCAAATGATTTTGATTTTCAGAGAATAGAAGACATTGTGAAAATATTTCTTCTTTGTCAAACAATGATTTCGAAACACTGTTTGCCATGAGGTCCAAAAAATGACCCCCATCTTGTAAAGGTCTAACTTTAAACTAGAGCTATCACTAAACATGATCATACCCCTCCCCCCAGCTCTTTGTCACAAAAACAGTTTTTTGTCAGAGACTGCAGACTGGTTTAGTACAAAAGGAAGAGTTGAAAAAAGTTCAAGGGGAGATAATTCTGAGAAAAATCACAGCAGGATCATGGAAATTGCACTTGCACAACTTCAGATATACATATATAGGAACACTGTGTGTAAATTTGAGTTCCATACCTGAAAAACTGTCGGAGTATTTTCGTGTGCAAATTTGTGTCTACGTACTGACAGATGGATGGATGGACTGATAGATAGCCATGGCGTTTCTAGTATTCCCCCTTCCACTTCGTTGCAGGGGTGTGTGGGGGGGGGGGTATAATAAGAAAAGCAACCAACACATACCTATGACCAAGTTTCTCTAACTCTGGATCACCTATGGCTTGAAGAGACGAGGATATGTTGACAATTCTGGAAAACGAATTGTCCGTTGCGGAGGTTTCTAACTTATCCAGTAGAAGTTGTATTAGATAAAAATGTGCCATATAATTCACTTGAAATGTGCTTTCATATCCGTCAACTGTTTCCTCATAGGGCGCAAACATTATGCCAGCTGGAAAAGAATTTAATAAGCAACTACGAGATTTCAACTTGCAAGATGGAAAAAGACAGACATTTCTTTCTGTTCAATTCTTTTTTTTCAGCATTTACCATCATCAAATGACATTTTCAGACATTAAAATAATATCAACTCTTGAAATCTTTGTGTTAAAAGGATCAGTAACTTAATTCCAACAATATTTTCCATTTCACTTAGAGTATAAAACAGATATTTTCCCTCCTTTCATAAATTCCTTTATTGTGATTCTTGCATGCACAATAGAAAATTTCTAAAAATACAGTTGTTCAACAACTCAACTTTTGGTGCATGCCTGCCAAAAGTTTTTTGTTTGAACAGTGTGTTAGGCATCTCATCATTTTGCCAAACAAAATCATGATTTATCTACCCTGAAGAAGAGGGCTATTGAAAACACTGTGGGAAAAGAAGAAAATGCTGGTAACCAGCACTTTCTCCTTTTCCCACGACGTTTTCTACCCTTTCCAATTCAAAATTCAATTTTTGATTCACATTCATTTTGTCGTCTCCAAATGCTTTCAATTTGGACAAATATAAAATTTTGTCGATTGTTAAAGAGTTAAAAAACACATTTAAATATTTGAGCTTTTTATAACTTGTTGCCTGTACATGGTTTCTAATTGAACAAGCAATTTTGTTGAAATGATATCCCCCGCCAATGACGCCAAAAAAAATCGCTCCCAGTCGGCCATGTTGCATTGGATAAAAAAAGCAAAAGACTGTCTTGGCAAAATGGGTTATTGTACACATGTATGAAGTTTCGCGATATTCCGTCCAACGATATTGGAGATATTCACCTGAACGGACACACAGACAGATGGATGGACGGACAGACAATGCTAAAACTATATCCCTCCGACTTCTGTTGGGGGGGGGGGGGTACAAGTCTAAAATATTAAAAATATTGTTATAAAGTAAAGACCTAACGATTTACCACACAATCCCGAGTTTTAATGATCCTGAGAAAACAGCCTTTAGAAAACCTTGTGACAAAATGAGAAAATGCAGGTAAACACCATTTCTTCTTTTCCCGTGAGTTTTTCTACAACCTTAAACAGACAATTATCACTGTTTCTGCTAAATTTAATATGTTGTTTGCAAATGCTTTCAATTTTGACCAGTCTAAAATTTTGCAGTGTGGTAAAAATTAGACAGACCCTTAATTTCGACATAACTCTTTACCACACAATCCCAAGATTTAATGACCCTTAAAAAAAAGCCTTTTGAAAACATTGTGGGAAAAGGAGAAAATGCTGGTAACCAGCATTTTCTCCTTTTCCCACGATGTTTTTTTACCCTATTAACTCTTTACCATACAATCACGACTTTTAACAACCCTGATAAAGAAAGCCTTTGAAAACATTGTGGGAAAAGGAGAAAATGCTGGTAACCAGCATTTTCTCCTTTTCCCACAATGTTTTCTACCCTTTCCAAATTAAGTTTCAATTTTTGATTCACATTTATTTTGTCATCTGTCACATTTATTTTGTCATCTGCAATTGCTTTCAATTTGGGCTAGTCCAAGATTTTGTCATTTGGGAAAGGGTTAAAGATAGAAATCACCAATTTTGCAGTATTTAACATGTCATCTGCAAATGCTAAATCAATTTGGTAGAGTCAAAAAATTCATTGTTTGCATAAGAGTTACTTTATTTCTGTGTGCCCCAGGCTTCACCAGTGCTATCTTGGGTTTCAAAAATATTTTACCCAAGGAGATCCCACTGCAAACCTAGTGCCACTGGAAATATGTAATGAATGTGAAGAAAAATGAAACTAAAAGAAATTACGGCTATCCCTAAACATGATTATACCCCCCCCCAGCTCCTTGTCACAAAAACAGGTCTTTGTCACAGAATGCAGAATGGTTTAGTACAAAAGTACGAGTTGAAAAAATTTCAAGGGGAGATAATTCCCCAACAAATCACAGCAGGGTCATGAAAATTGCAAATGCACAACTTCATATATATATAGGAATCCTGACTGTAAATTTGAGTTCAGTACGTGGAAAAAGTTGGAGTATTGCTCTGGACAAATTTGTGTGTACAGACAGACGGGCAGACAAACAGATGGACAGACGGATTGAAGAACAGACAGACAGCCATGGTGACTCCAGTACACATCCCTCACCTACGTTGTGGGGATACAATAAATGTGATCATCTAATGCCTAGGTCACAAATAAAACGGGCGCCGGACGATTTCTCCCAACTTCGCTGATTCAAATATTTGAGACATCGTCCGGGCACCGTACGATTTTCAGACATTTTGCTAAAGCAGTCACAAATCAAATGGGCACCGGACGGCAACTTCTTTGGAAATGCTTAGTGTGCAGTTTTCAGTTCAGAAAGGCACCGGGCGGCAGCCGGACGGTCATCGGACGGTGACCGGACGGCGATCGGACGGGCATCTTTCGGACTTTATGCCGCCGTCTGGCTAACTACAGAGGCGTATCATATTGCCGAGGATGACATACCTCTGTAGGCACGTTTTGACCCACACAGTCCTCACTCTGCGGCCTCGCCCAGCACGCTCCTGATCGTAAACAGCAGCAGCTGCTATTAAATTTATCTGCCTTCGGCGAGCAGCATGCAATCTCTCTTGATGAAGGAAAAGGTTCAACAGATTTTGTGGCGATATAAGTGCCATTTTTACTTCAGAACTGATAAATTATGATGAGGTAAGACATGAATATACACTTTTATAATATTCTCATGCTGCCAAAGTGTATGTGTGCCGTCCGGTCGCCGTCTTAAAAGATTTAACAAAATCAATGCCGCACGGCGATCTGACGGTCACCGGACGGTGCCCGTACAAGATATTCATAATCGGGTGGTACCTGTCCGGGCTCCGTCCAGCGCCTTGACGGAGGCAGTCCGGTCACCGCCCGATGACCATCTGGTCGCTGGACGATTTGGAGATAAACGTTTTCATAAAAATCGGCCGGGCGCCGTCCGATCTCTGAAGGCATCGTCCGGTCACCGCACAGCGCCCGGACGGTGCCCGGACGATGAGTTAACGAGCTCGCTGATGGCAAAAAAATCGTCTGGTCGCCGTCCAATTATAACTTTGTTTTAAAACTCGAACGGGCGCCGGACGGCATCTCAAAATTGAACTGCCGCCGTTCAAATTGAGCTGCCACCGGACGGTCGCCGTGCGGTCCCCGGAAGATTGCGTCAAAATCTCCTGAAAAACTCGCCGTCCGGCGGAAGTTCGTTATTTGTGACTGGGGCATAAGATGGGAAAATTCATTTTGTATGCTCACCATTATTTATCAAAATGTGGAGCTGCAGGTTTCTAGACAAAAATTCCTCTGCAAAATCTTTGACGGATTGGAGTGACAGTAAATCCAGTTTGATAAAATCAACTGTAAATAAAAGCTACTTGTTAAAACTTTCAAGAAAACTAAGTGGGAAAAGGAGTAAATGCTGGAAACCAGCAGTGTCTCCTTTTCCCATGCTTTTGTCTACAAATTCGAAGGCACATCCCATCTCTTAACTTTTTACCAAACAACAAAATTTTAGACTGTTCCAAAGTGAAAGACAACAGAACAAAGGTGACAGAAGAAGTGAATTCTGTTTTGGGAAGGGTAGAAAACATTATGGATAACTGGTAATCAGCATTTTCTTCTTTTCCCCAAATGTTTTCTTTTGCACAGTAATTAAAAGTCGGGATTGTGTGGTAAAGGGTTAAGCAACTTCTAATTTGTAGTCTGCCATTGTTACAATGAGAGTATAAAAATCTGTCATCTTGTAAACTGTTATTTCAATGTATTTGCAAAAAGGCTTTGGGAAAACATTATAGAAAATGCAGAAATTTCTTAAATGAGAATTAGTCTCCTTTTTTTGTTTTTGTTTCTAAAAGACATGAGTGAAATACAATTAATCATCTGAAAATAAAGATACAAAAGTTAGTACCACCTTATTTTCCTTTTCTCGCATTTTGTTAACTCTCAGACACGCATGGTTTGTCCCATATTAACATATAAAGGACATTAAATTGGACATATCTAAAAACTTTTGTGTTAACACAACACAATCCTTAGTTTTTACAACCCTGAGATAGAAGCCTTTTGAAAACATTGTGGGAAAAGAAGAAAATGCTGGTAACCAGCATTTTCTGCTTTTCCCACGTTTTCCATCCTCGGCCTGCTGGATACAAATTTCAAATTTTGAGTTATGTTTAGTTTTTCGTCTGCAAGACTAGTGCTCTCAATTTGGACCGGTCTAAAATTTTGTCATTTGGTAAAGGGTTAAGGGTTAAAAATCATGTTGTTGGTTGTGTTGGAGTTTAACGCCACTTTAACAGCTAAGGTCATACCATGGCGGTCGGTGACGCACATGTGTTTCCTGGCTTTCTCATACCAGTACTAACACAACTTTCTTTCCAAAGCCACCGACTACTTTTCTCACATGCTTCAGTAGAGGTGAGAGGCGAAAATACGCCAGAAAGAAAGTTTGCCTCAACCGGGTATCAAACTCACAACCAACAGGTCATGAGTCTGTCACGCTCACCACTTAGCCACCCGGGCGGGCGATTAGACAATCAAGTACAGCAGAAACATACAATGTGATGTTATTGGTACAACATACCTTTAGCATTTGGAAATTCCTCTCTAATCCTTGATATTGCATCTTTCCCTTCTGTGGCTGTTTTACAACCTGCAATATCAATTGTAATTCATCAAAGAAATGAAAGTACAAAAGTGTGTTTGAAAACAAATGAGACTGAAAAACCGAAATTTGATTTTTGGAATGGTAGAAAACATTGTGGGAAAAGGAGAAAATGCTGGTTACCAGCATTTTCTCCTTTTCCCACAATGTTTTCAAAAGCCTTCTTTTTCAGGGTTGTGAAAACCAAGGTTTGTTTGGAAAAGGGTTAATCTTGAAGGAATGTCAATGAAGGTGTGCCTATGCTTCAACCAATCCCCCCTTTTCCATCGCACAAAAAATTACAAGTTCCAAGTTCAAAAGGAGGTAACTTTGACTCTTTACCAAACAACAGAATTTTAGACTGGTCCAAGTTAAAAGCATATGCACATAACAGATTTAACTTTTTACCAAACAACAAAACTTTAGACTGGTCCAATTGGAAAGCATTTGCAGACGACAAAATAAATCTAACTCAAAAATCGAAATTTGCTACCAGCAGGGTAAAAAACATTGTGGGAAAAGGAGAAAATGCTGGTTACCAGCATTTTCTGCTTTTCCCACAATGTTTTCAAAAGACTTCTATCTCAGGGTCGTAAAAACCAGGGATTGTTTGGTAAAGGGTTAAAGTAGCTTTTCTTGCCTTTTATAGAAAATAATGTGGGAACAGAAGAAAATGGTGGTAACCAGCAATTTCTTCTTTTCTAACAATGTTTTCAAAAGGGATTGTGTGGTAACTTAAGAGGTTAATTTCTTACCAAATTCTTAGAGTGTAGATGTAAAATTTGAAAGTATTTGCAGGTGTAAAGATTTAATGTACCTACCAATAATGACATGGACATTTTTTTCTACCAAGCCTTTCGAGATGTAGAAACCAATCCCAGAAGCTCCTCCAGTAACAATGGCTACTTTTCCTGTCTGTAGTGGAATACCTGTTTTACAGATATATTTACCTTTTACCACATGAAAAATTTCAAACTTGTCAATATTGAAAGCATACATAGAAAAAATTTTGAATGTGGCTAAAATTGTGGAAGGTTTATTTGATTAAGTGGAAAACATTGTGGGGGAAAAAAAAAAGAGAAAATCAGAGCTCCACATAAGACGGAGTGATGGAATTCTAAGTTCATTATTTCTCTTCCAAACCCTATGTTGTGGGTAGTACTCATTAGAATCGTCTCAACGAGACGATTCTAATGAGTACCCATAACATAGGGTTCACTGGAGAATTATTAATATTTTCAGTTTTTAAATCAAAATCACTCCCTCTATCTGGAGCTCTGGAAAATGCTGGTCACCAGCACCTTTTCCCCCACAATGTTTTCAAAAGTCTTCTTTTTCACTTTTGAGGTCTTCAAAGTTGTGATTCTAGTATGTGGCAAATTGATTGATAAAGTATTTATTCCTGTTTTCAATATTATTTCAGCTATAATATGGCAGCAAGTGCACCTATCCATACTTTCCTGGAGTAACTTATACCAGAACTCTACACAATTTTCTTTCCAAGCCAATGGCTGCTTTCCCATATAACCATCATCACGACAATGGTCAGCAGTGGCCTCTAGAGCGTATACAAGGTTTTTCTAAGATTTGACCTAGGGACCTAGTTTTTGACCAGACATGACCCATTTTTAAACTTGGTCCAGATATCATCAGGACAAACTTTCTGACCAACTTTCAGGAGCTTTGGACTGAAAATGTGGCCTCTAGAGCATACGTGTGCAAGGTTTTTCCAAGATTTGACCTAGTGACTGGACATGACCAATTATCAAATTCATCCAAGATATCATCAAGACAAACATTCTGACCAAGTTTCAAGAGTAACAGACTGAAAATATGACCTCTATGTAAAAGTTGATGACAGACACAGCACCATAACAAAAACTTGTGATCCAGTGAGCTAAAGAAGTTGTAAACTTTTTTGATGAAAATTGTTTTTTAACTGCCGGCAGAAATTTCCAGTGGGCTCCACCACTGATTATATGAGCTCCTCTGACCAGAAGTAATAAACCAACGCACCGATTGGTTGCTATTGATTGAAACATGCATTGTGATTGGTTTTTCCTTTTTCGGACAACCAATCCATAACTGTATAGTCATGTAAAACAGCTCACTTGCTTCTTTGTGTTTCTTCTGCAAAAATGTCGCAAAAGCGTACAGGTTTGGAAATCGATCTGCATCGGAAGCTGACAAAGCTACTGGCCATCAGCTTAAATTTTGATAAATCTCACCCTGCCACAGTCTGCTGTTGAAAACAATATGAAAAAAGTAGTAACAGTAGCTTGTAACAAGCGATGTTCTCTTTTTCTATAACAATTTCTAACGTGTCTCAAAAGCGTAAGTTTTCAATTCACCTGACCGTAACTATTCCTCCCCTGGCTGAAGCTCTAAAGTTAGTATTGTCCAAAAAGTCCTACCTTGGAAAAAAATAAAAGGTTAAAATTAGATCTAGTTCTAGTTTGTTTTTACAGCAGTAGACACGCCATGATTTAAGTGCACTCTCGGAATTTCTGATGAACTCTCAAAATTTTTACCCAGTACGTGAATGCACTTCCAAAAACAGCCGAGTGGGAAGACAGCTGATCAGTGGTAAGCCTTTTAGGCACGATCGTATTTCGAAACTGATCACTGCTATCTTCGCGAAAAAAGCGCCTGGCAACACCGACTAGAAAAAATATTACGCGACATTTTTAAATGCACGAATTTATACTATTCTTCTATGATGTACCTTTGATTCTGTTGTGCTTTTGAAATATCTGAACAATTAAGCAGTAGAGACCGTAACTATACGTCAACAAGAAATGCCCTAACAATAACAACAGGAAATAAATCATCTTGGTTTGAATATGCGTCTATTGGACAAAGACTTTTCTATATAAGTCGTTTATTACACGGTGCCTGTTAGCGAGATTTTGCCAAAACATACCATAGTCCACAATCCAAGAAGATTAGTTATTTCAAATCTCACCCAAATAGTTATTCAAATTATTCCAATGACGCCATAGTTGGGCGAAGAAGATGACAAAGCGAAAACTAACTGTTTGAATGTCATTGCACCTTTCTATCTCCGGCGATATGAGCCTTCAATATTAAGATGTAGGCCCCGGTACGGAATCGGCCGAGTTGTTACGAGTGTGAATGGTATGTCCAAAAGCATTCGGTAAACCTCGTAGACTGGTTACCGCCCCTGATACACTACGTGTATAGGAATACATCTAACTTTGCCGAATGTACATGTAAATGTCGAGAGATCCTTCATCAAACCCGAAAACGGAATTGGCTGAATTGTGTTGAGAGCAGTTAATCAATCTTTCAAACCCTTTGACGATTGTGCGATGGAAGGTGCATCACCCAAATGCAACAAAATGCAATGTTAGAACCACATCAACGGTTAGATGGTAGTTAAAAAAACGGAGAGACAGACAGACAGACAGACGCGTGCCGAAATGTGAATCTTGATCCGTACACAATAAAGAAATGGGTCCTTTAACCCTTTACCAAACAATCCCTGGTTTTTTACGACCAAGAGGTAGAAACTGTCTGAAAACATTGTGGTAAAAGGAGAAAATGCTGGTAACCAGCATTTTCTCCTTTTCTAACAATGTTTTGTTTTCTATTCTTCTAAAGTCAAGTTTCAATTTTTGCGTCACATTTATTTTGTCGTCTGCAAATGCTTTCAATTTGGACAAGTCTAAAATGTTGTCGTTTGTTAAAGAGATAAGGAATTGGACTGGCCTGAAATGGAATTCTTGGCTCTGGAATTTCTAAGAAAACATTCATTTTCACATTAAACTGTTTTCTATACACATCAATTAAATGAAAATTCATTAAAAGTTTTACTAGAACTATCCGGAGAAAGTGCTACTTGTTTCAGAGCATCAATAGTAGTACCATTTATGCTTACCTGTAGAATATCGAAAATAGCAGTGAAAATTATTTTATCGATATTTCACAGGTACGACCAGTGAAAATACCTATTTTTAAATTCTACTTACCAAGGTAAAGTTCGCGTTACTTCAAAACCAGATGGAAATATGACGTCATTTACCTTACATTTCTCGCGCTTGACGTAATATTTACTGTAATACGTTGCTTTGCGGGGGGGGGGGGGAAATAACCGAAAAGAACTTCACTGAATTTTGTTTGATAAAGCTCCTCCCAGAAAGGGTTAAAAGCATGAAATAAACAGAATATTTGTTTTTTCGGTGAAAGATCGAAGTTTATTTCATCTCGTGAACACCATCGGTATAATATTCCCGTCGTTTGCGAACAGTGTATCTCCGAGGATTAATGAAAGACACTGCCAAAAGATTTATTCCTTGTTCACCGCTGATCATTGTTTCGAACAAAGTTTAGTGGGGAAGCAGCTGTAGGTTTTTAAAGAATTTTGTTCAAAGTACCAGCTAAAAGCGGAAACTTGGGAAGGTTCACTGACCGTCGCGATAGATATCTTAACCCTTTTCCATAACAATCCCTGGTTTTCACGACCCTGAATACGAAGCCTTTTGAAGACATTGTGGGAAAAGGAGAAAATGCTGGTTACCAGCATTTTCTCCTTTCCCCACAATATTTTCTACCCACCCCAAAACAAATTTCAAATTTTGAGTCACATTACAGTTTTGTCGTCTGCAAATGCTTCCAATCTGGACAAGATCTAGATCTAGTCTAAAATTTTGTCGTTTGGTAAAGAGTTACGTAATGTTGATACTAGCGTGAAACACTAGTACTGTACAGCAAAACAAACGCTCAACTCATATGGCCCATGACCCGCTATGCCCTTGCATGAACAAAAAAAAAAGCACCAACAACGATTCAGCTAATTTCGCCAGAGAGATAACGTTAGATGTGTGTACACACGTAGATCAACTCAGGCACATACAAATAGCCAACCGTAATTTCATATAATTTACTTGTATGAGCGTGTTGACCTGTGTCGACTAGAGAAAGTAAGTAAGTTTTGACTCATTCATAATGTGTTTTGAAATAACTTCTCGTGAATCAGCTCACTATTTCCCATCGCTGTGAAATGTAAATGTGGATTTTATTTCTGTTTCAGCAGTAACATATACATGTCTATTTATAGCTGAATACGATGCATTGGATTTAGAGCACGTAGTTATTCATGTTGCGAATTAAATCGTCTAATTCAAGACAAAACATCTTATTTTCATTGTGACAGGAAATGAAGTTAAGTTGTTTTACAACCCGTTTTCGTGTAAGACAATGGAGCGTTAGCCTGCCTCTGCGCTTCGTATTAAATTTACGCGAGGAAAAACGGGTACCAAATCTTTTACACTATACAAAATAGAAAACCTTCCAATACTCAATGCTTATTCATATTATTCAGATTATGGTCGTTTTGCTACAGTTTAACTTCTGCATGGCCATAAAGTACAAATTTACATAGGTAAATGTGATCATTACGTTATTTCTTAGTCATGATCACTTTTTAGGCGTAGTTGTGTACGATCTCACTTTTGACCTACTTTAAATACCAGGAAGAAATGAATTATTGCACGTTTTGTGATTGGCCAAATATAGTTAAACTTCTCAAAAAAATGAAGGTTAGTTACAGTAGAAGCGTACCGATATTGGATAAAAGTGTACATGACTGAAAAATCACGTAATGATCACATATTCCTGTGTAAAGTTGTACTTCATGGCCATGCAGGTGGTAAACTTGAGCAAAACATCCATTATCGAAATCATATTAATAAAGTTAGACTAAAAGCAATGAGTATTGGCGAGTATTCTGTTTGGTTAGTGTAAGAGATTTGGTACCTGTTTTTCATCTCTGTTCCTATGTTTGAACTTATGACCCCTGGGCCAGGGCCAGTTTTGATCCCAGGGGCATCATATGAACAAAATTGTTAGAGGTCCACTAGGAGTTAGATGCCAAATATCAAAGCTCTACGCCATCAAGTTTCAGAGAAGAAGAATTTTAAAGTTTTTCTTTTTTATTCCCATGTTCGAACTTGTGACCCCGGGGCGTGGCCAGTTTTGACCCCAGGGTAGTATCATATGAACAGACTTGGTAGAGGTCCACAAGGAGATGCTAAATACCAAGTATCAAAGCTCTACGCCTTCTAGATTCAGAAAAGATTTTCAGATATTTTGCTATTTTTTTCCTTTTTGTTGCTATGGCAACCAGAGTTAAGGGTGGAATTCAATCTCTTGAACAAGTTTGGCAGAACTTCACCGAAGGAACACCCCTACCAAGTTTCATCAAGATTGGCCCGGGGGTTACGGAGGAGAAGATGTTGAACGGAATTCTGGACGGACGGACAGATGTACGCCGGACAATGACCGATCACAATTCCTTACCTTAGCACTGTGATAAGGCGAGAAAAAAAGGAGAATTTATTTTGTTTGAATATAAACTTGAAAATCAACCTCCTAAGCAAATTAATTAAGTTTTCTTCCTGTAAATATTTTTTCACAATCAAACGAGAAGCCTGCAATCATGGGACGAACTGGGTTTGGAACGAACAGTCCCGAAGCAAAGTGAATAGAAAGCAAATTTTGTGCATATCATTGCGCCAGTAGAAGGCCATGAAGAGGTGAAGCTATTTTCAACAAAAAGAAGTGTTTCAACGATCGATGGCCTTTTGCAGCTTATGAAATACGCCATTTTCAATTACATATCTGAGTGCTTTTGAAAAAAAAAAAAAACTTTTTGTCTAGAAGAATTGAGCTTAATTGGGTTTATTTCCTTCGGTTTTGCACACAATACCATACATGGTCTTCAGAATTCAATATTGAACATTTGTTATTGATCTCAAAGTGGCATTGTCTTCGACAAATGCCACTGCATCACGCGAAAAGGACTATTCGGACATTTGCGTAAAGTGTCGTCTCTGATCAGCCTGCGCAGTCCGCACAGGCTAATCCTAGACAACACTTTATGGCAGCAATACATTTTTATTCCTTTTTACCGAAAATGGAAAGTGTCGTTTCGGATTAGCCTGCGCGGAGTGCGCAGGCTGATCCGAGACGACAATTTACGCAAATGTCCGAATGCCCCTTTTCGCGTGTTGCATGCCGTATCATGACCTGCCTGGCCTATTATGCAGCACGGAGATTTATTCAGTCCCACTTTTCAAGGGATCGGCTTGTTTAATTTTCCGTGAAAACAGGTTGTTATAAAAGTCAGCGAAAAAAAAAAACGAGGTTGTTCCACGAAGATAAGTTCACGTGGCCATCCAGGCATTTAGCCTTCTTACAAGCCGGGATATATATAGTCGAGCTAGTCTTTGATCTTTCACAGCCGACTAGTCAAGTCTGGAAGCTCCTCTGGGTCGTAACTGCTATAATCAAAGTACCGATAGTACTGAAGGCCAGGAAATTGAGGATACGAAACAACACAAGAGTTGAATTTTAATTAATACAATTAGGTAGACGGACAGGGATACAAGCGGATTCCACTAAGCCCTGGAGTTCTTGGTTAGTAGTATGTTATACTTTTTTCACACCCTTCGAGCTGATCCTGAGCCAACCACGTGACCGGAAATGAGCACGTGACCGGAAATGGGTAATGTCATCATGGATGACCTTGACCACCGCCATTTTGGATGTCCTTCGCGTGATTTTATGACTAAAAATAGGGGTTAAAAACGGGTCAAAGCGTGTTTTCATCGTGTCATTACTAAAAATAGGTCTAGTCAGAAACAGGTCGTTGCATGTTTTCGTTGATTCTTTAAATAGATGAACTATTACCGCGTGATAAAATGGGTTGACACGTGTCAGTGTTAAACGTCTTTTCAAATTTAGCGCTCATTTTGTAGCTTATGTAAGACCATATCTTGTGTACCATACCGTGACATCTACCTATCACCCCTTCACACGGTGCGTCTCTTTACTGAAATGGTTACGATAACTCGGTGACATACAATGTATAAAAACGCTATAAATTCTGTCGCAAAAGAAATGTTAGATAAAGTGAAAGGACTGAAGAAGAACAAGCTACGACTTGCCATTATTCTCGCTGCTGGTTGGTTGATATTTTAAGTGTCCCATTATGAAGTAAGTTATAGTAACTACTATAGTCAGTAGCGACTATGACCCAAAAGCAAGTAGAGGGTTATTTTCACAAGATGGATGAGTTTAAAAGTGTGACCTGGGATGAACATCGAGTAAGTTGTCATTTTGACGACCGTTTTTCTTTGGAAGTGAAGCTAGGCAAATCATCGACATATGTATTACTTCGAAGTGGGAGTAAATTCATTAAACTTCCTTTTGAGGTCTTTAACGCTATCTGTAACTCGCAAGTTAGTATTGCGTTTTTGAAAGAGTCTTTAGAAAAATGTGACTGTTGCTGTCGATGGATGTGTTGCTATTGCGGACTTCGATTTTCTACAGAAATGGAATGCCTTCATCATGAGGACCTAATACACGTCACAAATTGTGTTTCAGGAGAGTGAAACGGACACTATTGAAGACTGAAAATATATATATAAAGAGTGGACAACACATGATTGGCTTATTTCAACATGGCCAATTTACTGAATTCATATCTGGACTTTTTTTACGCAAAAGAAATTTTACGGTGTCAACCCGAAATAGTGCGCCGATTGTGCGAAGGATGCCAGATCGAATCTCTATCACAAACGGATCATTCATGTGTTTTATTAAGCCAGCAACAACAGTTAATTCTATACTTTGAAAACATACTGTCCGAGATTGACGAGTGTGACATTCTGATCAAGTGGAGGGAAGCTGCATCTCAAATTGCGACTCCAGAGTATATTGCCATGTACGAGTTAAAATTGAATTGTCCTGATTGGCGGCAAACCATGAAAACACCAAGCTGGAAAAAACGAATCATGCAGATAACTTCTCAGCTCAGAAGTTTAGATAAATACTTTTGAACACGTGAGAGGCTCTCACATAGGATAAGGAGGTTGTACCGTGAAAATGGATTTACACAACTTGGCACACCCAAAATACAGTTTATTTAAGGACCGACTGGCGAGTTATTCGTTGTGGCCGCCGCAACTGAGTCAATCTGATTATAGTCTGGCCCAGGCCGGATTGTTTTATAGTAACGTGAGTGACAGAGTGACTTGTTTTGCTTGTGGAGTTATGCTGTGGGGATGGAAATCCAACGATGATCCTTGGCTAGAACATTTCATTCACGGGAAGAACTGTTTTTATATGAAAATGGTTGGAGGTGTGAGACTCAAAGGTCATAGTGGCACACCAGCCATGTCTTCCAAACCGTATGATTTGTGGGAGTGTGCCGCTCTTCAAGGTCCATGGGCAAAAAACGAGATGAAAGACGAGCCAGACCAGTGACATCAGACTTCCTTCGTTGCTTTGTCGATGAACAGGAATAATAAATCTGTGACATTTTTCCTAACTTCCAAAAATCGGACTTTTGATTCTGGGACAAAATTGTGAAGAAACGAAACGAATAAATCAAGTGGATTATACATGTTGTTTTATTACATAAACAAGATAATATTTTTTCAAAAAAATAAATTTATGGAAATAAATATTACAAGTTTACAAAAGATATTATTTTTTTTACCCCGTCTTGTTAGGTTTTCAAGTCCATGTTCCACACTGCTAGTTTGCGTAGACTGGGTATTTTACAATATGTTTTGTACATAGGACAAAAGATCCAGTCTACTTTAAAAAATAGAAAATATGTTCCAGCTTTCTATTACTTCGTTTGAATAGATTTGATATTATATTTATCTATAGAACATACAATAAAATATCAAGTCTATGTATTAAGTTTATAATATGTATTAAATTTATAATATGTAAAAATCATACTCCAGCTTCAGACATTTATGGATGATGGAATAGATTTGATGTTTTATATATGTATAGAACACAGGATAAAGTATCAAATCTATGTATCAAGTTTTAGATAATTGAATAAAGAAAACATGTTTCAGATTTATCAGATTAAGAGCAGACAAAAGGAAGTCACATGGTTTGTCTACGACATACGATGAAATTTCCAATCCAGATAAAGTCAACATAGTTATGTACTTTATTCAGTTGGAAAATTCATCGCAGCGTGGTTTGCAACTTTGATTATATACAAAATCGTTCCTGACACAAAGAGGATATACACGCCAAAACAAGTCTTTCATATACTGATCATTTACCACAGGAGCACTTTCTATAAATGGTTGAACAATCGTTTCCATACATTTCCCTAAGAATCTTTGCCGCAAGAAATAAACGCAATAAAGTCCACACACATTAGAATATTCACTTTGAAGGCGATGACGGTTCACACGTACGGTCTTGGCATGCCGATGTAACCAGAGACTGGACTGAGAGTTATATACACCAGGATCCTGACCATAACTATCAAAACACTCTACTGTATTGTCACTAATGAAAAACGCGAGCCAGTGTTGTCCAGGCCTGCTGCTGACATCGGTATTGGCAATAAATCCACATGCTTTGTTGGGTAGGACGCATGGTAACTGATCAGCGGCAAACACACCCAAAGTTTGTTTGTGTAACACTGGGTCGCAGAAAATGATACATTGTAATTGTGAAGTATTCATAATTGTACAATGACGTCTCTCTCTTGGTTTATTTCGAAGTATCCAGGACCTTCGCTGTACACAATACAACTCATGGGTTCTGAAACACAAGAAAATATATTTAAAACAAAAAATGTCTTTTAAACAGGCGGCCTATCTTTATCCTTTTACCCGATCCATACGCATTTTGACACATCAACAACAAATAGCTTTTTTTTTTTTTTTTTTTTTTTTTTTTAACATTGTGGAAAAAAGGAGACATTGCTCGTAACTCAGTAACTTTTATCCCCGTTTGTCCATACTTTTGAAATTAGAAGAGTCTAACATAGGTTTATCAGGTAAAGGATTAAGATAGATTACTTTTCAATTCTACAAATCAATGTCATCAGAGTCCGATTAGTGCTTTCAGCGCTTAGAGATAGTGTCTTCATAAATTTGCAAGCAACTATCTCAGACATAAACTTAAAATGATGCTTACATTTGAAGTTAAAAATGCAGAATACAGACAAGTTGAGATTAAAACAGTAAAATTACCCGATAATGCTGTCTTGAATGAAACTTCGAGCCTCACATTGCCCATCTTCACCAATGATAGATATTCTCCGTGCTGAGGAAAGTTGGGTTCCAACTGAAAGGCGAATAACGTGGAACCGCTTATATAGTGATCCCTGTCCAGAAGATTACCCCCGTCTTCTCTCCATTTCCCACTCGAAACCAGTAAATTGGTGTAGCCTCGTATGATGGAAGTTCCTCCGGCGGCATCAAAGTCCAACTTGAGTGCACTTCTTTCTACGGGTAAACCATCGTTATAAACTGCAATTTGTTGTATGGTGCAGTTCTCAAAGTTAAACGGATTTGTTTTGTAATCCCCGCTTACAGCTTTACTTTTCACAAATCCAAGGACGATTTTATTTGGTCGTCTTCCTTGAAACATATTTTCCCAGGTGTAGTTGGTCGAACCCGTCGGAATACTCACTGACCTCACCTCGACCTTATTGTAGGGATACAGTGCATTCTGCCTTTCCAAAATTTTTGAGTGTCCGTAGATGACGGCGGGGCTGACTCTGACTTTTTTCACCAGAATATAGATATCTTCGATAATTATACGATAGTCGTTGGCATCGCCGGTCATTAGGCAAAAGTTGTTCGGGCTCCTGTACAATTTAATTTTGACATCCACCTGATTCAACAAATATCTCGACATGGAAAATAAATCGTGGAAGATGGGCCCTTGTAAATCGATGCGTTTGGATTCGGCAATTGTATTAGCACGTTCGTAGAGTCCATTGTTGGTTCCAGAGGGATCAGTGACACCCGGACTATCGGCATCATCTTGCATGAACAGCTGGGTATCTAACTGACTTTTGACAGCATCTGTTCCATAGTTTAACAATGTGTGAATATAAGCCCTGTAAGGATTATAGTTACAATTCATCGTCGCTTTGTTTTGAAGAGTGACTTCTGTTGACGAAAAGAGCGCTTGAAGAAACAGGTTAGCCGGTCCGACTTTTGCCCCTTTCGTTAAAGCAGTACCATCTGCTTTTTCCACTTTCAGTCTAACGTAAAGTTGAGAGTTCTTGAGATCCACATAATCCATCGAATTTTGTCCGCTGATTTTAAACTCGAAGGGACTGTCATCCGAAACCTGCGATAGTGGGCGAATTTCATCGTAGTACACGTCTGTTACGCTTGTTTGGGTACTTGGCAAGTCAAAAACAGAGAGCTCCGACACGAGGCCCTCTTTGAATTCAGTTTCGTTAAACACCGACATTATTTGATTTCGAAGATATCCGTCTGTTTGTTCCTTTTTAAAAGCTTTGTCTTGGTTTTATTCACCCTTTTCCGTGACACCCTTCCTCTATCCTTTTGAGTCTTCCTGCGTTTATTTTGGCTACTCGAAGGATCCCTAGCCTTCCTTTTCTTGTTACTCCTACGAAGTCTTGAGATACTTTGAAAGGCGTTCTCCACCTGTTTTGGATTTATATGTTCTCGTTCCAGCTGCGCTTTGGCCTGTGCAGTGACCTGTTCCGTAGGCAATACAGCATTAATAGCGACTTTCCTTTCTTCTGGGTGCGACGAAGGACTCACCTCAATGACACTAGGAAATCGTCCTCTCCCAGTCTGTTGTAAGCTGGCTTTACCTCGGCTGACGCGATCAAAGAAATCCACCCAAAGTTGAGGGTTTGGCACGTACAGTTTCATTTTCACCAAAATGGATAGCGCTTGAAATGAAGTGTTAAATGCAGGGGTTTCATTAAATGTGTGGAATCTGCGTTCGTTTCACGCTTTATATAGATTTCGAAGTCTCTGATTTCGTTCTTGGTTACGTCGAGGTAGAAGGGGTTGTCCAATATGTAATCCCATTTGTTTCTTGCATTCTTCTCAAGACGTCTTAAGAGGGCACGTTGTTCCCCATAGGCAATACTTCCTTTACATAAATCCGAATAAATGTAGAGTCCTTCGTCGGCAGTTATTTTTGAAACTCTGGCGTTTTCGGTAGCATGAAATTCAATCAGAGCAACTTTCCAAAGACCAGGTAAGAAAAGAGGAAACTTCAGTTGAATTCTAAATTTCGTTATTGTATTATCCTCGAAAAAGACATTGCTCTCGTCACTTTGCACATATATATAGTGCTCCATCACAGCACAAAAAGCTGGATTCTGAAATCACTTGCGAGCACAGGTAATCGCTATTATGTCGTCGATAGAAACTCGATCACAGGTTTCAGGATCAGAGGCAAAATTGCTTTGTGTTTTACCAGAAGTCGCCGTTGCTGCTGACGAGTTAGATCTTTAGACACAAGTCGTCGAATATTGATTTTGTGGTGCTCCAACTTCTTCTTAAGTTTGTCGTTAATAGGACAGTTCCCTTTAAGGACGTTGTAAATGGCTTCTTGCACGGCCCTCAGTTGTGTAGATGTTAAAGTCTTTACAATAGCCACTTTTTGATCGTCTGGAGAGTCAACCAATAATGAAAGTAAAGGTAGATGTTTTCGAATCCACATTGCCATATTTAATGTTCAGATTCAATCAATTACAGCTCCTTTTAAATCGTCAATATCTTCTGCATTAACCCACGAGTCAAATTTAGATGGCCAACCTTTCCAGCGTACTAACATTTGCTTTTGCCCAGCTCGAGTGCGATTACGAATCACTTTTTCGATGAAGTAGCTCGCCTGTTCATATGCTTTCTTTAACTGGTTCTGGTAAAAAGTGCCACTGACAACTTCTCCGGCATAATCTTTCAGTCGATATTGTGGAATACCGTCACTCATGAAACGACCATTAATAACAAATAGTTCTCGGGACCATCGTTCATCATATTCTCGTTGAAAAGTTTTGCGTATAAAAGACACTCGCACGAGATCACCTACTTTATATTTATAAATGGCTTTGCCTCGAATCTTGTACTTTTTACCGATTGATTCCATCGGCGCTGGCATGCTACTGTTGTCAAGTTTTGAAGTAGACTCATACTGTAATTTCCATAAGTCCACAGAGTCTTTGGGTTTAACGCTGATTGGTGTTTTTTTAATAGAACGATGGTAAGTCTTGTTGTAGCTCTCGGTGATTTGGGGAAGAACGTCAATCCATCGTCTTGTTTGTTTGTGCGTCATATAACGAACCAGTCGAGATTTGATCGTTTTAATGGCTCTTTCGGCATAGGAGGCCTTGACCACGTTATGAGTCACGAAAAATGTAACATTTTCTTTTTTGAGAAAAGTCTTGACGTTTTTATTGAGAAATTCAGTTCCTTGGTCACTCCTAATATGACTCGGTTTCCGTCCACTAGCAAACATCTGTCTCAAAGCTTCCACCATTTCTTGCCCTGTAGTGCTGCGTAGAGGAACCGTCCATACAAATTTCGATAAAATATCGATTGCTAAGACGAAATACGCATATCCTGCATTCTCTTTCTTGTAGAAAACCATGTTTGCGGTGTCCAAATCCCACTGATAATCCACAAAAGGAGCCACTACCCTCCGTCGCTTAAATTTCGATCTGGTTTCTCGATGTACGGCGTAATCTTCTTGCTTTAACAGCCAGTTACGAATTTTTGATCGTCCAAGAACAAATTTACCATCTTTTCTAACAGCTCTATATAATTTCTCTACCCCACCATAAGCTCCAGCATGGGAAGGGTCGTAATAGATACTCGCTAGATAATCGTCGTAGTTTACAGTCGAAACCATTTTACTTTTCCAGTCACAATTTTCTCTGGAACTTTTCTTTTGACGGGGATACCCGGGGGAGGTGGTAAAGTACCTTTGCCTATCTGATGTCTCGCGCTCGCTGCTAGCAAACTCGTTGGAACATTGAGCTCAATCAGGACTTCACCGAATGCATCTTTGCCCACGGGTCGAAAGTCTTTATAGTCCTTCATGTGCACCTTGATCAGATCGACGATGTTAGAACCAGGTATCAGGGTACCTTTTAAAATCACTTCTCCTTTCGAATTCCATGAGACGTGTGGCTGAATATAAGTAAGAAGGCTTTGCACCTGATTTCGAATAGATTTTGAAAAATAAGGCAGCAATGATGCTAAAGTATTTCCTCGGTCCTCAGGCTCACTCCTCTCGCTTATTTTTGTGTCGTTTTCTTTTTCTTCAACATAGTTTTTTGAAAAGGGTTGAACAGCATGTGTTTTAAAGCCTTCAGTCGGAGACTCGCTGGCTGATAGCAAACGTTGATAACGATCGTAAGGTAGCAAGATCATTTTCTTCATACTGACTGGTATATTACGGTATCCTCCGATAGAAAAACGTTGGTTCTCACTCGATAATCGTCTATAGTGCCTGGGGAAAAGTCCAATACCAAATAACCGTAAGGTTTCGAAGTGGCATCTTTATAAGCTTCCATCAGGAAGTTGCTTTTACCCAAAAAGGCTTGTCTAGCCAAACACTGCAGTTGCGATACGTCCCTGGGATTTTTCATCAAAACAAAAATGTGAGTGTTAAGGTTGATCGTGCGACTATGTTTTCCTTTGCAGAACACGTTTTGATTAATATACAGCACACTCAAATGTAAATGATGCACGCCCTTCACAAACAGGTTTTCCATTTCCACGGATGAGGTGACGTTGCTCATTAGATCGTCAAGGATGACCAAGTTGCAACTGTTGGTAGAAGCGAAACTTTGCAGTAAGTCCTCGTTAGGTAAGCCTTGATAGAAAGTGACGAAAGGCAACTCCTTCTCCATCTTCTCAAATAAAGGTTGGTAGATGCCATAGCAATACAACACCTTTTCTGGTGGTGAGATAAACATATCCTCTTTCTCCCTCAATAAGCGAAAAGTCCAAAACGATTTGCCACTCATGGTGGCCCCCGACACTGCGATAGAAGTACATTCCGGAAAGGGATACATCTCGACAATGACCTTGACTAGCCAACAGCTTTGGCTTTAATAACGCTCTAGTCTTCGAAATTACTAGTCAATAGATCGACAAGTTCCTGATCACTGATTTCTCTTTCCAACGGAGAAAGGGGAGACAACGTAATGTCAAGAGGTACAGTGTGTATCCCATCATTAAGCACCTTTCTCTTACAATAGAGATAAGAAAAACCTCTCCGCCCTTGCATGTAGGTGTAGACGGCATTGTTCCTCACGCGAAATCCTCGGTTGCGTCCGCCCTCTGCCTTGTGGGTCTTCAACACAATGCGAAATTTGGCCATGGGGGTTTGGAGGTGACGTTTGCTGACCCCCTTCGAACTAAACTTGTACTCATGTACCCGCCGTGACTGGACGCGTTTGCTAGTCCGTCTTGTAGTCTTGTTAAGGATGCGAAGGGCAGCCAGTCGTGTGCTTGAAGGCTTGATTACTTTAGTCTTCCGCACAATATACGTTTTACTGCACAAGCCGATCATTTCATCCCCTTGATATTCTAGCTTGAATAATCCAGGGGTACGCTTGTCATACTTAGCGTGCAGGGGGCAGCATGTCCGTGGGAACCAGTGGTGCTCAGCATCGGCTTCAATCTCCTGGTCTGTACAAAACCCAGTCAAGCCTTTCTCATATTTTTCCAGCATCTCGGGTCGGATAATGTCTCTGAGACAGCTACCTGAGATAGCCATGTAGGCGCTATCAGTGTCCATCTCACAGTACTCAAAGTCGGAGCGATCTATGTAAACATCCATGAAATCATAATAGAATTCTAGCATCCGAAGCT
This sequence comes from Tridacna crocea, assembly GCA_943736015.1. Lineage (NCBI taxonomy): Eukaryota > Metazoa > Mollusca > Bivalvia > Cardiida > Cardiidae > Tridacna > Tridacna crocea. Next base: position 50,864,357 of record OX031063.1, read on the forward strand.
TTGCGAACTGGAGAATAAAATATCCCAATTGAATTGGTAAATCTAGATTTATTTTTCGTTTGGACATTTGAACTTCGTAATATTGCTCAGCAAGATCCAAGCAGTCAAGACTGCGAAAGCGGGGTTCATTAACTTTGAGGCAGGTCTCGTTTTCCCCCTGAACGTACTGGACCTCTCGATGATTGGTTTTATCCATTATAAGGGAACCGTAACCCGAATTTCCGATGACTTTCATGGTATCAGCGATTATGGCTGTGTCTGGATCCACGTCACCTTGTCGTCGCGCATTACTGACTTCCTGAACAAAATCTCGAAAGCAGCGTTGTGATTGGAACTCTACCACCTGATAAATCTTGGTCACAATCATGCCGTGGTCTAGATACCATCTGAGAAGCGGCGTGGCTAGTAAGATCTGACGTGCTTTCATACCCCCGACCAGCAGACGTCTGGGTTGGTCGGACAATTGATGCTCTCGAATGTGAGCTTGCATGTGTTCTCCGATGGTGTCAAAAGGAATCTCCGTGGTGCAAAAGAGTGGCGACATCTCCTCAAAGTACTGATAGGGTGTGAGAGTGGGGTGCTGGAAATAAGGTGGCCATTGTTCAGGTACTTGGATGTCTACTTCTACCATGCCAAACAGTGTCCCAGTATCTACTGCATCCAGGATAGTGTCGGCTGTAATTTTGCCTTTGTGATCACGAAAAAAGCCAGGACGCTGGTTGTTGATGAAGTCATATATTCGGGGATCTCTACGGCAGTACTGACGAAACTCACATTCCCATATCTCGATGACGTGATGCTCCTTTTTTAGGTAGGCCGTCGAAGCCTGCGTTTTTCGATATTTCTGAGCCCGACTGGCATGCCATTTTTCGTCTTGAATGCTTCTGGTGACGTCACACAAATGCCCATGCCAGTAACACCCGTGGAATTGGAGCACAATCGCTTTCTCTCCCTGTTGGGTGGGTAGCACGTAACCGTCCACGGGATACTTGCCAACTCTGACTTCTCTGCCAGTGTTAAGACGATGCTGGATGGTTATGCCGTAGGTATGTCCAATCCAGTCCATCCAATAATAAGCAGACATGTATTTGTCACGTAGCTCTGGTCTAAAGTCGTTATCAGCTAGACGACGTACGAAAGGTCCCACGGGCATAGGTTGACCGATAGCCTGCAGGTAGAGTGCATTGGCGTCGAATCCTAGAATAGCTCTGCATAGTTTTCTGCCTCGGATCCTTGTTTTTCCTGCACAATGATGGCGGGTAAAGATAATACTTGGACCTCCGACGATGTTCCGCTTCACGGTTTGGTAGAGATCTTGATTGTATTCATCAAACAGGGCAAAATTTGCTTGGTTCCTTTGAGCGGTTTTGAAGAGTAACTGTCGAGCTATGCCAGGCACTGAGATCGCAGTCTTGAAGACATCGATTCCCTTCTCGAAATAAAATCGTTGAAACTTCTCAACAGCGACGACAAACGGGCCCACATCCAAATTATTGTACCAGATAAGGAAATCGTTGAAAGTAGACATTCCCTGCTCTTTCCAGATATTTTGGCAAAACATATACTCCTCCTCCGAAATGTTGGTGCCCTTTAGCTCACTGTTAAAAGCATTGTAGGGAGGAAGTGATGTGGCATGAAGTTTAGTGACATCATCAAACCACTCATAGGGGAAGTAGCCTTTCTGTTCCATTACGCCAAAAGCCTTAAGAAACAGGCTGTAGCTGCATCCAGGCGCAAGGAACTGCGTCATATCAAGGAACTTTAAGGAGTCTGTTGAGATACAGGTATATGCGTTGTTCTTTTTTACCACAAACGCACCAGAATCCTCATGCATATGGAGTTGCTTGGCTAAACAGCGCTTAATGAGATTAAGATCGTACTTGGCAGAATTAAAACCCAGCACAGGCACCTGGAGCATATAGGCCACCACTTGTCCATAGATATTTTGTAAAGGATGACTTCTCTCTGCAACTCCCTCGCGAGCTTCTTCATCCTCCATGTTGGCAACACTTTCGTCTGCCATTTCAATCTCCTCTTCAAAAATATCATCTTCGTCTATTTTCTGGGTGATGGCTTCCAGCACCCATCCCCACTTCTCTTCTGCCAAATCGTTGACCCTGTCTGCAATTTCGTCTATATAGGTCAGCATCGCCCCGACTAATTGGTCCTGATCGTCATTCACGAAGCATACTGGCTCCGTATAACCCTCAACGTTACTGCAAATGGATACACTGACCGGAAGGTGCTTAGCAGTCCATTGCAGAGCCTCGGTGGGAAACTCTTGAATCTTCTGCAGAAGCGCCTCGAAATCGTAACACACGAACCATGGAAAAGTGCGCTCTTCTTCAGGGACATGGATCTCGTACTGATCTAACTTCTCAAACAGGCTGTTTTTAGACTGATGGAAGCCACCTGGGTACACGAATTTGGTCTTGTTGGTGCACACTCGCTGATGGCGATGAAGATCATTAACTTGTTTAAAGTGGCGCTCACAAGTTTTGCATTGGTACTTCTTGGCAAACCCGGCAAAATCGTGAATGTATGACAAATGGTGTTCGTACAGATTCAGGTACATCGAGCTCTCATGCTGACCTCGAGACTTATAGACACTCCGGGCAAAGTCATCTTCCTGCAGGGCGTAAACTTCCAGATTGATATCAAATTTTGTTTCAAACTGAGGAAAGTCCTCAAATGTCAGTCCTTTGAAGTCTTCTATCGATTCCTCGGTCCACTGCTTAAAGTAGTGCTGGGCTGGACCTTCGATAGCTTTGATGTCATGCCCGCGGTGAAGAGCTAAGCATCGAAAGGCGCAAAGGTGATCTTTGTACAGCTTACCATTATGAGCATTTTTCACCAACGTGTAGAGACTTTTTTTTTTCATAAGATAGTCAGGTAGGTCTCCTTGGCCCAAGGGGTAAAAGGTTTCGTACACCACAAAGTGCACATTGGTCACCAGTACTGGGATCCACTTGGTGTCAGGTCTCTGGCGCAAGAGCTCTTGAAGAATGTCTTTTTGCTCCAGCTCACGGTGTAAACGTTGAAGGTCGCTTCTTTTTGAAATATAAAGTGGCCGCTCAAAGATCCCGTTGTTATTGTAGGGTATGAAATAGCGGTAGCGCCCCGTCTCACGATGTTGAAGGATCACCCCAAAAACCACGTTCAGGCGAAAGGCTCTCTCTTGACGTCGAAAGATTTCCCCAGCAAACCCCATCAACTGGTTAAAGTTGACCTCATTTGTGACGGGGAAGTTGTATACTGAGCGCATGGGACCTTGTTGATGGTTCTCCAAGATCAATGGAGCATTGGCTTCGTACACCTCGCGTAAACGCTCATCATCCCAAGGTGCAGCTTCTGCGAGTCCTCTTGGCCGAGGCTGTAAGGCACCTCCAGACTGCTGATAGTGTTGCCTCAGACCATGAAGATAAAGCTCATGTCGGTTGTTGAACACCTCGCTGCAGCGTCGGCACCTAAATTGAGATGGTCGGAGTTTGGACACGATCCTTGACTTGCTTCCCTGTGCAGTTATTTGAGGATTTGAAGCCTGAACTTTGGCTTTCGGTACTCCTCCCTTGTCATGGGCTTGAAGATGACGACGGAGCCCATGGGCCGTAGAGCATCGCTTCGGGCATTTAGGACATGCATAATCCTTCTGTCCATTGCAACTATTTTCGTGGCGGACAGCATCGCTCTGATAACTAAATTGTCTTTGGCATTTCGAACATGTCTTCTTCACTCCGCTGTGTTGGGCCCGAATATGTCTGTTAAGATTTTTCTTTATACTGTAAGCTTTGCCACACATGTTGCAGTTAAAGGCTTTGGATATCTGTAATGACAGAATAATGCAGGTCTCAATCCTTTTTTAACTCTCTGTCTGATATTTCCATTTCAAATTAATAAAAGGGAACACACTCTACATACTGACAGAAGGGAGTGCTATGATATATTATTAAGAATGAAGAAACAATATCAAACTTGTATATTATAAAATAAAATTGCACTTACATTGATAAACTCCTTTCTTTCATTACTGTCTTTCACCTCCCATTCTAGGCTGAAGTCCACGTTAGCTTGTTCCTACAAACATAAAACACAACTCATGGTTGATGGTAATTAACCGAGAAAAAACGCAGTTGTAAGCAAAAAATAACTTGATAATAACCACTTCTAGTTTAGACCTTTCCGAGTGATCTTAGCTTGGTCCTAAGTCTGTGTTCCTAACATTTAGGGAGATGAAATCATTTCAAAGATTCAAGTAAAGTCCGCTCTTAGTGATTATATGTTGATCCCAAGCCCTATTATTAACCCCTGGGCTAATACTAAGTCAGATAGAAGTCAAAATCACTGACCACATCAAGATTTAACAAAAAAGGTGACTCCCAAGTCTGTAGGTTTACTATCAAGAGAGGTTGAAATATAAGTAAGGTTAAAATTGAAATCACTGGAGCACTTTCAGCTTTAAGTAAAGATCATTTCGAGCCTTTTGGATTAATCAACACAAGTAGTAGTGAAAGTTATGATAATATTTAATGGCTGTTGTCATATGGGGCATTTAAAATGGCATAGAACTGAGTTAAAGTTAATTGTTTAAATATTGTGCTAAAACAAATTCCTGAAACATTGTGGTAAAATTTCAAAAATTGTAGTCACATAAACTTACAGTCATATCACTCCCCAGACCATCTATCAACTTGTGTACTTCTTCGTGCTCGTTCAATTGATTGGGTTCATTAAAGAACGCCCCACACCATCGGCAGACAGACATTCTCTGAAATGAAAACAAATTGAGCTTCATTTTTAAATTATAATTTCACACTATAATTTCACACTATATCTTTAGCAGGAGGCGAGAATTGTCACAATGTTACTTTCGGTACTTCAGTGCTTTGATTTGAACATTCGCTATAATTTGAAACATCGGTACTTTCAGTGCTTTGATTTTATAACAACCACAAATTTAGTATAAACATGATACATTCAGTACAGTCAGTGCTTTGATTTGACATTACAATCCTATCAGTAAACATATTACTTTCGGAACTCTCAGCGCTTAATCAAACGTAATTTTAGTGAGCTCTGTAGCAACCAGTTTTGCAATAAAAACGAGAATTGCAATAAATTATTGCAAAACTCGTTGCGATGACAGGAACTTTATTACATTTGACTTCACAACCAGTTTTGCAATAAAAACGAGAATTGCAATAAACTCATTATATGGACCATACTTCATCCTTTTCTAGTCAAAACCAAATTGAAATACAATTTAATGTTAAATGGGACTATGTAAGACCCAAATTAAGTTACAGAAAGTGTGCTTCAAAGACCAATAGAAACATTTCAGGCTAAACACTATTAAGACTGAAATCATTTGGAAACGGTCATAAAGTTTATTAGATGACGTAAACAGCATGAAATTTGGATCGTTTCAGAAACAATATGTCTTAAACCAGTATTGCAGGAAATTATTGCAAAACTCGTTGCGATGACAGGAACTTTATTAGATTTGACTTCACAACCAGTTTTGCAATAAAAACGAGAGTTGCAATAAACTCATTATATGGTCCATATTTGGCCGTTTTCTAGTCGATACAAACTTCAAATACAATTTAATGTTAAATGGGACTATGTAAGACCTAAATTAAGTTACAGAAAGTGTGCTTCAAAGACCAATAGGAACATTTCAGGCTAAACACTATTAAGGCTGAAATCATTTGGAAACTGTCAGAAAGTCTAATACATGACGTAAACAGCATGAAATTTGGATCGTTTCAGAAACAATATGTCTTAAACTGGTATTGCATGAAATTATTGCAAAACTCGTTGCGATGACAAGAACTTTATTAGATTTGACTTCACAACCAGTTTTGCAATAAAAACGAGAAATGCAACAAACTCATTATATGGACCATACTTGATCGTTTTCTAGTCAAAACCAAATTGAAATACAATTTAATGTTAAATGGGACTGTGTAAGACCCAAATTAAGTTACAGAAAGTGTGCTTCAAGGACCAATAGAAACATTTCAGGCTAAACACTATTAAGGCTGAAATCATTTGGAAACGGTCAGAAAGTCTATTAGATGACGTAAACAGCATGGAATTTGGATCGTTTCAGAAATAATACGTCTTAAACCAGTATTGCAGGAAATTATTGCAAAACTCGTTGCGATGACAGGAACTTTATTAGATTTGACTTCACAACCAGTTTTGCAATAAAAACGAGAATTGCAACAAACTCATTATATGGATCATACTTGACCGTTTTCTAGTCAAAACCAATTTCAAATACAATTTAATGTTAAATGGGACTATGTAAGACCCAAATTAAGTTACAGAAAGTGTGCTTCAAGGACCAATAGAAACATTTCAGGCTAAACACTATTAAGGCTGAAATCATTTGGAAACTGTCAGAAAGTCTATTAGATGACGTAAACAGCATGGAATTTGGATTGTTTCAGAAACAATACGTCTTAAACCAGTATTGCAGGAAATTATTGCAAAACTCGTTGAGATGACAGGAACTTTATTAGATTTGACTTCACAACCAGTTTTGCAATAAAATCGAGAATTGCAATAAACTCATTATATGGACCATACTTGATCGTTTTCTAGTCAAAACCAATTTCATATAAAATTTAATGTTAAATGGAACTATGTAAGACCCAAATTAAGTTACAGAAAGTGTGCTTCAAGGACCAAAAGAAATATTTCAGGCTAAACACTATTAAGGCTGAAATCATTGGAAACTGTCAGAAAGTCTATTAGATGATGTAAACAGCATGGAATTTGGATCGTTTCAGAAATAATACGTCTTAAACCAATATTGCAGGAAATTATTGCAAATCTCGTTGCGATGACAGGAACTCTATTACATTTCACTTCACAACCAGTTTTGCAATAAAACCGAGAATTGCAATAAACTCATTATATGGACCATACTTGATCGTTTTCTGGTCAAAACCAACTTCAAATACAATTTAATGTTAAAGGGGACTATGTAAGACCCAAATTACCATACAGAAAGTTTGCTTTAAAGACCAATAGGAACATTTCAGGCTAAACTCTATTAAAGCTGAAATCATTTAGAAACTTTAAGAAAGTCAATTAGTTGACGTAAACAGCATGGAATTGGAATCGGTTCAGAAACAATACGTCTTAAACTAGTATTGAAGGAAATTATTGCAAAACTCGTTGCGATCACAGGAACTTTATTAGATTTGACTTCGAAACCAGTTTTGCAATAAAAACGAGAATTGCAATAAATTCATTATATGGACCATACTTGATCGTCTTCTAGTCAAAACCAACTTCAAATACAATTTAATGTTAAATGGGACTGTGTAAGACCCAAATTAAGTTACAGAAAGTGTGCCTCAAAGACCAATAGGAACATTTCAGGATAAAGACTATTAACGCTGAAATCATTTGGAAAATGTCATAAAGTCTATTAGATGACGTAAACAGCATGAAATTTGGATCGGTTCAGAAATAAAATGTCTTAAACCAGTATTGCAGGAAATTATTGCAAAACTCGTTGCGATGACAGGAACTTTATTAGATTTGACTTCACAACCAGTTTTGCAATAAAACCGAGAATTGCAACAAACTCATTATATGGACCATACTTGATCGTTTTCTGGTCAAAACCAAACTGAAATACAATTCAATGTTAAAGGGGACTATGTAAGTTCCAAATTAAGATACAGAAAGTGTGCTTTAAAGACCAATAGGATCATTTCAGGCTAAACACTATTAACGCTGAAATAATTTGGAAACTGTCAGAAAGTCTATTACATGACGTAAACAGCATGGAATTTGGATCGTTTCAGAAACAATACGTCTTTAACCAGTATTGCAGGAAATTATTGCAAAACTCGTTGCGATGACAGGAACTTTATTAGATTTTACATCACAACCAGTTTTGCAATAAAAACGAGAATTGCAACAAACTCATTATATGGATCATACTTGATCGTTTTCTAGTCAAAACCAATTTCAAATACAATTTAATGTTAAATGGGACTATGTAAGACCCAAATTAAGTTACAGAAAGTGTGCTTCAAGGACCAATAGAAACATTTCAGGCTAAACACTATTAGGGCTGAAATCATTTGGAAACTGTCAGAAAGTCTATTAGATGACGTAAACAGCATGGAATTTGGATTGTTTCAGAAATAATACGTCTTAAACCAGTATTGCAGGAAATTATTGCAAAACTCGTTGCGATGACAGGAACTTTATTAGATTTGACTTCACAACCAGTTTTGCAATTAAATCGAGAATTGCAATAAACTCATTATATGGACCATACTTGATCGTTTTCTAGTCAAAACCAATTTAAAATACAATTTAATGTTAAATGGGACTATGTAAGACCGAAATTAAGTTACAGAAAGTGTGCTTCAAGGACCAAAATAAACATTTCAGGCTAAACACCATTAAGGCTGAAATCTTTGGAAACTGTCAGAAAGTCTATTAGATGATGTAAACAGCATGAAATTTGGATCGTTTCAGAAAAAATACGTCTTAAACCAGTATTGCAGGAAATTATTGCAAAACTCGTTGCGATGACAGGAACTTTATTACATTTCACTTCACAACCAGTTTTGCAATAAAACCGAGAATTGCAAATATCATTATATGGACCATACTTGATCGTTTCCTGGTAAAAACCAAATTGAAATTCAATTTAATGTTAAATGGGACTATGTAAGACCGAAATTAAGTTACAGAAAGTGTGCTTCAAAGACCAATAGCAACATTTCAGGCTAAACACTATTAAGGCTGAAATCATTTGGAAACTGTCAGAAACTCTCATAGTTAACGTAAACAGCATGGAATTAGGATCGGTTCAGAAACAATACGTCTTTAACCAGTATTGCAGGAAATTATTGCAAAACTCGTTGCGATGACAGGAACTTTATTACATTTGACTTCACAACCAGTTTTGCAATAAAAACGAGAATTGCAATAAACTCATTATATGGACCATACTTGATCGTTTTCTGGCCAAAACCAAGTTCAAATACAATTTAATGTTAAATGGGACTATGTAAGACCCAAATTAAGTTACAGAAAGTGTGCTTCAAGGACCAATAGAAACTTTTCAGGCTAAACACTATTAAGGCTGAAATCATTTGGAAACTGTCAGAAAGTCTATTAGATGAAGTAAACAGCATGAAATTTTGATCGGTTCAGAAACAATACGTCTTAAACCAGTATTGCAGGAAATTATTGCAAAACTCGTTGCGATGACAGGAACTTTATTAGATTTGACTTCACAACCAGTTGTGCAATAAAAACGATAATTGCAAAAATTTCATTATATGGACCATATTTGATTTTTTTCTAATCAAAACCAACTTCAAGTATAAGTTAATGTTAAATGGGACTACGTAAGACCTAAATTAAGTTACAGAAAGTGTGCTTCAAACACCAATAGGAACATTTCAGGCTAAACACTATAATGGCTGAAATTATCTTGAAACTGTCATAAAGTCTATTAGATGACATAAACAGCATGAAATTTAGATCGTTTCTGAAACGCTTTAAGTCTTCTAAGACATATTGTTTCTGAAACGATCCAAATTCCATGCTGTTTACGTAATCTAATAGACTTAATGACAGTTTTCTAATGATTTCAGCCTGAATAGTGTTTAGCCTGAAATGCTCCTATTGGTCTTTGAGGCACACTTTCTGTAACTTAATTTCGGTCTTACATAGTCCCATTTAACAGTAAATTGTATTTCAATTTGGTTTTGACCAGAAAACGATCAAGTCTGGTCCATATAATGAGTTTATTGCAATTCTCGGTTTTATTGCAAAACTGGTTGTGAAGTGAAATGTAATAAAGTTCCTGTCATCGCAACGAGTTTTGCAATAATTTCCGGCAATACTGGTTAAAGACGTATTGTTTCTGAAACGATCCAAATTCCATGCTGTTTACCTCATCTAATAGACTTTATGACAGTTTCCAAATGATTTCAGCCTGAATAGTGTTTAGCCTGAAATGTTCCTATTGGTCCTTGAAGCACACTTTCTGTAACTTAATTTGGGTCTTACATAGTCCCATTTAACATTAAATTGTATTTGAATTTGGTTTTGACTAGAAAACGATCAAGTATGGTCCATATAATTAGTTTATTGCAATTCTCGGTTTTATTGCAAAACTGGTTGTGAAGTCAAATCTAATAAAGTTCCTGTCATCGCAACGAGTTTTGCAATAATTTCCTTTAATACTAGTTTAAGACGTATTATTTCTGAACCGATTCCAATTCCATGCTGTTTACGTCAACTGAAAGTTTCTAAATGATTTCAGCTTTAATAGTGTTTAGCCTGAAATGTTCCTATTGGTCTTTAAAGCAAACTTTCTGTATCGTAATTTGGGTCTTACATAGAAAGACGTATTATTTCTGAAACGATCCAAATTCCATGCTGTTTACGTCATGTAATAGACTTTCTGACAGTTTCCAAATGATTTCAGCCTTAATAGTGTTTAGCCTGAAATGTTCCTATTGGTCCTTGAAGCACACTTTCTGTATCTTAATTTGGGTCTTACATAGTTCCATTTAACATTAAATTGTATTTGAAATTGGTTTTGACTAGAAAACGATCAAGTATGGTCCATATAATGAGTTTGTTGCAATTCTCGGTTTTATTGCAAAACTGGTTGTGAAGTCAAATCTAATAAAATTCCTGTCATCGCAACGAGTTTTGCAATAATTTTCTGCAATACTGGTTAAAGACGTATTGTTTCTGAAACGATCCAAATTCCATGCTGTTTACGTCATCTAATAGACTTTCTGACCGTTTCCAAATGATTTGAGCCTTAATAGTGTTTAGCCTGAAATGTTCCTATTGGTCCTTGAAGCACACTTTCTGAAACTTAATTTCGGTCTTACATAGTCCCATTTAACATTAAATTGTATTTCAATTTGGTTTTGACCAGAAAACGATCAAGTATGGTCCATATAATGAGTTTATTGCAATTCTCGGTTTTATTGCAAAACTGGTTGTGAAGTCAAATCTAATAAAGTTCCTGTCATCGCAACGAGTTTTGCAATAATTTCCGGCAATACTGGTTTAAGACGTATTGTTTCTGAAACGATCCAAATTCCATGCTGTTTACGTTATCTAATAGACTTTCTGACAGTTTCCAAATGATTTCAGCCTTAATTGTGTTTAGCCTGAAATGTTTCTATTGGTCCTTGAAGCACACTTTCTGTATCGTTATTTGGGTCTTACATAGTCCCCTTTAACATTAAATTGTATTTGAAGTTGGTTTTGACCAGAAAACGATCAAGTATGGTCCATATAATGAGTTTATTGCAATTCTCGTTTTTATTGCAAAACTGGTGGTGAAATCAAATGTAATTAAGTTCCTGTCATCGCAACGAGTTTTGCAATAATTTCCTTCAATACTGGTTTAAGACGTATTATTTCTGAACCGATTCCAATTCCATGCTGTTTACGTCAACTAATTGACTTTCTGAAAGTTTCTAAATGATTTCAGCTTTAATAGTGTTTAGCCTGAAATGTTCCTATTGGTCCTTGAAGCAAAATTTCTGTATCGTAATTTGGGTCTTACATAGTCCCCTTTAACATTAAATTGTATTTGAAGTTGGTTTTGATCAGAAAACGATCAAGTACGGTCCATAGAATGACTTTATTGCAATTCTCGTTTTTATTGCAAAACTGGTTGTGAAGTCAAATCTAATAAAGTTCCTGTCATCGCAACGAGTTTTGCAATAATTTCCTGCAATACTGGTTTAAGACATATTGTTTCTGAAACGATCCAAATTCCATGCTGTTTACGTCATGTAATAGACTTTCTGACAGTTTCCAAATGATTTCAGCCTTAATAGTGTTTAGCCTGAAACGTTTCTATTGGTCCTTGAAGCACACTTTCTGTAACTTAATTTGGGTCTTGCATAGTCCCATTTAACATTAAATTGTATTTGAAATTGGTTTTGACTAGAAAACGATCAAGTATGGTCCATATAATGAGTTTGTTGCAATTCTCGTTTTTATTGCAAAACTGGTTGTGAAGTCAAATCTAATAAAGTTCTTGTCATCGCAATGAGTTTTGCAATAATTTCCTGCAATACTGGTTTAAGACGTATTGTTTCTGAAACGATCCAAATTTCATGCTGTTTACTTCATCTAATAGACTTTCTGACATTTTCCAAATGATTTCAGCGTTAATAGTGTTTATCCTGAAATGTTCCTATCGGTCTTTGAGGCACACTTTCTGTAAGTCAATTTGGGTCTTACATAGTCCCATTTAACATTAAATTGTATTTTAAATTGGTTTTGACTAGAAAACGATCAAGTATGGTCCATATAATGAGTTTGTTGCAATTCTCGTTTTTATTGCAAAACTGGTTGTGAAGTCAAATCTAATAAAGTTCTTGTCATCGTAACGAGTTTTGCAATAATTTCCGGCAATACTGGTTTAAGACGTATTGTTTCTGAAACAATCCAAATTCCATGCTGTTTACGTCATGTAATAGACTTTCTGACAGTTTCCAAATGATTTCAGCCTTAATAGTTTTTAGCCTGAAATGTTTCTATTGGTCCTTGAAGCACACTTTCTGTAACTTAATTTGGGTCTTACATAGTCCCATTTAACATTAAATTGTATTTGAAATTGGTTTTGACTAGAAAACGATCAAGTATGGTCCATTTAATGAGTTTATTGCAATTCTCGGTTTTATTGCAAAACTGGTTGTGAAGTCAAATGTAATAAAGTTCCTGTCATCGCAACGAGTTTTGCAATAATTTCCTGCAATACTGGTTAAAGACGAATTGTTTCTGAACTGATCCAAATTCCATGCTGTTTACGTCAACTATGAGACTTTCTGACAGTTTCCAAATTATTTCAGCCTTCATAGTGTTTAGCTTGAAATGTTCCTATTGGTCTTTAAAGCACACTTTCTGTAACTTAATTTCGGTCTTATATAGTCCCATTTAACATTAAATTGTATTTCAGTTTGGTTTTGACCAGAAAACGATCAAGTATGGTCCATATAATGAGTTTATTGCAATTCTCGGTTTTATTGCAAAACTGGTTGTGAAGTCAAATCTAATAAAGTTCCTGTCATCGCAACGAGTTTTGCAATAATTTCCTGCAATACTGGTTTAAGACATATTGTTTCTGAAACGATCCAAATTCCATGCTGTTTACGTCATCTAATAGACTTTATGACAGTTTCCAAATGATTTGAGCCTTAATAGTGTTTAGCCTAAAATGTTTCTATTGGTCCTTGAAGCACACTTTCTGTAACTTAATTTGGGTCTTACATAGTCCCATTTAACATTAAATTGTATTTGAAATTGGTTTTGACTAGAAAACGATCAAGTATGGTCCATATAATAGAGTTTATTGCAATTCTCGGTTTTATTGCAAAACTGGTTGTGAAGTCAAATCTAATAAAGTTCCTGTCATCGCAACGAGTTTTGCAATAATTTCCGGCAATACTGGTTTAAGACGTATTGTTTCTGAAACAATCCAAATTTCATGCTGTTTACGTCATCTAATAGACTTTATGACAGTTTCCAAATGATTTCAGTCTTAATAGTCTTTAGCCTGAAATGTTTCTATTGGTCTTTGAAGCACACTTTCTGTAACTTAATTTGGGTCTTATATACTCCCATTTAACATTAAATTGTATTTGAATTTGGTTTTGACTAGAAAACGATCATACATGGTCCATATAATGGGTTTATTGCAATTCTCGTTTTTATTACAAAACTGGTTGTGAAGTCAAATGAAATAAAGTTCCTGTCATCGCAACGAGTTTTGCAATAATTTATTGCAATTCTCGTTTTTATTGCAAAACTGGTTGTTACAGAGCTCGCTACTTTCTTAAGTCTGAAATATTCATCCTTACCCGCAACGTATCGTGCGATAGAATATCGAACAGACATACTTAAGAAAAAAAAAATAGATTTGTTCGGTGCTATTTGAAATAAAGTAAATTTACCATGTTTTAATGTGACGCGGTTCCTTTAAACGCGTCACTAAGTTACAATTAAATTTTATCTCCGTTGTCAAGGCTACGGACTACATGTAGAAAATATTTAACCCCCAAAACCAGGTAAGTGTAACGTTATGTGAATTATACGCAGATACATGTACTTTGTGGTTATAATGTGGACTGAAAAAAAAAAATAACCTGGATATAATCAAAGATTTCTTTCTTGCTGGATTTTTTTTCCCGTGATTGTGTTTAAATGTGCATGGATTACGACTTTCTATTGAGAAACAAGGATTTGAAAATTAAGCTGTCTTGCCATGTTAATTATTTTTTTTTTTCAAGCTGGAATTCTGTTTAAATACCGAGAAATTCAGTTTTCAAGCTGGAATTCTGTTTAAATACCGAGAAATTCAGTTTTGAAAATGCGTGGTTAGACAAGAACATGCTGCACAGGTTTAGAATCGAATACTTCAGGTGGGCATTTCGTTCAGGTAGGAAACCTTTACATGCTTTAATGGTGAGGTCCTTCTTGAGAGGGAGGTGAAAAAAAATTAATGAGATAGATAGACAAGCGGAGAAAGAGAGAGAGAAGCAGGCAGGCAGCTAGGCAGACAGACAGACAGACAGATAGACAGACACACAGATAGACTCACAAGGAGAGAAACTGAGAGGTTGAGACACAGTGAGAAACAGAGAAGAAAGTCAGATAGAAACTGAGAGGTAGAGAAAGAGAGAAAGAGAGACAGACAGATAGAAACAGACAGACAGATCGAGAAACAGATGCAGATAAGGAGAGGAAAGTCAGATAGAGAGACAGAGAAACTGAGAGGTAGAAACAGACAGTGAGAAACAGGATCAGATAGAGAGACAGAGAGACAGGCAAAAGAGAAAGCCAGTCAGATAGAAAAGAAGAAGGGAGAAAGGAGAAAGTCGGATAGAAAGAAAAGGAGAAGGGAGAAAGTCGGATAGACAGAGAAGGAGAAGAGAGAAAGTCAGACAGACAGAGAAATTGAGAGGTAGAGAAAAAGAGAGAGACAGGGTGGTAGGCATGCGGGTAGAGAGACAGACAAAAAGACAAGACAGTGAGAAACAGGGTCAGACAGAGAGACAGTGGGACAGGCAAAAGAGAAAGTCAGGCAGATAAAAAGAAGAAAGAAAGTCGGATAGATAGAAAAGGAGAAGAGAGAAAATCAGACAGACAGAAAAATTGAGAGGTAGAGAAAAAGAGAGAGAAAAAGACAGGCTGGCAGGCATTCGGGTAGAGAGACAGACAGAAAGACAGGCAGGCCGACAGACAAGCAGAAAGACATACAGACAGGCAAAAGAGAGAAAGTCAGACAGACAGCAACTGAGAGGTAGAGAAAAAGAGAGAAAGAGACAGGCAAGCAGGCATGCAGGTAGAGAGACAGACAGAAAGTCAGGCAGGCCGACAGACAAGCAAGAGAGACAGACAGACAGACTGACTGACAGATAGAAAAAGGAGAAGAGAGAAAGTCAGATAGACAGAGAAACTGACAGGTAGAGAAAAAGAGAGACAGACAGACAGAGAGAGATAGAGAAAAAGAAGAGAAAGAGACAGACAGACAGGCAGGTAGACAGACAGACAGGCAAGCAGGCATGCAGGTAGAGAGACAGACAGAAAGACAGGCAGGCCGACAGACAAGCAAGAGAGACAGACAGACTGACTGACAGATAGAAAAAGGAGAAAAGAGAAAGTCAGAGAAACTGAGAGATAGAGAAAAAGAGCGAAAGACAGACAGAGAGAGGAAGAGAAAAAGAAGAAGAGAGGATGTCAGATAGACAGAGAAACTGAGAGACAGACAGAGAGAAGTTGAGAAAAGGGAGAGAAAGAGACTGACAGGCAGGCAGACAGGTAGAGAGACAGACGGGTAGACAGACAGACAGGCAAGCAGGCTGACAGAAAAGCAGAGAGACAGACAGGTAGGTAGACAGACAGGCAGACAGAGGTATCAACAACAGATCACATTTGTTGTGGTGATACACAGATAGTTTGTGCTGGCTAAACTAACCTGTAATTGTGAGTCTCGAGTCAGTAGAATGGTTCTTTCAAAAGTGTGTCCACCACGTTTTAGAAAAAATGATACTCCAAAGTCGAGTAAATGTTTCTGTGATTCTGGCCACACAACACATGAAACATATTTTGAAATATAGCTACAGATTCAGCTAAAGTCACACACTACCAAAAAAAAAAAAAACACACACACACATGATAGATCTAAAATAATTTCGTTATAGATCCAGAGGAACTCACTGATAAAGATCCAAAATTCACCATGCGTATAATTCCATCTCTGCAATCCATACAAATCGAGCAAGTCGCATAACAAAGTCACGAACACATTAAATCCAAAATAATTTCGTTGCAGATTCAGAGGAACTCGACAGATAACGATCCAAAATTCACCATGCGTATAATTCCATCTCTGCATTCCATACAAATCTAGCAAGTCACATAATGCAAACACAAACACAATAAATCCAAATAAGTTTCGTTGTAGATCCAGAGAAACTCGACTCATAAAGATCCAAAATTCATCATGCGTATAATTCCATCTTTCATCTAACTCCACATTAAACACTTTGGAGTTTATTTTCAAAAGTTAGGTTTGCTAAACATCGACTAAAAGTGAACGTAAAATTCCAAAATATGGGTAAGATTATTTGTATAAATTTACTAGACCACTCAGGCTCACAAGACACCGGGCTAAAATAAATCCCCAAGGAGAGCCTAGCTATTTTATAAGCACACACACATCCCGCTCAATTTCCATGCATGAATTTTAGGCTACCCCGTCATTTTGGTAGAAAAAAAAGCCCGCCAATACTTTGGCGCGCACACCAGACATCGTTTATTTTCGCTTTGTCACGTCCACCAGTTTAGCTTCGCGCGCTTTTTAAAAGTACTTCCAAGGGCAACCGAAATATTAGTGAGATGTAGGACGATTTAACCCTTTCTTAACCAATCCCTTGTTGTATGGCTCTGGTATAGAAGCCTTTTGAAAACTTCGTGGAAAATGGAGAAAATGTGCTGATAACCATAATTTTGTTCTTTTCCCACAATGTTTGCAGCCTCCTGGAAAAGAAACTTCAAATTTTTAAGTTACATTTATTTTGTCGTCTGCAAGTGCTTTGAACTTGGACTGATCTGAAATTTTGTCATCAGGCAAAGGGCCAGCATTTTGTTCTTTTCCCACAATGTTTGCACTCTGCTGGAAAATAGATTTTCAAATTTTGAGTTACATTTGTCGTCTGCAAGTGCTTTCAGTTTGGAATGGTGTGAAACTCAGACGTTTTGTTACAATGTTTTCCAGAAATGCTTTACCGTTCGTTAGTTTGATCGTCTGTGTGACTAGCATTTAAGTCTTTGCCACAATGTTTGTCTGCAATCATTTTTTCCACGCACACACATCTGCAGACGCTATTGGTACAGCCAGAGTTTTTTTTTTTTGGTTTGGGAGAGAAAGTGGAACACCTAGAAAGGGAAGGAAAAAAAAAAGTCACTTTTTTTTCTCCTTTTGCCTCAATGTTCTCTTTCGCGAAAATGAGCGTTTGTTAACCACCCGTAACTTTTTTTTTTTTCCTTTTACTAAAATGTTATCGAACAACCCATCGTTTTGACCGTTCCTGAGTTTGATCATCTTTTATCATGTCACCAGCATTTTCTTCTTTTGCCACAACTTTGTTAGTATCGTCACCTGCCTTTAGAATGTTTAACATCGGGTAAAGGGGTGATAGGTAGATATCACGGTATGGTACACAAGATATGGTCTTACATAAGCTACAAAATGAGCGCTAAATTTGAAAAGACGTTTAACACTGACACGTGTCAACCCATTTTATCACGCGGTAATAGTTCATCTATTTAAAGAATCAACGAAAACATGCAACGACCTGTTTCTGACTAGACCTATTTTTAGTAATGACACGATGAAAACACGCTTTGACCCGTTTTTAACCCCTATTTTTAGTCATAAAATCACGCGAAGGACATCCAAAATGGCGGTGGTCAAGGTCATCCATGATGACATTACCCATTTCCGGTCACGTGCTCATTTCCGGTCACGTGGTTGGCTCAGGATCAGCTCGAAGGGTGTGAAAAAAGTATAACATACTACTTTGGTTTTAACAGGAAATTTCGAACTGATACTAGAAAGCACCAGCCAGAAACTAATTAAGCCAGAGCTAGGCATGTGCTCACAGTTATGGGGTGCTTCATAATGGCTTAGAATACTTAGTAATTTGTCGTGCTTGTAAACAATCCCAAGTCAAAATTGAACTATTCAATCGGTGCAATACCAACTTTGGTTATCTAAATTTTCTGAGACATGTGATGTCTTGTAGTCCTGAATGACGTTATTTGTTACATTTATGACGCAAGAACATATTTATTTTTATTGATTTCAATGAAAATACATGTAAGATAGATATCAATGTAAAATGTAATGAATAATAAAGATTGGAGTGATATGGCAATTGGTCATGTTGTCTCTACCTTCCGCAAGTCGACGAAATTTTGAACTGGTCATATTTGAAGGAAGTTGTAGATGAAAATCCAAAGTAGTTCTTCGTGTATATTGAAAAGTAAGATTTTGGGGAAATTGGGAGGAATTGCTTGTAACAAGCAAATTCTCTTTTAGCCACAATATTTTCTCAACAAAATACAGTGAAAAGGTTGGATTGTTTTGGGAAAACGATTAGGCTCGGTTTACCTATTTTACTTGCCTATTTTATGGACAACTCACGGTTACTTGAGCTTCGATACTTATATCAAGATAATATAAAAAGACGTTAATCCCAATTCATAATCGTTGTCCAAGGACAACTTGTATCAAGCCCGCGAACACTTGACATTCAAGCTTGACCTAGACCCTGGACCTGAATAAATGTTTTAAAGGGAACTTCTACTCATGATGGAGAACAATGCATTAAGCTAATTTATATCGGAATCTATCCAAAAATGTAGGAGTTATGGTTCGGACAAAAAATTGGCCTTCAATGTGGCTTTGATCTTGAACCTACTTGAACAGATATTTCAAATGGCACATCTATTCGTGATGGAAGTCAATTGTGCCAAATTAATTTAAAATCCATCCACAATTGTAGAAGTTATGGACCGGAAATATTCGGATGCACACAAGCCCTAGTGAACACTAGAAATAGGTGTGTCAGAGACACTGATGCCCCTGCTAAAAGGTATTGGTCACAGGTATGTCATATGACACTAGTAGAGAGAGAGAGAGATAAAAAAAAATACATTAAATGACAAGCGTACGACTACAGAAAAAAATTATAAGCATTTATTTGGTTTCAAATCAAAGTCAATCAAAGACATATTCTTAAGAATCATACAGGTGTAATCTATTTGTGACAGGTGTAAAAGGTGTGAAATACATCCTATCAGTGTGAAATAGGCAGTATAAACAATGACAAAAGTACCAAATAACTCTTGGATAAAGGTAACTATAATACACATAATGTACATACTAAAGACAACGAACATTCAAAAATATTTTTATAGACAACTTGATTAACGATATGGATTAAATTTGATGTTGGGGTCGATTTTTCTAAAATTTTATTTGGGGACGATTTCACCAAAGAAATCGTCTCCAGGGGACGATTTCTCCGGAGTGATAAACATAACACGGGCCAAGCAGTTTGGGGACGATTTCTCCAGGGGCCGATTTCTCCAGCATTTCGCTGAAGTACCCTAGATTTAGTCGATATACATAAGAAAAAGTGATAAACATAACACGGGCCAATATTCTATATGTCGTTTGCTTTATTTACAATCGCATTTTAGCGGAGACGCGTTTTGTGACACATATGTTTAAATGTCAACACAACTTTATAGACAATCTCCGAGCAGAGTTGTCGTTCGTTACTCTCACCATTCAAGAATGTGAATGATCCGGAGTGCAAGAGAGAGCGTTACAGATATTAACCGTATATAGCGCGTAGGAATACACAACTGCCGGATAAAGCTAAGTTTATTAGGTTACGCCTTTATAAGATCAGTGTTAATGACAAAAACGGGATAAAAAACACACACTCGTCAGTTATTAAAGGGTCGTAACACCCTTGCAATTCCATGGCATTTTGCAGCTGAAAGCTTTGAGGAAAGGAAAGCATTTACACCGTGTGATAAACAATCTCTGTATATAATTGGGAAACTAGTTGTTTTGGCGGACTCAGCGATATAGAGTGGACACACCGTCCAACATTTTTGTCTGAAAAGGCAGCTTACGATCGCTATAGGCAAGGGAATCCCTTGAGAGGGATTCTCTGGCCTAAAAATCACAGTATAAATAGATTAACGTGGGAAAACGTCCTTAAAGGTGGCCCTTCAGATTCTAGGACGAAAATTTTACAGAAGTACAAACAGGTTATCCTTATACTCCAAAAGCCTTATAACTTTCTTTCATAAAACCCCAGTAGTCGAAAACCATCCGATAACAACAGCAATTCGAGATTCACTACAGCCCAGGTCGACATCGACGGTAAACACGATCTATTTTTACATGAGCAATTCGCTCATTTATATACCGGAAATACACACGAAACTTCAAGCATAGCGTCCGAAGAAGACAGTATGGAAAATAATTACATGTTTGTAATGTTATGGAATTTAATCGTCATTGGTGACGTGCCAGTCACTTAATTTTTTTGATTTTTGGCGCGAAATCTAAAAATAGCTTAAGAGGCTACGTAGCCTTTTAAGGGAATACCATCAAAATGTTTTGTTTTTTTTCGTGATTTCATGATTCTTAATTAATGGTGATTTGTATTGTATTTTCATAAAAATTTCCGTGATATATTTTTTAATTTGGTGTGATGTGAAAAATCCTAATACCCACCTTTAAATCCACAGAAACAAACTAAAAAATAAATAAATAAATTAATTAATTCATAAATCAATAAATGAATAAATTCATAAATTAATAAATGATAATTTATTTTCAGATCGCCCGCTTTCTAAACACGGAGGATGGCCCATGGAGTTAAAGACTGTAATGCAATCTTTAAAAAGATCATTCCTACGTTGGTCTCATTAGTAGATCCTGGATATGGCAGTAAACGGTCGAAAGACCGAGAAATTGCGGTTACTCAATTCGTTCAGGATGTTCTAAAACTCGTTGAAAAAGATATTCCCCAATTAAAAGTATCAGAATTATTACCAGTTGGGAGTTACAATGAAGGAACGAAAATTATGGCGACGAATGAATTCGATTTCTTGGCTGTTATTGAAGAACTTTCGCAACCTGGAGTCATCAAAGTTGTAACAGATGACGACACAAAAGCAAGACCTGGAACAGTTAAACTTAAGTTAGCGAATGAGACAGAAATGGGCGAAAGATGGAGGATGTTTGCCAAGAACGGATTTTTAAGATGCTGTGAAGAAGTGAAACAAAGTATAAATGAAAATTCGTTTGGATTTCAGGTAATGAAGGTCATTCCGAAACTAGAACAGAACAAAAATAGACGAGGTTTTAGACAAAACAACGAGTTCACATATTTTGGCAGTAATAACCCACCGGAAATGATCTACTGCCGAACAAAACCACCCGAGCACATTGCAATACTTTTACGCGCAGAAGCCAAATTTCCAAACATATTATTAGAGTTTGTATTTGATGGCGAAGAAGTCACTGCAGACCTTTGTCCAGCGATACGTTACAACAACGTAGAGGACTGTTTTAATCATGACAATTGTATCCACGAAAAAATAGCAACGGAAGTGCAGAGCAGGGGATCTGTATTGCTAGTTGGACAAGGAAATTTTTTGTTTCGAGTAACCTACACGGAAACGGAAGTAGATTACATGAAAAACAAGATCAACACGTGTCACAAATACTTGTACATTCTTTTGAAGACAATTGCACACGGCTTTAGTGATACATGGAAACCGCTGCCTTCGTATTTACTGAAAATGATTTGTATCAAACATGACTTACTTTGTCAATGTCCAGGGGAAAACCGGTTATTACAGTGTTTTGATGAAATCATCGACGACCTAATTCAGGCGTTGTCCGATAGCAAGCTCTTCAGCGTGTTTGATAGGAGGTTGGATCTACTCCGGAACACCGACTGCCACATACGTTATTTCAGAGAAGATTATGTCATACTCGCTTTAAACAAGATACGTAGCCTGTGCCACAGCACAGACCTACAGTCGGCAGAGCAGCTTCTGTCAGAAATTAACAGCATTACCAAGAGTATAGAAAGGACCTATGACCCCTTAAAAGGATATAGAATATATTAAGTCTTGCTCTGGCTTTGCTACACATGATAGCTTTTTCGGAAAGCGCAGATCAAGATCAGACTGGGCAGAATGTGCAGTTTAATCTTGAATATTCAGGATCGGTTTACCATATGCTAAACTGTCATGAAACTCGTATTCCACTGCAGCGGATGTCTACTCTTAGATCTCTAAAAAGGTCGATCATTTCATCTAGTAGCTGAAAGGTTATCTCTTTATACCAGATGATAAAATTTAAGACTTATCTCAGAGTTCCAGATAGGAGGTGGTGATGGTACTCTAAATCCATGATTATACCCCCAAAAACTCTGTTTGGGGGGTATATAGGAGTCAGCTTGTCGGTCGGTCCGTCGGTCCGTCCGTCCGTCCGTCGGTCGGTCTGTAGCTTTTTGTCCGCTCTATTTCTCATAAACTATTGGACGAATTTTATTCAAACTTCACAGGTAAACTCAGTATCAAGCAGAGATGTGCATATGGAATGTTGGTTATGGGTCATTGATTTTTCACTGAGTTATGGCCCTTTCATGAAATTTCTTGTCCGCTCTTTTTCTCATCAACTATTGGACAGATTTGGTTCAAACTACACAAATAGACTCAGTATCAAGCAGAGATGTGCATATCCTATTTTGGTTATGGTTTATTTAGGTTTCATGGAGTTATGGCCCTTTGATGATTCTGGACAAATTTCTTTTTTTTTGTCTGCTCTATTTCTCAATATCTACTGGATGGATTTCAGTCAAACTTCATGGGCAGTTTCATTATGAAGTCAAGACGTGCATATTGTAATTTAGTTACAGCTGAATGATTGTCAAAGGAGTTACTGCCCTTTCTTGAATGTTTTTGTCTGCACTGATTCTTAATAACTGCTGAGCAGATTTCAGCCAAACTTCATGGGAAGTTTTATTATGAGGTAAAGATGCGCATATTATAATTTAATTACACTTGAATGATTTTCAAAGGAGTTATGACCCTTTTATGTTTTTTTTCCCTGCTCAATTTCTCAGTATGTATTGGATGGGTTGCAGTTAAACTTCATGGTTAAGCATGAAGCTAAGATGTGCATATTATTATTTGGTTATGGTTGAATGATTTTCAAAGCAATTATGGCCCTTTCATTAATTTTTTTATCCACTCTATTTCTCAATAACTACTCAACACATTTCAATTGTCAGCTCTATTTCAGTATCTATACTGGACAGATTCCAGGCAAACTTCATGCGAAATTTCATTATGAAATGAAGATGTATTATTATAATGTGTTATGGTTGAATGATTTTCAGTCTGAGGTCAAGATGTGCATATTACAATTTGTTTATGCTTGAATGATTTTCCAATTACTTATGGTCCTTTTATATTTCTTTTGTCCACTCCAATTTGCAATAACTGCTGAACAGATTTCTAAAACCTCAAAGGAAGTGTCCCTATAAAATAAATACATGTATGTGCATATTATAACTTGTTTACAGTTTAATAATTTTCCACTGACAGGTTTCCCTTTGTTTCTCCTTTTTTCCAAATATTTTTTTTTTAATCTTTTTTTTATACTAAACCATGCTGCATTCTGTTACAAAGAGATGTTTTGTGACAAGGAGCTGGTGGGGGGCATGATCACGTTTAGTTATAGCTCTAGTTTCTCTTCCAAACACTATGTTGTGAGTGCCAATAGCATTGGGTTTACTGGAGAATTACGAATATTATTCAATTTTAAAATCAAAATAACACCCTGTATCTGGAGCTCTGTTATCTAAATTGAAATCAGATGAGCAAGGACATCATCTTCAGCACTTTTTAGTTTACAATCATAGTGTCTCTAGCTTCTTTTTTGTTGCATCAAAGCCGAAAAACCATATTAGATTAACAGGAGATTTGTCTCAAGATTATTTGGAAAAAATGCTGGGAAAAGGTAACGATTTCTATACAGACAATGGACTTAAATTATACATCAAAGCATTGAAAACACTGGTGTGGCATTTGTCAAGGGAGCGAATTCTTTTGTGGAATTAATAGTTCGAGAAAAAAAGAGAAAAGAAGTATTTTTCAAGTATTTGCTTGAAAGTCGTTCTACCTAGAAAATTAGTACCTTTTTGGTTGAAGGGAGAGTACTCATAACAAACTTTGGATTCTTTGTATATTAGTGTATTGGTGGTCTCCTTTTGATCATTCAAGAGGGGCAGTAGTAATGTCCCTTGTCGGTAGGATGCATGATACGTAGAGAGGGAAACCCTGTAAATATACGGAAAAGAATTAAATCTGTACGAGGGAACTATGATTTTGAGATATCTTTGGTTGTCAACAGATCTAATTTCCATCATTACATTCAATTATTCCGATCTATAAATATTCATGCACAATCTAATACAGAAGCGTGCAATCATGGGAAGAACAAGCCCTCGGATGAGCACTTGCAGATGACAAACTTAACTGAAAAATTGAAATTTGTTTCCAGCAGCATAGAAAACAGTGTGGCAAAAGGAGAAAATGCTGGTTACCAGCATTTTCTCCTTTTCCCACAAGTTTTCAGAAGGTTTTTTTTCCCTCTGGGTCGTAAAAACCAGGGATTGTTTGGTAAAGGAGTAACCTGTCAAGGGTAACATAAACTAGCTGTGCTAAAAAAAAAAAAGAAAACTGCAGTCTGATTCATAATTTACACCGTGCCAAAATCTGATGGTGGAGATTAAAGATCGTTTTACGTGCTCAGTGAAGTCTGATCTTGATCGGCGATGTCGACAAAAGCAGGTTATACTAAACTGGACATGGTTTAAGTCAAAAGGGTGAAATTTAAGAGTCTATTTACTTCGTGGAAAGAACGGAAGCTCTAATCATGCATAAATATGCAGTGACGGTAAACAAGACCCATCCCATACCAGCCGATATAGCTCAGTAGGTAGAGCGTAGGACTTGTGAACACAATGTCCTACAGGTTGTGGGTTCGAATCCCCGGCTTGCCAACTAAAAATTAATAATAGTCTTTCGGATGAGACGTTAAACCGAGGTCCCGTGTGACGGTGCTACACACCGAGCACGTTAAAGAACCAGGCGGAATTCTCAGTAGTTTCGTCCTGTATCCTTGCACTATCCCCCGTAACAACTAACCGTCTTCTGGGGGCGTCGCTCAGATGGGCAACCGGTAGCGACGATAAATAAACGAAAATAATCAATCAAAAGGCCCATCCCAGTTTTGTACAGTGGTGGACGCTTTTTTAACCAGACGACAGAATTTTGTACTGACCCAAATTGAAAGCATTGGTAGACGACATATCAAATATCGCTCACAAGATGTCATTTGCCTTAACCCTTTACCAAACGACAAACTTTTAGACCGGTCCAAATTGAAAGTACTTGCAGATGACAAAACAAACGTAACTCAAAAATTGAAATTTGTTTCCAGTAGGGTGGAAACATTGTGGAAAAAGGAGAAATGCTGGTTTTCAGCATTTTCTCCTTTTCAAATTGTGTTTTCAAAAGGCTTCTTTCTCAGGGTCGTAAAAACCAGGGATTGTTTGGTAAAGGGTTGACCAAGATAGAAAGCATCTTAGGAAAAGGAGAAATTGCTGGTTGCCAGCAATTTCTCCTTTTCCTAAGATGTTTTCAAAAGCTCTCTTTTTCAGGATGGTCAAAACTCGCTTAGGATTGTGTTGTAAAGGGTTAACTCTTTACCAATTTGAGACTGGTCCAAATTGAAAGCGTTTGCAGACGACAAAATAAAAGTGACTGAAAATTTGAAATTTCTTTTGGGTAGGGAAGAAAACAGTGTGGGAAAAGGAGAAAATGCTGGTTACCAGCATTTTCTCCTTTTCCCACAATGTTTTCAGAAGGCTTCTCTCCCAGGGTCGTGAAAAGTTGGGATTGTGTTGTAAAGGTTTATCTTGAAACTGGATAACTATGTTTCTCTTAATGATAGCGAGTATATTTCCAAATACTTTTATAGATATTGCACATTCAGTCAGACTTACCTTATATAATCACTGATATGACCAAATCTGGCCCTATAAAAATGAAACTAGAGCTGTCACCGAATGTGCATTATCTCCCGCTAGGTGGCATTATATAAATACTCATCTATCTCATTTGGGCATCCTGGGTACAGAAACGAACCACTTTCCTACGCGTCAACCCTTACTTTGAATTTAAAAATAAAATAAACGTTTACTCAATAAAAGGCTACCTCGTGCGATTCACTCAGCTATGGTCAGCAGTTTAGAGAAATCTGGAGCTAAATCAAGCCTGATTTGTCTTCAAACGTATTGATAAAAGCTATTTTCTCCATTGCTACTTTATAGCGCGTAATACTACATTCTTCCCGATAGCGGGCAGAGTGATGCGTCATATAAGACAGTCGAATCTTCGAAGAATGTGACATGCACAGACAACGCTGAATGTGACTTAATACCCCCGCCAGCGCTTTGACAGAAAAAAGTGTCAAGTTCAAGGGGAGATAATTCGTCAACCAGGAAAAGTTGACTCTTAAAAATGGCGTCTTGCAAATCTTCAATATATGATCAATATATGTGCAAAGTTTCAATACAATTGAAGGAAAACTGTAGCAGTAGTTCACGACACAAAATTACTAGTATTTTGTACACAGACGGACACATGGACGGACACACGGACAGACAGACTGATTCCAATACACCCCCGAAAACATTTGTTTTGCGGGTGGTTTAAAAAAGGGGCCAAATACAGTCATTTATGTAGTATTAACCCATTACCACAAAATTCCTGCTGAGAAAGAAGCCTTTAGAAAACTTTATTGGAAAAGGAGAAAATATTGGTAACCAGCATTTTCTCCTTTTCCCACAATGTTTTCTACCCTTCTTAAAACAAACTTCACATTTTCAGTCACTTTTATTTTGTCGTCTGCAAATTCTGTCCATTTGGGAAAGCCAAAATTTTGTCATTTGGTAACTTTAGAGTTAAATCGACATGGTTAAAAAATACAACCAAATAAAACTTTAACCTAAGGCTACTAAGCGCGAATCAAGAAACTTTTGCGGACAGTGTGGATCAAGATCAGACTGCACAGGGCAGTCTGATCTTGCATCTACACCGTCCGATATGGAGATCCCCCCGACCCCCAATAAACCAAATAAACCAAAAAAAAAAAAATCTTTGAAATAGCAATGTTATGGTTTTAATTGTCGACATGAAAGCTTTGTTTTAGTTATTTATAAGGATAAGTGTCTTTCTGAATTTATAGATATAGCAGTCGGCTAAAAGCAAGGCGAGCCTTTATCGCCTCTCCTCTTCATTTTATTTGTAAATGATATAAGAGATTCTTTCAATTTAGAAAATCTTACCCAAAGTGATATAGAACATCTCTCAGTTTATATGCTTATGTTTGCAGATGACATGGTTCTCTTTACAACAGATAAAAATAGTCTACAAAAGCAACTTAATGATATCTCGGAATATGCCAAACAATGGGGTTTAAAAATTAATGTCGGAAAAAGCAAAATTTGTATTTTTGAAAGAAGAAAAAGAAGACACAATTTTACTTGGTCTATTGACAACAAAGAGCTGGAAATTGTAGAAAACTTTTGTTATCTCGGTATTAAATTTTCAAAAAACGGTTTATTCAAACAAGCAGTTTCAGCGTTACACGATCAGGCTAATAGAGCGATGATGAATTTATTCCAATTATTTAAAAGAACAAAATTTGATATTAAAACAAAAATACATTTATTTGATAGATTGATATCACCGATTTTGCTATATGCCGCAGAGGTATGGGGAATATATGGTTTACAACAGGTCGACAGACTTCACATAAAGTTC
This sequence comes from Tridacna crocea, assembly GCA_943736015.1. Classification (NCBI taxonomy): domain Eukaryota; kingdom Metazoa; phylum Mollusca; class Bivalvia; order Cardiida; family Cardiidae; genus Tridacna; species Tridacna crocea. The sequence goes on from OX031063.1 coordinate 50,892,389, forward strand.
TGTAAAACTATTCTAGGTGTCCATACACAGACCCCAAACCTTGCGGTATATGGTGAACTGGGTAGGTATCCTCTTTCCATTATAGCAAAAGAGAGAGCAATGAAATATTGGGTAAAGGTAAGAAGTAATGATGAAAATCTAATAGGTAAAATATATAGCGAGCAAAATCTAATCACCAATCGGTCGTACACTTTATGGGTTAATAAGATCAGGCAAATTTTGAATAACACAGGTCTATCATACCTTTTAGAGAAAAATAATTTGAGTAACGTGGACTTTTTACTACTACAACGTCGCCTGAGAGATAATTTTATTCAAGAATGGCACAGTAGTATAAATAATTGTTCAAAATTAGAGTATTACTGCATGTTCAAAGAATCTTTCGAGTACGAACCATATTTAAATAATGTATTTAATGAATCACTTAGAATAAAGCTGGCACAATTCAGATTAGCATCTCACAAACTAGAAATTGAAATGGGTAGAATTCTTAATATACATAGAAGCCAAAGAATATGTAAACTTTGCGATCGTTCTGTAGTAGAATCTGAGTATCACTTTCTTTGTATATGCAGTAAATTTAGTGATCTTAGAACTAAGTACCTTTCCTGTACTAGGCCTAATATCAGTAAATTTATCCGCATCTTATCATAAAAAAACAAGAGAATACAAATAAATACTACAAAATTTATAAAGGAAGCTTTACAAAGAAGGAAATCTTTAATTACGCTGACTAATAACGAATAAACATTTTGGTAATTAATGTTATATGTATATGTATGTGTACTTTATATATCTGTCATTGCCATATATCCATGTTCTTTTTTTGCAAATGGCCAATGGCATATTTGTTTGCCGAATGCCAAATAAAGTTGAGTTGAGTTGAGTTGAGTTGAGTTAAAATGATTTTAATCTAACAGCCTTGTCTAGACAAGCAGACGGTATAGATCACAGGAACTCGATCCAGTAAAGTTTTTGGTATCTTGTAAGTAAATATATAGACAAGGGGTCGAACATGACCGAGGGCCAGATACTACCGTGTTCGAATGTAAGCCCAATTACAACGTCAATATTGATTCAATTTCGTCATGAAATGTTCCAAATCACAGCTAAATGAATACGTTCATCGATGATGCTACAGATTAATAACCATAACAAGAAAATATTGATGCAAAACATCAATGGCGCCGCAAAACAGTTGTATCTAAAAGAAGGCACATCACAGCATTTCAAATTTACCAAAGCGATTTTTTGCAGAACTCAGTGAGAAATGAACTGAGAAGTCCTAAGCAATCCTTAGACTGCAACCTAAAACTTTTTAAAAAAGAACCAACAAGAAAATATTGATACTAAACATCAATGGCGCCGCAAACCAGGTATTTCTGTAACACGGCACAATGCATTGGGCCGCGTTAAACCGTTTATGGAAATCGCGTTATCATTTGACAGCTCAGTAGGAATCACGTTGTTGATCACGTGACTCATTTTGTCACGTTTAACATCCAATATTTGCATATGTGGAGAAAATCGTCGCCCTTGCAAGATTTTGTCTAAACAAACAAACATTTGTCGGCAATGAATTACCATACATTAATGAAAGAAAAAGTCTGTTATCGGATTGTGCTAAATCTGACAGTCTAACACATATGTCTGGTATCATACAACCCCTCCTTATAGATATAATAAAGACTTGAATGAAGTTCTTATTATATCTATATAGACTGGAGCGGTTGTATGATACCAGTCATGTCAGGCGCTCCAACATTGACTTAGTTACAATTAGCTGGTTTTAAAAACACGATCGCGAAAGGAAAACAATATTTCTACTATCCAAAAATATAACTGGGGTCACAAGTACCTCATAGGGTGCTCTAGGGTCAAAGAGCTTGAAAATACCTCTTAACCTTTTCCAGCGTAAGATATTTAAAATGGTGGCTTCGAAAATTTGTGACAGATAATCTTTTATCACGTGACTTCTCTAAATGCATCTTTATTATTTTTCGACAAGAAAATGTTGATATGTCTACGATCCGGGATTTTATCCATCTAACAATGAAAGTACAGTATATTATATATTAAAAAAAAAATCCCACAAATATAGAAAAAAGTTAGTATGGAACCCGATCTGGTAATCAAAGTACAGTAGATATAGATGACGGTTAAAACAAAACATTCATGGAACCAGTTCAATATCGCTGCCTCAGTATGCACTTTACAAAACCGAATAAAATTATAGTGCCGCCGCTCATGCGGCGCCACAATAATGGTAAGACACAATTATAGCCATTATCGGGCGAAAATAAGCATAATTTCAATTGGAACTATCTACAAAAGCAGTTGTCATTCGAGAAACAACACACATGAGAAAATGTTAGAAAATTAAAACTAGGTTCCAAATTACCAAATTGATATTAAAAACTGGGCATGAAATGATCAAAATGGTTACGAAATGATCGGAGTGAATATGAATGACCAAAATAGATAAAACAAATGATCAAATTGTACGAAATGACCCAGGTACGAAATGACTTGAAACCGAGTAAACATGGCTGCTTCCATAGGCACTCTACTTTTTAAAACCGAATAAAAATATAATGCCGCCGCTCATGCGGCGCCACAGTCAATCTATTTACCGTACACGAATCCAGATATCGAGCAAATTTGATTGGTTGATACTGGACCCGACTCAGTCTTACTACAACTACAGCGCGGGATTCAAGCTATGATGACATTTACCGTGAGTTTTGAATGTTAATCGTAGAAATCCAAAAATGCTTGTTTATTGGGCCCATTAACAGCAAGTTGTGCCCCCTTTTAGCAAAATCTAATGCGAATTGTTGATTCTTATTCAAAACCATTGTGTACGGTGAAGTAAAAGTATTCGATTTAAATGTAAGAAAAATCTACTTTCGGTTTCACTTTCGCCGCGTTGCGCATTTTGGTTCGCTGTCTGCGCATGCATTTTAATTGTACTGTAAGAGTACCTGCTTTGTAATTCGTAATTAGTGGAGGACAGAGAACCAGCGACGCTGACTTATGAAATCTTCCCTAACATACAGATGAAAGCTTATCATAATGACAGCAGTTTCGATTTGAAAGATTATAAACCTGAAAACGCTGTTGACTTCGGGGAACAGGAATTCATTGCCAGTAAGTTATTTATTAACATATTTTTAATCGATGCGCGGTAGGAAAACTGGCTGTCAATGGCTGAGATGTGGAATTTAGCCCTGAAAGTAGAGTGATGTCCCAGTTGCACGGTTGTGTTCGACCTGTGAAATTGACCCTAATGATTTGCTCGATATTCCGAACTATGTTCGGTAAACGGATTGATTATGGTAATAATCTCTAGCATCATCGACGAACGTATTTGTTTATCTGTGATTTGGTATACATTTGATTTTATGACAAAATTGAATGGAAATTGACTCTGTAATTGGGCCTTAATTCGAACCCGGTAATATATGTCCTTCAGTCATGTGCGACCCCATGTCTATATTTACTTGGAAGATACCAAAAGTAATACTGGATCTAGTCCCTGTGGACTTACAGGATACTAAAAGATCATAGATCAGACTTCATGTTCTGTACCGTCTGATCTTGACCTATACCGTACTCGAAAGTCCTTGTTTACACCCATGGCGCTGTGAGACTTAACTCTTTATCACACAATGACGACTTTTGATGACCCTGAGGTAGTAGCCTTTTGCAAACTTGTGGGAAAAGGAGAAAATGCTGGTAACCAGCATTTTCTCCTTTTCCCACAATGTTTTTAACCCTTCCCAAATCAAATTTCGATTTTACAATCACATTGATTTTGTCGTCTGCAAATGCTCTCAATTTGGACCTGTCTATAAATTTGTCGTTTGGTAAAGAGTTAAATTGTGTGACATTCAACGCTGTTTCAACATTATTTCAGTTATTTCTCGGCGGCCAGTACACGAGTACATGTTTTCCTAGAGTTTCTATTAACCAATACTTCTCATTCTTACATTTTTCTTAACTCGTTACCAAACGACAAAATTTTGAACTCTTCTAAATCGCAAGCATTCGCAGACGACAAAATAAATGTTAATCAAAAATAAAATTTTGAATTGGAAAAGGTAGAAAACATTGTGGGAAAAGGAGAAAATGCTGCTTAACCAGCATTTTCTCCTTTATCCACAATATTTTCTAAAGGCTTTTTCCTCAGGGTCGACAAAAGTAGGGATTGTGTGGTAATGGGTTAATCAACATCCGTTTTCCCACATGACCATCGTCGTTACAATTATCGGCGGTGGGAGAAGAATGAATCACGTGACCCGGAAGCACCATTCCTTCAAGAAGGGCTACAGAAATCACATCATTATTCATACAAACTTACTTTGTTGGTACACTTCAGAATCATCTCGTTTTAAAGTTCCTTAAGAGTACCCACAGCATAGGACAGTGCTGGATTGAATTCTATTGTTGTCCTCAACTCCATTTTTTGTAAAATATCTGGCAAAACCCCGGTTTGTTTAACCCTTTACCAAACAATCCCTGGTTTTTTACGACCATGACATAAAAGCCTTTTGAAAACATTGTGGAAAAAGGAGAAAATGCTGGTAACCAGCATTTTCTCCTTTTCCCACAATGTTTTTCTACCCTGCAGGAAACAATTTTCAGTTTCTGAGTTACATTTATTTTGTCGTCTATAGGTGCCTTCAACTTGGACCAGTCTAAAATTTTGTTGTTTGTTGGGTAGGGTTAAGTATATAGTTCTACTTTCGGTTTCATTTTCTCCCGTTCAACTTGTAATTTAGCAGTCTTCTGGTAAAAGGATGTAAATTTCAGCTCCGTGACGCATTATCTCTTTACCACACGAGAAAATTTAAGACTGGTCCAAATTGAAAGCATTTGCAGACGACGAAATAAAGGTGGCTAAAAAATAGAAATTTGTTCTGGGAAAGGTAGAAAACACTGTGGGAAAAGGAGAAAATGCTGGTTGCCAGCATTTTCTCCTTTTCCCATAGTGTTTTCGAAAGGCTTCTTTTTCAGGGGCGTCAAAAGTAGGGATTGAGTGGTAATGGGTTATACTTATTATCTCCCGCTAGATGGCGTTCTACAAATACACATGTGTCTAATATGGGCATTCTGGATACATAAGCAGACTAATTTTTCGAAACGGCAACCGTTACTTTGAATTACGAAATAAAATAAAAGTTTAGTAAAACAGTTTATGGTGCTCAAGAATATATTCAAGGCAGTTTCACTTGTCCGTAGTAGGTGAATATGCGTTATTTCCACTCAAGTGCGTCTTTTCACGCTTGTTACCAGCATTTTCTCCTTTTTCCACATTGTTCTCAACAGCCATCTCTTTCAGGGTCTTCGAAAGTCGGGATTGTGTGGTGAAGAGTTAACCCATACCGGTACACATATAAATGCAACAGGAAAACATTTATCTATGAATAATTCAGACAAAATTAGCTTTTCTTTTCTCCCTCATTTATGAAAATCAAAAGTTGTTGTAATTTTTCATCTTTCATGACGTTGAAGATGGTCACTACCCACCCGCTTCCTTGATGGGTAGCACGTAGGTTAGCGTAATTGGTGTATAGAAGCCAGGAAACATGCGCAGATGCACTGAAATTAGCTGTGAAAACGGCGTTAAACACTAATATAAATAAACAAATAATGGGGGAAAATAGTGAAGGAAGGAGGAAGGAAGGAAGGAAGGAAGAAAGATAGAGAAAAAGAAAAAAAAAAGAAAGAAAGAAAACAAAAAGAAAGAAAGAAAGAAAGAAAAAAAAGAAAGAACAAAGCAAGAAAGAAAGGATGAAAGCAAGCAAGCAAGCAAGCAAGAAAGAAAGAAAGAAAGAAAGAAAGAAAGAAAAAGCAAGCAAGAAAGAAAAAAAGAAAGATAGAATTAAAGAAAGAAAATAAGCAAGAAAGAAAGAAAGAAAGAAAGAAAGAAAGAAAGAAAGAAAGAAAGAGTGAAATAAAGAAAATAAGCAAGAAAGAAAAAAAGAAAGAAAGCAAGCAAGCAAGCAAGAAAGAAAGAATGAAAGAAATGAAATAAGCAAGAAAGCAAGCAAGCAAGCAAGCAAGAAAGAAAGAAAGAAATAATTTTTCCATATCGGATTTTTGTATCCCAGTCCTGTAGGGAACATGCAAACTCCAAACGTTTCGCTTCTGTCTCGGACATCTCCTGTCAACCTGTTCAGGGAAAAATCAGTAAACCCTGAATTATATTATTACTTTTTCACTTTCAGAATTCTTCGCATATAGACCTAGGGAAAAACTCAAAAATGGCTGACGCTAACACAGGCGGTCATGCTACTTTCGAAAAGATTGTTCCTAACTTAGTGGCTTCAGTAGATCCCGGATATGGCAATAAAGAATCGAAAGACCGAGAAATTGCGGTTACTCAATTCGTTTGGGACGTTCTTAAACTGGTTGGAGAAGATGTTCCCCAACTGAAAGTATCAGAATTATTACCAGTTGGGAGTTACAATGAAGGCACGAAAATTATGGCGACGAATGAATTCGATTTCTTAGCTGTCGTTGAAGAACTTTCGCAACCTGGAGTCATCAAAGTTGTAACAGATGACGACACAAAAGCAAGACCTGGAACAGTTAAACTTAAATTAGCGAATGAGGCAGAAATGGGCGAAAGATGGAGGATGTTTGCCAAGAACGGATATTTAAGATGCTTTGAGGAAGTAAGAAGAACTCTTGAGGAAGATTCGTTTGGACGTCGGGTAATGTGGGCCATACCAAAGTTGAAACAGAATAGAAACAGACAGAGAATGGCTCAAAATAACGATTTAGCATACTTTGGTTGGAATAAGCCTCCAGAAATGATTTACTGCCGAACGAGACCACCCGAACACGTTGCAATACTTTTACACGCGGAGGCTAAGTTTCCTAATATCTTCTTGAAGTTCGTATTTGACGGTGAAGAAGTCACGGCAGACCTTTGTCCAGCTATACGTTACAAGAACGTACAGGACTGTTTTAACCCTGACAATTGTGTTTACGAGAAATTGTCAACGGAGGCGGTGAATAGGGGATCTATATTGCTTGTTGGGCAAGAAAAGTTCTTATTTCGAGTCACGTATACGGAAACGGAAGTTGATTGCATGAAAAACAAGATCAGCAGGTATCACAAATACTTGTACATTTTGTTGAAGACCATTGCACACAGCTTTACATCTTGGGAACCTCTGCCTTCATATGCGCTAAAAACGGTTTGTATTAAACATGATATAGTTTGCCAACAAGCTGGCAAAGAAAAAAGTTTACTTCAGTGTTTTGATGAAATTGTTGAAGACCTCTCTCACGCACTGTATGACGGCAAGTTATTGAGCGTCTTTGATAAAAGGCTGGACATATTTTTGTATACTCCTGTTCACAGAAAGTATTTTAGAAAGGAATTTGTCACATCTGCTCTAAAAAGGATAACAGAATTTTGCCACAGTACGGCCATGCAGTCTGTAGATCAGCTGCTTTTAGAGATAAAGAGTATATCTGAAAGCACAGAAAAAAGCTTTAATCCTTTTGATGAGTACGTCGGCTTATAATAATGATAATAACTTTATTTAGAGAAAGTAACATGTTAAGACATATATGTACAGATCTTATTTTCAACATGGCCTTCTTAAAAACAACTACAACTACAATAACACTCTCTCTTTCTCTCTCTCTGTCTCTCTCTCCCTCACACACACACTCACACATACACACACCCACATGTATATCACTTTACATCCAGAGTGCACAGCCATAAATTTGCAATATAACTCATACAACAATATAACATCATTTCAAAGACATACACAGACAATATAATATTAGTTGTAAATGAACATGGTATATTCATTTGATATAAAATATAACAGTAGAAGAGTGCGCTTTCCAAAATCTGTTCTAGGCATGCTTTGGCTTGTACACATAACATCATTATTTAACTCAGATCTTAGCATGTAATATGATTCCTACTATAATTTATAAGGTTAGACATGTAAGGTGGCGCTAGACCATGAGGCGTTTTATAAACCATTAGGATTGTAAAATATTTGCGGCGACCTTTATGCTAAGCCATTTTAATGAGGTGAAATTTGACTTAGAGCATGCTTTTCTAGGTTTTTCTTTCAAAATTATAAATGCAGCTCGTTTTTGTAACTTGATGATTCTGTTTATAAAAGCTGATTTACAATGACTCCATGAAATACAACCATAGTCAAAACAAGGAGCGATGTATGAATTATAAAACAGTTGTTTCATATCCAGTGTGAGAAAATTATTTATTCTCTTGAGTAAATGCACTTTTGATGATACTTTTGAACAGACCTTGTCAACATGAGTCTTCCAACATAGCGAATTGTCAATATATAAACCAAGAACCCTTTGAACACTTACATTCTCGATTTTATTATTTGAAACTTTTAATTGAGCTTCACTTTTTAACTGTTCAATTAACCCATTACCATTCAATCCCTACTTTTGACGCCCCTGGGAAAGAAGCCTTTTGAAAACACTGTGGGAAAAGGAGAAAATGCTGGTAACCAGCATTTTCTCCTTTTCCCACAGTGTTTTCTACCCTTCCCAGAACAAATTTCCATTTTTCAGTCACTTTTATTTTGTCGTCTGCAAACGCTTTCAATTTGGACCAGTCTAAATTTTTCTTGTGTGGTAATGGGTTAAAATACCTATCGTTTTTAAGACGGTATATTAAATTCTATTTCTTTTACACCGTGTTCAGTAAAAAAGCTACCGTTCTTAGGAATGATTCACTTAATTCTACTTCCTATTTCAACAGCTATCGTGCTTTAACCCTTTACCAGAACAACAAAATTTTAGACTGGTCCAAATTTAAAGTACATGTACATTTACTTGCAGACAACAAAATAAACATAACTCAAAAATTGAAATTTGTTTCTATCAGGGTGGAAAATATTGTGGGAAAAGGAGAAAATGCTGGTTACCAGCATTTTCTCCTTTCCCCACAATGTTTTCAAAAGGCTTCTGTCTCAGGGTTTTGAAAACCAAGGATTGTTTGGTAAAGGGTTAAATGAGTATACTGAATTCTATTGCCCTTTATACAATGCTAGAATTAGATTCTAGTTCAAAATCAAAGCTTTCAGTAAAATAACATACTTCTGTTGGTTGTGTGATTAAATTTACGCCTATTAGATGGATGAACTGAATTAAATGTACTATTTTGTACTGGTGTTCAATGAAATAATGATTTCCTATCTTACATTGTTCACTAAAACACTAGATTTTTAGTATTATTGATTGTAGTGTTCAATAAAACAGTAGTGTTCAATAAAACAATGAAATATGCCTTGTGATGTCCTAAACTCTTTCCTGTACAATTCTGAGTGTACTGTTCATGAGTATGATAAAGGTCAAAATAAGGCGAATTCTGGATGACTAAAACAAGAAGCGTTTCGACTTATAGTTAAAAATGCAGTTGAGAGTGATTGCTGGATACATGCTCAGTGTTCATTTAACTGTTTACCAAACGATTGGTCCAAATTGAGAGCATTTGCAAACAACTTATCACAGTTAGTTGAAATGATGGTAATTGTCCGTAAAAGTGTAGAAAACCTTGTAGGAAAAGGAATAAATGCTGGTTTCCAGCATTTTTTCCTTTTCCCACAAGGTTTTCAAAAGGCTTCCTTTCAGAGACATTAAAACCACAGATTGTTTTGTAAAGACTTAAACACTTATTAGGGAACCTATTGCATTTGTTACGATCTTTTTTAGCTCACCTGAGCACGAAGTACTCAAGATGAGCTTTTGTGATCGCCCAATGTCCGTCGTCCACAATTCCTTTAAACATCTTCTCCTCCTGAACCAATGGGCCAATCTTGATGAAATTTGGCAAGGATCTTCCTTGTCTAAAGCTCTACCAAAGTTCTGTAAGAAATTGAATTCCACGTGTTACTCTGGTTACCATGGTAACTGAAAGGGAAAAATAGCAAATTCTTCTTCTCTGAAACACGAAGGCGTAGAGCTTTGATATTTTATGGACCTCTTCTCGCTCTGGGGTCAAAACTGGTCCCGGGTTGGGGGTGGGGCACAGGTTTGCAAATAGGAACAAAGAAGGAAAACTTAAAAAATCTTCTTCTCTAAAACCGGAAGTCATAGAGCTTTGATATTTTGGTATGTGACATCTAGTAGTCGACTTTTACAAAGTTTATTCATAATATACTAGTACCCCTAGGGCCCAAACTGCCTCGCCCCGGGGGTCACAAGTTTGAACATGGAAACAAAGAAGGAAAACTTAGAAAAATCTTTTTCCCTGAAAGTAACAGGCGTAGAGCTTTGACTGTTAGCTCACCTGAACAGAAAGCGTTCAAGGTCGGCTTTTGTGGTCGCCTAATGTCCGGCGTCTGTTGACCGTCATGCGTCTTTTGTTGTCCACAATATCTTTAAACATCTTCTCCTCCTAACCCACTGGTCCAATCTTCATGAAATTTTGCAGGGATGTTCCTTGGCTGAAGCTCCACCAAATTATTGGAGAGATTAAATCCCACCTTTAACTCAGATTGCCATGGCAACCAAAAGGGAAAAAATAGCAAAATCTTTAAAATTCTTCTTCTCTGAAACTCGAAGGCGTAAAGCTTTGATATTTGGTATGTAGCACCTCCCAGTGGACCTCTACCAAGGTTGTTCATATGATGGCCCTGGGGTTAAAACTGGCCAAATTCGAACATAGGAATAAATAAGGAAAACTTTAAGATATTTCTTCTCTGAAACTGGAAGGCATAGGGCTTTGATATATAATGAACCTATTCAAAATTCGTTAGTCCACTTGACCACAACATGTTCAGTGAGTTCAAAATTTGGTCAGCTGGGGTCATAAACTAAATCACTAGATCAAACTAAAGAAATACCTTTTGGGCAATCTAGAGGCCACATTTATTGCTCAATGACCTGAAATTTGGTCGGAATGTTTGTCTTGATAAAATATCCGATGAGTTTGGATTTTGGTCACCTAGGATCATAAATTAGGTCAGTAGGTCAATTTAAAGAAATACCTTTTGGCACGCTGGAGGCCACATTTTTAGCTCAATTGGCTTGAAATTTGGTCAGAATATTACTATTGATGAAATCTATCGTGAATACAAAATTTGGTCACTTATATAAGGTCATAATCTAATAGACTAGGTCAAGTTAAAGAAATACCTTTCGGGCACTCTAGAGGCCACACTTCCTGCTCATTTGAATTAAAAGAATAGTCAGAATGTCTAGATGAAATAACGTATGAGTTTTAACTTTGGTCACCTTAGATCAAGTGCCTTCGGCTCGGGGCGATATGACTCGCCACAGCCGTGAACAAGTTTCCAAGTCCCCTGCCACCTGACTGTGTACACAACTAATGAAGTAACGTTATAATAAAAATAAAAGCCAGTTCTCACGTTTAATGAATTATTCAGATAATATAATCGGATACATGTCCATTCAGATGTAAAATAGATAACCATGTATTTTTCCCGTATAATATCCACAAATACGACTTTCCTTTCATTAAGTTGAACCCGTAGCTCAGCCGGTAGCGTGCAGGACTTGAAAACAGAAATAGTAGGTTCGATCCCTGGCTCAGCCAATTTCTTTCCGAGGATTGGTAATAGTCATTGCGACAGGGTTCATTCCTCTCCCAACGCTTACAGTTGTTTCGACAGTGAAGGACTGGCAAACAGCTAGTGGCTTAGAAAGAATGTTATAAGGACTGCTGGTACAAGAAACGCCAGGAAAGCTTCCTGGGGCGAACCTTTTCGCCGTTTGTCAATTTTATTTATGCTAAAGGACCAGTCTATCTCATGATTAAGTTAGTTATTAAAAAAGAGTTGATATTACGGATCCACAATCATGTAATGGCTTGCTTGCTACTATGGATTGGTTGATTGTATTGGTGTTTAACGCCACTTTAACACCTAAGGTCATATCATTGCAGTCGGTGACGCACATGTGTTTCCTGGCTTTCTCATACCATTACTAACACAACTTTCTTTCCAAAGCCACCGACTACTTTTCTCACATGCTTCAGCTGAGGTGAGAGGCGAAAATACGCCGGAAAGAAAGTTCGCCTCAACCGGGTATCGAACTCCCAACCATCAGATCATGAGTTCGACACGCTCACCACTGAGCCACCCGGGCGGGCTTGGTACTATGGATCACGGAGATGTGTTAAGTCCCCTTTTGTCAGAGCATGGCTCATATTTATAAGATAGGAAAGACTATATGGCCTTCAACACACAAAAAGGGACATTCGGACGTTTGCGTAAAGTGTCGTCTCGGATCAGCCCGCGCAGTCCTCTCAGGCTGATCCGAGACGACACTTTCCGTTTTTGTGTAATTTCTTTGTTTTCTGCAAGTCTACTGTAGCACAAAATCTAATGTAGTCGTAAAGTGCCGTCTCGGATTAGCCTACGCAAATGTCCGAATGCCCCTTTTCATATGTTTCAAGCCATATATAGAGGATAATTTGTTTTTTTACGGTGAAAGATCGAAAATTATTTCATCGAGTGAACACCATCGTTAATATTTTCACGAGATGAAACGAATTTCAATCTTTCACCGTAAAAAAAAATATTCTATTTATTTCATGCTTTTAGACCTTTCTATGGGGATCTAAGCAAACTTCATTACAGTTCTTTTCGGTTATTCCCCGTGGCCTACCCCTTCCGCATAGTGACGCATTACAATATTACGTCAAGTGCGAGAAATGTAAGGTAAATTACGTCATATTTCCTCCTATTGTGAGGCACTTGCATTTTACCTAAGTAACTAGTGCGCGGTAACAACTCTTTCCGCCTTCAAATGAAGTTAGAATTAAAAAAAAAAAATCGGTATTTTCACTGGTCGAAACCATGAAATATCGAAAAATATTTCACCGATATTTTATATGATAACCTACTGGAAAGCATGAAATAAATTAACCATGTGCTGGGAAAACTCGTCGCCGTAAAGCATTATAACAATGGAGTCTTCACATATTCATTAATCCGTGAAAACTATTTTGTCAAATAATCGACCAGATCATGTTGTAGTACAGTCCTTTGACATGTAGAAATTTCACACACAAAAAAGAGCAAAAAGTTTCGACTTATGTCAGCCTGCGCGGACTGCGCAGGCTGACATGAGTCGATACTTTTTGCAAATGAATTAATCCCCCTTTTTACAGGGCATGTTTAAACCAGTCTTACGCCCAAAACAATGTAAACTTATACAATACAAAATATGAATAAGTAACTGATAAAATCAAAGAATCTTGAGGATAAACATGCCTTAGAGAAAACACATTATAATTTTTCTCCTTACCAATCAACAAAATGAAAGACACGTCCTTATCATAGGTTTTTGCAGACGACGATGATGGGATGAACTTTTTGAAAAGATAGAAAACATTTTAGGAAAAGGAGAAAATGCTGGTTAGCGGTATTTTATCCCTTTCCCACGATGTTAGCAAAAGATGTAATATTCAGTGTCGGCAAACACGGGATTGCGCTGCAAAGCTATCGAATAAACGCGAGACACAATGATAAAAACTTAAAAAGAAAAAAACCTAACCTCAATCAAACCTGAAAAGACCGACTGCACAAAGACAATAGAATATAGAAAAAAAAAACAGCATCTATATATGCAGGACACCCTCGAAAACATTGTAACGAATGGAGAATCGTGAGCAACTTCATCAAGTGTCATGATGTTCGCAACGTTTGCTCATAAGGGTTACCCCATAGCAGGGGTAAGGGATAAGAAAGTAATTGCCATTTTTGTTTTTACTATTTCGTGACCGGTTTATATACTTACTTATTCGGACCATAACCGTTTTAGGATTGTATTAGGATTCTTAACAAATTCTGCAGCTTTGAATATTCGGGTGGACCGCTTTTAATAGTAAATTGTATTATTAAGCTAAAGGGAAATAGTTTAGTTGCTGAGTGTATCTTTATTTTGGAAATATTGGACGAAGGAATTATAACTAAATTAACTGTTTTTATATAAGGTGCGAGAGAGTTAGGATTATTTCTTTAAAGTATGCTCAAATTTCTTTTATGTCTTAAATTTTCTTTCTGAATGGGATTGGGGGGGGGGGGAGGAAATGAGAGTGGCAGAGGGCATTGATAATAAGACACAGCAGAAACTATTTTATGAGCGGTATCCATCAGTTTATTACATGGGTATGAAGTGTGAGAGGTGTGGGTCTGGGAATGGATGAGGATGGGAGGGGTTATGACAAAAAAAAAACAAAATTAGGATTATGAACGGAATTTATTTATTTTCTGTGTGGCAGAATGTTATTTATAAAATAAAAGAAAATTATGACCGTTGTGTTATTATGATTAACCCTTTCCCAAACAATCCCTGGTTTTTACGGGTCTGGAATAGAAGCCTTTTGAAAACATTGAGGGAAAAGGAGAAAATGCTGGTAACCAACATTTTCTCCTTTTCCCACAATGTTTTCTACCCTATCATATAGAAAAATTATCTTTTTAGCAACTGCTAATTTGTCATCTGCAAAATACTTTGTATTTGGTCTGGTCAAAAATTTGCCGTTTAGGAAAGGGTTAAAGAAATAGTCTGGGACCCATATTCAGGTATCACCCTAATTAGCATTTGTTGTCTAATTTCCAAGAATTCTCCCAATTTTAAGGCAACGGAATTTCTGATTGGCGAAACAAAATGCCAACCATAAACGGTGTTTCTTTAAAAACTTACATATGAATTATGTAGATTATAACTGACATAACCCGTATCTAAAGAATCGCGCGTTGAATGATTAGAATACTTCAGAACCTTCTTGATTTTGAAAGAGACCTCGTTACTTCATTGACAGGAATATTCGTTTGGGATAAGAATAGTTTCAAGAAATCTAACGTAAAATAAGAGCTTAAATATGAAGAGAAAACATTAAAAACTTTTGTTACAATCATTAGTTTTGACAGTTAGATTGACCGGGAAACTTGTGTCTGTCGTGGTTCTGAGCAAATGGGTTGTCCTGAATGCAACACTCTGAAATATGACTTCACGCAGCACTTTTATGAAGTCACAAAATTTCACCTAAAATCTAAGATAAGAAAATTGATAATGACCATGTTTTACTAAAAAGTTGGAAGTTACGTGAAAGATGTCCAACTTCAGACATGCTTGTTATGAATATTAGAAGATAAAGAATTCAAAAATACATACGAGAGAATTTTTTTTCCAGTGGGACATCGAAATTTATTACCAATGATGCTCACGAGATGAAATAAATTTCAACTTTTTTTTTTCTGTTAGGGTTAGAAAATAAAATCGGATTCTTCCACTGGTCTTAACCGTGAATTATCGAACAATAATCCACCGTTATTTCCGGATAAACTATCGAAAAGCACGAAGTTAATGATTTTCTTTGACACAAAGGTCCACATTCGCCACAGAAGGAGATAAAAATGGGCTTTTTAAGGCAGCAGTGATCAAGATCAGACTTCACAGAACGCGCAGTCTGACCTTAAACCAATGCCGCCTGCTTTTCATCACCCCATTACATAAATAGCGGATATTTGTGTGTGTTTTTTTTTTATGTGAAAGATCGAACTTATTTCATCGAGTGAACATCATCGGAAATTTTACCGATGGTGCTCACGAGATGAAATGAATTTCGATCTTTCACATCTTACGAACGAAGTCCGTAACAAAGAAACAAATGAATAAATGCATGGCAGAAATAAGGATCGGAGCGGGATTCGAACTCCGAACTCCCGGACGCAAAGCCAATACCCTAACCACTGAGCCAAAGAGATATCTCCCTGACGCAGTAGCCAGGTATTGTATTTAAATCGGGAGTATATGCCATGCAGGAAGGAGTGGTCTCCCGTAACACACACAAAAAAACAATCATTCTATTATTTCATGCTTTTAACCCTTTCTGGGAGAAGCTTTATCAAAATCCAGTACATTTCTTTTCAGTTATTACCCATTGCGTACCCCCACCGCATAGCAACGCATTACAATATTATACCCCGGTCACCAATTCACGGAAGGCCGCCACGGAAGAGCTACGGATTCGTTCCGGCATTGTCCGTGACAACTCGTACTAGTCTGTAGCCCTCCGTATTGTAACCGTAGTCATTCGTAGTAGTCCTTGTATATCCGTAGCGGTCCTTGACAATTTTTGAACATGCACAAAAATTTGCTACGGATCAAACGACCGTAGCGTATCCTTACTAGTCCGTATTAGACCGTACTGATATGTTCTGGTCCGTATTAAAACCGTATCAGTCCGTACTTATCCGTAGGCCCAAAATTTTTTTCAGGATTTGATCGGAGAACTACATATTAGCAAGGTTAGACTACGTTTTAGTTACGGTTATGATACGGAAAGTCACGATCTTAATACGTTGTACTACGGAGAGGCAGGGATTCGCACGGTCTTTTACGGTTTACTACGTTGCAACACGACGGAATTGTTAAGGACCACTATTGTTTGGTAGGATAAGTTCAGAATCATGTACTTCAACAATGGGTATTTTTACTCTTGTCTTTTTGGAATACAATGCAATTGTGCTTTGTTGTTGAGTTCACAATCATGAACCATCAACAAATGATGTTTGCAATAAATTGGCTGCAACTGAATATTGGTATGTCGCAAAATGTCAAGGCACTGGTCCAGCAGCTTGATGACATAAATAGATTAATTATTATATTTTTTATTGTACTAGGAGTAATACCTTTAATTTAAGGTTACATATTTTACAAAACATTGTACGAAAATGGATAAACATCAGTATTATAATGTGACAATCTATCCAAATAACGATGCTAAACATGCAAGTAAAACGATCAAATAGTACGAGTACATAAAACTGTCACCGTTTCTGGTGGTTCAGGCAACCGCCAACGAAACGGGAGGTCAAAGGTTCGAGCCCCGCCAAGAGCTTGTTCTGATATGGCTGGTTGGTGAACCGCCAGCTAGTTAAATGTATGGTTACTGGTTGCCTGCCTGGTGCCAGGCTGGCCCTTTCGAAATGGGTGATACTAACTATAATAGACAAACACTTTACTTTTAAAACATAAACATTCACGATAATCAGTGTAATTGTGAAATAAACAGCAGATTTTATGAAAATAAGGGAAACGTTATTGATCAATATTTTCATTGAACCCTTTGCCATTCAATCCCTTCTTTTTATGGGTCTGCAACATTCTGATTTTAGGAAATCGAAAAAAATGCTCAAAATGGGCAATTTCTCCATTTCCCACAATGCTTTCTACCTTATCGTAGAACTGAAGCTTGTTTGTACCAAATTTACTCTTGTTGTCTGCAGATGATTTCAATTTCGTGGAGGCCAAATTTTGTAAACTTGTGATGGGTTATTGATTATAATAATCAGGTAATAAAAGACAGAGAATATGTGGACTAGAGATTGGCTTTTACGAAGACCCCTCTATGGCCAGTATGAGGCTAGGCTAGAGGATTTGGATGGAATGCTAAATCGTGGTAGGTCCGTATCGATCCGTGGCGATTCGTACTGCTACGTATTGGATCGTTCTTATTCGTACTAACCCGTACTTGTACCGTAGCAAATCGTAGTGTATCCGTACTACAATCGTCCTGATTCGTGTCGCTCCGTATTAAACCGTGTCCAACCATAACAGTCCGTATCTGTCCTGGAACTGTGACCTACATTTTGGCTGTAGATCCGCCGAACTTCGTACTCATACCGTTGTGTATCCGTATTAGAACCGTAGTGGACCACGGAATTTGACATTTCCGTAGTCATCCGTGAGCGATTACACCGCAGCTCTTCCGTGGCGGTCTTCCGTGAATATGTGACCGGTGCTTTACGTGAAGAGCGAGAAATGTAAGGTGAATGACGTCATATTTCCATCTAGTTGTGAGTAACGCGCATTTAACCTAGGTAACTAGAATACATAAATAGGTATTTTCACTGGTCTTACCCCTGGAATATCAAAAAATATTTGCACTGCTATTTCTCGATATCCTATCGGAAATCATGAAATAATGTCTTATTTTTAATTAACGGATTAGATTATCAGCCTTGGATAGAGCTGGAGTTCATACTTTGCGCTGAAAGAGTGGAAAGTTGTGGTTTATTTTTTTCCATTAATCGACAAGTTTGAAAAATCAGTCAATTGAAGAACTGTTATTGTACCTCAATTGTTGGTTGGAAAGTGAAGCTTCTATACAGTTTAGAACCCATGCACGTACGGTTAAACCAACAACAAAAATAGTGCTGTAAGTGAACAATATTGCTGAACACAATGGACTCTTTTATCAGGACATTCCTGCTTTTACTCGCCTGCATCTCCCATCTCCTCTATGAGTCATCTGGTAAGTTTTATTCCTACATAACTTCGTTTTTGACTTGGCTGTAAAGCTTGGCTTTTGACCGACTTCTTGGTATAAGTCTAGAACGAATAAAAAGCAACTGGTCACACTGCCCGGTGGTGACGTCACATATCATCGTACAGTTTTCACCATGGCGAGAATTTTGACATGCTGTAAATTAATGGTTATTGAATTGTGATGAACTTTTTACATGTGTAAAATATCTGTGGTAAACCAAATATATCGTCAGTTTCTTCAAAAGCCTCGTTAATACAGCTTGTTTCAAGCTGTAGTTACGAGGTGTTTGAAGTAAACCGACGATATTGGTTTTAACAATGTGAATATTTTCAGTCTGCGGGCCTATGAGAATTTTTTACCACACAATCCCGACTGTTAACCCCCGTCCTCCCCAGAAAGAAACCTATAGAAAACATTGTGGGAAAAGGAGAAAATGCCCTTAGCTTTATTCTGTCCCAGACAATCATTCTTCTCTCACCAAGCTGATCATTGTTTCGACAAATGCAATGTGGAAAAAGAAACCAGTCGCTTGGGAAGAACATTGTACAGAGTACTGGTAAAAGATAATCCAGGAAAGCGTGGATAGGTGTACTGACCGCCACGATATTACTGAAATAATTGTTGTTAAGCACCGTACAATCAATCAATCAGTCAGTCAGTCAGTCAGTCAGTCAATCAATCAATCAATCAATCCGAGACAACAAAATAATAGAGAAGACAAAATTGTAATGAAATGCATACGTCAAATAAGATGTGACTCAAGTAATCAACTAGTAGTCAATGCTTTATTCTTTTGAGTTTTTTAATCCTTTACCACACAATGACGACTTTTGACGATCATGAGGTATAAGCCGTTCGAAAACATTGTGGGACAAGGAGAAAATGCTAGCAAATAGTCGAATTTTGATTCTTTAGTCACACTTATTTTGTCGTCTGCAAACGCTTTCAATTTTGACTAGTCTATAAATTTGTCGTATGGCAAAGAATTAAACATGGTGTCTTTGACTCATTACCAAACAATCCCTGGTTTTTAAGGGTCTGGAATAGTAGCCTTTTGAAAACATTGTGGGAAAAAGAGAAAATACTGGTAACAAGCATTTTCTCCTTTTCCCACAATGTTTTCTACCCTATCATAGATAGAAATCATCTTTTCAGCAAGAGTTGAATTGTCGTCTGCAAATGCTTTCAAGTTGGTCTAGTCCAAAAATTTGTCGTTTGGCAAAGGGTTAACCCAACACCAAACGACAATATTTAAGGCTTGTCCAAATTGCAAGCATTTGCAGACTTCAAAATAAAAGTGACTGAAAATTTAAAATGTGTTTTGTGAAGAGTAGAAAACACTGCGGGAAAAGGAGAAAATGCTGGTTACCAGCATTTTCTCCTTTTCCCACAATGTTTTCTAAAGGCTTTTTTTTTTCTCAGGGTCATCAAATGTACGGATTGTGTGGTAATGAATTTAACTAAGAGAACAGATAATCTCTGGCTGGCGAAGAAGTTGCTCTTTAAATTATACCGAAATAACATAATACATCACAACCCTTGCATTGTAGGTGAGTTGCTGTCTCGAGGTAAACCTGTTCGAATGATCGATCAGTTTTTGGACTGGCGGGGAGAGAGAGCCGTTGATGGTAACGATAACAGGGACGCTGAGAACTGTAGGTGCTGTTCCTCTACCAATTTTATAACAGATCCTTGGGTCGAGTTGGACTTACAGCTGGAATATAGCATCTCGTCTATAGTAGTCACGGGTAGGAACTCGCTAGGCTTCAACGGTAAGAATTCGATACAGAATGAATTTCAGTTTGTTCTTCATGGCGTAAAAATTGTTTACCCATGCGTTTTCGTCTTTTTTAGTACATTTCACGTTAGCCTTTTAAACCATTGGTTGATTTACTACATGCACTAAGAAGAAATATCATTATTCTGCAAAGAAATTTCTCGTGTCGATATTGCATAGTACGCCCCGAACATATATATCATGTACACTGGCAAAACTAACGTAAAAGTAGTTTCCCTTTTGTGACCCCCTTATACATGACAACACTTTCAACACAGCATCCAAAATGGCGGTGTCGATCAAGATGAACATAAAGATTATGCGCCAAGCGGCACGTTTCAGCACGTATCACCAAGGTTTCTGTGACGTCAGTTCTAGTGACGTCAGTGTTCATTGAATTTGGGGGACATAGAAGGGAAATTCTGCTTTGTCAGTGATCTCAATTTTTTAGTCAAAGAAAAAAGAAAAACTTGTTTAACAAACGTTGGCATAGTGAAACTTTTCAGTATAATAAAAATATTGTACAGGCGGCTCTGGTGAATCATGTCGCCCCGAGCCTAGGATTTGAAAATTTGTTCACGGCTCTAGTGAATCATGTCGTCCCGAAACGAAGGAATCATGTCGTCCCGAAACGAAGGACTCATGTCGTCCCGAACCGAAGGCACGGGGCCACATGATTCACTAGAGCCGAGAGCAAGTTTCCTAGTCCCCTGCCACCTGAAAGTATATTAAACTAATAATGTATCGGCAGTAAGAGAAGAATATCATTAGTTGTACGGTCAGGTGGCACGGGACTTGGAAACTTGTTCACGGCTGTAGTGAATCTTGTCGCCCCGAGCCGGAGGCGAGGTGGTGACATGCTTCGATACAGCCGTGAACAAGTTTCCTTGTCCCCTGCCACCTGGTCGTACAACGAATTTATTATACTGCAATGTTTTACCCTTTCAAAGCGCCTTAAGCGAAAATCCTGTAATATGATCGTACGAATCGAGTATGTTGACGAAAAAAGAGTTCCCTTCTAAGTGCGCCGATTCAATGAAAACTGACGTCACTGGAAAATCACGTCACTAAACGTACATAAAAGTGTAGTCTGGTCATCGATCGACGCCGCTGTTTTGGATGTTGTGTTGCAAGTATAGTGATGTTTAAGGGGCACTTAAAAGGGAAACTGGCTTTGCATGGTTTTTGCCAGGGAACATGATATTTTTTTTATGTTCCCAGCATGTTAACCAATCAGATCACGAGAAGTTTCTTTGCAGTATAATGATTTCTAAGTTTAAGTAGATTGTATTTTCAGAGGTCGATAGATGTTGAGTTTGTAGGCCTATGTTGGCACTGAAGGATGAAACATATGCCCAACAATCCTGACTTTTAACGACACTTGGGAAGAAAGCTTTTGAAAACATAATGGCAAAGGGAAAAATCAGCTAGTAATCAGCAATCAACCCGTATTTTCTACATCGCTATAGTAGGTAAAACATTAACCGGATTGTATTGCTTCTTTCCTATCACAGAAGATTACAAAGATTTGGAAGTATACCTAACATGGCAGCGGAATGTGGAAAACAGTATACCTATATTTAGAGAACCGAATTACGTCTCTGAAACGACTGTATCCTTGAGCCAGCCTCGCAGAACGAGATATATTACTTTGGTTCTGCGGGGCCCAGTCGAAAAATTGGCCATCTGTGAACTAAAAGTATACGGAGGTAAGTAGCATATCAGGAGCCTTAACCTTTAATTCTTTCCCAAGCAATCCCTGGGTTTTACGGGTCTGGAATAGTAGCCTTTTGAAAACATTGTGGGAAAAGGAGAAAATGCTGGTAACCAGCATTTTCTCCTTTTCCCACAATGTTTTCTACCCTATCATAGACAAAAATCATCTTTTCGGCAAGAGTTGAATTGTCATCTGCAAATGCTTACAATTTGGTCCAGTCCAAAAGTTTGTCGTTTGGAAAAGGGTTAACCAAACGACAAAATTTTACACAGGTCCAAATTGTAAGCACTAGCAGCCGACAAAATAAACCTAACTCTAAAATTGAAATTTGTTTCCAGCAGAGTAGAAAACATTGCGGAAAAAGGAGAAAAATGCTGGTTACCAGCATTTTCTCCTTTTCCCACAATGTTTTCGAAAGGCTTCTATCTCAGGGTCGTAAAAACCAGAGATTGTTTGGTAAAGGGTCTAGGAACACTGAAGCCTAACCCATAGGCTGATAAGCGAGACTCACTGACCTTTTGCGAACAGTATAGATCAAGATCAGACTGCACAGAACGTGCAGTCTGATCTTGGATCTAATACTGTTCGATAAGGAGATAGTGTTCCCAAAACATAACGTTGAAGTAGCAATATTTTGTTTTTTTACCATCAAATTGAAAATTTCTCTTCAGCTATATATATAGAAGGAGAAAGGAAACTGGTATTAAAGGTGGGTATCTAGAATTTTCACATCCCACCAAATTAAAAAATATTTATGTCACTGAAATTTATATGAAAAGACAATACAAATCATCAATAATTAAGAATATAAAGTTACAAAAAAATTTTTTTTTGAAGGTATTCCCTTAAAAGGCTACGTAGCCTCTTAAGCTATTTTTAGATTTCCCGCCAAAAATATGAAAAAAGCATTGTGGGAATGTTAAGTGACTGGCACATGACTAATGACGCTAAAATTCCATAACATAACAAACATGTAATTATTTTCCATAATGTCTTCTTCGGACGCTATGTTTGAAGCTTCGTCTGTATATTTCCGGTGTGTAAATGAGCGAGTTGCTCGTGTAAAAATAGACCGTGTTTCCCGTCGGTGTCGACCTGGGCTTAAGTAAAGCTCTAATTTCTCTTGTTGTCGGATGGTTTCCGACTAATGGAGTTTTATAAATGAAAATTATAAGGCTTTTGGAGTAATAGGATAATTTTTTTTGTATTCTTGTAAAATTTTCGTCCCAAAATCTGAAGGACCACCTTTAAAAGCAAGAAAGATAAAAGACAAAAATACCCTGTGTTAGTGGGACTAGAACCTGAATTGTAATACTCTTTCGGGGTTCAATATGAACGAAAATAATGGGGAGTAGTTTTGCCAGCGATTGTTTTTTTCCCCATTGTTTTGCATATTGTTGAAAATTAACATTTTAAATCAGTAATATTTTCGAAGAGTAGACATAAGATCCTAATCCAATTTATAGTTGGAAAAAGAGAACTTGCTTTAAAAAAATGTGCGTCTGAAAACATTATTAGTTGTTCGGTCAGATGGCAGGGGACTTGGAAACTTGTTCACGGCTGTGGTAAATCATGTCGCCTCGAGCCGAAGGCGAGTTGGCGATATGATTTGACACATCAGTAAACAAGTTTCCAAGTCCCCTGCCACCTGACCGTACAACGAATTTATTTTACTGCAAAGTTTTACCCTTTCAAACCACATTAAGCGAAATTTTCCTGTATTAAAATCTTCACGAATCGAGTATGTCTACGAAATAGAAATTCCCTTCTGAGTACCCCAATTCAATGAAAAACTGACGTCACTTGAAACTGACGTCACTAATACGTACAGTTTGGTGCATAAATGTGCAGTCTGGTAATCGATTGAAGCTGCCATTTTGGATGCTGTGTTGCACGTGTAGTGATTTTTACGGGGCACTCAAAAGGGAAACTGGCTTTATGTGGTTTTTGCCAGGGAACATGGTATATATGTTCCCGGCATGTTAACCAATCGGATCACGAGAAATTTCTTTGCAGTATAACAAAAGAACATGTGGAGGGCTACAGGGTAAAGGTTAGGTTTATTAAATTACCAATTAGTACCCGACAACGATTATTCCCTATCATATTCATTTCCCATAATTTAAATATAAGCCTCGGGTTACTGACTGGGGATAACAACGATTGTATATCAATGTCATAAATGGGCCCCCAAATAGGCCCGCCGGGGCTCGCGAAAAATATTGTCCGTATATTTGATCAAACGAAAACTACTATTTATTCATTCCAGTATTATAATATTAAAAAGTATGTAAAAGCCTGATAATTCAGCTTCGACCAGAAAAAAATATCGTGTCTATCTATAACTTGTTAAATCAAAGACAATGTACAATTTTCATAACATACCGTTTTTGTAGCAACCGTTTCCCACCGTTAAAATTTCAGTTATTTATAGTGACAAGATTTTTTTTCAAAATGCATTCGATCTATCTTACCTTCTTCAGACGTCCAATAGCCCTCTTCCCCCCTCCCCCACTTCGCACCGTATGAGTATGAGTATTAATCTACAAAATGGATTTTCAAATGAAAACTATCTCCGAGAATATTGCATGATCTCTTTCCTCAACGACAAAGTTTAGTAACATCCAAATTCAAGACATCCTCAGACGTAAATTTCAAAACTGGTAAAAGCTCTCTGATAGAGGGTAGAAAATATGATGGGAAAAGCAAAGAAATGCTGGATACCTGCACTTTCTGCTTTTAGCACAATGTTTTCAACAGCTCTATCTCGCTTGTTCGCTAAAACTTTGCTTATTAAATGATTAATCCTTTTAGTGGGTTGACATCGTGAATGTAGACAGACATCAAACTAAATTAGTGTTGTCAATATTAGAAACGCTGTCTGTCAGAGTGTATGGACCCTCCATAGCTCAGTGGCAAATTATAGGACTAGTAACTAGGAGGTCCCATGTTCGAGCTGGAAGCAATGGGCCTTTCGTGGTATTGGCCTTTGGCAGGGCTACTCAAGCCTAGGACTGATGAAATCCAGGGTCCGTATTCACCAACCATTCATAAATAGTCTCCAGAATGTTGTAAATGTGAAAGTAAAAGAACTTCTGATTGGCTAAACCAGTTGGTTTAGCCAATCAGAAGTTCTTTTACTTTCACAGTTAAAAGATCTTGAAGAACAAGACAAAGAATGTTCTTAAGAATAGTGGGTGAATACGGTCCCAGGACAAACATAAGTTAGTGAGCTGCCGCCGTGACATGCTTGAAAGAATACTGAAAGTGACATAAAAATCGTGTAACCAATTGATCTGTTTCAGAGTGTAATGATGGCCAGTTCGGAGAATTCTGTGAAAACAGCTGTTACTGCCTGGATGGTCCCTGTGACAAAACAACGGGACAATGCCCGAGTAGTGCTTGCAGACCGGGATATACTGGCTCACGTTGTGATGAAGGTAAGTAAAGTCTTAGGGCCGTCAAAGTAAATGGGAGAAACTGTTTAGTAAAAATAAAATCTTAAGGTAGTAGACCCGTAATACTTCTAGTGCAACATGGAGTAAGATTTCTTGATAGTTGATGAATACGGATTTATGTAGATATAATACTTTTGCACATTTTTAACTGACCAGAAATTCCTTTGATGTCTATCTTGAAATTACTTGTTGATACTTTCTGTTAGTTTCCAGAAAAGGGAGGGAGGTAATTATTTTCTCCCCTTGTAATGAGAATATTGTGGTTTTAGATTTATAAATGATAATTCTAAGAAGGACAAAAAGGAAAAAGTGTCTCGCTTAAAGTTGTACTATAATACTTATTTTAATCATAGCAAATTTTGTAGGATAATATCATAGTGGAAATAGCTGTTTTCTAATACGGCTCCACAACCTTAAAGGTAAAATATGAACTCCAGGGCTCGAAAGGATAATGGACAGAAAAAAAGCCCACCGACGCTGTATTTGGATTATAATTGCATTTGAATCCGGCTTGCTATATTTCTTATTTGTTTTTTACCTGATTCTAAAGTTTTTCGTCTGCCAGCGAATAATATTTGGACCAATCGTACAACAATAGAAAGTCACCTTCGCAATATTTTTCTCATCTTTAAAAGGTAGAAAATTCAATTAAAATCATTTAATGCATTTTAACCCATTACCACACAATCCCTACTTTTGACGACCCTGAGAAAGAAGCCTATAGAAAACATTGTGGGAAAAGCAAAAAATGCTGGTAACGAGCATTTTCTCCTTTTTCAACAATGTTTTCTACCCTTCACAAAACAAATTTCAAATTTTCAGTCACTTTTATTTTGTCGTCTGCAAATGCTTTTGATTGGACAAACCTAAAATTTTCTCATTTGGTAATGAGTTTACCCTTTACCAGACGACACAATTTTAGACTGGTCTAAATTGAAAGCACTTGCAGACGACAAAATAAACGTAACTAAAAAAAAAAAATGAAATTTGATTTCAACAGGATAGAAAACATTGTGGGAAAAGGAGAAAATGCTGGTTACCAGCATTTTCTCCTTTTTCCACAATGTTTTCAGAAGGCTTCTATCTCAGGGTCGTAAAAACTAGGGATTGTTTGGTAAAGGGTTAACATATGCATAGTTTACCTTTAGCCGCTGTCCAGCCTTTAATAAAAGAAGTTGCACCTAAGGCGAATCATTTTACAATTTGGATGTTGGCCAATGTATTTTCACCTACCCGAGGGTACTAACGTCCAATCACAGTCCATGTTTTTTTTTTATCTTTTGAGCACATTTAACTTTCAGATTAAAAGGCAGTATTATCAAAAATAGATGTTTGGGAAACATTACTAGGTGAACATTCATTCGAAAACTCGAAGTAAAATTGACTAATTTTGTCCTGCTCTTTATTCGGCTTTTAATTGTTGTACCTAATTCCAGTTATGGATCGACTTGTAAAGTGTGCCTCAAATTTTGATATAATATCCCTAAAAGCTTAGAGACATTGCTGGAATAGGAGAAAATGATGGTTATCAACATTTTCACTTTTTCTCGCACTGTTTTCAAATGTGATATTCCATAAAGGTTGTTGAAGCATTTATAGTATGCCAAAATGGTTACCAGCATTGTCTCCTTTTCCGGCGATGCTTTCTACCCTTTCCAAATCAATTTTCAATTTTTGATTCACATTTGTTTTGTCATCTCCAAATGCTTTTGATTTGGACAAGCCTAAAATATTGTCGTTTGGTAATGAGTTAAACCAAACTAACATTTCAGAATGTAACGAGGGTCGATTTGGGACAAGTTGTGCTAACTCGTGTGGAATTTGTCTTAATAACGAAGTATGCGACAAGGTGAACGGTGCATGCCCAGACTGTGCCAACGGATATCAACCACCCCTCTGTAAAGAAGGTAAATATTCGAGCTTTTAAACAAATGAAAAAAAAAAAGATTTTTCTTGTAAAAATCTAAGTCGTGAACTTTGTTCAAATAGTGCTGTCTACGACGAGGAGTAGAAAGGAGATTGCTCAAAATGTGCCCTTTAGCTACCAACATGCTCACGGTTTGTACAGTGTACACATTTCTGAAAATTGATATATTACTTCTTTACTTAACTCTTTTCCAAACGACATAATTAGCCTGGCCCAAATTGAAAGTATTAGCAGACGACCAAAATTTAATGAAAGTGACAAACAAAACGGAAATTCCTTTTGGGAAGGGTAGGAAATTTTGCGCAGAAAAAGATGTAAAAAACTGGTTTATGAATGGGTCTAACGACAAAATTTTAGACCGGTCCAAATTGAAAGCACTTGCAGACAACAATTTCACTTTGGCTCAAGTGATGAAATTTCTGTTTGATAGTGTAGAAAGCATTGTGGAAAAAGGAGAAAATGCTGGTTACCAGCATTTTCTCCTTTTTCCTCAATGCTTTCAAAAGGCTTCTTCTTCAGGGTCGTAAAAACTCGGAGTTGTGTGGTAAAGGGTTAAAAGGCTTGTCTAAACTACGCTAACTGCACAAGAAGGAAGGAGCTTGCTGCTAGTGTATTCTTTGCTAATAACAACCTTAGGGTCGTAAAAATCAGGGGTTGTTTGGTAAAGGGTTAAGAGCGGTTGATGGGTAGGGACCAATCTGAGCTGTATCTCCACTTTCCGCTTTTCTATCACTGAATGCAGTCATATCAACTGTGTACAAAGTGTCAGGGTTTCAAACGCAACCAAATTGAAGGTGTTTGCAGACGACAAATTAAATGCAGCCCTAAAGAAGAAGCTGATCTTTGAAGTGGTAGAAAATATTGTTGAAAACGGATAAAATGATGGTCAACAGACTTCTTCTTCAGGGTCTTTAAAACAGGGAGTATGAAAATAATAATGATGATGATACTACTACTACTTTTCTTTCTTCTACTACTACTACTACTTTTACAACTACTACTACTTATCATGAAAATAATAATAGTGAAAATAAGTTATAGTAATACTAATAAGTTTGTTTAATAAGAGACAACAGCAGGTCTCTATACACTCGACGGGTTGTCTGTCTAGACCATTTAACTTTTCTTTGCAGTTTGTAACCAGGGTTTCTTTGGCGTAAACTGTGCAAATGAATGTGGGAGGTGCAAAAACGGGGAGTCTTGTAACCCCTTCACTGGGTACTGTTCCTTCGGCTGTGACCCCGGATATTTGGGAATCTCGTGTAAAAATGGTAAGTATTGCTGTGTTTGATAGGCATTATAAGCAGTGAAGATAGGAATTTTTACAGCGGGCGTGACCCAATTATCTTGGTTTCCTGTGTATAATTGATACACCATGGCTATCTCGGTATTCTTTGTCAAATCGGTAAAAAGTCCAGGACCTTTATTCACCAACCATTCTTGAGAATATTCTTAGTCTTATTCTCCAAGGTTTTCTAAATTTGTAAGTAACACAACAGACTATTACATAAAAATGGAACTTTCCGCAAATGTCCGAATGTCCCTCTTAGCGTTTTACAAGCCATATCATATCTACAGATCACTTTTTCATTTTTATCCTTCATTATACTCTGGTAAAATTATACCAATCAGGTCATCACATGATTTTTGCACGCTTGAAACCTATTAAAATGACTGAATCATATGGTAGAATGGTCATTTGACATGTAAAAAAGCAGAATGTTCCAACCCAGGTCAACCTGCAGGGACTAAGCAGGCTCACACGAGTCGATACTTTTTGCAGATGCATTCAGCTCCTTTCTCACAGAGCATGGATTATATATATTGTCGGTTTACTTCAAAAACCTCGTAACTACAGCTTGAAACAAGCTGTAGTTACGAGGTTTTTGAAGAAAACCGGAGACATACTTGGTCTACTACACATATTCCAAACATGTAAAATTTCATCACAATATTCAATGACCATGTATTTACAGCATGCCAGAACTCTCGCTATGGTGAAAACTGTACAATGATATGTGGTTCATGCAAAGACAATGCCCCGTGTGACGTCACCACCGGGCAGTGTGACAACGGTTGTATGGCTGGTATGAAAGGGACTTTCTGTGACATAGGTCGGTAACATGTCTATAGAGCAATCTTAATTTTTCATGAACATCTCGAATCTCAGCAAGATATTCATTCTTTTTTGCAGCACAAATATATAGAGGATATTTGTTTTTTTTCGCCGAAAGATCGAAATTTATTTTATCGAGGGAACATCATCGGTTATATTTTCAAGAGTAGCGAAAATTTATTTCATCGAGTGAACATCATCGGTAATATTTTCACCGTCGTAAAAATATTACCGATAATGTTCACTCGATAAAATAAATTTCGATCTTTTATCGAAAAAATATTCTATTTATTTCATGCTTTTAACCCTTTCTCGGAGAAGCTGTATCAAAATTCAGTACAGTTCTTTTCGGCTATTCCCCGTGGTGTACCCCCTCCTCATAGCTACGCATTACAATATTACGTCAAGCGCGAGAAATGTAAGGTAAATGGCGTTATATTTCCATCTGGTTGTGAGTCAAGCACATTTTACCGAGGTATAAAAAAATGGTATTTTCACCTATCGTACCCGAGGAATATCGATAAATATTTTACCGCTATTTCTCTGTCTTACACGAAAGCATAAAATTGAAATTTTACACTCGTTGACAGCTGTAGAAAATAATCGTTGACAATCAGAGAGACTTTCATTTTAGAAGCTTTACTTAACAAGATCAGACTGCGCGGACCGCCCAGAAAAAACCTCTTTTGTCGCCTTAAGCGTAACAAAAAATAAAAGAAAGTCATCGAAAATTGAGATTTTTTTCCTTGTCTAGTAATCTGATCTGTTTGCTTGTTTATAGAGGCTAAGAAAAAAGAAATGAAATCAGAGTTTCCGAAGAGTTGCTGAACCTCAAAATCAATATTCTTCATATCAACCTATTTTGTGGGGTATTCTTACCATCATTTTTTCGAGACAATATCAGTGACTACACACAACAAAGGTTGTAGTTAAAGCAAGCGATGAATTAAATCACCGATCCCTAAATATTCCTTTTTACAGTAGTTTTTATTTTTCCTGGCTTAAAACCATTCCACTAGTCTATAAGTTTTAGCCATACTCTGACAGAATGGTGCTAAACATATTCCCATGATGCATTGAAAGTAATTACATAATTATGTACCCACGAAATATAACCGACTGACAGCCCACTGAATCATCAGGTAGACTGGTTCCTGGACCCTCAGAGAATTCAGAGTAATAGGGATAGGTTGACTAGCCCATTTTCTAGTCTACCGACGCCTACTCCTAAAATGGCAAAAAGTACCGACTCGTGTCAGCCTGCGCGAAATGCGCAGGCTGACACGAGTCGATACTTTTTGCTGATGCAATGCATTTATCTCCCGCTAGATGGCATTCTACAAATACTCATCTATCTAATTTAGGCATCCTGGGTACAGAACCGAACCACCTTTCTACGTGACAACCGTTACTTTGAATTTCAAACTAAAATAAACCTTTACTCAATAATACGCTACGTGGTGCGATTCATTCATGCAGCTATGAACAGCGGTTCATAGAAATCTGAAGCTAAAATATGCCTGATCTTTCCTCGAACATATTGATAAAAGCCATTTTCTCCATTGCTACTTTATAGCGCGTAATACTACATTCTCCCCGATAGCGGGGAGGGTAATGCGTCATGTAAGACAGGTCGAATCTTCGAAGAATATGACATGCGCATAAAACGGATGCAATAAAATCCCTTTTTATAGAGCATGTCTCAATTCTTTAATTTTGGTTTTAGAGTGTTCAGATGGTAGATACGGGGAAGACTGCAACCGCGTCTGTGGAAAGTGTCGCTATGGAAACCCCTGTAACCGCATCAGTGGGGTGTGTCTGAGCTGTGACCCAGGGTATCTTGGTCTATTTTGTAACGTGTGTAAGTATAGATATAAAACGGTGATTACTCTTTTGGCGCCAAATATAGATTACCAGCTCAACCTCTTCTACACTGATCCTGCTAAATCAGAGAAATGAAATTATTACACTGCAAAGAAATTTCTCGTGATCTGATTGGTTAAGATGTACCCTGGCAAAAACCACATAAAGCCAGTTTCCCTTTCATGTGCCCCATAAACATCACTAGACTTGCAACACAACATCCAAATTGGCGGCGTCGATCGATTACCAGACTGCACTGTTATGTACCAAACTGCTCGTTTTAGTGACGTCAGTTTTAAGTGACGTCAGTTTTCATTGAATTGGGGCACTCAGAAGGGAATTTCTATTTCGTCAGCATACTAGATTCATAAGATTATAAAACAGGAAAATTTTGCTTAACGCGCTTTGACAGGATAAAACTTTGAAGTATAATAAATTCGTTGTAGGGACAGGTGGGATGGGAGTTGGAAACTTGTTCACGGCTGTCAAATCATGTCGCCACCTCGCCTTCGGCTCTGGCGACATGGTTCACCACAACCATGAACAAGTTTCCAAGACACCTGCAACCTGCCCGTACTACTAATAATGTCCAGGCAGTAGTAATCAAAGTACTGACAGACTAGCGAATTTGAAACAAGTGGCTACTGTAAAAATTTGGTTATTTATACAAGATTGAAGGCAAATTGTCAAATTCGGTTATGAAGGAGTCTCCTCTAGTTCAATCGTATCATTCCGGTTATAAAATCCTATCTGGTCTAATCCAGATCTAGTTCAATTCATTGATTTTAAACAAAGCTCTTGACCATTTACTTGTTGTAATAACAAAAATGTCATGAAAAAGTTCAGTTTGTTAAGTTCAAACTTCAGCATTTTTTTCGTCGGTGTGATAAACCCTGCTGTAAAAGACCTATATATGATTTTTTTCATTCTTGTCGGATTCGATTTATCGATATTTTTCTACCCTCATATATTCCGTACCATCAATTTTTTCTTTGAACATTGACAGACACTGCTTTAATCTGATTGACCGCTTTTGGTTCTGAGATCAATAAGTCATAAGTTAAGGTTAAGTCAGGGTTCAGGGACAACGTCATTTAGGCCATAGTATTATTGAGCGGGTGCTTCGTAAGGGGAGGGGCTCATTTTCCCTATATAGAAGTTAATTTCTTAAATATATAGTTATCAATTTCAGCATGTATGGCGGGAATGCACGGCTTCAGTTGCTTACAAAAGTGCGGCCAGTGTCAAACCGGAACCACTTGTGACATCGAAACCGGAATTTGTCCTTTCGGCTGTGCCCCGGGATATATAGGAAGTCAATGCGGGGAAGGTGAGGATTAAATGCTTGGACATTTAAATTGTGTCTTATGCCCACTTTAATATCATACCGCTGGGACAGCTAAATTGTTTTAAACATTTCCTGGATTTTATTAGTAGGCCTTCTAGAGCTGAGACTCTGTATGCGCTAACTTGCATAGAGAAACTCGACTATGATTTAATTCTCCGATGAGGATTTTTTTTCTGGGCCTGTATTCACCAACCATTCTTAAGAACGTTCTTTGACTTATTCTCCAGAACTTTCTTCATTTGTAAGTAACACAACTTCTGATTGGCTAAACCGAATGTTACTTACAAATGTAGAAAACCTTGGAGAATAAGACTAAGAATTTTCTCAAGAATTGTTGGTGAATACGGACCCAGCTGGTTACAACTTCATCGCCATTACCATCGAAAATGAAAAATATGATATTTTTTTATTATAAAAAAAAATGAATATATTTCTGCAGCATGTCCCAAAGGAACATATGGACTCAACTGTCAATCAAGCTGTGGTTACTGCAAAGGTAACAAGACGTGTCTGGGCTACCTCGCATAGAGAAACTCGACTATGACTTAATTCTCTGCTGGGGATTGGATCGAATTTTCTGCTTACAAATTCATCACTATTACCATCGAAAATGAAAAATATGATATTTCTTTATTATGACAAAAAATTACATATATTTTTGCAGCATGTCCCAAAGGAACATATGGACTCAACTGTCAATCAAGCTGTGGCTACTGTAAAGATAACAAGACCTGTGACGTAACTTCCGGCATATGTGAAACTGGGTGTGACATCGGTTTTACTGGGGACCTTTGTAAACAAGGTAAAGAGACAGAAATTCTATCATGTAACAAAACAATCTTATGTTCCATGTTAAACGACCCTAAAGGAGAGTGTTGCTGAAAACACTTCCGTAAAAGGAGAAAATAGTATTACTCATCATTTTTCATTTTACCATAAACATTTTTTTTTTATTTTTTAGACACAATTGCCATAATCTGAGCAATACGTAATTTAAAATGTTCCAGGCAGCAAAATGGTTCAATATCACGGTAAAAATGTAATTAAGAAATTAGGTAGAAAATGGATATTGACTGTCGGTCTGTCTGTTTGGATTAATATCTAACCTTTAAAAGTATAATCCAATTGAAACTCTACGTAACTTCAAAACAATATACAAAATGCTGACAAGGTTACTCTTTAATATTCTTTCACACATTGAACCACAAAAGGGTTCCAATATTCAAATTTTGGTACCTCTAACAACGTCTACCTCTGTTTTAACCCTTATCATGCTAGATAACTAAAATCAAATTTTTAATTCGATAGAAAGAACCCAACTATTACTATTTCAAAGTTATGTTTTGGAGAGTAAAATCTGCTTAATGGACAGTGTGGATCCAAGATCAGACTGCACGCTCTGTGCAGTCTGATCTTGATCTACACTGTCCGCTAAAGGTCAGCGAGTCGCGCTTAGCTGCCAAAGAGTAAATAGATATTTAGTGATACAGCCTTGTCTTGAACGGCAGCGTCCAAAGAAACATTCAAATTTCCTTTTCTGGTGAAAGGGCCACACAATTGTTACAAGTGATACTTTCTTTTCCAAGAATGTTATCGAAATTGTACTCACCAGTGCAAGACGAAAAGAAGGTCTTTTACTGTGATTATTGAATTGTTTTTAAAAGAATGACTTAAATCAAGGAAATTTTGCTCTGAAATGTTTGTAAAATCATCATAGGAAAAGAAGGAAACGCTGGCAATCAACAACAACAACAACAACAAATTAATTCAAGTATACAAACTTGTTGGCAAAAAGGAAAAAAAAATGGCACAATATTACAATTTTCTTTTAATGATCATTTCCTCCTTTTGGTCATAAAATTATATTGAATGGTAATACAGTATGTCATAACGCTTATATTGAATGGTAATACAGTTATCAGTTTATTGTTTGTTTCTTATAAGCAGCTTTCCAACAAGAACCCGGGTCTTTGTCTAAATCAGAGAGTATCGCCATTGGGGGAGCTGTCGCAGGCGTGGTGGTCTTCCTCATCGTTGTTGTGGCAGTTTTGCTGTTCTTTAAATTCAGGTAAAACAATTTTCTCGTACTTTTGTATTTGAGAGGAAGTTTGTTTATAGCGTGACTAACATGATTACCTCCACTTAAATTACGCAAAAAATGTATATTGTGGTTTACTACCGAAATGCTCGATGCATCAGTCTGCTAGTTCGTATTATGTGCCCCAGCTAGGAGCATTCGCAATATCTTTTTCTTCCCATTTGCTCTCTGTTGGGACCAACGATTTGGGACTCCTCCAATATAGATTCATTAGTGTCGAATAAAATCTTCTTTGTAATATCATACCAAAGGGACTTCAAGGCGTCAAACGAACGGCAGTTGTTAAAAGGCTAAATATGTCAACATAATTTTGATTGCTTCAAAGAAGCATGGCTACTACTATTTGTGCTGAAAAAGTTAATCTGAATTAATTTGAGCCGTACTCTGGCAAAAGGAGGCTTAACGCATCTGCGAAAAGTATCGACCCAGGTCAGCCTGCGCAGTCCGCACAGGTTGACTAAGCCGTAACTTTTCGTGATGTCTGTTTTCAAAGGACCAGTATATCTCATGATTTAGTCGTTTATGGAAAACGTGGCCATTATGGATCCATAATTATGTGACAACTAGGGCTAAAAGCGTGTTTAACGCAGTTGCATTAAGCCCCCTTTTTCCTGAGCACGGCTCATTTCTTTTGATTCATATTCAGGGAGAAAACACAGACACCTCATACATACAGCCCGAATTCCAAGGCCGACTTGCATCCAGCTACAGAAATCCCCGGAGTCTTTCCACTGGAACCTGTTGCTGTTGACAAAAGTGCTTTGAAGAAATAAACGAAATTCTCGACTTGTCTAAGTTTAAAGACAGTAAAGTTAATGTCATGAGACTCAAATGACGGAATTGCTTTCGAAAAGGTACAAAACATTTTTTAAAACAAGGAGAAAATCTTGGCATATAAATAAGCATTTTCCTTGTTAAAAATGTTTCTATCGGGATTGTTTACCAGGTACATGAACGTTAAAACAAGGCATTGTTTGGGAAAGAATCAATTCATACATAATCGCTGTTTCAACAAGTGGCTTCTTTAAAAAAGAAGCCAGGAGAGGTCGACATCATTTTTTTCTAATACTTTTTATGCTTTTAGGTTAAATATAATCTAGGTACATGTAAAGAAACAAGCAAGACAATAAACGGGTAGTTGAAATCTGTTCAGTTGTAAATACACATTCATCAAAGTGGATGGCAAAAACAGGATTCCGTATTCATTCGTCCTTGTAATTTATGTAAGTCACACGACCTTCTTCCCGCGTTTTAAGGTCACGTGATTTTTTCCGCTGTGTTCGTTTCTATTTTTAACGAAATTCTTTTTTTCTTTTTCTTCTTTTTGTTTAGATTTAAGATTGTAATACAAAATTAAAATTATTGGAAAGGAAATATGCAAATAAATCCTTACAATTTTGTTGAAATTCGCGATATAGAAACAAACCACGTCTATTTCTTATTTCAGTTTTTAGACTTCGATTTCTTTATAAAATCATGACGAAACAGACTGTGTATCGGAACAATTCCCCTACAAAGATTGGATTTAGACAGCAATTTCTGAGGCAGTCTGCCTTTTAAACTCAACACTGTTGGAGAGGTCTGATGACCTCTCCAATAATATCGGTTCGTTTAACTTTAGAATCTTATATCAAAGCTTAGTTTGCCGTTTAGACTTTCAGCCGTGAATTCAAATTTCTTGTAAACCACTGATAAAGACTACAAAGTATATTTTGTATACAGTCAGACATAAGTTAAGCATCACCCGAACAAATTTAGTCATAATGGATAACCTTTTATTTGGTATATTTTCAAGCTATGCATGGACCCACTAGACAAGTAACAGGCTGATTTATGAGCCAAATGAAAGGATGGCAACGAGAAAACTTTCCGAAGCCCAGACATAGCAAATTGTGGGCATCAGTAATGCTGGTCTAAGCACATCGGCTATTGCTGGTCAGTTTTGGTGATGCTTAACTTATGTCTGACTATATATATGAAACCTGGTTATTACATTCAGTTTTCTACCTTTTAACGAAATGGCTGTTCCATGAGAGACCGGAAATGACGCCAGTTTACCATTTGTGTTATTGATCATGTGATATTGCCTTACTAATGTTATCTTGGGGTTATTCCGATACGGATACCGCTATCCAATATGTTTACTTTTATGCAGAAGCAGCCATTGTCGTTCATATTTGACAACAACCGTCATGACCATCTTACAATTTTGGTACATCATAGATCTAGTAAGGCATTTACAAAACGGGTTGACACAGGGTCATTTTAAATCTATATTATATCTCATGTGTCTATTTTTAGACATGTTATGCGTAAAGAAGTATAATTTTAGCGGGGGGGGGGGGGGAATTATTTCCCCGTCACAGTGAATATTTTCCTCCGGCCGATTTTTTTGAAAATATCGGTTATCCGGTTAATTGACTTGAGATCAGTAATTTTAAAAGTGGCATTCGTTGACAAAATAATCAGAGGAAATGTAATATATAATTTATTTCACTAGCTTGTGGTTAATATGGGGATATATTTGCCGAAAAAGGGAATGGTATATGCGAAAATAACGTGTACCGTGTAGGAGTTATTTTAGCGGACCTTTCCCTTTTGAGGCAAATATTTTCCCATATTAACTACAAACTGATGAAATAAACTCTATATATCGTATTAGCGGATTTGTGCGCAAGGGAGTTTCACGCATCTTAGTTATGAAGTATACAAAGCAATTCGTCGCTTGATATAGACCAATGTTATCTGTAAACTTGCTGAATCACGAGATAGTATGGTCCTTTGACACGCAGGAAATGTTCTGTTACAGAAAGTCTCGAGAATTTCAGCCATTGCGATCTGCGCAGGCTGACATTGTCGATAATTTTTTTGAGAGGCTATAAATCGCATTCTCACGGAGCATGATTTAGTTATATGCATTGTGACTACGGGTTGTTTCATTATGTTTTTGATAGTATGTAACTAATTAGTACACATATAATCTATCAATAAATACAAAAAAAAAAACGTTATATTGTTTTTATATCACATAACTCTCCTTGTTTTCAGTGTAATACAGCCATTACGAATTTTCTTGTCGTATACACACGTGTGAGATAAGAAAATAGTGCTGTATTTGGTCAACACTATGTAATTATACGCTTCATTTCTAAAACATAGCTGACCAAGGTTACTGAAGGTCATAACTGGTCGAAATTCTTAATCATGATAAAGTAGTTAATTCAATCACTTTTAGACTCAAAACAAAATGAATTCATGCAAGTTTCTTCGGAACGTTTTTTCCGTTTGTAATGTACCTGTCAAAGTAAGCGCACAGGCTTCATATAGATTTCACTAAACATAATACATATATGCCTCTGGTTTAACACAGTTTGGGCTATAATTCTTGTTACACTGTAATGTGATTAAAATAATCTGAAATTCGTTGGCTTTTGAGGTAAAAATTTATTAAACTCGTCCACAAAAATGTTATTAAGCACGCCAAAGGCTCGCTTAATAACAGTTTTTTGTAGACTTGTTTGATAAATATTTAGCTCAAAACCCAACTCATGTCAGATCCTATACATCTTATTTTCTTCGCCATAGAATGAATGATTTGTCATACCTGTTTTTGATAAACTCTGATCATAGGTAGGGCTTTGTATAGTCAACTGCTTTTATTGTCAGATAGATAACTGCCACTTTGTAACGGGCCGTTTCACAGTTCTTTAGAGTGTCCTTATTTAAATCTAAATAAATGATACACACATGTACGTATCTGGTCGAGAGATTTCGTCTCGGCCGATCACACGTCAGACTTGGAACTTAGAATTAGACCTGGAATGGTTGACTAATGATTTCAAATAAGTACTTAAACACATAACTACTCTTGTTTTTTTTTATTGCAGTACAGCTGTTACCAGGTTTTTTTTTATCTTGTAAACACACGTTTGGGATAAGCACCAAGAGGCGTCATATTGACGCCATTTTATTCTACTTTTAAAGAGAACTGAGTCAATTGTTTATTAATTGAAATTCCGACGTGTACATTTACAAATTCTTACTTACACGTAGCGATATCTTACATAGACTGGCGTTTGAGATTAAGTTCAAACTCAGTCAACAAGTCTACGAAAATCTTCTTAAGGAAGCCTTTGGCGAGTTTACTGACAATTTTCTTGACGAATGTCAGATTATTTTACCCCTTACATGTACAACTCACATGTACAACAGACGTTCGTTTTGTTACGAGCTTTGCCATACATGTCATGTAATAAAACAAGGTTTACAACTTTGTTACAGAGGTCTGAACTTTTGAGACAGACAATTTTCCCCTCTAGCCAACATGCGATGGTAATGG
The DNA here is from genome assembly GCA_943736015.1 of Tridacna crocea. Lineage (NCBI taxonomy): Eukaryota > Metazoa > Mollusca > Bivalvia > Cardiida > Cardiidae > Tridacna > Tridacna crocea. The sequence continues at coordinate 50,931,360 of OX031063.1, forward strand.
GAATCTCGTTTTTAATTGGCCGTTAAGAAACGTCGAAAAGTTCCATTTTGAATGCACGAAATATGGTAACCCATGTATTTTTATTTCAATCATTTAAAGTTCAAATACCAGATCAGGATAATTTTTAGAACAGCGGAAAATCCAAGCTTTTGAGCTATATATAGAAGTGTAAACACCACAACGTATCGAATTTCGCAATCTGATAGAAGTAAAAAATTGTTTGGACCTGTTTGTAACTCAATATTCCTTACACTTATTCAATGAAATTGTTAATTCATGTAATGATATAATTCTGGTGCAGCGATAATTCATTGTTGCTTGAATTTTTGGGAGGAGTACATTATCAAAGTATCAAGAGAATAAAGTCTTCCCTAATTTTCCCTTAAAACCCGTTTTCTCCTTTTGTAATTGGTTTAAACATATTTCATAGAATTACATAGAAAAATAAATCTGTCAGTATATTAACAAAATAATTCTATGAAATGGATTGTACCGGAAGCTAAGCTTATAGTTCCTCTCCAAGTTCCGGTTAAGCAGCATGTATTGAAAGAAAAAAAAATGAAGAGAATAAAATAGAGGTACCAGAGAGGTAAAAAGAGGAAAAGATGGATTTAAATGCTTATGACTAGAAACTGACGGAATTTCCATATTGGACATAAAAAGATTTGGATGATTAGGTTTATTACGTTTCCGGGATATTACCAGTGATTCTGATTTTGAAGGGTTAAACTTGACCAGCCATTTTTGTGCCAACGGGAAATTTTATCTATATCAGATTGTAGGATATCACCTACATTAGTTGGATCATCTACAACCATAGATAAACTCGTATCATCTGCAAACAGATTTATAAAAATAGAAGAGACCCTAATATAGATCCTTGAGGTACCCCAGCCTAAACATGACATTAGGACGAAATTCCCCCTGGTATAACAACTCTTTGATATCGGTTCAGGAGATAATTAGAAAACCAAGACAATAGCTTACCACTGATCCCCGCCCTTTGTAATTCGAAAAGTAGGCCTTTGTGCCAAACCTTATTAAAAGCCTTACTTATGTCAAAAAATACAGCTCTAAATTCAAGCCAATCGTCCAAGGCTTTACAAATGTTGTTATTAGACAAGATACTTGATTGACTGTGGAGTCACCAGGCATGAAACCTGACCGGAAAGGTGTAAAAAAACCGATATCTTTTAAGTAGATAGAGACATGTTTGAATATAATGCGTTCAAATACTTTTTCGATGCTATTCAGTAAAGAAACAGGTCTATAGTTAGATGGAAGAAAGTGATCACTGATCGGGCTGACATTGGATAGTTTCCACGAAGATGGAACTGTATGCACATTTAGAGAGTGATTAAACAAGTCACATAAGTGTGGGGCAATCTGATCAGACACTTTAATAAGGATCCTATTATTAATACCACCAGGCCCCGAAACTTTTCCATGATTAAGTGATTTTAATGCATCCTTTACTTCAGAAAGAAAGATAGTCAACGTATCTAGGGAAGATAGTGTCAATGGGTAATGTTCATTTGGAAGAACACTTAAAGAATCGTCTACACGCGACTGATTTGCAAAATAACAGTTCAAGACGTTGGATTTCTCATTCTCATCAAATACCATTGCTTCACAAGAATTGTCGAAAAGAGAGGAGGGATTGACAACGAAGAATTTAAAGACATGAGTAACTTTAAAGTTTTCCACCAATCATGTGATATTAACGAACCTTATTTTAATTCAGAAGACAATTGATCATAATAGTTTTCTTTAGTTTGACAAATAAGAGTTATTACTTCGTTTCCAGCAGATCGAAACTTTGACCAGTGACAAGCTCTGTTTGATATCTTAGCTTTTTTGTATAGTCTCTTACGCCAGCGAATCTTCCTTTTAAAAGATCTGGTCATCCATGGAGGGTCTTGAAGATTGATACTGACAGTCTTGCTTGGAATAAACATACGAGTTTTAGACATGATAACATTTGCAAAATTTCCAGCATAATTGGCAATATTTTCATAAATTATTGTGCGCCAATTGAAATTAGCAAGACACGCTCTTAACTGGTTGTAATCGCCTTGATCGTATTTCCAAATCGTTCGTTGAATATGCTTTAATTTGGGTTTAATGAAACTGAAGACACCAAACACAGGACAGTGGTACCGCATAGTAAGATCAAGACAAGGCTCTCCTACGCCAGTTGTTAAAATTCGATTTTTATTGGTAACAAAAAGAAGATCAATAGTGGACATAGAGAAATCGGTAAAATGAGTCGATTCATCAATACATTGTTCAAAACAAATTAAATTAACTACAAAGGGCCTGGACTTTCCGAAATTGATTTTTATTTCTAGTATTGAAAATTGTAATTAGGTCAATCCCTTTTTCATATGTCAGTCAGTAGACCGGACAGCAGTAGAAATAGAAACTAAAAACTACCAAAAGTTTCTCAAATGTTGCCCATTTCAAACAATATTCAATCCGTTTGCGAAAAACTAATCCCAGCAATAATTGTACCTAGTTGACTTTGTCGTCTGTGCAAAAGTGTTCTTTAAATTAAAACCCCATTTACAATATTGTAATCAAGAAATTAGATACGTGCGTGCGTGCCCAATCTGTAAAAGAAAAGAAAGTAAAAAAAACACAAAAGATCTACATGATAATCAAAGGAATGAAAGTTCTGAAAAGCGGATTTGTTGAACGGTTTCAAGCTATGATTTGATGAAAGAAAATTAAAATCTAAACAATGTATGTAAATAGACTGAGCAAGGACAATGATAACCGAAGATGTTCTACCAAGTGTACTCCATATTAAGAGCATTAACAAACGATTCAATAATAAAAGGGCCATCATGGCCATGTATCGCTCCACTGGCTAATATGTAATAACACTACAAGCCAAACATTACATTACTTGGCCAATTGGTTTCAAACTAGAAGACATACTAAAATTTTTCCGTAAAAACAGAGAAATTTATGACCCCCAGGCAAAGTCATTTTTCTCCACAAAGCTATAATTACTTGAATCCTGGTGGAGGTCTACACGATAAAGCCGCATACCAAATAATACTGGTCTTGAATGTGTGGTATAAACAAACAAGAAGATTTTCAAAGTTCCCTTAATAAAAAGGCCCTGTAAAACATCAGACCCATGAGGCAGAGCTAAATTTAGCAGCCCTAGGTCTTATTACGATTACTAGGCCCTATGGCTTGGTACAAATAAAATTAAGTTTTTCAAATATAAACCCATGTAAAACCTGTGACCCCAAGGGAAAGGGCAAAATTTGATCCAAGGGCTACAATTTGGGAACCCTTTGTAGAAACCCTCTAGATAAAGCTGTATGCCAAATTTGTTAGCTCTAGGCCTTATCACTAGGTAATAGCAGATTTTTAAAGTTGCACCTATATAAGCTCATATAAGACTTATGACCCCCGGGCTATAGTTTTGGCATTCTTTGTAAACATCCACTTGATAAAGACGTTTGCCAAATTTGGTAGCCCTAGGCCCTATGGCTAGGTAGCAGAGGGATTTTAAAGTTTCCCTTATATAAGCCCATATAAAACTTTTGCCTCTCGGGTCGGGGCCAATTTTGACCCCAGGGCTATTATTTGAAGGAACTTGGTAGAGGTCCACTAGATAAAGCTACGTGCAAAATTTGGTGGACCTAGGCCTTATCGTTTCACAGAGGAAGATTTTTAAAGATTTTCAACATTTTTCAGTTTTGTTGACATGGCAATCAGAATTTTTGACGGAATCAAATTCTTTCGGCCAGTGGAGCTAAACATGGCTCAGATTATCTGGTTTGTATTTGTAAAGGTTAGAAAATTACAGAAAAAGAAAAGAAATACTGATGTCTTGTTTTCCAACAATGTTTACATGATCCCTTCTACACAGGACTCATAAAACACGGGAACTATTGCCTGGTAAAAGGCTAAAAAAAAGGAAAATCCTCAAATTCTCCCAATTTAACATTGTATGACACAAAATTCATGGATCAAATACCGGTCATGTTTGGATAAGCCATAAGGCATTCCATCCACATACTGATTATATAATATATCAGTAACAATTCTGCTTAATAGCCCCCCAAGGCTGGGATTCAACCCAGACTCTTCAGGTTCCAAGTCAAATGGTCGTCCACATTGCTACAAAAGCTAGTTCTATAGCAAGACAGTATAAGTATCCCCTTATACAAACATAATTAACATCAATCTATGGGACAGTCCAGTATACAACATATCCATGTCTGGTCATGGCATCTGAAGACTGTATCTGGAGAAAATTTTGATTGGGGTTTATTTTAACACTTGTGGAAATACCAAACACTCTGTGTTAATAATGCTGAACGAAATAGGCAATTGAAAGCATTATGAGACAAACACAAAATTCTGGAAGGCAGTATTTTAAGGAAAAAGGCAATTCAAAGCATTATAGGACAGAGACAGAATTCTGGTAAGTAATATTTTTTTTAAGTATTTTCTCTTGTTCCAATAGTGTTTTCAATTATATGAGTGAACTTCAGTTCATTTACAGGTATCATTTAACTCTTTCCATATAATAGGCAACACAAGAACCTTTGATGGACAGTGTGGATCAAGATCAGTCTGCATTGAAAATGCATTCTGATCTCTGATCTCCACTGTTCCCTGCTTCATTGTAGAATCAGGACCGAATTGTTTCTTGATCTTGCAAAAGAAATGTATTTTTAGCCTTTTGAGACAATGCAATTAATTTGTTTAGTAGTGAAAGAGTAAAAATACTTAAAACTTGTCATAGAGGAAAGGAATGAACGATAAAATGACATCAATTTGATCACCATATTTTATTGAAAAACAGGAAGTAACTTATGCATAGATGGTTGTCGTAGGCTAACCTGAACAATCTTACAATCAAAGGACTGAAAGTCCTCAAAAGCGGATTTGTTGAACAGTTTCAAGCTATGATTTGATGTAAGAAAATTAAAATCTTTTATCATATGTAATACATGTAGATCTATAAGATATAAAAAATACGTGTAAATAGATTGAGCAAGGACAATGATAGTCGAAGCTGATCTACCAAGTATACAGTGTTTAAAAAAAGTGAAGTTGTGGTGTACTAGCTTAAACTTGAAGTAGAATGATTAATGTGCAAACATGCACACATAAAAGTAAGTGGTTTAGATTAAACCCATAACACTGTACGATCTTGACAAAAGAATAGTTTGCAAGGCTAATATCAGCATAAAGTGAAGAAGTTTTAGAGATAATTATGCTTCTATTTAAACGGTCTGTCTAATTTACACTTGTTTATTTCTTCAGAAATCTAAGATCCTCCTTAAACTTTCAAAATCATTAAAAAATTTATAATTTTTAGCAAACATAAACAAAGTTTATCAAAGAGTTCAATAAATTCCTTAGCATTAACTTACACATGAGTGCAGTACGAAACTTTCACACCTTATTGTTGAACTCTTGACAAGAGGAAAACATTTTTGCCTATCCCAAATAAAAACCAACTATTCAGATTTTCATACTCTCACCAAACTAAAAAACGACTTATCACTGAATAATAGCTCGTAAATTGATGTTAAAGAACTAAGATAAGATTTAGAAAAAAAATCTTAATTGGTATTTCCTCAAGGAGCTACATAGCCTCTATGGGTATTATTAGATTTTATGTCAACAGCATGCACGGTTGGCAAGGATTCATATTCAAATAAGTATCCAGATGTTATATCTGGTGTAATAAAAATGAATAGAGTGACCTATTGTTAAAGTACAACTTCATTATCAAAGACCCAAAGTTGCATCATTTTACTGAATTTAATCATACCTTTTATGAAAATTGAATACGTTTCCGTTAGTATTTCTTTGACTTTTACAAAAAAAAATTGAATAGTGATATAAAAACTAAATAACTCCATATTAAGAGCATTAACAAACAATTCAATAACAAGAGGGCCATGATGGCCTTGTATCGCTCCACTGGATAATAAGTAATAACACTACTAGCCAAACATTACATTACTTGGCGAATTTGTTTTCAAACTTGAAGACATACTAATTTTTTTGTGTAAAATCCGAGAAAGTTATGACCCCCAGGCAAAGCCATTTTTCTCCATAAAGCTATCATTACTTGAATCGTGGTTGAGGTCCTTATGATAACCCCATACCAAATAATACAGGTCTTGAATCTGTGGTTATAAGGAAGAAGATTTTCAAAGTTTACTTAATAAAAAGGCCCTGTAAAACATCAGACCAATGAGGCACAGCTAAATTTAGTAGCACTAAATAAAGCTACATGCAAAATTTGGTGGCCCTAGGCCTCATTGTTTCAGACAGAAAGATTTTTAAAGATTTTCAATATTTTTCAGATTTGTTGCCATGGCAACCAGAGTTTTTGAAGGAATCAAATTCTTTCAAGGAATTCTAAAGACGAACATGGCAGGATCATTTCTGTGATGTTTCATTAAAATTGGATGGGTAGTTTCAGAGATGAAGATGTTTGAAATAAAAGTTAACGCACGCACAGACGGACACACAGACGCACGCACAACTGACACCGATCCATGACATATGCCTGCTGGCCTTTGGTCAGTGAAGCTAAATATGGCTTAGATTATGTGGTTTGTATTTGTAAAGGTTTAGAAAATTATAACAGAAAAAGAAAAGAAAAGAAATACTGATGTCTATTTTCCAACAATGTTTCCAGGAGCCCTTTTAAACAAGACACATAAAACACAGGAATTATTGCCTGTTAAAGGGAAAAAAAAAAAAGGAAAGTCCTCAAATTCTCCCAATTTAACTTTGTATGACACAAAATTCATGGATCAAATACATTTCATGTTTAGATAAACAATAAGACATTCCAAATACTGATTATATATATATATCTGTAACAGTTCTGCTAAATAGCCCCCCAAGGCTGGGATTGAACCCAGAATCTTCAGGTCCCTAGTCGAATGATCGGCCACATTGCTACAAAAGCTAGCTCTATAGCAAGACAGTATAAGTAGCCCATAAATACAAACATAATTAACATCAATCTGTGGGATAGACCAGTATACAACATATCCATGTCTGGTCATGGCATCCGACGACTGGATCTTGAGAAAATTTTGATTAGGGTTTATTTTAACACTTAAAAGTGTAAATACCAAACACTCTGTGTTAATAATCCTGAAGGAAATAAGCAATTGAAAGCATTATGAGACATACATAAAAATTTCTGGAAAAGCAGTATTTCAAGGAAATAGGCAATTCAAAGAATTATAGGACAAAGACAGAATTCTGGTATGCAATACTTTTTTAAAGTATTTTCTCATGTTCCAATAGTATTTCAATTATATGAGTGAACTTCAGTACATTTACAGGTATTTCCTGTTGTCTGCTGATGCATTTAACTCTTTCCATATTATAGACAACACCAGAAGCTTTGATGGACAGTGTGGATCAAGATCAGACTACAAGGAACATGCCATCTGATCTCTGATCTCCACTGTTCCCTGCTTCATTGTAGACTGAATTGTTTCTTGATCTTGCAGAAGAAATGTATTTTTTAGCCTTTGAGACAATGCAATTAATTTGTTCAGTAGTTAAAGCTACTGAAAGTGCCTAAAACTTTTCATATGGGACGGTAATGAACAATGAAATGGCATCAATTTGATTACCATATTTGATTAAAAAACAAGAAGTAACTTATGCATAAATGGTTGACGTAGACTAACCTGAACAATCTTACAAAAATTAACTCCCATCTAAATGTGGATCTAGTGTCCTGCATGGCTCACCAGTAAAGTGTAGGACTTTGTTACCTGATGGCCCAGCCTCATTGGATGCACAATGTTTTTCTGCAAGAGTGTCCTTAGGCAAGACAATGCAGAGCCCTAGCCTAGTACATGTACTACTTAAACCCAGACATACAGAAATAAGCTAGCTGTAGCAGTTATAATGTTGAAAATGACAGTGTACATCAGTCAATTAATCAAATGTTGATCTAACATTGGCCTTCAAGGTTAACCTTCATCTAACATTTCTGTCAGTCTCACAAAATGTAGCTGTTAAGTTTTTGAAAATATTGGTAGACCAACAGATTTTCAATTTTCATTCTTACTTAACTCTTTACCACACAATCTGGAGTTAACAACTGTGTGAAAGAATCCCTTTGAAAACATTGTGGGAAATGGAGAATATGCTAGTAACCAGTATTTTCTCCTTTTCCCACATTGTTTTCTACCCTATTGAAACAATATTTCATCATTTGAGCGACATTAGAATTGTCGTCTGCAAATGCTTTCAGTTTGAACATGTCCAAATTTTCATTGTGTGGCAAAGAGTTAAGTCATTTTCCCCCAATCCCATATCACCATTAAGGATACAAGGAAAGCGTGGCCATATTATCCCATTTTGAAGGCTGTTCAGGAAAAAAACCTTTTGAAACAACTTATACAATTGGCTGAGGTGCTTTTTGTCTGAGATATTGCTTTAAATCAGATTGAAAATATTAACAGCTCAGCCTAGGATTTGTAAACATGTGAGCTTATATAGATACACTAGACATGATGACTCTTTGTTTTCTGTAGCATTTTAAGCATTTCTAAATTCATCATTATTCAGCATTATGCAAGACTCTTTTAAAAGATTGAAACTTCTGTACTCAAACATTAAGGTGTTGATTTTTACAGTAGCATTTTACAATATTCTAGCCTAAGCACAACAATTTCTAAACTTTTATATGGTTGGTATAATCATATAGACTGCAAACAATTCAAATCTAAATTAGTGTACCTATACGAATGGAATTCTTATATTAGGCAGTCTGATCCTACTCTACCAGTAAACCTGTTACATACTATACAGACTATTCTCATTTTGAGGTATATAGCATGTGTTGTTTTGAAACTAGTATGGTTTAGTTGTTCCTCTTAATTACTACACAACTTCAAACTATTAATTTAAAAATGAAATACAAAATCAAACTAGAAACAATAATTTGATTGTTCAGGTACAATGATTTCTTCTTTTCTTTCATAAGAATTTTCTTGGTTTCATTCCTGAACTCAAAAATGTTTTGTTATAGTCTGAAAGGTGAAAACTATGCGATGTGTTCAATAATTTCTAAGATTTAGATCATGTGTAATTCATGAATATTGAATGTACCTTTCTTCCCTAAGATAAATGAAAATTTACTTTGTATCTTCATAAAGAATCAAGTCAAGAAAATGATGATTGTACAAAAGAAAGTAAGGTCAACTCATGCAGTGCCACAAAATATGAACTTGAAATCTTCAAGAATGGTGACTATTTTCTGGTTATTAGTGACTATTAGTGTGAACACTGTTTCAGTCTTAGTGACAACAATTCATCCATTTGTGTACATTTTGGGTTTTACTAGGGCTAGGCTGGTTCTCTGCAGTGTCTTGTCTATGGGCATTCTACAAAATCCTAACATCTAGAAGAGGATAGAACCTGTGATAATCCATAAGTGGTCAATACTGGTCAAAAGTGGTCGACTTGTAGGCCCTAAAGGTCAATTGGAAATTTTAATGGTCAGATGAGTTTTAAAACAGCAGTTGGGCTAATTTGTGGATGATTCGTTGTGTGGATTTTTTTCCCTCAGATAAGTTTATTTCATCAATGTGAAAGAGAGGAGTGGAAAAACTGTTTTGTCCCTGCCAAGGGTACTTACCAGCTGGCCATTGCTACTTTTCCAAACTGTGTAGAAGCCTTAATAAGGTTTTTAGGTTTCATGTTTGACACCTTAAGTAATTGCTTGATAAGATATTATCATGACTACATACAAGTCATTATTTCATGTTTCGGGAATAAAGCCTGGGGTCAAGGATAATACTCCAAATAGGGCTACATAATATGTCCCTTTGGTAATTTGATTTAACTCTTTACTACATGACAAAATTGTAGGTTGTTCCAAATTAAAAGCATTTGCAGACGACTGAATAAATGTGACTGAAAAATTGAAATTTGGTTCGGGATGGGTAGAAAACAATGTAGGAAAAGCAGAAAAAATGCATTTTCTCCTTTTCCCACAATGATTTCAAAAGGCTTCTTACTCAGGGTCATTAAAAGTCGGGATTGTGTGGTAAAGAGTTAAGCCACACCCAATTAAGGTAGAAAGGGCCAACTTTCAAACCCTTAACTGTCTGGACAGCGATTTATAGATGTAGGTAGACACTTAAATGTACTTCAAAGACATTGATCATGTTCCTTAACTACAGTTTATTTAATCAGTTAATGCCTTCTTCATGTCACATTGTGTACTTCAATATTCCTATATATTAATGACAAACCTGCATATTTCACATGTTTGCCTATGAATGACTGTTTTTTCTCCAATTTAACATGAGAGGTGGGGAGAAAGAGAGAGAGAGAGAGAGAGAGAGAGAGAGAGAGTCTGTGTAGAAACATTATCTAACCTGTAAGAAATGATGATCGACAAAAATTTTTTGCTTGAAAAGAACAGACTTCAATGCAGGTTCAATAAGGAGAGTCATTCTGACAACCTCTTCAGTTGACCAGCAATACTGTCTTTATAATTATGATCAAATAAAAAGTACCTTATTAATGAAAACTATGATATTGGTGATAATATATAATAAACCTTCATGTACAGGATGTAAGAGGACAGCTTTTAATATTAATTTAGAAACCAGACAGGTAAGTAAACCAGTGATTTAACCCATTACCACTCAATTCCTCCTTTTGATGACCCTGGTAACCAGCATTTTCTCCTTTTCCCATGTTTTCTACTCTTCACAAAACAATTTTTTTATTTTCAGTCCTTTTATTTTGTTGTCTGACTGTCTGCAAATGCTTTTGATTTGGACAAGCCTAAAATATTGTCATTTGGTAACGAGTTAATCAAAGAAATTAACCACCCCAATCAACCACCAATCGACCACTTGTGGCCAGTATTGACCGTTTATAACCGGTTAAAGCTGCCAGGTTGCCAGGTCAATATTCATATTGACATATTCTTTGCCAACCTTGCACACTAAATCTTTGCAGGGATATGTGCAAAAAATACCTCATGTAGCATTATGAGCTACTTGAAATTAATATTTACACTGGTATAAGGGTTATTCATTACATTCCATGCATTTTTGAGTGAATTCATTTTCATGGTCTAAAAGAAGACATAAATTAATCACACATCATCGGGCAGAACATAGTCCTTTTTTTTTAAATGTGTGAATCCAAGCCCTTGGTACAGCTGAAAGTACTTCTGCAGCCAGAATGGATCAGGATCACACTCAGTGTGACAAGTTGCCATGCAGAGTGAAAAATGACTTTAACATGACTAGAATGAAACTTTCAAGTCAAATGCACAAATCCAATTATTGCTATTTTGAGGTTTATTCTTTGGGGAAAAATACTTTCTTACAAGGCAGTATGGATCAAAGATCAGACTGCACTTTCTGTGCAATCTGATCTTAATCAACACTGTCTGCTAAAGGTCCTTGAGTAGCACTTAGCAGCCTAAGGGTTAACAGCATTGGGTCACTCTATAAAAGTTTAAAAACTATATAGGTATATTTTCATGCTAAGGTTTGAATTAGATAAAACACAGTCACTGTCTTGAATACAGGTTGAGCAGCAGTTCATAATAAATATTAAAATAAGTAAAAATAGTTAGATAACTTGCTCTGTAAATGCACTTCTAATTCACAGAATCAAATATATATCAAAGATGTCAAATCTATATGTCTAAAAAGAAAGACCTAAAGATGCATTCCTGTGGATCCTTCATCATAAATTTATCTAAAAATGCAGCATTTTTTTTTTTTGCTGAAATGTCACAAAATAAAATTCAAGGTATCAGAGGGACTATAAATGAAGTTTTACATCTTGAAGACAAATTGTAAGCCTTTCTGAGTCCTTTAGGCTTCGCGTTAGTGGATGTCTAGTTCACTGAGAAGGACACGGCTTTCCATCAAAAACCTTCAGTTAAATTCGTGTCTCGGGTTTGTACTTGATCGGGGCCGTTTGTAAATAAAATATTTCTTACCGTCGATGACAAGACAGAATTACTGGTTCCAAGCTTTTCCACGACAGGATGCACATAAATCAAACATTGGGCCTTATCTTTTTTATAGATTGCAAACCTCCATACTATCAAACGTTCTGCAAAAATGTTTCAAACAATTCGGAAATTCATCGAGACCGTCATGCGAGTGGGGATAACTAGGTCGACTTTATAGGTTCTGTGTATTCGTTATCGACAGGGCTTTAAATTATTTATGGCCAAATTCTAGCTGGCTATCTGAACAGTGAAATATTTTTTATATAAGACATAGTTGAAAATGTGATTTTATCGAGGAAAAATTGCTTAATCTTCTTGTTTATTTGGCAGCGGACGATACAAGTTGTGAATGAAAGTTCTTGAATGAAAACGAGGGCAGTGTAAACAATGTTCATACGCTACATTTTGAAAAAAAAAAAAATAAAAAAATAAAAGAACAAACTTTGTTTCAGTATTTAAAGTATTTTAGATTGACAACTGTTTAGTTTTGGCGAAATTTCGATAAAGAAATCAGCCTTAATTTGTATGGTTTGTTCAGGGTCAGAGTTGATCTGATTTGTAGATCTGCGTTATTCGCCCAAATTAGCCATGCAAAACTGAAAGTAAGCGCGCATGCGCCGTTACGGATGATGTATTTGGTTCCGGTCAAAACGATCACAGTAAGCGGATTTGCTATAGCAAATCCGCTAAAAATGAACTCCCATCTAAATGTGTACCAGTAAAGTGTACAACTTGTTACGTGATTGGTTGCCCAGCCTCAATGGATGCACAATGTTTTTTTTGCAAGAGTGTCCTTAGGCAAGACAATGCAGAGCCCTAGCCTAGTACATGTACTACTTAAACCCAGACATACAGAAATAAGCTAGCTGTAGCAGTCATATGACGGAAATAATGTTGAAAGTGACAGTAAACATCATTCAGTTAATCAAGTGTGGATCTAACATTGGCCTGCAAGGTTATCCTTCATTTAACATTTCTGTCAGCCTCACAAAATGTAGCTGTTAAGTTTTTGAAAACATTGGTAGACCAATGGAAGCCATTTGAAAACATTGCGGGAAATGGAGAATATGCTGATAACCAGCATTTTACCTTTTCCCACAATGTTTTCTACACTATTGAAGACATATTCCATCATTTGAGCGACATTAGAATTGCCATCTGCAAATGCTTTCAGTTTGGACATGTCCAAAATTTCATTGTGTGGAAAAGGGTTAAGTCATTTCTCCCCATCCCATAACACCATTAAGGACACAAGGTAAGTGTGGCTATATTATCCCATTTTGAAGGATGTTCAGAAAAAAACTTTTGAAACCACTTATCCAATTGGCTGAGGTGTTTTTTGTATGAGACATTTCTTTAAATCAGATTGAAAATATTAACAGCTCAGCCTAGGGTTTGTAAACATGTGAGCTTATATAGATACACTAGACATGATGACTCTTTGTTTTCTGTAGCATTTTAAGCATTTCTAAATTCATCATTATTCAGCATTATGCAAGACTCTTTTAAAAGATTGAAACTTTTGTATTCAGACATTTAGGTTTTGATTTTTACAGTAGCAATTTACAATTCTAGCCTAGGCACAACAATTTCTAAACATTTATATGGTTGTCATAATCATATAGGCTGCAAAAAATTCAAATCTAAAATAGTGTGCCTATAAGAATGGAATTTTACTATGTTAGGCAGTCTGATCTTACTCTATCAGTACACTTGTTACATACTATCCAGACTGTCCCCATTCTGAGGTATAAAGCATGCATTGTTTTGAAACTAGTATGGTTTATTAAAAAAAATACAGTCCTAGTCCTCTTAGGGTAAAAGAAACAGTGGTATCTTGTATGCAAGTTCTTACTGAAAGTACATTGTCTTTCCATAACTCTTAACACATAGAATCCTTTCAAGGTTCCTCTTAATTACCACACAATTTCAAACTATTAATTTAAAAATGAAATACAAAATCAAACTAGTAACAATAATTTGATTGTTCAGGTAGAATGATTTCTTCTTTTCTTTCTCATAACAATGTTCTTCGTTTCATTCCTGAACTCAAAAATGTTTTGTAATAGTCTGAAAGGTGAAAACTAAGTGATGTGTTCAGTAATTTCTAAGATTTAGACCATGTGTAATTCATGAATATTGAATGTACCTTTCTTCCTTAAGATAAATAAATATTTACCTTGTATCTTCATAAGAAACAAGTCAAGAAAATAATGATTGTACAAAAGAAAGTAAGGTCAACTCATGCAGTGCCACAAAATATGAATTTGAAACCTTCAAGAATAATTTGATGTTGATTATTTTCTGGTGTTTACATTAGTATCAACACTGTTTCAGTCTTACAATGACAACAATTCATCCATTTGTGTACCTTTTGGGTTTTACTAGGGCTAGGCTGGTTCTGTGCAGTGTCTTGTCTATAAAATACTAGCATCTAGAAGAGGATAGAACCTGTGATAATCCATAGGTGGTCAAAACTGGTCAGTAGTAGTCGACTTGTAGAGGTCAATTGGAAATTTTGATAGTCAGATGAGTTTTAAAACAGCAGTTAGGCTAATTTGTGGATGATTTGTTCTGTGGATTTTTTTTCCTCAGATAACTTGATTTCATTAATGTGAAAGAGAGGAGTGAAAAAACTGTTTTGTCCCTCCAAGGTAACTCACCAGCTGGCCTTTGCCACTTTTCCAAACTGTGTAGAAGTTCCTAATAAGGTTTTTAGGTTTCATGTTTGATACGTTTAATAAAACTATGATACTGGTGATAATATGTAACAATGTTCCCTGAAAATTAAAATCCACGGTAACATGTAAGAGGACAGTTTTTACTATCAATTTAGAAACCAGACAGGTATGTAAACCAGTGATTTAACCCATTAACACTCAATCCCTCCTTTTGACGGCCCTGAGAAAGAAGCCTTAAGAAAGCATATTGTGGAAAAAGGAGAAAATGCTGGTAACCAGTATTTTCTCCTTTTCCCACAATGTTTTATACTCTTCACAGAACAAATTTTTAATTTTCAGTCACTTTTATTTTGTCGTCTGCAAACGCTTTCGATTTGGACAAGCCTAAAATATTGTTGATTGGTAATGAGTTAATCAATGAATCAACCACCCAAGTCAACCACCAATTGATCACTTGCGACCAGTATTGATCGTTTATAGCCCATTACAGTTGCCAGCCAGGTAAATACTCATACTGACCTACTCTTTGCCAACCTTGCACACTATATAACTATTTGCAGGAATAAGTGCAAAAAATATCTGTTGTAGCATTAGGAGATACTTGAAATAAATATTTAAACTGGTATAAGGGTTATTCATTACATCCAATGATTTTTTTACTAAATCCATTTTCATGTTCTAAAGAAAATACTTAAAATCATCACACATCACCGAGCAGGACATAGTCCTTTTTTTAAAATGTGTGAATCCAAGCCCTTGGTACAGCTGAAGGTACTTTTGCAGCCAGAATGGATCAAGATCACACTCAGTTGTGACAAGTTGCCATGCAGAGTAAAACATGACTTTAACATAACTAAAATGAAACATTCAAGTTCAATGTACAAATCCAATTATTGCTATTTTGAAGTTAATTCTTTGGGGAAAATACTTTCTTACAAGGCAGTATGGATCAAAGATCAGCCTGCACTTTCTGTGCAATCTGATCTTAATAAACACTGTCTGCTAAAGGTCCTTGAGTAGCACTTAGCAGCCTAAGGGTTAATACTTAATAGCATTGTGTCACGCTATAAAAGTTTAAAAACTATATAGGCATACTTTCATGCTAAGGTTTGAATTACATAAAACAAAGTCACCGTCTTAATATGGGTTGAGCAGCAGTTCATAAACAGAATTTAAAGAAGTAGAAATAGTTATATAACTTGCTCTGTAAATGCACTTCTAATTCACAGGATCAAAACTATATCAAAGATTTCAAATCTATATGTCTAGAAAGAAAGACGTTTAGATGCCTTCCTGTGGATCCGTTATCATAAATTTGTTAACAAATTTAGCATTTTTTTTTTGCTGAAATGTCACAAAATAAAATTCAAGGTATCAGAGGACTATAAATGGAGTTTACATCTTGAAGACAAATTGTAAGCCTGCCTGAGTCCTTTATGCTCCACGTAAGTGGATGTCTAGTTCGCTGAGCAGGACACGATTTTCCATTAAAAACCTTCAGTTAAATTTGTGCCCTGGGTTCGTACTAAACTGGTAGTCTAAATAAACTATCAAAAGTGTTACAGCTTGTCTTAGTGAAGCAAATAGTTTGGGCCGGAAGCCTTTACTTACAATCTCGATTTAACTTTGATAGAATTGACCGTTAAAGATTCGGGTTGTTTGGTAAAGGGTTAATCAACATCGTCACTCTTATCTTCGACATGAATACCAAAAATTTATTCTTTTTCCGTCACGCAAATACCGGCGAGATTAAAGTTTTCTCGTTAAATTATCATTGTGTTTAATCTTATACTATTTTTCGTAGTATATATACGTTTGATATTATTGTATATGAATTGTTTTTTCTGTGTCGGAGGCCTTTATTTACAACATCTTATTTAACTTTGATAAAACTGGTCGTTAAAGCTCTGGGTTGTTTGGTAAAGGGTTAATCGACATTGTCAGTTAACATGTCACAGCTATCTTCGATAGGAATGTCAAAAAAAGATTGATTCTTTTTTTCCGTAACGCAAATATAGGCGAGTCTAAAAAAAAAAAATTCGAACTATTATTGTTGTGTCTAATCCTATACTATTTATCGTAGCATATATATGCTTGATGTTATAATTACCAGTCACAGATATCTTAGAAATGAATTATCCCGTTTCCATAAAGCAAATACTGGCAAGTCTATTTTTTCCTCGGTAAACTATTTGTGTATGTGTATGTGTCTGACTTCTTTTTATTATTGTGTACATGGTGGATATTTTATGGATTCAAATGAATTTCATTATATCTCTGGGCCAGGACCTTCATCTACTTCAAATGGATAGATAGATCCTGGTATAATTAGCTATCAAATAGGGATTGTTTTGGTTAAGGATTTTATGAATTTCACCGATAAAATGACAACTCTAACAGTTAACTTTTGTAATGTTGTATTTTGTATGTTAGGCCGGTGGCCTCTATGTACATTGAGATTAAATTGAATTGAATTGAAATTGAATTGAATACAGTGGGACTTAAAAAAAAAAAAAAATTGAATTGAATTGATCGGGGCCGTTTGTAAATAAAATATTTCTTACCGTTGATTACAAGAGAGCAATGTTTATGGAACGCCATAACTGTCTTATGTTGTCCTAAAACATTTCTTTCTGTGATATTTTGGATCGTCTAGTCGTTTTTTTAGTCTATTATTTGCTATATGCGTTACGAGGTGTGGTCTTTGCATTACGTTATGTGGTCTTTATATTACGTGGTGGTGTTTTAAGATTATGTTATGGTGTTAAATTGTTATGTCATGTAGTTTCCTCGTTACCTTATGTAGTCTTCTTACTACGATGTGCGGATATTATATGACGTGATGTGGTTTTGACATTACGTTATGTTGTCTTTATATAACGTGATGGTGTTTTTAGATTACATTATGGTGTCAAATTGTTTTGTCATGTATTTTCCTTGTTACTTTATGTAGTATACTTATTGCGTTGTGGGGATATGATATGACGTGATGTGGTATTGACGTTACGTTATGGTGTTTTCCCTTATCATGATGATATATCTTTAATACATTATGTTATTAAATTGTTATGTCATATAGTTTCCCCATTACCTTATGTAGTCTTCTTGTTACGTTGTGGGGATACTATAAGACGCGATGTGGTTTTGAGATTACGTTATGGTGTTTTCCTTTAACATGATGATGTCTTTTTAATACACCATGATATTTAATTGTTATGTCATGTAGTTTTCGCATTACGTTTGGTGGTCTTCTTATTACGTTGTGTTGTTATTATATTACGTGATGTGGTTTTGAACTTACATTATGGCCTTTTCCTTAATCGTTATGATGTCGTTTTAATACATTCTTTGGTAAAATTGTTGTATCATGCAGTTTTCACATTACGTTTTGTAGTCTTGTATTACGTTCTGTGGTTATTATATGACGTGGTGTTGTTTTGAGATAATGTTATGGTCATTATTTATGAAAGAATTGTGCGCAAAGGAGAAGTGCTTTTGTAAGCAATTTCTTCTTTCCGAAAATGCTTTCTACTAAGTAAATACTTATTTTAACCAGTACAAGATCGCTTTGAATTTTCGTGTGCAAGTTTTAATTTGGACAGGTCTGAAATTTTGTCGTTTGGTAATAGGTTAACCTTTTATTACGAAATCCCGACTTTTAACACCTCTGTGAAAGAAACCGTTTGAAAACATTGTGGGAAAAGAAGAAAATGTTAACGTAGGTAACCAGCATTTTCTCCTTTTCCCACAATGTTTTCTTCACTTCCTGAAACAAATTTCAAATCTTTGGTCACATTTATAATATCATCTGCAATGCTTTCAATTTGGACAAGCCTAAAAATTTGTTGCTTGGTAAAGAGTTGATATGTCAAAGAATAAGGACATTTGATGTATAATCGATAGCTATCCGAAGGAACTCCATGTGTATTATTCTGTTTGGTTAAGTTCGACAAAAAATGACAAAAAGTTGAAAGCAATCCAAATGATTTTCACATGCAGTCGTTAATTATCTATACCCCTTATAGCCCAGTTTAGAACGCCATATTAACTCCTTCACTACCGAATAAATAAATTGTATTTGTTCATTGGCTAAAAATTGTGGTGGCATATTTCTGCTGCGAGATACGAGAAAGCTATTGCTATAACTTAAGAGAAGTATCGTGATAAAACACAAAAAGTTCATGATAATTCTTACTGTTATCGTATTTTTTTTTTGCTTTCGTGCCCACAGCTGACATTCATGGTACCTATAAATAGATACGGTTTCGGGACACCTTCGTCTACAAACTTATGAATTCTCCTTTTCCCTGAATGGTTTTAAAGTTGTTTGTGCGAGGCATTTCGAGGCGTCTTTGTGATTTTACTGACCTCTATTCATTACGAGTATTGCCAAAATTTACCACTTAAGCTACAATTGTTAATGATTCGAAATTTTACTTACTGAAATCTTATTAAAGGGTAACTCTTAGATTTCAAAATCGAGCAATACTAAACTAGATTATGTTCACAAAAATTGTTCTAGTGTTCTGTGATGCTAATTTCACGAGATATAGAGGTTTAAGCTTCGGATTTTCACATGTCTGAAAGTCGCTTACTGAAAAAATTGTGACTTCCAGTAGTTTTGTCGTGGCGTCACAAGTGTGAGAAGATATGGTCATTATATATGAACTTATGCAGAAATATTAGAAAAATACATGATGTTTGGAAAGATATAAATCGCTTTATCACGTTTTGAACAGTCCCATGTGTACTGCAGAATTCCAATCTCTATCGCTCTTACACCTTACTACAATCAAAGGACTGAAATTTTGAATTAATTAACTTAGTGGAGATAGTACCAATGAAACTGAAAAGTTATTCTTCTGGTGGGGAACAGAACTGTCTTGAAATTTATTTCTTGAAGTTATTTCAATTATACCACTGCCTCATCAACGAATTTTAATAGCTATATATAGAAAAGGAAAGAATAACTCAAGATAGTTGAAGCATGCCAAAAGTCTCTTCTACTAGGTGGTAGAAAGAAGAAGGAACGTTGCAATGTGAAAAGGAAATAATTCGAGTTCAGTTCTAAGGCTGTTTCTACCAAATATAGGACACCGTCGATCATTTAAAGGTCTACAAATCCTGCACAGTCTGATTTTGATCTACACCATCAATGATAGCATTTTACGGGAGAATTAAAAGGCTTGATCTACCATAGAGAAAGTATCCTCTGTTTAACGCGATCTACCATAGAGAAAGTATCCTCTGTTTAACGCTTTCGAACATTCAATCCAGCACACGTCCTGAATTTGTCGTTAAAGTTAAATCCATTCTTTTTTCTCTTGATCTTCATTTATTTTCCTATATGTGTGTGTGTTGTTTTTTACAATTTCAAATTTGTTTCTTTCTTTTTGCCTCCTGCATTCAAACCTTTATATCAGGCAGTAAACGTTTTTGAACGTCTGCAAAAATCAAGGTCAGTCCATTTCCTAATTACTGACACATATAAGGCATGGCATTTAAAAGGAAATACCAACATGGACAAAAATTACTTAATTTTCTTCTTCGATATTTCTGGCTGTAATCATGTGCGAGATAACAGATGCTGACCATAAAATTGCGTACAAACTCTGCACAAAAATATAGTGTGCCAACCTTTTTTTTGAGAAAAGAATTGTGTGCTCCATCCATGTAGAGGAGCAAAGGGTTAATTCGGAGCCTCTTCGATGTTGGTATTGCATCGTTGTGGTTTCACATGTCTATTTTTTCTCACCCGGATTGCATCTGGAGGTTAACAAGCGCTTTTCATATACATGTCATGTACAAAGTTGCTCTTTTATTTTCACGACCATATTGAACCCTTTTTTCTTATAAAATGTAAATGGAACTTGGAATTTTACACAGGTTAAATGGGTAGGTCGAACATCATAGCTTTTGTATTTTCATCATTCATACCATCTTGAATAAAAAAGATTCCCGTAAACTGCCTCACTCTCCCAGTCATGTGAAAGAGATGTGTAATCAACAGTGAATTTACCATTGACTTCTTGCCCCGTTTCAATTCTTGTGTGGTCCAAAGGCTGCTAAATGACTTTTTGCGGACAATGTTTATCAAGATCAGACTGCACAGAACGTGCAATCTGATCTTATTTACAGTGTCTGATACGGAGATATCTATTTTTGTATCTCCAAAAACTAGCAACATTCGAAATCTTGCAATCGGCTTAAAAGTTTATTTAACCTTTTGAGGATGAATGGTAAATCTGATATTAAGCCACGTCATTCGGTTCAGACAGACAGACAGACAGACAGACGAATAAAGAGTCATCTCCTGGCCCGAAATAGTGCTTAAACTTGGCACCCGGCATAAGTTAGAAATTTTTGTGAAGGAAAAGTCATCTCCCGACATGATGGAGGGTAAGGCTGGGAGAAAAAAGTCAGTATCAGAGCAAATTAACAGTACACAGAAGCCGAAATAAGTGAGGAGTAACATCCGGATTATCGAAAATTTCACAAACTCGCACAGGTATGCAAACTACATTTTCGCTTTTGGCTATAATTGCCCTTTAACGTAGTGGACCCGTAATAGAAAACCGCTATTTCCACTACAATAACATCCTACAAAATTTCCTAGGATTAAAAATGGGTATTATTTTACTACTTTCACCGAGCCACCATTTCCTTTTTATCATTCCTAGAACTATCATTTATAAATCTAAAACCACTATATTCTCATGATAGCTATCTCGCATCTCGTGGCAGAAATATGACACCATAAAAATACATTTCCATTGAAATATGAAGAAACAGTTCATTTATAATCTAGAATGAAAACGTGAACAACGTGGATCAGAGATCAGACTGCACATTACGAAAAGTTTTAATAAATGATTCTGCCGTTGTCTGAAGTTGAAGGACGATCGAAGTTATTTTTACAAACGGTGTCACATTCCCGTACATAGCCGAACGATTAGTCCTCACCACGTCGTAATGAAAAAACGACATCACGTAATGTTTTAACCACACAACGTAACAAGAAGAGTAGGATAAGGTAATTTGAAAACAACTCGACAAAGCAATTAAACCAAACCAGATATTAAAAAGACATCACCATAGTTAAAGAGAATAACATAACGTAATGCCGGGGTTTTTCGATAACTCCTTACTAAACGACAAAGTTTTGGACTGGTCCAAATTGGTAGCGTAGCAGGAGCTTTTTTTAAATGGTGTCACGAGAAATCGTCCCCTGTAGAAATCGTCCCAAAACTGCTTGAGGACGATTTTCCCGGAGAAATCGTTCCCTTTAATAAATTTTAGAGAAATCGTCCCGATATTCAAAATTCTTATACAGTTTTGCTGTTAAGGTTGTCTATGAAAATATTTTTTCATTTTAGCACACCTGAGCACGAAGGTTTTGTGAATGGTCATTGTCCAGCGTCCATCTGTCAACAATTCCTTTAAATATCTTCTTTTCTTAAACTGGTGGGCCAATCATCTTGAAACTTGGCAGGCATGTTCCTTTGGTAAAGCTCTACTAAATTTGCTATAATAATTGAATTAACCCATTCACTCTGGTTGCCATGGCAACAAAAAAGGAAAAATTTACAGCATCTTTAAAAATCTTCTTGTCTGAAACGAGAAAGCCCATCGCTTTGGTATTTGGTATGTACATGTATATAGTATCTCCTAGTAGTCTTCTGCCAAGTTTTTTCAAATGATACACCTCGGGTCAAAAATGGCCCCGCCCCGTGGGTCGTAACTTCGAACATAGGAACAAAGAAGGAAAACTTTGAAATTTTTAGCTCACAAGAGCACGAAGTGCTCATGGTGAGCTTTTGTGATCGCTCAATGTCCGTCGTCCGTCGTGCGTCATCCACAATTTCTTTAAACATCTTCTTCTCCTAAACCACTGGGCCAATCTTGATGAAACTTGGCAGGGATGTTCCTTGGGTGAAGTTCTACCAAAGTTGTTCAAGAGATTGAATCCCACCCGTAACTCTGGTTGCCATGGCAACCAAAAGGAAAAAAAATAGCAAAATCTTTCAAGATTTCTGAAACTAGAAGGCGTAGAGCTTTGAAATTTGGTATGTAGCATCTCCTAGCAGGCCTCTACGAAGACTGTTCATATGATGCCCCTGGGGTCAAAACTGGCCCTGCCCCGGGGGTCACAAGTTTGAAACATAGGAACAAAGACGGAAAACTTTAAAATTCTTCATCTCTGAAACTAGAAGGTGCAGAGCTTTGATATTTGGTATGTAGCATCTCTTAGTGGACCTCTACCAAGATTATTCATATTTTACCCCTGGGGTCAAAACTGGTCCCGCCCCTGGGGTCACAAGTTTGAAACATAGGAACAAAGACGGAAAACTTTAAAATTCTTCATCTCTGAAACTAGAAGGTGCAGAGCTTTGATATTTGGTATGTAGCATCTCCTAGTGGACCTCTATCAATATTGTTCATATGATACCCCTGGGGTCAAAACTGGTCCCGCCCCTGGGGTCACAAGTTTGAAACATAGGAACAAAGAAGGAAAACTTTAAAATTCTTCATCTCTGAAACTAGAAGGTGCAGAGCTTTGATATTTGGTATGAAGCATCTCCTAGTGTACCTCTACCAAGTTTGTTCATATGATGCCCCTAGGGTCAAAACTGGCCCTGCGCCGGGGGTCACAATTTTGAAACATAGGAACAAAGAAGGAAAACTTTAAAAATCTTCTTCTCTGAAATAAGAAGGTGCAGAGCTTTGATATTTGGTATGTAGCATCTCCTAGTGGACCTCTACCAAGAATGATCATATGATGTCCCTGAGCTCAAAACTAGCTCTGTCCCGGGGGTCCCAAGTTTGTAACAAAGGAACAAAGAAGGAAATCTTTAAAATTCTTCTTCTCTGAAACTAGAAGGCGTTGAGCTTTGATATTTGGTATGTAGCATTTCCTAGTGGACCTCTACCAAGATTGTTCATGTGATGTCCCTGGGGTCAAAACTGGCACTGCCCCGGGGGTCACAAGTTTAAAACATAGGAACAAAGAAGGAAAACTTAAAAATTCTTCTTCTCTGAAACTAGAAGGCATAGAGCTTTGATATTTGGGATGATATAGCATCTCTTAGTGGACTTCTACAGTGTCTTCATAATATGTCCCCTGGGTCAAAACTTGCCCTGCCCCAGAGGTCACAAATTCGAAACATAGGAACAAAGAAGGAAAACTTTAAAATTCTACATCTCTGAAACTAGAAGGTGTAGAGCTTTGATATTTTGTAAGTAGCATCTCCTAATGGACCTCTACCAAGTTTTTTCTTAGGATGCCCCTGGAGTCCAAACCGGCCCCGTCCCAGGGACCACAAGTTTGATTTTACAGCTTAGTACTCAGGTGAGCGATATAGGACCATCATGGTGCTCTTGTTTCTTTTTCTTTGAAACTGGAAGGCTTGGAGCTTTGATATTTGGTATGAAGCATCTCCTAGTAGAACTCTACCAAGATTGTTCATATGATGCCCCTTGGGTCAAAACTGGCCCTGCGCCGGGGGTCACAATTTTGAAACATAGGAACAAAGAAGGAAAACTTTAAAAATCTTCTTCTCTGAAACTAGAAGGTGCAGAGCTTTGATATTTGGTATGTAGCATGTCCTAGTGGACCTCTACCAAGATTGTTCATATGATGTCCCTGAGGTCAAAACTAGCTCTATCCCGGGGGTCCCAAGTTTGTAACAAAGGAACAAAGAAGGAAATCTTTAAAATTCTTCTTCTCTGAAACTAGAAGGCGTTGAGCTTTGATATTTGGTATGTAGCATTTCCTAGTGGACCTCTACCAAGATTGTTCATGTGATGTCCCTGGGGTCAAAACTGGCACTGCCCCGGGGGTCACAAGTTTAAAACATAGGAACAAAGAAGGAAAACTTAAAAATTCTTCTTCTCTGAAACTAGAAGGCATAGAGCTTTGATATTTGGGATGATATAGCATGTCTTAGTGGACTTCTACAAAGTGTCATCATAATATGTCCCTTGGGTCAAAACTTGCCCTGCCCCAGAGGTCACAAATTCGAAACATAGGAACAAAGAAGGAAAACTTTAAAATTCTACATCTCTGAAACTAGAAGGTGTAGAGCTTTGATATTTTGTAAGTAGCATCTCCTAATGGACCTCTACCAAGTTTTTTCTTAGGATGCCCCTGGAGTCCAAACCGGCCCCGTCCCAGGGGCCACAAGTTTGATTTTACAGCTTAGTACTCAGGTGAGCGATATAGGACCATCATGGTCCTCTTGTTTCTTTTTCTCTGAAACTGGAAGGCTTGGAGCTTTGATATTTGGTATGTAGCATCTCCAAGTGGACCTCTACCAAATTTGTTCATATGATCCAACTGGGCCAATACTGGCCAGGGGGGCACAAGTTTCAACATGGGAACAAAGAAGCAAAACTTTAAAATTATTCTGTTCTGAAACTGGAAGGCGTGGAGCTTTGATATTTGGTGTGTAGCATCTCCTAGTGGAACTCTACCAAGTTTGTTCATATAATGCCCTGAGGTCAATACTGGCCCCGCCCAGGGGATCACAAGTTTGAACATAGGTACAAAGAATGAAAACTTTAAAATTCTTCTTCTCTGAAAGTGACAGGCATATATTTTTGATATTCGGTATCTAGCATCTCCTAGTGGACCTCTACCAAGTTTGTTCATATGATGTCCCTGGGGGTCAAACTGGCTCCACCCCGGGGTCACAAGTTCGATCAAAGGAACAAATAAGGAAAACTTTAAAATTCTTCTTTCCTAAAACTAGAAGGCATAGAGGTATATTATTTGGATGTAGTGAACCTGTTCTAAGTTTGTTAGCCCACCTGAGCACAATGTGTCCATTCAGTTCAAAAATGGGCACCTGGGCTCATAAACTAGGTCTCTGGGTCAAATGAAAGTAATACCTTATTGGCACTCTCGAGGCCACATTTATTGCTCAAAGGACCTAAAATTTGGATAATTGTCATAATAAAATCTGGGATGAGTTTGGATTCAGGTCAGCTGGGATAATAAACTAGGTCACTAGGAAAAATTAAAGTAATACCTTGTGGGCCCTCCAGAGGCCACATTTTGTGCTTAATTGACTTGAAATTGTTCAGAATGTTTGTTTTGATAAAATCTCACATGAGTTTGAATTTGGGTCATGCAGGGTTTAAAACTAGGTTACTCGGTCAAATTAAAGAAATACCTTATGGGCACTCTAGATACCATATTTATTGTCCAACTGATAAGAAAATTGGTCCAAATGTTTGTCTTGATGAAATCTAGGATGAGTTCAAAATTGAGTCCCGGGGGTCATAATCTAGGTCACTAGGTCAAATTAAAGAAATACCCTGTAGGTACCCTAGAGGCTACATTTCTTACTCAACTGACTTGAAAATTAGTTGGAATGTTTGTCTTGATGAAATATAGGATGGGTTAAAAATAGGGTAACCTTGGGTCATAAACTAGGTCACTAGGTCAAATTTCAGAAATACCTTTGTTGGCACTCTGAATGCCACATTTATTGCTCCATTAAGTTGTAAACTGTTCAGAATGTTTGTCTCAATAAAATTTTTGATGAGTTCTAAATTGGTTCACATCGGTTGATAAATTAGGTCACTAGGTCAGCTTAAAGAAATTCCTTGTGGATGCCATAGAGACCACATTTTAAGCTCAACTGAACTTACAATTTGTCGGAAATTGAATTAAGCATGTGGAGTGAATTTTGCCTATTGACTCAGTTGAGCGATCCAGGACCATCATGGCCCTCTTGCTTTGTTGTAACCTAAGTGTTTACTTTGTGTTATGGTTTTCTTATGGTTGTAGACCGGTAACAATTCCAGTACAGAATGGAACAAAATTTCTCGTTAGTTTATAATTACGGATTTATATACAGACGTAATACTTTTGCACATATTCATCCGACCAAGAATTTCTTTGGTGTCTTTCTCGAAATTATTTGTTGATAATTTGGTTAGTTTCAAAAAACGGGGCGTTAATCATTATCTCATTTTGTAATGAGAATATAGTAGAGTTAATACGGTCGAGTTTTTTCAATAATTGAGTCTGAAATGAAAACACAATGGTGAAGTTTTACCAAAGGCCGATCGAGGATTTTTTGCTGGGGTGGAAGGGTGGGTTATTCCGGAAAGCCCGAAATCAAATTTTTGAACTGAAACGCAATCAGCCTCGCCTGAGAGGCCATCTCTATAAGGCAGAAACCTTCATTAAGCGACCGAGAGTCAATATCCCAGTAAGATTATTGAAAAAAAGACGAGAGACAACATGGTATATCACTCGAATTTTTTTTTTCAGCTAACTCTTTGTTGTCAGTATTTGGTAAATTTTCCTAGCAGACAATGGTTACTCTGAAAATTCTAGGGGGGTAGGGAGGGGGTTGGGGTCCGGACCCCTCTGAACCCACCAGAATGTGCAGTCTGATCTCTGATCCACATCGTCCACATTTTCATGGGGTATGTTTGTGAAAATCATTTGGATTGGTTTCAACTTTTTGCATTTTTGTCGAACTTAACCAAACAGAATAATACACATAGAGTTCCTTCGGATAGCTATAGATTATATATCAAATGTCTTTGTTCTTTGATATATAAATCCATTACCAAGTGACAAAATTTCAAACATGTCCAAAATAAAAGTTGCACACGAAAATTCAAAGCGATTGTGTACTGGTTAAAATAAGTATTTACTTAGTAGAAAGCATTTGGGGAAAGAAGAAATTGCTTACAAAAGCACTTCTCCTTTGCTCACAATGCTTTCATTCATAATGACCATAACATAATCTTAAAACAACACCACGTCATATAATAACCACACAACGTAATAAGAATACTACATAAAGTAATGTGAAAACTACATGAAATAACAATTAGATAAAACGGTGTATTAAAAAGACGTCATCATGATAAAGGAACACCATAACGTAATCTCAAAACCACATCACGTCCTATTATATCCCCATAACGTAATAAAAACACTACATAAGATAAAGAGGAAACTACATAACAAAACAATTTAACACCATAATGTAATCTAAAAACACCATCACGTAATATAAAGACTACATAACGTAATCTCAAAACCACATCACGTCATATAATATCCGCACATCGTAGTAAGAAGACTACATAAGGTAATGAAGAAACTACATGACATAACAATTTAACACCATAACATAATCTTAAAACACCACCACGTAATATAAAGACCACATAACGTAATGCAAAGACCACACCTCGTAACGCATATAGCAAATAATAGACTAAAAAAACGACTAGATGATCCAAAATATCACATAAAGAAATGTTTTAGGACAATATAAGACAGTTATGGCGTTCCATAAATATGGAACGCCATAACTGTCTTATGTTGTCATAAAACATTTCTTTATGTGATATTTTGGATCATCTAGTCGTCTTTTTATTCCATTATTTGCTATATGCGTTACGAGGTGTGGTCTTTGCATTACGTTATGTGGTCTTTATAGTACGTGATGATGTTTTAAGATTACGTTGTGGTGTTAATTTGTTATGTCATGTAGTTTCCTCATTACCTTATGTAGTCTGCTTATTACGTTGTGGGGATATTATATGACATGATGTGGTTTTGAGATTACGTTATGTAGTTTTTATTTTGCGTGATGGTGTTTTTAGATTACATTATGGTGTTAAATTGTTTTGTCTTGAAGTTTCCTCATTACCTTATGTAGTATTTTTATTACGTTGTGGGGATATGATAGGACGTGATGTTGTTTTGAGATTACGTTATGGTGTTAAATTGTTATGTAAAGCAATTTCCTTAGTACCTTATGTAGTATTCTTATTACGTTGTGGGGATATGATATGACGTGATGTTGTTTTGAGATTACGTTATGGTGTTAAATTGTTATGTAAAGTTAATACCTTAAGTAGTATTTTTATTACGTTGTGGGGATATGATATGACGTGATGTCGTTTTGAGATTATATTATGGTGTTTTCCTTTATCATGATGACGTCTTTTTAATACACCGTTTTATCTAATTGTTATTTCATGTAGTTTTCTCACTACTTTATGTAGTATTCTTGTTACGTTGTGTGGTTATTATATGACGTGGTGTTGTTCTGAGATTATCTTATGGTCAGTATTTATGAAAGCATTGTGAGCAAAGGAGAAGTGCTTTTGTAAGCAATTTCTTCTTTCCCAAAATGCTTTCTACTAAGTAAATACTTATTTTAACCAGTACACAATCGTTTTGAATTTTCGTGTGCAACTTTTATTTTGGACAGGTCTGAAATTTTGTCATTTGGTAATAGGTTTATATATCAAAGAATAGTTCGACAAATATGCAAAAATTTGAAACCAATCCAAATTATTTCACAGAAATACCCCATATAGCTCAGTTCAGCACGCCATATTAACTCTTTCACTACCGAATAAATAAATTGTATTTGTTCATTGGCTAAAAATACACTTCCATTGCAAAACAAAGAAACGGTTTATTTTAAATCTAGAATGAAAATGTGGACGATGTGGATCAGAGATCAGACTGCACATTCTGTGCAGTCTTATCTTGATTGACACAGTCCACAAAAGCTCATTGTGTCGTCAACAGTAAGGAAAGAATTTTAACAAATAACGCACCTATACCATAATTAATATTATAACGTTGAAAATGGCTTCATCAACAGAAACTTTTGATCTACTTTACGCAGATGGGTTTGCGTCGACTAATGACGGATAACAAAAATTATGGTTTTGCTGACATCGAAATTGGGACATGGGCGGATAAATGGTTGGTTCAAAGGGGTCCGGACCCCCGCCCCTTCCCCACCCCCCCCCCTAGAATTTTCAGAGTAACCATTGTCTGCTAAGAAAATTCACCAAGTACCAACAACATAGAATAAGCTGGAAAAAAAATCGAGTGATATACCATGTTGTCTCTCGTCTTTTTTTCAATAATCTTACTGGGATATTGACTCTCGGTCGCTTAATGAAGGCTTCTGCCTTATAGAGATGGTCTCTCAGGCGAGGCTGATTGCGTTTCAGTTCATAAATTTTATTTCGGATTTTCCGGAATCCTCTCTCTTTGGTCATTTGAGCAATAAATGTGGCCTCTAGAGTGCCAACAAGGTATTAATTTAATTTGACCCAGAGACCTAGTTTATGACCCGGGTGACCCAATTTAAACTGAGTGGACACGTTGTGCTCAGGTGGGCTAACAAACTTAGAACAGGTTCACTACATACCAAATAACATAGCTCTATGCTTTCTAGTTTTAGGAAAGAAGAATTTTAAAGTTTTCCTTCTTTGTTCATTTGATCGAACTTGTGACCCCTGGGGCGGGGCCAGTTTGATCCCCAGGGACATCATATGAATAAACTTGGTAGAGGTCCACTAGGAGATGCTAGATACCGAATATCAAAGCTATATGCCTTTCAGTTTCAGAGAAGAAGAATTTTACAGTTTTCCTTCTTTGTTCCTATGTTCAAACTTGTGACCCCTGGGGCGAGGCCAGTATTGACCCCAGGGGCATCATACGAACAAACTTGGTAGAGGTCCACTAGGAGATGCTACAAACCAAATATCAAAGCTCCACGCCTTCCAGTTTCAGAAGAGAATACTTTTAAAGTTTTCCTTCTTTGTTCCCATGTTCAAATTTGTGCCCCCCTGGGCGGGGCCATTATTTGCCAAGTAGGATCATATGGACAAACTTGGTAAAGGTCCACTAGGAGATGTTACATACCAAATATCAAAGCTCCACGCCTTCCAGTTTCAGAGAAGAAGAATTTCAACGTATTCCTTCTTTGTTCCTATGTTCGAACTTGTGGCCCTCGGGACGGGGCCATTTCTGACCCGAGGGGCATCATTTGAACACACTTGGCAGAAGATTACTAGGAGATACTACATACCAAATATCAAAGCTATGGGCCTTCTGGTTTCAGACAAGAAGATTTTTAAAGATGCTGTAAATTTTTCCTTTTTTGTTGCCATGGCAACCAGAGTTAATTTGCAGTCTTCAATTCTTTTAAAAAATTTCGTAGAGCTTTACCCGAGGAACATGCCTGCCAAATTTCAAGATGATTGGCCCACCGGTTTAAGAGAAGAAGATGTTTAAAGGAATTATTGACAGACGGACAGATGGACGCCGGACAATGACCGTTCACAAAACCTCACCTTAGCACTTCGTGCTCAGGTATGCTAAAAAGAAAAAAATATTTTCATAAACAACCTTAACAGCAAAATTGTATATGAATTCTGAGTATCGAGCGGTAGGATTTCTCCAAAATTTATTTAAGGGAACGATTTCTCCGGAGAAATCGTCCTCAAGCAGTTTTGGGACGATTTCTCCAGGGGACGATTTCTCATGACACTAGTTGAAAAAAAAGCTCCTGCTACGCTACCAATTTGGACCAGTCGAAAATTTTGTCCCGTGGTAAGGGGTTATTGAGAATCCCTGGCATTACGTTATGTTATTCTCTTTAACTATGGTGATGTCTTTTTAATATTTTGTTTGGTTTAACTGCATTGTCGAGTAGTTTTCAAATTACCTTATGTACTCTTCTTGTTACGTTGTGTGGTTATAACATTACGTGATGTCGTTTTTTCATTACGACGTGGTGATGACTAATCGTTCGGCTATGTACGGAAATGTGACACCGTTTGTAAAGATAACTTCGATCGTCCTTCAACTTCAGACAACGGCGGAATCATTTATTAAAACTCTTTTTCTTATGTTGACGACACAAGGAGCTTTTGTGGACAGTGAAGATTAAGATCAGACTGCACGTTCTGTGCAGTCTGATCTCTGATCCACATTGTTCACGTTTTCATTCTAGATTATAAATGAACCGTTTCTTCATCTTGCAATGGAAATGCATTTTATGGTGGCATATTTCTGCCACGAGATGCGAGATAGCTATCATGAGAATAAAGATCTAGATGGTTTTAGATTTATAAATGATAGTTCTAGGAAGGATAAAAAGGAAAAGGTGGCTCGGTGAAAGTAGTAAAATAATACTTATTTTTAATCTTAGCAAATTTTGTAGGATGATATGGTAGTGGAAATAGCAGTTTTCTATTTACGTACGTTAAAGGGCAACTACAGTCAATATTGAAAATGCTGCATACCTGTGCGAGTTTGTGAAATCTTCTCTAAACCGGATGTGACTCCACACTTATTTCGGCGTCTGTGTACTGTTAATTTGCTCTGATACTGATTTTTTTCTCACAGCCTTATCCTCTCTCATGTCGGGAGATGACTTTTCCGTCACAAAAATTCCTATCGTATGCTGGGTCCCAAGTTTTAAGCACTATTTCAAGCCAGGAGATGACTCCTTATTCGTCTGTCTGTCTGTCTGTCTGTCAGATTTACCATTCATCCTCAACAGGTTGAATAAACCTTTATGCCGATTGCAAAATTTCGAATATTGTTAGTTTTTGGAGATACAAAAATAGATATTTCCGTATCGGACTCTGTAAATAAGATCAGATTGCACGTTCTGTGCAGTCTGATCTTGATAAACATTGTTCGCAAAAGGTCATTGAGCAGCCTTTGGGCAACACAAAAATTGAAAAGGGGCAAGAAGTCAATGGTAAAATCGCTGTTGATTATACATCTCTTTCATATGACTGAGAGAGAGAGAGAGAGAGAGAGAGGGGACAGAGAGGCAGTTTACGGGAATCTTTGAGATGCTATGAATGACAAAAATACAAAAGTTATGACGTTCGACCTACCCATTTAACCTGTGTAAAATTCCAAATTCCATTTACATTTTATAGGAAAGAAGGTTCAATATGGTCTTGAAAACAAAGGAGCAACTTTGTACATGGCATGTTTTTGACAAGTG
This sequence comes from Tridacna crocea, assembly GCA_943736015.1. NCBI lineage: Eukaryota > Metazoa > Mollusca > Bivalvia > Cardiida > Cardiidae > Tridacna > Tridacna crocea. The sequence continues at coordinate 50,963,873 of OX031063.1, forward strand.
CTTGTTAACCTCCAGATGCAAACTGGTTAAAAAAAATAGATATGTGAGACCACAACGATGCGATACCAACATCGAAGAGGCTCCGAATTAACCCTTTACTCCTCTACATGGATGGAACACGCAATTTTTTTCTCAAAATAAAAGGTTGGCACACGAATGTAGGTAAAAATGTCAGAGGTAAAAAATGCCATAGGAAAAATGTCATAGGTAAAAATTTCATAGGTAAAAATGTCAGATGTATTTATCATAGTATAAATATATGGGGTTAGCTCAGGTGGTCAAGGCTTAGCAAGTTCGAAATCTTGTCGGGGTTCACTTATTCCTGGCCTCTGAATCATCTGAGATAGCAATCAGTCAAAATCAAGATTGGTATACAGAAGAACTAAGATCACATACTATTGTCGAAGATACTTTTTTCACAAATGTTTTTACCAAGGTTTGCAATTAACTCAAAAATTGAAATTTGTTTCCAGCAGGGCAGAAACAGTGCGGGAAAAGGAGACAATGCTGGTTACCAGCATTTTCTCATTTTCCCATAATGTTTTTTATAGGCTCCTATCTCGGGGTCGTTAAAACCAGGGGTTAACTCGGCAACATGTAATGTTATCATTGCTGAATGAAATAGAAAATTATTTCACAGTATGGCATGGATATGATGAAGGTACATGTAAATACATGTAAATACATAATAGATAAATGTATAGGACAACTGGTATATTATCAAATCTACAAAGGATGGCTTTACTACAGTGGATCTGGTGAGAGGCCAGAGCCACATTTTTTTTCATATCATATACTTAAATATATAGTATCTCTGACATTTTTACCTATGGCATTATTAACTATGGCATATTTACCACTTTGACATTTTTACCTATGACATTTTTACCAATGACATTTTTTCCTATGGCATTTTTACCTCTGACATTTTTACCGCACACCTGGCAGACTATAATTTTGTGTAGAGTCTGTATGCAGTTTTATATTTTTAATTTGCGCTGTGCACAATTCTATGGTCAGCATCTGTTATCTCGCACATGATTACAGCGAGAAATATTGAAGAAGAAAATTAAGTAATTTTTGTCCACGTTGGTATTTCCTTTTAAATTTTATGCCTTACATGACTTTTGTCTCAGTGATTAGGAAATGGACGGACCCTGTTTTTTGCAGACTTTCAAAAACGTTTACTGCCTGATATAATGGGTAGAACGGCAGGAGGCAATTCAGACAATCTTTTAACGTTGTTCTTGATGAAAGAAACAAATTTGAAATTGTAAAAAAAGAAAATCATAGGAAACTAATGAAGATTAAGAGAAAAAAGAATGGATTTAACTTTAATGGCAAATTCAGGACGTGTGCTGGATTTAATGTTCGTAAGTGTTAAACAGAGGATACTTCCTCTATGGTAGATCATGCCTTTTAATCCCCCCAAGCTAAAGGAGACAGGTAAAATGCTATCATTGATGGTGTAGATCAAAATCAGACTGTGCAGGATTTGTAGACCTTTAAATGATCGGCGGTGTCCTGTATTTGGTAGAAACAGCCTTAGAACTAAACTCGAATGGTTTCCCTTACACATTGCAACGTTCTTTCTTCTTTCTACCACCTAGTAGAAGAGGCTTCAACTACATGTATCTTGAGTTATTCTTTCCTTCTCTATATACATATCTATGTTTTAAAATTCGATGATGAGGCAGTGATATAACTGAAATAACTTCAGAAATAAATTTCAAAATAGTTTTTTCCCCACCAGAAGAATAACTTTTCCATTTCATTAGTACTATCTCCACTAAGCTAATAAATTCAAAATTTCTGTCCTATGATTGTAGTAAGATGCAAGAGCGATAGAGATTGGAATTCTGCAGGACACATGTGATTGAAATGTGATGAAGCGATTTATATCTTTAAAAATATGCAGTTTTCTCCGATTTCTGCGTATGTTCATATATAGTGACCATATCTTCTCACACTTGTGACGCCACGACAAAACTACTGGAAGTCACAATTTTTTCAATAAGCGACTTTCAGACATGTGAAAATCTGAATTTTAAACGTCTGTATTTCGTGAAGTTAGCATCATAGAACACTAGAACATTTTTTTTGTTAACATACTCTAGTTTAGTTTTATTCGATTTTGAAATTTTAGTCTGGAGTTACCCTGTTTAAGATTGCAGTAAGTAAAATTTCGAATTGTAGCTTAATTGGTAAATTTTGGCAATACTCAAAATGAACAGAGGTCTGTAAAATCACAGAGACGCCTCGAAATGCCTCCCACAAACAACTTCAAAACCATTCAGGGAAAAGGAGAATTCATAAGTTTGTGCACGAAGGTGTTCCGAAACCGTATCTATTTATAGGTACCATGAATGTCAGTTGTGGACACGAAAGCAGAAAAAAATTACGATAACAGTAAAAATTATCGTGATATTTTTATCATGGACTTTTTGCGTTTTATCACGACATTTCTCTTAAGTCAGTATCGCAATAGCTATCTCGTATCTCGCGGCAGAAATATGCCACAACAATTTTTAGCCAATGAACAAATACAATTTATTTATTCGGTAGTGAAAGAGTTAATATGGCGTTCTAAACTGGGCTATAAGGGGTATAGATAATAATGACTGCATGTGAAACAAGAAAAAGTTGATGCAAAGCATCAAAGTCGCCGCAAAGAAATGTGTTTAAAGCTTCAAGAAAACCAGGGCATGTAAGTAAATGTCAGTTTTCATCAGCAGATTTTTCAACACATTATGAAATTGATATAACTGCGAATCTATATCAAAACTTGTGTTCTGTTACAGTATCTAATAACCTCGCACAGCGCTCTCTTAGCTCTTTTCCAAACGACAAATATTAGACTCTTCCAAATTCAAAGAGTTGGGAGACGACAATTCTAAAAAGCTGCAAAAATGGTGGAAAATTCGCTAGTGGGGGGAGTATTTGATAAAGGAGAAATTGCTTATAACGAGCAATTTCTCCTTATCCAACATGTTTTTTCCAAAAAAAATTGACAGCATACATGTGATAACATAACCCGTGTATGTTTGGGAAAGTGTTAAAAACAGGGCTAAGTTACTAAAATGTTGCTGTCCTAGGAAAGTATGATTCAAGAGGACGTAAGTTTGCAAGGCATGCTTTCAATTTAAACAAGTCTAAAACTATACTGTTTGGTGAACAGTGTTGACAAAGAATCGTGGTTTTGCATCGCGCTTCATGAACAACACAGCGAAAAAGTGGCCTGTTTCCAGATTTTTTTCCACAAATTAAATAAATGCAGAGCTGGGTGAGAACTAAACAAAGCTGTTCTAAAAGATCTTTGTTTTAAAAACTAAACTTAGAAAGAAGTAACCAATAATGGTCAGATACAATCATAACCATCATACTCGTTCTTCGGCGGAATTTAACACAATTTCAGCAATGCACGATTTTAGTAGTGGTCATTCAACAAAAACACACAAATAGTAGGAAAAACTAGGTACTAAATAATCAAAATGATAATTTAACTTGTGTACGAAATGACCAAAGTGGGTACGAAATGACTAACTGGGTACGAAATGACCAAAATCGTACGAAAGGAACCAGGTACGAAATTAACTAGGTACGAAATGACTGGAAACCTGTACAGCCTTGACCAATGGAAACAAGGCATTTATATGGATGAGTCCATTTCTCACGAACAGCGAGAATAAAAGTAATAATTGGGCGGATATTTTGATGTTGTAAGTATTCACAGAACAAAAATAGTATCGTATTGTATATACTTCTTAGTTTAAGAATAAATTAAAAAGCCAGATTAAAGCGAAGTAGATAGATTTCTTGTTAACCTTAACACCCCTATAAAAAAGGAATTCCCATTGTCCATGTCCCTGATCGAAAAACTATTAAAAATATAGTCGTGCGCTTCTGCGCGGCGACTAATTATTTGGATTGGTTTCAACTTTTAGTCATTTTTTGTCGAACTTAACCAAAGAGAATAATACACATGGACTTCCTTCGGATAGATATCGATTATACATGTATATCAAATGTCTTTATTCTTCTTTGACATATTAACTCTTTACCAAACAACAAATTTTTAGGCTTGTCCAAATTGAAAGCATTGCAGATGATAAAATAAATGTGACCAAAGATTTGAAATTTGTTTCGGGAAGGGAAGAAAACGTTGTGGGAAGAGGAGAAAATGCTGGTTACCAACATTTTCTTCTTTTCCCACAATGTTTTCAAACGGTTTCTTTCACACAAGTGTTAAAGTCGGGATTTCATGCTAAAAGGTTAACCCATTACCAAACGACTAAAAACCTGTCCAAAATAGAAGTTGCACGCGAAAATTCAAAGCGCTTGTGTACTGGGTAAAATAAGTATATACTTAGTAGAAAGCATTTTGGGAAAGAGGAAATTGCTTGCAAAAGCACTTCTCCTTTGCTCACAATGCTTTCATAAATAATGACCATAACATAATCTCAAAAGAACACCACGCCATATGATAACCACACAACGTAATAACAAGACTACAAAACGTAATGTGAAAACTGCATGATACAACAATTTTACCGAAGAAGGTATTAAAAAGACATCATAATGATTAAGGAAAATGCCATAATGTAATTTCAAAACCACATCATGTAATATACTAACAACACAACGTAATAAGACGACTACCGAACGTAATGCGAAAACTACATGACATAACAATTCAATAGCATGGTGTATTAAAAAGACATCATCATGATAACGGAAAACATCATAACGTAATCTCAATGCTACATCACGTCTTGCAGTATCCCCACAACGTAATAAGAAGACTACATAAGGTAATGAGGAAACTATATGACATAACAATTTAATGACATAACGTATTAAAAAGGCATCATCATGATAAAGGAAGACACCATAACGTAATCTCAAAACCACATCACGTCATATCATATCCCCACAACGTAATAAAAATACTACATAAGGTACTAAGGAAACTACTTTACATAACAATTTAACACCATAACGTAATCTCAAAACAACATCACGTCATATCATATCCCCACAACGTAATAAGAATACTACATAAGGTACTAAGGAAATTGCTTTACATAACAATTTAACACCATAACGTAATCTCAAAACAACATCACGTCCTATCATATCCCCACAACGTAATAAAAATACTACATAAGGTAATGAGGAAACTACATGACAAAACAATTTAACACCATAATGTAATCTAAAAACACCATCACATAATATAAAGACTACATAACGTAATCTCAAAACCACATCACGTCATATAATATCCCCACATCGTAATAAGCAGACTACATAAGGTAATGAGGAAACTACATGACATAACAAATTAACACCACAACGTAATCTTAAAACATCATCACGTACTATAATTACCACATAACGTAATGCAAAGACCACACCTTGTAACGCATATAGCAAATAATGGAATAAAAAAACGACTACACGATCTAAAATATCGCATAAAGAAATGTTTTAGGACAACATAAGACAGTTATGGCGTTCCATAGGTGTCTCTGAACAAAATATGGATCGCTTTAACCCTCTCGGCGCCATAGACAAAATCCAGGACCTATGCAGATGGCATATATCAAGATCAGACTGCACAAAACGTGCAGTCTGATCTTAGGTCTATACTATCCGCTTCTTTAGTTAAGCCTACAGTATAGAAATCTTTCTGAGACTCAAAGTATTGTATCCAAGGCCATCAGAAAATGTCGAGTTTAAATATTTGGCGCTAAAAGAGTTAACACCTTTTGCACTTTGGAGTTTTCTTATTTTAAAAGTTGACAGTGCACGTGATGACTATTATCGCGTTTCATTAAGTTGCACTTTCAAGGAAGCTATTGAATGACTAACTTGGTGCGCTTGCCTTTGAGTATTCAAACGGGAAATTAATGCTTAAACCTTCCGCCTTTTCATTTAACCTGAAAGAACAATGTGGTTTGTGTTGGGGTCGCTTCCGGGTCGTATCAGTCAAAAAAGTAGTCCTGTTTGATGATTTGAAAGCTATGCTGGCATATTTCTGCCACGAGATACGAGATAGCTATCATGATAATTTTACAAAACTATCTCGATAAATTCAAGTTTCCTGAAAAATTTATCGAGATAATAAAAAAGTTTCCTGAAAAAATTATCAATACAAACTTAAAATTTTGTAGCAAAAATTCTCAATCGTGCACGAAGCTGACATCGAGATAAAAATTATCGTGATAGTTCTACTTGTTTCTCAGAATCTATAAATAGAAAACTTATCAGTTGGATCAACTCGGTAGTTTTTGACTTCACAAGATTGCAGTAAGTAAAAATTCGAATAATAAATAATTATAGCTTAAATGGTAAATTTTGATACAACTCGAAACGAACAGAAGTCTGTAAAATCCCCAAGACGACCCGAAATGCCTTCTACAAACACTTTTAAACCATTCAGGGAAAAGGAGAAATTACTAGGTTGTAGACGAAGATGATCCGAAACCGTATCTAATTATAGTTACCATGAGTGTCAGTTGTGGGCACGACAGCACAAAAAAATCATGATAACAGCTAGAATTATCGCGCTAGTTTTATCTCGAAAATTTTTGTTTTATCACGGTACTTCGCTTAAACTATCGCAATAGCTATCTCGTATCTCGCGGCAGAGATATGCCACCATAGAAAGCAAATACTTCCGCTGCTCTGCTTTAAGAGCGAAAATAGATGGGCATATCTTTTACATGTTATAACGATTATAATACGGCCTGCAACACGCCAAAATGGGCATTCGGACATTTGCGTAAAGTGTCGTTTCGGATCAGCCTTCGCAATCCGCGCAGGCTAATCCGAAACGACACTTTCCGTTTTTATGTAATTTTCCGATTTGCACAAGTCTACTGTAGCACAAAATCTAAGTCGTAAAGTGCAGCCTAGGATTAGCCTGCGCGAACAGCGCAGGCTAATCCGAGACGACACTTTACGCAAATGTCCGAATGCCCCTTTTCTCGTGTTGCAAGCCAATTATAAGAAACGCTCCAACCAATAATAGAAAACCCGATATTGCAATTTAAATGTTAATCCCGTTGGTTGGAATTATCTAGCTATTGGACAGTGTGGGGTATGTGTATTGTAATTGTTATTCGTTGTATCAATACCAACTGCAGTGGAAATAAATAAATCAAGTTTAAATCAATTTAACCCTTTACCATCCAAAAATTTTTTTAGACATTGTCTGAAGTTAAAGCACTTGCAGATGACAGTTTTAATGTGGCTCATAGCAAATTATTTGTCCTTGATTAGGTAGAAAATATTGTGGGAAAAGGAGAAAATGCTGGTTAGCAGCATTTTCTCCTTTTCCCACAATGTTTTCCAAAGCCCTCTCTTTGAGGGGCGTTAAAAGTCGTCATTGTGTGGTAAAGGGTTAAACTGCGCAATACAGCGTATTTTTTTTTTTCTGGATATCGAATTCTATATGATATGCAGATCCTTTTAGATATCTAATTACATGCATATGTTACCGCATATTTTGACTGTTAAGCGAAAAAAAAAATGAATGTCTTTGATGCATTTTCATTCTAAAATCACTTTTCAGCATTGTGAAGAATCACAATATTAAGTGGTGCATGTTGGAGCCTGTAAGGTAAAAGTGTTATTCTCTCATTCATCGAAAAGTCTATGGTTTCATGTCATTGTTGGGATTGGGCACCCTTCTGGAAACTTACTTGATTTTCTACCTCTGCATGAAATCGCATTTTAATATTGCATTTTACAGTTGCCCTTCGTATCTATGGAAAACTAATTGTTGAATTCAAGCATGCGCCTGAAATGTATATTCTTAAGAACATAAAAGATCGCAACAAGTGCATAGCTGTAATACAAACCGCACCTGGCAAGATTTGAAGCCGTGCGGACGTTGTCTGCTTCGAAGATTCGACCTGTCTTATATGACGCACCACTAGCCCCGAAAGCGGGCAGATTGTAATATTACGCTCTATAAAGTAGCAATGTAGAAAATAGTTTTTATCAATATGTTTGAGGAGAAATGAGACCTGTTTTAGCTCCAAATTTCTCTAAACTGCTGATCATAGCTGAGTGAATTGCACGAGGTAGCGTTTTATTGAGTAAACGTTTATTTTAGTTTGAAATTCAAAGTAACGGTTGTCGCTTAGGAAAGTGGTTCGGTTCTGTACCCAGGATGCCCAATTTACATAGATGAGTATTTATAGAATGCCATCTAGCGGGAGATAATAGCCGTGCGGACAGTATCCTCGTCTATCGAGGGTTAAAAGGTCAACACTTTAACCACTGAACCAAAGAGAATTCGTTCCAACGCAAATGTTAGGTATTGATTTTAAACGGGATGAAGCTATAGAGTAAGAAAGGAGTGATCTCCGGTAATAATTTGAGTTACGCCCAGATTTCTGGGCTTGTGCTTATAGAACTTGTGTTCATCCTCAACTGGATTTGAGCTAAAATTTCATGAAATGATGCAGATTTCTAGGTATTTTTAGATCGAGATTTCGATTCAATAAGACAAAGGAAAGGGAATCTCTAAAGGACGTGCAGCCCCTTTGTTTTTCATCGCAGTTAGATATGATGGAAAATAAATTGCCATTCATAGGTTAAACTCAGTATGACTGCCTAAGTAATGCCTCTCACATTTGGGACTTACTTACAAAATTTGGATTAAACCAGTTTTCACGATTACAAACACTCGGCACATCTCGGTCGATTCCGTACCTACATGTAACTCGTCTGTATAACGGTCGTTTACATTCAAACTGCCGATTACTTGATCTTTTACATGGCGTGCTAATGTAAGTCGTTTAGCAACGACATAAACAACTGTGATCGGAATTGATAAGCCACTTGAAAAAATGAATGTACGAACTGTTTGTCAACTGAAACGTAGTTAGAATGATTTCGATAGAAAATTAGACTAAAGTTTTCTTTTTTAAGAGGAGCCTTAGAATTTTCAGAACGGTAAACCGGCGTATTTCAGGTGTAATGCAGAGAAATTACCCTTCCCTACAAAATGACCCATGGGTCATTCCTCTACGTCGTGAAATGACTTCTGGGGTCATTTCTCTACGTAGAATAATGACCCTGGTCATTTTGTAGGGGAGGGTCATTTCTCTGCGTTACACCGGCGATGGAATGTACCGTGTAGGTGCATATCAAGCTACCAGATACAGCCGAGGGACTTGATGGCTCCCATCACCCGAGGTATGCCGAATGTATTACAAAATGTACTTTTGACAAGGTTATCTTTTTTTCCCTTTAGTCTTTTAAAAGTAAAAATAAAGGTTCTTTTGTAGTGGTATATCCCACAGATACATGTACATAGATCTATAGATATGTTTGAATTCCTTAAGGTTGTGTAAATATACGCTTGTAATACTTCCTTGTTATAGAGCAAAATATGTTGTTCTAACGTGGTAGAGGTTTGGCCAAGGGACCTAGAGGTCCTAAATTCGACCCGGGGTAGAGATAGAGTAGGGCCTATTTGTCAGAACTGATGTTTTCTTTAATTACAAAAAAAAAAATGTGACTTTTAGAAGTTTTTTTCTTCAAGAAAAGGCACAACGGACTGAAAAGGGTTTGGGTAAAAAAAAAAACCCTAAACAAAACAAACAAAAGAAAGAACTCGAGAAGTGCTTTTAATTGGTTTTTTGGTTTTTTGGATATATAGGTTTACATAAGACATTGAAATGATAAATTCCTAACCTATAGTGGCGTTTTTCTCTCACGAATTAAGAGATGGGTATCATGATAATTTCAGAACACTGTCGTGACAAATTAAAGTTTCCTTGTAAACGTTTATTAAAATAAAAACATATCACGAAAAACTTAATATCTCAACGCAAAATCTCTCAATGGTGCACGAAGCTAACATTGGAGATAAAATTATCGTGATAGTTCCATCTGTTTCTCGTTATCTATGAATAGAAAATTCATCATTTGTATTAATCTGGTAGTTCTTGACTTCACAAGAAAACAATCAAATCATCAACAATCGAGCTTAATTGGTAAAACTAGCCAAGACTCGAAATAGAACAGAAGTCTTTAAAATCACAAAGACGACCCGAAATGCGTCCTAAGAACAACTTTAAAACCATTTCGGGTAAAGGAAAACCCATAAAGTTGTAGACGAAGATGATCCGAAAGCATAATTAAAGATACCGTGAATGTCCGTTAAGGGCACGAAAGCGAAGAAAATCACAATGACACAATCGTCCCGATATTTTTAATGTGAAAATGTTTAATTTATATAACGTAATAGATCATTCTTCCAGGAAACTCCTTTTTTACCACAACCTTTCTCTTAAATTATCGAAATAGCTGTCTCGTATCTCGAAGCATATATATGCCATCATACTAACTACGCTTCAATCTCATTTCTGCGATAAGAAAAAAAAAATCTTTTTTCAATTACTTCACCTTCGAGTTTAGACATGCCAGTGTAAAAAAAAGCTTTGAGATAGTTTGACATGGCCTTTTGTGCGAGAAGGTAATTGAGTGATTTGTTTGGACCCTGTTATTTTGCTGAGTGCTGCCGTTTTGGTCAGAGCTCGCAGGATGAGGGTCAGTACGACATGTCGATGTCATCCAGTATACCATGGTCAAATTTCATATTAGTTGATAAATAAGGATTTATACCGATATAATATTTTTGCACATTTCTAACCTATCAGAAATTCCTTTGATCTCTATCATAAAATTATTTGTTGATATTTTTGTTAGTTTCCAGATGAGGTACATGTAATATTTTATTATCTCCCTTTATAATGAGAATATAGTGGTTTTAGACCTATAAATGATCATTCTAAGGAGGAAAAAATAAAACGAAGTGGTTTGGTGCAATTAGTACAATTATACTCATTTTCAATTCTAGCTAATTTTGTAAGATAGTATCATAGTGGAAATAGCTGTTATCCATTAGGAGGGTACTGCATTTAGTAAATGCAAGAATTTTTATACTCAACGTTTTACTTTAATAAACGAGGAGATATTTCCACAATAAACCTCAGCCATACATTCTTATCGCACTGTACCATCCTATATAAGATTCAGGCCGAAGCATACGTTCAGTTCGTCTTCTTCTTTACCTTGCCTCTCTTTTTGTATAAATTACATCGTTCAAATGGCTTATTTCATTCATTCAACACTTAAGAGGCTGCTAGAAAGAGACAGAGAGCAGTGTGACATAACATGTGAAGATGAGTCACAAAAGAATACAATAAATCAACTTTTCTACTTTGAACTTAACCCTTCACCAAATACTCAAGATATTAGAGATTCTGAAGACATGCTGGTAGCCAGCAATTTCTTCTTCACCCTGAAAGTGTTCTACCCCTCCCTAGACAAATCCTTTCAATTATCAGTTGCGAAAGTTTTCAAACTGGAAATACCAGACACATTGTCGTCCGGTAAAGGGTTCGCAGAACTACATATACTGCATGTATCATCTCTATTTCCTCCAGTTTCATTGTTTTAATAATAATAAAGGGTATGGATATATATAAAATTGAAAGAAAACGTAGAATACATGCAATAGATCTAGGTACAAAGCATACAGATATCCACGCACGCCCTTACACACCTGATTCATCCTAATTCAACACGTATCCTACTTCGGACTTTTATGATTTTAATCTTATAACCTTGATTTAACTAAAACTTTATTGCTCAAGAATTACAGGCTTCAGTTCTATAGCTTTTCTTGGTATGTTCTCCAAATACGGTCTAAGCAAAACAATGATGAAGTCAAAAATTCTACGTGAGATACTTTTAAGATTTGCAAAAATCGCCACTTGGGCTCCTAAAAAGATGATATTGTGCCACAGTAGATTTGCGCAAAACAGAAAATTACATAAAAACGGACAGTGTCGTTTCGGATTAGCCTGCGCAAAGTGCGCAGGCTGATTCGAGACGACAGTTTACGCAAATGTCCGAATGCCCCTGTTCGCGTGTTGCAGGCCGTATAGTACTTCATGCATTATTCAAGACTGAATAAATAAGCAGAATTAACGAAAAGAATTCGATTTTCTTCTACGTCTCCATACGTACAACAGAACATAGCCTTTACTGAAAAAGGGTATGAACAAAAGCGACAAAGGTCGACTTTCAAATTACGCAACGTCAATGGCTTTCAGAGAATTATTGAACATGACAAGAGAAAAGTCATGAAACTCTGATACATACACAATATATACTCTCTCAAAAAAGAAACGCAACATCAGATTATCTTTTTGAAATATTATACCAGATATTGACAATTTATGAGTGATTTATTGACAATATGTGACAAACTGTGATATTCCAAGGTAAAAGAACTCACGAACAAGAAGAGTGCCAATTTTTGCATTCCTGTGTAAACTATTTATATCATAAATTATGAAAATAATATATGAAGTAAATTTCCTATTTTCTGTATGTTGCGTTTCTTTTTTGAGAGAGTATATAAATGAATAGACAAAAGAAATCACAAGATGAAGACTAAGATACAAAAATATAGATGTATATATATTTTTTATTGTTTATATACTTGACATACTTGACTGTCGAGATCTTTTAAGTTGTTTGAACCCTTTACCAAAAGAAATCCCCTTTTCTAAAGACGTCGAGAAAAGAAAACTTTTGAAAATATTGTTGGAAAAGGGAGAAAACTGATAACCTACACGTTGTCGTTTACCATTTACGGTATTTTCGACCGTATCTAATAAACATCCAGCTTTAAAGCTAATTTCAATTTGTCGTCTGCAAACGCTTCAATGTAAGACAAGTCTAAAATTTGCTGTCTAGGTAAGAACTAAACTATGGCAAATAAAGTACACCGAAAACGGAACAAGGATAAAAGTCTATGTGGGCAGCGTCACACGGTTAGGAAACGTTATATTGTTTGTTTTGTTTGTTTTATTGATGAAACCAGAAGGTCAGAGAGGTGTATGAAAAACATAAATGTATAATATAATATGGCGAACCTATTCCAATATTATGAGAGGTAATTTAGTTTTACCCTTTTTAGACATAAATCCCCTTCATTCTATTAGTCTCTTCCTTGTTCGAAACGAAAAAGCAAGGTAGACAAATGGATTGCTGGGGAATAAATCGAAAACATCATCTGCAAACAATTGCGTAACTATTCTTTAATGATAACTAACCATCACTCCATCTGCGTTCAAAACTGAGAATAACCAAAGGGAGTAATAGAAAATCGTCATGTTCAGAAACATATGTAATAGCTATAACTTTACTTGATTAACCAAACAAATTTGCAGAAGTATATAACATATTTACAATATAGTCGTAATACAGCAGAAAAGTCTTTTGAAAAACATAAAAACTACTTAAATATAGAAAATAGCGTTTATACAAAAAGATCAAACTGTAATTACTTGCAAGCTTAACCCATTACCAAACAACCAAATTTTAGACTTACCCAAATCGAAAGCATTTGCAGACGACAAAATAAAAGTGACTGCAAATTTGAAATTTGTTTTGTGAAGAGTAGAAAACATTGTGGGGAAAAAAAGTCTTTTGAAAAACATAAAAACTAGTTAAATATAGAACATAGCGATTATATAAAACGATCAGACTATAATTACTTGCAAGCTTAACCCATTACCAAACAGTGGCTCTGATGAGAAAATGTTGTATTCGTTCATTATCTCCCGCTTACATGGCACTCTACAAATACACATCTATCTAATTTTGGGCATTCTGGGTACAGAAGCTGAGTAATTTTTCAAAACGACAACCGTAACTTCGAATTTCAAACTAAAATAAACGTTTACTCAATAAAACGTTACCTGCACAAAACGTGATCGTTTGTTTGTTCGGATGAATATTTGTTTATCATCGACTTAAAGATAGCTGATATGTGACATTTCCTGATCTAATATGCATCTAGTTAATTGAACATTGAAAGATCTGAGTAAGTACTATCAGAATCAGGGATTTATGAATATTTTTTGGTCTAGACGAGTTTGTGAAATAGATTTTTTTTTCGTGGTTAAAGACTTACATATACTCCACCCACTTTACATACTGTTGTAAATATCAAAAATAGTTAAGAGCGTTCACACATATACCATGTGGCGTGTAATGCAAACAGGTCAATGTTATTTCTCATGTTTTTTAAAAGTTTTTTTTTTTCTATTCATCATCTGTGCTGCGGTCGGTTCATATTCCATCTACCTTTCAATGACTGTTCCAAGACCAAAGAGCCCTCGGAAGATGCCAAATATTTTTTCATTCTTTTTGCTTACGGTTGGTCTGTACTTAAGACGAAAGCATGACAAATGCTATATGCATGCATAAACCATTCTGTTTATCAAAAACTACACAAAAGTATTTCCAAAATTCAGATAGACTAATGTTCTACAGGATTTTACAATGGTGACAATACCAGTCCTTTGTATTTTCATCAATTCGGTCATGTTCCAAACAACAAAAGTACTTTATTTTGGACCGAAAGGTGTTGACGGAAAAACAAAGCCTACTATCTCAGTGTTTCTTTTACAGACAACTAAATTTTTGAAATGAAGCCCTCATCAATTTGTGCAGACTTACATATTCAGAGCCGGCCAATACAATCGGAGCCCTTCATTATTTTAGCCATTTTCTGCTATCTATTTTCAAGTCTTCGGTGAATTCAGTGAATGTAACTTTTCAAGACAATAATTCATGCTTTTAGGACTGCTAGATTATCTTTTAATTGCCAATTATATGGCAATAATGCCTTGAATTTAGGTCCGCACAGGCAGATAGTTTTTGCAGATGCATTAAGTCCCCCTTTCACATATCATAAATCCGACTTGCTCCATTCAGTAAAAACGGTCAAAAAAAATAATTTAGTCATTATTTCTTCGACATAATGTTTTCCGGCTCGTGTTTGACGTAAAAAGACACCCTGTAAAACGTGGCAATTCACCAGTGGATAATATCACCGAAGAAGATATAACTGCTCTGATAAGATTTGTCGCTCTTCTGTATTTAAAAATTATAGCAAATGAATCTGTGAATGAGGCTAGAAGGCATCTGTTCTCCCAAGAAAGTGGACAATTAAAACATGCATTTTCGAAGAGCATTTGAATTCAGCATTATTATTTAGAGGGCTGTATATCAGGTTGCGTATTTTCTGGGGCAAATGTACGACATCATGCAGAAATTGCCCATTCGATCATATTTGGGTTGGACTCAGGAAGAAGGTTTATGGAAGCAAAATTCGAGCACACTTCTTGAACTGCACAAATCTGTCAGAGTACCGATAAAATGTAACTGTAAAACTGCTTGTTTAGGGCGGTGCAAATGTTTCAGAGTCATTATGATTTGTACGTTTCTGCATTTTTGTCAAGCAGGTTGAGATAGAATATAGAAAGGATTTTGATGATCTGTTTATTGTGGTTTTCAATTTTCGATAGTATTTTAGTAATATCACAGTCTTCCGTGCCTCGAGAACAAGGGTAATGAAGACTTATCATTGTCAGACAATTTTGTAACGTTTTATTTGCATCTCACCACTAATGTTGGCATAGATCTTGAAAAGCATTCATTTGTTGTTTTGGAAAAGCGTTTTGCATAGTACTGATTTTGAAATATCGACATGGGTCTATTGTAAAACATATTATGCATTTTTGGACTTCAGAAAAATCATTATGTGAAAAAAAAAAAAGAAATTCCTTGGTACGAGTAATTTCTCCTTTTCTCTTTAAATCACATTATGCGCCCAACCAATCGACAATTGTCGTTTACTTCGTTCAACTGTCAATTATTTCTCTAAGTGATCTTTAAAAATCGTCGATTATTTTATACCCCCAAAACTCGAGTAGAAATTGTTTAACTAGCCAAGGTCTAGCGCTTTTCGAAAGTTTCAGGGCTCCCGCTGTTAATCCTAAGGTGAAAATTTAGAAAAGATGTCTCCAAAATAAAGCACTAGCGAATCCCCATGCGTCTTGATTCTTGAAAGATCTTAACTCTGAAATAAACCTTAAGTAGTGAAGAACGCCCACGTAACTCTTTATCAACGCTAACCAAGTTGGTGTGTTCATGAAATACGTGATATTGATATTCATCTGTTTATTTAGGGTAAAATGACAGAATTTGAATTTAGTTGCTACCCTAATTGACAAACTGGTTTCAAATCACACGGAAAACTTATCCAAAAATCAAATAACTAGAAAATTAGAACACTGCAAACGAAAACCCATGACACAAGCCATTGTCAGTTTGATTTTATTCGATCAGAGGCACTTCAATTTGTTTTTTTGCTTTAATAATGACTTTTAGCACTAAGTTTGGATAAATATCAGTATAAAACAATATGCAGATGCTTAGACTTCTGTTTGAAAAATGGTAAATGTAAAAATGCGCACCACATTTGAATTATGATATGCAAATACTTTCAATATAAATAAGTCTATATTTTTTTTGTTCAATTTGTAAACAGTTAAAAGGTTGTTTTTGCTCATTTATTCATAATGATAAGTTGTAAATACGAAATAATTTCACCATTCAAAAAGGCCACGTAGCCTTGAATTCCATTATTGACTGGTATTAACGCCGCTGTCATCATTATCTAGGCGAAATCATAATGAACCGTGCTCTGTGAAAAGGGTGCCTTATGCATTTGAGAAAAGAATTGACCAATGTCGGCCAGCGCAGTCCACGCAGGCTGACATGGGCCGAAACTTTTCCAAATCTTCAAATTTTCCGCATGTCATAAGGCTATTCGAACTCATTTTTCGATCACACATAAGACAAGATGGATTTTCTGGATCTATAACAAGGGCGGTCCAGGATATTTTTCGGGAAGGGGTCCAGAATAGATCATTATATATGAGACATGCTCTGTGAAAAACGGGCTTAATGCATATTCATTTAATGTAATTCGCGTTGGCTGACATCTTTAAGCATTATTCTTTAACGATTTTCGGCTAGTCAGAAGTTCTGTGTGGATTTGACTTATATTTGGCATAGATTTAGAATATGTTTGACACTTTCATACTTGGTCAAAATTTCCGGCAAACTGATATTATTTTGAAAGTTCTAGAGGAGGTGGGGATATCCCTGACCCCCCGCTGAACCGCCGATGCATTATCAGGCGATGTCTTGCTTGGTACCATGGATCACGTAGATGCAGTAAGCCTCCTTTTCATAAAGCACGGCTCAATCATGTCCGATTGATACGTGCTTAACGTCGCATCAATCTTTTAAATTTCAGTTATTTTCATGACAATAGTTTACAAAACATTTTTCCTGGGTTATCATCACCAGCTAGCAATTGAAAAGTTCCATAATCCGAACACTGGTAAGGCAGTCGTTGTGCTGCACTGGAGACCCTGAGTACCAAGGAGAGAAGTCTATTACTACCATTTTAGAATTTGTTTGTATGAGAACGAAACCACTAACGTTACCCCTCGCTGTTCTCAACCTCCATGTCAGTTTCTTAAGGACCTGGTCTTCGTCTCTTAGCTTAAAAAAAAAAGAGTTCTGTCAGTACTGTTGTGAGAAAGCTAGGAAACACATGGTTGCATCGCTAACCACCGTGACACTATCTTAGCGATCTCTCTGTCTGTCTATGTGTGTGTCTGCCTGTCTGTCTGTCAGAGTGTCTGTCTGTCTGTCTGTCTGTCTCTCTCTCTCTCTCGATCATCACTTTGCAAATCTCATACCATGACACTTACGTAACAGTCGTAATTTTATCCCGTCTTTCCAAGTGCAAAAAAGGAAAGAAGTAAGGAACACACTATTATGACCGTTAAATTAGTCTTAGAAATGGATTTCCAGGGGATCGACCCCGCTACCTCCCATTCTCATGTCGGACAGCCTAACCACTCGGCTAAAGAAGCGGTTAAAGCTCTCAATATAGCACTGCTTTTATGTGCACTATATCAAAGATCTGTATTAACATGTATATACAAAAGGAATGAAAATCAACAGACTGCAAATCTAGTCGAAAATACATCGACGCTGATTTTTCCATCTTCTAAGACGTATTAATTTTGTGGATGCCTGAACATTACGAGTCCTTTTATATATAGAGGTTAACCCTTTACCAAACAATCCCTGGTTTTTACGACCCACAGGAAGACGCCTTCTGAAAACATTGTAGGAAAAGGAGAAACTGCTGGTAACCAGTATTTCCTCCTTTTCCCACAATGTTTCCTACTCTATTAGAGTCAGGTTTCAATTTTTCAATCATGTTTACTAGTATTTTGTCGTCTGCATTTGCTTTCAATTTGGATATGTCTAAAATTTTGTTGTTTGGTAAAGAGTTAACGCACCGTATTTATAACAAAGAGGTTCTGGGTTAGAATTCCACTGGCGGGGCTGTTTGAGCGTCAATTCTATGGCAAGGCACACCAGAGTCGCATTCGTCTACTGGTGAAACCTAAGAATACATGAGTAAGTGCTATTCGTCATTATGATTGAAAATTACTTACCCTGACATCAATAAATCTGTCAACCATTTCAGTACTCTGCATCATCTTCGCAAGCCAAGGAAGAATAATGAACCAAAGTGGAGTTTGTATCCTTGGCTTGCGAAGATGACTCTGCATGCATCCTACCACAATTATGAGCCTGTAGTGATTCTTGCACCAGTGTGATAAGAAAGAGAGCCATAAATTCTAATTTTTAAATGTGATTAATGAATCGCTGCGAGGGATCCATAGAAGATCTATCCTCTTTTTGTAACAGTCGACTGAATCATACGATAGTTCTAGTCCTTTGGCATACTGAAAATTTTCTGAAAATTTACTGCTATATAGCGAAAAGTTTGACCAATCTGCGCAGGCTGGCCTGGTTCGATATTTTTCACAAACGCATTAAGCCCTTTGTTCACAGAGCATATCTCATATATAATGATCTATTCTGGTCCCCCTTTCGAAAAGAATCCTGGATCCGCCCTTGAAATGGATTCATAAAATCCATTTTGTCTTATGTGCGATCGAATGATGAGCTCCATAGCTTTTTGACATGCAGAAAATTTGAAGAACTCGAAAACTTTTGGCCCATGTCAGCCTGCGCGGACTGCGCCAGCTGATACGGGTCGATTCTTTTCTAAAATGCTTTAAGCACCTTTTTCACAGAGCACGGTCCATTATGTTTTGGCCTAGATAGAGATAGAATAATGATGACATCGGCGTTAACACCGGTAAATAATGGAATTCAAGGCTAGGAGACCTTTCTGAATATACAAACAGGTAAAATTATTTCGTAAAAACGAAATAATTATTTCGTAAAAACGAAATAGTATTTCGTAAATACGAAATAATATTTCGTAAAAACGAAATAATATTTCGTAAAAACGAAATAAATTGAGAAATTTGCATAAAAAAAAAAAAACGATCGAGCATGTCACTTTAGGGGTTCCGTACTATTCTGTCATATTGTATATATCATTGTAAAGAACTAATAATATCAGTATACTTCGTCGTCGGATTTACTCGTAAAGATAGGTAAATGTAGATTAATCTGAACACAGAAAATATCCTGTTCTTATCTAGCGCTTTTGAAAGCTCTACAATTTACTTTGATTTCTCTGCATTAAACTTTCTAATATTTTGCTCATATTTCTTTTAATGATTTTCTTTTTTGTCTTAGCTTTTAGCGGTTATTTATTTTCTTATTTTTTTTTCATTTTCTTATTTTTCTATTTTCAATTTTTTATTTCATTATTATTCTTATTATTTTTTTTATCTCTGACCAAGAAATGTAACAACAGGGCATTAATAAACCCCGCTGGACAAAAACATTAAGTTTAAAAAAAAGGCAATACTCTTACTTGTTTTGGGTGGATTTTACCTTGAAGATAACAAAGCTATACATAGTGTATATACATGTATGATAATAATAATATAATTACATGTATATGTAATATATTCACATATGTACAAATCAGGAATCCCTTACAATACTAAATTTCAAAGATTACAAACGAAAATCACTATTTTAAGGGAAAATGAAAAGGGCGATAAATCTCATAACAGTAGTCGGAAAAGAATTACAATAAGTGGATACTAATCAAAATTGGACGTAACCTATATGTGAATCCTATACATTTATATTTTCCCCCAAAGATAATCAACGGAAACCACAGTACACGTTCATGTAGGAGACATGGACAAGGGCGACAGTACTTCCCACACTGAAAATCGTTGATGTGTAAAAATGTAGCGTGGTGTCCGTGGTTGTGAGGTAGAACGTCGGTCTCGTAACCATAAGGTTCCGAAGTCGACTCCCGCCAGTACTGGTGTAGTTTCCAGGAAGGAGATTCAAAAGAGGTTCCTTCCTTCCTTTCTCCCTCCTTCCCCCTCCCTTCCTTTTTCCTTTCTTCCTTCCTTCTAAATCATAATGTAGCTTTTTATGTCACATTAATTCCGAAGGTTCTCTGCCATTAAATATAGTATTAAGTCAAAAAAATATTTACAACTATAGTTCAATAAGCTTTTCACAATGTTGTATGGCCAAACTTTAAGTAAGAAACATTTGTTTCTTTGTTTCTTTCTTTCTGCAGGCAAAGTTTAATGTCGAAAGATTTTTGTTCTAAAGTTTTGGATGGAAAAAATGACAAGATATATCGGAAAATATGACACAGTAACAAAACAAACTCAATATTGAAAGTGAAATATATCAATAAATAATGAAGCAAGTTACGCTATGGGGCATATATACATGTATGGAAAATTGACAGGCTTTTCTTTTTCACTGCACTTTACCACGGGTATCGAGTTTGGGTTTCAAAAACCATAATTCAGTTGAGTTACGATTTTTTTCTTCCGTGGTTGTTAAAAAACCAAACAGCAAAGTTCGTTGTTTGTCCGTAAAAGTGCAGGAAAAGTTAAATATAGTAGATCTTAATTTGCAATCCATATCTAACATAGCAAGTAAGTATTAATCTGTTACTGACACTCTCCGCAATCTAGCCGAGTATTCTGTCCTAAAGGTCGTTCAAATGCTATAACTTAAGCTTATTGTACTGAAAAGTTAGATCGATAAGTTAGAACATGTTTTTCGTCAGCCTTTGCAACCAACCTAAAATCGAATCAGATTAGATTATGAAAAAGGAATGAAATTGAGTGCTAGCCAGAGAATTCCAGATGGGATCAATTTTTGACCACGAAAAAATCCAAATAGACAAAGTAGATGTGCTTAATTTATCAGGATGATCTATTACCACTGTGACGGGTATCTTTGAAATATATTAATCTGTTCCGACCCTTTCCTTCTTAAAACTGGGTCAGTTTTCAAAAGGTTTGTCTTTAGATTAGACACGGGAGACAACCGTGTGAATTAGCGATACTCTTTTTGGTAATACAATAACGAGTTGTTTCTCTTAACTGGAGTTCCAGCAATAGTGCAGGGGAGGGAACTGTTTTCTTTTTTCTTATCAACGATGTTCTTGTTATCCTTGACCCCCTCGAAGACAATGCCACTATGAGATCAATAATAAATGTTCAATATTGAATTCTGAAGAGATGTATGGTATTTTGTACAAAAGCGAAGGAAATAAACCCATTTAAACTCATTTTTTCCAAGTAACTGGGTTTTTTCAAAAGCACTCAGACATATGATTGGAAACAGCGTATTGAAATAAACTGCAAAAGGTCATCGATCGTTGAAATACTTCTACTAGCGCAATGATATACACAAAATTTGTCTTCTATCCACTTTGCTTCCGGGTTGTTCGTTCCAAAACCAGTTTGTCCCTGGGTTTATTCGTCCCATGATTGCACGCTTACTCATTTGAAAACTCAGGTAGAAAACTTTATTGTAATGTTGGGAATTAGACCCTGACGGCCAAAGACATCTCTAAATCATAGTATCCAGGTATAAAATCAATTGAATTCAATATATTTACATGGCTTCTCTATCTACCCATCATGCATCCTTCCGTCAAGGGACGCTACTCCTTACTCCTCTTGAAAGATCAAAGGGAGACCACCAATACACAAATGAAGCAAAGTCAGGCACCAGTAATCTCCCGTTAACCAAAGAAACATACTGTATTAATTTGCTTAGGGGGTTGATTTTCAAGTTAATATCTAAACAATATTTCTCTCTTTTTTTTCTCAGCTGAGCACTTGGTGCTAAGGTGAGGAATTGTGATCGGTCATTGTCCGACGTACATCTGTCCGTGTGTCCAGAATTCCTTTAAACATTTTCTCCTCCTAAATCCCTGGGCCAATCTTGATGAAACATTGTAGGAATGTTCCTTTGGGGAAGTTCTACCAAACTTCTTCAAGAGATTGAATTCCACCCTTAACTGTAATTGCCATAGCAACAGAAAAAAAAATCAAAATCTTGGAAAATCTTTTCTGAAACTAGAAGGCGTAGAGCGTTGATATTTGGTATGTAACATCTCCTAGAGAACCTTTACCAATGATGTCCTGGGGTCAAAGCTGGCCACGCCCCGGGGGTCACCAGTTCGAACAAAGGAACAAAAAAGGAAAAGTTTAAAATTCTTTCTTCTCTGAAATTTGAAGGCGTAGAGCTTTGATATTTGGCATCTAGCATCTCCTAGACGACATCTTCCAAATTTTTTCATATGATACTCCTGGGGTCAAAACTGGCCCGGTCCCAGAGGTCACAAGTTCAAACATAGGAACAAAGATGGAAAACTTTAAAATTTTCCTTCTCTAAAACTGGGAGGTGTTGAGCTTTTATATTTTGTATGTAGCATCTCCTAGTGGACCTCTACCAAGTTTGTTCAAATGTCGATGGGGTCAAAACTGGCCCCGCCCCGGGGATCACAAGTTCGAACAAAGGTACAAAGAAGGAAAACTTTTAAGTTCTTCTTCTCTAAAACTGGAAAGCATAGAGCTTTGTTATTTGGTAGGTAGTGAACCTGTTCAAATCTTGTTAGCCCACCTGAGGAACATGTTTACTCAGTTTAAAATTTGGTCACCTGGGGTCAATTACAGTAATACCTTGTGGGCACTCTAGAGGCCACATCTTTTACTCAATTGACTTGAAAATTAATCAGAATGTTTGTCTTGAAAAAATCTAGGATGAGTTTAAAATTGGATCACCTGGAATCATAATCTAGGTCACTAGGTAAAATTCAAGAAATTCTTTGTGGGCAGTCTAGTGGCTACATTTCTTGCTCAATTGACTTGAAAACTGTTCACAATGTTTATCTTGATGATTTTTAGTGAGTTCTACATTGCGTCAGTCGAGTGATAAATTAGGTCAACTTTAGGAAATTAGGAAACTGGACAGAATGTTTATCTTGATGAAATGTTGAGTGAGTTTGGAATTGGGTCACCTGGGGTCATGAAGTAGGTGACTTGGTCAAATTAAAGAGATACCTTGTCGGCACTCTAGGCCATATTTATTGCTCAATTAACTTGAAAACTGTTCAGAATATCTGTCTTGACAAGTTTTGATGAGTTCTTAATTTGGTCAGTCAGGTGATAAAGTAGGTCAACTTTAGGAAATTCCTTGTGGACGCTCTAGAGGCCATATTTTATGGTCATTTGACCGGACAATTGGTCAAGAAATTGAATAACGCACGAGGAGTGAATTACGCCTAGTGACTCAGGTGAGCGATCAAGGGCCATTATGGCCCTCTTGTTTTCAAATTATTAATTCCACACAGTGGCTTCCTTGAACTAGAAGGCCCTGAAGGGCCTGAATATGCTCTACTGGCAGAGAGTTTGCTTTCAAATAAAGCATACATAGGAATTCATTACGCAAAAAGACAAAAAAAAAAAAAAAAAAAAAAAAAAAAATTGAAATTTTCAACTCAAAATGGCTACTTTTCCATTACTGTTGGTTGAATATTTTCAAACTCAACAGGGTTAAAAAGCTATTGATGGGATAAACAAGCTGAAAAGTTAATAAAATCTGATAACAAATAAATACTTTATCATGTAAACAGGCAATGAAATTGTTCAATTTGAAAAGACTGCTTTTCCCACACTGTTTGTCAGATTTTTTTCACAATTTATAGGATTAAAGCTATTGATGAGATAAACAAACTGTGAAAGTTTCATGGAAATCTGACTAAAAATGAAGACTCTATCGAGTAAACATGAACTGAAAGTTTTCAACTTGAAATGGCTATTTTTCCCATACTCTATGTTGGAATGTTTTTAAAATCAACAGGGTTGAAGCTGTTGATAACATAAACAAACTCTGCAAGTTTCATGGAAATCTGACCTAAAATGAAGACTTTATTGCGTAAACAAGAAATGTATATTTTAAACTCGAAATGGCTACTTTTCCCATACTGTTTGTCGGATTTTTTTCAAAATCGATAGGATTAAAGCTATTGATGAAATAAACAAACTGTGCAAGTTTCACCAAAATCTGACTAGAAATGAAGACTTTATCGCGTAACAAGAATTGGAAATTTTCAACTTGAAATGGCTACTATTCCCATACTGTGTTGGATTTTTCTCAAAATCAATAGGGTTAAAACTATTGCTGAGATAAACAGATTGTGCAAGTTTCACGAAAGTCAGCAACAAATGAAGACTTTATCGCGTAAACAAGAATCCGAAATTTTCGACTTGAAATGGCTACTTTTTCCCATACTATTTGTTGGATTTTTCTCAAAATCGATAAGGTTGAAGCTATTGATGAGATAAACAAACTGTGCAAGTTTCACAAAAATCTGACAACAAATGCAGACTTAATCGCGTAAAGAAGAAAAAGACTAACGGACAGACGGACGGACAGACGGACGACGGAAACCCCGCCATGACATAAGCTCTGCTGGCTTTCAGCCAGTAGAGCTAAAAATGCCACATCAGCGTTATCAACGCTATGATATAACTAACAAGTGATTTAAGCTGCATCAGTCGTTTACAAAACACAACAGAACTTTAGACGATCCTGTTTTTAGCTCACCTGATCACGAAGTGCTTAAGGTGAGATTTTGTGATCGTGCTGTGTCCGTCGTCAGTAGCCCATTGTAAACTTTTACAGTGTGAACACTCTAGAGGCCACATTTTCAGTTCGATACTCGTGAAACTTAGTCAGAATATTTGTCCTGTTAATATCTTAGTCATGTCCGGAAATGTTTCATGTCGGGTCAAAGACTAGGTCACTAGATCAAATCGTAGAAAAACCTTGTATACAACGCAGAGGCTACATTTTCAGTCCCAAACTCTTGAATGTAATCGTTTGTCAGGATGATTTTCTTGATAATAAGTGCACTAGTCCGAAAATGGCTCATGTCAGGTCAAAAAATAGGTTACAAGGTAAAATCTTAGAAAAACCTAGTTTACGCAGTAAACGCAACATTTTCAGTCCAACACTCTAAAACATCTACCACAAGTATAAAGATGGGTCATGCTGAGTGAAAAAAAAGAGGTCTCTTGGTATTAATTTACAAAAAAACCTTTTTTGTGCTCATCTTCGCAAGCCAAGGATGACGATCCACTACGCTACTTTACCCTTGGCAGATCGAGCTCGATTTCGACATTCCCGCGATACGCATTTTCATTGGTTGCAGCTAGCTCTAACTGCACAATCAAATCGCTCGTAGCATTTCATTTTCGATAAAAATAGAACAAGGTCGTGACCTTTCGAATAAATATAGAAGATAAACATAGATACCCCCGTGGATGTGTGCAGGATCTGTAATGATATATTACCGAAAAAGCATAGATTAACAATATTTACAGAAAGTTTCAGTGTGACCAATCAATTATCGGAGGTTTTAGGCTATATTCCAACACCTTACGGTGGAATGTCGAAGTACGTTTGTGCTTATCGCTTCATGTTGAATAATTGTATTTGTAAAACGATATTTCATTGGCTTTCAGAAATATGATGCAAAGGGGCATACTAACCAGCATCCAATACGGGGCGCATCGCAGGAATCTCGAAATCGGGTTCAATCCGCCAATGTAAGATCGACGTAGTGATCGTAACCTTGGCTCGCGAAGATGTTCTTGTGCTCTGGAGGCCACCCTTTTTGTCCAATACTCAGGAAAGTTTGTCAAAAGTTTGTCTTGATATTAGCTTGGAAGAGTTTGAAAGTGGGTCATTCCGGGTCAAAAACTTGGTTAAAAAATGTCCAATACCCATGAAAGGTGGTCAGAACCTTTGTTTGGATGATATCCGTTATCTGCGCATGTCATATTCTTTGAAGATTCAACCTGTCTGCGATGAAGCATCACTCATCTCCCGAGTACCTGGGAAAGGTAGTGCTTATACCGAAGCTGTTAGCCTATTACCCAAGTATGCAGTGGCTGTTTTAATTAATGGCCGATGCAAAGGTTACATGCTGAATGAATCGCACCAAGTAGCGTTTTAGTTTAGTTTAAATATATTTTATTTGCAAATTCAACTAAAATGTACAAGCTAACTTACAAAATTAGCACAGTTCAAAATTTTCTGCAACATGGATAAGAACAAAGGCTATGCTTATAATGTTCTTCTCCAGGTTGAAAGCTTAAAAATGAGTACAAGTCATCTTTTTATATTTATGACGCAAGAACATATTTATTTTTATTGATTTCAATGAACAACATGTAAGATAGATATCAATGTAAAATGTAATGAATAATAAAGATTGGAGTGATATGGCAGTTGGTCATGTTGGTTCTACCCTCCACAAGTCGACGAAATTTTGAACTGGTCATATTTGAAGGAAGTTGTAGATGAAAATCCAAAGTAGTTCTTCGCGTATATTGAAAAGTAAGATTTTGGGGAAAGTGGGAGGAATTTGTTGTTACAAGCAAATTCTTTTTTAGCCAAAATATTTTCTCAATAAAATACTGTGAAAAGGTTGGATTGTTTAGGGAAAACGATTAGGCTCGGTTTACCTATTTTACTTGCCTATTTTACGGACAAGTAACAGTGACTTGAGCTTCGATACTTATATCTACATAACATAAAAAGACGTTAATCCTAATTCATAATCGTTGTCCAAGGACAACTTGTGTCAAGCCCGCTAACACTTGACTCTCAAGCTTGACCTAGACCCTAGACCTGAGTAAATGTTTCAAAAGGAACTTCTACTCATGATGGAGAACAATGCATTATGCTAATTTATATCGGAATCTATCCAAAAATGTAGGAGTTATGGTTCGGACGAAAAACTGTCCTTCTATGTGGCCTTGATCTTGAACCTACTTGAACAGATGTTTCAAATTCGTGATGGAGGTCAATTGTGCCAAATTATTTTGAAATCCATCCACAATTGTAGAAGTTATGGACCGGAAATATTCGGATGCACACAAGCCCTAGTGAACACTAGAAATAGGTGTGTCAGAGATACCGATGCCCCTGCTAAATGGTATTGGTCACAGTTATGTCATATGACACTAGTAGAGAGAGAGATTAAAAAAAATACATTAAATGACAGACGAACGACTACAGAAAAAAAATATAAGCATATATTTGGTTTCAAATATAAGTCAATCAAAGCATATTTTTAACAATCACACAGGTGTAATCTATTTGTAATAGGTGTAAAAGGTGTGAAATACATCCTATCAGTGTGAAATAGGCAATATAAACAATGGCAAAGCTACCAAATAACTCTTTGATAAAGGTAACTAATACACATAATGTACATACTGGAGACAACGAACTTTCAAAAATATTTTTATAGACAACTTGATTAACGATACGGATGAAATTTGATGTTGGGGTCGATTTTTCTGAGATTTTACTTGGGGACGATTTCACCGAAGAAATCGTCTCCAGGGGACGATTTCTCCGGAGTGATAAACATAACACGGGCCAAGCAGTTTGGGACGATTTCTCCGGGGGCCGATTTCTCCAGCATTCCGCTGAAGTACCCTAGATTTAGTCGATATACATAAGAAAAAGTGATAAACATAACACGGGCCAATATTCTATATGTAGCTTGCTTTATTTACAATTGCATTTTAGCGGAGACGCGTTTTGTGACACATATGTTCAAATGTCAGTACAACGTTATAGACAGTCTCCGAGCAGAGTTGTCGTTCGTTACTCTCACCATACATGAATGTGAATGATCCAGAGTGCAAGAGAGAGCGTTATAGATAATAACCGTATATAGCGCGTAGGAATACACAACTGCCGGATAAAGCTAAGTTTATTAGGTTACGCCTAGGTCAGTGTTAATGACAAAAACGGGATAAAAAACACACACTGGTCAGTTATTAAAGGGTCGTAATACCCTTGCAATTCCATGGCATTTTGCAGATGAAAGCTTTGAGGAAAGGAAAACATTCACACGGTGTGATAAGCAATATCTGTATATACATGGGAAACTAGTTGTTTTGGCGGACTCAGCGATATAGAGTGGACACACCGTCCAACATTTTTGTCTGAAAAGGCAGCTTACGATCCCTATAGGCAAGGGAATCCCTTGAGAGGGATTCCCTGGCCTAAAAACTGAGTTCGAATGAAAATACAGGAAGAGAAAGGGAAAAGATAAGGTAATGGAAGAGATAGGGTAAAGTAGATAAGATAAAGGAATGTTCTTAAAAGGCTTTTGTACGGTGAAAATATTCTATAGTAAGCGTCAAACTTATCATACTGTAATAAAGTTTTGGACTTCAAGAAAAAAAAAATCTCATTGTCACGATATACAAGATTACCTTTCCCAAAGAGTAACATCTCAAGAGTAACATCTCAATATCTCATATATGCCTAAATGCTTCTGACTTTGGACGTTTGTCATTAATCTTATTTATATCAGACTGCAATTTAGCCCTACAAGAATCAGGATTATCAATCTCTAGAGATAGGCTAGCATCATCTGCAAAGAGGTTTAAATTGGACTCCAGGTTATCGACGATGTCGTTAATGTAAACTAGAAATAATGGTGGACCTAATATAGACCCTTGAGGGACACCTGCTTTTAAAACACATAAATCAGACTAGCTCCCATTGAGAACAACCCTTTGATATCTATTTGAAAGATAATTAGTGAACCATTCTAAAAGTCTATCTTGAAGCAGAGCGTGATATAATTTAAATAAAATACCTTTATGCAAGACTTTATCGAATACCGCTGGGCCAATTTGTGGTGTTCGTGGTCGTGAGGTAGAGCGTCGGCCTCATAACCTAAGGGTCCCGAGTTCGATACCTGGGAGCGGGTGTCAACTTTGGAATTTTTCATTGGCCCACACATTCGGCGCGAGTACTGGTGTAGTTCCCAGGAAGCAGAATCGAGAGAGATTAGTATAAGTTGTAAAAACTTGTTTCTCAATCGATGTAAAATAAATATGTTTAAACTAAACTTTATCGAATGCTTTAGTCACATCGAAAAATACCATACGGAACTCATGTCGATTGTCCAAAGCTTTACAAATATTGTGATAAAGTAACAGTGATTGGTTAACCGTGGAATCACCAGGCAAAAAACAGATTGAAACCGAGTAAAAAAATTAGATCGTGGAACATAGAAAAAAGATCTATTATGGACGCAGAATGTTCTATATAGTGAGTAATACTCTGAAATAGACTAAATTGTGAGCATAGAGAATTCACTTTATTAAAATGTTTTGCATTCAACTAATTCCAATAAGTCAGTAATATTTGTGTTAATAGCACGACCTATGGAATCCTCAATTAAAGAGTTATATACTGATGACGAATTTGCTAGTCAGTAAATTACACCATACATTACATTTCTGTTATTTCACAATTTAACGTGCACCCAATCACATTATAATGCATCAGGTTCAAGGTCATATCATCTAGCATAAGATAGATTATCTTTGATACATATGATGACTCCTCCATAAGATTCATTTTCACGATTCTGGATCTGCCCGGCCAAACTGGAATCCTTATCTTTATTTGGTTTATGCAGATCTAGACCAAAGTAGAATTCTAATTTGGTCTAGACCAAAATAGAATTCAAATTTGGTCTACGCAGATTCCGGATCTGCCTAGATTCCAATTTGACTTCGACATATATATCTTATTGTCTGTTGTCGTTCTATTTTAAAACAAATACATTGGGCTCAAACGAGCCACTCCTTAGCAGGGTAAGCAAGCTGTGAAGTGACAAAAGTCATACACTGTTACGTTAAAAGGATAACATAGGGGTCGTTTGAGATAAGTAATTTTTGACATGGCCATTAGTTGCCTCACTGACTACCGTTAGGTTATCCTTTGTATCCTTTGTATCACTTATTTACAATTTGCTTACCCGACGAAGGAATGGCTCGTTTTAACCCCGAGTTTTTAGCTCACCTGAGCACAACGTGCTCAAGGGGAGCTTTTAGGATCACCCAGTCCGTCGTCCGTCGTCAACAATTCTTTAAACATCAACTCCTCCTAAACCGTAGGGCCAATTTGGACCAAACTTGGCTGGAATATTCCTTGGGAGGTCCTCTTTAAAAATTGTTCACAGAATTTGATTCTAGCAAAAACTCTGGTTGCCATGGCAACCAAATGGAATTTTCTAAGAAATTCTTTAAAAAGCTTCTTCTCTGAAACCGCTGGCCAGATTTTAAAATAATTTCACAGAGATGGTGAATGGGGCTATTTGCACTATTCAAAAATGAAGAAATACTTAAAAATTCTTCTTCTCTGAAACTGCTGATCAGATTTTGAAATAATTTCTAAGGGTTGTTCTTTTGGTGACCCTTTTCAAAATTTGTTCGCGAAATTTTGATCCGTCAAGAAACATGGCTCTGGTGAATGGAGGCTATTTGCACTATAGGGACATAAAGAAATTCTTAAAAATTCTTCTTCTCTGAAACGGCTTGACAGATTTTGAAATAATTTCACAGAGATGTTCCTTGGGTGACCCTTTTTAAAAATTGTTCGCGAAATTTTGATCCGTCAAGAAACATGGCTCTGGTGAATTGGGGCTACTTGCACTACATATGGAAATTAAGAAATTCTTCAAAATTCTTCTTCTCTGAAAAGGCTGATCAGATTTTTAAATAATTTCTAAGGGTTGTTCTTTGGGTGACCCTTTTCAAAATTTGTTCGCGAAATTTTGATCCGTCAAGAATCATGGCTCTCGTGGATGGGGGCTACTTGCTCTTATACGGAAATGAAGAATTCTTGAAAATTCTTCTTTTAGAAACTGATGGTCAGATTTTGAAATGACTTTTACAGGTGACCTTTTGAAAATTGCTTGGCAAAATAATAATTTTGGTTCCAATGTTTCAATACCTCAAAAAAAAAAAAAAAAAAAATGCTATGGTCATCTCAAAAATTCAGGTGAGCGATCCAGGGCCATCTTGGCCCTCTTGTTTTTTTCAGAATGGCAACAAATGATTACATATGTAATAATATACGTTTATTCTTAAATCATTACATCTTTCGCCTTTAATGACAACCGTCGGGGGAAATTAGTAAGAATAGGGTGCTGGTTACTTGGTCTTTTAGTCTTGTTGGTGCCTTGTATCGATCGACGCCGCCATTTTGGATTTTGTGTTTAAAGTTCAGTTTTGTATAGGGGTCTCCCGAAAAGAAAACTGCTTTCCCCTAGATTTTGCCAGTATACAGCTATGTATATTGGAAGCATATTGTCCAATCAGATCGCTGAATTTCTTAGCAGTATAATAAGTAGGCCTTCATTTGATTTTCTTCCTTTTATTGATTTTGAAGAAATAAAGAAACCCTAATAAAATAAGAAACACAGAGACAGCATTTATCGATATTTATTGTACATTACATCGAAATTGAAATGGAGTTACTACCAAACAGGTGGTAGTTACAAATACATCCACATATTAACACTTATCGAGCTCAGTACATGACGCTCAATGTTTCGATCATAAATGGTGTGACAAAGCATGACTGAAAAAAACGTTACACATTAACTGTTATTATTATTATTATTATTATTATTATTAATGATATAACTATTATTAGTTCAACTCAATCTTTAAAACACAAAATTGGTACAGAATTGTCTAAGAGGATTCAAGCTGTGCCGTTTGATGGAGTAACATCTGATCCAAGTACTACAAAATAGAAAATATAATGGTTGAGCAATAACTTTGGCAAATGCAGACGGAGTCTTGTTAAAGTATGTAATATGTTCAAGTATGCTCAATATGAAGTTTCATAAAACAATAAATATGAGCCGTACACTGGGAAAGGGGATTTAATGCATCTCTGAAATGCAATATACCAGAGAAAGTCGTCACCTAATTTGGGATCCATAAAAACCATTTTGTACAATAACCGACTAGATCGTTAAGTAATACGGTCCTTGGATGTGTAGAACAAATACAAATAGAAAAAAAAAAAAAGAAAAATACAGGACCCATGTCAGCAACGAACTGCGCAGACTGACATGGGTTGATACTTTTGCAAATACATTAAGGCCCCTTTTCAAACAGCGTGACTCCTGTGGCTTTTGACATCCTCCATCCTTGTTGGTCACTTATCAGTACCAGATCTACCATTCTCTTTTTCTGTGAAACGGGTACATTTTTGTGTGATGTGTCTATGTTTCCAAACTGGAATATTAATCTTTTTTTTTTCAATGAAACAAATTTGCCATAGAATTAATAAAGGAACTATTCATCCTTTCTTCCCGCTAATTGTCTACGTCAAATTGTAAAATGAACAATCTTCCTTTAATAATACAGTTTTTTAACACGAGAAAAAAACTTTTTAAACTTTTTCCCGACTTGTAATTGGTTAAAAAGATGTTTCCAAAAATACGGGTTACGTTGGCATGAAACGTACTTCTCGTATTATGTAGCCTGGGAAGTAGTGTCATACAATATCATTGTCTGTTTTCTTTTACCACTGTTTACAGTCTATATCAGTTATTGATGAGTTATTACATTCCTAAAGACCCTTTGCATATTTCAAAGTTGAAACTAAATTTCTAGTTCAGCACATTATGGTATATCCAGATGCAAGTGATGCCTATGAAACGAAAACTATTGCGCTAAATATAACCAACATATCTTCGACAATCGACAGGGATAATTGGGTTTGAATGAGGAATAACATAATTAGTTGTACGGTCAGGTGGCAGGGGACTTGGAAACTTGTTCACGGCTGTGGTGAATCATGTCGCCACCTCGCCTTCCCCTGCCACCTGACCACACAACGAATTTATTATACTGCAAATTTTTACCATTTAAAAGCGCGTTAAGCGAAATTTTCCTGTATTATAATCTCACGAATCGAGTAGGCTGACGAAACAAAAATTCCCTTCTGAGTGGCCCAATTCAACGAAAACTGACGTCACTAAAACGTGCAGTTTTGTGTATAAATGTGCAGTCTGGTGATCGATCGACGCCGCCATTTTGGATGTTGTGTTGCACGTGAAGTGATGTTTACAAGGCACTCACAAGGAAAACTGGTTTTACGTGTTTTTTGCCAGGAAACATGATATATGTTCCCGGTATGTTAACCAATCAGATCATGAGAAATTTCTTTGCAGTATAATAAAGATTTATGCTGGGTAAATCTTTAGGCAGATAATTTTGCGAACCTCGGAAATCTATATTATGCCTACTGTATTTGACAATTGTCATAACCTTACAAACATTTGGGAGTACTAATTGTATTAATAAGTACCTGGAATGATAAGAATTAAAGACATCTCAACCACTGGCATCATTCAAAATGAAAGTAAATAACATTATAGCCCAAATTCGGTTGAAAACAAGGTTCAAATCAAAATAATCAAACATGCTTGAAAGGCACTATTCTAGAAAAATCAACAACGTTACCTTCCTCTGGCAAGGGAATTGTACTTCCGATCTCCGGCAATGGGTGGCAATGTGAATCTGAAAAGTAGAGTGCAAAAGACCTAAAATAGAATAAAGTTCTCTTTTGACCAAAGCTAGATCTATCACTTCTTTTCATTATCTGGTATTAATGTTACTCAGGATACAATGATGCAAACAGAAGCATACGTGTATACATATTTTGTTCGATAATATAATCGTTGGTTTTGATTACTTTATCTAGAAAAGCACAAACATCCGAAATCGACCATTACCTACTCTTCCCCCCTTTCCCATGTCAATTGTTTTCATAAGTATTTTAGCGTTACAGGCTACATGAATATTGTTGGGTCAAGTTTGTAACCTTGATGTATTGTAAACTGACGATATTCTTATAGTTTGTATTAAGTATGAAGACCAGTTGCTGTAATAAGTGACTGATACATGTACCTCGAAATGTCCATTAACTTTCTCAGCAATCTGTTGGTACATATCTCGCCTAAGTGTCATGCCCCCTTCTCTCTCTCTCTCTCTCTCTCTCTCTCTCGTTTGAGTCAACGAGATTTTACCATACATGCCAGTCACTTTAATATAAAATATTCAATATTCAAGATGAAGCAACTCGGATTATTTCATGACAGACAAACCCATTCCAAAGTGATCATTTTGGAGGCTATAAAGCCCGTCTTCAGCTAATAGGCCTATTCATACTCTAATTAAGTCTTATTTAAAAGAAAAAAAATGGAAATTATTTTATTTGTTCGAGGTAAAGCTTTTATATTGGTTTCACTTGCTGCGACACAATGTACTTCTTTCCATACACAGCTATGCTTTAAAATCTGAACGACATACCGACCTCGCAGTAAATACATGCATGGTCCCGCACAATAATATAATGAGCTTAAAATAATATTAAAGAGTCAAAACAAGAGTTGAGGAAAAACAAAAACAATTATATAATCATTCCTAATTAAAACAAAAGAAAAAAAAAAAGAAAAAAATCTTAATGTGTATTGTCCAAAATTCGGTTGACATACGGGCCAAATACAGAATCGGCAAATTTGCTTGAAAAATAACTCTCTTTCAAAACAAAAATTATTACCTCCGACCGGTAATGGAAATGTACTCCCTATTTCCAGCAACTGGCGGCTTTGTGAAACTGAAGAGTATTTAGGGGAAATAGAAAGAATCAAACAGCTCTTTTTACAAATTATCTGTATATTCCAGCTTTGTAGGTATATATCTCAAAATATTAAGTGACCTTTTCAGCAACTGTTATTCACAACCAACATATTTCGCTAACTAGTGTCATGATCGCTCTCGTCTCTGAGTTAATGGTATTATTTCATAACAATTGAACCCATTCCAGAGCGATCATTTCAGAGACTACAAAGCTGTCATAAGGTCAAATATATACCCTGGTGAAGTTTTATTTAAGATACGAAAGCAGGAACGACTTTCTTTGGTCAAAGTAAAGCTTTTCATTCTTGTTGCACTTACTCGGACAATGTACTTAATTTCAAGTGCAATCATGCTTTAAGTGCTGAAAGACATGCAGTCCAAGCCACTGATATATAAGTTTGGGGTTCTACAGTCATGCAAAAAAGCTTGATATGACATCTTAAAGTTTAAATAATCAAATTTTGATTGAAACGAAAACATCATTCTGTGTCAAGTGGAAAAAAAATGTTTTATCAAAATTTTGATTGCTAGAGGCGCTACAAACTGAATTACCAATTTGCTTTTAAACAAAAGTCCTTTAAAACTAATATATTTACCTGCTGCTGCCAATGGAATCGTACTCCCGATCTCCAGCAGGAGCTGGCTATGTGAATCTAAAAATTGTTTAGGGAAAGTCATTAACAAATCGAACATCTCTTTTGCAAATACACCATATTAAAATTATTTGCATTTTCTTGCTTTGGTGGCTAAATGATATCTCAAAATTTTGAGTGACTTTTTCTGCAACTTCTATTCACATCCTACGTATTTCACTAGTGTCGTGATCTCTATCGTCTTTGAGTCAATGAGATTATTTCATAACAAATGAACCCATTCCAGTGTGATCATTTCAGAGACTACAAGGCTGGCATAAGCTGTTATTTCTTTTTACCCTTGTATAGTCTTTTTCTTTCGGTTTTAATTGCTCGGACAATGTACTTAATTCCACACGCAGCCATGCTTTAAATGCTGAAAGACATACCGACCTAGCCGTAAATATATGTACGGGCTCCTACAACTAAATAAAAGGTTCAGAATTATACTCAAAAGTTGAACAAAGAAAACGTAAATAATAAAAAAAAATTAAGGTCCAATATATCTAACATAATTACCTTCGTCTGGCCATGGGATCGTACTCCCTATCCCCAGCAGCTGGCGGCTTTGTGAACCTGAAAAGTATAGAGGAAAAGACATAAAAAATCAAACACCTCTTTGCCAATACCTCTAATACAAATCATTTGTATCTTCTTGTATGAATTTATTTCTATTTACTATAGTACAAACAGATGCAAGTTTGTATAAAATGTTCGTAATGTGATACCTGTTAATGTTTTCTTTGTTTAGATAGAGGCATCCATGATGGACCATTATCCCTGCCCCCTTCACCCCCCCCCCCCCCCCCCATTCCCCCTCCTTGAAAAATCAACAAAACAGGTGTTTAC
Organism: Tridacna crocea; assembly: GCA_943736015.1. Classification (NCBI taxonomy): domain Eukaryota; kingdom Metazoa; phylum Mollusca; class Bivalvia; order Cardiida; family Cardiidae; genus Tridacna; species Tridacna crocea. The sequence continues at coordinate 51,000,147 of OX031063.1, forward strand.
TTTTTTTTAGCCACACCAGCGAGAAAATTATTTTCAAACCAGCTTCATAACAATTTTTTTTTCCTTTTTTTTTAGTGACCTGGTGTAACAAAAAATAAACAGAATGACCCATTGCTAAGGTACAATTCAATTACAAAACGCCCAAAGTTGCAATCTAACGATGTTTTCATAAGCCCTTTCACACAGAACTCAAAAAACGCAGGGTTTATTGTGTGGTTGAGGACTACAAAAAGTGAAATCCTCAAAAATTCTCACAATTTGACTTTATATGATACAGAATTCAAGAGTTAAATATAGGCCTCATGGATAAACCATTACGCATTTTTGAACTGTAACAGTTCTCTCCAGTAGCTCCCAAGGCTAGAATTAAATCCAGAACCTTCAGGTCCTAAGACAAATGCTCTACTATATTGCTATAAAAGCTAGCTCTGTAGCAAGAGTGTCCCCTTATAGGCCTACAAACAGATGCTATTATGTACACCAGTCAATGGGATATACCAGTATACAGCATATCCATGTCAGGTTTCCTTGGCATTTGACAACTGGATCTGAAGGAATTTTGTTTGGGGTTTTTTCTAACACTTTACCAAACGCTCCCTGTTAATAGTCCTAGAGGAAATAGGAAATTGAAAGCATTACAGGACGAGGATAAAATTCTGAAACGCAGTATTTTTTCCTATTCTGGCAGTGTTTTCAATCAAATGAGTAAAATTCAGCCCATTTTGTAGTCTATCAGTTTCTGACTTGTAGATGCATTTACAGAGCGTAAAACTTGTCATATGGGGAAGGAAGGAATAACGAAATGACATCCATTTGAGTACCATTTTTTATTAAAACAAAAAGTAACTTATGCGCAGATTGTGGATATAGACTATTCTATACAATCTTACAAAAATTAACCCCATCTAAATGTGGATCTGGGGTCCTACATGGCTCACCAGTAATGTGTAGGACTTGTTACCTGATGGTCTAGGTGCTGCATGTTTTACTGTGGGAGTGCCAGGCAAGACACTTTGAACTAGTGCTGCTGAAACCTAGCCATACATAATAATTAAGCTAGTTGTAGCAGTTACATGACTGAAATAATACTGAAAGCAACATTAAACACCATTCAATAAATAAGTCAATTTGGATCTAAAATTGGCCTGCAAGGGTAACCTTTATCTAACATTTCTCTACGTCTTACAAAATGTAGCTCTTAAGTTTTTTTAAATCATTGGTAGACCAACAGAATTTTCATATTTTTTTCATTCTACCCCGTTCCATAACACCATAAAGGATACAAAGTGTTTTTAGGGTTTTCAGAAAAACTACTGTAGGTAGTTTCGGTCTGAGATTATGCATTAAAACAGATTGAAAATATTAACAGCTCATCCTTGGTTTTGTAAAGATGTGAACTGAAATAGATTCACTAAACATGATGACTACATCTTTCTTTTCCATAGCATATATATAGAATCTGACATGAGTTGGCTTTTGAGATAACATTTTATTAAACGAGTCTTGGGAAATGTTATTTAACGAGCTTTTGGCGAGCTTAATAACATTTTCTTTGACGAGTTTAATAAAATCTTATATCAAACGCCCAAAAATGTCAGATTCTTTTTATCACATAACAATATTTCACAAAATACAGGTCAGAAATAGATGATGCAAAAACATTCACAAATACTCCCGCGGTATTTTCCATATGACCCATTAACTGGTATGAAATGCATATAAATTGACGTAAAAAATGACGTCACACAAATGTGATATCAAACGTATATAAAATAAGAAAATTCGTAATGGGTATATTACACTGAAACAAGGGAGGTTATGTGATAAAACCCTTTACCACACAATTCCAACTTTTAACACCCGTGTGAAAGAAGCCGTTTGAAATCATTGATGAAAATAAATTTCTAGTACAGCAGATTATTGTATATCCATATGCGAATAATGCCCATGAAGCGAAAACTATTGAGCTAAATAAACCAACATATCTTCAACAATCGACGGGGATATTTGGGTTTGAATGAGGAATGAGAGAGATTTATGCTGGGTTAATCTTTAGGCAGATAATTTTGCGAACCTCGGAAATCTATATTATGCCTACTGTATTTGACAATTGTCATAACCTTACAAACATTTGAGAGTACTAATTGTATTAATAAGTACCTGGAATGATAAGAATTAAAGACATCTCAACCACTGGCATGATCATCCAAAATGAAAGCAAATAACATTATAACCGAAAGTCGGTTGAAATCAAAATAATCAAACATGCTTGAAAGGCACTGTTCTAGAAAAATCAACAACGTTACCTTCTTCTGCCAAAGGAATTGTACTTCCGATCTGCGGCAATGGGTGGCAATGTGAATCTGAAAAGTAGAGAGCAAAAGACCTAAAATAGAATAAAGTTCTCTTTTGATTAAAGCATCCTCTTGCTAGATCTATCACTTCTTTTCATTATCTGGTATTAATGTTACTCAGGATACAATGATGCAAACAGAAGCATACGTGTATACATATTTTGTTCGATAATATAATCGTTGGTTTTGATTACTTTATCTAGAAAAGCACAAACATCCGAAATCGACCATTACCTACTCTTCCCCCCTTTCCCATGTCAATTGTTTTCATAAGTATTTTAGCGTTACAGGCTACATGAATATTGTTGGGTCAAGTTTGTAACCTTGATGTATTGTAAACTGACGATATTCTTATAGTTTGTATTAAGTATGAAGACCAGTTGCTGTAATAAGTGACTGATACATGTACCTCGAAATGTCCATTAACTTTCTCAGCAATCTGTTTGTACATACATGTATCTCGCCTAAGTGTCGTGCCCCCTTTTCTCTCTTTCTCTCTCTCGTTTGAGTCAACGAGATTTTACCATACATGCCAGTCACTTTCATATAAAATATTCAATATTCAAGATGAAGCAACTCGGATTATTTCATGACAGACAAACCCATTGCAAAGTGATCATTTTGGAGGCTACAAAGCCCGTCTTCAGCTAATAGGCCTATTCATCTCTAATTAAGTCTTATTTAAAAGAAAAAAAAAAGGAAACTATTTTATTTGTTCGAGGTAAAGCTTTTATATTGGTTTCACTTGCTGCGACACAATGTACTTCTTTCCATACACAGTTATGCTTTAAAATCTGAACGACATACCGACCTCGCAGTAAATACATGCATGGTCCCGTACAATCATATAATGAGCTTAAAATAATATTAAAGAGTCAGAATAAGAGTTGAGGAAAAACAAAAACAATAATATAATCGTTCCTAATTAAAACAAAAGAAAAAAAAATATTCCTAATGTGTATTGTCCAAAATTCGGTTGACATACGGGCCAAATACAGAATCGGCAAATTTGCTTGAAAAATAACTCTCTTTCAAAACAAAAATTATTACCTCCGACCGGCAATGGTATCGTACTCCCCATATCCAGCAACTGGCGGCTTTGTGAAACTGAAGAGTATTTAGGGGTGTTATGTACATACCCAGTTATTATTAGCTTTGTTCATGTGTGTATCTATTTTTGAATGGTTTTCCCCTGTTGCTATTTTTAGAACTGGATTCTCTCTTGTGGAATATTGTGCTGGAAGTTTCCAGGCCTTTATACAATCTGATTACTAAGAATTATGCAACTGATTTTAACATGAATTTTCTGGAAGTTTCCCTGTTATTATAAAAGGAAAAGCTTTTTACATCTCAGTGTTCACTAGTTAATACATGATTGCCAGACTACAGTGGGGATTATCTTGTGTTTGTGTCATATAATTAGTGCTTGGATTACATTCAGTTTGGATTCGGATCATACTAGACTAAAGTGAGGATTACTTCGTGTGTTTGGATTACATTCAGTTTGGATCAGGATCAGACTGGAATTAAGACTGGAATAATTTGTCTTTTGGATTTAACATCTAAGGTATTGTTTTGTTCTATTGTAATATTGTCACTGTTTATTTGATATTTTTGTTAATAAATTCTGTTAATTGTTATCGTTTGTTGCTGGCTTCTTCTTTCTAGTTACGCCTGACTCGTAACAGAAATTGGGGGCTCGTCCGGGATTGGAAAATAGACTAACGCATTCTTTTTTACTTTTGGGATTAACCATCGATTGGAAAAAAGAAAGACATAGACGTTTGCTTTTCACAATTTGAATAAATCTAATACATCCTGTTAGTCAAAATTACTAATCAGTACTTATAATACAATTTTGTACTTGAATCCAGCAACAAACAAACATGTCTTTTGACTTAGATAAATTTACGGCTGAACCGTCTGTGGAGTTACTGAATGTAGGTAAAAAAGACTGATTTGCTTAATCTTGCTAAACACTATGAATTGTCTGAAATAAAATCTTCAATGCGTAAACATGAAATTAAGAACATTTTGGTACAATATTTTGTTGATGAGATTTTCAATGAAAATGCTCTTTCCCTGATAGTTGACATTCAGTCAGTTTCAAGTTCAAAAGAACTTGAATTAAAACTTCAGATCAGACAATTAGAAATTCAGGGAAGAGAGAAGGAAAGAGAAAGGGAAAGAGAAAGGGAGAGAGAAGAAAGAGAAAGGGAAAGACAGAGAGAAGAAAGAGTAGAGAGAGAGAAGGAAAGAGAAAGGGAAAGAGAAAGGGAGAGAGAAGAAAGAGAAAGGGAGAGAGAAGAAAGGGAAGAGAGAGAGAAGGAGAGAGAATTTCAATTAAGAATGAGGGAAATAGAAATGCAAGAAAGAGCAAATCAGCCAAAGCAAAAGATTGAATACAATTTTGATGTTACAAAACATATTAGGCTTGTTCCTCCATTTCAAGAGAAAGAAGTTGATAAATACTTCCTACATTTTGAAAAAGTTGCAGAAAACTTAAATTGGCCAAAAGAGCACTGGACTTTGCTTCTGCAAAGTGTTTTGATAGGCAAAGCTCGTGAAATTTATACACAACTAGGCGTTGAACAAAGTCATCATTATGAGACTGTTAAAGAACTTATTCTCAAAGCTTATGAGCTGGTCCCAGAAGCATATAGACAAAAATTTAGGAATTGTAAAAAAGATTCTAACCAGACTCATGTTGAATTTGCTAGAAACAAAGAACAGTTATTTGATAGATGGTGCTGTTCTAAGAAAATAGACCAAAATTATGATAAACTAAGACAACTTATGTTAGTTGAAGAATTCAAACGTTGTATTCAATTTGATGTTAAGACATTCTTAGACGAAAAACAAGTTGAAACTTTAGAAGAAGCAGCTCGTCTGGCTGATAATTACTACCTTACACATAAAGTTTCTTTTATTGCTAAACCAAAACCTACTTCCTCACATCCCCAAAATAAATCTATGTCTGGTAATTCATCTGGCATGCCCAGTCAATCCAATACACCCAAACCTAATTCTACTAGTGAAACCAAAAGTCAATATCCCTTATCTCGACCCACTTGTAACTATTGTAAGAAACCTGGTCACCTTGTTTCTGAATGTTTGAAATTAAAAAGGAAGTTAGAAAGTGATGAAACCAAACCAACAGGGCTCACCACTCTTAGACCAAGGCCACAGTCTTCTATTAAATCCAATACAATTGACATAGTCACAAAACCCAAGTCTGATTCTACTATGGAGATTTTTGGACCATTTATGTTGAATGGTTTTGTATCACTTTCAGGTGATAATTGCCCACCTACCCCTATTAAAATTTTAAGAGACACAGGAGCTTCTCAATCTCTTATTTTAGCAGATATACTGCCTTTTTCTGAGAAGACTTCTTCCGGTACTAGTGTCCTTATTCAGGGTGTAGAGTGTGGAACTGTTAATATCCCTCTCCATCACGTTAATTTGTCATCAGATTTGGTTACTGGGCCTGTGGTTATTGGTATTAAACCTTCCTTACCTTTTAAAGGTGTCCATTTACTGCTAGGCAATGACTTAGCTGGAGATAAGGTTGTGGTTAATCCACTTGTAACTGACACACCAAATATAGGTCAAACAGATGACCCTATCGAGCAGGAAATTCCTGACTTGTATCCTTCTTGTGCAGTTACCCGAGCTGTGGCTAAAAAGGCCATTTTGAAAAACTCAAACTCTGACATTGACTTGACGGATACTTTTATCGGTCAATATTTCAATAATGAGATTAAAAAGTCTCTTGATCCCAGTTTGTCTGATACTCAGACAGACTCGTCAATGTCTCGTCATTCTCCACCAAGGTCTATTGACCAAGGTCACGACACGCTGTCAAAGTCACAGCTTATCCAGGAACAGCAAACTGATCCTGAGATTTCAAAATTAATCTTTAGGGCTTTACCTGAAGATGAAATTTCACAGGTCCCAATGTATTACTATATAAAGAATGGGATTCTTATGAGAAAATGGCGACCATTTGATGTCCCAGCTGATGATGAATGGGCTGTTTACCACCAAATTGTGGTTCCAAAGTCATATCGTCATGAAATACTAAGTATAGCCCATGAAAGTCCTATGTCAGGTCACCTAGGTATAAACAAGATCTATCACAAAATTATTACTCATTTTTATTGGCCTGGTCTCAAATCAGATGTCTCTAAATATTGTAAAACTTGCCATACATGTCAAATGGTAGGTAAACCCAACCAAACCATTCCCAAAGCTCAATTACAACCTATTCCTGCTTTTGATGAACCTTTCAGTAGGATACTTATAGATTGTGTTGGTCCTTTACCTCGAACCAAGTCAGGAAATGAGTATCTCTTAACAATTATGTGTACTTCTACACGTTTTCCTGAAGCTATTCCTTTAAGGAACATCAAAACAAAGTCAATAGTCAAAGCTCTTATAAAATTTTTCACATTTGTTGGTCTTCCAAAATCAGTTCAGTCTGATCAAGGGTCAAATTTTATGTCTGGTATATTCCAACAGGTCATGCATGAATTAGGGATCAAGCAAAATAGGTCATCCGCTTATCACCCTGAAAGTCAAGGTGCTTTAGAAAGATTTCACCAGACATTAAAAAATATGATAAGATCATATTGCTTTGACACTGAAAAAGATTGGGATGAGGGCGTCTATTTGTTGCTATTTGCAGCCAGAGAATCTGTACAAGAATCTCTTGGTTTCAGTCCTTTTGAATTAGTTTTTGGCCATTCTGTTCGTGGACCTTTAAAACTTTTGAAAGAGAAATTTCTCTCAAATGATGAAACACCTTTGAATTTACTGCAGTATATTTCTGACTTCAGAAATAGACTGTCTAGGGCATGTGAGGTTGCTAGGTCTAATCTTAAAATGTCTCAGGGCAAAATGAAAGCAAGATATGACACCCATGTTATTGATAGAAAATTTAAACCAGGTGACAAAGTCCTTGCTCTTTTGCCAATACCTGGCAGACCTCTACAGGCAAGATATTTTGGACCCTACACTATTGACAAGAAAACAAGTGATTTGAACTATATAATTAATACTCCAGGAAGGCGTAAAAACAAACAAATGTGTCATATAAATATGTTAAAGGAATACTTTGACAGAGATAGCTCTATTTCAAAACCAATTACAGTTGTAAACACTGTCCCACAAGAATCAAATGTATCTGATCTTGAAGTAAATTCGGACTTTATTGATAAATCTGATCCTGGTCCATCTAAACTTGAAAATTCTGATATTTTGAGAAACCTTGACAACAAACTTTCTCACTTGGAACCATCACAACAGAAAGAGCTGAAACAGTTGATACATGAATATGAACATTTATTTCCTGATATCCCCACAAGAACTGATAAAATCTATCATGATGTCATTGTGGAAGATAAAACCAATAAAGCAACATCCATATAGAATGAATCCTTTGAAACAGAAATACCTCCAAGATGAAGTAAAATACTTACTGGAAAATGACTTTATTGAACCTAGCCAGAGTAATTACAGTTCACCATGTATATTAGTACCCAAATCAAATGGAACTTATAGAATGTGTACTGACTATCGTAAGGTGAACTCTGTGACAAAAACAGACTCTTTTCCAATACCAAGAATTGATGACTGTATTGACAAAGTTGGAAATTCTAAATATGTCACCAAATTTGACCTGCTAAAAGGATTCTGGCAAGTTCCACTGACTGATAGAGCAAAAGAAGTATCAGCCTTTGCTACTCCAAACGGTCTGTACCAGTACAAAGATATGCCGTTTGGGATGAAAAATTCTCCTGCAACGTTTCAGCGACTTGTAAACAACGTTATATGTGGATTAGATGGCTGTGATGCATATATTGACGACGTCATCATCTACTCAGACAGTTGGAGTGACCACCTTCACAGAATCAGGAAGTTCTTCGACCGACTCAGTAAAGCGAAACTGACTGTGAATCTTGCAAAAACTGAATTTTGTCATGCTACTGTAACATTTCTAGGACATCTTGTGGGACAGGGTCAAGTTAAACCTTTAGAAGCTAAAGTCAGTGCTATCTCTGAGTTTCCTGTGCCTAATTGTAAAAGACAGCTGATGCGATTTCTTGGTATGGCTGGCTACTATAGGAAATTCTGTAAAAATTTCTCAGGTATTGCTGAACCTTTAACAAATTTACTTAAGAAAAGCACAAAGTTCAAATGGAATGACAAATGTCAAGATGCATTTGATCGTCTAAAAGCCATACTAAAGAGCGCACCAGTTCTCTTGGCACCTGATTTTGACAAATGTTTCAAATTAGCTGTTGATGCAAGTGATGTTGGTATTGGTGCTGTTCTTTTACAAGAAGATAATTATGGTATTGATCACCCAGTTTGTTACTTTTCTAAGAAATTTAACAAACATCAGAAAAATTACTCTACCATAGAAAAAGAGTGTCTTGCTTTAATTCTGGCAATCCAGCAGTTCGAAGTTTATTTAACCTCTTCAACTTCACCAATTGTTGTTTTCAGTGATCATAACCCTTTAAGTTTTCTACACAAACTTAAGAATAAGAATCAAAGATTACTGAGGTGGAGTTTATTGCTCTAAGAGTTTAATCTTGACATAAGACACATAAAAGGGAAAGATAACATTATACCAGATGCTCTTTCAAGAGTTTGAAATTCAAGTGGTCATTTCCCCTAAATCAAGTTCAAACTGGATTTTCAAATTGTAATTTCATTACCTTGACTATTTTCATTAATCTGAAATACTTAATATTTGAGTTTGTCATTTCCTATGTATACTTCAGATAAAGTATCATATACATGTATATAAATAATATTGCAAAAAAGAAAGATTTATTTCATAAACCTTTCTTTTTCTTTTCAAGGGGGGAAGTGTTATTACATACCCAGTTATTATTAGCTTTGTTCATGTGTGTATCTATTTTTGAATGGTTTTCCCCTGTTGCTATTTTTAGAACTGGATTCTCTCTTGTGGAATATTGTGCTGGAAGTTTCCAGGCCTTTATACAATCTGATTACTAAGAATTATGCAACTGATTTTAACATGAATTTTCTGGAAGTTTCCCTGTTATTATAAAAGGAAAAGCTTTTTACATCTCAGTGTTCACTAGTTAATACATGATTGCCAGACTACAGTGGGGATTATCTTGTGTTTGTGTCATATAATTAGTGCTTGGATTACATTAAGTTTGGATTCGGATCAGACTAGACTAAAGTGAGGATTACTTCGTGTGTTTGGATTACATTCAGTTTGGATCAGGATCAGACTGGAATTAAGACTGGAATAATTTGTCTTTTGGATTTAACATCTAAGGTATTGTTTTGTTCTATTGTAATATTGTCACTGTTTATTTGATATTTTTGTTAATAAATTCTGTTAATTGTTATCGTTTGTTGCTGGCTTCTTCTTTCTAGTTACGCCTGACTCGTAACAGGGGAAATAGAAAGAATCAAACAGCTCTTTTTACAAATTATCTGTATATTCCAGCTTTGTAGGTATATATCTCAAAATATTAAGTGACCTTTTCAGCAACTGTTATTCACAACCAACATGTTTCGCTAACTAGTGTCATGATCGCTCTCGTCTCTGAGTCAATGGTATTATTTCATAACAATTGAACCCATTCCAGAGCGATCATTTCAGAGACTACAAAGCTGTCATAAGGTCAAATATATACCCTGGTGAAGTTTTATTTAAGATACGAAAGCAGGAACGACTTTCTTTGGTCAAAGTAAAGCTTTTCATTCTTGTTTCACTTGCTCGGACAATGTACTTAATTTCAAGCGCAGCCATGCCTTAAATGCTGATAGACATGCTGTTCAAGCCATTGATATATAAGTTTGGGATTCTACAGTCATACAAAAAAGCTTGATATAATATCTAAAAGTTCAAATAAACAAATCTTGATTGAAACTAAAACAATATCATCATTCTGTGTCAAATTAAAAAAAAAAAAAATGTTTCATCCAAATTTTGATTGCTAGAGGCGCTACAAACTGAATTACCAATTTGCTTTCAAATAAAAGTCCTTTAACACTCATATACTTACCTGCGGCTGCCAGTGGAATCGTACTCCCGATCTCCAGCAGGAGGCGGCTATGTGAATCTAAAAATTGTTTAGGGAAAAACATGAACAAATCGAACATCTCTTTTGCAAATACACCGTATTAAAACTATTTGCATTTTCTTGCTTTGGTGGCTAAATGATATCTCAAAATATTGAGTGATTTTTTTTGCAACCTCTATTCACATCCTACATATTTCACTAGTGTCGTGATCTCCCTCATCATTGAGTCAATGAGATTATTTTATAACAAATGAACCCATTCCAGTGTGATCATTTCAGAGACTACAAAGCTGTCATAAGCTGCTAATTTCTTGTTTTTTTTTTAACCTTGTATAGTCTTTATATTTCGGTTTCACTTGCTCGGACAATGTACTTAATTCCACGTGCAGCCATGCTTTAAACGCTGAAAAACATACCGACCTAGCCGTAAATATATGTACGGGCTCCTACAACTAAATAAAAGGTTAAGAATTATGCTCAAAAGTTGAGCAAAAACAATGTACTCAATTCCACGCGCAACCATGCTTTAAACCTAGCCGTAAATATATGTACGGGCCTACAACTAAATAAAAGGTTTAGAATTATACTTAAAAGTTGAACAAAAACAAAACTTGAAGAAAACATATATAATAATATTTTTCTTTATCAACAACGAAATTAGCAACTTGCTTGAAGATTAAAGTCCAATACAACCAATGTAATTATATATAATATTATATGTAATACAACCAATGTAATTACCTTCGACTGTCAATGGGATTATACTCCCTATCTCAAGCAGCTGGTGGCTTTGTGAACCTGAAGAGGATAGAGGGAAAGACATAAAAAAATCAAACACCTCCTTGCCAGTACATCTAATACAAATCATTTGTATTTTCTTGTATCAACTTATTTCTATTTACTATAGTACAAACAGATGCAAGTTTGTATGAAATGATCGTAATGTGATACCTTTTAATGTTTTCTTTGTTTAGATACAGGCATCCATGATGGACCATTACCCCTGTCCCCTTTCCCACACCCTCCCCCCCTCCTTGAAAAATCAACAAAAAGGTGCATTCATATTTTTTCAAACGTTTTTAGCCATACCGGCGAGAAAATTATTTTTAAACCTGCTTCATAACATTTTTTTTTATTTTTTTAAAAAAAAATATTAGAATGAATCTGCACCTATGTTAATCCACATAGTTATATATACTTTCATGTTATATATACTTTCATTCAGTAACTTGAAAAACAAAGCTGTCTCTTTTTAATCGCTTTACCTTTCATTTTTAATTGCTCTTAGTATCAGACTTGGTGTTCCAATATCAGACTCGTACAGGCAAGCATTTTCAAGCACACATAAACATGAGTTTTACTGTTTATCGTTTAAAACTTTATTCCAACGTTTCATTTGTTTAGCAATCCAAAATCTATTATTTGTTTTGCCTTTAAAGATATTTAAAATATTGAGTAAGTTTTACGCCTACTTTGTAATGGAACAGCTTTACCAAGCCGTCAGAAGGCATCTTGTGTCAATTTGGCATATGCATTGTTTCTTATTCCTGCAAAAACAACGAGAACGTGTATACATTTTGTTTTAACCCCTATATATTTAGTCTCATATCCATTGTAAGGTAACTTTTTTCCTAGCTTCTATTGATTGCTCGATTAGCTCTTCAATGGAAAGTTAGAGCTTCAATTCTGAACATATCACCTGTGTAACCAAATTCTGCAAATTATGAGCGCTGATGTTCAAGGTTCTGCGACTAAAAACTTCACTTTAACATCACTTTTTGAAACATTTATAATGGAAATCAATGTTGTTAAAGAATTAATATTTGTTTCAATCTTACTTCAGTGGTTAATGTGCATTGTTGGTTAGAAGCAGACATGCCGGTAAAACAATTATTAGTGTACTGATTGATCGGCCTTTATGACTGCTTATCGCTTCTTTGATGCATTAAGTATGAAGACGTATTTTTGACAGGTAAATGATATCTCAAAATGTTTAGTGACCTTTTCAGTAATCTCAATGCACGACTTACATATTTCGCCATATTGTAGTGATTTGAGTCGTAAAAAAGCAGATTATTTGTTAACGAATGAACCCATTGGAAAGTGCTCATTTCAGAGATAACAGAGCCTATCAAAAGCTGATATTCGTACCCTACCAAGTTTTATTTAAAATCTAAAAATAGGAAGAACCTTATTTGTTCCAAGTAAACGTTTATTTCGGTTTCACTTGCTCGGACAGTATACCATAGTTTATAAGAATCCATGTTTTAAAAGCTGACAAACAAGCAAGGCCGTCGAAATTTTCGGCCGAAAATGAAAAATGGCCAGACCAATTTTCGAGAAAAAAAATGCGTAATATAAACCTCAAGAAATGCCTCAGAATGCAGCAGACAGCGTCTTATTTTCAAAAATTTTCCGGGGGAGCATGCCCCCGGAGCCCCCTAGCATGGCTTAAAATGCGTAATATAAACCTCCAAAAAAGCGCCAGATAGCGTATTAAGTTTCCCCCTCCCCCCAGCATGGCTTCGCCATACTGGCCGGACCAAATGAAATTTCCTTCCGACGGGCCTGACAAGCCGACCTTGCTGTAACTATATCTTTGGGCTCCTACAACCATAAAGCGAGTTTGAAACAATATTTATCACCACTTTCAATAAAATTGAAGACATGCAAGTATTACGATCTATTACCTTCATGATCCATTTCTACTTCTCCTCAAGAACCTATCTAAAAGACGCTGATATCTGGAAGGTGCAACGATTCGTTTACCCCAGCGTCAGTGTTGTTTCCTGGACCTATTTTTAGCTGATATCACTTAACAGTTCACACCTTTATCGAAAACATATATGTGCTTTCATTTTGTGCAAAGAGTCATTTGCTGCAATTGCAAAGTTTTTTTGTCCATATTGCCTTAACAGTACCGTATACTGTAAAAAAAATCAAAGGACTGGATACGTAATACATGTATAACGCGCACGTAATTAGTAGAGTAAGCAAGGACAGTGGGGGTCAAAGTTGTTCTACCAAGTGTGCTGTGGAGCAATTTTATTTTGCTACTTAATAGAGTAGTAAATTGAAGCAACGACTTGGCGTGTTTTTTATGACAGTATTGTAATTCAGAATTTGAACACGCATAGGTCTGGATATCGCGTTTCTAAATATCAAAGTATGATGGTAAGTGCGCAAACTTGTACAAATGACAGTATCTGGTTTGGGTCAAACCGATAACATTGTACAAAAAGAATATTTTTCAAGGCTAACATCAGCATAAAATGAGGAATTTGGAGAGGTATTCATTGTTCTATGTAAAAATAAAAAAAAAAAAAAAACGTTTTATTTACACTTGCTTATTTCGTCAGAATTCTAAGGTCTTTCTCAAAGTTTAAAATTCATCCAAACATTTAACTTTTTTGTAGCAGAATGGTGTAGTGTAGCTGCATGTAAGCATACTAGAAAGTAAAAACAATGATTATATAGTAATTCTGTTAAAACAAAGTGCTAAGGTCTACAATTGTCAATCAGTTTCAGCAATCATGGACAAAGACTTTGATCAAAGAGTACAAGATATTGCTACTTACTCATGATTCAATATGAATTTTTTTGTGCCTTCTTGTTAAACCCTTTACTAGAGGACAGAATCTTTTTCTCCACACCCCCCCCCCCCCCCCCGGAAAAAAAAATATCTATATCACTTAATTCTAGCTGGAAAATCATTTGTAACGAAGAGAGATAAGACGAGGATAAAATTCTAGTATGCAGTATTTTTTCCTATTGTAACATTGTTTTCAATCAAACGAGTAAAATTCAGCTCAATTTGTATCAGATTCTGACTTGTAGATACATTTACAGAGCCTAAAACTTGTCATATGGGGAAAGAAGGAATAACAAAATGACATCCATTTGATTACCATTTTTGATTAAAACAAAAAGTAACTTATTCACAGATTGTGGATATAGACTATTCTATACAATCTTACAAAAATTAACCCCATCTAACTGTGGATCTGGGGTCCTACATGGCTCACCAGTAATGTGTAGGACTTGTTACCTGATGGTCTAGGTGCTGCATGTTTTACTGTGGGAGTGCCAGGCAAGACACTTTGAACGAGCCCTAGCCTAGTACTGCTGAAACCTAGAGTTCAATATACAATATACTGTGCCTATACAAATGGAATCTTATTGTCCTAGGCTGTCTGATTAAGAGTTCCTCCGTATTACTGCACTACTTGAAACTACATGTACTAACTGTAAAATGAAGTAAAAAGTCAAACTAGAAACAATATTAGATTGTTCAGATGCAACGATTTCTTCTTTTCTTTGAAAAGAATGTTTTGGGTTTTATTCCTGAATGTTATGTAATAGCCTGAAAGGTGAAAACTAAATGGTATGTTCAGTATTTTTCTAAGATTTAGGCCATGTTTAAATCATGAATATTGAATGTACCTTCTGTCTGTTACATAAATGAAATTTTACCTAGTATCATCATAAAGACACAATTAAGGCAAATAATGATTTCACAAAACAAAAGTAAGGTCGTCATGCAGTGCCATAAACCATGAAATTGGTTGTAACTACCATCAAGAGTAATTTGATTTTGATTTCTGCTGGTTCTCTGCAGTGTCTTTTCTATAGGCACTATAGGCACTTCTACAAAATCTTGCCACCTAGGTGAGGACAAAACCCGGCATAATCCATCCTACACCTTCACCAATCAAACCGCAGCCCCAAAGCACCTCACTAAATAAATGAATGAGATTATGTAATTTCACTGCTACTTTGGTGCAACTTAAAAAAGGCCATGTAGATTCAAGCCTAGACCTCATATTCTGTGTAATCTGAACTTAGATTATAATAGGTTTCAAAAAAAAAATCCTGGTGTTGCACTTAACTTTAAAAAAAAAACAGTTGTCATAAAACATTTAAATTTAAAATATGCTATTTTTTAAAAATGGAAAATATTATGGAGATGACAGTCTGTGATCATGTGATCAGGTCAGCCACTGGAAGAAAAAAAATATTAAAATCTGGCAAAAAGTAATCAAAAGACACAGCTAACTGGCAGGTTTTAGCCTAGTTTTGAAATTAATTTCTCTGTCAGCGACCAACATTTGGACCGACCCTACAAGGACAGATTGTCAACTCCATAATAATTTCCATACTTTTAAATTGTATAATATAAATTGAAATGCATTTAAAAACGCGTTGTGTTTATATTTGGCCTTTAAAGGTGGCCTTTCAGATTTTGGGACAAATGTTTACAAACAATACAAAAAACTCATCCTTGTACTCCCAAAGCCTTATAATTTTCATTAATTAAACCCCAGTAGTCGAAAACCATCCGACAGCTAGATAAATTAGCTATTTACTACAGCCCAGGTCGACACTGAAGGGAAACACGGTCTATTTTTACATGAGCAACTCGCTCATTTACATACCGGACATATACAAACGAAGCTTCAAACATAGCATCCATAGTTCTAGACATTATGGAAATTAATTAAATATTTGTCATGTTATGGAATTTAATAGTCATAAGTCACGTGCAAGTCACTTTACATTCCCATGCTGCTTTTTTGCTCGTGGCGGGAAATCTAAAAATAGCTTAAGAGGCTACGTAGCCTTATAGGGGGAATACCACAAAAAAATTCTTTTGGAATTTTATTATTCTTAATTACTGATGATTTGTATTGTTTTTTCATATAAATTTCAGTGACATAAATATTTTTCAATTTGGTGTGATGTGAAAATTCTAAATACCTACCTTTAAAGTTACTTTAATAACTTCAAGTTCATTTTATGAGTACCACAAAAACATAACGGACCTACTATTAATGGAACGCGATAACCGTGGCCTTTGTTTACAATAATTCAGACCATTCTATTTTCGTATACGGGACGGACAGGTAAATTATCCGATAATTTTAGTTAAAATGTAAATTGAAAAGGCTTAAAACTTTTACAAGTTCTCTATTGTACTAAGCGAGCAGTGGTGTAATAGATAACATCACTGCCTCTAAAGCCGGCGATCCTCGTTCGAGCCGTCAGACCTAACCTTTTTTTTTTTTTAAGGAAGCATGTTGCATTTTTTTTTTCGGTTTTCGCTTTACTTTTCTTTTTTTCCTCTCCATACTTTTCTTTTCCTTGTTTGAATGTCTTTTATGTTTCTTTTCTTTATCATTTCTTCTTCCTTTTTTAGACGTGTACATCTTTTTTTTTTTGTCACTGAAATTCTTTTATTACTATTACATTTTATTCTTATTCATTTTATTCTTCTTTTTTTAAAGCATATTTCTATATGACGGACTCAACAATAAAATGGTAAGTGTGGAACTCTCATCCCGTGCTCTGGCAGTATCGGAACTTGCTTCATTTTCACTGGCCTTTTCGGCACCCTAACCCTCTTAACATTCAGTATTTGTTGCTTCCTCGTCGCTGAACTACTCACAGGTTTCTTGAACTGCAATGTCTGCTTTTTGAAAAAATATTTATTCTGTTAGGACCGCACATCTATAGTAACTTTTCCACTCAGGTTGCTTTAGTTCACAAGTGGTTCCGATCCACTGGTGTTTCAATTTAAATCCTTGTGCAGTCAAGCTTCAGATATGCGTAAGTTCCCAACTGTAGTGAGTATATAGATATGTCTCTTCTGTCAAAGCCATGAAACAGGAACAAAACTAGTATCCAGAAATTTGTGGCTTTAGTCATCTTAGAAGTCTAAATCAGGAGGCTATTTCTAGCATCAATTCCTTTACAAGAACTGTCTTGGTTCATTTTTCCCAACTTTCGAAGGACCAATGTGCAATCTCGTGTGATGTCAATTGAATATGAATGAAACTACAAAGTAAAAGTAAAAATATTTACTATGATGTCATAAAAAATAATGTAACCATTGACTTAGCTTAAAAAAAAAAAAACAGTTGCTTTACTGAAAAAAAAAATCTGTGACTCGAACTCGATCCGTTTGGGCGGTAGCAGAGTCCCTTTGACCACTGCACCACAGCATTACTTGCACGTATTTGTTGAAATTTACCAATAAGTAACTGTTTCGTCCCTGGTATTCCCTATTTAAATGTTTTGAACTGATCCAGTGTTTGTAAACAAAGGCCACAGTTATCGCGTTTTGATACTAACGCGATAACTGTGGCCTTTGTTTACAAACACTGGATCAGTTCAAAACATTTAAATAGGGAATACCAGGGACGAAACAGTTACTTATTGGTAAATTTCAACAAATACGTGCAAGTAATGCTGTGGTGCAGTGGTCAAAGGGACTCTGCTACCGCCCAAACGGATCGAGTTCGAGTCACAGATTTTTTTTTTCAGTAAAGCAACTGTTTTTTTTTTTTAAGCTAAGTCAATGGTTACATTATTTTTTATGACATCATAGTGAATATTTTTACTTTTACTTTGTAGTTTCATTCATATTCAATTGACATCACACGAGATTGCACATTGGTCCTTCGAAAGTTGGGAAAAATGAACCAAGACAGTTCTTGTAAAGGAATTGATGCTAGAAATAGCCTCCTGATTTAGACTTCTAAGATGACTAAAGCCACAAATTTCTGGATACTAGTTTTGTTCCTGTTTCATGGCTTTGACAGAAGAGACATATCTATATACTCACTACAGTTGGGAACTTACGCATATATCTGAAGCTTGACTGCACAAGGATTTAAATTGAAACACCAGTGGATCGGAACCACTTGTGAACTTAGGCAACCTGAGTGGAAAAGTTACTATAGATGTGCGGTCCTAACAGAATAAATATTTTTTCAAAAAGCAGACATTGCAGTTCAAGAAACCTGTGAGCAGTTCAGCGACGAGGAAGCAACAAATACTGAATGTTAAGAGGGTTAGGGTACCGATAAGGCCAGTGAAAATAAAGCAAGTTCCGATACTGCCAGAGCACGGGATGAGAGTTGCACACTTATCATTTTATTGTTGAGTCAGTCTTATAGAAATATGCTTAAAAAAAAAAAAGACAGAATAAAATGAATAAGAATAAAATGTAATAGTAATAAAAGAATTTCAATGACAAAAAAAAAAAAGATGTACACGTCTAAAAAAGGAAGAAGAAAAGACAAAGAAAAGAAACATAAAAGACATTCAAACAAGGAAAAGAAAAGTAAGCGAAAACCAAAAAAAAAAAAATGCAACATGCTTCCTTAAAAAAAAGAAAAGGTATGTGTGACGGCTCGAACGAGGATCGCCGGCTTTAGAGGTAGTGATGTTATTCATTACACCACTGCTCGCTTAGTACAATAGAGAACTTGTAAAAGTTTTAAGCCTTTTCAATTTACATTTTAACTAAAATTATCGGATAATTTACCTGTCCTTCCCGTATACGAAAATAGAATGGTCTGAATTATTGTAAACAAAGGCCACGGTTATCGCGTTCCATTAATACATGTCATACGCAAACTCGGACTTCACGTTCTTGGGCTTATTTCTATTCAGTCAAAAATGCAGGTGTGAGTAAGCACCAGGTAAAAAGTAGACTTGAAAGAAACAGTTATAGTATGATGGGAGTTTGAAATTTTGTCTGATAATGTAAGTTTTCTTCAAATATAAAGATTTAGATTTGTTTTTGAATTTTTGAGCCATGTCCTAATGACTTTGACAGTCATACATGTACTACATAATTGAGCCATTTCAGGAACATGTGCAGAAAAAAAAACTGATGTAGCAATATGAGATGTTTGAAATTCAATAGTAACCCTTCAGCAAACAATACCTGGTTTTTACAACCCTGAAATAGAAGCCTTCTGGACACATAGTGGAAAAGAGATAAAATACTGGTTACCAGCATTTTTCCTTTTTTCCCACAATGTTTTTTACCCTGCTGGACACAAATGTCATCCCCCCAGCCGGGTAGGGGGAATAGAAAAAATCCCGGTTGTAGTCCTGCAGAGTGGTAAAACCCCACCGAAAAGGACCTGCCCGTTTGCCGTGGGCTGCGACCCGTGTCGCCTGATGACGGGATCCTGGTGGTTGAGTGACATCAGGGATTGGCTAGGCCCTGTACTTACAACACACCACTTCGGCCCAAAGTTGGGCTAAACGGGAGGTCAGGAAGGCCCGTCCTGATCAATCGGCTGGTCATGCCTTGCCCTAGGACATCTGATATACTCTTTCTTTTACATCCTTTTCTCAGTTAAATTTACCATCTTCTCCACATTCTAATCCTACATAATTATATCACACTCTTTCAGATGTTGTATTTCTTATTTAGTCCTAGAAGGCGGTGGCTCATGGGTCAATCGGGTGAAAGTTTTTTTGTATTTGGCTGACATTTGTAAACTCTCAATGATCGTCAAAGCTTGGTAGGACTTTCTGCGAGAATGCATCTGTCCAGTCTAGCCCTTTCATACCGAGTATACCATTGATGTATTCCTGTCATGGTCTGCGAATGGGTTTTCCCCAGACCATGTCCCCTCGTTGGGCTCCATGGCGGGTGGGGAGCATCGGTGGTGAAACTTAACACACAAACATGGCATCCCAAAAAAAGGCCAAGCTCAATGAAAGCAAGCGCCCCCTTTCAGACAGTGACTCTGAAACAGAAACTTCACTTCCTTCATCTTATCAATCACCACGTTTTATTGTTATCCAATCTCAAGATCATTCAAAACCTATAACTAAACTCTCTCCATTCATTATAGAAAAACAAATCTCTAGTATCCTTGGTACACCAAAATCGGTTAAAAAACTTAAAGACCAGACCCTACTAGTTGAATGTTTTACAAATCAACAAGTACTGAATCTTTTAAAAAAGACCAAATTTTTTGACATAGACGTTAAAATTTTTCTTCATCCTTCACTTAATTCTTGTAAAGGAGTAATTAGATGCAAAGAGCTTGCATGCTGCGACTCCTTACAAGAAATTAAAGACAATCTAAAACAACAAGGTGTATCCGATGTTCAGCGGATTTCTGTACGCAGAGATGGAGAACAGAGACTGACACATACATACATTTTAACATTTTCTTCGCCTATTCTTCCAACCTCTATCAAGATAGGCTTCCAAGTAGTCAAAGTAGATGTGTATGTGCCAAACCCCTTGCGATGCTTTAAGTGCCTGCGGTACGGCCATCACATCAGTAAATGTCCGAACCAAGAAACATGCTCAAAATGTGCTCATCAAGGACCTGACCATGACAGTACTACTTGTTCAAATCCTCCTTTCTGCATTAATTGCAAATCTGCACACTCTACTTTTTCAAGAGAGTGTCCAGTATGGAAGGAAGAAAAAGAAATTCTTTCTATTAAATATAACAATAATGTTACCTTTCCAGAGGCAAGGAAAATATCTGAACAACGCAAGAAAACCTCTTCTGGTCCTAGTTATGCAGGTGTTGTTGGCTCGTCAACTGAAAAGGACGACTGCAGCACTTGTAAAATTCTTGCGAAAGTTCTACTTCAAAAATTTCCTGATGTAGCTTCGGAACTGAAAGAACTTCTTCCTCCATCCACCTTGTCCAAACTAATTCCTGACTCTCCATCTGTATCTAAAACAAACACAACCTCTTCGGCATCCTCAAAACCCACAAACTCTCAAAATAGTTCGTCTGAAAAAACTTCAAAGCCATCTACACCTTCACAAAATTCTTCACGGAAAACTCCAAAGCCATCTACCTCTTCACAACCACCTCCTAAGAAACCACAACCTCCATCTTCACAGTCTACAACAAAACCTAACGTCTCATCCAAGGATAACAATCCCAATCATACACCCCGACCTCCTAAAAGGTCTTCTTCCAAATCTAAACCACAATCTAAAGATAACCAAGGATCTTGTGAGATCACAGTCAAAGTAAATGATCCTGTCCCTACCTCCAACAGATTTTCGGAGCTAGAGGACATGGACGCAGATACTGAAAATCTGGAAGGTGAGGCTTCAGATTCAGAAGCCTCTATCTGGTCCACTTCCAAAGATCTTTGGAACAGGGATTTTGACGCGTGGCAATCATCCAAAGCCGAGACATCTGTAATTAAATCTTAACCAGTCTATTTTAAAATGCATTGGTTTACGGCCTCATTTTTTACTTTAATCTTTATACTTTCCTCATACACTATGGATACCATAATCCAATGGAATTGTCGAGGTCTGAAGTCAAACTTTGACGAACTTTCACTTTTAATCAATGAGCACAAACCAGTTGCTGTTTGTCTGCAAGAAACCTTCCTTAAACAGGAGGATGATATCACTATCAAATATCATTCTGTTTACAACATGATTTTTACCGAAGGTGAAAAAGCCAGAGGAGGTGTTTCTATTATTGTAAACAACAACATTCCTCACAAAGTTATCTCTTTAAATACAAACCTGCAAGCTGTTGCTGTCAGGTTATCTATACACAATGCTGTTACACTGTGTTCTTTATATCTCCCGCCAAGCATACCTATCAATGAGACCAATCTGAATGATCTCATTTCACAATTGCCATCCCCCTATATTCTTGCTGGGGACTTTAATGGTCACAATGTTATGTGGGGTTGCAATGACACCAACCAGAGAGGTCTCCAGTTGGAGAACTTCATTTCCAACAACTCTCTGTCTTTCATGAATGATAACAAATCCAAAACCTACTTGCATCCAGCAACTGGATCTTACTCTTCCATTGATTTAACATTATGCAGCCCAGTCTTACTTCCCAATTTTACTTGGAAAGTGACTGAGGATTTGTGTGGAAGTGATCACTTCCCCATTATTTTTTCATCTACACAACCGTCCAGCAGTGTACGACCGCAGAAATGGAAGCTTTCCAAAGCCAATTGGAATAAATTTGAAACCCTATGTGAACAGACCATTACACATGATAAATTTGGAAATTGCGATGATCCTGCAAAACTTTTCACTTCCCTATTAATTGATGCAGCTGAAAAGTCCGTCCCTCAGACCTCGACAAACCCAAAACGACCTGACAAGCCTTGGTACAATGATGATTGTAAACAGGCTGTCAGAGACAGAAAACAGGCCCTTAGAAAATTTAATCTCAGGCCTACCAAAGACAATCTTAACTTATTCCGTATTTCCAGGGCAAAAGCCCGTCGTACCATTAAAAAAGTAAGCGCAAGGCCTGGAGACAATATGTCTCTAAGTTGAATAGTAGAACTACTACTAAAAAAAACCTGGGATATGATCAGAAAGATCAATGGCAAAGGCCAGACCCCTGTTAGTCACCTTGAGGTTTACAATACTTCTTTGGAATCTCCCCAGGATATAGCTGATGCTCTTGCTAACACCTTTTGCAAAAAGTCTTCCTCTGCAAACTATTCAGAAAAGTTTCAGAGGAATAAAGCTAGAGAAGAAAAGAAAAAGCTTAATTTCAAGTCTTCGAATTCAGAGCATTATAATAAACTCTTCACTTTTAAAGAATTAAAATCTGCTCTGAATAAAGCTCATGATTCTTCTCCTGGCCCAGATAAAGTTCACTACCAGTTTTTAAAACACTTACCTTTTACTTCCCTCTCAGTTTTACTTGATATTTTTAATGATATCTGGCAGTCAGGTGTTTTTCCTGCATCCTGGCGGGAGGCACTTGTCATTCCTATCCCAAAACCTGGCAAAGATGCTAGTGACCCGGCTAACTATCGGCCAATAGCTCTTACTAGTTGTCTCTGCAAGACCCTAGAACGTATGGTCAACGACAGGCTTGTCTGGTTTTTAGAGAAGAACAACCTCATTGTTGATGTACAGAGTGGATTTCGTCGCCAGCGCGGCACCATAGATCATCTTGTCCGCTTTGAAACCTTTGTCAGAAAAGCCTTTATTAATAGACAGCATGTAGTATCTGTCTTTTTCGACCTTGAAAACGCTTACGATACAACTTGGAAATACGGAATTCTGAAAGACTTGCATGACTTTGGTCTTCGAGGCCGTCTTCCTCTTTTTATTTCAGCCTTCTTGGATGAACGTCTTTTCCACGTCCGAGTTGGTAATACTGTCTCGGGAGCCCGTGAACAGGAGATGGGTGTACCCCAAGAATGTATTCTCTCTGTTACACTTTTCAGTGTGAAAATAAACAGTATAGTCAAAGCTATCTGTCCTGGTGTAGACTGTTCCCTCTATGTTGATGACTTCGTCATATGCTTCAGATCTCGAAATATGAACATTATTGAGAGACAACTTCAGCAATGTCTCAACAAATTGCAAACATGGTCTGATGAAAATGGCTTCAAATTTTCAAAGTCCAAAACTAAGTGCATGCACCTCTGTAATCTACGAGGTGTTCATCCAGATCCTGAACTTTATCTGGACAAAACTAAAATTGAAGTCGTTTCTGAGTTTAAATTTCTTGGAGTCATCTTTGACAGAAAGCTTTCTTTCCTTCCTCACATCACTGCACTTAAAAAGAAGTGCAAGAAGGCTCTTAATCTTCTTAAGGTTGTGGCTCATTCTGAATGGGGAGCAGACCGTAAAGTCCTCTTGCGGCTTTATCGGTCTTTAGTTCGCTCCATGTTAGACTATGGATCTGTTGTATACGGATCGGCCCGTAAATCCTATCTGAAAATTCTCGATTCTATACACCACGAAGGTCTGCGTCTTGTACTTGGAGCTTTCAGAACTTCTCCCGTCAATAGTCTCTATGTTGAGGCTAATGAACCTTCCCTTTCTTACAGGAGAGAAAAACTCTCACTTCAATATATTTTAAAACTTAAGTCGAATCGTTTTAATCCAACTCATAACATTGTCTTTAAACCTGAATATAAACGTCTTTTTGAAAGGAAACCAAATGTTATTCCTCCATTTGGTATCCGCATGGAGCCCATTGTAGATAACCTTGGCATAGACACCGAGTCTATTGCCGACTATAAAATCTCTGAAATCCCTCCATGGACACTAAACAATGCAGAATTCAGATTTGACCTTGCATCTGACAAAAAGTCTGTCACGGATAGAACTGTATTTCATGCTAGATACAACGAGATAAAGGAGCATTATTTTTCCTTCAAACCCATCTATACAGATGGATCTAAAGAAGGCAATTCTGTAGCAGCTGCCGCTGTTTATGGACAAAGGAGCTTAAAATGCCGCCTTCCAAACAACTCTTCTATCTTCTCTGCTGAAATTAAAGCAGTAGATCTTGCCCTTAATCTAGTTGAAAGTTCTAATTCCAACCGTTTTATTATCTTTTCAGACTCTTTGTCAACATTACAGGCCCTTTCAAACCAACGACTTGAGAATCCGTTAATCTGCAGTTTACTTGAAAGGATCTCACAAATTTCTTCTAAGAATAGATTGGTGTTCTGCTGGCTTCCAAGTCATGTAGGCATCAAAGGCAATGAAAATGCCGATAGGTCTGCCAAATCTGCACTTAACCTTCCCATTTCAGATTTTAAAGTTCCACACACTGATTTTAAATCCTCCGTTTTATCACATATCCAATCTTCTTGGCAATCCCAGTGGGATGCTGATATTTTCAATAAACTGCATTCAGTTAAACCATCCCTTGGTGAATGGTATCCCGTTTACAGATCCGTTCGTCGAGAAGAAGTGATAATTGCACGACTTCGAATTGGCCATTCACGCATCACACATTCCTGGCTCTTGACAAGAGATGATGCCCCTGAATGTATACCATGCAATGCAACCTTTCTGTAAAACATATCCTACTAGATTGCATTGACTTTCAGCTAGTTCGTTTAAAATATTTCAACGTTGATAATTTGAAAAATCTTTTTGATTCTGTCAGCGTTGAATCTATTATCGCTTTTATAAAGGAGATTGGCATTTACAATAAACTGTGATATTTACTATTGAATTTCATTTCTTACCTATCTTTTTACAACATTTTTAATTCCTTTAATATTCAGTTTACATCTCCTTAATGGGAGGATTAGCCCTCTTGGGGGCATCTTATCTCATTGGAGACAGGACCTCTTTAATGGGAGTATTTGATCCCATTGGAGGCTCCAATCTTTACCAATTTTAACCTCATTTCCAAGGAAAAACAATATTATCAGTCTTGCCTTTTAATCTAAAACTGTTGAGTAGGCAGGGAATGCCCAGCCACTCAATATCATATTTTATGCACATTATAAATGACACATATTTCTTTTTCATTTAAAAAAACTTCTTTTTATCAAACCAGCATTGAGTTTAAACCTTTTTATCACATTCTTAAATCTTATCATTTAAAACTTTTGAGTATATAGGGATTGCCCTGTAACTCGATATCTAAAACTGTTGAGTAGGCAGGGAATGCCCAGCCACTCAATATCATATTTTATGCACATTATAAATGACACATATTTCTTTTTCATTTAAAAAACTTCTTTTTATCAAACCAGCATTGAGTTTAAACCTTTTTTATCACATTCTTAAATCTTATCATTTAGAACTTTTGAGTATATAGGGATTGCCCTGTAACTCGATAATGCCCTTTATGCATTCTTCTTAATTCAGTTCTTATCATTTAAAACATTTGAGTATATAGGGATTGCCCTGTAACTTGATGATGCCCTTTATGCATTAAATTTTCTTAATTCAATTCTTTTATTGTCATTCAAACTTTATTCAGTTTAAACAACTCCACGTTTATTATCTTTTAACATAGATATGCGCGCTAAATGACCAAAGCTGTCGATGCGCCATAAAACAACATTCATTCATTCATTCATTCACAAATGTCAATTTTTAAATTACGTTTATTGTATCGTCGACAAGTACTTTCAATTTGGACCAGTCTAAAATTATGTCGTTTGGTGTAGGGTTAACACTGATAACAAGAGGACCATGATGATCCTATATCGCTCACCTGAGTACCAAGCTGTAAAATCAAACTTGTGACCCCTAGGCAGGGCCAGTTTTGACCCCAGGGGCATCCTAAGAAAAAACTTGGTAGAGGTCCACTAGGAGATGCTACTTACATAATATCAAAGCTCTACGCCTTCTAGTTTCAGAGAAGTAGAATTTTAAAGTTTTCCTTCTTTGTTCCTATGTTTCGAACTTGTGACCCATGGGGCAGGGCAAGTTTTGACCCCAGGGGCAAAGTATGAAGAGACTTTGTAGAATTCTACTAAGAGATGCTACATACCAAATATCAAAGCTCTACGCCTTCTAGTATCAGAGAATAAGAAATTTAAAGTTTTCCTTCTTTGTTCCAATGTTTCAAAATTGTGACCCCCGGGGCGGAATCAGTTTTGATCCCAGGGGCAAAGTATGAACAATCTTGGCAGAGGTTCACTAGGAGATGCTACATACCAAATATCAAAGCTTTACGCCTTCTAGTTTCAGACAAGAAGAATTTCAAAATTTTCTTTCTTTGTTCCTATGATTCAAAATTGTGACACCCGGGGGAGGCGCCAGTTTTGACCCCAGGGACATCATATGAACAATCTTGGCAGAGGTCCACTAGGAGATGCTACATACCAAATATCAAAGCTCTGCACTTTCTAATTTCAGAGGAGAAGATTTTTAAAGTTTTCCTTCTTTGTTCCTAAGTTTCAAACTTGTGACACCAAGGACATCATATGAACAATCTTGGTAGAGGTCTACTAGCAGATGCTACATAACAAATATCAAAGGTCTACGCCTTCTAGTTTTAGAGGAGAAGATTTTTAAAGTTTTCCTTCTTTGTTCCTAAGTTTCAAACTTGTGACCCCCGGGGAGGCGCCAGTTTTGACCCCAGGGACATCATATGAACAATCTTGGCAGAGGTCCACTAGGAGATGCTACATACCAAATATCAAAGCTCTGCACTTTCTAATTTTAGAGGAGAAGATTTTTAAAGTTTTCCGTCTTTGTTCCTAAGTTTCAAACTTGTGACGCCAAGGACATCATATGAACAATCTTGGTAGAGGTCTACTAGCAAATGCTACATAACAAATATCAAAGCTCTACGCCTTCTAGTTTTAGAGGAGAAGATTTTTAAAGTTTTCCTTCTTTGTTCCTAAGTTTCAAACTTGTGACCCCCGGGGAGGGGCCAGTTTTGACCCCAGGGGCATCATATGAACAATCTAGGTAGAAGTCCACTAGCAGATGCTACATACCAAATATCAAAGCTCTGCGCCTTCTAGTTTCAGAGAGGAAAATTTTTAAAGTTTTCCTTCTTTGTTTCTATAATACAAAATTGTGACTCCCGGAGCGGGCCAGTTTTGACCCCAGGGGCATCATATGAACAATTTTTGTAGACGTCCACTAGGAGATGCTACATAACAAATATCAAAGCTCTACGCCTTCTAGTTTGAGACAAGAAGAATTTTGAAGTTTTTCTTTTTTGTTCCTATAATACAAACTTGTGACCCCCGGGGCGGAGCCAGTTTTCCCAGGGGCATCATATGAACAATCTCGGTAGAGGTCCACTAGGAGATGCTTCATACCAAATATCAAAGCTCTGCGCCTTCTAATTTCAGAGAGGAAAAAATTTAAAGTTTTTCTTCTTTGTTTCTATAACACAAAATTGTGACTCCCGGGCGGGCCAGTTTTGACCCCAGGGGCATCATATGAACAATTTTTGTAGACGTCCACTAGGAGATGCTACATAACAAATATCAAAGCTCTACGCCTTCTAGTTTGAGACAAGAAGAATTTTCAAGTTTTTCTTTTTTGTTCCTGTAATACAAACTTGTGACCCCCGGGGGCGGAGCCAGTTTTCCCAGGGGCATCATATGAACAATCTCGGTAGAGGTCTACTAGGAGATGCTACATACCAAATATCAAAGCTGTGTGCCTTCTAGTTTCAGAGAAGAAGATTTTTATAGTTTTCCTTCTTTGTTCCTAAGTTTCAAACTTGTGACCCCCGGGGCGGGGCCAGTTTTGACCCCAGGGGCATCATATGAACAATCTAGGTAGAGGTCTACTAGGAGATGCTAAATACCAAATATCAAAGCTCTGCACTTTCTAGTTTCAGAGAAGAAGAATTTTTAAGTTTTCCTTCTTTGTTCCTATGTTTCACACTTGTGACCCACGGGGCGGGGCCAGTTTTGACCCCAGGGACATCATATGAACAATCTTGGTAGAGATCCACTAGGAGATGCTACATACTAAATATCAAAGCTCTACGCCTTCTAGTTTCAGAACAGAAGATTTTCGAAGATTTTGCTTTTTTTTCCCTTTCGGTTGCCATGGCAACCAGAATTATGGCTGTAATTTAATCTCTTGAACAACTTTGGTAGAGCTTTACCCAAGGAACATCCCTGTTTCATCAAGATTGGCACAGTGGTTTAGGAGGAGAAGATGTTTAAAGAAATCGTGGACGACGGACGACGCACGCCGGACGACGCACGACGGACAACGGACATTGGGCGATCACAAAAGCTCACCATGAGCACTTCGTGCCCAGGTAAGCTAAAAAGGCAATTAATTACAGTCCAATGCAGTTTTGGGTGATTCCATTTCAATGTGCAAAGAAAAGAATTAAAAATCATCACTCATAACCTGGCAGAGCATAGACAAGATTTTTTGTCTTCCCACCAAAATGGATAAAGATACACACGGTGTGAAAAAGCAAAGTAAAAACAGACTTTTACTTAACAAAAATGAAACTTTCACGTCCCTAGTAAAAATCCAAATATTACTATTTCAGAGTTATTTTTAGGGGGAAAAATACCTCGTTACCAGACAGTATCTTGATCCAAGATCAGATATCATGTTCTGTGCAATCTGATCCTGATTTACACTGCCTGCAATATGTCCTTGAGTACCACCTAGCAGCCTAAGGATTAGAGGAATTTTGTTCTTCTATAAAGCTATAGGCATACTTTCATTCTCAGGTTTAAATTACTAGCTGTTTACATGAAGCACAGTTTCTTATTTGGGGTTGAGTACCAGCAGTTCATCGTAAGAATTTGTTTTATTAAATAAGGTGTAAATATTCTAAATTAGCTCTGAACATGTGCTTCAAATTCCAGCCATCAATAATACCGGTATATCAGGGAATTGAAATTTTCATGACTAAACAGTAAAACGTATAGATGAGTTTCTGTGGACTCTTTAACATAATTCTACCTGCAAATTCTGCATTTCTAATCTTAATTATTCCGTTGCATGAAAGGTAACAAAGTAAAATTCAAGCGTATTAAGACTTTTACACCTTGATGACAACTGTAAGTCTCTAAGGCTGAAAGTCTAGGATAAAGTCAGTGGATGTCCAGTTCACTGAGAAGGTCACAAATCCTCAATATAAATTCAAGTCACGGGTTCGCACTTGATCGGGGCCGTTTGTAACGAATAATTCTTCATGTTCATTTGATAAATGGAGAGAAATCTTAGAAGCTTTTTCGTTGCAATCTTGCATAAATCAATTGTCAAATAAATTTCTCACCTCAGGATTTCCAATTCTTTAAACGTTTCACAGAAATGTTTCAAACAATTCGGAAATTCATCGCTATACGAAGGGCGGTAACAAGGTGGCGAATTGACTTTATGGCTTATCGAAATGGTTTTAAATTATTCACGGTCAAATTCTAGCGAGCTATCTGAACAGTTAAAGATATTTGAATGTTTGTCTTGATAATATCTCGGATAATTTTGAAAATGGGTCAGGTCGGGTCAAAAACTAAGTCATTTGATCAAATCTTAGAAAAACTTATGTACGCTCTAGAGGCCACATTTTTAGTCCAATATTCTTGAAAGTTAATCAGAATGTTTGCCTTGATGACAGCTCAAATGACTTCGAAAATGGGTCATGTCGGGTCAGTAACTAGGTCACTAGGTCAAATCTTAGAAAAACCTTGTGTACGCTCTAGAGGCCATTTTTAGTCCAATAATCTTGAAAGTTGGTCAGAATGTTGAACAACTTTGAAAATGAGTATTGTCAGGTCAATAACTAGTTAAATAAATTGGTCAGTTGGCAAAAATTGGTCATGCCAGGTCAATAATTTGGTCATTATGTCAAATCTTAGAAAAAAAAAAAACTTTTGTACGCTCGAGAGGCCACATTTTCAGTCCTGTACTCTTGAAACTTAGTCAGAATGTTTACCTTAATAATATCTTAGATGAGTTTGAAAATGGGTCATGCTGGCTCAAAAACTAGATTACAAGGTTAAATCTTTGAAAAACCTTGTGCACACTCTAGAGGCCACATTTTCACTGTAATACTCTGTAAAGTTAGTCAGAATATTTGTCTTGATGTTATCTTTAAGGATTTTGAAAATGGGTCACGTCAGGTCAATAAATAGGTCAGTTGCTAAAATTTTTAAACTGGAAGCCCTGAAGGGGCTGAAATCGCTCTACTGGCAGAGATTTTGCTTTCATTCCAGCATAAATTATGAATTCAAGATGCAAAAAGGAAAAATAAGACAAAACACACAAAAAAGTTCTCTTGCAACTGGACTTGAACCCATAAAGACAGCATATGTAGGCACTGTAAAATTGAACAAACAGTGAAATAAATAGAAGCGAAATTTCTCAAAACCAAATGTTTGGAATCCAGGCAAATTTGGTAACATCTCAGTACGCCTTGTATTAAACAATCCTAGTAAATTTCAAAGAAATTTGACTAATAATGTGGACTTTGCTGAGAAAACGATACTAAGTCATCAAATGGCTACTTTTCCTGAACAGATGTCTAGATTTTCTTCATTTTTAATAGAGTTCAATCCCTTGATGAGTCTTTGCAAGTTCCAAAAGAATTGGATCAACATCTCAGTACGCCTTGTATTAAACAATCCTAGTAAATTTCAAAGAAATTTGACTAATAATGTGGACATTGATGAGAAAACGATACTAAGTCATCAAATGGCTACTTTTCCTGAACAGATGACTAGATTTTCTTC
Organism: Tridacna crocea; assembly: GCA_943736015.1. Classification (NCBI taxonomy): domain Eukaryota; kingdom Metazoa; phylum Mollusca; class Bivalvia; order Cardiida; family Cardiidae; genus Tridacna; species Tridacna crocea. The sequence goes on from OX031063.1 coordinate 51,031,297, forward strand.
ACTTTTAATAGTGTTCAATCCCTTGATGAGTCTTTGCAAGTTTCAAAAGAATTCGATCAACACTGCGAACTTATTTGCCTAAACAAGAATGGGAAATTTCAAATATTGAATGGCTACTTTTCTTATACTGATTGTCAGATTTTTTTTTCAAAATTAATAGGGTTCAAGCTGTTTATGATACAAAGCAGCTGCGCAAGTTTCATGAAAATCCGGCTTCAAATTTTGATTGAATTGAATAAACAAGAAATTGATTTTTTTTATCTTGAAATGGCTACTTTTCCCATACTGTTTATTGGATTTTTTTTCAATCGATAAGGTTAAAGCTATTGATGTGATAAACAAACTGTGCAAGTTTCACGAAAATCCAACCCAAAATGCTGAACTCATCATGTAAAGAAGAAACATAAATTTTCAAATTGAAATGGCTACTTTTCCCATATTGTCTGTTGGATTTTTTTGAAAATCAATATGGTTCAAGCTGTTGATGAAATAAAGCAACTGTGCAAGTTTCATGAAAACCCGTCCTCAAATTTTGACTTCATCGCATAGACAAGAAATGGAATTTTCTTAACCTGAAATGGTTACCGTTACCATACTCTTTTTGGATTTTTTTTCAAAATTAACAGGGTAAAAGCTATTGATGACATAATAAACCGTGCAAGTTTCACGAAAATCTGACAACATATACAGGCGATATGGCATAAACAAGAATTGGAAATTTTCAACTTGAAATTGCTAATTTTCCCGTACTGTTTGTTGGAATTTTTTTCAAACTCAATGGGGTTAAAGCTATTGATGAGAGAAAACAAATTGTGCAAGTTTCTCGAAAATCTGACAACAAATCTAAAGACGAATTGTAGTTAGGTGAGATTTTTTATATTCCGATTTTGATATGAAAAAGGAAAACGCCTACACTGGCAATTAAGATTTACTATATATTTCTATATAAGCATAAAACGTTTTCAACTTTAGATCAGAAAGCTTGAGACTTTATCCTTTGCTATGTGGACTTTATACATGAAAATAGATCAAAACCAGTTAAATATCGGTTTCAAACTTAAACCAAAACACCCGTGTCTCCCTGTAAGAGATAATCTAATACATAATGCCATGCATTATTCAATATGTAAAAAGGGCAAAAGCTAAGATAGAATGACAAAGTGCATTATAGGTAGAAAAAGGAACAAAAGCAAAAAACAAAAGGAGGTATTTACGAGCTATGATTCAGTCTTACTGTGATTTGTGAAAAAGTGTTAAAGATGGGTGTCATACGACGAAATTTCCCCATTTTTCCTCATGTAAAGAATTTTTGTTGTTTGATTAGTTTCCACTAATTTATTTAGTAAAATATTATCACCATTAGTTTTGCTTTCATGTTGAACTGCTTTTTTCATCACCAATGGGCCATTTCCAATAATGTTATGATATTTTAAGAAATCGCTCTTTTTTATATTGTGTTTATTACGGAAAGTTTCGAAGTTAAAGTATTCATTAGTGCTTGGTTCGAAGAAGTGTTCTAGTGATTTTATTCCCTTTTTGTGCCATTCTTTATAATAAAGTATTTTTCCATTGCATTTTATGTCGGAATTATTCCACACGATTTCCTTTTCTATGTTACTGTTTGGTTGATGTTTTCGTATTTTGTTCCATGAAATAATTATTTCTGAAAGGAATGTATTTTTAGGAAAAGTCTTTTCTACGTCAAGTTCATTTAAATTACATTCGAAAATCAATTTACCTCCATGACGGCGCAATACTTTTCAGTATAAGCATTTTTGTTTTTAACTTATATATCGAGGGCTCAACGCAGCACTGTCGAAACTGCATTTTTATGAGCCCGACTTTGTGAGGTAAGGGGTAACTGTACATTTAGTCTCTATGGGTTTCATTCCGTCCATCTGGTAGGTATGGGGTTAGGGTTAGAGCTAGTGGGGTTAAAAAAGTGCTCTTGTGGGGCTGAATTGGGTGTATTGAATAAAGAGCGATTCCACCCCACAAGGTCCGTCTCGTAAGACCGTCCGTCCGTCCGTCTGTCTGCCCGTTAGCAATTTCTTGTGTGCGCAACTCCTCCTACAGTTTCCATCGGAATTATTTGAAACTTGCCACAATGAATCTCCATGATGTCTAGATTTGCACCTGACTCTTAGAATTTGGATCGCTGTTTGTGTTCTAAAATTATCTGCCCTTGATTTCTGAAATAACCACTTTTTCACTTTGAATTTTTGTTCAGTCCATAAGTTCCATACCATAAAAGGTATCAACTTGAAACTACATACACTAATAGAACATATTATGGAGAAAATCAGTGCACAAGAACCATAAATCTGCTGCTCTTGTTTTTTTTGAGTTATTGCCCTTTGTTAATTTTCAGTTTGAATTTTTGTCCAGGCCATAAATTCCAAACTATAAAAGCTTTTATCTTTGAAATTCATACACTGATAGAACACATTATGGATAAAAGCAGTGCACATGAACCATAACTCTGCCACCTTCATTTTTTGAGTTATTGGCTTTTGTTAATTTTCAGTTTGAATTTTTGTCCAGGCCATAACTTCCAAACTATAAAAGCTATTATCTCGGAAATTCATACACTGATGGAACACATTCATGGAGAATAACTACTCTTCATTCACGGCCCATCCTTCAGTTCAACTCATTTCACTGACAAGCCCCGCTTGCGAAGCTCTTGTTGAAAATTTTACAGGAGAGACAAAAAACTATTTCTTTTCCTAGAGAAAATCAATATCACCACTATTTCAGTCTTAACAAAGGTTAATATTAATGACTTTTAAGTTATAAAAACGGATTTTTGGAAAAATTTTGCAAAAAGATTATTTTACAAAAATTGTTACTAACAACAGTTTACCCTCTCAAAAATAAAATATTGGGATTTTTTTTTTCGCGCAGAACTGTAGTAACTGCACTTACGACAGTTTTCCACCTTAAAATAAGGGAAAACTGCATGAAATAATTTATGCAAAACAGTTGTAAGTGAATTTATATAGCTTTCAATCATACATATTAAATGTTTATTGAAGGGTTTCAAGAATTTTTGACTCATTGTTATATTGATAAGTGTAAATTTCTGCCTTCTTTGGGAAATTTCTTTGGTTTACAGAAATAAATGAAGCTGTTTGTCAACCAATACATTGCCACGTTGAACTTCTTTTGCTGTTTTCCTTCCATTTAAAGTAATTCAAGCTTGATTAGGACTGATTTTACTGACTCTTGACAAGAACAACAACAGCGATTGGTTGTTGTGAAGAATTTTGCTTTTGAAACAATTATAACATCAAAGTCAGAGTATTCTTCCCTTAAACTTTACTTTTCATCCTAGTATACCTTTTAATCAGAAACATTTTTTTTTGTGCCAAATAATAATATCAACCACACATTAATGTAAACGTAGATTGACTGCTGAGTTTGACATGCTTTTCGCAAATGCACTTCCTAGCACAACGGAATTTTCCCTAAGGATAGACCTATTGGCATAGATTAAATCACTTGTATGACAAATGTTATCAAGTAAGCATGTTCCAATCTTCTCTGACTTTATTCAAACCTGATGGCAATGGTACTAATTGACAGCAGTCTTAAAAGACAAAAATCGAAGCATGTGCTCATGGACAGATCCCAATCAAACCCTTTGAAGTTCTTCTAGATTAATATGGGCACATGCTCAAACATCTTTAACTAAAGACGTAGCTTTGTAATCTCAATTTCTCCTCATAACAAACTGTTTTGAATACTATGGTTTACTAATATGACATTCTTCCTGAAATCTGTTGAATTTTGACAGCAACAAAAAAGTCACAGGGTCCCAGTGTTCTACAAAAGATTATTAAGAGAGTGGATACACCATGGTAAATCTGAAAGAGACAATTTTAGTCCCACTTGTGTGCATTATGATGCTTTATTATCTAATTCAGTGGGAAAATACCTCGAATCCTCACCCTTGGCCTAACACTGGAAGCCTAATACTTGAGTAGGCGGTCTTCCATGGGTTCCAGTATTACAAGGCTAGGGCTGTCCAGAAACTAGCGGCAATTGTGTAAAAAGCATTTGAAATCCCGTGTCTTTTCTAAACAGGGATTTCCCAATGCATGTGTAAAAGTAAATGTTTAATAACAAGGAACCTTGTGGTTCAAGTCAAAGACTAAAATTATTGAATTGAAATTTCTACAGTATTTTGTCTCTCCAAAACCAATAAGGGTCTTTCATACCTTGGCTGATTCTCCACAAGGAAAATGTGGCTTCTCAGTTATCATGAACCAATGTTGTTGATTCATTTCACAAAAAATTATAAAATTAATACCTCAATTTCCTTAGGAAAGCTGTGAAAATCAAAAGGATTAAGATTAAGATTAGCTGACACAACATTATGACTAAAATACCACTGAAAGTAAAGTAACATAATTTACATCTATTACCATTCCATCAAACAATGAATTATGTCTTTTTGTTCTCTTTGAAAGGTATCGTTTTATTCTGTTGGATAAACTTCGGCATACCTCAGAAATTGAATGGCTAATTTTGGCATTTAAGGTCCCAGTGTTGGTCAAAAGTGAGCAAAGGGGGTGATAAAATGATTTTGAATTACACTTATATCTTTTAGAAGTATGGAAATTATTGTGAAGATGACAATCTGTTATTATAGCGTCATTTAAAGTGTAAGTTGCTGGTAGGAAAATGAATTTGAAAACCAGGTAAGAGGTAAACAAAGGATGGAGCAACCTTGCAACTTTTGTCCTTTGACAATTCCTGCCAATGTTAAACACTTAAGACATATTAGCAATATAACAGATTTTCATCTTCATAATGATTTCCATACTTTTGAATGGTATGACTTGAATTTAATAGCATTTTTGCTATCCCAAATATTTACTTTTGCCACTATTGAGCTTTTATTTCTATTATCTTCTTGATGGTAGGTCTAAATATGTTCCATCTTGTCAGAACTAATGTGTTTCGATATATCTTTCTCAAGTAGATACACTGTTGATGTAACATGCAGACCTAAAGTTTTTATTTAGCTCTAGAAAGTTTGTTTGTTTTACTCAGACCTTACTAGTTATTAATCTTTTGCTTACCTTTTGAAAATAAAAGATCTAAAGGGATTTTTAACTTTTAAAAGGTTGTCATGTTAGTGCACTGCTTAAAATTGATGTCATTTTGATGATATGAGTATTGTAAAAACTTTTGTTAGTCTTAATTTGATAGAATTAATTATGAAATAAACATTGTATGTCAGTTGCATACATTGTTGCACCATTTTCTGTGTGACAAAGAGTAGGATTTACAGCGCAACACTGTACGTATCTGAAGTTAACTACAGTGTTGCATTAACAGAATTACCAATATTCACTTTCGACATTTTGACCACATTTGAATTTTAGTGCTTTATTTCATTTTTCTGGAAAAATATTTTTACTGAACATGAAACTCTAGATTACAAAAATGAAAAAAAAGTCATTTTTAAAAAAATGTTAGTTACGACAGTGTTGCGTTCAGTCCTCGATATAAATCATGGGATCTTCCATGAAAAAAATATTTTTATCATATTCCAACATTCAATGCCCTTTTCCCAAAACCAGAATAAGGGCCTTAAAAATTTTAGTGTTATTATTCTACTGCCAAAAAAACCTAACAGACCATTTTTAGCATACAAAAGGGCTCATCAGCAAGCACATCCTGCTGATATTCCAGTCTAACTTTATCTCAAACTTTCTCACATACAAGTATTATTTCATAGTCAATGTTTATATGTTTATAGGATGTATAGATTAAAAATAAATACAAATATTATAGAATCAAATGGAAAAGCCGAACTTACTGTGTACTATTATATCTATTGTAAATTTTGCTTATTTTCTCATGAGTTATTGTGTTTTAAAATTAAAAGAGAATGTAAAATATTATATTAAAAAAACGTGTATAATATATTTCATAAAAAGTAGGGTAAAAGTATGTAATTAGATAAAAAAGAATATGTTTCCTTAAAATGGAATATGTGGAGATAGTTTCCAGGAAACTCTTTTAAGCCATTTTGGTAGTACATGTGGGTATTTCGCAGAAATAGGGGAAACTTTTGATGACTAACGGATAGTGTTGATTGATTTTGTTTAAGATATAAGATAAATTATCTAGAATTTGATAAATAACACCATAACTTTACCATTTCTTTTTAAAATTGTTTGCGATTTATTGATGAGTCCTTTTAATGGACAAGTTTCTAGATTATAGCTTTAAATACTGAATGGAACGATAAAGACATTACAACAATTGCTCTCCTGTCAGTAATGAAATGTAAAGGATGTAAGTGATGAACAGGAAATGTTTAAGAATATCCTGCAATCTTGAAAATTTTCAAACTTAAACCAGTAACTGACTTTAAATGGGTGGTACCTGACAATGAAATAAATAAAGCAGAGTTCGATTTTCATCATTTACTTCAAATCACTAACGTATGCACCAAAATGTTTCTCAGGCAAATTAGTAAAGCAAAATCCACATTCCTTGTCCCTGGCTGATTACAAAAGAAATTTATAACAAAACTTAATAAGGATCATAAGAAATCTGAATTTGTGAAAGTATGGGTAAAGATGTCCAGTGACAAAATTAAAAGATAGATAATAGATTAAAAAAAAAAGTTCATTGCAAAGAGATCTTCCGCCTTTTACTACTTCACTCCACATTTTCATCATCAAGAAACCAATAGGAGGCTAATAGAATGTTAAAAAACGAGATTTGATGCTACTTCACTCAGATGCAGAACATGTAAAAATGTACCCATCCCTTCTAGATTTGCAATTTTGCTGACTGATGAACATGAATGCACAGGATCTGCACCAAATGAAAGTGATCGTGATTGGAAAAACTGTTAAAATCACACTGGTATTACCAGGATATAATTACACACAAGATAGCAGTTGGCAAACTGGGTCAAGGGCACTGCCTTGACAGTTTTATACACAAGTTTTAACTGAAAATGAGGAAAAATCTAGTAAGGCAAACTTTAAATCTACAATGTATTGTACCGACTTTCTTGCTTCACAAAGAGGTCGGTCATCTGAAAAAATGCTATGCCATAGAGACATTTTCTGAATGAAATGTCTATAACAGAGAAAATAACTGTTGATCTTGAATAAGAACCCTGCTGTACTAAAGACTGTACCTTACAAGCCGTTTTATGAGAATTTAGTACCAATCAACTTAATGAGAGACTGTTTCTCTCACCCTGGTATGCTAAAAAACATGTAGGCTCAGAAAATTTAGTGGAATGAGTTAAAATTGACATTCAGTACAGGACAAACATCAAACTGGACATCCAGCAGTCAATAAATATCAATAAAACTTTGTTTTCTGATGGTAAACTGATAAGTTGTGTAAGTGTCTGATAATCCCTTTTGGTGTCCAAAATTAGCCATGTATATTGCTGCCAAAAACACCTAATAAGCACCTTTGTCCATAGAAGGTTACAGACCAAATACAAGACGGCGATATAAATGTTATACTTACCTCTTTATTATCCATTCATTTGTCAAATATTGCGGCTGTTGGATAAAAATTGTGGTTTTGAAGCCAATTTGAAACTTCAACAGGCTGCATGTCAAAACTTTTAAAAAAGCTGATGAGTCCTTTTAGCAATCAATAGGCGATATTTTTTTGTAAACGGAGCTTAGAGGGTTTGTTGAATGTGTGTAGCTGTAAGAAGACAGGGCTAATCTGAGCAAGATAGAACAAGCCACAGACTGCCAACAGTCTTACATTCTAAATACTCAAGACAACAAAAGGTACCAAAGACTGTGCTCGGCTTCTTATTTTGTAAGCAGACGAAACAACTAAAGATTTCTAGCTACAAAACCATCTCAATTAATCAGTTACACTCAGAACAATTTCTGGGTGGGTAATGCAAAAGGTTAAATTTATGTTCTGGCGACATGTCAAATAAGTTTACAGAGTTACATTACATCAACAACGCCATATGGGACCTCGTTATGGCTTCAAAACGGTGAAGGCATTTGTTAATTTGTTAGAAATGAAATAATTATGTATTTCCTACTTAGTCACAGTAACTGAAATCTCCCCACCCATTTTCACAAACATGCAGTATCGAAGACGTCACCACAATGAATCATTAATTTTTGCTAGGATCTATTCCACCTACAAAGGGCTTTTATCTAGACCCTTCATTCATGTTTTAATCTACCTGCCGAGGACATAATGAAGCAAAATCCGCTGTCCGTTTCTCTTGGTGGAAAATGGCGGAATAATTTAGTTGACGTTTTCGATTTGTTGAAACTGACTTCCGGGTAAAAGTGTTTACGGAAGTCATCAACACCGTCGGCTGTAACTGGTGTATTGATATGCACCAGCTCGCTACATTTCATCGCCCGGAAATATGCCCGTTTACCGTTCTAAAAATTGCTGAGAAAAACTTTCAGAGTATCAATTTTCTATCGAAATCTTTCAAACTATATTTCAATTGACAAACAGTTCGAATACCAGTGAATATTCGAATATTCATTTTTTTGATGTGGGTTATCAATTGCGATTGATTTTTCAACCGACAGATAGATAGGTCTAAATAACTTCATCGAGGTTCTTTATGTCGTTGCTAAACGACTGACACTGGTGCACCATGAATCAGATCACGTGATTTGCAGTTCAAATGGAAACGACCGTTATACGGACGAGGTTATATGTAGGTACGGAATCGGCCGGGCTGTTACGAGTGAGGTTTTGCCAATATCTGATATGGAACAAACGTTTTCGCTGTATGTGCTTATCAACGACCGGACTGCACATTGTGCACACTCTAATCTTGTTCACCATAGCCATGATAAGCTTCGGTTGAATTTAAATAGAATACCTATTTAGATCTCAATGTGCGTACTTGACAAATTCGTGAACGTTGGATATGCATAATTTTTAAGCACTATGCGTACCTGTACGTGTCGTTCTTGTAGACCTTTGGCATCATGAGCACATGCCATTTTTAAATTGTTCATCTGTGGTATGTCGTGTTAAGTAACATTTCGTTTGTTAAACAAGTCAAAGTCCTCACAAATAAATAATCACCATGGGTGCAAGTTGAAATTAGTACCAACCCTCCATCCGAATCGGCAGCATTGATGTAGCTCATCATGCTATTTCATACAACGAACTAGCACTTCTCCCCTTATACACTATAGTCTTACATTAACGTTCCTTTGTGACTATTTTTTGCCCTGAAGCTAAGGCATGTCCACGTAAAAATTAGGCATCCTCTCACAAATATTTAGGATAAAAAGAAATGAAATGTATTATGTGGAGGAATCAAAGTAATTAAACGAAACCAAGTTCCACATAGTGTGAAACAATCCGATATCCATTAATCACGTTTTTCTTTTCTCAATAATGACGTAAAAAACATGACAAAAATAAGACAAAATTCCACAAATTTGAAAAATACTAGTCTTAACTTAAAACAGGATTTTGATAGCAGAAAATTAAACATATTTTATAATTCGCAGTCATCATTTTATGTTTGTACCCTTTTCTTTTCAAAATTGAGGCAACAACAACATTAATCAGAAGATTATGAAATTAATGTATTTCATTCGATACCATTATTCTTAATTCATTCATTTACTGAGTTATATTTCCAACTACATGTTTTATTGTCATAAGTATTATCATTTTTAGCTCACCTGAGCACGAAGTGCGCAAAGTGAGCTTTGTGATCGTGCTGTGTCCATCGTGCGTCATTCGTCGTCCGGTCATCAACATTTACTTTCTGCATTGTAGAGGCCACAGTTTTGGTCAGATACTCATGAGACTCTGTCAGAATGTTGGTCCTAATAAACCCTCGTACAATTTTAGAATACGGTAATGTCAGATCAAAACAATACGTATCGTGGGCAGAAATTATCACTAAAACTGACCTTTTCTTCAGAAACATGCATAAGTCTTACTTTTATTGTATTTCGTAAATCAACAACATTGACACTGTTGTTTATGTACAATCAAAGAAGAGATTCACACAAAACAGTGACGTCATTCACTTTGTAGTTCGCAAGAAAACTCAGAGACCATTTCGGGTTCGAAAACAAGCATCCTCAAAGATAGGTCAGTTGGCTATATGCATGCGAACATAAATTGTAAACTTTGCCAAAAAAAAAAAGGTCTTTACGAATATCATGCATGTGTGGATGTGCTTCACTCATATCGGACAAACTTTCAGGCAGACAATGTTTACATGTACATGTACTTTGAAAACTCCTCCCTAGTCGCTGGATTCGTTGGTTTTTTTTTGTACTTCATGCACACACTGAAATTCTGAATACTCAAAATAGCTTCAGAAAATAATGAATTCATTTTGAGTGTTGGTATTTTTTTTGCACACCTTGTGTTTGAGTAATTCGTTAGTCTCTTGACAGACTCAAGCCTAGCAGCAGCAGCCATATATTATATAAACGATCCGAATTTTTGTCTTTCCAATATTCATTCTTATCTACCACGTAGTGTCATCTTGCCTCCGTCAGGCAATTCGTGGGCTGGATAAAAGGAGTCATCAGGACTAAAACAACAAGTGATGTGTTCTTGGGCACAGACTTTATAATAGTTATTTTACAGGACATCTTTCTGTATCTTCTGGAGTTGGAAACATTTGGGTATTTATGGGCCTTTTTTATTTGTTTGCTCTCTTGTCCTGGTTTCAATCTGTCTTTCAGCACATCAATGCCATCAGCCCTGTTTTTTAACTGAATCTCTCCACATCTGTGGAAATATGGACAAAATGTCAATGATAATTCCTTACCTGGAGCCAAATTCACCAATTATTGCAAAATTAACCAACTATTTCAAAATTTATGTCTGATGCATATTGAATTCATTTGCACTTGCAGTCGGCAAATTTTGCAGTCGGCAAAGTCGGCAATCATTGTTGATAAATTAACTCTTTAACAGACAACAGTAGCTGAGAATGGTCACAATTGAAAGCATTTGCAGATGAAAAATCAAATATTTTTCAAAGCAGGACATTTTTCTTTCATAGAGTGGAAAAGATTGTGGGACAGATGAAAAATCTGGTTAGCAGTATTTTCTTCTTTTCCCACAACGTTTTCAAAAGCTTTCAGGGGTCGTTAAAACTCTTGATTGTTCGGTAATGGGTAAGTTGATAAATTTCACTAGAAGTGGACAATGTATGAAAGGGTAAAATGCAGCATTTTCTCTTCTTGCTACAAGGCTTTCAAAAGCTTTTTTTTCTCTGTGATGGTTAACCTTTAATTTTTTTTCACCTGGTGTACCCTGTTTGCACCATGTTACCGGCAGCCACGGCAGCATCGTTTCTGACAAACGTGGACAAAACGGTATTGACGTAATACAACGTAGAGGAACGAGCTGGGCAATCTTGATCGCATCAGCACTTACCAGCACGTAACAAGCCGTAACAAGACTCAGGGGTGATCCGTGTTTAGACATTGAAACCCTTTTTTTCACTGGTGTCGATCAGGCTGTAGTAGAACGCAACGATCAACCCGTTCCTCTACGATCTGTTATGTGTCTCATCAGCACCGGGACTGCCGTGGCAAAAGAAAATCTGGCACGGCAACACTGCCTGACAAGTTTGCTTATCCCGTTCCTCGGCGCTGTATTACATCAATCCCTTTTTGTACCCGGTTGCTTGTAAACATAGGGCTTCCCCCCACGGCTTGCGACGGATACTGTGAGGTACCGCAAAGAGACTTAACTGAACTTGGTAATTGGAGAAAAAACGAACAAAATCCCAATGCACACAACGTTTCGGAAAAAGGGAGCCATTGTTGTTGCCGTGGACATGGTGTAAACGTAGGGTAACTTCTATTCTCACTTCATTTCTCACTTCATTTTACAAAAAAAAAAAAAAGACTTGAAAATATCAGCAAACTGAGATGGAGCTGGTCATTACAGATATTGATTATTTGGCATATCATTTGTGAATTGCCTAATTTGCACGAATATGACATCAATAAAGGTCTTTGTATCAGAATTCTGAATATGTCTAACAAATAAAAATTGGTATTCAAGTTCTTAGCTCAGACCCCTAGTGTTTAACCCTTTACTCCATAGATACTCGTTTTGACGCATCAACAACAGACAGCTTTTGAAAACATTGTGGGAAAAGGAGAAATTGCTCATAAAGAGCAATTTCTCCTTTTCCCACAATGTTTTTCACTCAATCAAATATTTGTATCCTTATTTGGCCATATTTTTGATATCATATCTTTATTTGCTGCCAAAATGGAAAAGTCTCAAATTGGCATAACAGGTAAATGGTGAATAAGTAAAATACCAAAGAAACTAGGAACTCTGTTCAAGTCTCAACGAAGGTCTGAGCTATTTTATTGCTAGATATTAAGTTTGATAGTTCATATGATTTAGATAACAGTAATAATGGTAGAATAAAACCAGTTCAATACAAATCAATTTAAATCGGTAGCCAATTAATCAGACCTAGCAAATGCAACTTTTCAGCAGGATTTGCAACATTTATTGATTAAAGAAGTGGTGTAAGCCTACCATATTTGCACATTGTTCCTTAATTCATTTTGAGTATTCATGTAATCTTCTGAAGGAATTTCTAAGTGCAACATTTGAAAAAACCCATCTAAGGTTATAGTTTTCTTTGGTTCCCTTCATACCGAACATAAAGAAATTATTCAGCTATAACATATTTGAGATTTTTTTTTACATCATGACACCCTTTTCATAAATTAGATTGATCTCATTATCTGTAAGAGGATAAGCTCTGTTTGGTTTATTTCCTTCCCTTGCTCCTTCAAAGAATTTTTTATTTTTCTGCTTTACTTTGTTTTGTTTTCAAGGCACTCCTGATTAGTTGGAATTCATACATTTGATGAGGGTATTTTTACTTTTTAAGTTTATTGTCTAAGTTTGACACAATATTTCTCGATGTCGACGGATTATATTAATGCCCGTCAGCTTTCCTTAAGGACAGAATGAAGTTTGTTAGATACTGATGTAGCTTTAAAGGCTCCAGTTTCAATATTTCACAGTGCTCAATTTTTAAAAAAAAAAAAAAGTTCTTACCTTTTTTTACACCCTATACAGTCTTTTTTGAGAGTACCTTTGTTGTATTGCTCCCGAATGAGAGTCTGTGAGTGACTTTCAGAGATCAACAAATTAACAAAGAGTACCAATACTAGTGTTTTTTTTTTTTTTTTAACTTTGCGTGTTTCTTTTTCTTCATCAAAAATACTGTGTACAAACTGACGGTCTATTCTAAGCTCTAATTCCTCCCCAACTTGAATACAAAAGGCACTAGTTCATATTTTAAGTCAATCTCGTCAAAAGTAATTTCTCTCACGGTTGCACATGGACACAGAATTAATTGGCTCGTGCCATATCAAAGAGACACTTTTACAGCCAGAAAAAAACAAACGCTGTTAAAACTTGACGATGGTATAATCTAGACAGCTGTGTAATGTGGATAAAAATCAATGTAAGGTGTATTGGGTAAAGAATTTGTAGGGATTTATCTTCGATCTAAACTGGTTGTTATGTCCGTCTAGCCACAATAGAATTAAATGCATTTTCTTTCTACCGTAATATGTGCAACCATTGGGGGCAATATTTGGCATGAAGATACACGAGTAATATACATGTAGTTTCATAAAATAGAGGGAAAAAAATGGATAAAAACTGGATGAAAACTAGTGAAGATGTATGTTTAACTCAAAATTTACCACGTTTTTTATCAGTGTATCGTTGGTTACATTTATATTTGTAAACGCGATTTTTTGTAAAAATTGACCCTTTTGACACAGATATTGCAGACAGTCAGGTTCGTCTTTCAAAGTATGTGTCTTCTGCTTTGATTATTATTTATTTTAGTTCTTTATTTTTTCTGCATTTTAAATGCCCAGTCTATACTTTGAGAGAGGTAATAGGAAATACCCGGCCAAAAGTAGCTCCGGCCTTCATGCACATGAGCATAAAATATCACAATGGAAGTGACCGTGAAACAGTTTCCACGGTACCAGTTTTCAAGGCCGATATTTAACCATGTAATTTTACATTGTTATTTTAATTGTTTTAACAATAAGATTTAATATGTTTTATCTACATTTGCAAAAAAAAAAAAGTCTGACTGGCCTATCTTTAGAGGGGTAACTATTCTCTTAACAATTAATTAGATAATTCTTGTTGCTGTCACCATTCTAACCTCAAAATAAAAGCAGGAACTGTTTTGTATCATTTCAGCAGCTGTAAATATTCCCAAAGCTCCCGACAGCATGGAAATATCACCTATGTCGCATCTGTACTGTAAGCCACCGCCCCACTCCCCACCAAGGTATACGGAATTGTTGAACGGTCGTGTAGGTCAGTCCGGTTCTGCTGGTAGTGTTTGTCCTTCACATGATGAACTGACGATATCAAGACAGCCACTTCTAGCTGAAACTACTTTTCCTCCCATGTATGCCCCATTATCTTTTTCTTAAATAGAGTTTATTCCATCAGCTTGTGGTTAATATGGGGAAATATTTGCCTCAAAAGGGAAAGGTCCGCGAAAATAACTCGTGCCTTGTGGCACTCGTTATTTTCGCATACCTTTCCCTTTTTCGGCAAATATTTCCCCATATTAACCACAAGCTGATGAAATAAATTATGTATTGTATTTCCTCTGGTTATTTTTAAACGAATTCCACTTTTAACCCTTTCCCAAACAATCCCTGGTTTTTACGGGTCTGGAATGGCAGCCTTTTGAAAACATTGTGGGAAAAGGAGAAAATGCTGGTAACCAGCATTTTCTCCTTTTCCCACAATGTTTTCTACCCTATCATAGACAGAAATCATCTTTTCAGCAAGAGTTGAATTGTCGTCTACAAATACTTTCAATTTGGTCTAGTCCAAAAGTTTGTCGTTTGGGAAAGGATTAACACAGTAAAACAAAGTAGAACGAAAAAAGTAGTTCCAGATTTTCGGCAGGAGGAAAATATTCACTGTGACGAGGAGATAATTCCCCCCCAGCTTAAATTATGGCATGTCTTTACCTATAACGTTTCTAGACATAGACTCATTACGTTTCTAGACATATATAATATCAAATGTTTCTTTGTCTGCTTCTTCTACCTACTCTCCCCTCTTTTCTGCTTTTGTTTTGCTCACCTGAGCACCAAGTGCTCAGAGTGAGCTTTTGTGATAGTGCTGTGTCCGTCGTCCGTCGTCAACTTTTACCTTGTGTACGCTCTAGAGGCCACATTTTCAGTCCGATGCTCATGAAACTTGGTCAGAATATTTGCCTTGATAAAATCTCGGACGAGTTAGAAATTGATCGAGTCAAAAATTAGGTCACTAGGTCAAATCTTAGAAAAACCTTGCATACGCTCTAGAGGCCACATTTTCAATCTGATGCTCATGAAAGTTGGTCAGAATGTTTGCCTTGATGATATCTCGGACGACTTTGAAAATGGGTCATGTCGAGTCAAAAACTAGGTCACTAGTTCAAATCTTAGAAAAATAGAGTTCAATCCCTTGATGAGTCTTTGCAAGTTCCAAAAGAATTGGATCAACATCTCAGTACGCCTTGTATTAAACAATCCTAGTAAATTTCAAAGAAATTTGACTAATAATGTGGACATTGATGAGAAAACGATACTAAGTCATCAAATGGCTACTTTTCCTGAACAGATGACTAGATTTTCTTCACTTTTAATAGTGTTCAATCCCTTGATGAGTCTTTGCAAGTTTCAAAAGAATTCGATCAACACTGCGAACTTATTTGCCTAAACAAGAATGGGAAATTTCAAATATTGAATGGCTACTTTTCTTATACTGATTGTCAGATTTTTTTTTTAAAATTAATAGGGTTCAAGCTGTTTATGATACAAAGCAGCTGCGCAAGTTTCATGAAAATCCGGCCTCAAACTTTGATTGAATTGAATAAACAAGAAATTGATTTTTTTTATCTTGAAATGGCTACTTTTCCCATACTGTTTATTGGATTTTTTTTTCAATCGATAAGGTTAAAGCTATTGATGTGATAAACAAACTGTGCAAGTTTCACGAAAATCCAACCCAAAATGCTGAACTCATCATGTAAAGAAGAAACATAAATTTTCAAATTGAAATGGCTACTTTTCCCATATTGTCTGTTGGATTTTTTTGAAAATCAATATGGTTCAAGCTGTTGATGAAATAAAGCAACTGTGCAAGTTTCATGAAAACCCGTCCTCAAATTTTGACTTCATCGCATAGACAAGAAATGGAATTTTCTTAACCTGAAATGGTTACCGTTACCATACTCTTTTTGGATTTTTTTTTTTTCAAAATTAACAGGGTAAAAGCTATTGATGACATAATAAACCGTGCAAGTTTCACGAAAATCTGACAACATATACAGGCGATATGGCATAAACAAGAATTGGAAATTTTCAACTTGAAATTGCTAATTTTCCCGTACTGTTTGTTGGAATTTTTTTCAAACTCAATGGGGTTAAAGCTATTGATGAGAGAAAACAAATTGTGCAAGTTTCTTGAAAATCTGACAACAAATCTAAAGACGAATTGTAGATAGGTGAGATTTTTTATATTCCGATTTTGATATGAAAAAGGAAAACGCCTACACTGGCAATTAAGATTTACTATATATTTCTATATAAGCATAAAACGTTTTCAACTTTAGATCAGAAAGCTTGAGACTTTATCCTTTGCTATGTGGACTTTATACATGAAAATAGATCAAAACCAGTTAAATATCGGTTTCAAACTTAAACCAAAACACCCGTGTCTCCCTGTAAGAGATAATCTAATACATAATGCAATGCATTATTCAATATGTAAAAAGGGCAAAAGCTAAGACAGAATGACAAAGTGCATTATAGGTAGAAAAAGGAACAAAAGCAAAAAACAAAAGGAGGTATTTACGAGCTATGATTCAGTCTTACTGTGATTTGTGAAAAAGTGT
The DNA here is from genome assembly GCA_943736015.1 of Tridacna crocea. Lineage (NCBI taxonomy): Eukaryota > Metazoa > Mollusca > Bivalvia > Cardiida > Cardiidae > Tridacna > Tridacna crocea. The sequence goes on from OX031063.1 coordinate 51,048,248, forward strand.
TAAAGATGGGTGTCATACGACGAAATTTCCCCATTTTTCCTCATGTAAAGAATTTTTGTTGTTTGATTAGTTTCCACTAATTTATTTAGTAAAATATTATCACCATTAGTTTTGCTTTCATGTTGAACTGCTTTTTTCATCACCAATGGGCCATTTCCAATAATGTTATGATATTTTAAGAAATCGCTCTTTTTTATATTGTGTTTATTACGGAAAGTTTCGAAGTTAAAGTATTCATTAGTGCTTGGTTCGAAGAAGTGTTCTAGTGATTTTATTCCCTTTTTGTGCCATTCTTTATAATAAAGTATTTTTCCATTGCATTTTATGTCGGAATTATTCCACACGATTTCCTTTTCTATGTTACTGTTTGGTTGATGTTTTCGTATTTTGTTCCATGAAATAATTATTTCTGAAAGGAATGTATTTTTAGGAAAAGTCTTTTCTACGTCAAGTTCATTTAAATTACATTCGAAAATCAATTTACCTCCATGACGGCGCAATACTTTTCAGTATAAGCATTTTTGTTTTTAACTTATATATCGAGGGCTCAACGCAGCACTGTCGAAACTGCATTTTTATGAGCCCGACTTTGTGAGGTAAGGGGTAACTGTACATTTAGTCTCTATGGGTTTCATTCCGTCCAACTGGTAGGTATGGGGTTAGGGTTAGAGCTAGTGGGGTTAAAAAAGTGCTCTTGTGGGGCTGAATTGGGTGTATTGAATAAAGAGCGATTCCACCCCACAAGGTCCGTCTCGTAAGACCGTCCGTCCGTCCGTCTGTCTGCCCGTTAGCAATTTCTTGTGTGCACAATGAATCTCCATGATGTCTAGATTTGCACCTGACTCTTAGAATTTGGATCGCTGTTTGTGTTCTAAAATTATCTGCCCTTGATTTCTGAAATAACCACTTTTTCACTTTGAATTTTTGTTCAGTCCATAAGTTCCATACCATAAAAGGTATCAACTTGAAACTACATACACTAATAGAACATATTATGGAGAAAATCAGTGCACAAGAACCATAAATCTGCTGCTCTTGTTTTTTTGAGTTATTGCCCTTTGTTAATTTTCAGTTTGAATTTTTGTCCAGGCCATAAATTCCAAACTATAAAAGCTTTTATCTTTGAAATTCATACACTGATAGAACACATTATGGATAAAAGCAGTGCACATGAACCATAACTCTGCCACCTTCATTTTTTGAGTTATTGGCTTTTGTTAATTTTCAGTTTGAATTTTTGTCCAGGCCATAACTTCCAAACTATAAAAGCTATTATCTCGGAAATTCATACACTGATAGAACACATTCATGGAGAATAACTACTCTTCATTCACGGCCCATCCTTCAGTTCAACTCATTTCACTGACAAGCCCCGCTTGCGAAGCTCTTGTTGAAAATTTTACAGGAGAGACAAAAAACTATTTCTTTTCCTAGAGAAAATCAATATCACCACTATTTCAGTCTTAACAAAGGTTAATATTAATGACTTTTAAGTTATAAAAACGGATTTTTGGAAAAATTTTGCAAAAAGATTATTTTACAAAAATTGTTACTAACAACAGTTTACCCTCTCAAAAATAAAATATTGGGATTTTTTTTTTTCGCGCAGAACTGTAGTAACTGCACTTACGACAGTTTTCCACCTTAAAATAAGGGAAAACTGCATGAAATAATTTATGCAAAACAGTTGTAAGTGAATTTATATAGCTTTCAATCATAAATATTAAATGTTTATTGAAGGGTTTCAAGAATTTTTGACTCATTGTTATATTGATAAGTGTAAATTTCTGCCTTCTTTGGGAAATTTCTTTGGTTTACAGAAATAAATGAAGCTGTTTGTCAACCAATACATTGCCACGTTGAACTTCTTTTGCTGTTTTCCTTCCATTTAAAGTAATTCAAGCTTGATTAGGACTGATTTTACTGACTCTTGACAAGAACAACAACAGCGATCGGTTGTTGTGAAGAATTTTGCTTTTGAAACAATTATAACATCAAAGTCAGAGTATTCTTCCCTTAAACTTTACTTTTCATCCTAGTATACCTTTTAATCAGAAACATTTTTTTTTGTGCCAAATAATAATATCAACCACACATTAATGTAAACGTAGATTGACTGCTGAGTTTGACATGCTTTTCGCAAATGCACTTCCTAGCACAACGGAATTTTCCCTAAGGATAGACCTATTGGCATAGATTAAATCACTTGTATGATAAATGTTATCAAGTAAGCATGTTCCAATCTTCTCTGACTTTATTCAAACCTGATGGCAATGGTACTAATTGACAGCAGTCTTAAAAGACAAAAATCGAAGCATGTGCTCATGGACAGATCCCAATCTATTTACTCTTTTTTGGTGATCCAAAATTCTTGTACCGTGAAAACATTTGATTCAAAGTTTCCTTTTAGATTTTATAGTTTTTCATAAAATTTTGATAGTTTCTAGACCTTTACCTTTGAAAATAAATCCAAGCAATGTGCTGATAACACTGCCTTCTCTTAACCACCTTAAGCAATTGTGCTAGCTTTTGAGCTATTGTTTTCGGGAATTTATTTCAAAACTGAATTTCATATTTCACAGTTCACAGCCATGGCCTCTGTGTGGTGTAATACTGTAGACAAAAGGTTTGAAAAAAAAAAAAAAACTTGGATAACCAGTACATACTGCCATTATCTAGATGTTTAGAACCCAAATTGAAGTAGAAATTTACTTTGCAAGAACAATGATGAAATCTTCATACAGACCATATTTTTACTGGCAGCACTAGTTATGATTTATATCAAGTTCTTTTCATTTGATAAATTCCAATTTTCTAAATGTAATATGCATAATCTTAATAAACAAGAGTCCAAGTCACAAACAACACTACAGGAAACCTGCTTTGTTTTGTAAGAAAAACATCGCATTTTTCTCTTCACCATAAATGCAGCTTCCTGTTTCATAAAATGGAAAACAACACCCCGCCTCACAAGTTCATGATTTCAAATGCATTTGATTGGACCAAACCAATGATTAATTTTAATTTCCACTTTGTCTATGTAAACAAAAACCACATTTTTATGACTCTGTTATGAAGAATTTGTTCTCAAAACCCTTTGAAGTTCTTCTAGATTAATATGGGCACATGCTCAAACATCTTTAACTAAAGACGTAGCTTTGTAATCTCAATTTCTCCTCATAACAAACTGTTTTGAATACTATGGTTTACTAATATGACATTCTTCCTGAAATCTGTTGAATTTTGACAGCAACAAAAAAGTCACAGGGTCCCAGTGTTCTACAAAAGATTATTAAGAGAGTGGATACACCATGGTAAATCTGAAAGAGACAATTTTAGTCCCACTTGTGTGCATTATGATGCTTTATTATCTAATTCAGTGGGAAAATACCTCGAATCCTCACCCTTGGCCTAACACTGGAAGCCTAATACTTGAGTAGGCGGTCTTCCATGGGTTCCAGTATTACAAGGCTAGGGCTGTCCAGAAACTAGCGGCAATTGTGTAAAAAGCATTTGAAATCCCGTGTCTTTTCTAAACAGGGATTTCCCAATGCATGTGTAAAAGTAAATGTTTAATAACAAGGAACCTTGTGGTTCAAGTCAAAGACTAAAATTATTGAATTGAAATTTCTACAGTATTTTGTCTCTCCAAAACCAATAAGGGTCTTTCATACCTTGGCTGATTCTCCACAAGGAAAATGTGGCTTCTCAGTTATCATGAACCAATGTTGTTGATTCATTTCACAAAAAATTATAAAATTAATACCTCAATTTCCTTAGGAAAGCTGTGAAAATCAAAAGGATTAAGATTAAGATTAGCTGACACAACATTATGACTAAAATACCACTGAAAGTAAAGTAACATATTTACATCTATTACCATTCCATCAAACAATGAATTATGTCTTTTTGTTCTCTTTGAAAGGTATCGTTTTATTCTGTTGGATAAACTTCGGCATACCTCAGAAATTGAATGGCTAATTTTGGCATTTAAGGTCCCAGTGTTGGTCAAAAGTGAGCAAAGGGGGTGATAAAATGATTTTGAATTACACTTATATCTTTTAAAAGTATGGAAATTATTGTGAAGATGACAATCTGTTATTATAGCGTCATTTAAAGTGTAAGTTGCTGGTAGGAAAATGAATTTGAAAACCAGGTAAGAAGTAAACAAAGGATGGAGCAACCTTGCAACTTTTGTCCTTTGACAATTCCTGCCAATATTAAACACTTAAGACATATTAGCAATATAACAGATTTTCATCTTCATAATGATTTCCATACTTTTGAATGGTATGACTTGAATTTAATTGCATTTTTGCTATCCCAAATATTTACTTTTGCCACTATTGAGCTTTTATTTCTATTATCTTCTTGATGGTAGGTCTAAATATGTTCCATCTTGTCAGAACTAATGTGTTTCGATATATCTTTCTCAAGTAGATACACTGTTGATGTAACATGCAGACCTAAAGTTTTTATTTAGCTCTAGAAAGTTTGTTTGTTTTACTCAGACCTTACTAGTTATTAATCTTTTGCTTACCTTTTGAAAATAAAAGATCTAAAGGGATTTTTAACTTTTAAAAGGTTGTCATGTTAGTGCACTGCTTAAAATTGATGTCATTTTGATGATATGAGTATTGTAAAAACTTTTGTTAGTCTTAATTTGATAGAATTAATTATGAAATAAACATTGTATGTCAGTTGCATACATTGTTGCACCATTTTCTGTGTGACAAAGAGTAGGATTTACAGCGCAACACTGTACGTATCTGAAGTTAACTACAGTGTTGCATTAACAGATTCACTTTCGACATTTTGACCACATTTGAATTTTAGTGCTTTATTTCATTTTTCTGGAAAAATATTTTTACTGAACATGAAACTCTAGATTACAAAAATGAAAAAAAAGTCATTTTTAAAAAAATGTTAGTTACGACAGTGTTGCGTTCAGTCCTCGATATAAATCATGGGATCTTCCATGAAAAAAATATTTTTATCATATTCCAACATTCAATACCCTTTTCCCAAAACCAGAATAAGGGCCTTCAAAATTTTAGTGTTATTATTCTACTGCCAAAAAAACCTAACAGACCATTTTTAGCATACAAAAGGGCTCATCAGCAAGCACATCCTGCTGATATTCCAGTCTAACTTTATCTCAAACTTTCCCACATACAAGTATTATTTCATAGTCAATGTTTATATGTTTATAGGATGTATAGATTAAAAATAAATACAAATATTATAGAATCAAATGGAAAAGCCGAACTTACTGTGTACTATTATATCTATTGTAAATTTTGCTTATTTTCTCATGAGTTATTGTGTTTTAATATTAAAAGAGAATGTAAAATATTATATTAAAAAAACGTGTATAATATATTTCATAAAAAGTAGGGTAAAAGTATGTAATTAGATAAAAAAGAATATGTTTCCTTAAAATGGAATATGTGGAGATAGTTTCCAAGAAACTCTTTTAAGCCATTTTGGTAGTACATGTGGGTATTTCGCAGAAATAGGGGAAACTTTTGATGACTAACGGATAGTGTTGATTGATTTTGTTTAAGATATAAGATAAATTATCTAGAATTTGATAAATAACACCATAACTTTACCATTTCTTTTTAAAATTGTTTGCGATTTATTGATGAGTCCTTTTAATGGACAAGTTTCTAGATTATAGCTTTAAATACTGAATGGAACGATAAAGACATTACAACAATTGCTCTCCTGTCAGTAATGAAATGTAAAGGATGTAAGTGATGAACAGGAAATGTTTAAGAATATCCTGCAATCTTGAAAATTTTCAAACTTAAACCAGTAACTGACTTTAAATGGGTGGTACCTGACAATGAAATAAATAAAGCAGAGTTCGATTTTCATCATTTACTTCAAATCACTAACGTATGCACCAAAATGTTTCTCAGGCAAGTTAGTAAAGCAAAATCCACATTCCTTGTCCCTGGCTGATTACAAAAGAAATTTATAACAAAACTTAATGAGGATCATAAGAAATCTGAATTTGTGAAAGTATGGGTAAAGATGTCCAGTGACAAAATTAAAAGATAGATAATAGATTTTAAAAAAAAAGTTCATTGCAAAGAGATCTTCCGCCTTTTACTACTTCACTCCACATTTTCATCATCAAGAAACCAATAGGAGGCTAATAGAATGTTAAAAAACGAGATTTGATGCTACTTCACTCAGATGCAGAACATGTAAAAATGTACCCATCCCTTCTAGATTTGCAATTTTGCTGACTGATGAACATGAATGCACAGGATCTGCACCAAATGAAAGTGATCGTGATTGGAAAAACTGTTAAAATCACACTGGTATTACCAGGATATAATTACACACAAGATAGCAGTTGGCAAACTGGGTCAAGGGCACTGCCTTGACAGTTTTATACACAAGTTTTAAATGAAAATGAGGAAAAATCTAGTAAGGCAAAGTTTAAATCTACAATGTATTGTACCGACTTTCTTGCTTCACAAAGAGGTCGGTCATCTGAAAAAATGCTATGCCATAGAGACATTTTCTGAATGAAATGTCTATAACAGAGAAAATAACTGTTGATCTTGAATAAGAACCCTGCTGTACTAAAGACTGTACCTTACAAGCCGTTTTATGAGAATTTAGTACCAATCAACTTAATGAGAGACTGTTTCTCTCACCCTGGTATGCTAAAAAACATGTAGGCTCAGAAAATTTAGTGGAATGAGTTAAAATTGACATTCAGTACAGGACAAACATCAAACTGGACATCCAGCAGTCAATAAATATCAATAAAACTTTGTTTTCTGATGGTAAACTGATAAGTTGTGTAAGTGTCTGATAATCCCTTTTGGTGTCCAAAATTAGCCATGTATATTGCTGCCAAAAACACCTAATAAGCACCTTTGTCCATAGAAGGTTACAGACCAAATACAAGACGGCGATATAAATGTTATACTTACCTCTTTATTATCCATTCATTTGTCAAATATTGCGGCTGTTGGATAAAAATTGTGGTTTTGAAGCCAATTTGAAACTTCAACAGGCTGCATGTCAAAACTTTTAAAAAAGCTGATGAGTCCTTTTGGCAATCAATAGGCGATATTTTTTTGTAAACGGAGCTTAGAGGGTTTGTTGAATGTGTGTAGCTGTAAGAAGACAGGGCTAATCTGAGCAAGATAGAACAAGCCACAGACTGCCAACAGTCTTACATTCTAAATACTCAAGACAACAAAAGGTACCAAAGACTGTGCTCGGCTTCTTATTTTGTAAGCAGACGAAACAACTAAAGATTTCTAGCTACAAAACCATCTCAATTAATCAGTTACACTCAGAACAATTTCTGGGTGGGTAATGCAAAAGGTTAAATTTATGTTCTGGCGACATGTCAAATAAGTTTACAGAGTTACATTACATCAACAACGCCATATGGGACCTCGTTATGGCTTCAAAACGGTGAAGGCATTTGTTAATTTGTTAGAAATGAAATAATTATGTATTTCCTACTTAGTCACAGTAACTGAAATCTCCCCACCCATTTTCACAAACATGCAGTATCGAAGACGTCACCACAATGAATCATTAATTTTTGCTAGGATCTATTCCACCTACAAAGGGCTTTTATCTAGACCCTTCATTCATGTTTTAATCTACCTGCCGAGGACATAATGAAGCAAAATCCGCTGTCCGTTTCTCTTGGTGGAAAATGGCGGAATAATTTAGTTGACGTTTTCGATTTGTTGAAACTGACTTCCGGGTAAAAGTGTTTACGGAAGTCATCAACACCGTCGGCTGTAACTGGTGTATTGATATGCACCAGCTCGCTACATTTCATCGCCCGGAAATATGCCCGTTTACCGTTCTAAAAATTGCTGAGAAAAACTTTCAGAGTATCAATTTTCTATCGAAATCTTTCAAACTATATTTCAATTGACAAACAGTTCGAATACCAGTGAATATTCGAATATTCATTTTTTTGATGTGGGTTATCAATTGCGATTGATTTTTCAACCGACAGATAGATAGGTCTAAATAACTTCATCGAGGTTCTTTATGTCGTTGCTAAACGACTGACACTGGTGCACCATGAATCAGATCACGTGATTTGCAGTTCAAATGGAAACGACCGTTATACGGACGAGGTTATATGTAGGTACGGAATCGGCCGGGCTGTTACGAGTGAGGTTTTGCCAATATCTGATATGGAACAAACGTTTTCGCTGTATGTGCTTATCAACGACCGGACTGCACATTGTGCACACTCTAATCTTGTTCACCATAGCCATGATAAGCTTCGGTTGACTTTAAATAGAATACCTATTTAGATCTCAATGTGCGTACTTGACAAATTCGTGAACGTTGGATATGCATAATTTTTTAGCACTATGCGTACCTGTACGTGTCGTTCTTGTAGACCTTTGGCATCATGAGCACATGCCATTTTTAAATTGTTCATCTGTGGTATGTCGTGTTAAGTAACATTTCGTTTGTTAAACAAGTCAAAGTCCTCACAAATAAATAATCACCATGGGTGCAAGTTGAAATTAGTACCAACCCTCCATCCGAATCGGCAGCATTGATGTAGCTCATCATGCTATTTCATACAACGAACTAGCACTTCTCCCCTTATACACTATAGTCTTACATTAAAGTTCCTTTGTGACTATTTTTTGCCCTGAAGCTAAGGCATGTCCACGTAAAAATTAGGCATCCTCTCACAAATATTTAGGATAAAAAGAAATGAAATGTATTATGTGGAGGAATCAAAGTAATTAAACGAAACCAAGTTCCACATAGTGTGAAACAATCCGATATCCATTAATCACGTTTTTCTTTTCTCAATAATGACGTAAAAAACATGACAAAAATAAGACAAAATTCCACAAATTTGAAAAATACTAGTCTTAACTTAAAACAGGATTTTGATAGCAGAAAATTAAACATATTTTATAATTCGCAGTCATCATTTTATGTTTGTACCCTTTTCTTTTCAAAATTGAGGCAACAACAACATTAATCAGAAGATTATGAAATTAATGTATTTCATTCGATACCATTATTCTTAATTCATTCATTTACTGAGTTATATTTCCAACTACATGTTTTATTGTCATAAGTATTATCATTTTCAGCTCACCTGAGCACGAAGTGCGCAAAGTGAGCTTTGTGATCGTGCTGTGTCCATCGTGCGTCATTCGTCGTCCGGTCATCAACATTTACTTTCTGCATTGTAGAGGCCACAGTTTTGGTCAGATACTCATGAGACTCTGTCAGAATGTTGGTCCTAATAAACCCTCGTACAATTTCAGAATACGGTAATGTCAGATCAAAACAATACGTATCGTGGGCAGAAATTATCACTAAAACTGACCTTTTCTTCAGAAACATGCATAAGTCTTACTTTTATTGTATTTCGTAAATCAACAACATTGACACTGTTGTTTATGTACAATCAAAGAAGAGATTCACACAAAACAGTGACGTCATTCACTTTGTAGTTCGCAAGAAAACTCAGAGACCATTTCGGGTTCGAAAACAAGCATCCTCAAAGATAGGTCAGTTGGCTATATGCATGCGAACATAAATTGTAAACTTTGCCAAAAAAAAAACGGTCTTTACGAATATCATGCATGTGTGGATGTGCTTCACTCATATCGGACAAACTTTCAGGCAGACAATGTTTACATGTACATGTACTTTGAAAACTCCTCCCTAGTCGCTGGATTCGTTGGTTTTTTTTTGTACTTCATGCACACACTGAAATTCTGAATACTCAAAATAGCTTCAGAAAATAATGAATTCATTTTGAGTGTTGGTATTTTTTTTTGCACACCTTGTGTTTGAGTAATTCGTTAGTCTCTTGACAGACTCAAGCCTAGCAGCAGCAGCCATATATTATATAAACGATCCGAATTTTTGTCTTTCCAATATTCATTCTTATCTACCACGTAGTGTCATCTTGCCTCCGTCAGGCAATTCGTGGGCTGGATAAAAGGAGTCATCAGGACTAAAACAACAAGTGATGTGTTCTTGGGCACAGACTTTATAATAGTTATTTTACAGGACATCTTTCTGTATCTTCTGGAGTTGGAAACATTTGGGTATTTATGGGCCTTTTTTATTTGTTTGCTCTCTTGTCCTGGTTTCAATCTGTCTTTCAGCACATCAATGCCATCAGCCCTGTTTTTTAACTGAATCTCTCCACATCTGTGGAAATATGGACAAAATGTCAATGATAATTCCTTACCTGGAGCCAAATTCACCAATTATTGCAAAATTAACCAACTATTTCAAAATTTATGTCTGATGCATATTGAATTCATTTGCACTTGCAGTCGGCAAATTTTGCAGTCGGCAAAGTCGGCAATCATTGTTGATAAATTAACTCTTTAACAGACAACAATAGCTGAGAATGGTCACAATTGAAAGCATTTGCAGATGAAAAATCTGGCACGGCAACACTGCCTGACAAGTTTGCTTATCCCGTTCCTCGGCGCTGTATTACATCAATCCCTTTTTGTACCCGGTTGCTTGTAAACATAGGGCTTCCCCCCACGGCTTGTGACGGATACTGTGAGGTACCGCAAAGAGACTTAACTGAACTTGGTAATTGGAGAAAAAACGAACAAAATCCCAATGCACACAACGTTTCGGAAAAAGGGAGCCATTGTTGTTGCCGTGGACATGGTGTAAACATAGGGTAACTTCTATTCTCACTTCATTTTACAAAAAAAAAAAAGACTTGAAAATATCAGCAAACTGAGATGGAGCTGGTCATTACAGATATTGATTATTTGGCATATCATTTGTGAATTGCCTAATTTGCACGAATATGACATCAATAAAGGTCTTTGTATCAGAATTCTGAATATGTCTAACAAATAAAAATTGGTATTCAAGTTCTTAGCTCAGACCCCTAGTGTTTAACCCTTTACTCCATAGATACTCGTTTTGACGCATCAACAACAGACAGCTTTTGAAAACATTGTGGGAAAAGGAGAAATTGCTCATAAAGAGCAATTTCTCCTTTTCCCACAATGTTTTTCACTCAATCAAATATTTGTATCCTTATTTGGCCATATTTTTGATATCATATCTTTATTTGCTGCCAAAATGGAAAAGTCTCAAATTGGCATAACAGGTAAATGGTTAATAAGTAAAATACCAAAGAAACTAGGAACTCTGTTCAAGTCTCAACGAAGGTCTGAGCTATTTTATTGCTAGATATTAAGTTTGATAGTTCATATGATTTAGATAACAGTAATAATGGTAGAATAAAACCAGTTCAATACAAATCAATTTAAATCGGTAGCCAATTAATCAGACCTAGCAAATGCAACTTTTCAGCAGGATTTGCAACATTTATTGATTAAAGAAGTGGTGTAAGCCTACCATATTTGCACATTGTTCCTTAATTCATTTTGAGTATTCATGTAATCTTCTGAAGGAATTTCTAAGTGCAACATTTGAAAAAACCCATCTAAGGTTATAGTTTTCTTTGGTTCCCTTCATACCGAACATAAAGAAATTATTCAGCTATAACATAGTTGAGATTTTTTTTTACATCATGACACCCTTTTCATAAATTAGATTGATCTCATTATCTGTAAGAGGATAAGCTCTGTTTGGTTTATTTCCTTCCCTTGCTCCTTCAAAGAATTTTTTATTTTTCTGCTTTACTTTGTTTTGTTTTCAAGGCACTCCTGATTAGTTGGAATTCATACATTTGATGAGGGTATTTTTACTTTTTAAGTTTATTGTCTAAGTTTGACACAATATTTCTCGATGTCGACGGATTATATTAATGCCCGTCAGCTTTCCTTAAGGACAGAATGAAGTTTGTTAGATACTGATGTAGCTTTAAAGGCTCTAGTTTCAATATTTCACAGTGCTCAATTTAAAAAAAAAAAAAAAAAGTTCTTACCTTTTTTTACACCCTATACAGTCTTTTTTGAGAGTACCTTTGTTGTATTGCTCCCGAATGAGAGTCTGTGAGTGACTTTCAGAGATCAACAAATTAACAAAGAGTACCAATACTAGTGTTTTTTTTTTTTTTAACTTTGCGTGTTTCTTTTTCTTCATCAAAAATACTGTGTACAAACTGACGGTCTATTCTAAGCTCTAATTCCTCCCCAACTTGAATACAAAAGGCACTAGTTCATATTTTAAGTCAATCTCGTCAAAAGTAATTTCTCTCACGGTTGCACATGGACACAGAATTAATTGGCTCGTGCCATATCAAAGAGACACTTTTACAGCCAGAAAAAAACAAACGCTGTTAAAACTTGACGATGGTATAATCTAGACAGCTGTGTAATGTGGATAAAAATCAATGTAAGGTGTATTGGGTAAAGAATTTGTAGGGATTTATCTTCGATCTAAACTGGTTGTTATGTCCGTCTAGCCACAATAGAATTAAATGCATTTTCTTTCTACCGTAATATGTGCAACCATTGGGGGCAATATTTGGCATGAAGATACACGAGTAATATACATGTAGTTTCATAAAATAGAGGGAAAAAAACGGATAAAAACTGGATGAAAACTAGTGAAGATGTATGTTTAACTCAAAATTTACCACGTTTTTTATCAGTGTATCGTTGGTTACATTTATATTTGTAAACGCGATTTTTTGTAAAAATTGACCCTTTTGACACAGATATTGCAGACAGTCAGGTTCGTCTTTCAAAGTATGTGTCTTCTGCTTTGATTATTATTTATTTTAGTTCTTTATTTTTTCTGCATTTTAAATGCCCAGTCTATACTTTGAGAGAGGTAATAGGAAATACCCGGCCAAAAGTAGCTCCGGCCTTCATGCACATGAGCATAAAATATCACAATGGAAGTGACCGTGAAACAGTTTCCACGGTACCAGTTTTCAAGGCCGATATTTAACCATGTAATTTTACATTGTTATTTTAATTGTTTTAACAATAAGATTTAATATGTTTTATCTACATTTGCAAAAAAAAAAAAAGTCTGACTGGCCTATCTTTAGAGGGGTAACTATTCTCTTAACAATTAATTAGATAATTCTTGTTGCTGTCACCATTCTAACCTCAAAATAAAAGCAGGAACTGTTTTGTATCATTTCAGCAGCTGTAAATATTCCCAAAGCTCCCGACAGCATGGAAATATCACCTATGTCGCATCTGTACTGTAAGCCACCGCCCCACTCCCCACCAAGGTATACGGAATTGTTGAACGGTCGTGTAGGTCAGTCCGGTTCTGCTGGTAGTGTTTGTCCTTCACATGATGAACTGACGATATCAAGACAGCCACTTCTAGCTGAAACTACTTTTCCTCCCATGTATGCCCCATTATCTTTTTCTTAAATAGAGTTTATTCCATCAGCTTGTGGTTAATATGGGGAAATATTTGCCTCAAAAGGGAAAGGTCCGCGAAAATAACTCGTGCCTTGTGGCACTCGTTATTTTCGCATACCTTTCCCTTTTTCGGCAAATATTTCCCCATATTAACCACAAGCTGATGAAATAAATTATGTATTGTATTTCCTCTGGTTATTTTTAAACGAATTCCACTTTTAACCCTTTCCCAAACAATCCCTGGTTTTTACGGGTCTGGAATGGCAGCCTTTTGAAAACATTGTGGGAAAAGGAGAAAATGCTGGTAACCAGCATTTTCTCCTTTTCCCACAATGTTTTCTACCCTATCATAGACAGAAATCATCTTTTCAGCAAGAGTTGAATTGTCGTCTACAAATACTTTCAATTTGGTCTAGTCCAAAAGTTTGTCGTTTGGGAAAGGATTAACACAGTAAAACAAAGTAGAACGAAAAAAGTAGTTCCAGATTTTCGGCAGGAGGAAAATATTCACTGTGACGAGGAGATAATTCCCCCCCAGCTTAAATTATGGCATGTCTTTACCTATAACGTTTCTAGACATAGACTCATTACGTTTCTAGACATATATAATATCAAATGTTTCTTTGTCTGCTTCTTCTACCTACTCTCCCCTCTTTTCTGCTTTTGTTTTGCTCACCTGAGCACCAAGTGCTCAGAGTGAGCTTTTGTGATAGTGCTGTGTCCGTCGTCCGTCGTCAACTTTTACCTTGTGTACGCTCTAGAGGCCACATTTTCAGTCCGATGCTCATGAAACTTGGTCAGAATATTTGCCTTGATAAAATCTCGGACGAGTTAGAAATTGATCGAGTCAAAAATTAGGTCACTAGGTCAAATCTTAGAAAAACCTTGCATACGCTCTAGAGGCCACATTTTCAATCTGATACTCATGAAAGTTGGTCAGAATGTTTGCCTTGATGATATCTCGGACGACTTTGAAAATGGGTCATGTCGAGTCAAAAACTAGGTCACTAGTTCAAATCTTAGAAAAACCTTGTGTACGATCTGGAGGCCACATTTTCAGTCCGATAGTCATGAAAGCTGGTCAGAATGTTTGCTTTGATGATATCTCGGACGAGTACAAAAATGGGTCATGTCGGGTCAAAAACTAGGTCACTAGGTCAAATATTAGAAATTCCTTGTGTAGAGGCCAGCCACATTTTCAGTCCAAAACTCTTGAAAGTTACTCAGAATGTTTGTCTTGATGATATCTTGGATGAGATTGAAATTGGGCCATGTCGGACCAAAACTAGGTCACTAGGTCAAATGTTAGAAAAACCTTTTGTACGCTGTAGAGGCCACATTTTCAATCCGATACTCATGAAAGTTGGTCAGAATGTTTGTCTTTATGATATCTCGGACGTGTTTGAAAATGGGTCATGTTGGGTCAAAAACTAGGTTACCAGGTCAAATCTTAGAAAAACCTTGTACATACGCTCTGGATGCCACATTCTCAGTCCAACACTCTTGAAAATTGGTCAGAATGTTTGCCTTGATAATTATCTTGGGTGAGTTTGAAAATGGGTCATGTTGGATCAATACCACTATGAGTTCAAGATAGAATTTTGATAACCATGTATCTTATTTTGTGCAAAGCCGAAGGAAATAAACCCAGTTAAACTTATTTTTTCTCAGGCAAATGAGTTTTACGGTGGCACTCAGATATGTAATTTGAAATGGCATATTAAAATACATTGCGCGAGGCCATCGATCGTTGAGATATTTATTTTTGATTGAAAATAGCTTCTCTCGCTCATAGCCTTTTATTGGCGCAATGATACAAATTTGCCAACTAACCCTGGGCCTTTTCGTTTCAAAACCAATTCGTTCCATGGCTTGTTCGTCCTATGATTGCGCACTTCTCCACTTGATTGCTCATGAATATTTATAGATCGAGGTAATTGATTGTAATGTTGGAAATTAAATGTAAAAGGCCAGAGATATTTCAAAATTGTAGTTTTCAGGAACAAACTTTATTTATATCAACATGATTTTTCTCTCTACTCATCATGTATCCTACTGTCAAGGAGCATTACTCCTCCTTCCTCCTAATAATCAAAAGGAGACCACTTATACAAAAATAAACCAAACTTTGTCATGGGTACTCTCCCTTCAACCGAAACGGTATTCATTTGTTGACTTTTAAGCCAATATTTGAACAATATGTCTCTATTTCTTTCAAACTGTTAATTCCACAAAATGGGTTTCCTTGACAAATACCACTTCAGCGTTCTCAACGTTAATAATGGGTCTTGGTATAACCCATCTTCGCAAGCCAAGACTGACGATTCACTACCGTTACTCTACCCTTGGCGGATCGAGCTTGATTTTTACATTCACCCGATACGCCTTTTCATTGGATGCAGCCAGCTCTAACTGCAACGAATGAAATCGCTGGTAGCATTTCATCTTTGATAAAAATAGAACATAGTCGCTACCTTTCTAATAGGAGGTTAACATGGAAACCCACGTGGATGTCTGCTTATCGCTTCATGTGTATTCGTAAGCGGTTTGTAAAACGACATTACATTGGCTTTTAGAAATATGATGTAAAGGGGGGTAATAACCAGCATGCAATAGAGGGCGCATCGCAGGAATCTCGAAATCGGGCTCATGAATATTTATAGATCGATTTATAGATCGAGGTAAGATCCTCCAAGGTAAGATCCACGTAGTGATCGTAACGTTGGCTCGCGAAGATGGGTATAACCCTGTAAATCATACTTTAACTCTTTCCCAAACGACAAATTTATAGACTGGTCCAAATTGAAAGCATTTGCAGACGACAAAATAGGCCTAGGCCTAAATGTGACCGAAAGATTGAAATTTGTTCTGGAAAGATTGGAAAACATGGGTAAAAGGAGAAAATGCTGGTGTCCAGCATTTTCTCCTTTTCCCACAATGTTTTCAAATGGCTTTTTTCATAGTCGTAAAAATCAGGGACTGTTTGGTAAAGGGTTAGCAAAGGCATGGAAAAGATTTTGAATTATGCAAAGACTAAAGATGGGCCTAGATTGAACATCCCTTCAA
The DNA here is from genome assembly GCA_943736015.1 of Tridacna crocea. Classification (NCBI taxonomy): domain Eukaryota; kingdom Metazoa; phylum Mollusca; class Bivalvia; order Cardiida; family Cardiidae; genus Tridacna; species Tridacna crocea. Next base: position 51,064,636 of record OX031063.1, read on the forward strand.
AGAATATAAATTGTTCTTTTATCCGTTCATTCCTTGAAAATTCTGGGCTAATCTATCGCAACACCAAGAAGATTAGATTGAAAAAGTACAGGACGAGGCTTCACGAATCGTGAAATGGGTGTAGTAAACTTGTGTATATAGCTGATCAAAATAGGGAGTCTGGATGGTAATTACTAGATGACAGAAGGTTTAATCACCAACTTAAAATGTAATATTTCTAAATGGAAAAGGGCTAGCGCTCCTACCTATTTAACCCTTTCCCAAACAATCCCTGGTTTTTAAGGGTCTGGAATAGTAGCCTTTTGAAAACAGTGTACCTATTTAACATTGTACCTGTTTAGCCCTATTTAACCCTTTCCCAAACATCCTACCTATCTAAATGTTATAGTACCTATATCGGACAAAAGTACATCTTCCTATACACTGAGGCGTTATCATAACTTATAAAATATAGCTTACAAAACTAATCTGTATCTAAACTAGTTTTTTTAACGTCTGTTGTTAATGATTGGAATTTTCTACCCAGTGATATTTGAAATTTAGACTAAAAGTTATATTAATAGTGTCAAACCACTTCCAGAACAGCTTTACCTCTTCGGAGAAAGGAAGATTTAGGTTATTCACACCAATATAGTGACTAAATAGTTTACTAATCAACATCTCTATCATAGACATTTAACTTATTTCCCTATATGTGCTAATGGTCAAATAAAATCAAATCAAATCAGTTTCTTTTTTAAGAGGAGCCTTACAATTTTCAGAACGGTAAACTATTTCCGGGTATGTACCGATCTGGTGCATATCAATCCACCAGACACAGACGAGGGATTTGGTGGCTTCCATCACCCAAGGTATGCCGAATGCCTATCAGGACAATTGCCCCCCGGACAATTGCCCCCCGAGGACAATCCCCCCCCGGACCATTGCCCACACAGGATAGTTCCTCCCCTCCCGGACTATTGCCGCCCCGAGGACAATTTCCCCCCGGACTTTTGCCCTCTGAGGACGATTTCGTCCCCGGGAGGCAAATAGTCCGGGGGGGGGAAGGAATTGTCCTCTGGGGGGGCAACAGTCCGGGGGGGATTGTCGTCGGGGGTCCATGGTCGGGGGGGTTAATTGTCCTCAGAGGGCAAATGTCCGGGGGGGCAATTGTCCTAGAATAGGCGAATGACTGGTCCTCTGACATACAAAAAAATTACCGATAGCAAACTGTTTCGATTCATCTCAGCCTGATAGCAAATATCTTCGCGAGCCAAGTTTACGATCACTACGTGGATCTTACCTTGACTGATTGAGCCCGATTTCGAGATTCCTGCACCCTCTATTGGATACTGGTTATTATTCCCCTTTACGTCATATTTCTAAAAGCAAATGAAATATCGTTTTACAAACCGCTTACGAAAACACATGAAGCGATAAGCAGACATCCACGTGGGTTTCCATGTTTTACCTTCTATTCGAAAGGTATAGACCTTGTTCTATTTTTATCAAAGATGAAATGCTACGAGCAATTTCATTCGTTGCAGCTAGAGCTGGCTGCATCCAATGAAAAAGCGTGTCCGGTGAACATAAAAATCAAGCTCAATCCGCCAAGGGTAGAGTAACGTAGTGCATCGTCGGTCTTGGCTTGCGAAGATGGACAGCAGACTGACATGAATCCATACTTACCAGCATTTTCTCCTTTTTCCACAGTGTTTTTAAACGGCTTACTTTTTATGGTCGTCAAAACTCGGTATTTTGTGATAAAGGGTTAACGGTTCTGAGAAACAAAAGGCCTTCAAAAACTAGGTGAGAGAGGAGAAATTGCTGGTAATCAGTATTTCCTCCACTATGTTTTCAATAATAAAAATTATAATTTTAGCCATACTCTGACATAATGGGGCTTAATATGTTCCATGATGCATTGAAAGTAATTACATAATTATGTACCCACGAAATATAAACGACTGACAGCCCACTGAAACATCAGGTAGACTGCTTCCTGGACACTCAGAGAATTCCGAGTAATAGGGATAGGTTGGCTAGCCCATTTTCTTGTCTACCGACGCCTACTCCTATAAAATGGCAAAAAAATATCGACTCATGTCAGCCTGCGCGAAATGCGCAGGCTGACACGAGTCGATACTTTTTGCAGATGCAATGCATTATCTCCCGCTAGATGGCATTCTACAAATACTCATCTATATAATTTGGGCATCCTGGGTACAGAACCGAACCACCTTTCTACGCGACAACCGTTACTTTGAATCCCAAACTCAAATAAACGTTTACTCAATAATACGCTACCTCGGATGCAATTCATTCAGCTGTGATCAGCGGTTTAGAGAAAGCTGGAGCCTGATTTTTCCTCAAACATATTGATGAAAGCCATTTTCTCCATTGCTACTTTATAGCGTGTAATACTACACTCCCCTCGATAGCGGGGAGAGTAATGCGTTACATGAGACAAGTCGAATCTTCAAAAAATATGACATGCGCAGACAACGGATGCAATAAAATCACTTTTTATAGAGCATGTCTCAATTCTTTAATTTTGGTTTTAGAGTGTTCAGATGGTAGATACGGGGAAGACTGCAACCGTGTCTGTGGAAAGTGTCGCTATGGAAACCCCTGTAACCGTATCAGTGGAGTGTGTCTGAGCTGTGACTCGGGGTATCTGGGTCTATTTTGTAACGTATGTAAGTATAGATATAAAACGGTGATTACTCTTTTGGTGCCAAATATACATTACCTACTCAGCCTCTCTTACACTGATCCTGTTAAATCAGAGAAATGAAACAGTCAAGCCAGTAGTAATCAAGGCACTGGTAGTACTGATAGACTAGCGAATTTGAAACAAGTTTTTTTTTTATTCAAGGAATGAAGAGAATTTTATTTATTTCATGGAGGTATGAATATGAAACCGCAAAAAATATTCATTTTCTTTAGTTTTAAATCTTATATTGGAGTTTCTAAAGTCCATTCCATTTAATTCTGTATGTTGCAAGAATATAATAGGGAAGCAGTTTTCAGACCCCCAATACTGAAAATTAACCAACAGAATGAAAGTAAAGGAGCAAAGCAGTGTGTAGGACCCGCAAAAGTAACCTTCAGCAAAAGTAGTTCCGGCACAAGATAATTTCTTTTTTTCATGGAGCTATGATTTTTTTCAGCCGATCAGAACTCACCATTGATTATGAAAACAACTGATATTAAGTTATATAAGAATGAAGGCAAATTGTCTAATTCGGTTATGAAGAAGTCTCTTCTAGTTCCATCATATCATTCCGGTTATAAAATCCTATCTGGTCTAACCCAGATCCAGTTTAATCCATTGTTTTTAAACAAAGCTCTTGAACATTTACTTGTCATAATAACAAAAATACCATGAAAAAAATTGGGTTTTTTAAGTTTAAACTTCATTTTTTTCGACGGAATGCTACACCCTGCCAAAAAAAGACCTATATATGATTCTTTCATTCCTGTCGGATTCGATTTATCAATATTTTTCTGCCATAATATATTTCGTCCCATCAAAATTTGCTTGAACACTGACATTTTATTTCTCATGAGAGTGATCGCTTTTCGTTCTGAGATCAATAAGTCATGGGTTAAGGTTAGTTCAGGGGTCAAGGACAACGTCATTTAGGTCATAGTAAGTACTATGTATCGGGGGATTGGTAAGTGCAGGGGCTCATTTTCCCTATATAGAAGTTCAGTTGTTAAAAATGTCGTTATCAATTTCAGCATGTATGGCGGGAATGCACGGCTTCAGCTGCTTACAAAAGTGCGGTCAGTGTCAAACCGGAACCACTTGTGACATCGAAACCGGAATTTGTCCTTTCGGCTGTGCCCCGGGATATATAGGAAGTCAATGCGGGGAAGGTGAGGATTAAATGTTTGTACATTTAAATTGTGTTTTATGTCGCTTTATTATCATACCGCTGGGACAGCTAAATTGTTTCAAACATTCCCTGGATTTTATTAGTAGGCCTTCTAGAGCTTAGACTCTGTATGCGCTAACTTGCATAGAGAAACTCGACTATGGTTTAATTCTCGGATGAGGATTTTTTTTCTGGGCCTGTATTCACCAACCATTCTTAAGAAGGTTCTTTGACTTATTCTACAGAACTTTCTACATTTGTAAGTAACACAACTTCTGACTGGCTAAACCGAATTGTTTAGCCAATCAGAAGTTGTGTTACTTACAAAGGTAGAAAACCTTAGAGAATAAGACTAAGAATATTCTCAAGAATTGTTGGTGAGTACGGAGCCAGCTGGTTGCACGTTCTGTGCAGTCTGATCTTGATCTACACTGTCCGCAAAAGGTCAGCGAGTAGCCTAAGAGTTAACAGATATTTAAGGATACAGCCTTGTCTTGAACGGCAGCGTCCAAAGAAACATTCAAATTTCTTTTTCTGGTGAAAGGGCCACATAATTGTTACAAGTGATACTTTCTTTTCCCAGAATGTTATCGAAATTGTACTCACCAGTGTAAGACGAAAAGAAGGTCTTTTACTGTGGTTATTGAATTGTTTTTAAAAGAATGACTTAAATCAAGGAAATTTTGCTCTGAAATGTTTGTAAAATCATCACAGGAAAAGAAGGAAAGCTGGCAATCAACAACAACAACAACAAATTAATTCAAGTATACAAACTTGTTGGCAAAAAGGAAAAAAAAAAATGGCACACTATTACAATTTTCTTTTAATGATCATTTCCTCCTTTTGGTCATAAAATTATATTGAATGGTAATACAGTATGTCATAACGCTTGTATTGAATGGTAATGCAGTTATCAGTTTGTGGTTTGTTTCTTATAAGCAGCTTTCCAAGAAGAACCCGGGTCTTTGTCTAAATCAGAGAGTATCGCCATTGGTGGAGCTGTCGCAGGCGTGGTGGTCTTCCTCATCGTTGTTGTGGCAGTTTTGCTGTTCTTTAAATTCAGGTAAAACAATCTTATCGTACTTTTGTAATTGAGAGGAAGTTTGTTTATAGCGCGACTATCATTATTATCTCCACTTAAATTATGCAAAAAAATGTATATTGTGGTTGAATACCGAAACGTTCGATGCATCAGTCTGTTAGGTCGTATAATATGTCCCAGGTAGGAGCATTCGCAGTATCTTTTTTTCTCATTTGTTCTCTGTTTGGACCAACAATTAGGCTCTCGTCCAATATATTCATTAATGTCGAATCTTGTTTGTTATTTCATGCCAAAAGGACTTCATGTCGTCAAAAGAAGGACTTGTTGATAAAAGGCTAATTATGTCCACATAATTTTGATTGCTTCAAAGAGTGGAAGTTTTATGGCAAGCATAATACACTCCCTTTGATTAATGCAAATGTAGTAAAGACTGGAGAACTGTTAATTACGACCAGTTTCCTTTATCAAACAACTAATTTCAGATTCTTACATATTGAAATAATCTACATACAACACATCAAGTAAGGATATAAAACATTGTGGGAAGAGGAAAAATTGGCTTCTTCTTTTCCCAAAATACCTCTAAGGATTTTCTGAAATAAAAAGCTTCCTCTACATCATATACTACTAAATTAGCTCTGGCTTTTTTACCTATGGCCTTATTACCTCTGGCTTTTTTACCTCTGGCCTTTTTACCTCTGGCTTTTTTACCTATGGCCTTTTACCTATGGCTTTTTTACCTCTGGCTTTTTTACCGCACACCTTTTAGATATATATTGTCATCTGAGGCTGAACCTCTTCAATTCATTTCAGATGTTTTCGCATATTCAGTGTCCCAGCTATAGTTCTCTTTGTCTATTAGATATATTCGTCAGATGTGTCACATTTAATATTTGTTCTGACAATCTGGCCATACCAATGCGTATTTCTTACCTTGTTTTCAACAATTTTCGAAAAAAAGTTACCATTGCAACTGCAAATATCCAAACATCAACCTCATTAGCTCATTTCCAAACGACAATATTTTAGGCTTGTCCAAATGGAAAGCACTTGCAGACGACACAACAAAAGTGACTGGAAATTTGAAATTTGTTTTGTGAAATGTAGAAAACATTGTGGAAAAAGGAGAAAATGCTGGTTACCAGCATTTTCTCCTTTTCCTACAATGTTTTCTAAAGGCTTCTTTCTCAGGGTCGTCAAATGTAGGGATTGTGTGGTAATGGGTTAAATATGTTTCCTACAAATGCTTGCAATTTTCACGAATAAAAAGTGTCGTCTGGTAAAGAGTAAATCCTAAATGTGCAGTCATTACGTCATGATTCATTTCTCTTTAACCCAGTGGCTTATTTTACGAACAAAGTCCGTCACAGAGAAACAAATAAATGCACAGCTCAAGTACAAACCGCATCTGGCGGGATACGAACCCTTGAAGGGGCAAATAATTTCCTTTTTCGAGGATTAAAAGACAAGTACCATAACCACTGAGCCAAAGAGATATGTCTCTATCTAACGCAGTTGTTATGTAATGTATTTAAATCGGGACGAAGTCACGCATGAAGGAGCGGTCTCCCGTAACACACACCCCTCTTACAAGTCATCATTTATTGATGACTCTAAGCCGTATTAGTATGAAATTCCGTTTTTTTGGACAAGGAATGGAATCAATGGCTTACTGGCCAGTCCCGGACGAGCACCCATTTTACGAAAACGAAAGTTTGCAACAAATGCATAGCTGAAATACAAACTACACCTGGCGGGATTCGAAACCGTGCGGACACATATCCCGTTTTTCGAGGTTTAAAATGCCTATACCATAACCACTAAGGAAGAGAGATATCTCCCCAAAGCAGTTGTTAGGTATCATATTTAAATCGTGACGAAGCCATGCATGAAGGAGCGGTCTCCCGTAACACAACCCCTCTTACAAGTCATCATTTATTGATGACTCAAAGCCTTATTAGTCTAAAAGTCCCTGTTTTGGACAAGGAATGGGATTAATGGCTCAATGGTCAGTCCTAGACGAACCCCCATCTTAAGGACTTGAAAGTTTGCAACAAATACATAGCTGAAATACAAACCGCACGAACCCGTTTAAGAGACCAATACAATAACCACTGAGCTAAAGTGATATCTCCCTAAATGCAGTTGTTAAGTATTGTATTTGAATGGGGACGAAGCCATGCATGATGGTCTCCCGTAACATATCGGACAGTTTGCATTGATGATATGCGTAGTTTGAATTTGCTCTGCATTATTCGAGAAGGCGACCGTAACTGTGACAGGCTTTCTAAGGCTTAAACCATTCAGTGCCATAAAAAGAGCTTTTACTGATGGTTTAGATCAAGATGAGGCTATATGGAAAGCACCGTCTCGATCTACTGTGTGATGACTCGCCTGGTACAATACAATGATTTGCTTGGTACAGTGCATCACGGGAATGCATTAACCTACTTTTGCCAGGGCATGGCTACTACTATTTGTGCTGAAAAAAGTTAATCTGAACTAATTTGATCCGTGCTCTGGCAAAAAAAGGCTTAATGCATCTGCGATAAGTATCGAGTCAGGTCAGCCTGCGCAGACTGCGCAGGCCATCTTTGCAAGCCAAGGCTGACGATTCACTACGCTACTCTACCCTTGGCGGATCGAGCTTGATTTTTACATTCCCCCGATACGCTTTTTCATTGGATGCAGCCAGCTCTAGCTGCAACGAATGAAATTGCTCGTAGCATTTCATCTTTGATAAAAACAGAATAAGGTCGCGACCTTTCGAATAGAAGGTAAACATGGAAACCCACGTGGATGTCTGCTTATAACTTCATGTTGAATGATTGTATTCGTAGGCGGTTTGTAAAACGATATTTCATCGGCTTTCAGAAATATGATTTAAAAGTTGGTAATAACCAGCATCCAATAGAGGGCACATCACAGGAATCTCGAAATCGGGCTCAATCCGCCAAGGTAAGATCCACGTAGAGATCTTAAACTTGGCTCGCATAGATGGCGCAGCCTGACCTGGGCCGAAACTTTTCGTTATCGGTCAATTTTCTGTTTTTCAAAGGACCAGTTTACCTCATGATTTAGTCGTTTATGAAAAACGTGGCCCTGATGGATCCATAATTACAATGACTTGGGCTAAAAGCGTGTTCGCATTAAGTCCCCTTTTTCCAGAGCTCGGCTCATTTATTTTGATTCATATTCAGGGAGAAAACACAGACACCCCATACATACAGTCCGAATTCCAAGGCCGACTTGCATCCAGCTACTGAAATCCCCGGAGTCTTTCCACTGGAACCTGTTGCTGTTGACAAAAGTGCTTTGAAGAAATAAACAAAATTCTCGACCTGTCTAAATTTAAAGACAACAAAGTTAATGTCATCAGATTCAAATGAATGGACTTGTTTTCGAAAAAGTACAAAACATTATTTAAAACAAGGAGAAAATCTTGGCATAAATAAGCATTTTTCCTTGTTAAAAATGTTTCTATCGGGATTCTTTACCAGGTACGTTAAAACAAGGCATTGTTTGGGAAAGAATCAATTCATACTGCATAATCGCTGTTTCAATAATATCGGTTCGTTTAACTTTAGAATCTTATATCAAAGCTTAGTTTGCTGTTTAGACTTTTAGCCGTGAATTCAAATTTCTTGTAAACCACTGATAAAGACTACAAAGTATATTTTATATACAGTCAGACATAAGTTAAGCATCACCCGAACAAATTTAGTCATATTTTTTTAATGGATAACCTTTTATTTGGTATATTTTCAAGCCATGCACGGACCCACTAGACAAGTAACAGGCTGATTTATGAGCCAAATGAAAGGATGGCTACGGGAAAACTTTCCGACGCCAAGAAATGGCAAATTGTGGGCATCAGTAATGCTGGTCTAAGCACATGGGTTATTGCTGGTCAGTTTTGGTGATGCTTAACTTATGTCTGACTGTATTATATGAAACCTGGTTGCTACATTCAGCTTTTTACCTTTTAACCCTTTATTAAACAATCCCTGGTTTTTACGACCCTGAGATAGAAGCCTTTTGAAAACATAGTGGGAAAAGGAGAACACCAGCATTTTCTTCTATTCCACAATGTTTTCTACCCTGATGGAAACATATTTCAATTTTCGAGTTACATTTATTTTGACGTTTGCAAGTGCTTTCAATTTGGACAAGTGTAAAATTTTGCCGTTTGGTAAAGAGTTAACGAAATTGCTATTCCATGATAGACCGGAAATGACGTAAGTTTACAACTTGTGTTATTGATCATGTGACATTGCCTTACTAATATTATTTTGGGGTCATTCAGATATGGATACCGCTACCACATATGTTTAGTTTTGTGCAGAAGCAGCCATTGACGTTCATATTTGTAGATAACCATCCTGACATTTTACATCTTTAATACATCATAGATCTACCAAGGCATTTACAATACGGGTTGATATATGGTCATTTTTAATGTATATTATATTTCAGGTGTCTATTTTTAGACATGTTATGGGTAAAAAAATGTCGTAATTTAAGCTGGGATGAATTATATCCCTGTCACAGTGAATATTTTCCTCCTGCCGGAAATCTGGAACTACTTTTTTTTTAAAATATCGGTTATCCTGTTGGTTGACTTGAGATCAGTAGTTTTTAAAGTGGTATTCGTTGAAAAAATAATCAGAGGAAATATAATATATAATTTATTTCATCAGCTTGTGGTTAGTATGGGGAAATATTTGCCTCAAAAGGGAAAGGTCCTCGTTCCTTACGGCACTCGTTATTTTCGCATACCTTTCCTTTTTTCGGCAAATATTTCCCCGTATTAACCACAAGCTGACGAAATAAACTGTATATATCGTATTTATCAGCGGATCTGTGCGAAAGGAGGTTTAACTCTTTACCAAACAACAAAATTTTCGAAAGTATTGGCAGAAGACAAAATGAATGTGACTAAAGAATTGAAACTTGTTTTAGGAAGGGAAGAATAACATTGTGGGAAAAGGAGAAAATGCTGGTTACAAGCATTTTCTCCTTTTCCCACAATGCTTTCAAAAGGCTTCTCTCACAGGAGTGTTAAAAGTCGGGATTGCGTGGTAAAGAGTCAATGCATCTTAGTTATGAAGAATACAAAGCAATTCGTCGCTTGATATTGACCAATGTTATCTATAAACTTGCTGAATCACGAGATAGTATGGTCCTTTGACACGCAGGAAATGTTCTGTTACAGAAAGTCTCGAGAATGTCAGCCTTTGCGATCTGCACAGGCTGACATTGTCGATAATTTTTTGAGAGGCAATAAATCGCCTTTTCACGAAGCAAGATTCAGTTGTATGCATTGTGACTACGGGTTGTTTCGTTATGATTTTGATGGTATTTAACTAATTAGTACATATATAATCTATCAATAAATAGAAAAGAAAAAAAAAAACCCTCTTTATATTGTTTTTTTATCACATAACTCTCCTTATTTTCAATGTATTATACAGCCATTACGAATTTTCTTGTCTCACACAAGTGTGAGATAAGAAAATAGTGCTGTATTTGGTCTACACTGTAATTATACGCTTCATTTCTAAAACAGCTGACCAAGGTTACTGAAGGTCATTAGGAGTCAAAAATCACGAGATAGTATGGTCCTTTGACACGCAGGAAATGTTCTGTTACAGAAAGTCTCGAGAATGTCAGCCTGTACGATCTGCGCAGGCTGACATTGTCAAAAATCTAATGAGAGGCAATAAATCGCCTTTTCACGAAGCAAGATTCAGTTGTATGCATTGTGACTACGGGTTGTTTCGTTATGATTTTGATTGTATTTGACTAATTAGTACATATATAATCTATCAATAAATATAAAAGAAAAAAAAACTCTTTATATTGTTTTTTATCACATAACTCTCATTGTTTTCAATGTATTATACAGCCAAATGTGAGATAAGAAAATAGTGCTGTATTTGATCTATACTGTAATTATACGCTTCATTTCTAAAACATAGCTGACCAAGGTTACTGAAGATCATAAGTGGTCAAAAATCCTAATCATGATAAAGTAGTTGATTTAATCACTTTTAAACTTAAAATAAAATCAATATACGCAAGTTTCTTCGGAACTTTTTGTAATGTACATGTACCTGTCAAAGTAAGCGCACAGGCTTCATGTAAATTTCACTACACATGGTACATATATGCTTCTGGTTTAACACAGCTTGGACTATAATTCTTGTTACACAGTAATGTGATTAAAATAATCTGACATTCGTTTGCTTTTGACGTAAAAATTTATTAAACTTGTCCACAAAAAATGTTATTAAGCTCGCCAAAGGCGCTAGGCTCGGATTTTAGCTTACTTAAAAAAAGAGAACTTTTGAAATCCGTCCATTATCTGACTTTAACCTGAGGATTTTTACTTTCGGACCCGAAAACTACTATGACTGTGCGTCGTTGCTGGAATTTTATGACCCGAGTATTTCCGTTTTGCAGGCCGAATATCGGGAGTCTTTGACATCCGAAAATCGTGTCTTTAACTTTTAATTAGGAAGCTTCGTATCCAAACACTAGATACTCAGTTTTGGAGCCGTGCGTTGTCGGATCCGAACATCGGGAATTGTTCAACCAAAAGACTAGGGACTTTCGGATCCGAGCGTCGTTTGGATATTCGGATCCGAACTATGGACTTTTGGATCCGAGCGTCCTTTGGATATTCGGATCCAAACACTAGGTCTGCGCTTTCGGATCCATGCATTGTTGGATCCGAACATCACGGATTATAAAATCGGATCCAAACACCGGCTATTTTCGGATCCGAACAACGTCGTTAGATATTTGGATCCAACCATTAGGCTTCACTTTCGGATCCGTCCATTAGGAATTTCTAGATCCACACATTTCAATTTTTTAAGAGCTAGCCTCGAGAGCTGTTTTCCGGATAAAAAGACCTTGTTTATTGGAGTTCGAATCCAAACAATTTGAATTATTTAACTTTACTGGATTTTCTAGTAAATATAGTAAAGGGTGAGGGAAGAAATTTCCTGGGAATTAGTCTGGAATCCTGTTAGATGGAGTTTACTCAATTTCATTCTCTAGGAATCTTAGAAAAAAAAAACATGGCAAATCAGGAAGACTCCAACTCCGAGGCAAATTTCAATATCAACCATCGTGGAGGTGGGGAAGATGATTATAGAGGTCAGGATGGAGATAATAACCATGTATCACCTGAACGTAGGTACAGACAGAGTTCTCATAACATCAAACCTGATCCATTCACAGGTGAGGAGGATTGGGAACAGTAGATTTCATATTTTGAGGGCTGTGCTGACCTGGCACTATTGTCGGAAAAAGAAAAGTTACTGTACCTGTCAACTTCATTAAAGCACCAGGCAAGGCTACATCATAGCTCTCTTCCGGCCCATGAAAAGCGCTCCTGTCGTTTGTTAACTACCCGACTAGAGCAGAGGTTTGGAAGTACTAGACAAACCACTAGACGGTTATCAAAAATTCAAAAAAGGACAAGGGGCAAAAACGAGACAGTTGCCACCTTTGGGGATGAGATAAGGCTATATGCCCAGAAGGCGTATGTGTCACTTGGATCAGCATATTCGCAAGCTAAGACTGACGATTCACTACGTAAATCTACCCTTGGCGGATCGAGCTTGATTTTTACATTCACCCGATACGCTTTTTCATTAGATGCATCCAGCTCTAGCTGCAACGAATGAAATCACTCGTAGCATTTCATCTTCGATAAAAATAGAACAAGGTCTCTACCTTTCGAATAGAAGGTAAACATGGAAACCCACGTGGATGTCTGCTTATCGCTTCATGTGTATTCGTAAGCGGTTTGTAAAACGATATTTCATTTGCTTTTAGAAACATGATATAAAGTGGGGGGGGGGGGGGGGTAATAACCAACATCCAATAGAGGGTGCATCGCAGGAATCTCGAAATCAGGCTCAATCAGCCAAGGTAAGATCCACATAGTGATCGTAAACTTGGCTCGCGAAGATGTTGGATCAGACCTTGTTTGACCTTGGATGCACAAATAGGGTTAAGCATACAATCAATAGAGGGACAGCTAATCCAATTCGCTAGTCTGTAAGACGACAACCCTGTGGGAAAAGGGACGCTGAGCGGCAAGAAAAAGAGAAAATGCTCGGGAAGGGGATCATAGAACCTTAAAAAAGTCCATGGTCATCGCCTATTGTGCTGGTTTCGAAAAAGGAGTGATCAACAAGATTTTGCGTTTATTATCGGCGCCTAAACGTGGTTAAAGTGAAGGATGAGTACAATTTTCTGCGAGTGGATGATTGTTTTGATGCACTATCGGGTTCCAAGTGGTTAAACTGTATGGACTTGAATTCAGGGTTCTGGCAAATAGAGATGGATGAGCCGGACAAAATCAAAACTGCATTCTCTACTAGTCAAGGATTATATCATTTTCGGGTTATGTCTTTTGGGCTGGTAAATGCTCCATCCACCTTCGAAAGGCTGAGGATGTTTTGCGAGGCATACAGTGGGCCGAGTCATTATTATACATGGACGATATAATCAGTTAATCACACCAGGCAAAACGGTAGACGAGTGTCTCCAACGCATTGAAAACGTTTTTATTCATTTACGGGAAGCCAACCTCAAGTTGAAACCGTCCAAATGTTTATTTTTTCAAAAGTCTGCCTCTTTTCTAGATCATATTGTGTCTGAAAATAGGGTTGACAAACTTTGCGTGAAGAAAACGCAATTTAAATGGATGGATGATTGCCAAAATTCATTTGAAACGTTAAAACAGGCATTAATATTTGCTCCAATTTTAGCTTACCCAAAATTAGGATCAAAATTCATTTTGGACACAGATGCTTCGAACAGTGCAGTAGGAGCTGTTCTTTCTAACATACAAGATAACAAAGCGAGAATCATTGCTTACATGAGCAAGTCAATGAATGTCCACGAAAGAGCCTATTGCATCACACGAAAGGAGCTTCGTGCTGTTGTACCTGCTTTGAAACATTGTCGCAGTTACCTGTATGGCCAGCCAGTGCTGTTACGCACTGACAATACGGCAGTAAGCTGGATGCGAACCCTGAAATTACCTACCGGCCAAGTGGCACGTTGGTTACAAGAGCTTAACACATATAACCTAGAAGTGATTCACAGGGGAGGAAGAAGTCACTCTAATGCAGATGCACTTTTTAGGATGCCATGTAAGGCTTGCAATCATCAGCAAAAACCATAAGAGGAATTTGATTCATTTAATAATCCTGATGAGGAGAAAATAATGACTGTAACAAGAAGCCAGGCAAATAGCCAAACCTCTGAGATGACAAAAAACCAAATTCTTCTAAATTGTTGGGATCCTGTGCAAATTTCAACTAGCCAGCTTAATGACATCAGTATAGGAAAAATCAAATTTGATCTACAAGAGGGACGTCAACGGCCAGGATGGAATGAAATATCCGCCGCGTCATCAAAACTCAAAACCCTTTGGCGACAATGGGATCGTTTGGAAATCAAGGGAGATATGCTATATCGGAAATTTGAAAAGGATGACGGGGGCCTTCTGTATCAACTTATGACTCCAAAGGATCGTCAAAAACAGGTCATCAGGTATCACCACGATATTGCAAGTAGTGGACATCTTTGGGTAGAGAAAACCCTTAGTAGAATTAGACAAGGGTTCTACTGGCCAGGGATGACCGACTCAGTTAAACGATATTGCAGGGAGTGTGATGATTACACTGCAAAAAGATTGTCAAGGGAATCAAATAAGGCACCTCTCGGTAGTATCTAGTAAGAGAGCCAATGGAAAGGATAATGATGGACATACTTGGTCCTCTTCCACTGAGTAACGAAGGGAACAAATATATATTAGTAATATCAGACTGGTTTACGAAATGGACAGAATGTGTAGCAATACCAGATATAGAAACCAAAACAGTTGAAAAAGCATTTGTAGATACTTTTGTTAGCAGGTTTGGAGTGCCTTTGCAAATTTACTCGGACCAAGGCAGATGTTTTGAATCCAAACTTATGCAAGATCTATGCGATTTCATGGGAATTGACAAAACTCATGCCACATCACTGCACCCACAAGCTAATGGTCTTGCGGAACGGTTTAACCGAACTCTGATTTCAATGTTGAAATCTTATTGCCAAGTACAGCAAGATAATTGGGATTTTATCTCCAACAAGTAATGATGGCATACAGGTCATCACCTCACAGTAGCTCTAAAATAAGTCCAAGTAGGATGCAACTAGGACGGGAGATAACTCTGCCTATGCAAGTTGTCGTCGAGCGTCCTAGGTCCGATGACTTTGTCAAGGACTTTGATGACTATGTGATGGACCTGGAGGATAATTTGCAGAAATGCCATGATATAGCAAGGTAGAATTTTAAGGCTGCATCAAGATACCAGAGGAAATACTATGACTGCAGCTCTAAAAAAAGATCATTTAAACCAAGTCATCTGGTATGGCTACATGATCCTTCACGTAAAGTTGGGATTATCTCAAAGTTGGTGAACAAATGGAAAGGACCTTTTGTTGTCACCAGGACATTAGATGACATTATTTGTATGGTAAAACAGTCATCAAAAAGACGACCAAAAGCTTACCATATCGATAGATTACATTGCTATTATGGGACAAAAATTCCAAATTGGATACATGCGGAAGTTAAAAACAAAACTTAATTCATACATATAAATCATTTAAATAAGTGGTGTTGTGTTTTTCGTTAACTCTATTTCTTTTCTTAAAATATGACCATGTAATTTACAAGTTATACAAACAAACAAAAATATAACAAGTATATGTATATGTGTGTATATAAATATAAGTTTAACAGACAATATTTGTAAACTTTTATAAAATTAACAATTTAATAAATAAACAATTATGAATAAAACAATATTTGTCTCGCGTTTCAAAAAGGATTGTATTCACGCAGCGGAGATTTCCTGTAGGTGGGAGCGGTTGTATCTACGAGGATTTACTTTGGTTGGGAGCGGCTGTATTCACGCGGCAGAGATTTCCTCTGCGTGGACGAACTAAGTAATTGCCAAAGGTACAGCCCTTGACAGTTACCCATGTCACATTTGTTGAAGGAAAACCATTTTTTTCCGTTTCAGGTTTTCACCATTGTTATAAATAGATATTAGAAAAATTCTCTTTGTTTCAGGGAGACCTGTTGGCTATGTAAGGCGATGCTCCACTCTCGGACAGCCCTAGTAAAACACCTTATCTCTGCAGGGCATCGGTGCCTGACTGTATTGTGCCCATGGTGCTTTGGAAAGAACAAAACTTTCACAAGAGTCAGTGACGTGGAAATTCACACGAAAACGAGCCATCAGGATCTAACTATTCCGAAGGATCGGTGTACCCGGAGGATTATGCTAGGACAGATCAGGCCTATGAAAGCGACGCTGCGTATGATTTAAGGAAAGCGATAAGGAATTGGGCAGAGGAACTTGGAGACAGAATGGAGAGAATTGAAAAGTGGAACAAGGGATGGAAGGCAGGGCTACAGGTATCTGAGGAGAGAAGTAAGTCTAAGGAGCGGCTATACACAAAAAGAGTAGTTGAAAAGGAGGCAAAAGGCACTATGTCGAAAACGAGACAGGGTTCAGGAAAAGCAGGTCGCACAGGGTCAGGAGGGAAAAAGAGAAAGGAGATTGAGTGTCATGAGGAAGAGAGGACAATTAAACAGGGTAGAATAGGTGAGAAGGCTGATGAGTTAGAAAATTACAGGGATGACATCGAAGTCGGGAATGGTATTGGGGAGGAGCAAGAGGTAAGTAGGCCAACGGTAGAAGCAAAGAAAACTTGTGAGAGGGAGAATGACAAGGAGGGTAATGATAGGTCGGAGGTTGGGCTAGCGGGAGATGGATTCAGAACAGACAAGATAGGGAACATGAGAAAAGGATAGACAATAGTGGGCTTTACCAAGATGAGAGAACCAAGCAAGTGAGAGAGGAGGAGAACATAAGTGAGATAAAAAGTGAGAGTAGCTCGTCTAGTTCGTCTGATTCTTTTTCAGTTGTGACAGGAAAAGGACATTCTTCAATAGCTAGGGCTTACCGTATTTTGGAAAGAGGAGCAATGCCCTTGTGTCCCCCAGCAAAAAGGGATTGGAATTCAGTCAGACAGGTGGACCTAGAGTTGAATAATCAACATCTTTTATGGCCGCCAACAAACCGGAGAGCCCTTACCCCTGATCAAAAATTGATGGCGCACGAATATGTCGCGGTCCTTCTGGAGAACAGGAGTTCCAAGGAATTTCCAGTGATATCATTGAAAACGTTATTGGACAAGTATACGTTTGTCACCCTTGACGGAGAGAGGAAACCACAGGAAGAAAAGGATGAGGGGGATAAGATAGAGGCAAAGATTAGACAGTATAATTTTTGTTATGTGATGAAGGTAGCGAGGGGAGAGATTACAGGCAATAGGACATCCTGGAACATCATCAAAAGCCTCGAAAATGCTGATCGTTGGACAGATACTCCAAGTATCTACAGAACTGGACAAGGGAGACATAAAGATGAAAATATAATACTGTAAGTGGTAACAAAACTTGGTTGTACAGGGTATTATAGGCTATTAATGCTTAAACGTTCTATTATTTTAAGATTTTTTAAAATTTGATTTTGCAAATTTAAGTAAGATACAGAGAGAGGATGTTTTCAAAAGTCTCTGTAAGCACTGTTATGATTAAATGATTTGTTCTAGTTCTTTGAAATGTATATGCTCAAATATTAACTTTGGAATCAAATCATGTTCTTTGTTTCTCTCTCTTTTTTTAAGGTCACCTAAGCACAAAGTGCTCATAGTGAGCTTTTGTGATCGCCCATTATCCGTCGTCCGTCGTGCGTCGTTTCAAGAGATTGAATTCCAGTCATGACTCTAGTTGCCATGCCAACCAAAAGGAAAAAAATAGCAAAATCTTTGAAAATCTTCTTCTCTGAAACTAGAAGGGCTTTGATATTTGGTATGTAGTAACTCCTATTAGACCTCTACCAAGATTGTTCATATGATGCCCCTAGGGTCAAACTTGGCCCCGTCCCTGGGGTCACAAGTTTGAAATAAAGGAACAAAAAAGGAAAAAATTAAAAATCTTCTTCTCTGAAACTAGAAGGTGCAGCGCTTTGATATTTGGTATGTATCATATCCTAGTGGACCTCTACCAAGAGTATTCATATGATGTCCCTGGGATCAAACCTGGCCTCGCCCCGGGGGTCACAAGTTTGAAACATGGAAACAAAAAAGGAAAACTTTAAATTCTTCTTCTCTGAAACTAGAAGCTGCAGAGCTTTGATATTTGGTATTTAGGTTCTCGTAGTGAGCCTCTACCAAGATTGTTCATATGATGTCCCTGAGGTCAAAACTGGCTCCTCCCCGGGGGTCACAAGTTTAAACATAGGAACAAAAAAGGAAAACTTTAAAATTCTTTTTCTCAGAAACTAGAAGGATTTGGTATGTAGCATCTCCTAGTAGACCTCTATCACGATTGTTCATATGATGCCCTTGGGGTCGAAACTGGCCCCGCCCCGGGGGTCACAAGTTTGAAACATAGGAACAAAATAGGAAAAATTTAAAAATCTTCTCTGAAGCTAGAAGGTGCAGCGCTTTGATATTTGGTATGTAGTATCTCCTAGTGGACCTCTACCAAGATTGTTCATATGATGTCCCTGGGGTCAAACCTGGCCTCGCCCCGGGGGTTACAAGTTTGAAACATAGGAACAAAGACGGAAAACCTTTAAAATCTTCTTCTCGGAAACAAGAAGGAGTAGAGCTTTAATATTTGGTATGTAGCATCTGCTAGTTGACCCCTACCAAGCTTGTTCAAATAACGTCCCTGGGGTCCAAACAGGCCAAGCCCCGGGGGTCACAAGTTCGAAACATAGGAACAAAGAAGGAAAACTTTTAAAAACAAATTATCTGAAACTGGAAGTCATAGAGCTTTGATATTTCATATGTAGCATCTTCTAGTGGACTTCTACCAAATACGATACAATGATCCTGGGGTCCAAACTGGCCTCGCCCTGATGGTCACAAGTTTGAACATGGGAACAAAGAAGGAAAACTTTTAAATTCTTCTGTTCTGAATGAAGATGGAAACTTCATACGTATGTTTTTTATGACAGTCTGCCATGTCAATGAAAAAGGGGGCTTGGTGTAAATTTTCACTGTGGACCACTATCTCTTTCACAACAGGACAAAATGTAATTAAACTTCATCTTTTTAAGCGACAGGCAATCGTTATTTGATTTTATTTTATGAAACGACATGTTATCAAAAAAGGGGACTAAATGTATAATTATGGACCAATTACAGTCAGTTTGCCCATCCATCCACCTTGACGGATATCTTCGAAAGTCCTCAGCATTTATGAAACTTCAAACATGTTTTCCTTAGGATAGTCATTTGATACAATTTTCTTCTGTAAGATGTGTCACGGAAAAAGGGGTTACCTTTCACATACTGGACTTGTTGAGCCGCGATAGATCAATTAATAATGTTGTGGGCTGTTAGTCTAGGGTTCCAGTTTGCGCTGGCTTGATTACTGTCTCAGCCAACATCCTTTGATATTTGATCAAAAGTTACTGAGACAAGTCTCATTTGATCTTACCAATGAGCGAATGATGTTTTAATGTCATTCGACCACCATTTTGACCAGGAAATTAATGCCTGGCCTTCCAAGTTAATTCCATCCCATACCATACATAAATTATAGGCGTATTCCTTTCGCCTGTTCTGGAATGCTGTTCTGGAATGTGCGAAAGGAATATTTCAGAACACAATACACTGTTCCGGAAGTATGTTCTGAATGGAGCATGTTCGGAACATTGTTCTAAACCATATCGAAATGAAAGTACATTGGCATGATGGCTGTAGCAAAGCCACTGTCATAGCTGTGTTAGGTAAGGAAATGATTAGCTGCAGAGAGAGAGAGAGAGAGAGAGAGAGAGAGTGGAGTCTACTATACCCCTATTTATGGTATCCATTTCGTAAAAAAGAACCATTGCAAATTTTGTCATGACGAATTGTCCGTCTTTCAGCCATCTTTTATCACCTAGCAACCGTTCAGCAGGTGCGCTACACCTCGATTGGATTAGAACAGTCAGAGCATGTTCTGAAGAACACGGCACAGTGTTCCGAAATACTCCATTGACCTAGAACATGTTCGCAGTGTTCGGAGTAGCGAAAGGAATACGCCCTATGTGTCTCTGAAAGTGCAGAAAACGTGGTTCCCTGTGAGAAGAGAAGAAAGGAACCAGTAACCAGGGCCAGGTTTTTATCGTTGGTAAAAAGGTATTCGTTTTCAAACCTGGCAAATTGTGCCCCCCACCACCATCGGGTAAATCACTCTATCCGCCTTGTTGTATCCGTAAGGAATACTGTTTGTATTAACTCCCTTTACAGTTTTGTTACAATGCGACAGTGTTGAGTTTTTTTATCTCCTCTTTGAAATGCCTTTTAAAAGAATCTGCTGGGTGCAACACCTTTTAACTCCCAGTAGGAAAGATAACCTTAACTGTTAGCCATTGGGCTGCTAAGTGCGACCCGTTGACCTTTTGCGGACAGCGTAGATCAAGATCAGACTGCACAGAACGTGCAGTCTGATCTTGGATCTACACTGTCCAATAAGGCGATATTTTCCCAGAGAAAGTAATTTGAAATAAGAAGGTTCAGCTTTTTTACTATCGACTGGAGACTTCCATTCTATTTATTCAGCAGGATACTGACTAAGGTTCATCCAAACGGAATATTTATTGCACTAACTCTCTTAGCACCGTTTCTAATGTCTTACACCTTTTTGGTTCATTTTATCTCCTTATTATTGAATAACATTCACACAGAATCTAGTTCCAAGTCCCAATAGCTAAGTCTGTAGCTCTGCCAATTTTTTTTCCCCGAGGCTTCATCATAGTCATTGCGACAGGATTCATTTCTCTCTCACCGCTGGCCGTGGCTTCTGCGATGGTTAGGATGAAAAGCATATAATGGGCTTTCAGCAAATATTGACTAGAGTACTAGTGAAAGAAATTCCAGGAAAACATGAATAGGTACACTGGCCGCTGGCGTTAAACACCATACAGTCAATCAATCAATCAATCAATCAATCAATAAAAAAGATTGGGTCATGAAATATCCAAATACATGTAGAAAAGATAGAGGAAAGATAACTAGCGACAAAGATATCTCTCAATAGAATATAGATCAATTTAACCCTCTCGGCGCTATAGACAAAATCTAGGACCTATGCAGACGGCATAGATCAAGATCAGACTGCACAAAACGTGCAGTCTGATCTTAGATCTATACCATCCGATTGTTTAGTTAAGCCTACAGGATAAAATTCTGAGACTCAAAGTATTGTATCCAAGGCCATCAGAAAATGTCGAGTTTAAATATTTGGCACTTAACTCATTACCAAACGACAATAATTTAGGCTTGTCCCAATGGAAAGCACTTGCCGACTACAAAAAAGTTACTGAAAATTTTAAATTTCTTTTATGAAGAGTAGAAAACATTGTGGGAAAAGGAGAAAATGCTGGTTACCAGCATTTTCTCCGTTTCCCACAATGTTTTCCAAAGGATTCTTTCTCGGGGTCGTCAAAAGTAGGGATTGTGTGGTAATGGGTTAAAGAGTTTTACCTTTTGCACTTTGGAGTTGCTTTTTTATTTCAAAAGTTGACAGTGCACGTGATGACCGTTATATCGTCTTCTCATTAAATGGCACTTTAAAGGAATCTTCTTAATGCTTAACAGTATGTGGAGAGATACACGAAGCAATTACGAATGATGAAGTAAGATTTAAAAAGTCCGAGCGATTTGAAAATTTCAGTAATCGATCAGAGAACGATATGTGACTATGAATACACCACAGTAAAGAATAGATCGTGTTCAGCGCAGGTAAACAGGTTGATGGTTCAACCTACTTTCGGTTTCGTATTCAATAGAATCATGCTTTTTTGACAGAGTTAAATCAAAAAAGGTGAATCACGTTTCTTTCACAAAACTACAGCTGTGTGAAGGCATAAAATGAAAGCAAAAGTACGACACAAGAGGTTTTAAAGCAGATATTTATAGATCTATTTGTAATCCGCAATTTGTCGAGGGCGATCGTGCAGTGAGACCTACGTTGAGCCGCTGTTAATTTCAGCCTTAGGTAATATTCAAGTATTTTCAAGACAGCCACTCCAGTATTATGTCTTTAAATATCAAATATAACAGAGTTCAAATTCAAGATCAGACTGCATGTTCATTGCAGTCTGATCTAGATCGACACTTTGCTGAAGGGTATGTAATTATCTTCTTAGCACAAGAGAGAATCTTTGACTGATCCAAATTAAAAGGATTTGCAGATGACAATTAATGCCGTATCTATAGAATAAAGATCTAGTACTCAAATGATGGAAATTTATTTGAGAGGGTAGAAAATACTATTGGAAAAGGAAAAAGATGCTGGTTACCAGCATTTAATCCTTTTCCTACAATGTTTTCATAAGGCTTCCTCCGGTCTTTAAAAATCAGGATTGTGTTGTAAAGGATTAATTGTGCTTCAAAAGCCAAGGGTCATTTAAGAAAAATGCAATATGCTTGTTTCACTATGCACACTGAATATTACGGTTGTGCATAGTACTTTGGACCAATTGCACTAACTGGCACATGAATGAAATGTTTAACCCTTTCTGTACAGAAAACAGTTTATGAAAACAATGTGGAAATAGGAGAAAATGCTGGTAACCAGACCAGCATGTCTTCCTTTTCTTAGGGTATTATCAAGCCTTCAAAAAATGAATTTCAACTTTTTAGCCACTCTTACATTTTTGTCTGCTAGTGCTTTCGATTTGTACAAGTCATTTACCCTAGTGCTTTCAAGGAAGAAGCCTTTTGATAACATTGTGAGTAAAGGAGAAAATGCTGGTAACCATCATTTCCTCCTTTTTCCACAACGTTTTCTACTCATTCAAAGACAAATTCCATTCTTTCAGCCCCATTTTAATTGTTGTTTCCTAATGTTTTCAATTGGACAAGTCTAGGATCTGTCCTGTGATAAAGAATTAAGCAATTTTTGCTCTAATGAGCTAAAAACTTGTATTAAGAAATACTATACATGTATTTACAAACATCTCTTCCTAATATACTTTCAGAGCTTTCTCCTGCTAGAAGAACGACACTAAAAAGGAACCATGATTCCAAGACAACTGCACCTTACAGGGACCACATGTTATGCAATGGTGTTCTCATATACGTATAATTGGACATGCAGTCATTTAAACATTTAATTAAAGAAAAATAGTGCTGTATAGTATTAATATTCTATGTTTACCATCTTTGCACGGCAAAGAAGTTCATGCTAATATCTACCGGTACTGCTCAAGAGTTAAAAGGGTATTAAAATCCTAACCGAGAAATGACACTAAATTAAAACAGCGTTGCAGTAGACTGCTTTTGAAAATATTGTGACCAAATACATTGCTCACAGTCAGCAATACCTATTTGCCACAATGTTTTCATCTCATTCTTTCAATTATTTTTCTCTATTTGCCTCAGATTTTATCTAGTGTTAAAAGTAAAGTTAGGTTTCATGACTTTGTTAAATAAAGGAAAAGTAATATTCTTGTTTATGTTTAGAACAAAATCCTTAATGCTCCTTGAAGAGTGAAAGCAATATACATGTAGTAAAATTCAGTCATTGACATTGTGTGGAAAAAGAAATTTCGTTACATAAAAGTCTTATTAGCTGCACAAATTTAATAGTCCTTTGAAAACATTGTGAGAAATGGCAAATTAATAAACAATTTCGCATTTTTTAACAATATTTTTTTCTGAAGCAGAAATTTGCTTCTTCAAGGGACCCAAATAACATGAGAATAATGCAAGAGTGTTTTGTTACTACAAGTGAAATAAAGATAAATATCTACAAAACTTTGAAGACTTCTCATGTTTTTCTTATTAAATTTTTACCAACTGATAAAACTCTGGACTTCTTCAAATTCAAAGTATTTGCAGACAACTGATTGATTTTGACTCACATTTTACAATTAACCTATTAAAGGATAGAAAACATTGTGTTGAAAGGAGAAATTGTTAGTTGTCTTTTCACAAAATGTTTCCTGAAGTATTTTTCTGCAGGGTTGTTAAAACTCAGATTTTTTTGGTAAAGACTTGCAAGTCATCAAATATATGAGAATTGCTTCTGAAATATATTTGCAGCATGAAACTTCAGAAGCATCCTTGTGAATGTGAAAAAAAATTAATCAAGGAGTAGAGCTTGAGTATTCGTTAAATCATGTCAAAAGCAGATATTACTTATCAATTTTGACCAATTTGTCCTTAGGTCAAAATGTTTTCAAAATTAGTCTGCTGCAAGACACAAACAGTTATTTACAGGAGATAGCCCCTTGACCCCTTTATCTGCTGGTATAAAATCACTGGGCTATCTTTGGTCCAGCAACACTTGCTAAGCGGAATTAAACAAAGGCTGTATAAGATAACAAAATTTCCATCATGTCTATTTTGAAAGCATATTTGGAGGATGAACATTTGTAGCCTAAATGATTAAGTTTATGTCTGAAAGGAAACATTGTGAGAAATGTATAAAAAGCTGATAACCAGCTTTTTTCTCCTCTTCCTTCAATGTTTTCAAAAGCCCTCTGCTTCAGGGTAATTAGGAACAAAATTGTTTGGTAAAGGGTTAACTCACAGAACAAAATTTCGACTGGTTCAAGTTGAGAGGATTAGCATGTGATATGCAGCTGAACTGTTGAAATTTGTCTTTGAATGGGTACAAAACACAGCAGGAAAAATGGTTTCCAATATTTTCTTTTTTTCTCATATTTATTGTCTTGGTTTCCCTCCCCCTGGCTGTTTTGACACAAGCTTTTTTGATAAAGAGCTAACAAGATGCCTATTCTTCTAAGTAGAGGAAAATGCCCTGCAAATCATATCTTGTGGTAGATCTGCATCTTGTTGCATGTGCTGTCATTTGGACTGTCATGAACTAATCTTGTGCTTTAGTGGTTTGGCATTTCCATTGAGTCAAAAATAGGTGATGTTTCATGTGGCACTGTACAGGTGTTTTGGACAGTTATTGAGATTTTTAAGATTTCGTGGCCTATCTGCCCTCCTCCTGCAGAAAAAAAAACCCAGGATAAAGCAATGTAGGCTTATTCAAAAAGACTCTCTGCAGAATATTTCATCATTAGAAACATTACACTTGTAAAGGCTACATCAAAATGGGCAAGCATAAGTACTGATTCGGAGTATTCAAATAGTGTACAATTCTTTGTTATGGCCCTCAAAGTGCCTAGATTGACCACTATAGTCGCTTTTGTGATCAATGTACATGTACATCATGACTAGACTGTACAAAGTCTGCAGTCTGATCTCTGATTGACATTGATCGCTTTACTAAGACACTCCAGACAAAGGCAATTTCAACATTATTCTCACGATCTTATTTATAAAATGAAACGCGTCTTTGATTTATTCCGTGCTCTTTTAAGGGTTAAGCCTATATATACCTAGTTTCTAAAAATGATGAATTTACCTGAAAATAATTCAACAAAAGATGCAAAAATAGGTTTTAAAGCCAATAATTCACGACCAGTTAAGAATGGCTGTCTGAGGCAATTCAATGAATAAAATGAGGCCGAATAATTCCAACTGTCATTATCGGCAACATTCAATACGGTGCAAAGGAGACTTAGGTGCGAAACTGCACTGGTGCGAAACATATCACCGCAATATGCTTCTAAACGCCCCTGAAGACGCGATCTGAGTGCATTTCCAGAATGAAATGCTAAAAAATATCATTTTATTGCCATAACTAGGATAGTTTGACCTTTTTAGATTAGAAATCGACCGAGTACATGTCCATTGCAACTATGTACGAAAACTGGGTTACGGATTTTCGCTGATTTCCACGGCCTGTATTTAAATCACAAAATTATTGCTAAGCATTATTTTAACCCTTACCAACATCTTTCATCTCCAGTTTTTCCTCTCCAGACCCATTTTTGAGAATTTGAAGAATATACACATCGGTGTAGCGTCACGAATGTCGGTACATGCATAAGCAAAATAGTGAAAAATATCTCAATATGGCAACCGGTGATCCCGGAAGCGCATTTCATCTAAACGAGACTTACAGACCCTATTACCAGTACATAGACCAGTGATGGTACCATTATTGTTAAGGGCAAACATTTAAAAGTTCATCGTTTGGAATCACATCAGGATCTGGAGTGGCTCAAGTCTTCTGTCAGCAATTCTTAACTTTGGCAGTCTTTTTCTGTAGCAGAATTTATCATTAGTGTTTTACTTCACGGTCAGGATTCAGTCACATATAGATTATTGTTTAATTACATGTATCCCGTGGGTACACACTGATCAACGTGAGCCGCGGACACCATGTGTTCTCGGTACACCAGATCGGATTTTTCCATGGAAGAACCGGAAGTGGTGTAAGTATTTTCGTTTTTATGGACCTGATTTACATAGATAGAAATGTTGATTTACAACAAATGTCAAGACGAGTGATTGATCTGGTCACATACATACTAGGGAATAATAATACCATCATCTAAGCGAGCTGTAGCTTTATGAGCAACTGGGGTCTTATTGTTTTGAAGTTTATTTCCGAACTTTGGACAAAACCCCAAACCATTGTTCATTTTACAAGTTTGTATCATAAGATAAATGTATTCCCTAAATGAACACAAAATTTCACTGAGAAATGTCCATCCAAAGCGAAGATATACGCTTTTGAATGGACCTGGGTAGAGGAAAATATGCTAACAAGACACCAATTTTATTTTCAATGTATGCACATGGACACCAGATCAGAAAACGCTTGCGGTAACTAGACACCAACCTTTAAATCATCAATATTTCTGCCTGAAACTCGATGCATGGGTTGTATACGTAGACTATTTTTGTAAACACAATGTCACTATGGTCCATTACCTGATAAAGAGCATGTTCAACCCAATTTCATTACTTCTAGCACTTGCTTTTTTGAAATATTTGCAATATTACGGCAATTTACGAAGTAGACCTACGATGCTTGATCACAACTGACCTGTCATTGCCTCCAATGTTGGTGCAAGACATGTTCCTTGTTTACAGCGTTTCAGTTTTATGAATGTCGTATTAACCCATTACCAGGCAATTACGAGCTTTAATGTCCCTGGGAAAGATGGCTTAGAAAAACATTGTCCCTATTAACTAATCCAAAGAACTTTGTAATTCGTGTTCATTACTTTGAGTGCAAGAATTGGTCACACTGGCCAACGTATGTATACGCTTGATTGCCGGCTTTGACGTTAGATTGTACATACACCGAAAATGTTCAGTTCTTTCATTCTTGATGGTATTAAAAACTTTTTTGTAGAACACGCTACATGCCGAATGGGACTATGAAAATTAATTATCTTCAAGGTAATGCATAACACATATAGACATATTTGTAAACATTCGAGTACTGGTAAAGAGGCGAGTTTGTTTTTGAAATTTCTCAGCAACTTGATTACTGACATTTTTTTCACTTGAACAATTTTCACTTTGAGTTTGATACTACCTCTTGATGCTTTAGAACCAACTAAAGATTTCTGCATGGATAAAAAGAGGGAACAGAAACAGGTTAAATTTATATTTCTCAAAGGTACGTAGTGTGCTAGGAAAATATTAGATGGGTTAATTGCAACCATGGCAAATTACTAAATTAAATCTTTTCTGAAATTCGTCATTTATAAAAATAAATCACGTCTATTTCCCATTCGTTTTTTTTTTATTTCGCTTTATTTACAAAACTATGACGAAACAGACTATGTATCAGAACAATTACGCTCGAAGATATTAGTAAATTCTCTGGCAGTCTGAATTTTAAAACCACCACTGTTGGAGGGTCTGATGACCTCTCCAATAAATTTCAGTGATACAAAATACAGTAAAACCTGGCATGTTGGCCACCTATATTAAACAAGCAACCTAAATAAACAAGCATACATGTAGTTCCCGACAAATAGCAATGCACAGACATTCATCTATATGAAGCAAGCACCTGCCTTTGGCAAGCTCTTTTCACCGTCCCTGTGGTAATTGATTAATATAGGTTTAACTGTAACTATCTGAGCACTGTAATGCTGCATTTCCAAGAACTATGTAAGTTTGTAACAATAAAGATTAATATCTCTTATATCATGATCACCCAGCATATTGGGTAAAATGAAACATTATCAGAGATCATCTGTGTTATTAAATACATGTACAATGTACATACATTTATTATCAATGAATTTAAAGAGCTGCAAGTATTTCCGCTTTATGACACTAAGAGAAAATAAGCCCCAACAACAAAAGCCATGTTTTTCAACAGATTAAAATTTATTGAAGGAGTGTGATAGAAAACTATCCAATGCCAATCTCGTGATTGAATTCTTTAGAGAGGACAAATTTTACAATTTTCACAACGCGCCGTACACGGAAAATATGTTTCTTCCACATAAGCCATGTTTTTTAAAGGATCGAAGTATCTCGAAAGAAATTTATGGAATCATCCACGTTGATTTTTGTTGATTTCCACTTGGTGGTTTCTGAAGAGAAGTCTATTAAATAAGAATTTTAGAAATAAACACGTAGACGAACAAACGCATGTGCATGTAAATGTATGCAGGGGACAAAGCCGTCCTAACAGTTGGCCAAGCAGATTTGAAAATTATTTAAGCTAAGAATCAGGACAAATGTGGTAAATAATGTACACACTGTATTAGTTAATAGGGTTTTTCTTTATGGACAATGTTTTTCTAAGCCATCTTTCCCAGGGACATTAAAGCTTGTGATTTCGTGGTAATGGGTTAATAAGCCATTCATAAAATTGAAACGCTGTAAACAAGGAACATGTCTTGCACCAACATTGGAGGCAATGACCGGTCAATTGTGATCAAGCATCGTAGGTCTACTTCGTAAATTGCCGTAATATTGCAAATATTTCAAAAAAGCAAGTGCTAGAAGTAATGAAATTGGGTTGAACATGCTCTTTATCAGGTAATGGACCGTAGTGACATAATGTTTACAACAAGAGGACCATGATGGTCCTATATCGCTCACCTGAGTACCAAGCAGCACAGGTCTAAACTAAAGATATATACCAAATAACAAGGTTCAAGGCCAAATGATAATGAAACAGGAGCAGCAAATTGTTGCAATCTAACTTGAGACTTTGAAGTTCCATTCCATACAAGCAAGAAATACTGTAAAAATGAAGATCAAAGTAAAATTCCTAAAAATTCCTGCTACGTAGAGTTATTGTTCTTGTGCACTGCACTCTGTAATATTGCAAAAAACATGAATACCAAGTTTGAAGTCATTCTGACTTAAGATAACAGTTATATTCAGGGCAGGCACTAAATGCTGTAAAAATGACATTCAAAGGGAAATAACTTAAAGACATCACAAGGTACAGTTACAATTCTTAGGCAATGCACTTCCAAATACTGCAACAAATAAGCATACCAAATATCAAGTCATTCCTCCTTAAGATGACAAAGTTTTGCTCCTGACAAAGCAAGAAATGCTATAAAAATGAAGGGGGAATAACTCAAAATTTGTGCTAGGAAGTTATGGTTCTTGTGCAGTGCACTCCATAATTTTTCAACAATCATACATATCAAATTTGACGATGTTCAGGCTGTAGATGACAAAGTTATATTCCAGACAAGCAGAAAATGCTGTAAAAATTTCAATCAAAGGGAATTAACTTATAGACAGTATGAAGTAGAGTTATGGCTCTTTCACACTGCACTCTGTTTTATTGCAATAAACACAAATGCCAAGTTTCCAGCCTAAGAACTATTCCAAAAAAACTTTCTAATTCAAGGGCAAATAACTCCCATTGTTCTGGTCACCCATAATCGGACTCATCTGAGATCTTAGAGTCATATATGTTGTGACCAAGTTTGGAACTAATAGGTTGATATTTGTAGATGCTAGAGTGTAAACAAAGTGAAATACAGCAATTTTTTTAATTCAAGGGCAAATAACTCCAGTTGTTCTCGTCTGAATACACCAATAATCAACCTCATCTGAGATCTTATGGTCATGTATATTTTGTCCAAGTCTGGTGTTGATTGGTTAATAATTGTAGATGCTTGAGTGAAAACAGTCAAATATAGCGATTTTTCTAATTCAAGGGCAAATGACTCCAGTTGTTCTGGTCCGATGAGACCCATCATCAAACTCATCCGAGATCTTATGGTCATATATATTTTGACAAAGTTTGGTGCTAATTGGTTGATATTTGTAGATGCTAGAGTGTAAACAAAGTGTAATACAGCTATTTTCTTTATTCAAGGGCAAATAACTCCAGATGTTCTGGTCCGATTTGACCCATAAGCAAACTCATCCGAGATCTTATGGTCATACACACTTTGTCTAAGTTTGGTGTCGATTGGTTAAAAATTGTAGATGCTAGAGTGAAAACAAAGTCAAATATAGCAATTTTCTTATTTCAAGGGCAAATAACTCCTGTCGTTCTGGTCCGATGAGACCCATAATCGAACTCATCCGAAATCTTATGGTCATATATATTCTGAGAAAGTTTGGTGCTAATTGATTGATATTTGTAGATGCTAGAGTGTAAACAATGTGAAATAGATAGCTATTTTCTTAATTCAAGGGCAAATAACTCCAGATGTTCTGGTCCGATTTGACCCATAAGCAAACTCATCCTAGATCTTATGGTCATACACACTTTGTCCAAGTTTGGTGTCGATTGGTTAAAAATTGTAGATGCTAGAGTGAAAACAAAGTCAAATATAGCAATTTTCTTAATTCAAGGGCAAATAACTTCTGTCGTTCTGGTCTGATGAGACCCATCATCAAACTCATCCGAGATCTTATGATCATATATATTTTGACAAAGTTTGGTGCTAATTGGTTGATATTTGTAGATGCTAGAGTGTAAACAAAGTGAAATACAGCTATTTTCTTTATTCAAGGCAAATAACTCCAGATGTTCTGGTCCGATTTGACCCATAAGCGAACTCATCCGAGATCTTATGGTCATACTTACTATGTCCAAGTTTGGTGTCGATTGGTTAAAAATTGTAGATGCTAGAGTGAAAACAAAGTCAAATATAGCAATTTTCTTAATTCAAGGGCAAATAACTCCTGTCGTTCTGGTCCGATGAGACCCATAATCGAACTCATCCGAGATCTTATGGTCATATATATTTTGAGAAAGTTTGGTGCTAATTGGTTGATATTTGTAGATGCTAGATTGTAAACAATGTGAAATATAGCTATTTTAATTCAAGGGCAAATAACTCCAGATGTTCAGGTCCGATTTAACCCATAAGCGAACTCATCCTAGATCTTATGGTCATACACACTTTGTCCAAGTTTGGTGTTGATTGGTTAAAAATTGTAGATGCTAGAGTGAAAACAAAGTCAAATATAGCAATTTTCTTAATTCAAGGGCAAATAACTTCTGTCGTTCTGGTCTGATGAGACCAATCATCAAACTCATCCGAGATCTTATGATCATATATATTTTGACAAAGTTTGGTGCTAATTGGTTGATATTTGTAGATGCTAGAGTGTAAACAAAGTGAAATACAGCTATTTTCTTTATTCAAGGGCAAAAAACTCCAGATGTTCTGGTCCGATTTGACCCATAAGCAAACTCATCCGAGATCTTATGGTCATACACACTATGTCCAAGTTTGGTGTCGATTGGTTAAAAATTGTAGATGCTAGAGTGAAAACAAAGTCAAATATAGCAATTTTCTTAATTCAAGGGCAAATAACTCCTGTCGTTCTGGTCCGATGAGACCCATAATCGAACTCATCCGAGATCTTATGGTCATATATATTTTGAGAAAGTTTGGTGCTAATTGGTTGATATTTGTAGATGCTAAATTGTAAACAATGTGAAATATAGCTATTTTCTTAATTCAACGGCAAATAACTCCAGATGTTCTGGTCCGATTTGACCCATAAGCAAACTCATCCGAGATCTTATGGTCATACACACTTTGTCCAAGTTTGGTGTTGATTGGTTAAAAATTGTAGATGCTAGAGTGAAAACAAAGTCAAATATAGCAATTTTCTTAATTCAAGGGCAAATAACTCCTGTCGTTCTGGTCCGATGAGACCCATAATCGAACTCATTCAAGATCTTACGGTCATATATATTTTGAGAAAGTTTGGTGCTAATTGGTTGATATTTGTAGATGCTAGAGTGTAAACAAAGTGAATTATAGCAATTTTCTTAATTCAAGGGCAAATAACTCCAGATGTTCTGGTCCGATTTGACCCATAATCGAACTCATCCGAGATCTTATGGTCATACACACTTTGACCAAGTTTGGTGCTGATTGGTTGATATTTGTAGATGCTAGAGTGTAAACAAGAAAATGTGAACGGACGGACGGACGACGGACGCCGACGGACGGTGAGTGATCACAATAGCTCACTCTGAGCACTTCGTGCTCAGGTGAGCTAAAAATAGTCTTCGTATACAGCCCATGCATCGAGTTTCAGGCAGAAATATTGATGATTTAAAGGTTGGTGTCCAGTTACCGCAAGCGTTTCCTGATCTGGTGTCCATGTGCATACATTGAAAATAAAATTGGTGTCTTGTTAGCATATTTTCCTCTACCCAGGTCCATTCAAAAGCGTATATCTTCGCTTTGGATGGACATTTCTCAGTGAAATTTTGTGTTCATTTAGGGAATACATTTATCTTATGATACGAAATTGTAAAATGAACAATGGTTTGGGATTTTGTCCAAAGTTCGGAAATAAACTTCAAAACAATAAGACGCCAGTTGCTCATAAAGCTACAGCTCGCTTAGATGATGGTATTATTATTCCCTAGTATGTATGTAAACAGATCAATCATTCGTCTTGACATTGCTGTAAATCAACATTTCTATCTAGGTAAATCGGGTCCATAAAAATGAAAATACTTACACCACCTCCGGTTCTTCCAAGGAAAATCCGATCTGGTGTACCGAGAACACATGGTGTCCGCGGCTCACGTTGATCAGTGTGGGGTATAAACCTAATACTAACTACTTCATAGCGGAAAGTGTGGATTGTGATCGGGTTGCATATATCATGCAGTCTGATGTTGGATCTACTCTATCCGTCTCTTTCCTGGTGTTGTTTTGCTATAAATTATGGGAAGCATGTGGAGAGATGCAGTTCATGAACACTTCGAGTCGGGGAACATAAGCCCATTGAGCTGATGGTCCCTTTGTTGCATTGTTTACCGAACATGTTTATATAACCGTGGTCCATGTAGCACGGTTACTTTTTTGCACAGTATACATAACAGGATTATTCCTTGTTGTCGGTAGAAAGAAAATGCATGAATGCGCTGTTTGAAAGGAATGCGAGCATTTAGATAATCAACCGTGCAGTCTGTATGAAATATAACGTTTTAGATTTGTCAGTCCAGACGACACATTACACTGTATCTGACTTATTTGACGATATGACGAAATTTGCCTTTGGAGGATACATTGTGGGTGGGGGAGCATTCAGCATGTTCTCCTTTTCCCCTAGTGTTTTCAAAAGCATTTTCTTTCAGGATCGTAGAAAGTCGGAATTGTGATAAGGGTTAAGGCGTTTTATCTTAATTTTGGTTATTTTACAACGGCGTGGATTTGGATCGGACTGCACACAAGTGCGGTCTGCTCTTTGATCTACTCTGTGGTTTGACGATTAACCCTTTCAGGCCCGTGCACTGCTTGTGCTGTTTCTGCACATCGTTGGTATGGTTCGGAAGGCAATGAATTGCAGTTTCGTTTAAACATATTTATTTTACATCGATTGAGAAACAAGTTCTTACAACTTATACTAATTTCTCTCGATTCTGCTTCCTGGGAACTACACCAGTACTCGCGCCGAATGTGTGGGCCTATGAAAAATCCCAAAGTTGACACCCGCTCCCGGGTATCGAACTCAGGACCTTTAGGTTATGAGGTCGACCCTCTACCTCACGACCACGGACACCACAAATTGCAGTTCGACCTTCGAGTAGTACGTAATAATTCTTTTGAGTTTATTGTTTGTACATGTACTGTTGCTTGCTGTATTCGTTCATAAGTCAGTCCGTCTGCCTGCCTCTCGCTCTCTCTCTCTTCTTCGTCATTCGATCGGTTGGCTGAATTTTGAACCTGTTGTATTCGTTCATTAGTCAGTCCATCTGTCTGCATCTCTCTCTCTCTCTCTCATTCTTCGTCATTCGATCTGTGTGTTGTTTTCTAAGCTAAAATATTGGATGGTAAATATTTCGTTGCATTGGCCAACATAGTGTTGTAACTCTCTTCCTGGAATCCCATATCTGTCTGTCACTGTTAGTCTGTTCGACAAAGTGTCTGGCTTTATAGTTTTGACGACACTTTGCATTGCCCTGTTGTAAACTATACATATATTTATTTTTATCAGTTTGGTTTTCTCCCACTATCATTATTCTATTGTCAAGGTCATAATTCGGGCCAACATGCTTTTACATTTGGTAATTAGTAGAAATAGAATTTTCTTACAATTATTTAAAGTAGTTATCCTGTACTTGTACATACAGTCATCTGTTGAAATGCTGACTTTTAACTGTTGTATGATTTGTGCTTTGCATTGAAGTATTTAGAAGTACAGTCTTACAATGAAGCTTATATGTTGGAAACTGCTAATACTTACATGTATCAGTCACGATGATCGCCTGTAATTCTTACCTTACAGTGATGACACTGATTGTGTTCAATGTCTTGATCTACTGATCGCTTTATATAACTGTAAATACTGCGATTACCTGATTCACATGTACATGTATTTTTATCTTTGACCAGACCAGTTTGTTCTTTTTTTGTATCTATGGATTATGTACTCCTTAGTTTGTCTTTCTATTTTTTTTGTTTTTATTTTTATTGCTTCTTTTTCACATCTTTATTCCTTTATCTGACCAGTGAGGAGTGTAACCCGATTTTGTTCGGTTTGACTTACAGTAAAGCTGTGGGGTACGATATATCTTGTAGACTTGGTCATGTGTTGTGCTGCTACATTTTGTTCCTATACTTATTATGTTCGGTAACATGATTTGTGTTTCTTCAGGTACATATTTAGCCAGCCAACACGTTGTCAAAAACTTTACTTCCACTTGACAGTCACTCTGTTTTATATGCTCCCAATTCTGAATGCTGTCTTCCAGTCATATTCGCTTCTATCTAAGACAGTCAAGATTACTGTCAAAACATATCGTCAACACAATAAAAGAACGTTGTTGATGTCCGAACGCTTTGAGGACAACGTTAAATTTTGTAGATTAATATTTCCTTTCTTTTTCTACAAATTATTACTTTTGTCATCGGTGATTCTTTTATTAATTTTACGGGCAGGCGATGTTCATCCGAACCCTGGTCCGCAATCTAACGAGTCTTCTTGTAGTGTTTCGACTACATCTGCTATTTACAGTTTTCTAAATCTCCCCCATCACCTGTCCACCGTCCATTACAACGTACAAAGTACAGCGAATAAGCTTGATACTTTGATTGCAGAGTTTTCGTTCCTGTCATTCTCTGAGACTTGGTTGCATAATGAAGTCTCATCAAACGAGCTCATTTTCCCCTGGTTTCACCCACCTGAACGGAAAGATAGAATCGATGACAGATATGGAGGTGTTATCTTACATGTTAAAAAGACCCTGTCATATATTCGTAGACACAGTCTCGAACCTAATATTTGGATACGAATCAAGTCTTGCAATAACAGAAATATTTTGTATGGTGTTTTCTGTAGACCACCAAACTCTGACTTTGCATATAATTCACTCATTGAGGATTCCATTGGCCTTGTCATGGATTCAGGGATTTCTGTTGTCATTATTACAGGCGATTTTAACTTGAATATAATGAAGGAAAGTCAATTCCGTCAGAACTCAACATGATTCAATGTATTGACGAACCCACTAATTTCACAGAAAATTCCATATCTACAATTGATCTTCTCTTCGTTACCAATAAATGATTAATCCTAACAAGTTTTGTAGGGGAAACTTTTCTCGGCCTCACGATGCGTTATCATTGCCCTGTTTTCGGCGTTTTTAATTTCCTGAAACCTAAGTTTAAAAATATCAAACAATCTGAAAATATGACCAAGGAAATTATATTGAGCTCAGAAATAGTTTTACACATTTTGATTGGAGCTCTGCACATGAGAGTAATGTTAATACTTACGCTGAAAAAATTGCGGATGTTATTACTGACAACGCAAGTGGGTTCATTCCATGGAAGACGGTTATTATTTATCCACAAGAACCACCCTGGCTGAACTATTCCATTAAAAAGGAAATTCGTCGCCGGAAAAGATTACATAGAGAAGCAAAATTATCAAACAACATCGATCACTGGTCAAAATTTAAATCTGTTAGAAACAATGTGATCTCTTTAATTCGACAGAGCAAACCAAACTATTATGAACAATTGTATTTAAAACTAAAATCTGGTTCCCTGTCTTCGCGTGACTGGTGGAGAACCCTTAAGTCAATGATGTCTTCACAATCTCCAACTTCTATTCCTCCCCTTTTTGATACCTCTAAAGATTCACTGATTACAGACAAACATGTGAAAGCAAATACATTAAATAATTGACTTTGCTAATCAGTCTTGTATAGATGATTCATTCAGTGCTCTTCCCGATGAACGTTTCCGAGTCTTACACGAAACTTTAGATTCAATTCAAGTCATGCGTCTGAAGTGCAGGATGTTCTTAAAAGACTTAAAAGGGCATAGTCTCTGGCCCTGACGGCATAAATAACAGGATTACTATCGAACCAGCTGGTCAGCTGGCACCGCATTTATGCAATCTATTTAATTACTCTCTAATTACCAGCCCTGTTCCATCATCATGGAAAATATCCAATGTATGTCCCATATTTATGTCTGGTGATCTTTCTCTTCCTTCTAATTACAGACCTGTTTCATTAATGAATAATATTGAAAAGGTTTTCGGACGAATCATATTCAAGCGTGTCTACAACTATCTAAAGGATACTAACTTCTTTACTCCTTGCCAGTAAGGTTTTATGCCAGGTGATTCCACTGTTAATCAAGTAACATTACTTTATAATAATATATGTAAAGCTATAGATGATGGTTTGGAATTTAGAGCTGTATTCTTTGATATAAGCAAAGCATTTGACAAAGTTTGGCATAAAGGTTTGTTGTTCAAGTTGCGCAGAGCAGGTATTAACGGTAAGTTATTGTCCTGGTTTTCTGATTATCTTTCTAATCGTTTTCAACGAGTTATTATACCAGGTGGTATCTCAAACTTACGCCACGTGCAGGCAGGTTTGCCCCAAGGATCTATATTAGGACCTCTTTTGTTTTTAATATATATTAATGATATTGTTGATGATATTCAGGCAAACATCAATCTCTTTACAGATGATACCAGTCTATCAATTGTTGGAACTGTATTACAAACAGATATCGATAAAATTACTCGTTGGGCGCAGAAGTGGTTGGTCAAGTTCTATCCAACAAAATCTGAATCCTTAGTTATATCTCGTAAACGTAATAGGACAAACCATCCGGGTCTGTTTATGTCAAATATTGAAATTCCTTCTGTCACCAGTCATAAAACATTTAGGTCTAATTCTTTCTAATGACGGATTTTGGGACTTTCAGATTGGTAAAACTATCGCAAAGGCATGGAAAAGAATCGCAGTCTTGCGATGTCTGAAAACCCGTCTTGATCGCCTTTCATTTCAAATAATTTACTTCTCTTTCATTAGACCTATTCTCGAATATGGTGATGTTATATGGGACACTTTTTCTCAAGGGTTGAAAGGTCAACTGGAAAAAGTGCAAAATGAAGCAGCCCGAATTGTTACCGGTTGTACTAAAGTAGTAGGCATCGCTGATCTATTTCGAGAATCCAGGTGGGAAACTTTAAGTCAACGACAGCGCAAGCACAAGCTTTTTTTTCTATAAAATGGTCAATGGACTTTCCCCAAACTATCTTAACACTTTTGTTCCACCTAAAGTTGGCAGTTCTTCCTCTTATAACCTATGCAAACCAAACAATTTAAGAAACATTGGTTATAGAACTAGATTGTACAGCACTTCATTTTACCTGCTGTGATAAATGAATGGAATTGTTTGTCGTATGAAGTTAAGAATGCAGAATCATTATCAGCCTTTAAATACCGTTTAAACGTAGATAAACCTTGTCCGCGGAGGCTTTATTTTTAAGGCGACAGGAAAATTCAGATCTTACATGCTAGATTACGCAACAGATGCAGCTGTCTCAATGAACACTTGTACTTAAAAAAAGGTCGGTCCAATCGCCAATTTGTAGATGTGGTTCAGTTGAATCGACCCAACACTACTTTTTAGAATGTCCTTTATATGATAACCTTAGAACTAGCCTTAGCCTATTTATTAGTGGTATAACAAAAGTACCAGTGCAAATAATTCTATTTGGAGATGAAAATCTTAACCTCATTGATAACCAAAGAATATTTGCTGCCGTGCATACATAAATCCGTGAGAGTAAAAGATTTACAATGTAACATCTTATTTTTTCTCTTGGTAATAGCTGAATCTGTATCAGGTCATTCTATTCAAAATGATTTCTTTTTAAAGTGACAGACATATTAATACCAATAAAGTTTTTTTAAGGGTAAACAGATCCTACCATGCCTAACTGTTTACATTGATGATCGCCGGCTATTAGCCGACTTTTCGTCGTAAATCTTCGCAGTGACGTGTTAGTGACGTAAACACCAAGTGATCATTCAAAGCGTCGAAACAAACATTTATTATATACCTAGCAGTGAAATCCTGGAATTTCCCAGTGTAATAAATTTTGATATCATCACTAGTGACGTTATCAACTTTCACTTTCACTTCCTGACGTAATTTGGGAACTCCTTTTTTTTTTCGACTACATTTTTTTCGACTTTCAAACGCAAAATTACAAATAATGATGTTAATAAGGTATATAATAAATAGAATAATCAACTGGTTATTTTTGATATGAAAAAATATCTCACTCGGACGCGTCGTAAGGCGTTAAAAAAACTCGTGCTGCGCACTCGTTTTTTCAACGCCTAACAACGCATCCTCGTGAGATATTTTTCATATCAAAAACAACCAGTTGATTATCCTCTATTTCATTCACTTGATGGTTTTGTCCCCATTCTAGGCTTGAAAAACGTAAGTTTATCGACTTTGTAAACAGAAACAACGACACAGGCTGATCATTGCTTATACATTTCAAGTGCTGTCTTGATCAATGTCGTCCGTGAAATCGATGGACTTCTCCATGCATTTTCGTACGCGTATATCATGGCAACCAGTGCAGTAACCGACAAGTTCGGGTTTTCTCTCTTATAAATGTATGTTGTGAGTGGTTTTCCGATATATTTTCGAGTTAAAAACGCTAAAAACTAAAATTTTTGGCTCTTCTGCGGCTTTAAGTAAATGTGTCTAGTTTGAGTATTTTTTAAAGTTCTGCGCATTATCCTTTCTCATTCTAGGTATCGTAATTCATAAAATGATCAGATCAATACGTGCGTCAGTCAATCTGATACACCTTTACAGAATGTTTAATTAATGCGCACATACAATTTCAGAATGATAAACCGGCGTATTTTCGGCGATGAAATGTACCATACAAGTGCATATCAAGTTATCAGTTACAACCGAGGTATACCGAATGGATTACAAAATCCCCTTACAGTAAGCCGTCATTTCTTTTAAACCAGGTTATCCATTTTTCCCCTTATTCTTTTCACAGTAAAAGCAAGAGTGCTTTTGTAGTGTAGTGGTCTGATATCCAACAGAAAAATCTATATGTATGAATTGATGAAGGTTGTGTTTGCATAAATGTGAGCTTGTAAATACTTCCTTGTTATAGAGCAAAATATGTTGTTTGTGGTAAAGGTTTGGCCAAGGGACCTAGCGGTCCTGATTTCGATTCGGATCAGGTAGAGTCGGGCCTTTTTTAGAACTGATATTTTCTCTTCATTACAGAAAAGACAAAGAAAAAACATTCTTCAAGAAACGAAGGCTCATCGGAGTGAAAAGGGTTTTGGTATAAAAAAGAAAAGAACCTAAACAAAACGGGCAAAAGAAAGAGCTTGCAAAGATCTTTGATTAACCTTTTACCACACAAAGAAAATTTAGACTTGTCCAAATTAAAAGCATTTGCTATTGACAAAACGAACGTGACTCAAAAATTGAAACTTGACTTTAGAAGAGTAAAAAACATTGTGGGAAAAGGAGAAAATGCTGGTTACCAGCATTTTCTCCTTTTCCCAAAATGTTTTCAAAAGGCTTCTATCTCAGGGTCGTAACAATCAGGGATTGTTTGGGAAAGGGTTAATTCTATGGGTATACAGCTTTACATAAGAAATGTCATAAATTAACCCAGGGTGGCATATCACACTGATCAACGTGAGCCGCGGACACCATGTGTTCTCGGTACACCAGATCGAATTTTCCATGGAAAAACCGGAGGTGGTGTAAGTATTTTCATTTTTATGGACCTGATTAACCTAGATAGAAATGTTGATTTACAGCAATGTCAAGACGAATGATTGATCTGTTTACACACATACTAGGGAATAATAATACCATAATATAAGCGAGCTGTGGCTTTGTGAGCAACTGGGGTCTTATTGTTTTGAAGTTTGTTGCCGATTTTCGGACAAAATCCCCTAACCATTGTTCATTTTACAAGTTTGTATGATAAGATAAATGTATACCCTAAAGGAACACAAAATTTCACTTAGAAATGTCCATCCAAAGCGAAGATATACGTTTTTGAATGGACTTGGGTAGAGGAAAATATGCTAACAAGATACCATTTTCATTTTCAGAGTATGTACATGGACACCAGATCAGAAAAAGCTTGTGGTAACTGGACACCAACCTTTAAATCATCAGTATTTCTGCCTGAAGCTCGATGCATGGGTTGATTATTAGTTTAAATAATTTTCAAATCCGCTTGGCCAACTGCCAGCGGGCTCTTAGAATGGCGTTCTACCCTTCGTACATTTGCATGCGTGCGTTTGTTCGTCTACGCGTTTATTTCTAAAATTTTTATTTAATTGACTTCTCCTCAGAAACCACCAAGTGGAAATCAACAAAATTCAACGTGAATGATTCCATGAATTTCTTTCGAGATACTTCGATCCTTTAAAAAAGATGGCTTATGTTGAAGGAGCTTATTTTCCGTGTACGGCACGTTGTGAAAATTGTAAAATTTGTCTTCTCAAAAGAACTCAATCACGAGATTGGCATTGGATAGCTTTCTATCACATTCCTTCAATAAATTTTGATCTGCTGAAAAACATAGCTTTTGTTGGTGGGACTTATTTTCTCTTTGTGTCATAAAGCGGAAGTACTTGCAGCTCTTTAAATAAATCCATTGACAACCAGGCTGAATAAACAAGCATACATGTAGTTCCTGGTAAAATGAAACATTATCAGTGATCATCTGTGTTATGAAATACATGTAGATCTATTTGGGGCTTATTTTCTCTTTGTGTCATAAAGCGGAAGTACTTGCAGCTCTTTAAATAACTTCATTGATAATACATGTAGGTAGATCTACATGTATTTCATAACACAGATGATCACTAATAATGTTTCATTGCATCATCCAATATGCTGGGTGATCATGATATATGAGATATTAACCTTTATTGTTACAAACTTACATAGTTAAATCTTGGAAACGCGTAGACGAACAAACGCACGCATGCAAATGTACGAAGGGCAGAACGCCATTTTAAGAGCCCACTGGCAGTTGGCCACAAGCGGATTTGAAAATTATTTAAACTAAGAATCAGGCCAATGGTGGTAAATAATGTACACTCTGTATTAGTTAATAGGGGTCTTTCTTTATAGACAATGTTTTTCGAAGCCATCTTTCCCAGGGACATTAAAGCTGGTGATTGCGTGGTAATGGGTTAATACGCCATTCATAAAGCTGAAACGCTGTAAAAAAAGAACATGTCTTGCACCAACATTGGAGGCAATGACCGGTCAATTGTGATCAAGCATTGTAGGTCTACTTGCTAAATTGCCGTATTATTGCAAATATTTCAAAAAAGCAAGTGCTACAAGTAATGAAATTGCGTTGAACATGCTCTTTATCAGGTAATGGACCGTAGTGACATAATGTTTACAAAAACAGTCTTCGTATAAAGCCCATGCATCGAGTTTCAGGCAGAAATATTGATGATTTAAAAGTTGGTGTCCAGTTACCACAAGCTTTTTCTGATCTGGTGTCCATGTACATACTCTGAAAATGAAAATGGTGTCTTGTTAGCATATTTTCCTCTACCCAGGTCCATTCAAAAACGTATATCTTCGCTTTGGATGGACATTTCTAAGTGAAATTTTGTGTTCCTTTAGGGTATACATTTGTCTTATCATACAAACTTGTAAAATGAACAATGGTTAGGGGATTTTGTCCGAAAATCGGCAACAAACTTCAAAACAATAAGACCCCAGTTGCTCATAAAGCCACAGCTCGCTTATATTATGGTATTATTATTCCCTAGTATGTGTGTAAACAGATCAATCATTCGTCTTGACATTGCTGTAAATCAACATTTCTATCTAGGTTAATCAGGTCCATAAAAATGAAAATACTTACACCACCTCCGGTTCTTCCATGGAAAATTCGATCTGGTGTACCGAGAACACATGGTGTCCGCGGCTCACGTTGATCAGTGTGATATGTCTGCCACGAGATACGAGATAGCTGTCATGATAGTTTTAGAAAACTATAGCGATAAATTTAAGTTCCTGGAAATTTTATCACGATAGTGAAACGTTTTCTGAAATAAAATAAAAAAAAAAAAACACGTAAAATTTCTCGATGGTGCACGAAGCTGACATTCGAGATAAAATTATCGTGATAGTCCCAACTGTTTCTCAATATCTATAAATAGGAAATTCATCATTTGGATGAACTCGATAGATTTTGA
Organism: Tridacna crocea; assembly: GCA_943736015.1. Lineage (NCBI taxonomy): Eukaryota > Metazoa > Mollusca > Bivalvia > Cardiida > Cardiidae > Tridacna > Tridacna crocea. Next base: position 51,107,540 of record OX031063.1, read on the forward strand.
CTTCACAAGGTTGCACTAACTATTGTAGCTCTTTTGGTAAACTTTGGCAAAACTCGAAAAATGATTGTAATTAGTCTATTAAATCACTAAGACGACTCGAAATGCCTCCTACGAACAACTTTAAAACCATTCCGGGAGAAGAAGTATTCACATGGTTGTGGACGAGGATGTTCTGAAACTACATGTATGTCTTACTAGTCAGTCTATAGATATCGAGAATGTCAGTTATGGTCACGGAAGCAAAGAAATCATGACAAAATCATCACGATATTTTAATCGGTAACATTTTTGTTATCCAATATAATAAATGATAATTCCAGTTTTTTTGTTGTTTTTTTTCAATCACGACAGCTCTCTTAAAGGTGGCTATTTAGATTTTTCACAACTCACCAAATTACAATAAATAGAACTATACCATTGAAATTAATATATATAAAAAAAATGCAAATCATCAATGATTAAAAATCATGAAATTATATAACAACAACAACAAAAAATGGTGTTCCCTTGAAAGGCTACGCAGCCTCTTGAGATATTTTTAGATTTCAAAAAACATTGTGGGAATGTAAAGTGATTAATGGCGCTTAAATTCCATAACATAACAAACATTTAATTATTTTCTATAATGTCTTCTTCGGACAGTATGTTTGAAGCTTCGTCTGTGTATTTCCGGTATGTAAATGAGCATGTTGTTCATGTAAAAATAGAACATGTTTCCCGTCGATGTCTACCTGAACCGTAGTAAATTTCTAATTTCTGTTGTTGTCGATTGATTTTCAACTATTGGGGATTTATGATTGAAAATTAAAAAGCTTTGGTAATATAGGGATGATTTTTCAGCTCACCTTAGCACAAAGTGCAAAAGGTGAGCTATTTTGATCGCCCAATGTCCGTCGTCCGTCAACAATTTCTTTAAACATCTCCTCCTAAACCACTGGGCCAATCTTCATGAAACTTGGCAGGAATGTTCCTTGGGTGAAGCTCTACCAAATTTGTTCAATGAATTTAATTCCACCCATAACTCTGGTTGCCATGGCAACAAATGAAACAATTATGCCTCTAGGGTCAAAACTGGCCCCGCCCCGGGGGATAACGAGTTTGAGCATAGGAATAAAGAAGGAAAACTTTAAAAATCTTCTCCTCTGAAACTTGTCGGGGTAGAGCTTTGATATTTGGTATGTAGCATCTCCTAGTAGACCTCTACCAAGTTTGTTCAAATTATATCCCTAGCGTCAAAACTGGCCCCTACCCAGGGTCACAAGTTTGAGCATAGGAACAAAGAAGGAAAACTTTAAAAATCTTCTCCTCTGAAATTTGAAGGCGTAGAGCTTTGATATTTAGTATGTGGCATCTCCTAGTGGACCTCTACCAAAATTGTTCAAATAATGTCCCTGGGGTCAAAACTGGCCCCACCCCGGGGGTCACAAGTTTGAACATAGGAACAAAGAAGGAAAGCTTTAAAAATCTCATCCTCTGAAATTTGAAGGTGTAGAGCTTTGATATTTAGTATGTGGCATCTCCAAGTGGACCTCTACCAGGTTTGTTCAAATTATGTCCCTTGGGTCAAAACTGGCCCCACCCCGGGGGGTCACAAATTTGAGCATAGGAACAAAAAGGAAAACTTTAACATTCTTTTCATCAGAAACTAGAAAGCGTAGAGCTTTGATATTTGGTATGTTGCATCTCCTAGTGGACCGCTACCAAGTTTATTCAGATGATGTCCCTGGGGGGTCACTAGTTTGAGCATAGGAACAAAGAAAGAAAACTTTAAAATTCTTTTCCTCTGACACTAGATGGCGTAGAGCTTTGATATTTGGTATGTGGCATCTCCTAGTGGACCTCTACCAAGTCTTTTTAAATCATGCCCCTGGGGTCAAAACTTGCCCCGCCCCGGGAGTCACAAGTTCGAACATAGGAAAAAAGAAAGAAAATTTTAAAACTCTTCTTCTCTTAAACTAAAAGGCATAGAGCTATGATATTTGGCATGTAGTAATTCCTAGTGGACCTCTGCCAAGTCTGTTCATATTATGCCCTGGGGTCAAAACTGGCCCTGCCCCCGGGGGGTCACAAGTTGGTACATAGCAACAAAGAAGGAAAACTTTAGAAATCTTCTCTGAAACTTGAAGGTGCAGAGCTTTGATATTTGGTATGCGGAATCTTTTAGAGGACCTCTACCAAGTTTGGTCATATAATGCCCTTGGCGTCAAAACTGGCCATGCCCCGGAGGTCACAGGTTGGAACATATGAACAAAGAAGGAAAATCTTAAATTTCTTTTTCTCTTAAACGGGAAGGTGTAGAGCTTTGATATTTGGTATGTAGCATCTTTTAGTGGGCTTCTATCAAGTTTGTTCCAAGGATGTTGCTTTGGTTAAAACTGACCCAGCCCCGGGGACCACAATTTCGAACAAAGGACAAAGAAGGAAAATTTAAAATTCTTCTTTGAAACTTGAAGGTGTAGAGCTTTGATATTTGATTGCCCTATGTCTAGCGTCTGTCGCCCGTCAACAATTTCTTTAAACATCTCCTAACCCACTGGGCCAATCTTGATGAAACTTAGCAGGGATGTTCCTTGGGTGAAGCTTTGCCAAAATTGTTAAAAAAATTGACTTTCACTCATAAGCTATAGTCTAAGGTGAGCGTTCCAGGGCCAATGGCCCTCTTTTTTTTTTTAATTTTCGTCCCAAAATCTGAAGGCCACCTTTAAATCATCTCAATAGCTATCATCTCAATAGCTATCTCGCAGCAGAAATATGCAACCGGCACACTAACCTTCATAACTACGCTTCGGTGTTATTTCTGCGATAAGAAAAATATTTTTTTTTCAATTACTTCATTATCAAGGGTAGACGACGCGAATTTGGGGAAATGATTTAGGGAAATTCAGGGAATGATATAGTTTTACATGACATTTTGTGAGAGAACAATGCTTAAGACAATGCCAGCCAATAGTATCATGACCTCACTAATCACGTGTTATGTTTTGACCCGGTTATTTTGCTGATCGCTGTCGTTGTGGTCCGAGCTTGCAGGATGAGGGTCAATACGACATCTCGATGTTATATTCGGTATTCCATGGTCAATACAAAATCATACGTCAAACAACAGTTTCAATAAACATTTGCAAGGATTTTTGTATTCACCGTTTTTCTTTAATAAATGGCGAGATATATACGTCATTGATGTCATACTTTCTTATCCCACTGTACATCCTATCTTTTCAACTAGCATATCTCTATCCATGGATTACATCGTTTGACTGGCTTAATTTATTTATTCGACTCTTGGGAGGCTGGTAGGAGACAGAGAGCAGTGCGATAGAACATTTGACAATGAGTCACGACACAACACAATAGATCAACTTTTATATTTCAAACTTAACTCTCCACCAAATACTATAGTTTTCTAAGATCTTGAAGACATGCCATAGCTGGCTCCAGCAGTTTCTCTTTTTTCTGCAATGTATTCTATCCTATTAGGGACAAATGCTACAAAATATCGGCTGCGAATGCATTCAAAACGGAAATATCAGACAGTTCATCGTCTGGTTAACGGTCCGTAGATCTTCATGAGGCAAAAAACCTTTTTTTTAAATGTTAAATTGATAAAATGTCCGGACACAGGATTGCAAAAATACTTACGTTCGAACATTTTGTTCAAATTGTGGATGGTAACGTTGTTTTTAGATAATGTTTTGCCATTGTAAACTACATGTTTGACATAAATAGTGTTTTGCCATTATAAACTACATGTTTGACAGGCATAATTTAATTGTATGGCAAGGCGAAAAGAGCTCTATGAAACTGATTTTACCGAAAGAACAGTTATGAAAGTTCCATTTCCATGAATGCCATAAATGCACAAACGGTAAAAACGAAAGTTCGATCTCTACGTTTCTAATGACTGAACAACCGTTTAAAATGAAAGTTCGGTTTCTATGAATCTAATAATTGAAAAAAAAACGGTCAAAACGACAGTTTGATTTCTACGAATCTAATTATTGAAAAAAAAAAAAACGGTTAAAACGAAAGTTAGATTTCTACGAATCTAATTACTGAATTAACGGTTAGAACGAAAGTTTGATTTCTACGAATCTAATTATTGAATTAACGGTTACAACGAAACTTTGATTTCTATGAATCCTATTTTTGAACCATTGGATTGCGAAGGAAAACGGCTCGTTCAGGAAGCATCCAAGTCATAAACAGAAGCAATTGCTTATTATTATACCATTATGTTTTCAAAATCCAGTTGGGTGATATATAGTGTATTTGTACAACTGTAACAGGTCACATACTTGGATTGTGCGAGTCTAATTTTCAGAAAATCCTGAAAAAGGTCGGCAGGGATTATATTTCAACATAATTACTGTCGTTCTATTGTCAATTATTTGTTCGGTGATGTTATCATACTTAACCAATTAAGGATATGGATTTGTGAAAACACCTTTCAATGTCTTTGTTTTGTAAATTATTTCTTTTGTTGTTTAAAAAAAAATCAAGGCATTTCTCGCTCTAGCGGCTTTAGAATGTTAGCACCTAATACCTCACCTGACTATGTTAGTACAGATTACTGTCCCCGAAGACGGCTTTTATATTTTACAAGCCGCCTCCAAGTAAAGTGTTGATCGATAAAAGATTGTTGAAATGTACGCATAAATTTTGTGCGCAATTATAAATTATCATATTTTTATAAATTGTCGAAAAAATGTACAACTTGAACATACCTGCTGCTCGCGTATTCGAAAATTTAAATTTTCAATTCAAATGCTTAACATGAAAAACGAAAAAAAACAGTTTAATATATCTACAAAATGACTTGTTTACGCTGCCAAAGTAGACAAAAAAGGGCCATGGAACACCATACATTTCGTTATTTTTTACATTTACATATAAACGACTTTAACAATCGCTTTCGGTAGAGAAACGTTTGATAATTTGTCCATGGTCCAGTGTGTCACTTTAATTTATTTGCATTTCGCTGCAATACAGGTTAAACAAACGAAACCGAAAGTCAGTACAGTCCTACCGAAAAAATCACAATGCGCTTGAAATGGTGCAGTGCACAGTAAATGTCCAAATATGAAAAGAAGCACCGAAACGTTTTGCTACTGAGACTACTGACCATGCGTACCTTTGAGAGAACCATACGAAGGATACTCTGTGTTTTTCTTTGATATGACTTCGTGACATAATGAGTTAAAACTTGACTCAAAGTCAAATATCTTCTGTTGTAAAACAGATCCAAAATCTTCATTTTTTCCATTTTTAAATGCAAATCATCTGACGTTTCAACTAGAGTGACAAAGAAAAATATTTCATAAACATTTTTCGTCCAAAATTGAACTGTATTTAACCGTTGTTCTATGACGTCAACGTGACGTTAGTAACGATATTTCATTAAAGCGTTGCCCTGATGAGCGAAAGCGAAATCGGTTGGCACGTTAAAAACTATTTGTAGAGTCATTTCTCTCTCTCTGTCTCTCTCTGTCTTCATCACGTTAAAAACTATTTGTAGAATCATTTCTCTCTCTCTCTCTCTATATATATATATATATGGAAAAATCAACTGGTTCCGGCTCAAGGATATTACAGAAAAAAGAAGAATAACATCACATGGGAGCATATATCAGTAACATTTATTGCCAACCGGTTTCGCTTGAAAGCTCATCAGGGCAACAATAACAATAAATCACGTAGATACGTTAGTAACGATATTTCATTAAAGCGTTGCCCTGATGAGCTTTCAAGCGAAACCGGTTGGCAATAAATGTTACTGATATATGCTCCCATGTGATGTTATTCTTCTTTTATATATATATATATATATATATATATATAGAGAGAGAGAGAGAGAGAGAGAGAAATGAATCTACAAATAGTTTTTAACATGCCAACCGATTTCGCTTTCGCTCATCAGGGCAACGCTTTAATGAAATATCGTTACTAACGTCATGTTGACGTCATAGAACAACAATATATATATATTCACATATTTACGACTTCTCTCCCAAGTAGACATTTCTAACTGTGAGATGTCGCAGGAAAGTGAACCTTTATAAATGAAATATTTTCAGCCTATCAGAATGATTTGCATAAAAAACATCACACAGCTTTGCAACTATATTTATATAGGACTGTGCTAAAAGTTTTGCGTTTTCATAATTAATAATTTTTTCTTCTTTCAAGGAAAAGTTTTCCAATTATTCATTCTTAAAATTGGGAAAGATTAAAAACTAAGGAAATGTTTCAATATGATCATTTAATATGTGTCATATTTATAGTGCATTGAGAAGTCTCACAATTATTATTTAATTAATACAACAACTATTTGATACCACAACTATTTGCTACAACAACTATTGGTACAACAACTACTTGTTCAATTATAAGCTTTAACCCAAAGCTTATTTTATTAATAAAGAAGCATCATGTTGTTTACCAACTGCTAAGCATCATATTTAAGACTTCTCTCCTATGTAGACTTTTCGAACAGTGACATGTCGCAGGAAAGTGAATCTTTATAAATGAAATATTTTTTTAGCCAATCAGAATGATTTGCATAATGAGCATCTCACAGCTTAGCAACTATATTCATATAGGACCGGGCTAAATGTTTTGCGTTTTCATAATTAATATATTTTTTCTTTTTTCAAGCAAAAATTTTCATATTCTTAAGTTTATCGCCTGTTTAACCAATATAAAATTCTTGGCAGCCATTGCACCCTAAAAGATACCAACAGTCAGAAACTTTATAATCCATATCTTCTTTAACAGTAAAAGTTTTGTCCTTGACTTTGAATTCATTTCCTTCAATAATATGTTTACAGAGTCCACAGCGGGACTCATTGCATTTTTTTCACAGAAGATTGTCTTTGAACTCTGATTTAATCAAAATCTGTTTAAGATTTGGAAGTTGTCTCTTACATTTAATTAATTTGGTATTTCTTAGTATTTGTGACAAAGTTGGATAATTTTCCAAAATTACAAAATTATTCTTAATAATTCCAAATAACTCTTTGTTTTTTTAGGATTAAACGTCGAAATATATGTCATAATATTGTCATGATGTTTGACCATTACCTGTAAGAGAGTATGTCTTGGAATATTAAGAGCTTTATTTATACCTGCTAAGATTACTACTTTAGGGTATTTTCTTTCAATTAAGATGTTTTCAAGTTCACGTAATCTTGACTGTAGAATTTTTCCGTCAGATACTATTGTGCAAATCCTTCGCGCTAGGGAGAACGGAATATTATCTTGTTATGTTTTAAGTGACATGACCTGAAATTCAAATGTTGCTTAGAATCTGTAATTTTGAAATAAAAATCAGTGATAATTGTACAACCATTTTTTATCACTTACACGTCAAGAAAAGGCATTTTATTAAGTTCACATCCATCTTAAATTTTATATCTCTATGTAATGAGTTAAGTATGTCATTAAAGACAGATAAATCACTGAGTATGTCCAAAAAATAAAACAATCATCAAGATATCTTTTCCATTGTTTGTACATGTAATCTGAAAGTTTTCGTCTTTGAGTTGTTTTATTTTTTCACACAGTATCTCCTCTAAAACTAAAGTTACATAAGTAGGGGCAACTTTGATTCCCATAGCCGTTCCTTAACATTGATTGAAAAATACGGAATTAAAGGATGAATTTTTATTTTCCAGGGCTATTTTCAAACCTTCCAATATGAAAGTTTGGTCAAATCTGTTACGAATAAGATTTGGATATCTTTTCATCCAATAAGAAATTGCTTCATATCCTAAGGTGTGTGGAATATTAGTGTACAAATTTACTACATCAAATGACACTAAAAAGGTGTTAATAGAAATTGTTTCTGGTAGAAAATTAAGGAAATAAATTTAATCTCTGTGATAGCTTTGGATCTTAATTACAAAATGTTTAAAAAGTTTATCTAAAAACAAGGTAAGGTAAGACCTGTGTAATGGAAAATAGCTATTTCCACTAGAACATCATCCTGCAAAATTAGCTATAATTAAAAACGAGTATTATTGAACTACTTTCACCTTTCATTTTTTCCTTCTTTGAATTACCCTTTATAAATCTAAAAGCACTATATTCTCAATGCAAAAAGAGATAATAATTACCTCGCTTTTCAGAAAACTGACAAAAGTATCAAAAATAATTTCAAGATATACATAAACGGAATTTCTGATCCGTTAGAAATGTGCAAAAATATAATTTCTGCATGAATCCTTATTTATCCTTATTTATCAACCAATTGGAATTTTTGTCCCATGTTCACCGGAAGTGCATTACACAGGTCTTACCTTAATTGACTTGTTTCGCAGTTAGGTCCTACTAGGGTTGGTCTCATCTGAAGATCAATTGGCTCTAAACTTTAAATATACTCTTCATCAATAATGTCACAAATATTTTGAAACACTTTAGGCATTTTTGGAAGAGCGTAAAATGCACTAGTCTTGTAATCAAACTTTAATAAAAAATCTACTTCTTGTTAAGTGATTGTTTTATTTTTGTAAATCAACATTTTAATAGAGTCAAATATCTGTGTTGTATTATCACGTGGAATAGGTTTATAATAGGACATATCATGGAGCATTTCCGTGATTTCATTTTTATAAAAAAAATATTCATAATTACTGTTCCACCTCCTTTGTCAGCTTCTTTTATAGTAATAGACGAATCATTTGCTAGTGATTTCATAGATTTTCTTTCAGAGATATGTCATATTTTACAGGATTGGTATTATTCAAAATATTAAAGCATAATGTCTTGGTAGTTTAAATATACTCATCTAGTTTTTTATTTCTCCCTGAAGGAGGATTAAAAGATTTATTTCTCCGTAAACACTCGTTAAATCCTACAATTTGCGAAAAGTATTCTTGTAATCGAAGCTTTCTAAAAAAATCATTTCAATTAATTTCAAGTTCACAGGGATTATTTTTCGAAGGTGTGGGTGTGAATTTTAGACCCATCAACAAGACATTCTTTTCATTGTTTGTTAACTTCCGATTAGAAAGATTATAATTTTTTGTGGATTTCGTAAAAGTTTCAGATAGATTTTCATTCTTTATAACTGGCTGTAAAAGTTGTGGTCTGCCTCTAGAAAAAAAGAAGACTCCCTATCAACTACCTCCATATCATTATTATTGTTAGAAATAGTGTTCCACCGGCGGCTGGTGTTGAATTTGTTATTTTTTTTTATGAAATTATGATTGTTTGTCTTTCTGTTGTTATTGTATTTCCATCTAGTATTCGAATAACCATTTTCTGGATGCTTTGGCTCAAGTTTCAAATGTATTAAAACATGATGTAATAATGATTCCACTGTATCTCTTGATTTTTCTTCCCGCTCTCTACGCCTGGGAAAGGTTTTCACTTCATCCGCATAAGTATATGGCTGCTTTCTCGTGGTTGGTGCGGGATTATTTTTGCCTTGTTTGAAAAATGGGTTTTAACAATCGTAATTTCTGACGAAGTTTTCTTCGTATTCCCGAAGCCATTTTGTGTTATTTTCCCATCTTTTGTGAGATATTTCTTCATTTCTTTTGACGTGGTTTTGCCATAGATCTACTAAAAAAACTTGCAGGTTGTCCTGAACATTTTGATTGTATCAAATCAATTATTTCTTGATCTAATCTGCTTGCTTGTTCTTCGAAAGAGGTAGATTTTAACTTCTCCCTTTTCAATTTCCATTCTAAAGTTTTGAATCACAGCTCTTTCTCTCAGAACTCTTTGATCTTCTGTTTCGTTTTAACTTCCACACTTTTGGAATTTCCGTGGTATAATGACGGGGGATGCTTCTAGAAACATAAGTTTCCACTATTTCTTACTTTTCGCAAATAAGCATCTTTTCTCGAATTCAATGTTCTTTCCCAAATTGCTGCAATTCTTGACTTAAGCATAGCTTCAGCTTCGAAAAATCTCTTCTCATTTCCTTGGTGTAATTGACCAATATTATGTTCGTGGTTACCGTCTAAAATCTTCTAAAATGTTTTGTCTATGTCCTTAATAACTTTTGTAAGTTCCGAAACAGCCGTACTTGTTTGTGCTGGGGATAAACAAAAATTTATTTCTTTAACAGCTTTAGCTAAATATTGTATGGCCGAAAGAATTTATAAACAATCACTTAGAACTTATCTCAGATAACTGTCCATTCTTTGTTTCCATCTGAATTGATTGAGTTGATACCGACAAGGAGGACTCCAAACTGCTGTTTTCAATTTTGGCCCTTTTAGGGCTCGCTGGACCTATTGTAATGTCTCTTACTCCAGTAATAAATATATGTTGTAAAAATAAGAATAATACCGGAACAAGAAAATATATAATAAAAGAGAAATAACACTACAAATAGTATTTTTAACGTGCTAACCGGTTTCGCTTTCTCTCATCGTTTCATTTTGACGTCATAGAACAACGGTTAAATACAGTTCAATTCTGGACAAAATTGTTTATGAACTACTTTTCCTTTGTTACTCTAGCTGAAATGTCGGGTGATTTGCATTTAAAAAATTGAAAAATTGAATATTTTGAATCTGTTTTACAACAACTATCTAAATGAGAACTCAATGGCATTTGTCTTGCTGAAGGTTCCCTAATCTGTTGATTATGTATTGTAATTCTATTCCTACGTTTATCGCCTGTCTGACCAATACAAAACTCTTGGCAGATATAAACAATTAGAAGCTTTACAGTATATATATGTCGTAGGCCAGATTGGAATCTAGGCAGATCCGGAATCTGCCTAGACCAAATTAGAATTCAAATTTTGTGTAGACCAAAATGCACTGTTTCCTAATATATCTTTTTTAAATATATTGATTTTATTATGTTTACAATTGAGAGGTATTTTCATTTAAAGCATTTTATATGATTTTTCCACAATCAGTCTTTTTTTCCTCCTATTTTATTAGTACAAGACATTCAAAATTTATATTTAATCTGAATTTCTGACTAAAACTTTTGTTTTGGGGTTTACGTTTAAAAGTAAGATGATTCATATGTGGACGCCCTATATTCAACGAGAAATTATTAAAATTTCGTTTAGGCAGATTGTAGAGCTGCAAAGCTAAACTTGAATCCTGATTTGTTATAGACAAATTCCAGTTTGGTCTAGGCAGGTTCCAGATCTGCCTGGATTCCAGTTTGGACTACGACATATACATCTATATGTGTGTGTGTGTGTGGGTGTGTAGGTGTAAAAATAACCACTTCCTGTTTTCTTCTCCCGTCACTTGGGAGATCACAAAACGTTTAGAGTATATAGGTGGATTTCTGTTATTTGATCATTGTAATGGAGATTGGGACGATGACTGGCTCGATGCTTTGATTCTTGGCTGGACACAAGAAAATATGCATTTGTTCTGTGCGAACGTAAGGTGTTTGTTTCCATTTAAGAAGTTGGGGGTGATAAGCGGACAAGTGATGTCATGTAAAATTTGAGTACGTAGCAGATGATATTTGGAACAATGAAGGAGGTAGTGATCAATATATAGTTTCGAATTTGCCACAAGAAAATAATGATGAATCGATAAGAGGATGGTCTGTGTAGATCGTGATTAAAGATAACTACATCCTAATCGTAAGCCTGCTTGTAAGATCTATCCCTTGCGTGTTCCAAAATTAAAAGTAAATGAGATGATTTTTGCAAGTTGCCGTTTAGTTTTGATATAAATTACGATAAAGATGGAACATGTCTTGTACTTGGTAAGGTATTCCAATTCCCTAAGTGTATGTGGTATAAAAGAAGAGTTGTAGGATTGGGTTCTGGCATTTACACACCTGATACTCCTTAGGTTACATCTTCCAGGATCGGTTTGATCACGATCAGGGATAAGGTTTGACAGGTACGCGGGTGATAGACCGTTTAACATTTCATCACCTCTAATTCGCTATTGTGCATGAATCGTATACAGATCTGAGTGCGTTTTAATCAACCATTTTTAAGAACATTCTGTGACTTATTCTACAAGATTATCAAAACTTTAAATTATCATATCTTCTGATCATGATTGGCTAAACCAAGTGGTTTGACCAAGTAGAAGTTGTGTTCTTTTCAAATTTAGAAAATTCTGAAGAGCAGAGTAAGGACGTTCTTAAGAATTTTTTGGGAATACTGAACTATAGTATTACATGTATTTCTTAAGATGAAGCAATGGGATACAAAGTCTGACATTTGTCGGAAATGAGTCCTTATCTTCATGGAATAGGATAGATATAAGCAGTATACAGTATTTGGTACCAATTGTCGCGTCTAAAATGCACTCGGACAGAGAAATCAGATTATTGTCTCAATATGAAGAGAATTTTATTTTTTTCATGGAGGTATAAAAAAAAAAAACCCTAATCACACTTTTTATGAAACCGCTTTTGGTTTCATACAGAATGTGATTAGGTTTTTTTTTCATACCTCCATGAAAAAAATAAAATTCTCTCTATTCCTTATAATTTAATATTACAGACAACATCCCCTACAGAAATAATTCAAACTGAACTGTATTCATTTTCTACGGAACCCCTAAAGTGACATGCTCGACTTTTTTTTTTATATGCAAATTTCTCAAGTTATTTCGTTTTTACGAAATAATATTTCGTAAAAACGAAATATTATTTCGTATATACGAAATATTATTTCGTAAAAACGAAATATTATTTCGTAATTACGAAATAATTATTTCGTAAATACGAAATAATCTGATAAGTTGAAATACAGGCATCCTCGGTTCAAGTCGGGATCGAGGCACTTGGACTGCCTTGCGATAGTTCTGCATTGTAGGGTTGATTGACAGCCTCTCACATTATAGGCTATGATTTGAATTCAGAGTTGAGCTGTCTTATTCCTGAGTTGCCTACACCATGTTCGAATTTGGGTTCTGTTTCAAGGGAGCTATCATCTAGAGTCATTGACCTATGTTGTGCTTTTCCAGATCGATGTCAAATATATAATCTTAATATCGGTACATTAGACAAAAGGGGACAAGCATAAATGATATGACTGGTAAACTCAAATCTATTCATTCATTCAGTCAATCAGAAAGTCAGTCAGTCAGTCAGCCCCTTGTCTATCCGTCCGTCTGTTATTTCTTCTGTTTATGAATTGTGTACGCGCAGTTGTCATTGATAATTAAAAGAAAGTTACAATATTCAGTTGGTTTATAGCACGGCCCAGTCGAAAACTGGAGACTGAGGATCCGATTCTCAGCCGATTCATTTTTTTAAATCTAATATTTAGAATCTAGGGCTCTCTTTCTTATCACTCGGTTGCAGGAACCACAGCAGGCTCTTAATTGTGAAGGTGGGGGACTTGTAGAGTACGGAAGTGGTTGATTGATTGATACCAGGCTAACTAATTTTCTATCATAATGACGAATAGCACTTATTCATGTATTCTTATGTTTCACCAGTTGCTGGATGCGGCTCTGATCTGCATTGCCGAAGAACTGACGCTCAAACATCCCCGCCAGTGGGATTCCAATCCAGAACCTCTTTGTTGTAAAAACGGTGCCTTAACGTCCGTATATAAGAGGACTCGTAATGTTCAGGTATCCGCAAATGTGTCTTTAAGATGGACAAATCAGCGTCGATGTATTTTCGATTAGATATGCAGCTTGTTTACTTTCATTGCATTTGCATAGAATATAGTGCACACCAAAACATTTCTATTTTGGGAGTTTTTACCTCTTCTTTAGGTGGGTGGATAGGCTGTCCTACCGGAGAATGGGAGGGGGCGGGGTCGATCCCCTGCAAATCCATTTTTAAGACTTGTGTAACGGTAATAATAGCGCGTTCCTTATTTCTGTCCTTCTTTGCCCTTAGAAAGACGGGATAACATTATGACTGTCGCTTAAGTATCGAGGTATGAGATTTGTAGAATGGTGATTGAGAAAGAGAGAGAGAGAGAGAGAGAGAGAGAGATAGTCAGGCAGGCAGACAGACAGACAGACAGACAGAGAGCTATGTTACAACCCGTTTTGTAATAAAAACCCGTTTTGTAATAATTTATTACAAAACGGGTTGGGAGAACATTATTACAATTCGGGTAGACAGTTACAACGCGTTTTGTAATAAAAACCCGAATTGTAATAAAACATTAAGTTTGCAATGAAAAGAGAAAATCTATCTTTCTCAATAGAATTGGGCAAGTTATAAACTTATACATTGTATTTTACCATTATGAAATTCATCTAAACGCAACGGTTTTCATTACATTATTGATGGGAGTGAATTTTTGTTTTCATCAGAATCAAATTAATATAATGCTACAATATTACTAACATAATGGTGATACGATTATAACAAAATGGGTTGGGAGAACATTTTTACAATTCGGGTAGACAATTACAACCCATTTTGTAACAAAAACACGAATTCTAATAAAACAGTCCGTAATGAAAAGAGAAAATATATCATTCTCAATAGATTAGAAGTTTTACACTTGCATTTTATTTTACGATTATAAAATTGATCTTAACACAACAGGCTTTAAGACACTATAGAATGGAGTGTATTTCTTTTTGAACAGAATTTATCAAATTATTGTATTCCAACAAAATGACTTACATGGTTCTGAAACAATTATTACAAAATGGGTTGTAAGAACATTATAGCAATTCGGGTGGACATTTACAACCCATTTTGTAACATAACTCTGTTTTGTAACAACTTATTACAATTTGGGTAGACAGTTACAACCTGTTTTGTAACAAAACCCCGTTTTGTAACAATGTATTACAAAACGGGTTGGGAGAACAATATTACAATTCGGGTAGACAGTTACAACCCGTTTTGTAACAAAACCCCGTTTTGTAACAATTTATTACAAAACGGGTTGGGGGAACATTATTACAATTCGGGTGGACAGTTACAACCCGTTTTGTAATAAAACCCCGAATTGTAATAAAACATTAAGTTTGCAATGAAAAGAGAAAATCTATATTTCTAAATAGAATTGGGCAAGTTATAGACTTATACATTGTATTTTACCATTATGAAATTGATCTAAATACATCAGTCTTCAAGACACTGATAGGTGGGAGTATATTTTTTCAGAAGATTTTATCAAATTATTTAATGGAAAAAGTTGACTAACATGATGGAGATACAATTATTACAAAGCAGGTTGGGAGAACATTATTTCTATTCGGTTTGACAGTTATAACCCGTTTTGTAATAAAAACCCCGAATCGCAATAAAAAGAGAAAATATATCATTCTCAATAGAATTGGTCAAGTTATACACTTGTGCATCTCATTTTATGATTATGAAATTGATCTAAACACAACAGGCTTTAAGGCACTATAGAATGGAGTGTATCTCTTTTTGAACAGAATTTATCAAATTATTGTATTCAACCAAAATAACTAACATGGTGCTGATACAATTATTACAAAACGGATTGGGAGAACATTATAACAATTCAGGTAGACAGTTACAACCTGTTTTATAACATAACCCTGTTTTGTAACAATTTATTACAAAACGGGTTGCGAGAACATCATTACAATTTGGGTAGACAGTTACAACCCGTTTTGTAACAAAACCCCGTTTTGTAATAATTTATTACGAAACGGGTTGTGATAACATTATTACAATTCGGGTGGACAGTTACAACCCGTTTTGTAATACAAGCCCGAACTGTAATGAAACGTTAAGTTTGCAATGATAGGAGAAAATATATCAGTTCTCAATAGAATTTTGGGAAAGTTATACACTTATACATTGTATTTTACAATTTTAAAATTGATCTAAATAAGACAGCCTTCTAGACACTGATAGATGGGAGTGTATTTTTTTAACTAACATGATGGTGATACAGTTATTACAAACTGTTGTGTTAAAATAATTTTCATAATGGTAAAATACAAAATATAAGTTTATAACTTGCCCAATTCTATTGAAAAAGATAGATTTTCTCTTTTCATTGCAAACTTAATGTTTTATTACAATTCGGGGTTTTATTACAAAACGGGTTGTAACTGTCTACCCGAAAATGCCCAATTCTATTGAAAATGTTAGATTTTCTCTTTTCATTTCAAACTTAATGTTTTAATGTATAAGTGTATAACTTTCCCAATTCCACAGAGAATGATAGATTTTCGCTTATCAATGCCAACATACTGTTTAATTAAAATTTGGATTTTTATCACAAAACGGGTTGTAACAGTCTACCCGAATTGTAATAATATTCTCGCAACCCGTCTTGTAATAAATTGTTACATAACGGGGTTTTGTTACAAAACGGGTTGTAACTGTCTACCCGAATTGTAATAATGTTCTTGCAACCCGTTTTGTAATAAATTGTTACATAACGGGGTTTTGTTACTTTACGGGTTGAAACTGTCTACCCGAATTGTAATAATGTTCTCGCAACCCGTTTTGTAATAAATTGTTACAAAACAAAGTTATGTTACAAAACAGGTTGTAAATGTCCACCCGAATTGTTATAATGTTCTCCCAACCCATTTTGTAATAATTGTATAAGAACCATGTCAGTCATTCTGTTGGAATACAATAGTTTGATAAATTCTGTTCAAAAAGAAATACACTCCATTCTATAGTGTCGTAATGCTTAATGTGTTTAGATCAATTTCATAATCATAAAATAAGATGCACAAATGTATAACTTAACCAATACTATTGAGAATGATATATTTTCTCTTGTCATTGCGAACTTAATGTTTTATTACAATTCGGGGTTTTGTTACAAAACGGGTTGTAACTGTCTACCCGCATCGTAATAATGTTCTTGCAACCTGCTTTGTAATAATTGTAACAAAACAGGGTTATGTTACAAAATGGGTTGTAACTGTCTACCTGAATTGTTATAACGTTCTCCCAACCCGTTTTGTAATAATTGTATCAACACCATGTTAGTCATTTTGTTTGAATACAATAATTTGATAAATTCTGTTCAAAAAGCGATACACTCCATTCTATAGTATCTTTAAGCCTGTTGTGTTAAGATCAATTTTATAATCGTAAAATAAAATGCACAAGTGTAAAACTTCTATTCTATTGAGAATGATATATTTTCTCTTTTCATTACGGACTGTTTTATTAGAATTCGTGTTTTTGTTACAAAATGGGTCGTAATTTCCTACCCGAATTGTAAAAATGTTCTCCCAATCCATTTTGTAATAATCGTATCACCATTACGTTAGTAATTTCGTAGCATTATATTAATTTGATTCTGATAAAAACAAAAATACACTCCCATCAAATACTGTCTTGAAAACAGTTGTGTTCAGATAAATTTCATAATGGTAGAATACAATGTATCAGTTTATAACTTGCCCAATTCTATTGAGAAAGATAGATTTTCTCTTCGGGGTTTTACTACAAAACGGGTTGTAACTGTCTACCCAAATTGTAATGATGTTCTCGCAACCCGTTTTGTAATAAATTGTTACAAAACAGGGTTATGTTATAAAACAGGTTGTAACTGTCTACCTGAATTGTTATAATGTTCTCCCAATCCGTTTTGTAATAATTGTATCAGCACCATGTTAGTTATTTTGGTTGAATACAATAATTTGATAAATTCTATTCAAAAAGAGATACACTCCATTCTATAGTGCCTTAAAGCCTGTTGTGTTTAGATTAATTTCATAATCATAAAATGAGATGCACAAGTGTATAACTTGACCAATTCTATTGAGAATGATATATTTTCTCTTTTTATTGCGATTCGGGGTTTTTATTACAAAACGGGTTATAACTGTCAAACCGAATAGAAATAATGTTCTCCCAACCTGCTTTGTAATAATTGTATCTCCATCATGTTAGTCAACTTTTTCCATTAAATAATTTGATAAAATCTTCTGAAAAAATATACTCCCACCTATCAGTGTCTTGAAGACTGATGTATTTAGATCAATTTCATAATGGTAAAATACAATGTATAAGTTTATAACTTGCCCAATTCTATTTAGAAATATAGATTTTCTCTTTTCATTGCAAACTTAATGTTTTATTACAATTCGGGGTTTTATTACAAAACGGGTTGTAACTGTCCACCCGAATTGTAATAATGTTCTCCCAACCCGTTTTGTAATAAATTGTTACAAAACGGGGTTTTGTTACAAAACGGGTTGTAACTGTCTACCCGAATTGTAATATTGTTCTCCCAACCCGTTTTGTAATACATTGTTACAAAACGGGGTTTTGTTACAAAACAGGTTGTAACTGTCTAACCAAATTGTAATAAATTGTTACAAAACAGAGTTATGTTACAAAATGGGTTGTAAATGTCCACCCGAATTGCTATAATGTTCTTACAACCCATTTTGTAATAATTGTTTCAGAACCATGTAAGTCATTTTGTTGGAATACAATAATTTGATAAATTCTGTTCAAAAAGTGATACACTCCATTCTATAGTGTCTTAAAGCCTGTTGTGTTAAGATCAATTTTATAATCGTAAAATAAAATGCAAGTGTAAAACTTCTAATCTATTGAGAATGATATATTTTCTCTTTTCATTACGGACTGTTTTATTAGAATTCGTGTTTTTGTTACAAAATGGGTTGTAAATTTCTACCCGAATTGTAAAAATGTTCTACCATTCCATTTTGTTATAATCGTATCACCATTATGTTAGTAATTTTGTAGCATTATATTAATTTGATTCTGATGAAAACAAAAATTCACTCCCATCAATAATGTATTGAAAACCGTTGCGTTTAGATAAATTTCATAATGGTAAAATACAATGTATCAGTTTATAACTTACCCAATTCTATTGAGAAAGATAGATTTTCTCTTTTCATTGCAAACTTAATGTTATATTACAATTCGGGTTTTTATTACAAAACGGGTTGTAACTGTCTACCCGAATTGTAATAATGTTCTCCCAACCCGTTTTGTAATAAATTATTACAAAACGGGTTTTTATTACAAAACGGGTTGTAACAGAGCTAAAGTAATATCACGGTGGTTGTCGTGAATATATACTGAAATTTAAAAAAATGATGCGACCTTAAACACGAATCAATCAGACATGATTGAGCCGTGCTCTATGTAAAAGGGGCTTAAAGCAACTCTGCGATCCATGGTACCTAGTAAGACATCATCTGATTATGCATCGGCGGATCAGCGTGGGGTAAGCGGGGTCCGGACCCCCACCTCCTCTACAATTTTCAAAGTAACCGCTGTCTGCCAGAAATTTTGACTAAGTATGAAAGTGTCATACAAATTCTAGATCTATGCGAAGACTTAAGTCAAATCCGCAAAGAACTTGTTCTAACTAGCTGAATATTGAGTCAAGGAATAATGTTTAAAGCTGCAAATTTGAAATTGAGGCATGCTCTGACAAAGGGATGCTTAATGAATCTCTGTGATCCATGGTACCAAGCCAGCCATCACATACTGATGGATCCATAGTAGATCTATCCATTTTTTTGTAACAGCCGACGAAATCTTACGGTAGTTCTAGACATACAGAAAATTTACTGATAGCGAACTGTTTAGGCCCAGGCCAGCCTGTGCAATCCGTGCAGGCTGGTCTGAATTGATAGTTATCATGCAGAAAGTTGGAAGATCATATTGAAAAAGTATCGTAAACACCAGTAAATAATGGAATTCAAGGCTACGTGGCCTTATTGAATATACGAGGGATGTTCCAAAATTATTGTTACTTTTGTGATTTCTGTTTGATAGAAGTCGTTCTGATCATTTAAACCTGCCCTGCCCCTCGAAGTACTCCCCCTCTGCCCTAATGCACGATTTAAGCCGATGAATCCACTTTTGGAAACAGTTTTCATACTCTTGAATGGGTATACTCATTAGATACTGGTAAATGGCAGAGCCAAGAGCATTTCTTGATTTGTATTTTTTTCCAGACCGGTGAAATTTTAGTTTGGGGAACAAGAAATAGTCACAGGGGGCTAAGTCTGGTGAAAAAGCGGGGTGGGGGAGGACAGTGACGTTTTCAGCCTTCAAAAACTCCTTTACAATGCGCGCCTTGTGAGCTGGCGCATTGTCATGCAAGAGTCTGAGGTACTTCAAACCTATTTGTGGGCGGCGGCTTTTATAGTGTTTCTTAAGTTTTCGAAGTACAACATCTCTGTAATACTTCCCTGTGACAGTTTTACCTTTTGACACAGGAATTTGCATGACTGGACCCTTGTTATCAAAGAATATCACATACAAAACCTTCCTAACGGTGCGTATTCTTTTAGCAATGCTAGGGCGCCTAGCGTTTTTGGTGGCCCAGATTCGATTAGAGCATTTTCTTTTGGGTTCAAAAAATTACACCCATGTTTCATCACCTGTGACCAAATTATCGAAAGCCTTTTTGCTGTATTTCGGGTATTTTTTCAACAAAGATTTGGCCTTTTCAACCCGGGACCTCTTTTGGTCGTCAGTTAGTAAATGGGGTATCCACCTAGCATTAATCTTACTAAGCTCTAGCTGTTTCTTCAAAATGCAATGAACACGTGCTAAAGGCAAGCTTGCCATTCTAGCTAACTGCCTGACAGTGTACCTTGCGTCTTTTTCCAGAATTTGTCGGATTCGTTCAATGTTATATTTTGTTGTTGTTGTTGTAGGGCGGCCTGTGTGAGTAGCATCTTTCAGCTGCTGGTGTCCCGACTTAAATCGAGCAACCCACCTACAAATAGTCATATACGACATTTGACCCTGCCCATAGATATCACACACCTCATGATGAATATCTACCGGCTTTAAGCCAAGTAGACACCTACCTTTGATATAGGCCCTAATTTCTATCACATTTTCAGCTCTCTTACCAACCATATTTGTGTACAGTGTAATGAGTACGCTGCAAAACAATGTACACAGTACCAAGGGCAGTCTAATTGTGAGCGAGATATTGACCGATACCACTCTCCAGATATCACGCTATCGACACGAGTTGGTTTTGAGATCATATAGCACGATTTCCACGAGATAGAACGCAAGTAACATTAATTTTGGAACATCCCTCGTACAGACTGGTAAAATTATTTCGTAATTATTTCGTAATTACGAAATAATTATTTCGTTTTTACGAAATATTATTTCGTAATTACGAAATAATTATTTCGTAAATACGAAATAATTTTACCATTCAAAAACTCCACGTAGCCTTGAATTCCTATATTAGCTGGTATTAACGCCGCTGTCATCATTATTCTATCTTTATCTGGGGAAATCATAATGAACCGTGCTCTGTGAAAAGGGTGCCTTATGCATTTGAGAAAAGAATTGAATAATGTCGGCCAGCGCAGTCCACGCAGGCTGACATGGGCCGAAACTTTTCGAAATCTTCAAATTTTCTGCATGTCATAGGGCTATTCGAGCTCATATCATTATATAAGAGACATGCTCTGTGAAAAAGGGGCTTAAGGCATATGCATTTAATGTAATCCGCGTAGGATGACTTCGGCCGAACTTTTCGCTATCAGTAAATTTTCAGTATGTCAAAGAATTACAACTACCATAAGATTCCGTCGGCTGTTACAAAATGGATAGATCTACTATGGATCCATCAGTACGTGATGGCTTGCTTGGTGCCATAGATCACGGAGATTCAGTTAGCCTTCTTTTGTCAGAATATGGCTCAATTTCAACTTTGCTACTGCGTACACCTTTAAACATTATTCTTCAACGCATTTCAGCAACTTAGAAGAACGTCTTTGTAGATTTGACTTATATTTGGCATAGATTTAGAATATATTTGACACTTTCATACTTGGTCAAAATTTCCGGCAGACTGCGATTGCTTTGAAAGTTCTAGAGGAGGTGGGGATACCCCTGACCACCCCGCTGAGCCGCCGATGCTTTATCAGGTGATGTCTTGCTTGGTACCATGGATCACGTAGATGCATAAAGCCTCCTTTTCATAAAGCATGGCTCAATCATTTTCACAAAACATTTTTCACCAGCTAGCACTTGAAAAGTCTCATAATCCAACACTGGTAAGGCAGTCGTTGTGCCGTACTAGAGACCCTGAGTACCAAGGAAGGAATTCCATTACTACCATTTTAGAATTTGTTTTTATGAGAACGAAACCACTAACGTTACCCTTCGCTGTTCTCAACCTCCAAGGCGGTTTCCGTTCTATCAGTGCTGGTGTGAGAAAGCTGGGAAACACATGGTTGCATCGCTAACCACCGTGATATTACCTTAGCTATCTGTCAATCTGTCTGTCTGTCTGTCTATCTGTCTGTCTCTCTTGATCATCACTGTACAAATCTCATACCCTGATACTTACGCAACAGTCGTAATGTTATTCCGTCTTTCCAAGTGCAAAGAAGGAAAGAAGTAAGGAACACGCTATTATGACCCTTATATTTAGAAATGGATTTCCAGCGGATCGAACCCGCTACCTCCCATTCTCATGTCGGACAGCCCAACCACTCGGCTAAAGAAGCGGTTAAAGCTCTCGATATAGCACTGCTTTTATGTGCACTATATCAAAGATCTGTATTTTTATACAAAAGGAATGAAAGTCAACAGTCGACTGAATCATACGGTAGTTCTGGTCCTTTGGCATACTGAAAATTTACTGCTATA
Organism: Tridacna crocea; assembly: GCA_943736015.1. NCBI lineage: Eukaryota > Metazoa > Mollusca > Bivalvia > Cardiida > Cardiidae > Tridacna > Tridacna crocea. Next base: position 51,130,046 of record OX031063.1, read on the forward strand.
TGGCGAACAGTTTGACCAATCTGCGCAGGCTGGCCTGGGTCGATACTTTTCACAAATGCATTAAGCCCTTTGTCCACAGAGCATATCTCGTATATAATGATCTATTCTGGTCCCCCTCTCGAAAAAAATCCTGGATCCGCCCTTGTAATGGATCCATAAAATCCATTTTGTCTTATGTGCGATCTAATGATGAGCTTCATAGCTTTTTCACATGCAGAAAATTTGAAGAACTCGAAAGGTTTCGGCCCGTGTCAGCTGGCGCAGTCCGCGCAGACTGGCATGGGCCGAATGTGTCGATTCTTTTCTGGAATGCTTTAAGCACCCTTTTCACAGAGCACGGTACATTATGTTTTGGCCTAGATATAGATAGAATAATGATGACATCGGCGTTAACACCGGTCAATAATGTATTTCAAGGCTACGAAGCCCTTTTGAATATACAAACAGGTAAAAGTATTTCGTAAAAACGAAATAATTATTTCGTAAAAACGAAATAACGAGAAATTTGCATACAAAAAAAAAAAGATCGAGCATGTCACTTTAGGGGTTCCGTAATTTTCTTTAGTATTAAATCTTATGTTGGATTTTTGAAAGTTCCTTCCACACATATTTGTATGGTGCAAGAATGTAACAAGGAAGCAGTTTTCAGATCTCCAATACTCAAATTAATCATTGGAAGGAAAGTAAAAGAGCAAAGGAAACCTCAGCAAAAGTAGTTCCGGCACAAGGTGACTCTTTTATGGAGCTATGAATAAAAAAAAAATCAGCCAATCAGAACTCACCAATGTTCATGAAAACAACTGATATTAATTCTTTCATATTTAATAAAGTCGGTAATGCGAAGTAAATAGAACAAGGTTATTTTTGTCCTTTTTTTCTGATAGCTATGTGGATTCAGGAGCACTTGTAAACTCTCTTTTGCAGGAAGTGCTGGCGTACAGGTGCAGCCGAAGAGGTAGTCAACCTAGTGATAGTTACTCAAAAGAGAAGTCATGTCCCAGAATCCGATCAATATTCATAAGTGCCGATTCATGACTGCTTTATCTGTATACATGGTAAGAACTACCACGGCTATCTGACATGGGCCAAACTGCGACAACAAGACTACCTTGGTCCATAATGGTCAGATTGATGGCCATCTTTTGGAGATTTTAGGTAGATAAAGTAGTTATGTAAACAAAGATTAGGATGTGTATTGTGTGACGAATGTGATGAAGGGTCTTAGTATTGAAACTTCAAAATATACCAAATGTCTCGTTGGGTAAAGCAAAAGTTAAGTTTAAAAATATTGGATATATTTTCTGTCCACGTCAAGGCTGTTTAGAGAGATCAATAAAAGAACGAATACACCCCTAGAATTTTTACTATCTTCTCAGTGCTACACCGGGTAACACGTTGAAAAGTATTTTCGTGGATTCACTACCCTATTACAGCCTGAGTTTTGATTAAACGGTAAGTCAAAGATGAGCATAATCAGATTCATTTAAGTTCTTCAAGATAAATCAAAGAAGCTCAAATGGTTATAGCAAGTTGCTGTTTAAAACACATGATTTGAGTTTAAAAGTATCACTACCACTTTTTGGACGTAAAAAGGAGCAGTTGCTGATAAAAGCTGATATTTGTAAGTTTTTGGACAAGTTCATGCAGTTTTTCTCATGAAATTTAAAATAATCTAGGCGTATAAATAAATCTACCTTTGAGTTACCCGACTTAAAATGGAATAGCGAGTCAGGTAAATATTTTTTTTTATTCTTTTGTAGAATAACTGCAAAACTGTGAAAGATTTTTTTTTTTTTTACAATCAGAAACTCATTACCAAACGACAAAATTTTAGATTTGTCCAAATCAAAAGCATTTGCAGTCAACAAAATGAAAGTGACCGAAAGTTTGAAAATTATTTTGGGAAGGGAAGAAAACATTGTGGGAAAAGGAGAAAATGCTGGCTACCAGCATTTTCTCCTTTTCCCTTAATGTTTTCTAAAGGCTTCTTTCTCATGGTCGTCAAAAGTAGGGATTGTGTGGTAATGGGTTAAACCTTAACCTTATAATACCAGATTTAAATGACCTGCAAAGAGGACTTTTGAAACACTGTAGGAAATGGGAAAATGATTGTAACCTGCATTTTTTGCTTTTCCCACAATGTGTTTTACCCTATCAAAGACATATTCAATAGCCTGAGCCTCTTTGAACTGAAGTCTGCAAATACTTTCAATTTTCACAAGTCTTAATTTTTGTCGTGTGATAAAAAAAAGGCCCTGCTTTATTTCCGCGCAATTACATGGAAAAGGTATCTGGGTTGTGACATGAGCAAAACAGGCATCGATTATGTGGATCATATTCAAATAAGTTCGTTGACTTCACACAGTTTCAATACAATTATCGCAGTTCCAGATTGTAAAACGACTATTCCTATATTCAAACACCAACACTTCTTCATTAAACCGAATGAAACTGTCCAATTTCTCAGGGCATAGACAAAAATACCGTTTTTTTTTTACATCAGAATTCTACAAAACCATTGAATCGCTGCAAAAGATCTAAATAGTTGTGTTTCATTAGTGCATGAAAATCAGAAATAATCGCCTCCCCTGATGTAAACTAACAAATTTAATAATAATTAGAACATACTGTACGCATTTGTAAACTACATGTAGATCATTGATTCCCAAGAACTCTGGAAAATATTACTATTACTACTACTATATCCTTTATTGCAGTAAAACAAACATATTCTGTAGCAAATTACAAACATAAATGATAGAAGCATTTCTTATACAAAAGTGATTTACATTGCTTAACTGAAGAGCACATGATGTTATTTGACAAGAAATATAGCAATGATTAACCCTTATCCTCTTGAATAACTAATTACTCGAATATTGTTATTTCAAAGATATGATTTGGGAAACAACATCTCCTTATCGGATAGTGTAGGTCCAAGATCAGACCGCACGTTTGGTGCAGTCTGTTCTTGATCTACACCGGCCGGAAAAGGTTCTTTAGTCGTGCATTTTAACCAAATGGTTAATTTCTCAACATGTTAGCATGATAGATAAATTTTGACAAGTTATATAATATTTTTGGCGATTTAACAGACAAGAGATCAGTGAATTTCTGTATTGTTGGCCAAGTATAATAAAAATTCTTTAAGTAACTTTGCTCTGAGTTCTGAATATTTTGTACATGTCAATAAAAAGTGATATTCTTTTACAATATTTCTCGAGTTACAATTTTTACAAATTCTTTCCCTTATATCTACATTTCTTTGGCGTCCTTTTTCAATTTCTAGATCATGAGAGGATACTCGGAATAGTGTTAAGTGAAGTTCTGAATTTTTTATCTTTAATGATGTCTAGGTAGCTCTCAGAATTAAATGAATATTGTCTAGTGTACGTTGTTTAATCCTGTTGTAATCTATGGTTATATTGAGTTGATTTTTCCCATATGTTTGACATACCGATTTGATCTAAGATCGTTTTAATATTGTAAGCCCAATTATTTCCATTGTATATATAACCGTTTTCTGCATCTGTTTTTAAAATGTAATGTTTTGAATAGAAATGAATCTTCTCCAGATGACAATATTTTAATCCAATATGTAATCATTATTAATTTTCTATGAATTTTCATGGGTACACGACCGAGTTCGCCGTAGATCGCATTTAAGTTAGTCGATGGTTTTACGGAAAGAATTCGTCTGCAAAATTTTGAAAAGATTGTTTCCACATCAGGACTAGGATGATTACCCCAAACGGCAGCTGCATAATTAAGGATCGGTAATACAAGTGAGTCGAATAAATTTAATTTTTGTGAAACAGGTAATTGTAACTGATTAAAGACAATAAAAATGTTGTGTGATGAAAAACAAGCATGTTGCGTAATGCGTTTTTGTGTTCGACTCCAGTTACCGTTCTTGAAGAAAAATACTCCTAAATATTTAAAGAATTCAACTATTTCAATTTTCGTGTCATATATGTAAAACTCGTGATAGGTATGCCTACCTTTTTCAAAAATCATTATTTTAGTTTTATTAACGTTCAATTTTAATTTCCATTCGTTGCAATATTTTTCTAAGTCTGTTAAAACTGACTGTAGTGACAAGGGATCGTGTGCAAAAACAACTGCATCATCTGCAAATAATAGCAAAAAAAGTTTTATATCATCAAAATGTAAAATACCATTTATGTCATTTTTAATACAATCTAATATGTCGTTTAGGTAAAATAAACATAAAATACAGCTTGTTGGATCGCCTTGTTTTACACCGACATTTGAAGTTATGAAATCAGATAAGCAAGACTGGTGACAAACGGACGATTTTACGGTTGAGTACGTAGACTTAATGGCACGGACAAGTTTGGTGCTTACATTTTCGTACAATAGTTTTCTCCATAGTAATGTTCTGTCAATATTGTCGAACATTTTCTTCCAATCTAGGAAAGCTACATATAGTTTTTTATTACGGTACAAGGTTTAACTTATAATGGCGTGAAATAAAAAGATACTATAAGTTGTTGACTTTTTTTTTTTTTGAAATCCATATTGATTGTCAATGATTTTATCATTTTTTATCGACCACTTAGTTTAATCTAGTTACCAGTTATTTAGAATAGATTTTAGAAGAGAATGTTATTCGAGGTAATACATCGAAAATGTTTAGCTTCCTGAGATCCGCCCTTAAATATTGGGACAATGACTCCATCTCCCCAACTCTTGGGAAATTCTCCTTCATTATATGAATTGTTATAAAATGTAGTCAAGCGAAATGATACCAATGTGTACAAAGGTTAAAGCCGCATACATTTTTAGCTCACCTGAGCACTTCGTGCTCAGAGTGAGCTATTGTGATAGTGCTGTGTCCGTCGTGCGTCGTCCGTCGTCAACTTAAACCTTGTGTACGCTCTAGAGGCCACAGTGTTAGTCCGATACTCATGAAAAATGGTCAGAATGTTTGCCTTGATAAAATCTCGAACGAGTTCGAAAATGGGTCATATCGGGTCAAAAACTAGGTCACTAGGTCAAATCTTAAAAAAAAAAAACCTTGTGTACACGCTAGAGGCCACATTTTCAGTCCGATACTCATGAAAGTTGGTCAGAATGTTTGCATTGATGATATCTCGAACAAGTTTGAAAATGGGTTATGTCGGGTCGAAAACTAGGTCACCAGGTCAAATGTTAGAAAAACCTTTTGTACGCTCTAGAGGCCACATTTTCAGTTCAAAACTCATAAAGTTTGTCAGAATATTTGTCTTGATGATATCTCGGACAAGTTTGAGAATAGGTCATGTTTGGTCAAAAACTAGGTTAGAAAAACCATGTATACATACGCTCTGGATACCACATTTTCAGTCCAACACTATTGAAAATTGGTCTGAATTTTTGCCTTGATAATAACTTGGGTGAGTTTGAAAATGGATCATGTTGGGTAAAAAACTAAGTCAATAGGTTAAATTTTAAAAAATACCTTGTGTATGGTCTGGAGAACACATTTTCAGTCTGATACTCCTGAAATTTGTCTTGGTAATACCTTTGAAAATGGGTCATGTGGAGTCAATAACTAGGTCACTGGGTCAAATGGTTTATTTCCAGTTCGCCCAATCCCAGTTCGCCCATTCCCATTTCGCAAAAAATTTTCCCGTTTCGCCCATTCTTTTTTCGCCCTTTCCAACTTTGCCCTTTTCCCATTTCGCCAAATATCTGTCTTGTCCTTTTCCCGTTTTGCCCAAATTCATTTTCGCCCACTTTTTATTTCGCCCAGAAGCCATCTCGCCCAACGTTCCCATTTCGTCTGAAGACCTTTTCGCCCTTTTCCCACAAGGCCCCTTCCAATTTCGCCCAAACGCCATTTTTCTGATATCACACAAACAGACTTAAAAACGCTGATGGGCGCAGCCAATGCCTAATATTGGTGGTAATGATTATAGGCCTGTGGTAAAGGAACAGGGTGTAGGCTACAACACATAGGGGCCAACATGCGAACTGAGAACTGGGCAAATTGGCATAGGCGAAGTGGTGAAGGGGCGAAATGATAAAGGCGCGAGATGGCATTGGGGGAATCGGCAAAGGGTGAATTGGCAAAAGCGCAAAACGGTCATTGGGCGAAAAGATGATTGGGTGAGGTGGCAATGGGGCAAAATGAAAAAGGGCAAAATGGGTAGGGGACAAGACGGCAAAGGGCGAAATGGGAGAAAAGTTTGGCGAAATGGGAATGGGCGAAATGGAATTGGGCGAACTTGGAAAACACCGGGTCAAATATCAGAAAAAATCTTGTGAACACTCTAGAGGCCACATTTTCTGCCTGATACTGTTCAAACTTGATCAGAATTTTTGTTTTGGTGATATCTCAAAAGAGTTTGATCATAGGTAACTGCCGGGTCCAAAACTAGGTCTCTTGGTCAAATCTTAGAAAAACCTTTTGTACGCTGTAGAGGCCACATTTTCAATCCAATACTCATGAAACTTGGTCATAATGTTTGTCTTATTGATATCTCAAAAGTGTTTGGTAATGGGTAATGTCTGATAAAAAAGTAGGTCACTGGGAAACTAGATTGACAATGGTTCATGTTTGGTCAATACACTCGGGTGAGCGATTTCAGGGCCATCATGGTCCTCCTGTTAACGGATCTGTAATGGGTGAATATTAACCCAAGACGACATGCAATGCCCACCGAAAGCTTGTATGTATTTCTTCGTTAGACAGATTTTACGGTCGCCACTTTCGATAGTATAAGTAATTTCACGGCACCAGCTCAGTTATATTCATGTTTTACCTTGGTAATAGCTTCTATTTGCTACTCCAATACATCTGTGTAGCTAACGGAAACTAAATCCGAAACCTTCGTTTAAGAGTTGCACAAAGTCTCTCGATATTTTGTGAGCTTTATCTCTTCCCTGTTGCCTTTTAAAAAAAATAAGAGAAATTGTGAAGGATAACTGAGACCGATTCACATTTTATATTATTTCAGTGTCAACTACGATTCATTTCGTTCATATAGCTTAACCTAACTTTGAGGCCACTTTCTGTAAGAAAGCTACCTGTGTTATCAACTACACATTTTTTTCTTACGAATTCGTATTAAAGAGGCAACCATCTTAAGAAAGCACACGCTCTCGGTGTACCATCATTGTTTAATAAAGTCCGGGCTGTATGTAGTCTGTGTGTGGTCTGAGCATTATAATCTCCGAGCAATACTTTGGTACATGTATCTTTCTTTTGCTTTTTTTAAAACTCAAACTATTTGGACATGATTTTTTTCCCATTCTTACAGACAGGCCTCCTGCTGATAACCATAAAATGGCTTTTAATTGGTTGACGGGATACCACTACTGCAGTGAACAACATGCTCATAGGAACCATGAAGAAGTGGTTGAATGTAACAAAATAACAGCGGATAGGTAATGTTTTGTGGAGAGCAGATGGAGTATGGGTTTGCGTCTGCCTGCCATATTTTTCGTCAACGATTAAGAGAGTAATGTCATTTAGAATTGATAAGCTGGAAAGATCTTGGTTGTGATGATGCAAAACACCTCAGTGTTAATGACTAACTCCTTGACCGACGTGACCTACGTATGTTTTTAACATGTTGGAGATATTATCAAGGCAAACACTATGACCACGTTTTATCCGACTGGAAATGCAATATCCAGCATTCACTTAAGGTTTTCTGAGACTAGCTCCAGTGACCTACATTTTGACCTACAAGGGCCAATTTAAAACTTGTCTTAAATATCATCTAGACAAACATTCTGGCTTGAAATGTGGCATCTATCTTGAGATTAAAAATGCAGGAGAAGTTTTTCTAAGATATTTCCGAAAGAACTATGTTTTTATCTGTCACAACCTAAATCCAAACTCTTACTAAATATCATCGAAACAAACAGTCTTCTCAAGTTTCATGATTATCAGGGAGAAAACGTGGCTTCTATGTAATTAGTCCAAGTGACCTACTATTTTACCGGACGTGACCCAAAACATATCAAACTTGCCCAATATAAAAATGCCAAGTTTCATTAGTATCTATGATGTGTAGTTGTGCATGCGACTTTTAAAATTTGGATCTCTACACCGGTTCCAGATTTTAACCCATTTCACTTACAAGCCCCTTCAGGCGTATATGCGGCGCTCTGCGGAGGTCTTGTTACTTAGTATAATCACCTGGGTTGCCATCTTGGCAAGCCAAGGCCGACAATTCACTACGTTACTCTACCCTTGGCGGCTCGAGCTTGATTTTTACGTTCGCCCGATACGCTTTTTCATTGGATGCAGCCAGCTCTAGCTGCAACGAATAAATCGCTCGTAGCATTTCATCTTTGATAAAAACATGATGTAAAGGGGAGTAATAACCAGCATCCAATAGAGGGCGCATCGCAGGAATCTCCGAAATCGGGCTCAGTCAGCCAAGGTAAGATCCACGTAGTGATCGTAAACTTGGCTAGCGAAAATGCTGGGTTGCCGACTCTGCGTCATAATCTGCGGGGCCTGTGCGAGAGAAAATAAGTGGATAAAATAATCCAAATTTGTTGTCAAGACATTAATACCGAGAAAATCATATAGCTCCTGAAAAGATACTGTTCGACTTTGTCGCGACAAAGAGCAAGTGTCGAAAGGCACACAAAGGTGCCTAGCTTGGCTATTTAGAGCAGACAAACGAGTTCAATAAAAATTCCAGCTGATATACATGTACCTACACGAGCACCTCGACACGTTACCTAGCCTACTCCTTTGCATTCATGAAAATGATGTGATTATAAAAGCAGTAACAATACAGAAAAAAACACACACACACTGAATGCATTTCCACCGTCTTTATTGATCAGTATTTCAAGAAAGGCATGTGGAAACAGGTACCAGTGGAAGTTAAAACCATAATATGCGATTTCCAACCAGTTGATCGTATTTATTACAGTAGATGTTGTTTTTTCTGTAGGATTAAAGCCGACGTTGAGAAAGCCAAATCTAGTGAAGAAACGAATAAGGCGAGTCATCAAGCGGAAACAGAAAGACTCCGTGAAATGGTGAATAGATCAGAGTAAGGTCAAATCTTAGTTTTTCTCGTTTCTGTCATATGCTGTGATGAAATGTATCATTTAATTCGAAGCGTTTCTTTGAAGGGAGAAACTTTTCAAATTTACTGTGGACGAAATAGGTCGTAGCTTTATCTGCCCTCTAAAAGTCCATGTAGATACTAACTTTCTAGTCAATGCCGTTTTTACACGTGTATAGTAATTCCAAATATACTCCACAAAGAAATTAAAGGGTCACATAAATAACTTCATATAACTTTTTTGAGACTGCAAATATTTTTTCAAACAAAATACGAAAATGATAATTTAGACTTTTGGCATAGAAAACGAAGAAGCTAAAATCATTTATAGAATACATGGTCACGGTTGAATGAATTGGTACATCTTCGCAAGCCAAGGCTGACGATTCACTACGCTACTCTACCCTTGGTGGATCGAGCTTGATTTTTACATACCCCCGATACGCTTTTCATTGGAAGCAGCTCTAACTGACACGAATAAAGTCGGTCGTAGCATTTCAACTTTGATAAAAATAGAAAAGGTCGCTGCCTTTCGAATAGAAGGTAAACATGGAAACCCACGTGGATGTCTGCTTATCGCTTCATATGTATTTGTAAGCGGTTTGTAAAACGACATTTCATTGGCTTTTAGAAATTTGATGTAAAGGGGGGTAATAACCAGCATCCAATAGATGGCGCGTCGCAGGAATCTCGAAATCGGGCTCAATCAGCCAAGGTAAGATCCACGTAGTGATCGTAACCTTGGCTTGCGAAGATGGAATTGGTATGGACAGGTATCAAAATCGGTTTTCAATTTGCACGAGATGGCCACACCAAAATGCTTTCTATCCGTCAATGTTTCTTTTCAAATCTGTTTTCACTCAAGCAAGTTCAAATTTGAACCACATAAGAGAAAATGCCACAAAGACGCCATTTGTCTCAAAATGAGCGACAGCGTGCTCTTGGATATCTCCTAGCTGGTCAGACTCAACGTCATGTTGCAGCGGAGTTTAATGTCAGCCAGATTGTAATCGGCAGGTTGTGGCAATTGTACCTAGACACTGGAGATGTTCAATGAAGGCAAGGTCATGGTCGTTTGCGGGTCACAACTGAGGCCCAGGACCGATGTATGTGTCTTATGGCTCGGCGTCGACGTTTTGACTCAGCAGTCACACTCGGAAGATACTTCGAAGGGACAAATGGGTACAGAATCTCTGTTCAAACCACTAGGAACAGACTTCATGCAGCAAACCTGTGGGCCAGAAGATTGGTGGTGCGACCAGCCTTGACCCCACACCATCGCAGATGTCGGGTTGTGTTTGCCCCCGATCATGAGCAACTTGGACGTCAACGTTTGCGCAATATTTTGTGGTCGGACGAGTCAAGATTCAATCTGGATTTCAATGACGGGTGCAGACGAGTGTGGAGACAAAGAAATGAGCGTTTCCATGATTGATATGTGGCAGAGTACGACAGATATGGTGGGGGATCAGTGCTCGTATGGGCTCGCATATCCCTTGACGGGCGTGCGGACCTGTACATCCTTAGAAACAGGGCCCTGACCGATGTTAGATACAGAGACGAAGTCCTAGACCCTATCGTACCCCCTTATGCTGGAGCCTGCAGTCATGGCTTCATCCTGATGGACGACAATGCAAGACCACACCGTGCAAAAGTAGTATTGGCAGTTTCTCGAGCAGGAGGGTATCCAAAGGATGGACAGGCCAGCAAGGTCGCCAGACCTTAATCCTATAGAGCATGCTTGAGACTTGCTTTAACGCCGATTATCCAGTCGCATTTGACAACCAAGAACGGCTGAGGAGTTGTCAATTTCCTGGTTGAAGAATGGCACCGAATACCAGTTGCAGACATCAGGTTAATTCTCAGCTTCCCCCGTAGATGCCAGGAACTGATTAATGCGCGTGGTGGACTCACACGGTACTAACTTTCGTTGTGAATAAAAACCCATAACATGATTAGTTTCTGCTTTTGTTACCCCAACCACCCTGTCTGGCACTCCTACTTTGGAGGATGGTCCTGTTTAACGAAGAACTGTGGTAAGACTTTGTACTCTTCAAGACGAAATTTATTCCTAACAATGAAGTTAAATGGTTCTTTAATTGAATACCACATATTTTGTTTGCTAATAAATCTACGTCGACATATTCGCTTTCACACTTTGTGCTTGACCCTTTAATTTCTTTGTTGAGTATATTCAGTGCTGTAAGACTTATGTCTAAGTCATAGAATTTTCTGTTTCGGAAATGGCTCAATTCCCATTTTGTTTGGTTTTTACTGCATGCAGATAAAGATATAGTGATTAGACAAAGACATTGCAAATAAAGCAGTACTTAGATATATACAAACTTAGGTAATTCTGATGACATGATAATGTTTACTTATTCTTTCAGAGAGAGGAAAAACAAATCTAAACATTGTGTACTGTTCTAAAAGACAGGGAGAGAACGAGCATCCTCACTTTTATCATTGTCAACGACAATACCAAGAAATATGAGGTTTTTTTTTCTAAATGAAATACTTGCGAACATAGAGTAATCAATATAACCTTATAGCTAGAAATTTCAACCTTTGGCATCTTTTATTTGCTACTTGACGATGTCTCTGATATCCAATTAGTTTAAAAATGACGTTTGAAACAGTACTGAGAAGTGTGTGCAACAACGCCAAATTAACTTTCGCGGGAAGATCAAGCAACAACGTACATAAAATCAAGAAACCTGTTCAGCTGGTAAAAAAGTCATTCAACAGGGACATCGTAGTGTTATAGCCTATACTCTATTAGTTGTACGGTCAGGTGGCAGGGGACTTGGAAACTTGTTCACGGCTGTGGTGAATCATGTCGGCCCGAGCCGTGAACAAGTTTCCAAGTCCTCTGCCACCTGACCGTACAACGAATTTATTATACTGCAAAGTTTTACCCTTTAAAAGCGCGTTAAGCCAAATTTTCCTGTATTATAATCTCACGAATCGAGTATGCTGATGAAACAAAAATTCCCTTCTGAGTGCCCCAATTCAACGAAAACTGATGTCACTGGAAACTCACGTCACTAAAACGTGCAGTTTGGTGTATAAATGTGCAGTCTGGTGATCGATCGACGCCGCCATTTTGGATGTTGTGTTGCACGTGCAGTGATGTTTACGGGGCACTCGAAAGGGAAACTGGCTTTACCTGGTTTTTGCCAGGGAACATGATATATGTTCCCGGCATGTTAACCAATCAGATCACGAGAAATGTCTTTGCAGTATAATAATAATAAATCTTCAGTAACCATGCAACATTCATTATGAAAATGGAAAAAATGGAAAAAATAAACACATTTACCGACATCACTGAAAGACTCGGAAGTTGACAGAGATTTCTTTTTTAGTGTAAGGATTCTTGGCTTGCGTACATCATTGTGGACAAATTTATATTGAATTTCATAGGAAACGCAATGCACCCCCACACACCCACTTCTGGAAAGGGAGGAAATGCTAGTAACTTTTCTTTTCCCGTAGTGTTTTCAAAAGCCTCTTGCTATCGTACGTTGAAACTATGAATTGCTTTGCAAAGCGTTACGACGCTTTGTCTTAGATTTAAGGGAACATAGAATATAATGAATAATTCTCACGGTTAAAATGGCCTCCGGTTATACCAACATTGATTGAAACTAGAGCTGTTCCTGAATGTGACTTAAGGTAAGACCTGTGTAATGGAAAATAGCTATTTACACTAAGATGTCATCCTGCAAAATTAGCTATAATCAAAAATTAGTATTATTGAACTACATTCACCTTTTCATTTTTTCCATTTTTTCCTTCTTTTAATTATCATTTATAAATCTAAAATCACTAGATTCTCAATTCAAAAAGAGATAATACTTACCTCCCTTTTCAACAAAAGTATCAAAAATTAATTTCAAGATAGACATAAACGGAATAGCTGATCCGTTAGAAATGTGCAAAAATATTATTTCTGCATCAATCCTTATTCATCCTTATTTATCAATAAATTAGAATTTTCACCGGAAGTGCATTACACAGGTCTTACCTTAATACCCCCGCCAGTGCTTTGACAGAAAAACGTGTCCAGTTCAAGTGGACACTTCTTCAACCAGGAAGAGCTGACTCTTGAAAATTGCGCCTTGCAAATCTTCAATATATGATCAATATGTGTGCAAAGTTTCAATACAATTGAAGGAAAACTGTAGGAGGAGTTTGCGACACAAAATATTACTAGTATTTTGTACACAGACGGACACACGGACGGACGGACACTCGGTCAGACACACGGACAGACAGGCTGATTCCAGTATACCCCCCGGAAAACATTCGTTTTGCGGGGGTATAATAATTGTCTTTCTTTTCTCGTAAAGTTCTGTAAAGACAAGACCTTAGATCTGCCATTGTAATAAAGAAACTGAGGCTGTTTAAATAATCGGATTGAAAATAAGCCAGGGGGTATTTTCTAGCTATTTCGAATTGCATTCTAATGCCGAATCCTAAAAAAATTTCAAAATGTCGAAAGAAACTTCTTACAGGCTCAACCAACCCTTATGGAGACAAAATACGTTATTTTCTTCATTTAGAAAAAGAAATAAAACTTTGAATGCACCTGGTGTTTGTTGAATGCCTGCCCGAAACCCGCATCCTCAAAGCTTTCTGTATTAATTACTATTGTTGCCTTACTGGTTTCCTACCGTATGTAGCTGAAATTTCGTAACTGCAAATTAAATTACTAGCCCTTGAATCTAGAATTTGAACTATGTTTTGTTTGTTTTTTCTCTAAATGTTGCTTACACCATGAGTAATCTGTATGTCATATCACGGCGACAAGGATACTTTTCTGACTTTTCTAATTACAAATCAAACAGCTTAACCACTGAGGAAACCTAAAATAGTTGCAAAGTAGAGTTACTGTTATACCGCATTCCACTAGGCCGCGATCTACGGCGCTCTGTGCGCTCATACAGAGCGCCGTAAATCGCCTCAAATTGCTGCCGAATCGGTGATTATGAGGACACTGCCTCTCAGATAACAACCAGATGACGCTCCGCCGGCGATCAAATTACGACCATTGAGATCCGATAGCGATTGAAGTGTGCATGGTCACTATCGTAGCCTCGCTAGGAGTTGCGACCTTCTACGACCTGTTTTCCCTCCGTTAGCGACTCGAGGCTTTGACCCTCCTTTCGCTCCTTTCCCTGGGTGGCATACTTTAGTTGACTGAAGAATTTAGTGTGCCTACACCAGGTGGTCACCAATGCGAAATGATATGATGACTTTGTAGGATTAAGGTCCCTCTGTGCTCGAGGCATATATGGGATGGACCATTAGAGAAAAAGAATCGGATACAAAGAAATCCGGGTACGAGCACCGAGCTCTTCTTCGAATGTACCTACTTGGTTCCTTAAAGTGCCCAGTGTAAAGCACCGATACACGCGAGGCTACCTCTGGGTTCCAAACCATTTCACCCCTAGTTGATTGGGAAACACAAGGTGTCTCAGAAAGGTTCTGGTTAGGCCGAATATCGAATCTTTGGCCTCAGCATTGATAGTCCAACGTTTTACCACTGCACTACCGGTCTGAGAGATAGGCATTATTTTATATAGTCCTCTAAAAGCGCGGTTGGAGCGCCATCATATCGCCACTTGATCGTAACGGAGCGCTATCTTATCTCCACTGGATCGTAACAGAGCGCTATCATATCGCCACTTGATCGTATGGGAGTGCGATCATATCGCCACTTGATTGCAACGAAGCGCTACTGCATCTCTAATGGTCGCTATCGGATCACATATAGAAGTGCAATGGTCGGCATACTGGAGGAACATTTGCACTCTTGAGCGATCCGATAGCGCTCCATTTATGATGTTTACTTTCAAACTGCGTTTCGATAGCGATTTAAGCGATTAAGTAGCGATGTGACGGAGTGCTGAACAGAGCGCCACGGATCTTTGTGCAAGGGAGTAGACTGGTGGCGATCAGCTAAAGATCTGTTAGCGTTAATGGCGTTCTTGGCGCTCTGCATGGCGATCCACGGCGCTCCGTGAGAGCGCCGTGGATCGCGGCCTAGTAGAATGGGGTATTACTTTATACCCACGCCAGTGATTTGACAGAAAAAAGTGTCAAGTTCAAGGGGAGATTCCACAACTAGGAGGAGTTGACACTTGAAAATTGCGTCTCGCAAATCTTCAATATATGATCAATATATGTGCAAAGATTCAATACAATTGAAGGAAAACTAGGAAAAGTTAGCTATACAAAATTACTACTATTTTGCACACAGACGGACACACGAACGGACCGACACACTGACGGACACGTGGACGGACGGACAGACAGGCTGATTCCAGTATACCCCTAAAACATTCGTTTTGCGGGGCTATAAAATTGACCCACAGAGAGAAAAAAGGCAGTCAAAAGAACGTCCACGGACCCTTCGTTGCTTGGACCCTTTGAAATTATTTTAAACTCTTTGTCCCACAATTCTGAATGCCTTTAAAAACATTGTGGGAAAAAAAGGAAAAATTTTGGAATCCATCATTGTCTCCTATACCCATAATGTCTCTACCTGCCAATTACACCTCTCATAATTTGACTTATGTCTCTACAGGTGCTTTGAATTTGTACCAGTTTAAAATTTGATTGTTATGTAAAGAGCCGAAAGGCCAGTACACTTAAGGCTACTTTAATGCGTCTTGTCACTGCACTTCTAACCAAGTTAAAAACACAACGTATCTCCGAAAGCTACCCTGCAAGGCTGAAATTCGGATCTGAGCCATCGGATTAGTAGTGTAACGTACACCGAGCGTGTGTTACCTAATACCACCTTCACACTTACGGATTTTTCTTACGAGTTCTTACGGATTGCCAACTCGTAGTCAATCGCAAGCGTCCGTAAATAACTCGTTCGCATCCGTTAATTACTCGTCACAACTCGCAGACACTCGTGAAGATCCGTGAAAGCAGAGACAAAATTTTTGACATGTCAAAAATGTTTTTACGAGTGTCCACGGATAAAATTTTCCGTATTTAACTCGTAAATAACCGTAAGTATCGTAAACCGGTTGTAACCCTCCGTAAACTACTCGCAATAACCCGTAAATGTCTCGTAAACAATTTGTTTTACGATTTGCTACGGTTAGTTTACTATTCCTTTACGGAATTTTACGAGTGCTTAAGTGACGTTAACGATTTTAATTGTGTTCAGTACGATTGCTTTACGGATTGATAAGACTTAAATACGAGCAACTTATGGATATGTGTGAGTACTTTACGAATACATATCGTATACGTTACGATTTAGAAATGGTATAAAAGCATGCAAAATTGAAGTCCATTTCAGTTGTGGGTGGACCGGTAGTGCAGTGGTAAAGCGCTTGACTATCAATCCCGAGGCCAGAGGTTCGATACCCGGCCTAACCAGGCTCTTTCTGACACACCTTGTGTTTCCCACCCAGTTAGAGGTGAACTGGTTTGGAACCCAGAGATAGCCTCGCGTGTATCTGTGCTTTACACCGGGCACGTTAAAGAATCAAGGAAGTCTATTCGAAGAGCTAGGGGCTTGTGCCCGGATTTCCTTGTATCCGATTCTTTCTCTCTAGTGGTCCATACCAAATATGCCTAGAGCACGGAGAGACCTTAATCCTACAAATTCATCATCATCAGCCTCTTTCAATTGTTATCAAGACGTCACAGAGGCCTGATCTCTTCGATATACAACATCTACAAGCCAAAATGCAGCCATCAGAAAAAAGCCGACGCGTTCACACGCCTTCGAACCACCACTACCACAGTTAGAGCCCGCTGAGATAGAAGATCGCCTGCTTTCCACTGAACTACCGCAGCTGCATCAAAAGATGATGCTGGGTGTCGGCCAGGTCCTGCACCAAAATCTTCTGCGTGCTGAACGTCTCCTCTGCCTAGGAATATCTTCTTGCTGATGGGCATCTTCCCGTTCTGCTATCGTTGAAGGAACAACTGACTAAAGTTTTGATATGATTGCAATCTGTGTCTTTCGTATGCCATGTTGTCTCGCTGGATGTCAGCTGTTGAATGATGATACACAGAGAATTGAACGCTTTTAGCACAAAAAAAAACCAAGACTCGTAAAAAACCCTAACTTACTCTTAACTATTCGTAACAAAACATTAACATGTCGTAATTTACACGTATATGACTAGATTAATCGTAACCATCCGTAATGTACTCGTAACAGCTCTTAAAATGTAACATGCTCATATATGTCCGTAATAACTCGGAACAAATCGTAGATACTTGCCGTAAATACATCGTAACAACTCGTAATGAATCGTAAATGTACATTAATTACTCGTAAACCGCTCGTAAATGAGGCCAGATCGTAACAATCCGTGTACTTTTACGGATATGTGACATCCGTAACCACTCGTAAGAAAAATCCGTAAATGTGAAGGTGGTATAACTGGGTATAGTATTTAAGCGATCTGTCTTGGACAGGAACTGTATAAAACTGAACAGTGTCAAACTTAAAACTGAAAACTCCAAATGTCTGCAAGTATATACACCAGCATGCTCTCAAAAAAGCACAATTCCTACCTGTTTCTATCTCTGACTTTTAAAGTTCTACTTGGCTGGAGTTCCACAAGGGTCTGTTCTTTGACCCCTTCTCGTTCTAGCTTACATTCATGACAATGTAAATAATACGGAATCAAACGTAAATCTATTTGCTGATGACACTAATTTGTCCATGGTTGTAGGTTGTCCCTATAAAGCTAGAACAATTTCACAGACAGACATCAATAATAGTAAAAGATTGGACAAAATATGTCTTGTTTGATTTAATCCCTTACAATGGACGTCTTTTTTTTTTTTTTTATTTAATCCCTTACAATAGACGTCTTGTTTGATTTAATCCCTTACAATGGACGTCTTGTTTGATTTAATACCTTAGAATCAAATGCTCAGATAATATCTTGCAAGCAAAAAAGACCCATTCATCTCGAGCTCTTTGTCTACCATCAGAGTAGGTCCATAAGCATCTCAAATTTGGAACCATTTTTAATATTGGTTCTTGGTATAGCCCAGTACATCCTCGGATACCCCAGGGTCTCCCTATTTGCTACGCTACATCGACCCTGGGACAATTGACTAATAAAACTTTGAATCAGCCGCCGAAAATCGATACGAAACGTCATACCGTACGGTCCACTCGCCCATCACAAAATGATGATAGAACCAATGAAAAGCCAGCATTCGGCCAGCGGTAAAGCGAGCCGCCGAAAATCGATACGAAACGTCATAGCGTACAGTACAATCGCCCATCACAAATGATGATGGAACCAATGAAAAGCCAGCATTCGGCCAGCGGTAAAGCGAAGGAAATTCAACTAATTGTCCCAGGGGTCGATGTAGCGTAGGAAATAGGGAGACCCCGGGGTATCCGAGGATGAGCCCTGTAAATCATACTTTAACTCTTTCCCAAACAACAAAAGTTTAGACTGGTCCAAATTAAAAGCATTCGCAGACGACAAAATAAATGTGACCGAAATATTGAAATTTGTTCTGGAAAGAGTTGAAAAAATTAGGGAAAAGGAGAAAATGCTGGACACACCAGCATTTTCTTCTTTTCCCTAATGTTTTCAAATGGCTTTTTTCATGGTCGTAAAAATCAGGGACTGTTTGGTAAAGGGTTAGCAAAGGCATGGAAGAGATTTTGAATTATGCAAAGACTAAAGATGGGCCTAGATTGAACATCCCTTCAAAGAATATAAATTGTTCTTTTATCCGTTCATTCCTTGAAAATTCTGGGCTAATCTATCGCAACACCAAAAAGATTAAATTGAAAAAGTACAGGACGAGGCAGCACGAATCGTGCAATGGGTGTAGTAAACTTGTGTTTATAGCTGATCAAAATAGGGAGTCTGGATGGTAATTACTATATGACAGAAGGTTTAATCACTAACTTAAATGTAATATTTCCAAATGGAAAAGGGCTAGCGCTCCTACCTATTTAACCCTTTCCCAAAAAATCCCTGGTTTTTAAGGGTCTGGAATAGTAGCCTTTTGAAAACATTGTACCTATTTAACATTGTACCTATTTAACCCTACTGAACCCTTTCCCAAACATCCTACTACTTAAATGTCCAAAACAATCCCTGGTTTTTAAGGGTCTGGAATAGTAGCCTTTTGAAAACATTGTACCTATCTAACATTGTACCTATTTAACCCTAGTGAACCCTTTCCCAAACATCCTACCTACCGGTATTTAAATGTTATAGTACCTATATCGCATCCTCGGATACCCCGGGGTCTCCCTATTTGCTACGCTACATCGACCCCTTGGACAATTAATTGAATTTCCCTCGCTTTACCGCTGGCCGAATGCTGGCTTTTCATTGGTTCCATCATCATTTTGTGATGGGCGAGTGGACTTTATATACGCTATGACGTTTCGTATCGATTTTCGGCGGCTGATTCAAAGTTTTATTAGTCAATTGTCCCAGGGGACGATGTAGCGTAGCAAATAGGGAGACGCCGGGGTATCCAAGGATGCCTATATCGGACAAAAGTACATCTTCCTATACACTGAGGCGTTATCATAATTTATAAAATATAGCTTACAGAACTAATCTGTATCTAAAATAGTTTTTAACATCTGTTGTTAATGATTGGAATTTTCTACCCAGTGATATATGAAATTTAGACTAAAAGTTACATTAATCGTGTCAAACCACTTCCAGAACAGCTTTACCTCTTCGGAGAAAGGAAGATTTAGGTTATTCACACCAATAAAGTGGCTAAATAGTTTACTAATCAACATCTCTATCATAGACATTTAATTTATTTCCCTATATGTGCTAATTGTGAAATCGAATCAAATCAGTTTCTTTTTTAAGAGGAGCCTTACAATTTTCAGAACGGTAAACCGGCGTATTTCCGGGTATGTACGATCTGGTGCATATGTAACATAAAAGCTAACAGCCATAGGTTCTCACGCTCGGGTCATAAATATCTATATCGTAAATTCCATAGTAAATTTCACTGTGTCTGGTCCAGCTTGTCTGAGAATGAGTACAGGTCAGGTAAATCATACGATACGAGGTCAAGAAGACCCGGAATCGTTTTGACTTATTTGGGCTGACGGGGCGGCGTATCCCATGATTCAACTATAGCATAAAACGGCCGCCTGAACCGCTTTGGGTTGGATTGTTGAAAAGAATCTTTGGATAGAATTTTTGAATTTGAAGTTTTGATTTGGGTTATTTAAGCTAGAAGTGTGGAAACTATGAGACGTTATGATTAAACTATAGAAACCAGAACACAACGCGACTTATTTATTTCCTGGAGTTCTTTTAACTGTGGTAGCATGAAGTGCCACATAAACCGATTTGGTGCCGTGACCAGGATGTAAACTGGATTTTTTCACTTTGCATCTCGAACTTGGGATTATTGCGGGGACAATGTGATAGTGCTGACCGTGGACATTTCAGTCTTATTGTGGTTTGGAAATACATCCGGAGCTTGGAACAGGCAGTAAACCGTAAGTTGTTTTCTATTTCTGTTTCTCTTTTGTGTACAAGATGGCAGAACCAGTCGATCCGTTACCTTTTGCAACTATGGTCAGGTCTGTACAAGAACAAATGGGACGTCTAGCTACTACCATGGGGGCTCAGGGAATCGCAAAAATTGTACCAAGTTTCGATGGCTCCAATCCCAAAGAGTTTAAAGACTGGATTAAAAGCATAGAGAAATTCGTAACGTTAACCCAAGTCGAAAATGAAAGAGTTAAATTTGTCGCTTATCAGGCTAGCAAAGGCCCCGTAAGCGATTTTCTAAAGCGCTATTTGTCTCGCAACCCAGAGGAAAATTGGCGAAGGGTGAAGGCTGAGTTGCGGTCGTGTTTTGGCGAAGTAGTCGACTCGCAGCTCGCTCTCCTTTTGCTTCGAAAAGTAAGGCAGAAGCCGAATGAATCCATTCAAGTTTTTGCCGAACGACTCCTAGCTTTAGGCGAGGATGCCTTCGAAGGAGTCGGCGACGAATTCGTCGAGAGGCTAATGGTTGGATTTTTTATTGATGGCTTGTATAAAGATCAAATGAAATTAAAAATCATGTGGGAGAACCCCCTTCGTTTTGATGACGCGGTAATGATTGCGACTAGAGAACAAAATCTAACGAAACGTTTTCAGTTAAGGACCCAAAATTCTGATGCCGTCTCCTCTCAAAAATCTTTTGAGCCAGGTTTTTCTCGTCAAGGAGAATACGAACCTATGGAAGTAAGTCATGCCAGGCCAAAAGGTGCATGTCGCTATTGCAAGAAGAAAGGTCACCATGTGCGAGACTGCCGTGTTAGGAAATGAGACATACGCGCGAACATTTCTGAAGTTGATCAGGCGCGGCGAAAGAAACTTGTCTGTTACAAATGTTCTAAGTTAGGCCACTATGCAAATGAATGTGAAACTTTTAAAACTGAGGTTAATCAAAAATCTGGGCAAGCTTTAAACGCAAACCCTTCTCGAAATTAGAAGCCGTTTCGAGAAGAGGGATAAAGCAGGAAAAACGCATTATCAAAATTAATTCTATTTCCAAAGGTCCGAATTCTTTATTGATAAAATTTGAAAAACAAAAGTACAGAACTTTGTTGGATTCTGGTGCAGAAGTATCATTAATAAGTAGGCGAGTATATGATTCTTTCAAAATAAAACCGAAATGGTTCAAGCATAGTTTGAATCTGTCGACTGCTGCAAATACACCTATGCATGTAGATGGATTTTCTGAATTAACCTTTACCCTTGGTGGATTAGAAATGAGCCATAAATTTTATGTAGTACAGAATTTGAATAGGAATGTAATTATTGGTCTTGACTGGTTAAAATCACGAGGTGTGCGTGTGTATCACGATCTCTCGTGCATCCGAGTCCATGAAACTTATATCCTTTAATAGATGATATGCACGTAGCGTCGATTGCTAGAACCAGACATAAGGTCAAAATTTCCCCTCAGAGTGCTCATATCTGTCAGGTTACTGTTCGGAAACACCCTGGTTTCCCATATGAAAAAGAGTATGAAGTGTCGCCCATGGAAACAAACACCTTGATTAATGAACCTGGATTATTAATACCAAATTCGATTTGTAAATTGGCACAAAATCGCAAAATTCCTGTTATGGTGGTAAACACCACGAACAAATTTATTTCACTAAAAAAGGGACTACCTTTAGTATCTATCAAACCTTTTAATTCTTCGGAAATTTCTTCAATACAAAATGAACAAATACAATCTGAAAACAAACAGTCTCCAAACCTCGATTTAGAACAGTTCGGAAATATAGACGTTTCACCTGAATTGAAGCATAAGATATTACCTATACTACAAAAAAACTCAGATTTATTTGCAAGTACAGACGCCCAGTTGGGACATTCTAAAACAATAAAAATGAAAATAGACACAGGTGATCATCCTCCCATCAAACTAAGACCTTATCGTGTTCAGCTAAATAATAGGAAGGTTATTGGACACGCAGTCAAAGAAATGTTAGATGCAAAAATCATAGAACGCTCAAGATCAGAATGGTCGTTTCCGATCGTGATTGTTGACAAAAAGGATGGTTCCAAACGCTTTTGCATTGACTTTCGCAAATTAAATAAGATAACAAAGTCAAATTCATACCCTTTACCTGTAATTGATGATATTCTTGCGATGCTAGGAAAAGCCAAGTATTTCTCAAAATTAGACCTTCCGCTCCAGATATTGGCAAATAGCTATGGATGACGAGAGTAAGGAAAAGACAGCATTTACTTGTCACCTTGGCTTATATCACTTTAATCGCCTACCGTTCGGGATCAGTACAGCCCCTAGTGTGTTCCAAGAGCTAATGAATCGTGTTCTTGAAGGGTTAAACAATTTTTCAATCGCTTATTTAGACGACATTATAATTTACTCGGAAAATTTATCCCAACATCTGGAGCATATACAACAGGTGTTTGACCGCCTCAGACATCATGATTTACGAATGAAACTAAAAAAATCTAGTTTCCTGAAATTACAGACGAATTATCTCGGATTTGTGATAAACGAACGCGGAATTCAGCCGGAACAGGAGAAAGTGGGTGTTATAAAATCCTTATGTCCACCGACTAATCTAAAGGCGTTAGTAGCTTCATAGGTATGTTTAGTTATTATCGACGTTTTATTCCTCACTTTTCTCATATCGCTGAACCCATTATACATTTAACTCGAAAGTATGCAAGATTTGTTTGGACGGAGAAATGTCAAGCTGCTTTCGATGAACTAAAAAGAATTCTCTCGCAACTACCACTGTTAAGCTTTCCAGACCCTAACTTGCCGTATGTGCTCTATACGGACCCATCTACTCACTCTGTAGGAGCATGTTTGACTCAAGTTTTTGAAGAATCAGATCAAAAAGTAGAACGACCGATTTACTACCTTTCACATAAGCTAAGTGATACTCAGTCTCGTTGGTCAACTATAGAACGTGAGTGCTATAGTATTTTTTATACTAATATACATGTATATTTATAACTAAGCTCGATCACTATTTGCACAACGCAGAATTTACTATCAAGTGTGATCATAAACCCTTGAAGTATTTATTGGAATCGCCAATGCAAAATAAAAAGGTCTCACTATGGGCTTTGACTATCTCGTCGTACCGTTGTAAAATAGAATTTTTGAAAGGGTCAGAAAACTCGGTAGCTGATCTTTTGTCTAGGGTAGACGATAACACGAGTCAGAACAATGATCCCCTGTTACATGACCTAGACATTTCCAGCAAAACTTATGAAATAGGTGCCCTAAATTCCAATAAGTTCAGTCCCAAAGAATTTGCCAGCTGTAAGGCTACATTTCCGGACAAGGTTGTGAAGCCATCATATAGGTCAGGTCTAAATATGGTGGAAGAGCAAGAGAAAGATGACGTCATACTCAAGTTGAGGCAAGACTTGAAAAAAGAAAAACTTTCCCCGGCCGTTGCTAGGAAATATATTTTGCTGGATAACATCTTGTTTTTTATCTCCAAGGCGGATACTGACCCAATTTTACGTCTTTGTATCCCAAAACAGTTACAGTCAGATGTCATATCTGAATATCATTCAGACTTAGGTCATATGGGCACTGACAAAACTTATACCGCAATACATTTAAAATACTGTTGGCTCAACCTTTATAAAGATGTTACAGATTATGTAAATAAATGTGTCACTTGTCAATTAAGAAGTTCTCAACAGCCAAAACCACCTATTCAGGAAATGGATATTAGCCCTTTTGCTTTTGCAAAGTTGGGATTAGACTGCTCTGGTCCTTATCCTACTTCATTCAGCGGGAATCGGTATATTACATCTTTCATAGATTTATACAGTGCCTGTATTGAAGCTTTTGCATGTTCAGATAAATCGGCCCAGACATGTAGCGGATAATTTCTAAGGAAGAGTAAGTACTTCGCGTGTGTGCAGTTCGATCCTTTATTTACAACTGATTTATAATTCAAATACAAAACGTACAATTACAAACATGTATACAATAACAACGTGACGTCAAGACAGCATACGAGAACGCACACAAAAATACTGGAACTAACTAGCATTCTCCCTAAGAATCATGCAGATGGTGATAAGTGACTAGTCACAGAATTCATTCGTTTTACCTCCATTTAATCAGACTTGTTGAAAAACTTTCCCAAAACAAAGCATTCCGTTTTTCTGACAGTGGTTGCCATGGAAACGAGAAATCAAAATTTCATGGAGATTTGTCGAAAGTTGTCAGCAAAAAAATTGAAAAATGACACTTTTCATGGTGGTTTTTGACAAATCCTTATTATGTAGATTATCTATACTACTACTTATGTCAAAAGGAGGACATGAGTAGTACTCGAAATTACATAGAAAAATAAAAAATGTCACTTGCATTGTGATGCATAGCAACAGAAGTTTAGCTATAGAAACCAGTTTTTCAAACTTCCAATTTTGAACATTTTCAAATCAAATTATCTTCTAACAGCAAAGGTGCATAGGAAAAATACATATAGTGCCTGAATGAGCAACATCTGTTTTTTTACAGCCAACAATAAAAAAACTCAAAATGTTTATAATTTTTGTATCCATGGCAACAAAACTATTGACCCGTCAGTGATTTTGCAGAAAAGTGGCAATTTCAAAGCAAATTATCTCTCTTCTGCAAAGAGAAATATTTACAGTGTATTTATGTATTAAATGATCAACATCTGTTCAACTAATAAAGAAAAATTCAGTTCTGCAACAACCCAAATATTAGTTACCATGGCAACCAAACTATTCAGCAGTTTGCGATTTTAACAAAAATCAGCATATTCAAAGTAAATTTCTGCCTATTTAGATTATCTATACTACTACTTGTGTCAAAAGGAGGACATGAGTAGTAATCGAAATTACATAGAAAATATAGAAAAATAAAAAAATGTCTCTTGCATTGTGTTGCATAGCAACAGAAGTTAAGCCATAGAAACCAGTTTTTCAAACTTCCAATTTTGAACATTTTTAAGCCAAATTATCTTCTAACAGCAAAGGTGCATAGGAAAAATATATATAGTGCCTAAATGAGCAACATCTGGTTTTTCACAGCCAACAATAAAAAAACTCACAATGTTTATAATTTTTGTAACCATGGCAACAAAACTATCGACCCGTCAGTGATTTTGCAAAAAAAGTGGCAATTTCAAAGCAAATTATCTCTCTTCTGCAAAGAGAAATATTTACAGTGTATTTATGTATTAAATGATCAACATCTGTTCAACCAATAAAGAAACAATTCAGTTCTGCAACAACCCAAATATTAGTTGCCATGGCAACCAAACTATCCAACAGTTTGCGATTTTAACAAAAATCAGCACATTCAAAGTAAATTTCTGCCTATTTAGATTATCTATACTACTACTTGTGTCAAATAGGAGGACATGAGTAGTAATCGAAATTACATAGAAAATATAGAAAAATAAAAAATGTCTCTTGCATTGTGTTGCATAGCAACAGAAGTTAAGCCACAGAAACCAGTTTTTCAAACTTCCAATTTTAAACATTTTTAAGCCAAATTATCTTCTAACTGCAAAGGTGCATAGGAAAAATATATATAGTGCCTAAATGAGAAACATCTGGTTTTTCACAGCCAACAATAAAAAAACTCAAAATATTTATAATTTTTGTAACCATGGCAACAAAACTATCGACCCGTCAGTGATTTTGCAAAAATAGTGGCAATTTCAAAGCAAATTATCTCCCTTCTACTAAGAGAAATATTTACAGTTTTTTTACGTATTAAATGGATCCACATCTGTTCAACCAACAGAGAAAAATTTAAGTTTTACTACAATCCAAATATTAGTTACCATGGCAACGAAACTATCCAACAGTTCGCGATTTTAAATCAGCACATTCACAGGAAACTACCGCCCATTAACAAAGGATTACATGGATAAGTAATACTTAAATTACTCACATCTGTTTGTCAATATCAAAATGTAAAAGAATTAATTAATGGCCCAATCATGTTACCATGGCAACCGAATCAATGAACCATCACAAATAACAGGTTGTTCAAAGCAAAAAAAACCCTTCCAGCTAAGAAGCATCTGAATAAATTAAACATACTTTAAATGATCAATATGTGTTATGCACATACAAAATATAAAAAAGTATTCAACACCTCAGAAAAAGAAAATGTTACCATGGCAACAGAACAGTAAACTCATTCCCATAAAATATAGCAAAGCCAGTGCAAAGTATCTTCCACTGACTAAAAAGTATTTTATTAGTTCCAAAAACATTTTAATAAACCAAATACCTAAAAGGAAATGTTTCAAATGCTTCTAAAACAAGTAACCATGGTTACCAAATCAACATTGATTTTTAGCTGTACTGGCTGAAAGCCAGCAGAGCTTATGTCATGGTATGGTTTCCGTCGTCTCTCTGTCTGTTAGTCTTTTTCTTGTTTACGTGATAAAGTCTGCATTTGTTTTCAGATTTTGGTGAAACTTGCACAGTTTGTTTACCTCCTCAATATCTTCAACCCTATTGGTTTTGAAAAAAATCCAACAAACAATTTAGGAAAAGCAGCCATTTGAAGTTTAAAATTTCCATTTCTTGTTTAAGAGATAAAGTCTGTATTTGTGGGCAGACTTTTGTGAAACTTGCAGTTTGTTTATCTCATCAGTAGCTTCAACCCTATTGATTTTGAAAAAAAAAATCCAACAAATATTATGGGAAAAGTAGCAATTTAAAGTTGAAAATTTCCATTGCTTGTTTACGCGATAAGTCTGCATTTGTGGCCAGATTTTCGTAAAACTTGCAGGGGTTGTTTATCTCATCAATAGCTTCAACCGTATTGATTTTCGATAAAAAAAAAGTCCATAAACAGTATAGGAAAAATTTCCATTGTTTGCGTACGCAATTTAGTATCCATTTGGTATCAGATTTTTTTTTAAACTTGCACAGTTTTGTTTATCTCATCAATAGCTTGAACCACATTGATTTTAAAAAGAATCCAACAAACAGTGCATAGGTATGGGAAAAGTAGCCATTTAAAGTTGAAAATTTCCAATTCTTGTTTAGGAAACGAAGTCCACAGTTTCGATCCAGTTCTCTTTGAAATTTTCAAAGATTGTTTGGTTCACAAAGGGATTGAGCTCTATTAAGAATGAAGAAAGTCTACTGATCTGTTCAGGAAAAGCAGCCATTTGATAACTTAGAATTGCTTACTGTACAAAGTCAACCTTATTTGTTATACTTCTTTGAAATTTGCTAGGATTGTTTAATACAAGGTGTACTGAAACCCTATCAAATTTGGCTGGATTCCAAACATTTCTTTTTCAGAAATTGCACTTCATTTTTTGCACTCTTTGTTCAATTTACCATCTGTCTTAGTGGGTTGAAGCTCAATTGTAAGAACACCCCATTTTGTGGTTGTGTTTTGCCTTTTTTCATTTTGCACCATGAATTTATAGTGGATGCTAGCAAAAAACTAAAATCACTACCAGTAAAGCGATTTGACAGTTAGATTGAGGAATTGTTTTCGGGAAATACTAAATACAAAATGATGGACAGCGGTGAATAAAATTTTATGAAAGGAAGTGTTACCACTTTTGTATTCTGCACTTCTCCTCAGAGACAACTATCCAGCTGTGAAGTTAGTTCAGCTGCATACAAAATTTAAGTATGGAAAATAACAATATCAAAGGGCAATAATTTTTAAATTTTGCAATCAAGAGTTATGGCTCTTGTGCACCACACTTCTCTTTCATGAGATCTATCCATCTGTGAAGTTTCTCAAATAGTTTTTGTGTTATGCTCTAGACAAAATTTAAGTGAGAAAATAAAGGGCAATAACCCTTAAAATATGCAATCAAGAGTTATGGTTTTTACGCACTGCACTTCTCTTTTATGAGAGCTATCCATCTGTGTAGTTTCATGTTTATATCTCAAATAGTTTTTGTGTCGTGCTCCATACAAGAAATTGGGATGTGAAGAGGAATAGACAGAATGAAGGAAGAATGGACAGACAGACAGGCGGACGGATGGCTACTATTATCATATACCTAGCCACATTTTTGGCGGGGATAATTACATGTAGCATGTATGCTACTTTATGAATGAAAACTAACATGCCATGAATTATATATAGAGGGGTATGAACATTCTTAATTGTTGGTCATTCTATTCGATAGATTATTGTATTTTCTCAATTTTACCGATATGTTGCTACTTTGGCTGCCATGGTTACCTAGAGTATGATATGATATGCTCATTGTTATTTTTTCATGGACAACACATTAAATCAATAGTGATTTCTAAAACCAAAGTTATTCAGTTTACTTACTCTTGTCTCTACAATTATGCCTTGACAATAAGCAAAAATTGCAGTTTTTATGCCAGTGTCGAGATTAAGGTTGCCATGGAAACCAGAGTTTTTAAAGGAATAGAATCCTTTCGAAAACATTCTGACGAGGACCATGGCAGGACCATTTCTGTGAAGTTTCATCAAATTTGGATGGGTAGTTTCAGAGAAGAAGATGTTTGAAATAGAATTTAACGTATGCACGCCCGTACGCACGCACACACACACCAACAGACACACAGATGCAAGACGGATACCTGGCCATGACATAAGCCCGCTGGCCTTCTGCCAGTGGAGCTAATGAAACTGACATGCCATGAACCATATATAGAGGGGTATGAAGATTCTAAATTGTTGTTCATTATATTCGACAGATAAGGGTTTTTCTCAATTTTACTGATACATTGCCACTTTGGCTGCCATGGTTACCTAGAGTATGATATGGTATGCTCATTGTTATTTTTTCATTGACAACATGTTAGATCAATAGCTATTTCTGAAACCAAAGTTATTCAATTTACTTACTCTAGTCTCTACAATTATGCCATGAAAATAAGCAAAATTTGCAATTTTATGCCAGTGTCGAGATTCAGGTTGTCATGGAAACCAAATTTAGATACAAAACCAAAATATCTTGTTTGCAGCTTTTCAAATTTGTATTAATACTTAATATGTCATATTAACTGTTCTTCAAATATTTGTGTTTAGTGGTCATTTTTTTGCATAAAATGCAGCATTTTTCAAATTTTACAATCTGTTGTCACTTTGGTTGCCATGGTAACCTGACCTAAAAACATTTTGACCTTTTTTATTTTTTTATTTGGGACCCAATACATTAGTCTTTATGCCCAATATAGAAACCTTAAATCCTAGCTTTGCTGTTAGGAGATAATTGAGATGGAAATTTGTAAATTTAAGCCACCAGCAGAAATGCGAAATACAGCCTTTGTTCGTTGCCATAGAAACACATTCTGCAAGCTTATTTTTGCTATTGCATTCTTGATATTGTAAGCCAATACATGGGTGATTATGTTATAACACAGCTGACTGTACTTTTGGTGACAAATATGTTGTATTAACTTCAAAGTGCTTAATTTTTCAAGTTTTAAAAAGCAAAAAATATTGTTCTGAGGGCAAAAACTTTCTGAGGCCGTTGCCATAGTAACAGCATGACAGTAAAAGTTTCCCTTTGGCTTTTGAACTTTTGTGACTAAAGGAATCAATTGCAATAACTTTTTTTGGTATTCTGAAAAAGTCACTTATCACCATTTCTACAGGGCCTGCATGATTCTTAGGGAGAATGCTAGCTAAAACAAGACGCGGGAAAGACAAAACGACGTTGACGTGTTCACGACATTCTCCGGGCAACACAATGATTTATCACGGAATCTAAACAAACATAGTACATGTATAAATATCAGATAATTCAAATGTCCTATAAATCTTTAACGGTAAGAATGTGCACATGTGAAGTTCACTACGTCTAACTAGTGTTCGTTATTTCCAACGGATACAATTCTTACTGGTGTCGTCGTTGAATCCTTCCTAACAGGGTGATGTGGGATATAATGCACTGTTTTCTGTTGTGGTTCAGCTGGATCCGACGTATCACATATTTTTTCAATAAAACCTCTTTTTTCTTGGTCAGCAATGATTTCTCCATATTTTTTAAATATATGTAGGTTCTCTCTCAGTCGTCGTATGGTCGACTCTGTTCTTCTTTTAGCTATAGAGTAGTTTGAGGGCAATGTCGGATGTTCTTCCTTCCAGGGTAACTTTGCAATGTATTTTTTTCCCATCAAATGTTATGGAATCTCGTTGATATTCCTCTAAGTAATCTGTACCTTTAGTTTCGGGCTTGTCTGTAATTCCAATACTCTCCAAACTCCAGAATTTCTCTAGCGTACGTTCTTCAATTTCATGGGAGGTAATTATGTTCAGCATGTGATTATTGGCCTGACTCGGTTGTTTCCCTTGCATAAGTCCCGAAAGTAAGTATCCAATTTTTGACTTCACTGCGGTGGGTCCGTTTCCGCGAATAACTTTGTCTTCAACAACTGACCAGTACTGATCTGCACCGATTAACAATGAAATGTCGAACTCATTGTCACGTGTGACGGGGTGTGCTAACTTAATTCCCTTCAAATACGGTAGTTTTGATGCGCGGTCCTGTGCTCGCGTTTGTAAAGGTACTGCTATAGTAGGGACTATGAGTACGTCGAGTTTCACTTTCTCTTGGCTGTCAGTTTTCAAATAGATCTCGGCTCGATCGAGGAGTCGGTGGTTCAAGTCTTCGTTTTTACTGCCAAATGATGCTAGTCTTATAGTATCCGTCCCTTTGCTTCTAAGATTCAGTTCATCAGCCAGTTTTTGTGTTATGAAACTTTTCTGGGCTCCCTCGTCGAATAGAATGTTCGCATAGGAACAATAACCTTCACTCTCAACTTCTGCTACGGCCGTTTTTAATAGAATGTCTGACCTCTCGTGATTTCCGTACATAATTGTAGTTTCTTTGTCTGAGTTGAATATTGGGTTCTTCGAACATATGCTTGAGTGATGTTTCCCATCACAAAATCTACACGTTTTCTTTGACAAGCAGACAGCGACCTGGTGTTTTCCAAGGCAATTAAAGCACAGTTTATTTCGTTTCACTTGTTTCATTCTTGAGTCCAAATTTCCGAATTCTTTACACTCATTACTGTAATGATTCTTGTCACAATAGGCGCATTTCAAGACCCTTTTTTCTGTTTTATTGGAATTTCTTGTAAACCTGTCCTTACTTTGTGTGTGGAACATTGCTGTTGCTTTTTGTTCCATCAGATTTGTGCTGGAATTTCCGGCCTCCAAAATGTTAATTTCTCTGTCAATAGCCCTTCTTAAATTAATCAAATTCCAGTTGTTGTGCTCATTTTCTCAGGCGAGATTTTTTCTCAATTCATTGGGTAACTTGTCCAATAAGATCGGCACTAGCAGACTTCCATAAGTTTCTTGATTTTGATTTAGGGACTCTAATCCGCGAACGTAACTCTCCATTTTATCATAAAAACTTCTAAGGCTTGGAATATTTATGGAGAGACTTGGTAGTTGGAGTAATGCCTGCATAGTAGCATGAATAATCTTGTGATGTCCGTAACGCTCACGTAACAAGTCTATAGCTCTGGAGTAATTTCCGTGTGTTAAGGAAAATCCTTCAATTGTCATGGCGGCTGACACTTCTAACTGAGATTTCAGGTAGCTAAATTTCTGGACATCACTTAGGTTTGTGTTATTATGCACGCTTGACTCGAAACTGTCCCAGAAAGTCTGCCATTGTAGTATACTACCATCAAAGGTTGGAAGTATTAGTTTCGGAAGTTTATGATGACTTGATGTAGAGTAAAAAGAGGCGTTACTCACAGTTGGATGATCCCTATTCATTTCAGTTCCCTGACTTACACTGAACCCTGGCGCGGTGCGCTCCTCTCCCCGGTAAGTAGATTCAGTTGATCGATCGTTAGTCGTAGGTACTGGCCTATACTCTCTCTCCCCGGTGATTTCTGGAATCTGTTCGTTACTTTGAACAGGCTGACGTGTCGAAGTAGTGGTTTGTGGTAAAACCCTGAGCTCCACTAAGCGTATCTCCAGCTCTAACGAATATTCGTCTGTTTCAATGATTTCTTCTTCCATCCCGTCTTCGTCCATAAGTGATAATATCTTCTCGTTGAGAGTTGTAAGCAAGTTCCATTTCGCTTCTAAGTTTTCCAAAATTTTGTCGAACTCCGTGCGTTTCTCATTTTTCTTTGCATCTTCAATTTTCTCTAACAGCTTCGAAGTAGTTTTTCTGTGAGCAGAACGCTGTATAATGAGTTTACTTAAGGTAACTTTAGACATCTTCAGGTTTGGTCACGGCACCAAAAAATGTAGCGGATAATTTCTAAGGAAGAGTAAGTACTTCGCGTGTGTGCAGTTCGATCCTTTATTTACAACTGATTTATAATTCAAATACAAAACGTACAATTACAAACATGTATACAATATTCTAACATGACACGCGAATTCCACTCTATAAACACAGTGCAAGGAAAGCGTGGTAAAATCTGCGACAATCCACGCTGAGTGACGTCATTCTTTATCGAGTGACGTCAATCACTGAGTGGGTTATTCAATGGAACATAATCTTCATCCGCGTTTTTACTCTTATGTTTGAACTTGTTTTCCTGTAATTAAGAATTGACCATGTTAGAATCGAAATAATCTTCTTTCTATCGTGGTATATCGTTCAATAAACCACGTTGTGAGTTATGAGGCGCAATGAATAAACCACTCGGGCTATCGCCCTCGTGGATTATTTATTGTGCCTCATAACTCACAACTGTGGTTTATTGAACGATATACCACGATAGAAAGAAGATTATTTCTTAAACAACGTGACGTCAAGACAGCATACGAGAACGCACACAAAAATACTGGAACTAAAACAAGACGCGGGAAAGACAAAACGACGTTGACGTGTTCACGACAAGACCATAGCACAATTACTTATTGAAGAAATTTTTCCAAGATTTTCGTGTCCTCTAGAACTTTTAACTGACAATGGCTCTGAAAATGTCAACCAGGTCATGAAAGAGACACTTGCTGCAATGAACATACACCACGTTACTACGTCATTCTATCATCCCAAAAGTGCAGAAATGGTCGAGCGTTCCCATCGTACAGTGATTTCTATTATTTCTAAGAAATTCGCTACCGAAGGAATTCGTGGGACAGATGGTTAGGATTCAGTTTAGCGGCCATGCGATTTGGGGTAAACGAGTCAACAAAACAATCCCCCTTCTTTCTCTTATACAACCGTGAAGTCGTTTTACCCATTGATAATATTCTAAAAGCCAGAAGAAAATATCAAGGTGAAGAACCCCATAAGATAGCCTTAGAACAACAGCGTAAGAATTTTCTTCTAGTACATGAAAATAGAAAGAAGGCACAGAAAAAACGAAATGAACGAATAAATAAAACAAGGTCATCTAAAGTCGAACTCAAGGTTGGAGATCCCGTGTACTACAGAAACCATAAACCTAAATCTAAGTTAGACATAAAATGGCAACCTTACTATCGTATTATTGAACAAACATCACCAGTAACTTTTATAATAAAACACACTCTTGATGGCTCAACGACAAAAGTGCACGCAGAACATTTGAGATATGCTGACTTAGATGAATGGGAAATTTCTAAAGATCAGACTGGAAAAAGGTTGCGTCCTGCACAGTATGTAGTTCCACCCCTTGACCCTAGCTCAGAGAGTGAGAGTGACGTAGATAAAACGAGGTCAAATAAATTAGTAGATAGGCAACGTAGAGACAGAGAAAGCAGCCAATCAGAAGACAATATTCCGTTGGCTGAGTTGCAAAATAGAATAAGGTCACGACAGGCCAGGCTTAAGTATGAAGATAAGCATATACCTGTAGAATATGATACTTCGATCGAGTCCTACTTTTCAGACTCTGAGTCAGACGACTAGTCGCCCCCCCCCCCCCCCCCAAATAAGGCGGGGTCATGCTTGTTTCACTGAAATCGTATCACATCAAAGGTCTTTGAATAAATTAACCGACCACGGTTTTGCGCCATAAGTATCCACGTGATACCATGAACTTAGCGAATTTTCCTGTTTTGGAAAAGGCTTCATTTTTTTTTGTGTGTGTGTAAATATTCACCTATATATTTTTTTATATATCGTTTCAGAGGAAAATGTACCGGCAAACGTTATACATTTTGGCAGTGTTTTCTGTTGTACTACATTTAGTACGCGCCGTCGAAATAAGAGACAATGTGATTTTTCATAAGATTAATGAAAGTTCGACTACTAGAGCGAAATGGCTAGCTACCATTGTGTCGGACTTTGACGAGTTTAGTAATTTTATGTCTTTAGTCGAAAAAGACATAGATAGAATTGAAGCAGGATTAGACGTGAG
The DNA here is from genome assembly GCA_943736015.1 of Tridacna crocea. Taxonomy (NCBI): domain Eukaryota; kingdom Metazoa; phylum Mollusca; class Bivalvia; order Cardiida; family Cardiidae; genus Tridacna; species Tridacna crocea. The sequence goes on from OX031063.1 coordinate 51,164,877, forward strand.
TCTAAATTCATTTAAGATAAATGATACTAAAATTGAGGCATTAAGGAATGTTTTCGAGGGTTTGAGAGAAGAAACTAAATATCTTCGAACCCTGAAGGAGAATACTGAAACTGAAGTAACGCAAATCATGCATCAAGTACATAATAGTTCACAACAACATCGTTCAAAAAGATCATTACTTCCTTTTGTAGGAGAAGGATTATCTTGGTTATTTGGCGTAGTGTCTGATCGAGATCTCAATGAAATTTGATTTCAGGTGAATAATTTAGCACTTAACCAAAAGCATGTTGAAAAAGAATTATCCCTGATCGACGAATCTCGGGCTCTTATTCACGAAAATCGACAATCAATTATCGAAATCGTCGGAAGTATCAGAAAATTAGAATTAACGATGAAAGAAATTAAACGTGATTTTGAAAATCAAATTAGCACAAATCGATACGTCCTTGAAGTTTATGCACGATTAGTATTGGTTATGGAAGAATAAAGTTCTTATTAAGAGACGCAAGGTTCTACCTAGGCGATTAAAAATCTAAGTTAGGATACCTTTCACTTGGCTAAATATCTACCGATGTCATAAGCCCGATTATTCTAAAAACCCTTTTGCTAGAAATTCAAGACAATACACCGGATCTTATCTCCTTAATAGCCGACCCGAAACGTGAATTGTGGTCTTTTTATAAATATCTCACCTGTTCAACTTATTTTATGGACGGTAAAATAATTACAATCCTTGTTATTCCGCTTGTACGTTTAGACAGGAAATTCGAAGTCTATAAAGCGATCGCCGTTCCAACCTTATCTAAAAAAACTATAATAAATTCCGAAAATCAGTACACTAACTTCTTAGCTCAGTATCATCTTGACGGTGCGGGATTCCTAATATATAAGTCCCGGACACAATATCAGCTTTTGACAATAGCAGAGTTAAGTAGTTGCAGTAGAGCTTCGGTTCGTTTCGGTACAGTTCGAAACCCTGTATTTTCGGTAGCCTTAACCAAAAGTTGCATGATCGAATTATTCATGTCGAGAGAGAATGATGACGTTACTTCGTGTGTAACACAAATATCTAACCAAATGTTACCCACTGCTATTTACCTTTTCGATATCAATTGGGTTGTTATTGCACGTCAGGACTTAACCTTCGCTCTCGTGTGTAATTCGCGAGTACACGGCGAGAAGAAAACCAAGTCCCACGTGTCTATGATTCAGGTAAAAGACGGATGCACGGCCTCAAATAAACACTTTGCATTATTCTCTCCCTATATTATGGGAAAATCGGTCAGTACAAATGCTAGGCTTATACTTCAAGCTGCAAACTTTTCGAAAAGTGTTGTCTGGAAACCGTTCGAAGAGAAGTTTTCAAATTATACAACACTTAAACTTCCTGAGCGTTTGTCGGCAGTCAAAGACATGACTTTAAGCGAATTGATGCTAGAAATGGAATCAACATATGACGTCTATGTTGATTCAAACGCGTCTGTGCTCAAAGCTCGGCCAATTTGGTCTTTTGTTAGTCCCAGTCTCACTATGGTGGTAGTTATTTTTCTTATTTCATATTGTTGTTGTTGTAAGGGTAAAAAGTGCCCTACATGTTCATGTGTAAGGTATCTGCCAAATTGTATGCGTAAGGAGTTCCAGAAAAAACGGAAACAAAACGGTTCGATGGAGAAAATCGAGCTCCGAGAGTTGGAGACAGGTGGAAAGAACCCGCTTACCGTAAACCCAATAGAAACGCTTACGAGCGACTCAGACTGTCCCAAATTGTATCCTATTCTATTCGGCAAGAATGCAGAATCAACACTCAACTAACTGTCGAATTGGTGATGGTCTTTTCAAATATGGACTTTTGATAAGAAAACAGTTGTAACATGAGATAAACGTCTGTTTGACTACATTTAATTGGACTCTTGTTCCGAATTCCAACCATCTACGTCATTAACACTTACGCCCATACCCGGGTCCAAACATCTACATGTAAGTTCCTGAACTTTTCCCCAGACCGGCATATTTCTCTTGTGTTTGGAAAACCAAAATTCACGGAACACTAAAAGTTAATAATAAAGTACCATGGAATTCTACGACTATCCCTGCTGTGAAATCTGCGGAATTAAAACTCTTTATACCTGCGCCGGTTGTTCTGCCGTTCTAGACTATGTAAATCAGGAACATCATTGTCCCGAAAAATTGGACAAGGTGGAATACCCAGTGCTATGTGGAATTTGTGATTCGGACTTTGATTTTCCAATCAAGGTTCAATTGAGAAACAAACGGAAAATAAAGGCAAATCTCGAATGGAACGAAACATATTACATTTTACTCCAATCAAACTTGGACATTTTACACCAAAGACTAGAAAACTGCGTGGATGCATCCACAATCACCCAGACGGCTGCTCAGATGGCTTGTGGGGCAGCCGATGCTCTCTGCCGACTGCCACGATTTAGAGAGCTCTATCCATCATCAAGACGCCACACATCGACAATGGAAAAAAGCCAAAGGGACAGAAAAGAATTAAAATGAAGACAGATTTTTTTTTTCCTTTGTGTGTTTTGTTTTGTTTTATATGTATAGTGTGTTAAAGATGCCTATCTACAGCCGGTGAGCAGAAAAGCTGTTAATTTCGAAAAGAAAAATAGAATGGTACAGAAATCTGTCCTTTGTGTACACAAGGATAAATTACTGACATATATGGTGTAATTGAAAAAAGAAACACGGGGGTTTGTGTGAAAAATCGAAAATTGGCCAGAAGAAAACTGGCTGACGATCGAAGCTGTAAACAATGGCGGTGACTCACGTAAATTTATCGTTGGTTTCCGCCTAGAGTCGGATACGGTGTAACTTATATACAGGCCTCGATCTCCATCTAAAAATAGAGGCTGCAACTGAGAAACATCCATTTTCCTTTATTTACCGCATCAAGGCCAAGGTCAAATATAGTCACGTTACAGAATGCATGATCATCATACGAATCTACCCGAATGTATAACGGATATCGAAACTCTTCGATTCAAAATTCGGAAACGACCAGTCTGTTTACATTGAAGGCCGCAAGTCCGCCAAATGCATTTTCTATCAGGCGTAATCTAAGCAACCTTGCAACCGTCAGGCGCAATATTTGGCATAGATATATAAAAATGACTATATTTTTATAAAATGAAAACAAAATGAGTTAAAACTGGCTTAAAATGAGTATTATTGCCTCTTTAAGAATATTCAGTTAGTGACAGACTTACTAGAATACCGTTGGACAATATTTAGTATAGTGAATTTCATTATTGTAGTATAGATTTAGTCTTTTGTCGTAAAGTTCTGAATCATTTTTTTAAAGAAAGTTTACAATTGATTTTTTTTCACATGACTTCATGTAGAGGTAATATAATTTTTACTTCTCTGTGCTGTATACAATTTGAGTTATCAATGCCTTGAGAAGTTTCACCGGCGCGATTGATGTCCAATGGTGAGAAATTTCCACGTGTAGTATACAGACATCCAAGTATTTGCTATGTCGTACCTTGTTATGATTTGTTTATGGTTTTCTTTGTCAGTACCATCATTATGTTACTGACTTAGGTGGGGAGGAATGTAACATAAAAGCTAACAGCCATAGGTTCTCACGCTCGGGTCATAAATATCTATATCGTAAATTCCATAGTAAATTTCACTGTGTCTGGTCCAGCTTGTCTGAGAATGAGTACAGGTCAGGTAAATCATACGATACGAGGTCAAGAAGATCAAGAATCGTTTTGACTTATTTGGGCTGACGGGGCGGCGTATCCCATGATTCAACTATAGCATAAATCGGCCGCCTGAACCGCTCTGGGTTGGATTGTTGAAAAGAATCTTTGGATAGAATTTTTGAATTTGAAGTTTTGATTTGAGTTATTTAACCTAGAAGTGTGGAAACTATGAGACGTTATGATTAAACTATAGAAACCAGAACACAACGCGACTTATTTATTTCCTGGAGTTCTTTTAACTGTGGTAGCATGAAGTGCCACACATATCAATCCACCAGATACAGCCGAGGGATTCGGTGGCTTCCATCACCCAAGGTATGCCGAATGCCTATCAGGACAATTGTCCCCCGAGGACAATCCCCCCCGGACCATTGCCCACCCAGGATAATTCCTCCCCTCCCGGACTAATGCCGCCCCAAGGACAATTTTCCCCCGGACTATTGCCTCCTGAGGACAATTCCGGGACAAATAGTCCGGGGGTGGGTGGGAATTGTCCTCTGGGGGCCAACAGTCCGGGGGGATTGTCCTCAGGGGTCCACGGTCCGGGGGGGGTAATTGTCCTCAAGGGGCAATTGTCCGAGGGGCAATTGTCCTAGAACCGCCGAATGACTGGTTCTCTGACATACAAAAAAATTACCGATAGCAAACTGTTTCGATTCATCTCAGCCTGACAGCAGACATCTTGGCGAGCCAAGTTTACGATCACTACGTGGATCTTACCTTGGCTGATTGAGCCCGATTTCGAGATTCCTGCGATGCGCCCTCTATTGGATGCTGGTTATTACTCCCCTTTACGTCATATTTCTAAAAGCAAATGAAATATCGTTTTACAAACGCTTACGAATACACATGAAGCGATGCAGACATCCACGTGGGTTTCCATGTTTTACCTTCTATTCGAAAGGTATAGAGCTTGTTCTATTTTTATCAAAGATGAAATGCTACGAGCGATTTCATTCGTTGCAGCTAGAGCTGGCTGCATCCAATGAAAAAGCGTGTCGGGTGAACATAAAAATCAAGCTCAATCCGCCAAGGGTAGAGTAACGTAGTGCATCGTCGGTCTTGGCTTGCGAAGATGGACAGCAGACTGACATGAATCCATACTTACCAGCATTTTCTCTTTTTTTCCAGTGTTTTTAAACGGCTTACTTTTCATGGTCGTCAAAACTCGGTATTTTGTGATAAAGGGTTAACGGTTCTGAGAAACAAAAGGCCTTCAAAAACTAGGTGAGAGAGGAGAAATTGCTGGTAATCAGTATTTCCTCCACTATGTTTTCAATAATAAAAATTATAATTTTAGCCATACTCTGACAGAATGGGGCTTAATATGTTCCATGATGCATTGAAAGTAATTACATAATTATGTACCCACGAAATATAACCGACTGACAGCCCACTGAATCATCAGGTAGACTGGTTCCTGGACGCTCAGAGAATTCAGAGTAATAGGGATAGGTTGGCTAGCCCATTTTCTTGTCTACCGACGCCTACTTCTATAAAATGGCAAAAAATATCGACTCATGTCAGCCTGCGCGAAATGCGCAGGCTGACACGAGTCGATACTTTTTGCAGATGCAATGCATTATCTCCCGCTAGATGCCATTCTACAAATACTCATCTATCTAACTTGGGCATCCTGGGTACACAACCGAACCACCTTTCTACGCGACAACCGTTACTTCGAATTTCAAACTAAAATAAACGTTTACTCAATAATACGCTACCTGATGCAATTCATTCAGCTAGGATCAGCAGTTTAGAGAAATCTGGAGCCTGATTTTTCCTCAAACATATTGATAAAACCCATTTTCTCCGTTGGTACTTATAGCACGTAACACTACATTCTCCCCGATAGCGGGGAGAGTAATGCGTCATATAAAACAGGTCGAATCTTCGAAGAATATGACATGCGCAGACAACGGATGCAATAAAACTTTTTATACAGCATGTTTCAATTCTTTATTTTTGGTTTTAGAGTGTTCAGATGGTAGATACGGGGAAGACTGCAACCGCGTCTGTGGAAAGTGTCGCTATGGAAACCCCTGTAACCGTATCAGTGGGGTGTGTATGAGCTGTGACCCAGGGTATCTTGGTCTATTTTGTAACATGTGTAAGTATAGATATAAAACGGTGATTACTCTTTTGGCGCCAAATATAGATTACCAACTCAACCTCTTCTACACTGATCCTGCTAAATCAGAGAAATGAAATTATTACACTGCAAAGAAATTTCTCGTGATCTGATTGGTTAACATGTACCCTGGCAAAAACCACGTAAATCCAGTTTCCCTTTCGTGTGCCCCGTAAACATCACTACACTTGCAACACAACATCCAAAATGGCGGCGTCGATCGATCACCAGACTGCACTTTTGTGTACCAAACTGCACGTTTTAGTGACGTCAATTTCCAGTGACGTCAGTTTTCATTGAGTTGGGGCACTCAGAAGAGAATTTCTATTTCATCAGCATACTCGATTCGTGAGATTATAAAACAGGAAAATTTTGCTTAACGCGCTTTGACAGGGTAAAACTTTGAAGTATAATAAATTCGTTGTAGGGACAGGTGGGATGGGAGTTGGAAACTTGTTCACTGCTGTGTCAAATCATGTCGCCACCTCGCCTTCGGCTCTGGGCGATATGGTTCACCACAGCCGTGAACAAGTTTCCAAGACATCTGCAACCTGCCCGTACTACTTATACTGTCCAGCCAGTAGAAATCAAAGTAATGACAGATTAGCGAATTTGAAACAAGTGGCTACTGTAAAAATTTGGTTATTTATACAAGATTGAAGGCAAATTGTCAAATTCGGTAATGAAGGAGTCTCCTATAGTTCCATCGTATCATTCCGGTTATAAAATCCTATCTGGTCTAATCCAGATCTGGTTCAATTCATTGATTTTGAAGAAAGCTCTTGACCATTTACTTGTCGTAATAACAAAAATGTCATGAAAAAGTTCAGTTTGTTAAGTTCAAACTCCAGCATTTTTTTCGTCCGTGTGATAAACCCTGCTGTAAAAGACCTATATATGATTTTTTTCATTCTTGTCGGATTCGATTTATCGATATTTTTCTACCCTCATATATTCCGTACCATCAAAATTTTTTTGAACATTGACAGACACTGATTTAACCTGATTGATCGCTTTTGGCTCTGAGATCAATAAGTCATAAGTTAAGGTTAAGTCAGGGGTCAGGGACAACGTCATTTAGGCCATAGTATTATTGAGCGGGCGCTTGGTAAGGGGAGGGGCTCATTTTCCCTATATAGAAGTTAATTTGTTAAATATGTCGTTATCAATTTCAGCATGTGTGGCGGGAATGCACGGCTTCAGCTGCTTACAAAAGTGCGGCCAGTGTCAAACCGGAACCACTTGTGACATAGAAACCGGAATTTGTCCCTTCGGCTGTTCCCCGGGATATATAGGAAGTCAATGCGGGGAAGCTGTGGATTAAATGCTTGGACATTTAAATTGTGTCTTATGCCCACTTTAATATCATACCGTTGGGACAGCTAAATTGTTTCAAATATTTCCTGGATTTTATCAGTTGGCCTTCTAGAGCTTAGACTCTGTATGCGCTACCTTGCTCAGAGAAACTCGACTATGATTTAATTCTCGGATGAGGATTTTTCTTATGGGCCTGTATTCACCAACCATTCTTAAGAACGTTCTTTGACTTATTCGCCAGAACTTTCTACATTTGTAAGTAACACAACTTCTGATTGGCTAAAACGAATGGTTTAGCCAAACAGAAGTTGTGTTACTTACAAATATAGAAAACCTTGGAGAATAAGACTAAGAATATTCTCAAGAATTGTTGGCGAGTACGGACCCAGCTGGTTACAACTTCATCGCCATTCCCATCGAAAATGAAAAATATGATATTTCTTTATTATGACAAAAATTGAATATATTTCTGCAGCATGTCCCAAAGGAATATATGGACTCAACTGTCAATCAAGCTGTGGCTACTGTAAAGGTAACAAGACCTGTGACGTAACTTCCGGCATATGTGAAACTGGGTGTGACATCGGTTTTACTGGGGACCTTTGTAAACAAGGTAATGAGACAGAAATTCTATCATGTAACAAAACAATCTTATGTTCCATGTTAAACGACCCTAAAGGAGAGTGTTGCTGAAAAACACTTCCGTAAAAGGAGAAAATAGTATTACTCATCATTTTTTATTTTACCATAAACATTTTTTTTTTTGTTTTTTTTTTTTAGACGCAATTGCCATAATCTTAGCGATACGTAATTTAAAATGTTCTAGTGAGCAAAATGATTCAATATCACGGTAAAAATGTATTTAAGAAATCAGGTAGAAAATGGATATTGAATGCCTGGCTGTCTGTTTGGATTAATATCTAACCTTTAAAAGTATAATCCAATTGAAACTCTACGTAACTTCAAAACAATATACAAAATGCTGACAAGGTTACTCTTTAATGTTCTTTCACACATTGAACCACAAAAGGGTTCCAATATTCAAATTTTGGTACCTCTAACAACGTCTACCTCTGTTTTAACCCTTATTATGCTAGATAACTAAACTCAAATTTTTAATTCGATAGAAAGAACCCAACTATTACTATTTCAAAGTTATGTTTTGAAAAGTAAAATCTGCTTAACGAACAGTGTGGATCCAAGATCAGACTGTACGTTCTGTGCAGTCTGATCTTGATCTACACTGTCCGCAAAAGGTCATCGAGTCGCGCTTAGCAGCCAAAGAGTAAATAGATATTTAAGGATACAGCCTTGTCTTGAACGTCTGCGTCCAAAGAAAATTCAAATTTCCTTTGCTGGTGAAAGGGCCACATAATTGTTACACTGAGTGATACTTTCTTTTCCCAGAATGTTATCAAAGTTGTACTCACCAGTGCTAGACGAAAAGAAGGTCTTTTACTGTGGTTATTGAATTGTTTTTAAAAGAATGATTTAATCAAGGAAATTGTGCTCTGAAATGGTTATAAAATCATCAAAGAAAAAGAGGGAAATGCTGGCAACCACCACCAACAACAACAAATTAAGTCAAGTATACAAACTTGTTAGCAAGAAGAAAAAAAAAATGCTCAATATTACAACTTTCTTTTAACCCTTTCCTAAACAATCCCTGGTTTTTACGGGTCTGGAATAGTAGCCTTTTAAAAACATTGTGGGAAAAGGAGAAAATGCTGGTAACCAGCATTTTCTCTTTTTCACACAATGTTTTCTATCCTATCATAGACGGAAATTATCTTTTCAGCAAGAGTTGAATTGTCGTCTGCAAATGCTTTCAATTTGGTTTAGTCCAAAAGTTTGTTGTTTGGGAAAGGGTTAAACGAATGACTTAAATCAAGGAAACTTTGCTCTGAAATGAATGTAAAATCATCATAGAAAAAGAGGAAAATGCTGGCAACCAACAACAGTAACAAATTCAGTCAAGTATACAAACTTGTTGGCAAATAAAAGCAAAATATTAAAACTTTCTTTTAATGATAATTTCCTCCTTTTGGACATAGAATCATTTTGAATGGTAATACAGTTTGTCATAACGCTTATATTGAATGGTAATACAGTTAATCAGTTTGTTGTTTGTTTCTTATAAGCAGCTTTCCAACAAGAACCCGGGTCTTTGTCTAAATCAGAGAGTATCGCCATTGGGGGAGCTGTCGCAGGCGTGGTGGTCTTCCTCATCGTTGTTGTGGCAGTTTTGCTGTTCTTTAAATTCAAGTAAAACAATTTGATCGTACTTTTGTATTTGAGAGGAAGTTTGTTTATAGCGTGACTAACATGATTACCTCCACTTAAATTATGCAAAAAATGTATATTGTGGTTTTCTACCGAAATGTTCGATGCATCAGTCTGTTAGTTCGTGTTATGTGCCCCAGCTAGGAGCATTCGCATTTTCTTTTTCTTCATTTGCTCTCTGTTTGGATCAACCATTAGGGACTCGTCCAATATAGATTCATTAATGTCGAATAAAGTCTTCTCTGTAATATCATGTCAAAGGGACTTCAAGTCGTCAAAAGAACGGCAGTTGTTAAAAGGCTAAATATGTCAACATAATTTTGATTGCTTGAAAGAAGCATGGCTACTACTATTTGTGCTGAAAAAGTTAATCTGAATTAATTTGAGCCGTGCTCTGGCAAAAAGGGGCTAAATGCATCTGCGAAAAGTATCGACCCTGGTCAGCCTGCGCAGTCCGCGCAGGCTGACCTGGGCCGAAACTTTTCGTTATAGGTCAAATTTCTGTTTTTTCAAAAGACCAGTCTAACTCATGATTTAGTCGATTATGGAAAAATTGGCCATTATGGATCCATAATTATGTGACAACTTGGGCTAAAAGCATGTTTAACGTAGTTGCATTAAGCCCCCTCTTTTCCAGAGCACGGCTCATTTATTTTGATTCATATTCAGGGAGAAAACACAGACACCCCATACATACAGCCCGAATTCCAAGGCCGATCTGCATCCAGCTACAGAAATCCCCGGAGTCTTTCCACTGGAACCTGTTGCTGTTGACAAAAGTGCTTTGAAGAAATAAACAAAATTCTCGACCTGTCTAAATTTAAAGACATCAAAGTTAATGTCATGAGACTCAAATTACTGGACTTATTTTCGAAAAAGTACAAAACATTATTTAAAACAAGGAGAAAATCTTGGCATAAATAAGCAATTTCCTTGTTAAAATGTTTCTATCGGGATTGTTTACCAGGTACGTTAAAACAAGGCATTGTTTGGGAAAGAATCAATTCATACATAATCGCTGTTTCAATAATATCGGTTCGTTTAACTTTAGAATCTCAAATCAAAGCTTAGTTGGTTGTTTTGACTTTTAGGCGTGAATTCAAATTTCTTGTACCGGTAAACCACTGATAAAGACTACAAAGAATATTTTCTATACAGTCAGACAAAAGCATCACCCGAACAAATTTAGTCATATTTTTTTTAATGGATAACCTTTTATTTGGTATATTTTCAAGCTATGCACGGACCCACTAGACAAGTAACAGGCTGATTCTTGAGCCAAATGAAAGGATGGCTACGGGAAAACTTTCCGACGCCCAGAAATGGCAAATTGTGGGCATCAGTAATGATGGTCTAAGCACATGGGCTATTGCTGGTCAGTTTTGGTGATACTTAACTTACATGTATGTTTGACTGTATAATATGAAACCTGGTTGTTCATTCAACTTTTTAGCTTTTAACCCTTTACTAAACAGTCCCTGGTTTTTACAACCCTGCGATAGAAGCCTTTTGAAAACATAGTGAGAAAAGGAGAAAATGCTGGTAACCAGCATTTTCTCGTTTCCCACAATGTTTTCTACCCTGCTGGAAACATATTTCAATTTTTGAGCTACATTTATTTTGACGTCTGCAAGTGCTTTGAATTTGGACCAGTGTAAAATTTTGTCGTTTGGTAAAGAGTAAACGAAATTGCTATTCCATGATAGACCGGAAATGACGTCAGTTTACCACTTGTGTTATTGATCATGTGACATTGCCTTACTAATATTATCTTGGGGTCATTCAGATATGGATACCGCTACCCCATATGTTTAGTTTTGTGCAGAAGCAGCCATTGACGTTCATATTTGTAGATAACCATCCTGACATCTTACATCTTTGGTACATCATAGATCTACCAAGGCATTTACAATACGGGTTGACATATGGTCATTTTTAATGTATATTATATTTCATGTGTCTATTTTTAGACATGTTATGGGTAAAAAAATGTCGTAATTTAAGCTGGGATGAATTATATCCCTGTCACAGTGAATGTTTTCCTCCTGTCGGAAATCTGGAACTACTTTTTCCTAGAGGGAAAGGTCCGCGATAATAACTCGTGCCTTACGGCACTCGTTATGTTCGCATACCTTTCCCTTTTTCGGCAAATATTTCCCCATATAAACCATAAGCTGATGAAATAAACTCTATATATCGTATTGATCAGCGGATCTGTGCGAAAAGGGGTTTAACTCTTTCGAAAAAGGGTTTAACTCTTTACCAAACAACAAAATTTTCGAAAGCATTAGCTGAAGACAAAATGAATGTGACTAAAGAATTGAAACTTGTTTTAGTAAGGGAAGAATAACATTGTGGGAAAAGGAGAAAATGCTGGTTACCAGCATTTTCTCCTTTTCCCACAATGCTTTCAAAAGGCTTCTTTCACAGGAGTGTTAAAAGTCGGGATTGTGTGGTAAAGAGTTAATGCATCTTAGTCATGAAGAATACAAAGTAATTCGTCGCTTGATATTGACCGATGTTATCTATAAACTTGCTGAATCACGAGATAGTATGGTCCTTTGACACGCAGGAAATGTTCTGTTAGAGAAAGTCTCGAGAATGTCAGCCTTTGCGATCTGCGCAGGCTGACATTGTCGATAACTTTTTGAGAGGCAATAAATCGCCTTTTCACGAAGCAAGATTCAGTTGTATGCATTGTGACTACGGGTTGTTTCGTTATGATTTTGATTGTATTTAACTAATTAGTACATATATGATCTATCAATAAATACAAAAAAAAAAAACCCTCTTTATCTTGTTTTTAGTTCTACTGGCTTTCAGCCAGCAGAGCTTACGTCATGGCGTGGTTTCCGTCGTCCGTCCGTCCGTCCGTCTGTCCGGCCTTACGAGCCCGATATTGTGGGGTTAGGGGTCATTTGTCCATTTAGTCTCTATGGGGTTCCTTCCGTCCATCTGGTAGGTTAGGGGTTAGGGTTAGGGTTAGGTTTGTAGGGTTAGGGTTTGTGGGGTTAGGGTTAGCTTGTGGGGTTAACTTTGTGGGGTTATTTGGGTGTATTGAATAAAGAGCAATTCGACCTCACAAGGTCCGTCTCGTAAGACCGTCCGTTAGTCTTTTTCTTGTTTACGCGATAAGTCTGCATTTGTTGCTCGATTTTCGTGAAACTTGCACAGTTTGTGTATCTCATCAATAGCTTTAACGCTATTGATTTTGAGAAAAATCCAACAAACAGTATGTGAAAAGTTGCCATTTCAAATTGAAAATTTCAAATTCTTTTTTACGCGATAAAGTCTGCATTTGTAGTCAGATTTTCGTGAAACTTGCAGAGTTTGTTTATTTCATCAATAGCTTCAACCCTATTGATATTGAGAAAAATCCACGCTTCAACCCTATTGATATTGAGAAAAATCCAACAAATAGTATGGGAAAAGTAGCCATTTTAAGTTGAAAATTCAAATTCTTGTTTACGCGATATTGTCTGCATTTGTTGCTAGATTTTCAAGAAACTTGCACAGTTTGTTTATCTCATCAATAGCTTCAACCCTATTTATTTTGAGAAAAGTCCAACAAACAGTATGGGGAAAGTAGCCATTTCAAGTTGAAAATTTCTAATTCTTGTTTATGCAATAAAGTCTGCATTTGTTGCCAGATTTTCATGAAAATCACACAGTTTGTTTATCTTATCAGTAGCTTCAACCCTCTTGATTTTGAGAAAAATCCAACAAACAGTATGGGAAAAGTAGCCATTTCAAGTTGAAAATTTCAAATTCTTGTTTACGGGCGGGATACTTCTAGTTTGTCTTTTTGCATAAGGAATTCCTAATGAATGCTTATTTAAAAGCAAAATCTCTGCCAGTAGAGTATATTCAGGCCCTTCAGGGCCTTCTAGTTTTATCACATAACTCTCCTTGTTTTCAATGTATTATACAGCCATTACGAATTTTCTTATCTCACACGAGTGTGAGATTAGAAAATAGTGCTGTATTTGGTCTACACTGTAATTATACGCTTCATTTCTAAAACATAGCTGACCAAGGTTACTGAAAATCATTAGTGGTCCAAATTCTTAATCATGATAAAGTAGTTAATTTAATCACTTTTAAACTTAAAATAAAATCAATATACGCAAGTTTCTTCGGAACTTTTTTTTCGTTTGTAATGTACCTGTCAAAGTAAGCGCACAGGCTTCATGTAAATTTCACTACATATGGTACATATATGCTTCTGGTTTAACACAGATTGGACTATAATTCTTGTTATACAGTAATGTGATTAAAATAATCTGACATTCGTTGGCTTTTGACGTAAAAATTTATTAAACTCGTCCACAAAAAAATGTTATTAAGCTCGCCAAAGGCGCTAGGCTCGGATTTTAGCTTACTTAAAAAAAGATCCACACATTTCAATTATTTTAAGAGCTAGCCTCGAGAGCTGTTGTCCGGATATAAAGACCTTGTTTATTGGAGTTCGAATCAAAACAATTTGGATTATTTAACTTTACTGGATTTTCTAGTAAATATAGTAAAGGGTGAGGGAAGAAATTTCCTCGAAATTAGTCTGGAATCCTGTTAGACGGAGTTTACTCATTTTCATTCTCTAGGAAAAGCTCAATTAACATCTTAGAAAAAACATGGCACATCAGGAAGACTCCGACTCCGAGGTAAATTTCAATATCAACCATCCTGGAGGTGGAGAAGATGACTATAGAGGTGAGGATGGAGATAATAACTATGTATCACCTGAGCGTAGGTACAGACAGAGTTCTCATAACATCAAACCTGATCCATTCACAGGTGAGGAGGATTGGGAACAGTATATTTCATATTTTGAGGACTGTGCTGACCTGGCACAATGGTCGGAAAAAGAAAAGTTACTGTACCTGGCAACTTCATTAAAGCACAAGGCAAGGCTACATTATAGCTCTCTTCCGGCCCATGAAAAGCGCTCCTATCGTTTGTTAACTACCCGACTAGAGCAGAGGTTTGGAAGTACTAGACAAACCACTACATGGTTATCAAAAATTCAGAACAGGACAAGGGGCAAAAACGAGTCAATTACCACCTTTGAGGATGAGATAAGGGCTATATGCCCAGAAGGCGTATGTGTCACTTGGATCAGCATATTCGCAAACCAAGACTGACTATTCACGACGTAAATCTACCCTTGGCGGATCAAGCTTGATTTTTACATTCACCCGATACGCTTTTTCATTGGATGCATCCAGCTCTAGCTGCAACGAATGAAATCACTCGTAGCATTTCATCTTTGATAAAAATAGAACAAGGTCTCTACCTTTCGAATAGAAGGTAATCATGGAAACCCATGTGGATGTCTGCTTATCGCTTCATGTGTATTCGTAAGCGGTTTGTAAAACATTCCATTTGCTTTTAGAAATATGATGTAAAGGGGGGTAATAACCAGCATCCAATAGAGGGCGCACCGCAGGAATCTCGAAATCAGGCTCAATCAGCCAAGGTAAGATCCACGTAGTGATCGTAAACTTGGCTCGCGAAGATGTTGGATCAGAGGCACAAGTTCTAATTTAAAGGATAACAGGGATCTTGATGCTCTGAGAGATACAATCAAACGGATAGAACGACTCGATAAGCTTGAAACCTCCGCTAGAAAAGGCGACAAGGCATGCTTTACTTGTGGATCTACCGATCACCTCTATAGGAATTGCCCTAACAAGGATAAGCAGAAAAAGAAAACTTCAAAATACCAGGGAAACGCCAAACCATCAACCCAGTAGGTCGTGGGGTGACGGATGAAGACAAAAATCGACCTATCTATAGTAATCTAACATTTAAGGCCAGCTCAGACCCTATATCAAGGATTGGGCAAGTTGGTAGGATACCATTTAGATGGGATAATGGTTTATACATTCAGGGTAATATCAATAATAACGAAATTTCATTTTTGCTTGACAGTGGTGCCAATGCAACACTAATATCTGAGGAGACATATGACTAGATTGGCGGGGAGAAAAGTTTGCCACTTTCTCATCGCGACTTGCGAATTCAGGGTGTTGATGGCGCCAATATCAAAGTGCGTGGATATGTTAACACAAATATCACTTTTGGAAATTATACAGCAAAAGTAACTGTAATTGTCTGTGATATGTCCCTTCCAGGAATACTTGGTCAGGACTTTATCATGGAGAATGTCAAGCAGTGGAATTTTACATTGAAACTTTAGAATTGTATACTAAGGATGGCAGTGTAAT
Organism: Tridacna crocea; assembly: GCA_943736015.1. Taxonomy (NCBI): domain Eukaryota; kingdom Metazoa; phylum Mollusca; class Bivalvia; order Cardiida; family Cardiidae; genus Tridacna; species Tridacna crocea. The sequence continues at coordinate 51,180,575 of OX031063.1, forward strand.
TCACTGTTACTCTGGGGAAGAAACTACTACAGTCTGTAGAGTAGAGGTCAATGAGGGGGTAGATATCCCAGCAATGAGTTGTATGTTTGTTTCTGTTCAAATTATAAAATCCTTCCCTAGGTAGCCTTCATCGATGATTCTGAAACAGAAATAATGATAACCTGAAATTGTTTAGTGGTATTATAGACATAAGTAAGGGCGATGCACTTATTGCGTTAATGAATTATACTGATAAAACTATAACGGCAGAAGTAGGGAAAAGGGTAGGGTGTTGTTACCCAATTATAGAAGATAAACCACTGTACGTGGTTGAGAAAGACCTGTGTCCAGCCTCTTTTCAGGATCTTTTCAAGACCCTAAAGTATCTGGGGAAGACCGTTTACCTGAACAGTTGAGGCAAATGTTCAAGAACAGTACAGAAAACCTGGACAACGAAGAACAGGAAAATTTTGCAACACTACTCAATAAATATCAGGATGCATTTGCTAAATCCTCTGATGACCTTGGATGCACAAATAGTGTTAAGCATACAATCAATACAGGGACAGCCAATCCAATTCGCCAGTCTGTAAGACGACAACCCTGTGGGAAAAGGGACACTGAGCGGCAAGAAAAAGAGAAAATGCTCGGGAAGGGGATCATAGAACCTTCAAAAAGTCCATGGTCATCGCCTATTGTGCTGGTTTCGAAAAAGGACGGATCAACAAGATTTTGCGTTTATTATCGGCGCCTAAACGAGGTAACAGTGAAGGATGCGTACAATATTCTGCGAGTGGATGATTGTTTTGATGCACTATCGGGTTCCAAGTGGTTCAACTGTATGAACTTGAATTCAGGGTTCTGGCAAATAGAGATGGATGAGCCGGACAAAATCAAAACTGCATTCTCTACTAGTGAAGGATTATATCATTTTCGGGTTATGCCTTTTGGGCTGGTAAATGCTCCATCCACCTTCGAAAGGCTGATGGATGATGTTTTGCGAGGCATACAGTGGACTGAGTCATTATTATACATGGACGATATAATCACACCAGGCAAAACGGTAGACGAGTGTCTCCAACGCATTGAAAACGTTTTTATTAATTTACGGGAAGCCAACCTCAAGTTGAAACCGTCCAAATGTTTATTTTTTCAAAAGTCTGCCACTTTTCTAGATCATATTGTGTCTGAAAATGGGGTTGAAACTGACCCTGAAAAAATGAAGACGGTTCGAGATTTGCCAATACCTAGGAATAACAAGGAAGTTCGGAGCTTCCTGGGTCTTGCATAATACTATAGAAAGTTTGTAAAGGGATTTTCAGACATTGCAAGGCCTTTGCACAAACTTTGCTTGAAGAAAACGCCATTTAAGCAAGTCAATGAATGGCCACGAAAGAGCCTATTGCATCACACGAAAGGAGCTTCGTGCTGTTGTAACTGCTTTGAAACATTTTCGCTGTTACCTGTATGGCCAGTCAGTGCTGTTACGCACTGACAATGCGGCAGTAAGCTGGATGCGAACCCTGAAATTACCTACCGGCCAAGTGGCACGTTGGTTACAAGAGCTTAACACATATAACCTAGAAGTGATTCACAGGGGAGGAAGAAGTCACTCTAATGCAGATGCACTTTTAGGATGCCATGTGAGGCATGCAATCATCAGCAAAAACCACAAGAGGAATTTGATTCATTTAACAATCCTGATGAGGTGTCCGAGGAGACAATAATGACTGTAGCAAGAAGCCAGGCAAATAGCCAAACCTCTGAGATGACAAACAACCAAATTCTTCTAAATGGTTGGGATCCTGTGCAAATTTCAACTAGCCAGCTTAATGACATCAGTATTGGAAAAATCAAAGTTTATCTACAAGAGGGACGTCAACGGCCAGGGTGGAATGAAATATCCGCCGCGTCATCTTTGACGACAATGGGATTTGGAAATCAAGGGAGATAAGCTATATCGGAAATTTGAAAAGGATGACGGGAGCCTTCTGTATCAACTAGTGACTCCAAAGGATCGTCAAAAAGAGGTCATCAGGTATCACTACGATATTGCTAGTAGTGGACATCTTAGCGTAGAGAAAACCCTTAGTAGAATTAGACAAGGGTTCTACTGGCCAGGGATGACCGACTCAGTTAAACGATATTGCAGGGAGTGTTATGATTACACTGCAAAAATACTGTCAAGGGAATCAAATAAGGCACCTCTCGGACAGTATCTAGTAAGAGAGCCAATGGAAAGGATAATGATGGACATACTTGGTCCTCTTCCTCTGAGTAACAAAGGGAACAAGTATATATTAGTAATATCAGACTGGTTTACGAAATGGACAGAATGTGTAGCAATACCAGATATAGAAACCAAAACAGTTGAAAAAGCATTTGTAGATACTTTTGTTAGCAGGTTTGGATTTCCTTTGCAAATTTAGTCGGACCGAGGCAGATGTTTTGAATCCAAACTCATGCAGGATCTATGCGATTTCATGGGAATTGACAAAACTCATGCCACATCACTGCACCCACAACCTAATGGTCTTGTGGAACGGTTTAACTGAACTCTGATTTCATTGTTGAAATCTTATTGCCAAGTACAGCAAAATGATTGGGATATTTATCTCCAACAAGTAATGATGGCATACAGGTCATCACCTCACAGTAGCTCTAAAATAAGTCCAAATAGGATGCAGCTAGGACGGGAGATAACTCTGCCTATGCAAGCTGTCGTCGAGCGTCCTAGGTCCGATGACTTTTCAAGGACTTTGGTGACTATGTGATGGACCTGGAGGATAATTTGCAGAAATGCCATGATATAGCAAGGTAGAATATTAAGGCTGCATCAAGATACCAGAGGAAATACTATGACTGCAGCTCTAAAAAAAGATCATTTAAACTAGGTCAACTGGTATGGCTACATGATTCTTCACGTAAAGTTGAGATTAACTCAAAGTTAGTGAACAAATGGAAAGGACCTTTTGTTGTCACCAGGACATTAGATGACATTATTTGTATGGTAAAACAGTCATCAAAAGGTCGACCAAAAGCTTACCACATCGATAGATTACATCCATATTATGGGACAAAAATTCCAAATTGGATACATGCGGAAGTTAAAAACAAAACTTAATTCAGACATATAAATCATTTAAATAAGTGGTGTTGTGTTTTTCGTTAACTCTGTTTCTTTTCTTAAAATATGGCCATGTAATTTACAAGTTATACAAACAAACAAACAAACAAAAATATAACAAGTATATGTATATGTATGTATATAAATATAAGTTTAACAGACAATATTTGTAAACTTTTATAAAATTAACAATTTAATAAATAAACAAATATGAATAAAACAATATTTGTCTCGCGTTTCAAAAAAGGATTGTATTCACGCAGCGGAGATTTCCTGTAGGTGGGAGCGGTTGTATCTACGAGTCGCGGATTTACTTTAGTTGGGAGCGGTTGTATTCACGCGGCAGAGATTTCCTGTGCGTGGACGAACTAAGTAATGGCCAAAGGTTCAGCCCTTGACAGTTACCCAGGTCACATTTGTTGAAGGAAAACCATTTTTTTCCGTTTCAGGGTTTCACCATTGTTATAAATAGATATTAGGAAAGTTCTCTTTGTGTCAGGGAGACCTGTTTGCTATGTGAGGCGATGTTCCACTCTCGGACAGCCCTGGTAAAACACCTTATCTCTGCAGAGCATCGGTGCCTGCCTGTATTGTGCCCGTGGTGCTTTGGAAAGAACAAAACTTTCACAAGAGTCAGTGACTTGGAAATTCACACGAAAACGAGCCGTCAGGATCTAACTATTCCGAAGGATCGGTGTACCCGGAGGATTATGCGAGGACAGTTCAGGCCTATGCAAGCGACGCTGCGTATGATGTAAGGAAAGCGATAAGGAATTGGGCAGAGGAACTTGGAGAGAGAATGGAGAGGATTGAAAAGTGGAACAAGGGATGGAAGGCAGGGCTACGGGTATCTGAGGAGAGAAGTAAGTCTAAGGAGTGGCTAGACACAAGAAGAGTAGTTGAAAAGGAAGCAAAAGGCACTATGTCGAAAACGAGACAGGGTTCAGGAAAAGCAGGTGGCACAGGTTCAGGAGGGAAAAAGAGAAAGGAGATTGAGTGTCATGAAGAAGAGAGGACAATTAAACAGGGTAGAATAGGTGAGAAGGCTGATGAGTTAGAAAAATACAGGGATGACATCGAAGTGGGGAATGGTATTGGGCAGGAGCAAGAGGAAAGTAAGAGGGTAATGATAGGTCGGAGGTTGGACTAGCGGGAGATGGATTCAGAACAGACAAGGATAGGGAACATGAGAAAAGGATAGACAATAGTGGGTCTTACCAAGATGAGAGAACCAAGCAAGTGAGAGAGGAGGAGAACATTAGTGAGACAAAAAGTGAGAGTAGCTCGTCTAGTTCGTCTAGTTCGTCTGATTCTATTTCAGTTGTGACAGGAAATGGAGATTCTTTAAGGGCTACGGCTTACCGTATTTTGGAAAGAGGAGCAATGCCTTTGTGTCCCCCAGCAAAAAGGGATTGGAATTCAGTCAGACAGGTGGACCTGGAGTTGAATAATCAACATCTTTTATGGCCGCCAACAAACCGGAGAGCCCTTACCCCTGATCAAAAATTGATGGCGCACGAATATGTCGCGGTCCTTCTGGAGAACAGGAGTTCCAAGGAATTTCCAGTGATATTAAGGAAAGCTTTATTGGACAAGTATGCGTTTTTCACCCTTGACGGAGAGAGGAAACCACAGGAAGAAGAGGATGAGGGGGATAAGATAGAGGCAAAGATTAGACAGTGTAATTTTTGTTATGTGATGAAGGTAGCGAGGGGAGAGATCACAGGCAATAGGACATCCTGGAACATCATCAAAAGCCCCGAAAATGCTGATCGTTGGACAGATACCCCAAGTATCTACAGAACTGGACAATGGAGACATAAAGATAAAAATGTAATACTGTAAGTGGTAACAAAACTTGGTTGTCCAGGGTATTATAGGCTATTAATGCTTGAACGTTCTATTATTTTAAGATTTTTTAAAATTTGATTTTGCAAATTTAAGTAACATACAGAGAGAGGATGTTTTCAAAAGTCTCTGTAAGCGCTGTTATCAGTAAATGATTTGTTCTAGTTCTTTGAAATGCGTATGCTCAAATTTTAACTTTGGAATCAAATCATGTTCTTTGTTTCTCTTTCTTTTTTAGGTCACCTGAGCACAAAGTGCACATGGTGAGCTTTTGTGATCGCCCATTATCCGTCGTCCGTCGTGCGTCGTCCACAATTTATTGAAACATCTTCTCCTCCTAAACCACTTGGCCAATCTTGATGAAACTTGGCAGGGATGTTCCTTGGGTGAAGCTCTACTAAAGTTGTTCAAGAGATTGAATTCCAGTCATGACTCTGGTTGCCATGGCAACCAAAAGAAAAAAATAGCAAAATCTTTGAAAATCTTCTTCTCTGAAACTAGAAGGCGTAGAGCTTTGATATTTGGTATGTAGCAACTCCTATTGGACCTCTACCAAGATTGTTCATATGATGCCCCTGGGGTCAAACCTGGCCCCCGTCCCGGGGGTCACAAGTTTGAAATATAGGAACAAAAAAGGAAAAATTTAAAAATCTTCTTCCCTGAAACTAGAAGGTGCAGCGCTTTGATATTTGGAGTGTTATCATATCCTAGTGAACCTCTACCAAGATTGTTCATATGATGTCCCTGGGGTCAAACCTGGCCTCGCCCCGGGGGTCACAAGTTTGAAACATGCAAACAAAAAAGGAAAACTTTAAATTCTTCTTCTCTGAAACTAGAATGTGCAGAGCTTTGATATTTGGTGTTTAGGATCTCGTAGTGAGCCTCTACCAAGATTGTTCATATGATGCCCCTGGGGTCAAAACTGGTTCCGCCCCGGGGGTCACAAATTTAAAACATAGGAGCAAAGAAGCAAAACTCTAAAAATCTTCTACTCCGAAACTAGAAGGTGCAGAGCTTTGATATTTGGTATGTAGGATCTTGTAGTAGACCTCTACCAAGATTGTTCATATGATCTCCCTGAGGTCAAAACTGGCTCCACCCCGGGGGTCACAAGTTTGAAACATAGGAACAAAAAAGGAAAACTTTAAAATTCTTTTTCTCTGAAAGTAGAAGGAGTAGAGCTTTGATATTTGGTATGTAGCATCTCCTAGTAGACCTCTACCAAGATTGTTCAGATGATGGGGTCAAAACTGGCCCCGCCCGGGGGTCACAAGTTTGAAACATAGGAAAAAAATAGGAAAAAATTAAAAATCTTCCCTGAAGCTAGAAGGTGCAGCGCTTTGATATTTGGTATGTAGTATCTCCTAGTGGACCTCTACCAAGATTGTTCATATGATGCCCCTGGGGTCAAACCTGGCCTCGCCACGGGGGTTACAAGTTTGAAACATAGGAACAAAGAGGAAAACTTTAAAATACTTCTTCTCTGAAACTAGAAGGTTCAGAGCTTTGATATTTTGTATGTAGAATCTCCTCGTGGACCTCTACCAAGATTGTTCATATGATGCCCTTGGGGTCAAAACTGGCTCCGCCCCGGGGTCACAAGTTTGAAACATAGGAACAAAGACTGAAAACCTTTAAAATCTTCTTCTCGGAAACAAGAAGGAGTAGAGCTTTAATATTTGGTATGTAGCATCTGCTAGTTGACCTCTACCAAGCTTGTTCAATGACGTCCCTGGGGTCCAAACAGGCCAAGCCCCGGGGATCACAAGTTCGAAACATAGGAACAAAGAAGGAAAACTTAAAAAAAAAAAAATATCTGAAACTGGACGTCATAGAGCTTTGATATTTCATATGTAGCATCTTCTAGTGGACCTCTACCAAATACGATACAATGATCCTGGGGTCCAAACTGGCCTCGCCCTGATGGTCACAAGTTTGAACATGGGAACAAAGAAGGAAAACTTTTAAATTCCTCTGTTCTGAATGAAGATGGAAACTTCATACGTATGTTCCTTATGATAGTCTGCCATGTCATTGAAAAAGGGGGCTTGGTGTAAATTTTCACTGTGGACCAATATCTCTTTCACTACAGGACAAAATGTAATTAAACTTCATCTTTTTAAGCGACAGATAATCGTTATTTGATTTTATTTCATGAAACGACATGTTATCAAAAAAGGGGACTAAATGTATAGTTACGGACCAATTACAGTCAGTTTGCCCATCCATCCACCTTGACAGATATCTTCGAAAGTCCTCAGCATTTATGAAACTTCAAACATGTTTTCCTTAGAATAGTCATTTAAAACAATTTTCCTCTGTAAGATGTGTCACAGAAAAAGGGGTAACGTTACCTTTCACATACTGGACTTGTTGAGCCCCGATAGATCAATTAATAATGTTGTGGGCTGTTAGTCTAGGTTTCCCAGTTTGTGCTGGCTTGATTACTGTCTCAGCCAACATACTTTGACATTTGATCAAAAGTTACTGAGACAAGTCTCATTCGATCTTACCAATGTGCGAATGATGTTTTAATGTCATTCGACCACCATTTTGACTAGGAAATTAATGCCTGGCCTTCCACGTTAATTCAATCTCATACCATACATAAATTATAGGCTTATTCCTTTCGCCTGTTCTGGAATACTGTTCTGGAATGTGCGAAAGGAATATTTCAGAACACAAACCACTGTTCCGGAAGTATGTTCTGAATGGAGCATGTTCGGAAAATTGTTCTAAACCATATCGAGAGTGAGGAGTCAACTATACCCCTATTTATGGAGTATCCATGTCGTAAAAAAGAACCATTGCAAATTTTGTCATGACGAATTGTCCGTCTTTCAGCCATCTTTTATCACCTAGCAACCGTTCAGCAGGTGCGCTACACCTCGATTGGATTAGAACAGTCAGAACATGTTCTGAAGAACACTGCACAATGTTCCGAAATACTCCATTGACCTAGAAGATGTTCGGAGTGTTCGGAGTAGCGAAAGGAATACGCCCTATGTGTCTCTGAAAGTGCAGAAAACGTGGTTCCCTGTGAGAAATGAAGAAAGGAACCAGTAACCAGGGCCAGGTTTTAATCACTGGCAAAAACGTATTCGTTTTCAAACCTGGAAAATTGTGCCCCCACCACCACCGGGTAAATCACTCTATCCGCCTTGTTGTATACGTAAGGAATACTGTTTGTATTAACTCCCTTTACAGTTTTGTAACAATGCGACAGTGTTGTGTTTTTTTTATCTCCTTCTCTTTGAAATACCTTTTAAAAGAATCTGCTGGATGCAACACCTTTCAACTCCCAGTAGGAAAGATAACCTTAACTGTTAGCCATTGGGCTACTAAGTGCGACGCGTTGACCTTTTGCGGACAGCGTAGATCAAGATCAGACTGCACAGAACGTGCAGTCTGATCTTGGATCTACACTGTCCGATAAGGCGGTATTTTCCCAGAGAAAGTAATTTGAAATAACAAGGTTCAGCTTTTTTACTATCGGCTGGAGACTTCCATTTTACTTATTCAGCAGGATAATGACTAAGGTTCATCCAAACGGAATATTTACTGCACTAACTTTCTTAACACCGTTTCTAATGTCTTACACCTTTGTGGTTCATTTTATCTCCGTACTGTTGAATAACATTTACAAAGAATCTAGTTCCGGGCCCCAATAACTAAGTCTGTAGCTCTGCCAATTTTTATCCCGAGGCTTTATTATAGTCATTGCGGCAGGATTCATTTCTCTCTCACCGCTGGCCGTGGCTTCGGCGATGGTTAGGATGAAAAGCATATAATTGGCTTTGAGCAAATATTGGGTAGAGTATTAGTGAAAGAAATTCCAGGAAAACATGAATAGGTACACTGGCCGCTGGCGTGAAACACCATACAGTCAATTAATCAATCAATCAATCAATCAATCAATAAGAAAGATTGGATCATGAAATATCCAAATGTAGAAAAGAGAGAGGAAAGATAACTAGCTACAAAGATATCTCTGAGCGGAATATAAATCTCTTATATCCTCTCGGCGCCATAGACAAAATCCAGGACTTATGCAGACGGTATAGATCAAGATCAGACTGCACAAAACGTGCAGTCTGACCTTAGATCTGTACCATCCGATTGTTTAGTTAAGCCTACAGGATAAAATTCTTTCTGAGACTCAAAAGTATTGTATCAAAGGCCATCAGAAAATGTCGAGTTTAAGGTAAGACCTGTGTAATGGAAAACAGCTGTTTCCACTAAAATATCATCCTGCAAAATAAGCTATAATTAAAAATGAGTATTATTGAACTACTTTCACTATTTCATTTTTTTCTTTCTCTGAATTATCATTTATAAATCTAAAACCACTATATATTCTCAATTCAAAAAGAGATAATAATTACCTCCTTTTTCAGAAAACTAACAAAAGATTCAAAAAATAATTTCAAGATAGACATAAACGGAATTTCTGATCCGTTAGAAGTGTGCAAAAATATTATTTCAACATAAATCCTTATCTATCCTTATTTATCAACCAGTTAGAATTTTCACCGGAAGTGCATTACACAGGTCTTACCTTAAATATTTGGCGCTAAAAGGGTTAACACCTTTTGCACTTTGGAGTTGTTTTATTTTAAAAGTTGACAGTGCACGTGATATCCGTTATATCGTCTTCACACTAATTTGCACTTTCAAGGAATCTACTTAACGCATAACTTCCGCCTTTTCGCTTAACCTGAAAAACCAATGTTGTTTGCGTTGGTGTAACACCATTGCTAGATCTTTGCTTCCGGGTCGTATCAGTCAAAAGTAGTCCTGTTTGATGATTTGAAAGCAAGCACTTCTGCTGCTCTGCTTTAAGAGCGAAAATAGAAGGGCAGATCTTAACCCTTTACCTGCTATAACCATTATATGAGAAACGCTTCAACCAATAGTTGAAAACCAAGATATTTCAATTTAAATGTTAATATGTTAATCTCGGGGGGAATTACCTGGCTATCAGACAATGTGGGGTATTTGTAATTATAATACGTTGTATTAATGGAAGTACACGTATCAAGTTTGAATTAATTTAAACCTTTACCAACCAAAAAAAAATTTTAGACCTTGTCTGGAGTGAAAGCACTTGCAGATGACAGTTTTAATCTGGCTCATAGCAAATTATTTGTCCTTGATTAGTGTAACAAGATATCTTGTTTACTATCCTTTCACTCATTTCCATATTTGCGGTCCAGTCTGGTCATTTCTAAGAAGCAGTGGTCATTACCTGGAATTCTAAAAAATACTTCTACTACATGTTACCTAGGTGATTCAGGTATTTACACTGTAACATATACAGCCGTGGCATATTGAAATGAGTGAAAGGCATTATCTTCCGCTAGATGGCATTCTGTAAATACTCATCTATCTAATTTGGGCATCCTGGGTACAGAGCCGAACCACTTTCCTACGCTACAACCGTTACTTTGAATTTCAAACTGAAATAAACGTTTACTCAAGAAAACGCTACAATTCACTCAGCTATGATCAGCAGTATAGAGAAATCTGGCGCTAAAGCAGGTCTCATTTCTCCTCAAACGTATTGATAAAAGCTATTTTCTACATTGCTACTTTATAGAGCGTAATATTACAGTCAGCCCGCTTTCGGGGCTAGTGATGCGTCATATAAGACAGTCGAATCTTCGAAGAATATGACAAGCGCAGACAACGGAGTGAAAGGATAGTAAACAAGATATCCATCTTGTTAGATTAGGTAGAAAACATTGTGGGAAAAGGAGAAAATGCTGGTTACCAGCATTTTCTCCTTTTCCCACAATGTTTTCCAAAGCTTTGTCTTTGAGGGGCGTTAAAAGTCGTCATCGTGTGGTAAAGGCTTTAACTGCGTAATATTTATTTCTGGATATCGAATTCTTTATGATATGCAGGTCTATACGTGCGTATGTCAATCTGATACTCCTTTTAGATATAGAGAAAAAACCGTGGTATATCAAAAAAAAAAAATTATATCATGGGTCATATTGCATGGATATTTGCATAGTTGAAAGATAAATCTATAATTAATGCATGTGTTACCAGATATATTGACTGTTAGTGTTATTCTTCTCATTCATCGAAAAGTCTATGGTTTCATGTCATTGTTGGGATTGGGCACCCTCCTGGAAACTTACTTGGTTTTCTACCTCTGCGTGAAATCGCATATTAATATTGCATTTACAACTACCCTTCGTATGTTTTAAAAACTAATTGTTGAATTCAAGCACACGCCTGGAATGTACATGTATACATATTCTTAAGAACATAGAAGTCGTAACAAGTGCGTAGGACAGTCAGTATCCTTGTCTTCCCAGGGTTTAAATATCAAGACGATAACCACTGAACCAAAGAGAATTCGCTCCAACGCAAATCTTAGGTATTGATTTTAAACGGGATGAAGCTATAAAGTGAGAAAGGAGTGATCTCCCGTAACAATTTGAGTTACGCACCAGATTTCTGGGCTTGCTCTTTTAGAACTTGGGTTCATCCTTAACTGGATTTATGCTAAAAGTTCATGAAATGATGCAGATTTCTGGGTATTTTTAGATCGAGATTTCGATTCAATAAGACAAAGGAAAGGGAATCTCTAAAGGACGTGCATCCCCTTTGTTTTTCATCGCGGTTAGATATGATGGAAAATAAATTTCCATTCATAGGTTAAACTCAGCACGACTGCCTTAGTAACGCCTCTCACATTTGGAACTTACAAAATTTGGATTAAATCAGTTTTCCTGATTACAAACACTTGGCACACCTCGGTAGATTCCGTACCTACATCAAACTGCTAATTACTTGATCTTTTACATGGCATGCTAATTAAAGTCGTTTAGCAACGACATAAACAAGTTTGATAAAAATAATCTTTATTAGAGTCTCATTTATGTACAACAATACTTACAACCGACATAAAAGACATGGAAGTACATGTACATGAACATTCTATATAGAATTATAAAGGGACTATCATAAAAACAATGCATAAAATATTCTGCATATTCTACATACGTGGTAAAATTCAGTTGCGGATTTTACCACAAAACATAATTTTTAAAACGTTATTAAAAACTACAGTTTATGGCTATTTTCGTGTTGTAGTCTTCGGATCGCTCGGGTCGTATCCTGGGATATTTGTTATCAGCAGCTGAATCGTGTAGAACTGTTTGTCAACTGAAACCTAGTTAAAATAATTTCGATAGAAAATTCGAGACTAAAGTTGTTTTTTTTAAAGAGGAGCCTTACAATTTTCAGAACGGTAAACCGGCGTATTTCCGGTGTAATGCAGAGAAATGACCCTCCCCTACAAAATGACCCATGGGCCATTTCTCTTCGTAGAATAATGACCCGGGTCATTCGTCTACGTAGTGAAATGACATCTGGGGTCATTTCTCTACGTAGAATAATGATCCTTGTCATTTTGTAGGGGAGAGTCATTTCTCTGCATTACACCGGCCATGGAATGTAACGTACAGGTGCATATCAAGCTGCCAGATAGAGCCGAGGGACTTGATGGCTTCCATCACCCGAGGTATGCCGAATGTATTACAAAATCACCTTACAGAAAGTGTATTTTTGACCAGGTTATCTCTTTTTCTCCTTAGTCTTTTCAAAGTAAAAGTAAGGGTTCTTTTGTAGTGGTATATCTCACAGATAGATATATCTATAGATATGTTTGAATTCATGAAGGTTGTGTACGTATACGCTTGTAAATACTTCCTTGTTATAGAGCAAAATATGTTGTTCTAACGTGGTAGAGGTTTGGCCAAGGGACCTAGAGGTCCTAAATTCGACCCGGGGTAGAGGTAGAGTAGGGCCTATTTGTCAGAACTGGTGTTTTCTTTAATTACAAAAAAAATGTGACTTTTAGAAGGTTTTTTCTTCAAGAAAAGGCCCAACGAACTGAAAAGGGTTTAGGTAAAAAAAAAAAAAACCTAAACAAAACAAACAAAAGAAAGAACTCGAGAAGTGCTTTTAATTGGTTTTATGGGCATATAGGTTTACATAAGACATTGAAATGGTAAATTCCTAACCTGTTGTGGCATTTTTCTTTCACGAGATAAGAGATGGCTATCATGATAATTTCAGAACACTGTCGTGATAAATTAAAGTTTCCTTGAAATTTTATCAAGACAGTAAACATTTACTGAAAAAAAAAAAAAAAAAAACATATAGAGGATATTTGTTTTTTTCGGTGAAAGATCGAAATTTATTTCATCGAGTGGACATCATCGGTAATATTTTCACGTGCGGCGCAGCCACGAGTGAAAATATTACCGATGGTGTTCAGGAGATGAAATAAATTTCGATCTTTCACCGAAAAAAAACAAATATTCTATTTATTTCATGCTTTTAACCCTTTTTGGGAGGAGTTTTATCAAAATTCAGTACTGTTCTTTTCTCTTATTCCCCGTGGCGTACCCCTCCCGCATAGCAACGTTACGTCAAGCGCGAGAAATGTAAGGTATATGACGTCATATTTCGCATCTGGTTGTTAGGCACGCGCAATTTACCTAGGCAACAAGAACGTGAAAATCGGTATTTTCACTGCTGGTACCAGTGTAAGATCGAAAAATATTTTCACTGCTATTTCTCGATATCCTACCGGAAAGCAATAAATAAATCACGATAAACTTAATATCTCAACGCAAAATTTCTCAATGGTGCATGAAGCTAACATTCGAGATAAAATTATCGTGACAGTTCGATCTGCTTCTCGTTATCTATGACTAGAAAATTCATCATTTAGATGAACCCGGTAGTTCTTGACTTCACAAGAAAATAACCAAATCATCAACAATTGCAGCTTAATTGGTAAATTTAGACAAGACTCGAAATAGAACAGAAGTCTTTAAAATCACAAAGACGACTCGAAATGCCTCCCAAGAACAACTTTAAAACCATTTCGGGTAAAGGAGAATCCATAAGGTTGTAGACGAAGATGATCCGAAAACATAATTAAAGATACCGTGAATGTCAGTTAAGGGCACGAAAGCGAAGAAAATCACAATGACAGAATTGTCGCGATATTTTAATCGTGAAAATCTTTAACCCTTTACCCAATAAGGCATTTCTATGGTATCTCTAATTGACCCTAAATAACAGCAAGGATGAAGCTGTTTCTTATGTCTATACGACACCTTTTGATAGCATAGAAAACATTGTGGCAAAAGGTGAAATTGCTCGTGACGAGCAATTTCACCTTTTGCCACAATGTTTTCCAAAGATTCCTACAAGCAGCGCGTAGAAATGAGTATCTATGGAGTAAAGGGTTAATATACATAACGTAATAGATAATTGTTCCAGGAAACTCCTTTCTTACCACAACAGTTCTCTTAAATTATCGAAATGACTATCTCGCATCTCGAAGCATATATATGACACCATACTAACTACGTTTCAATCTCATTTCTGCGATAAGAAAAAAAAAAAAATTTAATTACTTCACCTTCGAGTATAGACATGCCAGTGTAAAAAAAAAAGCTTTGAGATAGTCTGACATGGCCTTTTGTGCGAGAACATAATTGAGTGATTTGTTTGGACCCTGTCATTTTGCTGAGTGCTGTCGTTTTGGTCCGAGCTCGCAGGATGAGGGTCAATACAACATGTCGATGTCATCCAGTATACCATGGTTAAATTTCATAATAGTTGATAAATAAGGATTTATACCGATAAAATATTTTTGCACATTTCTAACCTATCAGAAATTCCTTTGATTTCTATTTTAAAATTATTTGCCAGTGATATTTTTGTTAGTTTCCAGATGAGGTACATGTAGGTATTTATTACCTCCCTTTATAATGAGAATATAGTGGTTTTAGACCTATAAATGATCATTCTAAGGAGGAAAAATAAAAAGAAGTGGTTTGGTGCCAAAAGTACAATTATACTCATTTTTAAATCTAGCTAATTTTGTAAGACAGTGTCACAGTGGACATAGCTGTTATCCAGTAGGAGGGTACTGCATTTAGTAAATGCAAGGATTTTTATACTCAACGTTTTACTTCAATAAACGACGAGATCTTTCCACAATAGACCTCAGCCATACATTCTTATCGCACTGTACCATCCTATATAAGATTCAGGCCGCAGCATACGTTTTCAGTGCCCATTCGCGTTCTGACCGCCGCAGTAATAACATCGCGCCGTCAACCGCTCTTCATGTAATTAGTGTCTTATCGTACTCTATAATCGTATTGTTTTCACGGAATTATAAGTTTGTGATAGTTGAAAGGATAAATTGTCATTATCAGTGTTTGAATTCAGTGCACAGTTACAGGTTAATTTAGGAAGTGACACCATATTATAAAATAAATATAATTCATTGTAGTGTCGGAAAAAAAAAAATCTAATAATTTATTACTCTTTTTAATTTAATGTGACTGGATTATTTAGATAGCTGAGTTGAATGGAGGAATATTGAATCTTCTGAAAAGGTGTACACGTTCCTTAACGGGTTTGATTTTGTATTCTCCTTTTATTAACTAACACAAATTTGTTTCGCTTCCTTTCTAACGAACTTTGATTTTCATCTATTTCTAGTCAAATATCCCCCCTTACAGAACATAGAAAGGTTTGATGATGGAAAGTGAGACTTTTGTCTGCACACCCTTTACCCCAAATCAACGGAAAAGAACCTACTCTGAGGTGGTGAATTCTTCATCATCCTCTTACGGGTCTCCTGACCATAAACAATTGATTATGGACTCTTCTCGGGAATCGCTTGAGAACTATCTTTCTTCCGTGACACAGACGGGAGGGGTGGTCACAAGTACCCCGGAGAATAGCTCCAAGCCAAATGAGGAAAATGAGGAAAACCCTCAGGAATGTTCAGAATGGACTTCTGTAGGAAACCAAAGAGAACGCTCCTACTACCAACATAAACTCGCTCAGAATCAATCCCCCGCGTGGATGGTAGTGACAATGATTGTAGTGGGTGGCGTAAGCTTCTCAATGAGAAAGATGGGAGAAATGATAGGTCAACTTCTGACGGAAATGGGGTCAGAGCATATCAGAATTCTGAGCAATATCAATAACATCAAACACAGTGTACGCATCAAAATTCGTAGTGATATGTTCAGTAGACTAGAGAACTTCGAATTTGGTAGATTTGAAATTAAACTAGTAAAGGACAATATCGTACCAGCGAGAGGAATCATTAACGTATCACAAGACAAAGAAATAAATGATATCAAACTGAAAATCTCTGAAAACGACCAAGTATCAAAAATAACTAGTGGTAGAAATGGAAAGTCTTTGGTAGTAACGTTCAAATCGTCAAACTGTCCATTGGATATATTAGGACACAAAATTTCACCGGAATTTGAAATCCATTTTCCGTTGTAACAATTGTCAAGGTTTCGGCCATACAAAATCAGTTTGTTACAGCAATCTGAAATGTCCGCATTGTGCCGAAAACCATACTCACAATGAATGTAAATCTGACATAAAAAAATGTGCAAATTGCTTCGGTCAACACAGTGCAGCTTACAAAGGCTGTCCTGAATATATCAGATACTCAAACAAGATAAAAAATTTAAATTGTAAAACTATTGACAATCATGTAAAGAAATGCAAAACAGCTGGAATAAAACCAGAAAATTCCCTTCCCTTTCCAAAACCAGTGAAAAAAGTAAATAACAACGAACTTAAAGAGATATCAAAATCATTGGTTGGAAAAAATGAGTCAGAAATTTATGAAATTTTACAAGAAAAAATATTTGTAAATGTTGTGACGTGTGCAAAAATATCTACTCGCAACCCTTTTTCGCGGGAAAAACCGACATCCGGGACCCATCTGCGAAGTATTCACTCTCTTGAGAGCAGGCGAACCGTACGGACGTTGCCAGACGACTTCTATCCTGAAGACAACGCCTAGACAGAATAAAACATACGGTTACAGACAGATACCACAATAAGGACAGGTAATACTCCCCATTCCCTTTTTTGTTGCATATTTGGCCACTCACTTTATTTGGCGACGAGGATAAAACTTTCATTAGTTTTCGTGCACTTCAACGTAAATTTGTTTTTGTCTCAGTTTTCACGATCTCTACGAATTTTTGTTTTGTTTCAATTTAGTAAGAATTTTTTTTTTTTGTAATTTAAAGGGGAGAATTGTGGTTTAGGTCCTTGAAATTAATTTTGATATTCTTTTCAAGCCAGTATTTAGGTATTTTGGTAATTATTTTAATTTCCAAAAAACCTTAACTTTTTACAAGGTAAAGTTGATTTTCAGCTTTCACATAACTTTCAATTATATGTAAGGTACTGGTTGTAGGTATCCAGGTTTAAGTGGGTTAGGTTCTTTAGTATTTTTCAATACTTCACCCACAAATTTACAGCTTAGCCAGAGATTTGAAGATTTTGTTTTGGACCTTGTAAACAGGATTTGTGACAAAAGTAAGTGCATTATTTTTTCCTTTTGAAATTTTCGGATAAAAATGTTCAAAGTAAACATCAATACAGTCCCAGCTGAGTCTTTACGTTTGGTCAGCGGCATTGGTGAGAAAAAAGCAAATGCTATCATTAAGCACAGACAAATTTATGGAAAAGTGACTAAAGAAGCTTTTGCTTTAATGTTTTTGGGAGAAATTCCTGATGGTGCTTGGGAGCTGTTGGACTTCACTGAACCTTCTAGGTCAGATGTTCAATCTTTTGAGGGGGGAGAGAGGTCAAGTTCATCCTTCTTTGACTCACCTGAAGCAGAAGCAGCCCAACTTAAAGCTGAAATTGAGGAGACTCAAGAGTCTTTGCGGCGTTTGTTAGCCTCCTCAATTCCCCGCCCAAAAGTACTCCGTTTCCCAAGTCTGGAACAATTGATTGAGCAATTGCCAACACTTCCAAAGGAAAAGGTTGAGTTTGAAGATGCTGATACACATTTGTCATCTACGCCAACTAAACCCAAAACAAAGAAAGATTCTTTGCACACTTCTCATAAATATAATTCAGATCTTTCCACTCTCCAGGAACTTCAGGAAAAAACAGATAAACAAATTACCGAATTGCAAAATTTAATTCAAAAACAACAAAGCATACAAAAGTCATTGCAAGAATCAATAATGCACTCACAAAGAAAGGTAAGGTCTTCTAGACCAATAGAACAGAAAACGCATCTGTCTTCTAGACAGAGTGTCGAATATAGAGCTAGGTCTTCTAGATCTATAGGACAAAATGACTCAATGGATGAGTCAGCGATGGCTTTAGGGATAAAACCGTCAGTACAACAGCCGTCAAAAATGAGCATGGATGGACTACAGTCTTCTAGACTGGACGCCCATCAAGATCACAGGGATGGACTACAGTCTTCTAGACTGGACGCCCATCAAGATCACAGAGAGGGACTACAGTCTTTTAGACTGGACTCCCATCAGACAGGAGTAGATGGCATACAGTCTTCTAGACTGAATGCTATTCAGAGTAGGTCTGATTTTCGGTCTTCTAGACTGGAAACCCAGCCAAGTATTAAAACAGATAGTCAACTGTTTACTAAAGGTCAGGCTTTTAGATTGGACGATGATTATGGGGTGGTTGATGATCTTTCGTCTTATAGACAAGACACTGGTACCCATATTCAAGTAAGTAATACCAGACCAAAGGTAATTCAAAGCAATGACAATGACTTCAGTGAAAAGAAAATGATACCCACATCTTTGGACCAGGTAACTGAATTTCATCCTGATAGTCCAAATATTTGCTCTCGATTCAGGTCACGTCTCCCTAAGTCAGTATCAATAAACAAGAGAGGAGATCCACTTAGAACTCCCAGGAATTTAAAATTCGATGGAAAGACTAGTTGGTTTTCCTTCAAAAAATTATTTGATAGTTACAGGTCTGTTTACAATTGGTGTGACCAGGAATGTAGGGACTACCTGACTTGGAGTCTTGAGGGCAAAGCACTTGATTACTTCACCATTGCTACTAGAATGGGGGAAGATTACAGTTTTGATGAAATTCTGAAAAAGTTAGAAAGTAGGTTTGGATCTTGCGATCTGACCGAAACGACTAGGGTACATTTTCAAAATGCTTCTCAAAAGAATGAGGAATCTTTAGAAGATTGGGCAGATCGAGTTATGTCACTGGCAACATCAGCTTTCAAAGATCTGCCTGAAGTTTATAGAGTTCAAGAAGCAATTTCTAAATTTTGCCAAGGATGTCTGGATAAGGAAGCAGCCAAACATGCATGCTTCGAACATCCCAAAAGTATTCAAGAAGCCTTAAATGCCGTAAAACACCATCAATACATCTCACAGGCAGTTGATGGACAGAAAACAAAAAATCGCAGACGCGATGATTTTTCTGTCAATGAAATCACAATAGAAGATGTGAAAAAGATAGTTAATGAAGCTTTAACAGCAAACAAGTCAGAAAATAAAAATAATACAGACCAAAATAAAGCAAAATCTGACGAAGAATGCTTCTTTTGCAAAAATAAAGGACATTTCAAAAGAAATTGTAGAAAATACAAAGCATGGCTAAAAAGAAAGGAGAAAAAACAAAAAGATACAAAAGAAAATAAAGATTTAAACTAATGAGGACTGAGGCCGGGGACCACGTCCCTCAGTCCTGTGTCAAAGAAATAACAAGTGGTCAAAATAAAGTTGCCTTTAAAGAAAAAACGGTACATTCAGAGAAAAAGGCTTCTAGTCTTGAGAATGTACAGTACAAAGTTGAGGCTTCTAGTCTCAATAAAAGCAACCAAGAATTTAGCTTAACAAATATGCACAAAAATGAAAACATCTTGAAAGTGCATAGGGCTTGTGCCGGTTCCTCCTTCATTATTTTGAAAGTCGGGGGGAAAGTTGTTAAAGCCAGAATTGATTCAGGCGCAGAAATTTCAATTCTTTCAACTGCCATCTACAATGAATTAAAAGAAAAACCACAAAAAGTTAAAGATGTGGTCATGCAAATGGCTGACAAGGAAAATGTTTTGAATGGCTTCATCACAAAGCCTATACAATTGGGAATTGGTAATCAAAATTTCAAGGAAAGACTCTATGTGGCACCCATAGCCGATGAAATGTTGCTGGGGCACGATATCATGCATCATCTTGGTGTACTCCATGATATGTGCTCAGACACGCTCATAGTCAATGGGGAAAAAATACCAATTACCACTTATTTAAAGGATGGCAAACCCTTAGTTGCTAGAATTTCTTTGACCAGGAAAGTTGTGTTGCCTCCAAATTCTGTTGTAAAAGTTCTAGGAAAATTGACAGATCCAATTGGGGATTATTGTTTGGAACCAGAAAACATTGTTTATGAGAAAGGAATTCTAATGCCTAGAACTATTAGACTATCAGGGGGTAAACCAGTCTTATGTTTTGTAAACCCCACTGACAATTTTAAATCATTTAGAAAAAATGATATAATAGCCAGTGCATATGAAGTTGAAAATGTTTTTGAAAATCTTGGCAACAAAGATTTGGCTTTTAGTCAAATGAGTTGTGAGGGGTCTATTTCAGTGATGGCTTCTAGCTGCAATGGTTCAGATCAGACAACAAATTTGCCAAAACATTTGCAAAGTGTATTTGAAGCATCAAAATCACACTTAAATTCTAGTCAGGCGGGACATTTTGCACGGATCCTAAGGGATTACTCTGATGTCTTTGCTGAAAATGATTTTGATTTAGGCAACTTTACGGCAATAGAACATGCTATAAACACTGGAGATGCGAAGCCAATTAAGCAAAAATTGCGCAGAACACCAGCATGCTTCGTCAATGAAGAGGAAGCTCACCTCAAAAAGATGATAGATGCTGGTGTCATTCAAGAATCATGTTCAGAATGGGCTTCATCTCCCGTTCTCATAAGAAAAAGAGACGGATCAGTTCGCTGGTGTATTGATTATAGAGCCTTGAATGAGGTTACTGTAAAAGATACATTTCCATTACCTTTGGTCGAAGATTGTTTAGATACGTTGGCTGGGAATGTCTGGTTTTCTAAACTAGATGCAAATTCCGCATACTGGCAAGTTCGTGTCAAGCCAGAAGACCGTAAAAAGACAGCATTTTTAACAAAATTTGGGTTGTTTGAGCATATTAGAATGGGTTTTGGTCTAACAAATGCTCCAGCAACATTTTCAAGGGTAGTGAATTTCATTCTAAAAGGTCTGACATGGAAAGTTGTTCTGGCATTTTTGGATGATATCTTGGTCATGGGGAAAACATTTGAAGATCACATAAGAAATTTGTGTGATGTCTTGCAAAGGTTCAGAGTACATGGCATGAAATTAAAGCCAAGGAAATGTGTTTTCTTTCAACCAGAAGTGGAATTTCTGGGGAGAAATGTCAATGGTAATTCCCTCTCAATGACACAGAAAGACACAGAAACGGTCAGAAATTGGCCTGAGCCAATTTCTGCAAAAGATGTAGAAAGGTTCCTTGGCCTGGCAAATTATCACAGATTATTTGTCAAGGATTTTGCAGAATTAGCCCAACCCTTGTACAAACTGACAGGGGGTTGTCCTTTTGTTTGGGGAGAAAGGGAGAAAAAGTCCTTTGAATCTTTAAAAGCAGCATTGATAAGCCCACCAGTGTTAGCAATGCCTAACACAACAGACCAATTTATCTTGGATGTAGATGCATCCAATGTCGCCATAGGTGCTGAACTTATTCAAGTTCAAAATGGTGCAGAGAGAGTCATTGCTTATAGCAGTTTCTCTCTAACACCAGAGCAAAAGAACTACTGCACTACCAGAAAGGAGCTTCTCGCTATAGTTAGATTTACAAGACAGTTTCGATACTACCTTTTAGGTAATATCTTTACTGTACGTACAGACCACTCCAGTCTTACTTGGTTATTGCGGTTCAGAGAACCGCAAGGCCAGCTAGCTAGATGGATTGAGGAACTATCTCAATACCATATGATAGTAAAACACCGTGCGGGAATCAGACATGGAAATGCGGATGCACTCTCAAGGATCCCTGATCCTTTAAGTCCGTGTTCTGATTTTGTAGCTGGTATTAAGCCTGAAGATCTGCCATGTGGAGGTTGCCACTTTGCTCAGGGATAAACGATAAAACAAATTCGACAGATCTTTGGAATTTTATTAGAAAGATTAAAGGAATTCCAATCCAAACCAACCCTCCATTTAAAATAAATGATGCAATTATCACTAACCCAAAAGAAAAAGCATCACTTCTAGTAAAACAATACGAAAAAATCAGCAGTGATGACGATTATAGCCGCAGTTTCATTGAACAAAAATCACTGGCAAATGAAATATTGAAACATCATAACCCAAGACAAGAAGCAGAAGATGGCATTGATTTGCCTTTTAATAGTGACTTCAGTATGTTTGAATTAAACCAAGCCTTAAATAACTGTAAAAATGGAGCCCCGGGTGATGATGATATACATTACTCAGTGCTCAGAAATCTCTCAAATAACGCTAAAATTCAGCTTTTGCGTCTGTTCAACGATTCGTGGAAAACGGGCAAAACCCCTGATTCTTGGCATGAAGCAACAATAATTCCGCTACTTAAACCAAATAAACCGAAAAATAATCCTGCCTCATACAGACCAATCTCTTTAACATCAACTTTCACTAAACTTATGCAAAAAATGATAAAACCAAGGCTGTGCAATTATCTGGAAAAAAATAATTTACTGAGTAAATATCAGTCAGGCTGTCGATCACGACACTCATGTGAAGACAATTTAACCAGGCTAGAATCTGATATACGAAGAGCACAGAAAAATAAACATTTTCTTCTAGCAATATTTCTTGATTTAACTGCAGCTTTTGATAAGATGTGGATCTCTGGGGCAATAATTTACTGGAGAAAAATTGGGATTAAAGGTAGGATATTAAACTGGTTGAAAGATTTCCTAGAAAAGAGAAAGATAAGAGTGAGATATGAGGGACATGTCACCGAAACAGTGGAAACTTTGAATGGATGTCCACAAGGCAGTGTACTATCGCCTATAATATTTTCGCTTTTGATGAACTCTCTTCAGGAAACAATTGAAGACCATAATCAAAAAGAAGAAAATATCCTAGATAATATACAGTTATCACAATTTGTAGACGATGGTGCAATTTGGACTGAATCTAAATGCCCACGCTTGGCTGTTAAAAAAGCCCAAAAAGCTCTAAATACTGTTGAGAAATGGAGTGAAGATAATGGTTTTCTGGTAAACCCTGCAAAAACACAAGTTGTAATGTTTCATTTACAGTCTAAATTATCCGCACCAGAACAAAACCCGGACTTTCCTAAATTAAAATTAGGTACTGACATTCTTCAGTATAAAGAGTATGCGACTTTCCTAGGGTTAACATTTGATAAATACCTTAAATGGCATATTCATATTGATAATTTAATTAAAAGAACAGAAAAAGACATAAATCTAATACGTTCAGTAAAGGGACAAAAATGGGGAACAGATAAAAAGTCGCTGTATAACATCTATCAAAGTTTAATAAAATCAAAACTAAACTACGGGTCAATGGTATATAATTCGGCTAGTGACAGTGTCCTTGAAAAACTACAGAAGCTTCAGAACAAAGCTCTTCGGGTAATATTGAGTTGTCCAAAATATACGCCAGTTATTCCTTTGATAGCGGAATCTGGCGAATTGCCATTGTACTTACAAAGAGAATTAAATATGTTAAAATACTGGACAAGATCAATTGGCCATGGTACGGATCTACCAATCAACGAAAAAATTGAAGAGGATCCTGTTTTCACTCTAAACCCCAAAAAGTGAAATCGGTGAAAGATCCATATTCTCAACAAATCCAAATCTTAACGTCAAAATATAAGCTAAGCAATTCAAACATAGTACCACCCTGTCATGAGGAGACGTTTCACTTTCAAGAACCAAAAATTGACTTAGAACTCTCTAATCTGATATCAAAAAAAGATGACCCAGTTGATAACTTACGGAAAGCCGAGGTGTTCCTAAATAAGTATAGGGATTCTGTGAAAATATATACAGATGGGAGTAAGGACCCTGAGAAAGAGTGTGCTGGAGCTGGAATAGTCGTATTTGATCTAAATGACTCTATTCTGTTGAATAAAGGAATCAAGTTAGATCACAGAGTATCAATATACACTTGCGAAATAATTGCTATTGACCATGTCCTCACATGGCTTAATAGAAGGGATAAATCACTCTACAAAAATTCAAATATTACAATTTTCACAGATTCTCTTAGTGCCTTACAATCGCTGAAATCTGGGAAATCTCGCACACGACCAGAAATCCTACACAATATTTTAAAGTCCATCAAATCACTTCAAAATAAAAATCTACATGTATCATTTGGATGGATACCAAGCCATGTAGGCATAATTGGTAATGAAATCGCAGATCAAACCGCTAAAGCAGGGTCAAAATCAGGCGAAATCCTTAATATCAAATTAAGTATAAAAGAAATGTACCATATAGTAGAACAGAAAGTCAAGCAGACATTTAAAGAGAGCATTCTAAAGACATTACAATTAAAATTCCAGTACTTTTCTAACCCTACATCTGTAACTGTATATAGTAACATTAAACAACTAGATACTGTGTACACAAAGTTAAGGTTACGGGTTAGTAGGTTGGGAGGAGAAACTTTCCCAAAATCAAACTGTGCACATTGTGGGCTTTTAGAGACGTTTGAGCACGTCTTTTTTGACTGTCCAATTCATAAAGATCATAGAACAATTCTTCAAAACGATCTTTTAAAATTAGATATACCAATAATAGACAGAAGAACTCTACTATTTCCGGACAGCAAGGTAGCAGATGAAACCAGAAAGGCCATGTTTAATTATCTGGTAAACACAAAACTAGTCAATAAACTGTAAAGAGGCAACACATGTGCTGCTAAACTAGGGGAAAATGATTGATAAAAGAGAATCTAGTAAAATTTATAATAATTAACAAAACTAAAAAAAAATATATTAACATCTAATGAATGGAAAGATGGAAAGTAATTAATGTAAAATTCAACCCAGCAGTAAAGCAACAGTTAATTCTGATTGCGGCAAACAGTGTAGTTTGGACTGCTAAAAAATAACAACAAACAAACAAACAAAAAATAAATAGATAAATGAATAAATGAAATATAAAAAAAAATAATAATAATAATAAAAAAAAAAAAAAAAAAAAGGAGGTGGGATGATAGGACTAGGTGTACATAAATGTAGATAAAGGGAAAAACAACAACAACAACAACAAAAAGGGTGGTGGGATCGGAGAAGTAGGTGTATATAAATGTATATGTTTACATTGTCACTCTTGTGAAGATTTGCAGAAGGTTTGCTCATGTACATAATAACATCGCTTGAAAAAGGTTGGAATCCTTAAACAGCAAAAGTATGCCAGCTACTTCAAAGAAGTAATTTATGCGCGTCACTGTGATAGCCTCCTATACGTGTATAGACAATTAAGTCAATCGTCAATTGATAGTTGGGTCTGTCTTCAACTATCAAAACACACTAATCAATATTCATTATGAGCACCTTTTTTTTTTCGCGAAATTGCTATTGGTGCACATAATCTTTGAAACCAAATTTTAAAAGTTTTGATCCTGATGCTCGGGAGAATAAAATGTAACTCCCATGAAAAAAAAATCAACCCTTTTCGATTGTCTAAAAAACATTTTAACGGGATGATGGGTTGCATCCTGGGGTCCATACCAAATATGCCTAGAGCACGGAGGGACCTTATAAACCTACAAATAAATAAAAAAAAAATAAAATAATACGTTTTCAGTGTACTTTATTTGCCATAGTTTAGTTCTTAACTAGACAGCAAATTTTAGACTTGTCTTATATGGAAGCGTTTGCAGACGACAAATTGAAATTAGCTTATAATGCTGGATGCTTATTAGATACGGACGAAAATACCGTAAATGGTAAACGACAACGTGCAGATTATCAGTTTTCCCCCTTGTCCAACAATATTTTCAAACGTTTTCCTTTCTCGACGTCTTTAGAAAAAGGGAATTTTTTTTGGTAAAAGGTCCAAACAACTTACAAAGATCTCAGCAGAGTCAAGTTTGAATGGTGTTTTACGCCGCTTTCAACAGTATTTCAGTCATATCACGGCGACAGTTCACATATTCATGTTTCCTGGGTTTCACCAGTACTAGGCTAGGCTCTGAAGTGTCTTGCCCAAGGACACTCCTGTGGAAAAAAAAAAAAAACCAGTGGAGCCAGCGAGGCTCGAACCTGGGACCTCCAGTTTAAGAGTCCTGTACTTTACCACTGAGCCACACAGGATCATAGAAGAATTTAGTGTGTCAAGTACGTAAACAATAAAAAATATATATACATCTATATTTTTGTACTTCATCTTGTGATTTCTTTTGTCATTTATATATTGTATATGTATCAAAGTCGTTTGACTTTTCTATTGTCATGTGCAATAGTTCTCTGAAAGCCATTGTCGTTTTGTAATGTGAAAGTCGACCTTTGTCGCTTTTGTTCATAACCTTTTTTAGCAAAGGCTATGTTCTATTAAACGTATGGAGACGTAGAAGAAATTCGAATTCTTTTTGTTAATTCTGCTTATTTATTCAATCTTGAACAATGCCTGAAGTACTATACTGCCTGCAACAAGCGAACAGGGGCTTTCGGACATTTGCGTAAACTGTCGTCTCGAGTCAGCCTGCGCACTCCGTGCAGGCTAATCCGAAACGACAATGTCCGTTTTTATGTAATTTTCTGTTTTGCGCAAATCTACTGTAGCACAAAATCATCTTGTTAGGAGCCCAAGTGGCGATTTTTGCAAATCTTAAAAGTATCTCACGTAGAATTTTTGACTTCATCATTGTTTTACTTAGACCGTATTTGGAGAACATACCAAGAAAAACTAAGTTTTTTTTCTATTCATCATCTGTGCTACGGTCGGTTCATATTCCATCTAGCTTTCAATTACCAAAGACCAAAGAGTCCTCGGAAGATGCCAAATATTTTTTTTCTTTCTTTTTGCTTACGGGTGATCTGTACCGTTAAGACGAAAGCATGACAAATGCTATATGCATGTATAAACCATTCTCTTTATCAAAAACTACACAAAAGTATTTCCGAAATTCAGATAAACTAATGTCCGACAGGATTTTACAATGGTGACAATACCAGTCCTTTGTATTTTCATCAATTCAGTCATGTTCCAACCAACAAAATTACTTTATTTTGGACCGAAAGGTGTTAACGGAAAAACAAAGCCTACTTTCTCAGTATTTCTTTTACAGAAAACTAAATTTTTGAAATGAAGCCCTCATTAATTGGTGCAGACTTATATATTCAGAGCCGGTGTAATGCGGAAAAATGACCCCCATTACAAAATGACCCCCGGGTCATTTCTTGACGTAGAGGAATGACCCATGGGTCATTTTTTGACGTAGAAAAAAGACCCGGGTCATTATTCTGCGTCGAGAAATGACCCGGGGGTCATTTCTCGACTTAGAGAAATGACCCATGGGTCATTATTCTACTTCGAGAAATGACCGTAGGTCATTTTGTAATGGGGGTCATTTCTCTGCATTACACCGGCCAATACAATCGGAGACCTTCATTATTTTCGTCATTTTCTGCTATTTATTTTCAATTCTACGGTGAATTCAGTGAATGTAACTTTTCAAGACAATAATTCATGTTTTTGGGACTGCTAGATTATCACAGATGCATTAAGTCCCCTTATCACAGACCATAAATCCGACTTGCTCCATATATGGTATTTTGAAACAGTAAAAAAAAGTCTAGTTTAGACATTATTTCTTCGACATAATGTTTTCCGGCTCGTGTTTCAACGTAAAAATAATATGATTAACTCATTACCAAACGACAGTATTTTAGGCTTGTCCAAATTGAAATCATTTGCAGACGACAAAATAAAAGTGACTGAAAATGTGAAATTTGCTTAGTGAAGGGTAGAAAACATTGCGGGGAAAGGAGAAAATGCTGGTTACCAGCATTTTCTCCTTTTCCCACAATGTTTTCTAAAGGCTTCTTTCTCAGAGGCGGCCAAAGTAGGGATTGTGTGCTAATGGATGAATGACGTAAAAAGACACCCTGTAAAACGTGGCAATTTCAGCATGGAGTTTTAGCTGCATGAAAGAAACTGTCGTCACCAGTGGATACTATCACCGAAGAAGATATAGCTGCTCTGAAAAGATTTGTCGCTCTTCTGTATTTAAAAATTAAAGCAAATGAATCTGTGAATGAGGCTAGAAGGCATCTGCTCTCCCAAGAAAGTGGACAATTAAAACATGTATTTTCAAAGTGAACTTGAATTCAGCATTATTATTTAGAGGGCTGTATATCAGGTTGCGTATTTTCTTGTGCAAATGTACAACATCATGCAGAAACTGCCCATTCGACCAAATTTGGAATGGACTCAGGCTTATGGAAGCAAAATTAGAGCACACTTCTTGAACTCCACAAATCTTGCAGAGTACTGATAAAATGTAACTGTAAAAGTGCTTGTTCAGGGCGGTGCAAATGTTTCAGAGTCGGTATGATTTGTACGTTTCTGCATTTTTGTAAAGCAGGTTGAGACAGAATATAGAAAGGATTTTGACGATCTGTTTATTGTGGTTTTCGATTTTCGATAGTATTTTAGTAATATCACAGTCTTCCTTGCCTCGAGAACAAGGGTAGACTTATCATTTTCAGACAATATTGTAACGTTTTATTAGCATCTCACCACTAATGTTGGCATAGGTCTTGAAAAGCATTCGTTTGTTGTTTTGGAAAAGCGTTCTGCATGGTACTGATTTTGAAATATCGACACGGGTCTATTGTAAAACATATTTTATGCATTTTTGGACTTCAGAAAAATCATTATGTGAAAAAAAAAGAAATTCTTTGGTACGAGTAGTTTCTCCTTTTCGCTATAAATCACACTGGTAGCCCTACCAATCGACAATTGTCGATTACTTCGTTCAGCTGTCAATTATTTCTCCAAGTGATCTTTAGAAATTGTCGATTATTTTATACCCCCAAACCTCGAGTAGAAATTGCTTAACTAGCCAAGGTCCAGCGCTTTTTGGAAAGTTTCAGGGCTCCCGCTGTCAATCAAAAAGGTAAAAAAATTAGAAAAGATGTCTCCAAAATAAAGCACTAGCGAATCCCCATGCGTCTTGATTCTTGAAAGATCTTAACTCCGAAATAAACATTAAGTAGTGAAGGACGCACACGTAACTCTTTAATAAACGCTAACCAAGTTGGCGTGTTCATGAAATACGCGATGTTGATATTCATCTGTTTATTTAGGGTAAAATGACAGAATCTGAATTTAGTTGCAACCCTAATTGACAAACTGGTCAAATCACACGGAAAACGTATCCAAAAATCAAATAACTAGAAAATTAGAATACTGCAAACGAAAACCCATGACACAAGCCAATGTCAGTTTGATTTTATTCGATCAGAGGCACTTCAAATTGTCTTCTTGCTTTAATAATGACTTTTAGCACTATATTTGGATAAATATCAGTATAAAATAATATGCAGATGCTTAGACTTCTGTTTGAAAAATGGCAAATGTAAAAAATGCGCACCACACTTGAATTATGATATGCAAATACTTTAGATATAAATAAGTCTATAAATTTTTTGTTCAATTTGTAAACAGTTAAAAGTTTTTTTTTGCTGACTTATTCATAATGATACGTTGCATTCCAAGATTGTAATTCCAAGATTCTAAAATCTATATCCAGGAACAGATCTTGGATCTTTTCCCAGGAGGGGAAGGGGTCTGGAAAATCGAATAGATCATTTTATGTGCATGTACATATTCAAATTTGCTACTGCATAAAATAATTATTTTTCAAGTCGGTGTAGGTATAATACTAGTAGTATGACAGGTCTGCGAACAATATTACCAGAAAATCCGCCCCCCCCCCCACTCTTAGTAATGCAGTATATCGGTTGTCAAGCCTGACAAGCTAAACAGAAAATGGCGTCAAATACAAAGAGAAAGAGTGTTTATTTCAGTTTTATTCTAGCTGATATTTCGCTCTAGGTTAATAACAACAGTTTTTCCCCGAACTTTCTTATCGAGTTGTTGGCTGTTTTGATAATTAAATACACACGTTGAAATTATCGCATGTCTATTACAAATTGTGTCAGACTTTTTTTGTTTACATGACGCCCAATGCTGCGTTTTCATTGGCGGATAAGACGTTGGAACACCTATCAATCGAAATCGGCAGAAAGGTCAGTTGGTTAAGATTTCAGGCAAACGGCGGTT
Organism: Tridacna crocea; assembly: GCA_943736015.1. Taxonomy (NCBI): domain Eukaryota; kingdom Metazoa; phylum Mollusca; class Bivalvia; order Cardiida; family Cardiidae; genus Tridacna; species Tridacna crocea. The sequence goes on from OX031063.1 coordinate 51,210,732, forward strand.
ACTTTAAATATTCTAAAGGACAGGGGGAAGGGGCGGGGTCTGGACACCAGTAATCTATTGTTGACACCCCCGCCCTTGACTCGATATCAATTTCATTCCAATGAGTCTTTAGGTAGAACAAGGTATCTTCTCATTTAATTTAAGCCATAATCTCTCTTGACTGCGATTACAGCAACTTCTTACAGCAGGGCCTTCTTAAACACCTGTATTTGAGTGCAAAGTTTCTTGGCTTAAGGATGATCGTAAATTATTCGAGCTACGGTGTGTCATACGAAAACTCCCTACAACATGTTTGCTTTGTACACACAATTAATGCAAATTGAATTGGACTTCAGATTGGAATGCGTTACATAAGTACTAAAAATCCTTCAATCCAAATTGAAAGCCCAATTTGCATACCGTATACTGCTCATACTGAAAAACATTGACTGAATTACAAAGTTGATTCCAAGTCGAAAAGTGGAAGTTTTATTGACAATTGTCATGTGAAAAACTTCCACTTTTCTACTTTTCGACCTAGCATTTTAACGCGAAAAGTGGAAGTTAGTGCTTCCTAATTTCTACTTTTCTAAACAACGTGAAGTCGAAAAGTGGAAAGTTTTATGACAATTGTCAGGTCAAAAACTTCAACTTTTCGACTTTTCGAGGTAACTTTTTTGCTAGAAAAGTGGAAGTTAGTGTGCCTAATTTCTACTTTTCGAGTTCCTCGTAGGTCGAAAAGTGGATGGCGGAAACAGGATTCCGTACTTCTGTAATATAGTATATATCAGTGCAGAGAACTAATAATATCAGTAAACTTCGTCGTCGGATTTACTCGTAAAGATAGGTAAATGTAGATTAATCTGAACACAGAAAATACCTTATTCTTATCTAGCGCTTTTGAAAGCTCTACAATTTACTTTGATTTCTCTGCATTAAACTTTCTAATCTTTTGTTCATATTTTTTTAATGATTTTCTTTTTGTCTCATCTTTTAGGGGTTTTTTTTTTTTAAGTTTTTTTTTTTTTTTTTTTTTTTTTTGTTTTTTTTTTCATTTATTTTTTATTTTTTTATTATCTTTTTTTCTATTTCACTATTACTGTTATCATTTTTTAAGAAATGTGACAATAGGGCATTAATAAACCCCGCTGGACAAAAACATTAAGTTTAAAAAAAAGGCAATACTCTTACTTGTTTTGGGTGGATTTTACCTTGAAGATAACAAAGCTGTACATAATGTTTATACATGTATGATAATAATAATATTATTACATGTATATGTAATATATGCACATATGTACAAATCACGAGTCCTTTACAATAGTAAATTTCAAAGATTACTAACGAAAATCACTATTTTAAGGGAAAATGAAAAGGGCGATAAATATCATGACAGTAGTCGGACAAGAATTATAATAAGTGGATACTAATAAAAAATGGACGTAAACTATATGTGAATCCTATACATTTATATTTTCCCCCAAAGATAATCAACGTAAACCACAGTACACGTTCATGTAGGAGACATTTTGTAAGTACGGATGTTGTGAACGATTGTTATCGACAAGGGCGACAGTACTCCCCACATTGGAAATGGTTGGTGCGTAAAAATGTAGCGTGGTGTCCGTGGTTGTGAGGTAGAACGTCGGTCTCGTAACCATAAGGTTCCGAAGTCGACTCCCGGGAGAGGGTGTTAACTTTGGGACTTTTACTGGCCCACAAATTCGGCGTGAGCACTGGTATAGTTTCCAGGAAGGAGATTCGAAAGAGGTTCCTTCCTTCCTTTCTCCCTCTTTCCCCCTCCCTTCCTTCTTCCTTCCTTCAAAATCATAATGTAGCTTTTGACGTCACATTAATTCCGAAGGTTCTCTGCCATTAAAAATAGTATTAAGTCAAAAATATATTTTCAACTATAGTTCAATAAGCTTTTCACAATGTTGTATGGCCCAACTTTCAGTAAGAAACATTTGTTTCTTTCATTCTGCAGGCAAGGTTTAATGTCGATGACTTTTGTTCTGAAGTTTTGGATGGAAAAAGTGACAAGATATATCGGAAAATATGACACAGTCACAAAAGAAACCCAACATTGAAAGTGAAATATATCAATAAATAATGAAGCAAGTATTAAATTACGCTATGGAGCATATATACATGTATGGAAAATTGACATGCTTTTCTGTTTCACTGCACTTTACCACGGGTATCGCGTTTGGGATTCAAAATCCATAATTCAGTTGAGTTACAATTTTCTTCTTCCGTGGTTTTTAAAAACCAAACAGCAAAGCTCGTTGTTTGTCCGTAAAAGTGAAGGAAAAGTTAAATATAGTAGATCTTAATTTGCAATCCATATTTAACATAGCAAGTAAGTATTAATCTGTTACTGACACTCTCCGCAATCTAGCCGAGTATTCTGTCCTAAAGGTCGTTCAAATGCTATAACTTAAGCTTATTGTACTGAAAAGTTAGATCGATAGGTTAGAACATGTTTTTCGTCAGCCTTTGCAACCAACCTAAAATCGAATCAGATTAGATTATGAAAAAGGAATGAAATTGAGTGCTAGCCAGAGAATTCCAGATGGGATCAATTTTTGACCACGAAAAAATCAAAATAGACAAAGTAGATGTGCTTAATTTATCAGGATGATCTATTACCACTGTGGCGGGTATCTTTGAAATATATTAATCTGTTCCGACCCTTTCCTTCTTAAAACTAGGTCATTTTTCAAAAGGTTTGTCTTTAGATTAGACACGGGAGACAACCGTGTGAATTAGCGATACTCTTTTTGGTAATACAATAACGAGTTGTTTCTCTTAACTGGAGTTCCAGCAATAGTGCAGGGGAGGGAACTGTTTTCTTTTTTCTTATCAACGATGTTCTTGTTATCCTTGACCCCCTCGAAGACAATGCCACTATGAGATCAATAATAAATGTTCAATATTGAATTCTGAAGAGATGTATGGTATTTTGTACAAAAGCGAAGGAAATAAACCCATTTAAACTCATTTTTTCCAAGTAACTGGGTTTTTTCAAAAGCACTCAGACATATGATTGGAAACAGCGTATTGAAATAAACTGCAAAAGGCCATCGATCGTTGAAATACTTCTACTAGCGCAATGATATACACAAAATTTGTCTTCTATCCACTTTGCTTCCGGGTTGTTCGTTCCAAAACCAGTTTGTCCCTGGGTTTATTCGTCCCATGATTGCACGCTTACTCATTTGATTGTGCATGAATATTTTCAGGTAGAAAACTTAATTGTAATGTTGGGAATTAGACCCTGACGGCCAAAGACATCTCTAAATCATAGTATCCAGGTATAAAATCAATTGAATTCAATATATTTACATGGCTTCTCTATCTACCCATCATGTATCCTTCCGTCAAGGGACGCTACTCCTTACTCCTCTTGAAAGATCAAAGGGAGACCACCAATACACAAATGAAGCAAAGTCAGGCACCAGTAATCTCCCGTTAACCAAAGAAACATACTGTATTAATTTGCTTAGGGGGTTGATTTTCAAGTTAATATCTAAACAATATTTCTCTCTTTTTTTTCTCAGCTGAGCACTTGGTGCTAAGGTGAGGAATTGTGATCGGTCATTGTCCGACGTACATCTGTCCGTGTGTCCAGAATTCCTTTAAACATTTTCTCCTCCTAAATCCCTGGGCCAATCTTGATGAAACATTGTAGGAATGTTCCTTTGGGGAAGTTCTACCAAACTTCTTCAAGAGATTGAATTCCACCCTTAACTCTGGTTGCCATAGCAACAGAAAAAAATCAAAATCTTTGAAAATCTTTTCTGAAACTAGAAGGCGTAGAGCGTTGATATTTGGTATGTAACATCTCCTAGAGAACCTTTACCAATGATGTCCTGGGGTCAAAGCTGGCCACGCCCCGGGGGTCACCAGTTCGAACAAAGGAACAAAAAAGGAAAAGTTTAAAATTCTTTCTTCTCTGAAATTTGAAGGCGTAGAGCTTTGATATTTGGCATCTAGCATCTTCCAAATTTTTTCATATGATACTCCTGGGGTCAAAACTGGCCCGGTCCCAGAGGTCACAAGTTCAAACATAGGAACAAAGATGGAAAACTTTAAAATTTTCCTTCTCTAAAACTGGGAGGTGTTGAGCTTTTATATTTTGTATGTAGCATCTCCTAGTGGACCTCTACCAAGTTTGTTCAAATGTCGATGGGGTCAAAACTGGCCCCGCCCCGGGAATCACAAGTTCGAACAAAGGTACAAAGAAGGAAAACTTTTAAGTTCTTCTTCTCTAAAACTGGAAAGCATAGAGCTTTGTTATTTGGTAGGTAGTGAACCTGTTCAAATCTTGTTAGCCCACCTGAGGAACATGTTTACTCAGTTTAAAATTTGGTCACCTGGGGTCAATTACAGTAATACCTTGTGGGCACTCTAGAGGCCATATCTTTTACTCAATTGACTTGAAAATTAATCAGAATGTTTGTCTTGATAAAATCTAGGATGAGTTTAAAATTGGATCACCTGGAATCATAATCTAGGTCACTAGGTAAAATTCAAGAAATTCTTTGTGGGCAGTCTAGTGGCTACATTTCTTGCTCAATTGACTTGAAAACTGTTCACAATGTTTATCTTGATGATTTTTAGTGAGTTCTACATTGCGTCAGTCGAGTGATAAATTAGGTCAACTTTAGGAAATTAGGAAACTGGACAGAATGTTTATCTTGATGAAATGTTGAGTGAGTTTGGAATTGGGTCACCTGGGGTCATGAACTAGGTGACTTGGTCAAATTAAAGAGATACCTTGTCGGCACGCTAGGCCATATTTATTGCTCAATTAACTTGAAAATTTAATAATTGATAATAAGTGCACTAGTCCGAAAATGGCTCATGTCAGGTCAAAAAATAGGTTACAAGGTAAAATCTTAGAAAAACCTAGTTTACGCAGTAAACGCAACATTTTCAGTCCAACACTCTAAAACATCTACCACAAGTATAAAGATGGGTCATGCTGAGTGAAAAAAAGAGGTCTCTTGGTATTAATTTACAAAAAAAACTTTTTTCTGCTCATCTTCGCAAGCCAAGGATGACGATCCACTACGCTACTCTACCCTTGGCAGATCGAGCTCGATTTCGACATTCCCGCGATACGCATTTTCATTGGTTGCAGCTAGCTCTAACTGCATAATCAAATCGCTCGTAGCATTTCATTTTCGATAAAAATAGAACAAGGTCGTGACCTTTCGAATAAATATAGAAGGTAAAGATAGATACCCCCGTGGATGTGTGCAGGATCTGTAATGATATATTACCGAAAAAGCATAGATTAACAATATGTACAGAAAGTTTCAGTGTGACCAATCAATTATCGGAGGTTTTAGGCTATATTCCAACACCTTACGGTGGAATGTCGAAGTACGTTTGTGCTTATCGCTTCATGTTGAATAATTGTATTTGTAAAACGATATTTCATTGGCTTTCAGAAATATGATGCAAAGGGGCATACTGACCAGCATCCAATACGGGGCGCATCGCAGGAATCTCGAAATCGGGTTCAATCCGCCAATGTAAGATCGACGTAGTGATCGTAACCTTGGCTCGCGAAGATGTTCTTGTGCTCTGGAGGCCACCCTTTTTGTCCAATACTCAGGAAAGTTTGTCAAAAGTTTGTCTTGATATTAGCTTGGAAGAGTTTGAAAGTGGGTCATTCCGGGTCAAAAACTTGGTTAAAAATGTCCAATACCCATGAAAGGTGGTCAGAACCTTTGTTTGGATGATATCCGTTATCTGCGCATGTCATATTCTTTGAAGATTCGACCTGTCTGCGATGAAGCATCACTCATCTCCCGAGTACCTGGGAAAGGTAGTGCTTATACCGAAGCTGTTAGCCTATTACCCAAGTATGCAGTGGCTGTTTTAATTAATGGCCGATGCAAAGGTTACATGCTGAATGAATCGCACCAAGTAGCGTTTTAGTTTAGTTTAAATATATTTTATTTGCAAATTCAACTAAAATGTACAAGCTAACTTACAAAATTAGCACAGTTCAAAATTTTCTGCAACATGGATAAGAACAAAGGCTATGCTTATAATGTTCTTCTCCAGGTTGAAAGCTTAAAAATGAGTACAAGTCATCTTTTTATATTTATGACGCAAGAACATATCTATTTTTTTTTATTTCAATGAACAACATGTAAGATAGATATCAATGTAAAATGTAATGAATAATAAAGATTGGAGTGATATGGCAGTTGGTCATGTTGGTTCTACCCTCCACAAGTCGACGAAATTTTGAACTGGTCATATTTGAAGGAAGTTGTAGATGAAAATCCAAAGTAGTTCTTCGCGTATATTGAAAAGTAAGATTTTGGGGAAAGTGGGGGGAATTTGTTGTTACAAGCAAATTCTCTTTTAGCCAAAATATTTTCTCAATAAAATACTGTGAAAAGGTTGGATTGTTTAGGGAAAACGATTAGGCTCGGTTTACCTATTTTACTTGCCTATTTTACGGACAAGTAACAGTGACTTGAGCTTCGATACTTATATCTACATAACATAAAAAGACGTTAATCCTAATTCATAATCGTTGTCCAAGAACAACTTGTGTCAAGCCCGCGAACACTTGACTCTCAAGCTTGACCTAGACCCTAGACCTGAGTAAATGTTTCAAAAGGAACTTCTACTCATGATGGAGAATAATGCATTATGCTAATTTATATCGGAATCTATCCAAAAATGTAGGAGTTATGGTTCGGACGAAAAACTGTCCTTCTATGTGGCCTTGATCTTGAACCTACTTGAACAGATGTTTCAAATTCGTGATGGAGGTCAATTGTGCCAAATTATTTTGAAATCCATCCACAATTGTAGAAGTTATGGACCGGAAATATTCGGATGCACACAAGCCCTAGTGAACACTAGAAATAGGTGTGTCAGAGATACCGATGCCCCTGCTAAATGGTATTGGTCACAGTTATGTCATATGACACTAGTAGAGAGAGAGATTAAAAAAAATACATTAAATGACAGACGAACGACTACAGAAAAAAAATATAAGTATAAGTTATTGATCATATATTTCATTTGTATGAAATTAAATCGGAGGGAGGCGAAGCCGACCGACGATTTAGTTTCATACAAATGTAATATATGATCAATAACTAACTTACAGTTTGCCCTACTTTCTAATTGACTGACAGCTAAGGATGGGTGGAAAGAGTCATACAAGAACGACGGAAAGCTCGGTTCGACACGCCTCTTTTGATTGACGGTTGTACGTACGTGCGCTTTCAGTCGTAGGGCGTTAAAACTGTTACTCAGGTTGTCCTTGAACTAGTTTCAGGACAACTTGTCTGCAGTTAGGCTCATTCGGCATATCACGGGTGATGGTAGCCATCATATCCCTCGTCTATATCTAGTGGATTGATATGCAGCAGATCGGTACATCCGGAAATACGCCGGTATACCGTTCTGAAAATTGTCAGGCTCCGCTTCCGAAAGAAAACTTGGGTTTTAATTTTCTATCGAAATCTTTCGAACCATATTTCAGGCGACAAACAATTCGTAGATCTACATTAATTTTTTTTTATCGATTCCGATTGAAGTTCTAACCGACAGATAGACAGATGTGAATAACTTCATCGAGGTCGTTTATGTCGTTGCTAAACGAATCACATTGGCCCTGCAATGTATAAGACCACGTGACTCGCAGTTCAAATGTAAACGACCATTATACGGACGAGGTTAGATGTAGGTACGGAATCGGCCGAATTTCATGCATTTTGAAGCGATAGATTGATTCAGCAATGGATGCATGCTTTGAGCCGGTTTACGACGAGAAATTTTATAAAAAAAATATTTTCCCCGACACAGGCGACGTCTCGCTAACACAACTGTGTACATGTCCCTCTAAAGTGGCTCACTGCCCATGATCTGTTTCATTTTTAACCCATACCAGATAAGCCCTCTTTTTTACTGCCTTGCGGCAGAAGGCGCGTGAAAACATTGCGGGTAGAGGAGAAATTACTTGTAAGGAGCATTTTCTCCTTTCCTGGTATGTTCTTTTTTTCTTTCCACAGACAAATCCTCTAATTTGAGCAAGTACCAAGTTGTTGTCTGCAAACGGTTTTAAAATTGGATCCAAGCCGAAATTCCCAGCCTGGTAAAGACTTCCTTACCAGGGTCGTTAAAACCAGAGGTTATTTGGTAAAGGGTTAAATACCACGTGGTCAAGTACGAGTTGTTAAGTCCCGATATTCACGTGGAAATTACGTCACTTTTTTGGTGATGATGCAATTAGTTAGAATAGTCCCCACCCCTTTTACTACAGTGTATGCATTAGATTGGTATTTACTCTACAAAGACCAGCTAAAATACTGTGGGCGGAGCTTTTCGTTAACCGGATTACAACTGTATATAGGTCAACCATTTAATGATTAAGTGGTCACATATTGCAACATATTGAGTCTGTATGGAATTAAATCGAGCAGATTTGAACGAAATCCGGCGTTTTCATTGGTTTAGAAAGTAGGGCAAACTGTAAGCATATATTTGGTTTCAAATATAAGTCAATCAAAGCATATTTTTAACAATCACACAGGTGTAATCTATTTGTAATAGGTGTAAAAGGTGTGAAATACATCCTATCAGTGTGAAATAGGCAATATAAACAATGGCAAAGCTACCAAATAACTCTTTGATAAAGGTAACTAATACACAAAATGTACATACTGGAGACAACGAACTTTCAAAAATATTTTTATAGACAACTTGATTAACGATATGGATGAAATTTGATGTTGGGGTCGATTTTTCTGAGATTTTACTTGGGGACGATTTTACCGAAGAAATCGTCTCCAGGGGACGATTTCTCCGGAGTGATAAACATAACACGGGCCAAGCAGTTTGGGACGATTTCTCCAGGGGCCGATTTCTCCAGCATTCCGCTGAAGTACCCTAGATTTAGTCGATATACATAAGAAAAAGTGATAAACATAACACGGGCCAATATTCTATATGTAGCTTGCTTTATTTACAATTGCATTTTAGCGGAGACGCGTTTTGTGACACATATGTTCAAATGTCAGTACAACGTTACAGACAGTCTCCGAGCAGAGTTGTCGTTCGTTACTCTCACCATACATGAATGTGAATGATCCAGAGTGCAAGAGAGAGCGTTATAGATAATAACCGTATATAGCGCGTAGGAATACACAACTGCCGGATAAAGCTAAGTTTATTAGGTTACGCCTAGGTCAGTGTTAATGACAAAAACGGGATAAAAAACACACACTGGTCAGTTATTAAAGGGTCGTAATACCCTTGCAATTCCATGGCATTTTGCAGATGAAAGCTTTGAGGAAAGGATAACATTCACACGGTGTGATAAGCAATATCTGTATATACATGGGAAACTAGTTGTTTTGGCGGACTCAGCGATATAGAGTGGACACACCGTCCAACATTTTTGTCTGAAAAGGCAGCTTACGATCCCTATAGGCAAGAGAATCCCTTGAGAGGGATTCCCTGGCCTAAAAACTGAGTTCGAATGAGAAGTACAGGAAGAGAGAGGGAAAAGATAAGGTAATGGAAGAGATAGGGTAAAGTAGATAAGATAAAGGAATGTTCTTAAAAGGCTTTTGTACGGTGAAAATATTCTATAGTAAGCGTCAAACTTATCATACTGTAATAAAGTTTTGGACTTCAAGAAAAAAAAATTCTCATTGTCACGATATACAAGATTACCTTTCCCAAAGAGTAACATCTCAAGAGTAACATCTCAATATCTCATATATGCCTAAATGCTTGTGACTTTGGACGTTTGTCATTAATCTTATTTATATCAGACTGCAATTTAGCCCTACAAGAATCAGGATTATCAATCTCTAGAGATAGGCTAGCATCATCTGCAAAGAGGTTTAAATTGGACTCCAGGTTATCGACGATGTCGTTAATGTAAACTAGAAATAATAGTGGACCTAATATAGACCCTTGAGGGACACCTGCTTTTAAAACACATAAATCAGACTAGCTCCCATTGAGAACAACCCTTTGATATCTATTTGAAAGATAATTAGTGAACCATTCTAAAAGTCTATCTTGAAGCAGAGCGTGATATAATTTAAATAAAATACCTTTATGCAAGACTTTATCGAATACCGCTGGGCCAATTTGTGGTGTCCGTGGTCGTGAGGTAGAGCGTCGGCCTCATAACCTAAGGGTCCCGAGTTCGATACCTGGGAGCGGGTGTCAACTTTGGAATTTTTCATTGGCCCACACATTCGGCGCGAGTACTGGTGTAGTTCCCAGGAAGCAGAATCGAGAGAGATTAGTATAAGTTGTAAAAACTTGTTTCTCAATCGATGTAAAATAAATATGTTTAAACTAAACTTTATCGAATGCTTTAGTCACATCGAAAAATACCATACGGAACTCATGTCGATTGTCCAAAGCTTTACAAATATTGTGATAAAGTAACAGTGATTGGTTAACCGTGGAATCACCAGGCAAAAAACAGATTGAAACCGAGTAAAAAAATTAGATCGTGGAACATAGAAAAAAGATCTATTATGGACGCAGAATGTCCTATATAGTGAGTAATACTCTGAAATAGACTAAATTGTGAGCATAGAGAATTCACTTTATTAAAATGTTTTGCATTCAACTAATTCCAATAAGTCAGTAATATTTGTGTTAATAGCACGACCTATGGAATCCTCAATTAAAGAGTTATATACTGATGACGAATTTGCTAGTCAGTAAATTACACCATACATTACATTTCTGTTATTTCACAATTTAACGTGCACCCAAGCACATTATAATGCATCAGGTTCAAGGTCATATCATCTAGCATAAGATAGATTATCTTTGATACATATGATGACTCCTCCATAAGATTCATTTTCACGATTCTGGATCTGCCCAGCCAAACTGGAATCCTTATCTTTATTTGGTTTATGCAGATCTAGACCAAAGTAGAATTCTAATTTGGTCTAGACCAAAATAGAATTCAAATTTGGTCTACGCAGATTCCGGATCTGCCTAGATTCCAATTTTGACTTCGACATATATATCTTATCGTCTGTTGTCGTTCTATTATAAAACAAATACATTGGGCTCAAACGAGCCACTCCTTAGCAGGGTAAGCAAGCTGTGAAGTGACAAAAGTCATACACTGTTACGTTAAAAGGATAACATAGGGGTCGTTTGAGATAACTAATTTTTGACATGGCCATTAGTTGCCTCACTGACTACCGTTAGGTTATCCTTTGTATCCTTTGTATCACTTATTTACAATTTGCTTACCCGACGAAGGAATGGCTCGTTTTAACCCCGAGTTTTTAGCTCACCTGAGCACAACGTGCTCAAGGGGAGCTTCTAGGATCACCCAGTCCGTCGTCCGTCGTCAACAATTCTTTAAACATCAACTCCTCGTAAACCGTTGGGCCAATTTGGACCAAACTTGGCTGGAATATTCCTTGGGAGGTCCTCTTTAAAAATTGTTCACAGAATTTGATTCTAGCAAAAACTCTGGTTGCCATGGCAACCAAATGGAATTTTCTAAGAAATTCTTTAAAAAGCTTCTTCTCTGAAACCGCTGGCCAGATTTTAAAATAATTTCACAGAGATGGTGAATGGGGCTATTTGCACTATTCAAAAATGAAGAAATACTTAAAAATTCTTCTTCTCTGAAACTGCTGATCAGATTTTGAAATAATTTCTAAGGGATGTTCTTTGGGTGACCCTTTTCAAAATTTGTTCGCGAAATTTTGATCCGTCAAGAAACATGGCTCTGGTGAATTGGGGCTACTTGCACTACATATGGAAATTAAGAAATTCTTCAAAATTCTTCTTCTCTGAAAAGGCTGATCAGATTTTGAAATAATTTCACAGAAATGTTCCTTGGATGACCCTTTTCAAAATTTGTTTGCGAAATTTTGATCCGTCAAGAATCATGGCTCTCGTGGATGGGGGCTACTTGCTCTTATACGGAAATGAAGAATTCTTGAAAATTCTTCTTTTAGAAACTGATGGTCAGATTTTGAAATGACTTTTACAGGTGACCTTTTGAAAATTGCTTGGCAAAATAATAATTTTGGTTCCAATGTTTCAATACCTCAAAAAAAAAAATGCTATGGTCATCTCAAAAATTCAGGTGAGCGATCCAGGGCCATCTTGGCCCTCTTGTTTTTTTCAGAATGGCAACAAATGATTACATATGTAATAATATACGTTTATTCCTAAATCATTACATCTTTCGCCTTTAATGACAACCGTCGGGGGAAATTAGTAAGAATAGGGTGCTGGTTATTTGGTCTTTTAGTCTTGTTGGTGCCTTGTATCGATCGACGCCGCCATTTTGGATTTTGTGTTTAAAGTTCAGTTTTGTATAGGGGTCTCCCGAAAAGGAAACTGTTTTCCCCTAGATTTTGCCAGTATACAGCTATGTATATTGGAAGCATATTGTCCAATCAGATCGCTGAATTTCTTAGCAGTATAATAAGTAGGCCTTCATTTGATTTTCTTCCTTTTATTGATTTTGAAGAAATAAAGAAACCCTAATAAAATAAGAAACACAGAGACAGCATTTACCGATATTTATTGTACATTACATCAAAATTGAAATGGAGTTACTACCAAACAGGTGGTAGTTACAAATACATCCACATATTAACACTTATCGAGCTCAGTACATGACGCTCAATGTTTCGATCATAAATGGTGTGACAAAGCATGACTGAAAAAAAACGTTACACATTAACTGTTATTATTATTATTATTATTATTATTATTAATGATATAACTATTATTAGTTCAACTCAATCTTTAAAACACAAAATTGGTACAGAATTGTCTAAGAGGATTCAAGCTGTGCCGTTTGATGGAGTAACATCTGATCCAAGTACTACAAAATAGAAAATATAATGGTTGAGCAATAACTTTGGCAAATGCAGACGGAGTCTTGTTAAAGTATGTAATATGTTCAAGTATGCTCAATATGAAGTTTCATAAAACAATAAATATGAGCCGTACACTGGGAAAGGGGATTTAATGCATCTCTGAAATGCAATATACCAGAGAAAGTCGTCACCTAATTTGGGATCCATAAAAACCATTTTGTACAATAACCGACTAGATCGTTAAGTAATACGGTCCTTGGATGTGTAGAACAAATACAAATAGAAAAAAAAAGAAAAACACAGGACCCATGTCAGCAACGAACTGCGCAGACTGACATGGGTTGATACTTTTGCAAATACATTAAGGCCCCTTTTCAAACAGCGTGACTCCTGTGGCTTTTGACATCCTCCATCCTTGTTGGTCACTTATCAGTACCAGATCTACCATTCTCTTTTTCTGTGAAACGGGTACATTTTTGTGTGATGTGTCTATGTTTCTAAACTGGAATATTAATCTTTTTTTTTTCAATGAAACAAATTTGCCATAGAATTAATAAAGGAACTATTCATCCTTTCTTCTCGCTAATTGTCTACGTCAAATTGTAAAATGAACAATCTTCCTTAAATAATATAGTTTTTTAACACGAGAAAAAAACTTTTTAAACTTTTTCCCGACTTGTAATTGGTTAAAAAGATGTTTCCAAAAATACGGGTTACGTTGGCATGAAACGTACTTCTCGTATTATGTAGCCTGGGAAGTAGTGTCATACAATATCATTGTCTGTTTTCTTTTTACCACTGTTTACAGTCTATATCGGTTATTGATGAGTTATTACATTCCTAAAGACCCTTTGCATATTTCAAAGTTGAAACTAAATTTCTAGTTCAGCACATTATGGTATATCCAGATGCAAGTGATGCCTATGAAACGAAAAACTATTGCGCTAAATATAACCAACATATCTTCGACAATCGACAGGGATAATTGGGTTTGAATGAGGAATAACATAATTAGTTGTACGGTCAGGTGGCAGGGGACTTGGAAACTTGTTCACGGCTGTGGTGAATCATGTCGCCACCTCGCCTTCCCCTGCCACCTGACCACACAACGAATTTATTATACTGCAAAGTTTTACCATTTAAAAGCGCGTTAAGCGAAATTTTCCTGTATTATAATCTCACGAATCGAGTAGGCTGACGAAACAAAAATTCCCTTCTGAGTGCCCCAATTCAACGAAAACTGACGTCACTAAAACGTGCAGTTTTGTGTATAAATGTGCAGTCTGGTGATCGATCGACGCCGCCATTTTGGATGTTGTGTTGCACGTGAAGTGATGTTTACGAGGCACTCACAAGGAAAACTGGTTTTACGTGTTTTTTGCCAGGAAACATGATATATGTTCCCGGTATGTTAACCAATCAGATCATGAGAAATTTCTTTGCAGTATAATAAAGATTTATGCTGGGTAAATCTTTAGGCAGATAATTTTGCGAACCTCGGAAATCTACTTTATGCCTACTGTATTTGACAATTGTCATAACCTTACAAACATTTGGGAGTACTAATTGTATTAATAAGTACCTGGAATGATAAGAATTAAAGACATCTCAACCACTGGCATCATTCAAAATGAAAGTAAATAACATTATAGCCCAAATTCGGTTGAAAACAAGGCTCAAATCAAAATAATCAAACATGCTTGAAAGGCACTATTCTAGAAAAATCAACAACGTTACCTTCCTCTGGCAAGGGAATTGTACTTCCGATCTCCGGCAATGGGTTGCAATGTGAATCTGAAAAGTAGAGTGCAAAAGACCTAAAATAGAATAAAGTTCTCTTTTGACCAAAGCTTATCACTTCTTTTCATTATCTGGTATTAATGTTACTCAGGATACAATGATGCAAACAGAAGCATACGTGTATACATATTTTGTTCGATAATATAATCGTTGGTTTTGATTACTTTATCTAGAAAAGCACAAACATCCGAAATCGACCATTACCTACTCTTCCCCCCTTTCCCATGTGAATTGTTTTCATAAGTATTTTAGCGTTACAGGCTACATGAATATTGTTGGGTCAAGTTTGTAACCTTGATGTATTGTAAACTGACGATATTATTATAGTTTGTATTAAGTATGAAGACCAGTTGCTGTAATAAGTGACTGATACATGTACCTCGAAATGTCAATTAACTTTCTCAGCAATCTGTTGGTACATATCTCGCCTAAGTGTCATGCCCCCTTCTCTCTCTCTCTCTCTCTCTCTCTCTCTCTCTCTCGTTTGAGTCAACGAGATTTTACCATACATGCCAGTCACTTTAATATAAAATATTCAATATTCAAGATGAAGCAACTCGGATTATTTCATGACAGACAAACCCATTCCAAAGTGATCATTTTGGAGGCTATAAAGCCCGTCTTCAGCTAATAGGCCTATTCATACTCTAATTAAGTCTTATTTGAAAGAAAAAAAAAATGGAAATTATTTTATTTGTTCGAGGTAAAGCTTTTATATTGGTTTCACTTGCTGCGACACAATGTACTTCTTTCCATACACAGCTATGCTTTAAAATCTGAACGACATACCGACCTCGCAGTAAATACATGCATGGTCCCGTACAATAATATAATGAGCTTAAAATAATATTAAAGAGTCAAAACAAGAGTTGAGGAAAAACAAAAACAATTATATAATCATTCCTAATTAAAACAAAAGAAAAAAAAAAAGAAAAAAATCTTAATGTGTATTGTCCAAAATTCGGTTGACATACGGGCCAAATACAGAATCGGCAAATTTGCTTGAAAAATAACTCTCTTTCAAAACAAAAATTATTACATCCGACCGGCAATGGAAATGTACTCCCTATTTCCAGCAACTGGCGGCTTTGTGAAACTGAAGAGTATTTAGGGGAAATAGAAAGAATCAAACAGCTCTTTTTACAAATTATCTGTATATTCCAGCTTTGTAGGTATATATCTCAAAATATTAAGTGACCTTTTCAGCAACTGTTATTCACAACCAACATATTTCGCTAACTAGTGTCATGATCGCTCTCGTCTCTGAGTCAATGGTATTATTTCATAACAATTGAACCCATTCCAGAGCGATCATTTCAGAGACTACAAAGCTGTCGTAAGGTCAAATATATACCCTGGTGAAGTTTTATTTAAGATACGAAAGCAGGAACGACTTTCTTTGGTCAAAGTAAAGCTTTTCATTCTTGTTGCACTTACTCGGACAATGTACTTAATTTCAAGTGCAATCATGCTTTAAGTGCTGAAAGACATGCAGTCCAAGCCACTGATATATAAGTTTGGGGTTCTACAGTCATGCAAAAAAGCTTGATATAACATCTTAAAGTTTAAATAATCAAATTTTGATTGAAATGAAAACATCATTCTGTGTCAAGTGGAAAAAAAATGTTTTATCAAAATTTTGATTGCTAGAGGCGCTACAAACTGAATTACCAATTTGCTTTTAAACAAAAGTCCTTTAAAACTAATATATTTACCTGCTGCTGCCAATGGAATCGTACTCCCGATCTCCACCAGGAGCTGGCTATGTGAATCTAAAAATTGTTTAGGGAAAGTCATGAACAAATCGAACATCTCTTTTGCAAATACACCGTATTAAAATTATTTGCATTTTCTTGCTTTGGTGGCTAAATGATATCTCAAAATTTTGAGTGACTTTTTCTGCAACTTCTATTCACATCCTACGTATTTCACTAGTGTCGTGATCTCTATCGTCTTTGAGTCAATGAGATTATTTCATAACAAATGAACCCATTCCAGTGTGATCATTTCAGAGACTACAAGGCTGGCATAAGCTGTTATTTCTTTTTACCCTTGTATAGTCTTTTTCTTTCGGTTTCACTTGCTCGGACAATGTACTTAATTCCACACGCAGCCATGCTTTAAATGCTGAAAGACATATCGACCTAGCCGTAAATATATGTACGGGCTCCTACAACTAAATAAAAGGTTCAGAATTATACTCAAAAGTTGAACAAAGAAAACGTAAATAATAATATTGTTGCTTGAAAATTAAAGTCCAATATATCTAACATAATTACCTTCGTCTGGCCATGGGATCGTACTCCCTATCCCCAGCAGCTGGCGGCTTTGTGAACCTGAAAAGTATAGAGGAAAAGACATAAAAAATCAAACACCTCTTTGCCAATACCTCTAATACAAATCATTTGTATCTTCTTGTATGAATTTATTTCTATTTACTATAGTACAAACAGATGCAAGTTTGTATAAAATGTTCGTAATGTGATACCTGTTAATGTTTTCTTTGTTTAGATACAGGCATCCATGATGGACCATTATCCCTGCCCCCTTCACCCCCCCCCATTCCCCCTCCTTGAAAAATCAACAAAAAAGGTGTTTCCTTTTTTTTAGCCACACCAGCGAGAAAATTATTTTCAAACCAGCTTCATAACAATTTTTTTTTCCTTTTTTTTTTAGTGACCTGGTGTAACAAAAAATAAACAGAATGACCCATTGCTAAGGTACAATTCAATGACAAAACGCCCAAAGTTGCAATCTAACGATGTTTTCATAAGCCCTTTCGCACAGAACTCAAAAAACGCAGGGTTTATTGTGTGGTTGAGGACTACAAAAAGAGAAATCCTCAAAAATTCTCACAATTTGACTTTGTATGATACAGAATTCAAGGGTTAAATATGGGCCTCATGGATAAACCATTACGCATTTTTGAACTGTAACAGTTCTCTCCAGTAGCTCCCAAGGCTAGAATTAAATCCAGAACCTTCAGGTCCTAAGACAAATGCTCTACTATATTGCTATAAAAGCTAGCTCTGTAGCAAGAGTGTCCCCTTATAGGCCTACAAACAGATGCTATTATTTACACCAGTCAATGGGATATACCAGTATACAGCATATCCATGTCAGGTTTCCTTGGCATTTGACAACTGGATCTGAAGAAACTTTGTTTGGGGTTTATTCTAACACTTTACCAAACGCTCCCTGTTAATAGTCCTAGAGGAAATAGGAAATTGAAAGCATTACAGGACGAGGATAAAATTCTGAAACGCAGTATTTTTTCCTATTCTGGCAGTGTTTTCAATCAAATGAGTAAAATTCAGCCCATTTTGTAGTCTATCAGTTTCTGACTTGTAGATGCATTTACAGAGCCTAAAACTTGTCATATGGGGAAGGAAGGAATAACGAAATGACATCCATTTGATTACCATTTTTGATTAAAAGAAAAAGTAACTTATGCGCAGATTGTGGATATAGACTATTCTATACAATCTTATAAAAATTAAACCCCATCTAACTGTGGATCTGGGGTCCTACATGGCTAACCAGTAATGTGTAGGACTCGTTATCTGACGGTCTAGGTGCTGCATGTTTTACTGTGGGAGTGCCAGGCAAGACACTTTGAACTACTATTGCTGAAACCTAGACATACATAATTAAGCTAGTTGTTGCAGTTACATGACTGAAATAATACTGAAAGCAACATTAAACACCATTCAATACGTCAATTTGGATCTAAAATTGCTCTGCAAGGGTAAGCTTTATCTAACATTTCTCTAAGTCTTACAAAATGTAGCTCTTAAGTTTTTGAAATCATTGGTAGACCAACAGAATTTTCATATTTTTTTCATTCTTACTAAGGTCATTTTTCCCCGTTCCATAACACCATAAAGAATACAAAGTGTTTTAAAGGTGGGTATTTATAATTTTTTACATCTCACCAAATTAAAAAAAATATATATATCACTGAAATTCATGTGAAAAAATAATAAAAATCATCAATAATTAAGATTCATAAAATTACAAAAAAGAATTTTTTTGATGGTATTCCCTTAAAAGGCTACGTAGCCTCTTAAGGTATTTTTAGATTTCGGCCAAAAATCAAATAAGCATTTCGGGAATGCCAAGTGACTTGCACGTGACTCATAACGCTTAAATTCTATCACATAACAAACATGTAATAATTATTTTCCGTAATGTCTTCTTCGGACGCTATGTTTGAAACTTCGCCTGTGTATTCCTGTATGTAAATGAGCCAACTGATCATCTAAAAATAGAACGTGTCTTCCGTCGGTGTCGACCTGGGCTGTAGTAAATCTCTAATTTCTCGTGTTGTCGGACTGTGTTCGACTACTGGGGTTTTATGAATGAAAATTGAAAGGCTCTGGGAGTATAAGGATGATTTGTTTGCATTTTTGTACAATTTTCGTCCCAAAATCTGAAGGGCCACCTTTAAGGGTTTTCAGAAAAACTACTGAAGGTAGTGTCGGTCTGAGATTATGCATTAAATCAGATTGAAAATATTAATAGCTCACCCTAGGTTTTGTAAAGATGTGAACTGAAATAGATTCACTAAACATGATGACTACATCTTTCTTTGCCATAGCATATATATAGCATCTGACATGAGTTGGCTTTTGAGATAAGATTTTATTAAACGAGTCTTGGGAAATGTTATTAAACGAGCTTTTGGCGAGCTTAATAACATTTTCTTTGACGAGTTTAATAAAATCTTATATCAAACGCCCATAAATGACAGATTCTTTTTATCAAGTAACAATATTTCACAAAATACAGATCAGATGAAGCAAAAACATTCACAAATATACCTGCGGTATTTTCCATGTGACCCATTCACTGGTATGAAATGCATACAAATTGACGTAAAAATGACGTCACACAAATGTGATATCAAACATATATAAGATAAGAAAATTCGTAATGGGTATATTACACTGAAAACAAGTGAGGTTACCTACAATTCCAACTTTTAACACCCATGTGAAAGAAGCCGTTTGAAATCATTGTTGAAAATAAATTTCTAGTACAGCAGATTATGCGAGTAATGCCCATGAAGCGAAAACTATTGCGCTGAATAAACCAACATATCTTCAACAATCGACGGGGATATTTGGGTTGAATGAGGAATGAGAGAGATTTATGCTGGGTTAATCTTTGGGCAGATCATTTAGCGAACCTCGGAAATCTATATTATGCCTACTGTATTTGACAATTGTCATAACCTTACAAACATTGAGAGTACTAACTGTATTAATAAGTACCTGCAATTATAAATATTGAAGACATCTCAACCGCTAGCATCATCCAAAACGAAAGCAAATAACATTATAACCCAAATTCGGTTGAAAACAGGGCTAAAATCAAAATAATCAAACTTGCTTGAAAGGCACTATCCTAGAAAAATCAACAACGTTACCTTCCTCTGGCAAGGGAATTGTACTTCCGATCTCCGGTAATGGGTGGCAATGTGAATCTGAAAAGTAGAGTGCAAAAGACCTAAAATAGAATAAAGTTTTTTTTTTGACAAATGCATCCTCTTGCTAGATCTATTACTTCTTTTCATTATCTGGTATTAATGTTACTCAGGATACAATGATGCAAACAGAAGCATACGTGTACATACATATTTTGTTCGATAATATAATCGTTAGTTTTGATTACTTTATCTAGAAACGCACAAACAGCCGAAATCGACCATTACCTACTCTTTCCCCCCTTCCCCTATCAATTGTTTTCATAGGTATTTTAGGCTACATGAATATTGTGAGGTCAAGTTTGATGTATTGTAAACCGACGATATTCTTATAGTTTGTATTAAGTTTGAAGACCAGTTGCTGTAATAAGTGAATGATACATGTACCTCGAAATGTCAATTAACTTTCTCAGCAATCTGTTTGTACATATCTCGCCTAAGTGTCGTGCCCCCTTCTCTCTCTATCTCTCTCTCGTTTGAGTCAACGAGATTTTACCATACATGCTAGTCACTTTAATATAAAATATTCAATATTCAAGATGAAGCAACTCGGATTATTTCAAAATAGACAAACCCATTCCAAAGTGATCATTTTGAAGGTTATAAAGCCTGTCTTCAGCTGATTTTTATGCCCTAGTTAAGTCTTATTTAAAAGAAAAAAACATGGAAACTATTTTATTTGTTCGAGGTAAAGCTTTTATATTGGTTTCACTTGCTGCGACACAATGTACTTATTTCCATACACAGCTATGCTTTACACAGCTATGCTTTAAAAGCTGAACGACATACCGACCACGCAGTAAATACATGCATGGTCCCGTACAATCATATACATGTAGCTTAAAATAATATTAAAGAGTCAAAACAAGAGTTGAGGAAAAACGGAAACAATAATGTAATCGTTCCTAATCAAAACCAAAGGAAAAAAAAAAGAAAATATTCTTAATGTGTATTGTCGAAAATCCGGTTGACAGAGGGGCCAAAAACAGAATCGGCAAATTTGCTTGAAAAATAAGTCTCTTTCAAAACAAACATTATTACCTCCGACCGGCAATGGGATCGTACCCCCCATCTCCAGCAACTGGCGGCTATATGAATCTGAAGAGTATTGGGAGAAATAGATAGAAAGAACCAAAAAGCTCTTATTAAAAATTATATGTATATTCTAGTTTGGTAAGTATTAAATATTAAGTGACCTTTTCAGCAACTTTTATTCACAACCAACATATTTCGCTAAATAGTGTCATGATCTCTCTCGTCTCTGAGTCAATGGTATTATTTCATAACAAGTGAGCACATTCTAGAGTGATCATTTCAGAGACTACAAAGCCTTCATAAGGTCAAATATATAGCCTAGTGAAGTTTTATTTAAGATACGAAAACAGGAACAACTTTCTTTGGTCAAAGTAAAGCTTTTCATTCTTGTTTCACTTGCTCGGACAATGTACTTAATTTCAAGCGCAGTCATGCTTTAAATGCTGAAAGACATGCAGTCCAAGCCATTAATATGTAAGTTTGAGGTTCTACAGACATACAAAAAAGCCTGATTTAAAAGTTTAAATAAACAAATCTTGATTGAAACGAAAACAATGATATCATCATTCTCTGTTAAATCGAAAAAAAAATGTTTCATCCAAATTGTGATTCCTAGCGGCGCTACAAACTGAATTACCAATTTGCTTTCAAATAAAAGTCCTTTAAAACCAATATACTTATCCGCGGCTGCCAATGGAATCGTACTTCCGATCTCCATCAGGAAGCGGCTATGTGAATCTAAAAAGTGTTTAGGGAAGATATGAAAAAATCAAACATCTCTTTTGCAAATACACCATATTAAAATTATTTGCATTTTCTTGCTTTGGTGGCTAAATGATATCTCAAAATATTGAGTGACTTTTTCTACAACTTTAATTCACATCCTACATATTTCGCTAGTGTCGTGATCTCCCTCGTCTTTGAGTCATTGAGATTATTTAATAACAAATGAATCCATTCCAGTGTGATCATTTCAGAGACTACAAAGCTGTCATAAGCTGTTAATTTTCTTACTTTTTTTTACTCTTGTATATACAAGTCTTTTTCTTTCGGTTTCACTTGCTCGGACAATGTACTTAATTCCACGCGCAGCCATGCTTTAAACGCTGAAAAACATATCGACCTAGCCATAAATATATGTACGGGCTCCTACAACTAAATAAAAGGTAAATAAATAATAATATTGTTCTTTATCAAAACGAAATTAGCAACTTGCTTGAAAATTAAAGTCCAATACAACCAATATAATTACCTTCGTCTGCCAATGGGATCGTACTCCCTATTTCTTGCAGCTGGCGGCTTTGTGAACCTGAAGAGTATAGAGGGAGAGACATAAAAAAATCACACCTCTTTGCCAATACATCTAATACAAATCATTTGTATTTTCTTGTATCAATCTATTTCTATTTACTATAGTACAAACAGATGCAAGTTTGTATGAAATGATGGTAATGTGATACCTGTTAATGTTTTCTTTGTTTAGATACAGGCATCCATGATAGACATTTAGCCCTGATCCCCCACCCTTCCCCCACCTTGAAAAATCAACAAAAAGGTGCTTTCATATTTTTTCAAACGTTTTTAGCCATACCGGCAAGAAAATTATTTTTAAACCAGCTTCATAACACTTCATAACACTTTTTTCCATTTTTTTTTTTAAATATTAGAATGAATCTGCACCTATGTTAATCCCAATATTAGTATCAGAATTGATGTTCCAATATCAGACTCGTACAGGCAGGCATTTTCAAGCACACGTAAACAAGAGTTTTACTGTTTATCATTTAAAACTTTATTCCAACGTTTCATTTGTTTAGCAATCCAAAATTTATTATTTGTTTTGTCTTTGAAGATTTTTAAAATATTGAGTAAGTTTTACGCCTACTTTGTAATGGAATAGCTTGACCAAGCCGTCAGAAGGCATCATGTGTCCAATTGGCATATGCATTGTTTCTTATTCCTGCAAAAACAGCGAGAACGTGTATGCATTTTGCTTTAACCCCTACATATTTAGTCTCATATCTATTGAAACGTAACTTTTTTTTCCTAATTTCTATTGATTGCTCGATTAGCTCTTCAATGGAAAGTTAGAGCTTGAAATGTGAACATGTCACCTGTGTAATAAAACTCTGCAAATTATAAGCGCTGATGTTCAAGGTTCTGCGACTAAAAACTTCACTTAAACATCATTTTTTGAAACATTTATAATGGAAGTCAATGTTGTTCAAGAATTAATAAGTATTTGTTTCAATCTTACTTCAGTGGTTATTGTGCATTGTTTGTTAGAAGAAAACATGCCTGTAAAACAATTATTAGTGTACTGATTGGTCGGCCTTTATGACTGCTAGTTGCTTATTTGATGCATTAAGTATGAAGACGTATTTTTTGACAGGTAAATGATATCTGAAAATGTTGAGTGACGTTTTCAGTAATCTCAATGCACGACTTACATATTTCGCCATATTGTAGTGATTTGAGTCGTAACAAAGCAGATTATTTGCTAACGAATGAACCCATTCGAAAGTGCTCATTTCACAGATAACAGAGCCTATCAAAAGCTGATATTCATACCTTACCAAGTTTTATTTAAAATCTAAAAATCAGAAGAACCTTATTTGTTCCAAGTAAAACATTTATTTCGGTTTCACTTGCTCGGACAGTATACCATAGTTTATAAGCAGCCGTGCTTTAAAAGCTGACAAACAAGTCGACCTTGCTGTAACTATATGTATGGGCTCCTACAACCATAAATCGAGCTTGAAACAATATTTATCACCACTTTAAATAAAATTGAAGACATGCAAGTATTACGATCCATTACCTTCATGATTCATTTCTACTACTCCTTAAGAACCTATCTAAAAGACGTTGATGTCTGGAAGCTCCAACGACTCGTTTACCCCAGCGCCACTGTTTCACGGACCTATTTTTAGCTGATATCACTTAACAGTTCACACCTTTATGGAAAACATATATGTGCTTTCATTTTGTGCAAAGAGTCATTTTGCTGCAATTGCAAAACTTTTTTTTTCCATATTGCCTTAACAATACCGTATACTGTAAAAAGATCAAAGGACTGGATACGTAATATATGTATCTGGCTTGTAGATGCATTTACAGAGCCTAAAACTTGTCATATGGGGAAGGAAGGAATAACGAAATGACATCCATTTGATTACCATTTTTGATTAAAACAAAAAGTAACTTATGCGCAGATTATGGATATAGACTATTCTATACAATCTTACAAAAATTAACCCCCATCTAAATGTGGATTTAGGGTCCTGCATGGCTCACCAGTAATGTGTAGAACTTGTTACCTAACGGTCTAGGTGCTGCATGTTTTACTGTGCGAGTGCCAGGCAAGACACTTTGAACGAGCCCTAGCCTAGTACTGCTGAAACCTTGAGTTCAAATCTAAATCAGTATGCCTATACAAATGGAATCTTATTATCCTAGGCTGTCTAATCAAGAGTTCCTCCATATTACTGCACAACTTGATACTACATGTACTAATTTTAAAATGAAATAAAAAGTCAAACTAGAAACAATATTAGATTGTTCAGATGCAACGATTTCTTCTTTTCTTTGAAAGGAATGTTTTTGGTTTATTCCTGAATGTTATTTAATAGCCTGAAAGGTGAAAACTAAATAGCCTGAAAGGTGAAAACTAAATGGTATGTTCAGTATTTTCTAAGATTTGGGCCATGTTTAAATCATGAATATTGAATGTACCATCTTTCTGTTAAATAAATGAACATTTACCTTGTATCAACATAAAGACACAAACCAAGCAAATAATATTTTCACAAAACAAAAGTAAGGTCAACTCATGCAGGGCCACAAACATGAAAATGGTGGTAACTACCATCAGGAGTAATTTGATATTGGCTTCTGCTGATGAAACTAGTTTCAACACTGTTTCAGTATTACATTGACAACAACTCATTTGTGTACCTCTCTGGTTGTACTAGGGCTAGGCTGGTTCTCTGCAGTGTCTTTTCCATAGGCACTCCTACAGAATTATGCCACCTAGGTGAGGATAAAACCTGGGATAATCAATCCTACACCTTCACCAATCAACCACAGTATCAAAGCACCTCACTAAATAAATGATTGAGATTACGTAATTTCACCGCTACTTTGGTGGAACTTAAAAAAGAAAGGCCATGTAGATTCAAGCTCAGACCTCATATTCTGTGTAGTCTGAACTCATATTATAATAGGTTTAAAAAAAAATCCTGGTGTTGCACTTAACTATAAAAAAACAGCTGTCATAATACATTTAAATGTAAATAATGTTTTGTTTTTTTTAAAATGGAAAATATTGTGGAGATGACAGTCTGTGATCATGTGGTCAGGTCAGTCACTGGAAGAAAAAAAAAATTAAAATCGGGCAAAAAGTAATCAAAAGAAACAGCTACATGTAACTCGCAGGTTTTAACCTAGTTTTGAAATTAATTTCTCTGTCAGCAACCAACACTTGGACCGACCCTACAATGACAGATGGTCATCTCCATAATAATTTCCATACTTTTAAATTGTATGACATAAATTGAAATGCATTTAAAAACGTGCTGCGTTTATATTTGGCCTTTATGGTTACTTTAATAACTTCAAGTTCATTTTATGAGAAAAAAACATAAACAAAAACACAAAAGACCTACATGTAATATGCAAACTCGGACTTCATATTCTTGGGCTTATTTCTATTCAGTCAAAAATGCAGGTGTGAATAAGCACCAGGTAAAAAGTAGACTTTAGTCTCACATACATTGAAAGAAACAGTTATAGTATGATGGGAGTTTGAAATTTTGTCTGATAATGTAAGTTTTCTTCAAATATAAAGATTTAGATTTGTTTTTGAACTTTTGAGCCATGTCCTAATGACTTTGACAGTCATACATGTACTATATAATTGAGCCATTTCAGGAACATGTGCAGAAAAAAACTGATGTAGAATTATGAGATGTTTGAAATTCAATAGTAACCCTTTACCAAACAATACCTGGTTTTTACAACCCTGAAATAGAAGCCTTCTGGACACATAGTGGAAAAGAGATAAAATACTAGTTACCAGCATTTTTCTCATTTTCCTACAATGTTTTTTACCCTGCTGGACACAAATGTCAATTTTTGAATTACGTTTATTGTATCGTCGACAAGTACTTTCAATTTGGACCAGTCTAAAATTATGTCGTTTGGTGTAGGGGTAACACTGATAACAAGAGGACCATGATGATCCTATATCGCTCACCTGAATACCAAGAGGTAAAATGAAACTTGTGACCCCTAGGCAGGGCCAGTTTTGACCCCAGGGGCATCCTAAGAAAAAACTTGGTAAAGGTCCACTAGGAGATGCTACTTACATAATACCAAAGCTCTACGCCTTCTAGTTTCAGAGAAGTAGAATTTTAAAGTTTTCCTTCTTTGTTCCTATGTTTCGAACTTGTGACCCATGGGGCAGGGCAAGTTTTGACCCCAGGGGCAAAGTATGAAGAGACTTTGTAGAATTCTACTAAGAGATGCTACATACCAAATATCAAAGCTCTACGCCTTCTAGTATCAGAGAATAAGAAATTTAAAGTTTTCCTTCTTTGTTCCTATATTTCAAAATTGTGACCCCCGGGGCGGGATCAGTTTTGATCCCAGGGGCAAAGCATGAACAATCTTGGCAGAGGTTCACTAGGAGATGCTACATACCAAATATCAAAGCTCTACGCCTTCTAGTTTCAGACAAGAAGAATTTTAAAATTTTCTTTCTTTGTTCCTATGATTCAAACTTGTGACACCCGGGGAGGGGCCAGTTTTGACCCCAGGGACATCATATGAACAATCTTGGCAGAGGTCCACTAGGAGATGCTACATACCAAATATCAAAGCTCTGCACTTTCTAATTTCAGAGGAGAAGATTTTTAAAGTTTTCCTTCTTTGTTCCTAAGTTTCAAACTTGTGACCCCAAGGACATCATATGAACAATCTTGGTAGAGGTCTTCTAGCAGATGCTACATAACAAATATCAAGGCTCTACGCCTTCTAGTTTTAGAGGAGAAGATTTTTAAGTTTTCCTTCTTTGTTCCTAAGTTTCAAACTTGTGACCCCCGGGGAGGGGCCAGTTTTGACCCCAGGGGCATCATATGAATAATCTAGGTAGAGGTCCACTGGGAGATGCTACATACCAAATATCAAAGCTCTGCACTTTCTAATTTCAGAGGAGAAGATTTTTAAAGTTTTCCTTCTTTGTTTCTAAGTTTCAAACTTGTGACCCCAAGGACATCATATGAACAATCTTGGTAGAGGTCTACTAGCAGATGCTACATAACAAATATCAAAGCTCTACGCCTTCTAGTCTTAGAGGAGAAGATTTTTAAAGTTTTCCTTCTTTGTTCCTAAGTTTCAAACTTGTGACCCCCGGGGAGGGGCCAGTTTTGACCCCAGGGGCATCATATGAATAATCTAGGTAGAGGTCCACTGGGAGATGCTACATACCAAATATCAAAGCTCTGCGCCTTCTAGTTTCAGAGAGGAAAAGTTTTAAAGTTTTCCTTCTTTGTTTCTATAATACAAAATTCTGACTTTCGGGGCGGGCCAGTTTTGACCCCAGGGGCATCATATGAACAATTTTTGTAGACTTCCACTAGGAGATGCTACATAACAAATATCAAAGCTCTACGCCTTCTAGTTTCAGAAAAGAAGAATTTTTAAGTTTTTCTTTTTTGTTCCTATAATACAAACTTGTGACCCCCGGGGCGGAGACAGTTTTCCCAGGGGCATCATATGAACAATCTCGGTAGAGGTCACTAGGAGATGCTACATACCAAATATCAAAGCTCTGCGCCTTCTAGTTTCAGAGAGGAAAAATTTTAAAATTTTCCTTCTTTGTTTCTATAATACAAAATTCTGACTTCCGGGGCGGGGCCAGTTTTGACCCCAGGGGCATCATATGAACAATTTTTGTAGACGTCCACTAGGAGATGCTACATAACAAATATCAAAGCTCTACGCAATCTAGTTTCAGAAAAGAATAATTTTGAAGTTTTTCTTTTTTGTTCCTATAATACAAACTTGTGACCCCCGGGGCGGAGCCAGTTTTCCCAGGGGCATCATATGAACAATCTCGGTAGAGGTCTACTAGGAGATGCTACATACCAAATATGAAAGCTGTGTGCCTTCTAGTTTCAGAGAAGAAGATTTTTATAGTTTTCCTTCTTTGTTCCTAAGTTTCAAACTTGTGACCCCCGGGGCGGGGCCAGTTTTGACCCCAGGGGCATCATATGAACAATCTAGGTAGAGGTCTACTAGGAGATGCTAAATACCAAATATCAAAGCTCTGCACTTTCTAGTTTCAGAGAAGAAGAATTTTTAAGTTTTCCTTCTTTGTTCCTATGTTTCACACTTGTGACCCCCGGGGCGGGGCCAGTTTTGACCCCAGGGACATCATATGAACAATCTTTTTAGAGATCCACTAGGAGATGCTACATACTAAATATCAAAGCTCTACGCCTTCTAGTTTCAGAAAAGAAGATTTTCGAAGATTTTGCTTTTTTTTTTCCTTTCGGTTGCCATGGCAACCAGAATTATGGCTGTAATTTAATCTCTTGAACAACTTTGGTAGAGCTTTACCCAAGGAACATCCCTGTTTCATCAAGATTGGCACATTGGTTTAGGAGGAGAAGATGTTTAAAGAAATCGTGGATGACGGACGACGTACGCCGGACGACGCACGACGCACGACGGACAACGGACATTGGGCGATCACAAAAGCTCACCATGAGCCCAGGTAAGCTAAAAAGGCAATTAATTACAGTCCAGTGCAGTTTTGGGTGATTCCATTTCAATGTGCAAAGAAAAGAATTAAAAGTCATCACTCATAACCTGGCAGAGCATAGACAAGATTTTTTGTCTTCCCACCAAAATGGATAAAGATACACACGGTGTGAAAAAGCAAAGTAAAAACAGACTTTTACTTAACAAAAATGAAACTTTCACGTCCCTAGTAAAAATCCAAATATTACTATTTCAGAGTTATTGTTAGGGGGAAAAATACCTCGTTACCAGACAGTATCTTGATCCAAGATCAGATATCATGTTCTGTGCAATCTGATCCTGATTTACACTGTCTGCAATATGTCCTTGAGTACCACTTGGCAGCCTAAGGATTAGAGGAATTTTGTTCTTCTATAAAACTATAGGCATACTTTCATTCTCAGGTTTGAATTACTAGCTGTTTACATGAAGCACAGTTTCTTATTTGGGGTTGAGTACCAGCACTTCATCGTAAGAATTTGTTTTATTAAAAAAGGTGTAAATATTCTAAATTAGCTCTGAACATGTGCTTCAAATTCCAGCCATCAATAATACCGGTATATCAGGGAATTGAAATTTTCATGACTAAACAGTAAAACGTATAGATGAGTTTCTGTGGACTTTTTAACATAATTCTACCTGAAAATTCTACATTTCTAATCTTAATTATTCTGTTGCATGAAAAGTAACAAAGTAAAATTCAAGCGTATTAGAAGGACTTTTACACCTTGATGACAACTGTAAGTCTCTAAGGCTGAAAGTCTAGGATAATAGGTTAAGTCAGTGGATGTCTAGTTCACTGAGAAGGACACGAATCCTCAGTATAGATTCATGTCACGAGCTCGCACTTGATCGGGGCCGTTTGTAACGAATAATTCTTCATGTTCATTTCATAAACGGAGAGAAATCTTAGAAGCTTTTCCGTTGAATCTTGCATAAATCAAATGTCAAATAAATTTCTGTTGATAGACCACAGAATCTCCAATTCTTTAAACGTTTCACAGAAATGTTTCAAACTTTTCGAAAATTCATCGATATACGAAGGGCGGTAACAAGGTAGTGAATCGATTTTATGGCTTATCGAAATGGTTTTAAATTATTCACAGTCAAATTCTAGCGAGTATCTGAACAGTTAAAGATATTTGAATGTTTGTCTTGATAATATCTCGGATAAGTATGAAAATGGGTCAGGTCGGGTCAAAAACTAGGTCACCAGGTCAAATCTTAGAAAAACCTTGTGTACATTCTAGAGGCCACATTTTTTCCAATGCTGTTGAAAGTTGTTCTGAATGCTTGTCTTGGTGATATCTAGGACGATTCGAAAATGTATCAGGTCGGGTCAAAAACTAAGTCACCAGGTCAAATCTTAGAAAAACTTACATGTATGTACGCTCTAGAGGCTACATTTTCAGTCCAATACTCTTGAAAGTTAGTCAGAATTTTTGCCTTGATGATAGCTCAAATAACTTCGAAAATGGGTCATGTCGGGTCAATATCTAGGTCACTAGGTCAAATCTTAGCAAAACCTTGTGTACGTTCTACAGGCCATTTACAGTCCAATACTCTTGTGAGTTGGTCAGAATGTTGAACAACTATGAACATGTGTATTGTCAGGTCAATAACTAGTTAAATAAATTGGTCAGTTGGCAAAATTTGGTCATGCCAGGTTAATAAATTGGTCACTAGGTCAAATCTTAGAAAAAAACTTTTGTACGCTCGAGAGGCCACATTTTCAGTCCAGTACTCTTGAAACTTAGTCAGAATGTTTACCTTAATAATATCGTAGATGAGTTTGAAAATGGGTCATGCTGGCTCAAAAACTAGGCTACTTGGTCAAATCTTTGAAAAAACCTTGTGCACACTCTAGAGGTCACATTTTCACTGAAATTCTCTGTAAAGTTAGTCAGAATATTTGTCTTGGTTTCATCTTAGAGGATTTTGAAAATGGGACACGTCAGGTCAATAAATAGGTGAGTCGGTGAAATTTTTAAACTAGAGGCCCTAAAGGGCCTGAAATCGCTCTACTGGCAAAGATTTTGCTTTTATTCTAGCATAAATTATGAATTCAAGATGCTAAAAAGGGGAAAAAAAGATAGAACACACAAAAAAGTGCTCTTGCAACTGGGCTTGAACCCATAAAGACAGCATATGTAGGCACGGTAAATTGAACAAACAGTGAAATAAAAAGAAGCGAAATTTCTCAAAACCAAATGAAATCCAGGCAAGTTTGGTAACATCTCAGTACGCCTTGTATTAAACAATCCTAGTAAATTTCAAAGAAATTTGACTTCATCAAATGGCTACTTTTCCTGAACAGATGACTAGAATTTCTTCGTTTTAATAGAGTTCAACCCCTTGATGAGTCTTTGCAAGTTCCAAAAAATTGGATCAACCTTTGCAGTTCCAAAAAATTGGATCAACATCTCAGTACGCATTGTATTAAACAGTCCTAGTAAATTTCAAAGAAATTTGACTAATAATGTGGACTTTGATGAGAAAACAATACTAAGTCATCAAATGGTTACTTTTCCTAAACAGATGACCACATTTTCTTCACTTTAATAGAGTTCACTCCCTTGATGAGTCTTTGCAAGTTTCAAAAGAATTGGATCAACACTGCGAATTTATTTCCCTAAACAAGAATTAGAAATTTCAAACTTTGAATGGCTACTTTCCTCATATAGATTGTAAGATATTTTTTTTCAAAAATTAAAAGGGTTCAAGCTGTTTATGATACAAAGCTGCTGTGCAAGTTTCATGAAAAGCCGGCCTCAAATTTTGAATTAATTGAATAAACAAGAAATTATTTTTTTATTTTAATCCTGAAATGGCTACTTTTTCCATACTGTTTGTTGGATTGTTTTTAAAAATCGATAGGGTTAAAGCTATTGATATGAGAAAAAAACTGTGCAAGTTTCACGAAAATCCAACCCAAAATGTTAACCTCATCATGTAAAGAAGAAATAGAAATTTTCAAATTGAAATGGCTACTTTTCCCATATTGTCTGTTGGACTTTTTTGAAATGCAATATGGCTCAAGCTGTTGACACAAAGCAACTGTGCAAGTTTCATGAAAACCTGGCCTCAAATTTTGACTTCATCGCATAGACAAGAAAAGGAAATTTTTAACTTGAAATGGCTACTTTTACCATACTCTTTGTTGGATTTCTTTCAAAATTAATAGGGTAAAAGCTATTGATAAGATAAATAAACCGTGCAAGTTTCACGAAAATCTGACAACAAATACAGGCGATATGGCATAAACAAGAATTGTAAATTTTCAACTTGAAATTGCAAATTTTCCCATACTGTTTGTTGGAATTTTTTCAAACTCAATGGGGTAAAAGCTATTGATGAGAGAAAAATTGTGCAAGTTTCTCGAAAATCTGACAACAAATGCACACTTTATATCGTAAACAAGAAAAAGACTCATGGAAGGACAGACAGACGGACAGACGGAAACCCCGCAATGACATAACCTATGCTGGCTTTGAGCCAGCAGAGCTAAAAACCTTGTGTATGTTCTGGAGGCCACAATTTTTTTTTTGTCCAATACTCATGAAATGTGGTCAGGATGTTTGCCTTGATGACATCTTGCGCCAGTTTGAAAATGGGTCAGGTCGGATGAAAAACTACGTCACTGGCTCAAATTTTAGGAAAACCTTGTGTACAGTCTAGAGGCCACAATTTAAATTCAATATTAATGAAACTTGGTCAAAATGTTTGTCCTGATGACATGGAATTGTTTTTTAAAAAAAGGCATGCATATAAACTAGAGGCCCAATTTTAAATCCAATAATTATGAAAGCATGTTAGAATGTTTGTTATACTATCGCGAAAGAGGTTTAAAATGGATCCTGTGTGGTCAAAAGGCTCAGGTGAGCGACCTCAGGACCATTATAGTCCTCTTGTGTTTTTTCATTCTCGAGGGTTTACAGGTTCCTGTTCTGATGCATTTGTTAATAGCAGTCCGTTTGAAATCTTTAAGGACGACTCCATGAAACACTCGGCAAAAGAGACATGTCTGCATTTTTTAAGCTTTATTTCCTCCATACAAATCAACATCCATGACACAATACAAGGGTATCATACACGATATAGTAGTTATGATGGAAGGAATACATGGGTATTTTGGAGGAAAAAAAATGTTTTCTATGTATTTGGCAGGATTATAACATAATTAAACGTATGTATTAATATCAGTCCGTTTGTTAATAGCAGTCCGTTTGAAATCTTTAAGGACGACTCCATGAAACACTCGGCAAAGGAGACATGTCTGCATTTTCTTAAGGTTTATTTCCTCCATACAAATCAACATCCATGACACAATACAAGGGTATCCACGCATTCTCAATAAATAGGTGCCATTTGAATTTGGAAAATCGAAAAATATCAACCGTCATAAAATTAGGGATTTTTGCATTCAATAATTTGGAATATGGCTATATTTCATCTCTGCAAAATATTTTCAACATGACTCAAAAGACGGTCGAGAAAAGCCTTTCTTTGTTTAACCAATAAAAGTGCGTTTTTTACTAGTGAAAGGTTGGTTACCGTTGGTGTATCATTTTGATAGCGATATCACTTTTAGACTTAACGTTTTATGTGAACGAGTTTTGAATATATACGACGAGTATAGTTCTTTAAGTCAATTACAAATGAATATAGAATAAATTGTTGCATGTAAGTCTGAATCATTTCGCTGGTAAAATTACATATACTTCTGATAATGGTTTAACATTTTGTACGCAGATTTCGGACGACTTTACATTCTAATAAAATATTACTAGACAAATATGATTTGTCTTCACTTTTTTTGAAATATAAAGGAATGTTATCAGACTAGAATTTATTTACGTTCATCGGACTTTGATGCTACAGAATTGAAATATTTACATTTAAAAATGATATACCAAAAGTAACTAACCTTACCAGTACTACCAAAAAGTGATTTTGCAGGAATATTGCCTACATTTGACAAAAAGAAGAAAGGATTCAAGTAAAATGGACTAAATTTTATTAAACTTGGTGAGAAAAAAGTACATAATGTAGAATTTTCTTACTAAGCCTAAATTTAATCAGAATATCGCAAAAGTCATTTAAATTCATTCTTATCAATAAAATCATGAAGACGACAAGTTGTGCAGATGCATTAATTATAGTTAGAGTTTATCATTATAGTTGTTACTTCAACTTGTTTCAAAAATGATCCATAATATCGCTAAAGAAAACCCTTTACACTATTATATCTTCACGTATGGTTCGTTACATTAAAACTTAATAACAGTTTGACAAGTTCTGAACTTTGAAACCCGAAATAAATCCCGAATATAGTGTGAGCTATACTTTCTAGGCGTTCTATATAAAATAAAATGAGCAAAGAACATGCCGTCTAACAATGAACAGCTATACAATGGTAAGGTTCGTATCCTTTCATGCTTTATAATCCACTCCGCTACAGTGAATTTTCAAGTTTTACCAAGTCATCTTCGGAAAGTCTAAACATCCTTTTTGATTTTCCCGTGGGAATAGGCTCAGAAATAGTGCAAACTACATCCTTTCTATCTACCCAAATTTTATCTTCATGTTTTGGCCATTGAAGCAGCTTTCTCACGTTTTCCATAAATGTGATTTCAACATCACCATCCTCTTCATCCATATTAATCACCCTCCCTATATACAATCTCATGCCATATCTAGCCGCAACAAAGTTCCCAACTTCAATGGCTAAGTTTGTGAAAGAATGGCTTCCTCTGGTTAATTTACATTTCTTTCTAGACTGTTATCAACATCAATATTTTGTTTCTTGGAAACAAGAACTGTGTTTTTTTTCTTTCTGTCTCGCGCTTTAGCAAGATATTCTTCATATCTCTGGCAATCTTTCTTCAGCTTTTCTCGGTACTCTTTCATTTTCTCTTTTGCTGACTTGGCCATGTTAGATCTAGTACCTGAAATATATATGTACAACATATGTACAATATGTACAACAAAACCAGAGTGGTTGTCCAGCGACAACTTGTGTGGATTCCGCAAATATTTGACTTTCAAGTTTGACATTGACCTCGGATTCTGAAAACTACTCATGATGGAGAACATTATGCTCATTCATGTAGGAATTATGGTCCACAAAATATTTGACCTTCAAATGTGACCTTGACATTGGACCTACCTGAACAAATAATTTAAATCGCATATCAACACATTATTCAGAATAATGTTTCTAGATTGCTTTTAAATATCTGAAAGTAAATATAGAAGTGATGGTCAGGACTAATTCGAACAGACGGACGCACGCACCGACTGACGGACGCACATACGGACGGACGCATCTAGATCCATACCATACTGTCAAAGTGACAATTGATTCTAGCTCAACGCAAATGGGCTCGACAATAACTGATGACATTCACTGAAAGGTTCGTTACCGATAGTAACGAAACTTACCCTTAACGTCTACAATATTGTTTTGAAAAAACTAGTTAAGTAGACATACAAAAGTATTTCAATACGACAGATCGACATTTTGGCAAAAATAAGAAATGTTGATTTTTGTTTAAATAGAGAGCTGTCAGCTAAATTTATTTCGGTATAAAATAGTATTCAAAAATCTTATGGGGTACCACTTCCTGTTTTCAATAAAGAATAATTTAGAATATACACTTCAGGATATGTTGTAAGGAATGAACATGATAGGTCATATATCTTCTTAAATTCAAATTCCTAGATAGTAGTACACTTAAATATCAATTGTATTTTCCATCAGAAAATCAAGTAAGGTTCGTTACTAAAATAACGAACCTTACATCAATATTTTTGACTGATTTAAACATCAAAACTTGTTTGGGTATATCAAAGACATCTTTTTTTTTTTCAAACAATTGTTTATGGATTAATATATATGCAATTATGAAATTAATGAATCGCGAGATTAAAGAAATAAAACTTACCACAAGTGCCTTGACCCCTTCGTCTCAACAAAATTCTGTTTCCTCCAAAACAACTGCGAAAACATGGCGGATGAATGCCCGCATAATTCGATTACGTCAAAACTTTTATAAAATGATGTCATTAAGCACATGGTAAAAGAAAAGTGTTAATTATAAAGACCAGTGGATATCCGATAACTAACCTTACAAAACGAACCTTACAAAATGCATCTAACTTTATATTTCATGACTACTGCAGGAATCCAACACTCCTTTCTAGGGTTTTTTTTAAAACTTACATAAAAGCGTTTAAAGCTGACAAAACGTTACGGTAATAATGGTATAAAATTGCAGAATGATGAGTAACAAACCTTACTGCCTTAAACCTTCGGCCTGAAAAATGAAGGTTAACCTATCTTGATGTAGATATCATTTTCCCGACAACCTTACAAAGTATTTTATGGTTAATTTCGTAATTCTGAGCACAAAATAAAATGTTTTCACAAGATTTTGTCATTCTGTTGCATTCTTATTCCGTATTTGCGTTGATGTACGTTGAATTTAATGCTTTCGGCGACAAGTTTGAAATCCTGATATACGTATGTAAAACATAAATGGAACATAAAAATGATAGTTTTTAGATGTGTTGTATAACCGTGCTGAAATATTTCCATTCAAATGTTTACCTACTCTCGGATTTTTTTTAAGGAATTCAGTTTTCAACATATAATTCCGCTCGGCGACAGTTACGAACCTTACAAATAAGCACATCATGGCTAGCATGGATAACACAGCCTTTAGTGCTGAGATAGCACAAGTGTATCGTTAAAGTCACCAATTGTCCCTCTATCGTTAACCATAATAATTCAAACATTCCGATTGTATGTTATCCTGAAAATCTTCGACGACAACAAAAAGTACAAATGGCACCTATTTATTGAGAATGCGTGATCATACACGATATAGTTGTTATGATGGAAGGAATACATGGGTATTTTGGAGAAAAAAAAACTTGTTTTCTATGTATATGGCAGGATTATAACATGAATAAACTTATGTTTTAATATCAGAACGAAGTCTAAAGACGACTTGTAGTTAGGCGAGATTTTTTATATTCCGATTTTGATATGAAAAAAGAAAAAGTCTACACTGGTAATTAAGATTAACTATATATTTCTATATAAGCATAAAACGTTTTCAACTTAAGATCAGAAAGCTTGAGACTTTATCCTTTGCTATGTGGGCTTTATAAATGAAAATAGATCAAATTCAGTTAAAAATATCGGTTTCAAACTTAAACCAAATAACCCGTGTCTGCCTATAAGAGATGATCTAATACATTATGCCATGCATTATTCAATATGTAAAAAGGGCAAAAGCCAAAACAGAATGACAGAGTGCATTACAGATAGAAAAAGGAACAAAAGCAAAAAACAAAAGGAGGTATTTACGAGCTATGATTCAATCTTACTGTGATTTGTGAAAAAGTGTTAAAGATGGGTGTCATACGACGAAATTTCCCCATTTTTCCTCATATAATCTCAACTGATCCCTTGATAAGGCTGCTTCCTTTTCCAAAAATATTCTATTACTACAGTTTGAAATCTTAAAATTTTGGTAACCTGTTTTTACTTTTTGAGTAAAAAATATAACGTTTCATCAAAAGTAAAACGAAATTTACAAAGTAGTCATCTACATCATGTTGAAACTTCCTAGGCAAATTTCTTTCAAATGCAACTTGACATTAATTTTGGGAAAAGTTTTGGTTTACAGAAATAAACGAAGCTGTTTGTCAACCCATACATTGTCACGTTGAACTTCTTTTGCTGTTTTCTTTCCACTTTAAGTAGTTCAAGCTTGATTAGAACTGATTTTACTGACACTTGACAAGAACAACAACAACGATTGGTTGTGAAGAATTTTGCTTCTGAACCAATTATAACATCAAAGTCAGAGTATTCTTCCCTTAAACTTTACTTGTCATCCTAGTATACTTTTTAATCAGCAAACATTTTTTGTGCCAAATAATAATATCAACCACACATGAATGTAGACGTAGATGGATTGCTGAGTTTGACATGCTTTTCGCAAATGCACTTCATAGCACAACGGAATATTCCCTGAGGATAGACATATTGGCATAGATTAAATCACTTGTATGATAAATGTCATCAAGTAAGTATGTTCCAATCTTCTCTGACTGATGGCAATGGTACCAATGGACAGCAGTCTTAAAAGACAAAAATCGAAGCATGTGCTCATGGACAGATCCCAATCTACTTACTCTTTTATGGAGATCCAAATCTCTTGTAAACTGAAAACATTTGCTTCAAAGTTTCCTTTTAGATTTTATTTGATTTTGCCTCAATGCACACTCTATTATGATTGCTTAGGTAGCTTTATAAGCTAAAGTAACTGTTGCATTGCTGTTTTTTTTTCAACAGTTGTACGTAAAGAGCATGTGGGAGCATGATGGGAGGGGGAGAAAATGCTGGTAACCAGCATTTTCTCCTTTTCTCACGATATTTTCTACTCCTTCAGAGATGGAGTCAATCATTTAAGCAAACTTAGTTTGTCACCTAAATTGCTTTGAATATCTGAAAACTTTCCTAGTGGTAAAAAATTCAAAGTATTGGTGTCATGCAGCTTTCATTTTCTTTTAACACGACAGTTTTTACAGGCATTTTTAATATTAAGCTTTAAATTACCATTTTTCCTGTAATTTTTGCATCTTCTTGGATCCTGTATGTGTTAAATATACTAAAGCTGTAGATACATATTATATATATATATATGTATGTATATTTTTTGTGCCAAAGTCGTTGCCATTTTCTGGCGTCGTTGCCATTGACGTCATGTGACGTTGATGTCATCAACCTTTAATAACAAACAATATGTCCCTTGATAAAGGTTTAAAATAACCGAAACTAGTCGGGATTAAATATTTTTTCAAAATGATATTTTGAGTTTGATCTCTTTTTATTCATTTATCCTCTAGATTTTATAGTTTTTCATAAAGTTTTTAGCTCACCTTAGCACAAAGTGCTAAAGGTGAGCTATTGTGATCGCCCAATGTCCGGCGTCCGTCGTCCGTCGTCTGTCGTCCGTCGTCCGTCAAGAATTTCTTTAAACATCTTCTCCTCCTAAACCACTGGGCCAATCTTCATGAAACTTGGCAGGAATGTTCCTTGGGTAAAGCTCTACCAAAATAGGGTCTGCAAGTCTCGTTTGGATGAAATGCACTTCCGGGATCACTGGTCGCTATATTTTGATTTTTTCCACTATTTTGCTTATGCATGTACCGACATTCGTGACGCAACACCGATGTGTATATTATTCAAATTCTCAAAAATGGGTTTGGAGAGGAAAAACTGGAGATGAAAGATGTTGGTAAGGGTTGAAATATTGTTTAGAAATAATTTTGTGATTTAAATACAGGCCGTGGAAATCAGCGAAAATCCG
The DNA here is from genome assembly GCA_943736015.1 of Tridacna crocea. NCBI lineage: Eukaryota > Metazoa > Mollusca > Bivalvia > Cardiida > Cardiidae > Tridacna > Tridacna crocea. The sequence goes on from OX031063.1 coordinate 51,250,109, forward strand.
TAACCCAGTTTTCGTACATCCTTGCAATGGACATGTACTCGGTCGATTTCTGATCTAAGAAGGTCAAACTAACCTAGTTATGGCAATAAAATAATGTTTTTTTAGCATTTCATTCTAGAAATGCACTCATATCGCGTCTTCAGGGGCGTTTAGAAACATATTGCGGTTTTGATATGTTTCGCACCAGTGCAGTTTCGCACCCAAGTCTCCTTTGCACCATATTGAATGTTGCCGGTAATGACAGTTGGAATTATTCGGCCTCATTTTATTCATTGAATTGCCTTAGACAGCCATTCTAAACTGGTCGTGAATTATTGGCTTCAAAACCTATTTTGGCATCTTATCTGGAATTATTTTCAGTTAAATTCATCATTTCTAGTTCGAAACTAGGTATATGAGCGTAACCCTTTAAAGAGCACGGAATAAATCAAAGACGCGTTTCATTCTATAAATAAGATTGTGAGAATAATGTTGAAATTGCCCTCGTCTGGACAGTCTTAGTAAAGCGATCAATGTAGATCAGAGATCAGACTGCAGACTTTGTACAGTCTAGTCATGATTGTACATTGATCACAAAAGCAACTAAAGTGGTCAAAGGCACTTTGAGGGTTATAACAAAGAATTGTAGACTATTTGAATACTCAGAATCAGTACTTGTGCTTGCCTATTTTGATGTAGCCTTTACAAGTGTAATGTTTCTAATGATGAAATATTCTGCAGAAAGTCTTTTTGAATACATTGCTTTAGCCTGTTGTTTTTTTTTTTTTTTTTGCAGGAGGGCAAATAGGCCATGAAATCCTAACAATCACAATAACTGTCCAAAACATCTGTGCAGTGCCACATGAAACATCACCTACTTTAGACTCATTGGAAATGCCAAAGCAGTAAAACAGAAGATTAATTCATGACTGTCCAAATGACAGCTGATGCAACAGGATGTACTACACAAGATATGATTTGCAGGGCATTTTCTTCTACTTAGAAGAATAGGCATCTTGTTGGCTCTTTATCAAAAAAGCTTGTGTCAAAACAGCCAGGGGGAGGGAAGCCAGGACAATAAATATGAGAAAAAGAGAAAATATTGGAAATCATTTTTTCTGCGGTGTTTTGCACCCATTCAAAGACAAATTTCAACAGTTCATTTGCAAATCACCTGCTAATCCTCTCAGCTTGACCCAGTCGAAATTTTGTTCTGTGAGTTAACCCTTTACCAAACAATTTTGTTCCTCATTACCCTGAAGCAGAGGGCTTTTGAAAATATTGAAGGAAGAGGAGAAAAAAGCTGGTCAATGTTTCCTTTCATTTAGGCTACAATTTTTCATCCTCCAACTTTGCTTTCAAAATATACATGATGAAAATTTTGTTAAATGTTAAAAGATAAAAATGGTTGCATGTCTTCTTATATAGCCCTTGTTTAATTCATCCTTGCAAGTGTTGTTGGACCAGAGACAGACCAGTAATTTTATACCAGCAGATAAAGGGGTCAGTGGTCTGTCTCCTGTAGATAACTTTTTATGTCTTACAGCAGACCAATTTTGAAAACATTTTGACCTAAGGACAAATTGGTCAAAATAAGTAATGTCTAATTTTGACATGATTTAACAAATACTCAAGCTTTACTCCTTGATTAATTTTTTTCACATTCACAAGGATGCTTCTGAAGTTTTGTGCTGCTAATATGTTTCAGAGGCAATTTTATTACTTTTGGTGACTTGTAAGTCTTTACCAAAAAACCTGAGTTTTAACAACCCTGCAGAAAAATACTTTAGGAAACATTGTGTGAAAAGACAACTAATAATTTTTACTTTCAACACAATGTTTTCTACCTTTTAATAGGTAAATTGCAAAATGTGAGTCAAAATCAATCAAATGTCTGCAAATGCTTTGAATTTGAAGAAGTGCAGAGTTTTATCAGTTGGTAAAGATTAAACAAAATAAACATGAGAAATCTTAAAAGTTTTGTAGATATTTATCTTTATTACATTTGTAGTAACAAAACACTTTTGCATTATTCTCATGTTATTTGGGTCCCTTGATGAAGCAAATTTCTGCTTCAGAAAAAAATATTGTTAAAAAATGCAAAATTGTCTCTTAATTTGCCATTTCTCACAATGTTTTCAAAGGACTATTAATTTTGTGCAGCTAATAAGACTTGTATGTAACGAAATTTCTTTTTCCACACAATGTCAATGCCTGAATTTTACTACATGTATATTGCTTTCACTCTTCAAGGAGCATTAAGGATTTTGTTCTAAACATAAACAAGAATATTGCTTGTCCTTTATTTAACAAAGTCATGAAACCTAACTTTACTTTTAACGCTAGATAAAATCTGAGGCAAATGGACAAAAATATTTGAAAGAATGAGATGAAAACATTATGGCAAATAGATATTGCTGACTGTGAGCAACATATTTGATCACAATATTTTCAAAAGCAGTCTACTGCAATGCTGTTTTAATTTAGTGTCATTTCTCGGTTAGGACTTTAATACCCTTTTAACTATTGAGCAGTACCGGTAAATATTAGCATGAACTTCTTTGCCATGCAAAGATGGTAAACATAGAATATTAATACTATACAGCACTATTTTTCTTTAATTAAATGTTTAAATGACTGCATGTCCAATTATACATATATGAGAACACCATTGCATAACATGTGGTCCCTGTAAGGTGCAGTTGTCTTGGAATCATGGTTCCTTTTTAGTGTCATTCTTCTAGCAGGAGAAAGCACTGAAAGTATATTAGGAAGAGATGTTTGTAAATACATGTATAGTATTTCTTAATACAAGTTTTTAGCTCACTAGAGCAGGACAGATCCTAAACTTTTCCAATTGAAAACATTAGGAAACAACAATTTAAATGGGGCTGGAAGAATGGAATTTGTCTTTGAATGAGTAGAAAACATTGTGGAAAAGGGAGGAAATGATGGTTACCAGCATTTTCTCCTATTTCCACATTGTTTTCATAAACCGTTTTCTGTACAGAAAGGGTTAAACATTTCATTCATGTGCCAGTTAGTGCAACTGGTCATGGGTATCTTTCCAAAGTACTATGCACAAAGGTAATATTCAGTGTGCATTGTGAAACAAGCATATTGCATTTTTCTTAAATGACCCTTGGCTTTTGAAGCACCATTAATCCTTTACAACACAATCCTAATTTTTAAAGACCCGGAGGAAGCCTTATGAAAACATTGTAGGAAAAGGATTAAATGCTGGTAACCAGCATTTTTTTCCTTTTCCAATAATATTTTCTACCCTCTCAAATAAATTTCCATCATTTGAGTACTAGATCTAGATCTTTATTCTAGATCTTTATTCTATACGGCATTAATTGTCATCTGCAAATCCTTTTAATTTGGATCAGTCAAAGATTCTGTCTTGTGCTAAGAAGATAATTACATACCTTTCAGCAAAGTGTCGATCTAGATCAGACTGCAATGAACATGCAGTCTGATCTTGAATTTGAACTCTCTTATATTTGATATTTAAAGACATAATACTGGAGTGGCTGTCTTGAAAATACTTGAATATTACCTAAGGCTGAAATTAACAGCGGCTCAACGTAGATCTCGCTGCACGATCGCCCTCGGCAAATTGCGGATTACAAATAGATCTATAAATATCTGCTTTAAAACGTCTTGTGTCGTACTTTTGCTTTCATTTTATGCCTTCACACAGCTGTAGTTTTGTGAAAGAAACGTGATTCACCTTTTTTGATTTAACTCTGTCAAAAAAGCATGATTCTATTGAATACGAAACCTAAAGTAGGTTGAACCATCAACCTGTTTACCTGCGCTGAACACGATCTCTTCTTTACTGTGGCGTATTCATAGTCACGTATCGTTCTCTGATCGACTACCGAAATTTTCAAATCGCTCGGACTTTTTAAATCTTACTCCATCATTCGTAATTGCTTCGTGTAATTCTCAACATACTGTGATGAAAAGGCGATAAATTTACGGTGGATCCCGGAAGTGATGAACTCTCGCGGTCACGTGACGAGACTTTCGGACCCTATTGTTCAAAGAATTTAATTCCACCCATAACTCTGGTTGCCATGGCAACAAAACAAAAAATAAAAAAAAAAACGAAATCTTTGAAAATCTTCTTCTCTGAAACTAGAAGGCGTACAGCTTTGATATTTGGTATGTAGCATCTCCTAATGGACCTCTACCAAGTTTGTTCAAATTATGCCCCTAGGGTCAAAACTGGCCCCGCCCCGGGAGATAACGCGTTTGAGCGCGTTTGAGCATAGGAACAAAGAAGGAAAACTTTAAAAATCTTCTCCTCTGAAACTTGAAGTCATAGAGCTTTGATATTTGGTATGTAGCATCTCCTAGTGAACCTCTACCAAGTTTGTTCAAATTATATCCCTGGGGTCAAAACTGGCCCCACCCCAGGGGTCACAAGTTTGAGCATAGGAACAAAGAAGGAAAACTTTAAAAATCTTCTCCTCTGAAACTTGAAGGCGTAGAGCTTTGATATTTAGTATGTGGCATCTCCTGGTGGATCTTTACCAAGTTTGTTCAAATTATGCCCCTGGGGTCAAAACTGGCCCCATCCCGAGGGTCACAAGTTTGAGCATAGGAACAAAGAAGGAAAACTTAAGAAATCTTCTCCTCTGAAACTAGAAGGTGTAGAGCTTTGATATTTGGCATGTGGCATCTCCTAGTGGATCTCTACCAAGTTTGTTCAAATTATGTCCCTAGGGTCAAAACTGGCCCCACCCCGGGGGTCACAAATTTGAGCATAGGAACAAAGAAGGAAAACTTTAAAATTCTTTTCCTCAGAAACTAGAAAGCGTAGAGCTTTGATATTTGGTATGTTGCAGCTCGTAGTGGATCTCTACCAAGTTTATTCAAATGATGTCCCTGGGGTCAAAACTGGCCCCACCCCGGGGGTAACTAGTTTGAGCATAGGAACAAAGAAGGAAAACTTTAAAATTCTTCTCCTCTGAAACTAGATAGCGTAGAGCTTTGATATTTGGTATGTGGCATCTTCGAGTGGACCTCTACCAAGTTTGTTTAAATCATGCCCGTGGGGTCAAAACTGGCTCCGCCCCGGGGGTCACAAGTTCGAACATAGGAACAAAGAAAGAAAATTTTAAAATTCTTCTTCTCTTGAACTAGAAGGCATAGAGCTATGATATTTTGCATGTAGCAATTCCTAGTGGGGTCACAGGTTGGAACATAGCAACAAAGAAGGAAAACTTTAGAAATCTTCTCTGAAACTTGAAGGTGCAGAGCTTTGATATTTGGTATGCAGAATCTTCTAGAGGATCTCTACCAAGTTTGGTCATATGGTGTCCCTGGCGTCAAAACTGGCCATGCCCGGAGGTCACACGTTGGAACATAGGAACAAAGAAGGAAAATTTTAAATTTCTTTTTCTCTTAAATGGGAAGGTGTAGAGCTTTGATATTTGGTATGTAGCATCTTTGAGTGGACCTCTACCAAGTTTGTTCCAAGGATGCTGCTTTGGTTAAAACTGATCCAGCCCTGGGGACCACAAGTTCGAACATAGGACAAAGAAGGAAAATTCGAAATTCTTCTTTGAAACTGGAAGGTGTAGAGCTTTGATATTTGATTGCCCTATGTCCGGCGTCTGTCTTTCTATAAACATCTTCTTCTCCTAACCTACTGGGCCAATCTTGATGAAACTTGGCAGGGATGTTCCTTGGGTGAAGCTTTACCAAAGTTGCTCAAAGAATTGAATTTCACTCATAAGCTATAGTCTAAGGTGAGCGTTCCAGGGCCAATGGCCCTCTTGTTATAGTTTCTAGACTTTTAACTTTGAAAATAAATCCAAGCAATGTGCTGATAGCACTGCCTTCTTTTTGTAAACCACCTCAAGCAATTGTGCAAGCTTGTGAGCTATTGTTTTGGGGAATTTATTTCAAAACTGAATTTCATATGTCACAGTTCACAGCCACGGCCTCTGTGTGGTGTAATACTGTAGACGAAAGGTTTGAAAAAAAAATGAACATGGATAACCAGTACATACTGCTATTATCTAGATGTTTGGAACCCAAAATGAAGTAGAAATTTAATTTGCAAGAACGGTGATGAATAACAATCTTCATACAGACCATATTTTTACTGGCAGCACTAGTTGTGATTTATATCAAGTTCTTTTTATTTTATAAATTCCAATTTTCTAAATGTCATATGCATAATCTAAATAAACGAGACTCCAAGTCAGAAACAGCACTACAGGAAACCTGCTTTGTTTTGTAACAAAAACATCACATTTTTCTCTTCACCATAAATGCAGCTTCCTGTTTCATGAAATGGAAAACAACACCTGCCTCACAACTTCATGATTTCAAATGCATTTGATCGGACCAAATCAATGATTACATTTAATTTCCACTTTGCCTATGTAAAAAAACACATTTTTTATGACTTTGGTAACAAGAATTTGTTCTCAAAACTCTTTGAAGTTCTTGTAGATTATGATGGGCACATGTCCAAATATCTTTAACTAAAGACGTAGCTTTCTAATCTCAATTTCCCCTCTTAACAAACTGTTTTGAATACTATCGTTTACTAACATGACATTCTTCCTGAATTCTGTTGAATTTTGACAGCAACAACAAAGTCACAGGGTCCCAAAAGGGTCTGCAAAAGATTATTAAGAGAGTGGATACGCTATGATAAATCTGAAAGAGACAATTTTAGTCCCACTTGTGTGCATTATGATGCTTTATTATCTAATTCAGTGGGAAAACACCTGGAATCCCCACCCTTGGCCTAACACTGGAAGCCTAATACTTGAGTTGGTGGTCTTCCATGGGTTCCAGTATTACAAGGCTAGGGCTGTCCAGAAACTAGCGGCATTTGTATAATAGGCATTTGGATTGTAAATCCCGTGTCTTTTCTAAAAAGGGGTTTCCCAATGTATGTGTAAACAGTAAATGTTTAATAACAAGGAACCTTGTGGTTCAAGTCAAAGACTAAAATTATTGAATTGAAATTCCTACAGTATTTTGTCGCTCCAAAACCAATAACGGTCTTTCATACCTTGGTTGTGTAATCACAAGATTCTGGTTCATTCCTCACCAGCAAATTTCGCTGCCTGATCATGTGGAAGTATTCTTTAGTAAGGCACTGCAGGATCTAAAATTACTATTGGTGATGTTGGGTGAACAGGAATGAATTAAAAAGTCTCATTAATCTTTTCATTGAGTTCAATGGGTATTGAAAATAGCATTGGCCAATACAAAGGTATATGATACTGGTAGTTTTAGATAAGACACCTTGTTATTTTCTCTAAATCTTATCTTCAGTTATGAAGATGGATTATATAAAAAAAAAATTCATATCTATACCAACAATATTCTCAACATTTCAGGATGCTTAATTCCAACAATATTCTCAACTTTTCAGGATGCTTAATTCATCTGTGCCTAAATTCATCTACACTTAAAGAAAGACAATAACTTCTAGTCTCCACCTACTGTTTTACGACTGATTCTCCACAAGGAAAATGTGGCTTTTCAGTTATTATGAACCAATGTTGTTGATTCATTTCACAAAAAATTATAAAATTAATACCTCAGCTTCCTTAGGAAAGCTGTGAAAATTAAACATATTTATTTTACATCGATTGAGAAACAAGTTCTTACAACTTATATCAATCTCTCTCGATTCTGCTTCCTGGGAACTACACCAGTACTCGCGCCGAATGTGTGGGCCAATGAAAAATCCCAAAGTTGACACCCGCTCCCGGGTATCGAACTCAGGACCTTTAGGTTATGAGCTGCGAAAATCAAAAGGATTAAGACTAAGATTAGCTGACACAACAATATGACTAACAAACGACTGAAAGTGACACAATATACATCTATTACCATTCCATCAAACAATGAATAATGTCTTTTTGTTCTCTTTGAAAGGTATCGTTTTATTCTGCTGGATAAACTTTGGCATACCTCAGGAATTTAATAGCTAATTTTGGCATGTAAGGTCCCAGTGTTGGTCAAAAGTAAGCAAAGGGGGTGATAAAATGATTTTAAATTACACTTATATCTTTTAAAAGTATGGAAACTATTGTGAAGATGACAATCTGTTATTATTATGTCATTCAAAGTTTAAGGTGCTGGTAAAAAATGAATTTGAAAACCAGGTAAGAAGTAAACAAAGGATGGAGCAACTTTGCAACTTTTGTCCTTTTTACAATTCCTGCTAATATTAAACACTTAGACAAAATAGCAGTATAACAGATTTTCATCTTCATAATGATTTCCATACATTTCAATGGTATGACTTGAATTTAATAGCATTTTTGCTATCCCAAATATTTACTTTGGCCACTGTTGAGTTTTATTTCTATTATCTTCTTGATGGTAGGTTTAAATATGTTCCATTTTATCAGAACTAACGTGTTTCGATATACCTTTCTCAATTAGATACACTGTTGATGTAACATGCAGACCTAAAGGTTTTATTTTGCTCTAGAACGTTTTTTGGAGTGTGTTAGAAAATGTGTTTGTTTTACTCAGACCTTACAAGTTATTAATCTTTTGCTTACGTTTTGAAAATAAAAGATCTAAAGGGATTTTTAACTTTTAAAAAGTTGTCATGTTAGTGCATTGCTTAAAATTGATGTCATTTTGATGATTTGAGTATTGTAAAAACTTTTTTAGTCTTAATTTGATAGAATTAATTATGAAATAAACATTCTATGTCAGTTGCATACGTTGTTATACCATTTTCTGTGTGACAAAGAGTAGGATTTACAGCGCAACACTGTATGTATCTGAAGTTAACTACAGTGTTGCATTAACAGAAATACCAATATTAACTTACGACATTTTGACCACTTTTTAACTTAAGCACTTTATTTCATTTTTCTGGAAAAATATTTTTACTGAACATGAAACTGGCTCTCTAGATTACAAAAATGAAAAAAAAAAAAAGTTTTTTAAAACTGTTAGTTACGACAGTGTTTCGTTCAGTCCTCGATTTAAATCATGGGGATCTTCCATGAAAAAAAAAAAGATCATATTCCAACATTTAATGCCCTTTTCCCAAAACCAGGATAAGGGCCTTCAAAATTTTAGTGTTATTATTTTACAGCCAAAAAAAAACTAACAGACCATTTTTAGCATACAAAAGGGCTTATCAGCAAACACATCCTGCTGATATTCCAGTCTGACTTTATCTCAAACTTTCCCACATACAAGTGTTATTTCATGGTCATTGTTAATGTGTTTATAGGATGTATAGATTAAAAATAAACACAAATATTGGAGAATCATGCTTGCCACCATTATTAATATTAGGCCGACAAATGGAAAAGACGAACTTATTGTGTACTATTATATCTATTGTAAATTTTGCTTATTTTCTCATGAGTTATTCTGTTTTGAAATTAAAAGAGAATGTAAAAAAAAAAAAAACAACAAAAAAAAAAAAACCCCCAAAAAAACCGAGCATTATATATTTCATAAAAAGTAGAGAAAAGTATGTAATTAGATGAAAAAAAAAATGTTTCCTTAAAATGCAGTATGTGGAGATACTTTCCAGAAAACTCTTTTCAGCCTTTTTGGTAGTAAGTATTTCGCAGAATTTAGAATTGTTTGTGATTTATTGATGAGTCCTTTTGATAGACAAGTTTCTAGATTATAGCTTTAAATACTGAATGAAACGATAAAGACATTACAACAATTGCTCTCCTGTCAGTAATGAAATGTGAAGGATGTAAATCATGAACAGGAAATGTTTAAGAATATCCTGCAATCTTGAAAATTTTCAAACTTAAAACAGTAAATGACTTTAAATGGGTGGTACCCGACAATGAAATACAAAAATAAAGCAGAGTTCGATTTTCATGATTTACTTCAAATCGCTAATATATGTACCAAAATGTTTCTCAGTTAGGCAAATTAGTAAAGCAAAATCCACATTCCTTGTCCCTGGCTGATTACAAAAGAAATTTATAACAAAACTTAATGAGGATCATTAGAAATCTAAATTTGTGAAAGTATGGGTGAAGATGTCCAGTGACAAAATTAAAAGATAGATAATAGATTTAAAAAAATGTTCGTTGCAAAGAGATATTCCGCCGTATAGTACTTCACTCCACATTTTCATCATCAAGAAACCAATAGAAGGCTAACTGAATGTTAAAACAAGAGGACCATGATGGTCCTATATCGCTCACCTGAGTACTAAGCAGTAAAGGTCTACAATGAAAATTCCCCACGGAAATCATGTGAACAAACTTTGTAGAGGTCAACTAGCAGATGCTTCATACCAATATCAAAGCTCTACTCCTTCTTGTTTCAGAGAAGAAGATTTTTAAAGTTTTTCTTCTTTGTTCCTATGTTTCAAACTTGTGACTCCCGGGGCGGGGCCAGTTTTACCCCAGGGGCATCATATGAACAATCTTGGTAGAGGTTCACTAGGAGATACTACATACAAAATATCAAAGCTCTGCCCCTTCTAGTTTCAGAAAAGAAGATTTTTAAAGTATTCCTTCTTTGTTCCTATGTTTCAAACTTGTGACCCCCGGGGCGGGGCCAGTTTTGACCCCAGGGGCATCATACGAACAATCTTGGTAGAGGTTCACTAGTAGATATTACATACCAAATATCAAAGCTTTGCCCTTTCTAGTTTCATAGAAAAAGATTTTTTAAAGTTTTCCTTCTTTGTTCCTATGTTTCAAAGATGTAACCCCCGGGGCGGGGCCAGTTTTGACCCCAGGGACAACATATAAACAATCTTGGTAGAGGTCCACTAGGAGATACCAAATATCAAAGCTCTGCACCTTCTAGTTTCAGAGAAGAAGATTTTTAAAGTTATCCTTCTTTGTTCCTATGTTTCAGACTTGTGACCCCCTGGGCGGATCCCAGTTTTGACCCCAGGGACATCATAGGAACAATCTTGGTAGAGGTCCACTAGGAGATACTACATACCAAATATCAAAGCTCTGAACCTTCTAGTTTCAGAGAATAAGATTTTTTTAAGTTTTCCTTCTTTGTTCCTATGGTTCAACCTTGTGACCCCCTGGGCGGGGCCTGTTTTGACCCCAGGGGCATCATATGAACAATCTTGGTAGAGGTCTACTAGGATATGCTACATACTAAATATCAAAGCTCTACGCCTTCTAGTTTCAGAGAAGATTTTCAAAGATTTTGCTATTTTTTTCCTTTTGGTTGCCATAGAAACCAGAGTTGTGGCTGGAATTCAATCTCTTGAACAACTTTGGTAGAGCTTCATCCAAGGAACATCCCTGCCAATTTTCATCAAGATTGGCCTAGTGGTTTGGGAGGAGAAGATGTTTAAAGAAATTGTGGACGATGGACGATGGACATTGGGCGATCACAAAAGCTCATCATGAGCACTTCGTGCTCAGGTGAGCTAAAAACGAGATTTGATGCTACTTCACTCAGATGCAGAACATGTAAAACGTACCCATCCCTTCTAGATTTGCATTTTTGATGACTGATGAACATGAATGCACAGGTTCTGCACCAAAATGAAAGTGATCCTGATTGGAAGAACTGTTAAAATCACACTGGTATTACCAGGATATAATTACATACAAGATAGCAGTTGGCAACCTGGGTCAAGGGCAGTCCTTTGACAGTTTTATACACAAGTTTTAAATGAAGATGAGGAAAATTCTAGTAAGGCAAATTTTAAATCTACAATGTATTGACTTTCTAGCTTCACAAAGAGGTTTGTCATCTGAAAAAAATGTTATGTCGTAGAGACATTTTCTTAGTGAAATGTCTATAACAGTGAAAATAACTGTTGATCTTGAACAAGAACCCTGCTTTACCAAAGACTGCACTTTACAATCCGTTTTATGAGAAGTAAGTACCAATCAACTTAATGAGTGACTGTTTCTCTCACCCTGGTATGCTAAAAAATATGTAGGCTCAGAAAATTTACTGGAATAAGTTACAATTGACATTCAGTACCGGACAAACAGGACATCCAGAAGTCAATAAATATCAATAAAACTTTGTTTTCTAATGGTAAACTGGTAAGTTGTGTAAGTGTCTGATAATCAAATTTGGTGTCCAAATATATTGCTGCCAAAAACACCTAATAAACACTTTTGTCCATAGAAGGTTACAGACCAAGTGCACGACAGCATTATAAATGTTATAGTTACCTCTTTATTATCCATTCATTTGCGTCAAATATTGCGGCTGTTGGATAAAAATTGGGGTTTTGAAGCCAATTTGAAACTTCAATAGGCTGCATGTCAAAAGTTTTAAAAAGGCTGACGAGTCCTTTTGGCAATCAATAGGCGATATTTTTTTACAAACGTGAGTTTGGAGGGTTTGTTGAATTTGTGTAGCTGTAAGAAGACATGGCTAATCCGAGCAAGATAGAACAAGCCACAGACTGCCAACGGTCTTACATTCTAAATACTCAAGACAACAAAAGGTGCCAAAAACTGTGCTCGGTTTCTTATTTTGTAAGCAGACGAACAACTAAAAGATTTCTAGCTACAAAACCATCTCAATTAATCAGTTCAGTCGGAACAATTTCTGGATGGGTAATGCAAAAGGTTAAATTTATGTTCTGTCGACATGACAAATAAGTTTACAGATTTACATTACATCAACAACGCCATATGGGACCTCGTTATGGCTTCAAAACGTCGAAGGCCTTTGTTGATTTGTTAGAAATGAAATATGTCTTTCCTACTTAGTCACAGTAACTGAAATCTCCCCTCCCATTTTCACAAACATGCAGTATCGAAGACGTCACCATAATGAATCATTAATTTTTGCTAGGATCTATTCCACCTACAAATGGCTTTTATCTAGACCTTTCATTCATGTTTTAATCTACCTGCCAAGGACATAATGAAGCAAAGTCCGTTGTCCGTTTCTCTTGGTGGAAAATGGCGGAATAAATTAATTGCTGTTTTCGATTTGTTGAAACTGACTTCCGGGTCAAAGTGTTTACCCATTCTGTAACTGGTATATTGATATGCACCAGCTCGCTACATTTCATCGCCCGGAAATATGCCCGTTTACCGTTCTGAAAATTGCTGAGAAAAACTTTCAGAGTATCAATTTTCTATCGAAATCTTTCTAACTATATTTCAATTGACAAACAGTTCTAATACCAGTGAATATTCGAATAGTTCGAATATTCATTTTTTTAAAGTGGATTCTCAATTGCGATTGACGTTTCAACCGACAGATAGATAGGTCTAAATAAGTTCATCGAAGTTGTTTATGTCGTTGCTAAACGACGGACAGTGGTGCGCCATGAATCAGATCACGTGATTGGCAGTTCAAATGGAAACGACCGTTATACGGACGAGGTAAGATGTAGGTGCGGAATCGGCCGGGCTGTTAGAATGAGGGTTTGCCAATATTTGGTATGGAACAAACGTTCTTGCTGTATCAACGAGCGGATTGAACATTGTGCATACTCTAATCTTGTTCACCATAGCCATGATAAGCTTCGGTTGACTTTAAATAGAATACCTATTTAGATCTCAATGTGCGTACTAGACAAATTCGTGAACGTTGGCTATGCATAATTTTTTAGCACTATGTGTACCTGTATGTGTCGTTCTTGTAGACCTTAGGCATCATGAACACATGCCATTTTTAAATTGTTCATCAGTGGTATGTCCTGTTAAGTAACATTTCGTTTGTTAAACAAGTCAAAGTCCTCACAAATAGATAATCACCATGGGTACAAGCTGAAATTAGTACCAACCCTCCATCCGAATCGGCAACATTGATGTAGCTATTTCATACAACAAACTAGCACTTCTCCCCTTTTACACTATAGTCTTACATTAAAGTTCCTTTGTGACTATTTTTTGCCCTGAAGCTAATGCATGTCCACGTAAAAATTAGGCATCTTCTCACAAATATTTAGGATAAAAAGAAATAAAATGTATTATGTGGAGGTTATCAAAGTAAGTAAACGAAACCAAGTTCCACATAGTGTGAAACAATTCGATATCCATTAATCACATTTTTTTCTGAATAATGACGTAAAAAACATGACAAAAATAAGACAAAATTCCACAGAAATTGAAAACATACTAGTCTTAACTTAAAACAGGATGTTGATAGCAGAAAATCAAACATTTTATAATTCACAGTCATCATTTTATGTTTGTACTTTTTATTTCAAAACTGAGGCAACAACAACATTAATCAAAAGAATGTGAAAGTAATGTATTTCATTTGATACCATTATTCTTAATTCATTCATTTACTGAAATATATTTCCAACTACATGTTTTATAGTCATAAGTATTATCATTTTTAGCTCACCTGAGCACAAAGTGCGCAAAGTGAGCTTTTGTGATCGTGCTGTGTCCATCGTGCGTCATTCGTCGTCCGGTCATCAACATTTACTTTCTGCATTTCAGAATACGGTAATGTCAGATCAAAACAATACGTATCGGGCTGAAAAGCGTGGGCAGAAATTATCACTAAAACTGACCTTTTCTTCAGAAACATGCATAAGTCTTACTTTTATTGTATTTCGTAAATCAACAACATTGACACTGTTGTTTATGTACAATCAAAGAAGAGATTCACACAAAACACTGACGTCATTCACTTTGTAGTTCGCAAGAAAACTCAGAGACCATTTCGGATTCGAAAACAGGCATCCTCAAAGATAGGTCAGTTGCTATATGCATGCGAACATAAATTGTAAACTTTGCAAAAAAAACTGTCTTTACGAATATTATGCATGTGTGGATGTGCTTTACTCATATCGGACAAACTTTCAGGCAGACAATGTTTACATGTACTTTGAAAACTCCTCCCTCGTCGCTGGATTCGTTGTTTTTTTTTTGTACTTCATGCACACACTGAAATTCTGAATACTCAAAATAGCTTCAGAAAATAATGAAATCATTTTGTCTTTCCAATATTCATTCTTATCTACCACGTAGTGTCATCTTGCCTCCGTCAGCAATTCGTGGGCTGGGTAAAAGGAGTCATCAGGACTAAAACAACAAGTGATGTGTTCTTGGGCACAGACTTTATAATAGTTCACAGGACATCTTTCTGTATCTTCTGGAGTTGGAAACATTTGGGTATTTATGGGCCTTTTTTATTTGTTTGCTCTCCTGTCCTGGTTTCAATCTGTCTTTCAGCACATCAATGCCATCAGCCCTGTTTTTTAACTGAATCTCTCCACATCTGTGGAAATATGGGCAAAATTCATGTCTGATGCATGTTGAATTCATTTGCACTTGCAGTCGGCAAATTTTGTAGTCGGCAAAGTCGGCAATCAATGTTGATAAATTAACTCTTTAACAGACAACAATAGCTGAGAATGGTCACAATTGAAAGCATTTGCAATCAAATATTTTTCAAAGCAGGAATTTTTTCTTTCATGGAGTGGAAAACATTGTGGGACAGATGAAAATTCTGGTTAGTAGTATTTTCTTCTTTTCCCACAACGTTTTCAAAAACTTTTAGGGGTCGTTAAAACTCTTGATTGTTCGGTAATGGGTAAGTTGATAAATTTCACTAGAAGTGGACAATGTATGAAAGGGTAAAACGCAGCATTTTCTCTTCTTCCCACAAGGCTTTCAAAAGCTTTTTTTTCTCTGTGGTGGTTAACCTTTGATTTTTTTTCACCGGGTGTACCCTGTTTGCACCATGTTATTGGCAGCCACGGCAGCCTCGTTTCTGACAACCGTGGACAAACCGGTACTAACATATATACAACGTAGAGGAACGAGCTAGACAATCTTGATCGCATCAGAACTTACCAGCACGTAACAAGCCGTAACAAGACTCAGGGGCGATCCGTGTTTAGACATTGAAACCCTTTTTTCACTGGTGTCGATCAGGCTGTAGTAGAACGCAACGATCAACCCGTTCCTCTACGATCTGTTATGTGTCTCATCAGCACCGGGACTGCCGTGGCAAAAGAAAATCTGGCACGGTAACACTGCCTGACAAGTTTGCTTATCCAGTTCCTCTGCGCTGTATTACATCAATCCCTTTTTGTACCCGGTTGCTTGTAAACATAGGCCTTCCCCCACGGCTTGTGACGGATACTGTGAAGTACCGCAAAGAGACTTAACTGAACTTGGTAATTGGAGTAAAAACGAACAAAATCCCAATGCACACAACGTTTCGGAAAAAGGGAGCCATTGTTGTTGCCGTGGACATGGTGTAAACATAGGGTAACTTCTATTCTCACTTCATTTTACAAAAAAAAAAAAAACTTGAAAATATCAGCAAATTGAGATGGAGCTAGTCATTACAGATATTGATTATTTGGCATATCATTTGTGAAATGCCTAATTTGCACGAATATGACATCAATAAAGGTCTTTGTATCAGAATTCTGAATATGTCTAACAAATAAAAATTGGTATTCAAGTTCTTAGCTCAGACCCCTAGTGTTTAATAAGTAAAATACCAAAGAAACTAGGAGATCTGTGTTTAAGTCTCAGCGAAGGTCTGAGCTATTTTTACTGCTAGATAATAAGTTTGATAGTTCATATGATTTAGATAACAGTAATAATGGTAGAATAAAACCAGTTCAATACAAATCAATTTAAATCGGTAGCCAATTAATCAGACCTAGCAAATGCAACTTTTCAGCAGGATTTGCAACATTTATTGATTAAAGAAGTGGTGTAAGTCTACCATATTTGCACATTGTTCCTTAATTCATTTTGGGTATTCATGTAATCTTCTGAAGGAATTTCTAAGAGCAACATTTCAAAAAACCCATCTAAGGTTATAGTTTTCTTCGGTTCCCTTCATACCGAACTTAAAGAAATTATTCAGCTATAACACATTTAAGATTTTTTTTTTTACATCATGACACCCTTTTCATAAATTAGATTGATCTCATTATCTGTAAGAGGATAAGTTTTTTTTGGTTTATTTCCTTCCCTTGCTCCTTCAAAGAATTTTTTATTTTTCTGCTTTATTTTGTTTTGTTTTCAAAGCACTCCTGATTAGTTGGAATTCATACATTTGATGAGGGTATTTTTACTTTTTAAGTTTAATGTCTAAGTTTGACACAATATTTCTCGATGTCGACGGATTATACTAATGCCCGTCAGCTTTTCTTAAGGACAGAATGAAGTTTGTTAGATACTGATGTAGCTTTAAAGGCTCCAGTTTCAATATTTCACAGCGCTCAATTTTTAAAAAAAAAAAAAAGTTCTTACCTTTTTTTTACACCCTATACAGTCTTTTTGAGAGTACCTTTGTTAGATTGCTCCCGAATGAGAGTCTGTGAGTGACTTTTAGAGATCAACAAATTAACAAAGAGTACCAATACTAGTGTTTTTTTTTTAACTTTGGGTGTTTCTTTTTCTTCATCAAAAATACTGTGTACAAATTGACGGTCTATTCTAAGCTCTAATTCCTCCCCAACTTGAATACAAAAGGCACTAATTCATATTTTAAGTCAATCTCGTCAAAAGTAATTTCTCTCACGGTTGCACATGGACACAGAATTGGCTCGTACCATGTCAAAGAGACACATTTACAGCCAGAAAAAAACAAACGCTGTTAAAACTTGACGATGGTATAATCTAGTCAGCTGTGTAACGTGGATAAAAATCAATGTAAGGTGTATTGGGTAAAGAATTTGTAGGGATTTATCTTCGATGTAAACCGGAAACTGTGGTTGTTATGTCTGTCTAGCCACAATAGAATTAAATGCATTTTCTTTCTACCGTAATATGTGCAACCTTGCAACCATCGGGGGCAATATTTGGCATGAAGATACACGAGTAATATACATGTAGTTTCATAAAATAGAGGGAAAAAAACGGATAAAAACTGGATGAAAACTAGTGAAGATGTATGTTTAACTCAAAATTTACCACGTTTTTTTATCAGCGTATCGTTGGTTACATTTATATTTGTAAACGCGATTTTTTGTAAACATTGACCCTTTTGACACAGATATTGCAGACAGTCAGGTTCGTCTTTCAAAGTATGTATCTTCTGCTTTGATTATTATTTATTTTAGTTCTTTATTTTTTCTGCATTTTTAATGTCTAGTCTTTACTTTGAGAGAGGTAATAGGAAATACCCGGCCAAAAGTAGCTCCGGTCTTCATGCACATGAGCATAAATGTCACAATAGAAGTGACCGTGAAACACAGTTAGAGAATTCTTCTTACTGTCACCATTCTAACTACAAAATAAAAGCAGAAACTGTCTTGTATCATTTCAGCAGCTGCAAATATTCCCAAAGCTCCCGATAGCATGGAAATATTACCTATGTCGCTTCTGTACTGTAAGCCACCGCCCCACTCCCCACCGAGGTATACGGAATTGTTGAACGGTCGTGTAGGTCAGTCCGGTTCTGCTGGTAGTGTTTGTCCTTCACATGATGAACTGACGATATCAAGACAGCCGCTTCCAGCTGAAACTACTGTTCCTCCGATGTATGCACCATTATCTTTTTCTTAGATAGAGTTTATTCCATCAGCTTGTGGTTAATATGGGGAAATATTTGCCTCAAAAGGGAAAGGTCCGCAAAAAAATAACTCGTGCCTTATGGCACTCGTTATTTTCGCATACCTTTCCCTTTTTCGGCAAATATTTCCCCATATTAACCACAAGCTGATGAAATAAATTATGTTTTATATTTCCTCTGGTTATTTTTAAACGAATTCCACTTTTAACCCTTTCCCAAACAATCCCTGGTTTTTACGGGTCTTGAATGGTAGCCTTTTGAAAGCATTGTGGGAAAAGGAGAAAATGCTGGTAGCCAGCATTTTCTCCTTTTCCCACAATGTTTTCTACCCTATCATAGACAGAAATCATCTTTTCAGCAAGAGTTGAATTGTCGTCTACAAATGCTTTCAATTTGGTCTAGTCCAAAAGTTTGTCGTTTGGGAAAGGGTTAACACAGTAAAACAAGGTAGAACAAAAAAAGTAGTTCAAGATTTTCGGCAGGAGGAAAATATTCACTGTGACGAGGAGATCATTCCCCCCCCCCAGCTTAAATTATGGCATGTCTTTACCTATAACGTTTCTAGACATAGACTCATAACGTTTCTAGACATAGACATGACATATACTATCAATCGTTTCTTTGTCTGCTTCTTCTGCCTACTCTCCCCTCTTTTCTGCTTTTGTTTTGCTCACCTGAGCACGAAATGCTCAGAGTGAGCTATTGTGATAGTGCTGTGTCCGTCGTCCGTCGTCAACTTTTACCTTGTGTACGCTCTAGGGGCCACATTTTCAGTCCGTTTCTCATGAAACTTGGTCAGAATGTTTGCCTTGATAAAATCTCGGACGACTTAGAAATTGGTTTATGTCGAGTCAAAAACTAGGTCACTAGGTCAAATCTTAGAAAAACCTTGTATACGCTCCAGAGGCCACATTTTCAATCTGATGCTCATGAAAGTTGGTCAGAATGTTTGCATTGATGATATCTCGAACGAGTTCGAAAATGGGTCATGTCGAGTCAAAAACTAGGTCACTAGTTCAAATCTTAGAAAAACCTTGTGTACGATCTAGAGGCCACATTTTCAGTCTGATAGTCATGAAAGCTGGTCAGAATGTTTGCCTTGATGATATCTAGGACGAGTACAATAATGGGTCATGTCGGGTCAAAAACTAGGTCACTAAGTCAAATATTAGAAAATCCGTGTGTATGCTCTAGAGGCCAGCCACATTTTCAGTCCAAAACTCTTGAAAGTTACTCAGCATGTTTGTCTTGATGATATCTTGGATGAGATTGAAATTGGGCCATGTCGGGCCAAAAACTAGGTCACTAGGTCAAATGTTAGAAAAACCTTTTGTACGCTGTAGTGGCCACATTTTCAATCCGATACTCATGAAAGTTGGTCAGAATGTTTGTCTTTATGGTATCTCGGACGAGTTTGAAAATGGGTCATGTTGGGTCAAAAACTAGGTTACCAGGTCAAATCTTAGAAAAACCTTGTACATACGCTCTGGATGCCATATTGTCAGTCCAACACTCTTGAAAATTGGTCAGAATGATTGCCTTTATAATTATCTTGGATGAGTTTGAAAATGGGTCATGTTGGATCAATACCACTATGAGTTCAAGATAGAATTTTGATAACCATGTATCTTATTTAGTGCAAAGCCGAAGGAAATAAACCAAGTTAAACTCATTTTTTCTCAGGCAAATGAGTTTTACGTTGGCACTCAGATATGTATTTTGAAACGGCATATTAAAATTACATTGAGCGAGGCCATCGATCGTTGAGATATTTATTTTTGATTGAAAATAGCTTTTCTCGCTCATAGCCTTTTATTGGCGCAATGATACAAATTTGCCAACTGACCCTGGGCCTTTTCGTTTCAAAACCAATTCGTTCCATGGCTTGTTCGTCCTATGATTGCGCGCTTCTCCACTTGATTGCTCATGAATATTTATAGATCGAGGTAATTGATTGTAATGTTGGAAATTAAATGTAAAAGGCTAGAGATATTTCAAAATTATAGTTTTCAGGAACAAACTTAATTTTGTTCGATATATCAACAGGATTTTTCTCTCTACACATCATGCATCCTACTGTCAAGGAGCATTACTCCTGCTTCCTCCTAATGATCAAAAGGAGACCACTTATACAAAAATAAACCAAACTTTGTCATGAATACTCTCCCTTCAACCGAAAAGGTATTCATTTGCTTAGTGGGTTGACTTTTAAGCCAATATTTGAACAATATGTCTCTATTTCTTTCAAACTATTAATTCCACACAATGGGTTTCCTTGACAAATGCCACTTCAGCGTTCTCAACGCTTTGATTAATAATGGGTCTTGGTATAACCCATCTTCGCAAGCCAAGACTGACGATTCACTACCGTTACTCTACCCTTGGCGGATCGAGCTTGATTTTTACATTCACCCGATACGCCTTTTCATTGGATGCAGCCAGCTCTAACTGCAACGAATGAAATCGCTGGTAGCATTTCATCTTTGATAAAAATAGAACAAAGTCGCTACCTTTCTAATAGGAGGTTAACATGGAAACCTACGTGGATGTCTGCTTATCGCTTCATGTGTATTCGTAAGCGG
The DNA here is from genome assembly GCA_943736015.1 of Tridacna crocea. Classification (NCBI taxonomy): domain Eukaryota; kingdom Metazoa; phylum Mollusca; class Bivalvia; order Cardiida; family Cardiidae; genus Tridacna; species Tridacna crocea. The sequence goes on from OX031063.1 coordinate 51,271,114, forward strand.
TTTGTAAAACGACATTACATTGGCTTTTAGAAATATGATGTAAAGGGGGGTAATAACCAGCATGCAGTAGAGGGCGCATCGCAGGAATCTCGAAATCGGGCTCATGAATATTTATAGATCAATTTATAGATCGAGGTAAGATCCTCCAAGGTAAGATCCACGTAGTGATCGTAACGTTGGCTCGCGAAGATGGGTATAACCCTGTAAATCATACTTTAACTCTTTCCCAAACGACAAATTTATAGACTGGTCCAAATTGAAAGCATTTGCAGACGACAAAATAGGCCTAGGCCTAAATGTGACCGAAAGATTGAAATTTGTTCTGGAAAGGGTGGAAAACATGGGTAAAAGGAGAAATGCTGGTGTCCAGCATTTTCTCCTTTTCCCACAATGTTTTCAAGTGGCTTTTTTCATGGTCGTAAAAATCAGGGACTGTTTGGTAAAGGATTAGCAAGGGCATGGAAGAGATTTTGAATTATGCAAAGACTAAAGATGGGCCTAGATTGAACATCCCTTCAAAGAATATAAATTGTTCTTTTATCCGTTCATTTCTTGAAAATTTGGGGCTAATCTATCGCAACACCAAAAGGATTAGATTGAAAAGGTACAGGACGAGGCTTCACGAATCGTGAAATGGGTGTAGTAAACTTGTGTATACATATAGCTAGTCAAAATAGGGAGTCTGGATGGTAATTACTAACGTTAGATGACAGAGGGTTTAATCACCAACTTGAATGTTATATTTCCGAATGGAAAAGGGATAGCGCTCCTACCTATTTAACCCTTTCCCAAACAATCCCTGGTTTTTAAGGGTCTGGAATAGTAGCCTTTTGAAAACAGTGTACCTATTTAACATTGTACCTATTTAACCCTATCGAACCCTTTCCCAAACATCCTACCTACTTAAATGTCCCAAACAATCCGTGGTTTTTAAGGGTCTGGAATAGTAGCCTTTTGAAAACTGTGTACCTATTTAACATTGTACCTATTTAACCCTATTGAACCATTTCCCAAACATCCTACTACTTAAACACGGCGGGGAATCACGTGACACAACAACAAAAAGAATGACCGATATTTGAAGAAATTCCCCCACTTCAGTTAAGAAAATCTTCAATAATTCCGTTAATACGTGACCGATTGGAATTTGGTTTGAAGCAGAGAAGGCGGAAGGACTCCGGGGATTTGCTTGATATGTTAGATTTTTTTAACAACACCTGATGAAAAAGTTATTGACGAGCAAACAAATTATCCAGGGTAAAAAATTTGTTTGCTCATCAATAACTTTTTTATCAGGTGTTGTTTGAAAAATCTAACACATCAAGCAAATCCCTGGAGTCCTTCCGCCTTCTCTGCTTCAAACCAAATTTCAATAGGTCATGTATTAACGGAATTATTAAAGATTTTCTTACCTCAACTTGGGGAATTTTTTCAAATGTCGGGTCATTTGTGTTGTTGTTGTGTCACGTGATTCCCTGCCGTGTTAAATGTCCCAAACAATCCGTGGTTTTTAAGGGTCTGGAATAGTAGCCTTTTGAAAACTGTGTACCTATCTAACATTGTACCTATTTAACCCTATTGAACCATTTCCCAAACATCCTACCTACTTAAATGTCCCAAACAATCCGTGGTTTTTAAGGGTCTGGAATAGTAGCCTTTTAAAAACATTGTACCTATCTAACATTGTACCTATTTAACCCTATTGAACCATTTCCCAAACATCCTACCTATTTAAATGTTATAGTACCTATATCGGACAAAATTACATCTTCCTATACACTGAGGCGTTATCATAACTTATAAAATAAAGCTTACAGAACTAATCTGTATCTAAACTAGTTTATTTAACGTCTGTTGTTAATGATTGGAATTTTCTACCCAGTGATATATGAAATTTAGACTAAAAGTAACATTAATAGTGTCAAACCACTTCCAGAACAGCTTTACCTCTTTGGAGACAGGAAGATTTAGGTTATTCACACCAATATAGTGACTAAATAGTTTACTAATCAACATCTCTATCATAGACATTTAACTGATTTCCCTATATGTGCTAATTGTGAAATCAAATAAAATCAGTTTCTTTTTTAAGAGGAGCCTTACAATGCCCCCCCCCCCCCCCCTCGGACCATTGCCCTCCCAGGATAATTCCTCCCCTCCCGGACTAATGCCGCCCCGAGGACAATTTTTCCCCGGACTATTGCCTCCTGAGGACAATTCCGTCCTCGGGAGGCAAATAGTCCGGGGGGAATTGTCCTGGGGGGGGGGGGGCAATAGTCCGGGGGGATTGTCCTCGGGGGTCCACGACGGTCCGGGGGTAATTGTCCTCAGGGGGCAAATAGTCAGGGGGGGGAGGGAATTGTCCCCTGGGGGGCAACAGTCCGAGGGGGGATTGTCCTCGGGGGTCCATGGTCCGGGGGCCGGGAATTGTCCTCAGGGGGCAATTGTCCGGGGGGCAATTGTCCTAAAATCGCCGAATGACTGGTCCTCTGACATACAAAAAAATTACCGATAGCAAACTGTTTCGATTCATCTCAGCCTGACAGCAGACATCCTCGCGAGCCAAGGTTACGATCACTACGTGGATCTTACCTTGGCTGATTGAGCCCGATTTCGAGATTCCTGCGATGCGCACTCTATTGGATGCTGGTTATTACCCCCTTTACATTAAATTTCTAAAAGCAAATGAAATATCGTTTTACAAACCGCTTACGAAACACATGAAGCGATAAGCAGACATCCACGTGGGTTTCCATGTTTTACCTTCTATTCGAAAGGTAGAGACCTTGTTCTATTTTTATCAAAGATGAAATGTTACGAGCGATTCCATTCGTTGCAGCTAGAGCTGGCTGCATCCAATGAAAAAGCGTGTCGGGTGAACATAAAAATCAAGCTCAATACGCCAAGGGTAGAGTAGCGTAGTGAATTGTCGGTCTTTGCTTGCGAAGATGGGCAGCAGACTGACACGAATCCATACTTACCAGCATTTTCTCCTTTTCCCACAATGCTTTTAAACGGCTTACTTTTCATGGTCGTCAAAACTCGGTATTTTGTGGTAAAGGGTTAACGGTTCTGAGAAACAAAAGGCCTTCAAAAACTAGGTGAGAGAGGAGAAATTGCTGGTAATCAGTATTTCCTCCCGTTTCCACTGTTTTCAATAATAATAATAATTTTCAAACGATTTTCACCAATTGAGTCCCCTTGAATTTGCCGTCTGCCCGTGCTTTGAATTTGGGCAGGCCTAAAATTTTGTCTCCTGATATTTTAGAGTTAATTCATCGATTTTTTTCAGACGCATCCAAACTGAAATAATTTGCAGACGACAATGTAAAGCGGCCTAAAAGATAAAAGGTGATTTTTGAAGCGAAAAACAATTTATGGAAATGCCTGGATAAAATGGGGCTAGGCAGCATTTTTCCCTTTTCCCACTGTTTTCACAAGCCATTTTCTTCAGGATCTTTGACCTAGGGATTGTATGATAAAGTATTAAGCTTATTTCGTCTATTTACTTCAAAAACCTCGTAACTACAGCTTGTTTCAAGCTGTAGTTACAAGGTTTTTGAAGTAAACCGACAATTTGCTTCTCAATGTACCGGCGAAAACCGGAATGATCGGCGTTTTATGTTCATACAATACGAATTTTTCCTGAATATTCATGATTGGGAGGGGCTATCCTACAACACGTCTAAAATACCGAAGATCTTTACCACACATTCCCGAATTTTCACAACTCGGAAGAAAAGATTTATGAAAAGAAGGTGGAAAAAGGAGACAATGCTAAAAATCAACATTTTCTACAAAGTTTTCTTAACTGCCAAAAAGAAATTCAAGTTTTTAGTCACATTTATTTTGTCGTCCTGAAATGCTGTCAGTTTGGACAAGTCCAAAACTTTGTCATGTAGTTGGCCTAAAGAATTAAACCAGATACTGAATATTTCATTTTTACATTTTTTTTTTCTATATTTCGGTCGGCTTCTATCTTCTTTCGGCGTAGATGAATGTGCGGGCTTTTGACCTAAATTTTGTGCTGACAAAAAATGAATAATAGATATTTGTGACTGGTAAAAAAATATAGACGTGTTAATTCTACGGGCCCCTGAATATTTGCAGGCATTTACGCCACCCTATCTTTTAAATTAATTAACCCTTTCCCAAACAATCCCTGGTTTTCACGGGTCAGGAATAGAAGCCTTTTGAAAACATTGTTGGAAAAGAAGAAAATGCTGCATGGTAACCAGCATTTTCTCCTTTTCCCACAATGTTTTCTACCCTGTGATATAGAAAAATAATCTTTTTAGCAACTGTTAGTTTGTCACCTTCTAAATGCTTTCAATTTGGTATGGCCCAAAATTTGCCGTTTGGGAAAGAGTTAACCGTTTCCCAAACGAGAAACTTTTGGACTAGACCAAATTTAAAGCATTTGCAGACGACAATTCAACTCTTGCTGAAAAGATGATTTCTGTCTATGATAGGGTAGCAAACATTGTGGGAAAAGGAGAAAATGCTGGTTACCAGCATTTTCTCCTTTTCCCACAATGTTTTCAAAAGGCTACTATTCCAGACCCGTAAAAATCAGAAATTGTTTGGGAAAGGTTTAATTAAAACTCTTCACCAAACTACAAATTTATAGGCTGGTCCACATTGAAAGCATTTGCAGACGACAAAACAAATGTGACTGAAAAATCGAAATTTGACTTGGGAAGGTTAAAAAACATTGTGGGAAAAGGAGAAATGCTGGTTACCAGCATTTTCTCCTTTTACCACATTGTTTTCAAAAGGTTTCTACCTCAGGGTCGTCAAAAGTCGTCATTGTGTGTACCTAAAGGATTTAAGGCATTTCTTATTATATTTTTCATTTGGGTCTACCTCTATTTTTTCAAGTCGAGAATGTTATAATTTTTAGCACGATTAACCCTTTGCCAAACATTACGACCCTAAGCATCGGCTATTTGCTCTCAACCCTTAGGCTGCTAAGCGCGACTAAGTGTCCTTTTGCAGACAGTGTGGATTAAGATCAGACGGCTCAGTACGTGTAGTCTGATCTTGCATCTATACTTACGGATAAGGAGATGTTTTCCGCACCCAAATTCTTTTTTTTTTTTGAAATTTATGAATAGGGATTTTGCCAATCTCCGAGCAGAGTTGTCATTCGTTACTCTCACATGTATACATGAATTTGAATGATCCGGAGTGCATGCAAGAGAGTGGGACTTTGCTATGGGCTTGAAAGGTTCATTTTTCTAACTTAGCGGGTTAAATATGAAATGAGGTATATAGAGCGTCAGCTTCATAACATAAAGGTCCTGAGTTCGATACCCGGGAGCGGGCCCACACATTCGGCTCGAGTACTGGTGTAGCAGAATCGAGAGAGATAAGTGTCAGTTGTAAGAACTTGTTTCTCAATCGATGTAAAATTCTAAGGCTGCCCGTCAGTGTCGAGAGTGTTGGATTTAGCGAAACACGCAATCTGTTGACATGTTCTTTTTAATGCATGTTCAGGAAGGACTGAGGACGTACTTTAGACAGCAATCAAAAGTTTGCCATATAGCAACATGTGAAGCTTCAAAAATTGTCGAGTTCACTACAATTTCAATGTGAAAAAAAAAAAGACCTCCGTTAGCGGTCACGCCTACTTATGAATATTCATCTCACACTTGGGAGGACTCCACCGCTCATTACATAAGATTAATGCAGACCAAACCGGAGCAGACCTAATGTGTTTCGATGGTTAATTAGTGTTTGCTCGAGAAGAGTTCAATTATGACTATTTGACAGAATTCTTGTGATTTTTCTTGGCCTTTTTCTTTCGGAAGGCATCGAAGAAAAGGTAAAATTGATATTGCGATTTCGTATTACTGGCATTTAGAATACCAGGTGTAACCTACATAGTATTCGGAAGGAAAAAGAAATCGGATATCATTATCAAGTGTTTCTGTAGATGAAGGGTCTAATAGCTGAAAACGTTTGTTTGATATTACAAGAGCAAACAATGAATCGGACAGTCATTACAATATAGTAGATCAGATTATAGAAAATACCATTATTACATGCACATCTGAACACTATGAAATTTCAGACTCTTGAACTTGTTTGAAGTAGAAGCTTTTGCAGACGACAAAATACATCACTTCAGTAATGGGATTAGCCTTCAAAAATATTCAGGGTTGTCAAGATATTTTAAAAAAACAGAACATATAGATGTACTTGGTCAAGCTTAACTGCCACAATGTTTAGCTGTGTACAAAAATCAGTGCAGTTTTAATTATATTCCAATTTGTTTAATTTTTGACTGCATATCTGAGTCATAACAATCCACTGTAAAGCCAAAATTCAGTAATTTCATTGGCTTTTGTTTGACAGGGTTTTTTTTTAAAGCCATTTCGGATTGACAGCCAAACGACAAATTTTTAGAGTGGTCCAAATTTGAAAGCACTGACAGACAACAGAATATAAATGTAACTCAAAAAAAAAAAATGAAATTTGTTTTGAGCAGGGTAGAAAGCATTGTGGGAAAAGGAGAAATGCTGTTTACCAGCATTTTCTCCTCTTCCTATGTGTTTTCAAAAGGCTTCTATCTCAGGGTCATGAAAACCAGGGATTGTTTGGTGAAGGGTTAAGACAGTTTGATGTAACCTTACAAACATGCTTATTTGACTACATGATGCAACAATTGTAAATTATGATTGAGTGCCAGTTTGTTTGGTAAAGGTTTATCTTTTGACTTCAGTGTAGAAGATGTCGAAAAAAGAGGAGGACTTACCACTAAAGCAAACGGCGTCTATTGGCTTCCAATCACTGGACAAGGAGGATAATGGTGAAGGTGGTAGTGTGGGAACTCCACAACCAGCTGTCCTACCCATCTCACAACCAGTTGATGTCTCTCCAAAAAATGGAAGTATGTACAATGTATGTGTTCTTGCATACTCTTGAAGCAGCAATAACAATTTTAAACTGGCACAAGTTGGAAGCATTTGCAGATAACAATCAAGTATGCCTTTAAGTCTTTACCAAACGACAAATTGAAAGCACTTGCAGACGACAAAATAAACATAACTCAAAAATTGAAATTCGTTCTGAACAGGGGAGAAAACATTGTGGGGAAAGGAGAAAATGCTGGTTACCGGCATTTTCTCCTTTCCCCACAATGTTTTCAAAAGGCTTCTTTCTCAGGGCCGTAAAAAACAGAAATTGTTTGGGAAAGGGTTAACTGATAAGGTTTGAGTCTGAAAAGATAAAAAACATTATTGCAAAAGGAGAAGATGGTGGTTACCAGCATTTTCTCTTCTTCCCACAATGTTTTCAAAAGTCTTTCCTATCAGGGATTTTTACAAAAAAAAAAAAAATTAAAACAGGATCGTATAAAGGTGGCCCTTCAGATTTTGGGACGAAAATTTTACAAAAATGCAAAAAAATCATCCTTATACTACCAAAGCCTTTTAATTTTCATTCATAAAACCCCAGTAGTCGAAAATCGTTCGACAACACGAGAAATTAGAGATTTACTACGGCCCAGGTTGACACTAACGGGAGACACATTATATTTTTAGATGATCAATTCGCTCATTTACTTACAGGAATACACAGAAGCTGCTTCAAACATAGCGTCCGAAGAAGACATTATAGAAAATAATTAGTACATGTTTGTTATGATAGGGAATTTAAGCGTTATGAGTCACGTGCCAGTCACTTGACATTCCCACAATGCTTTATTGATTCTTGGCGCGAAATCTAAAAATAGCTTAAGAGGCTACGTAGCCTTTTAAGGGAATACCACCCAAAAGATTTTGTTTGATAATTTTATGAATCTTAATTATTGATGATTTTTATAACTTTTGCATATGAATTTCAGTGATATATATTTTAATTTGGTGAGATGTAAAATTTCTAAATACCCACCTTTACTAGTTAAACAATTTTTTTTTATGCTAAAACTTGCTATCAGTGTCTAGGCCAGGATCAAGATTTTTAGGCCACTTCGACCCATTACCAGCCAATACTAGGGATCAATTTCTGCTTGGCAGTCAATGCATGACAAGCATAACTAGAAACTTACTCATATAGCGTTCTGTTGTAGTTTGTTCTCTATCGGAATGAATCAGCCTTAAATTTTATTTAACCCATTACCACAAAATCCCTACTTTTGAGACAGAAGCTTTTAAGAAAACATTTTGGGAAAACATTTTGGGAAAAGGAGAAAATGCTGGTAACCAGCATTTTCTCCTTTTCCCACAATGCTTTCTACCCTTCACAAAACAAATTTTAAATTTTCAGTCACTTATATGTTGTTGTGTGCAAACGTTTTCGATTTGGACAATCCTACATGTACAGTACTGTTATTTGGTAATGAGTTAATATTCTTTTATCTTTCTACTCTTTCCAGGGCAGTACTAGATTTGTAGCTCACTGAAATCAATGGTTTTAGATCTTGGCCTGGTACACGAATAATCATAAAAGTGTGAATGCATAAGTCTTTTCTGATAGTTACAGAGGCTGCAAAACATTTGGCTCTTTTCTTTGTCATAACTCAACCACAGCGAACATAGACTTCATCTGTTTTTTGCCACTTTTGCTTGAATTCATCAGTTGAAATGAAAAAAAGATGGAAGGGATAAATTTCTGATTCTGATCTAATAACTTTACCTCCGATGACATGATAAAGTTTTCCAATTATGACAATAAGATGTTGTTCAGGCAGTTTTTTTATACATAAAATTTATAATCAAAGTAAAGCGTCTGTATATAAAAATATTGACAGAAAAGATTATCACTGGAAGGCTTTCTAAAGCATAAGAAGCGTCTGTGTGTTGTAAACAAGATTCATGAAATCTGACATTGGGAAATAGCTATACTGGAAACCTTGATGTGCTAAATAACCCATTATCATAATTTTTCATGTGCCATATAGGAAAATAATGTAATCGGCAGAGGGTTCTGATTTGGACTAGTTTAGATTTTTATTATTTGGGAAAGAGTTAACCCTGATTTATTACACCCCCGCAAAACGAATGTTTTCGAGGGCACACTGGAATCAGCCTGTCTGTCCATGTGTCCATCCGTTTATCCAGTCCCGACCTTTAATGACCCTGAGAAGGAAGTGTGATGACCAGCATTTTCTCCCTCTCACACAATGTTCTCTGCTCTATCATGAAAAAATGCAATCAATTTTATCACATTTTATTTGTGGACTGCAGTTGCTTACAATTTGGACAAGTTCAAAATTTTGTTGTTTAGTAAAGAGCTACTTTGCTTTTTTAACTCTTTACCACATGACAAAATTTTACACCGGTTCAAATTGAAACCATTTGCAGACGACAAAATAAAGGTGACTGAAAAATCGAAATTTGATCTGGGAAGGGTAGAAAACACTGTGGAAAAAGGAGAAAATGCTGGTTACCAGCATTTTCTCCTTTTCCCACAGTGTTTTCAAAAGGCTTATTTCTCAGGGGCGTCAAAAGTAGGGATTGTGTGTTAATGGGTTAAGTCTTTTTCAGTCACTTTACATGTTAAAAAGTATTGTGTTATTTGGCTCATAGCGATTGTGGATCAAAGAATTGAATACATACTGAATGATAAAAATCTTATACTGGTCCAAATTGAAAGCATTAGCAGACATTATATTAAGTGTGATTCTGATAATTAGATTTTTCGTTGGACAGTGAAAACATTGCAGGAATAGAAGAAAATAGTAGTTTGACCTAAAGAAAAAATAACAGTGTTTCAGGTTTCGTTCTGAGATGCTGTAGGTAGGGTAGGTAAAGTGTTCTCTTTTTATTTTCAATTTTTTTTTTTTTTACACAGACCATGTTCACAACCCCCCCCCCCAAAAAAAAAAAATTCAACTGCAGGGAAAAAAGTTTAGGGCCAGCAAAAGCATTTTTAGGTAGGATCGGGAAACTCTTAACCCTTTGTCACACATTGTCGACTTTTGACGACCCTTGAAATCATTGTGGGAAAAGGAGAAAATGCTGGTAACCAGCATTTTCTCCTTTTCCCACAATCTATTCTACCCTATCAATAAACAATTGCACCATTTGAGCCACAATGAAATCGTCTGCAAATGCTTTCAGTTCGGACAGAACTAAAATTTTGTCGTCTGGTAAAGGGTTAACACAGTTTTCTTTTTTAGCTCACCTGAGCACGAAGTGCTCAGAGTGAGCTATTGTGATCACTCACCGTCCGTCGGCGTCCGTCGTCCGTCCGTCCGTCCGTCCGTCCGTCCACATTTTCTTGTTTACACTCTAGCATCTACAAATATCAACCAATCAGGACCAAACTTAGTCAAAGTATATATGACCATAAGATCTCGGATGAGTTCGATTTTGGGTCTTATCGGACCAGAACATCTGGAGTTATTTGCCCTTGAATTAGAAAAATTGCTGTATTTCACTTTGTTTACACTCTAGCATCTACAAATATCAACCAATCAGAGCCAAACTTGGTCAAAGTATATATGACCATAAGATCTCGGATGAGTTCGATTTTGGGTCTTATCGGACCAGAACATCTGGAGTTATTTGCCCTTGAATTAGAAAAATTGCTGTATTTCACTTTGTTTACACTCTAGCATCTACAAATATCAACCAATCAGCACCAAACTTGGTCAAAGTATATATGACCATAAGATCTCGGATGAGTTCGATTTTGGGTCTAATCGGACTAGAACATCTGGAGTTATTTGCCCTTGAATTAGAAAGATTGCTGTATTTCACTTTGTTTACACTCTAGCATCTACAAATATCAACCAATCAGCACCAAACTTGGTCAAAGTATATATGACCATAAGATCTCGGATGAGTTCGATTTTGGATCTAATCGGATCAGAACATCTGGAGTTATTTGCCCTTGAATTAGAAAAATTGCTGTATTTCACTTTGTTTACACTCTAGCATCTACAAATATCAACCAATCAGCACCAAACTTGGTCAAAATATATATGACCATAAGATCTCGGATGAGTTCGATCATGGGTCTAATCCAACCAGAACAACTGGAGTTATTTGCCTTTGAATTAGAAAAATTGCTATACTGCACTTTGTTTACTCTCTAGCATCTACAATTTTTAACCAATCAGCTGTAAACTTGGCCAAAATATATATAACCATAAGATCTTGGATGAGTTTAATTATGGGTGTAATCGGACACAAACAACTGGAGTTATTTGCCCTTGAATTAGAAAGTTCTTTATAATAGTTCTTAATCCAGAGCATAACTTTGTCATCTCTAGTCTGATTGACTTGAAACTTGACATTTGTGTTTGTTGCAATAATGCAGAGTGAAATGTGAAAGATCCATAACTCTACCTTATACTGTCTGTAAGTTATTTCCCTTTGATTGTCATTTTTACAGCATTTTCTGCTCGTCTGGAATATAACTTTGTCATCTATAGCCTGAACATCTTCAAATTTGATATTCATGGTTGTTGTATATTTATGGAGTGCAGTGCACAAGAACCATAACTCTTACTAGCTTTAATTTTGAGTTATTTCCCCTTTGAACTTCATTTTCATAGCATTTCTTGCTTGTCCGGAGCAAAACTTTGTCATCTTAAGTAGGAATGACTTGAAATTGGGTATGATTATTTGGTGCAATATTTGGAAGTGCAGTGCACAAGAATTGAAACTCTAATTGGTGCTGTCAAGTTATTTCCCTTTTAATGTCATTTTTACAGCATTTAGTGCCTGTCTGGAATATAACTTTGTCATCTCAAGTCAGAATGACTTCAAACTTGGTTATGCATGTTTGTTGCAGTATTACAGAGTACAATGTGCAAGAACAATAACTCTACCTAGTGCGAACTTTATGTAATTCATTTGATCTTCATTCTTACAGTATTTCTTGCTTGTCTGGAATGGAACTTCAAAGTCTCAAGTCAAATTGCGACAGATCGCTGCTCTTGTTTCATTATCATTTAGCCTTGAACCTTGATATTTGGTATTTATCTTTATTGTAGACCTTTGCTGCTTGGTACTCAGGTGAGCGATATAGGACCATCATGGTCCTCTTGTTAGGCCTTACCAGCATTCGTTCTTTCTCCCACAAAGTTTTCAAGAGGTTCTTGCATAGGCTTTTTAAAACTTGGGATACTGTGGTAAACCAATGATGCTGATTTGCTAGAATGTCTTTTATGATATCAGATAGTGTTTTTCCACATTAACTGTTGTATGTTATTTTTTGATAAGTTGGAAATTCTTTAACTCTTTACCAAACAATCCCTTGGTTTTACAACCTCAAAAGAAAAGGCCTTTTGAAAACATCGTGGGAAAAGGAGAAAATGCTGTAACCAGCATTTTCGCCTTTTCCCACAATGTTTCCCAACTTATCAAGAGCAAATTTCATCATTTAGGCCACTTTTAATTTGTCATCTGCAAATGCTTTCAATTCGGACTAGTCTAACCTTTTGTCGTTTGGTAAAGGATTAATAATTTTGTCAGGGATATAGACTGGTGTATATAAAATGTCTAATTACAGGTAAAAGGACCTCACTTGCTGAATCAGTAAAGAGTTCTGCACAGTCTACAGCTGGAGCAGGTACTCTGAGTGCCTCTGTCTCTATCTCACAAGCCCACGATTCCCCGCGGAGCTCCCTCTCTCATAAAGTCATCTCAACTCTGAAACAGCAAAGCATAACGGATGGCCAAGACTCGTCTTTGAATCTGTCAATACACAGAGGACCATCTCTGACTAGCATACATTCTGACGATAGTTTTCACCAACCTACCCATGTAGTTATATCACCTCTCAATCCAGTACCACCGTCACATTCAAGTCAGCCGAAGGTCGGGAGGTTTTCTGTCAGTCCCATCCAGAATATTCCAGGCTCTGTCACGTGCAAGAGACCCACGAGTGGAAGCGTTAGGACTGCTACAAAGAGTGAGAGCAGCTCCGTTGCTATGTCTCAGAGGATGAGCCCTGAGCCAGATGTTCAGTTTCAAATGTCAGACCTTGCACTCCACCAAGATGGGGAGAAAGAAGCCCAGCAGCAGTTACTATCAGATGATCAGGGCACTGGTAACTTACCAATCAATAGAAAGGGTTTGTGTGAGTATACCGGTAGTTTTTTTTTGTTAATCGGTGGGGCTGCAGATACAATAGGATCTGACTATAGTTGGTGTTTGAGATAGATTTTATGAAATTTATCAAGAAAAAATGTTACAAGTGAGCCTTCTGGCAAGTGTAAGAACATATTTTTGCAGGCAAGTTTGATATTATTACCTCAAAAACCAACGAAAAGTCAGACAATGTCCCTATGGTAAAAAAGACAATTGCAAATTTGGCCATGAAGAAATGTCTGTCTTTCAGCCATCTTGCATCACCTAGCAACCGTTCAGCAGGTGTGCTGCATCTCGATTGAATTAGAATAGTCCGAACATGTTCTAAAGAACACGGCACATTGACCTAGAACATGTTCGGAGTGTTCAGAGTAGCGAAAGGAATACGCCCATTATTTCAGTCCTTTCATTATGACAACCCATTAATTTTATTCATGCATACCCTGGGTTTCAGTAGAACTATGCTGGTGCTCTGAAATGTCTTGTCCAAGGAAACTTTGCATGAAAGCCCTGGGCTCTTAGATAAGGATAGAGCCTGCTACTGCTGGCTTCACCTCTGAACCACAAAAGACTCCCTAGATAGCATCACCTACAATTTAACCCTTTCCTGTACCACTAAATCCGGAGTTTTGACAACCCTGAGAAAATGAACCTTTTGAAAACATTGTAAGAAAGGGAGAAAATGCTGGTTACCAGCATTTTCTCCCTTTTCCACAATGTTTTCATTCTTTTAATTCTTTACCACACAATCCCGCATTTTTACGACCCTAAGAAAGAAAGCTTTTGAAATCATTGTTGGCAAAGGAGAAAATGCTGGAAACCAGCATTTTCTCCTTTTCCCACAATGTTTTGTACCCAACCCAGATTTCAACTATTGAGTCACATTAATTTTGTTGTCTGCAAATGCTTCCAATTTGGACTAGTCTACAATTTTGTCGTTTGTTAAAGAGTTAAAACTTTAGAGACAAGTCCCACCATATCTAATATTTGGTCTGCAAATGCTTTCGATCTGGACAGATGTCAAAATTTTGTTGTGTGGTATAGGGTTGTGCAGCATTAGTGATGCATCTGTTTATCTGTTTATTACATGAGAGAAATTTAGGAGTCCTAACTGAAAGCTTTGGTAGATGACAATATAGATGCTGGTTACCTGCATTTTCTACTTTTCCCACAGTGTTGGTTCTACATGGCTCATTGATATAATAAAGGACTTTTTACCTGGAAGCCATAGATTTGAGCCTCATTGCGATCTGTAGGTTTGCAGTGGTAATGTCCTTGGGCAGGACATTTCAAAACCTTAGCCTTGTATTGGTGAAACACGGGACATACATGGATAATTTGATATGATAGAAAGAATGTTGAAATCTGTCTAATATCCTAAACTGCCAATCAATCAATCATCAGTCTTTCAGTTTAATCTTAACCCTTTACACTATAAGGCGTTTCAATGGTATCACTAATTTGACCCTAAACAATAGCAAGGATGAAGCCATTTCTTATGCATTTATGACACCTTTTGATAGCATAGGAAATGTGGTAAAAATGTGAAATTGCTCATCATGAGCAATTTCACCTTTTGCCACAATGTTTTCCAAAGGCTCCTACAAGCAACAATAGCAAGGATGAAGCCGTTTCTTATGTGTGTATGGCACCTTTTGATAGCATAGAAAACATTGTGGCAAAAGGTGAAATTGCTCGTCATGAGCAATTTCACCTTTTGCCACAATGTTTTCCATAGACTCCTACAAGCAATGTGTAGAAATGAGTATCTATGGAGTAAACGGTAAATGTTTTCAAAGGTCTTCTTCCTCATAGTCATTTCATTAAAACTTGGGGTCGAACCCTGTTAGCTCAGTGGGTAGTGTACAGCACTTGAGAACACGGGGTCCAAGATTCATCCCTGGCTATGCCCCTGGCTCGGCCAATTTTTCTCCGAGGACAGATGATATAACAGGCCCGTAGGAACGGGGGGGCTGGGGGGGGGCTCAGCCCCCCCCCCCCCCCCAATAATTTTGAAAATTATAGTAACTAAAATACGAGTTCTTAGCGCAATGAAACAACCATGCAAAAAACCTCAGTATTTCGAAGTTAGCCCCCCCAATCTTGAAATCCTTCCTACGTCGCTGTATAATTATAGTCACTGCGACAGGATTCTTTCCTCTCCCACTGCTTACCGTTGTTTTGATGATGATCATGCGGGAAAGCAGCCAGTTGCTTGGAAAGAAAATTGTGCGTAAAAGAGACTCCAGGAAAGCATGGACATGTGCACTGGCCATCCTGATAAACCGGTAAATGAAATAATATTGAAAATGGCTTTAAACACAACGCAATCAATCAATCATTAGAACTTGGGATTGTGTGGTAAACTTAGGGATATACAATAATGCCTGTGTTATGACTAAAGATGTACTTTATTACTGATGCATCTTGTAAATTTTATTTTTATACCCCCGCAAAACAAATGTTTTCGGTGGGTATACTGGAATCAGCTTATCTGTCCATGTGTCAGTCTGTTGGTCTGTGTACAAAATACTAGTAATTGCCTGTTTCTGTCAAAGGGCTGGCCGGGGGTATTAACCCTTTACCATACAATCACGAATTTTAACACCCCTGTGAAGGAAGCCTTTTGTAAACCTTATGGGAATTCAGCATTTTCTCCTTTTCCCACAATGTTTTCTTCCCTTCCCAAAACATATTTCAATTCTTTAATCTCATTTGATTTGTCATCTGCAAATGCTTTCAGTTTGGACCAGTCTAAAATTTTGTTGTTTGGTAAAGAGTTAGGTCAATTATTCATTGACAGCTCTGATTTACACAGGAAATAAAAATGTCAGTTAGTTTAAATCATATAAGAAAAGAAAAGAACTGGAACAAATGTTGCTTATGAATTTGAAGCAATTGGCCCTGTTAACATCAATCATCACACTGGAGAGACATTACGAACTTGTTCCTGGTCAACGTTACTGTCCCTGTCAATTTTACGTACCCGTTCGAGTAAAAAACATGGCTGCGCCCACAAGATTACACAAGGTAAGCACAAAAACATAATTTTTTTAACATGTTATTGAATAGATATGCAGTTGCAGGTTGTCGCACGGAATGTCTGGGATGTCAGTTCACGTTAATCTCTAGTTCTTTTGGTGGTTAATCGTCGTTTGTTGAAGACGTTTAATCCAACAAAGTTTCACCGGGGACTACGATTTCTGAAAAAACACTACTTGGAGTCTCCAAAAACACTTGTAAAACATATACACTCAATATTCTGAAGTGTGTGCCGTGTCAGATGACCAATACAGTGATTATCCTCAGCACTATAAACCGATAAAAAATCAAATTGCAGTTATTCAGGGATATTTTGCCATTTTTAAATTACAACGTAAGATGCTCCTACTGTCAATACAACGATTCAGCTTCTGAGCTGAAAATACGGTAAGCGTATGGGTTTGTGTTACAGTGAACAATTTTGTTATTAAGTTGGTCAAGATTCTATATTAATCATCGTAGTCACAGTCGTAGTGTAGTTAAATAAATACTTGAATGGAAGTACAATTCTACAACACATTGAATTCTTCTTTATATCAATAGACCTAATGTTACTAGGCATGTTCAGGCGATCTCGGGTTCTCTGTTTCTATCCCCAATTTTATTAAGCTGGCAGAATTAGACACCCATCGTGAAGAGAGAGAGAGAGAGAGAGAGAGAGAGGTATCATTAGGTAGACTGATCCTTGATCATACAGAAAATTGACCTAAAGCGAGAAGTCTTGGTCCACTTCCGCCTGCACGGAATGCACAAGCTGACCTGGGCAGATTCTTTCCGCAGATCTATGCATTAAGCCCCCTTTCCACAGAGTATCGCTGATCAATATTTAAATATTAAATATTAATATATATTAAGATATTCAGATATTAATAGTTACTTTTAGGTGTGCCGCTTACAAGGCATACGAATGGTTGGTCATTGATGATCATTATTATTAAATCATATTCACAAAAACGAGTCTCTTGATGACGATATCGAAGATGGTATTTATAATAGTTATGGATCTTCTGCAAGATAGTGATAGATATCCTTTGCATGATACTGTCTGTCATCAAGCTCTTCATCTATATCACAGGAATTTGACATTCTATAACCAAAATAAATGATCAAATGTGAAAAAAATATCTCCCCTATATAATGTAAACAGAAGGACTGCAACGCCTCGATTGTCTCATTCAAAATCCTAGAAATGCGCCCAACTGTCTCATAGGAATACGGAAGTTGAGCCTATATTTTTTGCAAATCTTTCTAAAACTAAAACAAAAGAAAAGTAAAGTCAGGTATTCTCGTATTTTGTGAATATTAATATTGATTGTATGCATTAGAATCTAATTTTAACATCGGTATTCGGGAATGCTACTCGATAATACATTGATAATATGCGACTTTATATCCGAGATATTGTGATTGAATCATCGGGACAGAGCCATAAATTAAACTGCTCATTGCAGGAAGTCCTTGTATCTATCACTTAGTGGTGGGCAGATGATCGACTATAGTCGAAAGTCATTTGGTTTTGGCTTCCGATTCCGATAATCGATTGAGAAAACCCGGAATCGATTGTAGTCGATTCTTGAACTCGCTTGGTGCCTAAACTTGAATTCTTGGTTTTGTGACTATCATTAATCACAATCTTCGATTGAACAGTAGATAACAAACATCAAAATTGGCCGGAAAAAAGAGAAAGAAATTTTTGTCCATGCATTATTTGACAAAACTTGACAACTCGGCAGGCTTCTCATTTGATCCCTTAGTCCGGGTTTTGAGACTTGGAAATTTGAAATGATCTGTCTTTGACAGTGGAAAATATCTGACGTATGAAATTATCGTCCAGAGCTTTATAAAATCTAGCTTGCGTACATCAGGCAGAAAATTGGGCTAAACACGATCAGTATAAAATGCGAAGGACACGCGGATGATAATGAGGCTGTCGAGTCATTTATGACAGAGTAACAAAGGTGTTATTCCTCTTATCTAGTGTAAAGTGACAGATTTTTTTAATTTACTTGCTATTTAAACTGACTGGATGATGTCAAATCATGTAGCAATACCTCTCCAAAAATTAATTGTCACGAAAAAATAAATCGCCAAAAAAGCGAGAAAACCCATGACAATACAATGATCAGCTTGGCCTCGTCCGATCAGGGATACTTCAAACTATCTTCTCATCAATAATAATGGATTTATACAGTGAATTTATGCAAATCTCTGAATAAAGCAATAAGTGAAAGCTAAATTCCGTTCATGAGTGAAAAAAATGTTGTTTTATGAAATGAAAATATAGATCTATAGCAGACAGGTTTGGGGGGGGGGGGGTTGAAGTCGTTGTCTGCTGCAGACAAATGCTTTAAATATGTCTGTTTGTTTTTTTGTATATGGAAAAATTAACAGTATGGATTATTCATGTGCTAAAACAATAAAAGAGAATAAAGTGCTTTACTTGAAATCTTTATAACGTCTCATCTGAAGATTTAAATGTCTCATTACTTTTGAAAATGTCCCATTGGTTTTCAAAGACAGGAGCCATTGTCTCATTGAAATAAATTCTTTACCGATCACTGTTAGCCTAGCGATAGAAAACACAAAAATGTACCTGCGACATTCGGCGATTCCTCAGTAGACACCTTTTAACCGGAAATATCCGTCATGTATTACATTTTTTTTTTTACAATTTCTATCCATCGAGGAGGCCATTCGCTGATGTCACAGGATTCCCAGGAAGGGCCAGGAAGTGTATTTTCGGATTATGTATTAGAGTCAAATATCTTTTCTTTAAAAGATAATACGGTCAAATACTTTTGTAAGTTACTTGTATTAAGTATCATGTGATGTCCATAAATATATCTTAAAAACGAAAAAAAAAAGTAATACGTAATCCGAAAATACGTTTCCTGGCTCTTCCCGTGACGTCAGCGAATGGCCTCCTCGATGAATAGAAATTGTCTCCGGTTAAAAGGTGTCTACTGAGGAATCACCGAATGTCGCAGGTACATTTTTGTGTTGTCTATCGCTAGGCTAAAGGAAATTATGATCAATGTTTGTTTCGTGGGTGATTTTGGGTGGGAAAGGCTGTCTTGTGCTGTCGCTTGCAATCGAGACGTTGCATTCCTTGTGTTTATATTATATAGGGGAGATTTTTTTCCATATTTTATCATTTATTTTGGTTATAGAATGTCAAATTCCCTTGTCTATATCATGGCATTTCATTTCAAAGGCATCAAAAGGATAATAAACCTGACGGAAAGAAAACCTGAAAGATAGACAAGTAGACAGTTATGCATATTGATTAAAAAAAGGGAAATAAATCATTAAACTCGTACACAATCACATTATGATATCGTTCTCTGTTTCAATTCAGGAACTGGATCGTTTTATTGTGTTCTGGAGCGTGGTGCGTTGCCTACAAAAATTGAGAGAAAAGTGCTTTTTAATGGATGTCGTATAGTTTTTTGTTTTCAACTGTGGTGAATAAAGCATATGTGATTCACTTGACACAACACAAACTTCAGATTATTGTGTTTGTATGTTTAAAAAAGCTTTTTGCTGACTTCCGGGTGTTGATTATTCAGAAATCGTTGTCGCTGACGGAAGTTTGTTGGATTAAACGTCTTTAACAAATAACAAACCACCAAAGGAACAATACAGAAATATGCACTAACATCCCAGACATTCCGTGCGACAATCATCTACAGCACATCTACTCATCTGGTTGTTATGGAAGAATGTTTTTCTGCTTACCTTGTGTAATCTTGTGGGCGCAGCCATGTTTTTTACTCGAACGGGTACGTAAAATTGACAGGGACAGTAACGTTGACCAGGGACAAGTTTGTAATGTCTCTCCAGTGTGATCATATTTTCATGGACATGGGTTATGTAGATTAATGACTGGGTTATATTTAATTGGCTTTGTTTGGTAAGGGTTTTTTCCCTTTACCCAATAATCCCTGGTTTTCATGATTCTTGGAAGGATGGCTTTTGAAAACATTGTGGGAAAAGGAGAAAATGCTGGTAACCAGCATTTTCTCCTTTTCCCACAATGTTTTCTACCCAATCAAAGACAGAAATCGTCATTTGAGCTAAAGTTATACTGTTGATGACTATTAATGCTTTCAGTTTGGTCTGTTCCAATATTTCTTCCTGTGGTAAAGGGTTAATAGAGCTCCTCGAATATATAAAGCATCTTTTTAAAAAAGTTTTAGGACTTTACATGCCTTAACCCATTGCCACACAGTCCCTACTTTTGACGACCCTGAGAAAGAGGCCTTTAGAAAACATTGTGGGAAAAGGAGAAAATGCTGATAACCAGCATTTTCTCCTTTTCCCACAGTGTTTTCTACCCTTCACAGAGCAAATTTCAAATTTTCAGTACCTTTTATTTTGGCGTCTGCAAATGCGTTCGATTTGGACAAACCTAAAATTTTGTCGTTTGGTAATGAGTTAATTATTGCCTGGACCACAGTGAAAGCAAGTGCAGGTGCCTTTTTTTGATGGCCTTGTCTAAATTGAAAGCATTTGCAGATTAATTTTTTTTTTAGCTTGAATGGTAAGATTTGTATTTGAAAGGGTAAAAAAACATTGTGGGAAAAGAGGAAAATGCTGTTTCCCACAATGTTTTCAAAACCTTTATCTGTCAGGGTTGTTTACCGAGCTCTGTTAGCTCAGTTGGAGAACAGGAGGTCGCCGATTTGACCCCCGGCACAGCCAAGTTCTTTACAGGTATTGTTAATAGTCATTGTGACAGGATTCATTCCTCTTCCCACTGTTGACCATTGTTTCGATGATGATTATGTGGGAAAGCAGCCAGCAGCTTGGAAAGAAAATTGTGCAAAGTACTGGTAAAAGAGACTTCATGGATAGGTGCACTGGCCGCAGCAGTATAACTGAAATAATTTTGAGAGTAGCAATACACCCTGTACAACACAGTACAATTCTGTTGGGGGTTGTTAAAAGCATCAGGATTGTGCAGTACAAATTTAACCCTTTAACCCTTTCCCAAACGACAAACTTTTGGACTAGACCAAATTGAAAGCATTTGCAGACGACAATTCAACTCTAGCTGAAAAGATGATTTCTGTCTATGATAGGGTAGAAAACATTGTGGGAAAAGGAGAAAGCGCTGGTTACCAGCATTTTCTCCTTTTCCCACATTGTTTTCAAAAGGCTACTATTCCAGACCTGAAAAACCAGGGATTGTTGGGAAAGGGTTACCACACAATCCTGAGCTTTGATGACCTTTGAAAACATAGTGAGAAATGGAGAAGTTTTAGAAAGATGGCTTTTGAAAACCTTGTGGAAAAAAGGAGAAAATGCTGATAGCCAGCATCTTCTCCTTTTCCAACCTATTTTTTTGTCCTTACCAAAACAGATCTTCATGTTTTGAGTCACACGTAATTTTGTTAATCATCAGATGCCTTCGAATAATGATGTGTCTACAGTTTTGTTAACTCTTTACCACTCGGTCCCAAGTTTTAACGACCCTGCGCCAGAAGGCTTTTGAAAACATTGTGGTAAAAGGAGAAAATGCTGGTAACCAGCATTTTCTCCTTTTGCCACAATACCGGTATTTTCTACCCTTTAAAAGAAAGAAATAAAAGTGATTTACTTGGAATTTGTTTTCTGCAAATAATCCCAATTTGGTCACATCCAAAGTTTTGTCATTTGGTAAAGAGTCAAGAAAGGAGTTCACCCATCGCCAACCAGTACCAGTATTTAATGATCCAGGTTACAGTGGTAAATTATACTTTTGAAAGCATTGTGTTAGAAAGAGAAAATTCTGGTAACTCCTTTTCCCACATTGTTTTCTATCCTATTAAAGAGTTAATTTATCATCATTTTAGCAACATCAAGTCAGCTGTGTTTTGCTTTCAATTTGATCCAGTCCATTGGTTTGTCATTTGATACAGGGTTAACTCTTTACCGAATGACAAGATTTTAGACTAGTCCAAATTGAAAGCATTTGCAGATGACAAAATCAATGTAACTAAACAATTGAAACTTGTTTTTGGAGGGGAAGAAAACTTCGTGGGAAAAGGAGAAAATGCTAGTGACCAAAAGTCTTCCTTAAAATGGATGTTGAAAGTCAGGATTGTGTGGTAAAGGGATAAATCATATACAATGGCATAAATTACAATGATTGATCATGATAAAGACTATGAAATTAATGGATTTTGGCTGAAAGGTATAATGAAAGTCATCCACATGCTATCAATCTTTAACTCACCTTAGTGTGTGATGATATAAAAAATTGATTCATAATAAATACAAGTGGAAAGACCAGCATTATTATAAATACGAGGGTTGTTCAAAAATTATCCGAATTTTGCCTGTTAAAAAATTATTTGCAAAGCAATCGTGCTAAATTTTACAACATTCTCTATCGGAATTCAATCCATGCTAGTCTATGCTTATTTTATATACCTCTTTCATAAAAAGCGCTCACAGTTGCCATTGAAAATGCCATGGGTATGTGTTCACGGTGAAGTGCAAAATATTGTATCTATACTCGCCCTTCTCTCCTACATATTTTGTCTGTCTAATGTAATTACCATTACGTAATGAAATTTCATCAGATTACAGGATTTGGCCCTACTTACGTCGTGAGTAAATTTAACGTCATTTGACCCTTAATTGCTTCAGAAAATCAAGTTTAAATACAGTTGGGGTAAAAGTTTTGAATGTTAAAGATGGCGTCGACTGACCGTCTGGAAATCCATTCCATATTAGAATTTGGCCAGCAGCTAGGAGAAACTTCAACAAATACATACAAAAAAATGATCATGGCGAAAGGGAATAATTCGGTCACACGGACACTGGTACAGGGATGTGTACAGCCGGTGGGTATGCCATCAATGATGATACATAGAGCATGGGTGCGAGTACTTTGAGAAAGAATAGGTAACGTTGTCTAATAACCTTCCGACGACTTTGATGACGTCATATACTGTAGCGTTTCGACGCCAGCTCCTGGTACCTATGCATGTTTGATTGCCTGTAAAATCAACATATATTGAAATATATTTTTGAAATATTTTGCACTTTTGTAGATAATGAATGTCGTTTACGATGCGTGGATTTTTGTCACATTACGATGACTCATTAAAAATTTATAGACTTAATCCTGATAATATTCGAACGACCCTCGTATGTGACCCATCACACAAAAAGGGACCATCTTTGAATTCTGTGCATCAATAAGGTATCATAGATTAATGATAGTGCAGGTCAGTTTGAGCTGAGAATTCAAAAATGATTTTATAACAAGGTACAATGGCCCCTTTTCATACAGAAAATGTCATTAAAGGAAAAAGTGTCAACGCTGGTCAGCCTGCGCAATTCGCGCAGTCTAACAAGGGCTGACACTTTTCGCAGTTCCCGGGAGGTCCCTTTTTGCATGATGGGTCACAATGATCAGTGCTTCGGTAAAAGGGCTTTTAGTGTATCTCTGTGATGCATTACCCAAAGCAAGTCATCATATT
Organism: Tridacna crocea; assembly: GCA_943736015.1. Lineage (NCBI taxonomy): Eukaryota > Metazoa > Mollusca > Bivalvia > Cardiida > Cardiidae > Tridacna > Tridacna crocea. Next base: position 51,294,680 of record OX031063.1, read on the forward strand.
AGATCCATAGATTCCATTTTGTTGGACAACAGGCTTGAACAAGAAAATTCTACTCAATGAATAAGTTAACCCTTTCCCAAACGACAAACTTTTGGACTATACCAAATTGAAAGCATTTGCAGATGACAATTCAACTCTTGCTGAAAAGATGATTTCTGTCTATGATAGGGTAGAAAACATTGTGGAAAAAGGAGAAAATGCTGGTTATCAGCATTTTTTCCTTTTCCCACAATGTTTTCAAAAGGCTACTATTCTAGACCCGTAAAAACCAGGGATTGTATGGGAAAGGATTAATTGTGATATAAAACAGTTTTTTTTTTAATTTATAGTTATATCAGACCTCCAGATAAGAGGGAGTGATGGTAGTCTAAATCTATTTTTTCTCTTCCAAACCCTATGTTGTGGGTACTCATTAGAATCGTCTCGAAGAGAGGATTCTAATGAGTACCTACAACATAGGGTTTAGTTAAGAATAATTCATGTTTTCAACTTTGAAATCAAAATCACTCCCTCTATCTTGAGCTCTGGTTATATGATTACTTTTTGGTACGATACATCAAAGAAATGCGTTTAACCTGCTTTTGCTAGAGAGTCCCCCATAATTATGTAGTTACAAAAAATTATAGGCGTAGAGGTCAAGGAGCTGGATGACTTGTCCATGAGAAGTGAAAACTTTGACTTTGAGGATTTGATCAATGACGTGGAGGAAAACCAGAGAACAGTACAGTCTTCTTACTCGGTTAATACACAGGACAGTGCTGCATTCGAGCATGCACCCCTGATGTGTGGTAACATCAGCTTTATACGGGAAAAAGCTGATATTCCAGAGGTAAACAGTGTTATGTGTTGATATTTTGTCCCCTTGTATCCTATTATTTTCTGTCTGTCAGTCTTTCTGTCTATTCATGTTAACGTAAAACGTAAGATTTTAAACTTTACTGAATAGAGAGCATTTTGCAGGCAACACATAAGTGTGACATAGATCAAGAAACTTGTTTTTGAAAGAGAAGAAAGCATTGTGGGTAAAGGAGAGAATGATGGCATCCCATGTAGCTTGTTATTTTCTGTCTTTCAGTCATTTTGATGATGGAAACAGTGATAAGTATTTGTTGTTGCATATATCTCTCCCTGCCATCCCATCATACCCTCCCAGGGCAGGCTTCAAACAACAAGTTTTAGACTCTTCCAAATTGACAGCATCATAGCATCTGCAGAGGACAAAATTAAATATTTGGTGTTACAAATTAATTGAAGTTCTTGGACAAGGTAGAAAACATTGTGGGTAAAGGAGAAAATGCTGGTAACCAGCATTTTCTCCTTTTCCCCCAGTTTTCAAAAGCCTCTTCTCCATGGTCATGAAAATATAGCAAAGTTTGGTAAAGGGTTAAAGTAGAAACAGTGATTGTATGTTACTTGTCTATGATTAATTATTGTTTGCAGCAAAAGAAACACTATGTCTCAGTGACATCAGACACATCACTGCACACTGTGTCAGACTTTTTGAGACGCTACTGGGGCCTGAGGCGTCCAAAGATTGTGTTGTCCGTCATATCGAATGCAGAACATTATAAACCATGGAAAAGTCAAAGGTTGAAAGATGATTTTCAGAAAGGGATTATTAAGGTAGGCCTTTCTTTTTTACTGTTGCAGACTTAGGTATGTAAGCCTTGTACTCTTTGCCATTCAACACAATTTTAGACTGTTCCAAATTCAAAACATTTGCAGACATATTTGCATTTGAGTGTGACTCAAAAATTTAAATCTTACTTTTGTATAAGTTCTACAGTTGTGAAGGAAATGATGTACAAAGGCAATATATAGAGTTTGTCTCATTCTGAGTTATTTTCGTGGAGCTTTTCCTTTTGAGGCAAATATTTCACTATATTAACCACAAGCTGATGAAATAAATTGTATATTATATCTCCTCCGATTATTTTGTCAACAAATGCCACTTTTAAAACTAGTGATCTCATTAGAATGAAAAAAAGGAGTTCAGGATTTTCGGCAGCAGGAAAATATTCACTGTGACAGGGAAATAATTCCTATCAGATTAAATTACGACATTTCTTTACCCATAACATTTCTAAAAATACACACATGAAATATAATGTAGTGTGAAAAATCATAACCCATGTACAAATTGGAACTATCCTCCTTTTGTTTTCACATCCTGTGAATGTAACTACATGTACTTTATGGATTGTTACAAGTGGCACAAGAACAGATATGTGTTTATTAAAGATTATTTTGGAAAACAGGTACAGAGCTCCAAATAAGAGAGAGTGATAGTATTCTAGACCAGTTATTTCTCTTCCAAACCCTATGTTGTGGGTACTCATTAGAATCGTATTGATTAGAGGTTTCTAATGAGTACCCATAACATAGGGTTTAGTGGACAATAATTAATTTTTCCAAGTTTGAAATCAAAATCACTCCCTCTACCATGAGCTCTGGGAGTAACAACTTATATAATGGGGAAAGGTCAGGCGTCAAGATGTCTGAGTAAACATATACAAATGTTGTGTTTTCATAAATAAAGGTCATTGTGCAAAGATGGATAAAATATTAGATTTTACCTGCTTCTTATGCCTGTTCTATATACAGTGCACTCCGGATACAGCGAGATCGCGGGGACAAGAAGTATTATCTCGTTGTAACCGGGTCTCGTTATAACCAAATCGGAAATCAAACACCGTAAAGATACGTAAGGATACAGACTTTCATACTGTTTACCTTCGTTTACACCGGAAGTAGCTAATTACCTTCTTTTTGAAGAGTATACAAAGACAGATAACTCTGTCGATTTACTGTACAATGTACTAGTATTATATGTATTTACGAGATATTTACACGAATGTTAGCATTTTAAAAATTAAATATGCATTTATTTGAAGAATGCTGTTATGTTAAATAGCCTTTTTTGATTTTGATTTTATCCTCCAGTAATTGTTCAATACTCGCTAAGTTTGAAAATGTGCTCTGATTAATGTCCTACTCGCACTCAAAGAACCGGCATAAAGTTTTCATTTCATCCATCAGAACTGGTCAGTCATAAGCTACATGTATAAACTGCTAAAAAAATGTGTGATAGCATTTAATCACCTACGGATCAATTTAGCCCGTGGCGCAAACATATCCAAAACGCGACAATAGTTTAATGTTAGACAATTAATCCAATAATTATTCGATAATTGCCTTGCATGGTGACAAACTGATGCAGATGACATATTTTATCAATAGACCTCGTTGTAAGGTGGGAAATTTACGTTGGGGGCCTTGACTATTTTTACGTTGTAGCCGATATCTCGCCGTAACCGATCTCGTTCTACGCGGTATAAAATAAAAGAAAAAAAGAAGGGATTCTGCCGGGACTCAGCAAGATTTACGTTATAAGCGGTATCTCGTTGAAACCGATCTCGTAATATGTGGAGCGGACTGTAGATCTTTTCAAACTGGATAGATGTGGCTGTAACTAGGATAATTTGAGATACCGGTAGGTCAGAGGTCAAGGCTGCTTTGAAAAAAAAATATATCTTGTCTTCACAGGCTGCTAATGCCACTACTATGTGGATCATAACAAATGGGATAGATGCAGGCGTTACAAAGATTATTGGGGACGCTGTGAGGGAGTTTAATGTGGAACAACAAAACATGCAGATGATAAATCCGATAGTCGTATCCGATGTGAAACAGAAAAAAAGGCAGCTTCCTATCATTGGTATAACACCGAAGGAGATGGTGCCTCTCAGTGCTTATTTTGATGGCTCAGTAAGTTGTATGCTCAGATGGCAGGGGACCTGGAAACTTGCTCACGGCTGTGGTTTATCATGTCTCCTCGAGGCGAAGGCAAGATGGCAACATGATTCAACTCAGCCATGAACTACCACCAGACCATACAATGAATATGTTTTACCATTCCAATATTTGTTAAGCCAATATTTCCTGTTTTTTTTTTTGGTGTTGTTGTATTTTTGTTTAACAATATTGACTACACTGACGAAGTAGAGTTTCCCTTCTGAGTGCCCTTATTCAATGAAAACTGACATTGACGACCCTAAAAAAGAAACCTTTAGAAAACATCGTGGGAAAAGGAAAAAATTGCAGGCAAGCGGCATTATCTCTATTTCCAAAAAAGTTTTCTACCCTTCACAAAACAAATTTCAAATTTTCAGTCACTTTTATTTTGTGGTCTGCAAATGCTTTTATTTTGGACGAATCTAAAATTTTTCGTTTGATATTGACTAAAAAAAGCTGGATTGTGAAACATAGGGTTTAGAGTATGTTACAGGGTCCATGCATAGATCCACTTGTCAGCTCATCTTTAACCCTTTACCCAATGAGGCATTTCTATGGTATCTCTAATTGACCCTAAATAACAGCAAGGATGAAGCTGTTTCTTATGTGTATATGACACCTTTTGATAGCATAGAAAACATTGTGGCAAAAGGTGAAATTGCTCGTGATGAGCAATTTCACCTTTTGCCACTATGTTTTCCAAAGGCTCCTTCAAGCAATGTGTAGAAATGAGTATCTATGGAGTAAAGGGTTAATAATAAAAATTTGGCAAGGGCAAGTGGATTATCGTTCTTTGTCTAACTGTAGGACAAGTGCAAAATGGCAGAAAGGCAAGTAAGAACTCTGAAATTTTGAGGACCCTGTGTTATTAGATTATCTGTGTTATTGTCTTCAAAACTATATAGAAAGGCTTTGCATGCTAATATTTGTGACAAAACTGGTTTGCAAAACAGGAAGGTGTGCAGATAAGAATAGATGGTGGAACAGTCCGTCGGGAGTTTTACGAGTTCAATCCAGACCACTCACACTTTATTATTGTGGAGGATGTTGCAAAAGATTACCCACAGGACAGTATGCGATGTCAGTTAGAGCGACAGTTCAGGATTAAACATGGAACAGCTAAGATTAAACGGCTGATGAGTGTTGGTAAGTAACGTTGACAACAAAACTTTGTCTTTTATTTATACACATACTTCTTTCTGATGAAGACTACAAAATTTGGACTTACCATATTGAATGAAGCATATTGAATGAATTTTCCTACAACAACTTCAGTATGGCTTAACCCGTTACCACACGACAAAATTCTAGGTTTGTCCAAATTCAAAGGAATTGCAGACAACAATAAAAGTGACTGAAAATTTGAAAATTGTTTCGTGAAGGGTAGAAAACATTGTGGGAAAAGGAGAAAATGCTGGTTACCAGCATTTTCTCCTTTTCCCACAATGTTTTCTATAGGCTTCTTTCTCAGGGACATCAAAAGTAGGGATTGTGTGGTAATGAGTTAACTTTTTATCAAACAACACAATTTCATACTAGTCCAGATTGGAAGCATATGCAGATAACAAAATTAATGTGACTCATAAAATTTGAAATTTGTTTTGAGAAGGGGAAGAAATGCATTGTTGGCAAAAGGAGAAAGTGCTGGTTGGCCTTGCCTATATTGAAAGAATTTGCAGACGACAAACTGAGTGTAACTGAAATAATGATTTTTAGTTTGGATAGGGAAGAAAAACATCATGGGAAAAGGAGAAAATGCCGGTTCGCAGCATTTTCTCCTTTTCCAACAATGTTTTCAAGGCGTTTTATACAGGGGTAAAGAGTTAACCAAAAAAAAAAAAGATACGAATGTCCTCTATATCATTCATTGCAGGTTCTGATTCTGATGACAATGTTATCAATGAAAGCATGGAAAATACAATTCCTGTGGTTGGACTGCTGGTACAAGGGACACCATGTAATATAGACCATGTCCTGTTTTACCTGAACAACAAAATGCCTATACTTGTTTTGAAAGGTAGTGGAGGTCTGGCAGATATGATTGCTTATGCCTATGAGGAAATACAGGAAAAGTGAGCCATAGATTTAATGATTATTTAGAGTAGTTGTAGAACCAATCTGATTGACAGACACAAGCACTTGAAGAGATGGTGGGTAATACCACTGTCCAGTCTATGAACTGTAAGTTATTTTTTAAGGGAATGTGTAGATCTTTCTTACCCTTACCAAACTGACTTACACAGACATATAAGTGACTCATATGTGATGTATTATGTCAGATATATCGGACATGTATGTTTCATAAGTATATACAAGCTGTATGATCTACGTCTATATGCCACTTATGTGTCTTGGGTGAAGTCCAGAATTGAACCACATATATGTGCCATATAACTGACTTAGAAGTGACCTATGTGAATTCTGAAACTGGAGAAATTAGAGTGTCATTTATGTGTATGTTGAAAAATCTTCTAAGACTCTAAGCCAAACAGGTGTGTTAACTTTACAGGATTTCATTAGCACTTGAAGTGGGCAAAAATTCAAGTCCACAAAATATGTGCAACATGTTAAAATCCATAATTATCTCATACGAAATAACTTCTATACTCTTAACGATACCAAATTAATCCAAATTTTACACTTTACATTAGTAGCACAATGAAATATTACTGTCATGTTTATAGCCCAACTACGTCATTGAAAATGTTTTTGCCATAGCTTATACAGAGAATGTTTTCGGGGGTATACTGGAATCAGCCTGTCTGTCTGTGTGTCTGTCTGCGTGTCGGTCTGTGTACAAAATACTACTAAGTTTGTGTCACAAATTCCTCCTACAATTTTCCTTCAGTTGTATTTAAACTTTGCACATAACACTGATCATATATTGAAGATTTGCAAGATGCAATATTCAAGTGTCAATTCCTCTTAGTTGAGGAATTATTTCCCCTTGAACTTTGGACTTTTTTTTCTTCACATCCATCTGTATATGAAATACTAGTAATTTTGTATTGTAAACTCCTGCTACAGTTTTCCTTCAACTGTATTGAAACTTTGCACATATACTGATCATATATTGAAGATTTGAATGACGTAATTTTCTAGTGTCAACTCCTCCTTGGTGAGGAATTATCTCCCCTTGAACTTTACACTTTATTTTCTTCACATCCATCTGTATATGAAAAACTAGTAATTTTGTATCGCAAACTCCTCCCACAGTTTTCCTTAAACTGTATTGAAACTTTGCACATATACTGATAATATATTGAAGATTTGAAAGACGCCATTTTCATTGTCAAATCGTCCTGGTTGAAGAACTATCTCCCCTTAAACATGACAATTTTTTTCCTCACAAACCATCTGCCTATAAAATACTAGTAACTTTGTGTTGCAAACCTCTCCTACAGTTTTCCTACAATTATATTGAAACTTTGCAAACATACATTGATTATATATTGAAGGTTTGCAAGACTCAATTTTTAACTGTCAACTCCTCTAGATTGAGGAATTATCTCCCTTGAACTTGACATTTTTGTTTTCTTGACATCCATCAGTCTATGAAATACTTGTAATTTTGTGTTGCAAATTTTCCCTACAGTTTTCCTTCAATTGTATTGAAACTTTGCACATACATTGATCAGATATTGAAGGTTTGCAACACACATTTTTCAAATGTCAACTCCTCATGGTTGAGGAATAATCCCTCCTTGAAGTTGATACTTTTTATACCCCCACAAAACAAATGATTTTGAGGGGTATACTGGAATCAGCCTGTCTGTCCATCTGACCATCCATGTGTCTTTCTGTGTACAAATACAAGTAACTTTGTGTTGTGAACCCCTCCTACAGTTTTTCTGCTAATGTCTTGAAAGTTTGTTGATACATTGATTGCATGCTGAAGTGCACGAGACAGTTTTCAATCACCTTTTCTCTTTGATTCCAGGGTAATTTCCCCTTGAACTTAGAATTTTTTTTTGTTAAATTGCTTGTTTCTGTCAAAGCCCTGGCAGGGGTATTAAGTCACATTCAGTGATTCATTGATAACACATCTTGATAGAAATAAATAATGCCAGTCATACAGAAGGGGGGAAAAATAACATGAGTGTTTCATTTTGATTGTACATTTCTTGAGGGACTTGTGTAATATACACATGAGCATTTTAGTTAATGATACATTCAGAGTGTGGTGCAAATGCAAAACTATTAGGGGTAACAGTGAGGAATCTGATTGGATAAGAAATGACATCATTCACAAACTTGTTTTTACCCATTATCAAAGCACAAAAGTTTAGACTCTTCAAAAGCATTTGCAGAGTTTATAGATGACGATTGAAATGTTGCTTAAGAATTTTAAGTGTCCTCGAAGAAAATAAAAACATTGACAAAGTGGGAAAAATGTTGGCATGGTCAGTATTTTTTCCTTTTCTCACTTATTTTTTCAAAAGCATTCTTCCATAAAGGTGATTAAAAATCCAGATTAATGGTAAATAAAAATTATGAAAGGTGAATTTGTGACCAATCATAGAAAAAGAGACCATCTGGGAATTCTGTACATCAGTTATATATGAATTAGATGAAAACAGATCAATGATAGTGTAGGTCAATTTAAGTTGATAATTGAAGAATGATTGTATACCAAGGTACAATGACCACTTAACTCATTACCAAACAACAAAATATTAGGCTGGTTCAAATTGAAAGCATATGCAGACGACAAAATAAAGGTGACTGAAAATTTGAAATTTGTTCTGGGAAGGGGAGAAAACACTGTGGGAAAAGGGGAAAATGCTGGTTACCAGCATTTTCTCCTATTCCCACAGTGTTTTCAAAAGGCTTCTTTCTCAGGGGCGTCAAAAGTAGGGATTGTATGGTAATGGGTTAACCCTTTACCACACGACAAAATTTTAGACTGGTCTAAATTGAAAGCATTTGCAGGCAAAAAAATAACAGTAAGTCAAAAATTGACATTGGTTTTCAGCAGAGTAGAAAACATTGTGGGAAAAGGAGAAAATGCTGGTTACCAGCATTTTCTCCTTTTCCCACAATGTTTTCAAAAGCCTTCTTTCTCAGGGTCGTTAAAAGTCGGGATTGTGTGGTAAAGAGTTAAGTAACTTTTCATACAGAAAATGTCATTAAAGCGAAAAAGTGTCAACCCTGGTCAGCCTGCGCAATTCGCACAGTCTGACCAGGGTTGACACTTTTCACAGTTCCCAGAAGATCTCTTTTTGCTTGATGGGTCACATGTATGAAATGAACAAGGTGACTTAATATGTTATTAGTTTATTTTATTTCACAGAGGTGACACAGATCCTGATTTTGAGGAAAACTTCTTGAAACCTGAACTAATCAAAATGATAACTCGAATGTACCCCACATATTTTGAGGACATGGAGTTAGAGAAATTTACACTGAGGGATAAAATTATCCAAGGTGTTAAGCTGTCAAATGAGGTAAGGACATCCTTTTGCATACAGGGATGTAAAATTCCACTCGTCCGCACGTATTGACAAGTAACATTTGGCTTCGGGCGAGTAGAAAAAATGCCAAGCTCGTCCTGTTGGATGAGTATATTTTAAAACTATTGAATCTTAAATTTGTCCTGTAAAATTGAAATGGCAGGTAAATTCACGACGAACACAAAACGAAAGTGAAACTGAAATTTCAGAGTGTCTCTTCGATCACGATACAGGATGTTTATGTTTATTACGCAAGCGCATCAGCTGTTGAGTGTTTGATTGGTTTTCTGTTCACGGCGTCGGTTAGAGTACTATACCTTAGTGGTGGGCTGATGACAGACTATAGTCGAAAGTCAGTTGGTCTTGGCTTCCGACTCAGATAAAATTGATTGAGAAATCCCCCAATCGATTGTAGTCGGTTCCTGAACTCAGTGCCTAAACTTGAATTCTTAGTTTTGTGACTATGATTACCCACAGTATTCTATAAACGTAGATTAGTGGATAACAAACATGAAAATTGGGCGGAAAAATGAGAAAGAAATTTTTGTCCGACGATGTCTTGACAAAACTTGACCACTCGGCTCGCTTCTCATTTTATCCCTGAGTCCGGGTTTTGGCACTTGGAAATTTGAAATGACCTGTCTTTGACAATGAAAAATATCTGCTAAATGTCAATGTGACACATGAAATTATCGTCTAAAGCTTCATAAAACCTAGCTTGCGCGCATCCGGCAGAAATATGGGCTAAACACAATCAGTATAAAATGCGAAGGACACGTGCATGATAGTGAAGGTGGCGAGTCATTCATGACGGAGTAACAAAAGTCTTATTCCTCTTATCTAAAGTAAAGTAGCAGATTTTTAAGTTACATGCTATTTAAACTGACTAACAGTTTACTGATGTCAAATCATGTAATAGTATTTCTCCATAAATTAATTGTCACGAAAAAATAGATCGCCAAAAAAGCGTGAAAACCCATGACACTATAATGACCAGCATGGCATCTTCCGATCAGGGGGACTTCAAACTGTCTTCTTATCTTTAATAATGAATGAAAAAAGTGAATTTACACAAATATCTGAATAAAGCAATAAATGGAAGCTAAATTTCCGTTCATGAGTGAAAAAAATTGTTGTTTTATGAAAATATAGATCTATAGCAGACAGGGGGTGGGGGTTGAAGAAGGTGGCGTCGTCTGCAAATGCTTGAAATATGGCTGATTCTTTTTTAGCTCCTTTAGAAATTAAAATATATGGAAAAAAAAAAGAATGGTATTGAAAAAAGTAGAGAATTTAACTGCAAACTATTTTTATGGTGATTTTGCCATGACAAATGAGTTAAGTCTACTTTCCCTTGCCCAGAAATGATTTCTGACACTTTCTTTGTCTATTAATGTGCCGGAATTAAATCATTGCTTTGTTTGTCTCTTTAAAAGAAGGAAAACACAACTAAGGTTCACACATCTTTGAGAAAAGGGCATATATGCAGTAAAAATGGTCATTCAAGTCTGAAAGTTCAGACGAGTGATAATGTCATAAGGACTAGTAACTTTTGCTACCCACTCGTCCTACAGGACAAGTAGACAAAGAAAAATTTTTACATCCCTGTGCATAACGTCAAATTTCCTTATTCCGTGTGTGTCCTCAAACTGGCGGTATTTGTGTACATCTTGTAAAGATCATGGTTTAGTTTAGTTTAAACATATTTATTTTACATCGATTGAGAAACAAGTTCTTACAACTTATACTAATCTCTCTCGATTCTGCTTCCTGGGAACTACACCAGTACTCGCGCCAAATGTGTGGGCCAACGAAAAATCCCAAAGTTGACATCCGCTCCCGGGTATCGAACTCAGGACCTTTAGGTTATGAGGCCGACACTCTACCTCACGACCACGGACACCACCAGATCATAGTTTGATGACATCACACGGCATTTCTGCTCGTAACCTTTACCAATATTTGAATGTTTTATTGCCCTTAAATTTCAGACAAATACAAGACAAGTACATATGAAAATAAATTAATAATGTTATTATGCTCCCCGAAAACTTTGAGGGGAGTATATAGTCACCACGCTGTGCGTACGTCTGTTCATCCGTTAGTCTGAAGCCATTTCTCCACAACCCCTGGACCAAATTTTATGAAACTTCATATCTTGACTCTTGGAACAATGTGCAAAAACCTCTTTCCAGGTTTCTCATCTTGAGGCTGTGTCATGGAAAAAGGGGGCTTCATGTAAAAATCTGTCCAAAACCATTTCTCCACAACCCCTGGACCGAATTTTATGAAACTTCATATCTGAACTTCTTGGAACAATGCGCATATTTCAGGCTGCATCATGGAAAAAGGGGGCTTCAAATAAAAAATTGTTTTTTTTGTAATTCTTCTACATTACTGCTCAAAATTTCATGAAATTTCAAATTTGAATTATTATTAAAAAATGCCACAAACCACACACCCTTTGTATTTATTCCAATTATGCAATATTGTCTTATGGGAAAGGGGGACTTAAAGGAGACTTAGTGTCCTCTACAAGTTTGTGATGGCTATTACTCCAAAAGTATTACATTTGATGTCAAAATTCATAAACAAATAGATCTTACTGATTAATAGAAAATGTAATTTTTCCATGTTTCAAGACATTTTAGGGGAAAAGGGGGCTTCATGGTAGAGTTAGAGTCAGTTTTTCACCATTATCTTGCTGGTCAAAATTTCACATTTCAGTTACTATCCTCTCCAAAAGGAATTTTGCTGTCAGTCTGTCCATTCGTTTGTCTAGTTATATTTCAGTTTGTGTTCACGCATTTTTCTCTTGGTAGATATGTCGTCAATTATTATCATCGTAACATTTGCCTTTGGATTATTTTTTCCAATTTCATACATTTTATGACAAGCCACATGTTTTGGGAGCATAACCCGTCTCTGACGGCTGTTGTTTAAAAGGAGATTACATTTTTTTTCTTAAATCTATATGGCCCTCTTTCTAAAAAAAAAAAAAAATGCAAAGATCTTCAACTTTCTACTGTAAATACTACCGAATTAGGTCAGGCCATGTTTGTACAAGAAGGCTGACAGCAAGTCTTCTTTTCATTTATGCACATTGAAGATGAAAATTGTTATTGAGGTTATTTTTTTCAGAAATTATTATTTGTTTTATGAAAGCAAGTAATTTCTAGCACATGTTCTTGTCTTAACCCATTACCACACAATCCCTACCTTTGACGCCGCTGAAAAAGAAACCTAGCTATAGAAAACATTGTGGGAAAAGCAGAAAATTCTGGTAACCAGCATTTTCTCCTTTTCCCACAATGTTTTCTACCTTTCCCAAAACAGATTTCAAATTTTCAGTCGCTGTTATTTTGTCATCTGCAAATGCTTTCAATTTGGACCAGTCTAAAATATTGTTGTTTGGTAATGGGTTAATTCTTAAATTCATCCTATTGTTTCCTTATCATCAGGGAATAGGGACACCGGAGGCTAATAACCCAAACAGCACCTTTCAAAATCGTAGTTGCCTGTAGTGCAATCTGTTCTTTGATCTACACTCTCAGCTTTGCTTAATCACTGCAGACAATAACCTAGGAATGTTCATGTTTTATCAAAGTTCTAGATAGAGGGAGTGATTTTGATTTCAAAATTAAAAGTATTAATTATTCTCCACTAAACCCTATGTTGTGGGTACTCATTAGAACCATCTCAATGAGACGATTCTGATGAACCACAACATAGGGTTTTGAAGAGAAATAGTGGATTTAGAAAAACCATCACTCCGTCTTATCTGGAGCTCTGCTTTATTCCAGGTTGTAGATGGGGATTACTCCTATATAACAGTGGTTAACGTGAAAGGTTGGGGATCAAACATGAAAGATCTAGACAAGTTTATACTTACAGCTCTCTTTAGAAGTAAGTGTCTATCTTGGTTTATGAATAGAAAGAACACTATAAACCAGTGCAGTTGTATATATGTACAATGTTTACCAAACAATCCAAAGTTAAACGTTTACCACACAATGCCCACTTTTAACAACCCTGTGAAAGAAATCTTTTGAAAATTTTTGGGGAAAACGAGAAAATGCTTGTTACAGCATTTTCTCCTTTTCCCACCACCTTTTCGTAGCTGCAGGTTTTAATGACGTCAGTTTCCAGTGACATCAGTTTTCATTGAATTGGGGCACTAAGAAGGGAATTTCTATGTGGTCAGCATACTAGACTCGTTAGATTATAAACAGGAAATTTGTCTGCAAGTGCTTTCAATTTCGACCAGTCTAAAACTTTATTGTATGGTAAAGAATTAAGTGAATGTTATTTTCAGCTGAAAAAAATGAGACCCTGGGACTGAGGGAACAGCTACAGAATGATTTACAACTGACTGTAGACTGGAATAGACCTGATCTAGCTTGGGAAATATTTCAGCATGACTTTGTGAAAGTTAGGGTAAGATACTTTGATGTATTTTGTTTGTTTTGAATAAACCAAAATAACCATTTATCAGACAATACTACATCAGTATGTTTTGTGAATATTAGCAGAATGATCACAAAATTAATTCTTAAAAAGATGGAAGATTCTGCAAGAAAAAATAGATAGTGCTGGTTTGCTGTGTGTGTTTCTTTTGTTAGCAAAAGTTTTTACGAGCTTTTTCAGACAAAGTTGTTAAAACAATTGATTACTAGTAAGAGTCAAACTTTGTTTCATAACAAGAATGTCCTTAACTCCTTACCTAAAGGCAAAATTTTAGACTGGTCCAAATTCAAAGATTTTGCAGAAGCCCAATTGAATGTGACTAAACAATTGAAATTTCTTTTAGGGAGGGAAGAAAACACTGTGGGAAAAGGAGAAAATGCTGGCTACCAGCATTTTCTCCTTTTCCCAGAATGTTTTCAAAAGGCTTCTTTCACAGGCATGTTAAAAGTCAGGATTGTGTGGTAAAGGGTTAACTCTTTCAATATCAAATAAATAAGCTTAACCCTTTCCCTAACGGCAAATTTTGGACCAGATCAAATTGAAAGCATTTTGCAGATGACAAATTAGCAGTTGCTTAAAACATGATTTTTCTATATGATAGGGTAGAAAACATTGTGGGAAAAGGAGAAAATGCTGGTTGCATTTTCTCCTTTTCCCACAATTTTTTCAAAATGCTTCTATTCCCGACCCATAAAAACCAGGGATTGTTTGGGAAAGGGTTAATCGCTGTTAACAGCGCTAAATACTATGAATTGAAACTTACAAAGATTTTGATTGTGTAGGCGTGACTTCTCAAGTGCTGGTGTAAATCGAAGATCTGACTGGACGTTTTATGCAGTCTGATCTTGCTCTATGCTGTCTACAAAAGTCACTGTTTTCGCCTATGGCACTGAAATGGTTGAGAACTAGAAAGAAAAAAAACTAAAATAATGTCAATGGAACTGACTGGCCTAACAGAAAAAAAAAAGTTTTTTTTAACCTTTTACCAAACAACAAATATATAGAGTGTTCCAAATTGAAAGCATTTGCAGACCACAAAACAAAATGTGACTGAAAAATCTAAATTGGATATTGGAAGGACAGAAAACATTGTGGGAAAAGGAGAAAATGCTGGTTACCAGCATTTTCTCCTTTTCTCACAATATTTTCAAAAGGCTTCTACCACAGGATTGTCAAAAGTCGTCATTGTATGGTAAAGGGTTAACCCAATACCAAACATAAAAATTTTGGTTTGTCCCTGATTGAGACTGCAGGCACAAAATTAAATGACTAGTTTTGTGGTTTGGTAATAAGTTAAACATGTATGATCATTCAGTATTGTCTACATTTTGTCAATTTCTTTTAAAGAAATGACAATCAAGCAGTGGGAAAAAATATTGGTAGATTGTCAGCATAGTCTTGAAAAACTTAAACATCTTATATTTCTCTGATAGAAGTGAACTCTTTACCAAAAGAAACAATTTTAGACTGATCTAAATTGAAAGCAGTTACAGAGTGCAATTTGATTGTACTTCCAATTCTGAATCCAGTCATCCATTGTATTCAAAACATTGTGGGAGAAGGAGAAAATACCAGCATTTTCTCCGTTTCCGACAATGTTTCCTTGTCTTCTTTCTCGGGATCTGTGATTTTGTGATAAAAGGTTAGGAGGTTTACTTCAAAGTAAAGTATTAAGCCCTTAACACACAATCCCCACTTTTAACAACCCTGAGAAGCAAGCCTGTTGAAAACATTGTAGGAAAAGGAGAAAATGCTGGTAACCAGCATTTTCTCCTTTTCCCACAATGTTTTCCACTGTTCCCAAAACAAATATCAAATTTTCAATCATGTTATTTTTTCCTGTTTGCAAATGCTTTCATGTTGGATAAATCTAAAGTTTTGATGTGTGGTAGGAAGTTAAAAAGGTAGCCCAGACAAGAATGTCGGGTAACCTTTCAAAATATTGTATGTCCTTTTGTCAACCTAAAATTTTCACTGAAAAAGTACTCACATACTTTTATGTTTATACCCACGCAAAATGAATGTTTTGGGGGGGTATGATGGAATCAGCCTATTTGTGGGTGCGTCCATCTGTCAAGGCGCTGGGGAGGGTATTAACCCATTACCACACAATCCCTACTTTTGACGCCCCTGAGAAAGAAGCCTTTTGAAAACACTATGGGAAAAGGAGAAAATGCTGGTAACCAGCATTTTCTCCTTTTCCCAGAGTGTTTTCTACCCTTCCAAGAACAAATTTCTATTTTTTAGTCACCTTTATTTTGTCGTCTGCAAATGCTTTCAATTTGGACCAGTCTAAAATTTTCTCGTGTGGTAAAGAGTTAAGTCACATTCAGTGACAGTTCTGGTTTTTCATGTTACTGTACTCTATGGCATCAGTTGTGAATTTGTGAATACTTTGTCCCATCATAGAACTGTAATATAAATAGCTATGGTTTATTTCTCCACAGATTGACAAGAAGATGTTTGAGCAGTCTCTGATACAGAAAGACAGAGAGGATTTTATAGACCTGTTCCTTTCACAGGGAGTACGAGTGCATTCTTATCTCAACCCAAAAAAGTTGAAGTATTTGTTTCAGAAAGCTGAAGATAGAGAAATTTTTGTCAGTATATGTTTGGAAGGTGTGTTAGGAATAACTGTGGTAAGTAGAATTGGACAGGCTTGTTTTTGTTTGATATCAAAGTAATGAATCATATTTTGTGGAATTAAATTACATAATAATGGACATTTGGGCCATGGTCTGTAAAATCTTTACAGAACAACACAATTTTAGATTAGTAGTTTTACAGCAAACTCGAAAAGAATTTTATCGTAAATCAAAAGCAATTCAGAACCAGTTAAAGGGTACTCTACACACTAGAAATCTGATATTTGTACATGGATCTGACTGGTTTAGACAAGGATGCGCTACTGTTAAATATGACCCTAAATCTGGCTGCCCATCAACATCAGTCACAGACAAAATCAAAACGGCTGTAGAGCAGCATGTAAAACAAGATTGCAGAGATAATGTCTTGAAAATGGCTTGTACATTTGACCTTATATATAAAAGTGCCCAGGAGATTTTGACAGTGAATCTTAAAATGTCGCGTAATTGCACAATGTGGGTACCTTGGCAACTGAGGTCCGAGAAAATTGGGGTTAGGATCGAAATCTTTAAAGAAATTTCTGAATGCATTAGGGTTCAAACTTTAATAATTGTATTGTAACGTGCTATGAAAGATAGGCACACTTAAGCGAGACTGAATCTAAACAACAAACCAGTGTTTTGAAACACTCAACATTGCCTTCCACTGGTATAGCTAACCTTTCTAAGTCACTTGGCAAAGTTATCTACAACAGGTATTTCTGTTCTCCTGTTTTTCTTCTAAATCATGTTGTATCTATAAATACAAGAGTCATTACTGAGTTTTGTACCCACATTATTCAAATGAATTTCACATACACGGTACGAAAAACTTAGCCAGAAATCCTGCAGAGTGACGTCACTTTACACCAAAATAACGCCCTATCTCACAGAGCCACAACTCTCAGTATAATTTAGTCCGGAGTCCATTGTCCTCTGACTGCTTTGAAAGATTTTCTATGTGGCATGCACTACGAGAGCAGAGAGGAGCTAACCCTCGCTATGAAGGGGTACTTGATGGTAATGTCACATGACCCGCTTCCACTTGTGCTTTGCTTATCAAAATTAAGAATGAATAAGTGCATATAACTCAGGGGAGGTTACTTTCAAAAATAGTGAACACTCCAAGCTGCTTTTTATAACAATATTCCGATATTAGCATTGGTCCACGTTCTTTCTGATCACCCCTTGTTATAACAGAAGTATAAAATTTTATTAATGTTTATTTTTGTTACATTGCAGTCTCCAGATCATCCCCTTGGCAGTGACTTTATGCCGGAAAATCTAAATCGTCTGATTTACAAACTGTCAAAAGTACGGCATTTCTTTCAGCCATACAAACTGTACAGGAACGAGGAAGGAGGATATTGGTTGGACCCAATGATGGCTGAAAAAAAGGTGCAGTCAAACATCTGTGGCCCTTTATTAGATAATCCTTGGATATAACAAGGTTTAGAAGGAAGAGGGTTTTTGAAAACATTGATGGAAAAAAGAGAAAAAGCTGGTAACCAGCATTTTCTCTGCCCACAATGTTTTATACCCTTCCAAAGACAAACTTCACCGTTGGAGATGCATTTGTTTAACCTTTTACCACGCAATCCCTACTTTTGACAACCCTTAGAGAGAAGCCTTTTGAAAACATTGTGGGAAAAGAAGAAAATGCTGGTAACCAGCATTTTCTCCTTTTCCCACAATGTTTTCACATTTCTTCGATACAAATTTCAAATTTTCAGTCACTTTTATTTTGATGTCTGCAAAATTAATGCTTTCCATTTGGAGCTAACTCTTTACCAAACAACAAAACTGTAGACTTGTCTAAATTGAAAGCATTTACAGACGACTACATAAGCGCGGCTCAAAATTTGACAGTTGTTTTGGAAAGGGTAAAAAACATGTTGGTTTCCAGCAGTTTCTCCTTTTCCCAAAATGTTTCAAAAGGCTTCTTTCTCAGGGTCGTTAAAAGTCAGGATTGTATGGTAAAGAGTTAAATATGTGAAAATGCTATGGTTATTGATGTTTGTTGTTTTGTAGTGGGTTAACCCTTTTCTACACAGACCTGACATTTAATGACCTTAAGCACAATTAATCCCTAAGCACAATTAATGACTTTAGGCACTATTAATGACCCGAGGCACTATTAACCCTTTCCCAAACAATCCCTGGTTTTTACGGGTCTAGAATAGTAGCCTTTTGAAAACATTGTGGGAGAAGGAGAAAATGCTGGTAACCAGCATTTTTTCCTTTTCCCACAATGTTTTCTACCCTATCATAGATAGAAATCATCTTTTCAGCAAGAGTTGAGTTGTCGTCTGCAAATGCTTTCATTTTGGTCCAGTCCAAAAGTTTGTCGTTTGGGAAAGGGTAAATGACCCTGGGCAAGAAGGCTTTTGATAACATTATTGGAAAAGCAGAAAATGCCGGTAACCAGCATTATCTCTTTCGTGACCAATGCTATTCAACCTATCAGTAACAGATTTGTAGGTTGGAACACCTTCTAAGTTGGTTGCTTCTGAAATTTTGTTGTTTGTGAAAGAGTTCTTTTATCTGATAATCCCTTGCTTTTACAAGCCTGAAGAAGAAGGTTTTTGAAAACATTGTGAGCAAAGCAGAAAAAGCTAGTCATTTTGGCATTTAGTGATTTATCCACAATGTTTTCTACCATCACAGGACAAGTCTAAGATTGTCATTGGTTGGATTGAATGGTCCCTAATTTTGGAACAATGTTTCCATGATGTCTATTTGGGAAAGCAGCCATCCGCATGGAAAGAGCGAGTGTGAAGTTCTAGCATTCAAGTCTAGGAAATCACAGATTGCAACAAAATATTCTATTCTAATAGAAAAGTGAATTTTGCTTCAATGACAATCATGTCTGCTGCAAAATAGCTGGTGTGCAATTGTATCAAGAGATTTATTCTTTTGCTTCATGAATTTAAAATTTTTTTAATGTTCAGTAGCACTGCTGTTGCCCGCACGGGTTGCTCATGATCAGTGGTGAGTGTGTCGGATTCATGACCTGGTGGTTGTAAGTTCTATACCCAGTTGAGGTGAACTTTCTTTCCAGTGTATTTTCGCCTCTCACCTCTGCTGAAGCATGTGAGAAAAGTAGTGGGTGGCTTTGGAAAGTAAGTTGTGTTAGTACTGGTATGAGAAAGCCAGGAAACATGGGTGCATCAACAACCGCCATGATATGACCCTAGCTGTTAAAGTGGCATTAAACCCCAATACAACCAAAGCACTGCTGCCAACCCTGTGTGGTAAGTGAATGTATATAAAATATAAACAATAACCTGTATTTGAACAGGCCATTAACTACCTCATAATCTGGGCTGTGCTGATGAACAGACAAAAGCTGGCCAAGACATTGTGGAACGGGTGTGATGAACCGATTGGTGTGGCCCTGGTCTGTAGCCGAATGTACAAAGAACTGTCCAAGTACACCATGGAGCAGTACCGGAGGACTGAGATGGAAGAAAATGCTAAGTATGTAGTGTAACAAAGAAGGGAACATATTCATGAACGTAACTTTTTACCAGAAATCAAAAACTTACAATTGTCCAAATAAAAAAGTATGTCACAAGTTTGCTGGTTACTTTTTTCCCCATAATGCTTTAAAAAGTCATTTTCATATTGATTGTTAAAAGATGAGATTGCTTGTTTGAGGATTAAGTCAGTTTGATTTTACTTTAAATTTCAAAAAAAGCCATGAAATGGTACTTTCTAGCAATTGAAGTATTTTCTCCTTTTCCCAGAATGTTTTCAAAAGGCTTCTATCTCAGTGTCGTAAAACCCGGGAATGTTTGTTAGAGGCTTAACTCTTTACCAAACAATCCCTGGTTTTTACAACCCCAAGATAGAAGACTTTTGAAAACATTGTGGGAGAAGGAGAAAATGCTGGTAACCAGCATTTTCTCCTTTTCCCACAATGTTTTCTACCCTGCTGGAAACAAATTTCAATATTTGAATTATGTTTATTTTGTCGTCTGTAAATCTTTTAATTTGGACGAGTCTAAAATTTTGTCGTTTGGTAAAGGGTTAAACAAGTTTGTAGTATGGATCCAAGATTTTGATCTATGGTGTCTGCAGAAGCAGGGCTCCCGCTGTCGATCGCCAGTGGCGCCAAATGCGAAAATTTAGAGAAAATGGCACCAAAAATGAAGCACTTGCGAATGTATTGGCGACAAGTAAATGTCTATAAACTATCCTCTGACATAAACAGTATGTATCAAGTGTAAAGGAAGCCCGCATAACTGTTTATCACACCTTATCAGGCTGGCATTCATTAACGGTCTTGTCTAAATTACATGCCATACAAGTATGCATACACACCACTGCTAAACAATGAAATATCAATATTTCGTCACGCCCCTTTGAGCACCCTGTATCAAACCAATCAGTTATCAGATACAAGATTTAGTCACCGCCCATAATTTCTAAAGCCACGCCTTCAGTATGCCTTACCTGGTTACCAGGTCTACATCCTTTAACTGGGTAGAAATTTGTCGTGTGTATTTATCGATGTTGTTTATAAAAACATGATAATGGTATAGATCTGCTTATCTAGCGTAAAAATGACAGATTTTGGAGTTAGTTGCTACATACACCAAAAATTTTATGCACAATAATGCCGAAAACAATTTCTGAAAATTAACTGATATGAAAAAATGGATCGTCGAAAAAGCGTGAAAACCCATGACAGAACAACATGTCAGTTTGACGTTGTCCGATCAAAAGCATTTCAGACTGTCTTTAGCTTTGATGATGACTTTAAACAGTAAGTTTGCACAAATAAATGTAAAAAAACTCTAAATTAGGTGCTAAAATATGTCTTCTAATGAGGAAAAACACGGATGATTTTATGATGTAAAAATACTGAATGAATTGGGGGAGGGGGGGGATTACACTTTGTAGGCCACTTTGTCTTAGTGATAGTACAGGAACAAGTAACTGTATAGGACACTCATATTGAGAGAAAAGACCAGAATAAAAGGACCTTTTAAAAAATTAAACTCAAGTATTTTTAGCATAAAGGAAATGATGTTGTAACCCTTCACCACACAATCCCAAATTTCTTCCTGAATTTCTTAAAAACTGACGGAATTCAAAGAGATTGGCAATCATAGAATTAAGGAGCTGTATTACTTTTAAAATTGAAATTCTATGTCCCTGCAGCTGAAAACCTTGAAACCCTTGGGGAAAAAGAAACATAAGTAAGCTTGTACAGCACTATTGAGCAATTTGTTTAGAAGCTTTAGCATTGGCCAATAAACTGAAGTATCTAAAGCACTATGTGGCTACCTCTGTTGGCTCCTACTGGCCCCAATTTTTATGAAGTGGCGAATTTGATGGCGCAAAAATTAAAACTTGCAGGGGAAGCCCTGAGAAGTTCCTGTTTTTGCTGATTGTGCTGACAAACTTAATTAGTTGTACGTTCAGGTGGCAGGCAACTTGGAAACTTATTCATGGCTGAGATGAATCATGTCTCCCTGAGCCAAAGAGGGGGAGACATGATTCACCACAGCTATGAACAAGTTTCGAAGTCCCCTGCCACCTGACTATACAACAATTTTATTATACTGCAAAGTTATACCATTCCAACTTTTGTAGAGGGAATTTTACCTGTTTTTTTGTTTTAAAAATTGAGTATGCTGACAAGTAGAATTTCCCGTCTGAGTGCCCCAATTCAGTGAAAACTAACGTCACTGGGAACTGACTTCTCTGAAACCTTGGTATACATGCTAAAATGTACAGCTGGGCACATAATCTTGAAGTTTATCTTGATCAGTGCCGCCATTTTAGATGTTGTGTTGATAGTGTAGTCATGTATATGGGGCTCCCGAAAGGGAAACTGCTCCTATATTGGTTTTGCCAATGAACATGATATATATGTTTGGGGCATATTATCCAATCATATTGCGAGAAATTTCTTTGCAGTATAATAATATGTTTTGTCCTGTTAAACCGGGAGGTTCTATCTTTATTAGGGAATTTGGTGAAATGGCTTTGGGAGCATTGGCTATTTGCTGGAGAGATTCCTCCCTCAAAGCTTACAACATGCTGGGGAAACACCTGCCAGATTTCAACAATAAAACTGTGATTGAGATTGCCCATGATGCTGGATACATACACTTCCTTGCCCATCCATGTTGTCAGAAATGGCTAACAAAAACATTCCTTGGCCATCTACAGATAAAAGAACTTGACTGGGGACTCTTCAGGCTGCCCTACTGGTTTAAAGTATGTATTGATTTTTTTTTTCAAGCGAGGTTGAGTTGAGCTAGGTTTGTATGTGTCATTTGAAACATTTGTTGCGTTTAAATTGAAGGTCAACGTCAAATACAATATTAGTCCGCGTAGATTTGTCATTGTAATAAATTCTGTATTAGTGGTTGAATGTGGAAATGCTGGAAATAGTTTGGCTTACCTTTTGTAATCCGTTACCACACAGCAAAATTTTAGACTTATCCGAATTGAAAGCATTTGTCAAAGTGATTCGAATGATGCAATTTTGTGTTGGTACGGTAGAAAACATTGTGGGAAAAGGAGAAAATGCTAGTTACCAGGAAATAGAAAACTTTTTGGGAAAAGGAGAAAATGCTGGTTTTCTCCTTTTCCCACAATATTTTTTAAATGCTTCCTCCTTTGGGGCTTTAAAAGATGTCATTGTGTGGTAAAGGGTTATTCAGTTAGTAGTGCTTTGAATTTTAACAAGCTTAGTTTAAAATTTTGTTGTGTGGTAAAGGATTAAAAGATAAAAAATTTTATGGAAAAGTGGACAAAATATTGGTTAGCAGCATTTTCTTATCTTCTCTCCACATTGTTTTTAAAAAGACTTTTTCCCGAGAGTCATTAAAACAAGGTGTTGGCTAACCAATTACCACCCAATCGAGAGTTAAAGTGACAGCTTTTTTCCTTTTCCCAATAGACCTTCTTCACCTAACAAAAATAACTACTTCATTTTGAGCCTTGTTTATTTTATTGTTTGTAAATGCTTTTAGATTTGACAAGACAGTGTGGTAATGAGCATTTTCTCCTTTTCCCACAATATTTTCCACCCTATCAAAGTCTGAAATCATCATATTCATAAGATTTAACTTGTTGTCTGCATATGCTTTGAATTTGGTCCATTCCAAAGATTTGTCTTTTGGTAAAGAGTTAATTAGAGCTTTCCTTAACTCTTTACCAAACAGCAAAGTTTTAGACTTTTCCAAATTTAAAGCACTTGCAGACGACAAAAATAAAGGTAACTCAAAAATTGAAACTTGTTTCCAGCCGGGTAGAAAACATGGTGGGAAAGGGAGAAAATGCTCGTTACCAGCATTTTCTCCTTTTCCCTTAATGTTTTCAAAAGGTTTTTATCTCAGGGTCGTTATAAGTTGGGATTGTGTGCTAAAGAGTTAAAATCTGAGACCAAGCATTGTCAGCTACACATTGTAATCTTATTTTTTCTTGAAACAGATACTGGCGAGTGTGTTTCTCATTTTCCCAATGTATATCTGGATCACTTTCATACCACCAAAGAAAAAGAAGACTTATGACAATTTTGGTAAGATAGTCTGTCATTTACTTCATGCTTTCTTGTAGGTTATCGAAAAATATTGGTGAATTTTTTTTTGATATTTCATGGTTACGAACAGTGACAAATACCAGTTTTTATATTCTAACTCTCCAATTAACCCAGTACCACAAGAGGAAAAATCAGACTGGTCCAAATTGAAAGCATTTGCAGACGACAAAATAAAGGTGACTGAAAAATTGAAATTTGTTCTGGGAAGGATAGAAAACACTGTGGGAAAAGGAGAAAATGCTGGTTACCAGCATTTTCTCCTTTTCCCACAGTGTTTTCAAAAGGCTTCTTTGTCAGGGGCGTCAAAAGTAGGGATTGTGTGGTTAAAGCGTTACAGCCAGATGGAAACATGACATCATTTACCTTACATATCT
Organism: Tridacna crocea; assembly: GCA_943736015.1. Taxonomy (NCBI): domain Eukaryota; kingdom Metazoa; phylum Mollusca; class Bivalvia; order Cardiida; family Cardiidae; genus Tridacna; species Tridacna crocea. The sequence goes on from OX031063.1 coordinate 51,318,957, forward strand.
CACGTTTGATGTTATATTGCAGCATGTTGCTAGGCAGACGGGGTATGCCACAGGGAATAACAAAAAAAAACAACTGGTTTTCTTCCCTTCCTGAAACAAATTTTAAATTTTGCTTAGATATGGCTGAAATCATGTTGAAATCAGAGCATAAAACCATTCATTAACCCATTACCAAATGACAATATTTTAGACTGTTCCGAATTGAAAGCATTTGCAGACTAGAAAATAAAAGTGACTGAAAATTTGTTTTGTGAAGGGTAGAAAACATTGTGGGAAAAAGAGAAAATGCTGGTAGCCAGCATTTTCTCCTTTTCCCACAATGTTTTCTAAAGGCTTTTTTCTCAGAGGCGTCAAAAGTAGGGATTGTGTGGTAATGGATTCAATCAATCAATTCAGAGTATATTGTATTGCTGAACTTACAGATGAGGAGGTGAATTATGGCGGCCATGATGAGTCTGATGTTTCTGATGATGATGAAATGGAGCTTGGATCTAAACCTGGAATGGACCATTTGTGGAAAAAGGTAGCATAGTGACTGTAGTAATCTTTAATCAATACCACACATTCCCTACTTTTGACGACCCTGAAAAATAAGCCTTTAGAAAACATTGTGGGAAAAAGAGAAAATGCTGGTAGCCAGCATTTTCTCTTTTTCCCCACAATGTTTTCTACCCTTCACTAAACAAATTTCAAATTTTCAGCCACTTTTATTTTGTCGTCTGCAAATGCTTTCAATTTGGACAAGCCTAAAATTTTATCGTTTGGTAATGGGTTACCTGGCATTTTATCCATTTCCCACAGTATTAAGAAAGCAGTCTTTCTCTGGATTGTTTAGTGAAGGCTGGAAGTGAAAGCGAGGAACAAGTACGTCTTGTTCCTAATAAAAAGTCTTCATGAAAACAGGTTTCCAAACAATATATAGTATGAAAAAAAATCTCTTTTTACCACAGTTTGTTTAGTTCTGTGTTAAGATGAAAAGAAGTTATCTGCAGGACATCATATGTTAAGCCTTTTATCAAAAAAGCCCAGGTTTTCACAACCCTGTTGCAGAGAGCTTTTCAAAACACGGAGGGAAAACTGAAATAGCCAGTAAGCAGCATTTTCTCCTTTTTCAATAATGCTCTTCGCCCTTTTAGTAGACAAATTCCAGTACTTTATGTACATTGTATGTCTACTTTGTCTGCTGCTAATGCTTCCATCTTAGACAGGCCCAAAATTTATGTGTGCCAGAAAGAGGGAGTAATTTTGATTTTCAACATTGAAAATATCAATTAAACCCAAGTAAACCCTATGTTGTGGGTACTCAATAGAATCGCCTCATCGAGATGATTTTAATGAGTACCAACAACATAGGATTTTGGAGAGAAATAATGGATTTAGAATACCATCACTCCCTCTTAACCCATTATCACACAATCCCTACCTTTGACGACCCTGAGAAAGAAGCCCGAAGAAAACATTGTGGAAAAAGGAGAAAATGCTGGTAACCAGCATTTTCTCTTTTTCCCACTATGTTTTCTACCCTATCCAAATCAAATTTCCACTTTTGATTCATGTCTATTTTGCAGATGCTTTGAATTTGGACAAGTCCAAAATTTTGTTGTTGGGTAAAGAGTTAACTGGAGTTCTGATGATTGTATAATAAAGGGTTAATGTGACATCTGTTTTCAACTTGAGATTATTTAAAATTCCATTGTCTGGTAAAGAGTTAACTTCTTTTTTCAGCCTAAGACAGCTGTCAGTCAAAAACTGAAGTCAACGTTTTTCCGAGAGCAACCGAGGGATGTATCGTTTTTCAGTAAAATCTACTTATTATGGACAGCTCCGATCACAAAATTCTGGACAACACAAGTGCTTTATTTCACCTATCTGGGTATATTCTGCTTGGCAACTCTCTGGCCTATATGCGGAAACCAGTATTTAGACGTTGTTCTATGGTGCTGGACAGCTGTGATCGAGTTAGAACTTGTCTGTAGGGTGTACATAAAGTATCATGTAAGTTTCCTAGTTGATGATTGCTTTACAGCACAATACCAAATTTCAACAGCTCGGGGTTACCTTTCTCTAACTGGCGTAAACTCCGAAGTTTTGGAGGGATTTCACTGACAGATTAAATGATTTTTTCTTTACCCAAAGGTATAAGCCAGTGTAATGCTGTGAAATGACCCTCCCCTACAAAATGACCTTGGTCATTATTCTACATAGAGAAATGACCCCAGAAGTCATTTCACTAGGTTGGGGAATGACCCAGGTCATTATTCTACGTAGAGAAATGACCCTCTGGGGTCATTTCTCTATGCAGAATTATGAACCGGATCATTCCTCTTCGTGGAGAAATGACCCATGGGTCATTCCTCTATGTAGAGAAATGACCCATGGGTCATTTAGTAGGGGAGGGTCATTTCTCTGCATTACACCTGCGTAAACTTATGCAATACTCAAATTATAAAACTGTGAAGCTCAATAAAGCTTGTTTTCAGACTTGTGCTTGCTAACCTAAACTGTGTACCCAAATTCCTTAGGCATTTTAGAACGGATGAAAAAAGCTAAAGAAAATGTTGCGGGAGAAGGAGAAAGATCTGGTATATCTAGTATTACTTTATCTACGCTTTGCAAGACAATCTTTTCTATTCACAGTAGAAATATTGCATCATTATAGCCAGATTCAGTTGTTGTCTGCAAATGGTTTCAATCGATAAATCTCAAATGTCATCGTCTATAATTAGAGTTTATTTCATCAGCTTGTGGTTAAAAGGGAAAGGTATGTGAAAATAACGAGTGCTGTAAGGCACAAGTTATTTTCGCGGACCTTTCCCTTTTGATTATATATTTCCACTGCTTATTTTGTCAACGAATTCCACTTTTAAAATTAGTGATTTCAAGTAGAACAAAAAAATTGGTTCCAGATTTTGGGCAGGAAGAAAAATATTCAGTGACAGGGAAATAATTTCCCCCCAGCTTATATTACGACATTTCTTTACCCATAACCTTTCTTAAAATAGACACTTGAATTATAATGTAAGAATTTAACCGTATCCAATATTAAATTGCATACTCAACCCTTATCATTCTGCAGGGTTTAAAATGTTGACAAGGTGGAAATCAAGTATGATAAACCTTTACCATACAATCTCGACTTTTAACAACCAAAGAAAGAAGCCTTTTGAAAACATTGTGGGAAAGGAGAAAATGCTGGTGACCAGAATTTTTTTCTTTTCTCACAATGTTTTCTATCCTTCCAACAACAAATTTCAATATGTCAACCACATTACTTTGTCATCTGCAAATACTTTTGATTTGGACTGGTCTAAAATTTTGTTGTATGGTAAAGAGTTAAATAAACTGACTTTGAATGGGCTTTTTGAGACCAAGGCTACTGATTGAGCAGCAGAGAATGATGAGGAAGATCATCTGGTAAAGAACTAAACCAGAATGATTGTCTCCTTTTCCCTTTTCAGAAATACAAAACACTATCACTGGTTGGTAACTGTGTGGACATTTTCATGATAATGGTGTTCCTAGTTGTGCTGCTGTTAACAAGAATACTACATGTCTGGGTCAGCTATGCCAACTATATACAGGCCAAGACGTTCCTGTGTTTTTTCCTCATCTACTTCTTCTACAGGCTGTTGGGTGTTTATCTGCCCATCAGCCCAACCCTCGGGCCCATGTTACTTAGGTTTAATAGAATGGTTAGTTTTTATAGAGCAGCATTTTATATTATGTAAACCAGATACCAAACTATCCCACACTAGAATGACTCTGAGGAAAATGACAAGATTGTGGGAGAAAATATTGTTGAAGCTGTTGTAATAGGTTTAGCAGGTAGTATAATTGAGAAGAAAAAGAAAAAAAAACACCTATGACAAAAAGTTGATGAATAATTTGCATCTTCGACATTAAAAGATAATATTCTATATGGTGGTATGTTGCAAAATTAAAAATGGTCCTGAACCCAAACTCAAAAAGTCTTGTAAAAGTCACTGTAGTAAATGAAATATCACTGGCAGAGTATATTCTGTCTAGTTCACTCTCATTTATAGATATGTGGTAATTGATGTTAATTGATAAGGTGGTTCGTTGATTGACCCATAAAAGCATGTAGCAGTAATTGGTTGAACTTATGTTGTTTTGACACAAATTTATACTGGTCTTTGTACTGGTACCTCACACTTGTATAACAAGTATTAAACCAAAATCTAATTCATAATACTCTGTAATTTTATATGATAGGTGAAACATGACTTTGTTGCTTTTGTGCGGATGTTTCTGATCTTCATGATTGCTGGTGGAGTCACCATTCAAGCTGTGATATACCCGAACTGGCCACTCAACACTAAACTGGTAAAGAGAGTCATAACACGGCCAATTTATGCCATGTTTTTAACCCAGGTTCAAGATCTTGAAGGTAAGAAATGAACAAAAATCATTGTACAAATGGAAAGTACTTGCAGACGACAAAAAAAGGTAACTCAGAAATTGAAATTGGTTTCTAGCAGTTGAGAAAACAATTTGGGCAAATGAGAAAATGCTGGTTACCAGCATTTTCTCCTTTTTCCACAATACTTTCAAAAGGCTTCCATCTTGGGGTCGTAAAAACCAGAGGTTGTTTGGTAAATACCTAACATTCTCTCACCATCACACAATGTTTTCAAAAGTCTTCTATCTCAGAATTATTAAAAGTATTGGTCACATAATAGACATGTAACCTGTTAACTTACGGTCCCAAGTTTTAACGACCCTGAAGCCTCGTTAAGAAGTCTGCTGAAAACATTGTAGGAATAGGAGAAAATGCTGGCAACTCCTTTCATACAGTTTTCATCTGAATGAAAGACACTTCCATCATCAGAACCACATTTGAATTGTTATTGACAATTGAAAGACGAAAGGCGGAGAGTGAAAAGGAGGAGACTTAAAACGTATGCAGCCCACTTATAGTACGGTCACAAATCAGTAAATGCCGCCTGCCGGCGTGGTAACTGCCAGTTTTCACTCAAATTCGGCCCGTGGCAGCCCGGTGGCAGCTCGGTGGCAGGCACAATCGGCAGGCGGCAGGCGGCATTTTAGACGCCGCTAGGACGCCGCTGAAGTTTTAAGAAAAAGTTAAAATTCTGACTGCCACCGGCCGATTTTTTCCAATTGTGGCTGTCGTCAGGGCGCCGGCCGGGCGCATTTCGTGGTCGCGCGGTGGCAATCAAGCGGCAGACGGGCGGCAGCGCGATTTTTACTCGGTCGTCACGGGGTTCGAGGGCCTTCAATCTTCGGCCGGCGATCGGTAGAACTAACTGCCACTCTCCAGCATCCGGCCTGCTACCGTTATGCTACCGACATGCCACCGTGCGATTTCAAAATACCTGCCGGCGGCAGGGCGGAGATTGAAAAGCAGATGGAAGGCGGCTGTCGGTGTTGGTAGGTGGCAGGATAGCGATCTGCCGAGTGCAGACTCCCGGGCCCCGGAATATAAATCCGAGGCTATTCACAATAAGAAATTGTCGTCATGGCGATTCTAACAGCACCATAGTGACTCATAGACTTGCGTATTGCTGGGTTGGGCTCGGGTCTCTTGCGCTTCGGTGCTGGCGCTTTGTCTTACCCCTTGCCTTTAGGGAGCAACTTGTTGGAAGGAAAAGTTTCTTAAAAATTAGATCTATTTATCTTGTGGTTGATAATAATGATGAACACTTTGTAGTGATACGAGAGCAATCTAGCTATATATATCCCCCGTAAACCAGCCTGCCGCCGTCAGATTATCGGGCGGGCGCCTGTCGGTGGCAGTTCGAGCGCCCGATCGCCGGCCGATGTCAGTTGTAAATGGTCGGTGTCCGCCAGGCCGCCGGGCGGTGGCAGGTAAAATCTGACGGCTGCCGGACTGTCGCCTAACTGCCACCGGCCGACACCCTGATGACACCCCACATCCCTCGAACTTAAGAAACTGCCTGCCGCCGCCCGGAACCCGCCAGGCGGCCTTTTAGTGGCAGTTATTTATGACCACTCTCGTCGATTTGTAAAAAATCGGCCGGCGGCATGTAATTTTAAGAATCCACCGATGTCTAAAAATCGGCAGGCGGCAGTTTCACATTGTGACCATAGTGTTAATGTGAGGTGTTGTAGTATTATACCCCTGCAAAATGAATGTTTTCGGGGGTATCATGGAATCAGCATGTCTGTCTATATGTCCGTCTGTGTGTCTGTCTGTGTACAAAATACTAGTAATTGCCAGTTTCTGTCAAAGCGATGGTGGGGGTATTAAGTCACATTCAGTGACAGCTCTAGTTATATCGGTATCAGGACATTTGCCCCCTGGACATCTGCCCCCCCCCCCGACTTTTGCCCCCGGACTTTTGCCCCCTTAAGACACCTGCCCCCTGGGCATTTGCCCCCATAGGACGTCTGCCCCCTGGATGTCTGCCACCCGGACATTTGCCCCCGTAATACATCTGCCCCCTTAGGACATTTGCCCCCGTAGGACATCCCTTCCTGGACATTTGCCCTGGTAGGACATCTGCTTCCGGATATTTGCCCCCGTAGGACAAGTGCCTCCTGGTAAACGATAAGCCTCTTCTAAATGATATTGAAGAATAACATCCTGAATTTTGCTTTATTTTTCTTAAAATGCGAAAAAAGAATTTTTATCTGAAAGCCAGATGAGTAACTGACTCTATAGTTATCATACTGGAAGTTTGATATTAAAACTGAAATCAATTAATCAGCCGAAAATTTTCGGCAAAATAGCACTTAATGATACAACAGCTGAGAAGTCTTTTTCACTGTGCCGGTCAAAACTACCATGTACAATATACATGTATATCTCAAAGTTGCTTTTTATACGCCCGTGGAAGACGGGACGTATTATGGGATCACCCGTAGCGGGCGGGCGGGTGGCGTCCAGTTCTTTGTATGGAGCATATCTCCAAAACTATTCTAGCTAAGGTTATGAAATTTCATGGGTGGATAGATCTCTTCAAGTGGGAGTGCAGTGCGCAGGAATCATAACTCTTGCTTGCTTAATTTTTGAGTTATTGCCCTTTGTTGTTTTTCATACTTGAATTTTGTCCGGAGCATATCTCCAAAAGTATACTAGCTAGGGTTATGAAATTCATGGGTGGATAGATCTCATTGAGGGGGAGTGCAGTGCGCAGGAATCATAACTCTTGCTTGCTTAATTTTTGAGTTATTGCCCTTTGTCGTTTTTCATACTTGAATTTTGTCCGGAGCATATCTCTAAAACTTTACTAGCTAGGGTTATGCAGGGTTCCCATGCCGTCGGGAAAACAGGAAAAAGTCGGGAATTTCGTAAAACCCGTTCCCGGTCTTGAAAAAGTCTTGAATTTTGTTATATCTATTTAAAGTCGGGAAAAACCCGGGAAAAGTACGAAACATTTTGGGTATGAAACAAGAATTCAGGACCATATTAATCTGGGGTCTGCGTCCTCCATTTTTTGGTTAAAAGTCCAATATTTTATACAATAGATATATAGACCGAAGAAGGTGAATTTCCCAAATACATACGGTCTTTTTGTAGGTTCACTGGTCCCGGAATAATTATTCTAACATTTAAACAAACCGGGATCCAGTGTATTTATTTCGGAGAACTCGGTACTTATCCTAAAATACAATGCAGCTGTGCTTTGTATTTTCTTGGAGACGAGCTGAAGTGAATTGACGTGAAAATGAGCTACAACAGTAAATATTACTGAACATTTAAATCCATAGGGGTCTAAAAGGTTAAAAGACTATATCTTTATGAAGCCACGTTATGATTGTAGTCGGGATGAGGTTGACGAGTGTTACAAGTCGGAGGAAACTGAAAGTAAGCGCTAGTCTGCAATAATGGATCAAAACACTGCAAGTATTAAATCTAACAAAGTTACGATTATTAGTATTTTCAGAAACTTTAAAAGCAGGGATATTGCCCTTTGAAACGACCAATTTATTTATTCATGTATTTCAGATCATGAAAACTGAACTATTAAAGTGAAAGTAAAACATGGTACTTTTGAATTAGGTTTTAGTTTCATTGACTGAAGAGGGAAAAGAACTTCTATTTGAAGGCTTACAACAAAACTGTTGTGCACTATGATAGTAAATGATATGCAAATACTTGATTCTGTGTCTGAAATCATAAAGAAAACAATACCCAATATTAGAAAAAAACAACACATTTTTAGCTCACCTGAGCACAAAGTACTCAAGGTGAGTTTTTGTGATCGCCCTATGTCTGTCGTGCATCGTCCACAATTTCTTAACATCTTCTCCTCCTAAACCACTGGGCCAGTCGTGATGAAACTTTGCAGGGATGTCCCTTATTTGAATCTCTACCAAAGTTATTCCACCCATAACTCTGGTTGCCATGGCAACCAAAGAAAAAGAAAGAGCAAAGTCTTTGAAAATCTTCTCTGAAACTAGAAGGCATAGAGCTGTGATAATTGGTATGTAGCATCTCCTAGTGGACTTCTACAAAGATTGTACATATAATGCCCCTGGGGGTCAAAACTGGCCCCACTGCGGGGGTCACAAGTTTAAACATGGGAATAATAAAAGAAAACTTTGAAAAATCTATTCTCTGAAACACGAAGTTGTAGAGCTTTGATATTTGGTATGCAATATCTGCTATTGGACCTCTACCAAGATTGGTCATATGATGCCCCCGGGCTTCAAACTGGCCCTGCCCCAGGGGTCACAAATTTGAAACATTGGAACAAAGACGGAAAACTTTTTTTTTCTCCGATACTGGAAGTCCTAGAGCTTTGATATTTTGTATGTACTATCTTCTAGTGGACCTCTACCAAGTTTGTTCATATGATGCCCAAGGGGTTCAAACTTGCCCAGCCCTTGGTCACAAGTTTGAGCATGGGAACAAAGAAGAAAAACTTTAAAATTCTTCTGCACTGAAACAAGATGGAATTTATGTACATGTGTTCCTTATGATAGTTTGCCACTAACAATATTTTACATTTTTTCATTAAATGTCATGTCATGGAAAAAGGGGGCTTGGTGTATATTTCTACTGTGGACCAATAACTCTTTCATTACAGGACAAAATGTAATTAAAGTTGATCTTGTTAAGCCACAGACAAAAGTTATTTGATTTTATTTCATGAAACAACATGTTATCAAAAAAGGGGGCTAAATGTATAATTTCATTACGGACCAATTACAGTCAGTTGGCCCATCCATCCACGTTGACGGTTATCTTCTAAAGTCCTTGGCATACATGTCTTTTGTGTCTTAACAATGAGCGAGTGATGTTTTTTAATCTGTCATTCGACCACCATTTTGACCAGGAAATGCCTCTGAAAGTTAATTCAGACCCTTACTATACAATCCTGACTTTCAATGACCTTGAAGAAGAAGGGTTGTGAAAGCATTTTGGGAAAAGAAGAAAATGCTTTTTGCACAGTTACATACCCTGTCAGAATTATTTGGCCTTGAACTTTGATATTTGGTATTTATCTTCACTGTAGACCTTTACTGCTTAGTACTCAAGTGAGTGATATAGGACCATCATGGTCCTATTGTTCCCAATTTGCCTGGTTATGTAGTCTTATAAGGATCTATACTATTTGCCTTCAAACTCTTCATTACTTGTAGGAACTGTAAGAGAACAGCATGGATCCTTATTAAACTGCCTGTATAGATAGGCTGGTCTGAATCTATATTCGGTCATTTGTAGTTTTGTAACTGGACTAGTAAAGAAATGAAATAACTATCATGCTGTTAGAATGTTCTTTAAATTTCAATTTTTCATTAAAACAAGGAATGTATGTAAGAAAGTAACTTTCAAAAGATTTTGCAGTTCCAGTTCTTCTATCACAAAAAACCTTGAATTTTGAAAAAAAATCCTGGAAAAAGTCTGGAATTTTGCAAGCAGAAAGTTGTGGGAACCCTGGTTATGAAATTTCATTGGTGGATAGATCTCATCGAGGGGGAGTGCAGTGCACAGGAATCATAACTCTTGCTCGCTTAATTTTTGAGTTATTGCCCTTTGTCATTTTTCATACTTGAATTTTGTCCGGTGAATATCTCCAAAATTATACTAGCTAGGGTTATGAAATTTCATGGGTGGATAGATCTCATCGAGGGGGAGTGCAGTGCACAGGAATCATAGCTCTTGCTCGCTTCATTTTTGAGTTATTGCCCTTTGTCGTTTTTCATACTTGAATTTTGTCCGGTGCATATCTCCAAAACTATACTAGCTAGGGTTATGAAATTCATGGGTGGATAGATCTCATCAAGGGGGATTGCAGTGCACAGGAATCATAACTCTTGCTCACTTAATTTTTGAGTTAGTGCCCTTTGTCATTTTTCATACTTGAATTTTGTCCGGTGCATGCCCCAGCTTTACAACTTGGGGTAAGACGGGCGTATCTTGTGACAATTTGCCGCTCTTGTTTGAGATTGTCCCTTAACTCTTCACCACACAATCCCAACTTTTAATGACCTGACAAAGAAGCATATAGAAAACATTGTGTGAAAAGGAGAAAATGTTGGTGACCTGCTGGTAACCAGTATTTCCTCCTTTTCCCACAATATTTTCTACTCTATTAAAGTCAGAATTCATTATATTGACAAGATTTAATTTGTCGTCTGCAGATGCTTTGAATTTGGTCCAAACCAAAAATTTGTGGTTTGGTAAAGAGTTAACCCTTTACTCCATAGATGCTCATTTCTACGCATTGCTTATATATAAGGAGCCTTTGGAAAACATTGTGGCAAAAGGTGAAATTGCTCGTGACAAGCAATTTCATCTTTTGTCACAATGTTTTCTATGCTATCAAAAGGTGTCATATACACATAAGAACAGCTTATCAGGTTGCTGTTGTTTAGGGTGAATTAGAGAAACCATAGAAATGTCTTATGGGGTAAAGAGTTAAAGGAGCTTGACATCCAAGTTGTAAACAAACTGAGGGGGCAGATGTCCAGGGGGCAGATAACCTAAGGGGGCAGATGTCGGGGGGCAGATGTCCTAAGGGGGCAGATGTCCTAGGTTGGCAGATGTCCAGGGGGTAAATGTCCAGGTGGCAGGTGTCCTAAGGGGGCAAAAGTCTGGGGGCAGAAGTCCGGGTGGCAGAAGTTCGGGGGAGTGGGGGGGGGGGGGGGCAAATGTCCTAGACCCAGTCATATCTACATAATAGAAGAAGTCTTGCTGTTTGGTAAAGAGTTCAAGCCAATGTAAAAGCATAATTTCAAAGTGTATAAATTTGATAACTTCATGATGTAAGAGCCCTTTTTTATATTTTACACAGGGGATTCATCTTGCACTTCGAAGTATGACGAGTTCAGTGGCTACTGTTCTACAGGTTTGTCTTGTTCCTGTACTTTTTTACCAAACACTTTATACAGTAGACTATGGTTATCTGATGAACAGCTCATGGCTTCAGGAACTGTTTATTTAAGTCTTTACCAAACGACAACATTTTGGACCAGTCCAAATTGAAAGCATTTGCAGAAGACAAAATAAATGTGAATAAAAAATTGACTTTTGAATTGGAAAAGGTAGAAAACATTGTGGGAAAAGGAGAAAATGCTGGTTACCAGCATTTTCTCCTTTTCCCACAATGTTTTCTAAAGGCTTCTTTCTCAGGGTCGTCAAAAGTCGTTATTGTGTGGTAATGGGTTAACCCTTTAATGAAGAGTCTGTGTTTTAATGCACTTGAGCCGAGCCCTGGTATTTGCAGTTAGTAGGATATAGGATGTGAGACCAGGTGGTTGTTCATTTAAATCCTCAGCATGGCCAGTCTTTATCTGCGGATTGATCATAGTCGGTGCAAAATATCCACTCCTCCCTTACCACTGAATATCATTTAATTGATGGTCGTGTGGGAAAGCAGCCAGTGGCTTGGGAGAACATTTGGGAGTACTGGCAATAGGAACTTTAAGAAAGCATTGAAAACAATGTTTTCACAAAGTTTCTATCTCAGGGTCGTGAAAACCAGGGATTGTTTGGTAAAAGGTTAAAAAGGGCTATAGGCAGTGTGACACCGGTAATTTCTGCCCTGAAAAGATCTAAATTTAATGCTGTCTCTGTTAACTCTTAACCTTTTACTAAACAATCCCTAGTTTTCACAATCTTGAGACAGAATCTTTTTGAAAACATTGTGGGAAAAAGGAGAAAATGCTGGTTACCAGCATTTTTTCCTTTTTCCCCACAATGTTTTCCTCCCTTCCCAAAACAGATTTTAATTTTTGAGTCACTGTAATTCTGTCATCTGCCAATGCTTACAATTTGGACAGGTCTAAAATTTTGTCGTTTGGCAAAGAGTTAACCAAACAATCCTGTATTTTATGGACTTCGGAGATGAAGATTTTTGAAAACATAGTGCTACCCAGCCAGTGTTCCCACTCACGCAAATTATTGCGTAAATCACGTTACAGAAATAAAATTCATGTAACAAATATTGGTTACATGCGAAACCTCACATAAGAGAATACATGGCCAAAAAAGACCATTATCTGCTCATCTTGCATAAAATGACAGGTTTTGAAGTTATTTGTAATCCTTATTGACAAATTCATGGCCAATGAAGCAAAAGTACCTATCCAGAAATTAACAGACATGAAAAAGTGATCGATGCACAAAACACGGAAACCCATGACACAACAAAATGACCTCTTGACATTGTCCGATCAGAGTCACTTTAAGACAAAATGTTAGACTGATCCAAATTGAAAACAGTTACAGACAATTTTAACTGAGCTCATAAAAAAAGAAATTCTATTCTAAGAGGTAGAAAACATTGTCGGAAAAGGTGAAAATGCTGGTTTCCAGAATTTTCTCCTTTTCCAAAAATGTTTTCAAAAGGCTTTCCTCTTCAAGTTCGTTAAAACTTGAGATTGTATGGTAAAGAGTTAAAACGTTTAATTAAGCCGTTTCACAAAATTTTAGACTAGTCCACATTGAAAGTATTTTGCAGACGAAAAAAAAAAAAAAAATTTAAGATTTGAAAATGTTATGGGAAGGGTAGAAAACAATTTGGGAAAAGGGGAAAATTCTGTTTACCAGCATTTTTTCCTTTTCCCACAATGTTTTCAAAAGACATCTCTTTTCGGGTCATTAAAACTCGGGATTGTGTGGTAAAAGAATTAAGCAGTTTAAACAGTTTCTACATAATTCATTTTTTTTTTCAATGTCATTTTTCAGGGAAAGATCATTTTTACAAAAATATAGGCAATAACTCTGCAGGTAAGATTTAATTTCATTGTATTTAAGCCTTGCTCTGACAAGAGGGGTTTAATGTATCCATGTGATCTAATTTCCTAAGCAAGTCATCTTACAATTGTTGATCCATAAAGTCCATTTTGTTTAAGAACCAGATTAATCCTGAAGTAGAATCGTCCTTCAGCATGCAGAAAATTGGATATGTTGACAGCTCAGGCTAACAGGGATCAGCCCTTCTTTGCAGGTGCATTAACCCTCATAGCGCAGAGTATTGGTTGGCTAATAGTATAATTCTATGCATTTTCTACTGAACGTAAATTTTCTTCATGTCAAAGGACCATTTACCTAACGATTTAGTTGTTAGACAAAATGGATTTTCTGGCAGAAAAATTATATGATGACTAGTTTTGTACATGAATAATGCATCAGAGAGATGCGTTTAATCTTCTTTTGTCAGAGCATATCTCAAAAACATATTTTTTTATATACATAGAGGATATTTGTTTTTTTCCTTGAAAGATCGAAATTTATTTCATCTCGTGAACACCATCGGTAATATTTTCACGAGTGGTGCAGCCACTCGTGAAAATATTACTAATGGTGTTCACGAGATGAAATAAATTTTGATCTTTCACTGAAAACGGCAAATATTCTATTTATGTCATGTTTTTAACCCTTTCTGGGAGGAGCTTTATCAAAATCCAGTACAGTTCTTTTCCGGTATTCCCCTTGGCGTACCCTTCCTGCATAGCAACGCATTACAATATTACGTCAAGCGCGAGAAATGTAAGGTATATGACGTCATATTTCCCATCTGGTTGTGACGCACGCGCAATTTACCCAGGCAACAAGAACATGAAAATCGGTATTTTCGATGGTCGTACCCATGTGATATCAAAAAATATTTTCACTGCTATTTCGCGATATCCTACCGGAAAGCATGACATAAATAAATTAATTTTTCTTCAAATATACATCATCAATCTGGCTGGAGACCTGTCACCATGAACATACTTTTGTGATTCAGTCCTGATAATGAGTCTCTTGAAACATACTACTATGTGAATGGCATGCTGCAATGTGATTAGAAATACTATGTGAATGGCATGCTGCAATGTGATTAGAAATACTGTTTATTCTTTACCAAATGACAAAATTTTAGATTGGTCCAAATTGAAAGCATTTGCAGATGACAAAATGAATGTGACTAGAGAATTGAAAATTTGTTTTAGGAAGAGAAGAAAAGAGGAGAGAAGAAAACATTGTGGGAAAAGGAGAAAATGCTGGTTACCAGCATTTTCTCCTTTTCCCACAATGTTTTCAAAACGCTTCTTTCACAGAGGTATTAAAAGGCGGGATTGTGTGGTAAAGGGCGAAATAGACCTTTATATATCAAACAAAGAACAAATAAACAATTATCTATAGTTCAATGTTGAAAAAATAGTTGATTGTTTGCACAGTATTAAAAACCGATTCAGTTATAATTCTGCAGCAAGTGCAATAGTCCATTCTGTCCTAGATTTTCTTTTACAAATATTTAGCAAAATATCCTTCCCAAGCTTTTTTTCCCACATGGCAATGATTGACATAATTTTAACCTATCACACAAAAAGAGACCTTCTGGGAACTGCGAAAAGTGTCAACCCTGGTCAGACTGCGCGAATTGCGCAGGCTGACCAGAGTTGACACTTTTTGTTCTTATGATATTTTTTGTTTGAAAAGTGGTCATTTTACCTCGTTATTCTATCATTTTTGAACTATCAACTTAAATTGACCTGCACTCATCTTTGATCTGTTTTCATCTAATTGATATATGGAATTCCCAGATTGTCCCTATTCAGGTTACAATGATCAGTGGTGAGAGAGAGGAATGAATTGTGTCACAATGACTATCATCACTCCTTGAAATGCAATTTGCCAAACTGAAGATTTTAATCATCTTCGCAAACCAAGGATACTAAGGTAGTACCCTTGGCCGCCTGCCTCTTTAAAAATCGAAGCTCCTGCTGCGCCATTTCATTGGATGCAATCAAAACCCATTGAGTCCAATCAAACCATTTGTAACAAGAAATCTTTTGCAAAACAGAAAACAATCATTGCAGCGCCCGTAAAAAATGACAGTTGTCGTGTTTGTGATGAAAATTTGCCAAAAAAGTGTAGATGATCGATAGTTAATGAGTTTTTTATAGTTTACGATCAATTATGTGAGAAATTAGGATGGGTTCCACAGCCAATTTTTATAACAAGCATTTTGATTGGTCAGAAATAACATCAGCAAATGTTACGGAACTTGTGATATTCGATAGGTGGCGCAGCGGGAGATATGATTTTTATAGAGGCGAGCGGCCAAAGGTACATAACAAACAAAGTGGAGTTAGTATCCTTGGCTTGCGATGATCGATTTTAACCAACATGCTCATATTCTGAAGTCGTCATTGCTATGGATCGTGCCACAAGAACATGGCCCAGTGTTGAAAGACACAGAGATCTGTCCATATTCAAGTTGGTTTACCTATGTTATCACACAGTATCTGTTTTCCCATGTCCTAGAACAGATACATGTGGTGCAGTGTTGAAAGATATGGAGATCTGTCTATACTCTAGTTTCTTGGGCTATGTAAACGACTTAATGTTTTTTTTCATTTTCATAACATCTAGTACTGTGTTAACCCTTAACCACACAACAAAATTTTAGACTGGTCCAAATTGAAAGCATTTGCAGATGGCAAAGTGAAAGTGACTGAAAATTCAAAATTTGATTTGGAAAGGGAAGAAAACATTGTGGGAAAAGGAGAAAATGCTGGTTACCAGCATTTTCTCCTTTTCCCACAATGTTTTCAAAAGGCTTCTATCACTACTGCAACAATCACCATGAATTGACCATGAAAAATCCATCAAAAAGCCATTACCCAAAACCAATTAAAAGCGACATAATCCATGGCCATTAAATTTGGGTAAAACACCATCAATTTTCGGTAATCACCCATTAAAATTATGCCATTGACTTTTAATGGGCGCATTAAAAATATATTTCATGGGTCATTACTTGATGGTCAAAAAAATTTAATGGTCAATTTCATGGGGTTCATGGCCATGAAAAGCGACAAAACTCATGGGCCATTAAAATCAATTAATGGGTTTACCATAATTTCATGGCAATGTCATTGGATAACATCATGCCATTAAATTTCCAGTAATGGGATCGTGTCTACCCATTAAATATATAATAATGGTCATGAACATTATTATATATGAATGTCATGGTCATTTAATGGCTAGTGAAAAAAGACCATTACATCTTCAGTATTTGTATAGGCCATAAATTACATATTACATAATTTAATTTTAGACTGGACCAAATTCAAAGCATTTTCTGCAAAAACATAAAATTGTCTCAAAAATTTAAATTTGTTTGAGAAAGAATAGAAAGCATTGTGAAAAAAGGAGAAAATGATAATTCTTAGTGTTTTCTCCTTTTCAACAATTGTTTTAAAAAGGCTGGTTCCTAAAGGTCTTAAAAAGATTTTACACTGTCAAAATTTTCATACACAAAGTAACAATGACAGGGCTTTGACAATACTGATCTGAATTGCTAAACTAAAACTGCTATGAATAACATTTATTTTCATGACCCCATGAGAGAAATCCTCTGAAAACATTTTGAATAACGATGAATTGCTCTTTACCAACAATTTCTTCCTACCTTAAAATATTTTCTACCATTTTAAGAAAACAAGTCCATCATTCGATACATGTTTTTTTTTTATCCTTTTGATCTCTAGATCTTGAAATGCTTTCAAGTTGGACAAGTCATGAATATACATGAACATGGTCATCTAGTAAAGAATAATCCTATGAAACCTAAAACTGTCTAGAACCAATCACAAGTTCTGACAACCTTGAGGAAGAAGGCTTTTGAAAAAAATATGATAAACAAAAAATCATGGTATTACCATGGAACTAAGAAAACTGTGTTGAAGCCATAGGTCTTCAATCACCTTCACTGCATAAATATCTTGATAGGAATAATGACGTATAAAAATTGTGGTTTCAGTCTTTTAATTTCAAAATATTTGAAGGTAAATCAGCAATTATTATAATGAAGTGTGCGAAAAGAACAAAGTCAATACAACAAACACAAGCCAGGACTGAGGACAAGTCTTCTTCTCCTTAATACTGGGTTAAATCGTTGTGTGTCCCTCAACTATTTGTTTTGGGTCGAACTGTCTTTGGGCCGAATGCTCTTCCACCAAAGTGAAAACAACCCCTACATTCATTAAGTTAAAAAACATTAATGTCATAAAATTGTTTATTCATATTCAGCAGTATTAGCTAGAACTTGCTTTTTTTTTTCAATTTCATTAGATCATAAGCAATTTAATATTTCACGACGGCAAGGCATCATCGATTTCACCTTGCACTTTTCCTCGTCCAAACCAAAATCTGCCTAAGTGTCTCTCCCATCAGTCAATTTCCTAGATATGTTCGTCATTTTCGAAAAAAGAAATAAGAGTCTTATGGTCAATTTATCAGCAAACTTTTGACTTCCTGGATTTTTCAAATGTACTGCTGCAAAATGTGCATGTCAGACAGGAAGTTTGACACTCTTCTTGGTCTTTATTTCTGAAGAGTATGCAAGAGGAATAGGCGTTTTCGTCCCACTGCTTGTTCCCCCTTATCTTATTTGTACCTACTTCTTTGTTTCAACCAAATTCAATATAGTATGAACAGATGTAATGAAGTTCCCTTGATCCAGAATGGTGTTATTTCAGAGATTTGGCCAAAAATATAAAATTATGTTTGTATTTTAAAATCCTTTTCACACGAAAGGATTAGCATTAAAATGTGGTGACATTACCAATGGATTCAATTAAACTGTATGAAATACATTTAGGTTAAAGTTTATCTGACCATGTCAGACTTACATTTGGCACTTCTTATCAATCAGAATTAATTCACAGACCCTGTAGTACCTATATACTTCATGTATAGTTTGTGCAAAATACACTTTATGCATGGTCTATGCAACTATACATTAAGTTTTCTGTAAAGTTGAACAAGCCTAAGAATATTTTTTCAAGTCAGTCCAGTGTATGTAAAGTGTACTGCAGAGTTGAGATACAAATTTAAGTCAGGATACCAAGAGAAACTGTATAAGTCCATGTAGATTACATGACACATACTGTTTAATAAACTGAAGTTTTTGCCATGTAGAAAAGGTGTACTAGTACAAAAATTAATTTTTGCTATTACCATTAAATGTAATAGGGTTCTGTGGTGTACTTACTGCATAAGTTGTGAATTAGTATGCAGCATAATTATGTACCACATGCAGTATATTTAAAATGTACTTCTGTGGTGTACTGCTATGAATGCAGCATATACACATATACATACAAGTACACTCTATGTATCAACTGTTTTGTTTTATGATGTGTAGTGTAATGCCCATTAGTGTTGGTTTTATTCAATGGCTATTTCTTCAAGATACCCTTTAATGGGTTTATTAATGGGGTTTGCATTTTTTTCAGTGTCAAATTCAAAAACTTTTCAAGTATATTCCCATTAAATTACGAAATAATAGTCATCAAACATATGCGGAAAATTTTTAATGGCAGTGAACGCAGTTTCCTATGTGTGATGGCAATCAGTTTTTATTTACCTGCATGAATGGGCCCATTAATTTTAAATTAATTGGCATTAAACTTGTAAAGATTATGAATTAATGACCCCATTAATATATGTATGCCATCACATTAAGGGTATTAGACAAAATTCAATGTTTATCATTGCAGTTTCATGGGCAAATTGGCCATTAATGATGAAAATAATGGCTATAAGCTACCACCATCAAAAAAAAAAAGGAAAAATATTAATGGGTACCTTTAATGGTTTTGTTACTATTAATTGGCAATTTATAGGGTTTTAATGGCATTTTAATTGTTACCTTCTGCAGTAGTGTATTCCTGACCTGTAAAAACCCGGGATTGTTTGGGAAAGGGTTAATGGATATTTTGACCTATCTATATTCAATTTTTTAGACCTATGTCATTACACACTATATTCTTACATTTTCTATAACAGATAGAACAGTGTTGAAGGACCTTGAGACCTGTCCATATTCCAGTTTCTCAGCCTATATCATCACACTGCAATACCTCCTCATATGTAAACTAGTCTTAGTCACACTGCTGTTTGCAATGTTTGCGTAAGTATAGAAATCAAGTTCTTATTGTTTGAAATTTCAAACTTTACCAAACAATGCTGTGTGTTTTAAGAGCACGAATTTTGAAAAAGGAGAAAGAGTGCTGGTTACTCAGGGAATTGCAATAACATTCTTAATAGAAGAGCCTCGAATTTGTTATTTAGAATAGATTTAAAAGTTTGCTTCTTGTTGATTGCACTGTGCCCATTGTGTGTCATCTGTTGTGCATCATCAGATGTGTGCACCCATCATCAACTTTTACCCTGTGTACATTTTCAGCCTGATACTCTTGAAGTTTGATAAGAATGTTTGTCCTGGTAATATCTCTGACAATTTAAAAAAACCCATAATGTCTCAAAAACTAGGTTGCTTGGTCAAGTGAAGCTTTATGTAGACTATAAGGGCAGCATTTTCAGTCCAATACACATGAAAGTTGGTCAGGATGTTTGTCTTGACATTGTCTCCTTTGAGTTTGAAAAATGCATCATATGGGATGACAAGTCTTTGAAAAAACTTGAATTACTCTACAGAGGTAACATTTTCAGTCAGCTCGTGAAACTTCGTGAAAATGCATGTCTTGATATCTCGGGCAAAATTGGGAATTTGTTACATTGGTTCTAAAAGGCTTAGCTGAAAGACAATAATTATTGGGCCATCTTGGCTGTCTTGTTTCCAAATAAAAGATCTTTCCAGTTGCCCTATTTTTGGAGGACTCAAGGTAGGAGCATTTAACTCTTTACGGAACGACAAAATCGTAGACTTGTCCAAATTAAAAGCACTTGCAGACGACAAAATAAATATGGCTCAAAAATTGAAATTTGTCTTGGGAAGGGTTGAAAACATTGTGGGAAAAGGAGAAAATGCTGGTTACCAGCATTTTCTCCTTTTCTCACAATGTTTTCAAAAGGCTTCTTTCTTTGGTTTGTGAAAAATCAGGATTGTATGGTAAAGAGTTAAATTTGGGGTTTTCTTTAACAATTACTGGTGATATGATAACTAGGATCATACACTCTTGTACATGTTATATTGAATTAACTGTTATCCAAAACGAGAAAAAAACATTTGGCAGTCCAATACCACACAATCCCCACTTTTGACGCCCCTGAGAAAGAAGCCTTTAGAAAACATTGTGGGAAAAGGAGAAAATGCTGGTAACCAGCATTTTCTCCTTTTCCCACAATGTTTTCTACCCTTCACAAAACAAATTTCAAATTTTCAGTCACTTTTTTTCGTCGTCTGCAAGTGCTTTCAATTTTGACCAGTCTAAAATGTTGTCGTTTGGTAATGGGCTAACTTGTTGTAGATAGCTTGTTTAACCCTCTCTCAGATAAGCCCTGGTTTTTACAGCTCTGAGGTTGAAGGCTTTTGAAAACACTGTGGAGAAAGGAGAAAAGTGCTCCTTTTCTCCTTTTTCCACAGTGTTTTCTTCCTCTACAGATAAAAATACCACCTTTTTTAGCCACTCTATTATTTGTTGTCTGCAAATTCTTTCAGCAGACCAATATTACCTCATGAATTAATTAACCCTTTACCACACAATCCTGACTTCGAACGACCTTGAAAAAGAAGCCTTCTGAAAACAATGAGGGAAAAGGAGAAAATGCTGATAACCAGCATTTTCTCATTTTCCCAAAATGTTTTCTTACCTTCCCAAAAGAAATTTCAAATTTTCAGTCTTTTTTTTTTTTTGCCGTCTGCAAATGCTTACAATTTGGACCAGTTTAAAATTTTGTCTTTTGGTAAAGAGTTAAAACATGAACACTCATGGAAGATCGTCTGTGAACACCACAAACAAATGGGAAAAAAAAGAAATTAGTACTTTCAGATTCTTTCTTGTCATGTTTTGTATTTCAGACTGACCATTGCAAAAGTTGACAAGGAAGCCAGTGAGATTTGGAAGTTTCAGAGATACGCCCTCATCGCAGACTTTATAGAGAGATTCAGCCTGCCACCTCCCTTTACTGTGTTCAGCTTTGGCTACCTTCTTATTAAGTTTTTATATAGGCAACTTAAAGCTTGCCGAAATGCTTTCAGAAACTGGAGCAGGTGCTATGGGAAACACCCAGTGAGTGACAATTTATTCCTCCTTTGTTTTGCATGACTTGATGGTTGATATTAGTATCATACCACATCTTTTTTAACTGTTTATGAACACTTTACCAAACAATCCGGACTTTTTACGACCTTTAGAAAGAAGCTTTTGAAAACATTGTGGTAGAAAGGAGAAAATGCTGGTAACCAGCATTTTCTCCTTTTACCACAATGTTTTCTACCCTTTCCTTACCAAATTTCAATTTTTCAGTCGCATTCATTTTGTCGCCTGCAACTGCATTCAATTTGGACCTACCGGTATCTAAAATTTTGTTGTTTGGTAAAGAGTTAAACAATTTCATACTGGAAACTAGCACTCTTTCTTTTCCAAGAAAATGTTGAGGTATTGTTGCAGCTTTGGCACTCATCGTAGTCAATCGTCACAACTCAGCAATTCTGTACCTACATCTAACGTCGTCCATATTACTGTCGTTTCCATTTGTACTGAAAATCATGTGATTCTATATATATAGTGCACCACTAACAGTCTGTTAGCAACATCATAAACATCATCAATGAAATTTTCACATCTGTCCATTTATCTGTGAAAATTTCAGTCAGAATATGATACACCGCATTTAAAATGAATATGCAAACTGTTTGTCAACCAAAATATAGTAAGAAAGATTTTGATAGAAAATTGAAACTTTAGTTTTCTTTAGTTAGAGGAGCCTTACAATGTTCAGAACAGTAAACCGGCGTATTTCGGGATGATAAATGTACTGATCTGCTACATATATCCACCAGTTACAAACGAGGGATATGGTGGCTCACATCACCCAAGGTATGCGGAATGCCATCGTTGTGTGCGTTATCATGCACATACTTTCATATTTGGTAATATTTCATGGATTGCCATAGATATTTATGTCAAATGTGGACAAGTTTTTAACTTTCAAAAGCAAAACCCAAACAACAAGAGCATTCTATGAATTTTTATGAAATTAACCCTTTCCCAAATAATCTTTGGTTTTCATGGCCCTGAAAAAGAAGCCTTCTGAGAACGTCATGGGAAAAGGAAACAATGGTGCTCACCAGCATTTTCTACCCTTCTGAAAACAAATTTCAATATTTGAGTCGCCTAAATTATGTCGTCTGCAAATTTGTCCAATTTTGACTAGTCTAAAATTATGTGGTAAAGGGTTAAACGTATTCTGGTCATACTATTTTTAGGATAGAAGAATAAAACGTCAGCGAAGTCGAAGAATTCTAGATGACACTGCATTCTGGAAAAGGGTGGCTAGAGAATATGTTGCCACTGAACAGGCTAAGCTAGAAAGGGAAAGCTTGTCAACTAAACAGGGAGAAATGTAAGTAACAGAAAAAAGGCTTACACCCTCCGAGTCTGAATATATGTGACCTATCACACAAAAAGATACCATCTGGGAATTCTGTACATCAATTACGGTAGATGAAAACAGAACAACGATAGTGCAGGTCAGTTTAAGTTGATAAGTAAAACAATGACTGTATAACAAGGTACAGTGACCACTTTTCACACAGAAAATGTCATTTAACTCATTACCAGACAACAAAATTTTAGACGTGTCCAAATTGAAAGCATTTGCAGACGACAAAATAAAAGTGAGTGAATATTTGAAATTCGTTTTGTGAAGGGTAAAAAAACATTGTGGGAAAAGGAGAAAATGCTGTTTACCAGCATTTTCTCCTTTTCCCACAATGTTTTCTAAAGGCTTATTTCTCAGGGGCGTCAAAAGTAGGGATTGTGTGGTAATGGGTTAAGCAAAAAGTGTCAACCCTGGTCAGCCTGAGCAATTCTCGCAGTCTGACAAGGGTTGACACTTTTCGCAATTCCCAGAAGGTCCTTTTTTTCATGATGAGTCACATACCATATCAAGATTTCCTCAGTTTGCCCAATTAGACTAGCACAAAAATTGTTAGTTTGGCTGTATTTTTTCTTGTTTCAGCACTTCGGTTGGACTTTGTATTGCCTTGCTCAAGGGCCTGTACCAACAGCAGGGGTTTAACTCGGTACCAAACAACAAAATTTTAGGCTTGTCCAAATCGAAAGCATTTGCAGACGACAAAATAAAAGTGTCTGAAAATTTGAAATTTTGTTTGTGAAGGTCAACTGTGGTTACCAGCATTTTCTCCTTTTCCCACAAAGTTTTCTAAAGCTTCTGTCTCGGGGTCGTCAAAAGTAGTGATTGTGTGGTAATGGGTTAATCAGAATTTCTTGAGTCCAGATCTAATGCTGTGAACACTGAGTGTAAGAAGAACCCTTGTTATAAATCCCTTACCACACTACCCCAAATTTCAAAGGCCCTGTAGAAAAATGCTTTTGAAAACACTGTGGAGAGAAGCTTTTGGAAAAGGAGAAACGTAATGCTTGGAAAAGTGCTTTACTCCAAGGTTTCAAAAATATAGGTTTTTTTGGCTAAGGGTTAACAAATCTTTTTCTATCTACAGACTAGTAAGCATGCAAGATGATCTGAGGTCACACAGAAAGAGCATGAAGAGACTAAATGACAAGGTTGTGGAGGTAGAAAGAATGATACAGTCCAGTAGACTATGTTTGGAGGACATTCAGCATAAACTGGAGAAAACAGGTCAGAGACATCTTGCAGAGACATCTTGCATTATGCCTTAGGCTGCTAAGTGCAACTCACTGACCTTTTCCGGACAGTGTAGATTAAGATCAGACTGCACAGAACGTGCAGTCTGATCTTGGATCTAGACTGTCCAAGAAGGAGATACTATTACACCAAAGCAAAAACTTTGAAATAGCTGTATTTGGGATTGCACTGTAGAAATAAAAGTTTCAATTTAGTTATTCAGCAGGATAAGGATTAACTCATTACCAAACGACAATATTTTAGGCTTGTCCAAATCGAAAGCATGTGCAGACGACAAAAACAAAAGTGAACTGAAAAATTGAAATTTGAGATGCAAAGGGAAGAAAACATTGTGGATGGGAAGGGAAGAAAACATTGTGGGAAAAGGAGAAAATGCTGGTTACCAGCATTTTCTCCTTTTCCTACAATGTTTTCAAGAGGCTTCTTTTTCAAGGTCGTTAAAAGTCGGGAGTTTGTGGTAATTGGTTAAGCCCAAGCCCAACTATATATTTCGACCAACAGGTTTCATCAAGGAAAAGGGAATGAACATCTGATTTTCTTGACAAAGGATGTATGCTGAAATTTTAAAGGAGTGATGTGAATTATGTGTGATATTTATACGTTCATTTCTAGCAGGGCAAAGTGGAAAACTCAGAAAAGTGTAACAATAAACCTCAGAATTGAGAATCACTCCTTGCCTTATTTGTTATACAGCTCATGGACAGAATTTATTGGTTCTGCACTTGTACTGTCCAAAATTTGCCAGCGAAGCACCAGACTAGCTTTGCGTCATCGTGTTTTTGCTCTATGGATTTAAGCATCAGTTTGGACCATTGCTTCTTCGTACTTTTGTTCTAGAAAACCAAGTATCCTCTTTTTTCTTAACAGTAATCACTCATCCATACACAATCTCTGGGGAATTTTAATGGGATTTTAAAAAAAGAAAATTTATGCCATGATGTGGCAAAAGGAGGTCTGGTAAATCTCTTCCATGCATTTTACCAAGCAAGACATCACATAGTTACAGAATCACAGAATCTGTTTTAGTCTAATAACCAAATGAATTATGTGTTAGAATGGTCCTACAACATGCCAAAACAAAAGATTGATTAAAAGCAAAACATTTGGGCATGGAACAGTCTGCATTATCTGTGTAGTTCTGGCAAATACTTTTAACCCTTTACTAAGCCACAAAATTTTAGACTGGTTCAAATTGAAAGCAATTGCAGATGACAAAATAAACGTAACTCAAAAATTGAAATTTTTTTTAAAACATTGTGGGAAAAGAAGAAAATGCTGGTTACTAGAGGCATCTATCTCAGGGTCTAAAAACCAGGGATTGTTTGGTAAAGAGTTAACCCCCTTTTAACAAAATTATCCTTTAGGTAATGTCACAGACCTTTGGGTTTTGTCTTCATTGTCGCTTTTTGAAAACTTTGACTATTTCTCATATCTCTGTTGTTATTGAACATGCATACTTCAAACATAGGTAACTACCATTTTCTCCTTTTCCCACAATGTTTTCTATATGTTATATGTCAAATTTTGTTATTTTAGCCTCATTTAAATTGTCATCTGCAATTTCTGTCATTTTGGACAAAATTTTGTTGTGATGTAGGAGTTAATTTATCTGAAATTCTAATGCAAGACAAATCTTAACACATTATCACACAATCCCTACTTTTGACGCCCCTGAGAAAGAAGCTTTTAGAAAACACTGTGGGAAAAGGAGAAAATGCTGGTAACCAGCATTTTCTCCTTTTCGCACAATGTTTTGTACCCTTCACATAAAGAATTTCAAAATTTCAGTCACTTTTATTTTGTCGTCTGCAAATGCTTCCGATTTGGACAAGCTTAAAATATTGTTGTTTGGTAATGAGTTAAATTTTGTGGCTTGATGGAAGTTAACCCATTACCAAACGACAATATTTTAGACAGGACCAAATTGAAAGCATTTGCAGACGACAAAATAAAAGTGACTGAAAATTTGAAATTTGTTTTGTGTAGAGTAGAAAACATTGTGAGAAAAGGAGAAAATGCTGGTTACCAGCATTTTCTCCTTTTCCCACAATGTTTTCTAAAGGCTTCTTTCTCAGGGGCGTCAAAAGTAGGGATTGTGTGGTAATGGGTTAATTTATCTTCTACAAATATTTCAAAAGATGAAAAGATCAAGGTTTACCTTATCTTAACTCTTACTGTATTCCATTTTACTATAGATGTGATGGGTATTACCAATGTGAAGGGTAAATTTATACATGTCGCTGCCCGCCAATCTCCATACCCTGGCACAACCATTGCAAGATTTCCTGTGTTCGATAAATATGTGCCTTGGGAGGTAAGACCTTTCTATGAGAATAAATTGTTGATTTAATTAACTTATTAGTTTGTGAAATTTTAGGTTGTACATTACTGATAAGGTATGGCTCAAATTATTTGAAGTGTCTTTGTCAGTGTAGAAAAAATTGTGAGAAATAAAATTTTCCCCACTGTGTTCTCAAAATCCTTTTTTTCATAAGGGTCGTTAAATAGGGAGTATGTTTATTAAGGGGTTAAGTACCTTCTGTCATATTTCTAGAGGGTCCTGCATTAGGTTAATTCTCTACCCTTTTAGTGTGCTTGTTTTGGAAGAAAACATTAAGGGATTGTCACAGCCTCACTTCCCTATCATTTACATTGTCAGCATCTTCTGCATCATTGGTGTGATAAAACTTCAACTCTTACTTATTTCTCTTATTACATGTAAGGGAAATATTTACTTCAAAGTCTGGCAAGTTGTTGACTATTAACCCTTTACGACACAATGTCGACTTCTGACGACCCTTAGAAAGGAGCCTTTTGAAAACATTGTGGAAAAAGGAGAAAATGCTGGTATCCAGCATTTTCTCCTTTTCCCACAATGTTTTCTACTCTTTACAAAACAAATTTCAAATTTTCTGTCTGTTTTATTTGGACGTCTGCAAATGCTTTCAATGGGACCAGTCTAAAATGTTGTCGTTTGGTAGAGTTAAAAGGGGTTCTTATACCAGAGGGGCGGGTAACTTTTTTTTTATATTTCATATTTTATTATGCCCCTGCAAAACGAATGTTTTTGGGGGTATACTGGAATCAGCATGTCTGTCCCCTTGTCTGTCTGTGTGTCGGTCTGTTTACTAAATACTAGTACATGTAATTCCCTGTTTCTGTCAAAGCCCTGCCGGGGGTATTAAGTCACATTCAGTGGCAGCCAAGGATTGGCACCTGTATTTTATGCTCTTGTTATACCCCTGCAAAACAAATGTTTTTGGGGGTATACTGAAATCAGCCTGTCTGTGTGTCCATGCGTCTGTGTGCCCGCCTGTGTGTCCGTCTGTGTACAAAATACTGTCAAAGCCCTGTGGGGGGTATAAAGTCACATTCAGTGACAGCTCTAGTTTGTATTTGTCATTTTGTTTTAGGTAGTGTACGATGTGTATGATCCAAAGACATTCAGCTTGGACAAAAGTAAATTTCCGGAGACTGAAATCTTGTATGTTGATGAGGATATCATAGAGTAAGTAGTTTGATTTTGTTGTTTTGATACAGCCGACAGCATTTTCTCAGGGTAAAGTGGTTAACTGGGTTTCAGACAACAAAATTTCAACCTCTTCCACATACAAAACATTTGCAGACAATAAGTAGAACTAGATGTAAAGTGGAGTGTTTGTCTGTGAAATGTAGAAAATGCTTGTCACCTGCCTTTTCTTCTTTAACTCTTTACCACACGAGAAAATGTTGGAGTGGTCTGAATTGAAAGCATTTGCAGACAACAAAATAACTGTAGCTGGAATTATGATTTTTTTGTCTTGGGTAGTGTGGAAAATATTGTGGGAAAAGGAGAAAATGCTGGTTACCAGCATTTTCTCCTTTTACCACAATGTTTTCCAAAGGCTTCTTTCTCAGGGTCGTCAAAAGTAGGGATTGTGTGGTAATGGGTTAATGTCTTTGAAAAGCCTTCTCTGGTGTCATTGAAGTAGTAACATATATGTAATGGGAGTAGGGATAGACACAGAAGACTTGTCCTTTTTATTTAATATGCTCCCCGAATCATTTCAGGGGAGCATATAGTCACCACACTGTGCGTACGTCCGTTTGTCCGAACCCATTTCTCCACAGCCCCTGAACCAAATTTTATAAAACTTCATATCTGAACTCTTTGGAACAATGCACAAATACCTCTTTTCCAGTTCCTGAATTGGAGGCTGCATCTCAGAAAAAAGGGGCTTCATGTATAAAAAAAGTTGTTTTACTAATATCTACTACATCAGTGCTTGAATCTTTGTGAAATTTCAAATCTGAACTGGTTGGAGCGTTGCCTAGATATCTCATTTTCTCCTTTTCCCACAATGTTTTCAAAAGGCTTCTTTCACAGGGGTGTCAAAAGTCGGGATTGTGTGGTAAAGAGTTAACTCTTTACCACACAAGAAAATTCTAGACCTGTCCAAATTGAAAGCATTTGTAGACGAGAAAATAAAGGTGACTTAAAAATTATAATTTGGTTTGGGAAAGTTAGAAAACACTGTGGGAGAAAAGGAGAAAATGCAGGTTACCTCCTTTTCCCACAGTTTTTTCAAATGGCTTCTTTCACAGGGGGTCAAAATTCCAGATTTTATGGTGAAGGGGTAATTGCCCTTTTTTCCAATAATGTTTCCAACAGCTTTCAGCTGCAGGAAAGTTAAAATTTGTAATTGTACAATAAGGCATATATATATTTCTACAGACTACACAGAACAAGGGAGGAACAGTTGATAACCCCTGAAGAAGAAGTAAAGAAACCCACACAACTCCCAGAATTCCAGCCAAAATGGAATGCAGTTGTGATAGTTAAAGAATCTGGTGAGAGGAGGGAAGTCGATAGAAGATCATGGATTAATATACATGAGCAGCCACTTCGATATACTGTAGATGCTCTTAATATACCACAGTAAGTGATTCTACTTCTAGCTTGGTGATGAAAAGAAAATATTACATTTTATTTCATGCTTTGCGGTAGGATATCGAGAAATAGCGGTGAAAATATTTTTTGATATTACATGGGTATGACCATCAAAAATACGATTTTCATGTTCTTGTTGCCTAGGTAAATTGCGCGTGCTTCACAACCAGATGGAAATATGACATCATTTGCCTTATATTTTTCGGAAGGATTTCGGTGAAAGGTCAAAATTTCGGATATTTACCTATATTTTTCAGAAGGATTTCGGTGAAAGGTCGAAATTTCGTGAACACTATTGGTAATATTTTCACTTGTGGCTGTGCTACATGTGAAAATATTACTGATGATGTTCCCTCAATGAAATAAATTTTGATCTTTCACCAAAAAAAACAAATATTCTTTTTATTTTATGCTTAATGTCTTTGTCATTCTAGAAAATGTTAAAATCAAACCTGTGCTAAGTCTTAAAGAGGCATCTTTGGAGTTTTTTGCTGCACATTAATTTTTATTTGTTCACTTGTTTTGATTTGTATTTTGAAGTTCAGTTACTGTATAAAAATCTAAATAGCCCTTTTTAAGGTAAGACCTGTGTAATGGAAAACAGCTATTTCCACTAAAATATCATCCTGCAAAATTAGCTATAATTAAAAATGAGTATTATTGAACTACTTTCACCTTTTTATTTTTTCCATTTTTTCCTTCTTGGACTTATCATTTATAAATGTAAAACCACTATATTCTCATTTGAAAAAGAGATAATGATTACCTCCCTTTTTAGAAAACAAACAAAAGTATCAAAAAAAAGTTTCAAGATAGACATATACGGAATTTCTGATCCGTTAGAAATGTGCAAAAATATTATTTCGGCATAAATCACTATTTATCCTTATTTAACAACCAATTAGAATTTTTGCCCAATGTTCACCAGAAGTGCATTACACAGGTCTTACCTTAAAGGTGGGTACTTAGAATTTTCACATCACACCAAATCAAAAAATATATATATAT
The DNA here is from genome assembly GCA_943736015.1 of Tridacna crocea. Taxonomy (NCBI): domain Eukaryota; kingdom Metazoa; phylum Mollusca; class Bivalvia; order Cardiida; family Cardiidae; genus Tridacna; species Tridacna crocea. The sequence continues at coordinate 51,348,947 of OX031063.1, forward strand.
CACTGAAATTTTTATGAAAAAACAATACAAATCATCAATAATTAAGAATCATAAAATTACCAAAAATATTTTTTTTTGATGGTATTCCCTTAAAAGGCTACGTAGCCTCTTAAGCTATTTTTAGATTTCGCGCCAAAAATAGAAAAATGCATTGTGGGAATGTTAAGTGACTGGCACGTGACTAATGATGCTTAAATTCCATTACATAACAAACATGTAATTATTTTTCATAATATCTTCTTCGGATGCTATGTTTGAACCTTCGTCTCTGTATTTCCAGTATGTAAATGAGCGAGTTGTTCATGTAAAAATAGAACGTGTTTCCCGTCGATGTCAACCTTGGTCGTAATAAATCTCTAATTTCTCGTGTTGTCGGATGTTTTTCGACTACTGGGGTTATATGAATGACGATAATAAGGCTTTGGGAGTATAAGGATGGTATTTTTGTATTTTTGTAAACTTTCCGTCCCAAATTCTAAAGGGCCACCTTTAATTGTGAAAATGGGAACCATACATGAAGGGCCCTGAAATACTGAAAGATAGTTATGACCACCCACCACCACACCCAGTTAAAAACAAAAAAAAATCAAGTGCAGCAATGCCTGCTGAATTTTCACTGAAAAAAAAAAACACTGGGAAAAGTAAAATGGCATCCAGATGCTTAACTCAAGTTTTCTTGTCACTGTTGGCTTTAACCCTTGACCAGTCCACATTCCACATTTTAATGACCCAGAGAGAGAATGGAAACTACTCTTCTCTCAATGTTTTTTCACTTTCAAACACAAATACTATCATTTAACCCATTACCACACTATCCCTACTTTTGATGACCCTGAGAAAGAAGCCTTTAGAAAACATCGTGGGAAAAGGAGAAAATGCTGGTAACCAGCATTTTCTCCTTTTCCCACAGTGTTTTCTACCATTCACAAAACAAATTTCAAAATTTTCAGTCACTTTTATTTTGTCGTCTGCAAATGCTTTTGATTTGGACAAGTCTAAAATATTGTCATTTGATAAAGAGTTAAGCTATATTTTATTTTGATGAGAGAAATGGTGATATTGGTAGTTGCAAGCAAATTGTTTTTGCTGTTGTTTGCTAAACTGATGAATCCTTCCCTTCATACAGAAATCCCCTAGGGAGAACTGGTATAAGAGGTAAAGGCAATTTATGGAGATGGGGGCCAAACCATGTGATCAAGGCTGTAGTTACACGATGGAGAAGGAAGCACAGTCCAGTCTTAAATACCATGACAGATTTTCTCTATGTTGAGGGGAAAAGGGTGCTAGAGTTTATAGCTGTGCAGAAAGATACCTTCATGGAATCTAGTTTTGGTCTCCCTGGGGTAAGAAATAGAGTTTCTGTCATTAGCTTGTGGTTAATATGGGGAAATATTTGCCAAAAAAGGGAAAGGTATGTGAAAATAACGAGTGGAGTAAGGCTTGTAACTCTACTTCATACTGTCTTTGAGTTATCTCCCTTTGAAAGGCATATTTCTGCAGCATTTAGAGCCTGTCTTGAATATAACTTTGTCATCTGAGAACGACTTTAAACTTGGTATGCATGTTTGTTGCAATATTACGGAGTATAGTGCGCAAGAACAATAACTCTTCCTAGCGCGGATTTTTAGTGATTCCACTTTGATCTTCATTTTTACAGTATTTCTGTTTTGTCCAGAAACAGAACTTTGAAGTCCCAAATTGCGACAATTTACTGCACTTCTTTCATTATCATTTGGCCTTGAACCTTGATATTTGGTATTTGTCTTTATTTTAGACCTTTACTGCTTTGTACTCAGGTGAGCGATATAGGACCATCATGGTCCTCTTGTTGTGACAAGGAGCTGATATGGGGGGTGGTATAATCATGTTTAGTGATAGCTGTAGTTACCTCCAGTCAGTAAAAATATATATTGAGACTTGTTCAAAATGAAAGTCTTTGCAGACAACAAATAATGAAATTATCAATTGACAAGATTTGTTCCTAAAAGGATAAATCTTGTTCCTGAAGGGATAAAATACAGTGCTGATTACCCTCATAACTCCTTTTCCCACTAGGATTTCAAAGCTTATTTCCCTAGATATGTTGAAATATTGATTGGTTAGTACAAAATTAACTCTTTACCAAACGACAAAATTTTGGACTAGTCAAATTTGAAAACATTAGCAGATGACAAAATAAATGCAATGCAAGAATAAAAATGTGTTGGGAAGGACAGAAAACATTGTGGGAAAAGGAGAAAATGCTGGTTACCAGCATTTTCTCCTTTTCCCACAATGCTTTCAAAGGCTTTCTTTCCCATTGTCAAAAGTCAGGATTGTGAAGTAAAGAGTTAAGCAAGTTTATGGAAGAAGGTTTATTTTTTTCTAGGATGTATTACATGGATACAGTACCCCATATAGTATTCTATGCAAATCATTCCTGATCAATGTGTTTGATGAGGCAGAATTAGCACAGAAGATAGAGAAATTCGATCAAGGAGGGATGATACAGGTAAAGTGCTATCTTCTTTCATCTGTTTTCTATATAATGCCAACTGACAGCTTAGCTGGTAAGAATTATACAAAGCTTACAACCAAGAGGTAGTGACTTCCAATGAGCGAATTTGGAAAATAATTGTCATAAGGCCAGAGAATAGTTGGCGTAAAGCTGTAGCAAGAATAATTGTTGAAAACTAGAAACGATTGTCTTAAAGTAAGAAAATTTTATCTTTTGTTTATATCAGTATTTTTTATTCATATTTTCTTATTATTGTCTAAAATTAATTGGCATGAAACTAGAAATTTAATGTCATAAAGTTAGAAAATGAATTGATTTAAAGACAGGGCACCCAAATGGGATTCTTATAACATCACCTGTCATCGTCAAAATTGTACAAGTTTGGTTAATACTGGTAAATTGTAACCAATGTGGGGTATTGGCCAATCAATTACAGATTCAAAGCAATGAAAGCGATAAAGTAAATTATCTTAAAGCCACATTTACATATGATTGTCATAAAGCTTAAAGGGCAAATCAACAAGTTTCTGATTTGATTAATTTTGAAATCTACATCTATCAAATGGCAACCTGGTAATATTGTAATTTGAAAAAAAAATTAGTAAAAGTAGTTTTTTTCAATTTATATTTTTGCTTATTAGTTTTTCTTGCATCGCTTACCTCCCTTACTTATTGTAGCGCACCTTGATCTGTGACGTCATAGGAGCGTTTGTTTCAATATGGACCTTGTTTCAGATAGTGAAATGAGCGATATTTAAGACGAATGAATACACGATTCTAGGCCGGTAAGGCCGTACATGTACCACCAAGTTTTTAATGAAACTTAATAGTTTTTGATGATGGGGATTAAAGTAAAATTTCGCCCACCTGTGGCGAAAATAACGATGTTATGCCGGACTCTTAAACAACGTGAAGAGTATCACGCCTAGATGTATTAGGCTACGGGGCAAACGTGGCTTACAGAAATATTACTCGATACATGATAAAATTAAGTGTACGGCATAAGCTTTGTTTCACTTGAAGTATTTTCAGTAGATTTACGGGTGGAATTAATAATAATAAAAATAAAAAAGACGGTTTCATGACAGTTCCACGACTACACAGTTCCCCGACACTTTTAAAGACATTTCTCCTACACTTTAGTTTCATGTCAAATAACCGATTTCTTGACTTTTACGACTGATAATCGTGAGTTCTAACTATTTGTTGATGGATCCTATATTTGTACCTTGTAAAGAATTCTGTAAACATTGACAGGTACAAAATTTGTTCTCTCATGGGTGAAGGGATAACATTTGTATCAATTGATCCTTTATCCACAATATTTTCTACTTTTAACTCTTTACCATACGACAAAATATTAAACAGGTCCAAACTGAAATAGCTTGCAGACGACAAAATAAAGTTATATATTTCAAAAATTGAAATTTTTTTCCAGCAGAGTAAAACACTGTGTTAACAGGAGAATATGCTGGTTACTAGGTTACTTTCTACTAGGTAGATGGTTACTTTCTTACAATGTTTTTAAAAGTCTGCTGTCTTCGGGGTCGTAAAAATTATGGATTGATTGGTAAAGGGTTAAATATAAATCCCACACATTGGGCAAAAGTTCTGGTTAAGTTCACAGGGAGCAGTATCCGAATTTGAATTTTGCTTTGAATTTGGTCTGGTCCAAAATTTGCCGTCTGGGAAAGGGTTAAATTGTTACCAAACATCAAATTTATTGACTCAACCGAATTGAAAGCAATTAGAGTCAACAAATTAAATTTAACTTGCATGTTTGGACTCGTTTTTGATGGGTAAAAAACATTGTAGAAAAAGGAGAAAATGCTGGTCAGCAACATTTCTCTTTTACCTATGATGTTTTCGAAAGTTTTTTTCTATCTTTACAAGGGTCGTAAAAAATAAAGATTTCTCTCAGTAGCCTGTATAGAAGACATAATATGGAGAGGAACAGGGAAATATCCACAAATCAGAAATGTAAAGATACAATTCATTATTTGTTCAAAATGATTGCAAGTTGTCAAATCATTTTTAAGAGTGAAATGTCTAAGAGAAGAAGTGTACGGGATAAAAGCTGTAATATGGGTTTACTGTCACAAACAAACATTACAGGGTAAAGGGGTGAGATATGCAAATGTTATGTAACCATTTCCTGTATTGTTTCAACTGGCCAGTGATGGATTAACATTTATGACCATGACTAGGGGTAGCCAGATGGGGTACGGACAAAACCCCCCTAGGACAAAACCCCCCTAGGACAAAACCCCCATGGACAAAACCCCCATGGACAAAACCCCCACACCCTTAAGTGAAAAGTGGACAAAACCCCCCTGGTTGTAAAAAATGATTAATTCGTATAAGTTAAATTGATTTTTTAAGTTTTTTTTTCTTAAAATTGTGTTTATGACCAAAAATGTGTTTTTAAAATTTTTTTTTTTTCTTTATGACCAGAAATGTGTTTTTAATTTTTTTTTTTTTTTTCTTTAAATTTTTTTTTTCTTTATGACTGTGCATTTAGAAAATTTTGTGATCATCTCAAAAGACTTTGAGTCACTACCTATCTACAGAGCGCATAGTGATGGCTTTGGTCAGACTGCGCATGCCCAGGCTGATCTGAGTCTTCACTTTTACGCATATGTATAACAATTGGAAACGCCACGCACAGGCTCTAATACATTATATGGTTACATGATATTTTACTACTGAAATTCATGGTGTTGTTTAATGAGCTTCATTTGCGTATTATAAAATTTTTGAATTAGACCAATTCGGTGTGTTTTCCTTTCCACGTCACTAGCCGTGCATATTGTTGACCTCCTTTTGGAAAGTGGTATGAGAAAAGAAAAAATACCAAGTTAAAAGTTCAGTTTTCCTATTGCAAGTACAATGAAATTTTATTCCATTTTGTCTAAACCTGTTTAATAAATAAAGTAAAAAGGCAAAAAATATGGAAAGCATGAAAAAATATGAGCTGTTTATATGCTTTTTATATATGATGGGGGTTTTGTCCTAGGGGGGTTTTATCCTAGGGGGGTTTTGTCCTAGGGGGGTTTTGTCCAGGGGGGTTTTGTCCTAGGGGGGTTTTGTCCTAGGGGGGTTTTGTCCTACACTCAGCCAGATACTGACTTCACCCTTTACCATGCAAACCCTAGGTCTAGTTTCCAATACCCAAAGAAAGAGTGTTTGAAAAACAGTGTGGGAAGAAAAAGATGTTTACTGTTAAGGGCAAATCCTAATATATTTTGACCATACTGTTTTTTACTCCAATCAGCTGCAAATGTTTTTAGTTCACAATTCTTTTGTTGTCTGCAAATGCTTTCAATTTGAACCAGTCTAAAATTTTCATGTTTGGTGAATGGTCACTTGACCCTTTGTTTTTTTCAACCCTGAGACAGAAGCCTTTTGAAAACATTGTGGAAAAGGAAAAAAAAGCTGAAACACTTGAAAGTTACCATCATTTGAACAATCCAGACTTTGGTACTTCCAAAATCTATGTTATGAATTTGGATGAATATGTTATGTTGTTGCCTTTGAAAACATTGTGAGGAAAAGAGAAAATGATAAGATTTTCTCCTTTTCCCATAATGTTTTCCATCCTTTCCAAATCAAATTTCATTTCAACTTTTTGATTACCATTTTTTGTCATGTACAAATTAACCCTTTACCAAACAATCCCTGGTTTTTACAACCCTGAGATGGAAGACTTTTTAAAACATTGTGGGAAAAGGAGAGAATGCTGGTAACCAACATTTTCTTCTTATCCTACAATGTTTTCTATCCTGGTGGAAACAAATTTCAATATTTCAGTTAGGTTTACTTTGTTTGCAAGTGCTTTTAATTTGGACCATTCTAAAATTTTGTCTCTTGGTAAAGGGTTAAATGTTGAAAACATTTAGGGAAAAAAAAGGGAGAAAACGGCACCAATTTCTACTTTGTCCAGAATGTAGATCTAGAAAAGGATAAAATATTACGAAAAACAATTAAAGGAATTACCGACCTTATGTTTGTTTTTCTTTTTGGAGATTGCCATTGCGGAATGTCTGTCTTATGGCCTATCTTTTTCGACTCGGAGTTTCGAACAATGTCGGCACAGCATCAGGTTTTAATCGCAGCCTAATATTCCTATAACCAACTTCTTTTACGAGTTTTGGACCTATTAAGAACTGACTGTCCTCGAAGTGTTTCAAACGCAATTTGGAATGAACTGATGGCACAAAATCCTCCGTTACTGTCCGGCCCCAGTTTAAACGTTGAATCCATAGTTTCCTCCTTTTTAATTCCTTCGGAAATTTGAACATACTAATTCTGTGTGTTCCTGATTCGACGTTGAAGCCATAGGCTGCACAATTTACCATTTTTTCGGCTGAATTCTTTGTTAATACTCAGATATCTGCGTATAATCATCAGCATTGCTACTTCTTTCTACCGACTGTAAACACAGGCTTACGCGACTATGACGTCACACAGGTACGGAAGATAAGCGAATCAGGGGAAGTAAGCCATGCACCATTTTTGGGGCCGTATATCAGCGTGACAATTCGAGCGTGATTTATGGCATGTTACAGGGTGGTATTTATGAAAACTGATGGACACGTGTTTACTAACATCATTTGCAGCTGATTGGAGCAAAAAAACAGTATGGTCAAAAAATCTTAGGATTTGCCCTTTAAAGAAAAGTTTTTATGAAACTGGTAATCAGTTATCACCAAGCTAAAAAATGATTGCTATTCAGCCAAAAAGTTTTTGTTAGAGAGCTTGGAATTATTGTCTTAAAGCTGGAAAATTATTGAAATAAATCTAAAAGAATGAATTAATGTAATAGTAGTTATCATTTTTCATGAACTTGAAAGTAATTGTTGCACATTAATAGTCATAATGATTGTCGGTAAGCTAAAAATTACAATAGGTGTCTTAAAGCCGGAAAAGATTCACATAAAATAAGAAAAATAATTATCATAAGGCTAGACAATGATTGAAATAAAGCTGAAAGTAAAATTGTCATAAAAGCTGTTGTTATTTATCATAAAATTGAAAGATGATTGTTATAAAAGAGAAAAATGGCATAAGACTTCTGAAATTTATTGTTAATATAAAACCAGAAATGATTGACTCAAAATTAGAAAACTGGTTATCATAGAGGAAGAAAGTAATTGCTTAAAGATACAAAAATTTGTTAAGAAGCTTAAAATGATTGTCATAAAGTTAGAAAATTATTGTCAAAAAGATAGAAAATGATTGTCATAAGGTAAGAAAGTTTTTGCCATAAAGCTTGCAAATGATCTTCATATAGCTAGAATGTGATAGTCATAAAGTCAGAAAACTTTTGTCATAATGATGAAAATGATTCGGTAAAGCTACAAAATAATTTTTTGAAAAATTGATGACGTAAAGCTAGAATATTCATAATCCAAAAACCAAACAGTACTCTGTGTTTGAGAGGGAACATAGTGTAAGTCAGTTTGAATTTGTAAAATGTTGGAACTGTGGATAAATTCATAATTATGGTGAATTTGAACTCTGTAAAACATTAAAAAGTATTTGTAATGAAATTTCTGATGATGGTAAAAGGATAGACATCAAACTTTAAAGACCTTAAAAATGGATACATGTACTTTGATAAAGTTTAGTGATTACATGTTTTATACTGCTGTATTTTCAGTTTTTCTCCCAGTTTTCCTCCACTTTGGAAGGCGATTCTTGCTCCCGTACCTCCTTCACTGTTTCTGATGTGGCTTTCCCTTCCTCCATGTCCCGATCTTCCTCCTATGCTCTCCAATCCTACAAATCGGAATCAAAAACAAGTATCAGAGTTGAACAAGACCAGCAAGGCTTTAGGTAAGTCAACAACTTAGTTTGCAGAGTTTGTATTGTGTTCTACTTTGATTTCAGAAATACTGCATTTACTCTTTACCAAACAACAAAATTTTAGACTTTTCCAAATGAAAAGCTCTTGCAGATGACAAAATAAATGTAACTCAAAATTTGAAATTTGCCTTCAGCAGGATAGAAAACATTCTTGGAAAAGGAGAAAATGCTGGTTACCAGGATTTTCTCTTTTTCCCACAATGATTTCAAAAGGGTTCTATCTCAGGGTCCTAAAAACCAGGGATTATTTGGTAAAGGGTTAATTAGAATCAGAGCCTCCTTTAAAATCCTACTATCCCAACTTTCAACGAACCGAGAAAGAAAACCTTTGAAAACATTGTGGGAAAAGGAGAAAATGCTGGTAACCAGCATTTTCTCCTTTTCGCACACTGTTTTCTACCTTCTCCAAACCAAATTTCAATTTTAGATTCACATTTTTTTTGTCGTCTGCAAATGCTTTGAATTTGGACCGGTCCAAAATTTTGTCATTTGGTAAAAAGTTAAATGACTCTTAAGAATTTTTCTTCAATCCTGTCTCAAATGACAAATCTTAGACTTTTCAAAATGGAAACATCTGCAAGTCACTAATTGATCATTTGTACAAATGAGCTCTAATACGATAGAAAACTATCTTAGGAAGAGAAGGAAATGCCGATTAGCAACATTTTTCTCCTTTTTATACGCCCGTCGAAGACGGGACGTACATGTATTATGGGATGACCCGTGGCGTCAGGGCGGGCGGGCGGGCGGTGTCCAGTTCTTTGTCTGGAGCATATCTCCAAAACTATTCTAGCTAGGGTTATGAAATTTCATGGGTGGATAGATCTCATCGAGGGGGAGTGCAGTGCGCAGGAATCATAACTCTTGCTTGCTTAATTTTTGAGTTATTGCCCTTTGTTGTTTTTCGTACTTGAATTTTGTCCGGAGCATATCTCCAAAACTATACTAGCTAGGGTTATGAAATTTCATGGGTGGATAGATCTTATCAAGGGGGAGTGTAGTGCACAGGAATCATAACTCTTGCTCTCTTAATTTTTGAGTTATTGCCCTTTGTTGTTTTTCATACTTGAATTTTGTCCGGAGCATATCTCCAAAACTATACTAGCTAGGGTTATGAAATTTCATGGGTGGATAGATCTCATCAAGGGGGAGTGCAGTGCAAAGGAACCATAACTCTTGCATGCTTAATTTTTGAGTTATTGCCCTTTGTTGTTTTTCATACTTGAATTTTGTCCGGAGCATATCTCCAAAACTATACTAGCTAGGGTTATGAAATTTCATTGGTGGATAGATCACATCCAGGGGGAGTGCCGTGCACAGGAACCATAACTCTCGTGTGCTTAATTTTTGAGTTATTGCCCATTGTTGTTTTTCATTCTTGAATTTTGTCCGGAGCATATCTCCAAAATTATACTACCTAAGGTTATGAAATTTCATGGGTGTATAGATCTCATCGAGGGGGAGTGCAGTGCACAGGAACCATAACTCTTGCATGCTTAATTTTTGAGTTATTGCCCTTTGTTGTTTTTCATACTTGAATTTTGTCCAGAGCATATCTCCAAAATTATACTACCTAGGGTTATGAAATTTCATGGGTGGATAGATCTCATTGAGGGGGAGTGCAATGTACAGGAACCATAACTCTTGCTTGCTTAATTTTTGAGTTATTGCCCTTTGTTGTTTTTCATACTTGAATTTTCTTCGGAGCATATCTCCAAAACTATACTAGCTTGGGTTATGAAATTTCATGGGTGGATAGATCTCATCAAGGGGAAGCGCAGTGCACAGGAATGATAACTCTTGCTCTCTTAATTTTTGAGTTATTGCCCTTTGTCGTTTTTCATACTTGAATTTTGTCTGGAGGATATCTCCAAAACTATACTAGCTAGGGTTATGAAATTTCATGGGTGGATAGATCTCATCAAGGGGAAGCGCAGTGCACAAGTATCAGAACTCTTGCTCGCTTAATTTTTGAGTTATTGCCCTTTGTTGTTTTTCATACTTGAATTTTGTCCGGTGCATGCCCCAGCCTTACAATTTGGGGTAAGACAGGCGTATCTTGCGACAATTTGCCGCTCTTGTTCCTCATTGTTTTGAAAAGCTCAATTAGGGTTGTAAAAAACTCATCCTTGTCTGGTAAAAGGCTTCAGCAGACTATGGCTACTTCATTAACCCTTTACCAGACGACAAAATTTTAGTCTTGTCCAAATTGAAAGCATATGCAGCTGACAAGTTCAAATTGGCTGTAATGGTGCAATTTTTCTTTGATAGTGTAGAAAACATTGTGGAAAAAGGAGAAAATGCTGGTTACCAGCATTTTCTCCTTTTCCCACGATGTTTTCAAAAGGCTTCTTTCTCAGGTTCATTAAAAGTTGGCATTGTGTGGCAAAGGGTTAAAGAGTGTAGCAAAAGAAGAAACTGCTCCTTACCAAGTTTTATCTTTTGATGATGCATTAACTGATTACATCACCATCCCAAGTTTTAATGACCCTGAAGGTAGAACCATACGAAGATGTTGTGGAAAAAGAAGAAAATACTTTTACACCCTTTCAAAGAGAGATTCCTTCAATTTGTTGTCTGTAAAATGCTCTCACAGTCTTACACGTCATAGAAGTTGGCATGTAGTAAAACATTGAAGTATGGTAATTATGTGTTTTTAGTCCAAAGCTAACTCCTGCAGGAACCTCAACATAATTTGTTGCAGAAACACAAGTATAATTGTGCACAGAGTGTGTGCAGATGAGTTTTTATACGCCCGTCGAAGACGGGACGTATTATGGGATCACCCGTGGCGGGCGTGCAGGCGGGCGGCGTCCAGTTCTTTGTCCGGAGCATATCTCCAAAACTATACTAGCTAGGGTTATGAAATTTCATGGGTGGATAGATCTCATAGAGGGGGAGTGCAGTGCACAAGAATCATAACTCTTGCTTGCTTAATTTTTGAGTTATTGCCCTTTGTTGTTTTTCATACTTGAATTTTGTCCGGAGCATATCTCCAAAACTATACTACCTAGGGTTATGAAATTTCATGGGTGGATAGATCTCATTGAGGGGGAGTGCAGTGCACAGGAATCATAACTCTTGCTTGCTTAATTTTTGAGTGATTGCCCTTTGTTGTTTTTCATACTTGAATTTTGTCCGGAGCATATCTCCAAAACTATACTAGCTACGGTTATGAAATTTTATGGGTGGATAGATCTCATCGAGGGAGAGTGCAGTACACAAGAATCATAACTCTTGCTTGCTTAATTTTTTAGTTATTGCCCTTTGTTGTTTTTCATACTTGAATTTTGTCCGGAGCATATCTTCAGAACTATAGTAGCTAGGGTTATGAAATTTCATGGGTGGATAGATCTCACTGAGGGGGAGTGCAGTGCACAGGAATCATTACTCTTGCTCGCTTAATTTTTGAGTTATTGCCCTTTGTCGTTTTTTTATACTTGATTTTTGTCCGGTGAATATCTCCAAAACTATTCTAGCTAGGGTTATGAAATTTCATGGGTGGATAGATCTCATCAAGGGGGAGTGCAGTGCATAGGAATCATAACTTTTGCTTGCTTAATTTTTGAGTTATTGCCCTTTGTTGTTTTTCATACTTGAATTTTGTCCGGAGCATATCTCTAAAACTATACTAGCTAGGGTTATGAAATTTCATGGGTGGATAGATCTCATCAAGGGGGAGTGCAGTGCACAGAAATCACAACTCTTGCTTGCTTAATTTTTGAGTTATTGCCCTTTGTTGTTTTTCATACTTGAATTTTGTCCGGTGCATGCCCCAGCTTTACAACTTGGGGTAAGACGGGCGTATCTTGCGACAATTTGCCGCTCTTGTTACTCTGTTAAATTTGACACTCTTTACTTTGTGAATTACAGTGCTTCTCTGATCTACAAAGGATATTTGGATGATCCGAGAAATACAGACAATGCCTGGGTAGAGGCTGAAGTTTGGAACTTTCACTATGATCTGGGCGACAGTTTTGACTTGAGGATCAAGGAGGTGAGTAAAGATAACAGCTGGTGAGGTCATTCAATACTGTACTTTAACCCTTTATTCCATAGATACTCATTTCTATGAATAGCTTTTTATACCAAACAATGAAATTTTAGACTTTTAAATGTATCTCAAAAGATGGTTATTGTCTACGAAAATATATATAAAAAAAAAAATCTTGTAGGTTAAGGAAAAGGAGAAAATGCTATCAGCCAGCATTTTCTCTTGTTCATTCAGTGTTTTCAAAAGGCTTTTTCCTTAGGTTTGTAACCACTTTGGATTGTGTGGTAAAGATTTAGATGGTTTGATTTAAATTTGAAAACATTTTAAACCATTACCACACAATCCCAACTTTTGACGATCCTGAGAAAGGAGACTTCGGAAAACATTATGGGAAAAGGAGAAAATGCTGGTAACCAACATTTTTTCCTTTTCTTACAATGTTTTCTACCCTTCTTAAAACAAATTTCGAATTTTCAGTTGCTATTATTTTGTCGTCTGCCTTTGTTGTCTGCAAATGCTTTCGATTCGGACAAGTCGTTTGGTGATGAGTTAACACCTCATTGTCTACTTTTTGTAGCTACTAGGCCTTTAACCTTGTTAAAATTGAATTATTTGCATTGTATTTCAACTGATAAGGAACCAGAATTTCTTTATTCTTAAAGGAGAGTAGTGTGAAGTGGAAAGAAGTCTCGCCTTATGTGAAGATGTTTGGTAACGAGTGTGTGATCGTACAGGAAGCTGCCAGAATACATGATGCGTATCACTGATATAACACGTACCATCGGCTGTTTCTCTTGACACTCATGCCTGCTTGGAAGATGTTTTGTAAAGAGTGTGCAAGCCTACAGCAAGCTGCCAGACCTTGTAATGCGTATCACTGATATTATTACACATATCTTCAGATGTTTCACTTGACACTCTTGCCTTGTTGAAGATGTTTTGTAACGAGTGTGTGATTGAGCAGGAAGCCACTAGAGCACATTATTTGTATTACTGATTTTAAATCCTTCAACCCTTTACCATACAATGATGACTTTTAACGACCCTAAGGTAGAAACCTTTTGAAAATATTGTGGGAAAAGGAGAAAATGCTGGTAACCAGCATTTTCTCCTTTTTCCGCAATGCTTTCTGCCCTTCCCTAATCAAATTTCGATTTTTTAGTCACATTTATTTTGTCATCTGCAAATGCTTTCAATTTGGACCAGTGTATAATTTTGTCATTTGGTAAAGGGTTAACCCATTTACCAGACAACGAAATTTTGGCCTAGACCAAATTGAAAGCGTTTGCAGACAACAAATTACATGTTATGCAAGTGATGATCTTTGTCCATTAAAGGGTAGAAAATATTGTAGGAAAGGGTGAAGTTGCTGGCAGCCGGTATTTTCTCCGATTTCCTTCATGTTTTTCAAAAGTTTTCTTTCCTAGCCTCCAAAAAACAGAGAATGCTTGGTAATGGAATAACCCTTTACCGGACAACAAAGTTTGAACCTTGTCCAAATTGAAGGCATTTGCAGACGACAATTTCAGTGTGGTTCAGATTGTGCCAGCTTTCCTTGATAGGTAGAAAACATCGTGGGAAAAGGAGAAAATGCTGGTTACCAGCATTTTCTCCTTTTCCCTCAATGTTTTCAAAGGACTTCTCTCCCAGGGTTGTTAATGATTCTGCATTGTGTGGTAAAGTGTTTAAGTTGCTCACCTTTGCCTTGTTGAAGATGCTCTGAATGGTGCTTATTAGTGATATTATTAGGCACATCTGTGGCTCTTAAAATTACACTGCTGTCTATGTGAGGTTAGTTGGTATACAAGTGTGTGATTGTATAAAAAGTTGCAATAAGACACATTTCTGTTTACTTCATTTTCGGGTTACTGAGTTTTCCAAAAGTATTTTTGCCTCCTAGTCAAATGATATTATTTCTAGGTTGGCTAAGTTTTTGCAGGTAACAAATGAAATGAGGGTCAGATAATGGGATTGTCCTGGAAAAGATAGTAAACATTGTTGAAAAAAGGGTGAAATGCTGGCATAATTGGAAGATTTTGCCTTTTGTTTCAAGGTCAATATCAGGACAAGGGAATCATTTGGTTAAACTTTTGCCACATAACTCGGACTTTAAGTGACCCTGAGCGAAAAAGGCTATGAAAACATCGAGGGAAAAAGAAGAAAATGCTGGTAAACAACATTTTCTCCTTTTCCCCAACTGTTTTTTACCTGTCCATAAAACAAATTTCATTGTCTGTGATCTCCAAATTGCCTTCAATTTTGACATGTGTAGAATTTTGTTTATGGTAAAGAGTTGAATTGTGAATGCTGTTAATATTTGTATGACGAGATGTTTTTGAAGGGTCTTTTTTACCAGGAGACAAAAATGTAAACCAGTCTTAGTTGAAAGCAGTTGGAGACGACAAATTAAATGTTGCATATGTGATGGGACTTGTCTCTGAAAGGATGTAGGAATCATTGTGAGAAAAGAAGGAAATGTTGTTAGGCATCATTTTCTCCTTTTTCCACAATTTTTTCAAGATCAGTTTTCCTCTAGTTTTCAGAACTATGGGATTAGTTGGTAAGTGGTCAACCTAAAAAGTAATAGATCTAATTGTTGTTGACTTAATTTACAACAAAGAGTAAGATCAGACTGCACAAAGCATTCCTGGTGTCACAAAAATTGTGAACAGGCTAATGTGTGCCATGTCAGTTAATGCTTTTTTAAACAATCCTTAGCTTTAATGACTGTTCAGAGACATCTTTTGAAAGCCTTGTACCAGGTGGGGATCTTACTAAAAAGAGAAGCCTTTTGAAAACATTGTGGGAAAAGAAGAAAATGTTTGTTACCAGCATTTTCTCCCTTTAACTACAATATTTTCTATCCTTTCAAAAAACAAATTTCAGTTTTTCAACAACAATAATTTTGACGTCTTCAAATGCATTCAGTTTGGACCATTCTAAAGTCTTGTCGTTTGGTAAAGGGTTAAGGGTAGGAGCTAATGTCAGGGGTGGGGGGGTGGGGGGGGGGGCAAATATCCTTTTACCTTTAATGTCATATTGTTATTGATGTTTGTCAAGTTGATCGTTTTTATATAATTTTTGTATACTGAGGCTTTGTTGTGGATTTTGGTCCAAATAATGTTTTACAGATATATATAAGAAAATGATGAAGTGAATGTTAAATCAAAAGTTTCTTTACTTTTTAAGTTTGATTTTTTTCCCCCTAGTTCCTTCTTATGTGTTTGTATATGTTGGAAATGTTGATCAGGGAGAATTTTAACTTGTTCCATTTTGATATGCACCTGCAGAATTTTGGGGACCTGCTGCAGTTCCTAATTCCCCAAAAAGCATGTCGTTAAAGTTAAGATATTGGCTAATATTAGTTGTACAGGACCTTACAGATATGAGGGCGATACTCTACCTCACAACCACAAACACTACAAGAAAAACAGTAAATGTAGACTTGTATGTTTTCAATCAAACATTGACATGTTCATCTGTGATAAAATAACAAAATTTATTCAAATCACTTTGTAAATTTTCATCAACTGGAGAAAAAAAAACATGAATTGTATGTTTCAATGCATGAATAGTAGTAGCAATATATTTTGTACTCACAATGTTTTCAAACATTTTCCACAAGACAAAGAAATTGTCAGAAGGATGTTCACAATCAGTTACATACTTGTAATTACTTACTTATCACTCAACATTTTATAGTTGAATGATCATATCGCCAGTTTACTTCAAAAACCTTGTAACTACAGCTTGAAACATGATGTTATCGCTGGTTTACTTCAAAAACCTCGTAACTACAGCTTGAATCAAGTTGCAATTACGAGGTTTTTTAAGTAATTAAGCCAATGTTAACATTTTATGTAGTTCTTATGTATGTTTTGTTTTATGGTTTACTTATGTATAAGACTAATGAAAGATATACCGGTAACTATACAAAATAGTCCGTGGCCATAAATATTTCATCAGATTTCAAATCTTCATTTACTTCATGTATTCCAAAGTTTATGTTTAAACTCTTTATCATAGTATTTTAGACTTGTCAAAATTGAAAGCATGGAAATTGTCTGTCAACTCATTACCAAACAAAAAAATTTTAGGCTTGTCCAAATTGAAAACATTTGTAGATGGCAGAACAAAAATGACTGAAAATTTGAAATTTGTTTTGTGAAGAGTAGAAAACATTGTGGGAAAAGGTGAAAATGCTGGTTGCCAGCATTTTCTCCTTTTCCCACAATGTTTTCTAAAGGCTTCTTTCTCAGTGTTGTCAAAAGTAGGGATTATGTGGTAATGGGTTAAAGCCTGCTCATGTGACTAGGCGTCAGAAAGTCACAACGTAAATGTCAGGCATGGAACATTGATATCATATATTATAGTTTCTTGCTAATTAATAGGAATTCTACCAGAGTATGATCATCAGAAGGAATTGTTAATATTTTATTTCATGTGTCTGTTTTTAGAAATGTTATGGGTAAAGAAATGCATAATTTAAGGTGGAGGGAATTATTTCCCCGTCACAGTGAATATTTTCCTCCTGCCTAAATTGACTTGAGATCACTAGTTTTAAAAGTGGCATTTGTTGACAAAATATTCAGAGGAAATATAATATATAATTTATTTCATCAGCTTGTGGTTGATATGGGGAAATATTTGTCTCAAAAGAGAAAGGTCTGCAAAAATAACTTGTACCTTATGGCACTTATTTTCATATACCTTTCCCCTTTTCGGCAAATATTTCCCCAAATAAACCACAAGCTGATGAAAAATAAACTCTATTTCTTGCACTCTGAAAAAAACATGGAAGTCAGTGGAAATTCAGAATTTGATGAAATTCTTTTGGCCACTGATTTTATATAATTTTAGATTTCTTGAACATGTATAAAGGTTGTCTGTCAATGCATTCCTGGTGTTTTTGTTGTTTTGGTGCTTTTATTTTGATGTTGTTGATGCTGTTTTGCTTAGATGTAGTCCCGTAAACGTGCCTTTGCTTGTTGAAAGCTGTTAAAGTATAACATCTATTGTTTAAATGATAATTTGTACTATAGTCATATGTGTGAGATTCTATTTGCTGCTTAACCCTTTACTCTATAGATACCCATTTCTACGCATTGTTTGTAGGAGCTTTTGGAAAACGTCACAAAAGGTGAAATTGCTCATGACGAGCAATTTCACCTTTTGTCACAATGTTTTCTATGCTCTCAAAAGGTATCATATACCCATAAGAAATGGCTGCATCCTTGCGGTTATTTAGGGTCAATTAGAGATGCCATAGAAATGCCTTATGGGGTAAAGGGTTAACTATACTCGTCCACTTTTGAGGTTTAACTCTTTACCATATGACAAATTCAATAACTTCCAATTAAAAAGGCTTTAAATTATTACCACACATTCATGATTTTTAACAACCCTGAGAAAGAAGCCTATTGAAAACGTTGTGGGAAAGGAAGGAAATGCTGGTTTATATCAGCATTTTCTCCTTTTCTCACAATTTGTCTATCCTTTCCAAACCAGATTTTATTTTTTTTTGTCGTATTCATTTTGTCGTCTGCAAATTCTTTCAGTTGGACCAGTCTATTATTTTGTTGTTTGGTAAAGAGTTAAATGTTCAAGCATTTTAGAAATCATGGTGTCTTTGAGCGTCCCCGTGGGGTCCCGGGTTTTTTTTTATTGTATAGAATAGGACCTCAGCCTTTCTCTATGGCATGTCGTAGAAGGCGACTGCTTTCTTCGTAATTCGTAGGAATTCGTAGGATTGCAGCAGGCTGGGTATTTCTTATTCCAAATCCTATATTTTTTTCTCAATGTAAATAGGGTTTGGAATGGGAATCAATTGGCCTGTGGGACCCTGTGTGGTTTAATCGAGGGTTTATAAGAATAAACCACTGCAGTCCCGCGATTGGCACATCTGCCATTTCATCTGGCGGAACAAAAGTGACAGCATGCATGTCGTAAAATGCAGCAAAAGGGGCATCATATTGTGTTTCGTCCATTCTTCATTTATCAAGTTTGTCTTGTGTTGTTGCACATGTATGTTATTTTCACCTCACATCATTGTTTACTAAGTAAGTGCACCCAATATGACCTAAGTTGTCGACGGGCCTTAAAATGCTATTCATTTTATTGTGTTTGAGCGACTGGGTTTTGTTCTGTAGTGTTTTTATTACAATCAAATGTTTTCCCTTTCAACAGTTGGACTTGTACCAATACCATACTTAACCCTTCACTCCATAGATACTCACTTCTATGCTGTACTTGTAGGAGCTTTTGGAAAATATTGTGGCAAAAGGTGAAATTGCTTGAGACGAGCAATTTCACCTTTTGCCACAATGTTTTCTATGCTCTCAAAAGGTGTCATATACACATAAGAAACAGCTTCATCCTTGCTATTATTTAGGGTCAATTAGAGATACCATAGAAATGCCTTATGGGGTAAAGGGTTAACTCTTTACCAAACAACAAAGTTTTAGACTGGTCCAAATTTGAAGCATACGAAAAAATAAACAGGGCAAAAAAAACTGAAATTTGGTTTGGGAAAGGAAGAGAACATTGTGGGAGAAGGAGAAAATGCTGGTTATAACTGTAGTATATGTATGTGTGACCATGTACTTGTGTTGGTTTTAGGGTTCTATGGTCTTGTAGCTCTCTTATTGTCCATTAACCCTTTAACACACGTCAAAATTTTAGACTGGTCCAAATTGAAAGCATTTGCAGATGACAAAATAAAGGTGACAAAAAAATAGAAATTTGTGCTGGAAAGGGTAGAAAACATTGTGGGAGAAGGAGAAAATGTTGGTTACCAGCTTTTTTCTCCTTTTCCCATAGCGTTTTCAAAAGGCTTCTTTCTTAGGGGCGTCAAAAGTAGGGATTATGTGGTAACACTTTACCAGATGACAAAATTTTATCCTGTCCAAATTGAAAGCATTTGCAGACGACAATTTAAATGTGGATCAAATGGTGCAGTTGTTTAGTGATAGGGTAGAAATCATAGTGGGAAAAGGAGAAAATGCTGGTAACCAGCATTTTCTCCTTTTCCCACAATGTTTTTCAAAGGCTCCTATCTCAGGGTCATCAAAAATTGGCATTGTGTGGTAATGGGTTAATACTCTACCACACAACCCTAACTTAATGACCCGGAAAAGGAAAGGGGGAAAACGCTGGTATCCTTTACTCCTTTTCTCATAATGTTTTCTACTTTATCAAAGATATAGAGGACATTTGTTTTTTTTTCTGTGAAAGATCGAAATTTATTTCATCTCCTGAAAACCATCAGTAATATTTTCACAAGTAGCACAGCCATGAGTGAAAATATTACTGATGGTGTTCACGAGATGAAATAAATTTCAATCTTTCACGGAAAAAAACAAATATTCTATTTATTTCATGCTTTTAACCCTTTCTGGGAGGAGCTTTATGAAAATCCAGTACAGTTCTTTTCTGTTATTCCCCCTGGCGCACCCCTTCCACATAGCAACGCATTACAATATTATGTCAAGCACGAGAAATGTAAGGTATATGACATCATATTTCCCATCTGGTTGTGAGGCACATGCAATTTACCTAGGCAACAAGAATGTGAAAATCGGTATTTTCACTGGTGGTACCAGTGTAAGATAAAAAAATATTTTCACTTCTATTTCTCAATATCCTACTGGAAAGCATGAAATAAAGAAAACCATTATTTGATTTGACTGTTGCAAAGGCTTTGAATTTCTTTCAGTCCAATATTTTGTTGTGTGGTAAAGAGTTTAAATAACAATAAAGAAAAGGCCTGTGTTGGTCAATTCTCTGATTTACATGCTCTGAAAGCCATTCTGTATTTCCAAGACGGATGACATCTCTTTTAACGCTTTATTTTAGTTTATGTTAATATTATTTGTGTGTGTGTGTTTTTTTTATGTAGTTTCTTTTTATTATTGTTTATGCTTTTCATTTTTGGTGTTTGGTTTTTAGTGCTTATTTTTATTTTTGATATTTTGATTTTTTTTCCTAGTTGTATGTCTTTGTTTTTAGCTCACCTGAGCACGAAGTGCTCAGAGTGAGCTATTGTGATCACTCACCGTCCGTCGGCGTCCGTCGTCCGTCCGTCGTCCGTTCACATTTTCTTGTTTACACTCTAGCATCTACAAATATCAACCAATCAGCACCAAACTTGGTCAGTGTGTATGACCATAAGATCATGGATGAGTTCGATTATGGGTCAAATCGGACCAGAACATCTGGAGTTATTTGCCCTTGAATTAAGAAAATTGCTATATTTCACTTTGTTTACACTCTAGCATCTACAAATATCAACCAATTAGCACCAAACTTTGTCAAATTATATATGACCATAAGATCTCGGATGAGTTCGATTATGGATCTAATCGGACCAGAATGACTGGAGTTATTTGCCCTTGAATTAAGAAAATTGCTATATTTGACTTTGTTTTCACTCTAGCATCTACAATTTTTAACGAATCGACACCAAACTTTGACAAAGTGTGTATGACCATAAGATCTCGGATGAGTTTGATTATGGGTCAAATCGGACCAGAACATCTGGAGTTATTTGCCCTTGAATTAAGAAAATTGCTATATTTCACTTTGTTTACACTCTAGCATCTACAAATATCAACCAATTAGCACCAAACTTTGTCAAATTATATATGACCATAAGATCTCGGATGAGTTCGATTATGGATCTAATCGGACCAGAATGACTGGAGTTATTTGCCCTTGAATTAAGAAAATTGCTATATTTGACTTTGTTTTCACTCTAGCATCTACAATTTTTAACGAATCGACACCAAACTTTGACAAAGTGTGTATGACCATAAGATCTCGGATGAGTTTGATTATGGGTCAAATCGGACCAGAACATCTGGAGTTATTTGCCCTTGAATTAAGAAAATTGCTATATTTCACTTTGTTTACACTCTAGCATCTACAAATATCAACCAATTAGCACCACACTTTGTCAAAATATATATGACCATAAGATCTCGGATGAGTTTGATTATGGGTCTCATCGGACCAGAAGGACCGGAGTTATTTGCCCTTGAATTAAGAAAATTGCTATGTTTGACTTTGTTTTCACTTTAGCATCTACAATTTTTAACGAATCGACACCAAACTTGGACAAAGTGTGTATGACCATAAGATCTCAGACGAGTTTCATTATGAGTCAAATCGGACCAGAATATCTGGACTTACTTGCCCTTGAATTAAGAAAATTGCTATATTTCACTTTGTTTACACTCTAGCATCTACAAATATCAACCAATTAGCACCAAACTTTGTCAAAATATATATGATCATAAGATCTCGGATGAGTTTGATGATGGGTCTCATCGGACCAGAACAACTGGAGTTATTTGCCCTTGAATTAGAAAAATTGCTATATTTGACTTTGTTTTCACTTTAGCATCTACAATTATTAACCAATCAACACCAGACTTGGACAAAATATACGTGACTATAAGATTTCAGATGAGTTTGATTATTGGTGTATTCAGACCAGAACAACTGGAGTTACTTGCCCTTGAATTAAACAAATTGCTGTATTTCACTTTGTTTACACTCTAGCATCTACAAATATCAACCAATTAGTTCCAAACTTGGTCTCAACATATATGACTCTAAGATCTCAGATGAGTCCGATTATGGGTGACCAGAACAACGGGAGTTATTTGCCCTTGAATTAGAAAGTTTTTTTTTAGAATAGTTCTTAGGCTGGAGCATAACTTTGTCATTGCCAGTCCAATTTACTTGAAACTTGGCATTTGTGTTTATTGCAATAAAACAGAGTGCAGTGTGAAAAAGCCATAACTCTACTTCATACTGTCTATAACTTAATTCCCTTTGATTGAAATTTTTACAGCATTTTCTGCTTGTCTGGAATATAACTTTGTCATCTACAGCCTGAACATCGTCAAATTTGATATGCATGATTGTTGAAAAATTATGGAGTGCACTGCACAAGAACCATAACTTCCTAGCACAAATTTTGAGTTATTCCCCCTTCATTTTTATAGCATTTCTTGCTTTGTCAGGAGGAAAACTTTGTCATCTTAAGGAGGAATGACTTGATATTTGGTATGCTTATTTGTTGCAATATTTGGAAGTGCAGTGCCTAAGAATTGTAACTGCACCTTGTGCTGTGTTTAAGTTATTTCCCTTTGAATGTCATTTTTACAGCATTTAGTGCCTGCACTGAATATAACTGTTATCTTAAGTCAGAACGACTTCAAACTTGGTATTCATGTTTTTTGCAATATTACAGAGTACAGTGCACAAGAACAATAACTCTACGTAGCAGAATTTTGAGTAATTCCACTTTGATCTTCATTTTTACAGTATTTCTTGCTAGTATGGAATGGAACTTCAAAGTCTCAAGTTAGATTGCAACAATTTGCTGCTCCTGTTTCATTATCATTTGCTCCCCGTGGGGTCCCGGGGTTTTTTTACTTTATAGAATAGGACCTCGGCCTTTCTCTATGGCATGTCGTAGAAGGCGACTAAAATTAGAGACAAACGGCTGCTTTCCTCGTAATTCGTAGGATTGCAGCAGGCTGGGTAGTTCTTATTCCAAATCCTATATTTTTTTTCTTGATGTAAATAGGGTTTGGAATGGGAATCAGTTGGCCTGTGGGACCCCGTGTGGTTTAATCGGGGGTATAAGAATAAACCACTGCAGTCCCGCGATCGTCACATCTGCCATTTCATCTGGCGGAACAAAAGTGACAGCATGCATGTCGTAAAAGGCGACAAAAGGGGCATCATTTTGTGTTTCATCCATTCCTCATTTATCATGTTTGTCTTATGTTGTTGCACATGTATGTTATTTTCACCTCGCATTATTGTTTACTAAGTAAGTGCGCCCAATATGACCTAAGTTGTCGACGGGCCATAAAACACTATTCATTCATTCATTCATTCATTATCATTTGGCCTTGAACCTTGTTATTTGGTATATATCTTTAGTTTAGACCTGTGCTGCTTGGTACTCAGGTGAGCGATATAGGACCATCATGGTCCTCTTGTTTTCTTTTTTTAGCACCTTTAATTAGTCTTTATGGCATTGTCTTTTTTTCAAATATATATATACTGTATATATTGGCATAATTTCACGGCATACTTCTGTACCAAAAGAGCAATAGTACTACAGCAATTAATACATTTTACCATTCCTTTACCCCTTGACCAAACAATTCCAACTGTTAACAACCCTGAAAGAGAAGACATGTGAAAATGTTGTGGGAAAAGGAAACCAGCATTTTCTCCTTTTCCCACAATGTTTTCTACTGCATCAAAGACAGAAATCACAATTTGAGTACTTTTAAAATGTCATCTGCAAGTGCTTTCAATTTGGTCAAGTCCAAAATTATGTTGTTTGGAAAAGGGTTAAATTAAGGCATGCTATTGAAGGCACATGATCCCTAGTAAGGTTAAAGGGAGATAAATGCATCCCAGGTATGTTATACTAAGCAAGTCATTACATAACTTTGACTCCATAAAAAAAACATTCTATTTTGCTGTTATTAGATCTAGTCCGTTATTCAACAAATATGTCAAAGTATTGATCTTTTTTTTTTCAGTATGTCTGTCTCTATCTTTTTTATACATTTGTAACTCCTTACCACAAAAATCTGAATTCTTTCTACAAGGAGGAAGGCCTTTGACAACATTATTGAAAAAGGAGGAAATGCTGGTGACCAGCATTTTTCTCTTCATTTTCCCACACTGTTTTCTGTCCTTTCCAGGACAACTTTCAGCGTTTCAATTACATTAATTTTGTCATCATTAAAAGCTTTGTACAAGTATAAAATTTTGTTGTTTGGTATAGAGTTAAATTACAATCATAGCATAATAATTATAGTACTGCTGACGGGTGCATACCCAGATGGAAGCAATATGGCATCTATAGATTTAAGCCATGCTGTGATTAAAGGGGGCTTAATTCATCCCTCTCGACACGTTACACCAATCAATCGCTATATGTATGTCAGAAAATCCATTAAGCCCCTTTTCACAGAGCATGGTACATTTACAATGTATATAAAGTTTGCCTTTCCTAGATAGCTAATAGGCAACACAAGAGAGCAGCACACTCTCTTAACCCATTAACACACGAGAAAGTTTTAGACTTGTCCAAATTGACAACATTTGCAGACGACAAAATAAAGGTGACTGAAAAATAGAAATTTGTCTGGGAAGGGTAGAAAACACTGTGGGAAAAGGAGAAAATGCTGGTTACCAGCATTTTCTCCTTTTCCCACAGTGTTTTCAAAAGGCGTCTTTCTGAGGGGTGTCAAAAGTAGGGATTGTGTGGTAATGGGTTAACTCTTTACCACTCAATCCCAACTTTTTTTAGCCTTTTGAAAACATTGTAAGAAAAGAAGAAAATGCTGGTAACCAGCATTTTCTCCTTTTCCTACAATGTTTTTTACTCTCCCTAAAATCAATTTCAAATTTTTATTCACTTTTATTTTGTTGTCTGTGAATGCTTTCAATTTAAACAAGTCTAAAATTTTGGTTTTTGGTAAAGAGCTAACAAGTTTTTCAGGGCTACCTTTCACTGAACTTCATATGCTTGAAATTAGTGTATGCTATTTAGTTTTGTAAGCATCAAGACCGTATAACAAGTTTCACTAAACTGTATGACGCTACAGTTTGAGTAAGCTTTGTACCTTTGGCTATGGCATGGACTCTGTATAGTCCCAATAATTTGCCTAAGTCTAGGGAGTTTTTTTGAAATGTAGCCATGGTAACCTGGTACCCTTGGTATTTGTGACCCGTCACACAAAAAGGGACCTTCTTGGAACTGCAAAAAGTGCCAATCCTGGTCAGATTGTGCAAATCGTGCAGTCTTACCGGGGTTGACACTTTTGCTTTTATGATATTTTCTGTATGAAAAGTGGTCATTCTACTTTGTAATACAATTATTTTTTAACTTAAACTGACCTACACTATGGTTGATCTGTTTTCATCTAATTGATGTACAGAATTCCCAGATGGTCCCTTTTTGTGTGACAGATCAAAGTTACATAACCATCCAGTAAATGTTGATACAAAGATCGGTATCAAGCTACCAGTTTATATTCCTGGCAATGCCTACAGCTGATGTTCCTGTGCATTCCGGTGGATTTCTTAAAGGTCCGGTGAAAAGTGTTTATAAACCACATGTAAATATGCTTTCACAATTGAATGATGTATATTAGACTTTATCATTTACCCAATTAGGTCTTTGCATTGGTTAGGGGAATTAGAGAATAATTTTGGTAAAAGCCAAAGTTCCTTTTAGTTCAGTTGAAGATTTATGAATTTTGTTATTGAGATTGAGTACTGGAATACTTGTAAAGCCAGCTACGAAATATCTTTTAAATCCTGAGCGCCCTTTTCAAGACTATTATTGCCCCTGTGGCCTGTGAAGATTGAGATCAGACCATATAAGATGTGCTAGATGATGCTTAATATTACACTGTCTGGTTGGTTTCACCCTTTACCATAGGGGAAAAATTTACCATAGTATAAATTGAAAACATTTGCGTACAGAAATTTTACCACACAATCCTGAGTTTTAACAACTCTAACTGGGAAAAGGAGGAATTTCTGGTAACCTGCATTTTCTCCTTTGTCCACAATAATTTCTTGTCTTCCTAAAACATATTCTAATTCTTCAGTTACATGTACATTCATTCTGTTGTCTGCCAACGCTTTAACTTTGGACCAGTCTGAAATTTTGTTGTTTGGTAATGGGTTAAATCCTATGTACCCTTTTCAATACTATTATTGCCCCTGTGGTCTGTAAAGACCATACAAAATGTGCTAGATGATGCTTATTATTTCACTGTCTGTTCTGCTCAGTGAGGCAGCTGAACAAAATTGGCATTAGTAATAAGTGTTTCATTTCTGAGATATTTTTACATGCATTTGGTTGGTTTTTACCCTTTACTGCAGGGGAAAAATTTACCATATGACTTATAAAAACATTTTTGGAAAAGGAGAAGATGCTGGTAAACACAATATTTTTACCCTTCCCAAATCAAATTTTAATTGTTGATTCACATTTATGACATGGTCTAGAAATGTTTTCAACTTGGACTTGTCCAAAATTTTGTCACGTGGTAATACGTTAAGAGTTGCTCCAATGATATCTTTTTCTGAATGACCAGAAAACATTTTAGTAAAAGGGGAAAATGCAGGTTATCAGTCTTCGATTGGTAGGTAAAGGGTTAACTCATTACCAAACAACAAAATTTAGGTTTGTCCGAATCGAAAGCATTTGCAGAAAAAATAAAAGTGACTGGAAAATTTGAAATTTGTTTTGTGAAGGGTAGAAAACATTGTGGGAAAAGAAGAAATGTTTTCTAAAGGCTTCTTTCTCAGGGGTGTCAAAAGTAGGGATTGAATGGTAATGGGTTAATCAGAACCTTTTACAAGTTGATCCTGTCTTTAAGCGAACCTCAGGAGAATTTCTTTTTGAAAAAATTTTGGAAAAGGAAGAAAATTCCAAAGTGTATTTGCCCCTTTTGATAACAAAAGTCATAGCCATATCAATTTTGCTATTTTGTAATGTTTTTAGTTTGAATGAGTGTAATGATTTAGTTTGGTAAAAAGCTAATTACTAAATTACATGTATATTAAAAAGGTGATTATTATAAACATTGTCAGTTGCTCACAATATTATGATAGCATTTGAGCCGTGCTTAGGATAAAAGGGGTTTACCAAACGACAAAATTTTAGGTTTGTCCAAATCTATTTGCAGATGACAAAATAAAAGTGACTGAAAATTTGAAATTCGTTTCGTGAAGGGTAGGAAACATTGTTGGAAAAAGAGAAAATGCTGGTTACCAGCATTTTCTCCTTTTCCCAAAATGTTTTTTAAAGGCTTCTTTACCAGGGTCGTCAAAAGTAGGGATTATGTGGTACTAGGTTAATGGATGTCTATCATGCATCTTACATAGCATATCATCTTATAACTATGGACTCTTAATATCCTTTTTATTTGAAAACAGAGTGAATCATGTAGATTCATCCTTAGACAAACCAAAATTTAAAAGTGACCAATAGCAAAAAGTACCAACCAAGGTCAGGTTGGGACCTTTAACCAATGACTTGAAGAACTGACAGTGCAAAGTGATGTGTGTGTAAACTACAAAAATATGTATATATACATGTACTAACTTTAATAACTCTAACAAAAGAAGCCTTTTGAAAACATTGTGGGAACCAGCATTTTCTCCTTTTCCCACAATGAGTTCTACCCTTCCCAAGTCAAATTTTATTTTTTGATTCACATTTATTCTGTCATCTGCAAATGCTTTGAATTTGGACAAGTCCAAAATTTTGTCATTTGGTGAAGAGTTGACCATTCTAAAGTTTTATCTTCATCAACCATTTCTTATATGGATGAGTCAAGAAGAAGAATATCTTTCTAATGTGCTTCAACACAATTATACTTTTATTTTTTTTAATGTTTTAACCTTTTTAACCCTGGATTTAATTTACGGTGGATGGTGTAGAATCCTTTGTTGTAGGTAATGGACCTGGATTAACATGTAATAGATTATGCAGACAGTGTGGATCACAATCAGATTGCACAGAAAATGCGGTCTGATCTTGGATTTGATTTGTTGGCTGCTGAGCTAGGTATTCTGGTTGTTAGTCTATGTAAAACAGCTTTGAAAATGCAATATCTGCATCTTATGCACAAAGATAGTCCATTTCATTGTTTTAACCCATTACCACACAATTCCTACTTTTGACGACCCTGAGAAAGGAGCCTTAGGAAAACATTGTGGGAAAAGGAGAAAATGCTGGTAAACAGCATTTCTCCTTTTCCCACAATGTTTTCCACCCTTCACAAAACAAATTTCAAATTTTCAGTCATTTTCATGATGTTGTCTGCACATGCTTTTAATTTGGACATGTCTAAAATTTTGTCGTCTGGTAAAACAGTTAATAATGCTGGGTTATACTCTTTACCTTACAATAAATCTTAAAGCTTGTTTAAATTGAAAGCACTTGCAGACAACATATTAAAAATGATTTGTATGATTTGAAATTTGTCTTTTAAATGGTAAAAAGCATTGTGGGAAAAGGAGAAAATGCTGGTTACCAGCATTTTTCTCCTTTTCTTTCAATGTTTTCAAAAGGCATCTTCCACGATGTTGTCAAAAGTCAGCATTGTCTGTGAAAGGGTTAATTTTTTTAAAAAGGGGTAAAATTACATGTATGTAAATCTTATGCCATGGGAAAAAATTACATTATCTAGTCGGGTCAGTGTGTCATAGTGTTTTTAATACTCTGTATTAACTTTTTATTCAACAATTTTAGACTTGTCTAAATTGAAAGCATTTGCAGATTACATATAAAATGTTCCTTAATCCTTTACCAAACAATCCCTGGTTTATATGACCCTGAGAAAGAAGCATTCTGAAAACATTGTGGGAAAAAGAGAAAATGCTGGTAATCAGCATTTTCTCATTTTCCCACAATGTTTTTTATCCTAATACAAACAAATTTAAATTTCTTGAGTTACATTTATTTAGTCGTCTACAAGTGCTCTCAATTTTGACCAGTCTAGATTTTTGTTGTTTGAAAAAGAGTTAAATCAAGGAATTTATCTTCAGCAGACCAGAAAACATTGTGGAAAAAGAGAAAATATTGTTAACCGGCATTTTCTCCTTTTCGCACAATGTTCTCAGAAGGTCCTCTCAAAAGGCTGCTTCAGCAGGGGTGTGAAAACAGGAGATTGTTTGGTAAATGGTTCAAGAGTTATTTCTGTTGATGATGATTTTCATGTTGTAGTGCTTTTAAAATGATATACCAAATAAAGGAACTCATGTTTTGGCTATAAATTTTCTTTGTCATATGTATTTCTTTCCATAGCATAGACACAGTGTATCCTGAATGAAACCTCTCTTTCTATAAAATACGGCCTTGATCTCCACTGTACATAGATTAATGGTTGTGCTAAATGGTCAAAGAGTTCATACACATACTTTTTAAGCATTTACCACACAATCCCAACTTGTAACATCCCTCTAAAAGAAGCCTTCCCTATCAAAGGCTTCAAAAATTTCAGTTGCATTTAATTTGTCCTCTACATATGCTTTTGGTTTGGACAAAATTTAATTTTTTCTTGTGTGGCAAAGGCTTAAATAGAATGGCCAGTCGAGGGGAAGTTGACTCAATGCTGGTATTTTGGCCAGTCAGAGGAACTAGAATGTAATATTTTTTTTTTTGTGATTGGTCAGGGGAAATAGGCCTCAATATCATACTGTGGTAAGACAGGGATTTTACACGGTATAATGGCAAGTCGGGCGGAAATGGACCCTAACGTGGTATTGTTGCCAATCGGAGCAGAATAGGCAGTGATATGGTATTATTGCTTGTAGGGAGAAATAGACCGTAGGTGGTATTGTTTACAGTCACTAAAATAGACACTTATACAGTATTGTGGTTAGTCAGAGGGAAGTAGACTCTATTGTGGCAATGTTGCCAATCCCATGCAGCAAAATAGACAGTGATATGGTATCATTGCTTGTAGATGGAAATAGACCCTAAATGGTATTGTTTCCAGTCACTAAAGTAGACCTTGATACAGTATTGTGGTCAGTCAGGGGGAAATAGACCCTAATCTGGCATTGTTTCCAGTCAGAGAAGAATTGCTGACATTCAGGAGAAATAAATCATACAATGGTAATGTTATTATTACTCGATTGATAAAGATTGATAAACACTAGCACTGTATTGCTGCAAGTCAGGATGAAATCTATTTTGAAAAGGTGTTATTGCTAGTCAGATAAATAAACCCTGATATTGTATTGGTGCAAGTCAGGAGTAAATATATCTTTAAAAGGTATTTTTGCTAGTCAGATAAATAATGTATTGCTGCAAGTCAGGAGTAAATATGTCTTTAAAAAGTATTATTGCAAGATAGAAAAATAAACCCTAGTATTGTATTGCTGCAAGTCAGGAGGAAATATATCTTTCAAAGGTATTATTGCCAGTCAGGTAAATAAAATCCAATATTGTATTGATGCAGGTCAGTAGGAAATGTCTCTTTAAAATGTATTACTGCCAGTCAGATAAATAAACCATAGTATTGTGTTGCTGCAAGTCAGGAGGAAATATATCTTTAAAAGGTATTACTGCCAGTCAGATAAACAAACAATAGTATTGTGTTGCTGCAAGTATGGAGGAAATATATCTTTAAAAAGTATCATTACTAGTCAGATAAATAAACCCTAGTATTGTATTGCTGCAAGTCAGGAGTAAATATATGTGGGAAATATATCTTTAAAAGGTATTTTTGCCAGTCAAATAAAATAAATCCTAGTATTTTATTGCTGCAAGTCCGGAGGAAATATATCTTTAAAAGGTATTATTGCCAGTCAGGTAAATAAACTCCAGTATTGTATTGCTGCAAGTCAGGAGGAAATATATCTTTAAAAGGTATTACTGCCCGTCAGGTAAATAAACCATAGTATTGTGTTGCAGCAAGTCGGTGGGAAATACATCTTTAAAAGGTATTATTGCCAGTCAGGTAAATAAACTCCAGTATTGTATTGCTTCAAGTCAGGAAAAACTATATCTTTAAAAGTATTTTTGCTAGTCAGATAAATAGTGTACTGCTGCAAGTCAGGTGGAAATATATTTTTAAAAGGTATTTTTGCAAGTCAGACAAATAAAGACTAGTATTGAATTGCTGCAAGTCAGGAGGGAATATACCTTAAAAAGGTATTATTGCCAGTCAGATAAATAAAACCTAGTATTGTATGGCTGCAAAGATATAAGGTATTTTTTGCCAGTCAGATAGATAAAACGTAGTATTTTATTGCTGCAAGGCGGAAATCTACATGTATCTTTAAAAGGTATTGTAGCAAGTCAGATTAAGAAACCCTAGTATTGTTTTGCTGCTTGTCAGAAGGAAATATATCTTTAAAAGGTATTATTGCTAGTCAGATAAATAAACCATAGAATTGTGCTGCTGCAAGTCAGGAGGAAATATATCTTTAAAAGATATTATAGCCAGAAAGATAGATAAGACCTACTATTGTATTGCTGCAAAAATATAAGGTATTATTGCCAGTCACATAAATAAACCGTAGCATTGTATTGCTACAAGTCGGGATTCAAAGGTGTTATTGCCACTCAGGTAAATAAACCGTCAACAGTTTTGCTGCAAGTCAGGAGGAAATAGATCTTTAAATCTTATTACCAGTCAGGTAAATAAATTGTAATACCGGTATTGTATCGCTGCAAGTTAGAAGAAAATGTATCTGTAAAAGGTATTATTGCCAGTCAGATAAAAAAAACCCTTGGTATTGTATTTCTGCAAGTCAGGAGGAAATAGATCTTTAAAAGGTATTATTACCAGTCAGGTAAATCAAAAGTAATATTGTATTGCTGCAAGTTAGGAGAAAATGTATCTGTAAAAGGTATTATTGCCAGTCAGATAAAAAAAACCCCTTGGTATTGTATTTCTGCAAGTCAGGAGGAAATAGATCTTTAAAAGGTATTATTACCAGTCAGGTAAATAAATTGTTCTATTGTATTGCTGCAAGTTAGGAGAAAATGTATCTGTGAAAGGTATTATTGCCAGTCAGATAAAAACCCCTTGGTATTGTATTTCTGCAAGTCACGAGGAAATAGATCTTTAAAAGGTATTATTACCAGTCAGGTAAATAAATTGTAATATTGTATTGCTGCAAGTTAGGAGAAAATGTATCTGTAAAAGGTATTATTGCCAGTCAGATAAAAAACCCTTGGTATTGTATTTCTGCAAGTCACGAGGAAATAGATCTTTAAAAGGTATTATTACCAGTCAGATAAATATACCCCAGTAGTGTATTGCTGCAACGATATAAAGTATTTTTGCCAGTCAGATAAATAAACCCTAGTATTGCACTGATGGAAGTCAGGAGGAAAATTCTCTTTAAAAGGTATCTGCTAATCAAGTAATTAAACCCTTGTACTGTAATGCTGCAAGCCAGGAGGAAATATGTCTATAAAAGGTATTATTGCAAGTCAGTTAAATAAACTTTAATATTCTATTACTGCTTGTTTGTAGGCAATATACCTTTAAATAGTATAATTGCCTGTCAGGTGAATAAACCTTAGTATTGTATTGCTGGAAGTCAGGGGAAAATATATCTTTAAAGGTATAATTTCAAGTCAGGTAAATAAACCCCAACTAGTATTGTTTTGCTGCTGTGTACAGCAGCCAGTCAAGGGATGTGTCCAAATTGGCTGCTGTACCCGAATTGGCTGCTGTTCACATTACTTATTTCTTGCACATTATTATCATACTATAGTTGGTACTTTGCAGTATTGCATGATATTCTAGCTTGTTGAATCATCTTTTGTATGTTAAAATGAACTTCTGCCTCACATTATGTACAAATAAAAGACTTGAGTATATCTTAAAAAAGGTATTATAGCCAGTCAGATAAATAAACCGTGGTATTGTATTGCTGCATGTCAGGAGTAAATATATTTTTAAACGGTATTATTGCTAGTTCGAAAAATAACCCTAGTATTGTATTGCAGCAAGTCTGGAGGAAATATATTTTTAAAAGGTGTTATTGCCAGTCAGATAAATTCAACCTAGTATTGTAATGTTACAAGTCAAGAGGAAATATATCTTAAAAAGGTATTATTGCATGTCAGGTAAAAAAACTCCTGTATTTTATTGCTGAAAGTCAGGATGACAGTCAGGAAAATTAAACCCTAGTATTGTATTGCTACAAGTCAGGAGGACATATAACTTTTCAACGTATAATTGCCAGTCAGTAAAATTAACCCTAGTATTGTACTGCTGGAAGTCAGGAGGAAATATATTTTTAAAATGTATTTTTGACAGGCAGGTAAATAGACTCTAGTATTGTTTTGCTGTAAGTCAGGATAAAATATATCTTTAAAAGGTATTATTTCCAGTAAGGTAAATAAACCCTAGTATTGTATTGCTGCACGCCAGGAGGAAATATATCTTTAAAAGGTATTATTGCCAGTGAGGAAAATAAACCCTAGTACTGTATTGCTTAAAGCGAGGAGGAAATATATTTTTAAAAGGTATTATTGCCAGTCAGATAAATAAATTCTAGTACTGTATTGCCGCAAAGTCAGGAGAAATATATCTTTAAAAGGTTTTATTTCTTGTCAGATGTATAAACCCTAGTGTTGTATTGTTGCTCGTCAGGAGGTAATAAAACTTTAAAATGTATATTTGCCAGTCAGGTACCTAAACCTTAGTATTGTATTGCTGCTAGTCAGGAGAAAAAATATCTGTAAAAGATATAACTGCCAGTCAGGTAAATAAACTCTAGTATTGTAATGCTGCAAATCAGGAGGAAATATAAAATAATTGCAAGTCAGGTAAATAAGCTCTAGTATTGTATTGTTGCAAGTAAGGAGGAAATATATCTTTAAAAGGTAGTATTACCAGTCAGATAAATAAATCCTTGTATTGTACTGCTGCAAGTCAGGAGAACGTATACTTTAAAAATTATTATTGCCAGTCAGATAAATGAACCCTAGTATTGTATTGCTGCAAGTGCAGGAAATATATCTTTAAAAGGTATTATTGCCAATTGCCAGTCAGATAAAGAAACCTTTGTATTTTATTGCTGCAAGTCAGACGGAAATATATGTTTAAAAGAAGTTATTGCCAGTCAGGTTAATAAACCCTAGTATCATATTGTTGGATGTCAGGAGGAAACATATGTTTAAAAGGCATTACCAGTCAGGTAAATAAACCCTTGTATTGTATTGCTGCAAGTCAGGAGAAAATATATCTTAAAAGGTGTTATGGCTTGTCATATAAATTAACCCTAGCATATTTTTAAGATATATATTCTGCTGACTTGCAGCAGTAAAATACTATTGAAGGATTAATTTATCTGAATGGCAATAAAACCTTTAAAAGATATATTTTCTCCTGAATTGCAGCAATATAATACTATGGTTTATTTTTCTTGGTTTGCAGCAATACAATACTAGAGTTTATTTGTCTGACTGGCAATAATACTTTTAAAAGATATACTTTCTCTTTACTTGCAGCAATACAATATTACGGTTTATCTATCTGAATGGCAATAATACTTTTTAAAGATATAATTATTACCTCCTGACTTGCAGCAATACAATACTAGGTTTTATTTACCTGCCTGGCACATATACCTTTTAAATATGTATTTCCTCCTGACTTGCTGCAATAAAATAGTAGGGTTTATTTACTTGACTGTCAATATAACCTTTTAAAGATATACTTCCTCAGGACTTGCAGCAAAACAATACTAGGGTTTATATGTATTTATCTGACTTGCAATAATACCTTTTAAAGATATTTTTCTTTCTGTCTTGCAGCAATACAATACTAAGGTTTATTTATCTGATAACCAATTATTACTTTTAAAGATATATTTCCTCCTGACTTTGTGGCAATACAAGAAAAATGTTTATTTACCTGAATGGCAGTAATACCTTTCAAAGATATATTTCCCCCTGATTTGCAGCAATACAAAACAAGGGGTTATTTACCTGACTGGCAATAAAACCTTTTAAAGATTGATTTCCTCCTGACTTGCAGCAATACAGTACAAGGGTTTATTTACCTGACTTTCAATGATATATTTCCTCCTCACCTGCAGCAATACATTACAAGGGTTATTTATCGGGCTAGAAATAATACCTTTTTAAGATATATTTCCTCCTGACTTGCAGCAAATACAATACTACGTTTTATTTACTTGACTTGCAATAATACCTTTTAAAGATATATTTCCTCCTGACTTTTCCGCAACACAATACTAGGGATTATTTGTCTAACTGGCAATAATACCTCTTAATGATATACTTCATCCTGACTTGCAGCAATACAATCCTCTAGTTTATTTATCTGACTGGGATTAATACCTTTTCAAGACATATTTTTTCCTAACCAGCAGAAATACAATACTAGGGTTTATTTACCTGACTTGCAATTAAACCTTTTAAATATATATTTACCTCTGACTTGCAGCAATACAATACCATGGTTTATTTATCTGACTGGCAATAATACCTTAAAGATATATTTCCTCCTGAATTTGCAGCAATACAATAGTAGGGTTTATTTATATGACTGGCAATACTACCTTTTAAAGATATATTTACCTCTGACTTGCAGCAATACAATAGTAGGGTTCATTTACCTGACTGGCATTAATATCTTTCACAGATATATTTCTCCTGATTTGCAGCAATAGAATACTAGGGTTTATTTATCTGGACAAGCAATA
The DNA here is from genome assembly GCA_943736015.1 of Tridacna crocea. Lineage (NCBI taxonomy): Eukaryota > Metazoa > Mollusca > Bivalvia > Cardiida > Cardiidae > Tridacna > Tridacna crocea. The sequence goes on from OX031063.1 coordinate 51,384,571, forward strand.
ATACACTTTAAAGATGTATGGCTTCCTGACTTGCAGCAATACAATACAACGGTTTATTTATCTGATGGGCAATTAAACCATCTAAAGATAAACGTCCTCCTGACTTTCAGCAATTCAACACTAAGATTTGATATCTGACTAGCAATTATACCTTTTAAACATATATTTCCTCCTGACAAGCAGCAATACAATACTATGCTTTCTTTATCTGACCTTTAATAATACCTTTTAAACATAAGTATCTATTGCTGACTTTCAGCTATACAAAACTATGGTTTTTTTATATGACTGACAAAAATATCTTTAAATATGTATTTTTCTCCTTACTTGCAGCAGTACATTACTAGCGTCTATTTACCTGACTGGCAATAATACCTTTTAAACATATATTTCCTCCTGAGTTGCAGTAATACAATACAAGTGTTTATTTATCGGACTGACAATAATACCTTTTAAAGATATTTTTCCTTCTGACTTCCAGCAATAAAATACAAGGGTTTATTTACCTGACTAGCAATTATATCTTTTTCAGATATATATTCTCCTGATTTGCAGCAAAACAATACCAGGGTTTATTAATTAACTATTGGATAGTTAGAAGTTATACAAGGAAACCAGTCCACGCGATACCAGTCACATTTCTGATTTCGTATAGTACACAGGTCGTGACCCCAGCTTAATACGACTTGACCTCCGATCAATACAGTTGACCTCGTATCAATATTGATGACCCGCGACCGATACAGAAATCTTTGAACGTGATTGGTCAAAAGTTCAGTGGCGTGAGCGTCTGCGCTTACTTTTAGCCAATCACGTTCCAGGAGGCGGCAAAGTAAACGCAACCAAAAATTGATATTTGTTTCCAGCAGGGTAGAAAACATTGGGGAATAGGAGAAAATGCTGGTTACCAGCATTTTTTCCTTTTCCCACAATGTTTTCAGAAGGCCTCTTTTTCAGGGTCGTAAAAACCAGAGGTTGTTTGGTAAAGCTTTAATTAATAAAATTGTCATTAATCAAGTGATTTCGTATTGGCCCAGTTACAAGTCCTCGGCCAGCCGTATTGACCCTCGGCCTTCGGCCTCGGGCCAATACGGCTGACCTCGGACCTGTAACTGGGCCAATACGAAATCACTTGATTAATAACATTATGTTATTAATTAACTATTGGAAATATAGAAGTTATACATGGAAACCGGTCCACGCGATACCAGTCACATTTCTGATTTCGTATAGTACACAGGTCGTGACCCCGGCTTAATACGACTTGACCTCCGATCAATACAGTTGACCTCGTATCAATATTGATGACCCGCGACCAATACAGAAATCTTTGAAAGTGATTGGTCAAAAGTTCAGTGGCGTGAGCGTCTGCGCTTATTTTTAGCCAATCACGTTCAAGGAGGCGGCAAAGTAAACATAACCCAAAAATCTCTCCTTTTCTCACAATGTTTTCAGAAGGCTTCTTTTTCAGGGTCATAAAAACCAGAGATTGTTTGGTGAGGGTTAATTAATAAAATTGTCATTAATCAAGTGATTTCGTATTGGCCCAGTTACAGGTCCTTCGTCAGCCGTATTGGACCTTGGCCTTCGGCCTCGGGCCAATACGGCTGACCTCGGACCTGTAACAGGGCCAATACGATATCACTTAATTAATAACATTATATTATTAGCCTGACTGGAAATTGTACCTTTTAAAGATTTATTACCTCGTGACAAGCAGCAATACAACACTAGGGTTGATTTATCTGACTTGCAATAATACCTCTTAAAGATATATTTCTACTGACTTGCAGCAATACAATACTACGGTTTATTTATCTGACAAGCAATACAATACAAGGGTTTATTTATCTGACTTGCAATACTACCTTTTAAAGATATATTCCCTGCTGACTTGCAGCAATACAGAACTAGGGCTCATTTATTTGACTTGAAACAATAGTTTTTAAAGATACATATCCTCCTGACTTGAAGCAATACAGAACTGGGGTTTATTTTCCTGACTGGCAACAATACATTTTAAAGATATATATTTCCTCCTGACTTTGCAGCAATAATATACTAGAGTTTATTAACCTGACTGGCAATGATAATTCTTAAGATTATACCCTCCTGACTTCCGGCAAAACAATACTAGAGTCTATCTATCTGACTGTAAATAATACATTTTAAAGATATTTTTCTCCCTATTTGCAGCAATACAATACAAGGGTTTATTCATCTGACTGGAAATAATACCTTTTAAAGATATATATTTCCTCCTGACTTGCAGCAATACAATACAAGGGTTTATTTACCTGACTGGCAATGATACTTTTTATGGATACATTTCCTCCTGACTTGCAGCAATACAATACTAGTGTTTATTTTACCTGACTTGCAATAATACCTGTTAATGATATATTTCCTCATGACTTGTAGCAAGACAATACAAGGGTTTATTTACCTGACTGGGAATAGTACCTTTCAAAGATATATTTAAAAGATACAATAGAATAAGATTTAAAATACATATTTAAAAGTTTTATTGCCCGTCAGATAAATAAACCCTAATATTGTATTGCTGCAAGTCAAGAGAAAATATATATCTAAAAGCTTTTATTCCCAGGCAGATAAATAAACTCTAGTATTGTATTGCTGCAAGCCAGGAGGAAATATATCTTTAAAAGCTATTCCTACACGTCAGATAAATAAACTGTAGTATTGTTTTGCTGCAAGTCAGTTGGAAGTATATCTTTAAAAGGTATTATTGCAAGTCAGATAAACAAACCCTACTATTGTATTACTGCAAGTCAGGAGGACGTATTATAGCCAGAAAGATAAATAATCCGTATATAAATTGTATTGCTGCTGGTCAGGAGGAAATATAGTTTTAAATGTTATTATTATTAGTCAGATAAATTAACCGTAGTATTGTATTGCTGGAAGTCAGAAGGAAATATATCTTTAAACGGGTTTTTCTGCCAGTCAGTTAAAGAAACATAATATAGCATTGTTACAAATCAGGAGAAAATAGTTCCAAAACGCTATTGTTGCCAGTCAGGGGAAAATAGACCCTAATATTGTATTATCGTCAGGCAGGGGACTCTTGTATGGTTGTCATTCAGGAAAAATACACCCTTTTTATGAAATTGTCTTAGTCTCAGTGGTGTTGTTGCCAGTTGGGGTGGGGGATGGGGGTGGGGGTTTGGTGGCAATGGCCCCTAGTATGATTTGTAACTAGTGAGGGGAGGGAAAAGGGGGAAACCTCTAATATGGTATCGTTGCTAGTCAAGGGAAAACCCCTTGTAAGGTATTGTTTTCAGTCAGGTAGACTCTTATGGAATTATCTCCGGTCAGGGGAGATACAATATACAACATATTATTATATGGAGTGCAACACGCGAAAAGGTGCATTCGGACATTTGCGTAAAGTGTCGTCCCGGATTAGCCTGCGCAGTCCGCGCAGGCTAATCCGAGACGGCACTTTACGACTACATTAGATTTTGTGTTACAGTAGACTTGCGTAAAACAGAAAATCACATAAAATCGGAAAGTAGCGTTTTGGATTAGCCTGTGCGGACTGCAAACGCTGATCAGAGACGACACTTTACGCAAATGTCCGAATGACCCTTTTCGCGTGTTGCACTCCATATGGTATTTGTGCCTGTAGGAGGAAACAGACCCTAAAATGGTATTGTTGTCAGTCATTAGAAAGAGGTCTTTGTACGGTTTTATGGACAGTCAGGAAGAAATAGACCCGAATGCTAGTGTAACACTTTGGAGCTGTGATGACCAGATTATCGCACGTAATTTCTGCTGGAGATGGCAGGATGAAACGATATGTCAAGTGTAGTCTGATCTTGATCTATGATATCAGCAATGCAATAGAAGTTGTACCCAGCTTTACGCATGACTATGGCTGACTGCATGATGGGTCTCAAAAACACTTAAACCGCTAGGGGTTCACGCATTGTTTTGTGAGTTCGATATCCGGTTGAGGCGAACTTAGTTTCCGTCGTATCTTCGCCTCACACCTCTGCTGAAGCATGTGAGAAAAGTGGTCGGTGACTTTGGAAAGAAAGTTGTGTTAGTAGGCCTACTGGTGTGAGAAAGCCAGGAAACACATGTGCGTCACCGACCGCCATGATATGACCTTAGCTGTCAAAAGTGGCGTTAAAACCCAATACCAACCAACTAATCACGCATTGTTTTAGTATTCATGGGGAAAGGAGACTGAAATGGACCAAGTAAGCATCGCCACAAAGATGCTTGTGACAAGACAAACAGATGCTTCTTTTGAAGCCATGTTTTCTGGCGATTAAGGTAAAGCCTGTGTAATGGAAAACAGCTACTTCCACTTAAATATCATCCTGTAAAATTAGCTATAATTAAAAATAAGTATTATTGAACACTTTTCACCAATTCATTTTTTCCATTTTTTCCTTCTTTGAATTATCATTTATAAATCTAAAACCACTATATTCTCATTTCAAAAAGAGATAATAATTACCTCCGTTTTCAGAAAACTAACAAAAGTATCAAAAAATAATTTCAAGATAGACATAAACAGAATTTCTGATCCGTTAGAAATGTGCAAAAATATTATTTCTGCATAAATCCTTATTTATCCTAATTTATCAGTCAATTAGAATTTTCACCTGAAGTGCATTACACAAGTCTTACCTTTACCACTGCCCAATTTAAAGTCAAATGAGCGATTTTTTCAATCTGGAACAATTTTAAATTCGATCGATTCGCTGCTGCTCTTGATTCAGAAAAGAGTATCTTGTTCAAGTTCAAACTTTCCAGAAGAATACAGCAGAAAACTGAATTCAGAAAACAAAGCTGAATTGCCCAACCGAAAAAAAGAAAAAAAAAATGGGCGAAACGGTCATGAGACGAAACGTCTTCCACTGGAATTAACCCTTATCCAAACAGTCCCTCGTTTTCACGACCCTGACAAAGAAGCCTTCTGAAAACATTGTGGGAAAAGGAGAAAATATTGGTAACCAGCATTTTCTTCTTTTCCCACAACGTTTTCCTCCCTTAACAAAACAAATTTCAATTTTTGAGTCACTCTAATTTTGTCGTCTGTAAATGCTTCCAATTTGGACTAGTCTAAAATTATGTTGTTCGTTAAAGAGTTAAAAAGAAGAAAACAAGAACGAAGAGAAAACCGGTATTTGGGAAAAAATATTTATTAATGAGATAACATAAAATAGCACCATAATTCATTTTTTTACAGTCTTGCATGCATAATCAAGATTATATAATCCTATAAAGCGTTTTTCACAAACTACAAATGCCACTGGGACCAATGTAGATCATAGTTCAGGATCAGACTGCACAAAACGTGCAGTCTGATCTTTGATCTACTTTGGCTACTTTGCGGCGACATTCTTGGCAAAAGCAAACTTCAAATTTTACTTATTTGGGTATTATTTATGGACTGAAAATGATTGTTTAGTTTATTCGTCCCTCTAAGGGTCGAAAATATTAGAGCCTTACTTTGTAAAATGGGGGCTAAATGCATCTGCGAAAAGTATCGATTCAGGTCAGCCTGCGCATTCCGCGCAGGCTGACCTGGAACGATACTTTTCGCTATCTATCAATTTTCTGTATGTATAAAGAGCAGTCTACCTCATGATTAAGTCAAATCTTTAGAGACGGATATTAAGTAACCATAATTATCTCATAGCTTAATTGGTATAATATATTACGTAGACACATTAACATAGTGGACCCGTAATAAAATGCAGCTATTTTCACTATAAAAGCATCCTAAAATTCGCTATGATTAAAAATGGGTATTATTGTACTACTTTAACCGAGCCACTTTTTTCCCTTTTTTTTTTCTTTCTAAGAATTATCATTTATAAATCTAAAACAACCATATTCCTATTACAGAGGAAGACGATAATTACCTCCCTTTTCTTGAAACTTACAGATAAATTAACAAATAATTTCAAGATAGACATCAAAGAAATTTCTGGTCTGTTAAAAACATGGAAAACTATTATATCTGTATAAATTCGTATTTATCAGCTATCAAAAAATTTCATTCCCTATTGCACCAGAAGTATTACTGGTCTACTACCTTTTAAAAGACCCCTTTTTTGCCATTTCAATACTATCACTACTTTGCAGATTAAAAATGCGCATAAGGCATGCTCTAAGAAAAGGCAGTTTGACGCAAGAGCCAATCTCTGGCAAAAGGGGGCTTAATGCATCTCCGTGATAAATGATACCATTCAAGAATTCTAGGACAATTGCCCCCCGGACAATTACCCCTTAGGACAATCCCCCCGACCATTGCCCCCGAGGACAATTGCGCCCAAGACAATTTCCCCCGGACAATTGCCCCCCCCCCCCAAGGACAATTCCCCCCGGACTATTGCCCCCTTGCCCCCCGCGGACAATGCCCCCCGAGGATACATGCGATTGTCCCCGAAGCGGGACTTTTGCCGCTGGAAACAACAGGAAAGCAAATGTTTTTGTTATTGCTATTCGCTGGACTGGATCTTCCATACAACGAACATAATTCGATATGATAAAATGAAGAACTGCGACCGACGTTGACTAACTGACAACAATCAAGGTCTACATTGAGCAATATTCTATGTAGTTTCACTTGCCATAGATAATGCTCGAAATTAAATGAACCACGTTGCCTCTCACGTTGCCTATTCCAAGTGTCCGGGGTGAATTGTCCTGGGCGGGGGGGGGGGGCAATAGTCCGTGGGGGGGTGGGGGGAGGATTGTCCTCGGGAGCAGTAGTCCGGGGGGGATTCTCCTGGGGGGGGGGGGCTATAGACCATGGGGAGAATGGTGGGGGGGGGGAAATTGTTCTCAGGGGGCAATTGTCCGAGGGGCGGATAATCTTAAGTTAGAATGGTCCGTTGGCATACACAAAATTTCAACACCAAATCCTATCTGTAACAGGGGATCTTTCACTCCTTACTGCATAGCTTTATAATGTATAGAATCAATGCCTACAACTGCGTTGTGGAGAATTCCTTCAGGCTAAGTGGTTAAACCTTTACCAGACAACAAAAATTTAGCCAAAATTGTCCAAATTGAACGCATTTGCAGACGACAATTTCAATGTGACTCAGATAATGGAATGCTACCTCGATAGGGTAGAAAACATTGTGGGAAAAGGAGAAAATGCTGGTTACCAGCATTTTCTCCTTTTCCCTCAATGTTTTCAAAATGTCGCTTCCTCAATGGCTTTAAAAGTCTTCATTGAGTCGTAAAGGGTTTCACAATTTCAGTGTGACTTAAATAATGGAATTTTACCTTGATAGGATAGAAAACATTGTGGAAAAAGGAGAAAATGCTGGTTACCAGCATTTTATCCTTTACCCACAATGTTTTCTAAAGGTTTCTTCCTCAATGGTGTTAAAAGTCGTCCTTGCGTGGTAAATGGTTAATTAAACCACGAAAAACGAGGATCTCCTTTCGCGCCGCTTATAATAAATCTTATACTTAGACCTACATCTATAATTGAATTGTCGTCTGCAAATGCTTCCAATTTGGACAAGTCTAACATTTTCTTTTGTCTTGTAAAGAGGAAAATCTTAATACATGATTTGACCTTCTATACATCATTATATTTACAATGCACAGTGCAGCTATCTAGATCTACGAATTTTTCTCGACATAATTATGTACATAAAAACAGATAATTAACGTAGCTGTGAGTGATATTAAAAATATGTCACTAGAATGGGCATCTTGGCAAGCCATGGGAGGAGATCTACTACGCTACTCTACCCTTGGCCGATCGAGCTTGATTTGGACATTCCCGTGATACGCATTTTCATTGGTTGCAGCTAGCTCTAGCTGCACGAATCAAATCGCTTGTTGCATTTCATCTTTGATAAAAATAGAACAAGGTCTCGACCTTTCGAAAAAAAATAGAAGGTAAACATGGATACCTCTGTGAATGTCTGCCGGATTTGTAATGCTTTTTTACCGAAAAAAACATAGAAGAAAGATATTTACAGAAACTTTCAGTGTTTTCAATCAATTATCGGAGGTTTTAGGCTAAATTCCAAGACCTGACGATGAAATGTCAAAGTACCTTTGTGGTTATTGTTTCATGTTGAATTCATGATTGTATTCGTAAGCGGTTTGTAACACAACATTTCATTGGCTATCAGAAAAATGATAACCAGCATCCAATAGGGGGCGTATAACGGGAATCTCGATCTTGGTCTCGATCTGCCAAGGTAAGATCCATATATAAAATCGTAACGTTGGCTCGCGAAGATGTAGAATGGAGTATGATGCGGTGAAAAAAACGAGTCCGAAGGACGAGATATTTAGCCTTATCAAACCCTATTCAAGTGACAGAGTATTAGTATAACACACAGCCAGTTAATTATTCTATTATTTTATCCCTAATTCGCCCCTTTTTTATTATCAAAATAAGCACTATAGGAATAAAGTAGTTTCGGTGTAATGCAGAAAAATGACCCCCATTACAGAATGACCCACGGTCATTTCTCGACGTAGAAGAATGACCAATATTTGTCTCCTATAGTCCTATATTTGACTGGTACTGGTTGTTCCTGTTGGAATTTTTTTGTGACATACTTTCCTAAATAAACCTCTAAACAGGCTGCCATATTTTGTTTATTGACACTCTAAAGACTGTAAAAACGTTTCATACTAGACCACAGAAGTATTCAACACTTTGTTCACAGTAAAACAACTTTGAACAGGGCGCCAATCCACCAACCATTCTGAAATATACTCCTAGTCTCTTTCTGGTTTAAAACAGTAAAACAATTCTTGATCAACTGAACTATTTGGTTTAGCCAAACCATTTGGTTTAGCCAATCAGAAATTGTGTTACATTTTAAATCTTGAAAATTCTGGAAAAAGACAAATGGTTAGTATACGGTCCTAGGTATTGCCTTGGTATTGCCTTCTAGTCTTTTCACCTGTTGCATATCAAGCAGTAATATCACTTTAACCTTGGCCTGAGCCGACTGAGTCCTTCAAGGGTCACGAGGTCAAGGACATGTCTGAAGGTCGGTTTTCCCGACATTTCCGGTCTTTTCATTTGTCTGTAGTTTCTCTTTGTCATTCCACAGTAACGGTTACTTTCTCACCTTCAACTTTGAATTCACTGAAAAATAAGAGCATTAATTTATCATCTACTAAAACAAATCTGTAGCAGGTGACGTTTTAATGTCTCTGTTGGTTGGTTGTATTGGGGTATTGTTGCTGTTTCAAAGTTATAACCTGATAGTGTGGATCCAAAATCAGACTTCGCGTTCTGTGCAATCCGATCTTGATCTACACCGTCTACAACAGGTCTCTGAGTCGCTTTTAGTAGCCGAGGGGTCAACACTTTACCGTACAAATTACGGCAGTAACGTTTGTGGATCGGACTGTTGAACTTTAGCATTCAGAACTGCCCTACTCTGCTGTATCGTTTCAAGACAAAAGGTTGTTTTAGTCGATTCTTCGAACTAACCGGACCATACGATCTACTGCGTCTTCCAATTATCGAGATTTCAGGGTAGAAGTGTCTATCATCTATGCACAAGTAAGCCTTAACTCATTACCAAACGACAATATTTTAGGCCTGTCCAAAACCATAGCATTTGCAGACGACAAAATAAAAGTGACTGAAAATTTGAAATTTGTTTTGTGAAGAGCTAAAAACATTGTGGGAAATGGAGAAAATGCTGGTTACCAGCATTTTCTCCTTTTCCCACAATGTTTTCTGAATGCTTCTTTCTCAGGGTCGTCAAAAGTAGGGATTGTGTGGTAATGGGTTTAAACAAGAGGACCATGATGGTCCTATATCGCTCACCTGAGTACCAAGCAGTAAAGATTTACAATGAAGATAAATACCAAATATCGAAGTGCAAGGCAAAGATTTAGGTCTTCTTGGTTTAGATAAAAAGATAATCTTTCTTAACCAAACCTGGTTATATAAATATTCAAGAGAAGTTTGAAAGTGCTCAGGTGAGCTAACTAGAGCCTTAATTTGAAGTATTTTGGTAGAGGGCCACTAGATGATGCTACATACCAAATATGAAAGCTCTAGCCCTTTAGGTTTGGGACAAGAAGATTTTTGAAGATTTCCTTCTTTATCTCTATGTGAAATCTGAGAACCCACAACATAGGGCCAATTTCCACACTAGGGCCATTATTTGAAGTATTTTGGTAGAGGGCCACTAAATGATACTACATGCCATATATGAGAGCTCTAGCCCTTATGGTTTGGGACAAGAAGATATTTAAAGATTTCCTTCTTTATCTCTATGTGAAATCCGAGAACCCACAACATAGGACCATTTTCCACACTAGGGCCATAATTTGACGTATTTTGGTAGAGGGTCACTAGATGATGCTACATGCCAAATATGAAAGCTCTAGCCCTTAAGGTTTGGGACAAGAAGATTTTTACAGATTTCCTTCTTTATCATTATGTGAAATCTGAGGACCCACAACATAAGGCCATTTTCAACACTAGGGCCATAATTTGAAGTATTTTGGTAGAGGGTCACTAGATGATGCTACATGCCAAATATGAAAGCTCTAGCCCTTAAGGTTTGGGACAAGAAGTTTTTTACAGATTTCCTTCTTTATCTCTATGTGAAATCAGAGAACCCATAACATAGGGCCAATTTCCACACTAGGGCCATTATTTGAAGTATTTTGGTAGAGGGCCACTAGATGATACTACATGCCATATATGAGAGCTCTAGCCCTTATGGTTTGGGACAAGAAGATTTTTAAAGATTTCCTTCTTTATCTCTATGTGAAATCCGAGAACCCACAACATAGGGCCAATTTCAAACTAGGGCCATAATTTGAAGTATTTTGGTAGAGGGCCACTAGATGATGCTACATGCCAAATATGAAAGCTCTAGCCCTTACGGTTTGGGACAAGAAGATTTTTAAAGATTTCCTTCTTTATCTCTATGTGAAATCCGAGAACCCACAGCATAGGGCCAATTTCTACACTTGGGCCATTATTTGAAGTCTTTTGGTAGAGGGCCACTAGATGATACTACATGCCATATATGAGAGCTCTAGCCTTTATGGTTTGGGACAAGAAGATTTTTAAAGATTTCCTTCTTTATCTCTATGTGAAATCCAAGAACCCACAACATAGGGCTATTTTCAACACTAGGGCCATAATTTGAAGTATTTTGGTAGAGGGCCACTAGATGATGCTACATGCCAAATATGAAAGCTCTAGCCCTTAAGGTTTGGGACAAGAAGATTTTTGAAGATTTCCTTCTTTATCTCTATGTGAAATCCGAGAACCCACAACATAGGGCCAATTTCCATACTAGGGCCATTATTTGAAGTATTTTAATAGGGGGCCACTAGATGATACTACATGCCATATATGAGAGCTCTAGCCTTTATGGTTTGGGACAAGAAGATTTTTAAAGATTTCCTTCTTTATCTCTATGTGAAATCCAAGAACCCACAACATAGGGCCATTTTCAACACTAGGGCCATAATTTGAAGTATTTTGGTAGAGGGTCACTAGATGATGCTACATGCCAAATATGAAAGCTCTAGCCCTTAAGGTTTGGGACATAAAGTTTTTTACAGATTTCCTTCTTTATCTCTATGTGAAATCCGAGAACCCACAACATAGGGCCAATTTCCACACTAGGGCCATTATTTGAAGTATTTTGGTAGAGGGCCACTAGATGATACTACATGCCATATATGAGAGCTCTAGCCCTTATGGTTTGGGACAAGAAGATTTTTAAAGATTTCCTTCTTTATCTCTATGTGAAATCCGAGAACCCACAACATAGGGCCATTTTCAAACTAGGGCCATAATTTGAAGTATTTTGGTAGAGGGTCACTAGATGATGCTACATGCCAAATATGAAAGCTCTAGCCCTTACGGTTTGGGACAAGAAGATTTTTAAAGATTTCCTTCTTTATCTCCATGTGAAATCCGAGAACCCACAACATAGGGCCAATTTCTACACTAGGGCCATTATTTGAAGTATTTTAATAGAGGGCCACTAGATGATACTACATGCCATATATGAGAGCTCTAGCCTTTATGGTTTGGGACAAGAAAATTTTTAAAGATTTCCTTCTTTATCTCCATGTGAAATCCAAGAACCCACAACATAGGGCCATTTTCAACACTAGGGCCATAATTTGAAGTATTTTGGTAGAGGGTCACTAGATGATGCTACATGCAAAATATGAGAGCTCTAGCCCTTACGGTTTGGGACAAGAAGATTTTTAAAGTTTTTTCTCTCGGTTGCCATGGCAACCAGAGTTCTCCATGGAATTCAAATCTTTGAAGTATTTTGAAAGTGCATCACCTAAGGATCATTTCTGTGAAGTTTCACTGAAATCTGTTGGGCGGTTTCAGAGGAGAAGAATTTTTAAGTAATTGTTCACGGACGGACGGACGGACGGACGGACGGACGGACAGACGGACGGACGGACGGACGCCGGACAACGATCGATCACAATAGGTCACCCTGAGCACTATGTGCTCAGGTGAGCTAAAAACCCTTAAACTGTACAATGGCCATTCTGACTGTTAGTATACTTCAAGCATTTCTATAATGCATTATATTAGGTAAGTCGTAGGAATCTATGTAACGCCATAGGTTTTTGAAACTCCATGGGTTTATTACAGAATACGAAAATTTTCATAAATTGGTCATCAGCTACAGCTACTAAAAATAACATATTGCAGACTGCCTCTACATCACATATCATATCCTACGGCTGATTCCGTAACTATATCTAACTTGATCGATGGATGATCATTCGAGGTTTGCCAAATGCCATCTTACACTATTAGACATATATGTATGAATTATATCGCAATCTCCACGCAGAGTTATCGTCCTTTACTCTCACCATACATCTCTGCCATGGGCTAAATGACAAGAACCTTGTCAAACAGAGGAAAGCATGTTTTGCTACTGTTTAACTGTTTTATGTGTAATACTATAAAGTAGACAAAGGAAATATGATTCTGGATACATTATAGGTGCATTGAAACTGATGAATTTACCTGTATACAATGGAACTAATTTTTCGAGCTTCTTTACTGATCAGAATCTTACGCCAACTGTAACAAAACTGGCTGTGCGCATGAATGAAGACACCAGTTTTGACACCGATTGATCTAAGTTTGTAAGATTAAAAAACAAGTTATCCTCCTTTAAAAGACATTTAAGCTTTTCAGAAAATTCCTCTTTTTTCACATTTTCTACCACGACGAGTACGTTTAAGAAGCCGTATGCTGTTTGAACAGCACACAAACAATAGATATTGGTCAAGTGACGAAAATATCACGTAATGACGGACTATTTTCTGAGCCAGCTACAGAGGTGAATAGGAATGATCTGTAGTGCAAGAGAGCGGATGTACAGAGGCAGTCGCCAATGTTTATAAGTTTAGTAGAGATGTCCGATGATTGCTCAGTAAGTTTCAGTGGCCTATAGTTAGCCCAAGAATGGTATATAGAATTTATTTCATCCGCTTGTGGTTAATATGGGGAAATATTTGCCAAAAAAAGGGAAAGGTATGCGCAAATAACGAGTGCCGTAAGGCCTTTCCCTTTTTAGACAAATATTTCCCCATATGAAAAACTAGTGATCTCTAGTCAATTAACCGATTAAGTCAGTTTTTAGCAAAGTAGAACAAAAAAGTAGTTCCAGATTTTCGTCAGGAGGAAAACATTCACTGTGACGGGGAAATAATCCCTCCCCCCCCCCCCCCCCACGCTTAAATTACGACATTTCTTTACCAATATCATTTCTGAAAATGGACACATGAAATATAATATCTAGAATTGTAGGACAACAGGCCTAGTTGAGCTAAAGAAAGAGAGGATAGAACTTACATTGATAATGCATATCTTGTGCCATAGAACACCCGCCTTTCTACAATGTAAAATGTAAAAGTGTTACATCTTCAAGCATACCTATGACTTCATACAGACGAAAGTCTCATGACGATCAGTCAGTAGTAATTTTCCTTTTGCAACAATGCTTTCAAAAATAGTCTACTGCTAGAAATACGAAAAAAGAAACCCATCAACAAAGGGTACTATTAAGGTAAGACCTGTGTAATGCACTTCCGATGAAAATTCTAATTGGCTGATAAATAAGGATAAAGAAGGATTTATGCAGAAATAATATTCTTGCACATTTCTAACGGATCAGAAATTCCGTTTATGTCTATCTTGAAATTATTCTTTGATACTTTTGTTAGTTGTCTGAAAAGGGAGGTAATTATTATATCTTTTTTAATTGAGAATATAGTGGTTTTAGATTCATAAATGATAATTCAAAGAAGGAAAAAATGGAAAAAATGAATTGGTGAAAGTAGTTCAATAATACTCATTTTTAATTATAGCTGATTTTGCAGGATGATATTTTAGTGGAAATAGCTGTTATCCATTACACAGGTCTTACCTTAAAGTTTAACATATATACTGCCAAATCCCATTCGACAGGATTTGTAAAGACTCATTTTACGACATACACAGAATATACTTTTCTGATACGTAGCATCGCCACAGATGACAAGAGAATGCTTAAGATGGATCATAGAATCAACTTTTTGTACTTAATGCCAAGTTCCATTTATTTTTCTTTTTTAGTGCAAACATCTGCAGTCAAGTGTATAATTTTCCCCGCCACATAAATAAAATATTCTTAATTAGACCGCCACGAACATGAATAGACCATTTGGTCATTGTTTAACTCATTATCACACAATCCCGATTTTAATGACCCTGAGAAAGGAGCCTCTAGAAAACATTGTGGGAAAAGGAAGAAATGCTGGTAACCAGCATTTTCTGTTTTCCCCACAATGTTTTCTACCTATCCCAAAACAAATCTTCGTGTTTCAGTCACATTTATGTTGTCGTCTGCAAATGCTTTCAATTTGGTCTGATCCAGATTTTTGTCGTTTGGTAAGGAGTTAAACATTTACGGCACAATCCCGGGTTTGAAAGAGAATGGCGTTTGAAAACAATATTGGGAAAATGACAACTGCTGGTAACCAACTCTTTCTCCTTTACCGACAATGTTTTCTACCTACCAAGGCCAGAGGTCATATTTTGTGCTATATTCACTTTGGCGTCTGCAAATGCTTTTAATTCGACCCTGTCCAATTTTTATCGTTTGATAGAGAGGTAAGGCCCAAAGCAGACTGTATTAGTTGTACGGTCAGATGGCAGGGGACTTGGAAACTTGTTCTCGGCTATAGTGAATCATGCCCTGCCACCGGACCGTACAACGATGTTTTTATTCTGTAAAGTTTTACCCTTTCAATCAGATCACGAGAAATTTCTTAGCAGTATAATAATGTCTAACGACTGGAATTGTCTTTTGGAAAAACCACTGCGGAAACCAGGGCCCAGTGTCAAGAAAAGACTTAGGTCTCTTATGTTTTTCAAATCTACGAACAGACCTATTTTTTGCTTAGGTTGGGTTTGATATTTGGTGCGAGTTTCACAAGCATGAACAGACTTCATTAACGATGTCAAAATCCGACTTGACACACAGTTTCACCTCAACTTGGCAAAATATCGCACTATAGTCTTTAAATTTAGTTAAGGGTTTTTTTTGCTTATTTGAGTCTTAACAGCTCAGGATTGGAGAGTCTGTTCATGTTAGTGAAATGCGTCTCAAACAACAACCTCAACCAAACTTAGAAAACATGAAGATATTGATGCGCAACATTAATGGCGCCGAAAATCAGTTGTTTCTGAAATAAGGCACACTGCAGCATTTCAAAACTGACCAAAGTAAATTGGTGCAGAACTTTGTGAGAAGTGAATTTAGAAGTCTTTGACAATCTGTAGAATGCAACTTAATACCTAAAAAAGAAACAATTAAAAAGACAATCACAGCCATTCTTCGGCGAAATTTAACATAGTTACAATTGGGAGCTGTGAAAAAGCAGTTGTCGAGCTATGTACAAAACCAGTTGTCATTTTACAACCAACACAAGAAAATAGTATTAAAACTAGGTTCTAAATAACACAATTGATATTAAAAAAAGGGTGTGAAATGACCAAAGTGGTTACGAAATTATCAAAGTGAGTACAAAATGGCCAAAATAAAAAGTAAAGGTGGGTATGAAATGGCTTAGGTACGAAATGACTCAGCTACGAAATGCCTGGAAGCGAAAGAAACAATATGGCTGCCTCCATAGGTACTTTTCAAAACCGAATAAAAAATATAGTGCCGCCGCTCATGCAGTGCTACATTGAGTCCATTGACAGATTATGAAAATGGTCTCGGGTCTTGTACTGATGAACCCATGGCAGACAAGACAAAGTGAGCTGCAGCCGTTGCGTTAATGAAAAGCAATATAAAGGTGACGTAGAAGATGGTTTTTTAGATTAAATTTCACTAAATAAATCCGTATTTCAATTTTTGATATCTGTGACTGTTGATAACTGTAAGTGTTGATACTAAAAGCAATGAGCCCCGGAACTCACTAGTAATCCAAAGATTTTGTGGCGCTTCCCTAAACAACAAAACTCTCTCTGTTTTTGAGAACAAAATGCAAAGGATAATTTTTGACGATATAGATACTTACAAAGTTGATATTCGTTCTCACAGTACGCCGATTTAAGGGCATGACGGGTCGGAAATTTCCCGCCATCAAAGTACGAGGGTGGTTGGGGTCCCTCTGTCGGAGGTTTCGTAGGGATTTTAGCTGAAAAGAAATACATAATGTATGACATGTTTTATGAATAGAGGTCTTAAAGCATCTGCGAAAAGTTTCGAACCAGGCCAGCCTGCGCAGTTCGCGCAGGCTGACCTAGGCCGAAACTTTTCGTTATTGGTCCGTGAATTTTCCATAAATTATGTCCAAGGAAATGGTACCTTCAGATCCAATGGACTGTTATACCCAGTGGACTTTTATGACTCCGTAATCATTTGACGACTTACATGGTTTTGGGCTCTTGGAAAAATTTTCTTGGTGTCCAAAGACCATTTTGCTCTATGATTCAATTGTTTGTTAAAAGAAATAGATTTTATGTATCCATAAATATGTGGTGACTTGCATGATTCTGTGGATTATGATGATGCGTTAAAAATACCTCGGACAGAATTGAATACATGACAACGAAAATTTACCATGTGAAATGGTCACATTCAATGGCTCAGTGCAAAAAGTTGTACGAGAAAAAGAGTTTATTTGATTAGCTTTTGGTTAATATGGGGAAATACTTCCCCATATCAACCACAAGCTGATGAAATAAATGATATACTCTATTTCCTCTGATTATTTTGTCAACGAATGACACTTTTAATACTTTTAACAGTAGAACAAAGAAAAAGTAGGTCCAGATTTTCGGCAGGAGGAAAATGTTCACTGTGGCGGGGAAATAATTCCACCCCCAGCTTAAATTTTCTTTACCCATATAATTTCTAAAAATAGACACATGAAATATAATATATATGAATAAATAGTTTATCTCAAAATAAAAGCCTGCATATGTGTGGTCAAAAATAAATTGAAATCGCCTTCTGCTCGGGGAGACTTAATTTACCACAGCCTCGAACAGGTTTCCAAGTCCCCTGCCACCTGATCGTACAACGAAGTTATTTATACTGCATGGTTTTACCATTCCAACGTTTTAAAGCGAATTTTAGCTTTTTTAATTGAGTATATACGCTGACGATGTGTAATTTCCCTTCGGATGCCCTAATTCAATGAAAACTGACGTGACGTCACTGAAACCTTGGTAATACGTGCTAAAAGGTGCAGCTTGGCGCATAATCTTGATGTCAATCTTGATCTACGCCGCCATCTTGAATGTTATGTTGATAGTGAAGTCACGTATACGGAGCTAGCGAAAGGGAAACTACTTTTACGTTGGGTTTTTGTCAGTCTACATGATATGTTCGGCGCATTTAATCCAATCAGATCCCGAGAAATTTCTTTGCAGTATAACAAATATTCCTACGCCACTTAACGCGACCCAATGACCTATTTGCAGACAGCGTTTACCGATATCAGACTGCACAAAACATGCAGTCTGATCTTGGACCTATATTGGTTGATAATGAGATATTTTTAATTTAATTCTGAAATATCAACAACTGGGTTTAATTATCGGCTTGAAGATTTGACTTAACCTTTAGCAAACGACAAAAAATTTAAACTCACTTGCAGACGACAAAATAAACGTAACTCGAAAACTTAAATTTGTTTCCAGCTGGATAGAAAACATTGTGAGAAAAGGAGAAAATGCTGGTAACCATCATTTTCTCCTTTTCCCACAATGTTTTCAAAAAGCTTCTTTCTCAGGGTCGTAAAAACCAGGGATTGTTTGGTAAAGGGTTAATTAACTTATATGGGGGTTACAGACGTATCGCCGGATTCTTTTAAAATTTACCATACTTTCTATCTGTCCCTCAATTTCAGGAAAATCATTTCAAACTTAACGGCGTAAAAGAGCTTTGATTACAGAGTAAAACTTATTGAAAATTGTACAAGTGACAGGCAGGTTTCAATTTACTTGAAAAGCAGATACCTTCGTAGGCGTAAGATAGAATTTCATTGACGATAACATTCTTTTTTTCTATCAGTGTCAATATTGCAGTCCTATTGCAATGGAAAAAAATGTGAGATGTGGAAAGTCGATGAGGCATGCTTTCGGTAAAAGGGGGCTTAATGCATCTTTGTGATGCTGGCTACTATACTGACACCACTCTTCCAACACAAAATAATTTTTGAGTAAAATTACACTTTAGGATATGAAAACAAAAACAATCAGTTTTATTTCGTGCTTTCCGGTATGATATCGAGAAATAGCAGTGAAAATATTTTTCGATCTTACACTGGTACCACCAGTGTAAATACCGATTTTCATGTTCTTGCTGCCTAAGTTAATTGCGCGTGCCTCACAACCAGATGGGAACTATGACGTCATATACCTTACATTTCTCGTAAAACGTAACATTGTAATACGTTGCTATGCGGAAGGGGCACGCCACGGGGAATAACGAACGGAAAAGAACTGTACTGGATTTTGATAAGCCTCCTCCCAGAAATGGTTAAAAGCATGAAATAAATAGAATATTTGTTTTTTCGAATGGAAGATCGAAATTTATTTTATCGAGTGAACACGATCAGTAATACTTTCACTCGTGGAAGCGACACTCTTTAAAATATTACCGATTATGTTAACTCGATGAAATAAATTTCGATCTTTCACCGAAAAAAAGAAACCAAATATCCTCTATTTATCCAATCTTTTCATGTGGTGCATGTCCTAACTATGTATAGCAGCCAATTTACAATTTTGTTACGCCTGACTGAACACCCATTCCTGTGTAAAATGCCCCATTTCTGTGTTGCAAATGCACAACTTGCAAAATTTGTAACATTTGAGTGTACAGAAAGTTTGCCACACGAAGGTCAACAGTAGTGGAGATTTTAAAACATTCTTTCCTGAAAAGTCCAGATTAACGAACGCACTGCACAAAAAAATAAACGGGACACCGCGGTAAGTGACAACAATATAGTTCCTCATTCAAATAGCAAGAACTCAGTGTGATGACTAGCATAGCACAGTGCATCAAGGGCCTGTATTCATCAACCATTCTTGAGAAAATTCTTAGTTTTATTCTCCAACGTTTTCTAAATTTGTAAGAAACACAACTTTCGATTGGCTAAACCGAATGGTTTAGCCAATCAGAAGTTGTGTTACAAGTTACAAATGTAGAAAAATTCTGGAGAATAAGACAAAGAATGGTTAGTGATTATACAGGCCAATGTTATGCATTAAACACCCCTTTTCTTGATCTACGCACTTTTAAACTTTTAAACAACTAGGCCACTGGTCCAAGCTGCAAAATGCACAGGACTTAAATATGTCGTGTTTGCGTGTTAATGACTTGAAAAACAAGAAAACGAACAGTTAAACCTGACACTCAAATCTCTCTCCCTGTCTGTAAAATACATGGCTTAGCAAGTCTAACTCTTTTACAGCCGTAAAAAATGGGAAGTTTGAGAAAGTCCTAGGCTTAAATCTTGATTTCGTCCTTCAAGGAATAAAATAAACTAAATGCGATTGACAAACAAGCTGCAATTTGAGCACCAAACAAACAATTGAATCCCCTGAAATAATGTCGAACTGTTAAAACCTTTGTTTTATGTTGACGTCTTTTGACGCACTTTCCTGTAAAGTCGCTGGAAAATAATGTGGCAAATGGATTAATTAAGCGTGTCAGTAAAAAAAAGGAAATATCGACAGAGATAGTTAAGCAAGCCCAAATGTTAGACCAGAAACAGCTAATAAACTACTTAAATCCATTGGGCCTGCTATGGAATTACCTGACAAATCCGAATCACCCACCCATATCTAGTAGAGATATCATTTTGAAAATACTGCGGGAATAGCAAGAATTGAAAAACAAATACAATTGCTCCATCTCCCACATTATTTCTACGGCATTCAAAAACAATATTCCTACCAGTATACAATGAAACGAACTTCTAAACGGCCACTTTTGTTTCTCCTATAAATTGGAGCAATTAAAAGAAATATTAATAAAAACAAATTGTGACATATAGATCTACCTGGGTCCCGTTTTACTAAGATAGTTACGAACAAAATTTTCGTAAGTTTTTACGTAAGTCTAAAAAAAGTGCGTAAGTGCGTTTTACTAAAAAAGTTCGTAAGAGATCCGAGCGTAAGTTTTTGCGTAACTTTACGTAAAAAAAAAACTACCGTAACTCTCGCGTAAAAATGGCTGACAACAGAGGCAAAGTGCGGGCCGAAAGAGTTTTTCGTGAAAGTACAAACTGGTTAGACGAATTAAGTGAGAGAGAGGTAAAGGAAAAGTACCGTTTGACGAAAGATAGAATCCGGTGGCTTAACGAATTGATAAGGGACGAAATTGAGCCCCAAACCAACAGGAGCCATAATTATGTCTACATAGATCTATATGAACAATACAATCAACTATCTAAACTTGAGGCTAAGCGGACGTTGTGTTCTTTCTAGTTACCTTTTCATAGATAATTTGTAAAGAATAAGCATGCGTACATACCGTCGGCAGATCTGTTCTCGATGAGTATCTATCTGTTGCAGATACAAGACTTGGTTTATCCTATGTTTTTTGTTAGATATGAATCGAATGACGCCAACGTTTTGTGACCTACTTATTGGAGCACACACACACACAAAACAGTGAATCGAATGACGCCAACGTTTTGTGACCTACTTATTAGAACACACACACAAAAAAAAAAAACAACAGTGTCGCAGCTGTTAATTTTTTTAAAATATATATTTCTGGTTTCCCAGTTCTAGGCTTGTTTCTAATATCGTTCCTATCACGCCAACATTTCAAAAATTCTTAACACAGTATATTCGCTTCCTTCGATCCTTTCTCCAATAGTTCTTTCACTATATATATTCCATCAAATCCACGATAACTTTTTTCTGGGCATTATAGTCCAGTCAAACTAACAGATGGGTTGGAACTAATTGCAAAAGTTTTTATTTTTACATTCCACGAAAGAAAACGAACGTAATAATCATAAGAAAAAAGTTGCACTGAAAATTCATTGCCCGAAAAGAGTTATTTGTAATTTAAAATTGCAAATTTCGGTAAAAATATAGGTGCTCAACGATGGCCCGAATAGCCGCCGTATTCAATACTATGCAACTTACGTCACAGTTATCACGCGCCATTCTGTGAGTTAAATGTAAACACAGAGGAGGATGACCAGCAAAATGTACTTTGACTAAGAAATTTAATCTACCGATGTATGAACGAAACTTCTACCGTGACTTTAAAGGTATTTATCTCTCACTCACTGGTATTTTTTATAACAGATTGATGTTTAAATTCGAAAATCGACTTCAATTTTTAGGTCCACTATTTCAAAGTCGTCGATGACCAACTGACGAGTGTCAGATCATGTAATACCCACTTCATTGTTTACAAAATTGTACATCAGCTTTATAGATCGCCAAAATGTCATTTATAAGATAACAGAATGAATTTCCGAGCCATCTTTTGTGTCAGTGCCAGGTGTGAAAGAAACCTAAAGATGTTGATGAAATTTGATGACGTCACTACAAGCGATGGTTGCAAATAAAGTACAGTAGCGCTTTAGTGCCTGAATTTCAGCGCATTGTTATCGATTTCCCGAAATTATTTCTTTTAGTGTGTAATTACTATTACTGTTTACTATAAACATTTTAGGTTTTCTTTTTAAATGTATTGTATTCAAATATTCTTTTCAGTTTATTTGTACTTGAATCGTCTCATTCAAATAGATAAATAATATTTAAGCTGAAAATAGATTGAATGAACTAATTAATTTCAAACCCAAGTAGTTGAGCATTCATAACAACAAGATGAATGGTAGTCTAATTCATATCGATTTTACAACAAAAGTTGAAGCACGTTAAAACTTTTATTCAGTGTTTGATGATTTAGCAGGCTTTTCTCGTTTTCACCAATGTTTCATCGATGGATATGACAGCAAACTTTACTTAATCATGTAGTCCATTGGTCTCAATGTCCTAAACTCCCTATCAAAAAGATACTTGCATGTGACCAATGACGCTAGTAGGATTTAATTCAAGGTCGCTTTGATTAAAAATCAAACCCTTCGGCAATGAAACAGGTGATCTTGCATAAGTGCTGAAAGCTGTGTAGTCCTACTATAGTTGTAGTACGAAAGCATGCTTCTTTTCTTAACAGAATTATAATGTTTATCTTTAAGCATTCCCTGTGACCATGAAACACAAAAGAAGATGCTACATGTACACAACTTATGATAATCAACAGATTTAGATTATAAGGAGATTTTTATCACAAATGTAGCGTTTTCCTCTTTTAGAAAAATGGCTGATGTCTTCAAAATAGGAATTTACTGGCAAATACGACCAATGATGCCAGTAGAATTTCATTCAAAGTCCCCTTGATTAAAAATCCATCTGTGTTTCATTGCCCTTCAGCAATGAAACACAGATGGTCTTACATTAGTGCTGAGAGCTGTTTAGACTTGCTATACTTGTAGAACAAAAGCATGCTTGTTTTTTTAACACAGTTATAATATTAATCTTTGAGCATTCCTTGTGAATCTGAAACAAAAAATGAGATATTACATTTATACAACTTATGATAATCAACAGATTTAGATTACAAGGTGATTTTTATGACAAATGCAGTGTTTTCCCTTTGAGAAAATGACTGATGTGTCCAAAAGAAGAATTTACTGGTGAATCAACTACAATTGGGAGAACCAATGAATGAATACTATAAGATTTTTCAGCCTAAAAATTGGAGCAAAAGATACGCCAAAATATGACAATAAAGCAAAATATCGACTTATTTTATCAAAATAAATTCAGTAAAATTCTGCCAATGAAAAAGCAGATACCTTGAGAAAACGAACAATAGACCTTACCCATTTAAAAGCTAATGTATGTTTTGATTAATCTATTGATTGGTACTTTCTGAAAAGTTTCTGAAAGTGGTATGACTTGAAGATATATAATTTGTTTCTCTACTGTATAAACGTAATACATTTAAAACAACACTGGTTGTAATTTATAAGAATTAGCCCGAAAATAACAAGTTTTGAATAAATTTTCCCTTTATGTAATTAAGTGGTATTACATTCAGAGATACATATGTTTTCAATACCTTGCTAAAGCATTTTAAATAGAATATGATACAAAAAGAAAAGTTCTCCAAAAATAAAAAATTCCTTGAATTTATCAAAACTTGCCAGCTTTGTTTCATTAACAAAATTGTGAAGTTAGTCCTTGCTATGGGATGTTCTCTATTTCCTCAAGAAGAGCACTGATTTATAAGGTCTACGGCCCCTAACTCTCATATTAAAAGACAGAAGCTTCCGAAATGGGCCGAAAAGCCTTTACGAAAACAATCAATGATACATGATGTATACCGATGAGTTAATGAGTCTCCAGCCCTTAACTCTCATAATAAGATGCGGATGCTGCCTAGAATGGCCGAATAGCCTTTATGAAAACTTCTATGTTTACCATGGGTTAGGGGCGTAACCCTTAAGTAGATTATTGCTGCACAAGGCTTTGCTTGGCGTCCATGCAAAGCAGTGTTATTTATGGAACGGAGGAGAAAAGATTACCATGGCCAAACAGACACATCCATTTATACAGGCTTCAAATGAACTGTTTTCTGTTCTCAAATGAGTATAGGATTCCATTATCTACACCAGAGGCTCGTAGCACTAGAGTTTGGTGTTGGAAGAATGAACATGTTAGTGATGCTTGTATTATCGAGCATGACCATAAGGATGGTTGATCAGTTCACTTATGGGCAGGCGTAAGCCAATTACTAGTAATCAAAAACACAATGCCCTCTTCAAAGAAGTTTGGCGATGTGGGTTTTTTTTAGGTCAAACTTTAGACAAGCATACAATATATATAGTGGTACTGCTGCATGTACAGCTGTTTTCACATGAAACTTTTTTTTTTTTACAGAACTACATTAAATTGTTTTATAGGGTGCATTATCTATTGATATGGCACTAAGTGAGCATGTCGGGGATGACTCGAAAATAATCTGTGTATAACAGCGCTAAACCCCAACAATCCCTCTATAACTTTGCATAGCATATCTGGGGGAACTGAACTACATTCTAGATCACTGAACAACCTCACAGTGTTGTAAGTGAGGCGAAGCAGGCAAGGTTTTATAAATGCAAAATATGTTCATATATGCGATGTTAATCATGTGATTATGATTAGTTTCTTTGTATTTGTAAAGCCATTCCCCGGTAATATAGTGGACTAAACTTGAAGGAATCTCCGGATGAAAAAAAAAACGACTTTGTAAGAATGATAAGTATATGAAATGGTGGCGATTGGCTGGGGGGAAGGTGGGAATGGGAACTACCCGTTACTGGCAATTTCCCTCTTTTCCTCAATGTATACAACTGTTGAATGCTGTAGAAACTCAATAGTCCAATGGGGGCGGGAGAGAAAGATTAAAATTCAATAGTGACAAGTACTAATTTAACCCTTTACCCAGGACGAGAAAATTAGATTTTTCCAACTGCTAAGCACTTGTACTCCAAAACTTAAATGTGTCTCAAATGTCAGAGTTTGTGAGTGAAAGGACAGAATCCAATGTGCAGGAGAGGAAATGCTGGTTATCAGGGTTTTCAGAGCTTGATTTCGATTTAAATATTGACAGTGTTGTACTTGAAATGAAGCTGCTAAAAGTTTTGCTTCCAAACTTTGTTCCAGACTAAAGACGCCGAAATTGTTTACACTGCTAAATCTAAAGTTCCTCCAGATGAAAAAATACATGTGACACGTTTATACAGGTTTTCACGTTTTCTGCGCATGCCATATTCTTCGAAGATTCGACCTGTCTTATATGGCGCATCACTCTCCCCCGATATTGGGGAGATTGCAGTAATACGCACTATGAAGTAGCAGTGGAGAAAATGGCTTCTATCAATACGTTTGAGGAAAAAGCAGGCCTGTTTTAGCTCCAGATTTATCCAAACTGCTGAGCATACCTGAATGAATGGCACCAGGTAGCGTTTAACTAAGTAAAGATTTATTTCATTTTGAAATTCAAAGTAACAGTTGTCGCGTAGAAAAGTAGTCCCGTTTTGTACCCAGGATGCCCAAATTAGATAGATGAGTACTTGTAGAATGCCATCTAACAGGAGATAATGCAGGTTTTTATTGAAGAAAATACTTTGGATATAAGAGAACTAGCTCGTCTTGATCCACTCTCGCCTAAAATTTCTCAAAACTTTTCAAAATGCATGTATGTCAGACAAGTAAAACATGGGATTGTTAATAAAGGGTTAAAAAGTGAAATTAAAAAGGGAAATGTTGCAATATTGGCAACTGTAGTGCTGTAAGAATTCTAAATTTGTTTGTTCCTTTGCAATAATTTATATCAAAAGGCAAAATTTTAATGTTTTGGGGCTATGACAAAGGCTCAGATACATGTACTATTTACTATAGATCTATATATAGTTACCGCTCCCTCTACTGTGGATCTGCATTTTGCATTATACACGTGTGCATGATAATGATGTTTAGCCATATACAGGTTTTATCTCAAACAGATATATGTATCATATGTATTTAATGTGTTGCAATTCACTAACTTACAAAAAAAAAGTGAAAAAATGCATCATAGGCTAAGTGGGTGGAGTAAATTAACACGGTTTTGCAACAGTCAACTTCTATTTATTTTCTTGTTTTAATCTGAAAACAAACGATATTTACATTACAATCTGTCTTGCAATACTAATTTCACAAATTAAGTAACAAGACATCATTTTCCGTTGAGTAATTTGCAATAAATGGCATTTTGTTGAAAAACTAGACGATGATGGGAAATTTATGGTGGACCTATTCGAAGACATTTTTTGGTAACTTCCCCTCATAGTTCAGCCTGCAACTTTTTTCTTGAGATTAACGAGGTATCACATGAAACAAAAATGACAAAATCATTTCTTTTGCAATTAGTTCCAAGTTTGGTGCTTTTTTCGGCTAGGTTGACTGGCCTATTAGCATTTTTTAACCTAATCCCCGCAATACAAAAGTTTAACTCCGTCATGAAACAAGAAGTCAAATTCATTTATGCAAGAGTGATTTTTCCGTTTACTCAGTGTACTAAATTTAACTCAGTGGCCTTGGCTTCCAAGAAATCGATCGCTGACGTATTGAATGATGTAACTGATGACGTCGACCATTCAGACTCTCTGTTCACTGTTGGCATTTTATTTTTAGGTGCAAATAAAGTTAAATATGCATCATCTTATCAAGGATTATTCGTTAGTTTCCTTTTTGCAAGTTTTTTAAAGAAAAAGAAATTGATCTTTTTGCATTTGACTGATTCAGCGATGGAACTCTAAATATAGCCCATAAACAGTATGCATGAAATCTAAAATTAGATACATGTACCTACAACAATTTGGAAAAACCGAAAGTAGTGCTATTGCGTGAACATCGAAAAATAACATGCAGTTTTTTTCATCACATGACCCGATTCTGACCCATCAAAAAACGATTTTACACAATGAGTGCATTTATTACGGTATATCATTATTGTTCTTCATGGATACCTATTGAAATTAGATACTATGAAGCGTAATTATGATTTTCATGGGTTTTCATGATATACTGTACGTGTGGGGAGTGCCCGTTTTACAATTACTGTAGGCACAGGAATAGCGGAATATTTATAATAGAGAGTGTCCACTTCGGCTGACATTCACCTACTTTCACTGACTAAACGTCCGATTCCTCCACAAAAGAAAAACCGTCTTTTTTGAAGAGTTACGAAAAAAATATGGCGCGAACGCTCACGCTAAACTTACGCAAGGTTAGTAAAACGCACTTAAGAATTACGTAAGTTTTTCGTAACCTTAAAGATACGCAAAAACTTACGTAAATGTTAGTAAAACGGCACCCAGGACGTTAACCATGGTATTGTGATGAAAAGATTCTCGATTTTGGAAACAGAAGGTCTTTCTTTTTTTTTAAAAAAAAAGAGGGGGGGAACTAGTTGATTGCGCATACGCGGTGACTGCCAGCCAAAACAGTTTAGAAAAAGAGAAACATAGAACACTGAACTTTTCTAAGCAATAAGAAAAAACATAAAAATTATCTTCTGTGAAAAAAATGTAGATCTAATCCGAAAAAAAAAACAAGCATGAAGTTTTCATAAACTTGATTTTTCAATCTACAATGTTGAATGAATGAAAGACAACAATTTTTTTTTTATTCAATCAATTCACTTCAGAATTTGGCTCGGGTATATTTACAGACCGGTCAAACATTTTGCAAAAAATGAAACCAAATAATCTGTCCCTTTTATAGGCAGCGGACGGGAGAAAAGCTCTATGAGCAATTACAGCTTAAAAGTGGCCGTTTAGAAGTTCGTTTCAGTGTATGGTCACAGGTACGAAAACAACCCTACAAAAAGTGCAATATTGCACTCATTTGCCACAGAACTGAGCATGTGAACAATATCATTTCATTTTAGACCTGACCTTTAGTTTTTTTCACTGAGGAATCAGTGCTGCAGAAGCACCTACCATCGATCTTCCATTTGGGACTAGTTATGACAACTAGGCTTTGGAAGCATATCGGTGTAAGAGCGGCCATATATACGATTGATTGTAATACGTCGCTCTATTTATTTCAGCCATATCACGGCGACAGTTCGCGCATTCATGAATGCAGGTCTTGGGTTTACCAGTGCTAGGCTGGGGCTCTAAAGTGTTTTGTATAGGGACACTCCAATAAATATCCAATGCTGCCAGTGAGGCTCGAATCCAAGGCCTCAAGCAAACGAGACCAACACTTTGCCATTGAGACTCGCAGGACCCCTGGCCCAAAACGACAACAGATCATACAAGATGTGGAACGTCACCTGTACAAAGTTGGTTTCTGAAAGTATTTACTTATGGTTGCGTTTTTTATAACAATGATAGAATTAGACTCATAAATAAATTTAAAAGAGTTACACCAACTAATCGAAAATTGAATTTGACTTTTTTGTACTCTCTAATATTCACCTATACGCAGTCTGCAAGTGAGCATTGTGTCACGTCAAGCACCTTAAGATTAATCAAGTAACTTAAACACTTTATGAATAATTGAGATGGTGCATAAATCATTGGTTCGTACTTATAACGCCTGTGACGAGGGAATTGCCTGGCCATTTAGATACTAGCAGGTAGACAGAGCCCAAGGAAATATTACAACGGTGCTTTTGGGGGTGTGGAAGGGGGGGGGGGGCAACTTAAGCCTTTATCACACAATGCCCACTTTAAACGCCAAACGGAAAGAGTGCTTTTGAAAACATTGTGGGAAAAGGAGAAAATGCTGGTAACCAGCATTTTTCTCCTTTTCCCACAATATTTCCAACCCTGTCAAAGAAGCTTTGAACCATTTGCGACACCTTGAAATAACCGTCTGCAAATGCTTTGAATTTAGACAAGGCTAAATTTTGTCGTCTGGTAATGGGTAGATCGTAAAGTGATTTTTATTGCTGATTCGGAATAGAGGGCAATGCCATCGAGTCCTTGCTTCATGAAACAAACTATGCAACAGAGGACTGTGTGATAAAAGCATGCTGGACCTTGACAGGAACCGGTGGTATTGCCGTCAACAAACAAGGTGTTGGCTTGAGTCCAATTACATCTATGTACACGTGAACAAGGGGAACCCAGAACTCTACCTTGCAACACAGAATGTGGGGTAAAGCTTTAGTTTTGGCTACAACTGCATAGATATTTTATTGCCTGACATTCAGGCCCTGCATATAAGTCATTCTAATAAACAAAGGTAAACAACTATAGTAAACTCACAGAAATGTGTGTTGTTATTTGCCCTTTATCTGAAATGTAGGCATTCGGAATATTGAGCAAACAGAGTACTTGTTTTAGCAGGTTTTACTTGGTTTCTTTAATGAAAATGCTCTTCTAAAGGACTGATACCAGTCCAGGATATTTTAAAACGAAGTCATATAACTCTTCACATTGTCCGCGCAGGCTAACCAAAGTCAAAACGTTTTGCTATCGGTCGAAAGTTTCTGCTTGTCAAAAGACTTGCGTACAAATTAGTCGGTCGTTACGCAAAAACGATTTTATGCATCCATGGCTAAATGATTCCGTGCTTAGTATGTTTATCAAGGAGATGCCTTAAACCCCGTTTTCCAGTGTGACAGTCAACTACATAAATAAAAAAAAATGTTTAGACTTGGACATAGGATGGTTAAACATATGTGAACCGTCACGCAAAAAAAGGGGTCATATTGAAACTATGTACATCAATTAGATGAAAACAGATCAACGATAGTGCAGGTCAGTTTCGGTTGATAATTTAAAAATGATTGTATAGCAAGGTATAATGACCACTTTTCATACAGAAAATGTAATTAAAGCGAAAAGTGTCAACACTGGTCAGCCTGCGCAATTCGCACAGTCTGGCCAGGGTTGACACTTTTCGCAGTTCGCAGAAGGTTCCTTTTTGCGTGATGGGTCACAAATGTAAATATCAGGAGTGTTATTCACCAACAATTCTTAAGAACTTTCTTTGTCTCTTAGTTTTACTCCAACATTTTCTAAATTTGGAAGTAACATAACATCCGATTGGCTAAACCGTTCGGTTTAGCCAATCGGATGTTGTGTTACTTTCAAAATTTGAAAATATTCGGTAGAATAAGACAAAGAACGTTCTTAACAAGAGTTGATAAATACAGATCTAGACCCAGATCTATCATTAAAACTATCGAGGTTTTTACTTACATATTGTCCGTTAAATGAACTTTTAGTTTTCTATCCCTGACAAAACCGATGAAAGGTTATTTTTGGACTTAGATATTATAATCAATCATCTGTCAGACACGAAACCGTAGACTTCTTAACCCTTTACCCACACAGTCCCAAGTTGCAACGAATTCGGAGAGAGAAAAAGAAAACTTTTCAAAACATTGTGAGAAAAAGAAGAAAATGCTGGTAATCAGCATTTTCCCATATTTCAATAATATTGTCCCCCATCCGAATTACAATCTCATTATTTTAGAAATGTTTGATCAGTCGCCTAAAAGTGCTTTCATATTGGTCAAGTGAAGAATTCCGTCGACTAACAAGGAGTAAATATATTCTCACCTGAAACAAAATTACAACATGTAATTGGCTTGCAATACGCGAAAAGGGGCATTAGGATATTTGCGTAAAGTGTCGTCTCGGATCAGCCTGCGCTGTCCGCGCAGGCTAATCCGAGACGGCACTTTACGACTACATAAGATTTTGTGCTACAGAAGACTTATGCAAAACAGAAAATTATATAAAAACGGAAAGTATCGTCTCGAATTAGCCTGCGCGGACTGCACAAGCTGATCCGAGACGACACTTTACGCAAATGTCCCAATGCCCTTTTCGCGTGTTGCAAGTACTATACAGTGCTGTTAAATAAGCTGTAATTAGGTTTAAAACGTGAATTCATGCGAAAGGAGAAATTGCTACACATAACGTTTTCAAAAGTGGTTTACAGCAAGACGAGGCAAAAGAATATTTTTTAGACTTGTCCAAATTGAAAGCATTGGCAGATGACCGATTAAATTAACCCCTTCCCAAACAACAGATTTTAGACTCTTCCAAACTGAAAGAGTTTGCAGACAACAATTTTAGATTTGATTAAAATAGTAGAAAGTTCTCCTAAAGGGTAGAAAACACTGTGGGAAAAGGAGAAATTGCTCGGTACGAGCAATTTCTCCTTTTCCCACAGTGTTTTCAAAAGAGTTGTACTACAGACACGTAAAACCCAGGGCTTGATTGGGAAAGAGTTAAGCTGAAATGATGGCGACTGTGTCTTACAATGTAGAAAACCTTGTGAGAAAATGGAGAAAAAATATTTTTCCTTTTCCCACGAGGTTTTCAAGAAAACCTTTTCTCTGAGTCGTGTGATAGAGAGTTAGATCTTAACATTGAAATAAACCAACACTCTAAGGCGAGCCATCTGATTGGCTAATTCAGAACCTTTCAGCCAATCAGATTGTTGGTATAGAAATGTATAATCATTAAAACTCAATTTAGAACGTTGAGTAAATATGGATACTGACCTTTCGCAATTTTCGAAACGCTCGTTAATGACTATAACAGTTAACGTCTACTTGGGTTCTCTTGCAAAATGGATTTAAAGGTGGCCCTTCAGATTTTGGGACGAAATTTTTACAAATATACAAATAATTCATCCTTATACTCCAAGGGCCTTTTAATTTTCATTCATAAAACCCCAGTAGTCGAAAACCATCCCACAACGACACCGACGGGAACCATGGTCTATTTTTAGATGAGCAACTTACTCATTTACATACTTTACATACCGGAAACACACAAATGACACTTCAAACATAGCATACGAAGAAGAAATTATGGAAAATAATTACATGTTTGTTATGTTATGGAATTAAAGTGTCATTAGTCACGTGCCAGTCACTTTACATTCCCACAATGTTTTCTTTATTCTTGGCGCTAAATCTAAAAACACCTTAAGAGGCTACGAAGCCTTTTAAGGGAATACAATCAAAAACAAACAAAAAAAAGGTTTTTTTTTTTTTATTTTATGATTCTTAATTATTGATGATTTGTATTGTTTTTTACATATAGATTTCAGTCATATACATATTATTTAATTTGGTGAAATGTGAATATTCTAAATACCATCCTTTAAGGTAGTGGACCCATAACACTTCTAGTGCAGCATGCCATAAAATTTCTTGACCGCTTATAAAGACAGATTTATACAGATATAATACTTTGGCACATTTTTAACCGACCAGAAATTCTTTTGATGTTTATCTTGAAATTATTTGTTGATACTTTTGTTAGTTTCCAGAAAAGGGAGGTAATTATCATGTCACTTTGTAATGAGAATATAGTGGTGTTAGTTTTATAAATGATAATTCTTGGAAGGACAAAAAGGGAAAAAGTGGCTCGGTGAAAGTATTACAATAATACTCATTTTTAATCCAGGCAAATTTTGTAGGATAATATCATAATGGAAATAGCTGTATTCTATTACGGGTCCACAGTACGTTAAAGCATCTTTGTGATGCATTGTACTAA
Organism: Tridacna crocea; assembly: GCA_943736015.1. NCBI lineage: Eukaryota > Metazoa > Mollusca > Bivalvia > Cardiida > Cardiidae > Tridacna > Tridacna crocea. Next base: position 51,417,181 of record OX031063.1, read on the forward strand.
CCAAGCAATCACGTGACTATGCATCATTACAACCGATTTTATCTAATAACCTGCTGAGTAAGGAGGTAAAATAGTCCTTGGACATGCAGAAAATTTACCAATAGCAAAATGTTTCGACTCAGGTCAGCCTGCGCAATCCGCGCAGGCTGACCTGAGTCGATACTTTTTGCAGATGCATTCAATAGCCTTTTCCAAAGAGCGTAGCTCCATTTCGAGCGAAAGCTGTACACTTGATTATTTTCTTTCCCCCATATATTCGAATAAGACCGGTCTAAAAGTTGCACTAATGGGCAAAGCTTTCAATCCACAAAGGTATAATCTGGACAGAGCGATTGATGATCCTTCAGACCTGTATTCAGTAAAGTCTCTTACAGATATAACCCCGTGGAATAACAAGTAATTACCAATGTACAGAATAATCGGTTGAACGCTCTCAATTGCTGCTAATCATTGGTGTCTACATGACGGTATCGAAAGAAAGTCAGTACAAATAATCTTCATATGAATTTATCGTTTAATCCCTTTACCACACTATCTCGTTTTTAAAGATCCCGAAGAAAGCACCTTCTGAAAGCATCGTTTGAAAAGTAGAACATGTTTCACAGTGAGGCTTATCAAAATACTGCAAAGAAATTTCTCGTGATTTGATTGGATAGTATGTCCCGAAAATATATATCGTGAACTCTGGCAAAACTATCATAAAAGCAGTTTCCCTTTCGGGAACCCCGTATACATGACCACACTATCGACCATTATCTCCCGCTAGATGGCATTCTGTAAATACTCATCTATCTGATATGGGCATCCTGGGTACAGAACCGAACCACTTTCCTACGCGACAACCGTTACTTTGAATTTAAGACAAAAAAAAAAGGTTTACCCAATAAAACGCTACCTCGTGCAATTCATTCAACTATGATCACCAGTTTAGATAAATCTGTTGCTAAAGCAGGTCTCATTTCTCCTCAAACGTATAGATACATAAAAGCTATTTTCAACATTGCTACTTTATAGATCGTAATATTACAGTCAACCCGCTTTCGGGATAGTAGTGATGCGTCATATAAGACAGTCGAATCTTCGAAGAATATGACATGCGCAGACAACGCACTATCGACGCAACATCCAAAATGGCGGCGTCGGTCAAGATAAACATCAAAATTATGTGCCAAGCAGCACGGCTCAGCACGTATTACCAAGGTTTCAATGACGTCAGTTCCCAGAGACATCAGTTTTCACTGAATTGTGCATTCAGGAGGGAAAATCTACTTCGTCAGCGTACTCAATTTTAAGCCAAAAAAATCAGTAAAATTCGCTTGACAAACTTTGGAATAGCAGATTTTTCCTTTTCAGTTCACTGGTCGAAAATTTAAGTCTTCGTTGCAGATTTTACGAGAGAATTTTTTTCAGCCCAATGGTCTATCGTGCATAGAGGAATGTAACGTATTCAAAGCAAAGTAGAAAAGTAGTCCGGTTCAGTACCAATGATGCCTAAATTAGATAGATGAGTATTTGTAGAATGCAATCTAGCGGGAGATAGTGCTTTTTCGTTGCTTACATGTATTCAAAAGCAGTAAATTGTATCATTTGTGACGTCGTCTTCACTGAAAATGTCTATATGGCGATCTACATATTCGAATAACAAAGATTTTACCGTGAAACATCATGAAATACACCAGGGGGTCTGAACCGGGCTAAGTGATTGATGGTTATCTAGGCCTACTAACAGACGATGCGATCCGTGATACACACGCCTCGAGAGAATAACGGCCACCAATTAGAAACAGATAGACCTATGTAGATCTATCTAGATCATTCATCTACATTCCTTCACTTTTCTTTGCTCGAATGTTAAAAAAAACACGGGACATTGCGTCAATTCTTACGTCACAGTATTGACATATTCTCCCGCAGTTTTCAACATTTTTTCAGTTACGTCGCGGCTGCCACTGCACCTATCCATGTTTTCCTGAGGTTCTTTTTACCATTCCTATGCACAATATTCTTTCTTAGCCACTTGCTACTTTTCCACATAACTATAACGGAAACAAAGATCAGCGGCGGGTGAGGAATGAATCCTGAAACAGTGACTATCATCAATCATCGGAAAGAAATTATTCTATCAAATTAATAATTCATATTCACATAACATTAGAGGCAACACTTTCTTACACAATTCTATTTAACGAAGCTGACGGAGAGGCATTTAAAAACTTGAGAAAAGGACAAAATGCTGGTAAAAAGCATGATAAATGCTTGTTACCAGCACTTTCTCATTTTCTAGCAATGTTTTCTACCCAATTAGAGACAAAAATCATCATTTGAATAGTAACAATTAATCTATTTAGTCTGCAAACGCTTTCAGTTTAGACCAGTGCTGAATTTTGTCGTTGGTGAAGAGTTAAAACTCTTTACCAAACGACAAAATTTGGACTAGTCCAGATTGAAAGCATTTGCGGACGACAAATTAGATGTGAATCAAAAATTGAAATTTGATTTTGGAAGGGTATAAAACAGCGTGGGAAAAGGAGAAAATGCTGGTTACCAGCATTTTCTCCTTTTTACACAATGTTTTCAAAAGCTTTCTTTCCCAAGGGCGTTAAAAGTCGGCATTGTATGATGAAGATCTCCTATAAAGTCACGATATACATGGGAGGTCAATGCCGTGGGAACAAAGTGACTAGGATTCATCCGGCCCAACCTACAGACAGACATGTAGTGATCCGTAATAAACACGCCTTCGCCACCATTTTATCCCTTTCCTATGATGTTTTCTACTTTATCAATAGCAGGAAGCATGATTTAAGTTACATCCGATTTGTCGTCTGCAAATGCTTTCGATTTGATCAAGTGAAAAATCTTCCCGTATGATAAAAAAAAAAACCTAAATTATATGCAAAGACGGTATATATATATATGACGTCATTTCTGTAACCATAAAGGTGAAACTTTCTTGACATTGCTTGGATATCGATGACAGTCAATACCATTCCGTCGCACTGATTCCTGGTTCTCTGTGGTCATGAACTTGTATAAAAAACACAGACTGTATCCTATTCCAAAGTAGGAAATTGATTATTGATGAATAAATAATAGAAGGGGGCAAATTTATTGGTTCGCACTTATCTTCTCAGCGCGCAGGGAAATGCAATAGTTTTACGGTGCTTTATCGACGGATTTATGCTAGACTTAGCTTTACAGAAAATTGCTGTCGTTGTATATGTAGCCCCACATGCACGGGTACAGAAAATTAGCCTATTTGCCTAGATTGCCTGATAAATGGCCATAAACTATAACGCGCAAAATAAATGAAACGATCATTTTCAGTTATCGTGGAGGAACAAACCGGGTAATATTCATGTTAGCGCCGCTCTTGGTCTTTTGACAGCGGATGGTCGTGGTTCCCATATCACGTGTGTATGTATATACCAGTTTTCGAAGCCTACCATCGTTATCTAGGTCAAGTTTTTGCTTCCGGTGTAACGCAGAGAAATGACTCTCCCCTCCAAAATGACCCATGGGTCATTTCTCTACGAAGAAGAATGACCTGGGTCATTATTTACGTAGAGAAATAACCCCAAAGTCATTATTCTACGTAGAGGAGTTACCAAGAAGGTTATTTCTCTACGTAGAATAATGACCCGGGTCATTCCTCTACATAGAGAAATGACCCATTGTCCGGATACCGGAGTAAACATAAGCAGTTTCGTACACTAACAAAATAGTGCTGCCTATATGACGATTAAACAGAGTAATTCAACTTGATACTGTATGTTCCATGAAAAAAAAAAACTCTCGTTTAAATTGTCTTTGACTTAAAGATAATCGAAAAAAAGCCCGTGTCGAGTTTAACACCTATCCACAATCTGGCGCATTTACAATAACACAATTGGTTGCTGAAAAACTTCCTATTTATTAGCATCTATTCAGGGCAAGAAAAGAAACCCACAGCTTTCAGTGCCTTTGCACTTTGATTTTAAGGGCGCTGAGTTCCATTGCCGAGCCCGGTCGGGTGGTTCCGTGGTTAGCGTATCTGACTCGTGACCTAGGGTTGCAGGTTGCAGAAAACTTTCCTTTCGTCTGATTTTTGCCTCGCACCTCTGTTGAATGTGAGAAAAGTAGTCAGTGGCTTTGGAAAGAAGATTGTGTCAGTATTGGTATGAGAAAGCTAGGAAACACATAGGTGCGTCACTGATCGCCATGGTTATGACCTAACCTTTTAAAATGGCGTTACATACCTACACAAACAGAATTAATGCGTCCTCCTAATACAATAATTGGTGTGCAACACGCGAAAAGGGACATTCGGACATCTGCGTAAAGTGTCGTCTCGGATCAGCCTGCGCAGTCCGCGCAGGCTAATCCGAGACGGCACTTTACGACTACATTAGATTTTGTGCTACAGTAGACATGCGCAAAACAGAAAATGGCATTAAAACGGAAAGTGCCGTCTCGGATTAGCCTGCGCGGACTGCGCAGGCTGATCCGAGACGACACTTTACGCAGATGTCCGAATGTCCCTTTTCGTGTGTTGCAAGCCATATAACAAGCAATTGGTCGCTTAAAATAGACCCGTTTTGTTTAAAAACCGGATAAATAATAGGGTATCATGCATCACGGAGATACTTTAAATCACCCTTGTCCCAGAATATGACTCATATATGGATATTTCCCAGAAAGGAGGATTCGAAATTAAACATTCTAATATCAGAATCATTTTTCTGCCGCCATATCTACCTACCAAGTCATTCTTCATAAATCAAACACAAAACAACACACAATTGTCGCATTTCCTTTTTCTGTACAGAACAAGGAAAAAACTTCATAAATATAAGCTTAATTTTACAAATGTTATAGCCTGCAACGATGTTATCCATTCCAAGATGTGCCAAGCCATTTAAAAGTTACAAGTCTCCCGATCGATGAAGTGTTGTGACAAGCCGTAATTATTATGCGGATAGATGTCTACAGTTTCCGGTACGCACCAAACACAACTTCCGGTACATTATATTGATGGAGCGTGCAGTCTATGAATTTAGAATCGTCTGCAGATTGTTTGCTCGCCTTTTTTATGCTGCCCAAGAATTTATATTTGGCTATAATCTCGTTTACTTTTCTTATGCCATGCTTAACGCTGGATTTCTTTTTCGAAAAGTGTCAGTAAAAGTGTCGGAAAGTGTCGGTAAAGATCAGTCTACAAATAAATGTGCATGCAATATGATCTTTGTCTCCACTCTCAGTTTTTCTATTACTTGCTTAGTTATGTATTCTATTACAAGCCTATAAACTTCATTAGTTCAATTATTGCGATATTTAACCGTAAACCAAACGGTGACATTTTTAAATATACATTTTCGAATTGAGAGTATTTGAAAACATTTTCTGCTTTTCCAACAATGTTTTCCAAAGCTTCTTCCAAAGGATCGTTAAAATCAGTGATTGCTTTTTAAAGAATCAAACACAACTTCGATAGAACAAATGTCGAACAGAACACTTGAAAATGTTACTGATAAGTTAGTTTGAAGTTTTGATGGATCAAGCTTGTCGAAAAGTCAACCGATATTCCTCTTTCAGCTAAATCATATGTACAGATGTTTTAATCGAGGAATTGAGCCATTTCTTTATGAGAATAATTCAACAGAAAAAGAAAGAAAGAAAACACACTCCAGAAAAACGAAAAGATACACTCTCGACCTAATGGTCATGTCTACAACACTGAATAAGAAGTGACACGCAAATGTCATTTTCCAGAAATATCACGGCCCCTAAAACCCCACCATGTTGCCATACTATCATTAACCCTCATCTTGCTAAATAGATAAAATTGAACCTTTTGAAAAGTAGTCAAAATTCAAATGATACTTTAACGATGGAATTTTCGGATAAAATATATCATCGGAGAGTGTATATCCAAGATCAGACTGCACATCCTGTGCAATCTGATCTTGGATCTATACTCTCCGAAGAAGGCTCTTTGTCGCGCTAAGAGCATATAGGTTAACTATATATGACCGTGCCCTGCAACCCTTTGTTAGCACTGTTGACTATTCTCTCCCATGATGCCGTTTGAGATCTCGCAGCCGTCGAAGGAACTCAACCAGTCGAAACTAGTGTCTCCAGACTTACTGTAGCTGCTCAATATTCTGTCGCTTAAGTATTCGAGAAAACAAATTGCATTCAGTCTTACAAACAGCAGTAAGTGTGTGGCATAACCCATTTTTGAGATCTGTTTAGAGGGACAGATTTTTTGAGCTGTCACAATTAGTCGCTCCCAAAATTGTGGAAGGAGTTTAAATGAACCTGATACGTCTAAACTGTCATGACGCCATTTGTCGAGGCTATTCGTGCACGCAATTTAGCACACTCGTCTGATACCACTGAATAGGAAATCTTTACGAATAAAACCAATCCTAATATAATATATTTCATGTGTCTATTTTTAGAAATGTTATATGTATAAAAATATGTCTTAATTTAAGCTGGGGGGGGGGGGGGGTGTTATTTCCCCATCACAGTGAATATTTTCCTCCTGCCCAAAATCTGGAACTACTTTTCAGTCTGTTCTACTTGAGATCACTGGTTTGAAAAAATTCATTCTTTGACAAAATAGTCAGAAGAAATATAATGTATAATTTATTTCATCAGCTTGTGGTTAATATGGGGAAATATTTGCCTCAAAAGGGAAAGGTCTGCAAAAATAACTTGTACCTTATGGCACTTATTAACTACTGTTCCTCCCATGTATGCCCCATTATCTTTTTCTTAAATAGAGTTTATTCCATCAGCTTGTGGTTAATATGGGGAAATATTTGCCTCAAAAGGGAAAGGTCCGCGAAAATAACTCGTGCCTCACGGCACTCGTTATCTTCGCATAACTTTCCCTTTTTCGGTAAATACTTCCCCGTATTAACCACAAGCTGATGAAATAAACTCTACATGTATTTCTGTCACCAGATCAATAAACCTTGTATTTTTCTTTACATGCAAGCTGCCAAGCCAACTACAAAATTCTGCTTTTGAGAATGTTGTATAATTGAAGAAATGTAACCAGTGTCATACAAACAATTCTTATAAATTATGACTTTTGCCACAATCCCGAGCTTTCGCTACCTTGGGAAGAAGGCTTTTGAAAACATTGTGGCGAAAGGAGAAAATGCCAGTAACCAGTAAAAAGAAAATATCAGCTGGTTAGAAATTAACTCTTCATCACGAAGTCCCTAACTTTAGCTAACCCATGGAAAAGGACTTTTGCAAACATTATGGGAAAAGGAGGAAATGCATATGACTAACTTTGAAAATGCTTTGAATTTGGACCAGTTCAAACGCTTGCTGCATGGTAAAGAGATGAGCAACGGCAGACATTTTTGATACGCTTAACCCTCATCGTGCTGAATAACTGAAATGAAATCTTCAATTTTGTAATATAATAAAAGCCCGAATATTGCCGTTTCAAAGCATTTTTTTGGGGGGAGTGGGAGGGCTAGTATCTTTTTATCGGACAGTGTAAATCCAAGATCAGACTGCACGTTCTGTGCAGTCTGATCTTTGATCTACACTGTCCTCAAAAGGTCAGTTAGTCCCGCTTAACAGCCAAAGGGTTAAAACAAATAAGACGATTTCTTCGAATGGACAGCACTTTACAAAGGGTTTTTACTAACTTTCATTCCAGGGACACAATGTGAAATCAGCTCTAAATTGCTAATTAATACCCATTACACTGTAATTTGTGGACTGCAAGAGAGCTGAAACAACGCATATTACAGACAAGTGTCAGCGTGTTCTTTGTTTTGTCGGTAATTAACTCTGCGTTTCGGTGTGAAAAAGTAGCAGTTACGTTCTAAACAAATTGTCAGTTGCATCTTAATTCTTATTGTGCTGAATGCAAATAATTAGGGATCAAATCTTTGTCTTAATCTTCATTTATTGGTTTTACTCCATGTCTTCCTCTAGCAACACATGTAACAGTCGAATTTGCAATTCAGGTTGTATATTTTACTATGTTGTCCAAGATATTACATGATTTCAGAAGGAAAGTTTTTGGTAAGTACACCTTGGCCAAATATTCTCATGTTAAAGCACTTAATGTCTACTTCTAAAAAAGATAAAGTTGTCGTCTGTTTTTACAATTTTATTACTAAAGGTTTTGACTTGAGAGAAGCCATCTTGGGCTCTCCTTAATTCCCCGCTGTTCACTGATTCTGTATCTACTTAGACGCAATTTAATACATTTCACTCACTTTTCAACAAAATTTAATGATTTTCGTCTTGTTGATATCATGTGTAAAAGTATGTCTTTCATATTTTTGCTGTGTATATTGTATAGGACATTATTTTCTCAGCGATATTTTGCTAAAACTGTAAATGGCCAAAGACATAGTATGTCGAAAGTCGCCAATAAAATGATGATGATTTACTTATAACTATATCATTGCAAAGGCAATTCACATGAACAGAACAGAACAGAATTTTTCAGACAAATAGGTACCCAAGTTCAATACTGCGAATACATGAATCATTGATAACGTTTGTTGTTTGCAGTGGTATCACGCGTTAAGAAAATATTTCCCAAGGAAAAAATCATGCCTTTTTTGTGGCGAAATGCTTTAAGGACCAAAAAATAAGTCGTCTGCTCGTAGTAATCCTACGTAACTAAAATTACAGATTTGTTTGTTTGCTTTCCAAAATTTTCCAATTGTTTGTTTGCTTTCCAATATAACGATTGTCGAGGCGATGGTCAGCAATGAGAAAGCACTAAAACCTGTGGTCAATCCACCGGTTGATAAACACCTTTAATACATAACCACTACGCTAAACATAACTTATGAACGAACACCTCTAAGCCGGAATTCCCCGTAGACCTCTTTTGGCATCTGCTGTTCAGAAAAGAGGCAGCTCTTTTAGTTTGTTGCTTTGGAGAAAAATTGACCAGAGTAAAAGCAAAGTCGAGCCTAAGTTTGAAAAGAATTTGTTGGGTTGTTCTTTTGAAACTAAATTACCAAACATTCATTCACTCAACATTGAAAACTGAAAAATCATTTTTTTTTTAAACTTCAAGCTCTTTCTCTCGGTTTATACTTTTGTGCAAAAAAATAGTTTTCATGTTTTATCTTACCACTGAGAAATTTCAGTAATCTATGCTTTTCTTTTTAACCTGGTTTGTCCGATCACCACGCATGCACAAACCACGTGATTTCCGTTTTTTGAAAAAAAGGATGCCTTCAACTGACAAAATCAAGAATCTTTTCATTACAATACCATGTGTAACGTCTAGTCATGTGTTAAAAGTCGCTTTTATTTACATTATCTCTAACTTAGTCAAATTTATAGGAGAAACAAAAGTGGCCGTTTAGAAGTTTGCTGAGTGTATGTCATTGGCTTAAATCACCCTACTTGTGTTCCTTATTAAAAATCGGCCGCTTATTTACACAAGTTAAAAAACGATCATCTTCAAATATACAGAAAAAACAAAATAATAAATAAAAACTGAAATGAATAAACAAGAAATAAATAACGCATTACAAGCATTTTCATATTTTTTCCACAATGTTTTAAATGCTTTCATTACAAAGTATTTGAACGGTGCTTGTGTTGTTGTCAGCAAATCCTTTCAAATTTCAAAGTAAAAAAATATCGCCTTTTGGTAAAGAGTTAACCCTTAGGCTGCCGAACGTGACTCGCTGACCTTTTGCGGACGGTGAAGATTAAGATCAGACTGCACAGAACGTGCAGTCTGATCTTTGATCATCACTGTCCGATAGGAGATATTTTTTCCCACAAAATATGCAATATAAAGCGTTTGGATTGATACTATCAGCTTGAAAATTTGATTTCACTTATTTAGCATGATAACAGTTAGCCCATTTACACACAATCCCTACTTTTGACGTCCCTGAGAAAGAAGCATTTAGAAAACATTGTGGGAAAAGGAGAAAATGCTGGTAACCAGCATTTTCTCCTTTTCCAACAATGTTTTCTACTCTTCACAAAACAAATTTTAAATTTTCAGTCACTGTTATTTTGCCGTCTGCAAATGCTTTCAATTTGGACAAGCCTAAAATATTGTCGTTTGGTAATGACTTAAACGGCCAATAAACAAATTGTTCCATTCCTTTTGTAAGAGGAAGACCAAAATACAAGTTTTTCCTGAATTCCCTGAACTACTCTTGGTATTTTGAGACGATTTGTCTCGGCAGGTTAAAAGGCTTTTTCCTTCAAATCAAAAGTCGTGGGGAAAAAAAGTTGTTTGGACTGAAAGCATTATTTTCACTTCTCTGAAAGGAAATGATATTTCACTTTATTGATACAGATATCGTCCACAGAAATTTCATTGTCAAAAAGGGAGTCATAAAAGTGACAGCACTTTAAATTCTAACCCCAACTCTGTTAACTCTTTGCAACACAATGACGATTTTTAACGACACTGAGGAAGAAGCCTTTGAAAAACATTGTTGGAAAAGGAGAAAATGCTGGTAACCGCTTAACTGTTTACCAAACGACGAAATTTGGACTTGTCCAAATTGAAAGCATTTTCAGACGACTTTGTAAATGTGAATTAAAAATTGACATTTTGATTTGGAATAGGGTAGAAAACATTGTCGGAACCAGCATTTCCTCCTTTTCCCACAATATTTTCAAAGGTTTTTCTTTCTCAGTCGAACAATTTAATGAAAGTCAGATGAAGGGTTTTCTACCTTGAACTGTGAGAAAATATCGAGGAAGAAAGGAAAAAAAAGTTTTATTATACAGCATTTTTTCTTTTCCTGCAATGTTTTCAAAACAATCTTCGTCGAGGTTATTAAAACTTGGAAAAGTTTCGATAGGGATTTACCCTTAACCACGTAATTCCAAATTTAACGACCCTGATCTATTGGGCTTTTGAAAAAACATCGTAGGAAACGAAGAAAATGCTGGTAATCAGCATTTTTTTCTTTTTCTACGATTTTTCTCTACCATATAAAAGACAATCATCTTCCTTTTGGGCCACATCTGTCTTTTCGTCTGTAGTTTGCTTTCGAATTGGATGATTCAAAAATCTTATCATTGGGTAAAGAGTTAACCCTTTACCTGAGATGCCAATTTGAAGAACTACTTCAGCAGCAAGTAAAGATATGATGTCAAAAATATGGACAAATGAGGATACAAATATATGACTGGGTGGAAAACATTGTGGGAAAAGGAGAAATTGCTCGTTACGAGCAATTTCTCCTTTTCCCACAATGTTTTCAAAAGCTGTCTGTTATTGATACGTCAAAATGAGTATCAATGGAGTAAAGGGTTAAAAATATAGGAAGCCCGTAAACAGTAGTTAGTAACAATGATCGTAAATCAGCGAATAAGTTAGCACTAAATTGTCCTTAAACCGAATTTTCTTTTCCCTAATAAGAGTCTAATTGAATTTGATATCGATTTGAACGAAAGATTGGAGGCCCGAACATAACTGTAATGAAATCGTTTTCTCGTTTCCTTTTTGTCTCATGGTGTATCGAGGGATTTCGAGATATTTTAACATAGACACGTATGAAAGATGTGGATAAGTATTTACACTCTTATAGTAACACCTTGTACTCCTGGAAACCACAAAACTTAAACGCTACTCAAAATTCCTGGCCCTTGGTCCGGCTGGGTAAGTCAGTGGTTTGTGTATCTGATTCATGACCTGGAGATGAGGGTTCGATACCCGGTAGCGATCTTTTCGGCGATTTTTCCGTCTCACCTCTGATGCTTGTGAGAAAAGTAGCAAGTGGCTTTGGAAAGAAAGTCGTGTCAGTACTGATGTAAGAAAACCAGGAAACTGACCACCAAAGTTGTTAAAATGACGTTAAGCTCCTACACAAACCAGACAAAGTGGCTGTGATAAACGGCTAACAATCACTGGTTTTTGTGGTATTTGCTGAAGACAATACCATAATGAGTTCAATATTGAATTTTGAAGACCATGTATCGTATTTTTTACAAAGCCGATGAAAATAAACCCAATTAAACATTTTTTCTTAAGCAAATGAGTTTCTCAGTAGAACTCAGATATGTAATTGGAAATAGCATGTTAAAATATACTAGGTGAGGCCATCAATCGTGTAAATACTAATTTTTGATTGAAAATAGCTTCACTTGCTCATAGTCTTCAATTTGCCCAATGATACAAGATTTTTCTACTGATCGCATGAACCTGGGCTTTTTCGTTCCAAAATCAATTTGTCCCATGGCTTGTTCATCCAATGATTGCACGCTACTCCATTTGATTGGGCATGAATATTTTTGATCGAAATAAATGATTGTAACCTTTTGAATTAAATGTCAAAGGCCAAAGATATTTCAAAATCATAGTTTATAGGTACAAAGTTAATTCTATTTATATATATTTACATAGTTTCTCTCCCTATCTATTATGCATCCTACTGTAAAGGGACGTTACCCCTGATTCCTCCTAATGATCAAAGGGATACCATCAATACACAAATAATCCTAACTTTGTCATGTATACTCTCCCGTCTGCCAGACTGCCAGAAAGGTATTCATTTGCTTAGTAGGTTGACTTACAAGTCAGTATTTAAATAATATTTCTCTTTTACTTCCAAATTATCAATTCCACACAATTATGGCTTCTGTGACAAATACCACGTCAGCGTTCTAAACGCTTTGATCAGATGAGTGAACGCTAGTCTTTTGCGATTGACAGCGACCCTGGTTCATATGTATACAAAAAATGCAGTAGCCGAAAACTGTTTACAGAAAATAATTCTAGTTTTTTAGAAATCACAATTCTGTTAGATATGAGAATGGTGATACGAAATATATATATATATGTCGTAGTCCAAACTGGAATCTAGGCAGATCCGGAATCTGCCTAGACCAAATTGGAATTCTATTTTGGTCCAGACCAAATTAGAATTCTACTTTGGTCTAGACAGATTCCAGATCTGCCTAGACCAAATTAGGATTCCAGTTTGGCTAGGCAGATCCAGAATCTGCCTAGACCAAATTGGAATTTTTAATTTAAACCCAAAAATTAAAGAGGTTGCTCATCAGAAATTCAAAGTAAGACTTAGTGTTGAATGTTTTGCACTTTAGCATGAAAAAAATGTAGGAATTGGAGCAAATGGGGGAAAGATTATGCTTTAACTAGAAATACATGTACATCTTAGTTGTAAACATATGTGGATCTGTTTGATTAATAGAAAGAAGTAATCCAATAATAGAAATAAAGCTAATAAAGTAGTAAGCATTGTTGGAAAAGGAGATTTTTTTTTGTAATTTCCTAAGAATTCTACCACAGAGTTGTATTTGTAAACCTGTTTTATTCTTATTTTTTGTAGGACTGATATTGTCAAAATGAGAAAAATGATTAATAAATCTGGTAGAAATTATGATGGGAAAAGGAGAATCATTCATACTGTATTTTCTTTATATTCTTTCCCCAATAAATGGTAATCTATAATATGTGATGGGTCAACCTGTCTACCTGGCACAAGTATGATGTGTGAAGACCAGTGAAAGTTGAAATTGTGAAAATATTGATAACCCTTTACCACTCAATGCAGACTTTTAACGAAACTGGGAAAGGATCCTTTTGAAAACATTATGTGGATAGAAGAAAATTTTGGTAACTAGTATTTTCTCCTTTTCCCACACTAGCTTTTAACTTACCAAAGAAAAAATGCTCAATCTTAACCACATTGAAATCATTGTCTTCAAATGCTTTAAATTTGGACAAGGCTAGAATTTTGTTGTCTGGTAAAGGGTTAATTGCCAAAATAGTTACATGTAGCTGTAAAAGTATGAATTGTGATATCTTTTTGACCAATCACGCATACAGGGACCATCTAGCTACCCCTTACATGAAATTTGAGAGATCACAGACAGTGTAACTGTACATATATCTGGGTTAATAGTTTCAAACATATGACTGTTTATTAGATAGGTAAACATATCATCTACAGAAAATCTACATGAAGTGAAATTTTAGTCTTGGTCAGACAATGCAGTCCGTGTAATCTGACCAGTGTCAATACTTATTGCAGTTTCTGCATGGTCCTTTTTTACATGAAGGGTCACATTTACTAAACCATTTTTGTTTTTTGAAATAATTCATTGTAATTAATTGCATTGTTCATGAATAATAAATGCCTAAATAATAATAATAATAATATGTAGACAAAAGACCAATCTGTAATAATGTACATGCTGATCTTTGTCTACACTTCCTACAAAATATATGATTTAAGTTGGGAACTACATAAACAGAAGAATGAAGATAAATTTGTAACTTACTACTTTTTTTTCCTTTTGTATAAAAGTGTTTACTTAATAAAGCATTTACAGAAAAGGAGTAAAAATCAAAATTCAAGTGATAAAGAAATGCCTTTTTTTTGTGTTAAAATGGGTATTTACTGAAAAGATTCTAAAAAAAGAAAAGATTCCAATTTGGTCTAGGCAAATCCTGTATCTGCCTAGCCAAACTGGAATTCTAATTTGGCCTAGGCAGATCTGGAATCTGCCTAGACCAAACAAGAATTCTAGTTTGGTCTAGACCAAACTAGAATTCTAGTTTGGCCTAGGCAGATTCCAGATCTGCCTAGGCCGATTCCGGATCTGCCTGGATTCCAATCTGGCCTACGACATATATATTAGTTGTACGTCAGGTGACTAGGTACTTGGAAACTTGGGTACTTGTTTACCGCCGTGTCGTATCATGTCATCCCGAGCCTAAGGCGAGTTCCAGCTTTGAACACCAAATTGAAAGAATGCTATCGTGAAGAGCTAGTCATAATCTAAATACTGATCGGTCGTCTGTAGTTGTTTTCAAATTGGAGGAGCCTAAAAGTTTGTCGTTTTGGTATAGAGTTCAGAGTATAGGCAAGCACTTGTATGTTGACTTGACTTATCCTTTTACAAGACGACAAAATTGTAGCCCTGTCCAAATTGAAAGCATTTGCAGGCAACAGTTTCAATCCGGCTCAAACGATGCAATTGTTTAGTGATAGGTTAGAAAACATTGTGGGAAAAGGAGAAAATGCTGGTTACCAGCATTTTCTCCTTTTCCCATGATTGTTTCAAAAGGCTTCCTAACCATGGTCGTCAAAGGTCGTCATTGTGTGATAAAGGGTTAAAAAATGCAATGACTGGCAACCTCAAAATATTTATACATTCACATAGGACACCACTCTATTTCGGTGGAATTCAAATGCCTATGGAACCATAAAGAAATCACGAACACTTACCTGATTCTGAGTTATTGTGAGAGGTTTATTTAGTATCACCCAGGTAACGGTCTCCTGGCAACCAGGTTGGGTAAATGAACCTTCGTAAGTTATATAATTGTCTATATTAGGAAGAATGTTAACTATACTCAGGTTCTTTATCCTTGCTCTTTGGCCTGTAAAAAGAAAGGAAGACACGTTATAAACAAAGTTCTTAAAGCCACAGTAAAGCCCAAAAATAGGTAATTTTCACTGTCAAAAACTCGAAAATATAGCGGATTGCCAATTACAAGACACATATATAACATCGGAGGAAATCCGAACGTGTCAGTTACTGCAACGGTTGCCGTGATATACTTGTGCGAAAATGCAAGAAGAAATCCGTCGGTTTCACGGACGGTATTGATCGAGACAACCTTCGTTATCGTTCGTGTATATTCGAACTGGGTCTTCGAGAAAGTCACGTGATAAGATTGCATCTCATTAGTGCTGCGGCGTAGAAGACAAGACTACTGTTTACACTTCAAATAATTATATACATTCAGACATAAGTAGAGCATCACCAAAACTGACCAGCAATAGCCCATGTGCTTAGACGAGCATTACTCATGCCCACAAAATTTCCATTTCTGGATTTCGGAAAATTTTTTTCATTTGGCTCTAAATCAGCCTGTTACTTGTCTAGTGGGTCATTGCATAGCTTGACAATATACCAAATAAAAGGTTATCCATTAAAAAAGAATATTACTAAATTTGTTCGAGTGATGCTTAACTTATGTCTGACTGTATATTATGTCATCGGAGAGTAAGGTTGGTCATTCTGAACCTGTTTCTTATTTCGATGTTGTAAACTCTTCCTCTATTGATGATAAATGAATAAGCGATTTCGACTGCTTGAAATAAGCAGTCAACCCTTTTACATTCTCATTTATTCGAATAAATGTAGTAGCCATTTAACTCATAACCACACAATCCCTACTTTTGACGACGTAGAGAAAGAAGCCGTTGGAAAACATTGTGGGAAAAGGAGAAAATGCTGGTAAACAGCATTTTCTCCTTTTTGCCACAACGTTTTCTACCCTTCCTGAATCAAATTTCGATTTTACGGTCACATTTATTTTGTCGATTGCATATGCCTTCATTTTGGACCACTCTATAAATTCGGCCTTTGATAATGACTTAACCAAGTTAAGTAGGTTGAGATAAAAGGATAGATAAAAGGTAATAATTGCTTACCTTTAAATAAAATAAGTTGACTAATATTAGATATCATGTCGAAATCATGATTCGGTAAATTCCCTTTCTGAAATAAGAGAAAAAACACTAAGAATACAATGGCCATAATTATAGAAAGATACACGCAAAACAATTCCTTCTACTTTTTTGAAAATTGTGCAAAGGAAGGAAAAAAAAACCCTCTCAAATCTATGAAAAGTATTGCTAGATCATCTCGGTAAGATATGCTATACTGACTGATTAATTCACACAATTGAACACATCATAGAATTATCTAAAAAAGAGGATCCAACAATGCTTTGCACAGAAATCAGAAAGTTTGTTTCCCCTCCCCCTGTAAAAATTTCCAAAATGCACATGGAATAGTTTGGCATACATCCCTCGAACTTTAAATTTACTCTTATTATCATCATTATTAGTATTATGAATAAAACTGGGTAGAATTCTGTAAAGGTCTTTTTAACGCATTTTAACATAATGTGCTCTTTAGACAATAGTCATTGTCATATAACTGTTGCTTATATTGTATGTGAGAATGGTTTCTTCTTTAATGCAATGACAAATGTTATCAGTTTAGTTTATTCATAGACGATTATCAACTGTTTGTGTGTGACATCAATCTGTCACTAGAATGGGATGGATGAAAAAACGATGGAAGCCCATTCGAGTGACATGATGATCAGTACTAGTTCACAATTTTTTTTCAGTTTTTTTTTTTTAAATTCTAACAATTATCAATATTGGTACAATATGAGCAATGTAGGGAAAAAAGGAGTTACAGCCAACGTTATAAAACTAAATTGTCGCGAGAAATGATATAGAGTTTATTTGTGGTTAATATGGGGAAATATTTACAAAAAATGGGAAAGGTATGCGAAAATAACGAGAGCCGGAAGGTACGAGTTATTTTCGCATACCTTTCCCTTTTGAGGCAAATATCTCCCCATATTAACCACAAGCTGATGAAATAAATTATATATTACATGTATATTTCCTCTGATTATTTTATCAACGAATGCCACTTTTAAAACTACAGATCTCAAGTAGAACAAAAAAAGTAGTTCCGGATTTTCGACAGAAGGAAAATATTCACTGTGACGGGGAAATAGTTTCCCCCCAGCTTAAATTACAACATTTCTTTATCCATAACATTTCTAAAATTAGACACATGAAATTTGATATACATAAAATATTTCATAGCCATACCTGCAGGAATGTTGCTATAATGGCTACACCTCTTGGCGATGATTTGGCATGAGATAAATTGTGATAAACATCGGAATTGTATGCTATTATGTGCATCTGAAAACAAACAAAGGCAGCATCTTACTGACATTTGAACCACGCTTCAGCAAAACGGGGTTTGGTGCGTCTACGTGAAGCATTAGCCCCGGCAAGCCATTACGTTGTTTATGAATCCATAAAATTCATGTTGTGTAACACCCATCTGATATCATGAGATTAAACAGCGCTTGGAAATGCAAGAATTTGCCAAAAAGTCTCGACCCATGTCAGCCTGCGCAGAGCAATGTTGACCAAGATAAGACTGCACGGAGCAAACAGTCTCATCTTGGATCTACGTTACCCAAAATTTCGTGAAATGTGGGTGTTACAGGAGATCACTCATCCATGCATAGCGTCGTTCCGATTTAAAACCAAAACCTGTCTACGTTGGGGAGATAATTATTTATTTCATGCTTTCCGGTGGGATATCGAGAAATAGCAGTGAAAATATTTTTCGATCTTACACCAGTGAAAATACCGATTTTCACGTTCTTGTTGCCTAGGTAAATTGCGCGTGCCTAACAACCAGATGGGAAATATGACGTCATATACCTTACATTTCTCGCGCTTGACGTAACGTTGCTATGCGGGAGGGGTACGCCACGGGGAATAAGGGAAAAGAACTGTACTGAATTTTGATAAAGGTCCTCCCAGAAAGGGTTAAAAGCATGAAATAAATAGAATATTTGTTTTCTTTCGGTGAAAGTTCGAAATTTATTTCTTCTCGTGAACACCATCGGTAATATGTTCACTCGTGGCTGCGCCACTCGTGAAAATATTACCGATGGTGTCCACTCGATGAAATAAATTTCAATCTTTCACCGAAAAAAACAAATATACTCTATCTCTTCGGCTCTATGGTTAATGGTATTGGTCTTTTAGACCTTGAAAAACGAAGATATTTGCCCAACATAGGTTCGAATCTCGTAGCGGTTTAATTCCACTAGTTGGGTAAAACTTACGCAAATTTTGTTTGTAACTGCTTTAGTGAAACGGGGCCCTGGTCTTTTAAACCTCGAAAAAAAAAAGATATTTGTCCGCACGGTTTCGAATTCCGTCAGGTGTTGTTGTACTTCAGCGATGCACGTCTTATTTTGTTTTCTTTGTTACGGACTTTGTTCGTAAGATAGGGCTCGTCCGGAATTAGCCATTGAGCCGTTAATCCCATTTGTTGTCCAAAAACGGACGCTCTGTTTAACCCTTTGCCCCATCGATACTCATTTCTACGCATTGCTTGTAGGAGCCTTTGGAAGACATTGTGGCAAAAGGTGAAATTGCTCATTTATGAGCAATTTCACCTTTTGTCACAATATTTTCTATGCTTTCAAAAGGTCTCATATACACATAAGAAACAGCTCCATCCTTGCTGTTATTTAGGGTCAATTAGTGATACCATAGAAATGCCTTATGGGGTAAAGGATTAATAAGGATTTGAATCGTCAATAAATGATGACTTAAACAGGTGTGTGTTACGGGAGATCACTCATTCATGTATAGCGTCGTTCAGATTTAAACACAATACCTGACCACTGCATTGTGGAAATAATTCTTTGGCTCTGTTGTTATGGCATTGGTCTTTTAGACCTTGAAAAACAAAACGAGGATATTTGCCCCGTCATGGGTTCGGATCCGGCCAGATGCTGATTGTACTTCACCTATGCATTTCTTCATTTGTTTCTTTGTCACGGACTTTGTTAGTAAGATTTTTTTTAATCTTTCGTTTAACCCTTTCCCAAACGACAAATTTTAGACTCTTCCGAACTGAAAGAGTTTGCAGATGACAATTTTAACTTTCATAACAACGGCAGAAAATTATCCGAACGGACAGAAAACACTGTGGGAAAAGGAGAAATTGCTCGTCACGAGCAATTTCTCCTTTTCCCACAGTGTTTTCAAAAGACTTGTACTGCAGGCACGTAAAAGCAAGGGCTTGTTTGGGAAAGGGTTAAACATGACTGTTTCAACAACTATATAAACCTAACTACGGGTTTAAAAATTGCTCAAATTAATAGGACACTATAATCCGAGACAAATTCAACGACTTTAAATGTATGCAAAAAGGTCCTTGAGTCAGGCTAGGCAGTCTCAGGTTTAACTCACCTCGCCATCAAAAAAGTGACCATTTACGGAATGTTCCGACCCCTCGCCGTCCCACACACCAAAATGTAACTTGATTTCGCTGACTGTATATCTGTAGGATAACGGTCCAAGTGATATGTTCACAGGTCTGTGATCTTTTGTTTCATTGTATTCGAATGTGATATCTGCTCCGTTGTTTATAAGAGTTCCACTGATCTAAGAAAAAAGAAATCTTAAACTATGAATACTTTTTTAAATATGGCATTCTAAAATGCCACAAAAAGGGATTGAATGCATCTGCAAGAAGCATAATACCCAGCAAATCATCATATCGTTGGTTTACTTCAAAAACCTCGTAACTACAGCTTGTTTCAAGCTGTAGTTACGAGGTTTTTGAATTAAACCGACGACATGCTTTATACCAAGCAAGTTGTTACGGGAAACCACGTCTTCATGCATGCCATCATTCCGGTTTAAATAAGATACCTGACAAGAAAATATTGATGCATAATTCTGAAATAAGGCACATTACAATATTTCAAATTGTCCGAAGTAAATTCATGCATAACTCGGTGAGAAATGAACTGAGAAGCCCTACATGATTTTTTAGAATCCGACTAAAAAAATGAAAAAGAAAGAGGCAATAATTGTAAAACACGATGCTAGCTATTCTTCGGCTAAACCTAACGTAAGTTCAGTTGGAGCTATATGCACAAAAACAGTAGCCACTAGGCAAACAACACCAGAAAATAATATTTAAACCAGGTTCTAACTTGACAAATCGATATTAAAAACAGGGTATGAGATGACCAAAATGGGTACGAAATGATCAAAATAACAAATATAGGTTGGTACAAAATGGCCAAAATTGTACGGAAAGGCCTGGTACGAAATGATCTTATTGCGAAACGACTGGAAGCAGAGTAAACAACATGTCTGCCTCCATAGGTACTTTTCAAGAGCGTATGAAAATATAGTGCCGCCGCATGCGGCGGCGCCACAACAAGTGCGTTACGGAGAAATTCTCTCTAGGCCAGTGGTAACGATGTTGGCTTTTCAGCATTTTCACCTTTTCCCACAATGTTTTCAAAAGTTTCTTCCTTATCTCTTTCCCCAAACAAGCCCTGGTTTTTACGTGTCTGCAGTACAAGTCTTTAGAAAACACTGTGGGAAAAAGAGAAATTGCTCGTAACGAGCAATTTCTCCTTTTCCCACATTGTTTTCTAGCCTATTGGAAAACTTTATGCCATTCTCATCAAATACAAAATTTTCATCTGCAAACACTTTGAGTTTGGGACAGTCTAAAGTTTGGGAAAGTGTTAAGGGGAGATTAGACAAGGGATCGTTTGGTGATGAATAAAACAACTTCACTGCAAAAACGGGGGCTTTTATTGGAGACAAAGATCAAGATCAAAATGCACGAAATGTTAAGTCTGATCTTAAACCTATACACTCCGCGTGTATAGACAAGTCTAAATGAAATAAAATCTTTCTCACTTTTCCTGGATTACATTTTAAGCTTTTAAACGCGGTCGAGTTAATATCATCTTGAACTGAAAAAGAGGGTTCAAACAGTTTGACTAGATACATTCTGTTCTATTCTGATCTATCTCTAGACAACCGGACGAACACTGCCATGTAAATGCAATTCATGTTATCTAAGAACTCAGACTGCCAACTGCATGTAACTGCCAGTCTAAAAATCCAATCTTTCTCACTGCAGTGCTGTTTCGGCTCGAATATTTCCCATAATACTGGAAAGTGTAGATCAAAGATCAGACTGCACGTTCTGTGCAGTCTGATCTTTGATCTACATTTTCCCCAAAGCGATTTGATTACACTTCAACAGCACTAACAGTTAAAATGAGACAGGTTTGGCGCATCACCGATCATTGATCGATGTAAGACAGCGAGATGATATTGAAATATAACTGAATTAGACAAACGTCTTGGGGAATCCGACTGCGACATTTCTACACTGCACTTGAAAAATGGATTTTTGGTTACAAGTACAGACGTTATATAAATCGCTTATGCGAAAAGCAGTGCACTTATAAATGAGCCAAGCTCTGAGAAAGGGGGGCTTAATGCATCTGAAAAAAGGAAAAGGTATCAAACCAGGCTGGCCAGAACTGAAACTGTTGGCTATCGGTAATTTTTCTAGCTGTCAAAGGACCAGTGTTCCACATGATCATGATCGGTTGTTCTACTGTATCACATGATTACAGTCGGTACTTCTACTGTACCTCTGGTTACAGTCGGTTGTTCTACCGCGCCAAATGATTACAGTCGGTTGTTCTACCGCGCCACGTGATTACAGTCGGTTGTTCTACCGCGCCACGTGATTACAGTCGGTTGTTCTACTATAACACATGGCTATATAACAGTCGGTTGTTCTACCGCGCCACATGATTACAGTCGGTTGTTCTACCGCGCCACATGATTACAGTCGGTTGTTCTACCGCGCCACATGATTACAGTCGGTTGTTCTACTATAACACATGGCTATATAACAGTCGGTTGTTCTACCGCGCCACATGATTACAGTCGGTTGTTCTACCGCGCCACATGATTACAGTTGATTGTTCTACTGCGCCACATGATTACAGTCGGTTGTTCTACTATAACACATGGCTATATAATAGTCGGTTGTTCTTCTGTGCCACATGATTATAGTCAGTCATTCTACTGTGCCACATAATTATAGTCGGTTGTCCTACTCTGCCAAATGATAATAGTCGGTTGTTCTACTATAACACATGATTATAGTCGGTTGTTCTATTGTGCCACATGATTTCAGTCGGTTGTTCTACTGTTTCTCATCATTATAGTCGGTTTTTCTACTGTAACACATGGTTATAGTCAGTTGTCCTAACGTACCACATGGTTAAAGTCGGTTGTTCTACTGTACCACATGGTTATAGCCGGATGTTCTACATTTCATTATATGATTATTGCTTGCATGATGCATCATGGGGAATGCATTAAGCCCCCTTTTGCCACAGCATGGTTCATTTGTACAGGAGTTTGACCCTTTACCAAACAATCTCTGCTCTTTACGATCCTGAGATAGAAGGCTTTTGAAAATATCGTGGGAAAAGGAGAAAATGCTGGTAACCAGCATTTTCCCCTTTTCTCCACAATGTTTTCTACCCTGCTAGAAACAAATTTCAATTTTTGAGTTTCGGTTATTTTGTCGTCTGCAAAATGCATTGATTCGGACAGGTATAAAATCTGGTCGTTTGGTAAAGAGTTAATGCTGGTTTTTGCAGCTAAGGTCTTATCAGCACAGTCAATGCACTTATGTACATGTTTCCTGGCTTTCTAACACCAGTACTGAGTCTGACACAATTTTCTTACCATGTCCGTAAGTACATGTCTCACATTCAATCAGAGGTGAGGGGTTGAAAATTTCAAGAAAGAAAGTTTGCCTCAACCGGGTATCGAATTTGCAACCACCAGGTCACGAATCAGGTGCGTAGACCACTGCATAACCCGGCCAGGCAACCGACATTAACTCTCCATCTTGTAAAACCAGTTTTTTTGCTTATTATTTCAATTGAAAAGGTGTAGATCAAGTGACATTTTTACTCAAAGGTACGAATTGAGGAATTAAGGATTACGACCCAAACTCATCGGTAAATATCGTATAACATCAGCCTTTTCGTAACTCGGCAAATATCGGCAGCTTCCGTCTTTCAATATGAGATTTTGGGGCCCCATTCGGCATACATGGGGTGATGGGAGCCATCATATCCCTCGCCTGTAAATCATAGATTAATATGCGTCAGATCGATACATTCATCGCCCGGAAATACGCCGGTTTATCGTTTTGAAAATTGTAAGGCTCCTTTTACAAAAGAAAACTCGAGTTTCAGTTTTTTAACAGAATCTTTCTAACTATATTTCAGTTGACAAATAGATTGTAAATTCATTTCTTAACGTGGTTTATCAATTCAGATTGAAGTTTTCACCGACAAATAGACAGATGCTAATTACTTCATCGAGGTTGTTCATGCCGTTGCGCGCTATATATAGAATGTAAGTGGCGCGCTATATATACATGTAGAATTACGCGATTCTCACTTCAAAATGGAAATCTCCTTGATACGGACAATGTAAGATGTAGGTACGGAATCGGCCGTTTTATGACGAGTCTTTAGGGCCAACGACTCACTAACTCATCGGTAAACATTGTGTAACATCGACGTTTTCGTAAAGGCTATTCGGCCAATCTCGGCAACTTCCGTCTTTTAGCATGAGAGTTGGGGGCCGTAGACCTTTAGGTATTAGACCCCTAATGGAAAAAGGAGTATTATTGGACTACTTTAACCGACCCACTTTTTCCTTTTTTCATTTTTCTTCGTAGAATTATCATTTATACTTCTAAACCCACCATATTCTCATTACGAGGAGAAATAATAGTTACCTCACTTTTCAGGAAACTGACAAAAGTATCAGCCTATAATTTCATGATAAACATTTACACCTTCCAACACATAATTTGACCCTGTGACCAAAAAATTTCCTGGCCTGAGTTAGGATTGTGCTTTGCAGCAAAATAAATGTGACGCTAATTTTCAGTGGGAGGCACTGTATGGCAATGACCGAACGTACATAAGTTGTTTTGCGTCCAAAAGGGGCGTATCACGTGATTTGCCGTGTTGGTAAGATCTCAAACTAGCGCTAAACCGGCCTTGTAAAATGCCTATAACTTTGTTAGACCTTGTTAAATATTAAAAACCAGAGAAAGAAGAAAACGCGAAACGCCAACACGAAGGAACGGGCGGCATGTGTTGTTTTACTGTAACTAATCAATTGAATTCCCAGGTGAAATTTAACCCTGGCCAATTCTATACTCATCGAAGTACAAGGACCAGAACAAAAATAACCCTCAAATTATAGAAAAAAAAACTCCTTGAATCATACGGAAAATATTGAGACAGGGAAACAATTGCTAATCCTATGCTGTTTTGCTCCTATTTCTTGGATGCTACTTTTGTTATAGCAAAAATACTAAGTCTATAACAGGGTGTTCTACAGCTAGATGTGTAAGGGAAAAAAAACTTTAAAAAATGTTTCTGTGCTTTCAGGAGATCAGTTCTGTTTTGCATTTTATTGGTGCTTGGAGTATGTGTGCTTTCCAGAGAGTTTTTTTCCGGCATTGCTTCAGGCCGTCTTTTTCTTGTTCTTCGCACCTTTAACTCGTATTTTCAGGCCGCAAGAAACTTTTTTTTTTCCAGATTACATAATGGTGGTAGTTCATTTATTCTTTTTACCTAGGACCGAACAAACCAATTTTTTATCAGTTATATGACAGTGGTCAGTGCTGCTATCTTTGCATTACTGGGATTTCGTTAACTCCTTACCAAGCGACAAAATTTTAGACTTGTCCAAATCGAAAGAATTTGCAGACGACAAAATAAAAGTGACTGAAAATTTGTTTTGTGAAGGGTAGAAAACATTATGGGAAAACGAGAAAATGCTGGTTACCAGCATTTTCTCTTTTTCCCCCAGACTGTTTCCAAAAGGCTACTTTCTCAAGGTCGTCAAAAGTAGGGACTGTGTGGTGCAGGGTTAACCAGCACTTATATGCTTTCCAAGCCACTGGCTGCTTCTAACATAAACATGGTCGAAACAACGGTCAGCGATGATAGAGGAACGAATCATGTCACGATGTCTGTCATCGGTGTAGCTGAATGCGCTGGCTTTTGACATAACTCTTGGTAGTAATAAAGAATGAATAGATGGCCTTTTGCGATTGGTCAAAAATAGGAACATGTTTACTCGGCGGGCCCGGCAGCCATATTAATTCTGTTAAAACATTTAAAAAACTATGTTTATTAACTACAAGCAATGCTACTGCTAATCGAAACCATTGGGCCTTGATTTAAGCCATAACAAATTATTGCAATAGGGAATGTTTTTCTTTTTGTTATGTTTGGAAATTTGATATTTCACATTTTTCATAAGCGTTTCAAAATAACCTGTTTACTACTTTTCAACAAACTGAGAAACAATATTGAAAAAGAGGAAATTTCTCATGGGGTCAATTTTCATCATTTTACTTCATATTGAGCCCCAAGAGGGTTTCAGAATTCATCGTCCAGTATTTCTTGTTCACAATTTTATTTAAAAAGCCTTCTTCGTTATTTTTACCAAACGGCCCCGAGTTTAAACGATCCTGACAAAAGCAGCCTGCTATAAAGCCTTGCGGGAAAATGAGAAAATGCTGGTAACCAGCATTTTGTCGTTTACCAACAATGCTTTTTTCAGCCTTTCAGAGACAGCATTTTCTCCTTTGCCCATACTATATCATGCCCTTTCAGATACTACATTTATCATTTGAACTAGCTGGAATTTATCGTCTGTAAATGCTTGGGAGTTGGAGCTGGAGTTTGGAATTGGATACGTCCAGAAGACTCTCGCTTGGTAAAGAGATAAGGTCGTTAACTTATTACCAAAAGACAAACTTTTAGACTGGTCCAAATTGAAAGTATTTGCAGACGACAAAATACAAGTGAGTGAAAATTCAAAATTTGTTTTGTGAAGGGTAGAAAACATTGTGGGAAAAGGAGAAATGCTGGTTACCAGCATTCCTCCTTTTCCCACAATGTTTTCTAAAGGCTTCTTTCTCAGGGTCGTCAAAAGAAGGGATTGTGTGTAAATGGGTTAAAACACGCGGTGTTATGTATTAAAGTGTTAATACATACCAGGTCTCCTTCTATCTCTATATGTTTCAGTGTTGGATCAAACAGTAGTACTTTGGGTTCGATATCGATCGGTGATTGGTTTTTCCCCCGGCTACACATATACCAGTCTCTGTTCATGGTGCCCCACATGGTGGGACCGGAAATGCCCTCGTAATTCCACCATAGCGTCCATATTGATGAGGAGGAGTCAGCTGAAACGATAACAATATAACTATTGGTAATAATATTTCAGATACTAATAGTGGTACAATCCTACTTCGGACGATGACGACGGCGATGGTCACTACGACGACGATGTTGATGAAAATGATGATGGTGATGATAATGATGATAATGATGATTTAAAACTGGTTAGACTGGGTGTAACCTCCGATTTCAAAAATTCGGTTCTAACAGAGTTACACGGATCTAGCTATAGTAAAATAAACAAGAACCGAACCGTTCATATTTGGAGTGCAACACGCGAAAAGGTACATTCGGACATTTGCGTAAAGTGTCGTTTCGGATTAGCCTGCGCAGTCCGCGCAGGCTAATCCGAGACGGCACTTTACGACTACATTAGATTTTGTGTTACAGTAGACTTGCGTAAAACAGAAAATCACATAAAATCGGAAAGTATCGTTTCGGATTAGCCTGTGCGGAGTGCACACGCTGATCAGAGACGACACTTTACGCAAATGTCCGAATGACCCTTTTCGCGTGTTGCACTCCATTTGGTAATTGATTACTGAATAGTATATATATAGTGTTTAGCGCCGATTTCTACACTATTTCAGTTATATCGGGGCGGAAAGTGCACCTATCTATGCTTTCATTGGGCTTCTTGTACCAGTGCTCTGCACAATTTCCTTTCCGAGCTACTGGCTGATTCCCACATAACCATCATCGAAATTATAGTCAGCGGTGAGATGGTTATCCAAGATCCTCAGAAAGAAATTTACCAGGCCTCATATTAGGTTGACAAAAGCGTCCCACATTTAATTCTTTTTATTCTAACTCACAACCACGGACAGCAGATGGTTTCGTAAAGGGTTGGTCAAAAAGGCCAACATTTTTGTACTGTCAGATCTTGATCCGAAAAAGTCTACATTTTTGCCTTTGGCGTTGATCATGTCAACCGTCCAATACCTCCCGTCCGAGTGTCTCAGTGGTGAGCGTGTCGGACTCATGACTTGGTGGTTATGAGTTCGATACCCGGTTGAGGCGAACTTTCTTTCCGGCGTATTTTCGCTTCACCTCTGCTAAAGCATGTGAGAAAAGTAGTCGGTGGATTTGGAAAGAAAGTTGTGTTAGTCCTGGTGTGAGAAAGCCAGGAAACATATGGGCGTCCCCGACCGCCATGGTATGACCTTAGCTATTAAAGTGGCCTTGAACCCAAATACAACCTACAACCTAAAGCCCAGTGTCGGTGTAACTTTATTGTCTAACTTTTTGTAAAAACAACAATGACAATTTAGTTTAAGCACTTAGATACAAAATATATATTTTCATATCAATGTAATTCTAGCTATTTGATAACTTGGGCAGTTTATCTCCCAAACCGGCCAGTAACTATGGTATTCTTGTGGCAAAATGAAATTTACAATGTTCTGTTTCAAAGAAAAAAGGGGGGTAGTGTAAATACAAATTGAAGTGGCACGTAAACATACCTAGATTTTCCAAGGTATGCCAAGCTCAGTGCCTTATCTGGTATTCACCAACCTTTCTTGAGAACATTCTTAGTCTTATTCTTCAGAATTTTGTCAATGTGAAAGTAACGTTACTTCTGACTGGCTAAACCATTTAGCCAATCAGAAGTTCTGTTACTCTCACAGTTAGATAATCTTGAAGAGTGAGACAAAGAATGCTCTTCAGAATGATTGGAAAATACGGACCCAGAATGAGCCAATTTCTTTTTTGTGTGTTTGTGTAAAATACACGAATGGCAATAAAAGAAACTATGCCTACATTTAAGTGATATAACATTTATTGAAAACAAGGCAACGATTCACGAAAACTTACACTATAGTGTACAAGTACGCATAACCGCATAACAATACCTTGCTACGGACACATTACCGCCGAAAGGCAATTTGCCGTTGTAATTCAAGTGCCTTTATAGCAGGCAGATGTTTTAGCAGAAAGGCCGATAGCCATGTTGTAGACGACACTATAGACACCGCAGATATTGCCAGTGGGCATAATGTACTTAAATTATGATTCCAATATCACGTGCATGCTATGCATAAGAAAGGTAATTTATGCGAATGAGTAGCATAAACAATGTTTTATATACTGGGGAATCAGATTTTTATAAATGGATATCTGTTTGATTTATGAAGAAAATGCCACAGCTGATTTAGTTCATGTGTCATGGATGGAAACTTGATACAAATAATCTCTCAAAAACTAGCCTTGCCTTGGAGATAGCTTTTACAGGGATTCAGGTCGGCGCTCGTCTCTCCTTGCTAGTTAAGAAGAGTGCATCACAGCTAGTTGCCGGTATTGTTGACCATGCCGTTGCAAGCTACACAGGTTTTTAGACAGTACAAAAGAAAAAAAGGCAAGTATACTCACTACACCAAATATTATTGCATAAAATGTACCTTTTTGGGCCGTTATAAGCATGCATGAACGAGTAAAAACCGGGCGTTAACGGGGGAAAACGTATATTAATCAGTAAATTTAAGCGCTGTTAATGCCCGGCTTTGTACTATCAATATCCTCCATTCGGGCCTACCTTGTAAACAACGTTTGTTCTTGTCAGACTTTCTCTAGACTCCGACCATCAAACTGTTGGAACTTGTATCATATTAGATCCTTTTCATGGAATGTCTTTGATGAAATTAGTACATCATGAACGAAGTTTTGCACAGGATCTCAGTTTAATCTCAAGATACACCGAAACTGTATCAATCACGTAATCATCACTTTGAAAGTGGCAATTACAAACGTAGAACTTTAGTCAGGGGAAACGAGAGAGGTCAGACGGTGCAATATAAAAGCCATATCTTTTAGCTTTAGCCAGCTCCACTTGTGCTGTGTGGACTATGGTATTGTCGCGCGCTAAATGACCAAAGCTGTCGATGCGCCATAAAACAACATTCATTGAGGACATTGCCCGTTAGCAACCTAACTCAAGACCAAACATGTTTCTTTACTCGTATTAAACTTTCTCCCTGGCTTTTTTGGATTTATCTTCTTACCTCGATGTCTTTTGTTAATTCATATTTACCATGGTTGTTTTTGAATTTTTCTACAACCGATTTGTTACATAAGGCTATGACCCAATCCTCCCTCAAACGATCCTGGGATTTACGATAACTAAGAGAAAAGCTTTGAAAAACATTGTGGGAAAAGGAGAATTTGCTGGATATCAATTACAAGTGGATCATGCCATGAGATTAATCCTTATCTCTTTACCAAACGACAAAATTTTAGACTTGTCCAAACTGAAAGTTCTTGCAGACGACAAACTTGAGGTAACTTAAAAATTGAAATGTGTTTCCAGCAGGGTATAAAACATTATGAGAAAAGGAGAAAATGCGGGTTACCAGCATTTTCTGCTTTTCCCAGAATGTTTTCAAAAGGCTTCTATCTCAGGGTCGTCAAAACCAGGGATTGTTTGGTAAAGGTTTCAAAGATCAGGCACCAGCCACCTCAACATATACGGGGGAAAAGTACGGCTTCTACCGAAGCTATTACTGAAGCCTGTGGGGGGGGGGGGGGGGGGGGCGAAGGCTGTTTTAATAAATGGCTGGTACATGGGTGACATTCTAGCCGACTATAGCTGAATGAATTGCACCAGGTAGCATTTTATTGAGTAAACTCATTTTGAAATTCAATGTAACGGTTGTCGTTTTGAAAAGAAGTGCAGTTCTATACCCAGGATGCCCAAATCAGATATGCATTTGAAGAATGCCACCTAGCGGAGGATAACGAGGGTTCGTTTCGTGCTAAACAATAACATCACGGAATTTCGGTATTGTTGAATGGTCCAGTGTTTCATTATCTAATGCAGAGTGATACGATACCGTGACGTCATAATGTTGATTGTGTCAATAAACACGAAATGTACATAGCGCTTGTTAACTGAACATTTCCCTTTGATCTGTATTGTGCTAAGGTGTGGCTCTGTGAAAAGGGGCCTTAATACATCTGCAAAAGAGTATCGGCCCAGGTCAGCCTGCGCAGCCCGCGCAGGCTGACCTGGGCCGATACTTTTTGATATTTGTCAATTTCCTGCATGTCAAAAGGCCATTCTACCCGCTGATTTAGTTTCTCGTTGGACAAAAAACCAATTCAATGGATCCAAAATTAGATCTACTCGATGACTTGCTTGGAATTATAATGCATTACGTGGATGAATTAAACCCCCACCCCCTCCAACCTTGTAGTCAGAGGGCTGCACATATTTTGATTGGAAGAATCCCAGAAAGGAAGTAACGTTACATTTTCACCCAAATTCATGATGCCATAATTCATGTCGTAGGCTTCAATGAATGACTCCACCAACGTAGGAGGACAAGCAGATATTAATAAAGCATTAGCCCTTTACCACACAATCCCAACATTTAACGGCCCTGAAAAAAAAAAGATTTTTTGAAAACATTGTGGGAAAAGGAGAAAATGCTGGTAATCAGCATTTTCTCCTTTTCCCGCAATGTTTTCTACCCAGTCAAAGAAAAAGTGCCCCATTTGAGCCGCACTGAAATTGTCGTCTGCGAATGCTTTCAATTTGGACAAGGCTAAAATCTTGTCGTTTGGTAAAGAGTTAAAGATACATCTTTTGCAGCCGGAGAGTAAATAAACGCTGTTAGAACTTTACAGAGCGTAGAATCTAGTTAGCTGTGTACACGTGGATAAAGAATCGATATGCAATATACGGGATTTGTCTTCGATTTATACCGTAAACAGTGGTTGTAATGTCTAGGTGTAGTCTCCAGAGAATCAAATGCATTTTCTATCCGCCGTCATCTCTGCAACCCTGCAACCGTCATGGGCAACAATTAGCAGATAGATACAAGAATGATTGTAGTTTTATAGAATAAAGATAAGATTGGTTGAAAAGCTGGATGAAAATGGGCAAAGATTTATCTTTAAACCCTCTTTTGCCAGAGAATGGCTCTTTTATCTTTAACACGACAGTATTATCTATCTCTCTACCAAACGACAAAAGTTTGGAGTAGTCCAAACTGAAAGCATTTGCAGACGATAAAAAAAAATGTAATTCAAAAATTGAAATTTGTTTCTAGCAGGGTAGAAAACATTGTTGGAAAAGGAGAAAATGCTGGTTACCAGCATTTTCTCCTTTTCCTACAATGTTTTCAAAAGGCTTCTTTTTCAGGGTCGTGAAACCAGGGATTGCTTGGGAAAAGGTTAAATTAAATAATATTAAGGTAGTGGACCCGTAATAGAAAACATTTACTTCG
Organism: Tridacna crocea; assembly: GCA_943736015.1. Taxonomy (NCBI): domain Eukaryota; kingdom Metazoa; phylum Mollusca; class Bivalvia; order Cardiida; family Cardiidae; genus Tridacna; species Tridacna crocea. The sequence goes on from OX031063.1 coordinate 51,449,101, forward strand.
ATTATAGAATTATCCAACAAAATTTTCTTTGATGAAACATTAGTATTATTGTACTACGTTAAACAAGCCACTTTTCTTTTTTTTTTCTTCCTAGAATTATCATTTATAAATTTAAAACCACTATAGTATCATTACAAAGCGAGATAATAATTACCTCCCATTTCTGGAATCTAACAAAAGTATCAACGAATAATTTCAAGATAGCCATCTAAGGAATTTCTGGTCGGGTAAAATTTTGCAAAGCATTACTTCTGTATACTCTCTCAAAAAAGAAACGCAACATCAGATTATCTTTTTGAAATATTATACCAGATATTGACAATTTATGAGTTATTTATTGACAATATGTGACAAACTGTGATACTCCAAGGTAAAAGAACTCATGAACAAGAAGTGTGCCAATTTTTGCATTCCTGTGTAAATTATTTATATCATAAATTATGAAAATAATATATGAAGTAAATTTCCTATTTTCTGTATGTTGCGTTTCTTTTTTGAGAGAGTATATATATTCGTATATATTAACTATCAAGAAATTTTGTTCCATGTCGCACTTGAAGTGTCACGGGCTACTACCTTAAGCTTTAGCTTTATAACAGAAGCAGATCCTATGTCAGTTTCTTGCGGATTGTTTTTGGCACATTATATGTTTTCATTCACAAACAACCCTAATTCTTGCCTTCTTGGTTCCATGGATGCCATCAGCAAATTCCCAATTATTCATCGTCTTTCTTTGGCTTTCAGCACATCTAGATCTAGTCAGGGGATTGCAGTGCTTGGTCCAGGAACACTCGCACTTGCAGGATGCCATGGATTGGCATGGGTTTACTTCGAAAACCTCGTAACTACAGCTTGTAACAAGCTGTAGTTACAAGGTTTTGGAAGTAAACCGATGGTATGCCTAATCTTTTAGGACGTTTCAACAATATTGAAGTTCTATCAAAAAGGAATGCTAAGGAGGAAAGCTGACATAATGTCTAAGTTTAAGGTTTTTTCCAGTCTCAGCAGCCGGGCTGGACACTTCGTTCTCTAGGAACCAAAACGATTTACTTGATTACAGTCACGGGTGCCCCTATATCTCAAGAAAACAAAGTGAGATTGTCAGTGAAATGTTCTTATAAAACACAGAAGAAGGGTTAGATTATTGGAAAACCGTTTTCCTAGCTACAAATACGCAAACACTTGTCACAATCAGCCGCCATTGCCTGTAACTGCAATTTTATAGCCCAGCACACGTTCTTGATGGCAATAAACGCCACCCTCTGTGACCCACGGTAAACCCATGACAGTGCTGTGATACTACGCCCATAAAATTCATGTCTCTTGGATATAAATCAATTTCTTTTTTTCTCTCGTCTATAAAAACCTGATTAATTCTGTTTTAAGTGTGGAGTCCATCGCACTGTTTTGGACGACCGTTGTTATTGTATGTGGAATACCTCTGTTCTTTTCAACCTTTGTTATACATGTATAATATATATTGGAACAACGGTCAGCAACCGTTTGACTTGACATAATTGCACTTATTTTAACCCTTTACCAAACAATCCCTGGTTTTTACGAGTCTGGAAAAGTAGCGTTTTGAAAACATTGTGGGAAAAGGAGAAAATGCTGGTACCCAGCATTTTCTCCTTTTCCAACAACGTTTTCTACCCTATTATAGACAGAAACCATCTTTTCATCAAGAGTTGAATTGTCGTCGGCAAATGCTTTCAAATTGGTCTAGTCCAAAAGTTTGTCGTTTGGGAAAGGGTTAACCACGCAACTTTGAACTCTAACTACTTAAAATACCTTTGGTTGTATTTAAATCCATTAATTTCCCTTTCTTTTGGTCTGCAACAGGCCGAGGACAGTACTTATCAACCGTTCTCAATTCTACCCATAATCTTATTGTGCCTTCCAGGGTAGTTCGGTGAACCACTTATGTAATAAACGGAAGATTGTTACAAATATCTTTATATTACATAAGTGGTTCTAACATAGCTCATTAAAACGGCAAACTCCAATACAATAAACCAATAAAAGTCTTATTCAAGATTTAGAAAGGAACACAACTTCTGATCGGCTAAACCATTTGGTTTAGCCAATCAGAAATTGTGTTGCTTTCTAAATCTAGAAAATTCATTTAAACAGGACTGAGAATATTTTAAAGAATGGTTGGTGAATACGGACCCTGACTTACAAACATAGTGACTACAGCAAACATTTATTGCAAGAAGTTGTAGCTCCTTCTGTGACCATGTTTTTACGTGTATTCATACACATGCATCCTTCTTTAATTTACATTGATTCTTTGATAATGCACGGTTTACAGAGAAATGTTCAAACTCGGCTGCTATAAATTGGTTGAATACTATATACCAAAACAATCCCGTGTTTTTAACGACCCCGAAGAAGAGGACAGATCTATTTATTGTAAATATTGTTAAAAAAAAAAGGAGAAAATGTAGATAATCAAAGACAGAACTATACGACTGATTCATATTTAATTTGTTGTCTATAAATGTTTTCATTAGTGGACAAGTCTAAAATTGTGTTGTATGGGGCTTAAATAGCTAATGAATTGACAAATAATAAGGTTGGTTTACTTCAAAAACCTCGTAACTACAGTTTATCAAGCTGTAGTTTCGAGGTTTTGGGAGTAAACCGACGATAACCACCAAGACGTGAACCCAGTACCTGTCGCTGCCATATCCACAATATCGACATTCCCTACTATGAAAATAAAACGTGTGAGCTTTGCCATTGCAAAAAGGGGTTCATCGCATCTCTGTAATGTATTGTACTTAGCGTTTCATCGCGTAAGGGTTTGTAAGAACCATTTTGTCTGCCAACTGACCAGGTGTAGAGCAGAATGGTCCTAGGACATGCATTTGATATGTGCATGCATTAGATATACAAATAGCAAACAGTTTTAACCTATATCAGCCTGCTCGCACGCATGCCCAAAAAACTAGTTTTCCTTCTTTCGAAAAAAAATAAGAGTCCTTCTGGTGGCAAAATTGAGAATCTTTTCATCACAAGTTTATGGTTAACGTCCAGATATATGTCACAATCTGTTTTCAGTAACATTTCTTTCGCTTGCTTCAATTTATAGGAGAAACAAAAGTGGCCGTTTAGAAGTTAGCTTCAGCGTATCTACGCCAAAGTATCACAGAAATGGAATATTTGATATTCAATATCAGGTAAAGTTTTCATCTTTGCCGGGTATAAATGGCCTCTATCACGCAAAAAGGGGCATTCGGACATTTGCGTAAGGTGTTATTCCGGATCGGCCTGTGGAATCCGTGCAGACTGATCCGAGACGACACTTTCCGATCGTTCATGATTTCGTGTTTCATGCAACTCTATATACTGTAGGATAAAATCTTATATTGACGTAAAGTGTGTCTTCTCGGATTAGCCTGCGCGAACTGCGCCGGCTGATCCGAGACGACACTTTACGCAAATGTCTGAAAGGCCCTTTTCGCATGTTGTAGACATGAGTCTTTGTGTTAGAGGGACAAAACGAAGTTCCCAAGAAACAAGGGTCTCCTGTTTCAGTATTTCAAAGGAATCCACAATCTTTTCTCAATTAAACACCATCCAACCTTACGGGCATAATTCCCTGATTTATTTATATTTATTAACGTAGAGCGATCTCAGCGGACTTAATCAAAGGGAATTCCTGAACACTTATCGACAATGGTACATACGATACCACAATAATTTTACTCTCCTATCTACAAAAAGATTTAGCTAACAAGGCACTCGTCACAACTCGGCCAATTCCATACCTACATCTAACAACGTTACGGTCATTTCCATGGGGCGTATTGCTTTCGCTACTCTGAACACTCTGGACATGTTCTAGGTCAATTGAGTATTTCGGAACACTACTGTGTTCTTCAGAACATGTTCTGACTGTTCTAAATAAATCGAGGTGCAGCACACCTGCTGAACGGTTGCAAGGTGATACAAGATGGCTGAAAGATTGACAATTCCTTATGGCCAAATTGTCATTTTTACGATATGAACGCCATAAATAGGAGCATTATAGATTTATCTCTACTCCCTTTCCGCAGCTAATCATATCCTGCACTAACACAGCTAAACAATAGTTCTTAAAACAGCCATCATGCCAATGTACTTTCATTTTGATATGGTTAAGAATAATGTTCCGAAAATGCTCCGTTTAGAACATACTTCCGGAACAGTGTATTGTATTCTGAAATACTCCTTTCAAACATTCCGGAACAGCACTTCAGAACACATACCATGGTGCCAGAACAGGTGAAAGAAATACGCCCAATTTCAACTGAGAATCACGTGATTCCATTTACAGCGCGCCACTGACAGTCGTTTAGACATACACGACCTCCATGGAGTTATTCAGATCTGTCTATTTGTCGGTGAACATTTCAATCGAAATATGATCAACAACGGTAAAAATGAATGTACGAACTGTTTGTCAACTGAAATATAGTTCGAAAGATTTTGTTAGAGGAGCCTTACAATTTTCAGAAAGGTAAACCGGCGTATTTCCGGGCGATGAACAGTTACAGCGGAGGAATATACTGGCTCACATTACCCGAGGTATGCCGAATGTCTCACAGGGCATAAATGCCATCGTCATTTGCATTTTTCCGCGATAAAATTAAGCTATGTTCTGTGAAAACGGTGTTAAATGCATCTGCAAACAGTTTCGACCCAGGTCAGCTAGGGCATTCTATCTATTTCATGCTTTTAACCCTTTCTGGGAGAAGCTTTATCAAAATCAAGTACTGTTCTTTTCCGTTATTCCCCGTGGCGTACCCCTCCCGCATAGCAACGCATTACAATATTACGTCAAGCGCGAGAAACGTAAGGTAAATGACGTCATATTTCCCATCTGGTTGTCAGGCACGCGCAATTAACCTAGGCAACATGAACATGAAAATCGGTATTTTTCAGTGGTGGTCCCAGTGTGAGATCAAAAAATATTTTCACTGCTATTTCTTGATATCCTACCGGAAAGCATGAAATAAAAAAATGGTATTTATGGATGTTTAATTATGATATGGCTTGCGTGGTATCAAGCATCACGGAGATTCATTATGCACCCCTTTGTTAGAGCAAAGCTTATTTATTTGACCGAACGGATATTATTTCGAAAAATAAGTATTGAGGCTTGACCAAGTCCCCGTCCATCACCTTCACCAAAATATTTCTCTATGTTTAAATTCCAAACCTTTCCAGTTGATTGGCTGTTACCGTCTGTCTCTTACGACCAGTAGAGTTAAACATGTACAGTACAATAAGCAAAATGATATCGTGAAGATTCCATCTATTTTCCCGATACTATCTATCTTTAGCGCTATATTTATCTCAATCAAAATACCCTCGACATTTTACAAAAACACCATTATCTTCCGCTAGATGGCATTCTACAGAAACACATCTATCTAATTTGGGCATTCTGGGTACAGAACCGGACTATTTTCCCCTGTGACAACCGTTACTTTGAATTTCAAACTCAAATAAACATTTACACAATAAAACGCTACCTGATGCGATTCATTCAGCTATGATCAGTAGTTTAGAGAAACCTGGAGCTAAAACGGGCCTGATTTCTCATCAAACGTGTCGATAAAAGCCATTTTCGCCATTGCTACTTTATAGCGAGTATTACTAATAAAAGATGCGTCATAGAAGACAAGTCAAATCTTCGAAGAATATGGCATGCGCAGACAACGACTAAAACACTGTAAATCGAAAAATTTCATTTGATCCAACTAGAATTTCCCACTTAAACGTCTCAGATACTTTATGCAATGCATTAAACCCCCTTTTCTCAAACCATGGCACAATCGATAAAGACGGTAGCGTCTGTCACAGCCGTCGTCTGTATATGACGTCTAGGGCTGCTCTTTGTCCATTTTGTACAACTAGACAGAATGGAGGCAAAATAAAGGCATTGTGGTGGATTTTTATGCATGATCAAATTGACCTTTAGTACGCAAATCACGAAACTAGTCGTTTTGTCGGACACTACAGATCAAGATCAGACTGCAGAAAATGTGCAATCTGGTTCTAGATCTATTTACCTTTTGGCTGCTAAGCGCGACTCAAGTACCTTGTGTGGACAATGTAGATCGAGATCAGACTGCACAGAACGTGCAGTCTGATCTGGGATCTCCACTGTCCGAAAAGGATATATCCTTTCTCGAAAAGTTCATTTGAAATATTAAGATTTGGGTTTTCACCCCCGGCTTAAAATCTTCACACCAGTTATCTCATTACCACACGACAGAATTTTAGACTTGTCCAAATTGAAAGCATTTGCAGACGACAAAAATAAAGGCGACTGAAAATTTGAAATTTGTTTTGGGAAGGGTAGAAAACACTGTGGGAAAAGGAGAAAATGCTGGTTACCAGCATTTTCTCCTTTTCCTACAGTGTTTTCAAAAGGCTTCTATCTCAGGGGCGTCAAAAGTAGGGATTATGTGGTAATAGGTTAAGTAGCAGAATAAGGGATACTGTCGGCTATTTTGTGCGATATTTGTCAAAGGACAACTAGGTAATTAGAACTCCAGACAGAGGGAGTGAAATTGCTGTCAAAAGTCGATTATTCTCCACTAAACCCTATGTTGTGGGTACTCATTAGAATCTTCTCATCGAGACGATTCTAATGAGTACACACAACATAGGGTTTGGAAGGGAAATAATGGATTTTAAATACTATTAATCTCTCTTATCGGGAGCTGTGGTAGTGGAAATTAAAGGTTTTATCATCCTTATGTTTTCAATATTTATTCTATTCTGTTGCTACTTAAAGGTGGGTATCTAGAATTTTCACATCTCATCAAAATATATATATATCACTGAAATTCATATAAAATCATAATACAAATCATCAATAATTCAGATTCATAAAATTACAAAAAAAAAATCTGATGGTGTTCCCTTACAAGGCCTCGTAGTTTCTTAAGGTATTTTTAGATTTCGCGCAAAGAATCAAAAAAGCATTTTGGGAATGTCAAGTGACTGGCACGTGACTCATAACGCTTAAATTCCATTATATAACAAATATGTAATAATTATTTTCCATAATGTCTTCTTCGGACGCTATGTTTGAAACTTCGTCTGTGTATTTCTGTATGTAAATGAGTGAATTGATCATCTAGAAACAGAATGTGTCTCCCGTTGGTGTCACCTGGGCTGTAGTAAATCTCTAATTTCTCGTGTTGTCGGGTGGTTTTCGACTACTGGGGTTTTATGAATGAAAATTAAAAGGCTTTGGGTGTATAAGGATGATTGTTTTGCATTTTTTGTAAAATTTTCTTCCCAAAATCTGAAGTGCCATCTTTAAAAGGCTAATATTTATAGGAGATAGTGAGCCGATTACGTGTCTGTGGAATCGTCAAATCGTTCTAAAAACTGACAATATAGATGACAAACCCTGCAGCAAATTAGACAAAAATCCAATGATTGCCCTCCTTTTTCTTTTAGCTCACTCTCGCTTTTTTTTTTAAATAATCACTTTTGTTGTTTTTTTTTTCCCCAAAATTTACTATTTACACTCTACCGATATCTCCTTTTCTGACAATTTGTTCTTTTGCTTGAATGACGTTAAATCTTCTCTCAAAACATTTCACATCACATCGACAGCTCAACCATTAACATGTTCCATTACAAGGCTGGGGTTCTTCCGTCTTCATTGTCACTCCAACGAAAAGTACACATGTCAGTATGAAATACGACATCAAGTAAAAATGGTGAAATGTTGGCCTTTCACTGACTACGCAATCGGCAAGTTCGTTTAATTTTAGAAAACCAGATGTGACGTCATTGAAGACAACTCTACTTTAAATCCCTGCATGTCGTCAAACATGTGATTTATACGCCTTCGAGGACTCACTCGAAAGTTGAAAATGAATTGAGCCTTAGGCTGCTAAGCGCAACTTGAAGATATTTTGCAGACAGTGTAGATCAAGATCGGACTGCACAGAACGTGTAATAGGATCTTGAATCTACACTGTCAAATAAGGACATATCTTTCCCAAAAGAATACATTTAAAAGAGGTAAATTTAAGGCTTTCACAATCGTTTTGAAAGTTTAATTTCATTTATGTGCAGGCTAAGGGTTGATAGGTAAGGTAGTCCATTAACTCTCGGAGTTACTAGAATATAGGATTTCAGACTTGTCTAATTTGAAACCATACGTCCTGTAACACGCGAAAAGGGGCATTCGGACATTTGCATAAAGTGTCGTCCGCGCAGGCTGATCAGAGACGACACTTTCCGTTCTGATGTAGTTTTCTGTTTTGCGCAAGTCTACTGTTGCACAAAATCTGATGAAGTGATAAAGTGCCGTTTTGGATTAGCCTGCGTGGACTCCAGTTTACACAAATAACTGAAAGCTCTTTTTCGCGTGTTACAAGCCATATATGAAAACGGAACCTATCGGCTACTTAAGATGACTCAATGACCTTTTGTGGACGGTATAGATAAGGTTTAGACTGCATATTCCTTCCTGGAGTTTCTTTTACCAGTACTGAGCACAAATTTCATCACACTGGCTACTTTCCAATATAACGTCGATTTACTTCTAAAACCTCGTAGCTACAGCTTGTTGCAAACTGTAGTTATGAGGTTTTCGAAGTAAATCGACGTTTTTTTTGAAAGTAAAAAGCTTGTTACAAGATGTAGTTTTGAGGTTTTCGAAGTAAATCGACGTTTTTTTGGAAAGTAAAAAGCTTGTTACAAGATGTAGTTGTGAGGTTTTCGAAGTAATTCGACGTTATTTTGGAAAGAAACAAGCTTGTTACAAGCTGTAGTTGTGAGGTTTTCGAGGTAAATCGACGTTATTTTGGAAAGTAAAAAGCTTGTTACAAGATGTAGTTGTGAAGTTTTCGAGGTAAATCCACGTTAATTTGGAAAGAAACAAGCTTGTTACAAACTGTAGTAACGAGGTTTTAGAAGTATATTGATGTTATGTCGGAAAGTAACAAGTTTGTTACAAGATGTAGTTGTGAGGTTTTCGAGGTAAATCGACGTTATTTTGGAAAGAAACAAGCTTGTTACAAACTGTAGTAACGAGGTTTTAGAAGTATATTGACGTTATGTCGGAAAGTAACAAGCTTGTTACAAGATGTAGTTGTGAGGTTTTCGAGGTAAATCGACGTTATTTTGGAAAGAAACAAGCTTGTTACAAACTGTAGTAACGAGGTTTTAGAAGTATATTGACGTTATGTCAACATGCCTATTACAAGCTGTAGTTATGAGGTTTTCGAAGTAAATCGTCGTTATGTTGGAAAGAAACAAGCTTGTTACAAATTGTAGTTATGAGGTTTTACAAGTAAATGGACGTTATGTTGGAGAGAAACAAGCTTGTTAAAAACTGTAGTTGAGAGGTTTTACAGGTAAATCGACGTTATGTTGAATAGTAACAAGATTGTTTCAAGATGTTGTTTCGAGGTTTTAGAAGTAAATCGATGTTATGTTGGAAAGTAACATGCTTGTCACAAGCTGTATTTATGAGGTTTTAGAAGTAAATCGATGTTATGTTGAAAAGTAACAGGCTAGTTACAAGATGTAGTTACGAGGTTTTCGAAGTAAATTGATGTTATTTTGGAAAGTAACAAGCTTGTTACAAGCTGTAGTTACGAGGTTTTCGAAGTAAATCGACGTTATGTTGGAAAGTAACAAGCTTGTTACGAACTGTAGTTACGAGGTTTCAGAAGTGTATTGACGTTATGTTGGAAAATAACAAGCTTGTTACAAGCTGAAGTTATGAGGCTTTCGAAGTAAATCGATGTTATTTTGGAAAGTAACAAACTTGTAATAAGCTGTAATTATGAGGTTTTCGAAGTAAACCGACGTTATGTTGGAAAGTAACAGGCTTATTACAAGCTGTAGTTTCGAGGTTTTTAAAGTAAATCGACGTTATGTTGGAAAGTAACAAGCTTGTAATAAGGTGTAGTTATGAGGTTTTTCAAAGTGAATTGACTTTATTTTGGAAAGAAACAAGCTTGTTACAAGCTGTAGTTATGATGTTTTTTAAGTAAATTGACGTTATTTTCAAAAGTAACAAGCTTGTTACAAGCTGTAGTTACGAAGTTTTTAAAGTAAATCGACGTTATGTCGGAAGTAACAAGCTTGTTACAAGATGTAGTTACGAGGTTTTCGAAGTAAATCGACGTTATGTTGGATGTAACAAGCTTGTTACAAGCTGTATTTACGAGGTTTTCGAAGTAAATCGACGTTATGTTGGAAGTAACAAGCTTGTTACAAGCTGTAGTTACGAGGTTTTCGAAGCAAATTTTGTGCATCAATTAGATGAAAACAGGTCAACGATAGTGCAGGTCAGTTTAAGTTGATAATTCAAAAATGATTGTATTACAAGGTACTATGGCCACTTTTCATACAGAAAATGTCACTAAATCGAAAAATGTCAACCCTGGTCAGCCTGCGCAATTTGCGCAGTCTGACCAGGTTGACACTTTCCGCTAATTTCCAGAAGGGTCCTTTTTTGCGTGACGGGTCACAATATATAAATTTTAAGAACTTATTTCAAAGTCTATGTAAGATAAGTAGGTTTAAACCTGTAAACAGCGGAGCTAAACTTGATAGATTGAGAGAAGAGCTTGACTGTATCAAACCGAACTACTTAAGTCAATTCGGAAATCGTGGGTTCCCGTAGACCTCCACTGCAATTTGAGAAAATTGCCTAATCAGGTCAATTACTTTAAATACTGTCTGAATGGCCGCCATTTTCTGTATATCAGGATGATTTTTTCCATCACTTTGTTTGTTCATCTACAGTTATAGGATAATCTTAGATCTTTACCAAACAATCCCATGCTCTAACGATTTGAAAACATTGTAAGAAAAGAAGAAAAGGCAAGAAATCAGTATTTTCTCCATTTCTCACAACGTTTTCTTTCTTTCAAAGACAAATTCGAAAGTGCCAAAAGTTCTCATGAATGGTTGTGTTAAACAGTTTATAGCCATGGGCGGAAAAAGGTTTTTAATTCTGATGGCATTAATCAAGAGTAGACCAGCACAGAGCATTCAGTCTGGTCTCGAATCCATACCATTGGCAGATAGTGTAGACAAAGATCACACAACACAATTTGCAATATGATCTTTGCCTATACTCTCCGCTCCTTTATTGAGTCTTTAATTACAAAGCTTCCGTCATTCAATCCCCTTTGAGTGTCAGGCACTCTTCGCCAAACAATAAACATTTTGGAAGAGTCTGTACTGAACATACCGATACTTGCAGGCGATCAACTCTAATCTTGCCCATAATAGGGGATTTATTTCTGAAAGGAAAAGAAAACATTGTGGGAAAAGGAGAAAATGCTGGTCACCAGCATTTTCTCCTTTTCCCACAATGTTTTCAAAAGTCTACTCCGTCAGGTTAGGTTAAATTGCGTAGTAAAAGAAAAAAAAAACCTGAATGAAATGTAATGGTGGAATTAATTTGGTGGGGTATAGGTGAACATAGACAGATAGCGTGTGCGGGCCCCAAGATAAGATCAAGTGAGAGAGCTTTTGTGCCACTCTTAGACATGCAGAGGTCTCGAGGGAAATGCATTTTTAATGCCACATGCTTCTACAATTATTTACTGACACAAATATCGCCAACCCCAGTCTGCGAATTCTTGAAATTGTCAAACCTCATTTCTATATCATTTTTGATATATCTTGTTTTATTTGTTGGTAGACTGTACGTGCCCTGCGTGCCTCAGTGATATACTGTATGACTCGTCACTTGGAGATTCTGGGTTCGAGCTGTACTGGGGGAGGGGGGGGGGGGGGGAGGGGGGCATTTGACTTTTCTTTGGGAGTAACCTCGGGCAAGACACGCTATATGTCGAGGTTTTTGATAAGTTATTGGCATTAAAAAGGGAATGAATGACCTACACGTTATATTTCAAGATTCTCTAAAAAATGGGCAAAGCCGGTGTAATGCAGAGAAATGACCTTCTCCTACAAAATGACCCATGGGTCATTCCACTATGTAGAGGGATGACCCGGGTCATTATTCTATGTTGACGAATGACTTGGGTCATTATTCTACGTAGAGGAATAACCCACTGAGGTCATTTATCTACGTCGAATAATGGCCCGGGTCATTCCTCTACGTAGTGAAATGAGCCATGGGTCAGTTTGTAAGGGAGGGTCATTTCTCTGCATTACACAGGCCAGGATCAGATAGCTCATATCTGCAGTCTGATCTTTATTTACATATCTGCAAAGTTGGCGGAATTAATCCAAAATGAGAATTTTATGTTTTGTGCAATGTGATACTTATCTGTAGTTTCAACAGAAGCCCCTATGAATGGTTTAAGCCTTTACCAAGCAGTCCCGGTTTTTACGACCCTGAGATAGAGGCCTTTTGAAAACATCGCAGGCAAAGGAGAAAATGCTGGATACCAGCATTTTCTCCTTTTCCCACATTGTTTTCTACCCTGCTGGAAACAAACTTCAAGTTTTGAGTTAAGTTTGTCATCTGCACGTGCTTTCAATTTGGACCAGTCTACAATTTTGTGGTTTCTAAATTTTCTAGCTGTCCAAAGACCTTTTAGTAATACTAGGTAGGGATCGAACCAACGTTCGTCAGTGGTCCAAGGTTTCACGTTTACATGTCTCATGCTCGACCAGAACCCGCCCCGGTGGCTCAGTGGTGAGCATGTCGGACTGGTGACCTGGTGGTTGTGCGTTCATTACCCTGTTGTGGCGAACTTTCTTTCCGGCGTATTCTCGCCTCTCACCTCTGCTACAGCATATGAGAAAAGTAGTCGGTGTTCTTGAAAAGAAAGTTGTGTTAGCACTGGTATGAGAAAGCCAGAAAACACGAGTGCGTCACCGACCGCCATGATATGACTTTAGCTGTTAAAGTGGCGTTAAACCCCAATACAACCAACCAACGATACGCGATTGAGCCTGGTCATGGAATTTACACTGAAACGAACTTGGAACGGCCACTTTTGTTTCTCCTATATATAAACTGGAGCAAGCATATGAAATGTTAATAAAAACAAATTGTGACGCATATCTGACGTTAACCATGGTATTGTGATGAAAAGATTCTCGATTTTGCCAAGAGAATGACCCCTTTTTTCAAATGAAAAAGAAAGTTGTTTGCGCATGCGTGGTGTCTACCAGCCAAAACAGTATATAAAAGAGAAGCATAGAATACTGAACTTTTGTAAACAGTAAGAAACAACATGAGAATTATTTTCTGTGAAACTATGTTATCGGCAAAACCAAGCATGAAGTTTTCAAAAACTTGATATTTTATTTTACAATGTTGAGTAAATGAACGACAAATAAGTTTCCTCCGCGATAAAATTGAATGAATTCTCGTATGAATTTGGCTCAGGTATGTTTTCAGACCGGGAAATTATTCTGCAAAAAATGAAACCAAACAACCTTTTCCTTTTATAGGCAGCGGAAGCGAGAAGATGTCAATGGGAAATTACAGCTAAAAGTGGTCGATACTTTTTGCAGATGCACGAAGCACACTTCTTATTAAGCATTGTCCATTGATATTCTAATGTAATGAAAAGTCACTCGGAGGTAAATTAAAAATTCCTCTAGTCGAACCTTTGTATAAAGGGGGGGACAGAATTACACAGGTTTCATGATACTTGTTACTTTACTGCCTTGCCAGGCGAGTTGTTTGCCGGTGTAATGCAGAGAAATGACCCCCCCCCCCCACACAAAATGACCCCATGGGTCATTTGACTACGTAGTGAAATGACCCTGGTATTTATTCTACGGAGAGAAATAACCCTCTGGGTCATTTCTCTACGTAGAATAATGACCCGGGTCATTCCTCTAGGAAGTGATATGACCCATGGGTCATTTTGTAGGGAGGGTCATTTCTCTGCATTACACCGGCTTGTTTCCTGTATCATGTCTTCACGCTTCCAAAGATGGGTCTTTCAAAACTTTTATTTTGCTTTTTGACGAAGATTGCCTTCCATTACTAAATATAACTTACATATGGGTTGCAACACGCTGAAGGGGGCATTCGGACTTTTGTGTAAAATGTCGTCTCAGATCAGCCTGTGCAATCCGCACAGGCTAATCCGAGACAGCACTTTACGACTACATTAGATTTTGTACTACAGTAGACAGATGCAAAACAGAAAATTAAATAAAAACGGAACGAGTCGTTTCGGATTAGCCTGCGCGGACTCCGAAAGCTGATTCAAGACGACACTTTTACGCAAACGTCCCAATGCCCCCTTTCGCGTGTTGCAATCTATATCTAAAATAGCAAAAAAAAAAACACCCCACTACATGTTTGCGAACACAATGTTCATTTATGTTTGCTCGGTTTGTTGACGTTTGGTGGGTCGAAGTATATTTTCAAGTCAGAAGCTGTATTTTTATGGTGTGATGGATACACCACAGTCTTAAAACATCTTAGACAATTGCATTACACATGGCCAACAATAAATAAATTTGAAAGTTAGATGACAACGGAAAATAAAAGAACCATCTTGAATGTATCTAACTATCTTTATGATGCAAACTTAAAAGAAAAGAATGATTTTAAAAACAGTTAACTTGTAACATTATTGTATCTACAGGGCTTCTTGACACTGTACATACTCTTTCACCATGCGTTTTGTATGATTTATTGTGGCGCCGCATGAACGGCGACACTATATTTTTATTCGATTTTGAAAAATATATGGACGCAGCCATATTGTTTACTCGGCTTCCAGTCATTTCGTGATAAGATAATTTCACACCTATGCCATTTCGTACAATTTTGGTTATTTCCTACCCACCTATACTTTTTTTTTGTCATTTCGTACTCACTTTGATCATTTCGTTCCAACTTTGGTCATTTCATACCCAGTATTTAATATCAATTTGGTAATGTAGAACCTAGTCTTACTGCTATTTTCTTGTGATGTTTGCCGAGTGACAACTAGTTTTTGGGCATAGCTCCAATTGAACTAGTGTTAAATTTCGCCGAACAATAGCTATGACTGTGTCTCACCATCATTGCCTCTTTCTTTTGTTAAGTTTTAGTTGGATTCTAAGGATTGTTTTCGGCTTCTCAGTTCATTTCTCGCCGATTTCTGCTTAAATTTACTTTAGACAATTTCTGCTTAAATTTACTTTAGACAATTTGAAATACTGTAACGAGCCTTATTTCAGAAATAAGAGATTTGCGGGGCCATTGATATTATGCATCAACATTTTCTTGTATGTTGTTTTGCTTATATACTTACGTGTACATGTATGGCAAATAAAGTATTGTATTGTAGTGTACTGATTTCAGATGTTTATTGTAGTGTAGACACCCTGCTGACAAACATTACCATACTTAACCAAACAAATACATGCTGGTGTTTGCATACAAATGTTGGCTGAGTACACGTGCCTTTAGATTAACCCATTACCAAACGACAATATTTTAGACTGGTCCAAATTGAAAGCATTTGCAGACGACAAAATAAAAGTGACTGAAAATTTGGAATTTGTTTTGTGAAGGGTAGAAAACATTGTTGGAAAAGGAGAAAATGCTGGTTACCAGCATTTTCTCCTTTTCCCACAATGTATTCTAAAGGCTTCTTTCTCGGGGTAGTCAAAAGTAGGGATTGTGTGGTAATGGATTAACTCTGTACCAAACAATCCCGATATATTACGACAATTCAATCCTGTTAAGCATTGTCTCCTTTTCCAACAAAGAGCATTTTTCGACACTATCAAAGATAGAATCCATCATTTGTTCCACGATCTCACTAAAGTCTAGTAGACTGCCAATACTTTCAATGTACAAAAGTTTGACCTGCTGTCTTGTAGGCGTCAAAGGTCATAGAGAACAAACTCTGAATGAAAACCACAAAAAAAACCCTGTTGTTTCGAGTGCAAGAAAGGAGGTTATTTTCTAAAAAGATGAAACTGTGGTTACATAACGGCCACTGATGGTAATCTTTGGATCTCATTGCGGTTTTGTAACACGAGCATGCACAACTTGATCGATCATTGATAATTAAATCCAGATTTAGCTATGAGGATCTACCTTTTGTATGTGCTGTCTTCCTTATCATTTTGGGCCAATGACTCTTTTTGTTGCCTTACTTATTCTGCAAGTTTTCGATGAAAAATGCTTTTTATCTCTTAGGCAAGTCAAGGACCTTTTGCGGACAGTGTAGATCAAGATCAGACTGCACAGAACGTGCAGTCTGATCTTGAATCTACACTATCCGATCAGAACATATTTTTCTCCAAAAAGTAACTTTGAAAGATAGTATTTGAAAGAGTAGGATTAGGGTTTTTTAGCAACGACTTGAAAGTTTCAGTTCATTTATTTCAGTGGGTTAAGGGTTAAAGATAGATGTACTGATGATTGGTTTTAAGGTGTTTAATGCCGTTTTCAACGTTATTTCATTTATACTGCGGTGGTCAGTGCACATATCAATGTTTTCCAGGATTTTCTTTTCAACCATTGCTCCCCGTGACATTCTTTTTCAGCCACCGGTGGATTTATCTAGGGTCCAAATGAAATAGCAGTTATGGCAATGGAATCGTAATCAGGAAGCTTAGTTTGATCCACCTAGTGATGTAATGCAGAGAAATGACCTTCACCTACAAAATGACCTATGGGTCATTTCGCTACGTAGAGAAATGACCCGGGTCATTATTCTACGTAGAGAAATAACTCTCTGTGGTCATTTCTCTACGTAGAATGATGACCTTGGTCATTCTTTTACGTAGTGAAATGAGCTATGGGTCATTTTGTAGTAGAGGGTCGTCATTTCTCTGCATTTTGCTGTGAGCGTATATGGCATAACCCTGCCAAAGTGATAAACAGATTTATTTCTTTTCCAACAATGTTTTCAAAAGCCTTTCTCTGTCAGCGTCATTAAAACACCGTCTGATAAGGGGTTAAAGAAATGCAGGGTAAGATTGCATGATGCGTGTCTGCAGTGCATTATTCAGTCATTCACAAAGAACGGAAGGTTACAGAAAGCAATTTTGCACGATATCGATGACATAAATTTGTTATTGCTCTCGGTGTCTTGATTGCAAAACCCTTTATGCGTTATGTGTGAAATCTGTAGCTTTCGCGGACGGTATAAATCAAAAACCAGACTGCACAGAACGTGCAGTCTGGTCTTTGATTTATACCGTCCGTTTGGCTTGTAAAGCATAAACGGTAAAACTATTTCTCAGTTTCAACGGATGGTATTTTGAGCTGTTGGGAGAGGTCAAGTTCTTATATTTGACAATGAAACATCTATCTCTCCCAGCGCACAATATATAACTTCAACCTCTTAGGAAGGCTGAAAATCCAATCAACTAAATAATCGTATCTCGAAGGCTTGCATCTTCGCAAGCCAAGGCTAACGATTCACTACTTTACTCTACCCTTGGCGGATCGAGCTTGATTTTTACATTCACCCGATACGCTTTTTCATTGGATGCTGCCAGCTCTAGCTGCAACGAATGAAATCGCTCATAGCATTTCATTATTGATAAAAATAGAACAGGGTCGCAACCTTTCGAATAGAAGGTAAACATGGAAACCCACGTGGACGTCTGCTTATCGCTTCATGTGTATTCGTAAGCGGTTTGTAAAACGATATTTCATTTGTTTTTAGAAATATCGGGGGGGGGGGGGTAATAACCAGCATCCAACAGATGGCGCATCACAGGAATCTCGAAATCGGGCTCAATCAGCCAAGGTAACATCCACGTAGTGATCGTAAACTTGTCTCGCGAAGATGGAAGGCTTGATAAAACAAGCGAGCCGTATAGATCCAAGATCAGACAGCGTGTCGCGGGTCTGTACCGCCTGTTAGAGCCCGTTATTTTCGCCAGTGCACATAGCGCTCAAGGGTTGAAGCGGTTTCTTCGTCGCTCCACTGAAAATCACGCCTACAATCATCAGGCCATTCTGAGATTTTTACAAGACTAATAGTCTGTGAGTTGATTTTTTCCCCAGCTGGCTTAAACTGAAAATAAAGGCCGCTTTTCTATGAAACTTCGAATCATAATCATATACCCATCTCTTTTTTTTATTGGATTTTCGCCGCTTTCGACAGATTGTACCATATCACGGCCACAGCTCACGAAGTCTAAGAATTTACTAGTTCATTTATTCCTTTGTTTCACAAGCGCTATGCCATTAGTTTTGCAGTGCCATGCCGACGGAAATACCAACGTGATTACAAGCATAAGTAAGGATCGCATTCTGGCTAGACATTAAGGCACTAACAAGTGTACCACGCATCGAGTCATTGCAACTAGATTATATGGTAAAGGAATAAAGAATGAAAGTGTTAGTTTTAAACATATTTATTTTACATCGATTGAGAAACAAGTTCTGACAACTTATACTAATCTCTCTCGATTCTGCTTCCTGGGAACTACACCAGTACTCGCGCCGATAGTGTGGGCCAATTAAAAATCCCAAAGTTGACACCCGCTCCCGGGTATCGAACTCGGGACCTTTTGGTTACGAGGCCGACTCTCTACCTCACGACCACGGACACCACTGAAAGTGTTAGCATTACAAGCACATAAGCATGCTCTTCAAAAGGATATTTGAAACAGATTCGACTTAATATGGGTATATATCGATTTAGATAAAAGATAACACATACAGTAACGGTCAAAACAAAGATAATATGGTCATAAAAAAAGAAATATAAAAGAGTACTCAGTGAATAACAAACAAAACAAGATCAGCACCGATAACAATAAACTTTACAAACGCCTATATTGACCACAGTATAACATTATTAACTCCTTTCTTTTACAGATCTTTACTCGTTTTCAGGTAGGTTTCGGTCAGTTTTTTACCCCTTTCATCCTTATTTTCTGAAACTATAATCTTTCTTGTATGTTCATGCCAAATATTGCTCCTGATAGCTGCAAGATTACTCTGTCTACGGCGACTAGAAAATTAGACAGCTTTTGAAAACAAAGTGTGAAAAGAAGAAAACAGTGAACATTACCAAGTATATTCTTCTTTGATTACGATGTTTTCTATCCTGCAAAAACAGCCCGATTATTTGAGCCACGTTTTATTTTCCATCTGCAAATACTTTTGATTTGGACAAGTCTAAAATTTTGTTGTCTGGTAAAGAGTTAACCCTTTACCCCATAAGACATCTCTATTGTATCTCTAATTGACCCTAAATAACACCAAGGATGATGCCGTTTTTTATGTGTATATGACACCTTTTGATAGCATAGAAAACATTGTGGCAAAAGGTGAAATTGTTCGTCACGAGCAATTTCACCTTTTGCGACAATGTTTTCCAGAGGCTCCTACAAGCAATTCGTAGAAATGAGTATCTATGGAGTAAAGGGTTAAGCATGAAAATTAACGAACGCTTTTGACATTATAGTAGATACCTGTGTTCAATGACCTACCTGGGCCCGTATTCACCAACCATTCTTGAGAATATTCTTAGTCTTATTCTCCAAGGTTTTCAAAATTTGTGAGTAACACAACTTCTGACTGGCGAAACCGAATGGTTCAGCTAATCAGAAGTTGTGTTACTTATAAATGTAGAAAACTCTGGGGAATAAGACAAAGAACGTTCTTAAGAATGGTTGGTGAATACAGACCCTGGTTGTTAGAAGTAACCATCTTGAACACTAGTCTCTCTACTGTATTTTTGTCCATTTTCTTTGCAGATAGCAGAAATACAAAAATAGAAATGATCCATGCCTTGTGAAAAATGGATTTAATGCCTCTGCAAAAAGTGTCGATTCAGGTAAGCCTATGCAGTCTGCACTGGCTGAACTAGGTCCGAACTTTTTGAATTCGGTAACTTTTCTGCACAATAGAACTAGACTCCTTCTATATTAGTCTTTCCACAAAAGTTTATTCATTTTATTTTTTAATTTACTTCATTTCACTTTAAAAGTCTTTATTTTACATCGACTGAGAAACAAGTTCTTTCAGCTTCTTTCAATTCAAAAATACGGAAAGAAGAAAAGAAAATGTGAGGCATTTTTTATTTATCCATCCCTGGAAAACAGAAGAAAAAAACAAACAAACAAACCGATAATTACCCAGAGACCGGACTCCTTTGGTAACAGTATGTCGAAGAGGTAAATCTAAATTGAAAAGGGCAAATGACTAGAAAAATGGACTAAACTCATCAAAAGTTCAGTGATTTCATATTTGTGTAAGGAAGGTCTAGGACAGAATGATATATATAAATACTGATATGGTAGCAATACTCGGGTATGATGCCCCTTTATACGCTACAGTGAAAAGTTTGATGACTAACTTAAGCGTTGAAGGAATAGCCTTGTGGATGACGGCCATCACGTAAGGTTTTTTTCACTGTTGTAATCCCAGAAATAGTCAATAGAGTTATGGCTGACAGGGTTACGGAGAGATTATAGCCAGTGCATTTTGGATTTCACAAGAAAGGGTACTGTCCATTCTTACAAAAGATCTTAGACTTATGGCAGTCTTTCATCAGCATACTAGACGAGGTCTGTCGCAAGCAAAAATGAGCCTTGTAAAAGCAGAAAGGCAGACCTTGCCAACTTTCGGCAATGGTCTGAGATTATGGATGAAATGTGAAAGTCCATCATTACACTCAAGGGCCAAACAACAGTGTAAAGACACCGGTTCGCCCAAGGCTGAAAAGGCACAGACATCAGCTGGAAAACAACGCTTAAAAGTTCGACTTAAAGTCTTCATGAAGTGTTGAAATCGATCAGTTTCATTGATAATACAAGGAAAACTACTCCAACGCTCCGTACCACACACTGGAAACAAAGGAGAATACAAAGTTTTAGATAAACGTGTACCAATCTGTAACTAAAACGCCCGCTGAACTGATAGGACATTTATCGCGCCCTTGAGAGAAATAAAAGTATTCCATTGATTATTTTTCCTCCAATTAAATTAGCGTGATTCACGTCTATTAGACTGACCATCGTGTACAGTAATGTATTACTTCGAATCGTACTCATCAGTCCCTTGGAATGATAGGTAAATGAAATGGCACACTTTCAGGCAATATGGCAGACCGATATTTTGAAATCTTAGACTAATAAAACATGAATTACTCACGATATACCTGACAGCACTATGCGTTTTTATAGCAGATGACAATTTTTTTTAATGGTCTCGCCCATGTTGACAGTTGAAAGGATTTGTCTTCAAATGGGGAAAAACCTTGTGCAAAAGGGACAAGATGTTAGGTTCTTCGTCGATAAACTTACACTCATTTGATAGTCACGGAAAAAAAAGCCTTTGATAAATATATCGAGGACAGGTCTGAATATTAAAATGAGGTTGGAGGTATAAGGGTTGATAAACAAGTTGTGAGCCTTGTATCGAAGGAGTTAGGCGAGAGGATGTCTTTGTGAGCCTTGTATCGAAGCAGTTAGGCAAGGGGATGTCTTTGTGAGCCTTGTATCGAAGCAGTTAGGCGAGAGGATGTCTTTTTATTAGGCTTTCTCTTCTTTGACCATTTAACCCTTATCCTGTCAAATAACCATTATGAAAATTTCAAGTTGATAGTAAAAACCCAAATGATGCTATTTCAAAGTTTTTGGTTTTTTTCGGAGGGGGGGGGGGATATATCCTTATCGGACAGTGTAAATCCAAGATGAGACTGCACGACCAGCCAAAAGGTTTATGCCCTGCACCCAAAGACTGTATCCTCGGATACCCCGGGGTCTCCCTATTTGCTACGCTACATCGACCCCTGGGACAATTAATTGAATTTCTCTCGCTTTACCGCTGCCCGAATGCTGGCTTTTCATTGGTTCCATCATCATTGACGTTTCGTATCGATTTTCGGCGGCTGATTCAAAGTTTTATAAGTCAATTGTCCCAGGGTCGATGTAGCGTAGCAAATAGGGAGACCCCGGGGTATCCGTGGATGCAAAGACTGGTATCTACATGTATGTTGTCAGTTTATGTCGAAGACGTAGCACTGTAAAGTAACCAAGGCAAGTGACTTTTGCTTTAGCATGACAATTGACCTTTCTGCCGATTTTGATTGACAGGTCTACCAACGTCTTATCGGCCAATGAAAATGCAGCAGTGGGCATCATGTAAACAAAAAAGTCTGACACATTTCTGGTAAGCTTGACAGGCTTGACAACCGAAATACCGCGTTACTAAGGGCGAGGGGGAGAGGCGTGCCAAACTCGCATTTACAGAAAGGTCAATTCACCTGTTCACAAGTCTGTCATTGCTATAGCTGCCATAAACGATTGTGGCTTTGAAATGAGGATCCGCCTTTTTCGTCTTATCTCACTCCACCAGACTTTCATCTTTTTTCCAAAATTACAAAAGGCTATTCCTAGTACCAACTCTCGGACAACGACATCATAATGCATTTGATGACTTTCTGAATAGTCAAGACAATGACTTCATTACAAGTGTCATCTATGCCCTTAAACATGTACGAGTTATTAGTTGTACGGTCAGGTGGCAGGGAACTTGGAAACTTGCTCACGGCTGCGGTGATTCCTGGCATGATTCAACACAGCCGTGAACAAGTTTCCAAGTCTCCTGCCAGCTGACCGTACAATGAACTTATTTTACTGCATTTTTACCATTATCATGTTAGTTAATCGAATTTTATTTTATTTTTCCTTTTGTTTAAAATAATTAAGTAGGCTGACGAAGTAGACTTTCTGTTCTGCATGTCCGACTTCAATGAAAACTGACGTCACTGGGAACTGACGTCACTGAAACCCTGGTAATGCGTGCTAAAACGGGCAGCTTGTCGCATTATCTTGATATTAATCTTGATGGATTCCGCCATTTTAAATGTTGTATTGATCGTGTAGTCATTTTTATACGGGGCTTTCGAAAGGAAACTGCTTTTATGAGGGTTTTGCCAGTGTACATGGTGTACATGTTTGGGGTATATTATGCAATCAGATCACTAGAAATTTCTTTGCAGCATAAGAAATTATACTGATAACAAATATGTTAAAGATATTGCGATATGTCCGCCAAAAATTAAACCGATATAAATAAGGCTCACAACTTATCAATCAAACCTTGTATCTTGCAAACGGGCATGCATATAAGCAATCCGGGTTCCTTCTGCGGAATTAAAATGCTTCATTACAATATGACACATTTCCGACACCATTTTGACAGCAAGTAACGCTGTATTCTAAATACTGCAATGTTTTTATTTTTCTATTGAAGATGAATTTCAAATGAAGTGATCAACATTTCGTTGTTAAACAGATTGTTTTTTAAATTCATTCAATGAATTATCTTTCAAGTATTCCACAATGTATTGTAATTGTCAAATGAACGATTTTCAAATGTGAGAAATGTTTATTCTGTCTATTCTTCAATTTAACCCATTACCACACAATCCCTATATTTGATGCCCCTGAGAAAAAAGCCTTTTGAAAACACTATGGGAAAAGGAGAAAATGCTGGTAACCAGCATTTTCTCCTTTTCCCATAGTGTTTTCTACCCTTCCCAGAACAAATTTCTATTTTCTAGGCACCTTTATTTTGTCGTCTGCAAATACTTTCAATTTGGACCAAACTAAAATTTTCTCGTGTGGTAAAGAATTAAAGCACCTTTGCTCCATGACAATTAGAATGTAATGCCACACTAACGTTGTGGGTGTTTGTGATTGGAAGAATTAAGTC
Organism: Tridacna crocea; assembly: GCA_943736015.1. Lineage (NCBI taxonomy): Eukaryota > Metazoa > Mollusca > Bivalvia > Cardiida > Cardiidae > Tridacna > Tridacna crocea. Next base: position 51,472,718 of record OX031063.1, read on the forward strand.
TCAAACGTTTGGTCTTTAAAATATACTGTCCTTTTTGCTGCAATACAGTGGAGAAAAGCAACCATGAAATTCGAATTACATTTATCGTTCTCTTGTTGTTGTTGTTGTCGTAATTTGACTCTTAAGTTTTTGACTTTGTAATCAGGAAACCCCGGTTCAGTTCGAGATGGGATCCTTGTCGAAGGAAACTCCCGAAAATAAATGAATAAAAACCTTCTTCGATTGAGGATCAAACCCGTTCCTTTAGGTTACAAATACAACACCTTAATCAACATTAACAAACATTAACCACCATTAGGGTAGTGGACCCGTAATGCTTCTAGTGCAGCATGGCATAAAATTTCGTGACGGTTGATACAGATGTAGATACAATACTTTTGCACATTTCTAACTGACCAGAAATTCCTTTGATGTCTATTTTAAAATCATTTGTTGATACTTTTGTATAGTTTCCAGAAAAGGGGGGTAATTATCATATCCCTTTGTAATGAGAATATAGCGGTTTTAGATTTATAAATGGTTCAAGGAAGGGTAAAAAGGAAAAGGGGCTCGGTGAAAGTAGTACAATAAGACCTATTTTTAATCTTAGTCAATTTTGTAAAGTAATATTATAGTGGAAATAGCTGTTTTCTATTACGAGTCCACTACGTTAAGTCACACACAACCCCGGGGAACAGCCAGACGGACTATTGTACAAATGGTCTTTGAAAATGGTTTTAATGAAGCTGCAAAAAGTATCTACCTGAGTCAGACTGCGTAATCTGCGCAGGTGGACCCCTGTTGATACCTTTTGCCATTTGATAAATTTTCTGGGTGTTAAAGGACAAGTTCACTTCACGAGTCAGTCTGATGTATGTAATATGGTCTTTATGGATCCGTAATTATGTGAAACTTGCTCGATAATATAGCTTGCAACACGTGAAAAGGGACATTCGGACATTTGCGTAAAGTGTCGTCTCGGATCAGCCTGTGCAGTCCGCACAGGCTAATCCGAGACGGCACTTTACGACAACGTAAGATTTTGTGCTACAGTAGACTTGTGCAAAACAGAAAATTACATAAAAAGGAAAAGTGTCGTTTCTGATTAGCCTGCGCGGACTGCGCAGGCTAATCCGAAACGATTCTTTACGCAAATGTCCGAATGCCCCTTTGAGTGCGTTGCCAGCCATAGCATGAATGACAGAGAAGTAAGAAATTTAATTTTTCAAAAGTGTGGCTGAATTATTTAATAAACCAGTCCGTGCGGAAGACAAACTTGAAGGAAATGAGTTTACCACATATGTAGAAGTCTCAATAGAATTTTGTCCACTTATAAGATTCATGTGAACAAAATAAAACAAGTACTTAGAAGAAGTGCAATGCGTTTACAAATGTATTCCGATGATTTATGGCGTAAAATTGATTTCAAATTACCAGTCATTAAAGCACAAATATATTTTACATTGGCCTCACTATATGTGTGGGTTGCCTGTTAATTGAAAAGTTTTAATTAAAACATCAAACATGGCTCGCCTGTGTTAATCTAATTCTTGATAAATGACTTTATTTGATCCCTTCCAAAATTACACAAAAAAATAGACTCTGATGAACGATAGGTTCCTCTGTCAGAACAAAGTTTGTCAGAAGAAAGTTGCAGTCACGAGACCAGTCGGACGGGATCGGTCTGTTTGTCAGTATCTTAACTATTTCTGGCCAACCTAGGCAATATGTATATTTAACCTTTTTTCCCCAGAGTTCTATTGAGACTTTGTCGTTCCAATGCAAAAGGAAATAAATTTGTCAAAAGTTTACAATTGTTGGCAAACAGTGTAGGTTCAAGATCAGATTGTACGTTCTGTGCGCGCTGCTCATTCTCCAACGATCGTCTGATAGGAATCATTTCCCCAGTTTTCCCAATGATTTCGTACTGCATGAGAATAATTCAGATGGACGTATATAGGAAGGTTTATGCTCGTATAGTATATGTATCAAGCAAAGTTTTGTGGCCTTGAACTAACTTTATGTGGCCTGCAACATGCGAAAAGGGACAGTCGGATATTTGCATGAATTGTCATCTCGGATCAGCCTGCACAGTCCGCATTGGCTAATTCGAGACAGCACTTTACGGCAACATTAGATTTTGTGCTACAGTAGACTTGCACAATAGAGAAAATTACATATAAACGGAAATTGTCGTTTCGGAAATTGTCCTTTTCCCCCTCCCCCGCCCTCCCCCCCTCCTTCCCCCCCAACAGAAATGTGTAGAGGAATATTTCTATGTTTATTGTATAGGAAAGAAAGACGACCCTAGGCAGTTTTTCATAAACTTTATGACATGAAAAATTAAAAGACATTGTAATAATATGTAATACCACAACTTACGATTATGATTTTATAACACCATTGAGATATCTACCCTTCTCTCTCTCCTCTCTCTCTACTATCTTTATCCTGTAATAGCTGTGACACGTAACCTTCCAAGACAGGGAGCGATCCCTCCATGTCTCAAAGCGAACTCTCAACCACGTCGCTACAAAAGCTAGGTCTATAGCATGGCAGTATAAGTGTTCCCTTATATACAAACACAATCTACACAATCTATACATTTATGTGTATCTGTATGGGGGCCTTGTATCTGTTCTGACATTTACCCTTCCAAGCCCGGTTTTGAATCCAGGACTTCCGAGGTCCCGAGGCGAACGCACTACCATATCGGTACAAAACTATTTCTATAGAAATGCAGTGTAAGTACCTCCCTGTACAAACTATGCATTTATACCAATCTATGGGATAAACCGGGATACTTCATACCCCCACCCCCTCCATCATATTCACATTTGTTCAAGAATCATTTAATTATTTTTACTCTATTTCTGACCAAGTGGGTTTTTCACGATGGGCACCAATGTTGCAGTTCTGACCAATAGCCTCCCAAGCTGAAAACTGAACTAAAGACCTCTACGTCCCGAAACGAAAACTTAAGGTACAATAATTAGCTCTTTAGCAAGGCAGTATGAGTGGCCTTTTATACAAACTGTGCCGGACTCATGACCTGGTGGTTGTGAGTTCGATACCCGGTTGAGGCGAATTTTAATTCTTTTCGGCGTATTTTCGCCTTTCAGCTCTGCTGAAGCATGTGAGAAAAGTAGTCAGTGGCTTTGGAAAGAAAGTTTTGTTAGTACTAGTTGAGGATGCCAGGAAATATATACGCGTCACTGACCGCCATGATATGACCTTAGCTGTTAAAGTGGCGTTAAACAGCAATACAACCAACCAACCAACAAACTGTACATTTATATCTATCTGTAGGAAAGACCACTATACTACAGTAACACCGTCTTTGTCTCCGAATTTCGAATGCATTAGGAATCGAAATATAATAAAGAGCAATGCCTTTACAGAGAGAAGTGTGTTGAACAATTAATTATCACTCACTCTCTCAATGATTCATGAGCGAGCAGCAATACTCAATGGAAATCACGAAAAGAGAAAACAGAAAAAAAGTGTATTTCAAATATTCGATTCTTTTACCATGTGATAGGAATGAGTAGGGAGAAAAATAACACATATTTTTATTAAACTAGTTATCTCTTTGGCATACAATGAGGGCTTTTAACGACCCTGAGGAAGAGGCCTTTTGAAAACTTCGTGGGAAAAGGAGAAAATGCTGGTGACCAGCATTTTCTCCTTTTCCCACAAAGTTTTCTACTCTATCAAAGAAACCTTGCAACATTTTGGCCACTATGAAATTATCGCCTGCAAATGCTTTCAATTTTGATAGGACTCAAAATCTACCGCGTGGTAAAGGGTTAAAAACAAACTTTTGGGCTCAATTATATCGGTAATACTAGTATTTGCAGACGACATATGAAATATTGCTTAGTGTCGTACTTTCCAAACGAAATATAACAAAGTGTTAAGATAATGCGCATTTTGATTCAGCTTCTCTTCCAGGCTGTACATAGTAACTGTAGACTGATCGTTCGTTTATATGTCGTTTATATGTCATTTATATGTCATTGTTTGTGCTACTAGAGTATATTTATTGTATCTGTTAATACAAGAAACTGTAAAGTTTACGTCTAATAAAGTATCTATCTATCTTAAATGATAGAGCTAGTCCATGACAAAGTAAAAAATAATTTCGGGAAAGGAAAGCTTACCGACATTTCTTTCCCTTTTCCCATACTGTTTTCAAAGGTCCTTTTCCTTTGGAGTCATTAAGGCCCGGGAATGTATGGCAGAAAGTTGAAATAAAACTGACATAAAGGAAGGGGTATGCTTATCTTAATTCTCAAAAGCAGAAGATAATAATTCACTTCATTTCACTATGACATTGCTATTGTCATTCAATGCTCAAGTATTTTTTCTAACAGTGATTAAAAGAGACAATTAAAAAATGAATGAAAAAAGCATTAACTTAATTGCTGGTCAAAGTCTCGTGATTGATTCGATCACGTTCAGTGTAAAATGGAGTTAAAATCAATTTGATATCGTCTTGTGTCCCATGGGTACCATAGATATGGCATGCATGCAAATATCTGTATTTAGAATTTAAAATGCTTTGCCTGTGGGTGTTGGCTGATCGCCGTCATCAATATTAAAGTTAGTATTGTGATTATCAATATAAACATTACTATCGTTTTTGTGGCGTCTCTAATATTAGTCCACCTATATCGCGGCGACCATCTATAGATATGAGTTTTTCGGGGTTTTCCTTTACAAGTGCCTCACACAACTTTCTTGTCCACAAAAGCGTATTGAGTTATGCTAGGCAGCGCTAAAGTTATATTCAGAAAAACTAGTGCCATGAACACGTCGAATAGGTCATGGACATTGCTATTTATCGTCACATCTTTCAAAGTCCGTTTTCCGAAACACTGACAGGCATCCTGGTATGAAAAGGGCATTTTTTTCTGGAAAGTGTGAGAAATTGTTAAAAAGATGCCTGGATGCGGAATTTTCACATACAAATTTATCTGCAGTTCATCTCTGATATACCTGGTAACAGCGCATATGCCAACAGACTATAGTGACAATTCAATAGCAGCGGATGGCATAAACGTATAAAACTGTTAGAAGTGCTACGAAAACTTTCTGAAAGTCTTTCGGTGCAGGTGAGTGCGAGTATTCCTTCTTTCTCCCGCAAAGCCCATCATGAAGCCCAAAGGAAAGACGTGCCTTTGACCAGTTTTTTAAACTTTCAGAATCTTGTCACTGTATCAAACCCACGCGTTTGATATATTATGCGCTCATAAGTATGCTATAATCTGCAAATCGCCACCTCTGGTGGCATTTGCAAACACTAAAGACCAGGATCAACCCTCATGCCCCCATGCACTTGGTGCACTGAACTAAAGCAGGTATTAGTTTGACTGAGTGCAAGTCTCTTGTTATGTGTGTTTTTTTATTTATGCAGACAAATCTGAAACTGTTATGAGAAGGTAAAGTACCCTATCGAAGAGACTTGCATTGGTCTTCGCAAAGACAAGTTGGGATTCGCCTCCCCAACCCTTGGGTTCCCGGGAGATGAACAAGTAACTCGGCAACTTTCTGTAACTACATCTAACCCCGTCCGTATCAAGCAGGTTTACACTTTGAAAACTGCCAGCCAAATTATGGATACGTTCAACGGATCATCCACCGTTTGCCGAATGAAGTAATATTATATGGACAAATCAAACAAGAAGTGAATTTGCGAGCCAAGTTGCACGTGACAGCGGACAGAATTAATTGCGGGTTGTAGCGAGTCGATGCATTGCGAACCCAGATAATAGTATTTTTACAGTCAATATACGCTCCAGTTATTCACTAATCGCACGCTATCAGTCTGTAATTTTCCAATAAAAGGCCAGGAAACTCTACACCAAGTATTTTCAATCAGTCGACCTAATTTTAGTAACATCAAAGGTTAATCCTTCTGCCCATTTTATTGGAATCCGAAATGCTTGAAAACTCCTTAATGCTGTCCACATAGGCAAAACGTGATCATAATTTGATTTCAAAGTATAATATATTCAACAAAAATGTTAAAGGGTCGTGCATATTACTGGACAATAGATGTGGTAAAAGAATTGCTTCATTCAATTAACTTAAACATGGTGTCGAATAGTGCAAATATCTGATATTCAATTATTCAGTTCAGTAAAGATGTCGAAACTGGTACCACAGTTAAGGGGAAAAAAAGCATAAGGTTAGTATCCTAGAGGATAATAGGTATGTCCATCTCTGTCCTACACCTATTCTTGAACTTGCGTATAAGCCCACGCAAGTCTGCTCTTGAGATTTGCCGCCATCCCTCCGTGAGCATGTTCGCAAGTTCATCAACTGTTTCCAGTCCACGATAGGCTCCACTGTAGCATGACCCAATCATGCTCTATTGGGTTTGAGGTACGGTGACATCTAAGAACAGTCCATATCCCGATACTCTGCTTCTCAAGATAACGCTGTACAACTCTGCCTCTGTGGGGCCTTGCAACATCGTCCATTAGAACGAAGTTCTGTCCAACTGCCCCTGCATATGCACGTACAAAAGGATGGAGAATTTCATCTCTTTAAGTTGTAGCTCAGTCCGGATCACAGAAAGGTCGGTGCGGCCGTCATATGATATGCCGGTGCCAGCCCAAAACGGGACTGAACCTTCGCCAAACCTGTCATGTTAAGCTACACAGCAATTTCGGAAAAGTTTATTCCACTGCCTCCAAACTCTCCTACGGTTATCGTGAAAATCCAGCATGATTTTAGATTCGTCAGTGAAAAGTATAGAGTGTAACGGCTGACGTCTGATTCTGACATGCTGACGAGCTAAATGGCATCGACGATGGTGTGCAGTTAAAGGAAGCCATACTACAGGTCGTCTGGCACGCAAGTTTGCAGCATTAAAGGTCTGTTTCTCACCGTCTGAACAGAAAGTCGTATCCCATGTGTACGTTCAAAGTCCTCAAGAAGTGTAACGGAAGAGTCAAAACGGCGGTGTCTTGGAGCTAAGGATAACTTGCGGTCATTGGCTTCGGTAGTTAAGCGAGGACAGCTTTGACCTTGCCTGCGTTGTACATCCCCCTTTGTTAAGGTACAGCTGCCACAACCTATCGATGACGCTGTGACTAACTTTAAGCTGAGTCGCCACGTTACGGTGAGTCTTTCTGGCAAGCAACTGTCCGAGCACGTTGCGTTTCATTATTGTTCAAATGTCGACTTACAGGCATTTCAAATCTTCCTTACTGTTTTTAACAAGTAGCAATGGATGAAGTAATGGTTTTGAAGAAATGGCTTTTGACATGGCCTATTCTAGCAGACCTGAACACATCTCACTTAACTTGCTCAAATCCCTAAAACCGGGCAATTATAGCACCTCCATGCATTAAATTCCTTTTACAGCCTTCAATTTCCCATCTGTTAGTTGTGTTGATTTCAAATTCTGTTTTAGAGTGTTAATTCATCATAAATACACATTTAATTTACCAACAGGAAGGAAAAACAAAACATATTTTTGCACTTCCTAATTACATCGATCTTTAATGTTTTTGTCGGGTATATATTACGCGAACGAATTAAGAAAAACCTTGTAGTCAAATAGATGATCCAGTTTTCTTTTTAGGCCAGGGAATCCCTCTCAAAGGATTCCCTTGCCTATAGGGATCGTAAGCTGCCTATTCAGACAAAAATGTTGGACGGTGTGTCCACTCTATATCGTTGAGTCCGCCAAAACAACTAGTTTCCCAATTATATACAGAGATTGCTTATCACACAGTGTGAATGCTTTCCTTTCCTCAAAGCTTTCATCTGCAAAACGCCATGCAATTGCAAGGGTATTACAATCCTTTAATAACTGACGAGTGTGTGTTTTTATCCCGTTTTTGTTATTAACACTGACCTAGTAAAGGCGTAACCTAATGAACTTAGCTTTATCCGGCAGTTGTGTATTCCTACGCGCTATATACGGTTAATATCTATAACGCTCTCTCTTGCACTCCAGATCATTCACATTCAGGTATGGTGAGATTAACGAACGACGACTCTGCTCGGAGATTGTCTATAACGTTGTGTTGACATTTGAACATATGTGTCACAAAACGCGTCTCCGCTAAAATGCGATTGTAAATAAAGCAAACTACATATAGAGTATTGGCCCGTGTTATATTTATCACTTTTTCTTATGTATATCGACTAAATCTAGGGTACTTCAGCGGAATGCTGGAGAAATCAGCCCCTGGAGAAATCGTCCCCAAACTGCTTGGCCCGTGTTATGTTTATCACTCCGGAGAAATCGTCCCCTGGAGACGATTTCTTTGGTGAAATCGTTCCCAAATAAAATTTTAGAAAATTCGACCCCAATATCAAATTTCATCCATATCGTTAATCAAGTTGTCTATAAAAATATTTTTGAAATTTCGTTGCCTTAGTATGTACATTATGTGTATTAGTTACCTTTATCCAAGAGTTATTTGGTAGTTTTGTTATTGTTTATACTGCCTATTTCACACTGATAAGATGTATTTCACACCTTTTACACCTGTCACAAATAGGTTACACCTGTGTGATTCTTAAAAATGTCTTTGATTAACTGATTTGAAACCAAATATATGCTTATGATTTTTTTCTGTAGTCGTTCTCTTGTCATTTAATGTATTCTTTTTTATCTCTCTCTCTACTAGTGTCATGTGACATACCCGTGACCAATACCATTTAGCAGGGGCATCACTGTCTCTGACACACATATTTCTAGTGTTCACTAGGGCTTGTGTGCATCCGAATATTTCCGGTCCATAACTTCTACAATTGTGGATGGATTTCAAAATAATTTGGCACAATTGACCTCCATCACGGCTAGATGTGCCATTTGAAACATCTGTTCAAGTAGGTTCAAGATCAAGGCCAGATTGAAGGCCATTTTTTCGTCCGAACCATAACTCCTACATTTTTGGATAGATTCCGCTATAAATTAGCATAATGCATTGTACTCCATCATGAGTAGAAGTTCCCTTTGAAACATTTATTCAGGTCCAGGGTCTAGGTCAAGCTTGAGAGTCAAGTGTTCGCGGGCTTGACACAAGTTGTCCTTGAACAACGATTATGAATTAGGATTAACGTCTTTTTATATTATGTAGATATAAGTATCGAAGCTCAAGTCACTGTGACTTGTCCGTAAAATAGGCAAGTAAAATAGGAAAACCGAGCCTAATTGTTTTCCCAAAACAATCCAACCTTTTCACAGATTTTTATTGAGAAAATATATAGGGCTAAAAGAGAATTCGCTTGTAACAAGCCATTCCTCCCAATTTCCCCAAAATCTTACTTTTCAATATACACGAAGAACTACTTTGGATTTTCATCTACAACTTCCTTCAAATATGACCAGTTCAAAATTTCGTCGACTTGTGGAAGGTAGAGACAACATGACCAACTGCCGTATCACTCCAATTTTTATTATTCATTACATTTTACCTTGATGTATTTTCATTGAAATCAATAAAAATAAATACAGGGTGTCCGGAAAGTAAGGTAACACTTTCATACATTTATATTTTGGCTTAAAATACAAGATAACGAGATGAAAAATATATATACATGTAAATAAAACGTGTAAGTTTTTTTTGTGTGACAGTTTAATTCAATTTTCTTAACACTTTGTGCTTTTATACAGATTTCAATTCAAAAGTCCTTTTTCTGTCATTAGCGTCATTTTACAGTTAATGACGTTTTCAGTGAGACGGCAGATTATGCTCTTTCCTTGCCGATCATGCCTGATGAAATTGTAAATCACCTAAGCGCACATTTCAATATCAATCTTCTTTATTTCATTGTAAGTGGTCTTTAACAACTTGGCTGTGCTGTCTTGGTTGAGGCTGTCAACCTTTGAAATTCACAGAAAGAAGTCGCACATGTTGAAATCAGAATAAAGTCACGCTCATTGTAAAGCAACTGGTTCATGCAGTAAAGTGCTACACCACACACATCTAAATCTGTGGCAGACTTTTTACATAATATGTTCGGTGATATATGGTAATATTTAAACTACAGCGGGAGGTAGGACATGGTTGAATATCGTGGCCTGCACACAGTCCCAACCTCAACCTTAACTTGCATGACTTCCTCCTTTGCAGTGCGTTGAAGTCAAAGGTCTACGATCCCAACCTAAACAACACAGACGTGTTGTTTAAAAAAATCCTTCTAGTGACATCAGTATGATTGATATTTGAATGCATTTCGAAGTGAGTGAAAATTTCATTGTGTGTGTTCGGAAAGGAAAGAGGATAAAAGGCCATCAAATTGAAAACGTCATTAATTACTAAAATGACGCCAATGACCGAAAAAGGTCTTTTGAAGTGAAATCTGTGTAAAAGCGCAAAGTGTTATGAAAATTGAATTAAATTATCACACAAAAAACTTACACATTTCATTTACATGTATATATATTTTTTATCTCGTTATCTTATATTTTAAGCCAAAATATAAAAGTACGAAAGTGTTACCTTACTTTCCGGACACCCTGTATGTTCTTGCGTCATAAATGTAAAAAATAGCGTCATTCAGGACTACAAGACATCACATGTCTCAGAAAATTTAGATAACCAAAGTTGGTATTGCACCGATTGAATACGGTTCAATTTTGACTTGGGATTGTTTACAAGCACGACAAATTACTAAGTATTCTAAGCCATTATCAAGCACCGCATAACTGTGAGCACATGCCTAGCTCTGGCTTAATTAGTTTCTGGCTGGTGCTTTCCAGTATCAGTTCAAAATTTCCTGATAAAACCAAGAATTCCAGGGGCTTAGTGGAATCCGCTTGTATCCCTGTCCGTCTACCTGTTTGTATTAATTAAAATTGACCTCATGTGTTGTTTCGTATCCTCAATTTCCTGGCCTTCACTACTATCAGTACTTTGATTTATTTTTGCTGTCTGTCACATTTGCTTTCAAAAGCCATCTTCCACAGGGTCCATAATTCACGGGATTGTGTGGTAATGGGTTCCTGATGTCTCAGTAGATTTTTGACATTAGTCAACATTTTCTACTTCCAAATTTTCTCTCTCAAACGTAAACAAACATTTTGCAAAGAGGTACGGTTTAAGTGTCTGAATATCTAGATGGTTGTTTTGAGATTGGGAAATCTATTTGTATCAAACCGGATATGACGTCACTAGTCACTATTCTTATGCGAAATCACCATTATCTGCTTGGTGGCATTTCTGAAATACATACCTATCTGATTTTGGCATCCCATTATCTCCCGCTAGACGGCATTCTACAAATACACATCTAATTTGGGCATCCTGGGTACAGAGCCGTTGTACTTTTCTACGCGACAACCGTTACTTTGATTTCAAACTAAAATAAATGTTTACTCTATAAAACGCTACCTGGTTGGAATCATGCAGCTGTGATCAGGTACCATGTAACCTATGTACCGGCCATTTATTAAAACCGACAGTACATCCTTGGTAATAGGCTAATAGCTTCGGTATAACCCCTTCTTTTCACAGATATAAAGACGCGTCGTAGCAAACAGGTCGAAGAATATGACATGCGCAGACAACGTTGGGCATCCTGGGTACAGAACCAGGGTCTTTGACAATAGATGCTTCGAATTTTAAAATAAACCAAATTTTTATCCACTTAGATTTATCTGGTATATGTACGAGTCATCCAGCAATGATTAGCTAACTATGTACCCTCTATTAGCCTCGGAAATAGCCATGGTATACAGAACCAGCGTTTGTTGCACAAATCCCGGTTTCCCTATGTCTGTAATTTGAAACAGATTTTCAGTTTGCTAATTTTGGTGTCAATTCATGTGCTGCGTATTAATATTTAGTCTGTTTAGGATAGTGATACGTCATAGCAGACAGGTCTATCTTCAAAGAAAGTGACGTGCAAACAACGGCAAACCCGCACAGTACACATCTCTCTCTCTCTCTCTCTCTCTCTCTCTAAACACTCTAGTCGACTTTGTCGACTTTTTGCATTTGCAGACGACAAAATAAAAGTGACTGAAAACGTGAAATTTGTTTTGTGAAGGGTAGAAAACTTTGTGGGAAAAGGAGAAAATGCTGGTTACCAGCATTTTCTCCTTTTCCCACAATGTTTTCTAAAGGCTTCTTTCTCCGGGCCTCAAAAGTATGGATTGTGTGGTAATGGGTAAATAAATTTCACAGTCGGATTTCAATTCATTAAAAATCTATTATGTAATTTACACCTTTTCTATTCGGTTTCAAGTTCGACCAATGAATTCAAATCTATGTCCACTAAAAAACGAAACGTTGTAAAAGGAGAAACGAGATTTTTACATGTTCACTTATAAATCTTTTAAACTCATATTTAATATCAATGGTATCCGTCACATTGTTTTTTTTTTTCAGAAGATTGAGAATTGAATTGAGAAAAATGTTTTATTGGACACACATTGTTAACTTTCGACGCAATAACCTTCTCGATTCAAAGAGCTAGGTTGCCCCCGTGCCCCGATGGACTTAAAACCTAAAGTTTTGACTGACAACGCCGGTCGCACTGGAGTGTCCTTAGGCACGCTACTCCATAACGATTCTTTGCCTAGTTTTGGTGAAACAAAAGAAAAAAACAAGAATAGGTAAATGTTGCAGAGGTGTTACCGAAATCTCTTAAAATAGCCTTAAACACCTTCTAAGCAAACAGACAAAGCGCCAGAGTTGAATTACAGAGACTGTTCGTTTTACGATGGCGCGTCACGCTAATATTCACTTAACATGGCTAGAAACATCTTCTCTTATTGGCCTCAACAACATCGGTAAATTAGAAAATGTCATATCGCAGTCTCATCACAACGTCTTCACACTGGCTTACGCTATAAACCCTTTTGATGGCAGGAACATTCTCACTTTCCTCTTTGCTGACAATGTAGATCCAAGACCAGACTGCACAGAACGTGCAGTCTGATCTTTAAACTACATTGTCCGTTCATCTTTGAAAAATGTCCAGGCCCACAGAGTATTAAAATTGCAAGATTTGGGAAGCTCTAAGCGACTGAGGATGTCTATTGTTGCTATTGGGCACCCTAAGGATAAATGCTTTATTGAGAGACGTGTAAAAGGAGCTTATGGGGTATTGTAAGACGCCACTTCTAGACGATTGTAAAACCTTTGAAAGCGATTTTTGCACTTTATCGTTGGTCAGATTTAATGCCCTAGACAGTTTGCTGGCAGTTACTTTTCGTCAGAAATCGAACCATCGAGGTAATGTTGAACGTTCGTCGTTGGTTTAGTTTTTCATGTTATTTGTGAAAATTAAAAAAAAAAAACAACAAAGACATCAGGAATCCATTAGCACACACTCCCGTGAATTATAGACCCTGTGGAAGGTGGCTTTTGAAAGCAAAAGCTGAACATAAAGCCTTGCCGCGCAAAAAAGGGAGGCCTAATGTGTCTGCAGAAATACAGAATCAGATCAGCATGTGCATTTTGAGCAGGCTGACCTGGATTGGAACTTACTGTTATTTGTCATTTTTCTGGAAGTCTAAGGTCACAATTCAGGCGATTGAGTGACAAAATGAGCTTTATGGATCTAACATTACGCAATGACTTGCTTGGTGTATTAATACGCTTTATCTCCCTTTTTGCAAGTAAATGGGTCATTTCTATCAGAGTAGAGGACATAAATGGTGTTTAACCCTTTACCAAACAATCCCTGGTTTTTACGATCCTGAAATAGAAGGCTTTTGAAAACATTTTGGGAAAAAGGAGAAAATGCTGGTAACCAGCATTTTCTCCTTTTCCCCAAATTTTTTTCTATCCTGGTGTAAGCAAACTTCATTTTTTGAATGACGTTTATTTTGTTGTCTGCAAGTGCTTAAATTTCAATTAGGACTAGTGTAAAATTTTGTCCTTTGGTAAAGGGTTAAATATATAATGACTGTAAACAACCCTGTGACAAGGAAATCTTAAATGGCATACACAGAATTTGTACTGTGTCTACAGTCTTCGGTTCTTCTTTAAGGTACGAGACCCGTAATACCTCTAGCGTAGTATAGCGTAAAATTTCTTGATTGTTGATAATTACGGATTTATACAGATATAATACTTTTTCACATCTTTAACCGACCAGAAATTCCTTTGATATCTATCTTGAAACTATTTGTTTATACTTTTGTTAGTTTCCAGAAAAGGGGGGTAATTATTACTTCTATTCCATTTGCGGTGTTAAATCTAGTGGTTTTAGATTTGTAAGTGATAATTGTGAGAAGGACAAAAAGCAAAAATTGGCTCGGTGAAAGTGTTACAATAATACTGATTTATAATAACAGCAAATTTTGAAGGATAATTTTACAGTGGAAATAGCTGTTTTCTATTAAGGGTGCACTACTTTAATGTTGTGAGAAAAAAATTCATCCAAGTCGAATGCAAGAAAACTAAACAAAATCTTCAAAGCTGCAACAGAAGGAATTCGACATGATGTTATCCAATATACCTGTAATGATAATCCTTCAATTCGACTGCAATTACGTTTCAGACAACAATTTTGCAATAAAAGGCAGCAATGTTAGGTTGTTTGACAGAACGAATCAATATGCCAGTAGGCCCGTGACAAATTACTTTCGTGCTGTCACACAGCTATCAATAGAAATACTATACTAGGTATCAGTTACGCGAAGTTTACGACCTTTGCGTCATCGATAGTTTCCGGTTGCGCCACGAGATCCAATGAGCTTAACCCGTGTAAATATAATTACTTTTAAATCGCTTTTTTTTTTATTCTGTTTTAATGCATTTTTCTGTTTTATCATTTTGTTGATGAATCGGATAATGAAGGAGTATTATTACAAATGACAAGAGCTTTGAATTGTTACCTCAGACTAAAATAATTACTTGGAATAAATTGGCACATTCATCACACACTATCTTCGTAGAAGCGTTTATTCTGGGGTTTCCAATCATTCTTGACTATTTTTTTCTATGTCTGAGTTTTCGTGACTTGGTATTGGACTGGTGGAAAGAGAAAGTTTCAACTAATCGCATGGATGATCAAGTAATTAAGAAAACAGTAAGTCCTGAGTATGGTCCCTTTTGTATCATATTTAACAATCCTTTCCTGGGTAGGTAATCACCAACCAATCCTCAGAACGTTCTTTATCTTATTCTTCAGACTTTTCTACATTTGTAAGAAACAGAACATCTGATCGGCTATACCGAATGGTTTAGCCAATTAGAAGTTGTGTTACTTACAAATTTAGAAAAAAACTTGGAGAATAAGACTAAGACTTTTCTCAAGAATGGTTGGTGAATACGGGCCTAGATTCCTAGATCCTGGTAGAAATACACAGGTGAAAATCAGAACCATTTCACACGCAACAAGCAATTTAGATTTAAGGTGTATTCTTAACGTATCCTAAGACTTTACCAAAATATAAAACTTGCCTTCTTTAACAACAATGGCTACACATTTTGTTTCCGGCATCAATATTAGCGGCTCTCTCTAAGTTCATCTACAATGGGAAACCTAATCAATAATTATAGACTGTCAACTTTCTGCGAAACCTTCACACGAATATACATGGGTCGTGTTCTATGACAAGGTGGTTAAATACATCTGCAAAGTATCAACTCAAGTCAATCTGTTTAGTCCGCACAGACCGACTTCGGTTGAAACTCTGTGCTATGGGTAAACTCTTTACAACATGACAAACTTTTGGACTAGTCCAATTTCAACAAAATAAATGTGAATCAAAAATTGACATTTGATTTGGAAAGGGTAGAAAATATTGTGGGAAAAGGAGAAAATGCTAGTTACCAGCATTTTCTCTTTTTCCCACAATGTTTTCAAAGGCATTTTTTTCAAAGGCATTTTTCTCAGGGTCGTTGAGAAAAGGGATTGTTTGGTAATATCCTGCATGTTCACGATCAACCAACTTTATGATTCAAATCGGTCGATTTTTTTTAACCCATTACTATGATACTACTTGCTCGGTATATTACTATGATATTACTTGTTCGGTATGTTTACTTTGATACTACTTGCTCGATATATTACTATGATACTACTTGCTCGGTATATTTACTATGATACTACTTGCTCGGTATATTACTATGATACTACTTGCTCGGTATAATGAATCAAGAAGCTACACTAATCCTTCTTTCTTTCCACAGTGTCGCACAACTGAATATGCTTCACGGCTCACGGACTTCTAAGGTGCAAATGACACTTATATTTCTTCCTTCGTGAACTGATATACTATTTCAAAAAATAACTGAATAAAAGAGTAACACACCTCTGAACTCTTATCCTGCTAAATAACTAAAATGAAATCTTCAATTCGATAGTTAATATCCAAATATTGCTATTACAAAGTTGTGTTTTGGGTATTAGTACTTCCATATCGGACAGTGTAGATCCAAGATCAGACTGCACGTCCTGTGCAGTCTGATCTTGGATTTACACTGTCCACAAAAGGCCTAAGGGTTAATTTCATCAACTGTGTAAAGATACCACAAAATTTCTCAAGTTCAAAAAATCAAATTAAAAAAAAAAGACGGTGCACATTTGATAATGATTGACGAAATAAATGCAGAAGTTTCTCTATTATATAACATGCCATAAAGTGTAGTTTAATGCCGCGTTATAGGGCATATTGTATTTCATGGAAAATAGCAGGGTATTTCGAGGTGAGGAAACAATTACTATCATTTCCCAGGCGACCCTCCAGTCAGACAAGAACCCCTATTTGTATCATATTTATTGTTGCGTCGAGATATATTTTAGCGCGGGAAATCCAGATAAGAGTTTGCGCCACGAATCCCGTTCAAATGATAGATATTGAAGATTTGCCTTCGTTTCAATATTTAAATCCTTAGGTAATACTAAACGCGACTCAAGGTCCTTTTTGAGGACAATGTAGATCAAGATCAGACTGCACAGAACGTGCAGTCTGATCTTGGATCTACACTGTCTGATAAGGAGATATTATTCCCCCAAAAAGCATATTAACTTTGAAACTGCAATATTTGGGTTGTTGATATCGATTTGAAAATTTAATTTTAGTTATTTAGGAATATAAGGGTAAACTTTATCAAACGACAAAATTTCAGACGAGTCCAAATTGAAAGCATTTGCAGACGATAAAACGACAGTAACTGAAGGATTGAAATTTGTTATGGGAAGGGTAGAAAACATTGTGGGAAAAAGGAGAAAATGCTGGTATCCAGCATTTTCTCCTTTTCCCTCAATGTTTTCACAGGGCTTCTTTCACAGGGTCGTTCAAAGTCGGGATTGTGTGGAAAAGGGTTAAATACTTTGTGCACATGTTCGAAAGCTGGTTGGTGTTTTATCGTTAACGCTGCTATATGTATTCAATAAAGCTGACAGTAAGTATTCAAATACATATATTTTTATTTTAGAGATAGTTGCAGGGGGAGCGGGATACCTTCTTATCAGACAATGTAGATTGAAGATCAGACTGCACGTTCTGTGCAGTCTGATCTTGATCTGCATTGTCTGCAAAAAAAAGATCCTTGAGTCGCCCATAGCGGCCCAAGGATTATTCAACCCTTTCAAACACATTCCCAGGTTTTAACGATCCTAAAGTAGAAGTCTTTGGGAAACCTTGTGGGAAAAAGAGAAACTGTTGAGTACCAGCATTTTTCCCCTTTTCCAGCATTATATCTTGTACTACCAAAGGAAAACTTAAGAATTTTGAGTCGCATTTAATTCGTCATCTGCAAATGTGGTACAGAGTTAGGGTCGTTTTCAACAGCGTCACAGTAATATTACGGTGCAAAAACTGTCATTGTAGTTTTAATTAAATGTATTAAAGCCACCGGTTGCTTTTTCTCAGAAACAAGTGGTGTAGGTGAATGTGGCAATGATTTTCATTTATCGATTGGCTGGGTTAGAGAGTCGAACTTGCAAATCCTGTATTACCAGTTCTATTCATTACCACTGGTCTATACTGGGCTCGGTTTGCACTTTTTGGCAACAAAATTATGTTACTGAAAGTCACGTTCTGCAACAAGGGCGTTTTAATAAATCTGAAAAAATATCTCCCAGGGTGGAAATCCTTGCAAATCCTTTATTACCAGCCCTATTCATTACCACTGGTCTACTGGGCTCGGTTTGCACTCTTTGGCTACTAAATTATGTTACTAAAAGAGGTTGGGTGCTATAAAAGTCCCGTTCTGCAACGGGGGCGTTTAATAAATCTGCAAAAATATCTCCCAAGGTCAGCCTGCACTCTCCGCGCTGATATAGATCGAAACTTTTATATATTGGTCAATTTTCAGCTTGTCAGAGGATCAGTCAAACCACAGATTTAGTTGATTTTTAGACAGAATGAATCTTGTGGGTCCGATATTATAATTGGCCTGCAACGCATGAAAAGGGGCATTCGGATATTTGCGTAAAGTGTCGTCTCGGATCAGCCTGCGCAATTCGCCCAGGCTGATCCGGGGCGACACTTTCCGTTTTTATGTAATTTTCTGTTTTGCGCAGGTCTACTGTCGCACAAAATCTAATGTAGTCGTAAAGTGCCGTCTCGGATCAGCCTGCGCGGAGTGCGCAGGCTGATCCGAGACGACACTTTACGCAAATGTCCGAATGCCCCTTTTCATATGTTACAAGCCAATTCTGATGTATAACGCATAAGGAAGCAGTATTAACGCTATGTTGCAAGGGCAGTTTCCTGAGTTTTGTACATGGTTTGAGCATTGCAATAAATACTACCTTCGGCGGCAGTTATTTCTTGGCTCAGCTTCAAGAAGTTTTTTGCCCAGTGTGATGGTTAATCATATTTCCGAAAAGGGTTGAATTAATCTGTGCTATGCTTTGGCAAAAAGAGAGTTATTGTACTTCCGTGATACATCATACCAAAGCAGTCAACATCTAATTGTGGATCTAAAATATTCATTCCGTCCAATAACCAACAGAATCATGAGATAAACTAGTCTTCGTCATGCAGAGTATATTGATCAATAACAAAACTTTAAGCTTGCGCGGACTAAACAGCCTGACCTCGGTCTTTAAATTTTACAGTGGCATTAAATCCCCTTTTTACATTGCTTTCTGCTTACATGAGTTCATTTTCCATATCTAGTCTGCAAATTATGAATTTCAAGGTTAACCTTTTGAATGGCCTAGACGGAATGCAGTTTATATTTTACTTTTAGTGCAACCATAGACACTTGGTTTCCATGACATTCACAACTTAACATTTATCAACATACTAGAGGTTTCGCTAGGGCCATGTTTTAAAGCAACGGAAGTACTTGATTTTCCTTTGTTTTCATTTACACTGCCGTACGAATCGTTTATAAGGCGCTGGCCGATACGGGTACCAGGATTCTTCTACCCTTGAAATAGTGCGTACTGTTTACATTAGCATGGTACCCGTACTGGCCAGCGAGTTAGTGCCAATTCGGAAGCCAGCGTAAATCGACACTTGATCAAGGACTTCCATTGTTTTATAACATGGCCGCTGCGAAACCATCTAGTAATTATGATATGCAGGAATAGAAGAGGCAAGGTACAAAAGTAAAAGACAGGGAAATCGAGTACTTATGAGTGCAACAAGAGAAATGAAACAAACTTAAGTAAAGTATAAAAGTCCCCACAAAATGTCAAGTTTGATTTGCCCCTATATTGCTCAAGCTCCATGTCGATACTAAGGAACGCAGCATGTAGCAGTCATCAAAACGTAATGATTGAGAAACTTGTCCATCAGCGTGATGGCAAAATGGTCCCCAAGGATCTAAAATGCATTCGTATTCATCTAGTTTTTTTCATTCATTTTTACTGATAGAAATATATCTTTTTATAAATCAAATGATATCATCAAAATTTTGAGTTCAGTGTTTCTTATTTCTCTCTTCGGTAATGGATGCCAATATTTATTTTTGAGATAAGCTCTGTCAAAAAAGAGCTGAATGAATCTCTCTGATAAATAATACCAGGGAAATAGTCACATATTTATGAATGCATGATAGCCACTTATTTAAACAACACTATAAATCATGGGGTAGGCAAAGAAACTTGACCTATAACGAAAAGTTTCGGCCCAGGTCAGCCTGCGCGGACTGCGCAGGCTGACCTGGGTCGATACTTTTCGCACATGCTTTAAGCCCCCTTTTCATAGAGCAGACTCATATATAAAGTGAAGAAAAAAACCCAGCTTTTGTTAATGACTAATACCCGTTCAGACACTACGTGTAACGTTACTCTCAATGACGGCGTACTGACATATTGGCTGATTATCACAGTCATAAGTAACGATCATTACAATGATAACTGTTATTCACTCAACCCTTTGACACAAATAACCGTGTTTCAACAACCCTGGGGAAAGAAGGCCGTGACAAACACAGTGGGAAAAAAGAGAAAATGGCGATAATCTGCATGTCAGTCTTTTTCCACAATGTTTTTATCACGTTAAAGATGAAACCAATCATTCTAGCAATCATTTGTCGTCTGCAAATGATCTCAATTTGGACAAGTCAATGATTTTGTTGTCAGAGAAAAACTTTCCCTTTTTTAAGTTAGTAGACCCTTAACGCTTTTAGTACAACATGGATTAAAATTTATTAGTTCATAAGGTTTTATACTGATGTAATACTTTTGCACATTTCTAATCGATCAGAAATTCCTCCTATGTCTACCTTAAAATTATTTGTTGACACTTTTGTTAGTTTACTTAAAAGAGGGGGTTAATTATTATCTTTAATGAAGATATAATGGTTGTTGATATCTATAAATGATAGTTCTAAGACGAGAAAAAAGTGGCTCGGTTAAATTAGTACAATAACACTCATTTTTAATCATAGCAAATTTTGTAGGATAATATTATAGTGGAAATGGCTGTTTTCTATTAGGGGTCTCCTACCTTAAAAAAGAATCGAAATATCGAAACACAGTTATGTTTTACTTTTCTCGCCAAAATTGAGAAATGAGACCAACTTCGTAAGCGCCATGATATCACTTAAGAATGAGGGAACACAACATGTAACGGTTATCAAATTGTTGTGATTGTAAAACTTCTCCATCAGAGTAGTGCCAAAATAGACCCAAAGGATCTATAATGCATTTGTATTCTTCTACTTTTTCATTTTTATCAATAGAAATTATGCTCTTGCTTTGATAAATCAAATGATAGCTAAAAAGTGAGTTTACTGGTTTGTATTTTGCTCGGTAAGGGATACCGATATTTACAGTTATTTCATGTAAAATCACTTCATCAAAACCCAGGTTAGAAGCATTACGTTGCTCTCAATGCACCATCCCTGGAAAAACTGATTAGGAAATAGTCGTTTCTTATGAATATTCATATGGGCAGGGAGTACCCTAAATATCCAATCGAAAGATCGATAACATAGTGATACTCTCTTCTTACGAACAAAGTCCGTAACAAAGAAACAAATGAATAAATGCATGGCAGAAATAAGGGTCCGAGCGGGATTCGAACCCCGGAACTCCCGGACACAAGACCAATACCCTAACCACTGAGCCAAAGAGATATCTCCCTGACGCAGAAGCCAGGTATTGTATTTAAATCGGGAGAATGCCATGCAGGAAGGAGTGGTCTCCCGTAACACTCTTGCAGAGAGAATAATTTCATGTCTTCCGTTACCAAATACGGTGTAAGCCTTGAGAAACTCGAGGCTGTCAACAAATATGGCGTCCGCAGGCGTGCTTGTCTCCTGTAAGATATGCCATTCTGAAATACAGGGACGATACTATCGAGTGAGATTTTTTTTGTGGGAGTATTCTTAGCTACGACACCTCAGAGCCCGGGGGTGGTACTGGTAAACACCTAGGAAATACATGAATATCTGAGCTGTCGCCGTGATACGACTGAAATAATGTTGAAAGCGGCGTAAAACACCATCCAATTCTTTGTCTCGGTGATTTGTGTTTCAAGCCGTCGAAAAAAGTGAACTGTACATAGTTTGGACTGAAGTTAACGCTAATACAGGGTTAGACCCCAGACATAAGAAATAAACACATTTTTGTGGCATTTACAAGACATGAGGCTTTTAAACGATCGGTTTATGACATCCATGTTTACCCTTCCAGTGCAAGATATACTGTTTATTTCATCAGCTTGTGGTTAATATGGGGAAATATTTGCGCAAAAAAAGGAAAGGTATGCGAAGATAACGAGTGCCGTAAGGTACAAGTTATATTCGCGGACCTTTCCCTTTTGAGGCAAATTTTTTCCCGTATTAACCACAAGCTGATGAAATAAATTATATATTATATTTCCTCTGATTATTTTGTCAACGAATGCCTCTGTTAGAACTAAAAGTAGTTCCAGATTTTCGGCAGGAGGAAAATATTCACTGTTACGGGGAAACAATCCCCCCCAGCTTACTTATCTTTGAAACCGGAGAGCTTCGTCGTATGTTTCGTTGTATTTACAGACACAGTAGACTAAGATCAAAATGCACAAAAAAGGCAGCTGTATGCTTGATGCTTACTGCTAACTATTTTCGTGAATATACTGACTCCAGCAAATTTTGAAGATGAAACTTTCTTCACAGAAATTCATGTTTCATTTATCGTGATAAATACCAAGTTACCTCAATATCTCACAACACATCTGTCAGAGATGATCAAAGATAAGACTCCTATGAACATGCATTTTGATCTATATCTATACTTTAAACAAAAGTAACTTACATTATGCCCAGTTCCATAAGAGTTAATCTATAGTTTGAAAAAAAAAGGCAATTACAAAAGAAAATTGGATCCGAAGACATGATATTCATGGTTGACTTCGATTCAGTAATTGTAAATCGATTAACCTTTAGATTGCCTATCTCGTATTAAAGTTGCATTTGGGGACAGTGTAGATCAAGATCAGACTGCACGAAACGTGCAGTCTGATCTTGGATCCACACTGTCCCCTTTGCTGAAACATGAACTCGAAAAGTTGCTTTGAAATTGCCATTAATTATTGTCTTTTTTTCCATTGTTGAAAATGTTCATTTTGTAGACTGTATTGGTTACTATAAGGGTTACGCGGGGAGGAACTTTGAATGTCAATACGCAAAAACAATTCAGCGACGAATGAAATGAAACATCCTCGGGCAAAAGGGAGCTTAATGCATCTCCGTGATCCATGGCACCGGGCATGCCATCAAACACTTATGGATCCAGGATCCATAATGGCCACTTCTTTTGACAACAGATTTAATCATTATCTCCTGCTACATGGCATTCTAAAAGTACTTATCTATCTAATTTTGGCAATCTGGGTACAGAATCGGACCACATTTCTACGCGACAACCGTTACTTTGAATTTCAAGGTAATGCACATGTACTCGGTGTACCTGTGTTGATCTATTTTTAGATACTGTATTTAAAGATTTGCAGTAATTGATCGGATTTTTTTCAACTAATTTTTGCAAGAGAAAATTGTTATAGTTTAGAGAAATCTGACCTTGGTTGATACTTTTTGCAGATGCTTTAATCCCCATTTTCACAGAGCATGGCCCAAATATTTGCCGCAATGCCGGTAATGTATCGGAGACGAAAAAAAACATTACCACTTAAATATTTATGTGACCGATCTCGCAAAAAGGGACCTTCTAGGAACTCTACAATTCGCGCAGTCTGACGAGGGTTGAGACTTTTCGCTTTAATGATATTTTTTGTATGAAAAGTCGTCATTGTACCTTGTTGTTCAAAGAGTTTTGAATTACTAACTTAAACCGACCTGCACTATCGTTTATCTGTTTTCATCTAATTGATGTACATTATTCCCAGATGGTCCCTTTTTGCGTGATGGGTTACAATCTTATATGACGTTTTCTATGATCGAAAACTTGAATGATTCTTGTTGGCTTCCCCTTTCTCACCAATATTTCAAAAAAAAAAAAATGAATGCCTAAACGGTAATTTTAAAATCTTTAACTTGCGGATAGACATTTGTGACTGAATTAATGCCTTTCCCATTTCGAGAGCCTGTGACCACATTTTGGTATTTGGCATTAAATTTGCAAGATTATTGCATTTTATTTCATGCTTTCCGGTGGGATATCGAGAAATAGCAGTGAAAATATTTTTCGATCTTACACCAGTGAAAATACCGATTTTCACGTTCTTATTGCCTAGGTAAATTGCGCGTGCCTAACAACCAGATGGGAAATATGACGTCATATACCTTACATTTCACGCGCTTGACGTCACGTTGCTATGCGGGAGGGGTACGCCACGGGGGATGAGGGAAAAGAATTGTACTGAATTTTGATAAAGCTCCTCCCAGAAAGGGTTAAAAGCATAAAATAAACAGAATATTTGTTTTTTTCGGTGAAAGATCAAAATTTATTTCATCTCGTGAACACCATCGGTAATATTTTCACTCGTGGCTGCGCCACTCGTGAAAATATTACCGATGGTGTCCACTCGATGAAATAAATTTCGATCTTACACCGAAAAAAACAAATATCCTCTATTTATTTCATGCTTTCCGGTGGGATCTCGAGAAATAGCAGTGAAAATATTTTTCGATCTTACACTGGTACCACCAGTGAAAATACCGATTTTCACGTTCTTGTTGCCTAGGTAAATTGCGCGTGCCTAACAACCAGATGGGAAATATGACGTCATATACCTTACATTTCTCGCGCTTGACGTAACGTTGCTATGCGGGAGGGGTACGCCACGGGGAATGAGGGAAAAGAATTGTACTGAATTTTGATAAAGCTCCTCCCAGAAAGGGTTAAAAGCGTGAAATAAATAGAATATTTGTTTTTTTCGGTGAACGATCGAAATTTATTTCATCTCGTGGACACCATCGGTAATATTTTCACGAGTGGCGCAGCCACTCGTGAAAATATTACCGATGGTGTTCACTCGATGAAATAAATTTCGATCTTACACCGAAAAAAACAAATATCCTCTATTTATTCAGTTCTTTCTAATGGTTTTAATTCTGAAAATTAGGTAAACTGAACGTTAATTAGATTTTATAATTGTATTTTCAACATTCATGAAGCACATTTACTGGCTTGTACTTGTCGCATGGGAAAATACTCGCTGGTGTTTCCGATTCAGGCGTTTTCCTACTTATCCCTTTACCAAACAATCCCTGGTTTTTACGATCTTGAGATAGAAGCCGTTTGAAAACATTGTGGGAAAAGGAGAAAAAGTTGGTAACAGAACGTGCAGTCTGATCTTGGATCGATGCCGTCTGCTTGTTTTGTCAAGCATTTAAATTTAAATGCATCTGTGTGAATAGAACTTATTTCATCAGCTTGTGGTTAATATGGGGAAATGTTTGCCGAAAAAGGGAAAGGTATGCGAAAATAATGAATGCCGTAAGGCACGAGTTATTTTCACAGACATTTCCCTTTTGAAGCAAATATTTCCCCATATTAACCACAAGCTGATGAAATGAATTATATACTATATTACCCCTGATTATTTTGTCAACGATTGCCAATTTTAAGAAGAGTGATCTCAAGTCAATTAACTGGATAACCGATATTTTTAAAGTAAGTAGTTCCAGATTTTCGGCAGGAGGAAAATATTCACTGTGACGGAGAAATAAATCCCCCCAGCTTAAATTACGACATTTCTTTACCCATAACATTTCTCAAACTCGACACATGAAATATAATATACATGTTCATTTCACGTCGATTGAAAAAATAATCAAGTTCAAATCTATTTAAACTACACTCTCTGGATTCTTCTTCCGTTAAAGTACTCCGGAAACGAATGTGTTAACCAGTGAATCCGTCCGATAGTGGGCACTGTCACAATGTTGACTTGTCATATACATGTATTTTGTCCGTGCTTTCTCGTCGATATATACTCGGGTCAAATTATCGAAAGGTATTAGAATACACGCCATGACAACATATTCGCATGTTGGGAAATGTAATTGAAAACAAAGACAGGACAGTTGTTCAAGATCATATGTCAAAACACGTGTATAGAGAAAAAGAATTAGGTCGATGGATAGCTAGGACGATAAAAACAATTACGACTGTTTACACTTTGGCAGCGCCAAGTCTACAAACTCGACCTCATTCGACCGCCAAAAGTACAAAATACTTCTCAGAAAAGTTTTCTTTGTTGTACTCTTGACTAACCAATTGGACGACCCAAATCCAAAATCAGACTTCACGATCTGTGCAGTCTGATCTTGATCCATGCCGTCAACATAAGTCCTTATTTTAACACGCTGCACTTCACTCTTTAACCAAACAACAACATTTTAGACTTGTCCAACTTGAAAGCATTTGCAAATGACAACATAAACGCGGATCAAAATCTGAATCTTGAATAAGGAAGAGTAGAAAACATTGTGGGAAAAGGAGAAAATGCTGGTTACCAGCATTTTCTCCTTTTCCCACAATGTTTTCAGAAGGCTTCTTCTTCAAGCTCGTTAAAACCAGGGATTGTTTGGTAAAGGGTAAAAGAGCTGTCGGTCAATACGTCATGTTTCACTCGCTTTGTAATCAAAACACATCTGATATTGTTCCACTGACAATTCAATGCAAAACCATACGCTATGGAGCATATATTTTATCGTTGTAAATCTATTTTTAGGTTTTAAAGGTGGGTCCTT
Source organism: Tridacna crocea (assembly GCA_943736015.1). Classification (NCBI taxonomy): domain Eukaryota; kingdom Metazoa; phylum Mollusca; class Bivalvia; order Cardiida; family Cardiidae; genus Tridacna; species Tridacna crocea. Next base: position 51,499,237 of record OX031063.1, read on the forward strand.
AGAATTTTTACATCACACCAAATCAAGAAATATATTATATAACACTGAAATTCATATGAAAAAACAATACAAATCATCAATAATTAAGAATCATAAAATTATTTTTTTTTTTTGTGGTATTCCCTTAAAAGGCTACGTAGCCTGTTAAGCTATTTTTAGATTTCGCGCCAAAAAAGAAATGCATTGTGGGAATGTTAAGTGACTGGCACGTGACTAAAGACGCTTAAATTCCATTACATAACAAACATGTAATTATTTTTCATAATATCTTCTTCGGACGGTATGTTTGAAGTTTCGTCTGTGTATTTCCAGTATGTACATGAGCGAGTTGTTCGTGTAAAAATAGAACGGGTTTCCCGTCGATGTGGACCTTGGCCGTAGTAAATCTCTAATTTCTCTTGTTGTCGGATGGTTTTCGACTACTGGGGTTTTATGAATGACGAGTATAAGGCCTTGGGGGTATAAGGATGATAATTTTGTATTTTTGTAAAATTTTCGTCCCCAATTCTGAAGGGCCATCTTTAATCCAGCACAAGAATCATCTTTTTGCCTGGCTTGTCTGTGTTGTTGTTGGATCAAGCCAGCAGTTTTACTAAAGAAGTAGCTACAAGTTTGAGCTCAAACCAAAAAACAGGTAAAATTTGCTTAATAAACCTTGGAATGGTAAAACTTTGCAGTATAATAAATTCGTTGTACGGGCTCGGGGCGACATGATTCACCACAGCCGTGAACAAGTTTCCAAGTCCTCCACGGTACTACGAATCTATGAGTCCCCGAATCTATTATGCTGCAAAGTTTCAGCATTCCAACATTTGTCAATCGAATTTATTCTGTTTTTTTTTTTTCTTTAAAACATTGAGCACGCAGACGAAGTAGAATTTCCCTTCTCAGTCCCCAAATTCAATGAAAACTTGCGTCACTGGGACCTGACGTCACTGAAGCCTTGGTAATTCGTGCTAAAACGTGCAGCTTGGCGCGTATTCTTGATGTTAATCTTGCACTCTCTTGCACTCCGGATCATTACATTTACCTCTGTAGTGGGCTCAGAAAGTAGCCCGTCATTACGTCATATTTTTGTCACATGACCATAACTCAAAATGGCTACACAAACGCCGGTAAAAGAAAGACCAATATCGATTGTTTCGTGTGCTGTTCAAACAGCATGGGACCAATCAGACTTAGTGATAGGAAACGAACAAAAGAGGGATTTTCTGAAAAGCCTAAATAACTTTGAAGGACGATAACTTAATTTTTAATCGTACAAACTTAGATCCAGCGGTGTGTCAAAATTGTCATAATTCAAGGGCGCAGCCATTTTTGTTAAAATCGGCGTAAGATTCTGAAAAGTGAAGAGGCTCGAAAACATTAGTTCTATTTTATACAGGTAAATTCATCAGTTTGAATGCACCTATAATGTATCCAGAATCATATTTCCTTTGTCTAACTTACAATTTTACATATGAAACAGCTAAACAGTAACAAAACATCTTTTTCTCGGTTTGACAAGATTCTTGTCATTTAGCCCATCGCAGAGATGTATGTGAGGTAACGAACGACAACTCTGCTCGGAGATTGGTTAATCTTGATCGACGCCGCCATCTTGGATGTTGTGTTGATAGAGTAGTCATGTATACGGGGCTTCCGAAAGGGAAACTGCTTTTCTTTGCAGTATAATAAATATGGATTTCTATGGCATCGTAAAAATATAATTAGTTTTCCTTTTTTTAATTAGATAACTGAAGTTGAATAGGTAATGAAATTCATCACCAAATTCATCTTTGTCACAAACGGTACATTTTCTCTATTTAAAAGGTTAAGATCCGTAGAAGTCACTTTCTACGGGTAAATGATGCATTTACTTTCTCAATGAAGCAAATTGAGATAATTTTCAAATTTAAGTTCCGCATTAGGTAGTCCGTGATCCAAATGAATGTATTTAAGAGAAGTCTTAATTTGTTTATTCTTGTCTTATACTATTTTGTGGTTACAAGATTAGTTCGACTTAAAAACCGAAGGCGTAAAATGCCCTAATAATTATGGACACTGATACAAATACATGTAGTTGAACAGAGTTCAATAAGGTCGATAAATTGACTTTCATTGCGGGGGTTAAATTGGTACCAGATCGAGTCAGCAATTACTAGTAAACGATTTATTTCTAGTGTAAATATGTAAAGAACGTCATTTAACTCTGTACCAAACGACAATATTTTACGCTTGTCCAAATTGAAAACATTTGCAGACGACAAAATAAAAGTGACTGAAAATTCGAAACTTCTTTTGTAGAGGGTAGAAAACATTGCGGGAAAAGGAGAAAATGCTGGTTTCCAGCATTTTCTCCTTTTTCCACAATATTTTCTAAAGGGTTCTTTCGTCAGAAGTATGGGTTGTGTGGTAATGGGTTAACAGTTTTGGTGCCAGTTAACAGATCGGAAGTCACAGATCAAGATCAGCTTGCATATAACCTGCAGTCTGATCTTATATCTGTAACGTCCGCTCGTGTAATCTAGCCTATACAATCAAGATCTTGGTAAGGTTCAATGTAGTGTATATATAGCGGTCGAAAAGGGTCGAGTTTATTAATTTGGCGCTGAAAGACTTAAAACCATAAATTCAAATTCAAATCCAAATATTTATTGTATACATAGGCCACCGGCCCTTGTACAAGTACATAGCACAAAATCAAAACACATTTGTTAATGCGTTGGGATAGTAGGTACATTGCATATCTAGTTTTGTATTACTAAACAGTCAACACTAACCTAAACCACAGGGGCTCGGCACATGATACCTTGAGTTGATTTAGGATTACAGACAGCATTTCAATAAAAATTTCCAATGTCTGTATATAAATATCTACAATGGATAGGTCTTCACAGTGGTCAATTTGTATACCGACCTAGTTCAAACCCTGATTTCAGATAACAGCCCTTTTGTTTATAATCCTATTATCTGTTCTTTTGTAATAAATTATTTTCTTTTTTGACATTAGATATTATTGGAATATCACGTGTTTCAGTTTAGGAAGAGGAACTATGTAAGCAATATGCTTTCGTTCCAATCCTTTTCACATCATTTCTTGTATTGTAAATGTAAATGTCAATATATTGAATAAAATATGTTTAAATTAAATTAAACCCTGATTTCTCACAAAGTTTTTAACAAATCTTCGAAATGTAAAGCCCTAGCAGAAGCTAAGTGAATATTCTTAACGTTCAACACGGGTTCACTTCCTTTAGAGCAAACCCCTACGACTGATCGTAAAGACAATAGGAAAATTGTTGATAAAAATGCTTAGTCGGACACGACCTCGTAACCACCCATACCATCAGTAAAATGCAATAAACGGACTTACCATACGGTAAAAATCGGTCTGGTCCAATAGTTTATAATTTTCTTTAACACTTCCAATCGGTAACGTTAGTTTTGTCAAGAGCGATCTTTTAGAAGCACAACGCACGATCATTTATGAAACGGTCAGAATTTCAAGCAGAATGCGCCATTGTTACTCGTGACCCCGTTTAATTAAAGACGAAACGGATTTGCTACAAGCTATTTCATTGGCCAGCTGTTTGTTCTATGTTCTTTGTTTAGAGTTTTCAACAGCCAATCAAATGCCTTGTTCCATAATCTAGTCACTCGGTCGAAAAAAAAAAAAACAAACAAAAGCAAGCCATCATATAATTACGGATCTACACTAACCCAATGTTCTAACTACACCGATGAAGAAATATGATTTGATTTTGTTTGAGAAGGGACTTTGAAAACACATTTGCAGTGAAAAGAGAGTAAAATCATTTTCGAGTACCACTACATTTTTGTTTTTAACATGATTGCGTAATTCTGTCAATACTTAAGTAAGATCGGATGAAGGTGTATAAAGACGAGTTCACGAAACTGTTAGTATCTGGTATGGCCTCCAGAGTATCGCTCTCCGCGGCGTCTATAAATACGAACTCTTCCATCATTACTATAAAGCCTAAATCGGTTTTCGTCTGAAAAAACAAACACCCTGGACCATTCAGCTGTCGTCTACCGAAAATGGCGGCGAGCCCACCGAAGTCTAGCCATACTGTGGCGCAGCTAAAGTACAATTGATTTCGCGGATGGCCTCCCGGTGGTCACTCTTTGGCAAGAGCAACTCCGTTGGTCAACCTGTAAATCAATTACGCATTTGTCAACTCAAAATCTGTTATTTCTTAAATCAAAACCTGTTAACGGGCGTGAAAAAAAAAAAAGATTGGCCATCAAGTTTACTTTTAAAATAAATTTGGCTCTCACCTGCGAGTATGACTAGCCACTCTCCAACGGCTCTCCCTCTGTCTTCAATTAGCATACAACCCATATTTTTTTTTCGATGCTAAACGACAAACTGCACATTGCTTTTTTTAAAGTCGGTATCGCAAAAAATATTCAGGATACACGAGGCCATTTATTAATTTCATGCTATACTGCCATAATATGCACTTAAACCAATTTTACATGCAAACTCATACATCCATAAATATGTTTCTTTGGAAAAGGTCACGGAAAAATGTTTCATGGAATTCGGAAGATGTACGTGTATAAGGAAATGCTTTCAATTTGAAAAGGGTGTAGTTAGAACATTGGTCAAGTGTATAATAGCCGCTTTTTTTTTCAACTATCAGACTTAATCATGAGCTAGACTGATTCTTTGACATACAAAAAATTGATCAATCGCGAATAGTTTCGGCCCAGTTCAGCCTGCGCAGACTGTTCAGGCTGACCCGAGTCGATACCTTTTCGCAGATGCATCGTTGTCTGCGCATTTCATATTCTTCGAAGATTCGCCGTGTCTTACATGATGCATCACTCTCCCCGATATCGGGGAGACCGTAATATTACGCGCTATAAAGTAGCAATGGAGATAATGGCTTTTATCAGTAAGTTTGAGGAAAAATCAGGTCTGTTTTAGCTCCAGGTTTCTCTAAACTGCTGATCACAGCTGAATGAATCGCATCAAGTAGCGTTTTATTGAGTAAACATTTATTTAAGTTTGAAATTCAAAGTAACGGTTGTCGCGTAGAAAAGTGGTTCGGTTCTGTACCCAGGATTCCCGAATTAGATACATGAGTATTTGTAGAATGCCATCTAGCGAGAGATAAATGCACTAAGCACTCTTTTCACAAAACATGCCTTATGTATTTGACGTTTGAGAGAATTAACTTTTCATCCGTTTCCGGGAAATGATGTATGATTGTTGTCCTGATTTCTATTATTGAAGAAAAATAATTGTTTCCTTTTTTTACGATACAGCCTTTCCCCTGATAAAGACGAGGTTAAAAAAAGGTGTTCTTTCCCAATATTGCACGTATGGGAAGAAAAAAAAAGAGTTTCAATTGAGCCACGCTCTGGCAGTCCGCGCTGCTGACCTGGGCCGAAACTTTTCGCATATGCATTAAGCCCCCTTTTCACAGAGCATGGGTCAATCGTATTTGACCAGCACTCTAGAAACCGGAAGTTTCGTGTCTCTCTGTGATGTGTTAAATCAATCGAGTCTTTACATAAAGATGGATCCACGAAATTCATTTTGACCTACAACCAATAGAATCATAGAGTAGAATGGTCATGGGAAGTGCAATATATTAGCATTTAACAAACTATAGTATCGAGTCATGTCAGTCTGCGCGGATTGCACAGGCTGACATGAGTCGATATTTTTTGCAAATGTGTTAAACTTCCATATCACATAACACGACACAGTTACTTTTGAACACGTCGAAAATGAAAAAAAAAAACTAGAAATTGCTCTACTGGCAGTGATTTTCCTTTTATGCTAGCATACATTATGAATTCAAGATGCAAAAAGACAACCAGTAAAAGTATGTGACGGAAATCACTTAAAAACAAGAAATGGAAATTTTCAACTTTGAATCGCTACTTTTCCCATACTAATAGTCAGATTTTTCTTTTTTTTTTTCAAAATCAATAGGGTTCCAGCTGATGGTAAGACAAAGCAAATAAATATGAATACGACCAGAAATGCTGACTTCATCATGTAAATTAGAAATTTTCAACTCAAAATAGCTACTTTTCCATTACCATTTGTTGGATTTTTTTCCAAAGTCAACAGGGTTAAAGCTACTGATGAAATAAACAAACTGTGAAACAAAACCACCGCAATTACTTTGAGACTCTAGAATTTAAAGGGAATGCAATCGTGTGATTGGACACTTGGCAAATAGAGATTTGATGAAGTAATCCAATCCAATAAAAAACAGTTCTCTTCTATTCCAAATATTGTCCAAAAACCTGTCACGTGTTGCGAGAAGAAAGGCAGCAATTAGAAAATTAAAACTCTCTTTCTAAAAGATTATTCCATCGTAAAAAGTCCAGTTGTTTTGTTGTGAGTTTTGATGTTTTCTTATACCTTGCTAACATGTCAACAAGACTATGTTTCTGTTGTTACTTTGATAGACAATATCGAGGAAATGAAGGAACTGCTTATCATAGGCAATTGCTCTTTTTACTGCAATATTTTCCTGTACGATTCAAAATAGATTCAAGTTTCTTTGATTACAGTAATTTTCCTCTTCACGAAAGAAATTGGCCCAGCCGGGGATCGAACCAGCAAGCCCCTGAGTTTTAGTCCTGTGCTTGGTAAAAGTTACCGGTAATTAAGAAATCAAGGATTAGACTTAAAAACATTTTGACCAGAGGGTTTTTTCCCCTAAAAGTAATTTACTATTTTTTCCTACAATCTCTGTCAAAGTATGCAAAAAAAAAAACCCATTTATTTAGGAGGAATGACTATTGGACTTCAAAAACACTATAGCAATTAGGCGTGTTTGTGTTTCGGTTTGAAAGTCCCATTCGATCAACAAGTCCCCTTCGATACACATATCTCTTTTAAACCATTACCACACAATCCCTACTTTTGACGCCCCTAAGAAAGATGCCTTTAGAAAACATTGTGGGATAAGGAGAAAATGCTGGTAACCAGCATTTTCTCCTTTTCCCACAACGTTTTCTACCCTTCACAAAACAAATTTCAAATTTTCAGTCACTTTTATTTTGTCGTCTGCGAATGCTTTTGATTTGGACAAGACTAAAATATTGTTGTTTGGTAATGAGTTAAAGAATACCACAATTATAGACTTCAAAGTCATAGTACTAGTTGATGATCCCAAGGATACGTGTTTCAGTATGTTTGGTTTTGTAGTAAGAAACCGTCTGTGGAGTTCCCGCTGGTGGCGTGTGATCTTGATAAGAGTTTGAAGAATCATGCCTTTTACATGTTAAATCCAGGAAAAACACAAACAAATGACCTGTTGCTTTGATATCATTGAAAATTCGTCGAAAGCAACAGCAAACGCCATTCAAAATAAACAAACCAACCAATCTCCATAACCAACAAATATATACAAGAAAGACGAAGTATTCGCACAAAAAGTTATTTTATTATTTCCCATAATTACGTTAAAGGCGCCCGTAAAACCTATTTGCGAGAAGATAAAATTCCACGCTCGACGTTTTTATTGGGTTAGAGGTGAGGTATTACAAACGATTACCAAGAATTGGATTTTCTACGACATATAATACTCGTCGACTGGCTATGAGAGGACCCCGATAAACATATTTCGGATACTATGATAACAGCAATGCTACGCCACCAACGCTCTGTTTGGTAAGACAAATGAAATACAACTTTACAGTCAAAAGTGAAAATCGAGAGATTCCCTTAACAAGAATATCGATAAGTGAGTGCAACACTATTCTAAGTGCCTGTACATTGTACATGCACTTAGAATAATGTTGCACTCACCTAGGGTTAGTGTTGCACTCACCTATCGGTATGTCTTGAACTAATCCATAGTCTAGACCAGAATCGAGCTACAGGTTCTGTGCAATTCTGAATCTACACTGTCTGCGAAAAAGTCAAGTACTTCTCATGGCAATTAACATTTACGGCGCCATAGGCGTAAACGAAGACTTTCGGGGACGGCATAGATCAAGATTAGACTGCACAAAACGTGAAGACTGGTCTTTGATCTGTGCCGTCGGCTTGCGTAGTGTAGCCTAAACATTCATAATCTTCGTATGTTTGAATGGATTGTATTTAGAGCTGTCGAAAGAGACAGAGTTTATTTATTTGGCGCCCGAAAGAGTTTAGGACAGTTGGATGAAACCATGAACGTTTTACACAAGGTTTACTAGCGATATAAGTTAACGGGAAAGAATACAAATGGCAATTTTATGCATATCGTCCTTTGGACAAAACAAGTTGGGATATTCTCATTCTGAAGTTAACGAACGAAATCCTGCTATTATAGGCACATGTTGGAAGACTTTACACTTTGTTTTTTGTTATTTTACATAAAACATCTGATAAAGTGCATAGCTCCAACTTCATTGAGAGATCGTAAATTAGTTAATTTCATTTTTAAAAATGAAATTAACTTAAATTTGCTACTTCTCTATCAAGATGAAATGCGTAAAATATGGGATTTTGAAATGGAATTTTCATATTGTCATATGTATTGTCTCTTTTTGTTATCTCGTATTCCGAATTAACGAGTAAGATCTGTTAAAACTACGTACATGCTGTCTTATAAGCAAAATGCTCTGATTCGTTTTAATTCGCTGTCATAAAACTTATGACCTTTGTTTCAAATACACTCTGGAAATAACTTGAAACATTGTTACTCAGGCTCGTCCCAGAGACATTTTTTACACTAAATACCATTCTCATTTACCACCAATTCTTTATTTCTGTTGCATCTCACAAATTTCTCATTAAACTCGATGATGATAGGAAAATATTGTGGACAGCAGTGTGTTGTGTTGGGTTGATTGACTGATTGATTGATTATATAGTATTTATCGCCAAGATCAACATTATTTCAGCTATAAGCCTCTCCATGCTTTCCTCGATATTCCTTTACTAGTATTCCACACAATCTCCTAGCAACTGGCGGCTTTCCCACATAAACATCGTCGAAACAATGATCAGCGGTGAGAGATGGATGACTATCAGCGATCCTCGGAAACAAATTAACCGAGCCGGGGATCGAACCAATGACCCCTGTTATCAAGTCTGAGATATCGACTGAGATACCGGCGCTTGACATGTTGGGCCGAGATAAATAAATAGGATAACCTGACTAGTACGTAATCACTTTCAAAAGACTGACGTTTCTATTTTATGGGATCTATGCTCTGTGAAAAGGGTGCTTAATGCATCTGCGAAAAGTATGGCTTTATCCACAGACTGACCTCGGCCGAAGATCGCTGGAAAGAAAGTTCGCAACAACCGGGTATCGAACCTGCAACCTCCAGGTTCCCAGTCAGATATGCTAACTACCTAGCTATCGGGCTGAGTTGCTGTTTTGAGCAGAGATAATTATATTTATTGATCAGGAGCACATCTCAAACAAAAAACTTTGCCCATGTGGGGTTCGAACACGCAAACCCCTGATTTTAAGCCCTCCATGTTTGAAGGAAGCCACTAACACCATTCAATACTGGCATGTCTGCCGACTGACGACGAGTTTTATGTCACAGCGATGGATTAAAATTGGCACGCAACACGCAAAAAGGGGTATTCGTACATTTGCGTATCGTGCCGTCTCGGATTAGCCTGCGCAGTCCGCGCAGGCTAATCCGAAACAGCACTATACGACTACATTATATAGATTTTGTTCTTCAGTAGACTTGCGAAAAACAGAAAATTACGTAAAAACGGAAAGCGTCGTTTTGGATTAGTCGGTGTAATGCAGAGAAATGACCCCCATTACAAAATGACCCATGGGTCATTTCTCGACGTAGAATAATGACCCATTGGTCATTTCTCTACGTCGAGAAATGACCCCCGGGTCATTTCTCGACGTAGAATAATGACCCGGGTCATTTTTCTACGTCGAAAAATGACCCATGGGTCATTCCTCTACGTCGAGAAATGACCCGGGGGTCATTTTGTAATGGGGGTCATTTTTCTGCCAGGACTGGCCAGGCTGATCCTAAAAGACACTCTACGCAAATATCTGAAATCCCCTTTTCGCGTGGTACATGCCAAATGTCCTTTGGATTACTTAATGAACAGAAGGGACAATCTTGTCGAAATAAAAATGATTTCGTCTCGCATTATCCGGGTGAAATGTGATATAAAAATGACATAAAGCTTTCCCAGGGATCATTATTAGCTATTTTACTGCCATTGAACAACATATAAAAGTCTCTGCAGACTCTGTTGACCGGGATCAGAGGGTACAGAACGTGCAGTCTGATCTTTGATCTACCCCTCCGCCACTACACTCCAACCGAGTACCACAGTGCTGTATCAGATCAACAAGAAATTTATTTAGAGGCATCACAAATTCAGTCGACTATATCTATTTTGCATTGAAGAGTAATATTTCCCTAACAATACAGGACTTTGTATACTAAAAGGAAGCGTCACGTGGTACAATATCTCAGTCTTGCTCCCGCAAAAGGGGGTTTAATGCATCCCCGTAATGCATATACCACACCAGATAAGTATCACATATTGTGGCTTGCAACACCCGAAAAGGGGCATTCTGACATTTGCGTAAAGCGTCGTCTCGGATCAGCCTGAGCAGTCCGCTCAGGCTGACCCGAGACGACACTTTCCGTTTTTATGTAATATTCTGTTTTGCGCAAGTCTACTAATGGACGAAATCTAATGTAGACGTACCGAAGTGTCTTCTCGGCTTAGCCTGTGTAGGCTGATCCGAGACGATACTTAACGCAAACCTCGCTTCGCGTATTGCAAGCCATAGAACCAAATTTGTCTTAAACTGACAGAATCATAAAGTAGAATGATACTTGAACATGTAGGAAATTGACCAATAGAAAAAAGTCAATCTTGGTTAACCTGCGCGGGCTGACCTAAGTCGATCGTTCGTAAGTGCATTGGCCTCCCTTATCGCAATTCATCTCTGTGACGTCTTATACCATGCAAGTCATTGCACAATCGTGGATCTCTTTAATGCACTTTGTGTACAAGTCGACCAAATCATTAGGTAGAGTGCTCCTTTGACAAACCTAAAATTGACCAATAGCAAAATGTATCGGCCCAGGTCAGCCTGCGCGTACTGCGCAGGCTGATCTGGGTCGACACTTTTTGCAGATGTATTCATATTAATCTTCTGTATTAATCCTTTGTATAGAATTTGGCACATTTAAATTTGCATCGAAAGAATTATTTTCCCACATCAATTCAGACTTATATCAGGTGCAGCGTCGCGGAGTATATCTTTATTCACAGTCACTATCGTCGAGATGTACGATAATGTAACTGTGCTATTTGCGGAACCGATTTGCGTCTTGTGTGAAATATACAACAAAAAGCTGATTCCAAGTCACTGAACAAATATAATACCACTTTAACACTCACCGTGCCGAATATAAACTGTAGACTGTTGCAAAAATAGACTGCATTGCGTTTATTTGCACCGAATGGTATCTAGATGAATGGAACTAGTACTGAGAAAGCAGCGGAGGTTGTCGAGTAATATCAGATCACACGCATGCGCAGTGATCTTGCTCTTCACTCTCCGTTATGAATATCTATGGTCCTGAACGACAGGGCTAGAGTTAAGTGCCTGTAGTTGACAGATTTGGAAGCATCTTAGGAAATGGAGTAATTACCATCAAAAATAAACTACATAAACAGAATGGCTCCACGTCCAAAAGCATGCTCTGTAACATTATTTAAAAGCGGTAGTTTCCTCTTTGTCACCTTAGACTTATTTAACAGTTTAATGCGGGTCTCAAACTGTAACTTGTACTGCTATAGTTTATAATGACAATATTAAACCATAGTTGGCTTGTTAAAGAGAAACAGAATATGTTCAAACTAAATCCACCCCGTCCCCATAAAAAAAGCCCTGAAATTTTACTTCGCATGAAAATAAAACATGTCCATATGCGTGCACATGTATTTGCAGCATTTGTCAAAATAGAGAAAAAAAATCTTGTGGTCGGATTTGAATTCGCTTTCTTCAACATCATAAAATTAGACAACAACGCAATAAAACAATTCTAGGATTGCCAATCCTGAATCTGCTAAGTAAGCAAAATATTTCAACTTATAGTTCACAACCCAAATGTTACAATAAAAGTGCGTTATTTCTTGTTAAAAAATGTTTCTTTATTGGACAGCACAGATCCAAATTCGCGCTGCACATTTTAGCAGCCCGGTCTTGCACTGTACTCGCCTCATAGGCAGGCACCTAGAGTCGGGAGCTTAGTAGCCCAAAGGTTTCAATACATTTTTAATCGAAACAATCGGATAGCATATAATTTTATTTCAGAGCTCCAGATGAGAGGGATTGATTGTATTTTAAATCCATTATTTCTCTTTCAAACCTGTGTTGTGGGCACTCATTAGAATCGTTTCGATGAGACGATTCTAATGAATAGCCACAACATAGGGTTTAGTGCAGAACAACTAGGCCTAATAGTTTTGAGTTTGAAATCAAGATCACTCCCTCTGTCTGGAGCTCTGTATTGTTGAAATAAAGCAGACCTCCTTTGCGCGGACTTCTTTTGTCCCTGTATTAAAAATGGGCCAGTGGTATTTTGGGCATTACTCTCAAAACAAAGTTTCGCTGAATTGTAGTTTTGACATCTATAGGCCTATTCCTTCCTTTGGTAAAAGGGTAGGGCGTGTTACCTTGTTACATAGATTACTGATTTGAACTATAGGAGGAGCAAGCATACTTGTATCTTTGACGCAATGTAACAGTTACCGAAATATTTATAATGTTACGAGTCAGGCGTAACTAGAAAGAAGAAGCCAGCAACAAACGATAACAATTAACAGAATTTATTAACAAAAATATCAAATAAACAGTGACAATATTACAATAGTACAAAACAATACCTTAGATGTTAAATACAGGAGACAAATTATTCCAGTCTTAATTCCAATCTGATCCTGATCCAAACTGAATGTAATCCAAGCACACGAAGTAATCCTCACTTTAGTCTAGTCTGATCCGAATCCAAACTGAATGTAATCCAAGCACTAATTATGACACAAACACAAAATAATCCCCACTGTAGTCTGGCAATCATGTATTAACTAGTGAACGCCGAGATGTAAAAAGCTTTTCCTTTTATAATAACAGGGAAACTTCCAGAAAATTCATGTAAAAATGAGTTGCATAACTTCTAGTAATCAGATTGTAAAAAGGCCTGGAAACTTCCAGCACAATATTCCACAAGAGAGAATCCAGTTCTAAAAATAGCAACAGGGGAAAACCATTCAAAAATAGATACATACATGAACAAAGCTAGGAATAACTGGGTATGTACATAACACTTCCCCCCTTGAAAAGAAAAAGAAAGGTTTATGAAATAAATTTTTCTTTTTTGCAATATTATTTATATACATGTATATAACACTTTAACTGAAGTATACATAGGAAATGACGAACTCAAATATTAATTATTTCAGACTAATGAAAATAGTCAAGGTAATGAAATTACAATTTAAAAGAAAAAACAGTTTAAACTTGATTTAGGGAAAAACGACTATTTGAATTTCAAACTCTTGAAAGAGCATCTGGTATAATGTTATCTTTCCCTTTTATGTGTCTTATGTCAAGATTAAACTCTTGAAGCAATAAACTCCACCTCAGTAATCTTTGATTCTTATTCTTAAGTTTGTTTAGAAAACTTAAAGGGTTATGATCACTGAATACAACAATTGGTGAAGTTGAAGAGGTTAAATAAACTTCGAACTGCTGGATTGCAAGAATTAAAGCAAGACACTCTTTTTCTATGGTAGAGTAATTTTTCTGATGTTTGTTAAATTTCTTAGAAAAGTAACAAACTGGGTGATCAATACCATTATTATCTTCTTGTAAAAGAACAGCACCAATACCAACATCACTTGCATCAACAGCTAATTTGAAACATTTGTCAAAATCAGGTGCCAAGAGAACTGGTGCGCTCTTTAGTATGGCTTTTAGACGATCAAATGCATCTTGACATTTGTCATTCCATTTGAACTTTGTGCTTTTCTTAAGTAAATTTGTTAAAGGTTCAGCAATACCTGAGAAATTTTTACAGAATTTCCTATAGTAGCCAGCCATACCAAGAAATCGCATCAGCTGTCTTTTACATTTAGGCACAGGAAACTCAGAGATAGCATTGACTTTAGCTTCTAAAGGTTTAACTTGACCCTGTCCCACAAGATGTCCTAGAAATGTTACAGTAGCATGACAAAATTCAGTTTTTGCAAGATTCACAGTCAGTTTCGCTTTACTGAGTCTGTCGAAGAACTTCCTGATTCTTTGAAGGTGGTCACTCCAACTGTCTGAGTAGATGATGACGTCGTCAATATATGCATCACAACCATCTAATCCACATATAACGTTGTTTACAAGTCGCTGAAACGTTGCAGGAGAATTTTTCATCCCAAACGGCATAACTTTGTACTGGTACAGACCGTTTGGAGTAGCAAAGGCTGATACTTCTTTTGCTCTATCAGTCAGTGGAACTTGCCAGAATCCTTTTAGCAGGTCGAATTTGGTGACATATTTAGAATTTCCAACTTTGTCAATACAGTCATCAATTCTTGGTATTGGAAAAGAGTCTGTTTTTGTCACAGAGTTCACTTTACGATAGTCAGTACACATTCTATAAGTTCCATTTGATTTAGGTACTAATATACATGGTGAACTGTAATTACTCTGGCTAGGTTCAATAAAGTCATTTTCCAGTAAGTATTTTACTTCATCTTGGAGGTATTTCTGTTTCAAAGGATTCATCCTATATGGATGTTGCTTTATTGGTTTAGAATCTTCCACAATGACATCATGATAGATTTTATCTGTTCTTGTGGGGATATCAGGAAATAAATGTTCATATTCATGTATCAACTGTTTCAGCTCTTCCTGTTGTGATGGTTCCAAGTGAGAAAGTTTGTTGTTAAGGTTTCTCAAAATATCCGAATTCTCAAGTTTAGATGGACCAGGATCAGATTTATCAATAAAGTCAGAATTTACATCAATTTCAAATACACTTGATTCTTGTGGGACAGTGTTTACAACTGTAATTGGTTTTGAAATAGAGCTATCTCTGTCAAAGTATTCTTTTAACATATTTACATGACACATTTGTTTGTTTTTACGCCTTCCTGGAGTATTAATTATATAGTTTAAATCACTTGTTTTCTTGTCAATAGTGTAGGGTCCAAAATATCTTGCCTGTAGAGGTCTGCCAGGTATTGGCAAAAGAGCAAGGACTTTGTCACCTGGTTTAAATTTTCTATCAATAACATGGTTGTCATATCTTGCTTTCATTTTGCCCTGAGACGTTTTAAGATTAGACCTAGCAACCTCACATGCCCTAGACAGTCTATTTCTGAAGTCAGAAACATACTGCAGTAAATTCAAAGGTGTTTCATCATTTGAGAGAAATTTCTCTTTCAAAAGTTTTAAAGGTCCACGAACAGAATGGCCAAAAACTAATTCAAAAGGGCTGAAACCAAGAGATTCTTGTACAGATTCTCTGGCTGCAAATAGTAACAAATGGATGCCCTCATCCCAATCTTTTTCAGTGTCAAAGCAATATGATCTTATCATATTTTTTAATGTCTGATGAAATCTTTCTAAAGCACCTTGACTTTCAGGGTGATAGGCGGATGACCTGTATTGCTTGATTCCTAATTCATGCATAACCTGTTGGAATATACCAGACATAAAATTTGACCCTTGATCAGACTGAACTGATTTTGGAAGACCAACAAATGTGAAAAATTTTATAAGAGCTTTGACTATTGACTTTGTTTTGATGTTCCTTAAAGGAATAGCTTCAGGAAAACGTGTAGAAGTACACATAATTGTTAAGAGATACTCATTTCCTGACTTGGTTCGAGGTAAAAGACCAACACAATCTATAAGTATCCTACTGAAAGGTTCATCAAAAGCAGGAATAGGCTGTAATTGAGCTTTGGGAATGGTTTGGTTGGGTTTACCTACCATTTGACATGTATGGCAAGTTTTACAATATTTAGAGACATCTGATTTGAGACCAGGCCAATAAAAATGAGTAATAATTTTGTGATAGGTCTTGTTTATACCTAGATGACCTGACATAGGACTTTCATGGGCTATACTTAGTATTTCATGACGATATGACTTTGGAACCACGATTTGGTGGTAAACAGCCCATTCATCATCAGCTGGGACATCAAATGGTCGCCATTTTCTCATAAGAATCCCACTCTTTATATAGTAACACATTGGGACCTGTGATATTTCATCTTCAGGTAAAGCCCTATAAATTAATTTTGAAATCTCAGGATCAGTTTGCTGTTCCTGGATAAGCTGTGACTTTGACAGCGTGTCGTGACCTTGGTCAATAGACCTTGGTGGAGAATTACGAGACATTGACGAGTCTGTCTGAGTATCAGACAAGCTGGGATCAAGAGACTTTTTAATCTCATTATTGAAATATTGACCGATAAAAGTATCCGTCAAGCCAATGTCAGAGTTTGAGTTTTTCAAAATGGCCTTTTTAGCCATAGCTCGGGTAACTGCACAAGAAGGATACAAGTCAGGAATTTCCTGCTCGATAGGGTCATCTGTTTGACCTATATTTGGTGTGTCAGTTACAAGTGGATTAACCACAACCTTATCTCCAGCTAAGTCATTGCCTAGCAGTAAATGGACACCTTTAAATGGTAAGGAAGGTTTAATACCAATAACCACAGGCCCAGTAACCAAATCTGATGACAAATTAACATGATGGAGAGGGATATTAACAGTTCCACACTCTACACCCTGAATAAGGACACTAGTACCGGAAGAAGTCTTCTCAGAAAAAGGCAGTATATCTGCTAAAATAAGAGATTGAGAAGCTCCTGTGTCTCTTAAAATTTTAATAGGGGTAGGTGGGCAATTATCACCTGAAAGTGATACAAAACCATTCAACATAAATGGTTCAAAAATCTCCATAGTAGAATCAGACTTGGGTTTTGTGACTATGTCAATTGTATTGGTTTTAATAGAAGACTGTGGCCTTGGCCTAAGAGTGGTGAGCCCTGTTGGTTTGGTTTCATCACTTTCTAACTTCCTTTTTAATTTCAAACATTCAGAAACAAGGTGACCAGGTTTCTTACAATAGTTACAAGTGGGTCGAGATAAGGGGTATTGACTTTTGGTTTCACTAGTAGAATTGGGTTTGGGTGTATTGGATTGACTGGGCATGCCAGATGAATTACCAGACATAAATTTATTTTGGGGATGTGAGGAAGTAGGTTTTGGTTTATTAATAAAAGAAACTTTATGTGTAAGGTAGTAATTATCAGCCAGACGAGCTGCTTCTTCTAAAGTTTCGACTTGTTTTTCGTCTAAGAATGTCTTAACATCAAATTGAATACAACGTTTGAATTCTTCAACTAACATAAGTTGTCTTAGTTTATCATAATTTTGGCCTATTTTCTTAGAACAGCACCATCTATCAAATAACTGTTCTTTGTTTCTAGCAAATTCAACATGAGTCTGGTTAGAATCTTTTTTACAATTTCTAAATTTTTGTCTATATGCTTCTGGGACCAGCTCATAACCTTTGAGAATAAGTTCTTTAACAGTCTCATAATGATGACTTTGTTCAACACCTAGTTGTGTATAAATTTCACGAGCTTTGCCGATCAAAACACTTTGCAGAAGCAAAGTCCAGTGCTCTTTTGGCCAATTTAAGTTTTCTGCAACTTTTTCAAAGTGTAGGAAGTATTTATCAACTTCTTTTTCTTGAAATGGAGGAACAAGCCTAATATGTTTTGTAACATCGAAATTGTATTCAACCTTTTCCTTGGGCTGATTTGCTCTTTCTTGCATTTCAATTTCCCTCATTCTTAATTGAAATTCTCTCTCCTTCTCTCTCTCTTCTCTTTCCCTTTCTCTTTCCTTGTCTCTCTCTTCCCTTTCTCTTTCTTCTCTTTCCCTTTCTCTTTCTTCTCTCTCCCTTTCTCTTTCTCTTTCCTTCTCTCTCTCTACTCTTTCTTCTCTCTGTCTTTCCCTTTCTCTTTCTATTTCTAACTGTCTGATCTGAAGTTTTAATTCAAGTTCTTTCGAACTTGAAACTGACTGAACGTCAACTATCAGGGAAAGAGCATTTTCATTAAAAATCTCCTCATCGACAAAATATTGTACCAAAATGTTCTTAATTGCATGTTTACGCATTGAAGACTTTATTTCAGACAATTTATAGTGCTTAGCAAGATTAAGCAAATCAGTCTTTTTACCTAAATTCAATAACTCCACAGACGGTTCAGCCGTAAATTTATCTAAGTCAAAAGACATGTTTGTTTGTTGCTGGATTCAAGTACAAAATTGTATTATAATTACTGATTAGTAAACGAATGCGTTAGTCTTATTTTCCAATCCCGTTAGTCTATTTTCCAATCCCGGACGAGCCCCCAATTTCTGTTACGAGTCAGGCGTAACTAGAAAGAAGAAGCCAGCAACAAACGATAACAATTAACAGAATTTATTAACAAAAATATCAAATAAACAGTGACAATATTACAATAGTACAAAACAATACCTTAGATGTTAAATACAGGAGACAAATTATTCCAGTCTTAATTCCAATCTGATCCTGATCCAAACTGAATGTAATCCAAGCACACGAAGTAATCCTCACTTTAGTCTAGTCTGATCCGAATCCAAACTGAATGTAATCCAAGCACTAATTATGACACAAACACAAAATAATCCCCACTGTAGTCTGGCAATCATGTATTAACTAGTGAACGCCGAGATGTAAAAAGCTTTTCCTTTTATAATAACAGGGAAACTTCCAGAAAATTCATGTAAAAATGAGTTGCATAACTTCTAGTAATCAGATTGTAAAAAGGCCTGGAAACTTCCAGCACAATATTCCACAAGAGAGAATCCAGTTCTAAAAATAGCAACAGGGGAAAACCATTCAAAAATAGATACATACATGAACAAAGCTAGGAATAACTGGGTATGTACATAACAATAAAAAAAAAACTTTCGAATATATAGATCTATAACCGAAAAGCTGATGAGTCAGAACTGAGAGCACAGGTCTGTGCAGTTACTCTTTCGACCAGCTTGGCGTAAATGTCTATTTATAGCTTCAACTGATGACAGCTTTCAACTATAAGGTACCACGAGAAAAGATCTATTTATAGCAATAGACGCTAGAGTATAACGTATCAAGCATAATATATTCTACTTGACCGAACAAGACATAAAATGAATCGAGTTTTCTGTAAAACAGTTGCCTTTACTTATTAAACCGAATTTGTATCTGGAGTTTATGCAGTCATGAAAACATATGGCTTAAAGATATTATCAAAGGCGAGCATTTTCGCTACTATACTCCATGTTCTCACCAGTGGTCCGCACGTCGAGGAAAGCAGTGGTCTACAAGTGGCGATGATGTTATACAGATAATCTCTAATGAGATGATGTCAATATATCATACTGACTCCTCTGATTTGGGTCACACCATATGAGATACTATCGGGGCAATGAGGTAGTTTAGGTCTATTAAAGGTGGACCTAGGACATTTTTAGGGAAGAGTCCGTGTGACCTGGAAAATCGAATAGACCATTGCATATTCAAATTTGCCACTGCTTAAAATATTTGTATTTCATGTTGTTGTGTATACCGGTATAATAGTACACTTGCGAAAAATAATGTTAGAGAACCTATAGAAAGAAATGATCTAGAATCTACTGCTACATCGATAGGCTACTTGGTCAAAATCAGACAGACAGCAGTGAATTTGAATATTCTGGTGGAGGAGGGCGGGTGTCGAAGTGGGAAAAGTGGGAAGCAGAGGGAGTTCTGATCCTAGCCCCCCCCCCCACCACCACCCCACCCACACCCACACACTCACCGATCTGCCGATGGATACAATGCATCATCGTGATATATTTTACCAGACAAGTTATCATATGGTGTGCAACACGCGAAAAGGGACGTTCGGACATCTGCGTAAAGTGTCGTTTCGGATCAGCCTGCGCAGTCCGCGCAGGCTAATCCGAGACGGCACTTTACGACTGCATTAGATTTTGTGCTACAGTAGACATGCGCAAAACAGAAAATTGCATGAAAACGGAAAGTGTCGTCTCGGATTAGCCTGCGCGGACAGCGCAGGCTAATCCGAGACGACACTTTACGCAGATGTCCGAATGTCCCTTTTCACGTGTTGCAGGCCATATAACTATGGATTCATGAATCCCATTTTGTCAAAAAACTGCCTGAATCTTAGGGTCAGGTACAGCATAGACGCTAGAGTACATGTATAACGGAGCAAGCACAATACTTGACCGAACAAGGCATATATTTCAATGTTCCGTAGAAGAGTTGCCGTAACTGGAATTTATGCAGTCACGAAAACATATGGCAAAAAAAAAAAAATCTGTGGCGAGCAATTTCGCTACTAGTCTGCATGTTCTCACCAATGGTCTGCACGCCGATGAAAGCTTGTAAGTAAGCTTGTAAGTTAAACATAGGGTTTTGAAGAGAGATGATGGAATTAGAACACTATCATTCCCTCTTATCTTGGGCTCTGGGTTATAGGTACAACATTTGGTGCTTTGACATGCAGAAAATGTTGCAAAGAGCAAAAGTTTTTAACCTTTGAAACAATAATGAATAAATGATGACTAATATATAAACAATCCCACGAAGACCAAAAAGTCGTGTCTGGGTGACATAATGGCTTGTAACAAGTGAAAAGGGGCATTCGGACATTTGCGGAAAGTGTCGTCTCGGATCAGCGTGCGCATTCCGCACAGGCTAATCCGGGACGACACTTTCCGTTTTTATGTAATTTTCTATTTTGTGCAATTCTACTGTAGTACAAAATCTAATGTAATCGTAAAGTGCCGTCTCGGATTATCCTGCGCGGACCACGCAAGCTGACCAGAGATGACACTTTACGCAAATGTCAATGGAAGTTCTTGGTTTTTAGTAGAATTTTCCTTAGATAGGATACTTCAGAATCTTAATCTTAGTATTGGTTGAACATACGACATTCATGTATATAGGTGGGCTGTCGCCGTGATACAGCTGGAAGAAAAAGTTGAAAGCGATGTGAAACACCAATCAATCAAATAACTTGGGTGATCCTCGTAACTATACAGCTTGTTACGAGGTTTTTGATGTAAACCGACTATTGATTTCCAAAAGATGAACTAAAGAGAAAGAGGCGAATGTCTTTAACCCTTATCCTGCTAAATAACTCAAAATTAAATTTTCAATTCGATGGTAAAACTCCAAAAATTGTTATTTCAAAGGGATCTTTCGGAGAAAAAAAATCTCCAGGTCGGACAGCGTAGATCTAAGATCAGACTGCACGTTCTGTGCAGTCTGATCTTGATCTACGCTGTCCGCAAAACGTCTGTGAGACGCGATAAGCAGCTAAAGGGTTAATATTTTGTAAGTCGTAGTACTGAATGAAAACTACATTCGTACGAAAATACATTCTCACCGACTCATCCATTTTAGACATGCCGTCGGATTGATGAAGTACTTCATTCACGTTGTCACAGAACAATAGCTGTACATTTGTTTCTTAACGTAACCTATCAATTTACTTTTACACCTTTTATAAATTGTGTTGCGTTTGTGGTCAGTGAAGATCAAGATCAGACTAGACTAAACGTGCAGTCCGATCTTTACTCTACATGGTCCGTGTTGCTATGACATTTTAGACAGTAGCAATCTTAAAGTTTCTATCAATATACCCGCACAAAACGAATGTTTCCGTGGGTATACTGGAATCAGCCTGTCTGTCCGTGTGTGCGTCCGTGTGTCTGTCTATGTGTCAGTCTGTGTGTCCATATGTCCGTCTGTGTACAAAATACTATTAATTGCCTGTTTCTGTCAAAGCCCTGGTGGGGGTATTAAGTCACATTCAGTGACAGCTGTAGTTGAGATATGATTTCTAAACTGAAAATGTTTGTTAATTTGGCGCTCTAAGGTGTTTTTTTTTTTTAACTTTTAACTCGTTGCCAAACGATAATATTCTAGGCCTGTCCAAATTGAAAGCATTTGCAGATGACAAAATAAAAAAGACTGAATATTTAAAATTTGTTTTGTGAAAGGTAGAAAACATTTTGGGAAAAGGAGAAGATGCTGGTTACCATCATTTTCTCCTTTTCCCACAATGGTTTCTAAAGGCTTTTTCCTGAGGGTCGTAAAAAGTCGGGCTTGTGTGGTAATGGGTTAACCTAACAATTATGGCTCTTCATGACCTGTCACTCCCAACTTTTAACGGTCTCGATGAAAAAAAATTTTGAAAGCATCGTTAGAAAAAGAGAGAAATGCTTGTAACGAGCATATTTGTCTTCTTCAAACGATGTTTTCTACTCTTTAAGATACGCATGTCATCTTATAGAAGAAGCACCTTACATTAAATAGATAATTCAATATGGCCAGTACATGCTTTGAACTCGGACAGGTGTAAACTGTTGACATTTCACAAAGGGTTATATAACACTTATCCTGCTGAATAACTAACATTCAAAGTTCAAGCCGATAGTAAAAACCCAAATTTGCTGTTTCAAAGATATCTCCGTAACGGACAGTGTAGATCAAGATCAGACTGCACAGAACGTGCAGTCTGATCTTGATCTGCACTGTCCGCAAAAGGTCAGTGATTAGCACATATCAGCCTAAGGGTTAAAACCTGTTTACGAACAAGACGTTGATGGATCTGTTTCATTATCTGCGTGTTCTGACAAGTTCATTGTTCCATCGAATTAGAAAATAGTTCCGTCACAATGCACAAAACTAGGATTTTTTTTTCTTTCACACTGTTTTCAACACCCGATGTACAACAGAATATAACTGACATATAGAGGATATATTTTTTTTTTTCGGTGAAAGATCGAAATTTATTACATCGAGTGAACACCATCGGTAATATTTTCATGAGTGGCGCAGCTACGAGTGAAAATATTACCGGTGGTGTTCACGAATTCCCAATCATGAAATGTTCTCTACGTGCCTGGGTTACTGATCATATATTGAAGATTTACAGGTCGCAATTTTCAAGTGTCAGCTCTTCCTGGTTGAGGAATTATCTCCCCTTGAACTTGATTCTTTTTCCTGTCTAAGCGCTGGTGGGGGTATTAAGTCATATTCAGTGACAGCTGTAGTTGTACTTGTAAATGTATATATATTGAGCAGAGTATGTTGAAATAATGAAAGAAAAGAATTGCAAGGTCGAAAAACTTAAAAGCTGTAATGAAAACTGCCTGAAAACTATACATATCAGATATCAGAGAAGATGACGAATTGCGTCTAATTGTTTACAACTGCTATGTCTTTATTTGGTGAATTAAATCACGTGGTCATATGTGGAAACCACGTGACTTGCTACATCCATACTTATGTACCATCAAACCGACTTATTCACTTACATCGTATTGACTAATTGTTTTTATAAGGGTCAATCTACCTATAGAGACTGATCATCAAATATATGAAACATGCACTTTAGATGTTTTTTTTTTGCATATGTGTGAATTAAATTTGAATATTTAGACCCGAAAACAAAAGTAATGAATAAACAACTATTATTCCTAAATGTATGAAAATATGATAGCGTCACTCCTGCCGCCCCACACCCGCCCCACAGCAAGCAAAAACAGGGAAGGCTGGACAATATTTCATATAACCCAAACACGTGGGAAACAATGTTTTTTTAGAAACAAAACAAATAAAAAATAGCACAGCCTATCTGACTTTGTAAGCTCACGCCACGAAATCAATAATTAACATGTTGTTGATACCACAGAAAATTACTATTGTCCACATATATGATACCGGAAATGGGTTTGTTCATAGAATTGATGGGAGCATTTTAACTTGTGTTGCGTCATTGTTATGGTGCGAGTGCGAAAAATAAAAAATACGACAGTAATAATTCATCAGTCAACTGAACCCTAACCCTTTCAGTGCGAAAGGCGAAGATGTCTGTGCGGATAGCAGTGACCGAGATCAAACAGCACAAAAAATGCAATGTGAACCTGCTATTATTATGCCTTTCGCTTGTTTGGTACTTGCGGCCGTCGTGGGTCGATTAGCTATATAATTGGCATCCAAAGGGCTACAGTACACATGTACCTTTCACAAAACAATACTAGTTTCTCAAACCGCTGAGAGACATATAAAAAGCAATCCTCAATTCTGATCAGTTATTTCTAAGACAGGGTGTTGGGAGACGATATATTAAGTCTCCCAGAGGTAATGTCTCCGTAAGATGATGGTAATTGGAAATAACAATCAGTTGTTAGTGTTGATTTTCCCCTGTGACGTTCGGAATACAGTGAATCATGTGGCTGGAAGGTGGTAGCCCTGCCTATATCCATTTTAGCAGCACTAATGGACATTTCTATGAGTAAAGCGATAAGATTGTACACACCTTCATACGCGTATCGAGCTTTTACCTCAAAGGCATCAGATTCATGCTACAGAAATATGACCCATCATGCAAAAAGGGACCTTCTGGGAAGTGGGAAAAATGTCAACCCTGGTCAGACTGCGCGAATAGCGCAGGCTGGCCTGGGTTGACACTTTTCGCTTTTATGACATTTTCTGTATAAAAAGTGGCCATTGTACTTTGTTATACAATCGTTTTTGAATTATCATCTTAAACTGACCTACAATAGCGTTGATCTGTCTTCAGACGGTCCCTATTGGGTGATGGATCACAAATATACCCGGTATGCCTTTTTTTAACCGCAAATAATGTACATCCTGTTTCACTTAACAATAAAACGGCAACTACTAGTGGATGTCATAGTCTACTGCTAGTCAGATGTTAATCTACTTTTATATTATATACATGTTTATTGTATGTTGTAACAACAAAGCACCGACGGTAAATCAAGAGCAGTTAGTGTTACCTATCACTTAGGAATTTACTTTCAAGGATATCATGCAAGGGTGGTTTACATCCTTTTTGCATTGTTGTTCACCCAATCCCAAACCCCGTATTGACTTTGTTTCAACGACAAATATCCAGATGATAGGGTCAAAACTGGACCAGCCCCAGGGGTCACAAGTTTGAAACATAGGAACAAAGACGGAAAACTTAAAAATACCTCTCTAAAACTGGAGGGCGTAGAGCTTTGATATTTTGTTTGAAGCGTCTCCTAGTAGATTTCTGCCAACGATGGCCCTGGGGTCCAAAGTAGCTCCGCCACGGGGGTCACAAGTTCGAAACATAGGAACAAAGAAGGAAAACATTAAAATTCTTCTCTGAAACTAGAAGGTCTAGAGCTTTGACATTTTGTATGTAGCATCTACAAGTGGACATCTACCACGTTTGTTCATACGATGCCCCTGGGGTCTAATTGACTCCGCCTTGGGGATCACAAGTTCGAAACAAAGGATCAAAGAAGGAAAACTTTAAAATTCTTCTTCTCTGAAACTAGAAGGTACAGAGCTTTGTTGGATCATATTTGTAACAAATCATATATGTAACACATTTGTTACGTACATGATCACATTCGTAACAGATAAAGTGTGTTACAAATGTGTTTGTCCGAAATGGGGGTTGACATGAGAAGCATATATGTAACAGGTTTAGTTGTCTATGTGTTACATATATGATCACAAATGTAACATGTGTTACATATATGATCGCATATGTAACACATATATGATCACATATGTAACACATGTGTGTAATCACACACACACACACACACACACACACACAAACGCATGAACCTCAACGTGACAAAATGTACCTTCGGACATTCTGTCATCACTAGTAGAAAGCTGCAAAAAGAGGAAAAATCATGTAATATAAATGTTTTAAAAATATCACTGTAATTGTAATCTTTCAACTGAATGAGTTTTAAAACATATTTATTTCAATACTTGGAGTTATCTGCCCTTGTCTCAGCCCATTTTATATATTTTCCTATATCTATCGTTAAAAGGTAACCATAGCAACCACATCGCAATAAAATACACAAAATAATTTCAACATATTGCCGTAACAATACGGGGTTTGATCAGTGCTTAAACAGTTTTAAGCAAATACATCGAGTTTTGTAGGTTCTACTAACACGCAGAAATGCATTACGCAACTTTGACTTCATTTTTCAGGTAAATGACGTTTGTAGGGTTCATATAGTAAATTGGTCATAACTCACAAAATAACCTGAATAATCTGTTCAAATAAAGACTAACATACTCCAGAAATATTATACATTCAAAATAACGTTGTTTATCAAATACTCACCAATTGTCCGAAGGTACATTTTCTCACGTTGTGGCCCATATATATACGTTTATATATATAAACAGAGAGCAGCCACGATACCGGACATTATATTCATGAATATCCTTTAAAGAGTTGAGGAAATATGGAGCGGACGCGAAAGAGTGACGTCGACGTCACCGCCGATGACAACGATGGACAAAGTGACACAACAAATCAGTATCAAGATATTGGCCCATCTGGTGAATAAAAACCTGCTACAAATGTGTTTCAGATGTAAATATGCATTCTTTTGTACTGTTTTTAAATCAAAATTGACCTGTGACATATGTGATTTTATGTCACATCAAAAACCGGCATCGATCATATTCGTCACAAAATATGTTACATTTATGCTTGATTTCCGAGTCATATATGTAACACATGTTACATATGTGATCATATATGTAACAGGTGTTACATATATGATTTGTTACAAATATGATCCAACAGAGCTTTGACATTCAGTATGTAGCATATCCTAGTAGATTTCTACCAAGTTTGTTCATATGATGGCCCTGGGGTCAAAATTGGCCCCACCCTTTGTCAATTCTCTACGTAGAATAATTACCCGGGTCGTTCCTATACATAGAGAAATGACCCATGGATCATTTTGTAGGCGAGGGTCATTTCTCTGCATTACACCGGCAACCATCTGTCCGTCTGTCCACAATTCCAGTAAATATCTTTTGCTCCTAAATCGATGGGCCAATCACGTTGGAACTTGGCAGGCATGATCCTTGGGTGAAAGTCTGCCACAATTTTTAAAAGAAATGTATAAACCCATTAACTCTGGTTGCCATCGCAACAAAAATGGGAAATTTACAGCATCTTTATAAATCTTCCTGCCTGAAACCAGAAAGCCCAGAGCTTTGATTTTTGGTATGTACATGTAGTATCTTCTAGTAGTCCGCTACCAAGTTAGTTCAAATGATGTCCATGGGGTCAAAATTGGCCCCCTTTAGGGGTTACAAATTTGGGCAAAATCGTATATAGATCAAACTTTTGAAATCTTCTTGTCTGAAACCAGAAGGACTAGAGTTTTGATAATTTATGTGGATCATCTCCTGGTGAACCTCTACCAAGTTTGTTCAAATGATGCCCTTGGGAAAAATCAGCCCTGCCCCAGGGGTAACAAAGTAGGACATTTAGGTATATAGAGTGAACTTTTGTTTTGATACTTACCATTAAAACTAAACAAAATCCTTGACGAAAATTCATGAAACTTGATATTTTTTGTGTTCCTTATGATAGTCCACAAAAATCATTATTTTAGCTTTTTTATTAAATGAGGGCTTCGCAAATATTTTCATTATGGATTAATATCTCTTATACTGCAGGACAAAATGTCATGGAACGTCACTTTTGTGTTGTTTATCACAAACTACAGACAATGTTTAGTTGTTAGCTCATCTGAGTACGAAGTGCTAGGTAAGGTATTGTGATTCGTCGTTGTCCGTCGTCGGTCTGTCCACAATTCCTTTAAACATCTCCGAAACCGATTATGCTGAAACTTGACAGGCATGTTTCTTTGGTGAAGCTCTACCAAAGTTGATAAAAGAAGTGAATTAAGTCATTAATTCCAGGGAGGGGGGGGTTTCACAATTTTTGGCCCGAATTGTTGATTGAACAAACTTTAAAATGTTTTTTGTCTGAAACTAAAAGGTCCACAGCTTTTGTATTTGGTATGTGGCATCTCCTTGTGGACTTCTCAAGAGACTAAAACTCAGGTGAGCGATACAGGACCATCATGGTCCTCTTGTTTTTTAAAAAGAGTTTTTCTCCATCAGAGTCGTAAAATAACGGGAATCTTTAGGAAGGATTTCAGACATCAGAGGTCAATTACGGGGACAATGTTTATATCTCTGAGAACACACAAAAGAAACCTTGGCATCCAATACAGTACAGATACTTAAACTAAAGAAACAGTTTTCAAATAAATAATGCTAAAGCAGCCAATCCCTGACGTCTGCTATTTCAAGCAAAGGATTACAAAATGACAAACACTGTTTATCCGGATCACACACCCTAAAATGCAGGGTTTCAAACAAAGTAAGTTACAATACAACATTAACCCTTTACCACACATTGACGACTTTTAACACCCATGAAAGAGAAGGCTTTTGAAAACATTGTGGGAAAAGGAGAAAATGCTGGTTACCAGCATTTTCTCCTTTTCCCACAATGTTTTCTACCCTATCAAAGAGACTCGTTTCATTTGAGCTACATTGATACTGTCTCCAGGACATGCTTTCAATTCGGACAGGTCTAAAATTTTGTCATGTGGTAAAGGGTTAAAGCCGTATGCAGATACTTGAAGATACTCGGTACGCTTTTGCAGACTATCTAAATTAAGATCAGAGTGCACACAACGTGAAATCTGGCTTTGGTGTACATTGTCCGATCCCGTGAGATTTTTAACCCCTTACCAGACGAAAGAAAATACCCTTGTCCAAACTAAAACCATGCGCAGACGACAATTTCAATGTTGCTAAAAAGGTGCAAATTTTCCTTGATAGGGTAGAAAACATTGTGGCGAAAGAAGAAAATGCTGGTTACCAGCATTTTCTCCTTTTCCCACAATGTTTTCAAAAGGCTTCTTTCCCAGGGTCGTTAAAAACGCCATTGTGTGATAAAGCATAAAGCCGAAGACAACGTTGAAATAACAACGAGTCTAGATGTTAGAAATGCCTCAAAATTTTCTTCTTGTTTATTGCAAAGATTTAGTTTGGACAGTTAGTTATTTCTAAGATTCGTCGATTCACGAAATTTTGCCTTGGGTACCAAGAAATGGCAAAGAAGATTTGAGAAAAACCAATTATAGTTAGTCTACAGTCAAACACATATATGCTTCCTGATGTTTTGCACGAAAACGTGGGGAACTTATCAATTTTTATGAGCTTTATTGATTCTTGAACTGTTGCTATATTGGTACTACTTTTCTGCGCGTAAGTATTACGCCATTACACGATCAATTATTGGTGCTGTTGAAATCAATTGTCTTGAGGATGCAGAAGTTACCACATCATCCCCTAAAACAAATTTTCAGCAGACGAAAGCCGTTGCAGACGACAAATCACAAATGCCTAAAGTGTCTTTGAAATAGCAGAGGACATTGTGGGAAGAGGAGATAATGCTAGTTAGCAGCGATTTCTGCTCTTCCCATAATGTTTTCAAAATCCCTAACTCAGGTCTTTAAAGGTGGCCCTTCTGATCTTGGCACAAAAAAAAAAATACAAAAATACAAAAAAAATAATCTTTATACACACAAAGCCTTATAATTTCCATTCATAAAACCCTAGAAGTCGAAAACCATCCGGCAACAAGAGAAATCAGAGATTTACTACAGCCCAGATCGACGCCGACGGGAAACATGGTCTATTTTTACATTAGCAACTTGCTCATTTACATACTGGAATACAGACGAAGTTTCAAACATAGCGTCTGAAGAAGACGTTATGGAAAATAATTACATGTTTGCTATGTTATGGAATTTAAACGTCATTAGTTACGTGCCAGTCACTTAACATTCCCACAATGCTTATTATAATTTTTGGCGCGAAATCTAAACATAGCTTTAAGGGGCTGCGTAGCCTTTTAAGGGAAATACCCAATTCTTTTGTAATATTATGAATCTAAATTGTTGATGATTTGTATTGTTTTTTTCATCTTAATTTCTGTGATATATATTTTTTTCAATTTAATGTGATGTGAAAAACCTAAATACACATCTTTAAGGAGAGTTGTAGGGTTAAAAATGACATAGTATTGGTTGTATATGGACTACATGTCATACATACAGCTGATGTGGCCAAACTATCACATTATTGTTCATTTACAAGTGCACCATCTATATTCTGTTTGTTTGTTTGTTTAATGTGTGTTTGTTCATATGTATTCTTTTGCAATCTTCATTCATGGAGGAAATAAAGATTATATATATATAGATTATAGATCTTTTTTTCATGAATTAGTGGTGCTGAGAAAAACAAGCCGAACAAATTTAACTCATTACCAAACGACAAAATTTTAGGTTTGCTTAAATCAAAAGCATTTGCAGACGACAAAATAAAAGGGACTGAAAATTTTGAAATTTGTTTTGTGAAGGTTAGAAAATTGTGGGAAAAGGAGAAAATGCTGGTTTCCAGCATTTTTTCATTTTCCCACTATGTTTTCTAAACGCTTCTTTCTCAGAGTCGTCAAAAGTAGGGATTGTGTGGTAATGGGCCAGATTTGAAAATACTTTTATTGGCCAAAATGAGGCCAGATTTGAAAATATTTTTATTGGCGGAAGATAGAATAAATTCTACACCAAACGAAAAAAATAATTACTTCTACCAAAATTGAAAACATTTTTAGATGACAAGTTCAAGGTTTGAACTTGGTTGGGTAGGAAACATTGTAGGGAAGGCAGAAAATGCTGGTTACCAGGCTACAAAAAGCCTTCTTTTTTTAGGGTCGTCAAGAGTCGGAATTGTTTTGTAAATGCGTAGAATAACTAAGGGGGTGTGTCTAAGAACTGTAGAAAAACACTATGAAACTAGCATAAAAGAAGATGTTAGTGAAAATTTTAAGGAAAAAAATACATATGGAAAAGGGATAATCAGCATAAATTAAAATCATGTTTGAGCATTTTGGCATTTTCATAGAATTTTCGTATTAATGTTTTTAATCACTCTATGTGACAAGTATTGACAGATCGATTGATTGATTGATTGTACAGTGTTTAACACCGTTTCAACATTATTTGAGTTATATCGCGGCGGCCAGTGCACCTATCCCAGCGTTCCTGGGGTTTCTGTTACCGGTACTTTACACGATTTTCTCTCCAGGCCACTGGCTGCTTTTACCCATATGATCATCGTCTATGTGACATGTAAGATGGATGTATCTACAAAGATTATCGACCGAGGCCAGCGTGCATTGCAATATTTTTTTTTGTTGAATTTTGAATTATTCTGTGGAATTTCTTTCATCTTACGGAGGCAATCGCTTTGTCCACATTTAACTTGTTTTTGATATTTCAAAAAATGTTGTTTTCGGGTAAAGAAGGGAGGCAATGCATTTGTTGGAGCACACGGATTCTACAACATTATAATAATGGTTTGCAACAGGCGAAAGGGTTATTTGGACATTTCCGTAAAGTGTCGTATTGGATCAGCCTGCGCAGTCCGCGCAAGCTGATCCGATACGGCACTTTACGACTACATTAGATTTCGTGCTACTGTAGACTTGCACATGACAAAAATTACAAAAAAAAGACGAAAAGTGTCGTTTCGGATTAGCCTATGCGGACTGCGCAAGCTGATCCGAGAAGGGACTTTCCGCAAAAATCCGACTGCCCCTTTTCGCGTTTTGCAGGTTATATGGCTTGCAAATACTGAAATAACCACGCAACCAGCGATCACTTTTTTTCTGTTTTACTTTGTATATTGTGAAGTGAAACTCAATTTTTCAAGATTAGATATTAATTTAACTCGTCGATGGAAAAAGAGTGACGGTTTGTGGGTAACGAATATTGAACTAGTAGAGCAAGAAAGTAATTAACCCCTACCATATTTATAGAGGATATTTGTTGTTTTTTTTTCCTTTATTTTATCGAGTGAAAACCATCGATAATATTTTCACCAGTAGCGCAGCCATCACGAAATGAAATAAATTTTGATTTTTCACCGAAAAAAAAATCCAAATATTCTATTTATTTCATGCTTTTAACCCTTTGTGGGAGGAGAAATGTACAGTGAATGACCTCATATTTCCATCTGGTTGTGAGGCACGCGCAATTTACCTAGGCAACAAGAACATGAAAGTAGGTATTGTAACTAGTCGTACCCGTGTAATATCAAAAAATATTTTAACTCATTACCAAACAACAAGATTTTAGGTTTGTCTAAATCGAAAGCATTTGCAGACGACAAAATAAAAGTGACTGAAAAATTGAAATTTGCTTTGAGAAGGGTAGAAAACATTGTGGGAAAAGGAGAAAATGCTGGTTACCAGCATTTTCTCCTTTTCCCACAATGTTTTCTAAAGGCTTCTTTCTCAGGGGCGTCAAAAGTAGGGATTGTGTGGCAATGGGTTAAATACTATTCCTCGATATCCTACCGGAAAGCATGAAATCAATTATGTACATTCATTCGTTGCTCCAGCACTTGTGTCATACAAAGGTCCGCAGAGACCAACGAAAAAACCGGTCGGTATTTTGTCCAATCAAAAATTACTGTATATTCATTTGAGACTGACACCAAGATTTAGGTCAACAGCCAGCTTAAACTCTCTGGCTGAAAATCACCATAAAATTCCAATTCATTGCCGAAAAGGTACCTTTATGACAGTTCATTACTCGAATGCGGCAGTATATGGTGAAAATCCTACATGATGAAAAAATAACAAACTTGCCAATATTGAAAGTATTTTTATTTGTGAAAAAAAATACGTAAACTCTTCACCAATCGACAAAAAAACTTCTACCAAATTGAAAACATTTTTAGATGACAAGTACAAGGTGGCTAATACGACAGATTTTGACCTTGGTAGGGTAGGAAACATTGTAGGAAAGGCAGAAAATGCTGGTTACCAGGCTAAATGCCCTCTTTTTCATGGTCGTCAACTCTTTACCAAACGACAAAGTTTCAGACTTGTCCAAATTGAAAGCATTTGCAGACGACAAAAAAAACATGACTCAAAAATTGAAACCTGACTTAAGAAGAGTAGAAAACATTGTAGGAAAAGGAGAAAATGCTGGTTACCAGCATTTTCTCCTTTTCCTACAATGTTTTCAAAGGGCTTCTTTCTAAGGGTCTTTAAAAGTAGGGATTCTGTGCTAAAGACATAACAGTCGGGATGTATTGGGTTAGAATAAATAAAGGGGTGTACCTAAGAACTGCAGGAAAACACGATGTGACTAGCTTAAAAAAAAAAGATGTTAGTGAAAATCTTCTTCCTCGGGGGTCGTGAAGGATTAAGACTGATTGTGTGTCTATTTACATTATTACTTGCAAGAAAAGCGATTTCCATTTCGTTTTATTACTATTTTCAATCAGTGTAATAATGGAATACATTAGACCGTCTGGGTACATTCTGATGCCTGCTTCTCTTTGCTTAGAATAATGGTTTACGAATGGATTTTTAAGGACTTTTTCTGTCGTTTTCTGCTCCTTTCATTCGGTAAAAATATACAGGGTGCCTCAGAAGTCGCGAACCATCCAGGTTATCATACAAATGCTTATTCCATTTCAAAAACACCATGATCATGATAAAAATCGCAATAAAACCAGTTCAGCTCTTTCTTTTATTTTTAGCTTATTAGCTATGATCAAATCTGAAAGAGAGGAGAAAGAAAAAAAAAAGCATTAAACGTGAAACACAAAAACAAAAATGAATATCACAGCGGTGCGCAACTTCCGGGACACCCTGTACAGTATGATATGGGGCGTTTCATCATATGGACCGCAGAACAGGAGAAGGGACATTCGGATATTTGCGTAAAGTGTCGTTTCGGATCATTACGGCACTCGTTATTTTAGCATACCTGTCCTTTTTTCGGCAAATATTTCCCCATATTAACCACAAGCCGATGAAATAAAAAAAACTCTATTTAATACACATATCAACATCACATTTAAACTATCACCTTTATGAAGGCATGCCAACGGCTTATTCATTGTTTCGTCTGATTCTAAATATTTCTTTGTTGCATTTTGGTACTGCTTACGTCTGTTTTAATGTATTTCTTTCCAGACTTAAATATATTAATTTGATTTGTCGGGGTGTCACACGAATCAGTAATAACACTCATAAACTACCGGAACCGGAAAACATTTAGTCTGGTCACAGACATGCATTGTCGAACATGTCGATTTGTCTGTGAAATAGATTGGTAAAAAATTATCTGAATATTTCAACAATTACGATTTGACATATCGTCGATTAACTTCAAAAACCTCGTAACTACAGTTTATTTTAAGCTGTAGTTATGAGGTTTTTGAAGTAAACTGACGATGAGCCATGATCTGTGAAAACTGGTTTTGGTGCATCTGCAAAATGTTTCGACCAACGTCAGCCTGCGCAATCCGCGCAGGCTGACGATGGTCGAAACATTTTGCTATTTGTAAATGTCGGCATGTTGAAGGACTATTATATTATATTTCATGTGTCTATTTTTAGAAATGTTATAGGTAAAGAAATGTCGTCATTAAGCTGGGTGGAATTATTTCCCCGTCACAGTACATATTTTCCTCCTGCCGAAAATCTGGAACTACTCTTTTTGTCCTACTGTTAAAAGTGTTAAAAGTGGCATTCGTTGACAAAATAATCAGAGAAACTATATAATTTATTTCATCAGCTTGTGGTCAGAAGGGAAAGGTCGGCGAAAATACCTCGTGCCTTACGGTATTCGTTAATTTCGCATACCTTTCCCTTTTTCGGCAAATATTTCCCCATATTAACCACAAACTGGTGAAATATATATATTTATCCTATGGTTTGGTTGGTTGTTGGGCCCTGCAGATTTTATATATCAATAATTACCCGATGGCTTCCTTTGTATCATGCGTCACTTAAATGCGTGCAACCCGCTTTTGCATGAGTGAGAGTGTAATGCAGAGAAATGAGCCTCCCCACAAAATGATACATGGGACATTTCACTATGTAGAGGAATTACCCGGTCATTATTTCATCCTTTCCGGTGGGATATCGAGAAATAGCAGTGAAAATATTTTTCGATCTTACACTGGTACCACTAGTGAAAATACCGATTTTCACGTTCTTGTTGCTTAGGTAAATTGCGCGTGCCTAACAACCAGATGGGAAATATGACGTCATATACCTTACATTTCTCGCGCTTGACGTCACGTTGCTACGCGAGAGGGGTACGCCACGGGGAATGAGGGAATAGAATTGTACTGAATTTTGATAAAGCTCCTCCCAGAAAGGGTTAAAAGCATAAAATAAATAGAATATTTGTTTTTTTCGGTGAAAGATCGAAATTCATTTCATCTCGTGAACACCATCGGTAATATTTTCACGAGTGGCGCAGC
The DNA here is from genome assembly GCA_943736015.1 of Tridacna crocea. Taxonomy (NCBI): domain Eukaryota; kingdom Metazoa; phylum Mollusca; class Bivalvia; order Cardiida; family Cardiidae; genus Tridacna; species Tridacna crocea. Next base: position 51,534,538 of record OX031063.1, read on the forward strand.
CACGAGTGAAAATATTACCGATGGTGTTCACGAGATCTTACACAGAAAAAAACAAATATCCTCTATTTATTCTACGTAGAGAAATTATCCGAGAGGGTTATTTCTCTGCGTAGAATAATGACCCGGGTTATTTCTCTACGTAGTTAAATGACCCATGGGTCATTTCTCTATGTAATGAAATGACCCATGGGTCATTCTGTAGGGGAGGGTCATTTCTTTGCATGACACCATCTCATTTATTCAAAAGAGAGATAAAAAAAAATAAACCTTCTCAAAAACAGAGGAAACGCAGCAAAAAGTATGGAGTGAATTTGCGATGGGCTGTTCTAAACAATTCTATCACAGTGTGCTCAGTTGGGTATACAAAGAGAGCTTGAAACTCAGACTTCTCTATTTATGTTCCAAGATCGAACATTTTCCCCCGAGAAGTGATGACAGTCATTGCAACAGTAAAAATACTTACTGTCTCACCGCACTGACATTCTTTCAACAATATTTATGAGAAAAGGCATCCAGTGCTTTGGCAAAAATGAAGTCCATGAAAAAGCAATTTCACCATTTTTCTCTCATTTGTAACAAGTTATTCATGCCAGTCGAAATTCTGATGGTGCTCGTTTTAACCCTTTACCCCATAAGGCATTTCTACGGGATCTCTAATTGACCCTAAATAACAGCAAGGATGAAGCCTTTTCTTATGTGTATATGACACCTTTTGATAGCATAGAAAACATTGTGACAAAAGGTGAAATTGCTCGTCACGAGCAATTTCACCTTTTGCCACAATGTTTTCCAAAGACTCTTACAAGCAATGCGTAGAAATGAGTATCTATGGAGTAACGGGTTAAACAAAGCAATGACTTTTTCCCAATAAAATATTTAGCCTCGCTTTTAAAAACACTATGTACTGTATATTGCTGTTTTATGACAATAAGAAATTTCAGTAATTGTTTCTGACAATTCTCTGCGCCATAAAATGGTGCTTGAAAAAGTAATGCAATCTATACTTGCGTATCAAATTTAAGATTTTCCATCAGTTCCTTGATTCTTACGCTTTAACTCATAACAAAACGACAAAACTTTGGACTGGTCCAAATTGAAAGCATTTGCAGACGACAGAATAAAAGTGACTGAAAATTTGAAATTTGTTTTGTGAAGGGTGGAAAAACAATTTTGGGAAAGGGAGAAAATGCTGCTTACCAGCATTTTCCCTGTTTCCCTCAATGCTTTCTAAAAGCTGCTTTCTCAGGGTTGACAAAAGTAGGGATTGTGTGGTAATGGGTTAACGTATAATATGAGCACATATGAGAACGATCACGCGAAAAGGGACAATCGAGAAATTCTGTACATCAATTACGTAGACGAAAACAGATCGAAGATAGTGCTCTTCAATTTAAAATGATAGTTCTAAAATGATTGTATGTTTAGTAAGGTAGAATGACCACTTTTCATACAGAAAATATCATAAACGCGAAAAAATCGACCCTGGCCAGCCTGCGCAATTCAAGCAGTCTGAGCAGGGTTGACATTTTTGGCGGTTCCCAGATGACTCCTTTTCGCTTGACGGGTCTCATATAGACAAATAATAACATTTTTTGGGGGTGTGGGGGGAGGGGTTAAGAGGTTTTTGTTTTATGGGGGCAAGAATGAATTATACAATGATATACCAATTAGGACCTTAGTATCGTCTAGAATTATTCTTTGTTTCCAAAACTTTGCTCGATTCCATTATTCAGATATTGAAATATATATTGATTAAACAAAATGTTACACCGCTTTCAACATTTTTTCAGTCATACCAAGGCGACAGCTCTTTTGAAACAACAACTCGATCTTCATTGCAATAGTATCAAATTTAAGACTGAGAAACAAGAATTTTAAATCCAGATTAAAAATAAACAAGCGACCTGCCAATGCTTTACTGGTTTTAAAGTTCATTTTTCTACCACGTTAAACCCATTACCACACAATCCCTACTTTTGACGACCCCGAGACAGAGGCTTTTAGAAAACATTGTGGGAATAGGAGAAAATGCTGGTAACCAGCATTTTCTCCTTTTCCCACAATGTTTTCTACCTTATACAAGATAAATTTCAAATCTTATGTCACTTTTATTTTGTCGTCTGCAAATGCTTTCGATTTGGAGAAACTAAAAACTTTGTCGTTTGGTAAAGAACTAAAGTATCAGAAGCTCGTATATCTCAGTCGATATCGTCACTAGGTCATGGCTTTGAAGGTCGCAGGTTCGGAGCACAGGGGAAGAAAGGGGGCGGGGGGAAGAGGGAAACTTTTTTTGTTTTTCGACTTATTTATTTTCTCCCAAACTTTGAGTAAACAGCCGAGTCCTCGAGATTTTTCCTAAGCCCCACCCATCCAAATGATATATTCGAATTCCACTTCTGTGAAAAACTCTAAACTGACTAAATCATGGGGTAGAATGGACCTGGCCTTGCAGAAAATTAAAAACAAAATGTTTCGACTCATGTCACCCTAAGCGGACTGCTCAGGCTTACACAAATTTTTTTGCATTATGCATGAAATCTCCTTTTCACAGACTATGGTTCATAACATTCTGAATTTACTTTGTCAAAAAATAGGTATCATTAGGGAAAAGATGCACAATGCGCCCCCCCCCCCCCACCCACGCAATAGGGACCATCTGGATACTACGAAAAGTGTCGACCCTGGTCATCCTGCGTGGATTGCAATCTGCGCAGGCTTACCAGTGTCGATCCTTTTCACTTTTATGATAGTTTCTGTATGAAAGGTGATCAGCCCGCCTTACTATGCAATTATTTTTTAACTATCAACTTAAATTGACCGGCACTGTCTTTGATCTGGTTTCACCTAATTGATGTACGCAGTTTCTAGATTGTCCTTTTTTGCGTGACAGGTCACAATTTTAACACAGACTTTAATAGAACCTAATAGAGGACCAAGTAGGTTGACCGTGGTAGTAACATATGTAGTGTCCGTGGTTGTGAGTTTGAGTGTCAGCCTCGTAACCACAAGGTCCAAAGGTCTTTATCTGGAAGCAGTTGTAAACTTTGAAATTGACCATTGGCTCATGCAGCCGAAGCGACTACTAGTGCATTTCCCAGAAGGCAGACTCGAGAGAGATTCGTATAAGATGTTTGAACTTGTTTCTCAATTTATGTAAACTAAATGTTTTTTTTTTTTATTTCATGTGTCTATTTTTAGAAAAGTTATGGGTAAAGAAATGTTGTAATTTTTGCTGGAGGGAATTATTTCCCCGTCATAGTGAATATTAACCCCGTCAGGTTAATTGACTTGGGATCATTAGTTTTAAAATAGGCATTCGTTGACAAATAGTCAGAGGAGATATGATATATAAATTATTTCATCAGCTTGTGGTTGATATGGGGAAATATTTGCCTAAAAGGGAAAGATCCGCGAAAGCCTTACGGTACTCGTTATTTTAGCTTACCTTTCCCTTTTTCGTCAAATATTTACCCATATTAACCACAAGCTGATGAAATAACCGCTTTGACCCAAGCAAATCTGCCATGTGCTTTTGTGTGTGTTTTTTTTTTCGGTTCCCTAAAAAGAGCTTGTATTGTAAAGGAACCAGGGAAGTGGATTTTAGTAACAGTATTGTTGTATCAAAAGGACATATAGAGAGTTTTCACGGAATGAATTGAAACAATTGTTTAATTATTCAACACGTATTCGTTACCTAAACCAACCCAAAGGCTTAACCTACATTTAACCCTGTACCAAACAATGCCCTGCGTCAATTAACCGAAAAAGAAAACAAGGCCTCTGAAAACATAGGGGAAAAAAGGAAATGCTGGTTTCCAGCGTTTTCGTTTTTTTTTTTTCCACAATGTTTTCTGTTTAATTCTAACTCTTTACCAAAATTGTAGACAGGTCCAAATTGAAAGCACTTGCACATGACAATAAAATAAGCTAACTAAAAAACTGAAATTTGTTTCTAGCTGGGGAGAAAACATTGTGGAAAAAGGATCAAATGCTGGTTACCTGCATTTTCTTCTTTTCCCACAATGTTTTCTAAAGGCTTAGACTATCTCAGGGTCGTAAAATCCAGGGATTGTCTGGTAAAGGGCTAAAGTCAAATTCTATTATCGGAGCCACATTAAGGTTGTCGTATTGAAGCGATTTTCTTTCAAACTTGTAGAAGAATTTTGTCCCTTAGTAAAGAAATGAACTTTCTATAAAAATGAAGATGGGAAAAACGAGCTGTTTGTTTCTTTCTTTTGATATCTATAGACTGCGTTATAGACGCGACTGTATACTTGCATAATTGTGGATTGTATAGATCAACATCAGAATACACACCGCGTGTGAAACAGAACGGCTTTTGAAACTGTTGTAGGAAAAACAAAGAAAATTGAAATATTGATAATCATGATAAGCACTATTCCCCGTCTCCCCTCTCCCGACTCAAATACCCCTCTCCCAAACAAAACAAAACCATGATGCCCCTCTGTATGAACTCATTACCAAACGACAAAATTTTAGACTGGTTCAAATTGAAAGCATTTGCATACGACAATATAAAGGTGACTGAAAAATTGAAATTTGGTCTGGGAAGGGTAGAAAACACTGTGGGAAAAGGAGAAAATGCTGGTTACCAGCATTTTCTCCTTTTCCTACAGTGTTTTCAAAAGGCTTCTTTCGCAGGGGCGTCAAAAGTAGGGATTGTGTGGTAATGGATTAACGACAAATTCCATTATACGTTTTAACTACATTTGATTTTACGTTTCCAAAAGATTTTGATATGAATTATTATAAATACTCTTAAATTTTTGAAACAGGATTTTTACCACACCACATTTAAGATTTCACTACTTGCAGACGAAAAACAGAATGTAGCTTCAATGGGGCTTAAACATTGGAATTTATCGTTGTCAAGAGGGAGGAAAATATTTCGGGAAAAGGAGAAAATGCTGGATACCAGCATTTTCTCCTTTTCTCAAAATGTTTTCTTTAGCGGGATCGTTTAAATTTAAGATTGTGCGACAGGAGGAAAAAAAATTAGTATTATTGTACTGCTTTAACCGAGCCACTTTTTTCCGGTTTTTTTTTTTTTTTTTCTTTCCTAGAATTATTTATATCTCAAAAACCACTATATTCTCATTACAAAGGGAGATAACAATTACCTCCCTTTTCTGGAAACTAACAAAAGTATCCAAAATAATTTGAAAAAAGACGTCAAAGAAATTTCTGGTGTGTTACAAATACAAATACAAATAGTTTATTCAATATATAGAAGGCCACCGGCCCAAAATACAAAATAATCTGAAAAGACATATATTTAGAGTGACTTGAAAGCTCACTTGAACATACTTATGAATGGGTTTTTGTAGAAGGCATAGTTCAAGATCAGACTGCACTGGATGTACAAGAGTAAACGTAGGTTTTTACAGAAGACGTAGACCAAGGAAAAAATTGCATATATCGTGCATTCTGATCCCGAATCAATATCCTACGGTTGAACATACATATAAATAGGCTTTTGGAAAAGGCATAGTTCAAAATCAGACTGCACTGAATGTACACAAGTAAACATAGGTTTTTTGCGGAAGACATAAATGAACAAAAGATCGCATATATCGTGCAATCTGATCCCGAAAAAATAACCTACGCTTGAACATTCATATTGTGTTAAAAATTTGCAAAAGTATTATATCAGTATAAAGCCGTATTTATCAACTAAAAAGAAATTTTATTCCGTGCTGCACTAGAAGTGTTACAGGTCTACTACATTAAGTAACGAAACTTCTGATTAGCTGGACCAAATGGTTTAACAAATTAGAAATTGCATTTGTTTCTAAATCAAGAAAAAAAGCTTACAATGACATTAAAAATAGTTGGTGAATACGATACCAGGATTCCTAGTTATAATTCAGACAACAAAAAAGGGGCATTCGGACATTTGCGTCAAGTGTGGTCTCGGATCAGCCTGCGCAAACTGCGCAGGCTGATCTGAGACCACACTTTACGCAAATGTCCGAATGCCCCTTTTCTCGTGTTGCAAGCCATAATGGGAACCCACCAACACACAGTTAAAACGACTGGTCTGTGTAGAAATCTCTTGTTTCAAAGAAAATAAAAAAAAATATAATCACAAGAAGTGTAATCACAAATCTAGTGATCATTCTCGCCCCTTGGCCCATAACTCTTCAAACGAATTAAATTTAGACGTGTCCAAACCTATAGCATTGGCAGATACGAAATCAGATGTTGCCTAAACTGTTGCACTTGTCTTTAATAGATGGAAAAAAATGGGAAAAGCAGAAAAGAAATATTGGTTTCCAGCATGCTCTCCTTTTTCCGTAATGTTTTGAAACGTCTTATTGTTCTAGAATGTAAAAAACCGGTGTAATACAGAAAAATGACCCTCCCCTTCAAAATGACCCGGGTCATTATTCTTTTTAGAGAAATAACTCTCTGGGGTCATTTCTCTACGTAGAATAATGACCCTGAGGTTATTTCTCTACGTAGAATAATGACCCGGGTCAGTCCTCTACTTAGAGAAATGACCCATGGGTCATTTTGTAGGCGAGGGTCATTTCTCTGCATTACACCGGCACTGAGTGGTAAAGGATTACACTGCTTAATGTAAAGAATTAAGATTTTAAGGCGACTGTTAAAACGCAAATATTTCGATTTAAAACTTTCCTTTTATCTTAGAAAATCACAGTATACCGGACAGTGTAGAGCCAAGATCAGTCTGCACATTCTGTGCAGTCTGATCTTGGATCTTTGCTGTACGCAGAAGTGTTTTGAAACAGCCTGATGGTCCAAGGTTGAATCAGACAAAAGGTGTTTTTGTTTTTTAGTGAAAAGCCATTATAATTGGACTCGTCTCAAAGAGGAAGGAATGCCCAGGAGATTGAAAACAAAAAGCTATTTCAGCGTTTTTCCTCTACTTTCATTAATTTGATGTGCGCGTTGGTTAGAATAATAAAAGAATCCTCAATTGTTTTATTCGGATATTTCAGTTCGAATTATTGAATGTTTATCTCGTTAATTCCTATAACCCGCACGCGACTTTCTTAACCATAAGGCTATAAACAGAGCGATTCACTGACCTTTTGCGGACCGTGTTGATCCAAGATCAGACTGCACAGAACGTACAGTCTGATCTTTGATCTACACGGTCCGCAAAAGATCATGATAAAAGAATCCTCATTTTTTTTATTCGGATATTTCACTTCGAATAGTTGAATGTTTATCCCGTTAACTCGTATTTCGTATTACTGCGACTTTCTTAACCATAAGGCCGCTCAACGCGATTCACTGACTTTTTGCGGACCGTGTAGATCAAAGAACAGACTGCACAGACCGTGCAGTCGGATCTTGGATCTACAAGGTCCGATAGGGAGTATCTCTTTTCTGAAGTTACCTTAGAAAGAGCAAAATTTGGGTTTTTATACTATCGGTTTGAAAGTTATATTTCACTTATTTACCTGGATAAAGGTCAACTATTGCGACAGACCACTTTTGAAAACATTGTGGAAAAATGACTTGTTGCCAGCGAATTTTCCCTCGCATCGTTAAGTTTTTCACGCGTTTCCATGTGCTTATTCTCTGTTTCATAATTCTAAATTTTTATGTTCTGTTGAGTGAAAGCTTCTTGAAATATTATAGAGAAAGGAAAAAAATGTGCCGTTACCAAGCATTTCCTTTTCGTCCCCACTTATTTTATGCTTTATATACAAATTCCTCCATTTGTCACATTTATTTCGTCATTTTCAAACGCTTTGGATCTATATAGACACGTCCAAAACTTTGTCGTTATTGAAGAGGTTACAAAGATTCACTGTCTTCTATCTTTATTATAACTCTCTTGCAGGCAGCAAAATTTTAAATTTGCCCGATGTAAAGACATTTGCAGAATGGTAGAGCAATCTAAAATGAAGGAAAAAATCTATAGAAGAGCTGATAGGAGAAAAATCTTGGGTCTGTATTTACCTATCATTCTTAGGAGCATTCCTTGTCTTATTCTTCAAAATTTTGTCAATGTGAAAGTAACAAAACTTCTGATTGGCTAAACCAAATGGTTTAGCCAATCAGAGGTTCTGTTACTTTCACAGCCGCCAGAAAATTTTGAAGAATATGACAAAGAACGTTCTTAAGAATGGTTGGTGAATACCGCCCCAATTTGGTTTCCAGAATAATCGTTCTTTCCTTCAGTTCGAGATTTAAAAAGAACGACTGGCTAACAACAACAACAACAAAATAATAATAATAATAATAATCATTATAATGATAATTATAATAATAATAATAATTTCAGTCAATTGTACAAGTCTATCAGACCTTGTTCCTTGCATTCTCTGTACAGTAAGGGGATAGCCCCACATAAATTAGCCTTTTTGGCTACCTATGGATGACTGTACCTTGTACCCTCCTATGTGCCCTTTGCATGTAATCTCTGCAATCGTATAGTACTAGACAAAATAAAGCAGAAGTTGATAGAATGTCCTTTTATCAGTGACATAACAAGTCACCTATTCAGTTTTCTTTATAACAAATAAAGCTATGATAGTTTTTCTTAACTGGTGAATGACCCGTGGGTCATTTCTCCACGTAGAAAAATGACCCGGGTCATTATTCTACGTCGAGAAATGACCCATGGGTCATTTTTTAAAGGGGGTCATTTCTCTGCATTACACCGGCTCCAAACGATAAAATTCTCGTTTTGGTGTTTGGACCCAACAGCAGCTCAGTTATGTCAAATGAGGAAGCATCCTGGTTCATGATAAACACAGTATATTCGTTTATCAATGCTTCCACGGTCTATATATACAATTATAATCTCTTTCTTCTTTTTTCTTCCTTTTTTGTTTTTCTTTCTCAAAATGACTTAATTCAGAGACAGAGATTATGCACAGTGTCCCCGTCTTGAAATTATTACTTTGAATTGGTTTTCGAATGATTTGTAACATGTACTTCTTATGTTGTTTATTGTAATTTATTCAATTAATCTCCATCAGGAGGAATAAAAGTGAATCAATGAATTTTATTGTTGTTATTATTATTATTATTGTCGTTATTATTATTAGCATTATTCTTATTATTATCATTAGGTGATTCGAATATCGAATTTGTCTTGAAATGTTGGTATACTTTGAGGGGATAAAAACAAAAGAAAATTCTGGTCACCCACAATTTCTTCCTTTCCCACATTAAACGCCACTCAAAGACCTTTCGCCGACAGTGTAGATCAAGATCAGACTGCACAGAAAGTGCAGTCTGATCTTGAATCTACATTGTCCGAGAAGGAGATATTATTCCTCTAAACGAAACTTTGAGATGTCAATAATTGGGTTTTCACTATAGAAATAAAAAAAGAAAGTTATTCTAGTCATTTAGTAAAAATTAAGTATATTTCTCGAGGGTCGTTTACTCTTTACTAGACAATCACTGGTTTATACGACCCTCAAATAGAAGGTTTTTGAAAACATTGCGGGAAAAAGAGAAAATGCTGGTAACCAGCATTTTCTCATTTTCCCACAATGTTTTCTACCCTGTTGGAAACAAATTTTATTTTTTCAATTACGTTTATTTTATTTTTTTTTTTCCTCAGTAATTGCGTTCATTTGAACCACTGTAAAATCTTGTCGTTTGGTAAAGGGTTAAAAGACAGTATCGTTTGGCAAAGGCTTTATGAGAACAAAAGAGAAGCAACTTTTATTTATAACATTATGCTCGTACTTATTTTCAAAAAAATATGCGTTTTATATTATCATCAATAAATGAACTTGGGACGCATTTTCGAAACTGGATGTCAATTACTTATCTTTTCTTCAGTTTTAAAAATGCTCAATAAAGAAAAAAGAAACACGATACTGATAAAAAAATATTTATAAAACCTTACCTGTCTGCATGTTTGTAAGTAGAAGAATAAGTCCAACAATTTTCCGCAAATAACTACTCGCGACAAATAAACCTAATTTTGTATCCATTTTAACACTGTATTGCATTCAAAATCTTGACATATTTCCACGAATTTCTGTCATAAAATGTCAATTATTTGAGAAAAATATAATTACGGAGGACTGAACAAGTACAAAAAAACTAATTAAGTGACATTGTTAAATAATGCTCCTAGATTGTTTAGTTAACAAAGACGCGTACTTCTACTAAACAAAGAGACTGGCAATTCCCAGGAATTCAATGACTTGTTAAACAAAAGGCCCCAAACAAATAACATCGCAGAGCCATTAAATTATCTATCACTCTGTGTCAGTCAAATGGCTTGAATATTTTTACCCACTTAAAAGTTCTCGCACTGAAAATAAAAACATCAGGTAGAAAAACACTAACGGTTAACTCTCCAAATAAAATGAACTGCGAACGCACTCAATATTTTGTCCCAAGTAAGTGGCGTACCTGGCGCGGACGCGGGAGAGAGCATGAAATATCCAATACGTTAACTGCACATTGAACTGCTGGCCCCCGTGTTTTTTCCTTTATCCTGCTGCAGTAACATAACCAAGCGCGCGAAGTACCGTTAAGGACTTACCGATTGATTTTTAACTCTTTTACCAAAAGACAAAATCATCTAGACTGGCCCAAATTGAAAGCATTGCAGAAAAAAAATCAAAGTACTGATAGTACTGAAGGCCAGGAAATTGAGGATACGAAACAACACATGAGGTCAATTTTAATTAATACAAACAGGTAGACGGACAGGGATACAAGCGGATTCCACTAAGCCCCTAGAATTCTTGGTTTTATCATGAAATTTTGAACTGATACTAGAAAGCACCAGCCAGAAACTAATTAAGCCAGAGCTAGGCATGTGCTCACAGTTATGCGGTGCTTGATAATGGCTTAGAATACTTAGTAATTTGTCGTGCTTGTAAACAATCCCAAGTCAAAATTGAACTGTATTCAATCGGTGCAATACCAACTTTGGTTATCTAAATTTTCTGAGACATGTGATGTCTTGTAGTCCTGAATGACGTTATTTTTTACATTTATGACGCAAGAACATATTTATTTTTATTGATTTCAATGAAAATACATGTAAGATAGATATCAAGGTAAAATGTAATGAATAATAAAGATTGGAGTGATACGGCAGTTGGTCATGTTGTCTCTACCTTCCACAAGTCGACGAAATTTTGAACTGGTCATATTTGAAGGAAGTTGTAGACGAAAATCCAAAGTAGTTCTTCGTGTATATTGAAAAGTAAGATTTTGGGGAAATTGGGAGGAATTGCTTGTTACAAGCGAATTCTCTTTTAGCCAAAATATCTTCTCAATAAAATACTGTGAAAAGGTTGGATTGTTTTGGGAAAACGATTAGGCTCGGTTTTCCTATTTTACTTGCCTATTTTACGGACAAGTCACAGTGACTTGAGCTTCGATACTTATATCTACATAATATAAAAAGACGTTAATCCTAATTCATAATCGTTGTCCAAGGACAACTTGTGTCAAGCCCGTAAACACTTGACTCTCAAGCTTGACCTAGACCCTGGACATGAATAAATGTTTCAAAGGGAACTTCTACTCATGATGGAGAACAATGCATTATGCTAATTTATATCGGAATCTATCCAAAAATGTAGGAGTTATGGTTCGGACGAAAAATTGGCCTTCAATGGGGCCTTGAACTTGAACCTACTTGAACAGATGTTTCAAATGGCACATCTAACCGTGATGGAGGTCAATTGTGCCAAATTATTTTGAAATCCATCCACATGTGTAGAAGTTATGGACCGGAAATATTCGGATGCACACAAGCCCTAGTGAACACTAGAAATATGTGTGTCAGAGACACAGATGCCCCTGCTAAATAGTATTGGTCACAGGTATATGACACTAGTAGAGAGAGAGAGAGAAAAAAATACATTAAATGACAAGCGAACGACTACAGAAAAAAATTATTAGCATTTATTTGGTTTCAAATCAAAGTCAATCAAAGACATTTTTAAGAATCACACAGGTGTAATCTATTTGTGACAGGTGTAAAAGGTGTGAAATACATCCTATCAGAGTGAAATAGGCAGTATAAACAATGACAAAACTACCAAATAACTCTTGGATAAAGGTATCTAATACACATAATGTACATACTAAAGACAACGAAATTTCAAAAATATTTTTATAGACAACTTGATTAACGATATGGATGAAATCTGATGTTGGGGTCGATTTTTTCTAAAATTTTATTTGGGGACGCTTTCACCAAAGAAATGGTCTCCAGGGGACGATTTCTCCGGAGTGATGAACATAACACGGGCCAACCAGTTTGGGGACGATTTCTCCAGGGGCCGATTTCTCCAGCATTCCGCTGAAGTACCCTAGATTTAGTTTATATACATAAAAAAAAAGTGATAAACATAACACGGGCCAATATTCTATACGTAGTTTGCTTTATTTACAATCGCATTATAGCGGAGACGCGTTTTGTGACACACATGTTCAAATGTCAAAACAACGTTATAGACAAACTCCGAGCAGAGTCGTCGTTCGTTAATCTCACCATACCTGAATATGAATGATCCGGAGTGCAAGAGAGAGCGTTATAGATATTAACCGTATATAGTGCGTAGGAATACACAACTGCCGGATAAACTAAGTTCATTAGGTTACGCCTTTATTAGGTCAGTGTTAATGACAAAAACGGGATAAAAAACACACACTCGTCAGTTATTAAAGGATTGTAATACCCTTGCAATTCCATGGCGTTTTGCAGATGAAAGCTTTGAGGAAAGGAAAGCATTCACATCGTGTGATAAGCAATCTCTGTATATACTTGGGAAACTAGTTGTTTTGGCGGACTCAGCGATATAGAGTGGACACACCAACCAACATTTTTGTCTGAATAGACAGCTTACGATCCCTATGGGCAAGGGAATCCCTTGAGAGGGATTCCCTGGCCTAAAAATGACTTAAAAATCGAATTTTTTGCTAGGAAGGATAGAAAACATTGTGGGAAACTGAGAAAATGCTGGTTACCAGCGTTTTCTCATTTTCCCACAATCTTTTCAAAAGGTTCTTTCTCAGGGTCGTTTAAAGGTGGGTATCTAAAATTTTCATATCCCACCAAATTAAATAGTATATATATTTCACTGAAATTTATGTGAAAAAACCATACAAATCATCAATAATTAAGAATCATAAGATTACAAAAAAAATATGGCATTCCCTTTCAAGACTACGTAGCCTCTTAAGCTATTTTAAATTTCCCGCCAAAATAAAAAAAAAAGAATTGAGTGAATGTTAAGTATCTGGCACCTGATTAATGACGCAGAAATCCCATAACATATAAATATGTAATTATTTTCCGTAATCTCTTCTTCGGACGCTATGTTTGAAGCTTCGTCTGTGTATTTCCGGTATGTAAAGGAGCGAGTCGCACATATAAAAATAGACCGTGTTTCCCGTTGGTGTCCAGCTGGGCTATGGTAAATCTCTAATTTCTATTGTTGTCGGATGGTTTTCGACTACTGGGGTTTCGTGAATGACAATTATAAGGCTTTTGGAGTTTAAGGTGATTTTTTTTGTATTCTCCTAAAATTTGCGTCCCAAAAACTGAGGGGCCATCTTTAAAGTCGGGATTGTGTGGTAAAGGGTTAAGTCTGTATGAGCCATGCTCTGGCAAAAGACGACTAACTGCACCTCTGTAACAAGAAAGACATCACATATTTAGGAGATCCATAAAATCCACCTTGTCCAGCTACCGACTGAATCATGAAGTACATTGGTCCTTTGATACGCAGAAAACTGGGCGACAACAAAACGTTTCGGTCAAAGTCAGCTAGGGTCGGGACTTTCCGGTATGTAAACTGAAAGTCGCCACTTATAAAGTAGCAATGGTGAACATAGCTATGTGGAACAATCGAGCACTCTTTTTGAGCCAAATTTCTCAAAATTTTAATTAACCCTTTACTCCATAGATACTCATTTCAACACATTGCTTGTAGGAGCCTTTGGAAAACATTGTGGCAAAAGGTGAAATTGCTCGTGACGAGCAATTTCACCTTTTGTCACAATGTTTTCTATGCTATCATAGTGTCATTTACACATAAGAAACAGCTTCATCCTTTTGCTGTTATTTAGGGTCAATTAGAGATGCCATAGAAATCCCTTATGGGGTAAAGGCTTAAAGTATAAAATATATATATAATTATATATTTTTACGAATATTATTGTTTTACTGCACATTTTCGAACACACTTTCCAAATATAAACTTTAGTAAAACTAGGATTCGTGTAGGGTTTTTTCCACAGAATTATCAACTGCAAGTTTATGGGCTTAAAGAGGCCCTAATACTCATTTTCAGCCAGTTTTAACTCATTTTGCCTTTGTTTCATCAAAATATAGTCATTCTTATATCTTCATGCCAAATATTGCCCCTGACGGTTGCAAGATTGCTTAGATTACGGTTGATAGAAAATGTATTTTCGTTGAGTTGCGGCCTTCAACGTAAACAGACTCGTCGTTTCCGGTTTTTGAATCGAAGGTTTTCGATAACCGTTATACACACGTATGATGATCATGCATTCTGTCACGTGATTGTATTTGACCTTCGCCCTTCGTCTAATGAAGGAAAATGGATGCTTCTCTGTTGCAGCCTCGATTTTCACACGGAGGTCTCGGCCTATATGCAAGATAATTCGTATCCGACTCTCGGCGGAAACCAACGATAAATTCCCGTGATGCACCTCTATTGTTTACAGTTTCGTCAGCCAGTTTTCTTCTGACCAATGTTTGGTTTCTAATACAAATCTCCGTGTTTCTTCTTTTCAATTCCACCACATATGTCAGTAATCTATCCATGTTTACACAAAGGACTGATTTCTGTACCATTCGAACTTGTTTGAAATTTAACAGCGTTTCTGCTCACCTGCTGTAGACGGGTATCTTTAATACCGAAGCTAAATTATGTCAGCCTTTTGAGGCTGTTATCATTTATGACTGGTGCAGAGGTTATATGTTGGCAGACCATAGCTGAATGGATCGTACCAGGTATCGTTTATGGAGTTGGCGTTCATACTTTGAAATTCGAAATAAATGTTGTCAGTTTGAAAAGAAGTCCGGTTCTATACTTAGAATGCCCAAATTAGATTGGTTTGTGTTTCAAAAATGCCACCTACCGGAAGATAATGCTATTCCATTATATATAAGGGCACTAATTATATCAGCCATAATAATTTATTCTTTTTTCTAAAATTCACCAGAGTATTTTCAGTGCAGTGCCACACCATCATTATCAGCATTTTCTCCTTGTCCCAAACTTTTTCAAAGGCATATTTTCCAAAGAAGTCTTTTAAATACGGAAATGTGTGAGAACGGGTAACGTAGAGCCAGGTACATCAACAAACTATGACCTCATTTCAAACCTGGACCTGTATTTACCAATCATTCTTGAGAACACTCTTGAGAATATTCTTAGTCTTATTCCACAAGGTTTTCTACATTTGTAAGTAACACAACTTACCATTCGGTTTAGCCAATCAGAAGTTGCGTTACTTACAAATGTAGAAAATTCTGTAGACAAAGAATGGCTGGTGAATTCGATACCTGGACCTGTATTCACCAACCATTCTTGAGAATATTCTAAGTCTTATTCTCTATGATATTTTAATTTTGTAAGTAATACAACTTCTGATTGGCTAAACCAAATGTAAACAATTTGGTTTAGCCAATCAGAAGTTGTGTTACTTATAAGTGTAGAAAATTACGGAGAATAAGACAAAGAACGTTTTTAAAAATGGTCGGTGAATACATACCCTGGCCTTCTTTTCCTACAATGTTTAAAAAGCCACCTTAAGACTTGAGACTAGAAGATAGAGCAAAATATAAACGGTACCTTTACAGTGGAAATTATATACCAAGGAGAAAATAAAAATCAAAATAAACAAGACTGACGTCTTGCCCATAGACTTCGTCCTGTAATACCATCCTTGGGTCCAAGACTCCAGACATTCAAATAAACAATTCAAACATCTTGTTTTAAACCATGTAATTTGTAAACAGACATTTTGGAGTTATGCCGTTTTTAAAGGATAAACTTAACATCTTTAGTAGATACAATAAAGACTTAAAGGCTCCAATTACGAAACTGGATTTTGACAGAAAAGTCAAGATATTTCCAAAAAGACTATAATTTGAAGATGTATAATCAGGTTGTGTACCCTTATCAAAGGCAATGCTATGAGCATTTGAATGCAGTGTAACATCAAATAAGTGACGTGGATAGATCAACCCGTCAAGAATAAACAAGGTACTTTTTTATTATTGGGGGTGGAGGGATTGTGGGAGGGTGTTTGGCAGAGCTTATAAAATAAAATATTGAAAGAGAATAATTTCAAGGATCAGACTGGAATGTGATCTTGATCTACAAGGTACCGTAAACCTACCGTATGGCTCCGAAATAAGTCATAAAATTGAGGGTAAATCGGCGGCTGGCGTCGGGAATTCATAATTGGTTTGGAAATTGTTCTGCAGTGAATATTATTTTAATATTCAACACTGAGACTGCTCATCCCAACTCAGTATGCTTTTTCGGACATTGTAGATCAAGATCAGACTGCACATAACGTGCAGTCTGATCTTTGATCTGCATTGTCCGATACTGTGAGATTTTGCCGTCGAAAAAAAGTGTTTGATATCGTTATACTTGGGGTTTTATAACGTTGGTTGAAGATTGCTATTTAAGTCACTTAGAGATAAAGGATAAATATCGTTGAGTATATTTCTTTATTGTATTTATAGAAAGTATAGATAAATAAATGATTGGATGAGAACAGAATTATTATCTTTTTTGTCATTTATTGTTACCCCATATTCTCTCTCTCTCTCTCTCTCTCTCTCTCTCTCTCTCTCTCTCTCTCTCTGCAGAATTTGCATTTACAAACAAGAAAATATTCATGAATATTTGGAATATTTGATTTAACCCATTGCCACACAATCCCTACTTTTGACGACCCTGTGAAAGGAGCTTTTAGAAAACATTGTGGGAAAAGGAGAAAATGCTGGTTACCAGCATTTTCTCCTTTTCCCACAATGCTTTCTACTCTTCATAGAGCAAATTCCAAACTTTCAGTCACTTTTATTTTGTCATCTGCAAATGCTTTCGATTCGGACAAATCTAAAATTTTGTCGATTGGTAATGTGTTAAACATCTAGATTCTGTGATCACCATAATACTATATGGGAGCAGACAAGAGAACTTGTATGTTTCGTGCAAATAATCTACTTCCTGCATTGTTTCTGAAACATGGACAGACGTACTGTAATATTTGTACAGCAGTTATGTACATGTATACATAAAGTCAAAAATAAATTGGATGCCATGATTAAGGAAAATCATCGGCAACATGCAACACAAATATTATTTATAAATCTAAATAATTACTGAAAACCCCTGGACAACCATAAAACTGACATTATCTCATCACCATAGAGACAAAGGTCTGTATCAGCGAACATAATGTTAGATCTCTCCAAATTCATAGCGTCTGTAGACAAAGAATTGCTATCATTTCAAATGCTGGAAGTTTTCTTTCGAAGACTAGAATACGTCGAGGGTAAAGGAGAAATCAAGGTAAACTGCTTCTCCTTTTTTGACATTTTTTTTTCCAGCAGCATTTTTCCCTAGGATCTTTATAAAACACGAGACTCTTTGGTAACGGGTGAAGATCGATTTGTTGGTTCGATGTATACGTCTGTTGTCTGACTGAGTTACTGTCTGCGTGTCTGTGTCTCTATCAGTATGGACCAACGTACAGTGTCGCAAATCGGAAGCTGCTGCTACTGTACGCCCCAAATCAGTTAGCTGCAGTAAACAAGTTTAATAAAACAGGCTGGCACGCGTAATCTAGCAAACAGAAAATGATTTGGTGTTTTGCATTTGAAAGGTAAGAAGTTTTTCTACAAATACATACTGCGATTGGGTTCATAAACCGTGCGATTTTTGAATAGGAAAGCTGCATCACCAAATTTCGTCGTTGGCGGCTTCAATGATCGTTAAACTTTTGTTTTCTACTCCTTCGGGAAGATCGGAAACCATTTTCTGATACTGCATACAGATAAAGAAATCATTCAGCTTGGCGTATACATGTCTATGGTAGTATTTAGTGCCATATCCATTGAAATAATTCACTTTTTATCAAGGTACCATCAAAACGTTCACTGTACGGCTAGCTGCTAACCCGAATTTTTGTACTGCTCGGTTAGCTGCGATTTTCTTGGTAAAGCCTCTTTCACATCAGCCGTGCGATTTTTTCGTCTTACGATTTTCGCTGCAAACACGATCGCTATTTATTCGTAACCGTCGCACATATTGCAGATTTTCAAAGCGATCTCCGTACGTTGTTCGTACAGTTGACTCACGAACTGTACGGTGTCCGCAGGTTGAACGTACGAAAAAACAACTTGGCCCTGGAACCCTCACCTTAGACTATAGTTTATGATTGAAATTCAATTTTTTGAGCAACTTTGGTAAAGCTTCACCCAAGGAACATCCCTGCCAAGTTTCATCAAGATTGGCCCAGTGGGTTAGGAGAAGATGTTTTAAGAAATTGTTGATGGGCGACAGACGCTGGACATAGGGCAATCAAATATCAAAGCTATACACCTGCCAGTTTCAAAGAAGAATTTTAAATTTTCCTTCTTTGTCCTATGTTCGAACTTGTGGTCCCCGGGCTGGGTCAGTTTTAACCAAAGCAGCATCCTTGGAACGAACTTGATAGAGGTCCACTCAAACATGCTACATCCCAAATATCAAAGCTCTACACCTTCCCGTTTAAGAGAAAAATGAATTCAAAATTTTCCTTCTTTGTTCATATGTTCCAACCTGTGACCTCCGGGGCATGGCCAGTTTTGACGCCAGGGACATCATATTACCAAACTTGGTAGAGGTCCACTAGAAGATTCTGCATACCAAATGTCAAAGCTCTCCACCTTCAAGTTTCAGAGAAGATTTCCAAAGTTTTCCTTCTTTGTTGCTATGTTCGAACCTGTGACACCACCCCCCCCCCCCGAGGCAGGGCCAGTTTTGACCCCAAGGGCATAATAGGAACAAACTTGGTAGAGATTAACTGCTACATGCCAAATATCATAGCTCTATGCCTTCTAGTTTTAGAGAAGAAGAATTTTAAAATTTTCTTTCTTTGTTCCTATGTTCGAACTTGAGACCCCCAGGGCGGGGCCAGTTTTGATCCCACGGGCATGATTTAAAGAAACTTAGTAGAGGTCAGCTAGGAGATGCCACATACCAAATATCAAAGCTCTACGCCATCTAGTTTCAGAGAAGAAGAGTTTAAAAGTTTTCCTTCTTTGTTCCTATGCTCAAACTAGTGACCCCCGGGGTGGGGCCAGTTTTGACCCCAGGGACATCATTTGAATAAAATTGGTGGCGGTCCACTAGGAGATCCAACAGACCAAATATCAAAGCTCTACGCTTTCTAGTTTCAGAGGAGAAGATTTTTAAAGTTTTCCTTCTTTGTTCCTATACTCAAACTTGTGACCCCCGGGGTGGGGCCAGTTTTGACCCCAGGGGCATAATTTGAACAAACTTGGCAGAGGTCCACTAGGAGATGTCACATACTAAATGTCAAAGCTCTACGCCTTCAAGTTTCAGAGGAGAAGATTTTAAAAATTTTCCATCTTCGTTCCTTTGCTCAAACTTGTGACCCCTGGGATGGAGCCAGTTTTGACCCCAGGGATATAATTTGAACAAACTTGGTAGAGGTCAACTAGGAGATGCTACATACCAAATATCAAAGCTCTACGCCTTCAAGTTTCAGAGGAGAAGATCTTTAAAGTTTTCCTCCTTTGTTCCTATGCTCAAACTCGTTATCCCCCGGGGCGGCGCCAGTTTTGACCCTAGGGGCATGATTTGAACAAACTTGATAGAGGTCCATTAGGAGATACTACATACCAAATATCAAAGCTCTACGCCTTATAGTTTCAGAGAAGAAGATTTTCAAAGATTTCGTTTTTTTTTTTTTGTTGCCATGGCAACAAGAGTTATGGGTGGAATTAAATTCTTTGAACAATTTTAGTAGAAATTCACCCAAGGAACATTCCTGCCAAGATTAACCCAGTATTTAGGAGGAGAAGATTTTTAAAGAAATTGTTGACGGACGACAGACTACGGACGACGGACATAGGGCGATCATAATAGCTCACCTGTAGCACTTTGTGCTAAGGTGAGCTAAAAACAAAGCGACGAGTTCGGCTGTCGTGCGGTTAGCTTAAGGCTGCCGCACAAATTCTCAAGGCACCCGCAAGACTGCCGTAAGAATTTTCGAAGTTTCTTACGACCACCGCACGGCAAGCACGATTTTCCAAGACAGCTGTACGGTGTTCGTGCGATCGCCATAAGGAGGAGGAATTATCTCCTCTTGTCCGATAGGATATATATATATATATTCACAATGCTACCCCGGCACATGGGTTGCATATTGAAACAATGGACAGGATACTAGCAGATAAAGACCCGGACGACAATATTTTATGCTAAGGGTATTTTGTCATTCTTGTACAAGCACGTGCTTTCTTCATCTAAATCCTGGGTTGGTGGTGCCTTGAATGTCTCGGGTTCAATGGGGGTTCAGCAATCGGAACCTACCCCTTTCCATTCTGAAATCTTCGTTTCTGCATGACCTTCTCGTCCTAAAATTTCGATAGCGACTGATGACGAACAAGACATACAAACTTTTTAAAAGAGGACGGATGACGCTAACTTTTCGCAAGGCATTTGCGAGGCAGCTGTGCGAATCTCTACGTTGTTCCTACGCTCCGCAGTAGTCTTCAGACAGACTTTCACCAAACGCAAGGCATTCGCAAGGCAGCCGCAAGATGTTCGTGCGATCGTCTTTCGGCCTTCGCAGGACAAACGCAAGTTATAAAACCGTATGATTGATGTGCTATGGTCTCAAGGTAGCCGTATGGCTCCCGTGTGGCAACCGTACAGTTGCTGTGCAAACTCAAAAATTCGCAAAGAAATCGGTAGGAAAATGAGCATGTTGAAAAACCAGCTTAATTGCGACGTCTACGGCGTTGCAAATTCGTAAGACAGTCTTGCGGAAACCGCGCGAAGTCCTGCGATTTATGTTCCCGTACGGCTGTCGTAAGGCTGATGTGAAACAGGCTTTTAAAGCTTATAATGAGAATTGTGTACATCTTGGTTAAGAGTGTT
Organism: Tridacna crocea; assembly: GCA_943736015.1. NCBI lineage: Eukaryota > Metazoa > Mollusca > Bivalvia > Cardiida > Cardiidae > Tridacna > Tridacna crocea. The sequence continues at coordinate 51,555,696 of OX031063.1, forward strand.
GTAATAAATGACATATAGATCTAGCTCTGAAGATGTGAGGTTGGCAGTGGTGAATGTATAAAGTTCGTTTTCGACTTTTCCAGGTTCCATTTCCACCCTTTAAAGACTGGGTGAATCAAGCGGTCGTGAATAGGTCTACCATCGTCTATAAACGATCCATAGTCAGTATTGAGCACGTTTAGAGGTTAGATGTATTAAAAGAACCGGCTGCCTTTAAGCTAGTACTTCTGTTTTCACTGAGATTTATAAATTCAAAGGAAAACGCTACCAACTGAACGTCTGCAAATGCTACAAATGGTAAAGACTTAAGACTTGAGGATGGATGTGCGAGATAATATCGTGAATTCAGGTGAAGAACGAAAACCTGAAAACTTTATGTTTAACCCGAACTGAATTCTTTATTTCGTTGAAAAGCTACAAAAAAAAAAAATTACTGTATAATTCATTGATGTTTATCAGTGAATTAAAATCAATGATTAGGGGTTGCAAAAAATGGCAAACTTTGTAGGCTACCTATCTGTTGTACAGGAACTAGACCTAAATCAAGAAATAATATCAGCGATGTTTTCCATGTAATAAAAGGATTTATCAATGGAGCCGGATTTGTGTAATTCATGAAATGCCTTGAAGAAACAAGATAATCTTACCTGCTATTGTTTGAATTTATATATTTATGTATGTCGCTGTCCAAACTGGAATCTAGGCAGGTCCGAAATCTAGACCAAATTGGAATTTTGCCTATACCAAAATAGTTTAACAGTTTGGCTAGGCAGCTCCACAATCTGCCTAGACCAAATCGGAATATTTTCTCGTTTTATATAATGCGACTACATATTAACCATCTTAGTCAACTTAAACTCCAACATAAAAGAAGTTTAATTAGAAATTCTGAGTAAGATTAAATTTTGAGTGTTTAGCACTTTCGAGGAGAAAATGCAACAAGGAAAACGGAGCAATTGAGGGAAAAACAAATAAATTGCTTCAATTAAAAATACGTCTCAATTGTAAACACATGTATAAGAATTAATATGATTAAAAATTTGGAAAAGAATCTAGATCTATTTTGGTCTACACTAAAGTATTATTCTAATTTGGTCTAGGCAGATTCCCGGGATATGCCTAGATTCCGATCCGGCATACGACATATATAATTTCGAGCTAAAAAGACGTGTTTTACCATATGGGCTGAATCTTTTTGTTCAATATTATGATGCATTAATGCAGCTGGGCGTACACATTTTTTATTGTGAAATGCAGCTAATCGTTGCGTACAGATGCAGCTAGCCGTACAGTGAACGTTTTGATGGTACCTTGATAAAAAGTGAATTATTTCAATGGATATGGCACTAAATACAACCATAGAAATGTATACGCAAAGCTGAATGATTTCTTTATCTGTATGCAGTATCAGAAAATGGTTTCCGATCTTCCCGAAGGAGTAGAAAGTAAATGTTTAGCGATCATGGCAGCCGCCAACGACGAAATTTGGTGATGCAGCTTTCCTATACAAAACTCGCTCGGTTTATGAACCCAATCGCAGTATGTATTTGTAGAAAAACTTCTTACCTTTAAAATGCAAAACACCCGATCATTTTCTGTTTGCTAGATTACGCGTGCCAGCCTGTTTTGTTAAACTTGTTTACTGCAGCTAACTGATTTGGGGCGTACAGTAGTAGCAGCTTCCGATTTGCGACACTGTACGTTGGTCCATAGTGCTATGAATCGAATATTGCACCGCATTAACTCTTTACCAAACGACAAAATTGAAGACTTGCCCAAACTGAAAGCACGTGCAGGCGACAAAATAAATGTGACTCAAAAGTTGAAATTTGGTTTGGGAAGGGTAGAAAACATTGTTCGAAAAGGAGAAAATGTTTTCTTCTCCTTTTCCCACGATGTTTTCAAATGGTTCTTTCACAAGGGTATTAAAAGTCTGGATGATGTGGTAAAGAGGAAACCGCATGTTCATCTAACCACTGCCGACACACTGACGGGTTTCTCTGACTTCACCAGTGCCAGTGTTTGGCTCCGGACTAACATTGTATACTGACATTATCGTAAGTTCCGGTAATTATTAAAACTCCCCAAAAGTCTGTTTTTTAAATTCCTTTCCTTCTTAAATTTCAAATCTAAAACTTAACACAAACTGATTGGGTGTATCCCACAGAAAACGGCTTTAATTTGAAATGAAGAGTATCATTGAGTATCATTCGGATATTTATTTTTTGAAGTTGACATACTTTTCATTGTCATAGGACATATACGTACAATGAATTTTCTCAGGTTTATGTGCAAGAATCTGGAAAATACAAAGATAGGAAAAAAGCCCTTAGAAGACACAAAAAGACAAAATATAGTTTTAAAACTGTGTGTGACAGTGGTAGAAACACTTGCAAATAAAGTTTGAACAACAATAATGATAAGGTAATAGTTTACAAGATAGTGTTTCTAAGAGCCTATGCTTTCGTAATAAACCTACGAAGGTGTATTGGGTAGCACGACTTCTTATCTCTTGAGCATTAAAGACTGTGATACTCGAACATAAACGGGTATAAAACATAACTAGATATGATACACTTTTTCTCAATGCAATAAGCCTTTTACAAGTTATTTGACCCTTCCAAGTGACACAATACCTCTGTCAAATTATGTTAAACGCTCTCGATAATATTCAACACTATTTGGGGGATAAAAAGATGAAATAAAAAAAAAAACAGTGGCGTCGATCTGTCTTTTCGAATAATGGTTCTAAAACCGTTTTATAATTTTTATCAAATGATAATAAATAATAAATATTCCAGTGTGGTTATTATCAGAAAATGAAATATTCAATCAAAACGCCGAAGGCCACTGTTGTGTGTACTCAGTGCCTTGATTCACAACCAGAAGTAGACGTCATATGAATAGTAAACATGGTGCAAGTGAAGGATTTGTCTAAGATAGGATTCAAAAACAAAGTGGCACTACTTTCTCACAATGATGTCAAAAACATCTTTAAAAAAAACTTCAGTGTTGTTGAAATACAGTTGTATAATAAAGGTTTTGAAAATATTCCAGAATAAATCTTCTAATACATTCGCTAAATGAGAACGATTAAGTATATTTCTGTTTAATATCTGGATTTTATTAAACTGAATAATAGGAATTATCCTGGAACATTTTTAACGTTGAATGTACATGTATCTTCAGTTTAGAAATCGTGTACTCATGATACCAAAATAATTGCAGTTTCAAATTTGTTTTTATCCAGAATGTCTTAGCAAAGCGGACTGTGAAGGTCGAATCATTAATGAATTGCTACACATGAAAAGGGCATTCGGACATTTGCGCACATTGTCATCTCGGATCAGCCTGCGCCGCACAGGCTGATCCGACACGACACTTACCGGTTTTATGTAATTTTCTGTTTTGTTCAAGTCTACTGTAGCACAAAACCTAATGTAGTCGTAAAGTGCCTTCTCGGATTAGCCTGTGTGGACTGTGCAAGGCTCTTCCGAGACGACAATTTACGCAAAATGTCCGAATGCCTAGTTTCGCGAGCCCACTGCACGTTCACTGGGTTCAGCCGCATTGGAAGCACTAGGTTTTTTGTGGGAGTTTCCTTAGGCAAGACACTTCAGAGTCACTTTGTGCCAAACATTCGAAGGATAAGAGCATACTATAATAGTACATCAGATTGGTGATAAGACTCCACCATATGGGTTTTTTTTAATCTACACTTTCTGCAAAGCACAATAATGTCGCCGAGTATGGCAAGGAATAACCATAAATAAGCCAATGAATGCCAACTGTCTTTCGTTTTTTGTGAACCGTGTTGATCCAAGATCAGACCGCACGGGAAATACGATCCAATCTTGGGTCGACGGAAGTAAGACTTGAGATGGTCACATCTGTGAGCTCCTTCACGAACAATGGTTATCCTTTTCATTTGTTTTTGAATGTTAAGGACAAAGTGACAAAGGTCAAGATTTACTGATACACCAATTATACCTAAACTCTATTTTTTTTTTTTTTAAATAGACTTTTTCAATTTAAGAAAATTTATGTCAAATGCAATTTGGCTAATATTATGACTTTTGGCGGTAAAAGATTAGAAAGATTTTGGGGAAAGGAGAAATCCTGGGTACCAGCATCTTGTCCTTTACCCACAATGCTTTCACAAACCTTCTTTCATGTGATTAAAGCTAAGGATTGTGTAGCAAAGGCTTAAACATGTTATGAATTATGACAGTGCGTAATTCGTTTATGGCTTACAGCGCCGGTGAGGACATTTTGTTCCTTATTTTGTTTGTTTGTTTTTCTCTAAAATAAAGGTTTTTAATGAACTATATAATGGTATAGAGAGACAAATATTATTACTACAGTATACTGCAAAGAAATTTCTCATGGTCTGATTGGTTAATATGCTGGGAACATATATATCATGTACCATGGCAAAAAACGCGTAAAGCCACTTTCCCTTTTGAGTGCCCCGTAAACATCACTACACTTGCAACGCAACATCCAAAATGGCAGCGTCTATCGATCACCGGACTAAACTTTTATGCACTAAACTGCACGTTTAGTGACGTCAGCTTTCATTGAATTGGGGTACTCAGAGGGAATTTCTATTTCGTCGGAATACTCTATTCGTGAGATTATAGAACAGGAAAATTTCGCTTAACGTGCTTTGAAATGCTAAAATTTTGCGACATGATTCACCACAGCCGTGAACAAGTTTCCAAGTTGCCTGCCACCTGACCGTACAACTAATAATGTGATCAGGTTGTAAAACATATTGTCCATCGAAGCCGACGAGAGAGACAGACAGAGACAGAAAGACAGAGAGAAGAATAAAAAGACTAAAGACTAACAATACTGTTCAGAAGGGAGAACTAGGCGCCTCCCTGGACAATCATAAGAATGATTTGGGACAGGTTGGGGAAGCTTGTTAGATTTTGACGATATAACTGTATTCTAATTCACCTTTCATTTTACCTTTCGTTTTATCTTTGCGTGCGCGAAGCTCAATAAACCGATGAAAACAGTTTAACTTGAATAATTCGAAGAAATGCCAATTGAATTGGCGTTCTGTGACGAAAGAAACAAAGGTTCTGACAGCGAACATTCACCTAGCTACAATGAATTTTGCTCAAAAATCATGTTTCAGCCCTCTGGTGCCATAGACGAAAACGGGCTTTTGTGGACGATACAGATCAAGATCATATTGGACAGAACTATCTTAGATTTATAGATCTACCCTCCGCTAGTTTCGTCAAGTCTGTTGAAAAAAACAATGTCTATAAGTTTAAATGGACGAGGTTTTTAATGACACATTAAAACTTCAATATAATCCCTAGGGTCTATCTATGAATTAAAACGATTTTTCTCTAACACCAGACTGTTGTGAAGGAAATGTGGGAATCTTAAGCATAGATAATCTAGCCTTTCCATCTTTTGAGTGACTACTGAATGAAACTGACTTTATTTTGCCAGAAACAAAAAGCACCAAACACAAATTTCATGACTGCTTCTTTTTGCAATGAAATTTTCAATGAAGGAACGAACAAGATACAGAATAGGAAGTAAAAATATAACTCTTTAGTCTGATCTGAACGTAATTCTTCAGCAAGCATTCGTTCTGCTTATCTTGAAAGAAATCTCAGTGTAAATCTCCTGTCTTTTTAACCTCTATGTTTCTATTTTATAGGTATTACATATGTTTATATCGGACAGTGTAGATCGAAGATCAGACTGCACGTTCTTTGCAGTCTGGTCTTGATCTATAATGTCCGCAAGAGGTCGGTGAGTTGCGCTTAGCAGCTAAAGTATTTTAACCCTTTACCACACAATCCCGACTTTTTACACCCATGTGGAAGAAGTCTTTAGAAAACATTGTGGAAAAAGGAGAAAATGCTGGTAACCAGCATTTTCTCCTTTTCCCGCAATGTTTTCTTCCCTTCCTAAAACATCTTTAGTCACATTTATTTTGTCGTCTGCAAATGCTTTCAATTTGGAGCTGTCTATAATTTTATCGATTGGTAAAGCAATTCAACCATGTCTGTCTGATCTGGTAAAGAGTCAAGTTTCAACAGAATCAGTTATCCTGTACCAAAAAAACTCAACGCGTTTTAAGAAAAAAAGATACTTTGAGAAACGATGCGGGAAAAGGAGAAAATACTAGTAATTCGCATTTTCTCCTTGTCTCACAATGTTCTCTTTCCATTCAAAGACGAATGCCACCATTCGAAATTCTGTTAAACTCTGTTTCTTACCAACACTTCCACTTCGGGTAAGTCTTGAATTCTGTCGTCTGCCGGTAGTAGAAAACATTATTTATAGCTTAATCTTACTTTGCACATATGACACCACGTGTCTTTCATACTTACGCTTTTAATAGATCATTTATAAAGCTTTTTTTTCTACAAGTACAAATAATTGCATGTATTGTATTTCCTTTTATTGGAACCCACAGACGATTCCGTTGACATTATTGGCAGATCTTGAAAGCTTTTCAGTTTTCATTAATTGTAAACTGCATTTAAGCCGTTTGTAAACAAAGGTAACACGAGGAGTTTACAAATTCATTTTTAACGTCAATGAATCCATGGCCACATACACCCACCCAGAGCTCCAGATAAGAGGTAGTGATGGCATTCAAAATCCGTTATTTCTCTTTCAAACCATATGCTGTGGGTACTCATTAGAATCGTCTCAATGAGACGATTCTAATTAGTACCCATAGCATAGGGTTTAATATAGAATTATTAAGGTAAAACCTGTGTTATGGAAAAAAGCTATTTCCACTTAAATAATCATCATGCAAAATTAGCTATAATTAAAAATGAGTATTATTGAACTACTTTCACCTTTTCATTTTTTTTTCCATTTTTTCCTTCTTTGAATTATCATTTATAAGTCTAAAACCGCTATATTCTCATTTGAAAAAGAGATACTAATTACCTCCTTTTTTAGAAAACGAACAAAAATATCAAAGAATAGTTTCAAGATAGACATAAACGGAATTTCTGATCCATTAGAAATGTGCAAAAATATTATTTCTGCTAAATCATTATTAAAAATTTTATCCTTATTTAACAACAAATTAGAATTTTTGCCAAATGTTCACCGGAAGTGCATTACACAGGTCTTACCTTAATATTTTCAATTTTGAAATCAAAATTACTCCCTCTATCTGGAGCTCTGCACCAACTTATCTTTAAAGCATTCTTTGTATAGTTCCAATTTATTTTCTAAATTTAAAATAAAAAAACGTCAACTTCTGTTGGCTGAATCAAATATCTTAGGAAAAGACAAAATTTCCGACCACACCACGACCAACTTGTTAAACGAAACATAATTTAATTTATATCATTTTACTGCATGTAACAGCTTAATTTCTCATTCTTTGCAGAGAAAAGGATATTTTGTGGTATTTATTCATGTTCAACTAATTTTCATTATCGTTATTATTATGACTATTTATTATCATTTTCACTTTTTCTAACTAGCTGTACAAATCGGAAAAGATCCTTACAGGATAGAGCACCCTAATGAGATTCGTGTAAAATCGCCTTTCATCGCCGCAAATCGTACTGATTCGGCAAGACTCGGGTAATCTATAATCGATGTAGGGAACCAGCGTCTATCGGCAGAACGATTACGGATTACCCGAGTCTTTGCCGAACCCGTACGTTTTTAGCCGATTAAAGGCGATGTTACACGAATTAATTAGGGTGCTGTATTCCGGTGTCTGCGCATGTCATATTCTTCGAAGATTCGACCTATCTTATATGACTCATCACCCATTCCCCGATAGTAGGGAAAAGTAGGGCTCATACCAAAGCTAAATTCAAGGTTGTAGGGACTGTTTTAATAAATGGCCGCTGTATAGGTTACCTGCTAGCTGATCATAATTGAATAAATCGCACTAGGTAGCGTTTTACGCAGTAAACGTTTCTTTTATTTGAAATTCAAAGTAACGGTTGTCGTTTTGAAAAATAATGTACCCAGAATGCCCAAATCAGATAGATGTGTATTTGTAGAATGTCATCTAGCGGCAGATAATGGCCCTATCCTCAAAAGGTTTTCAAAGTGGTTCACTGCGAGAAAAGTAAAGTCTTTGGGGGGCGAAACGCTTTAAATATGCAATACCCCCACCCACTCATCTCATATTCTTTAACAGAATTCTGTCTGTTAACCTTTTACCAAACACGCTTGGGATTTAACAACTCTGTGTCAGACAACTTTTGAAAACATTGTTGGAAAAGGAGAAAATGCTGGCTACCAGCATTTTCTCCATTTCCAACAATGTTTTCAAACCTGTTCAAAAGTAAAGTAATACCATTTGAAGCAAATTTCGATTATCGACAATAAAACTGCTATCGAAAAGTCCAAAATTTTGTTGGCGGGTAGAGTTAAATAAAATTACTTCCACTCTCTGTCTCCTGTCTCTTTTATCTGAAAGAGTAAACATACTACGTCATCAGTTGGTTGGTTATTTCTGTTTATTTAACGTCGCTACCGGTTGCCCATCTGAGCGACGCCCCCAGAAGACAGTTAGTTGTTACGGGGGATAGTGCAAGGGTACAGGTCGAAACTACTGAAAGCTTCGCCTGGTTCTTTGACGTGCTCGGTATATAGCACCGTCACACAGGACCTCGGTTTAAAGTCTCATCCGAAACACTCTTAGTAATTTTAGTTGGCCAGCCGGGGATTCGAACCCACAACCTGTAGTGACCCGAAACATTATGTTCACGAGTCCTACGCTCTAGCTACTGAGCTATATCGGCTGGTACGTCATCAGTTTTTCGCAAGTACTCTTATATGTCTGTACATGTCTAACTGTCGATGTATCCCTCCCATTCTCTGTCTGTCTGTCTGTCCCTGCGCCAATCAATTGGTAATTTTAACGCAGACGCCCCTACAGACATGTTTACAATATTTCCGGTTTGCTACAGCCATATTACAGTTGATTACCTTATGATTTTGTTTATCATTGCTTCTCTTCTTTGGTAAATTACATCTTGGGTTATTGTTTGAGATCACGAAAAGAGTGTAGATCTTGGTGGAAAGTCATTTCTCTTGAGATATCCAATTTTTTAAACATATTGAGCGACGGTCTGGCAACATTGGTTGCATTCGGCATACCTCGGGTGATGGGAGCCATCAAATCCCTCGGCTGTGGATTGATATGCAGCAGATCGGTATATTCATCGCCCGGAAATACGCCTGTTTACCGTTCTGAAGACTGTCAGGCTCCACTTACAAAAGGAAACTTGAGTTTCAATTTTCTATCGAAATCTTAATAACCATATTTCAGTTGACAAACAGTTCGTACAGCTGCATACAGTCACGGCGGGGAATCACGTGACACAACAACAACAACCATGACCGATATTTGAAAAAAAATTCCCGACTTCAGGTAAGAAAATCTTCAATAATTCCGTAAATAGATAACCGATTGGAATTTGGTTTGAAGCAGAGAAGGCAGGAGGACTCCAGAGATTTGCTTGATGTGTTAGATTTTTTAAACAACACCTAATAAAAAAGTTATTGAAGAGCAAACAAAATTTTTACCCTGGATAATTTGTTTGCTCGTCAATAACTTTTTTATTAGGTGTTGTTTAAAAAATCTAACACATCAAATCCCCGGAGTCCTTTCGCCTTCTCTGCTTCAAACCAAATTCCAATCGGTCATCTATTAACGGATTTATTGAAGATTTTCTTACCTGAAGTCGGGGAATTTTTTCAAATATCGGTCATTGTTGTTGTTGTTGTGTCACGTGACTCCCCGCCGTGACAGTACTTGTATAACATATGCTAGCCGTGAATAAAGTTTAGTCATTTTCATATCGCATAGCATTGCCGGATTTTTCAAAAGGTCTCCGCAAAGGAAAAAGATAAAGATTGACCCTTTCCCAAACAAGCCCTTGTTTTCACGTGTCTGCTGTACAAATCTTTTGAAAACACTGTGGGAAAAGGAGAAATTGCTCGTTACGAGCAATTTCTCCTTTTCCCACAGTGTTTTCTACCCATTTGGAGAACTTTCTGCCATTTTTATCAAGTTTGAAATGGTAGTCTGCAAACTCTTTGAATTTGGAAGAGTCTAAAATTTGTCGTTTGGGAAAGGGTTAAAGTAATCGCCACCTACCTTTGTTGACAAATTTTCTATCTATGCAACTTGCACGCAAAATACTCGTAAGATACAAGGCAACAAAATACCATTGAATCCTTTTGGAGCTAGTTGCCCCGTTTACCACCCGTGAGATAGACATATGTGCAATAACATGATACCACGGATGTAAGTCAAATACGGATCACCTCGGATGGTTCTGCCATAAAAACGACAATAGATTAAAAAGCAATGGTGTAAATAGTAAACGCTTGTATTCTTCAAACACCATGAAATTATTTTCCTTCACTTTGAATATTTCTCATAAGTAAGCAAGTATTCATAACTTTTGGTATTTCGTTTGTGCAGATCTTCAGCCATATGTCAGTAAAACCCTGGAAAGCCACACCTTCGCAAGCCAAGGCTGACGATTCACTACGCTACTCTACCCTTGGCGGATCGAGCTTGATTTTTACATTCCCCGATACGCTTTTTCATTGGATGCAGCCAGCTCTGACTGCAACGAATGAAATCGCTCGTAGGATTTCACCTTTGATAAGAATATAACAAGGTCTCTACCTTTCGAATAGAAGGTAAACACGGAAACCCGCATGGATGTTTGCTTATCGCTTCATGTGTATTCGTAAGTGGTTTGTAAAACGATATTTCATTGGTTTTAGAAATATGATTAAAAGAGGGTAATAACCAGCATCCAATAGAGGGCGCATCGCAGGAACCTCGAAATTGGGCTCGATCAGCCAAGGTAAGATCCACGTAGTGATCGTAACCTTGGCTCGCTAAAAGAAAGCCACGGGTGAATGGGCATTCACTTATATATAAAATGTAGTTGTACTCGGTGTAAAACCCCAGCCAAACGCAGAATAAAATTTACGTGCACAATAATCGGTAATGAATTATAATTGACCTGCATCACGCAAAAAGGGGCATTCGAATATTTGCGTAAAGTTACGCTCCCGATCAACCTGCGCAGTCCGCGCAGGCTGCTCCGAGACGGCACTTTACGACTACATTAGATTTTATCATACAGTAGGCGTACGTAAAATAGAAAATCACACACGATCGGAAATTGTCGTCTCGACATTTACGCCAATGTCCGAATGCCACTTTTCGCGTGTTGCTGCCCGTATAGAAAGCTGATAGGAGTTGCAATTCGAGTTCCAAGCACACAGTTTTGTATCCGTTAATTCGACTGGGAGCTTTATAAACCTACGTATTATTATCTCTGTCCTCTTTGATGTTTTTTTTTTATGCTTGAGATAAAAATCCTGAAGCTGCCAAGCCTGAATGAATTGGCTTCTGCGGACAGAATAGATTAAGATCAGATGACCTATGCCAAGACTTCTTGCTTTGGCAAATTCTATGCTTGATAAAGGACCATTCTACTTCATGATTCAGCCTGCTGACGGACAAACTGTATCTAAGTTAAAAAGATACATTAACCCATTACCACACAATCCCTACTTTTGACGACTCTGAGAAACAAGCCTTTAGAAAAAGTGGGAAAAGGAGAACATGCTGTTTTCTCCTTTTCCCACAATGTTTTCTACCCTTCACAAAACAAACTTCAAATTTTAAGTCACTTTTATTTTGTCGTCTACAAATGTTTTCGATTTGGACAAGCCTAAAATATTGTCATTTGGTAATGAGTTAAACCCCTTATGCTAGAGCGCCATTTATTTCTAGTCGGGGTTATGAGAGTTACATCCCTTTCAAGTTATCATTAGGAAAAGGTAGCAAGGTTCCCTGTGTGGACAATTCTTTTGTCTCCTTAGCAAGCACAAGCCAGTCACGGCCTTCAGAACAGTCACATCCACTTCTGCTTCTGTATCGAGCTGCAGGCTTCTAGATAAACAGGGTTTAACCGAAGTTGCAAATAGGCCCAAAATTTGCCATACATTTTAAGGTAGTAAGCCCATAACACTTCTACTGCAACATGGAATAAAATTGCTTCATGGGTGATAGGTAGGAATTTATACAGATATAATACTTTTGCACATCTTTAACGACCAGAACTTCCTTTGGTGTCTGTCTTGAAATTATTTTTGATACTTTTGTTTGTCTCCCTTCGTAATCAGAATAGAGTAGTTTTAGATTTATGAATGATAATTCTAAGAAGGAGAAAAAGGAAATAAGTGGCACGGTTAAAGTAGTACAACAATACTCATTTTTATTATATACCTAGCAGTGAATTTCTGGAATTTCCCAGTGTAATAAATTTTGATATCATCACTAGTGACGTTATCAACTTTCACTTTCACTTCCTGACGTAATTTGGGAACTACTTTTTTTTTCGACTACATTTTTTTCGACTTTCAAACGCAAAATTACAAATAATGATGTTAATAAGGTATATAATAAATAGGATAATCAACTGGTTATTTTTTATATGAAAATTATCTCACTCGGACGCGTCGTAAGGCGTTAAAAAAAAACTCGTGCTGCGCACTCGTTTTTTCAACGCCTAACAACGCATCCTCGTGAGATATTTTTCATATCAAAAACAACCAGTTGATTATCCTCTATTTAATCATAGCGGATTTTGTAGGATGATATCATAGTGTTTTCTATTACGGGTCTACTACCTTAATATTCCATTCTCTCCCATATTTCCTAGAGTAGCAACTTGACCTAATAAAAAAACATTAGTCGAGCAAATGATCAAACTCAGAAATTCTTCAAGCTTTTATTAGAAAAAGAATAATTTAACTGTTGTTAGTGATAATAGTAATAAAAGAAACAAATATCATCATCATCATCATCGTCATCAACATCATCATCGTCATCATCGTCATTATTATTATTATTATTATCATCATTATTATCATAAGAATTTACAAATTTAAGTACTGCATATTTTTCGTCGATAGCCAATAGTACTTCTTATCAATGCTTGTGAAACAATAAATGAAAATTAGCAACAGTTTTAAGCCCGCGCTTGCATATTTTACTATAGTATCGGATTTGAAATTTTAGATAACAACTTTGAAATCAAATATAAATGCAACCTGTTTAAACATGTGAGAGGTTCTTTGGGAAAAAGATGTTTATCACTTCTTCGTAACGCCTTATGCAAAGCCATGCTTCACACTTTGTTCAAAACTGACTGAATCACTGAGAAGAAAGGTCCTTTAACATGTAGAAAATGTACCAATAACAAAAAGTTTCGACCAAGGCCAGCCTGCGCGCACTGCGCAGGCTGGCCTTGGTTGATACTTTTTTTGAAGCTATATAGTTAACCTTCTCACATAGCACACTTTATATGTATACGTGTTCGAGATAATAGATTGTTTCCTTTAAAACGCGAGCATCGGGTTCCCTCTGCGATCAAGTACCCCATGGTTCACAACCAACTTGCTTAGTTTTTATATGAGCTTTGGAAGCAGCATCTGGCGGTCTGGCTTTTTTTTTATGGATTTGAAGGTTACTGGGTACGAATCCAATTTTAGGCAAACTTTTTCAGTGTTCTTCAATCTTTTTCTAGTGCTAATTGGAGGCTTATCAACTGGTTGTACGCGATATTCAAAATCTGTCACAAGAATGGGGTGCAATGCGGTTGAATGAAAACGATTCCTACACGCAACAAGTTGATTATCCTATTTATTATATTCTTGTTTCACTATCTTTTTATTCTAATAACTATCCAGACAGGTACAATATGAGCAATATAGGATAAAAGTAGTTCCGGTGTAATGCAGAGACATGACCCTTCCTACAAAATGACCCATGGGTCATTTCACTACATAGAGGAATGACACGGATCATTATTCTACGTTGAAAAATAAGCCCAAATGGTTACTAGGATTTCCCTACGTAGAATAATGACCTGGGTCATTTCTCTACGTTGTAAAATGACCCATGGATCATTCCTCTACGAAGAGTGAATGACCCATAGGTTATTTTGTAGAGGAAGGTCATTTCTCTGCATTACACCGGCAAACATTCTTGAAAAATATTGCCTCTAGTAAAGAATCCTTATCTATCATCACTAGTAGCGTTATTTACTGTGAAATTCCGGTAATTCCCTGATAGGAATTTTTAATTAATTCCATGGATAGCAAACTGACTTGGTCCATATTTTGGACGGTCCATGGTTTAAACTGTTCACTGTAATATTCTGTTATAAAATTTGTTTCACAGGATAGTGTTCAAATACGTGGAATTTCGTAAGTAGGCGAAATCTTAACCACAAAAGGACAGATAATTTATTTTTAATCATGAAAAATGAGGGTACCGATAAAAATCAGGTCAAATCTACGGGACTCTATAATATAGCGTCTTGGCAGTATTTGGCCGCCTACCCACGCTATCGTTTATTATAATCAAACTGTCATTTGTAATAAACTGTAGACTGCTTGGAGAGAAAGTGTAGATTAATATCAGACTGCTTCGGACGTTCAGTATGATCTTGAATACTTACGATTATCTCTGCATAAAGAACAATAAGACTAACCAACCTCATATGTATAGCGTCCACAATATTAAAGGACCAAATATTCTACACAACGTTTAACTTCTTATTCGAAAAAAATTGCTTTAGCCAACCAAATGACTTTTGTATGTAATTGAGAAAAAATATATTATTGAAAAATTGAAATTAGAATTGAATTTAGAATTGGTTAATTTAGTCCCTGGTCATTTGTTTAGCGCTGGTACTGTCCAAATGAAGTCAATCGGTACTGCAATTGGTCTTCGACAAATGCAACAGTTGGTGCAATCCTTGTAACACTTACTGTTCCAAATATAAAAACCTGGCTTAGTGCTTACAAACTTTTTGTATGCTGAACGCAGCTAGGCACGGAATTTCAAGATTACATAGGTATCCGAATGGTATATTTCAAAACACATATACAATCTGCAATAGTGCTCTGAATGGAGAATTTTTGGAATACTGTTCTTATCAATACCGAAATGCATATACATTGTCATGATGGCTGTTGCAAGAGCTACTGTCTATTGCTGTGTTAGTGGGGGATATGATTTGCTGTGGAGAAGGTGTAGAGACTGACACTGCCGAGTCTACAATGATCATATTTATGACGTTCATACCGTAATAAAAACAATCGAAAAATCGCCATGTCTTTCAGCCATCTTGTATTACCTAGCAACCCTTCAGCATCTCGACTGAATTAGAGCGATAAGAACATGTTCTAAACATTCCATTGATCTTAAACATGTTCGTTCGAAGTGTTCGGAGTAGCGAAAGGAATACGCCCTATTTCTCACTGTAGTACTTCCGGAAACACGTGTTAAGAAGAACGTTAGAGTACACGTTGAGTTGGACCTTAATTTTACAAACAGTTACCCTTGCCTCTTTCAACGGCTGATAATAAGACTCGTTGAAACTCGAAAGGTCTATATCATATAGACATTACTTAACTTTTTACCAAACAACAAAATTTTGCACTGTTCCAGATTGGAAGCATTTGCAGACGACAAAATGAATGTGAATCAAAAATTGACATTTGATTTGGAAAATGCTGAAAACATTGTGGAAAAAGGAGAAAATGCTGTTTACCAGCATTTTCTCCTTTTTCTACAAGGTTTTCAAAGGACTTCTAACTCAGGGTCGTCAAAAGTCGTCATTGTGTGGTAATGGATTAAATTAACAAGCTAGCGGTACATATCTATGATTAGACTGCGCGTTGTATGCAGTCTGATCTTAAATCTTTACCGTTCTCAAAAGCTCCTCTTTTCCACGTTTGACTCTAACAGGTTTAAGAATTCAAAATTTCTCGAACACTATGGCTGTTGCGCATATTCTATAGTCTAGCATGACGATAAAGATCGTACCTGGCTGGTACGTTTCTTGCGTGTAACAATTTCTCAGTTCGGAGCTTCTTTATCTATCCATCGGATTAAAAAGATGACAATATTCTTATAACCAGTCTCGCCAATTTGACACGAAAACATAAAACTCACATTTAATCATTACAAAGTGCCCAGTCTGCCTGTCAAACAACAGGATTACAAAACTTGTCAAATAGCGCGAAGAAGATGTCTGTAGAGAGATAGACTCGCAAAAATGGATTAAATATCTCAATAGTGACAAAATTTGATGGATTATTTTGGTTTCAGAAAAGTTTTCAGAACGTTTGAGACAATAATATGACTCGTTGAGAATGTTTCATGGTATATTATATCGGAGCATTGCAATTAACTCTTTACCAAAAGACAAAAGTTTAAACTGGTCTAAATTGAAAGGGTTTGCATAACTGAAATGGCTGTTTTTTTGTTTTTTTTTTTTAGATGGGGAAGAAAACATTGTGGGAAAAGGAGAAAATGCTGGTAATCAGCATTTTCTCCTTTTCCCACAATGTTTTCAGAAGCCTTCTCCTACAGGGTCGAGCAAAGTCGGGATTGTGTGGTAATGATTTAACTAACAAAAACTTAGTTTATGATAAGCTAAGTCTGTGCCCAACTTCAAATTCATCAATGATTCAGTGTGAAATTTTGAGAAATATACATTCATCTATATTTTAGGAGACGAACGGAGGAATTGTTCTTAAAACTATACATTTAGTCCAATAGTTATCTCAAATTATATTGATAACTATATAACTTTGAAATTTCAAGTGCAACAAAGTTTAGTAGGAAAACATTTTATAAGCACTGAGTAAAAACAAAACCCAAAACAAAACTGTGTTCATGTTCCTGTCAGTTGATCATGAAATTTTCAGGTAATTATATATCTTTAATATCTTTAAATGGAAAAAAAAATCATTTTTCAAATTCTAACCGTCTAAAATTATGATAAAATTTAAAGTTCAGGACAAGATGGACTGAATACACGCTTAAGTTTTATAAGCATGGCCTCAGACTGCTCGACTTCCATTTCTTGCTGTTAAATCCACAACTTTAGGGTTTAGCAACAAAATCCACAAGTTTAGTAATATCGACTATTTTAGTAACAACACCAACAATTCTAGTAACAAAACCTCCAAATTTAATAACAACACCGACAATTTAGTAACAACACCGGTAACAGAATCCACAAATTCAGTAGCAACGCCGGTAACAGAATCCACAAATTCAGTAGCAACGCCGGTAACAGAATCCACAAATCTAGTAGCAACGCCGGTAACAGAATCCACAAATCTAGTAGCAACGCCGGTAACAGAATCCACAAATCTAGTAGCAACGCCAGGAGCAGGATCCCCAAATCTAGTTGCAACGCCAGGAGCAGGATCCCCAAATTCAGTAGCAACGCCGGTAACAGAATCCTCAAATCTAGTAGCAACGCCGGTAACAGAATCCTCAAATCTAGTTGCAACGCCAGGAGCAGGATCCCCAAATCTAGTAGCAACACCAGTAACAGAATCCCCAAATCTAGTAGCAACACCAGTAACAAAATACACAAATCTAGGAAAAAATCCACAATTTTAGTCACAAAATCCCAAATTCTATCACAGAATTCACCACTATGGTTACAAAATCCCCATTTCAAGGAACGGAATCCATAATTTCGGTAACAAAATCCCAAACTTCAATAAGAAAACCCACAATTTTAGTTATCAAATCCCAAACTTTAGTGATAAAATTCCCAGATTTGGTAATAAAACTCCCAAATTTAAGAAAAGAATGCTACGAATTTAGTCAACAAAAAAACCTTTTGTCGTCGTAATAAGTGTACAACATGAAGTACTTTAGCTCATAAAATTTAGTGCAGTGAGATCTGAGTGATCTCTTTTATTCATTTAGTTAAAGTAAGATCTGAGTGTAAACTGAGCGGCACACGTATGGCCGACTATGACGTGTTTATTATGTCACACCATCTGAGTGTAAACTGAGCGGCACGCCTATGGCCGACTATGATGTTTTTATTATGGGTGTTTCAAGTTTAAACCGCATTGACCTAGCTTGAACTACGGAAGTATTTGGACGAACAAACGACGTCAGTGGTCCATTTTCAATACTCAACTGCGTTCCTTTGATTCCCACCACCTACAGAGACAAATAATCAAACCTGTAGACTTTTCAAACTCAATCCAATAATTCCAGTGGGAGATTTAAGTTGTTTTTTCAGGCCCTTAATCAAGTTAAGACTTCACCGAGCATGGTTTCTGGGTCTTGGAATTACCATCGACTCCTTGCTTTGAAGCTGAGCATTGTAAAGACGATGTTTATGGCGGAAAGCACGCACTGCACCGGTATGAGTGTTGTGCGAGATTGATTAACACATTTATCTATATCAAGGTTCATTGCATCATAAACCTGTGGGTAAGCAGTCAGCTGTCTGTGCTAGGAGTAAACGGTAATATATTGGATTGATATATAAACATCGAACTCTTCCATTAAGTATCTGATTTTCTCTCTTTGTTGGTTATTTTTTCCTCATACAGAATGCAATAATTACAGATAGCTATCTACCCGACGCAATACCTGGGAATAAACAATTAAACTGCACAAAATCGAAAAACGAGATAGAGTTTCACATGTCGATGTTTGATGCAGATAACATGTTTATTTAAATACAGATGGCTTTGATCCATGTATAATTATTCATCGGTAATTGCACTTTTTTAATCGCTTATCGTTGTAGCATGGTTTGATTTCAACGCTATTAACCCTTTTTCTGCTGAGACACTAGCACGAAACTTTCAAATAAAAACTCAAATGCTGCTATTTTAAAGTTATTTTAGGTGAAAATATAATCCTTATGTCGTTATATCGGACAGTGTAGATCACAGATTAGACTGCACATTCTGTGCAGTCTGATCTTTGACCTACACTTTCCGTGAAAGATCAGTGAGTCGCATGTGGAGGTCTTCGGGTTAACAAGTATGGATACGAATTACATATTATTTAATATGTCCATATTCATGGCTTAGTGGCATGCAAACCAGTAGTTAAATATTGAGAGTTCTGGGGCAAGTCCCTTTTTTCGCGTGTGCATGCGTTTTTCTCGGGGCAAGTCGCGTTTTTCGCGTTTTTGCCTTTTTTTGACCTTTGACCTTTCCCCCTCGCGAGGTCATGTGACCCCGAGCGGGGTCAAGGACACTGAGGAGTCAAGGTCAAGAGCCTCGTTTTCGTTTGGGCCTCGTTTTCGTTTGAGCCTCGTTTTCGTTTGAACCTCGCCTCGTTTGGGCCTCGCCTCGTTTTCGTTTCATTCTGAGAGTCTCGTTTTCATTCCCTTTCCCTTCGTCAAGAACATCTCTAGCGCGCGCATTGGGGGCGCCGCGGCGCTCCGCGCCGCGACGCGCGCCCCCCTGCTGCTGCTTCTAGGGGCCAAAGTTCTTTTTTTCTCTCGTCTCTAGAAAAAAAAATGCGGCGGTTCTCTCGATATATATTTTCGCTAAAGCAAAAATATATATCATCGTTATTTATATCTTATAATGTCCCCAAGCTAACGTACTTATCTTATCATCTAGAATATATCTTTTATCATCTCTCGAGCTTAACGCTATCTTATTAATTTCCTCAGTATATATTTCATGTTCGCGACTTCTAATCACGTTCATTTTTCTATGTTGATCTTTACCGCTAAATAAACATTTTTTATAATCCTCAAAGTTTATTTCGCGTTTGATTACTCCCTTTTTAATTCCCTTACATTTTTTTTCCTCTGAACAATCTAACATTTTATAACCGTATAACTTTGATCTTAAACCAGCAAACTCGGTTATAACCTTTCCCCCGCTTTCATCTTTAAACTTACCTAATAACTTTTTATTAACACCCGTAGGAATTCCTGAAGGATGATCATCAGGATAGTTACTAGTATCAAACCAATCATTAACATCTCCGGATATATCTTTATAGAAATCATCCGTTTCAATCTGATAGACATAGCTATCTGTGTCAGTAAGGCAAAGCTTTACCTTATCTCCATACTTCTTTTTAATATAATTATAATGAAAATCATACATTATAATTTTACTCAAATCGAGAATGCACATTCCTAAATAACAAGGCTTATTAAATGTTAAAGTTGTTTTACCCATATGAATGGATACTAAATTTTCGTTAAAAATAGTACAATGTTTAAAATTTGGTTTAGCGGCTAATTTTTCCGCTTTTAACCTATCATTGACTAATCTAACATCCACTCGGTTTCTGATATTTTCCATGGTTTTACCAAAAACCGAATTATTCATTAACTTGAAAAGGTCTTTCTCAAATTCAGAGGTAGCTTTTGCTCTTAAATTAGTATTCTTATCAATATATTTTTTCAACCAAGGGCTTTCATTAAATATAATTCCTCTATGAATTTTTCTTAGCTTAAGACCAAAACCTAAATACTGTTTTAAATTCTTATAGTGAAGAACATATTCCTTTTTGCAATTCAAGTTAGGAACCAACTTTTCAACCGTACTTATTTTTATGCTCTCAGGGGCTAAGGGGTAATCATTATGTGTATCGTGTAACTCCGTTGGGTATTCTAAATCAACTTCTAATATACACGGGAAATTCTCCCATTTGCTAAATTCGTCTTTAGTCATCCATCTAAATCCGCATGTAGGAAGAGGAAAAGACATTCCACTACCATATAAATTATTTGCGTCTAAATATTCGATAAATATACTAGGTAAAGTTTTATCGTGTTGACTTCCCATATACTTATTATTTGCCCTAGCGTATCTATGACTAATCACTGAAACCCCTCCCCTTATCCCTTTTTCAAACATTAAAAGCATATCAATATCTGTTAATAACTCTAACTTAACATTCGTTATTAACAGACAAGCATCAAACGCATAACCGGGAAGAGTATAATACCATGCAGGATCTAAATTATATTCGTTAAAAAAAACTTCCCTAAAATTTTCAAAAACATCAGCTAACAATAAAACGTCTGACAAGTTATATAAATCGTGGTAATCCCTAAGATTTTTTAATTTAAATGTATCCCAAACGACTTTCGCGTGATTATAATCCTCATCACTAATATCACTATCATTAAGTCTCGAGTAAAAAGAATCTTTAGGCGGTAACTTAGTTTCATTAAGTTTTTCTAGAGAATCAACATATTCGTAAGGATAAACTCCTTTTCGAAGAAGTAAGTCGAGTTCTTTACCATCAAAATATTTAGAGACGTTTTTAAATTTTTCCTTATTATTCTTAAATTTATTAACTAGCGAATCTAAACTAGCCAATAAAAACTTTAAGCTATCAACGAATCTAATATCGAGAGTTTTATTTTTATCTTTTTTATCCTTCAGACTATGATAACTTCCAGTAATTACCGTTTTAGTAAAACTCACATATTTTTCCTCATTTAGAGGAATAACATTAATTCGTCCTTCAGTTATACCGAGATTTTTAATAAATAAATGACTATCATAACCAGTAAGGTTATGAAAAAATACGGGAAAAAATCTAGCTTTTTTATATTTTAAATTACAAGCATTATGCGCGGCTCCTCTAAATTTTCCTGTATAATGGCAATGATCCCTTACCTTTTTTTCATTTCCTTGAAAGCCCTTTTTACAAATCCAACATTCAGTTGCTGACTTATATATATCAAATTCTTTTCTACCATATATCATCTCGGAACTAGGGATATTATCTATTTCACGAGCAACTTCTTCTAACATTTCTAAAAATTTTTTAGACGCGTCTTCTCCGGTATATCGCTTTATTTTTGATTGATAAACGCTTTCATCAAAAGATTTAACGTAAAAGCAAAATCCAGTTGGCTCATGTTTTTGATACTGCTTCGTATAACTCGCTTCTGAATTCGGATCGCAGGAATGCATCGGTTTAATACAAGACTCAAAATCTGCATATACAACAAAAGGTAACCATTGTGTACGAATTAAATTATCAAACTTTAGAATCGTTCCTGGAGGTGGCATATTTACTTGTACTGATGACATTTCATTACACAATTTTCGATGTTTTTCTAGAATTTCTAAAGATCGAAAAGAATTCACGCAATTCCAACAAAAAAATATTTTTCCGTTATGATTCGTTAATTGCGAAGATAATAAACGACTAGGGTTTTTAACCAAAGTGTAATGAGTATTAGATTCATCAGTTAGTAATAAGAGAACTACTAAATGCTCTCTATTAAAAGTTTTTTGCTTTCTGAGCGGGTAAACTGTTTCATTTTCGTGACCTAAAACAACGATGGAAATATTTTCATTTTGTTTTTCGAATCTATCAATATCCTTTAGCTTAACGGGATATTCTATCCCTTCCATATTTAAGGTTTTAATGTCTTCCTTTAAATTCTGATCGATTCTTTCTGGATTCTCTAACCTCGGTTTAATTCCCCTCATAACCGCATAAGCAAAACATTTATTATCATTCGTATTTTTTGGGTTAATAATTGCTTTCTTTCTCACGAGTGTAGTTGGAGTAGGAATATATGAATTACCTTTTAATGGTTTGTAATCAATCATAAATATCTTTAAATCAACTACCCTAATAAAAATCCATGGGCTTCCATCTCTTTGAAAACTTGCGAGGTTTTCTAAAACTCGTTCAACCATAATAGTATATTTCTCATCTACATCCGTTTCATCTAAAATAAGTTCATGAAATGAATCAAACTGTCGTAAAACGGGAAGATTTTCTATTATTTGTCCTATCCTTTTAAGGAGACATGTCAACCTTAGCTTAACCTTTGATCTACGATTATTTCTTAAAAGATTCGTTACCATTTTTCGTACTCGTTCTAAGTACTCATCCGGACCAAAGCCTACAACACCATCAATAACATATTGAACGGCAAATTCTTTTAAAGAAGATGCTTCTTTCCGAATTTCTAAATTATCAAACTCTTCTTCTTTTTTCTCTTTTTTCTTTCTTTTTTCGGCTCTTTGTTTTCTCTTAGTTTCTCTTCTTACTTGTTTAATTTTAGCTTCTTTCTTTTTCTTTTCTTTTTTCTTACGTCTATATTCTTCTCTAGCCCGTTCTGCCGTTGTTTGTCTCGGGCCTACAGTTCTATCTCTGTCTCTAGTTCTATCCCTATTTAAATTTCTAGTCCTTTCCCTACCTCTTCTAGATAGTTCATCTGAAAATTCCGAGCTTGGAGGAGGGGGTTGATAGGGAGTTGGTGGAGGGGGTTGATAGGGAGTTGGAGTTAATATTGGCGCGTTAATTAACTCATTTTCCCGATCGATAATATTTCTACCAAAAACTAAATCAAGTAGTTGTGCTCGACGAAGCCTCGAATATCCGTGTAAACCTCGTTCACGAGCTAATCGTTTTAAATCACTTACTGTATAACTCATCTTTTTTAAATAAAAAAATTTTTTCTTATACTAAAATTTTTTAAGTAATAAATAAGAGATACGAACAAAAACGGTCCATTTCAAAATTTTATTATATCTTTATACGTTAGATATAATAAAAATTACAGAATGATAATTTTATATTTACCTTTCCAAATCCTTCCGTTAGAATTTAAGATAGTTTGCGGGCAACGATCTATATATTTACTAGCGCTATAAATCGATGGAAAAGATATTATTTCCCCGGTGATAACATCTTCTAAAGTAACTGGTTTAGGTTTTTTCCTAATAGCCCGTAATTTATCGTATTTAGGGTCTGTATTCTTTTCTGGTTCAGGCTCCTTCTCCGGTAGTAAGCCGTGTGAGCTTACCAACTTAACTAACCGCTTTTTATCCCAGTAAGAACGAAAAGGTATATTATTTTTTATAAGAATTTCTTTTAAATCTATAGTCTTTAGCATTTTTTATATAGTTAAAAAAAATATTTAACTTAATATACTACGTTCATTTTATTTCCGTCAGACTGAAAGTTAATTAACCTATCACTAATAATAACAGCATATGCTTCTGTGTTTGCATCCACATTAGCATGAAAAAGCGCTTTGATTTGTATATCAGTAACGGAAATTTTTAGCCTTTCACTTTGCTTAGAAACATCGAACAAAAACAACGGATAAAGAGTTTTATAATCCGACGGGGAGATGTTAGGGTTTGATACTAACTCATCCATGTTAAAAAACTTAGACCTAAATAATGCGGCATCGCCATAAGCTCTACTGAATTGCTGTTTCGTAAATGAAAGATTGTAGTCAACCTCTGGGTATCTTGTGGAATTTAACGTAACATAAATATTTTTAACACCTATATTGTTAAATATGGATGGATTTTGCCTTTGGTTGTTATTTTTATTAGTTTGAAACCCAACAATGATAAAACGCGGCACCTCAGGGGAAGATTTAACGGAAAGTCTCCAAGTAAACGATGTTGTCTGAGGAACAGAAATAGAGTCGCATTGTATCATTCTATATCCAACTGGAAACTTTTCTTTTTTCTCGATAAGTTTATAAAGTTCCATTTTCTCCTTATCCGCGGGCATGACGTGTGGCATATACCACATTATATTATCTAACTTAATTTTACCAGCATCAGCAGCGTTAGCTCTAAAAATTGCATCATTGTCATCATTTCTTGTCAAGGTGAGAGTTTGCTTCATTCCATACAATATCTTATTATAGTCCTCACAGAAACCGAATATATGTTTTAATGGAACTCTAAAGCTAAATGTGCCTTTTGGGTCTGAATCATCAATGATATACTGTTTTCTTATTTTCCAACCCACGTTATTATCTTCTGCAGCGGCTGTTGTATCCTTGTACCACAATTGGTTTAATCCTTGTGATTTGGAAAAATCGTCTGGATATTTTAACAACCCGAGCATTGTAGCAGCTTGGCCAGGATATAATATGGACTCGATCTCTTGACCGGAAAGTTGGTACTTGATATTTTTAAATAGATGCATCATTGCGTTGTTTGTTAAGGAAACGTCTTCATCATTGTAACGTGAGTCATCAGCCTTTGTTAAGCTACCTTCTATAAGTAAATAACTTTCGCAAGGATGCGTAAAAATATCTTGGGTTTCGATGTCGATCCTAATTTCTCCTCCTGGGTTGTTGAGATTTGTACCCGTAATTGGGTTATACTCATGGTGCTCATACACATCTATACTATCATGTTTTACGATTGGTTCGGTGATATTTAAGATGTCCATTTTATTAATACAATTATAATTTTTTTAAAGCGAAAAATTATAATTTACTCTATCCAAAGCTGAGGAAAAGATTTATCTTTACCATTAAACCATACACCTTTAAGTATAATGTTTTTTAGTTTATCTTTAGGAATATGTTTGTTTTTCTTAGGGTAAATCTTGTCTCCATTCACAATTGTTATTTTTGGGATAGAAACGCCGCTTAGATACTTATTTACCTTTTTCTCAATCTCATTCATTATGGCTATTTTTTCGGGAGATAACTTGACAACAGCTTTTTGGTAATCGTATCTCGTTTGAACAATTTCGAGAATCTCACAATCCTCCAGTTCGAGAGATGCGTCTTTTAATAATCTAATAGATGTAGTATTAAAGTTTCTATGATACTCACGAATAAACATTAAATCCGTCATTCTCTTTTTTCTAATTATATATTTTTTTTCTTTAACTTAATTTTTTTTTCTTCATATTACTTTAATGCCTGATCCACCGTTTAATTTTTTAACTAAGTCCTGTATAGCGATTGCGCTCCCATCCATCAAAGTGCTAATGTTTTGGGTTTTCGGACCCGTATATTTTTCTAGAATTTTGCGTGATTTTGTCGTTAAAGCTTTTTCAACTAATTTTTTCCCCGCGTCTACAGCGGCACTCTTCCCAGCCTCTAAAGCTTTTTTCGCTCCTTCCTTAGCAACACTCTTACCCACATCTAAGGCAGAAGATGCAATTTGTTTAGCCGCGCTACTGGTAAAAAGTCTCGTAAGAAGGTTCGCAATGCTGCTAAAGATTCCGCTACCTCCGTATGCATACCTTTTATTAAATCCTCTTTTCCTCGGCGTTAACATTTTTTATAATATAGACATTAATTTTTTATAAGCGTTCGAATCTATAACACCTTGCCTTTTTAATTCATCACACACGCTTACTAACTCGTTTCTTACATTCGTGTGACCCGCTTCTTTACTCGCTAACAATAGGTCGAGTCTTTCTATTAATGCGTTAGGATCACACGGAATAACAACGATACCCTTTCCTTCATACTCTTTTCTATTATCCCAAATAGTTTTAAGTATCATATTCCATTTGTATCCTTTACCGCCTTTAGGGTAATTACTGTTCGGATCGTTATTACGATGAAGGGCGTTGGTACGTAATATCAAATCCGCGTAATTGTCATAATCATTATCAGTAAAGATGTTACTATCCGGTTCCCTCGCCACAATTAGCTCCCATAGACCAGGGGTGCCTTCATATTCTTTATCGTCGATAATAATATTATCATCAATGATGGTAAGTTGTTTACTACCGATATAAAAGTTACCTCCTTTGTCATATAACCCGTATGTTTTATCAGCTTCACCTTTAGTAGCAAACTTTCTTAGATACTGTTCAGCTATTGGCCCGATAAACTGTACATCTTCATCCACTGGTTCATCATAAGCTGTGATAGATGGAAAGGATGGAAACTTAATAGCTTCTATACCTTCCTTAATAGGTTTAAGTTCTTTTACAACCTCTCTCGCTGTAGCTTTTTGCGTTTCTGTAATAGGTTTAAAAAACTTTGAAAGGTCAGTTTGTAGTTTTTTCTCCCCTGTTCTTTCCGCAAGTTGACTATCCCGGATATTCTTTTTAGTTTCGAGGAACTCTTTTACAATTAGATCCCTTTTTGCGGGGTCGCTTATTTTTAGAAATGACATTTTATATTAGGGATATATTTTTTTATCGTAGTTTTTATCGTAGTTTTTATCGCATTTTTCATCGTAGTTTTTATCGTAGTTTTCATCGCATTTTTCATCGTACTTTTTATCGTAGTTTTTATCGCATTTTTCATCGCAGTTTTTATCGTAGTTTTCATCGCAGTTTTTATCGCACTTTTCATCGTACTTTTTATCGCATTTTTCATCGCAGTATTTATCGCGCGTGCGGTGATAAAATAAAGAAATATATAACGACAAAAAAACTATCGTTATATATTTTCGTCACAGTTTTCATGCCGTTTCGTGCTTTTTATCGACTTTTCCAATGCACGAGTAATCGCAATTCAACGCATCGGGGTAAAAACCTAAGATGTACTCAGCGGCTTCTATGACTTCGCTTCGTACTCTTCTTTGGAATTTTCTTGCAATCAACCATAATCGCGGACTCCATTGATTAGAAAGAATGGTTTTCTCTACCTTTCTCGAATCTAAATCCGATTCTTCTATAATTCTTCTCGCGTAAACCTTATCTTCCTCGTTGAATAGATGCATCGCGATTTCTAGCTTTTCGAGGCAATCGTAAGCTTCGTATTTTACTTCTTTTATTACTTCCATTATTTCTTCTATTTCTTCCATCTCTCGAAAAACATCCTTTTTCTTACCGTTAAAAAATCAATTACAGCTAAAACTACATTTACACGAGGGTGTTATTATTCTTTTCAACCAACTTCCGAAAGGACTCGCGCGCTTCTTGCCTCCCTTTCTCGATTAATGATTCTTCCGTTTTAGACGATATTTTTTTCTTTATTTTTAACCTAACTTCTTCCTTCATTACTTTATACTTTTCTAATTCTCCTAAGATTAGTTGAAATTCTTCATCCGTAACTTTGTTATCACTCAAAGCTTTCGATATATGTGAGGATATTGTGTTTAACTTACTCTCCGCGATTGTTTTAATTTTTTCGTGTTTTTCGGCTTTTACGGTAGACTTTCTTACGCTATACTTTCCGATTAAGTTTAAAAGACCAGTAAGAGCAGCTATTGATTCTAATGCTATCACTGCGGGTATCGCGACTACCGTTGATAACAAACCTATCCCGCCAGCTCCTGAAACCATTGTAACCGTAACTAAAACTGCATCTATATTATCTACTATCCTCGCGGCTCTGAAGTATTTTTTACCTAAGGATTCTCTTTTAGCTTTTTCTTCTTCTAAGAATTTTTGGATTTCATTGATTTTTTGTAGTCGATATCCCTGCCCCTCATCAACTGGTGGAGCGGAAGGTAATTTCGGGTATAATTCCTCTTTCATTTCCATTTTTTAAATAGAAGGATATTTTTTTAAAAAATGTCATTATGCGCCCACTGTTAAGATGAATAGTAAACGAGACATAAGAACTCGTTTTCCTCAATCGTTATCGTTTTTTCGTTGGAATTGTTTGTAATAGCAATTATAATATCTTCGGTATCCTCGAGGCAAATTTCGTTTTGTAAACTACACCTCTTTAATTTTAAAGCGTGTGCTAATGAGGTTAAAATAACTCCTTTAGTCATCATAAAACCGAACCCTAATAGTATTTGCTTTACTTCATTAGGTTTCAGTGAAAGCTTTTCTTGACAAAAAATTTTCCAGGTTACCGTATTTACTTTTCGAGGCGGATATTTTAAGTCTTGTAATGGTATCCAATGAATCGTTTTTGGCTGACCCATTTTTTTATAAGTAAGTAATAATATTTATAATATAGCCCCTAAGATAGGTATATTAGCGAATGGACTATTAGGACCTAAAAGAAGACCATTCCCATCATAAAGCTTTCCTCCTTGCTTTAAATACAAGCCATCACCAACAGACTCTAGCCCTTTTCCTCTATAAGGACTCAAATAAAGCCCTTTTCCATCTGTTTCTACCTGAGAAACGTAACCTCCTTTTTTAAGGTAAAGGCCTGACCCCATCGCTTTTTGTACACCTGATGAGGCTAATCCAGAAAGAGCACCAACACCTAACGCTGGTAGAACGGTTTTTGTTATCATTGGTAAAGCTCTTGCGGCTAATCCGGCTAAAAGACCTAGAAAACCACCCTCTATTTCCGTATTATGTTTAAGTTGTTTCGCATTCATTCTAATCGTTATACCTTTACCATTCTCATAGGCTTTAGCCATTTTCTTTATTTGCGAATCGGTAAATGCTAAGGTATCATTACCGTCTAAATCCTCATGACCTAAACGAATACTTACTGGGCAACCGGCTTTAACAGCATGTTGAAGCTTTCGCTTTTGTCCAGCCGATATATTAACTTTTACATTATTGTAACTTGCCATTTTTTATATACAGTATTTTTTTTTTTATCTCGCTTCTCTAA
Organism: Tridacna crocea; assembly: GCA_943736015.1. Classification (NCBI taxonomy): domain Eukaryota; kingdom Metazoa; phylum Mollusca; class Bivalvia; order Cardiida; family Cardiidae; genus Tridacna; species Tridacna crocea. The sequence continues at coordinate 51,584,810 of OX031063.1, forward strand.
TCTTAAATCTAATTGTTAAAGTTTCTCCTCTAAGATTTAGTAAAGTTCCATTTTGGTCTGTAATGTTTACCTTCATGGTGTGTATTTGATTCATTGTTATCGGCAAGTAAACCAAATTTCGAGGAGTCTCAACAATTTTATACCCGGGGGAAACGTTTGGGAAAAAAGAGTAAATCGTATTTCGCGTTAAACCGTTAACATAACTTCCTGAGATAATGTCAATGTTAACGAATATACTGTTTATACTGAGAATATTTACGGGATTCTCCGACTCATGAAAGCCTTTAGTATATTTTGCGCCAGTAAAACCTAATACTTTGGAAATCGAGTTCGGATGATTAAAATCTACTAGGTATCCATCTTCTATATCAAGAACTGACCTTAAGGTATTTGTGTTAGCAGAAATATTAATATAGTATTTCTCATTAGCTTTATCATAGTGATCGTTTTTTCTCATTTCCAGCTGAATGGTTTCGTTAATGTCTGTAAGTTCGTAACTTCCTTCTGGTATTATAACTTTAACCCATGAAGCGCCATTGTCCGGAGAATAAATAAACATGTTACCTTTTTCATTAATATTTGGAAAAGAGTAGTAAGTTTCGAGGTTTATCAACGCTATTTCGTATTTTTTGTCCGTGTCCAACTCAATAGGTGGAATAAACCTTGTTGTAAAGTGTGTTTTGTTATCGCTTACTATAATTTGCATCGATATTTTAGGTTCTGTATTTTTAACAATTCGTTTTAAAAGTTCTTCCATTTTTTTATACTAAATATAATTTTTTTAACTCGGTATAAAAAAGTTATCAAAACCGTGTCTGTACTTTCCATTATGTTTTTTACTCGTTAAATCGATGATAACAAAACCGTATGGCTTTTCCCAACACTTAAAACAAAATCTTCTAAACTCATCCTTAGGCATATCTTCACTTACATGATCGCTATAAATATGATTAATGTTTTTTTGGTCTTGCGGAAAAAGACAAATGAAATTTGCATTTTCTCTAATAGTTTGCCTCGGTAACCTAAAATAATTTTGTGAAAGGTAAAAGCAATCAACATTACTATGTCTTCCACGAATATAGTAGCACTCAGGCGTACTTTGTCTTTCTAAAAGTAAATCGTCAAAAATCATTAGATTTTTATGTTCTGGATTTAATTCTCGTGGGTCAGGTACATCGTTCGCTGTTTCAAAGAAACTACATTTTATTTCCGATTTATTTTTAAACGTTTTTGCCCATTCTTCAACCAAAGCTGTCGGAGAAACGTCTAAATTCTGTATTTCATCTCGCGTGCTAAATAACTTTAAAATACCCTCTTTCGGCAGTCTTTCTTCAAAGGCTTTTTTAAGTATACGATATTCCGGTTGAAAAAGACTTTTTCCAAAAACACTTAACTCGTCGTAGTCGAGCCAATCCGGTCTAAGCAAAAGGTTAAGTAGAAGAGTGGTTTTGCCACATCCTGATTTACCCACGATTAACCCTCTGATACTCTTTGGTAAAAGAGGGTGATTAAATCTCCTCGATAGTACTTCATTCCACGATAAATCTATTACGTTCATCTCTTTTTATATAACTTTTTTTTATTATTATATAAAATGTATTGCGTTAAATGTAAAACAGTTACTGATACGAGTAACATAGAATATACTGTTAGTAAGAATGGAAGAAATATGAGACGAGGAAAATGTGTGGTTTGCGGAACAACTAAAACCCAGTTTATTAAGGGATCTAAAAAGGGCGGATCAGTTCTAAACGAGATAATTAACCGTGTGCCTTTCGAGATGCATATCCCAGGTCACAATTTTACGGGACCGGGTACTAAACTTAAAAAAAGATTAAACTCCGATTTAACTTGGAAGAAATGGAGTAAACCAATCAACCGTGTTGATCATGCCGCCTATAACCATGATGTCTGTTATTTAAAACACGATGATACTAAAACTCGTAATGCTGTATGCGATAAAAATATGTTAGCGGAGCTAAAAGGTATTTACAATCCCACTTTAAGAGAGAGAATGGAAAGAGGGGTTGTTTCTTCCTTAATTGGAACAAAAGCAAAGTTTTGGATGGGGGTTAAAAAAAAACTTTCAGCATGTGGAGTTTAGCGGAAGAATTACACAAACCCGTAAGAAGAAAATTTAAGAGAAGGAGAGTCGTGGTAAACGGTATTGATAGGATATGGGCCGCAGATTTAGTAGACATGCAAGCATTTTCTAAATTTAACCGAGGCGTAAAATATCTTCTCGCTGTTATCGACATCTTTTCTAAATACGGTTATCTAATACCATTAAAAGACAAAACGGGAAAGTCTGTCGCTAAAGCATTAAAGAGTATTTTTAAGGAGAGAAAACCCGAGAAAATGTGGGTGGATAAAGGTAAAGAGTTTTATAACAAGGAAGTTAAAGACTTGATTGAATTGTATTCTACCGAGAATGAAGAAAAATCTAGCGTAGTTGAGAGATGGATTAGAACAATGAAAGAAAAAATGTGGAAGTATTTTTCCGCTAACTCTACGAGCGTTTACATTAACGTGTTGTCTGACCTCGTTAAAGAATATAATAACACGAGACATTCTTCTATTAAGATGACACCGGTAGACGCGAGTAAAAAAGAAAACGAAACTTTAGTTTCGCAAAATCTTTACCCCGATCATTTCGAAATAAGACACGTAAAACCTAAGTTCTCCGTTGGAGATAAAGTAAGGATAACTAAAAAGAAAAAGACTTTTGAGAAAGGTTATACCACTAGATGGACTGAAGAGGTTTTTACGGTTTCAACGGTAAAAAATACCGAGCCCATAACATATAAAATTAAAGACCTTAATGGAGAAGAAATACAAGGTACCTTTTATGAACCTGAACTACAAAAAACTAGTCAGGAGTTGTATAGGATAGAAAGAGTTATTAAAAAAGGAAAAAATAAATCGTTAGTAAAATGGAAAGGTTATTCCGATGAGTTTAATTCTTGGGTTGATAATAATGATATTGTTAACGTATAAAAATGAGAAATATCGCAGTTGGAAACGTAATTTTACCGAATAGACCGTTAAGCAATTTCGAATTGGAAAGTGCGGCAAAACGATTAAAGATTCCTTCTTTTAGGGGAGTGTTTTTACGAAACACTTTACCGAGAAAGTGTAAAAAAAAGGAATGCGGTATATTAAACCTCGATGACACGGGCGGGTCTGGTACGCATTGGGTCGCTTGGTATAAAAACGGTAAAACTAAATATTACTTTGACAGTTACGGTATACAACCTCCTATCGAAATTAAAGAGTACCTAAAAAGTCCTATACATTACAATAGTGATCAGTTTCAGCCAGCTGGAGAGGTGTTTTGCGGTCATTTATGTTTGTTCGTACTTAAAGAGTTGGGTTTAGGGAATGAATTCCAAAATGTTTTAAATAAATTATTTTAGTAATAGAAAAATAAGATGTCTGTTGACAAATTTGGAAAAACGAGAGATGATGTTATAACAAGGGATGATGGTGTGTCACTCTCTTACATAAATAATTTTTTTTTACGAAAAGATGGAACAACAAAAGTTACCGGTTCCATAAATATGAATGGTAACACACTTACGAAGGTTAGTAACCCAGCTAATCCTCAAGATGTTGCTACAAAAAATTACGTAGACAATACAAAGGGTTCAGGAGTGATAGGAGGTAAAAGAAACGATAGCTTTTTAGTAAAAGGTTCTTTAGATTTTGACAACACTCACAAGCTAAAAAATCTACCTCCTCCTGCTGAGGATGGTGATGCAGTTAACAAAATGTATACCGATACATTTAACCAAAGACTTAGATACCACTTTGAAACTATGATTCCTTTTACGAATCAAAACGGGTACGAAGCTAAAGATAAGATTAGTATGAAAGGCTTTTCTATAGAAAACGTAAGAAATCCGCAAAATGAAAATGATGCGGTTAACAAAATGTACACCGATAAAAAAATAGAAGATTTAGAAGACAATCAAGCGTTTGAAAGAAGAACAAAGGGAGGATATCAAGTAAAAGGAGATATACACTTCAGAAAAAAGAAAATAACCGGCCTTCCCGACCCAGTAAATGAAAAAGAAGCTGTTAATAAAAGATACGTTGATAATATTACGAAAGAGTACGCGAATCATTTAAAAAACCTTCCTTTTTTAAAAGAAAACGGTCACTATAAAGCGACGGCGATTATCGACATGGGAACAAAAAGATTAGCGAATTTACCCGAGCCATCCGCCAACGATGACGCTACCAGCAAGCGTTACGTGGATGAGAAAGTAAACGCTATCGTAACCGGAAACGTTGCCGTCGTTAGCGAAAATCCGTTTTTAAAAGAAAACGGCGCTTATATAACTACAACTAAATTAAACATGGGTTTCAACCCCATTTTAAACCTTCCAAATCCTACAGAACCGTATGAAGCGGCACATAAGCGATATGTAGATGATGCTGACGCGTTTAAAGAAACGAATATAGTAACCGATTCGGGTGGAAATGAGGTTGCGGTTTTGCTGAGTGATGGTCCTCACTACGTAGCTAAGGGTGTATTGGCTACAGCGAGCCGAGTTGGTTTGTATCAGGATAGTTTTACGAGTGACAATGATGCGGTAAATAAAAAATATGTGGATGATGTAGTGTCGAATAATTTAGTATCTAAGGATTATATTGATACTGAAATTAAGGCTGCGCGTGAGTATGCGGATAATGAAAGTGCTTTTTATAAAGGTGAAAAGTGGAATGTTAGAGGTAACAGAGGAGAAGTTATAAAACAAGAAGATGTCTTTCATGCAAGAGGTAAATTGAGAACAGATTACTCTATAACAACGAGTGTTACTAATTATTTTGATGATGATTTAGTAAGTAAAAAGTATGTAGATAAAGCTATTGAAAATCTAAAAAAGTACGTAGATGCACGATAGGCTGTGAGCGGCTAAAACGGATTTTCGTAAGCGTCCTACACATGAGATAGCAGTTTAGGGGCGAGCATTTTGGCTTTGTCCAATTCTTATACTTCAAACGATGATATATATTTTTGCTTTAGCGAAAATATATATCGAGAGAACCGCCGCATTTTTTTTTCTAGAGACGAGAGAAAAAAAGAACTTTGGCCCCTAGAAGCAGCAGCAGGGGGGCGCGCGTCGCGGCGCGGAGCGCCGCGGCGCCCCCAATGCGCGCGCTAGAGATGTTCTTGACGAAGGGAAAGGGAATGAAAACGAGACTCTCAGAATGAAACGAAAACGAGGCGAGGCCCAAACGAGGCGAGGTTCAAACGAAAACGAGGCTCAAACGAAAACGAGGCCCAAACGAAAACGAGGCTCTTGACCTTGACTCCTCAGTGTCCTTGACCCCGCTCGGGGTCACATGACCTCGCGAGGGGGAAAGGTCAAAGGTCAAAAAAAGGCAAAAACGCGAAAAACGCGACTTGCCCCGAGAAAAACGCATGCACACGCGAAAAAAGGGACTTGCCCCAGAACTCTCAATATTTAACTACTCAAACCTTGTAGTGAATATAAATCATCTCTTTTGTATACGGCATTTTTAGACCGGTCAAGAATAAATTTCATTTGCGAACGAGATACTAAATGTGTCACAAATGATGAAATTCGTTTATGAAAGGGAGGAAAACATTGTGGGAAAAAAAGGAGAAAATGCTGATCAAGCCACAGCGGTGAACAAATTTCCAAGTGCCCTACCACCTGACCGTACAAGTAATAATGAACATGTGATGGTGGAATACACCGACCGATAAATCATATACATACAGTAGATGAAGATAAATGACAATTTAATCTCTAAGCTTCTGTAAATAGAAAAGCGAAGGCAGATTTTGAAGTTCGTCATTGCCTTACTATACTAGGACAACTTGAGAACGCCCAAATGGACATTGTAGGTCAGAGCTACAGTTGCACATGGCACTCAGTATACATAATCTTTATCTCATCCACAAAAAAGGATACCAGGACGATAATTATGGTCACACCAGCTTTGAAATGTTAAAAATTAGTGTCTTTGTGGTCGTTTCATAAGGCTTACTCTTAACCAAACGACAAAACAATGGGCTAGTCCAAACTGAAGGCATTTGTAGACGACATGAAAAATGTGAATCAAAACTTGAAATTTGAATTATAAAGGGTAGAAAACATTGTTGGAAAGGAGAAAATGCTGGTTACCATTCTACAAAGCGAGTCGCGCTTAGAAACCAAAGGGTGATACAGGGCTGCAAGACACAAAAAGGGGAATTCGGACATGTGCGTAAAGTGTCGTCTCAAATCAGCATGCACAGTCCGCTCAGGATAAACCAAAACGACGCTTTCCGTTTATGTGTAGTTTTCTGTTTTGCGCAAGTCTGCTGAAACAAAAAATTTAATGAAGTCGTTAAAGGAGGCTCTTCAGATTTTGGAACGAAAATTTTACAAAAATACAAAAAAGTCATCCTTATACTCCCAAAGCCTTTTAATTTTCATTCATAAAACCCCAGTGATCGAAAACCATCCGACGGGAAACTTGTTCTATTTTTACATAAGGAACTCGTTAATTTACGTACCGGAAAAATACATACGAAGCTTCAAACATAGCGCCTGAAGAAGACATTATGAAAAATAATTACATGTTTATTACGTTATGGAATTTAAGCGTCATTTGTCACGTGCCAGTCACATAACATTCCGACAATGCTTTTTTTATTATTTTTGGCGGGAAATCTAAAAAAAAAGCTTAAGAGGCTATGTAGTCTTTTAAGGCAATACCATCAATAAGCTTTTTTTTTCATAATTTTATGATTCTAAAGTAACGATGATTTGTATTGTGTTTTTCCTATAAATTTCAGTTAATATATCTTTTTAATTTGGTGTGATGTAAAAAAACTAAATACCCACCTTTAAAGGCCGTCTCAATTTAGCCTGCACGATCTGCGCGGACTGATCCGAAGCGACACTGTACGCAAATGTCCGAATGCCCCTTTTCGCGTGTTGCAAGCCAATTATCCCATTACCCCACAATCCCTACTTTTGACGCCCCTGAGAAAGAAGCCTTTAGAAAACATTGTGGAAAAAGGAGAAAATGCTGGTAACCAGCATTTTCTCCTTTTCCCACAATGTTTTCTACCCTTCAGAAAACAAATTTCAAATTTTCAGTCACTTTTATTTTGTCGTCTGCAAATGCTCTCAATTTAGACCAGTCTAAAATGTTGTCGTTTGGTAATGAGTTATAAGGGTATTTGGTGCTGAAATAGTAACACTACTGCAATGATTGGTAATCTTGAACATGGCGAGAATACACGATTAATACAACTCGATGCAGCTTTTTCCACTATAACAATGTACGATCTACTCGATATCTAGTAGATAAATATCTTGATTTGATCAAAATAGAAGATGGATCAAGCTCCGAAGGTAATTGAATAGTCAATTGAAAACGTCTCGAAGTAATGATATTTCTCTTTCGTGCGCGGAATTCTATTTCCTCATTATTAAGTGTTTTCCTAATTCTATCGACGAGATTACCTCTCGATCCTTTGGGCTGCAACGAGCGACTAAAATCTCCTTTTTTTCGGACAGTGCAGATCATGATCAGATTGCACAGAACGTGCAGTCTGATCATATCATGAATCTACACTGTTTGATAAGGAAATACACGCCACCGCACCCCACCCCCACAAAAAATATGTAATGGCAACATTCGTGTTTTTGATCACCGTGTAAAAGATTTCTTTTTACTTATTTAGCAGAGGTTAAGGAGGGTGAACAGAGCGCCGAATAAAAGCAACACACAGAACTTGCTGTCAGATCATGGATCTACACTATCCACTGTGCGATAAGGAAATTTCAAACACCACCTTCCCCCCCCCCCCATTTCCCTCTGCAAAAAAATATTTAACGAATGAAGAGAACTTTATTTTTTTCATGGAGGTATGAAAAAAAATTGTCACATTGTATGAAACCGCGAAGCGATTTCATACAAAAGTGTGATTAGGTTTTTTTTCATACCTCCATTAAAAAAAATAAAATTATCTTCATTTTTAGCTCACCTGAGCACGAAGTGCTCATGGTGAGCTTTTGTGATCGCCCAATGTCCGGCGTCCGTCGTACGTCGTGCGTTGTGCGTTGTGCGACGTCCGTCGTCCACAATTTCTTTAAACATCTTCCTCTCTCAAACCACTGGGCCAATCTTGATGAAACTTGGCAATGATGTTTCTTGGGTGAAGCTCTACCAATGTTGTTCAAGAGATTGAATTCCACCCTTAACTCTGGTTGCCATGGCAACCAAAAGGAAAAAATGGCAAAATCTTTCAAAATCTTCTTTTCTGAAACTAGAAGGCGTAGAGCTTTGATATCTGGTAGGATGCCCCTGGGGTCAAAACTGGCCCCGCCCCGGGGGTCACAAGTTTGAAACATAGGAACAAAGAAAGAAAACTTTAAAATTATTCTTCTCTGAAACTATAAGGTGCAGCTTTTTGATATTAGGTATATAGCATCTACTAGTAAACCTCTACCAAGTTTGTTCATATGATGTCCCTGGGGTCAAAGCTGGCCCCGCCCGGGGGTCACAAGTTTGAAACATATAAAATGAGTAAGGAAAACTTAAAAATTCTTCTTCTCTGAAACAAGATGTAGAGCTTTGATATTTGGTAAGTAGGATCTCCTAATGGAGTTCTACAATGTTTGTTCATATGATGGCCCTTGGGTCAAAACTGGGCCCCGCCCCGGGGGTCACAAGTTTGAAACATAGGAGCAAATAAGGAAAACTTTAAAAATCTTTTTCTTCTCTGAAACTAGAAGGTGCAGAGCTTTGATATTTGGTATGTAGCGTCTCCTAGGAGATCTCTACCAAGATTGTTCATATGATGCCCCTGGGGTCAAAACTGGATCCGCCCCGGGGGGTCACATGTTTGAAACATTGGAACAAAGAAGGAAAACTTTAAAAATCTTCTTCTCTGAAACTAGAAGGTGCAGAGCTTTGATATTTGGTATGTAGCATCTCCTAGTGGAGTTCTACCGAGATTGTTCATATGATGCCCCTGGGGTCAAAACTGGCCCCGCCCCGGGGGTCACAAGTTTGAAACATAGGAACAAAGAAGAGAAATTTTACAAATTTTCTTCTCTGAAACTAGGAGTAGAGCTTTGATATTGGGTATGTAGTATCTCCTAGTGGAGTTCTACCAAGATTGTTCATATGATGCCCTGGGTTTAAAACTGGCCCCGCCCCAGGGGTCACAAGTTTGAAACATAGGAACAAAGAAGGAAACCTTAAAAGTCTTTTTCTATGAAAATAGAATGGGCAGTGCTTTGATATTTATTATGTAACATCTCCTAGTGGACCTCTACTAAGATTGTTCATATGATGCCCCTGGGGTCAAAACTGGCCCCGCCCCGGGGGTTACAACTTTGAAACATAGGAACAAAGAAGGAAAACTTTAAAATTCTTCATCTCTGTAACAAGAAGGAGTAGAGCTTTGATATTTGGTAGGAAGCATCTGCTAGTTGACCTCTACCAGGTTTGTTCACATGATGTCCCTTGGGTACAAACTGGCCCAGCCTTTGTGGTCACAAGTTCGAAACATAGGAACAAAGAAGGAAAACTTTGAAAATATTTTTCTCTGAAACTGGAAATCATAGAGCATTGATTATTTAGCATCTTCTAGTGGACCTCTACCAAATACGATACGATGATCTTTTCGGAAAAGAAGAATTTTCACTATTGATCTTTACTGCTTCAGATAAGCGATATAGGACTATCATGGTCCTCTTGTTTATAATTTAACATTACAGACATCATATACCACGAAAATAATTCAAACTGCATTCATTTTCTTACGTTTTAAATCTAATGTTGGAGTTTCTAAAGCCCCTTGCACTCATATTTGTATGACAAAAGAATACAATAGGCAGTTTTCAGATCCCCAATATTGAAAATTAACCAATAGAGTGAAAGAAAAATGAGCAAAGCAGTGTGTGGGACCCGCGAAAGTAATCTTCAGCAAAAGTAGTTCCGGTGTAATGCAGAGAAATGACCCCCACGGTCATTTCTCGACGTAGAGGAATGACCCATGAAATAACCCGACGTAGAATAATGACCTGGGTCATTTTTCTACGTAGAGAAATGACCAATGGGTCATTCCTCTACGTCGAGAAATGACCGTGGGTTATTTTGTAATGGGGGTCATTTTTCTGCATTACACCGGCACTTAAGGTGATTTTTTTTTTCATGGAACTATGAAATTTTTTTTTTTTTCAGCCAATCAGAACTTGCTAATGTTCATGAAAACAACAGATATTAAATTATATATATATATGAAATGGCAACGTTCGGAATTTATATTATCGTGTTAACGGTTTTTTTTTTATTTATTTAGCAGGTTAAGAATGAATAGAGCGCCGGATAAAAGCATTTTCAACTTGAAAGTAGATCCTTGGATGAGCAAGTTTAAGGTAACCCTGGGGCGTAATGTCTCATCAAAGCGGACAGTGCAGATCAAAGATCGGAACATATAATCATGTTAGAGACAACGATCAGCGCTCAGGACTGCTTGGTGACAGTAATGACTATCATTAATTCTTTACCACACAATCCCGACTTTTAGCACCCCTGTAAAAGAAGCCTTTTCCCACAATGTTTTCTTCCCCTTCCTAAAGCAAATTTCAATTCTTTAATCACATTTTGTTCTCGTCTGCAAATGCTTTTAATTTGGACCAGTCTAAAATTTTGTCGTTTTGCTGAAGAGTTAATCCTCTGAAAGAAAGTGGCCAAGATGTTCAAGAATAACTCTGCATTTGACTCTTCCAAGTAATTAGTGTTGCTAAACTTGCATAAAATGAACCAGAGTTATAGGTGGAATTTAATATCTTGAACAACTTTGGTAGAAGTTCACCTAGGGAACATCCCTGCCAAGTTTCATCAAGATTGACCCAGTGGTTTAGGGGAAGAAGATGTTTAAAGAAATTGTGGACGACGCGCGACGGGCATTGGGCGATCACAAAAGCTCAACTTGAGCACTTCGTGCTCAGGTGAGCTGAAAAGCAACAGTTTTAACCTTCTTTAGTACGTTGATTGTTTCATTTTAGGAGAGACGGAACTGAGAAAATTTCATTTAACCTTGCTTCGATAGCACCAAGTTTGTCAAGTTTCGACAACTTTGAGTAGAAGTTTAGATATAAAAATGTTGTCATACCATGGTGTGGCTAAAACGGTGTGGTCTGTACTCTTTCTGTCATATAGCAAGCCCCTTCCTGTGTCGGGATCAAGGTAGGAGAAGCCTCCATCAACACACAAGTCAGATCCAAAATCTTGACGCTATCCTGTTATAAGTAGTTGATCACCACGTTGTATCTAACGTGTGAAGAGAAAAAAAAGCTATAACTCACACTGAAAGACGATACCAAAAATAACGTCATTACAAGCACTTAAATACCAATGACCAAAAATGTGAAAGAAAATACCCTATGTTGTAAGAGCAATAGCTTCTTTTATCAAAATGTATTCCACTCTTCCAATTTGTATTTACAAAAAGATGGTTGACCGTATTAAACCGAATTATGGTATTTAGATCTTGCTTATTAGTCTTTAGTCATTTTTTTAGTTATAATTTACCTTGAAAATTAAACTAAAAATTAAATTAAACGTTAACCCCATCATCTTTTCGGGTTCGACAAAATAAGCACGATAATACACCATTTTTATTTCTTCCTATTGTTTAGAATTTACTTTCACTGTAGAAATTGAGAAGAAAAAAAACGTTTGTTAGGCATATGCATTAGACCGAAAAAATGCCGTGGTAGGCAACAAAAAGATGGACGAACTGACCAAATAAAATGCCAATTCTTGCGTCCTTGAAGCAGGGGGAACACTGCAATTATAAGTTGTCACTAAATTAAGCGTTCAGTGCACAATGTCGAGTTTTTACGACCATTGGGAAAGGGCTTTTGAAAAATAAGAAAATAAGAAAATGCAGTTAACAAAGAATGAGTTGAACATTATTTTTTATCCACATTGCTTTTGCAGGCTCATTTTTGACTTGTTTCGTCGGTGTACTTCCAAAACCTCGTAACTACAGCTTGTTACAAGCTGTAGTTACGAGGATTTGGAAGTAAACCGACGGAATAAAATCTTATCGTAGTGAAGGGTGAATCTAGTTTCAATGGTGCATTCAAAGTAATATCAATACTGCAGCAAGCCAACAGATGATACAATAAGCAAACAACTGATCGGGGAAAGATAAGGTTAGACTTGCTATTGCAATCGAAACTGAAAATATCTATTCCATTTACTTTGGCGATGGGAGTTAAATGATTGATAGGAGAACGGGGATAGTTTTTATCTAGTCATAATGGTCTGAGGAAAAATGGATGGCCGCCAAGAGACGTTACGTTGTTGAATACAAATGATCCGTTAGTCCGCATTCAACCATCATTCTTTAGCTGTATTTTGATACAGAAATATGGATTTAAAGGTATCCGTCGCTCCAACCCGGCGATGTCATCCTATATAGCCGAATTGTCTGTGTTAATAGGTATCGTAGTTCGAACGACTAGACTGATTTTTGATCTCACACATTTCAACAGGTATGATTATCCCCTGCCGAAGCCGGAGGGATGTGGTTTTAGCGTTGTCCGTCCGTCCGTCCTTCTATTTGCACGTCAGTGTGTCCGTCCGATAGAATATCAGCAATACCATTGGACATTTCGTGAAACTTTATACATTTGTACAATAGCCCATTCCGCAGACATCATTTTCCTTTATCGGATGCAAATGGCCGACTGGCAGCGATTTTAAGTCATGCAGTCGGTTTTTTTTTCGGAGGAGAATATCATTTCAACGAAATTGTTTTTATCATCTTGTTGAACTCATGCTTGCGATGACATCAAAATGCTTCACAACAGCGTTCAATCATCGTACATGAGGATGAAGCTCGACGTATAACCCTCTCCCCCTCTCTTTAAATGAACCGCCATAACGATAAGCTTGTGAAAGCACCAGCCGACCCGAGAAGAAATCCAGTATTACAATCGTTTGTCGAAATGGTAACAAGGCCAATGGTACCCAGGAAAGTGACACTACCATTATCTCCCGCTATGTGGCATTCTAAAACTGTTACAATTAATTTAGCTATGATCAGCAGCTTAGAAAAATCTGGAGCTAAAACAGACCTGATTTCTCCTAAAGCGTATTGATAAAAAAATCTCCATTGCTACTTTATAGCGCGTATTACTACAATTTCCCCAGTATTGGGGAGAGTGATGCTTCATATATAAGACAGGTCGAATCTTCGAAGAATATGACATGCGCAGACAACGGTGGCATTCATGTAAAGTGGTATAAGTCGATTGATATACCCACTTGTTCGTGGGTCAACTCGTACCTAGGATAAATCGTACCTAGGACAATATTTCTCACAGCCATTAACGGTACTCTTTGAGTTAAAGGCGCATTCTGACCTGCTACCGCGTAAACAAAATCAGTTGTATCATAATTGGCCTACAACACGCGTAAAGGGGCATTCGGATATTTGCGTAAAAAGTCGTCTCGGATCAGCTTTCACAGTCTGACACTTTCCGTTTTTAAGTACTTTTCTGTTTTTCGAGTCTACTGTAGCACAAAATCTAATGTAGTCGTAAAGTGCCGTCTCGGATCAGCCTGCGCAGACTGCGCAGGCTGATCCGAACGACACTCTACGCAAACGTCTAAATGCACCTTTTCGCGTGTTGAAAGCCATATAAGCAAGACTCATGCAAGACTTGTTCCTCTACTTACCAAATATGGACTTTAAGCGCTCAAAAACAGAAAGATGTAAGACTGGGTATCATAAGTATTGACACTTGGGACAACACCTACCCGCGACAATTGGAACCAGGGCTATAGGTAATTAATACAACTCTATGGGGAAAAAGTTGTACTATAGGGTGACTGGAATACAAAATACATGTAGAAATGCAGGAAAATAGAATACAGAAGATACAAAGCAGACTGAGAAACATATTTGAGGGAAAAAAATACATTCCAGCTATGCTCTGTGAAAAGATGTAAAATGTATTTGCAAGCTACTTTAGCCTGCGCAGTCCACGCAGGTTCATATGGGTTTAACTATTTTGTTATTGGTTACTTTTCTGCATGTACAATGGTTGGTTGGTTGCATTGGGGTTTAAGGTCATATCATGGCGGTCGGTAACGCACATGTGTTTCCTGGCTTTCTCATACCAGTGCTAACACGACTTTCTTTCCAAAGCCACCGACTACTTTTCTCACATGCTTCAGTAGAGGTATAAGAGGCGAAAATACGCCGGAAAGAAAGTTTGCACTTACACATTTTCGCAAGCCAAGTTTACGATCACTACGTGGATCTTACCTTGGCTGATTGAGCCCGATTTCGAGATTCCTGCGATGCACCCTCTATTGGATGCTGGTTATTACTCCCCTTTACATCATGTTTCTAAAGGCAAATAAAATATCGTTTTATAAATCGCTTACGAATACACATGAAGCGATAAGCAGACATCCATGTTTTACCTTTTATTCGAAAGGTAGACCCCTTGTTTTATTTTTATCAAAGATGAAATGCTGCGAGCGATTTCATTCGTTGCAGCTAGAGCTGGCTACATCCAATGAAAATTCGTATCGGGTGAACGTAAAAATCAAGCTCGGTCCGCCAAGGGTAGAGTAACGTAGTGAATCGTCGGCCTTGGCTTGCGAAGATGGCACTTACAAGGACCGCTTTATTATACCCGCGAAAAACAATTGTTTTCGAGGGTATACTTTTCTGCATTTACAAGGACCACTGCATCACACCACTGCAAAACGAATGTTTTCGGGGGTATACTGGAATCAGCCTTTCTGTCCGTGTATCCGTCCCTGTGTCCATCGTGTACATAATACTGTCAAAGCGCTGGTGGGGGTATGCAGTCACATTCAGTGACAGCTCTAGTTTCTGTATCAAGTCAATTGTCAGATAAATTGGATTTTATTGATCCACAGTTATGTGATGCTTACTTGATATACTGCATCACGGAGATACATAAAACTCCCTTTTGCCAGAGATAGAGTTTATTTCATCAGCTTGTAGTTAACCCTTTACTCCATAGATACTCATTTTGACGCACTGCTTCTAGGAGCCTTTGGAAAACATTGTGACAAAAGGTGAAATTGCTCGTGACGAGCAATTTCACCTTTTGTCACAATGTTTTCTATGCTATCAAAAGGTGTCATTATACAAATAAAAAACAGCTTCATCCTTGCTGTTATTTAGGGTCAATTACAGATACTATAGAAATGCCTTATAGGGTAAAGGGTTAATATGGGGAAATATTTGCCGAAAAGGGAAAGGTATGGGAGATTGAGTTTATTTCATCAGCTTGTGGTTAATATGGGAAAATATTTGCCGTAAAGGGAAAGGTATGGGAGATTGAGTTTATTTCATCAGCTTGTGGTTAATATGGGGAAATATTTGCCATAAAGGGAAAGGTATGGGAGATTGAGTTTATTTCATCAGCTTGTGGTTAATATGGGAAAATATTTGCCGAAAAGGGAAAGGTATGTGAAAATAACGAGTGCAGTCCCCTTTTGAGGCAATTATTTTCCCATATTAACAACAAGCTCACGAAATGAATCCTATATTATAAATTATTTCCTCTGATTATTTTGTCAACGAATGCCACTTTTAAAACTAGTGATCTCAAATAAAACAAAAAGGTAGTTCCAGATTTTCGGCAGAAGGAAGATATTCACCGTGACGGGGAAATGACCATATTTCTTTACCTATAACATGTCTAAAAATAGACACATGAAATATCATATTATGGGATATATCAGTCCGCGACCAAATTACCGTTGAGAAAAAATGCCTCCCGAGGTATTGTTGGTGAGAGTGGGAACACCACAACAGCGATAGTTTCTAGCTTTCTCTCATTTTCCAACAAAATTTCTTGCCTATTTCATAATAAAATTGCAATACTAGTTACTTGCATGTTCTCATTTTCTCACAGTATTTCCTTTCACTTCAAAGACAAATGCCGTCATTTGAACCTAATTTAGTTTGTCGTCTGCAAGTACTTTCAATTTGGACATGTCTAACATTTTGTCGTCTGATAGAGAGTTAATCAACCACATTTTGCTCGAAAGGCTCGTCCCCCCTGAAGTGGTAACTGGGAAGATGAGATGAATAGAAAAAAAGCGAGCCCCATGCTCTGGCAAAAGAAGTTTTAATGCATCTCCGTGATATGTTATAACAAGCAAGTCAACACAATATTGAAGATCAATAAAATCTATTATGTGAACCAAATAACTGATTTATGGGATGAAATATGGTCCTTTGGCGGGAAGAAAATTGACCAATGGCAAAAGGTTTCGACCCATGTCAGCCTGCGCGGACTGCGCAGGCTGACATGGGTCGAAACTTTTTGCAAATGTATTAAAATCCCCCTTTTCACAGACCTTGGCTCAAATAAAGAATATATCGCTGTCTTTGGACAGTTAATTAATTATTGAAATTGCCAATCCTGAGCCGATCACAAACACGCGAATGTGTCAACCTTTTCCCTTTTGTTAGCCGTGTTACTGGTTTCACATGACGACTGTCTTATCGCCCATAAGAAAAAATCGGAGGAAAAAACACAGTACAGACCTACAAAAAGAAGAAAAGAAATCGACGTATAATCGACTTAAATATGAATATCTAGACTGTTTTGTGGTTCAATCTGAAAAGAAATCATCAAAAGTAGCCATGCACGGAATTCATTTTCCGTCGATGTTTTGCATTTGTTATACAACTTTTTCAAGATCAGATGTTAATCTTAGAGAAAGGGGCATTTTCGGCCAAAAATGATGTGTCTGAAAAAACATGTACATCTTAAAACCACCGTAACACCAAACTCGTTCTCCCGTTCTGAAAATTTTTGCCAAACGATCTTAAACTGTCCTTGCACGGAGCGTACGTACAAGTAGCCTTTTTCGATCTGTTTACGAACTTAATGGACGGGTTAACCCTTTCCCAAACAATCCCTGGTTTTTACGGGTCAGGAATAGAAGCCTTCTGAAAACATTATGGGAAAAGAAGAAAATGCTGGTAACCAGCATTTTCTCCTTTTCCCACAATGTTTTCTACCCTATCATATAGAAAAATCATCTTTTTAGCAACTGTTAATTTGTCATCTGCGAAATGCTTTCAATTTGGTCTGGTCCAAAATTTGCCGTTTGGGAAAGGGTTAAGACAGGAGCGATGCTTCAGAACTTTGAGCCTGCTTATTTTTTTACGTCCATCCCTTTCTGTAATTTGATGGAGTGACAGCGTACTTTAAATGAGATGGACGTACTACAAAAGAAACTATCGTACTTCGATCTTATTAGTGCAGTCGGGCATCAATTGTCAGTGTTTTTGCATTTTACCCACGAAATTACACAACCTATCCCGACCGCAGCCCGTTATACAATTTTCTTGACCGGGGTAAAACTTTCTGAGAACATGTTTAGTGAGACAAGGGCTACAGGTATTATTAGGCCAAAATAACACGCTCTACCCGAGCGCAAAGCGTTTTCCGATCATTTCAGGACTTGTTAGGACATTCTAAGATCTAGTTTGGAGTGACGTGGGCTTTACAGACCAAGTCGCCCCCGGGTCAATGTTAATCCGGTCCGACGCAACATGAACGAACGTGGACGACGTATAGACGGAACGCCGTATAGACCTATACTGTACTAGTCATTTGTAACTACGGTCCTTCAGACCAGAGGAGAGGGTGAGGGACAGCGGAGGAGGAAAGAGCCCGGCTTTTAACTTCAGCTTTCCCCCTCAGTGGTGAGTCAATGCGGTAGTTTCGTTTTCGCGCCAAAAAAGAAGCTCCGAACTTAGTACAGTACTTAATCGGCGCAAAGTCCGGATTTCGGCGGAGATTTTTCCGGACTCGGACGAGATCTCGCGAGAGGAAATTAAAAACCGAAAATGGAAACCGGAGATTGTTCAGCCGGCGGCGTTGATCAAACCTACAGTAAGTTTTAAAAGAAATGAACCGTCAACAGTCGCTTCCGATCGACCTCGACGAAAAATCTGCTCTGCTTTTTGGTATGTCATAGGTCCCCTCAGGAAAGTAACGAGTAGCTAAACTTTCACCATAAGCTTGTCCTCACAGTGCACGGGCTTTTGCAGGGCTTTGCTGAAAGAAAAGCCAAAGTTCCCATTATTCTCTGTGGGTATGTGTGGGTGCCTGGTTACATATGATTTGTGCATAGGGACGTAATGCGATCTTCACTGTCTTGCCTGACTGAGGACATGCTCAAATCAGGGCGCAGTAAGGACCTAATTAGGAATTAGAAACGAAGGCAATGATTTAGTAACAATGATGTAGTTATAACTTGACTGCTGTCGTGGAACTGGGCCCAGGTCCTACAAGTGTACAAGAGTGAAATACGACAGTTTATGCCCCTGAAATTTAGTTATTGTACATTATCAGTTTCGGCTCGGGGCGACATGATTCACCGCAGCCGTGAACAAGTTTCCAAGTCCCCTGCCACCTGACCGTACAACGAATTATTATACTGCAAAGTTTTACCATTTAGACGTTTTTAAGCGAATTTTGCCTGTTTTTGGTTGAAAAAATTTAGTACGCTGTCGCAGTAGAATTTCCCTTCTGAGCGCCTAAATTCAATGAAAACTGGCGTCACTTGAAGCTGACGTCACTGGAACCTTGGCAATACGTGCTCAAATATGCAGCTTGGTGCATTATGTTGATGTTGATCTGAATCGACTCTGCCATTTTGGATGTTGTTTTGAAAGTGTAGTCATGTATACGGGGCTCCCGAAAGGGAAACTGTCTTTACGTTGGTTTTCCCATCCTCGGATACCCCGAGGTCTCCTTATTTGCTACGCTACATCGACCCCTGGGACAATTGACTAATAAAACTTTGAATCAGCCGCCGAAAATCGATACGAAACGTCATAGCGTACAGTCCACTCGCCCATCACAAAATGATGATGGAACCTATGAAAAGCCAGCATTCGGCCAGCGGTAAAGCGAGGGAAATTCAATTAATTGTCCCAGGGGTCGATGTAGCGTAGCAAATAGGGAGACCCCGGGGTATCCGAGGATGGGTTTTCCAGTGTACATGATTTTTATGTTCGGGGCATATTATACAATCAGATCACAAGAAATTTCTTTGCAATATAATAAATATGTATGTCCCTCATGATGGAATATTTCAATAATCAGAATTAGACAAATACTGTTATTTTGGATGGATTCTGTTAAATAATTCAAATGCAGAGATTTCTGCCCTTTTATGATACGCTCCTTTTCTTATTTTTTGCATGTTCCGCCTGAAAATCAAAGCAAATGTTACATCTTTGATATTTTAATAGTCAGTTGTTTTCTTTTCGAGCATGCGGAAAATCTCTATGCAAATTAACGCAACAGCCTTCGGCAGACGGCACTCCTTTTCTCTGGTTTTGCCTTACAGTGGCACATTGTAAAACATTACGGCAAAAATGGCAATTTCCCCCCTTTAGCACCGTCATGTATTTATCATATCGTCGGTTAACTCAAAAAACCTCATAACTACAGTTTGAAACAAGCTGTAGTTACGAGGTTTTGTTAAGTAAACCGACGATACCTTTGTAAACAGATCATACCTTTGTAGTTATTGTCCATTTGTGACGCGTCACGTCAAAAGGGGACCGTCCTGGAAATGCAAAAAGAGTCAAGACTGGTCAGACTGCTTGGATTGTGCAGGCTGACCAGGGTCGACACTTTTCGCATTTAAATTATTTTCTGTATGAAATGAGGTCATTCTACCTTACTGTACAATCATTTTTGAACTACCAACTTAAATTGACCTGCACTATCTTTGATTTAATTCATCTAATTCATGTATGGAATTCCCAGAAAGTTCCTTTTTTAGCGTGACGGGTCACAAATTTAACAAGGAAATTTGCAATTCCTTCCTTTACCAAAATGTTTCCTATGTAGTCTCTATGTAGTTTCTATGTAGTCTATTACTTGCTTAACCCTTTCCCATACAATGACGACTTTCGATGCTCCTTGGAAAGAAGCCTTTTGAAAACATTGTGGCAAAAGGAGAAAATGCTGGTTACCAACATTTTCTCCTTTTGCCACAATGTTTTCTACCCTGTCAATAAACAATTGCACCATTTGAGCCACATTGAAATTGTCGTATGCAAATGCTTTCAATTTGGACAGGGCTAATATTTTGTCGTCTGGTTAAGGGTTGAATAATTTGAAAATGCTTATGTAGGAATTTCTCTCCGTTTATGACATGCCTGTTTTTTTCTGTCTTGCTTCTCTCTTGTGTAACACTTTAAAACATCAAAGCAGAAGGAACATCTTTTGATATCTTAATTATAGCTCCTTTCTTGTCTTGTACAGTGTACACATTTCTGAAAAATTGATATGTTACTTCTTTCCTTAACTCTTTTCCAAACGACAAAATTAGCCTGGCCCAAATTGAAAGAATTAGCAGACGACCAAATGAAAGTGACAAACAAAATAGAAATTCCTTTTGGGAAGGGTAGGGCATTGTGGGAATCAGAGAAAATGATGGTCATCAGCATTTTCTCCTTTTTCTACAATGTTTTCAAAAGGCTTCCTTCTCAGGGTGGTCAAAATTCGGGATTGTGTGGTAAAGAGTTGACCCATTACCAAACAACAAAATTTTAGGTTTGTCCAAATCGAAAGCACTTGCAGACGACAAAATAAAAGTGACTTGAAATTCGAAATTTGTTTTGTGAAGGGAAGAAAACATTGTGGGAAAAGGAGAAAATGCTGGTTACCAGCATTTTCTCCTTTTCCCACAATGTTTTCAAAAGGATTCTCTCTAAGGGGCGTCAAAAGCAGTGATTGTTTGGTAATGGGTTAAGACGCCATTTTACATCTTGCAGTAGACGAATTTGGATGCGTGGTGGTAAAACGAGGAAAATAACAGCTCTAAACTAGCAATTCCTCCTCTGGTCAGGATGTTTCCCTTACCTGTAGTTGTTCGTCCTTTTTTTCTGTGAATCTTTTTTTTTTGTTATCTGTATCCGATCGACCAATTTCTCCTTTTAACACCGTCAGAAATATCTGTATACACCATACCTCTTTCCTTATCAACCATATTTCACAAGGACTTTTTTTTTCTTCTCGAAATCTCGTATCGGGAAGTCGTTTCAGAAATTCAAAGAACTAGAACCGAAAAGATCTAAGCAAAACCACGCCTATGTTTTCTTATCAAAGAATAGAAGTATATAGCCTACAGCATGCGAAAAGGGGCATTCGAACATTTGCGTAAAGTGTCGTTTCTGATCAGACGGTGCAGTCCGCGCAGGCCAATCCGAAATGACACTCCCCGTTTTTATGCAATTTTCTGTTTTTCGCAATCCTAGTGTTGTATGACAAGTCTGATATAGTTAGAACGTATCCGTATGCCTATATCTTTGCACTGCAATATCTTGGAATACTGGAATATTTTGTTGTAATAACTTTCGCTTGGCATATATTTGACTAATTCTGGGCTAAGGGGATTCAATGCATCCCGATTGTGCTTTATATACAACTGTGAACCCATCACGCAAAAAGGGACCTTCTGGGAACTGAGAAAAGTGTCAACCTGGTCAGACTGCGCGATTCGCGCAGTCTGACCACGGTTGACACTTTTCGCTTTAATGACATTTTCTGTATGAAAAGTGGTCATTGTACTTTATTATAAAAGCATTTTTGAATTATCAACCTAAACTGACCTACTCTATCGTGAATCTTTTTCATTTATTGATGTACAGAATTCCCAAATGGTCCCTTTTTGCGTGATGAGTATATTAAACTAAGCATGTCAAAACATAATTTTGGATCCGTTAATTTTTTAATGAAAATCAAATGAATCATGACGAATACGGGTCCTTTGACAAGCAGGAAGTTAACTAATAGCAAAAATTATTGACAGTGATCAGCCTGCGCGGACTGCATAGGCTGATTTCATTATTTACACGACCGCACAATCAATTTTGAGAATAACATCAATATTTTCTTATGCAGCGAGAAACAAATGGATACAAATCCCCAAGAAAGTTAATCAAACATAACATTCAGGAATTCCATTGTATATCTGCAAATTATAACAACAACATATTGTAATTATGAACACTTTTATTCAAAAACAGCGTGATAACTTACAAAAAGAGCGGTTTATAAGCAGCGGATTAATTATAACAATTTGGACCAATCAAATCTGAAACCCAAAATAAAAGTAGTTCTTACGTTGGTTACGTCATCATGCCGTATTTAATAATTATCCCTTTACCACACAATCCCTAGTTTTGACGACCCTGATATAGAAACCATTTGAAAACATTGTGGGAAAAGGAGAAAATGCTGGTAACCAGCATTTTCTCCTTTTCCCACATTGTTTTCTACCCAGGTGGAAGCTAATTTCAATTTTTGAATTACGCTTATTTTGTCGTCTGCAAGTGCTTTCAATTTGGACAAGTCTAAAACTTTGTCGTTTGGTAAAGGATTAACACTGTGCAGATACACTTTTCTTCTGCCATGTCCGATTACGTCTGCATCGTATATTAGCCAATAAAGATTATCACAGGCAGATAATCTAAAGAATCAAAGCACATCACAGACTATTTCGAAAGGAAGGAAAAAAGATTTTTCAAAGAGAAATACAAAAGTGACGTTACCGGGAATTTCCCTTTTGTCAAATTTCTCTCGTTTATTTATACATTCATAGTTCAATTTGTATCCATTTTCATATTTTAAACGGATCCTTTTCAAATTCGTCTGCAGCAAATTTTGTACCAGACGATGAATTATTCAATGCTTAATCCTTGGCCACGTGACAAAAAATTTCAGTCTCCTCCAATATTGAAAGCATTTTTAGAGACGGCAGAATAAATGTGAATGCATAGTTGAAATGCGATTATTGATGGGTAGAGAAAAATAATTTAAGAAAACGGTAAAATGCTGGTTGCTATGTTTTCAAAAATGTCCCTTTCTTTAGGTACCTTAATTCTTTACCAAATGACAAAATTTTAGACTAGTCCAAATTGAAAGGATTTGCAGACGACAAAATAAACATTACTTAAAAGTTGAAATATATTTCCAGTAGGGTATAGAAAACATTGCGGGAAAAGAAGAAAATGCTGGTTACCAGCATTTTCTCCTTTTCCCACAATGTTTTCAAAAGGCTTCTGTCTCAGGGTAGTAAAAACCAGAAATCGTCTAGTAAAGGTTTAATACTTTCATACATCAAATCTGGTTTATGTAATTATTGCGGAAGGTGAGAATTCAAGATCAAAATTTTTAAAAAAAAATGAAGAAGAAAAGTGCAGACTGATCTTTGATCTTGATCCACACTGTATGCCAACTGATGATAACCTATGATTAAAATTTTGGGATAAAACCATATTCAGCTAAAACTTTTCTTTCAAGCGTAAAAACTTTACGATTTATTTGGTTGGAAGCAAACGAGTTCAAACATTTCAGCAATTTACAAAATTCCAAATTTGTCCAAATAGAATAAAAATACGCAGACGACAAGTTTAACCCTTTCCCAAACAATCCCTGGTTTTTTACGGGTCAGGAATAGAAGCCTTTTGAAAACATTATGGGAAAAGAAGAAAATACTGGTAACCAGCATTTTCTCCTTTTCCCACAATGTTTTCTACCCTATCATATAGAAAAATCATCTTTTTAGCAACTGTTAATTTGTCATCTGCAAAATGCTTTCAATTTGGTGTGGTCCAAAATTTGCCGTTTGGGAAAGGGTTAAGGTAGCAAAAAAGATGATTTCTTTCCTTGCAGTGGTAGAAAAGATCGTGAAAAAGGACTAAATACTGGTTACTAGCATTTTTTCCCTTTTTCCAAAATGTTTTCAAAGTGCTACTTCCTCAGGGTCGTTTCAACACGGGATTATGCGGGAAAGGGTGAAAGCTTTACTAAACAATTCTATGTCTAAGCGACATGAAGAATGACGCCTGTAAAAAAACATTGTAGGAAAACGAGACATTGCTGGTAACCAGCATTTTCTCTTTTACGAACAATGGTTTTTCGGCCATTTCTAGAACAAAAACCACCACCAAAGCCACATTTACTTTGTCGTCTGCACTTGCTTTCAATTTCGACACGTCTAAAAATATGTCATTTGATAGTTCAAAGATCTAAGCAGAAGTGTACTCAGCTCTCAATTGATAATCCTATATTAGATTATTTTATGCATCAGAAAACAAATGATGACCTTTCAATAGATACAGACGAAGGATTATATATGCAAATGTAAATTTCACGCTGTGACGGAAAACGCATAACGGTGTAAAATGAAAATCCTTCTAATGGAATGGCTTTAATACTTGACCACACAAGTTTAAAACGATCCTAAAAACGAGGCTTTTGGAAACTATGTGGAAAAAGGGAAAGATGCTGGTAAGCAGCATTTTCTCCCTTTCCCACATCGTTTTCTACTCATTCAAAGTTTTATTTCATTATTAGAGTCGCACTGCCTTTGTCGTCTGGAAATGCTTTCAATTTGGACAGGACTAGGATGGTTTTGTCGTTTGGTTCACAGAAAACATTGTGGAAAAAGGAGAAAATGCTGGAAACCAGCATTTTCTCCTTTTCCTACAATGTTCTCTACCCTTCCCAAAACAAATTTCATTTTTTTTCAATCACATTAATTTTATTTTGTCGTCAGCAAATGCTTTCAATATGGACCTGCGTATAAATTTATCATTTGGTAACGAGTTAAACAACAACAACAACAATAGAACTAATAAGAATAATAATAATAATAATAATAATAATAACTTTATTACGCATATAAATATAAATACTCACTGTGCAATCCACACATTGTAAACCTTGCACATCCTTGAAAATTGTGGTTCAAAACAGCGTAGCAAAAGGCTAAGTGAGAGTAGTCTAAAGAGAACGAAGACTTACCTAAAACAAAAAAAATAAATTTTTGGTAAAAATCTAGATGTCCTCTTTTTCCGAATGACTACAATCCATGCTGATCTTGAGGCAATGGGTCTTTCAGGGGAGTTTTCTTTGACAAGCCCTTTTAGCGCCCTAACCTCGCTTTAGTATTACCCATGACAAACATGAATACATAACGTCGGTTTACTTCAAAACCTCGTAACTACAGTTTGTTTCAAGCTGTAGTTACGAGGTTTTTTAAGTAAATTGACGATCAGCTGTCCCCAAGATATGACTGAAAGAATATTGAAAGCGTTGTAAAACACCAATTAATCAATAAATCCCACTTCCCAGTTGTTGTAACTATTTCACAGTGCAAATAACGCTCGTTTTATCATTTAGATAACCATCTTAATCATTTTGTCTTTCATTTGCTTTTGTAATTAATGTACTTCATAACCTATCGATTAGATATTCACTTTTATCTATCTACCAGGCAAGACTGATCCAAATGGAAAGCAGCATTTCAACAAATGGAAAGTGTTTTATAGGATAATATTTTTCTTTTGAATAGTTAAACATTGTATAAAAAAAAAAGGAGGAAATGCTGGCCACTTGCATTTCTTTCTTTTCTTACAATATTTTCAAAAAAACGTCTCAATCAGAATCATTAAAATACGGTACGATTCAATAGGGAGTTATTATTATTTAGACATTTTGACACCCCGCAAAAGATCCGTTCTAAGTTTTTCAAAATGAAAAAAAATGCTCGTAATTAGAATATTTTCCATTTATTAAGATTTTTCTTTTACATCTTTACCATTTTTCTTTTTTTTTTTTTAAATATTTCCCATCCTGTGATAATTCGAAACTGTGCTTGTGGCGCAATGGATAAATAAAACAAAGCCAGTCTCGAACGACAGATACCAGTCATGCGCAATGATACAACATCCGGGTTATTAAAGCAATGCACTCTGGGTACAAAGTATGGAAATGAAAGAGATCAAAGGTACAGTTCAATACGACACGATGGCTCGCTCCTTTATCTGTTATAGAATGGTAACTATTGGATTTATAGGCGTTTTTGTGTGAGTAATGAAAACGCTTTTCACTAGGGATGTTTCGGAGTTTTCACTAGAAAGTACTCAGAGTTGATAGAATTGTCTTTGTGAATGCAGAGAAACTGGTTAACTCTTTACCAAAAGATCCCGAGTTTTAAAGACTTTGATAAAGAAATCTTTGGGAAACATTGTGGAAAAAGAGAAAATGCCGGTAACCGGTATTTCCTTCTTTTCCCACAATGATTTTTACCCTTGTATAGGCTAATTTTTCGTTTTTGAACCGGTTTGCATTTTCCGTCTGCATACTTTCAGTTTTGACCAGTCTAAAATTTCAGTAAAGCGTTAATACTCAAGCACTTTTAGAGGTGACTGACTGAGTAAGTTGTGTTTCCTTTGACGCTCACAAGATTATGTTCTGTATTATCTCGAAGATAGCTTGCTGTTCTGATCATTCCAGGACCCGTATTTACCAACCATTGTTAAGAACGTTCGTTGTCTTATTCTCCAGAATTTTCTACCTTTGTAAGTAACACAACTTCTGATTGGCTAAACCGAATGGTTTAGCCAATCGGAAGTTGTGTTACTTACAAATTTAGAAAACCTTGGTGAATAAGACAAAGAATATTCTTAGTAATAGTTGATGAATACGCACACACAGGCTGGTTTCAACATTACCGTACTGATCTCCTACAGTGCCTCTCCTATTGACATCCCCACCAAAAAGCAAGGAGGTAAGATTTGAACTTATGGTCTCTAGATTTCTAATTTAACGCCTTCTCGCTGGACCCATGTAGACTAAAAACAGAGAAGAAGAAAAAGAAGAAGAAGAAATAGGAGGAGGAGAGGAACGAAGGGACACAAATATGTTTTATTCAGAATGGCAAAGAAAAGAACTAATAGAAGGGTGAAAAGTCGAAGACAAAACGTTTTTGATCAATTTGGAACTCATAAGTGAATGTACAAAAGGATTTTAAGAGGTTACGAATAAAAATTATGTATGAAATTTCTGTATCGTATTCTTTATTGATATAGACTACAAAACTACTCATCTACCTCCATGAAAGTCGAAAAGCAGACAATCTGATATAAATACGTCAAAAATGATTTATTGAACCGGCAGTATCAGCTTCTCTTCTCCTGAAATTGAAAGTATAGATACATGTAATTTAATGTTCGAGTACAGCGTGAAAGATACAGAAAATGCTCTATGAAATGGGGTCTGCAAAAAGTATCGACTGAGGTCAGCCTGACCAGAGTCGTAACTTTTTGTTTTTGGTAAATTTTTATGCATGTCCAAGGACCATTCCAACTTATGTTAGTCGATAGTTGATAGGCGATAGTAATACAAAATAAGTTTAATGGATCCATAATTATGCGATGACTCGCTGGATCCATAATTATGCGATGACTCGCTGGATCCATAATTATGCCATGACTCGCTGGATCCAGAAATATGCGATGACTCGCTGGATCCATAATTATGCCATGACTCGCTGGATCCAGAAATATGTGATGACTCGTTAGATCCATAAATATGTGATGACTCGCTGGATCCATAAATATGTGATGACTTGCTCGGTATAATGCGTTTACTCTTTTCCAAACGACAAAATTTTAGACTGGTCCAAATTGAAAGCATTTGCAGACGACAAAATGAATATGACTAAAGAATTGAAACTTGTTTTAGGGAGGTAGGAAAACATTGTGGGAAAAGAAGAGAATGCTGGTTACCAGCATTTTCTTCTTTTCCCACAATGTTTTCAAAAGGCTTCTTTCACAGGTTGTGTTAAAAGTAGGGATTGTTTGGTAATGGCTTAACAAAGGAGATCCGTTAAACCCCTTTTTTTCCGAGGGCATGCCTAAGTTCACATATGTACGTATATGGTTTTTACCGACGAAAATGGTGCATTTGATAGACATATGGCTTTGAAAAGTGCTTATCTGGATTTTGATATATTGAGCAAAAGGTTTTATCCGATTGATAGTCTATAAGCATAGCAAAAAATGCTGTTGCAAAATGTCATCTGGGTGGAAATAAAATCGGATTGTATCGTAGGAGTCATCTTTGCGAGCCAAGGTTACGATCACTACATGGATCTTACCTTGGCTGATTGAGCCCGATTTCGAGATTCCTGCAATGCGCCCTCTATTGGATGCTGGTTATTATACCCCTTTACATCATATTTCATGTATAGCAAATGAAATATCGTTTTACAAACCGCTTACAAATACACATGAAGCGATAAGCGGACATCCACGTGGATTTCCATGTTTACCTTCTATACGAAAGGTAGCGACCTTGTTCTATTTTTGTAAAAGATGAAATGCTACGAGCGATTTCATTCGTTGCAGCTAGAGCTGGCTGCATCCAATGAAAAAGCGTATCGGGGAGATGTAAAAATCAAGTTCGATCCGCCAAAGGTAGAGTAACGTAGTGAATCGTCAGCCTTGGCTTGCGAAGATGCGTAGGAGTGTTCAAGCGTCTGTCGAGCACGATAGCATACTCGGCAACTTACAGATCTTGAAACAAGGGGATCGCTGTTTCAAATCTGCCCTTCGACCAAATTCTTTCCGATGATTTGTGTTAGTCACTGCCACAGGTTACATCCGTCTGTAGATGCTGGTGATTGTTTCCACAATGGCTTTGGAGGAAAAGCAGCCAGTGGCTTGAAAAGTAATGTTTTGAGTATTGGTTAAATAAACTTCAGTAAAGCATGAAAGTGTGGACCAATGATAACCGCAACGTAACTGAAATAATTTCAAAACCGACGTTAAACACCAAACAAGCATACCTGCACCTGCTGGTGTAATACAGAGAAATGACCCTCCCCTACAAAACGACCTGGGTCATTTTGAGGCCAGGGAATCAAGGGATTCCCTTGCCTATAGGGATCGTAAGCTGTCTATTCAGACAAAAATGTTGGTTGGTGTGTCCACTCTATATCGCTGAATCCGCCAAAACAACTACATTTCCTAAGTATATACAGAGATTGCTTATCACACGGTGTGAATGCTTTCCTTTCCTCAAAGCTTTCATCTGCAAAACGCCATAGAATTGCAAGGGTATTACAGTCCTTTAATAACTGACGAGTGTGTTTTTTATCCCGTTTTTGTCATTAACACTGACCTAATAAAGGCGTAACCTAATGAACTTAGTTTATCCGGCAGTTGTGTATTCCTACGCGCTATATACGGTTAATATCTATAACGCTCTCTCTTGCACTCCGGATAATTCATATTCAGGTATGGTGAGATTAACGAACGACGACTCTGCTCGGAGTTTGTCTATAACGTTGTGTTGACATTTGAACATACGTGTCACAAAACGCGTCTCCGCTAAAATGCGATTGTAAATAAAGCAAACTACGTATAGAATATTGGCCCGTGTTATGTTTATCACTTTTTCTTATGTATATAGACTAAATCTAGGGTACTTCAGCGGAATGCCGGAGAAATCGGCCCCTGGAGAAATCGTCCCCAAACTGGTTGGCCCGTGTTATGTTCATCACTCCGGAGAAATCGTCCCCTGGAGACAATTTCTTTGGTGAAATCGTCCCCGAATAAAATTTTAGAAAAATCGACCCCAACATCAGATTTCATCCATATCGTTAATCAAGTTGTCTATAAAAATATTTTTGAAATTTCGTTGTCTTTAGTATGTACATTATGTGTATTAGATACCTTTATCCAAGAGTTATTTGGTAGTTTTGTCATTGTTTATACTGCCTATTTCACACTGATAGGATTTATTTCACACCTTTTACACCTGTCACAAATAGATTACACCTGTGTGATTCTTAAAAATGTCTTTGATTGACTTTGATTTGAAACCAAATAAATGCTTATAATTTTTTTCTGAAGTCGTTCGCTTGTCATTTAATGTATTTTTTTTCTCTCTCTCTCTACTAGTGCCATATGACGTACCTGTGACCTATCCCATTTACCAGGGGCATCAGTGTCTCTGACACACATATTTCTAGTGTTCACTAGGGCTTGTGTGCATCCGAATATTTCCGGTCCATAACTTCTACAATTGTGGATGGATTTCAAAATAATTTGGCACAATTGACCTCCATCACGGTTAGATGTGCCATTTGAAACATCTGTTCAAGTAGGTTCAAGATCAAGGCCCCGTTGAAGGCCAATTTTTCGTCCGAACCATAACTCCTACATTTTTGGACAGATTCCGCTATAAATTAGCATAATGCATTGTTCTCCATCATGAGTAGAAGTTCCTTTTGAAACTGTGACATCTATTCAGGTCCAGGGTCTAGGTCAAGCTTGAGAGTCAAGTGTTTGCGGGCTTGACACAAGTTGTCCTTGGACAACGATTATGAATTAGGATTAACGTCTTTTTATATTATGTAGATATAAGTATCGAAGCTCAAGTCACTGTGACTTGTCCGTAAAATAGGCAAGTAAAATAGGAAAACCGAGCCTAATCGTTTTCCCAAAACAATCCAACCTTTTCACAGTATTTTATTGAGAAAATATTTTGGCTAAAAGAGAATTCGCTTGTAACAAGCAATTCCTCCCAATTTCCCCAAAATCTTACTTTTCAATATACACGAAGAACTACTTTGGATTTTTATCTACAACTTCCTTCAAATATGACCAATTCAAAATTTCGTCGACTTGTGGAAGGTAGAGACAACATGACCAACTGCCGTATCACTCCAATCTTTATTATTCATTACATTTTACCTTGATATCTATCTTACATGTATTTTCATTGAAATCAATAAAAATAAATATGTACTTGCGTCATAAATGTAAAAAATAACGTCATTCAGGACTACAAGACATCACATGTCTCAGAAAATTTAGATAACCAAAGTTGGTATTGCACCGATTGAATACTGTTCAATTTTGACTTGGGATTGTTTACAAGCACGACAAATTACTAAGTATTCTAAGCCATTATCAAGCACCGCATAACTGTGAGCACATGCCTAGCTCTGGCTTAATTAGTTTCTGGCTAGCGCTTTCTAGTATCAGTTCAAAATTTCATGATAAAACCAAGAATTCCAGGGGCTTAGTGGAATCCGCTTGTATCCCTGTCCGTCTACTTGTTTGTATTAATTAAAATTGACCTCATGTGTTGTTTCGTATCCTCAATTTCCTGGCCTTCAGTACTATCAGTACTTTGATTCTACGTAGAGAAATGACCCCCGAAGTCATTTCACTATGTAGAGGGATGACCCGGGTCATTCCTCTGCATAGAGAAATGACCCATGGGTAATTTTGTGGGGGAGGATCATTTCTCTGGATTACACCGACCCTTGTTACTAGTACCACAGTGTTTGTACACAGGCAATTTCTTTGTATATATAATAATGAACGATTGATCTTTCACTTCCATGATAGACAATATTTTTAAAAGACGGCGGAGATTAAGATCCGACTGCATAGTCTTTTTGTGGTATTTGTCGAAGACAATACCACTATGAGTTCAATATTTAATTTTGAAGACCATGTACTGTGTTTTGTGCAAAACCGAAGGAAATAAACCCAATCAAACTAAAGTTTTCCCAGGCAAATGAGTTTTTCGGTAGCACTCAGGTATGTAATTGAAAATGACATGTTAAAAAACACTGGGTGAGGCCACTGATTTTAGAAATGCTACTTTTTTATTGGAAATAGCTTCACTCACTCACAGCCTTCTATTAGCGCATTGATACAAAATTCGTCTAACGATCGCTTGGTCTTAAACTTTTTCGTTCCAAACCACTTCGTCCACCGACTTGTTAATCCCACGATTTCGCGGTACTCCATTTGATTGGGCATGAATATTTTTAGATCGAAATTATTGATTGTAATGTTGAAAATTTAATGTGAATGGCCAAAGATATTTCAGAGTCATAGTTTTCACGTACAAACTTAATTCTATTCAATATATTTATATGGTTTCTCTCTATCCATGATGAATCCTACTATCAAGGGACGTTACTCCTGAGTCCTCCTTATATTAAAAGGGAGGCAACCAATACACAAATAATCCTTACTTTTGTCATGATTACTCTCCGATCAACCAAAAGGGTATTCATTTAATTAGTATTGTGACATTCAAGTCAGTATTTGAATATTTTGTTTTCCTTTTCTTTCAAAATATTGATTTCTCACAATGGCTTCCTTGACAAATACCACTTCAGCGTTCTCAACGCCTTGATTCCCAGAGTACTACCAAAATAAACATGGCCTTTTATAACGTTATTAAGTTATAGGAGTCTATAAGACGAAGTTCGTCAAAGAAACAAGTGCCTTTGCCGTAGATCATAAGTTATGCTCTATGTGAGATCAAATTTCTTAATCCCTAGGCTGCAGAGCGCGACTAAAAGGACATTTGCGGACAATGTAGATCAAGATTAGACTGCACACAACGTGCAGTCTGATCTCGAATCTACACTGTCCAATAAATTGATATACTCCCTCTCCTCCCCCCCCCCCCAAAAAAAAAATAAATAAATAGCAGAATAATAAGACGATCTGAGAGTTTCATTTCACCTATTTGGCAGGGTAAGTTTTAAAACCGTCGAATACTTGACTGTCTGCAAGAAAAGAAATATTTTAGAGAAAAAATAAGTCGTCAAGGGAATTTGAAATTATCACACTTTCCAGACTATATCTTTACATCCTTGACAGGAATTAAAGAGGTTCCTTTAGCAGGCTTTCTCCCTTCTCTTGAGGTTTCGATTTCGAATATTATCAAATAAGTCGGTTTCCGAGGAAAAAAATATAAGTACCTCAACCTAAAGCTACTAAAAAAGTAAAACGAAAATTTCCACTCAATCGTAAAAAAAACCAAAATGATGCGATTTCAAAGTTGATTTAAACAGGAAAAATGACTGTATCGGACAGTGCAGATCCAAGATCAGACTGTCCGTTCTGTGCAGTCTGGTCTTGATCTACGTTGTCCGCGAAAGGACCCCGAGTCGCGATCAGCAGCTTCAGTGTTAACCTTTAGGCTGCTAAGCGCGACTCACTGACCTTTTGCGGACAGTATAGATCAAGATCAGACTGCACAGAACGTGCAGTCTGATCTTGGATCTACACTGTCCGATAAGGAGATATTAGTCCCCAAAACATAACTTTGAAAGAAGCAATATCTAGGTTTTTACTATCGAATTGAACATTTCATTTTAGTTATTCAGCGGTACAAGTGTTGATACATTTCCATTAACATAGGTACTTGGAAAAACGCTTGTACTATCTGTGTCTTGGATTAAAAAATCTTACAATTTTTTTTTTTAAATTCTTTATGGCTTGTAGATCAAACGTAGAAAAAGTCAGCTTTGTCCAAACCAAAAAAACAAAAAACATTTGCAGAGTTCAATAGACGATTTGCCAATTACATTCGATATAAGCGATATTTCCATTTTATCGTAAGCGACGTACCGGAAGTATCATCTGACACCGGACAAACAAAGCATTATTTCAAAGACAAATGCCGGATGTCCCGTTCGCAAATCCTTTAAATTTGGATAAATTCATAACTGAAAAGAAAATGACATAGCGAGAAATCTAGAGGACATCAGTTCTAACACAATTCAAACATATTTCACGATCTTGCTTTTGAAAAAAAAAATCCTGAACCGAAAAAATATGCATTTTATGAGATCGTATTGAAATAAAAAGCATGTAGAGACTACCAATGAACTTACCCTTTGTAACCTGTATAAAATTCATTTTCCTGTCCATTAATGATCACCAAACTGGTAAATCAAAATGAAACAAAAGATAAGAAGAGTCAATTTAAGGTGACACGTGCGTGTTAATCTGTAGGAAGCAAGCACATCACAGGTGAAAACAGGGGCAAGAGAGAATACTGGTCAACAACCTTTGTTCTCTAACATTTTAAAGCCTTTTTCCTTCGAGGTCGTTTACACTCGGTTGGTGAGACGAGGGTTAACACATAGTTCCAATGCAAGCGAGGCCACCCCTTGCTTTAGTTCATTATGAATTTGTAATTGTCAAGTCTGAAGATCAGACCGCATCGTTACATGCTCGATCGCGATCTAATCTTCTGCAAAATTAGTTAAAAATGATAACAGCGGAAAAAAATAGGTATAGTCCATAAAAAGTAGCTTTTGACAGTCCACTGGTCTTATACAATAAAAAAGGACGTTTATCCTTTTTCAAAACCAGGCATTGAACCGGTTGCTCTCTCTGTGTATGGCCTTTCTATCATGATAAAAAAGTATATATGATTTTATGTAAGCCATGCTCTGACAAAAGAAGGCTTAATACGTCTTCGTGGTCCATAATACCAAGCAGGTGAACACATAGCTATGGATACATAAAACTCATTTTGTCTAACAACCGTTTGCATCCTGTGATAGACTGGTCCTTTAACACGTAAAAAAGGTGACCAACAACAAAAAGTGTCAACCCAGGTCAGCCTGCGCGGACTGCGCAGGCTGACCTGGGTCGATACTTTTTGCATATTCATTACGCCCTATTTCACAGAGCACGGCTTATATACATTGTACCATAGGCCTAATTATAAAACATTAACATGTAGACATCTTGTAACGTTGATTCACGAAGGCCTGTCACCCAAACCTGTCACAAAATGTGCGTGCGTACTTAATCTGCTCACTCTGCTCCCCTAATCACCAACATACCACAGGCAATTTGCAAAATTACAAAATTCTTCAAGACATAAAACCTCCTTTCGTGACGGGAAATAACTTGCTCGAGTTACAATTGACACATTGCCTTGGTAACGATTTCTTACTATTATAGTGAATTATTTCATGCTTTCCCGTAAGTTATCGAGAAATATTGATGAATAATTTTTCGATATTTCATGGTTACGACCAGTGAAAATATTGACTTTTATATTCTAGTTACCTAGGTAAAATACGCGTGACTCACAACCAGATGGAAATATGCGGACGTCATTTTTTTTTTCTTAATTTTATCTTACGTTTCTCGTGCTTGATGTAATATTGTAATGCGTTGCGATGCGGAAGAAGTTAGCCATTGGGATTTACTGAAAAAAAAAAACTGTACTGGATGTTGATCAAGTTCCTTCCAGAAAGGCTTTAAGCAGGAAATAAACAGAATATTCTTTTTTCAGTTAAAGATCGATATTTATTTCATCTCGTGAACACCATCGGTAATATTTTCACGCCACTCGTGAAAACATTACCGATGGTATTCATGAGATTATATATTTCGATCTTTAACCGCAAAAAAATATCCTCTATTTATTACATTATGTATTACATTTATTTTACTAAGCTTATCATAAATAGAAACAGTAGGCATCAAGCTGTAAACCAGTATCGAACTTTCGTTTTTGGCGTGAAAAACATCTCGCAGTCATTGGCAGGCAAATTTGCAGTGATACGGAGCTTTGGAGATGTTATTCGCCATGCAAATGTATTCAAATAGGACGTCCCATGTGGAATGTGACGACAGTTCTTGTATTACGTACGCGAGAGACATTGTTGTTTTTGGAAATCGTTTACATAACAGTTTGTAACACCTCTTAGTTGTTGCGAACGACATGATTTTGTGAAAATAAGTTGTGGCATTTGTCGAAGACAGACAATTCCACTATGAGATCAATAATAAAATGTTCAAAATTGAATTCTGAAGAGCATGTATTGTATTTTGGGTAAAACCGAAGGAAATAAACCCAATTAAACTCACTTTTTCTAGACAAATGTGTTTTTTTCAAAAGCACTCAGATAATAATTGGAAATGGCGTATTGAAATAAACAGTAAAAGGCCATCGATCATTAAAATACTCCCATTTGATTGAAAATAGCTTCATCTCTGCATAGCCTTCTACTGGCGCAATGATATGCATAAAATTTGTCTTCTATCCACTTTGCTTCCGGGGTTGTTCGTTCCAAAACTAGTTTGTGCCTGGGCTTATTTGTCCCATGATTGCATGCCACTCATTTGATTGTGCATGAATATTTTCAGGTTGAAAACTTAATTTGTAATGTTGGGACGATCAAAGACATCTCAAAATCATAGTATCCAGGTATAGAATTAATTTAATTCAATGTATTTAGTACTATCTACGTGGGTCCTCTATCTACCCATTATGCATCCTTCCGTCAAGGGACGTTACTCCTGATTCCTCTAGAAAGATCAAAGGGAGACTATCAATACACAAATGATGCAAACTTAGGCACCAGTAATCTCTCTTTAACCAAAAGAGACATATTAATTTGCTTAGGAGGTTGATTTTCAAGTTAATATTTAAACAATATTTCTCTTCTGGTTCACCTGAGCACTTAGTGTTAGGGAGATGAATTGTGAATGATCATTGTCCGGCGTACATCTGTCCGTCTGTCCAGAATTCCTCTAAACATCTTCTCCTCCTTAACCCCTAGGCCAATCTTAATGAAACTTGGTAGGGATGTTCCTTTGGTGAAGTACTACCAAACTTACTCAAGGGATTGAATTCAACCCTTAACTTTGGTTGCCACAGCAACAGAAAGAAACAAAAATAGCAAAATCTTTGAAAATCTTTGCTGAAACTAGAAGTTGTAGAGCTTTAATATTTGGTATGTAGCATCTCCTAGTGGACCTCTACCAAGTTTATTCATATGATGCCCCTTGGGTCACAACTTAGGACAAAGGAACAAAAAAATAAAACTTTAAAATTCTTCATCTCTGAAACTTGAAGGTGTAGAGCTTTGATATTTGGCATCTAGCATCTCCTAGCCAACCTCTACCAGTTTTGTTCATGTGGTGCGTCTGGGGTCAAAACTGGCCCCGGCCCAGGGTTCACAAATTCAAACATAGGAACAAAGAAGGAAAACTTGAAAATTCTCCTTCGCGAAAACTGGAAGGTCTTGAGCTTTTATATTTGGTATGTAGCATCTCGTAGTGGACCTCTACAAAGTTTGTTCAAATGATTTCGCTGTCGTCAAAACTGACCTTGCCCCTGGGATCACACGTGCGAACAAAGGAACAGAGAAGGAGAACTTTAAAGTTCTTCTTTTCTCAAACTGGAAAGCATAAAGCTTTGTTATTTGGTATGTAGTGAACCTGTTCAAATCTTGTTCACCCACCTGAGCACAACATGTTTATTCAGTATAAAATTGAGTAACCTGGGGTCATAAACTAGGTATCAAGGTCAAATTTAAATAATACCTTGTGGGCACACTAAAGGCCACGTTTTTTACTCACTTGACATGATTTATTAGAATGTTCATCTTGATAAAATTTAGGATGAGTACAAAGTTGGGTCACCTGGGATGATAATGTGGGCTACTAAGTCAAATTAAAGACTTCCTTGTGGGCAGTCTACAGGCTACATTTCTTGCTCACTTGACTTGAAAAGTGTTCAGAATGTTTATCTTAATGATTTTTTCAAGGAGTTCTAAATTGGGTCAGTCGGGTGAAAAATCAGGCCAACTTTAGGAAATTAGTAAATTGATCAGAATGTTTGTCTTATTGAAATGTTGAGTGAGTTTGGAATTGGGGCACCTGGGTCATGAACTAGGTCATTTGTTCAAATTTAAGAAATACCTTATGGGCACTGTAGAGCCCATATTTATTCCTCAATAAACTTGAAAACTGTTCAGAATGTTTGTCTTCACAATTTTGATGAGTTCTAAAATTGATCAGTCGGGTGATAAATTAGGTCAACTTTAGGAAATTCCTTGTGGATTCTCTAGAGACCATATTTTATGCTCAATTATCCAGACAATCGGACAGAAATTGAATTACGCACGAGGATTGAATTTCGCATGTTGACTCAGGTGAGCGATCCAAGGTCAGTATGTCCTTCTTGTTTTCAAATCATTAACTCCACACAGTGGCTTCTTTGACAAATCAGTGTTCTCAACGCTTTGATTAAGGCAGTGGACCCGTAATACTTCTAGTGCAGCATGGCATAGAATTTCTTGACAGTTGATAAAGACAGGTTTATACAGATATAATACTTTTTGCACATTTTTAACCGACCAGAAACCCCTTTGATGTCTATCTTGAAATTATTTGTTGATACTTTTGTTAGTTTCCAGAAAAGGGAGATAATTAGCATATCTTTTTGTAATGAGAATATAGTGGTTTTAGATATATAAATGATAATTCTAGGAATGACAAAAAGGAAAAAGTGGTACGGTGAAAGTAGTACAATAATACTAATTTTCAATTGTAGCAAAATTTGTAGGATACTATTTTGGTGGAAATAGCTGTTTTCTATCACGGTTCCACTACAATAAGGACGTATTTTTGCCAGTGAGTAATACTTGGACAGACCTTACAATAACAGATTGTCGTCTTCACAATAATTTACATACTTTTATACTGTATGAATTAAATTTAGATGCATTGTTGCAAAGCGCCATTGTTTGCGTTTGGCTGCTATTATGAATTCCAAGTTCGCATCTAAATCTAAATTACAAGATTAGCCGTCTGAATGGAGACTTATTCTAATTCATTTTCTCCTGCTAGATGGCATTCTACAAATACACATCTATCTGATATGGGCACTCTGGGTACATAAGCGGACTAATTCTTTAAAACAACAGTCGTTAATTTGAATTTCAAAATTAAATAAACGTTTACTTAGTATTTAAACGCTACCTGGTAAGATTTATTCATTTATGATCAGCTGGCAGGTAACCTGTGCACCGGCCACTTATTAAAACAGTCCCAGCAGACTTGGGTTTAGCTTCGGTTTAAGCCCTACTTTTCCCAAGTATCGGGGAATGGGTGATGCGTCAAATAAGACAGGTCGAACCGTCGAAGAATATGACATTCACCAGCCGATATAGCTCAGTAAGTAGAGTGTAGGATTCGTGAACACGATGTTTCGGGTCACCATAGGTTGTGGATTCGAATCCCCGGCTGGCCAACTAAGATTACTAATAGTCTTTCGGATGAGGTCCCGTGTGACGGTGCTATACGTCGAGCACGTTAAAGAACCACGCGAAGCTCTCAGTAGTTTCGACCTGTATCCTTGCACTATCCCCCGTAACAACTAACCGTCTTCTGGGGGCGTCGATCAGATGGGCAACCAGTAGCGACGATAAATAAACGAAAATAACCAACCAACCAAGAATATGACATGCGCAGACAATGATTCTAAATTTTAAGTTAATTTTCAATTCTATTATTAGCCATCTGTCTCAACCAATCAAGAAACCTGTCATGAAGGATGTCTCAAACTTAGGCAACAGTTAGATTTTTTTATTGTATGTATATATGATATCAGTTCAATTTTCTTGTATTCTTCACATCCACTTAAATGCCTCGGCTGTGCCTCATTCGATTTTGGCTCTTGATTAACATCGACAGCCTTGCGGAGTACAAACCTGACTATATAATGGTAGAACCCACGAGCCATGCTGTATGAAAGGGACGATTTTTGTCTGTTAAAAAGGTATCGGCCCAGGTCAGCCCGTGCAGGCTGATCTGAGTTGAAATTTCCTGCTATTGTTCAATTTTCTGCATGTTCAAGATCCGTTCTTCCTCATTATTGAGTATGTTGATATACAAACGATGGGGTTTATAGATTCATCAATATGTGATGACTTTCTCAACCCTTTAGCTGCTTAGAGCGACTCGCTGACCGTTTGCGGACGGTGTAGATCAAGATCAGACTGCATAGAACGTGCAGCCTGATCTTTGATCTACACTGTCCGAGAAGGAGATATTATTTCCTAAGACATGATTTTGTGAAAATGAGTTAGCTGTAGGCTATATTAAGCTAAGAAGGGCATTAAATTATTACCAAACGACAATATTTTAGGCATGTCCAAATCGAAAGCAATTGCAGACGACAAAATAAAAGTGAATGAAAATTTGAAATTTAAAATTTACGGCATGTGCTATTTACAACAAGGTATTAAAACATCAGACTCGTTTTGTATCAAGGGAATTTGCCCACCTGGGTGGCTCAGTGGTGAGCGTGTCAGACTCATGACCTGGTGGGTGTGAGTTCGATACCCGGCTGAGGCGAATTTTCTTTCCGGCGTATTTTCGCCTCTCACCTCTGCTGAAGCATGTGAGAAAAGTAGTCGGTGGCTTTGGAATAAAAGGTGTGTTAGTACCGGTGTGAGAAAGCCAGGAAACACATGTGTGTCACCGACCGCCATGATATGACCACTGGTACTGACAAAACTTTCTTTCCAAAGCCACCGACTACTTTTCTCACATGCTTCGGCAGAGGTGGGAGGCGAAAGTACGCCGGAAAGTGGCTCGATTCTTTCAACTATGATCGGCTTGCATGTAACCTATGTACCGGCCATCTATCAAAAATGGCTCAACATGCTCGTTGTCTGCGCATGTCATATTCTTCGAAGATTCGACCTATCTTATATGACGCATCACTCTCCCCGATATCGGGGAGACTGTAATAATACGCGCTATAGAATAGCAATGGAGAAAATGGCTTTTATCAATACGTTTGAGGAAAAGCAGGCCTGTTTTAGCCCCAGGTTTCTCTAAACTGCTCATCATAGCTGAGTGAATCGCACCAGGTAACGTTTTGTTTTTTTGTTTTTTTTTAAGTAAACGTTTATTTTACTTTGAAATTCAAAGCAATGGTTGTCGCATAGAAAGGTAATCCGGTCCTGTACCCAGGATGCTCAAATTAGATAGATGGGTATTTGTAGAATGCCATCTAGCGGAAGATAATTCCAAAAGGCTTGGGTAATGCACATGTACTCAGTGTACCGTGTTGATCTATTCTTATAGATAGTGTATACACAGATTTGCGGTAATCGTCTTTTTATACAATTTTGGCCAGTAAAAATTATTGTTGTTTACAGAAACCTGGAGTTAAAACAGGCCTAGTTTCTCCCCAAATGTTTTGATAATAGCCATTTTCACCATTGCTACTTTATTAGCGCGTGTTACTACAATCCCCCAAAATTGTGGGGTGGGGGGAGGGGAGTGATGTATTATATACATGCCGAATCTTCGATGAATATCACATTCGCAGACAACGATGTGAGGTGAGTAGTCAATAGGGAAAAAAATTCTGTGTCTGTATTGATAGAACAAAGCCAGGAAACACATGCATAGATGCACTTGCCACCGTGATATGACCTAAGCTGTTAAAAAAGCGTAAATTAACCTCGAAAAAAACTTGTTATCAAATATATTTACCACAGCTTTCCTAAATTCCGTGATAAAACATTGAAGTCTGTTATGATTTTAAAAATGTAAAAAGCTGGCGCCCGTTAACTTCAAAAGCACGTTCTTGTAGGTGTTCCGATGACGTACTGGCACGGCACTGGATTAG
Source organism: Tridacna crocea (assembly GCA_943736015.1). Lineage (NCBI taxonomy): Eukaryota > Metazoa > Mollusca > Bivalvia > Cardiida > Cardiidae > Tridacna > Tridacna crocea. The sequence continues at coordinate 51,625,972 of OX031063.1, forward strand.
CTTAATTACTAGTTCAGAGGATCTTGGTTCGAACCCATGCATAGGCATGGATTTTTCACGGTACTCTCCGTTCACAAGTTTCGGCCAAGGGACCGCCAAGACCTGTAAGGAGCCGGGGAGACCTGTCTGGATGATCGGCCATGATTCTTTCTGGTATCCCTTTTGCGAACAATCTTCGGCGAATAATCTTGTAAATAACATTTTTTCCCAAAAACATTGTTGGAAATGGACAATTTTATTATGCTGGTACTCAGCATTTTCTTCTTTTCCCACAATATTTTCTATCATGTCAAATGCAGATTTCATCTCTCTTGATATGTTGTCTTTCAGTCTGGACCAGTTTGATATTGTGTTGTGTTGAATTAAATGAGTTTAGCAGTCTAAGAGTTTAAACCGGGGACATAAATCCAATAATTCGATCTACTATACACAAAGCTTTCTAAAAGATTTTCTATTATTTCTCCAAAAACAATGTACACAAAGTGTTCAGCGATGAAAAATTGTGAACTTTATGTTTACCCTTTACCGTACAATCTCGAGTTTAATGACCTTGAAGAAGAAGCCTTTGAAAACAATGTAGGGGGGGGGGGGGGGGGAAATAAGAAAATGCTAGTAACCATGCAGGATTTCCTTCTTTTCTCCCAATGTTTAGACCTATTTTAAGACAAACCATATCATTTGATCAAAATCTAATTTGTCGTCTGAACAAACTGAAATGTTATTTAGTTCCTTCAATGCATTTTTGTAAGAAATTTTCAACGTGTTGGGAAAATTAAAAGAAAAGAAATTCACTCAAAAAGTAAATTTCATGATATGCTGATTCAAACGATACCGCCGAAACCGGACGGGCGCCCTCTACTTCCTGTTTCCATCGAAACATTCTATTTTTTGTGACCTGAATTTGACAGCGAAAGCAAAAAATCTATAGCAGGTAAACTGTATCTAATATTTCCCGAGTTTCTGTTGGAGCAGATTATTCTTTCAAGTTGCCTTGAAAAGATCTCTTGATCCTTCCTTCTGGGACGTCAATATAGAAGTCGTTTGAATGGGCATAAGTCACTGTCACAAAATTGAAAGTGGACTTTACTCAACAGCCTCAAGAGAGATAGTTACTTAGTGAATGTAGCTCCACAGAGATCAAAAGTAAATGATCAGCTTTTTCAGTTCATCTCGAAAAAAAAAAAAAAAAAGAATTTAAATCTATTCATTTCCTTATCCCAATCTACAGATAAAAAATCAGGTCCAGAATATTTTCTCTACAACTCCTTGGCTGTGAAGAATAAATCAAAGGAGAAAAGTGTGCCTGACGAGGAGACGAAACTATGACCACCAGAACAAAAGCTCTGCAGCTGTACCAACTGAGCTAGCCAGACATGTTGTTGAGAGTCCACACAACAGCTACAACAGCTCCTCTTTCCTTTCTTTATATGAAACATGCCTTTTCAGTAACACTGTCCTTGTTTGTCTGTTCAAACTGCTTATGATTTCATTTCTGTGAAAAGAGTATAGGCATTTCCAAGTCTCATCACATATTGCTGAAGATTTTTTAAACTGTATCAAAATATCAATAAAATGCCCAAATTTAGGAAGTTCAATTCCTTAATCACAAGGAAAGAGTTTTGAGTCAGTCACAGTCAACACAATGTTTCATGCAGAATCTGTTGCTAACTGCTGGTTACCAGCATATATCACCTTTTCCTGCATTAAATTTGTCATCTGAAAATGCTTTCAACTTGGATTAGTTTTATTTCATCATTTGGTAAAGAGTTAATTACTGTTAATACATTTGAGAATTTGGGAGTTTTTTCCTATGTGAAGTTTTACAGTGTCTCTCACACACTCTCCCCCCCCTCTCTCTCTCTCTTTCTCTCCCTCTCTTTCTCTCTCTCTAACTCTCGGCAAATGGATCAGTATTCTTCATGGATTTCATTTGTCTGATTCTTTTTAAATGTTTGACTTTCAGATATATGTACAAATGAGGAATGGGTCAAACTTTATCAGAACCTGTCACAACCAAGGAGACATCAAGTTGTCAGAATACCTTAGTCAGAGTAGGAGCATCATGTATGCAAGGATGGAGAATAAGTATCCTTTACTGTATGTGCTATTTACAAAAAGGTAAAATATCAGACTCATTCTTATCAAGGGAATTTACAGACAACCATTCAGATGTTTTTGAAAATGATTTCAAATGTTCTTGGATAGTTAGAAAACATGGTGAAAAGAGTAAAATTAATTGTTTCCAGTACTTTCTCCTTTTTCCATATTGTTTGAAAAGCCTTTTTTTTCAAGGTCATAAAAACTCTGTATTTCATGGTAAAAAGTTAACCCTTACGATTCTGTTCACAGCTATCTATAGTTGCCTTCAAAAAAGTGCTGTCTGATCTTTGATCTACACTCTCCACTTTGATGAGACATTTTGAACAAATATAAGGCCTAACAAAAAATTATCAGCGTTTAGGGTTTCAGTCTAAGGTGCTGTAGACATGATAAGTATGGATTTCTTTCTTTTTCTTTTTTCAGAATGTGCTTACATGGACTTTGTATTTAACTTGTGCCTGAAATTTTTTTTTTTCAATTGTAGGGTAAAAAGTCTACGGTCGGCATTATTTTCTAGGTAGGGATGAGAGACTCTAAACATAGTTTCTTTTTTAGGCCTTATTGAAGTTTCAATGATTTGTGTTTTATTTGTAAGTATAATATTTAGGAGATCACTTATGAAAACATTCTGGGAAAAAAGGAAGTGAAATTTTCATTAGCATTAAATTTTGTACATCAATCTTTAATCCATCTTAAACATTGTTACTTCTCCATTAATGGTAAAGGAACCTTTTTTTGTAAATTTGTGTCAGAAGGTAATGAATTAATATTGAAGATAATTGGGTAGGTGCTAACTGGTAAAGAATTTCTATGTACATTTGTGTTTTTTTTTTTATTTTTGTGTCATTGCCATCTGATTGGATTGTGAAAATGTGTGAATCTGAACCAAGATGGAGCTAATTACAGTGAAAGATTTCTTCCGCAAGATACTACTTGGCATACTGTTAGATTTGGTGAAGGCGTGCATAAGAGAACAGTCACTGTCTGTAATATGACTGAAATATATTAAAATTTACAATCAATACATCAAATTAGAATGAAGCAGGCTTTGTTTGTGTCACAAGTAAGTTTGAAAATTTGGTGCAATATTGACCAGCCATTCATTTCTTGCTCTAAAGATAATTTCTTTGACAATAAACTAATGGACTGATAAGACAATTATGTCTTCCATGCTTAGAGTCTTGTCAAAATTTAATATTTGAACTGAATTTTGAACTGTTTGGTAAATTAAATTATCAACGTGATACAAGAATATGGACTTGTCCAAATTGAAAGCATTTACAGACTAAATTAAAACATGGCTTAAGTGATAATACTAAAGTCTTGTCGTTGATAGGTTAGAAAACATCGTGGGAAAAGGAGAAATGCTGGTCACCAGCATTTTCTCCTATTCCCACGATGTTTTCAAAATGCCTCTCTCTTAGGATAGTTTATACCCAGGATTATGTAGTAAAGGCTGAGAACTTGTCAAAAGATGGAGGTATTTAACCCTTTACCACACAATCACAACTTTTTAACGGCCATCATAAAGAAGCCTTTTGAAAACATTGTGGGAAAAGGAGAAAATGCTGGTAACCAGCATTTTCTCCTTTTCCCACAATGTTTTCTACCCTATCAATAAACAGTTGCAACATCTGAGCCACATTGAAATTGTGGTCTGCAAATACATGTACTCTCAATTTGGGCAGAGCTAATATTTTGTTGTCTGGTTAACTCTTTTCCAAACAGCAAAATTTTAGACTAGTCCAAACTGAAAGCATTTGCAGATGACAAAATAAATGTGACTAAAGAATTGAAATTTGTTTCAGGAAAGGAAGAAAACATAGTGAGAAAAGGAGAAAATGCTGGTTACCAGCATTTTCCCCTTTCCTACAATGTTTTCAAAAGGCTTCTTTCACAGTGGTGTTAAAGTCGGGATTGTGTGGTAAAGGGTTAAGAGTTAAAAATGTTTTTAAACGAAAGTTAGATATCCTTAACAAAGTTTAGACATGGAGGATGCTCACACACATTTACTCTCCTTACCTGGAGATAAAGATGCTATGTTCTTTGGTGTATACGATGGCCATGGAGGTAAGCCAATCACTTTTAACTTTATTATAAAACACTGCAAACCTCAGCTTATCTGCCTTGCTGGTCTCTTTGATAGCTTTTTCCTACCCTTTTTATGTCATCTTAAAATTCCTCAGAATGCCAGATATCTTTTGTTGCATTTTTGTATGGAATGGATTAAGATTGGGTTGCTCAGAACATGAAGTCTGCTTTATATTTACCATTTATCAGCTATTTTAGCCGATATTAGGGCTAACTGAGCTCCAGAAAAGGGGAATTGATGGTATTCTAAACTCATTATTTCTTTTCAAAACCCTACGTTGGGGGTACTCATTAGAATCGTCTCGATCAGACGATTCTAATGAGTACTCATAACAAAGGGTTTAGTGGAGAACGATTAATATTTTCAGTTTTGAAATCAAAATCACTCCCTCTATCTGGAGCTCTGGGCTAAAATTCAATATTATGACAAATGTGCTTTTTCTGCAGACTGAAAATTGCCAAGTTATAGTAATGTTTCCTCTTTACCGAATGACAAATCTTACACTCGTCCAAATTAAAAATATTTGCAGACAACATAATTTTGTTTGATTCAAATTATGGGATTTTTTTTTCTGAAAGGGCAGAAAACATTTTGGGAAAAGAAGAAAGTGCAAGTTACCAAAATGCAAAGTCCTACTCATTCTGAATTCATAGACCCTTTACCAGACAACAAAATTTTAGCCTTGTCCAAATTGAGAGCATTTATTTGCAGACAACAATTTCAGTGTAGCTGATGTGGTGTAATTTTTCTTTGATAGGTTAGACAACATTGTTGGAAAAGGAGAAAATGCTGATAACCACCATTTTCTCCTTTTCCAACAATGTTTTCAATATCCCAATTTGGCTGAAGTAGTGTAAATTTTCTTTGATAGTGTAGAAACATTGTGGGAAAAGGAGAAAATGCTGGTTACCACCATTTTCTCCTTTGCCAACAATGTTTTCAATATCCCAATTTGGCTGAAGTAGTGTAAATTTTCTTTGATAGTGTAGAAACATTGTGGGAAAAGGAGAAAATGCTGGTTACCAGCATTTTCTCCTATTCCCACAATGTTTTCAAAAGGCTTCTTTCACGGGGTTGTTAAAAGTCTTCATTGTGTATTAAAGGGTTGGGGCAAACCATGATTAATTCAGCTGGATAGGGAATGCAAAGGCATAGGTACTGAATAGAACTTATTTCATCAGCTTGTGGTAAAATGAATTATTGTTATATTTTCTCTGATTATTTTGTCAACAAATGCCAAGATCTCAAGTCAATTAACAGGATAACCGATATTTTAGAAAAGAAAAAAGGACGTCCAGATTTTCGGCTGGAGGAAAATATTCACTGTGACGAAGAAATAATCCCCCCCCCCCCCCAGCTTAAACTATGACATTTCTTTACCCATAACATTTCTAAAAATATAATATAATTTGAAAATGAAAAGCTAAAATTGTTTTACTTCAATTTTTAGCGGCTTTGGCCTAGCATGTTTGAATTTTGTATGCATGTTTGAAATGCCAGTATGACAATCATGTTGCTATTGTTATATGTTGACTAATTCATTTGATACAAAATTTCCTTTTTTTTTTGTACTAATAGGATTGATTGTTCTCTAGAAAACGTTGTATTTGTTAACCTTTACAACCCATAGTAATAAGAGCTAAGAGAAAAGTGGCTTTTAAAACCATCATGGGAAAAGGAGAGAAATACTGGTTAGCATCATTAACCTGTTACCACACAGCAAAGTTTTAGACCTATCCAAATTGAAAGCATTTGCAGACGACAATTTCAGAGGCGCTCAAATGGTGCAGTTTTGCTTTGATAGGGTATAAAACTTTGTGGGAAAAAGAGAAAATGCTGGTTACCAGCATTTTCTCCTTTTCCCACAATGTTTTCAAAAGGCTTCTTCCTCGGGCATTAAAAGTCGTCATTGAGTGTTAAAGGGTTTATTCATTTTCCCACAATGTTTTTCTACTTTTTGAAAGATACTAGTAAATTCCATCATTTGATATATGTCCAATTTATTTTAAGAATATGGGCATATCTGATAGTTTGTTGTTTATAGCAGAGGCAATGTTTGCCTCTCTGTGCACTATAATTTTCTAATGCCAAAATTCTTTTAAAAGCACCAATAGCATGTCCTTTGCTCTTTGTCTTTGTATTTCTGTATTGTGTTCTGATTACCTCTTTACCACACGACAATATTATAGACTTGTCCAAATTGAAAGCTTTTGCAGACAACAAATTAAAACCGACTGAAAATTTGATATTTTGTTTTGTGAAGGGTAGAAAACACAATGTTTTCTAAAGGCTTCTTTCTTAGGGGAGTCAAAAGTAGGGGTTGTGTGGTAATGGATTAAGTCTCATACAATGCTTTCCTTCAGCTGAATCCATTTGTTTACTTTTTCCCGGAAACTTCAAAAGCTGGTAACATTAAATAAATGATTAATGATAGTTTACCCAAACAGAAATATTATGTAAATAAACATGTGGATGCTTAGTGCTTAATTCATGTTACAGACTCCTTCATTTAACCCATTACCACACAATTCCTTTTGACGACCCTGAGAAAGAAGCCTTTAGAAAACATTGTGGGAAAAGGAGAAAATGCTGGTAACCAGCATTTTCTCCTTGTCCCACAATGTTTTCAAAAGCCCTTTCTTTCAGGGGTGTTAAAAGTCGCCATTGTGTGGTAAAAGGTTAACCATGTCCTCTAAAAGGCTTTTGAAAACACAGTGAAAAAAAAGTGAAAATATTGGTAAGTAGCACTTTCTCCTTATGTTTTTCTTATCCATCAAAAACAGATTCTATCATTTTAATCGCCTTTGTCATTCTGCAAATACATACCTTGAATTTAATTTGACCAGGGCAAAAATTTTACATTTGGTAAATAGTTAAGTTGCTCTAATTTGATTATTTTCCTGGCTGAAAATGTCCCTTTTTTTTCCACTGGGCACTGTCAGGATTTAGCGTACCATAAGAGATTTTTGGAACTTTTTTTCACTCAAGCCAATGTTGTTTAATTATGTAGAAGACCAGTTGACGGACCCTAAAGAAGTGAAAAACACTAGGGGTAGGTATCTGAAGGTTTGAACACAAAATCAGATGTCCATTTTTAGTGTATTTCTATTCTGATAAATAATGATATACAGTTACAATAGGGCGTATTTACTGAAATATAACCCATGTAGCGCAAGTTATTGAAACAAACATTTTCATTTCATTTTCGAGTAATTCTTCCCATTATCATGATTCTTTAACTCATTACCACTCGACAAAATTTAAGACTGGTCCAAATTAAAAGCACTAGTCTTGCAGATAACGAAATAAATGTAACTCAGATACTGAAATTTGTTTCCAGCAGGGTAGAAAACTTTGTGGGAAAAGGAGAAAATGCTGGTTATCAGCATTTTCTCCATTTCCCACATTATTTTCAAAAGGCCTCTTTCTCAGGGACGTAAAAACCAGGGATTGCTTGGTAAAGGGTCAACTCTTTAGCGAACAACAAAATTTGGACTATGCATTGTTAGACAACAAAGAAGATTAGCTGAAATGGTGATCTCAGTTTCTAAAAGGGAATAAAACATTGTTGGAAAAGGAGAAGGTACTAGTTATCAGCATTTACTCTTTTTCCCACGATGTTTTCAAAAGCTTTCTTTTTTCAGGCTGTTAAAATTCTATATCGTGTGGTATAGGGTTAATTCTTTACCAGATGACAAAAATTCAGACTAATCTATATTGAAAGTGTTTGCAGACTACAAAATCAGCTCCCTAAAATAACTAGATTTGTGTACTATATCATGCCATGGAATAAAATGTTGAATTAGAGGTTTGTTTGATAAACGGGTTAACTCTTTACCACACGAGAAAATTTTAGACTGGTTCAATTTGAAAGCATTTGCAGACGACAAAATAAAGGGGACTGAAAAATTGAAATTTGTTCTGGGAAGGATAGAAAACACTGTGGGAAAAGGAGAAAATGCTGGTTACCAGCATTTTCTCCTTTTCCTACAGTGTTTTCAGAAGGCTTCTTTCTCAGGGGCATCAAAAGTAGGGACTGTGTGGTAATGGGTTAAACAGTATTTATCACATTATCTTATTGTAAATCCATGATAAGGCTGTATAATCTATGTTGTCTGATCTTGATCAACACAGTCCACATGAGCAACAAGAATGTTCATGAAGGTTAACCTATGTAGCCTTTGACCTGGATTGAACCTTTTACCACATAGCCCCAAATTTCAACGGTCCTGATGAAGAAGCCTTTTGAAGGCATCGCTAGAAAAGAAAAAAATGCTGGAAACCAGTATTTTATCCTTTTTCCAACAATGTTTTCTATCCAAGTAATGGCAAATACCATCGTTTTAACCTCATTCAAATTGCTATCCACACTTTCAATTTGGACAAGTCTACATTCTTACCATGTGGTAAAGAGTTCATTACTTATATGGAATTGGATGGTATAGAATAAGATCAGACTGCTTAGAATGTGCATTCTGTTGTTAGAACTGTGTGATGCGTTTTTTTTCTCAACTATTTTGACAAAATTAATGAATTTTAAACTTGCACCATCTGTATCCGTAGTTATGGATAACGATGTCAGTTTCATTTTTTATCAACAACTTCAAGAGATAAAAGTTTTGTTTGATATCTACTTCCATAAAGAGATAATCACATATTCAGTACTTTTTAGCTCACCAGAGCATGAAGTGCTTAGAGTTAGCTATTGTGACACTCACCGTTTGTCGGCGGCTGTTGTCCATCTGTCCGGCATCTGTCCTTTCATGTTTCAGCATCTACAAATATCAATCAATCAGCACCAAAATTGGTCAAAGTATATATGACTATAAGATCTTGGATGATTATGAGTCTAATCGGACCAGAACAACTAGAGTTATTTGCCCTTGAATTAGAAAATTGCTATATTTGACTTTGTTTACACTTTAGCATCTATAAATATTTACCAATCAGCACCATACTTGGTCAAAGTATGTATGACTATAAGATGTCGGATGAGTTTGATTATGATTGTAATCAAACCAGAACAACTGGAGTTATTTGCCCTTGAATTAGAAATATTGCTATATTTGAGTTTGTTTGCACTCTAGCATCTACAAATAATAACCAATCAGCACCAAACTTGGTCAAAACATACATGGCTATAAGATCTCAAATGAGTCTCATTATGGGTCAAATTGGACAGGAATGACTGGAGTTATTTGCACTTGAATTAGAAAGTTCTTTAGAATCGTTCTTAGTCCAGAGCATAACATTGTCATGTCCAGTTCAATTGACTTGAAACTTGGTATTTGTGTTTGTTGCAATAATACAGAATACAGTGGAAAAGAACCATAACTCTACCTCATACTGTTTATGAGTTATTTCCCTTTGATCATCATTTTTACAGCATTTTCTGCTGGACTCAAATATAACTTTGTCATTATCAGCCAGAACATCTTCAGATATGATATGCATGATTGTTGAAAAAGTAGGGAGTGCAGTGCACAAGAACCATAATTCTCCCTAGCACAAATTTAGAGTTATTCTCCCTTTGACTATCATTTTTATAGCATTTTTTGCATGTCTGAAGCAAAACTTTGTGATCTTAAAAAGGAATGACTAGAAATTTGGTATGCTTATTTGTTGAAATATTTGGAAGTGCAGTGCACAAGAACTGTAACTCTACCTCATGCTATCTTTGAGTTATTTCCTTTGAATGTCATTTTCACAGCATTTAGTGCTTGTCAGGAATATAATTTTGTCATCTCAAGTCAGAATGACTTCAAACTTGGCATGCATGTTTGTTAAAATATTACGAAGTACAGTGTGCAAAAACAATAATTCCACTTCTATCTTCATTTTTACAGTATTTCTAGCTTGCACGTCCTGAATGAAACTTTGAAGCCTGAAGTCAAATTGCGACAATTTGCTGCTCTTGTTTCCTTATCATTTGGCCTTGAACCTTAATATATCGTACTTATCTGTATTTTAGACCTTTACTGCTTAGTACTAAAGTGAGCGATATAGAACTATCATGGTCCTCTTGTTTGTTTATGTAGTCTTTTTCTAAATCATAGCTAAATGTAATAGAAGGGTTTTTGTTTGTAATTTAATTAGGTAGCATGTCTTTCCTTCCCTAATTTTCCTCAGATATAGCATGCTAAAACCATATTATCTGCATGATTAACAGAATTAGCCATGCTCCTGGAAAAAGGAAAGCAAAAGAGAGAATTAGATGAAACCGGAAATTGTTGGATTTGAGTAATATGCACAGACTTTGCATGCTGATGCAGAAAGGCACTTTATGCAAATGTGGGTGACTCCTTTGTTCTCGTGTTGCATGCCATACATCCTAAAGCATTATGATGTCTTGCTTAGTACAATCCATCTCAATGATGAGTAAAATTCCTTTTTACCAAAGCGTGGCTCATTTGTAATTAATATCAGTCGAGCATCAATTTTAGATTTAACCCTTTACCACATAATCCTGACTTTTAACGGCCCCGTGAAAGAAGCTTTCTGAAAACTGTGGGAAAAGGAGAAAATGCTGGTAAACCAGCATTTTCTCCATTTCACACACTGTTTTCTTCCCTTCCTTAACCCTTAATACCAGATGACAAAATTTTAGCCCTGTCCAAATTGAATGCATTTGCAGACGACAATTTCATTGTGGCTAAAATGGTGCAATTGTTTATTGATAGGGTAGAAAATATTGTGGGAAAAGGAGAAAATGCTGGTTACCAGCATTTTGTCCTATTGCCACAATGTTTTCAGAAGGCTTCTCTCCAAGGATCATCAAAAGTCATCATTGTGCGGGAAACAGTTAAACAGATTTCAATTCTTTAGTCACATTCATTTTGTCATCTTCAAATGCTTTCTTAACTTTGTCGTTTGGTAAGGAGTTAATATATTAATCAGTTTTGGTCAAGGGCAAATAGCAGAGTGTCTTGTACGTCATGACATTGTCAGAAGACATTGAATAGTATTTGGGTAGTATGCAAATTTAAATGGAGACTTAAAGGCCCATTAGCAGCTAATAAATGCAGGTATTCAAATGCAGTTAAATTGAAATCATTTAAAGTAAGAAATTTATTGTGAAGATGATATAGGGAATATTTGTTTTTTTTCAGTGAAAGATCGAAATTTATTTCATCGAGTGAATACCATCGGTGATATTTTCGAGAGTGGCACAGCCATGAGTGAAAATACCACCGATGGTGTTCACGAGATGAAATGAATTTCGATCTTTCACCAAAAAAAACCCCAAATATTCTATTTATTTCATGCTTTTAACCCTTTCTGGGAGGAGCTTCATCAAAATCCAGTACAGTTCTTCTCTGTTATTCCCCGTGACAAACCCCTTCCGCATAGTAAAGCATTAAAATGTTAAGTCAAGCGCGAGAAATGTAAGGTAAATGAAATCATAATTCCATCTGGTTGTGAGGCACACGCAATTAACCTAGGCAACAAGAACATGAAAATTGGTATTTTCACTGGTGTTTCCAGTGTAAGATCGAAAAATATTTTCACTGCTATTTCTCTATCCTACAGGAAAGCATGAAATAATATGAGGTTATTTAACATGCTTGGGTACAATACTGAATTCTATTGGATGAGTACACTGCAGAACCAGTCTATATTTTGGACGAGGCGACAGCCGAGTCCAAAATATAGACTGGTTCTGCAGTGTACGAATCCAATTGAATTCAGTATTGTATCCAAGCATGTTAAATGACCTCTTTATTTCACACTTCCGTATTGACTTTGAAGTAAACGACAACTAATATGGTCATTTCAATTTGAATAATTAAAAAAAAAATCAAAACATAACAAGAGAGGATTTTGAAGTTGCCATTTCACAACGGACTTCGGTAGACTACTCTTCCGGTCCAATATCAATATTCGGGACTCTAGCCTCGTTTTGAAAAATTCGTATTGGACTCTTGCCTCGTTCTGAAAAATCTGTATTGGACTCAAGCCTCGTTCTGAAAAATCTGTATTGGACTCAAGCCACATTCTGGAAAATCCATATTGGACTCTAAAGTGTCTAATATGGGCTAAGATATTCTGTACTCACATGGTAGTATTAAAGCGATTTCATTGGACGTTAAGTTGTAGGTGTGAAATAAGATCTCTTATTTTGTGCTTGGTCCAAGTGATAGCCACTGGAAAAAAATGAATTTTAGAATCAGTCAAAATGTGAATAATGGAAAGAGTGAACTGGCAGGTTTTAAGCTTGTTTTGAAATTGATTTCTCTGCCAACACCTAACACTGGGACAGACAGTACAATAACAGATTGTTATCTTCAGAATAATGTCCATGCTTTAAATTAGTATTAGTGAAATTTATTTCAACACCAGCTTAGTGTTTACGCTTGGCAATTATCGTTACTTTAACTCTTTACCCCCCCCCCAAGAAAATTTTAGTCTGGTCCAAATTGAAAGCATTTGCAGACGACAAAATAAAGGTAAATGAAAAATTGAAATTTGTTCTGGGAAGGGTAGAAAACACTGTAGGAAAAGGAGAAAATGCTGGTTACCAGCAATTTCTCCTTTTTCCCACAGTGTTTTCAAAAGGCTTCCTTTTCAGGGGCATCAAAAGAAGGGATTGGGTGGTAATGGGTTAACTCTTTACCACACAATCCCGACTTTTAACGACCCTGAGAGAAAAGCCTTTTGAAAACATTTTGGGAAAAGTAGAAAATGCTGGTAACCAGCATTTTCTCCTTTTCCCACGTTTTCTACCCTGTCCAAATGAAATTTCAATTTTTGATTCACATTTATTTTGTCTTCTGCAAATCCTTTCAATTTGGACTAGGCCAAAATTTGTTGTTTGGTAAAGAGTTAAAGAAAAATATGCCACCATTCTTTCTTTGTTATGATGAACAAGGAAGTTCTATTAGGTAAAATCCTATAGTTTCATGAAAATTATGTCCCGTATGTTACAATTACCTTATTACTGATATCTTTTAATGACTCTGCATTATTTACCACACGGTAAAGTTTACTAGACCAAATTGAAAGCATTTGCAGATAACTATTTAAATGTATTTCAAACTGTAGGTTTTCTTCTTTAATAGGTAGAAAACATTGTGGGAAAAGGAGGAAAATGCTGGTAACCTTGTGGAATGTTTTTAAAAACATTAAGGAAACAGGGCTGTAGATAAGAGGGAGTGATGGTATTCTAAATCCAATGGAATTATGGTATTCTAAATCCATTATTTCTCTTCAAAACCCTATGTTGTGTGTATGCATTAGAATTGTCCTAATCAGACAATTCATAGCACAGGATTTAGAGGAGAATTATAAACATTTTCAATTTTGAAAGAAAAGTTATTCCCTCAATATGAAACCCTGTGGGAAAAGGAGATTGTAACTTGCATTTTCTCCCTCTCCCACAGTGTTTGTAGCTAATGCATTTTCTCCCTTTCCCATAATGTTTTTTTTCACTCTTTCAGAAATATATCCTGTCACTTGAGTATATTTTAGGTTGTTGTCAAACAATAATTCAATTTGGACATGACTAAAATTACATGTACTTGTTTAGGTTAAGTATTGGACTTGAAAAATGGATGAAGCTATATCATTGTTTGTTTTAACTCATTACCACACGAGAAAATTTTGGACTGGTCCAAATTGAAAGCATTTGCAGACGACAAAATAAAGGTGACTGAAAAATAGAATTTTTTTCTGGGATGGGTAGAAAACACTGTTGGAAAAGGAGAAAATGCTGGTTACCAGCATTTTCTCCTTTTCCAACAGTGTTTTCAAAAGGCTTCTTTCTCAGGGGCGTCAAAAGTAGGGATTGTGTGGTAATGGGTTAAAGGGAAGAAAACAATGTGACAAATCTTCTGGTGCAGTTTCTCTATTTTCCAGAATGTTTTCAAAACATATTGATATAAGATGCCTTAAATCACATCACATAATTATTGAAAAAGTTAAAATGTTGCAAAGAAATATTCTAAGATGGACATTGTTTGTGTATGTGTGATGTGACTAACCTTTTTTACAAAAAAATGTTGTACCCTTTTACCAGATGACAAAAATTTTGCTTTGCCCAAATTGAACAGCATTTGCAGACGGCAAATTCAGTGTGGCTCAGATGGGACAATTTTTCTTTGTTACGGTAGAAAACATTGTGGGAAAAGGAGAAAATGCTGGTTGGTTACCAGCATTTTCTCCTTTACCAACAATTTTTTCTAAAGTTTTCTTTCTGAGGTACATTGTGTTAAAAGTCCAGATTGTGTGGTCAGGGGCTAACTCTTTACAGAATGACAAAATTTTAGACTGGTCCAAATTGAAGGCATTTGCAGACGACACAATAAACATAACTCAGAAATTGAAATTTGTTTCCAGTGGGGTAGAAAACATGGTGGAAAAAAGGAGAAAAAGCTGGTTACCAGCATTTTCTCCTTTTCTCACAATGTTTTCAAAAGGCCTCTATCTCGGGGTCATGAAAACCAGGGATTGTTAGGTAAATAGTTTCTGACCCTGAAAAAGAAAATGTTTGAAAACATTACTTGAAAAGGAGGTAAACACTAATAACAAACATTTTTTAAAAACTTTGAAACACAATAATCATAAACATCTGAGATACATTTGATTGTCAATTGCAAGTGCTTTCAAAACAGACAAGCTTTCAATTTTGTCCTGTGATAAGGGATTGAGATGGTCTTTATAGGTTATACCCCTGTCACACCAAACTCATTCTCAATCCGTTCCAAAAATTTTTGTCAAACCAACTTCAACTGTGTTCAGACAGAGTGGACATACAAGCAACTTTTTGCAATCTGTTTATGAAGTTAATGTATGAGTTAGGTCAGGTTGGGTGCTCCAGAACTCTGAGCTTGTTCAAAATGTTTTACCGTCCATCCCGTTCTATTATTAGACGGTGTGACAACATACTTAAAATGAGATTGACATGCTATAAATAGAACTGCTGTGCTTCAATCCCATTAGAGACACAGTGCCATGTGGCATCAATTTGCAATGCGTTTGCATTCTACTGACCGAAATTACACTTCGTATCCTGACCAGAGCCTGTTTTATGATTATGTTGACTGAGTAAGATTTTCTAAGAACAGGTTTGGTGAGAAGGGGACTTGAAGCATTATCAGGCCAAAACTACACATTCTACCCAGAATGTAACTCGTTTTCCACTTTATGTTGTCAGGATGGGTTAATAACTACTAAATTAGAACTAGAATGGTGTGACTGGGCTTTACAGGATAGTTTCTGTAGAATAAATGGCTTGGAAGTATCTTAAGTTGGCTTGAGTAGTAGACAGGCAGTTGTTAGGTCATTAGCACAGTCAAGCTAGTGGACGGGGGAAGGGGGGGGGGGGCTTAAACTCTTTACCACTCATTCCAGTCTTTTAACAACTCTCAGAAAGAAACCAAGTGAAAACATTGTAGGAAAAGGAGAAAATGCTGGTGACCAGCATTTTCTCCTTTCCCCACAAAGTTTCCTACCCTTGCCATGGCAAATTTTTTTCATTCACTTAATTTGTCATTTTTAGCTCCACTGGCCATAGGCCAGCAGGCTTATGTCATGGCCCGGCATCCGTCTTGCATATCCATCTGTGCATCCGTCAGTGCATGCATGTGTTAACTTTAATTTAAACATCATCTTCTCTGAAACTACCCATCCAATTTTGATGAAACTTCACAGAAATAATCCTTCCATTGTCCTCTTCAGAATTTCTTGAAAGAATTTGATTCCTTCAAAAACACTGGTTGCCTTAGAATTTTTGAAAATCTTTGGAAATCTTCTTGTCTGAACCGTAAGGCCTAGGGTTACCAAATTTGGCATGTAGCTTTATCTAGTGGACTTCTACCAAGATTCTTCAAATTATAGCCCTGGAGTCAAAATTTGCCCTGGCCCAGGGGGTCATAAGTTTCATTATGGTCTTATATAGGGAGAACTTTAAAATTCTTCTTCTACTTAGCTATAGAGCCTAGGGCTACCAAATTTGGCATATAGCTTTTTCTAGTAGACTTGTACAAAGTGTCTTCAAATTATAGCCCTAGAGTTAAAGTTGGCCTGGCCTCGGGGGTCACAAGTTTTACATGGGCTTATATAAGGAGAACTTTAAAATTCCTCTTCTATGTAGCCATCGGGCCAAGGGCTACCAAATTCAGCATGTAGCTTTATGTAGTGGTTGTCTACCAACAGTGTCCAAATTATAGCCCCAGGGTTAAATTTGTCCCTTCCCCGGGGCGGGGGGGATCACAAGTTTTACATGGGCTTATGTAGGGAAAACTTTCAAAATCTTCTTGCACCCAGCCATAAGGCCTAGGGCTACCAAGGTTTGCATGTTGTAGCTTTATCTAGTTGATATCTACCAATGATGCCCAAATTATAGCCCTGGGGGTCAAATTTGTCCCTGCCCTGGGGTCACAATTTTTACATTGGGCTTATGTAGGGAAACTTTGAAAATCTACACGTACATAGCCATAAGGCCTAAGGCTACCAAATTTTGTATGTCTTAGGCTTTATCTAGTGGGCCTCTACCAAGAAGACCCAAATTATAACCTTGGGGGTCAAGTTTGGCCCCACTCCAGGGGTCACATGGGCTTTTTTAAGTTAAAACTCGATTTCTTGTGACTAACCATAAGACCTAGGGCTAACCTGTCTCATGGGTCTCAAGTTTTGTAGGATCTTTGTAATGAAAATATGGTGGTTTTAGATTTATAAATGATAATTCTAGAAAAGACAAAAAGGGAAAAGTGGCTTGGAAACATTTGCAGAAGAAAAAAATAAATGTGAATGAAGACATGAAATTTGTTTTGGGAAGGATTGAAAACAATATGGGAAAAGGAGAAAATGCTGGTTACCAGCATGTTCTCCTTTTTCCACAGAGTTTCAGAAGGCCTCTCATTCAGTCATTAAAACTCTTGTTTGTTTGGTAACGACTTAAATGCCTTTGAGGCTAATCTTGTACAAGATCAAACAACATATTCTTAGCCATCTAATCTTTGATCTACACTTTTGGCTTTTATCTGACATTCTTGACAAGAGCAACTTTGAATTTCAATTTTTTGGGTCCTAGTTCTCAACCAGAAACATTTAATTGTGCTTTAAATCTTTACCAAACAAAAAAATTTTTAGACTGGTCCAAATTGAAAGCATTTGCAGACGACAAAATAAAGGCGGCGTAAAAATTTTATTTTGAATTGGAAAGTCAAGAAAACATGTTTGGAAAAGAGAAAATACTGGTTACCAGCAATTTCCCTTTTCACGGCAATGCTTTCAAAAGCTTTCTTTCTCATGGTTGTTTACAGTCAGGATTATGTTGTAAACAGTTAAGATGTTATTGTTGTTTATTTTCAGGTGCTAAAGTAGCTCAGTATGCCAGTACAAATTTGTACAAAAAAGTCATTATGCAACCTGCATACTGTAAGTAATTTCAGCACATAATAGAATTATACTTTATAACATTTGCTTAATACATGTACCCCTTTGGCATTTCATGTCTGTGTTGGTCATAGCTTAGTTAGTATTACTGAAAATTATGATGTTTTTCATTATGTACAGTCCAGCCTGTTTAAAAGATTATACCTAATGGACAGAATCGGATGTTTTAAGAACACTGAGGTTAAAGGCTATTGAAAACATTCTGGAGAAAGGATAAAGGTTAATAGCAAGTATTTTTTCTATGAGTCCTTGGAAAGGCAGAGCCCCTAATTTTGGATACATTTACTCAATTAAACACTACCTGGTGCAATTCATTCAGCTATGATTAGCCAGCATGTAGCCTCTGCATCTGCCATTTAACTCTTTACCACACAATCCCGACTTTTAACAACCCTGAGAAAGAAAGTTTTGAAAACATTGTTGGAAAAGGAGAAAATGCTGGTAACCAGCATTTTCTCCTTTTCCCACAGTGTTTTCTACCCTTCCCAAATCAAATTTCAATTTTTCAGTCACATTTATTTTGTCGTCTGCAAATGCTTTTATTTTGGACCAGTCTATAAATTTGTCGTTTGGTAAAGAGTTAATAACTCTTTGCCACACAACAAATATTTGGACTTGATCAAATTGAAAGCATGCGCAGACAACCAAATAAATGTTAGTCAAATGGTGATTCTTGTCTTTGATAAGCTAGAAAACGTTGTGGGAAATGGAGAAAATGCTGGTAACCAGCATTTTCTCCTTTTCCCACAATGTTTTCAAAAGCCTTCTTTCTTCAGGGTCGTTAAAACTAGGGACTGTGTGGTAAAGAGTTAAATCAGCTCCTACAGGCTTGGGTAATAGGCTAATATCTTTGGTATAAGCCATACTTTTCCCAGGTATGAGGGGATGGGTGATGAATCATAGCAGACAGGTTGAATCTTCAAAGAATAAGACATGCCCATGAGACAACATTACAAGTACTGTTGATTTTGAAAAGTCCGAAATTTTATATGCATTGACTCGCTCCATACCATAGATGACACCAGTAGCTCTTGTGGAGAGTGTAGATCAAGATCAGACTGCACATTCTGCACTGCTTCTATATATTTTGATCAAACTGTCTCCCGATCTTGCAGCGAAAAATGTATTTGAAACCTTTGAGAAAATGAATTTTATTTATTCAGTTGTGAGAGAGTTCAACAAACAAAATTATAGACTTGATAGCATTTTCAAGTATTATTAAATGATTTAGAGTCCAAAAGCCAAGGATCTAAAAGTAGTGCTATTTAGATGACAGGTACGAGTCTCCTACTCAAGAAATTGGAACAGTGAATAACATAATAAAATATTGCAGAAAGCTGTTCATAGTTAATGTATTTACATAATAATATGTGTTGATTGTCTCATGTTCTTGCAGCACAAAACAGAATAGCAGATGCTTTAAGAAGTGGGTTTTTACAGCTAGATGAAGACATGATGAAAGGTGTGTAATAAGCTTTTCAAGCCGATGATCAGTTCCATCTTTTAAGTCTCAGTATTTGTGTGTTTCCATTTATGCTTCAACTGCTTATGCCTCATCCAGAATATTGAAGCAGTTACAATCTTTGTAACAACATTACATGACTGATTCTGCTGTGTTTCACCTTAGAATTTCTACAGATAGTTTTTTTGAAGAATTATGGCTTTCATTGCAACCCAAACTGTTGAAAGATGAAACATCCTGTTAGAACAAAAACATGCAGTATGGATTTCTCCTCAGTGTGACATAAATGATCCTTGAGTTCCCTTATTTCAGATTACTAGGTAGAACATTGTTTTCTATAGGCAGGGTGTTTTAAAATGACAATTTTGTACCCTTTACTAGATGACACAATTTTAGACCCTTTTAAATTGTGAGCATTTGCTCACAAGAATGTCAAAATTGGTATTTAGGAGCTGAAGTTTTCTGATAGGCTATAAAATATTGTGGAAAATGGAGAAAATGCTGAGTAGCAGTTCTTTATTTCCAACAATATTTTCATAAGCTATTAACAAAGGGGCTTTTAAAACTTTCTGTGGTTAAGGGGTTAACTTGTTACAAGATTAGATTTTGAAAGAGTTCATGTTCTCTTAGGGGCCATTGATCGCCTTTTCCCACAATGCATTCAAAGCTGATTGCTGTAGGGGTACACTAAGTTATATTTTTAACCCTTCATCACTGCTCAATCTTGAGTGTTAACTTCCTAGAAAAAGAAGGCTTTGATGAATATCATGAAAAAAGTTAAAATCCAGGTAAAAAGGATTTATTCTTTTCCTGCAATGTATTCTTTACTTGCAAAGATAACTGATTTTGAACCATATTTAATTTGTTGCCTGCAAATACATGTAATTTTGCCCAGCCTAAAATTTTGATGTCATGTAAAGACTTATTTGTAATTCCCAAAACTGCAAGAAGTTTGATTTACATGGATTTTTGTAATCTCAAATGTTATTTTTTATGTTTGTTTATTTCATGTTTTAGATGAGACAATGAAAGATGAACTGGCAGGGACAACAGCTATAACTGTATTATTTAAAAACAGTAGATTATATTGTGTAAGTATGGTTTATACCACATTGTAACTTACTTTGAATTAAACTGTAACTTCGGTAGAGTGTTTGTCTCTTTTGGACTCTTGTTACATCCTAAAACATAGCTTCCATATTCCTGAAAAAGAAACATTCTGAAAACTTTGCAGGAAAAGGACAAACACTGCTAAACAGCATTTTCCCCTTTTCTGATGATGTTTTCTATCCTTCAAAAGACAAATCCCCTTATTTTAGCCCAGTTTATTTGTCAACTGCAAGGTCTTCCATTTTTGAAGAGTCTAAAACTTTATCCTCTAGTAATCAGTTACTGTAAATATAGTTCAATATAGCTTATCCTATGGTAAAACACCACCATAAGCTTCCCTCTTTTCTAAGTTTTGAAGATATGTTGTCAGTGTGTTGGTTGTGTACCATGGAATAAGTTATTGGACATGTTTGGGTCCGTTTTGATCAAAAGTAGGTCACAGACATTTACGTCAGCAAAATTATGTGTGCACTTTGTAGGCAGCCATTTTGCTTGGATCTTTATTACACATTCTCAAGTTCCTGTCCTTGATTTTAAAGTTAAAATTGGAAATGAGTCTTTTTGGTTAAAAAAAAGGTCAACCTGTCAAATTTCAAGGCATTAAGTTAACCCTTAGGCTGCTAAGTATGACTCACTGACCTTTTGCAGACAAGTGTAGATCAAGATCAGACTGCACATTCTGTGCAGTCTGATCATAGATCTACACTGTCCAATGGGGAAATGTTATTACCAAAATTGTAACTTTGAAATAGTAATATTTGGGTTTTCACTATTGAATTGAAAATTTCATTTTAGTTCTTTGGCAGGATACGGGTTAACTCATTACCACACAATCCCTACTTTTGATAACCCTGAGAAAGAAGCCTTTTGAAAACACTGTGGGAAAAGGAGAAAATGCTGGTAACCAGCATTTTCTCCTTTTCCCACAGTGTTTTCTACCTTTCCCAGAACAAATTTCATTTTTTCAGTCACCTTTATTTTGTCGTCTGCAAATGCTTTCAATATGGACCAGTCTAAAATTTTCTTGTGTGGTAAAGAGTTAAATGTTCCAGACAAAGGTTTCAGTCCCTTTCTCATGTACAAATACATGTATCTCCAGATTTGGATGCTAATTTGAGTTGCTTGATCTCAGGTAAATGAATCATGCCCTTCAGGCTCCTCTTGTTTCTATTTATCAGGCCAATGTTGGTGACTCTAGAGCAGTTGCCAGTGTTAGGGGTAAAGCAGATGTTTTATCCGTGGATCATAAACCTAGCAACGAAGCTGAAACTAAACGAATTATTGCTGCAGGGGGATGGGTAGAGTTCAATAGGGTGAATGGTAAGTGTTTATCATGTTTTCGTAGAAATTTGATCCTCAGCCACATAGCATAATGCTTTGTTACAACCCGTTATTTCAAACAAAAAGTTTATTATGGTTCAGGTCATAAGATCTGTGTTTTATTGGTTAGAAAATATTGTTAGAAACAGTATTTTCTCCTTTTCTCACTATATTCTTAAAGCTTTCTTTGTCAAAGTTTTTGAAACTTTGGAATTGTGTGGTAAAGGGTTAACGATTAATTGATCATTGATTTTATGATACTTTTTAATGGAAAGAAGTTTTGGATTCAGAATCTTTGGAGTTGAAAATACACAATTTTCTGGCTTCATTTATGTGCTTTGATTTCAAACAGCATGCTAAGGTATTAAGTTTTCAGTTTCTTTTTCTATGACAGTTTAAAATTTTGATAAGTGTAAGACCTGAAGTTGGCCTTGTGGCCTGAAGGTCTGATGTTGAATACATTTATTCAAGATTGACTTCATTAACTCTTTACCAAATGACATAATTTTAGACTGGTCCAAATTCAAAGCATTTGCAGACGACAAAATAAAAGTGATTGAAAATTTAAAATTTAGTTTGGGAAGAAGAGAAAACATTGTCAGAAAAGGAGAAAATGCTGGTTACCAGCATTTTCTCCTTTTCCAACAATGTTTTCTAAAGGCTTCTTTTTCAGGGCCATCAAAAGTAGGGATTGTGTGGTGATGGGTTAATTTATCAATATTTGATTTCAGGTAACTTGGCACTGTCAAGAGCACTTGGAGATTTTGCATTCAAAAAGAATGACAAGAAGAGACCAGAAGAACAGATTGTTACAGGTAGGTCACCTGGGCTGTTTTGGAAGACAATGTTGAGGAAGTGTTGTAGCCCTTGCCTTGTTGCTATGTCGTCATCTACATCCTTGTGCAAAATTTTTTTGCATTTTATGATATCACTGTCATTACTGAAGATATTTACTTCAAACTCAACTTGTTTTTAATTAGCTCACCTGAGCACAAAGTGCTCAGAGTGAGCTATTGTGATAGTGCTGTGTCTATCGTCCGTCATGCCTCATCCGTTGTCCGTCGTCCATCGTCAACTTTTTACCTTGTGTACGCTCTAGAGGCCACAGTTTGTGTCCGATACTCATGAAACTTGGCCAGAATGTTTGCCTCGATGATATCTCGGATGAGTTCGAAATTGGGTCATGTCTGGTCAAAAACTAGGTCACTAGGTCAAATCTTAGAAAAACCTTGTGTATGCTCTAGAGGCCACATATTCAGTCCAATACTCATGAAACTTGGTCAGAATGTTTGTCTTACTGATATCTCAAAAGTGTTTGATAATGGGTAATGTCTGATGAAAAACTGAGTCACTGGTAAACTAGATTTAAAATGATTCATGTTTGGTCAATTGACTCAGGTGAGCGATTTCAGGACCATCATGGCCCTCTTGTTATCAAAAGGATAGCCCATTTAACAGGAGCAGGTTTCCTCAGAAATATTATTGACAGAGTTATGCCCATCTTAACCTTTTACCAAACGACAATATTTCAGACTGGTTCAAATTGGAAGCACTTGCAGACAACAAAATAAAAGTTACTCAAAAATTGAAATTTGTTTCTAGTAGGGTAGAAAACATTGTGGGAAAAGGAGAAAATGCTGGTTTCCAGTATTTTCTCCTTTTCCCACAATGTTTTCAAAAGGCTTCTATCTCAGGGTCGTATAAACCAGGGATTGTTTTGTAAAAAGTTAACCCTTTCCAAACAAGCCCTGGTTTTTATGTGTCTGCAGTAAAAGTCCTTTGAAACCACTGTGGGAAAAGAAGAAATTGCTCATAACGAGCAATTTCTCCTTTTCCCACAGTGTTTTCTACCCTTTTTGAGAACTTTCTGGCATTTTCTCCAAATCTAAAATTGTCATCTGCAAACTCTTTTGGTTTGGAAGAGTCCAAAATTTGTTGTTTGGGAAAGGGTTAAATAGAATTTTCACCTAAACCAATTGCAGAAGAGCATTATCTCCCACAAACGGTACTCTTGTTTCTTGTATAGTATGTTTGCAGAAAGTCTGTCGTTTTACCTCATGGAGGAAGACATGTTGAAAGGTTACAGAAAACAAAGGCTGCTTTAGCGGACAAGATAGATCAAAACCATAGCATGCATGATATGCAATGTGATCATTTACCAGCACTCTCTTATAATATTTAACTCTTTACCCATATTCACCTGCCATTCTTAATAATGTTCTAGATCTTATTCTCCAGTTTTCTAGACTTGGTAGTCAATCAGAAATTGCTTCACCTTGAAATTTAGAAAATATTGTAGAGTAAGACTAAGAAGTTTTTAAGAATGTTTGATGAATGCAGACCTAGAACTTATCTCTGATCCAAATTGAAAGTATTTGCAGATGGCAGTGTAGATTTAATTCAAAGATTGAAATGTGTTTTTGGAACGGTAGAAATCATTTTTATATATATGCTGAAAACTGACCAGTTGAAAAAGGTTTTTGACTCAGGTCAGCCTGTGTGGACTGCAAATGTACAGGATGACTGGGGTCGATACTTTTCGTAACTGCATTAACCCTTTACCCCACAATGACGACGTTTAACACCCCTGAAAGAGAAGGCTTATGAAAACATTGTGGGAAAAGGAGAAAATGTTGGTTACCAGCATGTTCTCCTTTATCCACAATGTTTTCTGTTTTCTACCCTATCAAAGAAAAATCATTCCATATGAGCCACTTTAACCCATTACCACTCAATCCCTACTTTTGACGCCCCTGGAAAAGAAGCCTTTTGAAAACATTGTTGGAAAAGGAGAAAATGCTGGTAACCAGCATTTTCTCCTTTTCCCACAATGTTTTCTTCCCTTCACAGAACTAATTTCAAATTTTCAGTCACTTTCATTTTGTCGTCTGCAAATGCTTTCGATTTGGACAAGTCTAAAACTTTGTCGTCTGGTAATGAGTTAAACTGTCATCTGCAGGTCTAAAATTTTGTATTGTGGTAAAGGATTAAATCGTCTTTTCCCAGACTCATTTTTGAATTGTTTATCAATGTCTTTTTCAGCATACCCAGATATTCAGGAACGTAATTTGTCCGGTGATTACGAGTTTGTAGTTCTAGCGTGTGACGGGATATGGGACGTTCTTACAAATCAGGAAGTTGTCGACTTTATCCGAGCCAGAATAGCTCAGCGAATGGAACCCGATATTGTAAGTTGTTTGGCTTTATATTTTATCAGGCAACAGAAATTCAAACTTGTCCATATTGATAGCATTTCTAGACAACAAATTGGATATGCCTCTCAGGATGAAATTTGTGTTTGAAAGAGAAAAATACATTTTTTGAAAAGGAAATAATGCTGCTTTCCAGAATTATTTTTTCAGCATTTTTTTTTTTTTTTTCATTTTCAAATGAAGTTTTCTAAAATGTGTATCCCTCAAGGTTTTTGACCCATTACCACACAATCCCTACTTTTGATGACCCTTGGAAAGAAGCCTTTAGAAAACGTAGTGGGAAAAGGAGAAAATGCTGGAAATCTTTATGTTCACTGGTTGTACCCGTGTAATAACAAAAAATATTTTCACTGCTTTTTCTTGATATCCAACTGGAAAGCATGAAATAATGTTAAATATTTATTTTTTCAGATCTGTGAAGAATTAATGACTCGCTGTTTAGCCCCAGATTGTCAGATGGGAGGTCTGGGCTGTGATAATATGACTGTATGTATTGTGTGTTTATTGCACGGTAAACCCTATGAGGACCTCATTCGAAGATGCTCGCAGCCTAGTATAGGCGGTCCAGTACCTCATCTTAGTCCATACGAAGGTGATCTCAAATAGTCAACTGTTGGCTCGTAGCTTTCAACTTGTTTGTTAAAGTGCTGTAGATAAAAAGTACCATGAAATGTTGATTATTCAAACATGCAATTTACTCAGTATTTTCTTAAATGAATTTGTAGTATACAGCTTTGGAAAAAAAAAAAAGAATCCATGGAAAATTTTGAATATGACATGATGTTTAGTGTACAGATGTATGTGAAAACATTGTGGCAAAAGGCAACGTTGCTGAGATGTGCCATTTCACCTTTTGCAACAGTGTCGAAACAGAGGGTTCCAAAAGTAGTTAGTTGACCTGCTTATCTCTTTACCCTATGATGCTGACTGTTAATAATCCTAGAAAACTTTGTGGGAAAAGGAGAAATGCTGGTCACCAGCATTTTCTCCTTTTCCCAAAATGTTTTCTACCCTATAAAATAAAAATTGCACTATTTGGGCCACAATGAAATTGCCATCTGAAAATGTTATCATATGGGACAAGGCAAAAAATTTTGTCATCTGGTAAGGGGTAAAAGATGGTTTGTAGGACATATTGGTTCAATAAAATCTGTCAATCAACTCAAAGTATATTGTTAACCCTTTACCACAAAGCAAAATTTTAGACCCATCCTAATTGAAACTATTTCAAGACAACAATTTCATGGTGGCTCAAATAACGCAGTTTTCTTTGACACTGTAGAAAAGTTTGTTGGAAAAATTAATGAGTAAATGCTAGTTACCAGCATTTTCTTCTTTTCCCACAATGTTTTCAAAAGGCTTCTTCCTCAGGGTCGTCTAAAGATGGGATTTTGTGGTAAAGGGTTAGATGTGTGTTCCTTAGGAAAACATTGTTGCTCATACTAGTGACCAGAACTGCTGCTGCACTTTATCGGAGAAAATTTATCACAAATATGATTATGAAGTTAATTGATTAATTCTTTACCAAACAACAAAACTTTGGCCTTGGAATTAGGGAAATAGTCAAAGCATTTGCCAACAACAAATGAATTATACCCTAAATGATTTCTGTATTTCATCAAGTAAAAAAGATCGTGGCAAAACTAAAAAATGCTGATGACCCTAAAAAAGAGGCTTTGGAAAATTTTGTTGGAAACCAAAAAAATGATTGTTACCAGTATTTTCTCCTGTTCCCATGCTTTCTATCCTTTCAAAGACAAACTCAATTATTTGAGGCTCATTTCATTTATAGTCTGCAAACGCTTTCAACAAGTCTTAACTCTTTACCACACAATCCAGACTTTTAACGACCCCGAGAAAGAAGCCTTTTGAAAACATTGTGGAAAAAGGAGAAAATGCTGGTAACCAGCATTTTCTTCTTTCCCCACAATGTTTTCTACCCTTCCCAAAACAAATTTCAATTTTTCAGTCACATTTAATTTGTCGTCTGCAAATGCTTTCAATTTGGACTAGCCTAAAATTTTCTCGTTTGGTAAAGAGTTAATGTTTTGTTTGTCGGTAATGAGATAACCCTCTTTGGTTTGGACATACACCATATTGCATAATAAACATATTTCTTAGTCCCACTTATAATTTAGCCATGCTCTGCATGATCATAATGCCAACCAGGTCAACACAATTATGGATCTATAAAAATTATTTAGTCTAACAATGCCCTTGAACATGTGGACTGGTAGACTGGTCCTTTGACATGCAGGAAATTGACCTAGCGCAAAAACTGCAGACTATGTAGGCTGACCAGGGCCAATACTTCAGCAAATGCATTAACTCTTTACCAAACAACAAAATTTTGGACCTGTCCAAATTGAAAGCCGCACACAACTAAATGTGACCCAAAAATCTGAATTTGGATTTTGGAAAGGCTGAAAACATTGTGGGAAAAGGAGAAAATGCTGGTTATCAGCATTTTCTCCTTTTCCTACAATGTTTTTTTGCAAAAGCTTTCTTTTTCAGGGTTGTTAAAAGTTGGGATTTTCACAGGGCATGGCTCAATTGATTTACTCGATTTATTGTATTGAACTCAGAAATCCGGGTTTAATTCCCAACAACAATTATAAGTTCTAATCATGAATTCCAAAGTGAGTAATGATTTTCAGTCAGTCAACACAGTGGCTAGTTTTGGAATGTATGGTTGGGAGAAAATTTAGATTGGTTTGTTAGATGTGGTCCCAGAAATCTATCTCGATGATGTATCTGTATGTGTGAACGTAAGCTCCCAAATTTTGTCATCTGGTTGGCTGAAACATGCTGGGACATGCTGTCTCACCCAATAATGATAACTGGTTCTGTCAGTAATGTTTGTATGGTTGGTATTAATGGCCCCAGATATCTGTCTCTATGATGTGTCTATGTATATAGATTTTTAAATTTCAATACAGGCTGTCTGATTGGATGAAATATTCTCTATAAACCAATCAGATAGCCTATAGCTACTTGTCTTGGAATGTAGATTGGAATGACATTCTGAATGGTTGGTATCTGTTGCCCTAGACGTCCATGAATCTGTCTCTATGTTATATTTATTGTAGCTGAACAATCATCAAAAACTACCTGGTGAGATGTTACTAGTGTTTGTTGTTTTAAGTTCCAGACTTACACTCTGTTTTTGTGTATATAATTATATATTTGTTGTATATTTTCTATTGTTAACCCATTACCACATGAGAAAATTTTAGACTGGTCCAAATTGAAAGCATTTGCAGACGAAAAAATAAAGGTGACTGAAAAATAGAAATTTGTTCTGGAAAGGGTAGAAAACACTGTGGGAAAAGGAGAAAATGCTGGTTACCAGCATTTTCTCCTTTTCCCACAGTGTTTTCAAAAGGCTTCTTCCTCAGGGGCGTCAAAAATAGGGATTGAGTGGTAATGGGTTAATGGACAATGAGATGAACTGTAGGGTTTTAACTCTTCACCAAGCAATAAAATTGTAGACTGGTCTACAATGAAAGCATTTGTAGACATCTAAATCAACGCAATTCAAAAACTGAAATTTGTTTCCAGCAGGGCAGAAAACATTTTTGGGAAAAAGAGAAAATGCTAATTACCAGCATTTTCTCCTTTTCCCACAATGTTTTTTGAAAGGGTTCTATCTCAGGGCCATAAAAACCAGGGATTGCTTGGTAAAGGGTCAAGACATTTGTAGTATAACAAATCTTTCACTCTATTCCAAATTGTAAAATTCTGAGATAAATTTAAAAAAGAAATAGTCAAAACATACAATTTCTGTACCATATAAGCATTTTGGGAAAATGAGTGACAAGCATGTACCATGACGCTATATAGTAGTTCAAAGTAATCTGTGTATTTGGGGAAAAAAGTGTACTTGGCTGGGCTACTGCTCCTCTGTTGTACAAGGAAAAATCATCAAGATCATTTACAAAGAAAAAGGACCTAAATCTTTCTTGTATTTCTATTTATCCTGTATCTATAGAGAATCAGGACTAAATTCTTGTTTTTGTACTTTTGTTTATCATTTATCTACAAAGAATAAGGACTGGAGTAAATTTTTTCTTGAATTTCTGTTTATCCATAGCATACAATGCTATTTTTACCAGGCAGCAACATTTTGGACAGATTCAAATTGAAAGAACTTGCAGATGACACCGTTAGTGTTGCACAGATTATGAAATTTGTCTTTTGAAATGGTAGAAAAGATTTTTGGAAAAGGAGAAATTCCTGCACTGTTCTCAAAAGACTTCTGTCTCAGGATGGCTTAACCTTTTCCCAAACAGTCCCTGGTTTTTACGGGTCAGGAATAGAAGCCTTTTGAAAACATTGTGGGAAAAGGAGAAAATGCTGGTAACCAGCATTTTCTCTTTTTCCCACAATGTTTTCTACCCTATCATATAGAAAAATCATCTTTTTGGCAACTGTTAATTTGTCCTCTGCAAAATGCTTTCAATTTGTTCTGGTCCAAAATTTGCGTTTTGGGAAAGGGTTTAAGTCGAGTTGGTTTGGTAAAGGGTGAAATAATTAGATTTTGTTATCCAATAAAGAATGGGTTTTCAGTTTTCACTTGCAACTTTCTTCAATAGGCAAAGTTTATACAGAGCCAAAGCCAAAGCCTGGGTTTGGTTAACTTCCTGAAGTATATAGTGTAGATAGACAAATATTAGATTACAAAAGTGGCAGTTTGATTTCAGATCAACGCTGAATATAGTTCTCTTAGAAATTCTTTAAAAGGTGGTACAAAGTTACTAAACCGTTTACCAAACAAGCCCTGGTTTTTACAACCCTGAGATAGAAGCCTTTTGAAAACGTTGTGGGAAAAGGAGAAAATGCTGGTAACCAGCTGCTGGAAATAAATTTCAATTTTTGAGTTACGTTTATTTTTGTCATCTGCAAGTGCTTTCAATTTGGACCAGTCTCAAATTTTGACGTTTGGTAAAGGGTTAACTAAGCATGTTGTACTTGCATCATGTTCCGAAGATGCCAAGAAAGATAAAGTTCTTTTTTTTAAGGTATCTCATTTGACAGTGTAGATCCAAGACCAGACTGCATGTCCTACATTTTTAAGTACACAAAAATTAACTTAGAAGTGATAATGACCGAAGAAATCACTCTCAGAAAATAGTGCCTATATATTTACAGAACATGTATATACATTTACTTTGAACTACATGTTGCATTGGCTGCTCTCTTTGCGGACACAGAGGTTTGAAAGTGTGTCAAATTATTGATAGGTGTGTGCAATACTATTCTAAGTGCCTGTACATTGTACAGGCACATAGAATAGTACTGCATTCCCTTTTTGCTATTTGAAATAGCCTTTATACATACCAGTACATGTCTCATAGATTAGTTTTAGAGAATCAAAAGAATGATATCATCTTTTTTCCACACCGCTGTTTAAAAATCCTGCAGTTCATTGATCATCAAGTCATAGAGTGCTAAGCACAAGTATTGTTGGTTTCGCAGACAGTCTAGATCAACATCAGCCTCCACACAACATGCATTTTCTCTTTTTTCAACAAAAATTTCTACTGGTCTTAACTCTTTACCAAACAACTAAAAATTAGACTGGTCCAAATTGAAAGAATTGCAGACGACAAATTCACTGTAACTGAAATAATGATTTTTGTTTTGGACAGGGAAGAAAACATTGTGGGAAAAGGTGCAAATGCTGGTTACCAGCATTTTCTCCTTTTCCAACAATGTTTTCAAAAGGCTTCTTATGCAGGTGTGTTATTAAAAGTCATGATTGTGTGGTAAAGAGTTAAGACAAATCTGCTCATTTTATAACTTTACAACAGAATCCAGAATTTTTTTTACGACCCTCATGGAAAGAACTTTGGAAAGGATTGTGGAAAATGGAGAAAATTCTGATCACCAGTATTGTCTCCTTTTTCCGCGATGTTGCCTACCCTTTCACACCCAAAAAACTTTCTTTTGAGTAACATTTAATTTGTTTTTTGCATTATGATATCTGTTTGGTCTTGGTAAAATTTTGCTGTATTGTAAGAAGTAAAGTTGACTTCTAAAAATGCTCTCCATCTGGGTATGTCAAAAACATTGTTTTCTGGTAAAGACTTAAATCTACCAAATGACAAAATTTTAGTACATGTATAATCCAAATGGAAGGCATTTGCAGTTGACAAATTGAAGGTGGCCTAAATCTTTACCAAGCAACAAAATTGTCGGCTGGTCCATATTGAAAGCATTTGCAGACAACAAAATAAATGTGGCTCAAAATTTGAAATTTGTTTTGGGAGGGGTAGAAAATATTGTGGGAAATGTTGTGGGAAATGGAGAAAATGCTGGTTACCAGCGTTTTCTTCTTTTCCCACAATGTTTTCAATGGTTCTTTATCAAGGTCGTTAAAAGTCAGGATTGTATGATAAAGAGTTAAATTGTCCATGGGTAGAAAACATTGTGGGAAAAGGAGAAAATGCTGGTTACCAGCATTTTCTCCTTTTTCCTACAATGTTTACTGTAGCATTTTTCCTCAGAGTCATTAAAAGTCAGGATTGTGGGATAAAGGGTTAAAGTAAGAATATCTCGATTTGTTTCCTTCCTGACTGAATATGCTCTTTTCATTTATTTAGTACCCGCAAGTCAAGGTT
The DNA here is from genome assembly GCA_943736015.1 of Tridacna crocea. Classification (NCBI taxonomy): domain Eukaryota; kingdom Metazoa; phylum Mollusca; class Bivalvia; order Cardiida; family Cardiidae; genus Tridacna; species Tridacna crocea. The sequence goes on from OX031063.1 coordinate 51,657,286, forward strand.
GGTCATTATTTTAAACACATATATACATGTTGTAAAATACAGATGTGACAATTCATCAATATGCAAAATTAATTCAGGTGTGCTGCAGTTTATATTTTTTTCTTTTTGTTGTTTACTCTGTGTATTATACTGCTTACAGATTTGAAATATTTATTGCCAAAGTTGTATCATATTTCTTTGTTACCGTTCATTGGTAAGTTATTTAACTCTATAACATACGAGTATTGCTCTGGCAAAAGTGTTTTTTTGTGCATTTCCTCAATGAATTATACCAAGCAAGTCAAAGCATAACTGTGGACCCAAAAAACCCATTCTGTCTGTCAGCCAACTGAATCATAAGGCAAAATGGCCCCTTAGACAAGCAGTAAATTTTACATCTGATAAAAAGTTTTGACCTGTGACAACAGCCTGGGTGGAATGTGCAGGCTGACATAGGTCGAAAGTTTTTGCAAATGCATGAAACCACCTTTTCACAGAACATTACACATTTGTATTTATGTTTATGATCTCTGTTAAGTTATAAGCATTCTGTTTTTACAGATCATGTAGATGAAGATCATACTGCATAAAACTTACAGTTTTGGTCTGTATTCTCCAACCATTCTTGAGAGTATTCCTTGTCTAATTCTAGATTTAGAAAGCAACATACCTTCTGATTGGCTAAACCATTTGGTGTAGCCAATCAGAAGGTATGTTACTTTCAAATTTAGAAAATTCTGGAGGATAAGAGTAAGGATGTTCTTATGAATGGTTGGTGAATACAGACCCTGGCTATCACTGTTAATTTATGTTTTCAAACTTTGAAGCATCTCAGTAATTTTTTATTTACATCTTTATTAAGAGCAGTCTGTGGCTTAATCTTTGGCCCATATTATTAAATCAAACTCCAGACCTTTACTGCACAGTCCCAATTTTTAACAGGCCAGAGAAAAAGGCTTTCGGGTAAAAGACAATGACACACTATGGGTAAAAGACAAAAGTGCTGGCTACCGGCATCTTTTCCTTGTACCACAATTTTATCAGCCCTGTCTAAAAATTTTGGTTCTCTTTGGAATTCTTTTCTTTGGAAATAGTCAACTGCTTAAGCATTTAACCCATTACCACACAATCCCGACTTTTGACGACCCTGAGAAAGAAGCCTTTTGAAAACACTGTAGGAAAAGGAGAAAATGCTGGTAACCAACATTTTCTCCTTTTCCCTCAATGTTTTCTACCCTTCTCAAACCAAATTTCAATTTTTCAGTCACATTTATTTTGTCGCCTGCAAATGCATTGAATTTGGTCCAGTCCGAAAATTTGTGGTTTGGCAAAGGGTTAATGTGGAAGAGTTAGTAATGTGTTTAGTACTTGGTAAAATCTCAAATGAGGAGCTTTGTATTTACCTTTTTACCATGCATTCACATCTTCAGCTTATCCAGTTTGAAAGCATTTGGGGACAACATACTTATTTAATCACATATGATTCAGACGACGTGGTTTGTTAGAGAAAACTAATTTTTTTCCTTCTTTTCCACATTGTTTTCAAAAGCTTTCTTTGTTAGGATTGTTAAAGAAAGGAATTCGACGCAAAGGTTAGGAATAGCCTATATACTCAATGATGAGTTTTTCACAAAGAGAACATTTTGTTCTTTAACTCTTTACCACACAACAAAATTTTGGACTTGTCCAAATTGAAAGCATTTACAGATGACAAAATAAATGTGAATCAAAAATTGAATATTGATTTGGAAAGGGTAGAAAACATTGTGGGAAAAGGAGAAAATGCTGGTTACCAGCATTTTCTCCTTTTTCCACAATGTTTTCAAAGGCTTTCTTTCTCTGGGTCGTTAAAAGTCGGGATTGTGTGGTAAAGAGTTAATGTTTAACATTTTTCTTGAAGTTATAAGTTGAAAATAAACAAGAACTAATTAATACAAGAGAGCAATTGTTAAAGTAACAATAAAGGCCAAAAGTAAACATAGGGGGTGTGTGAATGCATTTAAATCTGTATTACTAGTATACCTTTTGAAAATATGGAAATTCTTGTGAAGATGACAATTTGTTGTTGTACAGCTGGTCCAAGTGTCAGTTGCTGACAGAGAAATTTATTTTGAACTTAGGTTAAAACCTGCCAGGTAGATGTGTCTTGTTTACCTTTTGCTTGATATTTAAATTAAAATTCTTTTTTTCTGTCAGCGACAAACACATGGCCCAACCACACAATAGCATGCTGTCATCCTGACAATATTTTCCATACTTTTAAATGGTATAATTTAAAAGTATTATGGCACCTGTTTGATATTTTGGCCTTAACTAGGCTTTCAGTTAAAAGGTTTTTTTTTTTTATTATTTAAAATTGAAGCATTTGTTTCACCAATATTCCTAACATAAGAAAGTAGAAATTTAAACTGTGAGTTCCAGACTCTTTACTAAACTACAAAATTTTTAACTTGTCTAAATTGAAAGCTTTTGCAAGCTGCAAATTAGACATTGCTCTAATAGTCAGAATATTTCACCGAAAGAGTAGAAAACATTCTGGGAAAAGAAGAAAATGCTCATAACAAGGATTTTCTACTTTTTCCACAATGTTTTCCAATGTTTTTTTCCAAGAAAGAGGATTGTTTGGTAAAGGGTCAATGGCATTGAGCTATTATCTACTGTGAGATGATTATTGTCAATGAGTTACCTCTGATTGAGATAAGGTGTTTGTGAGTGACAATCAGAGATGACAAATAATTGAAAATCTAATTTCAAGGATAAATCTTATCTGTTTTTATCGCCACTGGCCAAAGGCCAGCAGGCCTATGTCATGGCCCGATGTCCATCGTGCGTCCATCTGTCCATTTGTCTCTGCATCCGTTGATGTGTGCATTAACTTTTGTTTCAAACATCTTCTTTTCTGGAACTACCTACCCAATTTTGATGAAACTTCACAGAAATGGTCCTACCTTGGTCCTCATTAGAATTCCTTGAAAGAATTTGACTCCTTCAAAAACTCTTGTTGCCATGGCAACAAAACTGAAAAATATTGAAAATCTTGGAAAATCTTCTTTGAAACGATAAGGCCTAGGGCTACCAAATTTTGCATATAGCTTTATCCAGTGGACCTCTACCAAGTTCCTTCAAATAATAGCCTTGGGGTTGAAATTGGCCAAGTATTGTAATACTTTGGATTCATATAATTTCGTTGGTATGAAATTTCGTGGATTTTTCAAATTCGACATTTTCGTTGGACCGTAAATTCGTTGATTTTCCATTTCCAAAAGAAAAAAAAAAATTTGTATAAAAAAATCTTAACTGTCCATTAATAAAGTGTGTGAAAGAAAAAAAATAACAAGACGGGACTTGATCGATGACAAGTATACAGGTATCGAGTGTAAAGGGTGTAAAGTTTATGACACTTATCTGATAATCTAATCGCCGGTCTCAAGTCTATCAATTAAGACATTCATAATTATTTACAATTTACACCGTTATTATTTAATCCTGTAGTCACAGTTTACAATCAGATTTTAAGCCGTAAAAGATACGACGACGTTTTCAGAATCGTCTGCCTTGAAACTGCTGTCTTCCGAAGCTACCCTTCCAACATGTCTGGGTCACTTAGGAAAACAAGACTGCTTGTCGCATATTCGCCGATATATTGTGACAGATGGAAAGAGATCTTTTGTTTAGAGCTCGAGTCATTACTGAAACCATACGTTTTACCTTGTTGTCCAAAAGTGTGTCCGAAATAGTAAGTGTGAATTCAGACAAATTTGCATCTAGATCTATATTTAGAACAAAGCGTGAAGGGTCAAAATTGTAGAGAACCGAAGTTTCGGCTTCCATTCAATCTTGTGCGACTTCCAAAAGTTGCTTTCTTATATGAGCTTGTTCAACTGCATGGGATAGATCGACGATCAGACTTCAAGGTCTGTTTAGTCTGACACCGTCCAATAACACGCCATCTTGTCATCACCAAATTCAATATTAGAACGACCCAAGTATAAAACAAGCCGTCCGTCAACATGATTTATGCCTGTCGCAGGTACACATGCGTTTGCAGTAAAATTTTGATTTGGGGTTGATCTATGACGTAACGTGTAGGTCATTCGAGCAAGAGGGTTGTAAAACAAATCGACTGCTGAATGCAATACTATGCTAAGTCACTTTTTTCCAAAAATGGGTTTTTGTCATTATCATTTATGTTTTTTATCATTACAGGTTTTGGCAAAATTTCAGATTTGAAATCAAAAATTTTTTTTAGTTATTCTTAATTTCCATAATATTCTATCTCAAAACATGATTTTTATTTCCTGCAATACAATTCCAAGTCAACATAGAATAGTATTGCTTGAAAAAATGTACAGAAAATTATAATTTTTTTACTGCAATACTATTCTATAACAAAAGTGTACTTATTTTGTATTGATTTTTCTGCTAGTGTACATCATAATTATTTACTCATTAGATATCATAAATGACCAGCTTTCATCATGAAGAGCTATTCATGACATCTTTTTGTATGACTTTAAGATTTACAAACCTGTCATTACAAGATTTGGTCTTCAAAGAAAAATATTTTAGCAACTGTAAGACCAAATTCATACAACAAGATTCAAAGCCTTTCTTACATCTGGTAAAGGAAAAACTACCAATTATTGTTTTCCTCCTTTTCTTTTTCCTTACTTTTAGTCTTTCCATTTTTAAAGCATTATCAGAAATAGCCCTTTCAATTAATGACAAATCGAATTCTAGAAACAATTCACTTCTCTAAGCTTTATCATAACCCTTACTAAAACAATTCTGAGGTTTCAAGACTCTGAAAAAGAAAGCTTTAGTAAACATTATGAGAAAAGAAAAACTCGCAAGTCGATGCATTTTCTTTTTTTTCTGACTATTATTTTCTGTGAATTCTTTTAACTTGAACAATTCTGAAGTTTTGACCCAATTGATAAGATTATAATACCAATGTACTTTCAATCAACTTCCTTGCTTGAATTTCAAAAACTAATAGTCTATTTTAACATTTTCATCCCTGTACTATACTGAACAAAATGGATGCTAACTGCTGGCCCTAAAAAATTAATGCTTTTCAAAATATTGTGGAGAAAGACAAAAAGAAGTAACTGACTTTTTCTCTGTTTTTCTTTCTTCTTTCAAATAAAAAAAAATTTTGACCTCATTTAATGCATTGTGCCTATTGATATAGGAAAAAAAGTCAGTGTTATTTCTTTGAAGCATACCATTTGTTTATCCCTTCATCACACAATGATCACTTTTAATAACCTTAAGGAAGAAGACTTTTGAAAACATTGTTTTCTACTCTGTCAAAGAAAATTATGTCATTTTAGCCACTATGACATGCTTCCAATTTGGACAGATATAAAACTTTACCATTTAGTAAAGGGTTTACATAGTTTAGACAAAAAAATACATGATGTTAAAGCAGTTTTGCGGAAAATGGAAACAGAGTTGGGCATAATGCAATTACTGCAGTACTTTATTTATTACTTTAAGCCAACCACATGGGACAGTGCATCTATAGACAAAATTCTTAAAGAAGATGACCTTCTGTACAAGAGAATTACAACTCAATCTGTGTCAAATACCTGACAACAGAATCTGATGATATACCAAGAGATGTGGCTTATTGTTTCAAATTTCTGTATGGACTGTTGCCCTAATTCTCAAACAAAAGAATCATTATAATTAAAAGATGCTATTACCAAAATCTTTGGGACAGAAACAGTAAATCTTGGATGGGCTGCATCTTTAGAAAGGGTTGCACATGCTACTCAAGTGCCTTTTTTAAATCAAATCATGCATTCTATTTCTTTGATTCCCATAGGCATGATAAAAATGATATATGTGCTCCAAATGGCAAAGCTGAAATGACCTCCTATAGTAATGCAAGGTCCTGGTGTGTTTTTTTCAGAAAATTAGTATTATTCCTAAACTTGAAAGACAACAAACAGTTTGAGATCTAATAAGCATGTGCAAACCAAATATTTTGTAAATGTGGACCCTACTGACGGTGTATCCTGCAACTTTTGACATAAAATGAGAGATTTTTAAAAGAAAAATAAGTCTGTTATTGTGGCTTATAATTAGAGACCTTCCAGCTTCACTTTTTCATGATGAATAATGCAGTTTCTTAGAAGAATGGTTTAGCTAGGTCCAGGAGTAATACAAGCACATATACCGGTAGTTTGTATCATAGCCACCATTTAACTCTGTACCAGATAAATGTAACATACTTCAATTTCAAAGCCAATTGCTGAAAACAAACGGTTACCAGCATTTTTTTTCTTTTTCACAAAATGTTTCGTAAAGCCTCACGCCATTGAGCTACAGACTTGATACCCTACAATACAGGTCTTCTGCTTTTTCAGTGCTCTGCAGGTACTAAAAGCAAGACAAGCATTAGCTATAAACACTAACATAATCAACCTTTTAACAACATTTTTCTTTTCTTGCAATGTAAGAACATGCGCAGATCGAGATATTTTTCTCAGGGCAGGTCCCACCAAAAACGCACTCGTCTTATTATATGATACTTTAATTGATTTCCGGATTTCAGCTGATGTTAGCCGTTTATAAGAAAAGTCAATGTTTCCAGTTCTAACCATGAGGAGTTCTCCACATTTAGAATTTTTTTTTTTTAAATTCATTTTCATAACCAAATTTTTGCCAAAATCCCGGGGGGGGGGGGGGTTCCAGACCTAAAAATTCATAGTGTTCAAGTTACAGAGATTTGAATCTGTAAAGAACAGGGCTCTGTTTTACCAAGGAACTTACAAACAAAATTTGCATAAGTTTTACATGAATATAGTAAAGTGACTTTAATCTGCTACGAGACACATGAAAACTATCATGACAGTTTTCATGCGTCTCATGGCAGATTTATGCCACTATACTATAGTTACGTAAATCAAACACAAATTTTGTTTGTAACTAGTGAAACGGGCCCTTGTATTTATTGAGCAACTTCTCATTGAACATTATGGATAAATGTTAAAGGTTTCATAAGTTTTGCAAAGTACTTCCTTTCATTACACTTGTTTCTATATTCCAGTGTGGCAAGGCAAGACATACCCCTTCTAATGGCATTTTCTGGGTACTTTTCATTTCATGAAAAAATAATTTTAAGTCTCTTTCCTTTTTTATCATACAATCCCGACTTTTTATGACCCCTAGGAGGACGCCTATAGAAAACATTGTGGGAAAACTTACAGAAGAAAATGCTGGTAACCATTATTGAAGCCGGGAAGTTAGTTTGGAGTGTCTCTGATCAGCATGTAAAACTGGCATTTGTTATATCAAGGCTTTAAATGTAAGTGAATAATATGCTGTGGTATACTTCACTGTTTAAGACATGAATGCACCATTTTATAAGTTATGATAGTTTAAGTTGCTGACCAATCAAAGATACACAAGTTTTAACTATCAATCATTTTTGAAACCAGGAGTAAATCTAAGAATAAGTTGCCTTGCTTTTGATCAGAACACACTGCAAAAGGGTAATTTTATCATTTACACACCCTTGATTTAATTCTGTACACTGTAACTTGATGCAAGATACTCAGTATGATTTTCCTTGGACATCATATTTTGCTGCAGGGTGTCAAAAAAAGGGCAAGACATCTAGATAGCAGGCAGGGCTTCTAGAAAGGGAGGCAGGGCACCAAATTGCCCTTCTATTCCCAGCTAGCTGAAACACTTTAATGTATTGCAGACAAGGACTGTGCATAATATGCAACCTAAATATGCCTCTAGGGTCTAGCTTAAGTTTCAAAGTCATTTTGAGAGAAGCATTAATTTCATTCAATGAGCAAGACCTGTATTTGACCATTTTGGTTTCTACTATACTGTATTGACAAGGTTATAATGTTCAGATTGTAAGAGTTGCAAGATGAGATTATATCCAAAGGAGATGCAATGAATAAAATTTATCAAGTTATACAGTAAGAATCAGTAAGATTAAAGTTTATGTAGTGATATTTTAGTGAATTTGTTTCATTTCTTCCTGTTTATCTATTTCATCTCACATTTTTAAAGATTATTTTGTTTAAAAACAATTGCCTGAGAGCCATTTTCTACCTAAATGTAGAAAATAAAACAGTATTGCAGTAAATATTTCTTAGATTTTTGAGTGCAATATTGTTTTATTTCAACTTGGAATAGTATTGCGGGAAAAAAATTACTTCAAAATGGACAAATTTTGCCTGCAATACTATTCTAAGTCCAAAAAACCATTTTTTTCTCTTACTGTCTAAATGTATAACAAAATGAATGTATAACTGTAACTAATACATAACACACTAAATCATGTGAAAATTTCAAATCATTCTCACTTTTATTAAAAAAATAAAAATGTTTTTTCCTTCTCCTGAAAAATCATGAAAAATGACTTAGCATAGTATTGCGTTCAGCAGTCGAAATGGTTGTTGCACTAATTTACGACTGTTTTACCCTACGAAATCTATTGTCACATTGCGTTTAGAAATGGCTGTTTCAAAAACACCTGGCCAGTCGTGTCACATGTTTTGTGTAGTCGGAAGAAATTTGGTTTGGCTGTTTGCAAAAAAAAATCCTCGCAGCTGAAATGCAACAGTAAAAAAATAAGCATGGATTACTTGACTCGATGCGTGTAGGTAATTTTTCAACAGTGTTTATGCCGTCGTCGCCGGGATAACAAAAAAAGAAATGAAGTTAAGGCAATGGAGAAATCACTATTTTTACTCGGTAATTGTTAAGTCTCAACAAAATCTTTATAGGAACAAATAATCTAGGGCGTAAATAATTTCTGTTCTATAGGGAGTGGGTACATTTTAACGTAAGCGTCGTCATGTTCGTTATTAATGCAGCCGAACCAAACTAAGTTGAAGATGGCCAAGGACCTATCTTTTGTCGGAAACTTGAATTCGTGGACTTACCTACCCACGAAATCAACGAAAATTAGTACTCAACGAATATTAATGGTTTCACAGTATCTGGCTTGTAGTGTTATTACTTAATAGCCAGTGGAGTGATACAGGGCCATCATGGCCCTCTTGTTTTTTGTTACTGTTGTCATGGAAATATAAAGCTGATACCTTTATTGTAGAGTTTGAATAGTAGTGAAGCATCAACCCACGCTTTCCTAAACCCTATACCAGATGACAATCTTTTAATCTTGTCCAAATTGAAAGGATTGGCAGATTAAAATTTCATTGTTTGCTCAGATGGTGCAATTTATATGGTAGGGTAGTAAACATTGTGGGAAAAGGAGAAAATGCTGGTTACCAGCATTTTCTCCTTTTCCCACAAAGTTTTCAGAAGGTTTCTTTCCCAGTGTCGTTAAAAATCGGTATTGTGTAATAAAGGGTTAATTTATTAAATGTGTTACTAGATTCATAGTACAAAAACACCTGTGAGTGAAGTGGTGCACCAACATTCAAATATCCTTTTTTGACACAAAATGTTGGGGTCAACTCAGTAAAATAATGAACTTTGGTCTTTTGACTCTTTACCAAATGACAAAATTCTAGGTTTGTCCCAATTGAAAGCACTTGCAGACAACAAAATAAATGTAACTCAAACATTGAAAGTTCTTTCTATAAGAGCAGAAAGTATTGTGGGAAAAGGAGGAAATACTGGCTACCAGCATTTTCTCCTTTTCCAGCATTATTTTCGAAAGGCTTCTATCCCAGGTCATAAAAACCAGAGATTGTTTGATTAACTCTTTACCACACGAGAAAATTTTAGACTGGTCCAAATTGAAAGCATTTGCAGACAACAAAATAAAGGTGACTGAAAAATTGAAATTTGTTGTGGGAAGGGTAGAAAACACTGTGGGAAAAGGAGAAAATGCTGGTTACCAGCATTTTCTCCTTTTCCCACAGTGTTTTCAAAAGGTTTCTTCCTCAGGGGCGTCAAAAGTAGGGATTGTGTGGTAATGGGTTAACTGGGTAAAGATTGTTTTCTCTGTTGAGTTTAGTCTAAAATTTTATGTCAACCTCGGATATGGGAATGTTTCTAAAGTCTTGTAGTGTAAGGTGAAAGGTGTCTCAAATAATAGATTCAAATGAAGTCTGAAACTGAATCTGTTTGCAGATTTTAACAAAATGAAAGACTAAACTTTTTTAAGACTAAACTTTTTTGGAGAACCTAAAGTGTAGAGTTTAGACACCGATGAAGGGTTGTTTATTTGACAAAGCACTAAAAGTTAAAAGGTTTGCCACAGCCAATGGTAATTTTATCTACTTGTTCGGTAAATTAGTTAACTCTTTACCAAACGACAATATTGTAGACTGGTCCAAATTGAAAGCACTTGCAAAGTGACAAATCATATGTAACTCAAAAATTGAAATTTGTTTCCAGCAGGGTAGAAAACATTGTGGGAAAAGGAGAAAATGCTGGTTACCAGCATTTTCTCCTTTTCCCACAATGTTTTCAAAAGGCTTCTATCTCAGGGTCATTAAAAGTCGGGATTGTGTGGTAAAGAGTTAAGCTTTTCTACATAAAAGAACCGTACAATCTTACACTTCTAAAATTAGAAATGATTTCAACATATTTGATCCATGCTGTCCATGCAGTATTTGGCCACGCTAGTCACCATGATTATAATATGGGTCGATGGAACCTATTTTTTCCGACAACTATCACGAGATACACAACTTACAAATGTTTAGACTGTTTCGATATTTCAGCCTTTGCCTTCATCAAGACATTAGATGTAAAATTGATGAGATAGAATGGGTCTTTCACATGCAGGAAATTAACCAATGGCAAACAATGTCAATCTAGGTCACACTGCACAGGCTGACCTAGATTGAATCTTTTTGCAGGTGCATTTAACACCCTTTTCATAGAACGTGGCTCTTTTTGTTCTAAACCCTTTACCACACAATCACGACTATTGACGACTCTGAGGGAGTAGCTTTTTGAAAACATTGTGGAAAAAGGAGAAAATGCTGGTAACCAGCATTTTCTCCTTTTCCAACAATGTTTTCTATCCCGCTAGGAACAACTTTCAGTTTTTTAATTAAATTTATTTTGTCGTCTGCAAATGGTTTCAATTTGGATCATTCTAAAAATTTGTTGTTTGGTAAAGGGTAGTACCATTCATATGGAAAACAGCTATTGTCAATATCACATTATCCAAAAAAAGGTTGCTATGGTTGAAAATGAGTATCACTGTACTATTTTGACCATGCTACATTTTCCATTTTTTTCCTTCATAGAATCACATTTCTAAATCTATAGCTACTCTATTCTCATTACAAAGGGAGAAAATAATTACCTCCCTTTTCAGAAAACTAACAAAAATATCAACAAACAGTTTCAAGATGGACATCAAAGGAATTTCTGGTCCGTTAGAAATGTGCAAAAATATTATATCAGTATAAATCTTCATTTATCTACTAATAAGAACTTTCATTCCATGTTGCACTAGAGGCAGTGGGATGGTAATACCTTAATTCCCGATGTACAAAATTAATATACCCTTTCCAAGATATTTCAGCAGATGTTTTAATTGCTTATGCCTGCAGACAGAGCTGCTGGTCCTGCTATGTTTTCCGTCTCAGTCCTTTTTCAAAGTGGCAAAGTTTTAGGCTGTTTTTTCCTGAAAGTCTTTACAGAATGACAGAATATTGTTGTGGTTCCAGTGAACCCTGAGAAAGAAGCCTTTTGAAAACATTGTGGGAAAAGGAGAAAATGCTGGTAACCTTTTCCCCCAATGTTACTCTATCCTTCACAAAACAAATTTCAGTCACTTTTGTTTTGTCATCTGCAAATGCTTTTGATTTGGGCAGACCTAAAATTTTGTCATTTGGTAATGAGTTAATACAGTAAAACCTCTCCTCCCGACCACCCCGGCAGTACGAGCAACCCGCTATTAAGAACGAAATACGAGACCCCGCTATTCCGAAATTACGACCACCATTTTCAGTACCAATATGAATTTAACTGTGGATCTTAACCCCGAGAAATGACTGCTCGATTTCCATAACATTCTTTACAACTAGCTCATATCACACGTCTGTAATCGCAAACCATAGACTGTGCCACATGTACGAATATTCTGGGGTCCGATGGAATTGACAATCAATTATCGGTCTGTTGTTTGTCCACTGACCATGGATTGTAACATGATCGTGTTAATTAATCAAGATGGTACTTAACATAATCAAATGACATGTGAATGGATTTTTAAACCACTGATTTGTTTTTCACACAGCAATCAAGTGTTTATCACACGTCGCTGACCTGGATGACAAACATATCTACATTTGGGCGATCAAGATTTATTGTTTATAGCTGACTGATCTATTTAAGGCGTTTTGGGTTTAGATATGATCGAGATGGGATTTTCATTTTGAATTTGGCACTTTACATACTGTAATTATTCCGTAACGATTATGTAATTGTCAACAAATGAACACGAAGACTGTGAGATCGACGATTAGCAGGCCTGTTCGAATGATCTACTCGGATGAAAAAAAAGTAGGGGGAGGGGGATTTTCTTGATGTCAAACATTCAAAGATCAGCACGTATTCGAAAGTCTTTGTTTTAGAATGAAATTCGGCGGTTGGAATATGAGTTCTTAAGACTGCACAAAGTGAAAAAGCAGAAATTCTGTCAGTACTAACATAAGATCCTTTAGTCTTCAATTGCATTTAGTTAATTAATGTACAAACCTATAATTGTTTTAACCCTTTCCCAAACAATCCCTGCTTTATACGACCCTGAGATAGAAGCCTTTAGAAAACATCATGGGAAAAGGGGAAAATGCTGGAAACCAGCATTTTTCCCATTTCCCACAATGTTTTCCACCCATCTGGAAACAAATTTCAATTATTGAGTTACATTTGTTTTTTCATCTGCAGGTGCTTTCAATTTGGACCAATCTGAAATTTGGTTGTTTGGTAAAGAGTTAAATAGGCAATTTTAAATAGGCATGCTTTTACAGCATTATTTATTTATTTAACAAATTCAAGAAAAAATAAAACTTTTCAATGATGAAAATGTTGTCATTTTCATTTGTTTACTTAGGCTTTCCAAAATTAAATACATTTACTATTCACATCATTTAGCCCTGCAAAAGTCTACTAGGCGCCTGGCTTTATATCAAAATGTAGCCTGCATGTGAAACCCGGAAATCAGACCACCCCACTAATAAGACCAAATTTTAAAAGTACCATGAGTGGTCTTAATAGAGGAGTTTTACTGTACTTGAAAGGTTTCCAATAGCCCTCTTCCTCATGGTTGACAAAACAGATTTCTTGAGTAAAGGATTAATGCTGTACAACACAGTCCTGAATTGTAACAACCGTGAGAAAAAGGCTTGTAAAATTGTAAAAACATTGTGGGAAAAGGAGAAAATGCTGATCACCAGCATTTTCTCCTCTACCTGCAAGGTCTTTTGACCCATCACAGAGGAAATTGTCATTTGAGCTAGTAACTGTGAACTATAATTTCTCATTTGCTAATGCTTTTTGTTTGTTAACATACGTTTTGCCATTTTCTAGAAGGTTGAATACTTTAAACTGCTGCTGTTCCCTTTCCCCCAACCTAAAATACTCCCAGTTTGCATGGGAACCACTTATCATTTTTTTTTACCATTAACTATCACAGAATCACAACTTATAATGACACTGAGAAAAAAGCTTTTAAGAAAACATTGTAGGGAAAGGAGAAAGCTTGTAACCAGCATTTTCTCCTTTTCCCAGAATATTTTCTACCTTGCTGACAACAAAATTAAATTTTTGAGTTTCGTTTATTTAGTTGTCTGCAAGTGCTTTCAATGTGGACCAGTCTAAAATGTTTGTCGTTTGGTAAAGAGTTAATATGATGGAGATTTAATGTTGTAGGTTTGTTGTAGAATTGTAAATCATACTGTAATCTGTCAGAAATCCGTAGATGAGTGCATGTTTGTTTGAAAATAGGGGTGACTTATTATTGTTGAACCATCTTTTTGTTAATTCTAGTTTTTCAAACATTATAACTTGTTACCATGCAGCCAACTCCATACGTCTCTTCACTCTTTACCAAACAACAAAATTTTAGACTGGTCCAAATTGAAAGCATTTGCAGATGACAAAATAAATGTGACTGAAAAAATTTATCTCGGGTTGGGAAGGGTAGAAAAAATTGTGGGTAAAGGAGAAAATGCTAGTAACCACAATGTTTTCAAAAGGCTTCTATCACAGGGTCGATAAAAGTCTTGATTGTGTGGTAATGGGTTAATGCCCTTGCAGTGGAGTTTTGTTTAACTTTTTTCCAAATATCATTTTTAGAGTGGTCCAAATTGAAATTGTTTGCAGAAGACAAATTGAAGGTGGCCTAAATGATAAACTGTTCTTGTTAGGATAGAAAACACTGTGTGAAAAGGAGAAAATGCTGGTTACCAGCACTTCCCTCTTTTTCCTCAATGTTTTAAACTCATTTGCTACACAATCCCACCTTTTAACAACCTTTAGAAAGAAGACTTTTGAAAACATTTTGGCAAAAGGACAAAATGCTGGTAATCAGCATTTTCTCTTTTTCCCACAAAAGTTTTCTACCCAGCTGGAATCAAATTTCAATTTTTGAGTTATGTTTATTTTGTCGTCTGCAAGTGCCTTCAGTTTGAACCAGTCTAAAATTTTGTCGATTGGTAAAGGGTTAAGTCAAGATTATGTGGGCTTCAATACGCACAAAGGCGCATTAATTTGGACATTTGTGAAAAGTCTCGCATCAGGTTGTGCAGGCTAATCCCAAATGACACTTTCTGTTTCTATGCAATTTTTTGTCCTGTGCTACTGTAGCAAAAACTCTTATTTAGTCTGAAGCCATAAAGTGCTGTCTTGGATTAGCCAGTGTGGCTTGCACAAGCTGATCTGAGACAACACTTTATGCAAATGTCCAAGTGTCCCTTTTCGTGTATTGCAAGCCAAGTGGTAAATGATTGAAATACATCTTTTTGGAAATGGAACAATTGTTTGATACATGCAATAACTCATTTTTCAAGCAGTGGTCTCCTTATCGGTTTTCCTTTCATTTACATATTTTTCCTTTGTGTCTATTGTACAACTTGTTGATCTAAAAATAGCCTGTATGGTAATGGGTTGAACAGAAACAATTGTGATATCTCTTGCCAATCAGTTGTTTGAGAAATAAATGTTAATTGAAATTTTTATTCTGCTATCTGTTCTTACATATGACAAGAATTATGGCTGGCAAGTTTACTGAATACCAAATGACAAAATTTTAGGCTTGTCCAAATCGGAAGCATATGCAGAAAACAAAATAAAAGTGACTGAGAGTTTGAAATTTGTTTTGTGGAGAGTAGAAAACATAGTGGGAAAAGGAGAAAATGCTGGTTACCAGCATTTTCTCCTTTTCCCACAATGTTTTCTTAAGGCTTTTTTTCTCAGGGTCGTCAAAAGTAGGGATTATGTGGTAATGGGTTAAACATTTGAACATCCTGCCTTCATCATTGTTTGGGAGACCTTGATGTAAAGGTAGAGCATCGGCCCTTTTATAACAAAGGCTTGGAATTTGAACCCCATGAATGGCTGGGTCAGTCTTTTGGGCTACCCACAACCTTTGTGTACAAGTACTGGTAGAAGGTTTCTGGGAAGTTATCATGGGGAACAATTAATCTATTGCCTGCTAAGGGTGTCTAAAGGGTACTTCGGCCAACAGTGTAGATCATGATCAGACTGCACAGAATGTGCATTCTGATCTTGGATTTACACTGTCCAATAAAATGACATCTTTGCTAAATAAAAACTTTTGAAATAGCAAAAATACTGGTTCTTACTATCGGCTGTAACTCCATACCTGATATGCCAATTTGAGGCTCTTCCGAATGAGCAGCAAATTAAGATATGATGTCAAAATATGGACAAATGAGGATACAAATATCTGATTGAGTGGAAAACATTGTGGGAAAGAGGAGAAATTGCTTGTTATGAGCAATTTCTCCTTTTCCCACAATGTTTCCAAAAGCTGTCTGTTGTTGATATGTCACAATAATATGTCACAATGAGTATCTATGGAGTAAAGGGTTAATAAAGAAGAATAAGGGTCATATAAGCTAAGAGAATTTGTTTCACAATTTTTTGTTAACCCATTACCACACAATCCCTACTTTTGACGCCCCTGAGAAAGAAGCCTTTTGAAAACACTGTGGGAAAAGGAGAAAATGCAGGTAACCAGCATTTTCTCCTTTTCCCACAATGTTTTCTACCCTTCCCAGAACAAATTTCTATTTTTCAGTCACCTTTATTTTGTCGTCTGCAAATGCTTTCAATTTAGACCAGTCCAAAATTTTGTCGTGTGGTAATGAGTTAAAGAAATAGATTTTATTTCATCAGTTTGTGGTTAATATTGGGAAATATTTGCTGAAAAAGGGAAAGGTGTGTGAAAATAACGAGTGCTGTATGGCACGAGGTTTTTTTTTGTGGACCTTTCCCTTTTGAGGCAAATATTTCCCCATATTAACCACAAGCTGATGAAATAAATTATATATTATATTTCCTCTGATTATTTTGTCAACAAATGCTACCTTTAAAACTAGTGATCTCAAGTTAATTAAACAGATTTTCTGTAGGAGGAAAATATTCACTGTGACGGGGAAATAATCCCTCCCCCCCAGCTTAAATTACGTCTTTTCTTTACCCATAACATTTCTAAAAATAGACACATGAAATGTAAAATATAGGATTATTCTTTTATCACATAATACTCCTTGTTTTCAATCCAATACAGCAATTAGGAATTTTCTTGTCTCACACACGTGTGAGATAAGAAAATAGTGCTGTATTTGGTCAACACTCTGTAATTCATTCGCTTCATTCTAAAACATTTCTGACCAAGGTTTCTAATTAAAATTTGTGGTCAAAATTCTTGTGATAAAGTTGTTAATTTAATCACTTGTAGACTCAAAACAAAATCAATATATGCAAGTTTCTTTGGACCTTTTCTTCGTTTGTAATGTATCTGTCAAAGTAAGTGCACAGGCTTCATGTAAATTTCACTACACATGACACAGGTATGCCTCTAGTTTAACCCTTTACCCTGTAAGACATTTCTATGGCATATCTAACTGACGCTAAATATCAGCGAGGATGAAGCCGTTTCCTATGTGTACTTGTCTAAAATTATGCTGTTTGGCAAAGAGTTAACCTTTACAAAGACAAATTCTATTATGTGAAACATTTATCTTGTCAAATACATTTTTTATTTTCTGTTTGGGCCTAACCTGCAAGTATGCAAGTAAAAAGTTCATAAACCTGCAGAGTAAATAAATAAAGACATAAAACAGTTTGATACTGCATCTTTCACCCATCTACAGCTCAGGTCATTTAGGTACTTAAAGCTGCAAGTAAAAAGTTCATAAACCCGCAGAGTAAATAAATAAAGACACAAAACAGTTTGATGCTGCATCTTTCACGCATTTACAACTCAGGTCATTTAGTGGACACGGCATGAAATATTGGGGTGAAAGAACAACTTCATCCTAATGATAGTATTGATTCAAAAGATTTTATTCTCCGAAAACAAAATACATAGAAAGCAGCATTTTACAACAAGAATTCATAAAATGATCTCATAAATCATAATGTAATAGCAAACAGATGTATAGAAATTAGTATATATAGTTGTGTAACATATAAAAGTATTCTTCAAAATTACAAAATTAATTCTAACAGGTAATTTTAATGTTATGAAATGTAAATTAAGGTCTGCGGGGGCCCCACACTCATCAATAAACATCATGTTTTTGTAAAGGCTTTTCAGGCAATCTCGGGCAGCTTCCGTCTTATACTATGAGAGTTTGGGGCTGTAGACTAACAAACTTATCAGTAAGTATATCATGTCACGTCAACGTTTTTGTAAAGGTTATTTGGGAAATCTCAGCAGCTTGTCTTTTAACAAACAACAAATTTTAGACTTCCACACTGAAAGAGTTTGCAGACAACAATTTTAAATTTGACGAAAATGGTGGTAAGTTCTCCTAAAGGGTAGAAAACACGGTAGGAAAAGGAGAAATTGCTCGTTACGAGCAATTTCTCCTTTTCCAACAGTGTTTTCAAAAGACTTTGTACTGCAGACACGTAAATATGAGAGTAAGGGATCGTAGACCTTAAACAAGCTTTATGATATACACTAACACAGTCTTATGTGACACCAAAAGCTAGAATCTGCTTTTCTTTAACATGATTTTTCATATATCATAATGTAAAAAGGCTTCTTTTTCATTTTTTTAGATATAAGAATCAAACTCTGAAGTTCTGCTAAAATGACGGAGACATTTTCAATCTGTGCCATAAAAAGTCCTTCATATTACTCTCTACCATGCAACAGAAATTTAAAAAAACTCCAAACTGAAAGTATTTGCAAGCAACAAATGCAATGCACCTCAAATATCATTTCTTTCTTTGAAATGTAGAAAATACTGTGGGGAAACGTTTACAAAAGCTTTCCTCCTCAAGATCACTCAAAGTGGGGAATGTGCAGTACAGATGTAATCTCAAGATTGCTTCGACTTAGTCTCTACACTAACCAGAGAACAATATTCTAGACATAGCATGATGACACCCACACATGAATCTTTGCATTATAAACCCATTACCACACAATACCTACTTTTGACAACCCAAAAAGAATCCTTTAGAAAACACTGTGGGAAAAGGAGAAAATGCTGGTAACCAGCATTTTCTCCTTTTCCCACAATGTTTTCCACCCTTCACAAAACAAATTTCAAATTTTCAGTCACTTTCATTTTGTTGTCTGCAAATGCTTTCAGTTCGGACCAGTCTATAAAATTGTTGTTTGGTACAGAGTTAACTGACCAACATGTTTTTAGACATGTCCAAATTGAAGGCATGTAAAGGTGACACTTTTCATGAAGTTCAAATAATGGGATTTGCCTGTAAATTAGTAAAAAAAAAATATGCAGGAAAGGGAGAAAAGTCTGGTTACCAGCTCAAATGTGGATTAAATGAAGAGACATGTATGTCGAAGGGTACAGGACATTGTGAGGAAATGTATCATTATAACTGAAATTTCCCTGTTTGACAATTTTATGCATGCATTTTTTCCCATTTTGAGGGCCTCTAGGCTCGCCAAGAGTGAAAAAGGAAAAGGAAAATCCTGTAATAAGTGTAAAGATTGCTAAAAGTTTACAACACAGTCATTAACTCTACCAAACAGCAAATTTTTGGACTGGACCAAATTCAAAACATCTGCAGACAACAAATCAAATCTTGGAAAAATTATGATTTCTGACTTTGATAGAGTAGAAAATATTGTGGGAAAAGGAGAAAATGCTAGTTACATGCCTTTTCTCCTTTTCCCAAAATGTTTTCTATAGGCTACTTTCTTAGGGTCGTTAAAAGTTGGGATTGTGTAGTAAAAAGTTAACCTATTACCACACAATCCTGACTTTTAATGAGCTTGATGAGGAAGCTTTTCAAAAACATTGTTGGAAAAAGAGAAAATGCTGATAGCCAGCATTTTCTCCTTTTCCCACAAAGTTTTTTACTCTATCGGAGACAACTTTCAGCACTTGAGCGACATTAAATTTGTCAGTTGCAAGTGCACTGTGTGGCAAAAAATTTGACAACAATAAGATGAAATCTTGTTTGCTTTGCAGCTGACCATTATTGAAAACACTGTGGCAAAAGAAATTGTACAACAATTTCTCCTACGCAATGTATTTTCAAATGCATCAAACCTCAAGTCATACTAATTCAAAATGTTTACAAGGATGCTTTCTAGGATGTCTACTGCACATTTCATTGATAAGTTAACATGCTAAATAAGACAGGTTTCAATTCTGTCCAAAATAAAGTCCACAGCCTCTGATTTCTTCAGTACTCTCGGTACTTTGTATTGATTCGGAGACCCTGTTGTGGTATTGATCATGTGAGAGCGGAGATCAGCAAATGTACCTGGTTTAACTACATACACCTTCATGGAACCAATGCTTCCCTTTCTTCTGAACGAGGAGTACACGTACGATAATGTTCGGAGCTCTTCATCCACCTGTAACAGAAACACAAGCAAGTTCACCTCCTTTTACTTTATCAAATATCTTCCCTTGTTTTCAGTGTAATACAACCATTACAAATTTTCTTGTCTTCTACACATTTGATATCACATTCATGCGACATCATTTTTGACGTTATTTCGTGTGTATTTCATAGAAGTGACACACCTGATCTGTATTTTAAGAAATGTTGTAATGTGATAAAAAAGAATCTGATATTCATGTGCATTTGAGATAAAATTTCATTCAACTTGTCAAGGAAAAATGTTATTAGGCTCGCCAAAGTCTCGCTTAATAACATTTCCCTTGACTTGTTTGACCCTTTACCAAACAAAAGAATTTTTGATTGGTCCAAATCGAAAGCACCTGCTGACGACAAAATAAACATAACTCAAAAATTAAATTTGTTTTGAGCAGGATAGAACTTGTTGTGGGAAAAGGAGAAAATGCTGATTACCAGCGTTTTCTCCATTTCCCACAATGTTTTCAATAGGCTTCTGTCTCAGGGTTGGAAAAACCACGGATTGTTTGGTAAAGGGTTAATAAAATCCTATCACAAAAGCCCATGCACGTCAGATCCTATATATCTGCCTGAAGAACCTCTGGTAATCAGTCTATATGCCTGTTAGTCCATGTGTCCATCAGAAATTTCATGCTGGTTTTATATTTCTAGAGCCTCGGTTTTATTCACTGAACACATTCCACACAAGTGTGCACCTTGATGAAATACAGTGCAGAGCAGGGGTTTCAACCTTAACTCATTACCAAATGACAAAATTTTAGGCTTGTTCAAATCGAAAGCATTTGCAAACAACAAAATAAAAGTGACTGAAAATTTGAAATTTGTTTTGCAAAGGGTAAAAAACATTGTGGGAAAAGGAGAAAATGCTGATTAGCAGCATGTTCTCCTTTTCGCACAATGTATTCTAAAGGCTTCTTTCTCAGGGCTGTCAAAAGTAGGGGTCGTGTGGTAATGGGATAAAGGTCAAGGTCACAGACGAGATTCTACATGTACATGTCTAAAATGCATGATCATTTGATTAAATGCTCTTACTGAAAAGCTTCTGAAAAAATACATTGTTAAAAAAGATCCTGAGGTGTGAAGAAAGTATGTAAACATTGTGTCAAGTATAAAAACCAAGAGGGCCAAGATGGCCCTGGATTGCTCACCAGAATTTTTGAGAGAACCATGCCAATTTTTTTAGCTCACCTGAGCACAACCTGCTCAAAGGGAGCTATTAGGACCACCTGGTGTCCGTCGTGCGTCGTCAACAATTCTTTAAACATCAACTCCTCCAAAACCGCTGGGCCAATTTGGACCAAACTTGGATGGAATGTTCCTTTGGAGGTCCTCTTTGAAAACTGTTCACGGAATTTGATTCTGTCAAAAACTCTGGTTGCCATGGCTACCAAACAGATTTTTCTAAGAAATTCTTTAAAAATCTTCTTCTCTGAAACCGCTGGCCAGATTTTAAAATAATTTCACAGAGATGTTCCTTGGGTGACCCTTTTCAAAAACTGTTCGTGAAATTTTGATCCGTCAAGAAACATGGCTCTGGTGAATCGGGGCTACTTGCACTGTACAGAAATGAAGAAATTCTTAAAAGTTCTACTTCTCTGAAACCGCTGGTCAGATTTTTAAATAACTTCACAGGGATATTCGTTGGGTGACCCTTTTAAAAAAGTGTTCGTGAAATTTTGATCCGTCAAGAAACATAGCTCTGGTGAATAGGGGCTATTTGCACTATATGGAAATAAAGAAATTCTTAAAAATTCTTCTTCTCTCAAATGGCTAGTCCGATTCTGAAATAATTTCACAGATATTTCCTTGGGTACAGGAAAAAGGAATATTCTAGATAAGTTTGGCCCAAAGTGGCTTAGTGGCGTAGGAAGAGTTGATGTTTAAAGAATTGTTGATGACGCACGACGGACACCGGGTGATCCTAAAAGTGAGACGGATAACGCAAGACGCACGACGGACAACGGGTGATCCTAAAAGCTCCTCTTGAGCATGTTGTGCTCAGGTGAGCTAAAAATGGACCTGTAAAAGAGCAAAGGTTATCAAAAACTTACAGGAAACCCGTTTTTGGCTTGTTCATCTTTCTCTAATTCTATGAAAACATGGTAGCATGGCTCCTTTTCTCCTTTCCCTGTGGGTAGAGGTACAAGCATACAAATCTGCAGTTCATTATGTTGCTCTTTAACCCATTACCACACAATCCTTATTTTTAATGCCCCTGAGAAAGAAGCCTTTAGAAAACATTGTGGGAAAAGGAGAAAATGCTGGTAACCAGCATTTTCTCCTTTTCCCACAATGTTTTCTACCCTTCACAAAACAAATTTCAAATTTTCAGTCACTTTTATTTCGTCATCTGCAAATGCTTTCAATTTGGACCAGTCTAAGATATTGTCGTTTGGTAATGGGTTAACAAACAACAAAATTTTTCAAACTGATCCAAATTAAAGGAATTTGTACATGACAAATGTAATGTAGCACACTGAATAGGAATTTAAGGAGAAAGATTAGAAAACACTGTGGGAATAGGAGAAAATACTGGTCAACAGCATTTTCTCCTTTTCCAACAATGAATTCAATTGTTGTCTTCCACAAGGTCATCTAAACCTTTACTCCATAGATACTCATTTCTACACATTGCTTGTATGAGCCTTTGGAAAACATTGTGGCAAAAGGTGAAATTGCTCGTGACGAGCAATTTCATCTTTTGCCACAATGTTTTCTACACAGTCAAAAGGTGTCACATACACATAAGAAATGGCTTCATCCCTACTGTTATTTAGGGTCAATTAGAGATACCATAGAAATGACTTATGGGGTAAAGGGTTAAGCTTTGGATTGTTCAGTATTGGGTTAACATTTTTCTAACTAACAAAACTGTAGACTCACCTTATTTGAAAGCATTAGTATACAGCACATTTAACTTTGTGTAGATGATAAATTTTGCCTGTGAATGGGCAGAAAATATTGTGGTGAAAGGAGATTAAGCTGGTAGACAGCATTTTCTCCTTTTATCACAATATTTTCAAAAACCTTTTGAATCTCTTGTTAAGGAGTTGACTGAGGTTGAACAAAAAGTTAAGCCTGGCTAAAAATGATGTTTTGGACAGATTAGAAAGATTTGTGGAAGAAGGAGAAAAAGCTGTTATGCCCATTTTCTCCTTTTCCCAAAGATGTGTTCAAAAGCTTTCTTTCTACCTGTTGTTAAAATTCAGGATTGAGTAGTAAATGGTAAACAATAAACAAGCAAACAAACAAATCTTCACTTTAACTTCGGATTTTAGAACTCAACAGAACTGTCAAATTTCTACAAAAGAATTGAAAAGGCAAACAAAGATTTTCAGGGTCTGAAAAAGATAGAAATTGTTGAAACCCCAATATCCTCTAGTGACCAATAGGTCTGTGTTTGCATACCTTTTTTAGATTTGTCCACCATCACACTCTCTGTGCAGCAATAATCCACCAAATTCACTTTACTTTTCTGTACAGCGTTGCAGACTGCCTGATAAAATGCTGCTTCTGATGTCTTCTCTCCTCGTACATTCAGGAACTGACCTTGTCTGAAAAGAGTGAATGTAGAGAAATGTATGAGGAAGATAAAACATTTGTCACAGTATAACAATAGCTGCCAAAGTAAACAAGGCGGGGTTACAGTCCACTTCAATTTAAATCCTAACATTCAAAAGTATATAAATTGTTGTGAAGATAAAAATCTGTCATTGCATGATTAGTCCGTGCAAAAGTTCCAAAGGTAGATTATAATCTGCCGGGTCACTCTCTTTTGGGCAAAAACATTTCACTTTTGGTCAATTTTCTGTAAGCCAAAGAACCAGTCAAGCTTCTGTTGATTATCAGACAAAATGAATTTTACAGATCTACTGTTTTGTGATGACTTTCTTGGTTTTGTGCATCACGGAGATAGAGAGGATATTTGTTTTTTTTTCGGTGAATGATCGAAATTTATTTCATCAAGTGGACATGATTGGTAATATTTTCACGAGTGGTGCAGCCACGAGTCAAAAATATTACCAATGGTGTTCACGAGATGAAATAAAATTTGATCTTTCACCGAGAAAAAACAAATATTCTATTTATTTCATGCTTTTAACCCTTTCTTGGAGGAGCTTTATCAAAATCCAGTACAGTTCTTTTCTGTAATTCCCCGTGCCGTTCCCCTCCCACATAGCAACGTATTACAATATTACGTCAAGCGCGAGAAATGTAAGGTAAATGACGTCATATTTCCCATCTGGTTGTCAGGCATGCTCAATTGTCCTAGGCAACAAGAACATAAATTGGTACTTTCACTGGTGGTACCAGTGCAAGATCGAAAAATATTTTCACTACTGTTTCTTGATATCCTACCAGAAAGCATGAAGTAAGTATTGAGCCCCTTTTGTCAGAGCATGGCGAAATTGAAAGCATTTGCAGACGACAAAATAAATGTGACTGAAAAATTTAAATTTGGTTTGGGAAGGGTAGAAAACATTGTGGGAAAAGGAGAGGTGCTGGTTACCAGCATTTTTTCCTTTTCCCACAATGTTTTTTCAAAAGTTTTTTTTTCCTTGGGGTCGTTAAAAGTCGGGATTGTGTGGTAAAGAGTTAATGTAGATCATTATGATGATTTCTGTCTTTTATAAGGTAGAAAACATTGTGTTACTTATCCTATCAAAGACAAATTCCCATTCATTTGGGAAACATTTAAGTTGTCATCTGAAAATGCTTTCAGTTTCGACAAGTCTAAATTAAAAATTTTCCGTCATATGGTAAACATTTAAAATGAACGTTTTTGTTTTTTTTTTTTACTGATGTTCACTGAATATCTATTTCAGACAATAATGAGCTTTTAGAGTATGACAACAAAGTCACATCAATTCCTACCTGAACTGGAATTCTATGACAGGACAAGTGTTGTGAAATCCAACCACTTTAATTACATCTCCAAATCTGTACCTGTACAGTCCACTAGCATTGGTAATTACCAGCTCATAAACCTGATCCACTTTGGCCTGAAAGGCAGAATGTACACTTCATTAACCCTTTACCAAACGACAAAATTTTAGACTGGTCCAACTTGAAGCACTTGCAGATGACAAAACAACTGTAACTCAAAAGTTGAAATTTGTTTCCAGCAGGGTAGAAAACATTGTGGGAAAAGGAGAAAATGCTGGTTACCATTTGTTAACATTGTAGGAAAAGGAGAAAATGCTGGTTACCAGCATTTTCTTCTTTTCCCACAATGTTTTCAAAAGGCTTCTATCTCAGGGTTATAAAAACCAGGGATTGTTTGGTAAAGGGTTAAATAATAATATGCTTACTAGCGTTCAGAATAATTTTATTACTAAGATATCACCCATTTCAATCAAACCATTAATTTCGATTCATTGAACTCTCTGTGTGCTCTGATCATTGTGATTTGCACTCTTCAAAAACACTTTAAGTTAAGCAAGAACTCAGTTATTTTACAGAGCTCCAGATAGAGGGAGTGATTTTGATTTCAAACTTGAAAATATTAATTATTCTCCATGAAACCCTATGTTATGGGTACTCATTAGAATCGTCTCATTGTTCAATATCGTCAATAACAACAAAGACATAACATAGAGTTTATTTCATCAGCTTGAGGTAATATTTGCCGAAAAAGGGAAAGGCATGCGAAAATAACAAGTGCTGTAATTTCCTCTGATTATTTTGTCAACAAATGCCACTTTTAACAGTAGAGCAAAAAAAAGTACTTCTGGATTTTCGGCAGGAGGAAAATATTCACTGTGACGGGGAAATAGTCCCCCCCCCCAGCTTAAATTATAACGTTTCTTTACCTGTAACATTACTAAAGGTAGACACATGAAATATAATGTAAAATGTTATAGTTTTAGTACAAGAAAAAGTTGATGCAAAGCATCAAAGTCGCCGCAAAAAAATTGTTTAATGCTTCAAGAAAGCCAGGGCAAGTAAGTAAATGTCAGTTTTCATCAGCAGATTTTTTAACACATTATGAAATTATGTGAATAGTAACCCATATCAAAACTTGTCTTCTGTTACAGTATCTAATACCCTAGCACAGCGCTCTCTTAGCTCTTTTCCAAACGAGACAAATACCAGACTCTTCCAAATTCAAAGAGTTGGCAGATGACAATTTAAAAAGCTGCAAAAATGGTGGAAAATTCGCTAGCAGTGGGAAAAAAGTATTTAATAAAAAAGAAAATGCTTATAACGAGCAATTTCTCCTTATCCAACATGTTTTGACAAAAGAATTTGATAGCACACATGTGATAACCCGTGTTTGTTTGGGAAAGTGGTGAAAGCAGGGCTAAGTTACTAAAATGTTGCTGTCCTAGGAAAGTATGATTCAAGAGGACGTAAGTTTGCAAGGCATGCTTTCAATTTAAACAAGTCTAAGACTATAGTGTTTGGTGAACAGTGCTCATAAAGAATCATGGTTTTGCATCGCGCTTTATCATTATGAACAACACAGCGAAAAAGTGGCCTCTCTCAAGATTTTTTCCACAAATTAAATTTATGCAGAGCTCGTTGAGAAATAAGCAAAGGAGTTCTAAACTATCTTTGTTGTAAAAACTAAACTTAGAAATAAGTAACCAATAATGGTCAGATACAATCATAACCATCATACCCGTTCTTCGGCAGAATTTAGCACAATTTCAGCAATGCACAATTTTAACAGTGGTCATTCAACAAAAAACACACAAATAGTAGGAAAAACTATCTACAAAATAATCAAAATGATTATTAAACCTGTGTACGAAGGTTGTACGAAACGACCAACTGGGTACGAAATGACCAAAATTGAAAGTATAAGTAGGTACGAAATGACCAAAATCGTACGAAATGACCTAGGTACGAAATTAACAAGGTACGAAATGACTAGAAACCTGTACATCCTTGACCAATGGAAACAAGGCATTTATGTGGACGAGTCCATTTCTCACGAATAGCGACAATAAAAGAAATAATTAGGCGGTTTTTTGATGTTGTAAGTATTGATAGAACAAAAATAGTATCGTATTGAAATTTCGTAGTTTAAGAATGAATTAAAAAGCCAGTTTAAGGCGAAGTAACGTTAGAAAGATTCCTTTTTAACCTAACACCCCTATAAAAACGAAATTCCCACTATCCATGTCCTAACTCGAAAAACTATTAAAAATATAGTCGCGCGCTTCTGCGCGGCGACTAATAACAATGACAACAATGCCTGGGTTGACACAATAATTGGATGTTTCCTTCGAAAACAACCGAGCTAAAAACACAGAATTACTTATAGTACATAATGCCTTTTTCTTACTATTTAGTATGCATACAAAAATTTTCACAATACAGCACACAAGATCACCCTGACCTTGATCTACATAGTTTAGAAAAGCCAGTCTGATCTTCATTCACATTGTCTTTAAACAGAAAGTTTCCCTTTGCACTCCAAAACCTGTAAAAACCAACTTTTCTCACCTCTTCCAAGAAAACAGTTTTTGGTTGCTCTTCCTCACAGTTCTCAATAGGTATCAATTCAAAGAACATGGAGTTTGGCTGTAACAAGTATCTGCTTGGTCGTTCTAGTGGCCAGATGTTGATACCCAAAAGTCCTTCAGAAGCTGCATACAATGGTGAATAAATGGGTGTGCCTTTACAATATACATCTCTCAGTCGTTGTCCATAGTGTTCAAATGTGCCAGAATCTGCTGTCATCACAAAGTTCAACTTGGGCCAGATCCTTTTTGACAAGCCCTCTAAGCCGAGGTTTCTTGCCTGTCGTAGCTCCTCTGCTCTCCCAGGGTCTGGTTTCATGATCTTGTTGAGCTCATCACGCACTTTGTCATCAATTGTTAAGTCCTCCCTCAATTTACCAGTTTCAATGTCATTTACCAGATATTTCCAGTCAGATTCCATCGCTCTGAATGCCGAGTACACCAGGGATGCAAAGTTAGCTTCTATAATGCCCAGATTTTTGTCCTTCAGTCCAAACAGAAGATGTACATAGAGAGCCTCTGGTTCACTTAAAATCTCATACCCTGGTATGGGAGTGGAATACATATTCAAAATCTTCTTTGAGTTGGCCGGGGATGAAGAGTTTGGTCCAACAGGAATACCACATTCAGACGTCCTGAGTCTTGGTGTATAGAAAAACTTCATGTCCTTCTGGGAGCTTGTCGATCCTGGAAATGCTTGTCTCATACAGTCAAACACTACAGTGATTCCTTGGGTAAAAAATGTAGTCTGTTGTTTCTTCAGCATCGGGATAACTGAGCTCTTACCGGAGGTCCCTGAGGTTACAGCAAATATAACTGGTTGGTCTTTTGTCAGGATGTTTGTCTCGCCTTTCATCATTCTCTCGATAAAGTCTTCATAGTGGGTATACCTGTCCAAGAAAAAGTATGCCCAATTCAACTTCTAGATACTGAGATAGCAACATCTCTAAATAAATACACAATTATATTGGATTAGTAAACCTAGATTCTGACCAACTTTTAGCCTTTTAAATATATTTATTTTACATCGATTGAGAAACAAGTTCTTACAACTTAAGTTACACTAATATCTCTCTATTTTGCTTCCTGGGAACTACACTAGTTAGTACTCGTGCCAAACATGTGGGCCAATGAAAAATACCAAAGTTGACACCCTCCAACAGGTATTGAACTCAGGAGTCTGGACCTTATGGTTATGAGGCCAACACTACTCTACCTCATAACCATGGACACCACTTACAAGCATGGATGTATTTAGCCCGCTGCCACACAATCCTGACTTTGAGAAAGACGGCTTTTAACATTATTGTGGGAACAGGAAAAAAAACTGAAAACCAGCAATTTCTCTTTATCCTACAGTATTTTCTACCCTCTTCAAAACAACTTTCAATTTTTGACTCACTTACATTTCATTGAAAAAATAATTTCTTCTTCCATTCTTTACTCTATTCCACGTAATATTTCAGAATGATACAAATTAGAAGCATTTTCTAAAGGCATAGTAAATATGGAACAAGTAATGGGATTTGTTTGTAAAGGAAAAACAAAACATTGTGGGAAAAGAAGGAAATGCTGTTTACCAGTATTTTCTCCTTTTCCCACTATGTTCTCAAAAGCTTTCTTTCTCAAGGTCGTTAAAACTTGAAACTGTGTGGTAAAGGGCAGTGTAATGTTGGACTCTACTAAACTGAAAGCATTAATTTTGTTAGATTTTATGTAGATTATTTCTTAAAAGCCTTCTTGTTTAACCCATTACCACACAATCCCTACTTTTAACAACCCTGTGAAAGAAGCCATTAGAAAACATTGCGGGAAAAGGAGAAAATACTGGTAACCAGCATTTTCTCCTTTTCCCAAAATGTTTTCTACTCTTCACAAAACAAATGTAAAATTTTCAGTCACTTTTGTCGTCTGCAAATGCTTTCAATTTGGACAAGCCTAAAATACTGTCGTTTGGTAATGAGTTAAACTCAGAATCATATGTAATGGGGTTAACTCTTTACCAATGGACAAAATTTTAGACTAGTCCAAATTGAAAGCATTTGCAGATGACAAATTGAATGTGAATCAAAAATTGAAGTTTGATTTGAGAAGGTTAGAAAACATTGTGGGAAATGGAGAAAATGCTGGTTACCAGCATTTTCTCCTTTTCCCACAATGTTTTCAAAAGATTTCTTTCTAAGGGTTGTTAAAAGTTGTGATAGTGTGGTAAAGAGTTAAAGCTTCAAAATCTATTTAAATATTATTTAATGCCGAAATGACCCCCAAATTTTCTGAATGGCCCCAAAAATTTAGATGTTTGCCTTCTTAAATTCATTTTTAGGCGGTCAATTGGCCCTCATATAACAAAATCCAGAGAAAACCCTGGGTCACATAGATCAAAGAATTCTTTTTAACACATAACCTCCCTTGTTTTGCATGTAATATACCCAAAACGAATTTTCTTATCTTATACACAAGTAATATCACTATTGTGTGACGTCATTTTTGACGTCATTTTGCACGTTTTTCGTAGTAAGTGAACAGGTTTTACGGATACAACTGCGGGTGCATCTAGAGGTGATTTTACATCTTCTGATATCTATAATGTGTGAACTATTGTTATGTGATAAAAAAAATATCTGACATTCCGTGATATCTATAATGTGTGAAATATTGTTATATGATAAAAAAAGCATCTGACATTCGGTGATATCTATAATGTGTGAAATATTGTTATGTGATAAAAAAGAATCTGACATTCGGTGGCATATAAGCTGAAATTTTATTAAACTTGTTAAGGAAAATATTATTAAGCTCGCCAAAGGCTCAAGTAATAACATTTTCCCTAGACTCGTTTAACCCTTTCCTCATAGATACCCTTTGGAAAACATTGTGGCAAAAGGTGAAATTGCTCGTGACGAGCAATTTAACCTTTTGCCACAATGTTTTCTATGCTATCAAAAGGTGTCATATACATATGAGAAACGGCTTCATCTTTGCTGATATTTAGGGTCAATTAGAGATACCATAGAAATGCCTTGTGGGGTAAAGGGTTAATAAAATTTAATCTCAAAAGCCAACTCATGTCAGATCCTATATATCTGTTGATTGATTGATTTCACTCTATAAAAATCTTCTAATCAAAATGATTAACACATTATAACACAATCCTGAGTTTTAATAACCCTCAGAAAAAGATCTTCTGAAAACAGTGTGGGTAAAGGAGAAAATGCCAATTTACAGTGTGTTCCACTTTTCCCAATAGTTTTTCTACCCTTCCCAAAGGGAATTTCTGCTTGTAAGTATTAAGTATTTTGTGGTCTGCGAAGGTTTTCCATTGCAGCATGTTTAAATTCTTTTATTTGGCAAAGAAACAACAAACATTTATTACATATTTATTTCATGCTTCCAAGAAGGTTATTGAGCAATATTGGTGAAATATTTTTCGATATTTCATGGTTATGATCAGTGAAAATACCAATTATATTCTAACTCTTAACTCATTACCAAACGAGACATTTTTTGGCTTGTCCGAATCGAGAGCATAACTTATGCAGATGACAGAACAAAAGAGACTAAAATTTGAAATTTGTTTTAAAAAAGGTAGAAAACATTGTGGGAAAAGGAGAAAATGCTGGTTATCAGCATTTTCTCCTTTTCCCACAATGTTTTCTAAAGGCTTCTTTCTCAGGGTCATCAAAAGAAGGGATTGCGTGGTAATGGGTTAAGTTGAAGATGGAAACAGTTATTCCTGCTTACTAGTTACCTAGATAAAATTTGGTTGCCTCAAAACCAAATGGAAATATGATCTTAATTTATCTTACATTTCTCGAGCTGGACGTATTACTGTAAGTACTATGTGGAAGGGGTACACTGTGGGGAATAACCAAGAAGAACTGTACTGTACTTTGATTCAGTTCCCACCATGAAGGATTTAAAGCTAAGGGATAGACAAATATACTACACAAATATCAAAGAGTTTACCTAGTCAACGGGTGAAATGCAACAAAATCATCTCTGGTCTTGATTTCTGGAAACTTAAACCTCTTTCCATATTCTGTGTTTTCATTCTCCCTGATTCTAGCCAGAAGGGTTTCATTTTGAGCTTTTCGAACATCTTTGGTGGCCTCCTCCAATTTTCTCCTCATGTACCATCCTAGCCAGCTGACTCCAGCCACAGTGAAGTATTGCTCCACTGCACTGAACACCATTCTCTACTCTGGTTAGTCCCTGGATGCTAAATACATAAAATGGGCATTGAAAATCACTCAACTCATATCAACTACATAACAAAATTTTAGACTTGTTAACTCTTTTCCACACAAGCCCAACTTTTAAAGACCCTGAGAAAGAAGACTATTGAAAACATTGTGGGAAAAGGAGAAATGCTTGAAACCAGCATTTTCTCCTTTTCCCACAATGTTTTTACCCTACTGACCCATTACCACACAATCCCTACTTTTGACAACTCTGAGAAAGAAGCCTATAGAAAAAGGGTAAGCCTACAACTGCAGGGTTGCTATCCTGCTTTTTCCGATGGACCACACTGCAAGTGCCTCCAACAAATCATGAACCCAAAACCTCTGGATACCTGTTAAGTCTTTAGCAAATGACAAAATTATAGACTGGTTCAACCTGAAAGCATTTGCAGACGTAAAAGTACATGTAAAAGTAAAGTTTGAAAATTTGAAATTTGAGTTGGGAAGGGAAGAAAACATCATGGGAAAAGGAAAAAATGCTGATTACTAGCATTTTCTGCTTTTCCCACAACGTTTTTAGATGGCTTCCTTCTCAGGGTAGTTAAAAGTAGGGATTGTGTGGTAAAGGGTAAAACATATGAACCCCTTCATAAAGCTTAATCCTTTCCTCCATATATACTCATTTTAACACAGTGAAGAAAAAAGCTTTGGGAAAACATTGTGGAAAAAGGTGAAATTGCTCAAATGAGCAATTTCACCTTTTACCACAATGTTTTCTATGGAATATGTACAGAATCATAAAATCTCTTAATAGCCACATTTCAGTTGTTGTCTGGAGCTTGTTTGAATTTGGTACGGTCTCAAAATGGTATATTAGGGAACTCTTTACCACACACAAGTATATGGACTTGTCCAGATTGAGAGCATTTGCCGACAAAAAAATTAACTAGACTCAATAAAGTGAATTCTGATTTGGGATAAGCAGAAAAAAATGGTGGGAAAAATGCAAGTGAACTGAGTATATTTATCAATGGTAATAAAAGTGGGACGAGTTGTCTAAGAATTTGGGGCAAGTTGTCTTCTGAACGTGGGGCGAGTTGTCTTGTGGCTACCTTCAGTCTGAAGGTCTGCTCCGATACTATTTTTGTTTCTGGTCTCCGCAGGCCTTCAAATCAGCCCTCTTTAAACACTTCTGGAATTAATATGATTTTACGACAAAGTTTCCAGTGACAGCTAATAAAATGGGCATGGATCGTTAGATAAATGATTAATCTTTAAGAGCACACAAAATATGCTGCAAAATACCAATTAAATCAATGGGAATTTACCTTTTTTCCCACATAAATAAATCCAGCGTAATTTGTAAACAACTAACACGGCGACTTCTGTTAGTCGGGTATGCGCACTCAACGGAATTTGAATTTTGTACAGTCTGGTTCCCTAACCCTATACAGCCAAGTTCGATCAAGGTGCTTTTGTTTACAGCAAAATTCGCAACTAAACCGTCCTGTGGCGTGTCAGGAATAGTGCGATTTTTGCCTAGACATGCACATTGGTAAGATCACCATGTTTTGATTTCTCCCATTTTCTGGTGAAATAGGTCAACGGTTATTTACGTTGAAAAGTACAGATTTGCACGAAGGTAAGAGTTGGATATTAACTAACACCAGTTTTTTTGTAAAGATTAATCATTTATCTAATGATCCATGCCCATTTTATTAGCTGTCATTGGAAATTTTGTCGCGTACAGCCGTTCGAAAAGATGCGGGTAAAATCATATTTATTCCAGATGTGTTAAATGAATGGCTGATATGAAGGTGTATGCGAAGAACAGAAACAAAAATAGCATCGGAGCACACACCTTCAGACTAACGGTATCTTGGGGCGAGTTGTCTTTGGGGCGAGTTGTCCTGTGCTCCATACACCTGGACGGGAAAATGCCCGTCCAATATTCCTTTCCTCACCACTTGTATTTCTTCGTGTTCGTCAAAATAAGGGATGGGTAAACTCACAAAGCTGTCTGCTGTCGCACCGTTTATTCGCCAGAATCAGCTCAGTTGTTACATAAAGTCACCGACCTTAAAACCGGCCGATCTCCTCTGTTACTATCGCATTATTTCGGATATAATATGATTCGCTCCTAGCCGTTTTCGTTCCTTAATTGATTCGTACCTCGTACTTATGTTCTTTTGAGCGTATTTGATTTGATATCATCCAATATTTCTTGAGTTTGCATACGGTTGCGAATGGATTCTTTAATTAAGGAATGAAGAGATTTTTTTTTTGTTTTCATGGAGGTATGAAAAAATTCAATGTCCATTTCATTCATAATTCGTAGCGTGGTAAATTATGACGTCATTATAGTATTGAACATTTGCAGGTTCACTAGATTTATTAATAGAAGTGCAATATACGATGGCACAAAAGTGACATGGAAGATATATTTTATACTACGTGCGCATGCAGTAGCTAATACGTGCGCACGTAATAACTAATACGTGCGCACGTAATACTATTGCGTGCGCACATATTAGCTAATAAGTGCGCACGTGATAGTTATAATTTGCGCACGCAGTAGCTAGTACATGCGCACGCAGTAGCTAATACGTGTGCACGTATTAACTAATACGTGCGGATGTAATAACTATAACTATGGTTCAAAAGATGAAGTTTGAATGCCTAACATCGTGGACCCCAATCAGACTGTTACTTAAGTAGCAGTCTGATGATCTGGCTGCACAATGTTTGCATATATCTAACTTCCCTAAAACTTATATAAATTACGGTATCTGTTGCCATTCTGACTACATATAGTTTGGAGGCACGAACGAACTTTTTCAGACAGTCAGACATGACCAAACATTATGGACCCAGATCAGACTGCTCCTTCAAGGGGCAGTTGGATATGGGTCCACAAAGTTTGCCATTCTGACAGCATGACTACATATAGTTTGGAGGCATGAACGAACTTTTTCAGACAGTCAGACATGAGCAAACATAATGTACCCAGATTAGACTGCTCCTTCAAGGGGCAGTCGGATCTGGGTCCTCAAAGTTTGCCATTCTGACAGCATGACTACATATAGTTTGGAGGCATGAACGAACTTTTTCAGACAGTCAGACATGACCAAACATAATGTACCCAGATTAGACTGCTCCTTCAAGGGGCAGTCGGATCTGGGTCCACAATGTTTGCCATTCTGACTACATATAGGTTGGAGGCATGAACGAACTTTTTCAGACAGTCAGACTTGACCAAACATAATGGACCCAGATCAGACTGCTCTTTCAAGGGGCAGTCGGATCCGGGCCCACCATGTTTGCCATTCTGACTACATATAGTTTGAAGGCATGAACGAACTTTTACAGACAGTCAGACATGACCAAACATAATGTACCCAGATCTGACTGCTCCTTCAAGGGGCAGTCGGAAATTGGGCCACAATGTTTGCCATTCTGACTACATATAGTTTGTAATGCATGTAGTCCTGTTATCCTTAGGCTAACGTGACAAGACGTAATATAGATATTTTTTGTTAAAAATGATCCTTACCCAACAATTCAACCAACCCTTTCTGTATTAATAATTTTATATCATATAAAAGGTGGTTTGGGATGTTTTGGGGTGGTTTGGGGTAATTCTATCCTCCACTTCCATCTTGAAACAATTAACAAAAAATATCTATATTACGTCTTGTCATGCGTTAGATAGACTTTTTGGCCCCACTGAGATCTGGGACCATAATGTCTGACTGTCTGAAAAAACTCGTTCATGCCTCCAAACTA
The DNA here is from genome assembly GCA_943736015.1 of Tridacna crocea. Taxonomy (NCBI): domain Eukaryota; kingdom Metazoa; phylum Mollusca; class Bivalvia; order Cardiida; family Cardiidae; genus Tridacna; species Tridacna crocea. The sequence goes on from OX031063.1 coordinate 51,692,738, forward strand.
TATGTAGTCAGAATGGCAAACATTGTGGACCCAGATCCGACTGCCCCTTGAAGGAGCAGTCTAATCTGGGTACATTATGTTTGGTCATGTCTGACTGTCTGAAAAAGTTCGTTCATGCCTCCAAACTATATGTAGTCAGAATGGCAAACATTGTGGACTCGGATCCGACTGCCCCTTGAAAGAGCAGTCTGATCTGGGTCCATTATGTTTGCTCATGTCTGACTGTCTGAAAAAGTTCGTTCATGCCTCCAACCTATATGTAGTCAGAATGGCAAGCATTGTGGACCCAGATCCGACTGCCCCTTGACAAGGCCGTCGGAAGCGGTCCGGCCGGTCCGGCCATGGCCGGACCAAATTTTCGGCCGAAAATGAAAATTGACCAGACCAACTTTCGAAAAAAATGCGTAATACAAACCTCAAAAAATGCGCCAGAATGCACCAGAGAGTGTCTTATTTTTAATTTTTTTCCGGGGGAGCATGCCCCCGGACCCCCCTAGCATGGCTTAAATGCGTAATATAAAACTCAAAAAAATGCGCCAGAATCACTAGAGAGCGTCCTATTTTAAAATTTTCCGGGGGAGCATCCCCCCGGATCCCCCCTCCTCTAGCATGGCCTCGCGACTTCGTCGCTCGCCATACTGGCCGGACCAAATGAAATTTCCTTCCGACGGGCCTGCTTGAAGGAGCAGTCTGATCTGGGTCCATTATGTTTGGTCATGTCTGACTATCTGAAAAAGTTCGTTCATGCCTCCAAACTATATGTAGTCACAATGGCCCCTTGAAGGAGCAGTCTAATCTGGGTACATTATGTTTGGTCATGTCTGACTGTCTGAAAAAGTTCGTTCATGCCTCCAAACTATATGTAGTCATGCTGTCAGAATGGCAAACTCTGTGGACCCAGATCCGACTGCCCCTTGAAGGAGCAGTCTAATCTAGGTACAGTATGTTTGCTCATGTCTGACTGTCTGAAAAAGTTCGTTCATGCCTCCAGACTATATACGTAGTCATGCTGTCAGAATGGCAAACTTTGTGACATTTTGGCCCCACTGAGATCTGGGACCATAATGTCTGACTGTCTGAAAAAGTTCGTTCATGCCTCCAAACTATATGTAGTCAGAATGGCAAACATTGTGGACCCAGATCCAACCGCCCCTTGAAGAAGCAGTCTTATCTGGGTCCATAATGTTTGGTCATGTCTGACTGTCTGAAAAAGTTCGTTCGTGCCTCCAAACTACATTTATATGTAGTCAGAATGGCAACAGATACTGTACCGTAATTGATATAAGTTTTAGGGAAGTTATAGATATATATGCAAACATTGTGCAGCCAGATCATCAGACTGCTATTAAAGTAACAGTCTGATTGGGGTCCACGGTGTTAGGCATTCAAACTACATCTTTTGAACCATAGTTATAGTTATTACGTGCGCACGTATTAGTTAATATGTGCGCACGTATTAATTAGCTACTGCGTGCGCAAGTAATATATTTAACTATTACGTGCGCACGTGTTATAGCTAATACGTGCGCACGGAATAGTATTACGTGCGCACGTACGATTAGTTATTACGTGCGCACGTATTAGCTACTGCGTGCGCACGTAATACTACTGCATGCGCACGTAGTATAAAATATATTATCTTCCATGTCACTTTTGTGCCACCGTAGATACCGAAAGTACTTTGATCTGAAGAAAAGAATGCTTAAATTTTTCAGAGATCCAGCTGATGAAATCGAAAGCGAAAGTGGACATATCACAACTGATACCTCGAAACCGTACTTTCTACCTAACAAGAGGATTAATGGTAAGTGTTTTGTCGAAATCGTCACTGTTTAACTTTAATTTTATAATGCACTGCTAAAAGTATGGCCTTGTAGGTTTTGCTATGTACAGTTCAATCGTTGCTGAGTGAAGAAAAGTTCGTTAACACAGTACTAACAGGCATCAATATCTGATTGCTGGGTTACAGGTGTGGTTTTTCTTTTTTCGAAATAGGTCACGAATCAGTTTATATAAGTTGTCATAAATGTTTGACCAAAGTCTAAATTCCTATTGGTTTAAAGGTATTTCTAACCTTATCGTTTGATCTGTTTTGGCTTAAAATATAATAAGTATGAAATTAAAGCAATATAAATTTAACACTGAATTTGACATTGAAAAAAAAAAAATGATCCATGAAGTACATGTGTAGTCATAGAGATGCAGCTGTTTGAATAAGTATTTTGACAAAATGGTTTTTTTTTACATTGACAGCAAAGATTAAATCTACTTTATTCATTAGAAACACTCATGTATGGTGAAATAAATTTAAGAAAAAACCTTGGCCTTCAAAATTTAGAGTATCTATAGGTGTGACAGAACAGATCGACCTTATTCGGGTGTCAGGAGAAATCGGCCCCTGGAGAAATCGGCCCCTGGTGAAATCGGCCCCAAAACGCTTGGGGCCGATTTCTCCGGAGAAATCGGCCCCTGGGGACGATTTCTCTGGAGAAATCGGCCCCAATAGAAATTTTGGAGAAATCGTCCCTAATGCCAAATTTTATATATATATAGATATTGCTTTTTTTTCAGAAAATGTAATTTTTATTTAGGTTTTATTTAACACATACACTGTGTAAGCCAAGTCTTGTTTCAAGTTGTTTTTGATTACACCTTCTTTGTTGTTTTGATGGCAATTTTCACAGTTTTTCACACTGATTGTTCTTTTTTTCACACCTTCACACAGGTAGCCTACACCTGAAAGATTGTTGAATGTTTGTGTTTGTTTGAAATTGATATTGAATGAATTATGAAATATAAATGCTCACGATGCATATATGTGTATTTGTCATGTCATTCAAACCTATTTTTTTTTGCACCTTTCTCTCTCGATCTCTCTCCCTTTCTGCATGTTCGGCATAGGTAATAGTTATCAATTTCATATTGTTGTTCTTCGTCGGATCAGATCTAACCCTCTCTCTCTCTCTCTGTTAATAAATATTGTTCATGTTACAGAATGGTTTTTAGAACCATCAGATGTCTTTCTCCAACCTTTTGACATTTACTCCTTTTCCCACTACGTTTTCAAAAGCCCTCTCCTACAGGTTTTTTAAAACTCGGGATTGTGTGGTAATGGGTTAAGTTAATCGATCATTGGTTCGATCAATGAAAGAGTTCTCCAACAAGAGTATGAATCATTGTAACGCTGTATATAAAAGAGCGATATAACTGATAATTAGGCCATTGTGGACTCGGTAACATCCCATTTGGTCTACTCCCATTTGGTCTACTCCCATTTGGTCTACAAATTTGTGCATAAGTCCCATTTCGTCTACACCTGTTTTGCCCAGTAGTCCCATTTCGTCTACATTTCATTTTTTCACGATGTTTTTAACTAATAAATTATTTATTTTAGATTTTACCTCCAAAATTGATTTAGATATTATCTTATTTTAATTTTAATTTGTACTGCATGTTTATTGATACTTTCTATTGATATATTAACACCTGTGCAGACCTATGCAGACTTAGGCAAGACAGGTGTTGAGAAGGGATTATGACACCTAATGTGCAAGTTAACACCTGTGTAAACTTTGTCAATGAGTAAAAAGCAGTCAGTAGCTTGTAAGGAAAGTTGTTTGTGGTACTGGTGAAGAAATACCAAGGACACATGAATAGGTGCACTGACCACCGTGATATGACTGAAATGCTGTTGAAAAGAGTGTAAAACCCCAAAACCAAACCAAACTAGACAACAAAATTTTGGACTCGCGGTAATTCAAGTTTTGTAGGCTGAAATCAGTGCAGGAAAAGAATAATTTGCTTTTGACAACACACATGAATAAGTGCACTGACCGCTGTGATATGACTGAAATACTGTTGAAAACGGCGTAAAACCCCAAAACCAAACCAAACTAGACAGAAAAATTTTGGACTTGTTGTAACTCAAGTTTTGTAGGCTGAAATCAATGAGGGATCTGCTTAATGATCTTCACAAAACAATGTAATGATTTTAAAATTATCTTAATTATTATTTAAGTGTTTTATCCATTCGTTATTTATCTATTTACTTTTTGTAAGGATAACATATTCAATGCAATAATTCAGATGATTAAACACACCTGTATCTACACATTTCTATTTATTTGTAGATTTTTTTCATATAAAAGCAAAAAATAATAAAGAAAATATATAAAAAATTTTAATGAATCATTCAAATTCATTTTCAAAGTTAATTTATACAAATACATTCAAACATATCTTATTGTAGACAAAATGGGTGTAGACGAAATGGGATTAGACGAATTGGGACTGTAGACGAAATGGGACTGACTGCACAAAAAAATCTGTAGACGAAATGGGAGTAGACCAAGTGGGATTAAACCGTGGACTCTATTTTATTTCATCGAAAAAAAAAAGGATGCATTTTTAAAAAAAACCTGTAAGAGAGGGCTTTTAAAAACATAGTGGGAAAAGGAGTAAATGTCAGCACTTTTGCACTTTCTCCTTTTCCCACAATTTTTCCCAGACAAAAACAATTTTTCCAGTTATATTTAATTTGTTGTCTGCAAATCCTTTGAATTTTGACCCGTCTAAATTTTTGCCGTTTGGTAAAGAGTTAATTACACAATATAACTGGGTCACTAGTAGTACAATGAAAAATAATAGAAAGAGAGAGTCAGAAAATGCAGCGGAAGTATACAGTGTGAGAGAGCGAGTATAATAACCGATCAAGATAGGGAGAGACAGAGAGAGAGAGAGAGAGAGAGAGAGAGAGGGGAGACAGACATAGAAAGACACAACAGATTGACATCAGAGAAAGACATCTGGTGGTTCTAAAAACCATTTCGTGACATGAACACTATTCATAAACAGAGAGAGAGAGAGAGGAGAGAGATGGAGAGAGAGAGAGAGAGAGATCTGATCCGACTAAGAACAATAATATGAAATCTTACAGGTGTAGGCTACCTGTGTGAAGGTGAGAAAAGAGAACTATCAGTGTGAAAAAATGTGAAAATTGCCATAAAAACAACAAAGAAGGTGTAATCAAAAACAACTTGAAACAAGACATGGTTTACACAGTGTATGTGTTAAATAAAACCTAAATGGAAATTACATTTTCAGAAAAAGCAACATCTAGATCTATATATATAAAATTTGACATTGGGGACGATTTCTCCAAAATTTCTCTTGGGGCCTATTTCTCTGGAGAAATCGTCTCCAGGGGCCGATTTCTCCGGAGAAATCGGCCCCAAGGGTTTTGGGGCCGATTTCTCCAAGGGCCGATTTCTCCAGCATTCCTTATTCGAATTTGTTCACTTGAACACTTACCACATGGCAAAATTTAAGGTTTGTCCAAATCAAAAGCATTTGCAGACGACAAAATAAAAGTGACTAAAAATATGAAATTTGTTTTATAAAAGGTAGAAAACATTGTGAGAAAAGGAGAAAATACTTATTACCAGCATTTTCTCCTTTTCCGACAATGCTTTCCAGAGGCTTCTTTCTCAGGGTCATCAAAAGAAGGGATTGTGTGGTAATGGGTTTAAAGTATTACAAATCGTCAACCAATGGTATGCTGCTAGAACCTGATGCAAATTATTACCAAAAATTTTACAAAGAAAACGTTTAGCCACAATCTGGAAAAAGAAAAACGCAGTTAGAGTAACAGAGTGGTGAACCTATTAATGATTTGTCAAATGTAATTGCTGCATCGCTAACTTGAAATCTAGACTTGGAAAATCTTGGAAAGCCAAGAACAAAGTTTAATTTGAAGCAGAGTGTTATGAATAAACATACATGTGGATTGGGGAAGGAAGTTTTTAAGTAGTGTTTTTTAACTGTTCAAAATATAAAGTCACTGTGAATCAAACATATGAATTCTATGTATACACAATTTTAAGTGCTCCCAGTTATGATTGAACTAGGTTTTGCTACGAGCGATTTCATTCATCGCAGCTAGAGCTGGCTGGCATCCAATGAAAAAGCATATCGGGTGAATGTAAAAATGAAGCTCGATCCGCCAAGGGTAGAGTAACATAATGAATCGTCAGCCTTGGCTTGCGAAGATGGTGTGAAATAGGCGGTACAAACAATGGCAAAACTACCAAATCACTCTTGGATTAAGGTAACTAATGCACATAAAGACAACAAACATTAAAAATATTGTTTATAGACAACTTGAATAATGATATGGATGAAATTTGATGTTAGGCCTTGGGGACGATTTCAACAAAATTTTATTTGAGGATGATTTCACCAGAGAAATCTTCCCCAGGAGACGATTTCTCCGGAAAAATCGTCCCCAAGCAGTTTGGGGACGATTTCTCCAGGGGCCGATTTCTCCAGCATTCCTGAAAACGAGAATCCAAGTGCTCTCTTGCACTCTGGATCATTCACATTCATGTATGGTGAGAGTAACGAACGACAACTCTGCTAGGAGATTGACGAGAATCATTAATTTTGAGATCCCAACTTTACGCGAATGTCGTTATACAAAAATGCGGTCTAAAAACGCAAATTTCTTACCTTTGCGGAAAACATAAAGGTATTGATGTCATGTATAACAATTTTAATTAAAATAAAGCTATTCAAAAACCGAAAAATATCCAAGGCCTGGTTTTACGATAATATAATTTGGTCAGAACTCTTTATGGTAGTTTACATTGACAACAAAATGTCACTATTTAAGTTTGGCTTTACGGCTGACAAAGACAACGAAAAAGAAAAACAAACAAAAGGCAGGGGGGAAACAAAACAAAAATATGAAAAAGAAAAGCATGTAATAATGCATTTCCTAACTTCTGATACAAACAATTAGTCAGGACCAGTGAACATAATTTGGTCAGGGCCAGCAGCATCTGGCAGCAACAAGTTCGACTGTCTGGCACCCAAAAAAATTAATGTCGAACCCTGTTGGAGAGATGTGAAAAATCTAAATACCCACCTTTAGTATATCATACCAGGCAACTCATTACATAGTTATGGATCCATAATAGCCGGTTTTTGTAAACAGCCAACTTCGGGTAATCATGAAGTAGACTGGTCCTTGGGCACACAGAAAATTGACCCATTGTAGAAAATGTTGGCCCTGGTCAGACTGGGCTGAATTTGCAGGCTGACCTGGGTCGATGCTTTTGGAAGATGCATTAACCCTTTACCACACACAATGCAGACTTTTGACAACCCTGAGAAAAAAGCCTTTGAAAACATTGTTGGAAAAGGAGAAAATGCTGATAACCAAGATTTTCTCCTTTTCCCACAATGTTTTCTCTCTTTGATTTAAATTTCCAGTCACTTTTTGTTTTGTTGTCTGTAAGTTATAATTATATGCTTTCAATTTGGACCAGTCTAAATTTTGTCATTTGGAAAAGAGCTATAAGCCTCCTTTTCACAAAATGTTGCTGATATATAGAGGATAATCAACTGGTTGTTTTTGATATGAAAAATATCTCACGAGGATGCGTTGTTAGGCATTGAAAAAACGAGTGCACAGCACGAGTTCTTTTAACGCCTTACCACGCGTCCGAGTGAGATTTTTTTATATCAAAAATAACCAGTTGATTATTCTATTTATTATATACCTTATTAACTTAATTATTTGTAATTTTGCGTTTGAAAGTCGAAGAAAATTTAGTCGGAAAAAAAAATGTAGTTCCCAAATTACGGCAGGAAGTGAAAGTGAAAGTTGATAACGTCACTGGTGATGATATCAAAATTTATTACACTGGGAAATTCCAGGATTTCACTGATAGGTATATAATAAATATCTATATCACATTCCAAAGTATTAAGTTTGTTTTTAAAGACAGATATGACGAAAGAACACAGAGGATGAAAATGCCTTGGGGGGTTGTGTATCAAGACTAACACTGTGACAGGATACTTTACTACCTAATGTCTCCAGATGTAGAGGCTCTGACATTGCCTTAGAGAAACTGTGATAGAAACAAAGAAATTGGTGTAGCTATGGCAGAGAAAATTGAAGTACTTGATCTTTTGAACAGAGAATACTATAGCAGCAATAACACCATAGTTGTTCAGGTATGAATTTGTGATGCAAATAGGGATGCATCTAGGAGCTGTGAAAAGTGTCAACCCTGTCCCTTGTCATATTGCGCAAATTGCGCAGTCTGACCAGGGTTGACACTTTTGGCTTTAATGACATTTTCTGGGTGAAAAGTGCTCCCTCTACCTTGTTATACAATCATTTTTGAATTATCAACTTAAACTGACCTGCACTATCATTGATCTGTTTTCATCTAATTGATGTACAGATTTCCTAGATGATCCCTTTTTGCATGATGGGTCAGATTTATGATTTTCCATTGAGGTCGTTTTCAAGACTTAACCCTGTTGTCTACAATCCTAAGTTTTAATGAACCATAGAAAGAAGGCTTTAGAAGATGTTGTTAGAAAAATCTTTTGTACGATGTACAGACTACATTTTCAGTCCATTACTCATGAAACTTGGGCAGAATGTTTGTCTTATTGATATCTCAAAAGTGTTTGATAATGGGTAATGTTTGATTAAAAAAAAAAAAAAAAAGTAGGTCACTGGGAAACTAGATTGAAAATGGTTCATGTTTGGTCAGTAGACTCAGGTGAGCGATTTTAGGGCCATCATGGCCCTCTTGTTTCCTTTTTCACAATGTTTTCTGTGGTTTTCTTTCTCAGGGTTGTTAAAACTTGGGATTGTGTGGTAAAGAGTTAATATTATATCACATCATCATGCTATTATTTTCCTTGGAAGATTCAGGAAATTAGTTCTTGTTGTTTTTATGTCTATTAATCGCCCATGGGGGAAAAATTTAGAAGAAAAAATGAAAAAAAAATTCTCCCCAACCGACCCTAAATTTTCAAAAGTGTGTTACTGGAACCACAAATATATTTTGTTTTGGCCTAATGGACACACAGTCAGTCTAGAAATAAGACCTAAAAAAACTGCAATTTTAGGGTTGTTCTTGTACAGAATCATGTCTCGATACAGAGGACAGTGTAGATGAAAGGAAAAACAAATACAGCTTGTAAAATGTGCTGTAGGGTTTGATATGATGCTATTTTGCATCAGATTCTATGAGATTGCAGTGATCAATAGAAATTATATTGGCAGTTATAAGATATGAACTTCTACTTTGTATGAATTGTAGTTTACCTTGCTTTCAAAAATATTTCTGTCACTGTAGTGACAGTTCTCTGTTAGAATAAGCCATACTCTACTGCTAGTTGCTCAATGCATCTGAAAAAAATATAGACCCATGCCAGTTTGCACAATTTGCACATATCCTACATGTAATTTTTTTTTTTTTTTTTTCAAAAATTGTTTTGAAAATTTATGTTAATTTTTTCATACAATTTTTCTTTCAGAATTTCCCCCCGGAAATGCTTCTTGACGATGTTGTGAATAACATTGAGGTTGTAACAGAGGCAAGTGTGAAGTCAGTTTGTGCAATAAGTGGCCTTGGTCAAACAAACATTCTTGTTGCTGTTTTAGATGATGAAATTCGAGGTATATAGAGAAACTCTTTGCATTAACCCTTTATCAAACAATCACTAGTTTTCATGACCCTGAGATAGAAGCCTTTTGAAAACACTGTGCGAAAAGGAGAAAACAATCCCTAGTTCCTACGACCCAGAGATAGAAGGCTTTTGAAAACACTGTGGGAAAAGGAGAAAACGATCCCTAGTTTTCATGACCCAGAGATAGAAGCCTTTTGAAAACATTATGGGAACAGGAGAAAATGCTGGTAACCAGCATTTTCTCCTTTTCTCACAATGTTTTCTAAACTGCAGTAAACAAATTTCAATTTTTGAGTTACATTTATTTTGTCGTATGCAAGTGCATTTCAATTTGGGTGAGTCCAAAATTTTGTTGTTTAGTAAAGAGTTAATTGAATGCTCTAGTGGTTGATTGTCTATTTGGTGTGTAACTCCATCTTCAACATTATAACAGTCAAATCATGGCAGTGTGTATAAAGAGTGAACCACATGACAAAATTTTGGACTGGATCAAACTGAAAGCAATTGCACATGACACATTAAATGCAGCTCGCATGATGGTTTTTGTCTTTGATAGGGTAGCTTTTTTGGAGGCTTTTGAAAACCTGTTCAGGTTTTCAAGGCTCAAAGATATTTTTGGTATTATTAATGGTGATGCTAGACTTGCTAGTAATCATTCTTATCGATAGAGAAATTGGTCAGAAAAGCTAAAAGTTGTCATCCACAAATGCTTTTGATATTGATGAGTTTAAATTTTGTTGTCTAGGTAACACTTCACCAGGTGGCAAAAGTTTAGATGTATATGCTGTACAATTTGAAAGCATTTGCAGATGATGAATTATCGTATTTCTGCTTGTAAAAGTGCCCTACCTAATAGAAGCGCCCCCTACCTAATGTACATGTATATTAGTTAATTAAAATGACATTATATCATGCTTTCTGATAGGATATCGAGAAATAGCAGTGAAAATATTTTTTGATATGACACTGCTACGACCAGTGAAAATACCGATTTTCATGTTCTTGTTGCATAGGTTAATTGTGCGTGCCTCACAACCAGATGGGAAATATGATGTCATTTACCTTAGATTTCTCACGCTTTACATGGGTTGCTATGCCACAGGGAATAACGGAAAAGAACTGTACTGGATTTTGATAAAGCTCCTCCCAGAAGGGGTTAAAAGCATGAAATAAAAAAAACCCAAATATCCTCTATATATTTGAAGAATTTGATAATACAATATTTCCTCTAATGTTATAAAAATTTGCTCTTAACGAAAAGAAATACAAAATTGGACAGACTTTTTGCGTTGCAAATTTGGTACAAAATAAAAGCTCCCTATCTGTTTTGCATATCTCACGGGAGCTTTTACCAAGAGAAATGTGGTAGATGTAGCTCAAATGTTTGAATTTGTCTTTGAAAGGGTATAAAACATTGTGAAAAAAGGAAAAAATGCTGGTTACCCAGCATTTTGTCCTTTTACTATAATGTTTTGGAATTTTTTCAGGGCCATTAAAACACAGGATTAAGAGTTTAACCCTTTACCAACCAATCCCTGCTTTTTATGACCCTAAGATAGAAGCCTTTTGAAAACATTGTGGGAAAAGGAGAAAATGCTGGTAACCAGCATTTTCTCCTTTTCCCACAATGTTTTCTACCCTGTTGGAAACAAATTTTAATTTTTGAGTTACGTTTAATTTGTCGTCTGCAAGTGCTTTCAGTTTGGACCAGTCTAAAATTTTGTCATTTGGTAAAGAGTTAAAGAAAGTAAGGAAGTTTGTCATCCTCTCAGTGGGAATTGCTTTATCTTTACAGATTTAAGTCAGCTTCAAGACACACATTTCGAAGGATGGAATGTCAAGTTTGAGTACCTAGATGATGTTAAAGGAATTCTGGTTCTTAATATCGGAAAGATTTCAAAGGAGACGTTAGAGCTTTATTTTGGTAGTACAATACGAGACGATGGGACAGAAGTCTCAAATCAGGGAATTAAAATTTATCACATCCAACGGACCAAATGTGCTGTTATTCTTTTTGATGATGTTGAAGGTTAGATTATATTAATATTTGTTTCTTTCAGTACTGTACATAAGGTGTTTGCAAAAGTATTGTTAAGTTTTATGGAATATCATATTATATACCTATAATTGATCTGAGTAAGATATGGGAGTCTTCTAACTCGCAAAATAAGTGACAAAATTGGAGAATTTAAACATATCAGTCTAGTATAGTGTGTTAACCCATTACCACACAATCCCTACTTTTGAGGCCCCTAAGAAAGCAGCCTTTAGAAAACATTGTGGGTAAAGGAGAAAATGCTGGTAACCAGCATTTTCTCCTTTTCCCACAATGTTTCCGACCCTTCACAAAACATATTTTCTGTCACTTTTATTTTGTCGTCTGCAAATGCTTTTGATTTGGACGAGCCTAAAATATTGTCGTTTGGTAATGAGTTAATGCTTTACCAGAGGACAAAATTTTAGACCAGTCCAAATTGGAAGCATTTGCAGAAAACAAAATTGATGTAACTCCAAGTTTGAAATGTGTTTTGGAAAGGGTAGAACACATCAACACCAGCTTTTCTCCTTTTCCCATAATGTTTTCTACCCTTGCCTAACCAAATTTCAATTTTTCAGTCACATTTATTTTGTTGTCTGCAAATGCTTTTTTAATTTGGACTGGTCTTAAGTTTTTCATATGGTAAACACTTAAACTGGTAGAAAACACGTTGGGAGGGAAAATGCAGATTACCATCGGTTTCTCCTTCTCCCACAATTTTTTCCATGTATTGGAACTTGTTTTCAAAGTGAGCCACAACATATTTGTTTCCAAAGTTATTAATATTTAGTGTTTGTCTATGGAATTACTTGTGTATGGACTTACTTTTACCTACAGCTATAAAGGGCATTTTATCCAGACTAGAAGATCAAATTGGTGCTCCATCATTTGTGATTGAACCATATTTTCCAAAGTTTCATGATTATTTGCTGGAACACTTGAAGGATACAAAACAGAGAAAAAAGGGTAGGGTTAAATTAGCTTCATAGTATATAGGACGTATTCCTTTCGCTACTCCGAACATTCCGAACATGTTCTGGGTCAATGGAGTATTTTGGAACACTGTGCCGTGTTCTTTAGAACATGCTTCGACTGTTCTAATCCAATCGAGATGTAGCGCACCTGCTGAGCTAGGTGCTAGGTGCTAGGTAATTCAAGATGGCTGAAAGACAGACAATTCTTTGAGGCAAAATTTGAAGTTGTCTTTTTTAATGATATGAATGCTACAAAAGGAGACATAGTAGACTCATCTCTACTCTCTCTCTGCAGCTAATCATATTTTCACCTAACACAGCTAAGACAGTAGCTCTTGCAACAGCCATTATGCCAGTGTACTTTCGTTTCGATATGGTTTAGAATAATGTTCCAAACATGCTTCATTCAGAACATACTTTCGGAACAGTGTATTGTGTTCTGAAATATTCCTTTTGCACATTCCAGAACAACATTCCAGATTACAGAACATTGTGGCAGAACAGGTGAAAGGAATACGCCCTTAGTGTTACATCGTCCCCATGGTCTTTCTCCTGTTTGAAAATGGATATTCCAATTGGCCATGCCTGTTCTAATCCTTAATTCTAAAACAGACTGTTTCAAGAAATATACGATTGTATATATAGCGCCTTACCATACAACAAAATTTAAGACTGGTTAAACTTGAATGCATTCTGCAGACAACAAATTGAATGAGGTTACCAGCATTTGCTCCTTTTCTGACAATGATTTCAGAAGTCTTTCCTGCTGAGGTTATTAAAACCTGGAGTCATGAGGACAAGGGTTAAATGTTGATAACGTGTCACTTATATACATAGACACAAAAAATAGAAACAAAACCACGGAACAGGCATGAAAAACTTGACCCACCACCACACAATCCCGACTTTTAATGACCTTGAGGAAGAGGCCTTTTGAAAACCTTGTGGGAAAAGGAGAAAATGCTGGTAACCAGCATTTTCTCCTTTTCTCACAATGTTTTCTTCCCTTTCCAAAACAAATTTCAATTTCTTAGTCACATTAAATATGTCATCTGCAAATGCGTCCAATGTGGACTAGTCTAAAATTATGTCATGTGGTAAAGAGTTAAGAATTTTTGTATACACATACATGTAGATCTATTTGAATGAGCCATGCTCTGGTATTGGGTGCAAAAGAGGGCCTTTTAACCCTTTACCATACAATCCCCACTTTTGACAACTGTTAGAAGAGAGCCTTTAGAAAATATTGTGGGAAAAGGAGAAATGCTGGTAACCAGCATTTTCTCCTTTTCCCATAATGTTTCTCACCTTCCTAAATCAAATTTCAATTTTTCAGTTACTTTTAATGCTTTCAGTTTGCTTTAATGCTTTAATACTTTCAGTTTGGACAAGTCTAGATTTTTGTCGTTGGGTAAAGAGTTAAATAACTGTTTACTAAACAACAAAATGTTAGACTAATCCTAGTTGAAAGCAGTTGCAAGCATATATTTTCATGTGAGTCAGATGTGGAAAATTGTATTGGAAAGGGTAGAAATATCGTGGGAAAAGGAGAAAATGCTGGTTGCTGGCATTTTTCCCCTTTTCCATGATGTGTTCAAAAGGGTGTCTTATCCAGGGTCGTTAGAACTTTGGACAGTTAGTATGGTAAGGAGTTAAAACTTTTTTTGGCTCTTTGTACTAACACTCTTTATTCATTCTCAAGAATCTTTCAGTTTGCAAAGTAACACAATTTCTGATTGGTTATACCAAGCATTTCAGGCTTGTTTTAGCTAATCAGAAAATGCACTACTTTCTAATCATGCGGAAGACAAAGAAATATACCTGTACAGGCTCTCCGGGCCTTTGAAAAACCAGGGTCTGTAGAAACAAGCCATTCTGTGTTCAGGTCTTATTCCTGTACCACATGATGCTGACCTTTTACGACCTTGAAAAAGAATAGTTTTTATAAAGGAGAAAATACATGTCAACAGCATTTTCTCCTTTTCCCACAGTAATTTCTACAGTATCAAAGGCAACTTTAGCCAAATGTAATTGGCCTATGTTTTGGGTTTGGACAGCTCTAAAATTTTGTTTTGTGGTAAAGTGTTTTTCTAGATTCAAGACTAGGCTTCTGATTTCCTTGGACAAAACATTTCAACCAATCAGATAATGGCTTATCTCGGAATTTAGACATAAAAACAATAATTATTTTGAATCATAGGTAAATAATTGCTCAGATTATACATGTGTTGACTCATTGGCTAAGGCATGCAGGTTTTTTTCCAATTTGTGAGTGTTAAAACTGAATGTCATTTCCAACTTTTTTTGTTGCTTGGTTTCTTCTAGATAAAGATTTTGGCGAAGAAAGACCTACTATATCAATACCTATCACCACAAACTTTGAGCTGCAAACAACAAGTATGTTGCCTTACAAAGAATATGAAAACCAGTTACCTGATGGAAATTTGAAAATGAAAGACGCTTTTCTCAGGTAAGATTATGGTTAATAATTAACCCTTTATCAAAGGACAAAATTTTAGAGTTGAATGATTTTGCAGACAATAAAATAAATTACCTCCAAAATACAAATTCGCTCATGGAAGTATAGAAAACATTGTAGAAAAACAAGAAAATGCGTGTTACCAACGTTTTCTTCTTTCCCAACAGTGTCTTCTAAAGGCTTCTTCCTTTGGGCTATAACATTCCAAGATGATGTGGTAAAATGTTTATGCTTTCCTGGTCCTAATATTTGACACATCTAAACTATGATTTAGGGATACATAGGCTTTTCTGTGGCATATTGCAAAGACAATGCCACTATGAGTTCAATATTGAATTTTGAAGACCATATATTGTATTTTGTGCAGAGCCGAAGGAAATAAACCCAATTAAACTCACTTTTTCCCAGACAAATGAGTTTACGATTGCACTCCGATATGTAATTGGAAATGACAAATTACACTGGGTGAGGCCATCGATCATGGAAATACTTCTTCTTGATTGAAAATAGCTTCACCAGCTCATAGCCTCCTATTGGCGCAATGATATACACAAATTTTGTCTACTGATGGCTTTGCCCCAGGCTTTTTCATTCCAAATCAGTTTGTCCCTAGGCTTCTTTTGTCTTCTGATTGCACACTACTCCATTAGATTGTGCATGAGTATTTATAGATTGAAAATTAATAATTGATTGTTATGTTTGGAATTAGATCTTTGCCACCAAAGATACCTCAAAATAATAGTTTTCAGGCAAAGACTTAATTTCATTTGATATATTTATCGTTTCTCACTGTACCGATCATGCACCCTACTGTCAAGGGACATTAACCTTGACTCCCCTTGAATCATTAAAGGCAGACCACCGATACATAAATAATCCTGACTTTGTCATGAGTATTCTCCCTTCAACCAAAAAAAGGTATTAATTTGCTTGGTGACTTTCAAGCCAATTTTCGAATTATATTACTCTTTTCTTTCAATAATTCATTGATTCCACATGATGGCTTCCTTGAAAAAATGCCACTTCAGCATTTTCAGTGCTTTGATTTGATAATTTCATTCAGGTTAGTTGTAAATATTTTACCCCTAGACAAATAACAAAAAATTTAGACTGATTGGAAGCATTTGTAGATAACAAATTATGTATGGTTTAAATGACATAATTGTCTTTAACTTTTTTACCACAAGACACAGTTTCAGAATGGTCTAAATCAGAATTATTCACAGATGACAAAATAAATGTGAGTCAATTAAAATATGTTAATACATGAAAAAAAAAATATATATATACATATACTTTTGGAAAAGGAGAAAATATTGGTTTCCAGCATTTTTTTCCTTTTCCTATAGTGGTTTTACCAGCCTTTGCAACAATTTGTTCTCGACAGCCTTTTATGTCATGATCAGATTTAGTAACACTTTACCACATAATTCAGACTTTTAACGACCCTGAGAGAGAAAGCTTTGGAAAACTATGGGAAAACAAGAAAATGCTGGTGACCAGCGTTTTCTCCTTTTCCCATAATTTTTTCTACCCTTTGGATTTCTACCCTTTCGAAAACTTTCAAATGGGACCAGTATAAAAATTGTTTGTAAAGATTTAATGGTTAACCTATTACCAAACAACACAATTTTAGCCTCATTGAAATAGAAAACATTTGCAGGAGACATATTTTAGTTAACTGGTAACACGTCAAATCTGATTTCAGTGGGGATATAGGGGACAGGCTTCAAGATTTGACAGAAAGTGAAACTCAACTTACACCACAGTATGATGATTCTGAGCATTCAGCAACCATTCCCACACAGAGTGGTTTTCCAAGAATGAGGAGGAGACACATGGGCATTCTGTATCAAGGTGGAAAGGTACACATACACGATTGTATACCGACAGTCCTATTTTGAGCTTCCTTTTAGCCGTTATTGAAACATGTGTTTCAGTGACCCTGGGGAAGAAAGCTTCTGAAAACACCATGGAAAAAAGAAAAATTGCTTGTTCAAGACTTGTAACAAGTGCTTGTAACAAGCACTTCTCCAAAATTCCCAGAATGTTTTCTACCTTATGAGAATTTAATTGATTAACCCATTACCACACAATCCCTAATTTTGATGACCTGAGAAAGAAGCCTTTAGAAACTGGTAACCAGTTTTTTCTCCTTTTCCCACAATGTTTTCTACCCTTCACAAAACAAATATCAAATTTTCGGTCACTTTTATTTTGTCATTTGCAAATGCTTTCAATTTGGACAAGCCTAAAATGCTGTCATTTGATAAAGAGTTAAATAGTCTTTGACTCTGCTTTTAACATTATTTCAGGCATGTTACGGAAACATCTTGCATATTCATGTATATCTCATGCTTCACCAGTACTAACTAATCAGGGGCTTTTAAGTGTCTTGCTCAAGAACATTCTCAGGGAAAATCAACTGAAACCCATGGCCTAGAGGTTACAAATGGTATGATTTACCACTGAGCCAGTACCCTATCATAGAACTTACAGACAATAAATGTAAGTTCGCACAAATGAGTGTAAGAACCCTATCAGAGATGTTAAGCTCAATTGTATGATTCTAGAAAGTTATTGTCTCTAGATGGTTTGAATTTGGTAAAGTCCAAAATTTGTAATTTCCTGCTGATCAGAGAAGACACTTTATGCAAATATCAAAATAACCATTATGCATGTTGCCAGCCAAATGGTCTTGCCATGCTGGTCTGAACTTTGTCTGTCCTTCAAGAGGATTAAGTTGAGAGTCCCATGAAAATGGCAATTACTGTAAGAACACCAAACCTTACAGATATATGAAGTCCAGAAATGGGACCAAAGTCATCGCATTTCAAAGGCTATTTTTGTCTAGAATGTCTCTGCAAAGCAGCAGTCTAGATCAAAGATAACTGAGCAGTAAGATCTTGGTCTACACTGGCTGCAAAGCCAACTTAACGTTTAGAGCTCCAAATTCTGAAATAGAAAAAAGAAATTCTGTCCTAGAAATAAAGCTCAAGTACCGTAACTGTAATTACACCTTCATGTTTTTATACCCCCACAAAATGAATGTTTTTGGGGGTATACTGGAATCAGCCTAACTGTCTGTCCGTCCGTGTGCCCAGACATTCATGTGTCCGTCCATCTGTGTGTCCGACTGTGTACAAAATGCTATTAATTTTGTGTTGCGAACTACTCCTACAGTTTTCCTTCAATTGTATTGAAACTTTGCACATACACTGAACATATATTGAAAATTTGCAAGATGCAATTTTCAAGTGTCAACCCATCCCAGTTTAGGAGTTATCTCCCCTTGAACTTGATATTTTTTCTGTCAAAGTGCTGGGGGTTAGGGCATTAAGTCACATTCAGTAACAGCTCTAGTTTTTGTCTGCAATGTACCAGCAACATGGACAGTGTAGATATCAGATCAGGCTGTAAAACTATTTATAGGGGTAAAAACTGCTTTAACCCTTTACTAAACAATCCCTGGCTTTCATGAACCTGAGAAAAAAGCCATCTGAAAACATTGTTGGAAAAGGAGAAAAGGCTGATAAGCAGCATTTTCTCCTTTTCCCACAGTGTTTTCTTCATTTCCCCAAACAACTTCCAATTTCTAGGTCACATTAATTTTGCTGTCTGCAGAAGCTTTAAATTTTGACCTGACTAAAATTTTGTCGTTCGGTAAAGAGTTAAGGGTTAAGTTGTAAAAGGAACCTTACTGGTTGAAATAAAAATAATGAAATTTCAAATTTTGATTTATTTTCAGAGTGAAGAAGAAGCTATAGAAGAAGCCATAAAACTATCACTGGCAGTATCATCACAGCAAGAAACCAGGTCTGTTAACCCACAACACTTTACCAGACAATCCCAAGTTTTAATAACTGAGGAAAGAGGATTTTTAAAACATTATGGGAAAAGGAGAAAATGCTGGTTACCACCATTTTCTTCTTTCACACAATATTTTCTTCTTTTTCAAAAAACATATCTCGTCATTAGGTTCCTGTGTGGTCTCTCCTCTACTAATGTTTGTCTGGAGTCTGTGGTCGTGAGGTAGAGCATCGGCCTCATAACCTAAAGGTCCTGAGTTCGATTCCCGGGAGCGGGTGTCATCTTTGGGATTTTTCATTGGCCCACACATTCGGCGCGAGTACTGGTGTAGTTCCCAGGAAGCAGAATCGAGAGAGATCAGTATAAGTTGTTAGAACTTGTTTCTCAATCGATGTAAAATAAATATGTTTAAACCTAATGTTTTCAATATGGATGTGTTTAAATTTTGTCAGGTGGTAAAGTGTTAACTCTTTACTCCATAGATACTCATTTCTACATGTTGCTTGTAGAAGCCTTTGGAAAACATTGTCACAATGTTTTCCATGCTATCAAAAGGTGTCATATACACATAAGAAACAGCTTCATCCTTGCTGTCATTTAGGGTCATTTAGAGATACCATAGAAATGCCTTAAGGGGTAAAGGGTTAGCCACACAATTCTGCCTTTCAGTAACCTTGAGGAGGAAAACTTTTGAAAACATAGTTGGAAAATGCTAGTATTAGCTGTATCTTTTCCTCTTTCCACAGTGTTTTCTACTATTTCACAGAAAGGAAATGTTTTTAAGTGGAGATGAATTTGTCATCAGCCTATAGCTTTCAACTTGGACAAGTCTATATGTAGTTAAAAGATCTATACACCTAGCTGTAAGCCTTTTCCAAATGACAAGATTTTAGACTAATACAAATTGAAAGCATTTGCAGACGAAAAAATCTAAATGTGGCTTAACTCTCTACCAAACAGTCCCTGGTTTTTACAACCTTGAGATAGTAGCCTTTTGAAAACATTGTGGGTAAAGGAGAAAATGCTGGTTACCAGCATTTTCTCCTTTTCCTACAATGTTTTCTGCCCTGCTTGAAAAAAAAATTAATTGTTGAGTTACATTTAATTTGTTGTCTGCAAGTGCTTTCATTTTGAAATTGTTGGTTACTAGCATTTTTTTTTCCTTTTCCCACCAAGTTTTCAAAAGGTTTCTTCCTCAGGGTTTTAGAACACAGGATTGTATGGTAACGGTTTAACCCTTGACAAAATAATCACAAGTTTTAACAGCCCAGGGGAAGGTGGCTTTTGCTAAGCAGAAATTTCTCTTTTTTCCAGAGTATTTTCTATTTTTTAAAGACTAATTTCTGGCTTCAGCCACTCTTAATTTGTAATGTGCAAATGGTTTCAGTTTGGACAGGTCTAAAATTTTGTCAGCTGGTAAAAAGTTACATGTACTCTTTCATGCCTTGTTTTAGAAATAAGTCAATTAAATCTGATATCATTGTACTTTGAAATTTATCAAGACTGTATTTTATCACATGACATCCCTTGTCTTTAGCTCACCTGAGCACAACATGCTCAAGGGGAGCTTTTAGGATCACCTGGTGTCCGTCATGCGTCATGCGTCATCAACATTTCTTTAAACGTCAACTCCCAAACGGATGGGCCAATTTAGACCAAACTTGGCTGGAATGTTCCTTGGGAGGTCTTCTTTGAAAATTGTTCACAGAATTTGATTCTGTCAAAAACTCTGTTGCCATGGCAACCAAATGGATTTTTCTAAGAAATTCTTTAAAAATCTTCTCTGAAACTGCTGGTCAGATCTTAACTCTTTACCAAACGACAATATTTTAGACTGGTCCAAATTGAAAGCACTTGCAGAAGACAAAATAGACGTAACTCTAAAATTAAATTTCGTTTCCAACGTAGAAAACACTGTGGGAAAAGGAGAAAATGCTGGTTACCAGCATTTTCTCACAATGTTTTCAAAAGGCTTTCATGTCAGGATCTTAAAAACCAGTGATTGTTTGGGAAAGGGTTAAAGTAATTTCACAAAGATGTTCCTTGGATGATGCTATTCAAAAATTGTTAGCGAAATTTTGATCTGTCAAGAAACATGGCTCTGGTGAAATGGGGCTACTTGTATTATACAGAAATGAAGAAATTCTTAAAAATTCTTCTTCTCTGATTGTGAAATAATTTCACAGAGATGTTCTTTGAGTGACCCTTTTCAAAATTTGTTCGTGAAATTTTGATCAGTCAACAGTTATGGCTCAGGTGATTGGGGGCTACTTGCACTTTAGGGAAATGAAGAAATGCTTAAAAATTCTTCTTCTCTCGAATGGCTGGTTAGATTTTGAAAGCATTTCACAAGGATATTCCTTGGGTGACCCTTTTCAAAAATGTTCGCGAAATTTTGATTCATCAAGAAACATGGCTCTGGTGAATGGGGGCTACTTGTACTTTATGGAAATGAAGAAATTCTTGAAAACTCTTTTTCTCTGAAACTCCTAGTCAGATTTTAAAATAATTTCTCAGCAATATTCCTTGGGTAACCCTTTTCAAAAACTGTTTTCGCAAAATTTTGATCCGTCGAGAAACATGGCTCTGGTGAAAAGGGGCTACTTGCACTATACGGACATGAAGAAGTTCTGGAAAACTCTTCTGATCTGAAATGGCGGGTCAGATTTTAAAATAATTGCACAGAAATATTCCTTGAATGACCCTTTTCAAAAACTGTTTGCGGAATTTTGATAGGTCAAGAAACATGGCTCTGGTAAATGGCGGCTATTTGCACTATAAGGAAATTAAGAAACTCGTAAAAATTCTTCTTTTCTGAAACTGCTGGTCAGATTTTGAAAGGACTGTTACATGTGACCTTTTGAAAACTGTGTGACAAAATAATGATTTTGTTTCCAGTATTTCAATACCTCAAAAAAAAATTGGCCATGGTCCTCTCAAAAATTCAGGTGAGCAATTCAGGTCCATCTTGGCCCTCTTGTTAGTGTAATATACCCATTATGAATTTTCTTATCTCATACACGGTGATATCATATTTGTCTGACACCATTTTCAATGACATTTTATAGGTATCTTACTGAGGTGAATGGGTTTTATGAATATCACCATTCTGCAATGTTTCCTACCCTTTTAACTCTTTACCACACAATCCCAACTTTTGATGACCGTGAGAAAGAAAACCTTTAAAAACATTGTAGGAAAAGGAGAAAATGCTGGTAACCAGCATTTTCTCCTTTTCCCACAATGTTTTCTACCCTTTCCAAATTAAATTTCAGTTTTTGAGTCACGTTTATTTTGTCATCTGCAGATGATTTCAATTTGGACTAGTCTAAAATTTTGTCGTCTGGTAAAGAGTTAAGAACAAACATCTTGATTTCATTTTTTGCTGGTGAGTTCTTTAAACTTGGTAAGGTCAAAAGATTTTATTGTCTAGTAAAGAGTGTATATTTAATAGGGAGCAACCAGAAGATTCTGATACGCCTGTGGATGAAGATATTGCACAAGCCTTGAGGGAATCATTGTTGGGATCTGTAGAGGAAATCCCCAGTTATCACAATAGAGAAGCTGAGACACAAGAAAGACAAGATATTGGTCAAGCCTGTATGGGATCATTGGTTGAAACTGAATGGCCAGGAATTCCCAAATATAACAAAAGCAAAGCAGCTGCACAAGAGAGAAAAGATATTGAACAAGCCATGATGGAATCACTGATGGACTCTGGAGAGAAGGGAAGTCCCAGATATTACAACAGAGAAGCAAAGATTCAAGAAAGACAAGATATTGGACAAGCCTGTATGGGATCATTGATTGAATCTAGAATGCAAGAAATTCCCAAATATAGCAAAAACAAAGCAATTGAACAAGAGAGAAAAGATATTGAACAAGCCATGATGGAATCATTAGTGGAATGTGGAGAGAAGGAAAACAGGTCAGAAAACTCCTTATCTAATTCTTTATCAAATGGTAAAATTTTCTGCCAAGTTGAAAGCATTCGCAGACAGCAGGGTTCCCACGCAGTCGGGAAAACGGGAAAAAGTCGGGAATTTCGTAAAACCCGTTCCCGGTCTTGAAAAAGTCTTGAATTTTGTTATATCTATGAAAAGCCGGGAAAAACCCGGGAAAAGTACGAAACGTTTTGGGTATGAAACAAGAATTCAGGACCATATTAATCTGCGTCCTCCTTTTTTTTGATAAAGGTCTAATATTTTCTACAATAGATATATAGACCGAAGAAGGTGAATTTCCCAAATAAATACGGTCTTTTTGTAGGTTTACTGGTCCCGGAATAGTTATTCTAACATTTAAAGAAACCGGGATCCAGCGTATTGATTTCGGAGAACTCGGTACTTATCCTAAAATACAATGCAGCTGTGCTTTGTATTTTCCGGGAGACGAGCAGGAGTGAATTGACGTGAAAATGAGCTACAACAGTAAATATTAATGAAAATTTAAATCCATTGGGGTCTAAAAGGTTAAAAGACTATATCTTTATGAAGCCGCGTTATGATTGTAGTCGGAATGAGGTTGACGAGTGTCACGAGTCAGAGGAAACTGAAAGTAAGCGCTCGTCTGCAATCATGGATCAAAACACTTCAAGTATTAAATCTAACAAAGTTACGATTATTCGTATTTTCAGAAACTTTAAAAGCAGGGATATTGCCCTTTGAAACGACCAATTTATTTATTCATGTATTTCAGGTCATGAATACTGAACTATTAAAGTGAAAGTAAAACATAGTACTTTTGAATTGGGTTTTAGTTTCATTGACTGAAGAGGGAAAAGAACCTCTATTTGAAGGCTTGCAACAAAACTGTCGTGCACCATTATAGTAAATGATATGCAAATACTTGATTCTGTGTCTTAAATCATAAAGAAAACAATACCCAATATTGGAAAAAAACAACACATTTTTAGCCCACCTGAGCACAAAGTGCTCAAGGTGAGCTTTTGTGATCGCCCTATGTCTGTTGTGCATCGTCCACAATTTCTTAACATCTTCTCCTCCTAAACCACTAGGCCAGTCGTGATGAAACTTGGCAGGGATGTCCCTTATTTGAATCTCTAGCAAAGTTATTCCACCCATAACTCTGGCTACCATGGCAACCAAAGAGAAAAAAAGCAAAATCTTTGAAAATCTTTCCTGAAACTAGAAGGCATAGAGCTGTGATAATTGGTACATGTATGTAGCATCTCCTAGTGGACTTCTACAAAGATTGTTCATATAATACCCCTGGGGGTCAAAACTGGCCCCACCACGGGGGTCACCAGTTTGAACATGGGAATAATAAAAGAAAACTTTGAAAAATCTTTTCTCTGAAACACAAAGTTGTAGAGCTTTGATATTTGGTATGCAATATCTGCTATTGGACCTCTACCAAGATTGCTCATTGATACCCCCGGGCTTCAAACTGGCCCCGCCCCAGGGGTCACAAATTTGAAACATTGGAACAAAGACGGAAAACTTTTTTTTTTCTCTGAAACTGGAAGTCCTAGAGCTTTGATATTTTGTATGTACTATCTTCTAGAGGACCTCTACCAAGTTTGTTCATATGATGCCCCAGGGGTTCAAACCGGCCCAGCCCTGGTGGTCACAAGTTTGAGCATGGGAACAAAGAAGGAAATCTTTAAAATTCATCTGCACTGAAACAAGATGGAATTTATGTACATATGCTCCTTATGATAGTTTTTACATTTTTTCATTAAATGTCATGTCATGGAAAAAGGGGGCTTGGTGTATATTTCTACTGTGGACCAATATCTCTTTCATTACAGGACAAAATGTAATTAAAGTTCATCTTGTTAAGCCACAGACAATAGCTACTTGATTTTATTTCATGAAACAACATATTATCAAAAAAGGGGACTAAATGTATAATTTCATTACGGACCAATTACAGTCAGTTGGCCCATCCATCCACATTGACGGTTATCTTCTAAAGTCCTTGGCATACATGTCTTTTGTGTCTTAACAATGAGCGAGTGATGTTTTTTAATCTGTCATTCGACCACCATTTTGACCAGGAAATGAATGCCTTACCTCTGAAAGTTAATTCAATCCCTTACTATACAATCTTGACTTTCAATGACCTTGAAGAAGAAGGGTTGTGAAAGCATTTTGGGAAAAGAAGAAAATGCTTTTTGCACAGTTACAGACCCTGTCAGAATTATTTGGCCTTGAACTTTGATATTTGGTATTTATCTTCACTGTAGACCTTTACTGCTTAGTACTCAGGTGAGTGATATAGGACCATCATGGTCTTATTGTTCCCAATTTGCCTTTTATGTAGTCTTATAAGGATCTATACTATTTGCCTTCAAATTCTTCATTACTTGTAGGAACTCTAAAAGAACAGCATGGATCCTTATTAACTGCTTGTATGGATAGGCTGATCTGAATCTATATTTGGTCCTTTGTAGTTTTGTAACTGGGCAAGTAAAGAAATGAAATAACTATCATGCTGTTAGAATGTTCTTTAAATCTCAGTTTTTCATTAAAACAAGGAATGTATGTAAGAAAGTAACTTTCAAAAGATTTTGCAGTTCCAGCTCTTCTATCGCAAAAAACCTTGATTTTTGAAAAAAAATCCTGGAAAAAGTCTGGAAAAAGTCTGGAATTTTGCAAGCAGAAAGTTGTGGGAACCCTGCAGACAACAAGATAAATATATTGCAAATAATAATATCTGTCTTTGATAGGATAGAAAGCCTTGTGGAAAAAGGAGAAAATGCTGGTTACCAGCATTTTCTCCTTTTTATACGCCCGTCAAAGACGGGACGTATTATGAGATCACCCGTAACGGGCGGGCGGGCGGGCGGGCATGGTCCAGTTCTTTGTCTGGAGCATATCTCCAAAACTATACAAGCTAGGGTTATGAAATTTCATTTCATGGGTGGATAGATCTCATCGAGGGGGAGTGCAGTGCATAGGAATCATAACTCTTGCTCGCTTAACTTTTGAGTTATTGCCCTTTGTTGTTTTTCATACTTGAATTTTGTCCGGAGCATATCTCCAAAACTATACTACCTAGGGTTATGAAATTTCATGGGTGGATAGATCTCATCGAGGGGGAGTGCAGTGCACAGGAACCATAACTCTTGCTTGCTTAATTTTTCAGTTATTGCCCTTTGTTGTTTTTCATTCTTGAATTTTGTCCGGAGCATATCTCCAAAACTATACTACCTAGGGTTATGAAATTTCATGGGTGGATAGATCTTATCGAGGGGGAGTGCAGTGCACAGGAACCATAACTCTTACTTGCTTAATTTTTGAGTTATTGCCCTTTGTTGTTTTTCATTCTTGAATTTTGTCCGGAGCATATCTCCAAAACTATACTAGCTAGGGTTATAAAATTTCATGGGTAAATGCACAGGAACCATAACTCTTGCTTCCTTAATTTTTGAGTTATTGCCCTTTGTTGTTTTTCATTCTTGAATTTTGTCCGGAGCATATCTCCAAAACTATACTAGCTAGGGTTATGAAATTTCATAGGTGGATAGATCTCATCGAGGGCGAGTGCAGTGCACAGGAAACATAACTCTTGCGTGCTGAATTTTTGAGTTATTGCCCTTTGTTGTTTTTCATACTTGAATTTTGTCCGGAGCATATCTCCAAAATTCTACTACCTAGGGTTATGAACTTTCATGGGTGGATAGAACTCATCGAGGGGGAGTGCAGTGTACAGGAACCATAACTGTTGCTTGCTTAATTTTTGAGTTATTGCCCTTTGTTATTTTTCATACTTGAATTTTGTCCGGAGCATATCTCCAAAACTATACTAGCTAGGGTTATGAAATTTCATGGGTGGATAGATCTCATCAAGAGGAAGCGCAGTGCTCAGGAATCATAACTCTTGCTTGCTTAATTTTTGAGTTATTGCCCTTTGTTGTTTTTCATACTTGAATTTTGTCCAGAGGATATCTCCAAAACTATACTAGCTAGGGTTATGACATTTCATGGGTGGATAGATCTCATCAAGGGGGAGCGCAGTGCACAGGAATCATAACTCTTGCTCGCTTAATTTTTGTGTTATTGCCTTTTGTTGTTTTTCATACTTGAATTTTGTCCGGTGCATGCCCCAGCTTTACAATTTGGGGTAAGACGGGCGTATCTTGCGACAATTTGCCGCTCTTGTTCCCACAATGTATTCTACCCTTCTCAATAAAAATTCCATTTTTCAGTCACATTCATCTTGTCGTCTGCAATTGCTTTCAATTTGGACCACTCTATGAATTTGTCGTTTTGTAAAGAGGTAAATGGGGTTCAAATGATGAGATTTGTCTATGAAAGGACAGGAAATATTGTAGGAAAAGGAGAAAGTACTGGTTACCAGTAATTGGGATAAAGAATATATATACTATGACAAAAGACATTTGTATCTAACATCCTGGGGGCCTCCTTGGTATACAATTTGATGGGTGATGGTTTTTTGGCATAATGTTCTGCTTGTATTCTTGTATTTGACCTAAACTTAGCTTGATTGTTGATGTTTACACTCTACCAAAGGACTAATCTTTGATATGTCCACATCAATAGCGTTTGCAGACAACAAATTAAATGTAGATAAATGATGTTTTGTCTTTGATAGGGTAGAAAACATTGCCAAAAAAGGACAAAATGCTGGTTACTGGCATTTTGCCCTTTTCTCACAAAGTTTTAAAAAGTCTTCTTCCCCAGGTGTGGTACAGACCAGCATTTCCCACAAACTTCTGTCCAGTTTAGATCTGGAAACAGACTTCACCGTCTGTTCAGTCTGATCTTGTCTACACTGTGTGCAGAGGCAACCTCATATTTCTGTAATTTTCCATTTTTAAAGTTACTAGTCATAAATCCTTTAACCCATTACCAAACGACAATATTTTAGACTGGTCCAAATTGAAAGCGATTGCAGACGACAAAAAAAAGTGACTGAAAATTTGAAATTTGTTTTGTGATGGTTAGAAAACATTGATGGAAAAGGAGAAAATGCTGGTTACCAGCATTTTCTCCTTTTCCCACAATGTTTTCTAAAGGCTTCTTTCTCAAGGGCATCAAAAGTAGGGATTGTGTGGTAATGGGTTAACTGCCATGTCCTTTTGAAGACAGCTTAGATCAGG
Organism: Tridacna crocea; assembly: GCA_943736015.1. Lineage (NCBI taxonomy): Eukaryota > Metazoa > Mollusca > Bivalvia > Cardiida > Cardiidae > Tridacna > Tridacna crocea. The sequence continues at coordinate 51,720,628 of OX031063.1, forward strand.
ATCAGATTGCAAATAACATTTAGTCTGATCTTGGATATATACCACTGGTTTTTGGCTCACCTGAGCACAAAGTGCTCAAAGTAAGCTTTTGTGATTGTGATGCATCCTTTGTTGTCTGTCATAGTCATCTGTCATGGGAATGTACATCTTGTGGGCGTCAAAATTTACCTTTATGTGCACTCTAGATGACATATTTTCAGCCTGATACTTATGAAACATGGTCAGAATGTTTGTCTTTATTAAATCTTGAACAAAATAGAAACTGGGTAAAACTGTATGAAAATTAAGTCACCGGTCCAATTCTTAGAAAACCCACTGTGTGCTTTCTCTGATGAGTGTGAAAAAGGGTCTGGTCAAAAACAAGAGCCTAATTTTCAAAAAAAAATGTGTGCACCATATCATGCATCATTTTCAGCCTGAACTTTTTGTAACTTAGTAAGAATGTTTGTCTTGACGATAATTTGACAACTTTAACCCTTTACCACATAGCAAAATTTTAGGCCTATCTAAATTGAAAGCATTTGCAGATGACAATTTCATAGTGACTCAAATGTCACAAATGTTCTTTGATAGGGTAGAAAACTTTGTTGGAAAAGGAGAAAATCCTGGTTACCAGCATTTTCTCCTTTTTCAACAATGTTTTCAAAAGGCTTTCTTCTTCAGGGTCATTAAGATTGTGTGGTAAAGAGTTAAATTTTGGTCAAAAAGTAGCTGACTTGGCCATATCTTCAAAAAACCTTTTTTGCTCTCTAGGGGCCACATTTTTCAGTCTGAGACACATAAAACTTGGTTTGAGTGTTTGTCTCGATGATATCTCAAACAAATTTGAAATTGGGTCACATTGAGTCCAGAATTAGGTCACTGGATGAAAACTTTGAAAAGTCTTGTGTGCACTCTAGAGGCCACATTTTCAATGTGATACTCATGGAACAAAGTTATGGTGTTTTTTCTTAATGATATCTGAGACAAGTTTGAAATTGGGTCACTCTGGGTAAAAAAGTGGGTCACTGTGCCAAATCTTACAAACCATAAATGCCACATTTTCAGTCTGATATTCATAAACTAAAGGTCAAAATATTTGTCATGATGATATCTATGACAAGATTAAAAATATTTCTAGTTGGAAAACAAATTGATCATTTACACTAATGTGTTTTGCATCATTAACCCTTTCCCAAACAACAAACTTTTGGGCTAGTTGAAATTGACGGCACTTGCAGAAGACAAAAATAAACGTAACCCAAAAATTGAAATTTGTTTCCTGCATGGTAGAAAACATTTGTTTCCAGCATGGTAGAAAACATTGTGGGAAAAGGAGAAAATGCTGGTTACCAGCATTTTCTCCTTTTCCCACAATGTTTTCAAAAAGCTTCTATATCAGCGCCGTAAAAACCAGGGATTGTTTGGTAAAGGGTTAAAACCAAGATCTCTTCAGCTATATAAACCCTGGATGGCTTTAACCAGGTGAGAGCATCAGGGCCAATGGCCCTCTTGTATAGTGAAGTTTATATGATAAACATCCTTCTAAAGTCACAATGTATTCCATTTTCTTGCTATCAAAAGATTGGTTGATTGATCGACTTAGTTGCGTTTTATGGCAATTTCAATATCATTTCGGTTATATCACAGCGACAGATCAAATATTCATGTATTTATGATAATGTAACCAGTACTAGGGCTCTGAAGTGTCTTGCAAAGGACACTCCCATGAAAAACCCATTGGATCCAGTGTGGCTCAAACTTTTGGATAACCAGGGTACGACTCCTACCCTTTACCCCTAAGCTATCAACAGAAGTCAGGTTTATACATTTAGTACTGAAAGAGTTTATACATTATCAACATTAGTAACGCTTTACCACACAGCAAAATTGTAGATTGGTCCTATTTGAAAGCATTTACAGAATATAAAATTGAAATATGCACAGGTTACAAAATTTGCCTTTCACAGGGTAGAAAGCATAGTGGGAAAAGGAGAAAATGCTGGTTACCAGCATTTTCTCGTTTTCCCACAATGCTTTCGTAAAGCTTCTCTCTTGGAGTCATTAAAACATATGATATTCAGAGCTTGTAATCTACAATGTTGTTATTGAGCAGGCAGCCTGGAAGAGATTCTTATACTTGTGGAGATGAAACCAAGATGGAAAATGAAATCGTGGTTGGACAAACTAGAGTGGTATTGAAACAAGGAAGCATAACAAGGCAAGAGGTATAAGTATAAAGCTTTAATCCTTTACTAGACAACAAAATTTTAGGCTCTTCTTAAACTGAGAGCATTTACAGACAACAAATTAAAAGTGTCTCGAATGATGGAATTTTTCGCTGAAAGAAAACATTCTTGTGGGGAAAGACAAAAATAATGGTTACTAGCATTTTCTCCTTTTTCCACAGTTTTTTTGTAAATCCTCTTTTGAAAGGGTTGTTAAAATTGGACTTGTGTCCTAAAGAGTTAATAGGGCCTTTCTTAATTTATCATGATTTCTGTCCATGACAAAATTGAAATAATTGTGGGAAAAAAGAAAATGCTGGTACAAAGAATTTTCTTCTTTTCCCACTATATTTTCAAAAGCCTGTATGTTCAGTGTATTTGAAACAAGGGTTATTTAGTGAAGAGTAATTAATGATAAAAAAGAAGAAAAACAAGATCCTCTTTTGAAAGGGTTGTTAAAATTGGACTTGTGTCCTAAAGAATTAATAGGGCCTTTCTTAATTTTTTTTTTATGTAAATAAAACACTTTTGTAACACACCAACATACATATAATATGATTGCCAGCCTTATTCATTAACCAGACAACCCATTTCTTAATGACCGTTCTTACAAACAAAGTCATTAAAGAAACGAATGAATAAATGCATGGCAGAAATAAGGGACCGGGCGGGATTCGAACCCCAGAACTCCTGGACAAAAGGCCAATACCTTAACCACTTAGCAAAAGAGATATCGCTCTGATTAGTCAGGTATTGTATTTAAATCGGGACGAAGCCATACAGGATGGAGTGGTCTCCAGTAACACACCACCTCTTAATCCTTTACCCCATAAGGTATTTTTATGGTATCTCTAATCGACCCAAATTAACAGCAAGGATGAAACCTTTTTTTATGTGTATAGGACACCTTTTGATAGCATAAAAAACATTGTGACAAAAGGTGAAATTGCTCGTCACGAGCAATTTCACCTTTTGCCACAATGTTTTACAAAGGCTCTTACAAGCAATGCGTAAAAACGAGTATCTATGGAGTAAAGGGTTAAAGTCATCATTTATTGAGGAAGTCCGTTTTTGGACAACAAATGGGATTAATGGTTCAAAGGCCAATCCCGGACGATCCCCCATCTTACGAACAAAGTCCGTAGCAAAGAAACAAACAAATAAATGCATGGCAGAAATAAAGAGATTCAAACCCCAGAACTCCTGGACAAAAGGCCAGTACCTTAATCACTGAGCCAAAGAGATATCTCTCTGACGTAGTAGTCAGGTATTGCATTTAAATCGGGACAAAGCCATGCACGAAGGAGTGGTCTCCCGTAACACCGTGAGAGCAAAGGCTTTTGAAAATTTTGTAAGAAAAGGAGGAAATGCTGATCACAAGTATTTACTTCTTTTCCCACAGTGTTTTATACCCTATTAGAGACCATAAGATCAACATCTTACATGTTGTCTGCAAGTGGTACCAATCTGGCCCTGTCTAAATTTTGTCAGGTGGTTAAGAATTTAAAAAAAGTATGTAGGGCTGCATTCAGATACAATTCTGAGTGTGAACAACGAGATATTTTGCCTTTAGAATTGGACCGTACTTAACCTATTACCACACAATCCCTACTTTTGATGACCCTGAGAAAGAAGCCTTTAGAAAACATTGTGGGAAAAGGAGAAAATGCTAGTAACCAGTATTTTCTCCTTTTCCCTTGATGTTTTCTACCCTTCACAACACAAATTTCAAATTTCCATTCACTTTTATTTTGTTGTCTGTAAATTCTTTCGATTTGGACAAACCCAAAATTTTGTCATTTGATAATGAGTTAATTGATGCAAGTTATTGATTATTTTGACATTAACACAAGGTTTTACAAAATGCTGGTCTGAAATCCAAAAATAGCTCTAGAGGCTAGTTGACAAATCCCACCAAGGAAATACCATTATAAATGTGTTTACCTAGACTTTTCTTGCTGATATCCCCTTTAACCCTATACCAAACAATCACTGGTTTTTATGACCCTGGGACTTGAGCCTTTTGAAAACATTATTGGAAAAGGAGGAAATGCTGGGCACCAGCATCTTCTCCTTTTCCCACAATGCTTCCTACCCTGCTAGAAACAAATTTCAATTTTTGAGTTATGTTTATTTTGTCTCCTGCAGGTGCTTTTAATATGGACCAGTCTAAAATTTTGACGTTTGGTAAAGAGTTAAACTGCTAATGAAGTAAAATGAAAAATTCTTGCCAAACTCAGATATTGTGATTTCAAATATACATGTATAATTTACATCAGAAACCTCAGACTGTATCTGACAGTGTAGATCCAAGATCAGACTGAAAATCATGTGCCATCTGTTCTTGACCTACACTTTCTTTAATGTTTTAAGCTAAATTTTATATTTTGTATTCTAATGATTTGAATGTGAACTTTGAGATTTTGTCATCTTGTTAAGGCTTGAACCCTTTTCCCAAAAATCAAGCAAATGATTTAAAATTTCAGGCTGATGCTTTGGTTAACATAGTAGACCCAAGTGGTGAGTTTCCAGGCCGAAGTGTTGTAGGAAAGGCTTTTGCAAAAAATGGTGGCTTAGAATTAATACAGGTATACGGACTGTACAATAGACAATGTATATGAGTGGCTCTGAGAAAGGGGGGCTTAATGCAACTCTGTAATGGATTATACAAAAATCATTTCATGAGTATTGTTGAACAACAGGCTTTGTTATGAATGGTAGAATGGTCCTTGGACATGCACAAATAGTGAAAAGTTTCGACCCAGGTCAGCCTGCCTATACTGACATTGTTTGATATTTTTTTCATATGTATATAGAGGATATTTGTTTTTTTCGGTGAGAGATCGAAATTTATATCTTTGAGTGGACACCATCGGTAATATTTTCACGAGTGGCTGTGCAACTCATGAAAATATTATCGATGGTGGTCATGAGATGAAATAAATTTCGATCTTTCTCTGAAAAAAACAAATATTCTATTTATTTCATGCTTTTAACCCTTTCTGGGAGGAGCTTTATCAAAATTCAGTACAGTTCTTTTCCGTTATTCCCCGTGGCGTACCCCTCCCGCATAGCAATGCATTACAATATTACATCAAGCACGAGAAATGTAAGGTATATGACATCATATTTCCCATCTCGTTGTGCAATTAACCTAGGCAACAAGAACATGAAAATCGGCATTTTCACTGGTGGTACCAGTGTAAGATCGAAAAATATTTTCACTGCTATTTCTCGATATCCTACCGGAAAGCATGAAATAATAAAGCTTATTTTCACAGAGCCTTGCTCATTTTATAGCTCAGTTAAGTACAGGCTACTTGAAGTGAGGTTTTCTTACTCGCATCACATTATGTCGTTGTTTACCGCATGCTTTATCACTAGTTTGCTTGCATTCATTCAGGGACTCCGTATAACAGGGATCACAAAAAGTAGGATTTGTTCTACTACTAGGAACACAGTACAACATCAAGATTGCATTAATTGTTCCCTAAATTATGGTAGATTAACTCTTTTCACCAAACAATCACTGGTTTTTAGCTCACCTTAGCACAAAGTGCTAAATGTGAGCTATTGTGATTGCCCAATGTCCAGTGTCAGTCGTCCATCGTCCGTCAACAATTTCTTTAAACATCTTCTCCTTCTAAATCACTGAGCCAATCTTTATGAAACTTTGCAGGAATGTTCCTTGGGTGAAGCTATACCAAACTTGTTCAAAGAATTTAATTCCACCCATAACTCTGGTTGCCATGGCAACAAAACAACAAAAAAAAAAACCCCGAAATCTTTGAAAATCTTCTTCTCTGAAACTAGAAGGCGTAGAGCTTTGATATTTGGTATGTAGCATCTCCTAATAGACCTTTACAAAGTTTGTTCAAATTATGCCTCTAGGGTCAAAAGTGGCCCCGCCCCGGGGGATAACGAGTTTGAGCATAGGAACAAAGAAGGAAAACTTTAAAAATCTTCTCCTCTGAAACTTGAAGGCGTAGAGCTTTGATATTTGGTATGTAGCATCTCCTAGTGGACCTCTATGAAGTTTGTTCACATTATATCCCTGGGGGTCAAAACTGGCCCCACCCCAGGGGTCACAAGTTTGAGCATAGGAACAAAGAAGGAAAACTTTAAAAATCTTCTCGTCTGAAACTTGAAGGTGTAGAGCTTTGATATTTAGTATGTGGCATCTCCTAGTAGACCTCTACCGAGTTTGTTCAAATTATGCTCCTTGGGTCAAAACTGGCCCCACCCAGGGGGTCACAAGTTTGAGCATAGGAACAAAGAAGGAGAATTTAAGAAATCTTCTCCTCTGAAATTTGAAGGCGTAGAGCTTGATATTTGGTATGTAGCATCTCCTAGTGGACCTCTACCAAGTTTGTTCAAATTATGTCCCTGGGGTCAAAACTGGCCCCACCCCGGGGGCATAGGAACAAAGAAGGAAACTTTAAAATTCTTTTCCTCAGAAACTAGATGGTGTAGAGCTTTGATATTTGGTATGTGGCATCTCCTAGTGGATCTCTACCAAGTTTGTTTAAATCATGCCCGTGGGGTCAAAACTGGCTCCGCCCCGGGGGTCACAAGTTCGAACATAGGAACAAAGAAAGAAAATTTTAAAATTTTTCTTCTCTTAAACTAGATGGCATAGAGCTATGATATTTGGCATGTAGCAATTCCTAGTGGACCTCTGCCAAGTTTGTTCATATGTCTTTGGGGTCAAAACTGGCCCTGCCCTGGGGGGTCACAGGTTGGAACATAGCAACAAAGAAGGAAAACTCTAGAAAACTTGAAGCTGCAGAGCTTTGATATTTGGTATCTTCTAAAGGACCTCTACCAAGTTTGGTCATATGATGTCCCTGGCGTCAAAACTGGCCATGACCCGGAGGTCACAGGTTGGAACATAGGAACAAAGAAGGAAAATTTTAAATTTCTTTTTCTCTTACACGGGAAGGTGTAGAGCTTCGATATTTGGTATGTAGCATCTTTGAGTGCACCTCTACCAAGTTTGTTCCAAGGATGCTGCTTTGGTTAAAACTGACCCAGCCCCGGGGACCACAAGTTCGAACATAGGACAAAGAAGGAAAATTTAACATTCTTCTTTTAAACTGGAAGGTGTAGAGCTTTGATATTTGATTGCCCTATGTCTGGCGTCTGTTGCCCGTCAACAATTTCTTTAAACATCTTCTTCTCCTAACCCAGTGAGCCAATCTTGATGAAACTTGGCAGGGATGTTCCTTGGGTAAAGCTTTACCAAAGTTGCTCAAAGAATTGAATTTCACTCATAAGCTATAGTCTAAGGTGAGCGTTCCAGGGCCAATGGCCCTCTTGTTTTTTACTATGAGAGAGAAGCCTTTTTGAAACATAGTGGGAAAAGGAGAAAATGCTGGTTACCAGCATTTTCTCCATTTCCCAAAATGTTTTCTACCTTGCTCTAATCAAACTTCAGTTTTTGAGCTACATTTACTAGTATATTGTCATCTGAAATGTCAATCATTTTGGACCAGTCTAAAATTTTGATGTTTGATAAAGAGTTAAACTGATAACAGGTGTATCTTATGTAAGCTGTCCTACAGGTGTTAAAAAGGTCAATAATGAGCTGGCAGTGGTTCATTAAGTTTTCTATACCAAAGATGACTCAAGAAGCTTTAGTGCTGATCAAGATCAAACTGCACAAAAGGTACAATCAGATCTCTGATTCACACTGTCCACAGCTTTTTCCTGGATTAGGAATGAACTGTCTCTTGATCCTGCAGAGGAACTGTATTTGTAGCCATCGAGAAAATCCACTTTATATATTCAGTACTTAAAGAGTTAAAGGTAGCCCTTCAGATTTTGGGACGAAAATTTTACAAAAATATTTTCAAACAAATCATCCTCATTCTCCCAAAGTCTTTTAATTTTCATTCATAAAACCCGAGTAGTCAAAAACCATCCGACAACAAGAGAAATTAGAGATTTACTATAGTCCAGATCATCACTAACAGGAAACATAGTCGATTTTTACGTGAGCAACTCGCTCATTTACATACCAGAAATACACAGACAAAGCTTCAAATGTAGGGTCCGAAGAAGACGTTATGGAAAATACATGTATACATGCTTATTATGCTGTGGAATTTAAGCATCATTAGTCACGTGCCAGTCACTTGACATTTCCACAATGCCTTTTTGATAAATATCTGGTGCAAAATCTGAAAATAGCTTAAGAGGCTATGTAGCCTTTTAAGGGAACACCATTATTTTTTTTTTTTCTAACTCTATGATTCTTAATTATTGATGATTTGTATCGTTTTTTCATGTAAATTTCAGTGATATCGATATTTTTTTAATTTGGTGAGACATGGAAAATCTAAATACCCACCTTTAAATGAGCCAGTAAAAGTTGTAAATTGTAAACCAATATACAGGTTCATTTACCTTCAAACTAAAGTGGGAACACATTTTCATTGGGGAGGGGAAGGGTCTTGTCAGTAATTAATGTTCTTTTCTTTATCTATATTAACCCTTTACCACACAACAAAATTTTAGACCTGTCCGAATTGAAAGCATTTACTGATGACAGTTTCAATGTGGCTCATATGAAATTAGTTTTCTTTGATAGGGAAGAAAACATTGTGGGAAAAGGAGAAAATGCTGGTTACCAGCATTTTCTCCTTTTCCCACAATGTTTTCTAAAGGCTTCTTTATCAGGGTCGTCAAAAGTAGGGATTGTGTGGTAAAGGGTTAATCAACTAAGTTCTAAATTATTATTGCTGTAAATTAACCCATACTTCCATATTTTCTTCTGCTGACCATTTAGCTGAATTGGTTCTTTTTTTTTAAATCTTTTTGTCATGTTAAAGTTAGTGCAATGATGAATTAGTACTGTCATGGATAGCACATCAATTGTCGAGCCATAGAGCATCTAAATAACTGGTCTAGTTTGGTAGTGTGATTCATTTTCCTGAATACAGTATTAGTCGTGGTTTATTATAGAACATGATTTTACCAATGTGCAATTATAATTATACCCCCCACAACATAGTGGAGGGGGATATTCTGGAATCGCAATGACTATCTGTCCGTATGTCCGACTGTCTGTAGACACAAATTTATCCGAAGCAATACTCCTACAGTTTTTCACATACTGAACTCAAATTTACAAACAGAGTTCCTATCAATATGAAATTGTGCATGTGTAATTTTCATGACCCTGCTGCAATTTGTTACGGATTTATCTCCACTTGAACTTTTTCATACTAAACCATAGTTCATTCTGTGACAAAGACCTGATATCGTGACAAGGAGCTGGTGGGGGGTATAATTACGTTTAGTGATAGCTCTAGTTTATTAGCTCACCGGAGCACGAAGTGCTCATGGTGAGCTATTGTGATCGTGCTGTGTCCGTCGTCCGTCGTCCGTCGTGCGTCGTCCGTCGTCAACTTTTTACCTTGTGTACGCTCTAGAGGCCACAGTTTTAGTCGGATACTCATGAAAATTGGTCAGGATGTTTGTCTCGATGAAATCTCGGACGAGTTCGAAAATGGGTCATGTGGGGTCAAAAACTAGGTCACTAGGTCAAATCTTAGAAAAACCTTGTGTACGCTCTAGAGGCCACATTTTCAGTCGGATACTCATGAAAGTTGGTCAGGATGTTTGTCTCGATGATATCTCGGACGAGTTCGAAAATGGGTCACGTGGGGTCAAAAACTAGGTCACCAGGTCAAATCTTAGAAAAACCTTGTGTACGCTCTAGAGGCCACATTTTCAGTCGGATACTCATGAAAGTTGGTCAGGATGTTTGTCTGGATGATATCTCGGACGAGTTCGAAAATGGGTCACGTGGGGTCAAAAACTAGGTCACCAGTTCAAATCTTAGAAAAACCTTTTGTACGCTCTAGAGGCCACATTTTCAGTCTGATACTCATAAAAGTTGGTCAGGATGTTTGTCTGGATGATATCTCGGACGAGTTCGAAAATGGGTCACGTGGGGTCAAAAACTAGGTCACCAGGTCAAATCTTAGAAAAACCTTTTGTACGCTCTAGAGGCCACATTTTCAGTCTGATACTCATGAAAGTTGGTCAGGATGTATGTCTGGATGATATCTCGGACGAGTTCGAAAATGGGTCACGTGGGGTCAAAAACTAGGTCACCAGGTCAAATCTTAGAAAAACCTTTTGTACGCTCTAGAGGCCACATTTTCAGTCGGATACTCATGAAAGTTGGTCAGGATGTATGTCTGGATGATATCTCGGACGAGTTCGAAAATGGGTCACGTGGGGTCAAAAACTAGGTCACCAGGTCAAATCTTAGAAAAACCTTTTGTACGCTCTAGAGGCCACATTTTCAGTCGGATACTCATGAAAGTTGGTCAGGATGTTTGTCTGGATGATATCTCGGACGAGTTCGAAAATGGGTCACGTGGGGTCAAAAACTAGGTCACCAGGTCAAATCTTAGAAAAACCTTTTGTACGCTCTAGAGGCCACATTTTCAGTCGGATACTCATGAAAGTTGGTCAGGATATTTGTCTGGATGATATCTCGGACAAGATCGAAAATGGGTCACGTGGGGTCAAAAACTAGGTCACTAGGTCAAATGTTAGAAAAACCTTTTGTAGGCTCTAAAGGCCACATTTTCAGTCCGAAACTCTTGTAAGTTGGTCAGAATGTTTGTCTTGATGATATCTCAGACAGGTTTGAAAATGGGTCATTGGGGGTTAAAAACTAGGTCACCAGGTCAAATCTTAGAAAAACCTTGTATATGCTCTGGATGCCACATTTTCAGTCCAACACTCTTGAAAATTAGTCAGAATGTTTGCCTTTATAATATCTTGGATGAGTTTGAAAATGGGTCATGTTGGGTCAAAAACTGGGTCAATAGGTCAAATGTTATAAACACCTTTTGTATGCTCTGGAGGACACATTTTCAGTCTGATACTCCTAAAACTTGTTCATAATATTTGTCCTGGTGATACCTTGAATGAGATTGAAAATGGGTCATGTGGAGTCAAAAACTAGGTCAATGGGTCAAATATTAGAAAAACCTTGTGTACACTCTAGAGGCTACATTTTCTGCCTGATATTCTTCAGACTTGGTCAGAATGTTTGTTTTAGTGATGTCTCAAAAGAGTTTGATAATGGGTAATTGTCGGGTCCAAAACTAGGTCACTTGATGAAATCTTAGAAAAACCTTTTGTACACTGTAGAGGCCACATTTTCAGTCCAATACTCATGAAACTTGGCCAGAATGTTTGTCTTATTGATATCTCAAAAGTGTTTGATGATGGATAATGTCTGATAAAAAACTAGGTCACTGGGAAACTAGATGGTGCATGTTTGGTCAATAAACTCAGGTGAGCGATTTCAGGGCCATCATGGCCCTCTTGTTACAGTATTGTACTTGAAAACATGTGGAAAAAGGAGAAATTCTGTTGACCAGTATTATCTTCTTTTCCCACTCTACCTACCTTCTCTACCCTAACAAAGACAATTCCACATCTGAAGTGCATTTAATCCTTTACCAAATGATACAATTTTAGACTGGTCCAAATTAAAAACCCTTGCTGATGACAAAATAAACGAAACTCAAAAACTGAAAATTGTTTCTGGCAGGGTAGAAAAGAGTGTGGGAAAAGGAGAAATTCTGGTCACCAGCATTTTCTCCTTTTCCTACATTGTTTTCAAAAGGTGTATCTTAGGGTCGTAAAAATCAGGGATTGTTTGGTAAAGGGTTAAATACTTGTTTCCAAATACTTGAATTTAGACAAGTCTAAGATTTTGTTTTGTGGTAAAGAGTTGAATGGGATCTTTTGTGATGTCAAATTTCAGAACTACCAAGCGAAGACGAAGATGATTGAAATAGATGGTGGTGTAGCAAATAGTGATAATATACCAACACAGCATATGATAAGAAACACTGCAACTTACAAGTACTTAACCATCACAAAAAGTGCTGGAAATCTTCTGTGTGAAGATGTGATCCATGTAAAACTTGTAAGAAACAAACCACAGGTATAATGTTAGACCCAGTATCTACTAACTATCCTGAATTTATTTTTAACTCCACTGGCTGAATGCTACCGAGCTTATGTCATGGCCCTGTGTCCATTGTGCGTCTGTGGGTCCATGCGTGTGTTAACTCTTATTCTAAACATTTTCTTCTCTGAAATTACACATCCAATTTTGATGAAACTTCACAGAAATGACCCTTCCATGTTCCTCTTCAGAACATCTGGAAAAAAATTGATTCCTTCAAAAACTTTGGTTGTCAAGACAACAAAGTTGAAAAATATTGGAAATTTTTGAAAATCTTCTTGTCTAAAGCCATTAGGGCTACTAAATTTGGCATGTAGCTTTATCTAGAAGACCTCTATCAAGTCTTTTTCAAATTATAGCCCAGGGGTCAAAATTTTCCCCACCCAGGGTAACAAGTTTTACATAGGCTTATATAGAGAAATTTGACCCCGCATAATGGGTTCGGGTGGTCACAAGTATTACATAGGCTTATATAGAGAAAACTTTAGAAATCTCCCTGTACTTTCCAATAAGACCAAAGTCCACTAAGTCTTGCATGTAGATGTAGCTTTATCTAGTGGCCCTCTACTGAAAGTGTACTAAATTATTGCTCTCGTGTGAAATTTTATCCCATCTTTAGCGGGGGTTCACAAGTTTTACATGGGTTTATAAAGGGAAACCTGTAAGAATCTTCTCTTACCTAGCCTTAAGACCTAGGGCTTTACAATTTTGCATATAGCTTTATCATAGTTGGCCTATACCAAGAGGGCACAAATTGTAGGACTCGTGTAAGTTGGCACCCAACTCAAGTTTTACATGGGCTTATAGAGTGAAAACTTAAGAAATATTCTTGTTGCTAACCATAAGAACTATGGCTACCAAATTTATCCCTGTCTCAGGGATCTCGCACTTTACAGGACCTCTTATTTAGAATACTTGGAAAATCTTCTTATTTACAACCACACATTCCAGGTCTGTATTATTTGGTATTGGGCTTTATCTTGTGGACCTCTACCAAGATTCAATTATTTATAGCTCTGTGGTCCAAAATGGCTTTGCTGTAGGGTCATAACTTTCTTATAGCATTTTATAGAGAAAATTTGATATGTTTACTGGTTTGAAACCAATTGACCAAATATTGTAATGTTTAGTGTGTAACATTTTTACATATTCGCTAGTGGAGCAATACAGGGCCCCCCCCACCGAAAAGAGAGGGATATAGTTTTAGCGTTGTCCATCTGTCCATCCTTCCGTCCGCCCCCCTGTTCATCCGTCCCTGTGAATATCTCCAGTACCATTGGACAGAATTCTGTAAAACTATATACATGTGTACAATAACCCATTCTGCGGAGACAATTTTTTTTTTTATTCAATGCAAAATTGCCAACTGGGAGCGATTTCACGTTACACCAGAGTTTTTACATTGAACTTGTCACATCTATCAACCAGCATTAGGAAATGCAGGAAAAAAAGTTTCAGCCAGATTGACCGTGCATCACTACAGTTATATCGCCCTATTTTTGTAACAAGGTGTTATGAAAAAAGGGGGCTTCATGTTATATTTCTTTACATTTCTTGTGAATGCAACTCCTCCCATATTTCTATACGGAATTGAATAGAATTTTCACAGAATGTTTCTTGTGACCTATTGCATATTGTCAAGGTTTTGCGATTTGTAGCTGTGTCATAAAGAAATGGGGCTTCATGTTTTATTTCAGTCTATTTCTTGTGAACGTAACGCTTCCCACATTTCTTGGCAGATTTGGATGGAATTTTCACATGATCATGTGACCTATAGCATATTGTCAAAGTTTTGGGATTTGTAGCTGAATCATGGAATAAGGGGGCTTCATGTTTTATTTCATTTTTCACCAATATCTCTTTAAATACTGCATATATATCTACAGATTTGGATGAGATTTTCACAGATCATGTGACCTAGCACATGTTTTCAGGGTTTTGCAATTTATCACTGTATCATGGAAAAAGGGGGCTTCATGTCAAAATTAATTTTTTATCAATGTATCTCCAACTTATTGACATAGTTTCATGAAACTTCATATTCCTGTTGGTTGATCATGGGCCAGTGACTAATGATTCCACTGTGCATCCATCTCTTCGTCCATGTGTCTGTTCGTATACCTTTTAGATCACAAGTAACACCATATATCCATTCAGCTACAGAGGCAGGTGCTAGAAATTTCACTACTTTAGTCCCTAGCTAGCTGCTTGAAATGACAGCAATGTGGCGGCGTAAATTGTGAGAAGGGTATCTTGGTGTAAAGTGATGTCACTGCGCAGGACTACTGGTTGTTGTTTTTGTATGGTGTTTGTGAAATTTCATGAAACTCAGCAATGGCTGTTGTTATGTATAGATACAACATGATTTAGAAGATAAAAGGCGAATAAAAGAATATAATGCTCATAACTTTACCGACTGACTTAAAAAATTGTCCTTGACAATAATTGATGAAACTTCATGCATGTCTTCCATTGGACTGTCTGTTGGTACATTTTTTTTTTTCATAAATATATAATGACATGTCATGAAAAAAGGGGGTTTCATGTATATTTTCTTTATTTGTTTTCATTTCATGAAATGCCAAGTTTTGCAAAAAGGATATTTAATGTATAATCCTGTTATGTACATCTTCTATATTTTTTATGCTCCCCAAAGGGCGAGCATATAGTCGCCGCTTCGTCTGTCCATCCGTCTGTCCGTCCGTCCGTCCGTCCGACCTTCCGTCCTTCCGTCCTTCCATCCGTCTGTCCGTCCGAAGCCATTTCTCCACAACCCTTGGACCAAATTGGATGAAACTTCATATATGAACTCCTTAGGGTAATGCGCCAATATACTTTTCCCGGATTTTCAATTTGACCCCGTGTCATGGAAAAAAGGGGCTTAATGCAAAATTGCAATTTTTACCAATATCTCATTTAGTTTTTGTCAGAATATCATGAAACTTCATGGTTATATTGTTTATGGAAAGTTTTAGCATGTGCCCTTGCTATTTTTAATCTGCGCATTTTTTAAGTTGACGTTCTGTCATGGAAAAAGGGGGCTTCTTGCAAAAGTCCAATTTTTACTAATATTTCATTCGGTTTTGGTCAAAATTTCATTAAACTTCATGGTTATATTGTTTTTTCAAAGTTTCACCATGTGCTCTTGTTTCTTTATCTATGTGTTTTTCAATTTGACCCTCTGTCATGGAAAAAGGGGGTTTCTTGTAAAATGAAAAAGGGGCCCTAATGCAAAATTGCAATTTTTACTAATACTTGTTCAGTTTTTATCAACATTTCATGGTCATATCTTGTTTTACAAGTTTCAACATGTGCCCTTTGTTTTTGCAGTCTATGAATTATTAATACGCAAATACATCTTTCCTGGTTTCTCGAATTAAGGCTGCGTCACGGAAAAAGGGGACTTCATGGAAAAAATTGTTTTTCACTAGGTTCTCCTTTATCAGTGCTCAAAACTTTGTGAAATTTCAAATCTGAACTTGTTGGAACGTTGCCCAGGTACCTCTCTTCCTTTTTCTCAATTTCAGGCTGCGTCTCGGAAAAAGAGGGCTGGGGGACTTCATGTAAAAAATTGTTTTATGTAATATTTAATACATGACTGCTCTAAATTTTATGAAATTTCGAATTTTGAATTATTATTAAAAAATGCCACAAACCACACACCCATTGTATTTATTGCAATGATCCAATATTGTCTTATGGGAAAAGGGGGCTTATTGGGCTTATTGTCCTCTACAAGTTTATGTTAGCTATCTCTAAGATAGTAATTGCCTTTTCATTTCAAATTTTTGGGGGCATGAACAGGTTCTTCTAGGATAAAAGAAGTAAATTTATATCAATGTCTTATATTTTATGACAAGCACTTGTTCGGGGAGCATAACCCGTCTCTGACGGCTCTTGTTTTTTATGTAATAAAATGCTGTGCCATAGAACAAGGGAGCTTAATGTATAATTTCATCATGGACCAATAACTAAATGGCCACATGTGCATGCAAAACACAATACATCTAATATGTTTGTATCAAAAACGTGCTTTTTCGGCAGGGGACATCGTTTCAACAAAATTGCTTGTTTTTTCTAAATTTAAAATTGTCAAATCCTTTAGTGCAGTCTGTAGCATACAGGGCTTGACCCCAGTGGGTCAATGGGGCAAATCCCAAGCTCTGTGCATTTCTTCCTGAGTATCAATAATGGTCATTACAACAGGATTCATCCCTCTCTCACATTAAACATCGCTTTTAGTCATTAGAGCCAAATTTTCTAAGTCAGTCGGTGAAAGTTATGAGCATTATATTCTTTTATTCGCCTTTTATCTTCTAAATCATGTTTTATCTATACATACAACAGCCATTGCTGAGTTTCATGAAATTTCACAAACACCATACAAAAACAACAACCAGTAGTCCTGCGCAGTGACATCACTTTACACCAAGATAACACCCTATCTTACAATGTGACACTTCTACAGAAAACTCTGCAAAGAAATTAACACAGAAACACTAGCCAACCTCCCCCCCCCCCCAAAAAAAAAAAAAAATTTAGTCCAGGGCCCATATTCACCAACCATTCTTGAGAATATTCCAACTCTTATTCTCCAAGGTTTTCTAAATCTGTACGTAACACAACTTCTGATTGGCTAAACCAAGTGGTTTAGCCAATCAGAAGTTGTATTATTTACAAAAGTTGAAAATTCTGCAGAATAAGACAAAGAACATTCTTAAGAATTGTTGGTGAATACAGGCCCTGATCCCTTGTGAACTCCAGCTAGTTGATGTTTTTAAATATTGTCTGTGTGGCTACAAGAGCAGAGAACCCTTACTTTGACAGGGTCCTTGAGAGTAATGTCACATGACATGCTCATGCACGTGTTTTGCGCATGAAAATCAAGAGATGAAACATGCATATAATTCGAAAAGAAATATTTTCATAAAAAGTAGACCTTCCAAGTTGTTTTTAGCTCACCTGAGCACAATGTGCTCAAGGGGAGCTTTTAAGGTCACTGGGTGTGCGTCGTCCGTCGTGCGTTGTCAGTCGTCAACAATTCTTTAAACATCGACTTCTCCTAAACCACTGGGCCAATTTGGACCAAACTTGGCTGGAATGTTCCTTGGGAGGTCCTCTTTGAAATTGTTCACAGAATTTGATTCTGTCAAAAACTCTGGTTGCCATGGCAACAAAATGGAATTTTCGAGGAAATTCTTTGAAAATCTTCTCCTCTGAAACCGCTGGTCAGATTTTAAAATAATTTCACAGAGATGTTCCTTGGATGACCCTTTTCAAAAGTTGTTCGTGAAATTTTGATACGTCAAGAAACATGGCTCTGGTGAATGGGGGCTTCTTGCACTATACAGAAATAAAGGAATTCTTAAAAATTTTTCTTCTCTGAAATGGCTGGTCAGAATTTGAAATAATTTCACAGAGATGTTCCTTGGATGAACCTTTTCAAAATCTGTTCGCGAAATTTTGATTCGTCAAAAAATGTGGCTCTGGTGAATGGGGGCTACTTGCACTATAGGGAAATGAAGAAATTCTTAAAAACTTTTCTTCTCTGAAACTGCTGGTCAGATTTTGACATTATTTCACAGAGATGTTCCTTGGATGACCCTTTTCAAAAACAGTTCGCGAAATTTTGATTCGTCAAAAAATGTGGCTCTGGTGAATGGGGGCTACTTGCACTATAGGGAAATGAAGAAATTCTTAAAAACTCTTCTTCTCTGAAACCGCTGGTCAGATTTTGAAATTATTTCACAGAGATGTTCCTTGGATGACCCTTTTCAAAAATTGTTCACGAAATTTTGATTCGTCAAAAAATGTGGCTCTGGTGAATGGGGGCTTCTTGCACTATACAGAAATAAAGGAATTCTTAAAAATTCTTCTTCTCTGAAACCGCTGGTCAGATTTTGGAATAATTTCACAGAGATGTTCCTTGGATGACCCTTTTCAAAAATTGCTCAAAACATTTTGATCCATCAAGAAACATGGCTTTGATGGCTGTTGGCTATTTACACTATACAGACATGAAGAAATTCTTAAAAATTCTTCATATCTGAAATGGTTGTTTACATTGTGAAAAAATTGGTTATGGTCCTCTCAAAAATTCAGGTCCTCTTGTTTGTAAATGTATTCAAATACAGGCACTGGTCCATGTTCTTTGTGATCACCCCTCGTAATCCTAATTACTTCACAAATTGGTGATATTAACACCTCACTATCTGAACATACTTCCTATAACATTTTTAAATTCAGGCAACACAAAAGTTGCAATCTAACTTGGAAAAGCTCCGGAAAAGCTCTAAGATAGTAAAGTATGGAATACCAGTGTCCATATTAATAATGAATGCTATTTAATGTCGAAATAAATCATGATCGGCTGTAAAATCAATTTTCTGCATTAATACGGTATGGCTGGTATTTCAAATGACAACAGCTTTGGAGTCAGCTCTGATTAAAAAACTCGCAGTGTAACATACAGACTCTAGTTCACTTCACTTAAACTAAGGCAAATTGGCTATGGAGTAAGAGCACTCTGTTGGTGTCTTGCATGGCAACCAGCATGTTAATTAGGTGAAATATGTTATTTGCAATTTCAGTGCCGGTATTGTGGTATAAGCGTTTCAGCAAACTGTACAGTACAGAACAAAGACCATTCAGTCTAGCCTAGTCTGATATTTTGTCACTTGGTTAAGAGTTAATTCTGTACCAAACAACAAAATTTTTAGACGGGTCCAAATTCAAAGCAATTGCAGACAACAAAATAAACGTAACTCAGAAATTGAAATTTGCTTCCAGTAGGGTAAAAAACATTGTGGGAAAAGGAGAAAATGCTGGTTCCCAGCATTTTCTCCTTTTCCCACATTGTTTTCAAAAGGCTTCTATCTCAGGGTCGTAAAAACCAGGGATTGTTTGGTAAAGGGTTAAACGAGATCTATATGATTAACTATTAAAGTTGTTTCTTCTGTATTACCATTGTAGATACTTCCAGAGGTGATGAGGGAGATATACCAGGCATGTTGTACCAATGGATACAGAGTAATTTGTCTACCACCATTGGGAATTGGTCAAATGTACAGTTATCCAGTAGAGGAAGTAGCCTCCTGCATGCTTAAGGCTACATGTTCAAGTGTTAGAGAGGGGAAAATTCAATTGCAGGTACAAAACCGGAATGTTTACAGTCTGCTATCAAATATATTTGCTATCAAATATATTTTATATACATATAAAATAATAGGAGGAGTAATAAGAGGAGTTCAAAGGTAAAACATGATGACTGCTTTGGGTTATGGGATGTTGTGTTTGTGTAAAGGTTTTTTTTTTTTTCACAAAATCTTATCTTTTAACCCTTTACTAAACAATCCATTGTTTTAATAACCCTTTGAGGGACAGCTTTTTAAAATGAATGTGAGAAAAGGAGAAAAAGCAGATTAAAACGAGAACTTTTAAGTTCATCTGTCCCAATTTTGATTAGAAATCAAAAGAATTTGGAGGTGTCTAAAATTTGTCATGTGGGACAAGGCTAAGTAGAAAAAATTCCAACTCTGCATATATACACAAACAGGAGCCTTCTGGGAATTGCAAAAAGTGTCAACCCTGGTCAGACTGCGCATATTTTACAGGCTGACCAGGGTTGACATTTTTCGCTTTATTTATATTTTCTGTATGAAAAGTGAACATTCTGCCTTGTTATACAACCATTTTTGAACTATCAACTTAACTCTTTCCCAAACAACAAAATTTTAGACCGATCCAAATTGAAAGCATTTGCAGAAGACAAAAGTAATGCGACTCAAAAATTGGAACTTGACTGTGGAAGAGTAGTAAACATTGGGGGAAAAGGGAGAAAATGCTGGTTACCAGCATTTTCTCCTTTTCTCACAATGTTTTCAAAAGGTTCTTTTTTCAGGGCGGTGAAAACCAGGGGTTGTTTGGGAAAGGATTACATTGACCAGCACTATTGTAGGTCTGTTTTTATTATCCCCCGCCGAAAAGGCGGCGGGGGATATAGTAATAGTCTCCTTCCGTCCTTCTGTCATTCCGTCATTCCGTCCTTCCGTCCCACATTTTTGTCCGGAGCATATCTCAAAAGTGTTCAAGATATCAACTTCAAACTTCACAGGTGGATAGATCTCATTGAGGAGGCGTGCAGTGTACAAGAACCATTACTCTATCTTCAGTATTTTTGGAGTTATTGCCCTTTGTACATTTTTTTTCTGGAATTTTTGTCTGGAGCATATCTCCAGTATGAAAGCTAGGAACTTGAAACTTCACACACATATAGAACTCATTGAGGAGGCATGCAGTGCACAAGATACATTACTCTGTCTTCAGTATTTTTGGAGTTATTGCCCTTTGTAAATTTTAACTTTGGATTTTTGTCTGGAGCATATCTCCAAAAGTATAAAAGCTAGGAACTTGAAACATCACATGCATATAGAACTAATTAAGGAGAAGTGCAGTGCTAAAGAATCATAACTCTATCTTCATTAATTGTTGAGTTGATGCTCTTTGTAAATTTTCACTTTGGAATTTTGTCATGAGCATATCTGCAAAAGTACAAAGGCTAGGAACTTCAAACTGTATACACTTATAGAATTCATTAAGGAGCAATGCAGTTCACAAAAACTAAAAACTCTATCTTCAGTAATTTTTGAGTTATTGCCCTTTAATTTTTACTTTTGATTTCTGTCTGGCGTATATCTCCAAAAGTATAAAAGCTAGGAACTTGAAACTTCACACAAATATAGAACTAATTGAGGAGAAGTGCAGTGCACAAGAACCATAACTCTATCTTCAGTATTTTTGGAGTTATTGCCTTTTGTAAATTTTTACTATGGATTTTTGTTCGCACATTTCCATTTAGATTCACAGGCTTTTTTTGACTGATTACCATTTGATGAATTTATCCTGTTCTGGGACAAGTGCTAGTTTATTTTTCATACTTATCATCCTCCTGGTGGGGGGATGGGGGAGGGGGGGATATGGTAATAGTCTCTGTCAGTCCCGCCTTCCATCCCCCATTTTTATCCGGAAGATAACTTAAACAGTATTTCAGATACCAACTTCAAACTTCGTAAGTGGATATATCTCATTAAGGAGGAGTGCAGTGTACATGAATGACAACTCTGTCCTTCAAACTTTTGGAGTTATTGCCCTTTGTTATTTTTCAGGCTAAATTTTTTTGTCCAGAACATAGATTGAAAAGTGTTTCACATATCAACTTGAAAATTTGTATGTGTCTAGATTTCAATAAGGAGAAGTGCAGTGCGCAAGAATAGTAACTCTATCTTTCAGAATTTTTTAGTTATTACCCCTTCTTATTTTTCAGGCTTAACTTTTGTCCAGAACATAATTGAAAAACTATTTCAGATATGAACATGTAACTTAATCGGTGGATGGATCTTACTGTGAGGAGTGCAGTGTACAAGAACGATAACTCTGGCAATATGATTTTTGAATTATTGCCCTTCGTTATTTTTCAGGCTCAATTTTTGTCCAGGACATAACTCCAAAAAATTATTTCAGTTAATTGCATGTTTCTTCATATGTGGATAGATTTTATTGTGGAGGACTGCAATGTACAAGAATGATAACTCTGCTGTTTATGATTTTTGAGTTACTATGTAATGAAATCCTGTGCCATGGAACAAGGGAGCTTAATGTATAATTTCATCATGGACCAATAACAAAAAGGCCACATGTACATGCAAAACATAATACCTCTTGTACGTTTGTATCAAAAAAGGTCTTTTTCGGCGGGGGATATCATTTCAACGAAATTGCTTGTTTAATTGGTGTACGGAATTCTGAGATTGTCCCTTTTTGGGTGACGGGGTAACATTATGCAATTCAGGTTATAAACAACCCTATCTTAATGTTACCATCTAAAAATACATGTAGTAATCACTGAAAGTTATGATCAGGTAAAAAAGAAATCAAAGGTATATGAAATAACAGTAGGCTACACTTAAAAGTTACCGGTTGCAATTTGCTGATGTAAATCTTATCTTTTCATTCTTACCGTTTAGGAGGTGCGATTTGTTATTGTGGAAAGTGATCCAGAAACATACAAGATGTTTGACAGTATGCTTGACGATGTACAGGATCAATTCCCTATGAGCAGGAGTCAAAAGAAGAAAATGACAAGAAGTAAAAGCCTTTCTTCTCAACAATCTGGCAGACCAAAATTTAAACCAGAGCAGAACTTTCCTCCCAAGCTGTTCAATTCAGGTACAAGTCACCATCAAGAGCAAAGAAATCGACCACATAGAATAGACCACATTCCAAACAGTAGACGTCCTATATCTGCTAATGGCCCTAGAACTCGAGGTCGTAGTCTAGAGTCTGAAACAAGGCATGCTGATGAAGTTACACTAGATAACACCATTAAAGCTTTTAGGCAAGACAAAGAAAGACAAGACAGAACAAGATCTAGGTCGCTTGATAGATGCCAGAGTGAAAAACCACACAATAAATATTCAGATGATCATGGTCACACAGCGAAAGGTGAGATTCCTCTCTTATATAAACAGCAAAAATGTAGACTTTTCCAAGTTGAATAGTTTTACAGATGACAAATTAAATGTGGTTCAGATGATAGAATTTATCTTTAAATTAGTGGAAAAAGGAGAAAATGCTGGTTCCCAGCATTTTCTCCTTTTCCTACAATGTTTTCATACTGCTACTTTCTCAATGTCTTTAAATGATAGGACTGTGTGGTAAAGAGTAAAGCAACCAAAAATCCAGTTTGTCAGTCATTTTTTTATTCTGTCCAAATATGTGTATTAATGAATTTTAACTTCCACACGGAGAGAAAAATATTGTCACAATATCCGTATTCGACTGGCAACTATGCTTTTCTTTGTTGCACTCTTTGTATTTGACTAGTATATTTCACAATTTCATAAACTTTCTTGAAGCACAAACCTTATGCACTTAAATAACTTTATTGTTTGCGCAGGACAAAACGGTCATCTTGGAGAAATGCGGAATTTTTATTGATTTCATGCTTCACCAGTCGAATACACTCTCTTCAACCAAAGCGAGAAAACTCTGAGTCGGGATTAAACTTCCCAGAATGATGAAAAAATTTGTTGATATAACAAAAATGAAAGCATTAGCAGATGACAAATCATTATTATGTGGCTAAGATTTTGACATTTATTTTGGAAAGGATGAAATACTTTAAGTGAAGGAGAAATGACTGGTTATCATGATTTTCTTGTTAGGTTTCACCATAGGCCTCTGAAACTCAATAGATCTATAAAGGGATAAAAAACTTTCATTACCAGCCATGATTTTTATAAATAGCACATTGGGGATTCCCTCTGTGTAATATATAGTTTGTGCCAACTACAGAAAAAGTGTTAAAGGTGGATACTTAGATTTTTCACATCACACCAACTTAAAAAATATATATTTCCCTGAAATTTATATGAAAAAACAATACAAATCCTCAATAATTAAGAATCATAAAATTACCCATTTTTTTTTTTTTTTTTTTTGATGGTTTTCCCTTAAAAGGCTACATAGCTTCTTAAGCTATTTTTAGATTTCACGCCAAAAATAATAAAAGCATTTTGGGAATGTTAAGTGACTGGCAGGTGACTAATGGTGCTTGAATTCCACAACATAACAAGTATGTAACTCTTTTCCATAATGTCTTCTTCTCACGCTATGTTCGAAGCTTCGTCTGTGTAATCCCGGTATGTAAATGAGCAAGTTGTTCATGTAAAAATAGACTGTGTTTCCCATCAGTGTCGACTTGGTCTGTAGTAAATCTCTAATTTCTGTTATTTTCGGATGGTTTTTGACTACTGGGGTTTTATGAATTAAAATTGTAAGGCTTTTGGAGTATAAGGATGTTTTTTTAGCTCACCTGAGCATGAAGTGCTCATGGTGAGCTTTTGTGATCGCCCAATGTCCGTGCCTTGTCTGTCGTCCACAATTTCTTTAAACATCTTCTCCTAAACCACTGGGCCAATCTTGATAAAACTTGGCAGGGATGTTCCTTGGGTGAAGCTCTACCAAAGTTGTTCAAGAGATTGAATTCCAGCCATAACTCTGGTTGCCATGGCAACCAAAAGGGGAAAAAATAGCAAAATCATTGAAAATCTTTTTCTCTGAAACAAGAAGGCATAGAGCTTTGATATTTGGTATGTAGCATCTCTTAGTGGACCTCTACCAAGATTGTTCATATGGTGCCCTGGGGTCAAAACTGGCTCCGCCCCCGTGGTCACAAGTTTGAAACATAGGAACAAAGAAGGAAAACTTTAAAAATCTTCTTCTCTGAAACTAGAAGGTGCAGAGCTTTGATATTTGGTATGTAGTATCTCCTAGTGGACCTCTACCAAGATTGTTCATATGATGCCCCTGGTTGTAAAACTGGCCCCGCCCCCAGGGTCACAAGTTTGAAACATAGGAACAAAGAAGGAAAACTTTAAAATTCTTCTTCTCTGAAACTAGAAGGTGCAGAGTTTAAATATTTGGTATGTAACATCTCCTAGTTGACTTCTACTAAGATTGTTCATATGATGCCCCTGGGGTCAAAACTGGCCTCGCCACGGGAGTCGCAAGTTTGAAACATAGGAACAAAGAAGGAAAACTTTAAAATTCTTCTTCTCTGAAACTAGAAGATGCAGAGCTTTAATATTTGGTATGTACAATTTCTTAGTGGACCT
Organism: Tridacna crocea; assembly: GCA_943736015.1. Taxonomy (NCBI): domain Eukaryota; kingdom Metazoa; phylum Mollusca; class Bivalvia; order Cardiida; family Cardiidae; genus Tridacna; species Tridacna crocea. The sequence continues at coordinate 51,745,515 of OX031063.1, forward strand.
CCACTAAGATTGGCCATATGATGCCCCTGGGGTCAAAACTGGCCCTGGCCCGCAGATCACAAGTTTGAACCATAGGAACAAGGAAGGAAAACTTTAAAATTCTTCTTCTCTGAAACTAGAAGGTGCAGAGCTTTGATATTTGGTGTGTAATATCTCCTAGTGGACCTCTACCAAGATTGTTCATATGATGTCCCTGGGATCAAAACTGGCTGTAAGTTTGAAACATAGGAACAAAGAAGGAAAACTTTAAAAATCTTCTTCTCTGAAACAAAAAGGAGTAGAGCTTTGATATTTGGTATGTAGCATCTGCTAGTGGACCTCTACCAAGTTTGTTCAAATGATGTCCCTGGGGTCCAAACAGGCTAAGCCCTGGGGGTCACAAGTTTGAAACATACATGTAGGAACAAAGAAGGAAAATTTTTGAAAATATTTTCTCTGAAACTGGAAGTCATAGAGCTTTGATATTTCATATGTACCATCTTCTAGTGGACCTTTACCAAATACGATGCAATGATCCTGGGATGCAAACTGGCCCCGCCTTGATGGTCACAAGTTTGAACATGGGAACAAAGAAGGAAAACTTTTAAATTCCTCTGTTCTGAATGAAGATGGAAACTTCATAGTGTGTTCCTTATGATAGTCTGCCATGTTATTGAGAAAGGGGGCTTGGTGTAAATTTTCACTTTGGACCAATATCTCTTTCACTACAGTACAAAATGTTAATTAAACTTCATCTTGTTAAGCGTCAGACAATAGTTATTTGATTTTAATTCATGAAACGACACACTATCAATAAAGGGGACTAAATGTATAATTTCATTATGGGCCAATTACAGTCAGTTTGCCCATCCATCCACCTTGATAGATATCTTCTAAAGTCCTTGGCATTTATGAAACTTCAAACATGTTTTCCTTGGGATAGTCTTTTGAAACAATTTTGTCACAGAAAAAGGGGTTACCTTTCACATACTGGACTTGTTGAGCCCTGATAGATCAGTTAGTAATGTTGTGAGCTGTTAGTCTAGGGTTCCTAGTTTGCGATGGCTTGATTACTGTCTAAGCCAACATCCTTTGTCATTTGATCAAAAGTTACTGAGACAAGTCACATTTGTGTCTTACCAATGAGCTAATGATGTTTTAATCTGTCATTTGACCACTATTTTGACCAGGGAATTAATGTCTGGCCTTCCAAGTTAATTCAATGCCATACCATACAATCCTGACTTTCAATGAACCTGAATAAGAAAGGTTGTGAAAGCATTTTCAGAAAAAGAAGAAAATGCTTTTTGCACAATTACATACCCTGTCAGAATTATTTGGCCTTGAACTTTGATATTTGGCATTTATCTTCATTGTAGACCTTTACTGCTTAGTACTCAAGTGAGCGATATAGGACCATCATGGTCCTCTTGTTTTAAATTTTCGTCCCAGAATCTGACGGGCCACCTTTAACCCTTACCCTGCTAAGCGCCACTCGCTGACCTTTTGCAGACAATGTAGATCAAGATCTGACTGCACAGAATGTGCAGTCTGATCTTGGATCTACACTGTCAGATACGGAGATATCATTCCCCCCATTGGTTAACCCATTACCACACAATCCCTACTTTTGATGCCCCTGAGAAAGAAGCCTTTTTAAAACACTGGGAAAAGGAGAAAATGCTGGTAACCAGCATTTTCTCCTTTTCCCACAGTGTTTTCTACCCTTTCCAGAACAAATTTCAATCTTTTAGTCACCTTTATTTTGTCTTCTACAAATGCTTTGAATTTGGACCAGTCTAAATTTTACTCATGTAGTAAAGTGTTAATGAAAATTTGAGTATATTCAGTGATATACAGGCGATGCACTGATTGGCCATAAATGTTTGATGATCAACCACGAAAAATTTTTGTGTTCATGATAGACCAACAGAGAAGGCCTGTGGTTTTGTAAAAGCTTTCTTTCTCAGTCATGAAAACATAGGTATGTCTGATAAAGATTTAAACCTTTCCCAAACAATCCCAAGTTTGAATGACCGTAGGAAAGAAGGCTTTTCAAAACAGTGTGCGAGAAAAAGAAAATACTGGTAACCAGCATTTTGTTCTTTTCACACTGTTTACAGAGAAATTCCATTCTTTTAATTACATTTTGTTTGAAGTCTACAAATGATTTCAGTTGGGGTGATTCTAAAAGTCTGTGGAAATGTTGAAAGCCTGTTGCCTTTTCATGTACATGTAGCACTCAGTCATAGGAACGTTGGTGTGTGTAAAGTTGGTTCTAATCCTGGAAAGTTGAGGGAAGCCACAGATCTTTGTATGTGTTTATATTATGCAGGACTGTAATTGCTTCACTTTTCTTGTAATGACTTGGAAAATAATAAAAGTCAATTTTTCATATCTTTCACATGATTCTGTTGGTTATAAAACCAGTAGTCTCCATATTGTATGTTGACACATTCTCCCCAACAGACTTCACAGATGGTAATGAAATCTGTTGTTATTGAATTTTTTAGCAAAAAAAGAGCAGAAATTGAGAAAAGACAAAGAGAGTGCTCATAGAGCCAACAGATATACACAACAAGTTGTCTCGGATGACAAATCACGTGTTACACATACACAGAGAAAGAGACAAAGAGTGGGTATGAAACGAGGAACACCAGAGTTTGCAAAACTGATGGCAACTTATGAGGCTGAGGTGCCTGAATACTGGAAACACTTTCAACCTGGCCAGATTTTAAAGAATATAATTGTTAACATTAAAAATTTCTTGATCAATCAAAAATATGCAAAGGTAGAGTTGAACAACCATTGTTCTACATACAAAGCTATAGTTCGTTTTATCAATGACACCTTTAAAGCAGGAATAAAGCATATTGGACAAGGTAATGACGCCAATGGAATACAACCATACAGGCAATTTTTTGTTGTGAAGATCCATAGGATAGAAAATCCGGAGCTTTTCACAGCTTACACTACAAAACGAGCAGAAATTTTCAGCAAACTTTGTATGAAGAACTTGGGCTACTTTCCCAAATTGGAAAAAGTGGGGGCAGGTAAAATGTTATGTCAACCAATTCAGAGTGTCTGCCTTTGTGAGAATAGAGAACTGGGTGAGGACCTTTACCAAGAAGTAAATGAATATTATTTCTTCCATGGCACAAAGCCAGACGTAATTGAAAAGATATGCTCAGATGGATTAGACAACCGATTGTGCAGCTCCGATGGTATGCTTGGTCAGGGGATTTATGGGGCTGAAAGCGTTGTCAAAGCGGATCAGTATACAGGTAATGTTATTTTTACAAAGAGTTACTGCTTAGGTTGCAACCATTAGAAAACTTTACTAGCTGAATTTTTATTTTCTTTTTTGTGTGCGAGTTTTTTGAAAGCCATGTCCCTATCCACATGTTCCTTTCTTTTACCATTGATATTCACTATAGTCTTCCCAAGCAATGTGAATGTCAAATATCAGAAATGAACATTTTTTAGAAAACTGATGAAAACCTTGCCAGAGTTAAACTGTGAAGGTCTTCTTTTTAGCTCACCTGAGCACAACATGCTTAAGGGGAGCTTCTAGGACCACCCGGTGTCCGTCGTGCGTCGTCAACAATTCTTTAAACATCAACTCCTCCTAAACTGCAGGGCTGATTTGGACCAAACTTGGCTGGAGTGTTCCTTGGGAGGTTCACAGAATTTGATTCTGTCAAAAACTCTGGTTGCCATGGCAACCAAATGGAATTTTCTAAGAAATTCTTTAAAAATCTTCCTCTCTGAAACCACAGGCCAGATTTTGAAATAATTTCACAGAGATGTTCCTTGGGTGACCCTTTTCAAAATGTGTTCGCGAAATTTTGATCTGTCAAGAAACATGGCTCTGGTGAATGGGGGCTACTTGCACTATACAGAAATAAAGAAATTTTTAAAAATTCTTCTTCTCTGAAACTATGGGTCAGATTTTGAAATAATTTCTCAGGGATGTTCTTTTGGTGACCCTTTTCAAAAACTGGTCATGAAATTTTGATCTGTCAAGAAACATGGCTCTGGTGACTGGTGCTACTTGCACTATAGGGAACATCCCCAACTTTCAGCTGCAGGTCGAGCAAGAGTTACTCTCCTTGGAACTTATTGATTATCTGGTCCGAAAAGATTTCCGATAACGGCCTATCATATAGGATTCAGAAGGGAAAAATCTTTGATCAGCTAAAACACATTTTTCTTCTAAAATGGTTAAAATCTATAACGTCTTGAAGTATTCTGTAATATCTCTACTTTACTTCAATATAATTTTAATTCCTGTAGCAAAATGGGAAGTTGCGTCCATTTTGATTTAAAGTTACTGACCCATGCTCCTTCTTATTTCTATGGAAAGGTTTAACCCTTTACCAAACAATCCCTGGTTTTTACGACCCTGAGATAGAAGCCTTTTGAAAACATTGTGGAGAAAGGAGAAAATGCTGGTAACCAGCATTTTCTCCTTTTCCAACAATGTTTTCTACCCTGCTGGAAACAAATTGCAATTTTTGAGTTATGTTTATTTTGTAGTCTGCAGGTGCTTTCAATTTGGACCAGTCTAAAATTCCGTTGTTTGATAAAGGGTTAAGAAATTTGCTCTTGCGCCGTTTTTGGCGCAAAATAACATAAAAATGAATTGCAAGAAAAAAATCTATAACATCTTGGAGTATTCTCTGTTTTGTTGTGATTATGATCAAAGTATTCGTTTACATTTGTTAAATTGAGATCTTGCGTCCATTTCAGTTTAAAAATAATTTTTGTATAAAAAATGCTGTATTGAGATGTTAAGACTGGGTGAAAAGATTTAGCAAAGGATAAAGGGAAGATAAGAACTGATGACATGATAACCTTGTCTATATTGTTTTGTTAAACCTGGATCCTGTTTTTACACATTGTCCAAATATATAATGACTGTATTTATCATTTTTATACATGTACGTGTATATTATTTGCATCAGTGAAAACTTTTAAGAGATTTGTAAAAAACATAATCTTCCCAATATCGTCTTTTTTAATTCTTTCTCGGAAAAAAAATTAAATTTAGTTAGCATAAATTTCTTTAAATTGCATTTTTATTTCTTTTTTTTTTTTAGTCTTTATTTCTAAAGAAGATTGAATTTGTTGTACTATTGGATCATTATAATAATCATGCAGTCAATAGACCAGTAACAAACTGTACAAAACAAGCAGTCTGATCCTGGGCCGAATTGGTTTTATTTTATGTGTGGAAATTCTTTTGGCTTAAAAAAATTGACGTTGCAATATAAATATGTGACTGAAATCAGCAAAAAACAATTTGCGTTTTGGGAGTATTGATGTGACCCGTACAGCATGGTATGCGGTAAAAAAGCCATAGGTAAAAAAGCCAGAAGTAAAACGGTAAAAAGGCCATAGGTAATAAGGCCATTGGTAAAAAAGCCAGGGCTAATTTAGTATATATGGTTTATTAAGGGAAAAAAAGCTAATTTAGTAGCTTTTTGTTTCAAACAATCTTTAGAAGTATTTTGGGAAAAGGAGAAGCCAATTTTTCCTTTTCACACAATGTTTTATATCCTATCTTGATGTGTTGTATGCAGATTATTTCAATATGTAAGAGTCTGAGATTAATTATTTGAAAAGGGAAACTTCTCCTGTCTTCAGCTACTGACTTTTGAAAGCATTTAAGGGAAAGAAGAAACTGCCAATAACAAACAAATTTTCCTTTTCACACATTTCCCTATATTGATGTGTTGTATGCAGATTTTTTCCATATTTAACCCTTTTCGTAATTCCCATACAGTGCAATTTAAGACAGGCCTCCTTTTACTTTTCTTGCTCATTACAAACAATTTCTCCTTTTCAAACAATGTTTTATATCCTATCTTGATGTGTTTTATGCATGCTCTTTCAATATGAAAGAGTCTAAAATTAGTTGTTTAATAAGTGGAACTGGTCGTACTTTGCACTTTTGCAGTTTGCAGGTGATGACTTTAGAAAACATTTTGGGAAACAGGGGAAACTGCTCAAAGGAAGCAATTTCCAACAATGTTTGCAATCATTGCATACCATTATCTTATACTTCAAAGTTTCCATGGAACAAACTTTCAATATAAAAAAAAACAAACTAATTACAAACATGTGCAAACTGTCATTTCACAAATCCAAGTTTTTATTAGCTCACCTGAGCACGAAGTGCTCATGGTGAGCTATTGTGATCGTGCTGTGTCCGTCGTGCGTCGTCAACTTTTTACCTTGTGTACACTCTAGAGGCCACAGTTTTGGTCGGATACTCATGAAAGTTGGTCAGGATGTTTGACTCGATATAATCTCTGAGGAGTTTGAAAATGGGTCATGTGGGGTCAAAAACTAGGTCACTAGGTCAAATCTTAGAAAAACCTTGTGTACGCTCTAGAGGCCACATTTTCAGTTGGATACTCATGAAAGTTGGTCAGGATGTTTGCCTGGATGATACCTCAGACAAGTTCGAAAATGGGTCATGTGGGGTCAAAAACTAGGTCACTAGGTCAAATCTTAGAAAAACCTTGTGTACGCTCTAGAGGCCACATTTTCAGTCAGATACTCATGAAAGTTGGTCAGGATGTTTGTCTGGATGATATCTCAGATGAGTTTGAAAATGGGTAATGTGGGGTCAAAAACTAGGTCACTAGGTCAAATGTTAGAAAAACCTTGTGTACGCTCTAGAGGCCACATCTTCAGTTGGATACTCATGAAAGTTGGTCAGGATCTTTGCCTGGATGATATCTCGGACCAGATCGAAAATGGGTTATGTGGGGTCAAAAACTAGGTCACTATGTCAAATGTTAGAAAAATCTTTTGTAGGCTCTAGAGGCCACATTTTCAGTCCGAAACTCTTGTAAGTTGGTCAGAATGTTTGTCTTGATGATATCTCAGACAGGTTTGAAAATGGGTCATGTGGGGTTAAAAACTAGGTCACCAGGTCAAATCTTAGAAAAACCTTGTATATGCTCTGGATTCATGTTGGGTCAAAAACTGGGTCAATAGGTCAAATGTTATAAACACCTTTTGTATGCTCTGGAGGACACATTTTCAGTCTGATACTCCTAAAACTTGTTCATAATATTTGTCCTGGTGATACCTTGAATGAGTTTGAAAATGGGTCATGTGGAGTCAAAAACTAGGTCAATGGGTCAAATATTAGAAAAACCTTGTGTACACTCTAGAGGCTACATTTTCTGCCTGATACTCTTCAGACTTGGTCAGAATGTTTGTTTTGGTGATGTCTCAAAAGAGTTTGATAATGGGTAATTGTCGGGTCCAAAACTAGATCACTTGATGAAATCTTAGAAAAACCTATTGTTCACTGTAGAGGCCACATTTTCAGTCAAATACTCATGAAACTTGGCCAGAATATTTGTCTTATTGATATCTCAAAAGTGTTTGATGATGGGTAATGTCTGATAAAAAACTAGGTCACTGGGAAACTAGATGGTGCATGTTTGGTCAATAAACTCAGGTGAGCGATTTCAGGGCCATCATGGCCCTCTTGTCATAATAATGCAATTGGTCAGTAACAGTTTGAAATAATACTGTTAAATTATGTAATAGTGCATTTCCTGCACCTATTATTGGTTTCAATTAATTTATCAACAAGTACTTGTAGATAGATAAACAAATATAATTCTATTAAATGCAAATTATCTTGTTACCCATCGTTTTTGATAATATAAAATTAATCTTTATTTAGATACCACACAAATTATGCTTTACATGGTTAATTCTTTTAATTTACATAATAAATGTAAAAAATTATGCATAAATATAAATGTTAAAATTAATGCACAAATCATCATAAATCATTTTCATTAAATATCTATATATATTAATATTATATTTAAAATATTTGGTATTTTCTTAATAAATCATATATACATGTAATAAATTAGCTCTGGTTTTTTTACCTATGGCCTTATTACCTATGGCTATTTTACAGTTTTACCTCTGGCTTTTTTACCTACATTCGTACAGCACACTCCCGAATTTTAATGGTCCTGCATAAAACCTTTTGTAAACATTGTGAGAAAAGGAGAAATACCAATATCCAGCACTGTTTCCTTTTCCTATGTTTTCTACTCTTTTAAAGTGAAGAATATCATTTGAGCTACATTTGATTTATTTTCTGAAATTGCTTTTTTTAAAAGTTGGTGAAGTCAAAAAGTTCTCCATATGGGAAAAAGTTATAAAATATTGACTTTTGAAAACACATGAGAGGGAGAAAATACATGCGATCAGATTGAAAATAGCGAGGAAATTTGAATATGTGCGCTGTCACCATAAAATATTTTTGAAAATGCATTAATCATCACACATTTGCAAGTAAAAAGCTAAAGAGAGAAGGTGGCAAATTGGACTTCCTTATACAAAATCTTGTTAAACTTTACCTTAAAGACGTTAATGACAAATTCTTCCAGCGGACAGATTTTTTTTAAACTTTGCACATACAAAGCTCATCATGTCTCTTGTAGATTATAATGATAGAAAAAGGGGGTCCCCGTGCTCGTTTCTGAGAAATTCGCTTTTGAAAAAGGTATATACAGTTCCAAAATTCAGCATATACTAGATTTAACACACTTTCCTTTAATAGTCAATTAAACAGGAAAATTGCCAGAAGAATATACAAATATACATCACTTTAAAGAAAAATAATTCAGTTTTGCACAAAAAACATATGATAGCCTGGTTCTGAGCATGGTAAATGTACCAAAATGCATTTTATATATAGACTATGAGTTAAAAAGGGAGATAATTTGACCGGGTTAAGGGTTAATTTTCAATAAAAACATACTTTCTAACGGACATATTTTTTTTAAAATTTCCACAATCTTAGTACTTATAAATCTTGACAATAAGAAAAAATAAAAATGGCACCTACCCGTGCTTCTTTCCCCAGGAAACAGGGATGAAGGTCACGTTGGACGTTAATTTTTTCCAAGGAAAACTATATAATAGAAGCTCAGCAGACACAGTGGGAAAGGAGTAATTGCTCATGCTTATTGAAAGTGATTTCTCCTTTTCCCATATTAATCCTATACTCCTTCAAAAAATGAATATAGCCTATATACCTCAAATTTATATCAAACCCTTAATTATCATGGTTTTTTATTTTTTTTTTATAAATTTGCATACATGATTACGGCTCATAGAAATGCAAAAAAACAAGAAATATCTCTGGAAAAAATGGGATAAAAGTTCAGCAGACATGATGGAAAAAGGAAAAATTATTCAGTAGAAGAAATTTCTCCTGTTCCCACAGTATTTTTCAAAGAGGAAATAGCCATTCTTCCAGAACTATGTATACTTCAACAGCTTCAATTTTCTGCCTGTTTCATTGTTTGCTGTGTAACTGGACTTTTTTTCGAGCTAGTTCTTTACCAGTCATATCATCCTTACACTGGCAGGCCAGTTTTGATGCTATCACCTTCATCCTGAAAGGATAGCATGACAACTGGCCTGCCAGTGTCAGGAAAATGTCAGAAGCTGTATCATTTTCAGTGTTGAATGGCTGACATTGCGTAAAAAAATTCTTTTTCCGCGACAAATAAGCATTCGTTTTCATGAAAACTTCCCCTTTTTATTTCGACCATAGAATACCATGGCTAGGGCAACCGTGCTAGTACTATCCGTAGAATGTTCGGTCCGCTGTTGCTATTGCCATATGTGCGAAAAAATACACATTAGCGCTGATAGTTTTACTTTCTGTGAGAAATACACATGCGCAGTATGGATGCGCGTAAACATTTATACCAAACGTCGTTAAATCCTTATAAATAATCCCATAAAAAAGTTTGATCTTAGTTTTAACATTTAGTTTTAATTTATTCAATATAATAACATCATTCATTTACAACATAATGCGAAAAGGATTGAAACGAAAACATGTATTTGTGACGTTACTATGCAAAACAATTACAATAAAATGCCGTCTGCTGACTATGTAATGGCTCTATGCTACAGGTTGGAGATTAATGTTTTCAAAACATTGTAACAAGAGAAGCCTCTTCATAATATCCTTAACTTTGTGGGTAGCTATTCAGAAATATATCCAAACAAAGTATTTTTACTATTGTACCATTTTTGTTGATAAATCAATAAAAATATCAGAAATTGAATTCAAAATTATGATGAAAAAATCAGAGATAAAATTCCAAAGATGCAGTAAACATATGTGCTTGCTGTTACATTTTGAGCGTTCGTGTCGCGCTCCTCCCTCGGCTGTAGTCTCATCATAAGAAACTTGTACTGCGGATATTTTTCTTTTTTTTTTTTTTAACTCTTCAGGAAATGGTAATGTATGACTGCCCCAATATTTAAAGCAGTTGTAGACAACACAATAAATATGGCTCAAATTATTCAATTTGTATCAATTAAGGCATGACAACATTGCTTGAAAAAGAGCAAATGCTGGTCAAAAGCATTTCTATAGCTGACCATAATTTTTCAAACGCGTGCTTTCGGTAAAATTTGAGGTAGATCAAATTGTAAGACCTGAAAGGAAAACAAATCCTACAAGTTTTGGTACCCCAGTAATTTACAACCCCAGATACCCCGCATAGTTGTTTTCCAATAAATTGAAACCCTCTACACTCGAAGCGCAAAATTCGGGTTATAAGTGCAAAGGGTTTGCAGAGATCGCCAGTCAATATATCATTCCGTATGTGATCGATTTCACGGCCAAAAGGGATCAAACTCTCATAATTTAATTGGCTTACATAGCGGTCAAATAACAGTTACCGGGTTTGATTTGCATGATAAAGTTGGCCATGATAAACAAATTCTTAAAAATTTTTCTTTTCTCAAACGGCTGGAATGATTTTGAAGTAATTTGACAGAGATGTTCCTTGAGTGACCCTTTTTAAATACTGTTCGTGAAATTTTGATTCATCAAGAAGCATGGCTCTGGTGAATGGGGGCTACTTGCACTCTATGGAAATGAAGAAATTCTTCTTGTCTTAAACCTGTGGTCAGATTTTAAAATATTTTCACAGCAATGTTCCTTGGGTGACCCTTTTCAAAAACTGTTTGCAAAATTTTGATCTGTCAAGAAACATGGCTCTGGTGAATGGGGGCTACTTGCACTATAAGGACATGAAGAAATTCTTGAAAATTCTTCTCTGAAATGGCTGGTCAGATTTTAAAATAATTTCACAGAAATATTCTTTGAATGACCCTTTTCAAAAAGTGTTCACGAAATTTTGATCTGTCAAGAAACATGGCTCTGGTGAATGGGGGTTACTTGCACCATATGGAAATTAAGAAACTCTTAAAAATTCTTTTCTGAAATTGCTGGTCAGATTTTGAAATGACTTATACAAGTGACCTTTTGAAAAATGATTGGCAAAATAATGATTTTCTTTCCAGTGTTTCAGTACTTCAAAATAAAATTGGCTATGGTCCTCTCAAATATTCAGGACTGGTGAGCAATCGAGGGCCATCTTGGCCCTCTTGTTTTCTAATATTATTATTATTAAAGACAAACTGTCAGGTGCAGTTTGATTGGTTTATGGATTGGTATGATGCATTATACTATACATTTGGGCACTTCTGACAAAAATGATTTAACATTGCTGTTATACTCAGATCCAATTTATCTAGGTCTAGTTGTATTGTAAAAATAATTCTCTACCTACAAGTGTAGAATAAGTAGATAGAAACACAAAATATCAGTGCATACATATAATTACTAAGTTTGTTCCAAATTCAACATGAACTTTTGTTAGCTGCACTGATGGAAGGCCATGTGAATGCCACATAATGGACCTCCCCTAAAATTCTATGAATTAAAGCTGTAGGGTAACAATTGGTCCACCCCAACCCAAGTGGTTAGAAATTTTACATTAGCTTACATATGAAAACTTAAAAAATCTTCTCTCTCCTTACAATAAGGCCTAGGGCTACCAAATTTAGTGGCCTCTTCCAAGATAGCCCAAAGTTAGCCCTGGTGTCAAATTGGCCCTACCCTGGCTATCACATGTTTACATGGGCATATACATGTACACATACTACTGCAAGTATGCTAAGGACCAAGAGTTCTTACCACTATATCAGATGCTGTATTCTATATATTTAGCTCACCTGAGCACAATATGCTCAAGGGGAGCTTTTAGGATGTCCGTCTTCCGCCGTGCTCTGTCAGCAGTTCTTTAAACATCAACTCCTCCTAATCGCAGGACCAATTTGGACCAAACCTGGCTGGAATGTTCCTTGGGAGGCCCTCTTTAAAAAGTGTTCACAGAATTTGATTCCATCAAAAACTCTGGTTGCCATGGCAACCAAATGGAATTTTCTGAGAAATTCTTAAAAAATTCTTCTTCTCTGAAACCGCTGGTCAGATTTTGAAATTGTTTCACAGAGATGTTCCTTGTTTGACCCTTTTTTCAAAGTTGTTTGAGAAATTTTGATCTGTCAAGAAACATGACTCTGGTAAATGGGGGCTTCTTGCACTAAATGCAAATGAAATTTTCAAAAATTCTTCTTCTGTGAAACCGCTGGTCAGATTTTGAAATAATTACAAACAGATGTTCCTTTGGTGACCCTTTTCAAGAAATGTTTGCGAAATTTTAATCCGTCAAGAAACATGGCTCTGGTGAATGGGGGCTACTTGCACTATACAGAAATGAAGGAATTCTTAAAAATTCTTTTCCTCTGAAACGGCTGGTCAGATTTTGAAATAATTTCACAGAAATGTTCTTTGGGTGGCCCTTTACAAAGAGTGTTCGTGAAATTTTGATCCCTCAAGAAACTTGGCTCTGGTTACTCATGGCTACTTGCACTATAAGGAAATGGAGAAATTCATAACAATTCTTTTTCTCTGAAACCGCTGGTCACATTTCAAAAGAAATTCACAGAAATTATCCTTGGATTACCGTTTTCAAAAACTGTTCATGAAATTTTGATCCTTCAAAAAACAACAGCCATTTGTTGGCACCTGCATGTGATGTTCTTGTTTTACTCATGTTTTTAGTCACTATCAAGCTTGTGCTTTTCTTTGGGTGATCTATCCAAAAATTTATTTGCAAAATTCTGATTCATCAAAATCACTGCTGTGGTGATGATTGTAGGGGTGTTTACAGATTTTGAAATGACTTTTACAGGTGACCTGTTCAAAATCACTTGGAAGTTTCAATATCTTAAAAAGAATGGCTATGGTCCTCTCAAAAACTCAGGTGAGCGATCCAGGGCCATCTTGACCCTCTTGTTGTGATGTTGATATTTGAAATAATTCAGTGGTGTACAGAGAAAGCCTCCAGTGCTCACACTGCCTTATAGGACAGGCACATTCCTCATGCATGTCTTGCAAATGCAGATACCCTTAATTTTCATAGTGTTTTGAGATACTGTATACATACACCAAAATTGTGTGCATTCTTATTATTCGCTGTCTTGTGGAGGGCTGAACATTGTTGACATTAATATGGCAAACACAAATACCACAAGACATTTATCAGATGCAGACATATGGCAGACATATGGAATGTTGGAACAATACTTCACCGTGAGGTTAGTGAGTCACTTGGTGTGCACCATATGTTATCACCAGAACCTGGGTGAGGTATCAGGTATGTAACACCTACCAGGTGGCAGTAGAAGGGCTACATCTGCAGCTGATGATCAATATTTAGTCATCCAGGCTACAAAAATGTTTTCTGACTGCAACTCAATTGCATTCTGATCTTCAAAATGCCTCTGGGGTCAGAATTTTTACTGAAATCTCATGGACACTGTTGCTCGAAAGTGGTCTCTGATCAAGAATACCATTTATTTGTATTCTCTGTCTTCATACCACTGTCAGCATCAGTTTGTTTGGGCGATGGATCATGGTGGTTAGAGGAGAATTGACTGGCAACCTGTCCTCTTTACAGATGAGCCCCAATATTGCTTTGACTACACACAGATTATGCATGTTAGACTGTGGAGAAAGCCAGAGAGGAGATTTCATGCAGCATACATTGCTGAGCATGATTGGTATGGGGGCAGCTGTATCATGCTATGAGGCTAGATAAGCTGGGATGGAAGAACTGACCAGCTGTTGTGCTCATGCGAAGCACATTGACCACCCAGCAGTATCGAGATGAAATTCTTGACACACTGCTAAGGTTATATGCTGGTGCTGTTGGCAATGGGTTCATTTAAAATAGATTTTAATGCTTGTCCACCCATGGCCCAAGTTGTCCAAGTGGATTTGGTGCAAAGGGAGGGTATCAAGTGTATGGATTGGCCATTCCCCCGCCCCCCACTGAAATCCAAATCCAATTGAACACATGGAATGAGTTACAGATCAGCATTTCAGCCTGTCAAGTCCAGCCACAAGGCGTTCAGCAACTTTATGCATTCCCTGTTGAGGTATGGAATTCCATTCCACAAATGGTTATCCAAAACATAATTAGGGGCACATAAAGACAATGCAAAGCTGTCATTGATAGCAACAGGTCACTTATCTGTCATAAGGGACATACCAAATCAGTTGCTACCTGTTTTTGCAAATTCCGTTTTGGAAAACAACCATTTTAGTGACCATCCAATTAAAAAGGAATATTAACTGGTTGATTGATTGTATGACATTTAAAACAGTTTCCAACATTGTTTTAGGTATATCGCAGTGGCCAGTGCACCTATCCATGCTTTCCTTGAGTACCTTTTACTAGTACATGTTTTTTCCCGTGCCACTTGCTACTTTCCCACATAACCATCATCGAGACAATGGTCATTTCAGGGAGAGGAATGAATCCTGTTGCAATGACTATCATCAATCATTGGAGATTGCCTCTGCTGTCGATTCAGGCAATAATTCGAAGTCACATAGATCTTACTTAACTTAAAATCATTGCATCAGGAATATTATTCCATCAGTGAACAAGAATGCTGGTCAAGTCCATGAGGTTGTTGATGTTTTGCAGTGATTGAATCAATCTTTCTAAGTAATCCTAGACACGTTCTATTGGATTAGTATCCAGCAATAAAGCTGGCAAAGGAAGAACGTCAACATTTTTTCTGTTCAGAAACTGCCGACTGATTCGTGCAGAGGTGGCCATACAAGATATTGATTGAAAAATTACAAGAACTTAAAGAAAACCTAACTTAAATGTTACCTTAGTCTTTGAGTACTTTTGCAACTTTGATTTTAGTACCACCTTCATTTAAAGTGCAAAAACCCAACTTAAACTTTCTGTTAGGCAAAATCTGATTAGCCTGCCATGTTTTATAGCCTCTGAACTAAAGTATGATACCAAATTTGTTGGTTTTCAGTGAAGCATGCAACGAGAAATGAAAGAAAATTAAGTGCACACTTATTCATGGAACTTGGTATGTAAAGGAGCTAAGATGATTTAATATGTACAGCTTTTTAAAGTTGATTTTTTGCGACTTTCTGATGCATTCATAAATTACCATGCAATGCCGACTTTTAACAATCTTGAGAAAAAAGACTTTTTAAAACATTGTGTGTAAAAGAGAAAATGCTGGTAAACAGCCATTTCTCCTTTTCCTATAATGTTTTCTACCATATCAAACAACTTTAGCCACATTTGATGTGGCATCTGCATATGCTCTGGCTTTGGACAGGTCCAAAATTTTGCTGTGTGGTAAAGGGTTATACTTTATGATAATGCTATTTTGATTGACGGAAAATTTGCTCTCCCATTACAGACAACAAAGATAATAGAAAAGGTGGTCAGAAACAGATGTTCTTGATGAGAATGTTGCTTGGCAACATTTTCGTCTGCACTGCTGATAATCCACACAAGTACAGACTAGCCCCATGTACCAAATGTTACAGAGATGACTGCATTGATGTCAGACACAAAAATCACTTTGATTCTGTGGTGGGTGGGATGGTGAACAAGCGATTCAGAGAATTTGTTGTGTACGATGGTAAACAGTGTTATCCAGAGTACTTGATAACATATGAAAGGCGTTGAATTTAGAAATAATCTTCTTTCTATCGTGGTATATCGTTCAAAAAACCACAGTTGTGAGTTATGAGGCACAATAAATAAGCCACGAGGGTGATAGCCCGAGTGGGTCATTCATTGCGCCTCATAACTCACAACGTGGTTTATTGAATGATATACCATGATAGAAAGAAAATTATTTCGATTCTAACATGGCCAATTCCTGATTAAAGGAAAACAAGTTCAAACTAAGAGTAAAGATGCGGATGAAGATTATGTTCCATTGAATAACTCACTCATTGAATGACGTCACTCGATATAGGATGACCTCTCTCTACATGGATTGTCGCAGATTTTACCACGTTTTCCTTGTACAGTGTTTATACAGCCAAAATCGTGTGTCATGTTAGAATAGAGGATAATCAACTGGTGGTGTGAGATGATAGAAATCTGTCACTAGAACGGGGTGTGATGCTGTTGCATCAAACCCGTTCTAGTGAGGCATCGCACCCTGTTCTAGTGACAGATTTTTAATATCACACACAACCAGTTGATTACCCTATTTCCTAATTCACCCCTTTTTATCCGCTCACCTGAGCACCTAGTGCTTGGGGTTAGCTATTGTGATCGGTCGTTGTCCGTCTATCTGTCCGTCCAGAAAACAATTACTAAAAAATCTTCTATGAAACCGCCCATCAGATTTCAATGAAACTTCACAGAAATGATCCTTAGGTGATGCACTTTCAGAATACTTCAAAGATTTGAATTCCATGAAGAACTCTGGTTTGCCATGGCAACCGAAAGAAAAAACTTTAAAAATCTTCTTGTCCCAAACCGTAAGGGCTAGAGCTGTCATATTTAATATGTAGCATTATCTAATGGCCCTTCTCAAAAATACTTCAAATTATGGCCGAAGTGTTGAAAATGACCCAATGTTGATGGTTCTCGGATTTCACATAGAGATAATCAAGAAGGAAATTTTCTAAAATCTTCTCGTCCCAAACTGTAAGGGCTAGAGCTTTCATATTTAGTATGTAGCATCATCCAGTGGTCCTCTACCAAAATACTTCAAATTATAGCCCTAGCTTTGAAAATGGCCCTATGGTGTGGGTTCTTGGATTTCACATACAGATAAGGAAGGAAATCTTTAAAAATCTTCTTGTCCCAAACTGTAAGGGCTAGAGCTTTCATATTTTGCATGTAGCATCATCTAGTGGCCCTCTACCAAAATACTTCAAATTATTACACTAGTGTGAAAATTCCCCCTATATTGTTGGTCTTGGATTTCACATAGAGATTTTGCCCTTGAATGAGAAAAATTGCTATATTCTACTTTGTTTACACTCTAGCATCTACAAGTATCAACCAATCAGCACCAAACTTGGTCAGAATATGTATGACTATAAGATCTCAGGGGACCTTGATAATGGGTATAATCTGAATAGAATGACTGGAGTTATTTGGAGTTATTAAGATTTATTGAATGATAAACCACAATAGAAAGAAGATTTTTCGATTCTAACATGAAAGGAAAACAAGTTTATATTTGAAGGAAAAACATGGATGAAGATTATGTTCCATTGAATAATCACTTTATACAGAATTACGTCTTTCTACATGGAGCTTCACAGATTTTACAATGCTTTCGTTGCACAATATTTATAGAGACAAATTTAGAATTTTACATTGACTATTTTATGATTTTACCTTACATTTCTCCTGCTTGACATAATATAATTAATTGTAATGCGTTGCTATACAGGAGGGGTACGCCACGGGGAATAACGGAAAAGAACTGTACTGAATTTTGATATAGCTAAAAGCATGATATAAATAGATTTTTTTTTTTTTCGATGAAAGATCGAAATTTATTTCATCTCGTGAACACCATCTGTAATATTTTCACAAGTGGTGCAGCCACAAGTGAAAATATTACCAATGGTGCACACTCAATGAACTAAATTTAGATCCTTCACTGAAAAAAACACTGAAACACTGAAATACCCTCTATTTATTCAAATGTAGTGCTGTATAAGAAACTGCTAATGATATTAATTCATTGTGCCCAATGGAATTGTTTTGTATAATACATGTAGTTTTCTATTTGATTTACTACTGGATCTGAAGTTGGAATTTTTTTTTATCATACTTGTAATAGAAACTGCATGCTGTTGCCAATTGATTTGCATGATGAAATTGTTTGATAAAAGAATGAATTTCTGGACTGACTACTTTGAAATATTGCAATATGTATGTGTAGTGTTAAAATTTTCTTGTTAATGATATAACTCCATTAATTATGTTTATCACTGGCATTACATATATGGTATACCTGAAATACCTTTTAACCCTTTACCAAACAATCTGTGGTTTTTACGACCCTGAGATAGAAGCCTTTTGAAAACTTTGTGGGAAAAGGAGAAAATGCTGGTAACCAGCATTTTCTCCTTTTCCCAAAATGTTTTCTACCCTGCTGAAAACAATTTCAGTTTTTGAGTTACTTTATTCTGTTGTCTGCAAGTGTTTTCAACTTGGACCAGTCTAAAATTCTGTTGTTTGGTTAAGAGTTAACAAATAAGCACCATGAGGAAGTGTTTAACCCATTACCAAATGACAATATTTTAGACTGGTCCAAATTGAAAGCATCTGCAGACAACAAAATAAAAAGGACTGATATTTTTTAATTTTATTTTGTGAATGGTAGAAAACATTGTGGGAAAAGGAGAAAATGCTGGTTACCAGCATTTTCTCCTTTTCCCACAATTTTTATGCTCCCCGAAGGGCGAGCATATAGGCGCCGCTTCGTCTGTCCGTCCTTCCGTCCGAAGCAATTTCTCCACAACCCTTGGACCAAATTGGATGAAACTTCATATATGAACTCCTTAGGGTAATGCGCCGATATAATTTTCCCGCATTTTCAATTTGACCCCGTGTCATGGAAAAAAGGGGCTTAACGCAAAATTGCAGTTTTTACCAATATCTCATTCAGTTTCTGTCAGAATATCATGAAACTTCATGGTTATATTGTTTATGGAAAGTTTTAGCATGTGCCCTTGCTATTTTTAATCTGGGCATTTTTTAAGTTGACGTTCTGTCATGGAAAAAGGGCGCTTCTTGCAAAATTCCAATTTTTACTAATATTTCTTTCAGTTTTGGTCAAAATTTCATTAAACTTCATGGTTATATTGTTTTTTCAAAGTTTCACCATGTGCTCTTGTTTCTTTATCTATGTGTTTTTCAATTTGACCCTCTGTCATGGAAAAAGGGGGTTTCTTGTAAAATGAAAAAGGGGCCCTAATGCAAAATTGCAATTTTTACTAATATCTTGTTCAGTTTTTGTCAACATTTCATGGTTATATCTTGTTTTACAAGTTTCAACATGTGCCCTTTATTTTTGCAATCTATGAATTATTAATGCGAAAATACGTCTTTCCTGGTTTCTCAAATTAAGGCTGCATCACGGAAAAAGGGGACTTCATGGAAAAAATTGTTTTTCACTAGGTTCTCCTTTATCAGTGCTCAAAACTTTGTGAAATTTCAAATCTGAACTTGTTGGAATGTTGCCCAGGTACTTCTCTTCCTTTTTCTCAATTTCAGGCTGCGTCTCGGAAAAAAGGGGGCTTCATGTAAAAAATTGTTTTATGTAACATTTAATACATGACTGCTCAAAATTTTATGAAATTCCGGATTTTGAATTATTATTAAAAAATGCCACAAACCACACACCTGTTGTATTTATTGCAATGATCCAATATTGTCTTATGGGAAAAGGGGGCTTAAAGGGGGCTTATTGGGCTTATTGTCCTCTACAAGTTTGTGTTGGCCGTCTCTAACATAGTAATTGCCTTTTCTCTTCAAATTTTGAGGGGGGCTGCGGCATAAGCAGGTTCTTTTAGGATAAAAGAAGTGAATTTATATCAATTTCTTACATTTTATGACAAGCACTTATTCGGGGAGCATAACCCGTCTCTGACGGCTCTTGTTTCTAAAGGCTTCTTTCTCAAGGGCGTCAAAAGTAGGGATTGTGTGGTAACGGGTTAAATATGAGATTTACAATCAATAAATTGTGAAAATGTGATTATGCAATAAGAACTGACCCATGCTAGCTTGCAGATTCCATGCAGGCTGACCTAGATGATGTGTCTGTATTGGAGTTTAATTATGTTTACAGCAGTCAGTGCATGCATTTCCTGACTGTCTCACACCAGTTCCGACACAACTTTCTTTCCAAGCAACTACTTTTCTTACATGCATCTGAGGTAAGATGTCAAAATTTCCGTTAGAATGTTTGCTTAAACTCTACCAGACAATCTCGACTTTTAACGACCATGAGAAAGAAGGGTTTGTAGAAATGATTGTGGAAAATTGAGAAAAATACTGGTAACCAGCATTTTCCCCTTTCCCCACAATGTTTTCTACCCTTTCAAAATAAAATTTCAACTTTTGATTTGCATTTATTTTGTTGTCTGGAAATTGACTAGTCCAAAATTTTGTTGTTTGGTAAACAGTTAATGGGCTTACCTTGGCAGAAACTTCCTGCTATTTGTAAACTTTTTACATGTCCAAAGACCGTTCTTACACATGATTCAATTATAGTTATGATTAATGGTTTGCTGTAATGCATCATGGAGATTCAATAAGCCCCATTTCATCAGAGCATGGCTAATTTTTATGCCCAGGGTTGGCCTGGGTAAACTGTGTCAACCAGGATGTGATTTATCATCTTTCAATCTCTCGAAAAAACTCAGGACATTACTTGAATGTTTATTTAGTTTTAAATAAAGTTGGTGATTTTTTAGCCTCTTTTATTTCTTCAAATGTTATTTTTTAACTCTTCAGCAAACGAAAAAATTTTAGACCGGTGTGAATTGAAAGCACCTGCAGACGACAAAATAAACGTTACTCAAAAATTGAAATTTGTTTCCAACAGGGTGAAAAACATTGCTAGAAAAGGAGAAAATGCTGGTTACCAGCATTTTCTCCTTTTCCAACAATGTTTTTAAAAGGCATATATCTCAGGGTCGTAAAAACCAGGGATTGTTTGGGAAACGGTTAATTTACTTATTTTTGTATCTTTTTAAATTTTCATGTTTACAGAATGGGTTTCAGTTGCTAATTACCTATCAGGTCAAAATAATTTCAGCCTTTACCACACAGCAGAACTTTGGGCTCTTCCAAACCGAAAGAGTTTGCAGATGACAATTTTAGATTTGGAGAAAATGGCAGGAAGTTCTCAAAAAGGGTAGAAAACACTGTGCGAAAAGGAGAAATTGCTCATTACGAGCAATTTCTCCTTTTCCCACAGTGTTTTCAAAAGACTGCAGACACGAAAAAAACCAGAGCTTGTTTGGGGAAGAGTTAAGCCTTTACCACACAACAGAATTTTAGACCTGCCTGATTTGAAAGCAGTTGCAGATGAGTTTCAACGTGGGACATATGAAATGATTTTTCTTTGATAGGGTAGAAAACATTGTAGGAAAAGGAGAAAATGCTTCTATTCCCACAATGTCTTCAAAAGCTTTTCTCTTTCAGGGGCGTTAAATGTCGTCATTGTGTGGTTAATGGCTAACCATCATTATGACATGTGTACAAGCATTTATGAACTTTTATTACAAAGATTAAAAGTAGCTTTACAATTTGGAGAGAATTAAGACCTTGCAAACAACAAATATACTGACCCACACTTCGACTGCAAAATTAAGTTTGACTTGCAGTACATGTATTATTTTTCATTTATTATTCCAATGTCACAAAATTTCAAAGATAGACAGAATGATAATTTTTGAAGAAGATGACAAGATATCCTCCCCTCAAACTCGATAAGGCTAGTCAGCCTATGCCCCAGCGTGTTAAAAAGGTGTCTTCAAAAAACAAAACAGTAGTATCAGTATTGGGTATTATTAACGACCCTAAGAAAGAAAGCTTTTGAAAACATTGTAGGAAAAGGAGAAAATGCTGGAAACCAGCATTTTTTCCTTTTCCCACAATGTTTTCAAAAGGCTTCTATCTCAGGGTCGTAAAAACCAGGAATTGTTTTGGAAAGGGTTAACTTAAAATACTTGACCATCTCCGACTGCTACTACTGTCATGTTGAGCCATAACAAATTTTTTCCTCCCACGGTGTTTTCTAACCATCCCAAATCATGTTTCAATTTTTGATTCACATTTAATTTTTCGTCTGCAAATGCTTTCAATTTGGACTAATTCAAAATTTTGTCATATAGTAAAGAGTTAAAAGTTATTCCACTCATGGATCAGAGCCTGTTGAAGCTTCATAAGATTGAAGCCTGTGACAAAGAAACAAATGAACAAATGCATACCTGAAATACAAACTGCATCTTCGAACCCATGGCAGACAAATATACTCGTTTTTCAAGACCAATACCATAACCATTGAGCCCCAAAAAATATCTCCCTAGCGCAGTTGTTATGTACTTTATTTAACCCTTTCCCAAACGACAAACTTTTGGACTAGACCAAATGGAAAGCATTTGCAGACGATGTCTTATTTTTCAAAATTTTTCCGGGGGAGCATGCCCCTGGAGCCCCCTAGCATGGCTTCGCGACTTTGTCGCTCGCCATACTGGCCGGACCAAATGAAATTTCCTTCCGACGGGCCTGTTAAGTCGTCGTTAATTGACGAGTCAAAGCCTTATTGAGCAGAAAGTCCGGTTTGGGACAACAAATGAGATTAATGGCTCAATGGCCAATCCCGGATGAGCCCACATCTTGCAAACGAAGTCTGTAACAAAGAAACAAACGCATGGCTGAAAATACAAACCGCATCTGGCAGTAGTAGGATTTGAACCCATGACGGACAAATATCCTCGTTTTTCGAAGTTTTTTTTTTTTTTAGTAAGCCTTTTGAAAACATTGTGGGAAAAGGAGAAAATGCTGGATACCAGCATCTTCTCTTTTTCCTCACAATGATTTCTGCCCTATCGATAAACAACAGCACCATTTCAGCCAAAATGAAATTGTCTTCTACAAATGCTTTCAATTTTTGATTCACATGATTCAGACGTGGCTAAAATTTTGTCATCTGGTAAAGGGTTAACTCTTTACCAAACAACAAAGTGTTAGACCAGTATTTATAGAATGCCATGTAGCTGGAGATAATGTCGTTCATCCAGGAATATCTCAAAGACATAAATTCTGCTGGATCTCCCACTGGCACGACTGTTATGGAGAGCTATAAATGATGCTAACTGTGTACCCTTTTTTCCACGAATACTTCTACAAGTTTTAGAGGAGAAGATTTCTAAAGTTTTCCTTCCTTATTCCTATGCTCAAACTTGTGACCCCCGGGGTGGGGCCAATTGTGACCCCCAGGGGCATCATTCAAGCAAAATTAGTAGAGGTTCACCAGGAGATGCGACTCACGAAATATCAAAGCTCTACACCTTTTAGTTTCAGAGAAGATCATTTAAAAAAAAATTTTTTTTTTCCTTTTTGTTGCCATGACATCCAGAGTTATAGGTGGAATTCAATGCTTTGAACAATTTTGGAAGAGCTTCACCCAAGGAACATCTCTGCCATGTTTCATTAAGATTGCCCCTGTGGTTTAGGAGATGAGGGTGTTTAAAGAAATTTTTGACGGTCAACGGATATAGGGCGATCACAATAGCTCACCTTTAGCACTTGTGCGAAGGTGACCTAAAATGGGGATGGAAGCATGAAATAAGTACAATATTAGGTTGGTTTTTCTTGCAGAGAAAGATCAACTTCTTGTGAACACCATCAGTTATATTTTCACTTTTTGCTGCGCCACTTGTGAAAATATACTAGTAATTGATGATGTTCACTCGATGATAAATATATTTGATCTTTTGCCAAAACAAGAGGACCATGATGGTCCTGTATTGCTCACCTGAGTACTAAGCAGTAAAGGTCTACAATGAAGATAAATACCAAATATTGAGGTTCAAGGCCAAATGATAATGAAACAAGGGAGGCAAATTGTCGTAACATATGTCCATCCCACCAGCAATTGTGGAGGAGGTATAATAGCTGCAAAGGGCAGGCAATACAACAAACATGTTCACCAAGTCTCAAGTCATTTTGACAAACCAATTATCAAAGCTCTCCGAAGAACTTTAAAGTTTTCCTTTTTTGTTCCTATGTTTAGAACTTGTGACCCCTTGGGCGGGGCCAGTCTTCACCCCTGGGGCATCTTATGAACAAACTTGGTAGAGGTCCACTAGTAGATGCTACATACAAATATCAAAGCTCTACACTTTCTAGTTTCAGAGAAGAATAATTTTAAATTTTTCTTTTTTAGTTCCCATGTTTAAACTTGTGACCCCCATAGCTCGGCCATTTATGACCCCAGGGACATCTTATGAACAAACTTGGCAGAAGTCCACTAAGAGATGCTTTTTACCAAATATCAAAGCTCAACAACTTCTGGTTTCAAAGAAGAAGAATTTTAAAGTTTTCCCTTTTTTCCCCATGTTCAAACTTGTGATCAATGGGGCGGGGCCAGTTTGGACCCCAGGGGCATCATATGAACAAAATTGGAAGAGGTTTATTAAGAGATGCTTCATGCAAAATATCAAAGCTCTGCTCTTTCCAGTTTCAGAGAAGAAGATTTTTAAAGTTTTCCTTCTTTGTTCCTATAATTTGAAATTGTGACCCCCGGGACGGGGCCAGTTTTGTACCCAGGGGCATCATATGATCTATCTTGGTAGAGGTTCACTAGGAGATGCTACATACCAAATATCAAAGCTCTGCACCCCCCAGTTTCAGAGAAGAAGATTTTTGAAGTTTTCCTTCTTTGTTCCTATGTTTCAAACTTGTGGCCCCGGTGCAGGGCCAGTTTTGACCCAGGGGCACCATATGAACATTCTTGGTAGAGGTCCACTAGGAGATGCTACATACCAAATATCAAAGCTCTGCACCTTCTAGTTTCAGAGAAAAAGAATTTTCAAGTTTTCCTTTTTTGTTCCTATGTTTAGAACTTGTGACCCCTTGGGCAGGGCCACTAGTAGATGCCACATATCAAATATCAAAGCTCTGTACCCTCTGGTTTCAGAGAAGAACATTTTTCAAGTTTGCTTTCTTTGTTCCTATGTTTCAAACTTGTGACCCCCTGGGCGGGGCCAGTTTTGACCTGACTGACATCATATGAACAGTCTTGGTAGAGATCTACTAAGAGATGCTACACACCAAATATCAAAACTCTGCATCTCCTAGTTTCAGAGGAGAAGAATTTTTAAGTTTTCTTTCTTTGTTCCTATGTTACAAACTTGTGACCCTGAAGGCAGGGCCAGTTTTGACCCCAGGGGCATCATATGAATAATCTTAGTAGAGGTCCACTCGGAGATGCTACATACCAAATATAAAAGCTCAGCACCTTCTAGTTTCAGAGAAGATTTTTAAAGTTTTCCTTCTTTGTTTGGTAGAGGTTCATTAGAAGATGCTACATACCAAATATCAAAGCTCTGCACCTTCTGTTTCAGAAAAGATTTTTACAGTTTTCCTTCTTTGTTCCCATGTTTCAAACTTGTGACCCCAGGGGCAACATATGAACAGTCTTGGTAGATGTCCACGAGGAGATACTGCATACCAAATATCAAAGCTCTGCACCTTCTAGGTTCAGAGAAGATGATTTTTAAAGTTTTCTTTCTTTGTTCATGTTTCAAACTTGTGACCCCCGGGGCCGGGCCAGTTTTGACCCCACGGGCATCATATGAACAATCTTGGTAGACGTTCACTAGAAGATGTTACATACCAAATATCAAAGCTCTGCACCCTCTTGTTTCAGAGAAGATGATTTTCAAAGATTTTGCTTTTTTTCCCCTTTTGATTGCCATGGCAACCATAGGTATGGCTGGAATTCAATCTCTGAACAACTTTGGTAGAGCTTCACCCAAGGAACATCCCTTTCCAAGTTTTAACAAGATCGGCCCAGTGGTTTAGGAGGAGGAGATGTTTAAGGAAATTGTGGACGACGGACGACAGACATTGGGCGATCATGAAAGCTCACCATGAGCACTTTGTGCTCGGGTGCGCTAAAAACCTCGCAACTAGAGCTTGTTTCAAGCTGTATTTACGTGTTTTTGTTTTAATTTAACCCAAGATATATGTAAATAACCTGCATATCAAGGTCTACCAACAGGCTACAATTCGTAACCCTTGCTTATGAATTGTTGAAGTCAGTGCAGTTTCAATGATAATCAATCCCAAGAGATTTGCTGACATGGGGATTCAAACAAGTAATTTGTCTCATATCTTATGCTGATGGGCTCCGAGTTGATGACATGAACTCTTTAGTCCGATGTCAAAAGCAACTAAATTACAGCAAATTTAAGGTACTTCTAACAATACATCTTATGATCAATATCCAAGATCAGAATGCAATCTCTGTGCAGCCTGATCTTAATCAACTGTCAACATTGGCATGTAATGCAGGTTAAAACTAGAAGGCCCTGAAGGGCCTGAATACGCTCTACTGGCAGAGAGTTTGCTTTTAAATAAAGCATACATAGGAATTCATTACGCAAAAACGCAAAAAAATTGACATTTTCAACTCAAAATGGCTACTTTTCCATTACTGTTTGTTGAATTTTTTCAAACTCAACAGGGTTAAAAAGCAATTGATGGGATAAACAAGCTGAAAAATTCATAAAGATCTGATCACATATAAATACTTTATCTTGTAAACAGGCAATGAAATTGTTCAATTTGAAATGGCTACTTTTCCGATACTGTTTGTTGGATTTTTTTCAAAATCGATAGGGTTCAAGCTATTGATGAGATAAACAAACTGTGTAAGTTTCACGGAAATCTGACCAAAAATAAAGACTTTATTGCGTAAACAAGGAATGAAAGTTTTCAACTTGAAATGGCTACTTTTCCCATACTGTTTGCTGGAATTCTTTAACTAGAAGGCCCTGAAGGGCCTGAGTATGCTCTACTGGCAGCGAATTCGATTTTGCTTTTTCATGAAAATCTGACAAGATATGCATACTTTGTCACGAAAACAAGAATTGGTAATTTTCAACTTGAAATGGTTTCTTTTCCCATACTGTTTGTTGGATTTATTTCAAAATAGATAGGGTTGAAGCTATAAGTGAGATAAACAAATTGTGCAAGTTTCACAAAAATCTAATTACAAAAGCACATTTTATCCCGTAAACAAGAATTCAAAATTTTCAACTTAAAATGGCTACTTTTTCAATAATGTTTGTTGGATTTTTTTCAAAATCAATAGGGTTGAAGCTACTGATAAGATAAACAAACTGCGTGATTTTCATGAAAATCAGGCAACAAATGCAGACTTTATCGCGTAAACAATGATTTGAAATTTTCAACTTGAAATGGCTACTTTTCCCATACTGTTTGTTGGATTTTTTTCAAAATCAATAGGGTTGAAGCTATTGGTGAATAAACAAACTGTGCATATTTCACAAAAATCAGGCAACAAATGCAGACTTTATCATGTAAACAAGAATTAGAAATTTTCAACTTGAAATGGCTACTTTTCCCATACTGTTTGTTGGATTTTTCTCAAAATCAATAGGGTTGAAGCTATTGATTAGATAAACAAACTGTGCAAGTTTCACGAAAATCAGGCAACAATTGCAGACTTTATCTCGTAAACAAGAATTAGAAATTTTCAACTTGAAACGGCTACTTTTCCCATACTGTTTATTGGATTTTTTTCAAAATCAATAGGGTTGAAGCTATTGATGAGATAAACAAACTGTGCAAGCTTCACGAAAATCGGGCAACTAATGCAGACTTTATCGCGTAAACAAGAATTTGAAATTTTCAACTTGAAATGGCTACTTTTCCCATACTGTTTGTTGGATTTTTCTCAAAATCAATAGGGTTAAAGCTATTGATGAGATAAACAAACTGTGCAAGTTTCACGAAAATTGGGCAAGAAATGCAGACTTTATCGCGTAAACAAGAAAAAGACTAACGGACGGACGTACAGACGGACGACGGAAACCACGCCATGACATAAGCTCTGCTGGCTGAAAGCCAGTAGAGCTAAAAAATCCACTTGTCCACTCTTCCTTACTAGTAAAAGTTTGGTGAGAGCAAGCGGACTGTCCTTCTCTCTTCAACTCTTTACCAAACGATAAAATTTTAGACTGGTCTAAACTGAAAGCACTAGCACACAAGATAAAAGTGGAAATTTGAAATGTGTTTTAAAAAGGGAAGAAACATAGTGGGAAAAGGAGAAAATGCTGGTTACCAGCACTTACTCCTTTTCCCGCAATGTTTTCAGAAGACTTCTTTCTGAGGGTCGTTAAAAGTCCAGTTTGTGTGGTAAAGAGTTAACTGTAGGACCAGTGCAAAATCACAGGAGTACAAGTAAGAATTCTGAAATTTTTTGGAACCTGAAATGCCTGGCTCAGCAATATCAGGTCTTCTGCATAGATCTGGTGACTTGATCTAAAGAGGAACACAAACACAGATAAAACTTTTTTTCATTTATTTTTTTTTTTCTTAAGCCTTCTTCAACATGTCCATAATTTACACAGCGTCTAGTACGGGTGGCTCAAATCCATCTGGTCTCTCCACTTTCTCGCCAGTTTCTGTGACTGTGGTCTTTGTGCTGCTGTCTCCATGCATCTCCATCAGTTTACTGACTGTAAACAAACGAATTAAAGTCAGTTACTAGTCGAACAAATTGACCTGAAATAAATTACCTAAATTACCATATATTACAAGCTTAAATTATTGTCCGAACTTAGCTTCAGCTAATGTCGTCTGCATGCGGAACTATGTGCATGTTTTTTACCACTTTAGGTGGCCAATAAATTTATAGTATCTTCAAAAGACACTTAACCCATTACCACACAATCCCTACTTTTGACGCCCCTAAGAAAGAAGCCTTTTGAAAACACTATTGGAAAAGGAGAAAATGCTGGTAGCCAACATTTTCTCCTTTTCCCACAATGTTTTCTGCCCTTCCCAGAACAAATTTCTATTTTTAGTCACCTTAATCTTCTCGTCTGCAAATGCTTTCAATTTGGACCAGTCTAAAATTTTCTCGTGTGGTAAAGCGTTAAAATATCTTAAATGAAAATTGTTTTGTTGCTTTGAAGTGGTAATAGGTGGCGAGTGACTCGGATCCAAGATGCAGTTTCTGTGCAGCCTGATCTTGATCTATGCCATCCGCAAAAGCTTTTTTATTTGGCTATAGCGCAGTAAGAGTCAAACCCGACATTTACCGTTAACAGAATTTCTGTATGGTCCGATTATACTCGATGATTTAAACATTCACGTTTTAATTTAATTATTCTTTGCGTAAAGGTAAATTTCAGGTCAATTTATATCTGTAATACAACAGTTTTAATGATTTACCACACAATCCCCCAGTCAAAACAACTCTTAGGGTCTTTGAAAACAGCATTTTCTCCTTTTTCTGCATTGTTTTTTGCCCTTACAAAGACAAAGCCCAACATTTGGCCCTAAATTGATTTTTTTTGTCTGAAAATGCTTTTTAACACTTTACCACACAATCCCAACTTTTAATGACCCCGAGTAAGAAGCCTTTTGAAAACACTATGGGAAAAGGAGAAAATACTGGTAGCCAACATTTTCTCCTTTTCCCACAATGTTTTCTGCCCTTCCAAAACCAAGTTTCATGTTATCACTCACATTTATTTTGTTATCTGCAGATGCTTTCAATTTGGACCAGTCTACAATTCTGTCATTTGGTTAATCCTTCCAGTGTCATTCACTAATTCAGTTACCTTTGCAGCCAGTTAAGAACTTAGATCAAGATCAGACCAAACAAAATATGCAATCTGATCTTTGATCTACACTGTCTGCTTTCCTAATACAATCTAAGGCAAGCAAAAGATTAAAAGTATTTAGATTCTATTTCTCAGTTGTGCTTTTATTTGGCACAGGGTTGTGACAGAGAAAAAAAGCTTCTTACCACAAAAAAGGTACTCAAAAGATATTATTCTAATCCCTTCAACTGATAAAAAAACTAGAATAACTATCACTAAAGGTGATAAATACCCCCACCCCTATATTTCATATCACAGGGGCAATAACGCATTAATTCTTCACAGAATTTTCAAGAAATTTGCATCTTGCACATCTACAACTCCTAATGAACACTTCAGCCAAGTTTAAAGTGAATCAGAAAGTAGCTGTAGGAGTTGTTGTCTGGACAAGCATTTTCAAGTCAAATCAGGGGCAATAACTCAGTAATTCTTGATGGAATTTTCACAAAATTTGCGTCTTGCACATCTACAGCTCCTAATGAACACTTCTGCCAAGTATCAAGTGAATTGGACTGGAACTGTAGGAGTTGTCCAGACAAGATTTTGCGGACCGTCCGACCGACAGGCTGATTCCAGCATATCACCCACAAACTTCGTTTCCAGGGGTGTAATTAATGCCGTTTTTTATCTTTGGTACAAATTCTACATGTACTTACTGTCAAATTTAGGCTTCTTCAGCACTTTGACTTTTCTAACAAACACATCATGAAGAGGGTAAATGCCCTGGCAGGCCTTCTCTATATCCTTTCCAATGCTGTCTGGGATCCTGTTGACAAATAATCAAGTAGGAGACTTTTTAAACAAAAACAATAATGGGAATATGAGAAAGCTTAAAATTTCCACCCTATACTGATTATGCATCATTACAGTAACATACATTTCTTTGCCTGCTAATTTGTTTTATTTGAACAAGTCTGTTACTGCATCATCTTGAAAAAAGTTAAATTTTTTTATTTTTCCAATGAAACAGATGACCCCCCCCATGGCTTCTGCTAGCTGTGACCCAAGTGTCTTTTTCTTTGCTAAAAAGTTAACTCTTTACCATACAATCTCGACTTTAGACACCCCTGGGAAAGAAGCCTTTTGAAAACATTTTGGGAAAAGGAGAAAATGCTCCTTTTTCCAAAATGTTTTCTACTCTATCAAAGAAAAATTACGCTATTTCAGCCACATTGAAATTGTCGTCTGCAAATGCTATTAATTTGGCCAAGGCTAAAATTTTGTCCTATGGTAATTCACAGAATTGTCTTCTGAGCATTCAAAAGGGACCAAGCATACATATTTTGGGCAAAACTCTATCATACAGCAGAAATGCAGAGTTGTCCAAACTGAAAGCACCTGTAAAGGACAATTTAACTGTGACTTAAATGATGGAATTTCTCTTTAACAGGAATGAAAATATTGTGGGAAAAAGAGAAAATGCTGGTTTCCCACAATGTTTTCAAATGGCCTTTTTTTTTTTTTTTTTTTTTTTGAGGGGGTGGGGGTCCTTTAACCCTTTCCCAAACGACAAACTTTTGGACTAGACTAAATTGAAAGCATTTGCAGACGACAATTCAACTCTTGCTGAAAAGATGATTTCTGTCTATGATAGGGTATAAAACATTGTGGAAAAAGGAGAAAATGCTGGTTACCAGCATTTTCTCCTTTTTTCCCACAATGTTTTTTAAAAGGCTACTGTTCCAGACCCATAAAAACCAGGGATTGTTTGGGAAAGGGTTAAATGCAGGATTGTGTGGTAAAGGGTTGAAGAGCAAAACCCCTTTTTTTTCTGTCTAATCTAGATCTGTACCATATATTACAGTACTCTTGGCACTCTCACAGTGACAAGAATTAAAAGCAAACTGTCCTTATTCTTTTCTTAACCCTTTACCACACAATGACAACTTTAAAAGCCCCAGAGGAAGAAGCCTTTTGAAAACATTTTGGGAAAAGGAGAAAACGCTGTTAACCAGCATTTTCTCCTTATCCCACAAAGTTTTCTGCCCTATCAAAGCAAAATTATGTCATTTGAGCCACTTTGAAAAAGTCCTCTGCTATTGCTACAGAGCTCCAGACACAGGGAATGATTTTGATTTTGAAATTAAATATATGAATTCGTCACGACCAAATCTGTTATGGGTACCCATTAGAATCTTAGAATCGTCTCAATGAGTCGATTCTAATGAGTGCCCACAACAGAGAAATAATGGATTTAGAATACCATCACTCCCCCTTATCTGGAGCTCTGTGCTTGCAAGTTGGATAGGTCTAAAATTTTGCTGTGTGGTAACGTGTTACAGCAACCATTTTGGCTGCACTTCCACTTCATTTCCATATAAGCAATGTTCTGACAGAGATTTACTCCTCTGTACAAAGTACCAACTCTGGGGTCAGCTGGTGTAGTCTGCGTATGCCAACCTGGTTCCAGACTATGCTTTTGGTCAATCTCCTGCATGTCAAAGGAACATCCTAGCTCATAATTCAGTAAACTGTTGGAGATAATAGATTCTATGGATCCGTACTAACGTGTGGATCTTCTTGGTATGATGCATCACACATATGCAATAACCGTAACCTTTTAACCCTTTACCAGACGACAAACTTTGGCCTTGTCCGAATAGAACACATTTGCAGATGATAATTTCAATGTGGCTGAAATGGTGCAATTCTTTATTGATAGGGTAGAAAACATTGTGGGAAAAGGAGAAAATGCTGGTTACCTTATCCCACCATGTTTTTAAAAGGCTTCTTTCCAAGGGTCTTTCCCAAAGTCATCATTTTGCGGGAAAAAGGTTAATAAATTTGATAAAACAAGAATTTTGAAAACATTGAAAAGCACAAATTGCAGGTAATCAGTGTTTTCTGATTTCCTCATTTTTTTTTTTTTCCCTTTTTTCTTTTACACTACTCATTTTCAGGCAACTTCCAGAATTTGAACAAAATCTTATATGTCAACAGCGAATGCTTTCAACTCTTCACCAAACGACAAAATTTTAGACTGGTCAAGATTGAAAGCATTTGCAGACGACAAAATAAATGTGACCAAAGAAGTGAATTTGTTTTAGAAAGGGGCGAAAACATTGTGGGAAAAGGGGAAAATGCCAATTACCAGCATTTTCTCCTTTTCCGACTATCTTTTCAAAGGGCTTTTTCTTTAAGCATCTCAAAACTCAGAACTGTGTGGTAGAGAGTTAAGGCAACTTCCAGATTTGAACTGCAAATGCTTTAAACCCTTTACCACACAAGGACAACTTGACGAACCTGAGGAAGAACCTTTTAAAAACTTTGTGGGGGAAAAGGAGAAAATGCTGGTTACCAACATTTTCCTCCTTTTCCCACAAAGTTTTCAACTATATAAAAAAAAAATTGAGTATGTAAGCCACTTTGAAATTGTCGTCCACAAAGGCTTTCAATTTGGATAGGTCTAAAATTTTGCCATGTGGTAGGGGGTTAAGTGAACAATTATGATAATTTTTTCATGTGCTAAAGGCCCCTTTTCACAAAACGTAGTTCATATGTGTTACAGAGAGAGATCACTCATTTCCTGAGAATACTTACAGCTTGTTGACAACTTCTTTCATGTCATTAGCTGATACTTCTCTGGTTATGATGTCAACCATCTTCTTTCTGATCGTTTTGATCTGCAAAATATAGAACACAAATGATTCACTTACCTAAGAACTGAAGAAAGGACAAGAGGGCCATAACGGCCCTCAATCGCTCCACTGGTTTTTTAACCCTTTACCACACAAATTGTTCGTGACCCTGAAAATAGGTTTTTCAAAAACAACGAACACTGTCAGGCAATACAAGCAGGTTTATTCATATGAACGGTAAAGTTCTTGGGAAAAAAAACCCCTGAATGATAGAAACCCTAGAGTTCAATATCCCACTCATGTGAGCATCGAAATGAATCACTCTTCCTGTTATTCTCTACCAAAAAACGTAAATATCTACCACCAATCATGTATCACTGCAGTCTGATAATCAAGGGAGGTAAATAGTAACAACTTTTTTCCTTTTTAAAAGTTATTTCCCTTGATTCATGTTTAAATTGAACTGACTGTATATAGAAACCCAAGTTAAACTTGTGATTCCTGGATCGCTCACCTGAATTTTAGAGATGACCATGGCCTATTTTTTGTTTGAGGTACTGAAACATTGGAACCAAATTTATAATTTTGCTAAGCAATTTTCAAAAGGTCATCTGTAAAATTCATTTCGAAATCTGACCATCAGTTTCAAAAAGAAGAATTTTTAAGAATTCTTCATTTCTGTATAAGAGCAAGTATCCCCCATCCACGAGAACCATGTTTCTTGATGGATCAAAATTTACGAACAAGTTTTCAAAAGGGTCACCCAAGGAACATTTCGGAAATTTTTTTTTTTTAAATCTGACCAGGGGTTTCAGAGAAAGAGAATTTTCAAGAATTTCATCATGTCTATATAGTGCAAGTAGCTCCCATTCACAAGAGCAAAGATCACCCAAGGAACATCCCTGTCAAATTATTTTAAAATCTGACTAGGGGTTTCAGAGAAGAATAATTTTCAAGAATTTCATCATGTCCATATAGTGCAAGTAGCCCCCATTCACCAGAGCCATGTTTCTTAACCAATCAAAATTTTGTGAATAACTTTTGAAAAGGGTCACCTAAGGATCATCTCTGTGAAATCATTTCAAAATCTGTCCAGCCGTTTCAGAGAAGAAGAATTTTTAAGAATTTCTTCATTTCCCTGTAGTGCAAGTAGCCCCCATTCACCAGAGCCATGTTTCTTAACCAATCAAAATTTCGCGAAAAATTTTTGAAATGGGTCATCCAAGTAACATCCCTGAGAAATTATTTCAAAATCTGACCATTGGTTTCAGAGAAGAAACATTTGTTAAGAATTTCCTCATTTCCCTATAGTGCAAGTAGCCCCCGTTCACCAGAGCCATGTTTCTTGACCAATCAAAATTTCGCGAACAATTTTTGAAATGGGTCACCCAAGGAACAACTCTGTGAAATTATTTCAAAATCTGTCCAGCGGTTTCAGAGTAGAAGATTTTTTAAGAATTCCTTCATTTCTGTATAGTGCAAGTAGCCCCCATTCACCAGAGCCACATTTTTTGACGGATCAAAATTTCAAGTAAAGAGTTAAATCAAATTCAGTGAGTACTCCTCTAATGCTTTCACTATGGACAGGTCTACAGATAAAATGTACATAGTCAAAGCCAGTGGGCCACTCTTCTTACCTGAGAGTGCTGAGCATAGCATGTTTTTTTCACTTGATAAGGCTTCTTCTTTGTGAATCCAATTGAAAACATACGCAACAGATAACCATCAGTTGTTTTCACATCCACATGAGCTTCGATCATCGACTGCCATTTCTTCACCATAGAGCACAGCTTATCACGGGTCAGGTCCATTCCGTGGAAATTTGTCAAGCAGTTTCGCCCTTGGACCTCTTCTACGATCAGCTTGAATTTCCTGAACGTGATTTCGTCATTCTGCAGGTCAGCAAGTGAACACTCGAATACTCGACCCTTTAACCCATCGGAGGCAATCTCTGTAAATATCATGAAAATTATGATTGCTCTGGCGAAAGGGGGCTTAATGCATCTCTGCATCAAGTAAGACATCGTGTATTTTGTTTTGTCTAACAATGAACTAAATTAGGAGGTAAGGAGGTATATCATTGGACTGATCCTAGGATGTGGTGAGAATCAACCAACAGCAAAAAGGTTTCCACGCTGGTCACCCTGTGTAGACTGCACAAGCTGACATAGCAAAATTCTTTTTCCAGATGCATTAACCCTTTACCAAATGACAAAATTTTGGACTAGTCCAAATCGAAAGCATTTGCAGACAACAAAATAATGAATGAATGAATGAATGTTGTTTTATGGCGCATCGACAACTTTGGTCATTTAGCGCGCATATCTATGTTAAAAGATAGATAAACGTGGAGTTGTTTAAACTGAATAAAGTTTGAATGACAATAAAAGAATTGAATTAAGAAAATTTAATGCATAAAGGGCATCATCGAGTTACAGGGCAATCCCTATATACTCAAATGTTTTAAATGATAAGAACTGAATTAAGAAGAATGCATAAAGGGCATTATCGAGTTACAGGGCAATCCCTATATACTCAAAAGTTTTAAATGATAAGATTTAAGAATGTGATAAAAAGGTTTAAACTCAATGCTGGTTTGATAAAAAGAAGTTTTTTAAATGAAAAAAATATGTGTGATTTATAATGTGCATAAAATATGATATTGAGTGGCTGGGTGTCCCTGCCTACTCCAAAGCTTTAGGTTAAAAGGTAAGATTGATAATATTGTTTTTCCTTGGAAATGAGGTTAAAACTGATAAAGATTGGGGCCTCCAATGGGATAAGATACTCCCATTAAAGAGGTCCTGTCTCCAATGAGATAAGATGTAACAAAATAATTGTGTATCCAAAAGTTGAAATTTGATTTGGAAGTGGTAGAAAACAATGTGACCAGCATTTTCTCCTTTTTCCACAATGTTTTCAAAAGGCTTCTATCTCTTAGTCCTTAAAAACCAGGGAATGTCTGGTAAAGGGTTAAGTATCCTTTTCATAGACCATGGCTCATTTCGTTAGCAGTTCTCCTGGAAATGAACTATCTCATCTTGTTGCAAAAACTTCAATCCTTCACCATATAATCACATGCTTGAATCACCATACGAAAGAAGACTTTTGAAAACATCGCATGAAAAGGAAAAAATGCTGTTCACTAATATTTTCTCCATTTTACACACTGCTTTCTATTTTCAACAAATCTCATCAACTGAGCACCATTTTACTTGTGGTCTGCAAATGCTTCCAACCTGTAAAAGATTGCACTCTTGTCACTTGGTTGAGAGAACTTAAGATGACAGTGACAAAAGAAGAAATGTTCTCTTTGCAATAATGCTTTCATGTTCAAATTTGGCGTGCAACACGCTAAAAGGGGCATTCAGACATTTGCGTATAGCGCCATCTCGGATCAGCCTGCGCAATCAGCCCAGGCTAATCCCAGACGACACTCGCTGTTTTAATGTGATTTTCTGATTTTGCACATGTCTACTGTAGCACAAAATCTAATGTCATCTCAAAGTGCCGTCTCGCATAATGCTGATCCGAGACGACACTTTATCACTTTACGTCCGAATGTCTCTTTTCGTGTTTTGGAACCAATTTCAAATATCAAACCACAAGTCCAACTCGTTTTCCCCATGGTACAAAGATCTTTTCAAAACTGCAATGAGTTAAGTTTTATATATGTGCATGCATACTTTTAATGTTAGGACCAAGTATGTTAGGCCATAAAACCGCTTCAACAAAATAAATCATTCATACTTTTCAAGAAGAGAATAGTCCACTAAAAAGGTTAAATAAATGCGCCACAACACCTTTACATTTTCATAAATTAAGCTTTGTCTATGTATTCAGAAACATACTTACTTGTTCCTTGTGTTCTTGTCACAAGAGTCTTCCCAATTTGACGTATGTTGAACATAGATGGGGCTTTGACATCGTACCAGTCTTTCTTGGTAAAGGGATCAACACTAGAGATAAAAAGAAAGTAGCAGAACAATTTTAACACTTACCCTGCTAAATAATTAAAATAAAGTTGTTACTAGTGTTGGGCAATCGGTTTAAAATCTCAATCGATTATCGCTTTGTAATCGGAAGAGCAAACCAACTAGCTATCGATAGTACAATCTGTTTAGACTCCATTTAACTGAGAATGTCTTTTTGCTTAACCCATTACCACTCAATCACTACTTTTGACGCCCCTGAGAAATAAGCCTTTTGAAAACACTGGGGGAAAAGGAGAAAATGCTGGTAACCAGCATTTTCTCCTTTTTCCACAGTGTTTTCTACCCTTTTCAGAACAAATTTCAATTTTTCAGTCACCTTTATTTTGTCGTCTGCAAATCCTTTCAATTTGGACCAGTCTAAAATTTGGTCGTGTGGTAATGAGTTAAATACTGTGACAATATTGTAAACATGTTAGACTTCATTTATTAAGTTTATAAAGATGAGGTATTCTGCACTTTAATCAGTTGAATTATATTACAATTAAGTTAAAAAAAAAGAATCAGACATATACACCTAATAGTTCAAACATTTGCAGACGACCCCTTCCCCCCCCTTTACTATATTTTCATTTCATAAAACAACATTATTTCCACTCATGAACAGAATCTAAGCTTCCACTTAATGCTTTATTCAGAAATTTGTCTAAATTCACTTTTAAAATTCATTATTAAAGATAAGAAGATAGTTTGAAGTCCCTCTGATCGGACGATGCTACGCTGCTCATTGTAGTGACATGGGTTTTCGCGCTTTTTTGGCGATCTATTTTTTCATGACAATTAGTTTCTGAAGAAGTATTACTACATGATTTGACATCATTTAGTCAGTTTAAATAGCAAGTAACTTAAAAAGCTGTCAGTTTACACTAGATAAGAGGAATAACACCTTTGTTACTGTGTCATAAATGACTCGCCAGCTTCATTATCATCCGGGTGTCCTTCGCATTTTATACTAACTGTGTTTAACCCATATTTATGCCAGATGCACGCAAGCTAGGTTATATGAAATTCTAGACGATAATTTCATGCCTCAGATTGACATTTAGGCAGATATCTTTCACCGTCAAAGATTATTTCAAATTTCCAAATGTCAAAACCTGGACTCAGGGAAGCTTGCCGAGTTGTCAACTTTTGTAAAGACATTCATGGACAAAGATTTGTTTCTCTTTTTTCAGCCAATTTTCGTGTTTGTTATCCACTATATTTAATCCAAGATTGTGATTATTAATAGTCACAAAACCAAGCACTAAAAACTAGAATTCAAGTTTTGGCACCAAGCCAGCTTAGCAACCGACTACAATCGATTCCAGGATTTCTCAATCGATTATCGGAATCGGAAGTCAAAACCAACTGACTTTCGACTATAGTCGATCATCGGCCCACCACTAGTTGTTACTATTATAAGAAACAGAAAGTAGTAATATGAATATATGTGGCATCATTTTGAGTGAAAGGGTAAGAATTTAATGAACTTTAAGCTTAATTCCCTTAAACATTATTGTCTTTGATGCATACTGAATGAATCCAAAAAAAAGTTGCAATTTCTTTGATGCAAAATTGTGATTTTCATGGTTTTCGCAATGTAGTGGCAAAGAGTTATCACTTTTATGCTGTATCGGCATAATACCGTATAGTGCTCCTCTATATTGTGAAAACCCATGAAAATCTAAATTACCCATAAAAATCTAAATTGTGTGTATAGAGAATTTTGATTTCTTATAGATTTACTCCGTATACGTGTCCGACGAATCACCGAAATGCCCCATTCTTTAATCTTTAACATCACACAAACTGTGCTGCGAAATGCTGACTAATCAGTGGAAATTGACCTTTTTCCAAAAGTAAATAAATCCAGTTTAATTTGTACACAACTGACATGGCAACTTCCATTAAACAGAAATGCGCTATCAACGGAATCTGAATGTTGTACAGTCTGGTTCTCCAACTGTAACAACCATTTCCGTACAAG
Organism: Tridacna crocea; assembly: GCA_943736015.1. Lineage (NCBI taxonomy): Eukaryota > Metazoa > Mollusca > Bivalvia > Cardiida > Cardiidae > Tridacna > Tridacna crocea. Next base: position 51,784,704 of record OX031063.1, read on the forward strand.
GGAATTCCCAAAAGAACCAGAGGTACCGCAATTTCTGCTGAATATGCGCATTAATGATATCACCATGCTTTCATTTCTGGTGAAGCGGGTCACAGATATTTACGCTGACAAGTACAGATTTGCATGAAGGCAAGATTTGGATATTTATAACAACATCAGTTGTTTTTTTTGTGAAGATTAATCATTATCTAACGATCCATGCCCACTTGATTAACTGTCTTTGGAAATTTTGTTGCATAGGGTCATTTGAAAAGATGCAGGAGAAACACTAATTCTAGACATGTCTGATGAAGGTTGCTTTGAAGGTTAATGGAGACCAGTAACAAAAATAGCACCGAATTAACCCTTACTCCACAGAACTCACTTTTACGCATTGCTTGTAGGAGCCTTTGGAAAACATTGTGGCAAATAGTGAAATTTCACCTTTTGTCACAATGTTTTCTATGCTATCAATAGGTGGCATATACACATAAGAAACAGCTTCATCCTTGCTGTTATTTAAGGTCAATTAGAGATACCATAGAAATTCCTCATGGAGTAAAGGGTTGACCTTTCGGACTGAAGGTAAGGGCTGTATAGTGGGGATGTTTGCCTGTATTATGCCACTGTATCTATTTATTATATTTCAATCTATGTTTCAGCTAATGTGTGTTGTTTGCTTTCTTGGCATTATCTCCCGCTAGATGGCATTCTATAAATACTCATCTATCTGATATGGGCATCCTGGGTACAGAACCGAACCACTTTCCTACGCGACAACCGTTACTTTTGAATTTCAAACTGAAATAAAGGTTTACCCAATAAAACGCTACCTCGTGCAATTCACTCAACTATGATCACCAGTTTAGAGAAATCTGTTGCTGAAGGAGGTCTCATTTCACCTCAAACGTATTGATACGTAAAAACTATTTTCAACATAGCTACTTTCTAAAGCGTAATATTACAGTCAGCCCGCTTTTGGGGCTAGTAGTGATGCGTCATATAAGACAGTCGAATCTTCGAAGAATATGACATGCGCAGACAACGGCTTTCTTGTGCACAAAATTTAGTTGTGATGCACCTCAAACGTCGGATGCAATCTGTCGTCTTAACATACAGAAAATAATTAAATAATTGATTTTTTGACGAGTCCAAAATTCCGACACAAAAGATCAAAGATGACCTGCTAAAATTCCAAATCTTTAAAACATTGTTCAAATTTGATCTAGATCCCTTGCGTTTCTGTCAACATAAATGACTATCATACTTAAGACATACTTGGTTCAATCTGACAATATCTTAGCAAACAGAATGCATCAAAGTCAAACACGTGTGACAGGATGAAGAATTGGCACTGTCATTTAGGTTTGTGTGGTATTTATACACATACACTTTCTTTTTTGATCCCTTTTTGCCTCCTTTAGACACCCTCTTATTTTTTCCCTGTGCCATCCCGTTGAAAATCGGGCTAAAAAGGAAGCGGAAGTGGAGTTACACCAAACTATCGGTAACCAACGGATTCATTGTTACAAGTAGCTTCTCAAATACTGACTATTATGGGGTTTTATTGTAAACAACAATGTATTGATAGGAAAAATGCTTTCTTAGATATAAAAGATATCATAAACAAAATTTTCGAAATACGATAGTTAATGTATGGCCAATTTTAAATGTTATTGGAAATTAAATTTTTCCTGCATATATGCAAAGATACCGTAAGTTAAACTAAATCGCAATTTACTGACTGGTATACGGTTTGTGAAAAAATGTACCCAAGTTTATACAAAATTATTGTATATAAGTAAACCAGTCATCAAGATAAAAAAGCGGGTAAAACCTTCTAAAATGCAGACTCCTTGCGTTTTATCGAAATGTCAACTAGAGGCGTCAAATTCCGGTTTTGTCCAGATGAATACGTTCTTTGTTTTGAACCCGATCCCACAAAAGCAAGAGTTCTCTACAAGGCAAAGGTTATACCCCACCCATCTAGTTTATATGCCTACCATGAACGAAACAAACTTCATTTCTTTTGATCAGATTCTCTTTGTCAACATGTTCTCTTCTGAAACGAAAACAGTAGACGAATAAGTGTAGCCATCTAAACTTGGATGATATGTGTACGATTATTATGATGTTTTCCCAATATGAAACGGTTTTGAGGCATGCCAAGGTATCCCACTGTCTAACTTCAGTCTACCCACAGGAATTTGACATTCTGAAACCAAAATAAATGATGAAATATGAAAAATAAATCTCCCATTTTATACTGTAACGTCATATGCTCGCGGGCGTCATATCCTCGCATTAATGGTATTTTCATACATAAACAAACACTAGTGGCACCTAACGGGGTTTCAAGACAGTTCCCCGACACGACAGTTCCCCGACACAAGTTTCAGAGAATTAAAGACAGTTCCCCGACAGATTTGGAGACAGTTCCCCAACACTTTTGAAGACAGTTCCCCGACACTTTTGTTCGATGTCAAACAACAAAATAAATATTACTGTAGATAAAAAGAAATTTTTGATAAAGAAATTTATGGATAAATGATCTTTTGTGACTAATTGAGGTCTTTGTACATGTGATTGGCGAGAACATTTGATCATCGTGGTAACGTCTATAACTTAGTTTGACGGAACAATTTGACAGCCTATCATCACAAAATATCAAGACGTTTTATTGAAATATATGTACATTCTCCCAAATGCTGTATATATAGAAAGAGAGAACTACAATATAAATGTTTGTAAAATTGAGAGAACTACAATATAAATGTTTGTAAAATTGTTCAAGTGAACAAGATTAACAGAGAAGGTATTTCACCCAGTAAACCCCACCCAGGGTTTTCCCTCGGCCACAAAAATAGGGGGTCATTGTGACCCCCTACTCAAAAATAATGGGGGTCATTTTGGAATTTGTGGGGGTCACAACAAAATGTAATTCGCTAAATCGCTTAAACAAAAGCTACTATTTGTGAAAGTATGTGTTTTTTTTATGTGTAGCCTCTCGCTATGGTTAAGGTTTATTTTGTTTTTATCACAGGAATCGACCATTTCGTTAGCGAAGAAAGCTTGTTGTCGGCCAGAGTAGGAAGTCTCTGTTATTTTTCTTGAAAAAAATTATCCGTTTCGGCCGAAAATAAACTATTTTCACCAGTTAGATAAATGAATGATTCTTGTGTTTTGACACGCGGGTCGCATTCATGCCTCTGTTTTCAATGAATAAAAAAGTGTATCTCTAGCGAGTAATTTACAGTAAACCCTCGATACCTTGAAATGTTCTTTGTTTAAGGGCTCTTCTTCCTTGCAGACAGCAAGAATGACATCCATTTTGACCGAGCTGTATTGTTTTCATTTGAGATCGACTGGTTTAGTTTAGACCCGTTTAAAGACCGACGGTATTTTAGTAAAATCGTCTTACACAGTCAAGTGTTCGTCCCATTTTCCCTTCGTACTCCAGATTTTTCATCCGCACACGATGTAACAGTGTCAGAAGTATATACGATCATTATTACCTCATATTGTATTTGTGCGTCCACCATGACGCATTACTGAAAAAAATGCGGGTCGTTTTCCTTAAAAGTGCGTCAAAACGCACAAAATCGTGCGTCAAGGAAAACCCTGCCCACCACCACCACCACCTCGCCCTCTCTACTGTAGGCCTATTATTATAAAACACATAACTAAACTACAAATTATTTAAAGACTTTATAGAATCAACACAAAATACTCTCTACTGTTTTATCAAATTTGATGCTGCACAAAATACTCTCTACTGTTTTATCAAATTTGATTTGAAATTTGGGCTTAAAGTCCCCATAGAATTCTTTTATGTTCAATACAGTCATGATTCGTTGTGAATTCATCCATGAGACAATAAGTACGCGTCATTCTATGTATAGCAATCTTTTTCACAGGGTACAGATAATTCGACCACAACATCAATATCCACTAAAATTCCACAGGCTCAAACATAGCAACAAGAAAACTTTTAGAAATCTTCTCTGAAACTTGAAGGTTCAGAGCTTTGATATTTGGTATGCAGAATCTTCTAGTGGACCTCTACCAAGTTTGGTCATATGATGTCCCTGGCATCAAAACTGTCCATGCCCCGGAGATCACAGGTTGGAACATAGGAACAAAGAAGGAAACTTTTAAATTTCTTTTTCTCTTAAACAGGAAGGTGTAGAGCTTTGATATTTGGTATGTAGCATCTTTGAGTGGACCTCTACCAAGTTTGTTCCAAGGATGCTGCTTTGGTCAAAACTGTCCCAGCCCTGGGGATCACAAGTTGGAACATAGGACAAAGAAGGAAAATTTAAAATTCTTCTTTGAAACTGGAAGGTGTAGAGCTTTGATATTTGATTGCCCTATGTCCTGTGTCTGTCGTCCATCAACAATTTCTTTAAACACCATCTTCTCCTAACCCACTGGGCCAATCTCGATGAAACTTGGCAGGGATGTTCCTTGGGTGAAGCTTTACCAAAGTTGTTCAAAGAATTGAATTTCACTCATAAGCTATTGTCTAAGGTGAGAGTTCCAGGGCCAATGCCGTCTTGTTTTAATGGTCATGTCCGACTGCCGTGGCTATTAATAAATAAGCACTGCTCATGAAATGGTTGTTTCATGCATCTCTAAAAAAGTATTTGTCATAGTCAGCCTTGGCAAGCTGCCCTGGGTCGAAAACCTTTTGCCATCGGTTAATTTTTTGCATTTAATTATCACAGTGTTTACATCATTATTACCATCACAGCAGAGATTTACGATGAAAAGTCGGCTAATCTCACTAACTAAGCGATCAAACTCATAATGTGGCATGGTAGGATCAGTTCTAGTTTCAAAATTCTTTTTGTGCTATCGACTGGAACTTTTATGAACTGCATCTTAACATATCGTTAAAGTCATGAAAATTGCCATATTTTCGCATGGTAAAAATGAAAAATACTTTTATTTTATAAACAGGCCTTTTTACATTTGGACGTTACTGAGACTAATGACCCTAAGAAAGAAAGCCTATTGAAATCGCTGGAATTTTTATTGGGGGGTTATACTGGAAAAAAATTGGGGGGTACGAATTCAGAAAAACCAGTCCAACTCTTAAATATTTGTTTTCTGAAGTGCTTCTTTCTCTCTCAGGTTAAGGAAACTCGTAGATCTATCTACAAAGTGCATGTACATTTTTACATGTAACTAACAGTAGAAAAAATATTTGGCAAAGTATTGATTAGTAGTCTATAATGCTTATATTTTCACATGGCGGGGAATCACGTGACACAACAACAACAACAATGACCGTTATTTGAAAAAATTTCCCGACTTCAGGTCAGAAAATCTTCAATAATTCCATTAATACGTGACCGATTGGAATTTGGTTTGAAGCAGAGAAGGCGGAAGGACTCCAGGGATTTGCTTGATGTGTTAGATTTTTTAAACAACACCTGATAAAAAAGTTATTGACGAGCAAACAATTTTTTTACCCTGGATAATTTGTTTGCTCGTCAATAACTTTTTTATCAGGTGTTGTTTAAAAAATCTAACACATCAAGCAAATCCCGGGAGTCCTTCCGCCTTCTCTGCTTCAAACCAAATTCCAATCGGTCACGTATTAACGGAATTATTGAAGATTTTCTGACCTGAAGTTGGGGAATTTTTTCAAATAACGGTCATTGTTGTTGTTGTTGTGTCACGTGATTCCCCGCCGTGTTTTCAAATGCCTTATGTACAACAGAGTCAATGTCGAGCTCTGAGCCACGAAAACTTGGAAAGCCATTTATTTTGGTATCAATTTTTTTTTTTGTGATCAGTTCCTGAATAACCTTGCCTTTTTCTGCAGCACAATTATCCTCTTCATTTTCCATTGTATAATTTGGCCCGACTGTCTTACAGAAACTGGATTTCTGAAATCAGAAGGCTTCCAAAGCACAGCATTTTCTAAGCCATGTCCAATTTTAGTTTACAGACGAAAGATGTTGACGTCAACAAAACACTTTTTCACAGACTGCGTGAAAGAAAGAATAAATGAATTACGGATATTTTTTTGAAACAAAAGTCCCAGTCTGCAATTATTTTTCACAAGAATAAAGACGGAGTACGCCGACTGTATGAATGTTCTAAAAATAGAAGTCTAGAAATCCTAAATTTTCCCGATTATCTACATTTTCCAAGAATCGGGTTTAAATGAGCCCTTCCATGCAAACAAAATGCTATTTTTCCCCATTCTTCGTTCATATTTCTTGTATGTGATACACGTAAAGTTTTGTCATTTTTAGCTCACGTGAGCACAACCTGCTCAAGGGGGGCTTTTACTAGGTTTAGGGCCATGGTGTGTACGTCGCGAGTCGTCCATCGTGGGGCATCAACAACTCTAAACATCTTTTCCTCCTAAACTGCTTGGCCAATATGGACCAAACTTGGCTGGAATGTTCCTTGGGAGGTCCTCTATACAAACTGTTAATAGAATTTGATTCCATCAAAAACTTTGGTTGCAATGGCAGCCACATGGAATTTTCTAAGAAATTCTTTAAAAACCTTCTCCTCTGAAACCGCTCGTCAGATTTTGAAATAATTTCACAGAAATGTTCCTTTGGTTACAAAATGCTGATTCGTCAATAAACATGGCTCTGATGTTGGGGGCAACTTGCACTGTATAGACATGAAGAAATTCTTAAAAATTCTTCTTTGAAATGGCTAGTCAGATTTTGAAATTATTTCACAGAAATGTTTCTTGGGTGACCCTTTTTGCAAACATGGCTCTGATGGCTGTGGGCTATGTACACTATACAGGCATGAAAAAATTCTTGAAAATTGTTGTCTGAAACTGCTGGTCAGATTTTGCAATAATTTCACAGCAATGTTCCTTGCATGGTTACTCTTTTAAAAAATTGTTCACAAAATTGTGATCTGTCAAGACACAAGGCTCTGGTGGTGGGGGCTATTTGCACTACAGGGACATGAAGAGGAATTTCTTAAAATTTCTTTTCTGGAACGGCTGGTCAGATTTTAAAATAATTTCACAGAAATGTTCCTAGAGCGATCCTTTTTAAATATTGTTAGGGAAATTTTTATACGTCAAAAAACAACAGCCAATTGTTGGCACATCTGCATGTGGTGCTCTTGTTTGACTTACGTTTTTAGTCACTATCTAGCATATGATCTTCTTCGAGAAATTGTCCTTGGGTGATCTATCCAGAAATTTATTTGCAGAATTCTGATTCATCAAAATCATTGCAGTGGTGATGATTGTAGGGCTGTTGACAGATTTTGAAATGACTTTTACAGGTGACCTTTTCAAAATTGCATGGCAAAGTAATGATTTTGTTTCCAAAGTTTGAATACTTCCAAAAAAAAAAAATTGGCTGTGGTTCTCTCAAAAATTCAGGTAAACGATCTAGGGCCATCTTGGCCCTCTTGTTTCAATTATACATGTTTCAGGTAGGATTTTGCAAGATTGAGAACTCTGAGGTCCCAAAACATTTCTGACAGTGTTTTCTAGCCTTTTAACCCATTACCACATAATTCCTACTTTTGACAACCCTGAGAAAGAAAACATTGTGGGAAAAGGAGAAAGTGCTGGTAACCTTTTTCCTTTTCGCACAATGTTTTCTACCCTTCACAAAACAAATTTCAAATTTTCAGTCACTTATTTTGTCATCTGCAAGTGCTTTCGATTTGGACAAGCCTAAAATATTGTTGTTTGGTAATGAGTGAAGACAGATGATACCATTTGAAATACATTATTTTTGATGCCTGCCATTGCTTATAATGTTGGTCGAGTCATAAATTTTGTGGTTTGGTAAGGAATAAACAGAAGGGCACCTAGTTGTGTGTGCAAAGGGTTAGGTGAAAGTGTTAATTTTCTAATTATTTCAGATACTAGACACAACAGTATACAGAGATTCTGATGGAAAACGTTTACCCGGCTATCACATTCATTTTTTACGGTGGAATCGAAGGTCAGTCTGTTGTCACTAGATTTTTAGTTTTAGGTTGTTTTTGAAAAAAAAAATAGTGTATTGTAAAACATTGTAATTGTTGTGTGTAAAGTTTATAAACATTGCCACTTTGCATTATTTCTGTCATAACAGGAGATAATCACTATACTGCAAAGAAATAATTATTTCTCATGTTCTAATTGGTTAACATGCCTGGAACATACATGTATATGTCATGTACCCTGGCACAAAACATGTAAAGCCAGTTTTTGAGTTCCCCGCAAACATCACTACACTTGTAATACAACATCCAAATTGGTGGTGTTGATCAATCACCAGACTGCTTGTTTATGCACCAAACTGCATGTTTTAGTGACATCAGTTTCCAGTGACGTTAGTTTTCATGGAAGTGGGGCACACAGAAGGGAATTCCTATTTCATCAGGATACTTGATTCGTGAGATTATAAAACAGTAAAATTTCGATTTACGCTCTTTGAAAGGGTAGACTTTGCAGTATAATAAATTTGTTGTACCGTCAGGTGGCAGGGGACTTGGAAACTTGTTCACGGCTTTAGTGAATCATGTCGCCACCTCGCCTTCGGCTCTGGACGATATGATTCACAGTGAACAAGTTTCCAAGTCCCCTGCCACCTGACCGTACAACTAATATTTTTTCAATCTTAGACCACTTTTTTGGCCCCCTTTATAATTTGATCCAAATGCATTATTTTGTTTTGGTGTTCAGTATTAAGTGTGACACTCATTTAAACCCTTTACCACACAATGACGAGTTTTAACGACCCTGAGGAAGAGACCTTTTGAAAACTTGGTGGGAAAAGGAGAAAATGCTGGTAACCAGCATTTTCTTCTTTTCCCACAAAGGTTTTAGCTCACCTGAGCACAACGTGCTCAAGGGGAGCTTTTAGGATCACCCGGTGTCCGTCGTGCGTCGTCAACAATTCTTCAAACATCAACTCCTCCTAAACCGCTGGGCCAATTTGGATTAAACTTGGCTGGAATGTTCCTTGGGAGGTCCTCTTTAAAAATTGTTCATACAATTTGATTCCGTCAAAAACTCTGGTTGCCATTGCAACGAAATGGAATTTTTTAGGAAATTCTTTAAAAATCTTCTTCTCTAAAACCGTTGGCCAGATTTTAAAATAATTTCACAGAGATGTTCCTTCGGTGACCCTTTTCAAAAATTGTTCGCGAAATTTTGATCCGTCAAGAAACATGGCTCTGGTGAATAGGGGCTTCTTGCACTATACAGAAATGAAGAAATTCTTAAAAATTCTTCTTCTCTCGAACGGCTGGTCAGATTTTGAAATAATTTCACAGAGATGTTCCTTCGGTGACCCTTTTCAAAACTGGTTCGTGAAATTTTGATTCATCAAGAAACATGGCTCTGGTGAATGGGGGCTACTTGCACTATAGGGCAATGAAGAAATTCTTAAAAATTCTTCTTCTCTGAAACGGCTTGTCAGATTTTGGAAAATTTTCAGAGAGATATTCCTTGGGTGACCAGGGTTTTCCCTCGGCCACAAAAATAGGGGGTCATTGTGACCCCCTAGTCAAAAATAATAGGGGTCATTTTGGAATTTGTGGGGGTCACAACAAAATGAAATTTCCTTAAATAAAAGCTACTATTTGTGAAAGTATGTGTTTTTGTCATGTTTTCTATTCACTGTAAATCTTTGTTTATCTATTATAGTCTATATATGAATTTTTTCATGGTGATAGATACATAGTAACACCAGAGACTCTCTTTATATGGAGGGGGCATAGATGCCATCATGGCACGTATTTCATAAAGACTATCTGGAGTCTGCTTTATAAAGCCTGTTATTAAAGAGCAAATATGCTCTACCTACAGACAAGCTGTCATATCTGTAGGTAATTTTGATGTTTCAAGGGTATCGTCATGATTGCTAGTGTTTTGAGGCTGCACAAGGGTTGATTTTCGAAGTATGTGTAGCCTTTCTCTTTGTTATGGGTTATATAACAGGAATCGATCATTTCGTGGGCGAAGAATGCTTGTTGTGGGCCGGAGTAGAAAGTCTCTGTTATTTTTCTTGATAAAGATTATCCATTTCGGCCGGAAATAAAGTTGTATCACCAATTAGATGGCCGAGTCTTGTGTTTCGACACGCGGGTCGCGATCTACCTTCAGTCAGAAGGTGTCTGCTCCGATGCTAATTTTGTGACTGTTCTTCACATACATGAATTAAACGAATAACCAAGTGTATCTTTTATAAATTCTCGAGACCTTGAAATGTGATTCTGGGTGCTCTTACCAGACGTTGTATTGTCTGATCTTTGTGTACGGGCTCTTCTTATTTGCAGACAGCAAGAATGACGTCGATTTTGACAGAGGCATATTGTTTTCATTAGAGATCGACTGGTGTAGTTTAGATCTGTTTGGTAAAGACTGTCGGTACTTTAGTAAAATCGATACACAGTCCACTCTTTCGTCCAATTTTCAGTTCGTACTCAAGATTTTTCATCTAATCGCGATGTAAGAGTGTCGGGAGGTATATACGATCATTATTACCTCTGATCGTATTTGTGCGTCCACCATGACGCATTACTGAAAAGATTGTGCGACATTTTCCTTAAAAGAGCGTCAAAACGCACAAAATCGTGCGTCAAGAAAAACCCTGGGTGACCCTTTTCAAAAATTGTTCGTGAAAGTTTGATTTGTCGAGAAACATTGCTCTGGTGAATGGGGGCTACTTGCACTACATGTATATGGAAATGAAGAAATTCTTGAAAATTCTTCCTCTCTGAAACTGCTGGTCAGATTTTGAAAGGAGTTTTACAGGTGACCTTTTAAAAATTGCTTGTCAAAATGATGATTTTGTTTCCAGTGTTTCAATACCTTCAAAAAAAAAAAGGCTATGGTCCTCTCAAAAATTCAGGTGAGCAATCCAGGGCCATTTAGTCCTCTTGTCTACTTTATCAAAGAAAACTTGCATCATTTGAGCCACAATGAAATTATCTCTGCAAATGCTTTTGAGTTGGAAAGGTCTAAAATTCTGCTGTGTGGTAAAGGGTTAAGACAAGGGTAATTTTTCCACACAAGCAAAGCCAAAACAACTTTAAAATAAAAATCATTCTGTTATAGTGGATTATATTGACATTTTGGCTTCATCTTAACAAAAAGATGTTTTCCATTATTAGTAACTCAGTTTGCTAAATGGTTTAGTTAGGTTCAAAAGCATTACAAGCACATTTCATATTATAATCATCATACATGTCTTTAACTTACGACAAAATTCTAGACTTGTCCAAATTGAAAGCATCTGCAGACTTCAAAATTCAACTTGGGTCAAAAATTGAAATTTGTTTCCATCAGGGTAGAAAAAATTGTGGAAAAAGGAGAAAATGCTGGTTACCAGCATTTTCTCCTTTTCCCACAATGTTTTCAAAAGGCTTCTATCTCAGAGTCATAAAAACCAGGGATTGTTTGGTAAAGGGTTAACTCTTTACTGGATGACAGACTTGCCCAATTTGAAAGCCATTTTCTGACAACAAATAGTTACCGGCATTTCTCCTTTTCCCACAATGTTTCCTGAACCCTTTACCTCACAACAACATTTTAGACCTGTCTGAATTAACAGTATTTGCAGATGACGGTTTCAATGTGGCTCATTTGACACGAGTTTTTGATAGGGTGGGAAACATCGTGGGAAATGGATAAAATGCTGGTTACCAGCATTAAAAGCAGCGTTAAAAGTTGTCATTGGGTGATAAAGGGTTAAATCCTCATGTCATTCAGCTACAGCTATAATCAATTATCATGCTTTTTGACAAATTTTCAGTTGGGATAGAGTTGTTAATGAAGATTTTGTACTAAAGAACACAGAGGAAAATAGATCTCTGATGAAACAGCTGAAAGAAGTAGCGAGAAGAGTGTAAGATTGTTTTTTAACCCTCAGGCGAGAATTTTTTTATTAGTTGATTTACAAACCCGCCGACTGCAATTTTCCCAAAACCAGAAAAAAAATATAAGAAGGTTCTAAAAGATTTTTTAAAATTTTTTCCGCCGACCCTAACCATTATTCGTTTCGTCAAAAAAAATCTGTATTTAAAGCGAACGTCAACCCAAACTTTTAAACTGGTACCTGTCTTGTCTCCTATATAACCTTCCGATACGCAGATCAATAACATGCAGCAGCGGGACCCACGCTGCTTATCGCCATTTTCGCCAGTTGTAGTTTTTCTGGCGAAAATAAGTGTCGAAAGGATTTTTTATTGACATTTTTGTCTCAACTCACGAGATAAGTGGAGAAAGACTGAAGCAGGAACTTGAGGAAGTATGGTAGAGGGTGAAAAAGTCGTCTTCAATGACTCAAATTTGCATCATCAAGCTTTCACAGCGAAAAAACTTCGCCTAACAAACAGTCCCGACCAGGCCTATATTCATGACATATCCGCAATCTAAGACAAAGGATGACAGGTTATCACTAATTAACTTTATCAATTTGGACAAGACAGCACAGTGTTATGATCCTTACCTGTTACTAACTCGCTAAATCCACCCCTTTATCCTACGAAAATCACACTTTTTTTCCCACAGGTAAAGCGTCTGCATATTTGTTTAAATGACGTCACACTATCGATCATTACTGATTCTCAAAACATGAATAGTCATAAAATAAACTTGAATTACCATTTCTTACAGCTGGAGATATTTTTTCCTAACATATTTTAAAAAAATTATAATGGTAAAGTGAAGGATTAGAAAAATCTTGAAGACGATCTTTTGCCTTTCTCATGTCGGCAACTCGAGCAAAATATGCAGTGGAGTGTTCTATTTTTAGAATACTCTACACCTTTTCCTCCTTATCAGCTAGTTTATTGACTAATAGATTACATCTCTATAGATCTTGTTAACTTTCTTTTAAACTTTAACAAGTCATTATCATGTTTTTGAATCAAAATTGTGGTCCCCATCACAGGCATAAAGAAGTTTTTTTTTTTTCTTCTTACCAGTCTGGACACTATTTGCAATCTGATGAGAAATGTTAAGAGTTTTGAGTTAAGTGTAACTCTGCAGTGGGGTCATAGGCAATCAAAAACAAAATGGTTTCATAACGTTCTTTTGAGTCCACAAATACGCCAGGATAGAAATCCTTACTAATTGTCTTTCTTTGATATAGCAAATCATATCCAAAAGGGGTAGTTAGGTTCAACTTCTTTTCTTCCATGGAAGGCATACAGAAATTCTCTCATCACATACTTTCTTTTGTTAGGTTCAAGAAAGGGATACTGTCTACTTGCAGAACAAGTCTGCTTCTAGATTCAAACAAATTTAACTACATTATATGTTTTTATCATGCTTATACCCCCCATAAACAAAGTATGGGGGATGTATACTGGAGTCACCATGTCTGTCCATCCATGTGTCACAAAAAGCTTGGCATAACTTTCAAAGTAGAACAGCTAGTGACTTCAAACTTTGGATTTTTGTTCGAGGCTTAACTTCCAAAATAAAACAGCTAGCAACTAAAAACTTCATGTACAGATCGGCCACATTAAAGAGAAGTGCAGTGTACAAGAAGCATAACTTTTTCCACTATTTTAACGGTTATACATGTGTATCTTTTTGTATAATTAACTTTGGATTTTAATCTGGGGCTTAATTTCCAAAGTACAAAAGCTAGTGACTTCAAACTTCATATATAATTAGATCACCATAAAGCAAAGAGCACTTTACCAGTACCATAACTATATTCCCACTATTTTAACATTTATTTCCCTTTGTAAATTTTAATTTGGATTTTTGTCTGGGGCATCACTTTCCAAGTGTAAAAGCTGGTACCTTCAAACTTCATATACAGATGGACCACATTACCAAGAAGTGCAGTTTTCAAAACTATAACTCTGTTCCTGCTACATTTAGAGTTATTGCCCTTTGTTAATTGTAACTTTGGATTTTTAAAATGGGGCATAACTTGCAAAGTACAAAAGCTAGTCACTTCAAACTTCATATGATTTTGAATCACATCAAAGTAAAGTGCACTGTGCAAGAACCATAAATCTTTTCCCACTATTTTCAGAGTTATAGCCCTTTGTAATATATATTTTTTTTCAACTCTTTTGTACTAAACCATTCTGCATTCTGTGACAAAGAGCTGTTTAGTGACAAGGAGCTGGTTTGGGGTCACATAACGACCTCAATAGAGGTGACTTAGGAAAACATTATGAGAAAAAAAAAGTCCATTTTTTGTAGATTCACTGCCATGAATTTCCAGAACTGTTTCTATAAAATTGTGCTAAATTTATTGGAACTTCAGAACTTCTTAGCTAATATTGTGGTTTGTGAAAGAGCGACTTTCTGTTTCTTTTCTTGTCAGACAATCATAAATAGCCTTAAAGTTTTAAGAATTCATTTGGCAGCAAACATCGTAGAGCCAGATCAGACTTCTCATAAAGGAGCAAATTCGATCAGAATCTTCAATGTTTGCTAAATTCTGAATGTGTCTTTGGACCTCATTGATCTGTGGCATGACACTATTAAAGGTGGTCATTACAGTTTTTAAGGTATCCAGAATAGATTTTTAGGAAAATTATGGTAACTTGAAAGATGTAACTATAATACAGACTGTTGGTTTACTTCACTAGTTATATTTTTAGTTTCTTGCGGTATTGGTAGGAAAAAAAAAATAATGAAAAGAAAAATCTCTTTTTTTTATATTTTTTTATCGACTGAACATTTTTAGAGCTTTTTATTTTATTTTTTTTTCGTCCCCCCGACCCTAAATTTGAAAAAAAGATTCCGTAAATCAACTTATAAAAAAATTCTGGCCTCACCAACAAAATTTAGACTTGTCCAAATTCAAAGCATTTGCAGATGTCAATTCAAAATTTGGCTCCAATGATGAAATTTTTACTTGATACAGTAGAAAATATTGTTGGAAAAGGAGAAAATGCTGGTTACAAACAAGTTAGTTATTTGCCTTTGAATTAGAAAGTTCTTTAGTATAGTAACTGTTAATCTGGAGCATAACTTTGTCATCTCCAGTGCGATTGACTAAAAACTTGGCATTTGTGTTTGTTGCAATAATAAAGAAGAGTGCAGTGTGAAAGAACCATAACTCTACCTCATACTGTCTATGAATTATTTCCCATTGATTGTCATTTTTACAGCATTTCTGCTCGTCTGGAATATAACTTTGTCATCTACAGCCTGAACATTTTCAAATTTGATATACATGTACATGATTGTTGTAAATTTATGGAGTGCATTCCACAAGAACCATAACTTGATTTTGAGTGATTCCTCTTTGATCTTGATATTTTTAGAGTATACTGTATTCCTTGCTTGTCCAGAAGGGAACTTTGAAGTCTCGGGTCAAATTGACTTGAGACTTGGTAAACATGTTTGTTGCATTAACTGCCCTTTGCAATTATTATACCTTCGTGACAACTGGCGGTGAGACGTGCATATCTTTCAACATATGCTACTCTTGTTTGATTATCATTTGACCTTAAACTTCGATATTTGGTATTTACATGTATCTTTTTTAGACCTTTACTGCTTAGTACTCAGGTGAGTGATATAGGACCATCATGGTCTTCTTGTAAAAACATTCTGGGGAAAAAAAGTAACCAGCATTTTCTCCCCTGCTGGAAACAAATTTCAATTCTTGAGTGATGTTCATTTTGTCGTCTGCAAGTGCTTTCAATTTGGAAAAGTCTGAAGTTTTACCATTTGGTAATGAGTTAAATAAACCTTCATCAGGGTCATTAGAATTTAGAATCTTGGATTTGTGGACAAAAAATGAACAAAGAATTTTTCAAATTAGTTAGAGCACTGCACCATTGTGTAACACTTACCAATTATTAATCCTAGTTTTATTGTCCAGACAGAAGAAGGCTTTTGAAAACATCATGGGAAATGAGAAAATGTTAGTATCCAGTATTTTTCGATTTCCAACAATGTTTTCTACATTTTTAAAGAGAAATTCAAGTCACTTTTTTTGTAGCCTGCAAATGCTTTGAATTCGGACAGGTCTTACCTTTTGTTATTTAGTTTAAAGTGAACCCTTTACCAAACAACAAAATTTTAGACTGGTTCAAAGTGAAAGCAATTGCAGACGACAAATAAAACGCAACTCAAAAATTAAAATTTGCGTCCAGCAGGGAAGAAAACATTGATGGAAAAGAAGAACATGCTGGTTACCAGCATTTTCTCCTTTTCCCACAATGTTTTTAAAAGGCTTCTATCTCAGGGTCTTAAAAACCAGGGATTCTTCGGCAAAGGGTTAAGGACGTACAGAATAAATGTTTTGGATTAAAATGTACGCTTTTAGGCAAAAAAATAGGACAAGGCACAAGAAGATTGGGGCAATTTTAACAGAAGCATTTAATGGAAAACCTCCACCATTCGAGAGTGGTCCAGAGGACGAAAGTGATGATGAAGCAACCACTGGAACTGAAGTTTCAGACAGAGAGGTAGAATTTTATTTGTTGTTTTACGTCCTCTGAGCACAAAGTGATCTTGTTGAGCTATTGTGATCGTACTGTGTCAGGTGTCGATCGTCCATCATCAACTTTTACCTTGTGTACGCTCTGGAGGCACTTTTTCTATCTGATACACATGAAATTTGGTCAAATTGTTTGTCTTTATAATGTCTTGGATGAGGTTAATTTAAAAATTTGGTGAGTTGGTCAAATCTTAGAAAAATCATTTGTACACCCCAGGGGCCACATTTCCAGTCCTATGTTCTTGAAAGTTTGTCAGAATGTTTTTCTTGATGCTATCTGGGACAAGTTTGAAAATAGGCCATGTTGGGGCAAAAACTAGGTCACTAGTTCAAATCTTAGTAAAACCTTGTGTGCTCTCTAGATGCAACATTTTCAGTCCAATACTTTTGAAAATGGGTCAGAATTTTTCTCTTGATATCTTGGACTGGTATGAAAATGGGTCATGTTGATGATAACTTCCAAGGACTAGTATGAAAATGGTTCAAGTTGATGATATCTTAGACTAGTATGAAAATGGGTCATGTTGATGATATCTTAAGACTAGTATAAAAATGGGTCATGTTGGATAAAGAATTAGGTCACTAGGTCAGATCTCGGAAAATGCCTTTGTATTCAATAGAAGTTACATTTTCAGTCTAATATTTTTTTAAACTTGGTCAGAATGTTTGATTTGATGGTACTTTGCATGAGTTTGAAAATGGGTCTTGTGGAATAGTTGAATCTTTGAAAAACCTTGTGTACACTCTAGAGGCCACATTTTCAGTTCTATAATCTTGGCATTTGCTTAGAATGTTTGTCATGATAATGCCTAAGACTTGTATGACTATGGGTAATGTTGGATAAAAAACTCAGTCACTTTGTCAAATCTCGGAAAAACCTTTTGTAGATCCTATAGGCCACATTTTCTCACATGTATTTCTTGATTTTTTCAAAATTTTGAGTTGACACCCTGAAATACTCATAAAACTTTATCAAAATATATGCCTGGATAATTTCTAAATGTCAAGTAGGCTGCTGAGACATATTCTAGAAAAAGCTTGTGTGCATTCTAAAGGCCGTATTTGTAAGTCCAATACTAAAAGATTGGAATTTGGTCACGTTTGATCAAAAGGCTCAGGCGAGCGATTTCAGGGCCATCATGGCCACCTTGTTATTATTTTATTTCAAAAGTAGACTGTTTATAGCTTAGATACAGGATACCCTTAAAAATGTTGTTGCATCTTACACTTGCCTCTCTCATTGATGATTCCATGAAAACTACATCAGTACTTGGTCTAAATGTGTGGACCATTGAAAGTTCCTGGGGTTGCTCCCTGTTCCCAGGTGTCAAACTCAGGACCTTTTAGCTAGGTCTATCAAAAAAATATCTTATAAATTACATACACTAATTAATAAATAACATATAAGATCGATCATGCACCTTAATATATACCATCTTGTTGGTTAAGCCAATAGTGAAAAACAGCATCAGAATGTGCAAAAACTCATTCTGATCCTGATCCACAATTTCCCAGTTTAACCTTTTCCAACTCGATCACCTCCTGCGACTCTGAGATATAATGGATTTGAAAAACATTTTGGGAAAAAAAAGATAAATTTTTCAAAATTATTGCATTCTGTGACAAAGACCTATTTTTGTAAGAAAGAGCTGGTGGTAGGGTATAATTACATTTAGTGATAGCTCTAGTTTTTTTTCGGCCTTGGGAAGCTGATGATGTGCCTCATGACCATAGGCACTAGGCCTTTTGCAGCAGTGTTTATATGGGGAACCTATGAGGCAGCTTCCTATCTGTGCAACTCTCTGATTCTGTTGTCTGCACAACGTCTTTAAAAACTCCTAACTCTATACCACGTAATCCTGAGTTTTAACAATCATGGAGAAGAAAGTTTATGAAAACATGTGGAAAAAGGAGAAAATGCTGGTAACCAGCATTTTCTCCTTTTTCCACAATGTTTACTATCGTATTACAGACAGATTATCATCATTCTAGCAATATTTAACCCATTACCACACAATCCCTACTTTTGATGCTCCGGAGATAGAAGCCTTTTGAAAACTCTGTAGGAAAAGTAGAAAATGCTGGTAACCAGCATTTTCTACTTTTCCCACAGTGTTTTCTACCCTTTCGAGAACAAATTTCAATTTTTCAGTCACCTTTAATTTGTTGTCTGCAAATGCTTTCAATTTGAACCAGTCTAAAATTTTGTCGTGTGGTAAAGGGTTAATTGTGGTAATTTGTCATCTTCAGATGCTTTTAATTTGGTCCAGTCTAAAATTTTGTGGTTTGGTGAAGAAATGGTATGGCTTTAATAGGCTGAGTAGATTAAGATAAACAGCACAGAACATGAAGTTGAATCTTTGATCTACACTTTTGCCGCTTTGTCAGATATTGAAAACAGAACTTTTTGAAGCAGTAACATTTTGCCTGTTTGTCCTTATTGAAAAATTCTTGTAACATTTATACAGCACTCTTCAAGTGCAACAGATGACTCTACAAACAACTATCAACATGAAACAAAACTAAGCACGTAAAGAACAAGCAGAAACATTTTGACAAAAGAAAAATTACTATACACAAACACATACATTTACTTAATTTTCTGATTGTTATGGGTGTTTGGTGTGATGAAATGAATGTTGAGCATCAGAGCTCCTGATAAAGGGAGTGATTTTGATTTCAGAATTGAAAATAGTCATTATTCTCAACTAAACCCTATGTTGTGGGTACTCATTCAGGGTTCGCGCTGCCGATCGCCATTGTCGCCATTTGCAACAAAAATTGAAATTTGGCGCAAGATTTTTTCATTTGGCGAAAATGCGTGGCGACAACTTTTTACAAGCTGGCCCCAAAAAGAAATTCTTTTGAAATTCATTGTCGTAAGCGTTTGCGAGCTAAGCGAGTTATAGCCTCGGTCGAGTGGGCGAAGAAGTCGCCGGATTTCAAAAAACTTCGCTCATTTCGCCAAGAAAAGCGAAGTCCAAGTCGACTGAAAAAAATAGGGAAGTCGCCTCGCGTATATTGACAGAGCGTCCTGTGTGTAATCTATTATCTACCATATCAGCGTGTGCCGTACCCGATTTACAGTTAGTGCCCAATCAGCGAGTTTAATTAGTTTACAACATACCGAGAGTCTGATTGGCAAGTCATTGTTAATTAACTTTACAACACCATGGGATAATCCCCTATTATTGACAAATATCAGCGCCGCCTATCGGTGTTTGTCGGACCTCTATTTTTGAAACACGGTTTGCTAAATTTAGTAACTACCTATATGAAAGTGAAAGTACTACCCCGGATATCGGTCAATCTTCGTCAACTTTTATTTCCAAAGTTTTAAATGGATTGAAATATCCCAGTTTTAAAAACCATGGAATCGGTACCTACTTGCTTATAACCATTTACTCCTAATTAGTTATTAGACTCTACTCGCAGTTTTCCAAACGAACAGATATGATGACGTAATTAGATCATTTAGATCATGTGGCAATATTTCCAAATCATGTGACTAATTTGGCGCCAATGTAGTATCACGTTACCAGGCTTTCGGCGAATTTAGCGAAGTCATATGATTCAACTTCAAAATGATAGCTCGTCACTGCAACAGCATTTGGATGAAATCGAATATATTCTATGACACTAACTATAATATAAAATGTAAAAAAAAGTTAATGTCTTTGATTCTAGATAGATCTAAGTATTCTGTTGATTTTATAGTATTTCCTTGATTGGGCTGCGAACCGCAAATCTACAAGGCCTTGAAAGAAAATCAGGTGTTAGATTTAGTTGTTGAATGATGGTTTTATTTACGATTTATCCGATATTAATCAAAGACAAACCTTAATCAGACAGCTGTATTTTCGATGTCTCTTGCACTCTGAAACTGGGTCTAACTTATCAATAGAAAGTTGAAAACATCGTGGCAATATGAAAAAATGCTGGAAGTAAGCTTTTCTACATTTAACAGACTATATATTTTTTTATATACATGTATCTTTAAACATTAGTTACAGACTTTGAGCGGTTATCTACCGGTATTTGCCTGCTGCAAATGCTGTCAATTTGATAGGTTATAAATAGGTAACTTTTTAGCTCTTTCTTTCTATGTAAAAATGGATCGCTGCGTTAATGTCTGTGAGAAAAAGTAAAGCCGATGCCTCCCATAATGAAAGTGAATCTAGCCAACTCGGCATGCCTTCGTAAGTTGCAAAATGATTATTTAAGAACTATTGGCTTTCTGACCCTGAATTTTCTAGCTTTCTCAAATACGATGCTTGCAAAAAAGTTATGCTGTGTAAAATGTGTCTACAATGTCAGTAAACAAACTCGTTCACCACTGGCTGCTCTGTCATGAAGAAAGAATCAATTATCAAACACGCAAAAAAAAAATTGAAAAACCTTGTTCATGTGACCCTGAGAAAGTGTTACTTTTTCTTTTTCATTGATAATTCTCATTTTCTAAC
The DNA here is from genome assembly GCA_943736015.1 of Tridacna crocea. Taxonomy (NCBI): domain Eukaryota; kingdom Metazoa; phylum Mollusca; class Bivalvia; order Cardiida; family Cardiidae; genus Tridacna; species Tridacna crocea. The sequence goes on from OX031063.1 coordinate 51,805,570, forward strand.
AAAGTTTTCTACCCCTTAACATACATTATTATGAATGGACTGCAACTCCTTACAATTTCGACCAGTCTAAAATTTTGTCCAGCATGCTGCATTATGATACTCATCTGGCCCCAACTCCTGAAAATTTGGCCCCAACTGTCCCCAGATTGGCCCCAACTTTTTTCATTTGGCGAAAGAGCTGGCGACAACTTTTTTAGACCCAGAGCAAACCCTGCTCATTAGAATCCTTTTGTCAAGACGATTCAAATGAGTACCTACAACATAGAGTTTGGAAGACAAATAATTGATTTAGAATACCCCCCCCCCCCCCCCCATCTGGAGCTCTGGAACATGACAAAATTACATTGCAGAGTACAGAAGAAGAAAGTGACAGTGTGAATAGTGAGAATAAAGGAGAGGAACAAAGGAAGGTAACATGTCTCACCTTGCTTATATTGTTTCATTTAATCTTATTTCTTGTTTAGTTTTACCATGAATGACCTATTGCTATTGCAATTCTGTACCTGTACAGTCAAGTTAGGCTCAAACTACAGGGAAAAATATTAGCACACGCCCATGGTGACAAGAAAGTCGGCTGGGCAAGCCGAAAATGCCCGTCAGGGGCCCACATGACAATCCACAAAAATAGGACATTTTTCAAATTTAACAATTTTTTGGACAGAATAGTGACCAAAGTCAAGTTTCTGTCTAGATTATTATTTAAATCCGCCGAGATTCATATATTTGTGAACGTAATATTCTATCATTTACGGTATTCCTTTTTACCAGATGTTTACTTGTATGTGGCTGGTTCTCAATTACTGCATGCACATCTCACAGAGAATTACAGACAACCCCCCCAAAGACAACTGGCCCAACAGTTAGAGGTAGACTCCCAAACTGAACGCAACTCACATAAATTAGAAATAAAATCGGACTTGCCCATAGATTGGGAAAACATCTTGCCCATAATTCAAATGACAGAAGTCCAGAAGTCATCGAAATTCCCACCCCAAACATGCAGAGTTCTGCCAAGGTTTTTACCTTATGGGGCCAATGGTCCATCCAAGCCCAAAAAGTGGGGCCATTTTTTTACAACATGGGGCCATGACTGAAGTTCGGACATAGATTGAATATAATTGTAGACTAGAGACAGAATACCCAATAAAAATCAAACATTTTGTATGGTAATTTAGAAGTTATCTGTTATTAATTCTTATTTACAAAGAATTTCCTGCACTTAAGGGCAAAAGAAAATGGAAGTATCTCACTTCTTGCCCAGAGGGCTTGGGCTTGCTATTTGTCGTAGCCTCTTTTAGCTTTGTTTGACCAAAATAGCTTAGTTTAGATTTACGATTCTTCTTTTCGGCCGTCAGAGTTTATCAACAGCAATCATTTGATGCTGAACGAAAAACGAAACCGTTATCTGTTTATTTGTGAAAACGAAACTCGTTGGCTCAAAATTCGGGGAACCCAACTTTCATTAAGTACTAAGCCAATCAGAATTGCCGTTACGATCCATAAAACGACTTTGGGGAAAACACAGAAGCACTCTCTTGCACTCCGGATTATTCACATTCATGTATTGTGAGAGTAACGAACGACAACTCTGCTCGGAGATTGACACGGAAGTGAAATTGATTCGAACAAAACAGCCTTCCGGTGAATTTGTCCCAAGTAATCTTCATACCTACGTTGCATGGCTCGTATTTTTAATGGGCCGGGTGGCCCCTCGGACATATTTTTTTAGGGCCATCTGTAATTTTTTAGTGCCGATCCCGCAATGGCGCGTCCCTGGCAGAACTCTGAACATGTCAGGGTGAATTGTCTTTGGTGCAAATTGTCCTGCACTCCTTGCCGATACCATGAAGCAGGGAAAATTTTCGCCATACGAAACGAGACAAATGAAGTTAATTGCACTGTTAGTGTTGGGTTAAACACAAATATACTAGGCAACATTTTTTCAACTGTTTAATAAATAACATATAGCAATGATAGTGAAGAAAAAAGCACAGGTGTGCACACATTCTGGCTTCAGTAAGCTGGGCCCCTAGATTTTGGGCTGGGCCTCTGGATTTTTAAGTTAGGGGCCCGGGTGGCAAGTAGAGGAAAGAAGTTAGTCTTTTCTCTAAACTAATAAGAAACAGTTCATGGTGAGATTATTCTGTTTATTAACTATTTACTACACAATCCTAAGGTTTTATAACCCTAAGAAAGCTCCTAAAATCATTGAAGGAAAAGGAGAAAATCTTAGCAAACAGCATTTTCTAGTTTTCCAACAATGTTTTGTAACCTGTTTATCTTTACCGCTCAGTCCTGAGTTTAAAAATCCGAAAGGAGAAGGTCTTTGAAAACATTGTGGGAAAAGAGAAGTAAAGTAACCAGAATTTCATAACTCACCATAATGTTTTATATCTTATCATAGACAGAAATGGTCATTTTGCTCTACATTTGTCTGCAAATGTTTTGAATTTGGTCAACTGGTCCCTATATTTTGCCAACTGGTGAAAGAGTTGATAGAAAAATTCAATCATTTGAACAATTTGTTGTAAAGAGTTGAAGAAGACTTTTCAGTTTTTGAGAGTACTTACACTTTGCTCTGTTATAGAAGATGAGTACCCAGATTGAACTGGAGATCCCTGATAACCTGAAAGTGATTCTTGATAAAGATTACTTTGCTGTCAATCAAGATAGAAAGGTAAGTCTCAAATCCATTGCCATACATGGTAAGTGCTTCTGCAACCTTCTTTGAATTGTTTGCCAGAAAGAATTGCTACTGTTTCATCAGTTTTGGGTATCAATTTGCCAAACAAAAAAAATATAGAGGTATTGTCAAATTTCTGTTGCTGTTTGTAAAATCATATCTGCATCTCCCCAATTGTCAAGGAGACAATAAGGATTATCTCAGTGCATGAATGATATCACATTTTAAATTTTTAAGTCTATTTATCCTATGAAGTGTCAAATCGGACAGTTTTCTGCCTACAACAGGCTGCAGGTTTATGATTGTCAGATATTATAATTTGACATTTTCAGATAGAAGCTGTGGCATTTTTCCCTTCTAATACTATCAAGAAATTTAACCAACTTAACTCTTTGTACCAAACAACAAAACTTTGGACTAGTCCAAAATAAAAGCATTTGCAGATGACAAAGTAAATGTGGGTCAAAAGTAGAAATTTTGATTGGAAAGGGTAGAAAACATTGTGGGAAAAGGAGAAAATGCTGGTTACCAGCATTTTCTCTTTTTCCTACAATGTTTTCAAAAGCTTCCTTTCTCAGGGTCGTTAAATGTCTGGATTGTGTGGTAAAGGATTGAGAAAGAAGACTTTTTAAAAATGTTGTCAGATAAGGAGAAATTTCTGGTTACCAGCATTTTCTCCATTATCCACAATATTCTCTACCTTTCCAAACACACTTCTGGGATTTTGTGTGCAATTTACATGTACTTTGTCATCTACGAAGATTTTCAATTTGGAGAAGTTTTTTAATTCTGTCAACTGTCATCTGGTAAACAGTTAATAACTCTTTCCTAAATGACAAAGTTTCAGACTTGTCCAAATTGAAACTATTTGAAAACAACAAAATAAAAGTGACTAAAAAATTTAAACTTGACTTCAGAAGAGTAGAAAATATTTTGCAAAAAGGAGAAAATGCTGTTTTCAGAAGGCTTCTTCCGCTTTTGACATGAAAACAAGTGATTGTTTGGTAAAGGGTTAATGAAATTATCTGCCAGCTGGAGCTAGTTGTAAGCTATTAAATGAGGGACCCAGACTGGATGGGCAGGTAAACATCAAAATATTCAAAATTTGTTCGCTTTTTCAAATGATTTTGTGTTTTATAATAAACTTCTTAACCCTATACCAGACAACAAAATTTTGGCTCTTTCCAAATTGAAAGCATTGGCAGACAACAATTTTGGTGTGGCTCAAATGGTGCAATTGTTTATTGATTAGGTAGAAAACATGGGAAAGGGAGAAAATGCTGGTTTCCAGCATTTAATCCTTTTCTCACAATGTTATCTAAAGGCTTCTTATCCAGGGGCGTCAAAAGAAGGGATTGAGTGGTAATGGTTTAAAAAAAAATGTGGAAAAAAATAGGAGAAAATGTTGGTAACAAAATTTCTCATATTCTACTTTTTTATTTCGCTCTCTCTTTCTAGACAAATCCTTTCATTTGAACCATGTTTGAGTTATTGTCATCAGAATGCTTTTAGAATGAATGACAAATTACAATACAGCAATGTGTAATGTAAAAAAGGGAGGAACTTGAGGTGTTTCATCTCTTAAGAGAATAATATCTTTCAATTTGATTTCTCTCATAGAACATCACATATTTTGACAACCAAGGGAAAGAGGACCTTTGAAAACACTGTCAGAAACTGAAAAATTGTCTGTAACAAGCATTTTCTACTTTTCCTACGGCATTTTTTGTCCTCTGTAGATGCTAATTATATGGGCAAGTGTATTATTCTGTTGAATAGATGTTTAATGACCATGGCTTGTGTTACAGAAGACCACTCTTTCATGCATAGCTTTGTCCTAATTTAAATACAATGCCTGGCAACTGTGTCTAAGATATCTCTTTGACTCGGTGGTTATGGTTTTCGATACAGTCTTTTAATCCTCAAAAAAAAAAAACAAGGATATTTGTCCTTCGTAGATTCAAATCCCATCAGATGTGGTTTGTACTTGAGCTATGAGTTTATTTATTTCTTTGTTACAGATTTTGTCCGTAAGACTTGGTAAGAAGTCAATATTACTCTTACAGTTCGAGAATGGTACTTACAGGATTACTAACAGACCAAGCTCTATTTTCTGTGTTTCCAGCTTGTGAAGTTACCAGCAGAAATAAATGTGGTGACCGTGCTTGAGAGTTTTGTGAAAACTTTTATGTTGGATTTCTGGAATCCCTCCTTCGACAGATCTCACTTTTGTCACACCCCACCAAAGATAGCTATAGAGAAAATGTAAGGGTTTTTGTTTCTGTCTATGTTATTTTGCTTTTGAAGGCTTCACATTATAAAAAAATTTTAGACCTTTGCATTAACCCTTTACCAAACAATCCCTGGTTTTTATGGCCCTGAGATAGAAGCCTTTTGAAAACATTGTGGGAAAAGGAGGAAATGCTGGTAACCAGCATTTCCTCCTTTTCCCACAATGTTTTCTATCCTGCCAGAAACAAAGAAACAAATTTCAATTTTTTAGTTTGTTTTGTTGGCTGCGAGTGCTTTCAATTTGAACCAGTCTAAAATTTTGTCGTTTAGTGAAGGGTTAGAAAGTAATTACAGATGACATAAAATTATTATTGTGGTTCGCATGATGCTTTTTGTGTTTGACAATGTAAAATACATTGAATAAATTTGATAGGGTTGAAAAAACATTGTGTAAAGGAGAAAAAACTGGTAAACAGTATCTTTTTCCTTTTTCAAGGTACTATTTTTCCAAAAGTCCTTTTCCTCAGGAATATCAGCAAACTTTTTGATTAACTCTTTACCCCACAAATCAAGACTTTTAACGACCCTGATGTTAGCAGCATTTCATATGATGTCTGCAAATGCTTCAATTAGACCTGTATCTTTTATGTGGAGTTCGATATCCGACGTGGATTTCGATTAAAACAGGGGGAAATCTCAAAATTATTGTTCATTTACCTGGGTAGAAACATGCACTTGATAAGAACGGTGTGCAGACGATCTTTATTTCTTCTTTCCGGAATAATAAGCCTGTGTTCTCTCACCTTCACAAAAGGGAAGCATATGAATGCAAAATGTACGAGAGTTAAGTTCTTTTTTTCTTAAATCTCCATTCAGCGATTATACGGAAAAAACTGAAGCTTCTAAATTTGCTTAAAATATAAATAAAACATTAATTTCCCTCCTCATAGAAGGTTTGGTATTTCAGAACAATTTCAGTAGCATAAAGTTTAAATAATATACTAAAATCCTTTTTTTTTTGTTCGTTTTTCACGGCGATCAGTGCACCTACGTATGTGTTTCCTGTCTTTCTTTTACGAGTACTGACTAAACTTTCTTTCCAAGCTTCTGGGTACTTTTTTCAAATATATTAGAGATGAGATTGAAAAATTGCCACAAGAACAAATCAACATAGTAGTGCTCGGTTGACACACCATGCACATGCTCTGTTATCATCGATAAACGTTACACATTATCTAATTTTCATTGAATGGTGGTTCACCCCGCTTTCAACATTACTATAGACATGTAACGGCCATACTTCACTTATTCATTTACATCATGGTTTCACCAGCACTAGGCTAGGGCTCTGAAGTGTCTCGCCAAAGGACATTCCCCCAGAAAAACCCAGTGCTTCCAGTGAACCTCAAATCCAGGGCGTCCAGAATACAACTGAAACGCTTCACCACTACTCTTAGAACATCTTAAACCGTAGTATTTGGGGGCGTCACCAAGCCTGATAAGGGGGTTGTGAGATGTTTTCTTTTATTTATCTTTCACTGAAGCAGGGGTAACAACCTAGGTCATAGCATACGTCATCGGAGACATTTTAAATCCGTCATTTTCGTTTTAAAAAGGTAAGTTTTTCAGCTTGTACATTATTGTTATTGAAGATCTGTCCAAACAAAGCAGTACATATGGTACCTGATAATTTTCTTCGTTAGTATACATTGATATTTTGTTCATTAGTTTCGTTGATTTTTCAATTACCTCCGCACAATTTTCGAAGCTGCTGATACATGTGCGATTTAAAAATAGATTAGACCGTTAAGAATAATTATGTCGAAGTGTTTAGAGCTACAACATTGTTTCATGGCATTTTGATTTCACGAATAGGACAAATATATTTACTGTCACCAGATGAAGTAGGTATTCTAAGTAAATTTTATATACATGCATCTTTTTAAATTAATTAATCTGCACTTTGCGCACAGAATGGCGGCTATTCCGACACCTCTGATATGACGTAGGTTGTCACCCTTGTGAAGGCGAGGGTATAAAGTTTTGGCGTCCGTCAGTCGGTCCGTCCAGGCTATATCTTCTAAAACCCTTGACGAAAATTGATGAAACTTAATACGTATGATCCTTAATGATATTCCGCCGATAGTCCGCCGACATACATTTATTTTTATTTGACACTGCCATGAAAAAAAGTTGGTTGATGCATATTTCCATCATGGAGCTAATATCTCTTGAACTACAGGACAAAATTTTATGAGTCTTCATTCATATTTCATACATGTGTTCTTTGAGACAGTATGCCGTTTTTTTTATCCCCCTGTTGTATTGGCGAATGGATATAGTTTCAGGGTTGTCCATCTGTCTGTGTGTCCGGCCATCAGTCCGTGTGTCCGCCCGGAACAATATCTCCAATACCATCGAACGGAATTTCGTGAAACTTTTCACGTGTGTCCAATAACCTATTATAGGGTTAATTCACGTTTTTGAGGTCGTTAACATTTGCAGAGGCCCGAAAAATGCTTTAACGGGTGTTTAAGTATTTTGAGGGCCTCTACGAATGTTAACGACCAAAAAAAAAAAACGTGAATTAATGCTATTATTGCATAAAGTAAAGGTATTCTAACAATAATTTGCATAGATAGCGAAAATATTTCCATAGAAAAGCAAATAAGCGAATTTCAAATGTACTGTACGCAAATGGGTCAAAACCGGAAGTCGGCGAAGAAGTTTTTGTTACGATTAGGAAAGGGCCGTTAGTCCTGTATGCCAGTTTTGATTCTCTCGCTGTAAATACACTTTTATCGATTTTTAATACACACTGGACTTATGTGGAATAAACTTGCACACATTTGGACGATTACAACTAGGATGAATGCGTGGATATAAATTTTTGTAACTGAAGGCGACAGAGGGTTCGATATACATCAAGCGAGGCGGACCGATCACGTTAAAAAGTGGGTGGGATGTAGCTGCTTTCGAGTACATTTCACGGGTGAATTTTTGTTCAGATCTCGATTAAACTGAGATTCTGTGCAAAGGTTTGTTTGTGGTGTACTAATATCATCAAAGACATGCCATGAAAAGGATCAAATATGGTACAAATTCCTACAGTTTGATGGTCGGAGTCTAGGGAAAATCTGACAAGGACAAACGTTGTTTACAAGGTAGGCCCGAGTCGAGGATATTGATGGTACAAACCGGGGCGTTAATGGCACGTGAATTTTCTCCGGTTAACCGCCAGATTTTTACCCGTTAATACATGCTTATAACGGCCCGAAAAGACACGTTTTATGCAATAATTCGCCGATAGCTTTTTTTTTAATTTGACGTGATGCAAAATGACCGACTGGGGCGATTTTGAGTTATGCGATCGCGTGATTTTTTTGAAAAGGTCTTTTTCGGCGAGGGATATCATTTCAATGAAATCGCTAGTTTGAATTTAATGTCGTGTCATGGAATGAGAGGGCTTGATGTTTATTCCATTATGGGCCAATATCTCACATTACAGAACAAAATTTAATAAATTTATATTATTCATCTTAAGTCTCAGACAATCATCATCATTATTATTATTCTTATTTAATGAAATACCATATCATGGAAAAAGGGGGCTTAATGTGTAATTTCATTATGCACCAGTATCAGAAAGGCTACGTATACATGCAAAAGACAATACCTCTTATATGTTTCTATAAACAAATGTCCATTTTTTGCGGGGGGGTGCTAAAGAAATCTTTGGTGGGACTTCAACACTAGGATCGGCAGCTTTACCAAAATGGACTATAGGACCAATCGATATTTTACCGCATTAGAAAGGTATTTATCCCTTGTTAGACGATGACGACTAAACAGTAACTAAAAGAATAGGAGACTTTACCATAAAAAAAAGTTTGTGGGCAATCTTTGTCAAGATTTTCTTAGTGAAAAAAAAAAACTCGTCAAACAAAGTCTGATAAATACTGATTTTAGAGGGCTCGCAGTCAAAGCCGACTCCAGGACGTCAGACGCATAAAAAGAATTATTATTAAGTTACAGCAATTTCCCTTTTTATTACTTACTTACCACAGTGGCTTTCTGCACCACTTTTGACAGAAAAAGTGGAAAAGATATATGAATTAAATTGCATTTTAAAACCCGCTTTTATGAGCAATGTCTCTTTTGTCACAATGTTTTCAAGTATATTGCTACATGTATATCAAACCGTAAAGGTCCAGTACAGACCAAATTATCAAAGCTGGTGTCAGAGTGCAATTAAATCTAAATCATACAGTTTAACCCATTACCACACAATCCCTACTTTTGACGCCCCTGAGAAAGAGCCCTTTGAAAACACTGTGGGAAAAAGGAGAAAATGCTGGTCACCAGCATTTTCTCCTTTTCCCATAGTGTTTTCTACCCTTCCCAGAACAAATTTCAATTTTTCAGTCGCCTTTATTTTGTCGTCTACAAATGCTTTAAATTTGGACGAGTCTAAAATTTTCTCGCGTGGTTAAGAGTTGACAGTATAAAAAAGATTGTGGAGATAACGGTCTGTTCTCACATGGTAAAGTGATATTTTAGTCGCTGGCAGAAAAAAAGAATTTAAAAATCAGGCAAAATGTAAATAAACGACACAGCTACCTAGCAGGTTTAAAGCTAGTTTTGCAATTAATTTCTCTGGCAGCGACGAACTCTTGGACCAACCCTACAAGGACAGACTGTCATCTTCACAATCATTTCCATAATTTTTAAATAAATACGATATGATGTGATACGAATTAAAATGAATTTAAAAACCCGCTTTGTTTCCGTTTGGCCTTTATTGTCACTTTAATTCATGCTAATTACAACGCCGATTTCAATTTGTTTCAAGACAAGTCAAATCACCGACCCCTTTTCCAAACAACAATACCACGGCCCTGAGGGACAATGCTGCAAGAAAGGAAGGAAATACTGGAGAGCAGCAGTTTATCCTTTTCGCACACTAACTTGTCTTCCACTTTCAAAGACAGATTCCAAAAGTTTAACAGCACTTAGCACATTACCTGCAGATGATTTAAACACAAATTAAGATTTATTTTTTGTGGCGAAGAGTCAAAACTGTTAAACTATCTTTACTTATTTGAAATGAAGATTGGCTATCTTTGAATAAACTTGATTTAGTTTACCTAGTCTGAACTTCTCGGGTAAACGAAAATTTAATTTTGAGATGGCCCCTTTTAGTCCGAAGTCCACGTCAAATATCGGAGTCACATAAATGATAAAGGTCTATTAGGACCAGTCAAAAATTGTGTTAATTGGTATTGAGTTAAGCGTGAATCAAGTGAAATGTAGCACCTGGGACCAGACAATCCAGAGTTTTTAAGATTTTAGAAAACATTGTTGGAAAATTAGAAAATGCTGGTGACAAGCATGTTAGTTTTTCAAGCCGAGCCCCAATAGCTCAGTAGCATACAGGACTGGAGAACAAGTGGTCATGGATTTGATCCCAGGATCAGCCAATTTCTTTCTGAGGATTGATGATAGTCATTGCAACAGAATTCACTCCTCTTGTACTGCTGACCACTGTTTCAACAATGGTTATGTGGGAAAGCAGCCAATGTCTTGGAATGAGTATTATGTGTATTACTGGTGTGATTTAACTAAGATAATGTTGAAAATGGCGTTAAACATACAATCAGTCAGTACAGTCTTCCTTTCTGAATACAAATTTCAATTTTTGGGTCTGACTTCTATCAATGCCTGCAACTGCTTTAACCCTTTACCAAACAATAAAATGTTAGACTGGTCCAAATTGAAGGCACTTTCAGACGACAATATAAATGTTACTCAAAAATTGAAATTTGTTTACAGCACGGTAGAAAACATTGTGGGAAAAGGAGAAAATGCTGTTTACCAGCATTTTCTCCTTTTCCCACAATCTTTTCAAAAGGCTCCTATCTCAGGTTCTTAAAAACCAGGGATTGTTTTGTAGAGGGTTAAAGTTGGTCAAGTCTAAAGTTTTGTCACTTGGTAAACACTTAAAATCAATATTTAGGCTAACTTTTAGATGAACAAAAGTCTTAATGATGCAAGTCACTCTATGCTGATATGCATAAAAGGGAAACAGGTCAAAATCATTTAACTCATTACCAAACTTTAAAATTTTACGTTTGTCTAAATCTAGTAGAAAACATTTTCTCCTTTTCCCACGATGTTTCCTACAGGCTTCTTGCTCAAAAGTAGGGCTTGTGTGGTAATGGGTGAAGAGAATGCCTTTACAATGAAACAAGAAACATTTGCTGTCTATAAAAAAAAGTTTGGCTGAATTACAAGCAGTTGTTAACTTCCCTGCATGTATCAATTAGGTATCTGCAAAAAAGACAAGGTAGAAAACATTGTGGAGAAATGAGTAAATGTAGGCTGCCAGTGTTTTCTCCTTTTCCACATTGTTTTTCTAAAGCCTTTTTCCTCCAGGGACATCACACTTGAAGATTTTATTCATTCATTCACGACCTGTCACACATAAAGAAACCAATTCAGAAAAGTATCAATTCTGATCAGCCTATGCGTACTGCACAGTCCGACCAAGGTCAAATCTTTTTGTTTTGGCAGGTTTTCTGTATGTTTAAAAATGACTCTACCTGGCTTAACACTTTACCAAACAACAAAAATTCTGGACCAGTCCAACTTGAAAACATTTCCAAAAAACAAAATAAAATTTATGTGAATCAAAAATTGAATTTCGAATAAGAAAAGGTAGAAAATATTGCAGGAAAAGGAGAAAATGCTGGTTACCAGCATTTTCTTATTTTCCCACAATGTTTTCAAAAGCTTTCTTTCTCAGGGTCGTTAAAAGTCGGGATTGTGTGGTAAAGGGTTAATAGTTGTTGTAAAAATATCTACCCGGATTGACCTTCACTGGCTTCAATCTCTTTTTTTTTATTTGTTCGATTTTCAGAATCCAATGATGCCCTCTATGGGTGTAGTATACTGGGCCAGTATTCACCAACCATTCTTGAGAATATTCTTAGTCTTATTCCCCAGAATTTTCTATATTTGTAAGTAACACAACCTCTGATTGGCTAAACCATTTGGTTTAGCCAATCAGAGGTTGTGTTACTTACAAATTTAGAAAACCTTGGAGAATAAGACTACGAATATTCTCAAGAATGGTTGGTGAATACAGGCCCTGATCTATCCCACAGATAGATGTAAAGGTATAGCATGTGTTGGTATAAGGGGACACTTATACTGCCTTGCTATAGAGCTAGCTTTTGTAGCGATGTGGTAGAGTGTTCGCCTTGAGACTCGGAGGTCCAGGGTTCAAATCCCGCCAGTGACAGCTGTTTGTGAATACTGTTACACATTTATTTTTGTAAAGGGACAAAATATGAACAAGAAAATACTTTCAAACCTTTACCACACAATCCCGACTTTTCACGACCCTGAGAAAGAACCTTTTTGAAAACATTGTGAGAAATGGAGAAAATGCTGGTAACCAGCTTTTTCTCCTTTTCCCACAATGTTTTCTACCCTTCACAAAACAAATTTCAAATTTTCAGTCACTTTTATATTGTAGTCTGCAAATGCTGTCAATTTGGATTTTGTTGTTTGGTAAAGAGTTAATGCTTTGGTCCACAATTCTATTTCCAGTTTACCCATGTGTAAGGAGTTTGTAGATGGACTGCGAATATGTTTCGACTTTGTTCTACCTCTTATACTCCTATATCCCAATGAGAAGGACCAGTATCAGCAGGTTTTGGCAGCATACAAGAATAAATCGCCTGCAAAGCAAAAAATGTAAGTAGTGTTTCCAGTTTGATCTCTTCTTCATTTGTTTGGATTACGAAATTCAATTATGGGCCCTTTATGCATGACATGTTACATTTATTTTTGTAAAAGGACTAAATGTAAACAAGAAAATATTTACAATGCCTTGACATATAAATTAAAGGTATGAATTTCTGTGCAAATTATACTTTGGGGACATGAAATACTGTGAAACCATTAATATTCGTTGCGTACTAATTTTCGTTGATTTCGTGGGTAGGTAAGTCCACGAATTCAAGTTCCCGACGAAAGATGGATCCTTGATTCGGCTTCATTAATAATGAGCATGACGACGCTAACGTAAAAATGTACACACTCCCTATCAAACAGAAAGTAATTTACACCTTAGATTATTTGTTCCTATAAAGATTTTGTTGAGACTTACAATTACTGAATAAAAATAATGATTTCTCCATTGCTTAACTTCATTTCTTTTTATGTCGTTGTTGTTAACCCAGCCACGACGGCATAAACACTGTTGAAAAATTACCTACACGCATCGAGTCAAGTAATCCTTGTTTAGTAATACTGTTGCATTTCGGCTGCAAGGATTTTTTTTGCAAACAGCCAAAGCAAATTTCTGCCGACTACACAAAACATGTGACACGACTGCCCAGGTGTTTTTGAAACATCCATTTCTAAACGCAATGTGACCATAGATTACGTAGGGTAAAACTGTCGTAAATATGTACAACAAACGTCTGTATTACAACCCTCTTGCTTCGAATGACTTACACGTTACGTCATAGATCTACCCCAAATCAAAATTTTTCTGCAAACGCGTGTGTACCTGTGATAGGCATAAAATCATGTTCACTGACGGCTTGTTTTATATTTGGGTCGTTCGAATACTGAATTTGGTGATGATAAGATGGCAGATTTCAGACTAAACAGAACTTGCAGTCTGATCGTCGATTTATCTCATGCAGTCGAACAAGCTCGTATCAGAAAGCAACTTTTGGAAGTCGCACAAGATTGAATGGAAGCCAAAACTTAGGGTCTACTACAATTTTGACCTTTCGCGCTTGTTCTCAATATAGATCTAGATGCAAATTTGTCAGAGTGCACACTATTTCGGACACACTTTTGGACAACCAGGTAAAACGTATCATTTCAGTAATGAATCGAGCTCTAAACAAAAGATCTCTTTCCATCTGTCACAAGATATCGGCGAATATGCGACAAGTAGTCTTGTTTTCCTAAGTGACCAAGACATTTGGGAAGGGTAGCTTCGGAAGTCAGCAGTTTCAAAGCAGACGATTCTGAAAACGTCGTTGTATCTTTTACGGCTTAAAATTTGATTGTAAACTGTGACTACAGGATTAAATAATAACGGTGTAAATTGTAAATAATTACGCATGTCTTAATTGATAGACTCGAGACCGGCGATTAGATTATCAGATAAGTGTCATAAACTTTACACCCTTTACACTCGATACCTGTATACTTGTCATCGATCGAGTCCCGTCTTATGTTATAATTTTTTTTCTTTCACACACTTTATTAATGGACAGTTGAGATTTTTTTTTTTACAAAAAAACATTTTTTTTTTCTTTTGGAAATGGAAAATCAACGAATTTACGGTCCAACGAAAATGCCGAATTTGAAAAATCCACGAAATTTCATACCAACGAAATTATATGAATCCACAGTATACTACAAACTCCACCGGCACTCAAAGAATCCGGAGGTATTTTAAGAAGGAAAAAGAATAGCGGGAACAAAGATACCATATGAACTAACAAATAGGTGCAAACCAGTGACCTCCGAACTAATGACATACCACTTTAGTTTTATAAATGTTTATAGGTTTTTGTGACAGGATGATTAACAGAGCTCCAGATAAGAGGGAATGATGGTATTCTACAGTCATTATATATCTTCAAAATCGTATGTTGTGGATACTCATGAGATGATTCTAATGAGTACCCACAGCATAGGGTTTAGTAGAGAGTAATTGATATATTCAATTTTGAAATGAAAATCACTCCCTGTATCTGGAGTTTTGGATTGAATTTTAGCTATATCTAGATCATCTATTTAGAGTGTTGATATTCTTTACTGAAGCCTGTAACCATAAAATCTAGTCCTTGAACAACCCTGAGGAAAGAGACTTTTGAAAACATTGTGGGAAAAGGAGAAAATGCTGATTAACTCTTTACCACACGAGAAAATTTTGGGACAGGTCCAAATTGAAAGCATTTGCAGACGACAAAATAAAGGTGACTGAAAAATAAAATTTTTTTATGGGAAGCGTAGAAAACACTGTGGGAAAAGGAGAAAATGCTGGTTACCAGCATTTTCTCCTTTTCTCACAATGTTTTCTAAAGGCTTCTTTCTCAGGGGCGTCAAAAGTAGGGATTGTGTGGTAATGGGTTAAAAGCAATTTCTCCATTGCCCAATATATTTTCTGATCTACATGGAAAACTCCTCGTAAAAATTGATGGAGATTTGAAACATCATTGTTAATTATGGGTTGTCAATATGACCCTAAAGTTAAATAATATTCGTATGCAATAGCATTTTAGCAAAATTAGAAACTGAACATAAACTTTGAAGTCTGTGTGCATTCATTCTGATTATACTACATCTACCAGAATTTGGTAGACAACAAAGAATCAAGATTATACTGCAAATTTGATCAGAGTACATATTTACCAAACTTTCTTAGTTTCAGACCATCCTCAAGGTTTGTTGGGTCCTCACTGTCTGTTAGGTTGGATATTTGGCCGTTTAACTCTTTACCAAACAATAAAATATTAGATTGGTCCAAATTGAATGCACTTCCAGACGACAAAATAGATGTAACTCAAAAATTGAATTTTGTGTCATACAGAGAGAAAAACATTGTGGGAAAAGGAGAAAATGCTGGTTGCCAGCATTTTCTCCTTTTTCTACAATGTTTTCAAAAGGATTCTATCCCAGGGTCATAAAACCAGGGATTGTTTGGGAAAGGGTTAAAAATGAGTAAATTGTTTGATCTTCATTTTCCAACCACAGACCATCAGAGGATTCACCTCTGATACAGTCCCCAAGGTCAAGGTCAAATTTAAGAAGTCCAGGAACAATAGAGGAGCCTTCACCCAAGTTACCTAAACTCTCACCAAATATATTGAGTGAGGAGGAAGACGATGAAGTTTCCTTCTTGCATCATGAAAAGGTACCTCGAAGAATGACACGGAGAGCACTTCACGCAAGTCAAGTGAAGGAAGAGAAAGTAGACAACATTGAGAAAAGGGAGCTGCGCTCCAGCCCAGAAAGAAAACATTTGGACAGGAAAATAGAGAAAGGTGAAAGTGCAAGTAAAATTCGAACTAGAAGAGGTTCAGAACGTGAGAGTGAGGGTCTCCGTCGAAGAGCTTTGAGAAAGTATAGGAAATCTAGTGATAGTTCGGGAGAAAGTGATCATTCCCAACCAGATACAGTACTTTCTGAACCTGCGAAACCAGTGTCAGTAAAATCAGATAAAACTGATCGGCCACCTCCCTTACTTATTCCATGTAACTTAGTAAATACTAGACAGAACGGGACTGAAAAGGGGCCAGACAAAGGAACTTCTGGAAGCACCGATAGTATAGGAGAAAGTGGTAGAGAGGAGATACTTGAAAATATTTTGACCTGGCAGATGTTAACCCCAGAAGCCCTTGGACAGCTTCCGACCCCTCCTGCGTTGCTGTATGGAGCCCATCATCTGTTGCGAATGTTTAGTAAGATGATTAACTTTGTAATAGATGAGAAAAAGTTTTAGCTTTTTACCACACAAACCTGACTTTTAACGACCCTGAAGAAGAAGGCTTTTGAAAACATTGTGGAAAAAGGAGAAAATGCTGGTAAACAGCATTTTCTCCTTTTCCCACAGTGTTTCCTGCTCTTTTGTAAACAAATTTCAATGGTTGAATTAGGTTTATTTTGTCGCCGTCAAATGCTCTCAATTTGGACAAGTTTAATATTTTGTCTTATAGTAAAGAGTTAAACTGTTCAAATTAAAAGATATTGGGGACACAAAATTAGACATGACTCAAAAATGAAATTTCTGGCAGAACAATTAATATTGAAAGTAGATTTTTATGTTGGCAACATCGCTTTGATGTGTGTTGTTCTGCCAGTGACTAGAACTTTAACCAACCACTCTTTAACAGATCATCAATACTCAATAGCCATGCCTTTGAAAATATATATATGAAATTTACATGTATACTATGTGATCACAGTGGTGCTATCAGACCCATAGCTCATTACTTCCAACTCATTACACTGAATAACTTCAACAATGTATATTTTTTGTATACTCTAAAAGAAACTAGTCTAAAAGCTGGCTAGTTGATAATGGATTATTTGTATACTCTAAAAGAAACTAGTCTAAAAGCTGGCTAGTTGATAATGGATTATAATAAGACATTTGTTGCTTATTTAAGACATGTGACATGTGATTAAACAATCATTGTTTGGTCATCCTGCTTGAGAGTTCTTTTTGACAAGGCACTGTAGCACGCAGTACTGAGTATACTTTTACCTTTGATAAAAGTTCTGAAAGGTGTTTGATTTTTCATTTACCTTTAAAATTCCCTGTAAAATGTTTTTTACTGCAAGCATTATTATTGGCAGTTCTTTTTATCTTACAGTCAAACTTCCAGAGTTATTATCCCAGATGAACATGGAAGAACATAAAGTTGGTGTCCTTGTGAAACTGTTAAAACAATTTATCATGTAAGTAGTAATTGTTACTGCTAGAATTGTGATGGAAATTAGCATGAAAGTCATTAAAAGAACCTTTATTTTTGGTGAAAAACCTATAACAGAACCTATATTTTGGGTAAAAGGAACCTATATAAAGACCTATATTTTTCAAGTAGACCACTTGGAGGCTTGCAATTGCTTTGAAGGTCTCCAGAACATGAAATGCATTTTCTATCCACCGTAATCTGTGCAATGGTGCAGCCATCAGGTGTTTGAAGATACTAGAATGATTATGAAAATGAAAATAAGGGTCGTTAGAAGGCAGGATTGTTTTTCCCTCCTTTTTATATGACCAGCCCACATTGCTTAGGTGGTAGAGCATAGGACTTTGTAAACATCAACTTCAAGTCTTGAGTCACTTGAGGGTGTGGTTTTGAGCCCATCGTCAGTCCATGTAAAACCACAGAAAGTCTTTCGGGTTAGATGTTAAACTGAGGTCCAATGTCACAGTGGTATACACCTAGTATGTTAAAGAACTTAGGATGGGTTTCCTTCTTTGTCTTGCATTATCACCCGTAACACAACCAACAACCTTGGGAGGGTATTGCCCAAATGGGCAACTGGTGGCAACAATGAATAAACGAAATTCCAAATTCAGTCAATACCTTTTAAGTGCGTAAAGAGGCTTACTATTTAATGGCCCTGGTTTTTAGCTCCACTGGCTAAAGGCCAGCGGGCTTATGTCATTTTCTTTTTAAAAAATTATTTTTCCTATTCTTGACTTGCCAAAATATTAGTAAAATCAACATGTAGTCTTCAATTAATTCTAAATTTTGAAGAATTCCTTTCATAGAATTTTTTTTTAATTTTTTGGTATATACAATAAAATTTAATGGTAAGTACAAAAATGAGAAGAAAAAGATATGTCAACTTCAGATTTTTTGTGAAATGGCCTTTTCCATAGTAACCGTGTAGGCGCTTAGACCTATCAGCACTGTCATGTTTAGTTTCTGAGAAAGTTGATACCGCCGAAAACTTTCCTGTATTCTTCTGATCTTTTGCCCTTTAGATCTTTTTGCAAAATGCCCGTTGAGTCGATATTGTAGACTCATTTTTCGCTTCGAAACATACCGTATCCGAAATTCAAGGTATTGTCCGAACGATATACAAGTACCTTCTTTGAGAAGAGTTTCTGTCTGTTATTGTCTCCCTTGGAATCACCAAAGTGATGTACAGAAATTACTACCGAAAAGTCTTTAAAGTATCCAGTGGAGCGATACAACGCCATCATGGCCCCCTTGTTCATCTATCACTGCCTGTTAGCATTTATATGTCTGTGTTATATCTCTTGAACCTCTTGTTCCCATTTGTTTGATTTTGAAAATTGTTCTCAAATGTTTATGCATTGATAAGGTAAACTTCAAAGCAAAAGTATTAGATTCTAGGCTACAAGGTATAAAATTCAAAGCAGGGGGTCAGAGGTGGCTTGCTATTCATAGCTTACTTCGGTGTATATTGCTCGGGGTTGCAAAGCTGTTGTCTTACAGTGTTTTCAAAAACCTTTTTCCACATTATCGTAAAACACTTGTTTAGTAATTGGTTAAGGACATTGTAACTCTTTCCCAAACAATCCCTGGTTGTTATGACTCTGAGATAGAGGCCTTTTGAAAACATTGTGAGAAAAGGAGAAAATGCTGGTCACCAGCATTTTCTCCATTTCCCACAATATTTTCAACCCTTTGAGTAACGTTTATATTGTTGTCTGCAAGTGCTTTCAATTGGAACCAGTCTAAAATTTTGTTGTGTGGTAAAGGGTTAATAGAGCTTTGCTTGTGAAAAGGGCTGCATTGGCACAAAGTATTAACCCAGGTCAGCCTGCGCAGTAGATACAGACTGACTTGTGTCCAAAGTTTTTGCTTTGGTAATTTTTCAACATGTCCAAGGACGATTCTGCCCCATGATTTGGTTGGATTTTAGACCAAATGAATGTATGGATCCATAATTATGATGACTTCCTTAGTAAAGTGCATCAAGGAGATGCATTAATGCTTTAACTCTTCACCAAACAACAAAATTTTGGACATGTGCAAATTGAAAGCATTTGCTGATGACAAAATAGATGTGACTCAAAAATTAAAATCAGCTTTGGTAAGAGTAGAAAACATTGTTAGAAAAGGAGAAAATGCTGGTTATCAGCATTTTCTCCTTTTCCTACAATGGTTTCTAAAGCTTTTTTTCTCAGGGTCGTTAAAAGTAGGGATTGTGTGGTAAAGAGTTAAATACTGAAGGAGAAAATTTTAGACCTGTCCAAACTGAGAGCATTTCGAGGGGTGAATGCAAAAGTATTCCATCTGCAGATTGGAAAATTTTACAGGTGAGGGAAAAATCTTCTCATTTCTCTGAAAAATATTGTTCGAACATCTTTTTCAGATCAGTTTTGTTGAATTCATTTACCCATTCCAACACAACTAATCTTAAAAAGGCGATCCAACAAATCTTTTCAGAGAAATTAGAAGTTTTTTCCCTCACCTGTTAAAATTACCAAAATGCAGATGGAATAGTTTTGCATCCACCCCGTGATTTACAAAAGACAAAATAAATATGACTCATCAACTAAAATTTGTATTTGGAAATGAAGAAAACATTGTTGGAAAAGGAGAAAATGCTGGTTACCAGCATTTTCTCCTTTTCCAACAATGTTTTCAAATGCTTTCTTTCTCAGAGTTGTTAAAACTCAGGATTGTGTGGTAAATAATGAAAATCCCTCTCTTGCTAGAGCATGGCTCTATTAGAGTTTAACATATTGATATAGCTGTTCAACATACACATATCTTTTTCTTTCAGATACCTGTCGGAGCATACTATAGAACTATTTTCTGATAGCTCCTACATACCAGCTGGCGAGGCTTTGTGATCTTACTTCGTAGCAGTTGTTTATAGGACATTTATCATTTCTTGTCCCAGAGGACAAGTTTAAAGTGTTTGTGTTTGGAAAAGATCAGTAAATGCATTAACTCTTTACTAAACAACAAAAACTTTTACTGTTCCAAATTGAAAAGATTTGCAGATGACAAATTTGATGTAACTGAAATGATGATTTGTTTTGGATGGGGAAGAAAATGTTGTAGGAAAAGGAGAAAATGCTGGTTACCAGCATTTTTTCTTTTTCCACAATGTTTTCAAAATTTGTAGACTTGTCCAAATTGAAAGCATTTGCAGACTACAAAATAAGTGTGGCTAAAAAAATAATTTGTCATGGAATTGTAGGAAACATTGTGGGAAAAGGAGAGAATGCTTATTATTAGCATTTTCTCCTTTTCCTACAATGTTTTCAAAAGGCTTCTTTCTCAGGGTCATTAAAAGTCGGGATTGTGTGGTAAAGGGTAAAAAGGAGAAAATGCTGGTAACCAGTATTTTTTCCTTTTCCTACAATACTTTCAACCCTATCAGAAAAAAATCTCTTTGTCAGTTAACCTTTGAAGAGCCATTCATAAATGTAGTTGCCGTTGCAGCTAGTTTAGATCAAAACTAGACTACTCAAAATGTGCAATCTGATCTCTGATCTACACTGTCTGCATTGCTGAAAGACTACAGACAAATAGGACCTGGAAATTGCAGTTCCCAGTATTTCGGTCTTATATTCAGGCTGAAAATGTCTGTTGGAAAACAATTTTATCCCTAGCAGTCCAAAATAAGAAACCAGAGGCTGTTTGAGAATTCATAGATCAAGATCAGATTGCACAGAACAGGCAGTGTGATCTTGAATGTAAACTCCCTGCTGGTCCAGTGAAGCTTGTGAGATAGAAATCTCTCTGAGCCCCAGGTCTGTATGTTCTTGGTTTAAGAAAGGTTAAGTGTATCTGTTCAGAGCTGTTGAAAAAGAGATAATTGTTGTTGCATGAGATCTTAAATGTACCTGTTTAAATGTGAATAGATTGGTATTTTTTTTTGTGACCATGGGTCGATTATCATGTCATTTGGAAATTAAATCTGTATATAGATGTATAAGGGTTTCTTAATTTATGTTTTATTGATAACATTCATGATACCTCTAATAACTACTTATGCTTTTACAAGTACCATGCACAATAATCTTCCCACGCCACTGGCTGTTTTCCCACGTAATAATCGTCCCAATGAATCCTGTCACAATGACTATCATCTGAATGGATCCTTGGGGGAAAAAATGGCCGAGTTGGGAATTTGAACCAGCGACACCCTCCTTCCCTCTTCCCTTTGTTTAACCCTTTACAGAGCAATTATCCATGGTTTTACGACCTTAAAATAGAAATCTTTTGAGAACATTATGGGAAATGGAGAAAATGCTGGTAAGCGGCATTTTCTCCTTTTCCAACAATGTTTTCTACTCTGCTGAAAACAAATTTCAATTTTTGAGTTACATTTATTTTGTCGTCTGCAAGTGCTTTAAATATGGACCAGTCTAAAAATTTTTCTTTTGTGAAGAGTTAAAGCTTGGTATGTTACCAAGTTACCGGGCTCAGGTAGAAGTCTGGATATGATCTAATCTCTTGGAACAGGTATAAATTTGTTTACTTCAACCAGTTTTGCTACCTGTAATTCAATAGATCTAAAGCAGGCGATGGGAAAAAGGGGGAGCGGGAAAAATTGCTAGTAGATAAATCATACTGCTGGCCGAGTGAAATGCATTATTAGCTCACCTGTCCACAAAGTGCTCAAAGTGAGCTTTTATGACCGTGCTATAAAGGGGTGGGGTCTTGTGTTGTCAACTTTTACCTTGTGTACACTCTAAAGGCCATATTTTTAGTCCAATACTTTTGAAACTTGGTCAGAATGTCCCAGAACGATTAAAAAATGTCACGTGTGACCAGAAACTTGATCGCTAGTATAAATCTTAGAAAAAAATAATAAGTATGCTGTAGAGACCACATTTCTAGTCCAGTACTCTTGAAAGTTAGTCAGAATGTATCATGATGATGGCTCATGAGTTTGAAAATGAGTAATGTGGCGTCAACATCTCCAGCCCGAGTCTTTGATTTACCTTGTTTATGTAGTAGAGGACCTATTTTCAGTCTAGTACTCGGGAAACATGGTCAAAATGGTTTTCTTGATGGTATCTCGGTGGAGATCGAAAATGGGTCATGTCGGGTCAAAAACTAGGTTACGAGGTGAAATCTGTTGAAAACTAGTTGGAGTGTTTGTCTTATTGATATCTCACATGGGTTTAAAAATGGTCATGTCATCTCAAAAATAAGTCACTAGGCCAGATCTTTGAATAATATTGTTTGTGTAGCATAGGTCCCGTTTTCAGTTCGATACCCATGCAACTTTGTTAGAATGCTTGTCTTGATAATATCTTGGATCAGTTTGAAAGTGGGTCACGTCGGGTCAAAAACTAGGTCACTAGGGCAAATCTAAGAAAAATCCTGATGTTCGAATGCCCCTTTTCGCATTTTGCAGGCTAAATGATGTCTTGTTTGGTACAATGCATCACTGAGATGCATTAAGTTCCCTTTTGGTAGAGCGCGCTTCATTTGTAAATTGACGCGATAGACTCCTAGAACAATACTATAATAATGTCGATAGGGAAAGTCAATTATAGGTTTCGAAGAAATGTATCGAGTAAGCAGTGTTATTTTTATGCTCCCCGAAGGGCGAGCATATAGTCGCCGCTTCGTCTGTCCGTCCGTCCTTCCTTCCGTCCGTCTGTCCGTCCGAAGCGATTTCTCCACAACTCTTGGACCAAATTGGATGAAACTTCATATATGAACTCCTTAGGGTAATGCGCCGATTTAGTTTTCCCGGATTTTCAATTTGACCCCGTGTCATGGAAAAAGGGGGCTTAATGCAAAATTGCAATTTTTACCAATATCTCATTCAGTTTTTGTCAGAATATCATGAAACTTCATGGTTATATTCATGGAAAGTTTTAGCATGTGCCCTTGCTATTTTTAATCCGGGCATTTTTTAAGTTGACGTTCTGTCATAGAAAAAGGGGGCTTCTTGCAAAATTCCAATTTGTACTAATATTTCATTCAGCTTTGGTCAAAATTTCATTACACTTCATGGTTATATTGTTTTTTCAAAGTTTCACCATGTGGTCTTGTTATTTTATATATGTGTTTTTCAATTTGACCCTCTGTCATGGAAAAAGGGGGTTTCTTGTAAAATGAAAAAGGGGCCCTAATGCAAAATTGCAATTTTTACTAATATCTTGTTCACTTTTTGTCAACATTTCATGGTTATATCTTGTTTAAAAGGTTTAAACATGTGCCCTTTGTTTTTGCAATCTATGAATTATTAATGCGCAAATACGTCTTTCCTGGTTTCTCAAATTAAGGCTGCATCACGGAAAAAGGAGACTTCATGGAAAAAATTGTTTTTCACTAGGTTCTCCTTTATCAGTGCTCAAAAGTTTGTGAAATTTCAAATCTGAACTTGTTGAAACGTTGCCCAGGTACCTCTCTTCCTTTTTCTCAATTTCAGGCTGCGTCTCGGAAATAGGGGGCTTCATGTAAAAAATTGTTTTATGTAATATTTAATAGATGACTGCTCAAAATTTTATGAAATTTCAAATTTTGAATTATTATTAAAAAATGCCACAAACCACACACCGGTTGTATTTATTGCAATGATCCAATATTGTCTTATGGGAAAAGGGGGCTTAAAGGGGGCTTATTGTCCTCTACAAGTTTGTTATTTGGCTATCTCTAAGATAGTAATTGCCTTTTCACTTCAAATTTTGGGGGGCATGAACAGGTTCTTCTAGGATAAAAGAAGTGAATTTATATCAATTTCTTATATTTTATGACAAGCACTTGTTCGGGGAGCATAACCCGTCTCTGACGGCTCTTGTTTTTTAAAGGGGGAGGGGCGTTAACGTGTTTACTACTGTTAGAAAACCAAAACAAAATACATAGAAATGTGCAGTTTCTGCAATATTCAAGATTAGATTATTTACACCAGAAATTATCACAATAAGACCAAACTGGATGCTCTTGATCTACGCTAGCCATGAGAGCACATATTTGACTGATAGTCTCCTACAGCCAACCCTATCGTCTTGCTAGAGAGCACCTTTTAACTCTTCCACACGACAAAATTTCAGACTGGTCCAAAGTGAAAGCATTTGCAGATGACAAAAAATATGTGAGTGAAGAATCAAAGTTTGATTTGGGAAGGATAGAAAACATTGTAGGAAAAGGAGAAAATGCTGGTTACCAGCATTTTCTCCTTTTCCTACAATGTTTTCAAAAGGCTTCTACCTAAGGGTCGTCAATAGTCGCTTTACCACACGACAAAATTTTAAACAGATCCAAATTTGAAGCATTTACAAAGGACATATTAAATGTGGCACAAGTAATTGGTTTTATCTGTAAAATAAAACAGTGTGGGAAAAGAAGAAAATGCTGGACACCAGCATTTTCTTCTTTTCCCACAATGTTTTCAAAAGCTTTCTGTCTCAGAGTCGTTAAAACTCGAGACCGTTTGGTAAAGGGTAAAAAGCCTTCTCCCGATACATAAGGAGAAATAGGCTGTAATGGGTAAATTCTTGTAAGTGTACTCAAAATATATGCACTCAATTTTAAGCTTAGGCCTATTAATTTTTCTCAGTTTTTTTTCATTGAAAATTTATAAAGACGGCAACAGACAAGAAACGTGTGGTCTTCTCTTACTAACCACACTTGGGTACTGCATGATCTAACTGCATTCGAAATTACCTTGCCATGAAATGGTTGTTACTTAATACAGAATAACTAGAAAACTAGGTATAAAGACAAGAACGCTAATGATTTATCAGTTACCCTTACGGAAATAGTCTTACAGGGCTAGAACTCGAAATCTTCAGAATCAAAGGCTAGCAGTGTAAACGCATATCCCTGAAAAATTAAAGAAAAAATAAAAAAATAATTTAATAACAAGCACGAAGAAATATTGCAAAGATAACAGCTCTACTGTCAATGTAAACTAAAACCTCAACTGTAAAGCTGAAGTATGGGGATTGTGAAATCCCGGTAAAACTGAAAGAGAAAAATAATGTTTTTTTTTTTAAGTTGCTGATAACATGTGCAAGGCAGGTGGGATGATAACGTGACCTTTATCGTTGTGCAATCTGGAGTATATTTTAGGGCATTTTTTTTTAGTTTTTTTTTCCACGAAATTTTGGTATAATTGAATTTCTTCCATTACCTCATTGAAATAAGTTTTAGACTCATTTTCAAAAAAAATATTGGAGGGATGAAAACTTCATCCAAACGATAAAACTTAAGACTTATCCGAATTGAAAGCATTTGCAGATGACATTTTTACGTAGCTCAAAAGATAATATCTGCCTTTGAAATGTGGCAGGAAACATTGTGAGAAAAGGGAAATGGTATTACAAGCATTTTCTCCTTTTCTGCTATGTTTTCAACAGTTTATTTTCTCAAAGTCGTTAAAACTCGGAATTGTGTGGAACAGGGTCAAACAATTACTTGGCTGATACACCAAAACTACCACCTATGCAAAGCAATAGCGTTTTTTTTTTTCTTTAAATAAAGGCTTACAGTCTTAAATGTAGAACAAGAAACCAAACGCCAACAGAATGATGGATTGGTTTTCATGTGTTCATCGTCGTCGAACTTATTAAACGTTTTAGCTCACCTGAGCACAACATGCTGAAGGGGAGCTTTAAGGATCACCCAGTGTCCGTCGTGCGTCCTGTGTTGTGTCATCAACGATTCTTTAAAAATTTACAGAATTTGATTCCATCGAAAACTCTGGTTGCCATGGTAACCAAAATGAATTTTCTAAGAATTTATTTAAAAGTCTTCTTCTCTGAAATCGTTTTTCAGATTTTGATATAGTTTCACAGAAATGTTCCTCGGGTGACCCTTTTAAAAACTATTTGCGGAAATTTTGATAAGTCAAAAATTATTTGCAGAATTAGATTCCATTAAAAACTCTGGTTGCCGTGGAATTTTCTAGGAGATTCTTTAAAAATCTCCCTTTCTGAGGCCGCTTGTCAGATTTTGAAATAAATTTACTGAAATATTCCTTGGGTGACTTTTTTCAAAACTTGATAGCGAAATTTTGATTCGTCGAAAGACATAGATAGGGTGTGGCGGGAGAAGGACTCTTTTTACTGTATGTGCATAAAGAAATTCTTTAATCGAGAGAGATTAGTAAAAGTTGTAAGAACTTGTTTCTCAGTCTAAGTAAGATAAATATATTTCTAAACTTAACATAAGAAAGTCTTTGAAATGCTTCTTTTATTTAACTGCAGATCAGATTTTGAAATAATTTCACAGAAATGTCCCGTAGATGCCCCTTTTGAAGAAATGTTAGCGATATTTTGATTTTGAAACAAGGCTGTGGTGGTAAGGGGCGACTATTTGTACGATACTGACATGAAGAAATTCTTAAAATTCTTCTTCTGTGAAACCACTGGTCAAATTTTGAAATGATTTCACAAAAATGATCCTTTGATGCCAAATTATGCCCATTTTTAGACTTAGAATTTTAACTTACTATCCAGCACCTAACAGCCAATTTTTTTGCACCCACATCCAGTGCGCTTGTTCTTTTTATTGAAAGCATTTGCAGACGACAAAATAACAGTTACGAAAAATGGAAATTTGTTCTGGGAAGGGTAGAAAACATTGTAGGAAAAGAAGAAAATGCTGGTTACCAGCATTTTCTCCTATACCTACAATGTTTTCAAAAGGTTTCTTTCTCAGGGTCGTTAAAAGTCGTCAGTAGTGATGTCAGAGCACCAGCTGCCCCTTCGTGAGGAGGAGGAGGAGGAGGTTGAGGTGGAATGACCTTAACCGCCGCCATTTTGGACGTCCTTCAGGTCATCAGGTGATATCAGGACTAAAAATAGAGCTAAAAATCAGGTCAAAGCGTGTTTTCGACGTGTCATTACTAAAAATAGGTGTAGATGGAAGCATGTCGGTGCATGTTTTCGGTTGATTCTTGAAATAGATGACCTATTACCGCGTGACGTGAGAATGGTGGGTCATACGTGATTGGGTTGACATGTGTCAGCGTTAAACGTCTTTTCAAATTTAGCGCTCATTTTGTAGCTTATGTATGAGCCCATATCGTGTGTACCATAGCGTGACACCTACCTATCACCCCTTTACCCGATGTTAAACATTCTAAAGGCAGGTGACGTTACTAAGCGTAAAAAAAAATATTTTTTGAAAACATTGTGACAAAAGAAGAAAATGCTGGTGACATGATAAAACATGATCAAACTCAGGAACGGTCATAACGAACGGTTTTCAGTTAACATTATGGCAAAAGGAAAAATAAAAATAGTGGGTTACAGGTTGTTTACAAACGGCTATTTTTGCGAAAGAAAACATTGAGGCAAAAGGAGAAAAAAAAAATAGTGGGTTACAGGTTGTTTACAAACGGCTATTTTTGCGAAAGAAAACATTGAGGCAAAAGGAGAAAAAAAAGAGTGGGTTACAGGTTGTTTACAAACGGCTATTTTTGCGAAAGAAAACATTGAGGCAAAAGGAGAAAAAACGACTCTCTCTTTTCTCCCCTTCTGTGGTAAAGCATTTCTTGAAAACATTGTAACAAAACGCCTGAGTTTCACACCGCTCCAAACTGAAAGCACTTGCAGACGACAAATGTAACTCAAAATTTGAAAATCTATTTTCCAGCAGAGTTCAAACATTGTGGGAAAAGAACAAAATGCTGATTCTTTACATAACGACGAAATTTCAGGCCAGTCCAATTTCAAAGCGATCGCAAATGACAAAATAAATGTTACCCAAAATAGAAACTTGTTTTCCATCAGGGTACAAATATTGTGGGTGAAAGAGAAAAATGCTGGCTCTTTACCTAATGACAAAAGAGTCATACGTGATGAAGGTTGCCACGTGTCAGTGTTAAACGTCCTCTCATTTCAAATTTAGCGCACATTTTGTAGCTTATGTAAGTCCTTGTGTACCAACCCGTGACACCTACCTATCACCCCTTTATCCGGTGTTAAACATTTCAAAGGCATGTGACGTTACTAACAAAGATGTTTATTTGAAAACATTGTAGCAACAGAAGAAAATGCTGGTGACATCATAAAAGATGATCAAACTCACGAACGGTCTTAACGATGGGTTATTCGTTAACATTATGGCAAAAGAAGAGAAATAGAAAATAGTGAGTTACGCGTGGTTAACAAACGCCCATTTTCGCGAAAGAAAACATTGCGGCAAAAGGATAAAAAAAAAAAAAAACACGACTCTCTTGTTTCTCCCGTTTCTGTCTAACTGTTCCATCTCCTCTCCCAAGTGACAAAACTTTAGACTATAACCAAATTCATAGCGTCTGCAGCTGTGTGTGCGTAGAAAAAAACGTTTGCAGACAAACATTGTGGCAAAAGACTAAAATGTTGGTGACATAGACAATCAAACTAACGAATTGTAAAGCATTTCTGGAAAACGATGTAACAAAACGACTGAGTTTCACACCATTCCAAACTGAAAGCACTTGCAGACGACAAATGTAACTCAAAATTTGAAAATCTATTTTCCAGCAGAGTGCAAACATTGTGGGAAAAGAACAAAATGCTAGCCCTTTGCCTGATGACAAAATTTCAGATCGGTCCAAGTTCAAAGCACTTGCAGACGACAAAAGAAATGTAACTGAAAATTTGAAGTTTCTTTTCCAGCAGTCTGCAAACATTGTGGGAAAAGAACAAAATTATGGTTATCAGCACATTTTCTCCATTTTCCACGAAATTTTCAAAAGGCTTCTATACCAGAGCCATACAACAAGGGATTGGTTAAGAAAGGGTTAAATCGTCCTACATCTCACTAATATTTCGGTTGCCCTTGGAAGTACTTTTAAAAAAGCGCGCGAAGCTAAACTGGTGGATGTGACAAAGCGAAAATAAACGATGTCTGGCGTGCGCGCCAAAGTATTGGCGGGCTTTTTTTTTTTTTACCAAAATGACGGGGTAGCCTAAAATTCATGCATGGAAATTGAGCGGGATGTGTGTGTGCTTATAAAATAGCTAGGCTCTCCTTGGGGATTTATTTTAGCCCGGTGTCTTGTGAGCCTGAGTGGTCTAGTAAATTTATACAAATAACCTTACCCATATTTTGGAATTTTACGTTGAGTTTTAGTCGATGTTTAGCAAACCTTACTTTTGAAAATAAAATCCAAAGTGTTTAATGTGGAGTTAGGTGAAAGATGGAATTATACGCATAGTGAATATTGGATCTTTATGGCTCGAGTTTCTCTAGATCTATAACGAAACTATTTTGGATTTATTGTGTTTGTGTTTGTATTATGTGACTTGCTAGATTTGTATGGAATAATACGCATTGGATCTTTATCAGTCGACTTCCTCTGGATCTATAACGAAACTATTTTGGATTTACTGTGTTTGTGTTTGTATTATGTGACTTGCTAGATTTGTATGGAATTATAAGCATTGGATCTTTATCAGTCGACTTCCTCTGGATCTATAACGAAATTATTTTGGATTTATCATGTTTTTTTTTTTTTTGTTTTGATAGTCTGTGACTTTTGCTGGATCTGTGGTGATATATAAAAATATGTGTTAAGTCTTGTGTGGCCAGAATCACACAGCTACTCCGTGTCTTCTGTGAAACATTTACTCGACTTTGGATTATTATTTTTTCTTAAACATGGTGGAAACACTTTTGGAAAGAACCATTCTACTGACTTGAGACTCACAATTACAGGTTAGTCAAGTTTTAGCCAGCACAAACTATCTGTGTATCACCAGAACAAATGAGATCTGTTGTTTATACCTTTGTCTGCCTATCTGTCTGCCTGTCTGTCCGTCTGCCTATCTGTATGTCTTTCTGCTTGTCTGTCGGCCTGCCTGTATTTCTGTCTGTCTCTCTACCCGCATGCCTACCACCCTGTCTTTATCTCTCTCTTTTTCTCTACCTCTCAATTTTTCTGTCTGTCTGATTTTCT
Source organism: Tridacna crocea (assembly GCA_943736015.1). Taxonomy (NCBI): domain Eukaryota; kingdom Metazoa; phylum Mollusca; class Bivalvia; order Cardiida; family Cardiidae; genus Tridacna; species Tridacna crocea. The sequence goes on from OX031063.1 coordinate 51,835,880, forward strand.
CTCTTCTCCTTTTCTGTCTATCCTACTTTCTTTCTTCTTTTCTATCTGCCTGGCTTTCTCTTTTGCCTGTCCCACTATCTCTCTATCTGACCCTATTTCTCACTGTCTTGTCTTTCTGTCTGTCCCTCTACCCGCATGCCTACCACCCTGTCTCTCTCTTTTTCTCTACCTCTCAATTTCTCTGTCTGTCTGACTTTTTCTCTTCTCCTTCTCTGTCTATCCGACTTTCTCTCTTCTCCTTTTCTTTCTATCCGACTTTCTCCCTTCTTCTTTTCTATCTGACTGGCTTTCTCTTTTGCCTGTCCCGCTGTCTCTCTATCTGACCCTGTTTCTCACTGTCTTGTTTTTCTGTCTGTCTCTCTACCCGCATGCCTACCACCCTGTCTCTCTCTTTTTCTCTCCCTCTCAATTTCTCTGTCTGTCTGACTTTCTTGTCTCTCTACCCGCATGCCTACCACCTTGTCTCTCTCTTTTTCTCTACCTCTCAATTTCTCTGTCTGTCTGACTTTTTCTCTTCTCCTTCTCTGTCTCTCCGACAATCTCTCTTCTCCTTTTCTTTCTATCCGACTTTCTCTCTTCTTCTTTTCTATCTGACTGGCTTTCTCTTTTGCCTGTCCCACTGTCTCTCTATCTGACCCTGTTTCTCACTGTTTTGTTTTTCTGTCTGTCTCTCTACCCGCATGCCTACCACCCTGTCTCTCTCTTTTTCTCTCCCTCTCAATTTCTCTGTCTGTCTGACTTTTTCTCTTCTCCTTCTCTGTTTATCCGACTTTCTCTCTTCTTTTCTTTCTATCCGACTTTCTCCCTTCTTCTTTTCTATCTGACTGGCTTTCTCTTTTGCCTGTTTCTCACTGTCTGTTTCTACCTCTCAGTTTCTCTGTCTCTCTATCTGACTATCTTCTCCTTATCTGCATCTGTTTCTCGATCTGTGTGTTTCTATCTGTCTGTCTGTCTCTTTTTCTCTCTTTCTCTACCTCTCAGTTTCTATGTCTATCTGACTTTCTTCTCTGTTTCTCACTGTGTCTCAACCTCTCAGTTTCTCTCCTTGTGTGTCTCTCTGTGTGTCTGTCTGTCTGCCTAGCTGCCTGCCTGCTTCTCTCTCTCTCTCTTTCTCCGCCTGTCTGTCTATCTCTTTAATTTTTTCACCTCCCTCTCAAGAAGGACCTCACCATTAAAGCATGTAAAGGTTTCCTACCTGAACGAAATGTCCACCTGAAGTATTCGATTCTAAACCTGTGCAGCATGTTCTTGTCTTACCATGCATTTTCAAAACTGAATTTCTCGGTATTTAAACAGAATTCCAGCTTGAAAAAAAAAATAATTAACATGGCAAGACAGCTTAATTTTCAAATCTTTGTTTCTCAATAGAAAGTCGTAATCCTTGCACATTTAAACACAGTCACGAAAAAAAAAAAATCCAGCAAGAAATAAATCTCGTTTGATTATATCCAGGTTTTTTTTTAGTCCACATTATAACCACAAAGTACATGTATCTGCGTATAATTCACATAACGTTACACTTACCTGGTTTTGGGGGTTAAATATTTTCTACATGTAGTCCGTAGCCTTGACAACGGAGATAAAATTCAATTGTAGCTTAGTGACGCGTTTAAAGGTACCGCGTCACATTAAAACATGCGAAAACGCCTCTAGTAGCACCGAGGAAATCAAAATTTGAGTTTTGGAAAATCTTTTTTTTTTTTTAAACGATGTCTTTTTATGTTCGATATTCTATATCACACAATACGTTGCGGGTATGGGTGAATATTTTTTCTTTACTTTAGACTTACGAAAGTAGCGAGTTCACTAAAATCACATCATGTGTAATCAAAGCGCTGAAAGTTCCGAGTGTGATATGTTTACTGATGAATGCAATGTGGCCATATCAAAGCACTGACTGTACTGAATGTATTATGTTTCCAAAGGTGTGAATTTTTGTAAGATCAAAGCACTGTAAGTACCGATGTTTCACAATGACATACAATCATAGTACAGAAAATAGCGAATGTTCAAATCAAAACACTGAAATACCCAATGTAACATTGCGACAATTCTCGGTGTCTGCTACAGATGAATTTACAAGTTAGAAATTGAAGATTAATTTATTTTTATTTCAGAGAATGTCTGTCTGCCGATGGTGTGGGGCGTTCTTTAATGAACCCAATCAATTGAACGACCATGAAGAAGTACACAAGTTGATAGATGGTTTAGGGGGATATATGACTGTAAGTTTACGTGACTAGAATATCTGAAATGTAACCACATTGGTTCAGGAATTTTCTTTTAGCACAATATTTAAACAATTTTAATGGTAATCATTTTAAAATGAACTGCAACTCAGTGCTTTGCAAGTAACTCCCTACTCTCCCTGTCAGTCAGTCAGTCTCTCTCTCTCTCTCTCTCTCTCTATCTCTCTCTCTCTCTCTCTCAGTGAATGTGTGTATTTAATAAATGTTTTTTATTTTTGTATACTTCTAGATACCTGCTGATCCCTCTCAACAAATATGCCACAGTGAATACTCGACAAAATCTTCTCTGGAACGACACGTAAATACAGAGCACACAGGTCAAAACTATCAATGTTCCATGTGTCACAAAAGTTTCAACAGGCTGGATAATAAAAATCGTCATGAGAAAACTTGTTCAGAACGCCATGTAATTACAGATCACAATGGTCAAAAGTATCATTGTTCCACGTGTCACAAAAGTTTCAACAGGTTGGATAATAGAAAACGACACGAGAAAACTTGTACATACACAGGCCATGTCTGTCCGACATGCAACAAACGCCATTCCACGGCAGATGGTCTGCGCAGACATCTTCAGTGCCATGGGAGAGAACATGCACCTTCAAAACAATCGACCGTCACTCGTCCCCCTCAGAGTTTGAATTCCATAACGACGAGTCACAGTTCAGTTGCGCCCTCTGAACCTTCAACTCGCTCCTCATTTCGATGTCGGCGTTGTACACGATCATTCGAGAATCGCCGTGACCTATATTTACATGGAATGCAGGAGCACTACCAAGTCGGCGGTGCTTTGCAACCACGCCCCTGGAATAATGCAAATGCACCTTGGATCCGAGAAGGTGAAGACCAACAGCTACGGGAAGTATATGAGGCTAATGCTCCATTGATTTTAGAGCCTCATAACCTTGGCCCCGTTCGCTCTGTCTATAACTTTCCTATAGACAATGATATCACACTTGTCCAGCTTATGGGTTTTGCCGACAACATATACAACAGGGAACAACGAGCCTTTCGTCTTAACATTGTATTTGGAGTGATTCTACAACACCGAGAGACGGGACAATATCGATATTTTGTGCCGTATAATAATAACGGTATTTTTGAACGTCCCTTCTACGTATCAAAAAGGGCGGATTTAAATCGTTTGCGCTTGCGCCTTCGCAGACTGGAAATTATTGAGGAACTTTTGCGCCACAGACCAGACACCAAATGGATTCCTGTGTTAATGACCAACGTACATTATATCATTTTCAACACCAATTACCCGATAGGTCAAGGCCAGTTGCCTGATTACCTTTTAAAGAAGGATTGTATCTACCCATTGGTGAAAAATCGACATACGGGCAAATCGTACACAGACAATCTGTGCGCTTTCCGATGTTTAGCTCTACATCGAGGTCACGACATCAAATCCATCGAAGGTCCTGCTCAAGATTTCTATAAACAGTGGTCCGACCAACCAACGAGAGAATTTGAAGGCTTAAACTTCGAAGATTTTCCAAGCTTTGAAAGATTATTCCTTGTCAATTTAGAAGTCTACAACTTGACAGAGGACGGTTTTGCCCATTCCGTTTACAAATCTAGGGGTCAACAAGGTTCCACCATGTACGTTAATCTCTACCAGAATCATTTGTCTTACATTCGCGATTTTGCCATCTATGCCAAGAAATACCAGTGTAAAACCTGCGACCGTCATTTTGATAGATCATTCAATTTACATCGACACCAACGGTCTTGCGACAAGAAGACGCATTTCGTATATCCCGGGGGATTTTACCAGTCCACAGAATCTATTTTCGAAAAATTGGAACAATACGATATCCATGTTCCGGAAAAGGAGCGATTTTTTCCCTGGTTTATCTGTTATGATCTGGAGGCTTTGTTGGAACCAGTTGATGACCGCCCGACCATTATGCTGCAATGGACACAGAAACATATACCCGTCAGCGTGTCCATCTGTAGTAACGTCGAGGGATATACGGAACCTACATGTATTGTAGAGGAATCTCAAGACAGATTAGTGGGAAAAATGGTCGGTAAGATGAAAGACCTTGCCAGTCGCGTCTTAGAACTGGCCGAAGACAAGTGGGGATGGGTGTTAGAGGCCATCGACGAACAGTTACGTCATCAAGAGAACGATGACGTAGAATTAAATGATACTGAAGACTGGTTAGAAGAAGAAGCCGGGGAAGACGATGCACCAGAATTTACCAGCGAGAAAAACCATCCATTGAGAAAGTTGTACGGTCAATTTGAGGGATACATGTCTCAAGTTCCCGTTTTGGGGTTCAACTCGGCCAAGTACGACCTCAATCTTATCAAACAAAGTATAGCAAGACACCTAAACATGCACGATGAAGAACAGAAGGGAACATTCGTTGTTAAGAAATGCAATGCGTATGCCTGTATTGCATCGGATCAGTTAAAATTTCTGGACATGTCACAGTTTCTCGCAGCTTGCTCCTCGTATGCCGGGTTCTTGAAAGCTTTTAACGTGGAAGAGGCGAAAGGCTTTTTTTGTTACGATTGGTTTACTAGCATCGAGAAGTTACATTATCCATCCTTGCCGGATCATAAAGACTTTTACAGTGCCCTGAAAGGTTGTAACATCAGCGCAGAGGACTACCAATTTTGTCAGAAAGTGTGGGCTGACAAGAAGATGTCTACGTTTAAAGACTTTCTCGTCTGGTACAACAATCTAGACGTGGGACCTTTTGTCAATGCTGTAGAACGTTTCCAAAAGTTTTACTTTGACAAAGGCCTCGATGTTTTCAAAACGGCCATTTCCGTACCAGGTATTGCCAGACAGCTGTTGTTTAGGTCTGCCCGAAACCAGCATGCTAACTTTGCCCTTTGTGACCAAAGCAACAGCGATCTTTACCAAACTATCAAACAGAATATTGTAGGTGGGCCTAGTATCATATTCACACGTCATCATTGCGCAGGGAAAACCCGGATACGGGGAGGGAAACTTTGCCGGACCATTCTTGGATTCGATGCAAATGCACTCTATCTACAAGCTATAGGAAAACCTATGCCAGTAGGTCCTTTTGTGCGTAGATTAGCCAACAACGACTTCCGACCCGAAATACGAGATAAATACATGGCTGCATATTACTGGATGGATTGGCTTATTCATACGCATGGTTTAAACATTCAGCATAAATTAAATTCGGGACGAGAAGTCAAAATAGCGCAATTCCCAGTCGATGGTTATGTTCCCGCTACTAGTCCTGGAGGAAAAGCAACCGTCTTCCAGTTCCACGGATGCTACTGGCACGGACATCTTTGTTCCGTCACAAAAGGGATCAGAGACAAAACATGGAAGGCAACAAGATCCCAGAAATTCAACAAAACCAGAAAAACTACGGCCTTTCTAAAAAGGGACCATCAAGTTATTGAAATATGGGAATGTCAGTTTCGCGAGTACTGTCGAAAGAACCCGACGATCTACGATTTCATCGATTCCATGCGCCCTGGTTTTTTCCAAAGACATAAAGGCAAAATTACGGAGAATGACATTCTCCAAGGTGTTTTTGAGGAAGAATTATTCGGTATGGTGGAGGTCGACATTGAGGTACCCAAAGAATGGCCATGGTATTTTCGACACCCAAGTTTGACACCCTACCAGTATTTTCAGGAAATGTCTCCTTTGTTTTGCACGACTGACATCCCATTTGAAGCAATCGGCCATCATATGCAGGATCATGTGAAGGCTTATAATTTGCCCCAGGTAACCCGACGATTGTTGGTGGGAGGTATGAAGGGGAAACAAATGCTGATTGCCACACCCCTTCTCAGATGGTACTTAAAACACGGCATGGTCGTCACTAAGATCTATCAAGTAGTCGAATTCCAAGCCCAGCGTTGCTTCAAAGATTTTGTACAAGAAGTTAGCGACGCCCGTCGTCAAGGGGATGTTAACCCAGATACAGCCATTATAGCAGAAACCATGAAGGTCATCGGGAATTCCGGCTACGGCTCCCTGATCATGGACAAATCTAAGCACCGAAACATACAATATATTCAAGGTGAAAATGAAACTTGCCTGAAAGTAAACGATCCCTTATTCCGAGTTGTAGACTGTCTGGATCCCGAAGAACAGTATTACGAGATAGAAATGGCCAAACGCAAAATCAAGCTGGATTTGCCCATTCAGCTCGGGTATTTCATCCTGCAGTATGCTAAGCTCAGGATGCTTGAGTTTTACTACAATTTCATGCTTGAATACGTAGAAAAATCGGATTTCCAGTGGTGTGAGATGGACACGGATTCAGCTTACATGGCCATTTCAGGGTCAAGCTTAGAGCAGGTGATTAAACCGGACATGATTGAGAAATACCGTCATGGACTCAAAAGCTTTTGTACAGATGACGAGATAGAGGCCGATGCACAAAACCACTGGTTTTTGCGCACTTGTTGTAGCAAACATACCAAATACGATAAGCGCACACCTGGTTTATTTAAACTCGAGTATCAAGGTGACGAAATGATCGGGTTGTGTAGCAAAACGTATATTGTGCGAAAAACGAAAACAGTTAGACCTTCTGTAAATCACATTGTTGCCCTTCGTCTTTTAAATCGTGCCAAACATAGAAAGACCAAAATACGTCAACTAGCACCTCTTCGTAAAATCCACGAATTTAAATTCAGTTCTAAAGGAGTCAGCAAACGTCATCTGAAAGCTCCCATGACCAAATTTCGCCATGTGTTAAAGAACCGTAAAGCCGAAAGCAGCTCCAACCATGGATTTCGAGTCAGAGATAACACCATCTACACCTACACCCAGGAAAGGAGAGGTTTCTCTTACTTCTACTGTAAAAGAAAAGTGCTAGACGATGGCATCAACACTATACCTCTGGACATCACGTTATGTCCCATACCCCATCAAGAACAAGAAGTCAACGACCAAGAGCTCATTGATATGTTAGCCACTAATTTCGAAGATTAGTTCTTTAAGAAGGCGGCTCAATAGTTACACACAACCATTAGCAAAATGTATCCCTTTCCGGAATGTACTTCTATCGCTGTGTCGGGGGCCACCATGAGTGGCAAATCGTTTTGGACTTTTCGCTTATTGAGGGAGAAAGAGGATATGTTTATCTCACCACCAGAAAAGGTGTTGTATTGCTATGGCATCTACCAACCTTTATTTGAGAAGATGGAGAAGGAGTTGCCTTTCGTCACTTTCTATCAAGGCTTACCTAACGAGGACTTACTGCAAAGTTTCGCTTCTACCAACAGTTGCAACTTGGTAATTCTTGACGATCTAATGAGCAACGTCACCTCATCCGTGGAAATGGAAAACCTGTTTGTGAAGGGCGTGCATCATTTACATTTGAGTGTGCTGTATATTAATCAAAACGTGTTCTGCAAAGGAAAACATAGTCGCACGATCAACCTTAACACTCACATTTTTGTTTTGATGAAAAATCCCAGGGACGTATCGCAACTGCAGTGTTTGGCTAGACAAGCCTTTTTGGGTAAAAGCAACTTCCTGATGGAAGCTTATAAAGATGCCACTTCGAAACCTTACGGTTATTTGGTATTGGACTTCTCCCCAGGCACCATAGACGATTATCGAGTGAGAACCAACGTTTTTCTATCGGAGGATACTGTAATATACCAGTCAGTATGAAGAAAATGATCTTGCTACCTTACGATCGTTATCAACGTTTGCTATCAGCCAGCGAGTCTCCGACTGAAGGCTTTAAAACACATGCTGTTCAACCCTTTTCAAAAAACTATGTTGAAGAAAAAGAAAACGACACAAAAAGAAGCGAGAGGAGTGAGCTTGAGGACCGAGGAAATACTTTAGCATCATTGCTGCCTTATTTTTCAAAATCTATTCGAAATCAGGTGCAAAGCCTTCTTACTTATATTCAGCCACACGTCTCATGGAACTCGAAAGGAGAAGTGATTTTAAAAGGTACCCTGATACCTGGTTCTAACATCGTCGATCTGATCAAGGTGCACATGAAGGACTATAAAGACTTTCGACCCGTGGGCAAAGATGCATTCGGTGAGCTCCTGATTGAGCTCAATGTTCCGACGAGTTTGCTAGCAGCGAGCGCGAGACATCAGATAGGCAAAGGTACTTTACCACCTCCCCCGGGTATCCCCGTCAAAAGAAAAGTTCCAGAGAAAATTGTGACTGGAAAAGTAAAATGGTTTCGACTGTAAACTACGACGATTATCTAGCGAGTATCTATTACGACCCTTCCCATGCTGGAGCTTATGGTGGGGTAGAGAAATTATATAGAGCTGTTAGAAAAGATGGTAAATTTGTTCTTGGACGATCAAAAATTCGTAACTGGCTGTTAAAGCAAGAAGATTACGCCGTACATCGAGAAACCAGATCGAAATTTAAGCGACGGAGGGTAGTGGCTCCTTTTGTGGATTATCAGTGGGATTTGGACACCGCAAACATGGTTTTCTACAAGAAAGAGAATGCAGGATATGCGTATTTCGTCTTAGCAATCGATATTTTATCGAAATTTGTATGGACGGTTCCTCTACGCAGCACTACAGGGCAAGAAATGGTGGAAGCTTTGAGACAAATGTTTGCTACTGGACGGAGACCGAGTCATATTAGGAGTGACCAAGGAACTGAATTTCTCAATAAAAACGTCAAGACTTTTCTCAAAAAAGAAAATGTTACATTTTTCGTGACTCATAACGTGGTCAAGGCCTCCTATGCCGAAAGAGCCATTAAAACGATCAAATCTCGATTGGTTCGTTATATGACGCACAAACAAACAAGGCGGTGGATTGACGTTCTTCCCCAAATCACCGAAAGCTACAACAAGACTTACCATCGTTCTATTAAAAAAACACCAATCAGCGTTAAACCCAAAGACTCTGTGGACTTATGGAAATTACAGTATGAGTCTACTTCAAAACTTGACAACAGTAGGATGCCAGCGCCGATCAAATCACTCGGTAAAAAGTACAAGATTCGAGGCAAAGCCATTTATAAATATAAAGTAGGTGATCTCGTGCGAGTGTCTTTTATACGCAAAGCTTTTCAACGAGAATATGATGAACGATGGTCCCGAGAACTATTTGTTATTAATGGTCGTTTCATGAGTGACGGTATTCCACAATATCGACTGAAAGATTATGCCGGAGAAGTTGTCAGTGGCACTTTTTACCAGAACCAGTTAAAGAAAGCATATGAACAGGCGAGCTACTTCATCGAAAAAGTGATTCGTAATCGCACTCGAGCTGGGCAAAAGCAAATGTTAGTACGCTGGAAAGGTTGGCCATCTAAATTTGACTCGTGGGTTAATGCAGAAGATATTGACGATTTAAAAGGAGCTGTAATTGATTGAATCTGAACATTAAATATGGCAATGTGGATTCGAAAACATCTACCTTTACTTTCATTATTGGTTGATTCTCCAGACGATCAAAAAGTGGCGATTGTAAAGACTTTAACATCTACACAACTGAGGGCCGTGCAAGAAGCCATTTACAACGTCCTTAAAGGGAACTGTCCTATTAACGACAAACTTAAGAAGAAGTTGGAGCACCACAAAATCAATATTCGTCGACTTGTGTCTAAAGATCTAACTCGTCAGCAGCAACGGCGACTTCTGGTAAAACACAGAGCAATTTTGCCTCTGATCCTGAAACCTGTGATCGAGTTTCTATCGACGACATAATAGCGATTACCTGTGCTCGCAAGTGATTTCAGAACCCGGCTTTTCCTGCTGTGATGGAGCACTATATGTATGTGCAAAGTGACGAGAGCAATGTCTTTTTCGAGGATAATACAACAACGAAATTTAGAATTCAACTCAAGTTTCCTCTTTTCTTGCCTGGTCTTTGGAAAGTTGCTCTGGTTGAATTTCATGCTACCGAAAACGCCAGAGTTTCAAAAATAACTGCCGACGAAGGACTCTACATTTATTCGGATTTATGTAAAGGAAGTATTGTCTATGGGGAACAACGTGCCCTCTTAAGACGTCTTGAGAAGAATGCAAGAAACAAATGGGATTACATATTGGACAACCCCTTCTACCTCGACGTAACCAAGAACGAAATCAGAGACTTCGAAATCTATATAAAGCGTGAAACGAACGCAGATTCCACACATTTAATGAAACCCCTGCATTTAACACTTCATTTCAAGCGCTATCCATTTTGGTGAAAATGAAACTGTACGTGCCAAACCCTCAACTTTGGGTGGATTTCTTTGATCGCGTCAGCCGAGGTAAAGCCAGCTTACAACAGACTGGGAGAGGACGATTTCCTAGTGTCATTGAGGTGAGTCCTTCGTCGCACCCAGAAGAAAGGAAAGTCGCTATTAATGCTGTATTGCCTACGGAACAGGTCACTGCACAGGCCAAAGCGCAGCTGGAACGAGAACATATAAATCCAAAACAGGTGGAGAACGCCTTTCAAAGTCTCTCAAGACTTCGTAGGAGTAACAAGAAAAGGAAGGCTAGGGATCCTTCGAGTAGCCAAAATAAACGCAGGAAGACTCAAAAGGATAGAGGAAGGGTGTCACGGAAAAGGGTGAATAAAACCAAGACAAAGCTTTTAAAAAGGAACAAACAGACGGATATCTTCGAAATCAAGTAATGTCGGTGTTTAACGAAACTGAATTCAAAGAGGGCCTCGTGTCGGAGCTCTCTGTTTTTGACTTGCCAAGTACCCAAACAAGCGTAACAGACGTGTACTACGATGAAATTCGCCCACTATCGCAGGTTTCGGATGACAGTCCCTTCGAGTTTAAAATCAGCGGACAAAATTCGATGGATTATGTGGATCTCAAGAACTCTCAACTTTACGTTAGACTGAAAGTGGAAAAAGCAGATGGTACTGCTTTAACGAAAGGGGCAAAAGTCGGACCGGCTAACCTGTTTCTTCAAGCGCTCTTTTCGTCAACAGAAGTCACTCTTCAAAACAAAGCGACGATGAATTGTAACTATAACCCTTACAGGGCTTATATTCACACATTGTTAAACTACGGAACAGATGCTGTCAAAAGTCAGTTGGATACTCAACTTTTTATACAAGATGATGCCGACAGCCCAGGAGTCACTGATCCCTCTGGAACCAACAATGGACTCTTCGAACGTGCTAATACAATTGCCGAATCCAAACGCATCGATTTACAAGGACCCATCTTCCACGATTTATTTTCCATGTCGAGATATTTGTTGAATCAGGTGGATGTCAAAATTAAATTGTACAGGAGCCCGAACAACTTTTGCCTAGTGACCGGCGATGCCAACGACTATCGTATAATTATCGAAGATATCTATATTCTGGTGAAAAAAGTCAGAGTCAGCCCCGCCGTCATCTACGGACACTCAAAAATTTTGGAAAGGCAGAATGCACTGTATCCCTACAATAAGGTCGAGGTGAGGTCAGTGAGTATTCCGACGGGTTCGACCAACTACACCTGGGAAAATATGTTTCAAGGAAGACGACCAAATAAAATCGTCCTTGGATTTGTGAAAAGTAAAGCTGTAAGCGGGGATTACAAAACAAATCCGTTTAACTTTGAGAACTGCACCATACAACAAATTGCAGTTTATAACGATGGTTTACCCGTAGAAAGAAGTGCACTCAAGTTGGACTTTGATGCCGCCGGAGGAACTTCCATCATACGAGGCTACACCAATTTGCTGGTTTCGAGTGGGAAATGGAGAGAAGACGGGGGCAATCTTCTGGACAGAGATCACTATATAAGCGGTTCCACGTTATTCGCCTTTCAGTTGGAACCCAACTTTCCTCAGCACGGAGAATATCTATCATTGGTGAAGATGGGCAATGTGAGGCTCGAAGTTTCATTCAAGACAGCATTATCGGGTAATTTTACTGTTTTAATCTCAACTTGTCGGTATTCTGCATTTTTAACTTCAAATGTAAGCATCATTTTAAGTTTATGTCTGAGATAGTTGCTTGCACATTTATGAAGACACTATCTCGAAGCGCTGAAAGCACTAATCGGACTCTGATGACATTGATTTGTAGAATTGAAAAGTAATCTATCTTAATCCTTTACCTGATAAACCTATGTTAGACTCTTCTAATTTCAAAAGTATGGACAAACGGGGATAAAAGTAACTGAGTTACGAGCAATGTCTCCTTTTTTCCACAATGTTATAAAAAAAAAAAAAAAAAAAAAAAAAAAAAAAAAAACTATTTGTTGTTGATGTGTCAAAATGTGTATGGAACGGGTAAAAGGTTAAGATTACGCCGTCTGTTTAAAAGACATTTTTGTTTTAAATATATTTTTTTGTGTTTCAGAACCCATGAGTTGTATTGTGTACAGCGAAGGTCCTGGATACTTCGAAATAAACCAAGAGAGAGACGTCATTGTACAATTATGAATACTTCACAATTACAATGTATCATTTCCTGCGACCCAGTGTTACACAAACAAACTTTGGGTGTGTTTGCCGCTGATCAGTTACCATGCGTCTTACCCAACAAAGCATGTGGATTAATTGCCAATACCGATGTCAGCAGCAGGCCTGGACAACACTGGCTCGCGTTTTTCATTAGGGACAATACAGTAGAGTGTTTTGATAGTTATGGCCAGGATCCTGGTGTATATAACTCTCTGTTCAGTCTCTGGTTACGTCGGCATGCCAAGACCGTACGTGTGAACCGTCATCGCCTTCAAAGTGAATATTCTAATGTGTGTGGACTTTATTGCGTTTATTTCTTACGGCAAAGATTCTTAGGGAAATGTATGGAAACGATTGTTCAACCATTTATAGAAAGTGCTCCTGTGGTAAATGATCAGTATATAAAAGACTTGTTTTGGCGTGTATATCCTCTTTGTGTAAGGAATGATTTTGTATATAATCAAAGTTGCAAACCAAGCTGCGATGAATTTTCCAACTGAATAAAGTACATAACTATGTTGACTTTATCTGGATTGGAAATTTCATCGTATGTTGTAGACAAACCACGTGACTTCCCTTTGTCTACTCTTAATCTGATAAATCTGAAACACGTTCAATTTCTTTATTCAATTATCTAAAACTTGATACGCAGATTTGATACTTTATCCTGTGTTCTATACATATATAAAACATCAAATCTATTCCAACATCCAGTTATCGTAACTATTTTTAGTGAAGAGACGCACCGTGTGAAGGGGTGAAAGGTAGGTGTCACGCTATGGTACACACGATATGGGCTCATACATAAGCTACAAAATGAGCGCTAAATTTGAAAAGACGTTTAACGCTGACACATGTCAACCCAATCACGTATGACCCACCATTCTCACGTCACGCGGTAATAGGTCATCTATTTCAAGAATCATTCAGTTTGGAGCGGTGTGAAACTCAGGCGTTTTGTTACAATGTTTTCAAGAAATGCTTTACCACAGAAGGGGAGAAAAGAGAGAGTCGTTTTTTCTCCTTTTGCCTCAATGTTTTCTTTCGCAAAAATAGCCGTTTGTAAACAACCTGTAACCCACTCTTTTTTTTCTCCTTTTGCCTCAATGTTTTCTTTCGCAAAAATAGCCGTTTGTAAACAACCTGTAACCCACTATTTTTTTTTTTTTTTCTCCTTTTGCCTCAATGTTTTCTTTCGCAAAAATAGCCGTTTGTAAACAACCTGTAACCCACTATTTTTATTTTTCCTTTTGCCATAATGTTAACTGAAAACCGTTCGTTATGACCGTTCCTGAGTTTGATCATGTTTTATCATGTCACCAGCATTTTCTTCTTTTGTCACAATGTTTTCAAAAAATATTTTTTTTTACGCTTAGTAACGTCACCTGCCTTTAGAATGTTTAACATCGGGTAAAGGGGTGATAGGTAGGTGTCACGCTATGGTACACACGATATGGGCTCATACATAAGCTACAAAATGAGCGCTAAATTTGAAAAGACGTTTAACGCTGACACATGTCAACCCAATCACGTATGACCCACCATTCTCACGTCACGCGGTAATAGGTCATCTATTTCAAGAATCAACCGAAAACATGCACCGACATGCTTCCATCTACACCTATTTTTAGTAATGACACGTCGAAAACACGCTTTGACCTGATTTTTAGCTCTATTTTTAGTCCTGATATCACCTGATGACCTGATGACCTGAAGGACGTCCAAAATGGCGGCGGTTAAGGTCATTCCACCTCAACCTCCTCCTCCTCCTCCTCACGAAGGGGCAGCTGGTGCTCTGACATCACTACTGTCGTCATAGTATGGTAAAAGGTTAAACAAGTAAGACGCGTTATGTGCAATCTGATCTTAACCTATGTCGTATGCAAAGCTTCTTCTGTAGTCGATGGTGCTGAAAAGGGGTCGCAGGTTCGATTCACCGGCTCGACTTATTTCCTCAAAGGATTGATTGTTGTCATTGCGATAGTACCGGTATTCATACTCCATCCCTTTCTCACCGCTAACCATTGTTTCGCCAAAGGTTCTGTGGAAAGGCAGCCAATCGCTTAGGAAGAATTTGGTGCGAGCACAGGTAAAGAGATAACCCAGAAAAACATGGATAGTACAAACTTTCTTCCACGATAACTGTAATAATGTTGAAAACGGCGTTAAAAACCGTTCAAATAAACACAATATGGGAATGAAATACCGGCTGACGTTTAACCCGTTACCACACAATCCCTACTTTTGACGCCCCTGAGAAAGAAGCCTTTTGAAAACACTGTGGGAAAAGGAGAAAATGCTGGTAACCAGCATTTTCTCCTTTCCCTCAGTGTTTTCTCTCCTTCCCAGAACAAATTTCAATTTTTCAGTCACCTTTATTTTGTTGTCTGCAAATGCTTTCAATTTGGACCAGTCTAAAATTTTCTCGCGTGGTAAAGGTTTAAAGAGGAATTAAATGGTAACTGGCTTGCAATACACGAAAAAGGGGCATTCGGACATTTGCGTAAAGTGTCGTCTCGGATCAGCCTGTGCAGTCCACACAGGCTAATTCGAGACGTCACTTTACGACTACATCAGATCTTATGATACAGTAGACTTGCGCAAAACAGAAAATTACATAAATTACATAAAAACGGAAAGCGGACTGCGCAGGCTGATCCGAAACGACACCTTACGCAATTGCCCGAAAGCCCTATTTTGCGTGTTGCAGGCCAGGTAACGTTGCTGAGGTAAGATATTTTTCAAGAAGTTACAAAATGTTCACCCCAGATTCAGGACAAGCATTTTGTTTATCTCCAAAACCAACATCTGGTTTTGTTAAATTCTGACAAGTAGGATAAAACATTATCTGGAGAAAAGTTCGGAGAAAATCTTTTGTCTTAAAGGAGGGTTGTCATTGAAATGCTCTAACTTGATTCATAGATTATTTTGTTTAAATTTTGTTTTTTAGCGTTAAGCTTTGATGCAGGGAAAAGGGGGAAAAAACTACCGTATATCGGGGGGGGGGGGGTTTGCAGGCAGTAAAATTTCGCTATTTTCGCGTGTAGGTCATTTTGGCGGAAATTATATTCGCTAAATATTCCATATAATCTGGAAATCTTTCATTTGATATGACTTTTCAACAGATCTTTACACACATTTAAAAGAAAAGTGTGACATTGAAAGAAATAACCTTGAAAATGCTGGTATTGAAATTAAAAAAAAATGGACAGACTTAACGCGAAAAGCTTACCTTGTATAGAAAGAGTTTTTCGCCAGATACCGCTTATCATCATACTCCTGTTTGGGCAAAGTTGTTTCCCCTTTAGTTTCCCAATTAACTTGTAGTCAAATGGTACTATGAATAGTGAGTAAATAAACCGTCTAGGAAATAGCGGTAGTTTAAAATTCGAATAATTTTTTATCTTATTACATACAAAATCGGAATTACCAGAAAGGAGCACTTTGGAGATTGAAAATACACGACTATCAAGGTTAATCTTGTGATTCCAGTTTTTTTCCGAATTTTGCATCTGCGTCCGATATGTAATACTAGACATACGCATAAATATTTTTGGTAGGTTTGATGCCACCAGATATTTGCGATTTCGCGCAAAATAGAAACATACCAATTAATCCGTGAAAATAAGAAACCTGAAACACTGATCTTGCCCAAACTCGCGAAAATTTAGCTTGGACACGAAAAAAGCCGATATACGGTAATGATGGAATCACGATAAAAATCATGGCCGCCACGGACTTGACATTTGTTTTTCTAGTTACTTTCGATATGGTGCAGCCCGCATTGCTCGAGTGGTAGAGTGTGTGACTTATGAACATAATGTTTCAGGTTTCAAGAAGGTGTGAGTTCGATTCCCACGGCTGGCCATCTAAAACTACCAATAGTCTTTCGGATGACCGATGTCCCGTGTGAAGGTGCTATACACCGAGCACGTTAAATAACCAGGGCCCGTATTCACCAACCATTCTTAAGAACGTTCTTCATCTTATTCTCCTGAATTTTCTACATTTGTATGTAACACAAGTTCTGATTGATAAACCATTCGGTTTAGCCAATCAGAAGTTGTGTTTCTTACAAATTTAGGAAACCTTGTAGAATAAGATTAAGAATATTCTCAAGAATGGTTGGTGAATACGGGCCAAGTTGTAAGTTAGGATGGGTTTTGTCCTGTATCTGCACTTTTTATACGCCCGTCGAAGACGGGACGTATTATGGGATCACCCGTGGCGGGCTGGCGGGCGGGCGGCGTCCAGTTCTTTGTCCGGAGCATATCTCCAAAACTATTTTAGCTAGGGTTATGAAATTTCATGGGTGGATAGATCTCATCGAGGGGGAGTGCAGTGCGCAGGAATCATAAGTCTTGCTTGCTTAATTTTTGAGTTATTGCCCTTTGTTTTTTTTTCATACTTGAATTTTGTCCGGAGCATATCTCCAAAACTATACTACCCAGGGTTATGAAATTTCATAGCTGGATAGATCTCATCGAGGGGGGAGTGCAGTGCGCAGAAATCACAACTCTTGCTCGCTTAATTTTTGAGTTAGTGCCCTTTGTTGTTTTTCATACTTGAATTTTGTCCGGTGCATGCCCCAGCTTTACAACTAGGGGTAAGATGGGCGTATCTTGCGACAATTTGCCGCTCTTGTTCACACTTACTCTGCTAAGCGCGACGCAGAGCGCTTTTGTGGACAATGTAAATCAAGAATAAGTTTGCATTTTACTATCGATTGGAAATTTTCTCTCTCTTTTTTTTTCTGTGCAGCTTATACTCAATATTATGAAAATTGAGTTGCTGTTTGAGGTAGCAGACCCGTAATACTTCTAGTGCAACATGGAATAAAATTTCTTGATACTTGATAAATACGAATTTATACAGATATAATACTTTTGCACATTTTTCACCGACCAGAAATTCCTTTGATGTATATCTTGAAATAAATCATTTGTTGATACTTTCGTTAGTTTCCAGAAAAGAGAGGTAAATATTGTCTCTCTTTCTAATGAGAATATAGTGGTTTTATATTTATATAGAGGATAATCAACTGGTTGTTTTTGATATGAAAAATATCTCACGAGGATGCGTTGTTAGGCGTTGAAAAAACGAGTGCGCAGCACCAGTTTTTTTAACGCCTTACGACGCGTCCGAGTGAGATATTTTTCATATCAAAAATAACCAGTTGATTATTCTATTTATTATATACCTTATTAACATCATTATTTGTAATTTTGCGTTTGAAAGTAGAAAAAAATGTAGTCGAAAAAAAAAGTAGTTCCCAAATTACGTCAGGAAGTGAAAGTGAAAGTTGATAACGTCACTAGTGATGATATCAAAATTTATTACACTGGGAAATTCCAGGATTTCACTGCTAGGTATATAATAAAGTGGAAATAGCTGTTTTCTATTCCGAAGCCTTAAAGTAATAAAACAGTGCTTTGCCTGTTCCCATTTTTTCTACAATTACGCACTTGCGTTTTCTGCGTATTCTGCGTAGTGGACACTGCGTCCCTGTAACATATGTCGAAAATGATTGATCAGACCTCGTCTTGGTATAATCTGTACTTGGTGTAAATAATGAAAGGTGGGCCACTTTTGAATTTTTTAACCCCTCTCCTGCCAAATAAAAACTGTTGACGATCACACAAAAAACATTTTGCTAAATGCACGGGCATTTTGCTGGGCTTATATGACCCAAACTACAGATAAAGCAGCGGAGGGTGTAGAGCAAGATCAGACTGCACGTATGTGCAGGCTGATCTTGCTCTACACTCTCCGCAAAAGTATCCATGGTCGCGATCGGCAGGATAAGAGTTAAACCGTTCAGCGTAAAATCTATAAACCCAGCCTTTTCTGACGGTCGAAAAATACAATCCCCAAAACTCGGGCAGGTTCTAATCTTATCGTTTTGACTAAGCACGCGGACGGTATACGTCTGAGATCACAATGCACGTTCTATGCATACAGATCTTGATCTAATATGTCTGCAATAGCCCTGATTTCGCCTACTTAGCCGCTAAAAATGGTCTTAAGGGTCTATAATGGGTTTAGCCGATTAAAAGTTCTGTTACTTTCACATTGACAAAATTCCAAAGAATATGGACCCAGATTGCGTAGAATGTTCAGTTCAATTTTGATCTATCCGGGCTGTTTTATAAAGACTGTTTATAAAGTGCTCAAACTGATATCTATTTGGTCGTTGTCGAGGAGTACAATACATCTTTAGAACTTCAGAGACGCCCCTTGTTTTTCCCCCGAGAGATCAGATAAAATTGATGTGAATTTACTCAGGATGTGTAACTACAATAAGCGATGATAGATCTACTAAGGTGCAGTCTCTGAGTTGTGTAATCGAATAAGGGGTATAAAGCAATAGATGGACAATATGGCAGTATTACTTGGAGTACTTTGCTTGCTTTTATGTTTCCATGGCAACCGCTGTGAAACACCAGATGACGTTAGTGTGGTCATAGAGGATGGGGCCTCACTTAGTAAACTTGGTGTTCTCTATGACAATCCACTTCTACGAATGTTGGGTAAGGTCTTTCAACATACTGAGGATCTCGTTGGAAAGGCCAAGGACGAAATTTTTGAAGACCTATGCGACCTTCACCCTTGTTCACCTTGGACTGTATGGTCAAAATGTTCAACAGTCGAACATGGTGCGTATGGCATCCAAACCCGATCACGGAAGTGCGGCGTAGATTCGCCATTTTGTATCCAGCCCCGGAACATCGACGAGGAGCCATCTGTGGAGAAAGATATCAAGGTATGTGAGGGGGCTTGTAAAGTTAACTACAATTTCACATCTGAAGGATTTTGCTTCAAGCTTTTCCGCGAAACACTGACCAAAAGCGATGCCGATAAAAAGTGCACATCAGACGGTGGATTTGTCGTCAACATCAATAGCGAGACGAAGTCAGATTCTCTTCACGAGTTGTTGACAGAGGAAGGAGTAACTTCACAAACGATCTGGATTGACGGGCGACGACGGGACATCTACAGTCCATGGGTTTTCCAGTACGGAGATGCCCCGGTTTGGACAAACTGGTACAGCGGGGAGCCAACAGATAGTGGGGACCAGTACTGTCGTGTAGAAGAGAATTCGCCCCGAAAATGGTTCGACCGTAACTGCAACGGACCATACTGGTTCGTATGTGAAATCCCTAACAGGAAATCGTAGAAAGTTCCACAATGGACTGGATGTTAGAAAGGCATATGTATACCTTTGAAAAAAAAAGTTTAAAAAAAAATATATAGAGTTCACTCTTACTGGTGGAGTTTGTATGAAAATTATTAGATCTACATAGAAAGTTCTATATAAATGTTGACGTTTGGTAATGAGTTGAATAGATGTATATTGTATAATGTATATATGTTAACTTTGCTGAATTACGTCGCCTTCCACTTCTCTATTTTCAATAGTCGCATTACATATCACCTTTGCCATATTGTTCTTATAAATTATTACCAAAGAAGTACCAAAAATTCGCATGTTTTCAAAGGCTTTATTTCAAAAAAACACACACACACAAGATATTGACTTCTGGGTGATTTGTCTCCTTTTGCTACAATGTTTTCAAAAGCTTGATACGAAAGTAGTTTGAATATCATATAAACACCAGAAAAATAATTCAAGCTATTCTCTCAACAATAGAATTATTCCAATTTCGCTAAAAAAATGGACAAGATCTTCAATTAAAACAGGTCACGTATAATTTTCAATTACAGAATAGCTTCTTCACTCTCTTTCCCGCTTGATAGTTTCAATTAAATGAAAAATCACGTTGACTACTCTGTTATTTCATCATTGATATTTTGCAAAGTGTACATTGTTTACATTGAAGCAAATAAATGTATTGTATTGTATTGTATAATATATAAAGGTGAGCATATAAAGGGATACATGAATAAAATTATGTAATTGTATTTGATGATTTTTATTACCTGTAATTACGTAACGCTTTTCCAAAATACCATGTTTTAACGTCCTTGTAAAGGAAATTGATTTTGAAAACTTTTGGGGAAAAGTAGAAAATGCTTTTCCCACTAAAGTTTTCTAATCTTTCAAAAATATATATCGTGTACAAATGCGCTGACTTCAGACAATCCTAAAATATTGTCGTTTGGTAAAGAGTTGTATGATAAGGCCTTATTCCACTTAACTGTCTACCAAACGACACTGGAACTTTACACTGGTCCAAATTGGAAGCATTTGCAGGCGACAAAATAAACTTAACTCAAAAATTGAAATTGGGGTTGGAAAGGGTAGGAAACATTGTGGGAAAAGGAGAAAACGCTGGTTTCCAGCACTTTCTCCTTTTTCAACAATGTTTTCAGAAGGCTTCTTTTTCTGGGTCGTACAAATAAGTGATTGGTTGGTAAAGGGTTAACAAGTTAACTGAAAAAGCTGATACTAAAACCCGAATAATATTACTTCCAACATATTCTTTGTACAAAATATATTTCCTTATCGAACAATGTAGATCAAAGATCAGACTGTACGTTCTGTGCAGTCTGATCTTGGACCTTCATCAAGTTCATGAGTCGCTTTTAGCAGCTTAAGGGTTAAAAACAGCGATTAATCAAATCTATATATGGTTGTCGGGATATTATATACTTGCTGTTGAATAAATCTGAAAAAATAACCTTATGTTATACCGATCCTCGGAAAACTTTATTTGGGAAAGCGAGAAAATGATGTAACTACCATTTTGTCCTTTTTCCACATTGATTTCCATCTTTCTAAAGACAAAATTCATGCTTTGAGTCACACTTTATATTCCCTCTGCATGTAGTTTTCATTCAGAAATGACTAAACTATTGCCGTCTGATAAATGTTGATTGATTGATTGCCCAATTGATTGATTGATTGACCGATTGATTGGTTGATTGTACAGAAATATTTAATTTGTCGCCCTCAAATGCTTTAAATGTTATGTATTAAAAGTATCTTATATCAAAGAAATGCTTTTGAATTACATATCAAATGAAAGTTTATTATGCACAGTTGGTAGCTTTCAATTTTGTTCAATCTAAATTAAATGAGTAGAATTTCTAACATTTAGATTAAAGCCACAGTAAAGCCAAAAATTGGTAATTTTCACCGTTTACAACTCGAAAATATATCAGATAACCTATCACAACACACATGTATAAGATCGGAGAAAACCCAAACGTGTCAGTTATTGCACTGGTTGCCATGATATACGTGTGCCAAAATGCATGGAGAAGCCCGTCGATTTCACGGACGCCATTGAACGAGACAACCTTCGTTATCACGTTTATGTACATGTATATTCGAACTAGGTCTTCGAGAACGTCACGTGATAACATTGCATCGATGTGACGGAGTAGATAGGACTATTGTTTACAATTCCAACATCATGTCATCAGAGAGTAAGATTGTTCAATCTGAACTTGTTTTCTTATTTAGATGTAGAAAACTCTGTCTGTATTGGTGATAAATGAATAAGCGATGATCAGTCTGTGTCGTTGTTTCTGTTTACGCTGTCGATAACTTACGTTTTTTCAAACCTAGAATGGGGACAAAACGATCAAGTTAATAAAGGGTTTGTTTCGAAGCTTTGAATGATCTCGTCACTAACACGTCAGTGCGGAGATTTACGACGAAAAATCGGCTAATTGTTAACGATCATCGATGTAATCAAACAGATAATGTGGCATGGTGGGATTTGTTCTAGTTTCAAAATTCTTTTTGCTGCGACTGACTGGATCTTTTGTGAAAGTCATAATAATAGCCATATTTTTGCATGGTTAAAATGAAATTTATCTTTATTCGATTAAACAGTTTGTTTATTCATTTGGACGCTACTGAGACTTTAAGGACAGTTAAATCGAAACAATTGGTGCAAGCTTGAAATGTATCGCTTCCAGGTGTCAAACGGGTCATTAGCTCTTGAGGAGATTTTGTATTTGGTCCATGATTAATTTCTTGTTTCAATCTTTTTTTAAGCCTCGAGCCTCTGTTCGTCTCAATAGAAATACACTCGGTAGTTCAAGGATAGGACACCCTATTGGGATTCCTGTAACATCACCTTTCATCACCAAAAATCGAGTAAGACTCGAGTAATCCACAGTTGATGCAGTGAAGCAGCGTCTTTCGGCCGATCGATTACGGATCACCCGAGGCTTGTGGTATTTGTCGAAGACAATACCGCTATGAGTTCGATTTTGAATTTTGAAGACCATATATCGTATTTTGTGCAAAGCCGAAGGACATTAACCTAATTAAACTCACCTTTTCTCAGGCAAATGAATGCTTCGGTAGCACTCAGATATGTAATTGGAAATGGCAAGTTAAAATACACTGGGTGAGGCCATCTATCGTTGAAATACTAATTTTTGATTGAAACTAGCATTTCTCGATCATAGCTTCTATTGGCGCAATGATACAAAATAGGTTTACGGATCGGTTGGTTCTAGGCTTTTTTGTTCTAAGACCAGTTCGTCCCATTGCTTGTTCATCTCATGATTGCTCACTACCATTTGATTCAGCATAAATATTTACAGATCGAAAAGATTGATTAAAATGTTGGAATTAAACGTTAACGACCAAAGATATTTCAAAATCATAGTTTTCAGGTACAAACTTAATTCTATTGGATATATTCACATTGTTTCTTTTTCTCTATCCATCATGCACCCTACTGTCGAAGGACGTTACTGCTAATTCTTTCTAATGATCGAAGGGAGACCACCAATATACAAATAATCCTTGCTTTGTCATGAGTACACCCACTTCAACCGAAAAGGTATTCATTTTGCTCAGTAGATTGACTTTTAAGCCAATAGTTAAATAATATTTTTTTCTTTCAAATTATTAATTCCACACAATGGCTTCCTTGACAAATACCACTTCAGTATTCTCAACGCCTTGATTTTTTTTTTACGGCAACGAAAGGCTATAGCAAGGCTGACACTTGCACGATTCTGTGACACGCATTGGCACGACTCGAGTCGTGCCAGTGCGCAAACTAGTCGTAAACTGGCGTGAAGTGTGCGTAAACACGTCGTGACTGCGTGCCATGTCGGGACAAAAATTTTGAAATGTTCAAAATTTTGGTCACGACAAAATTTCGCGACCGGGTCGTGAACTATGAGCAAACTGTTCGTGAAATCGTCGGGACGATGCGGGAGGATGCGTGCCAGTGCGCGCCATGCCACGACTGTCACGAATAGTTCACGAACAGCTCATGTCGAGTTCACGAAAAGTTCACGACATGTTCACGAGCAGTTCACGACTACTGCGCGACAGTGGCGCTCGCGTCGGTGCGGGGGTATATATAGGCCTCCTGAACACTGCTCTCGCCATTCCAGAGATCGCCAGCGAAAAAACATTACAGAGACAAGAGCCTCCCAGTTCGTGCCCCAAAATGGCACGACTTGCCACGACAAAATCGTGGCCAAAAGTCGTGCAAGTGTCAGCCTTGCATATGTTACACGAATCATCCGTAAGTCAATATGTACAATATGAAAGGTCCAATACACAAAACGGGTGTTAAAACGCATATGAGTTTTTTTTTTTTAAAGCATGTAAAAGTATAGAAATTATTCTGAAGACGACAATCTGCCATAGTATGATTGGGCATCAGCAGAAAATTGAACTTTAAAACCATCTGTATAAAAAGTAAACAAAAGATAGATCAACTTGGCGATGGTACCGGTATTTTCTCTTTTTCTGACAATATTTCAGAGGTTTCCTTTGTCGAGGTCGTGAAAACCCGGATTTGTGTGGCGAAAAGAGAATGAATAATTTGAAATAAGGCCATCCAAAATTTTGACAAAATCTAAAATGAGGTCCTTTTTGAATAAAAAACAATGGAGTTATACCAAATTTAATTCTAACCGCCGTTTTCAGCATTATCTTAGTTATATCGCGGCAGCAAGTGCACCTAACCATGCTGTTTTGTCTTTTCCCATCAATTCTTACAGCGTTCTTTCAAGGAGACTATCTGCTTTCCCACATATACCTCTTTAACCCATTACCACACAATCCCTACTTTTGGCGACCCCGAGAGAGAAGCCTTTGGAAAACATTGTGGGAAAAGGAGAAAATGCTGGTTAACTTTCACGAAACAAATTTCAAATTTTCAGTCACTTTTTTTTTGTCGATGGCAAATGCTTTGGATTTGGACCAGTCTAAAATTTTGTTGTTGGTAATGTGTTAAAATCTTTGAAAGAATTTGGCAAAGCCGGATAATTGAAAAAGTGACTATCTATCTGTTTCATTGTAGCAGGCTTGGCAAGTAAATCCTACAGGACACCCAATCTTTCAACCAACAGTCGGAGGTAATTATCAGCGTAAAAAATCAACCATCAACCAGTCAGACACGACGAAGTCGCATAGCCGAAGCTTTAAATGGCGACAGTACACCGGGGTCCGTCTTCACCAACCATTCTTAGGAATTTTCTTTGTCTTACTCTTCAAGATTTTCTGACTGTGAAAGTAAGAGAACTTCTGATTGGCTAAATTGAAATGGTTTAGCCAATCAGAAGTTCTGATACTTTAACACTGAAGAAATTCTGAAGAATAAATCTTAGAATGTTCTTAAGAATAGTTGGTGAGATACAGACCCGGATAAGTATTTGCAAATCAATTTAAATTGAAATTTTTGTCTTCTTTTTGAAAGAGAAGGTAACGGAATTTCTCACGATCGAAACATTCTGAGTAGCTAATCAGAACCTGAGTTACTTTGAAACAAGGTTGGCAAAAAGCCGGTCAATATGAATATTGACCGGGCCGGCGGTTTTAACCGGTTAAAACCGGTCAATACTGGTCAATACTGGTCGATTGGTGGTCGATTGAAGTGGTTGATTGGGTTGATTAAATAACTGACTTACATACCTGTCCTGTTTCTAAGCTAGTCTCTCTTAAATCCTGTACTAAAGATATATTACATATTATCATCAGTATCATAGCTTTTATCAATAGGATCCCTTTTTTATTTGATCATAATTCAAAAAATATTACTGCTGGTCAACTGAATAGGTTGGCTGGATTGACCTTCCTCTTTGAACTTACATGCAGGTCAGCTCTTTTCAACCAAAGAACTTAGAAGTTTTATTTATCATCATTCCATATAGGTTAGATATCTACTTATAGTACTGCATCTTTTCTCTTTCTCTCTTTCCCCCTTCCACCATAAATACAATTTGGACAATTTAAAAATTCAAAGATAGCATAAAAAGCAGCTAATTTGAAATTTTCATGTAAAATTGCAGAAAAAAATGTCACCCATGTTTAAACCATTGTGAAATTTACCTGTCATTAATCTATAGGCATATTGAGAACCCATAAAGAGGCTGTGACTGATTTAACTAAACAATAGTTAGGGATACAGTAATGTCTGAAGCATATTCAAGTGTTTACTAACACCTTTATATTGTTATCAAAACACATTAAAAGGTGTAAAAGTTGCCCCTTTCTATCCCAATGGGCGTGGCTTAAATTACAAAAAGGACCAATCATGTATCCCTATTGGGGGTAGAATACTTGACACCAGGCCTTATTCCTAAAGTGTGAAATACTGATTTATATGCAATCAAGTTAATATCTTATCATCACGCAGTTACTTAAGGTGTCAAAATAGAAACCTAAAGACCTTATTAGGAACTTATATAGAGTTTTGGAAAACTGGCAGAAGCCAGCTGATAAGTAGCCTTGGCAGGGACAAAACATTCTTTCCACTAAAGTCAACTCTCATATTGGTGAATTCAACCAAACTTGGAACCAAAAAAGGAAAAAAAACAATAAATCATCCACTAAACAGCATGACTTTCCATTTAAAATGCATCTGACCAGTAAAATTTCCAAATGACCACTACAAATATCCAATCGACCAGTATTGACCAGTATTGACCACTTTGGGAGTATTGACCGGGGCGGTTTTAACAGGTTAAAACCGCTGGTTAAAACCGCCCCTGGTTTCGACCGCCCAACCTTGCTTTGAAATCTACACAAATTCTATTGAACTTGAGTACTGAGAATCCAATTTTAAATGGTAGGTAAAACTGTTCCCTAACGAGCCCCCATCTTCTAATCAACTGTCGGAGTGAATGAACGGCTAAAGAACACAACAAGCAAGACATGACTTCATCACCTTGTCAGAGCTTCGAATACCAGCAACATTGGGCCCGTATTCGCCAACCAATCTATATTGTATTCTGAAATTGGCCAGCAAAAGGACATTCGGGCATCTGCGTGAAGTGTCGTCTCGGAGCAGCCTGTGCAAGCCGCGCTGGGTGATCCGAAACGGCGCTTTACGATCGTGTGAGATTTTCTGTTTCACACAAGTCTAATGTAGGACAAAATCTAATGTTGACGTTAAGTGCCGTCTCGGATTAGCCTGCGCGTATTGCGCAAATATCCGAATTTTTCGTGTGTTGCAAGTTTTTAATGGAGAAAGTAACCCAATTGTGAATGGCTAAACTATTGGGATTAGCAAACATGACATTGTGTTACCGTACTTTGAAATATGAAATATTGTTAAGAATTGACTTAAATTGGAATTTACAGTGGTGGGTGAAATGGGGCCTGGACACGCCCCCATCGACCAAGCAACGTCGTGGTGAATGAACAGCTACGGAAAGCAAGAGGCGCAATATGACATCAAGGAGCTTAGAATAATAACAAAAAAGGTAATGATACCAATAATAAAACCAGTAATGCTACGAATGATAATACTAATGATAATGTTGTTGTTGTTGTTGTTGATGATGGTGATGATGATGATGATGATGATGATAAAAAACTATTTTGTGAAGGTTAAAGCAAAATCCGTTTAATAGTTAATTTAAAAGCTGCACGTAAACTGATCTGTAAAGTTGAAAGGTAAGATAATATTATGAAAATGGATACGTTATTTAACATATTAATATATCAATTGGTCTACAACACACGAAAAGGGGGCATTCGGACATTGGGGTAAAATGTCTTCGCGGATCAGCATGCGCAGTCCACGCAGGGTAAACCGAAACGACACTTTGGTTTTATGTAATTTTCTGTTTTACACAAGTCTACAGTAGCACAAAATCCAATGTAGTCGTAAAGTGCCGTCTCGGATTAGCCTGCGCGAACTGCGCAGGCTGATCCGAGACGACACTTTACGCAAATGTCCGAATGCCCCTTTTTGGGTTTTCCAGCCGAAATCTATAACCATACATGTAGATCCAAGATCAGACTGTATCATCTGTGATAGACATCTTATTATATAGTCAATTCAACAGATAATGGAGATAAAATTAGATAGCACGTTCTGTACCTTCGCAAGGAAAAAAAAAAACTTCTAAAAACACTGTGGCAAAAATGAGAGAATGTTGGTAATTAACATTAAATTATCTTTCTTTGCCTCATCGTCCCCCTCTACCATGAAATTAATTCGGTTGCTAAACAAAATGGATTTTATGAATCTATAATTATTACTGTAATGCCTTGCCTATTACATCTTCGCAAGCCAAGGCTGACGTTTCACTACGCTACTCTACCCTTGGCGGATCGAGCTTGATTTTTACATTCACCCGATACGCTTTTTTATTGGATGCAGCCAGCTCTAGCTGCAACGAATGAAATCACTCGAAGCATTTCATCTTTGATAAAAATAGAACAAGGTCGCTACCTTTCGAATAGAAGGTAAAACATAGAAACCCACGTGGATGTCTGCTTATCGCTTCATGTGTATTCGTAAGCGGTTTGTAAAACGATATTTATTTGCTTTTAGAAATATAATGTAAAGTGGGGTAATAACCAGCATCCAATAGAGGGCGCATCGCAGGAATCTCAAAATCGGGCTCAATCAGCCAAGGTAAGATCCACGCAGTGATCGTAACCTTGGCTTGTGAAGATGTGCCTGTTATAGTGCACCACGGAGATGCATTAAGCTTCCCCCCCCCATTGCCAAAGCACGGCTCATATGTATATATAGTGTTGTATACACAACTGATTGTATGCACTTAAGTGATACCATTCTCTTGCACTCCGGATCATTCACATTCACCTCTGTAGTGGGCTCAGAAATTAGTCCGTCATTACCTGATACTTTCGTCACATGACCAGAACTCAAAATGGCGACACAAACGCCGGTGATAGAAAGACCAATATCGATTACTTTGTGTGCTGCTCAAACAGCATAGTTACGCTCAATCAGACTTAGTGGTAGGAAATGTGAAAAAGAGGAATTTTCTGAAAAGCTTAAATGTCTTTTAAAGGACCATAACTTATTTTTTAATCTTATAAAGTGAGATCCATCGGTGTGTCAAAACTGTTGTCATAATTCATGGGTGCAGCCATTTTAGTTAAAATTGACCTAAGATTCTGATCGGTGAAGAAGCTCGAAAAAAATAGTTCCATTGTATACAGGTAAATTCATCAGTTTGAATGCACCTATAATGTATCCAGAATCATATTTCCTTTATCTACTTTATAGGTTGTTACACCTGAAAAAGTTAAGCAGTAAGAGAGATGTATGGTGAGAGTAACGAACGTCAACTCTGCTCGGAGATTGAAGTGATACATGTCAATTATAGAATTCTTTTCAGTTTAAACAAGAGAGTCAGAAAAATAAATTCAGTAGCTGAAATATGGGGCTTACAAAAATTTCGCAATACCGAGCGGGGGGAAAAACCGATGACTCATGGGCTTTACCCTTAGGCTACTAAGCGCGACTCACTGACCTTTTGCGGACGATGTAGATCAAGATCAGACTGCACTGAAAAAGACATACTCTATTTTTCTTTCGCGTTTAACCGAGACCTTTTTTAAATGATTTCAGTCGAAATAATGTCGCCCAGTGCGTCTTTCAATGTGTGCTTAGAGTTTACCTAACTCGCACTTTGTCAAGCGTTTTTTCCCGAGCCACTGGCACTTTCCCATCTTGTTCAGGGTCAGAGAGGAATGATTGCTGTAAAATGCAAGGACTATCATCAAGTTGGCAAAGCTGGGATTCGATCTAATTACCCCTAGAATATTACCTCTGTAAATAAATTATGCTGAATACCTTACGTAGTAATGTTATACACTGGCTGATGTATAAAAGGTATCATTTAGTGTTTACTTTTCGAGCAAATAAAAAGTGAAAAAAAGGGTAAATGATACATTGCTGCTGACGCATGAATATTTTTTTCCAGGAAAATTAAAATTAATCACCTTAGAAACAGGACAAGCATGTCATTTATCTACAAAAACAACATCTGGTTTGATTTAACTAAAAAAAAAACAGATTTAAAAAAAGATTTTTAAAAAAGTTTTTTTTTTTTCAGATTTGTGAAAATAGGAGGGTTGTCGTTTAATTTAAAAAAACTGGCCGCATTGACTATGTAGTTTTACTAAGTTAAAGTCTATTCTTAAACATATTGGGAATAAAGAAAGGAACCAACAAAAAAGCTTTTGTTTCCATCGCAACTGACTTGTAGAAGTTGAAAAAAAGAGCAATACTCTGTGAAAAAGGAGCCAAATGCATCCACCAAAATTATAGACCCATATCAGCATACGTACTCTAGCAGACAGACATGTACCGTGTCATTTTGCTTTTTGTAAATTGAAGGACCATTCTCTATTCAGGTCTCGTCGACATTTACACTGACACCAACTTCTAAACGGCTACTTTTGTTCTCCTATAAATTGGAACATGTAAAAGAAATGTTGATAAAAATAAATCATGACATATATCTGGACGTTAATCATGGTATTGTGACGAAAAGATTCTCGATTTTGCAAACGGAAGGACTCTCTTTTTCAACAAAAAGGAAAACTAGTTGTTTGCGCATGCGCGGTGACTACCAGCCAAAACAGTTTTTAAAAACAGAAGCATAAGATACTGAACTTTTGTAAGCAATAAGAAAAAAAAAAACATGAAAATTATTTTCTGTGAAAAATTGTGATCTGAAAAAGAAAACAAGCATGAAGTTTTCATAAACTTGATTTTTCAATTTACAATGTTGATTGAATGAAAGACAAAAAAATTCTTCCGCGAATGAAAAAATGAATCAATTCTCTTCAGAATTTTGGCTCGTGTATGTTTTCAGACCTGTCCGAAATATTCTGCAAAAAATGAAACCAAATGTTAACCTGTCCCTTTTGTAAGCAGCAGACGCGAGAAAAGCTCTATGAGAAATTGCAGCTTATTAGTGGCCATTTAGAAGTTCGTTTCAGTTTAGACTTGTAGGGTTTTATGGAACCATCAATATATAATAGTTTCAGTTTCAGTTTCATTTATTGGCATAAACAACATAGTATATGTCTTTGGCCATTTACAATTGAAAAATAAGAAATATGGCAAAGACATTTGTGTACATATAAATATTAACAATAGTGCTTGTTATATGCATGTAAATTCTAAATATCTCTAAACAAAGTGTATAAAGACTACTTTAAAAAATTGCCTTAATGAACAATAAATTTAAGTCAATCTGTTAATGGAATTCTGTAGAACATTTTCACGAATTTTGTAAGCGTTTGAAAAATAATTACACAAATTAGTCAAAGTTCTTTTGTTTTTTGTCGACATTATATTTTTGAATCTATAGATACTTGGATTTGTTGTATTCTAAAAATGTTTGATTCTGAGAGCTGAGTATTTCGGACAATATGATAAAACATGGTATTCGTTTTCAATACGTCCATTGTTACAAATTTGATAAAATCTTTCTCCTCGTGGCTTATTAACGAAACGACCAGCTTCAATTTCTAATTTATTTGAACTTAGTCTAAAAGCAGCAAATGTATGAATGAACTTTGTGTTTTGAAGATACTCTAAATAAAACTCAAAGCAAAATTCTGTTTTAAATTTACAATACATAGATAATTTTGGCATGCCATTGATTCCTTCTGCCCAGTTCTGAATAAACTGATCTCGTAATCTTTCTCTGAATAAAGAATAATAGTTAAATGGATTATTATATGCAATTCGAATATCAGTAATCCCTAAACAGTCAATGATATCATCAATTCGTCTTGACCAAGAATTTTGATACATTCTGTTACATAGCTCGTTATACGTTTCATATCACAGGATGTTATTTCTATTCATGATTTTACACCAAAACTTAAGAGATCGCTGTTTACAAATCACTGATAGGGGTAGTCTCCCAAGCTCACCATGAACTGCATAGTTTGGTGTTTGATGTTTTACACCTAGAAGGGACTTAAGAAATTTCATATGCAATTTATCAACATTCCTAGATTTATAGCCACCCCAAATTTTTGC
The DNA here is from genome assembly GCA_943736015.1 of Tridacna crocea. Taxonomy (NCBI): domain Eukaryota; kingdom Metazoa; phylum Mollusca; class Bivalvia; order Cardiida; family Cardiidae; genus Tridacna; species Tridacna crocea. The sequence continues at coordinate 51,867,716 of OX031063.1, forward strand.
ACCATGAAGCAAAATAGGTAAAACCATAGAATCAAAAAGTGCAAGTTTGGTTTTTATATCTAATGGGACTTTATCAAAAACCAGGAGAAGGCCATGGTAAGCTTTTATTGCTTGTTCATGTAAACACTGCACATCAAGCTTGAAAGTGCCTGTGTAGGAGAACTTTATACCTAAATAAGTAAAACTGTCAACAATTTCAACTACTTCTCCATTTATGTAAAAGTTAATATCACATATAGATTTGCGTTTTTCAAAAATACAAATTTTTGTCTTTTTAACATTAATTTCAAGTCCCCATGATTCAGAGTATTTAACAATACTATCAATTTGGGCCTGCAAACTGACTTGTCGTAAAAAGGACTAAATCATCGGCAAATAATATTAGGCATTTCGAAAGTAATTCCAAATCTGAGTCTTTGTAAGAATCAAAATCAAGATTTTCTGCAATATCGTTAATAAAAAGAATAAAAAGTAACAGAGACAAAGGCTCTCCTTGCTTCAATCCAATTGTGACATAAAAAAAATCGGATAATTCGGATGTGCTAGACAGTTTAACGAATGCTTGAACTTTATTATAAATACATTTGATGATATTGACTGGTTTGGTGCTAATACCTAAGTGTAAAAGTTTGAACATCAGCGCTTCTCTATCAACTGTGTCAAAAGCGCTTGACTTGCTTGATATCTGGCTCCTTGGAGATCCCTTAACCCTTTACCACACGAAAAAAATTTAGACTGGTTCAAATTGAAAGCATTTGCAGACGACAAACTAAAGGTGACTGAAAAATGGAAATTTGTTCTGGGAAGGGTAGAAAACACCGTGGGAAAAGGAGAAAATGCTGGTTACCAGCATTTTCTCCTTTTCCTACAGTGTTTTCAAAAGGCTTCTTTCTCAGGGGGTGGGGTGGGGGTCAAAAGTAGGGATTGTGTGGTAATGGGTTAAAATCCACTTTTGTCAGACAACGATTACTTATAGTTTTTTTCTCCAAAAACGCCAATTGTATTTCTCTGTCATTTTGGTAAAATGGCCCTTGGTCAAATTCTTTAAGATTTCTTCATAAGATCTCCACCAGTCAGAAACATAACACGTGGTACATATTTTGCTTATTAATTATAAACCTCGTCCTGCTTAATAAATGAAATGAAGATTTCAGGCCGATAGTTAACATTGGTGGATTGATTGTATGGTGTTTAACACCGTTTTCAACAGTATTTCAGTTATATCGAGGTGGTTAGTGAGCCTATCCATACGTTCCTGGAGTCTCTTTAACCAGTACTTCGCACAATTTTCTTTCCCAGCCATTGGCTGCTTTCCCACATGATCATCGTCGAAACATTGGTCAGCGGTGAGAGAGAAATGAATCCTGTCGCATTGACTATCATCGATACTCGGAAAGAAATTGGCCGCGCCAGGGGTCGTAGCCAGGGATCGAACCCCGGATCCCATGCCGGTAGTAAACCACCGAAATTTGCTGTTTCTAAAGAACATGTATTTTTGGGGGCTAATAATTATATTCTTGTCGGACAGTGCAGATCAAAATCAGACTGCACGTCCGTGCTGTCTAATTTTGATCTACACTGTCCGCAAAAGACCCTTAGTTACACGTACCAGCCTATAAGGCTTAATTCCTTCAAGAAAAACGATTTCATTTTTTTGCTATCTTGGATAACCGCTTCCATACACGTTGGAAAAAGTCATGACTCATTACCATGAGTTGTCATTACCATGGCCTGTGTGGAATTCTATCGTGCGGTCTGATTTTGATCTACACTGTTCGCAAAAGACCGTTGGTTGCGCGTAGGAGTAAGAGCCTAAGACTTGTACAACTGTACATTTAACGTTTTTTTTTTTTTTTTTGCAGTCTTGGATAACCGTTTCCATAAACATTGGAAAGAAATCAGAACTCATTAGTACCATGAATTATCATTATTATTGCCTCTTTTGGATTTCCGAGTAAGGAAACATATTCAGTTGTTGTTGTTTTTTGTCAGAGTGTGTATAAAACAAAAACAAAACAACACTGCCATATTGTTCTGAATTAAGTAATGGGTGCTACGGAGAAACACTTTATGAACGTCCCTCATACAGAAATCGAGCTACAGTCCGGCTGGAGCTGTAGCTATATAAGTAGTGATCACTTTCCTGAGGTGCCGTCTCTTTGATGTGAAAGCGAATCAAGAGAATACATTATGATGGAAAAAATGACGATTTTACTTGCAGTACTTTGCTTTCTTGTATGCTTTCATGGCAACCAGTGTGAAACACCCGATGACGTTAGTGTGGTCATAGAGGATGGGGCTTCTCTTGGTAAACTTGGAGTTCTCTACGATAATCCACTACTGCGAATGTTGGGTAAGGTCTTCCAACATAATGAAGATCTCGTGGGAAAGGCCAAGGACGAAATATTTGAAGACCTGTGCGATCTTCACCCTTGTTCACCGTGGACTGAATGGTCGAGTTGTTCGGCAGGTGAATATAATTCGTATGGTGTTCAAACCCGATCACGGAAGTGTGGCGTAGACTCCCCATTTTGTATCCAGCCGCGGGCGATCGACGAGGAACCGACAGCTGAGGACGACGTCAAGATATGTGAGGGAGCCTGTAAAACTAACTACACGTTCAGTTCTGGACGACATTGTTTAAAACTGTTTCGTGAAAGTTTGTCAAGGAGCCAGGCCGATGAAAAGTGTGCATCAGACGGTGGGTTTGTTGTTAACATAAACAGCCAGAATAAGTCAATCTCTCTTCACGAGTTGCTACGGGGGGAAGGAGTAACCTCGGAGACGATCTGGATTGGCGGGCGACGGACCTCTATCTACAGTCCTTGGACTTTCCAGTACGAAGATGCCCCGAATTGGACGAACTGGCATAGTGGGGAACCAAGTGATAGTGGGGACCAGTATTGCCGGGTGGAAGAGGATTCGGACCGTAAATGGTACGACCGTAATTGTAATGGACCATACTGGTTCGTGTGCGAAATTCCTAGAAAGAAATAGTAACAATATAATTCGGTTGCCATGGTGTTAGACGGCTTCTGGACTCATTTTGAAACATAGACAACCTCATTTTTTATCACTTTAAGTCTTACTTATCACATAATCACCCTTCTTTTTATTGAAATATAACCTTTATGAATTTTCATTCACACATTACACATGAGCAAATAGTCCCGTATTTGAAAATAGCTATGTATTTGTAAAACTATTGCGGATCAAAGATTCTCTGAAAAATTAACTGCCAAAATTGATGATAATGAATCTGAATCTTAAGATTCAAAATAAAAATTGAGGTACGCACCTTTCTTTTGAACTTTTTTCGTCCGTGAAATGCCAACTGCAGACGTTTTGAATATGGAAAAGGCCTAGAATTATCAGATTTGATATTGAGAATTTATGCATTTTCCTCTGTAAGATAGTGTTGAAAAAATGTTTGAATCATGGGCTGGTGACCTATAATTTAGAATAGCCAGTTAGAATTCTTTTTACTGTTTGTTTTTTGTACCTCGTTAACCCTTTACAACGGAATTTTCAGGTCTTAACGATACTGGGGAAGAATTCCTTTAAAAACCGTGTGATAATACTAATATGTGAAAATAGTACGAGCAATTTCTCCTATTCCCCCAAAGTTTTCCAGGTGTAAATCTATTTACAGACAAATCCTATTATTTAAGCCGTGGGTAATCTGTCGTCTGCAAATCCTTTAATTCATTACCAAACGACAAAATTTTAGGTTTGTCCAAATCGAGAGAGCATTTGCAGACGACAAAATAAAAGTGCCTGAAAATTTGAAATTTGTTTTGTGAAAGGTAGAAAATATTGTGGAAAAAGGAGAAAATACTGGTTACCAGCATTTTCTCCTTTTCCAAAGTTTTTTTTTTTTTTTTCTAATGGCTTCTTTCCTAGAGTCTTCAAATGTAGGGATTGTGTGGTAATGGGTTAAATTTGGACCAGTCTAAACTTTTTTTACTTATTCTCACCAAAATCTTTGACAAGATAAAAAATTACTCAGTCGCATTATTCCATCGAATTTGCAAGATGTTTTATTACTGTATGTCTTTAATCCTCGTCCCCATCGCCACCCCTACCACCCCCTAAAAAATCGTTTCTTGCCTTTACGATGCTGAATTAAGACAAATAATTGAGACGACTATCCTCAAAGCCGCTTGTTGAAAGTGATATTAGTCATAGTGAAGCTAAACTCGTCACAACTCGGCCCATTCCGTACCTACATCTACATTCGAAGCTACATTCGGCATATCTCGGATGTTGGGAGCCATCAAAACCCTCGACTGTATCTGGTGATTTGATACGTATCAGAGGTGTGTTCAACATCGCCGGTGTAACGTTGTAAAGTGATCCCCATAGAATAATGACCCCCCGGTCATTATTTTATATAGAATATGGACCGGGGGTCCATATTCTTTATAAAATAATGACCGGGGGTCCATATTCTTTATAAAATAATGACCGGGGGGCCCATATTCTATATAAAATAATGACCGGGGGTCCATATTCTTTATAAAATAATGACCGGGGGGGCCCATATTCTATATAAAATAATGACCGGGGGGTCATTTTTCTATGGGGGTCACTTTACAACGTTACACCGGCGCTTCAGAGAGCGCCTGGCGAGAATACACCTCGTTTATTGAACGCAAGCGAGCGCTCGCTTATTTTTCAAAATGGCCTTTAAAGACGTTTATGACAAATTCTTCCTACGGACAGATTTTTTTTAAACTTTGCACAAACAAAGCACATCATGTCTCTTGTAGATTATAATGATAGAAAAAGGGGGTCCCCGTGCTCGTTTCTGAGAAATTCGCTTTTGAAAAAGGTATATACAGTTCCAAAATTCAGCATATACTAGATTTAACACACTTTCCTTTAATAGTCAATTAAACAGGAAAATTACCAAAAGAATATACATATATACATCACTTTAAAGAAAAATAATTCAGTTTTGCACAAAAAACATATGAAAGCCTGGTTCTGAGCATGGTAAATGTACCAATATGCACTTTATATATAGGCCATTGAGTTAAAAAGGGAGATAATTTGACCGGGTTAAGGGTTAATTTTCAATAAAAACATACTTTCTAACGGACAGATTTTTTTTAAAATTTCCACAATCATAGTTCCTATAAATCTTGACAATAAGAAAAAATAAAAATGGCACCTACCCGTGCTTCTTTCCCCAGGAAACAGGGATGAAGGTGGCGTTGGACGTTAATTTTTTCCAAGGAAAACTATATAATAGAAGCTCAGCAGACATAGTGGGAAAGAAGAAATTGCTCATGCTCATTAAAAGCGATTTCTCCTTTTCCCACATTAATTTTGGGTCCTATACCCCTTCAAAAATGAACATAGCCTCAAATTCATATCAAACCTTTCATTATCTACATTTTTTAATATAAATTTGCATACATGATTACGGCTCATAGAAATGCAAAAAAAAGAAATGTCTCTGGAAAAAAATGGGATAAAAGCTCGGCAGACATGATGGAAAAAGGAAAAAATATTCAGTAGAAGAAATTTCTCCTTTTCCCACAGTATTTTTCAAAGAGGAAATAGCCATACTTCCAGAAATATGTATACTTCAACAGCTTCAATTTTCTGCCTGTTTCATTGTAACTGGACTTTTTTTCCAGCTAGTTCTTTACCAGTCATATCATCATTACACTGGCAGGCCAGTTTTGATGCTATCACCTTATTCCTGAAAGGATAGCATGACAACTGGCCTGCCAGTGTCAGAAAACGTCAGAAGCTGTATCATTTTCAGCGTTGGATGGCTGACATTGCGTAAATTTTTTTCTTTTTCTACGACAAATAAGCATTCGTTTTGATAAAAACTTCCCCTTTTTATTTCGACCATAGAATACCATGGCTAGTGCAACCGTGCTAGTACTATCCGTAGAATGTTCGGTCCGCTGTTACCATTGCCATATGTGCGAAAAATACACAATAGCGCTGATAGTTTTACTTTCTGTCAGAAATACACATGCGCAGTATGGATGCGCGTAAACATTTATACCAAACGTCGTTCTATCTTCTGGAACATAAGACTGGTCATCATTCCAGAGTTATCTGTTAAATTCCATAAACTATTTAATGATAAAAAAAAACATAAACAAAGAAAACAGCGGTATGTAAAAAAACATAAACAAAGAAAACAGCGGTATACTGAATCTCTTTGTTCTGATCACAGATCTATTAATTCTCCGTGTTCATAAAAAAACGAATAAAACATTAAACTTGTCTTCAGAACATCTTTGGTAAACATCTAAACTTTACTAAAGGGACGTGAATGGTGTAATTTTGTCCAGTCGCCTCATAGCTTAGATTCTCATTAGACTCTCTCATTTGGATAACGCTTCTGCTATTGGATGCCATCTTGGAAATACAAGCGAAACTCCTATCAAGTGTGCCCGCGGGCGCTATCGAGCCATGGGTCATTTTGTAGGAAAGGTCATTTCTCTGCATTACGCCGGTTTACCGTTCTGAAAATTGTAAGACTCCTCTTAAAAAAGAAAAGTTAAGTTTCAATTTTCTATGGAAAACTTTGTAACTACATTTCAGTTGACAAACAGTTCGTACATTCATTTTTTAACGTAGTTTATCAATTACAATCAAAAACGACTGACAGTGGCTCGCCATGTATAAGATCACTTGATTCGCAGTTCAAGTGGAAACGATCGTTATACGGACGAAGTTAGATATGGGTACGGAAACGGCCAAATGGTTTAGCCAATCAACAGTTGTGCGGCTTTTAAATTACAAATTTCTCGAGAGTAAAACAATTAATATTCTGAAGAATGGTGCGTGAAAGGGGTCAGGCTTGTGACGCCCGCTAATCTTCAAAATGTCATCCCTTTTCGACACATTGAGAAAAAGCGGGCTGATAATTGGGACATTTGCGTAAAGTGTAGTTTCGGATAAGCATGTGCAGTCCGCTCGGGCTAATCCGAAACGTCACTTTCCGTTTTTATGATTTTTTTCCTTTTTTTTCCCCACAAGTCTATTGTAGCACAATATTTAATGTAGCCGTGAAGTCCCATCTCGGATCAATCTGCGCGGACTTTGCAAGCTGATCCTAGACGACGTGTTCAGGAAATATCCGAGTGCCCCTTTTCGCGTGTTTAACCCATTACCACACAATCCCTACTTTTGACGCCCCTGAGAAAGAAGCCTTTTGAAAACACTGTAGGAAAAGGAGAAAATGCTGGTAACCAGCATTTTCTCCTTTTCCCACAGTGTTTTCTACTCTTCCCAGAATAAATTTCAATTTTTTAGTCACCTTTATTTTGTCGTCTGCAAATGCTTTCAATTTGAACCAGTCTGAAATTTTGTCGTGTGGTAAAGAGTTAAGGCCGTATAATTTGGCTAGATTACATAGTTTGCTACTGCTAACGAATAAAATTTTCTAGAAAAATATTTATACTCAGACATAGAAAATGTAAATATTTTGCACATCGAAATAAATACTTGAAGTAAAATTTCGTTGCATAAACACAGATAAGCATATTTGGCCTTCAACATGCGAAAAGGTGCATTCGGACATTTGCGTAAAATGTCGTCTCGGATCAGCCTGCGCACTACGCGCAGGCTAATCCGAGACGGCACTTTACGACTACATTAGATTTTGTCTTACAGTAGACTTGCACAAAACAGAAAATTACATATGAACGGAAAGTGCCGTCTCGGATTAAACTACGTTGACAGCACTGGCTGATCCAGGAAGACACTTTACGCAAATGTCCGAATGCCCATTTTTGCATGATTTAGGCCACTTAGAATTCGGGGTTTTTGGGGGGCAGGTTGTTCTTTTTTTTTTCCAAAATTGAAGGGTCGATCTATGTTATCGGATTTGAACCGTTACAAGACGACAAACAGTCGGACTTGTCCAAATTGAAAGCATTTGCAGACGACAGATTAAATGCTTCTCAAAGTCTGATATTTGTTTCTGGAAGGGTAGAAAACATTGTGGGAAATTGATGCAATGATGAATGGTATATATCTAAGATCAGACTGCTAGTTCTGAGCAGTCTGATCTTGATATCGGCCAAAAAAGCTCTTAAAGGCTTAAGATGGATTGAGATAAACAGCACATTATATAAAATGGTACAAATATTATTGGCATAGACAAACTGCTATACTTTTCAAGTAAACTACATATTTTTACCCGATTACACTTATTCGCTTTAATTTTTACTTTTTGTGATTTTTCTTACCATTCTGAAAATCTAGCTAGTACGTTAAGGTAGTGACCCGTAATAGCAAACAGCTATTTCCACTATGATATTATACTACAAAATATACTATGATTAAAAATATGTACTATTGTACTACTTTAGCCGCGCCACTTTTTCTTTTTTTTTTCCTTCATAGCATTATCATTTATAAATCTTACACCACTATATTCTCATAACAAAGGGAGGTAATATTTACGTCCCTTTTCTGGAAACTAACAAAAGTGTCAACTGATAGTTTAAAGATAGACGTCAAAGAAGTTTCTATTCAGTTAAAAATATGCAAAAGTATTATAGCTGTATAAATCTGTAATTATCAACTATCAAGAAATTTTTATCAATGTTGCACTAGAAGTGTTACGGGTCTACTAACTTAACCCATTACCACACAATCCCTACTTTTGACGCCCCTGAGAAAGACGCCTTTTGAAAACACTGTAGGAAAAGGAGAAAATGCTGGTAACCAGCATTTTCTCCTTTTCCCACAGTGTTTTCTATCATTCCCAGAACAAATTCAATTTTTCAGTCACCTTTATTTTGTCGTCTGCAAATGCTTTTAGTTTGAACCAGTCTAAAATTTTGTCGTGTGGTAAAGAGTTAAGCAGGATTAATTTGCAATCCCTTCAAGATGTCACTAATTTTACCCTGGCGGTGATAAACTAAGATTCATCGGGAGCCTTAGCTGCCCGCATGACGGCTCGCAATGATTGGAGAGGTCATCAGACCTCTCTAACAGTGGTGAACTTAAAAGGCAGATTGTCACAGAATTTGTTGTCTAGATCCATTTTTTTTTTTTTGCAAAGTTGTTCTGATATACAGTCTGTTTCGTCATGGTTTTGTAAACAAATCGAAATCAAAAAACCGAAACAGGAAATAGATGTGGTATACTTTTATGTGACGAATTTCAGAAAAATATTTGTTACATTAATTTGCCATGGCTGCAAATGACCTCTAAAACAATTGTAATTTTTCATTAAGTAAATACATCTAAGCAGAAGAAAAAATAAGAATAATTTCGTTGAAAAAAAAAAAGAGAAAAAAGACTGCTGGACAAGACCATACGAATTGAAAACGCGACAAGAAGACCAAACAGCCGTCAAGTATAAAGCGTATGACGTTTATACGCGGCGGCTTTTTCAGTTGTTTGTTTACATGTACCAAAAAGTATTGAAATTAAAAGTCAGTGATCTATTTTATAACATTGATGCTGACCTCTCCTGGCTTCTTTTTTTTTAACCCTTTGCCAAACAAGCCCTGGTTTTTACGTGTCTGCAGTAAAAGTCTTTTGAAAACTCTGTTGGAAAAGGAGAAATTGCTCGTAACGAGCAATTTCTCCTTTTCCCACAGTGTTTTCTACCCTTTTTGACAACTTTTTGCAATTTTCTCAAAATCTAAAATTGTCTTCCGCAAACTCTTTCGTTTTGGAAGGGTCCAAAATCTGTTGTTTGGGAAAGGGTTAAGAAACCAGTTTGTTTATAGACGGTCGAACTCCCTCTATCATTGCCTGCAGCATGCGAAAAGGGGCATTCGGACGTTTGCGTAACATGCCGTTTCGGATTAGCCTGCGCAGTCCGCGTAGGCTAAGCCGAAATTACACTTTTCCGTTCTTTTGTAATCCTCTGTTTTGCAAAAGTTAATGATAAAATCTAATATAGTCTTAAAATGTCCGAATGCCCCTTTTCGCTTGTTGCAGGCCCCATCTTTCTTGAGCCGTTTTGTCAGGAAAAATTCCGCTGTACGCAGTGTACGGTTTCACTGCCTCTTATACTCCATGCAGTTACCTCCCTTAGCTCACAACCAAACGACAATATTTTAGGCTTGTCTAAATCAAAAGCATTTACAGACGACAAAATAAAAATGACTTAAAATTTCGAAATTTGTTTTGTGAAGGCTAGAAAACATTGTGGGAAAAGGAGAAAATGCTGGTTACCAGCATTTTCTCATTTTCCCGCAATGTTTTCTAAAGGCTTGTTTCTCAGGGTTGTCAAAAGTAGGGATTATATGGTAGTGGGTTAATAGAAACTTTGTACGCAAATAACTTAAACAGATATACACATTGTAAGTATCATTTGTATGCATGTAAGAGTTGCTTTTTTACACCTTCTCCTTTGACAAAGGATGCCCCTGCCATTTGCCAACATTCCTCACTCAGTGCTGGAGATGCTGTTGGTTGGAAGATGCGGAATAACACATGCAACCTGCAACCTTTTTACAAAGCCAAAACAAATCTGATGCAAGTAAAAAGCGCCAAAGTGTCAGAGTATTGGTCAAAACAGCGAAGGGGGTGGTGAAGGTAGTAGATCCCAGACCAGATTGTACTTTGTGAAAGAGTGTAATCTTGATAAGTCTACGAAATCCGTAATGGCGTTATAGCTTACAATCGAACTATTTTCAACTTTACCGAGAAGTGCAATACCTCAGTAATTTGTGGACGTCCCTCACCAAAAGGACAAGGCTACCATGCAAATCTATGTATATTCGTGCATTAGCTACAAAACCTGCGAACTGTGTACTGGGTGTCTTTCTATGCTTGTGCATTTGTACGTGGAGGACAAACATCTGATCGTTCATCACAGCCTTGTTTATAATTGTTAAGATGAAAATGTGGTTTTTGGTAGTTTGCTGTATTTTGTGCTTCCATGGCAATCAGTGCTCGAAGTCCAATAACACTAACGTGATCATAAAGGATGGGACAACGCTTCGAGAACTCGGGGTTCTCTTTGATAATCCACTTCTGCGCATGTTGGGTAAAGTCTTCCAACATACTGAGGGTCTAGTTGGAAAGGCCAAGGACGAGATATTTGAAGACCTGTGTGACCTTCACCCTTGTTCACCGTGGACTGAATGGTCAATCTGTACAGCAGCCGAACACGATTCGTATGGCATCCAAACCCGATCACGGAAGTGCGGCGTGGATTCGCCATTTTGTATCCAGCCCCGCAACATCGACGAGGAATCATCTTTGGAGAAAGATATCAAGATATGTGAGGGGGCGTGTAAAGTTAACTACACGCTCACATCCGGGGGCTATTGTTTAAGGCTGTACAACATAACAATGACCAAAAGTCAGGCCGATGCAGCATGTGTCGCAGACGGTGGATTTGTCGTCAATATAAATAGTAAGACGAAGTCGGACTCTGTTCATGAATTGTTGAAGCAGGAAGGACTAACTTCACAAACGATCTGGATCGACGGGCGACGACAAAACCACTACAGTCTCTGGAGTTACCAATACGAAATCGCCCCGGTGTGGACAAACTGGTATAGGGGCCAACCAAGCGACAAAAGGAACCAGTATTGCCGTGTAGAAGAGAGGGTGGACCGGAAATGGTTCGATCGCAATTGTAATAAGCAATACCAATTCGTGTGTGAAGTTCCTCTTAAGAAATTTTGAAGTTTTGACAATGAACGTTTTGTCATTATGACTTCCCACTTCTGTATTGCGGCACAGACTAAAAAGGACTTGGCAAGAAATCTTGAACACGTGACTATGGGAACATGGGGAAATATACGTGGTAGCTAACGACGTCGGTAGTGTGTTGTTTTTTTTTTTCAATAAATCTTAACGATATTTGGAACTTTTTTAAATCTAATTGTATACCTAATTATTTCAATAATCACATAGAATTAAATTTCATCACGATTACTTACTATTGCCTGTTCTTGCTCCTCTTCTCCGTCCTCTTTTTTTTTCCTCGATATCCGCCTGTCATTCTTTCTGTCTCTGGCTGCCTGCTTAGTTTAAACATATTTTATTTGCAACATTTTACATACAAAATATAATAAGACTATTACAAAGTATACTTAGAATATGCTACCAAATGGATTGGAACGAAAGCATAAGCTTATACTGTTCCTTTCCATGGATTCTAGATGGCATCAGTCCTATTTTATTCATTTATTAATTGAATTAACAAGTAAAAGAAAAAAAGGTGCCAAAAGGGGAAATGGTGTCAGTACAGATGCTATAGACAGGAAGATCGTGCGATGTGGGATGCTTTCTAAACCAGTATTAAGAAATAGACTATATTGTCTTTATACGTTCGATATAATAGCAAAACGAAACTATAAAATTATAAGAAGAGTTAAGTAGATTTTCTTTATAGCTTGAACCCTTTGCTATCCTTAATAAAAGACTGCACTTCTAAAAATACTGTTACATTTTCTTGAAAGGCGAGGCTTTCGTCACCGTACAGCAGGACATCCAAACTGACAGTTGTGAATTTCTCAATAGTTGCAAAAAGCTTATTTCTAGCGAAAGTATAATACCCACAATCTAACAGATAATGGTGACTAGTTTCAATTCCACCACATTGACACAAAGGCGAAGCAACTAAATTTTTTGGAACAAGTCAGAGTTTAGAGAACTACATTTATTACGCAGTCTAGTGTGGATAATTTGATATTCTCTTTCACCAATAAAATAAAGCTTATTAGGTATAGGTTTGTCCCTGTCAAGATATGTCTTAAAGGCTGCAAGGGAATCTAAATTTCTAATGTCATCGGGCAGAGCATTCCAATCGTTCACCACTGACGGAATAAAAGAATTCTTATACATTGAAGTTCTACAAGCAATGCCTTGGAGATCGTTAGCTCGTCGCAGGTTATAATTCGTAGAATTTCCAACCGTATCTGGGACTAAAGACGATAAATAGAGATTTGCGGCCAAGAACGAAGACGGAGAACGGACGTCGAGGTTCGGTGTACAATGAGGGGTTGTCTCAAAGCTGTCAAGTATTTTATATGCAAGGCCAAGTAAAATAAAATGTTGTCTGTCTGATAACTCAAATAACTTATCGATTAATTATTCATTTTCACTGCATTTTTCACCAGCGGAGTTTTAACTTATTCCGGGAATTTATATCAATTTTAGAATGTTTTGTGATGAAATTGTTGCACGATTCTTAGTTGGTTATTTCTAAGTAACTTAGATAAAGGTTTGTTTCTTTGACGAGCTGTGACTGACAAGAAACATCACCATCGAAAGATACATTAGCAATATTTTATCCCAAGTTACAGCACTACTTCGTTGTTTTATGGCCAATTCCGATCTAGATGGAGGCTCTGCAACTGTTGGTCTACAGAAGAAGACCTAGGGCTGTATTCACCAATCATTGTTAGGATTTTGTCAATGTGAAAGTAACAGAACTTCTGATTTGCTAAACCATTTGGTTTAGCCAATCAGAGGTTCTGTTACATTCACAATAAAAAAAGTTTGAAGATTGCGACAAAGAACATTCTTAAGAATGGTTGGTGAATACGGTCCCTGCTGTCTTTTCACAGACGGTAAACCCGAACGAGTTACAGGCATTCGCCTAGTATTTCATTTTCACTCGCCTACATCCAGAGACACGTGCGCTTACTGAATTAAAACAACTACATAAGAATGCACGCAAGTATTTAATTTCCATCGCAGTTTTCAATTACCTGCTAAGTCCATCTTATATAATAATAATAATAATAATAATAAAATCTTTATTTCTTGAAGGTTAAAACATTAATATTTTAATATTGACCTATATGTAAAGGTAGGGTGATGTTAAAAGGGGTAGACGCTATTCATTGTAAAAGGTTTACCTGTTTGTGAAAACAATTCTTACGCAAGTACAGTATTTGTGCTCGTCTACTGTTTTTACATTAAAAACATCATTTTTTAGAACTGTAGCTCATTTTTTCACTCTTTTTGAGTTGCTTTATTTTAAGGGTTCAAAGACTTGCACGCACTTATTTACACGTTTTCTTTTCCTTGTCAAACCAGGAAACCCAGTCAAAAGTTGGCTCACATCATGTGGTATCAGTCTCACTCGATTAATTAATTCTTTATTTCCTCCATAATTGAAGATTACAAACAAATCAAAGACATTTATACATTCTGTATTTTTTTGAAAAAAAAAAAAAGGTTCATCGAGTAAGAGTAATATAGCATACAAAACTGAAAAGATCCAAAGTATTGTTGTAAACTATTTTTTTCTATCAAAGGGACACAGTATCTTTAAGATTACCACCCTATCACAGTGAAAAAAATGCATTCGAGCTGCGGTTGGGCGAACAAAATTCGTTGAAAAAACAATTCAGAACAAATCATGGAAGACCTTCGAGTCTAAGCGTCAGGTGGTTTCGTACACATATTTCAATAAGTGATATGAAAGATGAAGTCATGTCGAAAATAAAATTAAGGCCAAAAAGTGATCAAATTAACATTTAATGTAAGGTATACATAGAACCATATATTATTTATTGGGCCTCAAAAAAGAATTGGGACCTCATATTGAACTAAAGTGAGATACTCAAATCATGCAACTGATCAGTTATATTTGCTGTTCTGGTCACGTTGCGAAACCCTTAGGGATAGTTTAAACTCCAGAACGAAAATTTAACACAAATGAAATTGGTTTTATAGTCTTTCTTGCCGAACAAAAATTGTAACTATCGTTCTGAGAGTAGGTTAGGTCATTTTAAAAGAGTTTGAAACGTTTCATAAAAATTGATCAGAATTTTTCAAGTTAAATCAAAATTAAGGGGCCCCCTATGAACTTCCAATTGCCTAAAGTGGGTCTTTTTCAATTTAAAAAAATGCGCAAAGTAAAACAGTGTTTAAGGTAGCCTCAATAAAAATGCAGTAACTCCACACGTGAATTTCGCGAAACTGACTTATCTGATTACGTTTCAATACGTTTGAGACAACCCCTTCTGAAACTTCGAACCTCGACGTCCGTCCCCCACCTTCGTTCTTGGCCGCAAATCTCTAATAGGAAGGAGTAATGTCTTAATCATTTTAAAAAATAAGATTAATTTGTGTTTTTTCCTTCTATGTCTCAGCGATTTCCATCCTGCTTCATTTATAAGATAATCCAGTGAAACTAGTTTAGTGCAGCCAGTCACAATTCTTGCCGATTCATTTTGAACTTTTTCAACATCATTTTTTAAGTACTCGGGAACATTATCCCAGATATTATCAGCATATTCCAAGACTGGTCTTATGAACGAAAAATAGATTATTTGTAGTGTGTGCCGATCTAGCTTAAACTTTAATGCTCTCATGATATTAACTCTATTCCATGCTTTTTCCAATGTTATCTTTATATGATAATCCCAAGATCCATTTCAGGAAAAATAAAGCCCAAGATGTTTGTGCACTTCTACGTTAGGTATATTAATGTTTGACATGTTAAGATCCGGGTGAACAGGTTTCAGTAGTTTCTTTGATACGATAAGGGATTCAGACTTTGCGGGGTTGAATTTCACTAGCCATTTCCTCGCCCAATTTTCAATTTTATGTATGGCTGCCTGCTTGTCTGTCTGTCTGTCTCTCTCTCTCTCTCATACACACACATGCACACTCATACTCTCAATTTCGATCTGTCACTCTATAATGAATGGGTCGATAGCAGTTTAATGATTTTGTCGCTGTTTGTTAACCTCAGGTCATGTCCCCATTGTCAGTGCACCTATTCATGTGATCCATATGGTGCTTTTACCAGTATTTCGAACTACACTCTTTTCTTAATGGATTTGTTTGCAAACACCATCGTTTTTTTGTTTGGTGTTATTTGTCAATATTTGCACGTAGTGTCTCTTCATAACAACAAACAGTGGCAAACAATGTTTAATGATATTCTGATAATTGGAGTGCAACACGCGAAAAGGGTCATTCGGACATTTGCGTAAAGTGTCGTCTCTGATCAGCGTATGCAGTCCACACAGGCTTATCCGAAACGACACTTTCCGATTTTATGTGATTTTCTGTTTTACGCAAGTCTACTGTAGCACAAAATCTAATGTAGTCGTAAAGTGCCGTCTCGGATTAGCCTGCGCGGACTGCGCAGGCTAATCCGAGACGACACTTTACGCAAATGTCCGAATGCACCTTTTCGCGTGTTGCACTCCATATTGTAATGATACACGGTTGGGCGATGTTCGCTTGTTTTTGCTGATTGGTCGACACTACCAAACGTTTGTTTTTGTTTGCAAACACCAGCAAGCATTTGTTTGGCAGTATCTGCAAACAAATGTTTGCTAGCGTAGTCGTACCAGGAGAATAGAAGAATAGAACAGAATAATTGAACGATTGCTTGTCTTCCCGTATAGACTTCTCTGTTAAAACGTTCAGCGAATATAGACTAAAATACAATGAAATACAAGGAGTATAGAGGAACTTATCCTGCCGCAATCATTATCGTCCATCCTCGAATAGCTCTTTTTACCAAATGGCAAAACTTGAAAGCGTTCGTAAAGGATAAATTCATGGTGCTCAAGTGATAATTTCTGCGACTGATAGGGAAGAAAACATTGTGGAAAATGGAGAAAATGCTGGTTACCAGCATTTTCTCCTTTTTCTACAATGTTTTCAAAGGACTTCTTTCTCAATATCAACAAAAGTCAGGGTTGTATGGTAAAGGTATAAAGTCTGTCCGAGTATTAGATAAGATCTGACGGCTCTAATCTAGTGACCAGGTTGACATTTCTGACTAAATTTCAGTGCACAAATCTATGCATTCCTGGGATTTGATTCACCAGTACTCCGCACAATATTCTTTCCAAGCCACTGGCTGCTTTCCCACATAACCATCGTCGAAACAATGATCAGCGGTGAGGGAGGAGTGAATCCTGTCGCAATGACTAACATCGATCCTCGGAAAGAAGAATGGCCGAGCCGGGCATGGAAACACCAACTCCCTCCTCCTCGAGTCCTGTAGGTGACCTCTTGCGTTACCAGGGCTCGACCTTGCCTTAGCACTTAGTGACGATTTCCGTATAGAAAATCTACAAAAATTCTCTAAAGAGCAAAAAGTTTCGACTCATGTCTGCTTGCCCACTCATTCACTCAGAAGCCTAGTAGGTCAAGAATCTCCCATCTTCGCAAGCCAAGGATACTAAGGTAGTACCCTTGGCCGCTCGCCTCTTTAAAAATCGAAGCTCCCGCTGCGCCTTTTCACTGGATGCGATCAAAACCCATCGCGTCCAATCAAACCATCCGTAACAAGAAATCTTTCGCAAAACAGAAAACAATAATGGCGGCGCCCATCAAAAACGAAAGTTGTCGTGTTTGTGACGAAATTTGCCAAAAAAGAGTAGACGATCGATATTTAGTGAGTTTTTTTTTTGTTTACGATCAATTATGTGAAGTATTAGGACGGGTGCCATAGCCAAATGATTGCGTCTGTTCGTCTTGTTTTGGTGTGATGAATCCGAAAGCGCAGCCATATTTAATGCATAACCAACCAATTTTATTACGAGCATTTTGATTTGTCAGAAATAACATCAGCAAAGGTTACGCAACTCGTGATATTCGACAGGTGGCGCAGCGGGTGTTTCGATTTTTAAAGAGGCGAGCGGCCAAGGTACATAACGAACAAAGTGGAGTTAGTATCCTTGGTTTGCGAAGATGAGAATCTCCCAGCTCAACCAATTTCTTCTCAGTTATTTAGGTGGTCATTGCGACAAGGTCTGTTTCTCTCCCAAATAGAATGAGGGCCCGTATTCACCAACTATTCTTAAGAACGTTCTTTGTGGTGTCCGTGGTCGTGAGGTAGAGCGTCGGCCTCATAACCTAGTGGTCCTGAGTTCGATACCTGGGACCGGGTGTCAACTTCGGGATTTTTCATTGGCCCACACATTCGGCGCGAGTACTGGTGTAGTTCCCAGGAAGCAGAATCGAGAGAGATTAGCATAAGTTGTAAGAACTTGTTTCTAAAACGATGTAAAATAAATATGTTTAAACTAACATTCTTTGTCTTATTCTCCAGAATTTTCTACATTTGTAAGTAACACAACTTCTGATTGGCTAAACCATACTGTTTAGCCAATCAGAAGTTGTATTACATACAAATTTAGAAAACCTTGGAGAATAAGACTAAGAATATTCTCAAGAATGGTTGGTGGATACTGGCCCAAATGATTCCAAGAAAAACAATAACTGCTGTAAAGAAGTTGCTGACAGGTATACGGGTTGCTTCCCTTGTACTAGTGTATATACTACAAGATGACTGTCGACAAAACAAAGAATCAGCAGAGAGAGAGATACTGTCCCAACCGCATCTTATCCAGCTCTTCTGTGTTCGCCATTTTGAACTTTTAGACATAGCACGCACCGGTTTATGTCAAATTTAAACAAATTTTATTCAACATAAGTTCAGTTTATATGAACAATGCAATACAAGATAATTAATTTGCAGAGATTAATTTTGAAAAGAATTGTAATTTTTCCAATCACTGGAATGATAATTTTCTCTAGCAATCTTTACTAAACCATGCCATACGACCCTGGGACAGAAGGCTTTTGAAAACAATGAAGGAAATGGATAGGGGAAACTGGGTAATTACGATTTCATCTTTTTTCCCCCGAAAACGTTTTCTATCCGTCAAAATACGAATCCCTTCAGTGACATTCTGCCAGTATGACAGGATATAGTAGTCAGTTTTTTTTTTCTTTATTTCTACAGTTTTCTTCCCACTCAGAAACAGTTTCCATTATAACAAGTGTAATTACATTTTTGTCTGCAAATGTTTCATATTATAGGCGAACGGATAATTGGAAATGGAACCATGAGGGCAGTAGTTAAACACTGGTATATAGCTTTCGAATCTCGAGATAGCTGATCGTGTGGGTTCGATTCTCACGTCTGGAAAACGAAATATTACTAAAGGGCTCTCTGGGGATTTGAAAGCCTGCGTACCGTGTGACGGTGCTATACATCCAGCACATTAGTTATAGAACCAGGCATAACTTAGGATTGGATTGGTGCCGAATCATGCACTATCCCAATAAAATAACTAACAACCTTCAGGCGCGTCACCCGTTATAGACAAGAGGTCAAAATCAAACTAATAAATAACTGTGTTGTTTACCATAAATCTGGCAGAAATCTATCTTCGCATCGACCGTAAAAGCATCATCGCTGCATCCAAGTAAACGCGTCACACAAAATTAAAAAAAAAAATATTTATTCGAGACGGGTATGTTCATGCATACTGCTCTCTCTAGTGCCATAGCCGGTGTAATGCAGAGAAATTACCCTCCCCTACAAAATGACCCTTGTGTTATTTTACAACGTAGAGCAATGACCCGGGTCGTTATTTTACGTAGAGAAATGACCCCAGAGGGTTATTTTTTTGCGTAGAATAATGACCCGGGCCATTTTTCTACGTAGAGAAATAACCCATGGGTCATTTTTAGGGGAGTGTCATTTCTCAGCATTACATCGGCATCTGTATAAGTGGTCCGCGGACCATGTTGCTCTGACTAGAACGGACTAGTACTAGAACACTAGTAAATGATTCTCTTGACAGATGCAAATGCCGACAGGCGTGCTAGGGAAAGGTAAATGCCAGAAGAGAGATTCCCTCAGGCAATCATTGCTAAATCTGACTGCCATGGAAGCGTAAAAACCATGCTGAAGGACGGAATCAGCTGGAAATAGATCTGGCTGTCCATACAATGAAGTATCTGCGAGCTTGGTTCAATACTTCTTTGAATGAAACAAAAATTAACAAAGAATGATTTGCGAAACAGTTACTTATATCATCATCACTACCGTTGCCGACGTCGTCATTGTCACCAACGCGTGCATAACTACATGTACCATGCATATATTTTTAACACTGGTTCCAAACAAAAATTTTATCAATTGTATGAAACTTGAATATTTCAATTCTATTATGCTGTCTTTAATTAGAAAATAAGTTACTGTGTAAAACTGTCGTTTTGACTCTAAGGGAGAGTTCATTCTTATGTTAATACCCCTAAATGCAGAACCACAAGATTTACCACTATTTCCATCATTGTTTCAACTTTTGCCAAAATGACAATATTGTAGACTTGCCTAAATTCAAATAAATTGTAGTCGACAACTTAAGATAGCTGAAATGATAGAGTTTGTCCCTCACTAGGTAAACTCATAGTTGGAAAAGGAGAAAATGCTGGTTTCAGAAGCTGCCAGGGTTGTTAAAACTCAAGATTTTTCGATTAAGGGTTAAATTCTTTCTTTTCTATGCAGGTAAGATCTGTACTCGTGATCTCCTTCTCTATTTTTCCTTGGCAAAGCTAAACAAAGACCAATAGATCATAATAGCCATGACTTTTGCGAACCAGAATAAAGCCATCCCCTTACACGGTTGTTAAGTTTGGGAGGGACGCTACTTGTTCAGTTGTTTATGTAATCTTTCATCTGGGATTGGACCCGTGTCCTTCAGCAAAAGAAATCAGCTGTGTCAACTGTTAGATATTACCCCCTTTACTAAACAACGAAATATCAGATTTGTCTTAATTGAAAGCATATGAAGCAGAAAATGCTTGGCCTCCGGCTCTTTTTTTTTCACCACTGTTTTCAAAAGCCTTTCCTCTCAAGACAGTTAAAATCAAGGTTTGTGTGCGAAAATGTTAACTCCGGCTCACTGACCTTTATCGGACAGTGTAAATCGAGATCAGGGCCCGTATTCACCAACCATTCTCGAGAATATTCCTAGTCTTATTCTCCAAGATTTGCGAAATTTGTAAGTTACACAATGTCTGATTGGCTAAACCGAATGGTTTAGCCAATCAGACGTTGTGTTACTTAGAAATGTAGAAAATTCTGGAGAATAAGACAACGTGCTAAAGAATGGTTGGCGAATACGGGCCCTGACTGTACATAGTGTGCAGTCTGATACTTGATCTACACTTTTCGATAACGAGATATTATTCCCGAAAACATAAGTTTTAGATCTAAATTGAAATATTTGGGTCTTTACAACCGACTTGAATATTTCATTTTAGTTATTTGGCAGGACAAGAGCTAAACAATTACTGAATATGTAATAAATAAACTGGCTAATTAAATGAAATTCTTAAATATTACATAATAATTTCCCAACCTATGCAAGAAGCTCCATTCAAAAGCTGAAATATGGGGCTTGTTAAATCGTGCTTAGACCGAGCACACAAAATCTGTTTTTAATCTGCAGATTTGTTTATAAACAAACAAACTCATAATTGTGGGAAACAGAGCAATAATACGACCTTTATGACACAAAGAATTTGTTTTTCTTTCGTGAAAACTCTGATTGTTGATAGCTTCCTGGACCTCGTTAACCGTTTACCACTCAGTCTCGAGTTTTCACGATCCCTAAGAAGACGCGTTTTGAAAACATTTTGGGAAAAGTACAAAATGTGCAGTCTGATCTTTGATCTACACTGTCCGATTAGCGCATATTTTTCCCACAAAATTCGTGAGTTACTCACAATAAAAATAATTTTGAAATAGCAAAATTTGGCGTTTTACTATTGGCTTAATTTATTATTTCTTTCACCCATTCAGCAGGATGGGGATTAATTGGACATTCGTCTTTAGGGATGCTTATTGAAAGTAACAGTGATCATGCTGCTTTCCTCTTTAATAGCAGACAACAAAGTCTCAAGCTTGTTTATACCGACAGTACAGACACTAACAGAATCAAAACTGATAAAATGATGTTATCGTGTTTGACTCTTTACCAAATGACAAAATTTTAGACTGGTCCAAATTGAAAGCATTTGCAGACGACAAAATAAAAGCGACTGAAAATTTGAAATTTGTATCGAAGAGGAGAGAAAACATTGCGGGAAAAGGAGAAAATGCTGGTTTCCAGTATTTTCTCCTTTTCCCACAAATGTTTTCTGAAGGCTTCTTTCTCGGTGTCGTCAAAAGTAGGGATTGTGTAGTAAAGGGTTAAAAGGGTTTGAACCGTTTTGGGAAAAGGAGAAAATGTTGTTTGCCAACATGTTCTTTTTTAACTCTGAGAATACTCTTGGATGCCCTACTCTTCAAAGTCGCATAAACTAGGGGGCATAATTATGGTAGAGGTTCAACAATTTCATAGAGAGCAGACACATGCTGATCTTCAAAATGTTGTCTGTGTTCGCACATGATAGGCGTATATTGGGAAAAAGCATCCTACGTTTTTTACATTTCGTTTTTTTTCTTTCTCGCTGTTCTCGAAAACCTGAGAAAGAGCTCGTATAATATGTTATTACTGAGGAATGACATAAATTCTTTGTGTGGTAATGAATAACATTTGGTTGCATAAAACACTGGTACGCATATTTAGATTTTGTGTTTACAATACAAAAAAAAAGAAAAATGCTGCGGGTGGTTTTCTTTATTTCCAAAATTGAGGGGTCGTTTTATTTGTTCAGAGATCCAAAACGTTTGCAGACGCCAGGGTAAAAGCTTATTAAGCTCTGATGTTTGTTTCTGTGAGGTAAAAACCATTGGTGCACGCTCTGTGCAGTCTAAACTTGATCTGTACCGTCCGTAAAGTCCTTGTTTTTGCTAATGGTCCTGAAAGGCTTAAAATAGATTGAGATAATACAACACCAATAAATTATAAATAGAGTTTATTTCATTAGCTTGTGGTTAATATGAGGTAATATTTGCCGAAAAGGGGAAAGGTATGCGAAAATAACGAATAGTCTAAGGCACGATTTTTGTCGCAGACCTTTCCCTTTGAGGCAAATATTTCCCCATATTAACCACAAGCTGATGAAATAGATTATTTATCTTATATTTTCGCTCATTATTTTGTCAATGAATGCCACTTTTAAAACTGGTGATTTCAAATTAATTAACCGGATAACCGATATTTTTTTTTTTCAAAAGTAGTTCCAGATTTTTGGCAGTAGGAAATTATTCACTGTGACGGGGAAATAATTCCCCAGCTTAAATTACGTCATTTCTTTACGCATAACATTTCTAGAAATAGACACATGAAATACAATATTATGACATAATCTTCCTCCAGGTGGTATTTTTCAAATACAGACCTATCTGATTTGCGCATTCTAAGCACAGAACCGGACTACTTTTCAAAACATCAACCATTACCTTGAATTTCAAAACATAGTAAACGTTTAGTCAATAAAATGCTAGCCGGTACGATTCATCCAGCCATGATCAGCAAGGATGTAACCTATGCTAGGGTCATTTATCAATGCAACCCCTATAGGCCAGGGTAATAGCTTCGGTATTAAGGTATTACTATCCTAAAGCTTCTAGTGCAATATGGAACGAAATTTCTTATTAGTTGATGAGGATTTATACTGATATAATATTTTTGCACATTTCTAACCGACCATAAATTCCTTTAATGTCCATCTTGAAGTTATTTGTTGATTTTAGTTTTTAGCTATCAAAAAAGGGAGGTAATTATTATTTCCCTTTGTAGCCAGAATAGAGTGGCCCTAGATTAATAAATGATAATTCTGAGATGGAAAAAGTAGCACGGTCAAAGTTGTACAATAATACTCCTTTTCAATCTTATCAACTTTTTTAGGATATCATTTTTTAGGATATATACCGTATTATAGTGGATATAGCTGTTTTCCACTAAAATGATACTACCTTAAGCCGACATACTTCTTGTTGATAAGTCTGTGGAAAAACCCTGCACGAATCCTGGTTTCCCATGAAGGCTATATTTAGAAACTGTATTCAAAGATGTGTAGTAAGACAAGATTTGTTCTCAGAAATCCTTAATCCGTATCCTGTTAGATGACTGAAATAAATTTTTAAGCCGATATCAATAACCCGAAGTTTTGCTATTTAAAATGTACTTTTTGGAGGACAGTATGTTCTTAGCGGACAGTGTAGATCAAGATCAGACTGCACGTTCTGTGCAGTCTGATCTTGATCTATACTGTCCGCAAAAGGTCAGTGATTCGCGCTCAGCAACTTCATAACTAAAACTCAGACTTATCTAATCGTTCCCAAGAAGTTAAATGTCAAAGGATTTTGTGGACGTCCCTCACCGAAAGGACAAAGCTGGTACCAGACGGAGCTGTGTGTATTCAGGCATTAGCTACAAAGCCTGTGATTGATTTACCAAGGTTCTCTTTTGCTTGTGCATTTGTACGTGGAGGACAAAGTTTAACACCTGATCTATGATCAAACCGTTGTTCACGAAGGTCAGAATGGCGATACATGTATATTGTTTACTAGTTTGCTTCATTTTGTGCTTCCATCGCAGCAAGTGCTTGAATCCCAATGACACTAACGTGATCATAAAGGATGGGACAACGCTTCGAGAACTCGGGGTTCTCTTTGATAATCCACTTCTGCGTATGTTGGGTAAAGTCTTCCAACATACTGAGGGTCTAGTTGGAAAGGCCAAGGACGAGATATTTGAAGACCTGTGTGACCTTCACCCTTGTTCACCGTGGACTGAATGGTCAATCTGTACAGCAGCCGAACACGATTCGTATGGCATCCAAACCCGATCACGGAAGTGTGGCGTGGATTCGCCATTTTGTATCCAGCCCCGGAACATCGACGAGGAACCATCTTTGGAGAAAGATATCAAGATATGTGAGGGGGCTTGTAAACTTAACTACACGCTCACATCCAGGGGCTATTGTTTAAGGCTGTACAAAAAAACGAAGACTAAAAGTCAGGCCGATGCAGCATGTGTCGCAGACGGTGGATTTGTCGTCAATATAAATAGCAAGACCAAGTCAGACTCGGTTCATGAATTGTTGAAGCAGGAAGAAGTAACTTCACAAACGATCTGGATCGACGGGCGACGACAAAACCACTACAGTCCTTGGAGTTACCAATACGAAATCGCCCCGGTGTGGACAAACTGGTATAGGGGCCAACCAAGTGATAACTGGAACCAGTATTGTCGTGTAGAGGAGAACGTGGACCGAAAATGGTTCGACCGTGATTGTGACAGGCAATACTGGTTTGTGTGTGAAATGCCGCTTAAGAAATTTTAAGGTATTGACATGATCTGGATGTAGACCATGGACTTCTTTATGACTAGCATTCTTTTTGTATTACTGCATGACCTTGCTTTGAACCACGGACAACTTGGACAACATGGTTAGCTTTCTGTATTACTGTGTAAGAATTTACGTAGAACTCTTGGTGAATAATAAAAAAATGTGACTATGGAATCATGCAGGATCTGCACCTTTAAGGTGTAATATTCTGTCATAATTTTTGTCTTCCGACTTTAATCGCTCGTAGATTACTCTTTATCTAAACCATGGATAATTTGCGATTTCATCAAGTTTTGTCGTTATATATGGCTTGCAATACGCAAAAACATTTGGGCATTTGCGTTGAGTGTCATCTCGGATCAGCCACACAGGCTAATCCGAGACGGAACTTTACGACTACATTAAATCTTGTGCTACAGTAGACTTGTGCAAAACAGAAAATTGCATAAAAAAACGGAAAGTGTCATTTCGGATCAGCCTGCATAGTCTGCGTAGGCTGATCCGAACCGACACTTTACGCAGATGTTCGGATGTCCCTTTTCGTGTGTTTGCAGGCCATATAGAATTATTTTATGTCTGCAGACATTAATTTTTTTTTTTCTTTAAATCTATAAATAAGACAACGGCTATCGTACCATGATGCTATTCTTCTTCCTCTCCTTCTCATTCTCTTTTTTTTTTCTTCTTCTTCGCCTTTTTTTCTGCCGATCTTTGAGTCTGCAATGAAACGGTTGTTGACTGTTTGGTGTTTAATGTTCCTGACACCGTTTTTTTAGGCTTACTTTGGTCATGTCATGGTTGCCATTTTAGCGATCCATACGAACCTTGAGATCTTTGTACTAGTGTTTCAAACAACACTTTTATCAAAGGATTGGTTGCTTTTCCATATAAATATTATTAAAACGTTCAACTTTACAAGTCATATAGGATCTGACATGAGTTGGTTTTTGAGATAAGATTTTATTAAACGAGTCCAGGGAAATGTTATTAAGCGAGCCTTTGGCGAGCTTAATAACATTTTCCTTGACGAGTTAAATAAAATCTTATCTCAAAAGCCAACCCATGTCAGATTCTTTTTATCACATAACGATATTTCCCAAAGTACAGATCAGATGATGCAAAAACATTCATAAATACACCTGCGGTATTTTCCATTAGAGCCATTCACTTGTATATCGTACAAAATGACGTCAGAAATGACTTCACAAAAAGTGTGTGATATCAAACATGTATAAGATAAGAAAATTCGTAATGGGTATATTACACTGAAAACAAGGGAGGTTATGTGATAAAAAGTTATCTCGTTGTAATCCTTATTATCAGGCTCCAAATAGCTCTTTACCAAACGGCAAAAAATTGACACTCCTCCTCAATAAAAAGAGTCACTTTATAACATTTCTGCTTTTTGTCTCGTGAAATTAACGTCTGTCTCATTCGCCAACATATCGTCGGTTTGCTTCGAAAACCTCGTAACTACAGCTTGTTACAAGCTGTAGTTACGAGGTTTTCGAAGTAAACCGACGATATGTCAGATCTTAAATTCTCTATAGCTCGTAACACGCGAAAAAGGACATTCGGACATTTGCGTAGAATACCATCTCGGATCAGCCTGCATTACGACGACATCAGACTTTGCGCTACGGTAAACTTTCGGTGTGGGGCGTCATCAGGGTGTCGGCCGGTGGCAGTTAGGCGACAGGCCGGCAGCCATCAGATTGTACCTGCCACCGCCCGGCGACCTGGCGAACACCGACCATTTCCACCTGACACCGGCCGGCGCTCGGGCGTTCGAACTGCCACCGCCAGGCGCCCGCTCGATAATCTGGCGGCGACAGGCCGGTTTACGGGGGATATATAAAGCTAGAATGCTCTCGTATCACTTCAAAGTTTTCATTATTATTATCAACCACAAGATAAATAGATCTTATTCTTACGAAATGTTTTTCTTCCAACAAGTTGCCTCCTAAAGGCAATGGGCAGGACAAAGCGCCAGCACCGAAAAGCAAGAGACCAGAGTCCAACCAAGGATTACGCAAGTCTCTGAGTCGCTATGGTGCTGTTAGAATCGCCATGACGACAATTTTTTATTGTGAATACCCTCGGATTTATATTCAGGGGCCCAGGAGTCTGCACTCGGCAGATCGCCATCCTGCCAGCTACCAACACCGCCAGTCGCCTTCCATCTGCTTTTCAATCTCCGCCCTGCCGCTGGCAGATATTTTGAAATCGCACGGTGGCCTATCGGTAGCATAAAGGTAGCAGGCCGGAGGCTGGAGAGTGGCAGTTAGTCGCTACCGATCGCCGGCCGAAGATTGAAGGCCCTCGAACCCCGTGACGACCGAGTAAAAATCGCGCTGCAGACCGTCTGCCGCTTGACAGCCACCGCGCGACTACAAAATGCGCCCGCCCGGCGACCTGACGACAGCCACAATTGGAAAAAATCGGCTGGTGGCAGACAGAATTTTAACTTTTTCTTAAAACTTCAGCGGCGTCCGGGCGGCGTCTAAAATGCCGTCTGCCGCCTGCCGATTGTGCTTGCCACCGAGCTGCCATCGAGCTGTCACCGGCCGAATTTGAGTGAAAACTGGCAGTTACCATGCCGGCAGGCGGCATTTACTGATTTGTGACTGTACTTTTAACAAGTCTACTGACTAGGATACACTCTCTTGCACTCCGGATCATTCACATTCAACTCTGTAGTTGGCTCAGAAAGTAGTCCGCCATTACGTGATATTTTCGTCACATGACCTTAACTCAAAATGGCGACACAAACGCCGATGAAAGAAAGGCCAATATCGATTGTTTTGTGTGCTGTTCAAACAGCATACGGCCAATCAGACTTAAAGTGGTAGGAAGTGTGAAAAAGAGGGATTTTCTGAAAAGCTTAAAAGTCTTTTAATTTGTTTTTTTTTTTAATCTTACAAACTTGGATCCATCGGTTTGTCAAAACTGTTGTCATTTATGGGTGCAGCCATTTTTGTTAAAATTGGCGTAAGATTCTGATCAGTAAAGAAGCTCGAAAAAATAGTTCCATTTTATACAGGTAAATTCATCAGTTTAGTTTAAACATATTCATTTTACATCGATTGAGAAACAAGTTCTTACAACTTATACTAATCTCTCTAGATTCTGCTTCCTGGAAACTACACCAATACTCGCGCCGAATGTGTGAGCCAATGAAAAATCCCAAAGTTGACACCCGCTCCCGGGTATCGAACTCAGGACCTGTAGGTTATGAGGAGCGACGCTCTACCTCACGGCTACGGGCACCGTTTGAATGTATCCATATAGTATCCGGAATATTATTTCCTTTGTCTACTTTATGATGTTACACATGAAACAGTTAAACAGCAACAAAATATGTTTTTTCTCGGTTTGATAAGATTCTTGTCATTCAGCCCATTGCAGAGATGTATGGTGAGAGTAACGAACGACAACTCTGCTTGGAGACAAACTATGATACAGATGGGAGGAAATCATTGTTTGGAACAAGATATAATGTTTATTCAAATTTATTTTTTGTAAATTCACCCATCATATTGAAATCTAACAAATAGAACAAACAACCAAAAAAATTATCAAGTAAAATATAAATGAGCCGTGCTCTCTGAAAAGGGTACTTAATGCATCTCCAAAAAGTATCAGTCCGCGCAGGCTGACCTTGGTGGATACTTTTTGGCTTATTGGTAAATTTTCTGCGTGTCAGTAGACCGGACTACCTCATGACTCGGTCGATTGTCATTCAAAATTGAATTTATGGCTTCGTGATTTTATCGTCGGTTTACTTAAAAAACCTCGTAACTACAGCTTGAAACAATCTGTAATTACGAGGTTTTTGAAGTAAACCGATAATATGATGACTTGCTTAGCAATATTAACCTTTTACCCTATGAGGCATTTCTATGGTATCTCTAATTGACTCTAAGTGACAGCAAGGATGAATCTGTTTCTGATGTGTATATGACACCTTTGATAGCATAGAAAACATTGTGACAAAAGGTGAAATTGCTCGTCACGAGCAATTTGACCTTTTGCCACAATGTTTTCCAAAGGCTACTACAAGCAATGTATAGAAATGAGTATCTATGGAGTAAAGGGTTAAGTAAACCGATACAAGGACTTGCTTAATAATAAGAAGTAAATCAATAATATGAGGACTTGCTTATCACAGAGATGCGTTAAACCCCAATTGCGAGAGCGTGCCTCACACGTTTTATTATTTATAGTGACAAATGAATAAAATGAATGATGTATATTAGGAAAAAAACGGTTAAAATGCCATGGTTATATTATACAGAATGCCATACGTGTAAAGTGTTGGGCAATAATCATTCAAGATCAGACTGTACCTTCTGTGTTGTCTGATCTTGATCGATCTCGTTTGCTCCAGCAAATTCATTTATCAAAAGTTCGATCAATCTAAGAGCTACGTAGTCTAAACTTTTGTGCTAATTAGAATAAAATTTACTGTGTTTTGATCTTTAATTAGATTGCACTCAAAAAAATCGTATTTTTTAAATTTCAACCTGTCTTTGCCAGAAAAATACTCTTTATTGCAGGTCAAAGATCAGACAGCATATCAGGTCTGATCTTGATCTAAAATGTCCTCAGAAGCGCGTTAAGTCGCCGTTTGCAGCCTGGAGGGCAAGATTAGAGTTGGCAGAGTTATCTATCTTAGCTTAGTTAAATCGAAAATAAAACGACTTACCGTATAACTTGTATTAAGCAGGCACTAAAGGGGTACTCAAAATGCTGTTGGTCAGGGCACAACCTTCTCTTGTTTAAGAACATTTAAACAGTATTGCCTTCCTCTCGGAATATTAGTTTGAGCCAAGCATCTTAGTGATGAATTATTCAGAGTAAGTCAGCTCATAGTTATAAACCATAAAACCCATCGAGCCCGACAACTGACTGAATTTTGAAATAGAATAATCAAAGCTCCAGACACGAGGGAGTGATGGTATTCTAAATTTCTTATTTCCCTTCCAAACCTTATGTTGTGGGTACTCATATAATGAGTACCCATAACATAGGGTTTAGTGGAGAGTAATTAATATTTTCAATTTTGAAATCAAAATCACTACCTTTATCTGGAACTCTGGAATAATCCTTGGAAATGTGTAAAAAAAAATACTTATAGTAAAAATTTCGACTCATGTCAAAGTGACATGAGTTGATACTTTTTGCAATGACATTTAACCCTCATTTGATAGAACATATTTACATACACCTTGTAATAGATTTTTTTTCTTTTATTTAAGATAATTGGGGTCACTAAAGCATATTTGATTGCTGCCAGTTTTGTGAATTTATTACCAGACATTCTCTTTAAAAATGATGGATAATTTTGGTTTAACACAGCCATATGAAAGTTTTCGAAATGTCGAGGACTGTTACGGACTACTGAATCCCTAACGGGTAAACTGCATAATTATATGCATGCTTACTGCATGTTGCTTGTTAAAAAAAACCGTGGTCACTGAGAAATGTTCAATGATTCCCAACTTTGTGTATTTGTTTCCAGATATTTGTTTAAAAATGTGAAATAATTTAGGTCCAGATCAGACCGAAGTTATCAGTTGGCTCTCAGTGTACTAGTGACTGGACATTCATAGTTCAGACGCCGAAATAAAACTCTAGTTTTTTTTTTAAGTTTTAAAGAATATTCTCATACATTCGAAATTTGAGAACAAGTATTAATCAAAGCGTTGAGAACGCTGAAGTGGTATTTGTCAAGGAACCCATGGTATGGTCTTAAACATTTTAAAGAAAAAGAGAAATAGTTTCCAAATCTTGGCTTTAAAGTCAACCTGCCAGGAAAATAGATACCACTTATACCATACGGTACAAGGGAGTGTACTCATGACAAAGTTTGGATATTTGAGTATTGGTAGTCTCCCTTTGATCATTAGGAGGAGTCAGAAGTAACGTCCCTTAACAGTTAGATGAATGATGGCCAGAGAATAAAAACATGTGAATATATGGAATAAAATTAAGTTTGTACCCGACAAACTATGATTTTGAAATATCTTGAGCCGTTAGCATTTAATTCCCAACATTACAATCAATTATTTCGACCTATGAATATTCGCGCGCAATCATAGGATGAACAAGCCATTGGACAAACTGGTTTTGGAACGAAAAAGCCAAGGACCAAGCGATCGATAGTCAAATTTTGTATCGCTGCGCCAACAGAAGACTATGTACGAGTAAAGCTATTTTCAATAAAAAAAATGCATTTCCATGATCGATGGCCTCAGCTAATGTATTTTTACATTCCATTTCAAGTTACATAACTGAGAGCTACTGAAAAACTCATTTGCCTGAATTAAACTGAGTTTAATTCGGTTTATTTCCTTCGGCTGTGCACCAAAAACGATACATGGTCCTAAAACTTCAATATTGCATTATGCGGAAACCCCGTTCTGCCAACGCATGGATCAAATGTAGTTAAAGCACTGTCGCCACATTTCGCCAAATTTCGCTCACACATCAACGCCTGCAGACAACTTTCTGTGTCTTTCAGCAGATAATATCTGAAAAACATTGAGTTTACTCTTTACCGAACGACAAAATTTTAACATGTCAAAATTACAAGCATTAGAAGACGACAAAATAAACATGACTCAAAAACTGAAACTTGAATTTAGAAAAGAAGAAAGCAATTTGGGAAAAGGAGAAAATGCTGGTTAACAGGATCAGAGCCCGTATTCACCAACTATTCTTAAGAACGTTCTTTGTCTTATTCTCCAGAATTTTCTACATTTCTAAGTAACACAACTTCTGATTGGCTAAACCATACGGTTTAGCCAATCAGAAGTTGTATTACTTACAAATTTAGAAAACCTTGGAGAATAAGACTAGGAATATTCTCAAGAATAGTTCGTGGATACTCGCCCAAATGATTCCTAGAAAAAACAATAACTGCTGTAAAAAAAGTTGCTGACAGGTATACGGGTTGCCTCCCTTGTATACTAGTGTATATGATACAAGATGACTACGTAACCGTCGACACAACAAAGAATCAGCAGAGGGAGGGAGAGAGAGAGAGATACTGTCCCAACTACACCGAATGGTTTAGCTAATCAGACGTTGTGTTACTTACAAATGTAGAACATTCTGTAGAATAAGACAAACAACGTTCTAAAGAATGGTTGATGAATACGGGCCCCGATTGTACATATTGTGCAGTCTGAACTTTGATTTACACTTTTCGAAAACGAGATATTATTCCCAAAAACATAAGTTTTAAATTGAAATATTCAGGTCTTTACAATCAACTTAAATATTCCATGTTAGTTATTTGGCAGGATAAGAGCTAAACAATTGCAGACTATGTAATAAATAAATTGGCTAATTAAATGAAATTCTTAAATATTACAAAATAACTTCCATACCTATGCAAGAAACTCAATTCAAAAGCTGAAATATGGGGCTTGTTAAATCGTGCTTAGACCGGGCACACAACATCTGTTTTAAAATCTGCAGATTTGTTTATAAACAAACAAACTCATAATTGTGGGAAACAGAGCAATAATACGACCTTTATGACACAAAGAATTTGTTTTTCTTTCGTGAAAACTCTGATTGTTGATAGCTTCCTGGACCTCGTTAACCGTTTACCACTCAGTCTCGGGTTTTCACGATCCTAAAGAAGACGCGTTTTGAAAACACTTTCGGAAAAGTACAAAATGTGCAGTCTGATCTTTGATCTACAGTGTCCGATTAGGGCATAATTTCCCACAAACTAGGGAGGCATAATTATAGTAGAGGTTCAGCAATTTCATAGAGAGCAGACACATGCTGATCTTCAAAATGTTGTCTGTGTTCGCACATGATAGGCCTATATGGAGAAAAAGCCATCCTACTTTTTTATATTTCGTTTTTTTTCTTTCTCACTGTTCTCGAAAACTTGAAAAAGATCACGTAATATGTATTGCTGACGAATGACATTTGTAAAATACAAATATTTCCACCCAAAAGCAAGAAATATAAATTCTTTGTGTGGCAATGAATGACATCTGGTTGCATAAAACACTGATACGCATATTTAGACTTTGTTTAAAGAATAAAAAAAAAAAATGCATGGGATTTTCTTTATTCCAAAATTGAAGGGTCGTTCTATTTGTTCAGAAATGTTAAAGTTAAACCTTTAACAGGAAAACAGAAGTTTAGGCTTGTCCAAATCCAACACGTTAGCAGACCACAGAGTAAAAGCTTATTAAACTCTTATCACCGGTTTGTTTCTGGGAGGTAGAAAACATTGGTGCAGGATCTGTGCAGTCTAAACTTGATCTGTACCGTCCGTAAAGTCACTGTTTTTACCAATGGTCCCTGAAGGCTTACAAGGGATTGAGGTAATACAACATCAATAAATCTTCCTCCATGTGGCATTTTTCAAATACAGGCCCATCTAATTTGGGCATTCTGGGTACAGACCCGGACCACTTTTCAAAACGTCAACCGTTATATTGAATTTCAAAATATCATTATCTCCCGCTAGATGGCATTCTACAAATGCACATCTATCTAATATGGGCATTCTGTGCGTACTAATTTTTCTAAACGCCAACCGTTGCTTTGAATTTCAAAATAAAAATAAATGTTTACTCCGTAAAACGCTACCTAGTGCGATTTAATTCAGTTATGATCAGCTAGCAGGTAACCTATTCACCGACCATCTATTAAAACAGTCCTTACAGGCTTGGGTAGCTACGGTGTAAGCCCTACTTTCCCCAAGCATCGGGGAATGGGTGATGCGCCATATAAAACAGGTCCAATCTTCGAAGAATATAACATGCGTAGACAACGCAACCATTACATTGAATTTCACAATAAGGTAAACGTTTAATCAATAAAACGCTAGCTTGTACGACTCCTTCAGCTATGATCAGCAAGCATGTAACCTATGCAACGGTCATTTATCAATGCAGCCCCTACAGGATAGGGTAATAACTTCGATATAAACCGAGACACTTCTTGTTGATAAGTCTGTGGAAAAACCCTGCACGAATCCTGGTTTCCCGTAAAGGCTATATTAAGAAACTGTATTCAAAGATGTGTAGTAAGACAATAGTTTTGTTCTTAGAAATCCTTAACCTGTATCCTACGCAATAACTGAAATTAAATTTTTGAGCCGATATTAATAACCCGAAGTTTTGCAATTTAAAATGTACTTTTTGGAGGACAGTATGTCCTTAGCGGACAATGTAGATCAAGATCAGACTGCACGTTCTGTGCAGTCTGATCTTGATCTATACTGTCCGCAAAAGGTCAGTGATTCGCGCTCAGCAACTTCATAACTAAAACTCAAACTAATCTAATCGTTCCCAAGAAGTTAAATGTCAAAGGATTTTGTGGACGTCCCTCACCGAAAGGACAAAGTTGGTACCAGACGGAGCTGTGTGTATCCAGGCATTAGCTACAAAGCCTGTGATTGATTTACAGAGGTTCTCTCTTTTGCTTGTGCATTTGTACGTGGAGGACAAAGTTTAACACCTGATCTATGATCAAATCGTTGTTCACGAAGGTCAGAATGGCGATACATGTATATTGTTTACTAGTTTGCTTCATTTTGTTTTTCCATCGCAGCAAGAGCTTGAATCCCAATGACACTAACATGATCATAAAAGATGGGACATCACTTCGAGAACTCGGGGTTCTCTTTGATAATCCACTACTGCGCATGTTGGGTAAAGTCTTCCAACATACTGAGGGTCTAGTTGGAAAGGCCAAGGACGAAATTTTTGAAGACCTGTGTGACCTTCACCCTTGTTCGCCTTGGACTGAATGGTCAATCTGTACAGCAGCTGAACACGATTCGTATGGCATCCAAACCCGATCACGGAAGTGTGGCGTGGATTCACCATTTTGTATCCAGCCCCGCAACATCGACGAGGAACCATCTTTGGAGAAAGATATCAAGATATGTGAGGGGGCTTGTAAAGTTAACTACACGCTCACATCCAGAGGCTATTGTTTAAAGCTGTACAAAAAAATGATAACCAAAAGTCAGGCCGATGAGGTATGTGTCGCAGACGGTGGATTTGTCGTCAATATAAATAGCAAGACGAAGTCGGACTCTGTTCATGAATTGTTAAAGCAGGAAGAAGTAACTTCACAAACGATCTGGATAGACGGGCGACGATCTAGCAGATACAGTCCTTGGAGTTACCAATACGAAATCGCCCCGGTGTGGACAAACTGGTATAGCGGCCAACCAAGTGATAGAAGGAACCAGTATTGTCGTGTAGAAGAGAACGCGGGCCGAAAATGGTTCGACCGTGATTGTGGCAGGCAATACTGGTTTGTGTGTGAAATGCCGCTTAAGAAATTTTAAGGATGTAGACCATGGACTTCTTTATGACTAGCATTCTTTTTGTATTACTGCATGACCTTGCTTTGGACCACTGACAACTTAGACAACATGGTTAGCTTTCTTTATTCCTGTGTAATAAGAATTTACATAGAACTCTTGGTGAATAATAAAAAATGTGACTATGGAAACATGCAGGATCTGCAGCTTTAAGGTGTAATATTCTGTCATACTCTTTGTCTTCCGACTTTAATCGCTCGTAGATTACTCTTTACCTAAACCATGGATAATTTGCGATTTCATCAAGTTTTGTCGTTATATATGGCTTGCAATACGCGAAAACATTTGGGCATTTGCGTTGAGTGTCATCTCGTAACAGCCGCACAGGCTAATCCGAGACGGAACCTTACGACTACATTAAATCTTGCGCATCAGTAGCCTTGTACAAAACAGAAAATTGCATAAAATCAAAGTGTTGAAAACGCTGAAGTGGTATTTGTCAAGGAAACCTGCTACGTGGAATTAATAGTTTGAAAGAAACTGAGACATGTTATTCAAATATTGGCTTAAAAGTCAACCCACTAAGCAAATGAATACTTTTTCGGTTAAAGGGAGAGTACTCATGACAAAGTTTGGTTTGTTTTTGTATAAGTGGTCTCCCTTTGATCATTAGGAGGAAGCCGGAGTAACGCCCCTTGACAGTAGGATGCATGACGAATAGACGTTTGTTCCTGAAAACTATAATTTTGAAATATCTCTAGCCTTTTACATTTAATTTCTAACATTTCAATCAATTACCTCGATCTATAAATATTCATGAGCAATCAAATGGAGTAGCGCGCAATCATAGGACGAACAAGCCATGGAACGAATTGGTTTTGGAACGAAAAAGCTCAGGGTCAGTTGGCATATTTTTTATCATTGCGCCAATAAAAGGCTATTAGCGTGAGAAGCTATTTTCAATCAAAAATAAGTATCTCAACGATCGATGGCCCCGCCCAATGTATTTTAATATGCCATTTCAAATTACATATCTGAGTGTCACCGTAAAACTCATTTACCTGAGAAAAAATGAGTAAAACTGGGTTTATTTCATTCGGCTTTGCACAAAATAAGATACATGGTTATCAAAATTCAATCTTGAACTCATAGCGGTATTGTCTTTGACAAATACCACAAAAACGGAAAGTGTCATTTCAGATCAGCCTGGGCAGTCAGATGTCCGAATGTCCTTTTTCGTGTGTTGCAGGCCATATACAATGATTGCATGTCTGCAGACATTAATTGCGTTTTTTTTGTATATAAATATATCCATAAAACAACGACTATCGTCTTGTAGTTGTCGCTATTGATCATGATGCTATTCTTCTTCCTCTCCTCCTTCTTCTTTTTTTTCTACTTCACCTTTTTTCTGCCGATCTTTGAGTCTGCAATGAAATGGCTGTTGGCTGTTTGGTGTTTAATGTTTCTGACACCATTTATTTCGGCTCACTTGAGTCATGTCATGGCTGCCATTGCAGCGATCAGTACGACCCTTAATATGGTTTTACTGGTGCTTCAAACAACACTTTTATCAAAGGAATGGGTTCGTTTCCATATAAATATTATTAAAACGTTCAACTTTACAAGACATAGGTCTATAGGATCTGACATGAGTTGGCTTAAATTGAGATAAGATTTTATTAAACGAGTCCAGGGAAATGTTATTAAGCGAGCCTTTGGCGAATTTACTAACATTTTCCTTGACGAATTTAATAAAATCTTATCTCAAAAGCCAACCCATGTCAGAACCTTTTTATCACATAACGATATTTCCCAAAATACAGATCAGATCATGCAAAAACATTCATAAAAACACCTGCGGTATTTTCCATGAGACCCATTCACTTGTATGAAATACGTACAAAATGACGTCAGAAATGACGTCACACAAATGTAATATCAAACATGTATGAGATAAAAGAAAATTCTTATTGGGTATATTACACTGAAAACAAGGGAGGTTATGTGATAAAAAGTTATCTCGTTGCAATCGTTATTATCAGGCTCCTAATAGCTCTTTATCAAACGGCAAAAAATTGACACTCATCGTCAGCATAAAGAGTTAATTTATAACATTTCTTCTTTTTGTCTCATGTATAATGAACGTTTGTCTCATTCGCCAACATATAGTCAGTTTACTTCGAAAACCTCGTAACTACAGCTTTTTACAAGCTGTAGTTACGAGATTTTCGAAGTAAACCGACGATATGTCAGATCTTAAATTCTTTAAATTCTTTAATTATTATGATATATTATATATCATGTGTCTATTTTTAGAAATGTTATGGGTAAAGAAACTTACGTAATTTAATCTGAGGGGAATTATTTCCCCGTCATAGTGGATAATTTCCTCCTATCGAAAATCTGGTTAATTGACTCGATATCACTAGTTTTAAAAGTAGCATTCGTTGACAAAATAATCAGAGGAAATATAATATATAATTTATTTTATCAGCTTGTGGTAAATATGGGGAAATATTTTCCGAGAAAGGGAAAGGTCCGCGAAAATAACCCGTGCCATACGGCACTCGTTATTTTCGCATACCTTTCCCTTTTTTGGCAAATATTTCCCCATATTAAACACAAGCTGATGAAATAAACAAGGCCAATGTCGATTGTTTTGTGTGCTGTTCAAACAGCATACGGCCAATCAGACTTAAAGTGGTAGTAAATGTGAAAAAGAGGGATTTTCTGAAAAGCTTAAAAGTCTTTTAATTTGATTTTTTAATCTTACAAACTTGGATTCATCGGTGTGTCAAAACTGTCGTCATCATCCATAGGCGCAGCCATTTGGGCCTAAGATTCTGATCAGTAAAGAAGCTTGAAAAAAAAAGTTCGCTTGTGTACAGGTAAATTCATCAGTTTGAACGCATCTTTGATATATCCAGAATGATATTTCCTTTATCTACTTTATAATGTTATACATTAAACAGTTAAGCAGTAACAAAACATGTTTACCTCGGTGGTGAGAGTAACGAACGACAACTCTGCTCGGAGACTAACTATGATACAGATAGGAGGAAATAATTGTTTGGAACAAGATAAAATGTTTATTCAAATTTATTTTTTTTGTAAATTCACCCATCATATTGAAATCTAACAAATAGAACAAACAATCAAAAAAAAAAAGTCAAGTAAAATATAAATGAGCCGTGCTCTCTGAAAAGGGGGCTTAATGCATCTGCAAAAAGTATCCACCAAGGTCAGCCTGCGCAGGCTTATTGGTAAAGTTTCTGCGAGTCAGTAGACCAGACTACCTCGGTTGTTATACAAAATTGAATTTATGGATTCGTGATTATATCGTAGGTTTTACTTCAAAAAACCTCGTAACTACAGCTTGAAACAATCTTTAGTTACGAGGTTTTTGAAGTAAACCGATAATATGATAACTTGCTTAATAATATTCAGTAAACCGATAATATGAGGACTTGCTTAGTAATATGAAGTAAAACCTATAATATGATGACTTGCTTAGTAATATTAAGTAAAACCGATAATATGATGACATGCTTAGTAATATTAAGTAAAACCGATAATATGATGACTTGCTTAGTAATATGAAGTAAAACCTATAATATGAGGACTTGCTTATCGCGTTATGCGTTAAGCCCCAATTGCGAGAGCATGCCTCACACGTTTTTTTATTTATAATGACAAATGAATGATGTATATTAGAAAAAAAAAAACAGTTAAAATGCCATGGTTATATTATACAGAATGCCATAAGTGTAAAGTGTTGGGCAATGATGGTCCAAGATCAGACTGGACCTTGATCTTGATCGATCTCGTTAGCTCCAGTAAATTCATTTATCAAAAGTTCGAACCGCTGAAACTAAGAGCTACGTAGTCTAAACTTTTGCGCTAATTAGAATAAAATTTACTGTGTTTTGATCTTTAATTAGATTGCACTCAAAAAAATCGGTTTTTTTTTAATTTCAACCTGTCTTTGCCAGAAAAATACTCTTTATTGCAGGTCAAAGATCAGACAGCATATCAGGTCTGATCTTGATCTAAAATGTCCTCAGAAGCGCGTTAAGTCGCCGTTTGCAGCCTAGGGGGCAAGATTAGAGTTGGCAGAGTTATCTACCTTAGCTTATTTATATTGAAAACAAAAAATTAATTACCGTATAACCTGTATTAAGCAGGCACTAAAGGGGTACTCAAAATGTTGTTGGTCAGGGCACAACCTTCTCTTGTTGAAGTACATTTCAACATTTCGGAATATTAGTTTGAGCCACACATCTTAGTGATGAATTATTCCAAGCAAGTCAGCTCATAGTTATAAACCATAAAACCCATGGAGCCCGACAATTGACTTTATTTTGAAATAGAATAATCAAAGTTCCAGGCACGAGGGAGTGATGGTATTATATTATGGTATTATTTCCCTTCCTAACCTTATGTTGTGGGTACTCATTAGAATCGTCTCGATGAGACGATTCTAATGAGTACCCATAACATAGGGTTTAGTAGAGAGTAATTAATATTTTCAATTTTGAAATCAAAATCATTACCTTTATCTGGAACTCTGGAATAATCCTTGAACATGTGTAAAAAATACTCAGTATAGTAAAAATTTCGACTCATGTCAGTTTTTTGTTTTTGTGTCAAACTGACATGAGTTGATACTTTTTGCAATTACATTTAACCTCATTTGATAGAACATATTTATATACACCTTGTAATAGATTTTTTTTTTTTTTTTATTTAAGATAATTGGGGTCACTAAAGCATATTTGATTGCTACCAGTTTTGTGAATTTATTACCAGACATTCTCTTTAAAAATGATGGATAGTTCTGGTTTAACACAGCCATATGAAAGTTTTCGAAATGTCGAGGACTGCTGAGGACTGTTAGGGACTGCTGAATCCCTAACGGGTAAACTGCATAATTATATGCATGCTTACTGCACGTTG
The DNA here is from genome assembly GCA_943736015.1 of Tridacna crocea. Lineage (NCBI taxonomy): Eukaryota > Metazoa > Mollusca > Bivalvia > Cardiida > Cardiidae > Tridacna > Tridacna crocea. The sequence goes on from OX031063.1 coordinate 51,907,971, forward strand.
CTTGTTAAAAAAAACCGTGGTCACTGAGAAATGTTCAATTATTCCCAATTTTGTGTATTTGTTTCCAGATCTTTGTTTAAAAATGTGAAATAGTTTAGATTCAGATCAGACCGAAGTTATCAGTTGGCTCTCAGTGTACTAGTGACTGGACATTCATAGTTCAGACGCCGAAATAAAATTCTATTTCTTTTAAGAATATTCTAATACATTCTAAATTTGAGAACAAGTATTAATCAAAGCGTTGAGAACGCTGAAGTGGTATTTGTCAAGGAACCCATTATATGGTCTTAAACATTTTAAATCAAAAGAAATATTGTCCAAATCTTGGCTTAAAAGTCAACCTGCTAGGAAAATAGATACCATTTATACCATTTCGGTACAAGAGAGTGTACTCAAGACAAAGTCTGGATATTTGAGTATTGGTAGTCTCCCTTTGATCATTAGGAGGAGTCAGAAGTAACGTCCCTTAACAGTAAGATGAATAATGGATAGAAAGAAAAAAAAACATGTGAATATATGGAATAAAATTAAGTTTGTACCCGAAAACTATGATTTTGAAATATCTTGAGCCGTCAGCATTTAACTCCCAACATTACAATCAATTATTTCGATCTATAAATATTTGCGTGCAATCATAGGATGAAGAAACCATTGGACAAACTGGTTTTGGAACGAAAAAGCCAAGGACCAAGCGATTGATAGTCAAATTTTGTATCGTTGCGCCAACAGAAGACTATGTACGAGTAAAGCTATTTTCAATAAAAAAAAATAGTATTTCCGTGATCGATGGCCTCATCCAATGTATTTTAACATGCCATTTTGAGTTACATAACTGAGAGCTACTGAAAAACTCATTTGCCTGAGTTAATCTGAGTTTAATTGGGTTTATTTCCTTCGGCTGTGCACAAAAAACGATATATGGTCTTCAAAATTCAATATTGCATTATGGGGAAACCCCTTCTGCCAAAGCATAGATCAAATGTAGTCAAAGCACTGTCGCCACATTTCGCTCACACATCAACGCCTGCAGACAACTTTCTGTGTCTTTCAGCAGACAATATATGAAATCATTTAGTTTACTCTTTACCAAACGACAAAATTTCAACATGTCAAAATTGAAAGCATTAGAAGACGACAAAATAAACTGACTCAAAAACTGAAAGTTGAATTTAGAAGAGAAGAAAGCAATTTGGGAAAAGGAGAAAATGCTGGTTACCAGCATTTTCTGCTTTTCCCACAATGTTTTCAAAAGGCTTCTTCCTCTGGGTTGTAAACACCAGGGATATTCTTCCTTATTTTGTTTGGTAAAGAGTTTAATGGAGATGCTACTCGCCATGAGTATTAAACGCCTCGACCAGATAATCAGAAAACTGTTGAATTTAAAACTGGTTATGAAGTTTCTCTGTTTAAAAAATCGTTCAGCCGAAGAGCTAGGTTTTTTTTTAAATGTGTTTTGGACTCATAGAAAATAAGTGGGCTTTATAAAAATGGTTCAAACGCGTAAAAAAAGAAAGAAAAGAAAGTTTTGTAAAAAAACAATGTCTTCATATTGCCATCAGAAATATTTACAATTTAGACTCTGAAAATGAAAATAACTATGCAAAGAAATATAACCATCGCAAAGACCTACAAACCAGTTTCAAGTTTATTTGTCGGATATACTTTTTGAGTACAGTTATTCGGGTGTTTTGTGACATTATTCGTAGCGTGGAATGCAATTTTAGGGTTGTAAGAATCCATCGGGTTTGTGTCGGTCTGGAGACGAATATATTTAGCTTGTAGACCGGATTTAAGCCTCGATACATTATTAGGTATGATGTCATCTTCACCGGATGTGGAAGTTTCCTCACTACTTGTGCGACATAATGAGGTGTGGCGTCTCTTTGAACGTGAGTGGAAATGCTGCACACGAACTATCGGGCATATGTCTAGAGGAACCTTTGACCCCGTCTGATTATTAACCTCTAGCTGTTGCGGTCGAAGGTCAAGGTCACTTTCAAATTCATCCTGAGTTGCCAAGGGAGCATATTCACAAAGATAATTGTTTTTCTTGATGATCTGCTTTGACAGATTTGTTTCCTTTTGTCTTCTGTCGTTTGCATAGGTGTAGAAAACACTTTTTTGTTCAACTAGTAAGGGCAGGCTTTTATTCCTACATGATATGTTTACAAAATCGTCCATGTCTCCATAGTCTGTTACGGAATGAAAATGACTTCGAACTTTGGCATTATGTGACACTAAATCAGGAGGAATCTTTAGAATTAAGCCATTCAGTTGCCTCTCTTTTGGGTCCATATCTTTCACGTTCTGTATCCAATGTGCAGTTGCCAGTGTAATGTCTTCTTCAAGATCTGGAAGTTTAAGTTTCATTGCTTCACTTTCACAATCTATGTCTATAGCGATATGTTCACCACCTTCGTTGCAATGACCACAGTCCTCACACTTTCCCATGAGATCGTATTTCACAACAGATTTAGTATCTTCCTGAGGACAACACGTATCGTCTGCGTCATTCGCAAGCTTTGTCCTTTCTTGCCAAATCATTTTGGCGCTTTCACTGATCCAATCGGATTCATCGGCATTAAACCGTTCCCTGTGCTTTTTGAACGACCCTCGTTCAGACGGAGGGAATTCATCCGGAAAATACTTCATTGTGCACTGTTGTATTGTTTTCAAGATCCTTTTTCTACACTTTGTTCTGTAAACCACATATATCACAAGAAACAATAAGATTCCTCCTAGAACCGTAGCAGTATTAATTCCAACCGAAGGGTCATAGGAATTGAAGAATTTACTTCCGGGGTCGCTGGAGCCGGTAGTACCTTGGTACACTTGTTCACTGTGGTGACCTAGTTTTGGCGTCAAAGATGGCGGCTGAGACACGTGGGTATTATTCGGATTTCTGCTTGTGTTGTTATTGTTGTTTTCACTTTGTGGCGATATACCCGACTCGGTCACTGTAGTCTCTTGCGCTGTTGTAGCCAAAACATCTCTTTTCATGTCGTTTCATTTGACTAAAATGAGAAAATTATATGACCTGCAACACACGAAAAGGGGCATTCGGACATTTCCGTAAAATGTCGTTTCGGATCAGCTTGCGCAGTCTGCGCAGGCTAATCCGAAACGACAATTTTCGTATTTCATGAAATTTTCTGTTTTGCGAAATTTTACTGAGGAACAAAACTCTAATGTAGTCGTAAAGTGCCGTCTCGGATCAGCCTGTGCGGATTGCACGGGCTGATCCGGACGACACTTTACGCAATTGTCCGAATGCCCTTTTTCGCGTGCTGCAAGTAATTATAAGGAAAAAAAGATAGATAAGACCCATGCTCTGTGAAAAGGATGTTAAATGCATTTGCAATAAGCATTTTTCCTGGTCCGTGCTGACTAACCTAGATCGAAACTTTTTGTAACTGGTCAATTTCCTGCATGTTCGAGGACCATTCTATCCCGTGATTCAATCCATTGTTGAATAAAATAGATTTTATTGGTACGGAATTGTATTGTAACTTCCTTGATATAAATCCATATTTGACATAGTGTGGCTCATTCATTAGGTACTTTAGAGGGGCATCCAGAAGAGTGTTTCAACTTTTTTGTTTATCCAGTTTTCCTATACAACTGGGAAAAAAAGATCCTTTGATGGCGTTTTTTTTATATAAACCGAATATTTCAAGAGTCTGCATATCTGTTGTCTGCATTTCTGTGGTCAGATTGGGGTCTGTATTTACCAACCTTTCTTTGGAACATTGTTAGTCTTATTAGCTATAGGTTTCGAATAGAAAGTAATACAACTTCTGATTGACTACAGCATTTAGTTTAGCCAATCAGAGGTTGGGTTACTTTTAAGTTTATGAAATTCCTGAGAGTAAGACAAAGAATGTTTGGTTAATACAAATCCTTTTCTCAGTGTGTATAAAGATGTGTGTATTAAATGAAACTGGAGAAAACATTTTTGAAAATCCTTCGACTTCGGAATTGTGAAAATGCGGGATAGTGTGGTAAAGGGCTTATAACAATAACTTGCTTCCTAAACTTGCCTGTGCCCATCTGACAGTTTTAACGACATAAACCTCGACCCGATTTTAATTTATGCTTATATGTGGCCACTAAGACAGGTGTTTACTCCATGTACCTAGGCTCAGCTTTAAATGACATAAGCCGAATTTATGCTTACGTGGTAACTAAAGCATGCTTTACTATACAGAATGATCTTCAACTTTATATAACATAACCGAATCTGTGCCCACAAAGACAGTCTTTACTCTATAGACCTATCTTCAACTTTATATAACATAACCGAATCTGTGCCCACAAAGACAGGTTTTACTCTGTAGACCTATCTTCAACTTTATATAGCATAACCGAATCTGTGCCCACAAAGACAGGCTTTACTGTATAGACCTACCTTCAACTTTATATAGCATAACCGAATCTGTGCCCACAAAGACAGGCTTTACTGTATAGACCTACCTTCAACTTTATATAACATAACCGAATCTGTGCCCACAAAGACAGGTTTTACTCTGTAGACCTATCTTCAACTTTATATAGCATAACCGAATCTGTGCCCACAAAGACAGGCTTTACTGTATAGACCTACCTTCAACTTTATATAACATAACCGAATCTGTGCCCACAAAGACAGGTTTTACTCTGTAGACCTATCTTCAACTTAATATAACATAACCGAATCTGTGCCCACAAAGACAGGCTTTACTCTATAGACCTATCTTCAACTTTATATAACATAACCGAATCTGTGCCCACAAAGACAGGTTTTACTCTGTAGACCTATCTTCAACTTAATATAACATAACCGAATCTGTGCCCACAAAGACAGGTTTTACTCTATAGACCTACCTTCAACTTTATATTACATAACCGAATCTGTGCCCACAAAGACAGGCTTTACTCTGTAGACCTACCTTCAACTTAATATAACATAACCGAATCTGTGCCCACAAAGACAGGCTTTACTCTATAGACCTACCTTCAACTTTATATAACATAACCGAATCTGTGCCCACAAAGACAGGCTTTACTCTATAGACCTACCTTCAACTTTATATAACATAACCGAATCTGTGCCCACAAAGACAGGCTTTACTCTATAGGCCTATCTTCAACTTTAACCCATTCCCACACATTCCCTACTTTTGACGCCCCTGAGAAAGAAGCTTTTAGAAAACATTGTGAGAAAAGGAGAAAATGCTGGTAACCAGCATTTTCTCCTTTTCCCACAATGTTTTCTACCCTTAACAAAACGAATTTCAAATTTTCAGTCACTTTTATTTTGTCGTCTGCATATGCTAAATCAATTTGGACAAACCTAAAATTTTGTCGTTTGATAATGAGTTAAATAACATAACCGAATACATGCTTATATGTGTGGCCACGAAGTAAGGCTTTACTACATAGACTTATGTTAAACTTAAATGGCAACGCCGAATTTATGCTTATGTTCTGTCGCTACTACAGATATAGTGCAGATACATATGCTCAGGTGTAAATTATATAACATAAATTATGTTTATATGTGGCCACTAAGGCATGATTTACCGCATAGACTTATATTCAGCTTCAAATGATATAACCAAATTGATGCTTGTACGCCACCGAGAAAGGTTTTACTGCATAGAAGTACGTTCAACTTTAAATGACATAATGAAATAGGCCTACAATGTAAATGCCTGCATTTGGCTAGTAAGACAGATCTCATTTAACTCATATTTTACTTTCAATGGCATAACCGAAAATACGCTTACACGTGGCAGTTATGAGTACCTTTCGTTGCATAGACCCTTGTTAAACTTCAAAACGACATGATCGAAAATATTTTATATGTGGGGAACATATGGGGACTTCTTACATACACATATGTTCAACTTTAAATGACATGACAGAATTTACGCTTACGTGGCAAATAAAAGAGTAAATAACAAGAGATAGACAAAATCGATAGCGGAACTCTTTGCTAGACGACAAAATATTAGACTTATTATAAATGGGAAATTTGCAGACGCCATAAAAATGTGTCTTAAACAACAAAGTTTCATGTTACAAGGGCAAAAAAAATGCATTGTGGAAAAAAGGAGAAATACTATATTAGTATTTTACATTTTCCCCGATGTCTCTATTTTTCATGTTAGTTCTTATCACGGATGTTTTTCGTATAAAGAGTTTATATCTAAATGGCTTTGGAAAAAGAAGCGCGCATACGACAAATAACACATGTCTTAATTAAAAGATTCTCATTGAAATGACTGAAAACATTGTGGACAAAGGAGAAAATGCTGGTTTCCGGTATTTTTTTCCTTTTTCCACAATGTTTTCAAAAGCTTTCTTTCACAGAGTCGTTTAAATCACGGGGTCGTTTAGAACAGACTGTTTGACTTTAGAAAGTGAAGCGCAAATCTAAACTTTCGCTCAACTTCCCGTGTTTGGCTTCGATTTTCTACTGACTTATATGTCGCTAATGACACTATCTAATAATCTTCCTCAGGTTAAAAACAGTTGCTAGGCAACGCCAAGGTGTTCGTCATAGATTTAAGGATTTTGCGATTGAATTAACGTAAAGCAACCTGTGCTTGGATTTTTTTTTATCGGCAATGGAGAGTAAGTTACAGACTTCGTAAATTTGTCGAAACACTGCAGCTGTTTTGTCTTCTTTGATGTAGCTCTTTAACCCTTTCCCAGACGACAAACATTTAGACTAGACCAAATTGAAAGCATTTGCAGACGACAATTCAACTCTTGCCGAAAAGATGATTTCTGTCTATGATAGGGTAGAAAACATTGTGGGAAAAGGAGAAAATGCTGGTTACCAGCATTTTCTCATTTTCCTACAATGTTTTCAAAAGGCTACTATTCAGGACCCGTAAAAACCAGGGATTGTTTGGGAAAGGGTTAAAAACTATGTCGCATATGTGGAAAACAAGGTTATACTGATGAATAGATATATGAATAGCTGTAACAGAAACAAACAAACTAACAACAATAAACAAACACACACAAAGAAAGAAATATAGTAAGGAAGGAAGGAAGGAAGGAAGGAAGGAAGGAAGGAAGGAAGGAAGGAGGGAAGGGAGGGAGGGAGGAAGGAAAAAAGGAAAGAAGGAACGAATGAACGGAGGGAGGGACGGAGGGAGTGAGGGAAGGAAGGAACGAAGGGAGGGAGGGAGGGAGGGAGTGAAAGAAGGAAGGGAGGAAGGAAGGAAAGATTTTGAAAATGCATTTCGTATCTTTTACGAACCTCAGAGGCAAAATTTGAATAAGAGAGAGAGAGAGAGAGAGAGAGGGAGAGAGAGAGAGAGAGAGAGAGAGAGAGAGAGAGAGATGGGGGGGCTTCGACCTTACCTGCTGAATGAGGGACGTCCATCGGTTAAAAGCATTGATGATAACGGTAATAGTAGCAGCAATTACACAACCTTACAAAATCGAGTCAGATTCCTGAAAATAGACAGAAAGTTCATTTTTTTTAAACATTACGCCTAACCTTTTGCATGTTTAGCATGACTATATACGTTGTTGCAGATATTATGGGTTAAGATCATACTGCACAGAATATATAGTCTGATCTAAATCTTCCGTCTGATCTGGGATCTGAATAGTCCAGCCTGGAAGACAAGAATCTTTATTTGTGTGGATTTTATTTTCAGCTGCCAGACAAAGTCGAGTTTTTACATTTGGTGCTGAAAGGGTAAAGCATTGCTAATCAAATTTAATAGAACTTTCAAGTCAATTCTTAAAGGTGGGTACTTAGATTTTCTACATCTCATCAAATTAAATATATATATTATATCATTGAAATTTATATGAAAAAAGTACAAATCATCAATGATTAAGAATAAGAAAAAAAATCTGATGGTTTTTCCCTTAAAAAGCTACATAGCCTCTTAAGATATTTTTGATTTCGCACTAGAAATCAAAAAAGCATTGTGGGATTGTTAAGTGACTGACCCGTGACAAATGACACTTAAATTCTATAACATAACAAACATGTAATTATTTTTTATATTGTCTTCTACGGACGCTATGTTTCAAACTTCGTATGTGCATTTACGGTATGTAAATGAGCAAGTTGCTCATGTAAAAATAGACTGTGTTTCCCGTCGATGTAGACCTGGCCCGTCGTAAATTTCTAATTTCTCTTCTTGTCAGATGTTTTTTGACTACTTGAGTTTTATTGAATGAAAATTGAATGGCTTTGGGAATATCATCTTCGCGAGCCAAAGTTACGACCACTACATGGATCTTACCTTGGCGGATTGAGCCCGATTTCGAGATTCCCACGACATGCCCCCTATGGATTCTGCTTATTATCTCTATTTACATCATATTTCTTATAGCCAATGAAATGTCCTTTTACAATCCGCTTACGAATACAATAATTCAACACGAACCAATTACCATAAACGTGCTTGGACATTCCATGGTCAGGTGCTGGGGTATAGCCTAAAACATCTGATAATTGATTGGTCACATTGAAAGTTTACGTAAATATTGTTCGTCTATGTTTTCTTCGGTAATAAATCATTACAGATCCCGCACACACCCACGGAGCTATGCATGTTTACCTTCTATTTTTATCGCAACCCTGTTCTATTTTATCAAAGATAGAATGCTACGTGCGATTTGATTTGATGCAGTTAGAGCTAGCTGCAACCAGTGAAAATGTGTATCGGGTCATTGTCGAAATCAAGCTCAATCCGCCAAGGGTAAAAGTAGCGTAGTGGATCGTAACCCTTTGCTTGCGAAGATGTAGGAGTATGAAGATGATTCTTTTTTAATTTTTTGTAAAATTTTCGTCCCCAAATCTGAAGGGCCACCTTTAAAACCCACATAATTTCTGTTTCTTTTTTTAATCCTATTGCTTGATATGGTATAAAAGCAAACATTTCTAACTTAAAGTACAAATCTCTCTAAGAAGTCTGATCTTATTCTAAACTGCCGAATGTAACGAGAAATGCTAATTAGCATTGGAGTTAAACATTCATCTCGATGAATCGCTACGAATATTCATACACAGTAAAACTGGTAAAAATGACCCATGAAGAAAAAGGCTTTCAGACCACAACATGTCAAAAAAGGGCGATTCTTGAAACGGGCATTTCTCAGTTAACCGAGAAAGGCATATCAGTTCACCTTTAACTTCCTAAATAAGTCAATTGAAACTTTTCAAGCAGGCTGTAGCCGTAATATTGCTGTTTGAAAGTGGGAAAATTGTTCTCTGGCTGGATAGTGTAGATCCAAGATCAGACTGCACAGAATGTGCAGTCTGATCTTGGATCTACACTGTCCGCAAAAGGTCAGAGAGTCGAGCTCAACAGCCTAAGACTTAAAGGATCTCTAATGCAAAAAATTCATTTTTATCTAAATTTAAGATCTCGAATTTTGTGCCGAAAAGAAGATACCAAGATCAGACTGCATGGACGTGTAAAGTTGATCTGCGTATGAGGTATTTGCGACACAAAATTACCAGTATATTGTACACAGACGGACACATGGACGGACAAACGAACGGACAAACGGACAAACAGGCTGATTCCAGTATACCCCCGAAAACATTCGTTTCCCGGAGTCATAATTAGTCCTTCAATAACATAGTTGTTGTAGAAGCTGACTAGAATTGTCTCAGAAAATTCTAATGTATATACCAACTAACGTTACAAGGTTTCGAGTTTCGATGTTAGGCCTATTCTAATTACTACCATTAATATAAATATATTCTATATTATATATAATAAAGAAAATTAAATATATGAATAAACCGGTAATTCAAACGACTATCAACAACATAGGTTTTCAGCAATATACCAGTATATTACCATGTAATTCTAACAAAGGCCAACAACAGAGATGAAGTAATGTTCCTTTTTGAAACTACAGTATCCTATCCGCGCTTATCAATACTGCTGATCTCACAGGGATGGATCAAAAGCTTTGTTACAGATGTATATCCTGACACCTGTTGTATTTCGTCCTATCTCTCAAACCCTCACTAAACAACATTAATGAGTTTTCAGCTTGTCAACGATGTTTGGAAAAAGTTTCTATCTCGGGTTTGTAAAAACTAGGGATTGTGTGGTAAAAGGCATAATGTATCTGCAGACACAACAGCATAAATGTGAACCAAAAATCAAAATTTCTGTTGAAGAGTTAAAAATATTTCTTGAAAAGGAGAAAATGCTGGTTAGCAGTATCTTTTTTTTTCTCCCAAATTTGTTTCAAAGCCCTTTTTCCACAAGGTCAATAAAACTCGAGACTTTTCGTTAAAAGCGTATACTTCTGGCTTGCCAAATCATAACAACTCGGCCTATTCCAATGTCTGCAAATAGATTTACGATGCAAATGAAAGTGATTTTGGTAAAATCTTTAGTATTGGGTTGCTAACGGTGCAGATCTAAATTCAGACTGCACGTTTCGTCCGAATCGGACAGTGCAGATCAAAAGCAGACTGCACGTTTCGTCCCAATCGGACAGTGCAGATCAAAAGCAGACTGCACGTTTCGTCCCAATCGGACAGTGCAGATCAAAAGCAGACTGCACGTTTCGTCCCAATCGGACAGTGCAGATCAAAAGCAGACTGCACGTTTCGTCCCAATCGGACAGTGCAGATCAAAAGCAGACTGCACGTTTCGTCCGAATCGGACAGTGCAGATCAATAGCAGACTGCACGTTTTGTCCGAATCGGACAGGGCAGATCAATAGCAGACTGCACGTTTTGTCCGAATCGGACAGGGCAGATCAATAGCAGACTGCACGTTTTGTCCGAATCGGACAGGGCAGATCAATAGCATGATCTGTGCAGTCTGCTGTTGTTCTACACTGTCCGCAAAATGATATCGTGTCCCGCTTAGCAACTTCAGTGCACATGTTAAGTGATAGATTTAAAATACTTTACAAATTAAGGTGTCTCGTGGATGAACTCTAGTCTGAAACAAACTTCTAAACGGCCATTTTTAAGCTGTCATTGCCCATAGATAACAGCTTTTCTCATGTCCGCTGCCTATAGAAGGGACAGATTATTTAGTTTCATTTTTTGCAGAATGTTTGATCGGTCTGAAAACATACCCGAGTCAAATTCTGAAGTGAATTGATTCTATTTTAATCGCGGAAGATATTTTTTGTCGTTCATTTAATCAACAATGCAAATTGAAAAATCAAGTTTAAGAAAACTTCATGCTTGTTTTTTTTTTTTCAGATCACATTTTTTCGCAGAAAATAATGTTCATGTTTTTCTTTTTTTATTGCTTACAAAAGTTCTGTATTTTATGCTAGTCTTTTTTAAACTGTTTTGGCTGGTGGTCACCGCGCATGTCCAAACAAATGCTGTTCCTTTTTTTTTTAAAGAGAGACCTTCTGTTTGCAAAATGGAAAATCTTTTCATCACAATACCATGGTTAACGTCCAGATATATGTCACGATTTATTTTCATTAACATTTCTTTTACTTGCTCCAATTTATAGGAGAAACAAACGTGGTCGTTTTGAAGTTCGTGTCAGTCTACATTGATTGCATACTCAGACCCCTCATCGTCACGCCAAATTATTATTAATTGTAGGAAATGCTCGTTTATCTTGTGCCTAAGATCTGAGCTAAATAAAGTAATTTTAAATTTTTTAATATATAGAGGATATTTTTGGGGATTTTTTTTGTGAAAGATCGAAACTTATTTCATCAAATAAACACCAGTGGTAATATTTTCACGAGTGGCACCGCCACGAGTGAAAATATTACCGATTGTGCTCACGAGATGAAATAAATTTCGATCTTTCACCGAAAAAAAAAAACCCAAATATTCTATTTATTTCATGCTTTTAACCCTTTTTGGGAGGAGTTTTATCAAAATCCAGTACAGTTCTTTTCCGTCATTCACCGTGGCGTACCCCTCCCGCATAGCAACGCATTACAATATTACGTCATGCGCGAGAAATCTAAGGTAAATGACGTCATATTTCCAATCTGGTTGTCAGGGACGCGCAATTTACCTAGGCGACAAGAACGTGAAAATCGGTATTTTCACTGGTGATACCAGTGTAAGATCGAAAAATATTTTCACTGTTATTTCTCGATATCCTACCCGAAAGCATGAAATAAGGACAACATACTAGCCATTACGCAGTCCGCCGCCTATTTTGCAATTGGTCATTTCTATGGATGTTAAAGGACCGTTCTACCCTATGGTCCAGTCGGTTATTCAAAATGATTTTATTTTTTCATTTTTTTATACTTATGTGTTGCTTGGCAGGATGCTTGTCGGAGATAAAATTAACTCTTTACCACACAATCCGACTTTAACGACCCTGAGTAAGCAAGCTTTTGAAAACATTGTGGGAAAAGGAGAAAATGCTGGTAACCAGCATTTTCTCCTTTTCCCACAATGTCTTCTACCCATTCCCAAATCGAATTTCAAATTTTGATTCATATCAATTTTGTCGTCTGCAAGTGCTTTCAATTTGGACTCAGTCCAAAATTTTGTCGTTTGGTAAAGAGCTATACCCCTGCAGCCAGGGCATGGTCCTTTTGTAGAAGCCCTAAGAAAATAACAAAAAGAAACAGATATTTTCAACAGACTGAAATTATCAATATAATTCAAATTTTAAGGTCATCTTCTGCGGGAATATTTCACAAAATATCAGACTATAGATTCAAGATCAGGCTTTACATTATGATAATTCTGATCTTGATCTACACAATCTACGAAAGAGCCTGAAACTTGCCCCTTTACGACCTAAACGTTTGCACAGGTGTTAACTTAATGTTTGATGTAGGCCTATTGATTTGAGGTAAGATCATGAAATACAGCTGTATAAAAACACAATATCATAAAATCCATATTACACTGATATGCATATTTATCTTGATGTTAACTGTTAGCGTACCAAATGCATTTGCTATGCTCTTTGAAAAGGGGGCTTATTGCATTTGCAAAAAGTATCGACCCAGGTCAGCCTGCGCAGTCCGCGCAGGCTGACCTGGGTCGAAACTGTTTGTTATTGGTTAATTTTCTACATGTTAAAGGGTCATTCTACCTAGGTATTCAGCTGTTTGTTGAAGAAATTTGGTGTTATGGAACTATAACTATGTGATGGTTTGCTTGGTATTATCATAGGCTTTTGAAGCTCTATTGTACACACCTTGTCTTATAATATACATTACAGAGGACATTCCCAATGTGCTATTTATATAGTAACGGTGTCCGATTTTGAAAATTTCGTTACAGCTTCATAGACCAATCGAGTTTCAGAGGCCTATGATATTATACATCACGGAAATGCATTAAATCCCCTTATTGCTATGGCATGGCTCAAATAAACTAGCCCTCTTTTCACGGCCGAAAATACAATTTATTGAAACTCAGACAGACTTTTATCTTAAACACTTACCCAAACAAACAGATGGTATAGATTCAAAGTTTAAACAGCATGTTCTGTGCATACTGACATTGATCAATGCGGTCCACAATAGTACATTTTCTCCTATGATTCTGAGAGGATAATTGCAACTGCACAGCGAGAGTAAACGCCAATTGGGATATATAAAGAGAGAAGTAGGCAAACCCAATGAAACAAAGGGTAAAAAGAATGAAGACGGCTGGGGAAGAGAGACAGAGAGACAAAAGGACGGGGAGAAAGAGAGACAGGTGGCGGACGGGGAGACAGAGAGACAGACGGAAGGAGACACAAGAGGCTGGTCGGCCGGACAGACGGACGGAGGAACGAGACGACAGGCGGGTGGGCAAGTATACAGACAGACAGTGGGTAACAATCACAGGAAGAAACATCTCTGCTAATGTAGGCAATACGTTCATGAACGAGATAATGCTTTTTTTCAATAAAGGTCATTCATCAATATTAAGGTAGTGGACCTATAATACTTCTAGTGCAGCATGGCATAAAATTTCTTGACAGATCTATACAGATAAGATATTTTTGCACATTTTTAACCGACCAGGAAATCCTTTGATGTCTATCTTGAAATTATTTGTTGATACTTTTGTTAGTTTCCAGAAAAGGGAGGTAATTATCATATCCCTTTGTAGTGAGAATATAGAGTGGTTTTAGATTGAGAAATGATAATTCTTGGAAGGACAAAAAGGAAAAAGTGGCTCGGTGAAAGTAGGACAATAATACTCATTTTCAATCTTATCAATAAAACTTAGCCTTTAGAAAACATTGTGGGTAAAGGAGAAAATGCTGGTAACCAGCATTTTCTCCTTTTCCCACAATGTTTTCTCCCCTTCTCAATTCAAATATCGATTTTACAGTCACATTTATTTTGTCGTCTGCAAATGCTTTCAGTTTGGACCAGCCTATATTTTGTCGTTTGGTAAAGAGTTAAGAGATAGTACGAAACAGTAAAAGAGAAATACAATATTCAACATCAGATTCTAGTAAAGATTTCTGTCACGTGTCATCTATGTACACGAATTTGGCAATTTCTATTTCAATATTCCTTTTTTCGTACGGCGAATGGAATTTTAACAGATCCTACTGTAAATTGTCAATCTCACAATATAAACAAGATGTTTACAACTCTCCAAATTTCTATTTCAATTCAACCACTGAACGCACATACACCACTTTTTTTTTGGACATCCAGAAGCATTATGATCTAACAAGAAAGAATTAAACATGACATTAAAAAAGTTTAAAAAACATGACATATTGACGTCAGAACTAGACAGAGTCCAACTTACAAATTCCAATTAATCCCAATTTTGATCAATCATTAATGTTTCATTTACCACTGAATGCGCAAAAATCTTTCTTTTTTTTTCATTCTGTTTCGAATATCCAACAACTCTATGGTCTAACAAGGAAAGAATTAAACATGACATAACATGAGATTTAAAAAAAGTTTAAAAACATGACATGTTGACGTCAGAACTAAACAAAGTCCATCTTACAAATTCCAGTTAATTCCAATCTTGATCAATCATTAATGTGCCGTTCATCTCTTCACCAAAACAACAAAATTTTCGACCTGTTCCAAACGGAAAAAGAAAAAAAATCTCGCAACAACGTAATTGTGACTCAAAAACTGAAATAGAAAACATTATGGGAAAGGGAGAAAATGCTGGTTACCAGCATTTTCTCCTTTTCCCATAATGTTTTCAGAAACATTCTTCTTCAAGGTAGATAAAATGAGGTAAAGGGATAAAAAGACCTTTAGCACTAAAAATTTGGGACAACACTAGTAAATCTATAAAAAAAAAAAAGGTAGAAAAAAAAACAGTTTGTTAAAAGAAATCATTAACGCATCTAGGGCAGAAAAAAAAGGGAAAATCCTCGTAAAATCCAATTAACTTCGTGAATCTTTAATGAACAATTAATCACTGCAGACATTTTCTGCAGACCGTACATCTCTCACATTTTAATTACAAATCTATCCACAACAGAAGAGAATAAAATAGAACACGTTAAAGGCTCAGTAGATGCCAAAATGTCGAAGCAGATGCTGTAATACATTTAACCCTTTCCCAAACAATCCCTGGTTTTTACGGGTCTGGAATAGTTGCCTTTTGAAAACATTGTGGAAAAAGAAGAAAATGCTGGTAACCAGCATTTTCTCCTTTTCCCACAATGTTTTCTACCCTATCATAGACAGAAATCATCTTTTCAGCTAGATTTGAATTGTCCTCTGCAAATGCTTTCGATTTGGTCTAATCCAAAAGTTTGTCGTTTGGGAAAGGGTTAAATAAAATTATACCATTTAAAAAGCATGAAAGATATTGTGAAGTTGACAGTCTATTATCGTGTGGTTGGGCCACGTCACGTGTTAGTCACGTGTTAGTCGCCGGCAGAAAAAAAAAAGAGTTTTACAATTTAAGCAAAAAGGTGAACAAAAGACACATCCACCTGGCAGGTTTCAACCTAGTTTTGAAATATTTTTTTTTCTCTGTCAGCGACTATTACTTGGACCTACCGTGCACTGACAGATTGTCATCTTCACAACAATTTCCATACTTTAAACGGTATAATACAACTTTAAATGCTTTGAAAAACGCTCTTTGTTTACTTTTGTCCTTTATTGTCACTTTAATTTTACAACACTGACGTACATACTCCGTTGAAGACTGCTCCACCTTTCTTTTCGAAAGACAAATAACTGATAAAATTGTGAGAGGCGAATATTGACCAATTCCAATGTCATATTTCCAATTAGCGCTGTTCAGAATACATGCTTATAGATATAGCAAGTTGACAAGGAGCCTCTATACAATCGATGATACAGCTGTATATTCTAATAATACCTCGATTTACCCATTAATGCCTGTTGTCAATGAAATGTAGACAAAAACAAACACTGAACAACCTTTAAGATACATTAATTCATTTGATTTTAACCCTTTACCATGTGATTCAGAGTTTTAACCCTTTACCCTATGAGGCATTTCTATGGTATCTCTAAATGACCCTCAATAACAGCAAGGATGAAGCCGTTTCTTATGTGTATATAACACCTTTTGATAGCATAGAAACATTATGACAAAAGGTGAAATTGCTCGCCACGAGCAATTTCACCTTTTGTCAGAATGTTTTCCAAAGGCTTCTATACAAGCAATGCGTAGAAATGAGTATCTATGGAGTAAAGGGTTAAATACACTAAGAGAGAAGGCTTTTGAAAACATTGTGAGAAAAGGAGAAAATGCTGGTAACCAGCATTTTCTCCTTTTTCCACGATGTTTTCTACCCCCCAAAAAAACGGACGCAACATTTGAAAATACATTTACTTTTTCGTCTGTAAATACTTCGAATCAGGTAGAGTCGAAAATTTCATCCTTTGTTCAAGAGTTAACCCTTTACCACACAAGACGGAGTGTTAATGACACTACAATTGAAGGCTTTTGAAATCATTGTGGGAAAAGGACAAAATTCTAACAACCAGCATTTTCTCCTTTTTCCACAGCGTTTAATATCGTAAGTCATATTTTCAAGTATGATCGCGCAATACAGAAAATTACAGAGAAACGGAAAGTTTCGTTTCGGATTAGTGTGCGAACTGCGCAGTCTGATCTGAGACGACACTTTACGCAGATGTCCGAATGTCCCTTTCGCATGTTGCAGGTAAGTTATTAGTTTTTGTGGTATTTGTCAAAGACAATACCACTATGAGTTCAAGATTGAATTTTGATCATGTCTCTTATTTTGTGCAAAGCCGAAGGAAATAAGCCCGGTTAAACTCATTTTTTTCCTCAGTTAAATGAGGTTTTCGGTACCACTCAGTTATGTAATTTGAAATGGCATATTAAAATACATGGGGCTAAGCCACCGATCGTTGAGATACTTATTTTTGATTGAAAATAGCTTCTCTCGCTCATTTGGTGCAATGATACAAATTTGCCAACTGACTCTGGGCTTTTTCCAAAACCAATTCGTTCCATGGCTTGTTCGTCCTAAAATTGCGCGCAACTCCATTTGATTGCTCATGAATATATATAGATCGAAGTAATTGGTTGAAATATTGGAAATTGAATGTAAAAGGCTAAAGATATTTCAAAATTATAGTTTTAAGGAACATGAGTATTCTTCCTTTAACCGATAAGGTATTCATTTGCTTAGTGGGTTGCAGTATTTGAAGAATATGTCTCTTTTTCTTTCAAAATATTAATTCCACACAATGGGTTTCCTTGAAAATACCACTTCAGCGTTCTCAAAGCTTTGATTCTCCTAAAAAGTAAAGAAACTTGGCGGCTCACTCAGTAAAAAGGTACAAATACTGTACAGCGTTCAAACTACGGGCTGGTAGCTTTGCAATAGGAAACTGCGCGTTGTCTGCGCATGTCATATTCTCCGAAGATTTGGCCTGTCTGCCATGACGCATCACACGCCGAGAGTTGGGAGGATTGTAGAAATACGCGCTATAAAGTAGCAATGGAGAAAATGGCTTTTGAAAAATACGCTTTAGGAAAAATCAGGCCTTTTTTAGCTGCAGATTTCTCTAAACTGCTGATCATATCTAAATGAATCGCACCAGGTAGCGTTTTATTGCATAAATGTTTACTTTAGTTTAAAGTAACGGTCGTCGCGTAGAAAAGTAGTCCGATTTTTTATACACAGCATGCACAAATGAAATAGATGTGTATTCGTATAATGCCATCTAGCGCGAGAAAATGGTAAATGCAATCATTACTATGAAGTCAGATTTGACGTCATCGCTCTTATTCTTAATACGATCTAAAGAACTAAAGGCTGTTATATTGATCACTTGACCTTCCCACAATCCTTTGCGGATTTCTGGCGGAAATCTAAAAATACTTCAAGAGGCTAATTATCCATTTGGGAAATATCTCTGGAAAAAAAACTATTTTCTTTCTTAAATCTCATGTTGCAATTTTCATAGAGTGTATAAGGAATTACCTATCATTATTCAATTACGAATAATTTCTAAAGTTGTGGACATACAAAATCTGAGTAGATCTAGTTTCCTTTAACTCTTTCCCAAACGACAAATTTTTGGACTAGACCAAATTGAAAGCATTTGCAGACGGCAATTCAACTCTTACTGAAAAGATGATTTCTGTCTATGATAGGGTAGAAAACATTAAGGGAAAGGGAGAAAATGCTGGTTACCAGCATTTTCTCCTTTCCCCACAATGTTTTCAAAAGGCTACTATTCCAGACCCATAAAAACCAGGGATTGTTTGGGAAAGGGTTAATAGACGTGTGATTTCTTAATAAGGACAAAAACAGACTCAATAGATCGGCAAAACAAGTTCATTATTCAGAATAACATGGGTTAAATACTTGACAATATTTCTATGGTAACCAGTGAAAGCTTTCCATCTCACTGATAATAAGTATTAACCGATCTCGCCGTGACCTTGGAAAGCACTTGATAATCATGTCAACGCCACACTAGACGATTTTAGACTGGTCTTAAATATTTAGCAAACGACAAAATTTGAGACCGGTCCAAATTGAAAGCATTTGCAGACAACAAAATAAATGTTATTAAAAAATCGAATTTTGTTTTCGGAAGGGAAGAAAACATTGTGTGCAAAGGAGAAAATGCTGGTTACCAGCATTTTCTCCTTTTCCCACATTGTTTTCAAAAGGCTTCTTTCACAGGGGTGTTAAAACTCGGGATTGTGTGGTAAAGGGTTAATTCAAAGCGTTTGCAAACGACATAATATTAGTTTAAATTTTTCACTTTGTCTCAGAAAGAGTAGGAAGTGTAGAAAACATCGGTGAAAGGAGACAATGCTGGTTACCAGCATTTCCTCTTTTACCTGCAATGTTTTCTACCTTATCAGAGAACATCAGCTGATTGTCAAACTCGGAATCGTCGTTGCAGACGCTTTAACTTTTTACCAAACGACAAAATATTAGACTTGCTCAAATTGAATGCATTTGCACTCTACAAAATGAACATAACTCAAAAATTGAAACTTCAGGATTTTGGAAGAGTAGAAAACATTGTGAGAAAAGGGGAAAATGTTAGATAGTTCCCAGCATAGTTAACCACATTTTATTCTTTCCCAACAGTGTTTTCAGTTAACCTTTTTAGTTTAAACATATCTATTTTACATCGATTGAGAAACAAGTTATTACAACTTATATACTAATCTCTCTCGATTCTGCTTCCTAGGAACTACATCAGTACTCGCGCCGAATGTGTGGGCCAATGAAAAATCCCAAAGTTGACACCCGCTCCCAGGCACTCAGGACCCTTAGGTTATGAGGCCGACGCTCTACTTCACGAACCACGGACACCACTAAGTAAAGGGTTAACACAAGACAAGTTCGAAGAGCTAACTAACTAACTAACTAACGTACTAACTTACTTACTTACCAACTTACTTACTTACCAGCTAACTAACTAACTAACTAACTAACTAACTGACTGACTGACTGACTGACTGACTGACTGACTGACTGACTGACTACCTAACTAACTAACTAACTAACTAACTAACTAACTAACTGAGTTACTTACTTAATAACTTACTAAATTATAACTAACTAACCAACTAATTAATATATTTTCTCACTCACTCACTCACTCACTTACTAACTAACCAACGAACTAACCTACTAACTTATTTACTTACTTATTTACTTTCTTACTTACAGCTGTACTTACATACTTATATACTAACTTACTTACTTCCTTACTAACAAACTAACTTACTTATTTACTTACTTATTTACTTACTTAATTACTTACTCACTTACTTACTTACGTACTTACGTACTTACTTACTAACTGTCTTACGAACGAGCAAACGAGTGAACGAACAAACGAACGAACGAACATACTAACTAACCAACTGACTAACTGACTAAACTTACATTCTTACTTACTACCTAACTAACAAACTAACTTACTGACTAGGTAACTAACTACCTAACTTACTAACTAACTAACCAAATAACCAAGTGACTAACTAACTAACTAACTAACTAACTAACTAACTAACTAACTAACCTACTTACTTACTTACTAACTAACTAACTAACTATCTAACTAACTAACTATCTATCTATCTAACTAACTAACTAACTAACTAACTAACTAATTGGCTTACTAACTAATTTACCTACTTACTTACTTACTAACTTACCTACTAACTAACTAACTAACTAAAACGAACCAACAGACTAACTAATTAACTAACTAATTAACTAACTAATTTACTTACTGCCTAACTGACTAACTAACTAACTAACTAACTAACTAACTAACTTATTTACTTACTTACTAACTAACTAACTAACTAACAAACGAACGAACGAACGAACGATCGAACTGACTAACTAACCAACCAATTAATGCACGAACATACGAACTGAATAACTTACTATCTAACTAACTAACTAACTAACTTACTAACTAACTAACTGACTGCCTTACTAACGAACTAATTTACTTACTAACTAACTAACTAACTCGCTGATCAACACCCACCCTATCTGTAGGTATAAATCAAGGTTTTTCAACAATTTTTGGCTATCTCAAATCACATTTGAAGTGACCTGAATTGATGGGGATGGGAATTCCCTTGGGAAATTAAACCATAACAGGCTAGTACGTTTTTATCCTTTAACAAACAACTCAAACTTTTAACAATCCTAATCAACGATGAGCTTTAGAAAACATTGTGAGAAAAGGAGAAAATGCCGGGTAACCAGAATTTTCTCTTTTCCCCACAGTGTTTTCTACTCCTTTAACTACAAATCTTATGGCTGGTCCAACATTTAATTATTCATCTGGAAATGCCGTCAATTTGGACAGGTCAAAAACTTTGTCCTTTCGGAAAGAGGTAATCTTTTACTTCCTGAAGCAAACTGTCAATAAAAGACTTTGAACATATCCTTATGAAATTTTGAAAATCGTTATGAAAAGAAAGAAAAAATGTACAATTACTTTTCAACATAGCGTGGCAAAACCAGAAGTTGCCCGTTACAATCAGTTTATCATTTTGCCACGATGTTTTCAAATGTAGCCCCATACAAGGCGAAACAAAAAAAATAG
Organism: Tridacna crocea; assembly: GCA_943736015.1. NCBI lineage: Eukaryota > Metazoa > Mollusca > Bivalvia > Cardiida > Cardiidae > Tridacna > Tridacna crocea. The sequence goes on from OX031063.1 coordinate 51,929,457, forward strand.
ATTTCAACTTGAAGTAAGGAGTAAATGCTTAGATCGCCGAATACAGTAATTTTCATAGACATTTCCAAGTCAAGAATAATCAAAGTGTTAAGAACGCTGAAGTGGTATTTGTCAAGGAAACCCACTGCGTGGAATTAATAGTTTGAAAGAAACAGAGACATATTGTTCAAATATTGGCTTAAAAGTCAACCCACTAAGCAAATGAATACCTTTTCGGCTGAAGGGTGAGTACTCATGACAAAGTTTGGTTAACAAAATTAAGTTTGTTCCTGAAAACTATAATTTTGAAATATCTCTAGCCTTTTACATTTAATTTCCAACATTACAATCAATTACCTTGACTTATAAATATTCATGACACAATTAAATGGAGTAGCGCACAATCATAGGACGAACAAGCCATGGAACGAGTTGGTTTTGGAACGAAAAAGCCCAGGGTCAGAAGGCAAATTTGTACAATTGCGCCAGTAAAAGGCTATGAGCGAGAGAAGCTATTTTCAATCAAAAATAAGTATCTCAACGATCGATGGCCTCGCCCAATGTATTTTAATATGCTGTTTCAAATTATATATCTGAGTGCCACGGTAAAACTCATTTGCCTGAGAAAAAATGAGTTTAACTGGGTTTATGTCTTTCGGCTTTGCACAAAATAAGATACATGGTTATCAAAATTCAATCTTGAACTCATAGTGGTATTATCTTCGACAAATACCACAAAAACCGAAGCAATTCAAAGCTCTTGTCCGTTGTCTGCGCATGTCATATTCTTCGAAAATTCGTCCTGTCTTATATGGCGTATCACTCTCCACGATATCAGGGAGATTGTAGTAATACGCGCTATAAAGTAGCAATGGAGAAAATGGCTTTTATCAATACGTTTGAAAATCAGACCTGTTTTAACTCCAGATTTCTCTAAACTGCTGATCATAGCTGAATGAATCGCACCAGGTAGCGTTTTCTTGAGTAAATGGTTATATAAGTTTGAAATTCTAAGTAACGGTTGTCGCGTAGAAATGTGGTTAGGTCCTGTGTACCCAGAATACACAAATTAGATAGATGAGCATTTGTAGAATGCGATCTAGAGGGAGATAATGCGTTCTTGTCAGACAGTGTCTCAGCCGTGTAAGCAATGAAGATCAAAGATTAGACAATACTTTAGCTCTTGCGCAGTCTGATCTTTGATCCACATTGGCCGCAAATGTTCAAAAGGTTGTGAGATGCGGATTAAGGATGAACTCTTTCCCACACAGTTCCGACTTTTAACGACCCTGAAAGTGAAGACTTTTGCAAACATTGTGGGAAAAGGAGAAAATGCTGGTAACCAGCATTTTCTCCTTTTTCCCACAATGTTTTCCACCCTGCTGGAAACAAATTTTATTTATTTAGTTAATTTTATTTTGTCGTCTGCAAGAGCTTTCAATTTGAACCAGTCTGAAACTTTGTCGTTTGGTAAAGGATTAAGACAATTCATTTAAATCTATCTCTAATTTACTGAATCATTTTCACCGCGGGGATCTCATTAGAAACACTGACTCTCTTGAGAATTCACGTGAAATGAAAGGTGAGCACTTTCCTTAGTATATCCAGGAAAAATAATGTCTAAATGTTTTAAAAGTGGCTACTTTTTACGACTCGTTTTGATAAAATCTTATAAAATTCTAAATGTACCATGCAGGAGTAAGACTAAATTGTAAGATGGGTGGTTGGTTGTATTGGGGTTTAACGCCACTTTAACAGCTAAGGTCATATCATGGCGGTTGGTGACGCACATGTGTTTCCTGGCTTTCTCACACCGGTACTTACACAACTTTTTTTTCAAAGCCACCGACTACTTTTCTCACAAGCTTCAGCAGAGGTGAGAGGCGAAAATATGCCGGAAAGAAAGTTTGCCTCAACCGGGTATCGAACTCACAACCACTAGGTCATGAGTGCACTTGCTTACCACTGAGCCATCCTGGCGGGCTGTAAGATGGGTAGATTGAATTGTGTTATACGCCCACTTTTAACTTAACTTCGTTCATGTAGCATTGATAGTTCACTTATTCATATATGTTCTGGATTTCCACTGTGATAGTCTGGGTCTTAAACGCCTTGCCCGTAGCCAATTCTACGATAAAAATGAGACCATAAGGCACAGCACTTAACAATTAAGCCATGCAAGGACTAAATCTGTAATTTGACTTTCTGGATACGTCCCTTTTCATGCTGATATTCAAGATTTCCTCTGTTGGCAGTTTATTTTTTAACCCTATACATATCGATGCCTAGTTGGTACAAACGTGCACCAACTTAAGTCCGACAACAGATAAATCGACCAACCGAATAACAAATCAACCAACCAACAATCAATCAAACAGCCAACCAAAGCAACAATTCACCAAAACGCTTTACCCAACAACCCACTTGTTTACCCAATCAACCACCAACCAACACATCCATCCATTCACCAATCCGTCAGCCACCCACTCGCCAAACTATCACCAACCAACCAGCCAAACAATCAACCAACCAACCGACAAACTAACCAGCAACAACCCAACCAACCTGCCAGCCAACCAGCGAGTCAATCAACCAGCCAATCAAGCGACCAACCAATCACCAATCAATCAACCAAACAACTAATTAATCAACCAACCAACATCCCGGCCAATCAGCCAGCTAGCGAACCAATTTATCAAACAATCAATCTCAAATAATCAATCAACCAATCAGTCAGTCAGTCAGTCAGTCGGTCAAATCATCGATCTATCGATCCATTGATCCATCCGTCTGTCCACTCAACCATCCATCATCCATCTATCACGTAATCAAATCAAATCGTGAATTCAGAAGATGGTGGTTTGTTTTTATCCTGATTTTTCCATATCTCAGCGCTAAAGTGCATAGCGATAGTGTGATAATTAAAGTCAATAAAAGCCTGACACGATTTCTTCCCGTATCGCCAATAAAAACAACAGAAAACATCAACAATAATTATAGGAAAATAAAAATCCCACCCCTTCTTTCTTAAAATCGTTATCACACAATACCTAGTTTTTACGACCCTGAGAAAGAAAGTTTTCGTCTCGAGGTGAGACATGAAATAAAGCACGAAGATAAAAAAAAATAACACTGGAAATCAGCATTTTTTCCTTTTCACACATTTCATTTCTGTCCTTTCAAAAGAGTTTCTATTTGATTTGTCAATTATTTTGTTGTTGACCAAAATTTTTAATTTGGGCGAGCCAAAGAAATTTATGTTGTGAAAGGTCAAAACCTTACTGTTAAAGTAAACGAACACAAAAGACAAAAAACAAACCTTTTTCTCTTTTTCTTCTTTAACCCTTTACCAAACTACAAAATTGTAGCACATGCCTTTGAAGCTCTATTAGTCTATAACAGAACACTATAAAATTGTCCTTGGTCGATCATCGAACATTCATAGCATATTGGTGCATCGCCTGTATATCACTGAATATATTTACAAAGTTTCATTAACGATGTTACTATAAATATTACATTTGGGATTCCCTCTGTATTGTATTTAATAAGACAAGGTATGCAACAAAATTGAACAGAATTTGAATCCCGTCCCCTTTCAAAGATGATAGATCTATTTAACAGAAAATGGAAAAATAAACCTAGTTACCGGCACAGATTGAATCACAAATGATTTTTCTTCTGTAAGCTGACCCTAGAAAGTTCCAAACGCTTCTTGCCATCAAGCTATAGCTCTCATCTAAAAATAAAAATAAAAAAACTTCCATATTTTCCAGATTTCCATGCGCTGACGTCACATAATTCGTCATGACGCAGCGAATGATAACTTACGTGAATTTGTTATCAATGAACGGTAAAATGTATTTGAAAATATGTAAAATGGGAGATGAAAATCATGAAATTGGATTAAATGAAAATATAAATTATATCAGACGAAATGTTAATTTAATAATTTCATCAGTGCACCAGCAAAAGCATTTTCGATCTATGTTTGAAGAAAAAGGATTTAATTCTTATTCGCTGCAGGATTTAAGATCGTGTGACGTCAGCACAAGGCGATCCGGAAAATATGGAAGCTTTTTAATTCTTTAGAGATGAGAGCTATTGCTTGATTTTATGAGTTGCTTGGAACTTTCGAAGGTCAGCTTACAGAAGAAAAATCATTTGTGATTCTATCTGCAACGGTAACTAGGTTAATTTATCCGTTTTCGTTTACTTATTTTCCATGAAAGGCGGAAAGGGTAAAATTCTCTTCGATTTCGTTGCACACCTTGTCTTATTATATACAATAGAAAGGGAATCCCCAGTGTGCTAATTATAGTAACAGTGTCCGTAAATGAAAATTTCTTTATCCCTATACAGACCAATGGAGTTTCAGAGGCCTGATTGTCCAAATTGAAAGCATTTGCAGACGACAATTTCAGTGTGACTCAAAGTGTAAGTTTTCTTTGATAAAGAAGACAACATTGTGGGGAAAGGAGAAAATGCTGGTTACAGGCCTCTTTTCCAGCAGCATCAAAAGTTGGCATTGTGTGGTAATGGGTTAAGAGGGCTATCTACTTTTTTTGCTGTGGACCAAAATTTCCTGTCGATTATGTGATTGAATGATTGAATTGTGTTTAACGCCGTTTTCAACGTTATATCACTTACATCCCAGCAACAATTCTGATTGCTCAGTTGGAAGTGGTACAGCACTTAAGACAAGGGTTTGCTGACTCGAGTACCCAGCTTGGCGAATTCACTTTCGAGGATTGATGATAGCCATTGCGACAAGAATTTCAGTGTCATTCGGTGTCGATATGTTACGTCATATTAATGGAAAAAATACAGTTTGTCTATAATGCCTGATGTAGACTTGTTCATAATACATGTTAAAAACAGCTTCATGTCGTCGAAAGACGAGAAGGGCGTCAAGTCACCGATATTGACTTCTTCAGTGAAAGGATTGATCGCATAATTACCTCCCTTAGATTTATGCAAAAGAGATTGGCCTGGAGAAAGTGTTACGGATCTATGATATTGCCATATATACAAGAAATCCGGCAACAATTCCCCGTGATCACGAGGGTGTGGGTTCGACCCCCACGGCTGTCCATCTAAAATTCCTAATAGTCTTTCAGATGAGTCGTTAAACCGAGGTCCCGTGTGACAATGCTATACATCGGGCACGTTAAAGAACCAGGCAAAACTTAGGATGGGTTTCGTCCCGTATCTGCAATATCCTCTATAACAATACCAACAGCCTTCAGGGGACGTCGCCCACATGGAAAACAGGTAGGAACGATAAATAAATGGAATTTAATCAATCAGTCCCACCATAGTTCAATTGATAGACCGTATGACACGTGAACCTGGTGTTTCGGGTCAAATGAAGGTTTAACTCTTTACCAACGACAGTATTTTAGACTGGTTCAAATTGAAAGCATTTGCAGACGACAAAATAAAAGTGACTGAAAAATTGAAATTTCTTCTGGGAAGGATAGAAAACACTGTGGGAAAAGGAGAAAATGCTGGTTACCAGCATTTTCTCCTTTTCCTACAGTGTTTTCAAAAGGCTTCTTTCTGGGGCGTCAAAAGTAGGGATTGTGTGGTAATGGGTTAAATTCGATTCCCAAGGTTGGCTATCTTAATTTACAAATAGTCTTTCCCGTATCTTGCATTATTTCCCTAACATAACTAACAGCCATGGGGGGTGGGGACGGCGTCCCATATGGGCAACCAGTGGCGACGATAAAGAAATACAAATTCAATCAACGCCAGTAAGCCTCCTTTGACGTATATATCTAGTTTGTGTCATTTACTCTTTGTTGCCACTTGTTTGTTATAATGCTTTCTAAACTTATCAGAGTCTCCTCGGATAAGATACCTCAGGCTCTAGCAAAGAACTGGTCAAACCCAGGGTGTACATAACATGCAAGCGAAAGGGGACAGTCGGACATCTGCGAAAAGTGTCGTCTCGGATCAGCCTGTGCAATCCGCGCAGGCTAATCCGAAACGACACTTTCCGTTTTTATACAATTTCCTGTTTTGCGCAAGTCTACTGTATCACAAAATGTAATAAAGACGTAAAAAAGTGTCGTCTCAGATTAGCCTCCGTAGACTGCACAGGCTGATCCAAAACGACACTTTTCGCAAATGTCCGAATATTTTTTTTCGCGTACAGCAGGCCATATAGTGAATATAACTGAATTAATATTGAAAACAGCTACATATAAGAGGGAGTGACGGTATTCTAGATCCATTTTTTTCTTTCAAACCCTATGTTGTGGGTACTCATTAGCTGTAGCTCTGCTTAATCATATAAATCAATCAATTTTGAGTAACGATAAATTCGAGCCCAGATTTCCTTAATTCTTTTACCAAATGACGAATTTTTGGACTGAACCAAATTAATAGCATCTGCAGACAACACATTAGATTTTGGTAATAGGATGATTTCTGACTTTGAAAGGGTAGAAAATATTGTGGGAAAAGTGCCATGAAAAGTCGGGATTGTGTGGTAAAAAGTTAAATTTCTTTCCGTCAACTGGGAATTAAAACCGGCGACGATAAGAGTGGAGAACGGGAGAGACTGAGCTAGCATCAGACAATATCTACGTGCAGTCTGATCTTGATCTACTACTTCTGCCCACGAGTTTTAACGCTGCACATGCCAGAATAAGAATTCAGTCATTAACTGGCAAATGCCAGTCTTCAGACCTTTACAATAGACAAACTTTGAAAGAATTGTTGAAAACGGTACATAATTTATTGTCCCTTTTCGAACAGTCCGCTCCATATATGTGATATATGAAACAAAAAGTGTGATATGTATTTACTCCTTTTATATTCTTTCTTAACAACAATAAAATACGCACACAATCCCTAGATTTTCAATCTCTTCCTTACTAGTCTATTCAATATTACCAAGTCCCTGCGCGAGTGTCAAATAAAGGACTCTTGTATGATTTATGAAACGTGCAAATGTCATGGGACACCTGTCTGGGAAACCATATTGTTATTTTAAACGTTTAGCTTCTGTAACAAATCTCGCTTAACCCTTTTCCAATAAATCCCGCTTTTAACACTTTACCAACCGATAATCTCTCAGACTGCTCCAAATTAAAAGCCCTTATAGAATTAAGTTGGCCAAACTGACGAAACCCTTTCCCAAACGACGAAATTTTAGACTAGTCTAAACTGAAAGCACTAGCAGACGACAAATGAAACTTTGACTCAAAAATTGAAATTTGTTTCCAGCAAGGTAGAAAACATTGTGGGAAAAGGAAAAATTGCTGGTTACTTACCAGCAATTTCTCCTTTTCCCACAATGTTTTCAAAAGGCTTCTATCTCGGGGTCGTAAAAACCCGGGATTGTTTGGGAAAAGTTAATAGGATAGAAACAACAGTGGAGCAAAACGGAAAATGCTAGGTACCAGTATTTTCTCCTTTCTGACTGTATATTTTCAAAGGGCTTCTTTCTAAGGGTCGTGAAAACTCGGAACTGTGTGGTAAAGGGTTAACAACAGAGAGATGGAAGGCATTCGAAAATGTCATAGGAAATAATGCCTGCTATAGGCCTTTTCCCAAGTCCTCAAATGTTTAGTGCGACACGAAGACAAATTTCAGTGTTTGTAATGTCACATTCAGTATGTTGTCTGCAAGTATTTGTAATTTGGAAGCGTAAAACTCGTCGTCTGGAAGAAACATAGCGCGTTACCTCGTCCGGCGGACTTCTATCGTCCTTTTAACCACTCTTTACCACATAATCCCGTCATTTAACTACCCTGAGAAGGAAGCTTTTTGAAAACATTGGTAACCAGCATTTTCTCCTTTTCCAACAATATTTTCTACTCTTCAGAAAACAAATTTCAAATTTTCAGATACTTTTATTTTGTCGTCTGCAAGTGCATTGTATTTGGACCCGTCCACATTTTTGTCGTTTGGTAAAGAGTTAAGCGGACTACTTTTCGTTTTGTGCAGTCTGATCTTGATCTACGCTGTCCGCAGAGAGTCAATTTTAGTCGTGAAAAGGCGCTCCCAGAGTTAATTCATTGAACGAGTGATCGCGTGACTGTCAATCCGTGATGTAAGAGAAAATAATGAACTCTGTCATCTGTTTAAATGAGATGATCGAATTCCGTATTTAATCTAATAATCCCGAGGGGAATTGTGTTCATAAATCGTTACCGTAGTTTCTCTATTAAACGACATCCGCTGGAAATATACAGACATTATCCCGGAAGATGTCTGATTCTGTAGCTTGACGGTGAGTTAGATGCATCCGACCAAACAAGGCATCACGTAATTAAGGATAGAAGAATGGAACAAGAAAAAAAAAACGATGCATAAATTCAATGGCGCCGCAAAACCGTTGTTTCTGAAATTAGGCACGTATAGCATTTCAAACCGCCCAAAGTAAATGTATGCAGAAATCGGTGAGAAATGAACTAAAAAGCCCACACAATCCTTAGAATCCAACTAAAAACTAAAAATAAAAGAAAGAAGCAATAATGATAAGACCAAGTCATAGCCATTCTTCGGCGAAATTTAACATATAAGTTCGATTGGGGCTATGCACAAAAGTAGTTGTCACTCGGCAAACATCAAAAGAAAATAGCAGTAAGACTAGGTTCTACATTACCAAATTGATATTAAATACTGGGTACGAAATGACCAAAGTTGGTGCAAAATGGTCGAAGTGACTACGAAATGTCCCCTCTTCCAGAAACAAAAATATAGGTGTGTACGAAATTACCAAAAGCCGGAAGCCGAGTAAACAATATGGCTGCCTCCATAGGTACTTTTCAATTTTTAAAGCGAATAAAAATAATAAAAGATATATATTAAATTTAATCCCATTCTAACATCCGCTTTGTTTACTTTGGACAGATACTATTACTTAAAGGAGACAGGTCCAGATGCCTGTCAGGATTTCATATCATAACCATGCATCTAGAAACACGTGTACACTTAAAAAGATAGAGCACTCTTATGGGACAACTTGCATCTATTAGCGAACGTTTGACAAACTAGTCACCAATGTCAAGGTCAAGGTTACAGCTAGGTCACAATTGTAGGCAAATGATAGAACGACTCTGCTACGTTTATTCGACGCGTTTAGGAAGGACTTCTTAGTAAAGTTTTATTTACCAAACAGGAAAAGCATAGACTGTTCTAAACTCAAAACAATTGCAGACGACAAAATAAATGTTGCTCAAACGGCGTTTTCTGTCTTTAGCTGGGTAGAAAATCTAACATGGAAAGAAAAAAATGCTGGTCATCTGCATTTTCTCCTTTTCCTAATGTGTATTCAAAACCTCCCTTTTCGATGTTGTTAAAAAAAGTGATTATGTGGTACAGGTCTAAACATTTCATTCTTAAACAAAGTATGTGGTTCTATAATTGGCTTGCAATACGAGAAAAGGAGCATTTGGACATTTGCATAAATTGTCTTCTCGGTTCAGCCTGCGCAGTCCGCCTCGCAGACTAGTTTGAGACGACACTTTACGATTACATTTGTTTTGCGGTATGGTAGACATGCGCAAAACAGAAAATTACATAAAAACGGAAAGGGTCGTTTCGAATTAGCCTGCACCGACTGCACGGGCTGATCCGAGACGTGACTTTCTGCAAATGTTCTAATGTCCCTATTTGCATGTAGCTGGCCATATTGATTGGTATAAATAAAAAAATAGGCACGAAAAAGGCAACAGCTGTATTTTAACAATTTGGACTTACGCGTGCATGCGCAAAGACCTTACTATGGCGGAAATAAGGCCATGTAAGTTTACTCAAGTGTAAAGTATTCGAAGAGAAAATGAAGGCAACAGTTTTGTTCATTTTTGTATAGATCTATTGGGGGAGTTTTTGTACAGAGAATGGTTCACATTGATATGGCGTCTAGACAGCTTCGATTTAGTTTGAATGGTGTTTTTACTCCATAACTACGAAATCCCAAGTCAGGAATGGTTTTTTGAGAACATAGAGGGAAGAAAAGAAACTGCTGGTAACCAGTATTTTTCTCTTTTTCCAACTGATTTCATTACTTCTACAAAATTCTGGACTTGTCTAAATCCAAAGCGTTTGCAGGCGACACATCAAATGTTGTTCAGTTTGTGTAATTTTCTTATGATAGGGTAGAAAACAATGTCAGGCAATGAGAAAATGCTGGTTACCACCATTTTCACCTTTTTCTGATGTTTATTCTTTTAAGTTTTCTCCCTCGGCGTAAGCTAGATCCTGTCCTATTCTTTACCTAACGTCAAAAGTTTATACACATCCAAATTCAACGTTTTTGAGGACAATAAACTACCCAAATGGTTGGAAATATCTTTGAAAAAATGATTGATTCGGCTGCAATATTCGTTAAACATCGGGGCATCCGTTTGACAAGTCCCTCGGTGGCAATATTCGGTAAATATCGGGAGATGCGTTGAACAAGTCCCTCGGGTGTAATATTCGGAAAACATTGGGGCATCCATTGATCAAGCTCCGCGGCTGCAATATTCGGTTAACATTTGAGCATCTGTTGATCAATCCTCTGGGCTGTTATATTCGGTAAACATCCGGGGATGCGTTGATCAATCCCCACGGCTGTAATATTTGATAACAATCGGGGCATCTGTTGAATAAGTCCCTCGGCTGTAATATTCGGTAAATATAATTCGAGGCATACGTTGAACAAGTCCCTCGGCTGTAATATTCGGTAAACATCGGGGCATACGTTGAACAAGTCCCTCGGCTGTAATATTCGGTAAACATCGGGGTATCTGTTGAACAAGCACCTCGGCTGCAATATTCGGTATATATCGGGGTATCTGTTGAACAAGCCCCTCGGCTGCAATATTCGGTATATATCGGGGTATCTGTTGAACAAGCCCCTCGGCTGCAATATTCGGTATATATCGGGGCATACGTTGAACAAGCCCCTCGGCTGCAATATTCGGTAAACATCGGGGCATACGTTGAACAAGCCCCTCGGCTGTAATATTCGGTAAACATCGGGGCATACGTTGAACAAGCCCCTCGGCTGTAATATTCGGTAAACATCGGGGCATCTGTTGAACAAGCCCCTCGGCTGCAATATTCGGTAAACATCGGGGCATCTGTTGAACAAGCACCTCGGCTGCAATATTTGGTATATATCGGCGGATCCGTGGATCGATACCCTCGGCTGCAATATTCGGTAAATATCGGAGAATCTGTTGATCAAGTCCCTCGGCTGCAATATTCGGTAAACATCGGGGGATCCGTTGATCAATCAACTCGGCTGCAATATTCGGTAAACATCGGGGGATCCGTTGATCAATCAACTCGGCTGCAATATTCGGTAAACATCGGGGCATCTGTTGATCAATCCCCACGGCTACAATATTCGGTAATTATCGGGGGATCCTTTGATCAATCCCCTCGGCTGTAAAATTCGGTAAACATTGGAGCATCTGATGATCAATCCCCTCGGCTGTTATAATCGGTAAACATCCGGGGACGGTAAATATCGGGGGATGCGTTGAACAATCTATTCGGCTGTAATATTCGGTAAACATCGGGGGATCCGTTTATCAATCCCCTTGGCTGCAATATTCGTTAAATATCGGGGCATCCGTTGATCAAGCCCCTCGACTGCAGTATTCGGTAAACATCGGGGGGATCCATTGATCAATCCCCTCGGCTGCAATAATCGGTAAACATCGGGGCATCCGTTGATCAAGCCCTTCGGCTGTAATATTCGGTAAATATCGGGGATGCGTTGAACAGGCCCTCGTCTGTATTATTCGGTAAACATCGGGGGATCTGTTGATCAATCCCCTCGGCTGCAATATCCGGTAAACATCGGGGGATCCGTGGATATATCTCCTCGGCTGTAATATTCGGTAAATATCGGGGATGCGTTGAACAAGCCCCTCGGCTGTAACATTTTGTAAACATCGGGGCACCCGTTGTTCAATCCCCTCGGCTGTAATATTCGGTAAATATCGGAGGATGTGTTGAACAAGCCCCTCGGCTGCAATATTCGGTAGACATTGGTGGATCCGATGATCAAATTTACAAATTATCATATTAACATTTGGATCGTATTTAAACCTTCTACCACGATGATTTTAAAGAGAGCCTGCTACAAGATGCAAAATAAAAGAATCATCTACAGACTGTAAGGACTGAAGCATATGTATATCATGTAGAACATAAAGGCAAAAATATGTATTTTACAAAAAAATTATTAGGGGAAAATTTCTTTGATGAAAGATAAAACCACTTCAAAGAAAACCATAAACCATCGGTGTTGTTTGTTTATTCATTCCAGGCTTTTTTTTTATGAGCGGGTGATTTTAAAAAAAAAATTATGCAAGCATCAACCCCTGTAGGTAATTGCGGACAGTGTAGATACAAGATAAGATTGCACAAAATATGCGGTCTAATCTTGGTCCGGAATTTTAAAATATTTTGATATAAAACGGTTGTAGACTACCGGTATTGCAATTTTAAGTCTTATTTTCTTGACTTCGTCTTCTAACACGTAATTCTTTACCAAAAAATGCAGAATTTTAACAATCTTATTAAAGAAAACATTGAAAACATTGTTGGGAAAAACGGAAAAATGTTGGTTTCCAGCATTTTCTCCTTTTTCCCACAATATTTTCTACCCTTCTTAAGACAAATCCATTCGATTCAGACACATCTGATTTTTCGTCTGCAATTGCTTTCAATTTCCCGAGTCTAGAATTTTGTCGTATGGTAAAGATTGAAAGTGTTAATGGCACAACAGCTTGTCTCTCAGTTAACTCATTATCTACTGAAACAAATTTACAGTAGACGTTACTGAACTTAACTCTTTACCAGACGATAAGAATTTAGACTTGTCCAAACTGAAAGCAGTTGCAGACGACATATTAAATACTGCAAAAATGGTTTATATTTTTGGCGTGGTTATTGAATCAAAAGGGTACCAATGCATTTCTTTTTTTTTTTTAGTTTAAACATATTTATTTTACATCGATTGAGAAACAAGTTCTGACAACTTATACTAATCTCTCTCGATTCTGCTTCCTGGGAACCACACCAGTACTCGCGCTGAAAGTGTGGGCCAATGAAAACTCCCGACGTTGACACCCGCTCCCGGGAATCGAACTCATGACCTTTTGGTTACGAGACCGACGCTCTAACTCACGACCACGGACACATTTTTTTTGCACATTACTATTGATGCACTGAGACAAGTAGCACATTCTTCTGATAGTTTTTTGTGAAGAAAAGAGAATCTTTGTACTGTCACCAAGAGATGATCGAAGTGATGCTGACAAAGCGTTACACACCAAACACGGAAACAAAGGCAAGAAATTTAAATTTGTGGAAATATAGCTGTTTCCATTTTGAAAACTATTGTTGGAAAAGGAGAAATCGCTGTTAAATTTCTCCTTTTCCCACCATGCTGATCATTTATCCTATTGTTTTCCTTGAAAAATTAACTTCAATAGTTACCGTCAACCTTGTGTTCTGACTTTTTTTTCTTATTGTTTAAAATTATAAATACATGTACTCTAAGTGCGAAAATTTCAGGAGAATTCTGTCCGTTTTATTAACCTTTTCCCAAACGACAAACTTTTGGACTAGACCAAATTCAAAGCATTTGCAGACGACAATTCAACTCTTGTTGAAAAGATTATTTCTGTCTATGATAGGGTAGAAAACATTGTGGGAAAAGGAGAAAATGCTGGTTACCAGCATTTTCTCCTTTTCCCACGATGTTTTCAAAAGGCTACTTTCCAGACCCGTAAAATCAGGGATTGTTTGGGAAACAGTTAACCCTTAATTCAATCAAATTATCTCCGTTTTTAACTCAATGGTCTATATATAACATGCATATTTGTACATTTATATTGCTCAAAACCAGGCATTCACATATATTTTTTTGTGTGTGTGTGTGCAGTGTTACGAGTCAGGCGTAACTAGAAAGAAGAAGCCAGCAACAAACGATAACAATTAACAGAATTTATTAACAAAAATATCAAATAAACAGTGACAATATTACAATAGTACAAAACAATACCTTAGACGTTAAATTCAGAAGACAAACTATTCCAGTCTTAATTCCAATCTGATCCTGATCCAAACTGAATGTAATCCAAGCACACAAAGTAATCCTCACTTTAGTCTAGTCTGATCCAAATCCAAACTGAATGTAATCCAGGCACTAATTATGACACAAACACAAGATAATCCCCACTGTAGTCTGGCAATCATGTATTAACTAGTGAACACTGAGATGTAAAAAGCTTTTCCTTTTATAATAACAGGGAAACTTCCAGAAAATTCATGTTAAAATCAGTTGCATAATTCTTAGTAATCAGATTGTATAAAGGCCTGGAAACTTCCAGCACAATATTCTACAAGAGAGAGTTCAGTTCTAAAAATAGCAACAGGGGAAAACCATTCAAAAATAGATACACACATGAACAAAGCTAGGAATAACTGGGTATGTACATAACAGCAGAAATACGTGAATTTTCCGATGATTAAAATTATGCGTATTTGTATTTTTCCTGTTACTTCAAGAAAAACGTTTAAAATCCAATATGAAATTTTCTGCATGAAAAATGGTCAATCTGCCTAACAATCCATTTTTAAATCCAACTTAATTGACCTGCACTATCTTTGATCTGTTCTTTTTTTTTTCTAATTGATGTACAGAATTTCCAGATGGTCCCTTTTCGTGTGACGGGTCACAGATATATGTGGTGCACCCTTTTCGTGTGACGGGTCACAGATATATGTGGTGCACCCTTTTCGTGTGACGGGTCACAGATATATGTGGTGCACCCTTTTCGTGTGACGGGTCACAGATATATGTGTTGCACCCTTTTCGTGTGACGGGTCACAGATATATGTGGTACACCCTTTTCGTGTGACGGGTCACAGATATATGTGTTACACCCTTTTCGTGTGACGGGTCACAGATATATGTGGTACACCCTTTTCGTGTGACGGGTCAAAGATATATGTGGTACACCCTTTTCGTGTGACAGGTCACACATTATAAAACACCGAAACTACTGCTTGTAAGTAGTAGGTCAAACTTTCGAATATCTGCTATGTAGCAGATATTATAAGGAAATGTTTCAGATAGGTGCTGTCTATTAATGCAGTGTACAGTTTGTTTTCCTGCCATTTTTCTCTGTTTTCGCCATTTCTTGTACAGTTTTATGTTGTAAGAAAAAATGTTCACTTAATCTCCAGAGGAGGAAATACAGAGAATAATGATAATAATAATGATAATAATAATAATAATAATGATGATAATATTCATTCATTCATTCTCTTTATTTCCTCCTGAGGAGATTAAGTGAACATTTTTTTTTACAACATGACATTATACATTAAACAAGAAATAGAGAAGGAAACATGGAAACATGGCAGGAAAGAAATACTGTACAAGGTATTAATACTCAGCGCTTATCTGAATCAATCTTTTTTATGTATTTGCCACCTTGCAGATATTCAAAGATGTGACCTATGGCATTGGGTCTGTGAAAACATCTATAGATATATTCTACAGTTTTAAGTCTAAAATAGATGCCATTAGTCATGACTGAAGAAGGGCTTGCGCCCAAAATCATCATAAGGAAATCCTCACTGGACGCAAGCGCTAATTCATTGCAGATTTCAGTGCTGACATTTCTGTATAAATCTTCAAGGAGATCAGATTTTAGTGAATACGTTGATGCGCATTCGACTAGTCTGTGTTTGATATTATCCAAAATCACACGACCACACAGATCACACCGTCTTGGCTTATTTTCGGGGATAGTTGTCCATAGTTTTGCAATGAACACTATTTTGTAAGACGGTAATCCCGAATTATAGAGAAAATAGAGGGTTATTATTATTATCATTATTATTATTATAATTATTATTATCGTCATAAAGCCTATACGATGATCGAAATTGTTTTCATGTGCAGCACTGAATATTACATATATACTGCAATTACCTTTTAGGCGACACAATATAAAACATGCCGGACAGTAAAAAGCTTTTACGTTGTACATCTTGTATCGGAAAGGCGGAAGTACGTCACTAAATTGACTTATAGTAACCGTTTTGTGGCTGATTTTAAATCTAAAGACTTATTTTCAAATCGAGATCGATTTGCCATCAGACTTTAGAACCGATGGACAAGCAAATAAGCGAGAGTTTTTTTTTTTAAGCTTTGTATGGTGATATACTTCCACCATGAGATATGAGGTAACTATCGCGATAGATTTTGAGAACTATCGCGATAGAACAAATTTTCCTGAATATTATCTATATAATCGTGAGTTTCACTAAAATATCCAATATTCCAAATTCACTATCAAGATAAAATTTCAAGGTGACTGATTTAAGGGGGATATTTTTCTTAACCCATTACCACACAATCCCAACTTTTGACGACCCTGAGAAAGAGGCCTTTGGAAAACATTGTGGAAAAAGGAGAAAATGCTGGAAACCAGCATTTTCTCCTTTTCCCACGATGTTTTCTATACCCTTCACAAAATAATGAAAAATTTTCAGTCACTTTTATTTTGTTGTCTGCAAATGCTTTCGATTTGGACAACCCTAAAAATTTGTCGTTTTGTAATGAGTTAAATTATTGCGATAGTTATCTAGTATCTCATGACTGAAATATGCCACCATACCTTTAAGACCTATCAGGAATTTTGATATTGCATGATGGTTCATAATTATAATTGCATAAGCTAACGTTTGTTGTTTTTACCCTCAGAGCGTCGACTGCAACTTAAGAACATTTCAGATCGAGCCCAGTAGCTCAGTTACTTATCATCTCCATCATTTAACCTGACCCAGGTCAAAATCATTTACATTGAATTAATATTCTATTTTTTCCCTCGGCATCGCTCGGCATATGTCTCGGAATTATTTCGAGCGGTTTACGCCAAGCTGTCTTTAACTGGGTATATATACTAGGTTTATTAGTTCTTTCAGGTCAATAGTAATAAAATATTTCCTCATCGGACAGTGCATATGCAAGATCAGACTGCACGTTTTGTGCAGTCTGGTCTTGGATATACGCTGTTCCCTAAATCGCCATGAGTCGCGATTTGTATGCTAAGAGTTAAATTGCTTAACTGTGTATATAAGCACCTTTCCGTGTATCTGTAACTTTCCAAACAAAAGTCAGAGTTCTAATTTTATGCCTATTTCCGAGGCAAGGGTCGGGATCAGGTTAACTCTTTACCACACGAGAAAATTTTAGAATGATCCAAATTGAAAGCATTAGCAGACGACAAAATAAAGGTGACTGAAAAAGTGAAATTTGTTCTGGTAAGGGTAGAAAACACTGTGGGAAAAGGAGAAAATGCTGGTTACCAGCATTTTCTCCTTTTCCCACAGTGTTTTCAAAAGGCTTCTTTCTCAGGGGCGTCAAAAGTAGGGATTGTGTGGTAAAGGGTGAAATGAAGTAGACAATACCGACATGACTGAAACAAGCTGGTCGCCGGGGAGTTCTCAGCCCAGCCAATGTCTTTCCGACGACTGATGTTATAGGTATTGCTTTAAACCCATTGTGGGAAAAGGAAAAACTGGTGACCAATGTTTTCCTCTCTACCTAGTTCACTTTTCTCATTTACCCCTTTACCATGCAGCAAAATTTTAGACCCGTCCAAATCGAAAGCATTTTGTAGACGACAATTCAAAAATGGCCCAAATGATGCAATTTTTCTTTAATAGGTTACCAGCATTTTCTCCTTTTCCCACAATGTTTTCAAAAGGTTTCTTTCCCATGGTCATTATAAGTCGTCTTGTGTGGTAAAGGCTGCAAAGGATTTCAATTCTATACGAACAATTTTACAAAATTGTCGTTCGTTAAAACGTAAGTCCTAGGACGAGTCATCTTTTCGGCAGGCTATAGTTTTATATTGCAGTTATTGCACAAACAACATGATATTGAGCTTGTCGGGCGGTAGGAAGCCGCCATGTTGTAACGTTACACCACAGTTACGTGACCAGATTGATTTACAATAACCGTTTTGTGGTTGTTCCTGAAATTTATCCATAATTCCTAGATCAATATATACACTCGAGACACTCTTCTGATTCGCATGCAAAAATAGAAGAGACCTGTGAAACCTTTGCACTTTTGAATGTAATGATACTTTGAATGTAATATTCTCGGTCTACTTGAAATTTTGACATTTTCTGCGATTTTTTTTTTTTTTGTGGTATTTGTCGAGGACAATACCACTATGAGTTCAATATTGAATTTGGAAGACCATGTACCGTATTTTGTGAAAGCCGAAGAAAATAAACCCAATTAAACTCAGTTTTTTTCAGACAAATGAGTTTTTTTTTTCGGTAGCATTCAGATATGTAATTGGAAATGGCATATTAAAATACAGTGGGTGAGGCCATCGATCGTGGAAATGCTAACTTCTGCTTGAAATTAGCTTCACTCTTTCATAGCCTTAAATTGGCGCAATGATACAACATTTGTCTACCGATCACTTGGTCCTGGGCTTTTTCGCTCAAAAACCAGTTCGTCCCATGACTTGTTCCTCCCATGTTTGCGCACTTCTCCAATTAATTGGGCATGGATATTTTTGGATCGAAATAATTTGTTTTAATACTAGGAATTAAATGTTAACAGTCAAAAATATTTCAACGTCATAGTTTTCAGGCACAAAATTAATTTTATTCGATCTTTCACATAGTTTGTCTCTCTATCCATCATGCATCGCACTGTCACTCCCGACTTCTACCAATGACCAATACACAATTAATCCTAACTTTGACATGAGTACTCTCCCTTTAACCAAAAAGAGATTTATTTGCTTATTTGGTTGACTTTCAAGCCAATATTTGCACAAAGTTTCTCTTTTTCCTTCAAATTATTAAGTTTACAAAACAGTTTCTTTGACAAATACCACCTCAGCGTTCTCAACGCTTTTTTTTTTTGTAAAGCTCCAGTTAATACTTTTGACTTTTTTTTTTTAAATATTTTCTTTGAAAGACAAATTTTAGAATCTTCAACATTGAAAGCATCTGCAGATGGCACATTTGTATCTGATTTAAATGAACTGCAAATCTTTAGCAGGATTAACAAAACAATGTGGGAAAAGGAGAAAATGCTGATTACAAGCATTTTCTCCAAAAGATTTCTTCATCATCTTTTCAATTGACAAGACTGAATTCAAACGACCATTATATTGCTGTTTCTAAAATCGAACCACATCTTTTAGATCAATATCTGACCAATCACGCAAAAAGAGACCTTTTGGAAACTGTGAAAAGTGCCAACCCTGGTCAGACTGCGCGAGTTGCGCAGGCTGACCAGGGTTAACACTTTTCACTTAATTGACATTTTCTGTCTGAAAAGTGGTCATTGTACCTTGTTATACAATCATTCTTTAATTATCAACTCAAACTGACCTGTACTATCGTTTATCAGTTATCATCTAATTGATGTAGATCTGCAGAATTCCCAGATGGTCCCTTTTTGCGTGATGGGTCACAGATATACGCTAAGACACCCCTATGCAAATATAGGTGGGACTTGTAAAACCTTTGCAGTCTTAGTTTAAACATTTATTTTACATCGATTGAGAACCAAGTTCTTACAAATTATATTTATATTAAAGGTGGCCCTTCAGATGTTGGGACGAAAATTTTACAAAAATACAAAAAAAATTATCCTTATACTCCCAAAGCTTTATAATTTTCATTCATTAAACCCCAGTAGTCGAAAACCATCCGACAACTAAATAAATTACAGATTTACTACAGCCCAGGTCGACACTGAAGGGAAACACCGTCTATTTTTACATGAGCAACTCGCTCATTTACACACCGAAAATATACAGACGAAGCTTCAAACATACCGTTCAAAGTTCTAGACATTATGGAAAATAACTGCATGTTTGTTATGCTATGGAATTTAATAGTCATTAGTCACGTGCGAGTCACTTAACATTCCCACAATACTTTTTTTGATTTTGGCGGGAAATCTAAAAATAGCTTAAGAGGCTACGTAGCCTTTTAAAGGAATACCACCCCTAAAATTTTTTTTGGTAATTTTATGATTATTAATTACTGATGATTTGTATTGTTTTTTCATATAAATTTCATTGACATATATATTTTTTAATTTGGTGTGATGTGAAATTTCTAAATACCCACCTTTAAGGTAGTACCATATTAACTCTTTACCACACGAGAAAATTTTAGACTGGTCCAAATTGAAAGCATTTGCAGACGACTAAATAAAGGTGACTAAAAAAGAAATTTGTTCTAGGAAGGGTAGAAAACACTGTGGGAAAAGGAGAAAATGCTGGTTTCCAGCATTTTCTCCTTTTCCCATAGTGTTTTCAAAAGGCTTCTTTCTTAGGGGCGTCAAAAGTAGGGATTGAGTGGTAATGGGTTAATGAAAAACAGCTATTTCCACAATATTGTTATACTAAAATTGTTGCTGTGATTGAAAATGAGTATTATTGTAATGCTTTGACCGAGCCACATTTTCCTTTTTTATTTTCTTAGCATTATCATTTATGAATCTAATGCTACTCTATTTTCATTACAAAGGGAGATAATAATTACCTCCCTTTTCAGAAAATTAACACAAATATCATCATATAATTTCGTGATAGATAACAAATCAATTTTTGGTCGGTTAGTAATGTGCAAAAAATGTAATATCAGTGTAAAACCTTATTTATCAACTAATAAGAAATTTTATTCCATGAAGTGTTAGGATGGTAATACTTTAACCCTTTCCCAAACGACAAACTTTTGGACTAGACCAAATTGAAAGCATTTGCAGACGACAATTCAACTCTTGCTGAAAAGATGATTTCTGTCTATGATAGGATAGAAAAAAATGTGGGAAAAGGAGAAAATGCTGGTTACCAGCATTTTCTCCTTTTCCCACAATGTTTTCAAAAGGCAACTATTCCAGACCCGTAAAAACCAGGGATTGTTTGGGAAAGGATTAATCCCTCTCAATTCTGCTCCCTGGATAGTGCACCAGTACTCTCACAGAATAAGTGGGCAATTGAACTGTCCCAAACTTGATATCTGCTGCACGGGTATCGAACTCAGGACCTTCTGATAATGACCACGGATACTACGTGCATTTTTCTGTGTAATAAGCTGAAAAAAATATTCAAGTAATAATCATATTCGGTTCAAACAAATTGACAAAAAGTGTCTTCCCAATTTTTCCCCACGGTCTAAAAGATAAATTGTCTCTCTATTCACTTTCCACATTAGGTACTTCAGCAAAATAGACCCGACCTTTATCAACGGCTCAAAAGACAATTCCTCTGTGCCTCATAAAGAGTTTTCCTCTATAGGCTGAACTAAACAAGCGGACAACATAGATGTTGTACAGTCTGATCTTGATCCATTCAGACAACAGAAGCATAAGTTTTCGTCTCTGACGCCAAAGGCGTTAAGGAACCCATTGTTAGTCTTAATAGATAACCAAATTTGACAAGATGATATAGTGTTAATCAATAATCCGAAACGTTGAGATAATTGTTTCTCTTTGTTTTTATCGCGTGTGATACAGTACAATAATGGAAGTCGATTACGAGGTGAAATTTACGGCGAACGACTTTCGAAACATCCCTGTAAAAAACATATAGTCAACGTAAAGAAAAGTTCCTACTCTTGTTTAACTTATTACCAAACGACAATATTTTAGGCTTGTCCAAATCGAAAGCATTTGCAGACGACAAAAATAAAAGTTGCAGAAAATTTGAAATTTGTTTTGTGAAGGATAGAAAACATTGTGGGAAAAGGAGAAAATGCTGGTACCCACATTTTCTCCTTTTCCCACAATGTTTTCAAAAGGCCTCTTTCTGAGGGTCGTCAAAAGTAGGGATTATGTGGTAATGGGTAAATCTGATTTTACTTTAAGTGCCAAGTTGTATCAGATTCTATTTTCCGTCCCAAGACCGGACAATTAAAATACTAATTTTTCTTTCGTAGCCTCCCATGTGACTTGCATGATAGAGAACGAGGCTAAGATGGGTTTCGTCCTGTACCTCGCACTATCTCTCATTACGTAACTTTAGAAACGCCTTCTACGGGCGTCGTCCATATTATTGGCAATCGGTGCATGGCAACGATAAATATACGCTCAATCTATCAATCAAGGCGAACTGATATCATCTGTGCCAAACAAAAGGCGTCAAAGGGATTGCTTAGGGATTGTCATGCTCTGGCTGGTGCCAGATGTAATTTGGCTCGAGAACAATTCGAGCCGCGCTCTTAAATATGGCCTGAAACACGCGAAAAAGGGCATTTAGAAACTTGCGTAAATTGTCGTCTCAGATCAGCCTGCGCAGTCCGCGTAGGCTATTCCGAAACGATACCTTCTGTTTCTGTGTAATTTTCTGTTTTGAACAAGTCTACTGTATCACAAAATCTAGTGTAAACGTAACGTGTTGTCTCGGATTAGCTTGCGAGGACTGCGCAGGCTGAACAGAGACGACAGTTTATGCAAATGTCTGAATGCCCCTTTTCGCGTGTTGTAGGCCAATTATAGAAGTTTAATGTATATCCGTGAAGTATTATACAAAGCAAGTCATCACATGACTATGGAACCATAATCAAAGCCTTGAGAACGCTGAAGTAGTATTTGTCGAGGAAGCCATTGTGTGGAATTATTAATTTGAAAGAAAAACAGAAATGTTATTAAAAATTGTCTTGAAAGTCAACGTACTAAGCAATTGAATACCTTTTTACTTGAAAGGAGACTACTAATGGTAAAGTAAGGGTTATTTGTGTATTGGTGGTCTCCTTTTGATTATAAGGAGGAGTGAAGAGTAAAGTACCTTGACAGAAGCATGGATGATGGGGAAAGAGAGAAACCATGTAAATATATCGAATGATATTAAGTGTGTACCTGAAAACTGTGAATTTTGAAATATCTTGGGCCGTTAACATCAAATTCCCAACATTACAATCAATTATTTGATCTATAAATTATCATGTTGTATCAAATGGAGTAGCGCACAACCATTGGATAGACAAGCAAAGGGACGAACTGGTTTTGGAACGAAAAAGCCCAGGACCAAGCGATCGGTAGACAAAATGTAGTTTTGTATCATTGCGTCAATGAAAGGCTATGATAGAGTGAAAATACTTTCAATCAAAAACGTATTTCCACGATCGATGGTTACAACCAGTGTATTTTAACATGCCACTTCCAGTTACATACCTGAGTGCTACGGAAAAACTCATTTGCTTGAGAAAAAATGAGTTTAACTGGGATTATTTCCTCGGGCTTTGCACAAAATACGATACATGGTCTTCAAAATTCAATATTGAACTCATTGTGGTAAATTGTCTTCGACAAAAACCATATTATCTTAACAACTGAATGAATCCTATTAACTATTAGGCCCTTAAGCGGGACTCACTGACCTGTTGCAGGCAGTGTATATCAAGATCAGACCGCACAAAACGTGCAGTCTGATCTTTAATCTACAATGGCCGATCAGGAAATATTTTCGTAAAAAAAAATATATCTGAAATAGCAGAATTTTGACTATAGGTTTAAATGTTTCATTTCACTTATTCAGTAGGACAAGGGTCAATTTATTACAAAACGGGTTGGAAGAACATTATTACAATTCGGGTAAACAGTTACAAACCGTTTTGTAGTAAAAACCCGTTTTGTGATAATTTATGACAAAACGGGTTGGTATACATTATTACAATTCGTGTAGACAACTAGATCTACAATCCGTTTTGTGATACAAACCCGAATTGCAAAGAAAAAAAATAAGTTCGCAATGAAAAGAGCAAATCTATCATTCTCAATAGAATTGGGCAAGTTATACATTTATAAATACATTGTATTTTACCAACTGTTTTTCTTATAATTGTTTCGTCACCATGTTAGTCATTTTGTTGCAATACAATAATTTGATAAATTCATTCTTTTTTTTTGGAAAAATACACTCCAATCAACAGTGTCTTGAAAACTGTCGTGTTTAGACCAATTTCATATTCGTAAAATACAATGTACAAGTGTATAACTTGTCCAATTCTACTGAGAATGATAGATTTTCTTTTATCATTGCGAACTTAATTCTTTATTACATTTCGGTTTTTTTTTGTTTTTTTTTTATTACAAAACAGGTTGTCATTGTCTACCCAAATTGTAATAAATAGTTACAAAACGGGGTTTTGTTACAAAACGGGTTGTAACTGTCTGACGGAATTGTAATAATGTTTTTAATAAACGTTTTGTAATAATTGTATCAACACCATGTTAGTCATTTTGTTGCAATACAATAATTTGATAAATTCTTTTTATAAGAAATACACTCCATTTTATAGTGTCTTGAAGACTGTTGTTTTTAGATCAATTTCATAATCGTAAAATAAAATGCACAAGTGAATGACTTGCCCAATTCTATTGAGAATGATATATTTTATCTTTTCATTGCAAACTTAATATTTTATTACAATTCGTGTATTTATTATAAAACGGGTTGTAATTGTTTACCCGAATTTTAATAATGTTCTCCCAACCCATTTTTAAGTAATTGTATCACCATTATGTTAATAATTTTGTAGCATTATAATAATTTGATAAATTCTGATGAAAATAAAAATACACTCCCATCAATAATGTCTTGAAAACTGTTGTATTTAGATCAATTTCATGATGGTAAAATACAATGTATAAGTTTACAACTTGCCCAATTCTATTGAGTATGATACATTTTCTCTTTTCATTGCAAACTTAATATTTTATTACAGTTCGGGGTTTTATAACAAAACGAATGGTAACTATATGTAATAAATTATTACAAAATGGGTTTTTATTACAAAACGGGTTGTAACACACGTACAGAAAATTGAACGATAGCAAGCAGGTTCGATTCAGGTCAGCCTGTACAGACTGAGCTGGTCTGATACTTATTGCAGATGCATTAAAGGTGGGTATTTAGAATTTTCACATCACACCAAATTAAAATATATATATATCATTGAAATTCATATGAAAAAACAATGCAAATCATCAATAATTAAGAATCATAAAATTACAATCGAATGATGGTATTCCCTTCAAAGGCTACGTAGCCTCTTAAGCTATTTTTAGATTTCGCACCAAAAATCAATAAAGCATTGTGGGAATGTCAAGTGACTGGCACGTGACTAATAACGCTTAAATTCCATTACATAACACCTAATAATTATTTTCCATATTGTCTTCTTTGGACGGATGTTTGAAACTGCGTCTGTGTTTTCCTGTATTTAAATGAGAGAATTGATAATCTAAAAATAGAACGTGTCTCCCGTTTGTGTCAACCTGGTCCGTAATAAATCTCTAATTTCTCGTGTTATTGGATGGTTTTCGACTACTGGGGTTTTATGAACGCAAATTAAAAGGCTTTTGGAGTATAAGGATGATTTTTTTTTTTGCATTTTTGTAAAGTTTTCGCCCCAAAATCTGAAGGGCCATCTTTAACCCCCCTTTTTACATATACTTTATACCTTATTTTCTTCTACAGACAAGAGTCTTGAATGGTTTATAAATTGATGAGCCCGTTGTCTGTTTTCTCGGGATAAATTCAAAAGATTATCTGTCATACACCCTGTATGATGGATGGACATTTAATGAGTGCAAGTTTGCACAAGTTATTAATTTCTCAACTCATAAATCGTGCCCCGTTGTAACTTAAAGATTCTAGATTTATCACCGATACCTCACCTTAATAAGACTTTACAAAACAACCAAAGTGTTTAAATTCCTTTACCACACAATCCCGCCTTTTAAAGAGCCTGAGAAGTAGGCCTTTTGAAAACATTGTGGGAAAAGGAGAAAATGCTGGTAACAAGCATTTTCTCCTTTTCCCACAATGTTTTCTACCCTGCTGGAAACAGATTTCTATTTTGAGTTGTGTTTATTTTGTTGTCTGCAAGTGCCTTCAATTTGAACCAATCTTAAATTTTGTCGTTTGGTAAAGCGTTAAAGATAGGGCACCCTCATGGGAATCGTGGTACATCGCCTTCGTCGACGAAATCGTATGGATTCGGCTAAGACTCGGATATAGTCGTAATCGACGCGGGGAACCAGCGTGTATCGGCCGATCAGTTACGATTACCCGAGTTTTAGCCGAATCTGTACGTTTTTCGGCGATGAAAGGTTGGTTGGTTATTTGCGTTTATTTGTCTTTGCTACCGGTTGCCCATCTGAGCGACGTCCCCAAGAAGACAGTTAGTTGTTACAGGGGATAGTGCAAGGATACAGGTCGAAACTACTGAGAGCTTCGCCTGGTTCTTTAACGTGCTCGGCGTATAACACTGTCACACGGGACCTCGGTTTAATGTCTCATCCGAAAGACTATTAGTAATTTTAGTTGGCCAGCCGTGGATTCGAACCCACAACCTGCAGTGACCCGAAACATTATGTTCACGAGTCCTACGCTCTACCTACTGAGCTATATTGGCTGGTGGCGATGAAAGGCGTATCCTATCAGGGTGTTATATCTTTAAGTTTAAACGGCCCTGAAGTCTTTTGGAAAATATTATTAAAAAAAGGTGAAAGATGTTGGTAACAACCATTGTCTTATTTCTTTTTTTTTTTTACGTAGCTGAATGCACTGGTCTTTTCACTTACTTTTTGTTGTTGTTGTTGCTGCTGTTGTTGTTGTTGTTGTTGTTGTTGTTGTTGTTTTTGTTAAATTCTAATGAATAAATGGCCTTTTGTCATTGGTCAAAAATGTAGACATGGTTATTCCCAAGAGCCCTGAAGACCGCTAAGTGGGCAATATTTCACGCCGTCTATCTTTTCATAAACATATGTCTTGTTCAACAATTGGAGTTTGCTACCCGTTCAAAAAAGATGCCTTCATTTTAGCTTCACTTAACTCATTACCAAACAATCCTTGGTTTTTACGACCCTGAGAAAGAAGCCTTTTGAAAACATGGCGGGAAAAGGAGAAAATGTTACCAGCATTTTCTCCTTTTCCCACAATGTTTTCTACCCTGCTGGAAACAAATTTCAATTTTTACGTTAGTTAGTCGTCTGCAGGTGTTTTCAATTTGGAACAGTCGTTTGGTGAAGATCATATGTTTTCTATGCTATCAAAAGGTGTCACATACACATAAGAAACAGCTTCATCTTTGGTGTTATTTAATAGGGTCAATTTTAGATACCATAGAAATGCTTTATGGGGTAAAGATTTAATTTAAATTTCCTTTGAATTGATTTTATTTGCGGAAGTAACCCAAAAATTAAATATGGGGTTATAGAATTCAATTTCCACTTAAATAGGCATGTCCGTTCACTCTATTCAGCGAAACTTCTTGTACATAATTATATAAATGAAGATTGTACAATTGTACATTGCGAAAGGTGCGCTGGTCGCCGCGATATAACTGAAGTAATCTTGAAAGACTGCATTAAACATCATACAATCAATCCGTCAACCAGAGCATATCGACTTCTAGCGTGTCGTAAGAAGCTCAGTCTTTTTCTTTTAAGTTTCTGAACAATCAATGCATGTCGAGTCGTTTTGAATTGATCTGCGCGTGTAAATTTTACTGCTCGGTTAGACAATATGGCTGTTTGTTCAATTACGTCTATAGATTTATAACAGACTGCTATCATTGTCTAAGGTCTATTGATTTTGTGGCTCTATTGTCAACACAGGTTCTTTTCTATTTATCCTTTCTGTTACCTTTTAAACTGCTATTTAACTCATTACCAAACGACATTTTTCGTGTGTCCAAATCGAAAGCATTTTACAGACGACAAAGTAAAAGTGACGAAAAATTTGTTTTGTGAAGGGTAGAAAACATTGTGGGAAAAGGAGAAAATGCTGGTTACCAGCATTTTCTCCTTTTCCCATAATGTTTTCCAAATGCTTCTTTCTCAGGGTCATAAAAATTGGGGATTGTGTGGAAATTGGTTAACTCATTACCAAACGATGGAATTTTTGGCGTGTCCAAATCGAAAGCATTTGCAGACGACAGAGTTAAAGTGACCAAAATTTGAAATTTGTTTTGTGATGGGTAGAAAAGATTGTGGGAAAAGGAGAAAATGCTGCGATGTCGTTTGGTAAAGAGTTAATATTTTCCAAATGATGGGTTTTGTTTTTGTAAGCAATGGTGTATGACTAATGGTTTTTGCCTTTTAAAGTATAGAGTGGGAAAAGGATGAAAATGCTAGGTTCCAGAATGTGTTCCTTTTCCCACAATACTTCTAAAAAAGCCTCCATACGGAGTCGTGCAGAATGGGGACGTTTGGAAAAAGGAATACCTTTCATCGTGTACTCCTGAGCTCTAACGACCCTGAAAAAGAAAGCTTTTGAAAACATAGTGGGAAGAAAAAGAAAATGCTTGAAACCAGCATTTTCGTCATTTCACACTATTTCACAGACAATTTTCGTTAGTCGTATGAGCAGTATTTGATTGGTCGTCTGCAATATTGCTTTGAATTTTAACAAGTAAAAAAAATCGTGCCGTTTCGTAGAGTTGAATAAGTATACCGTTCAAACGCAAGACTGGTGATAGCAGTGTGAGCAATTGAAGTACCGTATTGGCGTTAAACAATGGGCTCCAACTGGAATGACAGGGAACCCGACACTCAATCAATGTCTCCCCCGCATTGGTTTAAACTCTTTACCAAACGACAAAATTTTAGACTGGTCCAAATTGAAAGCATTTGCAGACGACAATATAAAAGTGAATGAAAATTCGAAATTTCTTTTGGGAAGGGAAGAAAATGTGGGAAAAGGAGAAAATGCTGGTTACCAGCATTTTCTCTTTTTCCCACAATTTTTTCAGAAGGCTTCTTTCTCAGGGTCGTCAAAAGTAGGGATTGTGTGGTAATGGATTGACAGCCTCTGTAAATATCACGGGTACTTTTTAGTCTTTGACCAATACAAATTGAAAGCATTTGCAGAGGACAATTTCAAAGTGGCTTAAATTGTGCGATTTTGCTTTGATAGGGTAGAAAACATTGTGGATAAAGGAGAAAATGCTGGTTACCAGCATTTTCTCCTTTTCCCACAATGTTTTCTACCGGCTTCTTTCTCAGGGTCGTCAAAAGTGGGGATTGTGTGGTAATAGGTTAAGCCCCCTTTTCACAGAGCACGGTTCAAATGTATTTGTTAAGAATCTGTTAAAACTCATGAAACTATCCTATTATCTTGGTTTAAACATATTTATTTTACATCGATTGAGAAACAAGTTCTTACAACTTATACTAATCTCTCTCGATTCTGCTTCCTGGGAACTACACCGGTACTCGCGCCGAATGTGTGGGCCAATGAAAAATCCCATAAGTTCACACCCGCTCCCAGGTATCGAACTCAGGACCTTTAGGTTATGAGGCCGACGCTCTACGTCACGACTACGGACACCACAAATTAGGTCGAAATCAGGTCGAAACTTCGAAGAATTTGATATACGCAGTCAACGTTGTACGTGGAACTGTAAATTTTAGCACGCCATTGCATGTCGTTGCAGGCTCCTATAGAGCAGTGCAGGTGATACCAATAAAAGAAATAAATAACTCTTAAACCCTTTATCACACGACCAAATTTTAGACTGGTCCAATCCCACAGAATTATCCCATTACCACACAATCCCTACTTTTGACGACCCAGAGTAAAAAGCCTTTAGAAAACATTGTGGGTAAAGGAGAAAATGCTGGTTACCAGCATTTTGTCCTTTTCCCACAAGGTTTTCTACCCTTAACAAAACAAATATCAAATTTTCAGTCACTTTTATTTTGTTGTCTGCAAATCCTTTCAGTTTGGACAAACCTAAAATTTTGTCGTTTGGTAATGAGTTAAACAGACGCCAAATCCAGTGTGGCTAAAAAGCTGGTTACCAGCATTTTCTCCTTTTCCCACAATGTTTTCAAAAGGTCGGGATTGTGTGGTAAAGGGTCAATCAATACACAAACGAAAATAATTGAAACGTCACACATTGTGGTACTATTCCTGAAAGCTTTTTACCTAAATAGGAAATGCTTCAACAAAACCCGGACGCTGTGCTTTTCATATAGATACAAAGCTATATATTGGAGCATTGTTGATTAATGTAATTCCATAGTGATACGGCGTATTTAAATCTTGTTGATTCCATCGGCGAAAACGTGGGCTTTGGCTGACAGCAACGATTCAAAATCCGACTGCACAGAACGTGCAGTCTGATCTTGGATCTATACTGTCTGTTTAGTCAAACCTGTAAGATGGTTTACACTTTGTCGTCAGCTACTTCCACTATAATAAATTATTATCCAACAAAATTTGTTAAGAATAAAAACGAATATTATTGTACAACTTTAACCGAACCCACTATTCTATTTATCTTTCTTAGGATTATCATTTATACTTCTAAAATCACTATATTCTCATTACAAAGGGAGATAATGATTGCCTCCCTTTTCTGGAAACTAACAAAAGTGTCAAAAAATGATTTCAAGATCGACATCAAAGAAATTTCTGGTCGGTTAAAAATGTGCAAAAGTATTATATCTGTATAAATTCGTATTTCTCAACTATTCCATGTTGCACTAAAAGTGTTACGGGTCTACCGCCTGAAACAAATCTTTAGCACTAAAAAGTTTATAAAAATGGGACATATTGCGCAATGCGGAAATAGAAAATATGTTGTTTTCTACGTCGTGTTAATTAAAACTGCTACTCTCATTGATTTGCCACATTTTCTGACCGACTTCTAGGGTCTTAAATTTCCTATGATCATTAACCCATTACCACACGAGAAAATTTTAGACTGGTCCAAATTGAAAGCATTTGCAGACGACAAAATAAAGGTGACTGAAAAATTGAAATTTGTTCTGGGAAGGGTAGAAAACACTGTGGGAAAAGGAGAAAATGCTGGTTACCAGCATTTTCTCCTTTTCCCACAGTGTTTTCAAAAGGCTTCTTTCTCATCAAAAGTAGGTATTGTGTGGTAATGGGTCGTTCTTCATACAAAGATGTTGTTTTCTTCTTAGTGAGATTTTCTTTTTCATTTATGACTCATTGCAGGCGTTCATCTTGCAACAAAGGAAGGAGGAAAACAATGCGGTAAAAGAGGGAAATTCCTTGCATTCAGTAGCAATTTCTAAATGTAGAATAAAGTTTTCACAGGTGTAAAAGTTCTGTGCAGTCAAAATGTCCTTGAGTAGTATTTTACAGCTTAAGGATTAAAGACATGGAAATTACTGTGAAGGTGACAATCTGTTTTTGTCCGCTCGATATAAGTGTTACCCGCTAGCCAAAAGAAATTAACTTGAAAAACAGGTGAGGTAAACAGAATATGATAGTCAGTTTACTTCAAATACTTGGTAACTACAACATGTAACAAGCTGTAGTTACAAGGTTTTAAAAGTAAACCGAAGATATAGCGGCTTGAAAAAAATATTCTTACGGCATTTTCCTTGTGAGGATATTATTATATCTAAATGGACTCACCGCTTCCGATTCTGATCCTCAAGGTACTCCTTCTTTGTTTTTAAACAGTGACTTATTTTTAATTCAAGTAAAATTAAAACTGATAATCATTTTCTGATAAATATGTTCGCCCCCTTGGTCGCTATTGCCTCGTTGTGACCACCTGGATTGCTGACGCAGCGTCATAATCTGTGGGGCCCATAAGGGAGTTTATGTGTTGGATGAAGCTCGTTTTTCTGCTGGTGCCATCGACAAACACTTGGACCGACCGTACAATAATGGATGTTTTTTTCACAACGATTTCCGTACTTTCAAATAGATATATGGAAATCAATGTGTTTTGTACCAAGATTTACGGGACAGCGTTAAGCTCAGTCTAAAGATTTAATCCATTACCACACGAGAAAAAATTTAGACTGATCCAAATTGAAAGCATTTGCAGACGACAAAATAAAGGTGGCTGAAAAATTGAAATTTGGTCTGGGAAGGGTAGAAAACACTGTGGGAAAAGGAGAAAATGCTGGTTACCAGCATTTTCTCCTTTTCCTACAGTGTTTTCCAAAGGCTTCTTTCTCAGGGGCGTCAAAAGTAGGGATTGTGTGGTAATGGGTTAAAAGACGGCAATATATTTCGAGCCCTGAATTGCAGAGTAGCATTCAATTTTTGTCCTAGGGAGTCGATATTTGTATGGTCAAAAATTGAAATTCGTTAAAACACTTTACCAAACAATCCCGAGATAGAGCCTTTTGAAACCACAAATGCGAAACGATAGCCACCATTTTCTCCTTTTCCCACAATGTTTTCTACCCTACTGGAAATAAATTTCGAATTCTTTAGTTACGTTTACTTTGTTGGCTGCAATAATTTTGTTGTGCTTTCAAATTGGACTGGTCTTAAAATTTTGATAAAGACTTAAGTTAATAGTGTTACCAGCCCAAACATCAATGGAATATTGACATTGTCGACACACAGACAACAGCTGGGCAGCCATACACTTCCGAGGAATATTGTTTCACACTTGAATCAGTGCTTGTCGGAAGTGAATCTCATTTTGAGGTAGATGAAGTCACATAGGAGGAGTACCACATACAATTAACGACGTATATGACAAATGTTGGCGCGCATCCTATTGCGCACGAATTTTTGTCGTGGACATTGAATAAAAAGTGCACATATTGCATTTTTTTGCGCATAGTAGTAAAACTATTGGTGCACTGAATACAGCCATTCGACATGGTGAATATTCCATTGTCGTGCTTTTTTATGTCCGAGATATTAATCTGAAACCAAGATTTGCGTTTTTAAATGTACTCAGTATACTTGTCAAAGGCATATACAACCTCATAATTCAATCCATGTTAAGACGAAAAAAGATCCTTATTATCTGACAACTTTCTTGATTTGACACATTACCACACAATCCCTACTTTTGACGACCCGGAGAAAGAAGCCTTTAGAAAACATTGTCGGAAAAGGAGAAAATGCTGGTTACCAGCATTTTCTCCTTTTCCCACAATATTTTCTACCCTTCACAAAACAAATTTCAGTTTTTCAGTCACATTTATTTTGTCGTCTGTAAATGCTTTCAATTTGGACCAGTCTAATATTTTGTCGTCTGGTAACGGGTTTTTTAACCCTGTTTTGCCAGAGCAACTCTGAAATGTTCTAGAATTCCAATCCTAGATACACTAGATCGTGACCTGCAATTTCTAACTGACTTTCTGTCATAAAACCTGACCGTGATTATGCTAAATTGATTTGATGACGTCATTACGTCATTTTAAGGCACAAAAATAACTGCACATTTCAATAGCAATTACTGCCATCACTTAAGTTAAATGGATATTGCCTCTTTCACTGCCGGTGCCGACTTAACTAGCTTTTTGAAGACGGCGTAGATTCAGATCAGACATCACAGAGCTTACAAGCTCATCTTGCACCCATTATCTCCTGCAAGATGGCATTCTACAAGTACTCATCTATCTAATTTGGGCATCCTGGGTACAGAACCGGACTACTTTTCTACGCTACAATCATTACTTTGAATTTCAAACTAAAGTAAAATCTTATTCAATAAAACGCTACCTGGTGCGATTCATTCTGCTTTGATCAGCAGTTTAGAGAAATCTGGAGCTAAAACAGGCCTGATTTCTCCTAAGACGTATTGATAAAAGCCATTTTCTCCATTGCTAGTTTATAGCGCCCTTAACACTGGGGCAGTGATGCGTCGAAGAATCGACATGTGCGGACAATGATTCGTCACAGACTGACTCATTCGCTATGACAAATCACTACCCCATACCGGATCTATTTTAATGCGCAGTCCGAAAAACTCAAAACTCCGTCGCTGATAAGCAGCAAGAGGAAGATAGCTACAAATGACACGTATGTGGAAATAATGAAGTCTGTTTCGCTCAAAATTTATCAAAAATACAATAATTCCAAACGGGAAAACGTTTGTACAGGTTTACCTCTGACTGCAGTATTCACGACACGGTGACAGAAGGCTTTTCAAAACAGTTGGGAAAAAGGAGAAAATGTTTGTTACAAGCATTTTCTCCTTTTCCCAAAATGTTTTCTACCCTTTCAGCAATAAATTCCAACGTTTGAGCAACATTTAGTTTATCGTCTGCAAACGCTTTCAATTTAGCGGGTCTGAAGTGTGTACGCGTTTGGCGCAAAGTTCATAGAACTTATACTGCTAAATAATCTAAACGGAACTTATAGTGACAGTCGAAATATCGTCATTTCACGGTTACTTGTATTGGGTGAAATATTACCTGATCGGACAGTCTAGACCCAAGATCAGACTGCACGTTGTGTGCGGTCTGATCTTGACCTACACTATTCGCGAAAAATGTCAGTCGAAGGGTTTAACCCTTTCCCAAACGACAAATTTTGGACTCTTCTAAACTGAAAGAGTCTGCTGACGACAGTTTTTTGATTTTGAGAAAATGGCAGAAAGTTCTGAAAAAGGGTAGAAAACACTGTAGGAAAAGGAGAAATTGCTCGTTACGAGCAATTTCTCCTTTTCCCACAGTGTTTTCAAAAGACTTTTACTGCAGACACGTGAAAACCAGTGCTTGTTTGTGAAAGGGTTGAGTCATGTTGCATAATCGAATCTGTGACGTTATTTGTATGTATGATGATACGATCAGCAATTTGTAACAATGAACAAATGACGCAAACACGAAATACACTGCGAAATTGCCCGGCTGGGGTACTCTATTTAGAAAAATAGACTGGTGAATGTTTTATCAAATGTGACCCATCACGCATAAAGGGATCTTCTAGGAACTGTGAAAAGTGTCAACCCCTGGTCAGCCTGCGCAAATTGCGCAGGCTGACCAGGGTTGACACTTTTCGCTTTTATGATATTTTCTGTATGAAAAGTGGTCATTGTACCTTGTTATACCATAGCCCGGCCGATTAGCTCAGTAGGTAGAGCGTAGGACTCGTGAACACAATGTTTCGGGTCTCTACAGGTTGTGGGTTTGAGTCCCCGGCTGGCCAACTGAAAAAAAATATTAATAGTCTTTCGGATGAGACGTTAAACCGAGGTCCCGTGTGACGGTGCTATACGCCGAGCACGTTAAAGAACCAGGCGGAATTCTCAATAGTTTCGTCCTGTATCCTTGCACTATCCCCCGTAACAACTAACCGTCTTCTGGGGGCGTCGCTCAGATGGGCAACCGGTAGCGACGATAAATAAACGAAAATAATTAATCAATTGTTATAGCATCATTTTTGAATTATCAACTTAAACTGACCTGCACTATCGTTGATCTGTTTTAATCCAATTGATGTACAGAATTCCCAGATGGTCCCTCATTGCGTGATAGGTCACAAACAGGAATGTGTCATGCTCTTTGAATAGAGGGCTTCACGAGTCTGCAAAAATAAAGTGTCAATATCATGTCAGCCTTGCACAATCAGTACACGCTGCCATGGGCCGAAACATTTTGTTATTTCTCATAACGCTAGCTATAACCGATCCCTTTTTTTTTTTACATATATCCGTTTTAACTCTATATTAACATACTTTTAAGGACCCTAAGAAGGGTAACCAGTATTTTCTTCTTTTTCTACAATGTTTTCTTCCCTTCCCAGGACATATTTCAATTTTTTGAGTCATATTTAGTTTGTCGTTTGCGAATGCACACAATCCCTACTTTTAAGAACCTTAAGAAAAAAAGTCTTTGAAAACATAGTAGGAAAAGGAGAAAATGCTGGTAACCAGCATTTTCTCCTTTTCCCACAATGATTTCTACCCTTCCCAGCATATATTTCAATTTTTGGGTCAAATCTATTTTGTCGTCTGCGAATGCTATCAATCTAAAGAAGTTTAAAATGTTGTCATTTAGTAAAAAGTTAACTTCCTACCACACAACAACATTTTAGACTGGTCCAAATTGAAAGCATTTGCAGACGACAAATCAAAGGCTGTCTTAATGACGAAATTTGTCCTTGATAGTGTGAAAAGAAAACCACTGTGGGAAAAGGAGAAAATGCTGGTTACAATGTTATCTACAATGTTTTCAAAGCCTTTTTTCCTGATGGCATTTAAAAGTCGGGACCCTATAGTGAAGAGTTGCTGCAGACTGTGATATGTCGGATCTTTATTTACACTGTCCGCAAAAACGTAAATTGTCACGTGTATTAGCCCATGGGATGAAATAGCACACAGAAAGAATGAATGGTTGCACCTTTTGCTTGGAAATAATGGATTACAAACGAAATCTTGTAAGACAAAACAAAAAAACAAAAACGGCATTCAAACTAAAACAAAACAAACAAGCAATTTCATTGAGATGACATAACTCGCCGGAAAATTTACTTGACCGCGTAACTTAAAACCGTTCCCCGTCTGCAATTTTCAATCGAATCAATAAGTAATAAAAAGTCTATCGACGGAAAGGGTTATTGAACACATATATTAAGTGTTATGGTATTGGAGATATTTTTCCGGACGGACAGACAGACGGATGGACAGACGGACAACGCTAAAACTATATATCTCCGCCTTCGGCTGGGGGATAATAAATGTGGTTTACAACGAAAGTCTTTACATAAATATAGAATAAAAAATATAAAAAGATATAACATCCCGGTTGAAAACAAGTGTTTGAGCCATAAAGTAGAATGGTCCTTGAATATATATGTACAAGGGAGAAATTACAAAAACCAAAAAAGAAAAAGTTTTGACTCATGTCAGCCTGCACGCACTGCGCAGGCTTAACTGGATTAGAATTTTTTTTTTCAGACGCTTTAAACCCCACTGTTCACGAAACATGTCTTATACTGAAGTGTTAGGCGTCTGGTACAATTGACTGACATTTTAATCCAAGGCGACGTCTTTAATTCCTGGAGAAAATCTGCGTTGTAATCTTGAAAATCAATTTCACCGCTGCAATATATCAACGTTTACAAAAGCAATTTGACTTTTATAAACTCGACGTCTTGTTTACAATACGAGCAGCTCATGAACACACTTAACTCATTACCAAACAACAAAGGTTTTGGACTAGTCCGAATCGAAAGCATTTGCAGACTACAAACTAAAAGTGACTGAAAATTTGAAAATGTATTTTGTGAAGGGTAAAAACATTGTGGGAAAAGGAAAAAATGCTGGTTACCTGCATTTCTCCTTTTCTCATAATGTTTCTAAAGGCCTTTTTCTCAGGGTCGTCAAAAGTAAGGGAGTGTATTGTAATGGGTTAAGTCTGTTCTTGCTGAATAACTTTAATCAAATGTTCAAGCCAAGAGAAACAACAATTATTCAGTTTGATTTGAAATTCATTTTTGATAGAAAATACCTTCTTATCGGACATTGTAGATCAAAGATCAGACTGCACGTTCTGTGCAGTCTGATCTTGATCTACACTGTCCGAAAAAGGTCAGTGAGTCGGACTTAGCAGCCAATGGATTAACAAAATGTTCTAAAGAGGAGATTCCGAGAATGAGGATGAGAAGGAGAAGGAGACAGGGTGAAAAGATGTGAAAAAGAAGGACGACAAGAGACGTGAGCTTAACGAGGTTGAAAAGAAAGAAGAGAAATCGGAGAAAATTATAAAGATGAAGAGCAGGATATTGTTGATGATTTTGATGTTGTTGACCCTGCTGGTGCATATGCTGGTGCTTCTGGTGTTGCTGCTGGTGCTGCTGGGACCATTGATGTTGATAATAATGTAAATGATGATGATGATGATGATGATGATGATGATGATAATGAGGATGATGATTATTATTATTATGATTATGACGATGAGGACGAAAACGAGGACGACGACGTGGAGGAAGGAGGCAGGGAGGGAAGGAGGAGGAAAACAAGCACCAACAGCTGCCACCACAGGAAGAAGAGCAGGAACAGAAGACGATTTAATGCTCCAAGTGTAGCGCTAAGTTTCGGGTGAAAGCTCGAGATAATTTGTCTGTAAGATTTTTATCACATAAATCCCTTTGTTTTCAATGTTATACAGCCATTACGGATTATATTGTCTCACACGAGTACGAGATTGGAAAGTAGTGCTGTAATTGGTCAGCACTCTGTAATCATATACACTTCATTTCTAAACTGAAATTGCTGACTTCAGGCTAAATTAATTATCAAAATTCGTAATGATGATAAAGTTGTTAATCTAATCACTATTAGATTCAAAACAAAATCCATATATGCATGTTTCTTTGGAACTATGTTTTTCGTTCGTAATATACCTGTCAAAGAAGCCACCAGGCTTCGTGTATATTTCATTACACATTATATATGTATGTCCAAGTCTTAAGACATGCTTCTTTTTATATGATAAAAGTTATATGATAAAAAGAATCTGACATTCGTTGGTTCTTCGGGTAAAAAAATATCATATTCTTCCTAAAAATGTTATTAAACTCGTCAAAGGCTCATTTATTAACATTTTTTTTTGTAGACTCGTTGATAAAATTTTATCTGAAATACCTACTCGTATCAGATCTTATGTATGTGACCTATCACGCACAAAGGGACCATCTGGGATTTCTGTGCATCAATTAGATGAAAACAGATCAACGATAGTGAAGGTCTGTTCAGTTGACAATTTAAAAATGATTGTATAACAAAGTACAATTACCACATTTCATAAAGAAAATGTCATTAAAGCGAAAAGTATCGACACTGGTCAGCCTGCGCATTTCGTGCAGTGTGACCAGGGCTGACACTTTTTGCAGTTCCAAGACGGTCCCTTTTTGTGTGATGGATCCACATATCTTTGGCCAAAAATTGGGTAGGGGGAGACATTTTATTCTAAATCTCGCGGATTTTTTTTTAATTAAATGGGTTATGCTCTTGGAGAAAGCACGTAATGCAAGATCTTGAAGCGATCCTGGGTAAAATGACATTTGGAAATACTGTGATGGAAGGGGAAATGCTGGTAACAAGTATCACAGCGTTTTACCCTTTTAATCTCATCAATTGGGCTATGTTTAATTTATTGTCTAAAACTACTTCACATTGGAATAGTCTATATTTCTGTCGCTTAGGAAAAGGTTAAACTTTTTCACAGATCTCATGGAAGCTTTTTCTTATCTTAGTCTATGGAATGGAGTGCTCTTGAAGAAGAAAGTTCACAGCTTTGTCCTTATACTGACGAAACCAAGTACACAAACGAATAAAGCAGCCGTCGGATTGATTTGGCGGAATAATGTTAAAAGCGGCATGCATAAAGTACCACAAAATCAATGTAGCCCAAAAGCGCATGAAGAGCGCACAAGCCTACTTCAGACACTAGAGCAGGTAAGCTGTCGCCGCGAAAAATGGATGGTATTTTTCGCTTTTTTCAACATTACATAAACAGGCATGTCCTGGGTTTCACCTGCACCAGGGTCGTAAAAAAGGGCAATTCCAAAAAAAACCCCAAGAATCACCCATAGCTTCTGTAGCATCTACGGAATATCGTAAGGACCATCAACTTTTAATTTGTTGATTTTAAACGCCATCGCCTTTTAATTTGTTGATTTTAAACGCCATCGCCTTTTAATTTGTTGATTTTAAACGCCATCGCCTTTTAATTTGTTGATTTGAAACGCCATCGCCTTTTAATTTGTTGATTTTAAACGCCATCGCCTTTTAATTTGTTGATTTTAAACGCGTTTCTCGATAGAACGATTTTGATTACGCGAAATCACGATACTACGATGGTTATGACGTGATAGTACGATAATGATATATAGTCAGATATAATACCGTGTTTTTTATCATTGTATTTCCCCGTTGTCATCATCGTACCATCGCGTTATCATCATCGATCCATCGCGTTGTCCCAACACCAGACTATCGCGTTATCTCCATCGTTCTATCACGTTATCGCCATCGTACTATCGCGTTATCATCTTTGTACTATCGCGTTATGGTTACCGTACTATTGCGTTATGGTCAACGTATTATCGCGTTATGGTCATCGTACTATCGCGTTATGGTCAACGTATTATCGCGTTATGGCTACCGTACTATCGCGTTATGGTGAACGTACCATCGCTTTATGGTAGTCGCGTTTTCACTATCATACTATCGAGCATCGCGTTTTATATCAACAAGTTCAAAGTTGATGTCCCTTACAGTATTCCGTAGGACTCGGGATTACGTGACATACAATTTGCCATGGAGGCACGAAGGCCCTCTCATGAACATTGTACTTTTGAAAGTTATAATCATTTTTCAAAGGAACATAACAAAACATAATAAGAAATAGCGGGGGATTTGATGAATTGAAATAACATCATAAGTTACTTTGTTTCGAAATCTTATTTGATATTCTTTCTTGAATTATTTTACCCTTTCAACGCAATAGGGGGAAATCAGCGGCTTTAGCGGAGGGTATAGATCAAGATCAGACTGCACAAAACGTGCAGTCTAATCTTGGATCAATACCGTCCTTTTCCTTAGTGAATTAACAGTCTTACTGAGGTTTCAGTAAATTATATGAGAGGTGTGGTTGGGCATATTTGTCGCTGATGGAGTTAACGCTACCAAACAATGCCGAGTTTGAAAGACCCTGAAAGAGAAGAATCGTGTCTTTGAAAACATCGTGGGAAAAAGAGAACTGTTAACAATAAAACCTTTACCACACGATGCCGACTTCTGACGTTCCTGGAAAAGAAGCCTTTTGAAAACATTGTGGGAAAAGAAGAAAATGCTGGTAACCAGCATTTTCTTCTTTTCCCATAATGTTTTCTACTCTATCAAAGAAAAATTACACCATTTGAGCCACACTAAATTGTCGTCTGCAAATGCTTTCAAGTTGGACCAGGCTACAATTTTGTCGTCTGGTTAAGGGCTAACTTCTTCCTTTCCCACAACGTTTTTAACTAAATTAACCCTTAACCTGTCAAAAAGAATGAAAAAAAAAATCAAAGCGATGGTAAAACCCCAAATTTAGCTAGTTTAAAGTATAATTTGGTGAAAATATTTCCTAAACGGAAAGTATGGATTCAAGATCAGACTGCACGTACTGTGCAATCTGATCTTAATCTACACTGTCCGCAAGAGGTCGGTGAGTCACTTAGCAGCTCAAGTCTTTAACACAGAAATCCTCATTTGCGCTATATGCGTTTAATTTGCCGTCTGCGAATGCTTACAATTTCGGTCTAGTCCAAGATGGTATCGTTTGGTAAAGAGTTAACCCATTACCACACAATCCCTACTTTTGACGACCCTGAGAAAGAAGCCTTTGGAAAACATAGTGGGAAAAGGAGAAAATGCTGGTAAGCAGCATTTTCTCCTTTTCCCACAATGTTTTCTCTCTTCTTCGAAACAAATTTCAATTTTTCAGTCACTTTTATTTTGTCGTCTGCAAATGCTTTCAATTTGGACCAGTTTAAAATGTTGTCGTTTGGTAAAGAGTTCAGCATTTCATGTCAGAATCTATGACAACGTAACCGGATTATGTTTCCTGCAGAAGACGAAATTCCGGAGATAAAAAAATACCGCCGCCGTAATTGCTGCAATTTTAGTCTGATAACGTGCGCCTAGCCCATCGACTGCCGGGCACTCTGATAACATGCAAACGATTTTTGTTTCGTTCTGCCAATAGACAAGAATTTTATGAAACATTGTGTCAAAAGGAGAAATGCTCGGAACAAGCAGTTTTTCCTTTTGCCACAATGTTTTAATTATCTATTTACATCACAGTTATAATCCCTTCCAGATCATTTTTTTTTTCTATGACGTGTTTGAACTTTTAAACAATAAACTTGTTTCATGAGTAAATAAATCAATAACTGATACAAGTGCCTCTAGTTTATCATCAGACAAACAAGTTTTGTAATGCTCAGGTATTCTAACAGAAGATCGGACAGTGCAGATTCAAGATCAGATTGCACGTTCTGTGAAGTCTGATCTTGATCTACACTGTCCGCAAATGCAAAATAAAGTATCGCTTCCATAATTGATCTAGGCATATAAAACTGCGCAGTAAGGAAATTTTAAAGTCTCGAAAATTTGCGTGACGAAAATGTGTTCATTTTTTTTATGTCAGTTAAAATGGACCGATTTAGGTCTCACGCGGACGGAAAAGCCACGACAGCAATATCTCCCGCTAGATGGCATTCTAGAAATAGTCACCTATCTAATTTGGGCATCCTGGGTACAGAATCGGACCACATTTCTACGCGACAACCCTTACTTTGAATTTCAAACTAAAAATAAACGTTTAGTCAATAAAACGCTACCAGTTGCGATTCACTCAGCTATAATCAGCAGTTAAGAGAAATCTGGAGCTAAATCAGACCTGATTTTTCCTCAAACGTATTGATAAAAGCCATTTTCTCCATTGCTACTTTATAGCGCGTATTACTACAGTCTCCCCAATATCGGGGAGAGTGATGCGTCATATAAGACGGGGCGAATCTTCGTAGAATATGACATGCGCAGACAATGGCCACGACATGCGTCAGAATTCCATTTCAGATCCACCGTTTACAGCAGGCTGAACGCGGGCTTCTGTGTCTTAAGCCCTTTACAGCACAATCCCTACTTTTGACGACGCTAAGAAAGAAACCTTTAGAAGACATTGTGGGAAAAGTACGTGTTTTCGTCGAATAAATAAGTTGAATCGAATCAAAATACGGGAAGAGTGTTACAGAAACAAAGTATACTACTCAAAATTATATAGGGATAGTTATCTTAGATACAGCGGATATATAAGTGTGGTATGAATCAGGTATGGGTTTTCAGTGTGGAACATGCCACATAGAGGAAATAAACAATCCGAGGAAAAGAATATTCTTAACTCTTTACCACACGAGAAAATTTCATACTGTTCCAAATTGAAAGCATTTGCAGACAACAAAGTAAAAGTGACCGAAAAATTGAAATTTGTACTGGGAAGGGTAGAAAACACTGTTGGAAAAGAAGAAAATGCTGGTTACCAGCATTTTCTCCTTTTCCAACAGTGTTTTCAGAAGGCTTCTTTCTCAAGGGCGTCAAAAGTAGGAATTGAGTGGTAATGGGTTAAATAAACCCTTTACCACATCATGGGTACTATTATTTGTGAATACATTTAGGTTAGCAAGAACATGTTTTGTTTTATGATTGTCTTTAATAAATAATGTTAGAAAAACTTTATCAACCCTTTACCCCATAAGGGATTTCAGCGTTATCGCTAATTGACCCTAAATGACAGGAAGGATGAAGCTGTTTCTTATGTGTATATGACACCTTTTGATGGCATAACAAACATTGTGACAAAAGGTGAAATTGCTCGTCACGAGCAATTTCACCTTTTGCCACAATGTTTTCCAAAGGCTCCTACAAGCAATGCGTAGAAATGAGTATCTATGGAGTAAAGGGTTAAGTGTTGGGTTGGTTCAAAAGCGTGCGATTTGGACCAAACGAGGAATGCTCTGTTAGTCGGCCTCTGACCTTGTTCCTTGTTTGGTCCATATCCTTTTGATTGCCTACAAAACAATCACGAGCTTAAACGAGCCTGAGAAAGAAGCCTTTGGTAAGTAGCATTTTCTCCTTCTCACACGATGTTTTCTACCACATCGATGGCAAATTATATCATTTGAGCTACATATAATTTATTGTTTGCAAATGCTTTCAATGTTGACAAGTCTATATTTCTGTCACGTGTGATAAAGGGTTAAGTAAACATATATATTTGTAACATATACCCACATTGAAATATCGAGATGATCCTTTTTAAAGTGTGAGTAGTATATATAGTCACGAAATGTATCTTTGTTTTGGTGGTACTTTCAGCGATCTAAGTATTTCTAGAATTGTTTCTCCCACCAATCTAGATTTTTTTTGCATAATTATAGAAAACTACAAGCCGTAATAGCCAGTGATAAAAGTAAAATAATTGCAACGAAAATTATCGAGACAACTTAGAATAATTATCTTGACCTAGGGCAAAAACATCCTTTAAGTGCATAATAAAAACACCTTGTTTACTTTTCAACTGGTTTCAATTCTTGCACTGCTCAGTGCGACTTTCGGAACTCTGACGGAAAGTGCAGATTAAGATCAAACTGTATGTTTCGTGCAATTTGATCTTGGATCTGCACTGTCCCTTACGGATATGTTTCTCGGATATAAATACCTTCGAAATATCAAAATTCTGGTTTTTACTATCGATTTAAAAGTTTCATGTCACTTATTTAACCCTTTACCCCATAAGGCATTTCTATGGTATCTGTAATTGAACCTGAATAACAGCAAGAAAGAGGCCGTTTCTTATGTTTATGAGATCTTTTGATAGCATACAAAACACTGTGACAAAAGGTGAAATTGCTCGTCACGAGCAATTTCACCTTTTGCCACAATGTTTTCCAAAGGCTCCTACAAGCAATGCGTAGAAATGAGTATCTATGGAGTAAAGGGTTAATTTAGCAGGTTAAGGATTAACAAGATGGCGGTCTAATGGACATCTTTATTCTTCAGGGCCATCATTTCTTTTTTGAAATCTTTACAGGAGTGAACGTTTTACCTTTGAAAATCTTTGGAAGCATCAGGAGACATTAAGCGGAAAAAAGTGTTGTGGACAAACAGACGAAGACAGATAAATGCCATGCCTATAACCCCCAACACATGACTCAAGATAATATGGCCCATCACGCAAAAGGGTATCCTCCGGCAACTGCGAAAAGTGCTTTAATGACTTTTTATGCATGAATATGAGGTTATTTAACATGCATGGGTACAATACTGAATTCTATTGGACGAGTACACTGCAG
Source organism: Tridacna crocea (assembly GCA_943736015.1). Taxonomy (NCBI): domain Eukaryota; kingdom Metazoa; phylum Mollusca; class Bivalvia; order Cardiida; family Cardiidae; genus Tridacna; species Tridacna crocea. The sequence goes on from OX031063.1 coordinate 51,974,057, forward strand.
AACCAGTCTATATTTTGGACCTGCACTATCGTTGATCTGTTTTCATGTAATTGATGTACAGAATTCCCAGATGGTCCCTTTTTGCATGATGGCTCACAAATGCTTATCATGGGTTCTGCATTTTTTATCTTATGGAGACCTATCACTTTACCATTTTTTTTTTCCTTTTTAAGAACTGAAGATGTGTGGACATGAAGCAGAACACACAAGCACTTGATCCTCATACCGTGTCCTTGAGCCTGCATGATTGAGCCATGCACTCTGCATAGGAGGTTTGACCCCTGTAGTGATCTTGACATTTGACACTGTATTATGAAACAAAACCCTGCATGTTGTTTCATCATGGTATGTATACATTCATAATTATGTTTGAGACACTTTCAAATGAAGACCAAGGCTTCAAGAGACACTGCACAGATACAACTTAACAACTTGTGGTCTGTAATTTCTCTGCTTTGACCTTGACCTTAGTTTAAACATATTTATTTTACGTCGATAGAGAAACAAGTTCTGACAACTTATACTAATCTCTCTCGATTCAGCTTCCTGTGAACTACACCATTACTCGCGCCGAACTTGTTGTCCAATGAAAAACCCCGAAGATGACCTTGACCTTAGAGACTGACGTGTTTCAAACTCAGTGGTCAAGCCCAACTTTGTCAACATTCACTGTCACATTAGCACCGGCAAATGGTCACAGAAAACGCAAAGCTCAAAGAAACTGTTTGTATTAATTAAAATTGACCTCCTGTGTTGTTTTGTATCCTCAATTTCCTGGCCTTCAGTACTATCAGTACTTTGATTTAAATACGTGGAACCGAAAGAATTATGAAAACGCTTATGGCAAACAAAAACTCTGTTTGGTCACTCAACCCTGTTGACACTTTGAAATAAATCACCTAGTGTAACACATAAATGCTATCAGACTGTCAGTAAGGAAAAAATCAAAGGCTAAATATGGTAACTGACATTTTATAAATGGTACAGTAAAGTTAATAAAACTTGCGTCATACTTCTAAAAATACGTAGAAAGCTCTTGGCAACAATATCATAATTGGCTTGTAACATATGAAAAGGGGCATTCAAAAATTTGCGTAAAGTGCCGTCTCGGATCAGCCTGCGCAGTCCGCGCATGCTGATCCGAGACGGCACTTTACGACTACATTAGATTTTGTGCTAAGCAGACTTGCAGAAAACAGAAAATTACATAGATACGGAAAGTGCCGTCTGGACTGCGCAGGCTGATCCGAGACGACACTTTATGCAAATGTCCGAATGTCCTTTTTTGTGTGTAGCAGGCCATTTTGTTTTTCATTAATTGAGACTCCGTTTTGAAATCAACTTTCAAATAAATCCTTGTATATGAAGACACATGTATGCGTGTCGACTTAGGTCTTTTTTTTTGGTGGGGGGGGGGGGGGGTTAAGCTAAACTGTCTGAGATGCTAATTGCAATCTAAACACGAAAAATAATTTCACAAATTATTTATTATATTATTTATAGTCCATTTCATACTAAATTTCTGAATCTCGAAGTAATGCCTTTTTTTATATTAGCTTAACCATTTGCTTTACCTAATTAGAGATACCGTTGATTTCTAAAGGTTAAATAAGGACAACCGCGATCTTTATCATTTATCCATCCTTTTACAAGCACAAAATGTACCAAATACAAACAATTTCAGCCAAGGTAAGTAAGTGCATTAAAGTCACAGTTAAGTCCAAATGTAAAAAAAAGCCTGTTTATAGAATAAAAGTAAACTTCATTTTTACCAAGTAAAAATATGGCAATTATTATGACTTTAACGATATGTAAAGATGTAGTTCGTAAAAGTTCCCGTCAATGGCAGTAAAAAGCATTTTGAAACTAGAACAGATCCCACCATGTCGCATTATCTGTTTGTTTACACCGATGATCGCCGAACATAAGCCGACTTTTCATCGTAAATCTCCGCTGAGTTTATCAACATTGTAATCAGAAACTACAGAGGCTGATCGTCGCTTATTCATTTATCACCAATACAGGAAGAGTTTACTACATCTAAATGACAAAACATGTTCAGAATGAGCAGTCTTACTCTCCGATGACATAATATTGGAAGTGTAATCAATAGTCCTGTGTACTACGTCATAGCACTAATGAGATGCTATATGTTTTCACATGACGTTCTCGAAGACCTAGTTCGAATATATACACGAACGATAACGACTGTTGTCTCGATCAGTGGCGTCCCTGAAATTGACGGGCTTCTCCATGCTTTTTTGCACACGTATATAATGGCAACCAATGCAGTCATTGACAAGTTCGGGTTTTCTCCGATCTTATACGAGCGTGTTGTGATAGGTTATCCGTTATATTTTCGAGTTATAAACGGTGAATTTACCTATTTTTGGTCTTTACAGGGGCTTTTAGTCCTTTTCTTACGACGCATGGCTCATATTTAACTGATCCGTTTACCTTACTGGTCATTTTAATCATCTAATAACCAAGTTTACACACACAAATTTGATAGTCTCTAAAATGAGCTTTTTCTTGCAACAGGTTATTTTCCCCACTTCTCATGTAAAGAACTGCAGATGAATTCAAAGAGGTTGGCGTATAGTATTAGGTTATAAGGGACTTCTAGACTTTAACGAACAGATTTTGATAGTTAATAGCTTTTACAGTACTGCAGTTCATACTTCCTCTCTGCATGAAATTCTACTCAAATCCTTCCGTGCATGAAAATCTGCATAAATCGACGTTTATTGCCAAAGACATAGAAATGGGTCTGAAGGTTGAAGCCATGTTTTTGAGATGTTGTGTGTCTCTGTCTATTGCTTGTATTAACCCTGTACCAAACAAGTCTTCTGAAAACATTGTGGGAAAAGGAGAAAATGCTGGTAACCAGCATTTTCTCCTTTTCCCACAATGTTTTCTACTCTTCTTAAGTCAAGTTTCAATTTCCGAGCCTTGTTTATTTTCTCGTCTGCAAATGCTTCCTATTTGAATAATACTTTTTGGTGACGCTTCAAGTCGCCTTTTCACAGACATTGAATTATTTGTAATTACATGTAAAAAATGCTGAAGATTCAGTAATTCTTTGTTTAATCGACAAGAAAATTTAATCAGTCACATATTCGTGACCCAGCACGCAAAAAGGGACCTTCTAGGAATTCGGTACGTCAATTAGATCAAAACAGATCAACGATGGTACAGGTCAGTTTAAGTTGATAATTCAAAAATGATCATTGTATAAAAAATGTCACTATAGCGAAAAGTGTCAACTCTGGTCAGCCTGCGCAATTGGCGCAGTCTGACCAGGGTTGACACTTTTCGTAATTCCAAGAAAGTCCCCTTTTTGCGTGATGGATCACAATTAAAATAACTTAAAGGCCTTTTTTTCACAGTATTGATAGATAAAGCGAATCATTCCCCTAACTTCTTTTGTAACTGCGGATAATCATTAAAATTATCTTATGAGACTTTTTGAAAGAAAACCTATGACCTTTTATATTGCAGAACAGTTTTGTCCCATATAAAATCCCTTATCTGCAGTTCTGCAAATACAGAAAAACATACCAAAACGTGGACTAGTGGTCAAAAAAATAGTTCAAGGGAAAAACTATCGCAGCGCGAATTCTCACAATTTCCTGTCAGACGAGAATAGAAACCATGGTCTGTAAAATTCGAATTAATGTCGTCTGCCGCTGACTCTGATTTATGGCCAGTTTCAGTTAAGGTGTGGTCCTTTTTTGTTTTTCAAGCAAAATTTTCTCGTAAAAAAATATTCCTGCGCCATCGCAGGACAAAGTTAACGTCCTTTTTTTTTTATCTTATCTGACGTGAATCCAGAGTGCTACTGTGGCCCAATCTCGCCTACTTTTCCTAACCTTCTCTTGTTAACCCTTTACCCCATGAGGCATTTCTATTGTATCTCTAATTGACCCTAAATAACAGCAAGGATGAAGCCTTTTCTTATATGTATATGATACTTTTGATAGCATAGAAAACATTGTGGCAAAAGGTGAAATTGCTCGTCACGAGCAATTTCACCTTTTGCCACAATGTTTTCCAAAGGCTCCTACAAGCAATGCGTAGAAATGAGTATCTATGGAGTAAAAGGTTAAATAGCTAATAATAAATTTTCTATTCGATATTGAGAACCCCAATATTACTATTTCAAAGTTATGATTTTGGGGATAATGTCTCCTAATCGGACAGTTTAGATCTAAGATCAGACTGCATGTTCTGTGCAGTCTGATCTTTATCTACGAGTACACTGTCCGCCAAAGGTCAGTGAGTTGCGCTTAGCAGCATATGGATTAAAACTTGAAACGAATCTGAGAGAGACAGTGGGAAGAGCATCGGCCTCTATAATCGATGCTCCTGGGTACCAATCCCGTGATGATTAGGGTAGAGCCTTGCATCTGCATGTACCTACATCATGCTGCCTATACTGGGTCCATTTTCACCAAACATTTATAAGAACATTCATCGTATTATTCTGCAAAATTTTCTGAATTTGAACACAACCTCTGATTGGCTAAACAGTGGTTAGACTGATATGTTTGTATGGAGGTCAGCATATCTGGGTATCGCATTTAGTATCAAAGGACACGACTTTGTTTCGGTAAGGAAGATAGCATACTGTCTACTGTCCTCCGATATATACCGCATTATCTCCTGCTTGATGGCACTCTACAAATACTCATCAATCTAATTTGGGTATCCAGGGTACAGACCAGACTACTTCATTACACGACAACCGTTACTTTGAATTTTAAACTAAAATAAACGTTTACTCAATAAAACGCTACTAGGTGCGATTCATTCAGCTATGATCAGCAGTTTACACAAATCTGGAGCTGAAACAGGCATGATTTTTCCTCAAACGCATTGATAAAAGCCATTTTCTCGATTGCTACTTCAAAGGGCCTATGGATTAAAACTTGAAACGAACCCGAGAGAGACAGTGGGTATTCTGCAAAAAGTTTATCATTAATAAACTTGGTAGAGGTCCCATGATTTGAATCGACATGATCGTATCTCAGTGTAAGAAAAGGACCTGATATCTTTTTACTATATCGGAATACACTTCCACAATTTTCACCAAGGTCAATGCGTCTCGGAATAGCACGGTATCAAAGGATATGATATTTGTTTGAATTTCACAACCCTACTGGATCAAACTTCTAAAACTGTACCGAGATTGTCTTGTCTAAAAACCAGACGGCATCAAAATACATTAACATTTTGGTTCGGTTTAGAAATACATGTATCTCAGTATCTACATTCCATGATCTTTCCCGGGACTAGGTGTATGTAGGAATAATGTAGAACCACTTTTGAAATAAAATGGATATTTCAAATATCCTAGTTATTTTATAAGTTTTTCCAACATAGCATGGAATCGAATGACAAATACATTGTTATCGATTCGAAATGCCTTAGTGTCAACAGCCCTACGTTTTACGCCGACGTCGTCGTGTCTAGAAATAACACGACATCAAAGAGCAAGGATAGTCAGTTTCAGTTAACAAATACCTCGCTTATTCTGTTCCATGATCTATCTATAGAGATATAGGCATGTCCTAAGTCTCAATAACGAGACCCTACGGTGATATTTTTCATATTTGGACATTTATTGTGCACCCTACCGTCTCAAGTCCATCGTAAATTTTTCGGCAGCAAAGATAGTTTGCTATACTGACTTTCTGTTTCGTCGGTTTAATCTGTATTGCAGCGAAATGCAAATGACTTTTTAGTAATACTAATGACTTTTAGTTTTTAGTTTTAAACATATTTATTTTACATCGATTGAGAAACAAGGTCTTACAACTTATACTAATCTCTCTCGATTCTCTCGACTTTTAGTAATAAACATGGCCAAGACAAATTAATAATCCTTTCATTACATAAAGAGCTAGCAGAGGTCATTTATAACATGTAAATCTCGGAAAAAACACTGGCGAAATTTATCGTTAGTGGTTGCCATTTTGTGTGTATTCGGGAACGTATAAACAACTCGAGTAACATATGAAATGCACGTTTTTCTCTATGTTCAGGGTGCAAATTGAAAATATTTGTATTTCAAACGAAGGGTTATTAAATACACAAACAACAGGTATGTTTAAACCCTACTTTAGTGCTGTATTTGTGAAATTATGAGAGATCAAACTTGCGCACAAAATCCGTGCAGAGCTTCCAACTGATTTTGTCTTGGTGGTCTCTGTACCCAGAGGCGACCAGTCAAAAGGAAACATCGCCTTTTGGGACAGTTATCTGTACCAGGCATGTCCCGTACTGACAAAGTTTCAGCAGACCCGGAATTAATCCTTGTGCGGCCTTCGACTACCGTTGGCAGTTGTACAATTTGTATCGAGACCGTAATGAAGGGTACGGACATTTTGTTTCGGTTTGGAAATACTTCGGTCTCTGTACTACAGGCCTACGGTCTGTTTAGAGGTCGCTGTGTCTCGGAATCATAAAGATTCGGAACACCCGTATCAAACGACCAACGACTTACACCGAAACCGTCCTGTCCTCGAATAAGAAGGCATCGAGGGATGCGACATGCGTTTCTGTTTAGAAATACGCCAATCCCTTCAGTCCTTTGAATTTTCCTTAAGTCGGCGTGTCTCGGGGACAATAGAGAATTCAAAGGACATTTGTTTCGATTTCGGCAGAATTGGCAGCCGGTCATTTTCAAAAGGATTTACGCGAGACATTGATTATGCATACAAGGATATAACTATGTATTAGGGACTGTAATTGCTTTTCTAGTCTTAAACATCGGGGCCGTGATAGTTGTTATTTCGCCATATACCTTTATCTTATTGTCATCAAACGATGTCTTTCATTATATGAACCATGATTCGTTAAAAGGGAGGTCTAATGCATCTGCAAAAAGTATCGACTCGGGTCAGCCTGCGCGGACTGCGCAGGCTGACCCGAGTCGATACTTTTTGCTTTTGTTATATTTTCGGTTTGTCCACAGACCGTTCTTCCCGTTGTCTGCGCATGTCATATTCTTCGAAGATTCGACATGTCTTTTATGACGAATCACCCAATCCCCGATACTTGGAAAAAGCAGGGCTTATACCGAAGCTAAGCCAAGCCTGTAGGGACTGTTTTAATAAATGGCTGGTGCATAGGTTACCTGCTAGCTGATCATAGCTGAATAAATCGCACCAAGTAGCGTTTTACTGAGTTATACGATTATTTTATTTTGAAATTCAAAGCAACGGTTTTCGTTTTGAAAAATTAGTCCGCTTATGTACCCAGGATGCCCATATTAGATCATCTTCGCAAGCCAAGACCGACGATTCACTACCGTTACTCTACCCTTGGCGGATCGAGCTTGATTTTTACATTCCCCCGATACGCTTTTTCATTGGATGCAGCCAGCTCTAACTGCAACGAATCTTTGATAAAAATAGAAAAAGATCGCTACCTTTTGTATAAAAGGTAAACATGGAAATCCACGTGGATGTCTGCTTATCGCTTCATGTGTATTCGTAAGCGGTTTGTAAAACTATATTTCATTTGCTTTTAGAAATATGATGTAAAGGGGGGTAATAACCAGCATCCAATAGAGGGCGCATCGCAGGAATATCGAAATCGGGCTTAATCAGCCAAGGTAAGATCCACGTAGTGATCGTAAACTTGGCTCGCGAAGATGATATTAGATAGATGTGTATTTGTGGAATACCATCTAGCGGGAGATAATGTCGTTCTTCCTCAAGTCTTAGTCGCTTATTGGACAACTTTAATTTTGTTGGTCTACAAATATATCATTACTTGCTTACAGTATGGTCACAATGTGAAACTACCGCCTGCCGACTATTAGACATCGGTGGATTCTAAAATTACATGCCGCCGGCCGATTTTTTACAAATCTGTTAAGAGTTGTCATAAATAACTGCCAGTAAAAGGCCGCCTGTCGGGTTCCGGGCGGCGCCAGGCACTTTCTTAAGTGGGGCATCATCAGGTTGTCGGCCGGTGGCAGTTAGGCGACAGGCCGGCAGATGTCAGATTTTACCTGCCACCGCCCGGCGACCTGGCGGATACCGACAATTTACAACCGACACCGGCCGGTGATCGGGCGTTGGAACTGTCACCGGCAGGCACCCGCCCGATAATCTGACGGCGCCAGGCTGGTTTACGGGGGATATATAAAGCTGGATTGCTCTCGTATCACTACAAAGTGTTCATCATTATTATCAACCACAAGATAAATAGATCTAATTTTTAAGAAAGTTTTCCTTCCAAGAAGTTGCCCCTAAAGGAAAGGGGCAAGACAAAGCGCCAGCATCGAAGCACAAGAGACCAGAGCCCAACCCAGCTATATGCAAGTCTGTGAGTCGCCCTGGTGCTGTTAGAAACGCTATGACGACAATTTCTTACTGTGAAAAGCCTCGAATTTATATTCAGGGGCCCGGGAGTCTGCACTCGGCAGATCGCCGTCCTGCCACCTACCAACACCGACAGCCGCCCTCCATCTGCTTTTCAATCTCCGCCCTGCCGCCGGCAGGTATTTTGAAATAGCACGATGGCATGACGGTAGCAGGCCGGATTAGTTCCTACCGATTGCCGGCCGAAGATTGAAGGCCCTCGAACCCCGTGACGACCGAGCAAATATCGCTCTGCAGCCCGTCTGCCGCTTGGTAAACACCCGCCCGGCGGCCAGACGACAGGCACAATTGGAAACAAGAGGACCATGATTGTCCTATATCGCTCACCTGAGTACTAAGCTGTAAAATCAAACTTGTGACCCCTGGGCAGGCCAGTTTTGACTCCAGGGGCATCCTAAAAAGAAACTTGGAAGAGGTCCACTAGGAGATACTAGTTACAAAATATCAAAACTCTACACCTTCTAGTTTCAGAGAAGTAGAATTTTAAAGTTTTCCCTCTTTGTTCCTATGTTTCGAATTTGTGACCCCTTGGGCAGGCAAGTTTTGACCCCAGGGGCGTCGTATGAAGAAACTTTCTAGAAGTCCACTAAGGGATGCTGCATCCCAAATATCAAAGAAGAAGAATTTTAAAGTTTTCCTTCTTTGTTCCTATGTTTCGAATTTTTGACCCCCGGGGTGGGGCCAGTTTTAAAATCCACTAGGAGGTCCTACTTACCAAATATCAAAGCTCTACATCTTCTAGTTTCAGAGAAGAACAATTTTAAAGTTATCCTTCTTTATTTCTATGTTTTAACCTTCTGACCCACGGGGCGGGGCCAGTTTTGACCCCAGGGACATCATATGAACTATCTTGGTAGAGGTCCACTAGGAGATGCTACATAACATATATCAAAGCTCTACATCCTCTAGTTTCAGAGAAGAAGAAATTTAAAGTTTTCCTTCTTGGTTCCTATGTTTCAAACTTGTGACCCCCGGGGCGGGGCCAGTTTTGACCCAAGGGGCATCATATAAACAAGCTTGGTAGACGTCCACTAGGACATGCTACATACCGCATATCAAAGCTCTGCACCTTCTAGTTCAGAGAAAAAGAATTTTAAAGTTTTCTTTTTTTGTTCCTATGTTTCCAACTTGTGACCCCCTGGGCGGAGCCAGTTATGACCCCAGGGACATCATTTGAACAATCTTGGTAGAGGTCCACCAGGAGAAGAAGAATTGTAAAGTTTTCCTATTTTGTTCCTATGTTTTAAACTTGTGACCCCTGGGCCGGGGCCAGTCTTGATCCCAGGGGCATCATAAGAAGAACCTTGGTAGAGGTCTACTAGGAGATGCTACATACCAAATTTCAAAGCTCTGCACCTTCTAATTTCAGAGAAGAAGTTTTTAAAAGATTTTGCTATTTTTTTCCTTTTGGTTGGCATGGCAATCAGAGTCATGTGTGGAATTCAATCTCTTGAACAACTTTGGTAGAGCTTCACCCAAGAAACATCCTTGCAAAGTTTCATCAAGATTGGCCTAGCGGTTTAGAAGTAGAAGATGTTTAAAGAAATTGTCAACGAGGCACGACGGACGAAGCACGACGGACGCCGGACGTCGGACATTGGGCGATCACAAAAGCTCACCATGAGCACTTCGTGCTCAGGTGAGCTAAAAATCGGCCGGTGGCAGACAAAATTTTAACTTTTTCTTAAAACTTCGGCGGCGTCCTAGCGGCGTCTAAAATGCCGCCTGCCGCCTGCCGATTGTGCCTGCCACCGAGCTGCCATTGAGCTGCCACTGGCCGAATTTGAGTGAAAACTGGCAGCTACCACGCTACCTTTTATGCTTAGTGTGCTAAGTACAATTTCCTTTCTAACACGGTTTATCGTTAAAAAAAACCGCAGTAGTGAGTTATGAGGTACAAGAAATAATCCACGGGGGTGATAACCCGACTGGTTTATTCATTGCGCCACAAAGTGGTTTAGCTTATTGAATGATAAAACCACGTTAAAAAGAAGATTGTTGTGACTGAAAAATGACCAACTCTTAATCAAAGGAAAACAAGTTCATAATCGGAGTGAAAACGTGGATATCTAGATTATACCCCAATGAATAACATACTTAATACAAAGTGACGTCACTCTCTATATAGAATGACGTCACTCTACAAAGAGTAAAATATGTTTTACCACGCTTTCGTTGCACTGTATTTATAGTGCTGAATACAAGTGTCATGTTAGAATATAAGGGTGAACTGGGTCAAAAACTTCCTGAAAAACGAGTAAAGCTGTATGCCTAAGGCACAATGCCGGTAGGCTTACAATCGTTGAATTCAGGAACTCAGATCACGCCAAGCGATCAATGACCTACACTGTCAGTTTTCTAGTGAGACTTCAGACCAAAGGTCGGATTTAAATTTGAGTGGCAGAATCTTCTCTGTTGACCGAAGATGTCTGTTTGATCTATTTTGCATTCTGAGGATAGGGACAGACATCCAAGTGGATTGGCAGCACTGTAGCATCTATTGAAAGCTTTAACTCTTTACTAAACGACAAAATTTGGACTGGTCCAAATTTAAAGCACTTGCAGACGACGAAATAAACGCAACTCAAAATTTAAAATTTGATTCCAGCAGGGGAAAAAAACAAAGTGGGATTAGAAGAAAATACTGGTTACCAGAGTTTTCTTATGTTCCCACAATGTTTTCAAAGGGCTTGTATCTCAGGGTTGTAAAAACCAGGGATTGTTTGGTAAAGGGGTAGGAAGACATCAAGATTTAGATTTATCGAATTTGAGAACTTTTGCAGACAATAAAAAAAAACGTTGTTCAAATCACAGATTTCTTCTTTAAAAAGGTAAAAAGCATTGTAGGAAAAGGAGAAAATGCTGGTCACAAGCATTTTCTCCTTTCCGAAAAAAGTTTCAAAAGCTTTTTTTCTCAGGGTCCTTAAAGCTTTGGATCATGTGATATAGGGGTAAGATTGGTTGATTTTATGGTATTTAATGACAATTTAAACATTATTTCATTTACACCGCAACAGTCAGTGCAACTATCCGTGCTTTCCTGGAGCTTCTTGTAACCAATACTTCGCACAGCTTTCTTTCCAAACCACTAACTACTTTCTCACGATACCATCGTCGATACAGTGGTCAGCGGTGAGACAGGAATGAATCCTGTCGCAATGACTTTCATTAATCCTTTTAACCCTTTACTAGACAATCCCAACTTTTAACGACCCTGAGGAAAAGGCTTTAAAAAGCACTGTGGGAAAAGAAGAATATGCTGGTAACCAGCATTTTCTCCTTTTCGCACAATGTTTTCTACCCTGCTGGAAAAATTTTCAATTTTTGAGCTAAGTTTATTTTGTCGGTTGCAAGTGCTTTCAGTTTGGACCAGTCTAAAATTTTGTCGTTCTGTAACCCGTTAAAACTGGCCCAGCCAGGGGTCGAACAAGCGGCCCTCCTATTCTCAAGTCCTGTACGTTACCGACTGAGCTCACAGGGACTGGACAGTAGGGGTTAGGGGAGCACCGGACTTGGCAGTAAAGGTTTAAGGGAGCACCAGACTCGACAGTAGGGGTTAGGGGAGCACCGGACTCGGCAGTAAAGGGTTAAGGAAGCACCAGACTCGGCAGTAAAGGGTTAAGGAAGCACCAGACTCGACAGTAAAGGGTTAGGTGAGAACCAGACTCGACAGTAGGGGTTAGGGGAGCACCAGACTCGACAGTAAAGGGTTAAGGAAGCACCGGACTCGGCAGTAAAGGGTTAAGGAAGCACCGGACTCGGCAGTAAAGGGTTAAGGGAGAACCAGACTCGACAGTAAAGGGTTAGGGGAGAACCAGACTCGACAGTAAAGGGTAAGGGGAGCACCAGAGTCGGCAGTAAAGGGTTAGGGGAGCACCAGAGTCGGCAGTAAAGGGTAAGGGGAGCACCAGAGTCGGCAGTAAAGGGTTAGGGGAGCACCAGAGTCGACAGTAAAGGGTAAGGGGAGCACCAGAGTCGGCAGTAAAGGGTTAGGGAAGCACCAGAGTCGGCAGTAAAGGGTTAGGGAAGCACCGGACTCGACAATAAAGGGTTAAGGGAGCACTAAAGTCGTCAGTAAAGGGTTAAGGAAGCACAGGACTCGGCAGTAAAGGGTTAGGGGAGCACAGGACTCGGCAGTAAAGGGTTAGGGGAGCACCAGACTCGACAGTAAAGGGTTAAGGAAGTACCTGACTCGGCCGTAAAGGGTTAAGGGAGCACCAGACTCGGCTGTAAAGTGTAAAGGAAATACCATACCAGGCAGTAAAGGGTTAAGGAAATACCAGACTCGGCAGTTAAGGGTTAGAAAATACCATACTAGGCAGTAAAGAGTTAAAGAAATACCGTACTAGGCGGTAAAGGGTTAAGGAAAAACCATACTAGGCAGTATAGGGTTAAGGAAATACCATACTAGGCAGGAAAGGGTTAAGGAAATATCAGACTCGGCAGCAAAGGGTTAGAAAATACCATACTAGGCAGTAAAGGGTTAAGGAAATACCATACAAGGCAGTAAAGGGTTAAGGAAACACCATACTAGGCAGTAAAGGGTTAAGGAAATACCATACTAGGCAGTAAAGGGTTAAGGAAACACCATACTAGGCAGTAAAGGGTTAAGGAAATACCATACTACGCAGTAAAGGGTTTAGGAAATACCATTTTTTGCAGTAAAGGGTTAAGGAAATACCATACTGGGTAGTAAAGGTTAAGGGAGAACCAGACTCGGTAGTAAAGGGTTAAGGAAGCACACGTCTGCTGAATGTCTTGTCCGGGATTGCCAAGGTCGTTGCCATCATTTTGGTGGAAAAGTGAATCAATGTGGTCTAAGCAATTTATGTAATACGGTTTGTTCCCGTAAAATTATTGTGTGAGACCAGTAAATCGAATTAGGCGTTCTTGGAAGATGCTACATACAAGTTTGACTATCTAGTATACTCTTTACTTACAAACAGTGGCTGTGTTTGGTTTTAAGCAATGCAATGGGACATGTTTACGTGAGATGAGATTTATTATAAACAGATTGCTTACAACGATGTACGATAGTTTTTGCTGAAAGTGTGAAATCTATAAATTAAGATGATTTTTCATAAATTCAGGAGTCCCATCAAAGATTTACTCTGTCCAATGGCTTTCGTAGAGAGTCGCCCAATGGCAGCGTTTAGATTCCTTTCGACTGATCTATAACTTGAAAACGTCCGTTTCATCTTTTACCTCTTATCAACCCAAACCTATTAATTAACGAAAGGAAACCACTACTTATTGAAGCCCCCCACACCAACATAGGTTTTTTAAAAATCACGCCAAGAAATACCTCAATAATTTCAAAACCTCGCTAATTATTGGCCAAGCAATCCTATATTTCAAAAATCTCGTTGAAGTAATGCAACGTCACGATAAGTTCAAAATGTCCGGAAATAGGATTATTTCAAAATCTCACCCAGCAATAGCACAATTATTTCAAAATATCGCAAAACACTACTACAATTATTTGAAAACTCGTCAATGAATATGACAATAATTTTAAAATCTCGCCAAATAATCCAACAGTAAATTCAAAAACTCACTGAGCTTTACCGCAATAGATATCAAAATCTCGCTAAGCAATACCACCATGATTTAAAACTCTCGCTAATCATTGGTACAATACATTCAAAATCTCGCTACGCACAAAAATCTCCCTAACATAATCATTTCAAAATCTTGCAAAGCAATATTTTTTTTTTTTCAATAATACTGCAATAATTTCAAAAAATCTAGGGAAGCAATACTATGTACAGTAATTTCAAAATCTTGCTATGTAATCCTATCATAATCTCAAAATCTCCAGAATCAATATAACAATAATTTCAAAATCTCAATAAGAACTACCACAATAATTTCAAAATCTCGCCATGAAATACCAAAATTATTTCAAAGCAAACTCACAGTTATTTACAAATATCGGTAATACCACAATGATATTAAAACCTGATGAAGCAATACCACAATGATTTAAAACTCTCGTTTAGCTTTGGTACAATAATTTGAAAATCTCGGCAACAACACCTCTATAATTTAAAATCTCGAGGAGCAAATCCACAATGATTTCAAAATTTCGCTGAGCAATACCACAATAATTTAATAATCTCTTCCAAGCTATCCTACGGTCATTTCAAAGTCTCGCTAAGCAATACTACAATTATCTTAATCTCGTCAAGCAATGTCACAATGGTTTTGAAAATCTCGCTAAAGAATGCCACAATCATTTCAAAATCTCACAAAGTAATAGCACAGAAAATTTAAAATCTTGCTAAGGAATTACACAAGAATTTCAAAGTCTCGCGAAGCAGTACTATTATAATTTCAATATCTCGTTTAGCAATGGAACAATAATTTCAAAATCTCGCCAAGCAGCACCATTATGATTTCAAAATTTTGCGAAACAAAACCACAATGATTTCAAAATTACGTTGGCCAATATAATAATTATTTCAAAAAATTGCTTAGAAAAACTACAGTTATTTCGAAATATTTGCTAGCAATCCCTCGGTGATTTCAAAATCTCGCTTAGCAGCAGCACAATCATTACAAAATCTCGCGATGCAATACTACAATTTTCTTAATCTTGCTTGGAAATACAACAAGAATTCGACAATTCGAGAAGCAATATAAATGAAATTTAAAAATCTCGCTCAGCAATACAATATTTTTTTTTCATATTCTCGCTGAGCATTACCTAAGAAATTCAAAATCTTGCAAACATACTATCAATGGGCAGCACACCTATAGATTTTCATAAGTGTATTGTCGCCGTAGAAAAATTAAGACCTCGCTACAAAACCTCGTTTAAATGTAACAGAATCCAGAAAATAGACCATTGTTATTTACTGTAATCTTCTTAAATTCCACATTGTATAATACAGCTTTAATAAGGCAGGTCACGTAAAATACATCATCGCTAAATAAGATATTTTGCGTGGGAATGGTTTGAGAAGATATAGGCAGGCAAGATGGCGGGTCTAAACCTTTCTGCTGCTGAGTGTGCCCGATGGCTCTTTTTGCGGACAAAAACGTGCAGTCTGATCTGTGATTTACACTCTCCGATACGACTTTTTTCTTTCTCGGTAAAATCAACTTTGAAATCGTTATATTTTTGTTGTTGTTGTTGTTTTATTGATTGAAAATTTTAGTCTCATCTAATAGAAGCATAGGGGCTTTATCGTTTCTCTTTAACCTTTACTCCATAGATACTCATTTCTACGCATTGCTTGTAGGAGCCTTTGGAAAACATTGTGGCAAAAGGTGAAATTGCTCGTGACGAGCAATTTCACCTTTTGCCACAATGTTTTCTATGCTATCAAAAGGTGTTGTATACACATAAGAAACAGCTTCATCCTTGCTGTTATTTAGGGTCAATTAGAAATACCATAGAAAAGTTTTATGGGGTAAAGGGTTAACAAACGACTGAACTCGAGAGTGCTATATACAAATTGAAGACGGCAAATGAAATGTTGCTCAGACAGTGAAATAAGAATTTGAACAAATAGAAAAATTTACGGAAAAAAAGTAAAAAAAGATAGCCAGCATTTTCTCATTTTCTAGCAATGTTTTCAAAAGCCTTCTTCCTAAAAGTCGTTAAACCATAGGATTATGTGCTAATGGGTTAAGAAAGTCAATGAAAATTTTGCCTGGTGTTTCAGCTTTGGAAATTTAGTTGGTAGATCTGTATTAACCCTTTACTCCATAGATACTCATTTCTACGCATTGTTTGAATGAGCCTTTAGAAAACATTGTGGCAAAAGGTGAAATTGCTCGTCACGAGCAATTTCACCTTTTGCCACAATGTTTTCTATGCTATCAAAAGGTGTCATATACACATAAGAAACAGCTTCATCCTTGCTGTTATTTAGGGTCAATTAGAAATACCATAGAAATGTTTTATGGGGTAAAGGGTTAACAAACGACTGAACTCGAGAGTGCTATATACAAATTGAAGACGGCAAATGAAATGTTGCTCAGACAGTTATATAAGAATTTGAACAAATAGAAAAATTTACGGAAAAAAAGTAAAAAAAGATAGCCAGCATTTTCTCATTTTCTAGCAATGTTTTCAAAAGCCTTCTTCCTAAAAGTCGTTAAACCATAGGATTATGTGCTAATGGGTTAAGAAAGTCAATGAAAATTTTGCCTGGTGTTTCAGCTTTGGAAATTTAGTAGGTAGATCTGTATTAACCCTTTACTCCATAGATACTCATTTCTACGCATTGTTTGAATGAGCCTTTAGAAAACATTGTGGCAAAAGGTGAAATTGCTCGTCACGAGCAATTTCACCTTTTGCCAAAATGTTTTCTATGCTATCAAAAGGTGTCATGTACACATAAGAAACAGCTTCATCCTTGCTGTTATTTAGGGCCAATTAGAGATACCATCGAAATGCCTTATGGGGTAAAGGGTTAAAATGTTATTAAACGTTATCCTGCAATATAACTAAAATGAATTTTTCTTGTCGCTATAGTTAAAACCCAAATTTAACTATTTCAAAGTTGTTTTTAGGTAAATAATATCTCCTTATCGGACAGTGTAGATCCAAGATCAGACTGCACGTTCTGTGCAGTCTGATCTTGATCTACATTGTCCGCAAATGGCAAATGGTTCGCGCTGGGCAGCGTGTGGACTACATTATATTTTTCCAGCTCAAAAATGTTTAAACAAAATGATGACAGTAAAAAGAGTTGAACTAAGAAGGAACATGCGCGATATTGATGTGTGTAAATGTCATACTTGACTGACAGGGCAATCAATTTTTACCCAAAAGTTTTAAGTCGTGAAGTTAAGATTATAATAAAAGGTTTCGTGCAAAATGTTAAATTGATACCAAAAAGTCTTTAAACAAGGAAGGACTGTGTTATTTTTAATGTGAATAGTATAGCTTTGAGTAAAAGACCGTTTTAGAATTGAGAAAGTCGGGAACCTCCGAGCGTTCGATATAATATAAATAATTTAGGTTATTTATTTCACAAAACGTTTCACTGAACATTCAAGATCTTTTCTAGTCATTACATGGCGATATCTCACAAAACGTGCTGTATGATCTTTCATTTATTCAGTCCGCTTGTTCAGTTACGCCTAAAAAAATGAAGAAAACAGGCAAGTTGGTTTCTTTACAAAGTAAGCGAGGAAGGGTCAGCATCAATGTTTTCAAATAGTTTATTGGCTTTTAATTTCAATTTATGTTGGAATATGTAAACAAACAAATAAAAAAAGCCACCGTGTAGAAACCTAATATGCTTTACACGATTGTCACTTGACCTTATTGTCCAGTTTTCACGTCGATTAATTTTGTCCAGCGGTCCTCTGTCTTTTTTTGAACAAAATTCTTCCTATTTCTTTCTTCTGCTTAGGTTTATTTGCTTAGTAAAACATTGCAATTATTTGAGAGGCCATTTGCAGTCATAGCAAATTAATATAACAAATATTTTCTGAAATAAGTCATATAAGAAAATAAACCACGTCTATTTCCTGTTTCGTTTTTTTTTTTCGCTTTATTTATGTACAAAACCGTGACGAAACAGACTGTGTATCAGATCAATTGCCCAAGAAAATTGATTTATACAGCGAATTCTGTGGCAGTCTGCCTTTTAAACTCACCGTGTTGGAGAGGTCTGATTACCTCTCCAATTAGAAATTTCTCGTAATGGGTAAAATCTCCTTTTACAACAATGTTGTCGTACGTATAAACATATCTAAACTAAAGTAGAAGATCAATATTTACGAGCGTAATTTGTCTGCTACGAAAGTATTATAAGAGGTAATAAATTAAGGATTATAGCCCATACAGAATGTTCTATAAATAGAAAGGATTTTCAGGGTGGCGAAAAAAACAACTTTTTTACGGATGCTGTTTAAGCCAGAATATCTTACTAGTTGTCAGACAGCGTAGATCTAAGATCAGACTGCATATTCTGTGCAGTATGATATTGATCCCCACTGTCTGCAAAAATCATCGAAAATCATGAAAACTATCCATTGCTTGATTCTTGACTCTTTCAGTGCCAAATATACTTGTATAACCATCTCGCTATCGACAGATTAATTTCCTCTGAAGTGTCCTTTGGCAAGTCTTGACACTGTCGAGACCTAGCCTCGTACTAGTAAAACACAAAATTTCCGTGAATTAGAGGGATGTTGTTGATTCAATTGAAATAACGCTGAAAGGGGCAAAAACACTTTAACAAATTAATCAACCGATGGTTAGAAATAGAAAGCAATGAAACACGCAAAACAATGTTAGTGTAAGATTGACTGAAAAAGAGGCCAGTATAGATTTAAGATTTGATTGCTTGGTTGGTTGGTTGGATGGTTGGCTGGTTGGTTAGTTGGCTAGTTGGTTGGTTGGTTGGTTGGTCGGTTAGTTGGTTGGTTGGCTGGCTGGCTGGCTGGCTGGCTGGCTGGTTGGTTGGTTGGTTGGTTGGTTGGTTGGTTGATTGCTTGATTAGTTGGTTAGTTGGTTGGTTGGTTGGTTGGTTGGTTGGAAGTAAGTAAGTGGGTGGATGTATGTATGGATGGATGCATGCATGCATGCATGCATTGGTGGGTGGCTGGATGGTTGGCTGGCTGGCTGAATGGATGGATGGATGGATGGATGGATGCGTTGGTGGGTGGCTGGATGGCTGGCTGGATGGATGGATTGAATCTCTTACGCTGCAGTCATACGATTAATACAACGGCAAAAATTCATATATGTATGTCCTAGATTTCACCAGTACAATGCTAGGATTTTGAGGTGTCTTGCCAAAGGAAACTCCCATAAAAAAAACCCAGTACATCTAGTGAGGCTCGAACTTGGTGCCTCCGGGTTACAATTTCTACACTTCAAAACTGAACCGCACAGGACCCCAGATCTAAGGTCAGAGTGTACGTTCTTTTCGGCCTAGTCAATTGATTAGCCAATCAAAATTGTTATCTACATAAGCCTTATCCTGCTAACAAAAATAATATTTTCAATTCGATAGTTAAAAAACTCAAATATTTCTATTTCAAAAATATGTTTTGGGAATAGTATACTGACGTCCATTTAAAACACCTCATCGAAAAAGTGCGATAGCTTTATACATACCTAGAAAATGTATGTCACTTTTTGCCTACCATAGAATTTTCTCTTCTCAAATATACTGAAGCATGAAATTTCGTGCCAGCCTTATGTGTTTGCTTCAACCATGGTTCTTGGCACAGTTCTGCCCTACGTCCCATGCGTTTTGCCCACGTGGTTATGTCTGTCAAAATTACGCATGTGTAAAGAGTAAAAGATTTACAATTAAGTAGTCCAAGCAATAATTAGAAAACAACAATTTCAAAAAAAAAATGAATAAAGTGCACGCACATTGGACATACTCGAAAGCGGTCTATCTCAAAGTGACGTTTCACGACGCTTTAAATAACGTTGCAAGATCAACAATAGTTTGTTTTCTTCGACGCGTAAAAAGAAACAGAGAGCTTGTCTGATAGACCCCGACGGTATTGATGAATTTTAGGGAGTGAAATTGTTGAAATGGCTGTTAGATTTGTGTAATGTTTAGCTAAACGTCTGTGTCATGTAATATATGTAGAAGTATTGACAAAGTCCATTTCTAAAATACGAATTCATGAAATATGACGCGACAGAGGGAGATGGGGCGTTTCTAATGGACGTGAGTAATACATCCTAATCGGACGGTGTAAATCCCAAATCAGACTGCATATTCTGAATGAAACTAAGAATCAAGTAAAAAGTGATAGGTATAAAGCGTTGCTAATCTTGATCTGTTTTTCTGCAAAATCTCATATTTTCTCCTCTGGTGTTAACAGAGTTTAAAATCATACGAAATATTATATTCCCGGATGGGCCGTTGCAGAAATTCAATTTTTGTTGCGTTATCAAATAACATTGGGAAATTACATCCCTGCTGTAAGTGACTGCAGCATCGTGTGTGAAGATTTGTATCAAATGGCGTAATGATTTAGATACGAAATGAAATATTTATGATCTGGTTCTAGGAAATTGAGTCAGCCCTTTACGCTTCAGCGTGAACAGGAATTAATTTAGTATTCACAATCAAATCTTACCTTTCGAGGGTTTTTTTATGTTTTGGCCATACACTGGTTGATCAAAGCACTGACAGTGATGAAACTGCACCATCTCTTTCATCTTGAAGTCAGACCAATTCTACGTTACATCCATGGTTAAAGATGTTACACATTTCTATCATTCGCTCTAAAATATTGCTTTCTGGAAACCTTGTTGATTCTTAAAGTTAGAAGAAAACTTGGGTATTAGGAAAACCACCCATTAAAACTATCCAACCCCCTGTAATTCTGCCCCCCTCCCCTCCAGGAAAACTGCCCCTTGGAAAACTACCCATGGGAAATGCTGAACACTGTAATACTAATGCTGGTGTTTTTGATTTTACATTCTAATGTATATAATTTCCATTAACCCTTTACCAAACAACACAATTATAGACTGGTCCAAATTGAAAGCACTTGCAGACAACAAAATAAATGTAACTGAAAAATTGAAACTTGTTTCCAGCAGGGTAGAAAACGTTGTGGGAAAACGAGAAAATGCTGGTTACCAACATTTTCTCCTTTTCCCACAATGTTTTCAGAAGGCTTCTATCTCAGTGTCGTAAAAATCAGGGATTGTGTGGTAAAGGGTTAATTGAATTATTATACACGAATGCTTTGTTAACTCTCTACCAAGCCACAAAATTTTGGATAGACCAAATGGGAAGCATTTGCAGACGACAAAATAAATGTGAATCAAAATTTGAAATTTGATTTTGGAAGAGTAGAATACATTGTGGGAAAAGGAGAAAATGCTGGTTACCAGCATTTTCTCCTTTTCCCACAATGTTTTCAAGAGGCTTCTATCTCAGTTCGTAAAAAACCAGGGATTGTTTGGTAAAGGGTTAACCCTTTCCCAAACAATCCCTGGTTTTTACGGGTCTGGAATAGTAGCCTTTTGAAAACATTGTGGGAAAAGGAGAAAATGCTGGTAACCAGCATTTTCTCCTTTTCCCACAATGTTTTCTACCCTATCATAGACAGAAATCATCTTTTCAGCAAGAGTTGAATTGTCGTCTGCAAATGCTTTCAGTTTGGTCTAGTCCAGAAGTTTGTCGTTTGGGAAAGGGTTGATAACACATTTCTTGAGACATTTTCCCACGAAAGATTTGCCAAGGAGACGTGGTTCTTTCGAAAGATTTCACCCTTTAAATGTTAACTGATTGCTTTCAATTACCTAAGTAAGGAGTCTTTGGCTTAAAATTCTTCTGTGAACATTAACAATGCATTGTAAATATAATATTTGATAAAGATAATAACACTAAAGAATGAAAAATAAAAGTTTATATTTCCCATTTCAAAAATGTGCTGAATAAGAACTAGACAGATACACCATATCGTCCCAGAAAAGAGCTTGTATTTCTTATTGTATGTATTTTCCTTTTATTTTACGTCTTTATTGCAGTATTAGAACTAAAACAATAAAATGATTTAAAAAATAAATAAAGCGGGCATATCTCTGGTAAGTGTATCTTCTTTTGTAAAACTTGACATCAATACCTCATGAGGCTTGTATGGCTTGTAGGTGAGCCGAAATAGTTTTTTTACAATATGAAATACACATGCAGTTGTGGATGGGTGCGGGTTTTTTTGTTTAGGATGGAGGCATTTTTCTTACGGAGACAGGTTTCCTGGTGACAGTTTTCCGGGGTGACAGTTTTCCGAGGAAGAAATTTTTTCCTAGAACCGAAAACTCATATCTCTCGATCGGTCTTGGTAGAAATTCAATTTTTGTTGTATTACTATCTCATTTCGGAAAATGGCTTCTCTGCCGTATGTGACTGCGGCGTTATGTGTGAAGATTTGTATCAAATAACAGACTGATCAAGGTACGAAATTAAATATTCATGATCTTGTTCCAGAAAATTGAGATATCCCTACCACGAATTAATTTAGTATTCGCAATTGCAGCTTACATTTTTTCTGTTAGTTATACAGTAATTAGTCAAAGCACTGACGGCGCCGAAAGTATTCGTTCTTTTTATTGGTTGGTGTCATAACAAAAAATATACAGTTTAGATCTATCGCTTTTTACCTTCTGGAAACCTTGATGAGCTCTCGGACCGTGATACTGGTACAGTTTTTACCCACACTTAAAAACTCAATATTCCATAACATTGTGAGAAATGGAGGAAATGCTGGTAATCAGCCTTTTCTCCTTTTTCCTCCATGTTTCTCTTTTTAGTATCGATCACACCATTTCATAACACATTTTGATTCGAAGGGCGTTCAATAAGTAATGCCTCTGACCAATTTCCAGATTTCCGAACTGGCTGAAATTTTGAATGTGCAATGATTTATATCTCTATGGGTTATACGGCAAATTGTAGCTCTGAACTAATTGTGGTTTCTGATTTACAGATGTTTGAACTGAGTCAGATGTGACTGACATGTGATAGGAAAAAAAGAGTAAAATTACTTCTTTTAACCCAATGGCCATTTAAATTCTATAGCCCAAACTTCTGGCCATGTTTGAATTCATGATGAGCTACAATTTGCCGTATAACCCATAGAGAGGTGAAGAATGCGGCAAACGTAGCAAAGAAAGGATAACTGTAGCTCTGTGTGTAAATGCTGTTGGAGATTTTGAGAAACCTTTGGTTATTGGGAAAGCCGGTGTTCCCAGGTGTTTTCGAAATTTGAATATTAAAACACTACCAGTCATTTGGCGCTATAACAAAAAAGCATGGATGACCAGCCATTTGTTCACTGAGTGGATAGATAATCTGAATCGCAAAATGAGACAGGCGAACAGACAAATCATTCTATTGCTTGATAATGCACCTTCACACCCATCTGATTTAAATTTGAGCAATATCAAAATTGTGTTCCTATACCCGCCAATATAACATCTAAACTGCAGCCTCTTGACCAGGGTATCATTCAGAACATGAAGCACCTCTATCGAAAAAAAATTGATTAGATCTGTGTTATCCAAAATTGGTGATGGTCAGAATGTGAGTTCCGATGCTTTAGCAAAATGTGTCACAGTGTTAGACGCGGTTCAATGGATTAACTCTTCCATAAACGAAATTAAAAAAGAGACAGTGTCTGCTTGTTTCAAGAAAGCTGGTGTTGTGATTGAGAGTGATGATGTCCCACCTTTGGAACTTAGTGAAAACATTCCCCTTTCAGAGTTGAGAGACATGATTCGAGCTGCTCAAGGCCATTTGAAAATTACTGATGTAATGTCTGTTGATGAACTTTTGACATTAGACAGTGATGTTCCAGTGCATGATGAACTGAATGAAAACTGGGAAAGTGAACTTTTGGAAAATTGTAGAAAGGAGAGTAAAGATACAGTTTGTGATGTAAATGAGGATAATGATGATGAAACAACTGAATCTGAACTCAAGATAAACTCTCATCATGAGGCTGTTCAATGGCTTTCACAAATTAGGCAATTTTGTTTCAATAAGAATATGGACACACTGGCATATGAGTGTGGCAGGTTGCAAGAAAATTTGGAAAAGGAAGTCGTCAGTTTTGAATGTGATGCAAAACAAACAACATAAGACAAGTTCTTCCATTAAACTTGTGAATATCCATTGTTTAATTTATATTAGCCATTGGCCTGTCGCATGATGACAGTAGATCTTGATTTTAGCTCGGTTAAAGCTTATTCCTATACTGCATTTTTGTAAACTCGAAAAAATTGTGGGACATGAGACAGAAGCTTGTAACATGCAACTGCACATTTTTACTCTATGTTTTCTTCAAAACTTATCACTTAAATGTCCACAGAACCAAAGCAGCATTTTGTAACATAGAAAAAAAGCTTTTGAAAACATTGTGGGAAAAGGAGAGAAATGCTGGTAAAAAGCATTTGCTCCTTTCCAACGATGTTTTTACCCTTCCCAAATCAGATTTCAATTTTCGAGTCAAATCTATTTTGTCATTCAAAAATGCTTTCAATTTGGACTCGTTCAAAATTTTGTCGTCTGGTAAAGAGTCAAGTGACAAAGAAAATATTGTGTGAAAAGGAGCAATTGTTAATGATTAGTAATTGATCATTTCCCCTCAATATTTTCAAAGTCTGTACAATGCAGGGGGTTATTTGTTAAGTACTGTAGATGTTGTGAGTTCAGTATCAATGAAGTTACATGTAGATTTATGATATCATTCATTTCTTAAAGTCATGAACTGATTTTGGAATTTTAATAAAATTTAATATTTTTTTTTTTTTCTGATTTTCAATTTTGTGTTTAACACATGTATTTGTGTAAAAGGTGTTTATTGTTTAAATAAAGTGTAAAAGACTTGTACATTTGTCTTTAATATAAAAGTGTCTCTTCAGCATTAAAGTGTCTTGAACATAACATAGCTACAGATCAAAACTCCGCATTCAGACCACCCCACTATTCAGACCAGTTTTCAAAAGTACGGAAGGTGGTCTTAATAATGGAGTTTTACTGTATTTTTTAAGTATCGACGATATCTAGTTCTATTGATCGGTTTTTACAAGATCATTTTTACAGATTTACTGAGTTTTTCGAAGAATTGTAGGAAAATCATATGATCAACAACACGCACTGATAACGGAGATTCGTACTTATGTATCAGTTTGATAACAGCATATCTGATATAAAACTAGACAGGTGACCGATTGCTAAAAACTATCCCGTTATTCAAACTAAAAATTGCATCTGTTTACCAAATGCTCACAGTTTATACAGCTGCAAAGAAAATCATATCGTCGGTTCAAAAACCTTGTAACTACAGCTTGTAACAGGTTGTAGTTACGAGGGTTTTTTAAAGTAAATCGACTATACCTAGATTTATTTATCCATTACCACACAATCCCTACTTTTGACGACCCTGAAAGAAGCCTTTTGAAAACATTGTGTGAAAAGGAGAAAATGCTGGTTACCAGCATTTTCTCCTTTTCCCACAGTGTTTTCTACCCTTCCCAGAACAAATTTTAATTCTTCAGTCACCTTGACTTAGGAGTCTGCAAATGCTGTTTTAAATTTGGACCAGTCTAAAATTTTCTCGTGATATAGAGTTAATCGGTTTTTACAAGATTTTTTTCCGAAAATTTACTGCATAAAAACTAAATCGCCGCCTTAAAAGCAAATATCAGAGAGTGTCGGTCCACGATCAGACTGCATGTTTGGTAGAGTCTTATCTGTATTTCACATTCTTTCGGAAAGAATCATAATCTGAGATAAGACTTCAAGCTCTGTGATCTTGATCTACATTATCCGTAAAAGCTATTATATTTATGATAAGCTTTGTGATATTCAATGTTCATCTTAAGATAACGAAACCCACCTATGACAAAACTAGAGTGTATACTCTAGGAAAATGCATCAAAAACTCCATAGAGACCTTAAAGAATGTTTATTACTTTGTCGTCTGGGGTTCAAAAAGAAAAAAAGGCAGACGACAACATGAGATAAAAGTGTAAATGAATACCAGACGACAAGAGATCCAGTAGTTCAGATTGCAGCATCCTTTCTGATTTTGGCGGCAAGACAAGGCGCGATTCCATAGTGATATTATCTCAACATTTGTGTTGCGACTCTCTGGTTTCACCAATATTTTCATGCGTTCTCTTAACACGTTACCACACAATCCCTACTTTTGACGAGCCTGAGAAAGAAGCCTTTATAAAACATTGTTGGGAAAGGAGAAAATGCTGGTAACCAGCATTTTTTCCTTTTCCCACAATGTTTTCTACCTTTCACAAAACAAATTTCAAATTTTCAGTCACTTATATTTTGTCGTCTGCAAATACTTTCGATTTGGACAAACCTAAAATTTTGTCCTTTGGTAATGAGTTAATGAAAGGTAACTACTTGACAAACCGTAAGGTAAACGCGGTACTACCAGCAGACAGAATTTTATATACTGCAGCAGACCAATTTTGAAAACATTATGGCAAAAAGAGAAATTGCTTTGGAACAGCATTTACCCTTTTTGCCACAATGTTTTTACACAATTCTTATCCCTTTACTAGATGACTATTATATAAATTTGACTAAAATAAAAAACACTCTGCCACAAAATATGTGTAACACAAACAATTGAAGCTTGTCTTGGGGAGGGTAGAAAACATTTCGGGGAAAGGAGCATTTTCTCCATTGCCGGAAATGTTATCAAAAGCCCTCTCTTTCCAGTTATCAAAACTCGGCGCTGTATGGAAATCTTTAATCCATATTCACCATTCATAGATTTAAACGATGTTTTTCGTCCTCTACTAAAACAATGGTGCTTTAAGGGCTATAAGGAAGAAACACTTTTGGTAACATTACGGTAAAAAGGGGAAAAAATGTTTACATCGAGAAATTTCTCCTTCTCTCTGCGTTGTATTCTACCTGTTCAAAGACAATTGCAATGAACAAATCTACGTGTAATTTGTCGTCTGCCTATGCGATCAATTTGGATGAATAAAAAAATTTGTCGTCTGGTTATATTGGAGCCGTCTGCTGCAGATTTGTTTTAGAAGATAATGAATTAATATAGGCATGGATTCGCCATTCGTAACATTGGAAAATACTTTCACACGGAGAGGTGATGATATATACAGACATAATCTTGTATTTCATTGTTGTATAATTTATCCATTTCCCAAACAACCCCTAGTTTTAGAAAGAAGCCGTCTGAAAACATCGTGGGAAAAGGAGAAAATGCTGGTACCCAGCATTTTCTCCTTTTCCCACAATTTTTTTCTTCACCTTTCCAAATCAAATTTCAATTTTTGAGCCACATGAATTTTATCATCTGCAATTGCTTCCAATTTGGACTAGTCTGAAATTATGCCGTTTGGTAAAGAGTTAACAAATCCGTCGCCTATTTTTAACGACCGGTTGCTAAATGGTGAAACAAAGATGGGTCACGCCTCTTTGGAATTAAAACGCCTAAAATTAGACAAAAAAACTAGTATAAGAGCTAAGTTTAGGTTGAATGGAAAAGTTGTCAATTTTTTGGGGAAACTAATCCTTCAAAATTTAATTCAATAACAGAATCTGATGAATACCCAAGTGTCTGTGTCTTCTACAGCTATTTCGGTACAAGAGGTTTTTCAACATTCGCCAAACTCTTTACCACACGAGAAAATTTTAGACTGGTCCAACTTGAAAGCATTTGCAGACGACAAAATGAAGGTGACTGAAAAATTGAAATTTGTTCTGGGAAGGGTGGAAAACACCGTGGGAAAAGGAGGAAATGCTGGTTACCAGCATTTTCTCCTTTTCCCACAGTGTTTTCAAAAGGCTTCTTTCTCAGGGGCGTCAAAAGTAGGGATTGTGTGGTAATGGGTTAAGTGATCTGTTGACCCAGCCCTTCTGCTATATCACGTACTTTGATATCCACCTCTATAATGCAGAGAAATGACCTCCCCTACAAAATGATCCCAGAAGTCATTTCACTACGTAGAGGAATAATCCGGGTCATTATTCTAGGGTAGAGAAATGACCCCCAGAAGTCATCTCACTACGTAGAGGAATGACCCATGCAGGTCATTATTCTACGTAGAGAAATGACCCCCGAAGTCATTTCACTACGACGAGGAATGACCCGGGTCATTAGTCTACGTAGAGAAATGACCCCCGAAGTCATTTCACTACGAAGAGGAATGACCCGGGTCATTAGTCTTCGTACAGAAATGACCCCAGAAGTCATTTCACTACGCATTGGAATGACCCGGGTCATTATTCTACTTTATACTGAAAAGTTTAAGGTTTTGGGGCGGAAAACTGATACAAATCTAGTCATTCAGTTACGCATGCAATGCAAATTTCAGAGTCGCAGTTTTTCAGAGAAAACAAAAATGAAAAATTCTGCTTAGCTTGATTTTATTTCATGTTTGCATTTTTTGAGGTCTTCTCCGACTGTTATAAACTTAGGATTTACTTAAGAAATAATCTTCTTTCTATCGTGGTATATCTT
This sequence comes from Tridacna crocea, assembly GCA_943736015.1. Taxonomy (NCBI): domain Eukaryota; kingdom Metazoa; phylum Mollusca; class Bivalvia; order Cardiida; family Cardiidae; genus Tridacna; species Tridacna crocea. The sequence continues at coordinate 52,002,421 of OX031063.1, forward strand.
TCAATAAACCACAGTTGTGAGTTATGAGGCACAATAAATAACCCACGAGGGCGACAGCCCGAGTGGGTTATTCATTTCGCCTCATAACTCACAACGTGGTTTATTGAACGATATACCACGATAGAAAGAAGATTATTTCGATTCTAAGTTGGCCAATTCTGAATGAAAGAAAAACAAGTTCAAACTAAAAGTAAAAACGCGGATGAAGATTATGTTCCATTGAATAACTCACTCATTGAATGACGTCATTCTACATGGATTGTTGCAGATTTTACCACGTTTTCCTTGCACTGTGTTTATAGATTCAAAGTCGCGTGTCATGTTAGAATTTAAATTTCAACACTGGCAATCTGACTAGCCGCGACAGAATATGATGTTTACGTCACCATTACGTCGCTGCGGAGATTTTCGACCAAGAGTCGGCTAATCGTCTGCGAACAAATAGATAATGCAAAATGGTAGGATTTGTTCTGGTTTCAAAATTCTTTTTCTCTGTCATTGACTGGAACTTTTACAATCTGCACCTTTACACATCGTTAAAGTCATAAAAATCGCCATATTTTACATGGTAAAAATGAAATTAATTTTTATTCTATCAACATACCCTTTGTTTACATCTGGACTTTACTGTGACTTTAAGAAACACGTGTATTTAACTTTCAAGTACCATATTTGACTTTTAAAAGACTGTTTTGATGCTACCTTTTTTCCAGTAATTCAACCCAGTGTCTTTACCGATTTCTTACGTCGCAAGTGAATTATCAAGACTGCTGTATCCAACAAGTACTAGCATCACAATGTGCGCATTTCGTCTGTAGAACCTTTCAATGGCACTTTTACGCTTTTGCTAAAAAGTACACTTCACAAAATATTTTTATTCCATTCTATATAAATCCATATTGAGAGTTTATAATGACGTTTCAGAATTAGGCATCGGACGTTGTACATCCAAGATCAGACTGCAAGTGCAGTCTGATCTTGGATGTACAACGTCCGCAAAGGCCAATTCTCGAATCGTCTCTTATAGCGATGAAAAGGGAAAATCTCAAGAGGGACGAAGCACGTTTTATGTTCAAGTAATGACTTATATTACGACTTCACACTTTACGACAGCCGTAAAGCGGCAGACGACACGATACCGAGCAAGACATAAATTTCAATCATTGGCTAAAGAAATTATTCCCAAAATGCCGAGACCTTGATTTCCGCCTCTAGCTTACACTTCTACCAGACGACAAATTTTAACCTCTTCCAAATTGAAAGCCTCTGCAGACGATAAGTTTGAAATTCGTACAAGTGAGCTGAAATTCTCGGACGCAGATGATGGCGTAAAAAAATGAAGAAGTTCCATGTATCGAGTATTTTATTTTTCCATATATCTTTTTTGTCGTTTCTTTGTCGACATTTCAAAACATGGAATTGGTTTGTGAGAGGCTTAACAAGAAAATAATTGCGTGAACTCCGACTGATAAGTTTATATTGTCATGTTTATGGTCTTCGGCTTACGGTTGACGCTTGCCTTGTAGTTCTCCGGCGCTTAGTCTTTATGGTGTTTGATTTGCTGCTTCTTTGATAGTGGCATTTGCCCAAGCACTGCAGTCCTGGCTTAACCCTTTATCACACAGTCTTTGGTTTCTACATCTTCGCAAGCCAAGGCTGACGATTCACTATGCTACTCTACCCTAAGCGGATCGAGCTTGATGTTTACATTCCCCTGATACGCTTTTTCATTGGATGCAGCAAGCTCTAACCAAGGGTAACAACCTACGTCACAGGAAGTGATATCGGACCTGCGCATTTTCGTAACTTAATATATTGAAAAGTAAGTACGATATGAAGATGGAATGAGGCTAGCTTGGGTGGATACAAACGGACTACAAAGACTCTCATGTATTTATCAAAGACATTAGATGAATACATTTAATATTCTGATGTTTTAGACAGGTAGCAGATGTCTATATGCACAAACTCTTTGACCAGATATCAAAAAGTCATTGAGTTTTAATAGTTGGTCGAAGTCTATTCTATTATTATAAGTAGTTAACAAAAGCTTTGACAAAAAACAAAGTCCCTAGGCATTGTACGCTTTGGAGGTCTAAAGACTTTTTCAGATCATTTAAAGGAACGATTACAAAAAAAAAACAGTCTAACCAAACACGCACACTGACTTTATAACAAGGGTCCGATATCACTACCTGTGACGTCACACTGACGTGCGTTGTGAGGGGTGTACCTGCATCGAATGAAATTGCTCGTAGCATTTCATCTGTGATAAGAATAGAATAAGGTCGTTACATTTCGAATAGAAGGTAAACATGGAAACCCACGTGGATGTCTGCTTATCACTTCATGTTGAATTATTGTATTCGTAAGCGATTGGTAAAACGATATTTCAATGGCTTTCAGAAATATGATGTAAAGGGGGTAATAAGCAGCATCCAATAGAGGGCGCATCGCAGGAATCTCGAAATCGGGCTCAATCAGCCAAGGTAAGATCCACATAGTGATCGTAACCTTGGCTCGCGAAGATGTGGTTTCTACGACCCTGAGAAAGAAACCTTCTGAAAACATTCTAGGAAAAGGTGGTCAATTTTCTGATTGTCATAGGGCAAGGATACCTCATGATTGAATCATCAATAGATCGGTTGTTCTAAAAAATAATTTTATTGGGTCCATAATTAGGTACTTCTTGCTTGATGACATGTGTTACGGGGGATGCATTATGCCCCCTTTTTCCAGAGCATGGCTCAAACATGTGTGACAAAAAGGGACAAAAAGGGACAATCTGGGAATCCCGTGCATCAATTAGATGAAAACAGACCAAAGATAGAGTAGGTCAGTTTAAGCTGACGGTTCAAAAATAATTATATAACAAGGTAGAATTACCATTTCTCATGCAGAAGATATCATAAAAGCGAAAAGTGTCGACCTTGGTCAGACTGTGCGATTTGCGCAGCCTGACCAGAACTGACACAGAATAGCAGTTCCCAGAGGGTCCCTTTTTACATGACGGGTCACATGAAAAATATATGAAAGTGGCTGAAAAATATCTGCAAACTAAACATCGTACAAAACAGTGAAGTCTCTTTACACTAACAGTTCTGTCTCTTTACACTAATAGTTCTATCTTGCATTTCTAGGTCTAATACTCGGAGATCTTTATATATTTAACTCTTTACCACATGAGAAAATTTTGTATTGGTCCAAATTGAAAGCATTTGCAGACGACAAAATAAAGGTAACTGAAATATAGAAATTTGTTCTGGAAAGGGTAGAAAACACTGTGGGAAAAGGAGAAAATGCTGGTTACCAGCATTTTCTCCTTTTCCCACAGGGTTTTCAAAAGGCTTCGTTCTCAGGGGCGTCAAAAGTAGGGATTGAGTGGTAATGGGTTAAAGTATGATTGTTATCTATAAGCTTTACAGTCGACAGAATTTCAGACTTGCCCATATTATATGCATTACAGACGAAAAAGAAAATGCAAAAAATATATATAAAAATGGATTTTGTCTTTGAAAATCCATACCCGGAGAGGAAGTTTTTTTCCCCACAATGTTTTTATTCGTTCCCCGAAATCAGTTTCGTTACAACACTGCACTATTTGTTAAAGGTTTAACTGTATCCGTGCCGTGGTGATTATTTCTCTTTTATTGTTTGTTACTCGCACCAGAGGTTGATTTATTAACCAAGCGTCGGTTAAACACCTTATGCATAAGGGTTTAAAGCAAAAGTTGCTACAACAACGCTATGTGCCAGCACCTTCTCCTTTTCTCACAATATTTTTAAACTCCCTCTGCCTTAGTTTCATAAGAAAAACCGAGTCGTTTGGAAACCGATTTTTAATGTCCGTTCTCACGTGGTTGTATAATTCAATGTTTATTGTTCGGACAGAATGGTGGTTTATTGACCAAGCGTCGGTAAATCATTTCACCAACGGGTTATAACAAAGCTGCCACACCAAAATACTGTGTACCAACGTTTTCTCCTTTTTCCACAATATTTTCAAGATTACCTCTGACGCAGTCTCGTACAAATATGAGATTATTTGATATAGAGATTTAATTATATTCGGGCTCCAGTGGTTATCTACGTTTTATTGTTTATTGCTAGGACGGGATGGTGGTTTATTGACCAAGTATTGGCAATATCGCTTCACCAAAATGATTCATGGTCACAACTCTATTTTCAGTTCAGATAAAAATAGAAAACTGCTACTTCATTTTCTAAATCTTTTACCAAACAACAAAATTTTAGACTGGTCTTAATTAAGAGCATTTGCATGCGACAAATTAATCGTAAGTAAAAACTAAAATTTGTTTCTAGCATGGTATTAAACATTGTGGGAAAAGGAGAAAATGCTGGTTACCAGCATTTTCTCCTTTTCCCACAATGTTTTCAAACGGCACCTTTGATGATGATTTATCCACCACTTAATCCTTTCTTAACAATCCAGGCTTTGAGCAGGAAGGCGTTTGATAACATTGCCAGAAAAAGAGGTGCTGGTAACCAGCATTTTCTTCTTTTCCGAAAATGTTTTTTTCTGGTCTTTTATAAACAAAATATATTAGTCGCGTCCCTAGGTAAACAGATGGTACAGCAGGGTTGGAACACGAGGAGAATGCCAAATAAATTGATTGATTGAACGGTATCTTAAACTCCTTTCAACATTCTTTGTTCTTATCATGTCCAAGTCTCATTGGATTTTAACCTGTGCTAAGTTAGAGGTCTGCAGTGTCTTGCCAAAGGACAATCCTATGAACAACCCAATGTTCAGGGCAAGCATCCAACCTATAAAGCCGGGTTTAAGGCTTTCGCCCTTACCAGTGAATCACGCAAGAAATACTATACCTCGTATTAGAGAATACTAAAAGATTGTAGAGGAGGTGGCAGTTTTGTTAGATTTTTTGCGCCGTTATCAGCTTTTCTAGGGTTTTCTTGTGCCAGTTCTTCTCGCGACATTCTTTCCAAAACCACCGGCTACTTTCCTAAAAAAAAATAATAAACACCGAAACAAATTACAGCTGTGGAGAGATAAATAAATTCTACAATGGTGATTATCAATCGATCACTCGAAAGGAATTTGGCTCTGTCGGAGAACCGGATCGGCGACCATTTGATTTTAAGTTCCGAATGTTGCCGAAAGTGAAACTGCTCTGGCGGCTAATTTTATAACCACCAAGCTTCAATGATTTCTAAAAGCGTTCAGAGAACAGATTTTATCTCAATATTCTATATTCATGTAAAACTGGAACAACCTTATCGCTTCGTATTCTTGAAGCATCTATAGATGCTCGTGCGGACATAGTAGATTAAGATCAGACTGCACAAAAGGTGCAGTCTGATCTTAGTCTACTCTGTCCGATATTGTGTAAGATATTCGGTTGAGAATAAAAGCTTTAAAATTGGCCTGTTTTGGGATTATTTTTACAGAAAATAGGTCTTTATTTCCCTAGAAGGCTAAACGTCAAGGGCTGATTGCGTGACCGTACCTCGTTGTTACAAGATTTGTTGCACAATCCCAATTCCTTTACAAATGGTAAAATCAAAGCACTAAGAGTGCCGTTACTTGGCAAAATGCTTCTTTTCCGTCGGTATTTTGTTATAATCAAAAGCTGAATCGTTTCCGATCTCTAAGATGAAGCAAAACTCGTATGGATGTAGAGAACTATTTCTTTCTAAAACAAGCATGCGTGAGCTTGTTTATCTCCCTTGATACAGCATGTACATTCCTCCGAAAGTAGTACCGTTTTGGCAAACTTGACTAATTTTAGAATAGAAGCGAACTGCCCTCAACTCGTCCTTGCAAACAACGCTGTCGAAAAGTTTGGCTCTTCCACATGGAGGGTTTTAGTTTTGACATAGTGGAGAACTTGAAACAGGCTGAAGTGAAGCGTTTTATTCCCCTTTCGCAAAAAACGTCTTCAACACGTTAGAATTATAATTTAAATGAACTTTGCATTTGTCCATGGTATTTGATTGGAATGTTAAAGTAGAAAGTATCCTTGGGCAAGTAACTTCAGAGCGCTAGCCTGGTGCTTGAGAAACCAAAGACATAATTGAGTATGTTAGCTGTCGACGTTTTAGGACTGAAATCACGACGAAAGTGGCGCATATACCAATCAATCAACCAATTTAACCCATTACCTCACAATCCCTACTTTTGACGCCCCTGAGAAAGAAGCCTTTGGAAAACATTGAGGGAAAAGGAGAAAATGCTGGTAACCAGCATTTTCTCCTTTTCCCACAATGTTTTCTATCCTTCACAAAACAAATTTAAAATTTTTAGTCACTTTGATTTTGTCGTCTGCAAATGCTTTCAATTTGGACCAGTCTAAAATATTGTCGTTTGGTAATGGGTTAACATGTTAACGGTAAAAAGATAGCGGCGAAATCATCTCTTTGTCAATTGCCAATTCTAACCCCAATCTAACGTCCGGCCAAATGAAATCGAAACCAATCTAGATTGCAGGCAATGATAAACCTTTTTATTTTCTAAAACAGACACAGTCTGACGCTTTTACACCAGACAATCCCTGCAAACATCGTGTCAAATCGAGAAATTACTTATCATCAGCAACAATCTGTATTTGCACCGAATTGTTTTCGTCGCGATCTTTTCAATTCAATATATCCCACACTATTTTATGTTTTTCACAAAAGCTATCTTCAAATTGGATCTGCTCAAAATTATCCCGTAAAGGTTTGCGCTGAGTCATATATCGTCGGTTTACTTCGAAAACCTCGTAACTACAGTTTGTTACAAGCTGTGGTTACGAGGTTTTCGAAGTAAACCCAAGGGTAACAACCTACGTCACAGGAAGTGATATCGGACCTGCACATTTTCGTAACTTATATTGAAAACTAAGTACGATATGAAGAAAGAAAGAGGCTAGCTTGGGTGGATACAAACGGACTACAAAGACTCTCATGTATTTATCAAAGACATTAGATGAATACATTTAATATTCTGATGTTTTAGACAGGATGCAGATGTCTATATGCACAAACACTTTGACCGAATATCAAAAAGTGATTGGGTTTTAATAGTTGGTCCAGGTCTATTCCATTATTATAAGTAGTTAACAAAAGCTTTGACAAAAAACAAAGTCCCTAGGCATTGTACGCTTTGGGGGTCTAAAGACTTTTTCAGATCATTTAAAGGAACGATTACAAAAAAAAAACAGTCTTACCAATCACGCACGCTGGCTTTATAACAAGGGTCCGATATCACTACCTGTGACGTCACACTGACGTACGTTGTGAGGGGTGAAACCGACAATATGAGCTTTGCCCTGTGAAAAAGGGCTTAAGTTTTCTCCATGATCGATGATACCAAGCTAGACCTTACAGTATTATACATCACTAATATCCATTATAACAACCTGTATTCTTATTTCTCTTTTCATCAAAAGCAAAATAGAATAGAACAGAAGTTTACAAGACAGGTAGACAGTTGTACATGGTTACAAAAAATATTATTTATAAACATGAAATAATACGAGATCTAGAGACAATGACAGACGGAAAAAGGACCTACATTATACAATATAATTATGTGTGTAGCACTTTCATCAAAGACAAATATTTAATAAAATTTAAGTTTTACTCATCAAAATCTCTTTATTTAGATATATACTCGTAATTGACATTTTGTTCCAATCCACCATATATTCTACCCATTTATGGACAAATCCAATCAAAAAGACATCTAATTTTTCTCTTGCAGCGACCTCCAAGAGACGAATTCTAAAGCTCTGTCGTCTTTTAGCAGTTTTTTTACCTGGAAATCTTGTGTTTTGGTGACCTGTTCATAAAAAGTGAGGGTTTTTAAACATGGTGGGAGAAGGCTCCTTTCCCAGCAATGTTTTTCTGTACTTTCAAAAACAGATAACGTTATAGCCATTTCAGATGCATCAAATAATTGGTTGATTGAGTGGTGTTTAACACAAAACAAGCCGACGGTACAGGTCTAGGATCAGACTGCACATGTTGTGTTTCAATGCCATCCATAAAAGCTACCGGTTTTGCCTATGATTTCGAAAGCGATACAAAGTACAAATTTTAGTTTGTTACAGGCAAGGATGGAAGGAGGTGGGGGAAAAGATTGTAAATGAACAATACCAGACAGAACTGAACGCATAAAAAAACGACCCAGATGAAAAGCAATATATCCCCAAATGGGACGCTAGCTGTATCGCATTATTGTTGCTTTACCAAATAACGCTCGTGGAAATTAGGTTTTGTGGTGTCTAAAATCGCATCAGAACGCGAGAGAGAGATAGCCATTTATTAATGCTTTGGTCTTCTGAACATATTGTATTCGTAAGCTATACAGACCAGAAAGTCCTACGTGTTAGGCATGTCTCCGTTGTGCGTCTACCCCTAGGGGCTATTTGAAGATGGCCTTGGCCTATTGTTGGGATAGCCTAGACTTCTTTTCTTTCGAATTCTATTTTAGGGCCTGCAGGAATCTTACAGTTAAATGTCCATGTCGATGCCGATGTCAGTAGAGAGCTTCAGATAGAGGGAGTGATTTTGATTTCAAATTTGAAAATATTAACTATTCTCCACTTAACCCTATGTCGTGGGTAATCATTTAACCCTATGATGTGGGTAATCGAGACGATTCTAATGAATACCTACAAGATATGGTTTCGAGGAGAAATAATGACTTTAGAATACCATCACACCCTCTTATCTCGAGCTATGTGTCCCTTTCATGTTTGGTGCGATTTTTTACCATCTATTGGAGCGATGTAAAACCACTATAGCCCTCTTGTTTTTTTAGAGCTTCACTTCACAGAACAATTCTTATCAACGAACATCTTGAATGCTTAAAAAGAAGACGACAATCGACAAAAAAATGTCATTAATTTGAAAACAAACACGGGGCGACATTTCCTACATAAGGCAAATACCATATTTCTATTCTAGGTTTTGTAAGCTATTGATTACACAAAATCCTGTGTTGTTTTCTTTCCTTAAATCCGCTTTCACGTACCGCAAGAGACGAGAAACATCCTTCGCACCAGTGCAGGAGGTTCAGGTGGTTCTGAGGACGGTTTAGATCAAGATCAGACTACAGTAATACAGTCTTTTCAGTCTGGTCTTGGATCTACTCTGTCCGCAAATCCGCAAAAGGTCGGTGAATCGCTTGGCAGCCTAAAGGATAATACAACAAAACACTCCTTGTTTCACGTACATCTTCTAAATGAGGCGACCTGAACCCTTGCAGCGTCGTTGGTGAAAACAAAGGCGTCTGAGGACTGCGTAGATCAAAGATCATACTGCAGAGAACGTGCATATCTATACCATTTGTTTACTTCACTCATTCTATAAGATGGAAATCGTTTTGAGTTTTTCTTTTTGGTTTTTGATTCCATTATCAGCCGTTGACAGCGATCGAGACTATACATGTATATGGCCTGCAACACGCGAAAAGGGGCATTCGCACATATGCGTAAAATGTCGTCTCGGATGAGCCTGCGCAGTCCGCCCAGGCTAATCCGAGATGGCTCTTTACGAATACATTAGATTTTGTGCTACGGTAGACTTGTGCAAAGCAGAAAATTTCATTTAAAACGGAAAGAATCGTTTCGTATTGGCCTGCGCGGACTGCGCGTGCTGATCCGAGACGACACTTTACGTACATGTTCGAATGCCCCGTTTCGTCTGTTGCAAGCCATATTTAGTAATGAACAGTAAAATCCAGTATGAACTTAGCCATAAAACCATACCACATGGCTGCTTTGATCTAGGAACAAACCTGCAGGCGGTTTTCAAAGCCACCAGACACTTGTACGAGAAGTGAAATTGGGAATTAGCATGTCAAGTATAAATAAGTTAAGTCCTTTTTTACATTCGTATTCATGTATGTTTCTGCCACGGGTATGTGTTTATACTATTGAGTGAATTGTAAAGCTAATTCTGGTTGATTGAAGTATAACTTACATAACTTGTCCCTAAACACATGGCATATTTTGGTTTTCGTTAATCTTTACGTCAGTCTGTTTAAAAAAAAAGTCTTTTATTTTTTGTCTATCAAATTATGTAAAATCGCGAAATGTTTGGTTTTGGTTTTTGGGGTTGCCATTTTTGGACCTTTTTTATCTAAAAGCTGACGTATGTCGTCGAGAAGATTTGTTCCATTACTAACCGTTATTCTATTCCCGAACATTGTTCAATTCATTAACAATTTCCATTCCTGAACGTTGTTTATTTCATTAATAGTGTTCCATACTTTATATGTAATTTGCATGTATGCTGCGACCTCCCTCTCAAAATCGAGGCTGCAACAGAAAAGCCTCCTTTGTTTAGCTCATTAGACGCAGGACGAAGGTCAAATATAGTCATGTGTATAGTGTATAGTGGATATATCGAAATCTTCGATTCAAAAACCGGAAACGACGAGTCTGTTTACATGGAAGGCCGCAACTCGGCGAAATGCATTTTCTATAGACCGTAATCTAAGCAACCTTGCACCCATCAGGTACCATATTAGGTATGAAGATATGAGAATGACAACAGTTTGATAAAATAAAGGCACAAAGTTAAAACTTGCTGAAAATGAGTATATGGGCCTCTTTAAATAGCGTTCAATCCATTAATAATGTTCCATTTTTGAATATTGATGTTCCATCCTGAATATTATTCAATTAATTACTAGTATCCCATTCCTGAATATTGTTCAACTCATGAATAATGTTCCATTCCTAAAATATTGTTCAATTCATGAATACGGTTCTATTCCTGCACATTGTTCAATTCATGAAATAATGTTCCATTTCTTCACAGTGTTCCATTTATGAAAATGTTCCATTCTTGATCAAAGCATTTGCTAATATCTTCAAGTTGTCAGAGTTACCTACTGACAGTACCTATTTGGCTCACTAGGTCCAGATAATTTCAGAGCATATTTAGAGGGAATATCGGTCATAGAAACACGGAAACGTTGTTTCTGTTTAGAACTGAGTGAATCAGATTTAGGTCACTTCCAACATTATTTTAGTCATATCACGATTACGGCTCGCTTGTTCATGCATGTCCCTGGTACTAGGCCTGACCTATCTTAACTCATTACCAAACGACAAAATTTTGGGTCTGTCCAAATTGAAAGCATTTGCAGCGGAGAAAATAAAAGTGCCTGAAAGTTTAAATTTTGTTTTGTGATGGGTAGAAAACATTGTCGGAGAAAGGAGAAAATGCTGGTTACCAGCATTTTCTCCTTTTCCAACAATGTTTTCTAAAGGCTTCTTTCTCAGGGTCGTCAAAAGTAGGGATTGTGTGGTAAAGGGTTAAAGTAACCAAACACACTCCCACGAAAGAAAAAGGTAATTCTTCGGAATGAACAGTTTTAAACAGCTAAGTAACTCAGGCTATGTGAAACCGATTCAGACTTCTTCCCATGAAAACAATCTTCTTTCGCCACAATGTTTTTTTCCAGGAGTTAATCCCCAATTTACACTGATCTGCTCAAATTTATTTCACTTTGTTTTTTTTAAGAGCCCTCTGCGGCAAATTTTACCTTCAAGAAGTCAATAGATAATGGGTTCTAATCTATAAGCTGAGTGTGGCAGCCTTTCTGCACGATGAAGCCAATTTATATCCAACGCCTGTCGGCGTTTTCTTATTGCTTCGGAAGAGTCTCTATATAATGATTACTTGGATAGCTTATGCACTATAAAAACCCTTTACAAGATTAACCTGACTTTTAACTACCACAGAAGAGAGGCCTTTTGGAAACATTGTAGAAAAAGAGGAGAAGATGCTAATGACCAGCATTTTCTCCTTTTTCTCACAATGTTTTCTATCTTTTCACAGACGAATGACGCCATGTGAACAGCACAACATTTGTTGGTTACATTTAACTTCAATAAAACAAATCTAAACTTTTATCTGGTAAAGATTGCACCGTTCACAAGACAGCAATATCTCATCATTTTCCATATAGAAGATATTTGCACACGGCCGTATGGATGTGGTGCGAATGTTGAAAATTGTTTTTGAATAAGAAGACCTCAACGTGAGAGAAGGAGTGTTGGCTGGTTACAAGCATTTCCAACTGTTTACATCCCAAAATATTTTCAAAAGCATTTTCCTCAGAGCTCATGACTTGCTTGCTAAAGGGTTAATCATTTCTACGCTGAAAACATCTAATTAACATTACATGCGGGTAGTGAAGATTAAGATTAGACTTTGATTTGCACAAGCTTTCGGTCTAATCTTAGGACAATACTAACTTATATCTTGTTAGAGATTCTCGGTTGATGTTGGACTGAAACTTCAGTGTTATGATATTTTCCGTCGACAGGGAATGTCCATTTAATACCGTTGGCATTATATAGATTAATATTCATACTCCACGGCCACGAGAACCTAGATAGGCAATCAAGTGTGAGGTCAACTCATCGATTGGTTGTCTTGTCTTTTAACCCTTAGGCAGATGATCGCCACTCACTGACCTTTTGCGGACAGTGTAGATCCAAGATCAGACTGCACAGAACGTGCAGTCTGATCTTGGATCTGCACTGTCCGATAAGGACATTTCTAATTAGAACATATCTTTGATGTAGTAACAGTATGGGTTTTACTACCGCCTTAAGAGTTTCACCTCACATGTATAGCAGGTGAAAGGTTTATCGGACAACAAATCTTTTGGACTTGTCCAAGTTAAGGTAAGACCTGTGTAATGCATTTCCGGTGAACATGGGGCAAAAATTCTAATTGGTTGATAAATAAGGATAAATAAGGATTTATGTAGAAATAATATTTTTGCACATTTCTAACGGACCAGAAATTCTGTTTATGTCTATCTTGAAAGTATTATTTGATATTTTTATTGGTTTTCTGAAAAGGGAGGTAATTATTATCTCTTTTTGAATTGAGAATTTAGTGAGATTTATAAATGACAATTCAAAGAAGGAAAAAATGAATCGGTGAAAGTAGTTCAATAATACTCCATTTTAATAATAGCTAATTTGGAAGATGATATTTCAGTGGAAATATCTGTTTTCCATTACACAGGTCTTACCTTAAGGTAGTGGACCCGTAATAGAAAACAGCTATTTTCACTGTAATATTATCCTGCAAAATTTGCTATGATTAAAAGTGGGTGTTATTGTGCCGCTTTAACCGAGCAACTCCCCTTTCCCCCCCCCCCCCCTCCACCTTTTTTTTTTTTTTTACTTCTTCTTAGGATTAATAAAACATTTATAAATCGAAAACCACTATATTCTCATTACATAAGGATATAATAATTATCTCCCTTTTCTGGAAACTAGCTAAAGTGTCAACAAATACCTTCAAGATAGACATCAAAGGAATTTCTGGTCGGTTTAAAACGTGCAAAAGTTTTTTAGATCTGCATTCGTATTTTTCAACTGTCAAAATTTATTCCACGCTGAACTGTAAGTATTACGGGTGAGGTACCTTAACCCATTACCACACAAACCCTACTTTTGACGACCCGGAGGTAGAAGCCTTTTGAAAACATTGCGGGAAAAGGAGAAAATGCTGGTAACCAGCATTTTCTCCTTTTCCCATAATGTTTTCTACCCTTCCCAAATAAAATTTCGATTTTTCAGTCACTTTTATTTTGTCATCTACAAATGCTTTCAATTTGGACTAGTCTAAAATATCGTCGTTTGGTAATGGGTTAAAAAGCTGGTTTATTGCATCTGCCAACAGCGTCGACTCATGTCTGCCTGCTTAAAGTCCGTGCAGGCTGACCCGAGACGAAACTTTTTTTTGCTGTTCGTCAGTTTTCTGCATATCGAACGGTCATTTTACAGTCAAACATGATTGACTGCGTTATTGACCCATTACCTCATAATCCTTACTTTTGACGACCTCGAGAAAGATGCCTTTAGAAAACATTGAGGGAAAAGGAGAAAAGGCTGGTAACCATTATTTTCTCCTTTTCCTATGTTGTGTTCAAGAACCTTCTTTCTTCAGGCAAGTTAAAATATAAGATTGTTTGATAAAGGGTTAACTGGTTCAGATCACGTGACGAATTTGGGTCAAGTTAGAAAATATTATTTTCCGCTAGATGGCATTTTTCAAATACACATCCGATTCGGATAATCTGGATACATCATTATCTCCCGCTAGATGGTATTCTACAGATACTCATCTATCTAATTTGGGCATTCTGGGAACAGAACCGGGCTGCTTTTCTACGCGACATTCGTTACTTTGAGTTTCAAACTAAAATAAACGCTTTCTCAATAAAACGCTACCTGGTGCGATTCATTCAGCTATATCAGCAGTTTAGAGAAATCTGGAGTTAAAACAGGCCCGATTTTTCCTCAAACGCATTGATAAAAGCCATTTCTTCCATTACTACTTTATAGCGCGTATTACACAATCCTCCCCCCCCCCCCCCCCCCCCCCCCAATATTGGGGGGAGTGATGTGCCATGTAAGACAGATCGAATCTTCGAAGAATATGACATGCGCAGACAACGCCGGGTAGAGAACCGGTCTACATTTCAAAACGATAACCGTCACGTCGAATTTCAAAATAAAGTAAAGCGAAGTTTTTCGATGGGTTATAAATGTGTTTTATTATATACATAGCAGTGAAATACTGGAATTTCCCAGTGTAATAAATTTTGATATCATCACTGATGACGTTATCAACTTTCACTTTCACTTTCTGACGTAATTTGGGAACTACTTTTTTTTTCGACTACATTTTTTTCGACTTTCAAAAGCAAAATTACAAATAATTATATTAATAAGGTATATAATGAATAGAATAATCAACTGGTTACTTTTGATATGAAAAATATCTCACTCGGACGCGTCGTAAGGCTGCGCACTCGTTTTTCAACGCCTAACAACGCATCCTCGTGAGATATTTTTCATATCAAAAAACAACCAGTTTATTATTCTCTATATATAGCAGAGATGTCAAATCCTTGAGGAATATGACATGCGAAAACAAAGGTTAGAAAAAGAAAGACTTACAGACTTTTCTCCATCGGAACTCAGATGACATTTAAACTTGACTTTGATTGTCAGTTTTAATGGTGCAATAAAGTTTGTTGTTCAGACAGTTATCTTAGAAGGAGTTTTAAATCTATATAAGGTATGCTCTGTGAGGTGAAAAGGGGACTTCATGCAACTGCAAAAAGTATCGACCCATGTCAGCCTGCGCAGTCCGCGCAGGCTGACGTGGGTCGAAGCTTTTTGCTATTGGTCAATTTTCTTCATGTCAAGGGACCAATGTATCCCATGAATCAGCCCATGTTAAATGAAATGGGTTCTATGGATCCACTATTACGTAATAGCTTGCTTGGAATAATTTATCACGGCGATGTTGATCACCCTTTTTCAGAAGCAAGGCTAATATCTATTCACAGGTTAACCCATTACCACACAATCCCTACTTTTGACGCCCCTGAGAAAGAAGCCTTTTGAAAACACTGTGGGAAAAGGAGAAAATGCTGGTAACCAGCATTTTCTCCTTTTCCCACAGTGTTTTCTACCCTTTTCAGAACAAATTTCAATTTTTCAGTCACCTTTATTATGTCGTCGGCAAATGCTTTCAATTTGGACAAGTCTAAAATATTGTCGTTTGGTAATGGGTTAAACTGTGTTCTTGCTTTTCTTATATCGTGCTCTAAATATCTTCTCGTCTGTCTGGAACCACTAGGTATTGTGTTTTGATACTTTCTATATACATTGTCTGTGCATGTCATATTCTTCCAAGAAACGTCCTGTCTCCTATGACGCATCACTATCCTGCACAGGATAAATATTAGGCCTAAAGTCTCAGTAGCGTCCAGCTGAATAAGCAAACTCTGTATAAAATAACAGTAAATTTCATTTTTACCGTGTTAAAATATGGCGATTATTATGACTTTCACGATATGAGAAAAAGCAGTTCAAAAAAGTTCCAGTCAGTGGCAAAGAAGAGGATTTTGAAACTGGAACAGATCCTGCCATTCCGCATGATTAGGCAGTTTCTTAAACATAGATGATCGTCGACGGTTAGCCTACTTTCCGTCGTAAATATCTACAGTGACGTGTTGGTGACGTAAACGCCACGTGATCATTCAAAGCGTCGAAACAAACCCTTCATTCTGTTGATCGTTTTTCCCCATTCTAAGCTCAAAAAACGTAGATCTAAGTTTATCGACATTATAAACAGAAACAACGACACAAGCTGATCGTCGCTTATTATTTATCATCAATACAGGAAGAGTTTACTACATCTAAATAAGAAACAGGCTCAGAATGAGCAATCTTACTCTTCGATGACATAATCTGTCTTTTATGTCATAGCATGTCATAGCACCAATGAAATGTCTTGTTATCACGTGAAGTTCTCGAGGACCTGGGTTCGAATATACACGAACGATAACGAAGGTTGCCTCTAGCTATTGCGTCCGCAAAATCGACGGGATTCTCGATGCATTTTCGCTCACGTATATCATGGCAACCAATGCCACCCCCCACAACGTATGTCAGTGTGACGTCACAGGTAGTGATATCGGACCCTTGTTATAAAGCCAGCGTGCGTGTTTGGTAAGACTGGTTTTTTTTTTTTGTAATCGTTCCTTTAAATGATCTGAAAAAGTCTTTAGACCTCTAAAGCGTACACTGCCTAGGGACTTTGTTTTTTAACAAAGCTTTTGTTAACTACTTATAATAATGGAATAGACTTCGACAAACTATTAAAACCCAATCACTTTTAGATATTTGGTCAAAGTGTTTGTGCATATAGACATCTGCTTCCTGCCTAAAACATCAGAATATTAAATGTATTCATCTAATATCTTTGATAAATACATGAATACATGACAGTCTTTGTAGTCCGTTTACAAGTATCCGCCAAAGCTAGCCTCATTCTATCTTCATATCGTATTTACTTTTCAATATGGCGGACAGAAGTTTTGAAAATGCCCAGGTCCGATATCACTTCCTTTGACGTAGGTTGTTACCCTTGAATGCAGTAACTGACACGTTTCGGTTTTGTTCGATCTTATAAATGTGTGTTGTGATGTGTTATCCAATGTATTTTCCAGTTATAAACTGTGAAAGTTACCTATTTTTGTGTTACTGCGGCTTTAATACTCGTTGTTTAGTAAACTGCCACTAATAAACTAGCAATGAAGAAAATGGTCATAAGTAATACTCCTGTGGGAAAAAAAATCTACCTTGTTTTTTGGAGGTTTCTTTGAAATTCAATAATTTCAACTTGAAAAGTAGGTTTAATAGGTTTAATAAATTTCCTGTGTTTTACTGCACACTTTAGAATACAGTTTCAAAATACAGATTTTACGCAAAACGGGATTTGTGCAGGATTTTTTTCCACAGACTTATTAACATGAAATGTCTGGGCTTTTTCCGAAGCCTAAGGAGCCTGTCTTTATAAACAATTGTTGCGAAGCTTAAGGTTATATGCTAGCCAACCATCATGACGCATCGTATCAGGTAGTTAAATTAGGTAAACATTTATTTTATTTTGAAGTAACGCTTGTTGTTTGAAAAGTGGTACAGTTCTTTACCCACAATACCAAAATTAGATAGGTCCGTATTTGAAAAATGCCACCTACTGGAGGGTAATAGTACTTTGCGCGGTGGCATTACCCGGCACACATTAATTTTGTTCAAGTAATATTCAGAAGGTCAAATAAAAGCAATACCCCTATAGGTTACAGTGGTCATGCATTACTTTCTGAAAAAAAAAATCTAAACCACACAATTTCAAGTTTTCAGGCCATCGAAGTGATAAGCGTTTTACGTGAATTACATTGATTTTCGATGGGTTCATTGTGTTGGAAAAAAGTATCTGGTCTAGACGGTATCCATAACAGGATCTTGGTTCAACAATAATTTCAGATTTCATCTTCTCTTTGTCGATTATTTAATCTTTTTCTCGATGAGGGTATCCCTTTGTCTGTTCTATTCTTAGAAGCGGCGATCTTTCTATTCATCTAATAAAACATTTACTACCTATAACGGAGAAGGTTCTAGAAAGAAAAAACTAATAAAACCATACATTTAATTACTTGACAAAAGAAATCATGTTCACGCCGCGATAATCTGGTTTTAATCCTTGTGACTCTACAGTTAACCAATTAAATATATTTGTACAGAAAGATTTGAAGTACTTTGAATAATTGTTTTCAAATAAAGATGTTCCTCAAGGAGATCTCCAGATTTATCACCAGTACAAGCTAGAGTTTCACAGGGTTCAGTGCTGTGACAACTGATGTTTTAGGGCCATATCGATGATACTACACAAGATATTCAATCTGGCATTAATTTGCTCATGATACAATACTTTCTTTATTAATTTATGCTACGGAGCAATTTATAGTTGGACATAGAACAGCTTAGTAGATGTGCCGACAGTTGGTTGGTTGAGTATAATCTCATTGACTCTAAGTCTTTATTTAGATCTTGTGTATGTATCAGCCTACTTACCCAGTTTTAATCATGTCATATGTTGTTATTCCCTCAATCTAGTGTCAGAAATACCTTGGAATTTGTTTCTGATGAAACCTGGGACCACCAAATTCAAACTGTTGTTGAGAAGGTGTGAAAAAGAACAGTTTTTGTGCATTTAAAATTCCATCTTGATCCTATGTTACTACAAACCATGTATTTCTCATTTATTTGACCCATTCACGTAGTTAAGAATAACAGACCCGAAATATTCTTATTATTATTTTGAAACCATCATTTGATAGTTTGCAAAAGCTTTCATTTTTAAGTTCTCTAAAATTTGGTCGTTAGGTAAAGAATTAATTTGTGTTTAACCAGTTGAGTTCCGAGGGTTCATGAGCCTCACATGAATATTAATGACGGACGAGTTTATCCTGATCTGTAACATTATCTCCCGCTAGACGGCATTCTATAAATACTCATCTATCTAATATGGGCATCCTGGGTACAGAACCGAACCACTTTCCTACGCGACAACCGTTACTTTGAATTTAAAACTAAAATAAAGGTTTACTCAATAAAACGCTACCTCGTGCAATCCACTCAGCTATGATCAGCAGTTTAGAGAAATCTGGACCTAAAGCAGGTCTCATTTCTCCTCAAACGTATTGATAAAGGCTTTTTGCAACATTGCTACTTTATAGAGCGTAATATTACAGTCAGCCCGCTTTCGGGGCTAGTGATGCGTCATATAAGACAGTCGAATCTTCGAAGAATATGACATGCGCAGACAACGGATCTGTAACTTAACGTTGTTCGAATAATAACCTTGTTTTTATTTGTTCTGTAATCGTCCTAGAATTGAGGGAAAAAAGGAAGTTTGTCCCACAACTGATCAATCTATATACCCTTTGTAGACCGTAGACACTATTGGCCGAGTTCTGAGACTGTGACATATCGTTTATTGCCAATTAATCATTCTTAACATTGTTTACACTGAACCGTGATCAAACAGTGTTATAGAGGATAAAATAATTACTTGCAATCCCCCTTTATTCCGTTCCAGACTCGGACCTTTTAAGATACCGAGTCCTAGGCCCATATTCACCAACCGTTCTAAATTGAGCCCTAGGCCCATATTCACCAACCGTTCTAAATTGAAAGCTTAACAAATGCATGAGAGTAAAGCAATATCCTATAAGCTAAATACCTTTTGTTAACTCCTTACCACACGAGAACATTTTAGACTGGTCCAAATTGAAAGCATTTGCAGACGACAAAATAAAGGTGTCTGAAAAATTGAAATTTGTTCTGGGAAGGGTAGAAAACACTGTGGGAAAAGGAGAAAATGCTGGTTACCAGCATTTTCTCCTTTTCCCACAGTGTTTTCAAAAGGCTTCTTTCTCAGGGGCGTCAAAAGTAGGGATTGTGTGGTAATGGGTTAAGCCAATCAGAAATGTCTTTATATTAAACCAAACATGTGAATGACCCAGATCGAGAAGATGGACGTTTGTCTGATGTATACGGAACGGTATTCTTACACGTTATCAGTGGCTGAATCTATGTACAAGAACGAACCGGTAAACGAACTACATGTACTCTAATGACAAATACTTACGAAAAGTTATAGTCAGAGTCATTTTCCCGCAATGTTTTTCTACTATATCAACTACAAATGTCATCATTCAAGCCTTAAAGGTGGCCCTTCAGATTTTGGGACAAAAATTGTACAAAAATCATCCTTATACTCCCAAAGCCTTTTAATTTTCATTCACAAAACCCCAGTAGTCGAACACCGTCCAACAACACGAGAAATTAGAGATTTACTACACTGCCCAGGTCGACACCGACGGGGGACACGTTCTATTTTTAGATGATCAATTCGCTCATTTACATACAGGAATACACAGATAAAGTTTCAAACATAGCGTCTGAAGAAGACATTATGGAAAATAATTATTACATGTATGCTATGTAATGGAATTTAAGCGTTATGAATCACGTGCCTGTCACTAGGCATTCCCGAAATGCTTTATTGATTTTTGGCGCGAAATCTAAAAATACCTTAAGAGGCTACGTAGCCTTTTAAGGGAATACCATCAAAGACATTTTTTTTTTTGTAATTTTATGAATCTTAATTATTGATGATTTGTATTATATTTTCATATGAATTTCAATGATATATTTATTTTTGAATTTGGAGAGATGTGAAAATTCTAAATACCCACCTTTAACTCCTTCAGCACCATATATAAAATTCGAACCTTGTCGACGACATAAAACCGAATCTACTAAGACTCAGAAAGATAAATGTCTCATGGACTTGATTAAACAAGCGCAATGTATAGATCAAAGATCAGGCTGCACGTTCTGTGCAGTCTGATTTTCATCTATGCTGTCTGCAAAAGTCGCCGTTTTCAGTCATGGCGGAAAGGGTTAATAAATTTGAGTTGCTACCAGGGAATGCCTCCAATTCGGACATCTCTAAAAGTTTGGTCTGGTTAAGAGTTAAAGAAGCTCGTAGTCGGATATTTTGTTTTGATCCCAAGTCGACCATTTTTGTGTCAATCGGTAAAGCGGTTGTAGCTAATTAAATGCGAAAAGACAGCTTTATGGCCCAGAGCAAATTACTTGAGCGTTATTTCAGACTTGTGAAGTTGTCGCACAAAAACTATACCTATTACCCACATAATTAAACATCTGGTGCCTTCAGTGCATAAGGAGGTCAAGTTTATAAAAGTGCATTTCCGAAAATTTGTAATGAAAATAATGGAAAATGTCAAAAAAAACAGTTAAACAGGTGAAAGTTAGATTATCCTGGGTTTTTCACTTTGTATTTTCACCAGCAAGTCTATCCACCGTGGTCAAACCCGAGACCGGACACATACTAACAGGATGACGAAGTAGCCTGAATATTTAGAAGTCTATCACAAAGTTCACCAGTGACAAAAGGACAAAAAATATTGTGAAAACACAGTGTACGCGTATAACAAGATTCTTTCCAAGCCACTGGCTGCTTTCCCGCATAATCATCGTCAAAACAATGATCAGCGGTGGAAGAGGAATGAATCCTGTCGCAGTTGCTATCATCAAAAAAGATTAAACAATTTTTCAAACAAATATTATCGCTAAACCACTGACAGACTCGGTAAAAGTCTTCGCATTGAATCGTTGAGCTAGCTGACACTTTAATCAACCGAAGATTACTGTTTTTCCTTGGCCATCGGGGGCTAGACAATCACTAAACTCCCCATAGTCCAATCTATTACTACGCCTTATAAATTATGACTGATGTCAATCCACAGAAAGACAAAACTAGGAAATGAACCTGGCATTCAGTTCAGTAGTATCATACTTGAGTCAAATTCTGTAAAAAGAGGGTATCATGCATCTGCAAAATGTATCGACCAAGGTCAGCCAGGGCATTCTGCGCAGGCTTTCCTGGGTCGATACTTTTTGCTTTTGGTAAATTTTCTGCGTTTCTAAAGACCATTATACCTCAGGAGTCAGCCGGTTGTCAGGGAAACTTTATTAGTTGTACAGTCAGGTGGCAGGAGACTTGAAAATTTGTTCACGGCTATGGTGAATCATGTCGCCACCAGCCGAATCGAGTATGCTGACAAAATAAAAATTCCCTTCTGAGTCCCCGAATTCCATGAAAAATGACGTCACTAGAAACTGACGTCACTAATACGTGCAGTTTGGTCCATAAAGGTAGAGTCTAGTGATCGATCCACGCCCCCATTTTGGATGTTGTGTTGCACGTGTAGTGATGTTTACGGGACATTCAAAAGGGAAACTGGCTTTACGTGATTTTTGCCAGGGAACATAATATATATCATCCAGGCAGGTTGACCAATCAGTTACGAAAATTTTCTTTGCTGTATAATAATATTTTATGACCTATGAATATGTGATCACTTACTTGGAATCATGCATCAAGGAGATGCACGAAAAGCCTTATGTGCCAGTAAAATGGCTCATATTGTAGGTCCTGTGTCTGGGTCAAGGTCATTGGGCAATGTTCTTGTTGTAAACTGATTGGTACTTCACAAAAATCATCGTTATGGGTTCACATATGAGACCCATCACGCACAAAGGGACCATCTGGGAACTCTGTACATCAATTAGATGAAAACAGATAAACGATAGTGCAGGTCAGTTTAAGTTGATAATTCAAAAATGATTGTATAACAAGGTACAATGACCACTTTTCATACAGAAAATTTCATTAAGGCGAAGGGTCAACCCTGATCAGCCTGCGTGATTCGCGCAGTCTGACTAGGGCTAACACTTTTCGCAGTTCCCAGAAGGTCCCTTTTTGATTGACGGGTTCACATATGAATTACATCGTAGGTTTGGTGAAGAAGCTACCAGGAAATTCGTACGAATATCTTTGCAGCAATGGTGGAGAACATTAAAGCACACGCTATTGTTTTAACCATCTACCAAACAATCCTCTGTTATAATGACCTTGTAAAGGAAGCTTTTGAAAACATGATATGACAAAAATGCTGAGCATTTTCTTCTTTGCCCTAATCTGATGGTAGAAATCATTTTTGGAACAGGATAAGATGGTACTTTTTACCAGTATTTCTCATTTTCCCAAAATGGTTTCAAAGACATTCTTCCTCAGTGTTCTATTGACAGGCTTCCTCTTTGTGGTCGTTAAAACGTGGGCCAATAAACACCATTGCAAATTCACCTTACCTTTTAAAGAGCCTAGGTTTCAAATTGACTAAATACTCTAATTTAAACGGTAATTCTAACTTTACAAGACCCGCACTTTGATTGGCTTGATAAATATACATGCTGCATGACTCTGTGTGCAATGCTACAAAACCTCGAGCAGGGACCGTGCTGTTTCTTTGGAGATCACTTGTTTGTGCTTTAATACTCAAGCCATCTCATCGGTCGGTAGGCCTGCCGGCCAACCAGCAAGCCAGAGAGACAAAGCCAGTCAGCCAGTCGGACAGCCGAACAGACAGGCAAGCAGAAAGACCACAGGAAAAATACACGCACGCGGAAAGAGAGAGAATGAGGGAGGAAAAAGTCATCGGAACATCGTATCTCAGAGAAAGAGAGAGAAATTTGGAAATACAGGAAAGAAGAATGCAGGCAGGTTGAGAGAAAGACCGAACGAAAGAGACAGTGAGAAAGTCATCATGTCACGGTGCAGCGTATTGATCAACTACAGGGTAATAAACACGATTCCCTGGATTTACTATTCAATTAATTGAATATAAAACTCGCCCATGATGACATTTTTATCCTTTCCTAGGATTTCAGCTCTAGAGAATAGCAGAACAAATTGCCACAAACACAGCTTTTCGGCGGCTAGATAAATTAGACATATTTTTTGTTTTGTTTGTTGATTAAGTGTTATTGCCATTAATAACGTTCTCTCATTTATATTGCGGCTGCCAGTGCGACTATGAAAACCTCCCTACAGTTTCCTTTTAGCAGTACTTCGGACAATATTCTTTCCAATGCATTACTTATTTTCCCATAATATTGCCATCGTCGACCCAACAGTGAGTGCAGAGAGGTTAATATTCTAACATTTGGTTTCAAGCACCGACTGAGGTATTGTTTAAAGCCACAGTAAAGCCAAAAATAGGTGATTTTCACCGAACTAACTCGAAAATATAGCGGATAACACATCACAACACACATATATAAGACTGGAGAAAACCTGAACGTGTCAGTTACTGCAATGGTTGCCATGATATACGTGTGCGAAAATGCATGGAGAAGCCCGTCGATTTCACGGACGCCCTTGATCGAGACAACCTTCGATATCGTTTGTGTATATTCGAATTAGGTCTTCGAGAACGTCACGTGATAACATTGCATCTCATTAGTGCTACGACATACAATTATGATACATTTGGTTTAATCAAAATTGGTTTAGCCAATCAGAAGTTGTGTCACTTTCACGTGTAGAAATTCTGGAGAATAAGACAAAGAATGATCATAAGAACGGTTGCTGAATAAAGGCCAAGATCTTCCTTCTTAGCTGTCGGGAAAATCAGTTCTATCCTAATATCTTCAATAGGTTTCCAGCGTATGTAAACCAGAAAACTTCATGAAAAAGAAAATCTGAGTATTAAACTTCAACACTTTTTTGGCCAGACTATCTCCAAGTATGGAATAGATCAGATCCAAAATCAGGGCCCGTATTCACCAACCATTCTTGAGAGTATTCTTAGTCTTATTCTCCAACGTTTTCTAAATTTGTAAGTAATACAACTTCTGATTGGCTAAACCGAATGGTTGAGTGACATATTGTGGTCTACCCGTCAGTTCATCGAAAGGATCGCATTATTCAGGAAGGCAATAGGCGCAGATTCAATTAGAAATAGACGTCGACCCGTCCGGTAATGGCAGAAATAAAACCTGTCTCATTATTCTTCGGAGAAATGGACCTGAAAATTAGCTAGACTTTTTTTTATTCCCCGACTTGCACCAACTGGGAAACTGACCACAAATCAATGATTTTCCTTGTTGAGTGGGATGAAAATCAGTCAGATAACAAGGCTAACTATTATTAAACATGTTTTCTCGCTCAGCTCAGCTCAACATGAAATTTCAATACAAAATAGGTCATGTCTTGTGAAAACGGGGTTTACTGTATCTGCAAAAGGTTTCAGCCCAGGTCAGCCTGCGCTGTTCGCGCAGGCTGACCTGGGCTGAAGCCTTTTGCTACTGTTTAATTATCTGCATATTAAGGGATAAATTTACCTTATGATTTAATCAGTTGTTAGAAAACATGGATTTCTGTTAGGTTCAAAATTATGTGATGACATCCTTGGTAGAGTTCATCAGGGAGATTATTTACGCCTCATTTTTAGACAGCAAGGCTAAAATGATTTTCTTTTTAAACCCTTTACCAAAGAATATAGTACTTGAAAAACTCCTTAAGGGAAAAGAAATTCAAAAAAACTTTGCTTTGAGCTTATTCATTTAACATCAATTGTGAAAAAAAAAATCTTACAAATTGTTCAATTACCTTCGATGGCTCGTAGCTTTCTTGAAACCTAAAGCAGCTATCAAACGAGCCCGACTTTCAACGACCCCGAAGAGAAAAGGCTTTGGAAAACATTGTGCGAAAAAGGAGAAAATGCTCGTAACCAGCATTTTCTCCTCTTCACACAATGTTTTCTAGTTATCTTTAAACAAAATTTCAATTTTTGAGTCATCCATATTAAGAGTTGTCTGCAAATACTTTCAATTCTAGAATTATACCGTTTGGTGAACAAGTAACTTTGTCACTTCCAACCTTTTGAAAACATTGTGGAAACGAAGAAATTGCTGATTGTCGGTGTAATGCAGAGAAATGACCCTCCCCTACAAAATGACCCATGGGTTATTTTATTACGTAGAGTATTGGCCCATGGGTCATTAAAATAATGACCCGGGTCATACCTCTCTATACGTAGTGAAATAACTTATGGGTCATTTTGTAGGGGAGGGTCATTTCTCTGCATTACACCGACAATTTCTCCTATCTCTACAATGGAGAAATTTCACCGTAACGGATAGTGGAGATCAAAGATCATACTGCATGTTCTATGTGGTCTGATCTTAGTCTACACAGTCCGCTACAGCGCACACAGGCACGGTGAGCAGCCTAGGTGTTTAACCTGTATCAGACGACAAAGTTTTGGCCTTGTCCAAGTTGAAAGCATTTGCAGACGACAATTTCGATTTGGCTCAAAGGGTACAATTGTTCATTTATAGGGTAGAAAACATTGTGGAAAACGCAGAACATGCAGGTAAGCAGCATTTTCTCCTTTTGTCACAATGTTTTCAAAAAAGTCTTTTCAAAGGGTTATCAAAAGTGTTAAGCGATATTCAACAGCGAAAAAGTTACATCACAGCTATCAGATCGCATGACCAGTCTGTATAACTAGAGTAGTATAGGATAGGACTTTATACCGAGGTCCCGTGTGACGATGCTATTTGCCGAGCACGTTAAAGAACCAGGCGAAAACTAGAATGGTTTTCGTTCTCTACACTGCAGTATCATCGGTAATGCTACGTTCCCACTATCACGATTCGCGCCACGATTCAAATCGTGGTCTTGATCGTGAGCAAGTCGTGATGATCTATCAGGTCGTATCAGAACTTGATGTTAATCGTGGCAATCGTGTTAATCGTATGAAAGTTATTGGCTGTCAAAAAATTGTCTACGATCAACACGATTGACTTTCAATCGTGGTCACCGCATCTAATAGTATTGAATCGTAACAAAACGTAGTAGATCGCATGAAATCGTACTTCTGAATCGTGTTGATCGGGACCAAAGGCAAAGCTCTGGTTCGATTTGCCGGATGATATGATAGGTTCTCCTTTTTGATTCCTCACATCGAGACAGTCGATGTAAGAAATGCGGCATCCTTTGCAGCAACAGTACATGGTGTTTCAAAGGAACACACTCCCTTCAACATTGAACATTCACATTCTATTCGTAGCAGCTTTCCAACACCAACAATTCTGGAAATAAAACCAGAATCCTTCCCGAAAGCCTGCAAGCCTGGTTGGTTTGGCTGAAAGGGGAGGTCAAAAATAGAGAATTTCAGAGAATCGATTACCGCATTTTTCTATGGTGTGCAAGAAAGATCAAAAAGAATAATACTCATTCTGAAAACAAGAATTTAATCTAAATCTAAAATAAAATATATCATTGTGTATCCTTAGATCAACTAAATAACATGTTTATGTCTGTTTCATCCATCATCAAGGCAACTTCAGTCTTTTTGTATGATGTGTAAAGGAGGCTAGAAAACTGACCGCGTTGTTACTCTCTTTCTTCTGTAAGCCATGGTCACACCTAGAACTCTGATTACCGCTCTCCCTCCTGACCCTTGTGGTTGTGTTTGTTGCTGGTCTGGCAACTACTCGTCTTCGTCCTCTCTGTTGAATAATGTCTGCATACTGCAGATATCACAATATCACTTTCCTCAATAATTGGTCTTCACAAAAAACAATGAAGTCTGTGAACTGTCGTGGCCCATATATACTCATCGGGGTGCAATCGCAGCTCTCCCTCGGATATAATCGTGAAACGCGGCGTATCTTAGCGAAACAGAGCGCATCGGTTCGCAATTAACGTATCTCGACTTATCCACACGTATCGGTATGTATTACGTCGTCATAACTCGTGACCCCCGTACGTAATAATCGTATCGAATCGCAATTCATTATTATCGGATCGGAATGGATCGTATACGAATGTAAGACCGGATCGTGAAAGGTCGTGTGAACTAAAATGACCAATCGCAATTATGTCGCATCCAAGCGCAAGTAATCGTTTCTTAACGTCTCTGCTCGTATCAACTCGTATCCACACCAAAAAATTCCCAAAAGTTTCACGATTAGCTACAGATTGCGAATCGTGGCTCTCGTAACTAATCTCGCGACAGTGGGAACGTAGCATAACAAAATCAACGACCTCCAAGTGGCGTCGCCCATATGGGCAGCCGGTGGCGACGATGCTTAAACGTAAAATCAATCAATTAGTCGATCGATCAATCAATCGATCAATCCATCCATCGATCGATCGATCGATCAATCAATTCATTCATTCATTTCATTTACGATATAAAAAAGCCTAAAGCCTGATCTCGCCATTATCTATGCTTCATAGGCATGGTAAGTGCCGACGGGTAAGCCGCAAGACATTGCCTAAAATTAAGGTGTTTAGGCATTAGAATGCAAGTGATTATTTTATGACAGTCATAGTAGCACCGACGAAGAAAAAAATAGTGAAGCTATAAAGTGGAGACGAATATAGAGACGAAATTTTATTATTGTCGTCTGATGACATTGCCACAAGGTGTGAACAGATAATCGGCTTTGTTCGCTTCATTTGCTGAAGTCCTATTTTCAGTGGGCGAATCAATAGCGCGCCTATCTGCAGATGTAATGCTGCCAAAAAAACACATCTCCGTGAAAAGAGGGCTTAAAGAACCCGCAAAAGGTATCGACCTAGGTCGAAACATTTTGCTATTATTGGTCAATTTTTAGTCTATCACAGGACCAGTTAACTTCATGACATGGCACTTGTCATTAAAGCCCCTGTAAAGTCCAATAACGGATAACTCATCACAACATCACAACACACATATATAGGATCGGAGAAAACCTTAACGTGTCAGTTAAAGCATTGGTTGCCATGATATACGTGTGCGAAAATGCATGGAGAAGTCCGTCGATTCCAGGGACGCCATTGATGGAGACAACGTTCGTGTATATTCGAACAAGGTCTTCGAGAAAGTCACGTGATAACATTGCACCTCATTAGTGCTATGACTTGGTACACAGGACTATTGTTTACGATTTCAACATTGTGCCATCGGAGAGCAAGACTGCGCATCCTGAACATGTTTTCTTATTTCGATTTATTTCAATTTAGTAAACTCTTCCTGTATTGATGATAAACATTTAGGCGACGATCACCTTGTGCCGTTGTTTCCGTTTACAATGTCGATAATCTTAGTTCTGCAAGCCTAGAATGGGGACAGAACGATCAAGTGATTGAAAATTTTGTTTCGATGTATTGAATGATCACGTGGTGTTTACGTCACTATAACGTCACTGCAGAGAGACGAAAAGTTGGCTAACCGTCAGCGATCATCGATGTAAGCAAACAGATAATGTGACAATAATCCAATAATCAGGTGGTAACCACCTATGTCATAGCATACGTCATCGGATACATTTTAAGTCCGTCATTTTCGTTTTAAAAAGGTAAGTTTTCAGCTTGTACGTTATTGTTATTGAAGATCTGTCCAAACAAAGCAGTTCATATGGTACCTGACAACTTTCTTCTTTGTTGATTTTGCAATTACCTCCGCACAATTTTCGAAGCCGGTGACACATGTGCGATCTAAAAATAGATGTCATATACAATGCCGTTAAAAATAACTGTTATGAAGTGTTTAGAGATACAACATTGTTTCATGGCATTTTGATTGCACGAATAGGACAAATATATTTACCGTCACCAGATGACGTATGTATTCTAAGTAAATTTTAGATACATATATCTTTTTAAAGTAATTAATCTGCACTTTGCGCACAAAATGGCGGCTATTCCGACACCTCTGCTATGACGTATGTTGTCACCCTTGATAATCGTAGGATCTGTTCTAGTTTCAAAATTATTTTTTTCTTCCATTCGTTGGAACTTTTACGAACTGCACCTTTACATATCATTCAAGTCATAATAATCCCCATATTTTTACGTGGCAAAAATGAAATTTACTTTCGTTCTATAAACAGATCTTTTTATACATTTGGACTTACTGTGACTTTAAAGATGGTTTATCTTGTTAGACAAAACGTATGAGAGAGACATACTCATCTCTCTGAACAAGTAGTACAACTAGGTCAAAGAAACCAACTCTGACTTTCGTGATGGTTTTGTCATCAGAAAATCACAGTGTGATCTCCGATGAAAAAAAGCAATCTCGAGAGACTGTACTTTGACAAGGCACAGCAGAACCAAAGGTTAGCACTGATGAAAGCCGGGAATTGTATAAATAAAACCTTCTTAATTATATTTCTAGTCTATTTCGAAAGAATTTACTAAATTTTAGTACTCTAATTTAATTGGTTTGACTAAATACTTACTAAAATGGTGTTACTTTATGACTGTTAAAGGTATTTCAGTGTGATTGTAAAAGTTATTACAGTAATACCATCGCGACAATTGCCTTATTTATGAATGATTGAAAGAATGGTCTTTTAGGCAGGTTTCAACATTATTTCAATTATATCACGGTGACAGCTCGTGTGTTCATGTTTGTGATATGAGTTTCACCATTACCAGGCTTGCACTCTGAATTGTCTGGCAGGAGGACACACTATCGTCAGTTTTCTTCTAAAACTTCGTAACTACAGCTTGCAACAAGTTGTAGTTATGAGGTTTTCGAAATAAAACGACGATATACAGCAATACACTAAGTTCTTCCAGTAAGGCCCCTTATCAATGTTCCTTTTGGTTTTCACAAATGATGCTAACTTAAACTAACTCTCAAACAGCTATGGGGCACCACAGCTATGACATGTTATTTCATGCTTTCCGATAGGATATCGAGAAATACCAGTACGGGTGCGACCAGTGAAAATAGCGATTTTCATGTTCTTTTTGCCTAGGTAAATTGCGCGTGCCTCACAACCAGATGGAAATATGACTTACATTTCTCGCGCTTGACGTAATACTGTAATGCCTTGCTATCACAGGCGTTCGTTTTGTGACGAACTTTGCCAACTATATGATGTAAGTCTTATATAATTACATCATATAGTTGGCAAAGTTCGTCACAAAACGAACGCCTGTGCTTGCTATGTGGAAGGGGTACGCCACGGCGAATAACGGAAAAGGACTGTACTGGATTTTGATAAAGCTTCTCCCAGAAAGGGTTAAAAGTATGAAATAAATAGAATACTTGGGTTTTTTTTTTCGGTGAAAAAATCGAAATTTGCGCCACTTGTGAAAATATTACAGATGGTGTTCACTCGATGAAATCAATTTCGATCTTTCTCCGGAAAAAACAAATATCCTCTATAGATCTATACCTTTTCAATGTTTATCAAACAGTCACGTGTTTTCACGACCCAGAGAAAGACGGCTTTAGAAACATTGTTTGGAACAGGAATAGCATGCTGTTAACCAGCATTTTCTCCTTTTCCAGCAATGTTTTCTACGTTTTCAAAGAAATCCATTCTATTATCGTTTGATCGTAATTTGATTTATTGTCAGAAATGCTTTTAAATTTGACTGGTCTGAAAGTTTTGTCGTTTGCAAAAGAGTTTAACTAACTTCCTTCCTGTCATATATCACTTTTACGACGACCAGGAGAAAAAGGGCCTTTTCGAACTCTGTTTAAAAAAGGAGAAATGTGCTTGTTACCAGCGTTTTCTCCTTTTCTAACAATGTTTCCTGCATTTTCATAGAAATATAGAGTATACTATCTTTTAAACACCAGTAACTCTTTACCAAACGACACAATTTTGGACTAGTCCAAATTGAAAGCATTTGCAGACGACAAAATAAATGTGAATCAAAAATTGAAACTTGATTTGGAAAGGGTATTTTTTTCCTTTTCTCAAAATGTTTTCAAAAGGCTTGTTTCACAAGGGTGTTAAAAGTCGGGATTGTGTGGTAAATGCTAAAAAAAGGAGAAATGTGCTTGTTACCAACGTTTTCTCCTTTTCCAACCATGTTTTCTACATTTTCACAGAAATATATTATATACTGTCGATTAATCACCATGAATTTTGTCGTCTGCATATGGTTTAAATTCGGACAAGCCTAAAATGTCATCGTTTTGTAAAGAGTTTCACTTCACTTCCTTACATATATCACTTTTACAATTACCTCCAAGTCTGGTCGATCGATTTTCTAATGATGCAGCTTTCATTGTCTCCAGTTCGTGACTGAACTGCAAGCGTTGCTATGGTATCAGTAAAATGATAGAGCAAAGAAAGAAAAAAAGGTAAAATGTCTTTTCTTGAACAGAAAACCTCTTTGATTTCCTTGCATTAAACAGTAAGATTAGAATTCGTCACAACGTAGGGAAGAGCAAAATGTCAAAGACCGCTGTGTGGAGACGGCCATATTGTCAACGAACGCTGTATGTTATTGACGATAAAGTTCACCGAATTTATCGAAAAGGTCACAGAGCTCTTCATGCAAAATACACGTACCGGCAACTTAATAAAAACCGGTGTACCCTGAAATTGCACCTAGGGGTTTTGGGTTAACATTAGGTTAAATAAAAAACTTGTCGATCAAACTGTGCTCTACATGCAAAATACACGCCAAGCCATTGCGGCTTATCAAACATGCTCTAAGCTTGCACATACGTAATATCGGTTAAAATCATTACCAAACGACAAAATTTTAGGTTTGTCTAAATAGAAAGTATGACATTGACCTTGAAGCTACCAAGGACAATATTTCAAAGACACATCTACACAGTACAAAATTTGTTGAAAATCTTATTTATCTCTTGAAATTCAAGAGTGACCTTGACATTTGATTCATTGATCAATCGTTTCAACTGGCACATATACACGTGAAGGAGAGTAACTGTGAAAAATTAGTCTGAAAGTCATCCATAAAATGTAGAAGTCATTGCTCGCTCGAACAAGCCCTATTCGTGATCATTTTATCATTTGTCCTTTTATGTTTATCTGTGACGCTGGTTTTACCCAAACATTTTTTTAATTCTTTACCAAACGACAAAATTTAAAATATCTCCGATTTCTTAATATTTGCGAACGACAAAATAAATGTGGCTCAAAAAACGAAATTTGTGATGGGAAGGGTAGAAAACATTGTGGGAAAAGGAGAAAATGCTGGTAACCTGCATTTTCTCCTTTTCCCACAATGTTTTCATAAGGCTTTTTCTCCAAGGTCGTTGAAACTCAGGATTGTGTGGTAAAGATTTAAATGCACTTCCAACCCGGAAAAAAAACTAAAGCTGTCACTGAATGTGACTTAATAGCCCCGCCAGCGCTTTGACAGAAAAAATGTGTCATGTTCAAGGGGAGATAATTCCTCAACCAGGAGGAGTTGACACTTGAACTTTGCGTCTTGCAACCCTTCAATATATAATCAGTGTATGTGCAAAGTTTCAACACAATTGAAGGGAAATTGTAGGAGTTTGCCATACAAAATTACTAGTATTTCTTATATAGATGGATGTGAAGAAAAAAAAAGTGTAAATTTCAAGGGAGATAATTCCTCAACCAGGAGGAGTTGACACTTGAATATTGCGCCTCGAAAATCTTCAGTATATAATCATTACATGTGCAAAGTTTCAAAACAATTGAAGGAAACTGTATGAAGAGTTCGCGACACAATATTACTAGTATTTTATACACAGACGGACACACGGACGGACGGACCCACGGACCCACGGACAGACAGGCTGATTCCAGTATACCCCCGAAAACATTCGTTTTGCAGGAGTATAATGATGCTGACGAAATTACTTCAAATCTATCTATAAATGCACTAGTTATGGCTTTAATGAGCTCCTTTAATACAATTCTATCATTCAACACTCAAGTGTGACCTAAGCCTTGGAACTATCTGAACAAATAATAAAACGAGACTGCATGGCTAAAGAAAAAAAAAATTGTGCTAAATTTTGAATTCCATTCAGAAAAGTAGATGTTATGATTCGAAGAAGCTCCATTCGTGGCAATTCTATCATTTGGCTCTAGCCCTTTACCACACAATCCGGACTTTTGATGACACTCCGAAAGAAGCCTTTTGAAAACATTGTGCTAGCCAGCATTTTCTCCATTTCCCATAACGCTTTCTTGCCTTCCTATAACAAATTCTAATTCGTTAGTCACATTCATTTTGCCTTCTGCAAATGCTTTCAATTTGGATCAGTCTAAAATTTTGTTGTTTGGTAAAAAAGTTAAAGTATGACCTTGACCTTTGACCTATATAGACAAATTCCTAAGATGCCAATCCCTCTCATGACGGGGAACATTTTATGGTGAAATACATCCATAAATGATTAAGCTGTTGCTTGGACTATTCCACTCAGACGCCCTCATGCACTGGCGCACGAACCAACGCATGCGCATATGCGAGCATACCGATCTTAAGTTTTGACGACCATGCCACGCTCATCGCAAGCGGGCTCGAAAAAAAACTTCTGTTAGTATGTTTTAAAGATAAATATAAAATATCCTGTGTTTCAAGCATAGATTGACTGCTACAGACATTTTTTGTATATTTTTTGCTACAATGTTTCGAAGAGAATTTCACGGGGAAATTAGTTTTCATGCAGAACTGTAATTGCATATCGAGTAAGGAGTTTAAAAAAAAACTTTTGATCCTATGCAAAGTTCTTTCAGGGCTATAATTAACATGACGAAAGCTCTTCCACTGCCATTGTTGATCTAGAAATGTAAATTGTATGGTAATATATACAATACAATACAAAATTAGAACACAAAAATACCGTCAGTGTCTGGGTCGACATGTTTTTTCCTCTCAATTCGTTCCTTGTGTTACTACAGACGTCAGTGCTAGTGTTAGTCGCTGACATAGAAAGTAATGCTGAAACTAGGTCAGTAGTTGCTAAGTCACTTTTTTTTGCCTGATAGTTTAACCCATGTCCTGCTAAAGAAATGAAATGAAACTTTAAAGCGGATTGTAAAAAATCTAACTGTTGCTATTTCAAATATGTCTTTTCCGGTAGAAATATTTCCTGAACGGACAGTGTAGATCCAAGATCAGACTGCACGTTTTGTGCAGTCTGATCTTGATCTACACTGTCCACAAAAGGTCAGTGGGTCGCGCTTGATTTTTTCTACCAGTGACTAACACTTGAACTCTGACAACATAGATTGTCGTCTTCACAATGTTATCGGCGACTCATAAATGGTACGATCATCTAAAAACATTTTAACACATTTACTGTGTTTTGGCTACTATTGGACTTTTAAACATATCCAATACAGTTTGTTGTGAAAGTGGAATCGTAACCCTCGAAGAGTAAATGTCGTCGTCGATGAAAAAAAGTGTAAACAATATTTAAAGTAAACTCGAAAGTATCGTTGTCTTGAAATTGCCAGTGTGACTTAAAATTTGCCTGCACTGATATGGAGATTTTGAACTTAGTCTTAAGGATTATGACCTCCGAACTCTTCAGTAAATATCGTGTTACATCGACGTTTTCATATACAGGCTATTCGACAAATCTCGGAGACTTAGGAACCTACATCCTTTTGCCAGAGCATGGCCCACGTGCTCCTCTGTATATCATCAATGATATCGTTGGTTTACCTCAAAAACCTCGTAACTACAACTTGTAACAAGCTGTAGTTACGAGGTTTTCGAATCTGTCTTTGATGACTTTAATCGCCTTTGAGAAATAAAATTTGTCCTAACTGAACTAAACACCGAACAAAATTAGGCCCACAATGATCTTCTTGTTTGATGATGCTGCCCTTTTATTACATAAAAGTATGTAACACCTTTCGAAATCAGAGGATGCCATTCAAGGACAAGATGCTGGGGTCGCTCACCTAAGCCTTCTAAATATACATGATCCATTTCCAGTTCCTTTCGAGACAGTATGACAAACATTCTGGTCTCAATAATGAGACGCTACGGTGGTTTTGTTTTACATTTGGACATTTATTGTGCACCGTACCGTCTCAAGTCCATCGTCAATTTTCCAGTAGCAAAGATAAGGCGCTACACTACCTTTAGAATTGTGTCGTCAGTTTAATCCGTATTGCAGCGAAACAATTAAATTTAAGTAACTAACATGACAAAAGACAAACTATTAAATATTGCATTACCTTAAAAGCTTTTAGAAGTCTTATAAGTCGTGTAAATCTCGGGAAAAAATGGCGAAATTTATCGTGCGTGAAGGCCATTTTGAGTGTTTTCGGAAATATAAATAACTCAAGTAACAGATGAAATGCACGGTTTTCTATTGTGTTCAGCATTTAAATTGAATATATTTGTATTTCATACGAAGAATTACTAAATACACAAGCAACAGATGTGTTTAAATCCTAGTTTTTGTGCTCTATTTGCGAAATTTTGAACTGTGCGGAACCGGCTTTGTCTTGATCGTCTTTGTACCCAGAGGCGACCAGTCAAACAGTAAAATCGCCTTTGGGGACAGTTATCTGTACTAACAAACATTCTAGCAAGATTTTACGGTCATGAGACTGACAATTTGGCCTATTACGGAGAACACAAGCTTTTTCTAAAATTTGTCTCAGTGACCTACTTTTAAGCCAAGCATAGCCCATTTTGTTTAAATAGTCTCCCAACAAAATTAATATAAAGACCACTTTTCATGAATATTGGAGAGAAAGTTTTCGAAGATTTGACGTAACTGATGACGGACACACCACGATCACAAAAGCTCAACTTAAGCAACTTGTCCTCAGATAAGCTAAAAAGGAGTTGCATACAACTCTGTAGCATCCTTCAATAGTATATTTGTAATTATTTCTCTACGGAATACCGATTGGGCCACCGATAACATAGCACGTTTAGATATGAGAGGTTTTGAGTGGTCCCATCAGGATTCCGTTCTTCTCCGCTAGCCTATACCCTTCTGGAAAAAAATGATCACAATGGCGTCACTTCAAAATGATTGCAACCGTCAATCTTCATGTTTATTATCAGTGAAAAATTTCGTTCTGGGTCGATCGAGTGCTTACCAAGTTTATAATCAGTGAAATATGTCGTTCTTGGCCCATCGAGTTTATAATCAGTGAAATATGTCGTTCTTGGTCGATCGCACACTCACTGATAAATCTTCAAGTTTATAATCAGTGAAATATGTCGTTCTTTGTCGATCGCACACTTACTGATAAATCTTCAAGTTTATAATCAGTGAAATATGTCGTTCTTGGCCCACCGAGGGCTTACTGATAAATCTTCAAGTTTATAATCAGTGAAATATGTCGTTCTTGGCCAATCGAGTGCTTACTGATAAATCTTCACAAAATCACCAAAATATATTAATTCTAAAATATTATATTCTTGCAAACTTTTTTTTTTCATTTAAAAAAACAACTGACTTCTTGTACACACGAAAATCGGGATTTGTGGCGTATTTTTTGGAATTTAGCTTACTTACAGTAAAGAGCTTTTAAAATAACCCCTTTTTCATCGATAGCTGTGAATGGCAATGGATAACTGAGGTACGTATTTTCTGAAACTATTCCATTTTAGACAATTCAAAGTCCCCACGTAACTTGCAGTTTACTCACTGTTCTGTTTCAAAAAGTAAATGCTCTTGCGCAGTCAACTGAATTTATTTCTGATGTTTGTTTACAAGTCAGCAAGATATGTTTATGTCAGAAAAATGTAAATTGCCCTTGTCAAAGATCGATGAAAACATTGTGCTAAATATGGCGTTAACGTAAACAATTAATCAAAGTCTAATCGACGATTCATATTCATGGCTGATTCGTAGAAAAACAGAGAATCAGACATACAAAAAATGACCTGTTGGATGAGGATTTTTCATATACAAAATACAAAGGGGCAGTGCAGACCCCTACAACAAGTTACAAAACACAGCCTAACAACAGCGACACGGGGTGGGGAGAGATTCCGGACCCGGTGCCGATTGTGCCACCAAAATAGAGCGGGTATCCCTCACAAGCACAATTATTTGTCACATTGTTAATTAAGCAAGCGTCATCTGCATTTTGAGACGTGTGTCGATAAACTTAATCTTCGTTTTCTAAGTACATTACAATCTATCGAACCATCCTCTGTCAAAAAGGGCTTCAAAAACTGAAAACAGTACCGACTCGTGTCAGCCTCTTGCGTTGGCGTGATTCAAAACATTTTGTATCGGTAAACTGTGTCAAAGGAACAGTGCACCTCATGGTTCCTGAGTCTCTTTACTTTTCTATGACAGGCACGACACGTTGTTTCTGGGCAATCTGCCATATCTCAAGAATAGCCGAAGTGGACATAACTGATGAGCTTTTGGTTTTCTCTAGAAGACAACAGTGCTTATCAACAGCTTTGTCAGTTCGAAGTTCTACCGAGCGATTTTTTAAATGAAACTGGTTGCATAATTGCCCATGAGAACGGGATGTAGCCACACCAACGTCACGTGACAAGGATATAACAAGGATTACGGTGTCGCCATCTGGCGAGTTTTGAGGAGTGGCATGCTCACGATCTCTTGTTTGAATGAGTTTGTCGACAAACATCGTTTATTGACATAGCCAGTTGTCTGTGACAGTATAAAATCGTCAGGTCAGCATACATATCATTGATATCATGTTAAGCGCTGAGCATGTTAGAGACATTTGTCTTACTTAGCCATTTACTTCCTGGTTAGTTTGTTTAGTGTTCTTTAAGAACCCTAATGAAAATAAAACATGGTAGGAAAGGGATCGATTGTTTGAAATATTCTCTACTTTTCCAAAAAGATATTTGATTTACCAACTCCACCTTTAAAATAGAGCACGATTTTTTTCTTCATCTACAAACTTGCAGACTGATCACATAACCTTTTTATCTCATACCTCGTGAAAATGTTCTAGCCTTAAACCTGTACCAAAGGATCCTGTCTTTAACGGCTCCTAGGGAAAAGCTTTTGGAAAACTTTGTGGAAAGGAAATGGTACCCAGCATTGCCTTACTTTTCCAGAATGTTGTCTACCGCTTCAATAATCGTTTCCATGGCAATATGTCTCCATCGTGTATGGTACCAAGCAAGTCATCAGTCAGAGCTCCAGATAAGAGGGGCTGATGGTTTTCTAAATCTGTTATTTCTTTTCGAAACCCTAGGTTGTGGGTACTCATTAGAATCGTCTCGATGAGACGATTCTAATGAGTACCCACAACCTAGGATTTCGAAGAGAATAAATAATATTTTCAATTTTGAAGTCAAAATCACTGCCTCTATCTGGAGTCTGCATCACATTACTGCTGATTCATAAAATCTGTTTTGTCTAACAACAGATTCAATCATGAGGTACATTGGTCCTTTGAAATGCTGAAAATTAACCGAATGCAAAAGGTTTAGACCCAGATCAGCCTGCGAGCTGATCTAGGTTGAGACTTTTTGCACATGCGTTAAACCTCCATTTCAAAAAGCAAGACTCATTTCGATTTGAATAAAATTGATAACAAATTACCTTAAACATCGGTTTACTGACCTCTGTGAGGCAATTGAAATACCGTTGACAAGAGCTTAAAGTGATTACATAATGTCGTGGGAAGCATTTTTAGATTAGGAAGCGGCGGTGCACTAATGCTACTCTCTCACGATTGCGTATCAGCGGCGTGCTCAACCAATTTTTTTACGCCAGTCAAACGTCACGAACAGAGGCGTATTTTGTTCACGATCAAAGACACGGTGTATCTACGACGTTTCTGTCAGCTTACGCTACTAATACTCTTTGGTATGTCGCACGATCTCCTTGTACGCGGAAGTGCCACGTTTTTTAAAGCCGCAGTAAGGCCAACAGTAGGTATTTTTTTACCGGTTATAACTCGAAAATATATCGGATAAACCATCCCAAAACACATATATAAGATAGGAGAAAACCCGAACGTATCATTTACTTAACTGGTTGACATTATAAATTTGAGCCAAAATGCATGGAGAAGCCCGTCGATTTCACGGACGTCACTGATCGAGATAACCGTGTTGATTCGAACTAGTTATTCGAGAACGTCACGCGATAACATTACATCTCATTAGTGCTATAACGTATTAGACAGGACCATAGTTGTCATTCTGAACCTGTTTTCTAATTTAGATGTAGAATACTCTTCCTGTATTGAAGATAAATGAATAAGCGATGGTCAGCCCGTGTCGTTGTTTCTGTTTACGATGTCGATAAACTTATGTTTTTCAAGCCTAGAATGGGGGCAAGACGATCAAGTGAATGTAGGGTTAGTTTCGACACTTTGAATGATCACGTGGTTTTACGTCACTAACACGTCCCAGCGGATATTTACGACGGAAAGTCGGCTAATCGTCGGCGATCATCGATGTAAACAAACAGATAATGCCGCATGGTAGGATTTTTCTAGTTTCAAAAATCTTTTTGCTGCCACTGACTGGAACTTTTGCGAGCCGCACCCTTACATATCGTGAAAACCATAATAATCGCGATATATTTACATGGTAAAGATGAAATTTACTTTTATTTCATAAACATGTTATTTATTCAGTTGGAGGCTATTGACACTTTAACGCCGCACTATAAAATACGTAGCAAGCACGTAGTAGCTCTGACACGTCATACTTACTTCACACATAGGCCTACGCCGTAAAAAGCGAAAACAACGCAGAAGTGATGCCGTGTTTATGTAGTTCGAACGCTTGTTACGTCATGCGAACGTATTGGTTAACTTTATACCTTTGACAACTTTTGTACGAATGACAGCAATAAAGTGAGCAAAAATGTTTTCCAACAGTGACTACCGTATTTACGCAACTGCAAGGCTGCACATAAAAAACAGAAGCTGTTACGTTACGGCAACGTATCACTCGCCACGCTTACGCCTCAGTACGCCATACTTTACGTCCTTCAAACTCAATACAAATACAGATCCGCCCAAGAACGTTACAGAAACGTCGTAGATACGCCGTGTCTACAGTTTTGTACAAAATACGCCGCAGTTCTCGGCGTTTGACCCGCGTAAAGAATTTTCGTCGCATACGCCGCTGATACGCAATTTTAGAGAGAGTAGTATAAGGAGGGCATCATACGTGTTGATAAGGGTTTCCCAATGCGAGGAGGCGGGCAATTGCGTGTATTCTTGACTATCTCTATCCTTTATGCATGTATCGATAACTTCTGTGCTGTATCGATAAGGATAAGAAGATGTAATCCTATTAGTATTAATCATTAGGACATTGCGGACAAAAAAGGTAATTCTAGGGGCAATGAACGTCTGCTCAGACAGCACAGAATGTGCAGATCAGAAAGGGGCGATTTTAGTGTTTATCTTATTGATCTTTGTTTATCTTTGTTGATTGTGGATCTACAATGTTCGATTGGTAAAAAATTTTCCCCTCAAAAATAACTCTGACATAGCAACTTTTAGGATTTTACAATCGTCTTGAAAGTATCGTATAACTTATTCAGCAGGATAAGGGTTAACTCTTTACCAAACGATAAAATTTTAGACTGGTCCAAATTGAAAGCACTTGCAGACGACACAATAAACGTAACTCAAAAATTGAAATTTGTTTCCAGCAGGGTTGAAAACATTGTGGGAAAAAAGAGAAAATGCTGGTTACCAGCATTTTCTCTTTTTCCCGCAATGTTTTCCAAAGGCTTTTATCACATTTTCTCTTTTTCCCGCAATGTTTTCCAAAGGCTTCTATCACATTTTCTCTTTTTCCCGCAATGTTTTCCAAAGGCTTCTATCACAGGGTCGTAAAAACCAGGAACTGTTTTGTAAAGGGTTAAACACCAAAACTTACACCTCTTCATTAAACGTTACAGAACAATTGATTGATTGATTAACTGTATGGTTGTTCATCGCCGTTTTCAACATTATTGAAGTTATATCACGGCGGCCAGTGCACCTATCCATGCGTTCCTGGATTTTCTTTTATCAGTACTTCGCACAAGTTTCTTTCTTTTCTAGCCACTGGCTTCTTTCCCGGATGATCATCGTCAAAATAATGGGTGAATCCTGGCGCAGTGACTGTCATCAATCCTTGGAAAGAGATTGAACGAGCAAGAGTCATCACCAGGGATCGATCCCTGGCCCCAATGTGCTACTGGGGCTCGGTGGAACAATTGATACTATTGGTAGTAT
The DNA here is from genome assembly GCA_943736015.1 of Tridacna crocea. Classification (NCBI taxonomy): domain Eukaryota; kingdom Metazoa; phylum Mollusca; class Bivalvia; order Cardiida; family Cardiidae; genus Tridacna; species Tridacna crocea. The sequence continues at coordinate 52,044,141 of OX031063.1, forward strand.
ATCTTCGCAAGCCAAGACTGACGATTCACTACGTTACTCTACCCTTGGCGGATCGAGCTTGATTTTTACATTCACCCGATACGCTTTTTCATTGGATGCTGCCAGCTGTCACTGCAACGAATGAAATCGCTGGAGGCATTTCATCTTTGATAAAAATAGAACAACGTCGCTACCTTTCGAATAGAAGGTAATCATGGAAACCCACGTGGATGTCTGCTTATCGCTTCATGTGTATTCGTAAGCGGTTTGTGAAACGATATTTCAATGGCTTTTAGAAATATTATGTAAAGTGGGGTAATAACCAGCATCCAATAGAGGGCGCATCGCAGGAATCTCGAAATCGAGCTCAATTCGCCAAGGTAAGATCCACGTAGCGATCGTAACCTTGGCTCGCGAAGATGTTGGTAGTATTGCAAAGAAGAATAATTATATCTCGTTCTATTCTTCAGTAATTTGCATGAAATCTTGATTAACAGCGAAAATGCCCGACAGGGTAGCTAAGTGATTAGTGTATCCGACAAGTGACCTTGTGGTTGGATGTTCGATACCCAGTTGAGGCAAACGTTCTTACCCGCGATTTTTTGCCTCTCAACTATGGTACATATGAGAAAAATAGCAAATGACTTGGAAAGAAAGACGTGTCATTGATGGTATGAGAAAGCTAGGAAACTTATGCGTAGGCCACTAGGCGCACTGACTGCTGTGATATGACTTTAGCTGTTGAAATGGCGTTAAACTCAAATACAATCAACCATTCAATCAATATGGCATAAATACTTAACAGGTCCCTTTTACTCTTTACCAAACGACAAAATTTTAGACTAGTCCAAATTGAAAGTATTTGAAAGCGATAAAATGAATGTGAATCAAAAACTGAAATTTCATTTGGAAATGGTAGAAAACATTGTAGGAAAAGGAAAAAATGCTAAGGTAGAAAAAATTGTGGGAAAAGGAGAAAATGCTGGTTACCAGCATTTTCTCCTTTTCTCACAATGTTTTCAAAAGTTTTCTTTTTCAGGGTTGTTAAAAGTCGGGATTGTGTGGTAAAGAGTTGAAATGGCTGGAAACGCGTGAAAACGGACTTTCCAACATTTGCGTAAAATGTCGTCTCGGATCAGCCCGTGCAGACTGCGCAGGCTAATCCGAGACGGCACTTTACGACTAGATCGAATTTTATGCTACATTAGATTCGTGCAAAACAGAAAATTGTATAAAAACGGAAAGTGCAGTTTTGGATTAGCTTGCGCAAACTGTGCCGGCTAATCCGAGCCGACACTTTACGCACATATATCCTCTTTTCGTGATTTGCAGACCAAATATACAAGTGTTTAAAAAAAAAAAAGAATATGGGAAGCCAAGGAAGCAGAGGGTGCTTTTGGCACGATAGTTCTCCATTTTCCATGAGCTCAAGATCCGCTGACAACTTTGTGTAAACAGAAAACTCAATTCGGATCCCATCAAAGTGGGCCGAATATGCAAAACTATGTAAACATTATAACCGCTTGTTTATTCAATCTCAGTGAAATATAACTGAGAAATTTTTCCAAGAATCTAAATCATTGATCTTCCTATATCCAAAATGCACCCAGATTTTCTTCCATTTTTTTTCCTTTTACCTTCCTCATCTTCTTTAAGAAGCAAGCTCGAAATCAGTGTGGAGCAGGGCAAAAGCTAAGGCAACATAAGATTTTTATCCATAATTTCATTCTGACCTTGACCTTTGGTCACTTAAACCTTTAGGTAACCTGGGTCTGTATACACCAACCATTCTCAAGAACGTTCTTAGTCTTATTCTTCAAGACTTTCTGACTGTGAAAGTAATAGAACATCTGATGGTTTAGCCAATCTGATTTTCTGTTACTTTCACAATGACGAAATTCTGAAGAATAAGACTAAGGGTGTATTCCTTTAACATGTTCAGGTACAATGTTCTGTGTTCTGGAATACTGTTCTGGAACGTGCGAAAGGAATATTTCAGAACACAATACACTGTTTCGGAAGTATGTGCTGAATGAAGCACGTTTGGAACATTATTCTAAAAGATATCGAAAGGAAAGTACATTGACATGATGACTGTTGCAAGAGCTACTACCTTAGCTGTGTTAGTACAGAGTATGATTAGCTGCAGGGAGAGAGTAGAGGCTAGTCTACTATGCCCCTATCTATGGCATTCATATCGTAAAAAAGGACAATTGCAAATTTTGCCATGAAGAGTTGTCCGTCTTTCAGCCATCTTGAATCACCTAGCAAACCGTTCAGCAGGTGCGCTACATTCGATTGGATTAGAACAGTCAGAACATGTTCTGAAGAACACGGCACTGTGTTTTGAAATATTCCATTGACCTAGAACATGTTCAGAGTGTTCGGAGTAGCGAAAGGAATACATCCTAAGAATATTCTTGAGAATGGTTGATGAATACGGAACCAGGTGTCCTAAAATTTCTTACTTCATGACCATGAAGAGGACTTATAAATACATGTATAATTGAAAAAAACACATCAAACTTTGGACAACAAGGAATTTAATTACACGCGAGACATAAGGCACCAATGAAACCGTACAAGAACCCGTGAAATCAATTATGATCAGTATCAGCGGCCATGAAGTGTTTTCAGAGTATTTTAAAACATGCAAATGAATTTAATGGCATCCAGAAACAGTGTGATAAACATGAGCTATGCTCTGACAAAAGGAAGCTTTATGCATTTCTGTGATCCATGATACAAGGGAGTCATCACATAATTATGGATCCACAAAGCCTATATGTGACACATCACGCAAAAAGGGACCATCTGGGAATTCTGTACATCAATTAGATGAAAACAGATCAACGATAGAGCAGGTCAGTTTAAGCCGATAATTCAACAATCACTGTATAACAAGGTGCACTGATCACTTATCATACAGAAAATGTCATGTAAGCGAAAAGTCTTAACTCTAGTCAGCCTGCGCAATTCGCGCAGTTTGACCTTAGCTTACACTTTTCGCAGATCCGAGAAGGTCCATTTTTGCGTGATGGGTCACATTTTCTTTAACAACTACTTGAACCACGAGGTATAATGGTCCTTTGACATGCAGAGAATTTATCAAACCCAAAATATATCGGGCGAGATCAGCCTGCGTGGACTGCACAGGCTGACCTGAGTCTATGATTTTTGCTGCTACATTTTAAGCCCCTGTTCCACAGAATAAGTCTCACATAAAGCCTTTAACCCATTACCACACAATCCCTACTTTTGACGCCCCTGAGAAACAAGCCTTTGGAAAACACTGTGGGAAAAGGAGAAAATGCTGGTAACCAGCATTTTCTCCTTTTCCCACAGTGTTTTCTACCCTTCCCTGAACAAATCTCAATTTTTCAGTCACCTTTATTTCGTCGTCTGCAAATGCTTTGAATTTAGACCAGTCTAAAATTTTCTCGTGTAGTAAAGAGTTAAGGGGGCTATTTGAATTGTTAAAATCTTACAAAACTTTAAGAAACAAAAGATCCATTACTGAATTAATCAATGCGAAACTTGAAACCCATCATTAAAGAAGGGAAACAAATATACGTAAAAACACTTTTCAGTTTTAAATCCTTTATGAGCCACGTAGCCTCTAAGGTGTTTTTTTTTTTATTTGCTCGATAGAAATTTAAGATGGCTTGTGGGAAATGTCACATGGTTAATAATATGTATGTGGTGGTAGTTATAAGTAATTAATGATAAGATATTTCGCATTTCAGCAACAAAATTAATATATCCACCTCCCATTCAAACTCTACAAACAAACAACCTGAAAAGCAAAGACGGGCTTGTAGATACAGGTATCCTATTGGGTGCTGTGTTTATTTTAACTGATACAGGGTATTTTTGCGGCCAGAGGGCATCAAAATCAGATTGCTGTGAACATACATAAAAAATTAGTTAAACAGTTGCCAGGTCGCTTTATTTTTTGTTTACGCTTATACCTGAATATTTAATTATCATTTTACTCACCATGGACCAACCCTTAGACCGACCTTTGGACCGATAGTTCGGCATCTTCACAATAACATTAACCCTTTACCACACAATCCCGACTTAAACGACTCAGAGAGAGAGGCCTTTTGAAAACATTGTGGGAAAAGGAGAAAATGCTGGTAACCAGCATTTTCTCCTTTTCCCACAAAATTTTCTACCATTCCCATAGCAAATTTCAAATTTTCAATCTCTTTTATTTTGTCGTCTGCTAATACATGTACTTTCAATTTAGACCAGTCTTCGTTTGGTAAAGGGTTAAATGGAAATGGTACGATTTAAATTTGAAAGCATTTAACCCATTACCACACAATCCCTACTTTTGACACCCCTGAGAAAGAAGCCTTTTGAAAACACTGTGGGAAAAGGAGAAAATGCTGGTGACCAGCATTTTCTTCTTTTCCAACAGTGTTTTCCACCCTTCCCAGAACAAATTTCAATTTTTCAGTACTTTTATTTTGTCATCTGCAAATGCTTTCAATTTGGACCAGTCTAAAATTTTCCTGTGTGGTAAAGAGTTTAACACCTGCGTTTTTTACTTTTGGTCGCTGATGGACATTTGTGATAAGCAGTACTTGCAGCCCATCTTTTTCCCAAAATGTGCTTTATAACTTTCATCAAACCTATCCTGTATGGAGGAAAATTGCTGCGACAATACTGTAGAAAAAGGAGAAAATGGATATTCTCATTATATTCTCCATTTTCAAGAATGCTGTTTTCTAAATCAGAGACAGCTTGTTTTTTTCTTTTTTATCATCTAGGTCATATCTAAGTTGTCGTCTGCAAATGCTTTAAAATATGGATGAATTAAAATTCTATCGTTTAGATAGAGTGTTAATTAACTATTTCTGATCTCGGAGGCATTGTCTATCAGTCTTGAAAATGTAATAACGCTATAACCTCTCAAGCTACATTTAGACCCGCCCACAAAACTGACATAAATGGAACATGAATTCAGTACACTAGAAATGTATTAATTGTATACTGAAAATGAATTCAGTACACGTAAAATTTATGAACTGTACGGAAAAAAATCTTATCACTCTCTCAACACAAAGTTCGAGACTTATTATGAGAGAGTATATATGGAGTGCAACACGCGAAAAGGGTCATTCGGACATTTGCGTAAAGTGTCGTCTCTGATCAGCGTATGCACTCCACACAGGCTAATCCGAAACGACACTTTCCGATTTTATGTGATTTTCTGTTTTACGCAAGTCTACTGTAACACAAAATCTAATGTAGTCGTAAAGTGCCGTCTCGGATTAGCCTGCGCGGACTGCGCAGGCTAATCCGGGACGTCACTTTACGCAAATGTCCGAATGCACCTTTTCGCGTGTTGCACTCCATATGCAGATGAATAATAACGTGGGGCTGAAAACACGAAATATGTCTTTCAAAGCAGAAAACATTGTTGGAAAAGAAGAAAATACTGGTATAACCATCATTTTCTTCTTTTTCCACAATGATTTGAAAAAGTCCCTTTCGTCACTGTCATTTTAAAACACGGGATCGTGGTAAAGAGTTGAAAAGGATATACCTGAATGTATTAACCCATTACCACACAATCCATACTTTCACAACCCTTAGAAAGAAGCCTTAGAAAGCACCGTTGGAAAAGAAGAAAATGCTGGTGACCAGCATTTTCTTCTTTTCCCACTGTGTTTTCTACTCTTCACAAAGCGAATTTCAAAATTTCAGTCACTTTTTTTTTTGTCCTTTGCAAATGCTTTCGATTAGGACAAGCCTAAATTATTGTCGTTTGGCATTGAGTTAAGCAAATGAACGATTTCTCGTTCGACTTTGAAAGAGACGTTATACCTATGTATTTGACATGTGCTAGGGACCGCAGGTTTCTTCCTACAGGACACCTCGCGTCCTGCAGATTATTTCCCTTTTTAGCAGAACATAACAGCACATATGTTTATTAATGATCTATACACAAGATACGTCGTTAATTATACAAATTTAATATACCAAATATACAGTTTCACATAGGTCAAAGCAAGGAAAAGACTATAGTAGCAATACAAACATGCATGCCTTACCGCCTTTGACCACGTGAAGTGGCCACTCGGCTGTTTTCAAAGTAAACGTCGATCTTTTTTCGTTACTCCGATCACTTTGACGTAGTCGCTTACGTCGTCTACGTTGTTTACGTCGTCGTTGTGTAAAACTTTTGACCTTGTGTAATATCTGTTATTTCCAAAGATATTTACGTCAGACTCGTACATGTTGTTTACTATCAAAATGCGAAACGGGGAATCGATCCAACGAGGGCAGATATCTGTCGAATTATTGTTAACACAGTTACGGGCCCTTTTCGACTTAAAACGTTCTTTTGAAGTCAAGCAACTGCAGCCTTTCATTGGCACAAGCATGCAGTATTCTGATCTCACATTGCAGTAAACGACTTCTGAAGACATTATGGCATAAGGATGAAAACCTTACCAATACTTCTATCTCTTTCTACTACATTGAAAGATTAATCCTGCTGTTTATTTGTTTGTTTGTTTGGGTCAATACATACAATCATGTTACAAGTCTTCCGGTGCAAAAAAGATTTATCCTCTACTATAAAATTCGCTGTTTAGCGACCCCGAAGGTGAACGCTTCTAAAAGAGTCTTAAAAAACATTGTGGGGAAAGGAAAACAGAAGAGCACTATTTTGAAAATATTTACCAGCATTTTCTCTTTTTCCCATATTATTTTTTTATCTTTCCAACCAGAAATATCAGATTTTTGAAATCTTCTTAAGTGCAAATCTTCGATGTTGGACTCGTCTAATGTTGTTTGTCTGTTAACCCTATCAGAATGCTGAGAGCGGCTCGAGTACGTAGATCAAGCCAGTCCGCAGTGTGGTCTTGGATCTACTCTGTCCATACAGAGATTTTTTCCCTCAGAAATACCATGGAAATAGGAAAATTTCGGTGTTTGCCAATAGCTTGAAAGTTTTATTATTTCAACTATTTAGCAGGGTATGGAGTAAAAAGATACAAAAAAGTAGATCTGATGCAATAAACTGAAGACAAGGAAAAAAAGTTCTGTAACTTCTTTGTAAGACAATTCACTTACCTTTTTCGTTGACAGAGGAATGTCCGTTTCACAATAAGAATTAAATATACTTAAAATCCAAACACGAATAAAACATTCCCAATGTCAGCAAATATACATATAGGAAACAGGAAATACCCAATCAGAAAGTATACGTTAGCTTTTTACGGAAATAAAGCACAAATATTTCTGCGTCGTTCTATCTGCTTCCGCCAAGTCGGGCGGGAAAAATCGGAATATCTTTGTCGAACATGCTGCACGCGGCAAGCGATCACTGAACAACTTTCAAACGAAGGACAGTATTGATTATCTTCTTCCTCCGTCTCAGACGAGTTTTTTTGTCTTGTACCAGACGGCTTTTAAGAACATTGTGGCAGAATCTGATATTGCTAAAGGGGGGCTCTGAAATGCCTTGCCAGTGGACACTACCACTGTAGGAAGGATATATAGGACCTGACCTGACATGAGTGGGTTTTTCTGATAAAATTTTATTAAACGAGTCTACTACAAATGTTATTAAGCGAGCCTTTGGCGAGCTTAATAATATTTTTTGTGGACGAGTTTAAAAAAAAAAATCCTCAAAAGCCAACGTGTGTCAGATTCTTTTTTTATCACATAACGACAGTCTATACAGTGTTGAAATAGGCATACATGTATGTGTAGTGAAATTTACATTAAACCTATGCGCTTCTTTGACAGGTACATTACGAACGAAACTTAGTTCCTAAGAAACTTGCATATATTGATTTTGTTTTGAATCTAAAAGTGATTAGATTCACAAGTTTGATGATTGCGACAGGATTCATTCCTCTCCCACCGCTGATGATTGTTTCGACGATGGTTATGTGGGAAAGCAGCCAGTGGCTTGGAAGACAATTGTGCGGAGTACTGGTAAAAGACTCCAAAAAAGCATGGATAGATGCACTGGCCGCCGCGATATAACTGAAATAATGTTGAAAACGGCGTTAAATAAAATACAATCAACCAATTAATTTTTTAGTAGGATAAGGGTAAAAATACAAATAGACAGACATGGTAGGAATACTGTACCACACGAGCCTAGTAAATGTTGTGTAGAAACTGACTTAGAAGATGAATACCATTTCATGCCCCTGTGTTGCACTGAGAAAAAGAAGTATATCAAATTTAGCTATAACTTACAAATATCTGTGTTCATATATGGAGTGCAACACGCGAAAAGGTGCATTCGGACATTTGCGTAAAGTGTCGTCCCGGATTAGCCTGCGCAGTCCGCGCTGGCTAATCCGAAACGGCACTTTCCGATTTTATGTGATTTTCTCTTTTACGTAAGTCTATTGTTGCACAAAATCTAATGTGGTCGTAAAGTGCCGTCACGGATTAGCCTGCGCGGACTGCGCAGGCTAATCCGGGACGACACTTTACGCAAATGTCCGAATGTACCTTTTCGCGTGTTGCACTCCAATTATCATAGTCTTTAATGTTGTAAATTTATTAAGGAAGCACTGACTCACAGAAATAGTACCTTAAAAAAAGATCTTGTAAAGTTTACATCACCCGATTTTTTTACTTTTGTCAAACAAGCCAAATACGATACAGATCTGGAACTATACTAACATATATTTCTATATAATTTTTTACTAGTGTGTATGTCTATTTTCCCCTATTTTTATTGTATAATTTGTATTCTTTGAAACAATAAATACAAGTGCAAAATCTCAGTTCAACACTCTTACTGACCAAGCTCCTGGGCTCGGCAATGCAATGGCTGCCAAAAATCGTTAACAATTTGGCAAAACAAAGTGCCTATGTTAAGTGCATTATACAAAAAACAAAGTCTATGTTCAAAGGGGAAGAAAATTTCTTGAACGCTTATGAGCAGACATCGGATAATTGTTCTTCAAAGTCTACAGTTTCTTGTTAATAACAGTGTTTCAAAACAATAGCAGTAAAATAGGGGGAGGAGACTGCAACACAAGATACCGTTGTTACGTGCATTGAGCACTGCAAATGTCATAGTTCAAGGGAAGAAAGTTCTTGCAAGCTCGGAAAATTGATATTGCAAATCTATAGTTTTGGGTAAAACTTTTACCACACAGTAAGGGCTATTTCAGATATTTTCTAAGGTAAAGCTCAAAATGACAAATTATAGTGTCCATTTCACGCTCAGCGACCACCCCTTCAAGGTGTGATCTCTATGTACTATACAAGTTTGGGTTACTCATTAATTATCGTATAAGTACTATCTCCTTCTTTTCTCAGTATTTTTGTAAAACGGTAGAACTTGGCTTTTGTTATATTCCATGGGGTTGTTACTGTACACATCACATGACCACAGGTATGGTAAAATCATATACATGTATAATATTACAAGATACATGTATATGTATACGTAATAAAGTATGTCTATGTCTATGTCTATGGTAAAACTTTTACCACACAATTCTTAATCTTTACATCTCTGAGGTAAAAGGCTTTAAAAGCATCCTGTACAAAAAGGAGAAAATCGGCGGTTTACTTCAAAAACCTCGTAACTACAGCTTGAAACAAGCTGTAGTTACGATGTTTCTGAAGCAAACCGAAGAAATGTTGGTCACTAGCATTTTGTCCTTTTCCAACAACATGGTTTACCGAATCATATATTTGGATAAGACTTAATTTAAGTCGTGTTGTAAAGTGCTGACAGCTTCACGCTGTTTTAAAATAATGGAAGCAAACTTATGATAAAGACATTGGAAAACAAAATACTGTTGTATTGTGCACCAGGAATGTCCAAGTTTAAAGAAAGATAATTCTTGAGCACTTTTGAGCAGGTAGCGGAAAATTTAATTTCGTACATCAAGAGTTTCTGCTCAATAGTTACAAAGAGTTTCAAAACGATGGAGGCAAAACTGACACAGGAGAATATATCACAAAATATCATTGTCGAGCGCATTATGCACAAAAATGTGACCCATCACGCAAAAAGGGAACTTCTGGGAACTGCGAAAAGTGTAAACCCTGGTCAACCTATGCGAATTGCACAGGCTGACCAGGGTTGACACTTTTCGCTTTAATGAAATTTTCTATATGTACTCATTGTACCTTGTTATACTTGTTATACAATCATATTTTGATGATCAACTTTAAATTACCTGCACTATCGTGATTTATTCCAGTTCGCCCCTTCCCAATGTGTCCCATTCAATTGTGCCCCAAAATTCATTCCAATTTCGCCCCTTCCTGTTTTGCTCCTTTGTAATTTGACCCTTCCCTCTTCGTCCCTTTCCTATTTAGCCCCTTTTCCATTTCGCCCCTTTCATATTTTGCTACTTTCCTATTTCGCCACTTTCCCATTTCGTCTCTTATTCCCTTTGGTAACTTTCTCATTTGGCTCCTTTACCAGTTCGCCCATTTCCTTTTTGGCCCCTTCTCAAATCGCCCCTTTTCTCGTTTGGCCCCTTCCGAATTCGCCCCTTTCCGTGAATTTCACTAAACAAGTGATTTAATCTGATAATTGTACTTATTCAACTGAACTGGACTATTTGGTCGAATCTGCAATCAGAGAATGGGTGAGCTGAGGTGGCCCACAAGCACATGGAAGGCTAGCGGACATCATAGAGAATGAAAATGAGCTCATTCAAACAAGCCGGGGAGAAAAAAGCCTGGTTATTGACCAGAAATTCCAATTCCGCATCCACATTCACCAAGGTGAAAACTCTAGTATACTAGAGAAACGTCCTCCTCCCACAACAACATAGAACTTCTACTGAGCGAGGAAATTTTTTGTCGGTCACCCTGTTCAATATAGGACTCTAGATACACAAGATATTGAACTTAACAAGGGCCTCACGAAAATAAAACAAATGTTTAGCGTCCCTCCTACTCTGTAAAGCCTTTTGCATGGTACAATTTTTCATAATGCATTTCCTAACAATATTTCTTTTTAAAAATCGCCATTTTTTTAATTCGATAATTTTTTATGCATTTTTCATTTGACTTGGATCAGTATTCTTGCCTTAAGCTACTTAAAACGAAGAAGAAAACTTCTCTTCCTGACCCAAAAATAGAAGTTGCCACACGGTAAATATTGTTTTTATTATGTAGCATAATGGAACAAGGGCAAAATGGGAAATGGGCGAAACAGAAAAAGGGTAAAATGGGAAAAGGGTGAAACAGAAAAGGGGCGAAATCGGAGGGGGTGAATCAAGAAGGGGCCAGATGGGAAGGAGGCGACTTGAAAGAGGGGCGACACAAGAAAGGAGCGAAGTGGGAAAGGGGCAAATTGATAAGGGGCGAAATGAGAAAGGGGCAATATGGCACAGGAACAAAACGGGAAAAATTTGGGGCAGAATTAAATAGTTGTTTTCACTGAAGAATGAATACGAAAACATTGTTTAAAAAAAAAAGGAAATGTTCATCACGTGCAATTTCTCCTTTAGTCTCAAAGTTTTTAAAAGCTGTCCACAGCAAGACGCAAAAAAATGAGATCCGTCTGCAGAAAGGCAAATGAGTTAAAGTAATTACAGTTTGAATGTAAAACTAATCACCTACGTAAAGCCAATTCCCACCAATTACTTTCAGATGGGTGAAGAAAGTAATTTCTGAGCACTGCAATAATTATGTATAGACCTGCATGTAACATGTGTAAAGGTTTCATAAAGGTTTAGTTCAAACATCTGATGCTTGACCTATTTCTTCCATTATACATGACATATTTCATATCAGTGGCATATACCTGCCTGTACGCAAAAACATTGTTGCGCAAACTTTTCAGAATAAAAAAAAAGGTGTGTAAATTTTTAGTAATAAAACGATTTTTCTCCCAAACTACTTTACTGCATATAGAAAATTCCAAAAAAAAAAATTGTTTGTCAAACAATCGTGTGTCCTATCGGTCAATAGTGATGAATTTTACCTGCGATCTGCATCTTGATGTGACTGACTCTTGATCCTAGTACATCGTCACGTCAAGATGAATCAAGGGAAATATTTTTAAAAAATTCGTAAGAGGATTTAATATGGTCTTCAGCTCAAAGTCCGCGAAGGCTGACCCATGACGGCACTGTACGACTACATTATAGCAGACTTACAGAAAATTACATAAGAACGGAGAGTGTAGTTTCGGATTATTCTGCGTGGAATGCACAGACTAATCTGAGACGACACCAAATGGCCTGCAATACAGGAAAAGGGGCATTCGGACATTTGCGTAAAGCGTCGTCTCGGATCAGCCTGCGCAGTCCGCGCAGGCTAATCCGAGACGACACTTTACGTTTTTATGTAATTTTCTGTTTCACACAAGTCTTCTGTAGCACAAAATCTAATGTAGTCGTGAAGTGCCGTCTCGGATTAGCCTGCGCGGACTGCGCAGGCTGATCCGAGACGACACTTTACGCAAATGTCCGAATGCCCCTTTTCCCATGTTGCAATCCAATTATGCAAACGTCCGACTACCCCTTTTTGCGTGTTGCAAGTCAAATATTATAAGGCGGACACAAAATTAATAATAAATGGACAAACGACCAGTTATACTAGTATCCCTTGACACGAAGGGGAAGTGTTGTTGCAGTTGTTTTTTGCAAGTAATTCCTCTATTGTAGCTATTTACTAAAAGTGTTATTGAAAATGCTCTGTTTTGATCTGAGACAGGCTTTTCGCATACCAAGTTGCAAGCTTGTACACGAACGTAACCTACAAAACGGAAGAATTTCACCTTGTAGGCGTATTTAACTCTTCCTTGACCCCTGGCAAAAATACTGACTTTTTCTTTTTGCGGACGGCACAGTGCGTGCAGTCTAATCTTAACTCTATACAAACGCTTGTTTAGTCAAGCGTTTGAAAGAAAATGAGTCGCAGAGGGTTATTTTATCAACGGTAAAAAGAAGTTGTAACTTGTATGTATGGCACCAATAGAGCTACAAGTAAACACTAATTTGTACAGAGACTGTGCGAGCAATTGCTGAAGCTTTTATCTGTACAATCACGATCAAGTATTATTTACTGTTCCAGATAGAGATTCGTTTATAATCTTTTTCAGCAAAGTTTATTTTTAAATATCAGGAATTTCATTTGATATGGGCCGTGCTTTGAGGAAGGGAGATATAATTCTTAGTAATATTCTCAATAATTGTCTAAATTTCCAAATACCGCCATTTCTGATTGGCTTAACCAAATTGTTAAGCCAGAAAGAAATTGTTACTTTCTACATTAGGACTAAGACTATTGATTACAATATTTGCTAAATACCGCCCCTGATTAAGTTTGATTCGATTTTCTCCTCTGAAAAATTTTCAAACGATGAATTTACTTGCAGATTCTTCAATTGTCTTTATTAGTTTAAACATATTTATTTTACATCGATTGAGAAACAACTTCTTACAACTTGTACTAATCTCTCTCGATTCTGCTTCCTAGGAACTACACCAGTACTCTCGCCGAACGTGTTGGCCAATGAGAAATCCTAAAGTCAATTTTCTTTTTTTCAAAGATTTTATGTTTTAATTGATGCATCATTATCATTAGTTAAAAAGCTTAAAACAGTGAACATTGTTATTTCAAAAGTACTCATTCTTATAAACTTGGATTGAAAAAGAATCCTTCGTCATTGGCTACACCAAGTGGGGAATAGTTCTGTCAACTGGCATTAACAGTCATTGGAACTGCCTGGTTCCTATCTTTGTCATGACTGCTTACAATCGTTACTACGGCTGGTTCCCTAGAGGGACATACTATTGAAGGATATCGGAAGTCCTTTGAGACAGCTTGGTGTTCTGTTATTCATTTGTAAAATAAAGTCTAATTAGATTAATTACATTGCAGAGGCTGAGTACATATATTGTCAATAGGTATAGAGGTCATAGCTATAGACGTCATTCCTCAAATTGATACTTCAGTGACAAGGGAGATAACAAAGTTGTAGCGCCTCATCGAACTCCTCCACTTTTCTATTATGCCTCTTAACGCTATACACTCAGCAACACTTTTAACCGTATACTTTTGTTTCTCCTGCAAATTTGACCAAGTAATAGACAGGTAAATGAAACAAGTTGTAACACGTCGTCGGTTTACCTCAAAACCCTCGTAACTACAGCTTGTTTCAAGCTGTAATTACGAGGTTTTTGAAGAAAACCAACGATACATCTGGACGTTGGCCAAGGAATTGCAATAGAACGATTCTCAATTTTGCCGACAGAAGGCATCTCTTTTCCAAAACAGGAAAACACATTATTTGCCCATGCGTGGTATCCATCAGCCAAAATCAGGTTAGAAAGAGAAGCATGCAGTTCTTCAATTTTGTCAACGATAAGGAAAAACATGATTTTCTTCACAAAAAGTGTAAACTGAGAGAAGGGGCGTGAAGTTTTCGATAGAATGATTTTTAGCTCCACTGGCCGAAGGCCAGCGAGCTGTTGTCATGGCGTTGTGTCCGTTGTGCGTCCGTCCGTCCGTCCGTTCGTTCGTTCGTTCGTTCGTTCGTCCGTTCGTCCGTGCGTGCGTCCGTAAACTTTTTCTTTAAAAAACTTCTCAGAAACTATTGACTGGATTTTTATCAAATTTCACAGGAATGCTCCTTAGGTAGTCCTCTTTCAAATTCCTTCAAATAATTGTGTTCCATGAATAATTCTGGTTGTCATGGCAACCAAAGTAAAAAGCCTTTAAAAATCTTCTTCTCCCAAACGGCTAATTGGATAGCATTATTTTTTTGAAGGAATGTTCCTTAGATAGAGGTCTACAGAATTCCTTAAAAAAAAAGATCCGTCAAAAACATGGCTTTTATGGAAGACTCATTTTCCTTTTATGGTATAAAGTAAAATCTTTGAAAAATTTCTTCTTTCAAACTACTTGTTTTGATTTCATTGTTGTATAACAGGTTAGTTCCTATGGTGGTAAGTCTTTACCATACAATCCTGACTTTTAACCATCCTAAAGAAGAAGTTTTTGGAAAACACTCTTGGAGAAGGAGAAAATGCTGTTGATCAGCATTTTCTCCTTTTCTCCTTTTCCCTCTGTGTTTTCTACTCTATCAAAGAGAGAAATCATCATTTCATCAATGTTTAATTTGTTGTATGCAAATGCTTTCAGTTTGGTCACATCCCAAATTTTGTCGTTTGGTAAAGAGTTAAAGATGTTTGCTTTACATAATCTATAATCCTTTTCATATAAAACAAGAGAACCTCTGCACTTTGATTAGTTCTGGTAAAGGTTTCTTGACCTACTGGTAACCTGATACAAAGAGGGACAGGGCTTTACTGTTGTGATAAGGCATTTTGTTATCCAATCAAACTGATCCCTGACAAAGAAGACTTTAGAAAACATTGTGGGAAAAGGAGAAAATGCTGCCCTCTACAAAGCAACTTCCAAATTTTCAGTCACTTTTATTTTTTCATCTACAAATGTTTTCCATTTGGACAACTCTAAAATGTTGTCGTTTGGTAATGAGTTAACTATAACCAGAAGACAATTTTTTTATAACTGGCCATAATTGAAAGATGTTGCAGACAACATAATAAATATTCAAATTAGTAAAACTTGTATCAAAAAGGGTAGAAATTATTGTGTAAAACTAAGAAAATGCAGGTTACTTTTATTTTCTTCTTTTCTCACAATTTTTTTCATAGCTTTTTTTTCTTTAAAGACCTAAAATGCTGGAATGAATGGTAATTGCTAAAAACTTCTCTTCACCGTTACAGAAAAATCAGGCCTGTGGAGCGATACAGGCGCTCAAGCGCCTCTAGTTCAATTTTAAATTAGAGCTAAGTGAATGAATGTTTATACGTTCCTTTCAAAAGAAATAACAAGAGCTTCGCAAAGCGGCGCATATACGCCCGAAGGGGCTTGTCAGTGAAATGAGTAGAAATGACGGAAGGGCCATGAATGAAGAGTAGTTAATCTCCATGATATGTGAAAAGTATTAAAGGGCAATAGCTAAAAAAAGAAGGGTGGCACAGTTACAATTTTGTGAATTGCTGTTCTCAAAAAGGACTTCTATCAGTTTTGAAAGGTTCAAGATCATAGCTTTTATATTTTAGAAATTATGGCCCAGACGAAAATTCAAAGAGAAAAACTAACAAAGGGCAATAACTAAAAAAGAAGGATGGCAGAGTTATGCTTCTTGTGTAGTGCACTTCTTCATAATGTTTTCTATTAGTCTTTGAAGTTTCAAGATGATAGGTTTTAAAGTTTGGGAGTTATGGCCTGGACAAAAATTCAAACTGAAAATTAACAAAGGGCAATAACTACAAAAATAAAGGTCACAGAGTTATGTTTCTTGTGCAATGCACTTCTCCATAATGTGTTCTATCAGTGTATGAAGTTGCAAGTTATTAGCTTTTGTAGTTTAAAAGTTATGGCCTGGACAAAAATTCAAACTGAAAATTAACAAAAGGCAATAACTCAAAAAATAAAAGTGGCAGAGTTATGGTTCATATGCGATGCACTTCTCCACAATGTGTTCTATCAGTGTATTAAATTCCAAGTTAATAGGTTTTATAGTTTAGAAGTTATGTCCTAGACAAAAATTCAAACTGAAAATTAACAAAGGGCAATAACTACAAAAATAAATGTCACAGAGTTATGGTTCTTGTGCAAAGCACTTCTCCATAATATGTTCTATCAGTGTATGAAGTTGCAAGTTATTAGCTTTTATACTTTGGAAGTTATGGCCTGGGCAACAAAGGGCAATAACCGAAAAAATAAAAGTGGCAGAGTTATGTTTCATGTGCACTGCACTTCTCCATAATGTGTTCTATCAATGTATGTAGTTTCAATTTGATACCTTTTATGGTATGAAAGTTATGGCCTGAACAAAAATTCAAAGTGAAAAGTTGGTTATTTCAGAAATCAAGGGCAGATAATTTTGGAACGCAAACAGCGATCAAAATTCTAAGACCCAGGTGCACAACTAGACATGATGGAGATTCATTGTGGCAAGTTTCAAATAATTCCGATGAAAACTGTGGGAGAAGTTGCGCACACAAGAAATTGCTAACGGACGGACGGACAGACAGACGGACGGACGGACGGACGACCGGGAGTATAACATAATACGACCCTTCGGGCGTATAAAAAATAAAAAATGAAACAGGCTGGGGTTGGTATTCATACGGGTCAATTATTCTCCAAAAAAGTAAAACAAGATGAACGCGGTTTTTTTCCTGGACAGACAATGCAAGAAAAAGTCAACGGGGAATTCCAGTTTAAAAGTTGTTTTTGATTGTATATACGTACAGTGTGCATGGAAGTCCATCTTTTGGTTGGTCTATCAGTCATTTAGTAGATAAGTAGCAAGGTAATTCAATTGTTCAAAAGATACCAAGGAAGCTCACAATGTCGGTCAGCAAGATAGGTGGGTATAGGCCACTTAATCCACCCGTTCCTCGATCAAGAACTAGTTGTGACATAAGATCTTCAGACTTAGGCCACGTGTAGATTACCCTGACAGACTTTAAGGATAAATAAGTCAAATGTCAAGGTCACAGAGACCTTCAGCAATGTTAATTACAACCTTTGCAAGACAATAAAAGGACAAAATTTCAACTTCTGTCCTTCAAAACTCTCTGTGAATTTTTAAATAAAGCTGTGAACTAGAAAATCGCCATTTAATTTCCTTTTTTTTTTCTCATCATTAAGTTATCATCACTTGATGTTAGCTTGACGAGCCTACAAAGGCACTGTACTATTATTATTAGACCCTTATTCATTATATTAGCCTGTTCACCTCGAAAGAGAAAGTTTCTCACGAACAAAATCATAGGTCTGCGAATCTCGGTGATTTTCTATCTGTTTAAACAAAGACACCTCCCTAAATTGATAAAAGCTATGTTCTAAATTAAAAGGGTATAACGCTACACCTTGATGCGTTATACGGAGCAAGTCATCACACAAAAATGGATCTATAAACACCACATTTTTGTGGCAAATTATGAGGTAGAATGATCCATAAGATCCATTTGGAATAACAATGGACTGGATTTAGGGACAGACGTATCCTTTACTATGCAGAAATTTGCAAAATACGTAGCAAAACGTATCGAGCCATGTTAGCCTGAGTGAACTGCGCAGGCTGACATAGTTCAATACTTTTTGCAGATCCTTCAAGCTTCTCATTTTACATATCAATGCTCATATCTAAATGGAGAGTCTTTTTCTTTCTCAGTAAGCGGCTTTTTTCACCTCTGTAAAATCAATTTGAAAATTCTTTGATAAAATGAGACTGGAGGGATGTGTTACGAGAAACCACTAGCTCCTTCATACATGGCTTCATCCTGGTGTCAGGTGTGTAGTTTTCATATATATATTTATTTAGCATATCCGAGGCTGTGTCTTTACAGTTCTTTGTCCAAAGGTATTCCCATGTAACTAGCACTACCAACGGTTATGGAAATAGGACATTTTAATAAAAGGCAGCCACAGACAGCCAAGGCCTACATCTCAAAATTCGAAAAAAGTTATCTTCGAGAAAAGGATTTTTTTCTGAAAGCTTTTAACGTCTTAGTTTCCCCACAAATACGACTTTTGAGATGCGCTTTATTCAATTAATCCTTTCCCAAAATATCTCGAGTTTTGACAAAACTTCAGAAATGAAAATTTTTGGAAACATTGTGGGAAAAGGAGAAAATGCTGGTAACCAGCATTTTCTCCTTTTCCCACAATTGTTTTCCTTTTTTTCCCAACAAACTCACCATTTGAGCTACATATTATTTGTCGTCTGCAAACGTCTTTCAATTTGGACAAATCTTGGATATTATCGTTTTGGTAAGCGTTCAAAAACCATGATATAAAACAATCAGACACAGAAAACGAAATTAATACTTTTCCTGTACAAGCACACCTTTTACACCCAGACATTTGACATCTCTTCCAAAAAAAATCAAAGTACTGAAAGTACTCATGGAAGTCGATTTTAGAATTAGATTGAGTAAATGAAGAAATCGTTCCCCCTGGTCTGAAGGTGCGTTCAATTTGGATGTGACCAAAAGTTTCTCATCATGTGCAGAGTGAAATAGTCAACAAAACTCAATACTATTTAAGGTGAAACAGTTAAACAAAAAGAAGAACAGAAACAAAGCTTCTTTTTTTTTTCCAATTTAATTTGAAAGAAGTATCATCTTCTAGTAACATGAATCGAGTAACACAACAAAATGAATATTATGTAAAGGTAGTTGAAACAAGTAAACAGTATATTTGTGAATAAACACCTCAATCTCAAGCAGGACATGTCAATACCCTTTCGCACACAATGACGACTTTTGACTACTCTTGGAGAGAAGCAGCTCGAAAATATTGTGGCAAAAGTAAAAAACAATTGAATACTAAGTGTTACATTCTTGTCGCAGTGCTTTGTCTCAATTCAGACCTGTCAAAAAGGCTCGCAAAAAGACCAGGAAGTTTAACTTTGAACTGCATAAAAAAGAAAATGTGGCTTTTATTGCATAATATTTCAAGGGACCAAAACAAAAATCTCATATTTTTCTTATATTTTCGAAACATCAAAATAAGTAATAATAGCTTGTAAAGATCTGTCTGATATCTTTTTAATTGTATGCCCTTGTTGTATGATGAACATTGAAAGTATATTTTAATACTTCAGCTAGAGTATATTCTCATACTGTTAAATTTGTTTAATGCAGAGAATACTTCTAAGACAAATTTAGGGATCATACAACTTGTATAAAGAGAAATAAATGGCCCTTGAATCAAAACTTAACCCATAGCCAACTAGCCCGATTTTTAAAGTTGTTCGGTATATTTTTGAAAACACTGTGTACAAAGGTAAAAATGCTTGCGACAAGCATTTTCATCTCTGCTGATGCTTTGAGTTGCAAATAAATGAAAGTAAAAAAAGCTCAAAATCTTATACTTGATGATGATTTTTAAAAAGAAAACATGAGTACATGTATTTAGCCAACAACTCGCACACTATGTCAAACGAATCTACAGATAAACACTGGTACATTGCAACACAATGCTTTCTTCATATAATCCAAATAGTGTCTCTTTCCAATAATGTTTATATTTATCCTTTCAGTACCTTTTCCACTTTTTTGGCCGTTTTTTGAAATTGTCTGCTGAAATCTGGGACAATTTAATTTTTGTCTGCTAGTAACTATTTATTAAACAACAAAATTTTAGACTGGTCTAAATTGAAAGCACTTGCAGACAACAAAATAAAGTCAACTCAAAAATTAAAGTTTTCTTTCAGGTAAGGCGGAAAACACTGTGGAAAAAGGAGAAATTACTGGCAACCAGTATTTTCTCCTTTTCCAACAATGTTTTCAAAAGCCTTCTATCTCAGGGTAGTGAAAACCAGGGATGATTTGGTAAAGGGTTAATTGGTTAAAGAACAGGCAAATATAGTAAGATACAACACGTAAACATAAAGGTAGTGGCAAAAATATTATGAACATGTACCAAAAAGTAATCAAGTGAAAATATATACACAAAAACCTGACTAGCCAGACGATGTGCATGTAAAATATCAATCTATCACTCTATCTACATAAAAAAAAATTTAGTCTTGAAAAGATTTGCAAACAAGAAATGAACTTTTGCTCAAAGTGTGCAGTAGCCTTTTGAAGAAAGAAAACATGGTGACCAATGGAGTAAATACGCATTACAAGCACTTTCTCGTATACCCAAAATGTTTCCAAAAGCATTCTACCTCAAGTCTATAAACTAGAGGCGCTCAAGCGCCTGTATCGCTCCACAGGCCTGATTTTTCTGTAATGGTGAAGAGAAGTTTTTAACAATTACCATTCATTATTACCATATATTATTTCAGCTGGATTGAGGACTTTGTTCAAGAGTTGGAGATTTTTCATGGAGTTTTCATCAAATCTGGAAGTGATATTATCAATTAGTTTTTCAAGATAATCTGTTATTTTGAAACTACATTCTTAACTGTTGTTTGTTGTCAATTTCACTCCTTTGTAGATGCTTTTCGTATTTTCAATGTCATCATATATTTTTGTCAGTACAAATTATTTGTACTAGGTCACCAGTAGGTCAACAAACCTTTACCAGAACTAATCAAAGTGCAGAGATTCTCTTGTTTTATATGAAAAGGATTATAGATTATGTAAAGCAACCATCTTTAACTCTTTACCAAACGACAAAATTTGGGATGTGACCAAACTGAAAGCACTTGCAGACAACAAATTAAACATTGCTGAAATAATGATTTCTCTCCTTGATAGAGTAGAAAACACTGAGGGAAAAAGAGAAAATGCTGATTACCAGCATTTTCTCCTTTTCCAAGAGTGTTTTCTAAAGACTTCTTCTTTAGGGTCGTTAAAAGTCAGGACTGTATGGTAAAGACTTACCAGCATAGGAACTAACCTCCAATACAACAATGAAATCAAAATGAATAGTATTAGAGAAGAAATTTTTCAAAGGTCTGAAAGAGATTAACTCATTACCCAAATGACAATATTTTAGGCTTGTCCAAATTGAAAGCATTTGCAGACCAAAAATAAAAGTGAATGAAAACTTGAACTTTGTTTTTTGAGGGGTAGAAAATATTGTGGGAAAAGGAGAAAATGCGACTTACCAGCATTTTCTCCTTTTCCCACAATGTTTTCGAAAGGCTTGTTTCCAAAGGTCATCAAAAGTAGGGATTGCGTGGTAATGGGTTAACTTGAGGAGCAACATGTAAATGTGCTTGTGCTAATGGTGAACAGACACACAATAGTCAAAATACCAACCCATCACAACTGTTCACCATGAGCACTAGAGATAACCTGGGAAGACTAGAGTGGATTTAATACCTTAATTTCAGTCTTTGTTTTGGTTGACACTGACATCTCGTCTCTCAATCTCCGAGCAGAGTTGTCGTTCGTTACCTCACATACATCTCTGCGATGGGCTAAATGACAAGAATCTTGTCAAACCGAGGAAAAGATGTTTTGTTACTGTTTAACTGTTTCATATGTAAAATTGTAAGTTAGGGTACATTATAGGTGCATTCAAACTGATGAATTTACCTGTATTAAATGGAACTATTTTTCTTTTAGCCTCTTCACTTTTAAGAATCTTACGCCGATTGTAACAAAAATAGCTGCGCCCATCAATGATGACAACTGATTTGACACACCGCTGGATCTAAGTTTGTACGATTAAAAATCAAGTTATCGTCCTATAAAGATATTTAGGCTTTTCAGAAAATCCCTCTTGTGTTCATTAACTATCGTTTATGTCTGATTGGTCCCATGCTGTTTAAACAGCACACGAAACGATCAGTATAGGTCTTTCTTTCACCGGCGTTTGTGTAGCTATTTTGAGTTATGGTCATGTGACAAAATTATGACGTAATGACGGTCTACTTTCTGAGCCCACTACAGAGGTGAATGTAATGATCCGGAGTGCAAGAGTGTGCTCGTCTCTGTATGTATTGACAACAACAATTGTTAGCTGTATGTATTGACCCATTAGGTTCTTTGAACTCATCTCCCTCCACTCCCTCCAGAGTGACACCTTTAATTCATCTGTGCCATCTTGAGATCTTAACTGTCTTGACCTGGACGTCTGACCCTCTGACCTGCACAATCTTCACAATCTCTTCCTAAAACAGATACAAAGAAATATAACCAAATGATAGCCATACAAAAATCTGAACAGTATTTAACTTAACATTCCTCTTTTATCAAAGATGCATATTGTAGATTGATGCAACATCAAGTTATTGTCCAAAGAATTGAAGAGGGCCTTGATTGGCTAAAATTACCCAACTTACTGTTGAGCAATTTTTTCTTTAACAAAAACGTTTTTCAAAAATCTTTTCAAGGGTCAATTTTACCTCTTATGCTGCTGATTTCCCAGAATAGACTGTTCCAGATTTGCTTCCGAATTTCAGTCACTGTAAAATTTGCCAACAGTGCAGACCAACATCAGACTGAATGGCTATGCAGGTTGATCATTGATCTACACTATTAGCAAATATGACCAATGTTGCAATAGGCAAGATAGGGGTTAAGGCTTCCTCTTAAGCTCAGCCCGCATTTCTTTAGCTTAACTGCTTTATCCCACTTGAAAGCATCATGCTAACACATACAAACCAGGTCTAACCCCTTTACCAATTGACAACATTCTAGCCTTGTCCAAATTGAAAGCAGTTGCAGACAACAATTTCAATCTCATTATCTGAATCAAATGCTGCAATTGTTCTTATGACATAGTAGAAAATATTGTGGGAAAAGGAGGCTTCTTTCAAAACTCATCACTGAGTGGTAAAAGGTTAAAGAATGCTTCACATCTTTTGTAGATGATAAAATTTTGGTTTTAATGTTCAATCAAGGATCATAATCATTTGAGACAAATTTCCCTGACTGTGGCAATTGTTAAAAGCTAAAGTGGTCCGAACAGACATACATGTATCTAAAATGGTTTGCATTCTGCATCAACTCAACAGTGCCACTGGTTACCTTAAACTCTTAAGACTACCAAACAATCCCGACTTTCAACGATCCTGAGAAAGAAGCCTTTTGAAAATATTGTAGGAAAAGTAGAAAGTGTGGGTAACCATCATTATCTCCTTTTCTCACAATGTTTTCTATTCTTCCCTTAACAAATTTCAATTTTTGAGCCACATTTATTATGTCATCAGCATGGCTTTCAATTTGGACCATTCTTAAATTTTGTTGTTTGGGAAAGAGTTAACTCATTTCCAAATGACAAAATTTTAGACTTGTTCAAATCTAAAGCATTAAATTTTGCAGACGACAAAATAAAGGTGGCTCAAAAATTGAAACTTGTTCTTGGAAGGGTAGAAAACCCTGTGGGAAAAGGAGAAAACACTGGTTACCAGCATTTTCTCCTTTTCCTACAGTGTTTTCAAAAGGCTTCTTTCTCAGAGGCGTCGAAAGTAGGGACTGTGTGGTAATGGGTTAAGCACACATACTGTACAGCCTTTTTACCTATGCAAACACAATTTTCAAAAAACCTTTTATATCAGATTTGACTCTTTACCACACAACAAAATTCAGACCGATCAAAATTGAGAGAAATTCCAAGAGACATAGTAAATGTGGCACAAGTAATAAGATTTGTCAGTAAAGGATAAGAACACATTATGGGAAAAGAAGAAAACATTGGTTACCAGCATTTTCTCCTTTTCCCACAATGTTTTCAAAAGCTTTCTTTTGTTCGGTTTTGCATGCACATTCATTTAGTTTTTTTTTTTCAATATTAATGTTTAACCCTTTTCTCTACAGAAGCAGGTATCAATTTTGCGAGATACTTGCCAGCTAAATTGAATGAATCTACTAAATATTATGTCAATTAACTTCAAAAACTTCAATACCATGACACTTTTTGTATACATTTTTAGCTCCACTGGCCAAAGGCCAGCGGGCTTATGTCATGGCCCGTTGTCCGTCGTGCGTGCGTGCGTACGTCCGTCCGTGCGTTAACTTTTTCTTTAAACATCTTCTTCTCTGAAACTAACCATCCAATTTTGATGAAACTTCACAGAAATGATCCTGCCATGGTCCTCTTCAGAATTTCTTGAAAGAATTTAATTCCTTCAAAAACTCTGGTTGCCATGGCAACAAAACTGAAAAATTTTGAAAATCTTTGAAAATCTTCTTGTCTGAAACCGTAAGGCCTAGAGCTACCAAATTTGGCATGTAGCTTTATCTAGTGGACCTCCACCAAGTTTCTTCAAATTATAGCCCTGGGGTCAAAATTGGCCCCGCCCCGGGGGTCACAAGTTTTACATGGGCTTATTAAGGGAGAACTTTAAAACTCCTCTTCTACCTAGGCATAGGGCCTACGGCTACCAAATTTGGGATGTTGTTTTATTTAGTGGACCTCTACCAAGAGTGTCTAAATTATAGCCCTGGGGTCAAAATTGGCCCTGCCCCGGGGGTAACGAGTTTTACATGGGCTTATATAGGGAGAACTTCAAAATTCTTCTTCCACCTAGCCAAAGGGCCTAGGGCTACCAAATTTGGCATGTAGCTTTATCTAGTGGACCTCTACCAAGGGTTTCCAACTTATAGCCCAGGGGTCAAATTTGGCCCCGCCCCCGGGGGGTAACAAATTTTACATGGGCTTATATAGGGAAAACTTTCAAAATCTTGTTGCACCTAGCTGTAAGGACTAGGGCTATCAAATTTTGCATGTAGCTTTATCTAGGGGGTCTCTACCAAGGGTGCCCAAAAGTATAGCCCTGGGGTTGAATTTAGCCCCCATCACAGGGGATCACAAGTTTTGCATTGGCCTATATAGGGAAACTTTAATAATCTACTTGTACATAGCCATAAGGCCTAGGGCTACCAAATTTTGCATGTAGCTTTATCTAATGGGCTTCTACCAAGAGGGCCAAAATTTTAACTTTGGGGGTCAACTTTGACCCCATCCCAGGGGTCACAAGTTTTACATTGGCTTTATAAACCTGTCTCATGGGTCACATATTTTACAGGGCCTTTTATTGAGCAAACTTGTTTTACAGGGCTTTTTATTGGGCAAGATTAAAAAATCTTCGTGTTTATAACCACACATTCTAGTATTATATTGTAGGTCTGGGGTCAAAATTAGCTCCATCCAGGGATCACAAGTTTAACATGGGCCTCAAGATATAGTCACTTTAATTTATACATTAATCAAGGGAAATAACTCTTTTTATGAAAGATAAAGTTTGGTACTATTTACCTCCCTTGATTATCAAACTACATTGATACATGATTGATGCTAGACATTAAGTTTTTTGATAGAAAATATTCTGTTTTCAAGTGTTATTCATTTTTTTGATGCTAATAGTTATGCTCACATGAGGTGAATAATAAATTCAGACTAAGGTTTCTATAATTCAGCTTATTTTTCCAAGGATTTTACCTTTCATGCTAATGAATGAACCAACTTGTACTGCCTGACAGCGTTCATTATTTTTGAAGGCCCTCTTTTTCATGGTCATGAACACTTCAATTTGTGTGGTAAAGGGTTAAAAAGCCAGTGGAGCGATACAGGGCCATCATGGCCCTCTTGTTTTATGGTATTCCCTTAAAAGGCTACGTAGCCTCTTAAGGTATTTTTGAATTTCGCGCCAAAAATCAAAAGAAGCATTGTGGGAATGTAAAGTGACTGGCACATGACTAATGACGCTTAAATTCCATAACGTAACAAACATGTTATTTTCCATAAACTTCTTCAGTCGCTGTGTTTGAGGCATCATTTGTGCATTTCTGGTAAGTGAGTGAGCAAGTTGTTCATCTAAAAATAGACCATGGTTCCCGTTGGTGTTGACCTGGGCCATATTAAATCTCTAATTTCACTTGTTGTCGGATGGTTTTCGACTACTGGGGTTTTATGAATGAAAATTAAAAGGTACTGGGAGTATCAGGATGAATTTTAATATTTTTGTATAAATTTCGTCCAAAAATCTGAAGGGCCACCTTTAAGTGAAAGTACAAAAGCTGCAATACTTTTGACTGAGCCAATTTAAAGATTTAAATGCATATATATGTTAGATCCAGGTTGACAGCATGAAAGTCAAAATTAACTATATGAAAGGGGAAGAACAGATCACCATTTTATATTTTTCCAACATTTCAATATACTTTCACCTTAGGGCTGCAAAATCCTAGTGCTGAAAGGTAAGTTTAAAAGATTATAAAGGTGTAAGATTTATTACACAAATGCAAACCATGTAAATTCACGTTAGGAGAATGGGCCGAAATTGTAATGGGCCGAAATTATAATGGGACGAAATTGTTATCGGTCGAAATTTCCAGTCACTGTAAGGACTGTTGACATTTGGGATTCGTTAAATATTCTTCTTCGACGAAGAGCAATACATTTAACTAGTTATGGCAGCAAATGGGATACAAATCATTCATATTTATATACTAATGTAGCCTTCTGAAATGCAGGCGTAAAGCTTTTACGAAATTACAATCAATCAAAATGGCGACTGTAATCTTTATAAACAACCACTGACCTACTTCGTTTCTAAACAATACTTAAGGAAGGACGTAATGTCCTTCACGTTTAAAACAAAAACACATTTCAAAAAAGAAAAAAATACATTGAACTTTACCTTTGCAGCCTTGGGTTTGTTCAGATCAAATTGTGACTTGCTTGCCTTGCGTTTCACTCGCCGCCGTTTAAGCTGTGGTGTGGATGAAAGTCACGTTGCGAGTATGAATAAATATAGGTTACTAGCTATTCAACACTTCAGACATTCAAGCAAGTTTTTGTTGAAAATGTAAATGCCTTGTAAAATAAATGTGTAACGAGCCAATAATTTTTTTGGTAAGAGTATAAATGATGCCTGTTTAACGAAAGCTATTTTTTATGTGAACATGGATCCGAGTGACATATCATTCATAAAATAGTGCCTGATTGGTAATCGTAACATCTCGGCCGATTTGATGGCTCTCAACACCTGAGTAATGCCGAATGGCTAGATTCGTCCACATTCATATAGAAAAATATAGGATCTGTGTATTAACAAATATTAAGATTTGATAATTATTCATTGAAATGTCATAACAGTTCAAAGAAAATATCTGTTTAGTGCAATAGTTTGACTTATTTCATTTTTTATCTGAAATTCAATCGTTTTATATATTTAAATGCTTGACTTTCATAGAACTTTTTTTTCGCTGGTTGAATATTGGTGTTTTTGGGTAATTTCCCAAATGCCTGAGCGTTGATATAGGAAGACCGATTACTGACGTAATCGACTTCCAAAAACCTACTGTTTTTGTTTACCAAGCAGTTGTTCTCCATTTTTGTTACTAGTTTTCCATTCATGTATTCAATGTTGTGTCTGAAGGGAAAGGAATTTATACTCACCCCCGCGGTATTGTAAAAATAACAGTTGAATGGTTCGATCCAATGCATTCTTGGCGTTTTGATGTGGTATATTTAATACTGAGAATCTACTTTTCACCATGCGAAAAAATTTTACGAACAATCATATATTGATGATATACAGAATTTGGGTTTCGGCTTCGCCAGGGTTGGAAACATTCTGGAAAAAAAAGAGAAATGATGTTGGTTTACAATGTTTCAAAAGCTTACTTTATCAGATGAATTAAAACACTGGATTGTTTTATTGATGTTTGCTGTGCATAAAGAAATATTTGAAATCTTTCTTTGACATATTTTTCTTTCTTCTTTAGTCGGAATAGTCCGAGTTCAACCGCGTGTTCGCGTTTAAGCAGCTAGCTATTTGCTTTCTGTCCAACACTATTTTCAAAATCATTTATAATAGAGATATTACATGAATAGTATTGTTCTGAAGTGCATGTGCATGTATTATACTGTGCTAATATTATACATTTAAAATATTTTTTTTACCCCAAAAGCCAATAAATGTCAGACTCTGTTGTCTCACAATTGCATCTCAAAGATGGCAGTTCATGATGTGTTAAAACACGGGCCTACATGTACATGTGTTTTGAAATATGTGCGTGAAGTTAGCTGCCAGTTGACAGTTGACAGTAGACAATTCGATAAGAATTGGCAACTGTCAGCCAACTTCCCAGTTCAGCTGCCAATTCTTAGTCTTTGACACAAAGTCTATTTACTTCTCTGACGGGTGTTTACATCACGGATCAAAAATAGTTCAAAAGACACTTGTATGTTATAACTTTTTAACCCATGAGCTGCTAAAAGCGACCCGTTGCGGACAGTGTAGATCAAGATCAGACTGCACAGAACGTGCAGTCTGATCTTGGATCTGCACTGTCCGATAAGGAGATATATTTCCCCAAAAAAACATTTGAAATAGCAACATTTTGAATTTTACCATCGACTTGAAAGTTTCATTTCATTGACTTAGCGGGATAAGCGTTAATCGAAATTTGACAGTTGATTTTACAAAGAAAATATTATAAAGCTCTGACCAAATCCAGCAGTATTTGCTTTTTTTAAAGGTGTATAAATCAGAAACATTCGTTGTCGTGAATAGCCCTGACAGCAAGTCAGAAACATTCGTTACGGTGTACAGCCCTGACAACAAGTCAGAAACATTCGTTGCGGTGTTCAGTCCTGATAACAAGACAGAAACATTAGTTGTGGTGTTCAGTCCTGAAACCAAGTCAGAAACATTCGTTATGGTGTACAGTCCGGACAAGTCAGAAACATTCCTTATGGTGTACAGTTCGGACAAGTCAGAAACATTCCTTATGGTGTACAGTCCTGACAACAAGTCAGAAACATTCCTTATGGTGTACTGTACAGTCCTGACAACAAGACAGAAACATTCGTTATGGTGTACAGTCCTGAAACCAAGTCAGAAACATTCGTTATGGTATACAGTCCGGACAAGTCAGAAACATTCGTTATAGCGCACAGTCCGGAAAACAAGTCAGAAACATTCGTTATGGTGTACAGTCCGGAAACCAAGTCAGAAACATTCGTTATAGTGCACAGTCCGGAAAACAAGTCAGAAACATTCCTTATGGTGTACTGTACAGTCCTGACAACAAGTCAGAAACATTCGTTATGGTGTACAGTCCGGAAAACAACTCAGAAACATTCCTTATGGTGTACAGTCCTGAATACAAGTCAGAAACATTCGTTATGGTGTTCAGTCCTAACAAGCCAGACACATTCCTTATGGTGTACAGTCTGGAAAACAAGTCAGAAACATTCGTTATGGTGTTCAGTCCTGACAACAAGACAGAAACATTCGTTATGGTGTACAGTCCTGACAACAAGTCAGAAACATTCGTTATGGTGTTCAGTCCTGACAACAAGTCGTTATGGTGTACAGTCCTGACAACAAGTCAGAAACATTCCTAATGGTGTACAGTCCGGAAAACAAGTCAGAAACATCCGTTATGGTGTTCGGTCTTGACAACAAGTCAGAAACATTCGTTATGGTGTACAGTCCTGACAAGTCAGGAACATTCATCATGGTGTATAGCTTTTTACCAAAGGACAAAATTTTGGATTGGTCCTAACTGAAAGCATCATCAGACAACAAAATTAGAGTATTTAAAAAAACGAAATTTGTTTTGAAAAGGGTGGAAAACATTGTGAAAAAAGGATAAAATGCTGGTTACCAGAATTTTCTCCTTTTTATACAATGTTTTCAAAAGGCTTATTTTCCAGGGTCGTTAAAACCAGTGACAGTTTGGGAAAGGAATAGTCCTGAAAACAAGTCAAAAAAGGGTACAAAGTAGTTATAAAAGATCATCACTTAAGATATTGAAGAACTCGTATGCTTCTCCCAACTGCTTGTGAGGTTTCTTCAGATGTTATTGTCGTTAATACAATGTGTTAAAAACATCAACAATACGCCTACTACATGCACTTAAACATTTAGATCTACCACACAATTGAGATTTTTAACGACCCTACCGTCTTTTGAAAAAATATTTCGAGAAAATAAGAAAAAATATAGGTAACCAGAATTTTCTTTCTTTCCCCCAACAGTATTACTTGTACGGTCAGGTGACATGGGGACTTGGAAACTTGTTCACGGCTGTGATGAATTATGCCGCCCGAGCCGAAGCGAAGATCTGTTTCTTACTGAAAAAAAAAGTCACAGGAAAAAAACGCGATGTTTGTAACCTCAATAATGTGCAAATCTATCACTTAAAACAGGGTTCACTCGAACATCCATACGACTTTACTAATCACTAGCATGTAAAACTTGGTTTCCGGCTGATTCACACAAAATGGCTTAGTCAAACAGAAAGTATTTTCAGGCCGCTGATGGATTGGCTAAAATGTTAATCCGACAAAACCGTATATGATTCACCTGCTACATTCAAACAAGGAATTTCAGCGTTACACGATCAGGCAAGTAGAGCGATAATGAATTTATTCCAATTATTTAAAAGAACAAAATTTGATATTAAAACAAAACAAAGACATTAAGTTACATTTATTTGATAGATTGGTATCACCGATTTTGCTATATGCCGCATAGGTATGGGGAATATATGGTTAAAAACAGGTCGACAGACTTCGCATAAAGTTCTGTAAAAGTATTCTTTGTGTTCTTAACAGACCCCAAACTTTGCAGTATATGGTTGGTAGGTATCCTCTTTCTGTTGTAGTAAAAGAGAGAGCGATAAAATATTGGGTAAAGGTAAGAAGTAGTGATGAAAATCTAATATGTGAAATATATAACGAGCGAAATTTAATCACCAGTCAGTCGCACTTTATGGGTCAATATAAGATCAAGCAGATTTTGAATAATATAGGTCTAGCACACCTTTTAGAGAAAAATAATTTGAATAACGTGGATTTTTTGCTAATACAACGTCGCTTGATAGATAATTTTATACAAGAATGGCACAGCAGTATAAATAATTGTCCAAAATTAGAGTATTACGGCAAGTTTAAAGACTATTTCGAGTACGAATCATATTTGAATAATGTATTGAATGAATTACTTAGAATAAAGCTGGCACAATTCAGATTAGCATCTCACAAACTACAAATTGAAACGGCGAGGATTCTTAATATAGATAGAAGCCAAAGAATATGTAAACTTTGCGATTGTTCTTTAGTAGAATCTGGGTATCACTTTCTTTGCATATGCGGTAAATTTAGAGATCTAAGAACTAAGAACTTTCCTGTACTAGGCCTAGTATCAGTGAATTTATCCGCATCTTATCGTCAAAAAACACAAGAACACAAACTAATACAGTAATATTCATAAAGGAAGCTTTACAAAAAAGGAAATCTTTAATCACGTCGACTAATTCTGAATAGTCTTTTTTGGCAGTTAATGTTAAATGTATATGTATGTATACTTTATATGTCTGTCAATGCCAGATATCTATGTTGTTCTTTTGTGAATGGCCAATGGCATTGTTGTTTGCCGAATGCCTAATAAAGTTGAGTTGAGTTGAGTATATTCTTTTCAATTCCTTAGTCTAGTATCCAATCATCAGAATTTCAGCAAAAGTATATCAGAAGGTTTGATGTTTTTTTTTTTAATTTTAGCAGGTGCTTGTTTTCAGTGTGCTATTTGTGTAGACTGTCTACCGCCCATGATACTACTACGTGTAATACACGGTATACAAAGGTGGCCAGTTCACTATTTGTGTAGATCTGTATTTGTAGAACGCCATCTAGCGGGAGATAATGTCCGCTTTTCTTCTCAGGGCCGTAAAAAACCACATGATTGTTTGATAAAAGGACCAAACACTTCTAGCACTTGTTGTATTACATAACGATTTGTCATACCCTCAAGATAGCGGTTTAATTCTTTACCACACAAACCCGACTTTTAACACCCTTGGGAAAGAAGCATTTTGAAAAACATGGCGGGAAAAGGAGAAAATGCTGGTAACCTGCATTTTCTCCTTTTCCCACAATGTTTTCTACCCTTTTCAAAACAAATTTCAATTTTTGAGCCGCTTTTTTTCGTCGTCTGCAAATGCTTTCAATTTGGACCAGTCTAAAGATTTGTAGTTTGATAAAGAGTGAAATTGTCGACATTGATTTCATTTCAAGCCTCATATTTCCTAATAGACCTCACAATGCTGGGGGCGGTATAAGAAGCCATTTCGTCTCGAAGAAGAACTTTGCGCCACCCTTACACTTTTACCAGACGATACAATCTTTCACTTCTCAGGATTGAGACCTAGTGCAGACGACAAATTAAGCGTGGTTCAAAAGATGAGATTTTTTCTTTGAAAGGGGCTGAAAACATTGTTGGGGGGGGGGGGGGGGGGGGAAGGAGAATATGCCGGTTACTAGCATTTTCTCCTTTTACCACAATCTGTTGTCTGGGAGTTATCAAAAATCGAAATCGTTTGGTTACAGTTTACGTTTGATTGTATTGATTGTATGATGTTTAACGCCGTTTTCAATATTATTTCAGTAATATCACGAGGGCCAGTGCACCTATCCATGCTTTCCTGGAGTCTATTTTAGATATTCGCAAGCCAAGGCTGACGAATCACTACGCTACTCTACCCTTGGCGGATCGAGCTTGATTTTTACATTCACCCGCTACGCTTTTTCATTGGATGCAGCCAGCTCTAACTGCAACGAATGAAATCGCCGGTAGTATTTCATCACTGATAACAATAGAACAAGGACGCTACCTTTCGCATAGAAGGTAAACATGGAAATCCACGTGGATGTCTGCTTATCGCAGCATGTGTATTCGTAAGCCTTAAGGGGTTTGTAAAACGATATTTCATTTTCTATTTAGAAATATAATGTAAAGTGGGGGGGGGGGTAATAACCAACATCCAACAGAGGGCGCATCGCAGGAATCTCGAAATCGGGCTCAATCAGCCAAGGTAAGATCCATGTAGTGATCGTAACCTTGGCTCGCTAAGATGAATTTACAAGTACTCCGCACAATTTTCTTTCCATGCCACTGGCTGCTTTCCCACATTACCGTGGTCGAAACAATGGTCAGCTGTGGAAGAGGAATGAATCCTGTCGCAATGACCATCATCAATCCTCGAAAAGAAATTGGCCCAATCGGGGATCGAACTCACGACCCTCTGTTCT
This sequence comes from Tridacna crocea, assembly GCA_943736015.1. Classification (NCBI taxonomy): domain Eukaryota; kingdom Metazoa; phylum Mollusca; class Bivalvia; order Cardiida; family Cardiidae; genus Tridacna; species Tridacna crocea. Next base: position 52,077,591 of record OX031063.1, read on the forward strand.
CAAGTCCTGCCCGCTACCGACTGAGTTACCGAACTCGGCACATGTTACGTTACATGTCCGCAAGACAGTAACTGTTGTCTTAACTGTTTATGGTTAAGTTGATGGCATTATTCAATAATTTTGATTTATCGTCTCCCGGGACCGTATTATATCCCTCTATGGACATGCAAATTTTGTATTGAACGGTAGTATTTATGTCGCTTCAACATTAATTCAGTCAGATCACGGCTACAGATCACATGTTCATGTGTTCCCTGGATTTACCAGTGCTGGGCTGAGATTCATAATCGTGTCTTGCCTAACCACACTCTTAAGAAAAATCCAATGCATCAAGCTTGTAAGAAGCTGTAGTTACGAGACTTTTGAAGAAAACCGACGATATTCTACACGATATATATACATATACGCGATTCATGCATAACAAGTTTATTCTACAGACAAATCATTATCTTAATAAAGAATATAAATTTCTAATGTGGAAAACATATCAGATACAATACTGTAACGTATTTCACGCCATAACTCGCTTACGAGAAACGGAATATGGTTCAAGTACATGTAATGGGATTTGCATTGAAAAGGAGATCTAGACAACGTAGTTGGTCCCCAAATGGTCTGCATGGAAATCATTGTCTTGGTTTACTACAACTCACTATATAGAAAGCAATGCGTTCTTATGTCTGGTGCAAATTCCGATCTAAAATAGGTCCGTGCAGGAATACCACAGGGCTCTATCATTGGTCCTCTATTATTTCTTGTCTACATAAATACAAGGGTAACAACCTACGTCACAGGAAGTGATATCGGACCTGCGCATTTTCGTAACTTCTGTCCGACATATTGAAAAGTAAGTACGATATGAAGATATAATGAGGCTAGCTTGGGTGGATACAAACGGACTACAAAGATTCTCTTGTATTTATCAAAGACATTAGATGAATACATTTAATATTCTGATGTTTTAGACAGGAAGCAGATGTCTATATGCACAAACACTTTGACCAAATATCAAAAAAGTAATTGGGTTTTAATAGTTGGTGGAAGTCTATTCCATTATTATAAGTAGTTAACAAAAACTTTGACAAAAAGCAAAGTCCCTAGGCATTGTACGCTTTGGAGGTCTAAAGACTTTTTCAGATCATTAAAAGGAACGATTACAGAAAAAAAAGTCTTACCAAACACGCACACTGACTTTATAACAAGGGTCCGATATCACTACCTGTGACGTCACACTGACGTACGTTGTGAGGGGTGAAATAATAGATTATTTGTTGAAGACATAGAGTCTTATACTAACCCTTTGGCTGCTAAGCGCGACTCGCTGACCTTTTGCGGACAGGGAACAATCTTAACCCTTTACCCCATAAGGCATTTCTATGGTATCTCTAACTGACCCTAAATAACAGCAAGGATGAAGCCATTTCTTATGTGTATATGACACCTTTTGATAGCATGGAAAACATTGTGACAAAAGGTGAAATTGCTCGTCACGAGCAATTTCACCTTTTGGCACAATGTTTTCCAAAGGCTCCTACAAGCAATGCGTAGAAATGAGTATCTATAATGGAGTAAAGGGTTAAAGCTGATATTGACAAAATAACTCCTTGTGCTGGTAACTCCAAAACGACTGTTTCCGTTTTTATGTATGTAATTTTCGGTTTTGCTAAAGTCTACTGTAGCACAAAATCTACTGATGTAGTCGTAAAGTGTCTGCGCAGGCTGATCCGAGACGACACTTAACACAAACCCCTTTAGCATTTTGCAGGCCATGTCTGTACAAGCTAACTTTAGATTTACTAAAAAATATCAAATCGACAGACACGAAGATGATCGTTTCAAAAGAAAGGAGCATGTCATTGTTTGAAGGCTATGAAAATATCGAGAGGAAAAGGTGTGATTATATAATAAAGGCGATTTTTTTCCTGAAGCGACTGGATGCGCACCAATATTCTCAAACGCTGGCCATCACGAGGACTTACTAGAAACTTGTTTTTAGTGTAATCTAATTTATTGGTGACAAATTCCGTATTTCTCGGCAACCAAGACGTTAAAAGCCTCTCACTTTATCCTTTACCAAGCGGCCCCATGGTTTTACGACCCTGAAAAAGAAGGCCTTTAACTCTTTACCAAACAACAAAATTTTAGACTTGTCCAAATTGAAAGCATTTGCAGGCGACAAAATAAATGTGGCTCAAAAATTGAAATTTGTTTTGGGAAGGGTAGAAAACATTGTGGAAAAAGGAGAAAATGCTGGTTATCAGCATTTTCCCCTTTTCCCACAATGTTTTCAAAAGGCTTCATTCACAGGGGTGTTAAAAGTCGGGATTGTGTGGTATAGAGTTAAAGACTTTATCCAGCATTTTCTCCTTTTCCCATGATGCATTCTATCCTTTGAGCTACACTAAAGCTGACTTGTCTGCAACCCTATTACTTCCATGAGTTTGTGATTTTGTCGTGTGAAAAGCGATCCCCCCCCCCCTCCCCACCAGAGTTTTGCGACCTAGGGGAATACTTTTGAAAATACTCCATGAAAAAGCGAAAATTCTGTCAACGAACAGTACTTTTTCCTCCCTTTATTACAATAATTTCTGCACTTTCAAAAGGCAACTCTCATCAATATTTAAAACCATCTTTATTTTGTTTTCTGCAGTTGCTTGCGATGTGTAGAAAGTCTACAAAACTCTTTTCTCATGATTCTTGGTGAATATCGGTTCCTTCATTCGGCATACCTCGGGTGATGGAAGCTATCGTATCCCTCGGCTGTAACTGCATGGTGGATTGATATGTAGCAGATCGGTACATTTATCGTCCGGAAATACGCCGATTTACCATTCTGAAAATTGTAAAGCTCCTCTAAAAAAAGAAAACTTGAGTTTCAATTTTTTTTCAAAATCTTTCTCACTATATTGCAGTTGATAAACAGTTCATACATTCATTCTAACGTGGTTTTTTTTCGTATTCCGATTGAAATTTTCACCGATCGATAGACAGATATGAATAACTTCATCGAGGTTGTTTATGTCGTTGCTAAACGACTGTCAGTTGCACGCTATATATAGAATCACGTAATTCTCAGTTCAACTGCGCATGTCATATTCTTCGAAGATTCGACTGTCTTACATGCCGCATCACTAGCCCCGAAAGCGGGCTGACTGTAATATTACGCTCTATTAAGTAGCAATGTTGAAAACAGCTTTTATCAATACGTTTGAGGAGAAATGAGACCTGCTTTAGCTCCGGGTTTCTCTAAACTGCTGATCATAGCTGAGTGATTTGCACGAGGTAGCGTTTTGTTGAGCAACCTTTATTTTAGTTTTAAACGGTTGTTGTGTAGGAAAGTGGTTCGGTTCTGTACCCAGGATGCCAATATTAGATTGATGAGTATTTATAGAATGCCATCTGGCGGGAGATAATGAGAAAGTACCGTGATGCGGACGAGGTTAGATGTAGGTGTGGAATCGCCGAGATGTGATGAGTGTCGGTACCCTCTCACATAAACTATGACGAAACATAGCAGGTTTTTATGGTGGAAGTGTCTGGTTACTCTTAGATTACATCATGTTTCCAACAACCGCAGTATCCCCATTTTGTCAGAAATGTGATGTGCAGTGATATTTTGTTCATTTTTTCTATGTACCAAGTTCAGTTAACCCTTTACAAGACGACAAAGTTTACAAATGGTCTGAATTGAATGCAGTTGCGGACGACAAAATTAATGCAATTGAAAGATTGAAATTTGTTTTGGGAAGGATATAAAACATTGTGGGAAAATGAGAAAATACTGCATTTTCTCCTTTTACCACAATGTTTTAAAGGCTTCTTTTGGAGGGACGTTAAAAGTAGGGATTGTGTAGGAAAGGGTTAAGTCTTAACTGTACCTCATGGTATCCTTGACAAGAGAACCGTGGAGTGAGCTCTACATTTACACCATGTTCCCGTCAGCCACGTTTCTGACAACAGTAAACAAAACGGCATTGACGTAATATAACGCTGAGGAACGGGATAAGTAAATTTGTCAGACCGTTATCCGCGGGTCTGCCTCGCCAGATTTTTTGTCTGTCAAAAGATTTGCCACTGCAGTGCCGGTGCTGATAGAAAACCCACCAGATCATAGCGGAACTGGTTGATAACTTCGTTCTACTACGGCCTGATAGATACCGATGAAAAAGGCTTCGATTCCAAGCACGGATCGTCTCTTTCGGCATACCTCGGGTGATGGGAGCCATCAAATATGATGTAGGTACGGAATCGGCCGAGTTGTGACGAGTGGTATCGTCTCTGAGTCTAGTTACGGCTTGCTATGTGCTGGTAAGTTCTGATGCGATCAAGTTTACTTTTTTCGTTCCTCTGAGTTGTATTATGTAATGCGAGACAAATACAAAGCACTTCACGCAAATTCCGATATCGTCACTGTAAGAGTAATATCATTATTAGTGACGATATTTAATGTTCGTCTGTTACTGAACAATCCTGCAGAAAGTACCTGTAAGAATAAGTCTCTTGGAAACATCCTAAAAAATGGAGAAAAAAAATATGACTAGTAGTCATTTCCCAATTACGCAATGTTTTACCCTGTCAGGCAGCTCCCCTTCATTTGTTCCAGAATTGTTTTTACGTCTGCAGATGTTTTCAAGTTTAGGGAATTTGTTGTTGTTGTTGTTATTGTTGTTATTGTTACGAAAAAGGATTTACCTGGAAGCTCTTAGAATATACAAAAAAAGAAAAGAAACATCACACTCATAAATTTCTAAATATTGTCCTTAAACTACTATAAAAAGAGTTGTTATTATTATTATAATGGGTAAATCTTTTGTCAAGGAGATCATGAAACACAGCAAGTCCGACGTGCACAGGCATGCAGAACATGCGAGTGTGCATCAAGGCCAAAGCATGTTCTTTCGTGTTTCTAGTTTTGTGACCTTATAAGACACGTGCAACTGAGCCCACATAAGCTCGGTAGAGTGACATATCAGAAAAGCAAGTTCTTACAGTCAATTCATCTGTTGATGTCCAGTGCTACGACTGTCAAACCTTCAACGTGAACGTGCCATTGGCATGCTGAATACGGGAGTGTCGGTAACTGAAGTTGCTAGGGTTATAGGATGCAATCGACGGACTATCCATGATTTTCGGACACGTCTCCAATAAACTGGTACCGCAGTAGACCGACCTCGTTAAGGTAGACCACGTGTGACGACACAAGCGGAAGACCGACAAATCGTCTTACGTCATTTGCGTATAACCGATTTCTCACTGCAACGTCCACTATAGGGATGAAATTGTTTAGAGATCGTGTAAATTGGGCAATCACATTCGTAATCGCATGCACGTCGGCCATATCGTGGACCAATTTTAACCCAGTTGCACGGCTTCTCTGGGCATGAAGAAATAGGGTCGTTTTCAGTAACGAATCAAGATTCACTTTGCACTTCGTTGATGGGAGAGTTAGACTTCTGAGGAGACGCGGTGATCGCAACGCACGGTGTTGTATGCAGGAAGTAGACCGTTTTGGGGGTGGTGGTGTTATGGTTTTGGGTGTCTTTAATGGTCATGTTCGTTCCCGACTGATTGTCATTCAAGAAAACCTAACTGCTGCGGGGGATAAAGTGCTCATTCCAGAGGTTTTGCCATTCATGGCAGCTCATGGCCCAGGTCGGACATTCCAACACTATAATGCTAGGCCAATTTAACGCGGAATATTCTTTGGAATTCTGGCATCAAGGTCTCCGGACCTTAATCCCATTGAACATGTATTGGATGTGTACGGCAGACGACTACGCCCAGTTAGGAACCCTCGGCAGACTTTGCCTGACCTTGATGCCATGTTGGTACAATTATGGCAACGCCTTCCCCAATCTGTGTTCAGACGCATCATTCAGTCCATGAGGAGACCTTGCGTAGCAGTTGTGAACGCTCATGGCACCCGTTATGCGCTATTGACCTGCTTTCATCAAGTTGTGTCTTACCAATTTTACCCCCTTACACTTCCGTAACATTTCCGGTGAAACCTTTTACATTATAAATATGACTTTTAGGTAGTATACTTAAATAAGTACAGAATAGAATTAAATCATTATTTCAAACCTCTTTTTCCCTGTATGTTCAACTTATCGACCTTCCAACGAGTGTGAAGTTTCTTTTTTTGACTTAGTATATTACAGGCCATATCAGGTCAGTTCTAACAAACATCCACCATCGATCATGATTATCCATAGGGAACAAGGTAGACAAATGCTAGAGACCAGTCACTCTCAATTTATTGCTGCCGTGTTTATTCGTTCCATGTTTTGTCTTAAATCAAATTATCCGGCTCCAACCTACTCTAGACAAGGAGGTTTTATTTTTGCATGACTTCGCAGCGAAGCAATAAGACGGCGAGAGGACAAAGCATAGACAGACAGACGCACAGACAGACAGACAGACAGACAGAGACAGACAAAGCTAGAGCCAGCTGTCTTGGAGTGTTAGGGTTTTATAAGCTTAATGTTGTGTCGTTTCTAAATACAGTTCAGCATATATTAAGTATAAGCGCAAACTGGTTACTGAAAATGTGCTTGCTTTCGAGATGTTTTTTTTTTTTGTGAACAGAGTGAGACATTTTAATATAAATCATGTATGCTGTGTGAAAGCAGTGCCTCAGTGCACCTGCAAAAGGAATCGACTCATGTTAGCGTGCGCAGTCCGCGCAATAACACAAGATTAATTGAGCGCGTCGGGTTTTACCACACAATCCCGACTTTTAACAAGTCTGTGAAAGAAGCCTTTCGAAAACATTTTTGGAAAAGAAGAAAATGCTGGTAACAAAGTTTCCCGCAATGTTTTCCTCCCTTCCTAAAACAAATTTCCATTCTTTAGTCACATTTATTTTGTCGTCTGCAAATGCTTTCAATTTGGACCAATCCAATGTTGTCGTTTGGTAGAGAGTTATATAACCCTTTCCCAAACAATCCCTGATTTTTACGGGTCTTCAATAGTAGCCTTTTGAAAACATTGTGGGAAAAGGAGAAAATGCTGGTAACCAGCATTTTCTCCTTTTCCCACAATGTTTTCTACCCTATCATAGACAGAAATCATCTTTTCAGCAAGAGTTGAATTATCGTCTGCAAATGCTTTCAATTTAGTCTAGTCCAAAAGTTTGTCGTTTGGTAGAGAGTTAAGCCTCTTGCTAGATGAAATAGACCATAATCATGTAATGACTGCCTTGGTTATTGGTCTGCAAAACGGAGAAAGGGACATTCGGACATGTGCGAGAAATGTCGTCTCTCATCAGCCGGCGCAGCCCGCGCAGGGTAATCCGAAAAAACACTTTCCGTTTTTTATGTAATTTTCTCTTTTGCGCTTGTCTACTGAAGAACAAAACCTAATATAGTCGTAAAGTGCCTTCTCGGATTAGCCTGCGCGGACTGCGGAAGCTAATCCGAGACGGCACTTTACGCAAATGTCCAAGTGCCCCTTTTTGCGTGTTGCAGGCCAATTATATTCATCTCGGAGATGCATATAACGCCTTTTGCCAGAGCATAGCTGTCCAGCTGGGTAGCTCAATGGAAAGCGTACCTGTCTTGCCACCTCGAGGTTGCCGATACGATACCTCGTTGCAGAGAACTTTCCTTCCGGCGATTTTTCGCAGCTCACGTCAAATGCACGAGAAAAGTAGTCAGTGGCTTTAAAAAGAAAGTCGTATCAGTTGTGGTGTGAAAAAGCCAGGAAACACACGAATGTGTGTCACTCGTCACAACTCGGCTGATTCCGTAACTACATCTAACCTCGTCCGTATCAATGAGATTTCTTTTTTGAAATGAGAATCACGTGATTCTATTTATACCGCGCCACTGACAGTTGTTTAGCAACGGCAGAAACAACCTCGATAAAGTTTTTCACACCTGTCTATTTGTCGGTGAAAACTTCAATCGAAATTGATAAACCAGGTTAAATCAAAGGACTGACAGTCCTGAGAGTGGCTTGTAGGGTAATGGGTTAGAAATTTTCACCCTTTTTTGTTCAAATCTATTAAAAGCATTCAAGATACAAAATAACTCAGCCACAAAACAGTATTATATGCAAGCATATTTCTGAGTTGTCATCCTAAAATCCAAAATATCCGTATTAAAATTTACATTTAAAAAATGTGGTGGAAATTAAAATTTAGGCACCAGGACCAGCTTTAATAAGTTCAACGTTTTTTACTCACAGACAACAACCCTTTACAAATAAAGACCAGATTATCTTCTGGTATAGGATCTAGTGACATACTTTTAGACCAAAAATGCCCTTTTGCAACTCGCTCATATCTAATCTTAGCAGCCTGGCAAAGTTTCATAAGTATTAGACTGAACATAAATGGATTCTACAGCTCTATTACAGTTTCGCCTGATTTGACCTAATGACAACCTTTAGGCTTTTTCTTTTAACCCCAGGTGACCTATATTCAGTTTTGTCAAAAATACTATTGAGACAAACAGCCGGGCAATTTCATGATCATTTGACATTTGAGCCTTTGGAGCACAAACAAATGTATTTGACTCATTGATCTACCTGTCCTTTGGAAATAATTTGTTTTTGTTGTTGTCCAGATTAAGGTTTTGACCAGCCATGTGGCTGCTACTACTAAATAAAATCTATAACTCAACAGCATGATCATCAGCCTTTAATATTTGTCTGCGTTTTATATCGTCCCAGGGATTAATAGTGCTTCCACACCAATCGAAAATTGTCTACATGTTTATTGCTTTGGTGTAAAATAAATGTTTGCGATTCGCTTTATTACCCTTTACAAAAACCCTTCACAAGATTACAAACACTCCAATAAAGAACTTGTTGTTCGAGTGGGTAAACACTGATCTGTTCTAATATATATAGGTATGCTTACGTCGCCCCATAGATCAGGACGATAACAATGAGAGCCTGTTTGCTACGCAAACAGGCGACTCAAAAATGAATGTACGAACTGTCTGTCAACTGAAATATAGTTAGAAAGATTTCGATAGAAAATTGAAACTCAATTTTCTTTTGTAAGAGGAGCTCTACAATTTTCAGAACGGTAAACCGGCGTACTTCCGGGCAATGAATGTACCGATCTGCTACTTATCAATCCATCACTTACAGCCGAGTGATTTGTTGGCTCCCATCACCCGAGGTATGTCGAATGGATATTTCGCCACTCACCTCTAATACATCTGAGAAAAGTAGTCAGTGGCTTTAGAAAGAAAGTCGTATAAGTACTGTCGTGAAAAAGCCAGGAAACACATGGGTGAGTGGCCGACCGCCATGATATGACTTTAGCTGTCAAAATGTCGTTAACTTCCAATACATACCAAACAAAAGCCGGAGCATACCTGAAAACGTTCACCCTCGGGTGGGGCAACTTCAATAACAAGCCAAATTTTGCCCACAGGCCATCAGACGTTGTCTGCGCATGTCATATTCTTCGAAGATTCGACTGTCTTATATGACGCATCACAAGCCCCGAAAGCGGGCTGACTGTAATATTATGCTCTATAAAGTAGCAATGTAGAAAATAGCCTTTATCAATACGTTTTTTCTAAACTGCTGATCATAGCTGAGTGAATTGCACCAGGTAGCGTTTTATTGAGTAAACGTTTATTTTAGTTTGAAATTCAAAGTAACGGTTGTCGCGAAGGAAAGTGGTTCAGTTCTGTACCCAGGATGCCCAAATTAGATAGATGAGTATTTATAGAATGCCATCTAGCGGGATATAATGCGCCATCAGATTTACACCCATTAAAATGGAGGTAACTCAGTGTTCATCATATTAACTTCAACAGCTGTTATTCTATTTCTTTCCGATAGAATGACGGTGACATGTTGTCCTTTGATTTCATATCTTATCATATGTTCATGAAGCTTCTTTGGTCTGTCAAGGGATTCCGAAATTTGTAAAAATACGGTACTTTCATTACCAGATTGAGCCCATACCGACTTTGTTTTTGTATTTGGAAAGATTTTTTGTTACATTTAAAATATAGATTGTACTTCCATTACCAGATCGGTAAAACCCAGATCGTATCCCAGATGGCTCACAGTTTAAATATTTGTCATGTAGTATCACCATGTCGACCTCTACGAAGTTTGTTCCGGTGATGCCCTTGGCGTAAAAATATAGCCCGCTCTAATGTGCCCTCTAGATATCAGAAACAACTCAGTTGTGGCGCCATTGACGATATGCATCAATGTTGTATACTGAAGAGACTGTTTATGTCCCCACCGCTCACAACGTACGTCAGTGTGTCGTCACAGGTAGTGATATCGGACTCTTGTTATAAAGTCAGTGTGCGTGTTTGGTAAGACTTTTTTTTGTAATCGTTTCTTTAAATAATCTGAAAAAGTCTTTAGACCTCCAAAGCGTATGCCTAGGGACTTTGTTTTTTGTCAAAGCTTTTGTTAACTACTTATAATAATGGAATAGACTTCGGCCAACTATTAAAACCCAATTACTTTTTGATATTTGGTCAAAGTGTTTGTGCATATAGACATCTGCTTCCTGTCTAAAACGTCAGAATATTAAATGTATTCATCTAATGTCTTTGATAAATACATGAGAGCCTTTGTAGTCCGTTTGTATCCACCCAAGCTAGCCTCATTCTATCTTCATATCGTACTTACTTTTCAATATTGCGGACATAAGTTATGAAAATGCCTAGGTCCGATATCACTTCCTGTGACGTAGGTTGTTGCCCTTGGTCCCTGGAGGAAGAAAAACTTGGGGCCATGGCTGTGAACAGGTGTTCTTGAGAGACAAATTGAAGAATGAATGTGTTTGTTGAAATATAGCGCAAAGCGTAGCTGGATAACATGTTTGTTTTTCATTCTTTGGAAGACTTTTGGATTTACTCGTACTTTTGAGAGCAACAGGCGTATAAGCCATAGATTTGCCATTATGCAATCTGTAAAGTTACAAATATTTTCAATGTGGTAAAAGTTAGTGGTGTGACACAAGGTGCCCTGTCTCGTCATAAACTGCACACATCATACTCTTCTGATTATGCCAGTGCATAATGCTAGGAAGTTAACCTGTCGGGTTTGACTGACTGACTGACTGACTGGCTGGCTGGCTGGCTGACTGCTGTTTTCAGTCGCTTTTGACATAATTTCAGTCATGTCACAGGGACAGGTTATATATTCATGTATTTCTCGGATTTCACCGATACTGGGCTAGGAATCTGAAGTGTCCTGCTAAAGAACACTCCCAGAACACTCCAACGAAAATTCTAGTGGATCCAGCGAGGCCCTAGTCTGTCAGGAGACTATGGACACCGACTTGTGCGTTGAGACATACGGATATCAAGTTAGCTCTTTACCTGAAAATGATCCCCACTTTCAACTACCCCAAGGAAGAAGCCTATTGAAAACATTGTGGGAAAAAGGAGCATTTTCTCCTTTTTATACGCCCGAAGGGTCGTATTATGTTATATCCCTGGACGTCCGTCCGTCCGTCCGTCTGTCCGTCCGTTAGCAATTTCTTGTGTGTGCAACTCCTCCTACAGTTTTCATCGGAATTATTTGAAACTTGCCACAATGAATCGCTATGATGTCTAGTTGTGCACCTGGGTCTTGGAATTTTGATGGCTGTTTGCATTCTAAAATTATCTGCCCTTGATTTCTGAAATAACCAACTTTTCACTTTGAATTTTTGTTCAGGCTTTAACTTCCATACCATAAAAGATGTCAACTTGAAACTACATACACTGATAGAACACATTATGGAGAAGTGCAGTGCACATGAACCACACCTCTGTGACCTTTATTTTTTGAGTTATTGCCCTTTGTTAATATTCAGTTTGAATTTTTGTCCAGGCAATAACTTTCAAATTATTAAAGCTATTAACCTGGAACTTCATACACTGATAGAACATATTATGGAGAAGTGCATTGCACATGAACCATAACTCTGTGACCTTTATTTTTTGAGTTATTGCCCTTTGTTAATTTTCAGTTTGAATTTTTGTCCAGGCCATAACTTCCAAACTATAAAAGCTATTAACTTGGAACTTCATACACTGATAGAACCCATTATGGAGAAGTGCAGTGCCAATGAAATATAACTCTGCCACATTTATTTTTTGAGCTATTGCCCTTTATTAATTTCTAGTTTTAATTTTTGTCCAGGCCTTAACTTCCAAACTATAAAAGGTATCAGCTTGAAACTACATACACTGATAAAACACATCATGGAGAAGTGCAGTGCCCATGAACTATAACTCTGTGACCTTTATTTCTTGAGTTATTGCCCTTTGTTAATTTTTAGTTTTAATTTTTGTCCAGGCCATAACTTCTAAACTTTAAAACCTATCATCTTGAAACTTCAAAGACTAATAGAACACATTATGAAGAAGTGCACTGCACAAGAACCATAACTCTGTCATCCTTCTTTTTGAGTTATTGCCCTTTGTTAGTTTTCTCTTTGAATTTTCGTCAGGGCCATAATTTCTAAAATATAAAAGCTATGATCTTGAACCTTTCAAGACTGATAGAACACCTTGTGGATAACAGCAATTCACAAAATTTATAACTGTTCCACCCTTCTTTTTTTAGTTATTGCCCTTTAATATTTTTCACCTATCATGGAGATTAACTACTCTTCATTCATGGCCCTTCCGTCATTTCAACTCATTTCACTGACAAGCCCCTTCGGGGCGTATATGCGCCGCTTTGCGAAGCTCTTGTATCATACTGTTTTCTATCCTATCGAAGAAAAATCTTATCATTTAGTCGTCGACATTTAAATAGCCGTCTGCAATTGTTTTCATTTTGGACCAGTCTACGTTTTTTCACGTCTGGTAATGATCTAACCGTCTGTTATCTTAATTTGTTTATGAATACTTGATAGAAGGTAACACCTTGTACTCGATTTAAAAAAAAAATCATTTCGCCTTTAACGTCTACGTTTAAAATTTACTTGAGAAAATATTAACAATGGCGAGGACAGCTAGAGTGATCGTGATGGTTGTGATTTTACCAGCTGTGGTTTATTTCATCAGTTATAATTACCCGTGTATTCTGTTGAATACAAAGAGTCGGCCAAACTATATATCCGCCGATAGGGCGTTTACGAAGGAAACTGAGACCGAAGAATTAGAATATTCCAAAGACATCGCGAATCAACCAAACACACGCGCCGATAGTGGCCATACAGAGGAAAATGAGACCGTAGTATTTAAATATTCTAGCGATACCGTCTTTGAGACGGTTCTTGGCATAAAGAACAGAAATTGTCGCACATTGCATGAATCCAAAACAGTGGAGGAAAATGACTCGTTTTGTGACAGACTTCAGAGATGTAACATGGCCGAAGTATCGGACACGCAGTTGCCAGACGGGTGTGTACGACGGTTTCCAGGGTGTATCATTATTGGGGTATATAAAGCAGGCACCCGGGAACTAATAGATTTTCTAGCGATGCATCCGAATATTGTTATCAAAAGGGACCCCAAATACGAGGTATCATTTTTTTCTACACACTGGCACAAAGGAATTGACTGGTACAAAAAGAAAATGCCCTTTAGTATGAGTGGCCAAATCACCATAGAAAAATCGCCAAATTACTTTACCTACACAGGGGTACCAGAAAGGATAAAAACACTGAACCCGAACATCAAAATGATTTTAATCGTCAGAGATCCCGTCAAAAGAGCAATCTCACAGATGGCGTTTTGATATCCAGACCAGTTCGTCGGAAAGTTTGAGGCCTTCTTCACGCAAAGCCTTCTCAACCGATCTGTCTACGACGAGCCGTTTGAGCGATACTTGAAGTACTTTGATCGATCTCAAATTCACATCATCGACTCTGTTAATTTCGAGAAAAAACCACATGCAGTACTGTCTGAAGTAGAGACTTTTTTAGGTCTACCACATGTATTTGAAAGAAATGATTTTGTTTTCAATGTGCAAAAGGGTTTTTATTGCCTTCGGAATGTGGACCGGAAGTTCTGTTCCTGTTTCGGAGACGACAGAGGAAAGAAAAATTACGGAAACGAAGTTGAGCTGCTTAAACCTCGATTGTTACCGCTGGTAAAAATGCACAATGAAAGATTCTTTAATTTGACAGGTCAACGATTTGAATGGCTATGAATACAAATTCTCCTTAGTTTGAATTTTCATACCATAACTCTTTACCAAACGACAAAAACTGTAGACTGGTCCAAATTGAAAGCATTTGGAGACGACAGAATGAATGTAATTAAAGAAATAAGATTTGTTAAGGGAGAGAAGAAAACATTGTGAAAAAAGGAGAAAATGCTGGTAACCAGCATTTTCTCCTTTTCCCACAATGTTTTCAAAAGGCTTCTTTCGCAGTGATGTTAAAAGAAGGGATTGTGTGGTTAAGGGATAAACAAAGCTTACACAAGTGTTTAGTGAATAGGAAACGCTGCGGAGTTAATTCTTTACCAAAAAACGATATTTTAGACAGGTCCAATTTGAAAGCACTAGCAAACGACAACATTTATATAGCACAGATGATGGGATTTGTATCAGATAGTCTAGAAACCATTGTGGGTAAAGGAGAAAATGCTGATGCTGCATTTTCTTTTTTTCCTACGATGTTTTCAAAAGGCCCATTTCTAAGGGCCGTGAAAACGCTTGATTTAGTGGTAAAGGGTTAACCCTTTACTCCATAGATACTCATTTTAACGCATTGCTTGCAGGAGCCTTTGGAAAACATTGTGGCAAAAGGTGAAATTGCTCGTAACGAGCAATTTCACCTTTTGCCACAATTTTTTCTACACTATCAAAAGGTGTTATATACACATAAGAAACGGCTTCATCCTTGCTGTTATTTAGGGTCAATTAAAGATACGATAGAAATGCCTTATGGGGTAAAGGGTTAAACACCTAACCTGCCTTATAAAATAAAACTGATAAGTCAATCAGAAATTGTGTTTCTTTCAAATTTAGAAAATATAAAGAATAAGGCTACGACTGCTCTTACCCAACGTTTACACCATGTCACCGGCAGCCACGGAAGCCAAACTTCTAACAACCGTGAACAAACGGTATTGACGTAATACAACGCAAAGGAACGGGATAAATCAAGACGACTGATATTAGAATGTACACTAAAGTAATTGACAATTTCATCGAGCGTGTTTGGAGAGGAAAGTGCATCACTGACCGTCACAATGAAAGTGTCATTAATTATCGAAATGACGCTGATGACAGAAAAGCCACTTTTGAATTAAAACCTGTATAAAAGCACAAAATTTAATAAAAAATTGAATCAAAATATCGCTAAAAGAACTTACACGTTTCATTTACATGCACAGTATTTACATTTTTGTCTTTTTATCAAATATTTAAAACCTAATTATCAATGTACAAAAGTGTTACCTTAGTTTCCGGACACCCTGTACTACGCAAAGGAACGGGATAAGCAAGCTTGATCGCAATAGAGCTTACCAGCAGGTAATAGGCGGTAACAAGACTCAGAGATGATCCGTGTTCGAACGTGAAAGCTCTTTTCTGACCGATATCTATCAGGCCGTCGTAAAACGCAGAGATCAACCCGTTCCGCCATAGTCTGGTAGGTCTCTCTTCAGCAAAAGGACTGCCATAGCAAAATTTTTGACAGTCGAAAATCTGGCGGATCACGGTCTTAAGTCCCCGTTATACTCAGACAAAGACCAAAAAGACCCTACTACGTTCTAAAAACTTGATAAACGCAAGGAGAACGGGATGAAATGCAGGAAAAAACACAGTTTTCATGTTGGTTCTGTGTCTTTTATATACGCCCCGGCCAGGATGTCAGTGCGTCTAACACGTCCCAGCTAAGTTCTGTCGCACGCTTGATGGAGTACGCACCACGTCCTTTGCGTTTTTATTACATTCTTTCCAGTACCTTTCAGATCGCAACACGTACTTATTGCGCGTTTACTACGTTCTCATTGCGCCCTTCATGGTCTTATAAATTCAAGTCCACGCACTCTCTGCTCTCATTCGTTCTGCAAATTTTCTTGAGTGAACAATCAAACATACAACTATGCCTCCAAAAGGTCCGGGGAGAAAACAAGAAGACCAGAAAATGGGTAGCACTCCACAACCTGTCCCCAGTGGTGGTGCTGCCAGAATAGCAGAACCACCAGGAGCATCAGAGCCTCCTGCAGAGCAGCTTGAAATTACCGAAGTCCGTGATAAAAGTTGAAACATAAGTGAAAATGTGAGAAATTCGGTGAAGTATTTATACTAAATTGCTGGATGTGACATGGACGCTATGAGGACTTGCTGAAAATGCACAACGGACGTGTTAAGCACCGAACGAACTTGTAACAAACGTAATGTTGTCTTATACAACGTTGTATGCACTAACCTTTTTATTTGCAGAAACGTTGAACGGTTGTGGTGGGTACACAATTGTCGTCGTATGAACGCACTGAGAACGCAGTGCAATCTTTCACGTCCATTTTGGTTTGTGCTTCGTCAATGACGACCATATTAGGTTCATGCCCGTAACTACGTCAATGCCGTTAATTGTTCCCACGTGCCGAGACATTACTGCGCTCTGATTGGATCAGGTCCTCGATACGTTTTATCTTTAACCTGTTCAAAATTCATCCACGTCAGCCAAAACCATAAGGATCGTATTACGTCCTTATCGGTTTTTACTGCGTTCCTTCTACGTCGTACAAGTTCGTACTGCGTCGGACCGGTTTTAAAATGATGTACGAGTAGTGGGAACTTGGCCTAGTGTAACTAGGGTTTTACAAGTTTACTTATCCCGTTTTGTCTACGGTTGTAGGAAACGCGTTAACATGGCTGCCGGGAACATGACGTAAAAGTAGAGTTCCCTGCACTGCTTGTCACAAATACCAGGAGGCACTGTAAAGAGACTTATCTAAACATGGTAAATGGAGGAAAAGCGAACAAACTCTCTCAGAACACAACGTTTCAGGCAAATGGGGCTGCCCTGGCGTCCGGGAACATTGTATAAATGGAAGGTGTTGGCTGGTGAATAAGGACCCTTGATATGCACTGAGATCCTTTTAATCCATTACATCACAATCCCTACTTTTGACGAACCCGAGAAAGAAGCCTTTAGAAAACATAGTGGGAAAAGGAGAAAATGCTGGTAACCAGCATTTTCTCCTTTTCACTAACTGTTTTCTACCCTTAACAAAATAAATTTCAAATTTTAGTCACTTTATTTTGTCGTCTGCAAATGCTTTCGATTTGGGCCAGCCAAAAACTTTGTCGTTTGGTAAGAGTTATCCAGAGCATGGCACTCAATTGTTTATAGCGCCGAGTCGGAAAAAAAATGCAGAGAAAAATTTATTCGTCTGCAAATGATACGTTTCGAGATCGGACATGGCGGCAATTTGTTTCCCGTGACATTGACAGAATGCTTGTCTATTTCTAATTATAGACTGAAAGAGAAGAATAAATAACTTCCCGTTAAACAATTAATTAAGCGTATTTATTCCTGTTATTTAAAGGCGTAATGAATAAGTTTGATTTAGATATACTAGGAAATTAACCCCTAGGCTGCTAAGCGCGATTTCAGCAGACAGTGTAGATCAAGATCAGATTGCACAGAACGTGCAGCCTGATCTTAGGTATAACATGTCCGATAAGGAGATGTCTAACCTCCCAAAATTATCTTTGAAATGATGAAAATTGGGGTTTTACTAACAAGCTTGAAAGTTGCATTTCAGTTATTTAGCGGTTTAAGGGTTTAAACTTGGGGTTTCACCAGAGAATGAAATTATGTGTACATTATAACTTATAGACCAGATCGCCTCGCCGTTCATTGACCTTATCTCTCTCTCTCTCTCTCTCTCTCTCTTCTCTAAAATGTTCCGTGCTGTTCTCTCTCGCTCTCTCTGCTACTCTGTTCGAAACTTTTACACTATACATGTACTAGAAGGTAGGTGGCTTTTGAGAAGAAGAGAAGATTCCTGTAACGAGCAATGACTAAAAGATATGGGTGGCAAAGTTACAAATTTCGTGAAATGCTCTTATCCACAAGGTGTTCTATCAGTCTTTGAAGGTCCCAGATCATATCTTTTATATTTTTAGAAATTATGGCCGAGACGAAAATTCAAAGTGAAAAGGGCAATAACTCAAAAGGAAGGATGGCAGAGTTAAGGTTCTTGTGCAATGTACTTCTTCATAATGTGTTCTATTAGTCTTTGAAGTTTCAAGATGATGGATTTTGAAGTTTGGAAGTTATGGCCTTTACAAAAATTCAAACTGAAAATAAACAAATGGCAATAACTCAAATAATAAAGGTGGCAGAGTTATGGTTCATGTGCAATGCACTTCTCCATAATGAGTTCTATCAGTGTATGAAGTTCCAAGTTAAAAGCTTTTATAGTTTGGAAGTTATGGCCTAGACAACTAGAGGGGCTTGAGCGCCTGTATCGCTCCACAGGCCTGATTTTTCTGTAACAGTGAAGAGTTTTTAACAATTACCATTTAATCCTGCATTTTAGGTACCAACTTAAGAGAAAAAGCTAAGAAAAAGATTGTGAGAAAAGAAGAAAATAATGGTCACCAGCATGTTCTTAGTTTTCCACAATAATTTCTATCCTTTTTGATACAAGTTGTACTAATCTGAAGCTATATTATATTGTCTGCAACATCTTTCAATTATGAGCAGTTACAAAATTGCACTTGTAGGTCACCAGTACGTCAACAAACCTTTACCAGAACTAATGAAAGTGCAGAGGTTCTCTTGTTTTATATGGAAAGGACTATGGATTATGTAAAGCAACCCTCTTTAAACCTTTACCAAACAACAAAATTTGGGATGTGACCAAATTCAGGCCTCCTAGCAGGCCAAAACAAAAATAAAGGTTTTTCTAAAGGCTCCAATGTATGAAAATAAAGGCCTTTAGTGTAAAATATGAAAAAATAAAGAGTAAATAAAGCCTATTTTCGTCGAAGTTCTCATTTCTTTATTAAACCCACAGTCATACCAAAGTCATTTTTTGATGTTATATACTGTTTGAATTATGCAATATAATACATACTTTATTTAATGTGTATACCTATTTTCTCTGCATATTTATATCATACATAGCTCCTGTTTTACAGTGTAGGATCTACATCACCTTTGTCCATTACTTGCTTAAGCTAGCATGGCAACCAGTCAGAGCAAATATAAAGGTTTTGAGTGAGAATTACAGGCTATTTTGGCGTTTTAAAGGTTTTCTGGGGAAATGTAAAGGTTTTAAAGGTTTGCTATGAAATTAAAGGTTTTTAAAGGTTTTAAAGGTTTCACTAGGAGGCCTGCAAATTGAAAGCATTTGCAAACGACCAATGAAACATTGATGAAATGATGATTTCTCTCTTTGATAGAGTAGAAAACACTGAGGGAAAAGGAGAAAATGCTGATTACCAGCATTTTCTTCTTTTCCAACAGTGTTTACCAAAGACTTCGTGTCGTTGGTTGATTATGAGTAATTTCACCTTTTCCCACAGTGAAAGCAACAATGAAATCCAATGAATAGTTTGAGAGAAGAATTTTTTCAAAGATTTTACTTTATACCATAAAAGGAAAATGAGTCTCCAATAAAAGCCATGTTTTTTGACTGATCATTTTTTTTAAGGAATTCTGTAAACCTCTACCTAAGGGAACATTCCTGCAAAATAATAATGCTATCTAAATTTACGGTTGGGGACGAGAAGATTTTTAAAGGTTTTTTACTTTGGTTGCCATGGCAACCAGAATTCTTCATGGAACACCATTATTTGAAGGAATTTGAAAGCAGACCACCTAAGGAACATTCCTGTGAAATTTGGTGAAAATCCAGTCAGTAGTTTCTAAGGAGAAGTTTTTTAAAGAAAAAGTTTACGGACGCATGCACGGATGAACGGACGAACGAACGGACTGACGTACGGACGCACGACGGACACAACGCCATGATAATAGCTCGCTGGCCTTCGGCCAGTGGAGCTAAAAATTCAAACTGAAAATTAACAAAGGGCAATAACTCAAAAAATAATGGTGGCAGAGTTATGATTCATGTGAAATGCACTTCTCCATAATGGGTTCTATCAGTGTATGAAGTTCCAAGTTAATAGCTTTTATAGTTTAGAAGATATGGCCTGGATAAAAATTCCAACTGAAAGTTATCAAAGGGCAGTAACTAAAAAAATAACGGTGGCAGAGTTATGGTTCATTGGCACTGCACTTCTCCATAGTGTGTTCTATCAGTGTATGTAGTTTCAAGTTGATACCTTTTATAGTATGGAAGATATAGCCTGAACAAAATTTCAAAGTGAAAAATTGGTTATTTCAGAAATCAGGAGCAGATAATTTTAGAACGCAAACAGCGATCCAAATTCTAAGACCCAGGTGCACAACAAGACATCATGGAGATTCATTGTGGCAAGTTTCAAATAATTCCGATGGAAACTGTAGGAGGAGTTGCGCACACTAGAAATTGCTAATGGACGGACGGACGACCGGGGTATAACATAATAGAACCCTTCCAGCGTATAAAAAGCATTGTGGGAAAAGGAGAAAATGCTGGCAATCAACATATTCTCTTTTTCCCACAATGTATTGAAAGGCTTCTTGCCAGATATCTTAGAAGTAGGAGATCCTTTGACAAAGGTTTAAGGCGTTAGGTACACCTGTAGACAACTTTATTCCAAATGCAGTACTCACTCTTACTGTATGAACATTGCGAGAAAAAAAGAAAATTTAATGCAACTAGATGTTTTCTTCTGTCACGATGTTTTCACCAGTATCAACTCTCAAGTCCTAGATTTCCATTTACATATGGACTCAAAGAGGCCCACTGCAACCATCTTTCAACGAGGTGAAAAAGTTACCTCCAAGGGAGACAATAAAATACTTGTAATAAGAGTAATTCTGCTGCTCGGTTACCTCCCTTGTATCAATTGTTGGAAGGCCGCTGTGCGAGTTGTACTGGAATCCCACACGGTCATAGACTTACCATAGATTTAGGCTTCAGACCGTTTCCATAAGACAATTTAGGTGTCTTAGACAATTGCACGTTTCTTTGAAAGGGTAGAAAACCATGTCGAAAAAGGGGAAAAAAGACTGAGTATTATAGTAGCATTTTCACGTCACCCGCAATGTTTTCCCATGCCTTGTGTTTGTGTCATTTTTTTAACTGTCTTTCCATTAATCTTGTATGTTTCAATAACGATTACTGCTGATGTAATAATATCTTGGTCAAAAGACAGAAAAACACTAATTTTAGAGTGTCTTTTCCAAGTTAGCTGCCTAATCTTAACTCATTACCAAATGACAATATTTTAGGTTTGTCCAAATCAAAAGCATTTGCAGACGACAAAATAAAAGTGTAAAGATTTGAAATTTGTTTTGTGAAGGGTAGAAAACATTGTGGGAAAAGGAGAAAATGCTGGTTACCAGCATTTTCTCCTTTTCCAACAATGTTTTCTAAAGGCTTCATTCTCAGGCTTGTCAAAAGTAGGGATTGTGTGGTAATGGGTTAACTGAAAGGTGTTAGTTGTCTATCCGGACCAAGCAAAAGAGGATTCACTGACATCATAATTGGCTTGCAACAGGTGAAAAGAGGCATTCAGAAATTTTCGTAATGCATCGTCTCAGATCAGCCTACATAATCCCCGCAGGCTGATCCATGACGTCATTTTACGCCCAAATTAGATTCGAAATGTAGACTTGTGCAAAATAGAAAATGTCATACAAATAGAAAGTATTGTTTCAGATTAGCCTGTTCAAATTGTGCATGCTAATCCGAGACGACATTTTATGCAACTGTCCAAATGCCCCTTTTCAAGTATTGCAGGCCATATTTAACGTACAATCAAACACAGTCAACAGTGCTCATTACCAAACGACAAAATTTTGGGTTTGTCCAAATGGAAAGCATTTGCAGACAACACAATAAATGGACTGAAAATTTGAAATTTGTTTTGTGAAGGGCAGAAAACATTGTGGGTAGAGGAGAAAATGCTGGTTACCAGCATTTTCTCCTTTTCCAACAATGTCTTCTAACGGCTTCTTTCTCAGGGTTGTCATAAGTAGTGATTGTGTGGTAATGGGTTAATAGACACATTTTTCATGAGTATGATAAGGCTTTCATTTCTCATTTCCTTTTCCAGTTATGGGTATAATAATGATTTTGCTACATTATGGGTACCATGTTAAGTCATCTTCGAAAGCCAAGGCTGACGATTCACTACTCTACGCTTGGCGGACCGAGCTTGATTTTTACATTCCCCCGATATGCTTTTTCATTGGATGCAGCCAGCTCTAACTGCAACGAATGAAATCGCTTGTAGCATTTCATCTTTGATACATACAGAACAAGGTCGCTACTTTTTGCTTAGAAGGTAAACATGGAAACCCAAGTGGATGTCTGCTTATTGCTTCATGTGTATTCATAAGCGGTTTGTAAAACGATATTTCATTGCCTTATAGAAATATGATGTAATGGGCGATAATAACCAGCATCCAATAAAGGGCGAATCCCAGGAATCTGGAAATCGGGCTCAATCGGCCAAGGTAAGATCCACGTAGTGATCGTAACCTTGGCTCGCAAAGATGTGTTAAGTCCGATACCGTCATACTGTCATGCTAGACTTGTTTGTTTTTTCTCACCATATATACACTAGGGTACTCAAAATGAAATAACTCTATCGGCCACAATAACTATTTGAGACAATAAAAAAGATAACAAGCTTTATGTATCATACAATAGAGATGTTTATTCAAAAAAAGAGAATTGAGCAGGTATTTCACATACCATGCCAAAATAAAACATTACAAAAGACAACAGAAAAAAAACACATGTTTATCAATGAAACTATATATCACATGACGTTATTTCCCAGGGAAAAATATGAGGAATCACATGACCAAGTAATATCTACATCATAACCACACAGGTTAAAAAATATGTTTCTAGCAAGGCTGACGCATGGTTTTTTATGCCTTTTTAAACAATCCCATGATTTTATGACCTTTGGAAGGATTATATATATGTGCCTTGCTCTGTGAAAAGGGGGGCATAATGCAGCTTCGAAAAGTATCAACTGTGAAGTACGTACAGGCTGACCTTGGCCGAAACTTTTTGATATTGGTTCTATTTATTGTATTTAAAAGGTAAGTCTACCTCATGATTAAACTGATTACTACAAGAAATGGCTAGGGTAGATCCATAAGTGCTCCGCTTGCTTGTTATCATGGATCACGGGGATGCATTGAGGCCCCTAATGCCAGAGCATAGCTCATATCTCAAGTACAGTGGGAAAAAGGGAAAATTCTTTTCACCCGCATTTTGCTTCCTCACAGTGCTTTATATACTTTCAACAATCCAATCCCTTGAATGGAAGTTAATTAGTTGTCTGCAACTGTTTACAATAATGTATACAGTCAGACATAAGTTAAGCATCATCTGAACAAATTCAGTCACTATTTTTTCTTAATGGATAATCTTTTATTTGGTATATATTCAAGCTGTGCATGGACCCACTAGACAAGTAACAGGCTGCTTTATCATTACGAGCCAAATGAAAGGATGGCTACGAGAAAACTTTCCAAAGCCCAAAAAATGACAAATTGTGGGCATGAGTAATGCTGGTCTCAGCACATGGGCTATTGCTGGTCAGTTGTGGTGATGCTTAACTGATGCTTGACTGTACATAATGAATGGTTCTAAAATTCTTGATAGGCCATATGACTTTAACCCTTTACCAAAAGACAAAATTTTAGACATGTACAAATTGAAAGCACTTGCAGACGACAAGATAAATGTGACTGAAAAATTGAAAGTTGTTTTGGGAAGGGTAGAAAAACATCGTGGGAAAAGGAAAAAATGCTGGTTACCCTTTACCTACAATGTTTTCAAAAGACGTGGGGGTCATTTAAAGTTGAAATTGTGTGGTAAAGAGTTAACAAAGGATCAATTATTCCATCAATATGGTGAACAAAACTGTACTCAAACGGAAGAGCTGGGGGCTTCCAAGCCTAAGAGTATTTCAGCCATTCTCTGTGGGAAAAGTAGACTCATATCAGCCTGCACATTTTGCACAGAATGAACTGGGTCAATCAATTATGCCATAAGTAAATTTTCAACATGTCCAAGGACCAATTTACCTCATACATTGATAAGCTCAAAAGATTTATTTTAATTCATATTATCATGTGACAACTTGTCAAGTATAATGCATCAAAGAGATGTTTTAAACCCTTTTTTGCAAGGGCATGACTTACTCAAATGTTCAGAAATATTTGAAGCGAGGAAACTCATGTTATCTTAACTCTTTACCAAACCACAAAATTTTAGACTTGTCCAAATTGAAAGCATTTGCAGACAACACAATAGACATGACTCAAAAATTGACACTTGACTTTAGAAGAGTAGTTAACATTGTGGGAAAAGGATTTTCTCCTTTTCCCACAATATTTCAGAAGTGTTTTCAGATGGCTTCTTCCTCTGGGTTATAAAAACCAGGGATTGTTTGGGTTAAGCAACTTTATTGTGATTGGTTTGAGTTAATTACATCTGACAGAGATATAGACTACTTAACTGTTACCATGACGAAAAAATTTAGCCTTGTCAACATTCAAAACATTTGCAGATGATAATTTCAATGTGGCTCGAATGTTGCAATACTTCTTTGATAAAGTATAGAGCATTGTGGGAAAAGGCAAAAATGCTGCATTTTGGCCTACTCATACAATGTTTTCTTAAGTTCTTATTCTCCGGGGTATTCAAAATTCAGGATCTCATGGTAAAAAGTTCAAACTTTACCACACATTTGTAACTTACACTGCCCTAAAGAAGAAAACTTTGGAAAACAATGCAGGAGAAGGGTAGTTACCAGCATTTACTCTTTTTTTAAACAATGTTTTTACCCATTATCTGTGCCACATTTAATGTCTTCATATGGACAAGCCTGGAGATTTGTCTTCTAGAATAGAGGTAAGGACTAGAGCAAAAGCTAAGACCTGACATTTGGAACATAATCTCATTTCAGAATCATCCATTTTCAAAAACAAAACCATTGTACATAGATGAGCTGCCCAAAGCAGCAATCAATATGAATTATGCTCTGGCCAACGGAGGTTTCATGCATAAGCAAAAAACTATCGTGAAAAGGGAGCTTCACGTATCTGCAACAAGTATCAACCCAGTCGACCTGTAGGAGTGTAAACTGGGTTAAAGTTCTTGCTAATGGTGAACTTTCTAAATGTCCAACAACTATTCTACAACAAGAGTAGCCTGTTGTTTCATAAAGTGGATATAAACAAATCCATCATAATGTAATGACTTGCTTCAAGGAGAGATATTGACTCTTTACCACATAATCCCGACAATTAACGACCCTGAGAAAGAAGCCTTTGGAAAACCTTGCGGAAAAAGGAGAAAATGCTGGTAACCAGCATTTTCTCCTTTTCCCACAATGTTTTCTACCCTTTACAAAACAAATTTCAATTTGCCAGACACATTTGTCATCTACAAATGCTTTCAATTTGGACCAGTCTACAATTTTATTGTTTGGTAAAGAGTTAAACCCCCCTTCCCCAGAGCATTGCTCCTATTCAAGTATATAAATCTGGAAAAAAAAAATGAAAAAGTTTTGTTGAAAACTTCTAATACCATCACCTTCTCCCACTTAAAAATACTCCTTTAGCCTCCTACCTAGAACACTGTCACATAAAGATCAGTTTGTCACAAATTACGATTTAATAAGTCCCATCATGAACTCACAGTAACTTCTCCGTGGAAAATCCAACTTTCTTCCACAATGACCTTCACCTTTTTCTCATACTCTCTACGATTTTCTTGATATAAATTGGCTGCTACATTGTTGGCTGGGCTGTTTGGGTTGGGCTCATCAAGCAGAGACTGTTAAGTAGTAGAATCCACACAAAAATTAACAACTGGTGTATTGCATACATTAACTCTATAAAACAACAAAATTTTGGTGAAGTCCAAACTGAAAGCATTTGCACTCAATAAATCTTAATCAAAACTTAGATTTGGAAAGGGTAGGAAGCATTGTGGGAATAGGAGAAAATGCTGGTTACTAGCATTTTCTCCTTTTCCCAAAATGTTTCCAAAGACTTTCTTTCTCTCTGAAGTCCAGACTGTATAGTAAAGAGTTAACTCTTTACCACACAATCCCGACTTTTAACGACCCTGAGAAAGAAGCCTTCTGAAAACATTGTGGGAAAAGGAGAAAATGCTGGTAACCAGCATTTTCTCCCTTTCCCACAATGTTTTCTTCCCTTCCCAAAAGAAATTTCAAATTTTCAGTCACTTTTATTTTGTCATCTGCAAATGTTTTCAATTTGGACCAGTCTAAAATTTTGTCGTTTGGTAAAGAGTTAAACAATTACAAATTACAATATCTACTATTATGGAATTCAGAGAGAAAAAAACATTTCAAGGTAAGAAAATGTCTCCTTATTCTGCTAAAAACATTGTGGAAAAGGGAGCTTTAATACACCATTAGTTTACAAATCTGCAAGAATATCACTCGAAAGCTCTCTTTCCACTCAAAGAAAACCATATAAATCATGCAGGGGCTTTTAGTCTAGAAATGAAATCCAAATAATTGCAGTTTTAAAGCTGCTTTTGATCAGAATGTCTTGGCATACCTGACAGTACAGATCAATGATCAGATTGCACATTTTGTGCAGTATAATCTTTGATCTGTATTAGTTGCAAAGGTAATTGTGTCTGTGAAAGGAGCTTGAAGGGTAAAAATAATTGAATGAATATCAAAAACCTGAAAAAACACAACCATCACACAAAATATGAACTCTTACAATGCCTTTCACAATTATAGTTCCTCTTGCAACCAGTGCACATTCAGATCATGTTCTTATAAGTGAGCAGTCTAATCTTGGATCTAATCTTATAATTTTTATTTAGTACAAAGGTTTACAATATGAAACCCAGAATTTTTTACCAAACTAACATAACCATTTACCTAACTGGTTACCAGATGAAAAAATCTATGACCTGTCTTATTTGATAGCCTTTGCAGATAAAAAATTTGTTAACAGAAAATCCAGAAAACATTGTGGGAAGAAAAAAAAGAATGCTGTTTACCAGCATTTTCTCCTATTTCCTCAATGTATTCAAAAGCCTTTGGTTGTTTCCCTACAGGATTGCTGGGTGAAAGGTTTAAACTACAGTAAGCCAAATTTATCAACAAGTTTGGAGCAATTATCATAGAAGAATTACAAGAACTGAATTAAGCCCACAATCCAAAGTTTCAAAAACCTTGTGTCAGGGCTTTTAACTCATTACCACACGATCAACTTTCAATTTCTGACTCACATTTATTTGTCATCTGCAAATGCTTTCCATTTGAACTGGTCCAACATTTTGCCATTTGGTAAAGAATTATCTTGTTACCACACAAACCCAACTTTTAACACCTCTGTGAAAGAGGCCTTTTGAAAACATCGTGGGAAAAGGAGAAAATGCTGGTAACCAGCATTTCTATTTTTCCCACAATGTTTTCTCCCTTCCAAAAAGAAATTTCAATTCTTGTTGTCTGAAGACACCAATTTGTACCAATCTAAAGTTTTGTTGTTTGGTAAAGACCTGAATCACTGTAAAAAGACAAGAAAATGCAAATGTGTTTTCTCTCTTTGTTTGTTTGTTTGTTTCAAAGCCTTTTCAAAAACAGACTCATCTTCCGAGCCACATTGGAATGATATTCTGCAAAATGTTTCTTACTCTTTACCAAAAAGCAAACTTTTATTCTAGATTGAAGCTGTTTGCAGACTGATGGCATATTAAATTTTATTGAAATGATGAAGACTAGAAAACAGTGTGGAAAAAAGATAAAATGCTGGTTACCGGCATTTTCTCCTTTTCCCAAAATGTTTTCAAAAGGCTTCTTTCAATGGGTCAATGAAAGTTTGGACTGTGTGGTAAAGAGTTAAAGATACAAAAATAGGGAATCATCTGCTATAAATTACCTCCTAAAGGCAATAATGTAAAGCAATCCTCTACCAACTACCACAAGAACTTGATGCAGGCTTGAAGGACCCTAAGGAAGAAGCCTTTAAAAAAGGTTGGAAAAGGAAAAGATATCTGTAATAATCTCCTTTTCCAACAACATTTCTTTTTTTTCTGTGTACAAAATACTGCTAGTAATTTCAGCCACATTTGTTACTGGCAAATCCTTTCAACTTAGAGTCAGACTAGCAGTCAGTTATTTGGTAAAAATTTAAAGGATTTATAAAAAAAAAAACATTAAAACTTTACCAAAGGACAAGATCTATTTATCCAAACTGAAAGTATTTGCAGATGAAAACATAAATGAGACTCAAAAATTGAAATATGTTTTGGGATGGGTAGAAAACATTGTTGAATAAATGCTGGTTACAGACATATTCTCATTTTTCAACAATTTTTTTAAAAGCTTCCTTTATCAGTGTAGTAATACCTGATACTGTGTGGTACATGTAAATGGTTACGTATGGAAAATTTCTGAAGAGCAAGAAGTCGAGATTCATTTATATGAGGAAAATTGTGGATTAAAATCTAAATTAAACATTCTACTTCTCCTTTTAACCACACAATCCT
Organism: Tridacna crocea; assembly: GCA_943736015.1. Lineage (NCBI taxonomy): Eukaryota > Metazoa > Mollusca > Bivalvia > Cardiida > Cardiidae > Tridacna > Tridacna crocea. The sequence goes on from OX031063.1 coordinate 52,106,117, forward strand.
GAGTTTTGATAAGCCCTAAAAAAGAATGCTTCAAAAAAGATTGTGGAAAAAGGAGAAAATGCTGGTTACCAACATTTTCTCCTTTTCCACAAGGATTTTCAAAAGTCTTATTCCTAAGAGCTGTTGACCCTTTACCACACGGCAAACTTTTAGTCCTACCAGAATTGGAAGCATTTAATTCCAAGGTGGCTCAAATGGCGCAAGTTTTCTTTGATAGGGTTGAAAACATTGTGGGCAAAGGAGAAAATGCTGATTATCAGCATTTTCTGCTCTTCCAATAATGTTTTCAAAAGGCTTCTTCTTCAGGGTTATTAAATTTGTTATTGTGTAGTTAACCCATTACCAAAAGAGCCCTTATTTTTACATGTCTGCAGTATAAGTCTTTTGAAAACACTGTGGGAAAAGGAGAAATTGCTCGTAATGAGCAATTTCTCCTTTTCCCACAGTGTTTTCTACCCATTTGGAGACATTTCTGCCATTTTTATCAAATTTGAAATTTTCGTATGCAAACTCTTTGAGTTTGGAAGAGTCTAAAATTTGTCGTTTGGGACATTAAGGAATAATAGACTTGACTGTGTGGTCTAGAGAATATGGTGCAAAAACATTCCCAAAAATCAGTAAAACTAACATGCAGTCTGCGTCAACTCTCAGCACAACTCACACACATACAAGACAGTGGTAACTCAAAAATTTTTATCCGGTAATTCATTGCTTTTATGACCATCCAATGGAAAGGAAGCTTCTAAAAAATAAAGTGGCAAAAGTAGAAAAGCAGTGGTCCAATTTGTCACAATATTTATGATCCTTTCATTATCTCCATACAAAACAATCAAGACACACTACCCAGTTTTAATGCCCCCGAGAAAGAAAGCTCTTAAAAACATTGTGGGAAAAAGAGAAAATGCTGGTCACTAGCATTTTATCCTTTTCCCACAATGTTTTCTACCCTTAACAAATTAAATTTCAACTTTTTGATTCACATTTAATTTGTCGTCTGCAAATGCTTTCAATTTAGACAAGTTGAAAATTTTGTCCTTTGGTAAAGAGTTAAAGCAGCCCTGATGAAGAATGGTTTTGAAAACATTGTTGGAAAAGGAGAAAATGCGGATAAACAACATTTTTTCGTTTTCCAAAAATGTCTTCTATTCTATCAAGGACCACTGCCATCATTTTAACCATGTTTATTAAGTTGTCTGCAAATTCTTCCACTTTGGACGGGTCAAAACTTCTTGTCATTTGGTAAAAAGTTGTTAAATCCCTTAATGTAACTCATTATCAGACGACAATATTTTAGACTTGTCCAAATTGAAAGCATTTGCAGACAACAAAATAAAAGTGACTGAAAATTTGAAATTTGTTTTGTGAAGGGAAGAAAACATTGTGGGAAAAGGAGAAAATGCTGGTTACCAGCATTTTCTCCATTTCCCACAATTTTTTCTAAAGGCTGCTTTCTCAGGGGCGTCAAAAGTAGGGACTGTGTAGTAATGGGTTAAGACAAATTTGATTCTTCTGCACTTGCTTTCCATGCTGATGGGTCTAAAATTTTCATGCTACAAAGCTAAAAGTAAATGAACACCTTGCCTTAATGTTAACCCTTAACTTGCTAATACAGATCAATCAAATCCTCAAGCCAATAACAAGAACCCAAATTTTGCTTCCCTACAGGGGAAAACACCGTTAGCGGACATAAAAGATTCAAGATCTGAATGCATGTTCAGAGCAGTCTTGCCTTGAACTACAATGTTCAGAACAGGTCTTCAATTCGTTACCACACAATCCTGATTTTTAACACCCCTAGGAAAGATGCCTTTTGAAAACATTGTTGGAAAAGGAGAAAATGCTGATTTTCTCCTGGTAACCAGCATTTTCTCCTTTTCCCGCAATGTTTTCTACACTTTTCAAAACAAATTTCAATTTTTGAACCATGTTTATTTTGTTTTCTCCAAATGCTTTCAATTTGGACCAATTTTTGAACTATGTTTATTTTGTTTTCTGCAAATGCTTTCAATTTGGACCAATCTAAAATTTTGTCATTTGGTAAAGAGTTGAGTCCGGCCTGGCAGTCTTAAGAGTTGACACTTGAAGCCCATAAAAATTCAAGACAAATTTTCATCTAGAAACAAAATTTGAATATCATAATTTTGAGGTTCCCTTTATCTATAATGATTCCGCAAAGCCAACAATGTAGACTGTGGATGAAACCCCACATTTTGGCAGTCTAATCTCAATCAACAATGGCTGATAAGGCACCGAATGTCCTAAAAGACTCTTTTAAGATTAATCCATTGTGTTCTTAACCCTTCATTGTACCATGCCAACTTTTAAGGACGCTGGGACAGAAGCCTTTTAAAAACATTGTGGAAAATGGAGAAAATGCTGGTTACTACCCTATCAAAGAAATATCCACCCATTTGAGCCACATTGAAATTAGCCTTTCAATTTTTTTTTGTCTGGTAAAGGTTTACACTATCAATTCTTGGACAATAAAAATTACAGAAAGATTATCTATACAGATACAGTCCTGGTGATTATAAATGACTTTTGTATAAAGATTGCCTCAAAAAAAACATTTTGGCAAATAGATTGCTTATCTGAGCAATTTCTCTCTCTGCCAGTATGTTTTTACACAGCATCAATGATTAATTTGTCACTTGAAGATCAAAGTTGATTTGGTGCAGATGATTCACAAGCTTAACCAATTGCCAACGAATTCCGTTACTTCAAGACTGTCAAATAAAAAAGCTTTTGAGACACTCTGTAAAAAGAAGATAATGCTGGTAACCAGCATTGCAATACTGGTAACCAGCATTGCTTCCTTTTCCCACAAAGTTATATAACCATTATTTAAGCTACATGTATATCTACTTTCCCGCCATAAAGTATTTTTAACATGAACAAGTCTTAAACTTTGTTGTTAAATAAAGAGTGAAAAAAAAAACATTTTCAGCTCCTCTGAAAGCTGTAGTACTTGTATTTTTGTCACAAATATTCTGACATAGGTGAAGTTTTCTAGTCTCTCCTCTTATCACGATGTTTCCAACATCCTCTGCAGCATCGAAATGGGTTTACACAAAGTTTAGAGGTTGACACTGTATGAATTAACTAGCCATGAGAAAATGACATAATCCATAGTACACATAGAATCTTTCATCCCAGAGTAAGGGAAGGCCCTAGCCACTTGTGATAACCGCATATAGTCAACTTTTTTTTTTTAAAAAAACTTTTGTTTTTTTTTTTCGGCAAATGCTATGCGTCGTCATCATCATCATCGTCATTCCAACTCTCCTGAACTATGGCAGCAACTTTTTTCTCATACTCCCTCCTGTTTTCCCGATACAATTGGGCCGCTTCATTGTTCGCAGGACTATTAGGATTGGGGTCATGGAGTAAAGACTAAAAAAGAAGACAAGAATTTTCTGTGTTAACCCTTTACCACACGATCCTGAACTGGCAATATCTCAATGAGCTTCTAATTATAAATCCTTAACCTTTCATAACACAATCCTCTCTTTAACTCTTTACCACTCAAGAAAATTTTAGACTGGTCCTAATTGAAAGCATTTGCAGACAACAAAATAAAGGTGACTGAAAATTTGAAATTTCTTCTGGGAAGGGTAGAAAACACTGTGGGAAAAGGAGAAAATGCTGGTTACCAGCATTTTCTCCTTTTCCCACAGCGTTTTCAAAAGGCTTCTTTCTCAGGGGGTCAAAAGTAGGGATTGTGTGGTAATGGGTTAAAAGACTCTGAAAGAAAGGGCTTCTTTGGAAAAGGAAACACAGCTGGTAACAAGCATTTCATGCCTTTCCCAAAATGTTTTTTGATTTCTACCCAATCACGACTTGAAATCGTAATTTCTACCCAATCACGACTAGAAATCGTAATCATGACTAGAAATCGTAATCATACTGTTAGGTCAAGTCCAAAATTATATGATTTGGTAAAGATATCAGTTTTGCCTGCAGGCAGTTTTTTTACATCATGTTCCAGACCACCTTAAAAAGATATAACAATTAAAAAAATAGATTGCTTTAACAATAATTTTTCTTGTCATGATATTTTCACATGAATTCATGTGCTTCTAATTCAAATGATGGCATCATCCATATTTTTGATGATGGTGATAGCAGAAACTGTTGTCTGCAAAGGGTTAAGTTTTCTCTTGTTGGTGCTATCTATAAAGCAAACTCTTTACCAAACAACAAAATTTAACAGTGGTCAAAGTTTATTGTGTTTGGGGACCATTAATATTGCTCATACCACACGATTTATCTTTGAGATAAAAACATTGTGGGAAAAGGAGAAAATATGGGTTACCAGTTCCATTAAAACTCTGGATTGTTTCATGAAAAGGGAAGGCGTTTTCAAAACACATTACATTTTATGCCCAATGTTTTGACTCAGTAATCTTCAAAATATTTGTCCATACAACAGGGGTGATGATAATGATGATGATGACTGTTTAACACACTAGACACTTAAATAACAAAACAAGACTAATGTTACGATGATATTATATTTGTACAAAAATCAAAAGCAGAGAGTCCATAACACATGCTACAAAAGTGCATAATAAACTCTTTACCACACAATCCTGAGTTTTAACGACCCCGAGAAAGTAGCCTTTTGAAAACATTGTCTTTTCCAGCAATGTTTTTACTTCAAGTATACCAACAAATGAAGGGTGTTTTGAATTCGCAATTATCTCCTAGTGCAAAATGTTTGAAATCTGTAATCTGTAAATCTTTCAACAGGCATACATATCAGCATAATAGAATACTTAGCAGCCAAAAGAAAAACAAGTGGGCCATGATGTCCTCAAAGTTGCTCACTTGAGCCTTTTGACCAAATACGCTCCATCTTACAACTCTTTAGAAACAAATTGTACACAAGGTTGGGTTTTTTTTTTTTTAACTCTTTACCACATGGGAAAATTTTAGACTGGTTCAAATTGAAAGCATTTGCAGACGACAAAATAAAGGTGACTGAAAAATTGAAATTTGTTCTGGGAAGGGTAGAAAACACTGTGGGAAAAGGAGAAAATGCTGGTTACCAGCATTTTCTCCTTTTCCCACAGTGTTTTCAAAGGGCTTCTTTCTCAGGGGCGTCAAAAGTAGGGATTGTGTGGTAATGGGTTAAGATTTGACCTTGTGACCCAGTTTTTGACCCAAAAAGACCTCTTTTTCAAACTCATCCAAGATATTATCAAGACAAAAATTCAATTTTCAAGAGCATTGCACTAAAGAAAAATTATCCAAGATATCATCAAGCCAACTTTTCTGAACAATTTTCAGGAATATTGGACTAAAAATGTGACTGTAAATTGTACCCAAGGTTTTTCTAAGATATGACCTTGTGACCTAGGTTTTGACCTGACATAAACCATTTTCCAACTCATCGAAGATATCATCAAAACAAACATTCTGACTAATTTTCAAGACTATTGGACAAAAATGTGTCCTCTAGAGTGTACATGTTTTTTCTAATATTTGGCCTAGTACCCTAGTTTATGACTTGATCTGCCCTATTTTCAAACTCATTTGAGATATAATCAAGACAAACATTTTGGCCTAGTTTCATTAGCATCAGACTGAAAATGTGGCCTTTAGAGGGTACACAAGGTAATAGCTGACGCTGCGTGGGGCACACAGCACAATCACGAAGGCTCACCTTCAGCACTTGCAGTGTTGCATCCAGGAATTCTGCCAAGAGGGGGAGATCCCCTATGAATTTTCAAAATGGGGGGAGTAAAAATTTTCGGGGGTGGGTGAAAGAAAATTAAATGTACACAAAATATGTATTTATCTGGTCAATTTTCTTTTTTGAACAGAAATGTATACGGTCTTTCAAGGGCTGATGGGATACTTGCTAGATCTATAATTTTACGGCTGACAGGGGAGGGTTGATGCCTATTGGGTTGATCTTACCTTATTTCTAACGCAAAACATAGATTCTCATTCGTGACTGACAATGTGCATCTATAGATGTACACATCAATTTTTGTTCACGATAACGACACATCCTCGAAAGTAAGTCAGAATCTGGGGCCGAACAAACTTTAGTTTATTCCCCGCTGTTTTCATTTCAATTCTTTCCATAATATCATCGTATGAACCATGATCAACCATCGGCGTCAGCAACAGAACAAATAAAATTCTTTGACTTGTTACCTTTCGGTGGAATACATGACAAATCGCAAGTTTAAAATCGCCGGGTTCTTCAATTCGTCAGCATTATGAAAGTAAACATTAAATGTGCATGCGTAGATATATTGTTTCCCTGCTTCAATAGAAACTTCATTACGAAATTGGAAACCACCTGGAATAGCCTCCATGTAAGGAAGCATTGTTGGACTTCGATTATTTTATTGAAATGACTTGAAACCGGACCGAATTTCTAAATTTCTCTTTTATGCACGCAGCTGTGTCTTCTTTTTGCGGGAGTTACACCGATATTGCACAATTGCTCCCCCATCTCATTCACTAAATTGCGTGATGGCAAAAAATATAGCGTGAATCCCGCAATCGCGCGGCCTGGATGCAACACTGCACTTGTGCTCAGGTGAGCTAAAAAGCATCCTCGGGGTGTAATGACCCTTGTTACAGCCCCTGTAAATGACTAAAGCCGAGGCCACAAGCTCAATGGTTAGCATATCTGACATGTAATCTTGTGGTTCCGACGTTGATACCAGCTAATGGCATTGGTCTCTCTGGTGATATTTTTGTCTCTCATTCCTGATGCATGAAAGGAAAAGTAGTCAGTGGCTTGGAGAGCAAGTTGTGTCAGTACTGGTGTGACAAAGCCAGGACACACATGCATAGGTGTACTGACTGCATCTGTTAAAATAGCACTGAACTAAAATACAAACCGGCAAACACAAACAAATGCTTACAGTATTACCGATACTATAGCTGGCTAATTCCTGTGAAATCTTCATTATAATAGCATGCAATAATTTGAATAAGAATGTACAAATGAATACCCGACTCCTGGATATACCAATGGTTATGTGTTAATCCTTAACCAAATAGTAGAATTTAAACCTATCTAAATCAAAAACATTTGTAGGCAATAATTTCATAGTGGCTCAAAGAGTGAACATTTTTCTTTGATAAAGTAGAAAACTTTGTGAGAAAAGGAGAAAATGCTGGTTACCAGCATTTTCCCCTCTTCCCACAAAGTTTTCAATTTATCAACAGGAAAATAGAGCAACGATTCATTCGCACCATGCTCTCAAAAAAGGGGGTTTAATGCATCTCCGATGCATTGTACATGTTCCAAACAAATCATGGGGTAAACTAGCCCTTTGACATGCAGAAAGTGGACTTCAAAAAGTTTGAAACAGTTTGAACAAAACTAACTTTCAATTGGTTAGACCATTTGCTTAACATTGTCCGGAGTTGTGTTTCATTCAAACTGGGAGAATTCTGCAGAACAAGACAGAGCATGTTCCAAAGAAGGGTTGGTGAATTCCAGCCCTCCACTTCTGACTGCTTTCAGCTAATGGAAATGTACATACCTGTATAGAGGTTAATATAGCTGATACATCGTATGTTGGGCTCCATCTGTTTTGTAAAATATCTAAACATATACTTCCATCCGCATATACTGAAAAGAATTTGATAAATGTTTTTATTATATGCCTATCTATGATCTGGTTAATTAACTCATTACCATACGACAAAATTTTAGGTTTGTCCAAATCGAAAGCATTTGCAGACGACAAAATAAAAGTGACCGAAACTTTGAAATTTGTTTTGTGAAGGGTAGAAAACATTGTGGGAAAAGGAGAAAATGCTGGTTGCCAGCATTTTCTCCTTTTCCCTCAATGTTTTCTAAAGGCTTCTTCCTCAGGGGCATCAAAAGTAGGGATTGAGTGGTAATGGGTTAAATAAGGGCATTATCTAACTCCCGAAAAGTCTTTTCCGTATCAGCCAAGTTACGCGTGTAGAGCATAGTCATGTACATGACCAAGGTCTTTGTATTGACAGTTTGATATTTTCGCTAAATTCGTTACACGTTTGGCCTGCATTAAGAAGCATAGAAACCCTATTTTTAGTGTATTTATAGCCATTTCGTCTATTATCTGGCATCCATATTTTTTGTCAAAAATTGTCCCTATGCATATTTTGATTTTTTCGATATCAGTGCCCATTACATAATCTTTTGTTGTTTCAAAAGGGCATTGCATTATGATACTGTACGATACACTTGTGATTTTAAGAACTGCTAAAATGAAAAGAAATGTACTCTCCTTGACAGTGAGAGTGAATTTATACCGCTGAATACCTTTTCAGCATTTAACTCTGTACCAAACAACAATATTTTAGGCTTGTTCAAATCAAAAGCATTTGCAGAAAACAAATAAAACATGACACAAAAATTAAAATTTGTTTAGGGAAAGGTACAAAACATTGTGGGAGAAGGAGAAAATGCTGGTTACCAGCATTTTCTCCTTTTCCCACAATGTTTTCCAACAGCTTCTTTATCAGGGTCATCGGAAGTGGGGATTTTTTGGTAATGGGTTGAGAAATGTTTTAACCCACAGCTGTTGCTTTTTTTTTTGAAGCGGCTAGGGAACAATTGCCATTTTAAATGCATACTGATCCATGTAGACTTATCGTTATCCATGTATTTTCTTCCGCCGTTCACAAATAGTGTACATAATTACAATGTACAGTGAAATGTAGATTTCTGATTTTTTGTATATTTGTATTAATTTTGTGATATTTCTTTAGTTATTGTAGTTAGGTATATAATAAAAGGAATATTATAACAATCTTCATCTCTGTGTGGTCGGATCATGTTTTGTTTCTTGTGTAAAGAGGAGACTATCAGATTGACCTTCGGTCTCATCCAATGCGTTGTCTGTGCATGTCATATTCTTCGAAGATTATACCCATCTGCTATGACGCATCACCCATTCCCTGATTCTTGGGAAAAGTAGGGCTTATACCAAAGCTAAACTAAAGCTAAACCAAAGCCTGTAGGGACTGTTTCAATAAATGGCCGGTGCGTAGGTTACCTGCTACATGTAGCTGATCATAACTGAATCAATCGTACCAGGTAGCATTTTAATGAGTAAATGTTTATCTTATATGAAATTCTAAGTAACGGTTGTCATTTCGGAAAATGAGTCCGCTTATGTACCCAGAATGGCGAGAATGCCCATATTATATAGATATGTATTTGTAGAATGCCATCTAGCGAGAGATAATGCATCCAATATGCACCTCTTTACAACTTGACATGATCCGACCACGCAGAAATGCAGACTGTTGTAATATTCCAACAAGCACAGGAATTTGTAGCCAAGACTTTCAATACTTGGTTCTCTAATTAACTATGTAATGTGACGAAAAATATTTAAATGAACTAAACGACTTACACACTATATCAGTGATGCAAAGCTGTAGATCTAGATTTATATTGATCATACAAGACTCAAATGTCATGAAATACTAAGAAAATGACACAATGACCAAGTAACAGTGATTAGGCTCCAAGACTGAAGCCTGGTTTTGATGGACAAAACTCTTGCCTACTAAAACTTTTTGCCTGGCGCCAACCTAGTTTGGTAAAGAGTTAACCCTATATCATGCAATCTCTCTTCCCCCCTACTCTACAATTTTTCCTCCCTTTAGAGATAAATTTCATTATTCATGACTTATTTGATTTAATGTCAGCACCAGCTTTGAATTTTGACATGTGTAACATTTTTGCCCATGGTCATAAGTTTATTTTTTTATAGGAAGAACATTCTACGGCCTAGTCACTTGAAGGAGAGAAATTAATTGGCTCAAAATGTTAGCATTGGTCTTTGAAAGTATTGTGAAAATAATGTGGGATAAGGATAAATATCAGTAGCCACTGTTTTGTCCTTTTTGCACAATGGGTCTAAGACTGTCGGGTAAAGGATTAACCCATATTTTCATGTACTATTGGTTTTCTATTATGACAAACCAGTTCTAAACCCTTTACCAAGCAATCCCTGGTTTTTATGACTCTGAGATGGACACCTTTGAGAACATCGTGGGAAAAGGAGAAAATGCTGGTGATGTTTTCTACCCTCCCCAATAAAATTTCAGATTTTCAGTCACTTCTATTTTGATGTCTGCAAATGCTTTGAATTTTGACCAGTCTAAAATTTTGTTGTTTGGTAAGGAGTTAAAATATCATGGTATGTAGGTCTTTGTATATTAACTCATTACCAAACGACAATATTTTAGGCGTGTCCAAATCGAAAGCATTTGCAGACGACAAAATAAAAGTGACTGAAAATTTGAAATTTGTTTTGTGAAGGGTAGAAAACATTATGGGAAAAGGAGAAAATGCTGGTTACCAGCATTTTCTCCTTTTCCCACAATGTTTTCTAAATGCTTCTTTCTCAGGGGTGTCAAAAGTAGGGATTGTGTGGTAATGGGTTAAAGTCTTAACCCTTTACCAAACAATACCTGGTTTTTACAACCTTACCATAGAAGGCTTTTGAAAACATGGTGGGAAAAGGAGACAATACTTATAACCAGCATGTTCTCCTTTTCCCAAGACGTTTTCTACCCTGCTGGAAACAATTTCCATTTTTGAGTTCTATTTATAATTTTTATTTTGTCACCTGCACATACATAATATTTGGACCAGTCTAAAATTTTGTTATTTGGTATAGACTTAAACCTTTACAATACAATCCCAAGTTTGAAAAATCAAAAGGAAGAAGACTTTATAAAACATTCTAAGAAAAGGAGAGAATGTTGGTAACCAGCATTTTCTCCTTTTCCCACAATGTATTCCCTTAGTTGTCTGTAAATGCTTTATGATCTGTACCAGTGTTAAAATTTTGGCAATTAGTAAAGGGTTTATTCTATTCACATTATAAGGCTATGAGGCATACAGATATACCATGATAACCCTTCCAACTCTTTTCTGTATCACAAAAAAACCCAATTTAAACTCATTACCAAATGACGAAATTTTGGGTTTGTCCAAATTGAAAGGAATTACAGACAACAATATAATTATATGTGGCTGGAAATTTCAAATTTGATTGTGAAGGGTAGAAAACATCATGGGAAAAGAAGAATATGCTGGTTACTAGCTTTTTCTCTACTTCTACTACTTTTCTCCTTTTCCCACAATGTTTTCCTAACTCATTACCAAACGACAATTTTCAGGCTTGTTAAAATTGAAAGTATTTGCAGACGACAAAATAAAAGTGAATGAAAATTTGAAATTTGTTTTGTGAAGGGTAGAAAAAACATTAAGGGATAAAAAGAAAATGCTGGTGGTTACCAGCATTTTCTCCTTTTCCCTCAATGTTTTCTACAGGTTTCTTTCTCAGGGTCATCAAAAGTAGGGACTGTGTGGTAATGGGTTAAACTCATCCGAATTGACTCTTTACCAAATGACAAAATTTTGGACAGGTTTAAAATTAAATCACTTGCAGACAACAAAATAAATGTAACCCAAAACTTGAAATTTTCAAGCAAAGCAGAAAACATTGTGGGAAAAGGAGAAAATGCTGCTTATCAGTATTTTCTCCTTTTCCCACCATGTTTTCAAAAGGCTTCCATCTCAGGGTCGTAAAAACCAGTCATTGTCTGGTAAAGGGTTAAACGCATTTAAAATATAGAGAAATTTAATGAAGCTCAAAAGATCATATTTGTCACTGACATGGTAAGACAACAAGTATGGAAAAGGAGAAAATGCTGGTTTCCAGCATTTTCTTTATTTCTAACCTTTTTTTTTTTCACAACCTCTTGAGCTAACTCATTACCACACAATCCCTACTTTTGAAGCCCCTGAGAAAGAAGCCTTTAGAAAACACTGGGGAAAAATGAGAAAATGCTGGTAACCAGCATTTTCTCCTTTTCCCACAGTGTTTTCTACCCTTCACAAAACAAAATTCAAATTTTCAGTCACTTTTATTTTGTCATCTTCAAATGCTTTCGATTTGGACAAACCTAAAATTTTGTCGTTTGGTAATGAGTTAAAAAACAAAGTTTTGTTATAGACAATTAGAAAAAGATCCACAGAAAGGGAGAAAATGCTGGTAACCAGTATTTTTTCCTTTTCCCACAATGTTTTCAAAAGGCTTAGACATCAGAGTCATTAAAACCCAGGGTTATATGGTACAAGAGTCAAATAAAACTTACAAGGCCATCGTAAAAAGCTGAATAATCTTATTTCAAAATTTATTCTTTGGAGAAAAATATCTCCTTATCCAACAGTGTAGGTTTAAGATCAGACTACACATTCTGTACAGTATGATCTTGACTTACACTGAAAAGGTCAGTTAGTCACATGTAGCAGCTTAACTCTTTACCAAATGACAAAATTTTAGACTGGCCCAAATTGAAAGCATTTGCAGGTGACAAAATAAACCAAACTCAAGAGTTGAAATGCATGAAATGCATTAGGAAGGGTAGGAAACACTGTGGAAAAAGAACTAATACCCCCATTCCACTAGGCCGCGATCTACGGCGCTCTGTGCGCTCATACAGAGCGCCGTAGATCGCCTCAGATCGCTACCGGATTGGTGATTATGAGGACACTCCCGCTCAGATAACAACCAGATGACGCTCCAACGGCGATCAAGTAACGACCATTGACATCCGATAGCGATTGAACTGTACATAGTCACTATCGTAGCCTCGCTAGATGTTGCGACCTTATGCGACCTGTTTTCGCTCCATTAGCGACCCGAGGCTTTGACCCTCCTTTCGCTTCTTCTCCTGGGTGGCATACTGTACTTAACTGAAGAATTTATTGTACCTACACCAGATGGTCTCCAAATGCGAAATGATGATATGATGCCTTTGTAGGATTAAGGTCCCTCTGTGCTCGAGGCATATATGGTATGGACCATTAGAGAAAAAGAATCGGATACAAGGAAATCCAGGCACAAGCCCTGAGCTCTTCTTCGAATATACCTCCTTTGTTCCTTGACGTGCCCTGTGTAAAGCACCGATACACGCGAGTCCACCTCGTGGGAAACACAAGGTGTCTCAGAAAGGTCCTGGTTGGGCCGGGTATCGAACTGCGGGCCTCAGGATTGAAAGTCCAGCGTTTTAGCACTGCACTACCGGTCTCAGAGATAGACACTCTGTTATGTAAAGCGCGATCGGAGCGCCATCATATCGCCACCTGATCGTAATTGAGCGCTATCCTATCGCCACTTGATCGTAACAGAGCGCTATCATATCGCCACTTGATCGTATGGGAGCGCGATCATATCGCCACTTGATCGCAACGGAGCGCTACTGCATCTCTGATGGACGCTATCGGATCACATAGAAGCGCAATGACCGGCATATTTGAGGAACATTTGCGCTCTTGAGCGATCCGATAGCGCTCCATTTACGATGTTTACGTTCAAGTTGCGTTTCGATAGCCATTTAAGCCATTGAGAAGCGATGTGACGGCGTTCTGAAGAGAGCGCCACGGATCTTTGTGCAAGGGAGTAGACTGGTGGCGATCTTGGAGATCCGCTAAAGATCTGTTAGCGTGCTTGGCGTTCTTGGCGCTCTGCATGGCGATCTACGGCGCTCCATCAGAGCGCCGTGGATCGCGGCCTAGTGGAATGGGGGTATAAATGCTGATTACCAGCATTTTCTCCTTTTCCAACAATGTTTTCATAAGGCCTCTATCTCAGTGTCATAAAAACAGGGATTGTTTGGTAAACGGTTAAGGTAAGACCTGTGAAATATCATCCTGCAAAATTAGCTATAATTAAACATGAGTATTATTGAACTACTTTCACCTTTTCATTTTTTCCTTCATTGAATCATCATTTATAAATCTAAAACCGCTATATTCTCAATTGAAAAAGAGATAATAATCACCTTCCTTTTTAGAAAACAAACAAAAGTATCAAATTATAGTTTCAAGATAGACATAAACGGAATTTCTGATCCGTTAGAAATGTGCAAAAATATTATTTCTGCATAAATCCTTATTTATCCTTATTTGACAACCAATTAGAATTTTTGCAAAATGTTCACCGGAAGTGCATTACAAAGGTCTTAACTTAAAGAGTTAATTTAGGACATGTCGAAAACTTTACTGTATAGTAAACTACAAGATGGAAAATTATACTCACCATTTGGATGAAACATTTTTGAAACAAATCTAACAGTTGGCGGTTTATTTGGATATTCTTCTGTGAATTCTATAGTTAGTTTAAAAGTTCCATCTTCAAATGGCGTATCATGAGGCCTGAAAAAATATTCAACTGCAATTTAACTCTTTAGTTTTACTAAACAATCCCGACTTTTGGTGACCCTGAGAGGAAAAGCCTTATGAAAACATTGTGGAAAAAGGAGAAAATGCTGGTAACCAGCATTTTCTCCATTTCCCACATTGTTTTCTACCCTTTCCAAATCAATTTTTCAATTTTTGAGTCACACTTATTTTGTCATCTGCAAATGCTTTCAATTTGGACAAGTCCAAAATTTTTTATCGTTTGGTAAAGAGTTAACTGATAAATCCAATGAGAAAACAAAAGGGATTAGAAAAAAATTATTATGTTACATGTATCTTTTGATTCACATCCTTTTTTAAAGGTGACCAGGAGATTTACACAAAGTGCTCAAACCAAGTTAAGTTGTTTCTGCAGACAATGTAGACCAAGATCAGACTGCACAGAATGTATTGTCTGACCTTGGACCTACACTGTCTGCTACTTTGTTACATAATCAGGCCATAACAACAATGGAAATTCAGTGCTGTGGATTCTTTTCATAACTGAAGCAGTACATTATATTAATTCAACACTAAGTATTCAGTGTTCCCACTAGTGCAAATTATTGCGTAAATCACTTTACAGAACCTCACCTACAAGAATACACAAACAAGAAAGATCATTATCTGCTTATCTTGCTTAAAATGACAGGTTTTGAAGTTACTTGTAATCCTTATTGACTAATTTAGGTCAAATCATGTGGAAATACCTATCCAGAAAATAAAAGACATGAAAAATGATCGATGCAAAAAACATGGAAACCCAGGACACAACAAAATGACTCCTTGACATTGTCCAATCAGAGTCACTTCAGACTGCCTTTTCAACTATTTAATGACTTTAAGCAGTATATTTATATAGATACCTGAATAAAGCAGACCTGTTTGCTGCAAATCATTAATATGGATTGCTTTACCTCTAGTTTGGGAACCACCAATGTCCTACTCTCTAATATAAAAATTTACCCCCAGATTTTCAGCCCAGGGGGGTAAGTATACCCTTGAAATAAAATGTTTAACCCATTACCACACAATCCCTACTTTCGACACCCCTGAAAAATGAAGCCTTTTGAAAACACTGTAGGAAAAGGAGTAAATGCTGGTAACCAGCATTTTCTCCTTTTCCCACAGTGTTTTCTACCCTTCCCACAACAAATTTCAATTTTCAGTCACTTTTATTTTGTCGTCTGCAAATGCTTTCAATTTGGACCAGTCTAAATTTTTTTTGTGTGGTAATGGGTTAAGTGGGAACACTGGTGTTAAAGACAAGAAATTAGCTGGAAGATGACCAATAAGATTTTGAATTTTTCAAGAGCATGTAAAGATTGGGTGCTGTGAAGGTGAGGGGAAAGCGTTTTATTTCCCTGTTTTAGAAATGGGTCCAAATAAATGAATTGTGAAAAAGGCCTATTGTTCTTTGAAACTGAATTTTCATAACTCAGTATTCCCATTCCAGTATATACTTGCATGAATCACATAAAAACATTAAAGTAATGTCCTAAATTTCAAGCTAAAGTTGTTTACCTATATATGTGCATATCACGCACAGTAAAATAAAATAGAGACACACATAATTTTTTTCAAATCATTCAGTCACATATGAGCATGTTGACAAGCAAAAAAGTTGTGATTCAAACACTGATTCAAAACAACCTTCTATTTGGAATAAGACTGTTTTTAGAAATTGTAATGGATAGTGCATGCTGTACCTTTAATATATACCTGTATGGCCTCAATAGTTTTGCAGGGTTTTCATTCATGCCCGAGCTCCCATAGTAAACATTGCCATAGTTTCCCCTTGGCTTTTTGATTGGGAGACATTTTGGAGGTCATTTTTGAAAATATGAGGGTCAAAATTCAAAGAAACAGGGAAATCAAGGGAAATCCTGCATTGCCATGCCCTAGCACTTCAGTAATTTTGTGGGCTTTTCATGAAGAATCACATCCCTTTTGTTCAGACCTACTGAAAAAAAAGTTTGCACATTTTACACAAATAATTTTTACTGGAGGTGAAACACATTCATTCAAACTTAAGCTGATTGTCATCTGTTCTCTAGATGAAATTTCCTTGCATAGAGCCATTTGAAAAGATGCCGGTAAAATCATATTCATTCCTGATACTTTTGATTAACATTGCTTTGAAGGCATGAGGAGACCAATAACAAAAATAGCATCTGAGCAAGCCTTCAGACTGAAACTACCCTTTGATTTAAATGCAAAATTACCGGCGATGTAGCCAGGGTTTTCCTTGACACACAACTTTGTGCGTCTTGATGCACTTTTCAGGAAAATGACCCACAATTTTTTCAGTAATGAGTCGTGGTGGACGCACAAATAGGATAAGAGGACGTAATGATCGTGTGTATCGATTTTATTAAAATACCATTCATTGGTCTTTAAAAGAGGCTAAACTACCAGTCATTCTTGAATGAAAACAATATGGCTCTGTCAAAGTCTACGTCATTCTTGCTGTCTGCAAGGAAGAAGAGCCCTTAAACAAAGATCAGACAATACACTGCCTGGCAAGAGCACCCAGAGCACCCAGAATCACATTTCAAGGTCTTGAGTGTTTACTGTAAATTAGCTAAAGTGATACACATTGTTTTTCATTGAAAATAGCAGCATGAACGCGACCCGTGTGTCGAAACATTAGAATCAGCCATTTATTTGGTGAAAATAGTTTATTTTCAGCCGAAATGGATAATCTTTCTCAAGAAAAACAGCAGCAAGGTTCAAGAATCTAGGCGATTCGGGCGAAGTTGTCGCCTAAATGCGCTCGAGTTTGCTTTTTTTCGACAGGCGGGCGAAAAAAACTTCGCCCAAAAATTTTGGACTAAAAGAAGCACAATTCAAGTTCCGTGAATGAAAGTGATAAAAAAAAGGGTGCCTGCCTGACCTGTCGAAACTTTACAATCACTTTTCATCGATTATCAATTAACTATTGTTATGTAATCCATTGCCATGTATGAAAATCGATAATTTGAGCAAGTTCACTGCGGGTGGTCATCACTATATACACACCGTGTAAAGGTAGTTAAAGAGCGTGACATAATAAGAAACAAGGCGTGGCTTTACAAATATGGGGGTGACTAAATTTCGTTCTTGATTCCTGATTGGTTCTCGGTAAAATATTGCATGAAAATTATGTCAGGCCATGGAGATAGCGGCATGGCGATCTCTACATTCGATTCATAGCATATTTTGACATGTATGCCTGCACTCAATGTAAAAACTCGCCAAAACACATTCAGTCACGCTTACTGAACCTGTTAGCCAACTGGTCAGTTTATTTGTTTGGGACTCTGCCAAGATTTAGACTAGTACTTCCGTTACTGTCGGGAGGCAGCTGAATTTATGAATCTTATCAGAGGAAAATCTCGGCGTTTTTCAGTATCGTCGCTGCATACGTGTACGAGAATGTGTTGGTTACATTGCTGGGTAACTTTGATCGACGAAACTTTAGGATTAAATTGACGACCAGTAACGTTTTTCTCATCGTTTGTTTGTTAATCGATGATTACGACGAAACCGAGACTAATCTAGCATAATAATGTCAAAAACTAAGTTCAAGACGATTAAATCGTCGAGTGTCCTCGTTCCGTGAGTGTCCTTAAACCGATGACAAATACAAGACAAATGCGCCAAAAAATAAACTAATTATCACATGTTAAAGAAATCTACTTATTTTTTCTTGATTTCAAGTCGTGTTCTTTCCCAAAATACAAAGATCATCGACTTTCTGCTGTAAATACTAGCCCTACCGAGCTACCAGAATTAGGTCATGCCATGTTTGCAATAGAAGGCCTACGGTATGCTCTTTATTTTTGCACATTCAACAAGAAAATAGTTATTCAAGCTTTTCTTTTGATATGAAAGTGACCAGAAATGATTGTCTTTGAAGGCAAGTAACTTCGGGTTCTAGCTCATATTTTGGTCTCAATTCTTAATTTCATCAAGTTGTATCCCTATCATCACAGAATACAGACACTCGAGGCTACTGTGTTGGAAAATAGAATAATAATCATCCTTTGTCTTTCTTTAGAATAAAAGGAGTGATAGAAGAAAATCAACTGAGTAAACCATTGTGAAAGATAAGAATCCTATTTAAAAAAATTATAACTTTGGAGATTTCTTTTTTATTCTTCAACAGAAATTGATGTTTCGCGCACTTATTGTAACAGCCTTAGGCTGTTTAAATGAGTACCTGCAGCATGTTTTTAAGACAAATAAAGCAAGTTATCTTAAAAATATCTCAGATACACATAGATTTCCTTTTTCCATTAATACACAGTCACAACTTTTAGATTTAGAGGAAGAAGGTCTTTGAAAACATTGTGGAAAAATAAGAAAATGATTGTAATCAACATTTCCTTCTTATCTTAACCTTTTCTTCTTATCTTACAATGTTTTCTATTCCATGGAAGACAAACCGCGTTCAATTTGAGCCAGGCTAAAATTTTGTTGTCAGATGCAGAATTTCGGTTAGCAAAAAAACTTCTCCCTTGCTCCACAAAACTTCTCCCTGAATTCTCAGGAGGGAGAAGTCACTTCTCCCTAAATTTCTGGGCTAGCTTGATCCCTGAGCAGACTTCCAACTCTGGCCAACAACAACCTTTCTTTGCCAACGATACGGTGGATTCCAGTAATAAAAGAAAATAACCCTTAACCAAAGAGAAAGGCTACACATACTACAAAAATTAACCTTGTGCATCATCAAAACACTAGCAGTCATGACCACACCATTGAAACATTAAAATTGCTTAAGAGAATTAACAAACAAAAAAAAAAACTTTCACAAATAGTAGCTTTTGTTTAAGTGAATTACATTTTGTTGTGACCCCCACAAATTCCAAAATGACCCCCATTATTTTTTAATAGGGGGTCACAATGAACCCTAGACCTATTTATAAGACCCTACGTACGTTATTTCACATTTTGACATTCATCATGTACGTAGGGTCTTATCGGGCCCTTCATAGGTTCCTTTAGCAAACTCCGACATCAAATCTTGTCGCTGTTTGAGCAACAAATTTGGATACTTAAAATGCAAAATGCCCATTGAAACTGGTATCGATAACAAGATAAATCAATATTGAACCGATATTAAAGACTTGGTTGTAAAACACTTACGTTTTATGAGTGAAATCCGCTTCTATTTCACACTACCCTATTTTTGAAGTAAAACCGGTATGTAAATGTGTAGTTATCGCGGGTTAACGGCAACTAAACGAAATTTTTTAAACGAAATTCCTTTACCCTCGATTAAAAGTGTTACAGAAAAGGACAACCCTCATTCACAAATATAACTTTTCCTAGAAAGAAGTACTGAATCGTTTAATGGTCAATTACAGACGGTTATCGAGTTTTAAGACTATTGATAAATAAAAGAAACGTCGACAGAATGTCCTAGTAACTTGTCCCAAATCTAGTTCGTCCCTACGTTTTCTGAATCGATTTCGTCGGATTCCCGTCCAACCCGAGTTTCTGATACTTTTTGGATGTTGTGTGTTAAATAGACTGATAAATTTCTTGAATTATTGGTTGAGTGTTACATATCAGATTTTATGATGTTTTATGTGCATGGCCTTATTTTCAGCGCTCTCAATAAGCGGACGTCGACGTATATTACGTCCACATTTCTAGAAAAAACGTCGGCATTTTCCAAGTCGGACGTTTTTTTAACGTCCATATTATGACAAAAACATCCGAGAATTTCAACCCGGACGTTTTTTTTTTTTATGCACAAAGGGTTTGACGCGTGTGGTAAACTTCGATAACGTCCATTCAATGTAAGGAAGGCGCTTTACGAAGAGCCTCTATAGCCATGTAAAAGCGTTTTGGTGATCGCGATTACGGTGTACAGATGACAATTACACATATATGCGATTGTTTATTCAATTTATGACCGGATTATAGTACGTGTTTAATTGGTCCATCAATTTACGATCGCTTAATAATCAATCGTCTTTAATTTGACTGCAGCGATAGAAATTAATGGATAAAATTAATGCAATTAATAGAGGCATGAAATCGAAGATCGGGGAACGTTGTTTGTTTGCAAAAATGCAACATGAAAGAAATTCAAATAATCGAGTAGATCTAATAGATCTACAAATTATTTGTCCGACTCTTTAAAAAATCAGCAGGTTATAGTTTCATTACGCATATCTTGCGGGAATTATGCAGCGTACTTAAGGAATTTTTTTTGAAAGAATCATTGTGCGACGTGACCGTCGTTACGAAGGAATTCACGTCTGTCTGAAATACGTGTCTTCCATAACCCACTAGGAAACTGAAAAAAATTCATGCACATCAAAATACAAGATGGATGGTTTCGCATATTCACTTGGTTTGAAAACAAATGAAGAAAGAAACAGGCTGTTGTGCAACACGTCATTTTAACAATTATGAAACATGGATATGGTTATAATTCTTCAGTTATTACCATCCTAACACTTCTAGCGCAAAATGGAATGAAATGTCTTATTAATTGATAAATAAGTATTTATACTGGTATAATATTTTTGCACATTTCTAATGGACCAGAAATTTATTTGATGTCCATCTTGAAGATGTTTGTTGATATTTTGTTCTTTTTTCAGAAAAGGGAGGTAATTCTTATTTCCTTTTGTAATTAGAATAGAGTGACCCTAGATTTATAAATGATAATTCTTAAAAGGAAAAAAAAAATGGAAAAAGTGGCTCGGTCAAAGTAGTACAATAATACTCATTTTCAACTGTAGCAACTTTTTTTTGGGATTATATTATAGTGGAAATAGCTGTTTTCCATGAGAATTATACCACCTTAACCCATTACCACACAATCCCTAATTTTGATGCCCCTGAGAAAGAAGCCTTTTGAAAACACTGTAGGAAAAGGAGAAAATGCTGGTAACCAAAATTTTCTCCTTTTTCCACAGTGTTTTCTACCCTTCCCAGAACAAATTTCAATTTTTCAGTCACCTTTATTTTGTCGTCTGCAAATGCTTTCAATTTGAACCAGTTTACTTTGTCGTGTGGTAAAGAGTTAAGTTACCATGGACAATCATTGCCAGCCAATCACGTCATGATCAGTTTTGTTATAGAGATACATGTATATGCATTTTTACCCCCATTATATGGTTATTCTAAGGACATGTCTTTCTGGATAAAACTTTAGTGTAACCACAACATAAGGTTGGTCATTCCGCAACACAATCAAAATAAATCTAAACTCAAGACCACACTGACCGATGTGGAAAAAAAATTCCTGATTTTTTAAGAAAAATTCCTAAAATTTGAACATGGAATTACAAAAATTCCTGAAATGGTCCCTTATTGAGAGCACTGTATTTTATGTAAATAAAGACATGGCCATAAATGAACGTACGACAGTAAGGCTCCAACTATTTAGGTAAACTTAAACGTTGGAAAGTATTGAAAAGCTTCATTTCATTAAAGAGAAATTAGATCTATCATCGATCGATGTGTTTTCGCAGGGTGCATGTTTTTGAACCCTAAATGCATCCCAGTTTTCTTAAGCACAATGAAGTGAAAGATGTCACCTTTTTTTTATGAACCCCTTATTTAAATGCAAACAATAGTTTCACTGCTGTTAATTTCGGAACTGCAATCAAAACAGGACCGTATGCATATTTTTAAATGAAAGATCGGTTTTAGAGGTATTTTATGACGTTTTGCCAGACCACTCGATCTTATTACTCAGAGTGAATATTTCCAACCAGTCCTACTAAAATACAACATGGAGAACCTATACTCCATGGGAGTTTTTGCACGCCATAGCTGTTCCATAGCAATGAAACCCTTTGAATACGACACTGAATACATTTGTATTTTCAGGTGATTTATGATAAAGTAGTTTTTAAGAAAATTCCTAGTCCTTCTTCACAGCTGCTAATAAATTGATAGAAGGAACCGAAACCGGTATTTCCGCTCTGGGCACAATTAACCCCTGAGCTGTAAATCTCTGTTAAGTTCATATTAGAGGGTTGGACAATAATGATTCTAAACTGCGTATTTATGATTTGCAGCAAAACAAATCTGTTAGATCAAGATAATTATGAAAATTTTCTGTTTAAAGTAATTAAAAAGCGGAAAAGACGGTCTGAAGTCTCTGACCGGGTTGAGTCTTACGGAACATTCTGTTGTGTCATGGGTTTCTGCGTTTTTTGCCCCAATCAATTTTTCATGTCTGTAAATTTATGGATACGTATTTCTGCATGATTTGAGAAAGATAATGTCAATAAGGGTGTCAAATTACTGCAGAACTCTCATTTTACACAAGACAACGGAAAAAATGACACTTCATTATTTTTTTTTTGGCGTGAGGCTTCGCATGTAGCCAAAATTTATTAGATGAATTTCAATTCCACAACTTGATTTTCGTACAAATTTGCTGGAGCAGAAATACTGCAAAAAACGTATTTTTTTATTTTCTAGTATTCTAGTGCTGCTGTCAAGAGAAGACCAATAGACGTTAAATTTAACACGCGTCCGTCCCGTTCATCGCGCTTCAAAAACTGACCTCATTGACTTAGAACAGTTCATTTATATTATGCAAACACTTACTTCTGGTGATAGGAAGCATTTCACTTGAATTCTGGTATGGGGTATGTTTTTCATGAACTGTCCAATGGATATAATGCCACACAATGAGGCCGGGGTTTCCCATGTCTAAATTCAGCTTCTGGCACAAGACCGAAGGCTGAATATGTTGTTATCTTTGAATATATACATGATTCAAGAATGGACTATGATTATACAGGCATTTCACATTAATTTTTGTTAGGGTTTTGGAAATAATTTTGGTAAACAGAACTTCAGAAAATGGTTGCCAAATCTAAGGTTACAATCCGTGCGGAAGGGGGGGGGGGGAGGGACGCTAATCGGATTTCGTTCAAAAATCGTTCATAAATTCGTTTTTTTATTTAACGCGAAATATGCTTGTAAACATGGCGGCTTTTGTATTGAAAAAGTTACACGATTGAACTCAAGATGAATATATCATGCAGTGCTCTCAATAAGGGACCATTTCAGGAATTTTTGTAATTCCATGTTGAAATTTTAGGAATTTTTTTAAAAAATCAGGAATTTTTTTTCCACATGGGTCAATATGGTCTTGATTTATTTTGATTGTGTTGCGGAATGGCCAACCTTACATGTATGTTGTGGTTACTGTAAAGTTTTATCCAGGAAGACATGTCCTTAGAATAACCATATAATGGAGGTAAAAATGCATATACATGTATATATCTATAACAACACTGATCATGACATGTGATTGGCTGGCAATGATTGTCCATGGTACCTTAAGGTGGTATAATTCCCATGGAAAACAACTATTTCCACTATAATATAATCCTAAAAAAAGTTGCTACAATTGAAAATGACTATTATTGTACTACTTTGACCGTGCCACTTTTTCCATTTTTTTTTTCTTTTAAGAATTATCATTTATAAATCTAGGGCCACTCTATTCTCATTACAAAAGGAAATAAGAATTACCTCCCTTTTCTGAAAAAAGAACAAAATATCAACAAATATCTTCAAGATGGACATCAAATAAATTTCTGGTCCATTAGAAATGCAAAAATATTATACCAGTATAAATCCTTATTTATCAATTAATAATTAATTTCATTCCATTTTGCGCTAGAAGTGTTAGGATGGTAATAAATGAAGAATTATACCCATATCCATGTTTCATAATTGTTAAGATGGCGAGTTGCACAACTGCCGGTTTATTTCGTCATTTGTTTCAAACCAAGTGAACATGCGAAACCAACCATCTTGTATTTTGATGTACATAAATTTCTTTCAGTTTCCTAGTGGATTATGGAACACACGTATTTCAGACAGACGTTAATTCCTTCGTAGCGACGGTCACGTCACACAATGATTCTTAAAAAAAAAAAAAAAAACTCCTTAAGTACGCTGCATAATTCCCGAAAGAAATGCATAACGAAACTATAAGTTGCTGATTTTTTAAAGAGTCGGACAAATAATTAGTAGATCTATTAGATCTACTCGATTATTTGAATTTCTTTCATGTTGCATTTTTGCAAACAAACAACATTCCCCGATCTTCGATTGCATGCCTCTATTAATTGCGTTTATCCATTAATTTCCATCGCTGCAGTCAAATTAAAGACGATTGATTACTAAGCGATCTTAAATTGATGGACCAATTAAATACATACCATAATCCGGTCATAAATTGGATAAACAATCGCATATGTGTAATTGTCATCTGTACACCGTAATCTGGATCACCAAAACGCTTTTACATGGCTATAGAGGCTCTTCGTAAAGCGTCTTCCTTACATTGAATGGACATAATCGAAGTTTTCCACATGCGTCAAACCCTTTGTGCATTAAAAAAAAAACGTCCGGGTTGAAATTCTCGGACGTTTTTGTCATAATATGGACGTTAAAAAAACGTCCAAATTGGAAAATAAAGACGTTTTTTCTAAAAATTTGGACATAATACACGTCCACGTCCGCTTATTGAAAGCACTGATAGTGAATGTTGCCCTTTTTCAGAGTCAGAAAAGTAAATTTGTATCCAGTTATCTATCATATTTACTTGAGTGCTTTTTCACCATTATCCCGGATTTTTGGAAATCAAATTTGCTACATAGAACTAAATAGGGCCCGTTTAGACGTAACATGCAAAAGAAAAGTAAAATGTGAAATGTCCGAAAAATAAATGTTGAACGGCAAACAAGCATGTGTACGTCTAAATATTTGGACTAAATGAACCCCTATCTTTGTGGTCGAGGGAAAACCCTATGTAGTCCCTTTTCTACCCTTGTAACAGTCCCATCATTTCACCCACAACTGATCTGTTGCCTGCAATATGCTTTCAATATAGACTAGTATCACATTCTATTGTATATACTGTGTTCTCCTTTCTCCGTTCACCTAAGCATAAATAAGCTCACAAAATTCACATTTTTGGTCAAGGAGTCAAAAATTTTGTGTAATGATCAAATATAAAATCTGAATCAAACTTGTAACTGAAAAAAGTCACTCTACTTGGATCAAAAGGTTCGATCCGAGGACTTTTTCAAACCTACCTCACCAACCTGGGTAGTATAGCCACTTTCTCATTTTTCCATTCATTTGATTGAAAGTCAAGGCCGGTTGCTAAAGACTGATGAATATTCTATACTGTAGTTCAGACGGACTAGCTTATTCATAGTAAAGGGTAAACACAACCCATTTAGGCGTATTTAATGTTGAAAAACATTGAAAATTTGCTTTTTTTTGTATCTAATGAAATATTTTCTTTAAATTATGAAAATCACTCTCTTTTGTTGCATTTTTGCGTCTTATTTGATATAAAAATACTTTCGATGTACGATAGGATGTTATGCATAATATCTCACAGAGTAGAATAGAACCAGGGTGGGACAAAACGTCACGAGCGCTTATTCCTTCCGCTTTAGTACATGAACGGAGAAGCGAGAATGAACGGAGAAATGAGAAAAGGCCATATAGGTAGGGTCAAAACCGCTAGTTCAAACTATATGACACAATTACCCAAATATAACAGCATTCCACAGCATTATATTGTTATCTGTAGGAGCACCACTAACGCCCGCTGGTGGATCCTCTTGTAATCTGTAAATGTAATTAAAGACAAACTGTTAAAACATGAACTTTGATAATGGAAGAATATGTACTGCCTTACAAAATACAAGAAGGAAGTTAATGCGTATTTTTAAGCCGGCAGCCATTTTCACAAAATAAACCTAGGTCAACCAGTATTTACCTTTTAAAATCTCGCATTAATCGACGTCTTGCTGGAGTAGACATACTTTTTAAAGACTAACAGCCTATAGTGGACACAATATCACAGTTTAACTGGTGAGTTGTTTTGTAAAAAGAGGGAAAAATCGGAATTTTCACTGCAGATACGTGTAATATTTTCCGTTTTGTTTAGCACTATGACGTCTCATCCGGGTTCCATACATAATGCAACATTCGGATATTTTCGAGAATGATCCTTAAAAGGATACTATTTTAAGAAGTCACGTTGACATCATGTGGCCCTTTCGATGTTCGATGGAATTTTAATTTTCCCGATGGATTTTTGAACCCATTTACATTATAGGTTATTGTTATCTTATTGTTTTCCTTTTTTAACTAAAATCGCGAGCTTTATACAACAATAAGACAAAGTAAACAATAAGAATGAAAGAAAACTATAAGAATGAAAACAATTATAAAAGAAAATATGAAGTATGAGTCAGAAAGAGAACCTGTGAATGTACGACGAAACTCCGACTCGAAAAAGGCTCTTGCAATAAGAAAAACGAAAATGCATAAGCCTTTCCCTGGTCAGAATGCAGGAGCACACCATATAAGCTCAAAAGTACAAAAGAATACAGCAAACGAGACAAAAAAAAAAAGGTAAAATGAATCAAGCTTGTGAACCTTGCAACAAAAACGAAACGCAAGGCAAAAATGGGCAAAACCATAACTAGTACCAAAATAATCAAGGACAGCATTAACCCTTTACCACATGGCAAAATTTTGGACTAATCCAAGTTGAAAGCACTTGCAGACGACAAAATAAACCTAATTATGAAAAAAAGAAATGAGCATTTAACCCTTTCCCAAATGACAAACTTTTGGACTAGACCAAATTGAAAGCCTTTGCAGACAACAATTTAACACTTGCTGAAAAGATGATTTCTGTCTATGACAGGGTAGAAAACATTGTGGAAAAAGGAAAAAATGCTGGTTACCAGCATTTTCTCCTTTTCCCACAATGTTTTCAAAAGTCTACCTTTCCAAACCCGTAAAAACCTGGGATTGTTTGGGGAAGGGTTGAACAACTTTTTACATGTATACGTGTAAAGTAGAGGTACGACATCTTCGCTAGCAAAGGTGACGATCACTACGTGGATAAAGATCAACGTAGTGATCGTCACATTGGCTAGCGAAGATAGGGGTACGACAAATTTTGCCCAGAAATGAAAGTTTCCTATAATATTCTCAAGGCGCCATCACACCATGACGTTCTGGTCAACGTTCTCTGAGCGTTTCAATCGTTCGATTTTTGAGTGTTCTAGAATGAGGATTTCACATTTGGCGCGTTATTAAAGTGTGCTTAACGCATGACTAGCGTGTATCTAACGTACGAGAAGCGTGTAACAGCGACCAAGTAAGATACCTCTGATACCTCCATATGCATGGACGTTCGAATGACGCTAAATGAACGCCAAAAGGACGTTTGTTTCACTTTAGTCACACGCTGCGTGCGCTAGGAGACCCGGTTCAGCGGTCGTTGACAGGTCGCCAGTGAGTCGTTCACTATAAAGCAAACGCTACCGTAATGACTGACTAGCAATAGCCGAACGCGTGCAATGCTCGATGAACGTGAGTGAAACGTCCCACAACGTTCTTTAACGATCTTCAGCGTTTAAAATTAAACGTTGAAGAACGTTGGTGTCAGTGAGAACTTTTGTGCATGTTCAAAACTTTTTTTTCGGACTAGCGTTCTCCGCCGATTCCCGGCGATCACCGACGATCACCGACGTTCAATAGCGTTCACACAACGCTCTTCTGGCGCTATCCCAGCGACCATAGGCGACTAACAACGTTTCCTCAAACGTCAGAAAACGTTGACCAGAACGTCATGGTGTGACGGCTCTTTCAGATTCGATAGGTAAAACACCAGCTAGAGCAAGACAAACATCGGTTCACGTTTACATCGAGTCCAGTATGCTGATTACGTAAACATTTCAATGCTTTCAAGTCAAGACCTTAACTTTTTACCAAACAGCAAAATTTCAGACGAGTCCAAATTGAAACCACATGCAGTTGACAAAAGAAACGGAACTCAAAAATCGAAATTTGTTTCCAGCAGGGTAGAGAACATTGTGGGAAAAGGAGAAAATGCTGGTTACTAGCATTTTCTCCTTTTCCTACAATGTTTTCAAAAGGTTTCTGTCTCAGGGTCGTAAAAACCAGGGATTGTTTGGAAAAGGGTTACTTGATTAACTTGTAAAAGAAAGGCCACATCTCTCTTTCTCTTCCCCCTTTCCGCCTCCCTCTTTCTCTCTCCTTGCCTGTAAGGGAAATAACTCTTTGATATATGAATCCGTACTGTCATAGTAGAATTTCTCTCCCTTGCTTCAACTGCGAATTCGTCATGCTATCCCAAAGATGCGCAGATCAATTTGTTCTTTTGTTAATCATTCACCAGCATTGCACTGTAAACTCTCTCATGTGTAAAAAAGAAACAATGCTGGAAAAGGACAAAGTGCAGTATTATGCTGGTAACCACTTTCTTCTTTTTCCACGATTTTTTGGTATAATGGCATGAACTAGCTTTCGCCCAACCTCTTGCTATCAGTCCCAAAGATATAAAGATTATCGTGCGGATTTGTTAAAAACTACTTATTCTCGAAATAAAAGTTGTTTTGCTAACCTTTCACAACTGCATTTTCATTATATGTTGGCTAAAAATATTAAATCAAACATACCAACAAAGTTCTGCTCTACATTTTGCAGACATGCCACTTTCGAGCCTATTTGGAAACCCATTCATGACACAAATAAACAAGGGTTTCTACCCTTAACCCTTTTCCAGACGACAGAATTCTAGCCTTATCCAAATTGAAAGCATTTGCAGACGACAATTCAAATTGAATTCAAATTGAGCAATTTTTTTTCTTTTATTGTGTCCAAAACATTGTGGGGAAAAGGAGAATTAATGATGTTTACCAGCATTTTGTCCTTTTCCCACAATGTTTTCAGAAGACTTTTTTCCCAGGTTTGATTGCATTGGTCGGCATTGTGAGGTAAAGGGTTAACTGATACCTACGGCGCATATTCACACAATCTGAACAAATGAGTGTAACAGGGCATTGTTTTGTATTCATTCGTTCGTTCATTGATACACTCATTCATTTTTTTAACCTGATGAAATGTAGAAATATAGTTACCATAAAAAAGTGCAGAATTGATATCTGTGATTCTCAACAAGAAGGATTTGGAACTTGCATAAATTTCATTTTCATCACATAGCCTTCCTGGCTTTTACATACCCGTAAGATCTTCTGACCTTATACACATATGAAATACGGATTGTGTGAGTCTGACATCACAAATGGCGTCAGTTTATACATTCTCATAGTATTTTTGTCTCAGATGACAGCTATTATTATAAGATCCTATATAGGCTATTTTTCTTCATTTTGTAGACGCAACTCATTGTTATTGGTAAGAATGTTATTAACATGCTGTATTATGGGCCGGTGGCCTTTCTTTACAAATAACCAAATATTGTATTGTAATGTATTCATTCATTCATACATTCATTCACTTTTCGCATTACCCTATATAGTCTACAGGTATTTTCAGCCCAGGGATCGTAAATTTTATATACGACCTCTCTTCAGACATGCTTTTATTTACATAACAGAACAAAACATTGTTTATTTGATAAACAAAATTTTTACCAAGTTTATAATTAGATAATAAATATTTCATACATGTGATTCAATGAAATACATGTATATGTAGGGTTTTTTCTAAGTGCTGAAAGTGTAGATATTGAGAGGAAAAACTTGATTGTCTTTCTGAATGAATAACATGCTCCTTTTCCATAGGTGAGTTGCTTTAACATGATCAGTCTTATTTTAAAAAAAATATTTGCCATGCTCTGTGAAAATGGGGCTTAAAGCATCTACAAAAAGTATCGACCAAGATCAGCCAGCCCAATCCGTGCAGATTGACCTAGGCTGAAACATTTAGCAATACATAAATTTTCTGCACGTCCAACGACAATTCTACCTCATACTTCAGTCGGCTGCAACAACAACAACAACAACAACAACAACTCAAAAAAAGAAGTTTTCAATAGATCCATGATATTTCTAAACAATACAATACAAATAACTTTATTATTATACTTCTCTTGTACAACAATGTACAGAAAGAGGAAATGATAATATTCAAACAACAAATATTATAACTTTTCACATGGTCAATTAATGCATGCATGAATGTAAAGTCTGATCGGGAAAGCCTGCATGGCAGTATGGGCAAATATTTAACTCTTTACCAAACGACAATATTTTGGACGAGTCCAAATGTGAATAGAAAATTGAAATTTAATTTGGAAACAGTAGGAAAAAAAATTGTGGGAAAGAGAAAACGCTTGTTACCAGCATTTTCTCCTTTTCTCACAGTGTCCTCTACAGGCTTCTTTATCAAGGTCGCCAAAAGTAGGGATTGTGTGGTAATGGGTTAAACACCTATCAAACGACAAAAATTGTAGACTGGTCCAATTTGAAAGCATTTGTAGACAAGAAAATAGACATTACTCAAAAATTGAAATTTGTTTCCAGTTGATTTACCCACATTGTAGGGAAAGGGAGAAAACGGTTGGTGTCATACATCATAGACATCCATCAGACGCGCTTTTGCCAGATCACGGCTTCTATCTTTTCTTCACATAAAACTTTCCTTTTAAACAATGTGAATAACAACGAGGAAAAGGCTGCAGTTGCCAATTAGTGGCGTGGTTACTTGCTTTATTTTTCTTCATAATGAAGCACAAAGGAGTTTCAATTTTCAAATGAATGTCCTGCAACAAACGAAAAGGGACAGTCTGCCATTTGCGTAAAATGTCGTTTCGGATTAGCCTGCGCAGTCCGCGCAGGCTAATCCGAATCGACACTTTCCGTTTTTATGTATTTTTCTATTTACACAAGTCTACTGAAGCACAAATTCTATTGTAGTCGTAAACGGTGCCGTCTCGGGTTAGCCTGTGCGGACTGCGCAGGCTGATCCGAGAAGACACTTTACGCAAATGTCCGAATGTCCCTTTTTTGTGTGTTGCAAGCCATTTCTATACTCTTAGTGCCGGTTTTTTCTTTTTTTGTTGTTGAGAGAGAGAGAGAGAGAGAGATCAGAGAGAGAGAGAGAGAGAGAGATCAGAGAGATCATTCTTCTTTCAAAACCCTTTCATCTGAAGGATCATCTTCCACTCGTACCTTTTTTTTTTTTCAAAATGTGTTAACCCTGTACCAAACAATCCTGAAGGATCATAACGATAAAGATTTTGAAAATGTTGTGGGAACGGATAAAAGCATGTTACACCAGCATTTTCTCCTGTACCCACGATGTTTTCAATCCTTTCAAAACCAAGCTTCAAATTCTAAGTGTTTTGGTCTACCAATGCTCTCTTTTTCCACAAGTCAAAGATTTAGACGTTTGAAGTACACTACGAACGCCTAACGGAGCCTCGATTACGGTCAATATTGTGAACTTGGTCCGCATTTACTTGCCCACCAGTTTTAATTTTGTTCTATGACTATAATTAATCAAATCAATGAAATCAAACAAATAAACAAATAACAAACAAACAAACGATGGTTCATTTAATTCTATCAAATATTTTTTTTTAACTCATTACCAAACGACAATATTATAGACTTGCCCAAATTAAATGCATTTGCAGACGACATATTAAAAGTGATTGAAAATTTTGAAATTTGTTTTGTAAAGGGTAGAAAACATTGTGGGAAAAGGAGAAAATGCTGGTTACCAGCATTTTCTCCTTTTCCCACAATGTTTTCTAAAGGCTTCTTTCTCTGGGGAGTCAAAAGTAGGGATTGTGTGGTAATTGGTTAATTGTTCTTTACCAAAAAAAGCTGACTCGTCCAAATTGATTGCACTTGCAGATGACGAATTATATGTGGCCAAAACGAAGGGATTTATATTTGATTGGGGAGAAAACTATATGAGAAAAGGAGAGAATCATCGTTTGGTTATCAGCATTTTCCTCTTTCCCAACATCGTTTTCAGAAACTCTCTTATTCAGTGTCATTAACAAGTTATGTGGTAAAGGGTTAAACGTCGTATAGCAAATGGCACATTTTACTACGACTTTCTTCCGTAGAGCACTCTGTTACAGTATCAAATTATTCGAGTTGAAATAATCAGCTAATATATAAGTCAGTTTGTCATCACCATCAGAGAAAATAAAGAATATATATTTCGTTAGATTAACACTTTACCAAACAATCTCTGGTTTTTACGACCCCGAGATAGAAGCCTTTTGAAAACATTGTGGGAGAAGGCGAAAATGCTGGTAACCAGCATTTTCTCCTTTTCCCACAATGTTTTCTACTCTGCCGGAAACAAGTTTCAATTTTTGAGTTCCTTTTATTTTGTCGTCTGCAAGTGCTTTCAATTTGGATCAGTCCAAAAATGGTGTCGTTTGGTTAAGGGTTAAAGAGCTCTGTTAAAGGTAAGTGCTCTTTCTTTTGTTGCATATAACACATATTCCTATGGCTTGCTTCTTCTTGCTGTTAGGCTGTTGTTTGATCTGTATTCCCCATGTGTCCGTCTTTTTTCTACAGGTAACACAGTATAACTTCATATTCTCCATACTGCAACCTGAGAATGAATGCAAGAATATTTAAAAAAATATAAAAAAAAAGATGTGGCATTGAGGCGACAGATAAATGAGACAGACAAACAGACAGACAAACAGACAGACAGACAGACATAGAGAATACAAACATAATTTGATTGTTTCCTCACTACAATTACAAGTTTCATGAAAATATGACAACAAATGCAGACTTTAATATCGCGTAAACAAGAATTGGAAATTTTCAACTTGAAACGGCTACTTTTCCCATACTGTTTGTTGGATTTTTTTTTTTTTTCCCCAAAATCAATAGGGTTGAAGCTTTTGTTGAGATAAACAATCTGTGCAAGTTTCAGGAAAATCCGACAACAAATGCAGACTTTATCGCGTAAACAAGAAAAAGACTAATGGACGGACGGAAAGAATTAAGGACGGACGGACGACGGAAACCCCGGCATGACATAAGCTCTGCTGTCTTTCAGCCAGTAGAGCTAAAAATGGAAACAGTGGCTCGGTCAAAGTAGTACAACAATACTCATTTTCAATCATAGCGACCGTTTTTAGGATAATACAAGAGAAAAAGAAGACGCAAGGGCGTCAAGGTCGCCCGAAAATGAATTGCTTTTACATTATTAAACAGACAAATATGTAGACAACAAAATTTATCTGATTCCATTTTTTTTTTTTTTCAGATATTCCTCCGTTTTGCCATCTGGGAATACCTTCATAAAGTAGAAATATCACTACAAGTACTTTTTTTTTCAGCGGTACAAAAACATGATTTTTGGTTTTTACCTGTATAGGTACCTTAGATTGAGTAGGGAAAAAAAAAACGTTTCAAATCATTATTGTTATTTTATTTACTAACACAGATATAATATATTTCCATTGCGTACTTTCTTTTCCATTGCGTCCATTGCTCAATAAATATTTCCATTGCGTACTGTTGTCTGTACATATCATTTTCTTCGAAGAGTATTTATAGAATGCCATCTAGCGGGAGATAATGATTGCGCGTTGTCTGCGCATGTCATATTCTTCGAAGATTCGACTGTCTTATATGACGAATCACTAGCCCCGAAAGCGGGCTGACTGTAATATTTCGCTCTATAAAGTAGCAATATAGAAAATAGCTTTTATCAATACGTTTGAGGAGAAATGAGACCTACTTTACCTCTAGATTTCTCTAAAATGCTAGTCATAGCTGAGTGAATTGAACGAGGTGACGTTTTATTGAGTAAACATTTATTTTAGTGTGAAATTCAAAGTAACGGTTCTCGCGTAGGAAAGTGATTCGGTTCTGTACCCAGGATGCCCAAATTAGATAGATGAATATTTATAGAATGCCATCTAGCGGGAGATAATGAATGATTGCGTACTTTTGGCCTACCGGTAAGAGTAGGCGCAGTTTTGCATTCCCATTGGTTCCTAAGATCATGTGACTGGACGAGTTCATTCGCGTCAAAAATAGATGCATCCTACACCAGAAGATTAATTGTTTCACAAAACACTGTGCAGCAGAACGTTAATAATTCTTTCACGATTCTTTATCGGTTTCAAAACAAGTCAACAGCTTCAAAAAAAGATGATGAAAACATTCACACATATTTTACCAAAATAAACCTGGCGAATATGATGAAAGATTTTAAGCGGAAGTAGCTACACTCTCCATCAATATCTCTTCTCGACTATCTTAACCCTTTCCCAAACAAACCCTGGTTTTTACGGGTCTGGAATGGTAGCCTTTTGAAAAACATTGTGGGAAAAGCAGAAAATGCTGGTAACCAGCATTTTCTCCTTTTCCCACAATGTTTTCTACCCTATCATAGATAGAAATCATCTTTTCAGCAAGAGTTGAATTGTCGTCTGCAAATGCTTTCAATTTGGTCTAGTTCAAAAATTTGTCGTTCGGGAAAGGGTTAAATATAGGCCGCCGGCTTCTGCCGGGCGACCAATGACAGACGGGCGGATAAACGCAGGTACGGACATACAAACAGACGTACTGGATAATGTATGGCTAAGATTTAACATGGGTATGGTAATAAAGGCAAAAATATACAGAGGAATGACAAAGAGGAAGACTAAAGGACATATCACATTGGTAAACAAAAATCAAGGGCGTTTTTTTTTTTAAACCCACACAAAATAGAAATTGAAAGAAATGAAAATATAAGCGGAATAAAAATTACCTGTCAGTAATAGCTAAACTACAAATAAACAATGAACGATAATTCCTAAAGAAGACAATAGCCTTTATGCATGTCACAGAGGAGAACGTGGGCGATCTTTGTTCTGGCTGTAATATATATTTCCCGTAAAGCAAACTCTGATCTTTTATTTCGTAATTGAGTACATGTCTCCTTATTCGGCAAATACAATTTACAGCCTTATCAGAAGTTTACTTTCGCTTTCAAATAATGATAGCAGGATATTATCACGGCGGGGAATCACGTGACACAACAACAACAACAATAACAATGACTGACATTTGAAGAAATTACCCCACTTCAGGTAAGAAAATCTTCAATAATTCCGTTAATACGTGACCGATTGGAATTTGGTTTGAAGCAGAGAAGGCGGGACAACGCCATGGATTTGCTTGATGTGTTAGATCTTTTAAACAACACCTGATAAAAAAAATTATTGACGAACAAACAAATTTTTACCAGGCTGAATAACGTTCACGCCAAAAATAAATAAAACATACAAACAGGCCACTTGTCTTGTTTTAGTGCATTTATTGTGTTCCTGTATGCATAAAATGTGGAGAGCATGAATGAAAAGTCTTGTCACTATCAATATTCTTTATTAGATACGATTTTCTAGGTATATAAGGTTATTTTCAAAAATGATATAGTTCACGTCAATGATAAAGTTCACGTCATAAGTAGCATTTCATATTAATAAAGTTCTATCATGAATACTGGTGTGATTTGAAAGGAGAGAGAGAGAGAGAGAGAGAGAATCAAATACTAGTATGCGGTATAACTGGCAGAATCATATAACATGCAGAATTTATTTAGATAACAAAATATAAGTTAATATGCATTTATTAACTATTATATATAGAAATAAAGCCATTTCGGTCATCTGGGCTAGACTCGAGAGAATAAATTGGGGAATACTCGGCTTACTTTTGGACAAAATCCGCTCTCTTTTGTTAAACCATCAAAAAATAAAAATGATTGGACTATTACACCCCTAAAATCAGTTTTCCAAATTCCATTAGTGACGATCCTTTTGAAACTATTGTGGAAAAAGGAGAAAATGCTGGTTATCAGTTTCTTCTCATTTTGTTTTAGTATTTGCCATCCTTCCAAAAGCTTTAAATTCTCGAGTAACATTTGGTTAGGCTGCAAAGGCTACGTCCTCGTCGTAACGTTGAGTCTGAAAACATTATTAAATGGCTAAGCGTTCAAAACTTCGTTGCTAACTGTTGTGAATTCTTTTGAATAAACAAATGTCCTCCACTATAGAACTATGTTTAGAGGTTATTGGAAGCCGCTAGAAAGCGGCTTCCAGTAGGAATGCACCTAAACTATTTACCATGTAGATGATCAGTAATTATTCGATTGGTCATGATTTTTGGAAATTTTCTAATAATGTCGTAATGTTGTGACAGAATTACGCCTTGTGACTCTTTCTGAAACATTCAAACAGACCTCCTTGAAAATCAAGTTTGGTTTTCTTGCAGTTTATAGTTTATTCCCAAATAGCAATAAAAATACAGAAGAATAAACATCCTTTAATTAGTTAGTCCCCCGAAGTTTTCACACTTACATGATTCCTTCTATTTTCCC
Source organism: Tridacna crocea (assembly GCA_943736015.1). Lineage (NCBI taxonomy): Eukaryota > Metazoa > Mollusca > Bivalvia > Cardiida > Cardiidae > Tridacna > Tridacna crocea. The sequence continues at coordinate 52,142,550 of OX031063.1, forward strand.
AAACGAAGTTTTTATGCTTGTCGTTTGTCACGAGCCTTCACATTTCTCAATGGTTTTCGCATTTGTCTACTTTTCTACTAAACAAAACAATGATAAGTATGATATAGAAAGCATGATATGATAATCAGAAGCAATTTCATGTACAAGTTATTCGTCTAATCTTAATCTGTAAAGAATAAAACGGCTTAACCTTTGATCAAAATCGAAGAACAAAGAGGAGTCGAGGTCAACTATTTATAGAATACTCGCAAAGAGATAACCTTTTTTTCTTCCCGTCGTCGACACTTTATGAGCCCTATAAAATTTAGTAGATGTATTTACTGTATTGTGTGTCGAAGCTGTTTTGATCAGACTGTACGTACAGTACAGTGTTGTCCTGATCTACAAAACCCGTGAAAAATGTATGGATCATGATGTAGCCTACATTGACTACAGAAATTATCATGATGGTGCCTGGTGCTCTAAGGGTGAAGCCAAATGGCAGCAATAGATGAAGATCGGACAGCACATAGCATGTGTAATAGTTTTAAATATTCTATAAGATATCGTAAACATAATTTTTTTTTATTTTTGTTTTCTTTACCCAGTGTATTAATTTCGTTGAGTCCAAGGGCTAAAGTTATTACCAAACTTATTACTGTACATATACAACTTTTTACGCCGCTGCTGGTAAAAGGCATGGAATAGCTCTTGAAATTTATATTAAAAGTTTTATAGGTTTGTAGAAGGGCTATGCAGAAATAGGTTCAAACTACTGTTTATTAAACGAAAATATAAACAGTAATAGTTATTATGTCGTGGCTAAATAGATTCAGATTTTTAAAGACTTCACAGAATTTTTTTTTTGCGCGTGTGTGGCTGCTATTTTAGGAGTAAAAGAAACGTAGTTTGTGCCAACTGTGCAGGCTATGATTAGAATAATTTTGGGGATGTCATGCAAATATTTTTGTTTCTGGAGTAAAATTGTAAAGATTCACTGTGTTGCAAGCATGCTAAGATACTTTGTAACAAGCAGGAAGATCATGTTTTAGAAAAAAAAATGTATTTTTTCTTTAAATGAAACCCAAAGAAGAGATCATTGATAGAAATGTAAAAACATGTACAAGTAAACATCATTATGTGAATAACGATCTTAATATCACTTCTGATAATTAGTAACTTAAATAATAATTCCGTTGTATAGCCTTTGAATCCGCTACAGAAGTTTTCTTTCTAAGATCATTTTAATAAATGTAAAATGCTGTACATGAATGAATTTCTCCATTTTCAAATTTCGAGTAGAAATCTAAAAATTCAAATGCTTTTTTTTTTTTTTTTTTTTACATAAACATTATCACTTTATAATTTTATAATGATACTAATAACATTTAAAATTCCTCTCTATACTTATGTCTATTTTTATTAGAATTTGAATACATGTACATACATTTTCTGTTTCTTTTTTCCTATGATTTTAGTACCATTTTGTCATGATTTTCAGTTGGTGTGTGTTTGTGTGTGTGTGTAAGTGGAGGTGGGGGTTATAGGTTAAAAACAGATACAAAAAATGTAATCACAGTTTCTCAAGAGAGTCAATATTTCTGAAATTGTCCCTCAAAAGAATGCGGCTTCTATGATGCTATGCATCTTAAATTTGTCTTGTTATCATGGTTCTCTTGTCCGTAGGCATGTAGGAAACATTTCAAGATTGGGAATGGGGAGCTAACTTTGAAATACTGAGAATTTTTGCGTGGTTGTTGCATTTGGATTGCACTAAAAACTCATATTTTAGTTACTATGATTTTCAAAATTATTGGGATGGGGGTTGAGCTAATATTTCGTATTGTTCTTTACACAAGAAATTAACAGGCATACCTATCAAAATTTGTTTTGAGAATACTGATGATAGGAAAACATTGCGGAAAAAGGACAAAATACTAGTTACTGGTATTTTTCACTTTTGCACAAATTTTTAAAAGACATTTTTCCACTATGCTTTCACAGGCTTTCTTTCTCTCAATGTCAGATGATTTCAGGTTTTGTTTCAGAAAGTGTAGGTTATAATCAGATATGTTGAATACACATTAAGAGTATCTTGTCTGTTCTGTTAATAAATACGGTATTAATTCCTTTGTTTCACTCGTCGAGCAGGTTAATTTGTAATTCCAAATTTTCTGCAATATACAAAATAAATCTTATTGAAATTTAAACATGTAGTAAAAAATAACAAATAAAACAAGTATTCATAGTAATTTACTCGTTGTATTTTAGCTGGAACGCTCTGGCAAGGAAATGCTCCCGTGGCGAACCAAAACTACGTAGTCTCCCGATCTTCGTGTGTAAAGAAGACAAATTTCACAGCATATTTACACAATAATATTTTTTGTCCTTTTCAATCGATATATTGTTGCTCGAGCGAGCAAAGTTTCATATCTCATACTTATGTCATAACAGTTGTCTCTTTTTGTTATTTATCAAAATTTCAAAAGCAAATATCTTGCAAAATACGATTGTTCTATCGATGAAACGTTAATATATGATGTAAAATGCATATATCAATATATTCTACCAGTTAATATATTATTTCACTGCTAATTCTCCATGGCGTATTTTAGTAGGACCCCAGCACGTAATCAGTACTAAATAAGAATAATATTGTACATGCTTTAAACAGCTACATACGACACCTAACACTTTTAAATATGGCTTAAAATCAAGACAATTTCATAATTTTAAGAATGCATTAACATGATAATCAAGACAACATGACGCAACTAAGATGATTAAATATATATTCTATGTATACACTACTTATGACGTGAACGTTATCATAAAAATTTCCTGACGTGAACTATATCATTTTTGAAAATAACCTTGTTTACATAGAAAATCGTATTCAAATAAAAAAGTTTTGATAGTAACAAGATTTTCATTCATGCTCTCCACATTTTATGCATACGGGAACACAATAAGCACTAAAAGAAGAAATGTGGCCTGTTTTTGTGTTTTATTTATATTCGACGTGAACATTATCCAGAATAACATTTTATTTGCTCGTCAATAACGTTTTTATCAGATATTTTTTAAAGATCTAACACATCAAGCAAATCCCTGGCGTTGTCCCGCCTTCTCTGCTTCAAACCAAATTCCAATCGGTCACGTATAAATGGAATTATTGAAAATTTTCTTACCTGAAGTGGGGGAATTTCTTCAAATGTCTGTCATTGTTGTTGTTGTTGTGTCACGTGATTCCCCGCCGTGATTATGGGATTAGATCCCGTCAAAAGAAGATGACTCCAAGTTCTTCTGATGGCCGACCTTATACTAGTTTTCCACTCGTAATGAATGTACGAATTACGTTATTTTTAAAGACAATGAGCAATGCGTTTAAAGTCACAGTAAAGTCCAAACGGAAAAAGGTCTGTTTATAAAATAAATTTCATTTTCACCATGTTAAAATATGGCGATTATTATGATTTGGCGACATGTAAAGGACTGGTGCAGTTCGTAAAATTCCGGTCTATGGCAGAAAAAAAGAGTTTTGAAACTAGGATAGATCCTACCTTGTCGCATTATAATTATCTGTTTACACCGATGATCGCCGACAATTAGCCGACTTTTCGTCGTAAATCTCCGCAGTGACGTAATAGTGACGTAAACACCACGTGATAATTCTATGGGTCGAGACAAAACTTTCATTCACTTCAAGATCATTTAACTTTTGTCCCCATGTATTCTAGGCTTGAAAAACTAAGTTTATCGACATTGTAAACAGAAACAACGACATAGACCGATACATGTAGTCGCTTATTCTTTATTATCAGTTCAGGAAGAGTTTACTAGTAACTGACACGTTCAGGTTTCCTCCGATCTTATATATGTGTTGTGATGGATTGTCCGTTTTATTTTCGAGTTTTAAGGTAAGACCTGTGTAATTCACATCCGGTGAAAATTCTAATTGGTTGATAAATAAGGATAAATAAGGATTTATGCAGAAATAATATTTTTGCACATTTCTAACGGATCAGAAATTCCGTTTATAAATGTCTAGATCTATATTGAAATTATTTTTTGATACTTTTGTTAGTTTTCTGAAAAGAGAGGTAATTATTATCTCTTTTTGAATTGAGAATATAGATCTAGTAGTTTTAGATTTATAAATGATAATTCAAAGAAGGAAAAAATGGAAAAAATGAAAAGGTGAAAGTAGTTCAATAATACTCATTTTTAATTATAGCTTAGTTTGCAGGATGATATTTTTTTGTGGAAATAGCTATTTTCCATTACAAAGGTCTTACCTTAAACAATGAAAATTACATATTTTTGGACTTCACAGGGGCTTTAATCAAGGGCTTATTTAAAAAAAAGACCACTCATTCACAAACAACACACTTTGGTTTCACTCGTCACCAAACTTTCCAGAATTTTAACCCTGGCGAAAGAAGGCTTCGCAAAATATTGTGAGAAAAAGAGAAAGTGCTAGTCCGTCGCCTTGACGTGATTGAAGTCGTAGGCCTATTGAGGGCGTTGAGAGTGGCGTAAAATCAATCAATCAATCAACCGACCGACCGATGGATCGATCGATCGATCAATTTATGCCTAAGCTTTTTGTCTGCTTTCCTTGTCGGTATAAGAACCAGAAAGGGTTTCAAACACTTGTAAGGGTTGAAAATCCAATTCCTGTACATGTCTTTTTGATAGTTTTTTTTTTTTTTTCCAAAAAGAACCATTTCGTCGTTTAAGCAGCTCTTTAAAACTGTGAGGAAACAGGCTTTGACTTGTAACACACACAATTTCTTTTTTCGATCCAAGGCTTTGACAGGAAGTGCCAAAATCTAACGGTACAGTCATATATCGACTCTTTCTTCACCAAATAAAAAATCGGACTTTTTTCATAGCCGAAAATACTAGAAAGGTTTTTACCCTCGAGACTTGACTGTAAATAAGTGGACGGTATACATCCAAGATCAGACTGCAAGTTCTGTGCAGTCTGATCTTGTTCTATGTCGTCCACTAAAGTTTCTTCTTTCGCTTATTATACCTAAATAGGGATGTAAACCGTCCCTGAAGAGTTATCATCAAGGATTAGTCTGTAGTATAACTATAATCATCGGTCGCTTTTGTGACCATTTTTGACATGTCTATAACATTTTGTTGTTGTTGTTGTTGTTGTTTTGGAGACAGTGAGAACAGTTAGTCCAACCATATCATAGGATTTATTATTGGGAAAGTCTGGTTCAATTTATGGCACTGTCTCCTTGCAAAGCAAGGGAAGTAAACTGACATGCGTAAGTCAGCCTACATATCGTAGACCTATTTCCCTTGATAGGCCACTAAATTGAAGTCATACATTTACCAGCGGATCAGTACTGTTCGGAAAATAAATAAGTGCGTGAACTATAAGTTTTAAATAAGTCTATACCCATAAAATCACAGAACAATAAAAAGATATGCAATTTGTGTAAAGCTGACATCTTAAGTTTGACCGTTTTGCTAACAAAATATTATCTGTGGGGCAAACCGAAACGTGAACAGTGAATGACACCTATGAAAAGGTAAAGTAGATCTTCTCAGTTTTACCAGGGACTCTAGATGTACGATCCCTGTTTTTACCTAATTAAAATCAGCTAAATCTGTACAGAAGTCATTGCCGTTCCTCATTAGTCTCCATTCTTTTGTTTTTACTGAATATTACCCGTTGAAAATATACTGTGAATATGCATTAGTTTCGAAATTGTAATATTTAAAGTTCTGCTCTGTCTTAAATTTCTCTTTTCGTGAGCACAAACCCGAGACAAAATTAATTGAGATTCCTGTGTACGCATCCCATTATACGATCTATAAAACTGTTACGATGAAAAGATCATTAAACACGAAGGAAAAAACTTTCAGGTCACATGTTTGAAATACATGTATGAATTCTTGAAATTAGCGAAAATACTTGGGATCTAACAAAAAGTAACACACTTATTTAATGCTGGTACGCAAGAGGGTGTGGCTAAATCAAAGTTTCCCACCATGCAACTTCAGATGACGTCATTAACAAAGAGATGGCTGTAATGGCATCAATGTCGAATGGTTTAAAGGTTTGTTTTCAAAATTTTAGTAATGATTTGCCATTGATTTTTGTTTTGCAGTTAAAAGTGAAAAAGACAAACTTTCAATACGGACAAAATAAAAATTTCCAAGAAAAATCGTTGCAGTAATATCGCACAGATTGTGTGTTGCACAGGGTTTGTTCGCCCGGAGTTCTTTCGCCCCAAACTAACCAAAGATGAGTTTAATCACCTTAATCAGGCTTGTCAACTATTTTTTCCACTGTAACATTCTCTGCTTTATGACGACAAGAACACAAGAAGAAACAAGTCTTCAATAGCATCACAAACGTGAAATATGAAACTTTGATGGGTGACAGTTCAAGCATCATGGAGTATGGTCATGTAAGAGAAAATGATTTTGCATTGCATTTAAACAGCTTCGGTAAAGAAGTTTGTTAAAACACCTAGTATTCTTTTAACAGCATAATGCTTTGGATTTAAAAAAACAGAATAGAATTGCATCTATCATTTGGATAATGATCCTGGACCTTTGGTGTCTCACAATGTAAATTCTGAGTTCAGCCTTCAAATCTTGTGATAAACAATCTGTGTTTAAAACTACTGGAACAAGCAGTACCTCCTTGGTGTTACTAACTCTACCAAATGACAAAATTTTAGAATTGTCCAACATTGTAAGTATTTACAGAAAACAAATTATACATGAGACATGCTCTGAAAAGGAGACTTAATGCATCTGCAAAAAATATCAACCTAGGTCAGCTTGAGCAGTCCACAAAGGCTGACCTGGACGGAAACTTTTTACCATAAGTTCAGTTTCTTTATGTCTAAGGACAGTCTATCTCATAGATAAGTAGGTAGTTAAAAGAAGTGGATATTTTGGATCCATGAGCATGTGATAGTTTGCTTGGTAGCATGGATCACAGAGATGCATTAAGCACCCTTTTACCGCAGCATGGCTCATATCAAAAGATGACTTTTGTCATTGATATCATAGGAAACATTATGGAACAGGAGAAAATTCTGGTGGCCAGCATTTTCTCCTTCCCCCAAAATATTTTAAAAACTTTCTTCTCTCAAGGTTTGTAAATCTTGGGATAGTGTGGTAAAGGGTTAAAAGACAGAACTGTGAAGTAAAAGGTATAAAGTCCAACACCTTTAACTCTGAACTATTCAGGGTCCTCTCTATGTTAAAGAAACACATGCAATGTTCCAGAGGTTTCATAGCTGGCAACTAGCATTTATTTCTCTTCACACACTGTAACAGTAGGTTGAAAATCATGTTCCCTACTCTTTCCTTCATAAAGCAATATTCTGATGTAACTGATGCAGATTATTTTGGAAACCATCTGATGAATAAAGAAATTGTTCAGAATGAGCAGTACCAGTACATGTATTTCTCCAGTCTTATCATGTCTTAACTTTCAATGCTGAGCCTGTGTAGCTCAGTCAATAGTGTACATGACTTCAGGAGGTCGCTGGTTTGATGCTAAGCTTGACCAGTATCTGTCCAAGGACTGATGATAGTCATTGCAAAAGAATTCATTTCTCTTACAATGCTGACCAATGTTCTGACAGTGGTTTTGTGGGAAAGCAGCCGGTGGAAAATATATATTGCGATTACAAGTAAAAGAAGCTCCAGCAAAGCATGGATAGGTGCACTGGCCTTCAGGACATAACTGTAATAATGTTGAAAACATTGTTATCTCTTTACTACAAAATCCCGACTTTTGACGACCCTGTAAAAGAAGCCTTTTGAAAACATTGTAGGAAAAGGAGAAAATGCTGGTAACCAGCATTTTCTTCTTTTCCAACAATGTTTTCTGCTCTATCATTAGGAAAAATTGTGTCATTTTTGTCACCTTTCATTTGTCGTCTGCAATTACTTTCATTTTGGGATAGTCCAAAATTTTGTCGTTTGGTAAAGAGTTATGCACCATGCAATCAATCAATCAACCTGACTTTAATTATAGCTATTATCAAATTATCTCATTTTCATTTGTGTTTATTTTGTGTACAGTCTGAACACAGCTTTTGAACACAGAACAGACCTCATGGCACCAAGATTGACAAGTGGTACCAAGCTGCATTACAGTTAAAAATCTTTATTGCCAAGAAATGAGCCAACTATGGCTGTCATAGAAGGTAATAAACGTGACTTTGCCCTTTATCAAACAATTACAAGTTTAACTCTTCACCAAATGAAAAGTTTATAGACTGGTCCAAATTGAAAGCATTTGCAGACGACAAAATAAATGGGACTGAAAAATTGAAATTTGATTTAAAAGGGTGGAACACATTGTGGGAAAAGGAGAAAATGCTGGTTACCAGCATTTGGAGAAAATGCTGGTTACCAGCATTTTCTCCTTTTCCCACAATGTTTTTAAAAGGCTTCTACCTCAGGGTCGTCAAAAGTCGTCATTGTATGGTAAAGGTTTAAACAATCCTAAAGAGAAGGCTTTTGAAAACACTGAGGTCAAAGGAGAAAATGTTTGTAATCATCAAAATATTTTTTACCCTTTCAAGGATATTAATCTCATGAGTCTAATCAGATAATATTGTCGTCCATGAATGTGCACATATTCGACTACATTATGGAAAACTAACAAAATTCTGCTCGCAGCATTTTCTCCTTTTTCCATGATGTTTTTTAAAAGCCTTATTCCCTAGGGTTAGTGAAAGACTGCACAATTTGATAATGTGTTTTAGCAGTAATTTGTTTTGTTCAAAAGTAATAACTTGTTTATGAGGTCCCATTTATGAGGCATGTATCACATAAAGAACAATTCAGATCCTGTCATGATGTAATAAAACACATATTTCCAGGACAACAGGTTTCCCTTTGATGTCTGTAAAATAGGTACACCTTTTATTGTTGGACTCCTGCCGAGCTCCAGAAAAGTGAGAGTGTAAGATGTTGAAATTCTAAAAATGTTATTTCTGCACTAAAACTTATATTGTGCGTACCCATTAGAACATTTCATCAAGATAATTCTGATGGGTACCCACTGCATAGGTCTCAGAGGAGAACAAAAGTGATACCCTACTGTAAACCCAAATCCACTCCCCATTATCTGGAACTCTAGACTTGGTCACCTCATATTTAGTTGATAGGTGTTGTTATTTTCAGATAGCTTTGTTGCTAAAAATGTTTATATAGACTGACAGATAAAATGATAAACAACAATTAGCTCTATATTGCTGAGCAGCATGCAATTACAATTATTTGAAGTTGCACCTGAACTAATCCTTAACTCTGAAGACTACAAAGTATATGTGACTCATAAATTGAAACCTGACTTTGGAAGAGTAGAAAACATTGTGGAAAAAAAGGGAAAATGCTGGTTTCATTCTTACATTTTGCATACTTCTGGTGATGGGAGCCATCAAATCCCTTGGCTGTATCTGGTGGATTGATATACCAGTATACCGATCTGAAAATAAGAGACATGAAGAAATTCTTAAAAATTCTTCTTCTCTGAAACGGCTGGTAAGATTTTGAAATTTCTCAGAAATGTTCCTTGAATGACCCTTTTCAAAATTTGTTTGCGAAATTTTGATAGGTTTGATAGGTCAAGAAATATGGCTCTGGTAAATGGGGGCTACTTGCACTTATGGGAAAATAAGAAACTCTTACATTTTTTTCTTTTCTGAAACTGCTGGTCAGATTTTGAAATGACTTTTACAGGTGACCTTTTGAAAATTGCTTGACAAAATAACGATTTTGTTTCCAGTGTTTCAAATAAAAATTGCTATGGATTACAGAATTACAGATTACAGAATTGTAGATTTGTCCTAATTGAAGCATTTTACAGACAGCAATCTATATGTACCGGTAACTCAAAAGATGAAATTTGATGAGGAAGAAAACATTAAGGGAAAAGGAGAAAATGCTGGTGTAATAGCAGTTTTTTCTTTTTTCCACAATGTTTTCAAGAGCTCTATTTATCAAGGTCGTTAAAAGTCGTCATTGTGTGGTAAAGGGTTAAACTAAGGTTTAGTGCTAGTTGCACAGATATCTTTGGAAGAAAGCATTTGGTTACAAAGATACCAGTGAAGGGGAGCCATAGGATTCCAATTAATTTATTTGTTTTGATGTGAACCTGAAAACAGCTTCATTGATTTCATAATCGCTTACTGAATGCAGAAGCAGTGAATTAATGGCAAGGATTTCTAAATGAAATGAACTGTATGCTAAGAACTGTTTTGCCGCCATTGAATAGCTACCATATCTTAGCGGATGGCAAATATAAAGATCAGATTGCACATAAGGCAATTTTTTTATATATACCATCCACTATTTGATGTTAAATGACATCTATACTGTCTGCGCTACTGATCCACTCAAGTCAAAAGGAAACATGAAATTGGGATTATTTGGGTCTTATTTTTTACACTATAATTGTTGGGTTTATTTGGTACTCAAGGGGTTCAGTACTATCAGACTTTTGAAAAACAATAAAAACTGAAAAGTGGGGGTCTCTGACCCAACAGTAAACAACAAACTTGTAATCTGAGATTATTTGTTTTTAATATTTACACTATAAGTGAAAGATCTCTATTGCACAAAAGCACTTAAGCCAAGTCTTATTTGAAATGAACTCATTGACATTCATAGACCAAATATTATAATCCCTATTTATAAGACTGATGACCTTTTACTGAGAGCACTGACTGCAGTTTGTACCTAACTCTTTACTAAATTTACAAACTTTTAGACTTGTCCTAATTTAAAGCATTTGCAGACAACTAAATTTGTGGTACTTTATCATTTTTTTGGAGGGATGGGGGGGCAGGGAGAAAGGAACAAAACAATGCAATCTTGGCTTGCTTACAAGGATTGAAGCTTTCTGTTATTAATTTTGTAAGTTTTATATAATTGTCTAAGGACCATTTTACCTCATGGAGCAGCTGGTTTATTCTCTGAATGGATTTTATGGAACCAATTTCTACTGGTCTATGGCAATTTACTTGGTCACTGTTTATATCATGCATCAGACAGAAATGTATTAAACCTAATCTTTTGCCAGAATGCAACTTACTTTTTGCATTTTATTTTTTTCCACACAATATTTCAAAATTTTTCTTTGGGTTGTAATAAAATAAAAAGTGGGCTTTGTCTGTTTGCATGGGTAAAATAGTCAAGAATTTTGTGAGAGTAATTTGATAAACATGTTGTTTTCTTCAGAAAATGATTTTGATTATCTTTTCAAAATCAGTATATAAAAAGTTGATTTTATATAGCACAACATGATAATAGAGTGCAAATAGTTTAGGCTTTTCTAAACTGTATAATTTTTTTTCAGTGATGTCCAACATATTCAAAGACAATTAAGTTAGATTCAATTTGACTACAAAAACTAACAAATGCAAGAATAATTGTTTTCATTACTCAATATCAGGCATTATAGATCATAATTATGATAACACAGTGATTCTCTAGGTTGGTGTAACCCATCGCCAAAATTTCCTTTGGCAATTAAAAGTTACAGCTGGCGACTTGGACACAAAATTGGTGATTGTGTAAAAAACATTTTACCATACTAGAATTGCGGACCATGAAATTCATTATAGTATTGTATAATGAACACTTCCTAAACTGTGAAATTGGTGTATGACAACATGCTTATCATAATTATTTCATTTATTATGTGTTTAATACAGTTTTGAATTTTACTAAAGTAACATTTCTAGTGCAGCTATCCATTGTTTTTGGAGTTTTCATGGTTTTCTTGGGAATCACCATAGATGTCTGTAGTTAAACATATTGAATGGAGTTGAACATACCGTATAACAGGTTTTTTTACATGCTGCCAAATTTTACTAATTTTTAAGCATCAAAAAGATTCGTAAAAATTTGACGCGTAAATAATTACAGCGTAAAACCGTAGTATTGTATCAATATGAAATAAAGGGTTATCAGTATGTAATACCTGTGCACTAAATATATGCAATATAAGAATTTATTCACTCGTGTTCTGATTACGTGTGATATGACTTCTCTCAGTCATCTCTGTTTGGATATTTTAAGCCCCAGCTTTCGTGCCCAAACGGAAAACTGACAGAGAATTCCAACCCATACTAGATCTATACGTGAATTGAATATTCAGGTTAAAAATGCTTTGACACCACGTAAACAAGGCACCTTCATGAAACTCGACATGTTGATTATGGCAGTGATGTGAATTTAACTCGGCATTGTGCCGCTTCCATAATGTCGTGAATGGGTCTTGTGAAAAGACGTGGCTGTACAACTGCAAAACCCGAGGCTAAAAATTTCGATGAGCTAAAGGAGAGCTTTCTAAACAGAGTTAAAAAAGTAACGACAGATGACAGTGTGCCTTCACAGTTAGTTATAAATTATGACCATACGGGTATCTGTTAAAACAGTTATTCGTTAGTCAAAACAATTACTGCTATTTGCATGCCAAACAGAGTGACACTTTTCTTTCAGCCTGTATTGAAAACAAACAATACACTTATAATCTTAACCCTTTACTCCATAGATACTCGTTTCTATGCATTGCTTGCAGGAGCCTTTTGAAAACACTGTGACAAAAGGTGAAATTGCTCGTGACGAGCAATTTCACCTTTTGTCACAATGTTTTCTGTGCTATCAAAAGGTGTCATATACACATAAGAAACGGCTTCATCCTTGCTGTTATTTAGGGTCAATTAGAGATACCATAGAAATGCCTTATGGGGTAAAGGGTTAAATGAAAGAGTGGACAATGCACTGATATTTTTAATGCTGTAATTTTTTACGCATGTTTAGAATTAGTAAAAAATAAAATCGTATAAATTTAAATCACATGTTTTTCGCTCAAATCCATAAACTTTTACAGCAGTAAAAAAAAAACCCGTTATTTGGTAGTTACACATAGTCAACCATATTTCAGTGTAGTAATGAATATAGTTTGAATTTACGATTTTCCTGTAGTAAGCACATAATTTTTTGAACATGCTCAAAAGTTTGTTACCGTAAATGTTACCATGGCTTTAATTGGTGAGATAGGGATGAATGCTGTTGCAATGACCAGTCACTGAATTTGGGCAATTCAGGAGTTGAACCAGGGACTAGGAGATTCAGTTGCATGTATATTACTAGCATCAATAGCAACCCTGATTGAATTAACACCCTCAAGGTGCTAATCATGGCCATACTAGCCTTTGTGACTAGTGTAGATCAAGATCAAACTGCACATAAATGCAGTCTGATCTTTTATTTAAACTGTGCCCTTTGTTTAGACATTTTGTACAACAGCCACCATGAAACTGCAAAATTTCAGCTCTTACTGTTAAGACTGAAAATGTCTCTATGGCTAATTTGGCACTCTTAGGGTTAGAAAATAGTTCTTTAACCCATTAACACACAATCCTAACTTTTAACGACCCTAACAAAGGAAGCCTTTGGAAAACATTGTGGGAAAAGGAGAAAATGTTGGTAACCAGCATTTTCTCCTTTTCTCACAATGTTTTTTACCCTTCCTAAACCAAATTTCTATTCTTTATCCCATTACCACATAATTCCTACTTTTGATAACCCCGGGAAAGAAGCGTTTAGAAAACATTGTGGGAAAAAGAGAAAATGCCGGTAATCAGCATTTTCTCCTTTTAACCACAATGTTTTCTTCCCTTCCGAAAAAAATTTCAATTCTTTAATCATATTTATTTTGTTGTCTGCAAATGCTTTCAATTTGGACCTGTTAAAAATTTTATCGTTTGGTAACGAGTTAATCACATTTATTTTGTCATCTGCAAATGCTTTCAATTTGGACCAGTCCAAAATTTTGTCGTTTGGTGAAGAGTTGAAAAAATACAACTGTTTGACAGGTTTTGAAGTGGATTCTGTGGTTTGTAGGATTGAATCATTGAGTAACAACAATATCTTATTGTTCAATCAATTTTAATGTTCAGAAGGAATATTGACTTTCCAATCTTGAAAATCAACCATTGTTTGAAAACATTTATTAATTGATGACTTGTTTTTACCTCTGTCCCAAACTAAAAATTTTCAGCCTTGCCAAAATTAAAAGCGTTCACATATGGCATGTTGAATATGGGTCAAGTAATGGTATCTTTCAAAATAGTAGGAAACATTGTGGGGAAAGGAGAAAATACTAATTACCAAGTTTTGACCCCAGGCTCATTAAGAATTGGTTTTGTTCGGTACAGGGAAAAAACTCTTTTCTATACAAGTCACTGTGAAGATTGTTGTATTGAGGTTTAACGCCACTTTAACAGCTAGGGTCATGTCATGGCGGTCGGTGACGCACATGTATTTCCTGGCTTTCTCACACCGGTACTTACACAACTTTCTTTCCAAACCACCGACTACTTTTCTCACATGCTTCAGCAGGGGTGAGAGGCGGAAATATGCTGGAAAGAAAGTTCGCCTCAACCGGGTATTAAACTCACAACCACTAGATCATGAGTTCACCACTGAGCCACCCAGGCGGGCCCATTATGAAGAAGGCCTCTGAAGACATTGTGTGAAAAGGATCAAATACTGGTTTAACCAGCACTTTCTCCTTTTTCAAAAATACTGTATCCTTTTATAAATGAAATTCGATCATTTTATTTTGTAGTCTACAAATGCTTTTAATTTGGAAAAAAACATAAAATGTTGTTTTCTGAAAAAGAGACAAACAGAAATGTTTTCAAAAGAGACATGTATTCAGAAAACAGTTATTCAAGAAATTTAATTAGCCCATTTTTAATTAGCCCGGTTTTTATGACCATGGAGGAAAAAAGCTACTGAAAACATTGTGTGAAAAGAAGAAAATGCTGGTAGCCAGTTTTTTCTTCTTTATTCAGGACAAAAATATTTTATCTGTTGGATAACATTCGATTTGCCACCACCTATTTTTCAGATGTTAAAATTTTTTTGTTTGATAAATAGGTTACTAGCTTTATCTCCTTTTCCTGCAATATGTTTCTCTCCATTTCAAATAAATTTTTTATCATTTAAGTCACAATTTCTTTACAGTTCAGTACAAATTTTGTCATCTGGTAGAGTTAAAAAAAGAGTAAACTATTCTGTTAACACATTTTCACCATTTCCTTTTTATTATAGCCTTCTGTTTACAATTGTTTGGTTGCTTACTAGTCATGAGGAGAACAGGAAAATGGTGTTTAATTCTGTGTTTTCACTGTTCATATTTTATTAAAAGCTAGTAAAATCAATAAAATATGACGCTATTATCTATGAAGTATCTCGGAATCATTGGACTTATTCTTGAAATGAGCAAACATCATACCGCCACAGTTTACTTCTTAACATTACGATTTTTTGATTGATGCAAAAAAAAAAAAACCTTTTTCCTAACATTTTGTGCAAAAAGAAACACAGGATGGACCAGGAGGAGGCTAAAATTAATTTTAGGCAGCCTATTTACGTGCTGTTTCAGCTTCTGTTTGAAATGTGAAATATTTGCAATTTGGGATTGATAATAAATGAGTATGAATATCTTATTTAACCCTTTACCCCATAAGGCATTTCTATGGTATCTCTAATTGACCCTAAATAACAACAAGTATGAAGCAGTTTCTTATGAGTATATGACACCTTCTGATAGCATAGAAAAAAACATTTTGACAAAAGGTGAAATTGCTCGTCACAAGCAATTTCACCTTTTGTCACAATGTTTTCCAAAGGATCCTACAAGCAACACATAGAAATGAATATCTATGGAGTAAAGGATTAATTCCTAATTATTTTGTTGGCAGCTTAATGGACCAATGAATGAAGATTGCAAAAGAAAACATATTTGTGCATTAGACAAACAAATTTTTGCACTCATATTTAGGGCTGAAGAGAAGAAAAATTCTGACACTTGATGAAAAAGATCGGCTGATTTTTTAGATTTCTGTCTACTTGTCCTTTTGATGTATGAGGACTTTATGCACTTTGATATTTTCATTCCAAATGGTAATTTTCATTTCAAATGGCCTATCCAAATGTAAGTTTTTCTATATCTTGCATTTCTTGTGAACTACATCTTACACTGCTCTTCCACCATGAATTTAAATGTTTTTTTCAACTGTAATCTTGAGAATTTCTCCTTTCTTGTGCAGTGAATAGCAAGCACAAACTACCACTATGTTCATAATGTTGGCCCCCTTCTGCAACGATGTCTGGACACTCAAAAAGTACCAAAGGGCCAAGTGCCCTTTTAGATATATTCATGCTAAAATGCCCTCTGCATAGCTACCAAATATTGATGGAAAACCATTGTCTGCACATGTTATATTCTTTGAAGATTTGACCTGGCTCTTATATGACACATCACTCTCCCCAATATGGGGGAGACAGTAACAATATGTGCTACAAGGTGGCAATGGAGGAAATGGCTTTTATCAATACATTTGAGGAAAAATCAGGTGTGTTTTAGCTCCAGATTTTTCTACTCTGCTGGTCATAGCTGAGTGAATCGCAACAGGTAGCGTTTATTAAGTATATGTTTATTTTAGTTTGAAATTCAAAGTAATGGTTGTCGAGTAAGTTGGTTGAATAGTGATGGTTACATTTCATATAGCTCAACCACTCAAACTTTATTTTCATTCTAAATAATTAAAGATCCTAGTAAGAGGATTTTCAGTATTGCCCCGTCCAAAACGTTTCAGCAAAGTAGAGTGTAGATCAAAGATAAGGCTGCACATATCATGCACATCTCGTAAGAAAATAATGCTAATATTTGAAAATTATGTACAAAGAATAAAGAATTAGAATGTTACCGACTTAAATAAATGCATGTCATTGCAACACACTGTTTCACATATTACTGCTGGTACTTAATACAGTCTGAGTCTTTTGTCTTTGTGGCTAGCTACATGTAGCTTGTGCTTTCTAACTGACCTTCAATTCATGTAAAATCAAGGATAAGTTACTGAACTGTCATGACTGAATAATAACTTCAAAAATCTTGAGTCAAGTCCAAGGCAATCAAATCCTATCATAAATCAAGCCTTTCTTAAAGAATGTGTTATGAATCATGATTAGTTACAAAGCATGATTACAGATTAACTCTTAACTACATAATCCTGAGTTTTAATGACCCTTTTGAACACATTGTCAGAAAAGGAGAAAATGCTGTTAACCAGCATTTTCTCCTTTTCCCGCAATGTTTTCTACCCTTTCCAAATCAAATTTCAATTTTTAATTCACATTTATTTTGTCTGCACATGCTGTCAATTTGGTCCAGTCCAAAAACTTGTTGTTTTGTTAAGAGTTAAAGGGCATTATGCAAGAAGGCCAGGATTAACCAAGGATTATCACAGACGTAACCAATATAATTCCATGTCACTTGGCATTAACCTTTCAAGTGCTTTTGAAAACTTTACTTGCATCTGTAGACAGTTTAGGCCAAATTTATATTGTACAGAACATACTGTCAGATCTTGGTTCCTCACTAGCTGCTTCTTTTTAGACTAGACTGTAAGCACACTGATGGTTCTGTTTAGAGTTGGTATATGTCACATAAGGTACGTGGTACGAGATACTCGGAAAATTGCAGTAACAGGGTTCACTTCAAAGACTGGCAGTACAGATCAATTTAGTAATGTTAGGCTGAAAGGTATTTAATTCCTTGTCAAAAGGTAAAATTTAAGACTTGTCCAGTTTGAAATAATTAGCAGTCAACAAGTAAACTGATGGTACGATGATGGAATTTGCCTGTCAAAGAGTAGAAAACATTATGAGAAATTGCTGGGCACCAGCAAGCTTTTTTCCCCAGTTAAGAATTTGGGATTGTTTGCAAGTTGCAAGAGCGTTAATCAAAGATTATTATACATGTAAATGGTTAAATCCATGTCACTAATGGCATTAATCTTTCAAGTGCTTTTGAAAACCTTTATTACTTAATGTAGACAGGACAATTTACAGCATTAAGTTTTTGAAAATTGATTTATTGATTGATTGATTGACCGATTGATAGATTGAAAGCTGTTTAACACTGTTTTCAACGTTATAATATTATGGCAGCCTGAATAAATGTGCGCCTTTCCATGCTTTCTTGAAGTTTCTTTACCATCTGGTCTCCATGAACCAGAATATCCCAAACGTAAAAGGCCTTCAAAAGACGACATTCTTCCTGAATCACTGCAAAAACGAGCTGTTTCAGGCCATATTTCCCAAAGCACAACATTTTTTTTCTGGATGTGCTATGATTACTGCAATATTTTATGATTTACTACAAATTAATCTCAACTTCTTCCGAAGCAGAACACCAAGTTTTGGAGCCCAGGTACTACGACACATCCTGATCTAAAGGTTTACTTCTGTCCAAACTTTTATGTATCAAGGACTACAATGTACATCAAACAACAGGAAAGTACACTGAAAATTTTAAAACTTATCTAAAAATTTACTCCAGAATTTGAACAAAAAACACATCCCAGTACATAAATTCTTCATTTTGCAACTGAGAATCAGTTTTTTGAAGTGAAAATTGCCAACCATAACTGTAGAAGTCATCATTGCCACCTTGTGCAACATCTTCAATGAAATTGACAAGAGTGAAAACGTGACTGAACAGTATTGTTTGGCAACAACACACCCAGTTATTCCTAGCTTTGTTCATGTGTGTATTTATTTTGAATGGTTTTCCCCTGTGGCTATTTTTAGAACTGGATTCTCTATTGTGGAATATTGTTCTGGAAGTTTCCGGGCCTTTTTACAATCTGATTACTAGAAATTATGCAAATAATTTTAACATGAATTTTCTGGAAGTTTCTCTGCTATTTTAAAAGGAATAGCTCTTTACATCTCAGCGTTCACTAGTTAATAGAAATCTAAATATGAATAACATATCAATTCCTGTCATATGCATCTGAAATACAAGTTTAACAAAGCACCATTAGGAAATATAAGATATTCAAAACGGAAAAGGCGGCTGGGCAGGAACTTTGGTATAGCGTAGTCCGTACATACGTCAAATTACCAATTCGTAATAATTGCCACGTAGTCCATTCCGCTACTCCTATTAAGTGTTATGTTAGATATTGACCCATTTGAGGGTACGGTTTTAGAACATAAAATGTTTTATAATTGGCTGAATGGCATGAAAAAAGATATAATTACATGTAATTTTTGATCTATTAAATCCATTTTGTCAAACATTGACTAAATCATGGGGTGGACTGGTCCTCTGACATGCAGAAAATAGACTAATATCAGAAACTTTGCCCTATTGTCATGAGTGCATGATGCAGGCTTACATGGGTTGATACATTTGCAGATTTATCAAATCTTTAGTGCATGAAAAAAACTCGTTTTTTTATTAACTCTTTACCACATAATCCCGACTTTTAACGACCCTGAGAAGAAGCCTTTTGAAAACATTGTGGGAAAAGGAGAAAATGCTGGTAACCAGCATTTTCTCCTTTTCACACAATGTTTCCTACCCTTGACAAAACAAATTTCAAATTTTCAGTCACTTTCGATTTGGGCAAACCTCAACTTTTGCTGATTGGTAATGAGTTAAGCAGTGATTTTAGAAATTTCATTCCTGTCATGGGTTATGCTATTGTATACCTTTTTTCGTTTTGAAACATAGAAATTTTATATCAGGTAATGGTTTATCATTGTTTATTCATAGGTGCAAGAGACTTTTGTTAATCATTGTTGTGGAAAGATACTTCAGTTTAGATATGCATCTAATCACAACAAAGAACACATTTTCTCAACCCTTCAAGCACTACATACAATTACAGCTTCTTTTCCAGACAGTGTAGACCATGATTAGCCTGTATATACAGCTATAGCAGTCTGATCTTGAATCTACCCTATCTTCTAGTTTGTCAAATATTTTTGCACACACAGCCTTGAAAGGATATTAATTTTAGACTTTTTATTCTAACTGAAAATGTCATTTCATTATTTTGGCACTGATCAGGGGTTAACTCTTTACTGAATAAACCCCACTTTCAACGACCTTGAGAAAGATGCCTTTTCGAATACATAGTGGAAATGGACAAAAAAAATGCTGGTAACCAGGATTTTCTCTTTTCCCCCATAATGTTTTCTACCTTTTCGAAAGTATATTTCCATATTTGAGTCTGAGTAATTTTGTCGTCTGCAAATGCTTTGAATTTGGACCAGCCTAAAAGTT
This sequence comes from Tridacna crocea, assembly GCA_943736015.1. NCBI lineage: Eukaryota > Metazoa > Mollusca > Bivalvia > Cardiida > Cardiidae > Tridacna > Tridacna crocea. The sequence continues at coordinate 52,162,696 of OX031063.1, forward strand.
AGTTATATAGTAAAGAGTTAACAGTACATGTACTGAAAATACTCTGAAAGACAGATTAAGGGGATTAAGATGTTATAGTTGATGATTTCTCAAAATCAGTCACACTATGATAATCGTAAATAAATCAGTTTAATCTAATTTATGCATAAAAAAATGGCACAGACAACTTAAAGCTTTATCCCCAGCTTTAGGATCCTGAGAGAAGTGTCTTAAATCATAAGGGAGAATGCTGGAGACTAGATATACAGTATGCTCCAAAATTCTGGCAGAATTATGTCCTCATTTAACTCTTTTACAAAACGACAAAGTTTTAGACTGGTTCAAACTGAAAGCACTTGCAGACGACAAAATAAACATAACTCAAGAAGTGAACTACAGCAGGGTAGAAAACATGGTGGGAAAAGGAGAAAATGCTGTCTACCAGCATTTTCTCCTTTTCCCACAATGTTTTCAAAAGACTTCTTTCCCGGGGTCTTTAAAAGTATGGATTGTGTGGTAGAGATTTAATTGCACCTGAAAAATCACAGGCTTTGCAAAGGATGTGTCATTAAATTTTACGCCACAATGTCAAAACTTAAAATTTCATGGCGAAGCATTTACAAAGAGACTGAATTGTTTTGCTGCAGTATAGGGAAATAAAAACCATGTGTTTCCCCACCCGGATTATCTTTTGGGGATTTTTTTGTAATATGATACAATATATCATAATTGACGGATTATGACTATAAATAAACAAAAGGGAATTTTGATAGGAGTCTTACACATGACTAACCCATATTACCATGTAGTTCTGAGTTTTATACATTATCTCCCGCTAGATGGCATTCTACAAATACACACCTAGTTTGGGCATCCTGGGTACAGAACCGGTCTACTTTTCTAAGCGACATCGGTTACTTTGAATTTCAAACAGAAATAAACGTTTACTCAATTAAAGATTCATTCAGCTATGATCAGCACTTTAGAGAAATTTGGAGCTAAAACAGGCCTGATTTTTCTCATCTTCACAAGCCAAGGCTGACGATTCACTACGTTACTCTACCCTTGGCGGATCGAGCTTGATTTTTACATTCCTCCGATATGCTTTTTCATTGGATGCAGCCAGCTCTAACTGCAACAAATGAAATCGCTTGTAGCATTTCGTCTGATAAAAATAGGACAATGTCAGTACCTTTCGAATAGAAGGTAAACATGGAAACCCACGTGGATGTCTGCTTATTGCTTCATGTGTATTCGTAAGCGGTTTGTAAAAGGATATTTCATTGGCTTTTAGAAATATGATGTAATAACTAGCATCCAATATAGGGCTCATCGCAGGAATCTCGAAATCGGGCTCAATCAGCCAAGGTAAGATCCATGATCGTAAGCTTGGCTCACGAAGATGGATATTTCTCAAACGTATTGACAAAAGCCATTTTCTCCAGTGCTACTTTATAGTGTATATCACTACAATCCCCCCAATATTGGGAGGAGTGATGCATCATATGAGGCAGATCGAATCTTCAAAGAATATGACGTGCGCAGACAATGGAGTGTTATGACCTTACCTCTTTGCCACATGGCAAAAATTAAACTTGTCCAAATTAAAAGCATTTTCCAGACAAAAAAATAAAGATAACTAAAAATTGAAATTTGTTTCCAGCAGAGTAGAAAACATTGTGGGAAAAGGAGACAATGTTTTCAAAAGGCTTCTTTTTCAGGGTAGTTAGAAGACGGGATTGTGTGGTAAAGAGTTAAATGAAATAGCCTTTGAAAACTTTGTGGGAAAGGAAGAAAATATTTGTAACAAGCATTTTCTCCATTTCCTATGTTGCTATCTTGACTTTTTAAAGACAAATTACAATAATTGGAGCCACATTTAATTTGTCACAGCAAAAGCTTTTGATTTGGACAATTCTTAAATTTTGTCATTATGTAAAGAATTGAAGGCTAAAATGTGAAATATATTTATCACAATGATTTTTAACCCTTTATGGCATAATTCAATGTTATATAAACCCCAAAGAAGAAAATTTTTAAAAACATTGTGAAAAAAGAAGAAACTGCTGGCAACCAGCATTTTCTTCTTTTCCCACAATGTTTTCTACTATTCCCAAAATAAATTTTGATTTCTGTGTTGAATTTATTTTGTTGTCCGCTAATGCTTTCAAATTGGACTGGTCTAAAATTTTGTTGTGAGTAAAGAGTTAAAAGCCGCCTTTCTTAGGGGCTGTTTAAATTATGGATGTTTTGAAAAGTGCAGGGGTCAAAGTAAAAAAGGGGATTTTTTAGTGTATGGCTGTCAACATAAGATATTTATAGCATATAACATTCCCTTCGATACATTCTGTTTACGTTAAAGCTATTAGTTGACCGATTACAAACTCCGTCATTTGATTGTCCTGTTTACAATATTTGAGTTAATCTCCTCCGATACTTGAGTTAGTGGTAGGATATAAAATAGGTGAGAGTGTATCTCAACTGCCCATAAAGGAGAATAACTTCAACAGTAAAGTTGTCAAAATTGGACAGGTGAAAATTGGTTTAGACATACAATTATATAAGTATAGGTATAAAACAAAGTTAAGGAAAAGGGAATATATTAGGAAACAGGGAGAATAGACAGAAAATTAGAAGTTGCCTTACTGGCATTTGATTGATTCTTTGACCAGGTTTATTACTGTCTATAACACACTACTAGAGGTAATTGCCATAATGAAACTGGATTATTTCTCAAACATTGATTTTACTCTTAGCTTTCTGTGGGCAACTTTCTATGCTTTTGCTTATAATGTGGATCAGGATCAGACTGCAAATTCTGTTCAGTCTAATCATTGATGTAAACTTTCCTATACAATCATGTATTTCTAGAAAATTACTGTTGCATAATCAGGTTTCAGATTGAAATAAGTGAGTTTTGCAAACTTTCTATAACTATATTGTATTTTATTTGTAGTGGAAGATTTAATTGATTTTATATTAAGACACCTCTGTGGAAGTCTTGTCTCTTAATAGCGATGTAGAATGATTTGTTCGGACAGTATTTATTGATAAAATTTATGTTGCATATTGTTCAGATATTGTGTCAAGCTGTGAAACTAATCTTAGTCAAAGTGCAGCAGAGAGCTTGCTGTCTATATCGAATAGACAGATCCTGTGTGTGCCAAGTGAATCTTACTGCTGTTGAAGACTGTAGATCAAAGATCAGATTGCACAACTCATGCAGTCTGATCTTTTGACTACACTGTCTGTTGCTGTTTAATAATTTGTGCTAAAAAAAGTCTTAAAATGACAATATGATTGTTTGAACTAATTGGAAATATCTGTTTCATTTGTCATTGAGCTTTCTAAAGTTTAACCCTTAGAATGTCATATAAACTAAATTGATATTTTTAGTCTAGAAGTAAGATATAAATACTGGTAATTGTAATTTGATGGTTTTTTTTTTTGTCTGTGGTGCTGGCCAAGTGGATCAAAGATCAGACTGCATATTTTGTGCAGTCTGATCTTGATCTACTCTGGCCATAAAAGCAAGATTATTTTTGAAAGGAGCTTTAAGGGTTGTTATTCAGTGTATATATATATATTCTACAGGTGGTGAAGATTGACAGGGGACTGTCCAATAGGTAGTGTGGTTACAGTTTGTTGCCAACCAATCCAGACTCAACTCATTTGCATATCATGTGAAGAAGCTTGCTTTTGACAGACAGGAGTACTAGTTACGGGTGTTACTCTGAATACGTCATTAGACACAGTCTAACTTTCTCACAAAAGATTTTTATCATTGAGGGATGCCTCCCATAGCCAGTAACTCGATAGTTGGACTTCGTACGTCAGTTTCATTCCCATCACCAATTCATGGACAGTTTGATAAGACAATGAGAACAGTTACTACAATGATGTCGGGGGATACAAGCCAGCATAATGGCTACCCGACCGAGGATGGTGCAACTTGTACAAAAAACTCGAAATATGATTTCCATTATAAGGAACCTTGTTTATATACTCAAAAAATATATCTTAACGCCGCCAAAGTGTTCAATGTTTTAAAACATGAGTCTCGAGATGAACTTGAAAATCCATATTATAGGAAAAAACAGGATAATGGTGATAGTAAGGTTGTGTTTCCGGAGTTAGATTTTGATGATGATACAGAGAAAAGGTTAACCTACGAATTGGCTTTTGAAACTTTGAAATGTGAGTATTATTACTATTATTTTCATTATTGTATTGGCCTTTGGCATAACTGATATATATATATTTATATAAATGATTTGTTTTAGTTATTTACCTTGTTAACAAAGATTCACATCTTGTTTATGTTCTTTTTCCTTTTCACTCAAAATAAAAAAAATCAGATGGGGTAAATCTCAAAAATGTTATTCTCAGTTCTTTTGGGCATTGCTATAACTAACCTCTTTGACATTTATTTTCATAGAACAACTAAAGTATTAACTGTTTACCAAACAAAACATTAGACTGGTCCATATTAAAAGCATATGCAAACGACAAATGAAAAGTGTCTCAATTTATGAAACTTGTCTCTGAAAGAGTAGAAAACCTTGCGTAAAGCTGCTTACTAGCATTTTCTCCTTTTCCCACAATGTTTTTAAAAGCTTTTCTTCCCAGAGTCTTGAAAACCAGAGCTTATTTGGTAAAGAGTTAGAGAAATGCAAACTTTTTTAACATTTAAAAAAATGATGTAGTTTTATTGATAATCTCTTTTCAGTAAATTTTCATTTATTTTGGACATGATAAATACTACAAAAACTTTCATGTTTATTCTCTCTAAAAACATATTTATATATGAAGATACAGCCATGGAAAATCTTTGTTTCTAATACATGGCCTGTTTTTATCAACTATGCTTGATTTCATTCTCAGTCTTATTATACATTTAGAAATCAAATTGATGTAAATCTGACTAGTTACTAACCCTTTACCACATGATGACAACTTTTAACACCAATAAGGGTGAAGCCTTTTTAAAACAATGTGGGAAAGGGAGAAAATGCTGCTTACCAACAATTTCTCCTTTTCCCACAATGTTTTCAAAAGGCTTCTTTCTGACAGGCGTTAAAAGTCGGGATTGTGTGGGAAAGGATTTACCTTTATCCAGTGCTAAATAAGTGATATGAAATAAGTCAACAGTAAAACCCTAATCCTGCTATTTCAGAGTTGAATATTTGTGGGATAGATATCTCCTTATTGGACAGAGGTCCAAGATCAGACTGCACATTTTGCAATCTGATCATAATCTATTTTGTTTGTTAAAGGTCTGTGAATTGCACTTAGGAGCCTTTGGGGTATTATAAGGTAAAAAGTGAACACTTTAGACTGTTTTATTAACTCTTTCATTGTTGAATAAGTCAGTTGCATTTTCTTGAAAGCTACAAATACAGTTCCCTTGCAAAATCAAGACACTGTTCAGTCATAATTTAGAATAAAGCATTGGACAGTACAGAACATGCAGTCTGATCTTGATTGACACTCTCCAGAAAGGCCTGTAGTGTTGGCTTTTGTATGAAAAGAGATTAATGAATATACATGTAAATAGATATTTGCGATAGGGAATAACAGCACATGTAGACATTGATTTCATTTTTGTTTTCGCCAGATGATAATTTAAATTATCAAACAATGTAGATCTAACATCAGGCTCCAGATTCTCTGAATCTTGATCCGAATTCATACTGTCCACAAAAACAACATCAATAGCACACAGCACTCTATGGCTTGACTCTTTACCAAACTACAAAATTTTAGACCTGTCTGTATTGAAAGCAATTGCAGACCACAAAATAAATATGACTGAAAAATTGAAATTCGGTTTGGAGAGGGTAGAAAACATTGTGGGAAAAGGAGAAAATGCTGGTTACCAGCATTTTCTCCTTTTCCCACAATGTTTTCAAAAGGCTTTTTTCTCAGAGTTGTTAAAAGTCGGGATTGTATTGTAAAGAGTTAAGTCTGTTCAAAAAGCAGGAAATCTATTTTTCAAAAAGGTTATACAAACCCATTAACCTGATAGCCCAAGTTTGCAGTTTTTCAATTACTGCAATGACAAAAAATTGAAAGAGGCATTATTGTATGCAGACTGGGTAAGATCTGCACTCTAAACCGTTGGACAAAATGTTTAGACATGTCCAAATTGAAGGCATTTTACAGACATTAATATGAATATTATTCAAAAACAGAAATATGTTGTTGAAAAGGGAAGAAAACATTGTGGGAAAAGGAGAAAATGTTGGTGGTTACCAGCATTTTCTCCTTTTCCCGTAATGTTTTCAAAAGCTCTTTTCATCAGGGTAGTTAAGAGCTAGGATTATGTATTGAAGGGTTATCACTTAGGGTACCCAATAAACCAGACATTCTTGGTGCAGAAATAAGACTCGGAAAATTGCAGTTTCAAGGTTGTGCTTGCCTGGGATGTCTTTGCTAAGTGGACAGTCGAGAACAAACGTCAGACTGCATGTTTTGTGTAGTCTGATCAGCATCTACACTGGCCAGAAGAGCTATATATATATATATATGTCGTAGGCCAGATTGGAATCTAGGCAGATCCGGAATCTGCCTAGACCAAATTAGAATTCAAATTTTGTGTAGACCAAAATGCATTGTTTTCTAATATATATATTTCTTTAATATATTGATTTAATTATGTTTACAATTGAGAGGTATTTTCATTTAAAACATTTTATATGATTTTTCCACAATCACTCTTTTTTCCACCTTTTTTATTAGGACAAGACATTCAAAATTTATATTTACTCTGAATTTCTGACTAAAACTTCTTTTATTTTGGGGTTTACGTTTAAAAGTAAGATGATTCATATGTAGACGCCCTATATTCAACGAGAAATTATTAAAATTGGGTTTAGGCAGATTGTAGAGCTGCAAAGCTAAACTGGAATCCTGATTTGTTATAGACAAATTCCAGTTTGGTCTAGGCAGATTCCGGATCTGCCTGGATTCCAGTTTGGACTACGACATATATGCAGGTATGAATGGGTGTTAAGGGTTGCACAGATCAATAGATTGCTCAAAAACTGTACAATATTAACTTGGTCGGTAAACTTGCAGTTATTGGTAAACAACTTCACAATTCTATAGAGAAAATGAGCCCGGCATGACATTGTGCTTATATAGCTAAAATATGAAACCCTTAGGGTGCATTACACTGCTTGTTGCAGACAGCATAGATCAGTATCACCCACTGCACTGAACTTTTAACAACTTGAATGCAATATCTCAAGCAGCTAGACAGTGGTGTATAGACAGTGTTGATCAAGATCAGACTGTTTAATCTTTACCAGTTTTTAAACAATTCTAAAATTTGTCCAAATTGAAAAGCATTTGATGATGAGAAAAAGGAATGCTTTTAACCCTTTACCCCATAAAGCATTTCTATGGTATCTCTTATTGGCCCTAAATAGCAGCAAGGATGAAGCCGTTTCTTATGTGTATATGATACCTTTTCATAGTGTAGAAAACATTGTGGCAAAAGGTGAAATTGCTCGTGACAAGCAATTTCACCTTTTGCCACAATGTTTTCCAAAGGCTCCTACAAGCAATGCATAGAAATGAGTATCTATGAAGTTAAGGGTTAAAAGGTAGCTTAAATGATGAAATTCGTCAGTGAAAGGGTTGCAATGGACATGGAAAATAGGAAAAAAAACTGGTTACCAGCATTTTTCCTTTTCTCACAATGCATATAAAAGGCTTTATCTACAAGATCTTTAGGGGTCTTCTGTTGCCCAGTAGCAAAGGTCAGGACTTGTAACCTGGATGGCCAGGATTCAAGCCTCACTTTGAGCAATAGGATTTTCATGGGAGTGTCTAACACAGGACACTTTGGAGCCCCAGCCTAGCACTGTAGAAACCCAGGATGTATGTGAATAAGCAAGCAGTTGCCTTGAAATGACAGAAATGATTCTGAAAGCAGCACAAAACACCACTCAATCAATCAATCAGCAGGGTCAGTAACCCTTAAGCTGTTGTGCGCGACTCATTGCCCTTTTGTGGGTATTGTAGATCAAGATCAAACTGCACATAATGTGCAGTCTGATCTTGGATCTATGCTGTCCGATAAGGAAATATTATTTCCTAAAACATAACTTTGAAATAGCAGTGTTTTAATTTTTACTATCAAATTCATGTGCGGATCCAGATATTTTTCTCACATTTTGGGTGGGTTGGGGTTGGGTCCCACCGAAAACGTACTCATCTTATTAGTATAAAAGTAAATGCCTATTTTAATTCCAGAAGACACTATCCACACATTTAATCAGGATTGTATTTTTTCGTCCAGACCCCCGGCACCCCCTTCTGGATCCACATATGACATTGTATATTTGATAGTTTAGTTATTCAGCAGAATAAGGGTTAGAACTCCAGATTATGTGGCAAGGATCAAGAAATTCAGTCCAATCTTTGATCTACAGTATCAGTTATTCAATAAGATAATTTGACAGAAAGTATCATGCAACAGAAGTAAAGGCTGATACCTGCCCCTGTGTCAAAATCTTGAAAGGGACATCCAAAATTCAGCTTTTAGAGAGAAGGGAATCCTCAAGTTTGCTAAATAATTGCTTTGAGAGTATCGGGACACCATGCTCAGTATGTTAGCCCAACAGAGCCCAAGCCTGATATTGGTGAAACAGAGAAAAATGCAAAGGATGAATTGTCACCATGACATATCTGAAATATTGTTGAAAGCGGTGTAAAACTCAATTCAAAAGATTCTATAGTAAGGCTGACTGCAATATTTATCGCAGTTGCCATATACAACTATGTGTCTTCAAGATCTGCCATAGTCAAACCGAAAAATGTTTGCCCAGGCAAAATGAATATCTTTTGTTACACGGCAATCAAATTTTGACAACATTGTTGAAAAAGAAGAATGGGGCATCAGTGTCAAAAAAGATTTCATAGTAAAGCTGACAAGAATGTTTATCCCATGTTATTGCAGGTTGCTATATACAAATATGTGTCATATTAATCAATCTCCGATACAGTCACCTGTTATCAAATATTAGTGCTTCAGCCAGCTTTTGTTAGTCAGCCAAGTTTGCCCATCAGACTCGTGACCTGGAGGTTGCAGATTCAATACCTGGTGCTTTGAACTTTCTTTGTGGTGATTTCTCGCCTCTCATCCCTGATGCAAGTGAGAAAATTAGTAAGTGGCTTTGTTAACCCATTACCAAACGACAAAATTTTAGGCTTGCCCAAATTGAAAGCATTTGCAGAAGATAAAATAAAAGTGACCGAAAATTCGAAATTTGTTTTGTGAAAGGTAGAAAACATTGTGGGAAAAGGAGAAAATGCTGGTTACCAGCATTTTCTTCTTTTCCCACGATGTTTTCTAAAGGCGTCTTTCTCAAGGGCGTCAAAAGTAGGGATTGAGTGGTAATGGGTTAAGAAAGTTGTGTCAGTACTGGTGTGAGAAAGCCAGGAAACTCATGGATGCATCACTGACTGCCATGGCTTCAGCTGTGAAATGGCTTTTAACTCAAAAACAAACCAAACCAAATTTTGTTGGTCATGCAGCAGCAGCTGCTGTTATTTAAAACATTGCAGCAGAAGGGAGAAAATGGTCTAAGAAATTGCTTAACTTGTTCATTAAGTATTTGTATATGAGGGTCCCTATTCACCAACCATTCTTAAGAACGTCTTTTGTCTTACTCTGTAAGATTTTCTCAGAGTGAAAGTAACAGGACTTCTGATTGGCAAAAGCAAATGGTTTAGCCAATCACAAGCTCTTTTTACTTTCACATTGACACAATTCTGAAGAATAGCACTAAGAATGTTCCTAAGAATGGTTGGTGAATATGGACCTAGATCTCATTTCATGTCAAAAAGCCTGTTTGGATGTTCGGATGTTTTCCAAATTGTTGGCTGAATTTTTTTAGGAAACTGTTGAAAATGGAGAAAATACAGCTAACCAATTTTTGTTTTTTTACTTTTCTCACAATATTTTCAAAATCTTTTCACCAATGGGTTTCCAAGCCATGAAGCTAATTTAACTCTTTATCATTACACAATTCTAGACTGGTCAAAACTGAAAGCACTTGTCGATGACAAATTTTAACCTAACTCGAAAATAGAATTTGTTTCCAGCAGGGTAGAAAACATTGTGGAGAAAATGCTGTTACCAGCATTTTGTCATTTTCCCATGATGTTTTCAAAAGGCTTCTATCTCACTCATGGGTCATAAAAACCAGGAATTGTTTGGTGAATGGTTAAGTTTGACTCATCCTCGGATACCCCGGGGTCTCCCTATTTGCTACGCTACATCGACCCTGGGACAATTGACTAATAAAACTTTGAATCAGCCGCCAAAAATCGATACGAAACGTCATAGCGTACAGTCCACTCGCCCATCACAAAATGATGATAGAACCAATGAAAAGCCAGCATTCGGCCAGCGGTAAAGCGAGCTGCCGAAAATCGATACGAAACGTCATAGCATACAGTACACTCTCCCATCACAAAATGATGATGGAACCAATGAAAAGCCAGCATTCGGCCAGCGGTAAAGCGAAGGAAATTCAACTAATTGTCCCAGGGGTCGATGTAGCGTAGCAAATAGGGAGACCCCGGGGTATCCGAGGATGAGTTTGACTCATTTCAAGATTATTGCAGTTTTATTGATGTAATTTACTCTTTTCCTTCATATGCAGTGAGTTTAAGCTACATACTTTGTTCGGAACAACTGCAACTTCAGAAAATAGAATACTTTTAATCACATGTTTTGGTGCTTTTACATTTACAGTACAAGATCATACTTTCTACAGATACAAAATATTTTGTTCTTTAAATAATTTAATTGGTTCTTAATTCAGGGCAGCAGTGCTTGTTTGAGTAAATCATGTATTAAGAGGAAAGGGTACATAATCAAAAATGTATTAGAAAACACCAAGTTAATGAATAATTGACACCTTCATAAAATTCTGTAATATAGGTTCAAGACTGTGAACAGTGGGGAATTCTATAAAGTTTTATTCTCTTTCATGGACAAACAAAAACAAATGTATCTTGACGTTTTTAAGAAGCTAAGTACATAAATTCTGTATTCAAAAAGAAAACAGTGTAGATTTAAATGAAACTATGTTGTAGGTAGTCTAACCTTTAACAATGACAAATGGAAATAGTGGCTCTGGTTACTAACCCTTTACCACACAATCCCTGGATTTTGTGACCCAGATGGAGAAGCCTTTTTAAAACATTGTGGGAAAAGAAGAAAATTTTCTCCTTTTCACACAGTTTTCTATTCTTCGAAAGTCAAGTTTCAATTTTTGAGTTACATTTCAATCTGTCGTCTGCAAAATTTAATGCTTTACCACACAATCCCTACTTTTGAAGCCCCTGAGAAAGAAGCCTTTAGAAAACACTGTGGGAAAAGGAGAAAATGCTGGTAACCAGCATTTTCTCCTTTTCCCACAGTGTTTTCTACCCTTCCCAGAATAAATTTCAATTTTTCAGTCACTTTAATTTTGTCGTCTGCAAATGCTTTCAATTTGGATGAGCCTAAGTTTTTCTCATGTGGTAAAAATTTAATGCTTTGAATTTGGACATTAGTCTAAAATTTTGTTGTTTAGTAAAGAGTTAACCTTTTACCACACAATGACAACTTTTAACGCCCCCCTGAGGAAGAAGCCTGTTGAAAACATTGTGGGAAAAGGAGAAAATGTTGGTAACCAGCATTTTCTCCTTTTCCCACATTTTCTACCCTATCAAAGCAAAACTGCACTGTTTGAGCCACTTTAAAATTGCCATCTTCAAATGCTTAAAATTTGGATAGGTCCAAAATTTTGCTGTGTGGTAACGGGTAAAGCCAAATAGACATTTACTAAATGAAACAAGCATTTTCAGTCAATAGATCTGATACAGATGTTGCAAGTTCAACATTTTTTCTTCAAGAATGCTACACCAATGTACAGTCACCCACAGTGTAGATCCAAGATCAGATAGCATATTTTGGGCAGGCTTATCTTGATTTGCTACCATGTCCTGCCAAACCATGAATTTGCTGTTACCCATAGTCTCAATGATTCACTTTTTTTTTTCATATTTGGATATTTATTGTGTAACATTCTGGAGGGGAAAAAGTCAAAATATCAAAACCACCTTTGGGACAGTTATCTGCATCACAACTTTTACCCATTACCAAACAAGCTCCTGTTTAAACGAAACTCAAAACGAAGGTTGTAGAAAACATGTTAGGTAAAGGAGTAAATGCTGGTCACAAGCATTTTTTATCAGCATCTTCTCGTTTTCCCACCATGTTTTCTACCCTTTCAATATCAAATTCATTCATCAAAAGAACCATGTTCAATTTGTGATCAGCACAATTCATGTTATCCACTGGTCTAAAGTTTTGTATGCAACTGACAGTTAACATGAAAAAGTATAAGGGTAATCTTGCTTGATTATTTAGGCTAATGTCAAGTTTGAAATATTTTGTAATAAAAAAAAATTTGAAAGGAAATGAGATTTTGATTATGTCAGACTCACCTACCAAAGCATTGTGACAAATGAAGTGGAAATATAATTAAGTATCAAAACATTTCAAAATTGAAAAAGATTGAAAATTTGATTTCAATGGCAGCGTAAAAGAACTGGAAACTGTTTTGCCACATTCTGAGTGACTATAAATGAAATTGATGTTTTTATAGTTAAGCAGCATTTTATCTTTTTTTTTCCGCATTATCTTTAAAATTCTTCACCTCAGGGTCATTAAAAGTTGGTATGGTGGGAACAAGGGTTAAAATATTGGAGATTAAGGTTTCAAGATCAGCTTGCACTTTCCTCTCAATCTGATCTTGATCTTTGCCAAAGAATACAATTGACCTTTCACACCGGAGTTGAACTCAAACAAAATTACAACAGGAGACTTTTGGTCTGATATTGTGAAGTGCTTTGTTTGGTGAACACTCTGAATATTACAGATAATAACAGATCATAAAGTTTCATGACCTTCATAACTTGGGATTATACTAAGTTACATTTCTCTATCAATTCTTTATCACCAAAGAAAATTTAGACAAGACCTCAGCAAAGTAGCTTGATATGGCTTGACGATGATGTGTAGGATTTGTAATCAAATGGTGCTTGGTTCAATACCCTGCAGAAGCATTGTCAGTTTGTGTTTTTCGGAGTGTCCCTGGGTAGCAGATATCACATCCAAACTTTGTTCTGGTGAAACCCTAGCCATACAATAAGGTCCTAAAAAAATATAAGTCAGTCAGTAGTCAAATATTATTGGGCTGACATAACAGTAACTATGTTAGGCAATTTTATGAACCTTCAAAATTTATACTGTTCTAGATTCAAACATTAACAGAATTGACACTAACTTGAATATGTCTTAATTTTAGACTAGTTCAAATTGAAAACACTCACAGACGACAGAGTAAATGTGACTTAAGAATTGAATTAGTTTTAGAAAGGGAAGAAAACATTGTGGGAAAAGGAGAAAATGCTGGTTTCCAGCATTTTGTCCTTTTCCCACAATGTTTTTCAAAAAGCTTTTTTCACAGGGGTGTTAAAAGTCGGGATTGTGAGATAAAGAGTAATAGTTGTCTTTGAAAAGATAGAAAAAGAAATGGGTATAGGAGAAAATGATGGTTATCAGCATTTTCTCCTTTTCCCATACTGTTTTCAAAAGCCATCTTCTGCCTGCTTGCAAAAAATTCAGGATTGTGTAGTAAAGAGTTAATTCTTTACCACATAGTCCCGACTTTAACAACCCTGAGAAAGAAGCTTTTTGAAAACGTTGTGTGAAAAGGAGAAAATGCTGGTAACCAGAGTTTTCCCCTTTGCCAACAATGTTTTCTACTCTTCCCAAAACGAATTTCAGATTTTCAGTAACTTATTTGTTTTCTGCAAATGCTTCCAATTTGGACCAGTCTAAAATTTCGTCATTTGGTAAAGAGTTAAGCCAGAGGATTATCTCTATAACCGAAGACTGTTTGAAGCTTCTTTTCAGAGTTGTAATTCAATAAAACTATGCATTCATTTTGGCTTTTGCTGGTTCATAACTGGTTACATATATGACAAACTTTGATCGAAATTATTTTGAATAACGCCGTGACACAGATTTGAATGGATCAAAGGGGAAACTGCACTTTTGATATTGTTGTTACTGCCCGTAGTTGCCTAAACCTTACAGCACCAATTAGCCTTTTACTACACAATTCCGACTTTAACCCTTTACCACACAATACAGACTTTTTGATGACCCTGAGAAGGAAACCTTTTGAAAACATAGTGGGAAAAGGAGAAAATGCTGGTAACCAGCATTTTCTCTCCTTTCCCCACTATGTTTTATCTCCTCTTTGACACAAATTTCAAATTTTAGTCACTTTTATTTTGTCATCTCCAAAATATTTTTAATTTGGACCAGTCTAAAATTTTGTCATTTGATTAAAAGTTAAAAGATCACAGTGCACATGTTAAGTCAGGGGATTCCCTGTAGCTGACAGTCAGTAGCATACAGGGCTAGGGAAGAGGAGGTCACTAGTTTGATCTCCAGCTCGGCCAATTTCTTGCTGTTGATTGATGATAGTAATTGTGACAGGATTCACTCTTCTCTGGCCGCTGACCATTATTTTGATGAGGGTCATGTGGGAAAGCAGCCAGTGACTTGGAAAGAATATTATTTAGAGTACTGCTAAAAGAAACCCCAGCAATGCATGGATAGGTGCACTGGCTTCCATGATATAACTAAAATAATGTTGAAAATGGTATTAACCCATGACCACACAATCCCTACTTTTGACGCCCCTGAGAAAGAAGCCTTTAGAAAACATTGTGGGAAAAGGAGAAAATGCTGGTAACCAACATTTTCTCCTTTTCCCACAATGTTTTCTACCCTTCACAAAACAAATTTCAAATTTTCAGTCACTTTTATTTTGTCATCTACAAGTGCTTTTGATTTGGACACGTCAAAAATTTTTTTCATCTGGTAATGAGTTAACCCTTTTCCCCACGAGGCATTTCTATGGCATCTCGAATTGACGCTAAATGACAGCAAGGATGAAGCTGATTCTTTTGTGTAAATGACACCTATTGATAGCATAGAAAACATTGTGACAAAAGGTGAAATTGCTCGTCACAAGCAATTTCACCTTTTGCCACAATGTTTTCCAAAAGCTCCTACAAGTAATGTGTAGAAATGAGTATCTGTGGAGTAGAGGGTTAAGAGACATATTTCTTGCTTGAGGTACATTTTATGTGCCGTTCACAAATGCCGTCGGTTTGGTCAAGGCATGAATTTTGTCGTTTGGTAAAGAATTAATAAAAAAGTAATTTGTTGTTTCGCAAATGCTTTGAAGTTGGATGGGTGAAAAAAATTGCCATTTATTTAAAGGTTAAGTCTTTAAATAAAATTGTTATGATTTATGGTGTAAGCAGCCCTTGACTTATTTATTTAACTATTTAGGTGAAGATTGATCAAATAAAGACCACAGGCAAAACATTTTTGCCAGACGACTAGGTTTAGGACTTGTACAAATTGAAAAGCTCTGCAGACGACAGATCCGATGTGATTCAAACAATGGGATTTGTTTTGGATGGGGAAGAAAACATCACGGGAAAAGGAGAAAATGCTGGTTACCTGCATTGTCTCCTTTTCCCACAATGTTTTTTAACCCTTTACCCCATAGATACTCATTTCTACGCATTGCTTGTAGGAGTCTTTGGAAAACATTGTGGCAAAAGGGGAAGTTGCTCGTGATGAGCAATTTCCCCTTTTGTCACAATGTTTTCTATGTTATCAAAAGGTGTCATTTACACATAAGAAACGGCTTCATCCTTGCTGTCACTTAGGGTCACTTAGAGATGACATAGAAATGCCTTATGGTGTACAGGGTTGAAGTCTGCTTCATCAAGGTCATTACAATATGGGACTGTGTAGTAAAGTGTTAACAATAAACAGTTACAGCATTGCTACAGTATGCTATAGAAAGAAACAAATATGGCATGCACATATAAAAGGCAACGGTGTTCTAGCAAAAGGAGGTACATGTTTAACTCATTACCAAACGACAATATTTTAGGCTTGTCGAAATTGAAAGCATTTGCAGACGACAAAATAAAAGTGACTGATAACTTGAAATTTGTTTTGCGAAGGGTAGAAAACATTGTGGGAAAAGGAGAAAATGCTGGTTACCAGCATTTTCTTCTTTTCCCACAATGTTTTCTAAAGGTTTCCTTCTCACGGGCGTCAAAAGTAGGGATTGAGTGGTAATGGGTTAATCCATTTCTGTGATACAGTATACCAT
Source organism: Tridacna crocea (assembly GCA_943736015.1). Classification (NCBI taxonomy): domain Eukaryota; kingdom Metazoa; phylum Mollusca; class Bivalvia; order Cardiida; family Cardiidae; genus Tridacna; species Tridacna crocea. Next base: position 52,178,958 of record OX031063.1, read on the forward strand.
GCAAGTCATCACATAATTATGGATCCATAAAATTATGTTGATTTTAACATACCAGGTAAATCATGTCATGGATAATGTTAACCCATTACCACACAATCCCTACTTTTGACGACCCTGAGAAAGAAGTCTATAGAATACATTGTGGGAAAAGGAGAAAATGCTGATAACCAGCATTTTCTCCTTTTCCCACAACGCTTTCTACCCTTTTAACAACAAAGTTTATTTTTCAACAACATTAATTTTGTTTTGTCATCTGCACATGCTTTCAATTTGGACCAGCAAAGAATTTTGTCGTTAGGTATTGACTTAACCCATTACCAAACGACAAAATTTTTGACTGTCCAAATTGAAAGCATTTGCAGACGACAAAATAAAGGTGACTAAAAAAATTAAAATTTGATCTGGGAAGGGTAGAAAACACTGTGGGAAAAGGAGAAAATGCTGGTTACCAGCATTTTCTCCTTTTCCTACAGTGTTTTCAAAAGGCTTCTTTCTAAGGGGCATCAAAAGTAGGGATTGTGTGGTAATGGGTTAATCAAACATAGGAAAGGTTACATTTAGGAGTGAACAAATTTATCAGATATGGTTTCTAATAAGGTTCCCGATTCATTGACAGATTTGACCAGCTTGAAATATCTGTGGGTTGTATATGAATGGAAATATTGTGGCATGAGTTGTACTACTAATACCCCAGATAACATTTAAGGTTACTTTAATGAATTCCTTCAAATGACCAATGTTATCTATATTGTAAGTGAAACCCACCTTGACATTTATCCAAGGCATGAAAAACTAAAGTTAGGAATTTCATCCAAGAACTACTTGTTTTTCCCTTTTCAGCACAATTTCCACTGTCATGACCCTGAGGAAGAAATATTTTTTTGAAACTTGTAGGAAAAGGAGAAAATAGTGGTAAAGAGCATCATCTTTGTCCCAGAATGTTTTCTACTCTTTCAACAAATAGTTCAATTGTTTGAGCCACATTTATTGGTCCTCTGCATATGCTTACAATTAGGCCAAGTCTGAAATATTGTGGTTTGGTACAGAGTTAACTCTTTCCCAACTGAGAAGCCTTAGACTATACATAGTTGAAAGCATCAGTCATTGTCTGCTGCGCACATGTCATTGGAGAGGTCATCAGACCTCTCCAACAGTGGTGAGTTTAAAAGGCAGACTGCCACAGAATTTGCTAAGTCCATTTTTCTTGCGAAATTGTACTGATACACAGTCTGTTTCATCATGGTTTTGTAAATGAAGGGAAATCAAAAAAGCTGAAATAGGAAATAGGCGTGGTTTATTTTTATATGATGAATATCAGAAAAAATATTTCTTAAATCAATTTCGCCATGTATGCAAATAACTCGTCAAATAATTGTAATTTTTCAATAAGCAAATAAATCAAAGCAGCAGAAAAAAAAAGGAGAATTTTGTTAACCCATTACCACACAATCCCTACTTTTGACGCCCCTGAGAAAGAAGCCTTTTGAAAACACTGTCGGAAAAGAAGAAAATGCTGGTAACCAGCATTTTCTCCTGTTCCTACAGTGTTATCTACCCTTCCCAGAACATAGTTCAATTTTCCAGTCACCTTTATTTTGTTGTCTGCAAATGCTTTCAATTTGAACCAGTCTATAATTTTGTCGTGTGGTAAAGAGTTAAAAAAGAGAAAGAAGACTGTTGAACATGATCATGCCACTTGAAAAAGTGACAAGAAGGCCAAATGACCGTCATGTAAAACATAATTATGAGGTTTCTATGCAGTGGCTGTTTTTACACATACCAAAATGTATTGAAATTAAAAGCCAATAAACTATTTGAAAACATTGATACTGACCTCTCCTGGCTTCATTGTTAAAGAAACCAACTTGTAACCTTAGAAAATTCTACCGATCTCTTATGACGCAATTCACCAACTCCATATGCTAGGGAAAAGAAGGGCTTGTACCACAGCTATTACCCAAGTCTGTATGGGCTGTTTTAATAAAAAAATTAATGGCCAGTGCATGGGTTATATGCTAGCTGATCACAGCTGAATCAATACCACCAGGAAGATTTTGAAACCATTGTGGTTTTGAAAGTAGTCCAGTGATGTACCCAGAATCCCCAATTTAGACAGATGTGTGTTTGTAGAATGCCATCTAGCGGAGATAATGAGCATCTGCTGATAACAAATTCGCAGTACATGTAGTTACAAATAAACTGAAATTCTCAAAAGGAGAAAATGCTGATTTATAACCAACATTTTCTTCTTTTCCTCAATGTTTTCAAAAGGCATCTTCCTCATCATTTAAACAAAGGGTTGTTTGGCAAAGGCCTCAAGTTTGGTATCATGTCACTAAGATTTGATCTTGTTTATTTCAGACCAAAGAGTATTCGAAGACTTACTGGCAGAATGTTCTTTCTTCACACATTTCCCAGAGGTGAGTTTCCTACTTTAATGCTGACCATGCTATCACACATTTATCCTTAGAGTGGCTAGACTTATTACAGTCATTGTGGCAGGATAATCCTCCATCTCTTTCTGTTGAGCATTGTTTCAACAATATTTAACCCTTTACTCCATAGATACTCATTTCTACACATTGCTTGTAGGAGCCTTTGGAAAACATTGTAGCAAAAGGTGAAATTGCTCATGACGAGCAATTTCACCTTTTGTCACAATGTTTTCTATGCTTGCAAAAGGTGTCATATACAAATAAGAAACAGCTTCATTCTTACTGTTTAGTCAATTAGAGATACCATAGAAATGCTTTATGGGGTAAAGGGTTAAGTGGGAAAGCAGCTAATGCTAAGTACTGGTGTAAGAAACTCAAGGAAAACATGGATAGATCCAATAGCCATGTTGAAATTACAGAAGTGTTGAAAATGGCATTGGACACCACACAGACAAAGTTGCAATAAGTTTTTCCGGCCCGGTCATTGTGACTGTGATAATGTTGTTTTTGTGACAATCAAAAGTTGTACTAAAGTTAAGTACATATAAAAATTTCACAACAGTGTAGTAAATGGAGACACTGCAAGTTTGTATCCTTTTGTAACAGAGATCTAGATTACTGTTTGGAGTCAGAGTTGTCTGAGGAAAATAATGATTTAATGTAAATTGAATGAAAGGACAGCCCTCTTTATAATTAATGGTATACTTCTTGTGAATAGATCATTTAAAATGCGTCTTCTTAAAAGAAAATCAAAAGCCTGTAATCTGTTCAAGTGAGTTTTAAGATTCTACAATCAGACCAAGTTTTTGCTTTGACAATGAAGTTCAATAGAAAGCTGTAGTAACAGTTGAAGAATTGCCTTTAGAAGAATCAGCCAATAAAACTTGATCTTGCAGTGATACAGTACCAACTGAAGCAGCCAAACCATAATTGTTTTCTAGATCTTCAAGGAGAACTGTCACATTTTCAGTCACATTGAATTTATCATCTGCCAATGTTTTTAATCTGGATAGGTCATGTGGTAAAGAGCTAAGATTATTGTGGGTTAAGAAATAACTGCAGTTTTTTAGCAATTGCTTGCTTTCTCATTGTTCAGACATTTGCAATAGGTCTAGAATTATAACCCAAATAATTGCAATTTGATGGTTGCTTTTGTCCATAGTGTTTCAGCAAAGTGGCGAGGATGTGCAGCCTGATTTTGATCTACATGTGCCAAAAAGGCACCTTTAGTTGTAAAAGGCTGTTACGGTCTCAATGGTTGGACAACAGGCAGAGAGATTATTAGGGTACATAAAATACCTGTAGATGATATAGAATGTTTCCTGATAGCTTGTAAATAACCCCAATGGGCTTTATCTTGCACCCAAAGATAGGTCCTATTTGGGCTTGAGATAGTGTGATATATACACTGAACTTTATTTATAATTTATTTGAAACTTCATTCAGGCCAAATTTATATCATCATAAATTCTTTCCTTTTCAATCCTTTACCAAATAATCCTGAGTTTTAATGATCCTGATGTGTTGTCTGCGCATGTCATATACTTTGAAGATTTCACCCGTCTTATATGATTCATCACTGTCCCCGCTATTGGGGAGAATGTAGTATTTCACGCTATAAATGGAGAAAATGGCTTTTATCAATACATTTGAGGAAAAATCAGGCCTGTTTTAGCTCCAGATTTATCTAAAATGCAGATCATAGCTGAATAAATCACACTAGGTAGGGTTTTATTGAGAAAACGTTTATTTTAATTTGAAATTCAAAGTAATGGTTGTAGTGTAGAAATGTGGTTCTGTTCTGTTCCCAGGATGCCCAAATTAGATAGATATGTATTTGCAGAATGCCATCTAGTGGAAGATAATGGATCCTTATGACTAAAGCTTTTGGAAGCAATGCTAGAAAAGGGAAAGGAGCTGGTCTGAAAATTGTTTTTTCTACCCTTTTTAAAGGTGGCCCTTCAGAATTTGGGACTAAAATTATACAAAAATACAAAAATATCATCCTTATACTCCCAAAGCCTTATAATCGTCATTCATAAAACCCAAGTAGTTGAAAACCATCCGACAACACGAGAAATTAGAGATTTACATCGGCCAAGGTCGACATTGTCGGGAAACACGTTCTATTTTTACATGAACAACTCGCTTATTTACATACCGGAGATACACAGACGAAGCTTCAAACATAGCGTACGAAGAAGATATTATGAATAATAATTACATGTTTGTTATGTAATGGAATTTAAGCGTCATTAGTCACGTGCCAGTCGCTTAACCTTCCCATAATGCATTGTTTTATTTTTGGCGCGAAATCCAATAATAGCTTAACTCTTTACCACACGACAAAATTTTAGACTGGTCCACATTGAAAGTATTTGCAAGCTACAAAATAAATGTGATTAAAGAATTGAAATTTGATTTTAGATGGGTAGAAAACATTGTGGGAAAAGGAGAAAATGCTGGTTACCAGCATTTTCTCCCTTTCCCACAATGTCTTCTACAGGCTTCCTTCTCAGGGTCGTCAAAAGTAGGGATTGTGTGGTAAAGAGTTACGTGGCTACGTAGCCTTTTAAGGGAATACCATCAAAAAATTTTTTTGGTAATTTCATGATTCTTAATTATTGATGATTTGTATTGTTTTTTCATATAAATTTCAGTGATATATATATTTTTTGATTTGGTGTGATGTGAAAATTCTAAGTACCCACCTTTAAGACATACAGCTCATCTGTTTGAATTTCTAACTTGTTCTGCATTTACTTTCAGTTTAAAAAGTCAACAATTGGTTGTTTGGGAAAAAAATGCTTTATAAGCCAGTCCTCAGTGTTTTCACAACCATCAGGGAGAAACATGATTTGAAACTAACATGGTCAAAAAGGACTAAGTGCTTTCATGACCTGCATTTTTTGAATATTTTTTCATGTACCTTGTCTGAGGCAAATTCTATATAATTTGGTGCAGAAACATAATTTGTCATCTGCAAAATTTAATGCTTTCAATCATGGATAAATCCAAATTTCTGTTGCCTGGTACAGAGTTAATCAAAATCGTTATAATATCGCAGTTTGTTTTCCTTTTAAAATTATACACATAAAGTTTTACTAAGAATTTTAAGCAAAAAAAATGAAAACAAGCATGCCATTGAATCTTCACCACAATCTTTGACTGATTCAGTATAGAAAGCATTTGCTAGCAAGAAATTAGAATTGACATAAATAAATTGTTTAGGTTTTGACTTCTCAAAAACATTTTTGGAAAAGGATAAAAGGCAGTTTACCAGCATTGTATCCTTTTTATACAGTATTTTCAAAAGGAATTTCTCTTAGGGGTGTTAAAACTCCTGATTGTGTGGTGAAGGGTTACATATATGTGAATTTATTCAATTCAATCCTAGAATATACAGACAAGGTGGGAGGTTTTTAATGGAAAATGAATTTCTCTTTGAGAAGTTTGACAACTTGAAGTTTTCAAAGGACATTTAATTAATTTACTCTTAGCCTTTAAGAATGGGCAACAAGATCAGACTGAAATTTGCTCAGAGGTGCACATAAATTAAGATCAGATTGCACAGAATATTCAGTCTGAACTTGAATCTACACCTAGACCCATGGTGGCCAGTTTTCAGCATGGGAAAAAGACCCAAATGCCTTTAATGGTCTATGCCAGATATCATCCATATTGAAATTTGGCCAGTTGAGACAAGACATTCTATGTAGACTGGTACTGGTTTACATTTAGTCTGCAAAGCAAGTTGCCTTACAACCTGGATCAAATGGCAGCATATGATTGCAGGATTCACACTATCTTTCTCTAAATCCCCCATAAATTCAGACTGGATGAAGAATAGTCCTGCACAAAAAATAAACAATGGAAAAGTTGGAATTTACTCTTGCCTTGCCTAAAATACAGCTGCTGTTCTGTATCAAAAGGCATTTCTCATAATGTTTTAATAAGTAGTTCTTCACTGAGTTCTTAAAGCTCTGGATTGTGCAGTAAAAATAATTAACTAAAGCTATGGGGCATAACCTCGGTGCCATAGTTCTTTTGTAAAAGTGAGTTAGCGATTTGAAAATGTATATGTATAGTGTTTTATTCCATAATGCTATTCTTGAACAAACACAAATACCTGAATTAAAAAGAGAAATTTTGCTGAAAAAGATAGGAAATACTGAATTATTTGCTAAGTAGCACACCATGAACGATACAAAAGAGAAAACGAGTGTACAAAGTAGTAAAGGAAATTGAAATCTTACTATTTGTTTGTTTAATTGGAATGAATGCTTGTATAGGTAGAAAGATGTTATTAGATTTTTTTCATTGCATTGCCAACAGCTGATTTTTAGCCCTTCTCTGAACAATCCTGAGTTTTTATGACCATTTAGAAAAAAAAAACTTTGGAAAACATATTGGGAAAAGGAGAAAATGCTGGTAACCAGCATTTTCTCCTTTTCCCAATATGTTTTTCTAGTCTCTAATGGGACAAATACAATCATTTTAGCCACAATTTATGTCATTTATTGTCTAAGAGCTTTCAAAGAGAACATGTCTAAAATGAATTACGTAAGGTACCAAGTGAAGTAGACTGACCTTCTAAGAACCAAAATTGGAAGAATGTTTCAATTCATTTATTGTATAACATTCACTATTATGAAAATCAAAAATGTATTTTATATGATAGTACAGAGAATCTAGTTTTTGAAAATTAGAAACTCAAGGTAAACTAAGCTATTTCTGTGACATGACTGGTAAAAATTATTCTTATTGAAATAGGATAAGTTATTGAAAAAAAATTTACATGAGATCTTTTTAAATGGCAGTTGAAATGTTCAATTATTTGAAATTGGTTTTGAACACTTTCCATAGGTTGATCCTCAAAATTCTTGCTTAACTCTACAGCTTTTGCTTGGAATTCCCTTTGATAAGATCTGTATATCTCGCACTCTTAAGATTTACTATTGGTCCATTGCCATAATACTCAGTGTTATTAGATAGCAAGATGTTCCATGTTTGTATGTTGAAAGAAAATGATTATTGTTGAATGAAAAAAGTCATTGGAATGACTTTAATAAGGATGAGATTTACTATTGGGGTCTGTTAGTTTATCCTTTCAGTGCTTTCTGTATACATATTAATATTGGGGAGGAACCTACCCGTGAACTCTTAAGTGTAACCAACTGACAAAATTTTGGACTAGATCGAGGTGAAAACATCATTCTGCAGACAACAGATTTAATGCGCATCAATTTCTATGTCTGATACGGTAGAATAAGGAGCCATATTCCCTCCCTTTTGTTAAAGGGACCTATTATACTGGAGTTCCTTGTAATGATTAAAGTTTAAAAAAGAAATTAGCATATAATAAAGAATTTATTGAATAGCAAAAGAAATTATAGCTTTACCAGTCTTCCCCTTTTTGCCATTGTAATGTATGCAAAATGAAAAGGTTCATGTGGTAAACATAAATTCATGAAAATGCATACAATGTGGACCGTCACGCAAAAAGGGACCATCTGGGAATTCGGGACATCAATTAGATGAAAACAGATCAACAATAGTGCAGGTCAGTTTAACCCTTTACCCCATAAGGCATTTCTATGGCATCCCTAATCGACCCTAAATAACAGCAAGGATGAAGCCGTTTCTTATGTGTAAATGACACTTTTTGATGGCATAGAAAAAATTGTGACAAAAGGTGAAATTGCTCGTCACGAGCAATTTCACCTTTTGCCACAATGTTTTCCAAAGGCTCCTACAAGCAATGTGTAGAAATGAGTATCTATGGAGTAAAGGGTTAAGTTGATAGTTCAAAAATAATTGTATAACAAGGAAGAATGACCACTTTTCATACAGAAAATATCATAGAAGCGAAAAGTGTAGACTCTGGTCAGACTTTGCAATTTGTGCAGCCTGACCAGGGTTGACATTTTTCATATTTCCCAGATGGTCACTTTTTGCGTGACCAGTCACAAATGTGAAATCTGTTTAGCTTTGAGGTAGAGTGTAGGACTTGTAAACATCCAGTCTTGAATCACTTGAGGGAGTGCGTTTGTGCCTCACGGCTGATCATCTAGAACTGCTGATAGTCTTTCGGATGAGATTTTATACAGAAGTTCCATTTGGAGCGCAACACGCGAAAAGGTGCATTCGGACATTTGCGTAAAGTGTTGTCTCGGATTAGCCTGCGCAGTCCGCGCAGGCTAATCCGAGACGACACTTTACGACTACATTAGATTTTGTGTTACAGTAGACTTGCGTAAAACAGAAAATCACATAAAATCGGAAAGTGTCGTTTCGGATTAGCCTGTGCGGACTGAACACGCTGATCCGAGACGACACTTTCCGCAAATGTCCGAATGACCCTTTTCGTGTGTTGCGCTCCATTTGATGATGCTATACACTGAGCACATTAACCCTGTACCACGCAATCCCGACTTTTAACGACCCTGAGATAGACTCCTTTTGAAAACATTGTGGGAAAAGGAGAAAATGCTTTCAACACTGCTGGAAAAAAATCAATATTTTAGTCATGTTTATTTTGTCGTCTACAAATGCTTGCAGTTCGGATAAGTCTAAAAGTTTATCGTTTGGTTATGAGTTAAAGACCCAGACGTAACTTGGAATGGGTTTTGTCCTGTCTCTTGCACTATTCCAGTAACAATGGTAACAGCTTTCAGGGGGCATCATCCATATGGGCAAATACTGGAGACAATAGATAAATGCAAATTCAATCAGTTAATATTGAGTATTATTCTGTGATTAGTATATATGATGACTGCTGATGGTGGGCATAATATAATGATGAAGACCTCAAGAATATATCTAAATAATCATAAGAAAAACTGACGTGCTATAGAAATGTGCTGAACATGCAGTCTGATTTCGGTTACACACTCAAATTTACACTTCTTCACACTTAGTACCTTGATAATAATTATCCCATTACCACACAATCCCTACTTTTGACACCCCTGAGAAAAAGGCCTATAGTAAACATTGTGGGTAAAGGAGAAAATGCTGGTAACCTACTTTTTTTCAAGTTTTTCCTAGCATGTCATATAGACCTGGCACAGTCTGCATCTATTTGAAGTTGGCAGTCTGCCTCTGAATTTTTCTGATTTCTCTGTTGTTCCTAGATATTTTATACAAACTCAGGCTTGTTAACAATCAAAAGGGGAACCAGTACAAGAAAAGCAGGCAATCCTCAGGAGCCATTGAGCCAAGGAAGACCCCTAACACTTTTTGGCCACAAACACTTTTTGGCCAGTCCCAATAGCTCAAGTGGTATTGAGCATGAGACTTGATAGTTTAAAGGCTCAGGCATTTTAAGGGTGTGGGTTTGAGGCCCACAGCTGGCCATCTAAAACTGCTGATAATATTTCAGATGTGAAGTTAAACCAAGGTCCTTTGTGAGAGTGCCATGATATATACCATGCATGTCAAAGAACCTTGGTGGACTTAAAAGAATTGGTTTCCCCCTTCCCTTGGGCTCTTCATCCCCCTTTGTTGGCCTTCTGGGTTCTCTGCGGATATGGGCAACTGGAAGCGACAATGAAAAATTGATTGAAAATCATTCAATCAGTTACTATGCTGACATTTCAGAGATCACAATAAGTGTGGGCTGGTATTGTCAATAACATTGATCAAAGTCATTTTCATCTGCTGTAAAATTGTACTTTTACACCTGGATAAATACATTTTTCTTTTGATGGCATTGAAAGAGTTAGCCCTGTATCATACAACAAATTTTGGGCTTGTCCAAACTGAAAGATTCTGCTGATGACACATTTGAAAATGCTACAAATGAACTGGATTACTTTGACAGTGTTTGTTGTGGGGAAAGAAGAAAATGCTGATAACCAGCCTTTTCTCCTTTTCCCACAGTGATTTCAAGAGGTTAAATTACGGGACAGTTTGGTGAAGGGTAAATCAGAAGTCAATTGCAGTGGTCTTAAACAACATTGGTTGCCAGTGGAAAACCATTATTATTTCATTGCTACTCAATCAGTCTATCTTTTTCTTTTGAGGAGAGAAGATAGACTGTGTTTGATGGCAAGTTTTAGCTTGTTTCTGAAATGGTGTGTCAAGGCAATTTCAAATGTGTGTGAAACTGACAAGGCAGTTGTAAAAATTTAGATTGTTGATAAGTTTGGAGTACCACAATATAAATACCATACGATAATAGAAGTCGACAAACTTTTATGTGATTTTTACCTTTAATTTTCTAATCGAGTTAAACATCTCTAAATTCCACTGTACTTGCCTGAATTTTCATTGGGTAAAACAGAATTTGCTTCTACCCTTTAGCAAACAATCCTGAGTTTTCACAACCCAGAGGATTTAACCCATTACCACACAATCTCTACTTTTGACGACCCTGAGAAAGAAGCCTATAGAAAACATTGTGGGAAAGGAGGAAATGCTGGTTACCAGCATTTTCTCCTTTTCCCACAGTGTTTTCTACCCTTTACAACACAAATTTCAAATTTCAGTCACTTTTTTTTGTTGTCTGCAAATGCTTTCGATTTGGACAAGCCTAAAATTGTGTCGTTTGGTAATGATCAAGTTAACCCATTTCCACACAACCCCTACTTTTGACGCCCCTGAGAAAGAAGCCTTTTGAAAACACTGTGGGAAAAGGAGAAAATGCTGGTAACCAGCATTTTCTCCTTTTCCCACAGTGTTTTCTACCCTTACCAGAACAAATTTTTAATTTTGAGTCACATTTATTTTGTTGTCTGCAAATGCTTTCAATTTGGACCAGTCTAAAATGTTCTCGTGTGGTAATGAGTTAAATAAGATGGATGTTTTAGAACACACAAGAGATCAAATTGGTTTGTACTTACCAACCAATCTAAGAGTTTAAACCTACCTCTAAATTGTAAGACTGATCATTTCACTGGCTTAGATGTTCTGTGATACCAAGTATCTACAGGTTTATGAGTGTCTGTAGATTTTGGAGTACCGGTAGATTTGAATTTAGAACTGCTAATAGGATCCTAGGGCTGTTAACTTTTGATTGGAGTTTCTAACAATTTTAGCTGAAGGACTCCAACTGAATTCCAGAGATGCTTAAAAATGTTTCAGTTCTTGAGTATAGCGATAAGTTAATGAAGTTTACCATTTTGAAGGAGTTGTTTGTAATCAGTGTTGATGACTATTCATGCTTTGATTCAAGGGCATAATGGACACATTTTACTCTTTCATTTTTGCTGTGGTTTTCTCCATAAACCTGTCTAACTGCCTAAATTGAATTTAGTTAAAGCCTGTAAAAGTTTTTTTTTTAATTAATTGTTGCTTATGAAAACTGCATGATCTACTGTTGTTTTTTGAGCATCAGCTCCATTTGCCACAGCCTTTTCATATGCAGTCAACTACAGAAGCATGGAAAATCAGTATAAAAGTAATGAATTGGTCAATCATTCACCAAATGGTCCTGTGTTTCACCAACATTGACAAAGAAAAACTCTCATAAACATTGTAGAAAAAGGAGAATTGAATCTGTCTGCAAAACCTGTTTTTGTACCCTTCTAAATTCTTTTTGTCTGGTGGTCCTGTTTTAAAACAATTATGGCAGCTGTGTTTAGCTGGCTTGCCAGTTTAAATAACTATTTTGTTTGCTATTATTGATTTGGGGATGGGATTATCAAATGGGCTTAATTGTTTTTTGTTTGATCTAGTTGAGTGTTTAAAAATTCTGAGTGCAAAGTTTTCCAGGTAATTTTGTACACACACTTTGAACAAGGACCTGTTTTGACTAGTAAGCCTATCTCTGGATTGTCCTGGGATCCGTTGTAATTAATTTGTTACTTGCAAAACATTACATCAAAATTACAGGATTTGAAATACGATCACTGAAACTGTGTAACAGAACACCACACTTTTGTCTTTATAATGATAGTTAATCATGGGTGAAAAATTAAATGTGGCACAAATTAAGGAATTTTTATTTTGAAATGCAAAGCCATCTCTCCTTAGGGTGATTAAAGGCAGGATTTTTTATACAGTGTGAAGCAAAAATATTGGGCCTGTAAAGTGCTACAAACTGATGTAGATATTTTGTTGAATATCAGTACAAGTCATGAAGCATACTGAAGGGTAACTTTCTGTGCTTATATAGATATTTTGTTGAATATCAGTACAAGTCATGAAGCATACGGAGGGTAACAGTCTGTGCTTATATAGATATTTTGTTGAATATCAGTACAAGTCATGAAGCATACGGAGGGTAACTTTCTGTGCTTATATAGATATTTTGTTGAATATCAGTACAAGTCATGAAGCATACGGAAGGTAACTTTCTGTGCTTATATAGATATTTTGTTGAATATCAGTACAAGTCATGAAGCATACGGAAGGTAACTTTCTGTGCTTAAATAGATATTTTGTTGAATATCAGTACAAGTCATGAAGCATACTAAAGGTAACTTTCTGTGGTTTGACAGACAGTTAAGATCTAATCAGTGCACACACTCTGAACATGCATGGTGATCCTAGGTATAAAATTGCATTAGATATATGACATTGTATTTGGACTATGAACAATCTTGAATTTCATCTATTTTTATGACCCAATTGTAAAACAGAGCATATGAGAGAAACCAATAGAGCACCATATGTCAAGGGATCCTTACTGCAGAGAAAGACACAGAGACATAAGATATTTAACCCATGCCCTGCTAAATTAAGTGAAATGAAACTTTTTAGCCAAAAGTAAATGCCAAATTTTAGCTGTTTTAAAAGTTTTTTTGGGGGGAAATTATATCCCAATCGGACCATGTAGATCCAAGATTAGAATGCACGTTCTGCGCAGTCTGATCTTGATCTACATTGTCCTCAAAGGTCATTCATTCGCGCATAGCAGCCTAAGGGTGAAATTGCAGTAGCTTCGTCCTCAGCTGTACATCTATCCAAACACTTTGCATATCACTTTGCATTTATAGCCTTTTCATTTGCATCAAATAATGGCCGAGCTCTCTTAGCTCAGTCGGTAGCGTATAAGACTTGAGAAAGGGTTTGTGAGTTTGATCCCGGGCTCGGCCAATTTCTCTCCAAGGATTGATGATAGTCATTGCGACAAGATTCATCCCTCTATCACTGCTGATCGTTGTTTCGATGATGGTTATGTGAGAAAGCAGCCAGTGTCTTGGAAAGAATATTGTGCAGAGTACTGGTAACAAAAAATCCAGGAAAGCATAGAAAGCATGGATAGGTGCACTGGCTGCCATGATATAACTGAAATAATGTTGAAAACCGCTTTAAACACCATACAATCAATCAATTAAATAATGGGAGATTGTCGGGCTAGCCATAACATGTTAATTAAGTCTCTACTGCCTAACAAAAATTTGAAGCAGATGTATTTGAAAATGTACTTCACCCTTTCCCAAACGGCATAGTTTTAGACTGGTCCAAATTGAAAGCACTTGCAGATAACAAAATAAATGGAACTCAAAAATTGAAATGTGTTTCCAACAGGGTAGAAAACATTGTGGGAAAAGGAGAAAATGCTGGTTACCAGCATTTTCTCCTTTTCCCACAATGTTTTTTAAAGGCTTCAATCTCAGGGTCGTAAAAACCAGGGATTGTTTGGTAAAGGGTTAAAGAAATAAAGTAACAGTCATGTTTTAAACGTTACCGTTCACCACACCATCACTTTATTGGTATCCTTCTCCTACATTGTTTTCTACTCTATCAAGGACAGAAATCGTCATTTGAGCTACTTCCAGTTTGTTGTCAGCAAGTATTTTCAATTTTGGCCAGTAAAAAAAATGGTAGCGTTAAAGAGTTAGAGAGCCTAATAATTACCCAACAGACCAGGAATGAGACCAGATTCATTGCATTTTGATGGTGGCTTTTGTCTATGGAGCTTAAGCAAAGTGGACAATGTAGATCACAGATCAGATTTTGTGCAGTCTGATCTTGATCTGCACTTGCTGTTAAAGCGGCTATTGTTATGAAAGGCTCTATAAGAGAAACCTGTAGTTTAAGACACAAATACAGTGTGAAAGCATTGAAGCGATAGGAGAAATTGCTGTTGAGGAAAAATTTCTCCTGTTGCCAAACTGTTTTCAACAGTGATATTTTGCCAGACACCAAGAGTTACCTGCGAAGGGAAATGATTTACCTTAGTAGAACTCCAGATTAGAGGGAGTGATGGTATTCTAAATCCATTTTTTCTCTTTGAAACCCTATGTTGTTGGTACTCATTAAAATTGTCTCAAAGACATCTACTAAACATAGGGTTTAGCAGATAATGATTAATAATGTCAAATTTGAAAGCAAAATCACTCCCTCTATCTGGAGCTCTGCCTTAGCAATTTCCAAGGATTTCAGAAAAGTAGTAATTATCATTGAAATTGTTCTTCTACTTTTCAGTGCCAAGAGGATCAGTCCCTTGTAATGGTGGTACTATGGGACTACCAGAACAGGAAGTTCCAACAGAGGACGCCGGAACCTGACGAGGATTTTCTCTCAGATGTGCAATCAGTCGAAGAAGCAATCGTAGAATACAAGACCAAACTTAATGCCTCGTTAGCTAGAAACAGAATAAAAGCGTCAGCTCCCTCATTGGAGTTCTTGTTGCCGGACAAGGTGAGAAGTAAGGAGGAGATTCGATCAAAGATGCCAGTCTATGTATGGATTAACAATTTGAAAACAAGGTATGATCTTGAAGTTATTGAAAGTTAGATATGCTTCTACTCTTACCTTCACAACAAAAATTTAGGCTTGTCCAGGTTAAAAGCACTTACAGCTGACATTTTAACTCTTTACCACACGAGAAAATTTTAGACTGGTCCAAATTGAAAGTATTTGCAGACGACTAAATAAACGTGACTAAAAAATTGAAATTTGTTCTGGAAAGGGTAGAAAACACTGTGGGAAAAGGAGAAAATGCTGGTTACCAGCATTTTCTCCTTTTCCCACAGTGTTTTCTAAAGGATTCTTTCTCGGGGGCGTCAAAAGTAGGAATTGTGTGGTAATGGGTTAATTTGCTCAATTGATTGAATTTGTCTTTTGAAGGACTGAAAACCCATCATTTTCTACTTCTCCCACAATGTTTTTGAAAGGCTCTTTCTCTGGGTTGTCAAAACTTTGGATTGTCTGGTAAAGGTTCTAGGAAAATAAGCCTTTACCACACAATCCTGCCTTTTAACAAGCCTGTGAAAGATGGCTTTTGAAAACAATTTGGGAAAAGGAGAAAATGCTGTTAGCCAGCATTTTCTCCTTTTCCCAAAATGTTTTCAATGCATCCAAAGTCAAATTCAATTTTATAGTCACATTTATTTTGTCATTCGCAGAATGCTTTCAGTTTGGACAAGTCTTAAATTTTGTATCTATATAGGTAAGCACATTACTATGCTACTCACATTTCAGAAACTCTGGTTTCAATCTGCCTTTCTGATCATGAAACTCTGTAATTTGACATTAAGTTGACATACACGGGACTTTCATCAATTCTTCTCAGGGTTGTCAAAACTTTGGATTGTCTGGTAAAGGTTCCAGGAATTTCAATTTCTGTAGGAATGGTACTTACATACGATATAAAATCTAATGAACTGTGTGTGTTCACAAGTTTTTATCAAAGGTTCCTTTGCTGTTAAAGTCATTGACTGAAAACAACTGGTAGAGCAGTTCAGATCTATTAAGCCTCTTTTTTTCAGTCGATTGCACTGTCAGATAAATCACATAATAATTAGACAACAAAATTAAGATAAAAAAGCATAAACTGGAATCAGCCAGTCCATCTGCCTGTCTGCGTGCCTGCCTGCATGTCTGTTTACATTCTTATGGACATTTTGTGATGCAAATTTTCTTCCCGAGTTTGGCTATCATAAGAGCGCCAGATAGAGGGAGTGATTTTGATTTCAAAATTGAAAATATTAAATATTTTGCGCTTAACCATATGTTTTGGATACTCATTAGAATCGTCTCATCGAGACGATTCTAATGAGTACATTCAACATAGGGTTTGAAAGAGAAATAATGGATTTAGAATACAATCACTCCTGCTTATCTGGAGCTTTGTATCATGGTATTGCAACTTCTATATCTGTAAAAGTTGGACGTGAAGATAAAGCAAACACAATATTCAGAAATCTGGCTTTAAATGTTGAAGAATTATCTCACCATGACCTTATAGATTTTCATGCATAATAATAATATACTGTCAAATGCATTTTGTCTAGCAAATTCTTACCCTAGTTTTGCTGTCATTGTTTTGTAACTGTTCACAACTATTTACCAGAAGCTGTGTAATACCAAAGGCCCAATTTTCAAGTGTTTACTCATTAGTATTCAGGAATGGACTCCCCATGTACTTGAACATCTCTCCTTCTGTAATGGATGTTGGGTTTTAAACATCCCTTTTTTTTTCGAAGCACTTGGCAGAAGCATTAACCTTTTTTACCAGATGCTGTTAACTCTAGTGAAAAAGGCTTTTGAAAACATTGTTGAATGCTGGTAACCAGCATTTTCCATCCATCCAAGACAGTTTTCTATCCCTACAGAAACAAATCCCATCGTTTGAGCCTGAAAGAATTTTTCATTTGCAAAAGCTATTAATTATGATAATTGTAAAGTTTGCCTTTTGGTAAAGAGTGAGGTGAACTGTCGTGACAGCTCCATTTCTTTCTCATTCTGTTTGAAAGTGTGAAAGTTGTTGATAACTTTTGACTTGAATGTGTCAATATTTTGACGTGATCGATTTGATTTATAAAATAAATATTTATCTCTGACGTAAGGATGACTTGACACTTACCTTTTATTGCTATATGCTTATTTCTTTTATCTTTTACACATTGTTTTTCAACAACAAAAGAGGCTGTCTTGCTCTTAATCACTCAGTGGGATATCATCCCTTCAAATGTATCTAGATTACCATAACCCTTGTCCTGCTAAATAACTAATATTGCTTTTTCAAAGTGTTGTTTTGGGGAATAGTATGTCCTCATTGAACAGTGTAGATCAAAGATCAGACTGTACGTTCTGTGCAGTATGATCTTGATCTACACTATCCACAAAAGATCAGTGAGTCACCCTTGAAAAAAAAATGGTTGTTTTATTCATGCATGTAGGAAATTATTTAGACTTCAGAAGCGAGAAATTATTTAAACTTCAGAAGCGATAAAATCTATTCATGAAAACGGAATTTTAATGCAGAGTTCGTGTCACAACAAAATAGTTTTATATCAGTTTATCAACAAGTTTTAATCTTTATCTGGCTTCGAATGTTTAAATTTGTAGCATTGCACTGAGCTCTTGTCCTCATTTAGGTATTTTAAAGAAAAATGGTTAAATCCTTGCCACAGGGATAAAATTAGGACTTCTCCAGATTGAAAGCACTTGAAGAGGACAATGTAAATCTGGTTCAAATGAAGGAACTTGTCTTTGATGGGGTAGAAAATATTGTTGGAAAAGGAGAAAATGCTGGTTACCAGCATTTTTTCCTTTAACTACAATGTTTTGATAGGCCTCTTACTCAGGGTTGTTAACACTCGGGATTGTTTGGTAAAGAGTTTTAAAATCTAAATGTAAATGTAAAAATTGCTCAGTATTTATACCCCCACAATGAAGTGGAGGGAGGTATACTGGAATCGCCTTGGCTGTCCATCCATCTGTGCGTGCGTCCATCCGTCTGTCTGTAGACACAATTTTGTCCTGAGCTTTTTTCCTACAGTTTTTCAAGTACTGTACTTAAATTTACACATAATGTTTGGGTACATATGAAATTGTGCATGTGCAATTTTCACGAACTTGCTGCCATTGGTTGCAAATTATCTCCTCTTAAGCTTGTAAGGTTTCCTGCATTGTTGTTGTCCAGAGCATTATTCAGAGTTTTGCATATACTGAACCCGATTTTATACATAATGTTTCTGTACATGCTATGACGGGATGTATTACTTTTATGCCTCTGCTATAATTTGTTGCTAATTTATCTCCCCTTGAACATGCAATTTTTACTTAATTACATTTATTATTGTTTGCAGCAATTATTGTTGTCTGCAGCAATACCCCTACAGTATTGCATGTACTGAATTCAAATTTACACATAATTTTCCTGTTAATATGAAGCTGTGTATGTGCAATTTTCATGTACGTGGTATGATTTGCTTTTGAATTATTGCCCCTGAAAAATTTTAAGGTTTATGTAGCAACTCTGTGCAGTGTTTCAGCCAGCATGCACCATCGCAGGATTCCCACAAAATAATTACAATTCCAGCTAATTTCCAACAACAGCATGCCAAAAGTGGCGCAAAAAATTTGAGTCAGTCCCGGAAAATTGATTTGACTGGTTTTACTAGAGTATTGGAAATTAAACTTTTTTGGCGGAAAATTTATCTTGCACATTGAACTAGTGTGTTATTTGCACCTGGTTCCCGACATATCAGTGTGTAGGATGAAAATGTGATGTGGAGTCGGTAATTATACATACGAACATGTTTTTCAGACGATTTTCCTCACTAAAAATGAATTGTGAGTGTGAAAAGAAGAATTACTGACTTCTTCCCTCACACAAAACAGGGCAAGGAGCAGCCCTTACGTATACAACTGCTAGTCTTGAACTGAACTGGAATTTACACACAAGGTTCCTATATATATGACATTGTGCATGTGCAATTTTCATGACGCTGCTGCAATTTGTTATGGAATTATCTCCCCTTGAATTTTTTTCAACTCTTACTTTTTTACTAAACTATTCTTCATTCTGTGACAAAGAGCTGTTTTTGTGGCAAGGAGCTGGTGGGGGTATAATCATGTTTAGTGATAGCTCTAGTTATATCTCCACATGGAAATGTAAGGTGCAGTCTCTCATTTCCAATGGACGGTCTCCTAGCCAGCTAATTTTCTTTTTGTTTGATATGTGTTTGAATCAGGTTATGCTATATGACTTTAAGAATGAAGAAAATAATTGTTGAAGAATATGGTGGTTATTTCTGTAATCTTTTTCATTTTCCCTAATTTTTTTTTTAAATGGCTTTTTCAAGGTGTCATAAAGCTTGTGATTCTACAATTATGACAAGAACTAAACTACGACATAACAACTAGTGGCATTTCCTTATTAGGAGGCAGAATGTTATTTCATATCTGTTGGGCCTACAACATGCCAGACAGATCTTCTGTTTTCAAAGATCTGAAACTCAGTCTCAAATAACTAAACATGTCTAAATAAAAGCAACAAAATAGTCCCAACTTTTCGGTCTTTTTTGATAAATCATGTTCAACTTTTGAAAAAATGAAATCTACCTTCATCCAAGGAAGTGTAATTAACCCTTTCCTAAACAAGCCCTGGTATTTATGTGTCTGCAGTAAAAGTCTTTTGAAAACACTATGGGAAAAGGAGAAATAGCTCGTAACTAGCAATCTCTCCTTTTCCCACAGTGTTTTCTACCCTTTTTGAGAACTTTCTGCCAATTACTCCAAATCTAAAATTGTCATCTGCAAACTCTTGCGGTTTGAAAGGGTCCAAAATTTGTCGTTTGGGAAAACGTTAAATAGTCAAAACAGTAGTTTTATTACCTTGTAGGCACTGGTAATCTAAAATTGTAAATCAGTTAAAGACACCAAGGTTGAATTTAATACCCACATTATAAGGAACTTGTCCACATTAAATTGCAAAGTAAGAGACCTTGAAAAAGTGATTTTCACAGTAATAATGTACTGTCTCTATATAAATCTTTTACCACAACACCCTGTGGCTTTGAGACTCCAAGTGAGAAAGCTCTCAAAAACAGTATTAGAAAAGGAATTGCTGGTTATAATGTTGTCTACTCTTTTCATCTAAAACTTCACATAGGCCCTTTGACTTGTTGTCTACAAAATTACGGCTTTCGAGGAGGCAGATTCTAGAATATTGTTCCTCTGTAAATAGTGTGAAAGGAGAGTTTCAGCACTTTGTAGAGACAGGATTAATGGAAAAAACATGAATTCACAAGGCCGTCGGAAGCGGTCCGGCCGGTGCGGCCATGGCCGGACCAAATTTTCGGCCGAAAATGAAAAATGGCCAGACCAATTTTCGAAAAAAAAAAAAAAATGCGCAATATAAACCTCAAAAAAATGCGCCAGAATGCGCCAGACAGCGTCTTATTTTCATGACTTAACCCATTACCAAACGACAATATTTTAGACTGGTTCAATTTGTAAGCATTTGCAGACGACAAAATAAAAGTGACTGAAAATCTGAAATTTGTTTTGTGAAGGGTAGAAAACATTGTGGGAAAAGGAGAAAATGCTGGTTACCAGCATTTTCTCCTTTTCCCACAATGTTTTCTAAAGGCTTCTTTCTCAGGGGCATCAAAAGTAGGGATTGTGTGGTAATGGGTTAAATGCGTAATATTTTTCCGGGGGAGCATGCCCCCGAACCCCCCAAGCATGGCTTGACGACTTCGTCGCTCGCCATACTGGCCGGACCAAATGAAATTTCCTTCCGACGGGCCTGATTCATCGCATCCTGTAGATATGACTATTTACCTCTTTGCAACATATCACTTTTGAAAACATTGTGACCAAAAGAGAAACTGATTGTAACATACTTTATCTCCTTTTGCCAGTGTTATGAATAAGGCTCATGATCTTTTGTCACAGTGTTTCACAAAAAATCACTTGCAAGATTGAAATCTGTGCAGCAGGTAATATTCTGACTTGATGCTGAAACTAGGAAAACTAAGCTTTCAAAATTATTTTCAGTATGGACACGGTGACAGGTTCTTTCAAGGATGATGGTTACAGACTTGTCGATATAGAGATACCACTAGAAGGTCAAGTGTTCTATATAGATACCCACTGTGTTGATGTGCTTGTCTTCCCTCCAGACAGTAGAGAGTTCATTCAGGAACATGAACTCTTCCAACAAGGTCACATTGTCATGCAGGTAAGCACTTTTGCCTCTCTGTGTACACTCCAAGCCACTATAAAGAGGAGAAAATGCTTACCAGCATTTTTTTGCATTCACATAATGTTTTCATAATTTATTGCCTTCTTCCTGAAAGTTTTTAAAATCCAGGATTCTTTGGAAAGGGGCAAACAGGAATAGTCTTCAGATTCTTGGCCTTAAATTTGTTTCAAGGAGCATTGAAGTAAAGTTTATGTTGTAGAAATGATTATTTTCAGTCTTGTCCCTTTCTTGAAAAGCAAAAAGTTAAACTTTTTTCCAAGACAAAATCAATTTTGGCAGTTTATAAATGGCTCTAAATCAATACTGCTGAATAATGTTTGGCCAAGAGACCTGTATTACCAAATAAAGAATTCCTGACTCTATTGATTGCCTGTTAATAATGTATGATTGTAGTTACTGGTTCCCATGCCTAACTTTATAATTATGTCCTTTTAAGTTTGTTTGTTTGTTTGTTTGTTTGTATGGTAATTTGCTGCATTCCATTTTCGACATTATTTCAGGTATATCTTGGCAGCCAGTGCACCTATCCATACTTTCCTTGACTTTTTTTTTTTTTACTAGATTTTCACACAATATTCTACCTGAGATATTGGGAACTGTTTAATGAAACTCTTGCAAAGCATGTGTAAGTGCATTTGCTAGAACAATATAGCTGAAACAATGTTGAACACAATATTTTAATTAAACACCATACAAAATAACAAAAGATAAAATATCATGTAAGTTTATTGTATGCATTTTAGAATGAATATAGTGTTTTGTTTTAGGACAAGTCCAGTTGTATAGCCCCTCAGACAGTAAAGTACCTAATAGGGGATGACGATGATGTCATACATGTGAACGCAGGGTCAGGGGTCATCACAACCCACATTGCTAGTCTCATGCACACCTCGACAGGTCATATTCTGGCTTTTGGTGCAAACAAGAGTGCAATAAATAAATCCATGGAAAGATATGGTGCCAAAAGTATCCTTTTTATTTTTAAAACTGTTTTAAAAGTATCCTCATGCTTTATAACCGTTTACTACATTGTGACGACCTTTGACAACCCTGAATAGAAGCCTTTTGAAAACATTGTGGGAAAAGGAGAAAATGCTGGTAACCAGCATTTTCTCCTTTTCCCACAAAGTTTTCTACCCTTCCCATAGTAAATTTTAACATTTCAGTCACATTTCTGTTGTGTCTGTATATGCTTTAAATTTGGACCAGTTTATAACTTTGTTGTTTGGTAAAGAGTTAAACTTGTGTCAAATAGTAACTCTAACAGATAACCAAATCTAATTATATGGGGCTCTAGTGATGGAACTTTGTGAATATTGTTTCTTGATAACTATAGAGTTGCAAATTTTTATCTTCCTTAGAAATAAGGCTCTTGATAACATTATAAGCAAAGGAGAAAATACCAGCATTTTCTTCTTTTCCGAAAATGTTTTCTACTCTATTCATGACAATCTTTATCATTTCAGTAGCATTTACAGAGTTCCAGATAAGAGGGAGTGATGGTTTTCTTAAGTTTTTATATTTCTTCGAAACTCTATGTTGTGGGCACTCATTAGAATCATCTCTTTGAGACGATTCTAATGAGTACCAACAACATAGGGTTTGGTGGAGAATAATTAATATTTTCAGTTCTGAAATCAAAATCACTCCTTCTATCTGGAGATCTGATTTATCTTGAATCTTGAAAGACTAAAATTTTGTCGCTTAGTCTGAGGGCCAAGCTTTAGGAAGCTTTGAAAAAAAAAAGCTTTTTACAGCATTGTTGGAAAAAAATAAAATGTTGATAATCTTTTTCACCTACAAATTTTTTTCACCCTTTCTAAGACAACTTCTGTCATTTTAGCCACATGCAGTTTGTCGTCCACAACTGTTTTCAGCATGCACAAGACATAAGTCTCAAAATTTGTGGTCTGGTAAAGATTAAAATGCTGAAGCAGCTTAGATGTCAGCCTTGCTTAATCCTTATCCTGCTACGGAACTAAAATTAAATGTTCAATTCGATAGTAAATACCCAAAAATTGTTATTTCTAAGGTATGTTTCGGGGAAAAATATCTCCAGATCGGACAGCGTAGATCCAAGATCAGACTGCACGTTCTGTGCAGCCTGATCTTGGATCTACGCTGTCCGCAAAAGGTCAGCGAGTCGCGATAAGCAGCCAAAGGGTTAATATTTATTGAACTTGAACATGTTACATCGGCCAAAGCAGATTTAAATACCACAGCCTTGCAACCAATATGGATACCTAATCCCATTTTTATTAACACTTCAAGTGTGTTTCACAACCTACGTTGCCTTTGTGGCCAGTTTAGATCAAGATCAGACTGCACAAAACATGCAGTCTGATCTTTAATCTACACTGTTCTGATTGCTGAGACGTTCAGGACAAAGGCAACCTTTCAACTGCACTTCCTAGGATCTTACTTTTTAGAATGGAAATGCCAAATGGGCTTATTGGGCTTTCTAAGGGTTTAAAATGGGCCTAAAGTATTTCTTTGTAATAGAATACAGCTAAGCTCTTTACCCCTTTACCACACAATCCGACTTTTAAAAACCCTGTGAAAGAAGCCGTTTGAAAACAATGTGTGAAAAGGAGAAAATGCTGGTAACCAGCATGTTACCAGCATTTTTTCCTTTCCCCACAAAGTTTTCTTTCCTTCCTAAAACAAATTTCAGTCATTCAATAACATTTATTTTGTTGTCTGCAAATGCTCTCAATTTGAGCCGGTCTAGAATTTGTCATTTGGTTAAGAGTTAACTCCTAAAGACAATTTTGGAACACACAAATTTTAAAACATCATTGAAAGATATAGTAGATTTATATCAAAATGATGCATTGTTTGATATATGAATACTTTGTAAACATATTTGTGGTCAAATGATATTTGGTTGTTACCAGAGTTCCATTCTCCTTTTTGGTGCTTAATTTTTTTTTAACTTTTCAGCCAAATACCTCATACAGACCATGAGTGTGATGGGCTGATTTAGACTTCGAATACATTAATTTAGAATTAAGAGAAATTGTTTGTCATTGGTAATTTCTCCTTTTGTCACTATTTTTAATACTGCCCGTCATAATATTACAGAAATGGATTTATCAGTGAATGCCTTCCTGAACATTCAAGATGCCATATTAGCCATTGAAGCACTAAATGTAGATTTAGTGGCTTATACAGATAGTGTAAATCACTGTTTACAAGTCATGCATGCTACCAACTGAGCTATCGCGACTAGGGACTCTGGCTAAAAAGAGTTAGGACATGAAGGGAATAATCCATAGAACACATTTTACACTTCAATCCTTTACCATGCAAAACTGACTTTTGACGACCTAGAGAAGGAAAGCTTTCGAAAACATTGTGGGGAAAAGGAGAAAATGCTGATAACCAACATTTTCTTCTCTTCCCACTAGTTTTCTACCCTTTGAATATCAAAATTCAGTTTTTGAGTCACAGTTATTTTTTTGTCTGCAAGTGCTTCAAATTTGGACTAGTCCAAATTTTGTTGTTTGGGAAAGATTTAACCCCTTACCAAACGACAAAATTTTAGACTGGACCAAACTGAAAGCATTTTGCAGATGACAAAATGAATGTGACTAAAGAATAGAATTTGTTTTAGGAAGGGTAGAAAACATTGTGGGAAAAGGAGAAAATGCTGTTACCAGCATTTTCTCCTTTTCCCACAATATTTTCAATAGGTTTATTTCACAGGGGTGTTAAAAGGTGGTTGTGTGGCAAAGGGCTGAAGGCATTTTTAGTCTATAAATACAACCCAAATATTGCAATATCAGGGATAATGTTGAAAAAAAAAATGTCTCAGCAAACATACAGTGTATTTGAGAGATCAGACTGCACATTTTTGCAGTCTGATTTTTTATCTGCACTGGCTGCAAAGCCTACTGTGGTTGTGAAAGATGCTATAGGGTATAAACTCATTATTGAACAACAATATTTTAGGCTTGTCCAAATTGAAAGCATTTGCAGACAACAAAATAAAAGTGACTTAAAATTTGAAATTTGTTTTGTGAATGGTAGACAACATTGTGGAAATAAGGGAAAATCTGATGACCTGCATTTTCTCCTTTTCCCATAACGTTTTCTAGAGGCTTCCTTCTCAGAGTCGTCAAAAGTAGGGATTGTGTGTTTTGGGTTTTAAGCAAAGGGTCTAAATCACACATCATTAGTGAGCGAATTTTTCAATTGGAAATCTTTCAATAACAGCAATTTACCTCTTTTCCCAGGGTGATTTGAGTGTTATTGAAAGTGGAAAGCAATCTCTGTCCCTGGGTCCCTTAGCTCAGTAATGTCCTGAAATAAGTTAGCAATTGGCAGCCTTGAAAGCACTCTTGTAAATAATGCATAACCCTTTTCCACACAATCTTGACTTTAGCCCTTTACCTTACAATGGCAACTTTTAATGCTCCCGAAAGAGAAGGTTTTTGAAAAGATTGTGGGAAAAGGAGAAAATGCAGGTAACAAGCATTTTCTCCTTTTCCCACAATGTCAAATCAAATTTTAATTTTTGAATCACATTTGTTTTGTTTATTGGCCATTATGAAAAAAACTTTCTAAAGCATTGTGGAAAAGGAAGAAAACCAGCATTTTCTACCATTTTCAGAATTTTTTCTAGTCGTTTCCAACACAAGTTTCAACATTTTGGTCGCATTTGTCTTCTACTTTCGGTTTAAAGTTGTCCATAATTTTGTAACCTGGTAAAGAATTAAAGAGCTTTTAAAACTTGAGATTTCCATTGCAGCCAGTGTATATTAAGATCAGACTGCCCATTATTTTGGTTATATATCCAGATTTTAAAGGTTAACTCTGTATCAGACAATCCTGGCTTTTAACGACCATTGGGAATAAAGGTTTTTGAAAACATTTTGGGAAAAGAAGAAATTACTGGAATCCAGCATTTTCTTTTTTTCAAAGTGTTTTCTATCCGGTTGCACTGAAATCTTACCTTTTGATTATATTCCACTTGTTGTCTATGCATGCTTTTTATTTTGACTGGTTTAAAATTTTGTATTTTGGTAAAGAGTTAAAGCAAAATTTAAGCTTATTGTGACTGATGAATGAAATATTTGATTAGTGAAATATCTGGATTGATGTTCCCTTGATTGAATTTGTAAAATAATGACAAATGATAAGGAAAACCCAATGTCATAAATTCAATCAAGTTTTTGCAAAATAACTTCTTAGCTTTTTACCACACAAACCCGACTTTTAACAACCCTGAGGAAAGCTTTTAAAAACATCGTGGGAAGAAGAGAAAATGCTGGTAACCAGCATTTTCTCCTTTTCCCATGATGTTTTCTACCCTCCTCAAACCAAATTTCAATTGTTGATTCACATTTGTCAACTACAGATGCTTTCAATTTGGACTAGTCTAAAATTTTGTTGTTTGGTAAAGAGTTAGTACATTAGATGATGGAGATTCAGGAATATTGCTAAATTTCTGCAGTCTGATCTTTATCAGATATTTTTTGGATGAAATATACTTTGTCTGCAAACCTGGTATTTACTAAGCACAGCAAAACATGTGATACATTGTATATGAACAATTATTAGACAAATATAAAAGGTTTGGATAGATATTTTTCGGATGAAATATGCCAGATAAAGATTTAGCAGACATGATTAATGGGAGAATATTACATTCTAATGATTGAATATTAAAGTCAATTTATCAGACATACAATAATAACTCCGGCTTTTGATTGATTTGGGATTTTATTCAGCTGAATAGTGATAGTTTACCTTTATATCTAACAGTCAGTCCTGTGTTTTAATGATGTTGTGGAAGAAAATTTTTGAAAAACAAAATGTTTGTTACAAGAACTGGCTCCTTTTTCCACAATTTTTTCTCTCACAATGCTGGTTACCAGCATTTTCTCCTTTTCCCAGAAAGTTTTCAAAAGTCTTCTCCCACAGGGTCATTAAAACTCGGGATTGTGTGGTAATGGGCTAACTCGACCTTGAGAGAGAAAGTCTTTGAAAATGTGAATATCAGAATCAGAATTCTGGTTCTGTGTGAATATTACCAGTACCTTTTAATGTCGTAGAAATTTACCTTTGACACAGGAAATATCATTTTCACAGGCTGTGTAGATATTCTGGTCTGTTTTCTTGTTGAAGATATTAGTAATGAGAAAAGTCGTAATTCTCTGTTTTTATCTGTCATTGGCTCAGCACTATAATTTCAGTAATTTACACTTATATGGCCATTTCAACAGCGCCGTAATCACATGGAACTGTTTGTGATTCAAAATTTTGTCATCTTCCTCGCTTGCAGTCTTCAATCATTTTTACCAATTTTTTTTAGTTACATGGCACTGTATCAAACAGTATTTCAGTGACAAGACCCCTGGAATCTGAAGAACTCCATTTCCATAGATATTTTCTAATTTTTCTATGGAAAAGAGCAAGCAAAAGCAACAGTTACTGTCTTCTTACACAAACAACTTTGTGTGCAAACTATTTCTTTGGGGTGAAAGTTGTTGGGTGCACATTTAAAAGGGCAGATCTTACGATTTTGTAAAAATTACAAAACACTACTTTTCCAAAAACTATTGAAAGAAAGGCCAGATTATAAAAAATATTTGATTGAAAATCCATCCTCATATTATCAAAACAGGAAAATTCACAGAAAATAACCCTTTTGATACTATATTGTTCAAATGCTGTAAATAAATGAATCAAATAGGGACAGATTCAGTTATACTGCTCCGTAAGTAGACTTTGATCGCCGATCTCAAAAGCAGTGCATTTTTTTCCAAGGATATTTTGGATGATTCGAGCACCGCAAAAACTTGAGCATTTTGCTCGTACCTTTGGGACTTCGAATAATCAAGGTTTTACTGTATCAATTTATATTGACCTGCACTATATTTAGTCTGTTTCATCGATCTAATTGATGTACGGAATTCTAAGATTGTCCCTTTTCACGTGACAGCTCACAAATGTTAAGTGCAATGTCAGACACCTCTTCTCTGTTAATATGAACATTCCGATGGTTTTACAAAAACCTTAAAGAATATGGCTTTTGAAAATGTTGTTGGAAGAGTTGAAAGCACTTTTAACCAAAATGATCTACTTTTTGTCACCTTGATTTCTGTCATTTTTAAATTGCTATTGACAAATGCTCTCAATTTGGACAAGCTTTCAATTTTATAGTCTAATTTACTCTTTCCTTTCTGTGCACGACACAAAAAGGTTTGTGGACAGTGTAGATTAAGATAAGACTGCACAGATGTGCAGCCTGATCTCTGATCTGGACTGTCCACTGCCGTATTCTAGTGTATGAACAACATGGTTCTTTATCATGCAGTAAAAATGTATTGGTGGCCTTTGTAAAAGTGAGTTTTTCATTTAATAATGAAGAGTAAAGAGTTAATTTGGATTAGGGTAGAGAATTATGGATTATAAATCAATTAGAGTTGACATGGCAGTGTTTCCAAAACTGTCCCTGCCTGAATGTCAACCAGTACAGACCTGGACAAACAACAATAACCTGTAACACTTTATCAAATGACAAAATTTCAGTCATACTCAAATTGAAAGTATTTAAAGACTAAGGTAAAAATAAATCACAAAAGATGAGATTCTCTTTTGAAATAGTAGAAACATTGTTGGAAAAGGAGAAAATGCTGGTTACAAGCATTTTCTCCTTTTCCTACAATGTTTTCAAACTGTCTTTCTTAGGATTGTTAAAACTTGAGATTTTGTTTGAAAAGTTCAACCCAAAAGCCTGAACAAAAGATGTACATGTAGTATTTTAATGAAGGTTTCTGAACATTATTGCCAAGCCCTGGTAGCTCAGTTGATAGCATGCAGGACTTGAGAAGAAGGGGTCCAGGGCTGGATCCCAGGCTACGAACCCTGGCTTAGCCAATTTCTTACCTAGGATTGATGATAGTTACTGCGACTGGATTCATTCCTGGACCCAACGCTGACCATTTTTCAATGATGATCATGTGGGAAAGCAGCGAGTGGCTTGGAAAGAAAATTGTGCAGAGTATTGGTCAAAGAAACTCCAGGGATGCATGGATAGGTTCACTGGCCGCTGCGATTTAAACTGAAATAATGTTTAAAACAGCATTAAATTATTGCAATTTAATGTTAATTTTCACCAGCATATTTCACATTTTTTAAATCAGACGGCACATTCCTTGCTGTCTGATCCTGATCTGAACTATCTATATAGGTGCCAAAAAGATGTTTCTGTTACCCTTAGAATAAACTCCTAAAGAATAACTCTTTACAACCTAATCTTGGTCTTCACCAAATTCAAAGCATTAAATCCTTTAACAGATGACAAAATTTTAGTTACATACAAATTGAAAGCATTTGCTGACAACTATTTCGTTGTGGCTCAAATTGTGCAATTTTCCTTTGTTAGGCAGAAATCATTGAGGGAAATGGAGAAAATGCTGGTTAACAGCATTTTCTCTTTTTCTCATGATGTCTTCAAAAGGCTTCTTTCATAGGGTCGTTAAAAGTCAAAATTGTGTGGTAAAGTGTTAAAGAAAGCAAAATTTAGCATAGCTCAAATGATGAAGTTTATCTATGAAAGGGTAGAAAAGCTGGTGAGAAAGGAAGAAAAAATGCTATTTACCAATCAAACAATCCCATTGTGATACAAGTAGAAAATTTTGGTAAAAGATGCTGTCTACTTTTCCTACAATGGGTTTGTTTGTTAAGAAGCTTGGTCAATTACCCTTTATTTTAAGAGGTAGGGAGTGAGAGGTTAACCCATTACCATATAGTCCCTACTTTTGACGCCCCTGAGAAAGTAGCCTTTAGAAAACATTGTGGGAAAAGGAGAAAATGCTGGTAACCCTTCACAAAATAAATTTCAATTTTTCAGTCACTTTTATTTTGTCGTCTGCAAATGCTTTCAATCTGGACAAGTCTAAAATTTTGCCGTTTGGTAATGAGTTAATTGAACAGCAACTGAAACTTAATCCACCCACCCTCCTCTAACTATTGATTTCCTTCAGTAAAATAATAGCGGACCATAATGCATGCCTTTGTGTTTTTTGGCAGCACTATAATTGAAACATTAAGAATTTAAAAGCAGTATTTGCTTTCAAAATCCTTGTTGCCTGGTAATGATCCAACTAATCTCTTAACCACACAAAATTCCGACTCTTAACAACCCTGACAAAGTAACCTATAGAAAATATGGTGGGAAAAGGAGAAAATGCTGGTTACCAGCATTTTCTCCTTTTCCCACACTATTTTCTACCCTATGAAAGTCAGAAATCATCATACTACCAAGATTTTATAAGTTTTCCGCAGAAGTTTTGATTTTAGTCAAGTCCAAAAATTTGTCATTTGGTAAAGAGTTAATCTCTTTGTCGATACAAAAGTAAAACTGTTTGTGCTTTATTGTGCAATGCCAACGCTAACGCCTTTCCACACAATAGAGAGCTATAATGACTGGAGAAGAAAGTCGTTGAAAACATTCTAGGAGAAGAAGAAAATGCTGGTAGCCAGTATTTTCTTCTTTTGCCACAACGCTTTTTGCCCATTCTCAGACAACTTTTCCCACTTTAACCATATACAGTTTATCAGAAAATGCTTTGAATTTGGACCTGTCTAAAATTTTGATGTTTGGTAAGGTGTTAAAGCTACACAAAACTATTCTTTTTTGTACTCTAAATTTAACAAAAGTCTTTACCAATGTGGTAACTGATACTTGCTGGCAAAGATTGCTTGGAAATTAAGATAAAAATGTCTATTTTTGGTTTGATCCTATTTGGAAATTTTGGACTTGCCAAAATTTAAGGCAGGAGATAACAAAAGATTCAGTTTGGCCTAAATTACATTTCTCTCCGAAAGTGTGGAAAGCTTCTTGGGAAAAAGTAATACTGCTTATTTCTGGCATATTCTTCTTTTCTATAAATGTTTTCAAAAGGCTTTTTTGTATCTCAGGCTTGTAAAGAGGTTTGCCAGAAATGGTGTTGTACTGCTTTTATTATGAGATGATAATATTTATTGCCTTGTTCATATAGGAGAGAACAGAGAAATGGTGGTTTATGGTGATCAAGATTTATGTTATTGTTATTGCCTTACCTTCAAAGGAGACCTGTTCACCATGAGGAGATGAGCGATGTGTTTCCTTTGAGAGGTAGAGGTCAATAATTCTCATTATTGGGCCATCATTGATCAACTTTATACCTGTGAACTCTGTGCCAAAGTACAAAATTTTGGACCTTTCCAAATCCAAAGCATTTATAGGAGGCAACATAAATGTGGCTCCAATGGTGGAAATTGTGTTACCAGCATTTTCTGCTAACCCCACTTTGTTTTTGAAATGCTTGTGAAAAGCTTTTTTTTCACAAAGGCTCTAATAATCATCAGGTTACCATGAAGAGGGCCAAGTCAGAAATTTTCTAAACTGAATAAAGTTAGAGACTGAGTCTCTGTTGAAAGACTGCAAACTCAATCTACAGAAACTCAAAGAGATTTTACTGGCTTGGCTTAACAAGTAGATGGTTAAGATACCATATTAGACAGCACAGTCTGATCCTGACCTATACCATTAAAAATGTATCTGTTTTTTGCCAGGTTTACTTTCAAGCTGCTAAAAGGTTTTCACATGAAGTAAATGGTCAGAAAGTTTTGATTGATATTAGGGAAAATATGAAGAGTTGCTGATAAGCATTGATTTGTATAGAAGTAAATCATCAACCAAATTAACTTTTGCTGTGCTGCAGAACTAAATGGAATAAACCCTGTACCACACCCTGTACCAAGGAAAGGGCTTCAGGGAATCATATTGGTGTTCAGCATTATGTGCTTTTCCCACAGTGTTTTCTACCCATTCCACTGTTTGAATCATGTGTATTTATTTGTAGCTAGCTAATCTCTTGATCTTGAACAAATTCAAAATATTGTAATTTGGTTAATTGTTAACAATTTACCATGCAATCCCAACTTTTAACAACCATAAGAAGGAGGCCTTCTGAAAACATTGTGGGAAAAAGGAAAAAATGCTGGTAATCAGCATTTTCTCCTTTCCCACAATGTTTTCTTCTCATTCCACTAGAAATTTCAAATTTTCAATTACAGTACTTTTATTTTGTTGTCTGCAAATGCTTTCCATTTGAACCTGTCTAAAATTTTGTCATTTGGTAAAAGGTTAACCCTTTACCCCAAAAGGCATTACTATGGTATCTTAAATTGACCCTAAATAACAGCAAGGATGAAGACATTTCTTATGTGTATATGACACCTTTTGATAGCATAGAAAACATTGTGACAAAAGGTGAAATTGCTTGTCACAATTTTCCAAAGGTTCCTGCAAGCATTGCATAGAAATGAGTATCTATGGAGGTAAAGGGTTAAAAGCTTATGAGACCAATGAAACAAGATCAGAGTGCACAAACCATAAAGTCTGATCTTGGCTTACAGTGTTTCCCTTTTTTATGACATTGCAACATTGTGGCATTATTGAAATTTCAGTATCCTCATCTTTAGTGCCGATTGAAAACGTCCATCTCATTTCTGCAGCACTAAAAGAGCTTAACTCACTTAACAGTTAAAATTAATTCTCTCCAACACAATCCAGCATTTTAACAACTCTGAGAAAAAGAGCCTTTTTTTGGTGTTAGCCAGCATTTTTTCCCTTTTCCAACAGTGTTTTCTCCATTTTAAAAGCAAATCCAACAATGTTTCCAATAGCCTTCATTTCTTATGTGTTGCAGTTTGGTTGTTGGTACAGAGTTAAGCACTTGCAATTAATGTAGGACGTTTTGGCCAGGATATTTTGGCCACAAACAGTGTGGCCAGGGATGTTTTGGCAAGGTGAATATACAAAGTAGGACGTTTTGGCCAAATGTTAATTTTGTGAATTTTTGTCCCATAAAACATGGGCTTATACTCAATTAAGGACAAAACTTTATTTGATGATTGCTTTAATTGCTAATAATCATATCTCTTAATTAATAATGATTTAACAATATTTCTTAAAATTTCTAGTTGCAACAATTACTTTGAAATAAACAATAAAAAAATCTTTGTAGTTTGCTGTGGGAAGATTGCAAATGAAAGTCAAATTAAGTTTTGGCCAACAATTTTTTTTTAAAGCAATTAAGAATAGCAAGAAATGAACTGACTGTCCTTTTGTGCATAAAAAATCAATATTTAGAAGCAAAGAATACATTTATTGCACTTATCTGTGATAAAAAGCATATGGCCAAAACATCCTACTTTGTACATCTAGCTGGCCAAAAGTAAAACGTCCATGGCCAAAATATCTGTGGCCAAAACGTCCTGGCCAAAATGTCCACGGCCAAAACATCCTGCCCAAAATCTCCATGGCCAAAACGCCCTGGCCAAAATGTCCTGGCCAAAATGTCTGTGGCCAAAACGTCCTGGCCAAAATGTCTGTCCACCGCTTGCAACACAAGCTTGACTTTTGACAACCCTGGAAAACAAGGTTTTTGAAAACATTTTGGGAAAAGGAAAAAATGATGTCTTCCAACATACTCTTTTTCCCACAAAGTTTTGTATCGTAACAGACAAAAATCATTTTACAAACACTTGTCAACACTGTGGTTTGTGAATGCTTAACCCATTACCACACAATCCCTACTTTTGATGCCCCTGAGAAAAAAGCTTTTAGAAAACATTGTGGGATAAGGAGAAAATGCTGGTAACCAGCATTTTCTCCTTTTCCCACAATGTTTTCTACCCTTCACAAAACAAATTTCAAATTTTCAGTCACTTTTATTTTGTCGTCTGCAAATGCTTTCGATTTGGATAAGCCTAAAATATTGTCGTTTGGTAATGAGTTAACATTTGGTCCTGGCCAAAATTTCACTCTTTACCAAATGACTGTTTTTTTTTTTTAACTGGACCAAAATAAAATCATTCAAAGACCACAAGTCAAATTTAAGGAATCTGTAGACAACAAATTCAAATTGAAGCTCAAATGATTATTTCTGTCTTTGATAAGGTAGAAAACGTGGGAAATAAAGAGAATGCTGGTTAACAGGATTTTCTCCTTTCCTGCAATGTTTTCTATACCATTTCTGGCCAGGGTTATTAAACCATGGGACTGTGTGGTAAAAGGTTAAACAGAAGCTTATTTTATGGTTTTAAATGAGCCATAATAAGTTTTTTGTAATGCTTTGAGGAGTTCTGTTTCACACTCCTGTGAAATAAAATACCCTACAATGGGCAATAATGTATCACATAAATTTTCATTCACTCTTTACAGTATGACAAAATTTTGGACTGGTATGTGCTAGCTGAAAGTATTAGTAAACATAGAATCACTTTTAACACTCACCAATGATAATGATCAAATTTAGATTTGATAGGTTTGAAAACATGCTGGTTACAAGCATTTTCTCTATTTCCAACCATTTGTTCAAAAGCCCTTTTAACCCTTTACCACACAATCCTGATTTTTAACAAACCTGATAAAGAAGCCTTTTGAAAACATTTGGAAAAAGGAGAAAATGCTGGTAACCAGCATTTTCTCCTTTTCCCATAATGTTTTCTGCTCTTCCATAAAAAGAAATCATTTTTTGAGTCACATTCATTTTGTGGTCTGCAAATGCTTCCAAAATTGGATTAGTCTAAAATTTTGTTGTTTGGGAAAGATTTAACAGGGTCGTTAAATAACAGGATTTGGGGAAAGGTTATGAAAATGGTTTGGTATAGTTTTGCTGATTATGCAGCAATAAAACAATGAATGCTTTGTCTTTGATCAAGTATAAACCCAGAGACAAGTTGTGTGTGACTGTGTGTGTGTGTGGGGGGGGGGGGGGCCTGGGAGGAGATACTGGTAAAAGGTTGTCTTGCCGTTGAGGATATTTTATGTTCACTTCTGCTTCTACTATAGTTTTCAACAAACATGGCTTTACTATCATGTAAGCTTTCCAGGCTTGTACACATACAGCATTCATTTAGGACTGTCTACCTCAACAGAATATTTTACATTGATTGTGTAAGAAGTCTTCACAACTTACATTAATGGCTTTTGACAAATGTTTTCTGGAAACTTTAACCGGTACTTTAACCAGCCATGGTGTTGATAGTTGATCCTGCATATCAGGGGATTCTAACATACAACCTTTGGAGTGAGAGGCCCACACTCTGCCACTGCATCACTGTCTTCCACATAGTGGTTGGGGATAGATGGTGGGAGGGGGTATTCCTTGGCAATTGCATCAGTTTTAGTTGGTGCTAGTGTGTTTTTTTTTTTCGCATCTCTTAATAGAGACTACATGTTGATGGAGTTAATCTGTTTAAAATTGTACAGACCTTTTTCCTTCACCAATAACAACAGATATAAAAGTTCAGAACGAGTCTTTCCTGGACATAGACTTAGAAGATAACAAGTTCAAGAATGTCAAAGTGGTTGTAGTGACTGCGGACTGCAGTAAATCTGGGATTACCAATCCAGTCGACTTCATCGTTAATGAAGGGGAAGGTGAGTGTATAAAACCTTTCCAAAACAATCATAGGGTTTCAAGAGAAAGAATGATTGTGGAAATGTTTCAGAAAAAGCAGAAAATGCTGGTAACTTCATTTCCCACAATGTTTTTCATATGCTTAAAAAAAAAAAGTTTCATCATTCTTTTTAGTAACATTTCATCAGATTCTGTCACCTGCAGGGTTTTTTTTTTCAATTTGGACAAAGCTGAAGTTTGTCCTTTAGTAGAGAGAAGGTAAAAATATTCTAATTCATTTAAGTTGAAGAAGTTTCAGACTCCCAACAAGTTGAAAGCATTTGCAGATAGCATGTAAAATGTCACTCAGATTAATGGGATTCTTTTTTGAAAGGGTTATAAGAATTTTCTCCTTTTCCCACAATGTTTTCATAACGCTCCTTCCTCGGGGTCGTTAAAACCAGGGATTGTTTGGTAAAGGGTTAATTTGCTGCAAGGATTATGTGAGAAGGAGATAAAATTTTCTCCTTTTCCCATATTTTTTTTTCCAAAAGCTCTTCCACAAAGGTTGTTAAATCTCAGGATTATGTGGTTAAGGGATTATCATTTTCATAAAAACAACATATTTCTTTTTATTTATGACTTCATAACTCTCAACTGGGCATTGTAGAAGCGTGACTTTGAAAAGTTACAGCAAGGCTTGGTAAACATGCAAAGAACCCATAAAGATGATTTTATTATGTTTACCAGATAAGAGCATCTTATACTAGCGTAACTCTTTACCACATAATTCCAAATTTTTATAATCCTGAAGAAGTAGGCCTTTGAAAACATTGTGGTAAAAGAAGAAACTACCCTATCAGAGACAAAAAAAATCATTTGACCAACATTAGTTTTACTATGTTGTCCACAATGACGAGCAATTTCACCTTTTGCCACAATGTTTTCCAAAGGCTCCTAAAAGCTGTGTGTAGAAATGAGTATCTATGGAGTAAAGGGTTAACCAAATTTTGTCATTCGGTCAAATAAAAAAATTTTGAATCCTTATATTTCTATAAATGGAAAGCATTCAATTAATTGTTTACCACACAATCCCGATTTTTAACGACCCTGAGGAAGAAGTCCTTTGAAAACATTGTAGGAAAACGAGAAAATGCTGGTAACCAGCATTTTCTCCTTTTCCCACAACATTTCCTACCCTATCACATACAGAAATCGTCTGTTTAGCTACTTTCAATATGTTGTCTGCAAATGCTTTGAATTTGGTCTTGGCCTAAATTTTGTTGTTTGGTAAAGAGTTTACAGACAATAAACTTTGAATTGTGAGCTTAGTGATTCGATTTGTATCTAGAAAGGGAAGACAACTTTGTGGAAATAGGAATAAGTTATTCTTAGCATCATTTTTCTACTTTTTCAACAATGTTTTTAAGGCCTTCCTCAGGATTGTTAAATGACAGGGACAAAGGACAAGTCAAAAGTGACTCCAATGACGTAACTTATCCCTGAACAAATAGAAAATATTGCTACAAGACGATAAAATGCTGATCCATTTTATGTCCGTTTCTTATCCAGTGAATCAGCTTCTTGTCCGGCAATGTCGGATGATATCTGTTCTGTCAGGTAGGAAGTTTTGGGCATGTTCGAAATTTCCACCGGACAAAACGGACAGAGACGTGCAAATTACAGGCTTTGGATGCTTCTGACAATCTATAGCCTAGGCATGTCGCGTGACTGGTACGTTCCTCGTACTTTGGTATTCGGTACATTTCCGTTTATCGTACGTTGGAGGAATTTTTTTTTCTGGATCTCATGCTTTGCACTTCCGTTCCATCCGGTACAGTTCGTTATTTGTACGGTGATATACGTTTTTAGACTTTATTATCCAGTACATATCCAGTAAACGTGCGTTTTCTTCGTTGCATGTGTGGCACTCGTGCGGTCATGTGGCTTCCGATCCCGTGAGACTTGAGCAGCTGAGGAGATTAATTTTGTCACCGGATAACCAAATTTTGCATATTTTTATCCATTTTCCCCCATTACGTATCCGTAAGCCGGTCTGACCAAGCCTTAAATAATTCAGTAAACGTTACACAGTCACCCTTAATTTGTCATCTGCAGAATTAATGCTTTCAATGCTTTCAATTATGACAGGCTTGGAAATTTGTCATATGGTAAAGAGTTAATTGCTCATCAAAGGACAAAACTTTAGACTGATTAGACCCGCCCAAATTGAAAGCATGTGCAGACAATATCTTTATCACACAATCCTGACTTTTAACGACCCTGAGAGAGAAGCCTTTTGTAAACACTGTGGTGAAAGTAGAAAATGCTGGTAACCAGTGTTTTCTATCCTTCCCAAACCAAATTTCAATTTTTCGGTCACTTTTATTTTGTCGTCTGCAAACGCTTTCAATTTGGACCAGTCTAAAATTTTCTTGTGTGGTAAAGGGTTAAATATATGTGAAGTGATAAGACTAAATTTTGCTTAGAATGGAATTGATAGAGTCATCATGGGTTACCAGCATTTCTTCAGTTTACTTCAAAAACCTCGTAACTACAGCTTGTTTCAAGCTGTAGTTACCATGTTTTTGAGCAAACTGACAATTTTCTCCTTTCCCGTATTGCTTTAAAAAGCTTTCTTTCTCACGGTTATTAAAACTTGGAATTGTGTTGTAAAGTGCTAATACAATATTCCCCATGGAATAGTTAAAGAAATTATATGAAGTAATATAGTTTCAAAAAGCGCACCTGTTGATAACAGACAACATACATCATGCAGGTACATCAAGTAAATCTTCCTTATCACCTTCTTGGTGTCAGTTGACAACTTTATAAATCTACTATGTTTTATAAACTTATCTTTCCCCCACCCCCTGCAAGAAGAATAAAATAAATTTATTGCCTCATGGATTTGGTATCTTTTTTGTTTTTAGGAGGTAAAATTCAGTTAACTATCTTTGTCATAGAAACTGGCTGTATGTAAACTCTAAAAAAGTTTACACTGGTCCAGTTTCAAAGCAGTTGCAAGTGACAATCTGAAAGTAGCCAAAACCACATTTTCTTTGTACTTGATAGGTTTGAATACATTATGGGAACAGGAGAAAGTGCTCGTTACCAGCATTTTCTTCTTTTTCCTCAATGTTTTCAAACTCTCTTTGTAAGGGTCATAAAAAGTTGTCATCATGTGGTAAAGGGTTATCTTGTTCATTCACTGTTTAATATAAAGCAATTTTCTCCAATATATTTTCAAATTATGATCATTTTAACTCTTTGCTGAACAACAAATTTTTGGACAGAACCAAATTCAAACCATCAGCAGCCAACAATTTAAATCTTGGTAATATGAATAATGATTTCTGACTTTGATATTGTAGAAAATATTGTGGGAAAAGGAGAAAATGTGGGTTACCAGCACTTTCTCCTTTTCCCACATGTTTTCAGGTAAGACTGCATATTATGCAGGTTGACATTACTTTACACTCTGCAAAAAAAAAAAATCAACCATTATAACAAAAATCAAGAGAAGAGTTATTATTCAATTCATGTGGCATTTGAAAAGCAAAAAAGTGTAAATCATGCATGTCAAGCCAGCTATTTACATATTTCAACTTGGGGTCATTAAATCACCAACAAGAATCCTTTGATATAAGCCTTCCCATTCATTTTTAAGCATAAAGTATCTGCAATCAAATACTATCAATATGTTAGAATTGAATCCTAAGTAATCCTTTTCTGTTTGTAAGGGGATTTTTTTTCTTAAACAGTTTATGTTCTGCTTGCAGGAAAAAAGATTAGGGGTTCAACTGATTTAAAAGTACAGTTGTAAAAAAGGAGATAGAAACTTTGATAGAAAGATTATTTCTTAAATATTGCTCATAATTTATGGTAGAATTTGTCTTTGATAGGTTCTAAAACATTGATAGAGAGCAAAAAATATTACCAGCAGTTTCTTAGTTTTCCTCATTTTAAAAAAAAAAATACCAGTAGTCACACCTCAAGGCCATTAAAACACAGGACTGTTTGGTTGAGGGATCCTGTCAATAATAAAAGTTTCCAATACATTTTTGCCATGCATCAAAAAAGATAAATAACTTAAAGAATTCTGCAGATTCATATCCCCATCCTGTATCAATTAAAAAGCAATTTGTGTCAGCGTCACAGGATGAAAATGTAAATATTGATACCTGTATTGATTTTAGCTTAACCTCCTTCTTCCTGGCCCCAAAAAACACTTTGGAATGCATTCCGTTGGTCAGTTTTATGTTTTTTAACATTCATCTTAGTTATATCATGGTTGTAAGTGCTCCTTTCTGTGCATTTCTGGTGCTTTTTTAACCCTGTACCATACAATCCAAAGTTTAATGCTGCTTAGATCTTATCATATCAGTCAGTGCACCAACGCATGCGCTTTCTCACACAAGCACCGACACAACTTTCTTATCAAGTCACTGACTACTTTTCTCGCATCCATCAGCGGTGAGAGGTGAAAAATGGTGGGAAAGAAAGTTTGTCTCAACCAGGTAATGAACCACGACCACAAGGTCACTGGTCATAATGCTATTCAGAGAGCTACCTGGCAGGGTTGTCTATTACCCCCATCACATCAAACTTGTTCTCACTCCGTTCTGAAAATTTCTGTAGAACCAAATTACACTGTGCTCGGAGTGGATGTATAAGAAACCTTTTACTAACTGTTTACGAACTTAATGGACAGGTTAGGATGGAAAGGGGTGCCTAAGAACTTAGAGCCAACTCAAAATTTTTTGCCATCTATCCAATCCTGTTATTAGATGTAGTGACTGTACTCAAAACGAGATGGACATTCTACAAACGGAACTGCCATACTTGATCCTTGTAAAGACATGGTACAGTCTGGCATCAAATGGCAGTACATTTGCATTTTACCGAATAATATTACGCTTCCTGTCCCAACCGCAGCCCATTTTACACTTGACTTTTTAAGAAAGAGTTTGGTGAGACAAGGGCTTCTGGCATTATCAGGCCAAAGTACCACATTCTACCTTGACCGCAACCTGTTTTATGACTATGTTATGATGGGGTAGAAGGTTCTAAGAACTAGTTTGGTGAGACAGAGGCTTAACCCTTTACTCCATAGATACTCATTTCTACGCATTGCTTGTGGGAGACTTTTGAAAACATTGTGGCAAAAGGTGAAATTGCTCGTGACAAGCAATTTCACCTTTTGCCACAATGTTTTCTGTGCTATCAAAAGGCGTCGTATATACACATAAGAAACAGCTTCATCCTTGCTGTTATTTAGGGTCAGTTAGAGATACAACAGAAATGCCTTATGGGGTAAAGGGTTAAAGAATATTTATCTCAGAGAAAGGATTGAATAGTGTACATGTCCCAATGACTTGCATCGGTCATCAATAATAATGCTTAAATACTGCACAAATATTAACTTTGTAACTTCTTGCAGTTGATGACTTCGAAAAAATTGTGGGATAAGGAAAAAAATGTGAAGCTATCATTTCTTTTCCTACAGTGTGTCCTGTAACGGCTGAAAACTGATATATATTCCTTTCTTTCAAATGTTTTTGCCCTGTGCAAAGAATAAAGTAATAGGTCAAGGTAATTGATGGTTTTCAATGTTTGTTTTATGCTGTTTACCCGTTACCAAACAATCCCTGGTTTTATCACAACTTTGACGGAGAAGCCTTTGAAAATATTGTGTGAAAAGGAGAAAATGCAGGTTATCAGAAAAGCTCAGAGTGAGCTATTATGATAGTGCTGTGTTCCGGCGCCCGGCGTCAACTTTTACCTTGTGTACACTGTAGAGGCCACATTTTCAGTCCGATACTCATGAAACTTGGTCAGAATGTTTGCCTTGATGAAATCTCTGACAGGATTGAAAATGGGTCATGTTGGGTCAAAAACTAGGTCACTAGGTCAAATCTTAGAAAAACCTTGTGTACTCTCTAGAGGCCACATTTACAGTCCAAAACTCTTGAAAGTTGGTCAGAATGTTTGTCTTGATGATATCTTGAGTTTTGAAATGGTCATTTCAGGTCAAAAACTAGGTCACCAGGTCAAATGTTAGACAAACATTTTGTACGCTCTAGAGGCCATATTTTCTGGCGAAAACTCTTGAAAGATGGTCAGGATGTATGTTTTACGCTCGGTCTTACGGTTATGCAAGATTCAAAGGTCTTCCTGGAAATAGTTAGAAAGAGACAGTAGTGGTTGGTTCTACACAATCTTCTTTATTTCATGAATTGCAAGTACATAAATCAAATATACTAAATACAAATGAATGACATAATCTTATGAAAATAATGAGCTTTAACATCAAAGCAATAACAAAAGCTAACTTATGATAGGTAGGGAATAAACTCGCTAGCCTGTAAAAGGCACCAAAACCTGTTCTTTAAATATCTGAATGATTTAGTAAAAGGTAACTAATAGATAAGGAGGCATATTGACTTGATAGACAGTAATATTACATATAAACTTGTTCTCAATGTTTTCAATTCTGCCTTTTTAAAAAAACTATATGATTATTCTTATAGAATAATTATAATAACAACATCAGAACCATTTTTTAATACAAAACAACAGAACACATTTACTGTACACATTTTATAATCTTAAATTAAACCCTATAAGTAATCCCTTTACTATGTGATTAGAATATTTGAAGAAAAAATAATTTTCTTAACAACCAGTATCTATTTCAAATCTGACTCACAAGTGTTTTCAAAATCATGCATGGATAGCAAGGTTAACTGTCAACAATTTGTACAAATAAGGAAAATTGAAGTTTCAGTTCAGAGCAATTATTTCTTTTCCACATGTAATCCAACAATGTTTCCAAGATAATTACCATGAAAATAAGTAGAATTTATGATGCAAAGTTTCTTGTATGATCCTTAAATTTTAAAACAAAATACAAATTTTAATCAAATAGAATATCTGCAGAAAATACAGCAATATCAATTAAGTCAAAAAAAAAAATAAAAAATAATAATATATGTACATACCTGGAAATAGTTAGAAAGAGACAGTAGTGGTTGGTTCTACACAATCTTCTTTATTTCATGAATTGGTAGAAGTTAGTTTTCCAACCACATTTATACCCCTTCCACTAATCCCAGCTGAAAGCGTGTTTGTCACCTTTGATTGTCACCTTTGACATACCAGGGTGATTATTATAAAAACATTATCAGATTAATAAATTGATCACAAAAAGGCAAAATAACTTATTCCAATCTAAGCTTACTGTTGAAATGTAAGTGTGAATTCTTCAAATTCTGCATAATCAACCAAGGCTTTTAGACTGTCTGATCTCCTTTATAGAAAAATGGGGAAGAAAGAATAATTCTCTCCTTCACTGCAATATCAAATAAGTTGCTAAGCCTCTTAATCACCAAACCGGATGGCTGTCTTTTTTCCTCTAAGAAAATAGGCTTGAAACCCATGATACAATGCTTATAGTCTTAAAATAGTTGTCACTTTCAAAAAGAAGTAAGTAGATAAAGATCAGACATTATACAATATTATTTAAGAGTTACCTAATTTGTATAACCCTTAATCTATGGCATAATATCTTCCCCGGTCTTCAAAGACTTTGGTCCCCAAAGTTTAGTTTTCTGGTAAAACGCTTTTATGTGGGAACTGTTTAGTGATGCAAACACTAGAGATACAATGTATCAGAAAACACAAAATTATTGTGAAAATAATATATATATATAAAAAAGGAACTAGCTAATAGAAATATTATGTAAATTACGACAATAACT
The DNA here is from genome assembly GCA_943736015.1 of Tridacna crocea. Lineage (NCBI taxonomy): Eukaryota > Metazoa > Mollusca > Bivalvia > Cardiida > Cardiidae > Tridacna > Tridacna crocea. Next base: position 52,222,456 of record OX031063.1, read on the forward strand.
AATTATAATATACAAAAACAATGGGTAGTCTTGCCATGTACATGCTTATCCATCTTTATTTTGTAGTTACTGCATTGGGATCATCATACCATGATGTCGCTTATAAATGTAAACAAAGAAAGGCTGTCTGAGTATATGCTTGATATGGTAAGCTTGAAGTAAAGTAATATTTACAACAGAGTCAATCTCAATAATGTCACCAGTCAGGGTATTTCTAACAGCAAAACCTGGCCAGTCAATATGCAATTTTGAACTCAAACAAGCTTTTATTACATGCAAATCCGTAATATCATTAGGTACTTGAACATGACAATAGTCTGGACAAATGGGTAACATTAATATGTCTATAAGGACACATTGTTTTCCATTTGTGATTTCCAGACAAATGGAACAAGTAGTTGTGAACTTATAGTACTTCCAACCAACTATCAGTAAAAGTAGCACACTAACAACTAAAAGAATGAATATGATATGATCCCATGTGAACTCAAGCAGAAGAAGTTTACTGAAGATAGTTTCTTCACCTTCGAGCTCATCATTTTGTGTATATGTAAAAGATGGTATAGGGGTTACTGCTGCTTTAATATTACGAACTTGCTGTAGCAACACTACACTTGAAGCTAGTTTACGAAGCTTGAATATTGTGTGAATGAGAAGCACTGCCAATATGGCAGATGCACTCATACTAACTATAATTAAAATATCATTTGTTGATGGCCAATTTGATTCTATATCAATTTGTCCATCTAGTAGGGGTTCTACTAACGATTGAAAAACTTGAACAGTATTCTTTGCAGCTTCCGCCATTTTCTGTAAGCTTAAGTGTTGTTTTGAGTCAGCTGCTATGATATCTGACATTTTATGTTTATAAACTTTAAATTGTGGAAGCGTAACATTAACAGGTATGGATGACAAAGTGTCAGCAAGGATGTTGTTGGCAACCTGATCATCAAAGAAATGCTGTAATACAGCCAAATTTACAGGATGAACAATAGTTGTCACATTATCAGTATGTTTGCATGATCCCAGCCGTGGGGGTATATAATGTTGTGATGTGGAGACAGAACATTTACATGGCACATTTATAATACAAAAATCACATCCAGTTAACATGCTATGTGAATTTAAACAATTAAGCGATAGCAAAGGTGTTTTTTATAGTAATAGGACATTTGATTCCAGTTCTCTAATTTTAGGAGAAATGGAGTTTTCCAGAAACCTGAAGTCACATTGAGCTTTAGCCTGACTTTTGTCATTTCCAAAGATTGCAAGGATGCAAGATTTGGAGGTTACCGGCTTCAATATTAAGTTGAATGGACAATATTTGACTGTTTCACCTCTACAATAAGAGAATTCGAAATCGCTTCCTGCGAAATAAAACTGTTTGTCATGTGTTATGACAAAGTATTTTGGCAAGTCCAATAGCTGAGTTGCATGACTTGAAGAACTGTTCAGCGGTACTGGCATTGCAATGACGTGAAAGAAGTTTAGTGGGTCTTGATGAGATGAAATTGGTATTTTTATTGTAACATAGACCTTAGAGTTGTTCCTTGCAACAAGGAACTGACAATCTGAATATATGTGATTGATATTTCTAATATTTACATGAAATCCATGGAATTTTGTATTCAAAATTTCTTGTATATCCTGCATGGTGGAACTCATCACATGCTGTGGTATTAGCAAGGGAGATAACTTCCCATTCATGAGATCAGATACACCAAGCTTCAGCTCTTCCAATTGATGGCTTAGCCGAGCACTTGTTTGTATTTGACCTGTAAGGACAGACATTAGATACTCAAATGTCTCTTCCAAATTCAAAGCAGTGGTGTGCAGTTGTCTTTGGATGTATTTAATGGCTAGCATGTTATCCTGAATACCACTCATGAGGTTATCCATGCGAGAGTTAGCTGTGGATATAAATGAGCTCAGCTGCTGTTCTTGATGTACTAGTGACTTGGCCATATTATTTGTTATCCGACTAATTCTATTTATGTGGTTTGCTAGGACATTCACATCTTCCATTGTAGCCGTTCCAAACAAACCACGTGACAATTTGCCCACAAATGGTAGTAAAGAGCGTCTACTACGGGACTTTGGAAGGGATCCTTCCGGTATTAGTTCCTTAATGAATTGGACCGTAGTATTCAAATGTGAGGCAGTCTGTGATCGAATGCTATCAATTTGTGATATGACATGTCCTATCATTGCACATGTTACATTGTCTCTTTGACATTTTGGATTACGAATCATGTTGAGTTTAGGAGGTAAGTCAATAACAAATGTATGATACCAGAAATCAGTGGCTACAACAATTGGTTCTTTTGCTTGAAACACGACCCCATAGTTTAGTCTTTGAACCATTTGCTTGCTACTACAAGGAGAAGCAAAGTCAAGTAGAAGTAGGATTGCAAAAATCCATCCAACACTCCAGAATCCTGAAAGTAAGAAAAGAAGTTGTGAGTTCATGGGGTGAAAGAGAGAGACAACAAGAGAGGAGTTGTCCTTCACCACAAGAATCACTTTGAGAAAAGATAGAGGATAGATTGCCATGGACTTTAGGATTCAGAATGGTAGATTTTTTTACTCTCTACAAAGTTTTTACTCATTCTTGCAGAAGAATTTTGGGAGACACTTTCTTTTGCGTTTCATGCCGAACTTCGTGTAATGTTTCAAGTAAGTGTCGATTGCATACTTTGGAATATTTGCCTCTAGTTCCCATTCTCTAGTACCATCTGGCCACTGAATTCGGTATCTTTGCCGACCACCTTTTTTATTTGCTTTTATGATTCTAATATTACTCATATCTTTAGGATGCTCATGTCCTGTAATATTGTCCTCATGTGAGTCATTTGTACTGTTATTATTCTCAGTCTGATTTTCTTGGGATTTCTCATGGTTGTGAAATGGATTGTTATTGTCCAAAAGACCTTGAGCATTTTCATCCCTATCGACTGGCCTTTTGTTATATAATTTTAATCTAGTGGCATTTATAAGAGATCTCTTTATTTTATTGTTTTGAAGATCTTTAATTTTGTATGTGAAATTTGGTCCTATTTCGACAATTCTGAACGGACCTTCCCATTTGTCTGTTAGCTTTGCTGACATGCCCATAGGAACTTTGCCTTGTTTAATAAGAACAAGATCACCTATGCCGAAATCGGGGGCTTTTGCCTTTTGGTCATGCAATCTTTTAGACTTGACCTGTGCTTCCTCCAAATTTTTCTTGGCAGTGTCTTTCACTAATTTCAATTTCTCTAACAGATTTTCGAAATACTGCCTTACATTTGTATTTAAAGTAGGTTTTGGAAGCAATGAAGTGTCAATTGGTAAGTTCATTTCTCTTCCAAACATTAGCTGAAATGGACTAAAGCCTGATGTTTCTGTGCAGGGGGTTGATCTGAATGCCATCATAACACTAGGGAGAAAGGATGGCCAGTTTTCCTGATTTTTACTAATGTAAGCCCTAAGTGTCTGAATCAGTGTACTGTTAGCCCTTTCTACTGTTGCATTAGTCTGAGGATGGTAACTGCTTGTATGATGTCGTTTGACTTCAAACAGCTCACACAGTGCATTTACCAGCTTAGACATGAAATTTTTCCCACGGTCTGATACAATGGTTCTTGGAGCACCATATCTCGTGAAAATTTCATTGTAAAGTATCTCTGCAATTTCTTGAGCTTCCTGAGTTTTCAACGGGAAAGCTTCAGTCCACTTAGAAAAACTGTCAACAACTAACAGTACATACTGAAACCCCTGTTTTGATTTAGGAAGTGAGCATAGAATGTCTATGTGTAGGCGAGCAAATACATCTTCAACCGGCAGAGGACTTAATGGTACGGCTGGCCTATTTCGCTCTACTTTTACTCTTTGACATATATCACATGAGCTCACATAGTCATGAATATCTTGGTACATTTTTGGCCACCAGTATTTTTGCTTTATAGCTGCAAAAGTTCTCTTAACCCCGAAATGACCACCACCAGCTTTACAGTCATGATATGCTGTGAGAATTTCCTTGCGTTTACATTGTGGAACAGCTAATTGTAAGATCATGTTTTCTTCTTTTATAATGTTGTCAACTTTCTTGATTCGTGGAGTAAATATGTGATACAGGACATTATTTAGGAGAACATACTGATTTTCTGAAACTACAGATATTACATTGGCTTTTGCTTTGTCTTCAGGTAGTATACCTTTGTCTAGATATTTGATGATATCACTGAAATCAGGACACTTATTCTGTATTTCATATAATTCTTTGTTTGGCTCTAAATCACCATATCCTATCGAGTTTACACTAGGAGAATTTTTATATTCAAATGTTACTTCTGTATACAGTGACTGATTTTCATCGAAAGAATCAATTTCTGAGCTGTTTTCAGTATTTAAATTATTAACATTAGAAGAGTTAGGTTTATCAGACTCATTCTTCAGTTCAGGACTTGGGTTATTTTTGTTGGGAAGCCTGGTGTAATCAAGTCGAGATAATGCATCTGCATTTTGATGTTGTGTGCCTTTTCGGTGTTTTATAGTGAAATTGTAGCCTTGTAATTTTATACTCCATCTTGCCAAACGGCCTGTTGGTTCTTGCTTATTCATTAGCCATTGCAGAGCCGAATGGTCTGTGACAACCGTGAAGTGTTTATGAGTCAAGTAATGCTTAAAGGCTTCTACACCGCTGATCACAGCTAAGCATTCTAACTCAGTAACACTCCAGTTCTTCTCTTCCGGACGAAGAGCTCGACCTCCATAGCACACAACATACTCTCGACCACTTTCATCAACTTGCCCCAAAACATAACCCAAAGCCAACCCACTTGCATCAGTAGACAACTTGAATTCCTTATTCATGTCCGGAAATCTTAAAATTGGTGGGCTTATTAGAGCAGTTTTAAGTGTCTCAAATGCATTTTGGCAATCAGTAGACCAGTCTGATGAAGAAAATGATTTGTTAATCTCCTTCTTCAGCAGTGCATTTAAGGGTACTGCAATTTTTGCAAAGTCCTTAACGAAACGTCTATAATAATTACATAGACCTAAAAATCCTCGTAGCTCTTTTTGGGTTTTTGGAATTGGGAAGTTTTTAATTTTGTCTGTCTTAGCACTGTCTACAAGCACACCATTTTTTGTGACTGTATGACCTAAAAACATAACATGGTCTACACAGAATTCACATTTACTAGGTTTAAGAGTCAAATTAGCATCCCTTAATCTTTTGAAAACCTCATTTAAATGGCCCAAATGCTGCTGAAAGTTTGAACTGAATATTAAGATATCATCAATATAGCAGAGTACAAACTTCCAATTAAGACCTCTGAGCACCAGAGACATTAATGACTGAAATGACATTGGGCTGTTTCGAAGACCAAAAGGAAGCCGTGTGAACTCAAAGACACCTTCGTGTGTTACAAAAGCTGACTTGTGACTAGTGCTAGGATCTAAGGGTATTTGAAAGTATGCTGAGTTTAAGTCTAATGTTGTAAAGATTTTTGCTTTAGATTCGCCAATTGCATCAAAAACATCTTCCACACGGGGCAAAGGGTGTGAGATAGGAATAGTAACTTGATTAAGCTTCCTGTAGTCGACTGCAAATCTCCAAGAACCATCCTTTTTCTTGACGAGAACCACTGGTGAGTTCCACTCAGAGGTTGATCGCTTTATAAGATTTGCATCCAACATTTCATTTGTTTGCTTCTCAGTTTCAGCCTTTTTGATTGGATCTTGCCGGTAAAAGGGCATGTGTACTGGCTTTGCCCCAGGAAAAGTTTCAATTTTATGTGTAAGTTTGTCTGTTTTGCCTATTTCAGAGAGCTCAGTTGCAAAAAGATCTTTGTTTTTATTCAGAAATCTCCCTAAAATTTGTTTTTCAGTACTATTTATAGCACAATTATCAAGATTGAAATTTATGGTTTTCTCTTTTGAGTTATTGCCCTTTTTTGATGGAGCTGCAAAAGCACTACTGACATTTTCAGCCACATTTGAATCATTACTGTTGCCAAGTTGAAAGGTCTCTGACTCAATCAGATTGACTGTAGCAATAATTCTATTTGAAGGCAGAAATACTGAATTTGAAGTGGGGTTGACTAGCCGCATAACTCCTTTCCTTTGATTTAGGGTAATTAAACAGCGAGCTGCACTTAAATTAAGATTTTTAAGGTTTTGTGATGGTTCTAAAAGAATTGTTTTATTGTATAAATCCCCTGAAATTTTTACTGGAATGACGCTTTCTGAGTGAGCCGAGATTTCGACTGCCTTAGTATTTCGTGCATATCCGAATTTACTATCACTTATCAGACTGACAGAAACAGTTTTATCACACAGGGTCAGTACTTTCCTATGGAAGTCGATGTTAGCACCATAAGTTTTCATAAAATCTATTCCAAGAATAATAGGATGGTGTAAATGTTCCAAAACAATGAAATTTTGAGAAAAAGTAGCACTTCCAATTTTTAGACTCAACTCCACTTGGCCTGATACTTGATGCCTTTCACCACCAACACCTATTATTCGAGAAATTTTGGAGGGATTCAGTTGGAAATTTTGTTTAAATTTTTGAAGCATGGAACTTTGTATACAAGAGACACCAGCACCTGAGTCTATCAAGGCTTGGGTTCTCCTGCCACAAATTTCTACCAAAATTGTGTTGCGGTTAAGTGAGGTTGCGACATTAATTTCTTCCTTAGTTTCTGGCCTAAAATTGCTGCTAGAGCCCTTGTCTGGCATTTTCCTATCCATGAAAGTTTTACTCACAGGGATAGGGGCGCACCTTCATTGAGACTTATTCTGCATGTCACGTTTTCTTTTAAAGCATGTATCATAATAATGATTTGATTTCCCACAGTAACTACAAATTCTACCAGTAGCTGGACAAGTATCAAAAGAACGGCAAGACTTACCCTCACATCTGGTGCATGGGCGTTGATCTGTTCCGTGTCTTTCTGTGTCTCTACGGCGCCATGTCTGTGGGGGCTCCTGGTATGCCTTTGGTTCTGAAGTTGACCGCAAAGCCATGACCTCTGCAAGTTGGGCTGTGACACTCTCGATCACTCTTCTTGAGATAGCGTCGACTGACAGGGCTGATGCTGAGGCAGTAGAAGCCAAAGTCCTCTCTGCAAGTGTTGCCGCTATCCTCAGCTCCTCTAAAGTTTGCTTATTTTGGGGCATCACAATGTTCTTAATTTCATCAGTTAACCCTTTGAGTGCAATTGTAGTTATCAAACTATCAGGATATTGTTTCTTATTCACAACAGTCAATATTCTAGTGAAGTATGCAGCACAACTTTCACCTGGATGTTGATTTAGAGTGAGTAGAGCAAGATCACTGCTTACACCATCATTCCCATTGAATCTCTGTATGAGGCTGGCACACAGTCTGTCATAGGATGCCCTAGCTTCCTCATCAAGGGAGTTAAACCATGCGAGAGCGTGGTCCTTTAAAAAGAATGGTAGTACCTGTTTCTTCTTCTCGTCTCTAAAGTTGTGGGCATCAGCATAGTTGTTGAACCAGTTTAGCCATGTGTCTGCTCTCTCGCCAGGTGCACCATGGAAGGGAGGCATCGAAATGTTCAAAGACATAGTTAATGGCTCCTCACCTTCAGAATCCTGCTCACTTTCCTCTAGGTCGCTCAGATTGAGTCTGTCCTCGTAGGTTTCTCTATCTGCTGCAAATGCTCCTAAACTGCGTAACTTGTATGTTGAGTTGATAGGCTTTGACATGGATCTTTCCACCTTACTCCACCAGATTTTACGCTCGGTCTTACGGTTATGCAAGATTCAAAGGTCTTCCTGGAAATAGTTAGAAAGAGACAGTAGTGGTTGGTTCTACACAATCTTCTTTATTTCATGAATTGCAAGTACATAAATCAAATATACTAAATACAAATGAATGACATAATCTTATGAAAATAATGAGCTTTAACATCAAAGCAATAACAAAAGCTAACTTATGATAGGTAGGGAATAAACTCGCTAGCCTGTAAAAGGCACCAAAACCTGTTCTTTAAATATCTGAATGATTTAGTAAAAGGTAACTAATAGATAAGGAGGCATATTGACTTGATAGACAGTAATATTACATATAAACTTGTTCTCAATGTTTTCAATTCTGCCTTTTTAAAAAAACTATATGATTATTCTTATAGAATAATTATAATAACAACATCAGAACCATTTTTTAATACAAAACAACAGAACACATTTACTGTACACATTTTATAATCTTAAATTAAACCCTATAAGTAATCCCTTTACTATGTGATTAGAATATTTGAAGAAAAAATAATTTTCTTAACAACCAGTATCTATTTCAAATCTGACTCACAAGTGTTTTCAAAATCATGCATGGATAGCAAGGTTAACTGTCAACAATTTGTACAAATAAGGAAAATTGAAGTTTCAGTTCAGAGCAATTATTTCTTTTCCACATGTAATCCAACAATGTTTCCAAGATAATTACCATGAAAATAAGTAGAATTTATGATGCAAAGTTTCTTGTATGATCCTTAAATTTTAAAACAAAATACAAATTTTAATCAAATAGAATATCTGCAGAAAATACAGCAATATCAATTAAGTCAAAAAAAAAAATAAAAAATAATAATATATGTACATACCTGGAAATAGTTAGAAAGAGACAGTAGTGGTTGGTTCTACACAATCTTCTTTATTTCATGAATTGGTAGAAGTTAGTTTTCCAACCACATTTATACCCCTTCCACTAATCCCAGCTGAAAGCGTGTTTGTCACCTTTGATTGTCACCTTTGACATACCAGGGTGATTATTATAAAAACATTATCAGATTAATAAATTGATCACAAAAAGGCAAAATAACTTATTCCAATCTAAGCTTACTGTTGAAATGTAAGTGTGAATTCTTCAAATTCTGCATAATCAACCAAGGCTTTTAGACTGTCTGATCTCCTTTATAGAAAAATGGGGAAGAAAGAATAATTCTCTCCTTCACTGCAATATCAAATAAGTTGCTAAGCCTCTTAATCACCAAACCGGATGGCTGTCTTTTTTCCTCTAAGAAAATAGGCTTGAAACCCATGATACAATGCTTATAGTCTTAAAATAGTTGTCACTTTCAAAAAGAAGTAAGTAGATAAAGATCAGACATTATACAATATTATTTAAGAGTTACCTAATTTGTATAACCCTTAATCTATGGCATAATATATGTCTTAATGATATCTTCGGTGAGTTTGAAAATGGGTCATGTTGGGTCAAAAAACTAGGTTACCAGGTCAAATGTAAGAAAAACCTTGTATAAGCTCTGGATGCCACATTTTCAGTCCAACACTCTTGAAAATTGGTCAAAATGTTTGCCTTGATAATGTCTTGGATGAGTTTGAAGGTCATGTTGGGTCAAAAATTATGTCAATAGGTCAAATGTTATAAAAACCTTGTGTATGCTCTGGACACATTTTCAGTCTGACACTCTTGAAACTTGTTCATAATATTTGTCTTGGTAATACCTTGAATGAGTTTGAAAATGGGTCATGTGGAGTCAAAAACTATGTCACTGGGTCAAATATTAGAAAAACCTTGTGTATACTCTTAAAGGCCACATTTTCTGACTGATAGTCTTCAAACTTAGTCAGAATGTTTGTTTTGGTGATGTCTGAAAAGAGTTTGATTACGGGTAATTGTCGGGTCCAAAACTAGGTCGCTTAGTCATATCTTAGAAATACCTTTTGTACATTGCAGAGGCCACATTTTCAGTCCAATACTCATGAAACTTGGTCAGAATGTTTGTCTTATTGATATCTCAAAAGTCTTTGATAATGGGTAATATCTGATAAAAAACTAGGTCACTGGGAAACTAGATTGAAAATGGTTCATGTTTGGTCAATAGACTCAAGTGAGCGATTTCAGGGCCATTATGGCCCTCTTGCCTCCTTTTCCCACAATGTGTTCCACCCTATTAAGGAGAAAAATCATCATTTTAAGTGCTTTCAATTTGGTTGAGTTCAAAAATTTGTTGTTTGGTAAAGAGTTATGACAAACATTTGACTTTGCACTTCATCCTTGACCAAGCAAATGCTTTGGATAGGTCAAAAATGTTGCTGTGTGATAATGGATTAAGGGGTCAGATTTGCTGATGCTGAATACAGAAGCCTTTTAGAAAATTGTTGGAAAAGAAGAAAATGCTGGTAACCAGCATTTTCTCCCTTTTCCAACAATTGTCGTTACCCATTGAAGCTCCCACTTTCCCACAGTATTTTCATAAGGCTCCTTCCTGAGGGTCATTAAATGGTAGGAGTATGTGGTAAGAGGTTAACTGGCTGTTTTTCATTACATAAATGAGCAGCTCTGATTGTCCATTTCACAACCCAGATGTAAAAAAATCATAAAAGATGTATGAACAGTTTGTTTAAACTTATTGAATAAAAATAAAAATTAATTTTTCAGATATGAAGATTTTAAAATTTTCCTCACTTGGTGAGACGGATGAGACCAAGCTAGGAGAGATGATTGGTAATCATGGAGCTCTCTTGAAACAGGCTATGAAATGTAAGATGAAATTTTGTGTGCTCATTTTGATTTTTAGATGGCCTTTTTCAGAGGAAAATATAAAGGTATTGTCACAACCCTGTCGTTGTCAGCAGCCCTGTTTCTCGTACAAAAACTTTGACATTTTAAAATATCTCTGACACAACTTTAAACTTGGACAAGTTGGTAGCTATCAAAAGGGGAACCTGTACAACAAAGGCAGGTAACCATCACAGTATTTTGACACTGTAACATCCTTTTTTGTGCTGAATTTTTACTGAAAATCAAACAACTGCAGTGGGGGTTGACATCCACAAGCGGTGCTCTTGTTATACAGGCTTGAGCCTTCTAACTGTCAAATATTTACAAAACCATGCCAAGTTTTAATGACATTAGAGGTTTTAAAAATGTTTTTGGAAAACAAGAAATACCAGTAATGTTTTTGAACCTATCAAAGACAAATCTGAGTATCTGGGATATATCTGAACTGTCATCTGCAAACAGTTTAAACTTCGATGATTCTAGAATTTTTTGTCTTGAAGTATATCGTAAATTTCTCATGAAAAAGAATTCTGTGATGCTATTGTTTAGAAACAGTTAATTGTTTACCACACAGTTCCTAGTTTACAACAACCTTGAGAATGAAAGCTTTTGAAAACATTGTAGAAATAGGAGAAAATGCAGGTCACAAGCATTTTCTGTTTCTTCCACTTTGTCTTTAAACTTTTCAAAGATTAATCCAATCATTGAAACCATAATGGACGGGTCTAAATTTTGTCATCTGATTTAACCTCAGCCTAAAAGGAAGGGAATCTTTGCTAAACCAAAGAAGTTCTGCTCTATCTTGGGTCTTTTTGTTGCAGAACAGAGAAGCCTCTGTATTTCTGTTCCCTATTCTTATGTGTATGTAGCAACATACCTTGAATTTTCTGTTGTTTACTGACATCAAACTCTAAGGATTAACCCATTACCACACAGTTCCCACTTTTGACGACCCTGAGAAAGAAGCCTTTAGAAAACATTGCGGGAAAAGAAGAAAATGCTGGTAACCAGCATTTTGTCCTTTTCCCACAATGTTTTCTACTCTTCACAAAACATATTTCAAATTTTCAGTCACTTTTACTGTGTCGTCGATAACAGCTTTCGATTGGGACAAGTCTAAAATATTGTCTTTTTGTAAAGAGTTAACAGAGGTTCATTGTCTTTCAGTAAGCAAAGTCCAAGCTGTTGTGTATATGACCAGATCTGTCTATGAAGCCGAGAACGAGAATGTTGTGTCTCGTACTGTTGAGCAGATCAATCTGATACAGCAACGTAAATTTCCATACAGAGTTGTCCCCCCTGTGTTACCATTTACTGGGTATGAGATAGAGAAAGGGATTGGGATTTGTGGAAAGTTTATTAAATTTCCTGCAACTGATAAACATAGTGGATGTTTTGTTGCAGTTTTAACAAGGGAGGTAAGTTATCGTTACAAATGAGCTCACCTAGCCCACATATTGTTTGACTTGTTTACGATGAAAGCATTTGCAGACAACTAAGTAGATGTGTTGATGAGATTTATCTGTGAACATATGAAATATATTGTTGTAACTACCATTTTTTTTATGCCTTCCTTCCGCTGGTTGTTACCATACAAGTATAATTTTTATACCACAACAAAATGAATGTTTTTGGGGGTATACTGGAATCAGCCTCTCTGTCTGTGTGTCTGTCAATGTGTCCATCTGTGTACAAAATACTAGTAATTGCCTGTTTCTGTCAAAGCGCTGGTGGGGGTATTAAGTCACGTTCAGTAACAGTTCTAATTTTGTCCTGCAGGAAAATCTTCTAAGAGAAAACTTTCAAGGAAAGGGATGTATTGTCACCAGGAATTGCTCTTTTTCCTGCATTGTTTTTCACTTTCTATCGACTCGGGCAATTGTACGTTTTATTTCATGTTTGTTATTCGGTGATTTACGCTGTTTCCAATATTATTTTCATTTTATCATGGCATACAAGCACATTCTGCGCTTTCTTCAACAAGCACCTTCCAAGTAACTTGCTGCGTTGCTGCATAAACATCATAAAAACCATATGCAGTGTTGACAGAGTAATAAATCCATTACAATAACCATTCCTTAGAAAGAAGGTTGGATGCGCACTGGCTACCCCAAAATTACTAGCCTCATAATTATGTCACTGCCTTCGTAGAGTGCACAGCAAATTAAACATCAGGCTATTAAGTGAGACCCAAAGACCTTTTGTGGACAATGTTGATCAAGATCATACTGCACAGAACTTGCATTCTGATCTTAAAAGATGCCTTTTTCCTCTGGGCCATTAAAACCTAAGATTATTCTGTGAAAGATCAGTTTTATAACTTTTGTATATTTCTAGCCTGAGGATGTGAAAGAATTAAACAGGGATATTTTAGCCCGAGCCCAGGCTCGCGGTTTGCTGGGTGGTAAGAAGAAACAGAAAAAGCAGCAAGTTGTTCCACCCATTCAACAGAATGGAGATGTTGAACATGAGGAGAAGGATGATGAAAAGTTGCTAGAAAAGCGTGTTAAAAGAGCCCCAAGAAGGTTACGCTCCCCCGGGAATGTTCCAAAGCCCCTACCTGCCTACACAAAACCATCAGCCACAAGTATTGTACGCTCTCAGATTTACTCTTCACCGAAATCCGTCCAAAGAGCTACCAAATCAACACCAACACTAGGAGTCAAGACATCAGCCCTACGAGTTCGTCCACTAGCAGAACCTATGGAAAGGAAAGAAAAGAAGCCAATAGTTTCGGAGCATGTTAAAGTAGTGAAGCATCCAGCGCCTTTCAGGTGAATATACAAAGACCAACTGCCTGTTTCCATCTTGTATTTTAATCTTCACTGTAAACTGCAATAGAGCTTTTTGTTCTGATTTGTGTATTCACCAGAGTCTGTACTCTCCACTGTAGTTAAGGGAAAGCAGCTTTTGTATAATATCACCAGAGAGCAAATGAGCTTTAAGCTGTTAGCTTTACTTTTAGTATTTGAATTTATGCCAAAAGGAGCTCTTCTTACATATTCATAGATCTGTATTTTAGTAAACATAACTGTTTTGATTTAACTGAAACTTAAAAAACTTAAACATAAATTATGGAACTACCCTGTAATTTATTAATGAGTATAAGAAAAATTGAAGTGTTTGCAGTGTAAAGGTTATTTTGAATTAACTGAATACCTGTAACTTACAAGACATTAGGCAGTGCATGTTATCCTTTTCCCACAATGTTTTGAAAGGCCTTTTTCTATAGGGTCATTAAATTTTGGAATTGTGTTGTAAAGGACTAAGACAACCAAATAGCCTCTTTTTGTCCATTTTGTTCTTTGAAATTGATGAGCTTGTAGGATTTCAGGATTTTCTGAAAATTGTCACATACAGGTGTCTGAAAAAGAAATACAGATTCCGTCTTGAATCTGTATGATTTATTTTGCTGTTATTAAATGTTTTATGCAATATGTAATTACATGTATTAGCACTATTATTCTAGTCAAGTTGTGTAAAGAGAATTTGCTTTATTAATTTATAAGTAAAATAATTACAGTATTCTAAGCTTTAGGGTAGGTGCTGATTGATATTTCTAACAAGTGTAAGTTTTATAAATAGCTTTTAGCTAACTTACATGTAAGTGTTCATAGCATATTTAAGGAGATAAAAACAAAACATGGATGAAAATTGCTTGATAATAAAAAGGGACAAATAACCTTTATAGATTAACCCTTTACCACACAATGACGACTTTTAACGTCCCTGAGGAAGAAAACTTTCGAAAAGATTGTGGGAAAAGAAAATGCTGGTTTTCCACAAAGTTTTTTTTCCCTATCAAAGCAAAATTGCACCATCTAAACCACTTTGACATTGTTGTCTGCATATGCATTCTATTTTGATTCGTCTAAAATTTTGCTGTGTGGTAATGGGTTAAGATTAGGTTGAACAGAATTTTTCTTAAATCTTTGCTGTCAAATATTTTATGAGAAATTTTAGCCAAAACATCCCGACTGTTTGAACTATCTCACTCTTGAAACTGACTTCATATCTGGTTTTGTTTTAAAATTGACATAGAAAGGGTCAGTTGTTATATACAAAGTTAGTCTCATGTACATATTTTGATCTCATTACCAACATCCTGAGATAGTTTTCTCTACAGGTCATGCCATTTCACTAATATGATATTATACTTCATTTGCATCAATATAGAATTAAAAAATATCATGCTTTTTTGCTATGATAGCTTATTCAGACTTTTTGCTTAAACATAATTATGTATGATAATATGGTATTCTTTTATAAAAATAAATTACTGCTGAGTATAATAGGATGATGGAGAGTACAGACAGTATTATAAAATATGATTTTGTTAATTGCATGTACAGAGATATCACAAAATGCTTGTTTAACCCTTTCCCAAACAACAAATTTCAGACTTTTCCAAACTGAAAGAGTTTACAGACAACAATTTTAAATTTGATGAAAATGGTAGAAAGTTCTCATAAAGGGTAGAAAATACTGTGGGAAAAGGAGAAATTGCTCGTTATGAGCAATTTCTCCTTTTCCCACAGTGTTTTCAAAGGACTTGTACTGCAGACACGTAAAAACCAGGGCTTGTTTGGGAAAGGGTTACGTTGTTAGCCAGATTGTGTAAGGAGACAGAAAATGAATAGGGGTGAAGAATATTCTTTTACATGTTCATATTCAAATGAGTCTTATCCAGGTCCACTCTGTCTGCAAAAGCTTCTAATACTACTCAATGTGAAATTATATTCTTAGATCTTCACCAGTTGATAGAATGTGAGACTCATCTACATGGAAAGCTTCTGCAGGTGACAAATGTGCCTCAACAGTTAACTGGTTTTGTCTGCCAAAGGGCTGAAATTTTGAAGGGAGAAGGGGAGAATGCTTCTTCTGCAGCATTTTTTTTCATTTTCTGCATTGTCTACAAAGGCTTTTTGTCTTAAGATCTAGAAAACAAAGCATTATTTGGCCTGAAACATGTGAAAAGGGGCAGTCACATATTTGCATAAAGTGCACAGGCCGATCCAAGATGGCACTTTATGCAAATGTTGGAATGCCCCTTTTCAGTTGCTGCAGGCCATTAAATAAACAGTTTAAAAGGAAACATGGGAGGATTAGCATTAAATGATATTGAAAAGGTAGAAAAAGGTTTTGGATAGAATAACCTCAAAGATTTTGCTTGTCTATGAGTTTTAAGAAAGACATCTTGAGCTTATTGTGAAAAACACAAAATGCATATTTTGTAAGAATTAAGTCTTTACCACACAGTCCCAACTTTTAGGCTCTGAGAAAAAAAGCCTTTGAAAACATTACTGGAAAAGGAGAAAATGCTGGTAACCAGCTTTTTCTCCTTTTCCCACAGTGTTTTCTATCCAATCCATATCAAATTTCAGTTTTTGATTCACATTTGTTTTGTTACCTGCAAATGCTTTCAATTTGGACTACGGTAGTCCAAATTTTGTTGTTTGGTGAAGACTTAAGGACTTAGTGATGCATCATTGTATATAGATTGTATGTCTGGCTTTCAACTGTATCTGGGTTCATATTTACCAGCTATTCTGTGTATAGCAAATAAGTGTTGCTCTGGAAAAAGAGGGTTTAATGTATCGATCATAATGTTTTTTAGATAATATACCAATTAAGTTGTTGGATTGTAAAAGCTACTGAGTCATGAGGTAGACTGGTCCTTTGACATGCAGAAAATTATTCATCAGTATTGAAAAGTTCAGACTGAGTCGACTGATGTGGGTTCATACCATTTGCAGATGCATTAAACTCCTTTTTCATAGAGTATAACTCCATATACATATATCATGTTGTAGATCTAAATGTTATGATAAGTCAACTGATTGGTTGCCCAGAAATTTCCTCTGAGCCAATCAGATGCTTTGTCTACTAATCTATAATGAGAATTTGATTCAAAATGACTGGTAAGTACACACCCTTTCTGTGTATTGCAAAAATTCAGAACGTGTTACCATGTACCTTAATCAATCCAGTCTATTACCACACTGAGTCATGAGCTCTTGCATTGTTCATGTTGACAGTTTTGGAAAACATTATGGGAAAAGAACCTACTGCTTGTTACTCTGATGTTCTTTTCCCTCAGTATTTTCCATACAATACAAAATAAAACATACTGGCAAATGTTTCTGCTGTGAATAACTGGCAGAAGGTGTTTGTTTTATACAAAATTAAGACTATATGGCAATAGATTGGACAATTTCACCTTTGACTCTTTACTATATGACCAGATTTTGGTCTTTTTGAGAGCACTTGCATATAACAAATTAGAATAGCTGAAATTATTTTTCCTTTGAAGTGATAGAAAACACTGTTGAAAAAGCAGAAATAATGGTTACCAGCATTTTTTTTTTTTTTTCCACAATGTTTTTTGAAGCCCTCAAGATCAATGTTTGGTAAAGAGTTAAATCATTGTAACCCATACCCCATATTTTGATTTGCATCCACCAAATGTCAAGAATCACTGAGAAAACATACACCTTTTCAGCTTATATTTGTTAAATTAACATTATTCATACATAGTCACACATATTACTAAACATATAGTGCCACTATGTAAGACAGCCCTTGTTATATTCATTGTTAGAATTGTCATCTATTTAGAAGAGTTCTTAAGCTGTCTTTTGGATAAAAATGGTGTTCAAAATTAACTACTTTTGTTGAAATATTTTTCCAATCATAACTAAACCTTCTGAGTGATAAATAAAACCGTAAGAAATTTTTAATCTTTAAACAAGACCCAAAAAATATTTGATTTCCAGGTTGCTTCTGTTCCAGACTGTTTCAGCAAAGTGGTCTCTGTAGATCAGAGATCAGACTGCATGTATTGTGAAGTCTCATCTCTGATTTGCACTGGCTGCAAATACAACTAGAGCTATCACAAAACCCCCACCCCCACCCACCAGCTCCTTTCACAAAAACAGGTGACTCTTTGTCATGGAATGGTTAAGTAGAAAAGTAAGAGTTGAAAATAGTTCAAAGGGAGATAATTCTGCAACATCGCAGAAGGGTCCTGAAATTGCACATGCACAACTTCAGATATATAGGAACACTTGAGTTCAGTACCTTAAAGAGTGTTGGAGTATTTCGCTGGACAAATTTGTGTCTACAGACAGACAGTAAGCCATGGTGATTCTAGTATGCCTCCTCCACTTCATTTTGGAGGGTATAACTATAGTTGTGAAAGGCAGCTTAAAGGACAGTTCTGAACTTGTTGGTGAGGGATTTAATGGGAGTTGTTTATACAACTTGAGCATGATCCCTTCTAAAACACAAGATGTATGTTATAACTATGTAAAATAGAAATTGAAATCTTTGTTAAAAGTATGTTGATAAGACAGATGTCCCTAAGCTAACAATATTTTGTATCTAATACACTAGAGTGTTTTCAACATTACTAGGTATCTATTTTTGCATAGTTTTAAGTGATTATTTTGATACATAGTGCTAAATAACGTGCCTTGGAAGATAATTAATTTTAATTCATATGTGCTGCATTTTAAATTGTTTAATTAAAAGTAATTTAGATGTAAATGTAAACTTGTAAAAGATGTTCAGTTTCAAGATACTTTTGTCAATGTTCAGTGGTATGATTCATACAATGAAGTCTACTCTGTTTTTCTATGATTTTCCATTTTCTGTTTTGTGTTCATATTTAAATTTGACATGGAGTCAAATGGATGCATGTATACAAAAATTTGACCGTAGGGTATTACATGACTGAAAATATATATCTTGGTTAATTTTGAAAGAAAAATAAACTCAAATGATACATTTTTATGTATCAGGCTACAGATTATGTCAAGTCAATTTTTAATTGGCCCTTTCCTCAAAATCAGTTGAATTGAAACACTGTTAAGGTCCGCATTTTCTACAAGAGAACTTCAAAGTGTCGTCACTGTACAAAACAAAAGCATTTCCAAGAAATCAACGTAAGATGGTACGGAATAATACCATAAATATATCAATAATTGAATGTTAATGCAGGTCATCCATTTCTTGTCATTGCATTTTGTCATGTAACAGCTTTTCATTCAAAGGCTGCTATGTTGAGAAAGACTGACATAAACTCCTATACCACACAATGCAAAGTTGAGGCCTTTGGAAAACATTGTGAAGAAAGGAGAAAATGCTGTTGAGCTGAATTTTCACCCTCTTTTCACAATGTCCTGCACCCTGACTAAAACTAAAATCATCATTTAAGATTCCTTTAATTTGCTGTCTGCAAATGTTTTATATTTGAACCAGTCTAATTTTTGTGGGAAAGAGTTCAAACTGTCATCAAAGTAAAGATCTAAATGTTATGCAATTCAGTCATCAAAGCAAAGATCCAAATGTTTCGCAATTCAGTCATCAAAAGCAAAGATACAAATTTTTGCAATTCAGTCATCAAAAGCAAAGATTCAATTTTTTTGCAATTCAGTCATCAAAGGTAAAGATCCAAATTTTTTTTTGCAATTTAGTCATCAAAAGCAAAGATCCAAATTTTTTACAATTCACTCATCAAAGGCAAAGATACATTTTTTTTGCAATTTAGTCATCAAAAGCAAAGATCCAAATTTCTTGCAATTCAGTTATCAAAAGCAAAGACCCATATTTTTTTGCAATTCAGTCATCAAAAGCAAAGATCCACATTTTTTGCAATTCAGTCATCAAAAGCAAAGATTAAAAATTTTTGCAATTCAGTCATCAAAAGCAAAGATCCAAATTTTTTGCTATATGGAAGATAACCCATGGAAGTAGTAAACCCTACTGTGATGTGTTTGTTCAATAATTTACCCAAAAAGTAACACCAAACTTTCAATAAAATATGAAAAAATTTACATCACTTCCATAATGCTTTACTAAACTATCCCTGGTTTTTACAATCCTGAGATAGAGGCCCTTTGAACACATTGTAGAGAAAGGAGAAAATGCTTGTAACCAGCATTTTGTCCTTTTTCCACAATGTTTTCTATCCTGCTGCAAACAAATTTCAATTTTGAGTTATGTTTATCGTCTTCAAGTGCTTTCAGTTTGGACCAGTCTAAGATTTTACCATTTGGTAAAGAGTTGCATACTATTATGCTTATTCTAACCTTGTTGCTTTTCACTGACATATCTTAACCTATCTAACAGTAATACATATCAATAACCTGTATAATACCAATATTACATAAATGTACAATAATGTATAACCATCTTTACTTGTGAACATTTCAATATGTGTGTCATGCTCTGCATCTCTATAATACATTATATCAGTCTAAAAACCTGGGGAATCATAAGGTGGAATTGTTCTTCGACTGGCGGAAAACTTACTGATGGTAAAAAGCTTTGACCCAGGAAAGCATCTGTAGAGTTTGCAGGCTGACCTAGGCTACGACCTTTTGCATTGAACTGTCGTTTCCCTGAGCATGACTAAATTACCTTGGTTATAAACTCATAAACTAAGCCAAAAGACTTTTTTTTATATACATGTAATTGATTACTTTCAAGCAGTATTAAGATCATGCACTATTTTTACAAAGAAGCAGAACTGAAGTGATTATCTAAAGCAATTCTGGATATTCCGATTAGTGAGCACTTAACACCAGTTTTATTGGTGACATACCTCTTTAAGCAGTTGCATTTGGTGTGTGTCTCTCTGTGACAGCCAAGCCACATATTTTTTTGTCAGTGCTTGGATTGGGGACAAAACTATATAATTGTTGTTTCAGCAATAATATAACAAAGTTTCTTTGAAGAAACTTTTCATTCCAGTGGTTAGCATGTTACAAGTTTTATTTTCTTAGTTCTTGTCTCTCTATTAACATTCAGAATTTCTTTTTAACACAGGGGCTGATTCTCGGAACAACTTTATACCTCTGAAACTTCACACAGCTCTCCTACTGCCTGAGAAATGACTTCTCTAAACTGTTTAAGTACTTTCCTAATCCCTTCCTGAATCACAAATCTTAGAGCCTTACAAAGTGAAAAAACCTACAGATAAAAAATCCAAACTTGGTACAAAGGAGGGTTGAGAAGATTGCAGGTATAGGAGGATTTGCTTTCTATAAGCGATTTCTACTCCTCACACAATGTTTTCATTTGGACTTCTTTGTAAAATAATTGAAATTGTTTGGGAAGGATTATTTAGTCTTTACTGTAGCAAATGTCCATGATATTCCTACATTATCTTTTACTGAGAGTAGATACTTTTTTACCCTGTTAGAATCTATTTCATTGTTCTAGAATTTACAGAGTGAAACATGAAAAAATTAGAAAAGATATTGGCGAACAAAAAACAGATGTAGAGAATGGAATGAATGGGACATCTTAGTTTTAGATCAGACTGCAAAGAAAGTGCTGTCTGATCCTGAATCTTTGATGTTTGTTACTGATCCCGAAATAATTGAAATGTGTCTTGTGGTGGAATTGTATTTTTATCCATTGAAAATAGCTAATTAAATTTTAATCATTGATAAATATTTTTCACAAGTACAGTCATAATATACAACTACCGTAATTTGCTTAAATTTTGGGACAGTAAAAAATAATTAATTTTTTTGGCGTCCCAATACTTTGGTATATAAAAAATAATTATTTTATCAGCTGTCCCAAAACTTATGGTCAAACAAGACTATCTGTCATACTGAAAGTCACTCGTCGCTAACCCGTCGAATATTGCCGACGTTGAAATATTGGGACGTCACTGATGTCAGGTTTGTAGGATAATCTATTTTTAGACAGATTGGAATTCCACCGATTAATTTGAGCATTAAGAGTTTAAAACTTCGCTTTTTCTCATTATTTTTGTTGATTGTTAACTTGTCACTCATTATATTCTGCGTCTTTGGATCGCAATGAAGATGTTATTGCGCGTTTGTAGATAAATTCACAACATATCTTACCTCCTTACATGTACGTGAGGTGACGTTAATTCCACTCTGACAAGTACCTACTCGGTCCGATCTCAAATTTGATTGGTTCGTCGATCTTCGATCGATAAACCTTGGGTAGAACTGTGTACCTTGATTTCTATTTATAAACATTGAACTCGATTGACCATGAATTACACGCGTGTCAACTCTATCAACTTCGGATGTACACACGTTCATGCGTTATGGATCTTGGATAGAAGTTTATCACAACCTTTTTACACTTACGCCGGATTTCTTTTTGATTTAGGATTTGAATTAGACTGTCAGGTGATTGATTTTTTGTCTTGAATCGGGTAACTCCCATTGAAATCGTGAGGGTTGGGAAACATGCTTACGACGTTACATGTGGAGAAATTAAACTACGCGAAAGCCGAAATAAATATTTGCAAACAGACGTTTTCATACGGATTGAAAGATTTTCTTTTTCTCTAAATAGATATTCACTGTCCCAATTCTTTGGAACAAAAAATTAAAGATCTGGCTTCGCAATTTTTAGTATGTCCCAAATCTTTGGGTCATGAAAAATAATTATTTTCAAGATTTTTGATGGTGTCCCAATTTTTTGGGTGTCCCAAAACATACGCAAATTACGGTACTTCTAATAAGCAACACCTTTGTGCAGAACATTTTTTTGTGTTTGAACCTCTCTGATTATTTTTGTTGTTGTTGTTGTTTTGTAGCAAAACCTTTCCTGCAAGGTGATGCCCTGAAAAAGTATGATTTCATGCTTTCCTATCTATACAAATCAACCTAGCTTTTTGTTGGAGTCAACTGTTAGAACGCAGCAGACATATTTGGCTTGCTGATCTGAGATCTACCCACTTTAACACTTGTAGTGCTGAACTGCTGCATTCAATTGCTTTAGCCGACAGTGTAGACCAGATCTTGATCTGTAATGTCTGCCTCTCATCCAGATATTCAGATTTAATTGTTTAATTCTTTACCAAACAACAAATTCATAGACTGGCCCAAATTGAAAGAATTTGCAGATGACAAAATAAATGTGACTAAAATCAAAATTTGATTTGGAAAGGATAGAAAACATTGTGGGAAAAAGAGAAAATGCTGATTACCAGAATTTTCTCTTTTTTCCACAATGTTTTCAAAAGGCTTTTACATCAGGGTCATCAAAAGTCGTCATTGTGTGGTAAAGGGTTAAAAGACAATAAAATTTTAGACTCGTCCAAATTGAGAGTTTCAGCAAACTACAATTTCAATATAGGTCTATTGGTGCAATTTTTCTTTACTTGAGTAGAAAACGTTGGAAAGGGAGAAAATACTGATTACCAGCATTTGCTACTTTTCCCACAATGTTTTTTAAAAAGGCTTCTTTCCAAGAATCGTTGAAAGGCGGCATTGAGCAATAAAGTGTTAAAACAAGTGAAATTATAACACTGCATCTTTAGAATTGACTGAGAATTGGATATCCACTATTTAGCGCTACATGGGCAAATATGCAGATATTCTTGTCATATGTCTTGAAGTTGCAACTTGCATGTCAGGTCATCTGACTGAAAATATGTTCCTCTCAGTAGTCTAACAGTTTACCCTACCTGAAAATATCAACTAAGCATTTATTCATTGTACCCTTTCCTTGAAAAAAATTAGTCCAGTATTTTCTTAAATATATCATTCCAGTATTTCCTTTAATATATGTACTTCATTCAAGCCTTTATATGTACCAATCATCTGAAAATAAGACCAATTACTTATATTCAATTTAATTGCATTCCTGAAAGCATGTACCAATAAACTCCCAAATCTAAAGTATTCATCCATCTTTTTTATGACTTTTTTCCTTATATCCTCAACCTAGCATTTATAAAAAGTTCTGTCTGAAACATCAATTCACACCATTAGTTTAGCCATAAAGACTCATTTATTGCACAAGTCTTTTCCAGCAATCTAGTATATGTATGAAAAATTCAGTCCACATTTTTCAGAATCTCTGAATGAGTTCTGATCATAAAAGTGTTATGTTAATATGGGACTTGAGTATACATAATGAACAAAAATTGCTGATTTTCAAACATTCTGTTCTATATGGGTTTTTTTTTTTCTTAACATTTCCTGGCAAAAAAAAACAAAAAAAAGCCTGATACAAAATACACTTTTATTACAAAAACATTTTCTTTTACTGATTTTTCCCTCCATAGTTTTCTCAATTTCTCTTTCACTGCTTAAATAAATTGTTGATCTACTCTGGTTGCATGTGATCATCCTCACAGACAGAAATTTTACCTCTTTACTATTGCTGGTCTTCAAGAGAATGTACTTTGCTTTTGCATGATTTTTTTTGTTGTTGTTGTTTGTATTGGTTTGTACTAGAAAGCTGTCTTGCGCATGTTTTGTATGCATTTTTCTTGTTTTTGTATTTTCTTTTTACTCTCGATTAATCTATCAAGCATCCATTCTGCCTGAGCATTCAATTAACCCATTACCACTCAATCCCTACTTTTGACGCCCCTGAGAAAGAAGCCTTTTGAAAACACTGTGGGAAAAGGAGAAAATGCTGGTAACCAGCATTTTCTCCTTTTCCCACAGTGTTTTCTACCCTTTCCAGAACAACTTTCAATTTTTCAGTCACATTTATTTTGTCGTCTGCAAATGCTTTCAATTCGGACCAGTCGAAAATTTTCTCGTGTGGTAAAGAGTTAAAATAGTTTATTTGCTGCAGCTGCATGGCAGTTTTGAACATAAGCATTTACAGATTTTTATCTCAAACTAAATGCTGATTAATCCTTTAGCTCTTTCCCAAACAATCCTGGGTTTTCACGACCCTGAAAAAGAAGCCTTTGAATACATTGTGGGAAAGAAGAAAATGCTGGTAACCAGAATTTTCTCCTTTTTCCCATTATGTTTTCTACCCTGCTGGAAACAAATTTGAATTTTTGAGTCTTATTTATTTTGTCGTCTACAAATGCCTTTGATTTGGACAAGCCTAAAATATTGTCGTTTGGTAATGAGACAAGCACCTTTCACAGGTATAGATGCCTTTGTGGACTTTGTAGATCAAGATCTTTGACCTACACTGTCCACTTTGCTTGAGCATTTTAGACCATTAACTCATTCCCAAACGACAATATTTTAGGCTTGTCCAAATCCAAAGCATTTGCAGACGACAAAATAAAAGTGACTGAAAATTCGAAATTTGTTTGTCCCAAAAAGTTCTCAATGCTGCTCTTAGGATGCTATTTTAACCCTTTACCACAACTTTGAAAAATCCTGAATTTTAAGAGAAAGAAGCTTTTGAAAACATTGTTTGGAAAAGAGAAAATGCTTGGTGGCCCTCATTTTGTCCTTTGTCCACACTATTTGTTGCCTATTTATGGACAAGTACTATCATTTAAAAAATTTAATTGCCATCTGTGAATTCATTGAAAATTAATGAATAAAATTTTTGATGGTGGTAAAGGGTTAAAGTGTAACTGTTGCATATATAGCTTACAACAAGCAAAAAGGGACATTGGGACACTTGTGTGAAGTGTTGTCACAGATCAGCCTGTGCGCACCACAGGCTAATCCGAGATGAGACTTTATTAATACACTAGATTTTGTGCCATAGTAGACTTGTACAAAACAGAACATTACATGAAAACAGAAACTGGGGTTTTGGATTAGCTTGCGCCGATTGCACAGGCTGATCTGAAACAACATTGTACGCAAATATCCAATGCCCCTTTTCGCGAATTGGGGGCCATATGACACCTACTATCTTGGGTTTTTGTTGTACATATCTGGTCTCGAGACCTCATTTTTGATATGGCTTACTTTGATCTGTACATGACAGAATCAAGATGACTAACACTGACATTAAAAATACAGACAACAAAGATATATTTTACAATGCTTGAAGTATTGTTTTTATATGGTTATATTATTTAACTATCAGTTGGTTGCATTTAATTAATATGTAGAGCCAGTAACTTGTAAGAAAATTATGCAATTAAAAAGTGAGCAGAAAAAGCTAATATGTACTTTCATCAAACATATTATACATGCTTTTTGAAAAGGTTTAATGTATCTCCAAGAAGGATAAAGCTATTCTATTCAGGCTGACCTGGTTTAAACTTTTTCTTGTGGTTAAATTTTCTGTGTGCCACAGGACCATTCTTCCATATGCTTCAGCCAGTTTTTTTTTATAAGATATTATGTGACTACTTACAGGGTATGATACAGTGCAAAGATGCATCAATCCCCCTTTTCACAAAGTGACACTCCATTATTTATTCAAGGCCAGTACATGTCATAATATTTGAAAAACTGAAGGATGAAAATTCAGAAAATTATATATAGCTGTTTCCATTGTACTGTAGGCTATATTTTACAGTTTTACCATTAAGTTGAAAGACATACATAGAAAGAAACATTAAAAGGAAAAGAAATTGCAGGTATAGGCTAAGAATGTTACAATTATAAACACAATTGCTTTGAACAAGCCATTGTATCTTTCCTCACAATGTTCTCAAATGGGTTGACTCTAGAGGTTGTTAAGTCATTATATTTTATGTAAATGGGTATACAATAATAATTATTGTTCTTTATGAGAGCTCCATATAAGAGAGAGTGATACTATTCTTAATCCATTATATCTCTTCCAAACCCTGTGTTGTAGGTATTCATTAGAATTGTCTCATCAAGACAACACTAATGATTACCCATAACATGGGGTTTAGTGAATGATGATTAATATTTTCAATAATGACATCAAAATAACACCCTCTGTCTGGAGCTCTGACTTTCTTCATGTTGCAATACTAACCAATAATCTTTCCTTGATTCAAGCTATTCCAGAGGTACAGACATGTTTAAGTCCTGATGGTATTCTGTGTTTTTTGTGCAACAAGGGAAGTAACTCTACTAACTTCAAATGTGATCAAATGTACAACTGTGATAGTTCTTGTATTTTAAGTGCTCTTATATTAAGTGCTTTAATCTGTCCTTTGTATTTAGAACATTCATTGTGAGAATGTGTTGTATCAGGCTAGTGCTATTGTTAGAATTTCATTAATAAAATTTGGAATATGTTAACTCTCTTTACGAAAACAAAGAATTATAGACTTGCTTATTAGTAAGAAAAATGTAAATAATTTGGTGGGATTTGTGTGTGAAACTACTGTATATATAGCAGTGAGGGAAAAGAAGAAAATACTCATTACTAAAACCTAAAGTCAAAAATTCTGTTGTCTGTTATTCAAAATACATTGCCAAATAGAACCGCCACATGATTTTTGGTCCTAGCTCTATTTAAGTCTTTACCAAATAATAATTTGAAAACATTTGTAGACAACAAAATTAATGTAGCTTAAGTCATGATTGTTGTCTTTGACAGGATAGGAAACATTGTGGGAGAGTAGAAAATGCTGGTTACCAGCATTTTCTCCTTTTCCCAGAAAGATTTCAAAAGTTTTCTTCAGGGTCATTAAAACTCTATATTGTGAGGTAATGAGTTAAAGTAAGATTTTTTTTTGTAGTTTGTTAGTTAACAGAATTTTAGACTTGTCCAAATTAAAAGCATTTGCAGACTAGTCTAAAATAAACATGTGTCAAAAAAATGAAACTTGACTTTAGAAGAGAAGAAAACACTGTGGGAAAAGGAGAAAATGCTGTTAACCAGCATTTTCTCCTTTTCCCACAATGTTTTAGAAGGCTTCCTCTGGTTCGTTAAAACAAGGGATTGTTTGGTAAAGGGTTAAAGGGCCAGTTTAAATAATGATAGATTTTTCTTTATAGCAAAAGAAAACGATCTAAACGCAAGAAGAAAGTTGAGTAAGTGAGTGTGTAGATGTTTTCACAAACCTTCACAAAAAATTGTTTTTCTTCTCTGAGCTTGGTTTGTAGTATGTATGAGCCTGTGTTCAAAATCACATGGTACTGTATGTACGTGTTTTCATTTAGATTAAATGAACACAGATATTTTATCATATAATTGCAGTAGAAATTTTAATTTTCACAAAAGACTCCTAATTTGGATAAAATTTTGTACTTTAGGCATGGAGCTTGATTTCAGACCTACTTGTAACAATCTAGTGCATATCCCATTACCACACAATCCCTTCTTTTGATGCCCCTGAGAAAGAAGCCTTTAGAAAACAATGTTGGAAAAGGAGAAAATGCTGTTAACCAGCATTTTCTTCTTTTCCCACAATGTTTTCTACCCTTAACAAAACAAATTTCAAGTTTTCAGTCACTTTTATTTTGTCATCTGCAAATGCTTTCAATTTGGACAAGCCTAAAATGTTGCCGTTTGGTAATGAGTTAACCATCTACCAACCAATCATGTTTTAATGATCCCAGCAAAAATCCCTTTGCAAATATTGTGAGAAAATGGAGAACATGCTGCTTTTCCCACAATGTTTTTCTGCCTTAAGAAAGACAACTGTAATCTGTTGAGTAACATTTAAATTGTTGTCTTCAATGCTTTCAATTTTGACCAGGCTAAAAGAGTTGTGAAAGAGTTGACAGATAAACCATTGATGAAAGGAGAAAACTTTAACATTATTGTATTGGAGAAAGAGTTACTGCATTTGAAAAATAGTTCTTATCTATGTCTATTTTCAATAGCTATTCACACTATGGAATGAACAAAATGATCAGTTTTTGGTATTAAATTCTTTTCTCCAAATGTCTTAATTAGAGAGTAATCTTCAATATTGGAAACATTAATTAGAGAGTAATCTTCAATATTGGAAACATTTGCAGAAAACATATTAACTGTGGCTCAAATGTTGGAAATTGCAGCAGAAAGTGTAGAAAATATTGTGGATAAAGGAGAAAATGTCAGTTGCCAGCATTTTCTCCTTTTCTCACAATGTTTCCAAGAAAAGTCTTCTTCTAAAATGTCATGGAAACTTTGGATTGTATGGTAAAGGCTTATTTGGCAAAAGTAATGTGACTTTTTTGTTTAGATAAAGCATGTTTGCACTGATTTAATTTCATTGCTTGAGCACTACCTTCTGATACACCTCTAGGCTTTTTACTGTTACAGTATTTGCTTGTTTTGTGATTTTCATGTTCTTGTCTAATTATATCTAGCATTATCTGTTTCTGAAGATTTATGAATAAAAATTCACTCTGTTTTCAGTTAATATCTAGCCATCTATATCCAGTTTTGAAAATAAGATTTTATCATCAGTTCAAGTTTCTGAGTGGCCAAGAGATTATGTCACTGTAAATGTGATTCATAGATTATAGTAGGGATCCTACTTGTAATCCAGAATTCATGGGTTGGATACGAACCTGGCTAGTGGTAGCTGAGGAGTGACCTTTGGTAAGGCACTAATGAACACTAGCCCAGTATTGGTAGGATTTAGGTTACACATGAATAAGTGAACTATTGTTGTAATATGACTGATTAAATATAGCTTTACAGGCTATATTTCTGAGTTACCGTAGTTTAACCCTTTATCACATGGCCATATTTTGGACTCTTTCAAATTGGAAGTATTCGCTGACAAATTGAATGCATCTGAATTGATGAAATTTGTTTTTGAAAGTTTAGAAAGCATTGTGGGAAAAGGAGAAAATGCTGATTACCAGCATTTTCTCCTTTTCCCACAGTGTTTTCAGAAGGCTTGTCCATCAGGGTCATTAAAACTTGGGATTGTGAGATAAAGGGTGCAACAACAATACTTTAGTCACTTTATAGGATTATAAATAAAGATTAAATTTCAAACAGAACACACTGATCTTTGATCAGTGCTATCCAATTTGATGACTTCTATGCAGTTTAACCTGATATGCCAATTTGAGGCTTTTCCATTTCAGCAGCACATAAAGACATGATGTCAAAAATGGACAAATGAGGACATAAATATCTGATTGAGTGGAAAACATTGTGGGAAAAGGAGAAATTGCTCGTTACGAGCATTTTCTCCTTTTCCCACAATGTTTTCAAAAGCTGTCTGTTGTTGATATGTCAAAATGAGTATCTATGGAGTAAAAGGTTAATGTTTATCCACGCTACCAACACTGGCTGCATTTAGTTTGCCTTTGACTATGTAATATTGATATGCTTTATTATTCCATAATTATCTCAAGACTTATCCTGCCGAGTAACTAAAATAAGATCTTCATTTTGACAGCAGAAGCCCAAATATTGCTTTTTCAAAGTTATGTCTTGGGGAATAATATCTCTTTATCAGACAGTGTAGATTAAAGATCAGACTGCATGTTCTGTGCAGTCTGATCTTGTTCTACACTCTCTGCAAAAGGTCAGTGGATCACACATAGCAGCCTAAGGGTTACAGTCGCATAACTTTTCCAAAAAGATTAATAATTGTTTTTATTGACATCTGTTGCCATTTTAAAGCTTAAATCATAATTTAACATACTGGTATTTCCAGCATATTCCTCATTTAATCCATTACCATGCAATCCCGACATTTAACGACCCTGCGAAAAAAGCCTTCTGAAAACACTGGGGGAAAAGGAGAAAATTCTGGTAACCAGAATTTTCTCCTTTTCCCACAGTGTTTTCTTCCCTTTCCAAAACAAATTTTAAGTTTTCAGTCACAATTATTTCTCTGATCTCTGCATGATATTACATGTTTTAACCATTTACAAAACAGTCCTGAGCTCTAATGACTCTGGGAATGAAACTTTTTGGAAACATTGTGGGAAAATGAATAGTGCTGATAACTAGCATTTTCTTTTTCTTAAAATGCTTTTTACTTTCTGCCAAGACATGCGCACATTACAGTACAGGTTATTTTTTCAAAAAAGTATTGAAAACTGTTACAAGTAAAGTATTAAAAAATGTTACAATTGACATGAAAAAGAGAAATACAACCTTGTATTTCCATCAAAACGAGAGAAAACATTGTTGGGCAGAAAGGGTAGTTGCTTAACACTTCATCCTTTTCCTACAATGTCTACATTCACAGGAAGAGAAGTGATGTTTGTTCAGTATTGAATTAACCCATTACCACACAATCCCTACTTTTGATGCCCCTCAGAATGAGGCCTTTAGAAAACATCTTGGGAAAAGGAGAAAATGCTGGTAACCAGCATTTTCTCCTTTTTCCACAATGTTTTCTACCCTTCACAAAACAAATTTCAAACTTTCAGTCACTTTTATTTTTTCGTCTGCAAATGCTTGCAATTTGGACCAGTCTAAAATTTTGTTGTTTGGTAATGGGTTAAAGAGAAATATTCAAGAAATTGCATTTTGGTATGTTCATCATAATGATTTTAATTTGAAAGAAAGCACATCCATTTAAGATGTATTTTTCAAATGAATGGTTAAGTTTTTATTCATATCAACAGTTGTTTTGTCTTGAATAGTATTTCTATATTGATGAAATGTGTATCGCTGTATGTTATTCTCATATATGTTAATTATAGTGTTAAATGTCTCATTTTCATTATGATAATACCATTGTTAAATATCATCAGAATGTTCATATTTATTTGCATTAACCAGTTACTGAAATAAAACTGCTGAATCAAACATTATTATTCCTTCATTAAAATTTATCATTTACCCACATCAGAGAAGTCTGTGGCTTTTGTTATTCTACAAGCTATAAAAACAGTAGCCATTGGCACCATAGAGTGCACACAGGCTTAACCTTTTACCTATTGACAAATTTTTAGACTCCAACACATTGAATTAAATTTGCACACAACATAACCTGCAAATATTCAAAATGATAATTTTTTATGACTGGCTAGAAAGCATTGCCTTAAAAGGAGAAAATGCTGGTTACCATTTTCTCTCTTTACCACAATGTTTTTAAAAGCCTTTTTTCTCAACTGATGTTGCTGAAAATACACAATTTATAGACAAAGTATCAAATCTTATCAAGCAGAAACTTTACATGCGAAATAAGCTTTGACAAAAAAAATACTAGAGCTGTTACTGAACGTGACATAATTCCCCCGCCAGCATTTTGACAGAAAAAAGAGTCAAGATAATTCAAGGAAGGGTTGACACTTGAAAATTTATGTCTTGCAAATCTTCAATTATGATCAATATATGTACAGAGTTTCAATACAAATTGATGAAAAAGTAGGAGGAGTTTGCGACACAAAATTATAAGTATTTTGTACACAGATGGACACGCGGATGGACACGCAGATAGACACATGGACAGACAGGCTGATTCCAGTATACCGATGAAAACATTCATTTTGTGGGGATATAATTAACATTAAAGCCTCACTACATGCAATGACTAAACAATTTGAGGATCAACTTGCGGATGAATTTTATTCATACTTTTTAACCCTTTCCCAAACAATCCCCGGTTTTCACAACCCTGAAAAAGAAGCCTTTTGAGAACATTGAGGGAAAAGGAGAAAATGCTGGTGGCCAGCATTTTATCCTTTTCCCACAAAATATTTGACCCTCCCAGAATACAAATTCCATTTTTGAGTCACGTTGAATTTGTTGTCTGCAAATGCTTTCAATTTGTACCAGTCCAAAATTTTGTCATTCGGTAAAGAGTTAAACAAGTCAGACAATATGTTGTATACTATATTCCGTCAAAGTTTCAGCAGTCAGCAGTAATAACATAAAACAAAACTGGAATAGAAGTTGGCAACAGTAGTTGTTTTACAAATTGACGAAAGGCACTTTAACACACAGCGTGACTAATAATGATAACCATTATTGTACTTTTAAATGGCTTTCAATGACATATCAATTGGCCTGCATTTGATGCCCCAAGTGTATACATCTGGCAAGTAGTCGACCTTTCACTATAGTGATATTAGTATTGGGTTGATGCTTGACCAGTTTGATGACGGAACTTTCACACAAGTCAACATACAAGGCATTTGCAGACAAATGAATAAATCTGACTTAATTTCAAAAAATTCAATCATTGTGAGAATAGGAGAAGATGATGGTTACCAGCATGTTCTCCTTTCCCACAGTGTTTTCTGAAGTCTTTTTCTTCAGGGTCATTAAAACTCTGAATCACGCGGTAAAGGCTTAAACACAAGTTTTTGATTAACACGGTTCTTTTTCTCTTGTGACACTACCACTTTATGAGAGTCACCAAAAACACGAAAGAGTCGAAAAGTTTTCACAGAATTTAATATCAGTCAGGTTAAACAAGCCAGCTCTCTGTTTCGCGCTCTCACTCTAGATCTTGTCCCGTTCTCTTGCTCTCTTAGTTATGTTCTTCTTGCTCGCTCATCTCGCACGCATTTTTATGTGGACGGACGTATCACGTGCCGATTATACAACACGCTGGGATCATGTAATTCACTTGATACCCAGGGCGTGTATAATATCAAAAGTACATCTCCAAATATGCATTCATGGCTGCAAGTTCGCACCTACGCCGAAGGTCATAGTGTTACATCCGCCCCTTTCTTTAAAATTTTCTGCTTGTCGAAAATTGTAATTTTAAGAAACATCAAACCACGATATTAATGATATATAAAATTTATAAATTCAGTCTGTCAGCATAGCGTCCGTAAGGTAAAAATTGAATGTCACTTAAATTGTTGATTGTAGCACTAATAAAATTAATGAAATTAAACACTAAAAAGGTAATTTTTTTTTTTAGTCTTATATTATTATGTCGATTGTCTGTCGTTGAATCTGTTCATTGTACCAAATTGTTTTGTCAATCACAGTGGACGTCCATCACATTGAAGAGTCCTCACTGCATGGTAACTCCTTGCCTGTGGCGCAGTTTGTTTTTCTTCATAAATGGCTGTAAAGTCGCCAGTCGTTAGTTTTGTGGCTGCTTCCACTGCAATGTTATCAGATAGTTTAGTTAATAATTCTGGTTCCACGTATGGTAACTCTTTTTTCAAGATAAATTCGGATGTTTTGAAACTTCGTGCACAATTTTACTCCAGTTATTATTCGCCAATTCAAATAATATCCGCAACACTTTGATGAGCTTTTTGTCATTCTAGGTTTTTAAATGTTTGGTAAGCATTTTTTTTCTTTAATTGAGAGCGAGAGCTACTCAGTATTATTTTTTTCTATGTCACAACTGAGAAAAAAACATACAAAAATGTCTTAATTGGGTTCTTCACCACGCAACGCTTAAGGCAATTACGTGGGCTTTTACCCCGTTATCAAGCCATGAAATACAAAAAATAAAAAATAAAAACAAAGTTCAAAAGTAACCTCATCTGTCTGCTCATAACCTCGTGTCTTCGGTTATGATACAGGGATACAAACTAGGATTGTATTTTACTTCCGCAGACAGTGGTGGTGCAGATGCGGCTGGTAGTTTGGTCCTATATGACTCCATGGCTCGGAGCTCAGCTTCAGCTGTAGCTGTCTTCTGTCACCATACACATTTTGTGAAAACAACTTGGCAGATAGCAACTCGTTTTGTTGCATTTACTAAAGCAGTAGACAATAACAAATATAAACAACATGATTATGAGCACAAGGCTAGCGCATTGCAAAAATGTCCAGTCAGAATTTGAGTCAAAGTCAGTGTCAGTCAATAATTCTAATTGTGTAATTAAATTGTCTAACGATAAGTCTTTAATGTCGGTTAACTGGGTTGGGATTGAAACATTCGACACGTTAGGGAATTTATCGTTCAAGGGTTTCCAAACCATTGAATGAGAGAAATTTGCAGTTTTTGATTCCCAGAAGTTTTTTTGTGATACGTTAGACTTTCCTACAACAAAAGGTTCCATCAGAGAGAAATATTTGTTTGAAGCAATGCATTCACTTTCAACCTTAATTATGTCTAAGGGCGGTTTAGTTTGCAGTTCTGTGTGCTGGCCATTACACTCATATGCGAATTTTAAACTTTCCTTTGAGACGATTCACCACATAGAATCAAACAAATGCTTAGCTTACAGGTAAGGTCATTGAGGTTATTTGCGTACAACTTATGTGGTAATCTCGTATCTGGAAAACAAAGAAGTGGCAACTCTGATAATATCTGTTTCAGTCTATCAAAGGGTAATTGGCATTCCTCAGACCACCTAAACTTGGCATACTCCCTAGTTAAACCTATAACTGGTTCGGCGATACTTGAGAAATGTGGAACAAATCTCCTATAATAGCTACACATTCCAATGAAGCTACAAACTTCTTTCACGCTCGAGGGAGGTGAGAGTCATCGAATTACATCAATCCTCTTTTGCTCAGGTTGGATACCATGTTCATTTATAACGAAGCCTAGATAGTTTGTTTCCTTTTGTAGAAAACTGCACTTTTTCAACTTCAGACGTAAACTATAGGTATACGTAGGCAATCAAACACGAGTTGAATGTGTTCTACGTGTTTTTCAAGAGTTTCTGAATAAATTAGAATGTCATCCAAGTAAGCAGTGGTAAAATCACTTAACCCTTCAAGCACACGATTCAATTCCTGAAATATCGCAGGAGCATTGGTCAGTCCAAATGGCATAACATTAAAATGAAATAAGCCTCTGTGGCATGTAAAAACACAGTCTTATCTTTATCATTCTCGTCCATTAAGACTTGCCAATAGCCGACCTTTAAGTCTCCCACGTTCTCAACGCTTTGATTTATCAGTGTATCTCCAACTTTTGCACATATTTTCATAGAACTTCATATTTTCATTGCTTTTCATTTCAAAGCCAGTGACCAATGAGTCAATTGTGCATTCGTCTCTCCATGCAAAAAGGGTACTTAATGCATAATCCTCTTATGGACCTCTTTTATATTTTTTTATGTCATGAAATCCTGTGCCGTCGAACAAGGGAGCTTAATGTAGAATTTCATCATGGACCAATTACAAAAAAGCCACATGTACATGCAAAACACAATACCTCTTATACGTTTGAATCAAAAAAGGTCTTTTTCGGCAGGGGTTATCATTTCAACGAAATTGCTTGTTTATATTATTATTGTCTGCGAAAATTGCAGAGGAAAATTGACGAACCTGAAAGACTCATTTTCAACACAAGTCATTCCAATAAGCTCAAACTCCCTTGCCCTAAAAAAACTACAAATTATTTCAATATGAAACCGGGTCTGAAAAAAATAACACTCCCACCAGGATTTGCTGTCAACATTTTGGTTGCCACATGACCGTGTCTGTGAGGGATGTTTAACACTCAGTCTATTTCTAATATGGTGGTTTATTCTCACACCTAGCGAGTATAGATCTGGCTTAACTGCTTAACAAACTGGCTGAGCTAAGTGTTGCACTCTCAAGGCATAGCACCCTTTACTCACAATACGCACGTGCGCAGGGAAAAAATCCGTGACCAACGCTGAAAATCACAATAGACTATCATATAAATGTAGGCCTACTTACTAGATCTGCATGTTTTTTAAGCTGAAGAGACGGATAAAATTGATGTGATGACAATAAATGATGATGTTTCAGCCTCCTCCCCATTGGTACTTTGTGCCTCACGTTTCATATAAATATTTCATAGTCTACCCCCTTTCCCATTTGCGGCCAATCCGCTACAATTCGAAATTTTGGTAAAAACGCCGTGAATCGTAGTAGAAACGGCAACTGGGCAGTAGAGAAACACTTTGGTCGTTATTGAAAGCTTCATGTTCGCTGCTTACCTTGCTTAAATCTTGACCACACATGAAATTGTAGAGCGGTCCAATTTAAAAGCATTTGCAGACAACAAAATATATGTGACTGAACATTTGAAATTTGTTTTGTGAAGGTAGTAAACATTGTGGGAAAAGGAGAAAATGCTGGTTACCAGCATTTTCTCCTTTTCCAGCAATGTTTTCTAAAGGCTTATTTTTTTGGGGCGTCAAAAGTAGGGATTGTGTGGTAATGGGTTAATCCTTATCCTGTTATATAGCTAAAATTAAAGTTTCAATACCATGTTAATAACCCAAATATTGTTGTTATAAAGTTATCTTTTGGGGAATAATATCTTCTTATCGGACAGTATAGATCAAACATCAGACTGCATGTACTGTGCACTCTGGTCTCAATCTACACTGTCCACGAAAGGTCAGCAAGGCGCGCTTAGCAGCCAAAGGTTTAAAATTTACGTAGCGGGATCGCTGTGGGCTCGAGGCACCACAAACGCGTAGTAAAAGCATAGCAAGAAGTTGGTGAACATAGTGCTCAGTATTGTAGCCGCAGAGCGAGTAATGTACTGCAGCCGTTGTCTGCGCATGTCATATTATTCGAGGATTCAACCTGTCTTATATGACGCATCATTTCCCCCGATATTGGGGAGACTGTAATAATACACGCTATAACGTAGCAATGGAGAAAATGACTTTTATCAATACTTTTGAAGAATCAAAGCATTGAGAATGCTGAAGTGGTATTTGTCAAGGAAACCC
The DNA here is from genome assembly GCA_943736015.1 of Tridacna crocea. Lineage (NCBI taxonomy): Eukaryota > Metazoa > Mollusca > Bivalvia > Cardiida > Cardiidae > Tridacna > Tridacna crocea. The sequence continues at coordinate 52,259,143 of OX031063.1, forward strand.
ATCGTGTGGAGTTAATAGTTTGAAAGAAATAGACATAATTATTGTTCAAATATTGGCTTAAAAGTCGACCCACTAAGCAAATGAATACTGTTTTGGTTGAAGGGAGAGTACTCATGACAAAGTTTGATTAATTTTTGTATAAGTGGTCTCCCTTTCATGATTAGGAGGAAGCAGGAGTAACGCCCCTTGACAGTAGGATGCACGACGAATAGAGACAAAAATCCTGTTGATACATCGAACAAAATTAAGTTTGTCCCTGAAATCTATAATTTTGAAATATCTCTAACCTTTTATATTTAATTTCCAACATTACAATCAATTACCTCGATCTATAAATATTCATTAGCAATCAAATTGAGTAGCCCGCAATCATAGGATGAACAAGCCATGGAACGAATTGATTTTGGAACGAAAAAGCCCAGTGTCAGTTGGGAAGTTTGTATCATTGTGCCAATAACAGGCTATAAGCAAAAGAAGCTATTTCAAGTAAAAAATAAGTATCTCAACGACCGATGGCCTCGCCCAATGTATTTTAATATCCCGTTTCAAATCGTATATCTGAGTGCCAACGTAAATTTCATTTGCCTGAGAAAAAATAAGTTTAACTGGGTTTATTTCCTTCGGCTTTGCACATCATAAGATACATGGTTATCAAAATTCAATCTTGAACTCATAGTGGTATTGTCTTCGACAAATACTACAAAAATCAGGCCTGTTTTAGTTCCAGATTTCTCTGAACTGCTAATCGTAGCTGAGTGAATCACACCAGGTAGCGTTTTATTGAGTATACGTTTATTTTAGTTTGAAATTCAAATATAAATACGGTTGTTCCATACAAATGTGGTCCAGTCCTGTGTACCCAGAATGCCCAAATTAAATAGATGAGTATTTGTAGAGTGTCATCTAGCGGGAAATAATGGCACTAGGCCTTTTGGCCCATTTTAATAGCTCACTTGAGCATGAAGTGGTCTAGGTGAGCTCTTGTTATCGTGCTGTGTCCATCGTCCGCTGCCCAGGCGTTAAACCTACATTGTGTGCACTTTAGAGGCTACATATTCAGTCAGTTACTCATCAGAATTGGTGAGCATAATTGTCTTGATAAAATCTAACACAGCTCTAAAATTGGGTCACGCCGGGTCAAAAAGTAGGTCACAGGGCTAAATTGTAGAAAAAAAACTTGTGTGAGGTCAAGAGGCCACATCTTCAGCACGAAAATCGTGTAACTTGGTCAGAATATTTGTCTTGATGATGTTTTTAACACGTTTGAAATTGGGTTAAAGAGAAGTCACTCGGCCATGTCTGAAAAAAAAGAACCTTGTTTGTACTCTAGAGGCTACATTTTCGGCCCGATATTTATAAAAATTGATCAGAGAGGTTATCTCTTGGAAATCTCAGACAAATTTCAAAATAGGTCACGACAGATCATAAAGTAGGTCACTATGCAAAATCGAAGAAAAGCTTTGTGTGCAGTCTAAACTATCAGTTTCTCCATTGCTACTTCATATTACTATATATTACCATGTGTAAGATCACATGATTCGCAGTTCAAATGGAAACAACTGTTATGCAGACGGGGTTAGATGCCGAGTTGAAACAAGTGGTTTACTACAACCTGTAACTATTCTATCAGCTTCATTCTGTATTTTATCCAAATTATCTTTCATATATTGCGGAATATTGTCCCATATCACATCGCCATACTCTAGAATTGGTCGAACAAATGAAGAATATATCACTTGGAGAGACCTTCTATAAGGGAGATTTTTTTAGTTGGCGCATAACATTTATTATTTTCCTAGCATTTTGCGCTATACTATTGATAAGATAATCCCAAGGCCATCACACTAGAGTATTCTTGGGCAGGCACATAGGACATACTTGAATTTGTGAAATGCCATCGTAATATAACTGGAATGATATTGAAAGCAACGTAAAACACCATTTAATCAATCCATCTACCAGTAACTTGAAAAATGATGCAGTAAACTTCTTAATGTTAACATTGCCAAAAATTGCCAGGAACAACAAAAAATCCTGCGAAAATATTGATGCAGGAATATATTTCTTTCGTTGCCGAGGTAAACTTGATTTCCTTTGTGGACGGCCCAAAGCAGCACTTGCAGAGAACATCACAAGAGTGACACAAAAATTGAAATTTGTCTTTGCACTAGTCAGAAAAACATTGTCAGAAAAGGAAACAAGAGGGCCATGATGGCCCTGAAATCGCTCACCTGAGTCTATTGACCAAACATGAACCATCAAGTTTCCCAGTGGCCTAGTTTTTTATCAGACATTACCCATCATTAAACACTCTTGAGATATCAATAAGACAAACATGCCGACCAAGTTTCATGAGTATTGGACGGAAAATGTGGCCTCTACAGCGTACAAAAGGTTTTTTTTCTAAGATTTCACCAATTGACCTAGTTTTGGACCCGACAATTACCCATTATCAAACTCTTTTGAGACATCACCAAAACAAACATTCTGACCAAGTCTGAGGAGTATCAGGCAGAAAATGTAGCAAACTCATTCAAGGTATCACCAAATATTATGAACAAGTTTTCGGAGTATTAGATTGAAAATGTGTCCTCCAGAGCATACAAAAGGTGTTTATAACATTTGACCTATTGACCCAGTTTTTGACCCAACATGACCCATTTTCAAACTTATCCAAGATATAAAGGCAGACATTCTGAGTAATTTTCAAGAGTGTTGGACTGAAAATGTGGCATCCAGAGCATATACAAGGTTTTTCTAAGATTTGACCTGGTGACCTACTTTTTAACCCCCAATGACCTATTTTCTAACTCGTCTAATATATCATCAAGGCAAATAATCTGACCAACTTACAGGAGTTTTGGACTGAAATGTAGCCTCTAGAGCCTACAAAAGGTTTTTTCTTACATTTGACCTCGTGACCTAGATTTTGACTCCACATGATCCATTTTCAAAGTCGTGCAAGATATCATAAAGGCAAATATTCTGACCAAGTTTCAAGAGTTTTGGACTGAAAATGAGGCCTCAACAGCGTACAAAAGGTTTTTCTACGATTTCACCAAATGACCAAGTTTTGGACCCGACAATTACCCATTATAAATCTCTTTTGAGACATCACCAAAACAAGCATTCTGACCAAGTCTGAAGAGTATCAGGCAGAAAATGTAGCCTCTAGAGTGTACACAACGTTTTTCTAATATTTGACCCATTGACCTAGTTTTTGACTCCACATGACCCATTTTCAAACTCATTCAAGGTATCACCAAATATTATGAACAAGTTTTCGGAGTATCAGACTGAAAATGTGTCCTCCAGAGCATACAAAGGTGTTTATAACATTTGACCTATTGACCCAGTTTTTGACCCAACATGACCCACTTTCAAACTTATCCAAGATATCATAAAGGCAGACATTCTGACTAATTTTCAAGAGTGTTGGACAAAAAAATGTGGCATCCAGAGCATATACAAGGTTTTTCTAAGATTTGACCTGGTGACCTACTTTTTAACCCCCAATGACCCATTTTCAAACTCGCCTAATATATCATCAAGGCAATCATTCTGACCAACTTACAAGAGTTTTGGACTAAAATGTGGCCTCTAGAGCCTACAAAAGGTTTTTCTAACATTTGACCTGGTGACCTAGTTTTTGACTCCACATGACCCATTTTCAAAGTCGTCCAAGATATCATAAAGGCAAATATTCTGACCAACTTTAAGAGTTTTGGACTGAAAATGTGGCCTCTACTGCGTACACAAGGTTTTACTAAGATTTCACCTAGTGACCTAGTTTTTGACCCAACATGACCCATTTTCGAACTTGTCCGAGATATCATCAAGATAAACATTCTGACCAACTTTCAAGAGTTTTGGACTGAAAATTGGCCTCTAGAGCGTACACAAGGTTTACTAAAATTTGACCTAGTGACCTAGTTTTTGACCCCACATGACCCATTTTCAAACTCATTCTAGATTTCATTGAGGGAAACATCCTGACCAACTTTCATGAGTATCGGACTTAAAATGTGGCCTCTAGAGCATACACAGGTTTTTTTCTAAGATTTGACCCATTGACTTAATTTTTGACTCCACATGACCCATTTTCACACTCATTCAAGGTATCACCAAATATTATGAACAAATTTTCGGAGTATCAGACCTAGTTTTTGACCTGACATGACCCATTTTCAAACTCATTCAAGGTATCAGCAAATATTATGAACAAGTTTTCGACTGAAAATGTGTCCTCCAGAGCATACAAAAGGTATTTTTAACATTTGACCTACTTACCCAGTTTTTGACCCAACATTACCCATTTGGCCATTTTTGACCCGACATGAACAATTTTTGAACTTGTCCGAGATATCAAGAAGACAAACATTCTGACCAACTTTCAAGAGTTTTGGACTGAAAATGTGGCCTCTCGAGCATACACAAGGTTTTTTTTAAGATTTGACCTAGTGACCTAGTTTTTGACCCGAATGACCCATTTTCGAACTCGTCCGAGATTTCATCAAGGCAAACATCCTGACCAACTTTCATGAGTATCGGACCGAAAATGTGGCCTCTAGAGCGTACGCAAGGTAAAAAGTGGACATCGGATGACGGACACAGCACGATCACAATAGCTCACCATGAGCACTTTGTGCTCTGGTGAGCTAGAAATGCTGCTTAACAGCATTTGCTCCTTTTCCCATAATGTTTTCAAAACCTTTCTTCCTCACTGTTGTTAAAACTGGATTGTGTGGCATAGGGCTTAGGAAATCACTCTTAATTTTTGCCAGGCAGGCTATGCGCACATACTGTATCATGTTCTGTTATGTAATTGCGCAGACAGGTGTTGACATAAAATACTGAATATCCTGACAATTCATTTTCAAAATTTTAATCATTCATTTGGATTAAAAGCAAACAAGCTATGACAAAAGTTTCTTTTATTGCATGGTAAGAAATTCAATCAATATTCATTCTCAATAGAAGAGAAAAAAGTATTCAAAACTGATTTAAATGTGACCCATCATTCAAAAAACGGACCATCTGGAAATTCTGCACATCAATTAGATGAAAACAGATCAACAATAATGTAGGTCAGTTTAAGTTGATAGTTCAAAAATGATTGTATAACAAGGTACAATGACCACTTTTCATACAGAAAATATTATTAAAAGGAAAAGTGTCAAATCTGGTCAGCCTGCGCAATTCGCACAGTCTGACCAGGGTTGACACTTTTCGCAGCTCCCAGAAGGTCCCTTTTTGCATGATAGTCACATATATGGATCATAATGATCAACATTCAATCGTCTCTCACAAAATATTGTTAAGTCTTTATCCCATGGAATTTACACCATTTCAACAGCATAGCAGTCAGGGCACCTATGCACATGTTTTTGGCTTTCATATTACAGTATTGACACAACTTCCTCTCTGAGCCACTAACTACGTGTACTTTTCTCACATGGACCAGAAGTGAATGGCAAAATATTGCCGAAAGGAAATTTTGCCACAACTGGGTATCTAACCCTCAACTACAAGGTAACTAGTCAACTATGCTAACCACTGAACCAGCAACTAAATGGCCTATAGGTTGGTAAAGCTCTTTTCCAAATGACAAAATTCTGGACTTTATAAGTCTCTTCAGAGGGTGGTGAAATATAGAGGATAATCAACTGGTTATTTTTTATATGAAAAATATCTCACGAGGATGCGTTGTTAGGCGTTGAAAAAACGAGTGCGCAGCACGAGTTTTTTTAACGCCTCACGACGCGTCCGAGTGAGATATTTTTCATATCAAAATAACCAGTTGATTATTCTATTTATTATATACCTTATTAACATCATTATTTGTAATTTTGCGTTTGAAAGTCGAAAAAAATGTAGTCGAAAAAAAGTAGTTCCCAAATTACGTCAGGAAGTGAAAGTGAAAGTTGATAACGTCACTAGTGATGATATCAAAATTTATTACACTGGGAAATCCCAGGATTTCACTGCTAGGTATATAATAAATTGCTTTAGCACACAATCTCTATTTTCAATGACCCTAAGGAAGAAGCCTTTTTGAAAGCATTGTAGACAAAAGGGAAAATGCTGGCTACAAGCAGTCTCTCCCTTTCCACCATTGTTTTCTATCCTATAAGACTCTATTTGAGTGGAAAAGAGTTCAGAGTCACGTAAATAAGACTGATCAATTGTATGATATTCACCCTTTACCACACAATCCCGACTTTTAACACCCCTGTGAAAGAAGCCTTCTGACAACATTTTGGGAAAAGGAGAAAATGCTGTTTTCTTCTCTTCCTAAAACAAATTTCAATTCTCTGGTCACATTTGTCATCTTCAAATGCTTTCATTTTGGATTGGTCTAAAATTTTTATTGTATAGTAAAGAGTTAAACACTCTTTAAAAATCATTTCTGTTACATCACAGGGGCCAGTACACCTGTTCATGCTTTTCTGGAGCTTTTTTTTAACAGTACCCCACACAGTGTTCTTTCAAAGCCACTGGCTGCTTTCCAGTTGGATAAAGACTCAGTAAGGACAATAACAAAAGATTAGAGATGGCACAATACAACATCTAAATAGGAAACAATTTCACCAAATGCCACACAATCCACATGCTGAAATAAGCTTTTGAAAACATTGTGCAAAATGGAGAAAGTGCTGTAAATCAGCATTTCTCCTTTTCTCACAATGTTTCAACCCCTCAAAGTTTGATACTGAAATTGTTTGCAGACAAAAAAGTTAAGACTAAAATGACGATAGGTTATGTCTTTTGTGGTAGAAAATATGGTGGAAAAAGGAGAAAATGCTTGTTACTAGTATTTTCCTTTTTTCCGATGATGTTTTCAAGTGCTGTCTACTTCATGGGATTGCTTGGTAAAAGATGGCATTCGTAAACATACCTAACTCAGAGCTCCAGATAGAGGGAGGAATTTTGATTTCAGAGTTGAAAATATCAATAATTCTCCTCTAAACCTTATGCTATAAATAATTCTCACTGAGACAATTCTAATGAGTACCCACAACATAGGGTTTGGAAGAGAAATACCATCAGTCCCTTTTATCCGGAACCCTGCCTAATTGTAAAAAGTCTCCTTGTAAATGAGTTTCTGTAAAAATCTTATTTTAGACCTTTTAACTCTTTACCAAATGACAAAACTTTTGACTGGTCTAAACTGAAAGCACTTGCAGATGACAAAATAAACATAACTCAAATTTGTTTCCAACAGGGTAAAAAACAGTCCTTTTCCCAGAATGTTTTCAAAGGCTTCTATCTCAGGGTCATAAAAAAACAGGGACTGTTTGGTAAAGGATACAAGTCACAAAAAGGGAATATAATTTCATTAACTCTTTACCACACAAGAAAATTTTAGACTGGTCCAAATTGAAAGGATTTGCAGACGACAAAATTCAGATTACTGAAAATTGAAATTTGTTCTGGGAAGGGTAGAAAACACTGTGGGAAAAGGAGAAAATGCTGGTTACCAGCATTTTCTCCTTTTCCCACAGTGTTTTCAAAAGGCCTCTTTCTCAGGGGCGTCAAAAGTAGGGATTGTGTGGTAATGGGTTAAAGGAATAGCTATCAAAATTACTATAACAATATTTTCTTGGAAAGTGAATGTTCCTTTACTAAACAACTTTCAAGAGGTGACGAGGAAATATTTTACTCTTTACCACGCAATCCCGACTTTTGACGACCTTGAGAAAGAAGTCTTTTGAAAACTTTGTGAGAAAAGGAGAAAATGCTGGTAACCAGAATTTTCTCCTTTTCCCACAATGTTTTCTACCCTACTGGAAAAAAAAATCATTTTCGAGTTACATTAATTTTGTTTTAAGAACAAATCTAAAATTTTATCGTTCTGTAGACTTAAAGGAAAGGCAAATACAGGTATCCTACTAACAAAGACTTAACCGGCTAAGTCTTTACCAAAGGTCAAATTCATAGACTGGTCCAAATTAAAAACATTTGCAGACGACAAAATAAATATGACTGAACAATTGAAATTTGATTTTGGACAGGTAGAAAACAATGTTGGAAAAGGATAAAAATGCTGGTTACCAGCATTTTCTCTTTTTCCCACAAGGTTTTCAAAAGGCTTCTATCTCAGGGTCGTTAAAAGTCGGCATTGTACGGAAAAGGGTTAAAATGTTTCTCTCTTTTCCATCATATTTTCAAAAGACCTCATCCCTTGGGGTTATAAAAACAAAGAATTGCTTGGTAACAGAATTTAAGTTTCATACTCAATAACTTTTTCTACTAACATTAGATGTAATTCTTAAATTAGTATGGAAAATAAGGTAAAGCAATATAGAGAAAAAAAAATTTCAAAGAAGATATGTTCATTCTATTTTCTTTTGTTTTTTTAACCCTTTACCATACAATCCCAACTTTTAACGACCCTGAGAAAGAAAGCCTTTGAAAACATTGTGAGAAAAGGAGAAAATGCCGGTAACCAGCATTTTTCTCCTTTTCCCACAATGTTTTCTACCCTTTCCAAATCAAATTTTATTTTTTGATTCACATTTATTTTGTCGTCTGCAAGTGCTTTCAATTTGGACTGGTCCAAAATTTTGTTGTTTGGTAAAGAGTAAACATAAGGGCAGTATTATGTCATGTTCTTCACTCATTTACCATACGGCAAAATTTTGCAGCTATCCATATACATGTACTCGGAATTTACAGATGACAACTGAAATGGTATGTGTCCCTGAATAACATTGTGGGAAAAGGAGAAAATGCTGGCATTTTCTCCTTTTCCAATAATGTTTTCTACTCTCCCAAAACAAATTTCAATTTTTGAGTCGCATTTGTTTTCTCGTCTGAAAATGCTTTCCACTTGAACCAGTCTAAAATTTTGTCATTTCGTAAAGGGTTAAGGAAAAGCTAAAGAAAAGCAAACTTGAAAGAAAACAGAAGTTATTTGGATAAGAAAACATAATGTTTGGCACAATAATTACAAGTGATAGGGAATATATTGTACAATATAAAATAAGACAAACATAATCTTCATACAAAATAGTTTACAGAATACACAAAAAAAGATAGTTTATGGCATAAACATAGTAAATAAATGGTTTTGTAGATTCCCTTTAACAAATAAAAACAAGCAAAATAGATTTAAAAAAAAAATCAGTAAAAAAAGGCACTAACCTAAATGCACAAACAAGCAGAATAAAATTTTCCTTTTCTTTTTCACATTGCATAAAAATTGGTTTAACTTTGTCGATGATATTTCTAATATCTTACAATTAACCAATAACCAAACCATCTAATGTTTTAACCCTTTCCCAAACGGCAAATTTTGGACCAGACCAAATTCAAAGCATTTTGCAGATGACAAATTAACAGTTGTTAAAAAGATGATTTTTCTGTATGATAGGGTAGAAAACATTGTAGGAAAAGGAGAAAATGCTGGTTACCAGCATTTTCTCCTTTTCCCACAATGTTTTCAAAAGGCTTTTATTCCTGACCCGTAAAAACCAGGGATTGTTTGGGAAAGGTTTAATCACTCTGACAAAGAAAGCTTTCTTACTTTCTGAAAACATTGTTAGAAAAAAGGCGAAAATGCAGCATATACATGTTCTTACCCACATGAAAGTTTGCAACAAATGCACAGCTGAATTACGAGTTGCACCTGGCCGGATTAGAGCCCATATGGACAAGACTGTCGTTTTTCGAGGATTTACCCATTACCACTAAATCCCTACTTTTGACGACCCCAAGAAAGAAGCCTTTAGAAACATTGTGGGAAAAGGAGAAAATGCTGGTAACCAGCATTTTCTCCTTTTCCCACAATGTTTTCTACCCATCACAGAACCAATTTCAAATTTTCAGTCACTTTTATCATCTGCAAATGCTTTCGATTTGGACAAGCCTTAAATATTGTCGTTGGGTAATGAGTTAAAAGACCAACACCACAACCACTGAGCTAAAAAGATTTTTTCTCTAACACAGGAGTTAGGTATTGATTTCATACCAGTTAGAACCATGCAGTATAGGAGAGTGATCTTTCATTACAAAGTACTCCTTTTCCAGTTATGTTTTTCAATCCTTTCAAACAAATATACAATCATATGAGCTGTATTTGATCTCTCGTCTACAAAATCTGTCGTTTTGGTCAAATTTTAAACATGTCACTTGGTAGTAAAGTTACAATAATTTATATGTAATCAAATACTAAAGCAACTAGAAGGGTCACTAACAGTAACTTTAGCAGCATTTTCTACAATTTTCAACATATCTGAATGGACTGGCCATTGATCTGCTTCTTATCACTGATCAACAGGACTAGATAAATTGTGACCCATCATGCAAAAAGGGACTATCTGGGAATTCTGTACATCAATTAGATGAAAACAGATGAAAGATAGTGCAGGTCAAATTAAGTTAATACTTCAAAAATGATTGTATAGCAAGGTACAATGACCAATTTTCATACAGAAAATATCATAAAAGGGAAAAGTGTGGACCCTGGTCAGCCTGCCCAAAGGTCCCTTTTGGTGTGATGGGCACGATGGTAATTTGTGACTCCAAATTTTTAAATTTAAAATAAAAACATCCATAACATGATCATGAAAGTCACAAACAAGTTTCATAAACATGAACAGATTGCATGAAAACACTCTGAACATCATATGTCTTGCAACACGTGAAAAGGGGCATTTGGACATTTGCATAAAGCGTCGTCTCGGATAAGGCTGCGCAGTTTGCGCAGGGTATTCCAGGGTGGCACTTTGCGATTTCATTAGATTTTGTTCTTCAGCAGACTTGTGCAAAACAGAAAATTACACAAACAGAAAGTATCGTTACAAATTAGCCGGCATGGACCACCAGCAAGTTGATCTGAGACAGCTTTTAACGCAGATGTCCGAAATGCCCCTTTTTGCGTGTTGCAGTCCTTATTTGAAACAATATTATACAGCTAATATACACTAATAACTGAAACAATGTAAAGCTACAACTATGTACATACTGGCTTCTTTCTCATTGCTTAACCTCTCGCTGAACATGTGAAAATCACAAAAACTTACATCATTTGAGCCTTTACCTCATAACCATGAGTTTTAACAACTCTAAAAGAGAAGACTTTTGAAAACATTCTGGCAAAAGGAGTAGAAGCTAGTAACCAGAACATTCTCCTTTTCCCACAATGTTTTCTACCCTTCAAACAACATATTTCAAAACCAATATTTCAAGTTTTGATTCTCAACTATGTTGTAGTCTGGAAATGCATTTAGTTTTGGACAAGTTGTTTCCTACAGAGTAAAATGCAAAGAATTGTCTTCACAAAATTACAAAAAAACGTTGTAGGATGAGGACCAATTGTTTGTAACAAATACTTGCTTCTTTTTCTACACTGTTTTCTAAAGCTGTTACATATCAAGGATAGAAAAAGGATTCCTTGTACAGCAATGACCTATAAATATTACATCATGTAAATCTACACAACCCTTAATTCTACTTATTGCACTCAAACACTTTGGTCATAAAACAGATTCTGAATTTAAAAAAAAATCTTTACAAAGTTTAACATGTACAAAAAGAATGCATTTTATACGCCTAAATCTCTTATCTTTGACACTTAAATCTTTTAACCTTGAATTCTTATTATTCTTTTATCCCTTATCTTTTGAGGCAGGCTTTGTACAGTTATATCTAATCTTTTACTACATGATCCTGAGTTTAAAGGAACCTGGAAGAATAGTCTTTTGAAAGCATTTTGGAAAAAGGAGAAAATACTGATAATCAACATTTTCTCGTTTTACCACAATGTTTTCTATAATTCCAGGATCAAATACGACAATATGACTCACATTTAATTTGCAGTCAGCACATGCTTTCAATTTGGCCCATTCTAAAATATGGTCGAGTGGTAAATGATTTACTCTTTACCAAATGACAAAATTTTGGACTCCACCAAACTGAAAGTATTTGCTTGACATTACCTTGGAAGTTGCTCTCATGATTATTTCTGTCTGTACAAGGATAGAAAACATGGTGAAAAGTCTGAAGTTTTAATGAAATAATAAAGAAGGTCTTTGGATACATTGTAAGATAAGAAATCAAATACTGGCAACCAGAATTTTCTTCTTTCTGCACCAATTTTTTCCATCCTACCAGAAAACAAATTCCATCATTTAACCTCATTTAACCCTTTACCACATGACAGAATTTTATTCTCTTCCAAATTGAAAGCATTAATTTTGCAGACGACAATATCAATGTGGCTAAAAAGTTGCATTTTTTTCTTTTATAGGGTAGAAAACATTGTGGAAAAAGGAGAAAATGCTGGTAACCAGCATTTTCTCCTTTTCTCACAATGTTTTTGAAAGATTTCTTTCCAAGAGTTGTTAAAAGTCATCATCCTGTGGTAACAGGTTGAATTTCTTCCTACCGATGCTAAAATTTGAACACATCAAAATGTTTGTTGTGTGGCAGGGAGTTTACCAGTAGATGTGTTTGCTTTTATAGATTCTCATTAATTGTAGCATATTGTAAAGCCATTGTTAAAATCTGTCAATACAAAAAATAATGGGAAGTAGTAACAGGAATAATTTTGACTTGTTTGTCCTTTTTGAAGCCCAGAAAAATTATGGAGTCTTGCAGCTTGAAGCAAATACAAGACCCAAGGAAAGTTACTATATTAAGAATATCTGTTTTGTAATAACCCTGAAATGTTTCCAGAAAAAAATAAATAGGTGACACACGGATAAAACATCACATATGAAGGACAAAAATCTGTATCTACACAGTGAGAAATTCAGTTCAAAATATGGTATGGTGGTCATGCAAGAGTGACAAACGACAAAATTTTAGCCCGGTCAAAATTGAGAGCATTTCAATGGATGAGAGCAATACTGTTCTAAGTGCCTGTAAAATGTACAGGCACTTGGAATAGTATTGCACTCACCTATCGATCTGCATTTTCTCCCTTTCCTACAATGCTTTCTACCTTTCACAAAACAAATTTCATATTTTCAGTCACCTTTATTCTGTCTTCTGCAAATGCTTTTTATTTGGACAAAAGTAAAATTAGTCATTTGGTAATGAGTTGTCATACTGTAATGTGAACCATATTTCACAGTGTGTACATTTATACACACTATATATTTTCTAAAGTATGCCGTAAAGTCTGTAGACTTTGCCAAAGTTTATCAAATTAGGCACAGGAAGCCTATATAATCATAAAGAGCAGACTTTTCTCAGCCAACTAGTGAGAAAATAGTGCCGCTGCTATTAATAGTTTTTCATTTACTGGTCCTAGTCTTTGCACACATGTAAGAACCCAAGACAGGTGTCAACATCATTTTGATGTCATGATATGGTTTTTCTGATACAGCACTGACAAGAAGTCGGCTGCTTATCATAGAATCAAATTATGATTGTGAAGTAATCGTACACAAATTCAGACCTTCTAGAAAATTTTACCCTTAGCTATAACCCCTTTTTGGTCCAACAGTTCCTAAATGCGGACCATAGTATCCTCTCCAATTCTTGTACACATGAAATCTTGCAATAATGATAGCTGGCCACTCAGGTCTTTGTTATCATTAAAACACATTATAGTAAAGATTTACATTTTCTAAAATAAATTATTTTTATCTATTACAGATACAGTTTGAAGAATGGCTGAGAATATGTTGTACAGTAGTACGGACAGTGACCATGAGGAATAATACAGCTGGTCAGGTAACAGCAAAGAGGACACAGACGACCCCTTTTTGGTCTGGCAGTTCCTAATGCCAACCCTACGAACCTCTCATTTTATTGAACACACTGAATCCTGTAATAATGATACCTGGCCACTCTGGTCTTTGTCATTAAAACACAGTATTGATTGGTAAAAAGTTGTTTTCTTAACTCTTTACCACACGAGAAAATTTTAGACTGGTCCAAATTGAAAGCATATGCAGACGACAAAATAAAGGCGACTGAAAATTTGAAATTTGTTCTCGGAAGGGTAGAAAACACTGTGGGAAAAGGAGAAAATGCTGGTTACCAGCATTTTCTCCTTTTCCCACAGTGTTTTCAAAAGGCTTTTTCTTCCTCAGGGGCGTCAAAAGTAGGGATTGTGTGGTAATGGGTTAAATAAATAATCTTTATTTATTACAGACACATTTTAAACAATGGCTGAGAATATTTTGTACAACAGTACGGAAAGCGACAATGAGGAATCACACAGCTGGTCAGGTTACAGCAACGAGGCAACTCTAGTCTTTGTTACCATTAAAACACAGTATTGATTGGTAAAAAGTTAAGTTTTCTTAAATAATCTTTATTTATTACAGACACATTTTAAACAATGGCTGAGAATATTTTGTACAACAGTACGGAGAGCGACAATGAGGAATTACACAGCTGGTCAGATTACAGCCAACCAATAAAACACAATATTGATTGGTAAAAAGTTAAGTTTTCTTAAATAAATAATCTTTATTTATTACAGACACACTTTAAACAATGGCCGAGAATATTTTGTACAGTAGTACGGAGAGCGACAAGGAGGAATTACACAGCTGGTCAGGCTACAGCCACAAGGCCACTCTATTCTTTGTTTTCATTAAAACATAGTATTGATTGGTAAAGAGTTAAGTTTTCTTAAATAATTATCTCTATTTATTACAGACACAGTTTGAAGAATGGCTGAGAATACTGTATACAACAGTTATACAGCTTGCCAGATAACAGCGACGAAGACACATATAACCTGTCTTTGGTCCGACAGTTCCTAATGCTGACCCCCATGATCCTCTCATATTATTGAACACATTGAATCCTTCAATAATGATACTTGGTCTTTGTTATCATTAAAGCATAGTATTGATTTGTAAAGAGTTACGTTTTGTTAAATATACAGTCTTTATTTATACCGTGACAGATACACTTTGAAGAATGGCTGAGAATATTTTGTACATTAGTAAGGAGAGTTATAAAATCTGAAGAATAGCTGAGTTGTACAGTAATATGGAGAGTGACCATGAGGAATTATATAGTTCAGCGACTAGGACACAGACACACTGGAAGAAGAATTATACCTACAGATAGAAGTGATATGACTGTGGAGAAGACAGGCAGTCAAAGAACTGAATGTGAAAGTTGTGTGCAAGATGAGTGTCCAGGGTATGATCAGGATTCATGGTCTGAGAGGTTCAAGCGTGCAAGTGTTGTATGGGAGGGTGGCTGTATTTCTCTGTTTTGTTTGTGAAATGTATGTGTGTGCAGCATTTTTGTCCATTGATTGATTGTATTTGGTTTAATGCCATTTCAACATTTTTTCAGTTATATTGCGGCAGCCAGTGCACATATCCATGCTTTCAAGGAGTCTCATTTACCAGTGCTCCGTACAATATTCTTTCCAAGCCACTGGCTACTTTCCCAAATAACTATCATCAAAAAAATGGTCAGTGTTTGGAGAGAAATGACCATCATCAATCCTCGGCAAGAAATTGTACGAGCCAAGTATCGAACTCACAACCCGTGTTCTCAAGTCCCTCATGCTACCAATTGAGCTACCAGGGCATGGCGCATGTTTGCTGAAGCATAAAAGGCATGAAGGAATGAAAGTTAGGAGAAAGGAGAATGAGAGATTGTTTGTGAAAATAAAGAACATGTTGCAGAAAGAGGAATGAGAGAAAGAGAATGTGAGGAAAGTTTGTTGTTGACCTTGTGAATGAGAGTGATGGAATGAGAACAGAGAAATTAATTAACAGCCACACCATAGTTTGTGATCGGGTTGAGGTAAAACACAGATAGGATCAGAGGGAGGAGTGTGGGTTATATGTAATGTTATTCCCTGTCCAAAAATCTCATGTGCCCTTTGTTAACATGTGAGCTTTCAACAAAGACACCTTTGTACTGCATTAGAATTTGTGCATACAAAATTTGAACAGCTTTGATATCATTGTCTATATTTTCCATCTATGATCTCTGCATCATCCTTTATACCGGGATAAAGTTTGAAGAGGGTTAGTTTATTTTTCCTCAGTTTATAGATTGCAAAAGATAAATAAATTTGTTTGGACTACCCTGGTCCCATATGAATCATTCAGCCTTATTGTTGGCGCAGTATCTTTGTATTTCTTACATATAGTGCTTCAGATACACCCTTGGAAAGGAAATCAAGCTCGGGTATCAGTGAACAGTAAGGCATGGAATATTCGAAGTGGCCATGGTCAAATTTATAAATATCAAGAAAAGGCAAGCTTTGACTGTAGATTCGAAGCTAAGGATACTGGTACCCTGAATGGGTTCAAAATCTGAAATAAAGCCCATTTGCAAATTCGAAACTAAAAGATCATGACCTTTCCACATTTTACTGTGCCTCTAGGAATCCAAAGTGGTAGGTTTGCAGACTTTTTCTGTTTTTGCGGGCTTATTTTGATAGGTAGGAATACGCCATAAAATTGTGGAAAAAGTAGCTGGAATCATGGTATTTTTTGGCATGTCCACAGACTTTGAATTGATTTTACTGTACAGAAAGCATGCCAGTTAGAGGCCATCAATGCAAATCTGCTGTCTGCTGCATGAGTTTATGGTAAAATCGCTCCAATTTCCGCAACCATGCCAAATAGCTATGAGTGATAGGTTTTGTGCTTTTCTTAGAGTATTCATATGACTTGTTGTGATTAATTAGCAATTGTATATTGCATTTAGACTAAGAACAGGTCTCTTTGTTTGCAGGTTGGTGTTTGATGGAAATTTTCAAGTCGGTGTCATAGGTGTTTGTCGACAACACAGGAACTGTGGTATTTACTGTACTCTGAGGCCTCACTGAGGTGCCTTAGTTTTATAGATAATGGCATTGTCAACAGTATTTACAGACATACTTTGTACAGCAGATATGTATCAAAATTTGCTAGGGATTACCATATTAGATTCAGCCTATATGTATAAGTGGCATGTATCATGTATGATTTTAAAATATGTTACATTGCTAAACTGACTCAATAAATCATCAGTGGAGATGGATCTCAAACCCTTTACCACACAAAGTCGAATGATAAAGACACTGAGAAAAAAGCCTTTGGCAAACTTTGTTGAAAAATGAGAAAATACAAATTACCACCATTTTCTCCTGTTTCCACAATATTTTATACCCTGTGACAGACAGGGTAATGTATGTTGCATTTAGTTTTTAGTCTGCAAATGCTCTCAACTTGGACAAATCTAGAAGTTAAATGTTTGTTAAAAAGTTAATGCAAAACAGTTGTAACATGTATACCCATACTGAAATATCCCTATCAAAGTGTGAGTAGTATACATGCATTTCAATAAATATCAAAATTTTACATTCTAATAAATTTTTCTGACCAGAACATTTATTTAATATGCAACAGACCCTAAAACACGCCAAAAATGTAGATCTATGAAAGTTTCAGAAAAGTCTGAAGCAGAGGGAAATTTTTTTCTTATTTGGTCTACATCAGGACACTTTGTACAGAATATGGCAAATTATCTATTTTTCTCTACAGTTTTTTCAATTTGGATACAGGGCTCCAGACAGGGCGAGTGATTTTGATTTCAAAATTGAAAATACTAAACCCTACCTTACGGGTAGTCATTAGAATTGTCTCATTGAGACAATTCTAATGAGTACCCACAACACAGGGTTTGGAAGAGAACGGATTTTCAATACTATCACTCCCTCCTATCTGGAGCTCTGTAGATATATGTAAAAAAAAATTGATACAGGCCCTATATGGAGTCCAACATGCGAAAAGGTGCATTCAGACATTTGCGTAAAGTGTCGTCCAGGATTAGCCTGCGCAGTCCGCGCAGGCTAATCCGAGATGGCACTTTACGACTACATTAGATTTTGTGTTACAGTAGACTTGCGTAAAACAGAAAATCCCATAAAATCGGAAAGTGTCGTTTCGGATTAGCCTGTGCGGACTGCACACCCTGATCAGAGCCAACACTTTACACGAATGTCCGAATGACCATTTTCGCGTGTTGCACTCCATATTGGGATACTTTTTTCTTCTCTAACAAATGTGATCAGATAGGAAAAGTCCACAACTCTTTACCAAACGACAAAATTATAGACTGGCCCAAATTGAAAGCATTTGCAGACGAAAAAATAAATGTGACCGAAAAATCAAAATTTGTGTCAGGAAGGGTAGAAAACATTTTGGGAAAAGGAGAAAATGCTGGTTATCAGCATTTTCTCCTTTTCCCACAATGTTTTCAAAAGGCTTTTTTATCAGGGTTGTTAAAAGTCAGGATTGTGTGGTAAAGGGTTAAAATGTATAAGTACAACAAAATATAGAGCAAAAATATATAACCTATACAATGGAACATCCAAGCAATGTAAAACAAGCAGGGAACATATCATTTGAGGCATTGGAATCCTTGCACTCTTCATCAACATCTTCTATTGAACCTTGGGGATGAAGTCTTTTGAAAAATTTGTGCAAAAAGGAGAAAATACTGGCTACCAGTACCTTTTCTTACAAAGGTTTCAAAAGTCTTGAACCTGAAGCTTCCTAAAACACAGGTCGTGTGGTAAAAGATTAAATCTTTACTTCAAGAAACAGACGACACTGGAAATAGGTTTTTCAACAAGTTAACTCTTTAACAGACGGCAAAATTTGGACTGGTTCAAATTAAAAGCCTTTCCAGATGACAAATTACAGATGGCTGAAATGCTGGAATTTTTTCCTTGATAGAGTAGAAAGCATTGTGGGGAAAGGAGAAAATGCTGGCTACCAATACCTTTTCTTACAATGATTTCAGAAGTCTTGAGCCCAAGGCTTCCTAAAACACAGGTCGTCTGGTACAGGATTAAATCTTTTTTTCGAGAAACAGGTATGTAGCAGACGACATTGGAAATATGTTTTTCAAAAGGTTAACTCTTTACCAAACGACAAAACTTGGACTGGTCCAAATTGAAATCATTTGCAGATGACAAAATAAATGCGACTCAAACTTTAAAACTTGACTTTGGAAGAGTTGATAACATGGTGGGAAAACATTTCCCACCATGTTTTCAAAAGGCTTCTTTCATAGGGTTGTTAAAAGTCAGGACTGTGTGTGGTTAAGGGGTAACTCATAACCAAATGACATAATTTTGACTGGTCCAAATTCAAAGCATTTCAAGATGACAAATAACAGATGGCTGAATTGCTGGAATTTGCCCTTGATAGAGTAGAAAAGGTTGCGGGAAAAGGAGAAAATGCTGGTGACCAGCATTTTCTCCTTTTTCCACAATGTTTTCAAAAGACTTCTTTTTTAGGGCCATATAAAGTTCAAGATTGTTTGGTAAAGGGTTAAATACATAAGAAAACCTTATAGTAGAAGAAGCAGTTTGTCAACAGAAATTGCTTTGTATGCCACAAGTTTCAATTTGTTACACTGTTTATACAAAACTGTATTTTTTAAAAATATTCTATGGCTTTTCTCTTTGCTCATATATAAATAACTTTAATTATCTATAAGTTTTACCACATGACCAATAAATTTCAAACATGTCTAATCTGAAAGAATTGATTTTGTTGGTGAGAAAATGTATGTTAATCAAGTATTTAAATGTCTCTCTGAAAGGGTAAATAACACTTGGAAAAGGAGAAAAAATGCTGGGCACAAGTATTTTCTCCTTTTCCCACAATGTATTCAGGAATTATTTTTCTTTGGGGTCTTTAACACTCCAAACTGTTTGGTATAGGTGTTACTGGAAATAAAGAGCATGACAGTGACTGCCCTATCTCACTTGACCGCACAACATAAACGATACAAAGTTTTAATGAGCCCCAAGGAAGACACCTATGGAAAATATTGTGGGAAAAGGAGAAAATGCTGGTAACCAGCATTTTCTCCATTTCCCACAATAGTTTCTACCCTATAAAAGAAAAATTGCACCTCTTGAGCCATTTTGAAATTGTCGTCTGCAAATTCTTTCAATTTAGACAAGGCTCAAATACTGTCGTCTGGTGAAGGGTTAACTGTGCGTCCACACAGGTTTTCAATACGGACCCTCATAAATTTTGTCGTATGGTAAAGGATTGGTATGTCCATATTTCACATTGTCTTGTAAGTATTTCTGGGTCATGTGACCTTTAACCTCTAGTCCTCCTTATCCCCAGTGCAGACCCTATCTGTAAATATTTTCTGGATAATGGTCGGTGATTTCAAACTCGTCATCACAGATTTGATTCCAGCTTTAACTCCCTGGAAAAAAACAAAAATAAAATATAAACTAGAGCTATCATTAAACATTATACCCCCCACCAGCTCCTTGCCACAAAAACAGGTCTTTGTTACAGAATGTAGAATGGTTTAGTACAAAAGTAAGAGTTGAAAAAAGTTTGAGGGGAGAAGATTCTGTAACAAATGGCAGCAGAGTCATGAAAGTTGCACATGAACAACTTCATATATGTGGGAATCCTTTTAAATATGATAATAAGAAGAGTAAAGCACTTGAACCTTCCATTTCAATATTCTGATCATAGTTTCCACATGATCATAATTACATATGAACACAGTATTACCAGTACACAACTTTTATAAGTAGTTCCTGCCCCTTACAAGCAATGGAGACTTTTTCTAGAAAAAGGTTTTCTATAACCATTTAAAACTCCAACTCCTCTTCTTCTTCTTTGGTTTTTTATTCTAAGCCTTTACGAAAGAATCCCCTATTTTAATAATGACACTGAGAAAGAATCCTTTTGAAAATTTCATACCAAAAAGGGAAAATGTCTGTAACCAGCTGGGACCAGGTGCAGATAACTGTCCCCAAATGAGATTTATTTTTCTGATGGATTGCATTGAGAGCAGAGACAATTGTAAAACTTTTGGAGATATTTCAGCACATACATTTAATGTCATCTTTTCACGAATTGATGACAAAACTAGAATTCAAGCTTACCTGTTGCTTCAATATTAAATAATCTCTGGTTTCAAATATTTTCAATTTTAACACTATGTTATTTTAACCCATTACCACACAATCCCTACTTTTGACGCCCCTGAGAAAGAAGGGTTTAGAAAATATTGTGGGAAAAGGAGAAAATGCTGGTAACCAGCATTTTCTCCTTTTCCCACGATGTTTACTACCCTTTACAAAACAAATTTCAAATTTTCAGTCACTTTTATTTTGTTGTCTGCAAATGCTTTCAATTTGGACAAACCTAAATTTTGTCGTTTGCTAATGAGTTAAACAGTTCAATTTGTTTCAAAATAGAACACGCACAAAATTGCTGCCAAACATGACAAAATTCTGTTAGACTTTTTAGATTTACAAGTTATAAAAATCCCTTTACCAAACAACCCCTGGCTTTTTTCGATCCAGTGGAAAAAGCCTTCTGAAAACATTGTGGGAAAAGGAGAAAATGCTGGTGACCAGCATTTCTCATTTTCCTGCAATGTTTTCTACTTTTCTGAAGTCAAATTTTAAATTTTGAATCACATTTACTTTATTGCCTGCAAATGCTTTCAATTTGGACAAGTCTATTTTTTTTTTTATCCTTAGGTATAGACTTAACCCATTACCACACAATCCCTACTTTTGACGCCCCTGAGAAAGAAGCCTTTTGAAAACACTGTGGGAAAAGGAGAAAATGCTGGTGACCAGCATTTTCTCCTTTTCCCCCAGTGTTTTCTACCCTTCCCAGAACAAATTTCAATTTTTCAATCACCTTCATTTTGTCGTCTGCAAATGCTTTCAATTTGGACCGGTTTACAAATTTGTCGTTTGGTAATGAGTTAAAGTTTCATAATTTATCCATGACTATGTATGTCACGACAAATTAATTGTATTGCACTGCAATACTGAGAAGACCAGCACAGCGGAGTGCGAGAACAGCACCATAGTTTTTTTCTACGAGGAAAGTCCAACTATCAGAAGAAGCATCAAAAAGGTTGCATTATTCAGCCTACATTCAGGTCATGATTAATTTGTAATCTATTACAGCTTTAACTTTGGACTGGTCTAAAAAAAATTTGTAGGTCTGGGAAAAAACCTAAGTGATGAATGATTGACAACACCATCACAGGAAAAGTATAGTGGCTCACCTCAATATATTGAGCTTTGGTGAGCTAAAAACTCAATATTTCACAGAAATTACTAAAATAAGACAAAACAAATAAAGCCAAAACAAAAAACATTAAAAAGATGGAAAACAATAATACCTAAAGTATATCACAGTGACAACATCTAGAACTAAAGCTTTGTGCTAGGACTGTTCTGCTTTACGATTTCTGAATGCTGACAGCATATTGGACACACTCTGTACTCCCGCCTTCACACCCGAGTGTACAGACTGGACCTTGGATTTTACCCCCGACTGTACACTGTGTAATACTGGCTTGACTGTGTTACTGACTTTTTGTACCCCATGTTTCAGCTCCTGCTGGACTGTGGCCATGTTAATATAGGTGTTCTGCTCACTGGTTGGTGTTACATCTTCCTCGTCTGACGACTGTATTTAAGTGATACACAAAAACAAAGGTGCACAGAAATAAAATACAAACAATGAGGAAACAAAAAGAAGCATATCTAACTACAGATAAGAATCTAAGACTTCTTCCACATGAAAACATCTTTACCACACAGTAAAGTTTTGCACTCACCCATAATGCAAGTGTTTGTAAATGTAACATGATTCAAAAGATGAGAATTGTTGGGAAAAGATAAATAAAAACATTGTAGGAAAAGGAGAAAATACTTGCCACCAACATTTTCTCCTTTCCTACAATGTTTTCAAGAGCCTCCTATAGCAGGATTGTAAAAGTCAGGATTATGTGGTAAAAAAGTTAAAATACTGTTGGACTGTAGAGATCCAAAATTTTTTGAGCATTCTGATGTATATCTTAACCCTTTACCCTAGAAGGCATTTTTATGGTATCTCTAAGTGACCCTAAACAACAGCAAGGATGAAGCCCTTTCTGATGTGTATATGACTCCTTCTGATAGCATAGAAAACATTGTGGCAAAAGGTGAAATTGCTCATCACGAGCAATTTCACCTTTTGCCATAATGTTTTCCAAAGGCTTCCACAAGCAATGCGTGGAAATGAGTATCTATGGAGTAAAGGCTTATGCAAAGAAACCACTGTTAGCTCCACAATGGTTCGTGACAGTTCAAAGAATTATCAAGTATTTTTTCAATCAAGTAGTACTGAATAACTGTATCCAAAATCTTTTCTTCCTTTACTTACTTGCTTAAAGCTAAAGAATATAGATTGAAATTTGTTGGAAGACTACAGATAAGAAGTATGGTTGAATAAATAGTCTTTAATTCTTTATCCAAATTCATAAATGAAGAAAATTGAAAGCATCTGTAGAAAAAAATATAAATTTAGCTCAAATGATGGGAACTTGTCTTTCATAGCTTAAAAAACACTGTGGGAAAAGGAGAAAATATTGGTTACCAGCACTTTCTCCATTTCCCATAATGTTTTCAATAAGCATCCTCCTCAGGATTGTTAAAATTGGGGTTATGTAGCACAGGTTCAATGAAAATTAAACAAGAATACCATATTAAAATAAATCAAAAAGAGAATGACATTAAGACAATACCACACCTACAACATTAATTCATGCATACTAACATTCCAGACAGTAAACTTAAAAAGACAAAGAGTTGGGCTCTGAAACCATTGCTATCTGCACATGATTTCTTTCCTTTTTTATTAGTTTTTAAAACATGGAGGCAAAAGAATGAACCTGTAACTTCTGCTTTTATCCAAATTTCTTCACATGTATAAAACCTGACCTCTACTTCAAAAGCATATTTTCAAATTCTTTTACTGTAGTTCTAAGGTAATGTATAAGAGAATGTGGATCAATAAAAATTGGTAAGACAGAAAATATGAGGACATAAAAATCATTTAGAGGAGAAGGAATTGTACAGATGTTCTATGGAACCCTCTTTGATTGTCTGACTTATATGAAGAAAACCTATATTGAACAACAGATGTCATTTTTTTCCATTTTAACCCTTTACCACATAATGATTTCTTTTAACACCCCTTGGGAAGAAGCACTTAGAAAACATTGTGGGAAAAGGAGAAAATGCTGGTAACCAGCATTTTCTCCTTTTCCCACAAAGTTTTCTACCCTAAGAAAGCAAAATTGTGGTATGCAAATGCTTTCAATTTGGATAGGTCTAAAATTTTGCTATATAATAATGGGTTAACAATCTAAAGTCTGTGGGTTATTTCAGTGAAACAATATGGACACACTTTCTCCCTAAAGAAGAACAAACTTGTCACTTTGGCCACCTTTTTGTTTTCAAAATGATAATTTCACTATGATATAGACACCAACAGAAATAATTTTTTTTTTTCTGTCAAAATATACTGACAAATAATGGTATTCTCTACAAGGCCAATTTGGGACTTCTTTGTGGTAGTGGGAGCCAAGAGAAAGGATTCTTCACAACCTAAAGTTTATCGAGAAGACAGCCTAAGAATTAGAGGAAAGGCAATTTTGCTGATGCCAATTCTTCTTGACCAATTGTCTGGATAATTTCAAGATTTTTTTTTCTAGCTGTGTATAAAGTAACAATTTATTGCAAGTGTACTATATAAAATCCTACCTTGTTTTTCTTCTCTCTTTGTTTACCAGCATACCTGTGTTGGGAATCCAAACATTTCTGGTATCTAAGCTGTGGAGTGGAATAAAATAGATTGTGCATTTGTGTCTGCAGTAAAAGTATTTTGAGAACACTGTGGGAAAAGGAGAAATTGCTCGTGACGAGCAATTTCTCCTTTTCCCACAGTGTTTTCTACCCTTTTTGTGAACTTTCTGCCATTTTCTCAAAATCTAAAATTGTCGTCTAGAAACTCTTTCAGTTTGGTAGAGTCTAAAATTTGTTGTTCTGGTTACCAGCATTTTCTCCTTTTCCCACAATATTTTGAAAAGCTTTCAACACCCGGGTCTTTAAACGTCGGGATTGTGTGGGAAAGAGTTAAAACCCTTTTGGCAATAGCATGGTTCAAAATCATTTTGATAAATACTTAAAGATGAAATAAGATTACATTTAACACATGCATTTTACTGTATTTTTAACTCTTCACCAAACTAAATAATTTTAGACTACTCTAACATGAAAGCATTTTGCAGACAAAAAATTCATGGGACCAAAACCTGAAATTTGTTTAGAGAAGGGAAGAAAAGAAAATGCTGGTTAGCGGTATTTTCTTCTTTTCCCACAATATTTTCAGAAGGCTTCTTTCTCAGGATTGTGAAAAGCAGGGATTGTTTGGGAAAGGGTTAAAATAATCAATCAACCAACCAACTGGTCTAGACAATTTACCTTGCACGCAGCCTCAATAGTTTTACAGAGAGGTCCCGCTGTGGGGTCACAATGGAATACATGGGCATAAAACTTGTCTTCAGCTTTATGGACGATAAATGCACACATTCTATAAATAAAAAAAAAAAACATCAAGAATTTGTTATCTTCATAGTCAAATAAACAGTTCTCATTTATCAACAGGGGACATTTTGGACAATATCGTGAATTTTTTTCTTTAATGATAATACTTTTTTCATTTTTTCTTTAACAAACAGCCTCTTTTACTTTAAAGTTCACTGTCATTTTAAGAAATGCAAGTCCTAAATTTAATATCAGGAAAAAGGACTAAGTAGAGTTTTCACTTAATGTCTATGTCAAACACATCAATTTTGTATTGATTAATCCACTGTGCATCAAAAAAAAAAAAAATAATAATAATCAAAACTTTGTTATTTGGCAGAAATATTTGAACAAGTGAACATTGTGTGTTTGATGTGGTGTGATCCTGATCTTTACTGCCTTTAAAAGTAGCTAAAAGCAACCTAAGTTGAATGCATAAGACATATAATTTAACTCTTTACCACACGAGAAAATTTTAGACTGGTCCAAATTGAGAGCATTTGCAGAGGACAAAATAAAGATGACTGAAAAATTGAAATTTGTTCTGGGAAGGGTTGAAAACACTGTGGAAAAAGGAGAAAATGCTGGTTACCAGCATTTTCTCCTTTTCCCACAGTGTTTTCAAAAGGCTTCTTTCTCCGGGGCGTCAAAAGAAGGGATTGTGTGGTAATGGTTTAATGTGTACAACACATAGCAACTGCCATGTAACAAAATGCTGATGAAGGGACATGACTGCAGTTGCATGTGATACACAACATAGATCTTTGGTGAACAACTCTGGGTCAGAAACCTTTTAAAAACATTATGGAACAAGAGCGGCAAATTGTCGCAAGATACGCCCATCTGACCCCAAGTTGTAAAGCTGGGGCATGCACTGGACAAAATTCAAGTATGAAAAACAAAAATAAAGCGAGCAAGAGTTATGATTCCTGTGCACTGCACTCCCCCTTGATGAGATCTATCCACCTATGAAATTTCATAACCCTAGCTAGTATAGTTTTGGAGATATGCTCTGGACAAAATTCAAGTATGAAAAACAACAAAGGGCAATAACTCAAAAATTAACCAAGCAAGGATTATGATTCCTGTGCACTGCACTGCCCCTATGTGAGATCTATCCACCCATGAAATTTCATAACCGTAGGTAGTATAGTTTTGGAGATATGCTCTGGACAAAATTCAAGTATGAAAAACAACAAAGGGCAATAACTCAAAAATTAAGCAAGCTAGAGTTATGATTCCTGCACATTGCACTCCCCCTCGATAAGATCTATCCACCCATGAAATTTCATAACCCTAGCTAGTATACTTTTGGAGATATGCTCCGGACAAAATTCAAGTATGGAAAACGACAAAGGGCAATAACTGAAAAATTAAGCAAGGAAGAGTTATGATTCCTGCGCACTGCACTCCCCCTCGGTGACATCTATCCACCCATGAAATTTCATAACCCTAGCTAGTATAGTTTTGGAGATATGCTCCAGACAAAATTCAAGTATGGAAAACGACAAAGGGCAATAACTCAAAAATTAAGTGAGCAAGAGTTATAATTCCTGCGCACTGCACACCCCTTGATGAGATCTATCCACCCATGAAATTTCATAACCCTAGCTAGTATAGTTTTGGAGATATGCTCCGGACAAAATTCAAGTATGAAAAACAACAAAGGGCAATAACTCAAAAATTAAGCAAGCTAGAGTTATGATTCCTGCGCACTGCACTCCCCCTCGATGAGATCTATCCACCCATGAAATTTCATAACCCTAGCTAGTATACTTTTTGAGATATGCTCCGGACAAAAATCAAGTATGAAAAACAACAAAGGGCAATAACTCAAAAATTAAGCGAGCTAGAGTTATGATTCCTGCGCACTGCACTCCCCCTCGATGAGATCTATCCACCCATAAAATTTCATAACCCTAGCTAGTATAGTTTTGGAGATATGCTCCGGACAAAATTCAAGTATGAAAAACAACAAAGGGCAATAACTCAAAAATTAAGCAAGCAAGAGTTATGATTCCTGCGCACTGCACTCCCCCTCGATGAGATCTATCCACCCATGAAATTTCATAACCCTAGCTAGAATAGTTTTGGAGATATGCTCCGGACAAAGAACTGGACGCCGCCAGCCCGCCCGCCCGCCACGGGTGATCCCATAATACGTCCCGTCTTCGACGGGCGTATAAAAATGAGAAAATACTAATAACCAGCATTTTCTCCTTTTCTCATAATGTTTTCTATCACATCAAAGAATAACTGCATTATTTGAGCCACAGAAACGTCTGCAAATGCTTTTAAACAGGACAAGTCTGAAAGTTTGTTGTGCAGTAAAAAGTTCTGGGTTGAAATAATTGTCACACATGATACATGAAACTTACTTAACGTTGTTGATACTGATTCCCATGAAAGACAAATAGCGGACCCGACATTCTTCGATCTTGTTGTCTGGATTCTATAATAGAACCATTCATACAGCCCTATAAGTATCTACTTCAAAAAATTAACCCTGTACCACAAAATCAAAAGTTTTAATAACCCTGCAGTAGAGGGCTTAAGAAAACATCGTGGGAAAAGGTAAACAATGCTAGTATCCAGCATTTCCTCCCTTTCCCACAATGTTTTATTTGCTTTCACTGATAGCAGTTATTTTTCGAGTTACATATTGTTAACCATTTTTGATTGTCAATAACTTGGACAAGTCCTATTGTCTATTGAGTGGAAATGGATCATTATAAAGCTTTTTCTAACTACTGATGTGAAATATTGTACATATTAGATAACAATCAAACAGAAAGAAAAAGAAGAAAAAATTTTTGTGGCATGTCCATAAATTGCTGAAAAATAGTTTGACTGACTGCATGCCTTCCAAATATATCATGTTCAAAACTGTGAGTGCCACAGTGTCAGTGGTACTCTAACAAAAGGCGGGTAAATGCAGTTCTGTGATACACTATACCAAGCAAATCATGATATAAGTATAAATCTATAAAATACAACAGATTGAACTAGAGCTGCTGTCACTGAATACCCTGCCAGCGCTTTGGTTTTGTTGAGATGGACACACAGGCTGATTCCAGTAAACCCCTGAAAACATTTGTTTTGCAGATGTATAATAATGAGGCAGGCTTGTGGACTTTGACTAATAGAAAATTGACCAATAGCTAAACATGGCAACATGGGTCAATTTACATAGACTGCACATGCCACGTTGGGTCTACAGTCTTTGCGAACGCACTGAATTCCCTTTTCACAGAGCATGGCTTACGTGTAAAAGAAGCATCCAATTACCTCGGTGCTTCTTTTCTTTCAAAGATGTTAGCTTACCTGTAATACAATTTCTTTAACTCTTTACCAAATGACAAAATTTTAGACTGGTCCAAATTGAAAACATGTGCAGATGACAAAAAATAGTGGATGAAAAATTCAAATTGTTTTTTGGAATGGAAGATAACATTGGGGAAAAGGAGAAAATGCTGGTTACCAGCATTTTCTCCTTTTCTTACAATGTTTTCAGAGATTCTTTCTCAAGGTCGTTAAAAGTCCAGATTGTGTGGTAAAGGGTTAAAACATTCAAAAATCAGTGTAAACTGTGAATTTAGATTATGTTTTGCCTCTGTTGTATTTCTTGTATCCTGGTGTTACTGTTTTCTTACCTCATGTTCTGTAATGGTGATGGTAGAGGGTGCCACAGCCACACTCACAAACTGCCACTTTTCTGCAGGAATTTTTTGGGTCATCCTGTCTATAGCCATGTTTAGTACCTCCATACCTAAAGAGTAGAAGTGTTATGTATGATTACTGTTTATCTTTTACTGTATAATCCTTAAAAAAAAAATAAAAATAAAAATCTGGCTAGAAAAGGGCTGAAAACAGGTAAGATAAGGAAACAAGTGGATGCTAAAGATCAGATATAAGTGCTGGAGATTCAGTGAAAATCAAGGAGTCAAAATAGGGGCTTTCTATGGTACAACCACCTTCACTCGGGTGTAATCTTCTGATACAATGCAGTCCTGTAACAAAATTTTAAAACGACAGCTTTTTCTTGTGACAGAAATTGTGTATTTCTTATTCTAAATCCTTACCCATTTTTTAAGGGCCTTGTGGGAGAAGAATTTTCAAAATACTGTGGTATTGCTGGTCTCCAGCATTTTCTCCTTTCCCACAATCTTTTCTACTCTTACCAAAGACAAATTCCTCCACCTTCAACCCTTTACCACACAATCCCGACTTTTAACAACCCTGAGGAAGAAGCCTTTAGAAAACATTGTGGGAATAGGACAAAATGCTGGTAACCAGCATTTTCTCCTTTTCCCACAATATTTTCTACACGTCACAAAACAAATTTTGAATTTTCAATCAATTTTATTTTGTTGTCTGCAAATGCTTTCTACCCATCAAAAAACAAATTTTGAATTTTCAATCAATTTTATTTTGTCGTCTGCAAATGCTCTCAATTTGGACCAGTCTATAAATTTGTCATTTGGTAAAGGGTTAATTTGTCGTCTGCCAATGCTTTCTATCTGGCCAAGTCCACATCTTGTCCTTTGATAAAGAGTTAAGCGTGCATATCAGATATTGTGTGGTTTGCAAACAGCATTGCAATACATCAGGTTTATGACACTAACACAGACACACTGACCTGTGGGTTTGTTCACAAGGTCTGCGCCCAAATAATGACATCTTATTGTCTTCTTTGGCTCCTCCATTGGTGTGGGAAAAGAAGCATCTACAATGAAAAAATACATATAAGTTTTAATTAACCCATTACCACACAATCCCTACTTTTGACAACCTTGAGAGAGAAGCCTTTAGAAAACACTGTGGGAAAAAGAGAAAATGCTAGTAACCAGCATTTTCTCATTTTCCCAAACTAGCATTTTCTCATTTTCCCAAAATGTTTTCTACCCTTCACAAAACAAATTTCAAATTTTCAGTCACTTTTATTTTGTCGTCTGCATATTCTTTCGATTTGGATAAGCCTATAATATTGTCGTTTGATAACGAGTTAAATGGTGATTTGGGTCACAAAAATTCAACGAGTGTTTCATAATATTGGGCAGTTCAAGAAGTTCACTCTATCTTCAGAAGGATTATTGCTTGCACTGAACCAATCAAAAATACTGGAATTCCTAAACCATTCCTGTAACGTTGACTTGATCGTCAATGTCCACAGAACCACCTGCAGTTCTACCTAGTGCCCAAAATTTGAACTTCAGGAAATTGTTTAACCCTTTACCAAACAATCCTTAGTTTTACAACCCTGAGATAGAAGCCTGTTGAAAACATTGTAAGAAAAGGAGGAAATGCTGGTAACCAGCATTTTCTCCTTTTTCAACAATGTATACTACCCTGCTGGAAGCAAATTCTACTATTTTAGTAATGTTTATTTTGTTGGCTGCCAGTGCTTTCAATTTGGATCGGTCTCACATTTTGTCATTTGGTAAAGGGTTAATTAATGTCCTAATTAAAAGTATTAGCAAATGATAAAATAAATGCCACTCATAAATTGATATCTGTCCATGAATGGAAAAGAATATTGTGGCAAACAGGAAAATGCTGGTTACCAGCATTTGATCCTCCCACAATGTTTTCAAAAGTTTTCTCCGTAACACCCTTTGGGTTGTTAAAACATGAAATTGTTTGATGCCATTTAACCCATTACCACATAATCCCTACTTTTGACGCCCCCGAGAAAGAAGCCTTTAGAAAACATTGTGGGAAAGGGAGAAAATGCTGGTAACCAGCATTTTCTCCTTTTACCATACTGTTTTCAACCCTTCACAAAACAAATTTCAAATTTTCAGTCACTTTTATTTTGTCGTCTGCAAATCCTTTCAATTTGGACCAGTCTAAAATATTGTCGTTTGGTAATGGGTTAAGTCATACAGTATCACTATTGTTACAGCAAAAGACAAAGGTAGGTCATAAAAAGAATATAATATATAATTATGGACATCAAAGGTTAAGCATCAATCAGTAAAATGCAACAAAATACTTACTGCTGTACAGACTTTGAAAAGTAACCTTTTCTCCACTAGGTTGTGTTGTCGCAGTCTCCAAATTTGGCAAGTCAGTTGGACGAGTAAGTCGATTGAGGGCATTCTGTTGTAGTGTTCTTTCCATCATGATCTTCTTGCAGATGTCACGCAGGGTGTTGGCAATGTGGCGGGCTGGCGTGTCACACCGAAACACATGACACATATGATTATTGGTAAGTTTGTCTCGGGCAACATATGCAAAGTCTCTGTAAAGATAAATATTTCATTCTATAACTTGTCTCAAACAAGAGGATTGCATGCAAGTGCCAGTACTTGGCTGCCTTTGCTTGATTGTCTGTGAAATTTCCAATTTGAAATAAGAGCATAACTGTGTTAAATATACTTTGATAGTTACCTGTCATTGTTGTATAGGTTTCCCTTTTTATAACTAAAAACCTGTCCAAGTTTAAAGTATATATCGCTTGGTAATAATAGAATTATAAAATGTCTCTGTTTTTGCAAGAGAAAGCCAGGGCTTTATGAATAAGGTAATGTTTTCTTCGAAAACAGCCAAGCGATACTATCCTCAGAGAGTCTGTCAAACCTTAGATACCTTTGCAGTGTATATCAAGGGTAGGCTGCAGAGAAAATTTGATCTACACAGTCCACTTGTGTTTAACATTCCAACACCTCTCAATATTAATATCTCAGTGCTTTTGATGAAGAGAAGAATTATAAAACAATAGCTTACTTGGTGCTATAAGTGGTGATATCTACTTTTTCACATTCACTTTGTTTCTACAAAACTTGAACAAACCACATGGTACAATGTCCCGACCCCAACAATACATTTGTATCCATTTTCATGAAGAATAAAATTGACCTTTCATCTTAGACCAAGGTAACTTAATCTCAGAAGAATAATCCTCCACTGATCATAAATAATACATCTGTAAAATTTAATTTTGTTAAAAAAGTAACAGTCTCTCTGCTTTATTAGTGATGACTGCTTCAATCAACATTACAGTGACCTTGACCTTTGAGCAAGGTGACCAAAAACATTTGCACAGCTTAATCCTTTTTTTCTGTGTCTCAGTGGAAATATCGTCCTATCTAAAATGTGTTTTATTTTCAAAAATAAGTTTGTGCACTAGTATCCAGTCAGACTGACAGTCCTTGTGCAACCCAGTACAACATCCTTCCACTGCATTTATTAACTCTTTACCACACGACAAAATTTTAGACTGGTTCAAATTGAAAGCATTTGCAGACGACAAAATAAAGGTGACTGAAAAATTGAAATTTGTTCTGGGGAGGGTAGAAAACACTGTGGGAAAAGGAGAAAATGCTGGTTACCAGCATTTTCTCCTTTTCCTACAGTGTTTTCAAAAGGCTTCTTTCTCAGGGGCGTCAAAAGTAGGGATTGTGTGGTAATGGGTTAAAGCAGGGAAAGACAGGGCTTAAATTAACTATTTACTACATAGTTCCAAAGTCTAACAGTCCTGCAGTAGAAGGCCTTTCCAAACATTGTGGTAAAAGGCAAAAAGCTAGTAACCAGCATTTTATCCCTTTAGCACAATGTTTTCTATGCTTTCTGAATCAAACACCATCATTTCAGCCACATTTTATTTGTTGTCAATGCTGTCAATTTAGGAAAGCCTTAGAGTTTGCCCTTTAATAAAGAGCTAATAACCTTATGTCTAGGTCTTCTGTTCATTTAATACTTGGAACAAAAAGGCAAATTTTAGGGAGAAAGTAAGAAAAATTACAGAATACCTTCACAATTTTGATTTGTATTGCTGAACTATTTTTATTTTTTATCAACAGGTTCTCTTCAGAAAAACTTGTGTTGAAACATTGACTCTGTACCACACAACCCTGTGTTTAAGCCATTACCACACAATCCCTACTTTTGACGCCCCTGACAAAGAAACCTTTAGGAAACATTGTGGGAAAAGGAGAAAATGCTGGTAACCAGCATTTTCTCTTTTTCCCCACAATGTTTTCTACCCTTCACAAAACAAATTTCAAATTTTCAGTCACTTTCATTTTGTCGTCTGCAATTTCTTTCAATTTTGACAAACCTAAGATTTTGTCGTTTGGTAATGGGATAACCCTATCAAAGACAGAAATCATTATTTAGGCTACATTTAATGTGTTGTCTGGAAATGGTTTCAATTAGGCCCACTCCAAAATTTTGTTTTTTGATACAGAGGTAAACATTGCATTTACCTTCCATTTTCTCTGCCTACTCCCCATACTCTAATTGTATGTATTGGCTGGTAATTCAGGACAGAGAAATCTTGAGTATCTATCAGCCGTAAACTGTCTGTATCCAGGTCCATAAACAGTTCTTTCCCCTGAAATATAGAAATGGCTTTGAAATGTGAAAATGTCTTTGATATGTGAAAATGTCTTTGAAATGTGAAAATGTTTTTGATATGTGAAAATGTCTAAACTCTACCATATAGAAGGCTTTTGAACACAGTTGGAAAAGGAGATAATGCTGGTAACCTGCACTGCTTGCTTTCCAAAAGTGTGTTTTAACCCTTTACCTAAAGACAAAATTTTAGACTAGTTCAAATTGAAAACACTTGCAGACAACAAAATTAATGTCACTCAAAAATTGAAATTTGTTTCCAGCAGGGTTGAAAACATAATGGGAAAAGGAGAAAATGCTGGTTACCAGCATTTTCTCCTTTTCCCACAATGTGTTCAAAAGGTTTCTATCTCAGGGTCATAACAACCAGGGATTGTTTGGTCAAGTGCTATTCTTTCAAAGACAAAGTTGAGTTACATTTGATTTGTTGACAACAAATTCTTTCAAAGTGAGCAAGTGTACTATGTTGTCACCCATGAAAGAATTAATATTTGCAGACGACATCTTTAATGTAGCTGAAAAGATGGTGACTGAAAGAGTAGAAAACTAGGTCGGAAAAGAAGAAAATGCTGAACAGCATTTTCTCCATTTACTGCAAGGTTTTCAAATGGGTATTTCCTAAGGGTTGTTAAAACTTGATATCTTTTTCCTACAATGTTTCCTATCCTTTGAGAGATGAATTTTTTTTGAGTAACATTAAATTTGTCGTTTGTGGCCATAGTAAACCATGCTTGAGATAAAATGGATTTAATTTCAAATTATACTGTATAAATCATACAATTCAAATGTTTGAAAATCATTGTGAAAATGACAATCTGTTATCAACTCTGAACCAAACGGCAAAATTTTAGACAGGTCCAAATCTAAAGCATTTGCAGACAACAACATTAACATGACTCAAAAATTGAAATTTGTTCTGTGAGGATAGAAAACATTGTGGGAAAGGGAGAAAATGCTGGTTACCAGCATTTTCTCCCTTTCCCACATTGTTTTCAGAATGCTTCTTTTCAAGGATCGTGCAGGGATTGTTTGGGAAAAGGTCAGATGGTCAGTTCAATTGTTAGTCGCTGGCACAAAAAAGATGGCATTTCAAAAATTGATAAAAAGTTGCAAAGTTGCATCTTTCCTTTAATTTTCACCTTTTTCCACAAAGTTTTCTGTCCTTTCAAAGAACCAGAACTAACTTCTAGTCTGCAAATGTTTTGAAACTGAACAAGTCTGAAATTTTGTTGATTGTTGCGAAGTTAATATTCAGTCTGACTTACCTCCCCCCATCTACCAACAACATCATTCACATCGTTTCGGCCAAGTGTCAAGTCCAGTATACACTTGTTTACAGCTTTATTGCTCCGTTCTGGTGTGAGATCTTCCTCTGCTATCGGTACCCAGCCCAGAGAACTGACACAATAACGTACAGGCTTCTCTCCACTTCCCTCACTGAAACCAGATCTTGAGTTCCGTTGCAAACTGGATCTAAAATAAAGACAAACAGCCATTCAACCCTTTACCCAACTATCCCAGGATTTTATGACCCAGAGGAAGTATCCTTCTAAAAACATTGTGGGAAAAGGAGAAAATGCTGGTAACCAGCATTTTCTCCTTTTCCCACAATATTTTCTACTCTTCTGAAGTTTCAGTTTTTGACTTACATTTATTTTGACTTACTTGCTTTTGTCATTTGGTAAAGAGTAAAATCAAACTTTACAATACTGAAATAGAAAAGCCACTTTGGTAGCAATTTGGCTATCAGATCAGACTGCATCTGAAAATGTCAATAATTTATAAACTTTTTATCACAAACACATTAATTCTTTACCACATTAACTCTTTATCCCAAGTTTTAATGACCCTACAATAGAAGACCATTGTGGGAAAAGAAGAAAATACTTGTAACCAGCATTTTCTTCTTTTCCCACAATGTTTTCTACCTTACCAGAAACAAATTTCATGTCTTGCATAACGTTTGTTGTGTGCCAATCCTTTCAATTTGAACAAGCCTAAATTTTTTGTTGTTTGGTCATGAGTTAACTCATCCACAGGTGACAAATTAAATGTTGTTAAAATACTGAACATTTTCTTTGGAACAGTAGGATACAGTCATGTTTTCAAAAGACAACTCCCCTTTGGGTTGTCCCAACTTGAAACAATGTTTACGAAAGAGTGAAATATCACAAGACTTCAGTCTGCATAAATATTATGAAAACTTCACTTCTTTTACCTATCTGTACCTGTGCCTGTCTAGAGCATATTGCCTTAGCAAAAACTGTGGCAAAAGACAAATATCTCGTAACAAAAAGCATTGTTTCTTTCACCTAAAATGTTTCCAACCTTTTCAAAAAAACATCCTATCATACAAAAGACCTTTAGTTTTACAAACACTTTCAAATTGGAACAGTCTAAAATTTCATCTTATGGTTTTATCTGCATAAAGTATATCCAAGATCAGACTGCACGTTTTGTGCACTGTCCACAAAAGAGCCTTGAGTCACGCTTTGTTGGCTATGGGTTAAATTGCTTATCTGTGTACATATGAGTACCGTCCCGTGGATTTGTAACTTTCCGTATAATAGCTAGAGTCCTATTTTTTTATGCCGTCTTAACCCTTTCCCAAACAAGCCCTGGTTTTTACATGTCTGCAGTAAAAGACTTTTGAAAACACTGTGGGAAAAGGAGAAATTGCTCGTTAAGAGCAAATTCTCCTTTTCCCACAGTGTTTTCTACCCTTTTTGAGAACTTTCTGCAATTTTCTCTAAATCTAAAATTGTCGTCTGCAAACTCTTTCAATTTGGAAAGGTCCAAAATTTGTTGTTTGGGAAAGGGTTAAATATTAAGCATAAAGGTCAGGATCAGATTAAATGAAGTAGACAATAAAGACTCAAATGTAAGACAAGAGAATACTTTACTTACAAGTTTTTCAGAGATTTGACAGCATATTGTAAAGCATGGTCTTCAAACTCCTGAAGGTGATCTTCAGAACTGGTCAGACTGGACGGTGTTGACGGCATGGAATCTCCTGACACATTGCTCTGTAACACAATAATGACAGTTATCTTTTAAAACGGTTGACTAAGAGGAAAGAGCCACTTAATTGAATTAATTACAGAACGAGGGCCATGATAGCCCATGCTCACCTGGGTCTTTTGACCATACATGACCCATTTTCAATCTCTTTTGGGATATTATGACAATAATTCTACCAAGATTTTCATGGGCATTTGCATGAAAAGGATCTTTCAAAAATTTGACTCGGTGACTGAATTATTGACCTGATATGACCAACTTGCACGCTGGTCCCAGAAGATCATCAAGACAAACATTCAGACCAAGTTTCACAAGTATTGCACAGAAATGTGGCATCTAGAGAGTACACAAGGTTTTTTGAAGATTTAGCGTAGTGACCCAGTTTCTGGCCCAACATGTTCCTAGACCTTATCAAAGCAAACATTTTGACCATCTTTCAAGAGTTATGGACTGAAAATTTGGCCTCTACAGCAAACACAGGGTTTTTTTCAAAGATTCAACCTAGTGACCTAGCTTTTAACCCCGACATAACCAGTTTTCAAATTTGTCTAAGTATCATCAGGACAATCATTATGACAAACTTTCAGGAGTTTTGGACAGAAAATAAGGCTTCTAGAGTGTACACAAGTTTTTTTTTAAGATTTGACCTGGTGACCTAGTTATTGACTATACATGAACAACTTTCACACTCATCTAAGGTCACATCAAGACAAACATTCTGACTAATTTTAAGGAGTTTTGGACTGAAAATGTCACCTCTGGAGGGTACATTTTCTTATATTTGAACTGGTGATCAGGTTTTGACCTGGCATGACCCATTTTCCAACTTGTGTGAGATTTCATCAGGGCAAACATTTTGATCAACTTTCAGAAGTATTGGCCAAAGAGGTAACCAGAATTTTCTCCTTTTCCCACAATGTTTTCTAATATTGCCAAATCAAATTTCACTTTTTGATTCACTCTTATTTTGTCATCTGCAAATGCTTTAAGCTTGGACTGGTCCAAAATTGGACTGGTCCAAAATGGTAAAGAATTGAAGTGATCTACTACAAGAAAATAGAAGCAGTCTGCAGAAGAAAATGACAGTATTGTTGAATTACAGGTAATCACTCACAGTTTCACTGTTGATGGAGATCTGCCTCAGTGTCTCCCTCAGATCTGGTGGGGCTGGGGATGGTGGCTCCCTCTGTATGGTCCCACTTTTAATGTGCCAATAGTAGGGGCCATCTTCATCTACAGCAATATAACAGAATTATAAATGGAAGATGGTAGTAAGATTATCCAGTATATGTGGCTACAGAGAAATCATTTTTCTCATAAAAGCCGTTTTACTACCTCTCCTTACTATAAAATCATTATCATCTTTACCAAATATACAGAATTTTTTTCTTATTCACTCAAATCCACCTTTTTACCATGGATAGAAAACTCTAAATAAACCAAAAATGAAGGCAGTTACAGAAAACTGAAAGTATTCAAAGAAAGGAAGTAAAACAAGATGGTTTTTGAGGAAAAGCCGTGTTCTTTGGCCTCACCTGTGTCAGAACTAAATATCTTCACTGTTTACCAAATACTCCCAACCTGCAACAATCCTAAAGAAGAAGGCTTTTTAAACATTGAGGGGGATTGGAAAAAATGCTGGTTACCAGCATTTTCTCCTCTTCCCCTCAATGTTTTGTAACATTTCATCTGTAAATTTCAATATCAGTCAGAGTTCATTTTGTTTTCTGCAAATGCTCTCAATCTGGACAGGTATAAAATTTTGATATATGGTAAAGAGTCTAGTAATGCAACTGATATCAGAAAACAGTAAAAAGTTTCTCACAAGGTGACAGGGCCCTGACAATGCAACAGGTTACGTGTAAATAGACACGCTGAAAATGGGAAAGGATAAAAGTAAAACAACTCTGATAGGGAAAAAAAAAACTCATTCAAAACCATGGGAGAAAAAAAAAATCATAGGAGAGTTTCTAAGTGATGGAAAAGGCTACGAATTATTCACCATTTTAGAGAAATTCATTGAACCGAGCTATGATTCATTTTTGACATTTTGTCATTTTATTTGGGAGAAATGACTGATACATTGGGGTCTAAATTTAATTTTTTTTTTTACTTCTTCATAGAATTTATAATTCAATATCCAGTATCATTCTTCATTATTCCATCCAGGGATCTGCCACTCAGAGTAATTTACCCAGATCTGTGCTGGCTGTGCAACCGACACAGGGGCAGATTTTTTCTAAAAGCCCAGAAACAGCCGAAACCATAATGATTCATGACTTAAAATAAATTGAAGTTCAAGTCATACTACTATAGGGATGGATGGAAATTATTGTGAACATGCAGGACTGTTGTTGTATAGTCCCAATGTACGAGTTATGGGTAGGAAAAAAAAATCAAAATTACATAAAAAGAAAATAAAAGATGGAGTAACCTGGCAGATATTGGCCTAGTAGTAACAATTAATTTTTCTGCCAGCGACTTTTTCAGGTCATAAAAACTCGAGACAGTGTCAAAAATAATTAACTCTTTTCTCTCACAACAAAATTTTAGGCTTGTCTACGACAAAGCACATGTAGCACCAATCATGAACATTGTTTTTAAAAGGCTGGTGACCTGCATTTGTTCCTTTTCTAACAAAATATTCAAAACCTTTCTCTGTCTGTGTCGTTAAAACTCTGTACTGTGTGGCAAGGAACTAAGTAACTCCAACCGTGCAAAGAGTAAATCAATAATCATAATCCGTTAAACATGACAGGTGAATTTCCATATCACAATTTCTGGTCACATTTATAGCTTAAAAGCCACTATACAATGCGCATCTCTTTCCGGAACTCATTAAATCTGAACATTTCCATTCTCGCCAAATCAATGGTGTGACCTTACAACATCGTTTAAACGGCCAATAACATAATGACCTATAAAAGGTTTCATTAATTCTAAAAAGCAAAAAATTAATTGATTTTTTAGTATTCCCCTATCTGTCAGACTTGATGGGAAGAAATTGTGAAAAAATTATCTGATACCAGAGTATGCAATAAGTTATTTTACCCTTTATTAAACAATCACTTTTAACTTTTAATGACAAAGCTTTGGACTTGTCCAAATTGAAAGCATTTGCAGAAGACAAAAAAAAGGTGAATCAAAAACAGAATATTGATTTTGAAAAGGTAGAAAACGTTATGGGAAAAGGAAAAAATGCAGGTTACCGGAATTTTCTCCTTTTCCCACAATGTTTTCAAAGGCTTTCTTTTTCAGGGTTGTTAAAAGTCTGGACTGTGCGTTAAAGAGTTCACAAGCCAGAGGGAGACAGCTTTTCAAAACTTTATGGAAAAAGGAGAAAATGCTGGTGTCCTTTGAAAGGAAAAAAAAAAAAGTTTTGAATGACATCCCGACTTTTAACAACCCTTGGAAAGAAACCTTTTCATACATTTTGGGAAAAGGAGAAAATGCTGGTAGCCGTCCAAAAACGAATTTCAAACTTTCAGTCAGATTAACTTTGTCGTCTGCAAATGGTTTCAATTTGGACCAGTGTGTAATTTTGTTGTTTGGTAAAGAGTTAATGCCATTTTCAATATTACTTCAGCCATATTATGGCTGCCAGTGCAATGCACTTTCCACGCTTCCCGGAGTACCATGGTCAGCAGTGAGAGAGAAATAAACCCTATTTCAACGACTATCATCAATCCATGAGAAGAAATTGTCTGACCTACGAACTTGAACCAATTACCTGAAGGTTTCAAATCATGTTAACTGTTTAGCACACGACAACATTTTAGACCTGTCTGTATTGAAAGCATTCATTGATGACAGTTTCAATGTAACAAAATAATTCAGACTTACCAAATTAAATGTAGTTTACATAATGCCTTTTGTCTTTGAAACAGTCAAAAAATTGTGGAAAAAGGAGAAGATGCTGGAAACCATTTGTGAGCACCAGCTATTACATTGTTTGATTGAATGGTGCTCAACATTTTTGTTAACAATAGTGGTCTCTCACACAGTAGCTCGCAAAAATAAAACATTTAAATTTGAGCCATAATCTGGTATAAGGAGGCTTAATGCTTCTCCCTGATCCATGATCCTAAGTGTGTCATCACATATTAATGCATCCGTAAGTCTATTTTGTACAACAGTCAATTGAATCATAGGGTATTCTGGTCCTTTGACGTATAGAAAACTAACCAACAGCGAAAGGTTTTGGCCCAGGTCAGCCTGCACAGATGCATTAAGCCCCCTTATTATGGAACATGGTTCATTTAACCCTTTACCCCACAATCCCTACTTTTGACGCCCCTGAGAAAAAAGCCTTTTGAAAACACTATGGGAAAAGAAGAAAATGCTGGTAACCAGCATTTTCTCCTTTTCCCACAGTGTTTTTCACCCTTCCCAGAACAAATTTCTATTTTTTAGTCACCTTTATTGTGTTGCCTGCAAATGCTTTGAATTTGGGCCAGTCTAAAATTTTCTCGTGTGGTAAAGAGTTAAATAATTCGTTTAAAAGTGTGGAAATTATTGTGGA
The DNA here is from genome assembly GCA_943736015.1 of Tridacna crocea. Lineage (NCBI taxonomy): Eukaryota > Metazoa > Mollusca > Bivalvia > Cardiida > Cardiidae > Tridacna > Tridacna crocea. The sequence continues at coordinate 52,300,398 of OX031063.1, forward strand.
GAACCCATTACCACACAATACCTACTTTGGGCGACCCTAACAAAGAAGCCTTTAGAAAACACTGTGGAAAAGGAGAAAATGCTCGTTACCAGCATTTTCTCCTTTTCCCACAATAATTTCTATCATCACCAAAAAAAATTCAAATTTTCAGTCGCTTTTATTTTGATGTCTGCAGATACTCCTGATTTGGACAAGCCTAAAATTTTGTCATTTAGTAATGAGTTAAAGTCATGCAAGAGATGAGGTTTAAGCTACGATATGTTTGACTCTACCTTCACATCTCTCCCAGCCTGGGGGTAACACTTCTGGTTGTTCTTTATTGGTTTCTTCAGTCTGGAAAACAAATCAAATCATTTCTCCAAAATCTAAATGCTGCATCATATATCCAGGACAATAAATTTAGACATTATTTGTTTATTGGTTTCTTCACTCTGGAAAACAAACTAGAGCTGTCACTGAATGTGACTTAATACCCCCACCAGAGACAGAGAAAAAGTGTCAAATTCAAGGGGAGATAATTCCTCAACTGGGAAAAGTTGACACTTGAAAATTGCGTCTTTCAAATCTTCAATATATGTTCAGTATATGTGCAAAGTTTCAATACAATTGAAAGAAAACTGTAGGAGGAGTTCGCGACACAAAACTACTAGTATTTTGTACACAGATGGACAAACAGATGGATGCACACATGCACTGACCGACCGACAGGCTGATTACAGTATACCCCAAAAACATTCATTCTGCGGGGGTATGGTAAAATCATTTTTTCAAAACCTAAAGGCTTAATCATTTATCCACAGACAGTGAATTTTAGACATGTCCTTACTGGAGGCTCAGTCAGAAACAAATTCACGGTGACTGAAACAGATTTTTTCTCTGTTGGAAAGAAGGAAATGCTGGAAAAGCAGATACGCCTAAAGTGAAAATATCATCGAAAGCTTTGGAAAATTTCGGAATATAGGGCAAGTGCCTGTAATGAGAAGTATTTCCTTTTCCCACATGGTTGCTATATTGCCGAGAACAAATTTTTCCTTTCCTTTGAATGCATGTCCTTTAGGTATTTTGTAAACCTTTTAACTGTTTACCAAACCCTGAGAAAGAAAGCCTCTGAAAACATTGTGGGATAAGGAAACAATGCTGGTAACCAGCATTTTCTCCTTTTCCCACAATATTTTCAAAAACCTTGTCTACTGAGGCTATTTAACCCTTTACTCCATAGGCACTCATTTCTACGCATTGCTTGTGGAAGCCTTTGGAAAACATTGTGGCAAAAAGTGAAATTGCTCATGATGAGCAATTTCACCTTTTGCCACAATATTTTCTACGCTAAGTATAAGTCTTGGCATGTCCCTTTTTACCTGGGTGGGGGTCACCTCTTCCGAGTCTTCATCTCCCTCCTTGTTGGGTTGGTATGACTTGTTTGTGATGGCACACAAATCCTCGCTCACTGACCCACCATTGGTGTGGGATATCCCATCATCAGATCTGGCATCTGACTGGATACCACTGTCATTGGAATCAGGTGAGTTGATATCGAACCCAACATTTGCAAATCTGAAATTGGAGTTTAAGATTTCGATTTACTTCTTATTTATAAACTCATGGTAGCTAAAAACAACAATCCGTCAATATAACAATATCAAAGCTTTTACTCTCTGTCAAACAATCCTGACTTTTAACGACCCTGAGAAAGAAAGCTCTTGAAAACATTGTGGGAAAAGGAGAAAATGCTGGTAACCAGCATTTTCTCCTTTTCCCAAAATGTTTTTTACCATACCCAAAGAGAATTTCAATTTAATTTACATATATTTTGTTGTCTGCAAATGCTTTCAGTTTGGACGAGTCCAAAATTTTGTTGTTTTTGGTAAAGCTTTAAAGCATTGAATGCACACAGCAAGCCTGAAAAATCCAACATTTGATGATTCAACAGATATAAAGATACTACCACTCTCATGATTAAGCATTGCTTTCACGATGTTATGTGGGAAAAAAGCCTGCAGCTTCAGAAAAAAAAAATGTGCAAAGAACTAGAAATATAACCTTTAGGAAAATAGTAATATTACGTATCATTTGGCAAGAGCAGCATACAAATATCTTTCTGATAAAGAAAATTGAATAAAATTCAAAATCAGATAGCTCAGTATACTTGTCCATAAAGGCACCTTAAGTTAATCTTAAAGTTCTTTCAGATCCATAGACACAGAAAATGTAAATTGCTTTACCCTTCCCCAAAGAACAAAATGTTAAGACTTTTCCAAACATCTGCAACTGCCAAATCTGAAAGTAGTACAAATGAACTGAAGTTCTTTGACAGCAAAAATAGAAAATATTTTGGGAGTAGAAGAAAATGCTGGTAACCAGAATTTTCTTTTTTTCCCACAATATTTTCAAAAGTCCCCAACCTCAGGGTCATTTAAACCCAGAATTGTTCAGCAAAGGTTTATGGACATAATTACTAACACCAGAGTCCATTGGCACAATTAATTCTCAAAACTCACTTATAAAACTTGAAAAATATTCTGGAATACCTTAAATCAGAGCCTATATTCACCAACCATTCTTGAGAATATTCCTATTTTCATTCTCCCAAGGTTTTCAAAATTTGTATGTAACACAACTTTTGATTGGCTGAAGCAATTCGGTTAAGCCAATCATAAGTTGTGCTACTTACAAATATAGAAAATTCTGGAGAATAAGACCAAGAACGTTCTTAAGAATGGTTGGTGAAGACCAGCCCTGAATGTTTCCTTTAGACTGGCCCAAATTGAGAGCATTTGTAGACAACAGAATAAATGTGACTACAAAATTGCAACTTGTTTTAGGAAGGGTAGAAAACATTGTTGGAAAAGGAGAAAATGCTGTTACCAGCATTTTCTCCTTTTCCAACAATGTTTTTAAAAAGGCTTCTTTCTCAGGGTCACTAAAAGTCAGGGTTGTGTGGTAAGGGGTTAATTATAGTGTCATCCCTTTTGTAAGGCTAGAGAGTTTCTCATTTATGAGACACTGTCTAGCCCATGTTATAAACATGTCCAAAAGCATCCATTGATCGGATGAAACAAAAAGTCTCAGCCAATATGACAATTATTCTAGATAAATTAGAATTATACACAATCACCACTGATTGGTCAATACTGATCCAGCTTCTTAATACAAATACCATTTCTACTAGCATGCAGTTTACAGCTTTAGAAAAAGTACTGTGGAAAAAGGAATAATTGCTTGCAACAAGAAATTATTCCTTCACTAATAATGTTTTCTAAACATGTACAAAAACACACCTTTGTTACTAAAAAATTTGTTGTTGCATCTTTCAATTTAATGAAGTCTAAAATTTGTTTGTTTGGTACAAAGTTTGGTATACAGTTAAGGGCCATTTGCAAACAAAATAATAACAAAACTCAATTCTATACTTCCAGTAACGCTCTAGACCTCGTAAAAATATCCATTTTCTATATTTGCTCATGATGGAATGGCAAATAAAAGTCCCACACCGACCCAAGACACAAATGAGCCAAGAAAATGAAACTGCCCAAAAATCTATTACTATGTCCCTATGGAATTTCCTCAAGATACTGATTTAGAATAAGTATTTTGTCTACATCAATTGTTCATTTGTGTTTCAAGGGTCAGTAATGGCTCAACAAATTTAAGAACCCCCAATTAGAGACAGGGATTAGGAGGAAAAGGTACTGTCTGGTCTGATACTGTTGAATCCCAGAAAACATAAACAAGTGAACTGTCACCATCATATAACCGAAATCCTGTCGAAAACATCATCCCAACTCTTTACCAAATGATGAAATTCCAGACTAGTCGAAATAGTATACATTTTGCAGATCACAAATTAAATGTGCATCAAATAATGTTGGTTGTATTGGTTGTATGGGGGTTTAACGCCACTTTCATCCTTTACCCCATAAGGCATTTCTATGGAATCTCTAACTGACCCTAAATAACAACAAGCATGAAGCCGTTTCCTATGTGTATATACCTTTCGATAGCATAGAAAACATTGTGGCAAAAGGTGAAATTGCTCGTCATGAGCAATTTCACCTTTTGCCACAATGTTTTCCAAAGGCTCCTACAAGCATTGCATAGAAATGATCTTTGGAGTAAAGGTCATATCAGCTAAGGTCATATCATGGCGGTCGGTGACGCACAGATGTTTCCTGACTTTCTCACACCAGTAGTAACATAAATTCTCTTTCCAAAGCCACCGTCTACTTTTCTAAAATGCTTCAGCAGAGATTAAAGGAAAAAATACGCTGAAAGGAAAGTTCGCCTACTGGGTATCGAACTCATAACCACCAGGTCATGATTCGGATATGCTCACCACTGAGTCACCCGGATTTGCGCATCAAATAATGGGTTTTGTCTATGAAGCAGCAGAAAACATGGGGAGGAAAAGGAGAAAATACTGGTTACCAGCTTTTTTTCCTTGGAGTAGTTAAATCTCTGGATTGTGTTGTAAAGGGTTAACCCTTAACCAAATGACAAAAATGTCTAGACTATTCATTTTTAGTCTATTAGGCAACAAAATAAGACTCACAAAATGAAATTTGTTCAGGTGGGCGTGGAAAACATTGTGGAAAAAGGATAAAATCCTGTTGCATTCTTCTTTGTTGTTGAAACTCATGGTTTAACCCGTTACCAGACAATCCCTACTTTTAACGAACCTAAAAATAAAACCTTTTGAAATGAAAATATTTTGGGAAAAGGAGAATAATAAATTATGCTGGCAACCAGCATTTTCTCCTTTTCCTGCAATGTTTTCTACCCAGCCAGAAACAAATTTCAATTTTTGAGTTACTTTTATTGTGTTGTCCGCAAGAGCTTTCAATTTGGACCAGTCTTAAATTTTGTTGTTTGGTAAAGAGTTAACTCTTTACCACATAATCCTGACTTTTAATGACCCCGAGATAGAAGCATTTTGAAAACATTGTGGGAGAAGGAGAAAATGCTGGTGACCAGCAATTTCTCCTTTTTCCACTACGTTTTCTTCCTTTCCCAAAAAACGAATTTCAATGTTTTAGTTACATTAATTTTGTCATCTGCAAATGCTACCAATTTGGACAAGTCTAAAATTATATTGTTTGTTAACCACCCATTACCACACAATCCCTACTTCTGACACCCTTGAGAAAGAGGCGTTTAGAAAACATTGTGAGAAAAGGAGAAAATGCTGGTAACCAGTATTTTCTCCTTTTCCCACAATGTTTTCTACCATTCATAAAACAAATTTTGAACTTTCAGTCACTTTTATTTTGTCGTTTGCAAACGCTTTCGATTTGGACAAGCCTTAAATATTGTCGTTTGGTAATGAGTTAAAGAGTTAACCATCCAATTTTCTTCCTGTGTGTTTGAAATTTTGTTCAAAGCTTGTCTCCTGGGGGTTACTTCAGCTTTTTTTGGAAAGTTTGTTAGGTAGCGGCACAAGAGATCAGACAGATCTATACTCGATTCTCCTAAGGTAGCGGAATTGAAATAGGCCTAGTGCAGCATGGCATAAAATTTCTTGACAGATGTTAAAGACAGATTTATACAGATATAATACTTTTGCACATTTTTAACTGACCTGAAATTCCTTTGATGTCTATCTTGAAATTACTTGCTGATACTTTTGTTAGTTTCCAAAAAAGGCAGGTAATTATTATATTCATTTGTAATGAAAATAGAGTGGTTTTAGATTTATAAATGCTACTGCTAGGAAGGACAAATGGGAAAAAGTGGCTCGGTGAAAGTAGTACAATAATACTCATTTCTAATCTTGGCAAATTTTCTAGGATAATATTGTGGTAGAAATAGCAGTTTTCTATTATGGGTCCAATATATTAATGTCTGCATAATATTATAAATATTTCTGACCATAGTATACAAAACTAATATTTACATGTTTAGATTATTTTGAGAAACTGAAAATGTAAATCTCACTTTCACAGGATCTAAAATTTTGTTTCTCCCCTAATGAAATAAATTTGCTGTGGACTGCTTTCAAAACACTCATGTAAATCAGGGTCAGTAACACCAATTCCGTATTATTGCATAGTAATGAATTTTTCCTTTTGCCACAAGGTTTCAACGTCGGACTCCTTCATTGCATAGCTGTTGTCATGAGGTTGTTAAGTGCTGGATAAAACCTTTCCAACATCTATTTCTGATAATGCCTTCAAAATTCATAACTGTATACTACAGAGTCATCAGAATATGCCGTCATAACGCTCAAGTATAATACTCCTTACCAACAGACTTGTCCACAACAAAAACGTTTGTAAACAACATTGTTCAATCTTTACAAAACAATCCCAAGTTTTCATGACCCTGTGAAAGAAGTCTTTTAAAATCTTTGTGGGAAAAGGAGAAAATGCTGGTAACCAGCATTTTCTCCTTTTTCGACAATGTTTTCTACCCTTTCCGCGAAAAATGTCAGTTTTTTTTAGTCACATTATTTTTGTTGTTAGCAGGTACTTTCAATTTGGATGAGACTGAAATTTTGTCTTTTGGCAAAGGGTTAACCCTTTATAACAGAATGACAACTTTGAACGACCCTGAGAAAGAAAGCCTTTGAAAACATTGTGAGAAAAGGAGAAAATGCTGGTAACTAGCATTTTCTCCTCTTCCCACCATGTTTTCTACCCTGCTAGAAATAAATTTCAATCTTTGAGTAACATTTATTTTATCGTCTGCAAATGCTTTCAATTTGGACCAGTTCGAAATTTTGTCATTTGGTGAAGTCTTAAGTCAACTGATTAAATTTGGCTTCCATAGAGTGAGTAAGCCAGAAAATGTGGTTTACCAGTGTCATAATTAGTTATCAAAGAAAGGTTCATATATTATGAATAATTCTTCTTACGTTTTCTTTTTCAAATGTTCCGTCAGTGATGGTGTAGTCTGACCACTGTCTGTGTCATCAATAAATATTTCGGATTGTTCATTTTCTTTACTTTTACGCTTTTCACTTCTTTCCCGTGCACTCTGCTCCAGCAAGCTGATATATGCAAGAATACCTTTGGGTTTTTCACCGTAACTTGTGTTAATGTTTTCCGTGTTGTCAAGTTTTTCCGTATCGTCATCATTATCATCAAGCTTCGTGTAAGTGTCCACAAAATCGTTTTCCTCATCAGAAGAAATTTCCTCACTCTGTAACGATCCATCGTCATCTTCAGTTGAATTCTGGGAGCCTAAACTTCTTGTGCTCATCTTTGATCTTGTCTGCTTCTCTCCTGACAACGTCATGATGTTGACGTCAACGTCACAGTCAGTTGATGACATCGTCTTATGCTTTGCCTTGTCCTCGAACTGGTAGTTGGGATTAGAAAAACTTAAGAATGGCGTTTCCATGTCTGGAATGAGAAAAAACATATCATACTTTACAAAGGCTATTTGAACTTGATATACACATAGACAAAAAATTTAGTCATGTCCCAAAATTCATAGCCATTGTAGATACCATATTAACTCAATACCATACGACAATATTTTAGGCTTGTCCAAATCGAAAGCATTCGCAGACAACAAAATAAAGGTGACTGAAAATTTGAAATTTGTTTTGTGAAGTTGAGGGAAAAGGAGAAAATGCTGGTTACCAGCATTTTCTCCTTTTCCCACAATGTTTTCTACAGGCTTCTTTCTCAGGGGAGTCAAATTAGTAGGGATTGTGTGGTAATGGGTTAAAAACAGCTCAACTTTTTACCACACACTACTGACTTATGCCACTCCTGGAAAAGAAGCCTTTTGAAAACATTGTGGGAAAAGAAGAAAATGCTGGTAACCAGCATTTTTCCCTTTTCCCACAATGTTTTCTACTTTCTCAAAGAAAAATTACACCATTTGAGCCACAATGGAATTGTCTCCTGCAAATGCTTTCAATTTGGACAAGGCTAAAATTTTGTTGTCTGGTAAAGGGTTCATTTACCGAATCTATGCCTGAAAGAGTAGAAAACATAGTGGTAAAAGAAAAAAATGTAAGTTTTTAGTGTTAACTCTTTACCACACAATCCCGACTTTTAACGACCCTGAAAGAAAAGCCTTTTGTAAACATTGAAGGAAAAGGAGAAAAATGCTGGTAACCAGCATTTTGTCCTTTTCCCACAATGTTTTCTACCCTGCTAGAAACAATTTTCAGTTTTTAAGTTACCATTACTTTGTCTTCTGCAAGTGCTTGCAATTTGGACCAGTCTAAAATTTTGTGTTTGGTAAAGAGTTAATTCTTTTTCTACACCATGTATTTTTTTTTAATTTTCTTCATCAGGTTATTTAAAAGTGACAAAATTTTAAGCTAGACTAGATTGAAAGCACTCATTTTGTATGTGAAAAATAAATATGTGACCCATCACACGAAAAGGGACACTCTAGCAATTCCGTGCATCAATTGGATGAAAACAGATCAACAATAGTGCAGGTCAGTGTAAGTTGACAGGTCACATATTCTAACAATGGGATCTTTTTTTGAAAGAACAGAAATATTGCAACAAAACTTTTAGAAAAAGTGTTTTTTTTGGTTCATTTTCTTCTCAGTAAGGTACAGATATTTGAAATAACAACAACAAACCAATAACCATTACATAAATCAGCATTTTCATTATTATTTTCTCTGAAAAACAAAAAAAATAAATAAAGAAGACCTTAAAGAGTAAGAGCTTTTATCTTTATTTTTGAAAACAGCAAAATAAAACCAACTTAAACCAGGGAATAGTCATCAAGGGGATTATGAAACCATAGTATTCCCCAATGCAAGACAATACCAGTATATAACTCTTTACCAAACGACAAAAAATTAGACTGGTGCAATTAACCCATTACCACACGAGAAAAATTAAGACTGGTCCAAATTGAAAGCATTTGCAGACGACAAAATAAAGGTGACTGAAAAATTGAAATTTCTTTTGGGAAGGGTAGAAAACACTGGGAAAAGAAGAAAATGCTGGTTACCAGCATTTTCTCCTTTTCCCACAGTGTTTTCAAAAGGCTTCTTTCTCAGAGGCGTCAAAAGTAGGGATTGAGTGGTAATGGGTTAAATGGATTTGTGGACGACAAATGTAACCGAAATTATGACTTTTATTTCGGATGGGGAAGAAAACTTTGTTGGAAAAGGAGAAAATGCTGGTTACCAGCATTTTCTCCTTTTCCCACAATGTTTTCAAAAGGCTTCTTATACAGGGGTGTTTAAAGTTGCGATTATGAGGTAAAGACTTGACCCTTATCCTGCCAAAGAACTAAAATGAAATTTTCAATTTTATGGTACAAATCATCCTCAGATACCCCATGGTCTCCCTATTTGCTACGCTACATCGACCCTTGGGACAAATGACTAATAAAACTTTGAATCAGCCGCCGAAAATCGATACGAAACGTCATAGCGTACAGTCCACACGCCCATCACAAAATGATGATGGAACCAACGAAAAGCCAGCATTCGGCCAGCGGTAAAGCGAGGGAAATTCAATTAATTGTCCCAGGGGTCGATGTAGCGTAGCAAATAGGGAGACCCTGGGTATCCGGGGAGGAGTATAAATATTGTTCATTCAAAGTTATGTTTTTTTCGGAATAGTGCCTTCTTATCCGACAGTGTAAATCAAGGATCAGACTGCACGTTCTGTGCAGTCTGATCTTTGATATACACTGTCAGCAAAAGGTCAGTCAGTCACGCTTAGCAGCCCAATGGTTAATATTTGTATCTCTTGGTACCAAATCCACCCCATTCATGACTCAGTATATTTACATTTTTTATAGTATTGGACTTTATTTTCGTCTAAATTTCTCTGAACTCTTTACTTCACAATCCCAACTTTTAATGACCCTGGAAATAAAGGCTTTTGAAAACAGTGTGGGAAAAGGAGAAAATGCTGATAATTAGCATTTTCTCCTTTTTCCACAATGTTTTCTATCCTATCAAAAACATATTCCAATAATTCAGAAATTGTGGTCTGTACATGCTTTGATTTTAGACTAGTCCAAAATTTTGTCTTTGGTAAAGATTAAGATTTTATGGAGGTGTTTACCCCTATAGTAACTACCTGCTGCATCTGGTTGTCTTTTAACCCTTTACCCCATAAGGCATTTCTAAGCTATCTCTTATTGACCCTAAACAACAGCAAGGATGAAGCTGTTTCTTATGTGTATATGACACCTTTTGATAGCATAGAAAACATTGTGACAAAAGGTGAAATTGCTCGTCACGGGCAATTTCACCTTTTGCCACAATGTTTTCCAAAGGCTCCTACAAGCATGCGTAGAAATGAGTATCTATGGAGTAAAGGGTTAAAACATTCTACTAAATTAATTGAATGGTCAAGATAACATAATTAACCCTTTACCAAACAATCCCTGGTTTTTACAACCCTCAGGTAGAAGCCTTTTGAAAACAATGTGGGAAAAGAAGAAAATGCAGGTAACCAGCATTTTCTCCTTTCCCCACAATGTTTTCTTCCCTTCCCAAAACAAATTTCAAATGTTCACTCACTTTTATTTTGTCGTCTGCAAATGCTTTCAAGTTTGATCAGTGTAAAATTTTGTCGTTTGGTAAAGAGTTATACGAAAAATAGTTCTTCAGACTATTTCTTTTTTTGTAGTTTCCCCTTTTACCACAGTGTTTTGAGATGAGATGCGTCAAAAAAAAAGTTCATTACGAGGAGGCTTGGACAAAACACTTTACCAAGCAACAAAATTTTACACTTGTCCATTTCCACAGCAATAAAGTTTTCAAATTCAATGTATCCCATATGATTTTGATTCAGCAGGTATTTTCTCTTGTTCCAACAACGTTTTCAAAAAACAAAGTCCTCTTCATCAATTCAGTTAACTCATTACCGAACGACAAAGTTTTAGGTTTGTCCAAATCGAAACCATTTGCAGACGACAAAATAAAAGTGACTGAAAATTTGAAACTTGTTTTCTGAGAGGTAGAAAACATTATGGGAAAAGGAGAAAATGTTGGTAACCAGCATTTTCTCCTTTTCCCACAATGTTTTCTAAAGGCGTCTTTTTCAGGGTCGTGAAAATTAGGGATTGTGTGGTAAAGGGTTAATAGTTGTTTGGTTAGGGAATGAAGAATGAGAGGAAAGTTCTGTTTATCTCTCCCAATAACCTCTTTTGAAAAGATTCTGTTGTTTGGAAATTATTTTGTCTCTTCAAAAAAGACAGAAATCTACGAATCTGGAAAATATCACAATGAACAATCCTATTACTTGCCGACATGATATTTGGACTGCAACAATGCATTCGACACTAAGTGGGGATATTGATCATGTCTATCGGCAATAAATATGGTCATGCAATCCCTAAATAACATAGAAACCCTTCTGTGAATATCACAATTTGCTTTTTAGCTTTCTAGATATAAAATAAAACTTTCCACCATAATTCAGTTTCACCCTTTACCAAACAATCTTGAGATGAAAACATAGGCTGCTGACAATTGCAATTTAGGAAAAGAAGAAAATACTGGTAACCATCATTTTCTCCTTTTCCAAAATGTTGTTTGGTTGGTTGTTTGTGTTAGGATTTAACACCACTTAAACAGCTAGAGTCATATCATGGCGGTTGGTGAACCTGATGTGTTTTCTGGCTGTATCATACCAGTACTAACACAACATTCTTTCCAAAGCCACCAACTACTTTTCTCACATGCTTCAGCAGAGGTGAGAGGCAAAAATAAGCTGGTCAGAAAATTCGCCTCAACCCGGTATCGAATTCACCACCACCAGGTCATGAGTCCGATGCGCTCACCACTGAGCAACCCGGGCGTGCCCAAACAGTTTTTTACCCAGCCAAAAACAAACACAAACTTTTGGGTAACAATTTACTTTGGCGTCTGCAATTTGTTGGTTCACCTCAAAAACCTCATAACTACAGCTTGTACAAGCAGTAGTTACGAGGTTCTTTGAAGTAAACTGACAAATTGCTCTCAATTTGGACAAGGCTACAAGTTTGTTGCTAGGTTGAGAGTCAACGTAACTTGAATAAATTTTTCAATAACAAGTGGAAAAGATTCACTGATTTATTTTATGGTGCTTAGTGTTGTTTTTGACAGTATTTCAGTTTGACAGGGGTCAGTGGTCCTATCCAGGCATCCTGATGGTTCTTTTATCAGTACCAGCTGTGCCTGCATACTTTTCACCCAAGCAACTGGCAACTTTGCCACACAAACATTGTCAAAGCCATATCCAACTGTGCAACAGGAATCAACTCATTACCAAATGACAATATTTTCAGCTTGTCCAAATCGAAACCATATGCAGATGACAAAATAAAAGTGACTGAAAATTTAAAATTAGTTTTATGAAGAGTAGAAAACATTGTGGGAAAAGGAGAAAATGCTGGTTACCAGCATTTTCTCCTTTTCCAGCAATGTTTTCTAAAGGTTTCTTTCTAAGGATCATCAAAAGTAGGGGCTGTGTGGTAATGGGTTAATTCGGTCACAGAGACTACCTTCAAATCTCAGGAAGAAATGGGTTGAGCGTGAGAATCAAAACATTTACAGTATTCCCTCCTGTTCTCACTTTATTTTCAAATGGATTATTCTTTTATAGGGTTGTGAACCTAGAAAACTGTACATGAACAACACTGAGGAAATACACATGTACTTCTTTTCAGAGTTTTACAGCTGCAAAATCCAACTCTAAAGGGAATCCAGGCAGAACAACTACAATCTCGTCAAATTCCTCTAGCCTTCCAGTCAGCTCTCTAAACAGCATTATGCAATATTCCATAACCCCTCATCACACAATCCCAATCTATAACAACCCAAAAAAGAAAGCTTTTGGACATACATATATTATACTACTCAAAATTTGCTAGGAATTACCATATAAGATAAATCCAATATCTATGTTTTGTATGCATCTGACAATGTTTTTCCATTTAGTTTATTAGCACACTGATGAAGTAAGCCACCTGTGGATGTTTTTAATGCAAAACTTAATTGTTTATAAAGATAAACCCCCATGGAAATATCTGAATGATGCCTATCAAATTGTAATTGGTATAATTTGGGAACAGGAGAAAATACCGTAAACCAAACCTTACCTAATCCAGCTAATTTTACTAGGACTGAGGAACCAGAGAAAATTTACTGCAAATCACCAGAATAGCACTAGTAACTCTTAATGTACCAGTATATTCAGGGTTTTCCATGACGCACAAATCCTGTGTCAAAGACACAATTATATTCAAATGACCTCCAAAATACATGACAGTGGGTTATCAGTGATGCCACTTTCCAAAATCTAAATCATCTACAAACTTGAATAAAGCGTCATAAACCCAACCCTTTTTCCTTCAATATCAGACGAACACCATTATTTTTTTAACTACAGGGTTTATTTTAAATAATAGTGTTCTTCATGGAATTTATTTATAGAATCAGACTGCAATAACTGTACCAAGCATTAATTGTTTACCACATGGCAAAAAACATGGACTTGTTCATGTACATGCATCTAAGATATTTGCAGATGACAATTTCTGAGTGAATGTGGGACAAATGATGGAAAGTGTTCTTGATGGAGTAGAAACATTGATGTAAAAGAAGAAAACACAATGGAAAAAGAAGAAATTGCTCATTGCTTTCCCTACAGTTTCTTCAAAGGACTTGTACTGCAAACACGTAAAAAGAAGGGCTTGTTTGGGAAAGAGTTAAACAACAAATCCACAGAAATAAATCTTGCACCCACATAAATGAAAATGATATTCTAACTCTTTAAATCTATCACGCATTAAAATTTTACAAAGACAAAACTAAAAGCATAAGCAGATGACAAATTAAATATGGCTCAGATGATTAAATTTGTCTTTGATTGGTTAGAAACATTGTGCAAAAAGGAGAAAATAATGGTTACCAGCATTTTTTTCCTTTTCCCAAATTGTTTTCAAAAGCCATCTTTATCAAGGTTGTTAAAACTTGGAATTAACTCTTTACCAAACGACAAAATTGTAGACTGGTCCAAATTGAAAGCACTTGGAGACAACAAATTATAATTATGTAACTCAAAAATTGAATCTGTTTCCAACAGGGTAGAAAACATTGTGGGAAAAGAAGAAAATGATGGTTACCGGCATTTTCTCCTTTTCCCACAATGTTTTCAAAAGGCTTCCATCTAAGGGTCGTTAGAAGTCAGGATCATGTGGTAAAGAGTTAATTTGCAAAGGATCAAACAAACAAGGAAGCTCCAGATAAAGCAATGTCAAGGCTGAATGTCATTTTTTGTCTCATAAACTGTCAGACAATATTGATCTCAGATCAGCCTACAAGTTCTGTACAGACTGATCTTATTCTGCAGTGCTGGTAAATGCAATATCAGCTGTGCTGCACATCCTGAGGGTAATCATGCTATGCCTTCAGTTAGTTCCTGTAATTAAAATTGCAACTGAGATTCAACAGGAAATTAATTTTACAATGGTTTCATCTGTCCTCACTCTTAGCATCCCAAAATTATATCCATACCTTAGCTCTTTACCAAACAACCTTTGAACGACCTTGAGGAAGAAGCTTTTTGAAAACATTGTGGGAAAAGGAGAAAATGCTGGTAACCAGCATTTTCTCCTTTTCCCACAATGTTTTCTTCCCTTCCCAAAAGAAATTTCAATTTTTCAGTCACTTTTATTTCATTGTCTGCAAATGCTCTCAATTTGGACCAGTCTAAAATTTTGTCGTTTCGTAAAGAGATAAAGGACAAAATCTTCAGCTCCATACAAAAGAAAGAATCAATTTTGCAGACAACAAACCAAATACATGAATGACTTAAATAATGTGTTTTCTCAATCATGGAAAGGCTAGAAAACATAGTAGGGATAGGAGAAAGAAACCTTTGGAAAACCTTGTGGGAAAAGAAGAAAAAACTTTTAACCAGCAGTTTCTCCTTTTCCCAAAACGTTTTCTACCCTTCCGAAAACAAATTTCAATTTCTTAGTCAGTTTACTATGCTGTCTGCTAGTGCTTTCAATTTGGACCATTCTAAATTTTGTCGTTTGGTAAAAAGTTATTATTTGTCATCTGCAAATGTATCCATTTGGAATAGTCCAGAATTGTCACTTAGTACTTTATTTGGGGTTCTGCGCACCTCTTGCTGCATAATTGACTCTTCACAAAACGACAGAATTTAAGACTCTTCCAAATTGAAACCATTATAGGCAAGAGCATAAAATAAATGTGACAAAAATTTAATTTATGTGAAAGGTAGAAAGGCTGGTTACCAGCATTTTCTCCTTCTCCCACAACGTTTTCCGAGGGCTTTTCTCTCAGCGCCGTTAAAAGTTGGTAATGTGTGGTAAAGAGTTAAAAAGTTATCAAGAATCAAGAACTCTGAAAATGATACCTTTCTCTAAAATTAAACAAAAAAATAACATCCTTCCTGGTCTGCCAGTGCTACTGTAAAGTTTCTTAAAATTCCAATTTTTCTCTTGCTTTTTTTCAACTCTTCACACAATGAAAACTTACGGACACAACATGGAAAGATACATTTGAAAGACGCAATAAGCACTCTTTTCACCTAGCATGGCTAACTGCTCCAGTGAGAAGAGTAAAATTTGTCCATCTCAAAATTTAGCCTTTGCTACTTACTGTGTATTTATCCATTTGTTTCTAACCTATCATCTTCGCAAGCCAAGTTTACTATCACTATGTGGATCTTGACTTGGCTGATTGAGCCCGATTTCGAGATTCCTGCCATGCACCCTTTATTGGATGCTGGTTATTACTCCCCTTTACATCATATTTCTAAAAGCAAATGAAATATCATTTTATAAACCGCTTACGAATACACATGAAGCGATAAGCAGACATCCACGTGGGTTTCTGTGTTTTACCTTTTATTCGAAAGGTAGAGACCTTGTTCTATTTTTATCAAAGATGAAATGCTACGAGCGATTTCATTCATTGCAGCTAGAGCTGGCTGCATCTAATGAAAAAGCGTATCAGGTGAACGTAAAAATCAAGCTCGATCCGCCAAGGGTTGAGTAACATAGCGACTCCTCGGCCTTGGCTTGCAAAGATGCTATCCTATGTACTGGATCGAACATAAATACTGCAGAACACTGATAAATTACTGCAAGGATCACATGAAGGTGCTTGAAAGCTTGACTACAGTATTGTTGCTTTTATGAGAAAATTTAAAAAGAGAAAGATATAATGGAGCAAAATAAATTTCAAAGGTTCCCTGCTCAACTCATTACCAAATGACAATATTTTAGGCTTGTCCAAATCGGAAGCATTTGCAGACGACAAAATAAAAGTGACTGAAAATTTGGAATTTGTTTTGTGAAGGGTAGAAAACATTGTGGGAAAAGGAGAAAATGCTGGTTACCAGCATTTTCTCCTTTTCCCACAATGTTTTCTAAAGGCTTCTTTCTCAGGGATGTGAAAGGTAGGGATTGTGTGGTAATGGCTTAAGTTAAATTATAATTATAGGTTCCGCTTTTGCTACTTAAAAACGTAGTTCAAGTTTGATGTAAATATCTTCAGTAATACCAAAGATATTTCAAATATCATAATTTCTGCACTGCAATGACAGCCCAGATGACAGGGCTATGAAAAAAATTGACTTTTTCTTTGAAAACAACAGAGCTCCTAAAAGTAACAACCGCATTCATTCAAATTTCGAAAATGTGAACCATCATGCGAAAAGGGACCTTCTGGGAACTCCGAGAAGATGGGGAGGCTGACCAGGGTCGACATTTTTTTGTTTTTATGATATTTTCTGTATGAAAAGTGGTCATTCCTCATAAAAGTACAATCATTTCTGAACTATCAACTTAAAATGACCTGCACTACCTTTGATCTGTTTACATCTAATTGATGCGCGGAATTCCCAGATAGTCCCGTTTTGTGCGACGGGTCAAAAATGTGTGCATGATACCAAAGAAATGACTATGGACCATGTTTGGCAAGCAATGGAGGGAAAAAATGGCACAAAACAAGAGCCTGTGTGAAGGAGTCTGAAATCTCATCATCTGGTGGAGACTTGACCCTTTACCAGACAATCCAAATTGAAAGATCCTCATGGAAAAGGCTCCTGAAAATATTGTGGGTGAGGACAAAATGCTGGCGACTTTCGTTTTCTTCATTTCCCACAATGTTGTTAATAGCTTACACTTCTCTGTCCAAGTTTAACCCATTACCACTCAATCCCTACTTTTGACAACCCTGAGAAAGAAGCCTTTGGAAAACAATGAGGGAAAAGGAGAAAATGCCAGTAACCAGCATTTTCTCCTTTTCCCACAATGTTTTCTACCCTTCACAAAACAAATTTCAGATATTCAGTCACTTTTATTTTGTCGTCTGCAAATGCTTGCAATTTTGACAGACCTAAAATTTTGTCGTTTGGTAACAGGTTAAAGCTTTTGCAGAGAACAAATTACAACTACTTGTCAAGTGATGGGGTTTGCATCTAGAGGGTAGAAAACATTATAAACTAGAGCAATCACTGAATGTGACTTAACCCATTACCACACAAGAAAAATTTAGACTGATCCAAATTGAAAGCATTTGCAGACGACAAAATAAAGGCGACTGAGAAATTGAAATTTGTTCTGGGAAGGGTAGAAAACAATGTGGGAAAAGGAGAAAATGCTGGTTACCAGCATTTTCTCCTTTTCCCACAGTGTTTTCAAAAGGCTTCTTTCTCAGGGGCGTCAAAAGTAGGGATTGTGTGGTAATGGGTTAACTCTTTACCAAACGACACAATTGTAGACTTGACCAAATTGAAAGCATTTGCAGATGACAAAAAAAAATGTGGCTCAAAAATTCAAATTTGTTTCGGAAAGGGTAAAAATCATGGGGGGGGAAAAGGAGAAAATGCTGGTTACCAGGATTACCATTTCTCCTTTTCCCACAATGTTTTTAGAAGACTTCTTTCTCAGGGTCATTAGAAGTCAGGATTGTGTGGTAGAGAGTTAATACCCCCGCCAGCACTTTGACAGAACCAGGCAAATGCTAGTATTTTGTATACTGAGACTGACAAATGGACGGACACACAGACAGACGAACAGACAGACAGGCTGATTCCAGTATACCCCCGAAAAGATTCGTTTTTTTTTTTTTAGAAAATACTGTAAACCAGCATTTTCCCTATTTTGAAACAGGTGCAAAGCATTCTTTTTCAACAATGTTTACAAAACCATTCATAAAAGGGATTGCAAAAACACTGCACTAGGCAGTGGTATCATTCATATTGATTTGCGATCCTGACGATTTTGTCACCAACTTTGGATTAGGCACCATGATAACAATTAATGTGGAATGTGAAATTAAATTATCTTTCATTTCCCCAAAGATTGCCTGTATGCTAATAGCAGATTAATCCAAAGCAAACTATATTAACACTTTACCAAACAACAAACTTTTAGATCTGACCAAATTGAAGGTTATTCGCAGACAACATCATAAATGTTACGAAAACTTTGAGATTCTTTTGTGACCGGGATAAAATTTTGGAAATGGAGACAATGCTGGTTACAAGCACTTTCTCCTTTTCCCACAGCGTTTTTCAAAGCTTATTTTTTCAGAGTTGTTATAACTCAGTGTTGTGTAGAAAAGTGATAATAACCCCTGAAGCATTTAACATAATTTAACTTTAAGTCATTTTTGCAAACAATGTTCATGAAGGTCTCACATACTGCAGAGTGAGCAGTCTCATCTTGGATTGGATTCTATACAATCATTGCTGAAAAGCAGCCTGGAAACTACCATAATTGTGTTGTATATTACTGACTGTTAAAATGAACAATTAACCCATTACCACACAATCCCTACTTTTGACGCCTCTGAGAAAGAAGCCTTTTGAAAACACTTTGGGAAAAGGAGAAAATGCTGGTAACCAGCATTTTCTCCTTTTCCCAGTGTTTTCTACCCTTCCCATGACAAGTTTCTATTTTTCAGTCACTTTTATTTTGTTGTCTGCAAATGCTTTCAATTTGGACCAGTCTAAAACTTTCTTGTGTGGTAAAGAATTAATTGATTCATTTGATGAAGTAAAGGTTAAAAAATGACAGCATTATGTTATTAGCTCAATAACCACATAAAAAGAATTTTCGACCCGTCCAAACTCAAAGCATTTAAAAACAACAGTTATAAATTGCTGCTAAAATGATTGGACTTGTGTCTTCAATGGTAGAAAACATAGCTGCAAACCAGCAATTTGTCCTTTTCCCTAAGTATTTTCTAAAGCCTTCCTCCACAGGGCTATTAAAAATTGGATTGTTTGATAAAAAGTGTGATGTGGTATTTTTTATACTCAATTCCTTGTAATTTTATTTTTTATTTCATTGAAATGTTTTTTTTTTGATTCAGCTAAAATTAGTCACTGGTCGAAAATTAGCCTGCATATTTCAGAGCTCCAGATAGTGGGAGTGATTCCGATTTCAAAACTGGAAATACTATTATTTCTCTTAAAAACCCTATGTTGTGGTTACTCATTAGAATCGTCTCATTGAGACAATTCTAATGAGTACCCACATCATAGGGTTTTTAAGAGAAATAATGGATTTAGAAAACCATCACTCCCTCTTATCTGGAGCTCTAATATTTACTCTCAACCATACCATAAAATTTTTCAATTGTTCAAATGGAAAGCATTTGCGGGCAATAAAAGGACAAAATTTTCTATGAAAGGGTAGTAACTATTGTGAGAAAAGGAAATGATACTGTTTTCCACTATTTTCTCCTTTCAGTTTTCTTTCAATCCTAGTTGTAAAAATCAACCTTGGATTCTTTGGTAAAGGGTAAACTGGATTAGAGCAAGCCGTTAACAAAAAGTTAATGAAAAGAAAACGTTGATCATTAATGATTTCCTTGACACACAAGGGAGGAAGAACAATATCCACACGCAACTAAAACCACAAACATTCTCAGTTGTACCTAAAAGTCAAAGTTCTTAGTAACTTCTTTCCATTAATTCTCAAGAATTTTCTAAATTTGTATGCAACACAAAATCTAACTGGCTAATCCACTTGGTGTCGCCAATCGAAATGGTTTAGCAAACTGGCATTTGTGTTACCTAATAAAAATGGAATATACCTATGTCAATTTGGATTATTTTGTGATATGAGCCAGGAAGCATTTTCACTATTTCCCTTAATGCATCCTACAAAATACTGTCCATCTCTTCAACAACATTCAACTACATGAATTTTTTGTAAAAGCTTTCAATTTCCAAAGTAGAGCTATCACTAAACCTGATGATATATGCCAGTACCACTGCTCCTTGTCACAAAAACAGGTCTTTGTCACAGAATGCAGAATGGTTAAGTACAAAAGTAAGAAAAAGAAGTGAAAGGGGAATAATTCCATAAATCGCAGCAGTGGCATGGAAATTGCAAAAGCACAACTTCATATATTCGAAGGTGGCCCTTCAGATTTTGGAACGGAAATTTTACAAAAATACAAAAGAATCATCCTTATACTCCAAAAGCCTTATAATTTTCATTCATTAAACCCCAGTAGTCGAAAACCATCCGACAACTAGAAAAATTAGAGATTTACTACAGCCCAGGTTCACATTGAAGGGAAACACAATCTTTTTTTATATGAGCAACTCGCTCATTTACATACCGGAAATATACAGATGAAACTTCAAACATAGCATCCGAAGTTCTAGACATTATGGAAAATAATTACATGTTTGTTATGTTATGGAATTTAATAGTCATTAGTCACATGCAAGTCACTTAACATCCCCACAATGCTTTTTTGATTTTGGCGGGAAATCCAAAAAATAGCTTAAGAGGCTATGTAGCCTTTTAAAGGAATACAACCAAAAAAAAAATTTTTTTTTGTGATTTGTGTTGTTTTTTCATATAAATTTCATTGACATATACATTTCTTAATTTTGTGTGATGTGAAAATTCTAAATAGCCACCTCTACGAACACTGTGTGTAAATTTAAGTTCACTACCTGAAAAGCTGTCTGGGTATTTGGCCCGACAAATTTGTGTTTCCAGATAGAAAGAGACGGACAGACAACCAGCCATAGGAATTCCAGTATACTGCCCCATTGTGGGAAGGTATAATAAGTCTGAAATTTTTTCATATGGTAAAGTGCATTTTTATTTTAAAAGTTGTTGCAGGAGATTTCTTTTTACGGGGTAAAGAGTGGAAATTCCGCAAATCCTTGCAAAGTCTTCGTAAGTTTTAAAACTCCTTGGAGTACTTTGATCTTTCCAAATTTGTCTCCATTTCCTTATTTGGTAATAAATCATTCACGCTACATTACACCACATTAGTCTAGCAGTGTGTGTCCAATCAAAAACTGAATTTCTTGGAAAGTTCCCTAGCCATTCATCACACAATCACTTTTTTTGACCCTAAGAAAACAGGTTTTTGAGTGTGTTCAAGGAAAAAGAAATAATGCTGGTTAACAGCCATTGCTCCATTCCCCACAATGTTTACTATGAATGTGAAGGTGAATCACATCATTTAACCCTTTCCCAAACAACAAACTTTAGGACTAGACCAAATTGAAAGCATCTGCTGACAACAATTCAACTTTTGCTGAAAAGATGATTTCTGTCTATGATAAGGTAGAAAACATTGTGGGAAAAGGAGAAAATGCTGGTAACCAGCATTTTCTCCATTTCCCAAAGTGTTTTCAAAAGGCTACTTTTCCAGACCTGTAAAAATCAGGGACTGTCTGGGAAAGAGTTAACCCTTTACTAAACAGTCCCTGGCTTATAGGACCCCGAGATTAAGCATTTTGAAAACAATGTGGAAAAAAAGAAGAAAATGCTGGTTGCCAGCATTTTCTCACAATGTTTTTTACCATTCCCAAAACCAATTACAATTTTTGAGTTACCTTAATTTTGTTGTCCACATTGAATGCTTCAAGTTCGGACTAGTCAGAAATTATGCTATTGGTAAAGAATTAAATAACAGTTCATGTATTGTTGCAAATGCTTTCAATTTGGACCATTTTAAAATTTTGTCATTTGGTAAAGGGTTAAACAACATGTTTTAACCCTTTACCACACAATCCTGAATTCTAATAACCCTGAAATAGAAGGCTTTTGAAAACATTATGAGAAAAGGAAAAATGCTGGTTATCAGCATATTTTCCTTTTCCCAAAATGCTTTCTAACTTATTTATCATCGATAAAACTTACCAATTTAACTTCATGTACATTTTTGTATGTGTAAGCTTTCCATGAGATCCAGTCCAAACTTATGTTGTTTGATCTAGAGTTTAAAAAAAAGGTCTACAGTCAAATTTCCTTGAAATTTCCTAGAAAAGGTAAATTTCAAAGCTAGACATTAAATTGTAAGATTTAGACAGCTATTTCCATTTAACCCATTACCACACAATCCCTACTTTTGACGCCCCTGAGAAAGAAGCCTTTAGAAAACATTGTGGGAAAAGGAGAAAATGCTGGTAACCTGCATTTTCTCCTTTTCCCACAATGTTTTCTACCCCTCACAAAACAAATTTCAGATTTTCAGTCACTTTTAATTTGTCGTCTGCAAATACTTTCAAATTGGACCAATCTAAGATATTGTCGTTTGGTAATGGGTTAAGTTGTTTTGATGCAATCAGTGTGACAAGTAACATATTGCACGACAGATTTATGTTGTTTGATTCATTATACAATCGGGCAATTTCAGATTATTCAAGGAATATTTCTGAATATTCAAAATAAGTGTCTTACTGATATGCTTGTCATGATTGTGTGGTAAAGGGTTAAAAGACCGACATACAGACTTGAGGAAATTCTAACTGTCTAAAAATTCTAGGAAATCTTTTACGATGTTTTTATCATAAGTTATTAAAATGAGTGTACAGTAAGGATTGATTTATTCTGTGTTTCTGCAAATGTATCCAGTAAATGTCCAATACATGAAAAGTCCAGCCTGATCGATAAAACTCAAAAGATGGCGACACCAAAATCAATAGTTCTAGGAAGATTCACATTATACTAATGAAGCATTATTATTCAAGGTTCATCTACAAATTTATTTAGCAAAAAACGAAGCAACTTAATTCATACTTAAACTGAAGATCCATGCAAAAATGGCATCTTTATCTCTCTATCTTTAATAATTCATAAATATTCTTCCAGATCACTTGGGAGCTCTTTGTAGGAGCTATCCTTAAAGCGTTTGCAAATGATCAAGTCTGCTAAATGACTGAATTGATCTTGCTCCTCAAGAAGCTCTAGAGATGTGAAAGGAACCAAAAGATCAGGGTCATTAGGATGATTTATTGCGACTTTGTATTACATTTTGTAGTGGGATCAATAACATTGTTGTCCATGTTATTGGCCAGAAATGACAGGACATTATGTCTGTAACCTACTGTTTGCTGGAAACAATTCCTACAAATTTATGGGTAATAAAGGCTTGTCAATGAAATGGTATAATGTATAATGACCACATAAAAATCACAGGAATGCCCATATTTTGCAAGATCTCTGATATTCACATGACACAGGGAAACTCTTTGTTGTCAGTATCTGTCAATAAAATTTCTTATAGAATATTCTGTATATGGTAATATTTCTTATGCATTACTTCATGTGGACCTCGGAAACAAACTTTATAAAGATGTTATGTGTAAAGATTCTATCATACCATAACTTTGTATTTATGCATTTCTTTTAGCATCTATTACTGATCTTCATACAGACTGGGACAGTGTAAAGCCTGGAGAGTTAACAAAGGGTCTTTGCTTGCATTGACTGAGTGACAGATGAAAGACAAGATGAATAACAAAATTTCAAAACACTTTCAATAACTAGTACATGAAGGATGAAATTATGATTCCTGACCTCAAAGAAGAGACCACATCGTCAAACTTCGTTTATCACCTCTTTCCCTGGTCATTCCTGTAAAGGGATCAATCAAGCCCTTCAAATGAATTAAGAAAAACATATTTTATGGGAATATCTAGAAAATTTGGATCACTAACTCAAAGTAACGGGGGGGGGGGGGGGGGGGGGGAAGAGAGAAAGAAGAAGCAGAGAAAGTACTGCATCTTATCTACAGGACATCAAACAACTATAACTCATCAATTCGCAGGTTGGTAACTTGGTATCAATCTTCAACAAAAGGTAGTGCCCAATGTTAACAAGGCAAAAACCTGCCCAGATCAAGTTTTCATGAGATAAGAACTTTGGAAATTATAATTTCTTAATGATTAAGTGCAAAAATAGTTCTTATCACCTGAGATTACATTCTTTAGCAAGTTTGACGAATCAATCCTGGTCAAAATAACTTTTTCTGTTGTGAAAATTTTAAGCAAGTATAGAACTCCTCTGCTATCTTTAAACAGAGAAGATGGCATTCTGTAATGTACTGCCTGATTCCTGCATATAACAAAATTGATAACCAATAGTTGCCATAGATAAATCTGTGAATCAAATGGATACCAAAGATATATCAGGTACCAGTTCGGGCCAATATCGTCTGCGCATGTCATATTCTTCGAAGATTCAACCTGTCTTAAATGACGCATCACTCTCCCTGATATCGGGCAGACTGTAGTAATACGCGCTATAAAGTTGCAATGGAGAAAATGGCTTCTATCAATACGTTTGAGGAAAAATCAGAGCTGTTTTAGCTCCAGATTTCTCTAAATGCTGATCATAGCTGAGTGAATTGCACCAGGTAGCGTTTTATTGAGTAAACATTAATTTTGAAATTCAAAGTAATGGTTGTCGCGTAGGAAAGTGGTTCAGTTCTGTACCCAAGATGCCCAAATTAGATAGATAAGTATTTGTAGAATGCCATCTAGCAGAAGATAATGGGGCCAATATGGGTAGTTGACAGATTCTGGTTCCCATTAGCCTCCACTTATCAGAAGCCATCAACATTTTATCTATTATCAAATTCAAACTAGTTCAACTACATGAAGGTCTATGAGGGCAGAGGGTAAATTCTGGTTCCCCATCCTCAATCTACAGGAAGCCATCCACATTACAATCTACAGAATGTCAAACTTGATCAACTCTGTCAAAATTAGGCAGATAGCTTCAATGGAAGTTGATTACAATTTCAAATGAGACCATACTGATTGTGCAGAGATAGGGGGCTTACATCTTTACTTGGCACAGTCCAGAGTAGCAACAACCCTGAAGATGACGACTTTTGGCAACATAGTGGGAAAAGGACAAGATACTGGTCAACAATATTTTCCTCTATGCTTCATGATGATAGCAAAGACAAACTTCATCATATGAGGCACATGTAATTTTATATCTGCCGAGGTTTTGAATTTCAACAAATCCAAAGTTTTGCCATGGTTTGAAAGATTAACCTTTACTGTCACTGGGCCAGATCTAGATCTACCCAAACTCAAGCTCAAGATCGAGGGAGTGATTTTGATTTCATAATTGAACATATTAATCATAATCCACTAAACCCTATGTTGTGGGTACTCATTAGAATTGTCTCATCGAGACGATTCTAATGAGTACCCACAACATAGGATTTCAGAGAGAAATAATGGATTAAGAATACCATCATTCCCTCTTATCTGGAGCTCTGTCGGACCATGCATGTAAAAAGTATAGTAATTATTCTAAAGATGACAATCAAAATTAATATTGTATGGCTGGACCAACTGTTAGTCGCTTCCGGAAAATGAATTCTGAAAACAGATAAAATGTAAACAAAAGATGAAGCCACTTGGCAACTTTATTCCTTGCTTTACTTGTGCTTGCCCTGGGTCACTACAATAAATGTAGCGCCAAAAAAGGCAGGAAGAAGTGTGGTTATACAGAGTGTATTGTATAATATTATATTTGATTCAGACATTATCTCCCTCTAGATGACATTCTATAAATACTTATCTATCTAATTTGGGCATCCTGGGTACAGAGTCGAACCACTTTCCTATGCGTCAACCGTTACTTTGAATTTCAAACTAAAATAAACACTTACTCAATAAAACACTACCTTGTGCAATTCAATCAGCTATGATCAGCAGTCTAGAGAAATCTGTAGCTGAAGCAGGTCTCATTGCTCCTCAAACTTATTGATAAAAGCTATTTTCTAAATTACTACTTTATAGAGCATAATATTAGTCAGCCCACTTTTTGGGCTAGTGACGTGTCATAATAGGACAGTCGAATCTTCGAAGAATATGACATGCGCAGACAACATTGATTCAGATTCACATGCTAGATGTTTTGGATGATTTTACTGTGGTCTTAAACACTTTCAACATTTTTTCAGTTGTATTGCATCAGTGCAGCTATCCATGCTTTTCTGAAGTTTTTGTTCCAGTACTTCATGCATTATTCTTCCCAATAGTAATCAGGTCTGAGAGAGGAATGATTCACAGTCACTGTTTAACTATGAAGTACTTCTTGTCACGATAGAGAGTTACAGAATAACGAGTAACTAGAGACCCAGGCTGGTTAAACTATTTTCTTTATTCTTCATAAATTTTTATTGTTAGTTTACAAAATATAGAAAGTAGGGAAGTCTACGAGTGCTTCTCCCAGCAAGGATGCAAAATAAAGGCCAAAGGATGCAAATTTCCAAGCCTCTGCATCCACAGAACACAAAGTAGAAAAGCTGGTGCTAACACTGCTGGACTTTTCAAAGTAGTGAAAGATTATCAAATGGCCAACTTTGACTGATGTCATTGCTAAATTTGATCTTTTTCATCACTTAAAAACCTCCTCTTTTCTTGGGTAAAAATAGACGAGTTATCGGCTGATGATATTTTCTATAAAGTACAACCAAATATCAGGCTACATTAGACAAACTGTCTCCTAAAATAATCCAAAATGGTTTGCTCGTAAACTGTCTCCCATCCAATCTCTACAATCTGGATCTTTATCGGTGCAAAATTAATCAGAAAATGAAAAAAAAAAAGAAAATCAACAACTGGAGCAACAGGTTCTTTTTTTTTAATCTTGTGGGTGAGTGGGATTTTTTTCCTTTTGAATACATTTTGTAGGAAATTCTACAGTTGAGTCTTTAGAAGTCCACAGAAATTTCGACAATCCATTACTTAAAGTAAATTTTGCCAGAGCCATTGCTATGGCAAATATGTACATGTATGTATTTGTCTTCCAAGGGAACCCATCATATAGAAAAATCATGTTTTAAAGCAACTGTTATTTGTCATCTGCAAAGTGCATTCAGTTAGGTCTGGTCCAAAATTTGCTGTTTGCTAAAGGGTTAAACAATCCTAGTAAATTTCAAAGAAATTTGACAAATAATGTGGACTTGCTGATCAGAAAACGACACTAAGTCACCAAATGGCTACTTTTCCTGAATAATTTACTAGATATTCAATTCCTTGATAAATCTTCAAAAGAATTGGATCAACACTGTGAACTTCATTGCCTACACAAGAACTGGAAATTTTCAACATTGAATGCTTACATTTCCAAAACTGATTGTCGGATTTTTTTTTTAAATCAATAGGGTTCAAGCTGTTTATGATACAAAGCAACTGTGCAAGTTTCGTGAAAATCTAACCAAAACTGCAGACCTAATCACGTAGACAAGAATTTGAAATTTTGAACTTTCATTAGCTTTTTTTTTAGCCTACTTTTTTTCCATATTGTTTATTGGACTTATTTCAAAATCAAAAGGGTTGTTTGGTAAAGAGTTAAAAGACAAGTAAACAACAGATGATCCCTTTGTGAGCTACAGTCACACACACCCTCTCATTGTAGCATCAGACAAAGTTGATTATACTTGATGAGGATGAAATTACAGTCCCAGTCCATGGTAAGTATACAGAGGAAAGTCTTGACTACCAGTAGACAAAATGAAAACTGAAAAATATAAATGTGATTCTCCACTCCTGGAATTATATTTGACAAAAATGTCCTTTCTAAATAAATCTTGTCTAGAGCGTGACAACAGTCCCATACCGCACTGTCATCCACAATCAGTGTATCCTGTCACATGGGGGACCCCTGTCTTTGACTTCCAAAATGAAGAGTTTCCTCAAGGGGGACAACCTAACAATCAAATCCATCAACAAAAATGAAAGAGTCTGCACTAACAATTGTGACTTTGGTAGACTTATTTACTCTCACGTCATGGTGTCAAACAAAATAAATCCTAGACTTGGTTGACAGGTATAAAAATGAACTGAAACACTCAATTTGCATATTCAAGCCTGAACTTCCTGCAGATACCACTTCAATTTCATTTACTTTTTCTAGCATTCATTACTCTAACCTTTCCAGGAGTCAAAACATAGTTAAACAAGACACTATTTCTTATTTTTGAGATGCAAATGACTTTTCTTCACTCTTCCGTACCAAACTTTTAGACTCTGCTAATCTGATTTTAATGCAGCTCTTAAAGAATAATTTCTATCTAATGGAAAGGTAGTAGGTATTGCGGAAAGAGGAGAAAATGCTGATTATCAGCATTTTCTCCTTTCCAACGATGTGGACACTGACTGCAATATGAACAGATGCTGACATCAACTCCACAGGTAGTGCAAGTAACTCCTACTGTACTCTGTTTAAATGAGATGAAAATTAGAGTTAAATGGATCTCTGTATGTACAGCCGGCATCTTTGTAGTCCTTTCCAATACAATCCTTGGTTTTCACAACCCTAAAAAGAAGCCTATTAAATCATTTTTGGAAAAGGAGAAGCTGCTGGTAACCAGTATTTTCTCCTTTTCCTACATTGTTTTCTACCCTCCCAGAAGAAAATGTCCATTAATTTTCTGAGTCATGGTAATTTTGTCGTCTGCAAATGCAGCTTTCTATTTGGACAAGTCTAAAATTTTGGTTAAAATAGAAAACAGAGGATCTTGAGACAGCTGTGTGTTCCAGTAATAGAGCAGACTTGTAAAATTTAATTTTACGAGTGTCGTGAAGAACACGAGACCCAGTGCATCATGGTTTTCTGTGCTTTATTGCTGTTTGTCATGCAACTTTTCACATAAAATTTTGAACTACGATTCTGAAGTAACTAAATAGACTCACATAGCTCTTTCTTCTAAATTTTGAAACTGTATTTCAGTCCAGCTCTGGGAAAAGGGGGTTTAGATTTTTCACATCACACCAAATTAAAGAGTATATGATTTATATCACTGAAGTTTATATGAAAAAACAATTCAAATCATCAATAATTAAGAATCATAAATTTACGTTAAAAAAAATTGCCTTAAAGGTGGCCCTTCAGATTTTGAAGTGAAAATTTTACAAAAGTACATTCATAAAACACCAGTAGTCAAAAACCACCAGAAAATTAGAGAAAGTAGATATTTACTACGGCCCAGGCCAACACTAACACGAGACATGGTCTATTTTTATATGAGCAACTCGCTCATTTATATACTGGAAATACAAAAGTGAAGCTTCAAACAAGACATTATGGAAAATAATTACATGCTTGTTATGTCATATGTTATGGAATTTAAGCGTCATTAGTCACATGCCAGTCACTTGACATTCCCACAATGCTTTTTTTTTTTTGGCACGAAATCTAAAAATAGCATCAGAGGCTATGTAGCCTTTTAAGGATACACCATCAAACAATTTTTTTGTGTGCAATTTTATGATTCTTAAATTTTGATGATATGTATTTTTTTTTTCAGATAAATTTCAGTGATATTTATATTTTTCAATTTGGTGAGACGTTAAAAATCCAAATATGACCACCTTTAAAGGTGGCCTTTCAGAATTTAGGACGAAAATTTTACAAAAATACAAAAATATCATCCTTATACTCCAAAAGCCTTATAATCATCATTCATAAAACCCCAGTAGTCGAAAACCATCCGACAACACGTGAAATTAGAGATTTACTACGGCCAAGGTCGACATCGACGTGAAACACATTCTATTTTTACATAAACAACTCACTCATTTACATACTGGAAATACACAGACGAAGCTTCAAACATAGCGTCCGAAGAAGATATTATGAAAAATAATTACATGTTTGATATGTAATGGAATTTAAGCGTCATTAGTCACATGCCAGTCACTTAACATTCCCACAATGCATTTTTTTATTTTGGCGCGAAATCTAAAAATAGCTTAAGAGGCTATGTAGCCTTCTAAGGGAATACCATCAAAAAAAATTTTGGGGGTAATTTTATGATTCTTAATTATTGATGATTTGTATTGTTTTTTCATATAAATTTCTGTGATATATATATATTTTTTAATTTGGTGTGATGTGAAAATTCTAAGTACCCACCTTTAAAAGGCTATGCAGCTAGAGTTTTCCTGGGAATCAAAATCAGGTTGGTGATTTCAGAATGTGAAAATGTTTGAAATAAAACTCAACATACATAGAGACAGATGGACGGAAAAATAGACACACAGAGCCATGATACAAGTCAGTTGGACTTGGGCCAGTGGGGCTAAAAATGATTCACAGAAGTCAAGGAAAGATGGTGAATGAAATCCTTGTGTATTTATACATAATTATACAGTGATATCCCAGTGTATCAGACTTTATTATTCTGTGGGATTCTGATCAAGGTATTAATTCATCCCATATAAAAACAAAAATCCTTCTCTGAGAATCCAGAAAATCTCTAAAGAACCATAAATCTCTGGATTTAGGGGCAGATTTACATCACATGTTAGAGATTTCCATTTCTTGTATGAGAGTAGTATTAAGCAAGTTCTCTGTTCCTAGAGACAAGAGTACAGATGATTTGTTATTTATGTCCATCAAAAAAATGTTCTTACTCATGCACTGATTTCAATATTATTGTGATATGGTATTTTGTGAAAAAAGCATTTATATTCAGTCACAAATGCTTGCTTCTGATTCAAATATTTGTTTCTATCTTTATTTGATTTCATTTGATTCCTTTCATTATGGGCAAACTTCATTATACATGTATTCTTTCTCTTGCCATTTGAAACCATACCAATAGAATCATAAGTTTTGGCAAAAGAAAAGGAAATCTGTTAACCTTTTCCCTAACAATCCCTGGCTTTTACAACTCTAAGAAAAAAGCCTTTTGAAAACAATGTTGGAAAAGGAGAAAATGCTGGTAACCAGCATTTTCTCCTTTTCCCACATTGTTTTCTACCCTTCCTGAGACAAATTTCAGTTTTTGAATTGCATAAAAAGTTTATCGTCTGAATATGCTTTCAATTTGGATGAGTCCAAAATTTTGTTGTCTGGTAAAGAGTTAACTAAATATTGACAATCATTATGAATTTAAAGTTGTAACATGATTGCGAGTGTAGAAAGAAAAGCAATAGGTAAAATTTCTCATTATGGAAAGGAATCGACTGTAAGAACAAAGAAGATAAATTTCTGTAATTGATTCTATTCTGCAGAAATAATATGTCACATAATGGATTCTTTGAGAAGAAAGATGATGTCAAAATATCTCGTCTGTGCATGTTATATTCTTCAAAGATTCGATCTGTCTGATATGATGCATCACTCTCTCGAAAGTTGGGGGAATTGTAGTAATATATAAGTAGCAATGAAGAAAATGTTTTTTATCAATACATTTGAGAAGAAATCAGGCCTTTTTTAGCACCAGATTTCTCTAAACTGTTGATCATAGCTGAATGAATCACACCAGGTAGTGTTTTATTGAGTAAATGTTTCTTTTAGTTTGAAATTCAAAGTAACGGTTGTTGTGTAGAAAAGTAGTCCAGTTCTGTACCCAGAATGCCAAAATTAGAAAGATGTGTATCTGTAGAATGCCATCTAGCCGGAGATAATGTAAAATATCTTGTGCAACTGTGTGATAAACAGTTAACAGAAATTATGTACACTCGTCACAATTCACTCAAAGAAAATGATATGGGGCAATTTGGTCAGTAGGTGGAGCTAAAAGAAGCACAAGCCGTGAAGACCGACATCATGTAACTACCATACTGTAAAATTTTAGATTTAACCAAATTAATAGTATTTTCAGATGATATAAAAAATATGACTCAAAAATTGGAAATAGTTACCAGCATTGTGTCCTTTTTTCACAATGTTTTCTAAAGCCCTTTATAGTTATTAGCATCCTTTATAGTCGGGATTGTGTGATATAGATTTAAGGCTTGGTCATGCAGACCTGCTAATGGATATGTAACAGGGAAAAACGGACAAAAACATGCAGAAATTGGTTATCCGGTGACGAAATTCATCTTCTCTGTCGCTCAAGGCTCTCATGATCCGTGTGCGGAGCAAAGAAGACTGCACATATAACAGAAAAACACACATAAACCGGCTACGTACCAGACAATAAACGGTCCATTAACGGATATCACCTTATGAGTAATGAAAGTGCAATGCATGGGAACTGGACAAAACGTTCTTTCAGCATATGGTGAACAGAAATGTACCGAACACCAACTTACGAGGAACCTATCTGTCATGTGACATGCCAAGGTAATAAATAGTCAGATGTATCGAAGTCTGTGATTTGCACGTCTCTGTCCATTTTGTCCGGTGGAAATTTTGAACATGCTCAAAACTTCCTATGGGATGGAACGGATATCATCGGATATTGCTGGACAAGTACAGAATTCACCGGATAAGAAACGGACATTAAATGGATGACTGATTTTCATCTGTTATTCGTCTGTTAGCTTGGTGTGACCAAGGCTTTAAGCCATGATTATGTATTGGCAGTTTTAAAAAGTTGTATGTAAGTGGTACATGTACTTGGCTGACAGACTACAAATCAAGGTGCAGTTACTTACAGACAATAATAAAAGGGTAAACTATAAATTCAGATATAAATCCTTATAAGGACGATAGAGAAACTGTTGTTTTATGGTGGATAGGAGACAATTTTCAGAAGATCAAGTCCAGATCATGGTAGAGGATTACTGTTCATTGGGGACAGTTAAATAACAACAAATGACACATCTCTAATCATCCACGGGAGAAACTTTAATGCCATAGCCGTGTTTGGCAGTCCCGAAATAAACAAGATTTTTTGTTGATTTAACTCGTAAATCAAGACTGACTTGATGTTTATGGTCGCCATAAAGAGAGAGTAGGGTTGAATGGGGAGACAAAAGTATTATCTGAATCTTGCACAATCTTTTCCTCTCACAGTGTTCAACTTCCCAGTTGTATACATGAACAAAACTACTTTCTAGCTTTAGATAGCAGCCAGGACTTTATTTAGCAGCAACCTGCATTACACAGCCATGAGTCCACTTAAGTCTTTTACAGAAAGACAAAATTTTGTAAAAGTCTAAATTGAAAGCATTTGCAGACAACAAAATAGATGAGAATCAAAAATTGAATTTTGAATTGGAAAGGGTAGAAAACATCGTGGGAAAAGGAGAAAATGCTGGTTACCAGCATTTTCTCCTTTTCCCACAATGTCTTCAAAGGCTTTCTTTCTTGAGGTCATTAAAGGTCAGAATTGTATGGTAAATAGTTAACCTTTTACCAGATAACTGAATTTTGTACATGTCCAAATTGAAAGGATTTATAGATGACAAAGAAAAGAATACTAAAAAAATCCTCTGAAAGGGAAAGAAAACAGCATAGGAAAATGACAACATGCAGGTTACATGCAAAGGAAAAAGTTAAATCCTAGTTTTGAATGTTCATGAGTCACTTGAAGCCTTAACTTTATAGTGATGGAACAAAATTTCAAACTAGTCCAAATTGAACTCATCTGCAGACAAAGAATTGAATGTGAATTATTTAACTCTTTTTCTAAACGACAAAATTTTAAATTTGTCCAAATTGAGAGCATTTGCAGGCGACAAATCAAATGTGACTTATATATATTTGTATGTTTTATAGGAAAATGTTTTTCCTTTCTTCATCACTATATACTAACAGATTATGTAAGGTATGCTGGGGGATGACCATGACCCCCGCATACCTATTGACGTGGTAAATAAAGCTTAAAAAAAAAATTGACGTTTGTTTTGAGAAGGGAAGAAAACATTGTGAAAAAAAGAGAAAATGCTGGTTACTAGCATTTTCTCCTTTTCTCATAATGTTTTCAAAAGGCTACCATTCTTTCCCAGTCGCTGAAAGTCAGGATTGTGTGGTAAAGAATTAAATGATGGGGACTGTCTTTAAAAGAACTGAAAACTTTTAGGAAAAAAAAAGAGAAAATACTCCTTACCAGCATTTTCTCCTTTTCCCACTATGTTTTCAAAAGGCTTCCATTCTTTCCTAGAGTCGTTGAAAGTCGGGATTGTGTGGTAAAGAGTTAAATGTTGGGGATTGTCTTTAAAAGAACAGGAAACTTTTAGGAAAAAAAAAGAAATGCTTCTTACCAGCATTTTCTCCTTTTCCCACTATGTTTTCAGAGACAATTCCAATCAATTCAGTTACTATCAGTTTGTCATCTGCAAATTCTTTCAATGTGGATAACACTGGTACTGGGTGACACCGGGTTCGCACAAAAAAATTTTTTTTCGCAAATATTGTAGGAAAAGGAAAACAATTGCTTACCAGAATTTTTTCCTTTACCCACAAAAGTAGGAAAAGGAAAACAATTGCTTACCAGAATTTTTTCCTTTACCTACAAAGTTTTCTATTAGATAAATGACTACTTTCATTCATTAAATCAATTTTGAGACACTTTTTATTTGTCGTATGCACATCTGTTCAATATCGATATAAGTATAAAGCCTTGGTCACACCGAGCTAATGGACGAGTAAAGAATAAAATATCATTTTATCCATTTGTGTCTGTTCCTATCCGCTTTTGATCCTGCTACTTGTCCGGCAATGTCCAATGATGTCTATTCCATCCAGCAGGAAGTTTTGAGCGTGTTCAAAATTTCCACCGGACAAAACGGACTGAGACTTTAGATGCATCTGACTATTCATAGTAC
Organism: Tridacna crocea; assembly: GCA_943736015.1. Classification (NCBI taxonomy): domain Eukaryota; kingdom Metazoa; phylum Mollusca; class Bivalvia; order Cardiida; family Cardiidae; genus Tridacna; species Tridacna crocea. The sequence continues at coordinate 52,335,101 of OX031063.1, forward strand.
TAGCATGTCATGTGACTGGTACGTTCCTCATGTGTTGCACTTCCATGTTATCTGGTACAAGTCCTTTATTTGTACGGCGATATCCGTTTTTAGACTGTTTACTATCCAGTACATAATTAAGTGGTAAATGTGTGTTTTTTCCGTTACATATGCAGCACTTGTGCAGTAAATGTGTGGCTTCTTCACTCCACACACCGACTGCGTGAGCCTTGAGCGGCAGAGGAGACAACTTTTGTCACTGGATAACCAAATTTTGTCCCTTTTTCCCCCGTTACATATCTGTAAGCTGGTCTGACCAAGCCTTAGAATTTTGTTGTTTGGTACAGGGTTTTGCAGAAACTCCACGAAATATACAGAATTAAAAAAAAAAAGACCAAAGCACCCAAAAGAAAATGGGAATACCCCAAAAGTTTTTTTATTAACCCATTAACACACAATCCCTACTTTTGACGACCCTGAGAAAGAAGCCTTTTGAAAATATTGTGGAAAAAGGAGAAAATGCTGGTAACCAGCATTTTCTCCTTTTCTTACAATGTTTTCTACTCTTCAAAAAACAAATTGCAAATTTTCAGTCACTTTCATTTTGTCGTCTGCAAATCCTTTTGATTTGGACAAGGCTTACCGGTAATATTGTCGTTTGGTAATGGCTTAACCTTTCACCAAACAACAAAACTTTAGACTGGTTTAAATTGAAAAACACTTGCACATGACAAAATAAACATAACTCAAAAATTGAATTTGTTTCCATCTGGGTAAAAAATACTGTGTGAGAAGAGAAAATGCTGGTTACCAGCATTTTCTCCTTTTCCCATGGTATTTTCAAAAGGCTTCCATCTCAGGATTATGTAAAACCAGGGATTGTTTGGTAAAGGGTTAACCATACAATAGAACTTTAGCTTTGTCCTAATTGAAAGCAGTTGCAGACGACAAATCCAACTATTTCAAATAATGGAATATCACTTCCATAGGGCTGAAAACACTGTTACCAGCATTTTCTCCTTTTTCCAAAATGGTATCAAAAGCCTTCTTCTTTGCCTTGGTTATAACTCTAAAACTCACATTGTTTGGTAAAGGATTGAATAAAACAGGGCCATGGAAGAACAAGGTATCAGTCAAAGAAGGCAGGAAATAGGTCTGCAGCTAAGTGCACCGACAGAATTTTTAATAAGGCATATAATTTCCTTTTTGGATCAATCACAGCGCTTTGGCTCCAGATTAGGGCTCATTTTCTGTCATGTGACTTCATAATGACATAGAATTTGATATAGAAGACCTGAAGAACCCACTCACTGCATTTAGCCTGTAATGTGTAACTCTTAACCCTTTACCACAATCCTGACTTTTAACGACACTGAGAAAAAGCCTTTTGAAAACATGGTGGGAAAAAGAGAAAATGCTGGCGACAAGCTTTTCCTCCTTTTCCCACAATGTTTTCTACCCTGCTGGAAACAAACTTTGTTTGAGTTATGTTTGATTTGTCGTCTGCAAGTACTTTAAATTTGGACCAGTCTAAAATGTTGCAACCTGTCCGGGTGGCTCAGTGGTGAGCATGTCGGACTCATGACCTGGTGGTCGTGAGTTAGATACCTGGTTGAGGCAAACTTTCTTTCCGGCGTATTTTCGCCTCTCACCTCAGCTGAAGCCTGAGAGGAAAGTAGTTAGTGACTTTGGAAAAAAAATTGTGTTAGTACCAGTGTGAAAAAGCCAAGAAACACATGTGCATCACTGACTGCCATAATGACCTTAGCTGTTAAAATGAAGTTAAACCCAAATCCAACCAACAATTTAAAATTTTGCCATTTAGAAAAAAGTTAACTAGACAGCAAAATTGAAGACTTTTTGAAATTTAAAGCATTTGTAGACAAGAAATCTGGCTCATATTATAAGACTTATTTCCAAAAGAATAGCAAACGTTGTGGTAAACACTGATTAAAAATTTTGTCTCCTCTTCTCTAAAACCTTTTTCAGTAAGGCAAACTTGTTTGATAAAAATCCGGTTTTTGTAAGGCCGACGGACACTCCCATGCAGCTCATCAATGCAAATCTTACTGAAAACCTGGAGTCCAAAGCTCCAACCAAGGGCCATTTTTCTTGAATCATATCAGTTTATATATGGATTGAACTTGGAGTATAACGCAGTTTTATTACAGTCATATGACAGTGTTTCCTAGCTACAATTTGTCCTACCATAATTGACAACTTTCCAAGTTACTGACTCCTTTACTCTCATGTACCAGTGAAGAGAGGCAATAACTGGCAATAAAGGAAGTCTGCCTCAACTGGAAGTCTAATTCTGAATTAACCTTTTACCTCACAATCCCGACTTTTAACAACCCTGAATAAGGAGGCTTTTGAAAACATTGTGGGAAAAGGAGAAAATGCTAATTACCAGCATTTTCTCCTTTTCCCACAATGTTTTCTACTGTTACGGAAACGAATTTCAAATTTTTAGTCATGTTTTACTTTTTCGTTTGCAAAGTTTCTATTTGGACAAGTCTAAAATTTTGTCATTTGGTGAGGAGTTAAGAAAATATCATAACTTTTCATTGGCTAAATGATATTTACCCCTAATGCCACACAATCTCAGATTTTATTGACCCTGAAAAATGACACGGTAGCCCACATTTTCTCCTTAAACCACTATTTATTTTACATTTTACTCTTTCAGTGAGTTATTCAATCCTTTTTGCCAATGTTAAACTGATGTCTGAAAATTACGCATTCAGTATGAACTTTTCTAAAATTTCACAATTTAGTATCATAATGTCTGACTGGCTAAACAAAATTATTATCATGTAAGCCAATCAGAAATTGTGTTCCTTTTCATTTCAGAAAACTCTTGTGTACTAGAAATTGGATTGCAGCATCAATGGTCGTCAAATATAGCCCTGGGCCCGTATTCACCAACCATTCTAAAGAACATTCTTTGTCTAACGCTCCAGAATTTTCTACATTTGTAAGTAACACAACTTCTGATTGGTTAAACCAAATGGTTTAGCCAATCAGAAGTTGTGTTACTTACAAATGTAGAAAACCTTGGGGAATAGAGTAAGAATATTCTCAAGAATGGTTGGTGAATACAGGCCCTGATCATGGCTCATATTCCACAATTAATCTAAACAAAAAGCCTCAATATAAAAACAAACTAATGACCAAAAAATGTTTTTAATTATTTAGCAGAATTAAACAATAAATCATCATGTACTTTTATTTAAAATTTTACACTTAATGCAACAGGATGGGGCTCGCACTTAATGCAACAGGATGGGGCTCTTTGTATCATCTGATTTAATTATCAACAGTTACATTAATATCTTATGACTAGTGCTTTTGAGACCGAGATATTTATGTTACATTCTATTGCTTTTTACCAAAACTAACAGAAACCTGATCTGGGCATGCAGTTATATTTTGAAACCCACGCAGAGTGATAGAAAATGCAGATATTGGTACCACAGTTAGATTGTAGCATGCAAGACCTTCCCTCATGGGTTAACCCTTTACTCCATAGATACTCATTTCTACGCATTGCTTGTAGGAGTCTTTGGAAAACATTGTGGCAAAACGTGAAATTGCTCGTCACGAGCAATTTCACCTTTTGTCATGATGTTTTCTATGCTATCAAAAGGTGTCATAAAAACATAAGAAACGGCTTCATCCTTGCTGTTATTTAGGGTCAATTACAGATACCATAGAATTGCCTTATGGGGTAAAGGGTTAAACATGACATTTTACATATACCACAAAATTCTATGCTTTAATAACACATGGTATGAGACATATGGCTTTTGAAAACATTTTGGATAAAGAGGAAGACACCCTTTTTTCTTTTTCTACAATGTTTTCTACCCTTCAATTTTTTCTAATCTGGCACAAACGGTGAGGTCTCAAGGGGAAAAAGAAGAGAATTATACAAACAGTGCTTCATTTAAATACTTAATGCATCATTCTGTGCTGGTCCATTAACATCAACTTCAACCATCTTGCATGACTGAACACTTTCTATCCAGAAAACTTAACACCTGTGGCAAACAATGTTACAGAGTAGTATGACAATCAAAGATGATAATCAAAGCATTGAAAATGCTGATGTAGCATTTGTCAAGGAAGCCAGTGTGTGGAATTAATAATTTGAAAACAAAACAAAAAAATATCATCAAAATATTAACTTGCAATTCAACCACCTAAGCAAATTATTAACACTTGTTTCCTGTAAGGGAGAATACTGGTACCAAAGTTTGAATTCTTTGTGTATTGGTGGTCTCCCTTTGATCACTCAGGAGGAGTCAGGGGTAACATTCTTTTACGTTGTAATGTGTAATGGGTAGAGGGAAACCATCTACATTATATCAAATTTAGTGTATACCTGAAAACTATAATTTTGAGATATTTGTGGCTGCTAGGACCTAATTCCCAAATCTACAATGAATTTTTCAACCTGTAAATAATCACGTACAATCAAATGGAGTAGCCTGCAATCATGGGACTAACAAGCCCAGGGATGAACTGGTTTTGGAATGAACAAGCCCTGAACCAAAGCCGTCACTAAACAAATTTTGTGTATATCATACAGCAAATAGAACACTATGGGGAAGTTGGGTGAAACTACATGACATTTTCAACCAAAAAGAATTACTTCCAAGATCAATGGCCTAATTCATTTCAATGCACCATTTCAAATAATATACTTGAGTGCTATCAATAAACTCATTTGTCTGAGAAAAAATGAGTTTGATCAAGTTTATTTCCCTCGATTTCACACAAAATGATACATTCAAAACTAAATATTAAACATACATTATTGATGTCATGGTAGCACTGTCTTACACAAATGCCACAAATTGAATTCATTATATCTGTGTTGCCCAAACATACCATCACTTTATGGTTGTGTATAAATAATGAAAATAATGGATATCGCTACAATAATTTAGTTTCTTTATCTCTCAAACCTTTCTGAGTGTGTTAAATGAGTTAAGATAGATTTGGACTTACCAATAAGTGTTAACATGATAGTACTACTGCACACAATGTATATGCACATTTTATTGAACTTTCAAGCTATAGTTACACATGTGTAGGTGTAACTGACTTTTTTCAGTTTGGTAATTTCTCAGTGTTTTTTTCTTTCACACATACCTGTATCTAGTTTTGCCCCTGAGTAGAACAAGTGTAATTCTACTGGTATAAAGTTCTTAAAGTTTAAAGGCTGCAGCTAAAACAAGGTGGAAAGAGAACTAATTGCTCATTTAAGAATTATTTCTCTTATGACATTGTTTTATCTTACGTTCATATAGACTAATGCTGTGCAAGTTCACAATTACTTTGCTACATATATAAAGCAGAAACAAGTTCAGTTCTATTCTATGTTTGTTTGCTTTATTTTTTTGTTTACTGTATAGGTGAACGATCAAGCAATAATGACCCAAGCGACAATACTCAATACATAAGGTTATTGAATGTATTCATACCAGACACAAGCATAATTTCATAAAAACAAATACAAAGCGTATGATTAAATCCATCTGATGACAAACTAACAAGCATATAACTAGAAGGCCCTGAAGGGCCTGAAAACGCTCTACTGGCAGAGGATTCAATTTTCCTTTTTCATGAAGATCTGACAACAAATGCAGACTTTGTCACGAAAACAAGAATTGGTAATTTTCAACTTGAAATGGTTTCTTTTCCCAAAATGTTTGTTGGATTTATTTCAAAATAGATAGGGTTAAAGCTATTGGTGAGATAAACAAACTGTGCAAGTTTCACAAAAATCTAATTACAAATGCACATTTTATCCCGTAAACAAGAACTTAAAATTTTCAACTTGAAATGGCTACTTTTCCCATTCTGTTTGTTGGATTTTTCTCAAAATCAATAGGGTTGAAGCTACTGATAAGATAAACAAACTGTGTGATTTTCATGAAAATCTGGCAACAAATGCAGACTTTATTGCATAAACAAGAATTAAAAATTTTCAACTTGAAATGGCTACTTTTTCCATACTGTTTGTTGGATTTTACTCAAAATCAATAGGGTTGAAGCTATTGATGAGATAAACAAACTGTGCAAGTTTCACAAAAATCAGGCAACAAATGCAGACTTTATCACGTAAACAAGAATTTGAAATTTTCAACTTGAAATGGCTACTTTTCCCATACTGTTTGTTGGATTTTTTTCAAAATCAATAGGGTTGAAGCTATTGATGAGATAAACAAACTGTGCAAGTTTCACGAAAATCAGGCCACAAATGAAGACTTTATCGCATAAACAAGAATTTGAAATTTTCAACTTGAAATGGCTCTTTTTCCCATACTGTTTGTTCTATTTTCTTCAAAATCAATAGGGTTGAAGCTATTGATGAGATACACAAACTGTGCAAGTTTCATGAAAATCGGGCAACAAATGCAGACTTTATCGCATAAACAAGAAAAAGACTAACGGACGGATGGACAGACGGACGATGGAAACCACGCCATGACATAAGCTCTGCTGGCTGAAAGCCAGTAGAGCTAAACAAGAGGGCCATGATGGCCCTGAAATCGCTCACCTGAGTTTATTGACCAAACATGCACCATCTAGTTTCCCAGTGACCTAGTTTTTTATCAGACATTACCCATCATCAAACACTTTTGAGATATCAATAAGACAAACATTCTCGCCAAGTTTCATGAGTATTGGACTGAAAATGTGGCCTCTACAGTGTACAAAAGGTTTTTCTAAGATTTCATCAAGTGACCTAGTTTTGGACCCGACAAATACCCATTATCAAACTCTTTTGAGACATCACCAAAACAAACATTCTGACCAAGTCTGAAGAGTATCAGGCAGAAAATGTAGCCTCTGGAGTGTACACAAGGTTTTTCTAATATTTGACCCATTGACCTAGTTTTTGACTCCACATGACCCATTTTCAAACTCATTCAAGGTATCACCAGGACAAATATTATGAACAAGTTTTAGGAGTATCAGACTGAAAATGTGTCCTCCAGAGCATACAAAAGGTGTTTATAACATTTGACCTATTGACCCAGTTTTTGACCCAACATGACCCATATTCAAACTCATCCAAGATATTATAAAGGCAAACATTCTGACTAATTTTCAAGAGTGTTGGACTGAAAATGTGGCATCCAGAGCATATACAAGGTTTTTCTAAGATTTGACCTGGTGACCTAGTTTTTAACCCCCAATGACCCATTTTCAAACCTGTCTGAGATATCATCAAGACAAACATTCTGACCAACTTACAAGAGTTTCGGACTGAAAATGTGGCCTCTAGAGCCTACAACAGGTTTTTCTAACATTTGACCTAGTGACCTAGTTTTTGACCCCACATGACCCATTTTCATTCTTGTCTGAGATATCATCCAGGCAAACATCCTGACCAACTTTCATGAGTATCCAACTGAAAATATGGCCTCTAGAGCGTACAAAAGGGTTTTCTAAGATTTGACCTAGTGACCTAGTTTTTGACCCCACGTGACCCATTTTCAAACTCGTCCGAGATATCATCCAGACAAACATCCTGACCAACTTTCATGAGTATCCAACTGAAAATGTGGCCTCTAGAGCCTACAAAAGGTTTTTCTAAGATTTGACCTGGTGACCTAGTTTTTGACCCCACGTGACCCATTTTCGAACTCGTCCGAGATATCATCGAGACAAACATCCTGACCAACTTTCATGACTATCCGACTGAAAATGTGGCCTCTAGAGCGTACAAAAGGTTTTTCTAAGATTTGACCTGGTGACCTAGTTTTTGACCCCACGTGACCCATTTTCGAACTCGTCCGAGATATCATCCAGACAAACATCCTGACCAACTTTCATGACTATCCGACTGAAAATGTGGCCTCTAGAGCGTACCAAAGGTTTTTCTAAGATTTGACCTGGTGACCTAGTTTTTGACCCCACGTGACCCACTTTCAAACTCGTCCGAGATATCATCCAGACAAACATCCTGACCATTTTTCATGAGTATCCGACTGAAAATGTGGCCTCTAGAGCGTACCAAAGGTTTTTCTAAGATTTGACCTGGTGACCTAGTTTTTGACCCCACGTGACCCACTTTCAAACTCGTCCGAGATATCATCCAGACAAACATTCTGACCATTTTTCATGAGTATCCGACTGAAAATGTGGCCTCTAGAGCGTACACAAGGTTTTTCTAAGATTTGACCTGGTGACCTAGTTTTTGACCCCACGTGACCCACTTTCAAACTCGTCCGAGATATCATCGAGACAAACATCCTGACCAACTTTCATGAGTATCCGACTGAAAATGCGGCCTCTAGAGCGTACACAAGGTTTTTCTAAGATTTGACCTAGTGACCTAGTTTTTGACCCCACGTGACCCACTTTCGAACTCGTCCGAGATATCATCGAGACAAACATCCTGACCAACTTTCACGAGTATCAGACTCAAAATGCGGCCTCTAGAGCGTACACAAGGTTTTTCTAAGATTTGACCTAGTGACCTAGTTTTTGACCCCACATGACCCACTTTCGAACTCGTCCGAGATATCATCGAGACAAACATCCTGACCAACTTTCACGAGTATCCGACTCAAAATGCGGCCTCTAGAGCGTACACAAGGTTTTTCTAAGATTTGACCTAGTGACCTAGTTTTTGACCCCACATGACCCATTTTCAAACTCGTCCGAGATATCATCGAGACAAACATCCTGACCAACTTTCACGAGTATCGGACTCAAAATGCGGCCTCTAGAGCGTACACAAGGTTTTTCTAAGATTTGACCTAGTGACCTAGTTTTTGACCCCACATGACCCATTTTCGAACTCGTCCGAGATTTCATCGAGACAAACATCCTGACCAACTTTCATGAGTATCCGACCAAAACTGTGGCCTGTAGAGCGTACACAAGGTAAAAAGTTGACGACGGACGACGCACGACGCACGACGGACGTCGGACACAGCACGATCACAATAGCTCACCATGAGCACTTCGTGCTCAGGTGAGCTAAAAAAGTTAAAAGAAATTTTAAAAGACCCCTGATCTAGTGGAAAAAACACAGAATTGAGAACCAGCAGAGAATTTTAGTGCTTATATCGTATCTGATTTGTTGTCTGCAAGTTCTTTTGATTTGGATAGGCCAACAATTTTGTGTCTTGTAAAGCTTAAAAGCAAGTCCCTATCTCATGGCCCATTCTGCATATTGAGGAAGTGTGAGCTGCATACTAATGTCTGTATCATCAAAAGGCTTTATTGTGATGAGATCTTGATCTTGTAGAAGCTGTGTAAACAGAAGGCTCTGAAAACAAACACTAAATGAATCGATGCAAAAAAAAATGTTTTTTTCTGTAGAAATCTCCTCTATCATGTCAGGTCTCAAGGTCGATTTTTGACTTTAATGATGCTACAAAAATTCTTGGTCATAAAAATTTTATATCTACTCATTCAAATGGAAAGGCAAAAATTTAACAACTAAGCATAATGTCTGAATGAGTATGTTGAACACTAAATTGAAATAATGGCACCTAATGCACCAACCAAAATGTTTTTGATGCATTAATACCAACACACCATAGAAAATTCTTGTAACAAAATAGTAATATTTGACTCTTTTAACTCTTTACCACACAATCCCAACTTTTCAAGACCCTGAGAAAAATTTGCCTTTTGAAAACATTGAAGGAAAAAAGAAAATGTTGGTAACCAGCATTTTCTCCTTTTCCCACAATGTTTTCTACCCTTCCTAAAACAACTTTCAAATTTTGAGTCACATTTATTTTGTTGTCTGCAAATGCTTTCAATTTGGGCATGTCTACACTTTTGTTGTCTGGTAAAGAGGTAACTGACAACAAAATTACAGATTCAATCAAATTGAAAAACCCTGCATACAACATATTGTAAATGTCTAAGAAACTGGAATTCAAAAGAAATAAAACATCAGGCAAAATGTAAGAAAATGCCCATTGTTGAATACTTGTAACTTTCCTTTTCCGAGTGTGTTTTTAAAAGTATGTTTTCAAAAGTTTTCTTTTCACGGTAAATGAAACTCCAGATTATTCAGTAAAAGGTAAAATAGTGTCTCAAATGAGCTGTTTTCATCCATGTCATTTTTCAATGCTACCTTTACTTCACTCAGGGCTGTGAATTTTTGAAAATTACATCATTCAGGACTATGAATTTTTGCAAATTACATCATATAGCAATAGATAAATAGCTGTTGAAAAAGGAGAAAATGCTGCTTTTCAGCATTATTAACTTTTACCACACAATCCCCACTTTTAACAATCCTGGAAAAGAAGCCCTTAGAAAACATAGTGGGAAAAGGAGAAAATGCTTGTAACCAGCATTTTCTCTTTTTCCCATAATGTTTTCTACTCACTCAAAGAACAATTGTTTCATGCTTTCAATTTGGACAAGCTAAAATTTTGTCTTCTGGTAAAAAGCTAAAAAGCCTTTCTCCTCTAGGCTGCAAACATAGTACACAAGCCCAAGTTTTAACTCTTTACCACACGAGAAAATTATAGACTGGTCCAAATTGAAAGCATTTGCAGACGAAAAAATAAAAGTGACTGAAAAATTACAATTTGTTCTGGGAAGAGTAGAAAACACTGTGGGAAAAGGAGAAAATGCTGGTCACCAGCATTTTCTCCTTTTCCCACAGTGTTTTCAAAAAGCTTCTATCACGGGGCATCAAAAGTATGGATTGTGTGGTAATGGGCTAACGACCCTGAGAAAGAAAGCATTTGAAAATATTCTGGGCAAAAGAGTTTCTTCCTTTCTTACGATGTTTTCTTACTTTACAAAGAAAGTTCTGAACACTGGAGTCAGATTTGATCTGTCATCTACAAACAGTTTAATGTTTGACATCTCGAAAATTTTGTCATCTGGTGAAGAGTTAAAACACTATAAATGTCTAGGGAGCTGGTGAACATTTCTCCAAATTATCAATTCATGAAACTCTGATAAAACTTGGTTGGTTGTATTGGGGTTAAACGCCACTTTAACAGCTAAGGTCATATCATGGCAGTCGGTGATGCAATGTGTTTCCTGGCTTTCTTACACCAGTACTAACACAACTTTTTTTCCAAAGGCACCGACTACTTTTCTCACATGCTTCAGCAGATATGAGCCGCAAAAATAAGCCGGAAAGAAAGTTCGCCTCATCCAGGTATCAAACTCACAACCACCAGGTCAGGAGTCTGACACACTCACCACTGAGACACCCGGGCGGGCCTGGTAAACTCAGAATAAGATACAAATGTATTTCCAAGGACAAAATCTTGTCCCTGGTCGATTTAATTTTCACCAGTACTACGTATCAATCATTCACGTCAGTTCAAAAAAGGACCCCAATCTTCCAATCAGCCACAATGACTACAATTGAGGGGAATTAAATGAACTTATTCCCATACTACAAACTGGTTCCTTATCCTGTCCAGTGCATACCTATTTATTTCTTTGTCAAGCAATCCAGTCTTTAACTCTTTACCACACGACAAAATTTTAGACTGGTTCAAATTGAAAGCATTTGCAGACCACAAAATAAAGGTGACTGAAAAATTGAAATTTGTTCTGGGAAGGGTAGAAAACACTGTGGAAAAAGGAGAAAATGCTGGTTACCAGCATTTTCTCCTTTTCCTACAGTGTTTTCAAAAGGCTTCTTTCTCAGGGGCGTCAAAAGTAGGGATTGTGTGGTAATGGGTTAAAACAGCCATGAGAAAGAAGGCTTTTGCAAATATTGCATTTTCTCCTTTTTCAGCAATGTTCTCCAAACAATGACTTTTACCACGGACTGGTTTCCTTATCGTCTCCATACTATACCAATCTATTCCTTTGTTAAACAAAATTTTAGAAATTGAAAGTTAGTTAAACGTTTTCTTTTTAAATTCTTTTGAAGGTTAGAAAACATTGGGTTAAAAGAGAAAATCATGTTATCCTGAGCATATTCTTTTTTTCCTACAATGAAGTTAAACCCTCTCTCTTACAGTCGGTATTAGACTTGCGACTGTGTGGTAAGGGGTTAAAGGTGGCCCTTCAGATCTTGGGACGAAAATTTTTAAAAAATGCAAAAAAATCATCCTTATACTTCCCAAGCCTTTTAATTTGCCTTCATAAAACCCCAGTAGTCGAAAACCATCCGACAGCACGAGAAATTAAGAGATTTACTACGGCCCAGGTTGACACCAACGGGAGACACGTTCTATTTTTAGATGATCAATTCGCTCATTTATATACAGGAATACACAGCCAAAGTTTCAAATATAGGGTCCAAAATAGACATTATGGAAAATAATTATTACATGTTTGTTATGTAATGGAATTTAAGCGTTATAAGTCACGTGCCCGTGACTCGACATTCCCAAAATGCTTTATTGATTTTTGGCGGGAAATCTAAAAATAGCTTAAGAGGCTACGTAGCCTTTTAAGGGAACACCATCAAAAACATTTTTTTTTTTGTAATTTTATGAGTCTTACTTATTGATGATTTGTATTATTTTTTTATATAAATTTTAGTGATATATATGTTTTTTAATTTGGTGAGATGTAAAATTTCTAAATACCCACCTTTAAACAAGCATGACAATGAACATTTCAGAAAATATTGTGGTAAAAGGAGAAAATGCTGGTGATCAGCATTTTCTCCTTTTCCAAAACGGTTTTCAATTTATTCAAAGATACATCCCATTACATGAACAACACAAACAAGTTTAACTCTTTGTAACCAAAAGACAAGATTATAGACTAGTCAAAACTGAAAGCATTTGCAGACTACATTAATTTGACTGAAAAATTGAAATTTGGGTTGGGAAGGATTAATCAAAGGACTGAAGGTCCTGAAAGTCGCACTAATGGTGAAACCTTGATATTTTGGGACTGATAGGTGGTCATCACCCTTTTACAGGACAATCTTGCTTTTACGTAATTCAAACAGCTTTGGAAAACAGAGCTGAAAGAAAGAAAAACTCATTTTTTTTTACTCAAGGTTTTCTTCCAATTAGACTCAAATTTAATGGTTTACCGTAAGTCAAATTTGATTAGTTTTCAGCAATTCTTCGATTTTGACTAGTCTGCAATTTAGTTGAGCAAATGCAGTTACTTGTAATAGGCAGCTTCCCACCAAGTTAGATCTTTTCATTTTTCTTTTTCTTTAATATATCCATGTTGGCATATAGCCTGACATAATATACCCAAAACAATATTAAATGTATGTCATTGGTCACCTCTATTACTTGGAACTTACTGAAACAGTGCCACTGCATACCGATGCTAGCACCTGACAATTTTTGAAAAGGGACACATAAGGGACATCTCTGTGAAATCATTTCAAAATCTGACCAACCATTTCAGTGAAGAAGAATTTTCAAGAATTTCTTAATGTCCGAATAGTGCAAGTGGACCCCATTTACCAGAGCCATGCTTCTTGATGGATCAGAATTTCGAAAACATTTTTGAAAATGGTCACCCAAGGAAGATTGCTTTGAAATTATTTTAAAATCTGATCATGGGTTTCAGAGAAGGTGAATTTTCAAGAAATTCTTCATTTCCATATTGTAGCCCCAATTCACCTGAGCCATGTTTCTTGGCAAATCAAAATTTCGCGAACAAGTTTTTAAAAGGGTCACCCAAGGAACATCTCTGTGAACTTTTTTCAATATCTGATCAGCCGTTTCAGAGAAGTAAGAATATTCAAGAATTTCTGCATGTCCATATAAGTACAAGTAGCCCCCATTCACGAGAGCCATGTTTCTTGATGGATTGAAATTTCGCAAACAATTTTTGAAAAGGGTCACCCATAGAACATCCCTGAGAAATTATTTCAAAATCTGACCAGTGGTTTCTGAGAAGAAGAATTTTTTAGAATTTCTTCATTCCTGTATAGTGCAAATAACCCCCATTCACCCGAGTCATGTTTCTTGACTGATCAAAATTTCACGAAAAAGTTTTGGAAAGGGTCACTTAAGGTAGTGGACCCGTAATAAGCATAGTGCAGCATGGCATAAAATTTCTGGACAGTTGATAAGACATATTTTGTACAGATATGATACTGTTGCACATTTTTGACCGAACAGAAATTCCTTCGGGGTCCGTCTTGAAATTATTTGTTGATAATTTTGTTAGTTTCCAGAAAAGGGAGGTAATTATCATATCCATTTGTAATGAAATTATAGTAGTTATAGATTTATAAATGATAATTCTAGGAAGGACAAAAAAGAAAAAGTGGCTCGGTGAAAGTAGTACAATAGTGCTCAATTTTAATCTTAGCAAATTTTCTAGGGTAATATTATAGTGGAAATAGCTGTGTTCTATTACGGGTCCACTACGTTAAGGAACAACTCTGTGAAATTATTTTAAAATCTGGCCAGCTGTTTCAGAGAAGAAGATTTTTAAAGAATTTCTTAGAAAACTGTTTGGTTGCCATGGCAACCAAAACTTTTGACGTAATCAAATTCTGTGAACAATTTTCAAAGAGGACCTCCCAAGGAACATTCCAGCCAAGTTTGGTCCATATTGGCCCAGCGGTTTTGGAGGAGTTGATGTTTAAAGAATTGTTGATGACGCATGATGGATGACAGACACCAGGTGATCCTAAAAGCTTCCCTTGAGCATGTTGTGCTCAGGTTAGCTGAAAAAACAGTCCTAAGGTTTTTCATCTCAACCAAACTGACTCTCAAACTATAAAAAATATTTGCAAAGTAATTAATAACTATGCAATCTACAACAGGTTAAAGACCATTGTAAATAATTAGTTTAACTCATTACCAGACCAGCCCAATTTTAGGCTTGTCCAAATTGAAAGCATTTGCAGATGACAAAATAAAAGTGACAGAAAATTTGAAATTTGTTTTGTGAAGGTTAGAAAAAATTGTGGGAAAAGGAGAAAATGCATTTCTTTCCCTTTTCCCACAATGTGTTCTAAAGGCTTCTTTCTCAGGGTAGTCGAAATTAGGGATTGTGTGGTAATGGGTTAATCACCACATTAAATTTGTTACACTCTTTTTGAGTGCTGAAATTGTATCTTTGCTATCCAAACAATGTAATTAATGTATCACATTTCTGTTATATCATTTCTTTAACCCATTACCACACAATCCCTACTTTTGACGCCCCTGAGAAAGAAGCCTTTTGAAAACACTGTGGGAAAAGGAGAAAATGCTGGTAACCAGAATTTTCTCCTTTTCCCACAGTGTTTTCTATCCTTCCCAGTACAAATTTCAGTTTTTCAGTCACCTTTATTTTGTCGTCTGCAAATGCTTTCAATTTAGACCAGTCCAAATTTTCTTGCGTGGTAAAGAGTTAAATGTGCTGATGCTTATGTTTTTTTTTCATATATAAAACATATTTTTATAATGATGGATAAATATTTTTAAAGTATCCAATATGCTTTTTCTTTTCATTAATAGTAACTTTATCTTCCTTAAAAAAAAAAATAGAAAGAAAAACGTGATTTTATCACTAGGCATTTGATTCACTTCGCTATGTTTATTGTTAAATAAGTTTCATCATTGGTTTTAATCATGTAAGGCAAATTTAAAATAAAGCAAGAGTTATAAATCATCTTGATGACGAATACGTAATTTCTATTAATTTTTACATAAATTGAAGTTAGAAATACTATAAAAATCATGTGTTCATTTTGACTACACATTGGGTACGTTTTGACACCACTTGGGTAGGTTTAGACTTCATTTGGGTAAGTTTTGACTCCATTCGGGTACGTTTTGACTTGGGTACGTTTTGGTTTGAGTACGTTTTGACTGTAAACCCCCTCAACAGTGCAACTGTCAATGTACGGTCGTAATTGCTGTACTTTACCTTGCGTTTTATATTTCATGTTGTATTTACTGTATACGGAGGGGATGAAATATCCTTGTCGCCACTCTTTTGGGGTCCGAACAAATGCAGTAATCAACATTTTAACTTTACTGGTGTTAATCGTTATACATGTGCGTTTGTTTTCTATCCCGTCCGCCATTTGCATTTTCTTAATCAAAGTACAATTTTGTACTTCAAACTTAAGCTAATCAAAGACCTAAAATACTAGAATTGATAGCAAAAGTTCATGTCTGATTTCCATAAAATCGTGTATGTAAGCGTTTCGCATGCAGTTTTATGTGTTACAAAAGTTTTTTGATGTGTAATGGAATAGTTTTTGGGTGTTTTGGGGTATTCGAGTGGTTTGGGGTGTTTCATCCGAGACGTGCGTTACAAACTAGGTCAAAGCTGCGGAACGAAACAAATTTTCAAATTTAGAGCGAGTTTTACGATATTTAACCCTGAATTCATGGTTTGCATGGTTTAAAAGAGTTGATTTCAAATGACATCACTCGAGTCCGAAATTCCACCCTTGTAAGCGAAGCTCTACCGGTCTCGATAATACATGAATATTTACAGTAAGGTGCTCTCGATAAGCCATATTAATCCGCGATCCCTTTTAAACTCACATTAAGCATTGATGGGGGAATATCTTAGCTGAATTGTGTTTTCTTTACCCATCTAAACAAAGATAGATGTTAAATTTTCACATGATATACAAAATAACCGCATTTTTTTAAATTTAAAATTTGAGTCACGTTCTCCTTTTTCTAGCGTAGGTATATGAGTTATATGAGTTACCGGGTCCAGTCCCATCATAAAGAACAAATTCCAGACATACCAAAGAAAAAGTAGTTCTACAGCGACTGGGTTAAAAGCAGAGTAACTGCACCTCGTTTATGAAGTATATACGACGTTTTTGATCCAATTTTTTGCATGATTCTTCAACCCACTATAGACACCCCCCAACCCACCCTGAGCTCATCGCAAAAAGTCGAACGTTTTGACAAACATGCGACTTAAAAATATTGTGAGAAAAGGAGAAAATGCTTGTTACCAGCATTTTCTCCTTTTCCCACAATGTTTTCAAAAGGCTTTTTACGAAGGGTCTATAAAGGTCAGGATTGTGTGATAAAGTGTTAATGGATGAAATCCTGTGTGACTCAGTGGTAAAGTGACAGCAGGACTCGTGACACGAAGGCCCCTGGATCAAGCCGCACTGGATCAATTCAGTTTTGTCGTTTGACAAGTAACTTCAAAGTCCCAGCCTATTACTTGTGAAGCCCAGGAAATACATGAATATGTGAGGCATTGCCATGATATGACTGAAACAAGTCTTGAAAGCAGCCTAAAATGCCATTCAATCAATCGAAATTATGTCATTCTAGTACAGAATTTTCTTGTACCGACCACAAAGTAAGTGATACATTCTTCCAGGCCAGAGACAGCATCAAACTTGCAGCACAATTCGAGTTGAAGGCTAATTCTGACAAACTTCTTTCAAAATATTTAACAGTATACAGAGCTCCAGGTGGAGGGCGTGATTTTGATTTTAAAATTGAAAATATTAATTATTCTCCACTAAACCATATGTTATGGGTACTCATTAGAATCGTCTCATCGAGACGTTTCCAATGAGTACCCACAACATAGGGTTTGGAAAAGAAATAACGGATTTAGAATGCTATCATTCCCTCTTATCTGAAGCTCTGGTATACATCAATAATCAGACTAGACTGTCCATGACAAAACTTTGACTGTGACAATGTCTATCTCAAGTAAAGGAGAGTGACAGGCAAACCAGTCTCCCTTCCAAACAAAGCTGTAATCCAGTCAGGGTTTCCCCACTACTTATGTCTATTACTGATTCCGACGTAGAATTACTGCTTAATTTGTGCGTTATCTGACAGGTTCTAGGGAAAAGTAAGAATTAACTCCGCAGAGACCTCTCACTTGTACGGCATTGGTTAACAAGATCCCCTATTAACCCATTACCACTCAATCCCTACTTTTGACGCCCCTGAGAAAGAAGTCTTTTGAAAACACTGTTGGAAAAGAAGAAAATGCTGGTAACCAGCATTTTCTCCTTTTCCAACAGTGTTTTCTACCCTTCCCAGAAAAAAATTCTATTTTTCAGTCACCTTTATTTTGTCGTCTGCAAATGCTTTCAATTTGGAACAGTCCAAAATTTTCTCGTGTGGTAATGAGTTAAACAGATTACATGCAACAGGCAAATCTTTTTTTTTTCGTTGTTAAATTCTGCTTCACTTCATGCATTAACTAATACGATCAGTTGTTCGGTGAATCATAGGCAATTTAACTTTTTTCTAAATGACAGACATTTAGAGTCCTCCAAATTGAAAGCATTTGCAAACAACAATTTGAATATGACTGAAGTCATGGGATTTGGCTGTGGTATGGAAGTTAACTCTTTACCACTGGACAAAATTTTGCACTAGTCCAAATTAAAAGCATTTGTAGACGACAAAATAAATATGAATCAAAACTTGAAATTTGATTTGGAAAGGGTAGGAAACATGGTGGGAAAAATTGAAAATACTGATTACCAGCATTTTCTCCTTTTTCCACCATGTTTTCAAAGGCTTTCTTTCTCAGGGTCATTAAAAGTGTGGTAAAGAGTTAACACTGTGGGAAAAGGAGAAAATGCTGGTTAAAAGTATTTTCTCCTATTCCTACATTGTTTTCAACAGGCTTCTTTCTTAAGGTCAGTGAACATGGCATCCTGTGTTAACCTGTTCCCAAACAATCCCTGATTTTTACGGGTCAGGAATAGAAGCATTTTGAAAACATTGTGGGAAAACGAGAGAATGCTGATAACCAGCATTTTCTCTTTTTCCCACAATGTTTTCTACCCTATCGTATGAAAAAATAATCTTTTTAGCAACTGTTAATTTGTCATCTGCAAAATGCTTTCAATTTGGTCTGGTCCATAATTCGCTGTTTGGGAAAGGGTTAAAGGGTTAACCCTTTACCTCATAATCCCAAACATTAAAAGACCCTCAGAAGAAAGCTTTTGCAGGCATTGTTTGATAAGGAGAAATACTATTATTTTCTCCTTTTTCTGACAATGTTTTCTATCCTTTCAAAAGAAAATTTCCTAATTTGTGCAATATTTCGTATGGCGGCTGCAAATGAGTTCAATTTGGACCAGTCTAAAATTTTGTTGTTTCATAAAGAGCTTTAAAAAAAAATCTGACCTGGATTTTATCCCCAAAAAATTTCAAAATCGATGTTTGTCACTGTAATTCATATGCATCAAATTTCCTGATATTTCCTCATTTTTTTGCTCGAACAAGTATAAAATGTCAAGAGAACTTTTTTGCTCTGTAACTCGAAAACTAACAGAAAACCAGACAAATTCAACTGACAGTTCTTCACCAACAGAAGGGGCTGTCATGCTTATTTTTTCCTGTCTTTAAAAGTCCTAATTTCGTCCGAAGGATTGATGATAGAAGCCTTTTGAAAATATTATGGGAAAAGGAGAAAATGCTGGTTACCAGCATTTTCTCCTTTTCCAACAATGTTTTCTACCCTATCAACACACAATTGCACCATTTGAGCCACACTGAAATTGTTGTCTGCAAATGCTTTCAATTTGGACAGGGCTACATTTTATCATCTGGGAAAGGGTGCCTTTCACAACTATGGTTGCCTTTATGTCAGTGTAGATCATGATCAGGCTGCACATTTTGCAGCCTGATCTTTGATCTACACCATCTGCTACTCTGAAATACTGGAGACAAAAGTAACCATGAAATTGCTATTGTTTGGGTTGTATTTATGGGATGAAAATGTCTGATCAGTTTATTTGGCACTCTAGGTATAAAGCAAAGACTTATGATTGCATGTTAACCCTTTACTCCATAGACTGATACGCATTGCTTGTAGGAGCCTTTGGAAAACATTGTGGCAAAAGGTGAAATTGCTCGTGACAAGCAATTTCACTTTTTGTCACAATGTTTTCTATGCTATCAAAAGGTGTCATATACACATAAGAAATGGCTTCATCCTTGCTGGTAGTTAGGGTCAATTAGAGATGCCATAGAAATGCCTTATGGGGTAAAGGATTAAATAGCCCATAGGTTCACAGGTAAAGCTAAAACTTACATTATATACTGAACCAAAAAAGAAACTTCCCCTGTGTATAAGTACAAATGCAATGGCACGTTCACGCAAAATTTTGCGGAATTCTAGGCATATCAAAAATAAAGAAAACTAAAAACTTTTACTTTTTTCAACGTGTTTTTCTTATTGACATGAAAGTCTTTAAAATTAGACAGATAGGTTTCAAAAAATATACACAAATTACACTGGTATTGAATGCATGTGAAAATCACTTTCAGCATGTTTCTTCTGCAAAATGCTTTCAATCAAGTTAAAATTTATTTTATCAGACATATACCGTGTTTTGGTGCGTATAACACGCACATTTTTTCAGCTCTGAGTAATTTCAAACTGGGGACTGCGTGTTATACACTACAATAGGCAAAACAATGTTTTTCTCCTCTTTGAAAATCGGTCATATACCTGTTCAAAGTGGGTGGGGGGCGGGCGTAGGTACAAAACGGCAAAGTTCTCTCGCCACAGCCTTAACTTTCGTCATCATCCAATTTCAACTTTTACCGATTTAAATGAAATACATTATGTTTTAATTTTGTTAAAATGTACTTGTACATTCTTAATTTGTGGATTAGGATTCGTAATTTCCCGATTCTATCAGCCATTTTGGCAATGACGAACGTACCCCGGAATGATAAATATTGATTTACTGTTATCGTCTGATTCGTTTCATATTTTTTTATTCTTTGTTAATAGCTAAAATTGAACAATTATTAAAGAGTAAAATAATGATTCAGAAAGAAATTAATGGTTTAAAAATATAAATATATTTATCGCTATTTTTTACAAAAACCGTGATTTACATCATACAGATCTATGTTTATTTCACACCTGTCACATTTGTCGATGGAGGTGAGAAAATAGGAGATTAACTACGATATGGTCGTCAGTTCAATGTGTGAATTTGCAACATGTCATAAGCTGGCATGTTTTTATAATCCCCCGAGTACACATCGAATCATTACCATAAATTTCCACTTTGATTAAAAATGGTTATTTCCCTTTGATAAAGTATCGCCATTTACAATTTTTCAAGATAGCGTCGTAAGCTTCAGATGTTACGATATTTTGGTCAATTTTTGATGCGTGTTGTACATCCGAACAATCTTTTTTCCTCGGATCTGATGCTGAAAAAGGCCTGCGTGTTATACATGCCTGCGTGGTATACACAACGTTTTACGGTAATTATTTGCCCAAATATATATAGGTCATTTGACATTTTGATATTTTCTTAGTAACATTGCATTTGCACTTAAACACTGGGGAAGTTTCTTTTTTGGTTCAGTATATATGCACTATCCACTTGCCCCTATCCATCAGTGCTTTTCATGCTTTGATTTCTTCAGCAACTGTATTTAGGTCCTATGCATTAATATGTTAAACATTCTTTTATGATTAATTTTCTAGAATCTAGGACAACTTTATTAGAATCTACAAGAATGGTATAAGAATCTTCAAGAATGTTATCCGAATCTATAAGTGTTGTCAGAGTGACCTAAAAAGATGTTACAAGAATCTACATGTGTTTTAACTATCTAAATGAGTGTACATAGATTCTACAAGAGTATTATTAGAATCTACAAGAGTGTTAGTGGAATGTATAAGGATGTTATTAGAATCTAAAAGAATGTAATCAATGTGCTCCCTTTAAAACCTGTTTGAGGTGGGAAGTGAACTCTTTACCACAAGACAAAATTCTAGACTTCACATATTAAAATTGAAAGTATTAGCAGACAAAAATTTAAGAGTGGCCTGAATCAAGGTTTTCTTATTGAAATGTTAAAAAATATTGTTGGAAAACAACAAAATGCTAGTTACCAGCCATTTCTACTTTACCAACAAAATCATCCAAACACTTTGTGTGTAAAAGAGAATATGATGATTATCAGCATTTTCTCCTTTGCCCACAATGTTTTCAAATGCTCTCGGCCACAGTCCTCAAAACATGGAATTATTGGGAAACGGGTCACCTAAATATAGGGCACTGAATGCCAATTTGTAACTATCCTAGGACATAGGTCTTTGGAAAACTTTTGTGCGAAAAGGAGAAAATGCTGGTCTCTTTTCCCAGAAAGTTTCCTAGAGCCATTTTTCTCAAAGTTTTTACCTAAAATGTTTTCTACCTTATCAAGGAAAAATTGCACCATTCGAGCCATATAACCAAATTGTCATCATTCTGCAAAATGCTTTCAATTTGGACAATAATGCTTTCAATTTGGACAGGACTAAAGTTTTGTCATCTGGTAAAGGGGCTAAGGAATCTAGAGACTCTACATTATAGCAGTGAATGTCATACTAATGTTAGTAAACAGATAATTCTGGTCAGCTTAAATACAACTTACATCACACTGCCATCTTTGGTGACATGTCATCTGAAAACATCATTCAAAATCAAATTATGCATTAGCCAAGCTCTAATAATAATCTCATGTAAAGCTTGATTTAATCTTTTACTCCATAGATACTCATTTCTACGCATTGCTTGTAGGAGCCTTTGGAAAACATTTTGGCAAAAGGTGAAATTGCTCATGACGAGCAATTTCACCTTTTGTCACAATGTTTTCTATGCTATCAAAAGGTGTCATATACCCATAAAAAACGGCTTCATCCTTGCTAGTATTTAGGGTCATTTAGAGATACCATAGAAATGCCTTATGAGGTAAAGGGTTAATCCCCTACCACATGAGAAAAATTTAGACTTCCCAAAATTGGAAACATTTTCAGACGTCAATTTAATTCTGGCTTAAATAATAGAATTTGTCTTTGATATGGAAGGGAAAATTGAGGGAAAAGGGGAAAATGCTGGTTACCAGCATTTTCTCCATTTCCCTCAATGTTTTCTAAAGGGTTCTTCTTCAGGGATTGTGTGGTAAATGGTTTGAACAGATGTTATGCTGTTTTTGCCCCTTGTCAAACATTTAATAGACCATCCTGACTTTTGGAGAAAATGCAAAAACAAGGCGTTCCTTCAAAACGACAGATTTCAATTTTTGAGGTAAATAACTTTTTTTTTGTTTTCTGCAAAATGCTTTAAATTTGGACATGGCTAAAATTTTCTCATGTGGTCAAGAGTTAACTATAAAGAAATTTATAACAATATCAATGCAACCAATCAGCTAAAACAAGGAGACATCAACTAATTGAGCTAATAAGCTTCATAACAAAGCCCTAATTTATATATGTACCTATCTGCAAGCCAATGTTCTGTCCTCTTTTTTTTTGACGACAACTAAATTACTTTCTTACCTCTTTACCACACGACAAAATTTTAGACTGGTCCAAAATGAAAGCAATTGCAGACGACAAAGTAAACGCAACTCAAAAATTGAAATTAGTTTCCAGTAGGGTAGGAAACATTTTGGGAAAAGGAGAAAATGCTGGTTACCAGCATTTTCTTCTTTTCCCACAATGTTTTCAAAAGGCTTCTCAGGGTCATAAAAACCAGGGATTGTTTGGTAAAGGGTTAAGAATTTACCACTTTACCAGTGTTGTGTCACAACAGAATTTTAGACCAGTTTACCACACAACAGATTTTTAGACCAGTCTAAATTGAAAGTATTTACAGATGACAAGTAAAGAAGGGCATGAACCACAGTATCTGCCTTTGAGACTGTTGAAGACATCGTGGGAAAGGAAGAAAATGCTCCTTACCGGCATTTTCTTCTTTTTCCGAAATTGAAAGTTGTTAATACTAGGCTTGTGTGGTGAAGACTTAACTGAAATGACACAATTTTGAATTCCATCAAACTGAAAGAACATCTGATTACAAATAAAAGCGTACCTCAAAATAATGATTCCACTCTTTGATGGAGTAGAAAACATTAACAGAAAAGAAGAGCTGGGATGTCAAACTCTGCAATGTTTGATGAAAGACTGAAATATCATAATTACTACATTTCTGACCTGCATATCCAGTCTTCTCTCTGAAGACAGTCAGTCTATATTAGCAACAATGACAGAATCCAAATTAAATATCAATTCACTCTTTACCAAATATCAAAATTTTAGACTGGTCCAAATTAAAAGCATGTGCAGACGACAAAATAAATGTAACTCAAACATTGAAATCTGTTTCAAGCAAGGTAGAAAACATTGTGGGAAAAGGAGAAAATGCTAGTTACCAGCATTTTCTCCTTTTCCCACAATGTTTTAAAAAAACTTCTTTCTCAGAGTCGTAAAAACCAGGGATTATTTGGTACAAGGTTAAAGGTGGCCTTTCAGATCTTGGTACGAAATTTTTAAAAAAATGCAAAAAAATCATCCTTATACTCCCCAAGCCTTTTAAATTTGCCTTCATAAACCCCAGTAGTCGAAAACCATCAGACAGCACGAGAAATTAAGAGATTTACTGCGGCCCAGGTTGACACCAACGGGAGACACGTTCTATTTTTAGATGATCAATTCGCTCATTTATATACAGGAATACACAGACAAAGTTTCGAATATAGGGTCCAAAGAAGACATTATGGAAAATAATTATTACATGTTTGTTATGTAATGGAATTTAAGCGTTATAAGTCACGTGCCAGTGACCTGACATTCCAAAAATGCTTTATTGATTTTTGGTGGGAAATCTAAAAATACCTTAAGAGGCTACGTAGCCTTTTAAGGGAACACCATCAAAAAATTTTTTTTTTGTAATTTTATGAGTCTTACTAATTGATGATTTGTATTATTTTTTCATATAAATTTTAGTGATATATATGTTTTTTTAATTTGGTGAGATGAAAAAATTCTAAATACCCACCTTTAATATCAATGTAGCCTACAAGCAAATTCAAGGGCACATCATCCAAAGAGAAAATGATTGCAAAATATATAGCTTTAGACATTCCTTTCTGCAAACCTGTATTCCATTCTCTTATTTCATGCTTTCCAGTAGGATATCGAGAAACAGCAGTGAAAATATTTTTCGATCTTACACTAGTATCACTAGTGAAAATACCGATTTTCACGTTCTTGTTGCCAAGGTAAATTGCGTGTGCCTAACAACCAGATGGGAAATAATTATGACGTCATATACCTTACATTTCTCGCGCTTGACATAACGTTGCTATGCGGGAGGGGTACGCCACGGGGAATAAGGTAAAAAGAACTGTACTGAAATTTGACAAAGCTCCTCCAAGAAAGGGTTAAAAGCATGAAATAAATAGAATAATTGGTTTTTTTTGGTGAAAGATCAAAATATATTTCATCACTTGAACACCATCGGTAATATTTTCACTCGTGGCTGTGCCACTTGTGAAAATATTACCAATGATGTCCACTCGATGAAATAAATTTCGATCTAAAACCGAAAAAAAACAAATATCCTCTATATATTTGAGTGCCAAATCAATATAACATTCTGAATATATCAAAATATCCATTTTCTGATCTGCATATTAATCCTTTACCAAACAATCCCGTGCTTAACCCTTTCCCACAAACTTTTGAATTATACCAAATTGAAAGCATTTGCAGACAACAATTTAAAGACTTGCTGAAAAGATGATTTCTGTCTATGACAGGGTAGAAAACATTGTGGGAAAAGGAGAAAATGCTGGTTATTTAAAACAATTTAAAGACTTGCTGAAAAGATGATTTCTGTCTATGACAGGGTAGAAAACATTGTGGGAAAAGGAGAAAATGCTGGTTATTTAAAACAATTTAAAGAATTGCTGAAAAGATGATTTCTGTCTATGACAGGATAGAAAACATTGTGGGAAAAGGAGAAAATGCTGGTTATCAGCATTTTCTCCTTTTCCCACAATGTTTTCAAAAAGCTACTATTCCAGACCCATATAAACCAGGGATTGTTTGGGAAAGGGTTAAACAAACCTGAGAAAGAGGCCCGTAGAATATATTGTGGGAAATGGAGGAAATGCTGCTTACCATGGAGAAAATGTTGATAACCAGCATTTTCTCCTTTTCCCACAGTGTTTTCTTCTCTTTCACAGACCAATTTCATAATTGGAACAACATCTATCTTGTTGTCTGCTAGAACTTTCAATACAGGTTAGTGATTTTGTTGTGTGGTAAGGGTTTAAAATTATATTCTCCAATAACTATGACAGTCAACATAACAAGCCTCTACAGAATACAAATGAATATCAGTCTTCATCAGGTCAAGTTCACAGACACATCAACAAAATATGCTGCCTACCTTTTCACAGAGCTCCAGATTGAGGGAGTGGTTCATAATTGAAAGTTTAAGTTATTCTTCACTAAACCCCATGTTATGGGTACTCATTAGAATCATCTCATCAAGACGATTGTAATGAGTACCCACAACATAGGTTTGGAAGAAAAATAACAGATTTAGAATGTCATCACTCCCTCTAATCTACATGGAGCTCTACTTCAACATAAATTTCTTCAAGTCCATGATCTATCCTCATATCTGAGGATTGAGCCAACTTTATATTCTATAGATGTCATTATTGCTACAATCATGATCCACATAATTATCTGAAGAAAGTTGAAGTCTATATAATCAACATCAACATCAACAAATTCTAATTCATATCAACCTTCGTATTGCAGCCCACAGGCTCCTTCAAGGACACATCAACAAATCAAACATCTGAATTACAAAATATAGTCAAGACATTCCTTTCTGCAAGCCCATGTTCAATCTTCATATTCGAGGAGCAGGCAAACTTTACAATCTGAGAAAAATCAAAACTTTTATGTTCTGATCTGCATATTATGGTCTAGGGCCCCAAACTCAGATCTCATATCAAAGGACAGGTGCTTCGGAGATTGGCCGAATAGCCTATACAAAAACATTGATGTTAAACAATATTTACCAATGTCCCCTAACTCTTGCATAAAAAGTGAGAAACTGTCAAGATTGGCCGAAAAGCCTTTACAGAAAGGTCAGTGGTTTTTATATAATATTTATTGCCGAGTTCAGGGTCAGAAGCTTTAATTTTTTCTCTCCAAAGGCAGTACGCTGACAGTCTATTTTAATAACAAACAAATTCGGCAAACTAACTGCAAATATATACAGTACAACCTGTATTCAGAGACCACTCAAGGGAAGTACTGAAATTGGTCTCTTACAGCAGGTGGTCTTTAAATACAGGTTAATTAGGTTAATGTAAGAAGAGCGGTTGTATCAGAACAGTGGTCTCTTAAAGCAAGTGGTCCCTTAATACAGGTGATCTCTTACACAGGTTTAACTGTAGCTTATTTCAGACTGCTGGACATTTACAATCTTTATCCCCTTAATTCAAACAATCCTACATTTAAATCTTCACCACATGACACAAATGTAGACTGGTCCAATTGGAAGCTTCTGCAGACAACAATTGAAATGTGACTGAAAAAATAGAATTTGTTTTTGAAATGGTTTAACTGGTCACCAGCATTTTCTCCTTTTCCATTAATGTTTCCAAAAGGCTTCTTTCACAGTGTCATTTAAATTGGGGATTATGTGGTAAACAGTTAAACCAACCGGAGAAAGAAGGCTTTTAACAACATTGTTGAAAAAGGAGAAAATGCTGGTTACCAGCATTTTCTCTTTTCCCCAAAATGTTTTCTATACATTGAAAGATGCATTCCATCATTCAAGTCAAAGTTTTGATCTGTCATCTGCAATTGCTTTGAATTTGGACCAGTCTAAAATTTTGTTAACCTTTTACAAAATGATAGACTTTTAGAGTTGTCTGGATTAAAAGCATTAATTTTACAGGTGAAAAAATAAATGTGGCTAAAATGGTTGAGCTTAAGTCTTTAAATTACCGCTAGAAATCATTGTGGGTAAAAGGGAAAATTCTGGTTGTCACATTCCTATTTTTTCTTTAAAAAATTACAGCTGCAAATTTGTTTCAAACATCATTGAGTTCGATATCACGCTATGTACATCTATTTACTATAATACATTCTTGATGATCTAAAGCAACCATTTTGAATCTTGTCAGTAACACAAAAGGGTAGGAATAATGAAATAAAGGAGGACATCCAGAGACATGAAAGCCATGCCCTAACAAAATTTCCGACACAATACAACCATATTTCATATGGTAAATAGACAGAGGGCCCCCTTGGCATTTCAGTAATTGTTTTCTAACAAGATGTCCCAGTTTTTTACATGGATCCAAGAAAAAGTATTTCTTGTTCTACATATGGCTTGAAACATGGAAAAAGGGCCATTCAGACATTTGCGTTAAGTGTAGTCTCAGATCAGCCTGAGCAGTCCGCGCAGGCTAATTCGCGACGGCACTTTACGACCACAATAGATTTTGTGCTACAGTAGACTTGTGCAAAACAAAATTTACATAAAAATGGAAAATGTCGTCTCGGATTAGGCGGCATGGACTGCGCAAATGTTTGAATGCCCCTTTTTGCATGTTGTGGGACATATGATCCACTGCTCTATCAAAGGATGGTTTCAGGCATTTACAAACAATATTGTCCCAGGTTAGCCTGTAAAGTTCTGACAGGCTGACCTGGGACAAAACTCTTTGCTACTGGTAAACTTTTGCATGTCAAAGGACTAGTTCATCTCATGAGTCAGTTACCAATTAGCTCTTTACCACACAGTCCATTTGTTTGAATGTATTTCAGATATATAACGGCGACAGATCACATATTCATGTTTCCTGGGTTTCATCAGTACTAGGCTAGGCTCTGAACTATCTTGCCCAAGGACAATCCTGTGAAAAAAAACCAGTGGAACCAGTGAGGCTTGAACCTAGGAACTCCAGGTCACGAGTCCTACACTTTACCACTAAGCCACACAGGACAACCTTAACGACCCTGAAATAGAAGTCTTTTGGATGGCCAGCATTTTCTCCTTTTCCAACAATGTTTTCTACCCTGCTGGAAACAAATTTCGAATTGTGGAGTAAGGTCTACTTTGTCATCTGCAAGTGCTTCTAATTTGGACACGTCCAGAATTTCTTGTTAGGTAAAAAATAAATAGAGGATATTTGGGGGTTTTTTTTCAGTTAAAAATTGAAATTAATTTCATCAAGTGAACATTATTGGTAATATTTTCACAAGTGGCTAAGCACAGTACAGTTCTTTTCCCTGTGGCGTACCACTTTGCGTAGCAACGCATTACCATATCATGTCAAGTGCAAGAAATGTGAGGTAAATGACGTATTTCTATCTGGTTGCGAGGCACACACATTTTACCTAGGTAACTAGAGTGCGGGAACAACTGTTTCCACCATCAACTGAAGAGGTAGAATATGAAAACTGGTATTTTCACTGGTTGTAACCATGGAATATTGAAATATACATTTAACCGATATTTTTCGATAACCTACCAGAAAGTAGGGCTCCGTATCGGTCAGTTTGATCGATACGATATTTGTATCGATACAAAATGATCGATATTCGATATATCATATGATATTTCAATTTTCAAGAATAGAAAGAAAAAAATGCCAAAATTGTGTTTGTCCTTTTTTCAGCATACCTGAAAAACAAAATACCGCAAATTTAACACTTCTAGATTGTATTGAAATTTCATAATTATGTAGGCCTAAATTAATATGAATTCTAACTAGATCTACATTTACTACTCATTAAAAAGCTGAAAATACAGTCTAAGAGGACTCTGATCGGACAATGTCAAGGAGACATTTTGTTGTGTCATGGGTTTCCGTGGTTTTTTTTTTTTTTCACGGAACAATTTTTCATGCATGTTAATTTCTGGATAGGTATGTTCACATGATTCGACATAGATTTCTCAATAAGGATTAGAACTAGCATCAAAACCTGTTATTTTACTCACGATAAACAATATAATGGCCTTTTTTGTCCATGTTTTTTCTTACGTGAGGTCTCGCGTGTGATTAACATTTGTTATGCAAATTTCAAGTCTATAAAATGATTTACACAATAATTTACGCAAGTCGGAACACTGATTTCAGATAATCTAATGGAAGAAGAGATTTGATTTTCGAGCCACATTTATCGGCAATATTAAAAGATCGACCAAATAAAATCTTAGGAAGGTTGAAAGGTCACGGCTTCAATCATTTCCATCGCTACCTCTCGATCACATCACGAGATGTTCATTACCTTTCTTTAATCAACTATATTGACCAATTATCAGCGTAAATTTGTCTGCAATCTGCTGATTGATGCATAATTTGCAGATTTCAAACAACATGACGGGGAACGAGAATAGGGGTATTAGCTAATTGTCATCCATTGTGTAACGGGTACAGGGCGAGTAATAAAGAATGACGCATTTCGATTGGTTGTAAGTTTCCCAGGTAGCCACACCTACCTCTACGACTACTCGACTTTAGAGATTACCTAAAGTAAACTCGTAATGAATTTCGCCGTTAAAAACAACTAAACTGGGTATTTATATGCTTTACTTTTATTTTCTTTTGATGATCGATATTTTGTTCGATACAGAAACGTTCGATCCGATATATCTATCGAACGTAAAATACCGGTTTTCGATATATATCGAGTACCGGTACGGAGCCCTACCAGAAAGCATGACATAAAAAGGTGTTCATTGCATTGTTTGATGTCTTGCTCAGTACAATACATCTAAAGCAAGATGGTCACACCGAGCCGGTTTTATGTCCAGTTCTTATCTGGTGAATCTGCTACCTGTCCGGTAATGTCCAGTGATGTTTCAAAAGCTGTCTTTCTAAGGGTCGTTAAAATTCGGGATTGTGTGGTAAAGGGTTAAATTGATCTGAACCCTAATAAATAAGAGTAAATATTTTGGTTTTGCTGCCAATAAACATAAGGTCATAATACAAAGACTAGGCATTTTCTCCTTTCCCACAATGTTTTTAAAAACATAATAAACCCTCCCTCTCAAAGAACCCATAAAACAGGTCTATGTGGTAAAGGGTTGACTGGTAAAAAAGGGTTAAAACAAAATTGTGATTGCTTGCAGCCACAAACAAATTAATTCTGATCATTCTTTAATGGCTGCAATTCAAACTAAAATCACCTTTTAAAATGGATGATAATGCTTTAATGTAACAATTTACTCCTGTGTTTTGTTATTGCGATTCTGTACTTTAAATTTGAAGTCTTTACACAGTGTATAATAACAGTCATTCCCTTGCTACCATGATAAAATTAACTGCAAAGGTGCAGTCTTATAACAGATTAACTCTTTACCACACATTCCCAAGTTTAAAATACCCTGAAAGAGAAAGCCTTTGAAACCATTGTGGAAAAAAGAGAAAATGCTTGTTACCTGGTAACCAGCATTTTCTCCTTTTCCCACATTGTTTTCTACTGTATCAAGTAGAGCTAAAGTAATTTTGTCATCTGCAAATGCTTTCAAT
The DNA here is from genome assembly GCA_943736015.1 of Tridacna crocea. Lineage (NCBI taxonomy): Eukaryota > Metazoa > Mollusca > Bivalvia > Cardiida > Cardiidae > Tridacna > Tridacna crocea. The sequence goes on from OX031063.1 coordinate 52,366,297, forward strand.
TTACCACTTTTAACAACCCTGACAAAGAAGCTTTTTGAAAACATCGTGGGAAAAGAAAATGCTAGTAACCATTATTTCTCCTTTTCCAATGATGTTTTCTACCATTCACAAAAAGAATTTCAAATTTTCCGTGACTTTTATTTTGTCGTTTGCAAATGCTTTTGATTTGGACAAACCTAAAATGTTGTTGTCAAGTAATCAATTAAATCACGGCAACAGCTCACATACTGATGTATTTTCTGGGTTCTACCAATACTAAGCTAGGGCTGTGATGTATAACCTGGCCAAGGACACAGCAACAAAAAACCCAGTGGATGCAGTAGAGCTCAAACAAGGGGTTTCCTGAACGCGAGTCCAACACTTTACCACTAAACCATGCATGACCTCCAGAAAAGGTACTTGAAAACGTTTTTTTACCATCATCTTCGCAAGCCAAGGGTTATGATCCACACGCTACTCTACCCTTGGCGGATTGAACTTGATTTCGCTACTCTACCCTTGGCGGATTGAACTTGATTTCGACAATCACCCAATACAAATTTTCAATGGTTGCAGCTAGCTCTAACTGCATCAAATCAAATCGCTCGTAACATTTCATCTGTGATAAAAATAGAACAGGGTCGCGATAAAAATAGAAAGTAAACATGAATACTTTCATGGATGTGTGCAGGATCTGTAATGATTTATTACTAAAGAAGACGTAGACGAACAATATTTACATAAAGTTTCAATGTGACCAATCAATTATCGGATGTATTAGGCTATATCCAACCACCTAACCATGGCATGTCGAATTTGCTTCATGTTGAATTATTGTATTTGTAAGCATTTTGTATAATGACATTTAATTTGCTATAAGAAATGTGATGTAAAGGGAGATAATAAGCAGCATCCAATAGGGGACATGTTGCAGGAATCTTGAAATCGGGCTCGATCCGCCAAGGTAAGATCCACATAGTGATCATAAACTTGGCTCGCGAAGATGTTTTACCATGTTACCTTCTAAAGTGACTTATTTTTATCACATTGCATGAAAATCCCATTTTGTCTAACACTTTTGAAAACAATGTGGATAAAAAAAAAATGCTAATTGTCTTGTAAGTATTAAACCTTAATTTCAAGCCATCTATCCTGAATTCTACGAATATTTTTTCAAATGTAGTCCACTGCAAATTCATTCCACAAGGATATAACCACATGATTGCACAATCCATTTTCATTGGTGCATAATTACAAACTAAAAGATGTTTAATTTCCAAAAGAGCACTTAAATGTTTATTCCTAAAACCTTTTAGCTCTTTCACCAGAAATTACCAAAATTAGGCAATTTGTTAAAGGAACTATTAATTATATTAATTCCTAAAATCAAGTGATTATAAAATCTTCTGTCTGCAAATTATTGGCTGCATTTAAAACACTTCACCAAATGATAATATTTTAGACCTGTCCAAATCAAAAAAATTTGCAGACTGATGACAGATGCGATTTGAAAATTGAAATTTGTTTCGGAAAGAGTAGAAAATATTATGGAAAAAGGAGAAAATACTGGTTAATATCATTTTCACATACAACAAAATTTTAGATTTGTCAAAACTGAAAGCATTGTCAACAGCAAAATAAATATGGCAGAGAAACTTTTTTTTTTTTAACATTGTGGAGAAAGGAGAAAATGCTGGATACCATAATTTTCTCCTTTTCCCGAACTGTTTTCAAAAGCTGTCTTCCATGGGGGTTGTCAATGGTAGTACAGATAGAATTTAAGGCTGGTCCAAATTGAGAGCCTTAGCAGATGAAAAATTAAGTGACAGTTGCTCAAGTGATGGTTACTAGCATTTCTTTTTCAATTTCCAACACTGTTTTTTTTCCAAAATTCAAATCTTCAGGGTAGTAAACCCTTTACCAAATACAAAATTTTGGACTGGTCCAAATTGATAACACTTGCAGACTACAAAATATACATAATTCAAAAATTGAAACTTGCTTCCAGCAGAGTAGAAAACATGGTGGGAAAAGGAGAAAATGCTGGTTACCAGCATTTTCTCCTTTTCCCAGAATGTTTTCAAAAACTTTCTCTTTCAGGATTGGGTGGTAAAGGGTTAAAACATCATCAAGCCGCTTTATGTGATTACATGTTAAATCCCTTCCATCATTGAAGACAGTTAACCCTTTCCCAAACGGCAAATTTTGGACCAGACCAAATTGAAAGCATTTTAGCAGATGACAAATTAAGAGTCGCTAAAAAGATGTTTTTTCTATATGATAGGGTAGAAAACATTGTGGGAAAAGGAGAAAATGCTGGTTACCAGCATTTTCTCCTTTTCCCACAATGTTTTCAAAAGGCTTCTATTCATGACCCGTAAAAACCAGAGATTGTTTGGGAAAGGGTTAACCTGCTAACAGTTTCATCCTTTGTTTAACCCTTTACTATACAATCCCAACTTTTAACCACCCTGAAAAGGAAGCTTTTTGAAAACACTTGTGCTAAAAGAAGAAAATGCTGGTAACCAGGATTTTCTCCTTTTCTCTTTTCAAAATTTGAACCACATTTATAAAGTCATCTGCAAATGCTTTCAATTTTGACTGGACTTAAATTTTGTCGTGTCGTAAAGAGTTAACATTTGTAAATGAACATTTTACAAATTTTATACCCATCCATGTTGAAAGAGCTTGTTGGACTTGCCCAAATTAAAAGCATTTGAAGATGAAGATACAAATACATGACTGGAGTGATCAACTTTAATTTTATTTCTTTACCATGCAGTCCCGACTTTTAACGACCCTGAGAAAGAAAGCTTTTGTAAACATTTTGGGAAAAGGAAAAAATGCTGGTGAATCAAATTTTAATCTCTGATTCACATATATTTTGTCGTCTGCAAATGCTTTCAATTTGGAGGCCAAAAAATGTTGTCTATAGTTTTAGAGTAAAATGAGTGGAAATCAATGTAGTAAGTGGAGAACATGCTGATTACCAGCATTTTCTCCTTTTCCAACAATGTTTTCAAAAACTTTCCACATGCTTGATATAACCTGGGATTGTTTGGTAAACATTTTAAGTCCAAAATCATTGCTGTAACTGGGTACATGTAAATATAAAAGCCTAATAATCACTGAATTTAGAGTGCAGTACAAACCTATAATCCATATAAAACTGGTGCACTTTTTGGTGTCCCTTAACCCTTTACCACACAATCCCAAGTTATCAACTAACTTTTCCCAATGCTATGGGAAAAGGAGAAAATGCTGGTAACCTGAGCAAAATCTGTTTTTCCCACGATGTTTTCTATCCTATCCAATAACAAATTCCATCATTTTAACTACATTTTAATTATTGCCTGCAAAAGCTTTCAGTGTGGACAAGTCTAAGATTTTGTTGTGTGTTAACCCATTACCAAACGACAAAATTGTGCACTGGTCAAAATTAAAAGCATTTGCAGACGACATAACAAAAGTGACTGAAAATTTGAAAATTGTTTTGCGAAGAGTAGAAAACATTGTGGGAAAAGGAGAAAATGCTGGTTACCAGCATTTTCTCCTTTTCACACAATGTTTTCTATAGGCTTCTTTCTCAGGGTCATCAAATGTAGGGATTGTTTGGTAATGGGTTAAAGAGTTACTTTAGGTTGCTTGTCTAATACACGTTGAGCTGTATAATTTTTCCAAGGCATTATCTAAAAGATGAAATAATTGAACCAATAATAACTGATACAGTTTTCTACAATGTCTGTTATTCCAAACTTTTAGCTAATCACATGAATTGCTGCTTCGACAGAAATAGCAAGATTTCAATACAAAGCAGCCTGTAATTTTTAATTGTCTACAGGTTTTAAAATAATATAGAGGATATTTGTTTTTTTTCCCGGTGAAAGATTGAGACTCATTTCATTGTGAGAACATCACTGGTAATCCTTTCACATAAGGTGTAGACAAGTGAATATATTACTGATAATTTTCACTAGATGACACGAACAGAGGTTTTTCAGTGAAAGATCAAAATTAATTTCATTGAATGAACATTGATGGTAAAATTTGTGGTATTTGTCGAAGACCATGTATCATATTTTGTGCAAAGTCGAAGAAAATTTTAATAAACCCAATTTAATACACTTTTTCTCAGGTAAATGAATTTTCCGGTACCACTCAGATATGTAATTGGAAATGGCACGTTAAAATAAACTGGGTTAGGCCATCGATCGTGGAAATACTATTTTTCAATTGAAATTAGCTTCACTCCCTAATAGCCTTCTATTGGTGCAATGATACAAAAATTTGTTGACCTCTCATTGGTCCTGGACCTTATTTCATTCATTTCATGCTTCTTACCCCCTTTTTCAGGGGATTAGCATGAAATCCCAGTACATTTGTTTTTGTTATTTCTCATAGGGTATCCCCTCCATATAATGAAGCATTCAAGTAAACTGCCAGGAATGTAGGGTAACTTATGTTATATTTCCATCTTGCTGAATGGCACACCTTATTTACCTAGGTAACTAGTGTACTGGAACTTACTGTTTCCACCTTCAAACAACAAGTAAGGAAATGAAATGGGTCTTTTTCACTGGTTGTCACCATGAATCCACTATTATTTCTCGATAAACTTTTGAAAGCATGAAATAATAACCCCTCTCTAAGAAATCCAAAACCCCTTTAAAATCAAGAGAACAAAAGCACGCAAAATTACAGGGCATACTTCATTTTGTTTTTGGATGTTTCATGGATAATATTTCAAAGAACTTGAACAACAGTTACTATCAATCAAGGGTCTGAGGTCTTTAACCCTTTCCCAAACAATCCCTGGTTTTTACGGGTCTGGAATCGTAGCCTTTTGAAAACATTGTGGGAAAAGGAGAAAATGCTGGTAACCAGCATTTTCTTCTTTTTCCACAATGTTTTCTACCCTATCATAGACAGAAATCATCTTTTCAGCAAGAGTTGAATTGTCGTCTGGAAATGCTTTCAATTTGGTCTAGTTCAAAAGTTTGTTGTTTGGGAAAGGGTTAATGGCACACTGGTTACCTCTTTAACCCTTACCATACAGTTCCGAGTTTCAATCACCCTAACAAAGATGGCATAGAAAAAGCATTTTGCAAACCAGTAATTTTTTTCTTTTCCCACAATCTTTTCTACTACCCTATCAAAATATTTACCGATGGTGTTCACGAGATGAAATAAATTTCGATCTTCCATCGAAAAAAAAAATATTCTATTTATTTCATGCTTTTAACCCTTTCTGGGAGGAGCTTTATCAAAATACAGTACAGTTCTCTTCCGTTATTCCCCGTGGCGTACCCCTCCCGCATAGCAACACGTTACAATATTACGTCAAGCGCGAGAAATGTAAGGTATTTGACGTCATATTTCCCATCTGGTCATTTAACTTATCTAGGCAACAAGAACATGAAAACAGGTATTTTCACTGGTTGTACCGGTATAAGATCGAAAAATATTTTCACTGCTATTTCTCGATATCCTACCGGAAGGCATGAAATAATGTAGGTTTAATTCCTTTCAGAGACAAATCTGATCATTTCTGCCACATTCATTTTGTTGTCTACAAATACTTTCAGTTGCAAAAAGTCTAAAATTTTGTTGTTTGATAAAGAAGTAGATGCAGTTTCAGCAATTATGGTTCAAATTACCTGCTGCACTTAAATAACCATTGATTCTGTATCCTGCACTCATTTCACTTTCAATCCAGTCTGATCAATTTAGTCAAGTGCATAAATTGAACTCTTTCTGTCATTAAATATAAGCCATACCAAACAACAAAATTGTACATGGTCCAAATTGAAAACAAAAGTGACTGAAAGTTGAATTTTCTTCTGAGAGGAAAAGAAAACATCGTGGGAAATGGGGAAAATGCTGGTTACCAGCATTTTCTCCTTTTCCCATGATGTTTTCAAAAGGCTTCCTTCTCAGGGTCGTGTAAAGTTGTAATTGTGAGGTAAAGGGCTAACTCTTTATTAAACAACCGAACAGGGTCCTGAAAACCATGGATTGTCTTGGAAAGGATTAACTTTCTGAAATATTTTAGACTTACCCATATCCAGAGAACTGGCACACAACAAACTAAATGCAGCTCAAGTGATGAAAAATATCTCTGAAAAGGTAGAAAACATTTTGGGAAAAGCTGACATTTTATCCTTTTCCCATGTTTTCATTAGGCCCTCCACCACTGGGTAATCAAAACGGGTATTGTATGGTAAAGGGTCAAGGCATCAATCCGTAATGGATCAAACTAAACATTTTTTCACACAATTAAGGATCCGTAAAGCCCATTTGGTCCAACAATTGGTCCAATCCTAGGGTAGAATAGTCCTAAGTGGCCAGGATAAAAAATTCACCAAAAGCAAAATGTTTCAACTCAAATCAGCCTGGGCACACTGCTAAGGCTGACTGACTGGTTGGTTTGGCTGAATGTTTAACCCAATCAACAAGTATAGGACTTTTCTTCAAACATTTATTTCTGCTATTTGTATAACTCTGTACTTGCCAAGCTAAATTTCCCAAACTGCCCATAATTTTTGACATTCAATCATGATGGCGCGAAATATTTCAGAAAATCTCTTCATCTATTCGTTTCTAATCCTTTCCGAAACAATCTGAAGTTTCAACAACCCTTATTTTAAAGTTAAGATTTAACCCATTACCACACAGTCCCGACTTTTGACGCCCCTGAGAAGGAAGCCTTTTGAAAATACTGTGGGAAAAGGAGAAAATGCTGGTAACCAGCATTTTCTCCTTTTCCCACAGTGTTTTCTACCCTTCCCAGAACAAATTTCAATTTTTCAGTCACCTTTATTTTGTCGTCTGCAAATGCTTTCAATTTGGACCAGTCTAAAATTTTCTCGTTTGGTAATGGGTTAAAGCATTTTCTGCTTTACCTATGCAAAGTTTTCATTATAATTTCAAAACTAATCCATAGTTTAACCCTTTATCATACAATGACAAGTCTTGACACTAATGGAAATGGAGCCTTTTGGAAACATTGTGGGAATAGAAAAAAATGCTGGTAACCAGCATCTTTTTCCTTTTCCCCCAATGTTTTCTGTTTTATTAAAGAACAAGAGGGCCATCATGGCCCTGTATCACTCCACTGGCTAATAAGTAATAACACTACAAGCCAAACATTTCAATACTTGGCCATCTTGTTTCAGTCTTGAAGACATACTAACATTTTCTATAAAGTACCAAACAATTGTGACCCTCAGGCAAAGCATTTTTTTTTTTGCACTTGTAATTACCTCCTTTTCAGAAATGCAAATACAACAAGCCAGGCAGTGTTGGGATACCTTTGTAGGTATATAAGCCGAGATTAAACTATCCCATTACCAAACGACAACATTTTAGACTGGTCCAAATAAAAAGCATTTGCAGACCACAAAATAAAAGTGACTGAAAATTTGAAATTTGTTTCGGGAAGGGTAGAAAACATTGTGGGAAAAGGAGAAAATGCTGGTTACCAGCATTTTCTCCTTTTCCCACAATGTTTTCTAATGGCTTCTTTCTCAGAGGCGTCAAAAGTAGGGATTGTGTGGTAATGGGTTAAATAAAATGAAATAAATGATGTTTTAGTATAGGTGCTTCTGCTATGTGCTCTAGCCATATGACAATTGTCATATATCAGTCCTTACTTGATCGCTTTTTTGAAACACGCTAGTATTGATGCCTTGAAAAGGTTAAGCACATGGTGAGAAAAGGCTAAAAACGCTCACATTTTCTCCTTTTTCCACCGAGTTTTTTTTTGCCTCCCCTAATTAAAGTCCATATAAGACTGGGGCTAACCCTTTACACCACAATCTAAGCTTTTAACAACTCTGAAAAAAAGGAAGCTTATGAAAACACTGTGGGACAAAAAGAGCAAATGACAAGCATTTTCTCCTTTTTCTATAATGTCTTCTTTCCTTCCAATATTTTTTTTTTTCAGATTTATTTTCCTGTCTACTATTGCTTTTGATTGGACAAGTCTAAAATTTTTTTCATTTGGTGAGGAGGTATTTGCTGATGAGTTTATCCAATCTTACTCGTACACAGGAAAAATTGTTCCCCATTGAACATTTAGGCAAGATTATATTTATCACACTGACATTTTTGTATTTGCCAGATAATTTTTCAACATTCAATCATGTTGCTGTGGAATATTGAAGAATATTTCTCCATGATACCCTTATACTTTCTACCCTTTACCTTTTAGATTAATTCATAACCAAACAACAAAATTTTAGGTTTGTCCAAATCAAAAGCACTAAGTCTTGCAGACGACAAAATAAATGAGATTAACTGAAACTTTGAAATTTGTTTTGTGAAGGGTAGAAAACATTGTGAGAAAAGGAGAAAATGCTGATTACCAGCATTTTCTCCTTTTCCCACAATGTTTTCTAAAGGCTTCTTTCTTAGGGTCGACAAAAGTAGGGATTGTGTGGTAATGGGTTAACGAAATATTTGGCTTTTACAAATTACAAACATAAGAAGAACTATGCAAGATCTCAGCTGATCAAATTTAGTTAAAATGATAAAATTTAACCTTTAAAATTGGTAGAAAACATAGTGAGAAAAGGAGAAAATTCTGGTTACCAGCATTTTCTCCTTTACCAACAATGTTTCCAAAAGACTGGGTACTTCAAACACTGGGATTATGTTTGTTTGTTTGAATGGTGTTTTACGCCACTTTCAACAGTATTTCAGTCATATCACGGCAACAGTTCACATATTCATGTTTCCTGGGTTTATCCAGTACTAGGCTAGGCTCTGAAGTGTCTTGCCAAAGGACACTCCTGTGAAAAAAACCCAGTGGAACCAGCGAGGCTCGAACCTGGGACCTCCAGGTCACGAGTCCTACGCTTTACCACTGAGCCACACATACTGGGATTATGTGGTAATGGGTTAACCCACAAACTTCTGCTGAAAAATTCTTTCCTTTAAAATATTGTAGTAAAAGAAGCATTTGTTCATTATGGGCATCTCCTCTTTTAACATTATTGTTTTCATACGGTTCATGTACATTTATTGAACATAAAATCCCAATTGTAGCATTTCAATTCACAAAAGAATTTCAAGATTTCCATGGTATGTTTCTTTGGGAAGTTGAAGGGATAAGGAACAGGGCATTAAAGAAATTTGTCCTGATAGATGTGTAGCCTGGTATACAAGAGCTTATAGTACAAAAAATTTTTACGTCACTGATCAACATAGATAAATATATATATATTTTTTTTAATACAAAATGTCTGCTGCATATTTCTGTCAGAAAATCAAAAAGGTTAAAATGCTAGTAGTCAAGAATTTCGGTCCTGATGGATGTCTGACCTTAGATCCTGAAGAAATATTATAAAATTTGTATATCACTGATATGAAATAGTACAAAGGTTTTTTTTTTTAATGAGACTTTTTTTTTTTGGAAATAAGCTGAGACTAAAGCATTTGTAATAAAATGTCTAATGACTGGATTTTGGCTAGCAAAATTACCTCCCTTTAGGACATGCAAATAGGACAGGCATGCTTAACCCTTTACCTGGTTTTTACGACCCTCAGACAGAAGCCTTTTTAAAACATTGTGGGAAAAGGAGAATGTGCTGGTAACCAGCATTTTCTCCTTTTCCCACAATGTTTTCAAAAGGCTTCTGGAAAGAAATTTCAATTTTTGAGTTTCGTTTATTTTGTCGCCTGCAAGTACTTTCAATTTAGACCAGTCTAAAATTTTGTTGTTTGGTATAGAGTTAAATTGTAGTTAAATTAGTCGAGACATATAAACATTTCCAATGAATGTTCAATGTTTCAGACTGGTTGTCTTCAATATGTACTCCAGCAAAGTGCTATTGAAAGTTAGCTGGCTTGTCAGTATTTGTATTAAGGTAACAATAAAGCCCAAAAGTAAACAAAGGGGTGTTTAGATGCATTTTAAAGTCATATCATACTATTTAAAAGGATGGAAATAATTTTGAAGATGACAATCTGTTATTGTACGGTCGGTCCAAGTGTTAGTTGCTGACAGAGAAACTGATTTCAAAACTAGGTTAAAACCTGCTAGGTGGCTGTGTTTTTTTGCTTAATTTTAAAGTTCTTTTTTTTCTGCTAGTCACTAACATGTGGCCTGACCAAACAATAACAGAGTATCATCTTCAAAATATTCATCACATGTTTATATGGAATCATTCAAATTTAAATTTTTTATGACACATACTTTGATATTTTGATCATTACTGGGCCTTTAACTTACTGGTCCTGACACTTCAAAAAGGTTCTTCAAGTTGAAGAGCTAAAATACAGGGAATCTAGGAAAATGGATTCCATGGATGTGTAGCCTTGGATTCCATGGGAAATATTACCAAATTTGTACATCACAGTTATACATAGAAAAATGGATTTTTATGAAATGTGTGTTGCATGTTTGCCAGGAAATCAAAAGGCTAACTCAAGACTTTTTATCCTGTTTGATGTCTAAATTTGGACTCTCAGAAAATATGCCTGAATTTGTATATCACAGTTAAAAAGAGATTTTTTGATAAGATCTCAGTTGCATGTTTCTGTCTGGATATAAAAGGGCCAAAAAACCTGCTGTGAGTTTTTGTCTCCGCTGACATTTTTATCCCCTGCCAAAGGCGGGGGGATATAGTTTTAGCATTGTCTGTCCGTCCTTCCATCCGTCTGTCTGTGTGTTCATTCCAGTGGGAAGGGTAGAAAACATTGTAGGCAAAGGAGAAAATGCTGATTACCAGCATTTTCTCCTTTTCCCACAATGTTTTCAAAATGTTTCTTTCTCAGGGTCATTAAAAGTCGGGATTGTGTGGTAAAGAGTTAAGCATGTGTTTCAACATGTGTCTGAGTTGAGTAAAAAATGTCAATTTTATTCCAAACACAGTTCCAAAGAAATAGAATAAAATCTCCATTTATGTAAATTGTTGAATTTATATTGCTTCATTTCAATTCCTGAGTGCACTTGTTATTTTATTTGTGTAAGGACCCATCTGATTCAATATGAACAGTCATCTTTGTCCAACTTCAAGTAATTTGTCACATCAACCCAACCCCAACCCCTGGGCTTTGCCCATTTTATGTGATTTTAATTCTTTCCTTACAACAAACATCAATATAGACTAAGATCAGAAATAATAACCCGCAGGAACACACTGTGTTTCTGCTTTGCGCTAAGTATGTAAAGGAACCAAATGAGTCTTATAATTCCATGAAGTCAGCTACTGCATCCAATCTTCTTTGTACATGTATCTGATTCTTTCCTTTATCTGATTTATATCTCTCTAACTCCTGTTGGATCATATCATTCATATCAAGAGCATAGGGCACCTAAATCCTACAAAATTCATCATCATCATGGGGTTCACCATGCATAACTTTAAAATTTAAGATCTGTCCAACTTGAAAGCAGTGTCCAACTTAAAAGCATTTTGCAGACGACAAAATTAAATCTGATTAAAAAAATTTAATGAGCAAATTTTCCATTTCAAATAATGTTTTCAGCAAATTGTTCTCTAATCAGAGTTGTAAAAACACTGGATTGTGAGGGAAAGGGTTAACTCTTTACCAAACAACAAAATTTTAGACTGGTCCAAATTGTAGCACTTGCAGACAAAATAATGATGCTCACTCAAAAATTGAAATTGGTTTCCAGCTGGGTAGAAAACATTGTGGGAAAATGAGAAAATGCTGGTAACCAGCATTTTCTCCTTTTCCCTCAATGTTTTCAAAGGGCTTTTCTTGCAGGGTCGTTAAAAGTCAGGCTTGTGTGGTAAAGAGTTAAAAGTCTTGAAAGTCTTGAAAGCTTCAGTTTTGATACTTGTGACTGTACTCTCTCTACACTTCTTTATTTATAACTTTTTCAGGTATGCTGGTTCCAGCTGTTTTATTGTGGTGCCACATGAGCTGCGGCAATATTTTTATATGGTTTGAAACGTACCTATGAAGGCGGCCTTATTGTTTACTCGGCTTCAAGTCATTTTGTAACCACGAGGCCATATCGTGCCTAGGCCATTTCGTTCAATTTTCGTCATTTCTTACAGACCTATTTTTTTTATTTTGCCCTTTTGTACCCCCTTCGATCATTTCGTACCCACTCATATCCTAATTTTGATTTCAATTTGGTAAATTGGAACCTAGTTTTAATACTATTTTCTTGTGCTGTTTCTTGAACGACAATTGATTTTGTACATAGCTCCAAATGATTTAATTATGTTAACCCATTACCACACAATCCCTACTTCTGATGACCCTGAGAAAGAAGCCTTTAAAAAACATTTTGGGAAAAGGTTACCAGCATTTTCTCCTTTTCCCACATTGTTTTCTACTATTCACAAAACAAATTTCAAATTTTCAGTCACTTTTATTTGTCGTCTGCAAATGCTTTCAATCTGGACCAGTCTAAGATTTTGTCGTTTGGTAATGATTTAATTTTCAACGCAGAATGACTATGATCGTAGCTTACCAAAATTGGTTCTTTTTTTAAGATTCAAGTTGCATTCTAAGGATTGTTCAGAACTTTTCAGTTCATTTCTAACCGAATTCTGTAAAAATTTATTTTGGCCAGTTTAAAATGCTGTAATGTGCCTTTTTTTTTAGAAACAACTGATTTGTGGCACCATTCTTGCAGACCTATTCTTTTTATTTTTGCCCTTTTGTACCCACTTCGATCATTTCGTACCCACTCATATCCTAAAAAAAGGCTTCTTTCTCAGGGTCATCAATATTTTCTACTGTCTTGTCAAATTTAGCACAAATGTACCAGATTGCACCCATCTTGCTGTAAGAATCTGTCGACCCTGGAAATAAACTACATGTATATCTCTACTAACAATTTCTTCTGTCAACCAACATTTTCTTCTTTTCCAAAACTGCTTTAATTCTTCCCTACCACAGACTGAAATCAACATTTGAGCTGCATCTATTTTTGTCATCTGCAAATGCTTTCAAGTTGGTGGAGTCCAAGATCTTGTCATTTGGTAATGAGTTTAACTCTTCACCACATGACACCATTGTAGACCAGTCCAAATTGAAAGCATTTGCAGACGACAACCTAAGTATGAATCAGAAATTGACATTTGTATAGGGAAGGGTAGAAAACATTGTGGGAAAAAGAGACAATGCTGGTAACCAGCATTTTCTCCTTTTCCTACAATGTTTTCAAAAGGCTTCTTCCTCAGGGTCGTTAAAAGTGGGGATTGTGTGGTATAGAGTTAAAATGATTAGAGTCCTTGCTTAACTCATTACCAAATGACAATATTTTAGGTTTGTCCAAATCCAAAGCATTTGCAGACGACAAAATAAAAGTGATTGAAAATTTAAAATTTGTTATGTATAGGATAAAAAACATTGTGGAAATAGGAGAAAATGCTGGTTACCAGCATTTTCTCCTTTTCCTACAATGTAATCAGAGGGCCTCTTTCTCAGGGTCGTCAAAAGCAGGGATAGTATGGAAATGGGTTACAACTCTTTACCAAACAACAAATTTTTGGACTGGATGAAATTCAAAGCATCTACAGACAACAACTGAAATCTTGTTAATATGATGATTTCTGACATTGATAGGGCAGAAAATATTGTGGGAAAAGGAGGAAATGCTGGCTACCAGCATTTTCTCCTTTTTTTACAATGTTTTCTGTAAGTTTCTTTCTCAGGGTCGTTAAAAGTCGGGAATGAGTGGTAAACTGTTAACAGCTGATAATCAAATTTACAATGGACTAAGTGAATTTTCTGTAATTCATCTATTCATTCCGGAGTTGTTGTTTCTTGTCAGTTTTTTCTGTCATAGCTCTCGGGAAGGTGGACAGATCTATGGGACAATTGGGAAATACTACAAACAGTCTAGGTCTAGTGACAATGATGTAGATCAATGTTTCTAGCCTTACCCCTTTACCAAACGATAAAATTTTAGACTGGCCCAAATTGAAAGCACTTGCAGACGACAAAATAGATGCAACTTTAAAATTGAAATTTGTTTCTGGCTGGGTAGAAAACATTGTGGGGAAAGGAGAAATGCTGATTAGCAGCATTTTCTCCTTTTCCCACGATGTTTTCAAAAAGCTTCTCTCACGGCTGTAAAAACTATGGATATTGTGGTAAATTGGTGCAGGATTAACTTTTTACCAAACGCCAAAATTTTAGACTGGTCCAAATTGAAAGCATTTGCAGACCACAAAATAATAGTGACTAAAAATCTGGGAAGGGACGAAAATAGTGGGGAAAGGAGAAAATGCTGGTTACCAGCATTTTCTCCTTTTTCCCACAATGTTTTAAAAAGGCTCCTCTCACAGAGGTGTTAAAAGTCAGGATTGTGTGGTAAAGGGTTAAGTAAATGGGTAAAAAATGAACCTAGAAGGCTACAAAAATGATGAATAACCCAACAGTACAATATTCATCTTCATTTTCACAGCAAGTTGTCTGATAACTGAAAAAGACCACTTATAAAACATAAGACAGTCCCGTCTTTGGCAAGAAGGACTGCCATATCTGGCAGAAGTTTTGGCAATAAATAACTTTCCTTCACTCTTTACCATACAGTCCCAACTTATAACTACCCTGAAGAAGAAAGATACTGAAAACATTATGGGAAAAGGAGAAAATACTGCATTTTCTCCTTTTTCCACATTGTTTTCTACCTTTCCCAAACTGATTTTCAATTTTTTAATCGCACATATTTTGTCGTATGCAAATGCTTTGAATATGGACTGGTCTGAAATTTTGTCATTTGGTAAAGAGTTAACATAATTTGTTCCCGTCTTATTTCACTGCCAAATCTGGTAGCTAGGTGGTTAACTCAAACGATAAATTTTTGACTGGTCCAAATTAAGAGCATTTGCAGATTACATAAAAAATGTGACTAAAAATCGAAATATGTTTCAGGAAAGGAAGAAAACATTGTGGGAAAAAGAAAAAATGCCAATTACCAGCAATTTCTCCTTTTCCCGCAATGTTTTCAAAAGGCTTCTTTCACAGGGTTGTTAACCCTTTCCCAAACAAAAATTTTGGACTCTTCCAAACCAAAAGAGTTTGCAAACGACAATTTCAGATTTGGAGAAAATGGCAGAAAGTTCTCAAAAAGGGTAGAAAACACTGTGGGAAAAGGAGAAATTGCTCGTTATGAGCAATTTCTCCTTTTCCCACAGTGTTTTCAAAAGACTTTTACTTCAGACACGTAAAAACCAGGGCTTGTTTGGGAAAGGGTTGAAAATGGTGATTGTGTGGTGAAGGGTGAACTACAGGACTTGAGACATGGAAGATCGCTGCTTTGAATCCCTCAGGCTCGGTAGATTCTATTCTACAGATTGCCTTCAAAAGTCTTCTCCTTTGACCCATTACCACTCAATCCCTACTTTTGACGCCCCTGAGAAAGAAGCCTTTAGAAAACATTGAGGGAAAAGGAGAAAATGCTGGTAACCAGCATTTTCTCCTTTTCCCACAATGTTTTCTACCCTTCACAAAACAAATTTCAAATTTTCAGTCACTTTTATTTTGTCATCTGTAAATGCTTTCAATTTGGACCAGTCTAAAATATTCTTGTGTGGTAATGGGTTAAGGTAATTAATATTTGATTGATTGTATGATGTTTAATGCCATTTTAACATTATTTCAGTTATATCACAGTGGCCAATGCACCTATTACTACCTTCCTGGGGTTCTCTTTCACCAGTTCTCCACACATTATTACTTCCAAGCCAATGGCTGTTTTTCTACATTCATTGAAACAATGGTCAGCAGTGAGAGAGGAATGAATCCTGTCACAATGACTATCATCAATCCTCAGAAAGAGAGACCGAACCCACAACCCCCTATTCTAGAGTCCCATACACTACCAACTGACCAGGGTTGGTTCTCAGGGTCATTAAAAGTCAAGTCTGTTTGATTAACTCTACACCCAATAACGAATTTTTGATTTGTCCAAATTGAAAGCATTTGCAGACAACAAATTAAACATGATTCAAATATTAAAATAATAGTTTTGGGAAAGGTAGAAAAACATTGTAGAAATAGGAGAAAATGTGGTTACCAGCATTTTCTCCTTTCCCCACAATGTTTTCAAAAGGCTTCTTTCTCAAGGTCGTTTCAAGTCGTGATTGTGATGTTTTTATCTTTTCTATATTTTCCATGAATGAGATTCTCATTTCAATGCGAGTGAGGAATTGTACCTTTTTGTGGTATTTAATGCCGTTTTCAACATTATTTCAGTCATATCACGGCAACAAGTGCACCTATCCATGCTTTCCTGGAGTTTCTTTTACCAGTACTATGCACAATTTTCTTTCCAAGCCACTGGCTGCTTTCCCATGTAACCATTGTCTAAACAACAATCAGCGGTGAGAGAGGAATGAATCCTGTCACAATGACTATCCTCAGAGAGAAACTGGCCGAGCTGGGGATCAAACTCGCAACCCTTGTTCTCAAGTCCTGTACTCTGGCGACTGCGGGTCGGCGAAATTTAACCAGTTACTGACAGACAAATATTGGAAATTAAGTAATCAGAATAGTTCCCTGTGTTTCTGTGAACAATGAGTTATAAGAATGAACGAGCTATACTCTGTGAAAAGACGACGGATAAATACAACTGCAAACAGTACGAACGATGGCAGCCTGTGTAGCTTGCACATGTTGCTTTGGGTAGAAACATTTTGCTTTTGGTCCATTTTTTTACATGTCACAGTACCATTCTACCTTAAGATTCAGCTGATTGTTTAGACCAAAAGGATTTCATGGATTGATAATTATTTCTTCACCAAACAACCCCTGGTTTTTATCACCCTGAGATAGAAGCCTTTTGAAAACATTATGGGAAAAGGAGAAAATGCTGGAAACAAGCATTTTCTCCTTTTTCCAACATGTTTTCTACCCTGCTGGAAACAAATTTCGAATTTTTGAATCATGTCTATTTTTTCTTATGCAAGTGTTTTCAATCTGGACAAGTCTAAAATTTTGCTGTTTGAGTAAAGACCTGACTTGCTTCACAGAGTGCATTGAACCCTCTTTTGCTTAACTCTTTACCAAACGAAAAAATTTTAGAACAGGTCCAAGTTGAAAGCATTTGATTGACAACAAAATAAACATGACTCAAAAATTGAAATTTGTTTTGGGAAGGGTGGTAAATATTGTGGGAAAAGGAGAAAATGCTTGTTACCAGCATTTTCTCCTTTTCCCACAATGTTTTCAGAAGGCTTCTTCCTCAGGATCGTAAAAACTAGGCATTGTTTTGTAAAGAGTTATGTATGGCTAAATTACAAGAAAGGACAACAACAACTCTATTACCTTCAAGTGGGTTATAATACAAGGTCCAGAAGTGGTCAAGTTTGTTCTGTCTTCTGTACAAGTTTCGATACCAGAACATGTCTAAGTTGAATTTCCGAGTGCGACGTTGTCGACGACATAACTTATTGTAGTTAAAAGCACAATTGTATGGCGGTGATACAGCGGACATTAAGCTGGTTTTGGAGAAGTCGGTCTTAAGACTTCAGTCTTGAACTTTTCAACATGGAGAATTCTCCGAATTATCACAGACACAGAGTTTGAATCTATCATTGTTTTTTGGAGTTTTACATTATGAATCTTTGTCCCCATGGAGTTTCAGATTTTCTCACACTTCCATAGTTTTCATCAGTAACAGGTCACAGAACACATCTTCCATCAGTAATATTCTTCAGTCAACAGAAATGATACTTATTCCTTTAACATCCAATCCCAGCTCTTAACAACCCTCAGGAAAAGAAGCCTTTTAAACCCTTTCCCAAACAATCCCTGGCTTTTGTGCGACAGGAATAAAAGCCTTTTGAAAACATTGTGGGAAAAGGAGAAAATGCTGGTAACCAGCATTTTCTCTTTTTCCCATATTGTTTTCTACCCCATCATATAAAAAAATCATATTTTTAGCGACTGTTAATTTTTCATCTACAAAATGTTTTCAATTTGGTCTGGTCCAAAATTTGCTGTTTGTAAAAGGGTTAAAAATATTGTTGAAACAAGAGAAAATGCTAGTGACCAGCATTTTCTCCTTTTCTCACAATATTTTCTATCCTTCACAAATCAGTTTCGATTTTGGAGTAATTTGTATTTAGTCGTCTGCAAAATTTAATGCTTTCGATTTGGGTAAGTCTAAAACTTTGTTGTGAGGTAAAAAGTCAACTCTATACCAAGGGACAAATAAAGCGAATGGACACTTACAGTCAATTACAGTCAAGAAATTTCTTCACAATAATTGCAATTATAAGGTTGCTCTTATTCCTTACATATTTCACCAAAGCAAACAGTGTTGATCAAAGATCAGACTACATGTTCTGTGCTGTTCGACCTTAATCTTCACTGACTGCAAAGACAGCAATTATTCAGAGTTAAACACAACCTTCTGGGTTTTGCATTTTTAAAACATTGGTGTGTATGGAGAAATCATTTGTCAGCAAGTTAATTCATAACCTCCTTTGTCAGCATATTAGTTCATTATCTCCTTGCAATATAGAAGGTCTAAGTGACCTGCACTAAATTATTTTGTTTCAGGAGGTAAATGGAAATATTAATTAATGGTTAGAGAATTAACTAACATAAACAACTTTGCAAAACTGCGATTAAATCAATTTTCTGGGAATTTACAGAGATACTAATCTCTTTAAAATTCTGAGATGCACTATTTGTTTTATATATCAAAATTAAAATAGTTTTATGTTCCAATTTACCTTTAGGATTTTTTTTTTTATATCTTTCTCTGTAAAGAAATAATTACAATATCAGAATTGCTGACAAAACGTAAAACTAGCGATTTGTGTCTCACATGATTTGTATCTCAACTCTTAACCGGGGCATTACAACACAATTCCTACTTTTGACACCCCTGATAAAACAACCTTTAGAAAACATTGTAGGAAAAGGAGAAAATGTTGGTAACCAGCATTTTCTCCTTTTCCCACAATGTTTTCTACTCTTCACAAAAAAAAAATTCATTTTGTCATCTGCAAATGCTTTCGATTTGGACTAGCGAAAAATTTTGTCATTTGGTAATGAGTTAACCAAATGGCAAAATTTTAAACTTGTCCAAATTGACAGCATTGGCAAACACTAAAATAAAGGTGACTCAAAACTGAAAAAGAGTTTTGGGAAGAGTACAAAACATTGTGGAAAATGAAGAAAACGCTGTTATCAAAACTTTCTCAGGGTCGTTAAAAGTCTGGATTTTGTGGTGTAGAGTCAAAACAGATTATAAAAACTTGAAAATAATTTATCTGGTATATGTTTACTATAATGCTAGCTTCTTTCTTTTCATCCCCAAGACATTGATTTATTAACAGCAAAATTTTAGACCTATCCAAATTGAAAGCATTTGCAGATGACAATTTCAAACTGGCTCAATTGGTGCAATTTTGCTTTGATACGGTAGAAAACATTTGGGAAAAAGAAGAAAATGCTGGTTACTAAGCATTTTCTCCTTTTCCCTCAATGTTTTCAAAAGGCTTCTTCCTCAGGGTCATCAAAAATTATTACATTTATTTCCTCATCTGAAAATGCTTTCAATTTTGCCCATTATAAGATTTTGTAGTTTGGTAAAGAATCAACCTTTAACCCATTACCACACAATCCCTACTTTTGACGCACATGAGGAAGAAGCCTTTAGAAAACATTGTGGGAAAAGGAGAAAATGCTGGTAACCAGCATTTTCTCCTTTTCCCACAATGTTTTATACCCTTCACAAAACAAATTTAAAATTTTCAGTCACTTTCATTTTATTGTTACAAATGCTTTCGATTTGGACAAGCCTAAAATATTGTTGTTTGGTAATGAGTTAAGTTTTAAGATTAACTGCTCTGTGCATTTTGAGCAGTCTGACCTTGATGAGCAGTGGCAGCAAAGACACCAACAGTAGTGAGAGACACTTTCAGAAGTTTGACAGACTTCCTTCACAAAGTTAGAACCATGGCAGTTATGTTCATGTATTGACTATAAACATGTATATACTTAACTATAAAACTGACACATGCTTTTAGAACAAAGCTATTTATGGGCTTATTAACTTTAATTATTAATTGTAATACAGGAATAATACTGACAAACTTTGATATATGTCTCCCACGGCACTCTTTGCTTTGTTATAGCAATATTGAAAACAAGATAGATGGCAATTGTTTTATCGCTAACAAAATACAATTTTTCAGATACCAAAGACCTGATCTTTGGTGCTCTTTGGACCAAACAAAAACAGACTTAGTTGACACATAGGAAAACATAGGAAAACAACTTTAACAAAAAAATTTGGGAAAAGCAGCTATTATTGATTTATTACAGGTATTAATTTTATGATATATCTACAGCCAAAGGTTTTTGCTCCTGAAATAAAGAGCAAAATATTATTTCGATATCAAAAAAGCAATTTTCAAACTTACATCTTAACTCTTTACCAGACCATAATATTTAACTCTTTACAACACAATTCCTACTTTTGACGACCCCAAGAAAGAAGCCTTTAGAAACCATTGTGGAAAAAGGAGAAAATGCTGGTAACCAGCATTTTCTCCTTTTCCCACAATGTTTTCTACTCTTCACGAAACAGATTTCAAATTTTCAGTCACTTTTATTTTGTTGTCTGCAAATGCTTTCAATTTGGACAAGCCTAAAATATTGTTGTTTGGTAATGAGTTAAGACTTGTCCATTTTCAATGAATTCAAAGATGACACCATACTTATCTCAGATAAATCATTTAAATAATTTCATTAGCCAAGGAATTTAAGTTTTAGACCTGGGATGAAATTCAAATTTCTTTCATAGGTATTGAAAGAGATCAATATCCACGCCTTATTGGTAGAACTATTATTGTAAAGGATAAAAAATACTATGAGAATAGAAGAATATGTTGGTTACCGTAAAGGTGACCCTTCAGATTTTGTGATGAAAATTTTACAAAAAGACAAAAAGGTCATCCTAATAATCCCAAAGCCTTATAATTTCCATTCATAAAACCTCAGTAGTCGAAAACCATCCAACAACATGAGAAATTAGAGATTTACTACAGACCAGGTCGACACCGAAGGAAAACATGGTCTATTTTTACATCAGCAGCTCGCTCATTTACATACTGGAAATATACAGACGAAGCTTCAAACATAGCGCCTGAAATTCTAGCCATTATGGAAAATAATTACATGTTTGTTATTATGGAATTTAAGAGTCATAAGTCACATGCCAGTCACGTAACATTCCGACAATGCTTTTTTTAAAATTTTGGCGGGAAGTCTAAAAATAGCTTAAGAGGCTACGTAGCCTTTTAACTCTTTACCACATGAGAAAATTTTAGACTGGTCCAAATTCAAAGCATTTGCAGATGACAAAATAAAGGTGACTGAAAATTTGAAATTTGTTTTGTGAAGGGTAGAAAACATTGTGCGAAGAGAAGAAAATGCTGGTTACCAGCATTTTCTCCTTTTCCCACAATATTTTCAAAAGGCTTCTTTCTCAGGGGCATCAAAAGTAGGGATTGTGTGGTAATGGGTTAAGGGAATACCACCATTATTTTGTAATTTTATTATTCTTAATTATTGATGATTTATATTGTTTTTTCATATTAATTTCAGTGCTATATATATTTTTTAATTTGGTGTGATGTAAAAATTCTAAATACCCACCTTTAAATAGAACAGTTTTCATAAGCTTTATTTACTAAGGTAGTTAAAAATCAAATTGTTCTGAAGGAGGGTTACAAAGTTTCTTTAATTTTCCAAACTTTGAAGAAAGAATCCTCCCTTTGAAGATTGAGATGACAAAGAAAAAACATGTTCTGTAAAAGACATTTTTAAAACAATCAATATTTTATTTTGAGCAGCAATTTCTCAGTTTTTAACTCTACGTGATAAATCTTTGCAGCAATTTCTAGTCTAATATTCCATCCGATAATTGTCATTTGTTAGTAAAACCTTAAGTTTGATGATCCAAATTTTAAAAATGAAAAAAAAAACAACATTGAAGCACAAGAAACAATTATCATGTTGCAGCTGATACTGCACTAAAGAGTAAGTCAAGTTTTTTCACAATTCTAGGATCAATACAAAAGTAAAATCTTTTTATTGTTTTCTTTTCACTCCTTTTCTTCTTATATATACATGTATAGGCAAAAACATTTTGGTAGAAATACTTTAAAAAAAATGTGTTTTAATTCTCAGAAAGTCATGTTTTATAATACTTTAATTCGCTACAAAAATATATCTAATACCTACTTATTTGAATAAAAAAAAATATCTCTTTAATCCTTTATCAAAGTTCCTATGTTTTAAAGACGATGACATACAGTGCTTTAGAAAACAATGAAAGGAAAGTAGAAAATGCCTGTTACAAGCAAAAAGTTGTCCTTTCCTTACAAAGATAGAGACACATCTTTAGAGCCACATTCAATGGCCATCTGCAAATGCTTTTTATTAAGATTGGTCTAAAATTTTGTTTTAGGCTTGTCCAAATCAAAAGCATTTGCAGGCGACAAAATAAAAGTGAAAATTTGAAATTGTTTTGTGAATGGTGGAAAACATTGTGGAAAAAGGAGAAAATGCTGGTTACCAGCATTTTCTCCTTTTTCTGCAATGTTTTCTAAAGGCTCCTTTCTCAGGTCTGTCAAAAGTAGAGATTGTGTGGTAATGGGTCAAGAGTTCACCCCACTACTGATAAAATTTCATTTCACTATATCCAGAGTTTAGGAAGCCTTTTGAAAAGACTGTTGGAAAGGGAGAAAATGCTGATAAAGAGCATTTTCTCCTTTTCCAACAATGTTTTCTACCTTGTCACAGGCAAATCTCACCATTTTTTATCATATTTGTTGTCTCCAATAATTGTATGCAATTGCTTTCAATATGAACCAGTCTAGAAATTTGTCCTCTGATAAAACATTAACTCATTACCAAACGACAAAATTTTAGGTTTGTCCAAATCGAAAGCATTTGCAGATGACAAAATAAAAGTAACCCAAAATTTGAAATTTGTTTTGAGAAAGGTAGAAAACATTGTGGGAAAAGGAGAAAATGCTGGTTACCACGATGTTTTCTTCTAAAGCCAAGTTTCAATTTTTGACTCATGTTTATTTTGTCCTCTGCAAATGCTTTCAAACTGGATAAGTCTAATATTTGTCGTTGGGTGAAGATTTAAATCCCTTGGCAAACAATCCATGGTTTCAAAGCTGTAAAGAAGACTATAAATGCAAACATTGTGGAAATAGGAGAAAATGCTAGTAACCAGCATGTTCTAATCTTCCAATAATGTTTTCTTTCCTTCAAAATCCAAATTCTAGTTTTCAGTAATATTCAAATTGAGGAAGTCTCAGAACTTTTGCTGTTTGGTAAAATGTTATTAGAGGACATTTCTCTACCAACACTGTCACATCCATGAAGGTCCCACCACAAATTTCCTAGAAAAATCTAATCTTTAAAACTGAGGAAAACTCTAAAATCCAATAAATGGCAATAATCTCTCGAATTCAACAAGTTTTTGAACTTCTGGGAAGAAGACACTTCTGCAGACCAAAATATTTTCCAATAAAGCAATGCAGAATGAGTAACTGACATAACTTTTATCCATTAAGAATGTGATTTGTTCTGTTTAACTGTGATCCTTCACAAAATATATATCTCTAACGCTGATAGGAGAAAAATCTATTGATCGGGGGTCGTGTGGCTGCTTGTTGCAGAGTTTAATTTCGTTATTCCTGTTGTAGAACACAAGAGTGGCACTCCAAACTTGGAATGCCGATGAAATTAGTGCCACAACTCCAGAGAGTCTGAAGGAAATCATCTCGGAAGGGATGAATTGTTTTCATGAATAAATCTCGGCCCCTGTCATTTGGAATCAGCAACAAGTTGATGAATCTAGATTTATTCCGACATGGAGGGCTAAATGATAACATAATGGGAACTTTGCAGGAACTAAACAATTCTGCAAAAAGCTCTTTTATTGGAACAAATCAAACATGATAATGTAATCAGTGAAGTTGACTTTCCCATTTTCCTTGATCAACTTTCCTGGAGACACAAAAAATTCTGTAATTCAGCATAATTTGATTTCTCTCCCCTGGAAAGGCCAAAGTTCTAAACTCTTTAACTCTTTACCAAACAACAAAAAAATTCCAAAATGAAAGCATTTTGCAGATGATAGATAATAAATATGACTGAAAAAATTGAAATTTGTTTTAAAACTGGTAGAAAATATTTTGGGGAAAAAAAATCCTGTTTACCAGCATTTTCTCTATTTCTTATAATATGTTCAAAGTTTTTTTTTCAACGGGATTTAAACCCTTTACCACACAATGAAAACTTTAAACAATCCTGAGAAAGAAGCCTTTTGAAAACATTGTGAGATAAGGAGAAAATGCTGGTAACTAGCATTTTCCCCTTTTCCCACAATGTTTTCTACCCTTTCCAAATCAAATTTCAATTTTTGATTCACATCTATTTAGTCAACTGCAAGTGATTTTAAAATCAAAAGTTTGTTGCTTGGTAAAGAATAAACAACAATGTTTTGTACCCTTTCAGAGAGAGTTTCAATCATTTTACCCACATGTAATTGGCCATCTGAGAATGCTTTTAATTCAGACCAAATTTTGCTGAAAGGCAAAGGGTTGAAAAAAAAAAAACCGCCATTCTCCTTCCACCATATTTTGGTCATCAAGATTGAGGCAAAAGAGCAGTTAGCTACCCCTATCATTTTTTTGTCAATCTTGATTTACATATTGGACAGCTGAGGCTTCTGGGACTTTTATCAGAGAGCGGTCTATAGATCTGTTTGGTGTCACTATCTTTTTACCAGACAACAAAATTTTAGTCTGGTCAAAAATGCAAGTATAAAATTTTGCAAAAAACAATTCTAATGTTTCTCAAAATAGAAAATTAGTCTCTGAAAGGGTACAAAACATTCTTGGAATGGAGAAAATGCATTTTCTCCTTTTTCCAAAAGGCTTCTCTTGCAAGGTCCTAAAAAATTGCATTAGTAATCCAGGGGTACCTTAACCCATTACCACACAATCCCTACTTTTGACGACCCTGAGAAAGAAGCCTTCAGAAAACATTGTGGGAAAAGAAGAAAATTCTGGTAACCAGCATTTTCTCCTTTTCCCACAATGTTTTCTGCCCTACACTAAACAAATTTCAAATTTTCAGTCACTTTTATCTTGTCGTCTGCAAATACTTTCAATTTGGACCAGTCTAAAATTTTCTTGTGTGGTAAAGAGTTAACCAAAACTCCTGAGGTTTAACAACTATCCATTGGAGGGATGCTTTTGAAAACATTGTGGGACAAGGAAAAAATGCTGGTAACCAGCATTTTTTCCTTGACCCACAATGTTTTCAAAAGCCTTTCAAAGACAGATTTCAACGTTTTAGCAAAACAAAAAGTGTCATCTAAAATTACTTTCGACCAAGGCAAGTATAAATTTCTATTGGCCCTGCTAAACAGCCAATTCTGGTAAACATGCCTATCACAGACATGGTACCTTATACAGCCTGGAAATAAATCTAACTAAATCCTTCAAATTTTCTTGAAAAATCCCTCCCAGTTAGGAGTTCCAGGCCCAGCCATAACGGTCTTTGACACTAATAAATGGCACCATTTTACAGAACCTAATTTGGTTTTTCTAGATTTCATCAGAGAACTGACAATCAAACACCGCCACCAATGATCACATGACTCTATAAATGGGATACCATCCATCATCGTGCTAACAAAATCACATGATAACTTGTAGCCATATTGATCTACCAAATTTTCTTGGCCACGTCTCTCTCAAAGTTTATCTTCAGAAAAGATTTTCTTCCTGTTTCTCAGTTTTAAGCCAACTAATTTACTGACACCATAACTTTAATTTGAGGCCTCTTTACCAGCCATGCTAAAAGTATTTAAAGTAGAGTAACAATCCTTACAAATCCTTTACCTTCACCCAAGCAGATGATGAAAATTGACCTTTCTGATTGATAGGTATTCCATGTCTTATCAGCCAATGAAAAAGCAGTATTGGGCATCATGTAAACAAAGAAGTCTGACATAATTTGTTATATTGACATGCGATTATTTGATCGTGTCCATTTAATTATCAAAACAGCCAACACCATTCGAATTGGTAAGAAAGTTCCGGAAAAAATTGTTGTAATTAACCCAGTCGAAATATCAGCTAGAATAAAACTGAAATAAACGCTCTTTCTCTTTGTATTCGACGCTATTTTCTGGTTGTCATCAGCTTGTCAGGCTTGACAACCAACATACCGCATAACTAGGGGGAGGCGTGCCAAACTCGCGTTTACAGAAAGGTCAATTGAAAGCTATTGAAACATTCTTTTACATATTCTGAGTCAAATGTTTAGTATAACCGATCTCTCAATGACAATATCAAAACATATTACTATCTCAACTCCTTACCACACAGTCCCCATTTTTGACGACTCTGAGAAAGAGAGCTTTTGGAATGAATGAATGAATGAATGAATGAATAACGTTTTAAGGCCCCTGAGAGAGAGCTTTTGGAAACATTGTTCGCAAAGGAGAAAATGCTGGTAACCAGCATTTTCTCCTTTTACCACAAAGTTTTCTGCCCTTTCCAAATGAAATTTCAATTTCTGAATCACTTTTATTTTGTCGGCTGTAACTGTTTTCAATTTGGACTAATCCATAATTCTATCATTTGTCATTCTTTACAAAACAAGAAAATTGTAGACCGGTCCAAATTGAAAGCATTTGCAGATGACAAAATATCAAATTTTATTTGGGAAGGATAGAAACCATTGAGGGAAAAGGAGAAAACGCTGGTTAGCAGCATTTTCTCCTTTTCCCTCAAAATTTTTAAAAGGCTTCTGTCTCAGGGTGGTTAAAGTCGGGTTTATTTTGTAAAGAGCTGACATACTCCATGATAAATGGTACAAATATTCTATCACTAAGTTAAAAGTAGCACATATTCAAGTACCTACCTGTATTGATTACAATGGACATCAGTATGTTCTATATTATAATTGTATACATGTACTATAAACATCTCTTTTTTCTTTTCAATCTGGAAGTTCATGGAAGATCAGTTTAACAACTAAATGAGTCTTTTGACCACTTCATGGAAGATCAGTTTAACAACTGAATGAGTCTTTGCACCCAGAGCACTAACTGTCTTGTTATCATTAGTATTATTGCGGTATTTGTCGAAGACAATACCACTATGAGTTCAAGATTGAATTTTGATAACCATGTGTCTTATTTTGTGCAAAGCCAAAGGAAATAAATCCAGTTAAACTCATTTTTTCTCAGGCAAATGAGTTTTTCGGTGGCACTCAGATATGTAATTTGAAATGGCATACTGAAATAAATTGAGCGAAGCCATCAATAGTTGAGATACTTATTTTTGATTGAAAATAGCTCATAGCCTTTTATTGGCGCAATGATACATATTTGCCTACTAACCCTGGGCTTTTTTGTTCAAAAACCAATTTGTTCCATGGCTTGTTCGTCCTATGACTGCGCACTACTCAATTTCATTGTTCATGAATATTCATAGATTGAGGTAATTGATTGAAATGTTGGAAATTAATTGTAAAAGGCT
The DNA here is from genome assembly GCA_943736015.1 of Tridacna crocea. Taxonomy (NCBI): domain Eukaryota; kingdom Metazoa; phylum Mollusca; class Bivalvia; order Cardiida; family Cardiidae; genus Tridacna; species Tridacna crocea. Next base: position 52,393,812 of record OX031063.1, read on the forward strand.
AGAGATACTAGTATTTCAAAATTATAGTTTTCAGGAACAAACTTAATTTTGTTTGATATATTAATTGCATTTTTCTCTCTATTCGTCATGCATTCTACTGTCAAGGGGTGTTACTCCTGCTCCCTCCTAACGATCAAAGGGAGACCACATATGAAAAAAAAAAAAAACGAAATTTTGTCACGAGTACTCTCCCTTCAACCAAAAAGGTATTCATTTGCTTAGTGGGTTGACTTTTACGCCAATATTTGGACCATATGTCTCTATGTCTTTCAAACTATTAATTCCACACAGTGGGTTTCCTTGACAAATACCACTTCAGCCTTCTCAATGCTCTGATTATCTGACATTATCTATTAGTTATCTGCAATTGCTTTCAATTTGAATGAGCCTAAAACAATGTTGAGAGGTACAGATTTACAGATCATTCTTGACAATGATTGACCAAAACAAGTAACTCTTAGACTTCAGCCCTATACCAAACAGTCCCAAGTTTTTAATCCATTACCACACAATCCCTACTTTTGACGCCCCTGAGATAAAAGCCTTTTGAAAACATTGTGGGGAAAAGGAGAAAATGCTGGTAACCAGCATTTTCTCCTTTTCCCACAATGTTTTCTACCCTTCACAAAACAAATTTCAAATTTTCAGTCACTTTTATTTTGTCATCTGCAAATGCTTTCAATTTGGACCAGTCTAAAATACTGTCGTTGGTAATAGGTTAACAACCTTGAGGAAGAAAACTTGAAAAAAAAAACATTGTGAGGAAAAGAAGAAAAAATTAGTAAATAGCATTTTCTCCTTTTCCCACAATCTATTCTATTCAGTAAAGGCAAATTCTATCAATCGAGAAACATTTCAATTATTGTCTGCAAATGCTTTCAATTTTTAAAAGTATAAATTACGTTGTTTTGTAACAAGTTCAAGGGAACATCAGGCCATGAATTTTAAGGACAGAAGTACTCTTTGATGCTCAGCTCAGTTTCAATCCTGAAATCTGAAGTTTCCCTACATCTGTATTGACCTGACCAACCATTCTTAAGAACATTCTTGGTTTTTGTCTCCAAGATTTTCTACATTTGAAAATTGCAACTTTTGATTGGGTAAACCATTTGGTTTAGCCCATCAGATGTTGTGTTACTTTCAAATTTTGAAATCTTGCAGAATAAGACAAACAATGTTCTAAAAAATGGTGGTTGATTACAGGCCTTCACCTTAACTCATTACCAAAACGACAATATTTTAAGCTGGTTCAAATCGGAAGCATTTGCAAATGACAAAATAAACGTGACTGAAAATTTCAAATTTGTTATGTGAAGGATAGAAAACATTGTGGGAAAAAGGATCTCCTGGTTACCAGCATTTTTCTCTTTGTCCACCAATGTTTTCAAAAGGCTTCTCTCTCAGGAAAGTCAAAAGTAAGGGTTGTGCAGAAACGGATTAATTCTATACCAAATGATAAAATTTTGGACATGTTTAAACTGAAAACAAATTTTGCAGATGGCAAATTTAAAGTGGCTCAAATAACAAAATTAATCCATAGGGTAGAACACTTGTGGGAAAAGGAGAATTATGCTGGTTACCTGCATTTTCTCCTTTTCCGACCGTGTTTTCAAAAGCCTTCTTTATCGGGGTTGTTAAAAGTCATGATTGTTTAGTATTAAGGGGTTGATTTGCCTCTAAAATTCTTTGGTTTGCAACCTTTCAGTTTACATGATGAGGCCACCAAAGTACTTTATGAAAAAATTGATCGAATAGATCAAACCCGAAATTTGACTCCTCTGAGACTTTCTTGTTACGAGGTCTACTTTAACAAATGTTCCAATTCACTCTTTATATTCTGTTACATCGTGACTTTTGCCATCTATTGAATATTCATAAGTCTGTACAGATAAGAGAAAAAGACAAATTTTCCAGGCAGAAACCAAGTCATAGAAAAACTATCCTTCCATTATAAATCATGCAACACAATAATACATACAAATTCTTTTAGCACAATAAACGTAAATCATAATCACACAGCATAAAACATGCAGTCAATATTATTCCTTAGCAGCTCAAATAAATGTGCCATGCTCTGACAAAAAGAGGCTTAAAGCATCTATAAACCCATTACCACACAATCCCTACTTTTGACGCCCCTATGAAAGAAGCCTAAAAACATTGTGGGAAAAGGAGAAAATGCTGGTTACCAGCATTTTCTCCTTTTCCCACAATGTTTTCTACCCTTTACAAAACAAATTTCAAATTTTCTGTCACTTTTATTTTATAGTCTGCAAATGCTTTCGATTTGGACAAACCTAAAATAATGTCGTTTGGTAATGAGTTATACCATATTGCAATCTCATTTCAGCCTGTACAGAGTGAGCAGGCCGACATGAGCTAAAACTTTTTGCCATATTTGAATTTTACACCATAAGTTAAATCTGGCTAAGGTACTGAAAACTGCCTTAACTCATTACCACCAAACAACAATATTTTAGGCTTTTCCAAATTGAAAGCATTTGCAGACGACAAAATAAAAGTGACTGTAAATTTGAAATTTGTTTTGTGAAGGGTAGAAAACATTGTGTGAGAATGAGAAAATGCTGGTTACCAGCATTTTCTCTTTTTCCCACAATTTTTTTTAAAGGCTTCTTTCTCAGGGTCGTCAAAAGTAGGGATTGTGTAGAAATGGGTTTAAAAAGGTATAAAACATTGTGAGGATAGGAGAAAATAATGGTTAACATGTGGCAAAACATTAACCCTTTACAACACAATGACAACTTTTGATGACCCCGTTAAAAAAGCCTTTTAAAATCATTGTGAGAAACCGCAAAAAATGCCGAAAAGCATTTACCCGATCAAAGATAAATTGCACCGTTTGAACCACACTTCAGTAATCGTCTGCAAATGCTTTCAATTTGGGCAAGGCTAAAATTTTGTTGACTAATAAAAGATTAACTTGCTCTACAATGACAACAAAAAGTGTGACAGGCTGACTTGAAATTCACTGAACAAAAAAAACAGCATTAACCGTTTACCAAACGCAAAATTTTGGGCTAGTCCTAATTGAAAGCGTTTGCAGACGACAAAATAAATGTGTACCAAAAGTTGAAAATTGATTTGGAAAAGGCAGAAAACATTGTGGGAAAAGGAGGAAATGCTGGTTACCAGCATTTTCTCCTTTTCCCACAATGTTTTCAAAGGCCTCATTTTTCAGGGTCATTAAAAGTCGGGATTGTGTGGTAAAGAGTTAAAACAGGAGGTAAAGCTATGTATTCCAGAAAATTTAGTGACAGATTACATTTTAGAAAAATTCATGAGACTATCAAATGGAAAAACATCAGGAGAAGTCTGGGACACTCTTTACATGATGACAGAATTTTAGATCAGTCCCTATTTAACCCTTACCACACAACCACGTCTTTTGACAACCCACAGTGAAATGATCCATCTGAAAACACTGTGAGAAAAGGAGTAAATGCTAGTAACCAGCATTTTCTCTTTTTTCAACAATGTTTTGAACCTTTGCAAAAAAAAATTCAATTTTTAGTTTAACATCAAATTTGTCATCTGCAAATTCTTTCAACTTAGACCAGTCTAAAATTTTGTCTTGTGCTAGAGAATTAAAGTATATGCCAGCATCAAAGTGATATGATGGTCCAAATGATGAATTTCTGTGTGAAAACATATATTTCACCATGGAAACTGGTAAATTATGGCATTTTACTCCTTTTCCCATTTTAAATACTTTTGTTTCAGTAAGCTCTAAATAACAAGCGACAATTCAGTAAACGGTTACAAGAAAAGATTTACATCTGTTATTTATTGTACTTCCTAAAATTGAAAACAGAAATTTGCATTTCTTTGTCAAGGAAAACAAATGGTATACTATAAATTTTAAAGCTTATTTCAATAACTTGAACAGTTACACTTTTATTTGTTTCTCCTAGACAAATGTCTAGCGTCCCCAGCACTTTTATTGCAGTTGCTTTTACTTAATTCATTACCAAACCACAAAATTTTAGGTTTGCCCAAATTGAAAGCATTTGCAGACGACAAAATAAAAGTGAATGAAAATTTGAAATTTGTTTTATGAAGGGTAGAAAACATGTGGGAAAAGGAGAAAATGCTGGTAACCAGCATTTTCTCCTTTTCCCATAATGTTTTCTAAAGGCTTCTTTCTCAGGGTCATAAAAAGTAAGGATTATGTTGTAATGGATTAAAAGAACAATATCATACTGTGCAGACAGCAACGTTGTCAGACACTGTGTGTGACAATGTCCTAAATTGTCTTGGGGTTGTAAAAATTTGGCCTAACAAGAATTGTCCATTTAGTTCATTACCACACTAAAAAATTTTTAGACTTGTCTGAATTGAAGAATGAGCATAAAGGCAGGCAACAGATCAAATGTGGCATAAAAGGTATTCTTTACCTAAGAAAGGTTATAAGAAATGTGGCAAAGAAAGAATCTACTGTTTAATAATATTTTTTCCCCAACCATACTTTCAAAAGGCTTTTCCCTAGGCGTCATTCAAACTAAATATTTTTAAGTGAAGCATTAAGCCCAAACAACATAAGTTGTTTTTGTATGCAACCTACATCAAGTTTGGACTGTATTTGAAAAACAGTTATATGACTCCAGGCCCATCGTATGAACAACTCGGTAGAGATCCATTAGAAGATGCTACATACCAAATATCAAAGCTCTATGCCTTCAAGTTTCAGTGAAGAAGAGGAAATTTTCAAAGATTTTGGCTCCCCCCCCCCCCCCCCTGTTGGCAGCAACCACAGTTATGGGAAGAATTCAACCTCTTGAACAACTTTGGTAGAGCTTCACCCAAGGAGTATTCCTGCCAGCTTTCATCAAGACTGAACCAGTGGCTTAGGTGGAGAAGATGTTTAAAGAAATTTTAAATGACACACATCAGACATTGGGTGATCACAAAATCTCACCTTGAGCCCTTTGCTCTCAGGTGAGCTTATCAAACATGGGATGTAATTTTGAATCCAGGTCTCTTAAACTGCTTACTATGACATCACACAATACCTCATCATATAAAACATGAAATACACTTGAATAAGAATAAAAAAAACTTTGCACAATACCATGCAAAAAATGCGCATACTGATCTTATTCACATGGTCTTACCTGATGACTTCACTTGTTCACAACTTGGCTGATATCACCAGAAACTGGAAAAAAAAACTATAGTTACAAAGTTATCAAAAGCAAACAAGGGCTCTGCATGAGCCTAACAACACTTGGCTGCAAATGATTTTTTCAGTGAAAATTCTACATGCTTGAATTTCAGTGGAAATTCTAATTCGAAAAAGGGACATAACTGTATCAAAGACATTTGATAGTAACCTGTCCTTGTTGTATAGATTCCCCTTTTGATAGTAACAACTTCCCCTTTTGATAGTAAACCACTTCCCGTTTTGATAGTTAATGACTAGTTTTGATACTTAACAATTTAAATTCCCCTTTTGATAGTAACAACTTCCCCTTCTGATAGTTAACAACTTGTCTAAATTTGATGTAAATATCTCAAGTAATAAGAGATATTGCAAGTTTTTGCAAGGTAAGGACTAAGCAGATGCAGACAAAGATGACAAGATTGATGCTAAGACAATATCTTAAATTTTCACTGAAAACAAAAATGATATTAGGTGGCATAAACAAAACTGGAAAATGAACATTTAAACTCTTATCTTCGGTCTCCGTAACATGTGGTTAAACATTCTCTGTTAAGAAGTTACTAAGAAACAGTGTTTTGAAAACCTGTGATTGTTGGAAAAGGAAAAAACTGTTGATCACCAGTATTTTCGCCTTTTCCCACAATGTTTACGGCTCTCATAGAGAAAAATTATTTGATTTGACCTTTATTGATATGCTGTCTACGAAATGCTTTCAAATGGGACAGGTCTAAAATTTTCTCTTATGGTAAACAGTCAAGCCTTTTTACCACACAATCCCAAGTTTTAAACTCTTTACATAAGACAGAATTTCAGAATATTCCAAATAGAAAGATTTGCAGACGGTAACATAAAAGAGTTTGAAAATTTGAAAATTGTTTTGGGAAGGGAAGGAAACATTGTGGGAAAACGAGAAAATGCTGGTTACCAGCATTTTCTCCTTTTCCCACAATATTTTCAAAAGATTTCTGTCTAGGATTCCTTAAAACTCTGGTTTGTGTGGTAAAGAGTTATTATGACCTTCTGAAAACATGTTGAGGGAAGGAGAAAATACTGCTTGTCAGCATCCACTCCTTTTACCGCCATGTTTTCTAGCCTATAATCGATAGAAAAGCTAAAAAGCTTTGAATTTGGACAAGTCTAAAATATTTTCTGCTGGAAAGAATAAGTCAAGTATCTTTCACAAAGCATCCTAGTTAACCCATTACCACTCAATCCCTACTTTTGACGCCCCTGAGAAAGAAGCCTTTTGAAAACACTGTGGGAAAAGGAGAAAATGCTGGTAACCAGCATTTTCTCCTTTTCCCACAGTGTTTTCTACCCTTTCCAGAACAAATTTCTATTTTTCAGTCACCTTTATTTTGTCCTCTGCAAATGCTTACAATTTGGACCAGTCCAAAATTGTCTCGTGTGGTAATGAGTTAAGAAAGACTTTTTGTAATTGCTGGAGGGATATCATCAAAAAACAAAACTTTCTTTATTGTCAAAACCAGCTATTTAAACCTTATGCTTTAGTCATTTATCTATGATGATTCAATAAGCCAGTCCCTTTCAATTTGTAGACATCTTCCGATTATAGACAGACAAGATGAATCACATTTTAGAAACAATGACAAAGACAGAAATGTTAGTGAAATTAAAAAAAAACAGAATTGCAAGTTAAACCTTTACTAAAGAAACCCATGTTTCAGGGACAGAATCCTTTTAAAAACACAGATGGAAAAGGAGAAAATGCTGGTAACCAGCATTTTCTCCTTTTCCCACCATGTTTTATATCCTATCAAAAACAGAAATCGTCACTCAAGTAACATTAAATTTGTAATCTGCAAAATTGCTTTTAGTTTGGTCCAGTCTATTTAGGCCTATCAGGAGGCACAAAATACACAGTCATAACTTCCAGTCGAGACACCTAAAGTCTAGATGCCTTTACAAGGCCTCTAAAGTAGCCAAGTTGTCTAAGCAAAGTGCACAGAATAGATTTAAGATCAGACTGCATATTTTTTGGACCAGTCTAAAATCTTGTTTATGGTAAAAATAACTATGACAATTTTAACAACGCTTTCAACTTGGAACTGAGTTATGAGCCTTTAACTCTTTACCACACAACAAAATTTTAGATTGGTTCAAATTGAAAGTATTTGCAGACGACAAAATAAAGGTGACTCAAAAATTGAAATCTGATCTGGGAAGGGTAGAAAACACTGTGGGAAAGGAGAAAATGCTGGTTACCAGCATTTTCTCCTTTTCCTACAGTGTTTTCAAAAGGCTTCTTTCTCAGGTCGTCTAAAGTAGGGATTGTGTGGTAATGGGTTAATAAAGGTGGCCCTTCAGATTTTGGAATGAAAATTTCACAAAAATACATTAAATCGTCCTAATACTCCCACAGCCTTATAATTTTCATTCATAAAACCCCAGTAGTCGAAAACCATCCGACAACAAGAGAAGTTAGAGATTTACTACAGCCCCATTATCTCCCTCTAGATGGCATTCTATAAATACTCATCTATCTGATATGGGCATCCTGGGTACAGAACCGAACCACTTTCCTACATGACAACTGTTACTTTGAATTAAAACAAAAAGGTTTACTCAATAAACTATGATCACCTGTTTAGAGAAATCTGTTGCTAATGCAGGTCTCATTTCTGCTCAAACGTATTGATACGTAAAAGCTATTTTCAACATTGCTACTTTATAGAGCGTACAGTCAGCCCGCTTTCGGGGCTAGTAGTGATGCGTCATATAAGACGGTCAAATCTTCGAAGAATATGACATGCGCAGACAACAACTACAGCCCAGGTTGAGAAATACAGTCTATTTTTACATGAGCAACTTGCTCATTTACATACCGGAAATACACAGACAAAGCTTCAAACATAGCTTCCAAAGAAGACATTATAGAAATAAGTTACATGTTTGTTAATATGTTATGGAATTTAAGCGTCACTAGTCACATGCCAGTCACATAAGATTCCCACATTGTTTTTTTTTTTTGCGCGAAATCTAAAAATAGCTTAAGAGGCTATGTAGCCTTTTAACGCTTAACCATACAATCCCTACTTTTAACGACCCAAAGAAAGAAAGCCTTTACCATACAATCCCTACTTTTAACGACCCAAAGAAAGAAAGCCTTTGAAAACATTGTGGTAACCAGCATTTTCTCCTTTTCCCAATGTTTTCTACCCTTTCCATATCAAATTTCATTTTTGATTCACATTTATTTTGTCGTCTGTAAGTGCTTTCAAATTGGACTGGTCCAAAATTTTGTCATTTGGTTAAGAGTTAAGGGAATACAATAAAAAAAAAAAAATTGTTGTAATTTTATGATTCTTAATTATTGATGATTCAATGTTTTGTTTTTTCCATATAAATTTCAGTGCTATATATATTTTTTAATTTGGTGCGATGTGAAAAATCTAAATACCCACCTTTAAAGCCTTCCATAATTATATTGGTAAAAAATCTACCAATCAGTCAGGATTGGAATTCTATTGGCATAAGCCCTTCTCAAACAGTCCCCAGATTTAACAACCAGTATAATAATCAAGAGAGTGGCTTCTGAAAACACCATCGGAAAAGAAGAAAACGTTTCATCCCAACATTACCTTTTTTTCCCACAATGCTTTCATCTCCAAGAAATTCCACCCCTTGACCCACATAAAACTTGTCAACTGAAAATCTTTTAAGTTTAGACAAGTCCATAAGTTTTTATCATCTGGTAAGGGAATCAAGCAGTGGCCCAGATCTAATGCTCTACAAAAGTGCCGCAAGGAATCAACTTCATTATTGAAAGAAACGAACATTTTCCTTGATGTCTTTTTATCCTAGATTCTGCTTCTTCGAAACTGAATTGATTACGGGGTCTTTCTGAGTGGCTTTCTAATCAATTGTTTCATACGAATGTCCCCATGCTGAGCAAGAAGTAGGAATTTCACCTGAGGGTCATTTTCATTTCGAAAATCTTGATCACTCATAGAAACAACCTGCACTGATTCTGATAAAAAATACATTGCATTGCACTTTAATTCTTAAGAGAACAAGGAAATTTTATACCTTATCAACTCATTACCAAACAACAAAATTTTTGACTTGTCCAAATAAAAAGCATTTGCAGACGATAAAAAAAAAATGACTGAAAATTTGAAATTTGAAATTTGTACCCTTACTAGGGTACAAAACATTGAGGAAAAAACAAAATGCTGGTACCCAACATTTTCTTCTTTGACCCCAATGTTTTCAAAGGCCTGTTCAACTCGGATAGCATGGTAAGGATAAACCCATTTCCACACAATTCCGACTTTTAACAACTCCAAGAAAGAAGCCTATAGCCTGGTAACCAGCATTTTCTCCTTTTCCAACAATATTTTCTACCCTATCAGTCAGGAATCAATATTAACAAGATTTAACTCTTTACCAAACGATAAAATTTTGGACAAGTCCAAATTAAAACATTGGAGACGACAAAATAGATGTGTCTTAAAAATTTAAATCTGATTTGGGAACAGTAGAAAACATTGTGGGAAATGGAGAAAATACTGGTAACCAGTTTTTTTTCCTTTTCCCACAATGTTTTCAACAGCTTTCTTTCTCAGGGTCGTTAAAAGCCAGGATTTTGTGGTAAGGAGTTAATTTGCTGTCTAAAGATGCTTTTAAATTGGTCCTGTCCAAAAATTTATTGTTTGGTAGTTAAATACCATTTCACACTCAAGTATTCTGTGTCCCTAATAGCTTAGCTGGTACTGACAAGTTGCCAACCATTGTTGTTGGTTGTGGGTTCAGAATTTTCCATGAAATATTAGAATTTCTTTAAACCAAGAGGCATTGATGACCCTGTATTGCTCCACTGGCTTTTTAACCCTTTACCACACAATTTGAAGTGTTCATGACCCTGAAAAAGAGGGCTTTTGAAAACAATGAACACTGTCAGGCAATACAAGCAAGTTTATTGATTGGCATGAAAGTAAAATTTCTTGGGAAAAAACTGAATGACAAAAACCTTGCTTTGAATATATTATTCCACTTATGTGAGCATAACTATTAGCATCAATATGAATTACTCTCCCTGAAAACAGTATAATTTTTACAAAAATCTTAAATATCAGGCACCAATCATGTACAGCTGCAAGGGAAGTAATAAACTTTATCTTTATAAAAAGAGTTACTTCTCCTGATTAATATTAAAATTGAATTGAAGCCCATGTTATACTTGTGATCCCTGGAATGGAGCCAATTTTGACCCCAGGCCTATAATATGAAGAAACTTGTTAAAGGTCCATTAGATATAGCTACATGCCAAATACAGTGCCCCTGGGTCTTGTGATTTCAGAGAAGTAGATTTTTAAACATGTTAATTTTTTTTCAGTTTTGTTGCCATGGCAACCAGAGTTTTTGAAGTAATAAAATTCTTTCAACAAATTTCGAAGAGGACCATGGCAGGATCATTTCTGTGAAGTTTCATCAAATTTGGATGGGTAGTTTCAGAGGAGGAGATGTTTGAAATAAAAGTTAACGCATTGACGGATGCACAATGGACGCTGTGCCATGACATAATCCTGCTAGCCAGTCGAGCTAAAGAACGATGGGTAAAATCTGGTTTAATGCTCCCATGCTCCTTCAAAGTAACACTAGATAGTACCTTTGAAAAAGTTGGATGCTTCACTCTGTGCGTTATTTTAGTTAACTCATTACCAAATGACAAAATTTTAGTTACGGACTGTGTGGTAATGGGTTAAATGGATCTTCTCCTTCAATCATCATGTTTTCAAAAAGCCTTTTTCTCAGGGTCCCTTAAAAATTTTACCACACAATCATGTCTTTTAACATCCCTGTAGAAGAAGCCTTTTGAAAACATGGTGGAAAAAGGAGAAAATGCCACTAAAAAGCATTTTCTCCTTTTCCCACCATGTTTTCTTCCTAATTCAAAACAAAAATCATTATTTCAATTACATTTAGTTTCTAATCTGCAAATTCTATCAATTTGGGCAAGTCTAATTTTTTGTTGTTTGGTAAAGAGTTAACCCATTACCAAACAACAACATTTTAGACTGGTCCAAATTGAAAGCATTTGCAGTAGACAAAATAAAGGTGACTGAAAAATTGAAATTTGTTCTGGGTAGAAAACACTGTGGGAAAAGGAGAAAATGCTGGTTACCAGCATTTTCTCCTTTTCCCACAATGTTTTCAAAAGGCTTCTTTCTCAGGGGCATCAAAAGTAAGGATTGTGTGGTAAAGGGTTAAACTCAGGACTGGCCATGATTCCCAGCCTGGCCAATTTCTTTCCAAGAATTGTTCATAGTCACTGCAAAAGGATTCATTCCTCTCCGGCACCATTGACTGTAGTTTTGACGATAAATATGTGGGAAAAGTAGCAAGTGGCTTGTAAAGAAAATTTTCCAAAGTACTGGTAAAAAGGACTACAGGAAAGCATGGATAGGTGCACTGGCCAGAGCCAAACAATCTATCAATCAATTTAACCTCGGGATTGTATGGCGAAGGGCTAAGAACCATAAAGGATTATGAATGCCCTAGGATAACCAGACTCCTGCAGCAAATTTGAAACAAGGAAAAAAAATTGTTACACATTATCACAAAAAAAAAATCACGCATTAGACTCACAAAGCAAATCTTAAAACCTAATCAGTGCATCAACCCTAAAATTAACTCTTACCAAACAACAATATTTTTAGGCTTGTCCAAATCGAAAGCATTTGCAGACGACAAAATAAAAGTGACTGAAAATTTGAAATGTGTTTTGTGAAGGGTAGAAAACATTATAGGAAAACTGGAAAATGCTGGTTACCAGCATTTTCTCCTTTTCCCACTTGTTTTCTAAAGGCTTCTATTCTCAGGGTCGTCAAAAGTAGGGATTGTGTGGTAATGGGTTAACAAATAATCCTAATGTTTTATCCTTAACTCTTTACTAAATGACAACCTCTAAGCTAGTCCAAATTAAAAGCATTTGCAGAAACCAAATTAATGTGATAAAAAAATTAAAGAAAAAAAATTGTGAGAAGCGTATAGAAAACTTTGTGGTAAAATAAGAAAAGGCTCAATATCAACATTTTCTCCTTTTCCAACATTGTTTTCAGAAACACTTCTATTTCAGCATCTAAAGTTAACCCTTTCCCAAACAATCCTTGGTTTTTATGACCCTGAAAAAGAAACCTGAAAACATTATGGGACAAGGAGAAAATGCTGGGAATGTTTCCCAAAGTTTCAATTTTAGAGCCATGTCTATTTTGTTGTCTGTAAATGCTTTAAATTTGGACTGGTTTAAAGTTTTGACATCTGATAAAGCGTTAAATGCATGCATGGATGTGTGGTATAGGGAAATACTACATTTACAGACCATAATATCCATTACTTTGCATTACTCTAAATGGATAAAAACCACATTTCAGACAGAAGAAAATGGCTTTAGAATTCTTGGCAAATGTAATATGATACACCTAGAGATTGTGCATGTCTGTGAATTGTTCATCATTGGTTAGATGTCACACGGATCATTAATTCTGTGGTATAAATTCTAGATTTATCACTAAAATAGAATTACAGATAACAGGGATACTTTGGGATTTAAGAATTTAACTTGTATCATTATTCGCCCATGTTGAAAACATTCTGCAAACAACAAATCAAATATGACGAAATTTGATTTTGAAAAATGCTCACCAGGTTACCATTTTCTCCTTTTCCAACTATGTTTCAGTTCCCATCACAATTGAAAATAATCCATCTTCCAAGAAGATTACCACATAATCTGTTAAATTGTGGTCTTAATGGACCACATGAAAAAGCAGCCATTACCAAAACCAGAATACATGAAGTGTGATCTTTCTGCATTTTGACTGCAAAAGCTACTTACTAGGTTATTGCTCTTGAACTGACAGGATTAACCTTACAGTTCATCAATCAACGAAACTTTATGCTCATCCATATTGAAAGTGTTTGCAGACACCGAATCCAAGGTGATGCAAATGGTTGTACTCGCTTTTGAGAAGACAAAAAACATTTTCTCCTTTACCTGAAATGTTTTGAAGAGGCGTTCTCCCCAGGGTCAATAGAACAGCTTTTAGTTATGAGGTACAGGTTTGAACTTGAATAATGATATGAAAAGTCTACAAAATACAAGGTATAAAAGCCTAAACATTTGTGTTGATATAAAAAAAGTCCTATTAAAAATCTGGATAGCACTGCAATTGACCTTTATACCGATTTTGATTAATAATTGTTCCAACATCTTATCGGCCAATGAAAACGCAGCATTGGGCATCATGTAAACAAAATAGTCTGACAATTTGTTATAGACAAGCGATAATTTGATCGTATCTATTTAATTATCAAAACAGCCAACAGTATTCGAATTGATAAGAAAGTTCACGAAAAAAATTGTTGTACTTAACCTAGAGCGATAGATCAGCTGGAATAAAACTGAAACAAACACTCTTTCTCTGTGTATTCGATGCCATTTTCTGGTTAGCTTGTCAGGCGTTACTAAGGCCCGGGGCGTGCCAAACTCGCATTTACAGAAAGGTCAATTCAAGGTGCTGGTAACCTGTTTTTCAATAGGCCTCTTACTCAAGGTTTTTAAAACCAGTGTTCCCACTAGCTTTTTATTTCAATGGTACACTTACTCCCTCTGCTGAAAATCTGAGGATAGGTTTTCATATTAGAGAGTAGGAAACTGGTTGTTCCCAAACTAGAAGCAAAGCAACCCATATTGATGATCTGCAGCAAAGAAGTCTGCTTTATTTGTGTATTTATGTAAATTAAGGGTGACAAGCTACATCATAGCAGAGGTGTCAGAATAGCCGCCATTTTGTGCGCAAAGTGCAAATTAATTACTCTAAAAAGATATATGTATCTAAAGTTTACATAGAATACCTACATCATCTGCTGACAGTAAATATATTTGTCCAATTCGTGAAATCAAAATGCATTGAAACAATGTTGTAGCTCTAAACACTTCAACACAATTATTTTTCACGGCATTGTATACCATATCTATTTTTAAATTGCACATGTGTCACAGGCTTTGAAAATTGTGCAGAAGTAATTGCAAAATCAACAAAACTAAAATGAACAAAATATAAATGTATACTAACGAAGAAAGTTGTCAGGTACCATATGCACTGCTTTGTTTAGACAGATCTTCAATAACAATTATGTACAAGCTGAAAAACTTACCTTTTTAAAACGAAAATGGCGGATTTAAAATGTCTCCTATGACATATGCTATGACATAGGTGTTACCCTTGTAAATATACAGCTTGTAGTCATTTAAAAATAGTTGAAAAGGCAGTCTGAAGTGACTGATTCAAGGAGTCATTGAACCCCGCAAAATGAATGTTTTCTGGGATATACTGGAATCAGCCCGTCTGTGCATGTGTGTCTCTGTGTGTCCGTCCTTGTGTCCGTCTGTGTGCAAAATACTGGTAATTGCCAGTTCCTGTCAAAGCACTGGCAGGGGTACCAAGTCACATACAGAGACAGCTCTAGTCTTATTGTGTCATGGGTTTCCGTTTTTTTTGCATCGATCACTTTTTCATGTCTGTTCATTTTTGGGTAGGTATTTCTGCATGATTTGACATAGGTTTGTCAATAAGGATTATAGGTAACTTCAAAACCTGTCATTTCACACAAGATAAGCAGATAATGGTCTCTTTTGTCCATGTATTCTCTTACATGAGGTCTCACATGTAACCAATATTTGTTACATGAATTTCGTTTCTGTAATGTGACTTACACAATAATTTGCGCGAGTGGGAACACTAAAAACTATAGGTTGTGTGGTCAAGGGTCAAACATTAACAATAAAATAGAGACAAAAGTTTTCAGTGTGAAACCCTAAACATTTGATGGGAAATGTGTGGACATAAAAATGGTCTGAAGTCCCCTACAAATTGGAAAGCATTGCAATTTGATGCTGGGTAATGCAATAAACTATACAGTATCCTAATCAATTGATTTTCTTTGTAGGGTGTCTTTAGGATGGGAAAGTAATTTGTTCAGCCATTTGCAATACTTATTATGTCTCACAAACCAACCTACAAGATATGGAAATTCTCCTAAATGTCTTGAATGATTTTTTTTCTTGTGAGACAACAAGACTTTTTGTTTATTTGGGTAGATTATAGATTGCGGTCTTTTTGACCACATCTAGTCATACAGGCAACATTTGGAATGGCAGATCTTTACCATTTAACTCTTTACCAAATGACAAATTTTTGGACTGAATTCAAAACATCTGCAGGCAACAAATTTAATCTTGTTACTATGATGATTTCTGACTTTGATAGGCTAGGAAACATTGTGAGAAAAGGAGAAAATGCTGGTTACCAGCATTTTCTCCTTTTCCCACAAGGTTTTCTGAAGGATTCTTTCTCAGGGTCTTTAAAAGTCAAGATTGTATGGTAAAGAGCAAAACCTTTTTTCCTATGAACTAAAAAGTAATTTGCAGGGGACAAAATTGATTGTGGATTACATGACCAGAAGTTTATTCACCCATTACCACAAATTCCTGAGGTTTTCCCATAATGTTTTCTGTCCTATCGAAGACAGAAATTATGACTGGGGCTACATCTACATATTGTCGTCTGCATTAATACTTTCAATTTGTCAAGAGTTAAAAGGGTATCCAAGGACAACAGGGAAAAAAAATTGCCTGAAAAAAAAAATTGTTGCTGTTCTCCATTTCCAAAAATGTTTTCAAATGTTGTTGTTGAAGTCGTTAAGTATGAAAAAATATGGATCATTCTTGGTCTTGATCTCTTCGCATTTTTCTGTATCTGAAAGTAATACAACTTCTGATTGGCTAAAATGCTTGGTTTAGCCAATCTGAAGTTGAGTTACTTTCAAATGTAGAAAATCTTAGAGACCAAGAATATTCTTAAGAATGGTTGGTGAATGTGCACCCAGATCTCCTATGAATATAGAGCGAGTTGAATACAAGAGAGAGTTAACATTGGCAAAACAACTAGGCTGCCTTTCTCTAAACTGTGTCCACTCATAATTTTGGTACGCAATTAACCCTTTACCAAACAATTCCTGCTTTTTACAACCATGAGGAAGAGCCCTTCTGAAAATATTGTGGGAAAAGAACAAAATCCTGGTAACCAGTATTTTTTTTCCTTTTCACACAAAGTTTTCTACTCTTCTAAAGTGAAATTCAGTTTTTGAGTCATGTTTACTTTGTCGCCTGCAAATGCTTTCAATTTGGTCCATTATGAGAATTTGTTGTTTGGTAAAGAGGTAAGCATTAGCATCATGTCTGAAAACAACATTCACCAAACAGCTGCACTTGATGATTTGAGATATAGTTGCATAGTTTAACACCAGCTCATAACTGTGGAAGTTCTTAGTCTATATCTCCAAGATTTTCAAAATTTGTATGTAACATAACTTCTGATTGTATGTAACCTAACTTCTGATTGGCCAAACCAAAAGGTTTAGCCAATCAGAAGTTGTGTTACTTTCAATATAGAAAATTCTGGAGAAATTAGGGCTAAGAACATTCTTAACCCTTTCCCAAACGACAAATGTTTGGACTAGATCAAATTCAACTCTTGCTGGAAAAATTATTTTTTTCTGTGATAGGGTAGAAAACATTGTGGGAAAAGGAGAAAATGCTGGTTACCAGCATTTTCTCCTTTTCCCGCAATGTTTTCAAAATGCTAATATTCTAGACCCGTAAAAACCAGGGATTGTTTGGGAAAGGGTTAAGGATGGTTGGTGAATACAAGCCCCAATTAATTTGCAAAATTCAAGGCAATTTAGTGAATGGCAGTCCTTGGTAGCCAGTCAAGCCTGTTATTTATAAGCCCAAAATCATACATTTTTTCCTGAATCTAACTCACTACCTTGTTCTAGTAAATAGCATTTTCTCCATTTCCCACTATCTAATTTGTCTTTTGCAAATGTTTTCAGTGTTGACATGCCTACAACATTTTGTTTATAGAAAGAGTTCAAGCATGAGTTTGTTTGGTCGAGAGTCCAACATTAAACTATGGAACAAACAATACTACATTTCTGTCTACAATGTCTTCAAAAATATTCTTATGCAGCAAGCCCATATTGCGTGTTGCCCGCATGTCTGTCTCTTATTTGTGATACAAACAATTATCTGATAAAATCATTGCAGTTTTAGTTTGATGTTTATTTCCAAAAATGGAAAAACTTGTAATTTTTGCAGGAGGTAAAATTGCTTAACCCTTTACCAAACAATCCCAAGTTTTAACCGTTTACCGTTTTACGACCTTGTGATAAAACCTTTTGAAAACATTGTGGAAAAAGAAAAAAATGCTGGTAACCATAATTTTCTTCTTTTTCCACAATGTTTTCTACCATGCTGATAACAAATTTCAATTTCTGAGGTATGTTTATTTTGTCATCAGCAAATGCTTTGAATTTGGACCAGTCTAAAATTTTGCTGTTTGGTGGAGAGTTAACCCTTTACAATACAATCCCAAGTTTTAAAGATGCCCATCTACAGCCAGTGAGCAAAAACGCTGTTAAATTTCAAACAATTTAGAATGGTACAGAAATCAATCCTTCGAGTAAACACGGATAAATTACTGACATATATGGTGTAATTGAAAAACAAGAGGGCCAAGATGGCCCTGGATCGCTCACCTGAATTTTTGAGATGACCATAGCCCTTTTTTTTTTTGAGGTATTGGAACCAAATTTTTAATTTTGCCAAGCAATTTTCAAAAGGTCACCTGTAAAATTCATTTCGAAATCTGACCATCAGTTTCAAAAAGAAGAATTTTTAAGAATTCTTCATTTCTGTATTTAAGAGCAAGTATCCCCCATCCACGAGAGCCATGTTTCTTGATGGATCAAAATTTACAAGTTTTCAAAAGGGTCACCCAAGGAACATTTGGGATTTTTTTTTTTTTAAATCTGACCAGGGGTTTCAGGGAAAGAGAATTTTCAAGAATTTCATCATGTCCATATAGTGCAAGTAGCTCCCATTCACAAGAGCAAGGATCATCCAAGGAACATCCCTGTCGAATTATTTTAAAATCTGACTAGGGGTTTCAGAGAAGAAGAATTTTCAAGAATTTCTTCATTTCCATATAGTGCAAGTAGCCCCGATTCACCAGAGCCATGCTTCTGGACAGATCAAAATTTTGTGAACAATTTTTGAAAAGGGTCACCCAAGGATCATCTCT
The DNA here is from genome assembly GCA_943736015.1 of Tridacna crocea. Lineage (NCBI taxonomy): Eukaryota > Metazoa > Mollusca > Bivalvia > Cardiida > Cardiidae > Tridacna > Tridacna crocea. Next base: position 52,412,166 of record OX031063.1, read on the forward strand.
GTGAGATCGTTTCAAAATCTGTCGTTTCAGAGAAGAATAATTCTTAAGAATTTCTTCATTTCCCTATAGTGCAAGTAGCCCCATTCACCAGAGCCATGTTTCTTGATCAATCAAAATTTCAAAAAAAGTTTTTGAAAAGGGTCACCCAAGGAACATCCCTGAGAAATTATTTCAAAATCTGACCATGGGTTTCAGAGAAGAAAATTTTTTAAGAATTTCCTCATTTCCCTATAGTGCAAGTAGCCCCCATTCACCAGCGCCATGTTTCTTGACCAATCAAAATTTTGCCAACACTTTTTGAAAAGGGTCACCCAAGGAACAACTCTGTGAAATTATTTTAAAATCTGACCAGCTGTTTCAGAGAAGAAGATTTTTTAGGAATTCCATCATTTCTGTAAAGTGCAAGTAGCCCCCATTCACCACAGCCACATTTTTTGACGGATCAAAATTTCACGAACATTTTTTGAAAAGGGTCACCCAAGGAACATATCTGTGTTATTATTTTAAAATCTGACCAGCAGTTTCAGAGAAGAAGATTTTTTAGGAATTCCTTCATTTCTGTATAGTGCAAGTAGCCCCCATTCACCAGCGCCACATTTTTTGACAAAAGGATCACCCAAGGAACATATCTGTGAAATTATTTCAAAATCCGACCAGCGGTTTCAGAGAAGAAGATTTTTAAAGAATTCCTTGATTTCTGTATAGTGCAAGTAGCCCCCATTCACCACAGCCACATTTTTTGACGGATCAAAATTTCACGAACAATTTTTGAAAAGGGTCACCCAAGGAACATCTCTATGAAATAATTTCAAAATCTGTCCAGCGGTTTCAGAGAAGAAGATTTTTAAAGAATTCCTTGATTTCTGTATAGTGCAAGTAGCCCCCATTCACCACAGCCACATTTTTTGACGGATCAAAATTTCACGAACAATTTTTGAAAAGGATCACCCAAAGAACATATCTGTGAAATTATTTCAAAATCCGACCAGCGGTTTCAGAGAAGAAGATTTTTAAAGAATTCCTTGATTTCTGTATAGTGCAAGTAGCCCCCATTCACCACAGCCACATTTTTTGACGGATCAAAATTTCACGAACAATTTTTGAAAAGGGTCACCCAAGGAACATCTCTATGAAATAATTTCAAAATCTGTCCAGCGGTTTCAGAGGAGAAGATTTTTATAGAATTCCTTGATTTCTGTATAGTGCAAGTAGCCCCCATTCACCAGAGCCACATTTTTTGACGGATCAAAATTTCACGGACAATTTTTGGAAAGGGTCACCCAAGGAACATATTTGTGAAATAATTTCAAAATCCGACCAGCGGTTTCAGAGGAGAAGATTTTTAAAGAATTTGCTAAAAAATTCCATTTGGTTGCCATGGCAACCAGAGTTTTGACGGAATCTAATTCTGTGAACAATTTTTAAAGAGGACCTCCCAAGGAACATTCCTGCCAAGTTTGGTCCAAATTGGCCCAGTAGTTTAGGAGGAGTTGATGTTTAAAGAATTGTTGACGACGCATGACGGACGATGCACGACGGACACCCAGTGACCCTAAAAGCTCCCCTTGAGCACGTTGTGCTCAGGTGAGCTAAAAGGAAACAGGGGGATTTGTATTAGAAACCGAACATTGGTCAGAAGAAAACTGGCTGATGATCGAAGCTGTAAACAATGGTGGTGCGTCACAGAAATTTATCGTTGGTTTCCGCGAGAGTCGGATATTTGCTACGCTACATCGACCCCTGGGACAATTAGTTGATTTTCCCTCGCTTTACCAATGGCCGAATGCTGGCTTTTCATTGGTTCCATCATCATTTTGTGATGGGCGAGTGGACTGTACGCTATGACGTTTCGTATCGATTTTCGGCGGCTGATTCAAAGTTTTATTAGTCAATTGTCCCAGGGGTCGATGTAGCGTAGCAAATAGGGAGACCCCAGGGTATCCGAGGATGCGGGTGTGTAACAGTTATCGAAAATCTTCGATTCAAAAACTGGAAACAATGAGTCTGTTTACACTGAAGACCACAACTCAATAAACTGCATTTTCTATCGACCGTAATCTAAGCAATCTTTCAATCGCCATGCCAAATATATTTGGCATGAAGATATAAGAATGGCTATATTTTGATAAAATAAAGACAAAATGAGTTAAAACTGGCTGAAAATGAGTATTAGGGCCTCTTTAATAATCCTGAAATAGATGGCTTTTTAAAAAGTTCAAGAAACAAGAGGGCCAAGATGGCCCTGGATCGCTCACCTGAATTTTTGAGATGACCATAGTCTATTTTTTTTTTCTTTATTAGCGTTGAAACATTGGATCCAAATTTATAATTTTGCCAAGCAATTTTCAAAAGGTCACCTGTAAAAGTCATTTCGAAATCTGACCATCAGTTTCAAAAAGAAGAATTTTTAAGAATTCTTCATTTCTGTATAAGAGCAAGTAACCCCCATCCACGAGAGCCATGTTTCTTGATGGATCAAAATTTACAAACAAGTTTTGAAAAGGGTCACCCAAGGAACATCTCTCTGAAATTATTTCAAAATCTGACCAGGGGTTTCAGAGAAAGAGAATTTTAAAGAATTTCATCATGTCCGTATAGTGCAAGTAGCCCCCATTCACAAGAGCCATGTTTCTTGACGGATCAAAATTATATGTACAGCTTTTGGAAAGGGTCACCCAAGGAACATCTCTGTCAGGTTATTTTAAAATCTGACCACGGGTTTCAGAGAAGAAGAATTTTCAAGAATTTCTTCATTTCCATCTAGTGCAAGTAGCCCCCATTCACTAGAGCCATGTTTCTTGGCCAATCAAAATTTCGCGAACAATTTTAGAAAAGGGTCACCCAAGGAATATCTCTGTAAAATTATTTCAAAATCTGGCCAGCGGTTTCAGAGAAGAAGAATTTTTAAGAATTTCTTCATTTCTGTATAGTGCAAGAAGCTCCCATTCACCAGAGCCATGTTTCTTGACGGATCAAAATTTCGCGAACAGTTTTTGAAAATGGTCACCCAAGGAACATCTGTGTGAAATTATTTTAAAATCTGGCCAGCGGTTTCAGAGAAGAAGAATTTTTAAGAATTTCTTCATTTCTGTATAGTGCAAGTAGCCCCCATTCACCAGAGCCATGTTTCTCGACCAATCAAAATTTCGCGAACAATTTTTAAAAAGGGTCACCCAATGAACATCTCTGTGAAATTATTTCAAAATCTGACCAGCGGTTTCAGAGAAGAAGATTTTTTAAGAATTCCTTCATTGCTGTACAGTGCAAGAAGCCCCCATTCACCAGAGCCACATTTTTTGACAAATCAAAATTTCACGAACAATTTTCGAAAAGGGTCACCCAAGGAACATATCTGTGAAATTATTTCAAAATCCGACCAGCGGTTTCAGAGGAGAAGATTTTTAAAGAATTCCTTCATTTCTGTATAGTGCAAGAAGCCCCCATTCACCAGAGCCACATTTTTTGACGAATCAAAATTTCACGAACAAGTTTTGAAAAGGGTCACCCAAGGAACATATCTGTGAAATTATTTTAAAATCCAACCAGCGGTTTCAGAGGAGAAGATTTTTAAAGAATTTGCTAAAAAATTCCATTTGGTTGCCATGGCAACCAGAGTTTTTGATGGAATCAAATTCTGTGAACAATTTTTAAAAAAGACCTCCCAAGGAACATTCCTGCCAAGTTTGGTCCAAATCCGCCCAGCGGTTTAGGAGGAGTTGATGTTTAAAGAATTGTTGACGACGCACGACGGACGACAGACGACGCACGACGGACGACGGACACCGGGTGATCCTAAAAGCTCCCCTTGAGCACGTTGTGCTCAGGTGAGCTAAAAAGAAGAATACTGCTGGTAATTAGCATTTTCTTCACTTCCCAATTTTGTACTATTCTTTCAAATTCCGTCATTTTAGCCGTATCCAATTTGTTGTTATAGATACTTTGAATATGGACAGGTCAGAAATTTTGTTTTAGGCTCAGAGTTAACCCTTTACCACATGATGCAGACTTTTGATGCCCCTAAGAAAGAAGCCTTTTGGAAACATTGTGGGAAAAGGAGAAAATGCCGCATTTTTTCCTTTTTCAACAAAATTTTTAAAAAGGCTATTCTTCTTTAGGGTTGTAAAAACACGCGACTGAGTGGAAAAGGGTAAGCGCTTTACCAAATGACAATTTTGGACCTGTCCAAATCAAAAGCATTTGCAGAAGGCAAAACAAAAGTGACTGAAAATTTGAAATTTGTTTTGTGCTGGGTAGAAAACATAGTGGGAAAGGGAGAAAATGCTGGTTACCAGCATTTTCTACTTTTCCCACAATGTTTTCTAAAGGCTTCTTTCTCAGGGTCATCATAAGTCAGGATTGTGTGGTAAAGGGTTACCAATGATTCATGCAGGAGTCCTGGTTAAAAGTTAGGAGATTCATATTTGAATAAGTACAAAACATTGTAGGAAAAAGAGAAAAATAATGATAACTGGCATTCCGGCAAGAACGTTGTCAAAAGCCCTTCCAAACGCAGAACATTATTAGCATCAGATGGCCTAGTATTAGGTTAAAACCCACTACTCGTTACATCACATCATCGTTAGACATAATATCTGGTATATAAGGTAAATTGCATGACAGAGCATGCCAATAAGCACTTTTGGTTCATTAACCCTTTACTTTAACCCTTTCCCAAACAATCCCTGGTTTTTACGGGTCTTGAATAGTAGCCTTTTGAAAACATTGTGGGAAAAGGAGAAAATGCTGGTAACCTGCATTTTCTCCCTTTCCCACAACAGTGGTCTCAATAAGGGACCATTTCAGGAATTTTTGTAATTCCATGTTCAAATTTTAGGAATTTTTTTTAAAAAATCAGGAATTTTTTTTCCACATCGGTCAGTGTGGTCTTGAGCTTAGATTTATTTTGATTGTGTTGCGGAATGACCAACCTTATGTTGTGGTTACACTAAAGTTTTATCCAGGAAGACATGTCCTTAGAATAACCATATAATGGGGGTAAAAATCCATATACATGTATATCTATAACAAAACTGATCATGACATGTGATTGGCTGGCAATGATTGTCCATGGTAACTTAACTCTTTACCACACGACAAAGTAGACTGGTTCAAATTGAAAGCATTTGCAGATGACAAAATAAAGGTGACTGAAAAATTAAAATTTGTTCTGGGAAGAGTAGAAAACACTGTGGAAAAAGGAGAAAATTCTGGTTAACAGCATTTTCTCCTTTTCCTACAGTGTTTTCAAAAGGCTTCTTTCTCAGGGGCATCAAAAGTAGGGATTGTGTGGTAGTGGGTTAAGGTGGTATAATTCTCATGGAAAACAGCTATTTCCACTATAATATAATCCTAAAAAAAGTTGCTACAAATGAAAATGAGTATTATTGTACTACTTTGACCGAGCCACTTTTTCCATTTTTTTTTTCCTCTTAAGAATTATCATTTATAAATCTAGGGCCACTCTTATTCTCATTACAAAAGGGAATAAGAATTACCTCCCTTTTCTGAAAAAAGAACAAAATATCAACAAATATCTTCAAGATGGACATCAAATAAATTTCTGGTCCATTAGAAATGTGCAAAAATATTATACCAGTATAAATCCTTATTTATCAATTAATAAGAGATTTCATTCCATTTTGCGCTAGAAGTGTTAGGATGGTAATAAATGAAGAATTATAACCATATCCATGTTTCATAATTGTTAAAATGACGTGTTGCACAACAGCCCGTTTCTTTCTTCATTTGTTTTCAAACCAAGTGAACATGCGAAACCATCTATCTTGTATTTTGATGTGCATGAATTTTTTTCAGTTTCCTAGTGGATTATGGAAGACACGTATTTCAGACAGACGTGAATTCCTTCGTAACGACGGTCACGTCGCACAATGATTCTTTAAAAAAAAAATTCCTTAAGTACGCTGCATAATTCCCGAAAGAAATGCATAACGAAACTATAAGCTGCTGATTTTTTAAAGAGTCGGACAAAGAATTTGTAGATCTATTAGATCTACTCGATTATTTGAATTTCTTTCATGTTGCATTTTTGCAAACAAACAACGTTCCCCGATCTTCGATTTCATGCCTCTATTAATTGCATTAATTTTATCCATTAATTTCTATCGCTGCAGTCAAATTAAAGACGATTGATTACTAAGCGATCGTAAATTGATGGACCAATTAAACACTACCATAATCTGGTCATAAATTGGATAAACAATCGCATATATGTGTAATTGTCATCTGTACACCGTAATCGCGATCACCAAAACGCTTTTACATGGCTATAGAGGCTCTTTGTAAAGCGCCTTCCTTACATTGAATAGACGTTATCGAAGTTTACCACACGCGTCAAACCCTTTGTGCATTAAAAAAAAAAAAACGTCCGGGTTGAAATTCTCGGACGTTTTTGTCATAATATGGACGTTAAAAAAAACGTCCGACTTGGAAAATACCGACGTTTTTTCTAAATATGTGGAAGTAATACACGTCGACGTCCGCTTATTGAGAGCACTGCCACAATGTTTTCTACCCTATCATAGACAGAAATCATCTTTTCAGCAAGAGTTGAATTGTCGTCTGCAAATGCTTTCAATTTGGTCTAGTCCAAAAGTTTGTCGTTTGGGAAAGGGTTAAGACATAATAAGGTCTGTTCCACAGAGCTTCAGATAAGAGGGAGTGATGGAACTGTACTCTAAATCCATTATTTCTCTTCCAAACCGTATGTTGTGGGTACTCATTAGAATCGTCTCGATGAGACGATTCTAATGAGTGCCCATAACATACAGTTTAGTGGAGTATAATTAATATTTTTTAATTTTGCAATCAAAATCACTTCCTGTGTGTGGAGCTCTGGTTCCATATTGAAAAAATTAATTTTGCAGAGCATAAACTGTCATACCGGTATATCAAATGATGCAACTTGTCTCAGAGAAGGCACATAGCATTCAGGGGAAAAGAGGTAAATGCTGGTAACCAGTAATTTCTGCTTTTTCTTCAATGTTTTCAGAAGCATTTCATCTCAGGGTCGTGAAACCTTGGGATTGTGTAGTAAAGGGTTAGCTTAATATCCGAGCCCTTTACACCTTTATCCCACGAACCAAAATTTTAATGACCATGAGAAAACATTGTGAGAAAAGAAGAAACTGCTGGAAATCAGCATTTTTTCCTTTTACCACAACCTTTTCTGTCCTTCCCAAAAAGAATTTCAATTTTCCAATTGTATTTAATTTGTTGACTGCAACTGTTACAGCTCCTTTTAGGTCTGTCAAAACTGAAAGCATCTGCAGATAACAAGATAAAAAGTGACTGAAAATTTGAAATTTGTTTTGTGAAGGGTAGAAAACATTGTGGGAAAAAGAGAAAATGCTGGTTACCTTTATTTAGTCATTTTACCACAATAATTTCCTTGCTTTGAAATATAAATCTTGTTGAGTAAAACTTAATTTGTCATCAGTAAATGCTGTCAACTTTCGACCAATCGTTACATTTTGTTGTTTGGTAAAAAACTGGACCCAGAGCACATTTCATATGGCTTCACAGTATAGTGTAGGATCAGACTATACCAAAGGTGCAGCCTAATCATGGAACCTCATTTTTTGCATTCTTTCAGAGATAATCCTAAACCAAAGAACCTTGCAACCACATGTAACAATATCTTTCACAAATGCTGAAACATCCCATTTCAATTATTTAAAACACTTGGCTCTTTACCAAACAACAAAGTTTCAGACTTGTCCAAACTGAAAGCATTTGCAGACAACAATACTAATAAAAGTGACTCAAAAATTGAAATTTATTTTGGGAAGGGTAGAAAACGTTGTGGGAAAAGGAGAAAATGCTGGTTACCAGCATTTTCTCCTTTTCCCGCAATGTTTTCAAAAGGCTTCTTTCTCAGGGTTGTTAAAAGTCAGGAATGTGTAGTAAAAGTTTAAGGGTTTAATTAGAATGGACTGAGATATGATACTAAAATTTCCAGGTTCGTTAGATAAATGAGTACTAAGCGTAAAACATCTAATTGGCAAAAAGGACTGCCATAAAAATGTGCCTCTACACTGTCTTTAGCATTAAGGCAAATTACCTAAAATGCAAACATTACAAGCAGGTACCTAATTAATTTCAAGTATATCAGTTTGATGGCTCAATCAGGGACATATTTAGTCAGGCTGAAAATATCAACCCTTTCCAATAGCAGAGTAAACGAAAGTTGACAATTAACTCTACCATACTACAATATTTTAGTCCGGTCCAAATAAAAAGCATGAAATTTTGCAGACAACAAAATAAATGTGACTGAAAAAATAAATTTGGTTTGGGAAGGACAGAATACTGGGAAAAGGAGTAAATGCTGGTTACCAGCATTTTCTCGTTTTCCCACAATGTTTACTAAAGGCTTTTTCTCAGGGTCGTCAAAAGTAGGGAGTGTGTGGTGATGGGTTAACCATTAACAATCCAGATGAGAAACGATCTCTTAAACATTGTTCGAAAATGCTGGTAAACGGCATTCTCCTTTTCAAATGTGTTTTTCCATCAATTCAGAGGAAAACCTCACATTTAATTTGTCATTCTGCAAATTCTTTCAATCTCATTAAGTCTAGAATTTTGATATTTGTAAAAGAGACAAGTCAAATTTTTACCACATGACAAATTTTTACACTGGTCCAAATTAAAAGCATTTTCAAATGTGACTTTTATCAGAAAGAAAAGAAAACATTTAATTTTGGCTACAAGCATTTCCTCCTTTTTCCAAAATGTTTTCAAAGGCAGTCTTGTAACAGGTCAGATTATGTTGTAAAGGGTTAAAGCCTGATATTTATCACTTATAGGGAGACTTAGGTGGATGTTTATGAGTGGCATTAGAGGGACTTGAGGCAGGAAGCTGATTAGTGTTCAAAGGAATCTTAAGCCACAAGCATGTCAACACTTTCTCTGTACAGGAAGTTATAACATTGGACAAGTCTCATTTGGCATACCTCAGGTGATCTGTTCATCAAGGACACTCATCTGTATTACACTGAGTGATATACACCTTACATTAAATCTTTCCTGGAAAAACATGTTTTATTGCTTGGAGACCAATGCATGACTCCACTGATAAATAAATGAGTCAATTTTTTTAATCAGAATCATTCTAATTGCACTCGTGTTGACAAACAGTTTGTTCATATATTTTTTCACTTGTCTCATGCATTTCCTTTGCAGCTTTTGATAGCAGAATGTTTAGTATCAGTAGCTTCAGTGTGCTTTTTGTTGATTTATACTGATAGAATTTCTTAACTCTTTACCACACGAAAAAATTTTAGACTGGTCCAAATTGAAAGTATTTGCAGACGACAAAGGTGACTAAAAGATAGAAATTTGTTCTGAGAAGGGTAGAAAACACTGTGGGAAAAGGAGAAAATGCTGGTTACCAGCATTTTCTCCTTTTCCCACAGTGTTTTCAAAAGGCTTCTTTCTCAGGGGCGTCAAAAGTAGGGATTGTGTGGTAATGGGTTAAACACCACCATGCTTTAGATCATGAAATTGAGAGTTTCAACATGAGAAATCACTGATCACACAAGTTTAGATGCTGTTTTGAAATTACAGTTGTTGTGACCGCTGAGGACAGCCCTTGGTCTACAAAATCCCAGGAATTCTGCCCTGACCTAAACAGCTTTTGAAAAGACTGCAGAATTCAAGAGGTATTATTATTTTTTCAAAAGTATCTTGTGGATTCTTGACACAAGAGTATACTTGTAAGTAAATGTAATGGATGCTCCCCTATGGGCTAGGGAGTCATGGACCCATTGTGCAGACATATGGGCAGATGCACTTATTGCCAGATGCATAAACAGGCAATGAGGCAACTAAAGTTATCTAAGGAAATTCTTATCGGCAGCATAAAAACTAAGCCTTTTCTTTTCTGTCAAACATTAAAATTTTGTCCATTAGGTAATTCATACTTAACTCTTTAACAAACTGCACGGTGTTATAATGAACCTGACGAAGGCTGCTTATGAAAACATTTTCAGAAAAGGAGCATATTCTGTTTTACTAGCATTCTGGTTTACCAGCATATCTCCTTTTCCACATTTTTACTAGCCTATCAAAGACAAGTTCTATTACCTGACCCACCACTACTATTTGAAATTGTCATCCACAAAACTCTAAGACAAATCTGATACTTTTCACCTGGCTAAGAGTTGACTAAAATGAGATGATAGAATAGTCTGTTTGGGGAAAGATCCACTGGAAATGTAATCAAGTCATGCTCTGTGAAAAGGGGGTTTAATGCATTTACAAAAAGTATATACCCTTTACCAAAACTGGTCTAAATTGAAAGCACTTGCAGTTGACAAAATAAACCTAACTCACAAAATTTGATTCCAGCATGGCAGAAAACATTGTGGGAAAAGGAGAAAATGCTGATTACCAGTATTTTCTCCTTTTCCCACAATATTTTCTAAAGACCTCTACCTCAGGATCACAAAAACCAGAGAGGGTGTGGTAAAGGGTTAACCAAGGCCAGCCTGCTTGGACCTGTATTAAAACTTTTGCTGTTGGTAAATTTTACTCTTGTCCAAGGATCATTCTACCTTAGGATTCAGATCTATAATTACGTAGATTTGGTAAAATGCATCCGGATGATGCACAAACACCCTTTTACAGAGCACGGCTCAATGCTATGCAGTAAAGTAACAGAAAGTAGCACACAGCTCCAGATAAGAGGGAGTGATAGCATTCCAAATCCATTATTTCTCTTCCAAACCCTATGTTGTGTGTACTCATTAGAATCGTCTCAATGAGACGATTGTAATGAGTACCCACAACATAGGGTTAAGCAGAGAATAATTAATTTTTCAATTTTGAAATCAAAATCACTCTTTATATCTGGAGCTCTGGTAGCAAAAAAGGCTAATAAAAAAGGCTTCCTATCAACAACAAAATCTTGACACTATCTACAATTACCAGAAAACAAGAATGTCAGGCCTGTCCATACATATGGAATTTTAGACAAGCTATCCAATTTTACTCAGTGGAGAGATTTGTTTGAAAAGGGTGCAACATACCATAGGGACAGCTGGAAATGCTGGATAACTTGACACTATGTTTACCTTTGTCCAGCCAAAAAAAGATTTTGAGGAGTCCAGTGTTGTAATTGATAGCGCCTCTGGACCGTTAATGCCTCATTAAATTTGACTCAAATGTTGCAATATACCTTTGTAGTAAAATGTAGAAAACATTATTGGAAAAAGGAAAAAATACAGTAAAACAATATTTTCTCCTTTTCTCACAGTGTTTCCAAAAGCCATCATTCTCACCTATACACAGAAGTGATTGGCAAAGTGTTTAGTCTAGCAGAAACTCCGACATCCTGATTGAATGACCATAAATCACTAGATATTGGAACATTTTGTACCGTCTGAGTCATGGTTGTTTTACCAGATATTTCACAACAGTTTCTTCCATAGAAATAGAACATTATTCTGCAATATAGGAATAAAGCTGTCACTGCAAAGCTATTTTTGCCTGCACTTCATATACATGTATACAAAAAGCAGTGTAAAATATATTTGTCATAGGGCATATTCCTCTCGCTGCTCCGAACACTCTAAACATGTTCTAGGTCAATGGAATATTTCGAAACACTGTGCTGTGTTCTTCAGAACATGTTCTGACTGTTCTAATCCAATCGAGGTGTATTTCACCTGCTGACTGGTTGCTAGGTGATACAAGATGTCTGACAGACAGACAATTTGTCGTGGCAAAATTTGCAATTGTTCTTTTTTATGACATAAATACCATAAATAGGGGCAAAGTAGACTTGTCTCTACTCTTTCTCTGCAGCTAATCATTTCCTTAGCTAACACTGCTATGAGAGTAGCTCTTGCAACAGCCATCATACCAATGCACTTTCCTTGTGATATGGTTTAGAACAATGTTCTGAACATGCACCATTCAGAACATACTTCCGGAACAGTGTAATGTGTACTGAAATATTCCTTTCACATATTCCAAAACAGCATTCCAGAACACAAAACATTGTGCCAGAATAGGCAAAAGGAATACGCCAGGGTTTTCCATGACGCACAAATCCTGCGTCATTGACACAATTTTAATTCAAATGAACCCGAAAATAAATGACAGTGCATCATTGGTGACGCAACTTTCCAAAGTCTAAATAATGTACGAAGTTGAATGAAGTGTCATAATTCCAAGCTTGTTCTTGCTTCAGTGTTAGACGAACACCGTTCTTTTTTTAACTACTGGGTTTATTTTAGATAAAAGTGGTTTTCCGGTAATCTATTTATAGAATAAGACTGGTTTACGAATTATTGCCGAAATGTATATTGGACACGTGTCGTAAATATGGGCCCAGTCAAAGTCATGGTTGGGTTCTCTGTATTTCATTGCATATTTTACACGACTTCCGGTATTTAAAAGTACACATTACCCGTCTGTGCTTTTAGCGGAAAAATAATGTCATGACGAAGAAAGCTGTAGAATTCTTCTATCGTCTGCTTCATACAACTGCCGATCAAGCCACGTCAAGCAGCGATTCAGACGAAAATGTTTGGTCTATCAAAAAGTGACATCAGCCTTTCCGTCAGAAATGATCGACCAACTTTTCAATGTTGGAAGTTGGCGTTTAAAGGTAAAATGCATTGTAAATCGTGTTTGAGGTTGATGATGAAGAAAGCCGTATTTTTGACCCCCAAAATTAATAAAATGACCCGCAACTAATGAGGAAGGGAGTCACGATGACCCCCAATTTTCAAAGCCGAGGGAAAACCCTGAATACGCCCATACTGAATACTGAAATTAAAAAAAAAAATCATGAGAAAAAAAATGTTTGAAACGTTTCTTTTATTTGTGTATTCTATTTTTGTGTCTGAAAACCACGAGATGGCCCTGTATTGCTCCTCATGAGTTTAACAAAAGAGAAGTCTCTTGAAAACATTGTGGGAAAAGGAGGAAATGCTGGTTTCCAGCATTTTCTCCTTTTCCCACAAAGTTTTCCAGCCTATCAAAGGCATAAATCATCATGTAAATATTATTTGTCGTCTGCTATGGCTTCTAATTTGATCTGGTCCCAATTTTTTGTTGTCTGATAAAGAGTTAATTGTTTACCACACAATCCTGACTTTTAACGACCCTGAGAAAGAAGCCCTTTGAAAACATTGTAGGAAAAGGAGAAAATATGGGTAACTAGCATTTTCTCCTTTTCCCACAATGTTTTCTACCCTTCCTAAGACAAATTTCAATTGTTGAGCCATACTTAGGTTGTCGTCTGCAAATGGTTTCCATTCAGACTGGTCTACAATTTTGTCATTTGGTAAAGAGTTAAAGAGAAAAACCTAACTATACTTCTACAGACAGACAAGCAGACAGATTTAACACTAATTGAAAACCCAATGTAATGTAACATGGAATGAATACAATAAATATCTTATCAGCAAATGCAAGTAATTTTCTTATCAGTATTTCCAATAGCCTTGGGGCTAATTCTAAGAATTAACACACTGCCATATATACTATTTCTGAGATATTCCTGTTTCAAAGTAATATAGAACAACAAGTGCCGTCAGAGACGGGTTATGCTCCCCGAACAAGCGCTTGTCATAAAATATAAGAAATTGATATAAATTCACTTCTTTTATCCTAGAAGAACCTGTTCATGCCCCCCAAAATTTGAAGTGAAAAGGCAATTACTATCTTAGAGATAGCCAACACAAACTTGTAGAGGACAATAAGCCCAATAAGCCCCCTTTAAGGCCCCTTTTCCCATAAGACAATATTGGATCATTGCAATAAATACAACAGGTATGTTGTTTGTGGCATTTTTTAATAATAATTCAAAATTCGAAATTTCATAAAATTTTGAGCAGTCATGTATTAAATATTACATAAAACAATTTTTTACATGAAGCCCCCTTTTTCGGAGACGCAGCCTGAAATTGAGAAAAAGGAAGAGAGGTACCTGGGCAACGTTCCAACAAGTTCAGATTTGAAATTTCACAAAGTTTTGAGCACTGATAAGGGAGCACCTAGTGAAAAACAATTTTTTCCATGAAGTCCCCTTTTTCCGTGATGCAGCCTCAATTTGAGAAACCAGGAAAGACGTATTTGCGCATTAATAATTCATAGATTGCAAAAACAAAGGGCACATGTTGAAACTTGTAAAACAAGATATAACCATGAAATGTTGACTAAAACTGAACAAGATATTAGTAAAAATTGCAATTTTGCATTAGGGCCCCTTTTTCATTTAACAAGAAACCCCCTTTTTCCATGACAGAGGGTCAAATTGAAAAACACATAGATGAATAAACAAGAGCACATGGTGAAACTTTGAAAAAACAATATAACCATGAAGTTTAATGAAATTTTGACCAAAACTGAATGAAATATTAGTAAAAATTGGAATTTTGCAAGAAACCCCCTTTTTCCATGACAGAACATCAACTTGAAAAATGCCCAGATTAAAAATAGCAAGGGCACATGCTAAAACTTTCCAAAAACAATATAACCATGAAGTTTCATGGTATTCTGACAAAAACTGAATGAGATATTGGGATAAATTGCAATTTTGCATAAAGCCCCTTTTTTCCATGACACGGGGTCAAATTGAAAATCCGGGAAAACTATATCGGCGCCTTACCCTAAGGAGTTCATATATGAAGTTTCATCCAATTTGGTCCAAGGTTGTGGAGAAATCGCTTTGGACGGAGAGACGGACGGAAGGACAGACAAAGCGGCAACTATATGCTCGCCCTTCGGGGAGCATAAAAATATCATCCAAAAACAGCTGGGCAGAAGGAAGCCTTCTGTACAGATATACCTGACAATAAAGGCTTTGATCCTTTACCACACAATCCTGACTTTTAACGACCTTGAGAAAGAAGCCTTTTGAAACATTGTGGGAAAAGGAGGAAATGCTGGTAACAAGCATTTTCTTTTTTTTCCCACAATGTAATCTACCCTTCACAAAACAAATTTTCAGTCACTTTTATTTTGTCGTAGTCAGGTTGGAAGAAATTTACAGCGACTTTTTGTGACTGTGCAAGCTTGACGAGACAGAGTGTTCACAGATTCGAGGGTAGAAGGGCGGAGTGAAAAAGGGGCAGGGCAGCGCCCCCTGCTATTCCGCTCTAGAATAAACACCACTCCTTTTCCCACATTGTTTTCAAAAGTCTTCTATCTCAGGGTCATAAAGGCCTAAATGGTTGAATTTAAAACCGACAAAACAGATGTAACTCAAAAGTTGAAATTTGTTTCTAGCAAGGTAGAAAACACTGTGGGAAAAGGACAAAATGCTGGTAACCAGCAGTCTCTCCTTTTACCCAAGTTTTTTCAAAAGGCTTCTATCTCAGGGTCATACAGGGTTAAATGGTTGAATTTAATACTATCAATGAATAAAAGAATGACTTTCAACGCTAATATGATCCAGAAAAATCCAGTTGTACTACAGCAAACAAAGTAAATCAAGATTGAATTGCAGCTGAAAAGTGTTTTATCCTTTTCACTACTTTTCAACATTTTCCACAAAATGCCAACCTTTCACTACCTAGAGAATGATGACCTTTGAAAACATTGTAATAAAAGGGAGAATACTGGTAACAAGCATTTTCTCCTTTTGACTCAATGATTTTGCTCATAGGTCATCATTTAGTTAACCCTTTACAGCACACAGCCAACTTTTCATAACCTAGAGAATGAAGATGTATGAAAACATTGTAGGATAGGAGAATATGCTGGTAACCAGCATTTTATCCTTTTCACAAACTGCTTTCTTTTTCATCAAAATAATATAATTTCAACAATTTTGGAAACATTTAATAGGTAAATGCATATATGTATGGTTGGGATTGGAACTAATCTAAAAATTTTGGTATGCGATATAGAGTTAACTCTTTACCACACAATCCTGATTTTTAACAACCCTGAGAAAGAGGCCTTTTGGAAACATTGTAGGAAAGGGAGAAAATGCTAGTAACCAGCATTTTCTCCTTTTCCCACAATGTTTTCTACCCTTCCCAAAACAAATTTCAATTTTTGAGCCACAATTATTTTGTCGTCTACTAATTGCTTTCAATTTGGACAAGTCTAAAATTTTGTCGTTTGGTAAAGAGTTAAGAGTTGAGCTAAAAAGTACTCTGCTCTGGCTATGATTAACCCATTACCACACAATCCCTACCTTTGACGACCCTGTGAAAGACGCCCATAGAAAACATTGTGGTGAAAGGAGAAAATGTTGGTAACCAGCATTTTCTCCTTTTCCAACAATACAAAACAAATTTCAAATGTTAAGTCACTTTTATTTTGTAGTCTGCAAATGCTTTTGATTTGAACAAACCAAAAATATTGTCATTCGGTAAAGATTTAACCTGTAAACCATTCTATATACTGGTAGGAAGAAAGTGGATGTAAGCTCAATCGATGTATTTTGATTAACTGTCCAATAACTTCATTAGTCCCAGACTAGTTTTATTCTCACTCTTTTCCCGTCTTCTCCATTTTATTGAGTTACTATGGCAACAGTTTAGGATATATTGTTGTCAATCTAGAGATCTCTAAATATTGTCTGACAAATAAGAATAACCAGCCACACGGAAATAATACAAAATTAAGTGACAAAGCAGAGTAAGGGAAGTTACTTGTCACTTCATTCAGGTGGAACAACAAACAGAAGACCAAGGGAGATAACTGTGTTTATGGTTTTTAAAGTCCTACTGCATCGAGCAGAAAGGCAACTTTAATGCTCTACTATTCTTTAATACCCTGATGAGGATGGTTTTGGGGAAATAGATCCATAAAATAGAGAATGATGGTAAAGTCATTAGTTCTCTTCAAATGTTGTGGGTACTCATTAGAAAATTAATGTTTCCATGAGACTTTTCTAATGAGTACCAATAACATAGGATTTAGTGTAGAAAATTTTATCAATATTTTCAATTTTGAAATCAAAATCACTCCCTCTAAGTAGACCCAATGATCAAACCAGCTACCCTTGTATGCTATCGACTAAGCTACAGATTTAACCCTTTACTCCACAGATACTCATTTCTACACATTGCTTGTAGCAGCCTTTGGAAAACATTGTGGCAAAAGGTGAAATTGCTCGTGACGAGCAATTTCACCTTTTGTCACAATGTTTTCTATGCTATCAAAAGGTGTCATTTACACGTAAGAAACAGCTTCATCCTTGCTTTTATTTATGCTCAATTATGAATGCCATAGGAATGCCTTATGGGGTAAAGGGTTAAAGAAATTGGGGGTGCTTTCTGAAAATGTCAACCAAATGGAATCACAACTACTCTTATCGAAAATTTCGAAGTAGTTATGAGTCTCATTTATGTTCACTGTGAAAGAATTATTTTTCAAATTAAATGGGACAATGTCCCAGCATCTCTACCTTAATGGAACATTGCTTATTGGTAGATTGATTTGTACGCCCACTTTCAACGTTAATTCAGTGGCAAGTCCTAAGACCCTCCCATGAATAAACCAGCTCTTCCATTGAACTCTAACCTGGAACTTCCAGAGTTCAATTCCTACACTTAACCAATAAGCCAAATAGGATCTAAAATCACATATCACACCTTTATCACACAATACTGAGTTATAATGACATTGATTGATGGAGGAAACTTTTAAAAACATTATGGATAAAGGGGAAAATGCTGGTAACAAGCATTTCTCTTTTTCCAAAAACATTTTCATAAACAAATTTCGCCATCTTAGACACACTTGTCGCTTTCAAGTGCTTTCAATTTGGACATATCTAAAATTGTGTTGTATTTAAATAATTTGTAAAAAGTTATGCTTGTCTAATAAGATCCAAGAACAAGAATAACTTACTTTTAACACAGCTCAAATCTTTAAGTTAGTGCTGAGGGCCAAATTCAAACCGTTCTCTGAAGGTCAGCCAAAGCAGGTGTCTGCAAAAGAAAACATCACATACTTATGACATAATTATTATCATAATATCAATATATCAATATACCTTTATTCAAGTATTTAGGCCTCTGGCCCATATACACTTGCATAATATACAACAATTTTGTACAATGAGTGACATATTTACAACAATTTATAAGCTCCTGCAAATAACAACTCTTGAGAAAATTATAATATACGTTTGTAAGACATCTTCAGCTTATAAATGAAAAAAAGGAAAGAGAAAATATGATACCTAATGACAATGTTCTTAAACCAATTAACATGCGAACAAAAAAAAAGATAGCTGAAGACCTTAAAGAAAAAAATTGTGACAGAAGATCCTAATACAACTAAACGTTAACATTTAAAAAAAAATTCTCGATGTCTTCTCACAAGTTTGCTAGTTATCTTAATGTTTCAGTTAGTTGACAATTTTGAAAATATTGTGACAGAAGTGTGTTATTCATTGAAAAGATAAAAGAAAAGAACTATCAAAACTATGTTTGTCTTAAACCTTTTGGAAGCATTATGACAAAAAATACATTCTTAACCTCTATTCTGCCAAATTACTCAAATAAAACTTTCAAAGTTATGTTATTGAGAGGAATATCCTCCCTATGGGACAGTGTAGATCCGAGATCAGACCATACTTTTTGTGCAGTTTGATCCTGATCCACACAGCCCATCAACTGTCATCGAGTAGCGCTTAGCAGCCTAGAGGTTAAACGATTGGCAAAGAATCAAAGTACAAGTACATGTGACAATGCTGCCAGAATATAACAGTGTTTATTCTGCAGTTTGTGGATTAAGAGAAAAGGGATAAACATCATGTCTAAATCGACAAAAACTCTGTACAAACCTCATTTATATACACAACATTACAACTGGTATTTAAAACAAGTATATGAAAAAAAACTGAAGAGACAAAAATTAGTGAAAAAAAAAATCACTTTATATAAATGTTGGCATAAAAAATATTACAGCTATCCTTTATGCTCTTTTAGAGCAAAGCTTATAAAAACATTGTGATTTTCATGCCCATTTACAGGAAATCTTTTGAAAACATTGTGTCAGATGGTCACCTACTAAGGTTGATATTTTAATGTTCTGGTAGAGTTAAGCTCTCAAAAAATGCGACTTGTCATACTTTCTTGGAGGAAGACCACTAATAAATTTCGACTGTCCATGTACCTCTGAATGAATTCCCTTGAAAACATTGCGATAAAAGGTGATGTGACAACTACATGTTTATGCTCGTTTAGAGCAAAACTGATGTTAATGCTGCGAATTTTCGTTATTTAGAGTGAAACTTATGAAAACATTATGGCAAAAGGTTGCATTACATACAAAGATTGATATGAGATAAACTCATAATATCAACATATTTTAAAGGAGAAAAAAACGATATTTACAATGCTTACGAGCACACCCTTATTTTATTTAACTCATTACCAAACAACAATATCCTATATCCGTCCAATTGAATGCATTTGCAGACGACAGAATAAGGTGACTGAAAATTTAAAATTCAACCTGTGACGGATAGAAAACATTGTTGGAAAAGGAGAAAACGCCGGTTACCGGCATTTTCTCCCCTTCACACAATGCCCACCAGAGGCTTCTCTCTCAGGGTCGTCAAAAGTAGGGATTGTGTGATAATGCATTAATACTGCTTTTATACTCCTTAAATTAAGCTAATCTTTCAAATACAGAGAGAAAACAAACAACAATTAACAAAATACATAGATGGTTGGTTATATAATGATTATGTTCAGTTTCAGTTCAAAATACTTTATTTGGCTTAAATCTTCAGATCAAAAGATATATGAGCAATTAAAAATTTATAATATTTCATTGTAACAGCGAGAAGTTTCTTTTCGACATTATATAAACACAAAATTACTGATTCTCTAGAAGGGCTTTTCTCAAGTTGAAAGCATCAACAAGAAACTTCGATACTTTTAAAACTGTACCCCTGTCTTTAAGTTCTAAAATTCTGTGAAAGTTATTTCTATTTTTATTGCAAAGCCAGTTTTTATTGAAATAAAGTAGTCTTAGATTTTCGTATTCCATACACTCGAAAAAGAAATGAAATTCATCCTCAATTATGTTTACATTTTTTTGTTTACATAAAGGACATATTCGTAATTGTCTGTCTATCCCTAAATGTCTCCCCTTTTCGATCATCAGATCATGATTTGAACATCTAAAATTAGAAAGCATTTTCTTATACACATATGATATATCTAGACTTAAGTAGTATTCGGGTGCTAAATTTGATTTAAAGTATTTATAGTGATGAGCTTTTGGTGTACTGTCAATATCAGAAAACCATTTCTGGGTAAAAATATCCTTTATTCTCTGACAAAATAGTCTTAGAAATACGTTTTCGTTACCAACTTCTTGGGCAACCCATGCGTAGCCAAAACCGTAACGAAATAAAAGATCTTTAATATTTGTTGCCCAAGTATGTCTACCTGTTGTATCAAGCCGTCTTAACATCTCATAGCACTGTTTTGGGTATCTGTTAGTATCCATACGCAATAATTTCAACCAATATTTCATACAAAGTTTCATGTAAGTTAGGCTAATTGGCAGTCTTCCACATTCACCTAATGCCATGGCGTCACATGTTTTATGAGCTAGGTTGCCGACAATTTTACAATACTTAATGTGAACCCTTTCAATTTTATCTATGTACTTGTAACCCCAAATTTGACTACCATAACAAAGAATAGGTTTGACTGCAGAATCAAATATTTTGAACATATCCACAGGTTCGAGAAAGCCAAAATTCCTACGTATTCGGCACATAATACCAATGGCTTTAAATGCCTGTCGTGAAAGCATATCAATAGTTGTATTCCAGGATAAATTGGAAGTGAGATAAAGTCCTAGATATTTGTATACAGGTACTATTTCAATTTCTTTGTTATTACAAAACCATTTTTCAGATTGTTTGATGATGCCTCCATTTCTAAAGACCACAATTTTTGTTTTTCCTGCATTAATATTCAGACCAACGGAACGGGAAAATTCAGAGATATAATCAATCTGTCTCTGCAACTGTATAATTGTGTCCGAAAAACTAGATACGTCGTCTGCAAACAGCAGGCAGTTTAATTCTCTAATTGCATTACTTACAAAAATACCCCTCCCACTACTTTGGTTAACATAATCTATTAAATCATTGATGAAAATGGAAAATATTTGAGGACTTACAACACAACCCTGACGTGTTCCGACCGTGCATCTAAAGTATTCTGTTAAAGTATCGTCTACTTTCACGCAAGATTTTAACTGTCCATACAACGATTGAAATGTAGAGAGAAACTTTCCACTGACACCCTTTCTTCGTAGCGCGTCCCATAATTTGTCATGTCTAATGCTGTCAAATGCTTTTTCAAAATCGATAAATATACAATAAAATCTGCCTCTTCTTTTCGAAAGATATTTCTGTGTCAGTGACATTAACACAAAAATATTATCTATAGTTGAAAAATCTTTTCGGAATCCACTTTGTGCTTGATCAATAGTACAATTTTCATTACACCAGTTCGTCAATCTTTTAGTAAGGACACTCATGAATACTTTAGAGATACAATTTAATAGTGAGATTCCACGATAATTATTTGGATCTTCGAAACTCCCCTTTTTATGAATCGGCGTAATTATACTTTTACACCATTCCTCTGGTATATTTGAAGAATCAAAAATTTCATTGAATAGTTTATTCAAGAAAGGAAGAATTTCGTGTAAAACATATTTATACAACTCTGCACAAATGCCGTCTGGTCCGGGAGATTTATTATCCTTTAGAGATCGAATATTTCGAATTATCTCATCGTTTGTAATACTTTTATACAGATCGTCACAACTATGCGCAGGAATAAAATTAAGATTTAACGAGATATTATCTATCGCTGCGTGACTATTTTCTTTGTTAAGAAGGTCTTTAAAATATTTATACCAAGTTTCATGTTCAATATAATTTTTACTCTGGTTTTTTTCCACTGATGAATTTAAGAGTGACCAAAACATTTTAGGATCCGTTCTACTATTGATAAGTTTAAGGCGTTTTTGTTTCTTTTCTTTAGACTTCCAGGGTTAGCTTTGGGTCTAAAAAAGTTGTCGCCAGCTCTTTCGCCAAATGAAAAAAGTTGGGGCCAATCTGGGGACAGTTGGGGCCAAATTTTCAGGAGTTGGGGCTAGATGAGTATCATAATGCAGCATGCTGGATTTTAGACTGGTCGGAATTGTAAGGAGTTGCAGTCCATTCATAATGTATAATGTATGTTAACAGGTAGATAACTTTGCTAGAAAATGAGAATTATCTATGAAAAAGAAAAATTAACACTTTCTCAGGGTCATATGAACAAGGTTTTTCAAATTTTTTTTTTTTTGCGTGTTTGATAATTGATTCTTTCTTCATGACAGAGCAGCAAGTGGTGAACGAGTTTGTTTACTGACATTGTAGACACATTTTACATAGCATAACTTTTTTTGCAAGCATCGTATTTGAGAAAGCTAGAAAATTCAGGGTCAGAAAGCCAATAGTTCTTAAATAATCGTTTTGCAACTTTCGAAGGCGTGCCTAGTTGGCTACATTCACTTTCATTATGGGAGGCATCGGCTTTACTTTTTCTCACAGACATTAACGCAGCGATCCATTTTTTACATAGAAAGAAAGAGCTAAAAAGTTACCTATTTATAACCTATCAAATTGACAGCATTTGCAGCAGGCAAATACCGGTAGATAACCGCTCAAAGTCTGTAACTAATGTTTAAAGATACGTGTATATAAAAAAATATATAGTCTGTTAAGTGTAGAAAAGCTTACTTCCAGCATTTTCTCATATTGCCACGATGTTTTCAACTTTCTATTGATAAGTTAGACCTAGTTTCAGAGTGCAAGAGACATCGAAAATACAGCTGTCTGATTAGCGTTTGTCTTTGATTAATATCGGATAAATCGTATATAAAACCATCATTCAACAACTAAATCTAACACCTGATTTACTTTCAAAGCCTTGTAGATTTGCGGTTCGCAGCCCAATCAAGGAAATACTATAAAATCAACAGAATACTTAGATCTATCTAGAATCAAAGACATTAACTTTTTTTTACATTTTATCTTCTAGTTAGTGTCATAGAATATATTCGATTTCATCCAGACGCTGTTGCAGTGAGCTACCATTTTGAAGTTGAATCATGTGACTTCGCTAAATTCGCCGAAAGCCTTGTAACGTGATACTACGTTGGCGCCAAATTAGTCACATGATTTGAAAATATTACCACATGATCTAAATGATCTAAGTACGTCATCATATCTGTTCGTTTGGAAAACTGCGAGTAGAGTCTAATAACTAATTAGGAGTAAATGGTTATAAGCAAGTAGGTACCGATTCCACGATTTTTAAAACTGGGATATTTCAATCCATTTAAAACTTTGGAAATAAAAGTTGACGAAGATTGACCGATATCCGGGGTAGTACTTTCAGTTTCATATAGGTAGTTACTAAATTTAGCAAACCGTGTTTCAAAAATAGAGGTCCGACAAACACCGATAGGCGGCGCTGATATTTGTCAATAGTATGGGATTATCCCATGGTGTTGTAAAGTTAATTAACAATGACTTGTCAATCAGACTCTCGGTATGTTGTAAACTAATTAAAGTCGCTGATTGGGCACTAACTGTAAATCGGGTACGGCACACGCTGATATGGTAGATTACACACAAGACGCTTTGTAAATATACGCGAGGCGACTTCCCGATTTTTTTCAGTCGACTTCACTTCGCTTTTCTTGGCGAAATGAGCGAAGTTTTTTTAAATCCGGCGACTTCTTCGCCCACTCGACCGAGGCTATAACTCGCTTAGCTCGCAAACGCTTACGACAATGAATTTCAAAAGAATTTCTTTTTGGGGCCAGCTTGTAAAAAGTTGTCGCCACGCATTTTCGCCAAATGAAAAAATCTTGCGCCAAATTTTAATTTTTGTCGCAAATGGCGACAATGGCGATCGGCAGCGCGAACCCTGACTTCTTTTGTTTGCATATTGCCTTAAACTTATTTCTATGAATTTTATACAACGATAGATCTAACATGCTATTAGTACATCTAAATTTCCGTAAATATCCTCTTTTCTTTTTTTGTAGCTTCGAACACTCGTTATCCCACCAATTTTGATTGAAAGTTTTATGACTTTTCGGTTTATATAGCATTTTACCGGCTGCTTCCTGAATAATATGATTGAAGTCTTTTAAAAGCGGTATAGTTTGTTGACTTGAATTTTCGGACAACTTTTCGTTAAAAGTCGCCATAGAAGCTGTGAACTTGTGGTAAAAATCGTCTTTGACTCTATCATTCCATTTAAACCTTACATATTTTGTGCCGTCTGCTTTACTTTGTGATTGATTTAAATGACTGTCTTTTTTACTCTTGAATAGAAAAGTACAGTGTAATGGAAAATGGTCGGACAAGTCATTTTCTAGGACACGAAAATCTGAAACGTATGAAAATATTTCTGAAGAACAAATTATATAATCGACTACGCTTGCGCCATTATTAGCTATACAAGTAAAATTTCCGTCGGTATCCCCAACAAGACGTCCATTTAACGTATGAACATTGAAAGAACAACACAAATTAAGTAAAGAGATACCAAAGCGGTTATAACTTCTGTCCTTTGACTTTCGAGGAATATTAAAATAATCAGTTTGATATGACAAGTCATTTCCAAATACATTATGTGAGATTGTCATCCAGAATAAAATCTTGATAATCTTTTATTCGTGCATTCAGATCGCCAGCTAACACTAGACTTACATCGGGATATTCTGATGTGATGATACTGAAATAATCATATAGCAGCTCTATACCATTATCATTTTGATCTTGGTATACAACTGAATACTCTGGTGAAACGTAAGCAAACACCAATATAATATCCTTATACAGTACATCAATACTTGACAATTTAAAATATAATACAATGCAGTTCTTAAAATTGTTGAAAATGTGTTTAACTTTACCGGAATCTGTAAGTACTTTTCTAACAAATACGCTAACTCCACCGGAGCCTCGTCTTGCAGAGAATTTCTTGTGCCTCATATAGTCAAAATTTGTGAAATCTGGGAGCATATTGTCGAACTGATTTGCAATATAACCCCAGGTTTCACAAAAACCGATAATATCGTACTCAGAGCAATATGTTTTAAATTTTTGGTCATCCAAGTATTTTGCCAAGCCTTCAATGTTCCACGAACATATATTGAATTTAATACACTGTTCTTCCGCTAAAGGTTCATCGGTGCAATCAATAGTGCTTGTCTATTTAAAGGTAGACATCATTTACTCCTTTTCCCACAATTTTTTCAAGCAGCTTTTTTTCTGAGAGTTATCAAAAAGTAGGACTGTATGAAAAAGGGTCAACCCATTACCACACAATCCCTACTTTTGATGACACTGAGGAAGAAGCCTTTAGAAAACATTGTGGGAAAAGGAGAAAATGCTGTTAACCAGCATTGTCTCCTTTTCCCACAATGTTTTCTACTCTTCACAAAGCAAATTTCAAATTTTCAGTCCCTTTTATTTTGTCATCTGCAAATGTTTCCGATTTGGACAAACCTTAAATGTTGTCATTTGGTAATGAGTTAAAAACAATGGAATTTCACATTGCAGAGAATGATGATGCTACTTTTGTAGCCGAGAGCTGCTTAAATTTTTGTAATCTATATCTTTCATTCCTATCAATCATTCATTTGTGAAAATAATATCCCCATTCCACTAGGCAGCGATATATACAGCACTCTCACAGAATGCCATAGATCCCCATACACAGCGCAAAGAATGCTAACAAATCTTCAACAGATCTCCAAGATCGCCATCAGTCTTCTCCCTTGCACAAAGATCCATGGCAATCTGTTCAGAATGCCATCACATCACTACTTAATTGCTTAATGCAACTTGAATGTAAACATCATAACTGGATCGCTCAAGAGTGCAAAATGTTTGCCAGTATGTCGGTCATCGTGCTCCTATGTGATCTGATAGTGACTGCTAGAGATGCAGTGGCACTCTATTGGGATCAAGTAGTGATATGATAGCGCTCTGATACAATCAAGTGGCGATATGATGGCGCTCTCTTATGATCAAGTGGTGATATGATAGCGCTCCGATCGCGCTCTTGGGGAATTATATAAATGAGTGTCTATCTCGGCCATCATCATTTCAGGGCATTGGTAAAATGCTGGGCTATCAATCATGAGGCCCAAGGTTCGATACCCGGCCAAACTAAGACCTTTCCAGACACCTTGTTTTTCCCATCCAACTAGAGATGAACTGGCTTAAAACCCAGAGGAAGCCTCGCATGCATTGGTGCTTTAAACCTGGCAGTCTAAGGAACGAAGGGGTTCTATTCAAAGACGAGATTTTGGCATGTACCAGAATTTCCTTGTATCCGATCCTTTCTCTCGAACGATCTATACCATGTAAATGCCTTGAGCACTTAGGGACCTTAATCATACAAAGTCATCAATTCGCATTTGGAAACCACCAGGTGTAGGTAGAATTCATTCTTTGGTCAAAAGTTTTAACTACAGCATGGTCTAGTCGCTAATGGAGCGAAAGCAAGTCGTGTAAGGTCGCAACTCCTAATGAGGCAACGATAGTGACCATATAGTTCAATCGCTATTGAATCTCAATGGTCGTTACTTGATCGCCTGAGGAGCATCATCTGTTTGTTATCTGAGTGGGTGGGTCCTCATTATCACCAATCCGGCAGCGATCTGAGGTGATCTACGGTGCTCTGTATGAGCGCAAATAGTGCTATAGATCGCGGCCTAGTGGAATGGGGATATAAACTCTTTAGCCTCTTACAATGGTCATGTGATAAAGAATTTTGTGTGCCATGCTCCTAACCGAGTCTCCAGGAAAGCATAGATAGATGCACTTTTTTTTTCCCATGTTGCCCACTCTGCAGAGGCCTGTGATAAAATGTAGGATTTGTAACCTGTGGAACAAGGCTACAGCCTCTTTAAAATCATTAAGTTTTTTTCTGAAAAAGAAGAAAATGACATGTCAGTGCTCTAGCCTAGTAATGGTGAAACCCTGTATAAGTATTTTCTTCAGTTCATCATGAGAAAAGAATGACAGTGGGAGGGAGGGTCGGACAAAGACAAATGAAACCCAAACTATAACATCTGAGAGAGTACAACACAAGTACGAAGAATCAAGGCAGGGATGTAAAATTCCACTTTTCCTCTCGTATTGACGAGTAACATTTGGCTTTGGGCGAGCAGAAAAAATGCTAAGCTCATCCTGTCCGACGAGTACATTTTAAAACTTCTGAATCATAAAATTGAAATTGCAGTTTAATTCATGGAGAACGCAAGTGAAAATAAAACTGAAATTCGAGAGCGTCTCTTCGATCACGATACAGGATGTTCATGTTTATTACACACGCACATCTGTTGAGTGCTTGATTGGTTTTCTGTTCACAGCGTCAGTTAGAGTAGTGTTCCTTAGTGGTAGGCAGATGACAGACTATAGTCGAAAGTCAGTTGGTTTTGGCTTCCGACACCGATATAATTGATTGAGAAATCCCGGAATCAATTGTAATCAGTTCCTGAACTCGCTTGGTGCCTAAACTTGAATTCTTGGTTTTGTGACTATGATTAATCACAATCTTCAATTAAACATAGTGGATGACAAACATGAAAATTGGGCGGAAAAATGAGAACTTTTTGTCCAATGACGTCTTGACAAAACTTGACAACTCGGATCGCTTCTCATTTTATCCCTGTGTCCGGGTTTTGGCACTTGGAAATTTGAAATTACCAGTCTTTGAAAATGAAAAATATCTGCCTAAATGTCAATATAACACATGAAATTATCGTCTAGAGCTTCATATAACCTAGCTTGCATGCATCCGGCAGAAATATGGGCTAAACACGATCAGTATAATATGTGAAGGACAGGCGCGTGATAGTGAAGGTGGCGAGTCATTCATGACAGAGTAATAGATCTATAGCAGACGGGGCGGGGGAAAGAAGGTGGTGTCATCTGCAAATGCTTCAAATATGTCCGATTCTTTTTTAACTCTTTTGGAAATTAAAATATATGGATAAAAAATGAATGGTATTGAATAAAGCAGAAAATTTAATTGTAATACAGTGGAGCTCCGTTTTAACGCTGTCGGTGGGAGCCATGGTTGTCAACAGCGTTATATCCGGGGTTACGTTTATAACGCTGATTTCCCCCCACACACACACACACACACTACCCGCAGCCCATCCGCCAATCATTGCCAGACTACAGAACTATGGCTTATTAATTACAGTTTATCGCAAATTTATTCTGACAAAAATGAAATAGCAATGTTCCAAATACTAAAACTAAGACAAGCCTATTTACGTTTAAACATTATTTATAGGACATTGAACAATTTAGATTCTTTGCTACGTAACGCCTGAACTATTCCCAGTTAGTTTCTGTCATCAAATAACGTTACAACTACGTAAAAGAGCTTATTTTACCTTTAGGACCGTTTCTTTTAGAATTATTCAGCCGCTGTTTTGCTAAATTACTGCAAGATTCATTCCAAAATTAAATTAAACGGTATCGTTTTGGATTGCAGACGGTGCCTCCACCAAGTTTTTTTTAATCATGCTGACGATTGCATAACGAACCCTAATCGGCTTTCATAATCAAACGAGATAAGACCCCCGTACATGTTGAAAGTCACAGGGGAATTTAACCTACTATCCGAAAGAAATCACATCAGTCGTTTATCCACACAATGTTTGTAGTAAAGTTTGCATTAGTGGTACATGTATGACGTAACACACCAATAATGCAAAGCGAAAGGGTTGTAAGTGCAAGTGTTTGTCCTACACACTTAAACCGTTTCGCCTGAAAAATTTACACCTGGCTATGGGCTGACCTCCATTCAAAACTATGCAATCACGCAATAAGCCAGTATCTCTGTTGCTTTATATTTTCTGATACAACCCTTCTGCGTATCGTAATGATAATTGCAAGAGTACCCCAGTCGTGTCACGTGCACGTTGTGTAGTCGGTAGAAAGAGAGTCATTCGGCTATTTTCTGATATCGCCGTTACGATCTACATGCAGACAGACATATTGACGTAAAGTTTGTATAATGCAAGATTGTTTGCAAAGACAATTATGGGACGAGGCCTTTTGTTACCTACTGTGCGTGTATTTGTCAAAGTAATTGTGCAAAGCCATAGGTGATAAATGTAATCAACAAGGTAAAGGTGTGAAAAATTGTCACGTTATGTGTAAGGTATCGATTTTTTTTTGACCGAGAGGTTTTTTTTTTTACATCGAAGATTCTTGTGAGAGCAACAGTGGATTCGGATCAGACTCGAAAATGGTCAACCCCCGAAATTTTGGGAGCCAAAGGACACCCGCTTTATAACGGAATCAGCGCTATAGCGCACTTCGTTGTAACGGGGTTCCACTTTATAAATTATGGTGATTTTGCCATGACAAAAGAGTAAAGTGTACTTTCCTTGCCCAGAAATGATTTCCGACACTTTCTTTGTCTATTAATGTGCCGGAATTAAGTCATTGCTTTGTGCATCTCTTTGAAAGAAAGAAAACACCAGTAAGGGTCACACATCTTTGAGAAAAGGGCATAATTATATGCAAATAAAAATGGTAATTCAAGTCGGCAAGTTCCAACGAGTAATAATCTCATAAGGACTAGTAACTTTTCCTACCGAGTCGTCCTACAGGACAAGTAGACAAAGGAAATTTTTTACATCCCTGTAAGGCCAAAGCTCGATAAATAAAAAATAGATTTGAAAATAGACAAGAGTTAAGAAAGTTATGAAAATCACTTTGTCAAAATTGGTAATGTTGTAGTTAACTCACGACCAGATGCCTGGCTAGCTGAGTTGGTAGAGCTGTGGTATTTGTGTTCCAAGGTTGTGGGTTCTAGTCCCATGTCGGGCCCATTTTTCTCCCTTGATTTACTTCATTTGCAACAAGTTCAATCGGTGAACACAGGATAGCAGCACCAATAGTCCATGGGGACTAAAGGGGGAGTTAGGTTACTCCAAAAAAATCAGAAGGGGGATGGACTCATCACCAAATGCTCTGCTAGCTCAGTTGGTAGAGCTGCAGTGCTAGTGTTTCAGGTGTCATGGGTCCGAGTCCCATGTCGGGCAAACTTTTCTCCCTTGATTTACACCAAAAAGAAAACAGTTATTCATAGTTCAAAACTGGGCTGTTTTAAGACCCATAATATGGGTTGTTTCTGTAAAGTGGATCGTTTTAGACCAGGCCATTTTTTAACTGGGCCATTTCGATAATATCACATGTAACCCTTGCCAGCACCGCTAGAAATAAGGTTAAATACTTGATACCTGACGAAAATTCCAAAGAAATTTTTCTTCGGGACAACAGAGTTGGGCGAGTGAGACACTTAGACCCCAGACCATTTAGACCCCTTAAAATTTTAGATTTGGGCTGACATCTGACAAATGTTTTGATTTCTGTTGAAGTTGGTCAACAGTTATTTACATTGAAAAGTACAAATTTGCACGAACATGATTTAGATATTTGCAACAGGGGATTTTCTTCCTTTCCCGTGGGGCCGAATTTCTGCCCCATTCCCAATTGCGAAAAGTTTATTTTTTTCCCAATTCCATAAAATAAAATTCCAAATTTGACGCTAGAAAAAGAAAATAGTCTGATGTATCAGCCAGGGTTTTACCCAACACACAAATTTGCGGGCACCGTCCACAGTTCAAGCAGGAAATCGACAGACATCATACTGTAGGTATGAAAATATTTGGGGGCAAATTAACTATAGACTGCGTCCGTAAAATTTCAACCAATGCATGCGTTGACTGGATTATCTGGCTGTATCAGTTCTTGCTTTACACATACAAAACACAGACGACAGTGAATTTCTCGGCAACTGCCTCGCATATATTGCAGCAAAGTGGAGTTTCGTGAGGCAAAAAAGAAGAACCCAGCTCCAAAATTGAGAGTCCTGAATTAGGAATAAGTTATTGAAAAATAACCGGCCCAATCTAGAGTAAGACCACAAGATTTTTTTCCTCTCTCAAATTTCGATTGGTTGTCTTAAGCAGTTCGTAGAAGCAGGTCAGCTAACAGGTCAGCTGGGGGGGTCTTACAGCTTAGACACTTGAACTAGCATGAAAGACAAAAGAGAGCAAATCCACCCAAAAAGAAAGAAGTTTGAAAAAAAGAAGCAGTATTGATTCAGTAGTACATTTAATTCCTGAATAAGTTTATTGTAAGATTAATTGTGTTCCAAACTTTATATTTTTTTATATTTTGTCAATATTATTTTCCAAATTTTGAGATTTTGTCGATTTTTTCCCCAATTTGGCCAGGGGCCTTTTCCCAAAATGTGTGGATAAAGCCCTGTGCAAACATTAGTCTTTTTGTAACAGTTAGCCTGATCATTTATCTAACGATCCATGCCCATTTTATTAGCTGTCATTTGAAATTCTGTCGCATAGAGCTGTTTGAAAAGATGCGGGTAAAATTGTAATTACTTCAGATGTGTTTAATGAGGGCTGATACAAAGGTATGTGCGAAGACCAGTAACAAAAATAGCATCGGATCAGACACCTTCAGACTGAAGGTACTCATTACCAAACGACAATATTTTAGGCTCAAGTGTCCAAATTGTCCAAAGCATTTGCAGATGACAAAATAGAAGTGACTGAAAATTTAAAATTTGTTTTGTGAATATTGGAAAACATTGTGGGAAAAGGAAAAAAATGCTGGTTACCAGTATTTTCTCCTTTTCCCACAATGTTTTCTAAAGGCTTCTTCCTCAAAGTCGTCAAAAGTAGGGATTGTGTGGTAATGGGTTAATATCTTTTCTAGTTGTTTCATGACTGAAAAGTTCTCTTTTAACCCTTGACTACACAATCCCAACCTTAAATGACCCTGTGGAAGAAGGCTTTCAAAAACACTGTGAGAAAAGGAGAAAATGCTAGTAGCCAGCATGTTCTCCTTTTTTCCAAAGTTTTTTTCCCTTTTAGAGGCAAATTTTAACTCATTACCCAACGACAATATTTTAGGCTTGTCCAAATCGAAAGCAATTGCAGACCACAAAATAAAACTGACTGAAAACTTGAAATTTGTTTTATGGAGGGTAGAAAACACTGTGGGAAAAGGAGAAAATGTTGGTTACCAGCATTTTCTCTTTTTCACACAATGTTTTCTAAAGGCTTCTTTCTCAGGGGCATCAAAAGTAGGGATTGTGTGGTAATGGGTTAAGGGGTCTAAATGATCAGGGGTCTAAGTGTCTGACATCCCACAGTTGGTGCCCCCATCACACGTTCTGCTAGCCATTTTAATCATGTTTAGCATAGTACTTTTAAGCCTGTAGCGTCAAAAGTTACCTTGAAAATTCAGAGTACCTGATAGAGTGATAACGTTGAGACATTGTGGCTTTCTGGAGAGGTGCAAATGAAGTGAATAAAAAATCAACCCTACAGTAGATTCTAGGCTAGAAGCTTGACTAAAAGAAAGTTTGTTGTTCTTTCTAATTGTAAATGGTATGAAAATCTTTGACATCCATCTTTAATACAATTAAACGTTCTTACGTGTGCCCTCCGGCCTAGATTATTCACTGAAACAGCGATTTTACCTGTCAAGTTGAATAATTAATGTAAGTATTCTTGGCTTCCGGTGAAGTAACATTAGCTGGTTACCGCTTTGATCAACATACACTACTTACGCATTGAAAGCTTGGAAACCAATCAAAATCTCGGGAATTTTCTCGAGCAACCGTAATTTCAGCAAAAGTAAAATGGATCTTGAAATTTTATTTAGAAGTTTATATAAGTGAAAGCACTTTGAACTGATGTGTTAAAAATGAAAACACATAAGTAATATATTAAAAGTTTTCTTTAGAGAAAGAAAAGTGTAAAGTAAAGTATGCGTTGTCTACGCATGCCACAGTCTTCGAAGATCCAAGCAGAGTTGTCGTTCGTTACTCTCAAAATGTAAAAATGAATGATCCTTGGTGCAAGAGAGTTCTGTCTGCTTTGACGCATCACCTATCCCCGAATACTTGGGAAAAATAGGGCTTACTCGAGCTATTACCCAAGCCTGTAGGGACTGTTTTAATAAATTGCCTACACATAGCTAGGTTACATGTTAGCTGATCATAGACCTCTAAATAAATTGAGGAGAAATGAGACCTGCTTTAATAGCAACAGACTTCTCTAAACTGGTGATCATAGTTGAGTGAATTGCACGAGGTGGCGTTTTATTGGGTAAACCTTCTTTTTTTTTGTTTTAAATTCAATGTAATGGTTGTCGCGTAGGAAAGTGGTTCGGTTCTGTACCCAGGATGCCCATATCAAATAGATGAGTATTTATAGAATGCCATCTAGCGGGAGATAATGGGGTGGCGTTTTATTGAATAAACGTATATTTTAGTTTGAAATTCAAAGTATCGGTTGTGTAGAAAAGTAGTCTAATTCTGTACCCGGAATGCCCAAATTAGATACACACTTATTTGTAGAATGCCTATCTAGCTCAGTTGGTAGCGCGTAGGACTCGTGATCATGGGGGGTTGGTTCGATCCCGTCGGCTGGATATCTAAAAGTCTTTCGGATGAGACGTTAAACCAAGGTCCCGTGTGACGGTGCTATACACCGAGCACGCTAAAGAACCAGGTAAACTTAGGATGGCTTTCAACCTGTATCTGCACTATCCTCCACAACAATACCAACAGCCTTCAGGGGGCGTCGCCCAAATGGGAAACCGGTGGCGACGATAAATAAACGCCAATTCAATCAATCAGCCAAACATTGCACAAACACGGTTTTACGGTTCTTTCAAAGAAAAACATTACAAAATAGGACAATGTAGACCCAACATCAGGCTGCACAAAAGTTGCAATCTGATCTTGTTCTACAATATCCACAAGAGTGCACATGTGGTTGAAGCAAGATCATGACAAATAGACAACTCCAAAATAAGATAATGCTCCAGAAACGTTTAACCCATCAGACGGTCAAATTAACAAACAGACGATTCAAGTAAGACGATAAAAGAGTGAAATATTACCATTTTGTAATGCTTGTTTTAGCCATAATATCTTGATTTAGCGTATCATCGGTTTGCTTCCAAAACCTCGTAACTACAGCTTGTTATAAGCTGTAGTTACGAGGTTTTGGAAGCAAACCGACGATATGCCATAGTATCTGAACACAGCACAAATATACTCTTGATCAGAGTGCACATTCTGTGCAGTCTGATCTTGATTTATATAGTGAAGGCAAAAGCAACAAAAGTTGTGCTTAGCGCTCTAGGGTTAAGGGATAATTGCGAGGGTTTCCCATAATCAGTTACAGTCACAGTTTTACCTCTTAACTCGATCCTTGCCAAACGACAAAATTTTAGACTGGTTTAAAATTGAAAGCATTTGCAGACGACAACATGAATGTGACTAAAGAATTGAAATTTGTTTTACGAAGAGAAGAAAACATGGTGGGAAAAGGAGAAAATGCTGGTTACCAGTTTTCAAAAGAATGTTTTCACAAGGCTTCTTTCACAAGTGTGTTAAAAGTGGGGACTGTATGATAAATTAAGGGTTAACAAGACAACAGAATTTTTTATTAATGTGAGCACTTAATGATAACTTAGAGGAGATTTTTTTTTTTATTATTGAATTAAGGATTTAGCATAGGCGCCGGATTTGTGACGGAAAGTCATTAATTTCATCGTGGGTCGACCATTTCAAAGGTCCATTATTCTGTTATTCTCGATGGAAATTTATTTATCTATATATTTTGGACAGCAGAAACTATAAACTTTGATTTTGGAATAAAATCCGCGATCTTTTCCACGAAATAAAGGATTTAGCATAGGGGCCAGATGTGTGCCATTCATGAGATATCTCGAAGGAAATACGAAAATCATTCCTATTTTTGATCGACAATATTTCAAAAAGTATTCCGGTGCTCATAATTTATTTCAGGGTAATACCTGTGCTTTAATTTGATACTAATTTCGGCAGAATCAAATGATGAATAAAAGATTGAGGTGGGGGGGGACCGTTGGGGCCGATAATTTTGTCATATTGTTCGAATAGGGGATAGGGTCAAAACGGCCCAATTCCGAAACAGCCCGGTCCAAAACGGTCCACTTTACCAAAACGGCCCACGAATATGGGTACCAAAACGGCCCACTTTTCAGATATGGTCAAAATAATAGTTTGAATTACATATTTATATCAATATAGCTTAGTTTTTACCCTAACTTTTTCCATTATTTTTATATAATTATACTAATAAATTTTTGCAGTTATGGTAAGCGTATGGGTTTGTGTAACAGTGAACAATTCTGTTATTTTGGTCAAGATTCTATATCAATAATCGTAGTCACAGTCGTACAATTCTAACACACGTTGGACTCTTTTTTTCTATCAATAGGCCTAATGTTACTGGGCATGTATTCAGGCGATCTCGGGTTCTCTGTTTCTATCCCCAATTTTATTAAGCTGGCAGAATCAGACACCCATCGTGAAAGAGAGAGAGAGAGAGGTATCCTTAGGTAAACTGGTCCTTGAACATACAGAAAATTGACATAAAGCGAAAAGTCTCGGTGCACTTCCGCCTGGGCGGAATCAACAAGCTGACCTGGGCAGATTCTTTTCGCAGAAGCATTAAGCGCCCTTTCCACAGAGTATCGCTGATCAATATTTAAAGCATAGTATTAGATATTAATAGTTACTTTTAGGTGTGCCGCTTAGAAGGCATACGAATGGTTGGTCGTTGATGATCATTATTATTAAATCATATTCACAAAAACGAGTCTCTTGATGACGATATCGAAGATGGTATCTATAATAATTATGGATCTTCTGCAAGATAGTTATGATAGATATCCTTTGCATTATACTGTCTGTCATCAAGCTCTTCATCTATATCACAGGAATTTGACATTCTATAACCAAAATAAATGATCAAATATGACAAAAAAATCTCCCCTGTAAAATCATAATGTAAACACAAGGAATGCAACGTCTCGATTGTCTCATTCACAATCCTAGAAATGCGCCCAACAGTCTCATAGGAATACGAAAGTTGCGCCTATATTTTTTTGCAAATCTTCTAAAACAAAAGAAAAGTGAAGTTAGGTATTCTCGTATTTTGTGAATATTATTATTGATTGCATGCGTTAGAATCTAATTTTAACATCGGTATTCGGGAATGTTACTCGATAATAGATTGAAAAAGTGCGACTTCATATCCGAGGTATTGTGATTGAATCATCGGGACTGAGCTATAAATTAAACTGCTCATCGCAGGAAGTCCTTATATCTATCACATAATGGTGGGGCGATGATCGACTATAGTCGAAAGTCAATTGGTTTTGGCTTCCGATTCCGATAATCGATTGAGAAAACCCGGAATCGATTGTAGTCGGTTCTTGAACTCGCTTGGTGCCTAAACTTGAATTCTTTGTTTTGTGATTATTATTAATCACAATCTTCGATTGAACAGTGGATAACAAACATCAAAATTGGCCGGAAAAATGATAAAGAAATTTGTGTCCATGGATTATTTGACAAAACTTGACAACTCGGCACGCTTCTCATTTGATCCCTGAGCCCGGGTTTTCAGACTTGGAAATTTGAAATGATCTGTCTTTGACAATGGAAAATATCTGACGCATGAAATTATCGTCTAGAGCTTCATAAAATCTACCTTGCGCGCATCCGGCAAAAAACTGGGCTAAATACGATCAGTATAAAATGCGAATGACACGCGGATGATAATGAGGTTGTCGAGTCATTTATGACAGAGTAACCAAAGGTGTTATTCCTCTTATCTAGTGTAAAGTGACAATTTTTGAATTTATTTGCTATTTACACTGACTGGATGGTAACAGGACGTTTCGCCCCCAAGACGTTTCCCCCCTGGTCGTTTCCCCCCTGGTCGTTTCGCCTCTATTTTTCACCCCTAGTCGTTTCGCCCCCGGACCCTAGTCGTTTCGCCCCCAAACCATTTCCTCCCCTAGTCGTTTCGCCCCCAAAATAATTTAAAGAGAGAAGCAGAGAGACAATGAGTTGAAATTTTCAACTCGATAGTGAGAATAATGGTTCAAAGATTCTTGAATGATAGTGTATATTAAGAATTATTACATTAGATCGAATTAAAATCATAAAGTAATCGAGGCCACATGTACATAGTACATAAGCTAACTAGCTTCTACAGAATCATAATTTAATGAAAAGAAGAAGAAAGTAAATATATATACATACATGTTTACCGATGTAAGTGTCCTTGATAGTCTTTTGATACAATCAACTGAAGTATTCAGGTTTTTCATCGATACCGTTAATCACCTTGTTTATTTGGTTGAGTTATTAATCACGCAATGTTTTTCGCGCAATGAATGTGACTAATGCTGAGGTGTGAAAACGCATGTTTTATGCAAAATTAAACTTCTTTAATTATATCTGCTAGATTTTTTTTTTTTACCCAAAAAGTAAAATGAAAAATCATGACAAGAAAAAACTATTTGAATATATATATACTGATATAACTGCCGTTGTATAGTTATGTAATAGAATCATCATTTCCAAAGGAAACGTAAATGTCGGTCAATAGTTTATACAGGTATATATAAAAAAGCCAATCCTAGATTAAGGTTAAAATTCAGAACAAAAAAAAAAAGGGAAAAGAATCATTTAGAACTGTATCTCCTTTTGTCACGATGCTGATCGTATAGCAGACAAAGATGATGCACCATATGACGCCGACCTGATCTCGGTCTTTACCTCGATCTCTTTCACCTTCTAGGTTATCTTTTAAAAGAATAATGACACCCAAAATTGTTTTCTGCTTGAAAGAGTCCAGCGTGTTGTTGGTCAAAAGGCTACCACGTGCCGTCATAATCCTATTAGGCCACTGATTATCAACTCGTTAATTACGTATTACGCAATCTTTGTCAGTTTGACTTTGCTACTGTGAAGTCGCTTAATTGATTACGTAATCCTTTGTCACATTGTGCATTACTTTCAATATTGTCTGCACCAATTTTTATCAAAAGATATAGATGCGTTTATATATATCTTTATGTAGAAATACAAATGTGTAAAGAGATTTCACTGTCTTGATTTATCATTTATATTTCTGAGGTTCATCGTAAAAAGGGTTGATATTATACAGAAAAGTTGTGAACTTCAATCCAGATTGCGTCCTTCTGTCCGTCTCTCCGTTCGTCCAAAGCCATTTCTCCACAACCCCTGGACTAGATTGGATGAAACTTCATATATGAAGGATCTTGCACCGATGTATTTTTCTCGGTTTTCCAATTTGACGCTGTGTCATGGAAAAATGGGCTTTCTTGTAAAAAAAGAAAAAAAAAATATCCAATTTCTGCTAACATTTCCGTCAGTTTTCGTCAAAATTCCATGAATCTTCGCATCCATATTGTTTATGAAAAGTTTCAACATGTGCCCCCCCCCTTTTTCTTAATCTATGTCAAACCATGTTACGGGAAAAGGGTGCTTAATGTCTGATAAGTTGTGTCCTTTATTGCCCTTAGTAAATTGAACATTGGCAAATGCTGTTTGGCAGACGGAACCAAACACAGGTAGCCTGTTTCACCCCCACCCTCCTCTCCTGTGACCAACTATTTACCGAAAGCCTTCACTTTCCTGTTCGGGGAGCACAATCCGTCTACGATGGCTTTGTTTTACTCTTTATTATTTCCATGTACAAATAACACAAAAAGGGGAGGTGTTTTGGTAAAATTCAATAACCGTTGATAGCCTGGTACTTGAAAGAAAGCAATTTAAAACAATGTGGAAAAAAGGTAAATGCTGGTTACCAGTTTTTACTCCTCTTTTCATTTAATTAGACTATTCAGAGACTAACATCACAATTTGAGCAGCTTGGCATCGTCCGATCAGGCAGGGATTCTATATACACAGGGATAAGAAACGCTTATCAACTTCCGGTTTTTCTCTGACTCGCCCCGAGGGAACAAGATCTGAAAACGGACGCCATCTTGAATTTTAACATAAAAAAGACAGACTTTCGAATCAACGTTTTGCCAAGTGTTCAAATAGTTTCTTCTTATGAGGTAAGTTGTAACATCTATTTTTCTTTTAACCACCACTTACATTGATCAATTTAGAAATTGTGTGTTTTATTTGTTCGTATTTTCGTTCAACACTAACTCACCTGATTACGCTTGCTGCCAAGCGTGAAACGGTTGATGAAGGAGATGGTGGTATTTTTTAGCCTAAAATCAGATAAAATACTTTCCAAGTAGAAACTTTTCAGTTGAAACTGCATAGAAAAATGAATCAACATTGGCTTCATGTCAACAATTCCTTGATTCTCGATCCCTACCTAGAGTAAAAGCCAGTTCAACTTTCTGTTATTTACACATTTATTTCAAGATGGCGGAAGGACGCGGCGAATATGACGAGACCTATATAGGTTAGTTATAACCATTTTAAACGAATTATCGAACCGGTCTTGTTGTTGTATTTGCATATTTGTATATTTGTAAAGAAAAACTATTTCTTTATGACCTGGGGCCAAAATTTCGTTGGTCTTCAGTTCTTTGATCGAATACAGCACAGGTAAAAAAGTCCCTTTTTCAGAAAAAATTCGTATCAAGATGGCCGTAGGATAGGGACACTGGGGTGATAGTTGTCATCATCCTGACCAAATTTTAGAAATTGAGGAAGCCTTCTTGTCTAGTTATTACCACAGTTTAAAAGGAAAAGTATTTCTCTGTGGCTGGATGTAAAAAAATACCATGATTTCCAATTATCAGATCTGTAACAGGGCGGTTGAAAAAGGGGTTATTTTAGTCAAATATTGCGCAATTCGTATCAAGATGGCGGAGGATAGCGAGACCGGAGTGATAGTTGTTCTCATGCTGTCCAAATTTGAGAAATTTAAGAAGTTCTTCTTGTGTAGTTGTTACCACAGTTGAAAAGGAAAAGTATTTCTCTATGGCTTAGTGTAAAAAATATCATGATTTCCAATTCCCGGATCGATTACAGGGCAGTTGAAAAAGGGGTTATGACAGTCAAATATTGCGCAAGTTGTAGTCGATGTTGTAAGATGTAAAATGTTTGTCAACAGATTTTTTAAGGATCCTTTTTTTTTACTGGTTATATATGATCCCTGGATCAGGGGGACTTCAAACTATCTTCTCATCTTTAATAATGAATTTATACAGTGAATTTACACAAATCTCTGAATAAAGCAATAATTGAAAGCTAGATTCCGTTCATGAGGGAAAAAGAATGTTGTTATATGAAATGAAAATATAGATCTATATAGCAGAAGGGTGATAATGAAGCTGGCGAGTCATTTATGACAGAGTAACAAAGGTGTTATTCCTCTTATCTAGTGTAAAGTGACAGATTTTTAAATTACTTGCTATTTAAACTGACACACTGATGTCAAATCATTTAGCAATACTTCTCCAAAAATAATTGTCACGAAAAAGTATATCGCCAAAAAAAGCGTGAAAACGCATGACACTACATTGAGCAGCGTGGCATCGTCCGATCAGGAGGACTTCAAACTATCTTCTCATCTTTGATAATGAATTTAAACAATGAATTTACTCAAATCTCCGAATAAAACAATAATTGGAAGCTAACTTTCCGGGTTCATGAGTGAAAAAAATGTTGTTTTATGAAATAACAAGAGATGTTTGTAAAACATGTATGCCCCCCTAATGGCATCCAATTCTAAATATAACATGTGATTATAAACTGTTAAGTTCAAAGCGTAAAAACCAACAAAAGGTAATTACTCAAAAATTATTAATGATAAATTAACAATTCTTGGGCACTGCACTTCCCATTTATGTGAACGATCAACTTACCTCACATACTTTTTGAGTTATGCTCCGTAAAAAATATAAGTACGAAAATCAACAAAGGGCAATAACTGCAAAAACATTATGGGCAGAGTTATGGATCTTGTGCAATACACTTCTCCTGAATAAAACCTATCCACATATGAAGTTTCAAGATGATACCTAAACTAGAAGGCCCTGAAGGGCCTGAATATGCTCTACTGGCAGAGAGTTTGCTTTTAAATAAAGCATACATAGGAATTCATTACGCAAAAAGGCAAAAAAATTGACATTTTCAACTCAAAATGGCTACTTTTCCATTACTGTTTGTTGAATTTTTTCAAACTCAACAGGGTTAAAAAGCAATTGATGGGATAAACAAGCTGAAAAATTCATAAAAATCTGATCACAAATAAATACTTTATCTTGTAAACAGGCAATGAAATTGTTCAATTTGAAATGGCTACTTTTCCCATACTGTTTGTCGGATTTTTTTCAAAATCAATAGGGTTCAAGCTATTGATGAGATAAACTGTGTAAGTTTCACGGAAATCTGACCAAAAATAAAGACTTTATTGTGTAAACAAGAAATGAAAGTTTTCAACTTGAAATGGCTACTTTTCCCATACTGTTTGCTGGAATTCTTTCAAAATCAATAGGGTTGAAGCTATTGATAAGGTAAACAAACTCTGCAAGTTTCAAGGAAATCTGACCAAAAATGAAGACTTAATCACGTAAACAAGAAATGGAAATTTTAAACTTGAAATGGCTACTTTTCCCATACTGTTTGTCCGATTTTTTTCAAAATCAATAGGGTTCAAGCTATTGATGAGATAAACAAACTGTAAGTTACACAGAAATCTGACCAAAAATGAAGACTTTATTGCGTAAACAAGAAATGAAAGTTTTCAACTTGAAATGGCTACTTTTCCCATACTGTTTGTAGGAATTTTTTCAAAATCAATAGGGTTGAAGCTATTGATAAGATAAACAAACTCTGCAAGTTTCATGGAATTCTGACCAAAACTACAGACTTTATCGCGTAAACAAGAAATGGAAATTCTGAACTTGAAATGGCTACTTTTCCCATACTGTTTGTCCGATTTTTTTCAAAATCAATAGGGTTAAAGCTATTGATGAGATAAACAAACTGTGTAAGTTTCAAGAAAATCTGACCAGAAATGAAGACTTTATCGCGTAAACAAGAAAAAGACTAACGGAAGGACGGACGGACAGACGGACGACGGAAACCACGCCATGACATAAGCTCTGCTGGCTTTCAGCCAGTAGAGCTAAAAACCTTTTGAGTTATGCTCCAGACAAAAAAAAAGTATGAAAATCATCAAAGGGCAATAACTTCAAAGATATGATGGGCAGAGTTATGGTTCTAGTGCACTGCACTTCTCCTTAATAAGATCTTTTCACATATAAGGTTTCAAGGTGATACCTAAAAAAACCTAATGAGTTATGCTCCGGACAAAAATTAAGTATGAAAATCAACAAAGGGCAATAACTCTATAAATATGATGGGCAGAGTTATGGTACTTGTGCACTGCACTTCTCCTTAATGAAATCTATCCACCTATGAGGTTTCAAGATGATACCTGAAATACTTTTAGAGTTATGCCCCGGACAAAAATTAAGTATGAAAATAAACAAAGGGCAATAACTCCATAAATATGATGGGCAGAGTTATGGTACTTGTGCACTGCACTTCTCCTTAATGAGATCTATCCACCTATGAGGTTTCAAGATGATACCTGAAATACTTTTTGAGTTATGCTCCGGACAAAAATTAAGTATGAAAATAAACAAAGGGCAATAACTCCATAAATATGATGGGCAGAGTTATGGTACTTGTGCACTGCACTTCTCCTTAATGAGATCTATCCACCTATGTGGTTTCAAGATGATACCTGAAATACTTTTTGAGTTATGCTCCAGACAAAAATTAAATATGAAAATCAACAAAGGTCAATAACTCCATAAATATGATGGGCAGAGTTATGGTACCTAAGAACCTCACTTCTCCTTAATAAGAGCAATCCACGTATCAGGTTTCAAGGTGAAACCTGAAATACTTTTTGAGTTATGCTCTGGACAAAAATAAAGTATGAAAATCAACAAAGGGCAGTAACTCCAAAAATATGATGGACAGAGTTATGGTACTTGTGCACTGCACTTCTCCTTAATGAGATCTATCCACCTATGTAGTTTCAAGATGTTACCTGAAATACTTTTTGAGTTATGCTCTGGACAAAAATTAAGTATGAAAATCAACAAAGGGCAATAACTCCATAAATATGATGGGCAGAGTTATGGTACTTACGCACTGCACTTCTCCTTAATAAGATTTATCAACCTATGAGATAAGTGATACCTGAAATACTTTTTGAGTTATGCTCCAGACAAAAATTAAGTATGAAAATCAACAAAGGGCAATAACACCATAAAAATGATATGTTTCTTGTGCACTGCATTTCTCCTTAATGAGATCTATCCACCTATGAGGTTTCAAGATGATACCTGAAATACTTTTAGAGTTATGCCCCGGACAAAAATTAAGTATGAAAATAAACAAAGGGCAATAACTCAATAAATATGATGGACAGATTTATGGTACTTGTGCACTGCACTTCTCCTTAATGAGATCTATCCACCTATGAGGTTTCAAGATGATACCTGAAATACTTTTTGAGTTATGCTCCGGACAAAAATTAAGTATGAAAATAAACAAAGGGCAATAACTCCATAAATATGATGGGCAGAGTTATGGTACTTGTGCACTGCACTTCTCCTTAATGAGATCTATCCACCTATGTGGTTTCAAGATGATACCTGAAATACTTTTTGAGTTATGCTCCGGACAAAAATTAAATATGAAAATCAACAAAGGGCAATAACTCCATAAATATGATGGGCAGAGTTATGGTACCTGAGAACCTCACTTCTCCTTAATAAGAGCAATCCACGTATCAGGTTTCAAGGTGATACCTGAAATACTTTTTGAGTTATGCTCTGGACAAAAATTAAGTATGAAAATCAACAAAGGGCAATACCTCCAAAAATATGATGGACAGAGTTATGGTACTTGTGCACTGCACTTCTCCTTAATGAGATCTATCCACCTATGTAGTTTCAAGATGTTACCTGAAATACTTTTTGAGTTATGCTCTGGACAAAAATTAAGTATGAAAATCAACAAAGGGCAATAACTCCATAAATATGATGGACAGATTTATGGTACTTACGCACTGCACTTCTCCTTAATAAGATTTATCAACCTATGAGATAAGTGATACCTGAAATACTTTTTGAGTTATGCTCCAGACAAAAATTAAGTATGAAAATCAACAAAGGGCAATAACACCATAAAATTGATATGTTTCTTGTGCACTGCATTTCTCCTTAATGAGATCTATCCACCTATGTGGTTTCAAGAAGTTACCTGAAATACTTTTTGAGTTATGCTCCAGACAAAAATTAAGTATGAAAATCAACAAAGGGCAATACCTCCAAAAATATGATGGGCAGTTATGGTACTTGTGCACTGCACTTCTCCTTAATAAGATCAATCCACGTATGAGGTTTCAAGGTGATACCTGAAATACTTTTTGAGTTATGCTCTGGACAAAAATTAAGTATGAAAATCAACAAAGGGCAATAACTCCAAAAATATGATGGGCAGAGTTATGGTACTTGTGCACTGCACTTCTCCTTAATGAGATCTATCCACCTATGAGGTTTCAAGATGATACCTGAAATACTTTTTGAGTTATGTTTCGGACAAAAATTAAGTATGAAAATCAACAAAGGGCAATAACTCCATAAATATGATGAACAGAGTTATGATTCTTGTGCACTGCACTTCTCCTCAATGAGATCTATCTACATATGTAGTT
This sequence comes from Tridacna crocea, assembly GCA_943736015.1. Classification (NCBI taxonomy): domain Eukaryota; kingdom Metazoa; phylum Mollusca; class Bivalvia; order Cardiida; family Cardiidae; genus Tridacna; species Tridacna crocea. Next base: position 52,456,863 of record OX031063.1, read on the forward strand.
TCAAGATGATAACTGAAATACTTTTTGAGTTATGCTCTGGAGAAAAATGTGGTCTACAGACCGACGGACTGACCGACAGACCGAAGGACCGACCGACCTACTGACGGACCAACAAGTGCAAAGCAATATACCCCCTCTTCTTTGAAGAGGGGCATAAAAATATAGATCTATAGCAGACAGGTGGGGTGGGGGTGAAGTCGTCGTCTGCAAATGCTTTAAATATGTCCGATTGTTTTTCGTTTTTAATTCGTTTGGAATTTGAAATATATGGAAAAATGAACAGTACTGATTATTCATGTGTTAAAACAATGAAACAGAATAAAGTGTTTTACTTGAAATCTTTATAACGTCTCATCTGAAGATAAAAATGTCTCATTACTTTTGAAAATGTCCCATTGTTTTTCAAAAACAGGAGACATTGTCTCTTTGAAATAAATTCTTTACCGATCACTGTTAGCATAGCGATAGACAACACAAAAATGTACCTGCGACATTCAGCAATTCCTCAGTAGACACCTTTTAACTGGAAATATCCGTCACGTTTTATTTTTTTTTTTTGACAATTTCTATCAATTAAGGAGGCCATTCGCTGACGTCACGGGATTCCCAGGAAGGGCCAGGAAGTGTATTTTCGGATTTCGTATTAGATTTAAATATCTTTTCTTTAAAAGAGAATTTTATTAGTTACTTCTAGCAAAATCTTTAGTATCATATGATGTCCATAAATATATCTTAAAAACGAAAAAAATAATAGTAATACGTAATCCGAAAATACCCTTCCTGGCTCTTCCCGTGACGTCAGCGAATGGCCTCCTCGATGAATAGAAATTGTCTCCGGTTCTACTCTTCACAAAACAAATTTCAAATTTTCAGTAACTTTTATTTTGTCGTCTGTAATTGCTTTCAATTTGGACAAAGCTAAAATTTTGTCGTTTGGTAAAGAGTTAATGAAGAAAAATGCCGATTTCAAGTACTGTACGGAGGGAAAACGAGAATTGGACTCAACCTAGGTACAAAATGATCTGAAGGAAAAGTGGAATGAAAAGATCAAAGCCATATTCACAAATGCTAGAAACTAAGAAATAAAAGAAAATCAAAATTATAACAAGCTTACATCTCAAAGACTTTTTTCTCCAAAATTTTTGTTCAAAACATTCTTATCCTTTAACAAAATTCTTTAACTCATTGCCAAACGATAATATTATTGACCAATTTCCAAATCGAAAACATTTGCAGACCACAAAATAAAGGTGACTGAAAAAAAAAAGAAATTTGTTCTGGGAACGGTAGAAAACACTGTAGGAAAAGGAGAAAATGCTGGTTACCATTTCAAAAGGCTTCTTTCTCAGGGGCGCCATAAGTAGGGATCATGTGGTAATGGGTTACTGAAGAAAAATTCCAGCTTCAAGTACTCTACGGAGGGAAAACCAAAATTGGACTCAACCTAGGTAGAAAATGGTATCAAGATCTGAAGTGGAATGAAAAGATCAAAACCATATTCTCAAATGCTAGAAACTAAGAAATAAAAGAAAATCCAAATTATAACAAGCTTATATCTCAAAGACTTTTTCTCCAAAATTCTTGTTCAAAACATTCTTATCCTTTAACAAAATTCTTTACCACACAATCCCTAGTTTTGACGCCACTGACCAGCATTTTATCCTTTTCCCACAACATTTTCTACCTTTCACGAAACAAATTCCAGATTTTCAGTCACTTTTATTTAGTCTTCTGCAAATGCTTTTGATTTGGATAAACCTAAAATTTTATTGTTTAGTAATGAGTTGATTATTTTCTTCAACAAAGGCCAGCTAGTAACAGAGCGAAAAATGAAAAAAATTGTCATGTGACTGATTTTGCAGGAAATGACCCTTGAATCATGGTACAGGCAGACAGACTGGCTCTACAGCCAAGTCACATGAAAAGTGACCTGTCACAGTCAGTTAACTACACTTTACAGTTTCATAAACGGGGGTGGGGGCATTAATCATGGTTGCTGTGAATGAACATGAGCCTTGAGCCTGGGCCTTCACGTCACCATTCCTACATTTCACCATTCAACATACATTTTCCCGAAGGGGACGCAATTAACTCTTTACCACACAATCCCGACTTTTAACGACCGGGAAAGAGAAGGCTTTTATAACACTGTAGGAAAAGGAGAAAATGCTGGTAACCAACATTTTCTCCTTTTCCCACAATGTTTTCTACCCTATTAAAGAACTAAATCACCATTTCAGCTACATCTAATTTATTGTCTGTAAATACTTTCAGTTTGGTCCAGTCAAAAATTTTGTTGTTTGGTAAAGGTTAATAGAGGTAATATGACAACAAATTTTATAAGGACGATAACACTGCTGCTGGGGTCCTAGTCAGTGCCCATGGCAAAGCAATCATACACTCTTCACAACTTGGCCAATTCCATGCCAACATCTAAACTTGTCAAAAAGGTTTCCATTTTGGAATGCTAGTTCACATGATCTTAACTCTATACCATACAAGAGAAAATTTTAGACTGGTACAAATTGAAAGCATTTACAGACAACAAATTAAGGTGACTGAAAAATTGAAAATTGTTCAGGGAAGGGTAGAAAACACTGTGGGAAAAGGCGAACCAGCATTTTCTCCTTTTCCCAGTGTTTTCAAAAGGCTTCTTTATCAGGGGCGTCAAAAGTAAGGATTGTGTGGTAATGGGTTAACTCTATACCAAACAATCCCAGGTTTTCATGACCCTGAAAAAGAAGCCTTCTGAAAACCTTGTGAAAAAATGCTGGTAACCAGCACTTATGTTGTCTTTACTTTTTGTTTACATGACACACTATACTGCATTTTGATCTGCAAATATGACCTGTCAGTCAAAATTGGCAGAGAGATCAATTACCTGAATGTTCACAAGATGAGTCAATCATCTCCACATAAATAATATATTTACATTTTCAGTCACAGACAGATCACCAAACATTGATGACATCACAGCCACATTGGGGTCCATACCATCTTCCTTACATCACCTGAAAGAGATCAGGAATTATTCAGGTCTTTACCAAATGACAAAATTTTAGACTAGTCAAAATTGAAACCACTTGCAGATGACAAAATAAGTTTGACTCCAATTTCAATGATTCTTTTGGGAAGGGTAGAAAACATTATTGGAAAAGAAGAAAATGCTGGTTACCAGCATTTGCTCCTTTCTGCACATTGTTTTCAAAAGGTTTCTTTGTCAGGGTCATCAAAAGTCAGGTTTGTTTGGTAAAGGGTTAAGATGGAATCACAGCATCATGGGGAAAATGCTTGAAACCATCGACATTCTTATCAAAGGGTATTCTAATAGAAACTGCATGATCAGATGTGATGTGATGGTTATTTTATGCTACAAGACTAAAAATATCAATGGGCCTGCAATGAAGTTGCACTTTTACTGCAGAACATGGAGATATGAATCCCAGATGATTCAGATCATATATCAGTACTAACCTTGTTGTGCAATTGGTTTTAGACACATTTATAACAGATCTCAAGATGGACATTTGGTAGTAAGTGCTTAAAAAGACTAGCAGTGCAACGGTGAAAAGAAACAAGCTTTTCAATTAAGATTCACAAATGAGCACCTCATACTGCAGGAAAGGGGCTACCTGAACATTTTACAGGGGTCTAAGACCACAATGTTCAAACATGTGCCCTGAGATCAAAACAAATTAACTGATTGCCTATGATGGAGTAAAAATAAATAAGGAAGTGAACGAGAAATAAAAGAGAACTGGGTAACTCTGTCTAAATTATAGCAGCACTACCAATGGGGCCTGATACTAGTAAAAATACCCAGAGACAGAGAGAGAGAGATGGGGGTAGTCCTATATTGATTTAAAAATTGCTGCTGCAATATTTTCACAGATGAAGAAGAACAAGAGGACCATGATGGTCCTATGTCACTCACCTGAGTACGAAGCAGTAAAGGTCTACAATGAAGATAAATACCAAATATTGAGGTTCAAGGCCTAATGATAATGAAACAAAAGTGGCAAATTGTCGCAACATATGCCCATCCCACCAGCAATTGTCGAGGAGGTATAATAGCTGCAAAGGGCAGGCAATACAACCAAGTTACATGCTCACCAAGTCTCAAGTCAATTTGACATACCAAATATCAAAGCTCTCCTAAGAATTTTAAAGTTTTCCTTTTTTGTTCCTATGTTTAGAACTTGTGACCCCTTGGGCAGGGCCAGTTTTGACCCCTGGGGCATCTTATGAACAAATTTTGTAGAGGTCCACAAGTAGATGCTACATACCAATATCGAAAGTCTACACCTAGTTTAAGAGAAAAAGAATTTTAAATTTTTCCTTTTAAGTCCTATGTTTAAACTTGTGACCCCTGGGCCGGGCAAATTATAACCCAAGAGGCATCTTATGAATAAACTTGGCAGAGGTCCACTAGGAGATGCAACAACTTCTGGTTTCAAAGAAGAAAATTTTTTAAGTTTTCCCTTTTTTTCTCCATGTTCAAACTTGTGACCCACAGGGCAGGGCCAGTTTGGACCACAGGGGCATCATATGTACAAAACTGGAAGAGGTTTACTAGGAGATGCTTCATACAACATATCAAAGCTCTAAGCCTTCCAGTTTCAGAGAAGAAGAATTTTAAAGTTTTCCTTCTTTGTTCCTATGTTTCAAACTTGTGACCCCCGGGGCGGGGCCAGTTTTGACCCCTAGGCCATCATATGATCAAATTTGGTAGAGGTCCACTAGGAGATGCTACAAATCAAATATCAAAGCTCTACTCCTTCCAGTTTCAGAGAAGCAGAATTTTAAAGTTTTCCTTCTTTGTTCCTATGTTTCAAACTTGTGACCCACAGGCTGGGGCCAGTTTTGACCCCAGGGATATCATATGAACAATCTTGGTAGAGGTCCACTTGGAGATGCTACATACCAAATATCAAAGCCCTGCACCTTCTAGTTTCAGAGAAGAAGTTTTCACCCCAGGGACATCATATGAACAAACATTGTAGAAGTCCACTAGGAGATCCTTTATACCAAATATTAAAGGCATACATTTCTAGTTTCATTGAAGAAGAATTTTAAAGTTTTCCTTCTTTATTTCTATGTTTCAAACTTGTGAACCCCGAGCCGGGGCCAGTTTTGACCCCAGGAATATCATATGAAAAATCTTGGTAGAGGTCCACTAGGAGATGCTACATACCAAATATCAAAGCCCTGCACCTTCCAGTTTCAGAGAAGAAGAATTTAAAGTTTTCCTTCTTTGTTCCTATGTTTCAAAATTGTGACCCCTGGAGCGGGGCCAGTTTTGAACCCAGGGGCATCATATGAAAAATCTTGGTAGAGGTCCACTAAGAGATGCTACATACCAAATATCAGAGCTCTACGCCTTCTAGTTTCAGAGAAGAAGATTTTCAAAGATTTTGCCATTTCTTTCCTTTTGGTTGCCATGGCAACCAGAATTTTATGCGGAATTCAATCTCTTGAACAACTTTGGTAGAGCTTCACCCAAGGAACATCCCTGCCAAGTTTCATCAATTTCATCAAGATTGGCCCAATGGTTTAGGAGGAGAAGATGTTTAAAGAAATTGTGGACGACGGGGCCCCGGACACCAGACATTGGAGGATCACAAAAGCTCACCATGAGCACTTTGTGCTCAGGTGAGCTAAAGAGAGAGAGAGAGAGAGAGAGAGAGAGAGAGAGGGGGGGGTGTGTTTGATTCAGGTAACGATCCAGTCCAAATTTCTGGCTCCTTCATACTGTTTTTGGAAAAAAGGAGGGGGAACAAAATGTTACTTACGAGGGACACTTTTTAACGCGATTATGAAGTTGCATGATTTTTTACACAGAACTTGCATAATCATTCCTCTCTCGAACGGTGTCACGGTATGCGGCGCACGAGGTCCATGTGCGCGCTGCGTTGGGTATTTTCAAGACGCGGTTTTATACACTACAGTAAAATATAGCGTTCAATATGGATGGAAAAATCTCTGAATAGAGGGTATATTGTAAGATCTGAGCACAGCTCGGGTTTCTGCCAACAGAAATTCTTGCTGATTTGCAAAACGTTTATGGGAATGGTGCTTTAGAATATGCTACAGTTTGCAAGTGGTTACGTTGTTTTAATGATGGTCAGGAGTTAATTGAAAATGACCCTCGGGTGGGTAGGCCAGTGTCTGTTTTGACGGAAAAGAACATTGCTACTGTGAAAACGTTTATTGAGGAAGACGCATGTTATACTGGGCAAGAGATAGAAGAATTAAGTGGCATTCATTTGTCAAGTGTTTTGAAGATCTTACGTGAACGACTTGGGCTACTTAAGATCTGCGCGTGCTAGGTGCCCCATTTGCTCACTGACGAGCAGAAACAAAGTCAGGCTAGACCTGCATCGCAAGTTATAAAAAAATATGATAAATGTGACCCACGTCGTTCGAAAGAGATAGTTACAGGTGATGAAACCTGGATCTATCATTTTCAATCCTATTCTAAGGCTAAAAGTAAGGTCTAGGTTTCATCTGAGGGCGACAAACCTGTCATTGCATGCCATTGCAAAACATCAAATCGCATGTTGTATGCGATATTCTTTGATTCAAAAGGTCCAGTCCTTCGTAGTTCTGTCACTTGAAAGTTTTACAGAGAAAGTGTTCTTACTCAACTTGTTGATTTCTATCAGAAACGCAGACCGCACACTGGTGTCCGCGGCATCAAATTGTTCCATGATAATGCACCTGCCCATAAATCCGCTACGGTACAGGAATATCTGAAAGAATCTGGGCCCAATGTCTTAGATCATCCCCCATACAGTCCTGACCTGTCCCCCTGTGACTTTTGGTTGTTCCCAAGACTAAAGGAAATGCTGGCAGGGCACCGTTTTGAATCCCGTTGTGGTATAGGCAGTGCGGTTTACCAGTGTCTGTAACATATACCTAAAGAGGACTACCGGGCAGCGTTCCGGAAATGGGTAGATCTGTGTAAAATGTGTGCGGAGGCAGACAGGGCATATTTCCAAGGTCTTAGATAAACAAAATTTTTATATTTCAAGCGGTTTTAAAAAGACCGCCCTACTCTACGAACTTAATAAGTGTCCCTCATACAGCCCCACAAGTTCATAGGCAGTCTGGCTCTTTTTATCGCTATGAATCTTCCCAGCCAATGCAAATTCCCCAGTAAAAAAAGACTTCCCAGATTTATCTCCAGGTAAATATGGTCTTTATTCACACAAAGCTTGAAATTACAAAAGTGACTAGCATAAAAAATTGGTCGAAATCCCCACTGACCATAAATGCCATTTTGTGTGATGTGCAGGTGTGCAGGTTTGAACACCCCCCCCCTCCCCCCCCCCCCCCCCCCCCCCCCACAGCAGGATCCCTTGGATTATTAAATCTGAATGACCCATGTAGTCAAAACCAGTATTTTCCATTTGCATGAAATTTGGATGCATTTTTAAGTTTTTCAAAATGTTTTATGCAACATGAATCAATTTTAATTCTTGAATAAAAAGTATTCAATTTACACAATTTAAAAATAAAATTAGAAAACTTGCAGAAAAAGCTTCCATAGATTTCCAGTGTAAGGGATTGTTTGACAAAAATCTCAGCATACCAGTCAAAAAAATTTGAGATTTTGCCAACATAGATTCTAGGTTTAATTAAGAAAATAAATTTTAAATACCGCAGCAAAACATTTGATAGAATCCTTATTCAAAGCCTCTCAGCTACTTGTCTATCAAAGGCACAGGTTCAGAAACTACCAAATTTGGCCTTACCTCAGATATACACAGTAAAGTACTCAGCAGAAACATCAATACAAGAGGGCCAAGATGGCCCTGGTTCGCTCACCTGAATTTTTGAGAGAGCCATAGCCAATTTTTTCACAATCGAAACAACCATTTCAGAGAAGAGGAATTTTTAAGAATTTCTTCATGTCTGTATAGTATAAATAGCCCACAGCCATCAGAGCCATTTTTCTTGATGGATCAAAATATTTCAAGCAATTTTTAAAAAGGGTCAACTAAGATACATTTCTGTGAAATTACTTCAGAATCTGATCAGCTGATTCAGAATTTTTTTTAAAAATTCCCTCATGGCTATTATATTGCAAGTAGCCCCCATTCACCAGAGCCATGTTTCAAACTTTCATGAACACCTTTTGAAAAGGGTCACCCAAGGAACATTTCTGTGAAATAATTTCAAAATCTGACCAGCGGTTTCAGACAAGAAGAGTTTTTAAAAATATCTTAATTTCTCTATAGTGCAAGTAGCCCTCATTCACCAGAGCCACATTTTTTGACGGATCAAAATTTTGCAAACAATTTTTGAAAACGGTCATCCAAGGATCATCTCTGTGAAATTATTTCAAATTCTGACCAGTGGTTTCAGCGAAGAAGAATTTTAAAGAATTTCTGTATAGTGCAAGTAACCCCCATTCACCAGAGCCATGATTCTTGACGGATCAAAATTTCGTGAACAATGGTTTAGCATAGCAGGAGTTGATGTTTAAAGAATTATTGATGATGGACGACGGACAATGGACACCCAGTGATCCTAAAAGCTCCCCTTGAGAATGCTGTGCTCAGGTGAGCTAAAAAAAGCCACTTAGCAGCTTTTTTGCACTGCTTTTACCACAATGTTTTGAAAATCTTACTTCTTAGCATAATCAAAGCACATAAATCGCTTGTTCATACCTTTAAATATTGAGCCATCACTGGAAGCACATGGAGACATCTCTAACACACTGTCGTCTAGTAAATGTGAACCCTGTTCAAATACGGAGCCACAAAAGATTAACGTGAAGTAGTTTATAAGCATGCAGAGGAATAAAATGGTTGACAATCACAAGGACATTTCTCCTTTTCCCATGTTTTCTATCCTGTCAAAGACAAATTTCATCATTTGAGCCATGTTTACAATTTTGTCTACAAATGTCTTCAATTTTGACAAGTCCAAAATTTCGTTGTTTTGTAAAGAGATAACCCTTTACTCCATAGATACTTATTTCTATGCATTGCTTGTAGGAGTCTTTGGAAAACATTGTGGCAAAAGGTGAAATTGCTCGTGACGAGCAATTTCACCTTTTGCCACAATGTTTTCTATACTATCAAAAGGTGTCATATACACATAAGAAAGGGCTACATCCTTGCTGTTATTCAGGGTCCATTAGAGATAAAAATGCCTTATGGGGTAAAGGGTTAACCCTTTACCACACAATCCCAACTTTTAACGACCCTGAGGAAGAAGGTTGATGAAAACATTGTTAGAAAAGGAGAAAATGCTGGTAACTAGCATTTTCTCCTTTTCCCACTATGTTTTCTACCCTGGCAATGGCCAATTTCCTCATTTGAGTCACATTTAAATTTTCATCTGCAAGTGCTTTTAATCTGGACAAGTCCCAAATTTTGTTGTTTTATGAAGAGTTAAGAAAAGGAATTTAGCTCCAAGAAAGAAAGAAATTACCTGAATACTCACAACATGGGTGAAACATCTCCACATAAAAACATTGTTACATTTTCAGTCACAGACAGATCATGAACCATTCATGATGTCACAGCCACATGAAGGACGTCCTATCTTCTTTACATCATCTGAAAGAGACCAGGAATTATCTTAGACGGAATCACACTATCAAAATTTGACAAATGCATAACTCTTTACCACACAATCCCAACTTTCTACGACCCTGAAAAAGAAGCCTTCTGAAAACATTGAGGAAAAAGGAGAAAACGCTGGTAACCAGCATTTTCTCCTTTTCCCACAATGTTTTCTTCCCTTCCCAAAACATATTTCAATTCTTAAGTCACTTTTATTTTGTCGTCTGCAAACGCTTTTATTTTGTCGTCTGCAAATGCTTTCAGTTCAGACTAGTCTAAAATTTTGTCATTTGGTAAAGAGTTAAAATCATGAAACACTCCTGTCAAAGAGCATTCCCATAGAAACTGCAATACTAAAATATTGGTAGTTCATGTAGATATAAATCCAAGATGATGAAGATGTATAATGAAAGACCTTAAACAATGCTAGCATCTATCAGTCGAATTTTACTGTGCACAGAAATACTTTTAAGAGATCTCAAGAAGGACAGCTAGACAAACAATGAAATGGGAAATAATATGAAAAAAGGCTTACACATATCAAAATGGAATTACGGCCCTCAAGTCCAAAGCAGTCTGGCTCCTTTTGCCACTGTAAGTTCACACTGTCAATACAAATGCCCCTGTCAATATATTTCCTACCATTATATACAAAACTTTTTTTCAGGCTAACCCATTACCACACAATCCCTACTTTTGATGACCTTGAGAAAGAAGCCTGTAGAAAACTTAGTGGGAAGAGGAAAAAATGCTGGTAACCAGTATTTTCTCCTTTTTCCATTATGTTCTCTACCTTTCACGACAAATTAAAAATTTTGTCATCTGCAAATGCTTTCAATATGGACCAGTCTAAAATTTTGCCGTTTGGTAAAAAATTAATATGATCTGCATAATGCAAAGCTTGAAATTAAAGAGGCAGCTAGCATACAACTTTGGTCAATATCCAGAGACTTTCCATTGACTATCAATGCCATTTTGTACATAGGCTGTGCAGGTTCAAAACCCAGCCCAGGCAGGATCTCTAACATCCTCGGATACCCCAGGGTCTCCCTATTTGCTACGCTACATCGACCCTGGGACAATTGACTAATAAAACTTTGAATCAGCCGCCGAAAATCGATACTAAACGTCATACCGTACAGTACACTCGCCCATCACAAAATGATGATAGAACCAATGAAAAGCCAGCATTCGGCCAGCGGTAAAGCGAGCCGCCGAAAATCGATACGAAACGTCATAGCGTACAGTACACTCGCCCATCACAAAATCATGATGGAACCAATGAAAAGCCAGCATTCGGCCAGCAGTAAAGCGAAGGAAATTCAACTAATTGTCCCAGGGGTCGATGTAGCGTAGCGAATAGGGAACCCGGGGTATCCGAGGATGGATCTCTAAGATTTGAATCCTTAAGTCTGTAATGCCCATATCAGGTCTTACACTGCAAACTGAAAAAAATAGCATTTTCCACTTGCATACACTTGAGATGTATTTTCAAGTTTTCCCTTGCATTATGTAGTGAATAAATTAATATCAAATTCTAAAATAGAATAATTTGAATTAGAATTAAACAATCTAAAAAGAAAATCAAATGAAATTTGTTGTCTTTGAAGAAATTTAACTGTTTGGCATTTGAAAACTTGAAAACAAAGCATTCATTGAATTTTTATTGTGCAAAGGACTTTTTACCGAATTCTTGTCAGTCCAAAAACTTTTAAATTTCCCCAATTCAGATTCTAAATTGAACTTAGAAATAAATTCACCATTACCTCATCCCATTTCAAAGCCTCTCAGTTACATGAAAGTTTCTGGACCACAATGACCATATATGGAACTTCACACATCTCTAAACAGCCCAAGCTTGACTTTTTCAACTGATGCTCTCCAAGGTATATCCATTGTCCATGAAAAAAATAAACAACAACAGCAGCAACAAAAAAAAAGGCATGTCAGTTGATTGTGATTTTTGCTAAATCCCAACCAATTTGGGCAGCCTGAATTTTTTTCTTTCAGGAACACCTGTTCATAGTCATGACCTGAAGTCTTTTAGTGGTAACCCATTGCCAAAATCTGAAGTAAATATAAATTATGTACCACCAAGCTCTCTGACAGCTCCATGAAACAGTGCAATGTGTATTCAAGTGCTACTGCAAAATTTCATGTGCTACTACTTTTGATACTATGACCTATTCAGCTATCTCGCAGTGGTGCAACACAGTAGGTAGGTTTTACTGTCCATACAGATTTGCATAGACCAAGATAATTTATATTATGGTGGTAAAAAATTCCAGAATTTCATGATTATGTGACAGTTAAAAAAAAAGAAACAATGACCTTACTGATGATTCTTCTTCTGTCAATCTTGCCCCACTTTTTCTCTAGAAGTATGGGTCAAATCATTTTGCAAGAAGGACTCTTACACCGTATTAGTTATTGACAGCATTGTTCTCTAGTGCGGTTATTACAAATTATGCAATAGACAATCTAGTATGGTAATTATAAAAATTGACTGCTGCTGGGTTGTTTGAGTTATGCTTGAGCAGCTATGTCCTGAACAATTCCTGTTGACCCAGTATCATTGTTTGATAACGTGACTGATGAAGATTTGTTTAGCAGCAGAACACTGTGGCTATGAGTTTGACCTGTCAGTTTTCACAAAAACAAATACTAAAAATCCAGGGCAGAAAGCAACAAAATAACATAAAACAAATAAAAAAAAACTCTATTATAGAAATAAATAACAGGTGAAATTTCAAAAGAGTTGGTAATTCTTTAAGGATCATATTTAGGCACTTTGAGGCAAATCCACAAAATATTGGATGCTAGATAATTGGGTTCCAAATCTTTATTTACTCATGAATTTCTTTTACCACATTACATTATAGTAAATGAAATATTATGACTACATATTTTTGCATAATAATAAGATTTTAACCCATTACCACACAATCCCTACTTTGACAACCCTGTGAAGAAGCCTTTAGTTTGTAACCACCCTTTTCTCCTTTTCCCACAATGTTTTCTACCCTTCACTAAACAAGTTTCAAATTTTCAGTCACTTTTATGTGTGTCGTCTGCAAATGCATTCAATTCGGACCAGTCTAAAATTTTTTCATTTAGTAAAGAGGACACTGAGGACTCTCTATCTAGTTTATCAATCTAGTTCTTTCATCATTCATAATGAAATGCAAATAACAGCCATCAAAAGGCACATCCTTTCTGTGTACCGTTTTCCCCTATATATACAGGACGACTGTTTCCTGTACTGAGGAACTGATCTGCAAGATTCTTTACATCTGGAGAAAATGGCATGTACTGTAGAATCATTGTTCAAAACCCTTTACATCGGTAGACAGTGGCATATACTGTAGGACTGTTGTTCAAGACCCATAACACCCACAGACAGTGGTATGTACTGTAGGATTGTTGTTCAAGACACCTACACTGGCAGACAGAGGCATGTACTGTAGGATTGATGTTCAAGACCCTTTACACTGGTGGACAGAGGCATGTACTGTAGGACTGTTGTTAAAGACCCTTTACACCCGTAGACAGTGGCATGTACTGTAGGACTGTTGTTAAAGACCCATTACACTGGCAAACAGAGGCATGTACCGTAGGACTGTTGTTAAAGACACTTTACACCCGCAGACAGTGGTATGTACTGTAGGGCAGTTGTTAAAGACTCTTTACACCCGCAGACAGTGGTATGTACTGTAGGACTGTTGTTTAAGACCCTTTACACCCGCAGACAGTGGTATGTACTGTAGGACTGTTGTTTAAGACCTTTTACACCCCCAGACAGTGGTATGTACTGTAGGACTGTTGTTCAAGACTCTTTACACCAGCAGCCCCACACTTGGCCCTCTGAATACTGAAACAGATACATATTGCATATTTGTCATCTGAAAACTAGCAGAGGTTGGCTTTCACACCTGGAAGATATTCTGTACAGATCCAAATATTTTGTACAATACTGTCAGGAACAGAACCTGTCATCGCTTTTTGAGTCTAACCCCATTTCTGTATATGATCCACAGTCTGTCAAGAGAGGGCCTGATGCATCTGCAGAAAGTATTGAACCACGCCGGCCTGTGCAGTCCATATGTACCATCTGTAAGAATAAATGGGTATTACATTTAAACTTATGAAAAGTGATATCAGTACATATCATACATATTACTAAGGTTTATGTCATTGTGTACACCCCTGTGCCAAGTATCCTAAGTTTGGGACATTGTATCAAATAAATAAAAATTGTGATCAATAATACAATTTTTTTTAAGTACTAATATTTTCAAAAAATACATGAAATCAGATTACAAATTACTAAGCTGTATTATTTTCATGAACAGTTATAAAAGAGAAAAAATAAATTCGCACATACCTGTTCATGAGCCATTTTAACCAACAGAAATTTTGTCCACCGAGTGCTATGACCAGTCTTGCTTTAGTCAGACATCTGTTTTATCTGTTATGGGAGACCACTCCTACATGCATAGCTTTGTCCCGATTTAAATACAATACCTGACCACTGCATTAGGGAGATATCTCTTTGGAACAGTAGTTATGGTACTGGTCTTTTAACCTTGAAAAACGAGGATCTTTGTCCTTCATGGTTTCAAATCCCGTCAGGTGCCATTTGTACTTGGGCTATGCATTTGTTAATTTGTTTCTTTGTTACCAAGTTTGTTCTCAAGATATCTCAAAATGGTAATATCTGATAGTATAGACTACTGGCTCAGCAGCTATATAAACATTACAGCTATTTTATATCAATTACAGTAGGCAGGTACCCAATTTCAGAAGGACTTACAATATGGGTAGCCAGACATTAATGGGTTTTATAACTGTTTAGGACATCACTAGTCTTGTTGAAGTCGATTAGAGCTAAAGACTTACATGTAACGCAGCACTGTAACCCATGTAGAATCATTTATAAATAGCATCATCTTACATCCTACCTTTCATTGTTTATAATTCTAATATTCGAACATATCATTTACCCACCAATAATGAGTATACTTTAAAAGTATGGCATAATACCAGGAACTCCCCATCACTATACAGTTCTATGCATATACATGGCCTGGTTTCATGAGCCAAAAGACAAAAATATAGTAAGCTTCATTCCGTTAACCAATATTATTCTTGATATCCAAAATAAAATTGAAATTCCTTTAATGCAAAATTGTGATTTTCATGGGTTTTTAAAACATAGTAGTAGTATTATGCCATAAGTATATATAACTCATAATTTGCTAAAGATACATTGTTAAAGCTAGTGAGAAAAACTGCAGTTCAAGCTGTTTAAAGAGTGTGAATCACTCGATGGTGTTGGTGTATGGAGGTTGAGCAGGCAATTCTTAATATCTGACAGGCTGACATTAGAATCTCAGACTCATGCTCGATGGTGTTTGCGTAAGGAGGTTGAGCTGGCAATTCTGGATATCTGACAGGCTGACATTAGAATCTGCTTTCATGCTCGATGGTGTTTGCCTCAGGAGGTTGAGCTGGCAATTCTCAATATCTGACAGGCAAACAGTAGAATCTGTAACTCATGCTCAATGGTGTTGGTGTGAGGAGGTTGAGCGGGCAATTCTGGATATCTGACAGGCTGACATAAGAATCTGCGACTCATGCTCGATGGTGTACGCAATTCTGGATATCTGACAGGCTGACATTAGAATCTGCGACTCATGCTCAATGGTGTTTGCGTTAAGAGGTTGAGTTGGCAATTCTGAATATCTGATAGGCTGACATTAGAATCTGCGTGTCATGCTCAATGGTGTTGGTGTATGGAAGTTGAGCGGGTAATTCTGGATATCTGACAGGCTGATATCAGACTACAGGACTCATGCTAAAAGGTCATGGTGTTAGAAGGTTGAGCGGGCAATTCTGAATATCTGATAGGCTGACATTAGAATCTGCGTGTCATGCTCAATGGTGTTGGTGTATGGAAGTTGAGCAGGTAATTCTGGATATCTGACAGGCTGACATTAGAATCTGCGACTCGTGCTCGATGGTGTTAGCATAAGGAGGTTGAGCAGGCAGTTCTGACTTTATTTCAGGCTGACATTAGAATCTGCATCTCATGCTCAATGGTATTGGTGTTAGGAGGTTGAGCGGGCTATTCTGCATATCTGACAGGCTGACATTAAAATCTCTGACTCATGCTCAATGGTGATGAGGTCAAGGGGGTTGAGCTGGCAACTCTGAATATATTACACTGACATTAGAATCTGCATCTAATGCACTATGGTATTGGTGTAGGAGGGTTGAGCTAGCAATTCTGAATATCTGACAGGCTGACATCAGAATCTGCGACTCATGCTCGAAGGTGTTGGTGTATGCTCGATGCTGTTTGTGTGAGGAGGTTGAGCGGGCAATTCTGCATATCGGACAGGCTGACATAAGAATCTGCGACTCATGCTCGATGCTGTTTGTGTGAGGAGGTTGAGCGGGCAATTCTGGATATCGGACAGGCTGACATCAGAATCTGCGACTCATGCTCAATGGTGTTTGCGCGAGGAGGTTGAGCGGGCAATTCTGATTATCGGACAGGCTGACATCAGAATCTGCGACTCATGCTCGATGGTGTTTGCGCGAGGAGGTTGAGCGGGCAATTCTGATTATCTGACAGGCTGACATCAGAATCTGCAACTCATGCTCGATGGTGTTTGCGCGAGGAGGCTGAGCGGGCAATTCTGATTATCTGACAGGCTGTCATCAGAATCTGCAACTCATGCTCGATGAGCGGGCAATTCTGAATATCTGACAGGCTGACATCAGAATCTGCGACTCATGCTCGATGGCGTTGGTGTGAGGAGGTTGAGCGGGCAATTCTGAAAATCTGACAGGCTGACATCAAAATCTGCGACTCATGCTCGATGGTGTTTTGTAAGGAGGTTGAGCTGGCAATTCTAAATATCTGACAGGCTGACAACAGAATCTGCGACTCATGCTCGATACTGTTTGCGTAAGGAGATTGAGCTGGCATTTCTGAATATGTGACAGGTTGACATCAGAATCTGCGACTCATGCTCGATGCTGTTTGCGTAAGGAGGTTGAGCTGGCAATACCGAATATCTGACAGGCTGACATTAGAATCCTCAACTCATGCTCGATGGTCCTGGTGTATGGAGGCTGAGCTGGCAATTCCGAATATCTGACAGCCTGACATCAGAATCTGCAACTCATGCTCGATGGTCTTGGTGTATGGAAGTTGAGCTGGCAATTCCGAATATCTGACAGCCTGACATCAGAATCTGCAATTCATGCTCGATGGTCCTGGTGTATGTAGGGAAGGTGGGCAATTCTGAATATCTGACAGGCTGGCATCAGAATCTGCAACTCATGCTCCATGGTGATGAGGTTAGGGTGTTGAGCTGGCAATTCTGAATACCTGACTGGCTCGCATTAGAAACCTTGACTCATTCTGGATGGTGTTTGCGTAAGGAGGTTGAGCTGGCAATTCTACATATCTGACAGGCTGACATTAGAATCTCCGACTCATGCTTGATGTTGATGAGGTCAAGGGGGTTGAGCTGGCAATTCTGAATATCTTACAGGCTGAAATTAGAATCTGCATCTCATGCTCGATGGTATTGGTGTTAGGAGGTTGAGCGGACAATTCTGCATATCTCACAGGCTGACATTAGAATCTCTGACTCATGCTCGATGGTGATGAGGTCAAGGGGGTTGAGCTGGCAATTCTGAATATATTACAGGCTGACATTAGAATCTGCATCTCATGTTCGATAGTATTGGTGTTAGGAGGTTGAGCAGGCAATTTTGAATATCTGACAGGCTGACATCAGAATCTGCGATTCATGCTCCATGGTATTCGTGTAAGAGGGTCGAGCTGGTAATTCTGAACATCTGACAGGCTGACATTAGAATCTCCGACTCATGCTCGATGGTATTGGTGAAAGGGATTTTAGCTGGGAATTCTGAATATCTGACAGGCTGACATTAGAATCTGCAACTCATGCTCCATGGTATTGGTGTAAGAGGGTTGAGCGGGCAATTCTGAATATCTGACAGGCTGACATTAGAATCTGCAACTCATGCTCCATGGTATTGGTGTAAGGAGGTTGGGATAGCAATTTTTGAATTTGGACGGTATGACTTTTGAACCTACAATTTACGTTCAAAGGTGTCAAGGTAATGGGTTTCAGCTGGCAATTATGAACATCTGACAGTCTAATATTCGAACTTGCAGCTCTTGCTCAAATTTTTTGAGGTCAGGGAGCTGAGCTAGCAATTCAAAAGGTCTGATGGGCTGACATTTTAATTACCTCTCATGCTAGATGATAATGAGGTCTGGGAGTGAGGCTGGCAATTCACTTGAGAGTCTGAAAATTAAACCTGCAATTTATGCTTGATAGTATTGCGGTCAGTGAGTTGGGTTGGCAATTCCAAAAGTCGTATCAACAAATCATGCTCGAATGTATTGAGGTCATGAGTTGGACTTTCAATTCTGAATGCTTGAAAGGCTTACATTGGCCTGGCAATTTCCAACATGACTGGCTGACATTCTAATCTGAAACACGTGCTTGATTGTACTGAGGTCAGTGGGTAAAGCTGGCATTAATAAGCTTTGGATAGGCTGAAATTTGAATCTGCAACTCATGCTCAATTGAATTGAGGTCAGAGGGTCAAGCAGGCTATTCTGAATGACTGGTGAGTTGACATTCTAACCTGCAACACAAGCTGGATTCTAGTGAGGTCAGTGGATAGAGCTGGCAGAAAAACGGTGGACTGGCTGACATTCGAAACAGCAAATCACGCCCAGTTGAATTGACGTCAGAGGGTCAAGCAGGCAATTCTGAATGACTGGTGGGCTGACAATCAAACCTGTATCAGTTCATGGAATCAAACTGGCATTGTGAACATCTGACTGGCTGATATTCAAACTCCTATTCTGGTACAATATTTAAGTCAGGAGGTCGTGCTGGAAACGATGAATGTCAGCCTTGCTGATATTCAAGCCTGAAACTCATGCTGGATGGCAATTAAAAATGTCTGACAAGCTGAAAATGGAATTTGCAACTCATGCTTTATAGAACAGAGGTCAGAGTTGAGATATATCTCTAACACCAAAAGTGTGCTATAGCTACATTTTTGTGCTTTTTTTTAAAATATATTTCATTATGGTATTGAGGTGGGGACCTCATGGTGGCCATTCGAAATGTCTGACTAGCTTTCTTTCACAACTGAAACTAATGCTTTATCGTATAGAATTCAGGGGGTCGAGCTGGCAATTACGAAAGTCTGAGCAGTTGACACTTGAATCCGCGACTCTTGCTCGATGTTATCAGTTCAGGGGGTCAAGCTGGCAATTTTGAATGTCAGACAGGTTGACACTCAACCTTCAACTCATGCTTGATGGACTTGAGGTCAGGGGATTGGCTGGCAATTCTGAATGTCTGATGGTCTGATGTTCTAACTTGAAAGTATTGAGGTCAGGGAGGTTGAGCTGTCAATTCCAAATATCTGACAGGCTGACAATTGAACTTGCGACTCTTGCTCAATGGAATTGAGGTCAGTAGGTCATGCTGGCAATGAGGAATGTCAAACTGGTTAATATTCTAATTTGCAACTCATGCTTGATGGTATTGAGGCCAGGGACTCACACTGGCATCTTCCAAAATCTGAAGAGCTGACAACTGAAACTGCAGCTCATGTTCAAAGGTATTGTGGGCAGGAGGCTGAGCTGGCAATTCTAACCATCTGACTTGCTTTCATGTGAATCTACAACTCATACTCCATTGTTTTGAGGCCATGGGTTTGGTCGCAATTCCGAATATTGGACAACAAGGCATTCAATCCTGCAACTCATGCTTGACAACGCCTAACTTGATTGTTATTTGAACCTGCATTTCATGCTCAATGGTATTGAGGTGAGACTGTATACAACTATCCATATTCATTCCATCTGAGACCATGATGCAACTCTCCTAACATATGTCACAGTCAGCATTTCAGCCTCATGGGATCTCTCTCTAGGAATTTTCCATACCTCAGCATCTCGGTCAGTGCAGTATCACTCAATTTGTAGCTGGCAGCTGTCCAAAGAAAATGGAATCCTGCACACTGTCTCTTTAGTGAGCGAGAGATGATGTTAGTTAGGAAGTGAGTGAGTGAAAGAAAAGAGAGTGAAAGAGTATGAGTGAGTAAGTGAGTGGGAGGTGAGTGGATGGGTGGAAGAGTGGTTAAGTGAACTGTGTGGTTGGGTTGTTGAGTTAGTGAGTGAGTAGTTGATGGTTGGGTGGGTACGTGAAAGAATGAGTAGATTGATGGGTGTGTAGGTGAATGTGTGGGTATATAAGTGAGTGAGTAAAAATGAGGGTAAGTGAGTGGTGGTGTAGGTGAATGAGTGGCTAGATGAGTGAGGAATGAGTGAGTGAGTAAGGATGATGGGTAGTTAGGTGAGTTAGTGTGTAAGGAACTGGGCTGATATTGGATAGGTAAGTTTGTGGGAGAATAGATTAGAAAATGGGTGAAGAGGTTAATTGGTAAGTGACTGAGGTGGGTAGAAAGGGTGAATAAATTATTGAATGAGGGACTAAGTGGGTAAGTTTAGATAGTGACTGATGGAATGAAAACAGATGGGAAGGTTGGTGTTTGGATTGATGGGTAATTTAGGGAGGGAGTATATAAATGCGCGAATAAAAGATATGTGAGGGACTGAGTAGGTAAATAAGAAATGTTATCTAATGGAGAGGTGAGGGGGTAAAAGGGTAGTTGGGAGAGCAAACAAATGGGTAAATGTAAAGGGTGTTTGGATTAATGGGTAATTTAGGGAGGGAGTATATGAATGCACAAATAAAATATATGTAAGTAGGGAGTAGGTAAATAAGACATGTTATTTAATGGGGAAGTGATTGGGTGAAAGGCTAGTTGGGAGAGCAAACAAATGGGTAAATGTAAAGGATGTAAAAGAGCTTGGCACTGGTTAAGATAAGGAAATGATCAGGGAGAATGAGTATGTAAGTAAATGTGATCAAGTGGCAGATGAGAGTGAGCGAGTTGTTGAGTAAATTAGTAGGTGAGTTAGTATTTTGGAGATAAATGTTTCTGTGAAGGAGTAAATGGATACAAGGATGAGAGATAGAGAAAAGAGATGCAGAGATACAAAAGGAAGTAAATGAGTATGTTGTTGAGTGAGTGACAGGTTAAAGTGAAAAGGAATAGATAAATAAATAAATCAGTGGTCAGTCGAATTAGATAGAGGATGGGTGGGTACGCAAGTAATTAATTAACTTGTTAAGTGAGTTACAGAGATTTACCAGCATTTTCTCCTTTTCCCACAATGTTTTCTACTCTTCATAAATAAAATTTCAAATTTCCAGTGACTTTTATTTGTCGTCTGCAAATGCTTTCGATTTGGACCAGAGAAAAATATTGTCATTTGGTAATGAGTTAATGAATGGTGAATGATTGAAAGACTAATTGAATGAGTTGGTGAGTGGATGCATGGGTAGTTGAGTGTGTGCATGGGCAATTAAGATTGAGCTGGTGAGTAAACCAAGTTATCATTGAATGAGTGTGTTGTTAAATATAGGTTAAGAATTAAGTGAATGCTTTTGTAAGGGGACTGTGAAATGAGTAAGCATGTGAGTGGGTAGAGTCAGTGAGTGGGAAGTTGGGTGGTTAAATTGGTAAATGAGGGAGAGAGTATGACAGTTGGAGGAATAAGTTATTAAGTAATTGTTTCAAAAAGTAAGTGAGTGATGTGTGAATGAATGAGAGAATAAGTTAATAATGAGTAAAACAGTTTGTTAAATGAATTGGTACATGCATGAGCAAGTAAAGGAGTTAGATGGTGGGTCATAGATGAATAAGTAAGAAAGCATATAAATAGGTTAGTGGATGAATAGGAAAATGAGTAAGTGATGGAAAGTGACATAAAGAGTGATAAAAAGAGAAACAGAGACAAAAAGAAAGAACAACAGAAAGAAAAGTAGAGTCAGAGAGATGAAGAGATTGAGTAGTAGAAATTCAGGAAGAGAGGGGAGAAGAGTGTGTAATTGACCCTTAGGCTGCTAAGCACAACTTACTGACTTTTTGCAGACAGTGTAGATCAAGATCAGACTGTCCGATAAGGAAACATTATCCCCGAAGCACAAATTTGAAGTAGCAATATTTTGGTTTTTACTATCAAATTGAAAATTCCATTTTAGTTATTTAGCAGGATTAAGGTTAATTGAGATAGAGGGTATGAGTGATTATATGCGAGATAGAGTGATTTGAGTAAGTGAATGAACAAGTAAATGGTTAGGTTGATGAGTAATTTAGTTAATGGGTAAGTAAGTCATTGAGTGATAAAATGGATGGGTGGGTAAAAAGTGCTTAAGGTTGATGAAATATGAAGTAATAATGGGTGGTTAGGGGAGTGTGTGATCAAATAAATAAGAGATTAATGGAAAGATTGTGTGGGAAGTGATTTACTGAATGAATGACCAAGTGGGTGAGTCAATGAATATATATTTGAGAATGATTGTGAGTGAATTGATGGGTAATAAGCAAGGACAAGTTGACTGAGCGAGCGAGCGAGTGAGTGAGTGAGTGTGTGTGTGTGTAAAGTGACTAGGTGGTTTCAATATTAAGTAATAATGGGTGGATAGGGGAGTGTGTGATCAAATAAATAAAAGATTAATGGAAATAAATAAAAGATTAATGTGTGGGAAGTGATTTACTGAATGAATGACCAAGTGGGTGAGTCAATGAATATATATTTGAGAATGATTGTGGGTGAATTGATGGGTAATAAGTAAGGAAGTGTGTTGTTGGACAAGTTGAGTGAGCCAGCGAGTGAGTGAGTGAGTGAGTGTATAAAGTGACTAGGTGGTTTCAAGGATGATAGGGTGAAGAAGGTAGGGAGATACTCAAAGACAGATATGAATTTGTTGTTTTATTTTGTGTGTTAATAAGTTATTATGTAAAAGAAATAACTGGAAGAATACATGAGTGGTTGATTTCATTGGTGAGTGTGTATGAGTTAGTTAGTGAATATTTGAATGCTTGGTGGAGTAAGTAAACAACAAGAGTGAGACAAGTAGTGTGAAAGAGAGTGAGGGAAAACAGTAATGTGGAGAGACAGAGTTATGAGAATTTCAGTTAGTGAAAGAGTGAACTAAGTAAATGATTGACTAAATGAGATAGTTGATGGGAAGGTGGGTCAGTTAGTGATAAAGTGAGATAGTAAACGGTTCTAAGATGAGTAAAATTATAAGTAAAGGAATAAGTGAGTAAATGATTAGTGGATACAGTAATATGTGATAAAATAAATGATTTAGAAATGGAAAATTTGAGTAGGAACTGGAGAGACAGAGAGACAAACAGACAGACAGGGCCAGGCAAAAATAGGGGAAGAGAAAGAAACAGAGACAGACAGGCAGAGAGAGTGAGACTAAGTGAGAGAGTGTGACTAAGTGAGTGAGTGAGTGAGTGAGTGAGTGAAAGTGAGTGAGTGGTGGATGAAAATGACAGACTAAGAGACAGATGGTTAAAAGGGAATGAGAGACTGGGCTTAAGTTCGTAAGGGACACAGGAAAAGACATATACTGAAAATCTAAGAAACAGAGAGAGAGAGAGAGAGAGGCAGAGAGACAGACAGACACACACACAGATACAGACATAGATAGAGACACACAGACAGGCAGGCAAGCAGGCAAAAGGGTAGGCAGAGACAGAGACAGACAAAAACAAGGAGAGTGATAAAGTGAGTGAGTGAGTGAGTCATTGACAGACAGTAAGTTGAAAGTATATGTGAGTTAGTGAATTATTGTATCAGTGAATAGAGGAATAACAAAGTGAGACAGACAGAGAGAAGTAAGATGGACATACCAACAGAGAAAGAGAGAAAGAGAGAGAGAGAGAGAGGGAGAGAGAGAAGCAGGCTGACAGACAGATGGGGACAGGCAAAAACAGGGGAGAAACACACACACATACAGTGAGTGAGTGAGTGAGTAGTGAGTGAGTGAGTGAGTGCCTCATGGGCAGACAGTAAAATGAATGTATACTGAGTTAGTGAATAATGGTATAATCAAACAGAGAAATAAGTAAGTGAGATGGACAGAGAGAGAGTGGATGAGGGAAAAAGATAGGAAAGGACTTATGGATGGTTAATATGAGAATGTGTTACCGGAGTCAAGTTGATGAGTAACTTATAAAATACATATACCAACAGAGAGAGAGAGAGGTACAGACAGACACACAGACAGAGAAACAAGACAGACAGAGAGACAGACACACAGACAGACAGACGAGGCCAGGCATAACAAGGGAAGAGATAGAAACAGAAAACAGACAGACACACACACAGACAGAGAGACAAAAAGTGAAAATGAGATAGAGATATAGACAGACAGACAGACAGACAGGGACTGGCATAACAAGACAGAGAGACCTGAGGAGAATGAGGAACAGACAGACAGACAGACATCCACACACAGGAAGACTTAAGACAGATAGACAGACAGACATACACCCAGACATAGAGACAAAAAAAGAAAGACAGACAGACAGAAATACAGACAAACAGACAGACAGGAATAGGCATAACAAGGGAAAAGACAGGGACAAACAGAGAGAGAGGCAACAAGTGAGTGGGTGAGTGAGTGACTGAGTGAAGGACTGGAGAGTAAGTGTGGAGTGAGTGAGAGAGAGAGGAGGGAAGGAAAGAGAAAGAGAGACAGATGGACAGAGGTAGCAGGCAATATAGGAGAAGAGAGAGAAAGTGAGTGAGTGAGTGAGTGAGTGAGTGAGTGGGTGGGTGGGTGGGTGGGTGAGTGAGTGAGGGAGAGAGGGAGGGAGAGACAAAAGGATAGGTTGTGAATAGATTAAATGTATTAGTAAGTGTATAAGTGAATAGAGAAATAAGATGCACAGAGAGGGAAAGAATGACAGAGTGGATGAAGGAAGACAGGAGAGGACTTGTGGGAGGGATGATTGAACAGGAAATGTGTGACTTGGTTCAAAATGGTAAAAAAGAGACTCAAAAAAGGCACATACTCACACAAAAAGATACAGAGAGACAGACAGAATAAGAGAAAGACAGACAGACAAACAGAAAGAGAAAAAGACAGACAGACGAGACATACAAACAGATGTAGGGAGATAGGCTAACTAGTGACTGCACAGTAAAATTGAGACAGGGACAGACAGGGAGAGACAGAAAAATAGATTTAACAGACAAGACAAGCAAGTAAAAAGGAGAAACAATGAGACAGACAGCAGAACCCAGTGACATACAGATAGCCACCAGATAGAAAGATAGAGATATAGGAAGAGAGATAGAGACAGACAGACAGAAATACATACAGACTAGAGAGGCAAACAGAAATACAGACAGGCAAATAGAATTACAGACAGGCAGACAAACAGAAATACAGACATAGGCAGATAAGCAAACAAGTGACTGGACGTACAAGGGACATACAAGGAGAGACAAACAAACAAACAGACAGGCAAGTAAAAAGGAGAAACAGGGAGACAGACAGCATAACCTGGTGACATACAGATAGCCACCAGATAGATAGATAGAGAAAGAGCAAGAGAGACAGACAGCCAGAAAAGGGAGTCAGTAAGTGAAAGACAGATGGAGAAACAGAATAAGAGAAAAGATAGATGGAGAGACAGACAGACAGAGACACAGACAGGCATGCAAACAAAAATACAGACATGGGGGATAAGAAAACAAGTGGGAGGAAGGGTAAAAGTGAGAGAGAGAGTGACAAACAGGGAGAGACAGACAGACAAACAGAGACACAGACAGACAGACATGCAAACAGAAATACAGACATAGGGGTATAAGTGACCAAGTGAGTGGACAGGTAAAAGGAAGAGAGTGCATGACAGACAGGGAGAGACAGATAGACAAACATACAACCAGACGAGGGAGTGAAAGAGCAGATTAGTTCATGCGTTTATGATCTTTTGAAAGTTGAGGGAGAAAGAAAGATAGAAAAGAAGAATGAGAGGTCAGATAAATGATGAAATGCTTGAATGGATAAACAGGTATAAAAGAGATACAAGGAGACAGACAGAAGAACACATTGACATACAAATGGCAACCAGAAAAAGTGAAAGAGAGAGATAGAGAAACAGAAAGACGAATAGAATAAGGATAAAGGAAAGAAAGAGAGACAGACAGATATAGGTGGCTAAGCAAACAAGTGACTGGACAGGTAAAATTGAGAAAGAGGGGCAGAGTTGGAAGATACAGACAAACAAACAGACAGGCAGACAAAGGAGTAAGAAAGCGGGTGATTTCATGGAATATTAAAAGTCTTTTTGGAAGTGAAATAATGAGTAAAATAGAGAAACAAGGAGACAGCCAGCAGAACCCAGTGACAAACAGATAGGCACCAGATAGATAGATATAGAGAAAGAGAAGATAGTGACAGAGACAGACAGAAATACATAGAGAAATACAGACAGACAGACAAACAGAAATAAAGACAGACAGGCAAATAGAAATACAGACAGGCAGGCAAACAGAAATACAGACATAGCGGGATAAGCAAATAAGTGAGTGGACAGGTAAAAGTGAGAGAGAAGGACAGACAGAGAGAGACAGGCAAACAAAAAGTAGGTAGACAAGGGAGTGTAAAAGAAGGTTAGTTAATGGGTTTTGAAGTCTTTTGGAAGTGTAATAGTGAGTAAAAAAGAGAAATAAGGAGACAGACAGCAGAACCTAGTGACATACAGATAGCCACCAGATAGATAGATATAGAGAAAGAGAGGAAGACAGACAGACAGAAACACATACAGACAGTCAAACAGAAATACATACAGACAGAGCACAAGAAGTACAGACAGACAGGCAAATAGAAATACAGACAGGCAGGCAAACAGAAATACAGACATTGGCAGATCAGCAAACAAGTGACTGTATGGGTAAAATTGAGAGAGAGGGGCAGATAGGGAGAGACAGGCAACCAAACAGATAGGCAGACAAGAGAGTAAAAAAGTGGGTGAGTTCATGGAATGTTAAGTCTTTTGGAAGTGAAATAGTGAGTAAAAAGGAAAAACAAGGAGACAGCAGATAGATAGATAGAGGTTGAGTAAGAGAGACAGACAGACAAAAATACATAAAGTCATGCAAACAGAAATACAGACAGACAGGCAAATAGAAACACGGACAGGCAGGCAAACAGAAATACAGACAAAGGTAGTTAAGCAAACAAGTCACTGGAAGGGTAAAATTGAGAGAAAGTGACAAAAAACGAGAGACAGACAAACAAACAGACATGCAAGTAAAAAGGAGAAACAAGGAGACACACAGCAGAACTCAGTGGCATTCAGATAGCCACCTGATAGATAGATAGACAAAGACAGATAGTGAGAGAGATAGACAGCCAGCCAGAAGAGGGAGTCAATAAGTGAAAGACAGATGGAGATACAGAATAAGAGAAAGACAGATGAAGAGACAGACAGGCAGACAGACAGACAGAGACACAGAGAGACATGCAAACAGAAAAACAGACATAGGGGGATAAGTGAACAAGTGAGTGGAAGGATAAAAAGTGAGAGAGAATGACAGACAGAGACAGACAGACAAACAGAGACACAGACAGAAACATGCAAACAGAAATACAGACATAGGGGGATAAGTGAACAAGTGAGTAGACGGGTAAAAGTGAGAGCTCGTGACAGACAGTGAGAGACAGACAGACAAATAGACAACCAGTCAAGGGAGTAAAAGAAGGGGTTAGTTCAAGTGTTTATGGTCATTTAGTCATTGACATATATTATAGATGGCAACAAGAAAAAGTGAAAAAGGGAGAGAGAGAAACAGACTGACAGATAAAATAAGAAAAAGACAGACAGAGAGACAGACAGACAGAATAACAGAAAAAAACCTATTGAAAACGTTGTGGGAAAAGCAGAAAATGCTGGAAACCAGCATTTTCTCCTTTTTCCACAATGTTTTCTTCCATTGCTTAACCCATTACCACACAATCCCTACTTTTGACAACCCTGAGAAAGAAACCTCTTCTTCTCCCACAGTGTTTTCTACCCTTCACAAAACAAATTTCTAATTTTCAGTCAGTTTCATTTTGTCCTCTGCAAATGCTTTCGATTTGAACAGACCTAAAATTTTGTTGTTTGGTAATGAGTTAAACAAATTTCAATCTTTACGTCACATTTATTTTGTCGTCTGCAAATGCTTTCAATTTGGACCAATCTAATTTTTTTCATTTGGTATAGAGTTAATAACTTTGATAAAGAAGATATAGTGTGTAATAGTGAGTAAAAAAGAAAAACAAGGAGACAGACAGCAGAACCCAGTGACATACAGATAGCCACCAGATATAGTAGATAAAGAGAGGGAGACCGACAGACAGAAATACTACACATACAGACAGACAAACAGAAATACAGACAGACAGCAAATAGAAATACAGACAGGAAGGCAAACAGAAACACAGACATAGGCGGATAAGCAAACAAGTGAGTGGACAGGTAAATGTGTGAGAGAGGGACAGACAGGGAGAGATAGACAAACAGACAAAAAGACAAGGGAGTGAAAGAGCTGGTTAGTTTTTGGGTTGTTAGATCTTTAGTAAGGCAATTGAGAGAGTGAGAAAGATAAAAGAGGAAGTATGGGAGGGTGGTTTTTGATTGAGTAAATGCATGCGTGGATTAACAGAGTAAGCCTTTCCCAAACAATCCCTGGTTTTTATGACTCTTAGGTAGAAGCCTTTTGAAAACATTGTGGGAAAATGAGAAAATGCTGACAACCAGCATTCTCTCCTTTTCCCACAGTGTTTTCTACCCTTCCAAAAAAGAAATTTAAAATTTTCAGTCACTTTTGCTGTCTGCAGATGTTTTCACTTTGTATCATTCTGAAATTTTGTTGTTTAGTAAAGAGTAAAAAAGAGACACAAGGAGACAGATAGCAGAACCCAGTGACATACAGACAGCCACCAGATAAAGTGATAAAAAGGTGAGAGAGAGAGAGAGAGAGGGGAGGAAGCGTAAAAGGAAGCAAGTTAGTTGGTGAATGAATAAATGAATGAAATTCAGTCTGTGAAAAAGAGCTAGTGAGAGAAGTGGGTTGTTTTTAGTGCTCAGTGAGCTACTGTGATAGTGCTGTGTCCGGATTCCGTCATGCATTGTCAACTTTTTACCTTGTGTACACTCTAGAGGGCACATTTTCAGTCCCATACTCATGAAACTCGGTCAGAATGTTTGCCTCGATATCTCGGACATGTTTGAAAATGGGTCATGTTGGATCAAAAACTAGGTCACTAGGTCAAATCTTAGAATAACCTTGTGTACACTCTAAGAGGCCACATTTTCAGTCCGATACCCATGAAACTCGGTCAGATTGTTTGCCTTGATGATATCTCGGATGAGTTTGAAATGAAAATGGATGATGTCGGGTAAAAAACTAGGTCTCTGGGTCAAATCTTAGAAAAACCTTCTGTACACTGTAGAGGCCACATTTTCAGTCCAAAACTCTTGCAAGTTAGTCAGAGTGTTTGTCTTGATGATATCTTCGATGAGTTTTAAAATGGGTTATGTCGGGTCAAAAACTAGGTCATCAAGTCAAATGTTAGAAAAACCTTTTGTTTGCTCTAGAGGCCACATTTTCTGCCTGATACTCTTCAAACTTGGACAGAATGTTGGTTTGGTGATGTCTCAAAAGAGTTTAATAATGGGTGATGTTGGATAAAAAACTAGGTCAATGGGAAACTAGATTGAAAATGGTTCATGTTTGGTCAATAGATTCAGGTGCGCGATTTCAGGGCCATCATAGCCCTCTTGTTTAAGTTAGTGTGTGAGTGTATTAATGAATGAAAGTGAATGAGGGGTGAGTGAGGTGGAAAGTTGTTGAGTATGTGAGGGGATGGCTAAGTGTAAGGAAGGGTGAGTGATTGGCTGGGTGAACGAGGGTTAATGAGTGGTAAGTAAGTGAGTTGATGGGTGGATGAGTTGGTGGGTTGGTTAGTAGAATGGATGAGTGAGTGGTTATGATGGTGAGTGGGTGAGTTGGCAAGTGAGTGAGTGGTTATGATGATGAGTGAGTGGGTGAGTTGGTAAGTGAGTGAGGGGATGTGTAGGTGAAAGAGTGGGTAGGTGAGTGAATAAATGGGGGTGAGGGTGGTTGAGTTGGTGGCTGAGTGAGTGGGTAGGCAAGAGAGTGAAAGGATGGCTAGCTGAAAGATAGAGCGAGTTGATGAGTAGACAACAGAGGTGTTGGAGTGAATACTTGTATCAGGGTGGCATATATCCATCTATGTATCTGGTTTCAAAAGCCCTTTTCAATATTTAGGAAGTTGGTGATAAATTGAAGACTTTCGATTTCTCTCGTTCAGTTTTCTCAATGGCAGCTGGATTTTTCTAGCTGTGGATACCAATATGAGCTTGCATATTCCACAATTCAAAACAGTTTGGGAACAATTTCTGCTGCATAAGGTCAGTCAATGGTAGATGAAGAAGAGTGTATGACCTAGAAAATACATTGCTGAACTCCACTTATTACTTGTTGGCAACTTCCTTGGTTCCATCGGATTATAAAAAATGGTTGATTCAGAGTTAATCCAACATTGCAATCAGACTCCCATTTCTTAATCAAATTACAGTAGGAGAGTTTATTAAATGCTCTCCTAGATTTGCAGGCGACAATGTTAAATGCCTGATCCATTATCTTGGACTGATATCAAGTTTTCAAGTGATTCCAAAAATAGTAGTTGAAAAGATCTTCTTTTGATAAATCCAAACTAGGTAAATTCAAAGGTTCTTCCAAAAATGGATTGCTCTTGACATATCATTTCAGCGAATCTGGAAAAAGGTCGTAGTATTGCTGCTCTTTTTCCCTCCTTCAATGTCATGCCTGACAAATTTTCATTATGTTGAAAACTCACCCCAGCTCTGATGATAGTTATTTGTGCCCTAAAAGCTCTGTCAACAGCAATAAGGGCAGTCCCTAGCTCCACATTCCACAGTACCTGTATTAAATGATAGTTGTCAAAATCTCACCTCATGTCTATGACATAAATCAGAAAAGTAGATACAATAAAGATCTCCCATAAATTCAATTTCAACCATGGTATAGCTGACTTGCTTTAGATAGATGTCAAATAGCAAATTTCCTTTCCCTCCTTTCTTTTTCTGGTAGTATTTCCAGTGTTTCCTCCATATCATTTCCTCATATATTCCGAGTTCTAGACACTGTGCGCCAAACAATAATGCAGAATCCTACTTACATTTACATCTTTGGCTCCAAAAGGTCAAATGCAGCAAACTTCTTCTTCCTGAGCAGTGAGCAAGTGAATAATGCAACACTGCAATGAGTGAATGTGTGAGTGAACAAGACAGCGAGCAAGTAAGTTTGTGTGCATGTCAGAGAGAAAGCAGAGTGAGTGTAAGGGTGTGTGGGTGGGTGGGTGGGTGAGTGAGTGAGTAAATGGGTGGGTGGGTGGGTGAGTGAGTAGGATGGTGGGTGGGTGGGTGGGTGAGTGAGTGAGTGAGTGAGTGGAGAGTGGGTAAGTGGCAAGTGAGTGAAAAAATGAGTGGGTGTGTGGGTATGTGAGTGAATGGGGGTGGGTTGGTGGTTGAGTGAGTGGGTAAGGAGTGAGTGAGTGGGTGGTGGGTGGGGAATGATGGGTGGGTGGGTGGATGATGAGTGAGGGGGATGGATGGGTAGGTTGGTGGAAGTGGGTGCAATGATGGGTAGGCTAGTGTGAGTGAGTGAATGAGAGAGTGACAAGGTAAATGTATGAGTGGGTGACTGCAATGATGCTCCATTGAGTCAGGTTTATAAGTAAAAGGATATTTTAAGGGGTTGGAAAACAGGTATACAAGTACATTAAGTGGTTAAAAGAGCTGGCGGGTGTTTCTCATCAGACAGTGTAGATCCAAGATCAGACTGACATTCAGTGCAGTCTGATCTTGATCTACACTGTCTGCAAAAGGTCAGTGGGTCGTGATTAATAGCCAAAGGGTTAAGTTAAAGGTCGAGAAAGCAAGTAAAAGAGGGATTGAGTTTGTCCATTATTTTATAATTAAGTGAGTGTGTAAGAGTTAATTATTGTATTGGTGATTGAGTTAGTTATTTTATGATTAAGTGTGAAAGAGTTAATTATTGTATTTGTGATCGAGTTAGTCAATTTTTTTATGATTAAGTAAGGGGGTAACAGTTAATTACTGAATTGGTGATTAAGTTAGTTGTTTTACGATAAAGTGAGTGTGTAAGAGTTTATCATTGTATTGGTGATTGAATTAGTCTGTTATTTTTTTTTATTAAGTGAGTGGGTAGCTAAATATGCAAATGTAAATGATAAATGGTTTGGGTAGGCTTGAAAAAAGTATATGAGTGTGAGAGAGAGAGAGAGAGAGAGAGAGAGAGAGTATATAGGTATAACTCTTTACCAAAGACAAAATTTTAGACTGGTCCAAATTAAAATCATTTGCAGACAACAAATGTGACTCAAAAATTAAAGTTTATTTTGGGAAAGGTTTAAAAATCATTGTTTAAAAAGGAGAAAATGCTGGTTATCAGCATTTTCTCCTTTTCCGACAATGTTTTCAAAAGCTTTCTTGCTCAAGATCATTAAAAGTTGGAATTTTGTGATAAAGGGATAAGAGTAAAGTGAGTGGTTTAAATTGTTCAAGATGTGAGACAGAGAGGAAGAGCAGACAGAGAGGGGCTAAGATAAATATAAAGGCACATAAAGAGAGAAAAAAAGAAAATGAGAGGGTGAGAAAGGGAAGGACAGGAAACAGACAGAGTAACAGTGTGAAGATAGATAGATAAGAAAGACACGGAGAAAAATATACAGGGACATAAAGAGGGAAAGAGAAAATGAGAGAGTGAGAAAGGGAGGGAGAGGAGACAGAGTAACAGTGTGAAGAGAAAGATACATAGATAGATAGATAGATGGATAGATCGATAGATAGAAAGAAAAAAAGACACAGAGAAAGAAATACAGAGAGAAGGACAGAGAGAGATAGTGACAGATTAGATAAAGAGGAATAGAAAGCAAGAGATTAAATGAGGGAGGAAGAGTATGATGGGATAAAGGGACAAAAGAAAAAAAAGAAAGAAAGAAATAGGAAGGAAGGAGAAGGGAAGGTAGGAAAAAAAACAAAGAGAAAGAAAGAAAAATAAATAATAGAAAGAAAAAAGAACCATAAGAAGAAAAAAAAGTGAACAGAGAGAGAGATATATAAATATAAAGGGACATAAGGAAAGAGAAAAAAAGAGAAAAAGAGAGGGTGAGAAAGGGAAGGATAGGAACAAGAGACAGAGTAACATTTTGAAGATAGATAGATAGATAGATAGATAAGAAAGACACAGAGAAAAATATAGAGGAACATAAAGAGCAACAGAGAAAGAGAAAATGAGAGAGTGAGAAAGGGAAGGAGAGGAAACAGAGTAACAGTGTGAAGAGATAAATAGATAGATAGATAGATAGATAGATAGATAGATAGAAAAAAAGACACAGAGAAGGAAATACAGATAGAGGAACACAGAGAGATAGTGACAGATTAGATAAAGAGGGATAGAAAGCAAGAGATTAAATGAGAGAGGAAGAGTATGGTGGGATAAAGGGACAAAAATAAAAAAAAGAAAGAAAAAAGAAAGAAAGGAATAGGAAAGAAAGGTAGAAAAAGAAACAGAGAGAAAAAAAGGAGAAATAAAAGAATAACAGAAAGAAAAAAAGAACCAAATGAAGAAAAAAAGCGAACAGAGAGAGAGAGAGAGAGAGAGAGAGAGAGAGATGAATATAAAGGGACATAAAGAGAGAGAAAAAGAGAATGAGCGGGTGAGAAGGGAAGGGCAGGAAACAGAGACAGAGTAGCATTTTGAAGATAGATATATAGATAGATAGATAGATAAACAAGAAAAAGACAGACATAGAGATACAAAAACAGATAGATTTAGACAAACAAAAAATAAGAGATAACTAGAGAGAGGATACAGAAAGACAGCGACATAAAGATAAAGAGAAATAGAAAGCAAAATATCAATTGTGGGAGGAAGAAAGAAAAAAATGAAGAGAGAGAGAGAGAGAGAGAGAGAGAGAGAGAGAGAGAGAAAATGATAAAGTAGAGATAGAAAGCAAGAGATTAATTCAGGGAGGAAAAGTACAGTGGGATAAGAGGAGGAAAAGAAAAAAGAGAAAAAAATCAAAGAAAGGAAGATGAGGGAAGGTAGGAAAAGAAACAATGAAAGAAGGAAAGAATAACAGAAAGAAAAAAGAATTGAAGAAAGACAAAAAGGAGAGAGACAGACAGACAGACAGAGACACAGAGAAAAAGAGAAAGAAAGAGACAGAGAGAGAGAGACTGACAGATAGAGAGACTAAGATAAATATAGATGGACGTAAAGAGAGAGGAACAGAAAATGCTAGCGTGAGAAAAGGGGGTACAGAGTAACAGTGTGAATAGATAGATACATAGATAGATAGACAGATAAGAAAGACACAGAGAAATATATAGAAGGACATAGAGAGGAAGAGAAAGAGAAAATGATATAGTGAGAAAGGGAAGGAGAGGAGACAGAGTAACAGTGTGAAGAGATAGATAGACAGATAGAAAAATTAGACACAGAGAAAGAGATACAGAGAAAGGGACACAGAGAGATAGTGACAGATTGGATAAAGATGGATAGAGATCAAGAGATTAAATGAGGGAGGAAGAGTATGGTGGGATAAAGGGACAAAAAGAAAAAAAAAGAAAGAAAAAAGAAAGAAAGGAATAGGAAGGAAGAAGGTAATTTAAGAAAAGAAACAGAGAGAAAGAAGGAAAAATAAAAGAATAACAGAAAGAAAAAGAACCATAAGAAAAAAATGAACAGAGAGAGCTAGAGTGAGTGAGAGAGAGAGAGAGACAGTGACAGAGGGTAGAGATAGATAGAGGATGAAAAAGGGAAGGACAGGAAATAGAGACAAAGTAACAGTGTGAAGATAGATAGATAGATAGATAGATAGATAGATATACAAGAAAAAGACACAAAGAGATACAAAGACAGACTGATTTAGACAAACAAAAAATAAATGAAAACTAGGGAGAGGGATACAGAAAGACAGTGACACAAAGGTAAATAGTAATAGAAAGCAAGATATTAATTGAGGGAGGAAGAAAGAAAAAAATTAAATGTAGAGAGAGAGAGAGAGAGAGAGAGAGAGAGAGACTAAGATAGATATAAAGGGACATAAAGAGAGAGAGAAAGAGAAAATGAGAGGGTGAAAAAGAGAAGGACAGGAAACAGAGAAAGAGTAACATTTTGGAGATAGATAGATAGATAGATGCTAGTAGACAAACAAACAAGAAAAAGACACAGACATTGAAATACAAAGACAGATAGATTTAGACAAACAAAAAGTAAGAGATAACTAGAGAGAGGACACAGAAAGATAGTGACATAAGATAAAGAGAAATAGAAAGCAAGATATTAATTGAGGGAGGAAGAAAAAAAATAAATGGACTGAGAGAGAGAGAGACAGAGAGAGAGAATGATAAAGAGAGATAGAAAGCAAGAGATTAATTCAGGGAAGAAAAGTACAGTGGGATAAGAGGAGGAAAAGAAAAAAAAGAGAAAAATCAAAGAAAGGAAGATGAGGGAAGGTAGGGAAAGAAACAGAAAGAAGGAGGGAATAAAAGAATAACAAAGAAAAAAGAATCATAGTAAGAAAAAAAAGAGAATGAGAAAGAGTGAGGGAGGGAGAGAGAGAGAGAGAAACAGACTGACAGAGACACAGAGAAAGAGAGACAGAGACAGACAGAGACACAGAGAGATGGACAGAGAGAGAGAGAGAGAGAGAGAGAGAGATAAATAAAGAGGGACATAAGGAGAGTGGAACAGAAAATGGGAATGTGAAAAAGGGGGTTACAGTGTGAATAGATAGATAGATAGATAGATAGGCAAAAAAGAAAAATATAGAGGGACATAAAGAGTGAGAAAGAGAAAATGAAAGAGTGAGAAAGGGAAGGAGAGGAGTAACAGTGTCAATAGATAGATAGATAGATAGGCAAGAAAGATATATAGAAAAAAGACAGAGAAAGAGATGCAGAGAGAGGGACAGAGCAAGATAGTGACAGATTAGATAGAGAGGGATAGAAAGCAAGAGATTAACTGAGTGAGGAAGAGTATGGTGGGGTAAAGGGACAAAAAGAAAAAAAAAAGAAAAAAGAAAGGAATAGGGAGGAAGGAGAAGGGAATGTAAGAAAAGAAACAGAGAGAAAGAAGGAAAAATAAAAGAATAACAGAAAAAAAAGAACCATAAGAAGAAAAAAGTGAACAGAGAGAAAGAGAGAGGAAATAGAGACAGTGACAGGGTAGAGGTAGAGAGAGGATGAGAAAGGGAAGGATAGAAAACAGAGACAAACTAACAGTATGAACAGATAGATAGATAGATAGATAGATAGGCAAGAAAGACAGAGAGAAAAATATAGAGGACATAAAGAGAGAGAAAGAGAAAATGAGAGAGTGAGAAAGGAGAGGAGACAGAGTAACAGTGTGAATAGATAGATAGATAGATAGATAGATAGACAGAAAAAAAGACACAGAGAAAGAGATACAGAGAGAGGGACAGAGCAAGATAGTGACAGATTAGATAGAGAGGGATAGAAAGCAAGAGATTAAATAAGGCAGGAAGAGTATGGTTGGATAAAGGGACAAAAGGAAAAAAAGAAAGAAAAAAAAGAAAGGAATAGGAAGGAGAAGGGAAGGTAGGAAAAGAAACGGAGAGAAAGAAGGAAAAATAAAAGAATAACAGAAAGAAAAAAGAACCAAAAGAAGATAAGATGTGAACAGAGAGAGACAGCCAGAGAGAGAGAGAGAGAGAGGTGAATAGGAAATATAGAGAGACTGACAGAGGGTAGTGATAGTTAGATGGATAGATACATATATTGACATAAAAGCAGACAGAAAGACGACAACAAACACGCACACACACACAGACATTTGGACAGACAAAAAAAATGTATGAGATATGAGAGTGATTGAGTATGCGAGCAACTGAGAAAAAAAGAGTATACAGATATGTATGAGAGAGAGGAGACAGAGAGAAATAGAGAGACAGAGAGAGACAAAGTAAAAGTTGGTAGACAGGTGGACAGGGGGAACAGAGACAAAAAAAAAGATATATTGACCCAGACAGACACACAGATACACAGACACACAGACAGAAACAGACAGACAAAGAAAAGAAAAAGATTTTTAGAAACAAATGTAACTACATAAAGAAATTAGTGAGGGAACGAGTATTTACATGGGTAAGTGACTGACTGATTAAGTGGTTGAGTGAGTGGTTGAAAAAGGAAAGGGCAAATAACTGGGATTGTAAATGGTTGAATAAGGGGTGGGTATGTGCATAATTGATTGGTAGAATTAGGGGAGGATTACTGAATCAGTAAGTGAGGGAGTGAGTGAGGAAAGGGAGTGAATGAGTGATTGAGTGGATGATTGAGTGTGAATGAGTAAGTGAGTGTGCAATTGAGCAAGTGGGTGGGTGAGTGAGTGAGGGGTGAGTGAGAGAGTGAGTGGGTGAGATAGTGACTGAGTGGATGATTAAGAGTGAGTGAGTGAATGAGTGAGTGAGTGGATGATTGAGTGTGTACAATTGAGTGAGTGAGTGGTGAGTGAGTGAGGGGTGAGTGGGTGAGATAGTGACAGAGTGAGTGAGTGAGAGAGAGAGAGAGAGAGAGAGAGAGAGAGAGAGAGGGAGAGAGAGAGAGACAGTTAGTAAGTGAGTGAGAAGATGTTTGTGGTGGCTATCTGCGATTATCTGTTTTTAACGCCATTTCTTCTGATTCACATCTGAACCCTTTATCTGTTTTCCCTATTACAACTTCACACAAAATGGTATGCAGAGTAGAGGTTTCAGAGGCTAGGCTCTAAGGTCATGGTCTTGGCTGGGGTCAACAGCAATATATTCATATACTGTATATCCTTAATAACACTTGTGCACATTGATGTAACTGTGTGCAAAGCGGCAGTTTCAGATCCAAGAATCCAAGGTAAAAAAGGTTGGTTAATGATCAGATTCTCATTGTGTTGGCTCCAAATGTTTTGGGTCCCTGATCTAACTTTTTTTCCCGTAATATTTCACACAAGTATAAACCTTGAAGAAGATGTGCAGTGCAGAAGTTTCAAATGCAATGCTCAAAGATAAAGGTCAAAGCAAGGAGAGTGGTCAATGGTCAGGTGCTCATCAATCTTGTCAGCTGCATATCTCTTAAACCCTTCATCACAATGTGGAAAGTTTCGGTTTCAGACTGCAGGCTTCAAGGTCAGTGTTCACATCAAGGGTAAAGGGTCAGATGCTCAAAAATCTTGTCTGCTGAATTCCTCTTAAACCTCTGTGCACCCTGAAGTGACCTTGCGCAAAGCAGAGGTTTCAGATGCCAAGCACCAAAGTCAAGGTCACAGCATGGGGGGGTTATGATCAGATGGTCGTTAATCCAGCCAGCTAAACTATTCTTGGATCCTCTGCCTGATTGTCAGATGATCAAAAAAATAATCAGCTCCCAATCTTTTAAACCCTTGGCCTTCTTTTAAACAACACTTACCATGGTAGGACAATGGACTAGGTTCAGATTTCAGACAGCAGGTTCCAAGGTCACCACAGGAGTAAAAGGTAAGCTTTCAAATATCTTGTCTTCTCTGAAACTTTTTGCACCATGGTGAGACAATAACCAGTGCAGAAGCTTCAGACACCAGCTTCAATGTCATGTCACAGAAAGGGATTAAAGGTCAGATAACCATAGAATATGTCAGATCCACAGCTTTTGAACCCTGTATCTGTCTTCAAGAATATTCCCTGCATGTGTGCACCATGATGAGACTATGTACAGGACTGTTCAGAACAGCAGGCTTCAAGGTCAAGTATATTTATGATAGATTTTCACCCTGATAAGATGTCTAACACAGATGTTTCAGTCGCCAGACTCTTCGGTCAAAGTTGCAGCTGGGCGGCAAAATTCACATTCTCTAAGATTATGTTTGTTCCATATCACTTCTGATCTGACTTTTAAAATGGTTCACATGTAACTGCACCTTAATAAGACAACACTTCTTGTGGCTTCATGTCTTGCAGTCCTTTTCAAAGATTTACATTGTTTAGTTGTTCACTCCTGAAAGAATTTTCGAAGATACATTGCACAATTTGAAAGCATGGAATGTAACTGCAACAGTAATGATACCATACAGATGCTTTCTACGGAGTTGAGGTCAAAACTGAAGATTTGGCACCCCAGACTGAGTAGTGTAATAGAACTGAAGTATGTGACATCATCATTATATACCATGGATAATTATAGCGGCAATTGATTTAAGATGGCTATGATCTTTATCCTTGATTTTTCACGGCAGTCCACATGTGAAGAATGTAACAACCTCATACATTTTCTAGGCAACAATTATATACTCTTACCTGTATATGAAAAGATTCTTTTTCTCCCATATGACCTCCTTACCTGCATCGGTAACCATACAATCCCACACAAGTCAGGAAAGACAAAACCTGTTCCTTTCAAAAATAATTATTCATTTACCTGTCAATGGTGTGAAACCCCTGCAGTCACATTGGTTGTATAGAAAAGTTCTCTACTTCACACTTACCTTTTATCTTGAATTTTTTTGGCAGCATTCTCAAGCAAACTAGTGCCATCCCTAAACTTTATGAACTACTCCCTGGTATTCCATATATGTCTATGCTTTTAATGCCATCATATGTTTTCATTCACATTTTATTCAAATCTATAACTTTAAAAATGTATACTCACAAAAGGGAATGCAATTCATTCTTCAAAAAATCTGCACAGTTTCAATGTTCATGTTTCCATGCTGTAGCAGACGTTAAAACTATAGATTTACTGACTGCTCTCTCTCTTTTTCACTCTATCCACCCATGAAATTTCATAACCCTAGCTAGTATAGTTTTGGAGATATGCTCCAGACAAAATTCAAGTATGAAAAACAACAAAGGGCACTAAATCAAAAATTAAGCAAGCAAGAGTTATGATTCCTGAGCACTGCACTCCCCCTTGATGAAATCTATCTACCCATAAGATTTCATAACCCTAGCTAGTATAGTTTTGGAGATATGCTCCAGACAAAATTCAAGTATGAAAAACAACAAAGGGCAATAACTCAAAAATTAAGCAAGCAAAAGTTATGATTCCTGTGCACTGCACTCCCCCTTAGTGAGATCTATCCACCCATGAAATTTCATAACCCTAGCTAGTATATTTTTGGAGATATGCTCCGGACAAAATTCAAGTATGAAAAACAACAAAGGGCAATAACTCAAAACTTAAGCAAGCAAGAGTTGTGATTCTTGTGCACTAGCACTTTCCCTTGGTCAGATCTATCCAC
The DNA here is from genome assembly GCA_943736015.1 of Tridacna crocea. NCBI lineage: Eukaryota > Metazoa > Mollusca > Bivalvia > Cardiida > Cardiidae > Tridacna > Tridacna crocea. The sequence continues at coordinate 52,496,784 of OX031063.1, forward strand.
CCATGAAATTTCATAACCCTAGCTAGTACAGTTTTGGAGATATGCTCCACACAAAATTCAAGTATGAAAAACAACAAAGGGCAATTACTCAAAAATTAAGCAAGCAAGAGTTGTGATTCCTCTGCACTGCACTCCCACTTGATGAGATCTATCCACCCATGAAATTTCATAACCCTAGCTAGTATATTATTGGAGATATGCTCCGGACAAAATTCAAGTATGAAAAACAACAAAGGGCAATAACTAAAAAATTCAGAGAGCAAGAGTTATAATTCCTGTACACTGCACTTCCCCTTGGTGAGATATATCCACCCATAAAATTTCATAACCCTAGCTAGTATAGTTTTGGAGATATGCTCCGGACAAAGAACTGGATGCTGCCCACCCACTCTCCCACCTGCCCGCCACAGGTGATCCCATAATACGTCCCGTCTTCGACGGGCGTATAAAAAGAAGTATCCATCAAAACATGTTTTCTTTCCTATGTGTTTCTGTCCTTGGCTAAAAGTGAAAATACCACACACACACCCATATGCCTTTCATAATATCTTGATGTGCTTCAAAGCATTTTATTAAATAGAATCCCACCTGTAACATTACTTTCCCAACCCTCTCCCTGTCTCACTCATTCTAAGTACAAAATATCGTTGGCCTCCCAAAACACAGTGCTGCAATTAATACTTGTAATACAGAATGCACAGTCTGATCTTGGATCTCAACTGTCTGATAAGGAGAGATTGAAAAAAAAAAAAGCAAAATTTGAGTTTTTACAGTCGGCTTGAAAGTTTCATATCACTTATTTAGCAGGTAATCGGTTAAGCTATAAAACTTCATTTTGGCTCTGTCATCAAAAATCAATATATGTAACATTTCATAAAATCCTTTTTGTGGCAGTTGTCACCACAGAGTTAACGAAAATGCCAAAATTCGAAAAATAACTAAGTGTAAAAACCAAACTAATTGCCTATGTATCGGTGATGAACATACCTAACCACCACCATAACATTTCAGTTAACCCCATAAAAAGTAGTCCACCAAGTAAGCTACTGCTTCTAATGAAGACGGCTTTAACTAATTTTACTGATCAAAGAAGTGTTGATAGTGATTGATTTTATGCTTAAAAATACACAAGGCTGACACTTGCACGATTCCATGACACGCATTGGCATGACTCTAGTCATGCCAGTGCACAAACTAGTCGTAAACTGGCGTGAAGTGTGCGTAAACACGTCGTGACTGTGTGCTATGTCGGGACAAAAATTTTGAAATGTTCAAAATTTTGGTCACGACAAAATTTCTCAACCGGGTCGTGAACTATCCCCAAACTGTTCGTGAAATCGTCAGGACGATGCGGGAGGATGCATACCAGTGCGCGTCATGCCACGACTGTCACGAATAGTTCATACCAGCTCTCGTCAAGTTCATGAATAGTTCATGACATGTTCACGAGCAGTTCAAGACTACTGTGCGACAGTGGTGCTCGCGTCGGTGCTGGGGTATATATAGGGCTTCCTGAACACTGCTCACCATTCCAGAGATCGCCAGCGAAAAAACATCACAGAGACAAGATGTTTAAAACACAGCAGACACGAGCCTCCAACTTTGTGTCCAAAAATTGCACGACTTGCCACGACGAAATTATGGCCAAAAGTCGTGCAAGTGTCAGTCTTGCTTAAAAAACAGTTAAGGTTGGCCAACTGTTATGGAATCCTGAAACATGGGCCAATATCGGTATGGTATCCGGTTAAAACGTCCCCCAGTCAAAACGTCCCACTTTTGGTTAATACGTCCCCCATTTCCATTCCAAATTGGTTAAAACCTCCTCCTAAATCGTCCCCCTTAAACGTCCCTGCATATCTTATTAAAGTTATTGGTTTAATATTGTTTGATTATTTCAGAAAACCTTCACAATCCCTACTTTTGACGCCACTGAGAAAGAAGCCTTTAGAAACCATTTTGAGAAAGGAGAAAATGCTGGTTACGGGCATTTTCTCCTTTTCGCTATTTCCCACAATGTTTTCTACCCTTCACTAACAAATTTGAAATTTTCAGTCACATTTATTTTGTTGTGTGCAAATGTTTTTGATTTGGACAAACCTAACATTTTGTCGTCTGGTAATGAGTGAAAGTACCAATCCATATACATGTGTCTACATGAGAAGAAACTCAGAGCAGTAAATAATTGTCTCACCTCCCTAATATAAACAATGAATAAAAATTCATGCGAATACAACATGAGATATATGGAAAAGTCCTGAATGCAGTGATACAACTTTCAGACTATACATAAAATTAGAAAAATAAATAGCACATTCCTCCTGCCCTTGGTACAACTCGAAACAATCCATATATTATTCCCCTTATCCCTGGCACAATGAACAACAATTAAAAAAAGATCTGTTGCACAACCGATGGTAACAAATATCTCTTGTGTCTTAATAATTACAAAGTGTCCCATGAGTCACCCCAACACGTTACAACATATACATCAAATTTTTCTGTTTCAATATTATGACTTAAAAAATAAGAAAAACCTTTTCCTTGTGCCTTGATATAACATGAAATAATGAAACATATACCTTCTACTATTGCAACCCCTGGTAATTGTAGGGACAAAATGAAAATGAAATATCTTGTGTATCTCTGTTACAACTTGTATTAACATAATTCTAAGTGTCACTGTAACAGACATTACAAAGTAAAAATGTCTTTTGCAACCAGATGCATTCCGCCACATTATAACACATTTTTATACACCTACACCATCAAAAACAAAAATGACACAAAAAAACTTATGTGTCATGATAAAAAACATCTTACAATAAAACAAAATCCTTTTTTTTTTTAAAGACATGTTTCTTTAAAAAGATAGAGGAAAAAAGACATTCTTCATACAAACTTACATTGTTTGAAAATATGATTATAAATAATGTATTGTTTGAAACCTGAACAAGAAATAAGAATCAATTCTCATGAAGTATCTGTTTTATACCAGATATAATATGAAAAAAGATATAATATCGGTTTTAAAAACAAAAAAAATACAAAGTATCCCTTGTAATGGTAAACCCTATATAATAAATATATCAGTTGTTTCATTAAGACATCTGAACAATATCTATGCATTAACCCTTGCATACCTACTTTATTTGTTACAGTATACTGGTACATGATTTTACATAAGGCATCTAATGTTTACAACCCAGAATACAGAACATCCCAGCAAAAACTTTAACAATAAAAGATATGCCTTGTAATAGTAAAACCCTGAAGAGTTAAAATATATAAAACATTAAAATACTATCTATAAATTATCCCATGCATACCTAGTTCTCTTGTAAGAGTATTCTGGTTCATGATTTTTCTACATATATATGTAATAATATTTATATATATTACATTTGAATAATAGCTGCACATTATCCTATGTAAACCTATTTCACTTGTAACAGTATATTAATTCCATATCTCTACATTTTTTTTATTTACATATAAACTGAACCAATACATGAATCTTTTGTATCCTGAAATTGGCCGAGTGAAATATGAACTGTATGAAATATCTCTTATACCACCTGAAATACATTAAGTAGCCTGTATCCATGTTACATCATACAACTACATAAGCATTACTCTATAAACAAAATTAAATATTATAAAATATGTTTCAATCCCTCTTACAACCTGTGTCACTTTCACATTTTTCCCTATGGCCCTGTTACAAACTGAAATGATAAGATATCCTTTATCCCTGTATACAACTCTACAATATAAAATAATCCTTTGTGCCCTATACAATTGAACTAATACAAAATACCCCGCAAGCTCCTGTAAACATATCCTACAATATGTTGTATTTTGCATGTTCTTTTTATACCTTAATCAATATAAAGAAAATTCAAATGGCCAGATACAATGTTAAAGACTCAAAGACCTCCTGTATAGCCTTAAACAACATAAAATATCCCTTGTGTCCATGTTACAATTAGAACTACAACATAGAATAATGCATTCGTCCCTGTCGTCCCTCTCAAAAACTGAACATAAAAAATAATCCTTGTGCCATGATACAAACCAAAACAGTTAACAGGTCTCATGTACATTAAGAATATAACAACCCATGCATCCATGTTATCATCTATACAAAAGAATATATACTTATTGCATTTTCAACCTGAAACCATGAAGACTTTAAAACTAATGCCAACTAAAGCAAAATGAAATATTACCCAAGTCACTTTTATTTACCTGAAACAAACACATATCTTTATTGCCCTACAACTATACATATTATTCCATATATGTACTTCCAAGAACACCTGATGTCTATTTTCATCATAGAATTATACATATTCTTTGTACCCTTATGCACTTCAATATGAGAAAATCATAATATAATATCACTTGTTTTTACAATTCATTGCATTGCATGTGATACTAAAAGAGAGGAAAATGTTGAGTAATAGTTATTTGCAGATATTTAGTGAGAAAAGTCAAAGTGAACAACTACATAAAATCAACAGAGGATGTGGTGTTGCACAGAAAACAATAAACTGCAGCCTGCAGTGTTTAAGTTGTAAAAAATGACATATTTATCATGCATGACTAAAAGCTCAAGCAATGGTAAAATAGCAACCAGTATGACTTCTTTCATATTGCATAAGATGGTATAAAAATTGGAATGTCGCAGTATAGGAAAATTAATTGGTTACAGCCATTTATGCTTATTTCTTTTAAAGTAAATGGACAATAATAATTTTCCATTCAGGAATAAAAACAACATGTATATCTATTTTTAGATGGCTATAAACAGACTGAGCAATAAAATTTTTAAATTTAAACCTTTATGAATGGTATACACCATAGCGATATGAGCATCTCCCTGTATTATGCATTCCTGAAAGAAGTTTCAGCTGGGGAGGCAAGGGGCGCAACTCCCTTCAGTTTCTGCTCAAAGAATAATTTGAAAAATGTAATTATATGATTAAAAAATTATTGTCACAATCGATTGTTATATAGCCAAATATGAAGAAACTGCCTTAGCCTTTATTTTTGATTGTTTTATCATTCATAGACTTGTTATTTCAAAATTTCTAGACTTTCTGTTTAAATTCCAAAATTCCCTGACAAATCTCAAATTCTCTGACAATTCCCTGACCTTGATTTTTTTTTTCTCTCTGACTTTTCCCTGACCATAGACACAATTTTTCTCATTCAGTCATGGGAAATGAATAATACCCCTTGAGCAACCTAAACAAAATCCTTTTGCACCTATAACACCTGAGGCCCGATACAACCTAAAAAAGTCTCCTGAACCCTGATACAACCTGAACCTGTAAAATAAGAGCATATGATATTGTTCTGCCTAAAAAAATAGATAAAAACTCCTTTATCCCATACTTTAGCGCATGCAAACAAGCACCTGTGCCCAGATACTTTACCTGGAAAGTTCCTCTGTACTGAAACAATCTAAAACTACAAATTTGCTCTGTGGTCTTGTACAACCTGAACATCCTGAATGCAGTTATATAATTTTCTAACAATAAAGAACATATTTAGCACATTCCTTATCCTCTTGTTACAACCAATGACAATACATATAATATTCCCTGTGTCCCTGGTAAAATGTGAATTAGTAACAAACATCCCTGGCACCCTGAAACAACAAATCACAAAAAAAATCCCTTGTGCCTGATAAAAACAATTGTGAAATACCCCACAAGTCATGCTTACATGGTATCCCATGAGTTCCATGAAACAGTGAAAATAATCCTTTTTATGGTATAGCCTGCTACAGACTCACAAAAAAAAATCAATTTAAACATACACATATTCCCTAATACAAACTGACATAATATGAAAATATATAAAACATCTTCTGTTAACATCCTGAACAAAAATACTTAATATTCCTATTAAAAAGCATTATATTGAAAAAAGAATTGTGTTGTTAAAATAAAACTCTGAAGAAAAAACAAATTGAAATAATATCTATATATTATACCATGCATACCTGTTTCATTTGTCTTAGTATTGTACTTCATAGTATTTCTACATATATATTTATATTACATTTAAACCATAGCTGCACATTATCCTAAGCATACCTATTTCACTTGTAATAGTTTACTATTTCCTAGTATTTCTAAATATATGTTTATTTAGGTATAAATTGAAACAACAAAAAAAGTCTTTTGTATCCTCATACAACCTGGTAAAATATAACCTGTATAAAATATCTCTCAACCAGAAGTACATGAGATAACCTGTGTCCATATTATATCTTGCAACTACATACATAAACTAGACAAAATGAAACATTATAAAGCACGTTTGAGTCCCTCTAACAGCCTGTGTAACTTTCATAACTTTCCCTATGGCTCTGTTACAAACTGAAATGATAAAATATCCCTTTTCCCTGTATAGAACTCTACAATATACAACTAACCTTTGTACCCTAAACAACTGAATTAATACAAAATACCCCATAAAAATTATGTTCTTCTAAACATATCTTACAGTATATATATTGTTTTGGGTGTTCTTTTCATACCTTAAACAAATTGAACAAATTCTAAAAAATTGTTGTGAGCAGATACCACTTGTAAGACAAAAAAAAAACCACTCTGGTGCCCTAAACTATCATAAATTATCTCTTGTTTCCATGCTACAAGTAGAACTATAGCATAAAATAATCTATACTTTTCCTGTTATCCCTTTCAAAGAATTGAACATTAAAAATAACCTCATGCCATGATACAAACCAAAACAATTAAAAACTCTCATATACATAAAACATTAAACATGTCCTTGTTACAATCTACACAAAAGTAGATATACTTACTGTATTTTTTTGCCTGAAACTATGAAAACTTTAAAAGTAATACAAACTAAAGCAAAAATGAAATAACACCTGTGTTACTTTAATAACCTGAAACAAAAACAGTCTCCCTGTTACAGCCTATTTTAATAAATATTACTCCCTATATGTACATCTTGAAATAAAGAAAGAACAACTCATTTCCTTTTTTAACATACAATATGTAAATCTTATGCCCTTATGTACTACAAAACAAAAAATATATATATTGTCACTTTTATCTCCAACTCATAGAACTACTAGTCAGACTTTAAAAAAAGTGAATGAAATTTCATTGATGGTTTCAGTTGCCAAAAAATGAAAAAACATGTGCAAGCATATGTTGGATAGAAAGTTTGCTCAGCATTTCTATAATATTAAGCAATTCATATGATACTAAATCATATCAACAAGACATGTTGACTTCTAAATATTTGTGCACATTTAATGAGAAGGGTCAGAGAAAGACTAAATGAAAACAGCAGATGATGGAAAGGTACAAAGAAAACAAGAAACTATGGCCAACAGTATTTAGATGAGAAAAATAACACATTTTCCTTACATAATTTATAGGCAAGCACAGATAAAACAACCACCACCATGACATATTGCATTAGTGGTATGTATTGCAGTGAAAGATTTGTAATAAATATGTTATAGTCATTTAGGCTAATTTCAAAACAGAAATAAATGTACAATAATGTCACCTTAAAAAAATAATAAAGGTATCCAGCTGTCTACATATGGACATAGCAACAAAAGTCTGAAAATGAAAACCTGCTAATGCTTATCTAAAAAAAAAAATTAATATCTTCTATTCCTGTAAACAAGTTTCAGCTGGGGAGGCAAGGGACGTTACACCCTTCAGTTTCTTCTGAAAAAAAATAATTTGAAAAAAAGTAATTATAATAAAGCCAAACATGAAGAAACTGCCTTAGCCTTTATTCTCAATGGTTCTATCATTCATAGACTTGTTATTTCGAAATTGCATGACTTTCTGCTTAAAATAAAAAATTCCCAGGCCATTCAAAAAATTTCCTAAAATTTCCCCGATCTTGTAAATTTGCTCCGACTCTATCCCTGACCATGGACACCTTATCTAAGTCAGTCAGTCATGGGAAATGAGTAATACCACTTCAGAAACATTTTTTTAAAAAATTAGCCATACTCTGTGAAAAGGGAGCTTAATGCATAATTATGCAAAAAGCATCAACTCGTATCAGCCTGCACAGTTCATGCAGGCTGACATGGGTTGAAACTTTTTGCTTCAGGTCTATGTTTTGCATGCCCAAGCACCATTCTGCCACAGAAATTGATTATTTGTCTGAAGAAATGGATATAATTAATCCAATATTATATCATCACTTGCATTATACAATGTAGAGCTCCAGAGAGAGAGAGTGATCTTGATTTCAAAATTAAGATATTATTTATTCTCCGCTAAACCCTATTTTGGGGGTACTCATTAGAATCATCACATTGAGACGATTTTGATGAGTACCCACAACATAGGGTTTGGAAGAGAAATAATGGATTTAGAATGCCATCACTCCCTCTTATCTGGAGCTCTGACAATGCATCATGGAGGTGCATCAAGCCTCTTTTTGCCAGAGCATGGCTCTAATACTTTTGCACCTTTAACTCATTACCAAACGACAATATTTTAGGGTTGTCTAAATCGAAAGCATTGGCAGACGACAAAATGAAAGTGACTGAAAATTTGAAATTTGTTTTGTGAAGGGTAACCATGTGTTTTGTGAAGGAAACCATTGTGGGAAAAGGAGAAAATGCTGGTTACCAGCATTTTCTCCTTTTCCCACAATGTTTTCTACAGGCTTCTTTCTCAGGGGCGTCAAAAGTAGGGATTGTGTGGTAATGGGTTAACTTTTATCCTGCCGTACACAACCATGGATGACTTTTGTGGAGAATGTACAGCAAGATCAGCCTGCACATACATGCAGTCTGATCTTGCTCTACATCCTCCGCTGTTTTATTAGTAGTTTGGGTTTCATTAGTCCAGCCCAAGGCCCATACATTTAGCAAAATGAGTCTGTTTGATTGTCAACCTGTTTTTTTTTTTACGGCAGGATAAGGGTTAATATCTGATGCCCTGGAACAACCCGAAGAAGTCCCCTGAACCCAGGTGATACATTACCTGAACCTGTAAAACAAGAGAATATAATCTTGTTCTGCCTAAAATAATAGAAAATATCCCTTGCACCAATAATATAAAACCTTAAAATAAGCACCTGTACCTTTGAACAGTCTGTTAGAATTCCTTGAGCCTTGATACTATACCTGAAAAATTCCTTCGTCCTGAAACATTTTGAAACTGTAAATTTTCTCTGTGTTCTTATACAACCTGAGCAAATAAAATCGATGCCAATCCTTTATACAAATATACCTTAAAAATGTATTTATCTTTTAGAGCAAGAAAAACAACTCCAAAATAAAAACAATTAAAAATGCATCTAGTGGTTATAGGAAAACAAGGCAAGACCTTTGTGCCCTCATTCTTATACCCCTGATTAAACCACACGGGGTCCCACAGGCCAATTGATTTCCATTCCAAACCCTATTTACATCGAGAAAAAAATATAGGATTTGGAACAAGAAGTACCAAGCCTGCTGCAATCCTACAAATTACAAGGAAAGCAGCTTTTTGTTTCTAATTTTAGTCCCCTTCTGCGATATGCCATAGTGAAAGGCCAAGGTCCCAAAATAATAGGGCACACCCCTTGGGTCATAAGCAACACTTATATGTTTCAGGATACCATGTCAAATTGTTTTTGAGTAAGAGTACAGAAATGAAAATACAGATGAACTGACAGCTGGACAGATCTATGGATGGACAGAAAGACAGACATGGTGAAACCAGGATACCCCCTCTGTACTTCGTAGGTTGGCAGTTTAATAAAGTGTACCCCATGAAGCTGAACAAATAATAACACATGTGCCAGGCTACATTAAAAGGGGGCTTGACTCTTTACCACTGACTCCTGACTTTTAATGACCCAAAAGAAGAATCTTTTTTGCAAACATAATGGGAAAAGGGAAAAATGCTGGTAACCAGCATTTTCTCCTTTTCCCGCAATGTTTTCTACTCTTCTAAAGTCAAGTTTCAATTTTTGAGTCACATTTATTTTGTCATCTGCAAGTGTTTTCAATTTGAACCAGTCTAAAATTTTGTTGTTTGGTAAGAAGTTAATGCATTTCCATGATGCATGATTACCGAGCAAGTCATCACAGAATTATACAGTCATGAAATCTGTTCAGTGTAACAAACTACTGAATCATTAGGTCCTTTGACATGCAGAAAACTTACAAAAAGCAAAAAGGTTCAGCCCTGATCAGCCTGCGTGAGCTCCATTCTAGTCATACTGGTCTGATTAGACCCATAATAGAACTCATCCAAGATCTTATGGTCATATATATATTTTGACAAAGTTTGGTGCTGATTGGTTGAAATTTGTAGATGCTAGAGTGTAAAAAAAGTGAAATATAGCAATTTTTCTAATTCAAGGGCAAATACTCCAGATGTTCTGGTCAGATTAGACTCATAATCGAACTCATCCAAGATCTTATGGTCATATATACTTTGACCAAGTTTGGTGCTGATTGGTTGATATTTGTAGATGCTAGAGTGTAAACAAGAAAATGTGGATGGACGAACTGACAGACGATGGACGGTGAGTGATCACAATAGCTCACTCTGAGCACTTCATGCTCAGGTGAGCTAAAAATACTGGTAACCAGCATTTTCTCCTTTTCCCACAATGTTTTCTACCCTCCCAGAGACAGAAATGATCATTTTAGTAATATTACATTTGTTGTCTGCAAATGCTTTGGATTTGGTCCAGTCAAAAAGTTTGTGTTTGATGAAGAGTTAATAGGGGTTACAACTCTAAAAAGCAGTTACAATCCCTTGAAAACATGTGCACAAATAATAATGCCCATACAAAAACTAAGCATTGGGCTCCCATCACTAGTGTTTATCAAACCCATACACCTTCAATTATGATGTTCATACTTTTCTTGTCCCATGTTTAAACTATTTTGGAAATCACATCAGTTTTTTCAAAACTCAAGCACTTTTTGCCTCTACACCAGGGACAAAGATTAAATTCTTCCCTCTAGATAACGCCTGGGCCCCTAACTTAAAAAATCCAGGGGCCCAGCCCAAAATCTAGGGGCCCAGCTTACCATAGCCAAAATGGATTAGCGATAGCGAGAGATAAAATGGGCGAGATGTTTTCCAAATCTATTGGCGAGTCCGATTTTATTTTCAATTTTTCCTGGCTTCACTGTATCGGCAAGGAGTGCAGGACAATTCGCCCGGACATGTTTGGGGTGAGAATTTAGATGACTTCTTGCCTTGGGCGAGTTGTCATTTGAATTATGGGCGAGATGTTTTCCAAATCTATGGGCGAATCCCTTTTTACTTTTAATTTAAGCAAGTTGTGTTTAGTTTGGGGCAAGTTGACCTCTAACTGTTGGACGAGTTGTCTTTGGACAAGTTGCCCGTACTTCTCTGTGAGATGTGCATGCAGTAATTGAGAACCAGTCAAATATGAGTAAACATCCGGTAAAAAAGAAATAACGTAAATGATACAATATTTCGTTCAGAAATTCGCGAATCTCGTCAAATTTGAATAATAAACTAGACAGAAACTTGACTTTGGTCACTATTTTGTCTGAAAATTTAATGAATTTGAAAAATGTCCTATTTTGGGGGATTGCCACCTGGGCCCCTGATGGGCATTTTTGGCTCACCCAGCCGATTTCCTAGTGACCATGGGCGAGTGCTAATATTTTTCCCTGTCTACACCTCTCTCTAGCTCCCTCTCTCTCTGCAAATCTCAAACTTAAATCTGGAATTTATGTGTGCCATACTTAAACCTTGTAGAAATCTAGTTATTTCTAAAGTAAAAATATATTTTGCCTCTCTTGCTCTGCACTGTAATGGTTAACTCTTTCAAAACAATCCCATGTTTAAGGACCTTTAGAAGCTTTGGCTGGTGAGAAGCATTTTCTCATTTTCTTACATTTTTTTCCTGCCCTTTCAAAGGAAAATCCCCTCATTTTAGGGCAGTAGAGTTAAGTCACAGCTCTGCTTTTTCTTGGTACCAATGTCTCTGAGTGTTACAACCAGGCCAGTTCTGATCCTACATCTTGATCATGGAAACACCCAAGCTTCACCGAACAAAGGGCTATACCCCGAAGTCTGCTAGTCTGTCTCTCTTCTTTAATTAATCGTTTACCACATGAAGCTGGTTCTTAACAACCCTGAACGAGAAGGCATTTGGAAACATGGTAGGAAAGGAGAAAATGCTAATAACCAGCACGTTCACTTTTTCCAGTGTTTTCTACCCTTTGTAAGACAAATCCCATGATTCTATTAATTTTGTCATCTGCACATGCTTTGAATTTTGACCAGTGTAAGATTTTGCAAGATTTTGTTTGGTAAAATTTTCAAAAACCACATGTTTATATACAAAAAACATGAAGTCATTGTAAGACACTACATTTACCTTTTTGTAGTTTCATTACCCAAGTTTACCAAAAAATTAGGGCCCGCCCGGGTGGCTCAGTAGCGAGCGTGTCAGACTCATGACCTGGTGGTTGTGAGTTTGATACCCGGTTGAGGCGAACTTTCTTTCTGGCGTATTTTCGCCTCTCAGCTCTGCTGAAGCATGTGAGAAAAGTAGATGGTGGCTTTGGAAAGAAAGTAATGTAAGTACCGGTGTGAGAAAGCCAGGAAACACATGTGCGTCACCGACCGGCATGATATGACCTTAACCGTTAAAGTGGCTTTAAACCCCAATACAACCAACCAACCAAAATATAAAGTAATACTCTTCAAAAAAGTCAAATCTAACATACCTTTTTGTTGTAGTCATTGTGGGAAAGCAGCCAATGGCTTGGAAAAAATATTGTGTGTAGTACTGATAAAAGAGAAACTCAAGGAAAGGTGCACAGTCCACTGTGATATAACTGAAGTAATGCTGAAAATGGCATTAAACACAATACAGTCAATTATTCTTCCTGTTTGCTGTCTTGAAGTCCTTCTCTATGGCCATGTTTGCTAAAAACTAATAGTTAAAAACAAAATCCTTACATACACTTTTTAACTCCTTTTCTCTAACCCAAGACAATTCTGAAATATTCAAAATATGATGTTTTCTTCCATCTTCCTTTTTCAACAATTCCTCTGCTTAAACCTGAAACCCTAGCCGAAAAGTTCTCAGACTTTTCAAAATTGAAAGCATTTGAAGACAACAAAAGTAAAAGTTACACTACATATAAACCATGTACTAAGTATGCCAGACTATGATGAATTGGAGACGATAAACTCTGGTAATTGTGTTTTTGGAAGTTGACAAGCCAATGTTGCTGATCTCTTACTCTGCCATGCCACAAGAAAGAAACAAAGTTCTACCAAAACTATGCTCAACTACAGTACACACTACAGTTAAGTAAGGTCAACTGTGAGCAGAGTGGAGCCCTAGGGTTAAATGGGGTATCACTGTGTCTTACCACACACAGAATATACTACCGTTGAGTCAACGGCGTAAGATGTCACCACGGTTTATTCAAAACAACTGGACTCCGTGTAGAACAAGGCAAATATCCGAAAACAGTACACGGTCACCGAAATAAGTACCGAAAAAAGTACCGAAAATGACACAGCAGTTTCACGATATGTGATTATTTTACACGAGTATTTTTAAAGTCATCTGTGCTTCTTTTTCAATGTTAGTGAAATAATATAGTCATGGGGTGGTTAAAGGCGTTGGAAATATAGCAGGTGGATGGGAGCGGGAGAAACATGGTATGCCAATGACAGTGAAATCAAACAGAACAGGTGTTTGTCATCTTGTTGATTTCAATTTTCCATGTTTCCTCCATAAGGACACTTTTTAGTGAATTTATGTAGGAAAATCGTTTAAACAAACATGCTTAATTCACATTAGAAGCATACATCAGGTCACATTATTTTCTACTCTTTACATCAAACTCTTGTAAGAACATGTATGTTATTTATCTTTTCCTCCGACGCGTTTTAACTCTATATACCAAATGACAAGATTTTAGACTGGTCCAAATTGAAAGCACTTGCAGACGATAAATTAAACATTACTTAGGAATTGAATTTTGTTTCCAGCAGAGTTGAAAACATTGTGGGAAAGGGAGAAAATACTGGTTACAAGCATTTTCTCCTTTTCCCACAATGTTTCAAAAGGCTTCTATCTCAGGGTCATAAACGAGGGAGTGTTTGGGAAAGGGTTAAATGAAGTTATAACTGACAGTCACTTGGAAACAGTGGATATCATATTTAACTCTTAGGCTGCTAGGGCCGACTGTTTGATCCTTTGTGGAATTAGCTCAGATCAAGATCATACGGCATGTTTTGTGCAGTCTGATCATGGATCCACACTGTTTAATGGAAAACAAATGAAATCTACAGATCTACAGGAAAAAAATGTCAGTTCATGGCTGTTTTTACCAGTTCAGATTCAAGATCAGACTGCTTTTTCTATGCAGTCTGATCTTGATGTGCAATTTATAAGCAAAAAAAAAAAGAGATGCTGCCCTAACAATGCTAGCTTAGACTAGCAGGTATGTGGTGTAAACCACAGTTAACAAATTTTTTTTTTTTCCCCAAAGATTTTTGCCAAACGGACTGAAACTGTGTTCAGACAGAGTGGACATATTACCAACCTCTTACAATCTCTACACGAACTTATGGACAGGTTATGACTTGAAGCCTGCTCAAAATTTTTTGCCATCTATTTTATCCTATAATTGGACAGGGTGACAGTGTACTTACAGCAGAGATGGATGTGCTAAGAACAGAACTGCCATACTTCGATTTTATCAGAGATGTGGTGCAGTGGGGCATCAATTAACAGTGCTTTTGCATTTTACTGACTGAAATTACAGGATGTATCCCAAACACAGCTGGTTTAAAGATTTTGTTGACTGGAAAAAGACTATTTAGAACAGGTTTGGTGAGACAGGGGCTTCAGGCATTATTAGGCCAAAAGTACACATTCTACAACTGCAGTAACCCGTTTTTCGATCATGTAAGGATGGGATAAGACATTCTGAGATCTAGTTTGGGCTTTTTGACATCAGAAACTGCCAATGATTTGATTACACTATCTTAGATGAAAGAACTGGGAAACATAGATCTGCAGAATCTAACTCGGCAATTCCTCTGTCTTGATTTAGGTTTTCACATGTATCGGTCATTTGGGTTGATTTATTGATTGAATGGAAATTTATGCCATTTTCAACATTATTTCATTCAGCCATATCACATTTGCTAGGAGGTTGTTTTCTAACTGATGTAGCCCTAAGATATTTAATACAAGAAACTTCAATTAGATAGGAATCTGTTTGTGTGTGCTGTTTATTAACCCTTAGGCTGTTAAGCACCACAAAAGGACCTCTTGTGGACAGTATGGATCAAGATCAGACTGCACAGAACGTAGTCTAATCTTTGAACTACACTGTCTGATTATGAGATATCTCTCTCAGCTTGAAAGTTTCATTTCTCTTACTAACTCTTTACCATACAATCCCATCTTTTAATGACCCTGAGAAACAAGCCTTTTGAAAACATTGTGGGAAAAGGAGAAAATGCTGGTAACCAGCATTTTCTCCTATTCTGACGATGCTTTCTACTCTTCCCATAACAACTTTCAAATTTTCAGTCACTTTTATTTTGTCATCTGCAAACTCCTTCAGTTTGGACCAGTCTAAAATTTTTTGTCATTTGGTAAAGAGTTAACCAAACCAAACAATCCCTAGTTTTTAGGGCCCTGAAAAAAAAAGCCTTTTGAAAACATTGTGGTAATAGGAGAAAATGCTGGTAACCAGCATTTCCCTTTTTCCCACAATGTTTTCTACCCTACTGGAAACAAATTTTAATTTTTGACTCGCATTTATTTTGTCGTCTGCAAGTGCTTTCAATTTGGACCAGTCTAAAATTTTGTTGTGTGGGAAAGGGGTAAAAGCAAGATAAGGATTAATGATGACGATAGGATTAGAAAAGCAGCCAGAGGGACCAGAACGATTCTGCATTTTAACCATTAAGCTTAACATACAGTTTCTGCTTCATCCATAAACAGCATGAAGGTCTTGTTTTGGACAAATCACTTTATTTCTGCATCAAGAAATTCTTGAAGCTGTTTGCACCAGGGGCTTCGAGCTGGTTTGGGGCCTTGAAGTTTGTGTCTTACACTTCTGTTCTCAATTTGATAAATCTGAAAGAACAGGGAAAAAAGCTTTGTGGGGTTTTGAAATTACACATTGCATGATTTTCCTTATTGCCCCCTGTAAACATGCATACATCTGAAGCATTAAATCTTATCTTGCTAGAAAGGTTACTCATTTCCCAAACAACAAAATTTTAGACCGGTCCAAATTGAAACACTTGCAGACGACAGAATAAACATAACTCAAAAGATGAAAGTTGTTTCTGCTGGGTAGAAAATATAGTTGGAAAAGGAGAAAATGGTGGTGACCAGCATTTTTACCTTTTCCCACAATGTTTTCAAAAGGCTTCTGTCTCATGGTCGTAAAATCAAGGGATTGTTTGGTAAAGGGTTAAATGAACCTTTCCAGCCAATGGTAAAAAACTGTATATTACTATTTCAAACTGACTTTTTGTTTGGAAAGTGTAGGTCAAAGATCTGCCTGCATCTTCTGTGCAGTCTGAGCTAGATCTATGCTGTCCGCAAAAGCTCAGCAAAGTCATGCTCGGCAGCCTAAGGGTTAACAATAGCCATGATAAACTAGAGGCCTATGGGGGCCTGAAATCTCTCTACTGGCAGTGATTTTGCTTTTATGCTAGCATACATTATGAATTCATGATGCAAAAAAGACAAAAAACACAAACCTGTGTTCTTGCAACTGGGATTGAACCCACTTAGACAGCATAAGAAGGCATGGTGAATTCAACAAACAGTGGAAAAAAAATAGAAGTGCAATCTCAAAACTAAATGTTTGGAATTAATCCAAATTCGACAGGGTATCAGTGTATATATACTGCCTTGTATTAACCATTACCAAATGACAATATTTTAGACTGGTCCAAATTGAAAGCATTTCCAGACAACAAAATAAATGAGATTTTAAAATTGAAATTTGTTTTGGGAAGAGTAGAAAACAGTGTGGGACAGGCCTCGGCCGAGTGGGCGACTTGGGCGAAGAAGTCGCCTGATTTCAAAAAACTTCGCTCATTTCGCCAAGTAAAGCAAAGTCCAAGTCGCCTGAAAAAATCGGGAAGTCGCCTCGCGTATATTGACAAAGCGCCCTGTGTGTAATCTACCAGATCAGCGTGTGCCGTACCCGATTTACAGTTACTGCCCAATCAGAGAGTTTAATTAGTATACAACATACCGAGAGTCTGATTGACAAGTCATTGTTAATTAACTTTACGACACCATGGGATAATCCCCTATTATTGACAAATATCAGCGCCGCCTATCGGTGTTTGTCAGACCTCTATTTTTGAAACACGGTTTGCTAAATTTAGTAACTATATGGAAGTGAAAGCCCTACCCCGGATATCGGTCTTTCGTCGTCAACTTTTATTTCCAAAGTTTTAAATGGATTGAAATATTCCAGTTTTGAAAACGATGGAATCGGTACCTACTTGCTTATATCACCATTTACCCCCATCCTTTAAATTTTGTTATTAGATCTACTCGCAGTTTTCCAAACGAACATTTATGATGACGTACTTAGATCATTTCCTAGGTCCTGTTGCGCTATATTTTCAAATCATGTGACTACAATTTGGCGCCAATATAGTATTTTAGCGAAGTCACATGATTCAACTTAAAAATGGTAGCTCGTCACCGCAATACCGTTTGGATAAAATCGAATATATTCTATGACGCTAACTAAAAGATAAAATTAAAAAAAAAAATGTTATTGTCTTTGCTTCTAGATAGATTTAAGTATTCCGTTGATTTATAGTATTTCCTTGATCGGGCCGCGAACCGCCGATCTACAAGGCTTTGATAGTAAATTAGGTGTGTGTTGCTGAACGATGGTTTTATTTACGATTTATCCGATATTAATCAAAGACAAACGGTAATCAGACAGCTATATTTTCGATGTCTCTCGCACTCTGAAACTGCGTCTAACTTACCGATAGAAAGGTGAAAACATCGTGGCAATATGAGAAAATGCTGGAAGTAAGCTTTTCTACATTTGACAGACTATATTTTTTTTATATCTTTAAACATTAGTTACAATCTTTGAGCGGTTATCTACCGGTATTTGCCTGCTGCAAATGCTGTCAATTTGATAGGTATATATGTTACATTTATATTATAATGTATGTTAAAATTGGTAATTAGAATGATTTTCAGCAAAAAACTATATTCAGGACTTTAGAAACAAATAGTCTAGTGTTTTGAAGATTTTGAGAAGAAAAATGTGCCAGGAGAAACTATTTAATACTCAAACTAGCACTGCTTTCTCTTTCCATTATCATTTCTTTCCATAATATTTTAATCCTAAAGGTACATGTACGTGAATTTAGCAAACTATGAATAAATATGTTTTGAGTAGTTTCCAAAAGGAATAAGTATACTGATCATGAAAAAGATAAAAAGCATAAAATAATTTTATTCCATTTAGATTCACATGATTTTCAATTTTATCAATTTGTTATATTGTTATGGTATTGTGAATTCCCTCTATATTTCGTCCCATATCTATTTTTTGATGTCCGTCTGAACTTCTCCCCAAAGTCTGACCACTTCTCCCCATTTTGAAAAACTTCTCCCCATTCTCAGACTAGGGAGAAGTCACTTCTCCCCATTTTCTGAGGGTTGGCAGAGGCCTGTGGGAAAAGGAGAAAATGCTGGTTACCAGCATTTTCTCCTTTTCCCACAATGTTTTCCAAAGGCTTCTTTCTCAGGGGCGTCAAAAGTAGGAATTGTGTGGAAATGGGTTAAATAATCATAGCAGAGCAGCTTGCATAGCTCAGTAGGTAGAGCGTAGGACTCGTAATGTGATGTTTCGAGTCACTTTAGGGTGTGGGTTCAGTCCCCACAGCTGGCCATGTGAAATTACTAATAGTCCTTCAGATGAGACGTTAAAAAGAGGTCCTGTGTAACAGTGCTATGCACCAAGCACATTAAAGAACCAGGCTTTATTTAAGATGGGCTTCTTCCTGTATCTGCACTATATCCTGTAAGAATACTAGCATCTATCTGGGGGCGTTGCCCATATGGGCAACCAGGGGTGACAATAAATTAACACAAATTCAGTTAATCACAGCCAATTTCAAAGGTAGACTTTGTCGAGTATATGATATTACATAATCAAATGGCTGCTTCTTCCTAAAAAGTTCCCTAGATTTTCTTCACTTTTAATAGAGTTCAACCCTTGATAAACCGAACAGTCTTTGCAAGTTTCAAAAGAATTGGATCAACACTGTAAACTTTATTGCCTAAACAAGAAGTAGAAATTTTCAAGTTTGAATGGCTACTTTTCCCATACTGACTGTCAGATTTTTTTTCCAAAATCAAAAGGGTTGATGAGACATAGCAACTGTGAAAGTTTTATGAAAATCAGATCACAAATGCCAACTTCACTGGGTAAATAAGGGATGGACATTTTTCAACTTGAAATGGTTACTTTTGCCATACTGTTTGTTGGACTTAGCTCAAAATCAATAGGGTTGAAGTAATTGATGAGATACACAAACTGTTTAAGTTTCACAAAATTCTTATAACAAATGCAGACTTTATCATGTAAACAAGAAATGGAAATATTTTTCTTAAAATGGCTACTTTTCCCATATTTTTTTTTTTTTCAAAATCAATAGAATTGGAGCACTTAAATAGGTTAAACAAACTGATAAAGTTTCATGAAAATCTGAAAACAAATGCCGACACAAATCGTATCAACAAGAAATGGAAGTTTTCAACTTGAAATGGCTTCTTTTCCCATATTGTTTGTTGGATTTTTTTTTTCAGAATCAATAGAATTGAAACTATTTATAAGATAAACAAACTGTACAGGTTTCATGAAAATCTTACCTCAAATGCTGGCGCCCTCGCATAAACAAGAAATGGAAGTTTTCAACTTGAAAAGGCTTCTTTTCCAATTCATTTTGTTGGATTTTTTTTCAAAATCAATAGGGTTGAAGGTATTGATAAGATAGAGAAATTGAGCAAGTTTCACCAAAATCTGAAAATAAATAGACTTTATCATGTAAACAAGAAATAAAAATTTTCAACTTGAATGGCTACTTTTCCCATATTGTTCCTTATTTTTTTTCAAAATCAAGAAAATTGAACCTCTTGACAAGATTAACAAACTGTATAAGTTTCATGGAAATCTGACCAGAAATGCAGACTTTATTGCGTAAAAAAGAAATTACAACTTCAAATGGCTACTTTTCCTTTACTGCCTAGTTCAATATTTTTTTTTCAAGATCAAAAGGGGTCAAGCTATTGATGAGGTTAACAAGCTTAGCAAGTTTCACAAAAATCTGATTATAAATGCAGACTTTATTGCGTAAACAAGAAATGCAAATGTTCAACTTTAATTGGCTACTTTTCCCATAGGTTTTTGGATTTTCTTCAAAATGGATAACTTTCAAGCTATTAATAAGATGAACAAACTGTGCAAGTTTCACAAAAATCTTATTTTAAAATCAGACTTTATCACGTAAGCAAGAAATGGAAATTTTCAACTTTAAATGGCTACTTTTCCCATACACTTTATTGGATTTTGTGTACAAATCTGTTGTATTTAAGCTAATGATGAGATAGATAAACTATGCAAGTTCCACGAAAATCTGCTAATAAATGCAGACTGTATCAGGTAAACAAGAAATGGAAATTTTCAGCTTTAAATGGCTACTTTCCCATACAATTTTTTGCATTTTGTTCAAAATGGATAACTTTCAAGCTATTGATAAGATAAACAAACTGTGCAAGTTTCACAAAAATCTTATCATAAATGCAGATTTTATCACGTAAACAAGACTGGAAAACATGGTAGAGGCCAGTGTAATGTCACCTTTTAACTCCGTAGCAAACAAAAAAAAAATTGGACTACTCCATATTGAAAGCATTTTGTGGACTACAAAATAAATATGAATCAAAATTTGAAATTTGATTTTCAAAGGGTAGAAAACATTGTGGGAAAAGGAGAAAATGCTGGTTAGCAGCATTTTCTCCTTTACACACAATGTTTTCAAAAGGCCTCATACCCAGGGACGTTAAAAGTCATCATTGTGTGGTAAAGGGTTAAATCCAATCACTCAAGCCATAAGTAAAATGTTGCTTCTAAACGGGCTGTGCTCTAGTAAAAGAAGACTCAATGCATTTCAGCGATGCATTGTACCAAGCAAGATATCACCCAATTATGTATCCATAAAATCCATTTTGTCAAATACAAGACTAAATCATGAGGTAGAATTATCCTTTGACATGCAGGAAATTTAAAGATAGTGAAAAGTTTTTGCTTGTATCAGCTTACATAGGCTGACATGGGTTGATACCATTCGCAAATGCATTAAGCCCCCTTTTCAGAGAGTATAGGTCAAATTCTTTTGATGTGGACATACATCTAAACTTGTGCAGCAATGGCCTGCGCATGTCGGTGCCTAAAATTTTGTATAAGAGGCCTAATGCCCACTTAAAAATAAGTAATCAACAATAAATAATGGATCATCAATGAAAATTATTTGAATAATACAGCAGAAAATGGGTTAAAATGAGCTATCATGTATCGTAAATGTTAATTTCACATCAAGCTAATTTTAAGATTTGACACATATTGCTCTAATTCTGTCAGGGGCAAACAGTTTTGTGACTGTGACAGGACAAGTAATATGCCAGACCAACAAGTAAATTGTAAATAGTCTATTCCTTGTAATCAGATCTAAAGCTGCAGCTGCTGTAGCTGCTCTCTCTCTCTCAGCTTATCAATTACCAAACTAAATGGTGTAAATGGGGTAAATATCAAATGGGGTATTTCAAATGAAAGAGAGTAATTTTCTGCCAGCCATTGAATTTCTTTCCACTTCGAGCCTCCTTCTTTCGATTGATTTTTACAAAGAATGCAAGTCTAAAAGTCTAAAATTACCTTCGAAAAGTATGTAAAATTATTAAATAATCTTAAATACATACCTGGAATAGCCTTTTTTCAATCCTAACTTAATAAATTTTGTTTAAAACACAGAGAATAACAGTCAGTTCCAACTGGTAAGCTGCCATTTTTCCGGAACGCTGCAGACGATGAATTCTCTGTGCATTGATTGGATATTCTCGACATGTGATCAGTATTGCACGCTGATTGGATATTCTGTACCAGATCATGAGTTGTGCGGGTGCGCTAATGGATTCTGGGAAAAAGTGACGTCATTACCTTGTCTTTCTTTTCGCTAATTTAAGATAATCTGCAACTGCTTTGTGTTTTTTGCTTTGCGGGAAAGTTTTCAAAGAGAAAAATGCACGCAAACAGAATATACTCCAAACTTCGTGCTATATTGTATGTTTAATATCTTTGGAGTGTTATGTTATATTTTTACATTTTATGGACCGTGAAGTAAAAATCGCCATGATGGCCGCACAGATCTACATCTGGAAGCTTTGTGATCGCTTTTCTGTGCAATATTCATTCATAAAATGGAAAAAAGAACTTAGTAAATCATGTGTTATTCTATCGTTTCATATTATTCATACCTGATAATTTTATGTCTATCCAGATTCAGGTGAAATTTGCCCTTAAAAAGCGAGAATTCAGTAATGCTTCTTCCATTGAAAAACTGCGCGGCCGAAAAGAATCAGTGTGGACTGCGCATGTGCAAACTGTAGAATTCAGGACCACGTGATCTGCATGTCATGTTTCTTTCAAATGATTTTTTTTCAGAATGCCAAGTGTCAATCATGTTTTTTCCTATCCAGGTGATGTTTTCAAAACAACAAAGTTTTAAAAGATTCCATACATAACTGCTTAAGCAAAAAGATGAATTAATAAACTAATTAATTAATGAATCAGTTATGTTATAATATATGTAGCCTTTTATAGGCCTAACTTTAATACTTTGATGATAGGCCCTACGTCGGGCTACATACATGTATATCCGAATTCGACTTGTCAATATTGAATGATAAAAAATAAATTCCTACGCAAAGAAGAGCTTTATCAGCATTTCTCCTTTTCCCACAATACTTTCTAAAGGCTTCTTTCTCAGGATCATTAAAAGTCAGGATTGTGTGGTAAAGAGTTTTACTATGTATTCATTGTACAATGAGTAAGTATACTTGTGTGCATAATAAAGCTATTATTATTATTATTATTATTATTGTTAAACCCAAAGGCTCAGAATACAAATTTACTCTGTACAAACTTTTAGGACAAATGCAAATTGAAGGATTTTGCAGGCAAGAAAAAAATGTTACTAAAATTGATGTTGTTTTTGGAAGAGTTGAAAACATTGTAGGAAAAGGAGAAAATAACATTTCTCCTTATCTAGACAGGAAGAATGTTTGGTAAGAGGTTAAATAGAGTACAGGTAGATCAAGATCCAATTTGTCGCATTATTATAATAGTATTCTAATTGCTATTTGGAAGTTTACTGAAAATTGGCTTTAAAGTTTCTGATGGTAATAAAAATCATTAGTGGAGTTAGAAAAAGTTAATACTGAAATTTTCTCAACTAGCCCCTATAATCCCTTTGATTGATTGATTGATTGATTGTATGGTGTTTAACACCATTTTCAACATTATTTCAGTTATATCACATCAGCCAATGCACCTATCCATGTTTTCCTGGAGTCTCTTTTATATGTACTCCATACAATTTTCTTTCCAAGTCACTGGCTGCTTTCCCACATAACCATCATCGAAACAATGGTCAGCAATGGGAGAGGAATGAATCCTATCGCAATGACTATCGTCAATCCTCAGAAAGAAATTGGCCCAGCCGGGCATCAAACTCAAGACCATTCTCTAGTCCTGTTCGCTGCTGACTGAGCTACCAGGGCTCGGCTATTATCCCTTTACCAGACAACAAAATTTAAGCTTTGACCAAATTGAAAACATTTGCAGATGACAATTTCATTGTGGCTCTAACAGTGCAATCATTTTTTGATGGAGTAGAAAACATTTTGGGAAAAGGAGAAAATGCTGGTTACCGGCATTTACTCCTTTTCCCACAATGTTTTCAAAAGGCTTCTTTCTCAGGGTCATCCGAAGTCGTCATTGTGTGACAAAGGGTTAAGCAAAACTCATTTCAGGTGGACAAAGAACTCTTCAAGACGATCCCACTGATATAAAAATCTCAAATTTCACAAAACTGGA
This sequence comes from Tridacna crocea, assembly GCA_943736015.1. Lineage (NCBI taxonomy): Eukaryota > Metazoa > Mollusca > Bivalvia > Cardiida > Cardiidae > Tridacna > Tridacna crocea. The sequence continues at coordinate 52,520,992 of OX031063.1, forward strand.
GTTACCACACTATTGTAATAATGCAACAAATGGCTTATTCTGATCAGTCTGATCTGACTCTATATTCTACACTGTTCCAAACAACTTCTATGTACTCAATGCTTAACATTACCAAACAACAACAAGAACAAATTAAAAGTGGCGAAAATGACACAATTTTTCCTAGTTACAGCAGGAAACAATGTCGGAAAAGGACAAAATGCTGGTTACCATCATTTTCTCACAATGTTTTCAAAAGGCTTCTTCCCCTGAGAGGTTAAAAATCATGACTGTGTGGTAAAGAGTTAAACTCTCACTGTTGTGTGTAACATTAACCCTTCAGCATGCAAAATCAAGTTTCAACAGCTCTGACGAAATGCTATAGAAAAATTGTGAGAAAAGAAAATGCTGGTAACCACCATTTTCATCTGGTACAAATTTCAGTCATTTAGTAAAGGGTTGAGCTTTTACCACACAACCCCGAGTTCTAACGAGCCTGAAATAAAAAGTGACCAGCTGGGCCCGTATTCACCAACCATTCTTGAGAATATTCTTAGTCTTATTCTCCAAGATTTTCTAAATTTGTGAGTAACACAACTTCTGATTGGCTAAACTGAATGGGTTACCCAGTTAGAAGTTGTGTTACTTACAACTGTAAAAAATACTGGAGAATAAGACAAAGAACATTCTTAAGAATGGTTGGTGAATATGAGCCCTAGAATTTCTTCTTTTCCAACAATTTTTGTTACCCTTTCAAACTCAGAAATCATCACATGGGCTGGATTTAACTACTTGTCTGCTACTGCACTCAATTAAGTTGAGTCCAAATTTTTGTTGTTTGGTAAAAAAAAAAACATCACTTTATTTTACAATACAATGTCAAAGTTTTAATTTTTTACCAAACAACAAAACTTTAGACTGATCCAAATTGAAAGCATTAATTTTGTAGACGACAAAATAAAAGTGACTGAAAATGTAAAATTGCTTTTGGGAAAGAAAGAAAACATTGTGAGAAAAGGATTACCAGCATTTTCTCCTTTTCCCACAATGTTTTCAGAGCTTCTTTCTCAGGGTCGTTAAAAGTCTGAACTGTATGGGAAAGGGTTAAAGAACTTAAAAAAGGCAGCTTTTGAAAAACAGTGGGGAAAGGAGAAAATCTTTTAGGGTATATAGCATTTTCTCCTTTTCTATGTTTTTTTTTTATTTCATGGTTACAAAGAACAACCAATTGCTCGAATTACACTTTATTATGCCTTTTACAAAATCTGTGTTAAGGAAAATTTAAATTCTTGCCGCTTGTTGAAGAGTTTTGGTTTGGCAAGGGTAAATCTTTCTTTGAAAGGAAGTATACATAATTATGTAGATCTACAACTCCTTTTTTAAATTCATATCACAACTCAACCCTTTAACAATCTACATTACTGAGGACTCCACCTAATTGAACGCATTTGAAGGGGAAAAATTAGGTCCAAAAGAATATCTCTACTTTGGAAATAGCAGAGGACATTGTGGGAAAAGGTAAAATGCTAGTCGCCAGCATTTTCTCATTTCCCTGCAATGTCTTCAAAATGCCTTTTTCTTTGGGTTATTAACACTCAAGATTATATGAAAGTGTTATAGTAAGCAGCTTCTGTAGGCACACTGTTAACAATATTAATTACCTCAGACTGCAGTGTTTGATAATTTTGTGAGATTTTCTCAATCCCCCAGCCCCAACGAAAAAACCCTGTCATTGTAGTAATAGGACACCTTTTCACCAACTGGATATATCCCAGCCGTGCTCTGTGAAAAGGGAGCTTGATGCATCTTTGAAAAGTATTGACTCGGGTCAGCCTGCACAGTCCATGGACCAAAACTTTTTGCCGTTAATTTTTTCAGCTATGTCCAGTTTTAGGACTAGACACAGATTTAAATCTGACTTCACAGTCTCACAGAATCAGAAGTTGTGTTACTTATTTAGAAAACCTTGGAGAATAAAACTAAGAATATTCTGAAGAATGGTCAGTGAATATGGGCCCCGGCTTTCATATGGGCTTTTCTTTCTAAATGAAAATATCCAATTTCTAAATGAAAATATCCAATTTCTCTGCTCCATGAACATGCTTTTTCAACTATGATCAGACAAAAAAAATAGACTTGTCTTTATTGGAAGTATTAGCAGATGGCAAATCCAAAACATTAACTGGAAGGCCCTGAAGGACCTGAAATTGCTCTAGTGGCAGAGATTTTGCTTTTATGTTAGCTTACATTATGAATTCATGATGCAAGAAGAAAACCAAATGACTTATTTGAAGGAAAGCACTTATAAACAAGAAACAGAAATTCTCGACTGAATTTACTGCTTTTCCAATACTGATGGTCAGATTTTTTTCGAAATCAATAGGGTAGCGCTGCTGCTGTTGCTGAGACAAAGCACCTGTGCAAATTTCATAAAAATCCAAACACAATATTAATGCCAACTTCATCATATAAATTAGAATTTCCAACTCAAAAAGGCTAGTTTTCCATTACCGTTTGTTGGATGTTTTTAAAGTCAACAGTATTAGAGCTATTGATGAGATAAACAAACTGTGAAAGTTCACAAAAATCTGATCACAAATAAATACTCAATCATGTAAACAAGCAATGAAAATGTTCAACTTGAAATGGCTACTTTTTCCATGCTCTTTGTTGGATTTTTTTCAAAATCAATAGGGTTTCAGCATTTGATGATATAAACAAGCTTTGCAAGTTTCATGAAAATCTGACTTCAAATGCAGACTTCATCGCATAAACAAGAAATGAAAGTTTTCAACTTGAAATGGCTACTTTTCAAATACTGCTTTTGGATTTTTTTCAAAATCAATAGGGTTGAAGCTATTGATAAGATGAACAAAGTCTGCAAGTTTCACATAAATCTGACCACAGACTTTATCGCGTAAAAAGAAACAGAAATTCTAAACTTAAATTTGCTACTTTTCCCATACTGTTGTCGGATTTTTATAAGTCCATAGGGTTAAAGGTGGGTATTTAGAATTTTCACATCACACCAAATTTAAAAATATATAAGTCACTGAAATTTATAAGACAAGAAGCCGTTTCGGTATTGGGCCGTTTTGGAAGTGGGCCGTTTTGACCCCAATTCTTCGAGATAGGGCCGGGGAATACACTTTGCCGTCAACAGCTTGACAATGCGTGGATCTAATAATCTATAGCGTGAAGGTACACAGCGGTAGAATGAGCGAGGGTTAAAGTAGTTCCGGCTTAAATTTTGCCGGAATATCCCGTATGTTTGTAGCTTGAAACTGATTCAAACGCTTTGGAATTTTAGTTCAACTCACACGAGAACGACTTGTCCAAATCAAAAGGATTCGCAGACGACAATTTAATTCAGGTTAAAATGACAGAATTTGTATGATAGGCTAGAAAACATAGTGAGAAAACGAGACAATGCCGTTTCTTGTATTTTCTCTTTTTTCCACGATGTTTTCAAACAGACTTTTTCATCGGTTTGCTAAATGCGAAAACTCGAAATTGTCTGCTAAAGAGTTAATTGACTAGTCTTCAAAAATAGTAAAAATCCCAAATGTAGCAATTGTCATTTTCTAAGCTTTTTAAGTCTTTGGATTTCAAACTCATTATAGATCTACATGTATGCTTTTAATTAAATGACTGGAATCTACATGGGCAGAAAAAGGACATGTAGTATACATATATAAAGTCATTGCCAACAAGTTTTCTAATTCTATACAAACCATACCGTGGGTCGACTCTTAACGATCCCGAAAAAGAAGGTTTTTAAAAACAGTGTGGGAAAAGAATAAAATGCTGGTAACCAGCATTTTTTTTTTTTCTTTTCCCGCAATGTTTTCTACCTTTTGAAAGACAAATTTAAAAAAAAAAATTGAATAACATTTCAAATGTCACTTGCAAATTTATGCTTTCGATGTCGACATGTCTTAAATTTTCTCGTTTTGAAGAGAATTAACTCGTTACCTGATGCAGGCCCGTAGGAACAGGGGGGGGGGGGGGGGGGGGGGGGAGGGGGTAAGCCCCCCCAAATGATTTTGACAATCATGGTAATTCAAATTACCCTTTGTCGCGGATAGTTTCAATCGACGCAAAATTTTCCATAAAATACGAGTTAGCATCCCCCCATCTTGAATTGCTTCCTACGTCCCTGTGATGGTCACATTTTATATTTATCTATACTGAAAGCATTTGCAGATGACAAATTATGATAGATGTATATCAAATGACAGGATTGTCTTTGAAGTGTAGTAAACGTTATGGAAAAGGAGAAACTGTTGGTTACCAGCACTGTCTTCTTTTCCCGCAATGATTTTGCGATTTTCACGCTTCTTCCTCTTGGTTATCAGAACTAAAAAACTCAGACTTGTTTGGTAAAGAGTTATATTGGGACATATTAATACGACATGAAAACATTACAAAAACATTAATAATGGCAAGCCTTATACACATTTAAAATTTCGAAAAATTAAAGGTGTAAAAATTGATTCAAATTTGAATCAGAAAGACTAGAAAACACTGTTGCCTATGTGCCTAATCGGCATTATGGTTAACTATGTACCTAATCTCTTTAGAATAATTTCTGTTTTGTATGTACCTAAACTCTTTAGAGTCTTCTTCACAAACTAAAGAGTTAAGGTACATACAAAACAGAAATGAAGACTCTAAAGAGTTAAGGTACAAACACAACAGCTGTGAGGACTCTAAAGAGTTAAGGTACATACAAAACAGAAATGAAGACTCTAAAGAGTTAAGGTACATACACATCAGACTTGACGACTTAAAAGAAATTCGGTGCGTACACAACAATGATAAAGACTGTAATGAGATTAGGTTCCTATCAACAATGATGACAACTCTAAAGGGAATAGGTACATCAAAACAGAAATGAAGACTCTAAAGCGATTAGGTACATTTAAAACCGAAGTGAAGACTCTAAAGAGTTTAGGTACATACACAACAGATATGACGATCCAAAAGAGTAAAGGTACATATAGAAAAGAAATGAAGACTCTAAAGAGTTAAGGGACATACACAACAGATATGAAGATCTTAAAGAGTAAAGGTACATAAAAAACAGAAATGAAGACTCTAATGAGTTAAGGTACATACATAACAGATATGACGATCCTAAAGAGTAAAGGTACATATAAAACAGAAATGAAGACTCTAAAGAGTTAAGGTACATACACAACAGCTGAGAGGACTCTAAAGAGTAAAGGTACATACGCAACGGATATGACGATCCTAAAGAGTAAGGGTACATACAGAACAGAACTGAAAGCTCTAAAGAGTAAAGGTACATACGCAGCGGATATGACGATCCTAAAGAGTAAAGGTACATACAGAACAGAAATGAAGACTCTAAAGAGTTAAGGTACATACGCAACGGATATGACGATCCTAAAGAGTAAAGGTACATACAGAACAGAAATGAAGACTCTAAAGAGTTAAGGTACATACGCAACGGATATGACGATCCTAAAGAGTAAAGGTACATACAGAACAGAAAAGAAGACTCTGAAGAGTATGTACCTTTACTCTTTAGAGTCTTCATTTCTATTTTGTATGTACCTTTACTCTTTAGGATCGTCATATCTGCTGTGTATGTACCTTAACTCTTTAGAGTCTTCCTTTCTGTTTTGTATGTACCTTTACTCTTTAGGATCGTCATATCTGCTGTGTATGTACCTTTACTCTTTAGAGTCTTCTTTTCTGTTCTGTATGTACCTTTACTCTTTAGGATCGTCATTTCCGTTGCGTATGTACCTTTTCTCTTTAGAGTCTTCTTTTCTGTTCTGTATGTACCTTTACTCTTTAGGATCGTCATTTCCGTTGCGTATGTACCCTAACTCTTTAGAGTCTTCATTTCTTTTCTGTATGTACCTTTACTCTTTAGGTTCGTCATATCTGCTGTGTATGTACCTTTACTCTTTAGAGTTTTCTTTTCTGTTCTGTATGTACCTTTACTCTTTAGGATCGTCATATCCGTTGCGTATGTACCTTTACTCTTTAGACTTTCCTTTCTGTTCTGTATGTACCTTTACTCTTTAGGATCGTAATTTCCGTTGCGTATGTACCTTAACTCTTTAGAGTCTTCATTTCTTTTCTGTATGTACCTTTACTCTTTAGGATCATCATTTCCGTTGCGTATGTACCCTTACTCTTTAGAGTCTTCAATTCGGTTCTGTATGTACCTTTTCTCTTTAGGATCGTCATATCTGCTGTGTATGTACCTTCACTCTTTAGAGTCTTCTTTTCTGTTCTGTCTGTACCTTTACTCTTTAGGATCGTCATATCCGTTGCGTATGTACCTTTACTCTTTAGACTATTCATTTCTGTTCTGTATGTACCTTTACTCTTTAGGATCGTCATATCCGCTGTGTATGTACCTTTACTCTTTAGACTCTTCAATTCTGTTCTGTATGTACCTATACTCTTTAGGATCGTCATATCCGTTGCGAATGTACCTTAACTCTGTACACTCTTCATTTCTGTTCTGTATGTACCTTCACTCTTTAGGATCGTCATATCTGCTGTGTATGTACCTTAACTCTTTGGAGTCCTCATTTCTGTTCTGTATGTACCTTCACTCTTTAGGATCGTCATAACTGCTGTGTATGTACCTTTACTCTTTGGAGTCTTCATTTCTGTTCTGTATGTACCTTCACTCTTTAGAATCGTCATATCTGCTGTGTATGTACCTTAACTCTTTGGAGTCTTCATTTCTGTTCTGTATGTACCTTTGCTCTTTAGAGTCTTCTTTTCTGTTCTGTATGTACCTTTACTCTTTGGAGTCTTCATTTCTGTTCTGTATGTACCTTCACTCTTTAGAGTCTTCTTTTCTGTTCTGTATGTACCTTTACTCTTTGGAGTCTTCATTTCTGTTCTGTATGTACCTTCACTCTTTAGGATCGTCATAACTGCTGTGTATGTACCTTTACTCTTTGGAGTCTTCATTTCTGTTCTGTATGTACCTTCACTCTTTAGAATTGTCATATCTGCTGTGTATGTACCTTAACTCTTTGGAGTCTTCATTTTTGTTCTGTATGTACCTTTGCTCTTTAGAGTCTTCTTTTCTGTTCTGTATGTACCTTTACTCTTTGGAGTCTTCATTTCTGTTCTGTATGTACCTTCACTCTTTAGAGTCTTCTTTTTTATTCTGTATGTACCTTTACTCTTTGGAGTCTTCATTTCTGTTCTGTATGTACCTTCACTCTTTAGGATCGTCATAACTGCTGTGTATGTACCTTTACTCTTTGGAGTCTTCATTTCTGTTCTGTATGTACCTTCACTCTTTAGAGTCTTCTTTTCTGTTCTGTATGTACCTTTACTCTTTGGAGTCTTCATTTCTGTTCTGTATGTACCTTCACTCTTTAGGATCGTCATATCTGCTGTGTATGTACCTTAACTCTTTGGAGTCCTCATTTCTGTTCTGTATGTACCTTCACTCTTTAGGATCGTCATAACTGCTGTGTATGTACCTTTACTGTTTGGAGTCTTCATTTCTGTTCTGTATGTACCTTCACTCTTTAGAATCGTCATATCTGCTGTGTATGTACCTTAACTCTTTGGAGTCTTCATTTCTGTTCTGTATGTACCTTTGCTCTTTAGAGTCTTCTTTTCTGTTCTGTATGTACCTTTACTATTTGGAGTCTTCATTTCTGTTCTGTATGTACCTTCACTCTTTAGAGTCTTCTTTTCTGTTCTGTATGTACCTTTACTCTTTGGAGTCTTCATTTCTGTTCTGTATGTACCTTCACTCTTTAGGATCGTCATAACTGCTGTGTATGTACCTTTACTCTTTGGAGTCTTCATTTCTGTTCTGTATGTACCTTTACTCTTTAGGATCGTCATATCTGCTGTGTATGTACCTTTACTCTTTGGAGTCTTCATTTCTGTTCTGCATGTACCTTCACTCTTTAGGATCGTCTTATCTGCTATGTTTGTACCTTAACTCTTTGGAGTCTTCATTTCTGATCTGTATGTACCTTTGCTCTTTGGAGTCTTCTTTTCTGTTCTGTATGTACCTTTACTCTTTGGAGTCTCATTTCTGTTCTGTATGTACCTTCACTCTTTAGAGTCTTCTTTTCTGTTCTGTATGTACCTTTACTCTTTGGAGTCTTCATTTCTGTTCTGTATGTACCTTCACTCTTTAGGATCGTCATATCTGCTGTGTATGTACCTTTACTCTTTGGAGTCTTCATTTCTGTTCTGTATGTACCTTCACTCTTTAGAGTCTTCTTTTCTGTTCTGTATGTACCTTTACTCTTTGGAGTCTTCATTTCTGTTCTGTATGTACCTTCACTCTTTAGGATCGTCATATCTGCTGTGTATGTACCTTTACTCTTTGGAGTCCTCATTTCTGTTCTGTATGTACCTTCACTCTTTAGGATCGTCATAACTGCTGTGTATGTACCTTTACTCTTTGGAGTCTTCATTTCTGTTCTGTATGTACCTTCACTCTTTAGAATTGTCATATCTGCTGTGTATGTACCTTAACTCTTTGGAGTCTTCATTTCCGTTCTGTATGTACCTTTACTCTTTAGGATCGTCATATCTGCTGTCTATGGACCTTTACTCTTTAGAGTCTTCATTTCCGTTCTGTATGTCCCTTTACTCTTTATAGTCTTCATTTCTGTTCTGTATGTACCTTTACTCTTTGGAGTCTTCATTTCTGTTCTGTATGTACCTTCACTCTTTAGGATCGTCATATCTGCTGTGTATGTACCTTTACTCTTTAGAGTCTTCATTTCTGTTGTGTATGTACCTAAACTCTTTAGAGTCTTCATGTGGGAACGAGAAAAATTGCTTGTTACCATCATTTTCTCCTTTTCCCACCATGTTTTCTAACGTCTTCTTTATCAGGGTCATCAGAAGTAGGTAGTGTGTGGTAATGGGTTAAAGCGCATGTTAAACATATTTCGGTCATAAAACAACTAAACATATATATTTATCAGCGATTTAAAAACAAATTTCTACAAATTATCCAAATCTCTCTTGATTCTGCTTCCTGGGAACTACACCAGTACTTAACCCGGATATGTTGATCAATGAAAGATCCCAAACTTAAAAATCCCCGCTCCTGTGTCTTGAACTCCAGTCCCTTTGGTTATGTGGCAGACGCTCTATCTCTCGACCATGGACACTATCAATTAAGCTTTAGCCAATTTATTTTGTCGCTGTCAAAAGGGAAACATGCATTTTTTTTTAAATTTTAAACATGCTTATATTGTTTATGTACCTAAACGCTTTACAGTTTATACTGCTTTCTAGATACCTTAACACGTTGGAGTAGACTACATCATCACTACGTTCTCTGTCCTAACCACATACAAACAGACAAAGCAATCTTTATATGCTCTTTTATCGCAAAAAACGCCAGACGGGCTGAAAAACGTAATTTCAAGTGTATTAACAGTCCTTTTCAGAAGAAGACGCCTGTCAATGAAATTGATAAATTGATCTACTTCCGAAAGGTCCCGGGCTTTAGCGCAATGATATTAAAGTTGGCATAAAGTAGTTCAATTTTAATAACTTGAATATTGGCATTTTCTTCTTAATTTGCAGATATCTAGGACGATATTTAAATTTTAATTTTGATCTGCAGATCTTCTATATGATACATATTTCTACATATGCCAGCGTTTCCATTTTGTCATACCGTACCCTCGCTCTTTAGAGTCTATACCGAGTCTATATCAAAACAGCGTACCCTCACTCTATAGAATATTAGTTCAACCTTGACAATGCGGAAGCGGTATTTTTGACTTTGGAAATCTTGGTAGTTCTTTGAAATATTGTCTCGATTCATCATTACCTTGGTTAAAAAAAGTTAATCGATGTTGTAAATAAAAGTTTAGAAGTAATTAGTTATTTCCAACCGAAGAAAGTTTAAACACGAAAAGTTTTATGTAGGTGTCATGTATATTCGTGCGGGTTCAGCACTACTTGGCCCCAAGACAACTCGAACCTAGAGATATATTTGTTGCATAAATTAAAGATACCTAACCGTAACTATCCATTGTAGCTTCTCGTATATTAAAAAAAAAATCCAATGCTTAAATGATAATTCTCCCCCCATTTTTGTTGATAAATCATGAACTTGAGTGGAAAGAATTTTTTTTCCCTCTATCGCTCTTTACCAGTCACCACACATTCAGATTCTAGATCTGCCCAATTTCAATACATTTGCAGACAACAGATTCAGTGCTACTGTATATGTGGATTTATCTCTTTAAGGAGAGAAAGCATTGTGGAAATAAAGTGATTGTAAGCAGTATTTTCCTTTTGGCAGTGGGTAGAGATATGGTACCGTACCTCTAGCCCCGGAGTCTTAAGATATGATACCGTATCTCTAGTCATATTTATGATATAGGCTAGAGGTACAGTATTTTTTAGATACATGTAAGAAATTATAAAGTTACTTCAGTTTTGATTATTATCATTATTAGTATGGTTTAGTATCAATCTCGACATCAAAGGACAGTGCACAGTGTGATGCGCGAAAATAATTATTGCGTTGATTAGTTAGGTAAACTTTAATTGCTCAAAGTGTATGCTGATGTGCGAACAACAAACACAGCTTTATCGAGGTCGATTAAGTAGCCTACTACATTTATGCAGCTGAAACACAGAAGGGGAATGATGGAATTGTTTGATTTACTAATTCCACGCACTCACCGCAAAAAGATCTAACATTATTTTTACTTTTGTTGTACTTTAATTGATTATGGAAAATGACATAATTAATCTATTACTCAAACACGGAACATTTTCTGAAAGCACTTTCAAGCCCATTTTGTATCTGGCATACGGTCAAAATGGCTCATATTAATCACGTCGAGCAGAAATTTGAAGATTTTCGAACATTTGAATAGAGCGCTATCAAAGTGCAGAGACTGTGTAGTTTTACAAGAGGAATTCTAGGACTGTTCAAAAAGCCCAGCCACATGTACAAAAAAATAAACGAAAGAATAAAGTATTACGAGATATTGCTGTACTGTATTCGTGGCGGCAAGAATTTCAAAGCCAGAGGGACAGGAGTGAGAGAACAAAGGTTAGCGATCTATCTATCTATATTTGATGTTGATTGATTAATACAGTCATACTAATAACGATAATAATCAAAACTGAAGTAAATTTATAATTTTTTACATGTATCTACAGAAACCGTACCTCTAGCCTATATCATAAGAATGACTAGAGATACGGTACGGTATCTTTAGACTCCGGGGCTAGAGGTACGGTACAGTATCTCTAGCTATTTCCTTAATATAGGCTAGAGGTTTACTGTATCTCTAGCCACTGCCTTTCCTTTTCTCCCATGATGTTTTGCAAAAGCTACTTCTCAGGGTTGCTATTAAATTTAGTTAACCCATTACCACACAATCCCTACTTTTGACGCCCCTTAGAAAGAAGCCTTTTGAAAACACTGGGAAAAGGAGAAAATGCTGGTAACCAGCATTTTCTCCTTTTCCCGCAGTGTTTTCTACCCTTCCCAGAACAAATTTCAATTTTTCAGTCACCTTTATTTTGTCGTCTGCAAATGCTTTCAATTTGGACCAGTCTAAAATTTTCTTGTGTGGTAAAGAGTTAATTAGTGGTAAAGGGTTAAAGTAAATCATATTGACTGTGTTTTGCCTTTTGTCATGTTTTCAGTTACTTGTAGATTCTGATTGTTTAAATGCCCTTTGAAAATTCTGCACATACTTTCCCTGTGATTACTGGAATTTTTAACCCTTTCCCAAACAATCCCTTGTTGTTACGGGTCAGGAATAGAAGCCTTTTGAAAACATAGTGGGAAAAGGAGAAAATGCTGGTAACCAGCATTTTCTCCTTTTCCCACAATGTTTTCTACCCTATCATATAGAAAAATAATCTTTTCAGCAACTGTTAATTTGTCATCTGCAAAATGCGTTCAATTTGGTCTGGTCCAAAATCTGCCGTTTGGGAAAGGGTTAAGAATAGAAAAGAATCTTGTGGTTGCAGTAGAAGGAGGAAATGCATGTGTAAAACAATTTCTCCTTTTTCTACATTGATATAAATTTTTTGTCTAAGGATTTTTAAAACTTGAGATTAAGAGATCACTAAAAATAGTAAAATAGCTTAATGAATTGATACAGCTGTTCTCAATACATATGTAGTATTATTTTCAAAAAGAGATCTGGTAAGTAAGCTAGTACAGATAACTGTCACTAAGGCAATGTTACTTTTTGAACGGTCGCCTCAGGGTACAGAGATAATGAAGACAACACCAGTTGAAAGTTCCGCACAGATTGTGTACGTAAGGTTGAACTCTCATAATTTCCCAAATAGAGCACAAAACTAAGATCTAAACATACCTGTTGCTTGTGTATAAAATGTTCCTTCATTTGAAATACAAATATTTTTTAATTCAACACTTTACCAAACAGCAAAATTTTAGACCAGTCCAAATTGAAAGCATTTGCAGACGACAATTTCACTGTAGCTCAAATTATGGAATTTGTCTATGATATATTAGAAAACATTGTAGGAAAAGGAGAAAATGCTGGTAACCAGCATTTTCTCCTTTCCCACAATGTCTTCAAAAGAATTCTTGATATAACTTGAGCCAAAATTTAAAATGTAGTCTGCAAATACTTCCAGTTAAGACAAGCGTAATTTTTTGTTTTGTGTGGTAAAGAGTAAATGAAAAGCCAATTACTGTACATGTACATGTATGTATGTACACTTTTGCATGGAAATTGTGTCAAACCATGCAATGATTTTCATGCTAAAACATCCAAACTATGCATAAATTGATTATCTTCTTACTGAACTATCCCAACTTTTAACCCTTTCCTGAACAACAGATTTTAGACTCTTTTAACCCATTACCACACCGTTGTCTGCGCATGTCATATTCTTCGAAGATTCGACTGTCTTATATGACGCATCACTACTAGCCCCGAAAGCGGGCTGACTGAAATATTACGCCCTATAAAGTAGCAATGTTGAAAATAACTTTTACGTATCAATACGTTTTAGGAGAAATGAGACCTGCTTTAGCAACAGATTTCTCTAAACTGGTGATCATTTATTCATATTGCACGAGGTAGCGTTTTATTGGGTAAACCTGTTTTTTGTTTTAAATTCAAAGTAACGGTTGTCGCGTAGGAAAGTGGTTCGGTTTGGTACCCAGGATGCCCATATCAGATAGATGAGTATTTATAGAATGCCATCTAGCGGGAGATAATGATTACCACACAATCCCTACTTTTGATGCCCCTGAGAAAGAAACCTTTTGAAAACACTGTAGGAAAAGGAGAAAATGCTGGTAACCAGCATTTTCTCCTTTTCCCACAGTGTTTTCTTACCTTCCCAGAACAAATTTCATTTTTTCAGTCACGTTGATTTTGTCGTATGCAAATGCTTTCAATTTGAACCAGTCTAAAATGTTGTCGTGTGGTAATGGGTTAAACTCAAAACATCTTCAGAAAAAGTAACAGAGAATTGTAAAAGAACAACTCTCTGATAGGGTAGAAAACTTCATTGGAAAAGGACAAAATGCTAGTAACCAGCATTTTCTTCTTTGTAAAAAGCCTTCCTTCAAAGGGTTATGAAAACCCAGGACAGGAATTGTTTTGTAAAGGGTTAACAACCTTGAAAGCCTAGGCAGCATTATGGGAAGTGGAAAAAATGCTGGTAACCAGCATTTTCATCTTTTCAATGTTTTCAACTCTTTTGATGACAAGTTCCAGAGTTCATCATTTGAGATAAGCTAAAAATGTTGACGCAAATACTTCTAATTTGTGGACTATGGGGACAAGTCTAATTTTTATTCTTTTATCAAGATTTGCGAATCAGTACAAATGACCTTGAGTTTTCTTAAAGAAAAGAAATCATTATGAGAAAAGGAGAAAATGTTAGTTACAGCATCTTCTGCTTAACCCACAATATTTTCAAAAGCCTTTCCTATATGGGTTATTAAACTTGGATTGAATGGTAAAGAATAAATGTAAAAGGTAAATTATATTAACCCTTTACGAAAGAAACCGTTTTTTACGACTCAGAGAGAGAAGCCTTCTGAAAACATTGTGAGAAAAGGAGAAAATGCTGGTAACCAGCATTTTCACCTTTTTCCACAATGTTTTCTTCCCTGCTGGAAACAAATTTCAATTTTTGAGCTATGGCAATTTTGTCGTCTGCAAATACTTTCAATTTCGACAAATCTAGAATTTTGTCGTTCGGTAAAGGGTTAATCACAGATTTATTCATATTTCTCTCATAGGTGAAAATGGCCTCAGGATCAAATCATTCAGAGGTCTCGGAACAATTTCGGAAGATGGGAGAGAAACTTGGCTGGTTCCAACATGGAGATCTTGATGGTGCTCTGAAATCTGTAAGAAGCTCTTTAACTGGTACCCAATTTCTCTTATGGACAAATTTTGATGCTTTTAACCCTTCTCCTGATATGCCAATGTGAGGCTCTTTCATTTCAGCAGCAAAGATATGATGTCAAAAATATGGATAAATGAAGATACAACTATCTGCTTGAGTGGAAAACGTTGTGGAAAAAGGAGAAATTGCTCGTTACGAGCAATTTCTCCTTTTCCCACAATGTTTTCAAAAGCTGTCTGTTGTTGATACATCAAAACAGCCACGTAGGAAGCATTTCAAGATTGGGGGGGCTAACTTTGAAATACTGAGATTTTTTGCGTGGTAGTTGCATTGCGCTAAAAATTCACATTTTAGTTACTATGATTTTCAAAATTATTGAGGGGGCTGAGCCCCCCCACCTCCCCCCCCCCCCCCCCCCCCCCCCCCCGTTCTTTCGGGCCTGCAAAATGAGTATTTGTGGAGTAAAGGGTTAAAGCAAACTACCTTTAAAAAAAGATAGTAGTGAGAAATTTATATTTTTTCGTAATGAAGACATTCTGATTCTCATAAGCACTTGTATGTTATCATACTCGTATATCTTTTACTTTTTACTAATTTAGCCATTTAAAAAGAGATGAATTAATCCGTTACCACATGGCAAAATTTTAAACCTTACCAAGTTGAAAACATTTGCAGAGGACAATTTCAAAGTGGCTGAAACTGTGCAATTTTGCTTTGATAGGGTAGAAAACTTAGTAGGAAAAAGAGAAAAATGCCGGTTACCTTTCAAAAGGCTTTTTCTTCAGGGTCGTAAAAAGTCGTCAATGTTGTGTGGTTAAGGGTTAAAATGTCAAGAGTGTTTTGTAATTTTTAAGACTGACTTGTGACAGCATGGTTTTGATTCTTGACAATTCTTTTGATTCTTTAAAAATCTTTACCGGGCAATGTCAACTTAAAGGACCCTGGGAAAGAAGGCTTTTGAAAACATTGTGAGAAAAGGAGAAAATGCTGGTAACAAAAATTTCCCCTTTTTCCACAATGTTTTCTATCCAATCAAAGAAAAATTGCTGTATTTGAGTCACATTGAAATTATCATCTGCAAATGCTTTCAATTTGGATAAGGCTAAAATTTTGTCGTCTGGTAAATAGTTAAATTTTGATCCAGGGGGTCAATCAGTACCAGAGATTCAGAGTCCAGACAAAGCCTGGCTTACTAGTCAGGGTTTACCATAATGAGGGTATTCCATAACAGCAGATTACATTTAACCTATTACCACACAATCCCTACTTTTGATGTCCCTGAGAAAGAAGCCTTTAGAAAACATTAATGACCATGAGGAACAAGGTTTTGAAAACACTGTGAAAAAAGGAGAAAATGCTGGTAATCAGCATTTTCTCTTTTTAATACACTGTTTTGTAATCAATTAACTCATTACAAAACAACAAAATTTTAGACTGGTCCAAATTGAAAGCATTTGCAGACGACAAAATAAAAGTGACTGAAAATTTGATATTTGTTTGTGAAGGGTAGAAAACATTGTGGGAAAAGGAGAAAATGCTGATTACCAGCATTTTTCCTTTTCCCACAATGTTTTCAAAAGTCTTCTTTCTCAGTGTCATCAAAAGTAGGGATTGTGTGGTAATGGGTTAAGGACAAATTTCATCAATTTGAACCTTGAACTTGTCATCTGCTGATGCTTTCAATCTGGACTAGTCTAAACTTTTTGTTATTTAGTAAAGAGTTAACTCATTACCATATGAAAAAATTGAAAGCATTTACAGATGTCAATTTAAATGTCAGTCAAATAATGGAATTAATTATTTGATCTTGATAGGGTTTCAGCATTTTCTCCTTTTTCCCACAAGGTTTTCAAAAGACTTCTTTCCTAAAGGGTGTTAAAAGTCATCATTGTGGAAAAGGAGAAAATGATGGTCATAGGTGTTATTTC
Source organism: Tridacna crocea (assembly GCA_943736015.1). Lineage (NCBI taxonomy): Eukaryota > Metazoa > Mollusca > Bivalvia > Cardiida > Cardiidae > Tridacna > Tridacna crocea. The sequence continues at coordinate 52,537,272 of OX031063.1, forward strand.
TATTATGCACACCACACACTTGCATAATGTAAAAAAAATCAAGAATAAGTTGATAGCTGAGGCACAATCAAACCTGTCTTTGAAAACCAAGTTTTTACCTCAGAAGAGGCTCGAATTCGTTCAATAGCCATCTTGAATATCAAAATTTTCTCGGGGGAGGCCCCCAAACCCCCTCAATGAGAGGGGGAGACCTGTGCTCTCCTCCAACTCGCGCCTGCGGGATACGTATAATTTAGTTTTTCTTGGTTATGCCCCTGCTGGTTACCATCAGTTTCTCCTTTTCCCACAATGTTTTCAAAAGGCTTCTTTCGTAAAGGGTGTTAAAAGTCGTCATTGTGTGGTAAACGGTTATGGATACCATAGACAACTTTTGGAAAAGTAAAGAAAATGACGATGACCTGTATATCTCGGAAAAACAATGTTTTCGAAGCAAGAACACAATTGAGCAGGGATCGATTTGTAAGCATAGCTACAGGAGCCAAATTTTGCCAATCTCTTCCAATCTTTGATGGTGAATAAGGATGTAAGAGAACAAGTGCAATAATTATGAGAAGAGACACCAGCTTTGATCTTTGAATTTCAGCTTTCACAAAGCTCTAAAAAGAAGAAAACTGTCAAGTCAAGGACAAAAGAGTACAAGAAACCTGGTAAGACATGGATATGCCCTAGCATTTTCTCCTTTACCCACAATGTTTTCTTTCCTTCCAAAAAATAAGTGTATTAGTCTATATTTACTACGGATATGGGATTCTGTGTAGCTCAGTGACTTGTTACCTACTAGAGAAGGCACAGGCTGGGGCCTTACTGCATCCTTTGGTTTTTTGTGGTAGTGTCCTTTAGCAAGATGATTCAGAACCCTAGCTAGTACAAGTGAAACCCAGGAAATACATGAATATGTGAGCTGTTGCTGCGATATAACTGAAATAGTGTTCAAAGTGGCATATAACACCATTCAATCTGTCACCGTATGTCTAGTTCCAGTACTGATACGCATTTTGACATTTGTCCTTACCCATCACACATTGTCGTGAAGGGTCTATGACTCAATTACCTTTGTTGTTCAATCCCTTCCCAAATGACAGCATTTTGGACTAGACCGATTTTAAAGTATTTACAGACGACAATGTAAATGTATCCAAATGATTTTTGTCCATGGAAGGGTAGAAAACATTGTGGGAAAAGGAGAAAATGCTGGTTTCCCTGCATGGTAAAGACCAGGGATTGTTTGGGAAAGGGTTAACATTGTGACCCAGCCAATCACATGCTTTCATGAAAATATAGAGTTAGAAGGCTTTGATTTGCCAGAATGTTGCAATATAACAAACACAGTAAGTCTTAGATCATTTAGCATAAATCACAGTCTGATCTTTGATCTACACCAACAGAGTCTTTCAATGTTGATTAGCCCTGTACCAAACAATCCAGAGTTTTATTGCCCCTAAAAAATAGTGTTTAAAAACACAATGAGAAATGAGAAAATACTGGTAAGCAGCATTTTCTCTTTTTTCCACAATGATTTTTTTCTCTTCCAAAAACTTATTTCAGTTTTTGATTCACATATATGTTCTTGTCTACAAATACTTACACTTGGGTAACTCCAAAATTTACAATTATACAATTTCATTACATTGCAAAGAAATTTCTCATGATCTGATTGGTTAACATGCCGAGAACATATATATCATGTTCCCTGGCAAAAACCATATAAAGCCAGTTTCCCTTTTGAGTGCTCAGTAAACATCACTACACGTGCAACACAACATCCGAAATAGCGGTGTCTATCAATTACCAGACTGCACATGTATGCACCAAACTGCATGTTTTAGGAACATCAGTTTTCATTGAATTGGGGCACTCAGAAGGGAATTTCTATTTTGTCAGCATACACGATTTGTGAGATTATGAATTTAAGATACAGGAAATTTCTCATAATGCGTATTGAAAGGGTAAAACTTTGTAGTATAATAAATTTGTTGTACGGTCAGGGGGCAGGGGACTTGGAAACTTGTTAATGGCTGTGTCGAATCATGTCGCCACCTCGCCTTCGGCTCGGGGCAACATGATTCATGACTACAGCTGTGAACAAGTTTCCAAGTCCCCTGCCACCTGACCATACAACTAATAATGCCTACTTGCATCCCAGATTTTTTTTCATTCAATTTCAGAGGACAATAAAGCTGTCAAAACTTCCCTGATGTTAAAGAAAACTAAAGTTAAAAAGAAAACTAACTATCAAGCACTGAATGCGTCAAATACCTTGAAGAAATCAGGTTTTGAACGGTTCTTGTCCTCAGACAGTGATACCAGCTTCACCACTGTACCAGAGAACTTTGACAAGATTGATCACAGGGCAAAAGTTATACAGTTATGTAGTGACAGTGATAGTGAGGAGGGGAGAAAGGGTAAGGAAGACACGTATATAAGCTGTATTGGTGAGTCTAACTTATGTGTCAGTGATTCTGACAGTGACATTCAGGTACCTGCTGATTCTAGAAGGGCAAACTCTTATAAAAAGACATTTAATAGTAATGATTATGATGAAAGTATACTTAGAAACCGAGTCTCGATAACCTCCATGTCTATAGATGTGGACAGTATTGGAGAACCACTTGTAGAGTCAACGAGAATTCATCGTAGAAGCAGTATGACATTTAAACAGCAGATGACAAGTCCAGTGGAGGAACAAAGTAGTGTACAAGATTTGGGCAGGCCTGGTCAATCAAACAAAAACAAGTCCAATTATAATAACTCAAATAAAGATAACGATGAGAATTGTGGGACAACAAACATAGACAGAGATTTATGTGAGGGAGTTAAAAGTCTTCATGTAGAGAAATGTTTATCAGACCCTGACATCATTGATGAAAGTCCAGAAGTATCACCTGCGAAAGATGTCAGATATGTAACTGCCCTAGAAAATCTGGAGAACAGCAATGAACATTCTAGTGTAGACTCAAGTGGAAACAGTAATAGTGATTATATTGAAGTAATTGATGTAGCTACCCAGACTAGTCCTAAATCATGTGACTATCTTGCATCCTTGTTATGTGAAACAAATGATACACCTGATCTTCCTCCAGGATCTTATCAAGCCAGCGAGGACCCTGTGAATTATATGTATCACAATAAAACATTGGTTTCTCCAAAAAGCCCAAACATTTATTGTGAGGAAACATTGCGGCAGCTATGTAAGAAAAATAACCCTATTGATGTGAACAGTAAACCACAGTATAAAAAGAATCCAGCTGAAATGCCTGTAGAGAAATATCAAGAGATGACCCAAACTGATGTGGATATTTACCTGTCAAACACTAACAGCATGCAAGGTTCTATATATGAACAGTCCACAATGGGTAACGTTATGTCAGTAAGTGTCAGAATAGGTAATAATAAGCATGTACCACACAATCACTAGTTGTGATGACTTTTAAGGATTTCTGAAAGAAGCCTTTTGAAAACAGTGTGAGAGAAGGAGAAAAGTTGATAACCATCATTTTCTCCTTTTCCAACAGTTTTTTTCTACCTTTGCAAGAATGAACCTTCATTTTTAAGTCACATGTGTTTTTGTCATCTACAAATACTTTCAATTTGGACAGGCCCAAAATCTTGTTTGGTATCGAATCAACCAATTACCATCTTCAGAAAACTTATTTTGCCTTGCAGCTCAGCTGACCTGCTTGCAATAACATTGCTGCAAAAAGAGAAACTACTAAGAATAAGGGAATTCTTTTCACATACAGTAAAACTTAATGTTTGTCTATTAGTGATGACATGGTCTTCTATGTAAGACATGCCTAAAGGAAATTGTCAATGGTTTAAGATCAGAGTTTGATAATTTGCTAGAAGGAGTTTTTTTTCTACCTTATAAACCATGATATATCCTCTTTTTGAGAAATAAAGGTTTGTATCACAGGATCACACTGGAAGACGGTGGTTGTTCCGACGAAAGCTCGTGTACATTATTATGCCCCCCTTTCGAAGAAATGGGGGTATATTGCTTTGCACTTGTCGGTCGGTCCGTCGGTACGTCGGTCCGTAGACCAAGTTTGTCCGGAGCATAACTCAAAAACTATTTAAGGTATCATCTTGAAACTTCATAGGTGGATAGATCTCATTAAGGAGAAGTGCAGTGCACAAGAACCATAACTCTGCCCATCATATTTTTGGAGTTATTGCCCTTTGTTGATTTTCATACTTAATTTTTGTCCGGAGCATAACTCAAAAACTATTTAAGGTATCATCTTGAAACTACATAGGTGGATAGATCTCATTAAGGAGAAGTGCAGTGCACAATAACAACAACTCTGCCCATCATATTTTTGGAGTTATTGCCCTTTGTTGATTTTCATACTTAATTTTTGTCCGGAGCATAACTCAAAAACTATTTCAGGTATCATCTTGAAATTACATAGGTTGATAGATCTCATTAAGGAGAAGTGCAGTGTACAAGAACCATAACTCTGCCCATCATATTTTTGGAGTTATTGCCCTTTGTTGATTTTCATACTTAATTTTTGTCCAGAGCATAACTCAAAAAGTATTTTAGGTATCACCTTGAAACTTCATAGGTGGATAGATCTCATTAAGGAGAAGTGCAGTGCACAAGTACCATAACTCTGCCATCATATTTTTGGAGTTATTGCCCTTTGTTGATTTTCATATTTAATTTTTGTCCGTAGCATAACTCTAAAAGTATTTCAGGTATCACCTTGAAACCTTATATGTGAAAAGATCTTATTAAGGAGAAGTGCAGTGCACAAGAACCATAACTCTGCCTATCATATTTTTGGAGTTATTGCTCTTTGTTGATTTTCATAGTTAATTTTTGTCCAGAGCATAACTCAAAAAGTATTTCAGGTATCATCTTGAAACTACATAGGTGGATAGATCTCATTAAGGAGAAGTGCAGTGCACAATAACAACAACTCTGCCCATCATATTTATGGAGTTATTGCCCTTTGTTGATTTTCATACTTAATTTTTGTCCGGAGCATAACTCTAAAAGTGTTTCAGGTATTATCCTAAAACCTCATAGGTGGATAGATTATACTAAGGAGAAGTGCAGTCCACAAGTACCATAACTCTGCCCATCATATTTTTGGAGTTATTGCCCTTTGTTGATTTTCATAGTTAATTTTTGTCTGGAGCATAACTCAAAAAGTATTTCAGGTATCACCTTGAAACCTTATAGGTGGATTAACCTCATTAAGGAGAAGTGCAGTGCACAAGAACCATAACTCTGCCCATTATATTTTTGGAGCTTTTGCCCTTTGTTGATTTTCATACTTAATTTTTGTCCAGAGCATAACTCAAAAGGTTTTTCAGGTATCATCTTGAAACCATATATGTGGATAGATCTTATTCAGGAGAAGTGCATTGCACAAGAACCATAACTCTACCCATTATATTTTTGCAATTATTGCCCTTTGTTGATTTTCATACTTTTTTTTTTCCGGAGCATAACTCAAAAAGTATGTGAGGTAAAATCATGAAACTTTAAAAGTTGATAGTTCACTTAAATGGGAAGTACAGTGCCCAAGAATTGTTAATTTATCATTAATAATTTCTGAGTAATTACCCTTTGTTCGTTTTTACATTTTGAACGTAAGAGTTTATAATCACATTGGATGCCATTAGGGGGGCATACATGTTTTACAAACATCTCTTGTTATAATTAAAAGTTTCTATTTTATCATTGCATTTTGTACTAAACGTTAGCTCTCCATCCAATGACCAAACTTTTTGAAATCATTTGACCCTTTACCAAATGACAAAATTTTAGACTTGTCCAAATTCAAAGCAATTGCAGACGACAAAATAAATGGGAATCAGGAATTGAAATTTGAGTTGGAAAGGGTAGAAAACATTGTTGGAAAAGAAGAAAATGCTGGTTACCAGCATTTTCTCCTTTTCCCACAATATTTTCAAGGGCCTTGTTTCTCAGGGTCTTTAAAAGTCAGGCTTGTGTAGTAAAGAATTATAGATGAAAAAATCAAATGTAGTGCAAATGACAGAATTTATATTTAACCCTTTCCTAAACAAGCCCTGGTTTTTACGTGTTTGCAATAAAAGTCTTTTGAAAACACTGTGGGAGAAGGAGAAATTGCTTGTAACGAGTAATTTCTCCTTTTCCCACAGTGTTTTCTACCCGTTTTGAGAACTTTCTGCCATTTTCTGAAAATTTGAAATTGTCGTCTGCAAACTATTTCAGTTAGGAAGAGTCCAAAATTTGTCATTTAGGAAAGGGTTAAAAGAGTAGAAAACATTTTTGCAAAATGAGAAAATGTTTCGACCCTGTCACACCCATGCCAGCCTGCAAGGATTGTGCAGGCTGACATAAAGCTATATTTTTTGTGATGCATTAAGCCTTTACCACACAATCCCGACTTTTAACACCTCTGTGAAAGAAGCCTTTTGAAAACATTGTGGGAAAAGGAGAAAATGCTGGTAACCAGCATTTTCTCCTTTTCTCACGATGTTTTTTTCCCTTCCTAAAACGAATTTCAATTCTTCGGTCACATTTATTTTGTCATCTGCAGATGGTTTCAGTTTGGACCAGTCCATAATATTGTTGTTTGGTAATGAGTTAAAAGGGTAGAAAACATTTTTAAAAAATGAGAAAATGTTTCGACCCTGTCATACTCATGTCAGCCTGCAAGGAATGCGCAGGCCGACATATAGCTATATTTTATGTGATACATTAAAACCCCTTTTTTACAGAGTATTGCCAGTATTGTCAAAGGATGCTTCCAGAGTTGCCTGCTTTGTTTTTCAGGAGGGAGGAGTAAATGACAACATAAGCTCATCTTCCAGTAAAACAGATATTGGTCTGACAGTTACAGGTTACGAAGACAACACTTCCTCACATTTTGAGAACAGTGTTTATGAAGTTATTGATGTTGCCACTCAGACAGAGATACTGAGTGCATCTTACATAAATGTTTCTGAAGATCAGAACACAAGTATAACATGTGGTAAGAATGATAGTGATTTATTTCATGCTTTCTGGTAGGAAATCGAGAAATAGTAGTGAAAATATTTTTTGATATTCCAGGGGTACAACCACTGAAAATACCTATTTTTATATTCTAGTTACCTAGGTTAGTTGCGTCTGAGTCACAACCAGATAGAAATATGATATCATATACCTTACATTTCTAGCGCTAGAAGTAATATTGTAATGCGTTGCTATATGGGAGGGGGTACACCAGGGGGTAAAACTGAAAAGAACTGTACTGGATTTTGATAAAGCTCCTTCAAGAAAGGGTTAAAAGCATGAAATAAATAGAATATTAATTTGATTTTTTCAGTGGAAGATCGAAATGTATTTCATCTCGTGAACACCATCGGTAATATTTTCAAGAGTGGCTGCACTTGTGAACACCATCAGTAATATTTTCACAAGTGGCACAGCCACTCGTGAAAATATTACCGATAGTGTTCATTCAATGAAATAAATTTCAATCTTTTACTGAAAAAAAAGCAAATATTCTCTATATATCCAATGACACAGAAGACGTCTCTAAAGATGGTAGAAGCTCATTATCTTACTTGGACTCAAAAAATTCAACAAGCATCAGTGATGTATCTGGTAACAACAGTGACTTAAATTGTAGCCATAACAGTGAAAGTTCCACAAGTAGAGAAAATGAATCTTCAAATAGTCTAAATCCAAGAAGTGAGCATGTTGACTCTAGAGAAAATGTAGAAAACAGTGACTTACAGGAGACAAATGATACAGCTTCAAATTTGGAAAGTTCAAACAACAACAAACCTAATAATTCAAAAGTTAGGAGCAAACAGAAAGCCAGCCATTGTTTTGATCTCAGTTCTGATTCAGACAGCATAACTAACTTAGGAGATGTGGTAGAAAATTGTGAAAAAGATAGTTCTGAAAGCAGTGATGATTCATCAGATGTACAGACTGACAACCAGAATTCTGATACAGTCACAAGGAAAGGGGATAAGATCTCAAACAACAGAAATAAGGATATGTCTAACACAGATTTTTATAACAGAGACAAACATACAGATATGGGTAACAGAGATGAAACTAAAGGGTACAAAACCAATGAGGGAGATGGTGGAAGCTGGAGGTAAAAACAAAACTTTGATATTCATATCTTTATGGCTTTTTGTCATACCTTTTTTCTAGAGACAGTTTTTATCTGAGCCTGTAGAATGTCATGAGCAAATTTTCTAGCTCTGCTGTTTTCATGGAGGAAAAAAGAGAGATATTTTAATTTTCCTTTCTTACAAAGTCTGTAACAAATGGACAAATGGATAGCAGCAATAAAGAGCTGGATAGGATTGAACCTCAGAACACCTGGACGAAAGGTCAATACCTGAACCACTGAGCTAAAGAGATATCTCCCTGACACAGTTGTTAGGTATTGTATTATTTCGATATGGTTTAGAATAATGTTCTACGGAATACGCCCATGGTCTGTCAGAGTTCCAGTGGTTTGTAGAAATTAGACTTGTAAACCTAGAATTAGGATGGCAAACATTGACAGGCTGTGCTTTTAGACATTGTCAGATTAACCCTTTCCCAAACGACAAACTTTTGGACCAGACTAAATTGAAAGCATTTGCAGACGACAATTCAACTCTTGCTGAAAAGATGATTTCTGGCTATGATAGGGTAGAAAACATTGTGGTAAAAGGAGAAAATGCTGGTTACCAGCATTTTCTCCTTTTTCCACAATGTTTTCAAAAGGCTACTATTCCAGACCCGTAAAAACCAGGGATTGTTTGGGAAATTGGTTAATACATGTAATTTATATCTATGCTTTTGAATGGAAAGGATTCAATTTTCTTGCTTGACACCCATCCAGAATAGTTTACCTTTGGCAGCCAGTAGACATTTGATAAATAAACTTCATTTCAGAGACAGTAAAAGATATGAGAGTGATTCTAGCGATGGTGATGAAAACTTGGAGGCATGTAAGTTGTCATATACTAGTATTTGTGTTCTTTTTATCTCATTACCAAATGACAATTTTAGGTTTGTCCAAATCGTAAGCATTTGCAGGCGACAAAATAAGTCACTCAAAATTTGAAATTTGTTTTATGAAGGGTAGAAAACATTGTGGGAAAAGGAGAAAATGCTGGTTACCAGCATTTTCTCCTTTTCCCACAATGTGTTCTAGAGGCAACTTTCCCAGGGTCGTCAAATGGTCGTAGGGTCGTAGGTATTGTGTGGTACTGGGTTATTTACCATGCAGTGCCGAATTTTACTGTCTTGGAGGAAGAAGGCTTTTGAAAACATTGTGGGAAAAGCAGATAATGCTAGTAACCAGCATTTTATCCTTTTCCCACCATGTTTTATAGCCTTTCAACGATAATTTTTCATATTTGAGACAAATTTAATTTGTTGTCTGCAAATGCTATCAGTATGGACAGGTCTGAAATTCTGTTGTTTTGTAAAAAGATGAAGATTTTGTGGGCAAGGATAAGACTGCTTAGTCAAGTCTTGAATACCATGGACTGTGCTACCAGGATGAATGGACAAATGTATGTGCTGAAGAAGAAATGGATGAGCATTTTTCCAGGTGATCAAATTTTATACTGGTTCTCAACTTTAAAATTTTCAGATGACTGATTATCTCTTTTCTGACTGACAAACTTTACATTGATCTTAAATAAAAGAATTTGACCAACTTTGAAATGGTTCAAAATGTAAAAAAATTTTGATCACAAATTAGCCATTTACCAGACAATCCCTGGTTTCCACGACCTTTGGAAAGAAAGCTTTTGAAAACATCGTTTTTTACCCTTCCCAAAACAAATTTCCATTTTCCAGTCACATTTATTTTGTCGTCTGCAAATGCTTTCAATTTGGTCTGGTGCAAAATTTTGTCGTTTGGTAAAGAGTTACTTGACCTTGAGGAAGAGAAATTTTGAAAACAGGGAGACAAAGGACAAAACGCTGGTTTTTTGTTCCTTCTCTTTCCACAGTGTTTTCTATCATTGACTAATCTCTTGATATAAGTGTCACATGTTGTCTACAAACGCTTCAGATTTCAGCGAGTCTGAAATTGGAAGGCTAGTAAGGGGTTAAGCCCAATCTCATGATGGAAATTTGATAATAGTTGAATATCGAATTAACAATCGCTGAAATTGTGCTTAGTTTTGACTGTAAATATTTCCACTTTGTATTTTATAATTAGGAAGACATTAAACATTGTGACAATATATTGAAAGATATGCTTGTCAATTTTTCCTCCCTTTTTAAAAGTTTTTCAGAAACTAAGAAAGCCGGAGAAGAAGAAATCACCTGATACCAGTCCTGAAAGGTGAGTCATTCTCATTGCCATTGACATCTGTATTATTACATCTTTTATTTTATATTTTTTTCAAATCTAGGTTTTTGAAAACAAGATGGACACTGGAGAAACTCTTATATACATTTGTCACATTGTGTTCTCTTTGGGGTTACTATCGTAGTTGTGGCTTTTCTTGCCACAAATCTTCAAGAAGTCACAAAATTAAATGCTTGTAATGAATCAAGTGTGATGCTTGTTTTTTGTTAACCATAAACATTTTTTTTCACCATAAACAGTCTTCAATGGCAGTTCTTATATATCTGGGCTTCTAATATTTTGGTCCATGCATTCCAAGTCTTTTATCAACCCTTTTCACATCCATAATTATTTTGTCATTGTAAGCATGTGCATGCTTTCCTATTTCACAGGACACTCTCTCTAAGCCACTGGTTGCTTTCCTATACAAAAAATGATTTGCTCTGGCAGGTGAAGGAATCCTATCATAGTCACTCTTCACTCTTTAACAAACAACAAAAGACTTGTCAAAATTGAAAGCATTTGCAGACAACAAATAAAACATGAATAAAAAATTTGAAATTTGTTTTGGGAAGGGTAGAAAACATTGTGGGAAAAGGAGAAAATGCTGGTTACCAGCATTTTCTCCTTTTCCCACAATGTTTTCTAAAGGCTTCTTTCTCAGGATTGCCAAAAGTAGGGATTGTGTGGTAATGGGTTAACATACTTTTCTAAGTGTTTTTCTGAGCTAGAATTCTAACTCATAACTGCTGGATCTATGCCAGTACATTATCTATGAGCCAATGATACCTGTCTGATTGTTTTAAGTTCTTTTTTTTTCTGTAATGAGCTCTGAATGAAATATACTGCAGTGTGAAACTACAGTTAAACCTGTGTTAAGGACCACCTATATAAAAAGACCATCTGCTTTAAGAGACCACTGTTCTGATGCAACAACCCTTCTTACATTAACCTAATACAACCTGTATTTAAAGACCAGCTGTTGTAAGTGACCAATTCCAGTACTTCCCTTGAGTGGTCTCTGAATACAGGTTGTACTGTACTTCAAAACATAATCAAAGAATCATGTTTTAACCCTTTACCATACACTGTCAACTTTTGATGCTCCTGGAAAAAAGCCTTTTGAAAACATCATGGGAAAGAAAGAAAATGCTGGTTATCAGCATTTTCTCCTTTCACACAATGTTTTCTACCCTATCAAAGAAAATTTGCACCATTTGAGCCGCGATGAAATTGTCGTCTGCAGATGCTTTCAATTTGACCAAAGCTAAAATTTTGTCGTCTGGTAAAGGGTTAATGACCCTGCAGAATGAAACTTTTGAAAATACTGTGGGAAAAAGAGGCTGACTACTTGCGTTTTCTTCTCTTCCCTTTATTTTTTTCTTCTGTATTATAGACATAAATACTGGTATTTGAACCATGTTAACTGTTTATCAGACAACCCCGACTTTTAACGACCCTGATAAAGAAGCCTTTTGAAAACATTGTAGGAAAAGGAGAAAATGCTGGTCACCAGCATTTTGTCCTTTTCCCACAATATTTTCTACCCTTCCCAAAACAAATTTCAATTTTCGAGCCACATTTTTTTTGTCATCTGCAAGTACTTTCAATTTGGACAAGTCTAATAGTACATGTATGTCGTTTTGTATAGAGTTAAATACATCATCTGCCAATGTTTTCAATATGGATGAGTCCAATATTAAGTACTCTGGTAAAGAATTGTGAACAATATTTCTTGTAGCATGAAAGATTTCATTGTTGAAGATGATGAGATGAGCAGTGAGTCTGACGATGAGGAATTTTATCTACGTGAAAATCAAAAGTTGGAGAGGACGCCTCTTGTTGAAAGGTAACATATAGGAGTCGTGCTTTGTGGAAAGGGGGCATAATGCTTTTGCATTAAATAGTTGGCATAGGCTGACTTGAATCAAAACTTTTTGCCAATTGTGAATTTTTCTGCATATCACAGGATCAGTGAACCTCATTATTTAGTTGATTGTTAAACAGAGTTGATTCTATGTGTCCATTATAATTTGATGACTTGCTTGGTATCATGCACCACAGAATGGGTTAAACTCCCTTTTGTCAGAGCATGGCCAATATACATGTACTCTATATATGATGACAATATTTTTGACTTGTCCAAGTCAAAAGCATAACAAGATGACAAACAGAGATTGTCTGAACATTCAAATTCTTTATTGTACTGTATTATGTACTGTATTATGCTTCTGGTCCAAAGTAGAATAGTTGATATAGACGTAGATCAACTTTATATTTGACACAGATGATTGGATTTGTTTATAAACAGGTAAAAGAAAAAAAAACGCTTCTGGGATATCACAGGTTTTTTTTTTTTAACCCATTAGTACACAATCTTGAATTTTTATGACCCTGGAGATGGTTTTTGAAAAAATTGCGGGAAAAGAAGAAAACTGCATTTTCTACCCTTTCCCAGACAAATTGTATAATTTAAATAATATTCAATTTGTCATCTTGAAATGCTTTGAATACAGATAAGTCTAAATTTTGTTGTGTGGTGAAGACCTTCCTCTTTTCCAAATATAACTCTTTACCAAATGGCAAAATTTTGGACTTGTCAAAATCCAAAGCATTTGCAGATGACAAATTATATATGGTGAACATTGTTTTTGAAAGGGTAGAAAACATTTTGGGAAACGGAGAAAACACTGGTAGCGTTTTCTCCGTTTTCCAAAATGTTTTCAAAACTTTATTTTGTCAGGGTCATAAAACTCCACATTATATGTTAACTGTTTACCACACGAGAAAAATTTAGACTGGTCCAAATTGATAGCATTTGCAGACCACAAAATAAAGGTGACTGAAAAATTGAAATTTGTTCTGGGAAGGGTAGAAAACACTGTGGGAAAAGGAGAAAATGCTGGTAACCAGCATTTTCTCCTTTTCCCACGGTGTTTTCAAAAGGCTTATTTCTCAGGGGCATCAAAAGTAGGGATTGTGTGGTAATGTGTTAAAGAGTTAGCCACTGCTTATATTTTACACACAGTCCACTGTAATAAGATGACAGTGAAAGCCTAGGTTTGTGATGTCAAGCTGCCTGTCCCTACATTTGGATATCCCAAACCTCTTACATGTTCTGTAGGGGAGTTTATTTTAATGAAATCATTTGTTTCATTTATTTTCTTGTTCTAGGTTAAAAGCAAACAAGGGTTCTGGTTTTAGCGATTCAGAAGAAAGTAGTGATGATGTTTTTTCATCAAGTAAGTGTTTTTTTAACTCTTACACTGCAAGGAAAGTGTGTCATACTGCAATCAGGTTGGCTAGGTGTCTGTCTGTCGGAAGTTCCCATTTTGTGTCTACTTTTTCTTCCATAATCTTTAACTGATTTGGCTGAAAATAATTCTTGTTATGAAAACTTTGGCAAATGGTAAATTTACATGAATACAGCTCAGAGAGATTTACATTCAGGTACTTTTTTTTATGGTTTATTATCAATGCAGGAAAAGCATTAGCTCATTCATTATGCATACAACACTAACATTGTAACCAGACAATTGTCACATAACTTTGGATGCAAACCGATTGAAAAGTTTGTCGTCAACAAATGATATATAGCTCAGTTGATGAATTCTGTCTGTGATAGGATAAAACACAATGGGAAAACAGTTTTTTCTCATTTTACCTTGATGTTTTTAATAGCCTTTTTCTTAGTGGTCTTTAAAACTCGAGATTGTGTGGTAAAAGGTTAAAAATTTGGGATAGTGAGACCTTAACTCTTTACCTAACCACATGATTTAAGACTAGTCTAAATTGGAAGCATTTGCATTCGACATAATGAATGTGACTCAAAAATTGAAATTGTTTTGGGAAGGGTAGAAAACAGTGTGGAAAAAGGAGAAAATGCTGGTTAGCAGCATTTTCTCCTTTTCCCACAATGTTTTCAGAAGGCTTCTTTCCCAGGTCATGAAAACCTAGGATTGTTTCTTAAAGGGTTAAAGCTTTACCAGGCCACAAACTTTTAAGATATTTTATATACAAAGTAATTGGGCTATTGCAGTGGAAAAAGTGTGGCAAAATTAGGATAAGCCTTAAAAGCGTAAAGAAAAATCATTGCGAGTAAAGGGGGAAACCTTGTTTATTATACCCCCCTCCTGGTTGAGGAATTATCTCCCCTTGAACTTGACACTTTTTCTATCAAAGCACAGGTGGGGGTACTAAATCACATTCAGTGACAGCTCTAGTTAGCATCTCATTTTCTTAGATTGTTTTTGAAGGCTCATTTCCTGGTCATTGTACAACTGGGATATTTGTAGTACAGTTTAATGTAGGACAAACATCTGTTTTAGGGTTGTATCCAAACAGTGTGACAAAACACAAACAGAAAAAGAAACAGCAAACTCAATCAGGAACTACTTGTGCCTCACTGTTTTTGGATTCCTCAGAAAGTGATGATGGTTCACCAAAGAAAAGTCAAGGAAAAGAAGCTGAATTAGTGAAAAAAGGATCAAAGGGGATAGATACAAATCGGCCATCCAATTTAGATCCAGACACCCCCTTATTTAAGACCCCAATCCCCATCAGAAGGATCAAACCTGTCTCATCGGGAAATGGCGAACAGAAAAACAAAAAGGACAGTAATACACCAGTCGCCAAACATAGAGCTGTGACTTGTTTCAGTGATTATATTTCTCTCTCTGATGATGATGATGATAATTCTGTTGATGATGATTCCCTATCATCACAGCACACTAGTGACAAGGAAAATATCGCTTACAATCAAACACCACAGAAAACTAGGTCTGTTTCTGAATTAGATGTGTTTTCAAAAGTACCTACTCCATTGTCCAAATTTAAAACACCGAGGCCAGGGGATTCAGTTTCTAGCTGGGGAGGTAACTCTTACAGCTTCCTTAGGTCTCTGTCAGCCACAATTGAAGACCACAGAAGGCACCCAGATGCTGTCAAGTAAGGAGACCTTTAGAAATCTTAGCAAGATCAATATGAATGAAAACATAGGGGTATTGTCATAGCCCTGCAGTCATTGCCCAAAACTTTAACATGTTATAACATCTCTGTCGTTAATGAAGGTCCAGTCAACTCTCATTATGTTGAAATCGCTTATCTCAAAACTCCTGTTATGTCAAAGTCAAAGCAATGTCCGACCTTTGAGCCTCTTTATTTTAACAAGACTTAGCTTACAGCCGCATAGTGATTAACAGCATTTTCTCCATTTCCCACCTTGTTTTTAACTTTACCAAAGACTAAAATCTTCCCAGCATATTCTCCTTATCCCACATTGTTTTTAACCCTATCAAAGATAAGAATTATCACTTAACTCTTTACCACAAAATCGTGACTTTTAACAACCCTGAGAAAGAAGCCTTTTGAAAACATTGTGGGAAAAGGAGAAAATGCTGCTAACCAGCATTTTCTCCTTTTCCCACAATGTTTTCAACCCCTCCCAAAACAAATTTCACTTTTTCAGTTACATTCATTTGTCGTCTGCAAATGCTTTCAATTTGGACCAGTCTAAAATTTTGTCGTTTGGTAAAGAGTTAAGCAACAGTAAATTTGTCACTCGTAAATACTTTTAGTTTGTTTCATTCTAAATTTTTAACATTTGGTCAACCCTTTACCACACAGTGTCGACTTTTAATGACCCTGGGAAAGAAGCCTTTTGAAACATTGTGGGAATTAAATTTTTCAAAAATATTTCCTACCCTGTTAAAGAAATATTGCTCCATTTGAGCCACATTGGTATTGTTGTCTGCACTTGCTTTTAAGTTGCACAAAGCTAAAAGTTTGTCGTGTGCTAAAAAGTTAAACAAAGATTTCTGTTTGTAGGTACATGAAGAACTTTAAGAAAACTAGAGAAGACTTGGTGAAACACTTGTTTGAACTGTATAATTCTACAATCTTTGATAAAAAGGTAAAATAATATTGATTTTTCTCATGATTTAAACACAGAAAAGGCAGATTAACCCTTTCCCAAATAATCCCTGGTATTTATGTGTCTGGATTAGTAGCCTGTTGAAAACATTGTGGGAAAAGGAGAAAATGCTGGTAACCAGCATTTTCTTCTTTTCCCACAATGTTTTTTACCCTACCATAGACAGAAATCATCTTTTCAGCAAGAGTTGAATTGTCGTCTGCAAATGCTTTCAATTTGGTCTAGTCCAAAAGTTTGTCGTTAGGGAAAGGGTTAAGTCCATTACGCGACCACTCCTATGTTCAGATTTCCAAAATTCATAAATCTGTTTACTAAACTGTCATATTTTTGTGAATTTTTAGAGGAAAATATTTCTGTAATACTTTAATTGAAGACGGAAGCAGTATTCTAACGTGACATGCGAATTTGGCTCTATAAACACAGTGCAAGGAAAGCATGGTAAAATCTGCAACATTCCATACAGAGTGATGTCATTCGGTATAAAATAAGTTATCGAGTTATTCAATGGAACATAATCTTCATCCACATTTTTACTCAAGGATGAGCTTGATTTCCTTTCATAAAGAGTTGGTCATGTTAGAATTGAAAAAAATCTTCTTTCTATTGTGGTTTATAGTTCAATAAACTGTGTGAGTTATGAGGTGCAGTGAATAAACCAGTCAAGCTATCGCCCTCGTGGATTATTTATTGTCCCTCATAAATCATAACCATGGTTTATTGAACAACAAACCACGATAGAAGGAAGAGTACTTCTTAAGTATCTGAACACTACATACCTTGGTAAACAGTCTTTGCCATTCAACCATAGGAAAATATGACATAATTCATGTACATTTATCCCACATTTCTTGCACTTTACATATTATTGTAATGCATTCTGATGTGGTTGGGTACACCAAAGAATTACTTACAACTGCTCTGGATTTCGATAAAGTCCCAACAAGAAAGGGGTTTGGAGCATGTAATAGAATATTTGTTTAATATTTTTCCCCCAAGGAAAAATGGAAATTCATTTAATCTCTTGAGCACCATCACTTTTATATTCTCTTGTTGCTATACGTACTGCATGGCTCAAATGTTTTATTTCTTTCTGTAGTTGCCGGCTGATTTACCTATCATCTGGAACAAACGTTTACTGAAAACAGCTGGTTACTGTGCATATAAGTGTAGTCGGTCAAATAGAGAGGACAGGACGGCCAGAATAGAACTGTCAACTAAAGTTTGTGATAGTGCAGGTTTGTGTAACTTCCCAAACTCTGACTTTTGTATAGGTCTGTATAAATCCTAGAAACATATTTGCAAGAAACAACTATAACTGTTTACCAAAAATCTTCAGCTTCACTGATCCCAAGGAAGAATGTATTTTAAAACATTTGAGGAAAAAGAAGAAAATGCAGGTGACCAGCATTTTCTCCTTTTTCCCATAATGTTTTCAGCTTTTTCTTCTTTTCCACAAAGTTTTCTCTCCTTTGAAAGAAAATCCCATCACATGAATCACACTTGATGTTTATTATCCAATGGTTACTAGTATGAAAAAGTCTAAAATTTTGCCATGTGGTATTTAAAGAGTCAAAAACCAATCATGCACATGTAAAATATGGATAATACATTTTAACCCTTTACTCCACAGATACTCATTTCTACACATTGCTTGTAGGAGCCTTTGGAAAACATTGTGGCAAAAGGTGAAATTGCTTGTCACTAGCAATTTCACCTTTTGTCACAATGTTTTCCATGCTATCAAAAGATGTCATTTACACATAAGAAACAGCTTCATCCTTGCTGTCATTTAGGGTCAATTAGAGATGCCATAGAAATGCTATATGGGGTAAAGGATTAACAAGTAAAAATTTTGACAGTTTATATAGATTTCCATTTCATATACAATATAATAATTGTACCCCCGCAAAACAAATGTTTTTCGGTGTATTCTGGAATCAGCGTGTGTATCCGTGTGTCCGTCTCTGTATCTGCTGTGTACAAAATACTAGTAATTGCCTGTTTCTGTCAAGGTGCTGGCAGCAGTATTAAGTCACATTCAGTGACAGCTCTAGTTGATTTTGTTACATGGACATAAGATGAAACTATTGTTACACTGCTAATACATACAGGTATTTATAATGGACATCACATGTAAGCATTTCCTATGTTGACTTAGTAGGAAAACATTATTACAGTGAAAAGCCATAGTAACTATATGAAATTATCTTTTAATGTCATTTATAGTCACTCAATAATGCCCTTTATGCATATTTAGGTAACACACAGTCGTTCTAAATGCAACCTTTTACTATCATTAGAGTATTCAAACATTTTTCAGTTTAATATCCTTTAACACAGATATTCATGCTAAATGACCTATGCTGTTGATGGGCCATTAAACAACATTCATTCATTCCATTCATTCCATTCATTCCTTCATTCATTCATCTGTTCATGTCATGCCATTCATGTCATTCATTCATGTAATCCCATACATGTCATTCCATTTCATGTCATTCATTCATTCATGACAAGCATTCATGCCATTTCATTCATGTCATTCCATTCATGTCATTTATAGTGTTTATTTTATTATTAATTTGATAAATTAGATGTGATTGTCTAATTTTAAAATTACATGTAGATGTTTTATTATTACAGAGAGGGTTCGGGACACCCTGATACATGAACTGTGTCATGCTGCTGTCTGGATATTGAATGGTGTAAATGGGGGACATGGAAACTTTTGGAGATACTGGTAACTACTTAAAACTTTACCAAATGACAAAATCTTAGGATGGTCCAAATGCAAAGCACTTGCTTTAGCACGGCGGGGAATCACGTGACACAACAACAACAACAATGACCGTTATTTGAAAAAAATCCCCAACTTCAGGTAAGAAAATCTTCAATAATTCCGTTAATACGTGACCGATTGGAATTTGGTTTGAAGCAGAGAAGGCGAAAGGACTCCAGGTATTTGCTTGATGTGTTAGATTCTTTAAACAACACCTGATAAAAAAGTTATTGACGAGCAAATAAATTATCCAGGGTAAAAAATTTGTTTGCTCATCAGTAACTTTTTTATCAGGTGTTGTTTAAAAACTCTAACACATCAAGCAGATCCCTGGAGTCCTTCCGCCTTCTCTGCTTCAAACCAAATTCCAATCGGTCACGTATTAACGGAATTATTGAAGATTTTCTTACCTGAAGTTGGGGAATTTTTTTCAAATAACGGTCATTGTTGTTGTTGTCACGTGATTCCCCGCCGTGTTTAGACAAAATGAATGTCACTCAAAACATTAAAAGTCTGGATTGTGTGGTACGTGGTAAGCTGCATTCAACGCCCTCTTGCTTAAGATGACCAGCCTGCATAGCTCAATTGGTAGAACGTAGGACTTGTGATCATTATGATTTGGTTTCGATCATCACCTTAGGCTATCTAAAATTTCTAATAGTCTTTCAGATAACATGTTAAACCGAGGTCCTGTTTGACGATGGTATACACCCAGCACGTTAAAGAACCAGGTGTAACTAAAAATGGGTTTCGTCCTTTTTACACTATCCCCCGTAACAATACAGTTTTCAGGGGATGTTGCCCGTATGGGAAACCAGTGGTGACAATAAATAAACCCAAATTCAATCAATCTTGCCAAAGCATGGCTTATGTATTAACCATGTCACATTCTATTGAGAACAAGCTTCGTCCTGGAAAAGCCACACCCTGTAGCTCAGTGGATAACATAATAGGAGCTGAAACTAAAGAATTGCTGCTTTGAATCCCAGGCTTGTCCAGTTTCTTTCATATATATATGATAACAGTCATTGTGGCAGCATTTATTTCTCCCTAATAGCTGTTTTTGCAAGCATGGTTATGCTGGAAAAAAGCAGCCAGTTGCCTGAACAGAAAATTTAGGGAGATATCGATGAATAGAAACTTCAGGAAAGGATGGAAAATTGCCCTAGCTGGCAGTAGCTGCCATGATATACTAATACTACTGAGTTATTTTAAAAAAACACCCTTAACTCATTACCTAACAATATTTTAGGCTTGTCCAAATTGAAAGCATTTGCAGACGACAAAATGAAATTGACCAAAAATTTGAAATTTGTTTTGTGAAGGGTAGAAAACATTGTGGGAAAAGGAGAAAATCCTGGTTACCAGCATTTTCTCCCGTTCCCACATTTTCTAAAAGCTTCTTTCTCAGGGTCATCAAAAGTAGGGATTGTGTGTTAATAGGTTAAAAACCATATGATCAGTTGTCCTGGAAAATGTGCAAAGGCATTTTTGCATGCTTGCTTTTGAAGTGAAACTGCTGTTGCTTTGTCTCAATTTACCTTTACCCATTATCAAACAATCCTTGGTTTTTACAACCCAGAGGAAGATACCTTCTGAAAACATTGTGGGAAAAGAAGAAAATGCTTGTAACCAGCATATCTTTTTCCAACCACGTTTTCTGCTTTTTTAAAGTCAAGTTTCAATTTTTGAGTCATGTTTATTTTGTTGTCTGCAAATGCTTTCAGTTTGGAGAAGTCTAAATTTTGTTGTCTGGTAAAGAATTAAAGATGTCTTTTGAAGCCTGAACAAGAGGGGTTTAAAACAGAGTAGGAAATAGGGAAAATCTGGAAACCAGTGTCTTAGTTCAAATCACCTTGCTCATGGAAATTTTTTTCTAATGTATTTGATTATTTTGTAAATCTAAATAACTAACATTAAACTTTTGTGTTGTACTGCCCAGTTATATGGATTTTTCGAAAGGTGTAGATCGAGATCATGCTACGCATAAAGTGCTGTCGGATCTACGGTCAAAACTGTGAGATGAAATATTATTTTCCAATTGATAAGAAAAATAAAACTGCAGCATTTGGTTTTTATTTTTGGTGTTTAGTTGGTTGGTTATATTGGGCCTAGCCTTTAACACCACTTTAACAGCTAAGGTCATATCATGGCAGTCGGTGACGCACTTGTGTTTCTTGGCTTTCTCACACTTCTTACACTACTTTCTTTTTAAAGCCACCGACTACTTTTCTCACATGCTTCAGCAGAGGTGAGAGGCGAAAATATGCCGGAAAGAAAGTTCACGTCAATCGGATATTGAACTCAAAACTACCAGGTCATGAGTCCGACACGCTCACCACTGAGCCACCCGCGAGGGCTTATTTTTGGTTTTTACTTTTTGTTGAAATGATTGAATACCTATTAGTTTTCTTCTTCTTATTTTTTTTTCTATTTGTAGTTTAGGCGTTAATAATGATAGCTATATTCACTGTCTAAAGTTGGAATTGAAAGAAAAAATGTACGAAAAAGACAAACATATCTATAGAAGTGGATTTGAAAACATTGATACAGAAATGTTACACCAATCTTAACAAAATCATAAGAAATTAATTAATTGAAATACAGAGTAGATTTTTCCACTTTTTTATGAATATATATTCAACAGTTCTTGGTTTACTGTCTGTTGTTTATATTAACCCATTACCACTCAATCCCTACTTTTGACGCCCCTGAGAAAGAAGCCTTTTGAAAACACTGTGGGAAAAGGAGAAAATGCTGGTAACCAGCATTTTCTCCTTTTCCCACAGTGTTTTCTACCCTTCCCAGAACAAATTTCTATTTTTCAGTCACCTTTATTTTGTCGTCTGCAAATGCTTTCAATTTGGACCAGTCCAAAATTTTCGTGTGTGGTAATGAGTTAATCAAATATATAATTATATTGTATATGACGAGATACATGTACATGTATTTGTATAAGTCAATAAAATCTATCCATCTTCTCATTTTCAATGATAATTTCTGTCCTTTTCCAAGACAAATTGACACATATGATTTCTCACGGCGGGGAATCACGTGACACAACAACAACAACAATGACCGTTATTTGAAAAAAATCCCCGACTTCAGGTAAGAAAATCTTCAATAATTCCGTTAATACATGACCGATTGGAATTTGATTTGAAGCAGAGAAGGCGGAAGGACTCCAGGGATTTGCTTGATGTGTTAGATTTTTTAAACAACACCTGATAAAAAAGTTATTGACGAGCAAACAAATTTTTTACCCTGGATAATTTGTTTGCTCGTCAATAACTTTTTTATCAGGTGTTGTTTAAAAAATCTAACACATCAAACAAATCCCCGGACTCCTTTCGCCTTCTCTGCTTCAAACCAAATTCCAATCGGTCATGTATTGACGGAATTATTGAAGATTTTCTTACCTGAAGTCGGGGAATTTTTTCAAATAACGGTCATTGTTGTTGTTGTTGTGTCACGTGATTCCCCGCCGTGTTTCTTGTCTTCAATTGCCTTCTATATAAACAAACCTAAAATCTTGTCATCTGGAACAGAGTTTTTCAATTACCGGTACCTCAAATAAAGATGAATGATTATGTGATTATATCTTTAACAACAAGGTTTAACTCTTTACCAAAACAACAGAACTTTAGACTGGTCCAAATTGAAAACATTTGCAGACAACAACATAAAAATGACTAAAAATTTGATATTTGTATCGAAGAGGAGAGAATGCTGGTAACTAGCATTTCCTCCTTTTCCCACATTTTTTTCAAAAGGCTTCTTTCTCAGGGTCGGTATTGTGTGGTATAGGGTTAACTGTAAAAGTATACCAGTACATACACATGTTTTTCAGGGCAAGACATGCAAGCAAGGTCCATACAGAGTTACCCACTATTAGCCGTTGTCATAGTTACTCAATCAACACCAAGTACACCTATAGGTGTTCAAGATGTGGTTACAGGTACATCGTGTAGTCTTTTAACCTTTTATCACCTTTTGAAAAAATAGCGGGAAAAGGAGAAAATGCTGGTAACCAGCATTTTCTCCTTTTCCCACATTGTTCTCTACCTTTCCAAATCAAATTTAGATTACCGTGTTTTGGTGTGTATAACACGCACTTTTTTTCAGCTCTGAATAATTTCAAACTGGGGACTGCGTGTTATACACTACAATAGGCAAAACCATGTTTTTCTCCTCCTTGAAAGTCGGTCGTATACCTGTTCAAAGTGGGTGGGGGAGTGGCGTAGGTACAAAACGGTAGTTCTCTCGCCACAGCCTTAACTTTCGTCATCATCCCATTTCAACTTTTACCGATTAAAAAAAAAACTTTGTTTTAATTTTGTTAAAATGTTCTTGTACATTCTTAATTTGTCGATTAGGATTCTTAATTTCCCGATTCTATCCAGTATCAGCCATTTTGGCAACGGCGAACGTACCCCGGAA
The DNA here is from genome assembly GCA_943736015.1 of Tridacna crocea. Taxonomy (NCBI): domain Eukaryota; kingdom Metazoa; phylum Mollusca; class Bivalvia; order Cardiida; family Cardiidae; genus Tridacna; species Tridacna crocea. The sequence continues at coordinate 52,560,727 of OX031063.1, forward strand.
TGATAAAAATTGATTTACTGTTATCGTCTGATTCGTCTCATATTTTTTTTATTCTTTGTTAATAGCTAAAATTGAACATTTATAAAAGAGTAAAATAACGATTCATAAAGAAATGAATGATTTAAAAATATAATTTATATTTATCGCTACTTTTTACAAAAACCGTGATTTACATCGTATAGATCTATGTTTATTTCACACCTGTCACATTTGTCGATCGAGGTGAGAAAATAAGAGATAACTACGATATGGTCGTCAGTTCAATGTGTGAATTTGCAAATGTCATAAGCTGGCATGTTTTTGTAATCCCCCGAGTACACATCGAATCATTACCATTTCCACTTCGATTAAAAATGGTTATTTCCCTTTGATAAAGTATCGCCATTTACAATTTTTCAAGACGGCGACCTAAGCTTCACATGTTACGATACTTTGGTCAATTTTTGATGCGTGTTGTACATCCGAACAACCTTTTTTCCTCGGATCTGATGCTGAAAAAGGCCTGCGTGTTATACATGCCTGCGTGGTATACACAGCGTTTTACGGTATCCAGTCACATTTATTTGTTGTCTGCAAATGCGTTCAATTTAGATCAGCCTAAAATTTGTTGTTTGATAAAAAGTTAACTCTTAACAAAAAAACAAAATTTTACATTAATTTTGTCAAAATTGCAGTTGCAGATGACAAATGGAACCAGCCTCAAATGGTACATTGCATCTCAGAAGAGGCAGAAAACATTGTGGAAAATGGAGAAAATGCTGGTTATCAGCATTTTCTTCCACTCCCGAATGCTTTCGAAAACCTTCTTTTTCTCACTGCCAATAAAACTCTGAATTGTGTGGTTAAGATTTTACCAGCATTTTCTCCTTTTTATACGCCCGTCGAAGACGGGACGTATTATGGGATCACCCGTGGCGGGCGGATGAGCGGGCGGCGTCCAGTTCTTTGTCCGGAGCATATCTCCAAAACTATTCTAGCTAGGGTTATGAAATTTCATGGGTAAATAGATCTCATCAAGGGAGAGTGCATTGCACAGGAATCATAACTCTTGCTTGCTTAATTTTTGAGTTATTGCCCTTTGTTGTTTTTCATACTTGAATTTTGTCCGGAGCATATCTCCAAAACTATACTAGCTAGGGTTATGAAATTTCATGGGTAAATAGATCTCATCGAGGGGGAGTGCAGTGCACAGGAATCATAACTCTTGCTTGCTTAATTTTTGAGTTATTGCCCTTTGTTGTTTTTCATACTTGAATTTTGTCCGGAACATATGTCCAAAACTATACTAGCTAGGGTTATGAAATTTCATGGGTGGATAGATCTCATCGAGGGGGAGTGCAGTGCACAGGAATCATAACTCTTGCTTGCTTAATTTTTGAGTTACTGCCCTTTGTTGTTTTTCATACTTGAATTTTGTCCGGAACATATGTCCAAAACTATACTAGCTAGGGTTATGAAATTTCATGGGTGGATAGATCTCATCGAGGGGGAGTGCAGTGCACAGGAATCATAACTCTTGCTTGCTTAATTTTTGAGTTATTGCCCTATGTCGTTTTTCATACTTGAATTTTGTCCGGAGCATTTCTCCAAAACTATACTAGCTAGGGTTATGAAATTTCATGGTTAAACAGATCTCATTAAGGGGGAGTGCAGTGCACAGGAATCATAACTCTTGCTTGCTTAATTTTTGAGTTATTGCCCTTTGTTGTTTTTCATACTTCATAATTTCATGCGTGGATACATCTCATCAAACTCTTGCTTCCTTAATTTTTTTTGAGTTATTGCCCTTTGTTGTTTTTCATACTTGAATTTTTTCTGGAGCATATCTCCAAAACTATACTAGCTAGGGTTATAAAATTTCATGGGTGGATAGATCTCACCAAGGGGGAGTGCAGTGCAAAGGAATCATAACTCTTGCTTGCTTAATTTTTGAGTTATTGCCCTTTGTTGTTTTTCATACTTGAATTTTGTCTGGAGCATATCTCCAAAACTATACTAGCTAGGGTTATAAAATTTCATGGGTGAATAGATCTCACCAAGGGGGAGTGCAGTGCACAGGAATCATAACTCTTGCTTGCTTAATTTTTGAGTTATTGCCCTTTGTCGTTTTTCATACTTGAATTTTGTCCGGATCATATCTCCAAAATTATACTAGCTAGGATTATGAAATTTCATGCGTGGATACATCTCATCAAGGGGGAGTGTATTGCACAGGAATCGTAACTCTTGCTTGCTTAATTCTTGAGTTATTGCCCTTTGTTGTTTTTCATACTTGAATTTTGTCCGGTGAATATCTCCCAAACTATACTAGCTAGGGTTATGAATTTTCACGGGTGGATAGATCTCATCAAGGGGGAGTGCAGTGCACAGGAATCATAACTCTTGCTTGCTAAATTTTTGAGTTATTGCCCTTGTCGTTTTTCATACTTGAATTTTGTCCCGAGCATATCTCCAAAACTATACTAGCTAGGGTTATGAAATTTCATGGGTGGATAGATCTCATCAAGGGGGAGTGCAGTGCACAGGAATCATAACTCTTGCTCGTTTAATTTTTTAGTTAGTGCCCTTTGTCATTTTTCATACTTGAATTTTGTCCGGTGCATGCCCCAGCTTTACAACTTGGGGTAAGACGGGCGTATCTTGCGACAATTTGCCGCTCTTGTTCCATAGTGTATTCTACCCTATCAAAGAAAAAACTGCACCATTTGAGCCACATTGGATTGTCATCTGCAAATGCTTTCAATTTGGACAAGGCTAAAATTGTGTCGTTTTGGAAAGATTTAATATAACCGGGTATTGTGTGAAGCCTGTAAACTCTTTGAAAAACAAGCACATGATTAACCCTATACCAAACAACCCCTGGTTTGTATGACCCAGAGAAAGAAGCCTTCTGAAAACATTGTGGGAAAAGGAGAAAATGCTGGTAACCATTATTTTCTCCTTTTCCCGCAATGTTTTCTTCCCTTCCCAAATGAAATTTCAAATTTTCAGTCACTTTTATTTTGTCGTCTGCATATGCTTTTAATTTGGACCAGCCTAAAATATTGTCGTTTGGTAATGAGTTAAAAGACCTTGAGGAAACAAGCTTTTGAAAACATAGTGGAAAAAGGCTAAAATACTGGTTTGCATTTGATTCTATCTTAGGTCCCATCCAATATGCATCTCTCTTAACACATTTAACACAACTTGATCCGACCACGAATAACTATAGAGTCTTCTAATATTACATTTATAAAAGTAGTAGCTTTATGAAGGCTTGTATTTGCTTCTGTCTGCAATGGGAAAAAAATGACATCTCATGATTTTGTCTTTCACCTGGCAAGATATCAAATATTCCAAAACAGCTGGACATAATAATCTATATGTATCTATTCAGTAATGCAATAACCTTTTTAACCAAATGAGAAAATTTTGAGCTCGCTCAAATGGAAAGTATTTGTAGATGTCATATCAAACATTATTAAAATGATAGAACTTGTACTTGATAGAGCAGAAAATATTATTGGAAAAGGAGTGAATGCTGGTTAGAAGCATTGTCTCCATTTCCCATAATGTTTTTAAAAGATTTTTCATTTGGATTCGGTAAAACTCAGGGTTAATGATTTTCTTCAACGATTGATAATCTAATTATTCTACTTTATAGTATTGGTAGACACTCTAAATCATTGGACACAACCAAAAAGATCTGTGGATATTGTAGCGGTACATTTGAGCTGATCCAGAATGCCACTCCTGCTACACCTCAGTCAGCATCCAGTACAGCTAGTTCAGTGTCCTCTACACCAAGAACACCGAACAGATTTGCAATGTTTGTCAAGGATAACTATAATGTGGTCAAACAGAGAAATAAGGACCTTAAACATGGGGACGTGATGAAGGAACTTAGTAGACAGTTTGCAGCCAGCAAAATCAATTGATCCATGGCCTGTAAAAAGGAGGCTAAATGTGTCTGCAAAAAGTATCATACCATATACCCATGTCACCCAGTGCAGTCAATGAATGCTGTTAGTCAAGTTTCTGCATATCAAAAGACCTGTCTACCTCTTTGTTCAGTCTTATGTTAGACAAAATGGAATTAATTTATCCAATATCTTTACTAGCATCATACATCAGAGATACATTTACTCTTTACCCCACAATCTCGGCTTTTAAACGACCCTGAGAAAGAAAGCTTTTTGAAAACATTGTAGGAAAAGGAGTTACCTTTATTATGTCATGTGCAAATGCTTTGAATTTGGACCAGTCCAGAATTGTGTTTGGTAAGGTTATATCCCCCTTTTCCAGAGTGCCGGGCAATTTCTTAATGTTATGTTCACCCTGTACCACATGACAAAATTTTCAACCAGTTCATACTGTAAAACGTTGATGACAAACCAGATGTGGCTAAAATATTGTGACATGTCTTTAGCAGGGTGAGAAGCAACATCAGAAGGGGAGAAAATGCTCAATACTAGCATATCCTGCTTTTCTAACAATGTTTTCAAGAATTCTCCCACTAAAGGTCATTAACTCATTACCACACGACAAAGTTTTATACTGTTTCAAATTGAAAGCATTTGCAGAAGACAAATAAAAAGGTGACTGAAAAATTGAAATTTGTTCTGGGAAGGGTAGAAAACACTGTGGGAAAAGGAGAAAATGCTGGTTACCAGCATTTTCTCCTTTTCCTACAGTGTTTTCAAAAGGCTTCTTTCTCAGGGGCCTCAAAAGTAGGGATTGTGTGGTAATGGGTTAAAAGACGGGATTGTTAGGTGAAGGGACAAAATTTTGTTGAAAATAGTGTTGTATCCCCTTTATCTTTTAACTCTTTACCAAACAACAAAATTTTAGACCAGTCTAAATTAAAAGCAGTTGCACATGATAAATAAAATGTGGCTCTAACTAGAGAAATTGTCTTAGGAAGGATAGATAACATGCTAACTGTGGTAAATCTCTACCAGCAGTGTATTTAAGTCTTTACCACCCAATCCCGACTTTAAACGACCCTAAAGAATAGGCCTTTTGAAAACATTGTGGGAAAAGGAGAAAATGCTGGTAACCAGCATTTTCTCCTTTTTCCACAATGTTTTCTACCCTATCAAAGAGAAATTCCATCATTTGAGCTATTTCTATATTGTTGTCTGCAAATGCTCTCAATTTGGTATGGACTACTTTTTTGTTGTTTGGTAATGGGTTAACTCTTTACCAAACAACAATATTTTAGGCTTGTCCAAATCGAAAGCATTTGCAGATGACGAAATAAAAGTAACTGAAAATTTGAAATTTGTTTTGCGAAGGGTAGAAAACATTGTGGGGAAAAAAAGAAAGTTCTGGTTACTAGTATTTTCTCCTTTTCCCACAATGTTTTCTACAGGCTTCTTTCTTTGGGTTATAAAAACTGGGGATTGTTTGGTAAAAGGTGAACTCTTGACCTAGATGTATAATCAGTTTTTGGGTCCAGATTTCAGTTTATTTTTGTGGCGGTTGTCGCCACAGAGTCAACGAAAATTCCAAAATTCGAAAAAAAAATTCTAAAATTCGAAACAAAATTCGAAAAATAAATATGTCTAAAAACCAAACTCATTGCCTATGATTCGGTTAAGAACATACCTAATAACCGCCATTAAATTTCAGTTAACTCCGTAAAAAGTAGTCCACCAAATAAGCTACTGCTTCTAAAGAAGACGGCTTTAACTAATTTTACTGATTAAAGAAGTGTTGATAGTGATTGATTTTATGCTTAAAAATGCATTCTAAGAGACAGTTAAGGTTGGCCAACTGTTATTGCATTCTGAAACATCGGCTAATGTCGGTATACTACGTACTTGTAACAATCGAATTGCCTCGGTAAGCTGAGAATGGTCCGGCATTCACGTCAATTACCGCCGGACACGGCATGATTAAATCATCTTTAGCATTATTTCGTTTTAATATAGAATGATACTTTATGAAGAATATAAATATTTTATAGGTGATTTGTCGATTAATATAACCGATAGATCTAAAATAAAAAAAAAAAGAAACGATTTTTTTTTTCTAAGACTTCCGCAATCTCTCGCACGGTGAGAGTAACGAACGACAACTCGGGTCTCCCTAATCAGCGTCAGGAAATGTCGGGAAGCGTCACGAAGCGTCATGAAGCGTCACAGGCACAAATATTCCATTTTCACGTTGTTTTTGTAATAATAATGGAAGATCTAACACATTCTATCAGAATCTTATATATTAGAGTGTATTTTGACTCAAATATGGGATAAAACCACCTGCCGATTCAGCGTCACGAAATATGGCGGACAACTGTGGAAGCGTCAAAAGGTGTGAAGTCGAGAATAAGCGTCACGAAATATACATGTAGTAGATAAATTTAACGACTTAAAGAGCGGTAGGTAATAAAACAATTACCAAAATTAAAGAATGAGTATTTTCATGAATAATGACGTTAAATGTGGCAACAGCAGAAAAAAATATGATTTCACTTACCTTTCCAAATAATGCTTAATCCATAATCCCCATGAAGGCATATTTAGCGTCACGAGATCCAATCACTGTACTACGGGCTGGTAAGCCATATAATATTGAGCGTCACGAGATCCAATTACTGTATTACTGGCTAGAAAGCGACACAAAGTATTCATGCAGCGTCACGAGATCCGATCACTGTATTAAAACTACGTTAGAAAGCTACTCTAAATATTCAGCATCACGAGATCCGATGACTGTATTAAGGGTTAGAAACCGACTCTAAGTCTTCAGAGTCATGAGATCCGATGACTGTATTAGGTGTTAGAAAACGCTTCAAAGTATTAAGCGCCATGAGATCAGATCTCTGTATTAAAGGTTAGAAAGCAACTCAAAGTATTCAGCGTCAGGGAAGCGTCACAAAGTATTCAGCGTCACGAGATCCGATCACTGTTTTACGGACACCGACAGTATTCAGCGTCATGAGATATAGTATTGAATATTACTAGTAAGACATAACGTCAATTGTTAAGCGTCAGGAGCTACAAAATCTCTCAGAAACATTGTTGCAATGTGTTTCAATACCTCGCATTTCATAACTTATGAGATCTCCTGTTCCTAGAACGTTTTCTCTACCATGAGAGAATCGCCATTCCATAAAACAAGATTTGGTTAGGTACTACAAGAGAACAGAAGCCTGTCATAGAAACATTGCGGGAATGTGATAAATAGAGTTTTTTCCGTATAACATTTTTGTTTAGACTTCTCGCTGCTGATCATGATTTCCTCAATTGTAATACTCGATTGTAATCCAGTTGCTTGTGAACGTATATTTCTGCAAAGTCCTTGTGAAAGCAATTCAAGAAAAACATGAACAGGAGCACTGGTCGCCTTTATATAACTGACAAAAAGGATGCCTGGCCAAAATGCCTCGGAAATCAGTTATTTATCAGACAAAATGGCTTAAAATTGTATTAGCCTATTGTATCGTTACCTACGGTGATTGGAATTGCCCCAGCCAAGGCTGTTCTGCAGGAGGAATAGTAGAAGATAAGGGATGAAACCTATCTTAAGGTACGCCTTGTTCTTAAATGTGCTACGTGTAAAACATCATTACAGAACAGAACATTTTAATAATCCCAACGACGATTAGTAATTTTAGATGTCACCCTCAAAACGTCCGAAACTTGGCATTTTTTACACCTATGCTTAACCACTTCAGACTCGTCAGATCGGATTTCATATACAGTAAATCCATAATCTATATGGTGATATGGATTTGTTTTTAATAATAAGCGCAGAACAAGATATTTGTAGTTATCAAATGAAGATTCAACTGTACAGTCTATACACTTTTATTTTTGACATGTTCTCAACGCATCATTATCTTTTCTGTTGGTTGCAAATAATAAAAACTCGTGAACTTTAATTATCGTCAATCTAGATGATTAATTAGTTTGTTAGCTATTTGATCAGCATGTCATTTTCCAATCAAAAAGGTGTGAAAAAGCACGCTCGCATTAATTGATACCTGTAGGTGATCCATTTAAATTAAAGTGTATTACACGTATATAGCAGGAAGGAGAAGAGTCGGGTTTTATTTTTATCACTTAAAGAAGAAATTGATTTGGACTAAAATGAAAAACTTATATATGTGCTGAAAAAGAGCAATTTTGTCCCATTACCACACCATTTTTCTTAAATTTATACATTGATGAGTACCATGGGTAGAAAAAACATAGTGAATGATATATGATGAATGTTTTTCCACCTCTATGGCCATTTTTATAACAATTGTTCTTAGAGAATGTAAATACATGTTCACCATGTCGCTTATCCGTATTTAATTTTTTTTTGTTTGAGTCTTGCAATGCAAATTACATTTTTTTCATAGATAATTTCTTGTATTCCAAGGCTTGTGGTCTTTTGTAATATTGCATTGAATAACATTCCATTGAATAGCAGTTCTGTGTTGGAAAAGGAGACCTTCTACTTTGTGAAATGCGAGCTATTTATCCTCTTCCCACAATGCTTCTAAAAGACTTATTGAATCTCCTGAGGCCGAGTATTATTATCTTCGCAATATAGTCTAAGAATCTCGTGACGCTGAATACATGTTTATTGCCGCTAGTACATATATAGACATACAGTGGTACCAACAATTCTCGTGACGCTGATTTCATACTACATACTAAGGAGAGGCTGATCCGTGATACAGTGATACGATTGCATGACGCTGAAAACTATGTGTCTTACTAGGCTGTAGTACAGTGATTGGATCTAGTATGCCTGCATGAGGATTATGGATTAAGCACTATTTGGAAAGGTAAGTAAAATCACCTTTTTTGTTGTTGTTGTTGCCACTTTTAATGTCATTATTCATGAAAATACTCATTCTCTTTTTTGTTATTGTTCTATTAGATCTACCTACAGCTCTTAAATTTGTTAATTTTATCTAGTATATTTCGTGACGCTTATTCTCGACTTCACACCTTTTGACGCTTCCACAGTTGTCCGCCATATTTCGTGACGCTGAATCGGCAGGTGGTTTTATCCCATATTTGAGTCAAAATACACTCTAATATATAAGATTCTGATAGAATGTGTTAGATCTTCCATTATTATTACAAAAACAACGTGAAAAATGGAACATTTGTGCCTGTGACGCTTCATGACGCTTTGTGCCGCTTCCTGACATTTCCTGACGCTGATTAGGGAGACCGCGACAACTCTGCTCGGAGATTAAAACTTCCGGTGCAGAAGTTTGTCATGCAATTTCGCGACTCTACAATTAAGGCCCATTCACGCAAAACAGAAAGAAAGGCTGCCCAGTCTTACCCCGAGATCAGTTTTGACTGGCATAACTATGCTTGTGGATCGGTTGCCTGAGGCTTGTGATCATGTTGAAGTTGCCTCGACAGGTTATAGTTTGAAGGTTGGCCGACGTAGGTTAAATTCGATGTTCTTTCGAAAACAATGAGGGCGTGTCAATTTTGCCTTCTCTGGCCTGTTTCCTTCTCTTACGACAGCGTTGTTTGGAGAAATATAGAAAGGACACGGTGGATCCTTATATGTGAAGTGTGAATTTTGTTATGATAAATAATGTGACCCATATGACCCACCACGTCAAGAGGGATAGAACTGAGTTCAGGTAATTAAGATCATCCATATTTTCTTTTTATCTTTGTAAATTTTGTTATACCCGAATTATTTGCTTAAGCCATTACCACAAAACCCCTACTTTTGACGCCACTGTGACTAAGAAAGAAGCCTTTAGAAACCATTATGGGAAGAGGAGAAAATGCTGGTTACCAGCATTTTCTCTTTTTCCCACAATGTTTTCTGCCCTTCACAAAACAAATTTGAAATTTTCAGTCACATTTATTTTGTCATGTGCAAATACTTTAGATTTTGACAAACCAAACATTTTGTTGTTTGGTAATGAGTGAAAGTACCAATCCATGTACATGTCTCTGACTCACTTTTTCTGCAATAAAATATATTTCTCTACTCTTTACCAAATTTTACCTAATTAACTCAGGCCTGATTTTTCTGTTACGGTGAAGAGAAGTTTTTAACAATTACAATTCATTCCTGCAATTAAGGTCACTAAAGAAAAAAAGCTATAAAAAACATTGTGGGAAAAGAAGAAAATAATAGTAACCTGCATTTTCTTTGTTTTACACAATAATGTCTACTCTTTTTGATACAAGTTTTGCTATTTGAAGATTTATTATGTTGTCTGCAACATCTTTCGATTATGACCAGTTATAAAAATTTTGTCTTCTGGTTATAGCTAACTCATTACCAAAGGACAAAATCTTACACTGGTTCAAATTGAAAGCATTTGCAGACGACAAAATAAAGGTGACTGAAAAATTGAAATTTGTTTTGGGAAGGATGAAAACACTGGAAAAAGGAGAAAATGCTGGTTACCAGCATTTTCTCCTTTTCCTACAGTGTCTTCACAAGGCTTATTTCTCAGGGGCGTCAAAAGTAGGGATTGTGGGAAATGGGTTAAAGAGGGTCTTGTTACAAACCATTTTGGGTGGGGAAACATCAAAATATAGAAAATATGTACTGTGGCAACTGTTTTATTGACGTTGCAGGATCAGTTTGATTGGATAAATTAAAAAACTAAATTCTAAAAACCAAATCTGGCCCTTGTAAATGGCAAATTCTCCTCAGAATTCCATCTACTTCTTGTTTTTGACTGTGAAACAACATACCAATTCAAAGGTCTGCAAGCTACATTTGAAAATGGCAACAAAACCCATTCTATGGAAAATTTGCAATTTTGGTGGAACATTTTCACAAGTGTTTACAAGTAACATAGAACAATTACAGAATTTCTGGGCGGACTGGTGGATCATATATAATTTGTTATTTTCATTGTCTTTATGACCAAAGACTGAAATTTGAATTCTTTCACTGTATGGTAGGTAATTCTAATACATTGTAATGCAATGAACTGTATTTCTATAAAACATTTTTTTACAGCCATGATTGATAACCTGGTTGGACAACTTCCTGGCTGCTTTTTGAAGCCACTAGTGATGCTAATATGAAGAATATGGAAGAGCAATTTGGGAGGTGCAACTGAGTTACTTTCTAAGGAAATCAACCCAGATAGAAGCTAAGCAGGCATACATAGCAAAATACTGAAGGTTTTATATTTTTAAACCTTTTTTTCATGAAAATAATAATTAATGCTCTGAGATAGGGAGGCAAAATGAAATTGAAATTCAAAATTATCAGCTGTCTTGATTTTTTGGCTATAAGGAATTATTAGATTCATTTTTCTAAACCCTTGAATTATGTAAATTTGAAGCATGCAGTATTTTTTAACCCTTTACCACACAATTCGAAATTGTCTTTTTCAAACTGAAAGCATTTGCAGATGACAATTCAGATGTCTTATATCAGGTAAACTTTGCTTAAAATTGTGACTACTCTTGGTTATAAACACCTATTTACAAAGTGACTAATAGCATGACTTATTGTAACTTTTTGTTTGTACAAGTCGAAAATAGGTTTTGCCTTCTGCACAGGAAAAATATTCATTCATTAGCAACTTGAAATTATAGGTTCTTCTTAACTGGAAATATATACAGGACATAACTTGAAATGCCATACTCATAGGCTGATGATTTTACTTTTCGTGGTATTAAAGTATGGAGTGAAAAATGAGAAAGTGTCCTGCACTGAAAGTTTTAGATAAACATATCTAGTAGGTAAAGGTTTGGTTTGCGTAAACTGTGTGAAATATTTCCTTGACCATTCTGGACATAATAATTATGCCGAGCAATGCTGAGGATAAAAATAGAATATTGATTTATGTAAATGATTGTTACCTGGGTCAGGTTAAATGAAGTAGATAATAATGAGCATTTCATTTCAAATTGTGAAAATCATTAATATCACATACACTCATTTAGTAATCTGGCACTGTTTCACCACATGGCATAAACACAAAAAGATAAATATTTGTCAAAATATGGGCCATGCTCTATGAAAAAGAGACTTAATGCATTTCTTTGATCTATTATACCAAGCAAGGCATCAAATAATTATGGATCTATAAACTCCATTTTGTCTAACATTCAACTTAATCATGAAGTAGACTGGTCCATGGAAATACAGAAGATATTCAAACGGCAAACATTGTGGGCCCATGTCAGCCTGGGCAGACTACACAGGCTGACCTGGGTCTATTCTTTTTGCAGTTGCAGCTCCTTTTTTTTTTTTGTATAGAGTATGGCTCAATAATATATGTACATATTCACAGGTATTGGCTATGAGCAACATGACATTGTGGATACCAAACAGATTCAAGCTGCTGTTTGGAAACAGGTAAAATGGTATATAAAGAGGATCAGACCAGAAAGACCATAGCAAAATCAGACTAAAAAGATGTACAGAATGCTTTTTGTACAATAGTGTTTTATTAGTGTTTATAGATGATATTGTCTTTCTTCTAAATATTTTTTCAAATGTTGTCATATTATGAATAAGAAGTTATCCATTTGAAACAATACTTAGACTGCAGTAAGCATTGTTATTTTTCATATTGGTAAGTCCCACTTTTGTTGTATTTTTATATTTTTGTAACTAAAGCTGGAAACATGACAGGAAACATGATTTGGTTGTCTGAGCAAATGCTTCTTTTTTTCGCAATGCTTTCATATTAACTCATTACCAAATGCTAATTTTAACTTTGTCCAGATCGAAAGCATTTGCAGATGACAAAATAAAAGTGACTGAAAATTTCAAATCTGTTTTGCGAAGGGCAGAAAACACTGTGGGAAAAGGAGAAAATGCTGGTTACCTCCTTTTCCCATAATGTTTTCTTTCAGGGGTGTCAAAAGTAAGGATTGTGTGGTAATGGGTTAAATATTTTCAAGGGACATGAACTGTTTTCAGGCGTTTAACTCGTTACCAAATGACAATATTTTAGACTTGTCAAAATCAAAAGTATTTGCAGACGACAAAATAAAAGTGACTGAAAATATGAAATTTGTTTTGAGAGGGGTAGAAAACATTTTGGGAAAAGGAGAAAATGCTGGTTAGCAGCATTTTCTCCTTTTCCCACAATGTTTTCTAGGGCTTCTTTCTTCAGGGTCGTTAAAAGTAGGGATTGTGTGGTAATGGGTTAATCTATGGTTACCAGAGTATTTGAATCATACTCCAGTGTGATTCATTGGAGGCTTTGCTGTGCAAAAAGTGTTCATGAATGTTTGTGCCTAATAATTAAGAATTCTTTGACTCATTTAACAATTACAAACCTATGACTTTCCCAAATTTAGAGCATTTGCAGCTGACAAATACTTATTGTATGGTAATCGGTTAAGCTACAGTAGTATTCCCCAGGGTTGCTTGCTATATTTTCCATTATGAACATTTATGCAAAGTCATTTGAAAATTCTCAAATGGTTGAACAACAGCTTTGATGAGACTCTTGACATTTTGATCTTCTTGACCGTGTATTAAAAAAGTAATTATTTAATCTTACATATTGTTGTTAATCTAAAGGCCAGTTTCTGGTCTTTGTTAATTTTAGATTTCTCTCTGTCTTAATATGACTAGGAACTTTCAGCCTGTCATTGTTATGCATAAAAGTTTGTCTCAGTTGAGAGTTATCTGCCTGTATTAACTTTTGCCTACCATGTATGCTGGGAAATCAGCTTTGCATGGGTGTCTTGTTAAAAGCTTTCTTCACAAAGATTTGTATGTTAACCCATTACTACACAATCCCTACTTATGACGACCCTGGAAAAAAAATCTTTTTGAAAACATTGTGGGATAAGGAGAAAATGCTGGTAACAAAACAAATTTCAAATTTTCAGTCATATATATTTCATTGTGTGCAAATGGTTTCAATTTGGACAAACCTAAAATTTTGTCGTGTGGTAATGAGTTAAACAGTCTTAAAAACGTTTTACTTTGTGTTTCTTCTGAGTGATTTCAATATACATCTTTTCTTGACCGAAATGCTTGTGTACCACAGTGAAATGAACAAAATCCTGTGGTTTCACTTGACTGGTTTAAATTGTAAATATAAATCTCTAAGCACTAATTAAGATTAACTTATCAATAAATTGTTTACGAAGATATTAAGTGGTGTGTTTTGAACTTAAGAATTGAAGATTGATTTTAGGTAACAGTTTTTATATGTTTTTATGGAAACGTCAGAGACAAATATCTCTATGTATATTTCATGATACATGTACTGAGGCTAATAAAGCAACTGGTTTTCCAAACTCAACAATACAATGTTTCCTTAAATGTACATAGGATAAAATTTTTGCTGATAACTAAACAAGGGTGACGTGAAGAACTATATTATTGTGAAGATTTTCCAAATCATATGTCTCAAGATTTCTAGGTGAAGACAATGACAAAAAAAATTACTTGGAATATGCAGTGTTTTTTGTTAGTGTTTACACTTTTTTCAAACAAAATGTTTCAATGAGCATAAACTCAGTACATGCATTATTGACCACCTCGAAAAAAATCTCTCAATATTATTTACTGAAAACATTGACAAAAATGCAATTTTGCTAAAAGTATGCAGTTGCTTTTTGTTAGTGTCAGACATATATGTTAAAACAGAAAGACTGGGCCTAGATTCAGTAGATGCATTATTGATTATATGGAAAAATATATCAGGATTATCAAGGTGGAAACGTTTACAAAAATGCAATTTTGCTTGAAAAATGCAGTTGCTTTTTGTTACTGTTGACTTATCTTTTAAACAGAATGACTGAGCTTAGATTCCGTAAATGGGTCATTGATAACCAGAAAACAATAGTGTCTAATTTTTGTCTTGTTATAAGTTTTAATCAAAGAGGCAAGCTTCAGCGAGCTGATGTTATTCTTAAAATGCTTCGATTAGGTCAAGCAGATCACATATTCAGCAACTTCTGCAGATATTTGCAAATTAGTCTTTACATATTTAATCGTGTGAGATTTTAGTCTACATTGATGTCTTTACCAAATTGGAAAGCATAAGTAAAAAGCTGCGTTCTTGCCAAAACTTGTAAAATTGTAGGTGATAAAATTATTCAGGTGAAAACATGGACAGAAATGCAGTTTAGCATGGAATATGCTGTTACTTTTTGTTGTTCACGTTGACATATGTCACCTGATAGTAAAAAGCATAGATCGGAGAACAAAAAAAAAATCTACCGAGACCTGTACTTTGTTTCGACAGATTTGTGTAATTACAAGACAGACTCAGAGTTGGTCTTGAGTACTTTAAATCAATGGGTATTTACTATTGTATTCCTTATGTGTATATACAGATTATTTAATTTACTAACAGCATGATGATCATTGAGTAGTTAGTTAATGCCATTTGGTCGATAGATCAGGGACATACTGTTTTAAAGTTGTTCAGTCTTAAAGCTGGATATTTTGTTTAGTAGCTCTTTTACATGCCAACAGGTTATTGCACGACTATTGTAGGCGAGTAATTAATCCTTTACCAAACAACAAAAGTTTAGATGGTCCAAATTCAAAGCACTTGCAGACAACAAAGTAAATGTTGCTAAATAATTGAACTTCGTTTCCAGCAGGGTGGAAAAAATTGTGGGGAAATGAGAAAATGCTGGTTACCGCATTATTCTCCATTCTCAAAATGCTTTCAAAAGACTTCTATTTCAAGGTTGTAAAAACCAGGGATTGTTTACACTTACAGTAGTTTTGTTCAGTAAGCACCTCCATGTATATTTCATGATACATGTTATCAGGCTAATGAAACAATTTGTTTTCCAAACTCAATGACACAATGTTTACTTGGATGTACATCAATAAAATTTTTGCTGATGACTTAATATGCTATCGTGAAGAACTATGTTCTTGTGAAGAATTTCACAATCATCTGTCTCAAGTTTAAGATGGAAACATTGACAAAAAAATCAAATTTGCTTGTAATACACGGTTGTTTTTTATTTGTGTCGATACATTTTTTAACTCTTTACCACACAATCCCGACATTTAAAGATGTTAACAAAGAAGCCTTTTGAAAACACTGCTGGAAAAGGAGAAAATGCTGGTAAAATGCTACCCTTTCCAAAAAAAAAGTTGAATATTTAAGTCACATTCATTTTGTTGTCTGCAAAGTATTTCAACACAGACTGGTTTAAAATTTTGTCGTGTAGTAAAGAGTTAAGCAGAATGATGAAGTTTAGATTCAATAAATGCGTTACTGATTACCTTAAAAAATATGTTCAGGATTATCATTCAGGTGAACACATCGACAAAAATGCAATTTTAGTAGGAATATGCATGATTACCTCGAAGAAATATCCAAGATTATTAGGCCTAAATGAAAATACGGACAAAAATGCTATTTTGCTTGGAATATGCAGTTGTTTTTTGTTAGTGTTGACACATCTGTTTAAACAGAATGACTGAGCTTAGGTCCAGTGAATGTGTTATTGATTAACTGGAAAGAATAATGTCTAATTTTCTGTTGTTATTTTGTTTATTATTATTATTTGAAGTTTTGTGCCCGGTGAAGTTGAACTTGAAAAAAAAATATAGTCATGGGGGTAATATTTCTGACATTTGTTACTGTATAGTTTACATTTAAATAAATACATGTAGGTGATAAGCAAAACTGTTTTACCTGTTTTGTAATACCCACAGCAAGCAAAGTTTTAGGGGGTAATGCTGGAGTCACCTTGTCCATCAGTCAGTCTATCGTTTCACCTCGAATTTTTCACCCGGGCTTTCAAACTATAAAAGCTATCAACTTTAAACTTCATACATTGGCAGAACACATTATGGAGAAGTGCAGTGCATAAGAACCAAAACTGCCATTCATGTTTTTTGTGTTATTGCCATTTGTTGATATTCAGATGGAATTTTTGTCCAGTCCAGGCCATAACTTCCTAGCTGTTGAAGCTCAAAACTTATATCCCCCACATTGTGATTGGGCGGTATAAAAGGAGTCAGCTTGCTGTCTGACCAAAAACTCAAGATTAACCGGACAACCGCCACAACAGTGCCTTCAGCGCTTTGATTAATCATGACGTTATGAGGTAGAAATTGATGTTATCATGTATAAGCCCTTTTTCAAATAATTATGAGTTTTAAATGGCTCTAAAAAGAAGACTTTCAAAGATATTGTGGAAAAACGAGGACATGAAGGTAGCCAGCATTTTTCTCCTTTTTCCACAATGTTTCTACCTTTCCAAATTAAAACAACAAACGTTAATTTTTGAGTCAGTTTTATGTTGTCATCTGAAGTTCTTAGAGTTTGGATTTATGTCTGTAACTTTCTAGTTATTAAAGATATGGGATATTTAATCCTTTTCTGAACAAGACTGTTTTAGACCCTTTAACCCTTTCCAAAACTGCAAACTTTTGGACTAGACCAAGTTGAAAGCATTTGCAGATGACAATTCAACTCTTGCTGAAGAGATGATTTCTGTGTATGATAAGATAGAAAACATTGTGGGAAAAGGAGAAAATGCTGGTTACCAGCATTTTCTCCTTTTCCTACAATGTTTTCAAAAGGCTACTATTCCAGACCTGTAAAAACCAGGGATTGCTTGGAAAAGGGTTAATTCAGAAAGTTTCTGCACACAACAAATTTGAAAGGGGCACAAATGTATTCAAGTTCTTTTACAGGCTAATAAACATTGTTCGAAAAAGAGAAATAGCTGGTTATCAGCATTTTCTCCTTTTCTCACAATGTTTCAAAAAACCTCTTCTACAGAGCGGTAAAGGGTTAAAATATTTACTATTTTGTCAACTCTCTTTTCTTTTGATATGAAATACGTTTTGAAATAGTTCTTTTAATTTTTGTAAACTAAGTGTTTTGTAAATCGTTTTCTTCATAAATTATGTTTTGTAGGTAAAATGTTATAATTTCTTTACTATGAAATACCAGTTTGGAAAAAGTACATGTATTTCAGTAGTTGTGCCATATTAACTCTTTCCCAAATGACAAACTTTTGGACTAGACCAAATTGAAAGCATTTGCAGACAACAATTCAGCTCTTGCTGAAAAGATGATTTCTGTCTATGATAGGGTAGAAAACATTGTGGGAAAAGGAGAAAATGCTGGTTACCAGCATTTTCTCCTTTTCCCACAATGTTTTCAAAAGGCTACTATTCCAGACCCGTAAAAACCAGGGATTGTTTGGGAAAGGGTTAAGTTCAACCTTGTCAGTTTGTCTCTGCAACGTTTTAAATTCAGCTGATTTTTTCCACAAAGGAGGAGTTAAGTCAAAACACAAAGATTACCTTGGCTAAGGCCAATATAAGAATAAGATATGTATGTGGTTCAGGTTACCCAACCCTGCGTAAATTCTTACTCCCCACCCTGAATTATTTTTTTCACAAGTTGCTCTTTACCACACAATCCTGAGTTTTAACGTCCCCTGAGGAAGACACCTATTTAAAACATTAAGGACAAAGGAGAAAATGCCGGAAATAAGCATTTTCTCCTCTTCCCTTAACTCATTATCACACAAGCCCTACTTTTGACGATCCTGAGAAAGAAGCATTTAGAGAACATTGTAGGAAAAGGAGAAAATGCTGGTAACCAGCATTTTCTCCTTTTCCCATGTTTTCTACTCGTCACAAAACAAATTTCGAATTTTCAGTTACTTTTATTTTGTCGTCTGCAAATGCTTTCGATTTGGAGAAGCCTAAAATATTGTCGTTTGGTAATAAGTTAATGTTTTCTTACCTGTCAAAGACAAATATCATTATTTGAGACAGATTTAAATTGTAATCTGCAAATGCATTCAATTTGGACAAGTCTACATTCTTATCGTGTGGTAAAGGGTTAATATTTTTGTCCTTGGAAAATTCAATAAATTCTGTCCCGTTCTACTTCTACTAATTGTCCATGGGACATGTTTAAAGGAAATAGTGATTTAGTAAAAAAGACTAATTTTCTGGCATACCAAACTTTATTCTCAACAGTATGTAGCCAGAACCACACCTGTATTATGTTTTTGCCAACACTCTTCATTCTCAAAAACTTCTTACCTAGAGCAGAAAACTCCTTAACTCTTTACCACACAACCAGAATTTTTAGACTTGTCCAAATTGAAAGCATTTGCAGATGACAAAATAATCGTGACTCAAAGTTGATATGTGACTGTGGAAGAGTAGAAAACGATGTGGGAAAAAAAGAAAATGGTGGTTACCAGCATTTTCTCCTTTTTCCACAGTTTTTCAGAAGGCTTCTTTCTCAGGGTCGTTAAAAAAAGGGATTGTTTCGTAAAGAGTTAATCTTATAACCCTGAGAAAGAGACCTTTTTGAAAACATTGTGGAAAAAGAAGAAAATGCTGTTCTCACACTATTTTCTAACTTGCTGGAAACATATTTCAATTTTTGAGTTACCTTCATTTTGTTGTCTGCAAGAGCTTTCAATATGGACCAGTCTAAAATTTTGTTATTTGGTAAGGAGTTAACTTTTAACCTTAAACCAACAATTCCCAGTTTTAACGACCCCCAAGAAAGAAGCCTTTTGAAAATATTGTGGCTAAAGGAGAAAATGCTGGTAACCTGCATATACTAGTTTTTCAGTCACATTTCCTTTGTCGTAGATTCTTTCAATTTAGACAAGTCTAAAATTTTGTCATGTGTTACAGAGTTAACAAAACGACTCTGACTTTTACCGACATAAAAAGAGATGGCTTTTGTCAAAAATGGTCAGGAAAAGAAGAAAATGCTGATAACCATTTCCTTATTTTCCCAGAGTACTTTCTTCTCATTCAATAATGAATCCCTTAATTAAGCCACATTTAGCTTCACATCTACCATTATTATTGTATCGTATCATTATTGTAATTGCTTTTCAAGTAAAAAGGGTTCAGTCTTAGACCAGACCACATTGAAAGAATAATCTATCATGGCAGATCATGAAATTGCTCTATCATGGCCATACAGCACCAGAGCTCTAGATAATAGGGAATGATGGTATTCTATATCCATTATTTCTCTTTGAAATCTGGGCCCGTATTCACCAACCATTCTTAAGAACGTTCTTTGTCTTATTCTCCAAAATTTTCTACATTTGTAAGTAACACAACTTCTGATTGGCTAAACATCTGGCGGAACAAACGTGACAGCATGCATGTCGTAAAAGGTGACAAATGGGGCATCATTTTGCGTTTCGTCCATTCCTCATTTATCATGTTTGTCTTATGTTGTTATGTTATTTTCACTTCGCATTATTGTTTACTAAGTAAGTGCGCCCAACATGACCTAAGTTGTCGACTGGCCTTAAAACGCAGTTCATTCATTCTATAGGATGATTCTAATGAGTACCTACAACACATGGTTTAGTAGAGAATAATTGATATTTTAAATATTGAAATGAAAATCACTCTCCCTATCTGGAGCTCTTTAGCACTGAACAAGACCAGTCTGCATAGAACATGCAGCCTGATCTTAAATGTATACTGTCTACTTGTTTAACTAAGCCTGTGAGATAGAAATTATTATAGGTTTTGGTGGATTAAACTTTCAGCTGTCCAAATAGGTCAAGTTTATATAATTGGTACAGAAAGAACAATCGTGAAATTCTCTTTGCCAAAATGTTTCAACATCTGTGTGTGTATTAACTCTTTACCAAACAATCCTTTTTTTATGCCAACCCGAGGAATAAGCCTTCTGAAAACATTGTGGGAAAAGAGGAAAATGCTGGTAACCAGCATTTTCTCCTCTTCCCACTATGTTTTTTCTCTTCTAAAGTAGAGTTTCAATATTTGCGTCACATCTATTTCGTTGTCTGTAAATGCTTTCAATTTGGACCAGTCTGGAATTTTGTCGTTTGGTTAGAGTTAAACATGTGCTACGTCCCTAAAAGTGCAGTGAGCTTCCACCAAACATGCTAAAAATTTGCCAATTATTTTACATATACATGCATGACTCTATTGACTTTTCGTAGCTCTGCCTGTGGACAGCTTTGGAAAACATAGTGAGAAAAGAAGCAACTGTTTGTAACAAGCAATTGCCTCCTTTCCCTCATCTTGATGAAATTAAAAAGAAAAAAAAAAACTTTCTGCTTATAATGTTTGGTCTTTGCACTACTTTTGTACTGTTTTCTGTAGGTCTGAAAATGGCCAGTATATGTCCTATAAAGGGTTAACTTCTAACTTATCACTTCAGTTGCCTATACAGACAGTGTAGATTAAGATCAGATTGCACAAAGCTGTATCTCAATGAATACACAAACTGTGATTCTGATCTTATATTTGAACTCCCCAAAAAGTTTCAAGAGAAAGACAATAGTGCACTAAGGCTGTATTATGTACACTGGTTTATTCAGCATTTGACACTATTTTGATATCAGGTGTATAGACCATATTGAATGCTTGCAAAAAAAAAAATTGGTCAAGTGAAAAGTTACCAGTGCTTGTGAGAACTGTTCAGAAAAAAAATGAAGTGAACTTTTGCAGTGAAACAGAATGGTTGAATATAAAGTTAAATCCCCAAATAAAACAAATAATTCTTGATCTACAGTGTTCTATGACAAATGCATGCAGAAAATGGGCAGTGTTTGAGAGGAATGAATCCTGTCACGTTCCCTATTATCAATGCTCTGAAAAAAAAAATCGGCAGAGATGGGGAATGAAACCAGCTAACCGTTGGTGTAACTCTTTATTCACAGAATCCTGAACTTTTGACAACCCGGAGAGGAAGAACCCCGAGAAGAAAAGCTTTTGAAAACATTATGGGAAAAGGAAAAAATGCTGGTAGCCAGCTTTTTCTCCTGTTCCCACAATGTTTTCTACCCTTCCAAAATTAAATTTCAATTTTTGATTGATGTTTATTTTGGCATCTGCAAATGCTTTCAATTTTGACAAGTCCAAAAATTTGTCGTTTGGTAAAAAGCCCTTCATGTTACCAACTGGACATTCTCCGATTTGAAAAACATCCTAATTCAGACCTCCAGGAAAGAGCGAGTGATTGTATTCTAAATCCATTTTTTCTCTTCCAAACCCTATGTTGTGGATACCCATTAGAATCGTCTCGACGAGATGCTTCTAATGAGTACCCATAACATAGGGTTTAGTGGAGAGTAATTAATATTTTAACTTTTGAAATTAAAATCACTCGCACTATCTGGAGCTCTGTAATTATTGCAATTTCAAGTGTTTTGACAAGAAGATTATATATTATAGTGGACAATGAAGATTCAAGATCACACTAAACATTCTGTTGTGCCTTTTCCTCAAGGGGTTAGATTGATTGGTTGAATAGTGTTTTACTCGCTTTCAACATTTTATTCCAGTCATGACTACTTCTCATTCATGTTTGCCTCTAGGTTATTACTACACTTTACCATTGAGCCACGCAGGACCCCTCTAGGTGCAAGATCTTACACCTTAACTCTTTTCCAGGCAACAAAATTTTTGACTATTCCAATTTGAAAGCATTAGAAGATGACAAATTTAAATAACTCAAATACAGACAACTGTCTTTGGAAGGGTCATTTTGGGAAAGGAGAAAATGCTACCAGTAACCAGCATTATCTCCCTTTCCCATAATATTTTCAAAGGGGTACTTTCACAGAGTCATCAAACCAGGGATTGTTAGGATAAAGAAACTTGTAGTGCATGGCTTTCAAAGAATGCTTGTAGATGTACTAACGATGCGAAATAGAAATTTATTTTTCAGTGAACAACACTAACCATAGGTTTGATAAACCAATTAATGAGCAAAAATTTTTGCAAAAGTATAATGGCTTGTCACTGGCAGCCTTTGTTTGAATTAGGTATTGACTACGTGTATGCTCAATTTGGAATGAAATTTTATTTCATGCTTTCCGGTGGGATATCGAGAAATAGCAGTGAAAATATTTTTCGATCTTACACCAGTGAAAATACCGATTTTCACGTTCTTGTTGCCTAGGTAAATTGCGCGTGCCTAACAACCAGATGGGAAATATGACGTCATATACCTTACATTTCTCGCGCTTGACGTCACGTTGCTATGCGGGAGGGGTACGCCACGGGGAAAGAGGGAAAAAAATTGTACTGAATTTCGATAAATCTCCTCCCAGAAAGGGTTAAAAGCATAAAATAAATAGAATGTTTGTTTTTTTCGGTGAAAGATCGAAATTTATTTCATCTCGTGAACACCATTGGTAATATTTTCACTCGTGGCTGTGCCACTCGTGAAAATATTACCGATGGTGTCCACTCGATGAAATAAATTTCGATCTTACAACGAAAAAAACAAATATCCTCTATTTATTTCATGCTTTCCGGTGGGTTATCAAAAAATATCAGTAAAATATTTTCCGATATTTCATGGTCACCATCAGTGAAAATACCAATTTTTATATTCCAGATACCTTGGTAAAATGTGTGCGACTCACAACCAGATGGAAAAATGACATCATATACTTTACATTTCTCACACTTGACATAATATTGTAATGTGTTTCTATGTGGAGGGGATATGCCACAGGAAATAACAGAAAAGAACTGTACTGGATTTTGATAAAGTTCCTCCTAGAAAGGGTTAAAAGCATGAATTAAATAGAATATTTTGTTTCCTTTGGTTAAAAATAAAAATTTATTACATCTCTTGAACACCATCAGCAATATTTTCATAAGTGGTGCAGCAACTCATGTAAATATTACTGATGTTCACTCGATAAAATAAGTTTTGTTATTTCATGCTTTCCGGTAGGATATAAAGAAATAGCAGTGAAAATAATTTTCGATATTACACGGGTACGACCAGTGGAAAATACCGATTTTCGTGTTCTTGTTGCCTGGGTAAATTGCGCGTGCTTTACAACCAGATGGAAATATGACATCATTTACCTTACATTTCTCACGCTTGACGTAATATTGTAATGCGTTGCTATGCGGCAGGGGTACGCCACCGGCAATAACGGAAAAGAACTGCACTGGATTTTAATAATGCTCCCCCCAGAAAGGGTTAAAAGCATGAAATAAATATTATATGTTTTTTTCGGTGAAAGATCGAAATTTATTTAATCGAGTGAACACTGTGCCACTCATGAAAACATTGTGGGATAGTATTCTCTCGATGAAATAAATTGCGATCTTTCAGCAAAGAAAACAAATATCCTTACATCTCTTACCAAAAAACCCCCCCAAGTATCCTCTATACATAGATCTAGTGCTAATTCCCTCTATTTGTGTGAAGATAAATTCAGTTGCCGTAATTCAGTTCAATGGAAAACGACCATATAATAATGAAATACTATGTTTTTAAAACTCCTAGTCAACATTTAGATTAATCCCGATCTAGATCGGTATCAAATTTGATCTTCCATAAATCTGGAACAGACAGATGGGGTAGATCAGTATTTCTCTATTACAGCAAGTTTAACCCATTACAACACAATCCCTACTTTAGATCCTTTTCCAAAAATGTTTTCTACTCTTCACAAAACAAATTTTAACACTTTATCAAACAAAATTTTTAAACTCATCCCAAAAAAAGCATTGGCAGATAACAAATTCAATGTGGCTCAAAAAATAAAGTTCGTGTTGGGATGGACAGAAAGCATTGCGGGAAAAGGAGAAAATGATGGTAAGAAGTTGTGAAAACCAGGGATTATTTGGTAAAGGTTTAACTCTACCAAACGACAAATTTACAGAATGTTTCAAATTGAAAGCATTTGCAGACGACGAAATAAATGTGACTGAAAAGTTAAAGTATTCAATGGGAAGGGTAGAAAAGATTGTGGGAAAAGGAGAAAACGCTGGGAACCACAATGTTTTCAGAAGACTTCTACCTCAGGGTCGTCAAAAGTCGGGATTGTATCGTAAAGGGTTAAATGTAAGAAATGTAACATTTCATTGGAAACATCTATAAACTGAAAAGCCGATACATTTCACAAGTTCATTTACGTGACCCACATTCAAGATCAGACCTTATGGTACGCAGTCTGATCTCTAGTGCAGCAGCACATTCGAGTTTTTTTTTGTCCACACGCAAATTTCACATGATCAGGAATCCCAACAAGCAACATCTCGTGCATCATGCAGTTTTTGTCTTTCAATAGACCTACATATAAAATCCTGATCGTCTTGGATAGACTATAACTTCTTTGGTAAATCCTCCATTGGAATATTTATGATTTCTGTAATACACTTTAATACAATCCGGTTTACTTCACGTTATTTGGAAGACAAAACAAGATCTGTGTAATCTGTTTTCGTTTTATCACGTTTGGATTTCGCGAGAATGAGGCACAGAAGTACATGTTTTTTGTTTACATGGGAATTTCCAGGTCATTGGGAAATCCTTTGACGATACCATTTTCATTGATCGTTATATTAAAGACTAGTACGAAGATTTTTATGTATTTTTGATGAATAACCTTTTGCATTAATTGTGGAATTGCTGATAATAAATCTCTGTAGGTACGAAATATGGTTAATAGGAATTGGAAAATCAATATAGATAGTAAATTCAAGCGCGTCTTGGACCTTACTCCTCTCTTGCAGCTGTAAATAGACCTTCCCAATGTCACGTTCTCTCGTAGTGACGTCACTGCCTCACTATGGCGGTTAATTTCTACTAGACTCACAGTTCACAAGAAAATATATCAGTTTAGTGGATTTATGGAGTCTAAATGGCAGTGACAAAAGTTCAAATATGGATGGACCTAAAAGACTCGCGTTTACAACTCTTGATCCAGTTACCAAGAAATCTGAAAAAGAAAAGAACGTGGAGAAAACCGTGCGACTAGAGGTGGACTTGTTAGACTCTACGGACACAACGTACCCCGAGTTTTCGTACACGGACTTAGTCAAATCGGCCGCGGTAAGTCATTGTATGTCCGAAATTTTCATCTTGCATGTCACCCCGACACATGCTTACAAAGCCTACCAAACTTTTCTCTCATGTTTCGTTTGCAAAACTGATCAACATAGGGGGATTCCCTAACACTACATCAATTTTGCTTCTCATCGGTAAATCTAGATCTAATACCATTCTTTCGTTCATGATTTCTCTATCGCTGTATTGTAACTAAAACCAAAAGATAGAGAAGAAAATAAACTGCTAGATACCGCCATTTTGTTTATTTTCTCTTCTATCCTGTTGTCCACCGTATTTTGACCCTTTTCTTTGATTTTCCCAGTCGGACAATAAGCCGTCTGTTGGTATACAGTGCACAGTGTGCCAACTGAATGAGAAACCGAACTTTACTAACTATGAAACTGGGCATGAAATCGGCATCATTATCTTCGATTTAACGTGCAGGATTCAACTTTTGTTAGTTTGTATGTGCCGTTTTCTTGACAGCCATATTACAGCTAGCATTGCAACACATGTATTTGAGCCACATGTATAATTTCAGAGGCCGGTGTGGGGAGAAATATTTTCTACACAATATAAGGTTAATACGGGGAATTGTAATTTGTGTCGTAAATTGCAAGGCTTTCTGTACACGCAGACCAATATTGATATGTTCGGGCATTTTTCGAAAATGTTTTGACCAGAAAATATGATGCAGGGATTATCTTTCTTAATATGCGTCAAAAAAGTGAGATGACGTCTTTTAATGAAAATCAAATAATCAATAGATCTAGTAGGGGAAAATTCATTCACTTACGATTTCCTTGACAGCTATTTCTGTTAGTGGAAGCTGGTGAAATTATTCTTGATTTCGTATTTAGTTCTGGTTTTGGAGTCTAGATGTAATGGGGCGTATTGCATTCTGATGATATATGCGTTATTTTGGCAACCGGTTTTTTATTTACTCGAAGAACATTAACATGATAATGAGTTTGCGGATTTTTTTGTTTCCTTTGTCGAAGTCAGAACATTCTTTTTACACTTCGAGGAAATTATCGTCTGCAGCAGATTATGAATTGGTCACTGCGCAGGCGCATTCTGTCAAAGGGTGTATTACTATCTATAGGTAAATGTCGCTACTTACCATGCGCTCTGGTTTGGGCTTGGCGTTATCGATGATGGGGCTTCACTGGACCCACGGGATCATGTTACGCACGATTAGTCGCACGATCTGATTACTATCGATTGTTAATTTGAGTGGCGGCTCGGTTGTGTATCACAGTTTTAGTGGGTCAGTTCTATTTATAGCGCGGCGGTACAGAAAAATAGAGCGCGCTGGTATAAATATAGAACGTAGTGTATTGAAGCGCGTGCTATTCGGCGCGTTATGAATGAATGTAAATATTGCCCTCTGCTCTGAAAGATCTTTATTGGCTTTAACTTTGTTTAAAAAGCGACGATTTTATGGTCATTTTATAATTATTTTGATGAAAACGAAACGTTCCTCTGTAAAATTCTTGGCATACCATCTTTGCATAGAGTGGTGAACCAGACCAAAAGTTCTTTTTTTTTTCATAGATTCCTTAGCTACTTTCTATGATTCGAAAGAATCTATATCTAATTTAAAAAAAATCAGTTTGAAGAAAAATTAATAGTGTATTGCAATAACGTGGGTACGTTTGAAAGAAGATCTCCTAGATGTTAGTACAGATCAAGATTGGACAGATCAGAATTTTCCTGTCTGATCCTTAATTAAAGTTTCCCAGTGAGATATTGATCAATAGACGTTCGTGCCTCACATACCAAGAGACAATTAACCTTTCTAAAATACGTCACATGTTTTAAATTGTTCAAATTGAAAGCATCCACAGAAAAGAAAATTTATGCTGAAAAAATGATGCAATTGGTGTCTGAAAGTAAAGAAAACATTGTGGGAAGAGGGAGAAAAAGCTGGTTAGCAGCATTTTCTCCCTTTTCCGCAATATTTTTAGAAAGATGTCCTACCAGGGTTGTCAAAAGGTTAAATTTTTACCAAACAATAAAAAATGACATAGTCCAATTTTAAAGCAATTGAAGCCAAAAAAACTAATGTGACTCAAAATTGGAAATTTTTTCCAGGAAGGGTGGAAAACATTGCAGGAAAAAGAGAAAAAGCTGTTTACCAGCAATGTCTTCTTTACCTTCAGTGTTTTCAAAAGGTCTATCTCAGATTTATTGAAAACCAGGGATTGTTTGGTAAAGGGTTAAATAGTTATTGTGTTTAACCCATTACCATACAATCCCTACTTTTGACGATCCTGAGAAAGAAGCCTTTAGAAAACATGGTAAAAGGAGAAAATGCTGGTAACCAGCATTTTCTCCTTTTCCCACAATTTTTTCTACCCTTTCAATTTGGACAAACCTAAAATTTTGTCGTTTGGTAATGAGTTAAGGTGGAAGTCTTTTGAATACACTGAGAGAATTTGGGAAACTGCCTGTTGCAAGAAATTTTTCTTTTTGCACCAATGTTTTCATGGGTCTGAATTCCCCTGTGAAGCTTCAAACCTAATTATTTATCCAGCAGATGATGAAATTTTGGACCTTTTGATATTCAAAATTTGTTGCAGACAACAGGCTGTATGTGACTTAAATGGTAACATTTGATTCTTAGAGGGCAGTCTATGTGTTGTGGAAATGGAAGAGAACTTAGTTATCTCTTTTTAACAAATAATCACAGGTTTCCACGACCCTGAGAAGGAAGTCTTATGAAAACTTTGTGGGAAAAGGAGAAAATGCTGGTAGCCAGCATTTTTCTTTTTTTGCACATTGTATTCCACCCAAAACAAATTTAAAATTTTGGAATCACATCAATTTATCTATAGATGCTTCCCAGTTGGAGAAGTCTAAAATTCTGTTGTTTGGTAAAGAGTTAAACGGCATTTTCTTTATTCCCCACTATGTTTTCAGAGACCTTTCTTTTTCATGAAAAGTCTGGACTGTGTTATGAAGGGTAGAATATGAGAAAGTTAACTCTTTACCAAACGACAAAATCATAGACCGGTCCAAATTGAAAGCATTTGCAGACGACAAAATAAATGTAACTGAAAATTTGAAATTTGTTTTGTGAAGGGTAGAAAACATTGTGGGAAAGGGAGAAAATGCTGGTTACCAGCATTTTCTCCTTTTCCCACAATGTTTTCAAAAGGCTTATATCTCAGGGTTGTTAAAAGTAGGGATTGTGTGGTAAAGAGTTAAGCAAAATTTATTTGATTTGACAACATATTGTTACATGTGTATAGATTTTAATTTATAGTCGGGTGCTTAACCCTTTCCCAAACGACAAATTTTAGACTCTTCCAAACTCGAGGAGTTTGAAGACGACAATTTCAAATTTGATAAAAATAGCAGAAAGTTCTCCAAATGGGTAGAAAACACTGTGGGAAAAGGAGAAATTGCTTGTATATGAGCAGTTTCTCCTTTTCCCACAGTGTTTCCAAAAGACTTGTCCTGTAGACACATAAAAACAAGGGCTTGTTTCGGAAAGGGTTAAAACCTGTGACCAAATGACAAAATTTCAGACTTGGCCGAGTGAACGCTTTTGTAGGTAACAAATTAAATGTAGTTAAAATATAGAAATCAGTCTTTGTAAGGGTAGAATAACAAAAAAAGTTCACTTTTTGAAGAACGGAAATATTGTGGGAAAAGGATAAAATTCTCCATACTGGCATTTTTTGGCAACATTTACAAGGGCTTTTTTTACCAAGGTTTGTTCAAACTTGGGATTGTGTAGTAAATGTCTACCCCCATACCAAACAAAGAATTTTGGACTAGACTAATTCAGCGACCCAGGGGAAGAGTTCTTTTGAAAACATTGTGGGAAAAGGGGAAAAAATGTTGGATTCACCCTTGGATTTAACTCCTTCAAAGGCTCAACCCCACTCTTTACCAAATGACAAAATTTTAGACTGGTCCAAACTTAAAGCCTTGGCAGACGACAAAATTAGTGTAACTAAAGAATTGAAATTTGTTATAGGAAGAGAAGAAAACATTGTGGGAAAAGGAGAAAATGCTGGTTACCAGCATTTTCTCCTTTTCCCACAATGTTTTCAAAAGGCTTCTTTCATAGGGGTGTTAAAAGTCGGGATTGTGTGGTAAAGGGTTAAGCCATATTTTTGTCTGCAAATTGTTTGAATTTTGACATTTATGATTTTCTTCCATGTGTAAAGAATAAAAATTGGTAAAAGATACTGAATCACGAATCACTCTTAACTCATTACCAAACAACAAAACTTTAAACTGGACTAAATTGAAAGTATTTGCAGACAACAAAATAAAGTGAATGAAAATTTGAAATTTGTTTTGTGAAGGGTAGAAAACATTGTGGGAAAAGGAGAAGATGCTGGTTACCAGCATTTTCTACTTTTCCCTCAATGTTTTCTAAAGGCTTTTTTCTCAGGGTCGTCAAAAGTAGGGATTGTATGGTAATGGGTTAATCACACTACTATTAACTTAGACTTAGCAAATTTGGTAGCATTTCCGAGTGACAATGGAAATATGTTTGAAGTTGTTAACTTCGATTTTGGTCTCAAATTAACCCTTTTCCTGAATCACCAAAAGAAAATTTTCAATTCAATAACAAAAACCCGAATATTGCCATTTCAAAGTTATGCTTTGGGGAGTAATATCTCGTTATTGGACCATGTGGATCTAAGATCAGATTTCATGTTCCGTGCAGTCTGATCTTGATCTATACTGCGCAAAAGGTCAGTGTGTCACGCTAAGCAGCCTATGGTTAATAGTTTAGAAAATTTTGTATAATTGATAGTCAATTAAAAATTTACTCACAGGTGTGACTTTAACCCTAGTCCACACAATGACAACTTTCAAGACCCCTGAAGGAGAAGGCATTTGAAAACATTGTGGAAAAAGGAGAGAAAAAAAGCTGGTAACCAGCATTTTCTCCTTCTCCTGGAATGTTTTCTAACTCCTGGAAACAAATTTCAATTTTTGAATTACACTTATTTGGTTGTTTGCAAGTGCTTTCAGTTTGGACCAGTCTAAAATTTTGTCATTTGATAAAGGGTTAAAACTAAGATTTATATTCAGAACTAGTACTCAGTTAACTCATTACCAAACAACAAAATTAGGTTTGTTCAAATCGAAAGCATTTACAGATGAAAAAATAAAAGCGAGTGAAAATTTGAAATTTGTTTTGTGAAGAGTAGAAAACATTGTGGGAAAAGGAGAAAATGCTGGTTACCAGCATTTTCTCCTTTTCCCACAATGTTTTCTAAAGGCTTCTTTCTTAGGGTTGTCAAAAATAGGGATTGTGTGGTAATGGGTTAACTAGTGTTGATCTAGAAAACATAAGAAATGTCCCAGTTTTTTAAATTTTTTTCTATAAAATTGTATAACCTGTCTGTCACCTGGTAGCTGTTTTTATGTAATAAAGGAATAAACATGTTTAACCCTTAACCAAACAACCCTTGGATTTTTACTAGCCTGAGTTTGAAGCCTTTTGAAACATTGTGGAAAACACAGAAGATGCTGATAACAAACATTTTAACCTTTTCCGACAATGTTTTTTATCCTGCTGGGAATAAATTTCTATTTTGGAGTTGAGGTTGTTTTGTTGGTTGCAAATGCAAATGAATTTGGACAAGTCTAAATTTTTTTTGTTTAAAACGAAGTTAAGATCGTTACCAAACAAAAAAAAGTTAAACTGTTTCAAAATCAAAGCATTTGCAGACAAGAAGGTAAACATGGAACAGTTGAATGAATTGATGACATGTGGCATACATTACAATTGATAGAAATTTCATCAGAGTGGGTAGAAGACTTTGATGGAAAAGAAGGAAATCCTGGGCCCGTATTCACCAACAGTTCTCAAGAACGTTCTTTATCTTATTCTGCAGAATTTTCAACATTTCTAAGTAACACAACTTCTCATTGGCTAAACCGAATGGTTTAGCCAATCAGAAGTTATGTTACTTACAAATGTAGAAAACCTTCGTGAAAAAGACTAAGAATATTCTCAAAAATGGTTGGTGAATACGGGCCCAGGCTGGTTACCAGCACTATCCCTTTTTCCACAATGTATTCACAAAGCTGTTTCTTTGGGGAAACTGGAAGTAAACTTTCACACCCAGATCATTTGTCTTGTATGATATCAATGTTGCTCTTTATACAATCTTTTGTTTTGTCAAAATATACTTAGAGTTTTATGCAGCAGTTAAACTTGCTTTAACTCTTTACCAAACAACAAAATTTTAGATTTATCCAAATTGAAAGCATTTGCAGATGACAAAGGTGACTCAGAAATTGAAACTTGACATTAGAAGAGTAGAAAACATTGTGGGAAAAATGGGAAATGCTGGTTACCATCATCTTCCCCTTTTCCCACAATGTTTTCAGAAGGCTTCTTCCAGTGGGTCTTAAAAACCAGAGATTGTATAGTAAAGGGTTTAAGCCTGTACCAAACAGTTCTGAATTATAATGACCCAAGTAAAATAGGCTTTTGGAAACATGGGAAAAAGGAATAAATGCTGGTTACTTGGATTTTCTTTTTTTCCTGCATTGTTTTTCTACCTATCACTGATCTCAATTGAAATAACATTGAAAATGGCTTTAACCCTTTTACTAAATGATCCCTGGTATTTACAACCCTGAGATAGAAGCCTTTTGAAAACATTGTGAGACAAGGAGATTGTACTGGTTACCAGCATTTTCACTTCTTCTCATAATGTTTTCTTCTCTGCTTGAAACAAGTTTTGTTTTTTGAATTACATTTGTTTTGTTGTCTGCTTTCAATTTGGTCCAGTCTAAAATTTTGTCGTTTGGTAAAGAGCAAATCAATAAACAAATAAAACTATTGAAAATTTTATTCCAGGCTGGGGATAGGACTTTGTCAACCAATAGTGAGGATCCATTCAATGATGATGATGACGCTGAGCAGCTGGCAGCTATTGCAAAACGTTTTGAAGAAAAGTATAATGTAAGTTTAGACTCATTACTTTCTGCAGATTACATTATCTCTTATACAGTAGACTGCTGTAGCTCTTTACCAAACGACGGAATTGTAGATCAGTCCAAATTCAAAGCATTTGCAGACGACAATTTAAGTATTGCTTCAAAGTTGAAATTTGTCTTGAGAAGACTAGAAAACATTGTGGGAAAGGAGAAAATGCTGGTTACCAGCATTTTCTCCTAATCTTACAATGTTTTTAAAAGGCTTCTTTCTCAGGGTCGTTTAAAGTCAGGATTTTGTGGTGAAGAGTTAAGCAATGTGGCAAGAGGAGAAATGACTCATTATGAGCAATTCCTGTTATTGTTGCAATGTTTCACTTTTAATTTGTCTACTCTTTACCAAACAATCCTGTGCTTAAATGTTCCTGTTGAAAATACTTCTAAAAACACAATAGAAGAAGGAGAAATTGCTAGTAACCAGCATTTTCTCCTTTTCCCATAGTGTTTTCTACCAATCAAGCACAAATACAGTAAATTGTATAACACAAAATTTGTCGTCTGCAAATTTGTTAAATTTGGACAAGTTTAAATTTGTGTTGCCTGGTAGAATTAAACTTGGATTCATGCTAGTTATGGATATTTTACAAGGATGTTTTCGAAGTTTGGTGCTTTGAAATCCCCCCACACCCATCCCAGAGATATTAACCCTTTACCACACAATCCCGACTTTTAACACCTCCGTGAAAGAAGCCTTTTGAAAACATTGTGGGAAAAGGAGAAAATGCTGGTAACCAGCATTTTCTCCTTTTCCCACAATGTTTTCTTCCCTTCCTGAAACTAATTTCAAATCTTTCTTCACATTTATTTTGTTGTCTGAAAATGCTTTCAATTTGGACCAGTCTAAAATTTTCTTGTTTGGTAAAGAGTTAATGCAAGTTTTTGTACATCAGATCTAGAGCGGATGAATAGACAATATGCCACTTTTTAACCATGCAATCTTTGTTTAACTTTACCTAATGACAAATTTATAGACTGGTCCAACTTGAAAGCATTTGCAGAGAACAAAATAAATGTGACCGACAAAGAACAGTTTCTGGGAATGGACACTGAAAATGGGCCCAGGACCACCAAGGAGTCATACTACAATTGTCTGACTACAAATCTAGCACCGTGTCCTCATAGCAGTGGGATGATATCCCCATTTCTAACAATAGTATTCTTTGTGTTTTCTAATTCGTTACAGAAACCAGCAGATAACAAAAAGAAGAAGAAGAAAAAATGGATGGATGATCATTATATGTTAGAACTTGGGGATGGGTACGATGAGAGTGACACGTTTATTGATAATTCTGAGGCTGTGAGTTAGATATTTATTCATGATCAAATTCTTTATAAAGCATATTGTATGTACAACAATTGATAAGATGTGTAATGGAGTCAGTTTCTCCTTTTCCGGCAATGTTTTCCCTTTGAAAGTCAAATTTCTACTTCTGAATCACAAAATATTTAGCTCAGCTGAGCACAACATGGTCAAGGGGAGCTTTTAGGATCACCCGGTGCCTGTTGTGCTTTGTCTGTTGTGCGTCATCAACAATTCTTTAAACATCAAGGCCTCCTAAACCACTGGGCCAATTTTGACCAAACTTGGCTGGAATGTTCCTTGGAGGTCCTCTTTAAAGAATTGCTCAGAGAATTTGATTCCATCAAAAATTCTGGTTGCCATGGGAACCAAATGGAATTTTCTGAGAAATTCTTTAAAAATCTTCTCTGAAACTGCTGGTCAGATTTTGAAATAATTTCACACAGATGTTCCTTGGGTGACCCTTTTCAAAAATTGTTCTTTAAATTTTTTGATCGGTCAAGAAACATGGCTTTGGTGAATGTGGGCTTCTTTCAATATGGTGAAATGAAGGAATTCTTAAAAAAATTTCTTTTCTGAAACCATCAGTCAGATTTTGAAATAATTTCTCAGGGATGTTGTTTGGATGACCCTTTTCAAAATTTTTTCGCAATATCTTGATCTGTAAAGAAACATGGCTCTGGTGAATGGGGGCTACTTGCACTATACGGAAATGAAGAAATTCTTAAAAATTCTTCTCTGAAACCACTGGTCAGATTTTGAAATACCGTTAATTTCACGCATATATTCCTTGGATGACCCTTTTCAAAATCTGTTCGCAAAATTTTGATCCGTCAAGAAACGTGGCTCTGATGAATGGGGCTTCTTGCAATATACAGAAATGAAGGAATTTTTTAAAAATTCTTCTTCTCTGAAACCGCTTTTCAGATTTTAAAATAGTTTCACTGAAATGTTTTTTGGGTGACCCTTTTCAAACATTGTTTGCGAAATTTAAAGCTGTCAAGAAACATGGCTCTGGCAATTGGGGGCTACTTGCACTATAGGCATGGGAAATGAAGAAATTCTTAAGGATTCTTCTTTGCTGAAACCGTGAGTCATAGTTTGAAATAATTTCACACAGATGTTCCTTGCGTGACCTTTTTCAAATAGTGATTTCAAAATTTTGATCTGTCAAGAAACATGGCTCTGGTGAATGGGGGCTACTTGCACAATAGGGCAAGAAGAAATTCTTAAAAATTCTTCTTCTCTGAAATGGCTGGTCAAAACAAAGTAATTTCACAGAAATGATCCTTGGATGACCCTTTTCAAAAACTGTTTTATGAAATTTTGATCCTTCGAAAAACAACAGCCATTTTTGGTACCTGCATGTGGTGCTCTTGTTTGACTTATGTTATTACCGGTAGTCACTATCTAGCATGTGCTTTTCTTCAAGAAATTGTCCTTGTGTGATCTATCCAAATATATATTTGCATGATTCTCATTCCTTAAAATCATTGCTGTTGTGATGATTGTAGGGGTGGTGATAGATTTTGAAATGACTTTTATAGGTGACCTTTTCAAAATCACTTTGAAGTTTCAATTCCTCAAAAGAAAATGGCTATGGTCCTCTCAAAAACTCATGTGAGCAATCCAGGGCCTACTTGGCCCTCTTGTTTGTTATTTGCAAAAGCTTTCAATATGGTCAAGTCTAAAATTTTCTTGTTTGGGAAAAGTTTGACCCTTTCCCACACAACCACGACTTTTAATGACTCTAGGAAAGAAGCCTTTTGAAAACATTGTTAAAAAAAGGAGAAAATGCTGGTAACCAGCATTTCCTCCTTTTCCCACAATGGGAACCACTTTCCTACGCGACAACTGTTACTTTGAATTTCAAACTAAAATAAACTCTGAATTTCAAACTAAAATAAATGTTTACTCAATAAAACACTTCCTTGTGTGATTCACTCAGCTATGATCAGCAGTTTAGAGAAATCTGGAGCTGAAACAGGCTTGATTTTTCCTCAAACTTATTGATAAAAGTCATTTTCTCCATTGCTACTATATCACATATATTACAACAGTCTCCCTGATATCGATATTTCATATAAACAAGTCAAATCTTCGAAGAATATGACATGTGCAGACAAGGCATTCCTGGTATTTCTTGTTGTGATCATGAGAGTTTGCAGTTTATTTGAACTTGAATTACAGTATGATGAAATTCTGCCAGAAAATGTGACAACAAAATTTGGAGGGTTTTACATCAACTCTGGACGACTTGTTCTGAAAGAGCTGTCTGACGATTCTGAAGAAGAATTTCAACCAGAGACAGTGAAGAAAACCAAGAAACGGGTAAGGAAAATTGATTGATTTGTGCAAGGAGAGAACTCTTTACCTCGTGTCCAGAGGTCTAGAAAGTCCCAAGTTGTTATAAACATGGAAAAGATGGCTGTTGAAAGCATTGTAGCGCGAAGGGAAAATACTGGTTACCAGGATTCGCCTCTTTTGTCATTGGATAAAGAGTTAACTCTTAACAAAAGAGAGAAAATTAACATTCATTCAACCCATTACCACACAATCCCTACATTTGACGACCCTGAGAAAGAAGCCTTTGGAAAACATTGTGGGATAACAATTAACAACTCTTAACAAAAGAAAGAAAAGTAACATTCATTTAGCTTGAAAGCCTTTAGTGATGACAAGATAAGTATAGCAACACTTTGTGATGTATGAACTAAACAATCCCAGGTTTTTACAGCTCTGCAAAAGGAGCCTTTTGAAAACCTTGTGGGAAAAGGAAAAAATGCTGGTAACTAGCATTTTCTCCTTTTCCCACAATGTTTTTCATCCTTCACAGAACAATTTTTAATTTTTTGAGATGCATTGTGTCATCCTCAAATGCTTTCAATTTGGTCCTGTCTAAAATTTTGTCGTTTGGTAAAGAGTTTAATTGCATATGTAAACCTTTTGCCTAAACAAGAAGTCCTTTGTTTTAGTGGTGCTTAGGAGCAGGGACATTTAGAAAACATTTTGAGAGAAGGAAAAAATGCCAGTAACCAGTATTTTCTCCATTTCCATAAGTTATTTCTGTTCATACAAGGATAGATGGTATCATTTTGTCAAAATTAACATTGTTGCCTGCAAGAACTTTTAAGACAGAAGTCTTAATTTTTATTGGCTAATAAAGAATTAAACTTTGAATTTTATTTTGTCGTCTGCAAATGCTTTCAATTTGGACCAGTCTAAAATTTCCTCGTGTGCTATAGAGTTAAAATGGAAAAAATAAATGAATTAAGGTTTGACATTTATTGTATGAATAAATAGGAAACATAGTTTAATTGGTCTTTCTTCTAATTACATGTGAAATTACTGTTCATATGCTTTTATGAAATTATTATTTATATGCTTTTATGAAATTACTACTTTTATGCTTTGTAGAGAATTTCTTCAGATGAAGACTCTGATAGCGAAGAAAAGAAAAAGGCTGTGAAGGTAAGTAGGTCTATTAAAATTGACCCATTACAACACAAACCCTACTTTTGACACTCCTGGAAAAGAAGCCTTTTGAAAACATTGTGGGAAAAGGAGAAAATGCTGGTAACCAGCATTTGCTCCTTCTCCCACAATGTTTTCCACCCTTCCCAAATCAAATTTTGATTTTTAAGTCACATTTATTTTGTCGTCTGCAAATGCTTTCAATTTTGACAACTCTTTAAATTTCTGGTTTGGTAAAGAGTCAAACACCAAACAGACAGCCAGACAAAGAAACAAATAAACAAATACAGAACAGTCTGAAATAATTATATGTCCTTTGGTTGAATGTCATAATTGTGACAGAGCTCCAAATACGAGGGAGTGATGGTTTTCTAAATCTGTTATTTCTTTTGGAAACCCTGTGTTGTGGGTACTCATTGGAATCGTCCGGATGAGATGATTCTAATGAGAACCCACAAAAAAGGGTTTCAAAGAGAAAAAATAATAATTTCAATTTTGAAATCAAAATTACTCCCTCTCTATCTGGAGCTCCGAGTTAAAATCCTTTTCATTTATATTGTTTACTTTCTATGAACAGAAGAAAAAACTGAAGGATAGCCTGGCAGTAGATGGAGAGATAAAGAAGAAAAAGAAGAAGAAGATCATTCCACCTGGTGGGGAAGAGAAGACATTTAAAAAGCCAAAACAAGTACAAGACAAGGATAAAAAGAAAGAGTAAGCTTAGAATTATTTTCCAGACGATTCTTTTCCACAGACGATGGATATGTGGAGAACAGCCAGTGGCTTGTAAAGAAAATTGTGTGGAGAATTGGTAAAAGGAAACTGCGGGAAAGCATTGATAGGTGCTCTGGCTGCTGTGATATAACTGAAATAATGCTGAAAACAGTGTTCAATCAGTAAGATCAGTGTCTATAAGAGTAGGAGGCATTGGTAACTCTTTACCAAACAACATAACTTTGGTGGCGTCCAATTTGAAAGCATCTAGAGATGACAATTTAAATTATAACCCTTTACTCCATAGATACTTATTTCTACACATTGCTTTTATGAGCCTTTGGAAAACATTGTGGCAAAAGGTGAAATTGCTCGTGACGAGCAATTTCACCTTTAGCCACAAGGTTTTCTATGCTATCAAAGGTGTAATATACACATAAGAAACGGCTCCATCCTTGCTGTTACATATTTAGTGTCCATTAGAGATACCATAGAAATGCCTTATGGGGTAAAGGGATAAGATTTGGTCGTGAGAACATCACGAGAAAAAGAGAAAATGCTGGTTACAAGCATTGTCTCCTTTTCTGACAGTATATTCAAAAGGCTTTTTTCTTGGGGTTGTTAAAAGATGTATTGTGTGGTAAAGATTTAATATACAATCAGAATACAAGTCTTTTATTAGCTCTACTGGCTGACAGCCAGCAGAGCTAAAGTCATGGCAGGGTTTCCGTTGTCTGTTCATCCGTCCATTAGTCTTTTTCTTGTTTACAGGATAAAGTCTGCATTTGTTGTCAGATTTTCGGAATACTTGCACAGTTTGTTTATCTCATCAATAGCTTCAACCCTATTGATTTCGAAAAAGATCCAACAAACAGTATGGGAAAAGTAGCCATTTCAAGTTGAAAATTTCCAATTCTTGTTTAGGCGATAAAGTCTGCATTTGTAGTCAGATTTTCATGAAACTTGCACAGTTTGTTTATCTCATCAATAGCTTCAACCACATTGATTTTGAAAAAAATCCAACAAACTGTATGGGAAAAGTAGCCAGACAGTTCGTTCAATTCACAATGCATACATGTGCTGTCTTAATGGGTTCAAGCCCAGTTTCAAGAACATATTTTTGTGTGTATATTTTTCTTTTTGCATCATGAATTCATAATGTATGGGTATCAGTAAAGCAAAATCTCTGCCCGTAAAGCACATTCAGGCCCTTCAGCGCCTTCTGGTAAGTATAAATCATCCGTAGCAACCAGTTTTGCTTGG
Source organism: Tridacna crocea (assembly GCA_943736015.1). Classification (NCBI taxonomy): domain Eukaryota; kingdom Metazoa; phylum Mollusca; class Bivalvia; order Cardiida; family Cardiidae; genus Tridacna; species Tridacna crocea. Next base: position 52,600,185 of record OX031063.1, read on the forward strand.
CAACAAGTTCAGCTCAAATGTAACATACAAGGTTTGAAAATGAGGGGGCACTGGCTTGATTCCCTTGCTCGGCAAAATGTTTTCCTAGGATTGGTAATAATCATTGCAACAAGATTCAATCCTCTCTCACCACTGAACACTGTTCAAAAGATGTCTATTCGGAAAAGCATCTATTCATACATTATCACACAGCCCCAACTTTTGGCCTGAGAAAGAGGCCTTTTGAAAATATTGTGGGAAAAGGAGAAAATGCTGGTAACCAGCATTTTCTCCTATTCCCACAATCTTTTCTACCCTTCACAAAATAAATTTAAAATTTTCCGTCATTTTTATTTTGTCGTCTGCAAATGTATTTGATTTGGACAAGCCTAAAATATTAATTTGTTAATGAGTTCAGTGGCTTATAAAGAATGTTGCAAATGGGGCTGCTTACAGAAAGTGTATGGAAGCATATGTAAATGCACTGGTGTCTGAAATAATGTTTAGAAATAGAAGTAAACACCAAAGATAACATATTTGAATCTCATTATTTGTAGAAACAAATCCAGTACTGTAGCTGCCCTCATCAAATCTTCCTCTCCAAACTTGAATGGTGAAGGTCAAGAGAATGGTGATCTTAGTCCGGCAGAGAACGGGGAATATGAAGATCACCAATCAGTTACCGATGCCATCGAGGCTGTTGCGGCTGGCAGGGATGACTCCAACAGTCAGGATTCAGAAGATCCAAAGAAAGATGTAGACCCAGAAAGCATTCCAAAACTTCCAGCAGCTTTACCCACTGGCATGGAGGATAAGATTGTTGAGTTGAAGAAAGTAAGTTTAGGCTTTCATCAAAAAACCTTGAGTTTTAACTTCCCTGAGTATCATAGGTAAAAATTTTGTTTTCCAAAAGACTGTTTGTGTGAGCATTTCTTTTAACCCATTACCACACAATCCCTACTTTTGATGCTCCTGAGAAAGAAGCCTTTTGAAAACACTGTAGGAAAAGGAGAAAATGCTGATAACCAGCATTTTCTCCTTTTCCCAAAGTGTTTTCTACCCTTCCCAGAACAAATTTCAATTTTTCAGTCACCTTTATTTTGTCGTCTGCAAATGCTTTCAATTTGAACCAGTCTAAAATTTTGTCGTGTGGTAATGAGTTAAATGTTTACCAATCTATCCTCTGTCTTAATGACCTTTCTTTTCCTTATTTAAAAACTAAGATGGCCATAACACATTAGTTTTTGACAACATCATGGGAAAGGGAGACAGTACTGCTAACCAGCATCAATGTTGACTTACATTCAGTTTGTCATTTGCTACTGTCCTCAATATGGGCAGGTCTAAAATTTTCGCGTCTGGTTAACTCATTACCACACAAGAAAATTTTGGACTGGTCCAAATTGAAAGCATTTGCAGACGACAAAATAAAGGTGACTGAAAAACAGAAATTTGCTCTGGAAAGGGTAGAAAACACTGTGGGAAAAGGAGAAAATGCTGGTTACCAGCATTTTCTCCTTTTCCCACAGTGTTTTCAAAAGGCTTCTTTCTCAGGGGCGTCAAAAGTAGGGATTGAGTGGTAATGGGTTAAAGAGTATACATTATTAGTTGTACAGTCAGCTGGACCAGAGCCATAGGGGAGGTAGCGACATAAGTCACCACAGTTGAGAATAAGTTTAGAAGTCTCCTGCCACCTGTAACAAATTTATTATATATGTATTGCAAAGTTTTACCATTCCAATGTTTTTTAAGCAAATTTTACCAGTTTTTTTTTGGTTTAAAAGATCAAGTATGCTGACAAAGTAGAATTTTCCTACTGAGTGGCCAAATTCATTGAAAACTGACATCACTGGGAACTGACATCAGGGAAACCTTGGTATTATTTGCAGCTCGGGACATACTCTTGTTGTTTATCTTGATCGACTCCGTCATTTTGGATGTTGTGTTGATATTGTAGCCAAGTATACGGGCTTCCAAAGAGAAATTGCATTAACGTTGGTTTTGCCAGTGTACATGATATAATTATGTGTTCGGGGCAAATTATCCAATCAGATCATGAGAAATTTCTTTGCAGTATAATAAAGATATCTATTCTGTAAGATTTTGATGGTTTGAGATGGATTATGTACTTAGCTGTAATTATTACAAATCTTAGATAGTGGAAAAACTCAAGTCTGCTAACGGTAAAACTCATTTTCCACTTAATCATTGTTCCATTCTCTTTTCAGCAAGCAAAAGACTCCAGAGATGGAAAATGCAAATTTTTCACACCAGAAGTAAACAAGCTACTTTTAGAGTAAGAAATTATGTTTTTGGCCATTGCTGTAATAGCTTTTTTTATATAGGTTTTAGAATCTATAGTTTTTTCCATAAAGGATTTGAAATCCATAGTTTTTTCCATAAAGGATTAGGAATCCATAGTTTTTTTCCATAAAGAATTTGGAATCCATAGTTTTTTCATAAAGGATTTGGAACCCATAGTTTTTTCCATGAATTTCCATAAAGGATTTGGAATCCATAGTTTTTTCTCCCTTTTATGATAATTTTGACCTTTCAGCTCTCTCTCTGCATAGGCTTTTGCAGATGACACTGTTCAAAGTTTAGACCATCTAACTTGCAGCCTGATCATCTTTCCAGGGCCCATATTCACCAAACACTCATAGTTATCATCCTTTGTGTTCATCATTTGGTTTTGCCATTCAGAAATTTTGTCCCTTTCAAATCTAGAAAATTTATGTGAATAAGTCTAGGAATGAAACTAAGAATGGTTGGTGAAAATGAGCCAAGATTTTCTATTAACCCTTTACTGCACAATTCCGACTTTTAACAACCCTGGGAAAGAAGCCTTTTGAAAACATTGTGGGTAAAGGAGAAAATGCTGGTAACCAGCATTTTCTCTCCTCTTCCCACAATGTTTTCTACCCTTCCCAAATCAAATTTCAATTTTTCAGTCACCTTTGTCATCTGCTAATGCTTTCAATATCGACCTGTCTGAAATTTTGTTGTTTGGTAAAGAGTTAATTTTGTCGAGTGGAACCCATAAAAATCTTGCAGAGTTTCAATAAATTGTATTGTCAGTTGTCAAGAGAGGAAGATGTATATATTTGGCGCTGAAAAACTTTTTAAATGTTTTGCCATGTGAGGTTATCTTTGATTTCCCACATTTGAAGCTTTTGCAGCCAGTTTGGATCAGGCTGACAGAACATGTAATCTGATCTTGGTCCTACAGTGTCCAAAATTTTGTAAGATCCTGTGACCAAAACCCAAGATTTTCTTGTTTTCTCATGCTGTTTTTAAAAGCTTATTGTGGCAGGGTTGTTAAATCTTTGGATAATGTGGTGAAAGGTTATAGCTTATTCTAAGTAATCTAGCTTGTGTACAGTAACTCTAGGCTTGATCATGTTTTCATTGATAGAGTGGAGATGTCCTCCAAACAAATGACAGTTGGAAACAGGTCAGCCATGTTTGGTCATCTTGCAGCCTTTCTACCCTGTAGTAAAGACACATTGATGAAACGGGCCAAAACGTTGCGGGTAAAGGACCTTGAAGACAAAATTAAAGAACCCATGGAGAAGCTGAAGCAAGGTAAGAATGTTGTGTCCATGTTTTTTTGTATCACAAAAAATGCTCGAAGTAGTTCATCCAGACTTTGAAACCATTACATGAAGGTGGCCCTTCAGATTTTGGGACAAAAATACAAAAAAATCACCCATATACTTTCAAAGCCTTTAAATTTTCACCCATACAACCCCAGTAGTCAAAAACCATATGATAACAAGAGAAATAAGAGATTTATTACTGCCCAGGTTGACACCAGTGGGAAACATGGTCTGTTTTTACATTAGCAAGTTGCACATTTACATACTAGAATTACACGGTTAAAGCTTCAAACATAGCATTCAAAGAAGACATTATGGAAAAAAGTTACATGTTTGTTATGTAATGAAAGATAAGCATCATTAATCATCTGCCAGCCACTTGACATTCCCACAATGCTTTTTTTGATTTCTGGCGCAAAATCTAAAAATACCTTAAGAGGATACACAGCCTTTAACGGAACACCATCACATCTTTTTTTTTGTTGTAATTTTAATATTTTTTGATGATTAATTATTGATGATTTGTATTGTTATTATCATATAAATTTCAGTGATATGTATATTTTTTACACACACAACGCAGTGCAGATGGGTATACTGGAATCACCATGTCCGTCTGTCTGTCCGTAGACACAAATCTGTCTGGAGCTATACTCCTACTGTTTTTCACATACTGAATTCAAATTTGCACATAGGGTTTCTATATAAACATGTATATGAATTTGTTCATGTGTGATTTTCATGACCCTGCTGCGATTTGTTAGGGACTTGTCTCCCCTTGAACTTTTTTCAACTCTTACTTTAGTACTAAACCATACTGCTTTGTGTGTAACAGACCTGTTTTTGTGACAAGGAGGTGGTGGGGGGGTATAATCATGTTTAGTGATAGTTCTAGTTTAATTTGGTGAGATGTTAAAAATCTGAATACCCACCTTTAATAGGTTGGTTGTAGACTAAGCAAGAGCTTATGTTCCCTATGGAAAAAGATATTTGAAAACATTATGACAGGAGAAATATTTGTAACCAGCATTTTCTCCTTTTCCTCCAATTCTGTCTCTTTTGTAGATCAATTTCATCATCCTGGCCTACTATTTGTCATCTTAACATATTTTTCACCAAACAAGTCTGATATTTTGTCAATTGCCAAATTCACACAAAAGAAATTAGTAGAGAGTATATGTCATGATTGGCTGAGAAACTTTAAAACATAACAATTACTTGCAATAATCTGCATGAATCAGAAAGTAGTACAGCCTTTTTGTAAAGTTGTTCTGGTTTACATTAAAATAAAAAGAATAGGCAAAGACACTAATTGCCATGGGTTTTCATAGTGGTATAAGTAAGTGTCAGGGAATACCATATTATTATTAACCTTTTACCAGATGACAAAATTTTAGCCTTGTCCAAATGAAGGCATTTGCATATGACAATTTCAATGTGGCTCAAATGGTGTAATTTGTCTGTGATAGACTAGAAAACATTGTGGGAAAAGGAGAAAATGATGGTTACAAGCATTTTCTTCTTTTCCCACAATGTTTTCAAAAGGCTTCTTTTCCAGGAGTGTCAAAAGTCGTTATTGTGGGGTAAAGGGCTACCATGTTTCTATACATTGTAGAGTTTTAACAGCTGAGTGGAAGATGGAAGAAAGCTTTTTAAAACACTCTGGCAAAAAAAGAATATAATGGTGACCAGCATTCCTCCTTTTTCCCCAATAATGTTTTTTTTTCTTCTTTTGTTGTATGCAAAAGCCTTCATTTTGGACTAGTCTGAATTTTTGTCTTATTGAAAAGTGCTAAGTGGTAAGTTGACACTTTTCAATTTGAAAGGTACATGTATTTTAGTTAATGTACAGAATCCTTTGTCTTGCAGCTGTTAATCGTTTGATGCCAGCATTGCAGGAAAAGTATGAAGAGGAATGTAAAAAATTTGCACAAGAAAAGTAAGTTTTATGCATATAAAACTGTAGTCTATGGTGAAATTGAAAAAAATCCATCATCTACATCAGATTTTGTTCTTTACGAAAATGATATAGGAAAATGTCCGGATGCCCCTTTTCATGTCTTTCATGCCCCATATTACTAATGGAGGAGTACATTGATATTTCTCGTTGAGTGGAATTATTTAGAATGGAATAGATTGCTGATGATCATATTGCTTTTTGGGTCGTGGCATTCTGAGCCAAGCCTCAGTTTCACGGTTGGTTGTGCTCGAGGCTTGAGAACGATGGATCCCTGGTTCCATCCCATGCGTGGCTAATTTTTTTCTGAGGACTGACTAACCCATTACCACACAATTTATACTCTTGATGACCCTGTGAAAGAAGGCTGTAGAAAACATTGTGGGAAAATGAGGAAATGCTGGTAACCAGCATTTTCTTCTTTTCCCACAATGTTTCTACCTTCCACAAAATGAATTTCAAATTTTCAGTCTTGTTTTGTTGTCTGCAAATGCTTTCAAATTGGACAAATCTAAACTTTTGTTGTTTGGTAATGAGTTAAAATCATTGCAACAGGAACAATCTTTACTCACTGCTGAACATTGTGTTGAGGGCTTATGTCACGGCCCAGTGTCTGTCGTGCGTACGTCTGTGCGTGTGTGCGTGCGTTAACTTTTATTTCAAACATCTTCTTCTCTGAAACTACCCATCAGATTTTGATGAAACTTCACAGAAATTATCCTGACATGGTCTTCAGAATTCCTTGACAGAATTTGATTCCTTCAATAACTTTGGTTGCCATGTCAACAAAACTGAACAATTTTAAAAATCTTCTTCTGAAATCATAAGGCTTAGGGCTACCAAATATGGCATGTAGCAGGCGGGCCAAAATTATAGCCTTGGGGTAAAGTTTGTCCCCACACTAGGGATCACAAGTTTTACATGGGCTTTTGTAGTGAAAACTGCCGAAGTCATCGTGTTACTAACCATAATAATAATGAGTAATAATAATAATAAAGAGTAGGGCTACTAAATTTAGCCCTTTCTCATGGGTTTCATGTTTTACAGGGCCTTTTATAGAGAAAATTTTGAAAATCTTCTTGTTTATAATCACACATTCTGATACTGATCTGTCTAACATTTTGTTACATAGTAAAGGATTAAGTACCTTTGTTGCCTTGGGTGCCATAGTAGATCAAGATTAGACTGCACAAAATAGGCATTTTAGCATTTTTTTTCAAACCCTATGTTGTGGGAACTCATTAGAATCATCTCAACGAGATGATTCTAATGAGTTCCCACAACATTGGGTTTAGTGATGAATGATTCATATTTGCAACTTTGAAATCAAAATCACTCCCTAGCTGTATATGGAGCTCTGGTCTATGAAATTATTAATTGTCTCACTGGTAAAGAATTAACTTGATGTGGTTTGATCACAACCTGAAACCTCAACTGAACCTTTGGAGCACTACACAAACCAAACAGACATTCTCAGTCCAGACTATAGACCCTGAAAACAAGGTTGCCCTGGTTCAGAGTCTCTGTAAAATGCAGTATAGATCACAGATCAAACTGCCCATTTTGTGCATTCTAATCTTGTATTACTAGTATTTGCTATGGGGCTTTATCTTGTGGACTTCCTACAGGAGACAAGTAATTACAGCTTTGTGGTCAAAATTGGCTTTGCCCTGGGGTCACAACTTTCTCATAGGATTTTATAGCAGAAATTTAGTACCCTCAAGTATCCTCAAGTTTTAAACCAATTGGCCAAATATTGTAATGTTTGGCCTTTAGTGTTTTTACTTATTAGCCAGTGGAGGGATACAGGGCCATCATGGCTCTCTTGTTTTAATGATACTGTCCTCAAAAGTCTATGTGTGTGCCTATGTAACCAATCCCATTTAGCAGGCAATGAAGTTATATCTTTATCACATTGAGGTGTATTGTGCCTAAAGAAGAGTTTGGGGAGTGCTTGCAGGACATCTTGGTATGACCAGATTGATCAGAGTTCAGCAGATTTGCAAAGCAGATCAACTGAAAACACTTTGGATTGTATTTTCCCAATATTACTGAAAAGATGAATGATAGTAACATGGCAGCATACTCAACTATTTCAGACTGGCTAATGAACAGAAGGAACAAGATAAAGAAGATACCAACAAGACAGACAACCAGACAGAGAGTGAGGAGGATGACACAAAAGCAAACCAGTCTGAGAATTCCAAGAAACGTCAGACAGGTCCTCGTAAAAAGTTTGAATGGGATAATAATACTAGGTTGGTTTTTTTGTGAGTGTGTGTGATAGTCTGAATGTTGTAATGAAAATGTACTTTTTCATTTTATTAACCCATTACCACTCAATCCCTACTTTTGATGCCCCTGAGAAAGAAGCCTTTTGAAAACACTGTGGGAAAAGGAGAAAATGCTGGTAACCAGCATTTTCTCCTTTTCCCACAGTGTTTTCTATCCTTCCCAGAACAAATTTCAATTTTTCAGTCACCTTTATTTTGTTTTTGTCTGCAAATGCTTTCGATTTGGACAAACCTCAAATTTTGTCGTTTGGTAATGAGTTAAATGTCTGCTTTTAAACATTTTTTAATATTCTTAGAAATTATCAAATTATCAAAGTATCTTAGCCTATTTCTTTTAAGTCTTTACCACACAGCAAATTTTAGACCTATCCAAATTGAAACCACTTTCAGACGAAATTTCAAAGTGGCTGAAATGGTGCAATCTTGCTTTGATAGGGTAGAAAACTTTGTGGGAAAAGGAGAAAATGCTGGTTAGCAGCATTTTTTCCTTTTCCGACAATGTTTTCCTAAGGCTTCCTTAACAGGGGCATAAAAGTTGTCATCGTGTGGTAAACGGTAAACTATTTACCAAACGACAAAATTTTAGACTTGACAAAATTGAAAGCATTCGCAGATGACAAAATTACCATAAGTCAAAAATTGAAATTTGACTTTGGAAGAATAGAAAACATTTCTGGAAAAGGAGAAAGTGCTGGTTACCAGCATTTTCTCCTTTTCCCAAAATGTTTTCAGACGGGTTCTTCCACTGGGTTGTAAAAACCAGCGATTGTTTGGTAAAGGGTCAAAAGATTAATGATAGTCATTGCAACAGGATTCATTCCTCCATCAAAGCTGATCCCTATATCCAAGATGATTATGTGGGAAACCAACTACTGACTCTGGAGGAATCTAATGAAAGTTACTGTTAGTAGAAATTCTAGGAAAGCATAGATAGGTGTACTGGCCACAGCTATATAATTGGAATAATGTTGAAAATGGCATTATAACTACTTGGTGAATCAAACATTAAGTTATGTCAGAGATTGTGGTGTAAGGGGGCAGAGGGGTCTGGCATACCTCCAGATAAGAGGGAGTGATGTAATTTGAAATCTATTATTTCTCATCCAAACCCAATGTTGTGCGTAATCATTAGATTCGTCTCGATGAGATGATTCTAATGATTATCCACCCTATAGGGTTTAGTGGAGAATAACTAACATTTTCAATTTTGAAAGCAAAATCACATTCTGTATCTGGAGCTCTAGTCTGGGTTGTAATCCTATGATGAGAGTGGTCAACATTTGAAAAAACCCACAGTATATTGCTGGTCAGTTGGTAACAGTTAGGTACTTAAGAGCTTATTGTCATGTGTGATTCATCAAAGTTGTTAGAACTTCACAATGAATTAACTCATTACCAAACGACAGTATTTTAGGCTTGCCCAAACTGAAAGCATTTACAGACGACAAAATAAAAGTGACTAAAAATTTGAAATTTGCTTTGTGAAGGGTAGAAAACATTGTGGGAAAAGGAGAAAATGCTGGTTACCAGCATTTTCTCCTTTTCCCACAGTGTTTTCTAAAGGCCTCTTTCTCAGGGGCGTCAAAAGTAGGGATTGTGTGGTAATGGGTTAATGTAAGCAGAAAGGTTTGGAATAATACAGTACATACATGTACCTATACAAAGTTATCCAATGTTATATCATTCCTGAGGAGGAATGTTTTTGAAAACATTGTGGGTAAAAGAAAAAATACTGGTGACCATTTTCTCTGTTTCCCTCTATACTTTTTATGATATAAGAGAAAAATAACGGTAATTTTAGCCATTTATAATTTTTTGTCTAAAAATGCTAACAATTTGGACTTACTAAAAGTTTGGTTTTATGTTGAAGATTAATAGAGGTGGCATGGCTAGTACAGGTGGCCAGTAAAACAAGTTTTATTTTATTTTATTTACAGAACTTTATTATGTGAGGTGGTGCGGGTAAAAATGCAAACCTTCCAGCTAGCCAAAGGCAGGTCAGAGACAGCAGAGGAATTCTGTAAGGGTTTTCTAGATCGTGATGTCCGTCCAATTTGGCCGAAAGGCTGGATGCAAAAAGTGGTTTTGTTTAAGGAGAGCAGACCGGCACATGCTAACTGGACAAATCCGTATGTGTTACTGATAATGTCTTGTTATTCTTGTTTAACCCTTTACCAAACAATCCCTGGTTTTTACAACTCTGAGATAGAAGCCTTTTGAAATCATGGAGGGAAAAGGAGAAAATGCTGGTAACCAGCATTTTCTCCTTTTTCCCCCACAATGTTTTCTACTCTGCTGGATAAAAAAATTCAATTTTTGAGTTCAGTTTATTTTGTGGTCTGCAAGTGCTCTCAATTTGGACCAGTCTAAAATATTGTCATTTGGTAAAGGGTTTAAAAATTGATTTGTTACTAATTTCTAAACAAGGAAGCAAAATTTTGGACTACTGGTAGTCTAAATTGATTGAAATTTAAAGTATTTGAAGACGACAAATTCTTTGTGTCCAAAAATGGTAGAAGACATTGCGGATACTCTCTTTTGTTTTCAATGTATTCAAAACCCCATAACGCCAATGCTGTAAAAGTGTGGGTTGAACCATAAGTATTAACCCATTACCACACAATCCCAGAAATTAATGTCCCTTAGAAGGAAGGTTTTTTGAAAAGGTAGCAGGAAAAAAAGAAAATGTTGGTTACCAGCATTTTCTCCCCTACAATGTTTTTGAAAGGCATCTTTCTCAGGGTTGTGAAAACCCATGATTATTTGGAAAAGAGTTAACCCTTTACCAAATGACAAAATTTTGGACTGGTCCAAATTGAAAGCATTTGCAGATGACAAAATAATCTAGACTGAAAAAGAGAAATTTGTTTCCAGCAGGGTAGAAAACATTGTGGGAAAAGGAGAAAATGCTGGTTACCAGCAATTTCTCCCTTTTCCTCTATGTTTTCTAAAGGCTTCTTTCTCAGGGTTGTCAAAAGTAGAGATTGTGTGGTAATGGGTTAATCCTGTACAACACAGTCCCGTATTCAACAACTCTAAAGTGAAAGACTTTGAACAGATTTTCTCCTTTTCCTACAATTTCCTTATGAAGTTTTCAAACCGTTTTTCTTCGGGGTCTTCAAAACATGGATGGTTTTGCAAAGGATCAAATAACAAACGCATTTACTCCTCACCATGTGGCAACATTTTATACTTAATTGTATTGAAAGCATTTGCAGACAAAGAGGGTTATCAAAATTACGAGATATAGTCTTTGGAGGTTAGGAAACTGTGTTTGAACAGGAGAAAATTTCTTGTTTTCCTAAAATGTTTCCAAAGATACTTTCCATGGGTGAAAATTACAAGGTACAGAGTGTGAACCCTTTACCCTACAGTTCTGACTTTCAGCAATCGTAAGGAAGACTTTTAACACTGAAGAAGTGGACTTTTGAAAACATGATGGGAAACGGAGGAAATGCTGATAACAGCATTTTTCCCTTTTCCCACAAGGTTTTCTACCCTTGTCAACACAAATTTCAATTTCTAAGTTGTATGCATTTTGTCGTCTTCAAATGGTTTCAATATGGGCAAGTCTAAATTTTGTCATTTCACAAAGAGTTAATGTTCAAGTCTGTGTTTCAGCCAAAAACCAAAGAAGTTACAACTCATGAACAAAACACCAGGATCAACTCCATCTGGCAATACAACCTTGAAACCTGGGACAACATCTGCTCCCGCCGGCATATCAATTTCCAAGATTTCCTCTACAACAACACCCAAGTCCAGTTCTCTAGAACAAGACAAGTCCTCTGTTCTAAACTCTGTAAAAGCTCAAACTTTGACACACGGAACTCCAAGTCTTGGACCAAAGAAAATCAACCCATCACTGTTAAACTTTGATACAAACAGTGCTGGTTCTAAAGGTAGTAACAGTGCATCAGTGAACAGTTATGTAATCCAAAAGTTGACTTCTAATAGTGCTTTGATCTCAAGTATGTCTCCAAAGCCCATGAAACCAATGGAATCCAAGCAACCAGCATCAAGTCCAATAGAGGCAGAAAAGTCTTGGGGTCACGTTGTGTCGGATATTTTAAGGTCTTCGTACATGCCTGGCACAAGTGGAACATCTCCGCCAAAACCAGGAATCGGCCAACAAGGACCTAGACAGACTTCTCCGGCCATATCCTCTGGACCCGGCAGCACATTCATGGGCCAGTTTGAAAAATTTACAAAAACGGGTTCTAGACCTACTGGTAAAGACAATAGCCCAAATTCTCTAACAGTTGCCCAGCAACAGCTTAATATCCAGAAACAGGTGCAGCTACGGCTAGCTCAGGATAAGGCATTGCAACAGCTGAAACAATTAGAAAAACAGAACAAACTTTTGGAACAAAACTATAAAAAACTTGAATCCAGTGTTAAGTCCAGTAACCAGCAATCCAAATCGGGTGGGAGCCAGCCAAAACAACCAAGTCCTATGACTGTTGCATTGGGAAGAAATCCAGCTCCAAAAATGAACCCCAAACAACTGTCCAATTTATTTCAGAAAAGTCCAGATGCTGTATCACTATTATCTCAAAATGTGAACAGACAACAATCTAGTGGTTCCAGGTCTGGAACTGTTGTTACTATAGCAACAACCCCTTCTCCTTCAATGCAGACATTTGGTGCAAAACAGTCTAACAGGACAGATCATATGTATGGTCGGTCTAATACAACTCAACTTCAAGACCAACTCAGGAAATCTTCACCTCAGGTTAGCCCCACTATAGTGGTTACTTCTCAGGCCAAGCCAAGTCAAAGCCATATCAAGATCACAACCAACCAGAACTCGGGTCAAGGACAGTTAGTACAAAATCCATCCAGCAAGCCTATTTCAACCAATGGAAAGCCATCACCAGTCTTAATGCAATCTATATTTGGATCCAGCCAAGTGATTGGTACCACTTCAGTGTCATCAACAACTAATGTTAGATCTGGTGCCCCAGTACTGCATGTCGGGCCCCAGAAGACAGTGTCCCCTACAGGTAGCTCACAGCGGGCCCCTGCCTTAAGCCACCAAAGTTTTTCGGGTGGAAATGCCAGTAAACCACAAGTTTACCCCTCCTCTAGTCCTACAACAATTCCAGGCTATCCTCATGTGAAACTTCCTACTCTTACCAGTCAACAGGTGGCACTATTTAAAGAAGGTATCGTGTGCAAGTTGTCTCATTGTTTTCGGGAAAAAAAATTAACTTTTAACTCTTTACCTGATGACAAAATTTTGGACTGGATTCCTGTTTCTAGTTTCTTTTACATGTACTCCGCAATAGATTCTTTCCAAGCCATTGGTAGCTTTCCCACATAACGAAAATAAGGTCAGCCGTGAGGGAGTAATGAACCCTGTTGTAATTACTATCATTAACTCTTTACCAAACAAAAAAAATTTGGACTAGTCCAAATTGAAGGCATTTGTAGACAACAAAATAAATGTGAATAAAAAACTGAAACTTGATTTGGAAAGGATAGAAAACATTGTGGGAAAAGGAGAAAATGCTGGTCACCAGCATTTTCTCCTTTTCCCACAATGTTTTCAAAGGGTTTCTTTCTCAGGGTCATTGAAAGTTGGGATTTTGTGGCAAAGAGATAATCCTGGCAAAGAAATTGGTCAAGCCAGGAGTCAAACCAGTTACCCCATGTTATCAAGTCCTACACACTACCAAGAAAGTTATTAGGTTTTGGCTTCGAGTTTTGACAACTGTAGGTAAAAAGTTTTGAAAACATGATGGGGGAAAAAATGAAACTACTTTTCAGTATCATTATGGCCCGCAAAACGAATGTTTTCAGGGGTATACTGGAATCAGCCTGTCTCTCTATGTGTCTGTCGGTCCATGTATCCGTCCATCCGTCTGTATACAAAATACTAGTAATTTTGTGTTGCAAACACCTCCTACAGTTTTCCTTCAATTGAAACTTTACACATAAACTTATCATATATGGAAGATTTGCAAGACCCAGTTTTCAAGTGTCAACTCTTCCTGGTTGAGGAATTACCTGCCCTGTAAAGGCACTGGCGGGGGTATTAAGTCACATTCAGTGACAGCTCTAGTTTTCCCCTTTTCTTCACAAAGCTTTGTACTATTTCAAAGGCAGAAATTATCAACTGACCTAGATGAAATTCGCTGTTTGGATGATTGTAAAGTTTTATCTTGTCTTTTTCCACAATGTTTTCTTCCCTTTCCTAAAGGAATTTCAAATTTTCAGTCGCATTCATTTTGTCATCTGCAAATGCTTTCAATTTGGACCAGTCTATAATTTTGTCGTTTGGTAAAGATTTAAAAGAGTGATTTTTGCATTTTGCACAATGTTTGCAAGCTGTAGACTCTAGCCGTAAGGCCAGGGTTCTGGAAGCCATTTTATCACAATCACATGACTTCCCTTGTTTTTAGTGTTGTACATCCATTACTATTCTCTTATTATGTGTTACGTCATTTTGTGCATGTATCGTGATGAATATTCCAATAAGTTCACAAGATGTGATAAAAACAATCTGACTGTTGACTTTTGATTTTTTTCAGTTGCTAAACAGCAGCAGCAACAGAAACAACAGCAAAGATCAACGGAAAGTCCCCTGGGATCAAACAGGCCGTCTTCAGGTAAACTGATCCTTTCTTCACATTTTACTCAATGATAAATTTTAGACTCTTCCAAACTGACATTGTCTAGACCTTGGAAAACAAAGTAAGACATTTTACATTTGGACTAGACCACATTGAAAGCATTTACAGATAACAGAATTGATAGAGCTCAAGCTTTGATGTCTGTCTGTGACAGGGTAGAAGATATAGCCGGAAAAAGAGAAAATGCTTGTCACCAGCAATTTCTCCTTTACTTACAAACACATTTCAATCAGGAAAAAGGGTTAATTCAACAATTTCTTCATGATGCTATCATTATTATATTTTTTACCAAAAGACAGTCTTGTTGAATCTGTCCAAATTTAAAGTATTTGCACACTAAATGCTAATGGTAAATGAAATATTTGAATTGTTTTGCAAAGGACTAAAAGATAGTGGAAAAAGGAGAAAATGCTGTTATCAGTGTTTCCACCTCTTCTGCAGTGTTTATAAAGCCCTTTTCCCTCAGACTGTCAAAACCCTAGATTTTTTGGTAATGAAGTAACAGTAAAGGATAAATAGGTTTTGGGTTCACAAAGTCTTTTATTATGCTGCAAAAACATTTCTCGTGATCTGATTTGAAAATATGCGCCAAACATAATTATATATCATGTACACTGGCAAAACACACCTAAAAGCAGTTTCCCTTTCCAGAGCCCTGTAAACATGAATACACTTTCAATACAACATCCAAAATGGCGCCGTTGGTCTGTAGACATACATACATGAAAACATACTGAGTAGCCTGCACCATATTATAATTGCTTTCCTTTGATACTTGTCATTAAAACGGAAAGAACGGATTATTTTTTAGATTAAATGAATAGAGCTTTACAGGTAATTATCGTTTGTCATTCTAAAATAAATACACAGGAGATTAAAACGAGCCATGCCTTCGTCAGGTAAGCAAATTGTGAATTGTCCAAACTCATACATTGTGCATAATGTTAAAAAGATAACCAAATGGTCGTTTGAGGCAACTAATGGGCATTTACTTTTGCCAATAAATCATAAAAATGCATAGTTGCATACCTTCAAGTTGTTTAAATCCATATTAAGATAGAAATATCATGAACGTATATCACAGTTAAATCATCAAATTTATGCATCAAACTAAACGTTTTACCAAGATAGATGCCAGTTTCCAGTGACATTACTTTTCATTGAATCGGGGTATTCATAAGGGAAATTAGAGTTTGTCAATGTACTCAATTTTTTTCACTCAAAATCATAAAGCAGGAAAATTTCACTTAACACATGTTGGAATGGTTTACACTTTGCAGTATAAAAATTTCATTGTACGGTCAGGTGGCAGGGGACTTGGAAACTTGTTCATGGCTTTGGTGAATTATGTTGCCCCAAGCTGGAGCCGTGCTTTGGCTTAGGGTGACATGATTCATCACAGCCATGGATAAGTATCCAAGGCACCTGCTACCTGATCTTACAGCAAATACTAATCTTTATCATATACTTCCCCTTGTTATATATTATATACTGAAATCAGCCTGTCTGTCCATGTGTCCTGTCTGTTGGTTTGTCTGTCCGTGTGTCCGTCTGTGTACAAATAATTGCCTGTTGCTGTCAAAGTGCTGGTGGGGGTATTAACTCTTTACCACACAATCCCAAGTTTTAACGACCCTAACTAAAGACAGCATTTGAAAACGTGGGAAAAGGAGAAAATGCTGGTAACCAGCATTTTCTCCTTTTCCCACATTGTTTTCTACCCTGCCGCAAACAAATTTCAATTTTTGAGTTATTTTTATTTTGTCATCTGCAAGTGCTTTTAATTTGGACCAGTCTATGATTTTGTTGTTTGGTAAAGAATTAAGTCACATTCAGTGACAGCTCTAGTTTTCAATGTAATACAGCCATTACGAATTTTTTTGTCTGACACATGTGTGAAATAAGAAAATGGTGCTATATTTGTTAAACACTCTGTAATTATAGGCTTTATTTCTAAACATTGCTGACCTAGGTTCCTGACGGAAATTGATAGTCAAAATTCTCAATCATGATAAATTTGTTGATTTAATCACTTTTAGATTCAAAAGAAAATCAATACATGTAAGTTTCTGAAGAACTTTTTTTCTTTTGTATATTTACCTGTCAAAGAAGTGACTTCATGTAAATTTCATTACACATTAGACATGTATGCCTTTATCTTAACTCTTTACCACACGACAATACTTTAGATTTGTCCAAAACGAAAGCATTTGCAGACGACAAAATAAAAGTGACTGAAAATTTGAAATTTGTTTTATGAAGGGTAGAAAACATTGTGGGAAAAGGAGAAAATGCTGGTACCAGCATTTTCTCCTTTTCCCACAATGTTTTCTAAAGGCTTCTTTATCAGGGTTGTCAAAAGTAGGGATTGTGTGGTAATGTGTTAACACATTATGGGCTATAATTTTTGTTATACAGTTATATGATAAAAAGACATTTGTTGGCCTTTGAGGTAAAAAATTATTAAACTTGTCCACAAATGATATAATCAAGCTTGCCAAAGGCTCGCTTAATAACATTTATGTAGACTCATTTAACTCTTTATCAAACAACAAAACTTTAGACTGGTCCAAATTGAAAGCATTTGCAGACAACAAAATAAATGTGACTGAAAAATGGAAATTTGTTTTGGGAAGTGCAGAAAACATTGTGGGAAAAGGAGAAAATGCTGGTTACCAGCATTTTCTCCTTTTCCAACAATGTTTTCAGAATGCTTCTCTCTCAGGGTCGTTAAAAGTCTGGATTGTGTGGTAAAGAGTTAATAAAATTCTTATCTCCAGACCCAGCTCATGTCAGATCCTACATACCTGAGAGAGGCTACAACAGATAACATGTTCTAAATTTTATGTTCCAGGGAAGTTTAGAACATATTCTGTAAGCCTTTCTCTCTCAACAAGTTGCCTCTTAAATCCTGTTTACTCCGGTGATTCTTGAAAGCTCTTTGAGAAAACACATTTGAACCTTCTGGACAGATAAGTTACCGAAATATCGTAACTTACTTTAACCCATTACCACACGACAAAATTTCAGACTGGTTCAAACTGAAAGCATTTGCAGACGACAAAATCAAAGTGACTGAAAAATTGAAATTTGTTCTGGGAAGGGTAGAAAACACTGTGGGAAAAGGAGAAAATGCTGGTTACCAGCATTTTCTCCTTTTCCCACAGTGTTTTCAAAAGGCTTCTTTCTCAGGGCCGTCAAAAGTAGGGATTGTGTGGTAATGGGTTACTCCAGTGATTCTTGAAATCTCTTTGAGAAAACACATTTGAACCTTCTGGACAGATACGTTACCGAAATATCGTAACTTACTTTAAGCTACTGTATTACAGATCCCCATGTCCCCCAACTCAGTCCTGAGCAACACTTATATGCATTACAATATGGGTTCTCCCATTATAAAGGTAAATTACATGCATGTATGCACTGTTGTTGTATCATCATCCTGACTTTTAGTTTGGCTGTTTTTGAGGAAAATTCGGAGTTACTGTCATAGCCCTATGGTCTTGTGCATTTTGGTCTCTCAAAAATTTTGATGTTTTATGGTATTTCTGTCATTACTCCAGGTTTTTACTTCGAAATTCGACAAAGTTATTAGCCCTTTATTGTACCATGTGACTTTAAACAGCCCTGGGAAAGAAGCCTTTTGAAAACATTGTGGGAAAAAGAAAATGCTAATAACCAGCACTGTCACCATTGCAAATGAAGATCTCTATCCAATTGAGCAACCAACCTTAACAACATTACCAACAACCAACATTAACCCTTTCCCAAACAAGCCCTTGTTTTAAGGTGTCTGCAGTACAAGTCTTTTGAAAACACTGTGGGAAAAGGAGGAATTGCTCATGATTAGCAATATATCCTTTTCCACAGTGTTTTCTACCCATTTAGAGAACTTTCTGCCATTTTTATCAAATTTGAAAGTGTCGTCTGCAAAGTCTTTGAGTTTGGAAGAGTCTAAAATTTATCATTTGGGAAAGGGTTAACCCTTTCCCAAACAATCCCTGGTTTTTACGGGTCTGGAAAAGTAGCCTTTTGAAAACATTGTGGGAAAAGGAGAAAATGCTGGTAACCAGCATTTTCTCCTTTTCCCACAATGTTTTCTATCCTATCATAAACAAGAATCACCTTTTCAGCAAGAGTTGAATTGTCGTCTGCAAATGCTTTCATATTGGTCTAGTCCAAAAGTTTGTCATTTGGGAAAGGGTTAAAGGATTGTTGGTAGATAAGTCCCTTTTTACCGGAAATCTAAACTGTAGACTAGTCCAAATTCAGATTGTTTGTAGATGGCAATGAGTTAACTCATTACCACATGACAAAATTTTAGACATATCCAACTTGAAAGCATTTGCAGACGATAAATAAACATGACTGCAAAGTTGAAATTTGTTTTGGGAAAGATAGAAAACATTGTTGGAAAAGGAGAAAATGTTTTCAGCCTCCTTCGTAACCTTTTACCACACAACAAAATTTTTTACTTGTCTTTAATGAAAGCATTTAATGAAAGCATTTGTAGAGGAAGAACTAGACATGTTTCAAATATTGAAGTTTGTTACTAAAAGGGTAGGAAACATTTTGGGAAAAGGAGAAAATGCTGGTTACCAGCATTTTCTCCTTTTCCTACAATGTTTTCAAAAGGCTTCTCTGGCAGGGTCATTATAAGTCATGATTGTGTGGTAAAGTTTTAAACTATTAAATGTGTGATAAAGACTTCAACACTCATGCATGCATATTTGGTCATCTTTTAAAGTTTGGTTTTGTGATATATTTTAGTCTGAAATGATTTCTTGTTGTATTTTTGTGGATATTTTTGGTTTTTAGTTTGTATTGTATGTTTTAGTTGAATATTTTGAACGGATTTTGCAGAGCCTACATTGTACAAATTTTCTTGTTTTGCCATGAAATATTGTAGTTTAGTGTAGACATTTATTTTACATCGATTGAGAAACAAGTTCTAACAACTTATACTAATCTCTCTCGATTCTGCTTCCTGGGAACTACACTAGTACTTGCAGCGAATGTGTAGGCCAATGAAAAATCCCAAAGTTGGCACCTGATCCCGGGTATCGAACTCAGGACACAATATTTTCAGAAAATATTTTCATCAGCCATTAACAGCATTTTCTCCTTTTCCCACAATATTTTCAGAAGATATTTTCATCACATTAAAACTTGGGATTGCTCTCGTAGAGGGTTAAATAATGCATTTCTCCATAAATGAATTTTGCCAGTTTTATTTTCAAGGGAGCCAAATTCAACCTAGTGTAGGAAGATTTTGTGCATTCGAATAAATGTTTGTCAGTTTAAAATACCACAAAAACTAAAGAAAAAGACATTTTGAGAGAGAACATTGTCGGGAAACTATTCTGTTCAAGTTGCCACCACACACACATATTATACGGCCGAAGGATCATATCATGTTATGGCTCAGGTTGTCTGTCCATCTATTAGAAATTTCTTTTGCGGGCAACTTCTCCAACAGTTTTCATCGGAATAAGTTCAAACATACTACAATAAATCTCTATTATGTGTAGTTGTGCATGGGACTTTTATAATTTGGATACCTGTAGGCATTCTATATTTTAAGCCATTTTAAGCCATGTCACTGACAAGCTCCTTCAGGTATATGCACCGCCTAGTGAAGCTCTCGTAGTTATCTTTGACATACCAGAAGCGAAAAAAATTGAAATTGTCCACTACTTCATGGCTATATATGGTGTGTTAATGTTCCTGATGAAATGAGCCTTTGAAAACATTATTTATTAACTCATTACCTAACGACAAAATTTTATGTTTGTCCAAATAAAAAGCATTTGCAGAGGACAAAATAAAAGTGACTAAAAGTTTGAAATTTGTTTTGTGAAGGGTAGAAAACATGGTGAGAAATGGAGAAAATGCTGGTTACCAGCATTTTCTCTTTCCCACAATGTTTTCTGAAGGCTTCTTTCTCAGGGTCATCAAAGGTAGGGGTTGTGTGGGAATGGGTTAAGGAGAAAATGCTGGTAACAAGTTGTTCAAATTGAAAGCATTCTGCAGATGACAGTTTAAATGCTGCTCAAAGGTTGTAATCTAAAATGGTAAAAAATATTGTGGGAAAGGAGAAAGTGCTGGTAACCAGCATTTTCTCCTTTTTACTACCACTACCATAAAATGTTTTAAAAGGCTTTTTCCTCAGGGTCTTTAAAATGAAGACTTTTTGGTGGAGGATTAATTACATGCTGAAAACAGAAAAAAATAAAGTTCTTATCATCCAATTGACCTTTCTGCCAGTTTTAATTGATAGATGTTCCTATGTCTTGTCGGCCAATGAAAACGCAGCATTGGGCATCAATTAAACAAAAACGTCTGATACAATTTGTTATAGAAATGTGATAATTTGATGGTGTCTATTAATTATCAAAACAGCCAACACCATTTGAATTGATAAGACAGTTCGAGAAAAAAAGTTGTTGTAATTAACCTAGAGCGAAATACCAGCCAAAATAAAATCAAAATAAATGTTCTGTCGCTTTGTATTTGACGCCCTTTTCTGGTTAGCCTGTCAGGCTTGACAACTGATATACCGCATTACTAAGAAGAAGGTGCCAAACTCGCGTTTACAGAAAGGTCAATTGTATATATTTTTACTCTAGTATAAGTACATGTACATGTATTTATAATAGCCATTTGTTAACCCTTTACGCCATAAGGCATTTCTATGGTATCTCTAATTGACCCTGAATAACAGCAAGGATGAAGCCGTTTCTTATGTGTATATGACTGTATTATGACACCTTTTGATAGCACAGAAAACATTGTGGCAAAAGGTGAAATTGCTCGTCACGAGCAATTTTGCCTTTTGCCACGTTTTCCAAGGGCTCCAACAAGCACAATGCATAGAAATGAGTATCTATGGAGTAAAAGGTTAAGGGTCTAAGACGAAAAAAGGCGAAGATTGAGAGCACCAAATGAATAAATGGGATATTTTTGATGAACAAGACCAAATTATTTCAAGGTCATTTCTGTCTATAAAAATGGCACATTATTTTTTTGTTGTAGTATGATGTACAATGCTTGACTTGTGAAAACTTCTCTGTTCTGTGATAGACCAATGGAGGCCAATTCTTGATCTGCATTGTTCACAAATGTAAAATGGTTGTGGTAGTTCTTAAAAAGAAATAAAAATTGGGATTTATTTTCATCTTTGTGTTTTGTAGATACGATGAAATGACTGAAGAAAGTTGATTCAGAATTGACCGTGGTTGAAGAAAAGTGTCCGCCTACCAACGTTCTCCTGCTTTCACAATCAGTACATAGTATTGTCACTTTTTGACCACCATTATAAAAAGATGAAACAGGAGAGCGGAAGTTCATAAAGACAGTTGTACGAAGCGACAATTGCTAAAAAAATAGTGACAATCTATCCAATGGGGTATTCGATTAAAAGTTGTGCTATTTAATCTTTTACAATTCCTAGTTAATAAGGTCCACAGTTAACCCTTTACCACACAATCCTGACATTTAACGACCCAGAGGAAGAAGGCTTTTGAAAACATTTTAGGAAAAGGAGAAAATGCTGGTAACCAGCATTTTCTCCTTTTTCCAAAATGTTTCCTACCCTTTTAATAACAAACTTCATTATTTGAAACATGTCTAGTTTTTCCTTTACAAAATGCTTTCATTAAATGCTTTCATTAAAGACAAGAAAAAAATTTTGTTGTGTGGTAAAGGGTTATGAAGGAGGCTGAAAACATTATAGGAAAAGGAGAAAATGCTGGTAACCAGTATTTTTGTCCATTTCCCAAAGTGTTGTCAACCCTCTCAGGGACAGATATTATCACATTAGGGACAATTCATTTGTTGTTTTGTAAATTTACTTTAATTTTGGACAAGTTTGAAAAATTGTAGTTTGGTTAACAATTTACCAAACAACAAAATTTTTGACTTGTCCAAATCGAAGGAAATTTCCAGACAACAAATTAAACATGACTCAAAAGTTGAAACTTGACTTTAGAAGAATAGAAAACATTGTGGGAAAAGGAGAAAATGCTGGTAACCAGCATTTTCTCTTTTTCCTATAATATTTTCAAAAGGCTTCTATTTCAGGGTCGTAAAAACTAGGGATTGTTTGGTAAAGGGTTAAGGGTTCAAAGAAATATACTGGAACTCCCCCAGGAGTCTCCTTAGGCAAGGGACTTCAGAACCCCATTTCAGTAATGGTTAAACCCAATAAACGCATGGATAACTGAGCTGTTGTGGTGATATGATACGCCATTTTTGTAAGTCTCTGTGACTCTTTCCCTACAAACAAATAAATCTTATTTTTTCATTGGCTAACTCTTTACCCAGCAACAAAATTTTAGACTTGTCTGAATTCAAAGCATTTGCAGATGACAAATCAAAGGTGGTTTAAATAGTAAAACTTGCCTGTGATTCGGCAGAAAACATAGTTGGAAAAGGAGAAAATGCTGGTAACCAGTATTTTCTTTTTTTCACACAAGGTTTTCATAAGGTTTCTTTCTCAGGGTTGTATCAACCTTGGAAAAGAAACCTTTTGAAAACATTACGGGAAAAGGAGAAAATGCTGGCAACCACGAAGTGCTCAGAGTGAACAATTGTGATAGTGCTGCGTATTCTCCTTTTTCCTCAATGTTTTCAACACTTCCCAAAGCTAATACGAATGTTTCAGTCACCTTTGTTTTGTTGTCTGCAGTTGCTTTCAAGTTGGACCAGTCTAAAATTTTATCGTCTGGTAAAGAGTTAAACCCAATGAACACAATGGATAACTGAGCTGTTGTGGTGGTATGACAAACAATTTTTGTAAGTCACCATAACTCTTTCGCTACAAACATATAAATCTTACTTCTTCTTTGGCTAACTCTTTACCCAACAACAAAATTTTAGACTTGTCTGAATTCAAAGTATTTGCAGATGGCAAATCAAAGGTGGTTGAAATAGTAAAACTTGCCTATGATTCAGCAGAAAATACTGTTGAAAAAGGAGAAAATGCTGGTAACCAGCATTTTCTCCCTTTCCAACAAGGTTTTCATATGGCTTCTTTCTTAGGGGTGTTTCAACTTTGGATTGTGTGGTAATGGACTAAATAAACAATTCCATTGAAAGATGAAGTAATAGTTCATCCAAGATGTAGAATGTAGAATAAAAGAAATGGACTATGTAGACCATAGATCAGACTGCATGCTCTGTGCAGTCTGATCTTGATCTAAATTGTTCACAAAAGTTTATTGTGCTGTCAGTGGTAAGTAAAGAATTAAACATCAGTCAACCAATCAACACATTCATTGTGATTGCTAATACTGTTTCCCCAATGGAGTTATGTTAAAAGTTGTGTTAATTGATTTATCAGGCACACATTTGATTAGTTACCGATTTATAAAAACATAATATATAATTATGCTCAAAACTGAATAACAATATAATTATTAAAATAAATGCATGTGTAGTTTAATAGATTAAATCAAATTTTATATGGATTGGCATGAGAAATAACGTTCAAACAGATGATGATTATGGTATTCAATGTGATTAATTCATTTGGTGTAATGTCATATGCATACAAAAATATGATTCTATCAGGAAAGCACTTTATATGCACAGAAAAAAGAGAAACTGCTCATAGCAAGTGAATTCTCTTTATGTAATGCTGTTCACATAGGCTATCCCATTACCACACAATCTTGATTTCTAATAACCATTAAAAAAGAAGGCTTTTGAAAATAGTGCAGGTAATGGAGAAAATGCATGTAAACAGCATTTTTGATCCCTGTAAATAACTTTTCACCAGACAACTAAATTTTAGATTTGTTGAAAGCACCTGCAGTTTAGATCAGAGATCAGACTGCACATTTTGTGCAGTCTGATCTTGATCTACACTGTCCACAAAAGCTTCTGGTTGCTTCTATGGTATGAAAAGAGTTAAAATGAATTCAGGTTTGATACATAAATACAAGTAAAAACGGTGTGGCAAAAACAAAAAATTGCTTGTTAGAGGCAGTTGTTCCTTTTCACAAATATTCCTAAACTTACACAGTTGAAATGTGAACAATTTGTCAGCAGGTAACAAGTTTATACCACATATACAATCACATGGATGAAATGTTGACATCTTGGTTTGACTGTTCTGTTATATTTTTAGTAAATATTTTCATGAAAAGGTAATTGCTTGTTATTGTTGTTCTATTGGGTAGGGGAATATTTCTTGCAGTTTGATTATAAAGTTAGCGGTTTTTGAAACTTTAGTATATCAGAGCTCTGTGTGTAGGTAGGTGCCAGAACTTAGCAGCCGTGCCTTTTTTCAGTGAAGATATAAAAAAAGATAAAGTCAGCAAGGGTTAAAGCTCTGACGACCCTGAGAAAGAAGCCTTAGGAAAACATTGTGGGAAAAGAAGAAAATGCTGGTAACGAGCATTTTCTCCTTTTCCCACAATGTTTTCTACCCTTTCCAAATCAAATTTAGATGTTTCATTCTCATTTGTCATATGCAAATGCTTTTAATTGGACTTGTCAAAAATTTTGTCGTTTGTTAGAGAGTTGACGCATTACCACAAAATCCCTACTTTAGACGACCGTGAGAAAGAAGAAGCCTTAAGAAAACATTGTGGGAAAAGGAGAAAATGCTGGTAACCAGCATTGTCTTCTTTTCCCAAAAAATGTCTTCTACCCTTCAAATTTTCAGTCACGTTAAATGCAAATGCTTTCAATTTGGACAAGCCTAAAACATTGTTGTTTGGTAATGAGTTAAATGTCCTAGTTCCCATTCAACAGTGCCACTATGGGTATATCAGGTTTTATTTAGAATCATCCAAAGTGCTACAAGCCGTACTTCCCTGTATATGGCACAATTTTCTTCCCAAGCCACAGGCTGTTTCCCACCAAACTGAAGTCTTTAAGAACAAACAAAGAAACAAATGAACAAAATGCATAGCAGAAATACAGGGACCAGTCAGGATTCGAAACTAGAACTCTGACAAAAGGCCGACATCATAACCACTGAGCTAAAGAGAATTTTCCATGAATGAATGGATGAATGAATGGCGTTTTAAGGCCCGTCGGCAACTTAGGTCATATTGGGCACACTTACTTAGTAAACAATAATGTCAGGTAAAAATAACATACATGTGCAACAACATAAGACAAACATGATAAATGAGGAAGGGACGAAACACAAAATGATGCCCCTTTTGTCGCCTTTTACCACATGCATGCTGTCACTTTTGTTCCGCCAGATGAAATGGCAGATGTGACGATCGCGGGACTGCAGTGTTTTATTGTTATACCCCCAATTAAACCACACAGGGTCCCACAGGCCAATTGAAGAATTTTCCATAATACTGTAAAGTGTTCAGTATTGTATTGAAACTGGAATGAAGCCGTGCACGGAAGAGTGGTCCCCGAAAAGACACCCCTTCTTTAACTCATTATTACCCAAACGTTTTTGGATAACAAATGGAATAAGTGCTTCAATGGCCTATTCTGGACGAGCCTCCATCTTTCAAACAAAGTCCGTAACGAAAAAACAAATGAACAAATGCATAGTGGAAAAACAGGGACCAAGAAAAATTCTAACCTAGTATGCCAGGACAAGAGGCCGACACCATAACCACCGAGCAGTTCTCCCTAATGGAGTTGTTTTGTACTGTATTTAACCCTTTACCAAATAATCCCTGGTTTTCTCGACTCTGGGACGGAAGGCCTTTGAAAACATTGTTGAAAAAGGAGAAAATGCTGGTCACCAGCATTTTCTGCTTTTTCAACAATGTTTTCTACCCAATCAAGGACAAAAATCATCATTTGCGTTTTATTAACATTGCTGGCGTCAGAAACTTTCAGTTTGGTCCAGTCCCAAATTTTGTTGTGTGGTAAAGGGTTAAACAAACCAAAATAAAGCCATGCATGAAGGAGTGGTGTTCGATAACAATATTCAAAACAATGAGAGGTGAGAGGAATGATGGGAGTGAACCTACCCTTGTGTTCCAACCTTTTTTTTTTTGCCAGCATTTTATAGGAGAAAAATTTAGACTGGTCCAAACTGAAAGCATTTGTAGACGACAAAATAAAGGTGACTCAAAAATTGAAATTTCTCCTGGGAAGGGTAGAAAACACTGGGGGAAAAGGAGAAAATGCTGGTTACCAGCATTTTCTCCTTTTCCCACAGTGTTTTCAAAAGTCTTCTTCTCAGGGGCATCAAAAGTAGGGATTGTGTGGTAATGGGTTAAAAGGCACTGGCTGAATTTCCACATAAACTTCCAAACAGTGTTCAGCAAATAAAATGGATTAAATCATGTCTCAATTCTTACCATCAATCCTTTACCCTTTACCAGACAACAGCATTTTAGCCTTGTCCAAATTGAAAGCATTTGCTAGAAAGTTGCATTTTTTCTTTAATAGGGTAGAAAACATTGTGGGAAAAGGAGAAAATGCTGGTAACCAGCATTTTCTCCTTTACCCACAATGTTTTAAAAAGGCTTCATTTCTCATTCATTAAAAGTCAAATCATGTGGTGAAGCATAAACCCTCATCCAGCCAAATAACTTGAAACTTTCAACTCGACAATAAAATCAAAGTTTTGCTATTTCAATGGTATTTTTTGTAGAAAGACATCCTATCAGACAGAGTAGATCAAAGATCAGACTGTATATTCTGTGCAGTCTGGTCTTGATCTGCAATGTCCGCTAAAGGCCAGTGAGTCGCGATTAGGGTTTACAGGTAAATATAAATCTGCAAGAACAGAACGACACACACAAAGATTGTTTCAGCTGATTTTATTAATTTTCAGAATGATTATACATAATCAAGAAAAAATAAAATCCTCTTGCCTTCAGGTCACTCTCTTCTGCATAACAAAATTTCAGACTGGTTCAAATTGAAAGCAAATGAATACGAGAAATTCAATATCAATCATACCAGGGATTTGACTTTGAAAAGACAAGAATAGTTTGTGGAACAAAAATAAAACGCTGTTGCCAGCATTTTCTACTTTTCCCACAATGTTTGCAAAAACCATCTTCCTAAGGTTTGTTACAATTGACGTAATTTTGTAAATGATCAACTCTTTACCTGACGACAAAATTTTGGGCAGGTCCAAATTGAAAGCATTTTGCAGACGACAAAATAAATGTGACTCAAATACTGAAGTTTGACTTGGGAAGGGTAGAAAACATTGTGGGAAAAGGAGAAAATGCTGGTTACCAGCATTTTCTCCTTTTCCCACGATGTTTTCAGAAGGCTTCCTTCTCAGGTCATTAAAACTCACGATTGTGTGGTAAAGGGTTAAACTTTTTATTTCGGCAAACTGATTTAGATGTGTTTGCCCCCTTTACTCCCACTCTGATCTCTGCCTGTCCTCCCGAAATAAAGGGAATTGAGCGTGGATCAACGGGTGGTTAAAAAACACTTACGCAAGTGTACAATGTCCATGCTCTGAGAAAAGTGGGCTTAGTGCATTTCCATGCAGCACGATACCCAAGCCAGTCATCTAGTATTACAGATCAACAAAATCTGTTTTGTATGACAACCTAGTGATTCATGAAGTAGACTGGTTCTTTAACATGCAGAAATTTTATCAATAGCAAAAAGTCTTGACCCAGGTTGGCCTGTGCACAAAGCCCTCTTTTAACCCTTTACCACACAGTGACGACTTCTAACACCCTGTGGACCTTTTCCATCAAAATTTTCAACCCTATCAAAGCAAAATTGCACTATCTGAGCCACTTTGAAATTGTCATCAGCAAATGCTTTAAATTTGGATAGGTCTAAGATTCTGCTGTGTGACAATGGGTTAACAGAGCATAACTTTTATAACTAGAGGCCCTGAAGGGCCTGTAATCGCTCTACTAGCATTGATTTTGCATTTATCCTAGCATACATTATGAATTCATGATGCAAAAAGAAAAAAAGATTAAAACAAGAAATGCTGACTTCATAGTATAAACAAGAAATAAAAATTTTCAACTTGAAATGGCTACTTTTCCCATCCTATTTGTTAGGGTTTTTTTTCAAAATCAAAAGGGTTATAGCCATTGATGAGATAAACTGTGCAAGTTTCACAAAAATCTGTTGAGAAATGCAGACTGTATCATATAAACAAGAAATAAATATTTTCAACTTGAAATGGCTACATTTCCCCATACCATTTGTTGGACTTTTCTCAAAATCAATAGGGTTGAGCTATTGGTAAGATAAACAAACTGCAAGTTTCATGGAAATCTGACCACAAATTTAGGCTTTATCATGTAGAAGAAGACTAACAGACGGACAGACAACCAAACCACGCCATGACATAAGGTCTGCTGGTTTTCAGCCAGTAGAGCTACAAAATAAAGACTATTGGGTACATGTATTGGCCTTTTCTCATTTCTACACTCTATTTTCAAAAGGTTCATTGTTAGATTTGTTTAACTCATTCCCAGACAATAAACTTTAGACTGGTCCAAATTGAAAGTACTTGCAGATGAAAAAAAAAACCAAAAAAAACAAGAGGACCATGATGGTCCTATATCGCTCACCTGAGTACCAAGCTGTAAAATCAAACTTGTGACCCCTGGCCAGGGCCAGTTTTGACCCCAGGGGCATCCTAAGAAAAAACTTGGTAGAGGTCCACTATGAGATGCTACTTACAAAATATCAAAGCTCTACACCTTCTAGTTTCAGAGAAGTAGAATTTTAAAGTTTTCCTTCTTTGTTCCTATGTTTCGAACTTGTGACTCTGGGGCAGGGCAAATTTTTACCCCAGGAGCAAAGTATGAAGAAACTTTGTAGAAGTCCACTTAGAGATCTATGCTACATACCAAATATCAAAGTTCTACCCCTTCTAGTTTCAGTGAATAAGAAATTTAAAGTTTTCCTTCTTTGTTCCTATATTTCAAACTTGTGACCCCCAGGACGGGACCAGTTTTGACCCAAGGGGCATCATATGAACAATCTTGGTAAAGGTTTACTAAGAGATGCTACATACCAAATATCAAAGCTTTGCACCACCTAGTTTCAGACAAGCACAATTTTAAAGGATTCCTCCTTTATTTCTATGTTTCAAACTTGTGACCCCCGGGGCGGGGCCAGTTTTGACCCAAAGGACATCATATGAACAATCATGGTAGAGGTGCACTAGGAGATGCTAAATACCAAATATCAAAGGTCTGCACCACCTAGTTCCAGACAAGAACTTTAAAGTTTTCTTTGTTCTTATGATTCAAACTTGTGACCCCCGAGGCAGGGCGAGTTTTAACCCCAGGGGCATCATATGAACAATCTTCGCAGAGGTCCACTAGGAGATGCTACATACCAAATATCAAAGCTCTGCACCACCTAGTTTCAGACAAGAACAATTTCAAAGTTTTCCTTCTTTGTTCCTATGTTTCAAACTTGTGACCCCCAGGGCGGAGCCAATTTTGACCCCTGGGACATCATATGAACAATCTTGGTAGAGGTCAACTAGCAGATGCTACATACCAGATATCAAAGCTCTGCACCGTCTAGTTTCAGAGGAGAAGAATTTTAAAGTTTTCCTTCTTTGTTCCTAACTTTCAAACTTGTGAACCCCTGGGTGGGGCCAGTTTTGACCCAAGGGGCATCATATGAACAATCATGGAAGAGGTCCACTAGGAGATGCTACAATATCAAAGCTCTGTGCCTTCTAGTTTCAGAGAATCTTTTTTTTAAGTTTTCCTTCTTTGTTCCTATGTTTCAAACTTGTGACCCCCGGGGATGGGCCAGTTTTGACCCCAGGGGCATCATATGAACAACCTTGGTAGAAGGCCACTAGGAGATGCTACATACCAAATATCAAAGCTCTGCTCCTTCTAGTTTCAGAGAAGAAGAATGTTAAGGTTTTCCTTCTTTGTTCCTATAATACAAATTTGTGACCCCCCCTGGGCGGGGCCAGTTTTGACCCCATGGGGCATCATATGAACAATCTTAGTATAGAGGTCCACTAGGAGATGCTACATACCAAATATCAAAGCTCTGCACCTTCTAGTTTCAAAGAATAAGATTTTTGAAGTTTTCCTTCTTTGTTCCTAAGTTTCAAACTTGTGACCCCCAGGGCGGGGCCAGTTTTGACCCCAGGGGCATCATATGAACAATCTTGGTAGAAGTCCACTAGGAAATGCTTCATACCAAATATCAAAGCTTGCATCACCTAGTTTCAGAGAAGAAGAATTTTGAATTTTTCCTTTTTTTGTTCCTATGTTTCAAACTTGTCACCCCCGGGGTGGGGCCAGTTTTGACCACCAGGGGCATCATATGAACAATTTTGGCAGAGGTCTACTAGGAGATGCTACATACCAAATATTAAAGCTCTACGCCTTCTAGTTTCAGAGAAGATTTTCAAAGATTTTGCTATTTCTTTCCTTTTGGTTGCCATGGCAACCAGAATTATGGCTGGAATTCAATCTCTGGAACAGCTTTGGTAGAGCTTTACCCAAGGAACATCCCTGCCAAGTTTTATCAAGATTGACCCAGTGGTTTAGGAGGAGAAGATGTTTAAAGAAATTGTGGACAATGCACGACGCACATTGGGCAATCACAAAAGCTCACCATGAGCACTTCGTGGTCAGGTGAGCTAAAAACTGAAATTTATTTGCAGCAGGATAGAAAACATTGTGGAAAAATGTTACCAGCATTTTCTCCCTTACCCACAATGTTTTCAATTCTATTTACAGGTCGTGAAAACCAGGGATTGATTGGTAAAGGTTTAAACACGAGACCTCTCTTGTTAAGATTTTAGTGTAACATTTCCCTTAGAACAAAGTACTTTAACAAAATGCGTATCTCAACTAAGCGACTAGCATAATATGTTGACATGGTTTTGCTACAGAATTGAGTTGTGAAATCAGATTGACGTTTATGACATTTCAAAATACTTTATACGTGAATATGTAAGCGTGACAAAAGAATTGTGAATTATAGATTAAGGACAATTTGCATATAGAAATTTTTTAATACAAGACAGTCGTTGATTTGTCAGTATACTTGTCAGCTTTAAATTATGCAATTACAAAAGTATGTGAGATTTTCAAATTCGCAATAATGCAAAAATTTCCATGTAGTAAAAATTTCCACTTACACAGTATGATGCTTAAACCTCTTCCACAATTTCCGAGTTTCAACAATCTTGCGGCATTATCTCCATTTCCCACAATGTTTTCTATCCTTCCAAAAAGAAATTTGAATTCTTGAGTTACACTCAGTTTTTTGTCTGTAAATGCTTTCAATTTGGACAAGTCTAAAATTTCATTGTTTGGAAAAGAGTTAAGCACTAGCCCTGGAGGCCAAGACAAATGTAAGTAGAACCAAAGGAACATGCGAATAAGTGAGCTGCTACCATGACTGAAATAATGATAAAAGCAGCATTTTAGCCGTAGAATCAACCTCAGCTTATATCTGTGCATAATATCTATATACCATACTCTTAATAATGTATTGGTTTAATTCATTACCAAATGACATATTTTAGGCTTGTCAAAATCGAAAGCTTTTGCAGAAGACAAAATAAAGGTGACTAAAAATATGATATTTGTCTTGTGAAGGGTAGAAAACATTGTGGGAAAAGGAGAAAATGCTGGTTACCAGCATTTTCTCCTTTTCCAACAATGTATTCTAAAGGCTTATTTCTCAGGGTTGTCAAAAGTAGGGATTGTGTGGTAATGATTTAACTCAATTGAAATTCATAAGCTAAAGGGGAGGTAAAAAACATGGGCCATAATGCTACCAGTTGACGGTTACCTACAGTGAATAAGCAACATTACTGTCAGTCAACTTTACACTTCAGCTGCCAATTCATTTTCATTTGAAATATTGTATGTTTACCATATCTTAAACTGTCAGCTGGCTGCCAGTTCGACTTGAATAGTTATGCTATAACAGCGTTATTGTCAACATTTTTTGTCAACCGTTGACAAACTTCACACTTCAGCTGGCAATTTATTTTTTGTCATGATGTATTATCTGAACCAAATTGTCAACTGTCAGCTGGCTGCCAATTCAAATTGAATATGCTATAACAGCGAATTGTCAATTGTGTACCATCAGCATACTTCACACTTCAGCTGCCAATTCATTTTCTTTTGAAAAATATCCTATTAGAAACAAATTTTCAACTGGCAGCTGACTGTCTATTTCAACTGAATATACTATGACAGCCACTTGTCAACCATAAGCCAATTCCACACTTTCAGCTGCCGATTCAACTTTAATAAAATGTCATATTTGAACCGCATGGTCAACTGTCGGCTGGCTGCCAATTCGAAATAAATATGCTACAAAAGTGAACTGTCAATTGCCAACCCTCAGCTAAATTCACACTTCGGATGCCATTTCTTTTTCAATCTAGAACCATAGGATCACTGAAACAATAACTTTCAAGAGTCAGCCGGGTGCAAATCTGATTTGCATGTGCTTAAATAGTAAAAAAAAAGTGCAAATAGAAAACTGTTGGCTGCCACTTTGGAAGAAGACAAAAAAGGAGACTGACCAGATCAACAACTGAAATGTCATCCAAAAAGGCATTGACAAAATTATTGACACAACCAATGGTCTGCTTAAATCAGATATTTGTACACAAAACTTTGATGTCCATGGGTACAATGTCAATGGAAAAAATGAAACACAAGGAACATACAAGAAAGAAAAAAGACAAATTTCACCACTGACAAATTAAAATAAAACTTCGGATCAAGAAAATATAGACAGAGAGCCTAGCCCTATAACTATACTTAGTTCAGATTTTAATTAAAACAAGAACAAATTCAAGAGAAATGAAATCTTGAAAGAAGGAAATGACAATCAAGGTGAAAAATCCAGCAAAAGTGTAGTATAGGAAGACACAAAAGCTGTTCACTTCCAAGAAACATCTGAGCAATTGGAAAAAATAAAACTGATATTTCAATTGAAGGTACATGGACTGGTATTTTTGCCAGAAAATCTATGGAAAAGTTCCCAGGATATGTTTTGGTACTCAAGAGCAACAGGATAAAAGCCACAGGAAGTAGAAAAACCAAGGCACCATTTTTCAGTGGAAGAGCTAGATGTAGAGGACCTTCATGTTCTGGTCAGTTTAACCCTTTCCCAAACGACAAACTTTTGGACTAGACCAAATTGAAAGCATTTGCAGACGACAATTCAACTCTTGCTGAAAAGATTATTTCTGTCTATGATAGGGTAGAAAACATTGTGGGAAAAGGAGAACATGCTGGTTACCAGCATGTTCTCCTTTTCCCACAACGTTTTCAAAAGGCTACCATTCCCGACCCGTAAAATCCAGGGATTGTTTGGGAAAGGGTTAACTTCAAAATTGAGCATGAATCTTTTGCGGGAAATGAAGGAGAGGTTTTCTGTATAGTTGAGGGCAGTATTGTTTATTTCCCAGACAAGATATGCAAACCCCAAGTGAAAGGCTATGAACAGGTGTAGGTTTCAGTAGCAGCAGTGTGACACTAGAATAAGAATTACATGTACGTGAGTACCAGCTACAGAGGGCGAGTATATGAACCTGCCCACAGCTACATTACTTTACTTCTATATTCTATGTTGTAGTAATTTATAGAATGTCACATAACAAAATTATGTAAATAAATTTCGCATTACATATGTTTATTTGACATGGTGTCAGAGTGACTGATCAATCATGACACAATGATCAGAGATAGGCTAGTTTTTGGAACTAATTCAAACAAGATTTGTGAGAAGCTCATTAACACTTGTAAGAAATTGACACTCACCAGGCCATTCAAATTGCACAAAGTCAGAAATACATACAGGAACAAATGAGGGAAATGTCCAAAGATGACGATGTCCAGATGGATCACCTACACAATGATATCATAGAAGAACTGAAACTTATGAAAGAAGTGTTTGAGAATGAAGAAGGAGAGTTACTTCAGAATGAAGCTGGAGCTGTCACTGAATGTGACTCTATATCCCTGCCAGCGCTCTAACAGTATTTTGAACACAGACGGACACACAGACAGACACATGGATGGAAAATACACAGACAGACTCACAGACAGAAGGACACATGGACAGACAGGCTGATTCCAGTATACCCCTGAAAACATTCGTTTTGAAGCAGTATAAAAAAGGGCTATATACAGGAAATTTCAGTGGATCCTTTTACTACTTACAAGTACAAACAAATTTATGAGATATGCAAGCTCTCTGCACAAAAGAATGCTACAGGTTCTGCAATGAGAGGAATCCAAATAAAAATAATGCCTTATCTTAACTCTATTGTAGTTCAACCAAATGCAAATATTCTGGCTGTTTGGGTTGCAGACATGATAACAACGGAAAAGGCAATGCCATGGTTAGCATTTTTCATGGTATCTTTAAAATGATCTGTTGAAATGGGTGGAAGAAGGATGCATGTCTGAAAAATTCAAATGGACTTAAGCTGGGTTTTATTCCAGAGCTAACAATAAACATTTAGTTTAACCCTTTACAATACAATGACAACTTTTGATGACCCTGGTAAAGAAGCCTTTTGAAAGTTTTCTATCCTATCACTATACAACTGCTTGGTTTGAGCCACATTGAAACTATTGTCTGCAAATGCTTTCAATTTGGACAGGGCTAAAATTTTGTTGTCTGGTAAAGGGTTAAAGAGTGTTAAAGAATACCTGGTTCACTGCTACAGAGTTGTCCAGAGGCAAAAGAAACAGAACTTTTACAGAATTTCTCATGGTTGCACTTTAATTCTGCACATATGATTAAAGATTTCTCTCAGTGTAATATACTATATATAATATAATATATAATATCTATATTTTACATAAAATAGCAAATGTGTACAGAAAGTTCAGTAATTCTACCATGCTATATATTGCATGATTACAAAACTAGTTATTTGCAGTATGCAGACATGATTTTCAAGCTCATGTGTAGAGTCTTTGGATCAAAATTTGAATGTAAAGACGTGTCTGAATCCTGTACTATTCTTGACAAAAAGGTTAAGATATATGACGGCAATATGGACGCAGATCTTCTGTTATCACAGGAGATGCAAAATGAGTCGGACAAACTCCTACTACTTGAAGGTAAAACCAATACAGAATATAAAGAATAAAGGAATTCTCTATTTTCCCGCATTTTTGATGCTATGGTAAGGGATAGTAGCTCTGTGGGCAAAGAACTGATTGAGCTTTACTGTCCTGAAATGCTGACTATTCTGTGGGATGAATTTTTACCTTTGATTCCACTTTGGAGTTGGATGATGTTGCAACCACTGAGGTATTCAGGAGAACAGGTTACACTTATAACAAGAGATACAAATGCACCAGTGGAAGAGTGGTTTAAAGCTTTTCAACATGATGTTATGATGAAGAAAAGCCACGAAAAGCCTTCAAAATTCATAACTGAATTGAGAAAAACGCTTAAAGGTTGTCATCAAGGAACTGCTTTCCCAGACATATGGCAAAAGACTACAAAGAAAAAGACAAGGAAATAGAGCTAACGACCACACAAAAAACTGAAGAAGAGGGCCATGATGGTGCTGAAGTCGTTCACCTGAGTCATTTAACTCATTACCACACGAGAAAACTTTGGAATGGTCCAAATTGAGAGCATTTACAGACGACAAAATAAAGGTGACTGAAAATTAGAAATTTGTTCTGGGAAGGGTAGAAAACACTGTGGGAAAAGGAGAAAATGCTGGTTACCAGCATTTTCTCCTTTTCCCACAGTGTTTTCAAAAGGCTTCTTTCTCAGGGGCGTCAAAAGTAGGGATTGAGTGGTAATGGGTTAACTAATCATGGCTCATTTTCAATTTTTTTCTCGAATTATGACCACATTCTACCAAGCTATCATAATTTTGGGACTGATAATTTGGCCTCTAGCTTGTATACAAGCTTAATCTAGAATTTCTCTTCATGGCATACTTTTTAGCCAATCATAGCCCATTTTCCCATTGTAAATATTATCAAAACAAAGAGTTTGACATTTCATGAGTAATGGACAAAGAATGTGGCCTCTAGAGTATCCACAAGGCTTTTCCAAGATTTTACATGGCGACCTACTTTCTTAACCAATGTAACCCACTTTTAATATCATCATATTGATAATCAAGACAAAAACTCTAATTTTCATATGTATTGGACAGAAAATGATAACTCTAGAGCTTCACAGGCTATTTCAATGATTTGACCTGGTAAACTAGTTTTTGACCCAATGTGACCCATTTTTAAATTCATTTAAGATATCATTGTAATAATTATTCTGACAAAATTTCAAATGTATTCGATTGAAAATGTGGCATCTAGAGGGTACACATTTTTAGATTTGACCCAGTGACCTAGTTTTGACCTGACATAACCATTTGCATAATCATCCCAGAAATCATCAGAACAAACATTCTGATCAAGATTCAAGAGTATTGAAATATAAATGTGGCCTGTAGTGTGTACACAAGGTTTTTCTAAAATGTGACCTGGTGACATAGTTTTTGAACCAAAATGACTCTTTTTCAAACTAGTTCAAGTATCATCAAGATAAACATTTTGACAAACTTTAAAGAGTTTTGAGCTGAAAATTTGGTCTTGAGAGCATACAAGATTTTTCTAAGATTTGACCTTGTGACCTAGTTTTTGACCTGACATGACCCGTTTTCAAACTTGTCTGAGATGTTATCACAACAAATATTCTGACCATGTTTCATGAGTATCAGACTAAAAATATGGCCTCACAGGGTAAAAGTTGACGACACAAAACTGATGTGCATGGTGCAAGACAGATAACAGACACAGCATGATCACAAAAGCTCACCCTGAGCACTTTGTGCTCAGGTGAGTTAAAAATGGAAAAGAAAAAGACCGAAAAAGCATGCAGTGTATCATACACTACCAAAACAAAAGGATGAAAAAGTTGATCTTCCCCAAGTTCCATTATGGGGTGGATCAGTAGAGGGTTTTAATCTGATTGACACAAGCACAAGTGACGACTGCCTGACTATCCTGTACCTAGAATATGTAGAGGACACAAAGATGCAGGATAGTTTTGTTAAAGGAGTATATAGTACACTGCTGGATTACTTCAAACTAATGATGACAGGAAGTTTCTTCAAACTAATGAAGACAAGTATGCTGGTAACAATACATGGGGACAGTCCTAACCCAACTGACAGATACTTACGGGGACAAGTTTGATCGATTCAATGTGAATTGGCAGCAAGGTGACACTTGACAGAAGACAATTCTGTTCAAATATGATACTTTTT
Source organism: Tridacna crocea (assembly GCA_943736015.1). Classification (NCBI taxonomy): domain Eukaryota; kingdom Metazoa; phylum Mollusca; class Bivalvia; order Cardiida; family Cardiidae; genus Tridacna; species Tridacna crocea. The sequence continues at coordinate 52,637,852 of OX031063.1, forward strand.
GTTAAAAAAAACAAACTGCCAGCTGAAATGTGAAGTTGGCTGATGGTTGACAGTTGATAATTTGCTGTTTTTGGATATTCAGTTCCAATTAGCAGCCAGCTGACAGTTGACAGTTGACAATTCTGTTCAGACACAATAATTATCTTTTTTTAAAACAACATTGCAGCTAACTATGAAGTTGGCTGAAAGTTAACAGATGACAATTCATTCTTATAGCGTATTCAAATTGAATTTACAGCCAAGTAGCAGTTGACAATTCAAATGAAGTGTATCAAAATTCAAAGTGGCAGCTGGATGAAAAATTTGAATATGCAGCCACATGTTAGCTGACAGCTGTTTGCAGCTATCTATACCATTGTCCTTAACCCATTACCGCACAATCCCTACTTTTGATGCCCCTGAGAAAGTAGCCTTTAGAAAACATTGTGGGAAAAGGAGAAAATGCTGGTAACCAGCATTTTCTCCTTTTCCCACAATGTTTTCTACCCTTCACAAAACAAATTTCAAATTTTCAGTCACTTTTATTTTGTCGTCTGCAAATACTTTCAATTTGGACAAGTCTAAAATATTGTCGTTTGGTAATGAGTTAACCCGTACAAAACAATCCCGGATGTTTATGACTGAGAAATAAGCTTTGTGAAAACACTGTAGGAAAAGAAGAAAATGCTACAAACCAGCATTTTCTCCTTCTCCTACAATATTTTCTACCCTTCCCAAAACAAATTTCTATTTTTTTAGTCACATTTACAATGTTGTCTGCAAATGCTTTCAGTTTGTACAAGTCTAAAATTTTGCCATTTGGTGAAAACTTAATGCCCCTTCTGTGTACAGTTTTGATAGCATTCTGAGACATGAATAGTGGTTTGTAACAAATAAAATTTTATACTTCTTTTCAAAAGACTTATTTTCCATGCAGCTTTATGTAGACAATTTCCATTCCTTCAAATGTTTTCCAAAAACTATTTTCCAGTTACTTCACTGTCTAAAAGAATGCAATGTGGTAAAAGGTTAACCCTTAACCTGCTGAGGGAGTTAACCCTTTACCAGAGGACAAAATTTAAGCCTTGTCCAAATTGAAAGCATTTGCAGACGACAATTTCAATGTGGCTCAAACAGTGCAATAATTTTTTAATGGAGTAGAAAACATTTTGGGAAAAGGAGAAAATGCTGGTTACCAGCATTTTCTCCTTTTCCCAAAATGTTTTCAAAAGGCTTCTTTTCAAGGGTAGTTAAAAGTCGTCATTGTGTAGTAAAGGGTTAAATCAAACTTTCAAGCAGATAGTATAAACCAAAACAATGCTGTTTAAAACTTAACTTTTGGAGGAGAATATCTCTTTACCAGAGTGTGAAGATTCAAGATCAGACTGTAAGGAATGTTCAGTCTGATCTTGACCTACACTGTCTGTAAAAGGTCAGTGAGTTGAGCTAAGCAGCCCAAGGGTAAGAATTAAAAGTGGGTGTATTACACAGTAAACACAAACTGTGGGAGTTGCCTTGAATAACTCTTTACCACACAAGAAAATTTTAGACCAGTCCAAATTGAAAGCAGTTGCAGTGGACAAAATAAATGTGACCAAAAAAAATGAAATTTGTTTTAAGAAGGAAGAAAACATTATGGAAAAAGGAGAAAATGCTGGTTACCAGCGTTTTCTTCTTGTCCCTCTTTGTTTTTAAAAGGCTTCTTTCACAGGGGTGTAAAAGTCGGGATTGTGTGGCAAAGGGTTAACTCTTAACCACACAATCCCGACTTTTAACGACCCTGAGAAAGACCCTTTTTGAAAAATTTGAGGGAAAAGTAGAAAATAGGGGTAACCAGCATTTTCTCCTTTACCCACCATGTTTTCAAAAGGTTTCTATTCCTGACCCGTAAAAACCAGGGATTGTCTGGGAAAGGGTTAAAAAAGCTTCTTCCTTACAGTCTAACAAAATAGACAATTGCATTTGGGAAAGTAGAAAACATGGTCCCATTGGTGGGAAAAGGAGAAAATACCCGCATTTTTTCACAGTGTTTTCAGATGGTTTCTTTGTACTGGATGTTAAACCTCATAATCTTGACATAAAGATTCAAATACAACCATTTCAAAAAAGGAAAAAAATCATTAAATCTTCAACATTCTAACAAGAAAATGTGAATCTAGAAACAATTCATCCCATAAAGATTAAATGAAATAGATAGTTTCAGAAGGTAATGTCAAGCTGCTTTTCTCTGAATATCTCTGAATATCTGATTAGAACTGCACTCAACTAAGTTTTAGTTGCTCATGAGACAGTGTAGATCAAGATCAGACTGCACAGAACATGCAGTTCAATCTTAAATCTACACATGTCCACTACTTTGTGTGGTAAAAAGTTAACTCATTAGAGAACAACAAACCGAGTAGTCCAAATTGAAAGCATTTGCAAGTGACAAATTAACATATCTTCAGTAAGGCAGAAAACATTGTGAGAAAGGGAGAAAATATTGGGTAACAGCATTTCTTCTTTTCCACAATATTTTTATAAGCCCTCATCTTAAGGGTCATTAAAACTTGGGATTGCGTGATAACGAGTTAAAATAAATTAGCTAACGTTTAAAGACATTATGGCCAGAATATCTAAAATAATGTCGGAACATATTTTTTGTAGTCTAATCTTGATTATGAATGCTTCTCAGTATTACTGAATGCTGCCCTCACCCTTGAATAAACAATGCTTTAGACTAGAAAAAATTAGGGGAATATCCAGCAAATTTATCAGTTTCCCACAATGTTTTCTCCACTTTGATGCTTTCAATTTGGACAGATCTAAAATTTACATTTACTATGACAGAAATACATAAATGATAAAATAAGGGAAGGCTGGAGGAGAGTATAAGTATATGGAATGATAAATGTTTGCATCACAAACAAATAAATTACATCGTCATTTCCCTCTTTCAAACAACAAAAAGGAAACAAAACATGTGGCAGTCTACTTTCTGATCATCCTTGTAACAAATTGATGACATGGCATCAAAAGGAAAAATTACCAAAAAAAGCAAATTATCCGTTTGTTACAATATTTCAAAAGTGGTCTGAAATACCCTTTACCAAATAACCCAATCTTTAATGATCCCAAGGAAAACACCTTTTTGAAAACTCTGTGAGAAAAAAAAAAACAGCATTTCCTCCTTTCCCCGCAATGCTTTTTAACCTTTCAGAGACAAGAATCGTCAGTTAAACCACTGATGATTTGCCTTCTGCTAGCACATTCAATTCTAAACAATTCTAAAATGTTGTTGTCTGGTATAGAATTAAATGGGTAAACATCACAGGAAAATGAAAACTTGCTGGTCACCCACATTTTCTCCTTTTCCTACAATGTTTTAAAAAGCCACCATCCTATAGGCAGTTTAACCTTCACCACACAATCCCAACTTAACAACCCTGAGGAAGAGGCTTTTGAAAACTTTGTGGGAAAAAAAGAAAATGCTGGTAATCAGCATTTTCTCCTTTCCCCACAAAGTTTTCTACTCTATCAAAGAAAAGCTGCATTATTTGAGCCACTGTGAAATTATTGCCTATGTAATGCAGAGAAATGACCCCCATTACAAAATGACCCATGGTAATTTCTCTACCTAGAGGAATGACCCATGGGTCATTTCTCTACGTCGAGAGATGACCCATGGGTCATTTCTCTACGTCGAGAAATGACCCATGGGTCATTCCTCTATGTCGAGAAATGACCCATGGGTCATTTTGTAATGGGGGTCATTTCTCTGCATTACACCTACAAATGTTTTCAATTTGGATAGGTCTGAAATTCTGCAGTGTGGTAAAAGGTTAAGTACAGGATCATTTGGTAAAGTTTGACATCACCTTATCTGTCTTCATATTTAAATACTGTTACATCATTTTATCTTTCATTACATTTAAATTCTATCCATAACAAATTTATTGCATCCCTAAAACAAATCTTTTGAACTATTTTCCTTTGATCTTTTTCACTAAAGCATCGTTTTCTTTCTTCATTTGTTGATAATCAGCTGTAATTTTTTCTAAGTTGGCTAAAACTTTCTTGCTACTCTCTGTTTCAATCTGCAATGAGGAGATGTGAGTACAATGTTAACTTTTTTGATAACAAATGTTACAAATTTGTATATTTACCACACAATGATGACTTTTGATAACCCTCAGAAAGAAGACTTCTGAAAACATGGTTGGAAAGGGAGAAAATGCTGGTAACCAGCATTTTCTCCTTTTACCACCATGTTTTCTATCATTCCTTTCACCACAATGTTTTCTATCCTATCAATAAGAATTTCCACCATTTTTGCCACACTGAAATTGTCATCTGGAAATGCTCTCAATTTGGATAAGGCTTAAATTTTATTGTGTATTGCTATCACCCTTGTGGATTATTTATTGCGCCGCGTAACTCACAACTCTGGTTTATTGATCGATATACCACGATAGAAAAAAGATTATTTCTTAATTCTAACATGACACATGAATTTTGCTCTATGAACACAGTGCAACGAAAGCCTGGTAAAATCTTTGTTATTCTATGTAGAGTGACGTCATTCTGTACAAAATGTAACTGAGTAATTCAATGGAACATAATCTTCATCCACGTTTTCACTCTAGGTATGAAGCTGTTTTTCTTACATTAGGAGTTTGTCATGTTAGAATTGAAATTATTTTCTTTCTATCTTCATGATGCAAGTTATGAGGCACAATGAATAAACCACTCAGACTGTCGCCCTCATGGATTATTCATTGTGCCTCATAACTCACAACGTTGTTTATTGAACGGTAAACCACGATAGAAAGAAGATTATTTCGATTCTAACATGGTCAATTCTCAGTGAAAGGAAAACAAGTTTAGACTTAGAGTAAAAACGCGGATGAAGATAATGTTCCATTGAATAACTCACTCATTGAATGATGTCACTCGATATAGAATGACCTCACTCTAAATGGATTGTCGCAGATTTTACCACGTTTTCCTTGCACTGTGTTTATAGAGCCAAAGTCGCATATCATGTTAGAATAAACGATAAACCACGATAGAAAGAAGATTCTTTAAGTAAGCAATACTTGGAAATTTCAGAAAGGTAAGTACGATTTTATAGTACATGTACATACCTGGTCCTCTAGTTCCCGAATTTCTCTCATTATTCCTCCAGTTTCTTCTACAGTTTTAATCAGCAACTCACAGCTCTGTGTAAACCAAAGTGAACAAAAGAGTCTAGATACTTATAGAACTTGATATGCTTGTGCAATGCACTGTTCTTACCTCTTGTATTGGCCTTTCAAACAAGATTAGGACAAGGTGATACTTTGATGAAGTTTGATCTTGTTCTATTCTTTTTACTAACCCATAATTGCTCTATCATGAATATATTGATTTTAAATCCATGATTGTTTCTTACAAAAAGATAAGATCTGTTAATCATTATATTCAGTGTAGCAGGATGACTGAAAAATTATATTTTGTTTTAACCTTTTATCAAACAAAACCTGGTTTTTATGGCCCAGAGATAGAAGCCTTTGGAATACATTTTTGAAAAAGGAGAAAATGCTGGTAACCAGCATTTTTTCCTTTTCCCCCATCATTTAACCTTTCCCAAACAATCCCTGGTTTTTATGACCCTGAGATAGAAGCCTTTTGAAAACATTGTGGGAAAAGGAGAAAATGCTGGTAACCAGCATTATCTCCTTTTCCCACAATGTTTTCTATCCTGCTGGAAACAAATTTCAGTTTTTGAATTACATTTATTTTGTCTTCTGCAAGTGCTTTAAATTCAAAACCAGTCTAGAATTTTATCGTTTGGCAAAAACTTAAGCAATACTTTATTTGTTCCCTTCAAATATTTTCACATTGGAAGATTCTACCATTTTGTCGACTTTTACAGATTTGTATGAAAGAATGTATGAAAGAATCAAATATTCACCTCATGCAGTGCTGCTAGATATCTGTACGCTTTCTTCACGGCCTCATCTTTTTTGGCATCCTGCACAATAGATTTGATGATCAGTACCTTCTCAGGTGTTCATATACAGAAATATTGTGTCTATTTTTAGAAATTTTATAAGTAAAGAAATGTCGTATTTTAAGCTTGGGGAATTATTTCCCCGTCAAAGTGAATATTTTCCTTCTAGTTTTAAAAGTGGCAAAATAATCAGAGGAAATATAATATATAATTTATTTCATCAGCTTGTGGTTAATATGGGGAAATATTGGCCTCAAAAGGACAAGGTCTGCTATGCAAATACATTTACACTCCAAAAAAATACAAATATTTATCACTGTTAACTCCAACATTTTTTTGCAAAAAAGTGCAAACGTAGGTCTTCTAAATCTCACACCTGTAGGACAAAGGAAATTCAAAACCAAATTCAGGAAAAATCTTGTACAATAAGAAACTTACTCTGAAGATGAGTTCATCTGTCACAGTAAATTGTCTGTCAAGTTTGCCAGAAACTTGGTTTATCTCTTTCTGAACACTCCGTGTATCAACGAGCACCTACAAAAAAAAAATAAATGATACAATTTGAAAACAAATGGACCTCTCTTTTTAAAAGAATTTTAATTGTAATGTTCATACATATGGTGCATAGCTTATTATACATGTATTCATGTGATACAGTTACTACAGAACCACTCACAACAAAATGGGGGTACAGTCAAAAATTGTTTCATTAATATTCAAATACTTGTCATTGTGTAATGAAATTTTGCCTATTTGTCAAAAATGTTGAATAAAACACTTTTCATTTCATAAAATGTTGAATAAAATGTTGAATAAAACACTTTTCATTTCATAAAATGTTTTTTCCTTCACAAAGACAAATCTAATCACTTAACCCATTACCACACAATCCCTACTTTTGATGCCCCTAAGAAAGAAGCCTTTAGAAAACACTGTGGAAAAAGGAGAAAATGCTGGTAACCAGCATTTTCTTCTTTTCCCACAATGTTTTCTACCCTTAACAATACAAATTTCATATTTTCTGTCACTTTTATTTTGTCGTCTGCAAATGCTTTCGATTTGGACAAGCCTAGAATATTGCCATTTGGTAATAAGTTAAGCTAAATTTTATATCTCATCTGGAAACCCTAAGAACAAATACGAAATCTGACTTGGGAAAGTATTAAACTTTAACCCTTTACAAAACAATCCCTGGTTTTGGCTTTTACGGCCCTGGAGTAGACGGCTTTTGAAAACAGTATGGGAAAAGGAGAAAATACTGGTAACCAGCATTTTCTCCTTGTCCCACATTGTTTTTTTACCCTGCTGCAAACAAATTTCAATTTTTGAGTTACATTTATTGTCTGCATGTGCTTTCAATCTGGATCAGTCTAAAATTTTCTTGTTTGGTAAAGGGTTACAAAAGTACATGAGCTTCAGAAAGAGTACAGATTTATAAATCAAAGTTACATAAAAATGCTTCACACTATCAACGTACAGTTTTAGTTACATACCTTGTCAATTTCTTTTTTTTGTTTTTTGATATTGGAGACAATTTCCATAATACGTTTTGTATAAGCTGATCTGTTTACATCTTTGGTCATTCTCTCGTATTCTGATTGCTGAAAGGCAATGAATCAAGAACTTATAATTCCATGTCAATTAAATGCCAGAGGTAAGATCTAAGTGCTTGTTGTACACATATTTCCTATTTCACTGATCAATGTTTTCCCAACTCCATGTCCATTAACCCATTACCACACAATCCCTACTTTTGACGAACCTGAGACAGAAGCCTTTAGAAAACATTGTGGGAAAAGGAGAAAATGCTGATAACCAGCATTTTCTCCTTTTCCTAGAATGTTTTCTACCCCTCACAAAACAAATTTCAAATTTTCAGCCACTCTTATTTTGTCGTCTGCAAATGCTTTCCATTTGGACAAGTCTAAAACACTGTCATTTGGTAAAGAGTTAAATACCAGTGGTAAGAATTAAATGTATGTTTCTGATTTTTCTTATCACTTAAAATTCCCAGAAAGTTCATATGAAAATGGATGAAAAAGATAAATGTAAAGGTAATATCTGGTATGTGCAGATGCTTTTCTTTTCTACAGAAACTCAATGTCAGCTGACGTTTGGGAAAAAGCAAATCAATGTTTCATAGTAGTTATTCTTTATCGTCCATGATCCCTTTTTATGCAGTATCTCAAAGTTTCATGATAGTTATTCTTTATTACTAATGATTTCTTTTTACACAATCTCTTCCCAATGATTTTTTTACTTTATCTTGCATCAGACCATTTTGACAAAAGCTTGTAATTTAAAGAAAAAATGCTCTTAATAATCAACTTTTCTTTTTACCACAGTGTTTTCCTATGAAAACATGTTTCTAGCCTTTTATCCAAAGAAAAATATTTAGAGTTGTCCATAAAAGTGTCCATAGGCAACAAAATAGTTGTGACTCAAAAACAGAATTCACCACTGGAGGGGTAAAAAAACCATACGAGGGAAAAGGAGGAAATGCTGCTTACCAGCATTTTCTCTTTTTTCCTCATTGTTTTCAAAAGCCTTATTCATTGGAATAGTTAAAGTTCAGGATTGTGTGGTAAATGGGTAAGCGTACTTTACATTCATTAGTCCTTTTTCACAATAATTTTCTCAGTGTCATGTGCAACAAATTTGTATCAGGATTTACATGCTTGATTGTATTGGACTTTAATGTCTTTTCAATAGCTTAGGTCATATCTTGATGTATCAGTGTGTGTGATTCCTGGCTTTCTCACACCACTACTGACCAAAACTTTCCTTCTATGTCTCTGCTTTTCTCACCTGCATCAGATGTGGGAGGCCAAAAATCAATGGAAAATTGTTTTTTGCATCAACCAGGTTTCAAACCCACAACCATTAGGTCGAAAGTAAGATATGCTGACCATTAAGCTTACCACCCAGGCAGTATCAGGAGCCTATGAGTTATTTTCTACTTGCTTATATATATGGCATTAACTCTTTACCCCATAAGGCACTTCTTTGGTATCTCTTATTGACCCAAAATAACAGCAAGGATGAAGCCGTTTCTTGTGTGTATATGACACCTTTTGACAGTATAGAAAACATTGTGACAAAAGGTGAAATTGCTCATGACAAGCAATTTCACCTTTTGCCACAATGTTTTCCAAAGACTCCCACAAGCAATGCATTGAAATGAGTATCTATGGAGTAAAGGGTTAAATAAGAAGTTTACCAGTTGTTTTAATAAATCCTCCTTTGTTCTGGCTTCATCAGCAACTTCCTTCATGGTGGTTCTAAATTGTTTGATTTCTTCCAGCTTCTTCTGGGCTTCAGACTGGAATAGTACAGTTTGGAAAAGTATGGTGTATGATTTTGTATTTTATCAAATGACCGAATACAATGTTGAATTACTGCAAATGATCTCCAACTGATAAAACTTCAATAACTCTTTACCAGGCAATTCCATGTTTTAACAAACCTGAGGAAGTAAGCTTTTGAAAACATTGTGGGAAAAGAAGAAAATGCTGGTAACCAGCATTTTCTTCTTTTTCCACAATTTTTCCTACCCTTTTTCTGAAACAAATCTCATCATTTTAGCAATATTCAATTTGTCCTTTACAAATTCTTTTAATTTTAGACAAGTACAAAATTTTGTTGTGTGGAAAAGGATTGATGTCAAGTACTGAAGTCTTGAAGCACTAGAGTGTAGAGCAAATATACATAATTATTTCATGCTTTCCGGTAGGATATCGAGAATTGGCAGTGAAAATATTTTTCGGTCTTACACTGGTACCACCAGTGAAAATACCAATTTTCACATTCTTGTTGCCTCGGTTAATTGCACGTGCCTGACAACCAGATGGGAAATATGACGTCATATACCTTACATTTCACGCGCTTGACGTAACGTTGCTATGCGGGAGGGGTACGCCACTGGGAATACGGAAAAAAGAACTGTACTGAATTTTGATAAAGCTCCTCCCAGAAAGGGTTAAAAGCATAAAATAAATAGAATATTTGTTTTTTTTTCGGTGAAAGATCGAAATTTATTTCATCTCGTGAACACCATCGGTAATTATTTCACTCGTGGTGGTGCCACTCGTGACAATATTACCGATGGTGTCCACTCGATGAAATAAATTTCGATGTTACACCGAAAAAAACAAATATCCTCTATTTATTGTACTGCAAAGAAATTTCTTGTGATCTGATTGCTTAACATATATCATGTACCCTGGCAAAACAACACATAAAGCCAGTTTCCCTTTTGAGTGTCCCACAAAAATCACTATACTTGCAAGTTGCAACACAACATCCAAAATGGCAGTGTCGATTGATCACTTTGCACAAAACTGCATGTTTCAGTGATGTCAGTTTCCAGTGACGTTATTAAATTTGGGCACTCAGGAGGAAATTTCTTTTTCGTCAGCAAACTCGATTCGTGAGATTATAAAACAGGGAAATTTTGCTTAGTGTGCTTTGAAAGGGTAAAACTTTACAGTAAAATAAATTTGTTGTACGGTCAGGTGGCAGGGGACTTGGAAACTTGTTCACTGCTGTGGTGAATCATGTCACCCCGAGCCGAAGGCGAGGTGGCGACATAATTCACCACAGCCGTGAACAAGTTTCCAAGTCCCCTGCCACCAGACCATACAACTAATAATGTATAAGATACTTGTGTTTTAAAAATCAAAGGTGTGGACTTTAATTATCTCCTAAAACATTGCTTTTCAAGTTAAACTACTTTTTAGGCTTGTCGCTTTGAAAACATTGTGGGAAAAGGAAAGAAAGCTGGTACCCAGCATTTTGTCCTTTTCCCACAATGTTTTCTACCCTTCCTTAATCAAATTTTGATTTTTCAGTCACATTTATTTTGTTGTCTGCAACTGCTTTCATTTTGGACCACTCTATAAATTTATTGTTTGGTAAAGAGTTAATATTGTAACAAACATAGTGAATATACCTCCATCTTAGAAGTCAAATCTTTCAAGGTTCTAAATTCATCAATTAAAGGTGCTCTATGTTTCTCCCATTGGTTTGCTAATGTCAACAACCTCTGTGCACTGCCATCTACCACAGACTGAAATAGCCAATAAAAGTCAACCAATATTAACCCTTTACTCCACAGTTACTCATTTCTATGCATTGCTTGTAGGAGCCTTTGGAAAACATTGTGACAAAAGGTGAAATTGCTTGTGACGAGCAATTTCACCTTTTGTCACAATGTTTTCTATGCTTTCAAAATGTATCATATACACATAAGAAACGGCTTCATCCTTGCTGTTATTTTGGGTCAATTAGAGATATCATAGAAATGTCTTATAGTGTAAAGGGTTAAGTATTTAACATTTACCACACAACAAAATTCTAGACTTGTCCAAATTAAAATAACATTGCAGACAACAAAATATATGGAACTCGAAAATTGAAATTTGTTTTGGGAAGGGTAGAAAACAGTGTGGGAAAAGTAGAAAATGCTGGTTAGCAGCATTTCCTTCTTTTCCCACAATGTTTTTAAAAGGCGTCTTTCTCAGGGTTGTGAAAACCTGGGATTGTTTGGGAAAGGGTTAACATTTACCAAAGAACCCCTTGTTTTAATCACAAGTGAGTAGAAGGCTTTTGATTACATTAGGCAAAAAGGAAAAATGCGATGCTTGTAAATGGCATTTCTTCTACCCTATTAACTCATTACCAAGCGACAAAATTTTAGACTGGTTGAAATTGAAAGCATTTGCAGATGACAAAAAAAAGGTGACTGAAAAATTGAAATTTTTTTCTGGGAATGGTAGAAAACACTGTGGGAAAAGGAGAAAATGCTGGTTACCAGCATTTTCTTCTTTTCCTACAGTGTTTTCAAAAGGCTTTTTTCTTAAGGGCATCAAAAGTAGGGATTGTGTGGTAATGGGTTAAAGACAACCATCATTTGCGCCACTAACAATTTTTTCTACTCTTTGGAAGAGATATCTTGTCCTTTCAGCCACAAAGTAGTACTATCTGCAAATGATTTCAATATTTTTTTTTCCACAGATAGGAGGTCAACAGCCCAACTCCAAAAGCAGTTTTGCTTAACCCTTTACCACACAATCCCGACTTTTAACACCCCTGTGAAAGAAGCCTTTTGAACCCATTGTGGGAAAAGGAGAAAGTGCTGGTAACCAGCATTTTCACCTTTTCCCACAATGTTTTCTACCCATCCCAAAACAAATTTCAATTTTTGAGCCAAATTTATCGTGTCATCTGCAAATGCTTTCAACTTCGATGAGTCTACAATTAAGTTGTTTGGTAAACAGTTGATCTTTCACAATACTAAACATTCCAAACTACTAATACGACACAAAAGAGAAACATTTTGAGGAAAGCAAAATTCTTTCGTCTCACCTGTAATTTTTTTATATTATTTTCAGCATCAGGTAACAAATCAAGGGTTCTCTTTTTCACTTTAAAGGAGTCCTCTTTCTCTGTGTTTCCTCGACTCTGATTGGTTATTTCTTCTTCCATCTGCTGTATACTGGCCTTGAACTTTTTCATTTCAATGTCAAGGTTTTCTAGTCTAGAGGTCAAACTGTTTAGTTCATCTTTCAGACCGGATACTTCTTCTTCCCTCTGCTTTTGTAACTCCTTAAAAAATAAAATTTGGAGCGCTTGATAAAAGAGTATAAAGAAACAAAAGCTTTCCGGGAAAGAATATGTATTTCTAAGGCAACATAAATATGTTAAGTGGAATTTACTATTTACCATATTTTTGCTTTAATATTGGGTTCACACATGGCCTGTTTGCTGTGGAGACCTCGTAACTACAGCTTGAATCAGGCTGCAGTTGCAATGTTTTTGCGGTGAATCCAAGGTACGCTTAATAATATGTCTTACTCATTTACGCTAATATTGCCCACTTTCTTATGCGTACTTTCACTTTTTTCCACTATCTTCTGTGTTACATAACATTTATGACATTAAGTTTGTTTATATCAATTCATTTTATTATGTACTCCTGAAGAAGGCAAATGCCGAATCGTCATACAGTACATAAACATTAAAATTTTAATAAGTGTTGTTGTAGTTATTTGTCCCTTTAATGCAAAATAGAAAATTGCAAGAAAAGTATCTATCAGGACAAAAATACAACACCAGGCCTTAATGTTGCATATTCATGATTAAAGATACTCCTTATTTTTCAATATTGTTTTTTATTTTCAAATAAATATGGTAAATGGAATCTACTATTTTGTGGTGCAAGAACTGATTTGAACAAACTGATAACATGCATCTAGCTACACTGATAAAGATGTCACAGGAATCGATTAAAATGCTTTTTGTACGCTGAATTTTTGAGGGACTGTACCTTTTCATAACAGACATTTTGTCCCAAAAGTTTTTCTGCTGGTTTTAGCGATATTTTTGGGTAGTAAAATGATTTTTCTCCTTATTTGATCCCCCAAATTTATACTGTTGTAATAAACTTTATTGAAGTTAGTGACCGGTGAGTTGTGCAAGAGAATGCATACCCAAACCGTAGATATTATGAATAAATGGGCCATGCTCATAGGGTATTAAATCTTTACCAGACGACAAACTTTTAGCCTTGTCGAAATTCAAAGCATTTGCAAACAACAATTTCAGTGTGGCTCAAATGGTGTAATTTTGTTTTTATAACCATTACCACATAATCCCTAATTTTGACGCCCCTGAGAAAGAAGCCTTTTGAAAACACTGTAGGAAAAAGAGAAAATGCTGGTAACCAGCATTTTCTCCTTTTCCCACAGTGTTTTCTACCCTTCCCAGATCAATTTTCAATTTTCTAGTCACCTTTATTTTGTCGTCTGCAAATGCTTTCATTTTGAACTAGTCTAAAATTTTGTCGTGTGGTAAAGAGTTAATGCATCTCCTTGACCCATGGTACAAAGCCAACCATACATATACTTATATACTGTCCACTTTTTAAAAAAAAAAAAACTTGATCATGAGGTAGGCTGGTCCTTAGACATGCAAAAAATTGAACAAAAGTGAAAAGTTTTGGCCAAGGCTGACCTGGGTCAATTATAAACTAGAGCTGTCACTGCATGTGACTTAATATCCCTGCCAGTGCTGTGATTTTATACACAGATGGACACACAGATGGACACACAGACATGTGGACAGACAGGCTGATTCCAGTATATTCCCGAAAACATTTGTTTTGCGGGGTTATAATGATATTCCAGTGTTTGTGACATACAGATTTCAGTGTCTTTCACCCAAGATAAAGTCAATACATTCAGCGTTTTTTTCATTGGTTATAATGCTATCATCCTATGAATGCTAGATGGGAATTGCTTGTAACAAAGAATAGAAGAACTGAATAGCTCCTTTTCCCTTAATGTTTTCAGGAGCTGTAGCATTAAAAATACAAATGGTATCGCAACAGGTGAAAACAAAATAAAGTACCTCTTCACTCTGTACAGCTGGTCCCTCCATAACTTCTGATTTCACTTTTTCTTCATCCTGAACAATTAGAGGATTTGATGAATAGATCATATGATAGTAAATTAACAAATAAATTACTCTGTGTGTAGTTTGAATGTCTGGCTGACCAGATAAAAAATATACATATCATGCTATAGTTTTCAACTCTTTAACACAAAATCTCAATCTTAATGACCCTGCAGAAAAAAGCTTTTGAAAACATTGATGGAAAAAGGAGAAATGTTGGTTACCAGCAGGCTTTTCTATGGTATCTCTAATTAACCCTTAATAACAGCAAGGATGAAGCTGTGTCTTATGTGTATATGACACCTTTTGATAGCATAGAAAACATTGTAGCAAAAGGTCAAATTGCTCGTCACGAGCAATTTCACCTTCTGCCACAACGTTTTCCAAAGGCTCCTACAAGCAATGCGTAGAAATGAGTATCTATGGAGTAAAGGATTAAACAAATGCTTTCAATTTGGCTCACTCCAAAATTTTGTTGTTAGGTAAAGAGTTAATCATACCCCATTGAGGTTATGATTAAAAGCTTTGTGAAGTCATTGTTAGTTAGCCACTGTCAGCATCATGTCAATTCGATGGAAAACTATCAGCAAATGAATATCAATTGCTATAAGTAACAGTCTGATCTAAATCTACAATGACCAAAAAGCAACTTCAGAAAGTCTCATCATCATACAAGACAACAAGAAAACATTTTTTTTGAAAAGAACTCCAAGATCAATTATCAGCCTATTGGACTGGGGCTCTATCAACCATTTTTATATATATGTGACCCATTATGCAAAAAGGGGAATTATGTACATCAATTAGATGAAAACAGATCAACCATACTGCAGGTCAGTTTAAGTTGATAATTCAAAAATGACTGTATAACAAGGTACAATGACAACTTTTCATACAGAAAATGTCATTAAAGTGAAAAGTGTCAACCCTGGTCAACCTGAGCAATTTGCACAGTCTGACCATGGTTGACACTTTTTGCAGTTCCCAGAAGGTCCCTTTTTGCATAATTGGTCAGATATGGGCCATGAACTAGCGAAATGGGCTTCCATGCATCACCATGTTGCATTTTAACCCATTACCACACAATCCCTACTTTTGACACCCCTCAGAAAGAAGCCTTTTGAAAACACTGTAGGAAACGGAGAAAATGCTGGTAACCAGCATTTTCTCCTTTTTCCACAATGTTTTCTACCCTTCCCAGAACAAATTTCAATTTTTCAGTCACCTTTATTTTGTCGTCTGCAAATGCTTTCAATTTGGACCAGTCTGAAATTTTCTCGTGTCGTAAAGAGTTAACATACTGGTACAAGTAATATCCACAATTATGGATACATTCAATCCATTTTGTTCACCAACTTAGTAAATGATGAAATAGACTGGTTCATTGATATGCAGATATTAACAAGGAGCAAAAACGTTCAAAACAGGTCAGTCATCATCTCCCACTAGGTGACATTCTACAAATATACATCTATGTAATTTGGCCATTCTGGGAACAGAACAGGACTAATTTCTACGCGACAACTTACTTTGAACTCAATAAAAGCTACCTGATGTAATTCATTCAGCTATGATCAGCAGTTTAGAGAAATCTAGAGCCAAAACAGGCCTGATTTCTCTTCAAACGTATTGATAAAAGCCATTTTTTCCATTGCTACTTTACAGGGCGTATTACTACAATCCCCCCAAAAATGGGTTGAATCTTCGAAGAACATATGACATACGCAGACAACACCAGGTCAGTCTGTGGGGACTGAGTAGGCTGATTCAAAACTTTGCTGACCTTCATCAAAATACTTTGCAGATATATCAAACCCTGAGAACATTGCTCATAAGGTAGTAGCATACCTTGGCAAACAACAATTTCTCTGTGTGAGTGAATCTAGATCCCTTGGTCTTTGTCCCAGTTGCACCACGACCGCTGATTGAGGAAATGACTTGCTGAAGGTCACCAAACATCCCAGTTCCTGCACGGGCACCACTCCTTTGTTTATCCTGCCGTAACTGGTCACTGATCTTTTTCTGTATTCTCGCTCTCTTTCGTGCTCTATATTCCTGGTAATATATTTCACCTTTTACCAAACAATCAGATGTTTTCAATGATTATAGGCAAAATAAGGTTTTTTTGAAACATTGTGAGAGAAGGACAAAATCTCGGTTCTTTGCATTTTCTTCTTTTCTCACAATGTTTTCTTCTCCTTTAACTCTTTATCATTCAATCCCGACTTTTAACAACCCTGAGAAAGAGGCCTTTTGGAAACATTGTGTGAAAAGGAGAAAATGCTGGTAACCAGCATTTTCTTCTTTTCCCACAGTGTTTTCTACCCTTCCCAAAAGAAATTACAATTTTTGATCCACACTTGCTTTGTCATCTGTAACTGCTTTCAATTTGGGCAAGTCTACAAATTTGATGTTTGGTAAAGAGTTAAAAACCAATTTCATTTCTTTGCTGTAATGTTTCTTTTGTGATAAGCAATTGCTTTCAATATGGAAAAGTCTAAAAATCAGACATTAAGAAAAGAGTAAACAAATTATTGTACCTCCTGCAGCAGATGTTTGGTTCATCTTGCTATAAATTATTTTTGAAAATAATGTGGCAAAAAGAAAGTGTTCATGATGTGTGCTCCTTCAATCTATCTCTCAATGTAAAAGAAAAAAAAAATACTGGAGCGGCATTCTGGGAAAAGCGGGTTTAATTCTTTACCACACAATCCCCACTTTTAACAAATCTGAGAAAGAAACCCTTTGAAAACATTGTGGAAAAGGAGAAAATGCTGGTTTTCTATCCTTCCCAAAACAAATTTCAATTTTTGAGCCACATTTATTGTGTCTTCTGCAAATGCTTTCAATTTGGACAAGTCTAAAATTTTGTTTTTTGGTAATGACTTAACCCTTTACCCCATAAGGCATTTCTATGGTATCTCTAATTGACCCTAAATAACAGCAGGGATGAAGCCATTTCTTATGTGTATATGACACCTTTTGATAGCATAGAAAACATTGTGACAAAAGGTGAAATTGCTCGTCACGAGCAATTTCACCTTTTGCCACAATGTTTTCCAAAGGCTCCTACAAGCAATGCGTAGAAATGAGTATCTATGGAGTAAAAGGTGAAAACATCTTTGTGATGTACAACACCAAACAAGTTATCTCATAATTATGGACCCACAATCCATTTCTTTAAACTCATTCAGTAGAATGGTCCTTTGTCATGAATAAAACAGACCTATGGCACAAATTTCCTGCGTTGGTCGGCCTATGATGAGTGTGCAGGCTCACCTAAGTCAATATCTTTTTTCTGATTCTAATCTACTCCCTTTTGACAAGACATAACTCGTGTAATTCTGTTTATAAATAGTTCAACTTTTGAAAGTCGTTTTATCCAATGATCCTTTCAGTTAGAGCAATCAGATGAAAGCAGACTTGACTAGTAGCACTTTTATATGGAATTTCTTTTATTGAAAGCCCATATAAGAATGGAGTAATTCATTCCTTATAATTCAACTTTTCTCATTATGTAGAGTCAAAATAAAAGGCTTGAGTTAAGGTTGTTTCGTCCTGCAGTTGGTCTTCCTGACCCCTATACAGCTGTAAAAATTATTTAAACCTTTAATCCTTTATTAAACACTGCCAACTTTCAATGACCCTTAAAAACACTGTGTGAAAAGAACAAAATGTATTCCCAAAATGTTTTCTGGTCCTTCCAAAAACAAATTTCATTTTTGAGTCACCTTAAATTTGTCATCTACACATGATTTACATTTGAACAAACCTAAAATTATGTTGTTTGGTTAGGGTTAAATTACCTCTTGAGACAACCTTGTTGCCAGGCCTGACTGGTTCCATTCAGTTTCCCACTCCTGGTGAGCTGTGACTTCTAATGCATTTTGTTCTATCACCGAGGGTACAGTGTCGGAATGGCAAGATGTCTGACATGTGACATATGGAAGACTAGATTGATAGTAGGACTTAAGCTCTGGAAGTAAAATGAATCTGCCCTTTTACCAAATTTTTACTCAAGGTGATTAAAATACAGTATTGTTTTGAAATTTGTTATCTGCACTTCCTGTTTACTTGGCAAAGTCTGGAATTTTGTGTGTAGTAAAGGGTTAAAATAGACGTTTCCAATGATTTTCAAAAAATCCAAATATACCGATAACTTGAACTGAGATGAAATGTCTATCTCTATTATGAATAGGATAAAACTGTGCATCATTTAACCCTATACCACACAATTCCAACTTTTAACAACCCTAAGAAAGAAAGCTTTTGAAATCATTGAAGGAAAAAGAGAAAATGCTGGTAGCCAGCATTTCCTCCTTGTCCCACAATGTTTTCTACCCTTCCACATATTTTCAAGAAAGATGTTTTAACATGTTTACTTGGTTTGAAACAAATGACGAAAGAAACAGGTTCTTTTGCAAAACATCACTGTAACAGTTATGAAACAGTGATTTACTTATTCATCCTTAATTTAATTTACCATGGTCTATCATTACCAATCAATCACATATCATAATCAGTGTTGTTTTAGATATACATGCACTTCTAAAAATCCTATTACAGTCGAACCACATTAATCCGGGCTCCATCTTTTCGGAAATTTCAAGATCCGGAAGAAAACATTATGGAACAAATATTTTCTATACAAAATTTACTTTTTATTCCGGAAATCTGCGTTCTGGAACCGAAAAAATCTGGAATAGAGGGTTCAATAACAGTACAAACCTTATCATATAAACCTGATGTGTCATTTTGTGGACTGGTTTCATAAATATTGATACAGTAGAGCGATTTTTGACTGGTTCAAAGTATGTGCAAATAACATGAGTATGAGTCTAGTATCACTTTAAATCAGATGGTTTTCACATATTTGAAAATACATTTCTTAATTAGGGGTGGTTTTCGAAGTGCTAAAAAGATATACAAGTGTCATTGGCAGATTAAAAATACCTATGGTAATGATGCGATGCTGTGACAGTAACATGCCTTTGTTGTTTACTTGCTGTATAACAATCATGCCACGTATTCCACACTGATTTTGTGCTCAGGTTTAACCTGTCATATTCTCAGTTGAAAACAAAACTAAAATTTTAACATGCAATCCTTCTATTTAAATACAAAAATTCTTCAGTTGAACCGCTAAGCATAAGAAAAACCAGTTTAATTCATTTCTTCCTCGAGATGTTAACCCTACCCAAAATTGACACAAAATGGCTGCCTAACACAACAAATTTCTTTACTTTATTTTCAAAATTATTTTAACCCTAATAGATTATGAAGTTGAACAAGGATCGATATGCATGACTTTCCTGTCAATTACTCCTCTTAACAACTTTGTCATTCCACGCTTTAAATAATCTGAAGTCAACAGATTACCAGGAGTTTAAGCTTCTACCTCTGTGAAAAAAGACAGTTGCCAGTACAAAGAAGACAACCTAAATGCCATTATCTCGGAAATTTTACAAAACACCATGAAATTCATGTCTCTTGAAATTAGAAAATCAAGTTATACATACTATAAGACAGAAATACTGTACCACTGTTTCGGCCCCTCCTTTTTTCATGGTGTTTTCAAAAGTCATAATGTGCAGAGCTTTACAAGCTCACAGCCGTTTGTACAAAAGGTGTACATGTACATCTTATAGGGTACAACGAGAAAAGCATGTACAAAAACACATAAATAACAAAAAAGCAAAATGTGAATTATGACAGTTTATTCTTTTATATGTCTGAACAATCACAGGAGGAATACAGACTAGTGCCTGTGTAAATCATACGCTATTGTAATTCTTACGAATCATATTGTCCCTTATCAATTTTGAAGTACATGTAGTGGTGATCCGAGTTCTCTGGTCCGGAAAAACTGCTTATCCAGAAACATTCATAGGAAACAGGAGTATCCAGATAAACACGGCTTGACTGTACATGGTTATTCTAAGGACATGTCAATCTCGATAAAACTTTAAGAGAAATTACAACATGGGGTTTGAAATAAGGATTAGACAATCTGTGACACAATCAAAATAAATCTAAGCCCATGACAACAATGACTGATGTGGAAAAATTTCATGATTTTTTCACAAAAAAATCCTAAAATTTAAACATGGAATTACAAAAAATCGAGAAATGGGCCCTTATTGAGAGCACTGCTAATCATGAGACATTTTTAAAACCCTATATGACCTAAAACATGTGAAAAGGGGCATTCGGACATTTGCATAAAGTGTCGTCTCAGACCAGCCTTGGCATTCTGCGCAGGCTAACCCGAAACAACACTTTCCAATTTTTTTTTCTGTTTTGTCAAAGTTTACTGAAGAACAAAATGTAGTGTAGTCGTAAAGTGCTGTCTCGGATTAGCTTAATCACACTTTATGCAAATGTCCAAATGCTTCTTTTTGCGGGTTGCAAACCGTATGTGCCTTTTTTATGAGAAAACTTTTGAAAACATAGTGGAAAAAAGAAAGTGCTGTATTTTCCCTCAATATTTTCTACCCTACCAGAGAACTACAGCTCCTTTACACCAATTTTATCTTTGTTACCTGCAGTTAATTTCAATCTGGTAAAGTCAACAATGTGTTGTTTGGAAAAAAGTTAAGACTGACCTTTTGGTATTTTCTTTGTCAAATCTCCTGAACCTTCGGGCGCTGTAAGATGGACGGAATGGAAGTGAAACATACAGCAGGTACCCTGTAATCATCCAACCATAAGTTATAATATGATACAGAGCAGAGATCCAGCTAAAATCAGTACTGCTACTCTAAATAATTTATTCTTATTGCTTAATCCTTTACCACACAATGACAACTTTTAACGCCCCTGAAAAAGAAGCTTTTTGAAACATTGTGGGAAAAGGAGAAAATGCTGGAAACCAGCATTTTCTCCTTTTCCCACGAAATTTTCTACCCTTTCAAAGAAAAATTGTATGATTATAGCCACTATGAAATTGTCATCTGCAAATTCTTTCAATTTGGATAGGTCTTTAAATTTTGCCATGTGATAAAAGGTTAAAAAAAATTCCAATTGTCAACAACCCTCATGAGTAGGGCCCTAGAAAACATTGGGAGGAAAAGTAAAATTGCTGGTAACCCTCATTTTCTCCTTTACACACAATGTTATTTACTCTTTCAAAGGCAAGTTCTGCCATTTGGGATGCACTTAATGTTTGTCTGTAAATGCTCTCTCTTAGTATGGACAAATGCAAAATTCTAATGAATTTGTTCAATGAGAAAATTCCTATCAGTGAGTAAACCCATGAAATTGGCTTTTGATAAAAACTTAATATTTAACCCATTACCACACAATCCCTACTTTTGATGCCCCTGAGAAAGAAGCCTATAGAAAACATTGTGGGAAAAGGAGAAAATGCTGGTAACCAGTATTTTCTCCTTTTCCCATAACGTTTTCTACCCTTCACAAAGCAAATTTTAAATTTTCAGTCATTTTTATTATGTTGTTTGCAAATTCTTTTGATTTGGACAAACCTATAATTTTGTCGTGGAGTAATGAGTTAACTCTTTACCACACGACAAAAATGTAGACTTGGTCTAAATTGAAAGCATTTGCAGACTACAAAACAAATGTGGCTCAAAAATTGAAATTTGTGTTTTGGAAGGGTAGAAAACATTGTGGAAAAAGGAGAAAATGCTGGTTACCGCATTTTCTCCTTTTCCCACAATGTTTTCAAAAGGTTTCTTTCTCAGGATAGTTAAAAGTTGGTATTAGAGTTAACTCTTTACCAAACGATAAAAACATACACTTGTCCAAATTGAAAGCATTTGCAGACAATTCAAATGTGTCACAAGTTACACCTGTTTTTTTTTTAATCTGTTCAGTGTATAGCACTGTCACACAGGAACATGGTTTAATATCTCATTAGAAAGACTATTGATAATTTTAGACGGCCAGCCATAGGAACAGAACCCATTTCCTCATCTGACCCACAGCATTTTGCTCCCTAGTCTTCTACTGTACCAACTGAGCTACTCAAGCTTGTCAATTAACCCATTACCACACAATCCCTACTTTTGACGACCTCAACAAAGCAACCTTTAGAAAACATTGTGGGAAAAGAAGAAAATGCTGGTAACCATTTCACAAAACAAATTTCCCTTCACAAAACAAATATCAAATTTTCAGTCACTTTTATTTTGTCGTCTGCAAATGCTTTGGATTTGGATGAACCTAAAATACTGTTGTTTGGTAATGAGTGAATAGATTGCCAGTTATGTAGATTAAAAAAACCCTGTGATCTACACACCTCTCTCTGCCAAGTTGGGGGTTTCCCCCGCCAAGTGATCCCTTTTTGCTTGAGGTATGGAGGCACCCATGGGGAAGTTAACTGGCGTGATAATGTGCTGGCTATTGCCCTTTGTAACATAGCTGAGGATCCTAAAGGGAAACAGAAATAATTCCCGATTAGTTGCTAGCAGAAAATGAATATCAAAACCAGGTATAAATTAAATCAATTGTACAGCATGGTAGGACTTACCTTTTAATTCATTTAACCCATTACCACACAATCCCTACTTTTGACGCCCCTGAAAAAGAAACCTTTAGAAAACATTGTGGGAAAAGGAGAAAATGCTGGTACCCAGCATTTTCTCCTTTTCCCACAATTTTTTCTTCCCTTCACAAAACAAATTTCAAATTTTCAGTAACTTTCATTTTGTCATCTGCAAATGCTTTCAATTTGGACCAGTCTAAAATATTGTCCTTTGGTAATGGGTTAAATATCCCTTTGCTCCTTTTTTGTCTGGGTCTTTAAGAGATAATAGGAAAGGAAGCAGAAATATTGTCACTACAAGCACGTTTTGTTCAGAATGTATGTAAAAGCAGCTGAAGGTGAAAAACGATAAAATTTCAGACTGGTCCAAATCGAAAGCATTTGCAGACGAAAAAATAAAAGTGACTGAAAACTTGAAATTTGTTTAGTGAGGGGTAGAAAACATTGTGGGAAAAGGAGAAAATGCTGGTTAACAGCATTTTTCCTTTTCCCACAATGTTTTCTAAAGGCTTCTTTGTCAGGTTATCAAAGTTAGGGATATTTTGTTGTCTGCAAATGCTTTTAACTTAGACCAGTCTGAAATTTTGTTGTTTTGTAATGTGTTAAGTCCCTGGAACAAAGTGTTTAGTGTTAGCCCATACAGCATGTGTTTTAATCTTAGTTTTCTTTTATGGTGCACTTCATACTTTAAACAGTTTCCAGGTAAGACACATCAACTATTACTTTGATTTAGAAAGTACTTTGCCTGGGCCTTGCCCAAGGATAATATGCTGATAGGTAAGTATTACAAGCACAAGCAGGGATCAGACAAATAAGACTTCATTATTACCACAGGCATCTGAAACTCCATTGGTCTATCAAGGGATAACAAAATTTTCATTGTCAAGACACTGTTACTATGAATAGCACATTGGGATTTCCTCTGTATTCTATATAATAAGCCAAAGTGTATCCGACACAGAGGGAATTGCCAAAGTGCTATTTATAGAAACAGTGTTAATGAAAATTTAAACATATTCCGTGATATACAGGCGATGCACAAATGTGCTTCAAACATGTTCGATGATCAACCAAGAACAATTTTCGTGTTCCATGACAGACCAATGACCAATAGAGCTTCAAAGGCCTGTGATATTACAAACCCAATTCAGAGCACATCAGACTCACATATAAAAAAAAAGATCCTGTGTGCTCATACCTAAAGTTTCCTCCGCTGTTTCAACAGTTTCCTTTGGAAGTTTGTCGACCAAAAACATGAACACTTTCCTGATATCAGCCTCATTGGAGTACAAAAATGTTTGATAGCCAACATCACCACGGTAACCAAGATCCTAAGATACATAGAGAAGAAAAGTGTTTGATGATGAAGCTACCAATATTTTTTGTAACTCTTTATCAAAAACGACAAAATTTTAGACTGGTCCGAATTCAAAGCATTTGCTGACAAGATTTAAATCTGACTGAAGAAAATTAAAATGGGCTGTGGGAAAGGTAGAAAAGTTGGTGGACAAAGGTGAAAATGCTAGTATTCTAATTCTGTCTGCTGGTTACCAGCATTTTCTCCCTTTCCCACCATGTTTTCAAAAGCCTTCTTTCTCAGGGTCATTAAACGTCGGGATTATGTGGTAAATAGTTAAACCGTTTCAGCCCTTTACAAAAAGTACAAGTTTTAACAATGCTTTTAACAAAGAAGATAGCTTCTGAATACATTAAGTATTGGAAAAGAAAGAAAATGTTGATGACAAACGTTTTCTCCTTTTCTCACAAAGTTTTCTGTCTTTCAAAATTTCAAGTTTTGATTTCCATTCAATTTGTTACCCGCATAGGTTTCAGTTTGGACCAGTATAAATGAATATTTTTAATCTGGTAAAGACTTACATATTTCCAAAATTGTCTAAAACCTAGAGACAACTGTAGTCTCTAAAGCTCTACAAAGCATGCAAGGTAGTCCTGATATTTTTAAAACTCTTTACCAAACGACAAAATTTTGGACTGGTCCAAACTGAAAGCATTTGCAGACCACAGAATAAAAGTGACTGAAAATTTGAAATTTCTTTTGGGAAGGAAAGAAAACATTGTGGAAGTACGAAAAAATGCTGCTGGTTTTCTCCTTTTCCCAAGATGTTTCCAGAGGGCTTCTTTCTCAGAGTTGTTAAAAGGCTGGATTGTGTGGTAAAGAGTGAGGTAGAAAACCAATATACCTGCAAATGTGTTGCAAGGCTAGTTCCAATTCGGAATCTTGCTGACATCGCAGTTGGAAGAGAATTTGGAAGGTCCACATCTCCTAGTATGGTTTTAACACATCTAACAGAACAAGCAACAATCACTTCCGTGGAAAACTCCTTCAGGCTCTGTACCTCATCATCAATATCACTGTGAATTCAAAATATTGTTGTTTTACTTCAAAAACTTTATAACTACAGCTTGTTTCAAGCTGTAGTTATGAGGTTTTTGAAGTAAACCAAGAATATGCATGTAACTTCAGGGTCAAAAAAAATTTCAGAATTCTTACTTACCCTCTTGCCATTTTGCACTTGTCCTATAATTAGACAAAGATGGATAATATCCTTGCCCTCACCAAATTTTTACTATAAGGATGAGCAGACAAGTGGATTTTTTGGACCTAGAACTTCTTGCAGGATTTTTTTTTTCATCCCTGAAAAATATCAATTTGAAAATATTGTTGCAAAAGAAGAAAATACTCATAATGAATAGCTTCTTCTTTTGCCAAAATTTCTTCATAATTCCTCATGACTTAGTAAATCTAGAGTCATGTTGGCTATCCATATTTTACAAGGATGTTTCTAATTCTATCTGCAGCAAAGTTATTTCAGGAGCTAAGAATCCATACAATGCTGGTGATCAGCAATTTCTTGTTTTCCAACAATGTTTTCTACATATTAACCCTTTACTCCATAGATACTCATTTCTACACATTACTTGTAGGAGCCTTTGGAAAACATTGTGGCAAAAGGTGAAATTGCTCGTGACGAGCAATTTCACCTTTTGTCACAATGTTTTGAATGCTATCAAAAGGTGTCTGATACACATAAGAAACGGCTTCATCGTTGCTGTTATTTAGAGTTGAATTGAGATACCTTAGAAATGCCTCATGGGGTTAAGGGTTAATGGGCACATATTATCATTAGAATAAAAAAAAAACCACTTTGATTTCTTATCTGTAAATTGGTTCAATATGAGCCAGTCTAAAACTTTGCCATGATGTGGTAAAAGGTTAACTATCACAGACAGAAATACAATAAACTGCATCGCTGTAAGAACTAGCTCAACAGAAAGTCAGATTCTAAGTGCTTATGCATCTAATCACTCTATGTGACAATATCATAGTAATGGCATTTTAATCCTTTATCAAACACTCCCGTGTTTTAATGACTTTCAATAATGAGGGCAATTGAAAACAATGGGAAAGATGAAATGCTGGTAGCTAGCATTTTTTCCTCTCACACATTTTTTTCCATCCATCCAAATATAAATCAGTGATTCAAAAAAATTCATTTTGTTGACTACAAATGCTTTCATGTTTCACAGCAATTTGTCTTCTGTAGTAGGCATGTTGAGTGATAGATAAATTTGACTGTCAATTTTCTCATGTTAATCATTTAAATTGAGAATAACTTTATTCAACACAGAGGATTATCAAATATGCCAGCAGCAGGTATGTTCAAACTCTACACTTGATGTCAGCTTGTGAAAATATGAGAGTTTAACTCGTTACCAAATGACAAAATGTTGAGAGCATTTGCAGACGACAAAATAAATGTGACTAAAAATTCAAATTTGCTTTAAGAAGGGAAGAAAACATTGAGGGAAAAGGAGAAAATGCTGGTTACCAGCATTTTCTCCTTTTCACACAATGTTTTCAGAATGTTTGTTTGTACAGGGTCGTTTAACCCATTACCACACAATCCCTACTTTTGACGCCTCTGGAAAAGAAGCCTTTAGAAAACATTGTAGGAAAAGGAGAAAATGCTGGTAACCAGCATTTTCTCCATTTCCCACAATGTTTTCTACCCTTCACAAAACTAATTTCAAATTTTCAGTGACTTATATTATGTCGTCTGCAAATGCTTTCAATTTGGACAAGCCTAAAATATTGTCGTTTGGTAATGAGTTAAAGTCAGGATTGTGAGGTAAAGGGTTAAACATGTGTATAAAATCTGTATAAGATTTCAACTGTTTTTTTTTATTGATCGTCTCTGTACACTTTGGCCACCAGCAAAAAAGTTACATGATCTTCAAGTAGTTATCTGTACTACTGAAAAAAGTATCATTCCGTGTCCATGCAGGCTGACATGGGTCAAAACTTTTTGTTACACGCAAATTTTTAGAAGGTCAATGGACCATTCTACCTCATGATTCAATCTGTTGCTTGACAAGTATGATTTAATGGATACATATTATGTAATAACGCATCATTGAGATTCCTCAAACCCCCTTTTGCGAGTATTCTGAGTGACACAGATTACAAAGGTTTTGGGTGCATGGAAATACCGAATTACACCTGATTTACCAAATTATACCGAATTACACCGAATTACACATAGTGATACCGAATTATACATTCAAAACACTTATTTATTAAGTAATATATGAATTAAACTTATAAAAATTATATTATTAGGCTTTTTTCTGGCCCTTAACTGTTTAATTTGGTAATTCACATTACCGAATTATACTATATACTATGATTGGTATCACACTGTTTCACCTGATTTACCAAATTACACATAGTGATACCTAATTATACATTCAAAACACTTATTCATTAAGTAATATATGATTTAAACTTATAAAAATTATATTATTAGGCTTTTTTCTGGCCCTTAACTGTTTAATTCGGTAATTCACATTACCGAATTACACTATATACTATGATTGGTATCACACTATGTTTCACCTGCTTTACCGAATTATACCGAATTGCACATAGTGATACCGAATTATACATTCAAAACACTTATTTATTAAGTGATATATTAATTAAACTTATGAAAATTATATTATTAGGCTTTTTTCTGGCCCTTAACTGTTTAATTCGGTAATTCAGATTACCGAATTACACTATATACTATGATTGGTATCAAGCTATGTTACACCTGATTTACCGAATTATACCGAATTACACCGAATTACAAATAGTGATACCGAATTATACATTCAAAACACTTATTTTTTAAGTAATATGTGAATTAAACTTATAAAAATTATATTATTAGGCTTTTTCTGGCCCTTAACTGTTTAATTCGGTAATTCAGATTACCAAATTACACTATATACTATGATTGGTATCAAGCTATGTTACACCTGATTTACCGAATTATACCAAATTTCACCGAATTACACATAGTGATACCGAATTATACATTCAAAACACTTATTTATTAAGTAATATATGAATTAAACTTATTAAAATTATATTATTAAGCTTTTTCTGGCATTACTGAATTACATTATATACCGTAATTCCCCGAAGTATTCGGACGGGAAAAAATAATTATTTTTTTTGGTGTCCGAAAACTTATTAAATTATTTGGGTGACTGTCCGAAAATTTCGGGAAATCTATTTCCAACAACAACAACAACAACTATCCTTCAATAGACGTAACATATCCTTTAACAGACATCGTACAGTATGTACAAAATACAGTAAGGCATATAGATCTATTTCCCGAAAAGAACTGACATGAGATCGACCTTTATGGATTAATAAAACTTACTTGTAAAAAGAGTTCACACAATCACGTATTCGAACGCAAATAGCTACTTCGCTAAACAATCCTAAATCATGGTCGTGATAAGGGTTATACTTGACCTGACTAAAATTGGTTACGTCACCCATACACGTGCTTGTCTCCATGCCAACATGTCTGTGTACAGGTCGTTACAACTAGCCATCCCGTTATGCATTAAAAGTGTATTTTATAGCGTTTATCGATAAGATTTACATCTTTAATGCGTCACGGGTATTTGACTAAATATATACAGCCTGTGCAACACATATTAGCACCTGCATTCAGTCTACCGCGATCAATCAGATACCAAACAAAGGATTTAAGCTTAAAACATAGATCGATTTACTCTTCTCAGGTACTTGCTAATTAACTCTTTACCACACAATCAAGACTTTAAATGATCCTGGGGTAGAACCTTTTGAAAACATTGTTGGAAAAGGAGAAAACGCTGGGATTAATTATTTTCTCCTCATCCCCCACTGTTTTCTTCGTTATCCAATCAAAAATCATTTTAGCAAAATGTAATTGTGGTCTGCGAATCCTTCGGATTTTATCTAGTCCAATATCATTTCGGTTTTGTAAAAGTTTACCGTATCCCAAACAAGCCTTTGTCGTATGCAAACTCTTTCAGTTTGGAAGAGTCTTTAATATGTTGTCTGGGAAAATATTGCAGACCTTCGTCGATCTTCTGAACCATTTTAATTTGTTGTTTGGGAAAGAGTATAGCGGGTCTTCGTCAACTTTTAAAGCATTTTAATTTGTTGTTTGGTAGAGTACTGCGGGTCTTCTAAATCATCATAATTTCGTGTCCGAAAATTCAGGGACAATTATTTTACCAAGTGTCCGAACTTAGGGACAAAAAATAAATTATTTCGGAAAATAATTAATGGTGTCCGAAAATTTATGGTGTCCGAATACTTAGGGGAATTACGGTACTATGATTGGTATCACGCTATGTTAAAGAAAGACATAAAATAACACTATTTTTCCAATCTGTTTTTTTAACCAGCACAACACTTGTTGCATGAAATAAAGATTATACCCCTAAAACCCTTAAATTACTTAGAAAATAGGTGTTTTGCATGTTTAATTCGGTAGTTAGAGGTGTAATTCGGTAATTCGGTTTAGTTCGGTATAATTCGGTAAATCAGGTGTAATATAGTGTGATACCAATCATAGTATATAGTGTAATTCGGTAATGTGAATTCCCGAGTTAAACAGTTAAGAGCCAGAAAAAGCTTAATAATATAATTTTAATAAGTTTTATTCATATATTACTTAATAAATAAGTGTTTTGAATGTATAATTCGGTATCACTATGTGTAATTCGGTATAATTCGGTAAATCCGGTGAAACATAGTGTGATACCAATCGTAGTATATGGTGTAATTCGGTAATGTGAATTACCGAATTAAACAGCTAAGGGCCAGAAAATGCTTAATAATATAATTTTAATAAGTTTAATTCTTATTTACTAAATAAATAAGTGTTTTGAACGTATAATTCGGTATTACTATGTGTAATTCGGTGTAATTCGGTATAATTCGGTAAATCAGGTGTAATTCGGTATTTCCATGGACCGAAAGGTTTTAAAGCTGGACACTCCCCTCTTTCAAACTAGTTTCTATTTAGTCATGAAGTGGTCAATGATACGCTGCTATTCGTCGCTACAGACTTAAATGACCTCAGAGGCGAGGCACATATCTATGATGAATTAACATTTTATGAAGAAAGAGAAACAAATACCATCCGATAGACCGAAGCGAATGCAAAATTATGTTGTCTACTTCCTCCATTTTGAACTATCATGTGATTTTAACGATAATGGCCTATAATCTACGGTTGTAACGGTCATGTGCGGAAAACTCTGTTTACAGTAAGTAAGTATCTATTCCATGCCCCCAAGATTTTTATCCTACGTTTGAAATCTTCTAAAAACGTGCTAGATAAAAAGAGTTTTTTAATAAGAATAACAAGTATTTCTTCCACAAAGATCTGAATATTGTGGGAAAATAAAATTAATAATTAGATTCATCACTGAACTTTAGAGCTCTGCATTCTTATAAATATAGAAGAAGAAGAAGAAGAAGAAGAAGAAGAAGAAGAAGAAGGAGGAGGAGGAGAAGAAGAAGAAGAAGAAGAAGGAGAAGAAGAAGAAGAAGGAGGAGGAGGAGGAGAAGAAGAAGAAGAAGAAGAAGAAGAAGAAGAAGAAGAAGATTCTGTCCAGTGATTGTCCTGTCACAGTAAATTTGTGATATTTCTTTTTTTTTCTAAGTAGCTTCTTATCTGTGAAAAATGGTTTTGAGTGAGTCAGGGATTGTGTATATATCCATGAGTAGGTTGCACATTCCTTGAGAAAAAATCTCAAAGTCACTTTGCAAGCACATGTATGCCATAGCAGAGGTTCTTAGTTTAAGCAGACAACGAATATAGTTCATAAAGTTCATAAAGTTATTTGCAAAAGCATAGTAGATTTGATGTTGACGGATGTGATATCAACCTTTTACATGAGATTAAGTTGAGTGTCTATACTTTGTTGCATTTGATGCACTCATTAGAATTGAGGCACATTTTATTATTATGTAATGCCTAAATGCCTATGAACAGCAAACTTTTCAACATTTTGGGAACCAATCAATCGTTCATGTACACTCTATCTCTTTCCTAAAAGAACATCTACTCTACTGAACTCAATGTATATCAGTGAGATCCTTCAACTTAACATGTGTGACAGGATCAGATATAAACTGATCCCCGTTATGGACAGATCTATAGATACGCTGATGTACAGGGGAGGTAATTAATCTACGTGCACGTCAAACTGGCAGTTATATCCGACCCCCACTTTTTTGTTCATTCGAAGTTATCATTCCAAGATGGCAGCTCACGAGTTCATCGGCAGGAAAGTAAAAATCGGTCTTACTGATAACACGTATTACGACGGCTTTGTGCATTCAGTGGATGCGAATCTAGGCAAAGTAACACTTGAAAAAGGTATATTTCACAGTAAGTTTTTTCAGGGCTAAAAATACATGGGAGAGCATTCAGCGCTGCCTGCTTTGCGGTGATTGGGTAAATTCGGTCCAAGGAAGATACGTCCATAGGATTGTTTAACCCTTTCCCAAATGACAAACTTTTGGACTAGACCAAATTGAAAGGATACGGGTTAATGTGTTTACATTGTTGGTTTCACTTTGTGTTACACAATGATTGCAAACTTACTGTTAGTTAGTATAGCGCTCTGTCTTCGCTACCGGAAAACCTACAGAGACTTGAGATGGTATGGTGCACAATAAATGTCCAAATACAAAAACCATTATCATAGCGTCTCATTATTGATACTAACAGGAGATTATATCAAAAGAATAATGGTAATTGAAAATAAATGGACATGTTTGTATACTTGGAGGAAATTTTGTTGTTTAACCCTTCACCAAACAATCCCAGGTTTTTATGACCCTGAGCTAGAAGCCTTTTGAAAACATTGTGGGAAAAGGAGAAAATGCTGGGAAAAGGAGAAAATGCTGGTAACCAGCATTTTCTTCTTTTCCCACAATGTTTTCTACCCTGATGGAAAAAAATTGCAATTTTTATAGTTATGTTTATTTTGACGTCTGCAAGTGCTTTCAATTTGGACTTGTCTAAAAGTTTGTCATTTGGTAAAGGGTTAACAAATAACAAGGAAAGGCAAATGGAGTTTCATTTTTATCCCTGTAATTTAAGTTGGTAAAAACCACCAAAGCTTAACATCAGGATTGTCAGTTTGTCTAGAATACAACCAGAAAACATGACAAATAGAATTCTTGATAGTGAAAAAAACACTTTCATCTTTGCCAAAGATGTCCTGAAAATTGAGTGTTTAGACCTTTCTTTCCCAGCGCTAATATATGTCTAGGCTGATGAAATGAAACTGCATTGGGTTTTGAAGTTAAGGTTTTAATACATCATACATGTAGTCAGATCAGATTCCTTTTCTTACTGTCTTGAATCATGATTTCAGGGACTAAGCTAGCCTCCAAAATTAGGGAGAAGTGACTTCTCCTTCCAGCAGAATTAGGGAGAAGTTTGGAAACTTAGGGAGAAGTGACAGAAGTTGAAAATAAAGGTTAGTGTAATACTGTTGTATATGCCATTGCAGTTATAACAGTTATACACTGACTATTAATGCAATTATGCTTACATTAATTATTGAAAACAACAAAATTTAAGACTTTTCGATGATGCAGATTAGAACATTGAGATAAAAACATACAATTAGATGTTTTAAAGGAAAAAAGAAAATATTATTGAAAAAGAGAAACTATTGTCGTTTTTTTATCTCTTTTTCACCTCACAAACACTGTTAGATCTATATGGTTACCAGACAATAAAGTTTTAGACTTGTCTAGATTGACAGAGGTTGCAAACATTTCAAAGAGTGTCTAAGTTGAGATAACTACGAGTACCATATAAGGTAGAAAATATTGTGAGAAAAGGAGAAATTGTTTGTTATAAGCAATTTCTCTATTTCCCACAATGTTGTCATGAATGATCTTCTTCTAGGTGTCAAAACGAGGGACTGTGTGGTAGTGGGTTAACGACATGGGGTTGACATCCATTTAGAACAGGTAGCCTAAAAGATTTTCTTTTTTTTTTTAAGTATTAAAGAACAAAAAATCCCATAGGCTATAAGTTGCTATTTGAGATTTAGAAATCGGCACAGCAACATGATTATATCGGTGTCACTGTATTAAAATTTTCTCGGGAATGAATTTAAGTTGAAAATCGTAGCATTTTGTAAACCTGGGACTGCTCGGTCAGCCGTTCAACATTGTACTTTCAACAATATTTGCCAGCGTCTTAAACAAGTTAAAATCTAGATCTATAGATCTATCATAATTTCGGTTTGTTCAAGATGGCAAAATTTCTACGAAAAAAATTACAGTGTACTTGGACCACATTCAGCATATCTTTTGTGGTTCGTCGTTTTCCCGGGCCGTTCATGTCCGTGAGCATATGCGTTATCCACCTTATATTCCCGACACACAGAACAATCCCAAAGTCCATTTTCGTCGCAAATGTACCAATCAAAACTGTCTTGATTGAGATTTTTCTTAAATTTCTCTTTCGGAGTCTGTGTATTTTCCGAGTCCGACTCAACTTTTAAGTTTTCTCTTAGCCGAATTCTACTCGGCGAGAAAAATCAAACCCGCTTAGAGTTTGTTGCAACATTTAAATATTATCAACTAAAATTATTCGACCTTTATCCATTCGTTATATAGATCTAATTATTTTCCGATCAATTTTTCAAAGGTAGCGAAAATGGACAGCCATCTCCCCTCTTTATGTAGGACCTCGGACCTTTCTTTGAATTTGGGCACTACCAAGTTTATTTGTCACGTGCCAGTTGAAAGCGTCTACCAGTATGACACGCGCCTGATCCGAGTTACTGATAGATTACACATTCGGTGTGTATGTATGTCAAGTACCCTACCGAATTGCTACTTCGCGGAATCAATAAACATACTGCGACTTATTAATTACTGGATTAACAACAGGTGACAGTCGGAAGATAACAAATTGTCTTTGCACGCTTCACACCCGTAAGTTAATTGTCATAATTGCCTCTCTGCACGTCGGCGACTTTTACGATTTGAAACCCATACCCGGAAAAAACAGGGCGACTTGAACTTCGCTTTTCTAGACGGATAGGGAGAAGTGAGAGATTTCAGGGCGAAATTATCGCCCTAGTCGCCCTTAGCGTAGTCCCTGGATTTGTCTATTCTGAAACCCCTGTCATTATTTCAGCCTCAGTAAGATTTTCTAAAGATGGAGGTCAAGTCCTCGGTAAAAATATAGTGAAAATCAGCTTGAAAAACATGGATTCTTTGGCTACTGATTTGAGCAGAACTGATATCAATGGATTACTTATAAACAGGTACATGTAATCAGCCAATTCTTTGTGTGAAAATCGTATTTGTGCTACTTTTTAGCCTTGGCAATTCATGTTTATGGAGAAACAACATGTCTTCTGTCGAAACAGAAATAGAATAAAAAGAGAAACATTTGACCATAATCTCACTTCCAAATTTGAAGAAATATTAAAGGTTTGGCATCATTTTGGAGATAATTCATTAATTTTTTTTTATTTTTGTACAGACCTAACTAATTAACATAATCCCACTTTTTACCCCTTTCCAATCACTTTATTGATGATTTTAATTGATTGTTAAGGAGATCCAATATACAATACCTAATACCTGATAACATATTGAGAAGAAGGGTGTGTTTATCCTTTTACCACTCAATCCCGACTTTTGACAACCGGGAGACAGAAGCCTTTTGAAAACACTGTGGGAAGAGGAGAAAATGCTGGTAACCAGCATTGTCCCCTTTCCCAAAAATGATTTCTCCCCTTTCCAAATCAAATTCAAAATTTTTTATTCGCATTCGTTTTGTTGTCTGCAAATGCGTTCAATTTGGACCAGTCTAGAATTTTGTCTTTTTGTAAAGAGTTAAGTGTTAGGGAATGGAGTCAAATTATTGCCATACCCTTTACCACAGAATGATGACTTTTAACGACCCTGAGGAAGACACCTTTTGAAAACATTGAGGGAAAAGGATAAAGTGCTGGTAACCAGCATTTTCTCCTTTTCCCACAAAGTTTTTTACCCTATCAAAGAAAAGTTGTGTCATTTGAGCCACTATATAAGTTTTGTCTGCAAATGCTTTCAATTTGGATAGGTCTAAAATTCTGCTGTATGGTAAAGGGTTAACTCTTTACCTTACAAGTAAAGTTTAGAACAGTCCAAATTGAAAGCATTTGCACACGACAAAATAAATGTGACTGAAAAGTTGAATTTTTGTTTTGGGAGGGTAGAAAGCATAATTGTGAGAAAAGGAGAAAATGCTGCTTACCAGCATTTTCTCCTTTTTCCACAATGTTTTCAGAAGGCTTTTTCTTCTGGGTCATAAAAACCAGGGATTGTTTG
Organism: Tridacna crocea; assembly: GCA_943736015.1. Classification (NCBI taxonomy): domain Eukaryota; kingdom Metazoa; phylum Mollusca; class Bivalvia; order Cardiida; family Cardiidae; genus Tridacna; species Tridacna crocea. Next base: position 52,673,489 of record OX031063.1, read on the forward strand.
GCAAAGAGTTAAAGTTGTAAGGAGCCACTCACATGTTCAACTGTAGAATGTTTTGTTTTTGTTTTATTAGTTATATGCACAGATGAAGATGGAGAAAAGACCAAGTTGGTTGGACTTCAAAATCTTTTTAACCATGAGATAACATCAAGTGAGTAGATTTATTTGTTTGAGTAGATTTATTGGCTCTTAACTCATTACCAAACGACAAAATTTTAGACTGGTCCAAATTGAAAGCTTTTGCAGACGACAAAATAGATGTGACTGAAAAATCAAAATTTGATTTGGGAAGGGTAGAAAACATTGTGGGAAAAGGAGAAAATGCTGGTTACCAGCATTTTCTCCTTTTCCCACAATGTTTTCTAAAGGTGTCTATCTCAGGGTCATCAAAAAGTCATCATTGTGTGGTAAAGGTTTAATCAAATGGCATAAGTGTAGAATTTTAGAAATTAAAATGATTTACAAATGACAAATGAAAAGTTGTTCATATACTTGAAGTTGAAGATGGTGAAAACAAGGTGAGAAAAGGAGAAAACAGCTAGTAACCAGTTTTGCCATTAGCTAAAGAGTTTTATCCCATAACTGTCCTTGTTTTCAATGTAAAATAGCCATTACGAATTTTCTGTCTCACACACGTGTGAGATAAGAAAATAGTGCTGTATTTTGTCAACACCTTGTAATTATACGCTTCATTCTAAAATATTACTAAGGTTCCTAACGGAAATTAGTGGTAAAAATATCTTAATAGTGATTAAGTTGTTAATTTAATGGCTTGAAGACTCAAAACAAAATCAATATATGCAAGTTTCTTTGAAACTATTTGTTGTTCGTAATGTACCTGTTAAAGTATTAAGCGCACAGGCTTCATGTAAATTTCATGATAAAAAGAGCATTTTTTGTAGACTTGTTTAATAATTTTTTATCTCAAAAACCAACTAATGTCTGATCTTATATATCCTGTACAGTTTTCAAATTAGTAGATACCCATTGGAATCATTGGAATTAGAAAAATCCCAATTGGCACCAATACTATATAGGTTTATAAACTCTTACCAGATGGTAAAAAATAGATTTGTACATGTTTATAACATTTGTATAGTACAAATGAAATGCTGATCAAAGAATGGTGTTTGCCTTGAAGACTGTTTTACTCTTTTACCACATGAGAAAATTTTAGACTGGTCCAAATTGAAAGCATTTTCAGACAACAAAATAGAGGTCACTGAAAAATTAAAATTTGGTTTTGGAAGGATAGAAAACACTGTGGGAAAAGGAGAAAATGCTGGTCACCAGCATTTTCTCCTTTTCCCACAGTGTTTTCAAAGGCTTCTTTTGCAGGGTGTGTGGTAAAGAGTAAAGAGGAAAAATTGTTTATATTGGAGTTTTGAAGCTGTTTTGAAAGCTTAGGCCATATCACAGCGGTCAGTTCACCTAGGCATGTGTTTACCCGGTATTCTAACACCTGTACTGATACAATTTTCTATCTAGACTATTTTTCTCAAAGGCATCAGAGGTTAGAAGGGGAAAAATGCCTTGATTTGTGTGTTTAACTGGCAACCACCAGTTCACAAGTCAGATAAATGTATGCAAGCCTCTGAACCATCCAGCAGAGCACCTAGAGGAAAGAAAACTGTGTGAGGAAAATAAAGAGTGTTCTAATAGACTCCACACCTGGGTCTGTATTCACCAACCATTCTTAAGAACATTCTTTGTCTTGTTCTTCAAAATTTTCTAACTGTGAAAGTAACAGAACTTCTGATTGGCTAAACCGATTGGTTTAGCCAATCAGAAGTTCTGTTACTTTCACATTGACAAAATTTTGAAGAATAAGACTAAGAATGTTTCTAAGAATGGTTGGTGAATACAGATCCCGAGATTACAGAATTAGAAACTAGCACATATTGAAAGAATTTGCAGACTACAGATAAAATGTGGCCCACAGGCTGAGATTTGTCCTTAACTTATTACCAAACAATAGAATTTTAGACTTGTCCTAATCTAAAGCATTTGCAGACTACATAATAAAAGTGACTGGAAATTTTAGATTTGTTTTGTGAAGGATAGAAAACATTGTGGGAAAATGAGAAAATGCTGGTTACTAGTATTCTCCTTTTCCCACAATGTTTTCTAAAGACTTCTTTCTCAGGGTCATCAAAAGTATAGATTGTGTGGTAATGGGTTAAGAGGGTAGATTTGTTTAGAACTTGTAAATGTTATTTCAACATTATTTCACTTATATTGTGGTTCCGTGCATTTCCAGAGTTTCTTTTACCAGTACTTTGCAAAATACAGTCATCCAAAGCCACTGGCTGTTTTCTCACGTAACCTTGGTAAAACTAGCTGCTTTCTCATGTAACCATGGTAAAAGCAATGGTCATTGGTGCGAGAGGAATGCATTCTGTTGCTATGACTATCATCAATCCTTGGAAAGAAATTGGACATGTTTAGGATTTCAACTAGCGCTCCCCAGTTCTCAAGCTGTCTGCTACCAACTGGGCTACCAATCTCAGCCTCAAGAGGGTAGAAAACACTGAGAAAAAAGGAGAAATTGGTAATAACTAGCAATTTCTACTTCTCAGACAATGTTTTTGAGTTTTGAAAGCATTATTCCCAAGGGTATATGAATATACATGTAACCAGATCATTTGATAACTCATTACTAAACAACAAAATTTTAGACTAGTCCAAATTGAAAGCATTAATTTTGCAGACAAAAAAATAAATGTGAATCAAAAGTTGAAATTTAATTTAGAAAGGGAAGGGAACATTGTGGGAAAAGGAGAAAATGCTGGTTACCAGCATTTTCTCCTTTTCCCACTATGTTTTCAAACTTTCTTCCACAGGGTTGTTAAAGGTAAGGATTATATGGTAAAGAGTTAAAGGGTGCAAAAATCAAACTCCAATCGCTTTAACAAATGACAACATTCTAGACTAATCCGAATTCAAGGAATTTGCAGATGACAAATTTGATGCATTTTAGTTGATTTTATTTGTCTTTGGACGAGAAGAAAATATTGTGGGAAAAAGAGAACATGCTGCTTACCAGCATTGTCTCCTTTTTCCACAATATTTTCAAAAGCCATCTCCCTTGGGTTCTGTAACACTCAGGATTGTCTGGTAAAGGAATGATATCTCAGTTGTTGTTGTTATTTTCCCAGTTGTTGCTGCCGAGGAGGTTATCAAATCAAGGAAGAAGGAAGGACAAGGGGTTAGCCCCAGGAGAAATGGGTAACTTGATTTTATGTCGTTGTTTGTGCAAAGTTAACTCTTTACTGAATGACAGAATTGTGGACTAGTCCAGATTGAAAGCATTTTTTGACCACGAGGTTTGCGAATGTTGGCATAGGTTTATGCCTTCTGTTAAAATACAGTAAGCCTCTTATTACAGAGTATAGCTCAGTTGTAGACTTTTCATTGTACATGTAAGTTTGAATCAGGGCCCATATTCCCCAAACATTCTTAAGAGCGTTCTTTGTCTTACTGTCCAGAATTTTCTACATTTGTAAGTTACACAACTTCTGATTGGCTAAACCATTCGGTTTAGGCAATCAGAAGTTGTGTTATTTACAAATTTAAAAAAAACCTTGGGGAATAAGACTAAGAATATTCTCAATAATGGTTGTTGAATGAGGACCCTGTTCATTATTTTATATAAAGGTGTTTTTTTTTTTTTCTGTATCTAAATCTAGAGAGCGTTCTATCATGAACCCAAAGATGCCAACCAAACATTTGGACAGACTTGAAGTGTTTGAACCCAAATCCTTGATCCTTAAACATTCAAGTCCCAGGGATGGTGAGTAGAAGGATAAAATAACAGGATCTGAAATGAGTTGGCATTTGGGATGAAATTTCATTAACCCGTTACCAAACGACAATATTTTACACTGGTCCAAACTGAAAGCATTTGCAGATGACAAAATAAAAGTGACTGAAAATTTGAAATTTATTTTGTGAAGGGTAGAAAATATTGTGGGAAAAGGAGAAAATGCTGGTTACCAGCATTTTCTCCTTTTCCCACAATGTTTTCTAAAGGCTTCTTTCTCGGGGGCGTCAAAAGTAGGGATTGTGTGGTAATGGGTCAAAGGAGTCTATGGAAAATGCTATGAATGAAGCCTTAGACAAGCTTTACCCTTTACCACACAGTCTTGATTTTTAACTCTTTACCAAATGACAAAATTGTAGACTGGTTCAAATTGAAAGCATTTGCAGACGACAAAGTATATGTGACTGAAAAATTGAAATTCGGTTTGAGAAGGGTAGAAAAACATTGTTGGGAAGGGAGAAAATGCTGGTTAGCTGCATTTTCTCCTTTTCCCATAATGTTTTCAAAAGGCTTCTTCTCATGAGGTGTCAAAAGTTGGCATTGTGTGGTAAAGGGTTAACAACCCTGAGAAAGAAAGCCTTTTCAAAACATTGTGGGAAAAGGAGAAAATTCTATTAAGCCTTTGACAAGCTTAATTAATATAACTTTTTTTTTTGATGAATTTGATAAAAAATTTTATCTCAAATGCCAATAAATGTCAGATTCTTTTTATCACATTACAACATTTAGCAAGTAAATAGATCAGAAGGTGGAAAACCATCTATACATGTACCTGCTGTAATATCCATAAAAGGGCCAAATTAACCCTTTACCACACAACTCCAACTTTTAACGACCCTGAAAAAGAAGCCTTTGGAAAACATCATGGGAAAAGGAGAAAATGCTTCAGTGGCTTCAGAAGGATATTGTGCAAAGTACTGGTAAAAAAGAACTTCAGGAAAGCATGAATAGGCACACTTCTTTTCCACACACAAAATTATGGACTTGTCCAAATTGGAAGCATTTGTAGAAAACAAATTTGATGTGTCACAAAGAATGAGAATTTTACCAGAAAGAATAGAAAGCATTGTGAGAAAAGGAGAAAATACTGTTCACCATGTCTTCTAAAGCTGGCTTTCTCAAGATTTACTCTTTGCCAAACGACAAAATTTTGGACTAGTCCAGATTGAAAGCATTTGCAGACGACAAAATAAATGTGATAAAAAAAGGAATTTTGAATTGGAAAGTGTAGAAGACTTTGTGGAAAAAGGAGAAAATGCTGGTTACCAGCATTTTCTCCTTTTCTCACAATGTTTTCAAAAGGCTTCTTTCTCAGGGTTGTTAAAAGTCTGGTTTATAAAAAATATGTATTTTGTGATAAAGGTTTAACCCATTACCACACAATCCCTACTTTTGACGTCCTTAAGAAAGAAGCCTTTTGAAAACACTATGGGAAAAGGAGAAAATGCTGGTAACCAGCATTTCTCCTTTTCCCACAGTGTTTTCTACCCTTTCCAGAACAAATTTATATTTTTTAGTCACCTTTATTTTGTCGTCTGCAAATGCTTTCAATTTTGAGCAGTCTAGAATTTTCTCGTATGGTAAAGAGTTAAACACCATACAAAAAAATCAATTTGTCAGTCCATCAATAATTTCTTCATCCAGGTATGACATCCTCAGGCAACGAGGAGACTGCCAGTAGCGAGACGGAGGAAGATGTGATCTCTCATCCAGAATATACAGTCATCGGGAAACTGAACTCGGTATTTTATGATGCTGTAAGTTATTAACCCTTTGCCAAACAGCCTCGGTTTAAATATTTCTGAAAACTGATAACTGATATTTTCTCCTGTTTTTCACCACATGTTATCAGTACAGATGTTCCGGAGATTGGCTTGCATTATTTAACTCTTTACCATGCAATCAGGACTTTTAACAACCCCGAGAAAGAAGCCTTTTAGAAAACATTGTGGGAAAAGGAGAAAATGCTGGTAACCAGCATTTTCTCCTTTTCCCACAATGTTTTCTACTCTTCACAGAACAAATTTCAAATTTTCAGTCACTTTTATTTTGTCGTCTACAAATGCTTTGAATTTGGACCAGTCTACAAATTTGTCGTTGGGTAAAGAGTAAATTGTGATCGTAATCACCAGTGTCGTATGATCCTTTGAATCCACTCAAGTCTGAAATTAGATGTATCCAATTAGAGATCTTGTATGAATTCTGCAAGAATTTTTGAAAGTAATGTGAAAGGTAAAAGATTTTGAATTTTTTCTACTCTCCATATTGGTTTGCCATAGTTTACCTGAGAAAACAGCCAGTGGGATGGGAAAAATGGGAAAACAGCCAGTGGGATGGGAAAAACTTTGTGCCAATTACTTATAGAAGAGACCAAAATGTGTGCACATCTCCAAATGCTTTCAGTTTGGACAAGGCTTGGATCAGTGTTTTTGTCAGTAGCAACAACAAAGAGATTGCCATTTGAGAAACCCTTTGTATCAACGCAGAATATCGATATTTATTCCATGCTTTACGGTAGGATATGGAGAAATAGCATTGAAAATATTTTTCAATATTACATGGGTGGAAATACCGATTTTTATTTTCTAGTTACCAAGGTAAATTGCCCACTTCTCACAACCAAAATGGAAATATGACGTCTTTTACCTTACAATTCTCGTGCTTGATGTAATATTGTAATGCATTGCTATGTGCTAGGGGTACGCCACAGGGAATAACTGAAATGAACTGTACTAGATTTTGATAAAGCCCCTCCAAGAAAGGGTTAAAAGCATGAAATAACGTGTAAATATGACCGACCATGTTCACTCGATGAAATAAATTTTGATTGTTAACTAAAAAAAAAAAAAATCCTCTATATACGCTGATCATGATTCATTTGGACATTGAATTGCGCTTATTTACAATTAATGTGAGATACTGGTCTTTGATACTTTAACTTTCTTTTTCCAAACTAGTTGACAAATTTTGTATTACTGGAAGTTTATAACGTTGCGGGTAGTGTACCTATATTCAGATAGGTGGGTGTAGATGACACTGATTTGTGAAGAAATTAGGATTATGTCGATGCCATAAGTTTATTTACAGCTGATTTATTTCAACTTTATCGATGGATTTGCCATCTGTTAAGCCCATTTTCTGTTTAAAAATAGCTGGGGGAGCGTTAATGAGAGGGAAAGTTAAAACACAAGACATTACAGCATAACCCTTCCCCACACAATGAAGACTTTTGAAGGCCCTTGGAAAGAAGCCTTTTGAAAACATTGTTGGAAAAGGAGAAAAATGCTGGTAACCAGCATTTTCTCCTTTTCTCACAATGTTTTCTTCCCTATAAATAAACAATTGCACCATTTGAGCCACAATGAAATTGTCTTTTTGTCGTCTGGTAAAGGGTCAATGCATGAAATGAATGAGTATATTGTTTCCCTTTATTTACAGTACTTGCCTTTTTTCACACATGCTCAAGCTGTTTCTTTTTTCTACTCTCCAATTTCACTTGTTCTTTTTGTAGATCCAGTATATCAAGAAACATTTGGTGATTGCTGTTGCCATGGAAGGTGTGTCAGTGGGAAGAAATGGAAAACTGTGCTGGGTTCAGGTATGCAAATTATCCCAGTAAAACCCTCACCAGACACCAGGATTTTGGACTCGTCCATATTGAATGCATTTGCAGAAGACAAATACAAATTTCCTTGAAACAACAGAAAAAATTTCATCAGGATATAAATTGCTTGTAACTATAAGATATGGCCCACATGGTCATTTAAATAGATAGTAGGTATTACATGCATGTTTTAACAAGGAGAGGGAAAAAAAAAAAACTTTAGAAAACATTTTGGGAAAAGGAGAAAATGCTGGTTACTATCATTTTCTCCTTTTTATATGCCCGTCAAAGACGGAACATATTATAGGATCACCCATGGCATACGGGTGGCGTCCAGTTCTTTGTCCAGAGCATGACTTTATCATCTCAAGTCCAATTGACCTTGTGCTGTCTTTGAGTTATTTACCTTTGATTGTTATTTTTGCACAATGTTTTCTACCCTTTCATAACAAACTTATAGTTTGATTTAATTTGATGTCCTTCAAAAGCTGTATATGGATGAGCCTATGATTTTGTTGTCTGGTAAAGCCTAAGCCAGGTCAGTCTTGCCATTTTTTACTTGTATGGTGTTGGAAACCTTGGATGCTATAGACAAGCTCATGAGCCATAAGTGGACTTGTTTCAAGACAGCTTTTGGGCAGCCTTTGTTCATTCAAAGAATACCAAAGAAATAATGTGCCTGTTGAGAAATTAATGACAGTGCTACGACCTTACAACCTTAGGAGTTTGTATAATAATATTGAAGCTGCTACACAAAGGGATTTTTGTCAGATAGAGGATCAGAAAGAGCTGTTGGGTTGTGGTAAAGCAGATCTGAAATAGCTTAATCGTTTACCTCATGATCCCAACTTTTAACTGCACTGAGAAAGAGGCCTTCTGAAAACTTGTAGGAAAAGAAGAAAATGCTGATAACCAGCATTTTCTATTTTTAGCTCCACTGGCCGAAGGCCAGCGGGCTTATGTCATGGCCCATTGTCCGTCGTGCGTCCGTCCGTCCGTCTGTGCGTGCGTGCGTGCGTCCATGCGTGCGTGCGTTAACTTTTATTTCAAACATCTTCTTCTCTGAAACTACCCATCCAATTTTGATGAAACTTCACAGAAATGATCCTGCCATGGTCCTCTTCAGAATTCCTTGAAAGAATTTTATTCCTTCAAAAACTCTGGTTGCCATGGCAACAAAACTGGAAAATATTGAAAATTTTTAAAAATCTTCTTCTCTGAAACCATAAGGCCTAGGGCTACCAAATTTGGCATGTAGCTTTATCTAGTGAACCTCTACCAAGTTCCTTCAAATAATAGCCCTGGGGTCAAAATTAGCCCCACCCCGGGGGTCACAAGTTTTATATGGGCTTATATAGGGAAAACTTTAAAATCCTTCTGGTACCTAGCCATAGGGCCTAGGGCTACCAAATTTGGCATGTAGCTTTATCTAGTAGACCTCTACCCAGAGTGCCCAAATGATAGCCCAGAGGTCAAATTTGGCCGGGCCCCGGGGGTCACAAGTTTTATATGGGCTTATATAGTGAAAACTTTAAAAATCTTTTCGTACCAAGCCATAAGGCCTAGGGCTACCAAATTTTGCATGTAGCTTTATCTAGTGGGCCTCTACCAGGAGGGCCCAAATTGTAGCGTTAGGGTCAAGTTTGTCCCCACACCAGGGGTCACAAGTTTTACATGGGCTTTTGTGGTGAAAACTTTCTAAGTCATCTTGTTACTAACCATAATAAAGACTAGGACCACTAAATTTAGCCTTGTCTCATGGATTTTATGTTTTACAGGGCCTTTTATTGAGAAAACTTTGAAAATCTTCTTGTTTATAACCACAGATTCTAGACCTGTATTATTTAGTATGGGGCTTTATCTTGTAGACCTCCACCAGGATTCAAGTAATTATAGCTTTGTGGTCAAAATTGGATTTGCCCAGGGGTCACAACTTTTTTGTAGGTTTTTACGGAAAAAAATTGTATGCCCTCAAGTTTGAAACCAGTTGGCCAAATAATGTACTGTTTGGCTTGTAGTGTTTTTACGAATTAGCCAGTGGAGCGATACAGGGCCATGATGGCCTTCTTGTTATCACAATGTTTTCTAATCTTCCAGAAATAAATTTCAATTTTTAAGTCACATTTCTTTTGTTGTCTGCAAATACTTTCAGTTTTAACAGGTCTTAAACTTTGTTGTCTAGTAAAGAGTTCAAGAGCAAAATGATGTATACAGTATATATGCAGTGCACTATACTTGTGATCGAGTTGTAAAAATGCAAAACAATTATTTTTAGTTGTACAGGCCAAAGGCTATTGAAGCTCCTGTTATGGTGTGTTTTCTATTGTTGATCCATCTGTCAGTCAATTAACCTTTTTCTTGTTAATGTGGTTAAGTCCACATTTGAGCCAGGACTTACATGAAACTTGAAAAAGTTTATTTATATCATTAATAGCTTGAAGTTTATTGACTTTAAAGAGAAGTCCACTCTTCATTTGGGAAAAATAGCCTCTTAAATTCAATTTAAAGTCCAAATTTTATGTTTCTTGTTTATGGTCTGCATTCATTGTCTAATTCTTTCTTCTGTTTCTACTTTCTTAGATTGCTGTACCTGATCATGTGATAGTATTTGATGTTTTGAAGATGGGCAGTTACGCTTTTTCTGAAGGGCTGCAAAGTGTCTTGGAAGCTGAAAGTATTTTAAAGGTAAAACTTATACCCTAGCCCTAACTCTTTACTAAACAACATTATTTTGAACTCGACCAAACTAAAATCTTTACAGACAATAAAAAAAAAAAATGTGGTTCTGCTTTTCCCATGATGTTTTCTTCCCTTTAAATCCCATCATTTGAGTCTGTCTTTTAATTGTCATATCCCTTTATGACAAAATTTTTTTATCAACCCTAAGAAAGATACCTTTTGAAGGCATTGTTGGAAAAGGAGAAAATGCTGGTAACCAACATTTTCTCCACTTCCCATTGTTTTCCTTTTTTACTATATCAAGAACAAATTCTATTATTTTTGCCAAAGCAATATTGTCATCTGTAAATGCTTTGAATTCAGACAAATCTAAAATTTTGTTGTTGGGTAAAGAGGTAAACTTTCGCTTTATCAAATGACAAAATTTTAGACTTGTCCAAACTGAAAGTATTTGCAGACGACAAAAAAAATGTGAATCAAAAATTGAAACTTGACTTTTGAAGAACAGAAAACAATGTGGGAAAAGGAGAAAATGCTGGTTCTCCTTTTCCCACAGTGTTTTCTGAAGGCTACCACCTCTGGTTCGTAAGAATCAGGGATTGTTTGGAAAACTAAAAGGATGAGGTGACATATTAGATGATTATTTGAAAGAGAGAAAGATATGTCTTTTTGAATAGTTTAGAAATATTGTGAGGAAAGGAGCAGTAAATTGATGAAAGCTTTTTGTCTTTTTCTTACACATTTTTGTAGAAATGATCTATTGTATGAGTTTTGAATCTTAAAGGATTAATTGGACAAAGCAGTAATTTTGCATTGAAAGTTTTATTTTTGAATATAAAGAGATTGCTTTCACACATCATGTAATATGTGAAATATCGATGAATCAGAAAAAACAACAACACTATTTCAGGTGTTCCATGACTGTAGAATGGTGTCGGACATCATGTACCATCAGTATGGCATCAACCTTGTGAATGTTTTTGATACACAGGTTTGTTTGTATATGTATGTCTCTGAGATACAAGTTACTGGTTTTGTTTGTTTCTTTAATTGTTTGTTTTGGAGTTTAACTCTCTTTTAACCCTTTACCCCATAAGGCATTTCTATGGTATCTCTAATTGACCCTTATAAACAGCAAGGATGAAGCTGTTTCTTATGTGTATATGACACCTTTTGATAGTATAGGAAACATTGTGGCAAAAGGTGAAATTGCTCGTCACGAGCAATTTCATCTTTTGCCACAATGTTTTCCAAAGGCTCCTACAAGCAATGTGTAGAAATGAGTATCTATGGAGTAAAGGGTTAAGAGCTTAACAGGTCATGTCACAGCAGTCATTATGTCTACGCATGTGTTTGCAGTCTTTCTCACATCAGAACTAACACAACTCTCTGTCCAAGCCAATGACTATTTTTCTCTCCTGTACTGGAGGTGAGGGGCGAAATAAAGCCAAAAAGAAAGTTTGCCTCAACAGGGATTCAAATCCAAAATCTCCAGGTCACTAGTCAGATATGCTAACCTCTGAGCCATTCAGCCAGGCAAGAGAAAAAATTTATAACATCCTTAAAGGCCCAGTAACAGCCAGAAATGTTTAATGTCAGTGTTAAAATGCATTTTATTTTCAACTATACCATTTAAAAGTATGTAAGTTATTGTAAATATGACAAACTGTTGTTGAAAGGTAGATTCAAGTGTTGGAGGCTTGAGGCAGAAAAATGGAGTTTAACCCTTATCCTGCTAAATAACTAAAATGAAAGATAATAAAAATCCAAATAATGCCATTGCAAAATTGTTTTTGGGGAAAAAATATTTTCTCATTGGACAGTATAGATCCAAGATCAGACTGCACATTCTATGTGTGCTTACATAGGGAAAACTTTTTAAAACTCTTCTGGTACCTAGCCATGGGGCCTAGGGCTACCATATTTGGCATGCAGCTTTATCAAGTAGTCATCTACCAAGAGTGTCCAAATTATGGGGTCAAATATGGCCCTGTGCCAGGGGTCACAAGTTTTACATTGGTTTATATAGGGGAAATCTTTTGCAACTAAGAATAAGGCCTAGCACTACCAAATCTACTCATGCCAAGAGGAGAGTTTAAAAGCAATTAACCAAGTATTGTTATTTTGGCATGTAGTGTTTTGACTTATAGTATTAGCCAGTGGAGCAATACAGAGCCATCACGGCCCTCTTGTGATGTTATATTTCAGGTTGCCAGTGCATTTGTGTATCGTCTGCAGCATCACAATGACTGGCCACGCCATGTGCATGGACTGGCTAGTTGTTTACTAGAACATCTCAATTTAGAAGAGAGTCAGGTAAACTGGGCTGTAGTTAGAGAAGGCTTGCGTGAGGTAGTGTATCCTTTCTCTGTTGTGTAGTAAGCCTGTCATCCTTTACAGTGTGATCTAGTGTTGTTGTTTTTTTAATTCCAGTGGAAAAAAAGCCATAGGAAAGGAAGAATAGCTGATAACCAGCATTTTCTCCTTTTTCCTCAAAGTTTACTAATCTTGGAAAGTAAAATAGCAGAACTCCAGTCATGTTGAAATTAACATTCGTTCTTGTTTCTGATTTGGGAAAGCTTAAATTTTGTTCATGATACCCCTGCAAAACGAATGTTTTCAGATGTATACTGGAATCAGCCCGTCTGTCAGTCAGACCGTCCATGTGTCTGTCCATCTGTATACAAAAAACTAATTATTTTGTGTCCCAAACTCCTACAGTTTTCTTTCAATTGTATCGAAACTTTGCACATACTTTGTTCATATATTGAAGATTTGCAAGACGCAATTTTCAAGTGTCAACTCTTCCTGGTTGAGGAATTATCTGCCTTTGAACTTGACACTTTTTTCCGTCAAAGAGCTGCTGGGGGGTATTAAGTCACATTCAGTGTCAGCTCTAGTTTGATAAAGGGTTGAATTTCTAAATAAAAGTTTCAGCTAAAGAAGAAATTACTGTTTGCATGCAGTTTTTCTTGTCACTGAACTTTTTGAAATGAGCCATGTTGTTAGAAAGGGAGCTGAATGCAGTTGCAAAAAAGTTTTTACCCAGGTCAGCCTTTGCAGGCAGCACAGGCTGACCTTGGCAGAAACTTTTTGCTTTCGGTAAATTTTCTGCATGTCAATTTTACTCAGGATTCAACATGTTGTTATACAAAAAGGATTTTAAGGATCTATAATACTGTGATTATGGGCTTGGTATAATGGAACTGAGAGATGCACTAAGCCTCCTCTTGTCAGAGCATGGCTCATATATGGCGTGCAACACACGAATAGGGGCATTCGAACATTTGCGTAAAGTGTCGTCTTGGATCAGCCTGCGCAATCCGCGCAGGCTAATCCGAGATGACGCTTTCCGTTTTTGTGTAATTTTCTGTTTTGGGCAAGTCTACTGTAGCACAAAATCTAATGTAGTCGCAAAGTGCTGTCTCAGATTAGCCTGCGCGGACTGCGCAGGCTGATCCGAGACGACACTTTACGCAAATGTCTGAATGCCCCATTTCATGTGTTATAAGCCATATCTGACTGCTACAAGACATAGTACAGTCTATAAGAGGTCATGAGTGAGCTGCAATATTTTTCAGTCGGATGAAGAGGTATGGATGCAGAGACCAGCTAGACGGAAACATCTGGATGCACTGGTAAAGAATGTTGTACATTTACTTGATCTGCGTCAGGTCCTGATGGAGAAAATGATGGAAGAGTATGTTGCTGGTGTTAACATCTATCTTACGCATGTCAGGGACGCTTCCAATGGAGACATACAAAAATATCAGGTACAAACCATCGTGCTATGTTTGATAAAAGTTGAACATCTATCTTACACATGACAGTAATGCTCCTATTTGTGACATACAAAAATACCAAGGGCAAAACATGAGTCTGAAGTTCAGGTTCAACATCTATCTCACATAAATGTCAGGAACACTTCAATCTGTGGCTACTCATTCTGTGCCATAGCAAAATATCAGATGCAAATCAATGATATGTTTGAAGAGGAAGGCAATAATTCTATATTTTAATTTCCAAATTTTTTAGAAAAATATTATGACTGTATCATAGAGGTCTAAGTATGAATTTCACTTTCATGAATACATCTGAAAACTTTGAGGGCAAAGAGGTAGCAAAAATTCTAAATTTTAGCTTCCCTGTTTTTAAGAGAAAGATCATGACTTATAAACCCATTACCCAACAATCCCTACTTTTGACGACCCTGAAAAAGAAGCCTTTAGAAATCATTGTTGGAAAAGGAGAAAATGTTAGTAACTAGCAACTTCTCTTTTTCCCACAATGTTTTCTACCCTTCGCTAAACAAATTTCACATTTTCAGTCAATTTTATTTTGTCGTGTGCAAATGCTTTCGATTTGACAACCCAGAAATTTTGTCATTTGGTAATGAGTTAAGCTAAAGTAATATACTTGAATTAACTATGATGAATACATCTGAAAACATTGTGGTTAATTGACATTTTTCTTCTTTTGAACTATTTCTGGTTTTTTGCCACAATGTTTACAACTTGCCAGTTACTAGCATTTTCTTCTTTTACACTATGTTTCCCTTTCAGTGACAAATTTTATAATCTAAGAGTACTCCTTATTTATTTTTTTCAGAGAATGTCTCACCTTCTACCCTCATCCTTTCAAGATATCAAACATTTTATGAGATCATATACAGGAAGAAATCCTTTTAATAGACCAGAGTGGTCCGCAACTGACATAAATGGGTTTCGCGATAATTTTTCTCGAATAAAACATCCAAATGTTATCTTCTCTCATGATTCACTGTGGCATGCAGGCAGCAAAGTACAGGAGAGTAAAACAGCGGCAGAAAAAGAACAAGGTTTGTAGAAACCCCTTTAGCTCTGGATTAGCTCTTTATCAAACAACAAAATAGATCTAGTAGTCATTTTTATTTTGTCGTCTGCAAATGCTTTCGATTTAGACACGCCTACAGTAGTGTCGTTTGGTAATGAGTTAATGCCATCTTCAACACTATTTCAATTGTACCATGGCAGCCAGTGCACTTATCCATTCATTCCTGGAGTTTCTTTCACCAGTACTCTGCACAATATTCTTTCCATGCCACTGGCTGCTTTTCCACATAACCATTATCAATGCAACTATCAGCTGTGAGGGAGGAATGAATCCTGTCACAGTGACAATCAACAATCCTCAGAAAGAAATTTGCCCAGCAGGGAATAGAACCAGCGACCCCCATGGTTTCAAGTCATGTATGCTGCAGACTGAGTGACTGAGGCTTGGCTGAGTGCACAGAAAATTAGTATTAACTCTTTACCAAATGACAAAATATTTTACTGGTCCAAATTGAAAGCACTTGCAGATGACAAAACAGAGGCAAATCAAAAATTGAAAATTGTTTCCAGCAGGGTAGAGAAACATAGTGGGAAAAGGAGAAAATGCTGGTTACCAGCATTTTCTCCTTTTCCAAAAAAGTTTTTTATAGGCTTCTTTCTCTGGGTTGTTAAAAGTCAGGATTGTGTGGCAAAGAGTTTATTTCCATAACATCATTTTTGTGGGAGTGTCCTTGGGCATGGTACTTCAAAACCCTAGCTAAGTCTGGTGAAACCCAGGAAATATATGAAAATGTAAACTTTGGCACTGATATGACTGAAATAATGTTGAAAGCGGCATAAAACATCATTCATTGAACCAATAGTTTTTCACTTAACCCTTTCCCACGTGAAAAGATTTTAGATCTGTCCAAACTGAAAGGATTTGCTGATTACAGTTTCAATGTAGGGAAGGAAACATTGTGGGAAAAGGAGAAAATGCTGGTAACCAGCATTTTCTCCTTTTCCCACAATGTTTTCAAAAACCTCCTCTTTCATGGGTGTTAAAAGTTGTCATTGTGTGGTAAAGGGTTAATTTCAATAGGATAATTCACAGATTTACACATAGCCTGTGATTGACATTTTTATTTTTTTTTCTTTGAAGATAAAGTGGCAAAAAACATTGCTGCTAATTACCTTTTTCACTACATGACATACTTTCACAAGTATTTATGTATTTAACCCTTTCCCAAATGAAATAGACTCTTCCAAATTGAAAGCATCTGCAGACAACAAACTCAAAACTGATGCAAATGAATTTTTTTCCTCTGATATGGTAGAAAATATTGTGAGTAAAAAGGAAGAGAAAAGCCTGTTGTTATGTAAACAACAAATTGTTTGGTAAAGGAATGAAGTGATGGTTGCCCAATACAGTTGGTTTCTGAGTACACGTGGTGGCTGTCATAGGTTATGTTTGATATTTTAGAGCCAAAGAAACTACAAAAGTATACCTCACAGCTGTCCCACCTCAGTACAAACAGTGAAAAAATGGAGCAAGAGACAAACAGTGAGAAAGGGGGACAAAAATCTGATACTGGCATACCTCATGACAAAGTATTGTGTTACCCAAAAGAACACACTAATGTTCCATTAGAGAGTAATTATGATCAACTCAGGAAAGCAACAGATCTTGTAAATAGAGTAGAACACAGTGAAATGCAAATATTATCAACACATCAGGACGTAAACAATGGCAGCAGTAATAACCAGTCTATAACTGGTAACCAGTCTATGACATTTAACCAGTCTATAACTAAGTTACATGATCTCATTAAACAACCTCAGGAAGATCCAAACAGAAACATAGAAGGGCTCACAGGTGGCAGCTTAATGAGGGCTTTGATAAACCAGCAAGCCCCTCCGGGCACGGAAGATCACTCTGACTTAGATAATATGATGGTTACACCAGCAGGTAAAGCAATTGAGAGAAACATCAAAAAGAAATCAGTGCCAAGCATTCCACAGATGTGTAATAATGTATCAAGACCAGGTATGAAACGGTTAACTGAGAAAGAGATGGAACTAGTGAATAGATTTGGTAGACAGACTGAAAGGGTTTCTGAAGCAGGACAAAATGATACAATATTGGCACCTAGTAGACGATCTCCATCAAATCTCGGGAATAGGATGTCCATAAATGTTGAAAATTCTGTGAAAAACAATGAAAATGAGTTTAAATATTTACCTTTGCAATCAAGTAAAAGTCCTGGGGGACTGTCTCAAAGATCAGATACTCAAAGTGTTCAGCATTCATCTCAGCATTCAGCCTTTCATTCTGAGGGGTCATCTCAATATCAGTCAGGGGTTAAAAGTCCCTCTGCCCAGTCTACAGGGCTATCACCAACTGAAGTTCATGTAACAGAAATGAATACATCCTCTGTATCTGGCAGACTACAAGCTTTGATGCGTGCAATGAACACGTAACAGTAAGAATACTGAAAGTAAATAATCAGGGGTAACCATCCATTGTTTAGGAGGTATCAACCTTTGACCTGCTAAACAACTTAAACAAGTGTGCTATATGGTGTCTTTTTCACGAAATTATAACGAAATTTAGATATTGAATGTACGATGTTTTATTGCATAAATTATGGCTTCTGAAACTGATCTCTCCTAATCGAACCAAATCTGTAGTCCGGGAATATGTTCTCAGTGTTAAACATAATCGAACAAATATTTTTACCGATTCTAAATGGACTCTCTAGAACGTTGTCCCCTCTTTGATATGCAATGTCAACAGAAGCATTAACTATGCAAATAATTTGTCACTACTTGTGATCATTTAAATTGTTCTACATGGTATAATCATTAAAACTACAACATAAAGCACAAATTTACTGACTGAAGTCTTCATGAAAACATTGTTACAAATTATTGAATACAATATCAAAATAATCTATTCAGCGATTAACCCTTGACAACCCTCTTCAATTAAGTCTGTTTTGATAATACCAAAACTTTTGTCAAACAGGAAGCTTCCTGCTTTCTCTAGGAAGACAATAGTTTGTTGTAACTCTAACAACTTTATTGTAACAAGTTTCACTGAAAATGTTGTGGAAAGGTTTCCTCTGCTAATACTATGGATTCCACTTAATTGCAATTATTACTTAATGACAGTGAATTAATACTGTTTAATAGTAACAAGTCTTACTGACCTTAGCCCTTTCCCAAACAATCCCTGGTTTTTACGGGTCAGGAATAGAGGCCTTTTGAAAACACTGTGGGAAAAGGAGAAAATGCTGGTGACCTTGGTTCGAGGTCTGCAAATGCTTTCAATTTGGACAAACCTAAATTTTGTCGTTTGGTAATGGGTTAAGGGAACACCATCAAAAAACTTTTTTTTTTATTATTTTTAGATTTTTAAATATTGATGTTTTGTATTGTTTTGTCATATAGAATTAAATGAATTTCTTAATTTGGCGAGATGTGAAAAATCTAAATACCTACTTTAAAGAGCTAGAAGGTGCCAAATGATCAAGAAGTAAGAAAAAGAAAGCAAGTAAAACGCTCTTATAGGACTTACCTTAACTTTTTGCCAAACGACATAACTTTAGAATAGTCCAAATTTGAAGCAATTGCAGATGACAAAAGTAATGTGACTGGTGAAATCCAGGAAATATATGAATATGTGAGCTGTCACAGTAGTTTGACAAGCACCATTCAATCAATACAAAAAGATTAGAAGTTTATTAGTTATAGACTTAACCCTTTCCCAAACGACAAATTTTGGACTCTTCCAAACTGAAAGAGTTTGCAGACGACAATTTTAGATTTTGAGAAAATTGCAGAAAGTTCCCCAAAAGGGTAGAAAACACTGTAGGAAAAGGAGAAATTGCTCGTTACGAGCAATTTCTCCTTTTCCCACAGTGTTTTCCAAAGACTTACTGCAGACACGTAAAAACCAGGGCTTGTTTGGGAAAGGGTTAACCAGTTAATCGTAGGTTTATTTCAAAAACCCTGTAACTACATCTTGACGCAATTTTCTTTCTCCTGAATAAATTTTATCTTTTTTTTTCTTCAATGTTTAATTATTATATGTTATTAATATCACAGTTTGTTTCATGGAATCTATTGACAAAGTTGGTCAGGATTAATAAAAAGATTTTAATTTTTGATGCCTTTTGGTTGTTTAACGCTTTACTCCATAGATACTCATTTTGACAATAATAAACAGCTTTTGAAAACATTGTGGGAAAGAGAGAAATTGCTCGTAACGAGCAATTTCTCCTTTCCCCACAATGTTTTCCACTCAATCAGATATTTGTATCCTCATTTATCCATATTTTTTACATCATATCTTTATTTGCAGCTGAAATGGAAGAGCCTCAAATTGGCATATCAGGTAAAGGGTTAAAAGTTTTAATTTGGTTCTTAGTAGTGACCTTCAGCTTTTTACCACACCACAGCCAACAAGATTCATTTACTTAACCCATTACGACATATCCCTACTTAACGAGCGTGGGAAAGAAGCTTTTTGAAAACATTGAGGTAACCAGCATTTTCTCCTTTTCCCATAATGTTTTCTACCCTTCCAAAATCAAAATTAAATCTTTAATTCACATCTATTTTTAGTATTTTGTCGTCTGCAAATGCTTTGAATTTGGACTAGTCCAACATTTTGTCGCTTGATAAAGAGTTAACTGAGAGCATCTGCAGACAAAAAATGAAATATAGCTTAATTGTTGAACTAGTCTGTAAAAAGGCAGAAAACATTCTGATAAAAGGACAAAATATTGAAGAACTTGTTGGAGAATTTGTAGATTTTTCTGTAAGGAAACTGTCACTAAGTACTAAGGTGAGGTCGAGCTTCGGTAGTGCAGCTGGTCGCGTACAGGACTCGAGGAGCGGGGTTTGCTGTTTCCATGCCAGGCTCGGCCATTCTTCTTTCCGAGGATCGATGTTAGTCATTGCGACAGGATTCATTCCTATCTCACCGCCGATCATTGTTTCGACGATGGTTATGTGGGAAAGCAGCCAGTGACTTGGAAAGAATATTGTGCCGAGCACTGGTAAAAGGAACACTAGGACTGGCCGCCGCGACATATAATAATGTTGGAAACTGAATAATGTTGAAAATGGCGTTAACCGATTACCACACAATCCCTACTTTTGACGCCCCTGAGAAAGAAGCCTTTTGAAAACACTGTGGGAAAAGGAGAAAATGCCGGTAACCAGCATTTTCTCCTTTTCCCACAGTGTTTTCTACCCTTACCAGAACAAATTTCTATTTTTGAGTCACCTTTATTTTGTCGTCTGCAAATGCTTACAATTTGGACCAGTCTAAAATTTTCTCGTGTGGTAAAGAGTTAACCCTTTCCCAAACAATCCCTGGTTTTTACGGGTCTGGAATAGTAGCCTTTTGAAAACATGGGAAAAGGACAAAATGCTGGTAACCAGCATTTTCTCCTTTTTCTCACAATGTTTTCTACCCTATCATAGTCAGAAATCATCTTTTCAGCAAGAGATGAATTGTCGTCTGGAAATGCTTTCAATTTGGTCTAGTCCAAAAGTTTGTCATTTGGGAAAGGGTTAAACACCATACAGTTAATCAGTAGAGTCTATTTTGTGACAGAGTGCTCAATAAAATACGTTACAAAGATGCTTAAAGCCAGCTTTTCACAGAGCATTTCCTTGATTCTAGATAGACGGCGTAAAATGAATGAACGAACGAATGAATGAACGGACAAACGAACGAATGCATAAATGAATGGACATTGTTTAATGGCTCGTCGATAGCTTTGGTAATTTAGCGATTATTTACGTGTTAAAATATGGTAAAAATTTACCGTAAAATGTTTTTTACGGTAAATTTTGAGAAAAAACAAAATGACGGTAGAGTCTGTTCGAGACGGCGTAAATCGTCGGTTTACTTCAAAAACCTCGTAACTACAGCTTGAAACAGGCTGTAGTTACGAGGTTTCTGAAGTAAACCGACGAAATGTTGCTGGTTTAATCTCAGTATGATTCATGGCCTAAAGATTCACATGTTATGTAAAGTTCCGCATCTAAAGTGACATGTTTTCGCTAATTAAAGTGCAGATTCCTCCTGTGTGAACATACAGTCATGTCAATCCACAAAAATTAAACGCGTCGTGCTCTGTGAAAAGGGGGCTTAATACATTTGCAAAAAGTATCCACCAGGTCAGCCTGTGTATTCTGCGCAGGTTGACCTCGGTCGAGACTTTTAGCTATTGGTCGATTTTCTGCTTGTCAAAAGACCATTCTATACCCTGTAATTCAGTTGGTCATTGGACAAATATTTTGGATTTTTAATTATTTGATTACTTGCTCGGTATGAGGGATCACAGAGACGTATTAACCCATTACCACACAATCCCTACTTTTGATGCCCCTGAGAAAGAAGCCTTTAGAAAACATTGTGGGAAAAGGAGAAAATGCTGGTAACCAGCATTTTCTCCTTTTCCCACAATGTTTTCTACCCTTCACAAAACAAAGTTCGAACTTTCACTCACTTTTATTTTGTCGTCTGCAAATGCTTTCAATTTGGGCAAGCCTAAAATATTGTCGTTTGGTAATGAGTTAAAACCCTTTTTGCCAGAGCTCAAATGTTAGATACACAGTTTATGCAGATTTCTTACTCGCCCATTATCTCCCGCTAGATGGCATTCTACAAATGCACATCTATCTAATTTGGGCATTCTGGGTACAGAACCGGACTGCTTTTCTACGCGACAAACCTTACTTTGAATTTCAAACTAAAACAAACGTTTACACAATAATACCCTACTTGGTGCGATTCATTCAGCTATGATCAGCAGTTTAGAGGAATATGGAGATAAAAAGAGACCCGATTTCTCCTCAAACGTATTGATAAAAGCCATTTTCTCCATTTCTACTTCATAGCCCGTATTACTACAATCCCCCTAACTTTTGGGAGAGTGATGCTTCATATCAGACAGGTCGAATCTTCGAAGAATATAACATGCGCAGACAACGATTGCTCGCCCCATCCCACAACTACATGTAACTAACGACATCAAATCCTCGATTATCAAAGTATGACTTTAGGGAGACTAATAATATCATCTTACATTTGATAAATTTTGAAAACCATCAGAAGCAACGTTATTTAAGTTACTTCACAGTGGCATCTTTCACTAAGTCACTGGCTTTTATCCAAAAAACATTGTCGAATCTATTATGTATGCGCAGCTGTCAGCTAAGAAAAAGACGTTGGCGGAAATGGGATGCGATCTCCTAACCCCTGAATAACTAACCCTGCACGTTGCTGACTGAACTCCCAGACCTGTAAGAAAGAAAAGAGGGGTTTTTGTGGAATTATTGAATGGTGTCTTACGCTGCTTTCAACATTATTTCAGTTCGCTTATTTATGTATGTCCTGGACCTGTATTCACCAACCATTCCTAAGAACTTTCTTGGTCTCAGTCTCCAGAATTTTCGAAATTTGAAAGTAACATAACTTCTGATTGGCTAAACCATTTGGTTTAGCCAATCAGAAGTTGAGTCACTTTCAAATTTGGAAAATCTTGCATATTAAGACTAAGGATATTCTTAAGAGTGGTTGGTGAATACGGGCCCTGGATTTCACCAGTATACGGCCGCGGCTCTTAAGTGTCTTTCCCGAGGACAATCCCACGAAAAACTTGGTATTTCCAGTGAGACTCGAACCTGGAACCTCCAGGCTACGAGTCTATATTTTACTACAGGACCCCCAGCTGAGTTTTGTAATAAATGCTGGACATACATATAAAACAGGAACGCGTGTATAGAAACATTCTGGTTTAATTACGAAAGTATTGTTGAAATGGAGTTAACAATTAAACAAACAACATATACATACAAATAAATTGAGCACCACAAAGAATGCTGAAATCGTATCGCTCTATTCCTTTATCAACGTGATAATGACAATATTTATCTAAATCTAGAAATGTTGGTGTCCTGGAAATCTCGGCGATTTTCGCGTATTGATGAAAATTGCGAAGTTATTTACCAGCTGAAATTAAGGCTACATTTAGGTATACCTTACCTAGACACCGGTATTCGTATTCACCAACCATATTCTTAACCCTTTACCTGGCCTCTAAATGTTGAACTCTTACAAACTGAATGAAATTGGAGACGACAATTTCAAATTTGATAAAAATGGCAGAAAGTTGTCAAAATAGGTAGAAAACACTGTGGGCAAAGGAGAAATTGCTCGTTACGAGCAATTTCTCCTTTTCCCACAGTGTTTTCAAAAGAGTAGTACTGCAGACACGTAAAAACAAGGGCTTGTTTGGGACAGGGTTAAAACCATTCTTGTCTTATTATCTAATATTTTCTAAATTTGAAATTAACACACCTTCTGATTAGTTAAACCATTTGGGTTAGCCAATCAGAAGTTGTGTTACTTTAAAAATTCGGAAAAAATCCGGAGAATAAGACTTAAGAATATTGTTACGAACAGTTGGTGAATAGGGACTCCTGGGTCATGTTGGGTCTACTGACAGGGACCACTGTGGACATCAATGAGTGTCTTTTTTCTTTTTTTCTTTAAAGTCATTCAGAATGCCAGTCTTGCCTAGTCGTGAAATTTCTACATTTAAAAGTAACACAACTTGTGACTGGCTAGATCAAATTGTTTAGCCAATCAGAAGTTGTTTTATTTTCAAATTTTCTATCTTTGAAATGATGGTAAATATTTCTGAGAAAAATAAAAACAAAATGTTGCTTTAAAAGGCGTTTTTCTCCTTTTCCTAAAATGTATTCAAAAGGACCCAAAAACATTTTTTCTTAGGTTCATAAATTACAAGTTTGTTTAAAAAAGGGTGGGTGACTCGCGACTGGAAGAAGGTGTACACATAAATGACTTGACAGGCGTGAAAAGTCTACTTCAGACATGCTAATGGAATGTTTATACTGTCAACCATTTACAGCACTTTTCCTTGTTTGAACTCTGTCAGCGTCAGATCGTACATATACTTAACCCTTTACTCCATAGATACTCATTTTTACACATTGCTTGTGGTAGCCTTTAGAAAACACTGTGGCAAAAGGTGAAATTGCTCGTGACGAGCAATTTCACCTTTTGCCACAATGTTTTCTATGCTATCAAAAGGTGTCATTTACACATAAAAACCCGCTTCATCCGTGCTGTTATATAGGGTCAATTAGAAATGCTATAGAAATGCCTTATGGGGTAAAGGGTTAATTCTTTCGGCAAGTAAATATGCAACACATTGTAACTCACTCAGCTTTTTATCTTGTAAGACTAAATGAGCGGACGGTATTGACCTAAGATCAGACTGTACTTCATGTGCAGTCTGATCTTGATCGATATCGTCTGCTCAAACCTCTTATTTCGCTTATGGCACTGGAAGAGTTAACAGTCCTCAGGAAGACGTATTTTGAGTTTTGAAAACATTGTCAGAAAAGGAAAATAAAAAGCTCGTATAACGTTTCTTTACCCTTTTTAACCCTTTACCACACATTCCCCACTTTTAACGACCCTGAGAAAGAAGCTTTTTGAAAACATTGTGGGAAAAGGAGAAAATGCTGGTATCCAGCATTTTCTCCTTTTCCCGAAATTTTTTCTATACCCTTCTAAAAACAAATTCCAAATTTTCAGTCACTTTTATTTTGTTGCACTTTTAACGACCCTGAGAAAGAAGCTTTTTGAAAACATTGCGGGAAAAGGAGAAAATGCTGGTAACCAGAATTTTCTCCTTTTCCCACAATGTTTTCTACACTTCTCAAAACAAATTTCTAATTTTCAGTCACTTTCATTTTGTTTTCTACAAATGCTTTATATTGGGACCAGTCTAAAATTTTGTCGTTTGATAAAGAGTTAAGGGAAGCTGCAGCATTTAAGCTCCATTTTGATTTGTCTTCTACAAATGGTTTCGATTTCGAAGAGTTCAATATTTAGAGGCCAGGTAAAGAGTTAAATCTTAACGAAGGACTTTAGTTTTGGGTGCCTTTATTCTAGTAACAAGTTTTTTCTCCTGTTCTTACAATATTTTCTTCGCTTCCAAAGAGAAATAATATCCTTTGATCCACTTTTAATTTCTCACGTGCCAAAGCTTTGAGTTTCGAAGAATCCATTTTTTTTTTCGGCCTAGTAAAGAGTTGATATTGACACAGGACTTATTTTGTATCCTTGACTTTTTTGATTCTAAAAGGTACAATGACTGACCAAAACAACCACGATGTTTACACCGTAGCTTTACGCAGTTGACTTTAATTTACCGTAGTTGCACGTACTTAGGACGTAGTTTATGTGTAGTTTATAGTAATTAATCGTAGTTAGGCGTAGTAATACCCAAGGTAACCCTAGCCATTTTGCACGTAGTTGAATGTAGTTAACCGTACTTA
This sequence comes from Tridacna crocea, assembly GCA_943736015.1. Lineage (NCBI taxonomy): Eukaryota > Metazoa > Mollusca > Bivalvia > Cardiida > Cardiidae > Tridacna > Tridacna crocea. The sequence continues at coordinate 52,698,777 of OX031063.1, forward strand.
CACGTAGTTCAACCTACTTAGACTTTCTGTATCGCGAAGTTTGAACCTAATTTGAAGGTACTTCAACGTAGTTGACCGTCTTAGCAGTATGGGAGACTACGTTTGAAATTAACTACGGACAACTACATGAATTGACCGTAAATGTGACAATAGCTTTAGTTTACCCTTAAAGTGCCAAATAAATCAAACCGTACTTTGGTTTAAATAAATAAACCGGACATTTTCAGGCAAGAAATTAGGCATAAATATTTGCAATATCATACGAGTAGTTGTTTTATTCAAGAATGTCTCAATAGAATATGGACAGTGTAGGTCGGTGATCAGACTGTACATTTTGTGCTACAGTAGTTGTGACTATAGGTAGTTGTGAAAGATGCTCTAATAGACCATCTGCCAAATTCCGTTACTGACGCGTCACCACGAGTTACTTCCCTTGCGAGTACTCTCCACCGGACAATCTTTCCCAATATTGAATATGCCGAATAGTGAAAGGGTCATATTTTTTCAATGGAATTCACCCTAAACGCGATAAATAAGACAACAAAAATCCTAAATCGGCCATGCCGGTAGTTTTATTATCTTTTTCGAAGACACACACAAAAAAAGAACTGTTGTTTTGTCAATCTTTCAGTAAACTTCAGAGATTAAAGCGGTATCATAAGCGCTGTCTCCCGTCGGGCGTGTTGATAGAACTTTTTGTATGCAGACTGCATTAACCCTTATGCTGCGAAGCCCGACTCAATTACTTTTTGCAGATAATTTAGATCAAGATCGGACTACGAAAAAAGTGCAGTCTGATCCTAGATCTAGACTGTCCGATACGGAGATATTTTACCTGGAGATATTCCTTTGAAATAATATTTGAGTTTTTACTATCGACTTTAAAAGTGTCATTTAATTTATTTAGAAGGATAAGGTATAATAACTTGAAAACCAAATTCGAAAGAAATGAGTGCAAATATATATAGTTAAACTGGGACCGGTTAAATCGGGTTACATAATAATGCATTTGAAAAAAAAAAAAATGTTCGGACAGAAAAATGCATCTTTAAGGGCCAATGATTAGAACAGACTTACCCCCTGTAACAGATTTAAACAATTCCAAACCTTTACAAGTGATCAACGTCAGACTGAACGTAATAAACAATTAATTATGACACGAGCTTGTTAGTCGGTGCCTAAGAAGAGCATAACAGCTTTTCAAATAGATGCACCCACTTTGACGGTGAAATACCGAGATCAAAAGAACACCCAGCTAACCCTTTACTAACTTTTCAATGAAAACAAGTATAGCACGTACATGTATTTGCCCACTGCAAATGAATCCTGAACTTCTTTTTTTCTAGAAGGAAATGAATGTTTGAAATTTGAATTGAATTTTGTTATTACGATAGTCAACTGATAATTAAGGTAGTTCAAGCAGCAACATGACAAAAGTGCAGCTATAGATATTCTAAATGTTATTTCAAAGTCAGGATTTTTGTTCTAAATTCAAACTGTATAATGTCACAGTTTTTGGTAAATAGACTGTGTCTGTCTATTTGCAGATACTGGAACGATTTTTTTAAAAGAATTACTATCACTTTAATAGTTTAAATAATTCAAACCACCGAACCCTGGATTTCGAGCCTGTAAGATACAACCTTAGCTACGGAATTCGGCAAACATTAGTTGACCTATCAGACATAAAAATAGGAAAGGTCTATTGCAGTTATATGAATCTTATTTCCCCCTTTTTTCGCTATTTTGGATAGCAAAGAAAAAGGAGAAAAGGTTGCTTAGCAGAACTTTATCCCTATTTAACAACATTTTCAAAAGCTACATTTCTCAGGGTCGTAAAAAGCTTGGGTTATGTGGTATAGTATTTTACCAAACATTTCCAGGTTTTTATGACCGTGGGATAGAAGCCTTTTGAAAACATTGTGGGAAAAGGAGAAAATGCTGGTAACAAGCATTTTCTCCATTTCCCACAATGTTTCATACCCTGCTGGAATCGAATGTCAATTTTTGAGTTACGTTTGTCATCTGCAAGTGCTTTCAATTTTGTCCAGTCTAAAATTTTGTCGACTGGTAAAGGGTTAAATAGTTACCGTGAATGTTTTCACCCGATGTCAACAACTTGGACTCGTCCAGATACTTAACATGTAGAGACGATTGAATAAAAGTGGGCCAAATGGTTGTAATTGTCCTTGAAAAAAGTAAAAGAATATTGTTGGAACAGGAGAAAGTGCTTGTTGCAAGCCCTTCCTTTCTTTTCCACAATATTTTCTCTCACACTTGGAAAATTCATTTTTCACAGATGTCTCTGAACTGTATATTGATTACTTTTTTCCTTTTTTTTTGGGGGGGGGGGGGGTGTTGAGGTTGAAGAAGTGAGACAAATAACATAAAGTGGGCAAAATCAGCACGTCAGCCCCTTTTTTCCGGATCCCCAAAACATGGAATACTTTGGTAAACGGTTAAATAGCTGTCCAGTGTCTTCAAAAAGACAGGTACAGTCCATTTACTGATATTATAGCACTATAATCAAACGTCTTTACTGCACTTTCAGGCATGTTACTATTGACGAATAACTTCATATTATAGATCATGAACAAAAGAAGCGTGGCTTCAGATCAAATTTTAAACCTTCCGTATCTTCTTCACAAAATAATTATTCAAGCTTCATTTTGAGTATATGTATTTGAAAATATGCGTCTAGTGAAGTTTTACAAAAGAAAATGGGCAAAGGGTTAACTCGGTGTTCCTTTGATCTCGGTATCGCACTTTGCAGGACAGGGCGGAAGACCTTTAGAACAGCTGTAATGTACTTACTTCTCACAGATTAACACACACGTGTCACATTAAATTGACCCTTATCTTTTGTTTCATATTTATTTACCCGTTTGGTGATCATTAGTGGGCGGGATTATGAATTTTATATAGGTTACAGAGGGTAAGTTCATTCTTACTTTGTACATGCTCTTTATTTCAATACAGTGTCATAAAATGCGTATTTTGTCTATTCCTAATTATTTTTTTTCAAAAGCAATGTCATGAAATATGAATAAATTGTGTTAGAATTGATTTCATATAGATTTCTTACTATGTCACTTTTTTTTCAGTGGTGAATTTATCCAAATTTAAAGGATTTGTGAACGGGACATACGGTATTTGTCATTGAAATAATGCTTTGATTGTCCGGTGTCACGTGATACTTCCGGTGCGCCGCTTACGATAAAATGGAAATATCGCTTATATCAAATTTAATTGGCAAATCGTCTAATAGACCATCTGCCAAATTCCGTTACTGACGCGTCACCACGAGTTACTTCCCTTGCGAGTACTCTCCACCGGACAATCTTTCCCAATATTGAATATGCCGAATAGTGAAAGGGTCATATTTTTTCAATGGAATTCACCCTAAACGCGATAAATAAGACAACAAAAATCCTAAATCGGCCATGCCGGTAGTTTTATTATCTTTTTCGAAGACACACACAAAAAAAGAACTGTTGTTTTGTCAATCTTTCAGTAAACTTCAGAGATTAAAGCGGTATCATAAGCGCTGTCTCCCGTCGGGCGTGTTGATAGAACTTTTTGTATGCAGACTGCATTAACCCTTATGCTGCGAAGCCCGACTCAATTACTTTTTGCAGATAATTTAGATCAAGATCGGACTACGAAAAAAGTGCAGTCTGATCCTAGATCTAGACTGTCCGATACGGAGATATTTTACCTGGAGATATTCCTTTGAAATAATATTTGAGTTTTTACTATCGACTTTAAAAGTGTCATTTAATTTATTTAGAAGGATAAGGTATAATAACTTGAAAACCAAATTCGAAAGAAATGAGTGCAAATATATATAGTTAAACTGGGACCGGTTAAATCGGGTTACATAATAATGCATTTGAAAAAAAAAAAAAATGTTCGGACAGAAAAATGCATCTTTAAGGGCCAATGATTAGAACAGACTTACCCCCTGTAACAGATTTAAACAATTCCAAACCTTTACAAGTGATCAACGTCAGACTGAACGTAATAAACAATTAATTATGACACGAGCTTGTTAGTCGGTGCCTAAGAAGAGCATAACAGCTTTTCAAATAGATGCACCCACTTTGACGGTGAAATACCGAGATCAAAAGAACACCCAGCTAACCCTTTACTAACTTTTCAATGAAAACAAGTATAGCACGTACATGTATTTGCCCACTGCAAATGAATCCTGAACTTCTTTTTTTCTAGAAGGAAATGAATGTTTGAAATTTGAATTGAATTTTGTTATTACGATAGTCAACTGATAATTAAGGTAGTTCAAGCAGCAACATGACAAAAGTGCAGCTATAGATATTCTAAATGTTATTTCAAAGTCAGGATTTTTGTTCTAAATTCAAACTGTATAATGTCACAGTTTTTGGTAAATAGACTGTGTCTGTCTATTTGCAGATACTGGAACGATTTTTTTAAAAGAATTACTCTCACTTTAATAGTTTAAATAATTCAAACCACCGAACCCTGGATTTCGAGCCTGTAAGATACAACCTTAGCTACGGAATTCGGCAAACATTAGTTGACCTATCAGACATAAAAATAGGAAAGGTCTATTGCAGTTATATGAATCTTATTTCCCCCTTTTTTCGCTATTTTGGATAGCAAAGAAAAAGGAGAAAAGGTTGCTTAGCAGAACTTTATCCCTATTTAACAACATTTTCAAAAGCTACATTTCTCAGGGTCGTAAAAAGCTTGGGTTATGTGGTATAGTATTTTACCAAACATTTCCAGGTTTTTATGACCGTGGGATAGAAGCCTTTTGAAAACATTGTGGGAAAAGGAGAAAATGCTGGTAACAAGCATTTTCTCCATTTCCCACAATGTTTCATACCCTGCTGGAATCGAATGTCAATTTTTGAGTTACGTTTATTTTGTCATCTGCAAGTGCTTTCAATTTTGTCCAGTCTAAAATTTTGTCGACTGGTAAAGGGTTAAATAGTTACCGTGAATGTTTTCACCCGATGTCAACAACTTGGACTCGTCCAGATACTTAACATGTAGAGACGATTGAATAAAAGTGGGCCAAATGGTTGTAATTGTCCTTGAAAAAAGTAAAAGAATATTGTTGGAACAGGAGAAAGTGCTTGTTGCAAGCCCTTCCTTTCTTTTCCACAATATTTTCTCTCACACTTGGAAAATTCATTTTTCACAGATGTCTCTGAACTGTATATTGATTACTTTTTTCCTTTTTTTTGGGGGGGGGGGTGTTGAGGTTGAAGAAGTGAGACAAATAACATAAAGTGGGCAAAATCAGCACGTCAGCCCCTTTTTTCCGGATCCCCAAAACATGGAATACTTTGGTAAACGGTTAAATAGCTGTCCAGTGTCTTCAAAAAGACAGGTACAGTCCATTTACTGATATTATAGCACTATAATCAAACGTCTTTACTGCACTTTCAGGCATGTTACTATTGACGAATAACTTCATATTATAGATCATGAACAAAAGAAGCGTGGCTTCAGATCAAATTTTAAACCTTCCGTATCTTCTTCACAAAATAATTATTCAAGCTTCATTTTGAGTATATGTATTTGAAAATATGCGTCTAGTGAAGTTTTACAAAAGAAAATGGGCAAAGGGTTAACTCGGTGTTCCTTTGATCTCGGTATCGCACTTTGCAGGACAGGGCGGAAGACCTTTAGAACAGCTGTAATGTACTTACTTCTCACAGATTAACACACACGTGTCACATTAAATTGACCCTTATCTTTTGTTTCATATTTATTTACCCGTTTGGTGATCATTAGTGGGCGGGATTATGAATTTTATATAGGTTACAGAGGGTAAGTTCATTCTTACTTTGTACATGCTCTTTATTTCAATACAGTGTCATAAAATGCGTATTTTGTCTATTCCTAATTATTTTTTTTCAAAAGCAATGTCATGAAATATGAATAAATTGTGTTAGAATTGATTTCATATAGATTTCTTACTATGTCACTTTTTTTTCAGTGGTGAATTTATCCAAATTTAAAGGATTTGTGAACGGGACATACGGTATTTGTCATTGAAATAATGCTTTGATTGTCCGGTGTCACGTGATACTTCCGGTGCGCCGCTTACGATAAAATGGAAATATCGCTTATATCAAATTTAATTGGCAAATCGTCTAATAGACCATCTGCCAAATTCCGTTACTGACGCGTCACCACGAGTTACTTCCCTTGCGAGTACTCTCCACCGGACAATCTTTCCCAATATTGAATATGCCGAATAGTGAAAGGGTCATATTTTTTCAATGGAATTCACCCTAAACGCGATAAATAAGACAACAAAAATCCTAAATCGGCCATGCCGGTAGTTTTATTATCTTTTTCGAAGACACACACAAAAAAAGAACTGTTGTTTTGTCAATCTTTCAGTAAACTTCAGAGATTAAAGCGGTATCATAAGCGCTGTCTCCCGTCGGGCGTGTTGATAGAACTTTTTGTATGCAGACTGCATTAACCCTTATGCTGCGAAGCCCGACTCAATTACTTTTTGCAGATAATTTAGATCAAGATCGGACTACGAAAAAAGTGCAGTCTGATCCTAGATCTAGACTGTCCGATACGGAGATATTTTACCTGGAGATATTCCTTTGAAATAATATTTGAGTTTTTACTATCGACTTTAAAAGTGTCATTTAATTTATTTAGAAGGATAAGGTATAATAACTTGAAAACCAAATTCGAAAGAAATGAGTGCAAATATATATAGTTAAACTGGGACCGGTTAAATCGGGTTACATAATAATGCATTTGAAAAAAAAAAAAAATGTTCGGACAGAAAAATGCATCTTTAAGGGCCAATGATTAGAACAGACTTACCCCCTGTAACAGATTTAAACAATTCCAAACCTTTACAAGTGATCAACGTCAGACTGAACGTAATAAACAATTAATTATGACACGAGCTTGTTAGTCGGTGCCTAAGAAGAGCATAACAGCTTTTCAAATAGATGCACCCACTTTGACGGTGAAATACCGAGATCAAAAGAACACCCAGCTAACCCTTTACTAACTTTTCAATGAAAACAAGTATAGCACGTACATGTATTTGCCCACTGCAAATGAATCCTGAGCTTCTTTTTTTCTAGAAGGAAATGAATGTTTGAAATTTGAATTGAATTTTGTTATTACGATAGTCAACTGATAATTAAGGTAGTTCAAGCAGCAACATGACAAAAGTGCAGCTATAGATATTCTAAATGTTATTTCAAAGTCAGGATTTTTGTTCTAAATTCAAACTGTATAATGTCACAGTTTTTGGTAAATAGACTGTGTCTGTCTATTTGCAGATACTGGAACGATTTTTTTAAAAGAATTACTCTCACTTTAATAGTTTAAATAATTCAAACCACCGAACCCTGGATTTCGAGCCTGTAAGATACAACCTTAGCTACGGAATTCGGCAAACATTAGTTGACCTATCAGACATAAAAATAGGAAAGGTCTATTGCAGTTATATGAATCTTATTTCCCCCTTTTTTCGCTATTTTGGATAGCAAAGAAAAAGGAGAAAAGGTTGCTTAGCAGAACTTTATCCCTATTTAACAACATTTTCAAAAGCTACATTTCTCAGGGTCGTAAAAAGCTTGGGTTATGTGGTATAGTATTTTACCAAACATTTCCAGGTTTTTATGACCGTGGGATAGAAGCCTTTTGAAAACATTGTGGGAAAAGGAGAAAATGCTGGTAACAAGCATTTTCTCCATTTCCCACAATGTTTCATACCCTGCTGGAATCGAATGTCAATTTTTGAGTTACGTTTATTTTGTCATCTGCAAGTGCTTTCAATTTTGTCCAGTCTAAAATTTTGTCGACTGGTAAAGGGTTAAATAGTTACCGTGAATGTTTTCACCCGATGTCAACAACTTGGACTCGTCCAGATACTTAACATGTAGAGACGATTGAATAAAAGTGGGCCAAATGGTTGTAATTGTCCTTGAAAAAAGTAAAAGAATATTGTTGGAACAGGAGAAAGTGCTTGTTGCAAGCCCTTCCTTTCTTTTCCACAATATTTTCTCTCACACTTGGAAAATTCATTTTTCACAGATGTCTCTGAACTGTATATTGATTACTTTTTTCCTTTTTTTTTTGGGGGGGGGGTGTTGAGGTTGAAGAAGTGAGACAAATAACATAAAGTGGGCAAAATCAGCACGTCAGCCCCTTTTTTCCGGATCCCCAAAACATGGAATACTTTGGTAAACGGTTAAATAGCTGTCCAGTGTCTTCAAAAAGACAGGTACAGTCCATTTACTGATATTATAGCACTATAATCAAACGTCTTTACTGCACTTTCAGGCATGTTACTATTGACGAATAACTTCATATTATAGATCATGAACAAAAGAAGCGTGGCTTCAGATCAAATTTTAAACCTTCCGTATCTTCTTCACAAAATAATTATTCAAGCTTCATTTTGAGTATATGTATTTGAAAATATGCGTCTAGTGAAGTTTTACAAAAGAAAATGGGCAAAGGGTTAACTCGGTGTTCCTTTGATCTCGGTATCGCACTTTGCAGGACAGGGCGGAAGACCTTTAGAACAGCTGTAATGTACTTACTTCTCACAGATTAACACACACGTGTCACATTAAATTGACCCTTATCTTTTGTTTCATATTTATTTACCCGTTTGGTGATCATTAGTGGGCGGGATTATGAATTTTATATAGGTTACAGAGGGTAAGTTCATTCTTACTTTGTACATGCTCTTTATTTCAATACAGTGTCATAAAATGCGTATTTTGTCTATTCCTAATTATTTTTTTTCAAAAGCAATGTCATGAAATATGAATAAATTGTGTTAGAATTGATTTCATATAGATTTCTTACTATGTCACTTTTTTTTCAGTGGTGAATTTATCCAAATTTAAAGGATTTGTGAACGGGACATACGGTATTTGTCATTGAAATAATGCTTTGATTGTCCGGTGTCACGTGATACTTCCGGTGCGCCGCTTACGATAAAATGGAAATATCGCTTATATCAAATTTAATTGGCAAATCGTCTATTGTAATTCGTTTGCCGCCGAAATGAATTTACCCCGCAGACGACTTAGACAGTCTCTTTGTACAATACGGAAATTTAACCCTTTACCACACAATCCCAACTTTTGACACACCTGTGAAAGAGCCTTTTGAAAACATTGTTGGAAAAGGAGAAAATGCCGATAACCAGCATTTTCTCCTTTTCTCACAATGTTTTCTACATTGTCTTAGAAACATTGCACCATTTGAGTCACAATGAAATTGTCGTCTGCAAATGCTTTCAATTTGGACAAGGCTTAAATTTTGTTGTCTGTTAAAGGGTTGACATTGATTTATCGCCGTTTTCAGTATTCATTTAGTTATATCACGACAGCCAGTTCACCTATCTATGCTTTCCTGGAGTATCTTTCATCAGTACCTCGAATGATTTTCTTTTCAAGCAACTGGCTGCTTTTCCCCACAACCATCAGAGAAACAATGGTCAGGGTGAGAGAAGAATGAATACGATGGTTCAACGAAAAAGCAGCCAGTTGCTTATAAAGAATATGTGTGGAGTACAGGTAAACTCCAGAAAAGCATGGATAGGTGTACTGGCAGTCGCGATAAAAATGAAGTAACTTTGAAAACGGGATTAAACACCATACAATCATTCAATTCTTCAAATATTTCTCCGTTTAGTCATCCATACTAAAATTTGTTCTTCCGGTGGTTGGACCGAGGCGGACATGATTTAAAACAGCTCTGTCAATAATTGCTGATCTATCATCTATTTCGTGTTTTTTGCGCGTCTTTGTGTTGATCTCTTGCTCGATAAAATTTTGGACTTTGCAACATGAGTAACAGAGGAAAACAATCAGGGAGAAGCAAGGAGAATCGAGGAAATAAAGGGTCTGGTCAGAGCGCAATCAACGATGGAGCTGCAAATATGGCGCTCATTTCGGCGGGAACAGGACAAAGAGTGTCGTCAACAAAGGTTACAACAAATGTACAAGCTAGTGATTGTGAATCAAGTGCATTTATTGATGACAGTGATACAGATACTGGATATCGAATTGTGAGAAATGAAAAACGAAATGAAAAACGAAAACGGGTTAACACGGGAGACAGTCAAAACACAGGTGAGAGCCCATGTACACAAAAAAATTTGACCAACAGCGAAAAGTTTTCCCTTATCCTAGATAAGCTAAATAAAAATGAACAATTAATGAGATCATTTGAAGAAAAACTGAATTCTGCGGTTGATCAGTCTAGAGTTGTAGAACTTGAAAACACAATAACGGCTCAAGAGAAACGAATCACGGTTTTGGAGTATAAATCCATCGACCTTGAGGCACGATCCCGTAGAAAAAATCTCATTTTTCGTGGCATTAGCGAGAGTTTTCATGAGAACTGTAAAGAAAGCATAGTGTCCTTTGTCCGCATGAAAATGAATATCCTTGATGATATTGTCATTGATCGAGCACATAGACTAGGCAGGTTTAAGAAGGACTTTACCAGGCCCATTATAGTAGCTTTCCGCGACTATGCTGATACTGAATTGATTATGTCTTCAGCCCGATCCCTAGCCAACACAGGGTACGGAGTAAGCCGAGATTATCCTCCCGAAATAACTCAAGCCCGCAAAGCACTATGGCCGATTTACAAAGACTTAAGGTCAAAACACGGAAACACTAATGTTAAATTTGTTTTCCCAGCCAAGATTGTCGTGAACGGAAAAGTAGCAGAAGACATGTTTCCGGACTGGGATGAATATGTAAACACACCACGTGTAAAGCCTTGTATAAACACTACACCTAGTACACACACTATTACTCGTCCAGTGAAGAAGCACATAAAACCACAGGCCCTTGTTGAGATTGAATCTTCCCACTCTGGTACTGAAAATACATCTTCTCCAGTTACATCACGCCCTGACGCCAAACAGGATCAACCAATGAGTCCCAATGCTAGTCAGGCTAACTTTCGCCCATGGGATACTGGCATTCTACAGCACGATGGAGACAGTGGGTAGGACAGGCCTGGGAAAATCTGTAATAATTCGAAAAACAGTGTTAGTGTCAGTGATACTATTCAATGTGGATTTATAAACGTAAATGGTCTTAAGCGTAGGCTACTTTACCCCGATTTCTTAGAACACTTAATGAAGTATGACGTGATAGGTATCGCAGAAACCAACATTGACTCTTTCGATGAAGTAGGTATACCAGGTTATGTGTTTTATTCTAAGTGCAGAAAATCTTTTCACTCCAGAAAATCAGGCGGCTTAGGAGTTTTCATAAAAGAAACTATCTCAAAATTTGTCTTGGAAGTTATGACAGAATGCGAATATATCTTGTGGATTAGATTGTGTAAATCCCTTTTTTGTGCTGATAATGATGTACATTTAGGCATTGTTTACCTTCCCCCAGAAAAATCAAAGTACCTTAATGAAAATGACTTATCAGATTTACAAGATGAAATAGCATTTAAATGTAGCAACCATTTCAATGTTTTGATAGCAGGCGACTGGAATGCAAGAACTGCTGAGCTGAGGGATTATGTTGAACATGATAATTTTCTGTTAACAGAATTGTCATTGGATGAGCATAATTTCACCAGCCCAGACAAGCTTAAAACCCTTGAAAACATGAATATCCCCTTACAAAGGGTGTCCAGAGATCGCAAAAGTAATAGTCATGGTCTCACTCTACTAGATATTTGTAGAAATAATGAACTATTTATCCTAAATGGTCGTGTTGGTAGAGATAAAAATATTGGAGAACTTACCTTTAGAAATACATCCTTGATAGATTATGTCATCTCATCTGCTGACTGTCTCAAATTCGTGGATAACTTCGCTGTACAGGAAACTGATCCACTATTTTCAGATGGTCATGCCCTCCTTGAATGGTCATTTAGAGCCTACAATAAAAGTAAACCAGACAAAAGCAATAAAAAACTAAAATCTAGCTATATTCAACAATGGGATGAAAATAAGACTGAACTTTATAAAAAGAATATTGACACAGAAGAATTGCAATATATTTTTGAATATATACAAAACTGTGGGAACTCATCTGAATCCATTGAAAAAGTAACAAAAGATATTAGTAATTTATTAAATACAACAGCAAACAAAACATTTCAACCCAATACTACTCCTTCTTTACATGTCAAAAATAAAAAACCCTGGTTTGGTACAAAATGTACGAAACTAAGGAAAGCGTATCATAAGTGTAGATCAAATTATTCTAAGTCAAGAAACCAAAGAAATAGAGAAAATTTGAATAAAGCTAGCAAAGAGTATAAAAAGACAATGAATTATTTCATCAATACATATAAGCAAAAAACTGCAAAAAAATTAAGACAACTTAGTGCGAAAAATCCAAAAAAATACTGGAAAATACTAAAAAATACCAAGACGCAATCTGGGCAAGATGAAACAACCCCTCCATTATCAGACTTTTATGACTTTTTCAAAAATGTAAATGCAAATCCTACAGGAGATTCTTTCACACCATTGGATGAAATTGACCAAAATGATATCTTTGATGAATCAAATCTTAATAAAGAGATAAGTGATGATGAAATAGAAAAAGCCATTAATAATTTAAGTAACTCAAAGGCACCAAGTAAATCTGATAATATACTTAACGAATATTTAAAAACAACAAAAGATAAACTTTTACCAATATATAAATTCCTCTTTAATGCCATTTTGGAAACTGGATATTTACCAGAGTCATGGCTTAGTGGAACAATACACCCAATTTACAAAGGAAAAGGTAATCCAAAGGACCCAAGCAATTATAGACCCATCACCATCCTCTCATGTTTTGGAAAACTATTTACTGCAATTTTGAACAAACGATTAAACCTCTTTTTAGAAGACAACGACATCTTAATGCAAAACCAAGCTGGATTTAGAAAGGACTATTCATGCTCTGACCATATTTTCACTCTCAAATGTCTTATACAAGCTTTGAAAAAGAGAAAGAAGAAACTTTTCTGTTGTTTCATAGACTTTTCTCAGGCATTTGACAAAGTGTGGAGAAATGGACTATGGTATAAGTTATTATCCTATAATATCAAAGGAAAGATATTCAAAGTAATCTATAATATGTATCTAAGTATCAAGTCATGCGTATCTGTCAGTGGACATACATCATCTTTTTTCCCTTGTGAAAATGGTGTCAGACAAGGTGAAAATCTATCCCCAATACTGTTTTCTATTTTTCTTAATGACCTAGAATCGCATCTAATGTTCACTGGAAGCAGTGGAATTGCTTTCCCATGCAATTTTAATGCAACTATATGGCTAAAGATTCTAGTGTTATTATATGCAGATGACACTATTATTGTAGCAGACTCAGCAAAGAATATGCAAAATAGCTTGAACAGTTTTAGCCAGTACTGTGACCAGTGGAAGCTTAAAGTGAACCTAAGTAAAACAAAAATAATAGTCTTTGGAGCCCGAAATCTGCAAAACTATAAATTCACATACAATAATAATGAAATTGAAATCAACTTAACATACAAATATCTAGGTCTTACCTTTACAAGCAATGGCTCATTCCTGAATGCTAGGAAATCTCTGGCTGAACAGGCACAAAAAGCAATGTACTCAGTCCTTATAAAATCTCAGAGCCTGGAGCTCCCCATCGATCTTCAACTTAAACTATTTGACCATACTGTTGTTCCTATTTTGCTCTATGCCTCGGAGATCTGGGGCTACGAGAGTCATAATGTCCTGGAAAAGATACACATAGAATTTCTGAGAAAAATTACTAAATCAAAAAAATCAACTCCACATTACATGCTGTACGGAGAACTAGGAAGGTTTCCTTTATCTATTAATATAAAATCAAGAATGATAAGCTTTTGGAATAGACTTGTCTGCAGTACAAAGAATAAGCTGTCAAAACAAATATATAACTTCATTCTAAATGATACAAGACATGAGTACAAATGGCTTTCCTACATAGCTAATATCTTTAACAATACAGGAAATGGCATAATATGGCTAACACAAAATCAAAATAAGGTGAAAAACATACATAAAATTATTGAACAATCCTTAAAGGACCAATTTGTGCAAGAATGGTCAAATCTCTCCAGCCTTTCAAGCAAAGGTAAAAACTATAGACTCTATAAGAGTGACTCTGGTTTTGAATCTTACCTGACAAAACTACCCAAGTCTCTAGCAGTCAACATGTTTCTGTTTAGAACATCTAACCATAAGCTACCAGTTGAAACTGGAAGATGGAATGGCACAGCCCTTCCTGAAAGAACATGTAAACTATGTCAACAATTGAAAATAGGTGATGAAATGCACTATTTATTATCTTGCCCCGCATTCTCAACATCCCGCTCGTATTTCCTAGGCCAACAATATCTCACAAATAATACACACACATTCTCAAAACTAATGAAAACAGAGAATCAAGGCCGTCTATATAATTTAAGTAAATTCATGTCACAAATAATGAAAGAATTACAAAACACTTATGATGGAACCCAGCATAGGTAATTATAAAAAGCTATTCACTGAAACTCTGATATACTTACATAGAGAAATTTTTTGATGAGATGCATGATGTAGACACTGTGCAAGCTGACATTTTTTACACTATGAGCAGCATTTGTTTATCTGACCCTTTGTTTATCTGACCCTTTGCTAATTTTGTTAATATGGGGTAACACATACCAAACATTGTTCTACCAAAGTAAATGGTCATTCATAGAAATTTGGCTTGATGCAGCTAGTATAGACTTAAGACGGCAGCATATCAAGTTTGACCAGGCAGCATATGCAGTGCAGCCTGATACTGTCTCTAGTGTGAGCATTTGACCCGATTCACTGTTGTCTCTATTAAACTTAATCACAATCTCAAAATTAATATCTGTAAGAGTGCAGATATTGGGTCAGCTGGCACAGTGTGTACAGCATGATAATGTATATACTATAATCTGTAAAATGTATAAATATATGTACATACTATAAACAGTAATAGATACATGTATATATAATTTGACCCATTACCACACAATCCCTTCTTTTGATGACCCTGAGAAGGAGGCGTATAGAAGGCATTGCGGAAAAAGAAGAAAATGCCGGTAACCGGCGTTTTTCTCCTTTACCCACAATGTTCTCTTTTCTTCACAAAACAAATCTAAAATTTTCAGTCACTTTTTTGTTGTTGTTTGCACGAGTTTTCAATTTGGACAAACCTGAAATTTTGTCATCTGGTAATGAGTAAAATGGCACCATTGTTCATCTTGATGACACGATATTTTGTATATATTTATATAAACACTTAGGCTTCAACCATGCATACAATGTAGATCCTGGGTGAGGAGGCACCTAATATGCAGCCCGATTGTACATACACTGTCACATGCATCATGTGGTTATTTATTTCCCACTAGTGTTTATTTTGAGTATTTGATATGTTGTACATTGTAAATAGCTACTCTTTTGAGTATATGATAAACGGCATAGCATGGTTTAACCCATTACCACACAATCCTGACTCTTGACGACCCTGGGAGAGTAGCTGTTTGAAGCCACTGTGGGCAGTGTTTTCTACTCTCTCTAGATCAAGTTTCATTTTTTTTTTTTTTGTTACAATTGTTTGGTTATTTGCAGAATGCTTTCAATTTGGACAGGCCTGAGATTTTGTCGTTTGGTAGAAAGTTGAAGTTCATATTGCACATCATGCGCTACTTGATATTGGCTATGCTGAGAGCAGTCGTCCTTTTGGCTGACGACAGAACTTCGGACTTGCCCAATTTGCAAACATCAGAAGAGACTCAGCTTGGATGATAGTGGAATACTGTGTTAGAGGGAGAGAAGACTAGTTACTAGTATTTTCTCCCTCTCTCAAATCAGTATGTCCTCTTTCTCGTCATCACATAACACCCGAGATTGTGTGGTAAGGGGTTTAGTTGATCACATCTTATTTCATCATTGTTTAGTTAAAAGTAACCTAGATTTATGTGTTGTAGAAATGTGATTAGTTACCTACCAAGAACCTGTTCAGTGCACGCATTGTGAGTTTCTGATCGGATGGCATATTAGTTGTAGTCTGATCTAGTTTGCACTGTGGGCACTGAACGGACTTACCGTTTCCACCGTCGCTAATGCTATTTTGGGTCAATCTTATAGGAGTAGATCTAGTAACTTCATTAAATATCACACACTGTAAGAAACATACTGGTATAGCCATGCACATTTTATACTTGAGTAATAAACAAAATAAGACTAGTCAAAAAAAAAAAACCTTACCTTTAACTATAGTCAATATTCCTCGTTTCACCACATCTACACATTCTCTTGACGACAAAATTTTACGTTTACAAACGAATGGAATGTCTTCATTGACTGTCTCGACTAGAACGTTCTCAGGAAAAAGCGTGCAGCATGCGAATGACCCGGATGAGCCTAAAATATCACGGTACCCGGCCCAATGAAAGATTTAATAGTTACGGTATCCGTTATATACGGATCACACGAGTTGTGTACTTCAGAAATTTATTGTTGTAATTAGCTTAGTAATTTTTTTTTTGACTGGCTGTACACACTACATACGTTATAGTTAGCAAATTTGTTGTAACTGTACTTCTTTCCATGATTATTTTTGCTATTTTTAGCTCTATTCCAGATCAGAATGTACTTTATTTATTTATTTATACATCATATGCAGTGCAGCCTGATTTCAAGTTGTGATTTACATTTATTTTGTCGTCTGCAAATGCCTTCAGTTTGGACTAGTTGAAAATTGTGACGTTTGGTAAACAGTTATGTACCTGTTACAAGCTTAAAATTACTGATTTTCCCAATTTAGACAATTTATGTTAATCTTTCTTTAAACTTTCTACTCTTTCTCTTTTTTTAAACTCTCAAGGTCCAATCACATTATTATTTCTATGTCATTTATTTATTTATTACATTTCCATACTGTATGTTGTACATACGTGGATAAAATAAAGCTTATTGAATTGAATTGAATTGGAACGTATAAAGTCAAACCCACATAGTAATGGGTTAGAGGACCACCTTCGGCATCCGCGACAAGCACGCACACTCCCAACTCAAAAACATACCACGAGCGTCTGGGCATGCGCACTACAAGATGTAGACGTCTGCGTAGCAACCATGGCGTTCCGGGTTTTACTTTTGATAATCTTTATTTAAATAGCAATGAAAAACAAATACAACGTGAGACTTCCTGGCAGAATCGTCATCATTTGGATGTTTATTTTAAGTTCTGTTTTATTCCGGAAAAAACAAAAATCTGAAAAGACTTGTTTTTACAGAGAGAGAGCTTTAAAAACAACCTCAAGACGATGTCGTCATGTTACATCTTATTTCTAATAACAGTCTTATGCTTATCAAAATTTATAAAAGGTAAGGTTTTCTCATATTTTCAATGTGGAAGTAGATCTAGTAGCTTTATTTTCTTCCTATACGTACAAACACCGTGACGATCCCTCATAGACTCTGCCGACCGTGTCCATGGATATAGGAGTGTCGCTACCGTTCCTCGTCACATTCTAAAGACTGATAGTTATCTCATTACAAAATGACAGTATTTTAGGCTTGTCCAAATCGAAATCATTTACAGACGACAAAATAAAAGTGACTGAAAATCTGTTTTGTGAAGGGTGGAAAACACGATGGGAAAAGGAGAAATGCTAGTTACCAGCATTTTCTCCTTTTTCCACAATGTTTTTTGAAAGGCTTCTTTCTCAGGGTCGTCAAAAGTAGGGATTGTGTGGTAATGGGTTAAGTATCGTATGTATGTTTTGTTAGTCCAGCATCCAAGTTATTATACCTTCTAAGCGCCATCGAAAGTAGGGGCTTTTCCATTTTTAGAAGGTGATGACTCAGCATCACCTTCTTATGCCATCCGACAGGGGTTTTCCACACGAGCACGCATTACACCCCAGTTTCGAAAAAAATAGGTCCTCAAAGATCAATGGACAGACGCCTCTCTGTCATTTGATATGTACAAATAATATGCGGATTAAAAATCATTGCATGCCATTCACACAAACAATGAATTTAATAGTTAAATCTTGTAGAACTCGCTCTAAATTAAAAAATTTGTCTCGTTCCGCAGCTTTGACCTGACCTAGTTTGTAAAGTACGTCTCAGATGAAACACTGTAAACACCCAAAACCACTGAAAAATACCCCAAAACACTCGAAAATTACCCAAAACTATGCCATTACACCTCAAAAAAATCTAACATTTAAAACTGCATGCGAAATGCTTAGATACACGATTTTATGGGAATCTGCCATGAACTTTTGCTATCAATTTTAGTATTTTAGGTCTTTCACACCCTTAAGTTCGAAATAGTTAATGTACTTTGATTAATTGAGAATGCCATCTAGCGGGAGATAATATGGCGTACGTTGAACTGGCCACCGTTGTATACCGTAGTAGTATCAGGGGCGGTAACCAGTCTAGGCATACGTGTCTGGGATAGAAACCGAAAGTAGTTAACGATTATGATCAATTAAGTTGAATTGCTGATTACTGCTTTATTCGGACCCTAAAACAGTAGCGACAAGGATATTTCAACCCGTCCGTATACAGTAAAAATAACCTGAAATATAAAACGGTGGGTAAAATACAGCAATTTCGACCGTACAATGACAGTTGCACTGAGGAATACGCTAATCTAAGCTCTGTGGTTTTATGTAGCGAATAGCATCGATGATGATGACAGCTGATTCTTTTATCATCTCCATGTGGATCTAAGACTTAAGCCTGCTCTGTAACTTTGTTATACCTCAAAAGCTTAATGGTATGACTTTCGACCCATTAATATCTAAAATAACCTGCAAACCGAAACTCTCATCATGCCAGAACGATTTACCTTTCATTGTAAGATGCGAAGTGAAAATGAAACTGCAAACCAGAAGTTGGTAGAATCAATATTGCTGAGTGAATCATGTGAGTTTGGGACAATTTTAGATATGTTGAGTGGGGTTTTTTGTCAGCGTGTGACAGAACATTGAACGTTATTCAGAGAACGTTATTGTTAGAAGAAGAGCCGACTTTGAAAAAGGCAGTTGATGTGGCTGCAAGTATAGAATTGGTGGAGACTGAAACAACAGAAACAAAGGGCCCATGATAGTGTTCACACAGGGATTTAAGAGTGGTAAAGCTAGTTGTGACAGTTAGAATTGTTTTTACAAGAATGCCATGTGTCATAGCTGTGAAAGGTCAGGTTATGTAAGCAAGATATCTCCAAAAAGGCCATTAAAAGACCAGCAGAAAATCACAGCCTATGGAATAACAGGAGAAGAGAAATTAAAGAATGTCCAAAAATTCACCTTCTGATTCAACATCAAACTTTGGTGTCTGAAAATTAAAATGAGGGAGAGTGGCCAAATTTCACAAGTATATCAAAGTCAAAATTTTGCTTTTGAAAAAAACTAGGTTTTTCTTACCATGAGAAAGTTGAAACATTGTGGCAATGTGAGAAAAAGCTGGTAGTAAGCATTTTTCCCTTCAACAAAATATTTTCATTACTTTTTAACATCATTTACATCCTTTTACCACACAATTCCTACTCTTGACAACCCTGTGAAAGAAGTCCTAGAAAACATTGTGAAAAAAGGAGAATGAACAAATTTGAAATTTTCAGTCACTTTTACTTTGTCGTCTGCAAATGCTATCGATTTGAATTTATAAGCCTAAAACATTGTCGTTTGGTAATGATTTAAGGCATTACCTATATTTGTCTGCTGCAATTGCTTTCAATTTGACAGTAAGAAATTATCTTACCTGGTAAACAGAATTTTTTTCAGCAAAAAAATCTGTCCAGGATGATTGAAATAATAGTGTTTGGAAGATTAGCCCTTTACTGCACAATGATGACTTAACAATTTGAAAGAGAAAGCTTTTGAAAACATTGTGGGAAACGGAGAAAATGCTGGTTACCAACATTTTCTCCTTCCCACAGTTTTCCACCCTATCAAAGAAGAATCATTTTATATGAGCCACACTGAAACTATCATCTGCAAATGCTTTCAATTCAAACAGGTCTGAAATTTTGTGTGGTAAAGGGTAAAATAAACAAGATAACAAAAAAGTGCCAAGGGAAACCATTATTCAAACGAGTAATGTGTCCTCTTCCCATAATGTTTTTCATCCAAAATGTGAATGAATAGAGCTGGGGAAACAATAAACATGTTTAACTCTTTTCCACACAATTCTTGGGTTTGAAGACCCTGAAGAAAAAGGGTTTTGAAAACATTGTGGGAAAAGAAAGAATTGTTGGTAACCAGCATTTTGTTCTTTTTCCATATTGTTTTCAAAATCTTTACCCTTCACCAAACAATCCCTGGTTTTTATGACCCTGATAGAAGCTTTTGAAAAACAATGCCAGAAAAGGAGAAAATGCTGGTAACCAGCATTTTCTCCTTTTCCCACAATGTTTTTTTTTTACCCTGCTAGACAGAATTTACAATTTTTGCATGACCTTTAATTTGTTGTCTGCAAGTGCTTTAAATTTGGACCAGTCTAAAGAGTTAACCCTTTACCAGACAGTCCATTGTTTTCACGACCCTGAAGAAGAGGCCTTTTGAAACATTGTTGGAAAAGGATGAAATGATGGTAACCAGCATTCTCTCCGTTTCTCAACAGGTTTTCTACTCTGTAATAAAACTACACTTCATCTGTGTCTCTGTCTGGTTTGTTGCCTGCAGATGCTATCAATTTGGAATGGTCTAAAATGTTTGTGTGGGAAAGGGTTAGACAGATACTGTCATTTGTGCCCAATTCTATTTGTCATCTGCAAATGCCTTTAATTTGGACTGGTCTAAAACTTTGCTGTGCTGCAAAGATTTACATAGGTTTTTATAGGAATATTAATAAGGATATTGATCGAATTGATAGAACGTTTTATATAATTTCATGTATTGACATGGTGTTCTATTTAATTAAACTGTTAAACTGTTGCAATATTATTTCCTTGTGCTACTCAGCTCATATACTGTTTCTAATGTCTGTCAAAGTCTGATCACTTTTCTCCATTTTGAAGAACTTCTCAAATTCTCAGGCGCGAGGGACGTGGCTTTTCCTTAAATTCTGAGAGTTGGCAAAGGCCTGAGTATTCAAACCTGACAATAGTTAGAATTTAAGGACATTTCAAAATCATGTTTAACCCTGTATTTGATACAGCAGATTACCCATTACCAACAGCGGACGATCTCTCTCTCTCTCGACGATTTTAGCACCCACTGGATAGATCGGTCTTGAAAAAAATATGTCCAATCGAAATTTGAAAAAAAAAAAAATCAAAGTACTGAAAGTATTAATAGAAGGTGAGGGTAGCTATTCGATCATCTAAACAAGACTCTCTCTCTCTCTCTCTCTCCCTCTCCCTCTCCCTCTCCCTCTCTCTCTCTCTCTCTCTCTCTCTCTCTCTCTCTCTCTCTCTCTCCTCTCTCCCTCTCTCCCTCTCTCATGGGAAGGGAAGGGAAGGGAAGGGAAGGGAAGGGAGGGGGCGGGGCTGGGGCCATTGGTCATATGAAAGGAACACCACTTTTGTGGAGCTCAACTTTATGCCAAGTATAAGGCTTAAAGGTATGCAAAATGTGCAACTTTTATTCACAATTTACAAGACGACCCTACGGTTTGTTCATTTTGAAAATGAAATAGAGGTTTGTAGATACCTCAACAGTTATTCAAAAATAATAAATGTTTTACTTTATTTCAGCTTGTCTTTATCTACTCTACTAAATTGATTGAATAAAACGATTACATAGAAAGAAGTTATATACGCCCGTCTGTCTTTGATACCAAACAAATAATTAAATTCTGTTTTAAAATTAATACAAAAAAAATTCACCCAACAACTATATATAGAATCAAAACACTAAGCCCTGGAAGCCCGTAATTGCGTATTGATAGACGTAGCCCGGGGATACTAACTGTTGAAACTAACAGATCAAAAGAAGTGAACATTACCCGATATCGATGAAAAAAAATCTGCTTGAAGTTGCTCCCGTTTTCTTCGTATTTCTTCTTGTGAAAATGAACACTTAATTAACAAGAATTGTCATGCAATAATACTGACTTTGACAGACAAGATCATTGTGGAGAAAAGAAAAATTGTTTGTAGGAAAAAGGCATTTGAAACGTAAGAAATGAGAGTTATCACGATGTTTGCAAACGCCATGTTTTAAAGGCACTGGCCGTACCCCTGTCCTAAGCTCTGTCTCCCTTTCTTTTTCATATCCTCTCTCTCTCTCTCGGTCCCTTTCTTTTTCATATCCCCGCTCTCTCTCTCTCTCTCTCTCTCTTTCTCTCTCTCTCCTTTATTTTCTTTGTTTCTCTCTCTCTTTATTTTCTTTCTTTCTCTCTTTCTCTTACATTTTCCCCCTCGCTCCCTTCCTCTTCATCAGTCTTTCATGTCCGACAAAGTCTGAACTTCGAAAAGGTCTTGAAAAGCAGAAATATGTGCACTGGCCACCTTAGTACAGCTGATATAATGCACAAAACAGTCATTAACACGACAAAAACAAGAATAAAATGATATAAGATCAAACCTTTACCACACAATCCCAAGTTTGTCATGCCCTTTAGAAAAAAAAAAATGAAAAATTTTGTGGGAAAAAGGCAAAATACTGTTCACCAGGCTCTAAATTCACCAATCATTCTTAAAAACATTCTAGGTCTTATTCTTCAGAATTTTCTAAATTTGAAAGTAAGACAAATTCTGATTGGCTAAACCAAATGGTGCTGGTGTACTGGTGTAAGAATCTCCAGGAAAGCACTCTTTGCAGTTCTTCCCCACATCTCATTTTGCATTCCGATATTTTTCAGTCTCTTTAGATTTTTTGTCTGTATTTATGGCAGTCCGGATTTGGGTCTCTTTTGCTGACAATCCGTCACTTGGAGTGCCCTAAAACAGTTTGTCATTTGTTCAGGCTTTCAGACAGTTTCTCCTTGAGTCCCTTTTTATGACAAAACTAAAGGAACAAATAACATAGGGAGAAAGAAAGAAATTGAAAAGCGGGGCTTTCTTTTGAGTAGCAATTTGTCTCGGAGATCTCAAGTGGACATTTCCAAGAAATAACATGAAACCTTGGTCACTATCGTTTCCACCCTCGTCTGCAATGTCTAGCTACTTTTCCACTAGAGTGTCTTTTCGTCCGTCTATCTATTTAACTTCTAGTTCGGTTGTCTGTCTTTATGTATGTCTACGAAAATGTATTTGAAAAAAGAAATATCTTTAACCCTTTACCACACGACAAAATTTTATACTGGTTCAAATTGAAAGCACTTGTAGACAACAAAATAAAGGAACTCAAAAATTGAAATTCGTTTCCAGCAGGCTAGCAAACATTTTGGGAAAAGGAGAAAATGCTGGTAGTACAGTGGCCATTTTCAGCATTTTCTTCTTTTTCCAGATTGCTTTCTTGCCTCCCCAAACAAAATTCAAATTAAGCAGTCACTTTTATTTCCTTGTCAGCAAATGCTTTCGATTTGGACTATTCTAAATAAAAAAATTCGTATGGTAAATATACTATTATATCTTCCTGGAAAAATGAGCTGGAACACCTACATTTGTTTGTTTGTTTGTATTGGAGTTTAACGTTGCTTTAAAAGCTTAGGTCATATCAAAGTGTCAAATGCACACATTCATTGTGTTTCCTGGCTTTCTCATACAGGTAATGAGAGAGAGAGAGAGAGAGAGAGAGAGACAGACAGAGAATGAGAGAGAGACCGACAGAGAATGAGAGAGACAGAGAGAGAGAGAAAGAGAGCGAGAGCGAGAGAGAGGGAGAGAAATCTAGAACCACAGCTAGGGGCAGGGGCAGGGCTTTTAAAAATATCGTTTTAAAACATCGTGTAAAAAAGAAAAAATACTACTTTCTTACGTTTTAATTGCCTTTTGACAGACATTTTCCTTTTCCCACAATGAGTGCTTGTTTTTTAAAGAAAGTATTATTGCATGACAATTTTTGTTAATGAAGTGTTCTTTTACAAGAAGAAATATGAAGAAAGGAGCTACTGAAAGAAGTTTTTTTTCATCGATATCCGGTATGCACAGTGTTCATGTTTTTTTTGTTTTGTTGTTTAAACCTTAACTAGACGATCAATTTTTAGCCCTTTTCAAATTGAAAACATCTGCAGACGACAATTTTCATTCGGCTCAAAAGGTGCACTGTTTATAGATAAGATAGCAACCATGGGAAAAGGAGAAAATGCTGGTTACCAGCATTTTCTCCTTTTCCCACAATGCTTTCAAAAAGCTTGCTTCTAAGGGTCTTCAAAAGTCGTCATTGTGTGGCAAAGGTTTGAACAGTTAGTATCCCCGGGCTACGTCTATCAACATACCAATACGGGTTTCCAGGGCTTAGCGTTTTAATGCTATATATAGTTGTTGGGTGAATTACCTTTTCGTTTTGATTTTGAAACACAATTTAAGTATTTTTTTGGTTTCAAGGACAGATATGCGTATTTAATTTCTTTCTATATAATCGTTTAATTCAATCAATTTACTAGAGCAGATAAAGAAAAGCTGATGTACAGTAAAACATTTATTATTCTTGAATAACTGTTGAGGTGTCGACAAACCTCTGTTTCATTTTCAAAATGAAGAAACCGTAGGGTCGTCTTGTAAATTGTGAATAAAAGTTGCACATTTTGCATACCTTTAAGCCTTATACTTGGCATAAAGTTGAGCTCCACAAAAGTGGTGTTACTTTCATTTGACCAATGGCCCCAGCCCCGCCCCCTCCCCCTCCCCTCCCCGCCCCCGCCCGCCCCCTCCCTCTCCCCCCTCCCCCCTAGAGAGAGAGAGAGAGAGAGAGAGAGAGAGAGAGAGAGAGAGAGAGAGAGAGAGAGAGAGAGAGAGAGAGAGAGAGAGAGAGAGAGAGAGAGACTCTTTGTTTAGATGATCGAATCTACCATCACCTTCTATTAGTACTTTCAATAATTTGATTTTTTTCTCTCTTTTTTTTTTCAAATTTTGGTTGGACATATTTTTTTCAAAACCGATCTATCCAGTGGGTGCTAAAATCGTTGTTTGAAAAAAAAAAAAAATGTATCATAATAAATCGTTATAGGGGAATGCATTAAAGGTAATGTATTACAGGTCTATATCAGCGCAAGTTTGTTCCGTATCATATCCATTTGCCAAAGAGTCGAAATTGGTGTCATAGATGAGCCCGTAAGAAGGCCTGCATAAAAAACATGTCTACATTTTAACCAATCACAGATTAATATTTTCTCATTCTGGACGAATACCAAGAAGTAGGTCAAAACCCGTTATATCCTGCTAGATGGCATTCTACAAATACACAGTCATCTATCTAATTTCGGCATTTCTTGGTACAGATTCGGAATACTTTTCAAAAAGACAGCTGTTAGCCGTTATTTTGAATTTTAAAATCAAATGAACATTTACTCAATAAAACGCAACCTGGTGCGATTCATTCAGCTATGATCAGTGTAACCTATGCACCGGCCATTTATTAAAACAGCCTACAGGCTTGGTTAATGAGCTTCGGATAAGCCCTGCTTTTCCCTAGTAATAGGAGTCGGTGATGCGTCATAGCAGACAGGTCGAACCCGTTGTCTGCGCATGTCATATTCTTCGAAGATTCGACCTGTCTTATATGACGCATCACTCTCCCCGATATCGGGGAGATTGTAGTAATACGCGGTATAAAGTAGCAATGGAGAAAATGGCTGTTATCAATATGTTTGAGGAAAAATCAAGCCTGTTTTAGCTGCAGATTTCTCTAAACTGCTGATCGTATGCTGAGTGAATAGCACGAGGTAGGGTTTTATTGAGTAAACGTTTATTTTAGTTTTAAATTCAAAGTAATGGTTGTGGCGTAGCAAAGTGGTTCGGTTCAGTACCCAGGATGCCCAAATTAGATAGATGAGTATTTGTAGAATGCCATGTAGCGGAAGATAATGAGGTTCAATCGTCGAAGAATATGACATGCACAGACAACTTCAAAAATCAGTTTGTATTCCTACGCCAAGAAATGTTGGATGACACGCATAACTCTGTTTTTCTCGGCTATTCTTTCAGGTGATAATTTCACGTGCTACCAATGTTACTACAGCATCGAACAACTGGGAAAAGACTGGAATAGACCCGAATGCATGAACAGTCCAGCGACACCTGGTGTAAGTGTGATTTCGCGCTGCAGGGAAAGCTACTTTTGTTTCGTACAGGAGACTTACGACCTACGTAAGTATAATGTGTTTCAAGCCGCTTTCTGTAAGTCATACCCTAGTTCACTTATTTATGGCTTTTCTTTGTTTTGCTAGTACTAGACGGGGATTATGCAGTGCATTGTCTAAGGTAACTACTTTTTAACTGACGCTGCTAGCGAGGGATTGAAGGCGGTGTAATGCAGAGAAATGACCCTCCCATACAAAATAACCCGGGTCAATATTCTACGAAGAGAAATGACCCCAGAAGTCATTTCACTACATAGAGGAACGACCCGAGTCATTATTCTACGTAGAGAAATGACCCATGGGTCATTTTTTAGAGGATGGTCATTTCTCTGCATTACACCGGCATCGCTTCGATGAAGAGCCCACACTTTAGCCACAGAGTCACGTAGGCTCAGTATCCAGAAAGGTGTCAAGTTATAAATGAAGCGTGATCTGGCAAAAAAGGGGTGCATGTAGGATACCAGATAGGTCATTATATAATTATGGATATGTAAAATTCATTTCGTACAACAATTAACCAAATATAGAGGTAGAATGGGCCTTGGACATGCATACTTAAAAAAAAAATTAAATAAACAGCAAGATGTTTCGATCAAGGTCAGCCTGCACATTTCAAGAGGAATTTTGATCTAAAAGCAAAACCCAACACACTTCTCTGAAATGTAACTTGCAAAACAAGAAGGCTATGATGACCCTGTATCGCTCCACTGGCTTTAATATAAATATAGTATAAACTAAACTGGCACTAGCGGGGACATAAATCATAAGAAGTCTGTATGGACAAAAGAAAATTTACACTGTAAAATCTTTTTCATATTCAACGCGCAAAGACTACCTCAATGAAAGTTAAAGAACGCACGCATACAAGGTGATGAGTGCACCACTGGCACCAGATCATGCCATCAGTTCACACGTTTTCATCTCAAATGCAAACTTATGTTATATCCTATAGATTTACAATAATCTCCTTTCTCTTGCAGAAAAAAGTCAAATTAAAGAGTTCAGTAGAAGTTGCTTAGCAGTTGGATATGAAACTGGCTGCACCAAAGACACCTACAATATTGTATGCCGAACAACTTGCAAGGGAAACCTTTGTACTGGGAATGTCACTGCCAATTTGCACCAGTTATACTTTAAAAACAGAGCTAATTTGATTAGTATTTTACATATACGTTCTTATTTGATATGTTTTATTTTAAGTTTGTTCTTTGTTATTTGAATAAATATTAGAATAGACTATATATATTGGCAATTTTATTTCACTTACAACCATAACAGTAGATTTTGTTAACGAAAATGTCCTTTCAAAACCTTACGGGAAAAGAAGAAATGTTGGTAACTAGTCATTTCTCTTTTCCCCAGAATGTTTTCTATCTTTTCAAAGACGAATCGTATCATTTAGACCATATTAGGTTGCAGTCCGCGCAGCTAATCCGAGACGGAACTTTACGTCAATTTTAGAGTTTGTCCTACTATACATTTACATGAAACAGAAAACCGTACACGATCAGAAAGTGTCGTCTCGTATCAGCCTGAGCTGATTGCGCATGCTGATCCAGGACGACACTTTACGCAAACGTCCGAATGCCCCTTTTCGCGAGTTGTAGACCATTTATACTTGTTCCCTTCGGAGAAGACAACAAATGTTATGAGTAATTGAGTTAGCAGTAAGTTCTGGCAAAATCGTTTAATGCATCTAGGTGATACGTTATAACAAGGAAATCATCAGCGAGGTATTGGTCCATTAACCCTTTACCAAAGAATCCCTGGCTTTTACGACCCTGAGATAGAAGCCCTTTTGAAAACATTGTGGGAAAAAGAGAAAATGCTGGTAACCAGCATTTTCTCCTTTTCCAACAAAGTTTTCTACCCTATCAAAGCAGGATTGCACTATTTGAACCACGTTGAAAGTGTTTTCTGAAAATGCTTTCAATTTGGACAAGGCTAACATTTTGTCATCTGGTTAAGGGTTTAACCAATTTAGGTTAACAACCCATTAAATCCCTAGGTAGAATGGTTCTTTGACAAGCAGCAAATTTACTAAAAGCTGACATCTTCCACACGGGTCAGTCTATGCAGATGCATCAAACACCCTTAACTCTTTACCACACGACAAAATTCTAGACTGGTCCAAATTGAAAGCATTTGCAGACAACAAAATAAAGGTGACTGAAAAATTGAAAGTTGTTCTGGGAAGGGTAGAAAACACTGTGGGAAAAGGAGAAAATGCTGGTTACCAGCATTTTCTCCTTTTCCCACAGTGTTTTCAAAAGGCTTCTTTCTCAGGGGTGTCAAAAGTAGGGATTGTGTGGTAATGGGTTAACACAGAGCATGGGTCAATTCATTTGTTTGTCCTGTCGTCATAAGAAGTCTATATGGACAACAGAAAAGTTACACTGTAAAATCTTTTTCATACTCAACGCGCAAAGACTACCTCAATGAAAGTTAAAGAACGCACGCATACAAGGTGATGAGTGCACCACTGGCACCAGATCATGCCTTGTCCATGTCTCGGTTTCCGCTTGCCGCGGTGTCTAACCGCTTGAGCGGTGTCTAACCGCTTCCTGGTAGTCAGATATTTCTTCATTGACTTACGTGATGATTTTAACTATAGGCGTACTAGGAATATTGAATTTCTGTTGTATGTCCTTAACCCTGTACCACACAATGCTGACGTTTGACGCTCCTGGAAAAGAAGCCTCTTGAAAAGATATTGGGAAAAGAAGAAAATGCTGGTAACAGGCATTTTTTCCTTTTCCCATAATGTTTTCTACTCTATCTGAGAAAAACTACGCTTTTTGAGCCACACTGAAATTGTCGTCTACTTTCAATTTGGACAAGGCTAAAATTTTGTCGTCTGGTAAAGGGTTAATCACGTTTGGAGAAGGAAGTTGATGAGGAAACAGTAAGAGCTGCAACTTCCTCCTACCCAACCTGAAATCGGAGTCCGTATTCAGCAAGCATTCTTAAGAACATTCTTCGTCTTATTCTTCAAGATTTTCTAACTGTGAAAGTAACTGAACTTCTGATTGGCGGAATGCCCCTTTTCGGGTGTTGCACTCCATATGATCCCTACCCTACCCGATCGAGCTTGCTATCTATTTCCTCGATCAGTTCTTGTAGCATTGGTAAGTCAGCGTGGCAGGCCTTCCAAATAAGATAACAAACACAACTTTTCTCATTTCATTTTGATCTATATCCAGAATTGCCTCGTGCAGTCTAGATTTGAACTACTTTTTGCCTCTTTCAGCATAGATGATTTGAATATATTGATTAACTCTTTACCAGATAAGAAAACTTTAGACTGTCCCAAAGTGAAAGCATTATCGGACAATAAAATTAAAGTTACTAAAAAAATTAAATTTGTTTCGAGAAGTGTAGAGACAAATTGTGGGAAAAGGAGAAAATACTGGTTACCAGCATTTTCTCCTTTTCCCACTATGGTTTCAAAATGGATTCCTTCACAGAATTGTGAAAATCAGGGATTGTTTGGTGAAGAGTTAATCAAAACTTGTCTCGATCAACTATTGAAATGGGCTCCGAAAGTATCCTGCGGGAAATTCTCTGAATCGAGCGTCAAACAAAGTTATCGGGAACGTTTAACTCTTGTCTCTGTCGCACTAATCATCACATGCAACACGTGAAAAGGGGCATTCGGACTTTTGCGTAAAGTGTCGTCTCGAAACCTGTCCGCGCAGGCTAATCCAAGGATACTTTCCGTTTCTGTGTATTTTTCTGTTTTTCGCAAGTATACTGAAGCACAAAATCTAATGTAGTCGTAAAGTGCCGTATCAGATTAGCTTGCGCAGATTGCGCAGACTGATCCGAGACGACACTTTACGCAATTGTCCGAATGTCCCTCTTCGTGTGTTGCAAGCCATTTAGAACTTGAACTTTTCCGTATTATATAATATTGGGTAACGAGCTTTTTCGTCCCTGGACTTGTTCGTTCGGGCTTGTACATCCCAGCTGATTAATGATTAATAAATTTTCTTCTTTTTTTTTCTTTAAAAACTACTTCGATAAGTTTTTATATATATTTTTTTTTCAAAGTATTACTATGTGTAAACTAACACTTTGATTTTGAAACGAACTATTTTAGAATGCACATAGCATTGTGTATTCCAATAGAATCAAAAGGGTAGTGTGAGACGAACAAGCCCAGGCAAAAAATCCAGGGGAAGGGGAGGGTGAGGTAGAGCGTCGGCCTCATAACCTAAAGGTCCTGAGTTCGATACCCAGGAGCGGGTGTCAACTTTGGGATTTTTCATTGGCCCACACATTCGGCGCGAGTACTGGTGTAGTTCCCAGGAAGCAGAATCGAGAGAGATTAGTATAAGTTGTAAGAACTTGTTCTCAATCGATGTAAAATAAATATGTTTAAACTAAACTAAACGATGAACTGATTATGGGACGAACAAAGCCCGGAGCTCATTCATTCGAGTAGAAATATCGAAAACGTACACATAATAAGCCTATTCGGTCACGGAGAAAATCTGATAAGGGAGAAATGATTAACTACACTGTTCTTGCACCCTTATCTCGATTAGCTAGTAATAGACATTTTTTGAACAGGTAATTATATTATTTTTGTATTTTAGAAAAATACTTAAGAATTCTTTCGAGGACTTGATTTTTATTTTCTAATGTCATGGGTTTTCGTGTCCGATTTTATTTGTCCAATATTGGCAATAACAAAAATAACATTGGAGCAACCTTTCAAACTGAAGGTAATAAGAGATATATTTTTCAAGAATCTCATCCCTACTGACACAACTTTCTTTCAAGCCGTTGACTACTTTTCTCAAGTGCATCAATGTTTTCAAAAGGTTTTCTTTCTCAGGCTCGTTAAAAGTCGTGATTGTGTGGTAATGGGTTAAAAGACAGTTCGCATCACTTAGGCCATAGTAATATGTCATCTTTGAATGCTTTCAGTTTGGGCAAGTCTGATT
Source organism: Tridacna crocea (assembly GCA_943736015.1). NCBI lineage: Eukaryota > Metazoa > Mollusca > Bivalvia > Cardiida > Cardiidae > Tridacna > Tridacna crocea. The sequence continues at coordinate 52,729,950 of OX031063.1, forward strand.
GTAACCAGGTGAGAAAATTTATGCAGCCAGACCGAGGCTCAAACCCAGGACCCCTCACTTACAGGGCAAGTGCTCTACCCACTGAGCTACTGGGCCACCTACACAAATCAGTCACCAATATGGGTTCTCAACCATTACATTTAAGGCTGTTACATACTTCCCTGCCAATTTCCCAAATTCACTGGACAAAGAACAAATCGCCATGTTCTTGACAAACCCAAGGGCAGTTATTCATGGGAGAACTAATCAATTGACCAAGCAATCCTAACAGCAGCCCCACGTTGGGCGCCAAATGTAACCAGGTGAAAAAATTTATGCAGCCAGAATGGGCCTCGAACCCGGGACCCCTTGCTTACAGGGCGAGTGCTGTACCAAGTCACCTACACAAATCAATCACCAATATGGGTTCGTAAACTGTTACATTTTAGGCCGTTACATGATGATATGTCATCTGCTAAAAAGCTCTGCTTACCATATCTTCAACTCTTTATTATATAGATGTGCCCATTTTGTCAAGAGGAAAATGATAATAGAGAGGAGGGCGTGTCACAGAATGTATGCTAGTTCACAGCAGCCAGCTGGATTAAAGGTGAAAGCTTTTTTTTTTTTTACAAAATTCATTGGAAAAGTGAACTGAAATTCATCAAAGTGGATAGAAACAGTAATATCAGTGTAATGACCAGTAGGGGTGAAACAATACGGTAAAAAGCGTATTGCAATATATTGCAATACGGCTGACCCGTATTGCAATACGTATTGCAATACGCTCTATATGCTGACATTTAGCATATCTGACCACTTGTAGTCACTGTTAGGGTTGCATATGCTAAAAAAATTGACTAGTCTTTAACACAGACTAGACTTAAATGACAAAGAAGTTAAGAATTATCCATAGAAACAAGTAAATGACTCAGTGACATTTCAAGTCATGTTCTTTTTCAAAAATATTAGCATATCAACCTTGTCAGCACCCAGAGAAGCCCTCTGTGCTGACAAAGTCACAAGCAGTACTGAACACTCGCTCAGAGGGCGCACTTGTTTATGTAGAAACCAGTCAGGGTTACTATACCGAACTCTGGGAGCTCAACAGAGAAGACAGTGCAATGCACTAACTTATTCTGTTAAACACAAATACCCGCTACTTTTCCGCTTATCTAGCGGGAGAAAAAACGCTAAATAAGTGTGAGCAAAGTTATAGGAAATGAATAACAAACTCTGTTGGTTCAAAATCAGTAATAGGGTTGACGGTTATTTGGAGTTTGTACCCGCGGCGAATTTGAGGCGGTCATAATTTTACCTTAACACCGGTGACACAGCCCGTAGAAAAAATAAACAACTTTCGCTTTCGTAATTGTTTCAGATTGTTGAAAAACGATCGATTTCTGACGGAATTTTTGGGAAAACCGGACTTTCTAATGCAATTACGAAAAGTTGACATATTGAAGAAATACCGATACGGTAAAATTCGTACCGGTTTCGGTTTTTTCTTTGAACAGACCGTGGTTAATCGGTATATCGGTAAACCGTTTCAGCACTAATGACCAGCCCTGTCAAAGGTTTCAAATTCTCTAAAAAACTGAAAATGAATGAATTAGGAGGTCATATTTGATCACATTCAGATGAGCCAAAGAATGTAAACATTTATCTTTGAGTGTGTTGAAAATATTTTTGGAAATGGATGAAATGCAGGTTACCACTATTTTTTCCTTGCTCAATTCGACTTGACGTTGCTATTGTTACAATACATCAAGTGATTCGTGGAAATGGATGAAATGCAGGTTACCACTATTTTTTCCTTGCTCAATTCGACTTGACGTTGCTATTGTTACAATACATCTTCTTTTATTTGTTTCAACCAATCTATAGAATATGCTTGTAGCTATCATTACCAAAAAACTCATTAAAAATTATCAAAATATAAAAGAATTGCAGGACTTGTCCCAAAACTTAACAGTAGTATAGATTCTTTGACCAATAATTCATATCAATGCATGATAAAATTTTGGACTAGTACAAATTAAATGCAAAATTATGCAGACTACAAAATATGTCAACATAAGAATTCTGTTTTTGATGTGCCAGAAAACATGGTGGGAAAAGGTGAAATTGCTTTTAACCATTATTTTCTCTTATTTCCAATTTCCCATGGTGTTTCCAAAAACCATCTTTCTTTGGGTCCATAATCCTCTACCAAACATTCCCTAGTTTTTATGACCAAGAGGAAGAAGCCGTCTAAAAATATTGTTAGAAAAGGAGAAAATGCTGATAACCAGCATTTTCTCTTTTTCCCACAATGTTTTGTTCTCTTCTACAGTCAAGTTTCAGTTGTTGAGTCACGTTTATTATGTTGTCTGCATACGCTTTTCAAGTAGGACAAGTCTAAAATTTTGTCGTTTGGTAAAGAGTTAAAACTCAGGATTGTGTGGTAAAGAGTTCCAAGGACATAATTTGTCTTGAATGTTACAGAAAAAAGAAGATGATATAGATCTGTCGGATTTTCCCCCAGAGAATATTCGCAACTTCAGTATTATTGCCCATGTGGACCATGGGAAGAGTACGCTGGCAGACAGAATGCTGGAAATGACAGGTTATATTTACTTTTATCTACTTTTATCTTTTAACCCATTACCAAACAATCCCTACTTTTGACACCCCTGAGAAAGAAGTCTTTAGAAAACATTGTGGGAAAAGGAGAAAATGCTGGTAACCAGCATTTTCTCCTTTTCCCACAAGGTTTTCTACCCATCACAAAACAAATTTCAAATTTTCAGTCACTTCTATTTTGTTGTCTGCAAATGCTTTCAATTTGGACAAGTCTATAATATTGTCGTTTGGTAATGGGTTAATCCATTACCAAACAACAATATTTTAGGCTTGTCCAAATCCAAAGCATTTGCAGACGACAAAATAGAAGTGACTGAAAATTTGAAATTTGTTTTGTGAAGGATAGAAAACATTGTGGGAAAAGGAGAAAATGCTGGTTACCAGCATTTTCTCCTTTCCCCACAATGTTTTCTAAAAGCTTATTTCACAGGGGCGTCAAAAGTAGGGATTGTGTGGTAATGGGTTAACCCTTTACCACACAGCAGAATTTTAGACCTAACCAAATTGAAAGCGTTTGCAGACAAAAATTTCATATGACACAATTTCTTTTGATAGGTTAGGAAACATTGTGGGAAAAGGATACAATGCTGGTTACCAGCATTTTCTCCTTTCCCACAATGCTTTCAATTGGAGTCATCAAAAGTCGTCATTGTGTGGTAAAGAGTTAAATAAAAGAATGTCCATGCAGTTACACTTGTGCCATGTATTTCTGATAAACCAGCAGAGCTTCAGATAGAGGGAGTGATTTTGATTTCAAAATTGAAAATGTTAATAATTCTCCGCTAAACCCTATTTTATGGGTACTTATTAGAATTGTCTCATTGAGACGATACTCATTAGAATAGTCTCATTGAGGTGATTCTGAGCACCCACAACATAGGATTTGGAAGAGAAATAATGGATTTAGAAAGGGCTATTGCCCTATTCAAGGGTTAAAAACACTATCCACTAACACAATTATTACATCTTATCTATAACATTGAGCTGAAATGAATTGATATGTATCAGTTGCAATATTGCACATACATGTATTTTTAATTTTTTTTTACAATGAGTAAAATTCAGACATTAATTTACATTCAGACAGTAAAGTGTTTTAAAGTGTTTCAAACTCTAGAAAAAGACAATAGCAGAACTATTAACAATATATACAGTGTTTTTTTTTTTTATAGAATTTTAGTTATTCCCTAAGGAATTCAGTGTTATTGGCTTGTTTTATGATTTTAGGAGTTATATCAGTAAGTGCTAGAAATGACTGATTTTAAGATTTCAGGATTTATATCAGCAAGTGCTAGAAATGACTGATTTTATGATTTCAGGAGTTATATCAGCAAGTGCAGCTGTTAGAAATGACTGATTTATGATATCAGGAGTTATACATGTATCAGCAAGTGCTAGAAATGACAGGTTTTAAGATTTCAGGAGTTTTATCAGCAAGTGCTAGAAATGACTGGTTTTATGATTTCAGGAGTTATATCAGCAAGTGCTAGATATGTCTGGTTTTATGATTTCAGAAGTTATATCAGCAAGTGCTAGAAATGACTGATTTTATGATTTCAGGAGTTATATCAGCAAGTGCTAGAAATGACTGATTTTATGATTTCAGGAGTTATATCAGCAAGTGCTAGAAATGACTGATTTTATGATTTCAGGAGTTATATCAGCAAGTGCTAGAAATGACAGATTTTAATATTTCAGGAGTTACATCAGTAAGTGCTTGAAATGACTGATTTTATGATTTCAGGAGTTATATCAGCAAGTGCTAGAAATGACAGATTTTAAGATTTCAGGAGTTACATCAGCAAGTGCTAGAAATGACAGATTTTAATATTTCAGGAGTTATACATGTATCAGCAAGTGCTTGAAATGACTGATTTTATGATTTCCGGAGTTATATCAGCAAGTGCTAGATATGACTGGTTTTATGATTTCAGGAGTTATATCAGCAAGTGCTAGATATGACTGTTTTACTAGAATTGGCTGGTTTTATGATTTCAGAAGTTATTTCAGCAAGCGCTAGAAATGACTGGTTTTATGATTTTAGGAGTTATATCAGCAAATGCGGATAACCAGCAGGTTCTGGACAGGTTACAGGTAGAAAAGGACAGAGGCATTACAGTGAAGGCCCAGACTGTGTCACTGTTCTATACACATAAAGGGACAAAATATCTGCTAAACTTGATTGACACACCTGTGAGTACAGTGTTTTATCTCTATTTTGTTCATTGCTAAAGTACAACATTTAATCCATTACCACACCACAAAATATTAGACCTATCCAAATTGAAAGCATTTGCAGACGACAATTTCAGTGTGGCTGAAATGGCACAATTTTGCTTTAGTTTAAACATATTTATTTTACATCGATTGAGAAACAAGTTCTTACAACTTATACTAATCTCTCTCGATTCTGCTTCCTGGGAACTACACCAGTACTCGCGCCGAATGTGTGGGCCAATGAAAAATCCCAAAGTTGACACCCGCTCCCGGTATCGAACTCAGGACCTTTAGGTTGTGAGGCCGACGCTCTACCTCACGACCACGGACACCACCACAATATGCTTTGATAGGGTAGAAAACTTTGTGGGAAAAGGAGAAAATGCTGGTTACCAGCATTTTCTCCTGTTCCTACAATGTTTTCAAAAGGCTTTTTTCCCAGGTCTTTAAGTTGGTAAAGGGTTAAACCATTCACTACACAATAATGTGAGTTAACCACCCATACATGATAGAAAGAGGCCTTTTGAAAACATTGTTGGTAATCAGTATTTCTCCTTTTCCCACAATTTTTTTTCCTTTTTTTTAAAGCAAATCCCACCATCATGACCAAATTTAATTTTTTGTCTACATCTACTTTTAATTAGGATCAGTTTAAAATTTCGTCGAGTGGTAAATTGTTAAATACCCAATGGGAAAGGCATCTGATGCAATGTTGATAAAAATGCTGGTTGCTATTAATTTCTGCATTTCCCACAATGTTCTCTAATAACTGTAAGACAAATACAACAATGTAAGCTACATTTGATTGTTCTCTAATAACTGTAAGACAAATACAACAATGTAAGCTACATCTGATGCAATGTTGATAAAAATGCTGGTTGCTATTAATTTCTGCATTTCCCACAATGTTCTCTAATAACTGTAAGACAAATACAACAATGTAAGCTACATTTGATTGTTCTCTAATAACTGTAAGACAAATACAACAATGTAAGCTACATCTGATGCAATGTTGGTAAAAATGCTGGTTGCTATTAATTTCTGCATTTCCAACAATGTTCTCTAATAACTGTAAGACAAATACAACAATGTAAGCTACATTTGATTGTTCTCTAATACTGTAAGACGAATACAACAATGTAAGCTACATTTGATTTTTTTACCAACTTGCCAGCAAGACTTGCATTTAATTTGGACAAGTGTAAAGTTTTATTCTGTCATTGGGAGTTGACCCTTTATCACACAATGCTGCCTTTTAATGACCCTGGGAAAGAAACCTTTTAAAAAAATTGGGGGTTAAGGAGAACATAGTGTTAACCCATTACCACTCAATCCCTACTTTTGATGCCCCTGAGAAAGAAGCCTTTGTGGGAAAAGGAGAAAATGCTGGTAACCAGCATTTTCTCGTTTTCCCAAAATGTTTTCCACCCTTCAAAATCTATTTTCAATTTTTGATTCACATTTATCTTGTCGTCTGCAAATGCTTTCAAATTGGACATGTCCAAAATTTTGTAAAATGGTAAAGAGTTGAAACAGCATTTTCTCCTTTTCCCACAATGTTTTCTACCCTATAAAAGAAAGATTGCACCATTTAAGCCACAATGAAATTTTCGTCTACAGATCCCTTCAGTTTGGACAAGTCTAACATTTTGTCGTCTGTTAAGGGTTAAGCCATTAACCTTTACCATTTGGCAAAACTTCAGACTCATCAATATTACAGGAAATTACAGGAACCAAGTTAAATGTTATTTTATTTTTTGATTCATGTTGAATTTCTTGTCTACAGCTTCTTTGAATTTTGTCTTCTTTTGTTATTTGGTAAAGAATTAAAAGATGCAATTGTCTTTTAACCCATTACCAAACGACAATATTTTAGACTGGTCTAAATTGAAAGCATTTGCAGACGACAAACTAAAAGTGACTGAAAATTTGAAATTTGTTGTGTGAAGGTCAGAAAACATTGTGGGAAAAGGAGAAAATGCCGGTTACCAGCATTTTCTCCTTTTCCCACAATGTTTTCTAATGGTTTCTTTCTCAGGGGCGTCAAAAGTAGGGATTGTGTGGTAATGGGTTAAAGGGTAGAAAACATTCTAGAGAAGGAAAGAAAGTGGTGGTTACCCGCATTTTATGCTTTTCTCTGAATATTTTCAATAGCCTTTTTCTCAGGGTTGCTAATGCTTGAAAATGTGTTGTAAAGTGTTATTAGATGTTGAAAGACAAAAGATTTGAGACTGCATGAAGAATACAGTAAAGAAATAGAGGATATTTATTTTTTTTGGTGAAAGATCGAAATTTATTTCATCGTGTGGACACCATTGGTAATATTTTCATGAGTGGCACAGCCACGAGTGAAAATATTACCGATGGTGTTCATGAGATGAAGTAAATTTCGATCTTTCGCAGACAAAAAACAAATATTCTATTTATTTCATGCTTTTAACCCTTTCTGGGAGGAGCTTTATCCAAATTCAGTACAGTTCTTTTCCCTTATTCCCTGTGGCGTACCTCTCCCGCATAGCAACGTTACATCAAAGGCGAGAAATGTAAGGTATATGACGTCATATTTCGCATCTAGTTGTTAGGCACGTGCAATTTACCAAGGCAACACAAATGTGAAAATTGTTGCTTTCACTGGTGGTACCAGTGTAAGATCAAAAAATATTTTCACTGCTATTTCTCGATATCCTACCGGAAAGCACGAAATAAGTTAAGATAATCCCCCACCCTACAGTGAGGGCAGTTGTGATTTGTAATGAAGAAATCCTAGCAAAGCTTCAGTCTGTTGCTAGTAAACCACAGAGAGATGTGAACAAGTTAACTAGCCTATTTATGTAATTGAAATATTGTTGAATTAGCTGAATATACATGTATTATTCAAAGTGAGTCTTTACCTTTGGACAAAGTTCAGAGCATTTGCAGACAGGTCAAATGTTTCTTATCTCTTTGCCAAACGACAAAATTTTTGGACTGGTCCAAATTGAAAGCATTTGCAGACAACAAAGTAAAAGTGACTGAAAATCTAGAATTTCTTTTGGGAAGGGAAGAAAACATTGTTGGAAAAGAAGAAAATGCTGGTTACCAGCTTTTTCTCCCTTTTCCACAATGTCTTTTTCAGATGGATTCTTTCTCAGGGTCAGGATTTTATGTGGCAAAGGGTTAAATGTTTGGAAATGTAGAAACAATAATGAAAAAGGGGAATATGCTGGTTTCCAGCATTTTCTACCTTTTCCACAATGTTTTCCAAAATTTTCTTTCTTAGTGTTGTTTAAAGTCAGGATTGTGTTGTAAATGGTTAACCCTTTCCCAGACAAGCCCTTGTTTTTACGTGTCTGCAGTACAAGTCTTTTGAAAACACTGTGGGAAAAGGAGAAGTTGCTCGTAACGAGCAATTTCTCCTTTTCCCACAGCGTTTTTAACCCATTTGGAGAATTTTCTGCCATTTTGATCAAATTTGAAGTTGTCGTCTGCAAACTCTTTCAGTTTCGAAGAGTCTAAAATTTGTCGTTTGGGAAAGGGTTAAGGACAAGCAGTTTTCCTCATACCGCATTGTTTTAAACCAATTGATTTCCTCAGGGTCATGTAGATTTTCACTATGAAGTGGCAAGATCCCTATCAGCATGTCAGGGAGTCATTCTACTTGTGGATGCCAATCAGGTAATTCTCAAACAAATTCTCTTTTCTGTTATTTTTAACTTGGCTGTTTTCAAAGAAAACATCAAGCTATTGACATTTGTCACAGCCATGGCGTCATTGTCTTTGTCATTGTTGTCATCATCTACATCGCCTTTTTTTGACTTTTGACACTTTGGAATTTTTCAGTTATTGCTGATGCTATTTACTTCAGACTTAGAGGAAAAGTTCTTAACTCATTACCACACGATCCCTTTTTTTGACGCCCCTGAGAAAGAAGCCTATAGAAAACATTGTGGCAAAAGGAGAAAATGCTGGTAACCAGCATTTTCTCCTTTTCCCACAATGTTTTCTACCCTTCATAAAACAAATTTCAAATTTTTAGTTACTTTTATTTTGTCATCTATAAATGCTTTCAATTTGGACCAGTCTAAAATATTGTTGTTTGGTAATGGGTTAACTATTACTAGGGGAACCCATATAACAAAGGCAGGTTACACAGTTATGTACTTTTTTTGACTGAATATTCACTGAAATCAAAGCAGCCTTAGCCAAGCTAGCACTCATGTGCATCACTCTTTTTTATAGCTCCAACAGTCCTAGCTCAAAACCCATCAAACTTATGTGATGGCCATATATCTGTATCTCCTTGCCGTAATTTATACTTTCAAAATCTTTTTCTCTGAACTGTAGGACAAATTTCTAAGAGAACTACTTGAATTCAAAGCTTATCTCCTGAGAAAATCTTGACATTTTGGTCTCTTGTTATACCGGATATTCTCATGCTGCTGGAAGCTAATTCAAGAACCAGGAAAGTCACTATATACCCTTATGTACCATTTGTATTGTTAATTGGATTTTTTTCCTATGCTTCAAATTTCCTTGAAATAATCAAAGCGTTGAAAACGCTGAAGTGGTATTTGTCAAGGAAATCCATGTGTGGAATTAATAGTTTGAAAGAAACAGAGACATATTGTTTAGATATTGGCTTAAAAGTCAACCCACCAAGCAAATTATTACCTTTTCGATTGAAGGGAGAGTATTCATGACAAAGTTTGGTTTATTTTTGTATAAGTGGTCTTCTTTGGATGATGAGGAAGAAGCAGGAGTAACGCCCCTTCACAGTAGGATGCATGACGAATAGAGAGAAAAATCCTGTTGATATATCGAATAAAATTAAGTTTGCTCCTGAAAACTATAATTATGAAATATCTCTAGCCTTTTACATTCAATTTCCAACTTTACAATCAATAAACGGTAAGCGATATTTCCATTTTATCGTAAGTGGCGTACCAGCAGTATCACGTGACACCGGACAATCAAAGCATTATTTCAGTAACAAATGTCGTATGTCCCGTTCGCAAATCCTTTGAATTTGGACAAATTCATAACTGAAAAGAAAATGACATAGCAAGAAATCTATGGAAATCAATTCTAACACAATTCAAACATATTTCATGATATTGCCTTTGAAAAAGAAAATCACAAACAGACAAAATATGCATTTTATAAAATCGTATTTAAATAAAGAGCATGTAGAGACTAAGAACGGACTTAGCCTCTGAAACCTGTATAAAATTCATAATCCTGACCATTGATGATAACCAAAGGGGTAAATTAATATGAAACAAAAGATAAGAAGAGTCAATTTAATGTGACATGTGTGTGCTAATCTGTAAGAAGCAAATACATTACAGCTGTTCTAAAGGTCACGCACTCTGCAGTGCGATACAGAGATCAAAGGAACACCGATTTAACCCTTCACCCATTTTTTTTTTTTTTGGGGGGGGGGGAGTAAGACTTCATTAGATACATTTTTTTATACTCAAAATGAAGCTTAAAAGAAGTTATGGAAGGTCTGAATGTTGATCTGAAGCCACGTTTCTTTTGTTCATGATCGATAATATAAGTTATTCGTCAATAGGTACATGCCTGAAAGTGCAACAAGGATGTTTGATAATAGTACTTTAAAATCACAAAATGGACTGTCCCTGTCTTTCTGAAGACACTAAACAGCTAATCAACCTTTTACCGAAGTATTTCGAGCGACCCGTGTAAAAAGACGTGCTGATTTGTCCCACTGTCTGTTATTTGTCTCACTTTCTCAACCTTAACACATCCCTCCCCACACACACACTTTCAAAAAACCAAAAACTGAAAGTAATCAATATGTAGTTCATAAACATTTGTGAAAAAAACGAATTTTCAAAGTGTGAGCGAAAATATTTGAGGAAAAAAGGAAGGGATTGCAACGTGCATTTTCTCCTTTTTCAACAATAGGTTTTTTTTTACTTTTTAAAAGACAATTACAACCATTTGACCCACGTTTATTCAATCGTCTCCATATGCTAAGTATTTGGACGAGTCCAAAGTGTTGTCGGGTGAAAACATTCGCAGTAACTATTTAAAACCCTATGCCACATAACCCAAGTTTTTTACGACCCTTAGAAATATAGTTTTTTAAAAATGTTGTTGAAAAGGGTTAAAATTCTAGTAACCAACCTTTCTCCTTTTCCCTTGCTATCCTTCCTTAAGAAAATTTTATTTTTAAGTCACATTCAAATTGTCTTCTGCAAAGACTTCCAATTCGGGCAAGTCTCAAATTTTTGTTTCGTAAAGAGTTGGTGAAAGATTCATTGTTATAAAAAATGGGGTGTGGGGGGGGGATAACATCAATATACCTGTAATAGACCTTTCCTAATTTTATGTCTGATTATTCAACCAATGTTTGCGTAATTATGTAGCTAAGTTTGTAACGTACAGGCTCGAAGTCCACAAATTTGTGGTTTGATTTATTTAAACTAGTAATGTGATAATTTTTCCCCCAAAAAATCGTTCCAGTATCTGCTAAAAGACAGAGACAGTCTACTAACAAAAAGCATTTTGAATTTATAGCAAAAATCTTAACTTTGAAATAACATTTTTAAAAATCTGTATAGTTGCATGTTTGCCATGTTCCTGTTTGAACTACCTTATAAGTTGACTATCGTAATAACAAAGTTTAATTCAAATTTCAAACCTTCCATTCCCTCTAGAAGAAAAGATGTTACAGATTCATTTTCAGGAAGCGAATACGTGCTATACTTATTTTCATTGAAAAGCAGTCAAGGGTTAGCTGGGTGTACGTTTGATCTCGGTGTCTCACCGTCAAAGTGGATGATCTATTTTAAAAGCTGTTGTGTTCTTTTTAGGCACCGACTAGTTAACACACACGTGTCATAATTAAGAGTTTATCCCGTTTAATCTTACGTTGATCACTTGTAAAGGTTTGGAATTGTTAAAAGCTACGACGGAGGGTAAGTCTGTTCTAATTACTGGTGCCAAAAGATGCATTTTTCTGCCTGAACATTTTTTTTTTTTTTCAAATGCATTATGTAACCTGGGTTAACAGGTCCCACTTTAAACGGTATATTTGCACTAATTTCTTTAGGAATGGAGGGGGTATTTGTTTAATATTAGTTAAACCTTATCTTACTGAATGTATTAAATGCCACTTTTAAAGCTGATAGGAAAACCTCAAAAGTTATTTCAAAGGAATATCTCGAGGAAAAATATGTCCGTATCGGATAGTGTAGATCTAGGATCAGACTGCACGTTCTTCCTGCACATTCTTCCTGGTGTGATCTGAATCTACATTGTCTGCAAAAGGTCATTGAGTTGCACTTGGTAGCCAAAGGGTTAATGCAGTCTGCATACAAAAAGCTCTATCAATACGGTTGGCAGGAGACAGCGCTTATAAATGATACCGCTTTAGTCTCTAAAGTCTACCGAAAAATTGATAAAACAACAGTTCTTTTTTGTGTGTGTCTTCGAAAAAGATAATTGATGAAACTAACGGCACGGCCGTTTTAGGTTGTTTATTTATCGCGTTTAGTGTGTAATCCATTTAAAAAATATGACACTTTCACTATTCGGGTATATACAAAATTGGGAAAAATTGTCGGGTGGAAAGGGGAGTAACTCGTGGTGACGCGTCAGTAATGGTATTACCTCGATCTATAAATATTCATGAGCAATCAAATGGAGTAGCGTGCAATCATAGGACCAACAAGCCATGGAACGAATTGGTTTTGGAACAAAAAAGCCCAAGGTCAGTTGGCAAACTTGTATCATTTCGCGAGAAGCTAGTTACAATCAAAAATAAGTATCTCAACGATCGATAGCCTCGCCCAATGTATTTTAATATGCCATTTCAAATTACATATTTGAGTGACACCGTAAAAGTCATTTGCCGATGAAAAAATGAGTTTAACTGGGTTTATTTCCTTCGGTTTTGCACAAAATGGTTGAACTAAAACTCTACAAAGTTTGGGTACGCTGTCTCGGTATAGAATCGGTATAGACTCTAAAGAGTTTGGGTACGCTATTACAAAATGGATACGCTGGCATATGTAGAAATATGTATCATAGAGAAGATCTACAAATCAAGATTTAAATTGAAATGTCGTCCTAGATAGCTGCAAATTATGAAGAAAATGGCAATATTCATGTATTTAAATTGAACTACTTTATGCTAAGTTTTATATTCTTGCGCTAAAGCCTGGGACCTTTCGGAGGTTGATTAATTTATCAGTGTCATTGACGACCGACGTTTTTTTAAAAGGGCTGAGTTATTACACTAGAAAATACGTTTTTCAGTCCGTCTGGCTTATTTTGCGATAAAAGAGCATATAATCGTTGCTTTGTCTGTTTGTATGTGGTAAGGACAGAGAACATAGTAATGATATTCCAAAGCGTTTGACGCATTTTCAAGCTGCAAACATCCGGGATATTCCGGCAAAATTTAAGCGGGAACTACTTGAACTCAACCTCTTTCTACTGCTGTGTACCTAAACGCGATGGAGTGTTAGATTCACGGTACAAAATAAGATACATGGTTATCAAAATTCAATCTTGAACTCATTGTGGTATTGTCTTCGACAAATACCACAAAAACTTGTAATTTGAACAAAAAAAACAAACTTGAAGGACTATTTTAAGTTACCACACAACACAATGATGACTTTTGACAACCCTTGGAAAGAAGCCTTTTGAAAACATTGTGGGAAAAGGAGAAAATGCTGGTAACCAGCATTTTCTCTTTTTTTTTTTATCATGTTTTCTTCCCTATCAATTAACAGTTGCATCATTTGAGCCATATTGAAATTTTTGTCTGCAAATGCTTTCAGTTTTAACAGGGCTAAAATTCTGTAGTCTGGTGAAGGGTTGACCCTTTACTCCATAGATACTCATTTTGACACATCAACAGAAGACAGCTTTTGAAAACATCGTGGGAAAAGGAGAAATTGCTCGTAACGAGCAATTTCTCCTTTTCCCACAATGTTTTCCACTCAATCAGATATTTGTATCTTCATTTATCCACATTTCTGACATCATATCTTTATTTGCTGCTGAAATGGAAAAGCCTCAAATTGGCATATCAGGTAAAGGGTTAAGTCTTATCCAAACAAAAGAATTTCAGACATGTCCTAATTGAAAGCTTTTGCTGACTAAAGATTAGTTCCAGTTCAAGCCATGAACTTAACCTTCACAGAGTAGAAAAAATAGTAGAAAAAGGAATCAATGTCAGTAACCAGCATTTTCTCCTTTTTCCACAATGTTCTACCCTTTCTATGGCAAATTTCAATTTTTATGCCATACTTAAAATTTTGTCGCCTGCAAATGCTTTCAATTTGGACAAGTCTACAATTTTGTTGTTTGGTAAAGAGTTAAGCAAATGCTTTCAATTCGGAAAAGTTTTTTTTTTTGTGTCGTTTGGTAAAGAGATAAAATACCGCATAAATGAATGTTCTTCATTCTTTTTGAAGGGTGTACAAGCACAAACAGTGGCAAACTTTTTCCTGGCCTTTGACAAGGACTTGACAATGATTCCAGTTTTAAACAAAATAGACCTAAAGAATGCAAGACCAGATGATGTGATCAGACAGTTAGAAAATCTATTTGAGATTGATCCAGCAAGTGTACTAAAGGTTGCTTACCTTTTTGTATTTAACCCTTTACCACACAATCCTGTGTTGCAGTGACCCTACAGGAGGCAGCCTTTTAACCCTTTACCACACAATCCCGAGTTTTAACAACCCCTGAGAAAGCAGCCTTTTGGAAACATTTTGGGAAAAGGAGAAAATGCTGGTAATCAGCATTTTCTTCTTTTCCCAAAATATTTTCTTCTTTTTCCAAAACAAATTTAAATATCCGAGTCACATTTAAATAGTCATCTGCAAATGCTTTTAGGTCGGGCTAGTTAATTTTTGTTTGTTTGTTAAGGACTTGAAACATTTGAAAAAGAAGAAATTTCTAGTAACTATCATTTTCTGCTTTTCTCACAATGTTTTCAAACTTCTGGAAGACAAATACATGTACCATTACTTGACCAGTTTGTGATATTCTTTTGCCAATGTTTTAAATTTGACAAGTTTAAAATTTTGATTTTTGGTTAAAAAGCTGGTAACTTCTTTCTGGGAATTGTTGATAGTTCAATAGGATTTATTCTTCTAGCGCTGATTAATTTTTCAACAATAGTTGCGTGGGAAAGCAGCCGTTTGCTTGGTAACAATATTGTGCAAAGTGCAGATAACAGACCATCCAACAAAACATAGGTAGCTACACAGGCTTCTGCAGTGTAAGTGAAATAATCTTGAAATAGTGTTAAACAATATAACGTTGGTTTCCTTCAAAAACCTCTTAACTTCAGCTTGAAACAAGCTGTACTTACCACATTTTTGAAGTAAACCAACAATAATTATTCAACAATCTAAATGATGTCCCATGGTAGTGTTCAGTGTGTATATGTTGTATGCATTAGAAATGCATTAACTATATTTTTCAGGTGTCTGCCAAACATGGTACGGGTGTGGACGAAGTTTTACAAGCAATAGTTGAAAGAATACCTCAGTATGTGCTTGATTTTTCCTAACAATTTGACTCAAGATCTGTTAACCTATTACCACAGAATCCCTTCTTTTGAGGACCATGAGAAAGAAGCCTCTAGAAAATATTGTGGGAAAAGGAGAAAATGCTGGTAAAATGCAGTGTTTTCCACCCTTCACTAAACAAATTTCAGATGTTCAGTTACTTTTATTTTGTCATCTGCAAATGCTTTTCATTTGGACAAACCTAAAATTTTGTCGTTTGGTAATGAATTAAAAAGGGGTTGAATTCATTTCCAAAAACTTTAAACAAAGGTCAGTCTACGCAGTCTGCTCACTCTGGGCAGACTGATCACTAGGGAAACTGTTTGATTATTAGTTAATTTTCTGCATGTCAAAGGACCAGTGCTCCTCATGATCCAGTCAGACAAAATGGATTTTTAGGGATCCATAATTACTTGCGGACTTTTGTGCTATAATTAAACAGGAAGATACAATAGACGTCCTTTTGCCAGAGCATGGCTCCCAACACAGTTCCAGACAACAAATAAGATATTTCTCAAATGCTTGAAATTGTCTTTGTTTATGGTTGAAAACAAGGAAAAGAAGAAAATGCTGGTTACCAGCACTTTTTCATTTCATACAGTGTTTTCAAAAGCCTCCTCCTGCATGGTTGTTTACTCTTTGCCATACGACAAAATTATAAACTGATCCAAATTGAAAGCATTTGCAGCTGACAAAATAAATGACTGAAAATTGTAATTTGGTTTGCAAAGGGTAGAAAACATTTTGGTAAAAGGAGAAAATGCTGGTTACCAGCATTTTCACCTTTTGCCACAATGTTTTCAAAAGGCTTCTTTCTCATGGTCTTTAAAAGTTGGGATTGTGTGGTAAAGAGTTAAAACATGGGATTGTGTGGTAAAGATGAAAAAAAAACTTGAAATGAGATTCGAAGTGATGGGACTTAAAAAACAATTTGGAAAACAAAGGATTTTGCTCAACATGATTCTTCTTGTCCAGTATACCCTTGCCCATTTAGATATTAAAACTACCAGGGTAGAAATTTGATACTGTTTCCCTCTGGGGCCCTTATTTCTTTGCTATAGGACATGATTTTTTTCTTGTCAAAATTAAATCAATATTCTAACATGACACGCGACTCTGGCTCTATAAACACAGTGCAAGGAAAACGTGGTAAAATCCATGTAGAGTGACGTCATCCTATATCGAGTGACGTCATTCAATGAGTGAGTTATTCAATGGGACATAATCTTCATCCGTGTTATTACTCTTAGCTTGAACTTGTTTTCCTTTCATAAAGAATTGGCCATGTTAGAATCGAAATAATATTCTGTCTATCGTGGTATATCGTTCAATAAACCATGTTGTGACTTATGAGGCGCAATGAATAACCCACTCGAGCTATGGCCCTCGCGGATTATTTATTGTGCCTCATAACTCACAACTGTGGTTTATTGAACGATATACTACAATAAAAGGAAGATTATTTCTTAAACAGAAAACAAATCAAGCTTGACTAAAATGATTGGATTTATGTATGAAAGTACAGAAACAAAAAAAAAAACAAAAAAAGAAATACCAGTATTTTCAGTTATTTCCACAGACTTTTATGAAAGCCTTCTTCATGGTATGATTGCTTAAACTCTTTACCACACAATCCCTACTTAACGACCTTGAGAAAGAAAGCCTTGGAAAACATTGTAGGAAAAGGAGGAAATGCTGGTAACCAGCATTTTCTCCTTTTCCCACAATGTTTTCTACCCTGTCAAAGACAAATTTCATCATTTAAGTCAAATTCAATTTGTCGTCTGCAAAAGCTTTCAATTTGGACAAGTCTAAAATTTTGTCGTTTGGTAAAGAGTTAAACTCTTTACAAACAGTAAAATCTTAGACTTATTCAATTTCAAAGCAGTTGCAGATAACAATTTAAATGTGACTTAGGCAGCATTGTGGGAAAAGAAGAAAATGTAGGTTACTAGCATTTTCTTGGTTTTCAGTAATGTTTTCAAAGGCTTCTTTCTAGGGTTGTTAAAATTTGGGATTGTGTAGTAAAGGGTTAAGTAGTCTACTTGCTGCATGTATGATGAAAGATGCTTGTAAGTGAAGTGCTTTTAACCCTTTACTCCATAGATACTCATTTTGACGCATCAACAACAGACAGCTTTTGAAAACATTGTGGGAAAAGGAGAAATTGCTTGTAATGAGCAATTTCTCCTTTTTCCACAAAGTTTTCCACTCAATCAGATATTTGTATCCTCATTTGTCTGTATTTTTGACATCATATCTTATTTGCTGCTGAAATGGAAGAGCCTCGAATTGGCATATCAGGTAAAGGGTTAAGGGAATACTCGATTAGTTGGTAAGTTTTTTATTATTATTTATCATATTTCAGCCCCACAGGTGATATTACCAAGCCGTTTAAAAGTTTAATGTTTGATTCCTGGTTTCATCAGTATAAAGGAGTTGTCGCACATGTAGCTGTTGTGGATGGCACCATACAAAAAGGTGGGGCTTATCTCCTTGTGTTATTGCAGAGCTTGAGATAGGGTGATTGATTTTGGTTTCAAAATTGAAAATATTAATTATTCTCTACTAAACCCCTTTGTTATGGGTTCTCAATAGAATCGTCTCGTTGAGACGATTCTATTGAGTACCCACAACATAGGGTTTGGAAGAGATATAATGGATTTAGAATACCATCACTCCATCCTATCTGGAGCTCTGCTGTCGGTTCCACCAGAAGGGACTACAGATTTTTCACTTCGCTTACACATATTTGATTGGCAGTATTGACCTCCACTTGACTGATAATGTGGTCGACTTTGTTGTAAAAAGGCACTCATTGATTTCAACAAGAATCCCAGTCTATGGCTTCCTCATGACCTAATATCGAGGTAAAATAAGCTTAACTGTTGCTTTAACTTTTACCAGATGACAAAATTTTGGCCTTGTCTGAATTGAAAGCATTTGTAGACAACAATTTCAATATGGCTGAAACTGGTGCAATTTGTCTTTGATAGAGTAGAAAACATCATGGAAAAAGGAGAAAATGCTGGTTTATCAGCATTTTCTCCTTTTCCCACAATGTTTTCCAAAGGCTTTTTTCTCAGGATTGTCAGTCAAAAGCCATGATTGTGTGGTAATGGGTTAAATTTACCATGGCAGATGTCTTCACAATTTTTATCAACATGCAAAAATTTCCAAGATTTTCATGATGCAAACATTTCCAGTTTTACTGTAATGCATTGCAGGTATTCTTTATCATTATCCATTTCCTACAATGTTTTCAAAATTTTTTTTTTCATTAAAAGTCTGGATCGTGTGGTAAAGAGATAGATCTAGTTAAAGGAATATTAATTTTTAGTAACCTTTCTGGTGCCTGTATTTTTTTCTGGCTGGGTAAGAAAATTTTGAAATCATGCAAGGCCAAAGGTCTCACATTGTACAAATTTTCTCACAAATTGAATACAAGTTACTACAACATAATGTTCTGTATTTACATAAAAGAAGATGAATTTCAGGGGACAAAATTACAATCCACTCCAACCAGAAACACTTTGAGGTTCAAGAAGTTGGTATAATGCACCCAGAGGAACATCCTGTTAGTAAAATGTAAGTATATTGTGTTTTAGAATTTGTCTTTTTATAAGCCTTTACCAAAGTATCCCCTGTTTAACTCTTTACTAAATGACAGAATTTTAGACTGGTCCAAATTGAAAAGATTTGCAGACGACAAAATAAAGGTGACTAAAAAATAGAAATTTGTTCTGGGAAGGGTAGAAAACACTGTGGGAAAAGGAGAAAATGCTGGTTACCAGCATTTTCTCCTTTTCTCATAGTGTTTTCAAAAGACTTCTTTATCAGGGGCATCAAAAGTAGGGATTGTGTGGTAATGGTTAAGCAAGGTTATAAGAATTGACCTTTCTGTTAACGCGAGTTTGGCACGCCCCCTTAGTAAGACAGTATCTTGGTTGTCAAACCTGACAAGCTAATCAGAAAATGGCATCATATACAGAAATAAAAAGCGTTTATTTCAGTTTTATTCTAGCTTATACTTCGCTCTAGGTTCAACATTTCACAGATTTTAATTGATTGATAACACAATTGCTGTTTTGATGATTGATTAGATACAATCAAATTATCTCATGTTAAAACAAGTTGTGTCAGACCTTTTTGTTTACATGATGCCGAATGCTGCGTTTTGATTGGCCAATAAGATGTGGGAGGATCTGTCAATCAAAATCGACAGAAAAGTCAGTTGTTCTTTTATCACTTTAAATATTGATGAATATTTCAGCTACCCAGGACAGGTGGGGTATTTAATGGCCAGTATCAGGACTATCTCAGATGCAACTGTGGGAGATACAATATATCATAAAGATGAACCAGTGGAAGCATTACCTGGCTTTAGACCTGCAAAACCAATGGTAACAGTACACAAATATTTTGTACAACAGCAACTCTCAGTGTACAGAGTTTCTGTACTGCCAGTTTGCTGGAAATAAATCTTAGCCTTAAGTTATACATTTTTAGTTGTATGGTCAGGTGGCAGAAGACTTGACTGTACAACAAAATTACATATTATACTGCAAAGTTTGTAAATAGAATTCTACCTGTTTTTTTTGTTTAAAAAAAAATAAGTACACTGACGAAGAAGAATTTCCCTTCTGAATGCTCCATCTCATTGAAAACTGATATCACTAGGAAATGACGTCAGTTAAACCTTGGTAATACATGCTAAAACATGCAGCCTGGCGCATAATCTTGATGTTTATCTTGATCGACGCGGCCATTTTGGATGTTGTGTGGACAGATGCTTGTTTTCAGCATTTTCTCCTGTTTCCACAATGTTTTCCGAAAGCCTTTATTGATGTGACAGTAAAACCATAGGATTGTTAAAGGGTTAAAGACAGTTTAGATCACATAAAGAAGTGCTGTTTCTATGCAACCACTGAACAAAAAAACTAATTTTAATTGTGATAAGCAGTCTTTACCCTTTTCAACACAATCCAAATTTTTAACAACCTGATAGAGAAAAGCCTTAGAAAACACTGCAGAAAAAGGAGAAAATGCTGGTGACCAACTTTTTCTCCTTTTCCCACAATGTTTTCTATCATTATGAGAAATAGAAACCATCACATTCAGTAAATTTAATTTGTAGTCTGTAGATCCTTTCAAAATGGTCAAGTCCTAAATTTTGTTGTTTGGTTAACTCATTACCACACAATTCCTACTTTTGACGCCCCTGAGAAAGAAGCCTTTTGAAAAACACTGTGGGAAAAGGAGAAAATGCTGGTAACCAGCATTTTCTCCTTTTCCCACAGTGTTTTCTACCCTTCCACGAACAAATTTCAATTTTTCAGTCACCTTCATTTTGTTGCCTGCAAATGCTTTCAAATTGAACCAGTCTAAAATTTTGTCGTGTGGTAAAGAGTTAAGACTTTATCCTTGAGTATTTTACTTTATAGGTGTTCTCTGGTGTATTTCCTATGGATCAGTCACAATTACAGAACCTTAAAGCAGCCATGGACAGACTGACACTGAATGATGCTAGCGTGGAAATACACAAAGACAATAGGTTAGATTAAGCTCAACTCATTGCTACATACGGTATTCCCAACTTTTAAAGACCCTGAGAAAGAAAGCTTTGGGAAACGTGGTGGAAAATGGAGAAAATGCTTATAAATGGTATTTTCTCCTTTTCTCTGTATGTTTTCAGCCCTATCATACTCAGTTTTAAAATTAATTTTAAAATGAAATAAACAGTTGCCAGGTTGACATTATTCTATATAGAATGACATAGATTTTACCACGCTGTAGTTGCACTGTGTTTATAGTGATGAATTCACATGTCATGTTAGAACAATTCTTTGATCATTGCTTGGTTTCAGTGCTGTGTTAGGTGCTGGTTACCGACTGGGTTTTCTGGGATTGTTACATATGGATGTGTTTTGTACAAGACTTGATCAGGAGTTTAATGCTCAAGTGATTGTGACTCTTCCAAATGTACCTTATAGAGGTAAGCAGATTACATATACTGTATTTCATATAAATCTATGGATTTCAATACCATTTTTAGCCCCTTTTCAAAGAAAACATCAAATTACTATTGTAGCCCTGGATCTTTATCCCCCAACTATTCTTGAGAATATTTGAAGTCTTATTCTTGAGAATTTCGTCTGTGTGAAAGTAACAGAACTTCTGATTGGCTAAACCATATGGTTTAGCTAATCAGACGTCTTGTTACTTTCACTGTCCAAAAATCTTGGAGAAGAAGACAAAGAATGTTCTTAAGAACGATTGGTGAATATGGACCCTGACTTCATCTATGTTATTTTCTGTGACGTCATGCAATATTTTTGACATTTTATTATATCTCTCTTATTACTGAAGATATTTGCATCAACCATTAAATTATTATTGTCACACTTATGCGCACTTTTTTACCTAGGATTTTCACTGGAAATCTATCAATCGTAGCTGAGTGTTGGCTCTTTCATGTTGTGCTCTTGTTATACCCCCAAAAAACGAATGTTTTTGAGGGTATACTGTCTGTCCATGGTTTTGTCAGTGTGTCTGTCTGTGTGTCTGTGCGTGTGCCCGTCTTTGTACAAAATACTAGTAATTTTGTGTCGCAAACTACTCCTACAGTTTTCCTTCTTTGTCTTGAAACTTGCACATATACTGAACTTAATAATTATATTGAAGATTTGCCAAATGCAATTTTCAATTGTCAACATTTCATGATTGAGGAATTATCTCCTCTTGAACTTGAACACTTTTTTCTGTCAAAGTGCTGGCGGGGGTATTAAGTTACATTCAATGACAGCTCTAGTTTTTACTCTGTAATTCACAGTGTGAAGATATATTCATCTTTTAAAACACTTGACAAAACTTTTTCTGCTTTTGCAGAGGAGATATATTGAGATCAGATAGTTCATAACATGCAGTATGATCTTGGGCTACTCTGTATTCTAGTTTGAAACATATTTTTATTCAAAAGGCCTGTTTACACATATTTTAGTGCTTTGAGAAGTAGATGTGGTACTCTGTCATTATAGTTCTGTGGTACTTTTGCCAAAGGGCATTAACTCTTTACCAAATGATAGACTTTTTGACTGGTCCAAATTGGAAGTACGTGGAGATGAATTTGTCTGGTTACCAGCATTTTCTCCTTTTCCCACAATGTTTTCAAAAGACTTTTTTTCTCGGGGAATATGCTGACTTTTTTTCTCGCGGAATGCGCAGGCTGACATGGGTGGACACTTTCTGCAGATTCATTAACCCATTACCACACAGTCTGTACTTTTGATAACCCTAAGATCAAAGCCTTTAGAAAACAATATGGGAAAAGGAGAAAATGCTGGTAACCAGCATTTTTCCCCTTTTTCCACAATGTTTTCTACCCTTCACAAAAGAAAAAAAAAATCAAATTTTTTGTCACTTTTATTTTGTCATCTGCAAATCCTTTCGATTTGGACAAACCTAAAATTTTGTCATATGGTAATGAGTTAACTCTTTACCAAACAACAAAATTATTGATTGATCCAAATTGCAAGCATTTGCAGACAGCCAAATAAATATGACTGAAAAATTGAACTTTGGTTTGGGAAGGGTAGAAAACATTGTGGGGAAAGGAGGAAATGCTGGTTGCCAGCATTTTCTCCTTTTCTCACAGTGTTTTCAAAAGGCTTCTTTCTCAGGGTCGTTAAAAGTCGGGATTTTGTGGTAAAGAGTTAAGCCACAGTTTTGCAGAGAATGACACAGCTGTTTTGAAGTTCTGCAAGTTTCCTCCACCTATGATGATATAGATATTTTTCTAACTGCAGTAAAATTGAGCAGTCCCAAACTTATCAAAGAGTATGGAGCAGAGGTGGTGACCATTTTAAACCCATGCAAGGTATGTGTTTTGTTTATATGATCAGTCATTTTGAAACACATGGTCATGCTTTATTAACCCATTACCAAACGACAATATTTTAGACT
Organism: Tridacna crocea; assembly: GCA_943736015.1. Taxonomy (NCBI): domain Eukaryota; kingdom Metazoa; phylum Mollusca; class Bivalvia; order Cardiida; family Cardiidae; genus Tridacna; species Tridacna crocea. Next base: position 52,753,274 of record OX031063.1, read on the forward strand.
GGTCCAAATTGAAAGCATTTGCAGACAACAAAATAAAAGTGACTGAAAATTTGAAATTTGTTTTGTGAAGGGTAGAAAACACTGTGGGAAAAGGAGAAAATGCTGGTTACCAGCATTTTCTCCTTTTCCCACAGTGTTTTCAAAAGGCTTCTTTCTCAGGGGCGTCAAAAGTAGGGATTGTGTGGTAATGGGTTAACCCTTTCCAAAACAAGCCCTGGTTTTTACGTGTCTGTAGTAAAAGACTTTGAAAACACTGTGGGAAAAACAGAAATTGCTCGTAACAATTTCTCCTTTTCCCACAGTGTTTTCTACCCTTTTTGAGAACTTTCTGCAATTTTCTTCAAATCTAAAATTGTCGTCTGCAAACTCTTTCGGTTTGGAAGGGTCCAAAATTTATTGTTTGGGAAAGGGTTAATAAATGGTTTAATTCTTACCCCAAATGACCAAATGTTGGACTTATCCAAGTTGAAAGCATATGCAGATGACAAAATAAATGTGAATTAAACATTGAAATTTGATTTGGAAAGGATTGAAGACATTGTGGGAAAAGGAGAAAATGCTGGTTTACCAGCATTTTCTTCCTTTTCCCACAATGTTTTCAAATGCTTTCTTTCTCAGGGTCATTGAAAGTTAGAATTGTGTAGTAAAGGGTCAGCCTGCGCAGGTTGAAGCCAGTCAAAAGTTCTTACTACTGGTCTGGTGTATGCATGTCCAAGGACAGTCTACCCCATGATTCAGTTGTTTGTTTGACAAAATGAATGGATACAAAATTATGTAATGACGTGCTCACTAAGGTGCATTGAACCCCCTTTTACTTGTTATGAAAATTGAGTGAACTGTGCAATGGAAAAAGGGGCTTTTATCCTTTACCAGATGGGAAATTTTACACCTATCAAAATTCAAAGCATTTGCAGATGATAATTTCAAAGTGGCTCAAATGGTGCAATTTTTAGCTCCACTGGCCAAAGGCCAGCATTCTTATGTCATGGCCCGGTGTCTTTGGTGCGTTTGTACGTGTGTCCGTTCTTGCGTCCGTGTGTGAATGCATTAACTTTAATTTCGAACATCTTCTTCTCTGAAACTACCCATCCAAATTTGATGAAACTTCACAGAGATGATCCTGCCATGGTCCTTTTCAGAATCTAATGAAAGAATTCTATTTCTTCTAAAACTCTGGTTGCCATGAAAAACTGAAAAAATTAAACATTTTTTAAAAATCTTCTCTGATACCACAAGACCTAGGGCTACTGAATTTGGTGTGTAACTTTATCTAATGGACCTGTTACAAGTTTCTTCATATTATAGGCCTAGGGTCAAAATTGGTTCCATTTCAGGGGTCACAAGTTTAACATGGGCTTCAAAAATACAGTTTCTTTGATTTAAACATTAATCAAGGGAAATAAGTCTTTTTTATAAAGGATAAAGTTTGTTACTATTTACTTCCCTTGATTATCAAACTGCAGTGATACATGATTGGTGCTAGATATTAAGTTTTTTGAATGAAAATACTCTGTTTTCAAGGAGAGTGATTCATTTTGATCCTATTAGTTTTTCTCACATTAGTGGAATATCAAATTCAGAGTAAGATTTCTATCCTTCAGGTTTTTTTCCCAAGAACTTTATCTTTCATGCTAATGAATTTACCTGCTTGTATTGCCTGACAGTATGCATGGTTTTCGAAGGCCCTCTTTTTGAGGGTCATGATTACTTTAATTTGTGTGGTAAAGGGTTAAAAAATCAGTGGAGTGATACAGGGCCATCATGGCCCTCTTGTTCTTAGATAGGTTAGAAAACTTGGTGGAAAGAGGAGAAAATGCTTCTTCCTCAGGGACATTAACCCTTTCCCAAACAATCCCTGGTTTTTACGAGTCTGAAATAGTAGCCTTTTGAAAACATTGAGGGAAAAGGAGAAAATGCTGGTAATCAGCATTTTCTCCTTTTCCCACAATGTTTTCTACCCTATCATAGACAGAAATCATCTTTTCAGCATGAGTTGAATTGTCGTCTGCAAATGCTTTCAATTTGATCTAGTCCAAAAATTTGTCGTTTGGGAAAGGGTTAAAAGTTGTCATTGTGTGGTAATGTTTTCAAAAGCCTCTGTCCTCTGGATTGTTAAAAAAATTGAATTATTAGCAGATAGTAGCAAGATGGTGTATGTTTATATTGCAGTTACCAAATCGTGGTGTCGTACAACATTATGAAGAGCCAATGGTGAATGCAACTATTATTGCGCCAGATACATATATAGGGGACATTACTAATCTTATAGTGGTAAAGAAATTTTTGTTTTGTGAATGATGGTCTTTGATGGTTTGAATTTTTAAGCTCATCCTTGTTTTGAAAATATCTACAATGGGAAAACAGGCTATATTTGGCTAGCAGAGACTAGTTCTAGACTTACCAAAAACTAATAATATGATGCAAATGAAAATTTTGAAAAAGGAATATATCTTGTCTGGGAAAATTGACACCATTGCGAAAAAGGAAATTTCTTATCTCTATACAAAATTACAAAATTTTGTACTTAGCCAAATTGAAAGCATTTGCAGACAATTATTTAAAGGTGGCTTAAATGTGGGACTTTGTCTCTAAAATGTCAGAAAACATTGTGGGAAAAGGAGGAAATGCTGATCACCAAATTTTCTCCTTTTCCCGCAATGTTTTTGTTTTCAAAAAGGTTTCTCTCTCAGGGTTTTCAGAAGTCGAGACTGTGTGGTAAAGGATTGACACAAGAAGATGATCCTTTTCCCATACTATTTCAAAGAAGCAGTCATTTAACCCATTACCACATAATTTCTACTTTTGACGACCCTGAGAAAGAAGCCTTTAGATAACATTGCGGGACAAGGAGAAAATGCTGGTAACCAGCATTTTTTCCTTTTCCCACAACGTTTTGTACCCTTCACAAAACAATTTCGAATTTTCAGTCACTTTTATTTTGTCATCTGCAAATACTTTGGGTTTAGACAAACCTAAAATTTTGTCTTTTAGTAATGAATTAAGCTGCTATAAAGAAAATATTTGTATGGTGCTGATGTCTGAATATTATTATTTATCAACATAAAAAGGTTATTTTTTTAGTCCTTCTACCTGTTGGTTGCAGGAAAGACGGGGCAGCTATCCAGATCAAACCTATCTAGACAACACAAGAATTCTGTTCAAGTCAAAAATGCCTCTTAATGAGATACTTGTAGACTTTTTTGATGATTTAAAGTTTGTCTCATCAGGATATGCAAGGTAAAATTTTGCTAACTTAAAAACATCTTCAAAAAAAGAAAAATTAAGTAGCCCTTGGCCTTGTGGTTTCAGAGAAGAAGATTTTTAAAACATGCTGTAGTCCTTTTAAGTCATAAAAACCAGGTTTAACAACCTTTATGATGCAAGCTTTTGAAAATTGTGCAGTAAAGGAAGAAAATCCTGGTTACCAGTATTTTCTCCTTTTCCATCAATGTTTTCTGTCCTATCAAAGATAAATTCCAACATTTGAGCCATATTTGATTTGTCGTCTGCAATTGCTTTTGATTCGGACAAGTCTAAAATTCTGTCGTTTAGTAATAAGTGTAAGGTTGGCAGACTTTTGCAGTAATGTGATTACGTCACTCTGTTGAAGTTATCCCATTACTTCTCATAGAAGACTTTCACCTGCTTTTAGCAGTTTATGTTAGAAGCAATGAGGAGTTTAAATATACCAAGTTTTGTTAGGTTAACAGAATCCTGGCGAATATCTTCCACATAGTATTGTATAATCGAAAGAATATTTTTTAACCCTTCACCAAACAATCCCTGGTTTTTACAACCCTGAGATAGACGGCTTTTGAAAACATTGTGGGAAAAGGAGAAACCAGCTTTTTCTCCTTTTTCCACAATGTTTTCTACCGTACTGGAAACAAATTTTAATTTTCAGTAGCATTTATTTTGTTGTCTGCTTGTGCTTTCAATTTTGACCTGTCTAAAATTTTGTCATTTGATAAAGAGTCAAGTACATTAAAAAAAATCCCTTAACTCTTTACCACACGACAAAATTTCAGACTGGTTCAAAATGAAAGCATTTGCAGACGACATAATAAAGATGATTGGAAAATTGAAAATTGATCTGGGAAGGGTAGAAAACACTGTGGGAAAAAGAGAAAATGCTGGTTACCAGCATTTTCTCCTTTTCCTACAGTGTTTTCAAAAGGCTTCTTTCTCAGGGGCGTCAAAAGTAGGGATTGTGTGGTAATTGGTTAAGTATCTTTATCTTAGATATAGTGCTTGAAATTTTATTACTTGAAACTTTGTCTAGGAAAAAAATTGAAAAGCATAGATATAAGGGTGTTTTTTTTTTTTAAAGATGATTAATTTCCAATATGTGTTGGGGATAACGAATCAGTTATAATCGGCATGGTTTTTATTTGCCATCTGAAAAAATCTGTTTATCAGTTACATATAATCTATCATTTCAGCTTTGATTATGAAGACATGGGCTATCAAGAAACAGATTTAGTCAAGGCGAGTTAAACGTTTTCTTCACACATAAATAGAGGATCTTGTTAGAGTACTTATGTAGTAATACTTTTATTAAACATGTTCACTGGAATTGTATGAAATTATCCATCATGTGTATATTAACAAGTTTAACTGTTTACCAGATGACATAGTTTAACCCTTTACCATACAATGACGACTTTTGACGACCCTGGGGTCAAAGCCTTATGAAAACGTGGCAAAAGGAGAAAATGCTGGGTACCAGCATTTTCTCCTTTTCCCACAATGTTTTCTACCCTTCACAAAACAATTTTCAAATTTTCACTCACTTTTATTTTGACGTCTACAAATGCTTTTGATTTGGACAAACCTAAAATTTTGTCGTTTGGTAATGAGTTAAGACAAGTCCGAATTGGAAGCATCTGCAGACGACAAAATTAGGGTGCCTCAAAAATTGAAACTTGTTTTGGGAAAGGTATAAAACATTGTAGGAAAAAGAGAAAATGCTGGTTACGAGCATTTTCTCCTTTTCCCACAATGTTTTCTGGTTACCAGCATTTTCTCCTTTTCCCACAATGTTTTCTATAAGCTCCTCTCTCAGGGTCGTTAATTGTGTGGTCAAGATTGTTTGGTAGGTTAAGAAAATCATATAGAGATTTTATGTATTGTATAACACAATTGAGAAATAATTAAGCATCTAATATCATCACTTTTAGCATGTATACCATGTACAGGTGCATGTTTACAGGTTAAGTTCATTAGCCCATTACCACACAATCCCTACTTTTGACGCCCTGTGAGAAACAAGCCTTTAGAAAATATTGTGGGAAAAGGAGAAAATGCTAGTAACCAGCATTTTCTCCTTTTCCCACAATTTTTCTACCCTTCATTAAACAAATTTAAAATTTTCAGTCACTTTTATTTTGTCGTCCGCAAATGCTTTCGATTTGGACAAGCCAAAAATATTAATGTTTGGTTATGAGTTAAGAAAAATGCTCACAGACACGTAAAGTTCTCAGCAAGTTTTATAATCATTGTCAAATATGAAAATGTTCTTTTAAGCAAGAATGAAAAAAAAAAAGAAGTAATTTCCAAAAATTCTTTTGCAGAAAAGAATAACTAATGCATCACTGCTGGTGGCTTTTAACCATTTAACTTCCAATAAGATAACAGATTTTAACCCTTTCCCAAACGACAGGCTTTTGGACTAGACCAAATTGAAAGCATTTGCAGACAACAATTCAACTCTTGCTGAAAAGATGATTTCAGGCTATGATAGGGTAGAAAACATTGTGGGAAAAGGAGAAAATGCTGGTTATCAGCATTTTCTCCTTTTCCCACAATGTTTTCAAAAGGCTACTTTTCTAGACCCGTAAAAACGGGGGATTGTTTGGGAAAGGGTTAAAGTTTTCAAAATTCACAGCAGTTACAGGGACAAAATTTAATGTGACTCAAATGGTGAGATTTGTCTTCAACAGGGTTGAAAAACATTGTGGGAAAAGGAGAAAATGCTGTCAACCAGCATTTTCTCCTTTTCCCACTATGTTTTCAAAAAGTCTTTTCAGTCTACCATGAAAACCCATGATTGTGTCAGTGAAAGATTAACCCATTACCACACAATCCCTACTTTTGATGCCCCTGAGAAAGAAGCCTTTTGAAAACACTGTTGGAAAAGGAGAAAATGCTGGTAACCAGCATTTTCTTCTTTTCCCACAGTGTTTTTTACCCGTCCCAGAACAAATTTCAATTTTTCAGTAATCTTTATTTTGTCGTCTGCAGATCCTTTCAATTTTGACCAGTGTAAAATTTTCTCATGTGGTAATGAGTAACCACTTCAGTCCAAGTGTTGTCAGACTTTCATTTCATTTCTGTACAACAATTTTTGTTATGGTAAAGAAAATCAGTGCAAAATAAAGATTACGATAAATGCCAATCTCTGTTTCAGATATCGTATTTGTTGAATGGGCGTCCAGTGGAGGAACTAACCATGCTTGCACATTCAAGTCGTGCTAGACAGCTTGCTGAGAAAACCGTGGCTAAACTAGCTGAAAATATTCCCAGACAAATGTTTGCTATTGCAATACAAGCTTCAGTTGACGGAAAGATTTTATGTCGAGATAATATTAAGGCATTCAGAAAAGACGTAACTGCTAAATGTGTGAGTAGCTTTATCAAGTTTCAGGTAACCTTTTACATAATTCATGTCATGTGTCTAATAGTTTTGATTTTGTTTGGTTACATTTCAGTGATTTAACTCTTTACCAAAGAAGCAAAATTTATGCTATGAAAAACAACACTCGATAGTCTGACATTTCAAGAATTGCCTTTTTCAAGAGTTTTAACTCTTTACCAAACGAAAAGATTTTAGACTGGACCCAATTCAAAGCATTTGCAGACAATAAAATAAAAGTGACCGAAAATTTGAAATTTGTTTCGGGAGGGGCAGAAAACATTGTGGGAAAAGGAAAAAAATGCTGGTTACCAGCATTTTTTTCCTTTTTCCACAATATTTTCAAAAGGCTCCTTTCTCAGGGTCTTGAAAAGTCGGGATTGTGTGGTAAAGGGTTAAACACTTTTCTCTGGAACATTTTTTTATTATGCATTATGATTATTATAACCATATTAGTTTATAATGCTTAACTACACAAGGCCAACTCTTAACGCCCCTGGGAAATAAGGCTTTTGGAAACATTATAAGAAAAGGAGAAAATAGTCTTAATCAGTATGTTATTTGGTGGTGGGGTGAAGTCTGTCTAGGTGGCTGTCTGGTTAAATCCCTCAGAGAGACAAAGGTTATTGTTGAAAAGTTTAGCCTGAAATCAAATTTCAAATGCCTTTTTGTTAGGGATCATTTAGACCAGTAGTTTGTAAAGGTTTATAGCATTTGCAGAGGACAAATTAAATATGGAAATGGAGTTGTACTGGGAGAGAAAACACTTTGGAAAAAGGTGAAACTAATAGTTACCACCACTAATGTTTTCAGAATCTGACTTTCTCATAGTCATATTGGATTGTTTGTTAGCCCTTTACCAAACAATTACAAGTTTTAACAACCTAGGCCTGAGAAAGAAAGCTTTGAAAAACAGTGGTTATATGAGAGGTAACCTACATTTTCTTCTCTATCTACAATGTTTTCTGTCCTTTGACAACAAAAACCCTTCATATTAGTCACACTTAAGGTATCATGTAAAATTGCTTTTAGTTTTGACAAATCTTAAGTTTTGTCTTTTGGTTAAGAGCAAAAGGAGATATATAGGATCTTAATGAGTTGGTTTTTGAGATAGAAATTTATTAAACGAATCTGCAAGAAATGTTATTAAGGGAGCTTTTGGCGAGCTTAACAACATTTTTTTTCTGGACAAGTGTAATAAATTTTGACCTCAAAAGCCAACAAATGTCAGATTCTTTTTATTACATAACTGTAAAACAAGAATTATAGCATCAAAATGTGTTAACACTGGAGCATACATGTATCATGTGTAGTGAAATGTACATGAAGGCTGTGCTCTTATTTTGACAGATATATTACAAACGAAAAATAGTTTTGAAGAAACTTCGGAAATTGATTAATAACATTTTTGTGGAAGAGTTCAAATTATACTCTGTCTCAAAAGCCTTTGAATGTCTTTTTCTTTTTTCAATCACATATCAATATTTTACAAGTAATATGTTAGAAAATATCTATGCACACTTGGTTATTTCTGTGAATCAAACTATTTACTTGTGCGCAAGAAGTACGAAACATGACATCACACATGACTTCAAACAATGTGAGTGGTGAATGTGAAACTTTTCCATTGGCATTTTGGAAACTTTTCAAAGGAGAAAGGAAAGAAAATGCTTCATATTTTATGAAATAGATTTTTAGACCATCTTGTTTAGATATGTTGTGCTCAATTTATTCAGACAATTCAACACAACATACCAAAACATTAAAAAAAACAACAACATTATTTAACGCATTACTACTCAATCCCTACTTTTGATGCCCCTGGAAAAGAAGCCTTTTAAAAACATTGTGGGAAAAGGAGAAAATGCTGGTAACCAGCATTTTCTCCTTTTTCCACAAGGTTTTCTACCTAATCAATAAAAAGTTGCACCATTTGAGCGACACTGAAGTTGTCGTCTGCAAATGCTTTCAATTTGGACAGAGCTAAAATTTTGTCGTCTGGTAAAGGGTTAAAAGGCATGTAAGATAAGAAAATTTGTAATAGTTATGAGTACAAGGTATTTTATGTCATAAAAATACTTACACTTCTGTGTTTTACTTACAGTATGGTGGAGATGTAACTAGAAAAAGGAAGTTATTAGCAGCGCAGGCAGCAGGAAAGAGGAGAATGAGAATGATTGGAAACATTGAAGTTCCCATGGACACATTTATAAAAATTGTTAAAAAATAACACTCAAAGTGACCCAGAACCAGATAATGTATTTTGCAGATGACAAATCAAATGCGGTTCAGATGGTGGAAAGTGCATTGAAAAAAGGTAGAAGATGTGGTTGGAAAAAGAGAAAGAAGGATCTGTTTACCTCAGGATTTCATTGATTGTTAGACAAAAATGGGTGATATAGACCCATATCAGTGTGGTGATTAGTTTGGTACAACACAGCATGGTGATATATCAACACTTTACCAAACAACAATATTTGAGAAAGTCCAACTTTGAACATTTGAGGATGACAAAAATAACGCAACTCAAAATTTGAAATTGTTTCAGATTGGGTAGAAAACATTGTGGGAAAAGGAGAAAATGCTGGTTACCAGCATTTCCTCCCTTTTCCCATAATGATTTCAAAAGCTTTCTTTCTCAGGGTTTTTTAAAGTCGGTATTGTGTGGTAAAGGGTTAAAGGTGGCCCTTCAGATTTTGGGTTGAAAATTTTACAAAAATGAAAAAAAAAAAAAGCATCCTTATACTACCAAAGCCTTTTAATTTTCATTCATAAAACCCCAGTACTCGAAAACCGTCCGACAACACGAGAATTTCAAGATTTACTACGGCCCAGGTTGACACCAATGGGAGACATGTTCTATTTTTAGATGATCAATTTGCTCATTTACTTACAGGAATACACAGAAGAAGCTTCAAACATAGCGTCCGAAGAAGTCACTATGGAAAATAATTATTACATGTTTGTTATGATAAGGAATTTAAGAGTTATGAGTCACGTTTCAGTCACTTGACATTCCCACAATACTTCATTGATTTTTGGCGCGAAATCTAAAGATACCTGAAGAGGCTACGTAGCCTTTTAAGGGAATACCATCAAATTTTTTTTTTTCATATTTTTATGAATCTTAATTGTTGATGATTTGTATTATTTTATCATATGAATTTCCTTGATATATATATTTTTTAATTTGGTGAGATGTAAAAATTCTAAATACCCACCTTTAATCCTTTTTTTCAGAGCATGGCTTATTTGCATGTATGTTGCAGCTACATTTCTCTCAGTATTTTTGTAAAACGGTAGAACTTGGCTTTTATTATATTCTATGGGGTTGTTATTGTACACATCATATGACCACAGGTATGGTAAAATCATATATAATATTACAAGATACATGTATATGTATACGTAATAAAGTATGTCAAGTATGTCTAGTATGTCATGTATGTTGCAGTTACATTCTTCAATCTGCTGAAAAATATAAGTTGAATTTATCCCTATAATACATGGATATTTTGAAAGTGGTAAATCATTTAGCAAGGGTAGAGGGGTGCACAAGTTAGTTTTTTAACTCTACTGGCTGAAAGTCAGCAGAGCTTATGTCATGGTGTGGTTTCCATCGTCTGTCTGTCTGTCTGTCTGTTTGTCTTTTTCTTACTTATGTGATGAAGTCTGCATTTGTGGTTAGATTTCCATGAAACTTGCACAGTTTATTTATCTCATCAATATGTTTAATTCTATTGATTTTGAAAAAAATCCAACAAACAGTATGGGAAAAGTAGCCTTTTTAAATTGAAAATATTAATTTCTTGTTTATGCTATAAAGTCTGCATTTGTGGTCAGATTTCCATGAAACCTGCCGAGTTTGTTTATCTTATCAATAGCGTCAATCCTATCGATTTTGAGAAAAATCCAACAAATAGTATTGGAAAAGTAGCCATTTCATGTTGAAAATTTTATTTCTTGTTTACGCGATAAAGTCTTGATTTGTCATCAGATTTTTGTGAAACTTGCAGTTTGTTTATCTTATCAATAGCTTCAGCCCTAGTGATACCGAAAAAAATCCAAGAAACAGTATGGGTAAAGTAGCCATTTCAAGTTGAAAATTTTCATTTCTTGTTAATGTGATAAGGTCTGCATTTGTCAACAGATTTTTGTGAATTTTTTTATTTCTTGTTTACGCGATGAGGTCAGCATTTCTTGTATTAATCTTTGTATCTTTTTTCTTTTTGCATATAAACAAAATCTCTTCCAGGAGAGTGATTTCAGGCCCTTCAGGGCCTCTAGTCCAAAGCAATTCCTTGATTTTATGCTCTTTACCAAGCAATCCAGAGTTTTGATTACCCTGAAGTAGAGGTTTGAAAACATTGTAGAAAAAGGAATAACTGCTGGTAACCAGTATTTTTTCCTATTCCTACTATGCATTCTAAGTGGTCAACTTACTCAAGGACAAATTTTTACTTGAGCCACATATTTTTGTTCTTTGAAAATGCTTTCTTTTTGACAAGTCTTAAATTTGATAGTGTGTTAAAGAGTTAAAGAACACCACTGAATATTTTTGAGGCATTTATGCAGCCAGTGTTGAGAAAGAATGGCATGAAAACCCAAGAACAGCATGAACAGGTGCTTAGACTGCAGTTGATATGATAAATACAGATTTATACAGATAAAATACTTTTGCATATTTTTTAACTGAACAGAAGTTCTTTTGATGTCTATCTTGAAATTATTTGTTGATACTTATGCAAGTTTCCAGAAAAGGGAGGTAATTGTTATCTCCCTTTGTAATGAGAATGTAGTGGTTTTAGATTTATAAATGATAATTCTAAGGAAAAAAAAAGGAAAAAGTGGCTCAATTAAACTAATACAATAACACTCATTTTTAAACGTAGGAAATTTCATAGGATGACGTTGTAGAGGAAATAGCTGTTTTCTGTTGAGTCCACTTTAACGTAGTAGAAAACAGCTATTTCCACTATAATATCATCCTACAAATTTTGCTAAGATTAAAAATGAGTATTATTGTTCTATTTTCACCGAGCCACTTTTTCCTTTTTGTCCTTCCTAGAATTATCATTTGTAAATCTAAAACCACTATATTCTCATTACAAAAGGATATGATCATTAGGTCCCTTTTCTGAAAACTAACAAAAGTATCAACAGATAATTTCGAGATAAACATTTAAGGAATTTCTGGTTGGTTAAAGATGTGAAAAAAGTATTATATCTGTTTAAATCTGTCTGTATCAACTGTCAAGAAATTCTATTCCATGTTGCACTAGAAATATTACAGGTCCACTACCTCACTGTATGGAAACTCTGTACGGGAAATTTCTTCGGTGAATTCAAGATGGCGGACACGTGTCATTGACAAAGTAAGTGTCGTTTAATTTTGGTCCAAACTTGTTTCAAATTGCATCCCCTACAACGAGTAAGCTACCAATCTAAAGAGCTTTGATTGAAAAATCAAGCGATAGTACCTTATGAGAAAACGGGAGTGCCTCTTGTCCGTAATCCCGTGCTGAACATGATGTTTTGATGACGTTGAAAAACTAAGCGGGAGACCGGAAGAAAACAGGCTTTATTTCATTGAATAGAAAGCTAATGATAAAATAATGTGCCTCGATCGGTGGGGAAATGTCATATTCTTACAACTGTATCAAAATACATTACTTATATTTACTGATTTAGCTGTTATAAAGTTTTGAAATTTTGCATGGTGTACTCTTCGGTGCAAACCGAAACTAAACTACTGTACGGTTGGGTGATCGGAATTTCTGTACGCTTCGGTAACAAATATAAAGTCAAAAATCTGTACGCCTCGGTGAAAACGATTAAGGAAGGAAAAAAGGAAATGTACGAACAACCTACATGGGTCATTTACTTGATGTTTTTATGTTGAACTCAAAGAAACGTGATGTATAAATCCGCAACTTCGTACACTAAAATGGCTCGTTATTGAGAAGTGCTGAGCAACATGAACAGAAGCATCTTTTATACATGTATATGTATATGGGCCTTTGACATAAAAATAATAAACTTAAAGGTTTTTGTCTTGGTTTGACACCAAAAATGTAGGAGCCATCCATAGTATAAACTTCAAACATGCATTATGTGAAAAGCGAAATAAAAAACCGCACCTACTCTATCATCATTTATTGATTAGGGGTCCTCCGTGGTACAGTTGGTAATGTAGATTTTTAGTAACTTTTTGTGGATTGTATTGGTTAGAATTCCACAAAGGACACTGGTTATGTTTGTATGTCTGTTGGCGACGCATTTTTAAAGCCCAAGCCCAGTGCTGGTGAACACATGCAGCACTTTCATAGCAAACTTTGTGTTGATCGGATCAAAACCAGTTAGAAAGCCATATAAAGCCTGAATTAAACAATGACACATCTTTGAGCTTTGGCTTGACTTTTCAAATGCTAAGAATCGGCAGTGAAAAATGCAATACAAAACTCCTTTGTGCACTGCCTTGTAGCTATAGCTCATTTTTAATTTACATTGATATTGCCTAAGTGATCATTTGTTATTCTTTATACCTTAAGAGACCTTTTAAAAAAGATAATCGTATGCCTGTTGTTAAATTCACATTTTAGAGTTTTGCTTTAGCATAAATTATGCCTTTTTTCATTAATTGAAACCATCAATTTTCATACATTGATCGAACTGAGAAATTCAGCCTAGAAGAACAATAGCTCTTTTTTCATTTAGGGACCCCACCCCCCACCCCACTAATTTCGACCTTAATTTTGAAAGTATCAGATCCTTTTACTAGAAACTCTGATTATACGACACACTCAGGCAACCCTGTCTTCATTACATCGTTTTCTGAGTTACAACCCCTCTATATCATCCGTTTGTAAGCATTTCCAAGGGATATTGTCCTTATTCCGTAGCTTTCATTTTAAAGCTTTTATAAACACCCACTTTTATGTTTCAGTTACACGGATGAGTAACGACTTTCGCGTTGTTGTTTTTTTCTGCTTTCAGTGTTCTACTGTAGAATTATAAATATGGAACTTATTTTTTTTTGTTACATCCTGTTAATAACGTATTTCTATTTTATTACACTCCGGTATTTAGTATACCGTAATTAAAGGCATTGATCGAGGTCATCTGAATACGTTGATACATCGTAGTTTTATCTGGGGATAAGATTTTTTTTTTTAATTCACACTAATTTCAAACACTATTTTATAAAATGACTCGTACTTTTCCTTTACAAAATAGGAATACCAAAGAATTCTCTATCAAATCCTTACAAAGCCAGGAAACCCTGGCGTGACACATTTTTGAGGCATTGTATGGTTTTAACATAACAAACAAGATATAAAGTAAATGACACAAATTGGTCTTATGTACCTGTATAAGGAATTCTCGCTGTGCAGGAAATACAAGTAGACTGTTCTAGCATTTTTCTCCTTTAATCATTTTCACCGAAGCGTACAGATTTTTGACTTCAAATTTGTTACCGAAGCGAACAGAAATTCCGATCACCCAATCGTACAGTAGTTTAGTTTCGGTTTGCACCGAAGAGTACACCATGCAAAATTTCAAAACTTTATAACAGCTAAATCAGTAAATATAAGTAATGTATTTTGGTACAGTTGTAAGAATATGACATTTCCCCACCGATCGAGGCACATTATTTTATCATTAGCTTTCTATTCGATGAAATAAAGCCTGTTGTCTTCCGGTCTCCCGCATAGTTTTTCAACGTCATCAAAACATCATGTTCAGCACGGGATTACGGACAAGAGGCACTCCCGTTTTCTCATAAGGTACTATCGCTTGATTTTTCAATCAAAGCTCTTTAGATTGGTAGCTTACTCGTTGTAGGGGATGCAATTTGAAAGAAGTTTGGACCAAAATTAAACGACACTTACTTTGTCAATAACACGTGTCCGCCATCTTGAATTCACCGAAGAAATTTCCCGTACAGAGTTTCCATACAGTGTACCTTAGGGTTGAAAAGGACTGAAGTGTTTTATCAGGTCAAAAGATTTTAGGCTCGTACAGTTTGACAGCATCTGCAGATAACAAATGAAATGAGGGTCAAGAAGGGAAAGCTGTTTGAGAAAGGGCGGAAAATATTTTGGGAAAAGGAGAAAATGCTGGTTCCTTTTCCCAAAATGTTTTCAAAGGCATTCCTTTTCAAGACAGTTAAAACTCGGGATTGTTGGGTAAAGGATTTACCATTAAACAGACAAATTTTGTGAAAAAGTGAGCAAATTGTATGAAGGTCATGAATGTTGAGAAATGAAAAATAAATTCCTTTATAAAGATTGTTAAAAATATTTATTCATTTACATAAATGTGAATTAGGATGTGAATACACACTTGTGATAATTTATTATTGAATTGCCTGTTATTTCATGGTGCCATTTCCTTTTGAAAATTCTCGTTGAAGGCCCATTGCTGTTCGTATATGTCGTAGTTAAACCATTACCACACAATCCCTACTTTTGACGCCCCTGAGAAAGAAGCCTTTTGAAAACACTGTGGGAAAAGGAGAAAATGCTGGTAACCAGCATTTTCTCCTTTTCCCACAGTGTTTTCTACCCTTCCTAGACCAAATTTTAATTTTTCAGTCACCTTTATTTTTTCGTCTGCAAATGCTTTCAATTTGGACCAGTCTTAAATTTTCTCGTGTGGGAAAGATTTAAACTGTAAGCTAGGCAGCTCCACAATCCACCTAAGCCAAACTGGAATATTTTCTTGTTTGATGTAGTGACTACATATAAATCATCTTAATTGACTTAAACCCCAAAATAAATAATGATTTATTCAGAAATTCTGAGTAAGAATAAAATTTAAACGTTTTTGAACTTGAGCAACCAAAAAAAAAAATTGTGGAAAACGGAGCAATTGTGGAAAAAAACCCAAATAAATGCATTGATTAAAATCGCAGCTGTAAACATATCGTCAGTTTACTTCAAAAACCTGGTAACTACAGCTTGTTTCAAGTTGTAGTTACAAGGTTTTTGAAGTAAACCGACGATATATGGTTGATACGATTTTAAACAATGAAAAACGGTCTATATCGGTCTACACAAAATTATAATTCTAATTTGGTCTAGGCAGATTCTGGATCTGCCTTGATTCCAATCTGGCCGACGATATATACATATTAGACCTGCTCTGTAAAAAGGGTGCTTAATTCATCCCCATAATGCATCATACCAAGTTGGTCATCACATAATTATAAAATCACTGTTGTATAACTCTTTACCACACGAGAAAATTTTAGACGGGTCCAAATTGAAAGCATTTGCAGACGACAAAATAAAGGTGACTGAAAAATTGAAATTTGTTCTGGGAAGGGTAGAAAACACTGTGGGAAAAGGAGAAAATGCTGGTTACCAGCATTTTCTCCTTTTCTCACGGTGTTTTCAAAAGGCTTCTTTCTCAGGGGCGTCAAAAGTAGGGATTGTGTGGTAATGGGATAACTAGTGACTAAACTTGGAGATAGAGTGGTCTATGGACCGGCAGAAAATGTAGTCACAACAAAGTTAGGCCGATGTCAATCTGCTTTTTGCAGATATAGTGAGTTCCCTGTACACATAGCTCGATGCATGTATGACTTTTTCATGTCCTTTAACCCTTTCCCAAACGGCAATTTTATAGACTGGTCCAAATTGAAAGCATTTGCAGACGACAAAATAAATGTGACTGAAGAATCGAAATTTGATTTTGAACGGGAAGAAAACATTGTGGGAAAAGGAGAAAATGCTGGTTACCAGCATTTTCTCCTTTTACCACAGTGTTTTCAAAAGTCTTCTTTCTCAGGGTTGTTAAAAGTAGGGATTGTGTGGTTATGGGTTAAAATCTACTTTAACTAGCTTAACTTGTGGAAAAACGGTAGTTACCTGTGAAATAGTTTTCAGTGTCATTTGAAAAGGTTTTTTTTTTCCGGTTTTCTTAACCCTTTACTATGCAACCCCTAATTTAAACGACCCATAGGAAGAAAGGTTTTGAAAACAATATTGTTGAAAAGGAGAAAATGCTTTTAAAGATTTTCTTCTTTCCTCACAATGTTTCCTACCAGTATCCAGAAATTTTCCTCATTTTAGCAACAATGACTGAATCTGTAACCTGCAAACGCCTGGATTAACCCTTTCCCAAACGACAAATTTTGGACTCTTCCAAACTGAAAGAGTTTGCAGACGACAATTTCAGATTTTGAGAAAAATGGCAGAAAGTTCTCAAAAAGGGTAGAAAACACTGTGGGGAAAGGAGAAATTGCTCTTTACGAGCAATTTCTCCTTTTCCCACAGTGTTTTCAAAAGACTTTCATTTGCAGACACCTAAAAACCAGGGCTTGTCTGGGAAAGGGTTAAGGCAAAACAAACAAACAAAAAAACCGTTTGAGTTAACCCTTTATCAAACAATTCGTGGTTTTTACGACCTTTTGATAGAAGATTTTTAAAAACAATGCGGGAAAAGGAGAAATTGCTGGTAAACAACATTTTCTGCTTTTTCCACGATGTTTTCATGCTGCTGGAAACAACTTCATATTTTAAAGTTATATTCATTTTGTAGATTGCAAGTGCTTTAAACTTGCACCAGTCTAAAATTTTGTCGTTTGATAAAGTGTTAAACTGCTTTTCCTACGTTTAATTCGCAACAGTTGTTTGTTTGTCTAAAAAAGCTTATACAGTTTATCACATCAAGTTTGAGAACAGGGGGTCGGTGATTCTAATTTTAAGCTCGACCAGCTTCTTTCCGAGCATTGATGACAGTCATTGCCACAGTATTCAATTCTCTCTTACCACCGTGCACTGCTTTCACGATGGTTACGTGGAAAAGCAGCCAGATGCATGGGAAAAATATTGTTCAAAGTAAAAGAAACTTCGGGAAAGCAAGGATAGGTGCACTGACTGCTGCGATATAACTTTAAAGATTTTGACAACGCCGTTAAACACCATATAACTAATTAACCCTTTCCCAAACGACAAATTTTGGACTCTTCCAAACCAAAAGAGTTTGCAGACGACAATGTTGAATTTGGAGAAAATGGCAGAAAGTTCTAAGAAAGGGTAGAAAACACTGTGGGAGAAGGAGAAATTGCTCGTTACGAGCAATTTCTCCTTTTCCCACAGTGTTTTCAGAAGACTTTTACTGCTTGTTTTGGAAAAGGTTAATCAATCCACAAAAAGAAGTGAACTCAGTGAACTCAGATCTTACAGTAACACGGTCCAATGTTTTGTTGTGTTTGTTTCATGTTTATGTTGTTGTCCAAATGGGAATCCAGGCAGATCAGGAATCTGCTTAAAAAAAAAAAATGGGATTCTGCCAAGAACAAACTAGGGTTCCAGTTTAGCTATGCAGCTCCACAGTTAGACTGGTGTCAGTCCATTAAATAGAGCCTTTTCATTAACCCATTACCACACAATCCCTACGTTTGACGCCCCTGAGAAAGAAGCCTTTAGAAAACATTGTGGGAAAAGGAGAAAATGCTGCTAACCAGCATTTTCTCCTTTTCCCACAATGTTTTCTACCCTTCCCAAAACAAATTTCAAATTTTCAGTCACTTTTATTTTGTCGTCTGCAAATGCTTTCAATTTGGACCAGTCTAAAATTTTGTCGTTTGGTAATGGGTTAAAACAAAATCATCAAGTAAAACTTCAAAACGAAACTCTGTGTTCTCAATGTTCTGAACGTCTGATTTGACGTATTTCAGAAGAATACATATTTCTGTGACTTTGCTGTAGTTGTGTACCTTGTTTATTAAAATGACTTAAATGCAGGGCTTGAATGCCAGGCTGCTCCACAATCTGCCTAGATCAAATTGGAATATTTTCCTGTTTAATATGGTGCAACTACAAATAAACCATTTTATTTAACTTAAACAGCAACATAAAAGTTTAAAGAGAAATTCTGAGTAAGATTAAATTTTGAATGTTTTGCACTTCAGAAAAAAAAAAAGAATGCAACATGAAAAACTGAGCAATTGGGGGAAAAACAAGTAAATTGCTTTAATTAGAAATGTACCTTATTTGCAAACATGTGGATTAACAAGATTAAAAAAAAAATGGGAAAATAATCTATTTTTGTCTTGACAAAACTAGAAGTCTAGGTAGATTTGCTCTAGGTAGATTCCGGATCTGCCTAGATTCCGATCTGGCCTACGACATATACATTCTTTTCAACACTACGATGTTAGGCCTATAGCAAGGAGTTGACTAATCTTATAGACTGAAATACTAACTTACGTTGATTCATTTCGTCTTTATTGTATAGAAGGGTCATTTACCCATTCCTAAACAATTAGGTGCCAGATTTCTCGTCCACGAGGTAGAAGACATTGTGGAAAAAGGAGAAAATGCTGGTTACCAGCATTTTCTCCTTTTCTCACAATGTTTCCCATCCTTTATAAATACAAATCCAATCGTTTGAGCAAGATTTTAGATAGTGTATTTAAATCTTTTCACTAGTCTGAATTTTTTTTATTTGGCAAAAAGTTAATCCTTAGCCTGCTAAGCGCAACTCACTGACCTTTTGTGGACAGTCTAGATCAAGATCAGACTGCACAGAACTTACAGTCTGATCTTGGATCTACACTGGTCGATAAGCAGATATGATTCCCATGAAACAGTAATATTTGGGATTTTACCGTAGAATTGTAAATTTCATTTTAGTTCTGTAGTTTGATACCGGTTAACTTTCAGTGGTAAAAGGGTGTAAGTTAATCTAGTTTGCATATTTTACCAATACAGAATTAATCAATACAGGTAAATTGAACAATGTCCATTGTTCTCGGGACCTTTTCAAGTTTTTATCGAAAGGTCGATTCGATTTTAAATGAGCAATAAGTGAAACTGAACCCGTGGCACAACAAAACAATATACATTATAGTTGTGGCTGTTCCTTTGTATGCTTAACCCTATACTTGATATGCCAATTTGAGGCTCTTCCATTTCAGCAGCAAATAAAGATATTATGTCAAAAATATGGACAAATGAGGATACAAATATCTGGTTGAGTGAAAAACATTGTGGGAAAAGGAGAAATTGCTCGTTACGAGCAATTTCTCCTTTTCCCACAATGTTTTCAAAAGCTGTCTGTTGTTGATGCGTCAAAATGAGTATCTATGGAGTAAAGGGTTAACTCTTTACTAAACGGCAACATATTAGACATACCAAAATTGAAAGCATTCGCAGACGACAATTTCACATTGCGTCTAATGGTGGAAGTTTTCTTTGATAGTGTAGAAAACTTTGTGGACAAAGGAGAAAATGCTGGTTACCAGCATTTTCTCCTTTTCCCACAATGTATTCAAAATGTGTCTTCTACAGGGTAGCCAGAAGTCGTCATTGTGTGGTAAAGGGTTAAGCGGTAACATATCGGGCTTGAAACCAGGATGTCGCTGGTTCGATCCCCAGCTCGATTTCTTTCCGAGAATGATTGATGATAAACCACGAAGATCCATTCCTCCCTCATTATTGACCATTGATTCAACGATTGTGGGAAAGCAGTTTGTGGCTTTAGGAGAGCATAAAGTCAAAATACTGATTTAGGAAGTAAGAAGGAAGCATGGGTATGTGCACAGGCCCCCGACATATAATTGAAATACAGGCGTTAAAAGCATAATTTAACTATTTTCTATAACAATCCCTACTTAGACATTGAGAAAGACAGCTTTTGAAAACATTGCGGGAAAAGGAAAACGAAATGCTGCTAATCAGCATTTCTCCCTTTTTCACAATGTTTATTAGACCGTCATTTGAGCACTTTTGAATTTTTACCTGTAAATTACTTAAATAATGAAAATGTACAACTCTAAAATTTTGCCTGTTTATATGACGTATCAAAGAAAAGAAATGGAAGACAAAGGTGTTCGTAATGTCAATTGTTTCAAGTGTTGATAGTGCTTTGAATAAAGTTTGATTCATTAACAACCTTTAGATCAAGTTAACTCGGTGCACATCTAATACAATCACGTGACCGTGACGCACTTGTCAAGTTTTGACAGGAGAGAAGCCACACCAACCAATCTTAAGAACGTTCTTGTTCTCAGTCTCCAGAATTTTCTAAATTTGAAAATAACGCAACTTCTGATTTGCTAAACCAAATGGTTTAGCCAATCAGAAGTTGCGTTGTTTTCAAATTTAGAAAATCTTGGAGAATAAGACTAAGAATATTCTTAGCAATGGTTGGAGAATAAGACTAAGAATATTCTTAGCAATGGTTGGAGAATAAGACTAAGAATATTCTTAGGAATGGTTGGAGAATAAGACTAAGGATATTCTTAGCAATGGTTGGAGAGTAAGACTAAAGATATTCTTAAGAATGGTTGGAGAATAAGACTAAGAATATTCTTAGGAGTGGTTGGAGAATAAGACTAAGAATATTCTTAGGAATGGTTGGAGAGTAAGACTAAGAATATTCTTAAGAATGGTTGGAGAATAAAACTAAGAATATTCTTAAGAATGGTTGGTGAATAAAACATTTCAGTCCGTGTTTTTATCTGAACTGACTGTGTGGTGTTTAATTAAATCCTTTACCACACAATCCATTCCTTTAACGACCCTGAAAAAGAAGCTTTTTGAAAACATCACAGAAAAAGGAGAAAACGCTGGTTAACAGCATTTTCTCCTTTTCCTACAATGTTTTCTAGGAGTCCCAAAACAAATTTTAAATTCTTAAGGGACAAATCTAAAATTTTGTCGTTTTTTTCTAGAAATAATCTTCTTTCTATCGTAGTATATCGTTCACACAGTTGTGAGTTACGAGGCACAATGAATAATCCACGAGGGCGATAGCCTGAATGGGTTATTCATTGTGCCTCATAACTCACAACTGTGGTTTATTGAACGATATACCACGATAGAAAGAAGATTATTTCTTAAATAAATCCTGTCACAAAGACATACCAGTCATCGGACAGAAATTTGCCGAGCTGGGGATCGAACCAGCGATTGCCTGTTCTCAAATCCGATACGCTACCGACTGAGCTGTCGGGGCTCGGAGGGTTTTATTTGAAAGCTGGTATATACAGCTATTCAAAGTTGAACTTGATTTTAGGGAAAAATACATGTAACTCCCTTAACCCTTTCCCTAACGACAAATTTTGGACCAGACCAAAGTGAAAGCATTTTGCAGATGACAAATTAACAGTTGCTAAAAAGATGATTTTTCTACATGACAGGGTAAAAACATTGTAGGAAAAGGAGAAAATGCTGGTTACCAGCATTTTCTCCTTTTCCCACAATGTTTTTAAAAAGCTTCTATTTCTGACCCGTAAAAACCAGGGATTGTTTGGGAAAGGGTTAAAGAAAAGACAACCATTTTCGATAATCCAAATTACATTTTAACGGGATGGTGGGTTGCATCCTGGGGTCCATACCAAATATGCCTCGAGCACGGAGGGACCTTATAAACCTACAAACCAGTCAATCAATATAGCTATTCAGTTCGACGGCGACAATTCACCTATTATATTATACATTATGTGTTCCAGACCTCCAGCTTTGACCCCGATATAAAGTTAAGATTGGCCGATTTAAAGGTGGGTACTTAGAATTTTCACATCACACCAAATCAAAAAATATATATATCACTAAAATTTATATGACAAAACAATACAAATCATCAATAATTAAGAATCATAAAATTACCCCAAAAATTCTTTTTGTTATGGTATTCCCTTAAAAGGCTACGCAGCCTCTTAAGCTATGTTTAGATTACGTGCCAAAAAAAGAAAAATGCGTTGTGGGAATGTTAAGTGACTGGCACGTGACTAATGACGCTTAAATTCCATTACATAACAAATATGTAATTATTTTTAATAATATCTTCTTCGGATGCTATGTTTGAAGCTTCGTCTGTGTATTTCCAGTATGTAAATAAGCGAGTTGTCCATGTAAAGATAGAACGTGTTTCCCGTCGATGTTGACCTTGGTTGTAGAAAATCTCTAATTTCTCGTGTTTTCGGATGTTTTTCGACTACTGGGGTAATATGAATAACGATTATAAGGCTTTTGGAGTTTAAAGATGATATTTTTGTAAACTTTTCGTCCCAAATTCTGAAGGGCCACCTTTAACTCATTACCAAACGACAATATTTTAGGCTTGTCCAAATCGAAAGCATTTGCAGACAACAAAATAAAAGTGACTGAAAATTTGAAATTTGTTTTGTGAAGGGTAGAAAACATTGTGAGAAAAAGGAGAAAATGCTGGTTACCAGCATTTTCTCCTTTTCCCACAATGTTTTCTAAAGGCTTCTTTCTCAGGGGCGTTAAAAGTAGGGATCGTGTGGTATTGGGTTAAAATACCAGGGATTGTTTGGGAAAGGGTTGAGATAACACTAGATCTATTGAATAAAAAAATAAACTGTGTCTTCATTATTCTTAGCTGTACATATTTTATATAGATCTAGAACAATTAAGAATTATGACGATAATGTTTATTTTTCAATCAGTATTTGTTTCCTGTCGACCGACCTATCACTGTTTGCAGCTTTTTGAATCGGCCTATCGGACTAAAATAAATCGTTATGTCATCTACATGACTCTTCTTTTTTATTTCAATTCAGACCACTCGTGAAACATTGTGGGAAAAGCATAGTGCTTGTGAAACCCAAAGATTATACGATTAACCCTTTTCCATACAATGACGACTTTTGACGACCCCTAGAAAGAAGCCTTTTGGAAACATTGTGGTAACCAGTATTTTCTCCTTTTCCCACAACGTTTTCTACCCTATCAATAAACGATTGCACCGTCAGAGCCACATTGAAATTGTAGTCTGCAAATGCATTCGATTTGGACAGAACTAAAATTTTGTCGTCTGGTAAAGGGTTAAGCCATTTGTTGCCTTGAAATAATTTCTTTTAACAGGACTGAAATACTGTTGAAAGCGGTTTTAGCCACAGTACAATACAAACCTTCAGTCTTTATTGTTAGTTTCATTTCGAATACGTTTTATTGTAGTTTAATGATGGCAGAGCAACCCCAGGTTTGTCCGGTTTTTGAACAGAACGCTTATGAAAGTAGAAAACCTTTGGGGGAAACCCAGCATGTTCTCCTTCCCCATAATGTTTTCTACCTGTCCAAAAAGACCAACAAAATGTTAGCCACATGTACATTGTCGTCTGCAAATAAATTCAAATTAGACGAAACTATAATTTTGTCGTCTGTTATTGAGTTTATAGGCTTGGGGTAGGGTTAATTAAACGTGCAACAAAACACCGCTGTGTTCTGCCTCCTGGTTGTGTTCGTGTGCAACCATAGTAACCTAGAGTTGAAACATAACGACCTCTGACCTTTGTCAAAATTTTTAGATTGAAAGAAAACTAGGGAAAGTCAAATTTCAATTTTCAACCGGAGAAGACAGTTGTTTAAAACGGGAATAAATTCACTGTTTAAATTCGAAATGAATGAGAGATGGACGCTTTAATTGCGCGTTGCTATATAGGGTATACATTATAGATAAAAGTTTTATCTGGAAGTTGTATTGAATATACGGTAAAAAGCATTATTATATTTCTTTTATTTCTCCTTATATATAAATAGGATCAGCGCCAGTGTAAAAGATTCGATCGACAACGATATCAAATTCTATCGGAGGACAATAAAAAGAAAAACTCGTATCACAATACGCGTTTTGAAAAGAAAAATCTTAAACAAAGGCTGCTACTTTTCATTCGGATGCAAAGATGGAATTTAGAAGTATATGTTTAAATAATAGATAGAAGTACATAAAGAAAACATATAATTGTTTATTTTTCATATGTTTACGGTGAAAAATCCTATTCTGTTTGTTACCAATATATAGAGGATATTTGGTTTCTTTTTGGTGAAAGATCGAAATTTATTTCATCGAGTGGACACCATCGGTAATATTTTCACGAGTGGCGCAGCCACGAGTGAAAATGTTACCGATGGTGTTCACGAGATGAAATAAATTTCGATCTTACACCGGAAAAAAGCAAATATTCTATTTATTTCATGCTTTTAACCCTTTCTTGGAGGATTTTTATCAAAATCCAGTACAGTTCTTTTCCGTTATTCCCTGTGGCGTACCCCTCCCGCATAGCAACGCATTACAATATTACGTCATGCGCGAGAAATCTACGGTAAATGACGTCATATTTCCCATCTGGTTGTTAGGCACGCGGAATTTACCTAGGCGACAAGAACGTGAAAATCGGTATTTTCACTGGTGATACCAGTGTAAGATCGAAAAATATTTTCACTGCTATTTCTCGATATCCTACCGGAAAGCATGAAATAAAGTTACACATTCTAACTGCTTATCCTGTTAAATAACTGGCATGAAATTTTAACCCCTTAACAGACGACAAAATTTTAGTCCTGTCCAAACTGAAAGCATTTGCAGATGACAGTTTCAATGTGGCTCAACTGGTGCAATTGTTTATTGATAGGGTAGAAAACATTGTGTGAAAAGGAGAAAATGCTGATTACCACTTTTTCTCATTTTGCCACATATTTTCAAAAGGCTTCTTTCCAGGGGTCGTCAAAAGTCGTCATTGTGTGGGAAAGGGTTAAAGAAGATAGTAAAAACTCAGATGTTGATATTTCGAAGATATATTTGGGAGAAAGATATCTGCTTATCGGACAGTGTAGATCCAAGATCAGACTGCAAGTTCTGTGCAGTCTGATTTTGATCTACACTGTCCGCAAAAGGTCAGTGAGTCGCGCTTAGCCGCCTAAGGGTTAACAAGCAAACCCATCAGTCGCCTACTATACTTTGATGGTCGTTAGTTCAAGTCCCACCGGAAGCAATATCAACTTTTTTTCCCAGAAAAGTGGGGAAAAAAAAAAAAACCCAATCTGGTTAAAGTCATGTTAAGAATGAAAGTTTGGTATGGAAACACGAATTTACACTTCAAAATTAATAAGCAAAACGAGTCTGACTTTAAAAAATAGTTGTTGTTGTTTTTCGCTTTTGGGTGTTATAGCCAATATTGCTTTTGAGTAAAGTTAATCTATAGAACGCCGATTAAGTCTAGAATTAAGATCCAAAATAGTTGCAATTTGAACTTCGCATTTACCAAGAACGTCCCAGCAAAACGGGAAGCGTAGGTCAGGATCAGACTGCACATTTTGTGCAGTCTAATCTTGATCCACGCTGTCCGCAATGGTGACTACAGATACAAGCGCTCTAAAGGCTTACAACTGCAAACATGCATTCGATCAAGGTAGAATACAGTACAACAAAAATAGTCAGGACGATGAACAAATATGACATGCGTGTGCTTTAACTGGAATGTTGTGGATAAGAATGGAACACTGCTGGAAAAGTAAACATCTTTATAGTTTTACGTTGGAATTATTGCTGATGCTAACACTGACAGGTGAGTACATGATTTTACGATATTAGTTCTCTTTTTCAACATTCTCTTTTTCAACATTCTCACCGTCTGACAACGGGTGCATTCAACAATGCCGTTTATAGACGACCTTTAGGAAGAGAGCTTTTTAAATGATTGTTGTAATGTAAGTAGAAAATGCTGGTATCAAGCCATTTCTCCTTTTTCAACTAAGTTTTCAAATGTGTTTTTTTTTCTCCCGGAGTTTTCTAAAAACACAGGATTATCAAAAACTGTGACTGCTGTTTACTAAATATTCGGGCCTCGTTAAACAAATAATTGCATTCTTTTGATTTCATCTGGACACATTTGCTGACATCAAGGTATCAAGTCTTGTGGATGATTGGATCAGACTGAATTGCACCGTCTGTAACCGCAACTGAGGTTAAATTAAAAGAAAGAAATAAAACTGTACTAAAGAACAAGGCAGTCTTTTTTGTCATAAAATTCATATTGTATCAGACCTTAAAATTACGGACTTAAGGTAGTGACCCCTAATACTTCTAGTGTAGCATGGCATAATTAATTGACAGTTGATAAAGACAGACTTATACAGATATAATACTTTTGCACATTTTTAACCGACTAGAAATTCCTTTGATGTCTATCTTGAAATTATTTGTTGATACTTTTGTTAATTTCCAGAAAAGGGAGGTAATTATCAAATTCCTTTGTAATGAGAATATAGTGGTTTCAGATTTATAAATGATAATTCTAGGAAGGACAAAAAGGAAAAAGTGGCTAGGTCAAAGTGGTACAATATTATTTCATGCTTTCCGGTAGGATATCGAGAAATAGCAGTGAAAATATTTTTCGATCTTACACTGGTACCACCAGTGAAAATACCGATTTCCACTTTCTTGTTGCCTAGGTAAATTGCGCATGCCTGACAACCAGATGGGAAATATGACGTCATATACCTTACATTTCTCGTGCTTGACGTAACGTTGCTATGCGGGAGGGGTACGCCGCGGGGAACAATGGAAAAGCATGAAAGAACTGTACTGAATTTTGATAAAGCTCCTCCCAGAAAGGGTTAAAAGCATGAAATAAATAGAATATTTGTTTTTTTTCGGTGAAAGATCGAAATTTATTTCATCTCGTGAACACCATCGGGAATATTTTCAATCGTGGCTGCGCCACTCGTGAAAATATTACCGATGGTGTCCACTCGATGAAATAAATTTCGATCTTTCACTGAAAAAAACAAATATCCTCTATATATTCCTTTTCAATCAAAGCAACTGTTTTTTTTTTGGATAATATCATAGTGGAAATAGCTGTTTTCCATTAGAATGATACTACCCTAACCCATTACCACACAATCCCTACTTTTGACGCCCCTGAGAAAGACGTCTCTAGAAAACATTGTGGGAAAAGGAGAAAATGCTGGTAACCAGCATTTTCTCCTTTTCCCACAATGTTTTCTACCCTTCACAAAACAAATTCAAATTTTCAGTCACTTTTATTTTGTCGTCTGCAAATGCTTTCAATTTGGACAAGTCTAAAATATTGTCGTCTGGTAATGAGTTCAGCACATAAAAACATTTGCCGACATCAACTTATATGTGGCTCAAGGAAAAAATGCCCTTTACCTAAAATATTTTTTCAGAAGTCCTTCTTTTTCCTTTCAGGCTAGTTTAAAACACCTGGGCCCCGTTTCATTAAGGTAAAGTTTTACGACCCTGAAAGAGAAACCTTTTGAAAACAATGTGGGAAAAGGAGAAACTGCTGTTAATCAGCATTTTCTCCTTTTCCCGCAGTGTTATGTAGCTTACCCCACTGGAAATAAATTATAACTTTTGAGTTACATTTGTTTTGTCGTCTGCAAGTACTCAATTTGGACCAGTCTAAAATTTTGTCGTTAGGTTAAGAGTTAAATACTAATGTCATAGAAGAAACGCTCGGCAACATTTTGTCATCAGTTCAGACCGTAGGGTAGTTGTTTTTTTTTGCAGCCACAAAAAAAAAGGAAAAACAATATGATAACAAATGTAACTGAGTCGGCTTGTAAACGGGAAAACGCTGAAATTGCAGTGAAATTGCTTATTACACAGAAAGGTTAGACCACTTTGCGACCGCGGAAAATTTAGATTTAGAATTTTCACATCCCATCAATTTAAAAAAAAATATATATCACTGAATTTTATGTGAAAAACAATACAAATCACTAATAATTAAGAATCATAAAATTAAGCCTATCAAGCTATTTTCAGATTTCCTGCCAAAAATAAAAAAATATTGTGGGAATGTTGAGTGACTGGCATGTGACTAATGACGCTGAAATTATATAACATAACAAATATGTAATTATTTTCCATAATGTGTTCTTCGGACACTGTGTTTGATGCTTCGTTTGAATATTTCCGGTATGTAAATGAGCCAGTTGCTCATGTAAAAATAGAACATATAAATTATGTAATATATGACTATGTATACGCTTGTACTTGTCCAATAAAATATATGTTCTGTTCTGTAAAAATAGACCGTGTTTCCCGTCGATGTCGACCTGGGCTGTAGTAAATCTTTAATGTCTCGTTGTCGGATGGTTTTCGACTACTGTGGTTTTATGAATAAAAATTATAATGCTTTGGGAGTGTAAGGATGATTTTTCTGCATTCTTGAAAGATTTTCTTCCCAAAAACTTTAACGTTTGGCTTATTGTATACACATAATCCAACATATACAACATGCTATTGGGCCTTGTAATGGAAGTGGCCTCATACTTACATTTTTTCTTTAAAAATGTCGGCATTTCGTCAGTTTACTTAAAAAACCTCGTAACTACAGCAAGCATTAGTTACGAGGTTTTTGAAATAAACCGACGATATTAAGGATAAAATACATCGTCGGACTAATCTCTGACCTAGCGGGTTGCTTGGGCCCGTTTGGGTTGAAAGACCAGTTTCAAGTAAACAGAATTACGTTGTATGTTTCAGGGGTCACTGACGGGGCTTGCACTTTTCCCTCGGATCTCAGTGGAAACTGGATCAGCTCGGACAAAGGGACTTTGAACTTCACAGCTGACACTATTGTAGATTACCCTGTCAATCAGATCACCGTGACAGTAAACAGTTTGAGTTTCTCGTGCACTGAACAGAGTGGGGACAAGTACCTGTTGTCGTAATGTCTTTTTATATCTGTTGTTTTACAAGAGTATAACATTCATTATCATTACCCGTAAATTTTCCTGGATCAAATACACGCGACAAAAAAGAAAACATGCAGTGGAATACGGTCCTAAATATGGAATGATGACGTATCTCATGCAGGGACGAAGCATGCACTAAATCGTGATTTGATTGGTCAAAATGTTATGCTGTAATATTATTCCGCCATTCATAAAAAACAGAATTACTACCACACCGCTATTAATTGTCTCATTTTGTTTGCCTGTTTCGAATAAAATTTCAATACTTGCAAAACACTGTTATTGAATGTTGTAGGTATATAATAAAAGTTACATTATGTTGAAGTACCTGTCCTGGTGCTTGTATTTATTTCTTGCTGCGTAAGAAAATTTTGACATCGCGCTCGACCTTCGGTCTCGCGCAATATCAAATTTTCTTACGCTGCTCGAATTATATACAAGCATCCATTATCTACCGCTAGATGCCATTCTACAAATACACATCAATTTGAGCATTCTTGGTACAGAAACGGACTACTTTTTGACGCCACAACTGTAACTTTGAATTTAAAACTAGAATAAACGATTACTCAATAAAACACTACCTGGTGCGTTTCATTCAGCTATGATCAGCAGTTTATAGAAATCTAAAGCTAAAACAGGCCTGATTTCCCCTAAAACGTATTGATAAAGCCATTTTCTCCATTGCTACTTTATAGCGTGTATTACTACAGTATTGCGCGGGGGAGGTGGCGGAGGGGGGGGGGGGGCGTGGGGGGGGCGGGGGGCGTTGGGGGGGCGGGGGGGGGGAGGAAGATGCGTCATATCAGACAGGTCGAATCTTCGAAGAATATGACATGCGCAGACAAGCAGCATGAAGGTTACTACAACTTAATTATCCGTATTTATTTCATGCTTTCTGGTAGGTTAACGAGAAGTATCGGTGAAATATGTATAGGTTATTGCACGTGTATGCCAATATATTGTGTTGAACGAGTTCTATTGGCAGAGTTGCCCGAGTTTGCAAGAAAGAGAAAATGCTGGGACTTCGCACAAATTTCTTTCCAAGCCACTGGCTGCTTTCCCGACATAATCCTCGTCGAAACAATGGTCAGCGATGGAAGAAGTCATCATCTAAAGTCATTATTTCTCTTCGAAACCCTATGTTGTGGGCACTCATTAGAATCGTCTCGATGAGACGATTCTAATGAGTACCCATAACATAGGGTTTAGTGGAGAATAACTTACATTTTCAATTTTGAAATCAAAATCAATCCCTCTATCTGGAGCTCTGCGTAATAAAAGCACAGGAGTCAAAGAATTGTTGCAATTGGAGAAAAATAGTTATAACGAGCATTTATTTTGACACAATGTTTTCTTTGATATTTCACTGCAAGACGAAAATACCCATCTTCCCCCTTTTTTCAGATCTACTGAAACAATCATCCTGTTTTCTCAAGCATTTCGAGCATACCTGTGTCTCGAACTTCACAGAATTTCTGACTTTAAATACTGGTATCAGATCGGAAATAGTAAGTATGCGATATTATAAAATATTGCAATTTTGCAAATCTGAAAAACAAAAAGAAAAGAAAAAAACAAAAAACGGTGAATACATGGCCTGCAACACAGGAAAAGGGGTATTCGGACATTTGCGTAAAGTGTCGTCTCGGATCAGCCAGCGCAGTCACTTTCCAATTTGATATCATTTTCTATTGTGCGCAAGTCTGTTGCAGCACAGAATCTATTAGGGTCTATTATACTGCAAAGAAATTTCTTGTGATCTGATTGGATAATATGCCCCAAACATGTATATCATGTACACTGGCAAGACCAAAGTAAAAGCAGTTTCCCTTCTGGGAGCCCCGTATACATGACTACACTATCAAAACAAAGTCTAAAATGGCGGCGTCGATGGCAAGGGGAACACCAAGACCATGCACCAAGCTGAAGGTTTAGCGCGTATTACCAAGGTTTCAGTGACGTCAGTTCCCAGTGACGTCAGTTTTCATTGAATTTGGGCTCTCAAATTGAAATTGAAATTCAAGTTCCCTAGCGTTCCCAATACTTTAGAACAAACAAACAAAAAAGTAATACTCGCTTAGAACACGTTGGAATGGTAAAAATTCTGCAGTATAATAAAATGAATGTAGGGTCAGGTGGCAGGAGACTTGGGAACTTGTTTACGGCTCCAAGTCCCCTGTCACCTGACCGTACAACTAAAAATGTACTTGTAAAGTGTCGTCTCAGCTCGGATTAGCCTGCTCAGACTGCGCAGGCTGATCCGCGACGGCAATTTACGCAAATGTCCGATACCTCCTTTCGCGTCTTGTAAGCCATATCACAGGCGCTTGTATTTTGAAAAAAAAAAAACCAAAACCTTCATGGTTCTATGTAAAGCTCAATGATATTGCTACGGTAATTGCAACCCTCTACCACACAATGCAGTTTTTTAACGAATCTGGTTGACAAGACTTTTGAAAACATTGTTGAAAAAGAAAAAATGCTGATAACCAGTATCTTCTCCCCTCTCCCTCCCACACAAACCCACACCCACACCCACACACACACACACAGAGCATTTTCTACCATAGCAAGAGACAGATAATCATGCTAGTAACTGTCAATTTGTCGTTGCAATTGCTTTCAATTTGGTCCAGTCAAAAGTTTGGTCGTTTGGTAAAGAGTTAACAAATCTACAAATCTGATTGGCTAAATGAAACGTAGCGTGTGCTTTTTGAAATGACGCCGACCTACTAAGAATAGTATTGACCAATCAGAATGATTGACTAAAACCGCCTTGGTATTAGACAGAGAGAGAGAGAGAGAGAGAGAGAGAGAGAGAGAGAGAGAGAGAGAGAGAGAAAGAGATTTGACCCTCCTTACCGTCTTTATCAGTTTTCTTTTATATACTGTCCTATGTATGACAATGCATGGCAAGGCATTATTATTTTTTATGTACAGATATAGAACCGACTAATAACGAGAGGTTTTTGGTACGGCCCGATGCGACAACAGTAGATACAATTACTGGCTGTGACAGGACCGAGCCGTATGAAACAGCAACGTTTAATACACTAATCAAAGAAGGTAAGCTTATGTCTTTATCTGTTAACATGATAACGTTTTAAAAGCGTCTATATTCACGTTTGCAGATGCCACCAAAAGAATTAAAATAAATTCATGATATTGTGCGTATATTTTGAGTGAAAATTGTACTAAATCTAGGCATTAATCTTCCGCTCGGCCAAACAAACCAGCATTAAATCAAAATCTAATATAATGATTCAACACGGGATCAGGTTCCTACTCGCCAGAGGTGTTGATCACTATGTCTCTATTTTGGATACAGCAAAGCAGTGATCGTTACCTTGGCTAGCAAAGAAGGCGAGACTAAAGAGGTCGTCTGAATGTGACGATATTCAAAACTGCTTAAAGAATGAAATCGGCAATTTCAGCTTGTAACAATTTATCTTTGTTATAGACTTAAAAGTAAGATAATGATAATAAAAAAAAAAAAAAAAAAAATAGATAATTATTGTTAATGTTAATTTCATGTTATGAAAAGGAGCTCTGGCGGCAGGCCTGGCAGAGGCAACGTGTCCGTATCAACTTTTACACACATTTTCGGCCGGAAGTCTAGAGTCTGCAACCGGAAGTACCAACTGTACAAATGTCACAGTCAACATGTGTGACGACAGAACTCGTATGATACAAACATATGACCCAGGATGTGACAGTTTGCTTAGGATAGCAAGTAGGTGTCGCTTTGTTCTTTACATGGTGTTTTTCTTTCTGATTTTTTTGACGAAAGACCAAGAATTCAATTACGGGCGCACGTTGCAATTACGAACATAGGCCAAGAAGGACTTCGCATCTCAGATATACCATTACGTCTGTCTGTGTACACTGTTATGGGAGACCACTCCTTTGGGCATGGCTTCATCCCGGTTTAAATATAATGCCTAACGACGGCACCAGGGGGAAGTCTCTTTAGCTCAGTTTAGTTTAAACATATTTTATTGCCATAATTTAAATGTACGTACAATACATGTTAACAAACAATCAAAATCGGCAAATGGGTTGAGCAACAAGTTCAAAAACTTTAGCTCAGTGGTTATGGGGTTGGCTTTTTTTGTCCGGGTGTTCTAGGTTAAAATCCTGCCCGGTCCCTGCATTTCTGCTGTATCTTTGTTACGGAACTTGTTACGGGATGGCCAATGAGCATTAATCCCAATTGTTGTCCAAATACGGACTTCCTGCCTAAAAAGTCTTTGAACCATCAATAAATGATGACTTTAAGAAGAAGTGTGTTACGGGAAACCACTCCTTCATGCATGGCTTCATCCAAGTTAAAATACATGCCCGATTTCTCTGTTTCTTCTATGTATTTGTTGATTCATTTCTTTGTTGCGGACTTTGTTTGTAAGAACAGGCGAACGGAAGGGTAATGCCATCGGAATCCCCGAAACATTTGTTTACTGGGTTTTAGTGACAAGTTGTCTCTATGTTTCTAGGTGGAGGTGTATCGATCTGTCTACTGGACTTTACCAATGATACATCAGGAGTTACCTATCTACATGTTTGGAACAACGACACAACACTAGCAGCCGGTATAAATCGGATTAATTGCTATGTAGGTATCGTCACTTGATTATTGACTTGAAGGGCACTCTGGCAAAACAGATTTAAGGTAGTAGACCCCTAATACCTCTAGTGCTGCATTTAATAAAGTTTTCTTGGTAGTCGATAAATACGGATTTATAATACTTTTGCAATTTTTTAACGGACCAAAAATTTCTTCATGCCTGTCTTGAAACTATTTGTAGATAGTTTTGTTAGTTACCAGAAAAGGGAGGTAATTACCATCTCTCTTTGTAATGAAAATATAGTGGTTCTAGATTTATAAATGATAATTTTAGAAAAGACAAAAAGGGAAAAGTGGCTTGGTTAAAGCAGTACAATAACACTCTTTTTTAATCATAGCAAATTTTGTAGGATAATATTATTGTGGAAATAGCTGTTTTCTGTTACGGGTCTACTACATTAATGCATTTCTGTGATGCTTGGTAGCAAGCAAGTCGTCGCGTAATAATAAATTCATAGATTTCATCTTTTTTAAGGTAAGATCTGTGTAATGCACTTCCGGTGAACATTGGGCAAAAATACGTATTGGTTGTTAAATAAGGATAAATAAGGATTTATGCCAAAATAATATTTTTGCACATTTCTAACAGATCAGAAATTCCATTTATGTCTATCTTGAAACTTTTTTCTGATACTTCTGTTTGTTTTCTAAAAAGGGAGGTAATTATTATCTCTTTTTCAATTGAGAATATAGCGGTTTTAGATTTATAAATGATAATTCAAAGAAGGAAAAAAATGGAAAAAAATGAAAAGGTGAAAGTAGTTCAATAATACTCATCTTTAATTATAGCTAATTTTGCAGGATGATATTTTAGTGGAAATAGCTGTTTTCCATTACACAGATCTTACCTTAAACAACTGGCTGATTCATGACGTAGAAAATGCATTAATTTCAAAAAGTATCGGCACGTGTCAGCCTGCGCGGACTGCGCAGGCTGACATGGGTCGATACCTTTTGCATATACATTACACGATTTTTTTTCACAGAGCAAAGGAAAATTATTATGGTTCTTTAATTGTTAAGTTTTTAAGATTATTTCAGTCATGTTACAACCACAGCTGCTGTATTCTCTGGTTTTACCAAAACTTGACGACTGGGGCTTTGAACTGCCTTGCTCCCAATAAAAAAAAAACATAAGGCCTCGGAGGAGTATCGAACATAGGGAACTCATACTGGAATGCTAATCCTACAACCTAACAAATGTGATATGCAGAAACTCCGATTACAGCTTCTCCGTGTTGCAAATTCTTTCATATACTCTGCATAGAGTCCTGAAAGTCGATTAATTAACTCATTACCAAACGACAATATTTTAGGCTTGTCCAAATCCAAAGCATTTGCAGGCGACATAATGAAAGTGATTGAAAATTTAAAATTTGTTTTGGGAAGGGAAGAAAACATTGTGGGAAAAGGAGAAAATGCTGGTAACCAGCATTTTCTCCTTTTTCCACAATATTTTCTAAAGGCTTCTTTCTCAGGATCGTCAAAAGTAGTGATTGTGTGGTAATGGGTTAATGGACTCATTGATCGATCGGTTGGTAAATTGATAGTTTGCTTGATTGATTGATTTATTTAACAGGGCTTTACATCGCTTTTTAACAATACTTCAGTCATATCAAGGAAACAGCTAACTAAGGCTATTTATTTCCTCGGTTTCATCAGTACAAGACTGTCTCATAGACAAGACACTTTAGAAATCTAAAAACAAATAACCTACTAGAGACTGACGGTATTTCATCGTCAAAATCATCATCATTATCATCATCATTGTCGTCATCTTCGTCACAAACTTTAAACTTATAGTGAACTCTTTTTGTTAAAAGTGGCCCTTCAGATTTTGGGACGAAAATTTTACAAATATACAAAAAACCTATCCTTATACTCCTAAAGCCTTTTAACTTTCTTTCATAAAACCCCGGTAGTCGAAAACCATCCGACAACAAGAGAAATTAGAGATTTACTACAGCAAAGGTCGACACCGACAGGAACCACGTTCTATTTTTACATGAGCAACTTGCTTATTTACATACCAGAAATATACTGATGAAGCTTAAAACATAGTGTCCGAAGAAGACAGATTATGGAAAATAATTACATGTTTGTTATGTTCTAGAATTTAAGCTTCATTAATCACATGTCAGTCACTTAACATTCCCACAATGCTTTTTTAAGTTTTGGCAGGAAATCTAAAAATAGCTTAAGAGGCTACGTAGCCTTTTAAGGGAATACCATCAAATTTTTTTTTTGAACTTTTATGATTCTTTATTGTTGATGATTTGTATAGTGTTTGTGGTATTTGTCGAAGACATACCACTATGAGTTCAAGATTGAATTTTGATAACCTTGTATCTTATTTTGTGCAAAGCCGAAGGAAATAAACCCAGTTAAACTAATTTTTCTCAGGCAAATGAGTTTTTCGTTAGCACTCGGATATGTAATTTGAAATGGCATTTTAAAATACATTGGGCGAAGCCATCAATCGTTTAGATACTTATTTTTGATTGAAAAGAGCTTCTCTCGCTCATATCCTTTTATTGGCGCAATGATACAAATTTGCCAACTGACCCTGGGCTTTTTCGTTCCAAAACAAATTCGTTCCTTGGCTTGTTCGTCCTATGATTGCGCGCCACTCCATTTGATTGCTCATGGATATTTATAGATCGTAGTAATTGATTGTAATATTGGAAATTAAATGTAAAAGGCTAAAGATACTTCAAAATTATAGTTTTAAGGTACATGAGTATTCTCCCTTCAACCGATAAGGTAGTCATTTGCTTAGTGGGTTGACTATTAAACCAATATTTGATCAATATGTCTTTTTTCTTTCAAACTATTAATTCCACACAACGGATTTCCTTGACAAATACCACTTCAGCGTTCTCAACGCTTTGATTTCGTATAAATGTCAGTGTTTTATTTATATTTTAATTTGGTGAGATGTGTGAAAATTCTAAATACCTACCTTTAACACATAATTATATATTTCAGGCATTTGTACAAAATGGCGACACTTTTACTGGTACCCTTTATCCAGCTTCTTGTACCGTGGATCAAACAGAGACTGACGTCATCACGCCGGGAATCAAAGTGTTCTATGATACTATCACAAGTGAGTTTTGTACAGATATTATCCTGAAGTAGTAAACCCCGACCTGGTGTTTTTTTTGTCCTTCAGCAATTAGGATGCTACTCGCTTTTGCAGACAGTGAAGGTCAAGATCAGACTGTAAAGAACGTGCAGTCTGATCTTCGATCCACACTCTCCGACACAACAATTTTATACTCAGTTGCGATACCGCTTCATTTTTGTGTTTGCTGTCTACCCGAAGTCACTGTCTTGTTGATTCAGCTATTTTAACCCTTTCCCAAACAATCCCTGGTTTTTACGAGCTGGAATAGTAGCCTTTTGAAAACATTGTGGGAAAAGGAGAAAATGCTGGTAACCAGCATTTTCTCCTTTTCTCACAATGTTTTCTACCCTATCATAGACAGAAATCATCCTTTCAGCAAGAGTTGAATTGTCGTCTGCAAATGCTTTCAATTTCGTGTAGTCCAAAAGTTTGTCGTTTGGGAAAGGGTTAAGTTTTGGTCCTCCCAGAGACTCAACCAAATTGTAGGCATTTTCAGACGACAATTTCAAGTTGGCTAATATAACGGAATTCGTAGGAGCTGTGGAAATGTTATCAGTATTTTCTCCTTTTCCCCACAATGTTTTAATTGTTTTCAGCCTTGTCCATGAAGGTCTGTAAAGACTGATCGTGTGCTAAGGGATTAATTTTTGATTTTCAGTGTCTGCTTTGTTGCTGCCTCTTTGTAGAAAAATCCAGTATTGAAATTCAGACATTTTTTTTTTCTAAATTCAAAAGAAAGGCTTTCCAAACTATAACAATGGTGACAACCTACGTCATAGCAGAGGTGTCGGAATAGCCGCCTTTCGTGCGCCTATTGCAGATTAATTACTTTTAAAAGATATATGTATCTAAAATTTACTTAGAATACCTACTTCATATAGTGATGGTAAATATATTTGTCCTATTCGTGAAATCAAAATGCCATGAAACAATGTTGTAGCTCTAAACACTTCAACACAATTATTCTTAACGGCATTGTATACGACATCTATTGTGAAATCGCGCATGTGGCACCGGCTTCGAAAATTGTGCGGAGGTAACTGCAAAATCTATGAATTTAATGAACAGAATATTAATATATACTAACGAAGAAAGTTGTCAGGTACCATATGCACTGCTTTGTTTGGACAGATCTTCAAAAACAATAATGTACAAGCTGAAACACTTACCTTTTAAAACGAAAATGGCGGATTTAAAATGTCTCCGATGACGTATGCTATGACGTAGGTTGTTACCCCTGTATAAGGCATCCAGGGTTTAACTCATCACGTCTCTAGAAATCATATCGTCGGTTTACAGCAAAAACCTCATAACTACAGCTTGTAACAAGTTGTACTTACGAGGTTTTGGAAGTAAACCGATGATATATATATCGAGTATTGTATGATTCTAGATTTTCTGAATTTAAATAAACATACTAGATCTAATACAGTATCATTTTTGTATTTCAGGGACTTGCCGTGAGTAGTTTTGTTATATCTTTGAAGGGAATAACTAAATGAAGAAAGCGATTTCAAGAAGAATACCTATTTTCAGATTTTTTTTTTCTTCACAGTACATCACGTGCGGTTCTAGTTCTCACCGTTTATTCCTTTACTTGTTCATTAAACTACCATTATTTCAACCCTTATCCTGCTATAGAACTAAAAGCAAATTTTCAATTCGATATTAACCCTTTACCTGATAAAAGAACTTGAGGCTCTTCCATTTCATCAGCAAATAAAGATATGTCAAAAATATGGAAAAATGAGGATACAAATATTTGATTGGGTAGAAAACATTGTGGGAAAAGGAGAAATTGCTCGTTACGAGCAATTTCTCCTTTTCCCAAAATGTTTTCAAAAGCTGTCTGTTGTTCATGTGTCAAAGTGAGTATCTATGGAGTAAAGGGTTAAGGTAGTAGACCCCTACTGCCTCTAGTGCTGCATTGCATAAAGTTTTCTTGATAGTTGATAAATACGGATTTATGTATGTACAGGTATGATACTTTTGCACATTTTTAACTGACCAGAAATTTCTTTATGCCTATCATGAAATTATTGGTAGATACTTTTGTTAGTTTCCAGAAAAGGGAGGTAGTTACTATCGCTCTATGTAATGAAAATATAGTGGTTTTAGATTTATAAATGATAATTCTAGAAAGGACAAAAAGGGAAAAGTAGCTTGGTTAAAGTAGTAACACTCTTTTTTAACCATAGCAAATTTTGTAGGATTCCAGCATTTTCTCCTTTTCCCACAATGTTTTCAAAAGGCTTCTTTCTCAGGGTCGTTAAAAGTCGGGATCATGTGCCCGAAGATACAAGATTTATCTTACAAAGGTAGAAAACAGCACATGTGGAAAAAGAAGAAAATGCTAATCACCAGCATTTTCTTCTTTTTCCAACAATGTTTTCAAAAGTTTTCTTACCCAAATCGTTAAAATTCGGTATTGTGTTGTCAAAGATCAAACATTATTTTTTTCTATTTTTTCTTGCAGAAAATATCGAAGAGACCGGACCAGAAATCCTGTTCTTCGTGGCTCTAGCTTTAGGTGCTGTTTTTCTATTGTTCTTGATCATATTAATTACTTGTATCATATTAAAAACAAAATGTCGGTGCTGCAAAAAACTGTGTAAGAAACGAAAGATCGGCCATTCGGACCTCTCTCTTCACAGATCGGTCGAAGACGGCCTCGAGGCGTATGTTACCGCTACTCGGAAGGACGCCATGGACGGTGTGTTCAAGCCACGAAAACCCATTAAAATTGGACCTATAATTGAACCTTACTTACGGCCACCACCCAAGATAGAACTACTGTATGATGTAGAACCGAGGCCAACAAGTGCTAAACTGTTGTTAGATAGAGCTTTGTTCATGAGTCAAGTGAGTCTTAAATGCAAAAAGTGATACGTATTGGTCAACTTTCCCATCTAAGATGTTTCTCTGCATTGTAATTTCTATGACAGACCCAGTGAGCTGGATTTCCATTGAAACACTGTATTCTGATTCAGTGACTGTCCCAATATCATACGTGCAAATGTGATAAACCTGTTATGTTTAGGATCATTTCTTCCTTTAACAAATTCAAAAGAAATGGGTTTCGAAAGGTAATTTTTACTTGCAGTAGGTATATAAGCACATTTCTGTTAAGTGACGGATGCCTCGGTCTGTTTAAACCCAGCAATGCAAGTTCATCATATTTGTTCGACTCGTCTAACAGCTATCTTGAAAAGCGGAGTTTTAGTGCATCCCCCTAAAGCATTTTACCAAACAAGTAATCACATGATCATCGATTTATTTAATCTATATTGTCGAACGATGAATCATGCAGTAAAATGGCCTATTGCCATTCAGAAATACCAATACAATAGCAAAAGGTTTTGACCCATGTCAGCCTACACCCACTGTACAAGCTGACATTGGTCTGTACTTTTTGCAGATGCAATAACTTCTTTTCTGCAGACCATAGCTCATCATTGAAAGTGTGAGTTTGTTTCTAATGTCAATGCCTTGCCAATCTTTTTGTCTTATTAATGCTACTCAACTCATTGACTTACTGATTAGCGATTGACGCATTTGCAAACAACACCTATATCAATGCAGCCAGAGCAGTTGTTCATGTGTTCCTTGAGGTTCCCCGTTCCACTTCTGTGCATAAACTTCTTTCCAAGCCACAAACCTGATTGTTTTCTACACATACAAGTTTGGCACAGAGTCCTCCGGTCATGGCAAATGGCAACGACTATCACCGTTCAGGATTCGAACTCAAGACTCTCTTGCGATAGCAATAGGCTATTTCTGGTTGTCTTTATATAGCTTGAGTCACAAATGACGTTTTGTGTGTTATACAACCAATGTTTAGAAGTTTAGACAAACTATATTATTATACTGCAAAGAAATTGCTCCTGATCTGATTGGATAATATGCCCCGAACATCAGAATCAGAATCAGAATCAGAATCTTTGTTGACTTACACATACACATGTATAAAGTTTAAACATATTTGTTTTACATCGATTGAGAAACAAATTCTTACAACTTATGCTAATCTCTCTCGATTCTGCTTCCTGGGAACTACACCAGTACTCATGCCGAATGTGTGGGCCAATGAAAAATCCCGAAGTTGACACCCTCTCCCCGGTATCGAACTCAGGACCTTTAGGTTATGAGGCCGGACACCATATTTACACATGTATATCGTCATATACAAAATGTTTTTTTAACAAATGGCATGGTATTAAATAGAGTCTCTCTCTCTCTCTCTCTCTCTCTCTCTCTATTTTCTGTCACTCCATCTCTCTTTCTCTCTCTCTCACACACACATACACACACGGATAAACTTACAATAAACAAATCTACCACCATTTAACCCCTAGGCTGCTAAGCGCGACTCACTAACCTCATGTACACTGGCAAAAACCAACTTAAAAGCAGTTTCCCTTTCGGGAGCCCCGTATACATCACTATACTATCAATACAACATCCAAAATGGCGGCGTCGATCAAGATTAACATCAGGATTATGCGCCAAGTTGCATGTTTTAGCACGTATATTACGAAGGTTTCAGTGACATCAGTTCCCAGTGACGTCGGTTTCATTGAATTGGGGCACTTGGAAGGGAAATTCTACTTCGTCAGCGAACTCACGGCTGTGGTAAATCATGTCGCCACCTCGCGTTCGGCTCGGGGCGACATGACTCACCACAGCCGTGAACAAGTTTCCAGGTCCCCTGCCACCTCACCGTACAACTATTAAAGAATGGGTGGTGACAAACATGATGGACGTTCAGACTCTGCACCGAATTAACCAGTCCAAAGAGGTCTATTTTGAAGCCTAACCAAGTACTGTTACAAAAAGCTCAATGGACAAACCTTCGCGTATAAAAGGAGGATCATTTTTTGCTACTGGGCCTATGACTTTCTTAGCTGGAAAAGTAGCAACTGCTTGTTTAGATCAATCGATCGAAAAGAAAAACAAAGCTTCGAAAACAATTGATATAGTCAACGGTCAATACCATGGTCGACTGACAAAGTAGGTGGGCCTTCTACGGACCGCCGACGAGGGCCTTGAATTTATTGTTAGTTTTCGATTTTGTCTTAACACTTTACTACACGACAAAATTTAAGACCTGTCCAAATTGAAAGTGTTTGCAGACGACACTTTCAATGTGGTTTAAATGATGCGTTTTTCCTTTGACAGGGTAGAAAACATTGTGGGAAAATGAGAAAATGATAGTTGGCAGCATTTTCTCCTTTTCCCACAACGATTTTTAAGGCCTCCTTCTCCAGGGTCGTAAAAACCTGGGATTGTTTACTATTAAAGGGTTAAGCAATCTTCGCCAGTAGTTTAAAGTTCAGTGATTTAAAATGCTTAAATAAAAGACAAAAAAGCGATATATATCAGCCGATGAAAACAAAAGAAAGTGTGAAAATAAATGAAAAGTG
This sequence comes from Tridacna crocea, assembly GCA_943736015.1. Lineage (NCBI taxonomy): Eukaryota > Metazoa > Mollusca > Bivalvia > Cardiida > Cardiidae > Tridacna > Tridacna crocea. The sequence goes on from OX031063.1 coordinate 52,795,581, forward strand.
AAACTAATAGACTGTCTACTGGTTTTATTGTTTTTGACCCTACCGTTGTTACAAACGACTAATTACCGTTGTGCGACTGACTTCTTCATGGAGTTAGTGTACAGTGAGCTTTCTTTAATTTCTTAAATCAATTCGGACACACGTTTATTGAACAGAAAACATTGTTTCAAAAGCAGATAGCTCTTATTACAAGCTATTTCTACATTTCACAAAATCCTTTTTAAAGTGGACAGCTGAAACACACTCAAAAAAGCCGCTTGTGTGTCGAAATCAGTCTACACCAACGTAAAGCATTTCACTCTTTCCTTGAAAAACCGGATAAAATTGACCTTTTTTCTTCAGTGTAAACTGCTATTTTTTCGCTGAAATTGGAGATGAGTTTGATAATAGTTCTGTATTGATAGCGGACAGTGTAAAACTAAGGTCAGCCTGCACAATGCTGCCTTATTCCGCACAATCTGATATTCATTTACACCGTCTGCTAAAGCTGGCCATATTTTCAGTTGACAGGGAAAGGATTGGCTTACGTGGTAAATTTAGACACAATAAAGATTGTGAGAAAAGAAAATCACTCTTATTGGATATTATTCGAAGACAGCAAAGATTTATTTAATTGCTTGAAAAACATTTGAGGTGAAAAACATTTCCTTTTGTTACAAGCAAATGTGCCTTTTCTCTCATCTCTTTTTTTTCATAAAGATCTGCAGATTCAAACTATGGACGTTGTCCTTTTACCGTGCAAGTCTAAAACATTGTGGACGGGACTTTAAAATCCTTGTGGGGCAAGGAGAAAATGCTGGTAACCAGCATTTTCTCCTTTCCTCACAGGGATTTTTTGTCCTATTAGAGACAAATCCACAGTAGCCACAGTTAATTCGTTGTCTGCAAATGCTTTAGACCTGAACAAATCTCAAAGTTTATTGTTTGGTATAGAGATAATAAATATTCCGAGTGTAAAATTTCACAGACTTAAAAAAGTTAAAATGCTAGACTTTGTGTAAACTATGATCACATTTAGTTAAATATTGCTGTCAAAAAACACCAAGCTCGTACAAATGGTGTGAAACTATGAGAACTAGATGATACTAATTCTGTTGGTGTTCGGCACGTGTTTACCGTGCATCCTCACGTGTCCGTATCCAAGCGATTTGATTGGAGAATGGTACAGCACGAGCTTTGGAACGCTGACGTTTACAAATACGTCATTTTCCGGATTTACCCGACCCGACATATCTGCGAATTCACTGACATTTATTTGTTATGCACAAGACGGGAATAAATACGTATCAAGGTAGGTTTTTATTTGATTTCTTTTCAATTTTCTACAGAACGCAAAACAACGAGAAAAAAAGAGGGAATACATGTAGCTGGCAAGGCCCATTACACTTCACGTTAAACTGCAGCCTCCGTTCATTTCTCCTTAAACGTTCGGGCTTTATATTTTCAAAAATGATAAATAATAACGGAATCTGTGGTCACAGATCTGAAAAGTCCGTAAAGAAGTGATTGAAACACTAGTTTGAACAGCAAAAAATTAAAAATATTCCAGTTTCTCCCACGCCGATTTTTTCTTTTTTCAGAAAGGTTGTTTTTTGCAAATACCATTTCCTAATATAAAAGCTTGAAATTTTGGTTCATAAGTCATTGTATCCTCAGTGCAATTTCGAACGTTTTCTTTTGCGAAGGGAACCTGTATTCACTAACACTTCTAAATACTAATAACAATTACTAAGGCTAAGCATTATGTTAAAACAGAACGTGTTAACTAATCAGATGGTCACCGCTCCTCTGTTTCCATCCCAGTCGCATTTCGCGAGAACCCTGAGTAAGTCTAGGATTTTCACATACCATTTCAAAAGTATAGCTTTTATTCAAACACTGTTTTAGTTGTTTTGTTTGTTTCAGGTCCTCCTTGTCTATATTTGGTACATCTTTGGCTCTCTATCTCTGCATGAACTTAGTCAAGATAACCAACATCAAGTACTTTTTCACTCTAGAGAGCAGTAAGTATTTGCTGGTTTGTTTATATGAGCATAGGCCACCGACGTTCAATTGATCTATCACGGAGCACGCAAACTGTCATCCTTAATCGGACACCGTTTCTAAAAATAGCACTCATGCGCATCGCCTCTAACATTTAACCATATAGTAAACGACAAAATGTTAGACGTATCCAAATTTAAAGCACTTTCAGACGACAAAACAGAAGTAACTGAAAATTTGAAATTTGTTTCGTGAGGGATAGAAATCATTGTGGAAAAAGGAGAAAATGCTGGTGACCAGCATTTTCTCCTTTTCCCAAAATGTTTTCTAAAGGCTTTTTTTCTCAGGGTCGTCAAAAGTAGGCTGGATTGTGTTAATGGACATAATGTTACGGGAGACCACTCCTTCCTGCATGGCTTTGTCCCGATTTAAATACAATACCTGACTAATGCGTCTGGCAGATATCTCTTTGGCTCAGTGGTTAAGGTATTGGCCTTTTGTCCGGGAGTTCTGGGATTCGAATCCCGCCCGGTCCCTTATTTCTGCCATGCATTTATTCATTTGTTTCTTTGTGACGGACTTTGTTCGTAAAAATAAGCCATGGCGTTATCTCCCGCTAGATGGCATTCTATAAATACTCATCTATCTGATATGGGCATCCTGGGTCCAGAACCGAATCACTTTCCTACGCGACAATCCTTACTTCGAATTTAAAACTGAAATAAAGGTTTACTCAATAAAACGCTACCTCGTGTAATTCGCTCAGCTATGACCAGCAGTTTAGAGAATTCTGGAGCTAAAGCAGGTCTCATTTCTCCTCAAACTTATTGATCAAAGCTATTTTCTACAGTTTTCTTTATAGAGCGTAATATTACAGTCAGCCCGCTTTCCGGGCGAGTGATGTGTCATATAAGACAGTCGAATCTTCGAAGAATATGACATGCGCAGACAACGTAAGCCATGGTATTTCTGTTTTTATTTGAAATTGGTACCAATCTATGCATCCGAATGAAAATATGTGATAGAATAGGTGAGACGATTAAAGAGTTTTGGCGGTTATAGACTTGAGCAAATGAGGTCGACACTTTTTATATCATTTTCCAGATGTAGACGCTAGTAGTGGGGTCAGATTCTATACTTCTACATCGTTCAGTGTGCCAGTCGCCGAGGCCTGTACAGTCACGGATGAGAGAGGCGCTGGAGAGTTCGAATTGCTTGTACTGAAAGGTATATACTCCTGTGATTTTTTTAAAATTTTTACTAAACGACTTTTTTTTTTTCACTGGACCTAATTCAAAGCACCTGCAGTCAACAAATTAAATCTTGTTAATATGATGACTTCTGACTTTGATAGAGTAGAAAGTATTGTGGATAGAGTAGAAAATATTGTGGGAAAAGGAGAAAATGCTTGTTACCAGCATTTTCTCCTTTTCCAACAATCTTTTCTAAAACCATCTTTCCCAGGGTCGTTAAAAGTCAGGATTGTGTGGTTAAAAGTTAAATTTTAATTGCACGTTTGCACCAATAATTAGCACGTTTTCCCTTCTTTCATAGGGCCTATTGTTTAAAATCTTCAACAAAATGTTATACAGGTCCAACTTGACATCATGTACAGACGATAGATTGAATACCATTTAATCAAATTGATTAATATTTAAAATAGCGGAAACAGTGCGGGAAAAGGAGAAAATGTTGGTTTTCTCCTTTTCCTGTAATGCTTTTAAAAGCCTTCTTCGTCAGGTCTTTAGAACTCGAGACTGTGTGGTAAGGGGGTAATCAAGTTAGAATGCTCGTATATTGTTAGTAGAGCAATTTATTTCATGCTTTCCGGTAGGATATCGAGAATTGGCAGTGAAAATATTTTTCGATCTTACACTGGTACCACCAGTGAAAATACTGATTTTCAAGTTCTTGTTGCCTAGGTAAATTGCGCGTGCCTAACAACTAGATGGGAAATATGACGTCATATACCTTACATTTCACGCGCTTGACGTAACGTTGCTATGCTGGGAGGGGTACGCCACGGGGAATAAGGGAAAAGAACTGTACTGAATTTTGATAAAGCTCCTCCTAGAAAGGGTTAAAAGCATAAAATAAATAGAATATTTGTTTTTTCCGGTGTAAGATCGAAATTTATTATATACCTAGCAGTGAAATCCTGGAATTTCCCAGTGTAATAAATTTTGATATCATCACTAGTGACGTTATCAACTTTCACTTCCTGACGTCATTTGGGAACTACCTTTTTTTTCGACTACATTTTTTTCGACTTTCAAACGCAAAATTACAAATAATGATGTTAAACTCGGACGCGTCGTAAGGCGTTAAAAAAACTCGTGCTGCGCACTCGTTTTTTCAACGCCTAACAACGCATCCTCGTGAGATATTTTTCATATCAAAAACAACCAGTTGATTATCCTCTATTTATTTCATCTCTTGAACACCATCGGTAATATTTTCACGAGTGGCTGCGCCACTCGTGAAAATATTACCGATGGTGTCCACTCGATGAAATTAATTTCGATCTTACACCGAAAAAAACAAATATCCTCTATATCTTACTTATCGTGCCCAAATCTTCTCAAAACGAACAAAGGCAATTACTCTATTTAAATATTTACTTAATATTAAATACATGTATGTCCAACAGCCATTATTTTAAGCGATGCTTTCATTTCCAGCCAAATGCTGTTACCATCTATATTAAGAAACTTTATTCAATGTAAAACCCTTATTTCATTTCATAAAATCTTGAGTAAAGTTTCAATTTTTTAGTCACGTTTATTTTGTCGTCTGCAAGTGCTTTCAATTTGGACCAGTCTAAAATATTGCCGTCTGGTAAACAGTTTACTCATCTCTGACCCATTATCAATTATACAAAACAAGTCATCACCTAATTCTGTATCTGTTTTTGTCCAAGAACCGGTTGTACAGTGGTCCTTTGACATACAGAAAAGTGCCGAACTATAAGCAAAAAAAGTTTCAATTCAGATCAGCTTGCGTGGACTGCGCAGGGTGACCTGGGTCGATACTTTTGGCAGATGTATTAAACCCCATTTTCACATAAGATGGCTTAATAGATGCATTTTGGCAAGACGTTCAACGTTTTACGAGTTTATGTTTCTGTTTCAACAGCAAGTATTAATGATGCCCTCATACCCTGTCCAGGATCATTTTTGTCAATCTATAACGTTACCATGACAACCAGTTCGTCATCAAATTGTGATAACTCAACAATGGATGGTTCAAAAGTGAATGTTCTGTCTTTCAACTACAGTTCATGTGCTACTGGGGTATTTAATTGTAAGTAAGCTTTTTATGCCATAAATATACAGTCTATAACGTTACCATGACAACCAGTACGTCATCAAATTGTGATAACTCAACAATGGATGGTTCAGCAGTGAATGTTCTGTCTTTCAACCACAGTTCGTGTGTTACTAGCTAAATTGTAAGTTAGCTCTTTATGCCGTAAATATACATTTATATGTACGTGTACATGTACGTGTTAGTGCTTCATGTTTTGATGGCCCCTTCTTGTAAAATTCAGTGTATCTACCATGCTTGATAAAAGACTAATGCGAACCAAAAACACAGCTTGGTCTTTTTAACTCTTTGCATTTCAACACAATCCCGACTTTTAACGACCCTGAGAAAGAAAGCTTTTGCAACTTTTGAAGGTAAGGGAATAGAAAAAAAAATCATTTGTGAAACCATCTGCATCGGTTGCTGTGTTTATTTTCATTTTCATTTTTGGGTAGATAGTATCTCTGAAGGGGGACATGGGTCAAATTTTCTTCGATTTCGTTGCACTCCTTGTCTTACTATACACGATAATGAGGAGGTCGTCATTACTTTTCATAGTAACGGTGTCCGAGAATGAAAATTTGGATATAGTCCCTTGACAGACCAATACAGTTTCAGAGGCCTGTGATTATACTTATATGTGAGGTCCCCATGTAATATTAACGCAGATTCAACATTTGCACTACGATTTTCGTTTTTTTTTTGTTTTATAAGGCGATAACATGAGATAGTTGTGACAGCATTATTGCAAAAAATCTATGATATCGGTTCTGATATTTTACAGCTGGAGGAACTTTACAGTGCGTACATAACATTGTCTCTGGTAATGGATACCTTATAACGTACAATAACGACACAACGACAGACGAGACCTCGACATTTAGATTTACTTGTTTCGTGAGTAAAACTTGTATTCTATCACATATCTCCCATATTTTCAGAATGAGAGTCAACAGGGATTTTTTTTTTATCTTACACACATTTGAGATAAGCATTATGTGACTCATGATTGACGTCATTTTACGTATTTCTCTTTCAATGGAGTGAGTCGGATTTTACCCTTGAAATTTCCACTTGCCCGTACATTCTTTTCATTCAACAAGGATTCGTCTAGAATTAAGAGGCAATGAAATGTCATACTATACTTGCTTTATCGTTATGTTGTACAAAGAATCTGCTGTTATTTTTGTAAAAGAATTTGTAATGAATTTGTCGATAAAATATTGACCAGTACGCTTGCCAAAGGCTCGCTTAAAAATATTCGAAATAAAGAATCGCGCCTGAATGGAAGCTTATTTTAAATGCAACTAACGTTAGATGCTTTGGTCCATACCTAAGTCTTTAATTGCAGATGTGTTTTATGGGAAGAAATCTTGTCTCAAGAATTTTTCAAAGAATTTAAGATTATGTTTCGAAATAATAGTATAAAACAATGAAATTATAATGAATTATGTGGACAATACAACGATGTTCACACACTGATGCCAATCTTTATGTGTATTTTATGCGTGTTTACCATAGATCAGGAAGGGGCATTATCGCCGTACAAAATGAGAGATATGGTAAAACTGCACATTATTTACTTTTAACTATCCTGAAAAAAAAACTATTTTCTCATTTTGCCACAGTATTTTTCGTGCTTCAACTACAAATTTCAAGCTTTAGGTCACATTTATGTAATCATCTACAAATGCTTTTGATTTCGACAAGTCTAAAAATTTGTAGTTTGGTAAAGCGCTGATCGACATTTTATGACAAGAATTTGTCACTAAAATAGACTCATTACACTTCTACCTTTAGCTTAGTTTTAAACGTAATGTACTGACAGTTCTCGCAAACAGTCGTCACTGGCGGGGTTTTAACCCTGGACCTCCGGGTCTTGAGGCGTACACACTACCACGTCGCTACAAAAAGCTGGCTCTGTAGTAAGGCAGTATGTAGGTGTCACCATATACCACCAACAGAAGCTATACCTTTACATCTATCTGTGGGACAGACCTGTATAATTTTTTTAATTGACTGAGAATCAAGTTCTTTCAATTTATACTGATCCCTCTCAGTTCTGCTTTCTTGGATCTACACACCAGTACTCAAGGGTAACAACCTACGTCAGAGGAAGTGATATCGGACCTGTGCATTTTCGTAACTTATGTCCGCCATATTGGAAAGTAAGTATGTTATGAAGATAGAATGAGGCTAGCTTGGGTGGATACAAACGGTCTACAAAGACTCTCATGTATTTATCAAAGACATTAGATGAATACATTTAATATTCTGATGTTTTAGACAGGAAGCAGATATCTATATGTACAAACACTTTGACCAAATATCAAAAAGTGATTGGGTTTTAATAGTTGGTCGAAGTCTATTCTATTATTATAAGTAGTTAACAAAAGCTTTGACAAAAAAACGAAGTCCCTAGGCATTGTATACTTTGGAGGTTTAAAGACTTTTTCAGATCATTTAAAGGAACGATTACAAAAAAAACAGTCTTACCAAACACGCACACAGACTTTGTAACAAGGGTCCGATATCACTACCTGTGACGTCACACTGACGTACGTTGTGAGGGGTGCAGTATCCCTCTCAGTTCTGCCTCCTGTTGGATCTACACACCAGTACTCGGATGTGTGGGCCACATTGCTTCGTCTTTTTACCTGCGTATTTTTTTTTGCGGCGTTGCTGACAGCGCTGGGTTTTGATCCACCTCTTCATTTGATATATTCGATTGAATAAATAGAATTCTTAGATTGGTCCACATGTTTTTTTTTTTTTGAGGAAAATACATGTATACTCCATTTTAACCCCAAGCGCGACTCACTGACCTTTTGCGGACAATGTAGATCAAGATCAGACTGCACAGAACGTGCAGTCTGATCTTTGATCTGCACTGTCCGATAAGATGTTATTCCCTGAAACATAACTTTTTCCCTGAAACATAACTTTGAAATAGCGATATTCAGGCCATTACTATCAACTTGAATTTTTCAGTTTAGCAGGATTAGAGAAAAAGACATGTGTTGTTCACTCCCTCTCTCATTTCAGACGTATTACAAATTCGATGCAATTTTGTACACCACGGAACATCCCCGGTCTTGTCATTCCAACCAGACGATTAATTCTGTAAACTCTCCGGGCATTACCTACAATATGACAGATCTGTGTGAGTATTCACGAAAAAAAATCAGTCCTATATCTTTGAACAATGGTACTTTCTTAGTTGTACGGTCAGGTGGCAGGGGACTTGGAAACTTGTTCACGCCTGTGGTGAATCATGTCGTCCCGAGCCGAAGGCGAGGCTAACCCTATGTGAACAAGTTTCCAAGTCCCCTGCCACCTGACTGTACAACGAATTTATTAAACTGCAAAGTTTTACCCTTTCAAAGCGCGTTAAGCGAAATTTTCCTGTTTTATAATCTCACGAATTGAGTATACCAACGAAATAGAAATTCCCTTCTGAGTGCCCCAATTTAATGAGAACTGACGTCACTGGAAACTGGCGTCACTAAAACGTGCAGTTTGTTGCATAAACGTGCACACTCTCTTACACTCCGGATTATTCACATTCACCTCTGTCGTGGGCTCAGAAAGTAGTCCGTGATTACGTGTCACATGACAATAACTCAAATGGCGACACAAACGCCGTTGAAAGAAAGACCAATATCGATTGTTTCGTGTGCTGTTCAAACAGCATGGGGCCAATCAGACTGTGAAAAAGGGATTTTCTGAAAAGCTTAAGTATAAGTTGTTGATCATATATTTCATTTGTATGAAATTAAATCGGAGGGAGGCGAAGCCGACCGACGATTTAGTTTCATACAAATGAAATATATGATCAATAACTAACTTATAGTTTGCCCTACTTTCTAATTGACTGACAGCTAAGGATGGGTGGAAAGAGCCATACAAGAACGACAGAAAGCTCGGTTCGACATGCCTCTTTTGATTGACGGTTGTATGTACGTGCGCTTTCAGGCGTACGGCATTAAAACTGTTACTCAGGTTGTCCTTGAACTAGTTTCAGGACAATATGTTACCAGTCTAGACAATATGTCTGTGCACAGTCAGGCTCATTCGGCATATCACGGGTGATGGTAGCCATCATGTCCCTCGTCTGTATCTAGTGGATTGAAATACGCCGGTATACCATTCTGAAAATTGTCAGGCTCCTCTTCCAAAAGAAAACTTGGGTTTTAATTTTCTATCGAAATCTTTCGAACCATATTTCAGGCGACAAACAATTCGTAGATCTACATTAATTTTTTATCGATTCCGATTGAAGTTTTAACCGACAGATAGACAGATATGAATAACTTCATCGAGGTCGTTTATGTCGTTGCTAAAGGAATCACATTGGCCTGCCATGTATAAGATCACGTGACTCGCAGTTCAAATGTAAACGACCGTTATACGGACGAGGATAGATGAAGGTATGGAATCGGTCGAATTTCATGCTCTTTGAAGCGATAGATTCAGCATGGATGCATGCTTTGAGCCGGTTGACGACGAGAAATTTTATAATAAAAATTATTTTCCCGACATAGGCGACGTCTCGCTAACACAACTGTTTACATGTCCCTCTAAAGTGGCTCACTGCCCATGATCTGTTTCGTTTTTAACCCATACCAGATAAGCCCTCTTTTTTACTGCCCTGAGGCAGAAGGCGCGTGAAAACATCGCGGGTAGAGGAGAAATTGCTTGTAAGGAGCATTTTCTCATTTCCTGGTATGTTTCTTTTTTTTCTTTCCACAGACAAATCCTCTAATTTGAGCAAGTACCAAGTTGTTGTCTGCAAACGGTTTTAAAATTGGATCCAAGCCAAAATTCCTAGCCTGGTAAAGATTTCCTTACCAGGATCGTTAAAACCAGAGGTTATTAGGTAAAGGGTTAAATACCACGTGGTCAAACTTGTACGAGTTGTTTAGTCCCGATATTCACGTGGAAATTACGTCACTATTTTGGTGATGATGCAATTAGTTAGAATAGTCCCCACCCTTTTACTACAGTGTATGCATTAGATTGGTATTTACTCTACAAAGACCAGCTAAAATACTGTGGGCAGAGCTTTTCGTTAATCGGGATACAACTGTATATAGGTCAACCATTTAATGATTAAGTGGTCACATATTTCAACATATTGAGTCTGTATGGAATTAAATCCAGCAGTTTTGAACGAAATCCGGCGTTTTCATTGGTTTAGAAAGTAGGGCAGACTGTAAATATCTTTTAAATGACGATGACTTGTTTTTTAATCTTACTTACAGTTTGCCCTACTTTCTAAACCAATGAAAACGCCGGATTTCGTTCAAAACTGCTGGATTTAATTCCATACAGACTCAATATGTTGCAATATGTTATTAAATGGTTGACCTATATACAGTTGTATCCCGGTTAACGAGAAGCTCCGCCCACAGTATTTTAGCTGGTCCTTGTAGAGTAAATACCAATCTAATGCATACACTGTAGTAAAAGGGGCGGGGATTATTCCAAGTAATTGCATCATCGCCAAAAAAGTGACGTAATTTCCACGTGAATATCGGGACTAAATAACTCGTACTTGGCCACCTGGTATTTAACCCTTTACCAAATAACCTTTGGTTTTGACTACCAGGCTGGGAAATTTGGCTTGGGTCCAATTTGAAACCGTTTGCAGACAACAACTTGGTACTTGCTCAAATTAAAGGATTTGTCTGTGGAAAGAAAAAAAAGAGACATAGCAGGAAAGGAGAAAATGCTCCTTACAAGCAATTTCTCCTCTACCCGCAATGTTTTCAAGCGCCTTCTGGCTCAGGGCAGTAAAAAAGAGGGCTTATCTGGTATGAAGCAGATCCTGGACAATGAGCCACTTTAGAGGGACATGGGTGTTTATTGTACACACTTGTGTTAGCAACATGTCGCCTTTGTTGGGGAAAATAAATTCTTTATAAAATTCCTCGTCTTCATCCGGCTCAAAGCATGCATCCATTGCTGAATCTATCGCTTCAAAGAGCATGAAATTCGGCAGTTTCCGTACCTACATCTAATCTCGCCCGTAAAACGGCCGTTTACATTTGAACTGCGAGTCACATGATCTTATACAATGGCGGGCCAATGTGATTCGTTTAGCAACGACTTAACGACCTCAATGAAGTTATTCACATCTGTGTATCTGTCGGTTAAAACTTCAATCGAAATTGATAAAAAAAATTAATGTAGATCTACGAATTGTTTGTCGAAATATGGTTCGAAAGATTTCGATAAAAAATTAAAACCCAAGTTTTCTTTTGGAAGAGGAGCCTGACAATTTTCAGAACGGTATACCGGCGTATTTCCGAGTGTACCGATCTGCTGCATATCAATCCACTAGATACAGACGAGGGATATGATGACTACCATCACCCGTGATATGCCGAATGAGTCTGACTGCAGACAATTGTCCTGAAACTAGTTCAAGGACAACCTGAGTAACAGTTTTAACGCCGTACGACTGAAAACGCACGTACGTACAACCGTCAATCAAAAGAGGCGTGTCGAACTGAGCTTTCTGTCGTTCTTGTATGGCTCTTTCCACCAATTCTTAGCTGTCAGTCAATTAGAAAGTAGGGCAAACTGTAAGTTAGTTATTGATCAAATATTTCATTTGTATGAATACATACTTAGATCCATCGGTGTGTCAAATCAGTTATCATCATACATGGGCGCAGCCATTTTCGTTAAAATTGGCGTAAGATTCTAATAAGTAAAGAAGCTTGAAAAAAAAAAAGTTCCATTCTATACAGGTAAATTCATCAATTTGAATGCACCTATAATGCATCCAGAATCATATTTCCTTTGTCTATTTTATAATGTTACGCATGAAACAGTTAAACAGTAACAAAATATGTTTTCCTCGGTTTGACAAAATTCTTGTCATTTAGCCCATTGCAGAGATGTATAGTGAGAGTAACGAACGACAACTCTGCTCAGAGATTGAAACGTGCAGTCTGTCGATCGATCGATCGACGCCGCCATTTTGGATGCTGTGTTGCACGAGGAGTGATGTTTACGGGACACTCAAAAGGGAAACTGGCTTTACGTGGTTTTTGCCAGGGCACATGATATATATGTTACCGGCATCTTAACCAATCAGATCACGAGAAATTTCTTTGTAGTATAATAATGTATTTTGTGGAGTTCAACTCTTTAAGTATTAGATTCTTTCCAAATTGAAAACATTTGTAATTGACATTGAATGTAGTACAAGCAAAAATAATCTTGGAAAGGAGAAAATGCTGGGAACCGACACTTTTGTCGTTTCCCACAATGTTTTCAAAAGCCTTCAATTTTCGGTTCTTTAAACCCACGTGTAATTTGATAGATAGTTAAGTGACACTTTCTATTACCTCACGTTTTGTACTGTTGCTAGTTATTTGGGTAGGAATGATGCCACTTGCTTCCGAGGCATCTGCTTTTTTGAAAGAAATAAACAACGTATAAACTGTATCTTTTAAATCTCAGACTTCAGCAACACGTCAGAGATTCGAAACCTGGGTCTGTATTGAGCAATTACTCTTATAAACATTGTTTCTCTTATTTTAGATTTAGAAAGAAACGAAACTTTTGATTGGCTAAACCATTTGTTTAACCAGTCAAAAGTTGTGTTACTTTCAAATTTAGAAAATTCTTGAGAATAAGACGAAGACTGGTTGGTGAATTAGTACCCAAGAAGCACATCGCCTTTTATATGAGTAGTATCAATGGTAATTTATGTCATCAATTAAGGACCAACTTTAAGTGCCATAAGCTGTAGGCTTTTTCACCTCAAAGGTCACCTCAAAGGTCACCGACAGAAAACGGACCATGGGATCATTAGATGTGGATACTGTGAAATGTAGACTTTTTATTTACTCTTTTCGTGCCAAAAGCAAGTTACGGAACCTTTTTGCGGACTCTGAAGATGAATAGTAGATTGATAAAACGCGCTGCTTGGGCTCGAGCTGACAAAAGATGATCTCATAATGATCTAGGTATAAAATTTCTGCCATGTCTATGACAATACGATAACTCAAAATAAAGGCATACATTAAATGAGACAAACAAAAATCAAGAAGTTTCTTTATGATGTAAAATTACTAGTAGTCACTCAGTGAGTTTTACAAGTTTTTGCATTTGTCTGTGAAGCTGTATCAGAGGTCTTTGATAGTATTCCTCTTTCAATGATATGATAGTAAAAAGGGTTTCGGATAATGGACATTGCCTTTCGTACATTTACAGTTTACGAACCACCTGACGATGAAGAGAACCTTGGGCTTATACTAGGTCTCGTTTTCGGTATTGTTGGTTTGCTTATCGTGATTATACTTATCGTGGTTGGAATAATCCTCTACCGGAAGTACTGTACTCCAAAACCGGAAGCGGAACCGCCGCCCGAAATACCAAAGAAGAAACGGAAGCTATCGATTACCGAATATTCTCCGAATCTGTCTGCAAGAAGTGCTGCATCAGATCGGAAGGAGTTGATCAAGAAGCAGAGTACCCAGGAGATTCTTACTGGCAGTTTGAGAAATGGACGTGATATGCTGAGTCTGGAGAATGAGGTCGCCTATAAACCCTCGCCTAAACAGGTATGTAGAGTCACCAATAAAAGCGATTTACTGTAAGCTACGATTCTTGAAATGAAAGGTCTGCGATAACGACCAAACATTCATTTCCGTTATATCGCATCTTGTTGTATAAAAAATCACAGGAACTTAATCAGGTCTCGGCAAACAAATAAAGAAATTACTTAGTAGGGACTTTCCTTTAGCCAGTATTGTCTCGAGCCTATAGGAACAATTTGATATATCGTCGATTTACTTCAAAAACCTCGTAACTACACCTTGCTACACCTTGTTTCAAGCTGTAGTTACGCGGTTTTTGAAGTAAACCAACGATATACAGGTATGTGAGCTATGCATGAGTTAAATGCATTTCCCTGATGCATTATATGTGGAAAGTTTGCACATAATTATAGATATATAAATTATAAAGACACTCTTGTCTCACAACCTGCGAAACCATAATGTAGACTGGTCCTTGGACACCCCACCCCTCCAAAAAAAAAAAAATGTTTAGATTTTTATTAGTCTGTGCGGATTGCCCAGGCTGATAAAGATCAATACTGTTTTGCAAATGCATTGACTCTTTCCCAAACAAGCCCTGGTTTTTACGTGTCGGCTGTAAAAGTCTTTTCAAAACACTGTGGGAAAAGGAGAAATTGCTCGTAACGAGCAATTTCTCCTTTTCCCACAGTATTTTCTACCCTTTTTGAGAACTTTCTGCCATTTTCTCCAAATCTGAAATTGTCGTCTGCAAACTCTTTTGGTTTGGAAGGGTCCAAAATTTATCGTCTGGGAAAGAACATGCCTAAACAATGTTACATAAACATATTCACCACCTGAAATGAATGATCTTTTTTGTATAACCTCTTAAAGTTAGCTGTTAAAAAATCTTGATTCAAAAGAGAAAAATGCTGCAATAGGTGAGGCTTCTGAACTGTATAAAAGCCATGTAGAAAACTCAGAATTCACTGACGTTTTTCATGATTGATCTTTTGATTGATCAATTTACTCGTAATTTGCATGAACAATCTTTTGATAGAATCATAGCCGAAATAGGGGATGGCTTTGCGAGCAGCCGGTACACATAACAACAGATCACTCCTAAATGTTTTAATCCAGTGAAGTGACAAAGGGTTACCAATGTCCTCTTGTTGTTATTGATATCTCCCGTAAAGTAACAATAGCGACCAAAAGTATGCAATGAAGGTGTGAAAAATGCATAAACATCTGAATCATACCATTCAGAAGTTTGAATCATTGGGGATATGACAATTTGTTACTGTAAAACGGTTGGTTCGAGTATTATATAATGGTACAAAAATGAGTTTTATACGTCGGTAAACATTTGGCAGGTCGCTCGATCTTTTGTTTTCTCTATACGTGGCTTTAGAATTGATTTTTCTGCAAGCGACAAAGACTCCGACCGACTGTACAATTACAGATTGCCATCTTCACTGTAAGCTTTATACTTTGATAAGGTTTGATCAAAATTTAAAACGTATTACAACACCCATATTGTCTTTTGGCTGTTATTGGGGCTTTAACGATAGTAGATTAAATGGTTCTTGAATCTTTCAGAGATGGCAGAAAATCTGGGAGACCAAACTTCGTCCAGGGACACCTATCATGCCAGTATCTGTTGGTGGCACAAGTGTGTACAGTGAACAGAACAGCTGTGTCTCCCTGGAGTCCGAAATGCTGTCCAAAAAATCGATATCCCTTCCCGAAAACTTAGACCGGAAACCTCAAAAGTCGACAAAAAAAGAAAAACTTAAAATAGAAGCTCTAGATCTGGAAACTACGCGTTCACCGTCTCCGAGATATTCAGAACGATCTCATTCTATTCAAAAACTGCCAGAAAGTACGGGAAAGTTTGGTGGACATGGTGCATTGTGCCAAGATGGAACTATTTTCATGCCTAGTACTTTACAAACAATTAAGGAGAACCCTTTATCAAGGGAAAATACCGTAGCATCGATAGGACAGTCCGCAAAAACACCAAAAACCGCAGGAACTTTTGCTCGGACATACTCAAGCATGACGGGCTCTCGAAGTACAGTATCTGCCGGTGATGTGCAGCTAAGTGCAAGTCGCTTCAGCCATCTTAGTGCGTCAAATGAGAGCATTTTCGATGACCCAAGATGGCTGACAAAGAGTGCTACGAGCTCAGAAAAGGCTTTTGAAGTAGGAAAGAATCTTTTACCAGGTCTACCTAAAACAATTGCACTTGATCAAAAATCTTTTCTGAAGATACCAGTGTTGACTTCAAAGCAATCACGGGAGGATTTAGATTACTTCAAGAACAGGACAAGACAAAGCGTGGGCATCAAGGTATCTGCCGAATCCGTGACGAGGGAGCGATCGGCAAGCAGTCAGAAAATCATTGAATACGAGACAAAGAGACGGAAAAGGAAACAAGAAAAGTCCAAGCCCAAAATAGTGCGACCTACTGCACCTATATCACCGCACTTTGAGGATTAATTTAGATTAGTTGTATGTTATGGTAGATCTACACAGAAAAACCAGCACGTGGTGGTGTTTTTATCATACTTCTGTGTGTTCTTAGGGATAGGCTGGTGGATAAAATGTTTTTGACTCTTTACCACATGAAAAAATTTTAGACCGTTCGAAATTTAAAACATTCGCAGACGACATATTAGATTTGGTTAAAATTATGAGATCTGACTCAGGAAGGACAGAAAACATAGTGGGAAAATGCTGGCTACCAGCATTTTCCCACTATGTGTTCTGTTCTTCCTGAGTCAGATCTCATAATTCGCCGGGAAGAAATTAAACTTTTAATTAAGTCCTTTTTTTGTTTTAGAGGTAACTTAGCACCTGTCGTATCTGACTCGTGACCTGGTTGTTGCAGTTTCGATACCCAGTAGAGCCAAACTTTCTTCCCGGCGATTTTCGCCTCTCACCTCTAATGGGTGTGAGAAAAAGTAGTCCGTAGCTTAAAAAGAAGGTTGTATCAATACTTGTGTGAGAAAGCCAGGAAACACATGCGAGGATGCACCTAAACATACCACCATGATTTGACCTAAGTTGCTAGAAAGGCTTTCAACTTTAACCCTTTACTACACAATCCCTACTTTTGACGACTCCGAGAAAGAAGCCTTTAGAAAGCATTGTGGGAAAAGGAGAAAGTGCATTTTTTTCCTTTCTCACAATGCTTTCTAAACTTTCAAAAACAAATTTCATTGTTTCGGACACTTTCAATTTGTTGTCAGTAATTTGGAAGAAGCCAAAATATGGTCATGTGGTAAAGGGTTAATACAAACAAACGAATCCTTAAAACACAGGATTGTTTGGTAAAGTCTTAAAATGTCAACGACCTCTTTGATGTTGTTATTTAGAAAAGGTAATGATCAGAATGCATGATTAGAGTTAGGTATGCAGTAGCCATAAACCACACAAAGACAGGGCATTCTTATCTAAGGATGACACTTTTGAGCATTATTCTAACATGAGGCGCGACTTTGGCTCTATAAACACAGTGCAAGGAAAACGTGGTAAAATCTGCGACAATCCATGTAGGGTGACGTCATCCTATATCGAGTGACGTCATTCAGTGAGTGAGTTATTCAATGGAACATTATCTTCATCCGCGTTTTTACTCTAAGTTTGAACTTGTTTTCCTTTCATTGAGATTTGGCCATGTTAGAATCGAAATAATCTTCTTTTTATCGTGGTATATCGTTCAATAAACCACGTTGTGAGTTATGAGGCGCAATGAATAACCAACTCGGGCTATCGCCCTCGTGGATTATTTATTGCGCCTCATAACTCACAACCGTGGTTTATTGAACGATATACCACGATAGAAAGAAGATTATTTCTTAATTAACCCATTACCATACAATCCCTACTTTTGTTGCCCCTCAGAAAGAAGCCTTTAGAAAACATTGTGAGAAAAGGAGAAAATGCTGGTAACCAGCATTTTCTCCTTTTCCCACAATGTTTTCTACCCTTCACAAAACAAGTTTCAAATTTTCAGTCACTTTTATTTTGTCGTCTGCAATTCCTTTCAATTTGGACAAGCCTGAAGTTTTGTCGTTTGGTAAAGAGTTCAAGAAATTGTAGCCAAAGCAACATACATGTAAATCTTTCGGTGCCAAATATATAAATTTGATCTCGTAGGGCTGACTTAAGAAGGGGACGATGTAGATCCAAAATAAGTCTTTGTTAACAGTTAAAGAGAAACGCACCTGCATCAAAGCCAATTAAACCTTTGCCCAACAATCCTTGACTTTAACAACCCTGAGATGGAAGCCTTTTGAAAACATTGTGAGAAAGAAAGGAGAAAAGGCTGGTAACAAACACTTTCTCCTTTCCCACAATGTTTTCTACCCTGCTGGAAACAAATTTCAATTTTTAGGTTACTCTTATTTTGTCGTCTGTAGTAATTTCAGTTTGGATCAGTCTAGAATTTTGTGCTTCGGTAAAGGGTTTAGTGTCTTTTTCATTCACTCAGCACTTTTTAACGTGTTTAACCAACCTTATTTGTCTGCCTGGTATACAGGTTTTTGAAGCTCTATTGGGACACCACGGAACGCTAGGATTTTCCTCAGTCAATAATGGAACACTTAAGAAAATTGGCGCGTCGCGTGATCTTACGAACAAAGTACGTAACAAGGAAACAAATGAACAATTGCATTCCTTAAATACAAACCGCACCCGTGCGGATAAATACCCTTGTTTTTTCGAAGTGTTTTAGACCAATACTATAACCACTGAGCTAAGAGACATCTCCCTAACGCAATTGTTGGGTATTGTATTAGAATTGGGACGAAGCCATTCATAAAAAGAAGTTGGCTTTCGTAACACACTCCCTCTTAAAGTCATCATTTAATAATAACTCAAAGCCTTATTAGGCAGAAAGTCCGTTTTTGGACAAAAATGTGATTTATAGCTCAATGGCCAATTCCGGACGAGTCCCAATCTTAAGAAAAATGTACGTAACAAAGAAACAAATGAACAAATGCATATCTCAAATACAACCGCACCTGGCGGGATTCGAACCCGTGCAGACAACTATCCTCGGTTTTTTCGTGGTTTAACCTTATTAGACTCTTCCAAACTCAAAGAGTTTGCAGACGACAATTTCAAATTTGATAAAAATGGCAGAAAGTCCTCCAAATGGGTAGAAAACACTGTGGGAAAAGGAGAAATTGCTCGTTACGAGCAATTTCTCCTTTTCCCACAGTGTTTTCAGAAGACTTGTACAGACACGTAAAAACAAGGGTTTGTTTGGGAAAGGGTTAAAAGATCAATACCATGACTACTGATCTAACACAGCTAGTAAGTATTGTATATAAATCGCGACGAAGCCACGCATGAAGGCGTGGGCTCCCGTAACACTGTATATTTCGGAATATACTCAAATTTTCATTGACATCTTTTTCTATAAATAGCACATTGTTGACGCCATGTATAAAAATTGACCCTGTCCCCTTTAAGAGATAATATTAACAGAAAATGGTAAAATAAACCATACTACCGATGAAAAGGTTCATAAACGATACTTCTTCTGCGGCTTGATCCTTAAAGTTCCAAACGGCTTTTGCCATCAAGCAATTGCTAGCTAGCATTAAAAAAAAATCACTTCCATGTTCTCAGGATCGCCATCCGCTGACGTCACACAATTTATTTCGACGTAGCATATTATAACTCACTTTCTTTTTTAACATGTGAATTTGGTTTCAAAAAACGTACCATAGTTTTTTACAATGAACGGTAATTTAAACACATTTGAAAATATGCGAAATGGGAAATGAAATTCATGATAATGGATTAGATGAAAAGAACAATTATAGAAGACGAAATGTTGATTAAATCATTTCATCATTACACCAACAAAAATGATTTCGATTAATGTTTTGAAAAAAAAAAAAAGATTATCATTCGCTGCAGGTTTATAAATCGTGTGACGTCAAGGCATGGCGATCCGGAAAATCTAGGAGCATTTGAAATCTTTTTAGTAAAAAGCTATTACTTAATGCCGAGAAATTTCGAAGGTCAGGGTACAGAAGAAAATTCATTTATGAACCCATCTGCACCGCTAACTAGGCTAATTTATCCGTCTTCGTTTAAATATTATCTCCGTAAAAAAGGGATGGGGTCAAATTTTCTTCGGTTTCGTTGCACACATTGTCTTACTATAACCGATAAAGAGGAAATCGTTGACGTGCTATTTATAGTAACGGCGTTCGATAATAAAAAGATCGTTTTCCCGTGATAGACCTATGGAGTTTCAGAGGCCAGTGCTGGTACTAATTCAGTTTTGCACAAAAAAAAAACGCACATTCAACCTACTAACCCCCGACTCACTGATCTTTTGCAAGTTGTGTAAATCAAGATCAGAGTGAGTGAGTGAGTGAGTGAGTGAGTGAGTGAGTGAGTCAGTCAGTCAGTCAGTCAGTCAGTCAGTTTTACTAGTTTTGAACGTTCTGTCCACGGCTGTATGTCTTGGTTTCAAATTATCTGTAAATAACGAACTGGAAAATTTACAGAACGACACCACAGAAATAGCGTAACGCATTTCTATACAAAATTTGAGCCACGCTTTTTGAAAATGGGGTAAATGCATGTGCAGAAAGTATGCATAGCCAACTTTCGCGGACATGGAAAAATCGATATCGGTCAATTTTACCTGCACTTTTTTATATAGAATTATGAAGGGCCTGGGTAAATAAACGCTTATAACTTCATTAATTTTCAGAATTGAAAATTATCTCAAGTGAGGTAAGAAAATTCAATTTATTCTCTTTTAAATGAACTTGGTTTTAAAAATTTCGAAAAAGAAACTTTTGGTCCTTTTTTAACTTAAAAATTGTAGGTATGGTTTATATAGAATAAAGAGGAAAAACGCATTTTCCGAGGTCAAAAACTGTAATATTTGTTTAATTTTCTTTCGTTGTGTTGAAAAGTCAAGATTATCTCAAGTGGAGTGAGTTACTTTATTCATTTCTCTTTCTAATGGTATAATTTTGAGTCATTTAAAAAAATAAACTTTTGGTCCTTTTTACAGTTTTTTAATGCCACTATCCTATTTTTTTCTTTTTCCGCGAACGTTCGGATTATGCCGGACTTCGCCGATATTGGCCGAGTCTTACTGTGTGATACGCCTGCCGGGTATCTTTATTGTGTTACGTAATGTTTCATTGACAAACGGACCCCCTGCTATGTTTATGATATACGTGTATCCACATGATTATAAACTGGAATTTATACCCGGGTTGTTTTCAGATCGGATACCGTTTGATCCTGAAAGTATCCCTAAGATGTTTTATTATGTATCCTATTTATCTGAAAGACCAGAATTTAATAC
This sequence comes from Tridacna crocea, assembly GCA_943736015.1. Classification (NCBI taxonomy): domain Eukaryota; kingdom Metazoa; phylum Mollusca; class Bivalvia; order Cardiida; family Cardiidae; genus Tridacna; species Tridacna crocea. Next base: position 52,816,761 of record OX031063.1, read on the forward strand.
TTATGAAATTATTTCCTTTTACAATGTTCAAGATTGATATATGAAATAAGAAAGTGTACGTTTGATGATTTTTTTCAACTTTTCAGCTTTTTAGAAATTAATGCTTTATATTTTTTTTTTCTGGCGACAGCTCACAAACTCATGTTTCCTTGTTTTTTTTTTTTTAATCGGTCTTTGATCTGTCGTATCATACAGAAGGCCTTTGAGAACATTGACGAAAAAGATTTTAAAGCTGGTTGCCAACATTTTCTCCTTTTCTTACTCTATATTTTAACTCAATAAAAGATAAGTTCCATTTTTTCCATGTTTTATTTGTCTTAAGAAAATTACTTCATTCTGAACTTCTGAACAAGTCTGAAATTTTGTCATTTGGCTAAGATTCAAATAACAAGCTTAACCTTTTACTGTATAAATACGGCATCTAACGACCCTGCTGTTGATTGTTTAGGATAAAATATGGAAACAGGCGCATTATCTTTTTACAACTTATTTCTACTTTTCAAACATTGTTGTCTACATCACTCAATCGGTTTCTCCTGCAAAGAGTATTTACTATTCAAAGAATGATAACACTAGATCAAAATTGACAACTTTTCTTTTACATAAATCAAACAGTTTCTCCCTTCTTTCAAATGTCCCCCTCCCTTTAACATCTTTAATACAACTGTATTTAATTGTTCATTGGAAGAATTAGCCTAAACAGTAAGGATCTTCCATCTTTAAAACGATACAACCTGCAAAAAGCATAACCGCTATGAGTGAATAAAAGAGAGAAAAAATGACGTAGACCATGCATGTACACGGAAATGGGAATAATACAAGCTACTTCTCCTTTACCAGTAACTTAAAAAGTTACCTACTGCATAATCATTATTTATTATTTCAAGATATAGTATTTAATCAACCTTGTATTAAGAATGATTTACATGTATCTTGGTTTGAAACCGGTTTTTAACACAGTTTGCTGGTGAATTCTACTGATGCTTAGTTGAAATGACACCATACATAACTTTTTTAGAGGAAAAAATATCTTTTTATCTTTATCATGCCTGTAAGCGGCACTAGAGTGTAGCATCGGATCAGTTCACAAGCGCCACACAGTACATGGAGTGTTCGGAACGAACCAATTTCTTTTATTTGTTCGATGAAAACTAACTTTGAATGAATGCTTATATGCCGAATCTGTAACTTTTCGTCTGTGTAAAACCATGTAAATTTACTCTGATGGTTCTGAGCGGCCGTTGTTCAAGTCATTTTATGTGCTATAACAGTTTTATTTCTCCGCCTTCCCAACCTTATTTCTTGTTAAAATCGTAGAAAGCAGAAATTGTAAAAATCAAAACCATCAAACCACACATGCACACAAAAGACAAAGTTTACCCAATCAAGATATAACCATTAGCTATTTACTAAACGACAAAATATATTATGATTTTTTTTTCAAGTTGAAAGCACTTGCAGACGAAAAGTGCGGCACATAATTAAACTTGCTTTTGAAAGGATAGAAAACATTGTGGGAAAACAGGAATCGTAGATAACATGTTATATACGATCTCTGGGGAAAATGAGAAATTGCCCACCACAAGTATTTTCTCCTTTCCGTGCTTGCTTTTTCAGGGTCCGATTGGTCTTTCTTTCTCAGGGTTCGGATTGGTAATGTAACTGCCACATAAAGCAAAAAAAAAACCGAATGACGAAATTTTGGACACCACCAAGTTAAAAACATTTGCAGACAACAAGTTAAATGCAACTCGAATGATAATATCTGTCTTTGAAAAGGTAGAACATTTTAGGAACAGGAGAACATTTTCTCCCTTTCCAGCAAAGTGTACTAAAGCCTTTTCTCTCAGGTCCGTTAGATTGCTGTAGTGTGAAACTGGTATTCTCAAAAAAGGCCGAATTTTCTGCTGAATTCAACTTGTTGATTTTGCCATGAATATCAAAGATTTTTTTAACCAAAATAATTTTCGCCTTATAGAATCAATCAGGTCCAAGATCAGACAGCTTGTTTTATGCAGCCTGTTATAAATCTACATTGTCAGCAAAAGTGCATTTGGACGGATAAGATTTCAGGATCAGACTACAAAAAGTGCATTTGCCGAGAGCAGTTTTAGGACCGATCAGTTTATGTCTCAGAGAATCAAAACTTAACCCTTAATCCGAGGATAAATGAATTACAAACCGACAAATAAAGCTGAAATATAACAATTTCAATGTTCTTTTCTCAAGAAAAATCTCGCTTTATCAGATGTTATTCCTATATGCTGTTGAGTCTAATAAGGGTGCGCATTATGTGCAGTCTGATACTGATATTCAAGAGCCACACTGTGCTGTACCAGACAAAGGGTTTAGGGTGAAGTCGAAAAAAAAAATCCTGCTAGGACAGATATACCTTCTTGGCAAGGATTGTGAATTTGAAGCAGGCCACTGTTACGTGATGTTACGTTTCTCTTATCTTTTATCGCTGCAGGCTATTTAATATCGATTCCTTGTATACACGATGTAAGTTCGCCGAACTCCGGAAACTCCCGGACCTTTACGTATGATATCGACTATTTTCATCGATTTGTTGATATGCGAGACTGCTGTCCGTGAAAGTTGGCTATGGACGTACATGTATATCATACTGCGTAGCCGACAAAAGCTGATATTGGACAAAAATCTTTGCTATTGGTCAGTTTTTTCTGTATGCCCAACTACAAGTATACATTTTATATAGCATGACTCTCATGTTTTAACTCTTTACCTAACAACAAAATTTTGGACTAGTCCAAATTGAAAGCATTTGCAGACGACAAAATAAATGTGAATCAAAAAATGATATTCGGTTTGAAAAGGATAGAAAACATTGTTGGAAAAGGAAAAAAAATGCTGGTTACCAGCATTTTTTTCCTTTTCCAACAATGTTTTAAAAAGCTTTCGGGATTGTCTGGTAAAGAATTACATGTATATTAGATTTAGGATGGTATTCAGAAGAGGCGTTTAATACGGATCACGGAAAATCATCGTAGACCTTCTTTTTTCAAAAATATATAATTATAGCCATTGAAACAAACGGTGTTGAAAATGGTTTTAAATAATAAAAGATTTGTGTGGTTTCAGAGTTGGATATATAGATGGGAACACGTGCTCCGACCCATGTCTCCATTTCGGTCCATCGTGAACAAACGTCGTCCCACCGTCACACCATCCGATAACACCGACAAACTCTCCTGTGAAAATTCTGAAACTACTACTACACCTACTGTTGATGCTGATGATGTTGGTACTGACACAGACATGAATATCAGTCGGAGCTCACTGACACCAAGTTTTACAAGTATTTGTGTTGCCGACCAGCCGACAAGACCTCAGTCCGCAACTCCCTCCACCATCCCGGATATAACCTTGACAACTCCTGATGACCTCACAGTAAGTCTGGCTGATAGCGTCAGTCTTGGACTACCAGAAGATACATACAGTGTTGAAAATGAATTAAATGATGAAGCTTTTCAAAAACGCAGGCAAAAACTGAAACGCAAACAGAAGGCAACAGAGGTCAACATTCACCTTGACCTTATTACAGGAAGGTCAGATAGTAATGGAACAATGTCAAGGTCGAGTACGAGTGAAGGCCGTTCTCTGGGAATCATTAAACTTTTGATCGTAAATGAGAAAACGGAAGAAGAGACTGAAACCTCAGAAATCGTTCCTGAACCGGTTCAAAGCCCAGACGGCGAGGCTATTTTTAGACTCAAAACGTCTGAAGACGTGGACGCAATATCTATGTCTGTAAGAAGCAACATTTCCGTGGACGAAGTGACGGTGGACGAATCGATCGCTAGTAGTTTCTATTCGGACGTATTTCTACCGGAGGACTGGCTATTTATGTACTCTGAACAGGAAATTATTGAAAAGTTGTGGGCTCAAGGCTCGAAAAGGATGTCAAAGAAGAGAAAACACGAAATCAAATGTTGGCTAAAGACTGAAGAACCCGAAAAGAAAAGGAAAAAAGGCAAAAATTGATCTTTAACGCTTTCCCAAACAATCCCTGAGAAAGAAGCCTTCTGAAAACATTGTGGGAAAAGGAGAAAATGCTGGTAACCATTTCATTGAAAATGTGAAAAAAATAATTGGAAAAGGAGAAAAAGACGGTAACCAGCATTTTTCCTTTTCCCACAATGTTTTCTTCCATTCACGAAATTTGGTCACATTAATTCAATTGTCTGCAAACGCTTCCAATTTTGACCAGTCTAAAATTATGTTGTTTGGTAAAGAGTTAAGGATTTACAAAATGATTCATTTTAGACCGGTTAATTTGCAGAGTACTCATTAACGGTAGCTTAGAAATAGAGTTTGTCATTGAAAAGGAGAAAAACATAGCTGGAAAAGGAGCAAAAAAGCTGGTTACTAATAATCTCTCCCTTTCACACCACGTCTTGAGAACCTGCTCTCTCAAGATCATTTAATCCTTTACCAGACAATCCCTGGTTTTTACGACCCTGAGATAGAAGTCTTTTGAAAACATTGTAGGAAAAGAAGAAAATGCTGGTAACCAGCATTTTCTCCTTTTCCCACAATGTTTTCTACCCTGCTGGAAACAAATTTCAATTTTTTAGTTATGTTGAATTTGTAGTCTGCAAGCGCTTTAAATTGGGACCAGTCTAAAATTTTGTCGTTTGGTCAAGGGTTAAACAAAGAAATCGTTTGGAGAATAGATTTATCCTTTTTTTCCGAAAGCTCTACCATGTTTATGAAATGACTCTCTCATAAAAGGTATCAAATGATGTTAATTGTCTTTGAAAGGTTTGTGGGAACAGGACAAAACGCTGGTTTTGCTTTTTAGCTCACCTGAGCACAAAGTGCTCATTGTGAGCTTTTGTGATCGCCCAATGTCCGTCATCCGTCGTGCGTCGTCCATCGAGCGTCGTCCGTCGTCCATCGTCCACAATTTCTTTGAACATCTTCTCCTTCTGGGTCAATCTTGATGAAATTCGGCAGGGATGTTCCTTTGGTAAAGCTCTACCAAAGTTGTTCAAGAGATTGAATTCCAAGAATAACTCTGGTTGCCATGGCAACCAAAAGGAAAAAAAAAAAGCAAAATCTTTGAAAATCTTCTTCTCTGAAACTAGAAGGCGTAGAGCTTTGATATTTGTTATGTAGCATTTCCTAGTGGACCTCTAATCAAGATTTTTCATATGATGCCCCTGGAATCAGAACTGGCCCCGCCCCGGGGGTCACAAGTTTGAAATATAGGAACAAAGAAGGAAAACTTTAAAAATCTTCTTCTCTGAAACTAGAAGGTGTACATTTCGATATTTTGGTATGTAGCATCTCCTAGTGGATCTCTACCAAGATTGTTCATATGAGGCCCCTTGGATCAAAACTTGCCCCGTCCCGGGGGTCACAAGTTTGAAACATAGCAACAAAAAAGGAAAACTTTAAAAATATTACTCTCTGAAACTAGAAGATGCAGAGCTTTGATATTTGGTATGTAGCATTTCCAAGTGGACCTCTATCAAGATTGTTTATATGATGCCTCTTGGGTCAAAACTGGCCCGGCCCCGGGGGTCACAAGTTTGAAACATAGGATCAAAGAAGGAAAACTTTAAAAATCCCCTTCTCTGAAACTAGATGGTGTACATCTTTGATATTTTTATATGTAGCATCTCCTAGTGGATCTCTACCAAGATTGTTCATATGATGCCCCTGGGGTCAAAACTGGCCCCGTCCCGGGGGTCACAAGTTTGAAAATAGGAACAATGAAGGAAAACTTTAAAATTGTTCTTCTCTGAAACTAGAAGATGCAGAGTTTTGATATTTGGTATGTAGCATCTCTTAGTGGATCTCTACCAAGAATGTTCATATGATGCCCCTGGGGCCAAAACTGGCCCAGCCCCGGGGGTCACAAGTTTGAAACATAGGAAAAAAGAAGGAAAACTTTGAAAATCTTCTTCTCTAAAAGTAGAAGATGTATGTACATACCCTGTCAGAATCATTTGGTCTTGAACCTCAATATTTGGTTTCTATCTTCATTGTAGACCCTTACTGCTTAGTACTCAGGTGAGCGATATAGGACCATCATGGTCTTCTTGTTCTTCTTTTCCCACGAAAGCTCTCCTACACAATGTATTTTTAAGTCTTTACCACACAATCCCGACTTTTAATGACCCTGAGAGAGAAGCCTTTTGAAAACATTGTGGAAAAAGGAGGAAATGCTGGTAACCAGCATTTTCTCCTTTTTTCCACAATGTCCTCTCTCCTTCACAAAACAAATTTCAAATTTTTAGTCGTTCTTATTTTGTCGACTGCAAATGCTTTCAATTTGGACCACTCTAAAATTTTGGCGTTTGGTAATGAGTGAAACTCCGGACAATGCGGTAAAGGGCTTTCTTTTCAGAAATTAATGCACATTCCGTGCAGCCTGATCTTAATCTACATTTTTTTTTCAAAATCAAAATGATTATTTTTCATGTATTCTAGATTCGTGGCAATGTGGTAAGGAAATGAAAGACGACGGCTGCTAATTTGCTTTTTTTTCTGTATCTTGCCTGCTGATATACTTGTTTTTCTACACCATCAGTTCTTCAAAAACTTTCAACGCTCGTATATTACACATTTTTCTAACTGACAGATTTTTGTGAAACTCTGCATATATATAGCTCATTATGTCTTTTGGAAATTGCAATTAAAAAGGATGTTGGTCACCGTGCTTGTTTTTGAGAACTTTGCCTATGATAAAAGGTACAGACAAAGTTCAGCTCACAGATATATTGGATTTAAAGCGCTTTGCTATAAAAGTTAGTTAAACAGGAAAATTACCGGAAAAATATACAAATATACATAATTTAAATGAAAATTCATATATGTTTTTGCACAAAAATATATAAAAGCCTGGACATGGTAAATGTACAAATAGGCATGTTATATATAGTCCATTGAGTTAAACAAGTGAGATAACTTGACCGATTTAAGGGTTAATCATAGATAAATACGTACTTTTTAACGGAAAGTTTTTCCTTAAATTTTCACACGTATAGTGTTTATAATTCTAAACAATAAGAAAAAGATTTTTAAAAAATGGCACCTATCCGTACTATCTTCGTCAGAAAACAAGATTAAGGGTGTTTGAAGAAGTTCTTTTTTTCAAAGAAAAGAAAAAAAAATAGTGTGAAAGCTCAGCAGACCCAGCGGGAAATAGAGAAATTGCTCAATAGAAGTGAGTTCTCCTTTTTAAAAATAAGTTTCAAAGTAGAAACAGCTGTGCTCCCACAGCTTTAAATTGAATTATTTCACGGTTAAAGTTCAGATATCCATTTTGTTTTTCTCTTCACCAATACTACCCAAAGAAAGTGGTTCTTATTTCAGTGCACCTTCACTATCACCATTATTTGCAAAAAATACATAGGGTGCACTTTTGAGTCCATGTCCATGGCAAAAATACATGCGCAGTGGGATGCGTGCGAACGTTTGTCATGTACGTCGTTAAGTTACCAGTAATTTCGTATATTTTGAATTCATATTTTGAATTATATATTGTATGAACGACTAAGTTTTTATAGTGTGAGTATGTTAAGTTCTTTCAACTGCATATACTTTGACCAAGTTAGGAACCTTTTACTTTTCTTTTTTCAAAGTTGATTGATTCCAACTGATATAGTGATGTTGTTTATTTTATTAAATAAAACATTCAATTATACGGTTTCTTTGTTTGTTTCATCACTATTGTCAACAGCTTTCTACATGTACCTCCTGCCTGAAGAGAGAGAGAGAGAGAGACAGAGAGACAGAGACAGAGACAGAGACACAGAGAGAGAGAGAGAGAGAGAGAGAGAGAGAGTCTAACGGCTGAACATAGTGTCGACAATGTTTATACGGGAAGCAAGTACTGGCTTTGGGTGGTGTCGCTGACGCGGTATCATCTGAACCAGTATTGAAAAACGGATTGAACACCAAACAAACTAAAAGTGAAAATACAGGGCAAAAAGTCTCTTGCATGAAACCTTAGGCTGCTAAGCGCGACTCGCTGACATTTTGCGGACAGTGTAGATCAAGATCAGACTGCACAGAACGTGCAGTCTGATCTTTGATCTACACTGTCCGATAAGGAGATATTATTTCCCGAAACATAACTTTGAAACAGCAATATTTGGGTAATTGATATCGAATTGAAAAATTAACTTTTTGTTACACAGCAGGATAAGGGTTAACCCTTGCCCAAACAGCAAACTTCTGGACTAGACCAAATTGAAAGCATCTGCAGATGACAATTCAACTTTTGCTGAAAAGATGATTTCTGTCAATGATAGGGTAGAAAACATTGTGGGAAAAAGAGAAAATGCTGGTTACCAGCATTTTCTCCTTTTCCCACAATGTTTATAAAAGGCTACTATTCCAGACCCGTAAAAACCAGTGATTGTTTGAGAAAGGGTTAAGGGCCATAAAGAACGGAGCCGAGAGTCATGAAAAGGGGGATAAGTGCATCTGCAAAAGGAACCGGCCAGGGTCTTTCACCAAAACAAACAAATACTCTGTTTATTTCATGCTTTTAACCCTTTCTGGGAGGAGCTTTATCAAAATTCAGTACAGTTCTTTTTACCTTATTCCCCGTGGCGTACCCCTCCCGCATAGCAACGTTACGTCAAGCGCGAAAAATGTAAGGTATATGACGTCATATTTCCCATCTGGTTGTTAGACACGCGCAATTTACCTAGGCAAAAAAGAACGTGAAAATCGGTATTTTCACTGGTGGTACCAATGTAAGATCTAAAAATATTTTCACTGCTATTTCTCGATATCCTACCGGAAAGCATGAAATAAAAAAACATCTTCTCATCGGTTGATTGATTGATTGATTGTACGGTGTTTAACGCCTTTTTTAATATCATTTCAGTTGTATCGCGGCGGCCAGTGCACCTATCCATGCATTCCTGGGCCCGTATTCACCAACCATTCTTGAGAATATTCCGTTAGTCTTATTCTCCAAGTTTTTTCTAAATTTGTAAGTAACACAACTTCTTATTTGCTTAGACCAAATGGTTTAGCCAATCAAAAGTTGTGTTACTTACAAATGTAGAAAATCCTGGACAGTAAGACAAAGAACGTTCTTACGAATGGTTGGTGAATACGGGCCTTGGAGTTTCTTTTACCAGTACTTCGCACAATTTTCTTCCCAAGCCACTGGCTGCTTTCCCACTTGATTGTCATCGAAAGTTCTCATCGGACAGTGTAGATCCAAGATCAGACTGCACGTTCTTTGCAGTCTGATCTTGATCTACATTGTCCGCAAAAGGTCAGTGAGTCGCGCATAGCAGCTTAAGGGCTAAGGGGTCAATATGACACAAAAAAGGTGAAACTGCTAACCTAGAGAGATACTATTTGCTGATGCAGTAAGCCTCCTATTCGTAGAGCGCGACTGATTCCAGTTCTAAAAATACCTCAATAAAGACAATAAGAGCTGTACCGTTTATTATATATAATTACACACTTCAGTTCTTATAAGGTTAATCGAACAAATCAATTAACCCTTATCCACTTAGATAACTTGAATAAAACTCTCAAACTGATAGTTAAAACCCAAATAATGTAATTCCAAAGTTCTACTTTGAAGAAAAAAATCTCTGTATTGGATAGTGTAGATCCAAGATCAGACTGCACGTTCTGTGCACGTTTGATCTTGAATCTACACTGTCCGCAAAAGGTCAGCGAGTCGCGCTACGTAGCCTATAGGTCAACCGTAGACCTCTGATCGAAAGGACGAAGGAATGAAATGAAATCCAAAATTTACTAATCGCATAATTGACTTTCTTTGTTTTACAAACGGGGCGAAAAATGCTGACAATGGTTCGCTCTGAAGGGAGTTCAAATCTAAAATCTTTTGTTTTTTAAATTGGAGTTTAAACGCTATTTTAATAGCTTAGGTCAAATCATGGCGGTCAGTGACATTCCCATATGTTTTCTGGCTTTCTCACTCCAGTACCAATATGACCCAAGTTGTCGACGGGCCTTAAAACACTATTCATTCATTACTGACTAAACTTTCTTTCCAAAACCAATGGGTACTTTTCTCACATACATCAGAGGTACATTGTATGAGACAAAAAATCACCGAAAAGATAATTCGCCGCAGGCGGGTATCAAAACTGCAACCTCCAGGACAATGTAGATCAAGATCAGACTGCAAAGAACGAGTCAGATACGCTTACCTTTGAGCTAACTGGCTCAAAACTATTGGCTAGACTCTGAATCATGCATCCATTGGTAATAACTTCTCTTGGTGATATACTTGAACCATACTCTGTGAAAAGTAGGCTAAATGCATCTGCAAAAACAGTATCGACCCAGCTTAGCCTGTGCAGATCGCGCAGGCTGAGCTGAACCGAGACATTTTGGTTTTCGTCAATTTTCTGCATGTAAAAGATCCCTTCAATCTCAAAATTCGGCCAGTTGTTATTCAAAACGGACTTTATGGATTTAAAGTTAGATGATGATTTGTTTTGTATCATGGATCTGACAGATGCATTGACCCTTTACCCCATGAGGCATTTCTATGGTATCTCTAATTGACTCAAGGATGAAGCCGTTTCTTATGTGTATATGACACCTTTTAATAGCATAGAAAACATTGTGACAACAGGTGAAATTGCTCGTCACGAGCAATTTCACCTTTTGCCACAATGTTTTCAAAAGGCTCCTACAAGCAATGCGTAGAAACGAGTATCTATGGAGTAAAGGGTTAAGTCCTTGTTTGGCAGAGAATGGCTCATTTATTGTGTCGCCAGTCCGAAAGAATTACCTCTCCTTGAGCACTCTTATGCATAAATGGTGAGAAATTATTTAAGTCTCGCGAGACAGCGCGATATAAAGGGGACCATTTCCGTTAGACTGGTTACCGCCCCTGATACTACTACGTGTTTAGGATACACGGTATACAACGGTGGCCAGTAATACACGGTATACAACGGTGGCCAGTTCACATTCCCATGAGCCACATTATCTCCCTTGCTAGAGAAAGATTACGTTGATTGACTGATTGTATGGTGTTTAACGCCGTTTTCAAAAGTATTTCAGTTATATCGCGGCGGCCAGTGCTCCTATCCATGCGTTCCTGGAGTTCCTTTTACCGTTACTTCCCAAAATTGTCTTTCCAAGCCGCTGGCTGCTTTCCCACATGATCATCGTCGAAACAATGGTCAGCGGTGGGAGAGGAATGATTCCTGTCGCAGTGACTATCATCAAATCATCTGAAAGAAATTGGCCTAGCCAGGGGTCGTAGCCAGGGATGGAACCCTGGACCTCGTGTTCCCAAGTCGTGCACGCTATACCGACTGAGCTAACGGGGGCTCGACAGAGATAGAGACTAAGGGTAATCAAATAACAGACTAAATGAAGTTATTATTATTATTATCATTATTGTCATTATTATTATTATTATTATTATTATTATTGTTATTATTAGACCTTTTTACCAGTATTCCTTCGTTTTTCTTTAATCTTTTCGGGATATTGTGATAAATATAATTTGGCTTATGATAATGTTTGAAGTCCCTTTGTGATTTGAAACAAAGTGTGCTTTCGATCATTACAGAAATGAGTATATATGTGGAGTGATAAAAAAGATCGTGGACTACCTCTTTATTTTGAAAACTACTACACGTAGAATTACAAGATTTTGCATAGATAAGTATCAATTATCTTTTAACTGGCTCAAGCTTTCAAATGTCGCCATATTCAGGTAGGTAACGTATGACGTCATCTTATGACATCATATACCGCATTATTAGCGGATTGAAATATCGGACGACGTTTTATTTGAGCTGGGAGTAATAATAAAGTTTTACATCAAACTCGAAAAGTGTTTATCGGAAATCAAAAGAGATTTAGAACCAGTTAAAGGGGACTCTGTGCTCAAGAAATCTAATATTTGTAGATTGATCGGACTGGTTTAGACAAGGATGCGATACTGTAAAAGATGACCCTGAATCTGGTCGTCCATCAACATCAGTCACAGACAAAACCATAACGGGTGTAGAGCACCATGTAAAACAAGATCGCCAAGATGCTGTCAGGAAAATAGCTTATACATTTGACCTTTCATATAGAAATGTCCACCGGATTTTGCTAGGGAATCTTGGAATGTAGCGTAATTGCACAATGCGTGTACCTCGGCATCTGACGCCCGAGAAAATTGCGGTTGGGATCGAAATCTGTAAAGAAATTTCTGAATACATTAGGGTAGAGGGGTCAAACTTTACCGTTCGTATAATAATATGGTATGAAAGATAGTACACCGTAACTAGACTGAATATAAACAACAAAGCAGTGTTTTGAAACATCCTACATCGCCTTCCGCTGGTAAAGCTAACCTTTCTAAGTCACTTGGCAAAGCTAACTACATCAAGTATCTCTGTTCTCCTGTTTTTCCTACAAATAATGTTTTATCTATACATAATACAGTCAATAGTGAGTTTTATGCTCACACTATTCTGATGAATTTCAAATACATGGTACGAAAAACTTAGCCAGAAGTCCTGCAGGGTGACGTCACTTTACATCAAAATAACGCCCTAGCTCACAGAGCCACACTTGTACTGGAAACTTTGCAAAACCTAAACATGGAAAAACTTAGCAATGCTCTGTATAATTTAGTCCTTACTCATTGTGTCCTCTGACTAATACCTATTTTGAAAGATTCTCTATGTGGCACGCACTACGAGAGCAGAGAGGAGCTAGCCCTCGCTAAAACCGGGTCCTTGATGGTAACGTCACGTGACGTCTTCCTGCACGTGCTTCGCTCATGGAAATCAAGAATGAATAAGTGCATAGAACTCAAAGGAGGTTATTTTCAAAAATAGTGAACACAAGTTGGTTTCTATAACAACATTCCGATACCGGCACTGGTCCACGTTCTTTCTGATCACCCCTCGTATACTGAATCAGTCTAACCAGATTCAGGTGAGATATTTATTATCTCTAGAAAATATCCGTGAAGTGAAAGAAAATCACGGATAAGAACAAAGTAATCCCTTGATTGGTACCAATACTTTGCTGCAAAGGAATCAAGGAAAATGACTGAAGAATGGAAACTACAGAGTACCCGTAACGTAGTCGAATCGTTAATTAATCTGAAACAGGAAACAGAAAATGAGATAATAAAAGCCCTAACTCATTACCAAACGATAATATTTTAGGCTTGTCCAAATCAAAAGCATTTGCAGACGACAAAGTAAGAGTGACTGAAAATTCGAAATTTCTTTTGTGAAGGTTGAAAAACATTGTTGGAAAAGGAGAAAATGCGAGTTACCAGCGTTTTCTCCTTTTCCTACAATGACGACCCTGAGGAAGAAGCCTTTAAAAAACATTGTGGGAAAAGGAGAAAATGCTGGTAACCAGCATTTTCTCCTTTTCCAACAATGTTTTCTACTCTTCACAAAACAAATTTCAAATTTTCAGTCACTTTTATTTTGTCGTCTGCAAATGCTTTCGATTTGGACACGTCTAAAATTTTGTCGTTTGGTAATGAGTTAACTCTTGAGTCTTGTGTCATACGACAAATATGATACAGACGCATCCTTGACGAAAGTGTTTTTGCACAAACATTGGAATTTGTCCTTAGAGAATTTTTATTCTTTCGTTCGAAGTCAAGTCATAACATTCAACTCTTAACCCAAACAACATATACTACAGTAGTCTAAATTGAAAGCAATAGCAGACAAAAATGTGTGCCGGACTAAATTTTTTTTTCGAGGGGAGTGGGGTGTAGAAAACATTGCCGGGGACATAGGAAAAAATTCTAGTAACCAGAAAAGCTGGTAACCAGTATTTTCTCTTTTTCCCACATTGTTTTCAAAAAAAAAAAAAAATGTATCACATTGGGGTTATTGAAGGTCGGTGAAGTATGTGGCTGCTTTTATTTCGATGCACATGTCTGAAATTTTGTCGTATTATAATAAAGAGTAACAGTGGTATATTGTTCTAAACAATCATTCATAATTTTGTAGGATTGTAATACTGACCAATTCAACCATAAAGAAACGCTCATTGAGTATATACATATATATAAACTTTTCAATAGTCTACACTGCGTTGGTGTCAAAAACCTCCCCCCCCCCCCAAAAAAAAAAAGGCCAAAGCTTAGCTTTTTAATAAACAAATGGACTCTACAAACCTTAAACGTAAGAGCATTTGAAAAAAAAATGTGACTGAAACAATGAGATTTGTCTTAAAAAGAGTAAAAAGTGTTGCACGGAAAGGATAAAATGCTGTTTTCCAGCTTTTTCTCCTTTTCCTGCAATTTTTTCAATACTTTTCCTTCGAACAATCGTTTAACCCCTTACCACACAATCCTTACTTTTAACGACCCTGAGAAAGAAGCCTCTAGAAAACATTGTGGGAAAAGGAGAAAATGCTGGTAACCAGCATTTTCTCCTTTTCCCACAATGTTTTCTATCCTTCCAAAATCGAATTATTATTTTTGATTTACATTTAATTTGTCGTCTGCAGATACTTTCAATTTGGACTCGTTCAAAATTTGGTGAAGAGTTAAACAAGGAATTTTTTGGTGAATCAATTATTGTTTATATGGACACTGCAAGTCGAGGTCAGTTTGTCCCGATCGTGCAACATAATCTAGGCTCTACAGTGCCTTGAACTTTATGAGATATTCTGAAAGCAAGCCTCGGATGCAAAATCTAGATCCTTTTCCAAACTGAAAATATAAGTAAATCTAAAGAGGCCCATATAGGGATCACTTTCACATGGAAGGAAAGAACAATGCACTTGTGTTTAACGCTTCCTTGCACAATCCCGAGGTTTATGTTATGTTTTAACGAATCTGAAGAAAAGACCCGGTGAAAAACATTGTAGGAAAAGGAGAAAATGCTGGTAACCTGAAGTTTTTCCTTGTCTCATGATATTTTCTAACCTTTCAAAGCAAAATCCTGTCATTAGAGTTATGTTTTAATTGTTGTTGACAAATCTCTTGAATCCAGAAAAGTCTAAACTTTGTCGTTTGGTAAAGAATTAACTCTTTACCGGCGAACAAAATTTGAATCTTGTCAAATATTTTCAAACATTAATAGACGAAAAATCATATCTTCGGTAAAATAGGGGAATATGTCCTTTGACAGGATAAGAAACATTGTAAGAAAACGAGAAAATGCTAGTGACCTGCATTTTTTTTTCCACAATGTTTTTAAAAACGTTTACTTTAACCCTTTACCCCATAAGGCATTTCTATGATATCTCTAATTGACCTTAAAAAAACTGCAAGGATGAAGTAGTTTCTTATGTGTATATGACACCTTTTGATAGCATAGAAACATTGTGACAAAAGGTGAAATTGCTCGTCATGAGCAGTTTCACCTTTTGGTACAATGTTTTCCAAAGGCTCCTACAAGCAATGCGTAGAAATGAGTATCCATGGAGTAAAGGGTTAAGACCGTAAGACACAGTTTCTCTTGGTCAAGGGTAAAAGAACAAAACGATCTGCCAAGGGTTTGTGAAAGGTGAGATTATTCGCTGTGTGAAATTTTAAATATTCTTTTTAAAAAATGGCGTGAATCTTGCAATGTAAGTACGATTTTATTCTTGTGTGTTTGGTTATTTGTGTTTATTTATCGTCGCTACCGGTTGTCCATCTGAGCGACGCCCCCCAGAAGATAGTTAGTTGTTAGTGCAAGGATACAGGTTGAAACTACTGAGAGCTTCGCCTGGTTCTTTAACGTGCTCGGTGTATAGCACCATCACACAGGACCTCGGTTTAATGTCTCATCCGAAAGACTATTAGTAATTTTAATTGATCAGCCGGGGATTCGAACCCACAACCTGTAGTGGCCCGAAATATTATGTTCACGAGTCCTACGCTCTACCTACTGAGCTATATCGGCTGGTATTCTTGCGTGTGTGTTTGTAATGCAAACTTTTAGAGTAGCTGCAATGTGATTAACTCATTACCAAATGACAAAATTTTAGGTTTGTCGAAATCGAAAGCATTTGCAGACGACGAAATAAAGGTGACTGGAAATTTGAAATTTGTTTTGTGAAGGGTAGAAAACATTGTGGGAAAAGGAGAAAGTGCTTTCAATTTTTGAATTACGTTTATTTTGTCGTCTGCAAATGCTTTTATTTCAATTTGGACAAGTCTTAAATTTTGTCGTTTGGTAAAGCATTAAAACTTTTGAATTCGTTGCTTTTTAACCCGTTACCACACAATCCCTACTTTTGAAGTCCCTGAGAAAGAAGCATTCAGAAAACATTGTGGGAAAAGGAGAAAATGCTGGTAACCAGCATTTTCTCCTTTTCCCACAATGTTTTCTACCCTTCACAAATTAAATTTCAAATTTTCATTGACTTTTGTCATGTCGTCTGCAAATGCTTTCAATATGGACAAGTATATAATATTGTCGTTTGGTAATGAGTTAACCAGTATTTACCTTTTAGCAAACGTCAAAATTTTAGATTAGTACAAATTGTAACGCATTTGCAGACGACAAATTGCATGCAGCTCAAATGATATAATTTCCTGGTTACCAGCATATTCTCCTTTTCCCACAATATTTTCTACCCTGCTGGAAACAAATTTCAATTTTTGAATTACGTTCGTTGCTTTTTAATTGGTATTAACCTTTTAGCAAACGTCAAAATTTCATATTAGTACAAATTGAAAGGCATTTGCAGCTCCTATGAAATGAGGTAATCTGTCTTCCATAGGTTAGAAAACATTGAGGAAACAGAAGAAAATGCTTCTTCTGTTTCCTCAGTGTTCTCTATTTTTTACATCTCTTTTAAATTCGGGATTGTGTGATAAAGGGTTAACCCATTACCACACAATCCCTACTTTTGACGCCCCTGAGAAAGAAGCCTTTTGAAAACACTGTGGGAAAAGGAAGAAATGCTGGGTTCAGCATTTTCTCCTTTTCCCACAGCGTTTTCTACCCTTCCCAGAACAAATTTCAATTTTTCAGTCGCCTTTATTTTGTCGTCTGCAAATGCTTTCAATTTGAACCAGTCTAATCCTCTCTTGGGGGAATGGGTTAAACACGACTTTTACCCGCTTGTCTGTTATACCAATACTTATGCCTAAACGACGCGTATATCCAGTGCCAATGTAATGCAGAGAAATGACCTTCCCCTACAAAATAACCCGGATCATTATTCTTTGTAGAGAAATGACCCCAGCAGTCCTCTCACTACGTAGAGGAATGACCCATGGGTCATTCCACTACGTAGTGAAATAACCCATGGGTCATTTTGTAGGGGAGGGTCATTCTCTGCATTACACCGGGGGGTTGGTATCGAATTGGCTATCTCTAGACTACAGATCAAATTTTTGAACGAAACAATGAAGAAAGTTGCCACTTATTTATCACTTCATTTATTCACTTTGTTGTTTATTTGTAGGTTTATTTAATTATGTATTATGTCGTTCATTTAAGAACGTGTAACGATGGGAACCACTAAAAGTAAGCCACTTCCACCTCCGCCGAAGAAACGGCGAAAGAAGCAGGCAAGAATATACGATTATTTTCCGGCGGCAACTCGACTGAGACCGAACTCGAGTCAGATGTACCGCAGTATTGAAATGTTGTCTTCTACCGGCAGGGTCTGTTTATCTACTTTACAATTTTCTCTGTCTTTCTCTGTCTGTCTATCTACCTTACTGTTTTCTCTGTCTATTCATTTCATACATCTAATCCTCTCTTGGGGGAACTTACATCAAAATCCAGTACTTGTTTTCGTTAATTTCCTGTGGCGCCTTTTATAATATTACGTAGCGTTCGAGAAATGTTGTGTTTAAATTACGTCATATTTCCACGTTGTTAAGTGACACGTGCATTCAAAATTCAAATTCAAATAGTTTTATTCAGCATATATAATAAGGCCACCGGCCCAAAATACAAAAAAATCTGAAATGGCATATATTTAGAGTGACTTTTAAATAGTAGATGATATTTTTGTGTATAGCACATACACAAACGTAGGCTTTTGCGGAAGACGTAGACTAAGACCAGATCGCATATATCGTGCACTCTGATCCCGAATCCATATCGTACGCTTGAACATGCAAATATATATTTTTTTTGGAAAAGGCATAGTTCAAGATCAGACTGCACGGAATGTACACAATTAAACGTAGGTTTCTGCGGAAGACGTAGACCAAGACCAGACCGCATATATCGTGCACTCTGATCTCGAAACCATATCGTAAGCTTGAACATACATATAAATGGGCTATTGTAGAAGGCATAGTTCAAGATCAGACTGCACGGAAGGTGCACTCCAATCCCGAATCCATATCGTTCTCTTGCACATACTTATGCATTGGCTTTTTGTTGAAGGAATAGACCAAGACCAGACCCCACAGAGAGTGCATTCTGATCTCGAATCCTCACCGTCTGCTTGCATATACATGTACATTTTTATACGTGGTCTTTTGTGGAAGGCATAGATCAAGATCAGACTGCACAGAACGTGCATTTCGATCTCGAATCCTTACCGTCCGCTAGTATATACATTTTCATACGTGGACTTTTGTGGAAGGCATAGATCAAGATCAAGTATTTTAACTAGGTAACCAGTGCGCAGGTACCACTGTTTCCGACTTTAATCTAAACCTTTACCAAGCAACCAAATTTAAGCCTTGTTCAAATTGAAAGCATTTGCAGACGACAATTTCAATGTGGCTCGAAAGGTGTATTCTTTTCATTGAAAGGGTGGAACACATTGTGGGAAAAGGAGACAATGCCGGTTTCCAGCATTTTCTCCTTTTCCCACAATTTTTTCAAAACTCTTCTTTCCCATGGGCGTTGAAAGGCGAGAGTGTTTTGTAAAGGGTTAAGAGTTGGAAAATAAAGACGGTATTTTTCACTGGTGGTTACCATGAATTATGCAAAAATATTACACTGTTCCATAAACTATACCGGACAAATTTCATGTACCGTATTCACTAACCATTCTTGAGTCCATTCATAGCCCAATTCTAGGTTTAGAAGAGTTATCACAACATTTTCCAAGGAATTAGCTACTAAATTGTATTTAGTCGTACTTTTGCAGAGACAGTTGAATATAGACGATATTTGCTCTTTTCGGTGCCACGAGTGAAAATATTACCGATGGTGTTCACGAGATGAAATAAATTACGATCTCTCACCGTTAAACACAAGTACTCCCATAGATGTATTCAAGCAAAGCTGTCATATGAACCAATGATTGTAAGTCTTATAACTTAGATCTTGGATCTACACTGTCCGCAAAAGGTCAGCGAGTCGAGCTTAGCAGCCAAAGGGTTTAAATACGCCTATTTTTATACGTTTCAGGCACCAGCAAGTGCACGATCTGAAAAATCTTTCGAAGACGAATACGAGGAAAAACGGAGCAGAGTGTTTGTTAAGGAGCCTATGCCGGTAACATTGTTTGGCCGTCTAGATATGAACCGTGGTCTGACAAAAGGGGGCATAATGCATCAACGTGATACATAAAACCAGCCCAAGGTCATCACATAATTATGGATCCATGAGCGTCACTGTTTTGCATAACCAACATAATCATCTTGTAGACTGGTCTTTTGAAAAACAGAAACTTGACCGGTGGCGAAAAGTTTCGACCCTGGTCAGCCTGCGCGGACTGCGCAGGCTGACCTGGGTCGCTACTTTTCGCAGATAAATTAAACCCCCTTTTAAAAGAACACGGCTAATACCGGTATTTATTGTAGCTGCTTGAAATGGGCCATGCTTTGAGCCAAAGAGCTATCTCTCTGGTACAGTTGTCAGGTATTGTATTTAAATCCGGACGAAGCTATGCATGAAGGAGTGGTCACCCGTAACAAGATACACTACAACAACAATGTTGGTGTAGATGACTTAAAATAAATCGATTCTGAATAAATAAATTGTATTTTGGTTTAAAAATAATAATCTGCAGTAAATATAGTAATGCTCTTTTGCTTTATTTCAGAAATGGCAGAGTAAATGGGAGATCGACCTGAGACCAGATCCGTCGAAACAGAATCAACCATTACGAAGTTGGCTCAGTATGCCGTTACCAAATCTGAAAGACCCGCCGCTCCATCCTGAAACTGTGACGTCAGACAACTTGGCTAATCGCAAGGACAGAATACGGAACGCACGTAGAAACAAACGGGCCATCTCCCCTTTTTCGGAAAATGACGAAAAGGAAAACGAGGTTTATGAAAGAACGAGTGTAAAATCAACGAGAGTTGATGGATTTCGAATGCTTCATAAAACTACGGAAAGGTCCGATAATTTTTGTATTCAAACAGCTAGGATGTGGAATCTCGGCGAGCGGAGAACCAGTAAATTTCTGAGTCAGGACGGGAACCTGAAAGACATACAAATGCAAGAGGTGGTTCCCGTCCTGAGACAACAAAAGCAATCTATAGCGTCAAAACGACTCATCAGTGTCATTCCTGCAAATTCTGAGTAGCTTAACCCTTTATCAAACAATCCTAGGAGGATGAAGCCTTCTGAAAACGTTGTGGGAAAAGGAGAAAATGCCGGTAACCAGCATTTTCTCATTTTCCCACAACGTTTTCTTTCCTTCCCAAAACAAATTTCAATTTTTCTGTTACATTTATTTTGAGGTCTGCAACTCCTTTCAATTTAGACCAGCATACTGCTGAAACACAAAAACCTTAATCGCGAAATCTATAAAATCGTATTGCACATTTTGCAATTGTTTTAAATCGACCATGTATATATGCATAATTCTTAATAACTTTTTTTCTTCTAGAGAAATCTTTGCTTGTACAAATTACTGTTCTGATACATCCATCAATCTTATTCAGAGGCAGAGTGTGTCCAGAGAAAGGAAAGACTAGTGGCAAATGAGGGTCAAAGCTTTAATCAGGTATAAAAACGTTTATGTGAAAACTGAATGTTGTTTATAATGATACACTGTTCAGTAGTATCATGGTTGTCCTATACCACATTCTACATGTTATTTATAATCACGTCTATCTGTCACGGTCATTAAACTACATAAAGCCATTAAGATTACAATCTTAAGTTATGCTTTCCTGTAGGTTATCGAGAAATATTGGTGAAATATTTTCGATATTTTATGGTTACGACCGATTTTTATATTATTTCCCTTCAATTGAAGACGGGGACAGTTGTCCCCATGCACTAGATACCTAGGTAAAATGCGCTATCCTCACAACCAGATGAAAATATGACATCATTTACTTTACATTTCTCGCGCTTGACGTAATATCGTAATGCGTTGCTATGCGGAGGGGTACGTCACGGGGAATAACCGAAAGAACTGTACTGGATGTTACTGAAGTCTCTCCGAAAATGGTTAAAACACGAAATAAATAGAATATTTTTTTTTTCAGGTGAAAGATCGAAATTTATTTCATCGATCGAACTACATCAGTATTATTTTTAGGAGTGGTGACGCAGCCACTCGTGAAAATATTACCGATGATGTTCACTCGATGATAGAAATTTCGATTTTTCACCGTGTCAACTGTCAAGGGATTTTTCTTATTTCGAAGAATATCAGAAGTAAGTCTGTCTTTTCACAGAAATGTGTACAAAAAAGCGTAAAATGACAAGGTAGCAAGCATGAATCTCAGATTTTAATGAAATAAAAACAAATCACTAGAATAGTATGATATGAGTTTTGCAAATCTATATATAACACAATGATTATAACTAACATAAAAATGACAGCATTTTACACGATATACTCGTACATAACATTCAAGAATGAATTAAATGAAATTACTAGAGGTTGGTAAGTTCAAAGGCCAGCGGTGTCATAAAATAATGCTCGTAATCTCTCATGCTTAACATCTCATATTTTAGGGGATAAATTAAGATCTGTCATTCAGTTTCAAGATATCGCAAATGGTAGCACACCTCTCAAGGGGTGTAACAACCTTATAAACACATCTAAGGATTTAGGATTGAGCGTAACAACCGGTCCATCTCTTTGAGGACAACAGAACATATAGCACACTTTGTTATGTGATTCCGCTACTGATTCATAATTTATTTAGATCATTTAAAAAGCATTCTCACCACGTATCGTATTTTTGTGAAATGTATTCATCC
This sequence comes from Tridacna crocea, assembly GCA_943736015.1. Taxonomy (NCBI): domain Eukaryota; kingdom Metazoa; phylum Mollusca; class Bivalvia; order Cardiida; family Cardiidae; genus Tridacna; species Tridacna crocea. The sequence continues at coordinate 52,838,819 of OX031063.1, forward strand.
GAGAACCTGCCCATTTTTCACCATTCCATCTGAAATTTCAGCTTCAGAGGTTAAACATGACTTATAACTGAATAATAATAATAACAATTACGGTACATTAGAAACCTAATTACCTCAAATATTAACTACAATATCATCCTTTCACACTATCTTTTAGAACTGCATGCTTATAGTCTACTGTTATTCACTTTCAAAAATATATTAATGAGGTTAGATAGTATATGAATCTTATTGTGAACCATTTACACTATTGAAAAAAGTTCAGGCGAAAATGATATCCACACCGTAAAATGATATCATACTAGTGATGATATAAATCCAGGGTATTTGCAGAAAACTTTGAATTTAATCATGGTAACTTGATACAATAAATTGCTAAATAATTAATTTAAAAGAAGGAGCGAAAAAGTGAAATAGATTAACTCCTTATTCGTTTTGTTTATGTTTTAAAACGAAACAAACGAGAAGAAAAAAAAAATAAATCTTAATCACAATGGAAATAAGGGATCATTTCCTTTTTTGTGGTATTTGTCGAAGATAATACTACTATGAGTTCAAGATTGAATTTTGATAACCATGTATCTTATTTTGTGCACAGCCGAAGGAAATAAATCCAGTTAAACTCATTTTTTCCCGGGCAAATAAGTTTTGCGGTAGCACTCAGATGTAATTTGAAATGGCATATTAAGATACATTGGGCGATGCCATCGAACGTTGGGATACTTATTTTTTATTGAAAATAGCTTCTATCGCTCACTGCCTTTTATTAGCGCAATGATACAAATTTGCCGGCTTTTTCGTTCCAAACCAATTCGTTCCATGGCTTGTTCGTCCTATGATTACGCGCTTCTCCATATGATTGCTCATGAATATTTATAGATCGAAGTAATTGATTGTAATGTTGGAAATTAAATGTAAAAGGCTAAAGATATTTCAAAATTATAGGTTTAAGGTACATGAGCACTCTGCCTTTAACCGAAAAGGTATTCATTTGCTAAGTGGGTTGAATCTTAAGCCAATATTTGAACAATATGTCACTTTTTCTTTCAAACTATTAATTCCACACAATGGGTTTCCTTGACAAATACCACTTCAACGTTCTCAACGCTTTGATTATGATATCCTTGGCACTGATGTCCCTGATATGGCTCTAAGCATTTCCACCATATTTGACCTTTTATTTGAATATGTTGTTTCTGTTGAAACCATATTATGCACATTCAGTACTAAATAAATAAATCGTGCAGAATCATTTGGCCTTCAACACGCAAAAAGGAGCATTCGGATATTTCCGTAAAGTGTCGTCTAGGATTAGCCTGCGCTGTCCGCGCAGGCTAATCCGAGACGACACTTTACGACTTCACCAGATTTTTTGCTATATAGACTTTCACAAAACAGAACATTACATTAAAACCGAAAGTGTCGTTTCGGATTAGTCTGCGCGGACTGTGTAGTCTGATCCGAGACGACACTTTACGCAAATGTCCGAATGCCCCTTTTCGCGTGTTACAGGCCATTTTATGATATACAAGTGAATCATCAAGCCAAATCAGAATGTTGAGGCGCATCTGTTCAAACTTTTATTGCTGGCAAAAAAAGTCAGTGTTTGCGAGTAGGCGCAATATGTTTATCGTGTTGTATTTATGTTATTCTCAACACATCTGTGCCTTCCCAGCTTTCAAAAACGCACAAGTACTTGTTTGTATATACACAATATTTTCTATATCTGTATGGCTATAACGTAACATCTTCGACTTTACCATTGTCTCGGGGTGACTGAACAGTTCCATTGGGTTTATTTTCTAGAGGTGTACCGATAGGAGATACTGTGCTCTCCTCTGGAATGTTCATGGTGGCTCGCGTCATTGTCCACGGTTGTGGATCCGTAATGTTAGCTTCTGACACTTCACTCATCCGTGTTTGAACCTCACTTAGACGTGTTGGTTCAGGAGTTTCGCCACCCACCTCACTGTATATTGGAATACTTGCCTGAGATTCTCTCTCTACTTCTTTACCATACATGGTCCTTCGTCCATCCGTAAACCCTGGAGTTGTGGCCTCGAGAGTCATCCCACCGTCATCATCATCTATCTCCTGTGCTGGCTCGGGTCCGAATCTGTACACAGCAATCTCACTGATTGTTGGATAGGGAGAAAACGGAGACACACGACCATCAAGTTTACGATCTGCTTTGGTATCTAGGGGTGGGGTTTTGGTTGCTAAGGCATCATCAGATGGCTTAATTTTCCCCTTTTTCTTGTTATGTACTTTGAAATAGTAAACAACAACCACAATTATCACGGCAACCACGATTAATATTAAAGCCAACACCACGGCCACAATGGCGCCCGCGGAGAAAGTTTCTGTAGAGTCCTCGTCACTAATCGCACAGGTTACTGAAAAAGTAAAAGATGTTTTGTTGCTTAAACCTCCTGCAGTAAACAATGCAGGGTCTGTATTCACCAACCATTCTTGAGAATATTCTTGGTTTTATTCTCCAAGGATTTCTAAATTTGGAATGGTTTAGCCAATCAGAAGTTGTGTTACTTTCACATTGACAAAATTCTGGAGAATAAGACAAAGAACGTTCTTCAGAATGGTTAGTGAATACGGACCTAGGTGTTGAAATACATCCGAGTTTAAATCATGCTTAAAAAGAATGATTAATATCATGAAGATAATTATCATATTGTCATTGTACTGTCGGTCAAGATGTTAGTAGCAAGAAGGGAAAATACCAAGCAAGAGATAAACAGAAGAAATCCTGAGCGACATGGCAACTATTTGCCTATTTTTACACTTAATTTTTATTTCGGCGACTAGGTCTTACACGGACTTTACAATAAAATATGGTCACCTCAATAATTTCCATAATTTTACAAGGCGTATTTTTGATATACGTATATGCATTTTAAAACCAGCTTTGTTTACTTTTAGCAGCAGTTGGGCCTTAACTCTTTACACAACAAGAAAATATTACGTCTGCTCAATTGGAGAGCATTTGCAGGCAACAAAACAAGCAAGACTCAAAAACTGAAATCTATTCTTGATATATCTGCATCAACATCTTTTTGAAGCCACTGACTATTTTTTTTCACATGACGAAAATGATCAAATACAAGCAAATCAATTACAAACGCTTAGGGGAAACAAATTTTTGCTTACCCTTCTTTAAAACTTGATTAGGATGTTTATCAAGTATAAATGGAGTTTTGTTCCGGTCAGGTTCACTTCAAGAATTTTAAGTTTTTCTCCTATAACTTTACAAAACTATTTTTTTAAAAAAAAAAGTCAAATGTGACCTATTTCGTCGTTATTTCACCAAACTAAAATCATTCATGTGGCTTCACGATAGACCATAATACCTATGGCTTCCATTTCCAATTTTTATCATATATTTCGTGTTTGTAGGTTAAACATTAAAGTTTGACACATTACCCATCCTTATCTACTGGTGTCATTGAAAAAATAATTTGACATACATATTGTATTCCCCAACACTTTTGAATTCCCAAAAAAACCCCAAATCTTTGAAGTGTCCTGCCTCAGCAACTCAGAATGATAGATGGAATTTAGAATAATAACAATATTAACCCTTTACCTAACAATCCCTGGTTTTTACGACCCTGAGATAGAAGCCTTTTATAAACATTGAGGGAAAAGGAGAAAATGCTGGGTACCTACATTTTCTCCTTTTCTCACAATGTTTTCTATCCTGCTGAAATTTCAATTTTTGAGTAACGTTATTTTGTCGTCTGCAAGTGCTTTAAATCTGGACCAATCTCAAATTTTGTCGTTTGGTAAAAAGCGTTACGAAGTGTTGGTGAATACGACCCTTGATAATCCAATGTGTGGTTTAAACCGTTACCACACAAAGCCGATTTTTTACGACCCTGGAAATGAAGCCTTAAGAAAACGTTGTTGGAAAAGGAGAAAATGCTGGTAACCAGCATTTTCTCCTTTTCCCATAATTTATTTTGCCCTATCAAAGACAATGTGCACCATTTGAACTACACTGATATTGTCGTCTGCAAATGCTTTCAATTTAGACAAGGCTAAAATTTTGTTGTCTGGTAGAGGGTTGAAATATTCAGTACTCAAGAGAAAGGTATACGGAAACGATGGTACATATGCTTACCGCTTGCCGCCCGCCCGGGTGGCTCAATGGTGAGCGTGTCGGACTCATGACCTGGTGGTTGTAAGTTCGATACCCGGTTGTGGCGAACTTTCTTTCTCGCGTATTTTCGCCTCTCACCTCTGCTGAAGCATGTGAGAAAAGTAGTCGGTAGCTTTGGAGAGAAAGTAGTGTTAGTACCGGTATGAGAAAGCCAGGAAACACATGTGCGTCACCGACCGCCATGATATGACCTTAGCTGTTAAAGTGGCGTTAAACCCCAATACAACCAACCAACTTACCGCTTGCCGTTAATGTAACTGCTATCCCAGGGGAGTTAATCGACGTGTAGTTTTGATCAACCATACACGCTTTGGGATACATGGTGACAAACGTCTGGTTGTAGACATAGGCGTACGTCTGAAAGATATATTTGTGACTTTTAAATCTTTGAATAGAGAAATGTCCCTACTTTCAAATACATTCGCCCTTTTTTCCGAAGGGTAATACCTCCTCTTCAACTTAACGTAGTTGACCCGTAATAGAAAACAGCTATTTCTGGTATAATATTACAAAATTTGCTAAGATTAAAAATGAGTATTATTCTAGTACTTTCACCGAGCCACTTTTTCCTTTTTGTCTTTCCAAGACTTATTATTTATAAATCTAAAAGCACTATATTCTCATTACAAAGGACTATGATAATTACCTCCCCTTTCTGGAAACTTACAAAAGTATCAACAAATAATTCCAAGATGCACATCAAGGAATTTCTGGACGGTTAAAAATGTGCAAAAGTATTATATCTGTATAAATCTGTCTTTATTTACTGTCAAGAAATATTAACCCATGCTGCACTAGAAGTATTACGGGTCCACTGCCTTAAGCATCCTCGGATACCCCGGGGTCTCCCTATTTGCTACGCTACATCGACCCTGGGACAATTGACTAATAAAACTTTGAATCAGCCGCCAAAAATCGATACGAAACGTCATAGCGTACAGTCCACTCGCCCATAACAAAATGATGATGGAACCAATGAAAAGCCAGCATTCGGCCAGCGGTAAAGCGAGGGAAATTCAATTAATTATCCCAGGGGTCGATGTACCGTAGCAAATAGGGAGACCCCGGGGTATCCGAGGATGTACCTTAAGGAAATTCGGCGATTACTTAGTTTCCGTTCCTTTCCGAAACTATACCCAGATTTTGGGTGATACAGAAACACGTGTTGAAACATTATGACCATGGGTTGAATCAGGGTATTCAGGGATTCTTACCGTAACTTGAAACTCTACTGTCGACAGCGGAAAAAGGTTTTAAGTTGACTGATTTAGTATTCGAAGCGGAAGTTGCGCTTGACAGGAGCAAAAGAACGTGAAAATCGGTATTTTCAATGGTGGTACCAGTGTAAGATCGAAAAATATTTTCACTGCTATTTCTCGATATCCTACCGGAAAGCATGAAATAAATTCGACGTATTTTTATTCAAACAAGAATTTAACTTCAATGTAAGTAACTAGTGTAGATCAAAGATCAGACTGCACGTTCTGTGCATTCTGATCTTGATTTGCACTGTCCGCAAAAGGTCAGTAAAACGCGATCATCATCCTAAAGGATATACAAATGCGATTACCCAACACACATATCTGTAGTATGTGGACTCGTCAGTTGTGCTGTCCTGATTATACACTAGCTGGTATCCGTACGTGCTGTAATGTTCCGAATATACACAGCTGAACACGCCGCCGGCTGGAAAAAAAGAGCATTCATTTTGTGGTAACTTACCCCTTCTAAAATTTCTTAAGAACTGTTGATTATATTTTCGAATTTAAATAAAGTTACGACGGGAGGTCAATAAGTTCGTAGAACTCGGTATTTTTCTATACAATTCAAAATTTCGTCTTTCATTTTTTGGCAGTATAAACCTTTGTCAGTTGAATTATAACAGCCATTTAGTCAGCTCTTACATTTTTTGCTCTTACTTTTTGTTAGAAAACCTATACCCATCGGCAAAAATGGAAAGTCAGAGGCCACTCTGTAGCAGACCAGAGCTCATTATCGTCCGGAAATCTCGCTCCAAGCAAGTAGGATATCAAATTTCAGAACCGACAATAATCACTTGGGGCCAGGTCTTGACTGTATGGTGGGTGATTTAACTGGTCGAGCTTGCACTCACGAATAGCCACTTGTGCAACTCTGGACTTGTGCTCTGAACTCAATATTCTGACTTTTCATTTTTGTCTATGGGTATAGGTTTTCCAACAAAAAGTACGAGCAAAACTGTAAAGTGTTGACTGAATGGCTTTTATCATTCAACTGGCAAAGGTTTATACTGCACAAGATTAAAAAAAATATTTGAATTGTAAAGAAAAATACCGAGTTCTACGAACTTATCGACCTCCCCTCGTATTCTACGATTCAAAAGATTAGTTAATCGAAGGGTTCCATTCGTCCAAACTAACTTGCTGTGTCCCGAAAGCTCAGTGGTAACTTGTGGAGTTAAATTTTACCCCATTGTACACACCCATCATTATCTCCCGCTAGATGGCATTCTACAAATACTCATCTATCTAATTTGGGCATCTTGGGTACAGAACCGAACCATTTTTCTACGCGACAACCGTTATTTTGAATTTCAAACTAAAATAAAAGTTCAATCAATAAAATTCTACCTGGTGCGATTCATTCAGCTGTGATCACCAGTCTAGAGAAATCTGTGGCTAAAACATGCCTGGTTTTTCCTCAAATGTATTGATAAATTTAATTTTCTCCATTGCTACTATATAGCGTGTAATACTACAGTATCCCCGATATCGGGGAGAATGATGCGCCATATAAAGCAGGTCGAATTTTCGAATATGACATGCACAGACAACAACACACCCATAGAATTTGATGTATCAGGGGAGGTAACTACTCTAATTCAGAGCTGGTAATACAAGGGATTCTGGGTTCGAATTCCGGTTGAGAGAGAGAGAGAGAGAGAGAGAGAGAGAGAGAGAGGACCTCCTTCCGAGTATTGTTTAAAATCATTCACTTCTCTCCATCGGTGAACAATTTCGGTAATGTTCGTGTGAGACACCCTCCAGTCGAAGTGCGAAAGAAAAATAAAAAGCCTCACACACAAGGACAATCGGAGAGGTCGCCAAGACACAACTACAGTTAAAACGGTTTAAGAGTCTCAAAAACATAGAAAAAATGACGAACTCAATGAAAATAAGTTTTTAAGTAGAGACCTTATATCATTTTTCAAATGCCATTACTTTGACCACTACCGGAAGCATCCCTGGCGATGTTACAAGATGTACCCGCTATAACCGACAGCAGTTTGTGACGTTTGTTTCAAGATTCACATTACCTGAGAAAGAGGTTATATTGGGACATGCTGTATAATTGAAGGTTGGCTCCGTGTTGACTGTACACACGTCAAGGCTGGTATCATTACATGTATTGCCTGTAAATGAGTAACTGTACTGTCCCAACACGCCATTACTGCACGTCAGCGCCGTCTGGTTAATGTAACCTAAACAAAGGGATGCAATCAAATGTAGAAACATGTATTACGAGGAAAAGGCTTGAACAATGGTAACCCATTCAACAGCATATTTAACTCTAAATCCTAAAGGAGCTGATCGCGAATTAAAGACCTCATGTCTTGACAGAATGTGCAGTCAAATCGTGATTCTACACTGTCCGAAAGGACATATTTTCCAAAGAAAATACCATGAAATAGTAAAAATTGGGTTCTTACCACCGGCTTAAAAGTTCAGTTTCACTTATTTTAGTATTTTAGGGTCAATACAGGCGTTGTTCGTACAATTTCCGGCGCAGCTAAATTTTTCCTCGAATATTAGTGCACTGTGACATGATATAGAGTTTATTTCATCAGCTTGTGGTTAATATGGGGAAGTATTTGCCGAAAAAGGGAAAGGTATGCGAAAATAACGAATGCCATAAGGCAGAAGTTATTTTCGCGGACCTTTCTCTTTTGAGAAAATAAATATGTTAACGTTTCAAAGAGCGATGTAGAGCATGGCTCATATGAATATATCATCATCGATGTATGGATGAATAAACGGAAAGAATATTCAGTCTTACCATCTTTGACAAGAACATATCTTACCATCTTTGACAAGAACTCGAATATTTGAAATACTTTGAAAGTTTCCCGCACACGTTTCAGTCTCAGTAAATGAGTAGGTGTCCAGCTGAAACATAACTCTGTTCACGTCTGTGTTAGCGAGCACTCCTGTGTGAAAATAGAACCATGTTTACTTTAACAATTTACCAAGCAATCCCTGGTTTTACGACCCTGAAATAGAAGCCTTTTGAAAACATTGTGGGAAACGGAGAATCCCTGGTTTCACGACCCTGAAATAGAAGCCTTTTGAAAACATTGTGGGAAAAGGAGAATCCCTGGTTTCACGACCCTGAAATAGAAGCCTTTTGAAAACATTGTGGGAAAAGGAGAATCCCTGGTTTCACGACCCTGAAATAGAAGCCTTTTGAAAACATTGTGGGAAAAGGAGAATCCCTGGTTTCACGACCCTGAAATAGAAGCCTTTTGAAAACATTGTGGGAAAAGGAGAATCCCTGGTTTCACGACCCTGAAATAGAAGCCTTTTGAAAACATTGTAGGAAAAGGAGAAAATGCTGGTAACCAGCATTTTCTCCTTTACCCACAATGTTTTCTATACCCAGGTGGAACTTGACAAAGGTCAATTTTTGAGTTATGTTTATTCTGTCGTCTGCAAGTGCTTTCAGTTTAGATCAGTCCAAAAAGTTGTTGTTTGGTAAAGAGTCAAATAAGGGAATGAAACTTTTAAGCCGATAGTATTAACTTTTTACCAAAAGACAAATTTTTACACTTATCCAAACTGAAAGCATTTGCAGACGACAAAATAGATGTGGCTAAGGAATTGATTTTTTTTAGGAAAGGTAGAAAACACTGTGGGAATAGACTTTTTTCTCAGGGTTGTTAAAAGTTGGGATTTTGTGGTAAAGGGTCGGAATTCAAAGGTATCTATTGGTGGGATATGTATCGGGCAGTGTAAGTTTAAAATATTTTTCACATCGATATGGAAAAAAAATCTTAAAACTTATAGTATAATCTCTCTCGATTCTGCTTCCTGTGGAACTTCACTCGCGCCGAATCTATGCGCCGATGGAAAATACCAAAGATGACACCTCCTCCCGGGTATCGAACTCAGGACCCTACGGTTACAAAGTCGAAGCTCTACCCCACAACCAATGACACTACAGTGTAACAGACAATGTAGATATGCATACGTTTATTAACCCTAGACAAGTAAAATGAAACCTTTAACCCATTACCACACGATCCCTAATTTTGACGACACTGAGAAAGAGGTCTTTAGAAAACATTGTGGGAAAAGGAGAAAATGCTGGTAACCAGCATTTTCTCCTTTTCCCACCATGTTTTCCACCCTTCACAAAACAAATTTAAATTTTCAGTCACTTTTATTTTGTCGTCTACAAATGCTTTCGATTTGGACAAACCTAAAATGTCGTTGTTTTGTTATGAGTTAAGGCAATACTTAAGAATCTAAGTTTTTGTGTTTCATAGCTATTATAGGTTGGACAACCTATACTCTCCACAACAGGTCATTAATAAGCCGAGGGGATAATAGGCGATTACGATACCTTCTCGAAGTTTTAAAGACCTCGAGAAAAGGACTTTTGAAAACATTCTTTGGGGAACAACAACAACAACAACAACACAACAACAACAACAACAACAAACACAACAAAAACAACATTAACAACAACGACAAAAACAACAACAAGCACAACAACAAAAACAACAAACACAATAACAAAACCAACAACAAACACAACAAAAACAACAACAAAAACAACAACAAAAACAACAAACACAACAACAAAACCAACAACAAACACAACAACAACCACAACAACAAAAACAACAACAAACACAACAACAACAACAACCACCACAACAACAAAAAAAAAACAACAAACACAACTACAACAACAACAACAACAACAACAACAACCACAACTACAACAACAAACACAACAACAACAACAACAAACAAAACAATTAGTGGTCATTAGCATTTTTTGTGGTATTTGTCGAAGACAATACCACAATGAGTTCAAGATTGAATTTTGATAACCATGTATCTTATTTTGTACCGTGAATCTAATACGCCATCGCGTTTAGATACACAGCAGTAGAAAGAGATTGAGTTCAAGTAGTTCCCGCTTAAATTTTGCCGGAATATCCCGGATGTTTGTAGCTTGAAAATGCTTCAAACGCTTTGGAATATCATTACTACGTTCTCTGTCCTAACCACATACAAACAGACAAAGCAATGATTATATGCTCTTTTATCGCAAAAAAAGCCAGACGGGCTGAAAAACGTAATTTCAAGTGTAATAACTCAGCCCTTTTAAAAACAAGAGGGCCATGATGGCCCTGAAATCGCTCACCTGAGTTTATTGACCAAACATGCACCATCTAGTTTCCCAGTGACCTAGTTTTTTATCAGACATTACCCATCATCAAACACTTTTGAGATATCAATAAGACAAACATTCTGGCCAAGTTTCATGAGTATTGGACTGGAAATGTGGCCTCTACAGTGTACAAAAGGTTTTTCTAAGATTTCATCAAGTGACCTAGTTTTGGACCCGACAATTACCCATTATCAAACTCTTTTGAGACATCACCAAAACAAACATTCTGACCAAGTCTGAAGAATATCAGGCAGAAAATGTAGCCTCTAGAGTGTACACAAGGTTTTTCTAATATTTGACCCATTGACCTAGTTTTTGACTCCACATGACCCATTTTCAATCTCATTCAAGGTATCACCAGGACAAATATTATGAACAAGTTTTAGGAGTATCAGACTGAAAATGTGTCCTCCAGAGCATACAAAAGGTGTTTATAACATTTGACCTATTGACCCAGTTTTTGACCCAACATGACCCATTTTCAAACTCATCCAAGATATTATAAAGGCAAACATTCTGACTAATTTTCAAGAGTGTTGGACTGAAAATGTGGCATCCAGAGCATATACAAGGTTTTTCTAAGATTTGACCTGGTGACCTAGTTTTTAACCCCCAATGACCCATTTTCAAACCTGTCTGAGATATCATCAAGACAAACATTCTGACCAATTTACAAGAGTTTCGGACTGAAAATGTGGCCTTTAGAGCCTACAAAAGGTTTTTCTAACATTTGACCTAGTGACCTAGTTTTTGACCCCACATGACCCATTTTCAATCTTGTCCGAGATATCATCCAGGCAAACATCCTGACCAACTTTCATGAGTATCCATCTGGAAATGTGGCCTCTAGAGCGTACAAAAGGTTTTTCTAACATTTGACCTGGTGACCTAGTTTTTGACCCCACATGACCCATTTTCGAACTCGTCCGAGATATCATCGAGACAAACATCCTGACCAACTTTCATGAGTATCCGACTCAAAATGTGGCCTCTAGAGCGTACACAAGGTTTTTCTAAGATTTGACCTAGTGACCTAGTTTTTGACCCCACATGACCCATTTTCGAACTCGTCCGAGATTTCATCGAGACAAACATCCTGACCAATTTTCATGAGTATCCGACTAAAACTGTGGCCTCTAGAGCGTACACAAGGTAAAAAGTTGACGACGGACGACGCACGACGCACGACGGACGACGGACGACGGACGCCGGACACAGCACGATCACAATAGCTCACCATGAGCACTTCGTGCTCAGGTGAGCTAAAAAGTCGGTCGTCAATGACACTGATAAATTAATCAACCTCCGAAAGGTTCCGGGCTTTAGCGCAAGAATATAAAACTTGGCATAAAGTAGTTCAATTTAAATACATGAATATTGCCATTTTCTTCATAATTTGCATCTATCTAGGACGACATTTCAATTTAAATCTTGATTTGCAGATCTTCTATATGATACATATTTCTACATATGCCAGCGTATCCATTTCGTCATAGCATACCCAAACTCTTTAGAGTCTATACCGAATCTATACCGAGACAGCGTACCCAAACTTTTTAGAGTTTTAGTTCAACCATTTTGTGCAAAACCGAAGGAAATAAACCAAGTTAAACTCATTTTTTCTCAGGCAAATGACTTTTACGGTGTCACTCAAATATGTAATTTGAAATGGCATATTAAAATACATTGGGCGAGGCTATCGATCGTTGAGATACGTATTTTTGACTGAAACTATCTACTCGCGAAATGATACAAATTTGCCAACTGACCTTGGGCTTTTTCGTTCCAAAACCAATTCGTTCCATGGCTTGTTGGTCCTATGATTGCACGCTACTCCATTTGATTGCTCATGAATATTTATAGATCGAGGTAATAGACCATTTGCCAAATACCGTTACTGACGCGTCACCACGAGTTACTTCCCTTTCCAACCGACAATTTTTCCCAATCCTGTATATACCCGAATAGTGAAAGTGTCATATTTTTTAAATGGATTACACACTAAACGCGATAAATAAACAACCTAAAGCGGCCGTGCCGTTAGCTTCATCAATTATCTTTTTCGAAGACACACAAAAAAGAACTGTTGTTTCATCAAGTTTTCGGTAGACTTCAGAGAGTAAAGCGGTATCATTTATAAGCGCTGTCTCCTGCCGCGCGTGTTGATAGAGCTTTTTGTATGCAGACTGCATTAACCCTTTGGCTACCAAGTGCGACTCAATAACCTTTTGCAGACAATATAAATTCAGATCACACCAGGAAGAACGTGCAGTCTGATCCTAGATCTACACTATCCGATACGGAGATATTTTTCCTCGAGATATTCCTTTGAAATAACTTTTCAGGTTTTACTATCGGCTTTAAAAGTGGCATTCAATATATTTAGTAAGATAAGGTTTAACTTAAATTAAACAAATACCCCCCTCCATTCCTAAAGAAATTAGTGCAAATATACCGTTTAAAGTGGGACCTGTTAACCCAGGTTACATAATGCATTTAAAAAAAAAAGAGGTTCAGGCAGAAAAATGCATCTTTTGGCACCAGTAATTAGAACAGACTTACCCTCCGTCACAGCTTTTAACAATTCCAAACCTTTACAAGTGATCAACGTAGGACTAAACGGAATAAACACTTATTTATGACACGTGTGTGTTAACTAGTCGGTGCCTAAAAAGAACAGAACAGTTTTTCAAATAGATCATCCACTTTGACGGTGAAACACCGAGATCAAACGTACACCCAGCTAACCCTTGACTAGCTTTTCAATGAAAATAAGTATAGCACGTATTCGCTTCCTGAAAATGAATCTGTAACATCTTTTCTTCTAGAGGGAATGGAAGGTTTGAAATTTGAATTAAACTTTGTTATTACGATAGTCAAATTATAAGGTAGTTAAAACAGGAACATGGCAAACATCCAACTATACAGATTTTTAAAAATGATATTTCAAAGTTGAGATTTTTGCTATAAATTCAAAATGTTTGATGTCCCAGTTTTTTCTTAGTAGACTGTCTCTGTCTTTTAGCAGATACTGGAACGATTTTTGGGAAAAATTATCACATTGATAGTTTAAATAAATCAAACCACAGATTCCTGGACTTCGAGCCTGTACGTTACAAACTTAGCTACAGAATTACGCAAACATTGCCTAATCAGACATAAAATTAGGAAAGGTCTATTGCAGGTATATTGATGTTATCCCCCCCCCCCCACACCCCATTTTTTGTAACACTGAATCTTTCACCAACTCTTTACGAAACAAAAATTTGAGACTTGCCCAAATTGGAAGTTTTTGCAGATAACAATTTGAATGTGGGTTAAAAATGAAATTTTCTTTAGGAAGGATAGCAAGGGAAAAGGAGAAAAGGTTGGTTACTAGAATTTTAACCCTTTTCAACGACATTTTAAAAAACTGTATTTCTAAGGGTCGTAAAAAACTTGGGTTATGTGGCATAGGGTTTTTAATAGTTACTGCGAATGTTTTCACCCGACGACAACACTTTGGACTCGTCCAGATACTTAGCATATGGAGACGATTGAATAAACGTGGGTCAAATGGTTGTACTTGTCTTTTAAAAAGTAAAAAAAGAAAAACTGTTGTTGAAATAGGAGAAAATGCATATTGCAAGCCCGTCCTTTTTTCCTCAAATACTTTCGCTCACACTTTAAAAATTCGTTTTTTTCACAAATGTTTATGAACTACATATTGATTACTTTCAGTTTTCGGTTTTTTGAAAGTGTGTGTGTGTGATACTCATTTTTACGCATTACCTGTAGAAGCCTTTGGAAAACATTGTGACAGAAGGTGAAATTGCTCGTCACGAGCAATTTCACCTTTTGTCACAATGTTTTCTTTGCTATCAAAAGGTGTCATATACACATAAAAAACGGCTTCATCCTTGCTGTTATTTAGGGTCAATTAGAGATACCATAGAAATGCCTTATGGGGTAAAGGGTTAAGGTTGAGAAAGTGAGACAAATAACAGACAGTAGGACAAATCAGCACGTCTGCCCCCTTTTTACACGGGTCGCTCGAAATACTTTGGTAAAAGAACAGAACAGAACATTACTTTATTAACCCAAGTATAACATGTATACAATAAGGGTATATAACATAAGAATATGAATAAGGCAGATATAGAGAACAACCGGTAAGTGGCCATATATAGGGAGAATATGTTAATATGCATGTGAATTCGAGCGGGCCATGACATATCAGACTACAACAAGGTTGATTACCTGTTTAGTGTCTTCAGGGGCAGGAACAGTCCATTTAGTGATTTTAAATTACTATTATCAAACATCCATGTTGCACTTTCAGGCATGTACCTATTGACGAATAACTTATGTTATCGATCATGAACAAAAGAAACGTGGCTTCAGATCAAAATTCAGACATTCCATAACTTGTTTTAAGCTTCATTTTAAGTAAAAAAAAATATGTATCTAATGAAGTTTTACCAAAAAAAAAAATGGGTGAAGGGTTAAATCGGTGTTCCTTTGATCTCGGTATCGCACTGCACGCAGCAGAATGGGTGACCTTTAGAACAGCTGTAATGTACTTGATTCTTACAGATTAGCACACACGTGTCACATTAAATTGACTATTCTTATCTTTTGTTTCATATTAATTTACTCCTTTGGTTATCATTAATGGTCAGGATTATGAATTTTATACAGGTTTCAGAGGCTAAGAACGGACTTAGTGTCTACATGCTTTTTATTTAAATACGAGTTTATAAAATGCATATTTTGTCTGTTTGTGATTTTCTTTTTCAAAGGCAATATCATGAAATATGTTTGAATTGTGTTAGAATTGATTTCCATAGATTTCTTGCTATGTCATTTTCTTTTCAGTTATGAATTTGTCCAAATATAAAGGATTTGCGAACGGGACATACGGCATTTGTTGCTGAAATAATGCTTTGATTGTCCGGTGTCACGTGATACTGCTGGTGCGCCACTTACGATAAAATGGAAATATCGCTTACCGTCTATTGATTGTAATGTTGGAAAGTGAATGTAAAAGGCTAGAGATATTTCATAATTACAGTTTTCAGGAACAAACTTAATTTTTTTCGATATATTAACAGGATTTTTCTCTCTATTCGTCATGCATCCTACTGTCAAGGGGCGTTACTCCTGCTTCTTCCTCATGATCAAAAGGAGACCACTTATACAAAAATAAACCAAACTTTGTCACGAATACTCTCCCTTCAACCGAAAAGGTATTCATTTGCTTGGTGGGTTGACTTTTAAGCCAATATCTGAACAATATGTCTCTGTTTCTTTCAAACTATTAATTCCACACATGGATTTCCTTGACAAATACCACTTCAGCGTTTTCAACGCTTTGATTTTTACTTTACGACAATGTTTTCCATCACTGGACAGGAAAGATCAGTATTTGAACAGCGTTATATTCTACGTCTGCAAAGCCTTTGAATTTGTGCAAGTCGAAAATATACTCCTGAAGTTATTAGGACTTTTAAGAACCTAAGATAGAATGTTGTTGAAAACATTGTAAGAAAGAGAGAAAATGCTGGTAACAAGAATTCTCTCCTTTTCCTGATTCACATTAACTTTGTCGTCTGCAGATGCTTTGAAGTTGGACAAGTCTAAAATTTTTACTGTCCAGTAAAAAGTTTAACTTTTACCAAACAATCCCTGGTTTTTACGACCCAGTGGAAGGATCCTTCTGAAAACATTGTAGGAAAAGGAGAAAATGCTGGTAACCAGCATTTTCTCCTTTTCCCACAAGGTTTTCTACTCTTCTGAAATAAAGTTTCCATTTTTGAGTCATATTTATTTTGTCGTCTGTAAATGCTTTCAATTTGGACCAGTCTAGAATTTTGTTGTTTGGTAATGGCTTAATAGGACTTTAAACAACCTAAGATAGAATATTGTTGAAAAGATTGCAGGAAAGAGAGAAAATTCAGGTAACCAGAAGTTTCTCTTTCTCCTTCCCCTGATTCACATTACTTTGTCGTCTGCAGATGCTTTGAAGTTGGACAAGTCTAAAATTTTTACCGTCTAGTAAAAAGTTTAACTTTTACCAAACAATCCCTGGTTTTTACGACCCAGTGGAAGGATCCTTCTGAAAACATTGTAGGAAAAGGAGAAAATGCTGGTAACCAGCATTTTCTCCTTTTCCCACAAGGTTTTCTACTCTTCTGAAATAAAGTTTCCATTTTTGAGTCACATTTATTTTGTCGTCTGTAAATGTTTTCAATTTGGACCAGTCTGAAATTTTGTCGCTTGGTAAAGAGTTAAAGAAGCCTGGATTATGAGACAGAATGATACATTGACCAATAGAAACCTATTTTACCTGACAATGGGTAGTAATAGTACATATTGGAGGTCACAGCCGTCAGGTAGAAACATATCGCAACCTTGAAATCTGAATTTAAGTACTGAAACTTCTCAGATCTGAAATGACAAACAGATGAGCCATGAGCCCTGGAAAGGGGTTGTTTAAGCCATTACCAAACGACAAAATTTTAGATTTACCGGTATCCAAATTGAAAGCTGTTGCAGACGACATATTAAACTCAAAAACTAAAATTTGTCTTGGGAAGGCCAGAAAACGTTGTAGGAAAAGGAGAAAATGCTGGTTACCAGCATTTTCTCCTTTTCCTACAATGTTTTCAGAAGGCTTCTTTTTCTGGGTCGTTAAAACCAGGGATTGTTTGGTAAAGGGTTAGGGCATCTGCAAAGAGTATGGACCTTAATCAGCTTTAAGAATTATCTGCATGGAAAATTTTTGCTTTTTGTATTTTTTCTACTTTTCAAAGGACCGGAAGTGTATCACCAATCTTTGGTAGTTATATAGAATGGATTTTAAAGTTTAAACATATTTTATTGCCATACATATGTACATGTCAACAAAAGCAATACATAAACACAATTTCTAGTACATGGAATGACAAATGTACATTGGCAAAGGGGTCTGGCCACAAGTTCTCACAACTTAGATTCGGCCATTCCCCTCCTCCAATTACATGTTTAGGAAACAACAGTCATATGGCAGCTGAAAAAAATTCAAACTTTTCAGTAGTTAGGGATAATAAAGAGAAACAGATAATGAAAAATCTGAAAATCAAAGACTAATGTAGTAGACAACATCAGAGTGATAAAGATTAAAGATATATTGTCAGCCGGGATTTGAGATTGGAGAATTCTGATCAAATAGCGACTCATATAGGATGGGCTCAAGGAACGTATTATAAACGGTCAATCAAACCTTCCTGAGTTTTTCATAAATTCTTGGACAGAATAAACTATTTCAATATTATCATTAAGGCTTAAATTATTATTAATGGATTTTACGGATCAAAGATATTGTGATGACTTTCTGGGCATCATACTTCACAGAAATACATTAATCCCTCTTTAGCCAGGGCATGGTTTAAAAAGATAAATAAAAAGAGTAATGAATAAAAAGATCAATAAATCTACAGCCTCCGATGTAATGTATATACAGTAGCTGTTCTTTTCACACTGCAGCAAAGCATATTTACAATCCAGTATAGGTCAATACTTTCAAATATGTGTCATTGAAAGATACAGCAGGCGAGAATGTTGACGGTGCACCAGCTGGGTGTAACGCAGAGAAATGACCCTCCCTATAAAATGGCCCATCGATCATTTTACTACGTAGAGGGATGACCCTATTCATTATTCTACGGAGAGAAATGACCACAGACGGTCTACGTAGTGAAATGATCCATGGGTGATTTTGTTGGGGGGGGGGGAGTAATTTCTCTGCATTGTACACCGGCATAGCTCAGCTGGTAGACCGTAAGACTCATGAATACTAGTATCATATTTCGAGTCACTTGCGGGAGCAGGTTTGGTTCCACGGATAGCCATCTCAAATTACTAAAAGTCTCCCGGGTGAGACATTAAACTGGAATCCTGTGTCATGGTGCTATACACCGAGCACGTAAAAGAATCAGGGCCCGTATTCACCAAGAATTCTTAAGAACATTCTTTGTCTTATTCTCCAGAATTTTCTAAATTTGTAAGTTACACAACTTCTGACTGGCTAAACCATTCGGTTTAGCCAATCAGAAGTTGAGTTACTTACAAATTTAAGAAAACCTTCGAGCATGAGACTAAAAATATTCTCTAGAATGGTTGGTGAATACAGGTCCAGATGTACATTAAGATTGGTTTTGTCCTGTATCTTGAATAATTACCCGTAAAGTAACTTATACCATTCCTACAGCGTTTTCAAGGATGGCAAGCAGTGGCAACGATAGATAAACCGAAAATAAATGATTCAATTCGTCACTGTAACACCTCCACCACCAACTCACACACGCAACACCCGTCTTCCTTGCCAAAGCTAAAACAGGCTGATAATTCTGTTCTCATTTCTTCATACTATGATATAAATAAATGAATAAATAAATAATAAATATCACTTATAAATAAATAAATAGATTAATTAATTAAGAGATAAATAAATACTTATATGACTGTTGAACCGATTTATCGAATCGTCACAGACCAGCACACGGAAACTTGAAATTCTACTTACACACTGTAGTATCTGTTACCGACAGAATTCACACACTGGAAGGTCAACTGTCCAAAATCCACGATATTTGAGGTAGTGAAGTGGGAAGAGTTAAACGTGACACTGCCCATATCGCTAGAGTGCCACGTTCCGGACTGTAGGACTGTCGGAAAATCGGTACAAGCACCATCTGACGGAGTAAAAAAAGAAATAGACAAATATCAAACAGCCATAATTGGAGTGCAACACGCGAAAAGGGTCATTCGGACATTTGCGTAAAGTGTCGTCTCTGATCAGCGTGTGCACTCCGCACAGGCTAATCCAAAACGACACTTTCCGATTTTATATGATTTTCTGTTTTACGCAAGTCTACTGTAACACAAAATCTAATGTAGTCGTAAAGTGCCGTCTCGGATTAGCCTGCGCGGACTGCGCAGGCTAACCCGGGACGACACTTTACGCAAATGTCTGAATGCACCTTTTCGCGTGTTGCACTATATTATAATATCATGAATATTTCTCGTTGTATAGGCAAAGCCTCGACCTCTCACAAAGGTTCCGCGCACAAAGCCCTCGGTAAGCGGGATAAACTTGAGCACTAGCCACATCACGATCGGAGATCTTTGACTATTTTCAACAAACATTCTGTAAAACAAAGTCTTGATCTAAAAAATTTCTAAATTTGAAAGTGACACAGCTTCTTATTGTCTAAACCAAACGGTTTAGCCAATCGGAAGTTGTGTTACTATTCAAATCAAGGATTCGACAAAGAAATGTTCTGATGATTATTGACCCTGGATCAGGTCTGCAGGAAGCACCGAGAGTGATTTGTTTAAGTTGTCAAAACTTTGTTTTTGGCCATCGATATACTAGTAACATAGCAAGGTTTAGATTAAATTGTCATCGACAGCTAATTTGTGAATGTTCAGAAGACGCTTGACTGCTTCAAGTAGCTTTCAATGCGTATATTTTATTCTTCCAGAACAGTCAAACCTACGACAAATTCGCTTTATAAGTCGACCGTGGCTGCTGTACGTTTTGCAAGTTCATTAAGCATTGTCGATGCTTGCTTGGTTAAAGAAATCTTCTTGAAGTGGTGAGCATTTATCTACATGCATTATTGTCTTGCGTGAAACAATTCGAAAACTTTTCGAGATGGGTTACCCGTTTGCCATGTTTTTCACTGACAAGTAGTTAGTTAACGTCTTTGGTTTATGCGTGTATGTATTAAAAATGTTTTCAGAAATAAATAACTCTATTTACTCTTATGCATAGCAGAGAGAAACGCTTCATATTTTCTTGCTCTTGTCTTTCAAGTATTTAACTCATTACCAAACGACAATATTTTAGACTGGTCCAAATTGAAAGCATTTGCAGACGACAACATAAAAGTAACTGAAAATTTGAAATTTGTTTTGTGAAGGGTAGAAAACACTGTGAGAAAAGGAGAAAATGCTGGTTACCAGCATTTTCTCCTTTTCCCACAATGTTTTCCAAAGGCTTCTTTCTCAGGGGCGTCAAAAGTAGGGATTGTGTGGTAATGGGTTAAAGAACGTCTTCATTCATCACCACACAAAATGATACAGACACTTTTAAACTGGACCTTTTTACATACGACAATATTAAACCGAAGTCCCAAATAATTCAAATTTGTCCATAAAAGAGAAAGAATTAATGTGGGAAAAGGAGAAAAAGCGTGATAACAGAATTCTTTCCTTTTCTCACAATGTATTTAAAGGCTTTTCCTCCCAGGGTCATTATAACTCGGGATTGTTCGGTAATGGTTTTCATAGCCACTGCGGGAGTGGTATTTAATCATTTCAGATTTATCGACGGCTGAAGAGAACAGCAGGGTCAGTATTCACCAACCATTCTTCAGAGCAGTCTTAGTCTTATTCTTCAGAATTTTGTCAGTGTGAAAGTAACAGAACTTCTGATTGGCTAAACCATTCGGTTTAGCCATTCAGAATTTCTATTACTTTCACAGTTAGAAAATCTTGAAGAACAAGACGAAGAATGTTCTTAAGAATGGTTGGTGAATACGGACCCTATAGATTCCCAAAAATTGGAAAAATTCCTTATCTCCGAGGCTGGGCTACAATGGATGATGTTATGGATCATTATCAATTACATGAAAAACGATGGTGAGTGGACTGTCTCGCGATATAACGATTACATATTCTGGCGATAACAACGTAAGCCTATATGCCTTCATTTCAGCTTCAGAGGAAATAATGCGAGCAGTATGTCTAGAGAGAAATAAGATGTTAACTCTACTTACCACTGCGATTAAATGAAATGAGTAAAAATGCCAATTTAATAAAGATAAATCTGTAGTCCATGATTACTATATGTCCCTTTGAAAGGGGACAGCCCCTTAACGTTTGGAAATTATCAACATCTCATTTTTACTGCGCTATAATCAGTCATTAGCGTCCATGTTGGATTTCAGATTCCATGACGACTAATCCAAGTGAACCGGAAATAGAATGATATTATCCAAGTCGCTTAGGTCATTTAGATTTCAGAAATTCTACGAAATAAAACCAGAAAAGATTGTTATAGGTTATTAATATGTTTTAATCATTTTGTTAGAAAAATGATTTTGAACATTTGTCAGCAGATAAACAATTAGTTCTTTGTTTATGTTATTTGTGCAGTTGCGTCTGGGTTGGTTCATTTTAAATGCTATAATCCCGGCTTAATCACAGATATCATTAACCGATTTACTTCATGTTGTCAAAATTAGACTGTCTTCACTACTGTTAAAATTATAATAATAACAATGAAAATAAAACAAAAAAACTTTTTATTATGATCATCATTTTATCTTTAATCATTTTTTTTGTCTTATAATAACGCAAGTTTCACTGTTTCTTATGCCTCTACAACATTTCTATGCACTGTAATCTAGAGAGCAGAACAAGGGTAGAGTTGAACCATACCTGATAATCGAAGGGAAAATAATCTGAACAGTGCAGATTTAATAGCGATATTTAATTTTTAGTAATCCTAAGTTTAGTTACCTCCGTGTATTTCTTTATCATATGAGTTTAAAGACATAACCTCTAACTTCCAGCGACATTTGATTCATTCGTTTGCTTAATATCTGCCATTTAAAACCCATTACCAAACTACAAAATTTTAGGCTTGTCCAAATTGAAAGCATTTGCAGACGACAAAATAAAAGTGACTGAAAATTTAAAATTTGTTTTGTGAAGGGTAGAAACATTGTGGGAAAAGGAGAAAATGCTGGTTACCAGCATTTTCTCCTTTTCCCACAATGTTTTCTAAAGGCATCTTTCTCAGTGGCGTCAAAAGTAGGGATTGTGTGGTAATGGGTTAAGCTGTTAAAAATCTTATATTTATGCTCTGACAAAGAAGGTGCTGAATGCATTTAAAAAAAGTATCAACCTTTTTCAGCCTGCGAAATCCAGATAGGCTGACATGGGTTGAAACCTTTTTTCTTGCGGGTCAATTTTTTTTAACCGTAAAGGACCAATTTACCCCATGATTCACTAGGTTGTCAAACAAATAGAGGATATTTGTTTTTTTTCGGTGAAAGATCGAAATTTATTTCATCGAGTGGACACCATCAGTAATATTTTCACGAGTGGCGAAGCCACGAGTGAAAATATTACCGATGGTGTTCAAGAGATGAAATAAATTTCGATCTTTCACCGAAAAAAAAAAAAACCAACAAATATTCTATTTATTTCATGCTTTTAACCGTTTCTGGGAGGAGTTTTATCAAAATCCACTACAGTTCTTTTCCGTTATTCCCTGTTGCGTACCCCTCCCGCATAGCAACGCATTGCAATATTACGTCATGCGCGAGAAATCTAAGGTAAATGACGTCATTTTTCCCATCTGGTTGTCAGGCAAGCGCAATTTACCTAGGCGACAAGAACGTGAAAATCGGTATTTTCACTGGTGATACCAGTGTAAGATCGAAAAATATTTTCACTGCTATTTCTCGAAATCCTACCGGAAAGCATGAAATAAAAAGGGATAATTACATGATTACCTGCATTTGCCAGGGCACGGCTCATACAATTTTTTAAATGTGACCTTCACCTATAGCCTATGGCTGTTTTTGTTCAGAATATTCTATATATTCCTGTACCTGAGAGAAAATAAAGTATATTGTATTGTATTGTATTGTATTGTATTGTATTGTATAACGTATTGTCCAGTGAGTCTTTAACCCTTTACCCCATAAGGCATTTCTAAGGTATCTCTAATGGACACAAAAAATTACAACAAGGATGAAGCCGTTTCTTATGCGTATATTACACCTTTTGATATATAGCATACAAAACATTGCGACAAAAGGTGAAATTGCTCGTCACGAGCAATTTCACCTTTTGCCACAATGTTTTGCAAAGGCTCCTACAAGCAATGAGTAGAAATGAGTATCTATGGAGTAAAAGGTTAAAACCATACGTGTACACCTTTAGAGTCGGATCTACATTGATGTTGCTGCAAGTCGTAATTCTGAACCCTCCAAGCACAGTCCTTGTCATGTGGTAGAATGCGAACTTTGGTATTTCGCTTACCTTAAGTATATGCATAATATGAACTTAGTACTTTGAATTCTGATAGTTTAATGGTAACGACCAGTAATCCAGTTTGAATGCCGACCGACTAGAACCTGAAATAATGGCCAATGATTTATGACAATCATTGGGATATGATTCGTTCTATTTTCGCAGCTTAACTTATACGCCGCCAGAAAGAAGCCAGGCATCTTTGAAAAAGCGTTGAACAGAAAAAGGATGAAGGATGTGCGTGGGAGCTCTAACCTCTCTGATTGAACTGAGATAATGAGAAAAAATGTTATCAAAACGAGCAAAGGTAAGCAAAATAAGAAAAATAGCTGAGTAACTTGGAAATTTGTTTCGTTTACTATTATTTCTGTTTTGAATTATGGGCATCATTTTATTCTAAAGGAGAACAAAGGGAAAAAAAAACCAAGTTTTGTTACATTATGTTATCCGGGGGATGGTTTTTACCGACCAATATTATCGAGATCCTTAATCTAATTCTCCAGATTTTTGTACATTATAAAGTAACGTAATTTCTGATTGGCTAAACCAGTTACTTTAGCCAATCAAAAATTGCGTTACTTTTATAATCTAGAATGATACTAACAACGCAGTTAAGAACGCGTCGTGAATACGGTCCTTGTGTGTACAGTGTGGAAAGATCACAGGCTCATTCTTTGTCCAGTGACGTGATTAGGGTGGTCCTCGTATTAAATGGTTCTCTGAAAAGAAACATGAAAGTCATTTAATAATCCTATAATCCTATATAGTTACTTCAAACTGACCCCGGGGTCATATCATATCGTGTGGAATCACCAAGGATTTTGTATATACACCTCGATGAAATTTGGGTTTTCCTATACGAATAAATTCTTCAATTCATTTTAGTTAAAATTGTTTGAGTTTTGTGAAAAGCTGATGTTAAAATAAAGATGTGTTATCATAAACAACATTAAATTATCTCGGGAGAAGAACGGAACCAAGGCTACGTCACAGGGCACTTGTCACCATAGCTGCAACAACTCGCTGAAAATATGGCGGACCTGTCAATGAAATAAACAATGGAGAAAAGTGTCGTCTGGGTAAAAGATGGCACCTATTTCTTTAACAACTTTTTCAACAATTTGTGTTTTAATCACATTTTGCCAAGGTAAGACATTCTTATGCTTGTTTAGAAGTTTTTTTTTTCTGTTAGTAAAAACTCTTTCATTTTCCCCTTATGTCAGTATAGAGCTTGTAATAGAATTTTCACGACTTTTTGTAATACATACATGATCCTACGAGAATTGCTCACGATTTGATCATTCAGGCAAACATCGCGGAAAACAATCAGTACCGAGGCATAGCGTACCCGTGGTACAGTCAGACAAATACAGGTCTTATTTACCAGGGCTTTGCTGGTTCGAGTCATTTTCTTTCCAAGGATTGACGAAAGTTATCACAACACGATTAATTATTTTCTCCTTCCTATTGTTTGTTTCGACCTTGTTTATATGAGAAAGCAGCCTGTGATTTTATAAGTATATTCTGAATAATATTAGTCAAAGAAACCCATGGGAAGAATGGATAGTCGCATTTGCAGCCGAGACATACATCAAAGAACGTTGAAAACGACTTAAACTCTTTACAAAACGATAACATTTTAGACTGGTCCAAATTGAAATCACTTGCAGACGACAAAATAAACGTGACTCAAGAATTAAAGATTGTTTGTCGGCAGGGCAGAAAACATTGTGGGAAATGGAGAAAATGCTGGTCACCAGCATTTTCTCCGTTTCCCACAATGTTTTCAAAAGGCTTCTATCTCAAGGTCGTAAAAATCAGCCTGGAATTGTTTGGTAAATGGTCAAAACGTTAAATCTTTCCAACCAACCAACCAACCAACCGAAAATTCCAATGTATATTTTTGTTTGGAGATTGTTTTTTTACGAAATTTTCCATATAAATATTCTTTAAACCCTTTAGTTTTAATATTAGATTGTGAAACAAGTTTCTACATCATTCACCATCGATATTTGCCTTCTGGAAACATTATCCAGTGCTTATCTCATGTTGTGGGTGTTTCCGAACCTTGACCCCTGTATTCGAATCCGGAACTTGCGATGAGAAAGCCTTTTATTTAACGTTACAGTTTTCTTTGCCTTTTACCACACATTCCCTGGTATATATGAACCTGACCTGAATGGCTTAAAAGAAAACACACACACAAAAAACGTCGTGAGCGAAGGAGAGACTGTAAGCAACCAGCATTTTTCCTATGGCCACACTATTTTCAACCCTTAAAAAAACTACATCGATTCTATTTTTGTTGGCCTATTGATTTTGATAGTTTGAATTTTTGTTGAGAGAGAGAGAGAGAGAGAGAGAGAAAGAAACAGACAGACACAGAGAGAGACAGAGACAGAGACAGAGAGAGACAGAGAGAGGGACACAGAAAGAGACAGAGAGTGAAAGAGAGAGGGGAGACAGAGACCGACACAATGAGAGATACAAAGAAACATAGAAAAAGGTTCAAAAGTCTTCTCCTGCGAGTTTCTTAACAAATTCAGCTGTTCCTTCACCATTTACAGGATGTACAATACCGTCCAATATTCGAGGGGCTTGGATCAGCAGTGAGAAGGACGATCTGGTGTTCGCTGCTGACTCTTTTTCCGGATATCAAGTACATATTTTCACGACCGACAATTTTACCTGTATCGACAATTCTGGGGACAACTACCTTTTTAAGTAAGTAGAGTTGACGATTGAAATCAAGGCATGCCCCGTGAACAGGGATTTTAATGCTTCTGTAAAACGTTTCGTTTCATGTCAGCCTGCACAATCCGCGCAGGCTGACCTCGGTTGAAACTTTTTGCTGTTTGTCGATTTTCTGTATGTCAAAGGACCATTTAACCTCATTTTTCTGATGGTTGGTGGACAAAATGAGGTTTATGGACCTACAATTCTAGAACATGACTCAAACGCAGAGCTAGACAAATTATATGTAAAAAAATATATCGTTGATTAACCCTTTCCCAAACAACAAAATTTTAGACTGGTCCAAATTGAAAGCACTTGCAGACGACAAAATAAACGTAACTCAATAATTGAAACTTGTTTCCAGTAAGGCAGAAAACATCTTGAGAACAGGAGACAATGCTGGTTACCAGCATTGTCTCCTTTTCCTACAATGTTTTCGAAAGGCTTCTATCTATGGGTTGTAAAAAACCAGGGATTGTTTGGTGAAGGGTTAACAGCTTATGATGCCATTTCAGCAAGGCATGAATTTCCAAAAGATATAAATAAACAAGTAGATGACTCAACGTTAAAACCCTTTTTTACGTATAAAAAAATCTCTTTGTTGAAATAGTTTTAACATACTTGGTTTAGCCAATAAGAAGTTGTGTTACTTTCAGATTTAGAAAACTCTGGCGAATAAGATTAACCCTTCCAATGTCCTCTTGTTTAGTCAAGCCACTACTTTAACCTTTTGGCTGCCAAGCGCGACTGACTTACCTTTTGCGGACAGTGTAGATCAAGATCAGACTGCACAGAACGTGCAGTCTGATCTTTGATCTACACTGTCCGATTTGGAGATACTATTCCCTGAAACATAACATTGAAGCGGAAATATTTAGGTTATTGATATCGAATTGAAAATTTACTTTAAGTTATATAACTGGAGAAGTGTTAAGATATCTCAGAGCTTCCGTAGATATAGAGGATATTTGTTTTTTCGGTGAAAGATCGAAATTTATTTCATCGAGTGAACACCATCGGTAATATTTTCACGAGTGGTGCAGCCACGAGTGAAAATGCTATATACTGATGGTGTTCACGAGATGAAATATATTTCGATCTTTCACCGAAAAAAAAAACCCCAAACATTCTATTTATTTCATGCTTTTAACCCTTTCTGGGAGGAGCTTTATCAAAATCCAGTAAAGTTCTTTTCCGTTATTCCCCGTGGCGTACCCCTCCCGCATAGCTACGCATTACATTATTACGTCAAGCGCGAGAAATCTAAGGTATATGACGTCATATTTCCCATCTGGTTGTGAGGCACGCGCAATTTACCTAAGCAACAAGAACGTGAAAATCAGTATTTTCACTGGTGGTACCAGTGTAAGATCGAAAAATATTTTCACTGCTATTTTTTCGATATCCTACCGGAAAGCATGAAATAATTTGTGATTACGGAGACAGACTTTAGTTCTCCAGGAAGATTCATCTTCACCGTTGCAAAAATGACTGAAGTGTTGCGAGGCTTGACATTTGTTTTTTTTTCTGTACATCTTTATTATTGCAGGTCGACAACATTTGTTTTTATTCTGTAAATCTTTATTATTGCAGGTCGACAACATTTGTTTTTATTCTGTAAATCTTTATTATTGCAGGTCGACAACATTTGTTTTTATTCTGTAAATCTTTATTATTGCAGGTCGACAACATTTGTTTTTATTCAGTAAATCTTTATTATTGCAGGTCGGCAACATTTGTTTTTATTCTGTAAATCTTTATTATTGCAGGTCGACATCATTCTCTAGGTTCGGCTTACAGTTCTTTGCCTATTTGTGTTTGAACTTTACCGAGGTTTCTTCCGAACTGTACTATTACTACAAAGGATCAGGTCAGTTTTTGTTTTATTTTTGAAGAACTCTGTTTCTTTTAGGAATCAGTTAGAACTACTTTGCGCTTTCAAATATAGCCTGCAACACTCGAAAAGGGGCATTCAGGCATTTGCTTAAATTGTCGCCTTGGATCAGCCTGCGTAGTCCGCGCATGCTAATCCGAAATGACACTTTCAGTTTTTATGTAATTTTCCGCTATGCGCAATTTTACTGTAGTACAAAATCTAATGTAGTCGTAAGGTGCCGTCTCAGATAAGCCTAAGCGGACTGCGCAAGCCGATCCGAGACGACATTGTACGCAAATGTCCGAATGTCCCCTTTAGCGTGTTGCAAGCCAATTAAACAACACGTCTTGCTACTGTGGGGTAACTTCTCTCTAACCTGTGTACGCATATTTACGTACCAAGTTTAGGGTAAAAGCAAGCAATAATTCTGAAAGCAAGTTTCACTGAGCTCCATTACTTTACAATTAGAGCAAAATGTTTGAATAATTCAAGCCAGTTTATGCTTTGGGTAAGCAACGTAAGGCAAGGATTGTGTGTGTCTGTGTGTGTGTATGTGTATATATTCAATTCCCAAAAAAATATGTAACGCTATAGTTTAATAAAAGGTATTAATAGTGAGTTGCTTTTTAGCAAGCAGTGAAATTGTGTAAATTCTATGTGAAGCCTGGCTTTATAACAGATAGGAATTTCATTCACGGAGGAACTTTTGTCGGAAAAAGCATTCGTTTCAATACTTCTGCAGATTAAAGCTGGGTATTTGGATTTTTCATATCTCACCAAATTAAAAAAAGATATGTGTATCAATTAGATTTATATGAAAAAACATTACAAATCATCAATAGCTATGAATCATAAAATTACAAAAAAAAACGTTTTTTTGATGGTGTTCCCTTAAAAGGCTACGTAGCCTGCTAAGGTATTTCTACATTTCGAACCAGAAATGAAAAAAAAAAACCATTGTGGGAATGTCAAGTGACTGGCACATGACTAATGACGCTTAAATTCCATAACATAACAAGCATGTTATTATTTTCCATAATGTCTTCTTCGGACGCTATGTTTGAAGCTTCTTCTGTGTATTTCCAGTTTGTAAACGAGCGCGTTGCTTATGCAAAAATAAACCGTGTTTCCCGTCGGTGTCGACTTGGGCTGTAATAAATCTCCAATTTCTCTGGTTGCTAGATGGTTTTCGACTACTGGGGTTTTATGAATGAAGGTTAAAAGGCTTTGGGAGTGTAAAGATGATTTTTTGTATTTTTGTAAAATCTGAGGGACCATCTTTAAGTGAAACATGGTAAATAATACTTTGTTCTTTCTTCTCTTTTCTCCAGCGGAAGAAGCAGACGCGAACAATGAGCGGGTTCTCATCAAACTTGCTTCTTTACCTCAAGCCACTCTATCTGAAACATGTACCGTTACTGACTTCTCTAACGTTCCGTACAGTGTTCTTATGGCGAACGGTAAGTGGTGGATTAGCTGCAATCGTTTTTTGTATTTTGTGTTTATCGGTTTATTAATCCTTATCCTGCTAAAAACAAGGAAATATTGATGGATAACATCAATGGCGCCGCAAATCAGTTGTTTCTGAAATAAGGCACATTACTGCATTTCAAAACTGACGAAAGTAAATTTAGGCAAAAGATGGTGAGAAATGAGCTGAGAAGTCCTAGACAATCTGTAGAATGCAACTTAAAACTTAAAAAGAAAACAAAAATAATGATAATACATAGACATAGTCATTCTTAGGCGAAGGTTAACATAGTTTCAACTGGAGCTGTATATAAAAGCAGTTGTCGACCTTTGTACAAAATCATTAGTCATTCGACAACTAACGCATGGAAATAGTAATAAATAGAGGATAATCAACTGGTTGTTTTTGATATGAAAAATATCTCACGAGGATGCGTTGTTAGGCGTTAAAAAAACGAGTGCGCAGCACGAGTTTTTTTAACGCCTTACGACGCGTCCGAGTGAGATATTTTTCATATCAAAAACAACCAGTTGATTATTCTATTTATTATATACCCTATTAACATCATTATTTGTAATTTTGCGTTTGAAAGTCGAAAAAAATGTAGTCCAAAAAAAAAAGTAGTTGCCAAATTACGTCAGGAAGTAAAAGTGAAAGTTGATAACGTCACTAGTGATGATATCAAAATTTATTACACTGGGAAATTCCAGGATTTCACTGCTAGGTATATAATAAAACTAGGTTCTAAATTACCGAAATGATATTTAAAAACAAAAGGGCATGAAATGACCACAGTAGTTACGAAATTATGAAAGTGAATACAAAATGGCCAAAATAAAAAGTAAAAGTGGGTACGAAATGGTTTAGGTACGAAATTTAGTTACGAAATGACTGGAAGCGGAGTAAACAATATGGCTGCCTCCTTTGGTACTTTTCAAAACCGAATAAAAATGTTGTGCCGTTGTATGCGCATGTCATATTTTTCGAAGTTTCGACCTGTTTTATGACGCATCACCCATTCCTCCCTCGATACTTGGGAAAAGTAGGGCTTATACCGAAGCTTAACCCAAGGCTGTAGGGTACCAGAATATTCTCCTTTTCCCACAATGATTTTAACCCATTACCACACAATCCCTACTTTTGACGACCCCGAGAAAGAAGCCTTTAGAAAACATTGTTGGAAAAGGAGAAAATGCTGGTAACCGGCATTTTCTCCTTTTCCCACAATGCTTTCTACCCTTCACAAAACAAAATTCAAATTTTAGTCACTTTTATTTTGTTGTCTGCAAATGCTTTCGATTTGGACAAACCTAAAATTTTGTCATTTGGTAATGAGTTAAAGGCTTTCTTTCCTAGGGTCGTTAAAAGTCAGGATTGTGTAGTTAACGAAATAACATTGTTTGATGATGATGCTGATAATGATGATAATGATAATGATAATAAAAGTAATAATAATGATAATGAAAACAGATTGAAATTTCAGGCTCAATTGACAATGTGAAGACAACTTGCCCGATCCCGTTTCTCGGGGATTTCTCCTACACGTATGACACCGGAAGCGGAAATCTATGTACAAACGACAGTAACCTACAAGTGTGTGTTGATTCAAAAGACACGATGACCTTCAACTATACAATGTGCAGTCAAATTCAGGCTTACTCAGGTACGTTGTTTTTAAAGCACTGTTTTAATCCCTTGGCAAATCATGTGCCACACGGTGTTTTAAGTACATATGTTCTATGCAGATCTTATCTTGGATCTCGTACCTAGGGCCTCTCGGTTACGATTCTTACATTATCATACTGCAAAGAAATTTCTCGCGATCTAATTGGATAATATGCCCCGAACATATACTAGTATATAATGTACACTGGTGTAACTAACATATTGGCACTTTCCCTTTCGGGACCCCCGTATACATGAAGTCCTACGCTGTCAACACAACATCCAAAATAGCGACGTCGATTCAAGATTAAGATCAAGTTTATGCCCATATTTTAGCACGTATTACCAAGGTTTCAGTGACGTCAGTTCCAAGTGACGTCAGGTTTCATTGAATTGGGGCACTCAGAAGGAAATTCTATTTCGTCAGCGTGCTCAATTTTTTAAACCAAAAATCAGATGAAAATCGCTTAACAAACGTTAGAATGGTAAAACTTTGCAGTATTATAAATTTATAGTACGGTCAGGTGGCAGGGGACTTGGAAACTTATTCACGTCTTCTCGCTTTCGGCTTGGGGGTGACATGATTAGGCCTAACCACTGCCGTGATAAAGTTTCCAAGTTCCCTTCCACCTGACCGTACAACTATCACTGTACCAGTGAGCCTCGCAGGGTCCGTATCACGCGATGTGGCAACTACAGATAAACAACAGGCACGGAGACATGGAAGTACATGTACTCTTTAACAACTGACCAGCTTACTGTGAAGGGGTGATGGATCACAAAATACTTGTACTGCGTAGTTTCCAATACTCTTGTAGCTAGAATGACATTCGGCCAACCTCTGTTGATCCATTGATTAAGTCCCTCGGCTGAATTAATTAACTTGAAATGGACTTACATGGTATATTTCTTAGCAGGAAGTACACCGCTTCACCGTTATCAAAATTTGTAACACTCGACTTGGGGAGAAAATACACATACTAGTACATGTACTAGTCACAGTTTTGCGTTGGAATCTTTTTTTGAAATATTTTTCCGATGCCAAACAATTTGTACATTTATTTTCTAAATCAGTCTATAGATTGATTACCTTGGCATTTTTAGCGAAAGACTGCTAATGACTGTGGCTGATGTTTCTTTGCTAATCGATTTACTGGGCGCCGCCATCTTTAAGATCATGTGACTGGCAATATTTCAAATTTGAACCCCCTTATGATACTTACGAGGTTACATGTAAGTACGGAATCGGACGAGTGGCTAGAATGATTGATTGAAAAATTTACCGTCGAAAAACTCGATTCATGCATAAGTAATTAAATACTAACATAAGTGATTAAATAGGCCTACATGCTTCAATATGCCTGTACCTGGCGTTTGGCGTATCTATTGATGATTCGGATACATGTATTTTGTTCAATTTTTTCAGCTGGAGGTGTGGTTTCTTGTGTTTATTACACATCAGATAGTGACATATACACACTTCACGTGTTCAATAGGGATGCAACAACAGATCAAAGTACCACCTATAAGTTTACTTGT
The DNA here is from genome assembly GCA_943736015.1 of Tridacna crocea. Classification (NCBI taxonomy): domain Eukaryota; kingdom Metazoa; phylum Mollusca; class Bivalvia; order Cardiida; family Cardiidae; genus Tridacna; species Tridacna crocea. The sequence goes on from OX031063.1 coordinate 52,871,798, forward strand.
TATGTAAGTATTTCCTACAGTCGTATCTGCCATTGAGGCAATTATGTAAACTCTATTTCTTTTATTGCTCAAGAAAGCCGTTAATTTTCACACCTTGCGTGCTCCGTTACCTATATGACAAAGAAATTTAAATTAGCTCTCTTTGAGCAAATAACGGTCCAACTTCAGAACTTGGTACGCTTGAGAGTATAGAAGGAAACTCAAGAATTGCCAGAAGCACTACTAACATTTGATTTGAGCTCCTGGGGGCTACATATAAATAACATTTTCAGTTCTGTATAACAGACTGAAATACAAATTTGTACAATTTTGCGAATCTTTATTTTTGACTTTTAGTAAAGTGATAATCCTTTATCGAGTATGCAGGCTTATTTTTACTTACTTTGGTCCACAATTTCCGTAAAACAACATCGTCACGTAGAGCAAATATGGCAGGAAACGTAGAACTGGTATGCTGTGCGATCATGTACGACACTATATGCAAAAAGAATTGAGCATTTGTTTATTATCATCGCCGTCAATTGTAAACCATTTGTTGGTATTTCAGAGAGCCTATGGTTACGGGACAGTGTATGCGACACAGTATCCCCGGGACTGCCCCGCTACCATGAACTATACATACGTACCGTCCCCAGGAGGGACACTGGTTCTCAATGCATCAGGTAGGTTCTTCCATTCAATCCGATATTATAATTTTTCGAATTGATAACAGGGTGACGGATACATGTATATAAACTGAGTAGTCTCAATAATGAGACGCTACGGTTTCAAGTCCATAGAAAATTTTCCTGTAGCAAAGGTAGAGCGCTATACTGCCTTTCTGTTTCGTCGTTTTCTCCTGTATTGCAGCGAAATGCAACTAGATTTGAGTTACTAACATGACCAAAGACAGATTATTAAACCTTTCATTACCTTAAGAGCTTATAGAAGTCGTTTATCATATATAAATCTCGGAAAAAAACACTGACGAAATTTTTCGTGTGTGGCAGCCATTTTTGGGAATGTAGACAACTCAAGTACCAGATGAAATGCAAGGTTTTCTCTTCTCTTATGTTCAGCATTTATGTTGAAAATATTTGTATTTCAAACGAAGGATTCTTAATTACACAAGCAACGGGTATGTTTAAATCCTTGTTCTGTGCTCTATTTGCGAAGTTATGAGATTTTAAACGTACGCACAAAATCTGTGCTGAAGTTTCAACTATTTTTGTCTTGATCGTCACTGTACCCAGAAGCGACCAGTAAACAGTAACATCGCCTATAGGGACGGTTATCTGTGCTAATATACTGAGTACATTTAAAAACGCACACCTTGATTTTAAATTAATGTCTCGGACAAAAAAGAATCCACGACAATGAAAATTTACAATACCAAATGTCCATATTTGATGGCTTAGTTCCCAAAATTTTATAAAAATCAAATGAATTATTAATCTCAAATCAAAAGCCTGAGCTTGTGATATAAAAAAAAGGTTAAAATTAAGTGTGATCACCGTAAGATTCTTTTAGTGTGTGTAATACTCATCTTATCTGATTAATTCAACCTGAAAATGAGATCCAACTCCCGTAATCAGGCACTGATTCAAGATTGGAACAACATTCCACAGAAGTGTACAGTAGTCCAGAAGTGGTCTATATGTCGGCGATGTCAATATTCAATTGATGTTTTCGGTGGTAGCACTATTAACTTTGTGAATTTCATTTTATAATTACACAAACACAAGCTTTTGATTTGAGATGAAGTATCCGTCTGATTTTTATGAAATTTTGGGCACTGAGCCATTAAGTTTTGACATTTGACATGGTAAATTTTCTTTGTCATGTATTTACTATTGTCAAAAATATGAATAAAAAAACAAGCTGTGCATTTTTAAATGTACTCAGTTCTGAACTGCAAACTAGGATATGGTAGCCGGTGTCTTAGATTGGGAAAATTAATCGATCAAAGCATAAGAATTTTATCCGGTGAGCTGTTTAAGCCCGGTAAACTTTGGGCTTCCAAGATACACACTGTCTATTCTATTTATCCTGTTCTCATCTATAATTGATTTCCGGCTGAATTGAATATTTTGCGCGAAATACTGTACACAATGACACCTTTTTCACTTTGAGGAAAACTGGAGAACTTTGTAAACCATTTTCATGCTACAAATATATATTTGTTTTTTTCGGTGAAAGATCGAAATATATTTCATCGACTGAACACCACTCGTGCGCCACTCGTGAAAATATTACGGATGGTGTTCAGTCGATGAAATAAATTTCGATCTTTCACAAAAAAAAAAAAAATCCTATTTATTTTATGATTTTAACCCTTTCTGGGAGGAGCTTTATCAAAATCTAGTACAGTTTTTTTCCCTTATTCCCCGTGGTGTACCCCTCCCGCATAGCAACGTTACGTCAAGCGCGAGAAATATAAGGTATATGACGTCATATTTCCCATCTGGTTGTTAGGCACGCGCAATTTACCTAGGCAACAAGAACGTGAAAATCGGTATTTACATTGGTGGTACCAGTGTAAGATCGAGAAATATTTTCACTGCTATTTCTCGATATCCTACCGGAAAGCATGAAATAAAGTTGCAATAATGACGTCAAGGATGTATAGGAAGTGATAGGATTACAGTTTTAAATAAGAAACTGGTGTTGTCGCATGTCGTCAAATATATGTTTACATAGTTTCATCATGTAGATCTAAAACTGCTTTTTTTTCGTTTTTATGTATTTTGCAAGAAACAGACAAGTGTTGAACAAACATTCTTAAACCGTTATCGTCACAAGTGATGATACCGTGACAATTGGCTTGCAACACGCGAAAAGGACCATTCGGACATCTGCGTAAAGTGTCGTCTCGGATTAGCCTGCGCAGTCCGCGCAGACTAATCCCAGACGGCACTTTACGACTACATTAGATTTTGTGCCTTAGTAGACTTTTACGAAACAGAAAATCACATTAGAACTGAAATTGTCGTTTCGGATTAGCCTGCGCGAACAGCCTAGGCTGATCAGAGACGAAACTTTACGCAAACGTCCGAATGAACCTTTTCGCGTGTTGCAAGCCAATTATATCTATCATCACCTGTTGTGTTAAACACTATGAAATCCCAATAATTCACTATTAAGATTATAATAATAACTATTCTTCTGTTGTTTTTTTTTTACAGTTGTCTGTGGTATGTAAACGCTTATTTTATTTGAAAGTTTTCTCCTGAAAATTTGTTTAGAATAGTTTCAAGTGTCCGTTTCTTAAGTAAAAAAGAATTTTTATGGGTAATTCGTAAACATCAGAATGAAAGAAAATATTACAAGACATGGTCAATAGTGAACCGACTGTCAACGTCCATGAGAAGAACTCTGGTGGTAAGGAACGTTTATACCTGTTATGGGGATAAGGATTGAACAAAAATATAGAGTTTATTTCATCAGCTTGTGGATAATATGGGGAAATATTTGCCGAAAAAGGGAAAGGTATGCGAAAATAACGAGTGCCGTAAGGCACGAGTTATTTTCGCGGACTTTTTCCTTTTGAGGCAAATATTTCCCCATATTGACCACAAGCTGATGAAATAAATAATATATTATATTTCCTCTGATTATTTTGTCAACGAATGCCACGAATGTCAACGATTTCTATTTTCAGCAAATTAGAACAAAAAAAGTAGTTCCAGATTTTCGACAGGAGGATAATATTCACTGTGACGGGGAAATAATTCCCCCCAGCTTAAATTACGACATTTCTTTACCCATAACATTTCTGAAAGTGGACACATGAAATATAATATTTATATTTTAGCGGATGGAGGAAATGCATAAGACAAAATAAAGTCATATGTCATGTTATTTTGGTCTTTGTTTACTTCTTTTTCAAGGAATATAAAATATGCTTATTTTTTCCCAAAGGTATATTTTAATGTCTTTAATTTTTCATCTGTTATTCTTCTTATGTGTTACATTATATTTTGTTTCCGTAACAAGTCCTGTATCTGACCCAGTGATATCGCGGTAAATCGCGACACTTGTTTACTTTCTTGCCAGTTATGCAGAAGAGTGGACTGGAATGCAGAGTTTCCAACCATGTTCTAGACATCTTTACTCTTTAACAGAAGAATAAAGTTTAACTCTCCTTGAGAAAGATAGCTTTTGAAAACATTGTGGGGAAAGGAAAAAATGCTGGTTATCAGCATTTTCTCCTTTACCAACAATGTTGCTTATCCCCCTCAAAAGAAATTTCAATATTCAAGTCAAATTTATTTTGTCGTCTGCAAATGCTTTGAATTTGGACAAGTCTAAAATTTTGTCGTATGGTGAAGAGTTAAGACGTTGCTTATTTGAATGCATTTGCAGACGACAGTTTAAACATGACTAAAATGATTGAATGTGTTTATGAAAGGGTAGAAAAGGTTATGAGAAAATGAAAAAATATTGATTACCATTCTTTTTTCCTTTTCCTACAATGCTTTCTAAAGGTTTCTTTTTCCACTGCCGTTAAAACATAGGATTATGTTGTAAGAGGTTTAGAAACACAAAGCTCTAGCTGTTACTAAACCGACGTTAGATAGGACAATTCAGGCGTCATTATAATAATCAAAGCACCGAGAGCACTGTGGCTCTCATTGCCTTGCATAAAGGAAAATGAAAATATCGTTACCTTTTTAACATCCTTGTTAATAAAGATATAATTAACCCATTACCACACAATCTCTACTTTTGACGCCCCTGAGAAAGAAGCCTTTAGAAAACATTGTGGGAAAAGGAGAAAATGCTGGTACCCAGCATTTTCTCCTTTTCCAACAATGTTTTCTACCCTACCCAGAACAAATTTCAATTTTTTAGTCGCCTTTATTTTGTCGACTGCAAATGCTTTCAATTTGGACCTGTCTAAAATGTTCTCGTGTGGTAAAGAGTTAACTGTGAAGTTGAAAAGTGATTTTAATGTACCTGCAAAGCGTATCGTCCCATGTCAGCCTGTGTAAATTTCTGCATGTCTAAAGAACATACTACCTCATAATTCAGTTAGTTTTCAGACGATAAAGATTTTATGGAAAGGTATTGTTTGCGAGCTTGAAAGATACTAGTATTCGTTATTTACATTTTTTAATGACTATTATACTTCAAAAGAAGCTTTTGCAAATATTGTAAAGGGGGGAAAAAAGAAAAGGAGAAAACGCTGGTTTCCAGAATTTTCTCCTGTTCCGACAATATTTTTGAAAGGCTTCTTTCCTAAACGTCCTAAAAGTCGTAATTGTATGGTAAACGGTTAAGGGATATTTCCAGAAAAAAAAACTTTGAGATAACAACCCTTGGGTCTTTTCAATCGGTGTAAAGTAGGGAAATGACCCTCCCCTACTAAGTGACCCATGGGTCATTTCATTACGTTGAGGAATGACCGGGGTCATTATTCTACGTAGAGAAATGACCCCAGACAACTAGAGGGGGGGGGTCCTTTCTATACGGTCTGGGGTGATTTCTCTACACAGAATAATGATCCGGGTCAATCGTCCATGTAATGCAATGATGCATGTGTCATTTTTTGGGGGAGGGTCATTTTTCTGCATTGCACCGCCCTAATGGATTTATTTTATACATTTAGCAGATTAAGGTTAAAAACCAGTGAAAATGTGATGTTCTGTCACCCATTCTTCTTTCCTGTTTCAACACAGCATATTCGGATTCGGACGAGTCCACAGCGCTGTCAGCTGGGGTAATTGCCGCCATCTGTATAATCTGTTTTCTGATCCTTGTTGCCATTATTGCTGCAATCATATACTACTTCTACATGAAACGTAAAAAGAGGAAGCGGGCAGAATGGGAGGCAGCCAATAGAAAGGCAAGTCATCTTCTAAATATCAATTACAAAGCCTTTAACTCATTACCAAACGACAATATTCTAGGTTGGTCCAAATTGAAAGCATTTGCAGACGACAAAATAAAAGTGACTGAAAGTTTGAAATTTGTTTTGTGAAGGGTAGAAAACATTGTGGGAAAAGGAGAAAATGCTGGTTACCAGCATTTTCTCCTTTTCCCACAATGTTCTCTGAAGGCTTTTTTCTCAAGGGCTTCAAAAGTAGGGATTGTGTGGTAATGGGTAAAGGATGTGCCAGACCACTAGACTTTATGGCATGAATATATGGCCTGCAACTCGCGAAAAGTGGCATTCGGACATTTGCGTAAAGTATCGTCTTGGATCAGCCTGCGAAGTCTGCAGATGCTAATCCGAAAGGACACTTTCCGTTTTTATGTTATTTTCTTTTTTGCCCAAGTCTACTGAAGAACAGTATCTAATGTAGTCGTAAAGTGCCGTCTCGGATCAGCCTGCGTGGACTGCACAGGTTGATCTGAGACGACACTTTACGCAAAATTCCTTTTCGCGTATCCGGATATCCCTTTTCGCGTGTTACAAGCGATATTGCAAATAACTGAATGTGACAAATCAAATGAGGCAAAATGATGGGGTGCGTGATTTACCAACATTTTTGGTGTTTTTTAAAACGTTTTCTGGGGCATTCTTTGCAGAAATGCGGGGTCGTTTATAAAAAGTAAATCGCCGGTATGAACTTAGGAAAATATCCTTTAAGGTAGTTTATTTGATAGATGAGATATTCACGCTGTTTCTTGCTGTATTTTAGTCATATGATGGTGACTGATCATTCATTTGCCATTGTCATTCCTTGATTTGACATAAACTAAGCTTGGCTCTGGAGTGACTTACCCATCAAAGATAATCTATAATGGTAAGGACTGCAAGCGTGGATTGTACCAGAATTAAAAAAATCAGCATCTTAATCACTGAGTCAGGTTGGAGAGGGAGTATGTGTACACATGAAAAAATAGAATATGTATCTGGTGTTCCTGTATAGGTTTTCTCTGCGCACTTTCGACCAAGCCACTAGATGTTTTTTTCTAATCAAACCATCCCAAAGGAAAGTTCACAGCTTCATAAGAATCGAGTATTTCAAAGGTTTTTTTTTTCTGATGCTAGGCTTCGGCTCTATAATATCTCAAATGAGATTCCGATGCTACCGGCACCGACAGCAGAAATAGGTCAAGGACTTGTTGATTATAAATCCACCTACTGATTAGACCGTAGTAGAAAGCAATGATCAGCCCGTTCTGTTAAGGTCTATTAGGTCTCATCAGGTCTTATTTCAGCAAATTTCTGATAGTAAAAAAATGTGGCACGGTAACCCTGGCGATCACGGTTTGATAAGTTTGCTGAACCTATTCTTCTGCGATGAATTACGTCAATCCCGTTCTGTTAATGGTTGTCAGATACGTGGCTACCGTGGCTGCCGAGAACGCGGTTTAAACGTTGGGTTCCCTCTACGGCTTGTCACAGATATCGTGAGGCACTGCGGAGAGACTCCACTAAACTTGGTAAACGGAGAAAAAAATGAACATGATTTAACGACATACCACGTTTGGGACATACATGTAAAGGGCTGCCATGGCGGCCGGGCACATGGTGCAAATATAAGGTTAAATACTAGATGACCAAAGTCTAGACGTGTCCAAATTCAAAGCAAATACCCACTGCAATCTAAATGTGACTCTCGTGTTGGCTGCTGATAAAGAAAAGAATGATTGAAAGAGGAAAAGGAAAAAATGCTTGTTACCGGCACGATTTCCTTTTCCCACTTTTTTTAAGAAGTCTTCCTCCAACTCAATTAGATTCAGGATTGTGTTGTTGAATATTAAATACAGAAACAAGGATTCAACCCATTGACATTAACTTTGAAACATTCTAAAACAGGTTGACCCGGAGGAGCTGTCACCCAACATGAGGCTAGGTCTTCCAGACGAGTCCAAGTATGATTTAGACCGCCTGATGTATTCTCCCGACATGAAAAATGGACTCATCAAGAGGAGCCCAAGAAAAGATATGGTGGGTCTAGAGGGCCTAGAGGTACGGTATTCTGTGCAATCAATTTCGTGTAACTTTTAGTTGCCCCTGTACAATTAGGTGGTTTTGTCGACCGTTTAGATTTTGTATAGGACTGATGTGCACACAAGTTTTCGAGGCACTTATTTCATGATATCAATTAATATCGAATTAACTCTTTACCAAACGACAAAATTTTAGACTTGTCCAAATTGAAAGCATTTGCTGATGACAAAATAAAAGTGACTAAAGAATTAAAATTTGTTTTAGAAAGGGAAGAAGACATAGTGGGAAAAGGAGAAAATGCTGGTTACCAGCATTTTCTCCCTTTTCCACAATGTATTCAAAAGGCTTCTCTCACAGGGGTGTTAAAAGTCGGGATTGTGTGTTAAAGAGTTAAGTGAATAACTGATCACAAACACAATTCGTTGGTAAAAGAAATTCATTTACATGTATGTAAATATATTTTCAAGAAACAAGGATCTCCCATCCATGAGGCGAGCTCTCAAATCTTCAAAACTCGGGTAAATGAGACGCTCAGTAGAAGGTTTCAATTTGCGATCTATTGTGTATGATATCAATGGTACTAAAAAAATAATCATATATTTTCAAATGTCTTCAGGGTTACAACCAAGGTGAAAAGTACATGAACGAAACTGACAGACAGACAGTGGTAAGTACACACTTGTTCATCTTTTTTAAATAATTGTTAACACACGAAAAGAGGCATTCGGACATCTCCGTAAAATATCGTGTCCGATCCATGCACTATCATGGCAGGCTAATCCGAAACGACACATTCGGTTTTTATGTAACTTTAAGTTTTGCGCAAGTCTACTGTTGGACAAAATCTAACACAGTCGTAAAGTGCCGTCTTTGATTAGCCTGCGTGGACTGCACAGGCTGATCTGCGATGACACTTTAAATGTCCCAATGCCAATTTTGGCGTGTTGCAAGCCATTTAGGAATAAATAGGAATCGTCGCCTGCAGTTGACTTTTTGCGTCTTGTAGAAAGATTTTTGAGCACCTCTGCAGCAAGAAAAAAAAAACTCTAAACGAGCAAATTGTTCTGTTTACACTTTTGTTTTACCCATGTCTAAGTATTACATTTACATTCAATTATATACAGGGTGGTCCAATAAAATGTAAACAGTTTTGTAGGCTTGTCATTTCCAAGATAATTCACATCCCTTTCTGAATTTTAGGTTAATTGTAGCTGAGACATTAGATTTTTGTTTCCAAGCAACAATGGCAGAAATGCTCCAACCAGAGCCACTGTTGTCGATGTTGAGGTCAGTCCTAGCAGATCTCGGTCGTCCACTGTGACCTTTATTCTTATCTTGAACACTGCCAGTTTCCCTAAATTTATTCAAGAGGCGCAGAATAGTGGTTCTGGATGGAGCATTTCTGCCAAGGAAATCTCTACGAAATTGTCTCTGTGTTTGGATGAGTGACCTAGTCGCGAAATAGGCCTCCATGATCTTGATCCTCTCCTGCACCGAATATCGAGTTGCTGGATCCATTGTTGCTTGGAAACAAAAATCTAATGTCTCAGCTACAATTTACCTGAAATTCAGAAAGGAATGTGAATTTTCCTGGAAATGACAAGCCTACAAAACTGTTTACATTTTATTGGACCACCCTGTATAATGGTGCGTGTTGATTATTCCTCTTTTAAGATGATACTTTAAAAAAAATCAACGGTTTTTAGGAGGTAATTAACTGAGTATGGTCTTTATTTCAAGACTACTGTGATACGTGTCCATTGCGCTCGTCCTGAAACCCTTATAAGTGCATGAAAGTTTCTTTATCAGATCATCAACATCGAGTTTTCTTGCCTTTTTTGTTTGACTTAAAATGTCTATTTGACGTTTTTGTTGCCTAGACGTCCTAAAAAAATTGAAGCATAGTTATAGATTGAGGTAGTTAAGACACACTTACATTAGTTACTTGATGTCTATTGCGAATTCGCTTTTGCCAGCCGACTGACGATGTGCCTGACTCAGGAGGATCATGTACACACTTTTCAGAAGAATATTGGATTTAACTTTAGTCTAGACGTTAGAAAACCCCATCTAGCAGTGTCAAGAATTACCCAGAAGCTGCCTTTGATTTAAAAACACACACGCACACATGAAGGTGTAAGTGAAACGAATTCGACAATTTAGTTATGTTCTACAGGTTTTGTCTCTTGGTTATTTGTTACTCATTTTTATTCAAAGCGCAATTTTACTTGAGCTTTAAATATTCATTTACGAACTCAGCTTGAATCTCAACTGTTCGCCGAGAAGAGAAAGCGCAAAGACGGTAAGGATGAGTTTAATGCCGCGAAGAGACTAAACCATGTTTACTCAGACAGAGTGATGGAAATGGCTAAAGGGAAGAAACGGCCACTTAGAGCTGCAGCTTTAGCCAAGATCAAGATGAAACCCAAAGCTCGTCGTAAGTCAAAAACATTATCGTTGAGAACGTTTTTAAATATATATCTTGATCATGCAAGCTCAAAAAAAGATAATCAGAAAATCTTAGATGGGGGTAGTTTTTATGATTTGATAAGTATTAAATAGCCTCAAAAAAGGAATAAACTGATATAGAAAATTAAGTAGGTAGGTAATATGCTTAAAGATTTAAGGTAGGAGATGTACAAAGAGAGAGAGAGAGAGAGAGAGAGAGAGGGAGAGAGAGAGAGAGAGCGTGTTACAGAGAGAGAGACAGAACACAGAGACACAGAGATAGAGATAGAGAGGCAGATAGACAGAGAGATAGATGGAAACCGAGAGAGAGAGAGAGAGAGAGAGAGAGGGAGAGAGAGGGAGAGAGAGAGAGAGAGAGTGGGGGCAGAGACAGTCACACAGATTGACAGGCACAGGCGTTAGAAATTTCTTTTACTTGTTCTTGTTCCCTTAGCGATGACCAAAACTCCAGACACGGACGGCAGAGCTACAAAAACTAAAGACATTCTCATCCAAGTGGAAGAAGCTGATGTAGAAACAAAGCGTAAAACAAGATTTGCAGACGAAGAAGCCGCTCCAGACCCAAAGACAGCTAAGCCAGACGACAAAAAAGCAAAGGTACATAAAATTTATAAAATAGATGCAATTAATATAGGCCTTGTACAGTAAAAAGCTGGTATAATGCATCTACAAAGAGTATCGAGTTCGGTCAGACTGCGCTGTCCCCGCAGGCCGATCTAAACCTAAACCTTTTGCTGTTGTCCATTTTATGTTTCTCCATGTCAAAGGACAGTCTAACCCATGATGATAGTCAGTTGGATTTTATGGATCCAGAATTATGTGATTACTTCCTTAGTTTAACCCTTTCCCAAACAATCCCTGGTTTTTACGACCCTGAGATAGATGCCTTTTGAAAACATTGTGAGAAAAGGAGAAAATGCTGGTAACCAGCATTTTCTCCTTTTCCCACAATGTTTTCTACCCAATGGAAACAAATTTCAATTTTTGAGTTACGTCCATTTCGTCGTCTGCAGATGCTTTCAATTTGGACCTGTGTAAAATTTTGTCGTTTGGTAAAGAGTAAATACACCAGGCAGATACATACTCCTCTCTGGTCAGAGCGTACTTTATATATTTCTAAAACATTGCTTTCAGTAGCATTTTCCACTTATCATTGATCTACACTGAATTGTGTATTTTTTTTCTATCTTGGTTAATCTTTAATGTTGACCATAGATAATGTTTTTCCTGAATGATCAGTTCTAAAAATACTGTTATTCATTTTGAGGAAATAATTGTGTCAATGGTTCCAAATATTCTAATTTCTACTTATATGTTCTGTGGTCGTCTGATTGCAAGATTTGTTGTATACATTTATCGTAGAAGGCCAAGTGATGCCTAAAGCTTCCAAGGTCTACTTTATTTCCACACAGTACGTAAATATTTACTTTTAGTCCTGCTAGTCTGATCACAGAGCATAAAGCTGAAATTTGAGGAAAGTCAATTGAATTCGCTAATTCTCTTTTTGAACGACAGAAACTTGAAGAAGTTGAAACACTCAGTGACATTGTTGACAATGAAAACGCAGTCGATGATTTGTCTGATGACGAAACTAAAGAACCAAGGCTTATCTTACCGAAACTTGTACCGGACAAGAGCCCAAAGAAAAAAGTAAGTTAATAGTTCTAAAGTACCTCATTCAATGGTTGCTCTGTGGTCGACTGGCGGGGTTTAGTGTTTGATCATTACTTTGAAGTCGTCCTTTTTGTCTCTTTAACAGCTGAGAAAAGTAGCCAGAATAGGAACAATCTTATCAACGTTTTCTCCTCGAAGCAGAAAACGGAGACAAGCTCAACTTAACAACAAAAACAAAGAGAAGATGATAATTACTAGATACATTCCTTTTAACAAAGCCCCATTCATAAAAAAGACTGTTTTGTTTCGACCATGTTCACTGGTGAAAAAACTGAAACAGGTACATAGAACCCCGCCATCATCACAGAGACCTAGATCAAACTCCTGGTCAGCTTTAGTACGTCGTATACAGGGTACGCGACGTAACCAAATCTCCCCAATGCCATCAGTGCCAATGCTACGTCATAAATTACACAGTAAGTAAAATTACGTTAGTCATAGAGAAGTTTTCTCCTCTCGCGCCAAAAGTCAAAGATAAAGATACAGGCCAGTGTTCACCGGCTGCAAATATATATATATATATAAAAATACCAAAAGGAATCTTAAGCAAATAACAATTTGAATCGCAGAATAAGCCTGCAAGCCGGTGTAACGCAGAGATATGACCTTTCTACAAAATGACCCATGGAATATTTCACTACGTAGAGGAATGACCCAGATCATTATTACTCTACGTATATAGAGAAATTACCCAAGAGGATTATTCTCTGCGTAGAGAAATGACCCATGGGTCATTTTGTAGGGGAGGGTCATTTCTCTGCATTACACCGGCACAAACAATTTATGGAACCTTAACCCTTTCCCAAACGGCAAATTTTGGACCAGACCAAATTGAAAGCATTTTGCAGGTGACAAATTAACAGTTGCTAAAAAGATGATTTTTCTATATGACAGGGTAGAAAATATTGTGGGAAAAGGAGAAAATGCTGGTTACCAGCATTTTCTCCTTTTCCCACAGTGTTTTCAGAAGGCTTCTATTCCTGACCCGTAAAAAGCAGGGATTGTTTGGGAAAGGGTTAAACAAGAAAATGAAAAAAAAAAAAAAATGATTTGGAGAGTATGCAACAGGACATAATTCATTCAAATGGAAATTGTGTATCTAAAATTGTATGATAAGGTAATGTTATAAATTTTTTTTTTTCATTTTCAGCGTCCGAAAGATCGATTTTTTCTCGACAAGAGCCCTATAACACAAAGTATACCACACAACACGCGTTTCATGCCTCCCAAACCTAAACGTAAAGAAGTTGACGAAGCTGATTTTACAGAACCGTTACCATTACATAGAAACAAACCTAACTTCGACAAACTACCACCACTAGCAAGAATCCACAGAAAAGACAATCCTAAGGCCTGGAAAGATGCTTTCGGAGATAAAAATGGGATGGACAGTATGGACATAGAAACAATGAAGAGCCAGTTACCCGAAAATAGATGGAGAAAACTATTGGAAGAATTGTACAAGGATAAGAAATACTTTGACTATGTTAAAGGTAGAAAATCCTACTTTAGCTTAACTTTGCCAACATTGGTGAATATTGTATCGTTTGGACTGTATTGTTTGGACTAGATCTACCTTTTATAACTCGACCGCTTTCTGTATACTAAACTTCCTAGGATTTTAATCAAAATGAGATGATGTAATTCGATTGGTCTTTTCAAAGTACTTTTTCAGGACGTGATTGGAAGTCAAACATTCACATGCATTATAAAATTTAATAGGTCAATTTCAAAAGCACTGCTTTCTTTACTTCAGATTCAACCTCTGCAAAGGACGCCGATCTATTTTCGAAAGCGGACGAGAGTTTACAATATCTGTATGGACGAGCCCTATTTTGGGAGACTCAGGAGCCGCTACCAACACGACCCCCGTCACATGTCAAGCGAATGTATTCGCGATATGAACCTAGAAAATCATCAAAAATACAGAGGAGTTCCACAACAATGTCAAGAAGTGGAACTAAACGGCCACCACGAACACCTTCGACGCAGGTCAGCAAGCTGAAACGCCGTGAAACGCAGGGTAAGAAAGAGAAAAATGCAACCAATCAGGAGATTGCTAATGGAACTGTACCCATTGTATACTTTGAGGGTGGTACACAAACTGACTTCTCACCCATTCCTCCTCTTACTCCGTTAGAATTTGAACAGTATATAGAGAGGGTATCTTTGCCAGGATCTACTATAGACGAGAAAAGTGTGGACGAAAACATTCCTACTATTAGTAAAGAACTAACAAAAAGTGATATAAAACTGGAAGAATATGACGGACTGGAATATATCGGAGAAGAAGACTTTAACAATGTACCTCCGAAAGAAGATATTCTTGTTTCAGTCTGATATAATGGGGTTTCAGAAATTAATGTATTATACCTTTAAATGTGAACCTAAATGCTTTTGTATATCTAATCAAAATTTGCTTGGGATCACCCTAAAAGATTCACCCTAAATCTATATGTGGCATGTATCATATATGGTTTTACAGTATGTTACATTGCTACACTGATCAATAAAATGACCAGTGGAAATGGATCTTTAAACTTATACCTCACAATGCCGACTGTTAAAGACACTGAGAAAGAAGCCTTTGGAAAACATTGTTGGAAAAGGAGAAAATGCTGGATACCAGCATTTTCTCCTTTTCCAACCATGTTTTCTACTCCATGACTGACAACGTAGTGCATGTTGCACATAGTTTTTGGTCAGCAAATGCTTTCAACTTGGACAAATCTAGAATTTACAGTATGGTAAAGAGTTTATGCAAACCTGTTGTAACATATAAACACCCATACAGAAATATGTAAGTGATCCCTATCAAAGTGTGAGTAGTAAATTTACGTCTTGATCGTAATTAGCAATAGACATATATCTCAATGTGATTAATATTGATTTTTTCATTTGACTTTTCTAGTGTAAGGCTAAGTGGGTTACTGGAGATTCGAATTCTGACTATTTGAAAGAGAAAATCAAATATCTTTGTTATGTTTGTTTCTATGTAATGTGAATACTTAGTATTTAGTTTCACGTGAATCGGCTTTCATCAGTTTGTGCTTCTCATTTTATTTAATATGTAGTGCTTTGTGTGAATGTGTGTAAGTGCGGCGAAACGGAATCATTCAAAACAGTTACAACAACATCATCTTTATTCATTAAACATGGGGTTAGATATACATATAAACATAGTACAGTTTGGTATAAAAGTTCTATAGTTGGGAATTTCAAAATAAAGTAAAACTCTATCCTATGTTCGGTCTCTCATTAGTATAACAGTAACAGTATTTTAACCGGTAGTTACCATACTTTGATCTTATCCCAACTATCCCATGAACTTTCACGGGATAGTGAGAGAAGATTAACTTGATTGCTCCGGTAGAAGATGGCAGTAAAATGCGTGATGAAACATTATCTTTCGCGAGATGAGGTTTGCAACATTATAATCTTTTTATCAAAGTGCTTAGTACGCATTGTGGTTTAGCATCGACTTTCAAAGCCGCACGGGGCATAATTCAGATCGTTGGGTAGTTAATTGAAGGGTGTTAATAAAGGCGGACTATTTATTTCATGCTTTCCGGTAGGATATCGAGAAATAGCAGTGAAAATAGTTTTCGATTTTACACTGGTACCACCAGTGAAAATACCGATTTTCACGTTCTTGTTGCCTAGGTAAATTGCGCGTGCCTAACAACCAGATGGGAAATATGACGTCATATACCTTACATTTCTCGCGCTTGACCTAACGTTGCTATGCGGGAGGGGTACGCCACGGGGAATAAGGGAAAAGAACTGTACTAAATTTTGATAAAGCTCATCCAGAAAGGGTTAAAAGCATGAAATAAATAGAATATTTGTTTTTTTCGGTGAAAGATCGAAATTTATTTCATCTCGTGAACACCATCGGTAATATTTTCACTCGTGGCTGCGCCACTCGTGAAAATATTACCGATAGTGTTCACTCGATGAAATAAATTTCGATCTTTCACCGAAAAAAACAAATATCCTCTATACCTACTAAACTAATACACATGTAGGCATAGGATAGATATGGATGATGTTGTTGTTAAAAAACAGTGATGACAGCCAGATGAACCAACCAATGCTTTGTTATGAAGTATTTAACTCATTACCAAACGACAAAATTTTAGGTTAGTCCAAATCGAAACCATTTGCAGACGACAAAATAAAAGTGACTGAAAATGACTGAAAATTTGGCATTTGTTTTGTGAAGGGTAGAAAACATTGTGGGAAAAGGAGAAAATGCTGGTTACCAGCATTTTCTCCTTTTCCCACAATGTTTTCAAAAGGCTTCTTTCTCAGGGTCGTCAAAAGTAGGGATTGTGTGGTAATGGGTTAAACGCATCAGCAAAAAATATCAAACACTGTAGGCTTGTGCAGTCTGCACAGGCTGATCTGAATCGACTCTTTTTGTTATGAATAAATTTTACATGTAAATTTGCATGTAACAGGACAAAACTACGTCATGATTTAGTTGATATGTAATATGTATTCATACAATATGGCTTGAAATACGCGAAAACGGGCATTCGGACATTTGCGTAAAGTGTCGTGTCGGATCAGCTCCGCTTTATGTAATTTTCTGTTTTGCACAAGTCTTACGTTACTGTAGCATAAAATCTAGTATATTCGTAAAATGCCGTCTCGGATTAGCCCGCGCGAACTGCGCAGGCTGATCCGAGACGACACTTTACGCAAATGTCCGAATGCCCCTTTGCATATTACCGCCTGATATCAAAGGCACCATTTTATTTTATAGATTCCTAAAAATGTTGGCATGAAGTAATTGCCAAACACTGTAATTTTCCTTTTTAATGTTTTGGGAGTGAATGTGTTGTGTTTTTATTTCCTTTTCGTCATGTACAAGCGTAAACACCCCTTTAATATAATCTTTACATTATTTACTATGAAATCCAGTCACATAATTATATGTGTTTATACTTATTTGCATGTGTTTGACTATGTAAGTATGGATGTGTACAAGTCTTAGGTCTGGGTGGAGGGCCAATATCCGCCAAATATTCTAAACAGCATTCTCTGGTCTGATTCTTGATTCAAAATGTAATACAATATCTGGCCAAACCATTTGGTTAAGCATATTCAGAAATTGTCACTCTTTGAAACTGGATTAAGAATGCAGTTTAGCATAATTAATGGTTATTGCATTATTTACAATTCGGAAATGACATTGTGTGCTGACTGGGTGATATTTTTCTCTGTTTATCTGCTTCGAGTGACTTGAAGCCTTCAGTTGTCAAGTTATTGAATTAAAGCTTTCTTATAACACATGTATTTTATTACTGTAGTCAGTTACAATTACTGATAAACAGGAGTCAGATATCAGTCGTAATTGTCGTGTATGTCTCCTTATACAAGCTTTGTCATGGGCGCCTATGCATGTGTTTCCTCACCAATTTGGAAACGACTTTTTTAAGCGAATGCCTGTGAAATGCAGAGAAATTACCCTCCCCTACAAAATGACCCGGGTCATTTTTCTACCTAGAGAAATGAACCTAGAAGTCTCGAAGTCTCGGAAAGGAACTGGCTGAGTTTTCAAAACGCCTCTTCCTTAGGGTCGTTAAAATGCTTCATATTGGGGTAAAGGGTTAAAACACAAAGCATTTGTCCTCATTTAAAACCGGAAACTGCAACTGCACTTGGAAAGCCTTAAAGATGACGTCCATTTCCTATCTGTCGTTATCCATGCGATCTTGCACGCATCAGGGGCAACCTTTGGCATGAAGATACAAGAACGTTGTCTGCGCATGTCACATTCTTCGACTGTCTTATATGACACATCACTGTCCCTGATATCGGGCAGACTGTAGTAATACGCGCTATATCAATATGTTTGAGGAAATATCAGGCCTGTTTTAGCCCCAGATTTCTCTACACTGCTTATCATAGCTGGGTGAATCGCACGAGGTAGGTTTTATTGAGTAAACGTTTATTTTAGCTTGAAATTCAAAGTAATGGTGGTCGCGTAGGAAAGTGGTTCGGTTGTGTACCCAGGATGATGAGTATTTATAGAATGCCATCTAGCCGGAGATAATGGATACAAGAATGATTATGGTTTCATAAATGGAAGATGTGTTAAAGATTAGCTGAAAACTGCCTGAAAATGAGAGTTAAGATGTATCTGTAAAAGATATATTGAAAGACCAAAGTGAAGAGAAATAAAAGTCAGTGGTTTTATGTAATATGGTTGAGCACTACGGCTGTTGTAAGATGACTGCTTGTTCTCAACATGCTCTGCATCTGCACTATCTAGCCATATCAGCCTGCGCATTCCGTGCAGGCTGACATGAGTGCAAAACTTTTGATGCCAGTTAGTTTTCTGTCTATTAAAGGACCATTCTATATCCAGATTCAATCTATTGTGACGAAATTGATTTTATAGATTCATAATTATGTAATGACTCGCTTGATATATTATAACACAGAGGTGCATCAAGCCCTCCCCCCCTCCTCTCCCCCTCCCCCCCCCCCCGTACCAGAGAATAAGGCTTATCCGGTGAATAGTCTTGTTGAGTGAATGACAAGGATAAGAAAGTTGTTCTGTGCTTACCGATCTTGAATCACACAGTCCGACAAGGTGCCTTGAGTCGTAGTTGTCATCTCAAGTGTTAAACATTTATCAAATAATCCCGTGCTTTAATCACCTCAAAAAAAAAAAGAAAAAAATTCTTTTGAAAACTTTTGAAAACCCACAAAAATTGAATATAAGAGTGTTTTTCCGCTTTTGTTTAATTTATGAGTCACAATGTAAATTCCATACACAATATAGCCTTGAAAAGCACTCTTTTTACTGAACTATTACAATCATAATTAAAATCCATAAATGGCTTTAAACATCTTAGACATGGCCTGGGAAAAGTGGAAAGGGGGAGGGTTGTAGGGATTAATGCATCTTCGTGAAACAGAACCTATATACGTACTCAGGCCTCTGAAATTCCATTGATCTATCACGAGATAAAGAATTTTTCATTGGTCTATCACGGGATTGAAGAATTTTTCATTATCAGACACCGTTACTATACATAGCACATTGGTAAACCCCTCTTTATTGTGGTGCTGCATGAGCGGCGGCACTATGTCTTTATTCGATTTTGAAAAGTACCTATGGAGGCAGCCATATTGTTTACTCGGCTTCAAGTCATTTTTGGAAGGCGAGATTTTCATTCTCGCCTTCATATGTCAACGCTCGGCAGCTTGCTGAAAATGCCTCTGAACAGCATTATCAAAACGCCTTTCAAATAGTTCGATACTTCTCGAGTACATTAGAACAAAAGAATGTCGAGACCATTGTAAATTTAATCAGAACAGCAAGAAGAAACTTCAAGTTTCTAGAAGGAATGAAATAGAATTCGTAAAAAGCATCGTTTTTGACAAATGCAAAATACTTTGGATCAGTTCATTGATATAATCACGTTGCTACAGCAACAAATAAACCATAGCTAGTATAAGCCAATCGAAAGCTACTAACATGACGTCATTCGGACCTACTTCCACTTCACAACGCATAAACAACTAACCAGTGGGATCGTACATGTAAATTTACTATCCCAGAACTAACCAATCGGATAGCTTCTTTGAATGACGTACCGCTGATAGACCCCTTTCCTATGTTGGCAACCTTATTCTGTCTTTGTGAGAAGTAAAATTTCAATGGAATGAATTCCTTTGAATCATCAAGTGTTTAAACAAAATTTTCTCTTTCAAAGAAACGCTTATTGCAATGAATTGTTATCATAATCACTTTCCTCCGTCACTATTAGAACTGAAATCTTTACCTTATAATTCCCATTTATTTTCCTCGAAAGAACTTCCTTCAACTATACACTTTTTTTCCAAAACTGAATAACACAATGATAAAATTAACTTGACAGGGAGAATCCCACTGTCGTAGAGTGCATCAGACGTGTTCATGATTTTCTAAGAACACGGACCAAGGGCCTGTATCTGTGTAACTGTGCACGATATATTTTTGTCGAACAAAGGAAGAGGGTGTATCTCAATATTGACGAGTTGGCAATCATTTTGCTTCCATGTTTGCCGACAAGCTGAACGTACATTCCGGTTACGCGGGATTAATGAAAGACAAGCGTTAGTGTCAATGAACCCTTAAATCCTTTATTACGCCTGTCTCTTTTGAAGACAAGGCAGGCGATTCTATAGTCTGCACAGAATATGCAATCTTATAAATGTCGGATTAGCTACATGTATATTGTAATAACCCGACCAAAACAGCCCAGGGTGACGTTGCAATAATTAAGCATTTTTCCCGGGATGTAAAATGCCATTTTCATCAGTCTAGCACTCTAGTATAAGGGTTAACAGAGTCATAGATTACAAGAATCGTATAAACGAAGAACACATTCCGACGTTCCTTATAGGACCTAAGAAGTCAACCGTCAAATGATGTTGGTTGGTTATCCTTGATAGGATGGTAAACATTGCGCAAAACGGAGAAAATGTTCGTTGCCAGTATTTTCTCATGTTCCTGCATGCTTTCAAAATACCCTTCCCTTTCTAAAAAGCCCCATTCCCAGCACATGTATTGTAATTTAAATGTTAAATCTCCGTTTTGAACATTGAAAGTCGTTTGTTTTGAAAGTCTTTTTCAGTCTTGATAAAGTATATTTCAAATAAGATGGTAAACAAATAATAAAAAAAAGCCTTTTAACTGAACGACACTGAAATTTTGACAACCTCAAGGGAAAAAAAGTTTCAAAATACTTTTGGAAAAGGAAAAAACGCTAGCCACCAGTATTTTCTCTTTTTACCACTATGTTTTGTACTTTTTCCAGCCAAACGGCACATTTTCAGCTGCTCTTAACTTATTATCTACTAATTGCTTTAATGTTGACGGCCTTAATTTTTGTTATTTTCTGAAGGGTTTTGTAAAGGGTTACTAAGATGGAAAACATTGTTGTAGAGTCAAACAAAAGGTTGATTATCATTATTTGCTACTTTTCCTACAATGCTTTAAAAAACCTCTTCTTCAACACTGTTGAAAGTCAGTATTGTGATCTAAAAGGTTGAATCTCAGTTTCTATACTCTAAAATGTACCTTTCTAAAAACCCTCAATAAAATTATCCATGGAATAAAATGGTAAAGACTTTCAAGAAATTAATCATCTCATTACAGAGTTACAGTTTTAGATCTATCAAAATTGATTGCATTTTCATTCAAAAACTATTCTTTAATCCTTTACCATACCCTATCAAGTACAGTTTTATCAACCCTGAGAAAGAGGCCATTTAAAAACTTAATTTTGAAAAGGAGAAACTTTCTTGACTCTTTACACGAAGAAAAAAATTCAGACTTTCCAAAATTGAATGCAATTTCTGGTAGCAACTTTTTGATCTGGCACCATTGATGGAACCTGTATGAAATAGGATGGAAGACATTTTAGGAAAGGAAAAAATGTCAATTAGCACCGTATTCTCCTTTTCAGACCAAAAGTTCTCAAGCCTTCTTCCTAGACCTTTTAAACTCATTATTGGGCTAATAGAGGGTTAGATCTAAGTTTCTATACAACGTAAAAACATATACGGGTAACAGCAAATTAAAACTCTTTGCTATCACATAAAACTTTTCCTTCAAATGAAATGGAAAGGAGTTTCAGAAAAGTCCATTCGTTTTAATTTTTTTTCAACACATTTTCACAAGCCTTCTTCAGTTTTGTTAAAACTCAGGATGGTAAACTTGTCTTCAGGAACATTGCACAACTCTATAGACTTTGCTGTATCAGGAGAGGCGAATTAAGTTTCAATATGTTATGCCTATATTCTTAACTCGCCTTCTAACAGTACTTTCAGTACTTTGATGTAACTAAGCCATGTCGTACCTAGGCTATTTCGTACAATTTTGGTCATTTCCTACCCACCTTTTTTTTCTATTTTGGTCATTTCGTACCAACTTCGACCATTTCGTACCCACTTTGGTCAATTCATGTTCAGTTTTTAATATCAATTTGGTAACTTGGAACCTAATGCAAATGCAATTTTCTTGTGTTGTTTCTCGAATGACAACTGCTTTTGTACATTGCTCCAATTGAAATTATGTTGGATTTGGTCGAAGAATGGCTATGATCGTGTCGTACTTTTACTAGTATTGGTTCATTTTTTAAGTCTTAAGTTGCATTATAAGGATTGTTTAGGACTTCTCAGTTCATTTCTCATCGAGTTTTGGGAAAATTTACTTTGGTCAATTTAAAATGCTGTAATGTGCCTTTTTTTCAAGAAACAACTGATTTGCGGCGCCATTGATGTTATGCATCACTATTTACTTGTTCAATATGATAAGTCAAGTTTGTCTTGTTGTATGGAATAAAGAGGGATTCACCAATGAAGTATTTATAGTAACGGCGTTGAAAATTTCACTATTCCGTAATCACGACAATGCACCAATATGCTTTTATAAGTATTCAATGATCGACCGAGGGAAATTTTATTATTCTGTGATGGATCAATGGAAGTTCAAAGGCCTGTGATACGTGTAACAAGCAAGTCATTATATGGAGTGCAACACACGAAAAGGTGCATTCGGACATTTGCGTAAAGTGTCGTCTCGGATTAGCCTGCGCTGTCCGCGCTGGCTAATCCGAGACGACACTTTACGACTACATTAGATTTTCTGCTACAGTAGACTTGCGTAAAACAGAAAATCACATAAAATCGGAAAGTGTCGTTTCGGATTAGCCTGTGCGGAGTGCACACACTGATCAGAGACGACACTTTACGCAAATGTCCGAATGACCCTTTTCGCGTGTTGCACTCCAATTATTAATAATTATGGACCCATAAAATCCATTTTACATTGAAACTTGTCGTAGAATTGTCCACTAGCCGAAAATGTACGAAAGATAAAAACATTCGACAAAGGTCAGCCTGTGTGGACAGCGCTGGCTGACATGGTGTGATGCATTTTGCAATTGCATTGAACCCTCATTTCACAGGGCATTGCTAATCTACTTACAATGCAAAATACTTCTAATGAGCATTATGCCATGCGTCCAAACAAATTTTAAAACATATGAAGATCGCTGTTTTGGAGAGCTAAGGAAAGACGACACAGTAGTAACCAGTAAAGAGAAACCTAAAAAATAATTTTCTACATTCTAACCCCATGATTCAATCGTTTAACCCTTTACCACACGACAAAATTTTAGACTGGTCCAAATTGAAAGCTTTTGCAGACGACAAAAAAAAAGGTGACTGAAAAATTGAAAATTGTTCTGCGAAGGGTGGAAAACACTGTGGGAAAAGGAGAAAATGCTGGTTACCAGCATTTTCTCCTTTTCCTACAGTGTTTTCAAAAGGCTTCTTTCTCAGGGGCTTCAAAAGTAGGGATTGTGTGGTAATGGGTTAAAGACAAAATATTTACTATATATCTAGAACTATATGTCTCTTGTTTTGTATGATGCACTTCAGTGCATAGCTACATATGCAAATGAGATGTCGACGTCAGTTGTCTTAGTAACGTGTCACGTGGTCTAGTAAAACCACCAAAGCGAGGCTCATATTCATCAACAATCCTGTATAAAGTTTTTGCTCAGCACGATGAATTACCAACAAACAATGCAGTGTTTGTCATGAAAAGTAACATCCTAGCGTACATTGTAGAAAAGTCATGCTTCAAGGCCAACTGAAGCTGTATTTGACTCTTTACCAAACCACAAGATCGTAGACTGGTTACCAGCATTTTCTCCTTTTCCCACAATGTTTTCAAAAGGCTTCTTTCTCAGGCTCGTTGAAATCGGGATTGTGGCCAACGGTGGTTTAGAGCATCACCGTTATGGCTTATTTTACTGGCATTTCCTCGTTCTGGTAAATTATCCATGAAGCATTTTGATTGGTCTTCACAGTTTTTCTTTGAGAAAATTAAAACTATTTTTATCACAAATTCATTTCTCTTTTTTTACTTGTCGATATGTAATCACATCGTTCGTTGCAAATCAGCTTAGACACGGTTAGTTGAAACATATTTTATTGCCAAGATAGGTTACAAGAATAAAATTTACAACACAGAACAATATACATTAATCAGAAGACTAGGCAAAAGGGTCTGACCACAAGTTACGGTCATTCCCTTTATGAAATTACATTTTTTTAGAGTCGCCCATTTTTACTTTTGGCTTTCTAATATTGCACTAAATTTTCATTTCGTTTTTGACGACAATTTTGTTCCAGTTACACGCTAACATCGTAATGGCAATTGATAAATTGATAAATCAAGTTCTTGGTGGAAGTAAAAAATAGAAAAAAATATATTTATTAACCCTTTACTCCATATATACTCACTCCTACACATTGCTTGTAGGAGCCTTCGGAAAACATTGTGGCAAAAGGTGAAATTGCTCGTGACGAGCAATTTTACCTTTTGTCACAATGTTTTTTATGCTATCATAAGGTGCCATAAACACATAAGAAACTGCTTCATCCTTGCTGTTATTTAGTGTCCATTTGAGATACTATAGAAATGTCTCTTGGGGTAAAGTGTTAAAGAAAAAGAAAGTGAAGGGGTAAAAAAAAAAAACTTATATTTTAAGATTTTAACTAAGTGGCTATTTTGTAGATGAATCGTAAGTCAGTTGGGTCCCAAGAGCCGGGCGAATTGCTTAAATATGTACCGTTTGCTGCTTCAGGATTACTTGAATCATCCAATATCCTTTACATAAGTTTGAACAGTCATAAATATCATTTTGTCGTCTTCGAAACTGAGATTATCGGATTCATACAATAGAATGTTGATATTTAATAGATGAAATCGACGTAAATTTCAAAAGAAAGGAAAAAGAGCTTGGATATTCTTTAAATATGGCGGCGCCCATCAACAAATCAAACGAGAAGCGTTTAACCCCTTACCAAACGATTCCTGGTTTTTACGACTCTGAGATAGAAGCCTTTTGAAAATATTGTGGGAAAAGGAGAAAATGCTGGTAACCAGCATTTTCTCCTTTTTTCCACAATGTTTTCTATCCTTCTCAATTCACATTTCAGTTTTCAGTCATATTTATGTTATCGTCTGCAAATGCTTTCCATTTGGACGAGTCCAAAATTTTGTCGTTTGGTAATGAGATAAAAGAGATTTTCGGCGTAACACAAAAAGACTGTTAGTTAAGTTTATATACAAAGACTGATAGTGTCGTCCCTATATTGCAGAATGTCATACCTCTCTGGAAACAAGCACGCCGACAGCCGCCATATTTGTCGACAACATCGTTTTTCTTCCAGGGTTATTATAGTAAGAATTGAAATTATCCTCTCTACAATACATTACATATCTTTATCTTTATACACAGTATCAATATGTTATCGATCTTTCGATTGGCTATTAGGGTACTTTTCCCACCATATGAATATTAAACTTGAAGAAACGACGATTTGCTGGTGCATTTCCCCAAGCGTGATGCATGGAGAGAAACGTAATGCTTAAAACCTGGGTTCCGTGGATGGTATTTTCCTAAAATCCACGCAATGTTTATGTAGCTCATATGTACAGTTTCTCAAAAAATTAGTTCAAAAACGTTCATCAGTTTACATTTAATACATTATTTACATGGCATTTCTATACATAAACAAAAAAATCGTAGACAAATCAACAAATAAAAGAATAGTAGTGATAAACATCAAAACAAAGAGAGAATTCTGATATGATTAAAGTGCATGTTTAACATGAAGCATTTAACTCTATGGACAATGGTCACGTGAGGTGATGGGGTTGGTTGTGGTATCATAGTTTTACAACGCCAAAACAACGAATAAGTTAAACTGAAAGACAACAATATTTGAACGATGAAGAAAAATAATTATGAAAATGGAAAGGTTCCCAATTAATTGGTACGCAAGCTATAAACATGCAAGTGCCGTCTTATGTTGAATAAATGTTATGTAATGTTAAACAAAATCAATCGACGATTATTAAACAAAATCTTTATTTACACACGACTGAACCCTTTATCAAACAATCCCTGGTTTTTACGTCCCCGAGAAAGAAGCCTTTTGAAAACATTGTGGGAAAAGGAGAAAATGCTGGTAACCAGCATTTTCTCCTTTTCCCACATTGTTTTCTACCCTGCTGGAAACAAATTTCAAATTTTGAGTTATGTTGTCTGCAAGTGCTTTCAATTTGGACCAGTCTAAAATTTTGTCGTGTGGTAAAGGGTTAAGTTATGCTCGGCCAATAATACACAGCATAGACAGATGTGAATATCAAACCTTGACGACCAAATGAGGACCCCCTTGACCCTTTCACAAAAATACAAAATATTAGACTTGTCCAAATCTAGAGCACTTGCAGACGACAAATTCATTATTCTTAAAATAACATATTTTTTCTTTGATAGAATAGAAAACACTGATTGGAAGAAGGAGAAAATGCTGGTCACCAGCATTTTCTCCTTCTCCCACAACATGTTCTTAATCCTTTCTCTTTAAAACTCGGGGATTGTGTGGTTAAAGGTTAAACTGTGATGGAAACTAACAATGTCACACGAAACCAGAATGTATCGAGCATTTGTTTTTCGACTGTATCCACACACAACATTTGTTTTTCGACTGTGTCTACACACAACATTTGTTTTTCGACTGTGTCTACACACAACATTTGTTTTTCGACTTAATCTACATACAACATTTGTTTTTCGATTGTATCAACACACAACATTTGTTTTTCGACTGTATCCACACATAACATTTGTTCATGATAGTCCCAGGTTCAAAACTTGGCTAATAAGAAATACATTTCATTTTTGGCATTTTAAAAGAAGGACAAACATCACTTAACTTCATACTTCTTTTAACAAAACGCTACATTTATAAAGGTAAAACAAAACAGCAAAGCTAGTGCTAAATCGACTTAAACAATATGTTTTGAATGAATGTATAACATTAAAATATATTTATACAGTAAAAAACCAGTATGAGTTATTCGAACGTGATTTCAAAACCACATTAGTGGCAATCTTTCCTAGGGATTTTCACTTAGTCTTTGACCCTTGTCAACAGACAAGAATGTAATAAGCACTTTCAATTGTTTAACCTTTAGAGGGCAGAATAAACCAATATGACATTTTCAGTGTAGAAATTATTCAAATTAAGTGCTAGATCTACTTCAATAAAGTTATTTTCATTCAAACTTTTAACAAAAAATACCGTGTGGATAAAGGATCAGGTCGCACATTTTGTGCAGGCTGATCCTGATCTGCATTTACAAAAAAGTATAGATCTAGTTTTAAAGAGCCCTTTAAGGTTTAGATTATATCAATGTCGCCAGCTGAAATATAAAAATTCTTAAGTCTGTAAACTGCCAAAAATAAAAAATACTTCATTACAAAAAAAAGCAAAAGTACGTGTGCGTTGAACGTCTCTATACTTTCAATTTTATTTCAACTTTATTTATACTATGTAATAAAATAATTTACTGAATGTAAACAATTGTCAACAATTGTAATATATGTAGAAAATAATAAAAAAAACTTAGTCATGCAAGACCACAAAGAAAAAACCCTACAATGTCCCACGACTACGTCAACACCAACGATTTGGGAAGGTCACTCAAAATTCAACAATTTACACACATCCCTCAAAACTTACGTCAGTGTGACGTCACAGGTAGTGATATCGGACCCTTGTTATAAAGTCAGACTGTTTTTTTTTCTGTAATCGTTCCTTTAAATGATCTGAAAAAGTCTTTAGACCTCCAAAGCGTATAATGCCTAGGGACTTTGTTTTTTGTCAAAGCTTTTGTTAACTACTTATAATAATGGAATAGACTTCGACCAACTATTAAAACCCAATCACTTTTTGATATTTGGTCAAAGTGTTTGTGCATATAGACATCTGCTTCCTGTCTAAAACATCAGAATATTAAATGTATTCATCTTATGTCTTTGATAAATACATGAGAGTCTTTGTAGTCCGTTTGTATCCACCCAAGCTAGTCTCATTCTATCTTCATATCGTACTTACTTTTCAATATGGCGGACATAAGTTATGAAAATGCCCAGGTCCGATATCACTTCCTGTGACGTAGGTTGTTACCCCTGACACAGTGATGTCCATTATCTTAGTGATTTTTTGCCGTGGGACAATTTACCTAGAAGTCCGAGATATCACTAATGAAACTTTAACATCCATATCGCTGGTTTACTTCCAAAACCTCGTAACTACAGCTTGTTACAAGCTGTATTTACAAGGTTTGGGAAGTAAACCGACGGTATTTACTACATAGATCTAGTATAATACTTTATTTGTGGACGTTTTTCTGTCTATTTTTATGAATTTTGCCGATAGTTGAGTGCAATACTATTGTAAGTGTACAGGCACTTAGAATAGTATTGCGCACCTCCATCGATATTCTTAAAACAACTTGAAAACATAATGTGGGAGAAGGAACAATTGATTTTTAGAACCGATTGCCCCTTTCCAAAAAGAGTTTTCAAAAGCAGCAATTGAAAGACTGTAAAAAGTCGCGTTCGTACAGTAATCATATGAAATGTGAATTAAATCCATAATCTACCATAACCCGATTATAATACAATATTATTACAAATGAATAATTACAGATTGTACTTGAAACTAGCTGACTGATATATACATAAAGTTAACCGACAAATACTTTTATTCTAAAATCTACAAGACCTGTACATAGATACAGGAGAAAAATAGGCAGTTTCATCAATAACTGTGTCACGAGTAAATCACGAATGAATTTCAGACAGATACACAGACAGACAGACAGGCAAATAGGATACTGGAGAAGGTTCGTTGTTATATACACGAATGGTAAGGATGAGGGCCACGCGAGTCCCGAGAAAACATGTCGGGTGGTGTTGACCCTCATCCAAACCATTTATGAATACCATTCCCCTTGAAGAAGAAGACTGGGCAACCAAAATAATTTCATAGTGTGGGCATGCGCTATAAACTTAAAATCTAAACAGTAATGAGGTAATTTATTAATACTAGTGTCTTTGAATTAAAAGTAAACCAATGACCTCAAGGTAAAATGATAAAAACCTTAATAAATTGTTCTTTGCGCTGGGAAAGTCTCATGTTATCGAGCAGTGAAGATTCAAGATCAAAATACACGTTCTATGCACTTTACTTTTATTTACACCGGCCGCAAGAGCGAATATAGTCAAGCCCAACAGTCTAGGGCAAAAAGTTGTGATTTGTATAATTCATAAGAAATATTAAATTGGTTGTGAGATATTAAAAATCTGTCACTAGAATGGGGTGTGAAAAAACGAGTCTTTCAGACTAGTTTTTTAATCGAATCAAACTGCAAACGAGTGAAAGATTTTTAATATCAACAGCAAGTAGTGATCATCCTATTTATTACATTCCTACTTTACGCTTTTCAAATAATATTTAAGAATGCTACAATATGAGCAATATGGGAAAAAGTAGTTCCGATCTAATGCAGAGAAATGACCCTCCCGTACAAAATGACCCATGGGTCATTTCTCTACGCGTAGAGGAATGACCAATGGGTCATTTCTCTATTAAGAGGAATGACCCGGGTCATTATTCTACTGAAATGACCCCAGATGATCGTTTCTCTACGTAGAATAATGATCCGGGTCATTTTATAGGGGAGGATCATTTCTCTGCATTACACGGGCAAACATTCTAAAACTATATCGCTACTAGTGATGATATAGAGGATATTTGTTTTTTTCGGTGAAAGATCGAAATTTATTTCATCGAGTGGACACCATCGGTAATATTTTCACGAGAGGCGCAGCCACGAGTGAAAATATTATCGATGGTGTTCACGAGATGAAATAAATTTCGATCTTTCACCGAAAAATACAAATATTCTATTTATTTCATGCTTTTAACCCTTTCTGGGAGGAGCTTTATCAAAATTCAGTACAGTTCTTTTCCCTTATTCCCCGTGGCGTACCCCTCCCGCATAGCAACGTTACGTCAAGCGCGAGAAATGTAAGATAGATGACGTCATATTTCCCATCTGGTTGTTAGGCACGCGCAATGTACCTAGGCAACAAGAACGTGAAAATTGGTATTTTCACTGGTGGTACCAGTGTAAGATCGAAAAATATTTTCACTGCTA
The DNA here is from genome assembly GCA_943736015.1 of Tridacna crocea. Taxonomy (NCBI): domain Eukaryota; kingdom Metazoa; phylum Mollusca; class Bivalvia; order Cardiida; family Cardiidae; genus Tridacna; species Tridacna crocea. Next base: position 52,901,926 of record OX031063.1, read on the forward strand.
TTTTTCGATATCCTACCGGAAACCATGAAATAAATAGAAGATATTTGTCTTTTTCGGTGAAAGATCGAAATTTATTTCATCGAGTGGATACCATCGGTAATATTTTCACTCGATGGTGTTCACGAGATGAAATAAATCTCGATCTTTCACCGAAAAAAAACCCCAAATATTCTATTTATTTCATGATTTTAACCCTTTCTGGGAGGAGCCTAATCAAAATCCAGTACAGTTCTTTTCCGTTATTCTTCGTGGCATACCCCTCCCGCATAGCAACACATTACAATTTTACGTCAAGCGTAAGAATCGTAAGGTATATGACGTCATATTTCCCATCTGGTTGTTAGGCACGCGCAATGTACCTAGGCAACAAGAACGTGAAAATCGGTATATTCACTGGTTGTACCAGTGTAAGATCGAAAAATATTTTCATTGCTATTTCTAGATATCCTATTAAAAATTATCAAACCACAAATTTGATCAACTCGATTCACATCAATAGTATCAGTGTGTGAAATTCGTTTCGCAAGTATTTCGATAACCTTCCATATACATGTAAATCGTAAGTAAAGTTATTATAATCGCATTACCTCTATGTAATGCAAGGATAAAAAACAAAGAAAATTAGTTAAGAGGACCAAGCCACGAATTTATATTCAAACGCAGTTTGTTTGTGTGTGTGTGTGTGGGGGGGGGGGGGGAGGGAGTACAGGGTGTCCGGAAAGTAAGGTTACACTTTTTCATACTTTTATATTTTGGCTTAAAATATAAGATAAAGAGATGTAAAATATATATACATGTAAATAAAACGTGTAAGTTTTTTTGTGTGATAATTTAATTGAATTTTCATAACACTTTGCGCTTTTATACAAATTTCACTCCAAAAGTCCTTTTTCGGTCATTGGCGTCATTTTTGTAATTAATGACGTTTTCACGTCAATGTGACGACCTTTTACACTCTTTCCTTTCCGAAAACACACAATGAAATTTTCACTCACTTTGAAATGCATTCAAATATCAATCATACTGATTTCACTAGAAGGATTCTTTTTTTAACGACAGGTTTGGGTTGTTCAGGTTGGGATCGTAGACCTTTGACTTCAACACACTGCAAAGGAGGAAGTCATGCAGGTTAAGGTTGAGTTTTGGACTGTGTGCCGGCCACGATATTCAACCATGTCTTACCTCCGGATATCGTTTCAACCTTACCCTATATCACCGAACATTATTATATACACAAGTCTGCCACAGATGTGTGTGGCGTAACACTTTCCTGCATAAACCAATTGCTTTGCAATGAGGAATGAGGGCGGCTTTATTCTGATTTCAACATGAGCGACTTCTTTCTGTTAGTTTAAAAGGTCAAAGGTTGACAGCCTTAACCAAGACAGCACAGCCATATTGTTAAAGACCACTTACAGTGAAATAAAGAAGATTGATATTGAAATGTGCGCTGAAGTGATTCACAATATCATCGGGCATGATCGGCATGGAAAGAGCATAATCTGCCGTCTCATTGAAAACGTCATTAATTGTAAAATGACGCCAATGACAGAAAAGGACTTTTGAATTGCAATCTGCATAAAAAAACAAAGTGTAAAGAAAATTGAATTAAATTATCACACAAAAAAACTTACACGTTTTATTTACATGTATATATATTTTTCATCTTGTTATCTTGTATTTCAAGCCAAAATATAAATGTACGAAAGTGTTACCTTACTTTCCGGACACCCTGTATATGTGTGTGCATTTTGTTGTTGACATTAAACCCAAGTCCTTGTCGTCGGCTCCACCTGAAACAGATGTAAGAAAAATTAGACGGTGAAATACTTTTTTTTTGTTTAATAGTATGAAAAGAAATAATAAAGTGCATTAATGCAAAACCCACTAGAACTGTCACAAAGCGTACCCTACACCAGCACAATGTCACGGAAGCGTCATAATCAAAGAACAACTAGCAACATCTGTGACCTTGACCTTACACCCTGTAACACAAAGGCAACAGGACATCTCCTTGGATCTTGAGCAATACTTCTATAAAGTTTCATGATGTTAGATCTCGAACGCCTTTTAAGTTGGCGTACAGAAACTATTTTCAAACAAATTATTCAGTGACTCTGATCTTTGACTCATGTGAACCAAAAGCGATTGGGCAACACAGCCATAAAGTTTCATGGTCTTAAGTCAAACAGTTACCGAGTTTGAGAATGGAAAGGACTATCAAGCAAAGATCACCGATGACCTTGACCATTTGACACGTGTGATCCAAAAACAACATTGCATCTCCATGGGTCACGAGATAGCTTTGTATAAAGTTTCAGAATCCAAGGTCAAACGGCTTTTGAGTTACAACACGGAAAGAAAAAAGTCTACAGACGAAGAGATTGGCGGAGGGACGGACGGATGGACGGACGGATCAACGGACAAGCGTAATGAAACCAGTATGCCCACACTACTTCCTAGGTAGGGGTATAAAGACATTTGCCAAAATCAAAAATTTGCTTTACTTTTTATATTGATAAAAGTTTTAAATTAACTTGTTCAAGAATCGATGTAAAATAGATTTTAAGGGGTTGTTGTTACCACCACTTTCTCCCTTTCTCTCAATGTTTTCAAAATTGTTTTCGTCAGGTTCGTTAAAACACGGAGTTGTTTAACCCTTTACCAAACGACAAAATTATAGACTGGTCCAAATTGAAAGTACTTGTAGACAACAAATGATACTTAACTCGAAACTTGAAATTTGTTTCTAGCAGGGTAAAAAACATTGTGGGAAAAGGAGAAAATGCTGGTTACCAGCATTTTCTCCTTTTCCCACAATGCTTTCAAAAGGCTTCTATCTAAAGGTCGTAAAAGCAAGAGATTGTTTGGTAAAGGGTTAAAAAGGGGCAATTATTACCACTGATTCTGTAGAACTTTCACTGTTATTGTTGAAATTTGTTCCATGGGTGTGCAAGGGAATTTGATCATAATGTCGTACTCCCAGCGTTGTTTGCATGTTTCCTGTTAAAAAAAAAAGTATTGACCATTTTCCCTCAAAAACAAGGAAAAAAAAATTTAAGGGTAGAAAAAACAACAGGTGTCATCCTTGAGTCGAAGCGGATCCTGTCCTAAAAATACAGCGTGTCCCATGCGCGGATCCAGGTATCTTTCTCAGAGGGGGTCCCACTGAAAACGCACTCGTCTTATTATATGATACTTTGATTTCGGGTTTTTGTGAGTGTAAGCCGTTTACAAGAAAAGTCAACGTTTCCAGTTCTCCATATTTAGAACCTTTTTTTTTTTTCTTAAATTCATGATTCTTTTTTCATAAATGCTGTGCAATATCAAAAAGTAACTTTTCACGAATCCGATAACCACATTCTTGCCAAAATTCCAGGGGGGTTCCGGACCCCCGGTCCCCCCCTCTGGATCCGCCCATGTGTCCTCCTTTGAGAGCACTTGTATTTGTCACGTGATCAAACTAGAGTAATCTGTCACGTTGTCCTCCGGGTTGAAAATTAAATAAGAAAGTTTTGTGGCATAACATTAATGGCACCGCAAATCACTTGTTTCTGAAGTAAGGCAAATTACAGCATTTCAAATTGTCCAAAGTAAATTTATGCATGCAGAAATCGGTGAGAAATGACCTGAGACGCCCTAGACAATCCTTAGAATCCAACTAAAAACTGAAATAAGAAAGTGGCAAGCGTTATATTTAGCATTTTCCATACGCTTCATTAGACGGAAAGACTGGCACGATTCACACACACTGACAAACACCTATCTTACCTATGCATGTGTGCACTTACACCCCAGCGACTTTTTATAGCTCGATTGCATCATGTGGCTTTAACAGTGTATTACACAACATGTGTACATACGGTTGTCACTGAAATTGACGGAATCTGATTTCAAGACTGCTGATCTGGTTGTCATATTGTAAATTGGGACGCGGCTATTTTCGAAAGGAGCCTTCCCTTAGACACTCCCAAAATACACACAAAAAATCAAATTGATTGGACCTGCTGCTCCCTTTTAAATGATTGGAAATGGAAAGTTTATGGCGCGACACCGACGACGGACAGACTTAACAGGTGACGACATAATGCCCGGCTTATTTTGAAGCGGTGGTATAAAAATCAATTATTTCGGCCAACAGAGCTCATTTACAACTGTTTAGCTTGTCTATCATCCTTTGTACAAAAGAAAATGTGCGATTTTGATAATTTGGTAGGCCTACTACATGATTAGCAGACGCCATCTTTCAACAACTCGAGGAACTCAATATTCTGTTCGCGAGGAACTCCTACTCGACGTGCGTACTTCAAATGTGATCACATGAAAAATCTAGTAATCTAATCTAGTGCCAGTTGACCTCGGCCTTACAAGTGAACCAAGGGTCTGACGCTGAAAGCCGACAATGACCTCGTCCCAAAGCAAAGGCAGTAGAAATTTCGAGTAAGATTGGGGGGGGGGATTTCCGGGGGGGGGGGTAATTGTCGGGAGGGGGGGGGGGAATTGGCAGGCAGCAGTTGTTTGGGGGGGGGGGGAGAGAGTGATCTGGAGGGGAATTGTCCAAGGGGTAAAAGGGGTAATAGTCCTGGTGGGTAATGGGGGGGCAATTTGCCTTTGGGGGGGGTAATTGTCCAGGGGGTAATTGTCTCGGGGGGTTATTGTCTTGGGGGCAATTTTCCCGGAGGGGGAATTTGCAGGGGGAGTTGTCTAGGGGGCAGTTGTCTGGGGAGGGGGGAATTGTCCTAATACGATTTTCCCAGTAAATGTTTTATGGAATCTATACTCTTGTCCCAGTAGTAAAACATGACTTCGTTGTTAATTGGCTTTTTCTGCTCTACCGGATTTCTTCATTGTCATTTGTGAAGTAATTTTGTAGCCTATTCTTTTAAATCATATCTGAGAAATAACAAAGTATTAGAATACATTTATACTTTTACTAACGGGATATAAAACTTGAAGGGAATTCTTCTAAGAATGACAAATTCTCTTGGATTCGAAACCGTTATCATTTAACGCAACCGTCCATATGAATACCTCTCATCAAAACGAAATAAATTATTTTGTTGATTTCGTTTGACTTTGCGTCTTCGAAATCTGGTTTATAGTCGCTTAAATACTCTGTGGCTATTGAAATAAAGTAGGGTTTTTTTGTTAATCACTGTAGAACTACTTACTTCTATATACATGTAGGCTTAGAAATAGGCCTATAGCAAGACTGACAGCGAATATACAACATCCGGTTATAGTCAGGTATACCACAAGATTACTTCTCTGTACCATTTTCCCTGTGAGAAAAAAAATCGAACTCTTTTCCTAATAATTCCGAGTTTGAGCGACCCAGTTTGAAAAAGCTCCTGAAAACATGGTGGAAAAATAGGGATTTTCTAATTTTCCCACCATATTTTTAGCCTTTCACATAGACTTAAGTAAAAATTCCAACCATATTCATCATAATCTATCATAAATTTTGCTGTCTTTTAATCCTCTCGGCATCCTGGGCGAAAACAGTAACTTTTGCAGACGGTATAGATCAAGACTGCACAGAACGTGCAATCTGATCTTTGATCCATACCATCCGCGTGAGTGGTTAAGCCTATACAATAAAAGTTTTTGTTTCAATGGATTGTATTTAAACCTTTACCCCATAAGGCATTCATATGGTACTTCTAATTGATCCTAAATAACAGCAAGGATGAAGCCGTTTCTTATCTGTATATGACACCTTTTGATAGCAAAGAAAACATTGTGACAAAAGGTGAAATTGCTCGTCACGAGCAATTTCACTTTTTGTCACAATGTTTTTCAAAGGCTCCTACAAGCAGTGCGTCGAAATGAGTATCTATGGAGTAAAGGGTTAAGGGCCGTCGAAAGAGATCGAGTGTATTCATTTGGCACTGAAAGGATTAATGAGTTAATGACTTGTTTTGCAATGTTTAATTTCAAGCTGGTGTTTATGCATAAAATGAAAATTTATATAGATATTCATAAAGGGCAATAAAAGGAGGAAGCGTTCACGAAGCTCCGTCGTGCAGGATGCTAATAACAAGCAAGGCATTTCATAATTTTGGATCCATATAATCGTTTTTTTTTTTCATAAATCAGAGTGAATCACTAAACCGACTTTACCGACTTTGTTTTCTATCCTTTCTTGGGCATATTTCAGATTGACTTTACTTGTCGTCTGCAATTTTCTGCAACTGAGCCGAAAGGAAAATTTCGTTGTCTTTGTTTTTTAGTTAATCGAGGAGAAAATAATTTATCAATGTCTGTTGTCACCAACCATTCTTTGTCTTATCAAAGATTTACCCTTTACCAAAAGACAAAATTGTAGACTCTTCCAAACTGAAAGCATTTGCAGACGACAAAATAAACATAACTCATAAATTCAAATTTGTTTCCAGCAGGGTAAAAAATATTATGGGAAAAGGAGAAAATGCTGGTTACCAGCATTTTCTCCTTTTTCCAGAATGTTTTCAAAAGGCTTCTATCTTAGGGTCGTAAAAACCAGGGATTGTTTGGTAAACGGTTAAGACAGTAACACAACTTCTGATGGGTCAAACCATTTGATTAATCCTTTACCCCATAAGGCATTTCTATGGTATCTCTAATTGACCCTTAATCACAGCAAGGATGAAACCGTTTCTTATGTGTATATGACACCTTTTGATAGTATAGAAAACATTGTGACAAAAGGTGAAATTGCTCGTCACGAGCAATTTCACCTTTTGCCACCATGTTTTCTAAAGGATCCCACAAGCAATGCATAGAAATGAGTATCTATGGAGTAAAGGGTTAAGCAAAAAGAAGTTTTGTTACTTTCAACTTTAACCCATTACCACACAATCTCAACTTTTGACGCCCCTGAGAAAGAAACCAGTAGAAAACATTGTGGAAAAGGGAGAAAATTCTGGTTACCAGTGTTTTCTCCTTTTCCCACAATGTTTTCTACCCTTCACAAAACAAATTTCAAACTTTCAGTCACATTTATTTTGTGGTCTGCAAATGCTTTGAATTTGGACCTGTCTAGAATTTTCTTGTATGGAAAAGAGTTAAAGAAAGACTAGGGAATCCGCTTAAGAATGATCGGTGAATTCGGACCTAGCTAGTAAATGTTTTTTTTACCCTGATTTTTTACTTCGCAACAGCCGGTCAGGTTTGTGGTAAACCTTCCTCTCTCAACCTGAAATCAGTTGAAATAGACCAAATCAAATTAAAATCGATCCATCAAACAAAATCCAATTAAACCAAATCAGTCGATCAGTCAATCCATCCATCAATCCATCTCCATCCATCCATCTATTTACTCACTCACACCCCCTTTACTCACCGACCCACCGAATAACTTACCCGCCCTCCGACCGAGCCATCGATCCGTCCGTCTGTTCGCCAGTCCGTCCGTCCGTCCATCAATGAATGAATAAATCAATGAATGAATCAATCAATTGGATGATGACGCCATCAATGTGGAGAATGACAATTAAATTTAAATTTAAACATATGTTGTTCTACAGAAATACAGTATACATGCACATGAACAATACAAATACATTAAATTGACACGAAATAATCCAGCAGAAATTGATCAGAACGGAAGCAAAGCTAATAGGGTTCCTCTCCAATTTCCGGTTATTGCATCTATAAACTGATAATTATGACATGACCATCAAAGTTCTATGGGTGAACATCATGGGTGAACAAAGAGTGGACATTATCGGTAATATTTTCACGATAGGCACAGTCACGAGTGAAAATAGTACCGATGGTGTTCACGAGATGAAATAAAATTCGGTCTTTAACCGAAAAAAGAAAACCCCAAGTATTCTACAGTATTTATTTTATGCTTTTAATACTTTCCTACATGCAAAATGTGATTTATTTCTTTACTCTGTATTATGACCTTATCCTTGTTACACCTGAAAACTTAAAACTTTACAAACTAATCTCATGTCAACCCTTAGGCTGTTATGTTAGATTCACTGACCTTTTGCAGACAGAGTCGATCAAGATTAGACTGTATAGAATTCTTGGATCAACAAAGTCTGATAAGGAGACTTTTTTTTATCTTTTCCCGCCAAAAAGTACCTTTATGATAGCAACATATTGTTTTTTACATTCAGCTTGAAAGTTTCATGTTAGTCATTTAGCAGGATAGGGCCCGGACAAAGAAGACTCTCGAAAACATTGTGGAAAAAAGGATCAGGTGAAAAGGCGCCACTCTTGTAAGATTACATGTATATGCACTCGATGAAATAAACCGATGATATACACTCGATGAAATAAATTTCGATCTTTCACTGTAAAAGGAGAATATCCTCTATATCTTTGGTATAAAGTTTAGCTAACTTACAACAATACGGTAAGAACCATCCGGGACTCCGTGAAATATTGTCTCCTTGTCCAACTGAAACACAGAAATGAGTAATACTTTGTGAGAAGGCGATATTGCCAAGCGATACACCTTGTTTAGCTCTTTACCAAACGACAAAATTTTATACTCGTCCAAATTGAAAGCGCTTGCAGACGAAAAAATAAACGTTACGCAAAAATTGAAATGTGTTTCCAGCTGAGTAGAAAACATTCTGGAAAAAGGTGAAAATGCTGGTTACCCATTACCACACAATCCCTAATTTTGACGACCTTGAGAAAGAAGCCTTTATAAAACATTGTGGGAAAAGAAGAAAATGCTAGTAACTAGTATTTTCTCCTTTTTCCACAATGTTTTCTAACCTTCACGAAACAAGTTTCAAATTTTTTGTCATTTCTATTTTGTCGTCTGCAAATGCATTCGATTTGGACAAGCGTGAAACATTGTCGTTTGGTAATGAGTTAAAAGTTGTAGAAGGTGTATGAAATATAAAAAGATTTAAATCTCCTGATAGAAAAATTTTATTAGATTTTTTTTTGAGAACTTATATCAAGTTAAATTTAACATTAAAGTACTAACAATCGTTTTTTGAAAGCATTATATAAGATGAAAACTATAAGAAATGAGAGGCTTTTGTTACAGGCATTTCCTCTGTTTTACCCCTACAATACTTTTCTTGTCATAATTTCTTTTTTTCACCCTTAACCTTCTAAAAATGATGAATGAGACTTGCAAGCCAATCGTAAAAAGATGAAAATACGTATTTCAGTGATGTTTGGGAGTAAATATCTCTTTATCCAAAAATGTAGATCCAAGATCAGACTGCATGTTTTGTGTAATTTGATCTTGATCTACACCGCTTGCAAGGCGTCTTGAGCCGCGCCTAGCAGCCTTAACTCATTACCAAACGACTAATTTTGGGTTTATGCGAAAGCATTTGCAGACTACAAAATAAAAGTGACTGAACATTTGAAATTTGTATTGTAAAGGGTTGAAAACATTGTGGAAGAAGGAAAAAATGTGTAACACTATCGTTGTCTGGGTTACCCATTTTAAGATGACTCGTCCTATATTCACCTATAGCTATCTAGGTCTAAGGCGTGCCTGGAACATTGCCAGTGCGAGGGCAGTTCAGGAGACTTGGAACATTGCCAGTAGGTGGGCGATTCAGTTTCCAGATAGTATATAAGTTAAAGGGCACAGAAGTAGCAGGAGATTTTCTGAAGAGATTTTGGGGAGATTTTTGAAGAGATTATTTTAGAGATCCGGCATTCTTTTCTTATAATTAAAATGTAGAAAAGAGGATTGACTTAAATTATTTTCTCCCGTTATGTCACATAGAGAGCGGGTGGACTTTTGTTCGATGATACATTTTATCGTGAACTCAGCGTTGTGTAAATAATGATCGATTTTTTAGAGACTATAAAAAATTCTATACGCTTCTTTCTCAATTACAGGTAATAATATACAGGTCGTTCAGTATATTGACCTTGTTCCTTAATTGTTGAGTCAAACGGGCTCCAATACATTTATCACTAGCATCAGTATACAAAGTATATGGTAGATTTATGTCGGGATAGCACAGTAATGGTAGTTTAATGAGAATATTCTTTATCTTTTCGAATGCTAATTGGCACTCATTTTTCCACTTAAATTTGGCATACTTCCTAGTCAAGGCGATAATTGGTTCTGCTATCTGCGAGAAATGAGGTATAAAACTACGATAATAACTACACATACCTATAAAACTTCTGACCTCATGCACATTTGTAGGAGGTGGGAGAGACCGAATTACATCATTTTTTTTTCTTCAGATTTAATGCCATTATCATTTATAACAAATCCCAGGTAATTAGTTTCCCGCTTTAGAAAGCTACATTTTTTAAGTATCAGTCGAAGATTATGCATACGCAAACGATCAAATACTTGTTGAATATGTGTCAAGTGTTATTCTAAGGTTTGGGAGTAGTTCAAAATATCATCAAGATATGCAGTGGTGAAGTTACCTAAGCCTTCAAGGACTCGATTCATTAATTCTTGGAAGATAGCTGGAGCATTTGTGAGGCCAAAAGGCATGACATTGAACTCAAAAAGGCCACGGTGACAGGTGAAGGCTGTCTTATCCTTGTCGCTATCTGCCATCTTTACCTGCCAATATCCTGACTTCAAATCCAAAGAACTGAAGTATTTGGCTTTACCAAGTAATGCAAGTATGTCGTCTATCACGGGGAGAGGGTATGAATTTGTTTTCGTTATCTTATTTAATTGGCGGAAATCTACACAAAAACGTTTTGAACCATCTTTCTTATCTACAATTACGATAGGAAAGGACCACTCAGACCTACTTCTTTCAATTATTTTGGCCTCCAACATTTCATCCACAGCCTTATCAATAATAGCCCTTTTATTGAGTTGAGCACGAAAAGGTTTAAGCTTAATTGGAGGATGATTACCTGTATAAATTTTCATGCGAACTGTATCAGTATGAGTCAGTTCTTTATCAGTTTTGGCAAACAAATCCGAATTTTTTCTGAGAAGATTGGTAATTAATTGTTTGTGTTCCGGGCAAACATCCAGGTTATCAAACTCATTTTCTTTATTTTCATACAATTGGGGTATTTCCCTGAAATCCTGCTTGACAGATGATATCTCATTAGCACTAATTGGGGAAATTTTGGCAACAGGTGTACCTCGTTTAATGGTTATTGTCTTGTTTGTTGAGTTGATAAGAAGTATTGGCAGCCTTCGATTATCTGGAAGTTTAAAGATACAATTAGTCATTAGTAAACCTGGCTCCTTGCCTAATGGTCCATCCTCAAAAGGAGAGATCTCATAATTGATACCTGTAGCAAACTCAGGATGTTTACGAACTTGTATGTATCTTTTTATAAAATCACTGACGGGCCCTTTACTTGATTGATATGCGACTAGATTAGTCCTATTTGCATCAATACCAGTTAATGTTGCAAATTTTTCAATACTTTTGACCCACTCTTTAAAGTCCTAAGTGTTAGATCCGTCAAATGTTTGAACAACCCTAGCAATGCCTTGTGCTCCCATGGTAGTATTTAAGCTGTGCATCTGTTGATCAACAGACTTGAATAATTCTAGAAAAATTTGTTCTGCCATTTTGCTCGTGAAATTGCAAAAGAATAACTTAGCAACTTACGGTTTTCGAATTCGATCCAATCGCACCACTTCTTTACTGGAACTCAGGATTTTTTTAAAAAAATTGTCCAAGAGTCACAATGTCCAAACATTTATTTCTTCGATTGATCCACGACAATCCAAGTCCATTTTTATGTTGAAATCGCTTATAATTTCAACAAATCCGTCGTCACTGCACCACAAAAGTCCACCCGCTCTCTATGTGACATAACGGGGGAAAATAATTTAAGTCAATCCTCTTTTTTACATTTTAATTATAAGAAAAGAATGCCGAATCTCTAAAAAAAAATCTCTTCAAAAATCTCCCCAAAATCTCTTCAGAAAATCTCCTGCTACTTCTGTGCCCTTTAACTTATATACTATCTGGAAACTGAATCGCCCACCTACTGGCAATGTTCCAAGTCACCTGAACTGCCCTCGCACTGGCAATGTTCCAGGCACGCCTTAGACCTAGATAGCTCAGGTGAATATAAGACGAGTCATCTTAAAATGGGTAACCCAGACAACGATAGTGTTACAAATGCTGATTACCAGCATTTTCTCCTTTTCCCCCCAGTGTTTTCTAAAGGCTTCTTTCTCAGTGTCCTCACAAATAGGGATAATGTGGTAATGGGTTAAGGGTTAATTTCAAATTGCCAGGCTTTATAAAACTTTCAAGGGCTTTTGATAGATCTTAAATTCTGTACCAAACGATAGAGTTGTCTGATCCAATTTCGAACTATATACAGACGACATAGTAAGTGTGGCTCTAAAGATGAAAGCTGTCTTGGAATTGTTACAGAGATTTGGGGAAAAAAGGAGAAAAAGAGAATACCATTACTCCCTGTTATTTGGAGCTCTAGTTAAAGTGGAATGGTTTTTGGGAATGCAAAAAGAAAAATACCTAAAGGAAAAATAGTTGATATAGTTCAGCCTGCGCAGATTGTGCGGGCTGGCTTGGACTGATACTTTTAGCAGGGGCATTAAACTATTAAACACTGTTTCACAAAGAAAACCGGATATGTTTAGCTCCGAAAAAGAGAAAAAAAAAACACATTTTATTTCATGCTTTCCGGTGGGATATCGAGAAATAGCAGTGAAAATATTTTTCGATCTTACACTGGTTCCACTAGTAAAAATACCGATTTTCATGTTCTTGTTGCCTTGGTAAGTTGCGCGTGCCTAACGACCGGGTGGAAAATATGACGTCATATACCTTACATTTCTCGCGCTTGACGTAATATTGCTATGCATTGCTACGCGGGAGGGGTACGCCATGGAAAATAACGTAAAAAAACTGTACTGGATTTTGATAAAGCTCCTCCTAGAAAGGGTTAAAAGCATGAAATAAGTAGAATATTTGTATTTTTCGGTGAAAGATCGAAATTTATTTCATCTTGTACACACCATCGGTAATATTTTCACTCGAGGCTCCGCCACTCGTGAAAATATTACCGATGGTGTTCACTCGATGAAATAAATTTCGATCTTTCACCGAAAAATACAAATATCCTCTATATCTTACAGCATCGAGCTCCCTTTCCCGTTCTAAATTCCAGGTGTTGCACTGAAAAAGCTTGACTTTCTGGGACTCACACATTGGGCAGCTAAAACTGAACCGAACTTTAAGTTTGTCCCCTTTAACAGAACAAAACTCTTGCGTTCTTCGGATGTGGGACTCTGAAATGAAACAGCACCATTTATAGAGGATGATCAACTGGTTGTGTGCGATATGAAAACTCTGAAACTAGAATGGGGGTGGGGGATGCGTTATCTCCCGCTAGATGGCATTCTATAAAATATACATGTATATAATTTGGAGATTCTTGTACAGTAGCGGAGTATTTTTTCGAAACAACAATTTCAAACTAAAATTGTGTTTACTCTATAAAACTCTACGTGGTACGATTTATTCAGCTATGATTAGCAGGCATGTAACTTACGCGCCGGTGTAATCCACAGAAATGAGCCTCCCCTAAAAAATGACCCGGGTCTTTATTCTACGTAGAGAAATGATCCCAGAAGGCCACTAATGCGTAGAATAAAGACCCGGTTCATTTTGTAGGGGAGGGTCATTTCTCTGCATTACACTGCCAATTTATTAAAACAGGCCCAACAGGCTTGGGTAATGCACATGTACTCGGTGTCCCGTGTTGATCTATTTTTAGATACTGTATACAAAAATTTGCAGTAATTGGTCGCATTTTTTTTTCAAATAATTTTTGCAAAAATAATTTTTAAATAATTTTTTAAAAATTATTATAGTTCAGAGAGATCTGGAGCTATAATAGGCCTGATTTCTCCTCAAACGTATTTATAATTTTCTCCGTTGCTACTTTATAAGCGCGTATAACTGCAATCCCCCAAAACTGGGGGGAGTGATGCTTCATATAAGACAGTTCGAATCTTCGAAGAATATGAATAACCAGCCGATATAGCTCAGTAGATAGAGTTTAGGACTTCAGGTCACTTCAGGTTGTGGGTTCGAATACCTGGCTGGCCAACTAAAATTACTAATAGGCTTTCTGATGAGATATCAAACCTAGGTCCCGTGTGACGGTGCTATACGCCGAACACATTAGTTTAAACATATTTATTTTACCTCGAATAAGAAACAAGTTCTTACAACTTATACGAATCGCTCTCGATTCCGCTTCCTGGGAACTACATCAGTACTCGCGCCAAATGTGTGGGTCAATGAAAAATCCCAAAGTTGACACCCGCTCCCGGGTATCGAAATCAGGGCCTTTAGGTTATGAGGCCGACGCTAGACCTCACGACCACGGACACCACAAGCGCGTTAAAAAACCAGGCGAAGCTCTCAGTAGTTTCGACCTGAATCCTTGCACTATACCCCGTAACAGCTAACCGTATTCTGGGGGCGTCGCTCAGATGGGCAACCAGTAGAGACGATAAATGAACAGAAATAACCAAAACAAAGAATATGACATGCGCAGACAAGGTGGGGGGAAGCGGTTAAAAAAACGAGTCCGAAAAACGAGTTTTTCAACCTATCAAACCCCATTCAAGAGACAGATTTTTAGGGTCACACGACCAGTTGATTATCTTATTTTTCATATATGTGACCCGTCACACAAAAAGGGACCGGCTTGGAACTGCGAAAAGTGTCGAACCTGGTCACACTGCGCGGATTGCGCAGTGTGACCAGGATTGGCACTTTTCGCTTTCATGATATTTTCTGCATGAAAAGTGGCCATTCTATCTTATTAGACTATAACTTTTGAACCATCAACTTAAATTGACTGGCACTATTTTTTATCTCTTTTTATCTAATTGATGTACGGAATTCCTAGAATGTACTTTTTGGCGTGACGTGTCAAATTTTAATTCACCATTTGTTGTATCATAATAATTAATAAGAATTGTACAATATGAGCAACATTTGAAAAAAGAAAAGTTCTAACAAGTATTCTACAACTATATCGTCACTAGTGATGATACCATAGTGGTGATATTTACAGTGAAATCCTTGTAGCTCACTGGTAGGAATATGATAACTAGAGGACATTTGGGTTTTTTTACGGTGAAAGATCGAAATTTGTTTCATCGAGTGAACACCATCGGTAATTTTTTTTTACGGGTGACGCCGACGCCACCCGTGAAAATATTACCGATGGTGTTCACTCGACAAATACGATACGACATATTAGATTTCGATAAAACCTATGAACACATTTTAACATTCTACTGATACTAGCAATATTAAATCGTAGATTTTTAAATTTTACCCATTAATGAATCGTTCAAACTTCTGGAAGAGTACACACGTAACGCCTGTCCTTTATAACACAGTACATGGCAGTTCTAAAATAATAAGAAAACAAAAATGTTATTTATTTTTCCTGCATATTTCATCATCACATAACACATAGCTTGACAGCATACACCAAAAATCGTAAAAGACGCAAAAATTACTGAGTAACTGTAAACATACTTATAAATTTACAAGGAAACTGAATAATAATTGACATGAAATTATTAAATATTACAAAGGTTTCAAACTGCAGGAACCTACAACAGCAGCAAATACATATATGGGGGTTGACAGATAAGCTGTGAGCGTAATTCATCATACTGCAAAGAAATTTCTCGTGATCTGATTGGATAAGATAACCCGAACATATATATCATGTACAGTGACAAAACCGGTGTAAAAGCAGTTTCCCTTTCAGGAGCCCCATGTACATGACTACACTATCAACACTATGTCCAAAATGGCGGCGTCGATCAAGATTTACATCAAAATTATGCGAAAAGCTGTACGTATTATTAACACATATTACCAAGGTGTCAGTGACGTCGGTTCCCGGTGAGTTAGTTTTCATTGAATTGGGGCACCCAGAAGGGAAATTCTACTTCGTCAGAGTACTCATTTTTTTGAACAGCAAAACAGGTAAAATCGGATAACAACTGACCGAACAATAATGTAAGGGTTTGACTTTTGAGGGACATAATTGTAATGGTTTTTAACATAAGGCCCTGCAGTATCAATAGACTTTTGCCAGCGATGTTAAACGGTCTCAATGCCAGTTTTACAGAAGTCCTTTGAAAATACAGAAAGCCCTCGAAGGCAAGAATGACGTCCGATACCGGAAGCAGCTTTTTCAATTATGCAAAATAGATGAAAAGTCTGATGGAGCGAGATCAGGCGAATAAGGCAGATGCTGTATAAGTTAACTTCATTACCAAACGACAAAATTTTAGGTTTGTCCAAATCGAAAGCATCTGCAGACGGCAAAATAAAAGTGATTGAACATTTGAAATTTGTTTTGTGAAAGGTAGAAAACATTGTGAGAAAAGAAGAAAATGCTGGTTACCAGCATTTTCTCCTTTTCCCACAATGTTTTCCAAAGGCCTCTTTCTCAGGGTCGTCAAAGGTAGGGATTGTGTGGTAACGGGTTAAAGCGACTGTCGCTAGTGGCATTAATGACAAAAACAGACTGACGATTAGCGAACTATAGAGCATTGTACCATGAAGCATCCCGCTTCTATTGAGTTTTGCGCGGCGCTTGACTTTATCATTTTCTTTTAACTGCCTAAGAAGTGCTGCTTAATATGTGCAACTGATTTTTGATTACTTTTGCACATATCTGCCATTAGAATACTTTCGGCATCCCAGTCTACAGATGCCATAATCTTTCCAACTCTTGAAACAATCTTTGCCCTCTTGGGCGGGGGCTGAACCTGGTTGGTTCTGTTGTTTAGACTGTTGTTTGGCCTCTGGGTGAAATCATGGACCCAGTTTCATCCTTTGTTCCAACCCAGAAACTTAGCAGGATCTGACTTTGAAAGGTTCAGATAAGCAGGCGACAAAGTCCTACTGAAGTGCTTCTGATCAGCTCTTAGTCTTGGCACTCAACCGACTGAGAGCTTTCTCACTGTAAAATCTTCGCAAGAATGGCATGCACTCTTTCCTGTGAAATTCTAACTACACCGATTTAATATTTCTCTTTAACTCATCTGTCACCCATAACAATATCATAAACGTTATTGACCATTTCTGGAGCTACAACGGTTCAAGGCCATTCTGGACGAGCGTCATCTTCAGTGCTGTCAGCAACGCTTAAATTCACAACAGTATATGAAGAGGCATCATGTTCAGGTGTAGCTATAATTGGCTTGCTACACGTGAAAAGGGGTATTAAGATATTTGCGTAAAGTGTGGTATCGGGTCAGCCGGCGCAGTCCGCGCAGGCCAATCCGAAACGAAACTATCACAAACCATTCTTAAAATCATTTTGCGTCTAATTCTCTAAGAATTTTATAGATTTCAAAGTAAGTCAATTTCTGATTGGCTAAAAAAAGTAAATAAAATGGTTTAGCCAATCAGATTTTGCGTTGCTTTCTAAATCTGGAGTATGACTGAGAATGCAATTTTAATTTGGTTGGTTAAATTGGCCACGGATGCAAACGTGCGCGTAGTCTGATCTTAATCCAGGTACTTTGGCTTGTTACTGATACTTTTAAATATGCATATCGAATATGGATGGCTGCTCGTTTAGTGATATTGTTCGCTTTCCACATAAACTGACCGAATGACACCAGTCTTCGGGTACACAGCTTTAAGAGATCAGGCAATAATTCGTTTTGCGACTAAGCGTAAACATCAGTACTTTCGGTTTGATAGAGCCAGCAAGCATAAAGTAAAAGTACGAGTAATGTACGAGTTTTTTTTTTTCGTTAATGAAAAAAGAAAAGGTTTAAATTCTTAAAGCCCTTTCTAAAACAGAAAAAAAAAATGTTTTTATACCGAAATCACTTAATTATGACGACTTAAATACGGCTCAACTGATGGCAATAGAAAACATTGGGAGAAAAGGAGAAAATGCTGGTTACCATTTTCTCCTTTTCCCACAATGTTTTCAAAACCTTACCCGCGGTTTGTTTTAACAGTGATTGAGCGATTGTCTGGGAGTGGGTCAAACTAGTATGCCATCAAGTCTTTTTTAAAAGATATATTTGGCACCAGGTCCAAAGATGCAACTGGCCACGCACACCAACGGTGCTAGCCAAGGTGCTAAAACCTTGAACCAAAAAAGTAAATTCACGAAAACACTTACTTGTAAGTAAATGGCTATACAGATAAACAAATTTCTGATATCCATTGCTTTGACAATGTGGACAAAACACTCTCGTACACACAGACGTACGATGTCAGTGTGTCACAATGATTGCGTGAAACATTTCGGTATGTTTCACTACAATACTCGGGTACTGTCAGTGAAAATGTCACGCTGAATTTGAAACCCTGTTGTCATGGTCGTATGACAGGCCGCTTTCTATATTTAACTCTTTACCAAACGACAAATTGCAGACTCGTCTAAATTGAAAGCATGTGCAGACGACAAAATAAACATGACTCAAATATTGAAACTTGACTTTAGAAGAGAAGAAAAGCTTGTGGGCAAAGAAAGGTAACCAGCATCTTCTTCCTTTTCCAACAATGTTTTCAGAAGGCTTCTTTCCCTGGATCGTAAAAACAAGGGATTGTTTGATAAAGTGATACATATATCAACAAAAAAAAAATATTTCCCCCGTTCCATTTTTGTCGCCTATGTGTTTATACTTTCACATAATAGAATAGAGTTATGCTCTTAATTAGTGCAAATTCTGCTTTGAAAAACATAATCCGACTTTTCTGTAATTAAGATGTATTTAAAAAAGTTCTCTTTTTTTCCATCAAAACAACAAATGTATAAGCTAGCTTTAGCCACTTAAAGTTCAGCGGGAATATGTGGGACAGGAAGGGATGGGATGAAGCCCTTAACCCTATATTACCACTACAAAATCTTCGACTTGTCCAAAAAAAAGTATTTGCGGATAAAAAAAAAAAAGATATGAGACAAACGATAAATATTATTTTTGATAGGGTAAAAAAACATTGTGTGGAAAAGGAGAAAATGCTGGTTACCAGCATTTTCTCCTTTTCCCCACAATATTTTTTTCTTTTCTATTCGAAAGTCTTTTACTGCGAGATTATTGAAACACGCACAAAGGCTGAATAAAAAATGTGAACATTTATCATTGGTACAACATTATTGATCTTTAGAATGCTTAACTTTTTTCCCCCAGCATTTTTCCCAAACCGACCTACAATGCATATCTAAAATCACAATGACTGATCTACTTCCGATCTTCTACCTATACCTTTACAACAACAAAAAAAACTTCATTTTCTAAAAATTCAAAAGGGTCATCGTCGTACGAGAGAAATGGACCGTTGCGGGTAGGCTCCAGTTTCATCACGTGACCTAGTAGTGATAACTAAATAAGAATGGGTTTTTCCAACGTAAAACAAAATTGTGCAAGGTGATTTTTGCCAAGGTGTTTCAGTGTAATAGACGACAAAATATTAAGAAACAGTTATCTTGGAACCCAAAGTATTTGCAGACGATCAATTGCATGTGCCCCAACTTATCGGTTCAATCGATTCTTATCGGTTCTTATCGGTTGTGTGGTGTCCGTGGCTGGGAGGTAGAGCGTCGGCCTCGTAACCATAAGGTCCTGAGTTCGATACCCGGGAATGGGTGTAAACTTTGGGATTTTTCTTTGGTCCACACATTCGGCGCGAGCACTGGTGTAGTTCCCAGGAAGCAGAATTGAGAGGGAGATGAGTATTTTTTCTCAGTTGATGTAAAATAAATATGTTTAAACTAACCTTATCGGTTCTGCCTTTGAAAAGCTCTGGCTACCATTGCATCTCTAAATTCCAAATCAAGCCAATTAAGTATGTAGGCTTAACTTAAGTTTATGAGAACGACCCTGAAACTTTAGGGCTAAAGTAACTTTATGATGGCTTGTAATACGCAAAAAGGGCATGCGGACATTTGCGTAAGATGTCTTCTCGGATCAGCCTGCACAGTCCGCGCAGGCTAATCCTAGTCGACACTTTACGTCTACGTTAGATTTTGTGCAACAGTAGACTTGCACAAAACAGAAAATTGCCTAAAAAACGGAAAGTGTCGTTTCAGATAAGTCTGCGCAATCCGCGTATACTGATCCGGATGCCCCTTTTCGCGTGAACCAATTCATATATGAATAATGCTGTCTGAAAAGGGGGTTTATGCACTAGCGAAAATTGTACGAAAATCTAGAAAAAGCAGGAATGCGCAGGCAGGACTGTACACAGGCAAGACTGTGCAGCAGGACTGTGCAGGCAGGACTGTGCTGGCAGGATTGTGCAGGCAGGACTGTGCAGGCAGGACTGTGCAGCAGGCAGGACTGTGCAGGCAGGGCTGTGGAGGCAGGACTGTGCAGGTAGGACTTTGCAGGCTGGACTGTGCAGGCAGGACTGTGGAGGCAGGACTATGCCGGCAGGACTGTGCAAGCAGGACTGTGCAAGCAGGACTGTGAAGGCAGGATTGTGCAGGTAAGCTTGTGGAGGCAGGACTGTGCAGGCAGGACTGTGCAAGCAGGACTGTGCAGGTAGGATTGTGCAGGGGGGACTGTGCAGGCAGGACTGTGCAGGCAGGACTGTGCAGGCAGGACTTTGCAGGCTGGACTGTGCAGACAGGACTGCGCAGGCAGGACTTTGCAAGCAGGACGGTGAAGGCAGGACTGTGCAGGCAGGACTGTGCAGGTAAGATTGTGGAGGCAGGACTGTGCAGGCAGGACTGTGCAAGCAGGACTGTGCAGGTAGGATTGTGCAGGGGGGACTGTGCAGGCAGGACTGTGCAGGCAGGACTGTGCAGGCAGGACTTTGCAGGCTGGACTGTGCAGACAGGACTGCGCAGGCAGGACTTTGCAAGCAGGACGGTGAAGGCAGGACTGTGCAGGTAAGATTGTGGAGGCAGGACTTTGCACTCAGGACTGTGCAGGCAGGACTGTGCAGCAGGCAGGACTGTGCAAGCAGGGCTGTGCAGGCGGGACTGTGCAGACAGGAATGTGCAGGCAGAACTGTGCAGGCAGAACTGTGCAGGCAGGACTGTGCAGGCAGGACTTTGCAGGCAGGACTTTGCAAGCAGAACTGTACAGGCAGGACTGTACAGGCAGGACTGTGCAAGCAGGACTTTGCAAGCAGGACTGTGCAGACAGGTCTGTGCAGCAGGCAGGACTGTGCAGGCAGGACTTTGCAAGCATGGCTGTGCAGGCAGGACTGTGCATGCAGGACTGTGCAGGTAAGATTGTGGAGGCAGGACTTTGCAGGCAGGACTGTGCAGGCAGGACTGTGCAGCAGGCAGGACTGTGCAAGCAGGACTGTGCAGGCAGGACTGTGCAGCAGGCAGGACTGTGCAAGCAGGGCTGTGCTGGCAGGAATGTGCAGACAGGATTGTGCAGGCAGGACTGTGCAGGCAGGACTGTGCAGGCAGGACTTTGCAAGCAGAACTGTGCAGGCAGGACTGTACAGGCAGGACTGTGCAGGCAGGACTGTGCAGGCAGGACTTTGCAAGCAGAACTGTGCAGGCAGGACTGTACAGGCAGAGATGTGCAAGCAGGACTTTGCAAGCAGGACTGTGCAGGCAGGACGGTGCAGCAGGCAGGACTGTGCAGCCAGGACTGTGCAGGCAGGACTTTGCAGCCAGGACTTTGCAGACAGGACTGTGCAAGCAGGGCTGTGCGGGCAGGACTGTCCTGGCAGGACTGTGCGGGCAGGACTGTGCAGGCAGGACTTTGCAAGCAGAACTGTGCAGGCAGGACTGTGCGGGCAGGGATGTGCAAGCAGGACTTTGCAAGCAGGACTGTGCAGGCAGGACGGTGCAGCAGGCAGGACTGTGAAGGCAGGACTGTGCAGGCAGGACTTTGCAGCCAGGACTTTGCGGGCAGGACTGTGCAAGCAGGGCTGTGCGGGCAGGACTGTGCTGGCAGGACTGTGCGGGCAGGACTTTGCAGGCAGTACTGTGCAGGCAGGACTGTGCGGGCAGGACTGTGCGGGCAGGGCTGTGCAGGCACGAATGTGCAGGAAGGAATGTGCAGGCAGGACTGTGGAGGCAGGATTGTGCAGGCAGGACTGTGCAGCAGGCAGGACAGTGCAGGCAGGACTGTGCAGGCAGGACCGTACAGGCAGGACCGTGCAAGCAGGACTGTGCAGGCAGGACTGTGCAGCAGGAAGGACTGTGCCAGCAGGACTGTGCAGGCAGGGCTTTGCAGGCAGGACTGTGCAGGCAGAACTGTGCAGGCAGGACTTTGCAAGCAGGACGATGAAGGCAGGACTGTGCAGGCAGGACTGTGCAGGTAAGATTGTGGAGGCAGGACTTTGCAGGCAGGACTGTGCAGGCAGGACTGTGCAGCAGGCAGGACTGTGCAAGCAGGGCTGTGCAGGCCGGACTGTGCAGACAGGAATGTGCAGGCAGAACTGTGCAGGCAGGACTTTGCAGGCAGGACTTTGCAGGCAGAACTGTGCAGGCAGGACTGTGCAGGCAGGACTGTGCAAGCAGGACTTTGCAAGCAGGACTGTGCAGACAGGACTGTGCAGCAGGCAAGACTGTGCAGGCAGGACTTTGCAAGCAGGGCTGTGCAGGCAGGACTGTGCAGGCAGGACTGTGCAGGTAAGATTGTGGAGGCAGGACTTTGCAGGCAGGACTGTGCAGGCAGGACTGTGCAGCAGGCAGGACTGTGCAAGCAGGGCTGTGCTGGCAGGAATGTGCAGACAGGAATGTGCAGGCAGGACTGTGCAGGCAGGACTGTGCAGACAGGACTTTGCAAGCAGAACTGTGCAGGCAGGACTGTACAGGCAGGGATGTGCAAGCAGGACTTTGCAAGCAGGACTGTGCAGGCAGGACGGTGCAGCAGGCAGGACTGTGCAGGCAGGACTGTGCAGCCAGGACTTTGCGGGCAGGACTGTGCAAGCAGGGCTGTGCGGGCAGGACTGTGCTGGCAGGACTGTGCGGGCAGGACTGTGCAAGCAGGACTGTGCGGTCAGGACTTTGCAGGCAGGACTGTGCAGGCAGGACTGTGCGGGCAGGACTGTGCGGGCAGGACTTTGCGGGCAGGACTGTGCGGGCAGGACTGTGCGGGCAGGGCTGTGCGGGCAGGACTGTGCGGGCAGGAATGTGCACGCAGGACTGTGCAGGCAGGGCTGTGCGGGCAGGACTGTGCAGGCAGGACTGTGCCAGCAGGACTGTGCAGGCTTGGACTCGAAACGTTTTTGCTATTTGCTTTTAAAAATTTCAGCATGTCCGAGTAGTAAATCACTCTTGCACAAAGGGATCTTGAACTGGGAAATTTGCTAAGACATTCTGTTAACTCAAAGGCTTCTGAGCTTGGCTCGCTAACCTTGTGGACAATGTAAGCCAAGATCAGACCGCACAGAACGTGCAGTCTGATCTTGAACCTACACTGTCCGTTATAGAAATATTTTTCTCCGAAGAAAAGTTGAAAAATAGCGAGAAATATTTTTTTGCATTATCGACTTAACCTATTACCACACAATGCCGACTTTTAACACCTCTGTGAAAGAAGCCTTTTGAAAACATAGTGGGAAAAAGAGAAAATGCTGGTAACCAGCATTTTCTTCTTTTCCCACAATGTTTTCTTCCCATCCTAAAACGAATTTCAATTCTTTAGTCACATTTATTTTGTCGCCAATTTAGACCAATCTAAAATTGTGTCGTTTGGTAAAGATTTAATAGTTTCATTTATATTTTTTAGAAGGAAAGGGATTTTAAAAAAGCCTAAAGTTGAAGAAAAATTAGACTAGGTGGCCAGAAAGCGTTCATAGTGCAAAATGATGAGACTCTATGGCTGGAAAACCTAGAAAATGCGAAATACTGCAGACAAACTGGAGAATAAGCCTTGAATTTACATTGATATTGGACCTTTTTGGCCAACATCCTTGAACTTACGAAAAGTTGGGACATTCTGTCCCCCCCCCCCCAAAAAGGCATTGAAACAAACAAACAAACAAACAAACAATTGCCGTGATGCATTATATATAATAAGCAAGTTATCGCATAAAAATGGATTCATATATTAATCTGACAAGTAAATGACTCATGAGGTAGAATGATCCTCGGACAAGCAGATATTTGACAAATGTAACCCATCATGCGAAAACGGACAATCAGTGCATAAATCAGTACATCAAAAAGACGAAAAAAGATTTAAAAAACAATAGTGCTGATCACTTTAAGTTGATAGTTAATAAATGATTACTAGTAAGGTAGAGTGACCACTTATCATACAGAAAATATCATTAAAGAAAAAAGTTTATTTCATGCTTTCCAGTAGGATATCGAGAAATAGCAGTGAAAATATTTTTCGATCTTACAACGGTACCACCAGTGAAAATACCGATTTTCACGTTCTTGTTGCCTAGGTAAATTGCGCGTGCCTAACAACCAGATGGGAAATATGACGTCATATACCTTACATTTCTCACGCTTGACGTAACGTTGCTATGCGGGAGGGGTACGCCACGGGGAATAAGGGAAAAGAACTGTACTGAATTTTGATAAAGCTCCTCCCAGAAAGGGTTAAAGGCATGAAATAAATAGAATATTTGTTGCTTTTTTTTCGGTGAAAGATCGAAATTTATTTCATCTCGTGAACACCATCGGTAATATTTTCACGAGTGGCTGCGCCACTCGTGAAAATATTACCGATGGTGTCTACTCGATGAAATATATTTCGATCTTTCACCGAAAAAAAAAATCCTCTATGTCAACCCTGGTCAGCCTATGCAATCCGCGCAGTCTGACCAGGGTCGACTCTTTAGGCAGTTCCCAGACAGTCCCTTTTTTCAGGACGGGTCACAAATATTAAAATTTTAGACCCAGTGCACAATGCACAGTGTACAGTGCAGGCTCACCTGGGTTGATAGGTTTTTGCTAGTGCTTTAGAATCCCTTTATCACGTAGGTAATATATTTTGCCCAAAAGTCTTACACATGCATAAATGTTTGGATTGTCTGACCGAGAAAGTTATGAGATTGCAATACGGGTAGATTGTCCTACCCAGGAGCATTGAAGCTGAAAGATGTACATATTGTCTTACTTAAATTACGAAAAACGGAGGTACTATAATACTCTATCTTAAAAAGCAATGCAAAACAAAAAAAAAACACTTGGTATTGCAAAACACATATCCAACTTTTCTGACCTATAATCGCTTGAATGGGCAGAAAGTAGAGGTTTTTAGAATTTGTGACCCGTCACGCAAAAAGGGACCTTCTGGGAACTGCGAAAAATGTCGACCCTGGTCAGACTGCGCATCCGCGCAGTCTGACCAGGGTAGACATTTTTCGCTTTCATGATATTTTCTGTATAAAAGTGGTCATTCTATATAACTGTGCGATCATTTGTGGTGTCTGTTGTTGTGAGGTAGTGCGTCGGCCTCATAACCATTAGGTCCTGGGTTCGATACCCGGGAACGGGTGCCAGCTTTTTTCATTGGCCCACACATTCGGCGCGAGTACTGGTGTAGTTTCCAGGAAGCAGAATCGAGAAAGATAAGTGTAAGTTGTAAGAACTTGTTTCTCAATCGATGTAAAATAAATATGTTTAAACAAACCAAACTACTGTCATTTTTGAACTATCAACTTAATTTGACCTGCATTATCTTTCATCTGTTTACATCTAATTGGTGTACAGAATTTCCAGATGGTCCCTTTTCGTGTGACGGGTCATAGATATAGCTGGTACACCTTTTTTTGCAAGAGAGAGAGAGAGGAGAGAGAGAGAGG
This sequence comes from Tridacna crocea, assembly GCA_943736015.1. Classification (NCBI taxonomy): domain Eukaryota; kingdom Metazoa; phylum Mollusca; class Bivalvia; order Cardiida; family Cardiidae; genus Tridacna; species Tridacna crocea. Next base: position 52,927,575 of record OX031063.1, read on the forward strand.
GAGAGAGAGAGAGAGAAGAGAGAGAGAGAGAGGAAAGAGAGGGGGGAAGAAAGAGAGAGAGAGAGAGAGAGAGAGAGAGAGAGAGAGAGGGCGTCATTTGATCTCTGTGTTTTATTGCACCAAGCAAGTCATCCCATAATCAGGGACCTGTAATGCATTAGGACTGAATCTTGAGGTAGAATGGCCCTTTGAAATACAGAAAATTCACCAATAGCAAAAAGTGTCGACCCAGGTCGGACTGCACAGTCTGACCTTGGTCATAAATCTTTACAGAAGCATTTAACACCATTCTAATACACCATTCCTCATTTGTGACCCATCAAGCAAAAACGAACCATCTGGGAATTCCGTACCTCAATTAGATGAAAACAGATCAACGATAGTGCAGGTCAGTTTAAGCTGATAATTCAAAAATGACTGTATAACAAGGTACAATGACCACTTGTAGTACAGAAAATGTCATTAAAGCGAAAAGTGTCAACCCTGGTCAGCGTGCGCGATTCGCGCAGTCTGACCAGGGTTGACACTTTTCGCAGTTTCCAAAAGGTTCCTTTTTGCATGGGTCATATTTGACTTTAACTAGAAAAGTCTTGGAGCACCCTTGTCCATTTGCACCTTGATTTCACTAGAAAAGAAAAGTTGCAGCAGTGGATGGCTGAAACGAAGTGGAAATCCTGTATTGATGATTATGTGGGAAAGAAGCTGGTGACCTTGAAAGAATTTTGTGCGAAGTGATGGTGAAATCAACACCAGGGACGCACTGGTAACTTATACCGATCACCGCGATAGTGCTGAAAACAACACCATACATATAAAAAAATCTGTACCGTAAATATATATTTTCTAAGTGTTTTTCTTTTTATTTGAGGAGTGTCTGTTCGGATAAAGTGGGTTTTCTTGTTTCACTTCTAACTGACTTAGCCCTTGTGATGCTGGCAGTATATTGGACATTCTGAGACAGTACAAATGACGAATGCATTACAATTTCAAAGGTGCCCCTTCAGGTTTTTGTACAAAAATTTTACAAAAACACAAAAAAATCAACCTGATACTCCAAAGCCTTAAGATTTTCATTCATAAAAGGACAGTAGTCGAAAACCATCCGACAACAAGAGAAATTAGAGATTTACTACAGCCCAGGTCGACATCGACGGGAAAGATGGTCCATTTTTACATGAGCAACTGGCTCATTTACATGCCAGAAATACACATACGAAGCTTCAAAAATAGCGTCTGAAGAAGACATTATGGAAAATAATTACATGTTTGTTAAGTTATGGAATTTAAGCATCATCAGTCATGTGTCAGTCACTTAACATTCCCATAATGTTGTTTTTTTTATTTTTGGCGCGAAATCTAAAAATAACTTAAGAGGCTACATAGCCTTTTGAGGGAACACAATGAAAAAATCTTTTTGGTAATTTTATGATTCTTAATTATTGATGACTTGTATTGTTTTTTCATATAAATTCCAGTGATATATAAATATATTTTAATTTGGTGAGATGTAAAAAATCTAAGTATCCACCTTTAAAGCTGCGTTTCTAAGAATATCCGGAACACAAGCGGACAGTGTGGACCCAAGATCAGACTGCACGTTCTGTGCAGTCTGATCTTGACTCACACTCTCCGAATGAGCGATGCGATATACACATACCAATATCAAATATACGAAAACATGTATTGTATTACTTTTAGGTTACATATTGTAATATGAACCTATGCCTGTTTGTTGTCCGCTACTTAATTACAGCAATTTTCTTGAGTACGGGGCCCGTATTCACCAACCATTCTTGAGAATATTCTTAGTCTTATTCTCCAGGATTTTCTATATTTGTAAGTAACACAACTTCTGATTGGCTAAACCGAATGGTTTAGCCAATCAGAAGTTGTGATACTTTCAAATATAGAAAATTCTGGAGAATAAGACAAAGGACTTTCTTAAGAATGGTTGGTGAATACAGGCCCGGATTACAGCAATGATAGAAAATGTTAAAAGACTCTACGACTGCAACGTCTACATTTTAGTAAATTTCCTTCTTCCTAGCTAAAGCGAAAAACCAAGGATATTGAAATTGCCGGTCGCATCGCCAAGGTTTTTTGGCATAATAGCCACGCATTGGCCAGTGCAGTTACAGAAAAGTAGAAGACTCAACTCTCGCAACGGCGAGATTTATCCTATATTTCCAACTTACGGGTCAAAACACATAAAGAAAGGTAGAACACTTGACGGTGTCAACGCACAGATTTTTCGCAAATTTCTTACCTAATGGCCAAAGCAGTCAAAGAAGGGTCGAAGATTTGCCGATCGCAGCGCTTAACCTTTTACCACACAATGTGACGACTTTTGACGACCCTGAGAAAGAAGCCTTTTGAAAACATTGTGGGAAAAGGAGAAAATGCTGGTAACCATCATTTTCTCCTTTTCTCACTATGTTTTCTATCCTATCAATAAATAATTGCATCATTTGAGCCACATTGAAATTGTGATCTGCAAATGCTCTCGATATTTTGACAAGGCTAAAATTTTGTTGTCTGGTAAAGAATTAAGGTTTTCGAAAACTTTCCTACCTGTTTGCCATAGCAATTAACCCTTTCCCAAACGACAAATTTTAGACTCTTCGAAACTGAAAGAATTTGCAGACGACAATTTCAAATTTGATAAAAATGGCAGAAAATTCTCTAAATGGATAGAAAACATTGTGGGAAAAGGAGAAATTGCTCGTTACGAGCAATTTCTCCTTTTCCCACAGTGTTTTCAAACGACTTGTACTGCAGACAGGTGAAAACAAGGGATAGTTTGGGAAATGGTTATAAAGAATAGTAGGAAACTCGCCGGCGGCAGCGCGTGGATTTTTCGCTTTGGAGTCCGACAAAAAAATAATATGTTCTTTTCATTTTCAAACTTTCTGCATTTCTGGCCCTTGCAAAACAGAATTTATGTATCTCACGCAAATATATTGATTTTGTTTGGTTTGAATTTGAGTTTTATGCCATTTCAACCGCGAACGTCATATCACATTAGTCAGTGGCCCTATGCATGTGTTTTCTGGCTATCTGACGCAAGTACTCACTAATCTTTCTTTTCATTCCACAAACTGCTGTCTCACAGGTATCAGAAATGTAAAAATATTGAAAATAGGGGTTCAAATCATACTCTTGTATCACACTTTAGATTTCATTCCGAGGAACGCCGCTGCAGAGTTTCGGACTGATGAATAAAATATGTTTAAACTAGAGTTTCGGACTTGAACCTCAGGGGTCGCTGGTTGTTGCAATCAGGGCCCGTATTCACCAACCATTCTTAGGAACGTTCTTTGTTTTATTCTCCAGAATTTTCCACATTTGTAAGTAACACAACTTCTGATTGGCTAAACCATTCGGTTTAGCCAATCAGAAGTTGTATTACTCACAAATTTAGAAAACCTTGGAGACTAAGACTAAAGATATTCTCAAGAATGGTTGGTGAATACGGGCCCTGATCTTTATCTACACACTGAGCATATACTTCACGTTTAATGTTTGTTCCAGTGCTGAGATTTGTCTTTGAAAGTGTAGAAAACAGCCAAGAAAAGAGAGAAAAGTTCTCAAAAGTCTCCTTCTTCAACGTCGATAAAGGACGGGACTGTGTGATAAAGGGTTAAATTGTAAATCCTTTTGCTATATTGTTTACCGTCGGAGTATGTAATATACTATCAAAATGTCTTAAAAACTTTTATTACTCATAAATGTTGCGGACAGTAACTTACAATGTATTTTTATTTGAAATGCTGCAACCGAACGTTGAATATCGAACGTATTTGCATCAATTTTACCTCTCGATTTCTCATAAATATGACATTATTTTACGTACTTTTTTCTAGTTACGCAGCCGATACTATTCGAATTAACAGGAAAGTTCAGGAAAACATTTGATGTATGTAGCCGGGTACAGGTATTTGGTAATATATCGTGCGGCCGTATCGACATGTGGTTCGGTAGCTCAGTTGGTTACAGTGCAGGAACGGTATTCCTGAGGCCCTGGGTTCGAATCCCGGTCGAGCCCAGATATTTTTCATCACCTGTTACATATAATTAACCTAGAGCGAAATATCAGCTAGAATAAAACTGAAATAAACTTTCTTTCTCTTAGTATTCGACGCCAGTTTCTGGTATGCTTGTAAGGCTTGAAATCCGAAATACCGCGTTACTGAGGGGGGCGTGCCAAACTCGCGTTTACAGAAAGTTCGGAACGAGGTTGGTGCGACGGAGATATTACATTACATCAAAATTAACACAATGGATATCGACCTGTCTATTTGAGATTATGCTTCGGTACAAATCTGAACAATGAGGAACAGGATCAAATTGGGATAACTGAGCTGTCACCGTCCCACAAAAATGTACTTGATAGTACGAAATAGTAACAGCTGGTTTTTGTTGAAAAAAAAGAGGGTTTAAAACATTTCCATGTTAGAATTTACCGAGCAAGTCATCGTATAGTTACGGATCCATAAAACCAACTTTGTGTAACAACCAACGAATACAGTAGATATAGAGGATATTTGTTTTTGTGGGTGAAAGCTCGAAATTTATTTCAACGAGTGAACACCATGTATCGGTAATATTTTCACGAGTGGCGCATGTTTTTAACCCTTTCTGAGAGGAGCTTTATCAAAATCCAGAACGGTTCTTTTCAGTTATTTCGTGGCCTAGCCCTCCAGCATAGCAACGCATTACAATATTACGTCAAGCCCGACAATTGTAAAGTATATGACGTCATATTTCCATCTGGTTGTGAGTCACGTGCAATTTACCTACGCAACAAGAACGTGAAAATCGGTATTTTCACTGGTGGTACCATTGTAATATCGAAAAATATTTTCACTGCTATTTCTCCATATCCTACCGGAAAGCATGAAATAAAGGTTGGTCCTTGGACAAAAGATGAGTTTGATCACAGTGCCTGGTTCGATACTTTTTTCAAATTGCATTAAATATCTTTTTAACACAGCATTGCTTATTACATTATTGCAACTGAAAAGAAATCCATTCGCTGTGAAAAGGAGGCTTAATGCATTTGCGAAAAGTATCGACTCAGGTCAGCCTGCGCAATCCGCACAGGCTGACCTGAGCCGAAACTTTTCGTTAATGGTCAATTTTCTGTATGTACAAGGACTAGTTTACCTCATGAGTAGGTTGTTTATTAAAAGAAGTGGCATCATATATAGAGGATAATCGACTGGTTATTTTTGATATGAAAAGTATCTCACGAGGATGCGTTGTTAGGCGTTGAAAAAACGAGTGCGCAGCACGAGTTTTTTTAACGCCTTACGACGCATCCGAGTGAGATATTTTTCATATCAAAAATAACTAGATGGTTATTCTATTTATTATATACCTTATTAACATTATTATTTTTAATTTTTCGTTTGAAAGTCGAAATCAATATTTTGGATAGAGGAGAAATCAGGAACATAGTGCGGATGAATAGATTTTTTAAAAGAACAAAACGAGACTTCACAAAACTTACAAGTAATAATATATATCTATAAGTGCTCAATGAAAGAAAAGTAGTTCCTAAATTACGTTAGGGAGTGAAAGTGAAAGTTGATATCGTCACTACTGATGATATCAAAATTTATTACACTGGGAAATTCCAGGATTTCACTGCTAGGTATATAATAAAAGTGTTTTATGGTTTGCTTGGTACCATGGATCACGGAGATGTATTACGCCCCGTTTTTCCATATAGAATGATTCATTTTTTTTTCTTTTCTCTGTTTTTTTTTTTTTTAATATGTATGTTTAATTTTTGCTCCAGGTTTCGTTTTCCAAGCATATATTTGATTTCAATCCTTGCATTTAGACCGTTCTTTTTCATGTACCGATGAAGTGTTAATTTACCAAAAATTCGGACAGTTTTGTACACGAGTGCACGCAAACTCTTTTTCGTACTGTGTTGCCGATAGCGCGCAAAAAAATAGTCTTGATCCCTAGAAATTGCCTTTTGATAATCATAATTTCGCTGGATAAGGGACAGTCTTGATTTGATTCATATTATCAAATCGAACAGGGACTGCAACCTGATCTTAACCGATACTTTCCGCAAAACATATCTAAAAAAAAAAACACTTAAATTGGTAAGGATTATATAATACGAGATGTATTTAATCGTCGATTTACTTCAAAAACCTCATAATTACAGCTTGTTTCAAGCTGTAGTTACGAGGTTTTTGACGTACACCGACGTAATGCTTAAAATTTATGATATATGAGTAGTTTACATGAAATTAGAGAGCGTTGCGTGCCTTGGTCTCTCTTTTTTGTAACTCTTTTCTTCATTTATCGTTTACTGTGCAGGTTATTATACGACAATATACATCAAAATAATCCTTAATAAATAATATTACTGTGCTATCTTTTATCAACTTTTAACCCATTACCACACAATCCCTATACTTTTGACGCCCCTGAGAAAGAAGCCTTTTGAAAACACTATGGGAAAAGAAGAAAATGCTGGTAACCAGCATTTTCTCCTTTTCCCATAGTGTTTTCTATCCTTCCCAGAACAAATTTCTATTTCTTAGTCACATTTATTTTGTCGTCTGCAATTGCTTTCAATTTGGACCAGTCTAAAATCTTCTCGTGTGGTAAAGGGTTAAATAAATGTTACAGAATATCTTGACCAAGAAAAATTGACAGTTAACTTTGCAGTTTATGGAGGCATAGTCACGACCATGCTGGGAAATAATATTTACCTAGTGGCCACAAATGATTTACCAAAAGGGCGCCTGCAAAAAAACTAATTGCTTTTACGGCCTATGAAGATCAAGATCAGTCTGCACAAAACGTGCAGTCTGATCTTTGATCTAAACTCCGCTTGGCTTCAACAATATAGATGGAAGCAATCATAAAATACAAGTCATTACTGGTCATGCAATGAAATTTGATTTCATTTGATAGTTATATCGTGACATCAAAACAGTGCAGCAGTGGAAACCTGGGGTACTTTTTACTAAAATTCGTAAATTAACGCACATTTTTTAAAGAAATAAGTATACAAATTTGCGAACCTTTCTCTATCCGAATGTTATTATCATTATTTTATTGTTTATCCGCCAAATTGGCGAGCATCATTACAAAAATGAAATTACAAAAACTTGTTTCAGACTTAACGTCTGCTAACCTAAACTGCGTACACACGTTCCTTGCATAAGCAGTTTGGTAATTCCAAAGCAGTCCGCTAGGATATATATCTTAACCTTTTACCAGACGACAAAGTTTTGGACTTGTCTAAAATTGAAGGCATTTGCAGACGACAAAATAAACGTGACTCAAACATTGAAACTTAGCTTTAGAAGAGCAGAAAACATTGTGGGGAAAGGAGAAAATGCTGGTCACCAGCATTTTCTCCTTTTCCCACAATGTCTTTCAGAGGGCCTCTTCCTTTTGGTCATAAAAACCAGGGATTATTTGGTAAACGGGTAATGATGTAAACCTGTTGATTTAATAAAACTCGCTCAGAAAAAAATGAAATATTTACAACCGTACATGACACATGTTACAGTGTTTGCTTTAAAGACAGTAACATCTTCGTGTAATGATGTTAGGATTGTTTGAAAATACAGGGTGTCTAGTCCAGGTTTAAAACTTTCCTAACTATAAGTTGTTTGTTTGATTATTTCACTTTTGCACCCCTTTATACCCTTTCAACGTGCCATCTTTCTAATTGTTATTATTCATAGATTTTACTAATACTAGAAGCGCTGTCAATTCCTCAGCATATTCTCAGATCAACTAAGTCTATCATTATCCAGTCAATATCTGATAAAAATTTCTACATGTCAAAGGACCAATCTACTTCCAGATTCACTTCCAGATTCAGTTGATTGTCAGACAAAGTTGATTTCATGGATCCACAGTAATGTTACGACTGGCTTGGTATAACGGGTCACGTGGTTTCAATAATCCTGCTACTGCCAAAGCACATATCACTATATAAGATAAGGTGTACAACTGTATTAAGGTGTACAACCGTATTACCTGTCGAACACCAGTCAGAGACAATTTTTGTCAGTGTTTTTCACCTCCAATTGGACTTGAATGGATAAAAGAAAAGTTAGTTTTTTTTTTCATGTTTTGTAAAAAATCATATTATATCTGGTACATAGAAGATCGGAAATTTGAAAGCGGAAACTGATTGCTCTTCCCACTGTCGGATGGAAATTTTAATCACGCAGTGAATATATTGAAGCAATCTGATAGGCAAATAATATTTGAAGTCAGCTTTTTAAAAAGAACGGCAAGATGCTACAAAAAGTTTCGACCGATCAAGTTCCTCCAATATGTCACGGTACTTTGTTAACCTCCTCACCAAACCAAACAACTTTGGACTTGTCCATAATGACAGCATTTGCAGGTAATACATTAGACGTGGCTAAAATGGTATTTGTCTATGGAGACAAACTAAAAGTGCTTATGATGCTCGCTTGTCTGTTAAAGAATAGCATTTCAAAGGCTGGTAAAATTAAACAGGCAGGAAAATACTAAAGGGAGAAAGATTTAAAAACATGTGGGAAAAAAAAGCAATTATTATATTTTTCACATCATTTTTACGGCTATCAAGATCACTATAAAAAAAGAAAAGCAATATTTTATGTGTATTGTAAAGGATTTATTAAACACACTATAGAAACAAAAGTAACAGAAAATATCCAACTTTCATATCTCTTACACTAATTGTAAATGAATAGCAGAAAAAATGACGTGATTCAATGGATTTTATTTCATGCTTTCCGGTAGGATATCGAGAAATAGCAGTGAAAATATTTTTCGATCTTACACTAGTATCACCAGTGAAAATACCGATTTTCACGTTCTTGTTACCTAGATAAGCCTCACAACTAGATCGGAAATATGACGTCATATACCTTACATTTCTCGCGCATGACGTAATATTGCAATGCGTTGCTATATGCGAGAGCGGTACGCCACGGGGAATAACGGAGGAGAACTGTACTGGATTTTGATAACGCTCCTCCCAGAAAGAGTTAAAGGCATGAAATAAATAGAACATTTGTTTTTTTTTTTTCGGCGAAAGATCGAAATATATTTCATCTCGTGAACACCATCGGTAATATTTTCACTCGTGGCTGCGCCACTCGTGAAAATATTACCGATGGTATCCACTCGATGAAATAAATTTCGATCTTTCATCGAAAAAAAACCCAAATATCCTCTATATCTCTGTACCAGTGGACAAAATCTTACACTCGTCCATATTGTAAGCAATTACATACGAAAAATAAAATGAAACTGAAACGCACTAAACTGCTGAATGAAAATGCCAATTTCATCTAGCACTGATCAGTATGGTTATGTATAATAATATCTATAATTAGAATGATTTTAAAAACCATGTTGCTTTCTGCACAGATTTTTTTTTTTCAGTCTCTTAGGTGTGGAAGCCGCTGTTTGGTGGCAGACTACTGTCTGGTGGCAGATTGCTGTTTGGAAATAGTTTGATAAAAATGCTTGGAATGAAAGTTTCTGCCTCATCTTGGTAACAGGTTTTTCCTGCAAATTTGTTGTAGGAGATACATAGATTCTAAAATAAGTTGGCATCTTAATTATCATTATTTCTTTTTTTTAATATTATTAAGAGATCATTGGTCAGCTAAATTACACTTTTTCTATTTACGAGTTCCATAATATGTACCTCAAAAGCCAACGAATGTCAGATTCTTTTCATATATAATTGCATCTCTAGAAATAAAGCCCATTCGCTCCTATGGTAGATGAATACACCTCCGACGAAAATGAATTACAATTAAACTTACAATAATGATTTTTTTAAATCTTAACTCTTTACCATACAATCCCGACTTTTAACGACCCTGAAAACATTGAAAACATTGTGAGAAAAGGAGAAAATGCTGGTAACCAGCATTTTCTCCTTTTCCCACAATGTTTTCTACCCTTTCCAAATCAAATTTCATTTTTTCATTCACATTTATTTTGTCGTCTGCAAGTGCTTTCAATTTGGACTGGTCCAAAATTTTGTCGTTTGGCAAAGAGTTGAGATGATAAAATTCGCTGCTTCTTTATAGTCACAAAGTTTTACAGTTAACCCTTAGGCTAAGAAGTGAGAAGGCCGAGTTACTGACTTTTGAGAACGTAAAGTCTGATACTGAATCTACACTGTCCGGCGAGGAGATATTTCGTCGGTCTGCTTAAAAAATCTCGTAACTATATCTTGTAACAAGCTGTAGTAACGAGGTTTTTTATGTAAACCGACGATTTTTCTTACTAAAGTACTTTTGATATAGTAAAATATGGGGTTTTACTGACAACTTGAAAGTTTCATGTTACTTATTCGGTAGAAATCTGTGTCAACACTTTGTGTTTTTTTTTCTTAAGAAATGATGCGTATGATGACAGCGCTTTGATCACATACCACACAATTTGCTCATCTAAAACGTTTGTATGGTAAGAAAATATGTAACGGCTGTATTACAGTACCATTAACCCTTTCCCAAACAATCCCTCGTCCCTGAGGTGGAAGCCTTTTGAAAACATTGTGGGAAAAGGAGAAAATGCTGGTAACCAGCATTTTCTCCTTTTCCCACAATGTTTTTTATCCAGCTGGAAACGAATTTCAAATTTTGAGTTTTATTTATGTTGTCTTCTGCAAGTGCATTCAAATTGGACCAGTCTAAAATTTTGTCCTTTGGTAAAGAGTTAAGAGTAGATATGTGATAAGATAAATAACGAAAACGATTACGATGAAATATTTTACCATGATTCATAGTTTAAAAAAAAAACAATCATCATTTTCATGCATATTGCATGATTTTTGTAACTTCAGATAAAAGTTACTTCTGTAACCAAAACTACACAATCTTTTGGAGAGAAAAAAATCGTTTATATACATTTTCACATATGTGTCACTTAAATAAATATAATTACAACAAATAAAAAATTGTCATTTACAAGTTTGGCACTAGGTCAATGATGTGCAATATTTCCCCACACCGGCTGGTTCTTATAGAGCCACATATTCGCTGCTTTTTCCCAGACTTCGCTCTCCGCCTTTTGTTCTTTAGGGGGGTCAATAAAGGCTGAATTTTCCCGCTCCATTTTCAGACCGACGGCCGAACGATTGCCTCTGGTCTGAGAGATAGCGGATGTGCCGGTCTGAAATAAATGATGTCAATAATTTACTAAACGACAAAAAACAAATTGACTCGTCCGCAGCAACGTTTTTTAGCGCCATTTATCTAACCTACAGTTCTTTCAATGGATAAAAAAATAAAGCATCATAAAAAAAGGCGAGATGTTGCTTGCAATCTTTGTCTTCCTTTTTCTGCAATTATTTCCTCTTAGGTCATTTCAATCATAGGGATCTTTTAACCCATTACCACACAATCCCTACTTTTGACGTCCCTGAGAAAAAAAGCCTTTAGAAAACATTGTGGGAAAAGGAGAAAATGCTGGTAACCAGCATTTTCTCCTTTTCCCACAATGTTTTCTACCCTATCATATAGAAAAATCATCTTTTTAGCAACTGTTAACTTGTCATCTGCAAAATGCTTTTAATTTGGTCTGGTCCAAAATTTGCCGTTTGGGAATATAACATATGATAAAGAGGGAGTCACCAATGTGCTATTTGTAGAAACGGTGTTCATGAAAATTTGAACATATTCGTCATATACCAATGTACGTTAAGTGTTCCATGATCGACCAAGGAAGAATTTAGTGTTCTGTGATAATCCAATAGAGCTTCAAAGGTATTTGCTTCGATTGGCGATCGTTTTGGTGTAGTTGGTATACTTTTATTTAACCGACACTTTAAAGTGCTTCAAACTGCGAGTTTAGCTATTTAGGTTCCTAGAAATGATAGAGAACCATACAGTGACTCAGTGGATTATATCATTCTTTATAAGCCATTTTCAGATCTTCCAAAGTTACATATTTACAAAAGACAGGATATTTGAAAAAAAAGTTACCACTTCTTTTCAACAATATGAAAAGGATTGCATAGCAGACTTAATAAAAATTGTATTTTACAAGCGACTGCCGCAGAAATTCAGAACTAACACAAGACACGACAAAGAGTTTAACCCTTTCCCAAACAATCCCTGGTTTTCACGACCCTTAGAAAACATTGTGGGAAAAGGAGAAAATGCTTGTAACCAGCATTTTCTCCTTTTCCCACAATGTTTTCTACCCTTCACAAAACAAATTTCAATTTTTGAGTTGTGTTTATTCTGTCGTCTGCCAGTGTTTTCAATTTGGACCAATTCAAAATTCTGTCGTTTGGTAAAGAGTTAAAAAACTTAACAACCTTGTTGGCCCTAAAACTTACATTATCCCGGTAGTCAAAGGGGTCTTCCTTGACTGACGGGATGGTGAGCGCTTCAGGGTGCTCTCGTCGCCTTCCACTTCTTTGTCTCTTTTCTTCTTTCCAGAACCCTTCCGCTTTTTGGAGCCCTTCGATTTGGTCCGCAGTTTGGTCAGCCTGCAAAATTGAATACGAGCAATTTTGAGAAGGTGTCACATCAGCCTTAATCTTATCGAGTCTGTTAACCCTTTACTCCATAGATACTCATTTCTACACATTGCTTGTAGGAGCCTTGGAAAACATTGTGGCAAAAGGTGAAATTGCTCGTGACGAGCAATTTCACCTTTTGACACAATGTTTTCTACATTATCAAAAGGTGTCGTATACACATAAGAAACGGCTTCATGCTTGCTGTTACTTAGGGTCAATTAGAGATACCATAGAGATGCCTTATGGGGTAAAGGGTTAATGAAATTGAATTTGAGTGAAAGCAGAACCAGGAGATCTACCTACAAAGTCCTCAGTCTACAAAAGATAAGGTATAGGAACGAATTTAGTTTATGAGATTGGCACCTTTGCCAGTCTACAAAGACACAGACGGTTAAAAATAACGACAGGGAGACCTGCAGTTTGGCTAGGCTATAAAAGCGTAGAAATAGGCCTTGCTTGTAGTTTTAACTATTTCTTAACCCTTTACCCTATAAAGCATTCCTATGGTATCTCTAATTGACCCTAAATAACAGCAAGGATGAAGCTGTTTCTTATGTGTATATGACACCTTCTGATAACATAGAAAACATTGTTGCAAAAGGTGAAATTGCTCGTCACGAGCAATTTCACCTTTTGCCACAATGTTTTCTAAAGGCTCCTACAAGCAATGCGTATAAATGAGTATCTATGGAGTAAAGGGTTGATGTCATCCCTATAAACTAGAAAAAAACACAATATTTTGTCTAGATGTAACTTTCACACAGATCGTATTCCACATTCATTGAAAAATTTGTTCACTCTCTATATCCTTTTACCATATTAAGGTCTTATATGAAATCAGTACACCCTTCAAGTTTCGAAAGTATTAAATGGAAAATTGCAGCGTTTGCAGGAAAGAAAAACACAGGGCAACTAGATTTTAACTAGAAATAAATAAATATGGTAAAGAAACTTTGCTGCATTCATGATTTATACAAGTTGAAAAAACGTTTGTTCGTAATTTTTTTTTTCTTTCAGTTATCAAAATGTGATAGTATATTTATAATTATGACAAAAACGGTCCATGAAATATCAAAATCGGCCAATACGAGAAAAACTCGGTCAGTATCAAGCATAACAAGGCCAATATGACAAGATTAAAATCAAAATCAAACTGATCGATGAATCCCGGCCGTTAACCCTTTTCCAAACGACAAATTTTACACTCTTTCAAGTTCTACACATGTGAGGAGGACAAATTCTACATTGGTACAAATCAGTTTTAGGTCTCTTAAATGGCACAAAAAAGGTATAAATACACGGGGTGCGGATAAAACCCCCCTAGGACAAAACCCCCCTAGGACAAAACACCCATGGACAAAACACCCCTGGACAGAACCCCCATATCCTTAACTGAAAACTGGACAAAACCCCATGGTTTTAAAATGATTCTTTTTTGTACCATCATTTTAAAGTTGAATAAAATTTACTGCTTTAAATACTTGTGGGGGTTGTAAAAAATAATGTTTTGTATAAGTTAAATTGTGCTTTATGATCAAAAATGTGTTTTTTTTCTTAAAAATTTGCTTTATGACCAAAAATGTGTTTTTTTCTTAATAGATTCATAATAAATTATAAATGCAATCATACAATGAAAAAAAATCATTAATTTTTATATATTAATCAAAGGATTTTTTTTCTTATTAGGTGATTTTATATGTTCAAATCTACTGCTAAATATTAGTGAATATGACAGGTGTAAACTTACAAATCAGGTGTCTTAATCCCTTCTCAACACCTGTCTTGCCCGGTGTGCGGTAAAAATGTCAGAGGTAAAAATGCCATAGGTAAAAATGTCATAGGTAAAAATGTTAGATTCAAAGTGGTAAATATGCCATAGGTAATAATGTCATAGGTAAAAATGTCAGAGGTACTAGGTATATATTAATTTGGACCAGTCTAATATTGTGCAGTTTGGTAAAGAGTTAAATACTAGTAAATGATAGATGCTAGATATAACTTATAATATTAATTTTATGTCCTTACTTTCTACTGATGTTTCATGATATGTTTTCGAATTAAACTTGAATAAAACCAATAAGATATTGCTGCAATATTGTTTATGAATTGTGATGAATGGGTTGTTTAAGGAAGTTCTCCCTAACATACTGTCCTTTTGAAAACATTGCAAACCTTGGTAAGACATCTGTGAAAAAGTATCTTGGACAATAGTAATGTGATCTTAGTTCTTCTGGGCCCGTATTCACCAACCATTCTTAAGAATGTTCTTTGTCTTATTTTCTAGAATTTTCTACATTTGTCAGTAACATAACTTCTGATTGGCTAAACCGTTTGGTAAAGCTAATCAGGAGTTATGTCACTTACAAATTTAGAAGACCTTAGAGGATACGACTAAGAATATTCTCAAGAATGGTTGGTGAATACAGGCCGTATTTGTCTATATACCAATCTTGATATTTACTGTCTGCTATCCTAGATGATTCAGAGGACGGAAATAAGTGAACCCCGACAAGATTTCGAACTTGCTAAGCCTTGACCAACTGAGCTAACTCCATATATTTATACTATGATAAATACATCTGACATTTTTACTTATGACATTATTACCTATGGCAAATTTACCACTTTCACTCTGACATTTTTACCTATGACATTTTTTCCTATGGCATTTTTACCTCTGACATTTTACCTACATTTGTCTTGCCCAAGTCTGCATAGGTGTTGATATATCAATAGAAATTATCAACAAACTTGAGGTACAAATTAAAATAAGATAATATCTAAATCATTTTTTGCCTTTCATGTTTGATTTTTTTCCTTAAATCAAAAAGACTTGTTTTGAATACTTTAAAACTGTTCGCAAATTATGTGTGTTTTCTCAAATTTATATATGATGGGGGTTTTGTCCTAGGGGGCTTTTATCCTATGGGGGTTTTGTCCTAGGGGGGGTTTGTCCATGGGGGTTTTATCCTAGGAGGGTTTTGTTCTAGGGGGTTTTGTCCTACACTCAAATATACAATGTATGTTAAATGTTAAAATATGGACATAATATTGTTGTAGAGGTAATACAACAAACTCTGTACCTTTCAATAAGTTTAGTACATAGTTTTATGATATGGACAGTATGTGAGGTAAATATGAACAATCAAGACGGCTAGTGTCTTTCAAACATTACATTGATTGACATCAAATAATCAAAATGCCATTTTAACGTCGCATTTTCTCCTTTTCCCATAGTGTTTTCAAAATGCTTCTTTCTCAGGGGCGTCAAAAGTAGGGATTGTGTGGTAATGGGTTAAGCATTGCAGACTATATTCATTAAATTCACGAGTCGTTGGCTGTATCCACTGGTACAACGGGCTATATGAACAAGGTGCATTTTACCTTGTCACGTAATATTAGAGACTATCCCGTGGCTAATGACATAAGAAAATTCATGGAAAAGTAACTGGAGCATTTATTTCGACTTCTACAAGTATTTGTCTGAAAGTATATCGTGTTAATGATATTTTTTCGTGTAAATATATTGATCTACATTTTTCGCTGAGATGAAAGGAAAAAAAAAAAGTCTAGTCGTTTAAAGCAAACGTCCATCCAAGTGTTTTAACCCATTACAACACAATCCCTACTTTTGACGCCCCTGAGAAAGAAGCCTTTAGGAAACATTGTGGGAAAAGGAGAAAATGCTGGTGACCAGCATTTTCTCCTTTTCCCACAATGTTTTCTACTCTTCACAAAACCATTTTCAAATTTTCAGTCACTTTTATTTTGTCGTCTGCAAATGCGTACAATTTGGATAAGCCTAAAATATTGTCGGTTGGTAATGAGTTAATAAAATTAAGGCTACTCCTCACCTCTCCTTGAATTTCCATAGGATGTCGGAGCCTTGGGGTTTTTCGTCGGTTTTTTCGTGCTGAGTCGCCGGGTGGGTCCCCGAAACGCCGTCTGTGATCTCCTGACGTTGTTTTGACAAGTCCTGTAAAACAAAAAGTTTTGATGGTATATAGAGGATAATCAACTGGTTGTTTTTGATAAGAAAAATATCTCACGAGGATGCGTTGTTAGGCGTTGAAAACACGAGCGCGCAGCACGAGTTTTTTTAACGCCTTACGACGCGTCCGAGTGAGATATTTTTCATATCAAAAATAAGCAGTTGATTATTCTGTTTATTTTATACCTCATTAACATCATTATTTGTAATTTTGCGTTTGAAAGTCGAAAAAAATGTAGTCGAAAAAAAAAAAGTAGTTCCCAAATTACGACAGGAAGTGAAAGTGAAAGTTGATTACGTCAGTAGTGATGATATCAAAATTTATTACGCTGGGAAATTCCAGGATTTCACTGCTAGGTATATAATAAAAATGGTTAATAAAGATTAGTGTTACTTTTGTGAAAGACACTGTAACATCTATACCCCTACCTCCAAATGGACATAGGCATCTATAAGCCGCGGATGTCAAAGCATAATTATTGTAATTGGTTTTCACCCGATGTGTGAGTTTTTTTTTATCATCGGTGTCTGATATCGTCGGTTTACTTCAAAAACCTCGTAACTACAGCTTGAAACAAGCTGTAGTTACGAGGTTTTTGAAGTAAACCGACGATATACAGTTCTATGTTGATAGTGTTTTGTAAGTGCTGTGATCGATAATTAGTTATTAATGCTATGTTATCAAAACCGCTTACTCAACACAATGATATCGATAGCACTTAGGTGCTGTTGTGATATCGATAATATTTATCAGCCTGGCTCTGGCAAAGGGAGGGGGAGGGGGGAGGGGGGGGGGGGGTCATGTATTTCCTTGATGCATTGTTCTAAGCAAGTAATCAGATAAATATGGATCTTTAAAATACATTTTGTCTAACGATCGCCCTTATCATAAGATAGAATCGTCCTTTGCAATATAGAAAATTGACCAATAGAATACTGTCATCCCGTAAAATCTTGTCTAACCTTCGCTACCAATAATATTTACTCATTTATGTTATCAACGTCATTCTATCGATATTATTAATTAAACTGATTTGACAGTGTACTCAGTGTTGTAATATCCATAGCACTTCCACAACACTGTGCCACGGCGGGGAATCACGTGACACTACAACAACAAAAATGACCGACATTTGAAAAAATTCCCTAACTTGAGATAAGAAAATCTTCAATAATTCCGTTAATACATGGCCGATTGGAATTTGGTTTGAAGCAGAGAAGGCGGAAGGACTCCAGAGATTTGCTTGAAGTGTTAGATTTTTTAAACAACACCTGATAAAAAAGTTATTGACGAGCAAACAAATTTTTTTACCCTGGATAATTTGTTTGCTCGTCAATAACTTTTTTACCAGGTGTTGTTTAAAAAATCTAACACATCAAGCAAATCCCTGGAGTCCTTCCGCCTTCTCTGCTTCAAACCAAATTCTAATCGGTCACGTATTAACGGAATTATTGAAGATTTTCTTACCTGAAGTGGGGGAATTTCTTCAAATGTCGGTCATTGTTTTTGTTGTTGTGTCACGTGATTCCCGGCCGTGACTGTGCTATCAAGGGGTTTTCTACTATGTTATGATACCGATAAAGCCTACCCAATATTGTAATATCGACAGGCTTCCATTGATAGCGTGTAATTAAAATTGTGTACACTATGCGGTGATATAGACAGTACTTATTGAATTCCTTATCACATAACAAAATAATAGATTCTACCAAACTGAGAGTGTTTTCTGCTTACCAGTATTTCCCCCCCTAACGTTTTTAAAAGCCTCTTATTGCACGATATTAATGGGTAAGGCTTAATGCTGTAATGTCGATTGTGTTTTCAGGTTTTAAGAAAGACCGTGTGAGCTCAGTGTTTGCAAAATGCTGCAATATCGGTTGTGCTGATGGCGCTAACTTAATGCTGTGATGTCGAGACTATTTACTCAATGCCGTGATATCGACAGCACTTATTCAATAACGTGTTCCTGGATGTTTCTTCTTACAGCATTGATATCAATAGTGCTATCAAAACTTTATAAAACCGCGAGAACTTATACATTATTGTGAAACCGGTAGCCGTTTTAACGGCACTTTGACATTAATACGCTCACGAAACGCTGCCGTATCTATAGTGCATTTGAAAAATCATTTTTCCCTGTCTTAATCTAGCTTAGATGTAAAACAATATCCCTCAGTCTAGTGGATTGAAGTGTCAGACAGTGTCAAACCGGTAGCCGTTTTAACGGCACTTTGACATTAATACGCTTACGAAGCGCTGCCGTATCTATAGTGCATTTGAAAATTCATTTTTCCCTGTGTTAATCTAGCTTAGATGTAAAAAAATATCCCTCAGTCCAGTGGATTGAAGTGTCAGACAGTAAATTACTTATTTACAGTGGTTTGGTGTTAGGATTAGGTTTTGATCTGGAGAGAGCAACAAAATATTAAATGTAAATACCTTTATTTGCTGATTGAAAGCTTTCACTTCTTGACTTGTCCACCATGTATTTATCACGGGGTGTTGAATCTTTGTCTTTGGAAGTTTTAGTGAGCTGAAACGAATAAGCTTGGAATGATTACTGCATTATTCAAGTGAACTTCATTTAACCCATTACCACACAATCCCTACTTTTGACGCCCCTGAGAAAGAAGCCTTTTGAAAACACTGTGGGAAAAGGAGAAAATGCTTGTAAACAGCATTTTCTCCTTTTCCCACAGCGTTTTCTACCCTTCACAGAACAAATTTAAATTTTTCAGTCACCCTTATTTTGTGGTCTGCATATGCTTTCAATTTGAACCTGTCTAAAATTCTGTTGTGTGGTAAAGATTTAAATGGTACTACAAATATTAGTTAACTTTGTTGGGCTGAAATACGAATGATATTCCGCTGTTCTATGAACGACCTATAACTGTCTCTTTGTCCGATAAATGGCAGAAGCTGTCACAACACAAGAAAAAAGTGGGGAAAAAAGTGAAATGAAAATGTTAAATAGCAATGTCCTACATAGCATTTTATAAATATTCTTTTATCCTTCCTTTTATCAAAATTCAATGCAGATATATGTTTAAAATAACATTGAAGAAAAGTTGTTTTCAGAAATGAAGAAGTCAGACACATTTAAAAAAAGGTGGATAAAGGAAAGTGGAATATCATGACTTCATAACTTCGAAAACATTTCGAGATTTTACGAAATAAAATGCAAGCATTCATAATAAAAATGAATTTTATGAAGTTACGTGTGTCAGTAAGAAATACAAAAAGGATTTCCATTTTAAACGAAAGTGAAAATGTTACAGCACAAATTCTGGTGAAAAGATAAACTCAAAGTTAGATTGCTTTGGCACATGCTTTTGATATGAAAGCCAACCACTGCAAAGTCGAATACAACAATGGGTAGATAACGACAGCGACAAAACAGTGATGAAGAGGCTACAGCTTGCACCAACAAATTCTCCAAGATGATCAAAGCTGTGAGTACCGTCGTGGAAGATGCTGCAATCATATTGTAAAAGAATGCGCCAAATACACACAGGAGAGATAAAAACTAACTTTCCAAAATCTTTCCCATTTAGACACGTCACACTGCTATATATTAATATAGTGAAAATGATAATTTAGTGGTGCAGTTGTCGTGTTTTGCAAGTATTAAGAATCGTGAATATTCAGTGAAATCAACGTAGACGTGCTATGTGCCATCCGGAATATTTCATCCAAACTTTTTCACTTCGCACAAAGTATTATGTATAAAACTTTTACAAGTTGCAATTTGGAATCAACTTTTAAGGAGTTTACTGTACTGTTACATGGTAAATCGTTAATCTCTAGTCCATGTAAAACGAGACTTCTAGCTTTTTGAAGCATTGTACGGCTTTAATTCTCTCTCGACATCTTTCCCGTCAACTTTTAAATGGCCAAGCGGCTTATGAAATATGTGTTTCACAAAAAAGTCAGTTTAATTTTATTCAAAAGGTGTCTACCTGTAACTTTGAAGGTGTATTTATAGAACAATTGTCTGAAAACAATGCAACATTGTGTATCACTGTGTTTGTTAAACACTGTGTGTTGATCAGTTCCCTTGTACCCAATGTGCAATTTTGGAACATTTCCAATCATAAGAAACACAGATCTACAGAAGAATGACTTATCACATTGATGGACTTAGCTTCAGTGAGTCTTATCGGGTAAAGCAATACTGCAAACTCGGACAGCAGAGAAGCAGTTTATTCTCTTTTAGACTTAAATTAGTAATAATAAAATGTCACATTTTGTACAAGTATAGAAAGTGAATTCAGTAGAATTCACTGTAGCTGTGCTAAGATATCTCAAATACGATCAGAGACTAAGGATACATGATCTGACTGCACATACTTTGCTGTTTGCTCGTGACTCTACATTGTTAGAAAAAAAATAACTCTACAAGTTTTCGGGATCATAGCGGTTGGTCTAGGATACCCAAAAAATGTGTCAGTGTGAGGAAAACAGGAAAGAGTAAAAGTGATTTAAGTGAACTCGCAAAACTTTGAAAATGGGAAAGATGCTCAGCTGAAGTGGAATATTTAAAAACCAAAGTAATACGCCCTGAACCTTTAGGTCTTTTGAATGGATTAGAAAGTTGACTTTATCTCAAATGATTAGTAGCAATCACCTTTTAGATCTATTTGTAGCAGGGGTTTCCAGGCTTACCCTTGCTTGTTTCATTTCACTTTCAGCTCTTTTAACTTCCTTTTCGACTTTTTCCTTTTCTTCTAGTTGAGCCTTCTCTTCTTCTGTTCTTTTAATCCTGTCCAAAAAAGGCGTAGAGTCCTTTGGACATTCTAACATTCCCTTGGTTGGTGATTTCGAGGACGACCCTTTCAGGTTTGCTTTCGCTGAGGTTACTCTCTTTTTCTTCTTTTGCTTTTTCAATTTCACCTTCACTATTCCGGCGGGCGTTTTATCGTCTTTCATTTCTTCTACGTTGGTTTCAGCAGATTTTCTGTACGATACCGGAGGTAGTGTAGGTATCTCCTCAGGACGTATGATAGGTGTGAAAGCTCCAGATAATCTTGGAAGTCCTAACTCGTCGTCTATCTTATCCATGTCGTCTGCTTCGTTATCAACATCCTCAAGGCGCAGTTTGTCTTTCTTCGCAATAGCTTTAATGTCATCATCTGTATAATTAAGTATATTCTTTTCATGTGGAGATATTGGCAAAAAGGTTGATGCAAGCGTAACCTCATTATCACTTTCAATGATGGTGTCGTCCTTGATTTCGTTTACCTTTTCAGGTTCCTCTACAGGTGCAGGTCCAACTTTCCTCTCTGGCTCCAAGTCGCCATATCCCGGTGCGCCTCGGGATTGTACTGATATACAAATTGAATTTTCTCTCCGAATCCCCGGATCAGTATCAATATTTACTTTTACGTCCCCGTTCGTGAACACAGGTGTCAGGGTGCCTGCCATTGTCCCGGGGGTCTTTGAATTTCGACTGGGTTGTCGTATCTTGACATCCTTGAACATTCCTCCATTTACCAGTTTCTTATTGGCAGGTTGTGCTTTCTGTAGAGGAAGCTTATCTAATCGTTCCTTCTCTTTGCGTTTTTTGTAGTAATACCATATGAGGACACCACACACTACTATAATGACCAACAGCAGAATACCGATAACTAATCCAGCGGTTGCAGCCGTCGACAGCACATCAGATGAATCATCATAGGCTGTGGTGAAAAGCAAATCAGTCCTTTAACATGTCATTTATACTCGGTTGAATGTAGTTTGTTCAATAGATATCTCTTAAATGCAGAAATTCGTCAAAACGTATTTTGATTTTTTGGTGTCCCTTTCTATAGTTAAAACAGACCCAGAACCAATTCATTCAGTCGATTCGTATATAAGAGAAATGAACAATTCCAGTTCGTTACATAGACCTTAACCTTACAAATATGTAACTGTTTTAACCGTGAAAACTGAAGAAATGCCGTTGCGAGTAAATCCACAATCAGACCACAAGGTTTACTTTGTCCAATAAGAACGAGGTTAAGTTCAACATGTTCAACGGGTTAGTTGTCTGACATCAAAGCTTCATATAAGGTGACAACCTCCTTGGTATTCTAAATTTTGAGGATGCAATAAAATTCCTCTTTCCGAGGGCGCCGCTCCTTTTTACATAGCTTTTAAGTTTGATATTACCTTTTTTTTTAGATTAACAACATTTTTGTTTAACATTTCCGTTCCAACATTCTTTTTAAAAACGCCATGTGGGTCTAACTTGACAGAACATATTTACAAATCTACGGTATAAATTACGTACGTGGTGCAGATAAAAGTACAAAAAGAAATACTTACGACATGATGCTGTTCACATGAAAAGAAAAGAAAAAGTAACTCATTACTATTCCATCATTGTGCTAAATACAAATTGGAGAATCATCATATACCAAAGTTTCGAAAAGATTGTCAAAAGCACATTTGTCAGTTGCAATTAAACCGTGTACATGTAATTTCAAGCAATCCTCCCTCCCCTTTTTTTGCCTTTTTTTCTCTAATTAGTGCCCACGTAGATTTATTTCGGGATTAAGCAGGAAATACAAAATATGTGACCCATCAGGCAAAAAGGGACCATCTGGGAACTGCGAAAAGTGTAAACCCTGGTCAGCCTGTGCAGTCCGCGTAGGCTGACCAGGGTTGCCACTTTTCACTTTTTGTGATATTTTCTGTATGAAAAGTAAGTCATTGTATCAAACAAACAATCATTTTTTTAACAACATGTATCAATTTAAGTTGACCTGCACTTGAAATCGTTCATCTGTTTTCATCTAATTGGTGTACGGAATTCCCAGAATGTTCTTTTTTGCCTGACGGGTTGCATATACAAATGTATATATAATACAGCACAATGTAAACCATAAGGTATGATATAGGTATGGAAATCAAATTTTACGAAATACTACAAGTTTAGTAACACATGGTACTGAGCCAACTGTAACAAGCTTACAACCTTTACTAGACAAGTATACATTGAGTTCCAATAGAAAAGTAATATGTACTATCAGTTGCACGGTCAGGTAGCAAGCACTTGGAAACTTGTTTAGGACTGTGGCGAAGCATGTCATCCCGAACTGCAGGCGAAGTGGTTCGTCACAGCCATGAACAAGTTTCCAAGTGCACTATCACCTGACCGTGCAACGAATTTATCATACAGCGAAGTTCTACTTTTCCAACTTGTATTCAGTGATATTCGCCACTGGCTATATGGTCTCACGTATTAAGTGCATTTACGAAATCGAATTTTTCTTGCGGGTAACCTAGCACACCAGAAAGTAATTTCACTGAAAATTGACGTCACTAACTAATGTAAACTAACGCACAGTTTGGTGCATAGAGTCACTGCAACAGACATCCGACATACTTTTATTTAAAGGTGGGTATTTAGAATTTTTTCATCTCACCAAATTAAAAAATATATATATCACTGAAATTCATATGAAAAAATAATACAAATCATCAATAATTAAGATTCATGAAATTACAAAAAAAATTTTTTTTGATGGTATTCCCTTAAAAGGCTACGTAGCCACTTAAGATATTTTTAGATTTCGCGCCCAAAATCAATAAAGCATTTCGGGAATGCCTAGTGACTGGCACGTGACTCATAACACTTTATTTCCATTACATAACAAACATGTAATAATTATTTTCCATAAAGTCTTCTTCAAACGCTATGTTTGAAACTTAGTCTGTGTATACCTGTTTGTAAATGAGCGAATTAATAATCTAAAAATAGAACGTGTCTCCCCTCGGTGTCGACCTGGGCTGTAGTAAATCTCTAATTTCTCGTGTTGTTGGATGGTGTTCGACTACTGGGGTTTTATGGATGAAAATTAAAAGGCTTTGGGAGTGTGAGGATGATTTTTTTGCATTTTTGTACAATTTTCGTCCCAAGACCTGAAGGGCAACCTTTAAACCTGGCTGAAACAATTTAAAAGTAAGTACTATTCGTTCTATGTTTTGTTCTCAAAGTAAGCGACCATTATTTCTTTCAAACGACCATTAGTTTATACTCTTTTTAACTGTACTATGTATAACTTGTGACACCTCACGATATGTGAACGTGACGAAGGGATAGCCCATTTTAACCCCGTGTACTTGTTTTAGAAATAAAGCAAACGATAACATTCTCATGTTTAATCATATCCGTCTATTGTCAATAATAATTCGTTCTTTCTGCTTTAACCCATTACCACACGACAAAATTTCAGACTGGTTCAAACTGAAAGCATTTGTAGACGACAAAATCAAAGTGACTGAAAAATTGAAATTTGTTCTGGGAAGGGTGGAAAACACTGTGGGAAAAGGAGAAAATGCTGGTTACCAGCATTTTCTCCTTTTCCTACAGTGTTTTCAAAAGGCTTCTTTCTCAGGGGTGTCAAAAGTAGGGATTGTGTGGTAATCGGTTAATGGTAACCCCGATGGATACCAGAAATATTTCATGTGCTATGTATTTTTCTTGTGGACGACTTGCTTTAAAAGTATGCTAGGGTCCCGAGATGAGAACTACTTTGTCATGGACTTTGCCTGTGTACTTCGGAGCACACTATCCAATCAGATTGCGAGAAATTCCTTTCCAGTATAATAAGTTGAAATGTAGATGCCCTTTGCAAGAACCTGCCTAAAGCAAGCACATTTTTGGTGGTTCTTAAGTGCTTGCATATATATCTAAGAATGTTTACGAGTTATTCGTCCGACCTATACTCAAAAGCCTTGGATATGTTGCTGTTGAATACTTAAATAATTTTAAGTCAGGAATAAGTTAAAAGAAAAAAAAAAAAAAAAAAAACATCAACGACAAAATAAGTATTAATGCACATTCACTCCAAACTTAGATAGTTTGCATCAGACAACATCAGTCTATGTAGATCAAATTTATTTTTTTATACTACAAAAAAAATTCTCGTGATCTGATTGGATAATATGCCCCGAACATATATATCACTGGCAAAACCCACTTACAACCAGTTTCCCTTTCGGGAGCCCCGTATACATGACTACATTATCAACACAACATCCAAAATGGCGGCGTCCATCATGATTAACATCGAGATAATATGCCAAGCTGCTCGTTTTAGCACGTATTACTCGTACCAAGGTTTCAGTGACGTCAATTCCCAGTGACGTTAGTTTTGATTAAATTTGGGCACTCAGACGGGTATTCTACTTCGTCAACATACACATTTTTTTAAACAAAAAAACAGGTAAACTTCGCTGAACAAACGTTTGGATGGATAAACTGCGCAGTATGATAAATTCGTTATACGGTCACGGGTGGCAGGGATTTGGAAGCTTGTTCACGGTTGCGGTGAATCATGTCATCCCGAGCCAGAGAACATGGACACTTGTTCATGGCTGTGGTGAATCATGTCGTCCCGAGCCGGAGGACTTGGAAACTTGGTACGGCTTTAGTGAATCATGTCGCCCTGAGCCGGAGGTTCACGGCTGTGTTTAATGAGGTGACATGATTCACTACAGCTGTGAACAAATTTCCAAGTCCCCTGCCACCTGACCGTACAACTAATAGAGTAATGTTGCATATTCTTTCCAAACTTAGCCATCTTGTTTCAGACAATATCAGACTGTATGGACCAAATTTATTTATGGTCGTGTCCTGTCCAAATGTAAAAGACTTTATGTGTCCCTAGCACGGTTAGACAATACGTACCCGTTAAAGTATAGACTAGATAGGCGCCAGGGGAGGAGACGTTGGTTGCTGTCTGCCCAGACTGACACTCCTGGGGATATTGGGTCGCCAGTATAATGGAGCTGTTGGAGGATTCCATGATCTGAAAGGATAAAATAGAGAAAATGTTGCATAATAAAATGGCGGGAAGTATATAATCATTGAAGGAAACTTTAGAGGTAGCGTAACATAATATGCTGGAAGTTAATGATGTGGAAGAAAACTTTAGAGAAGGTGTAACATGATAAAATGGAAGGTAAATAAGAGGAAGGAATATTTAGAAAGCGCGGCATGACAAAAGGACATGGGCTCATTTCAATAAGAGTTCTTTCATTAGCTTGGATCATTGTCAGTGTTTGAAATCACATGGTTTTTGTGTTTTATACATCCCTTTTTACAGAAAAATAGTGGTGTTTTGATGAAATGCTGACATAAATTGCTTTTTCTGTATTTTCTGCTAAATATAATCCATTGATCAATGCATCGTTATTTCAGCGAACTTATGTTCGGATTTAACCTTTAAGCTACTCAGTGCGACTCACTGACCTTTTGCGGACCCTGTAGATCAAGATCAGACTGCACAGAACATGCAGTCTGATCTTGGATCTACACTGTCCGATAAGGAGATTTATTATATACCTAGCAGTGAAATCCTAAAATTTTCGAGTGTAATAAATTTTGATATCATCACTATTGACGATATCAACTTTTACTTTCACTTCCCGCCGTAATTTAGGTATTCATCCGCACAATGTCCCTGATTTCTTCTCTGTATCCAAAGTAATGATTTCGACTTTCAAACGAAAAATTAAAAATATTAATGTTTATAAGGTATATAATAAATAGAATAATCAACTGGTTATTTTTGATATGAAAAAAATCTCACTCGGATGCGTCGTAAGGCGTTAAAAAAGCCCGTGCTGCGCACTCGTTTTTTCAACGCCTAACAACGCATCCTCGTGAGATATTTTTCATACCAAAAATAACCAGTTGATTATCCTCTATAATTGGAGTGCAACACGCGAAAAGGTGCATTCGGACATTTGCGTAAATTGTCGTCCCGGATTAGCCTGCGCAGTCCGCGCAGGCTAATCCGAGACGGCACTTTACGACTACATTAGATTTTGTGCTACAGTAGACTTGCGTAAAAAAGAAAATCACATAAAATCGGAAAGTGTCGTTTCGGATTAGCCTGTGCGGACTACACACGCTGATCAGAGACGACACTTTACGCAAATGTCCGAATGACCCTTTTCGCGTGTTGCACCCCATATTGTACCCCAAAACACAGCCATGAAATAGCTATATTTTGGTTTATACTGTCGAACCGAAAATTTCGTTTTAGTTATTTAGCAAGATGGGGGGGGGGGGGTTAATGATACCATAGTGTAAAATTTGCTCTTTCCAAACACCCAGTATTTCCCGCTAGATGGCATTCTATAAATACTCATCTATCTAATTTGGGCATCCTGGGTACAGAACCGAACCACTTTCCTACGCGACAACCGTTACTTTGAATTTCAAACTAAAATAAATGTTTACTCAATAAAACGCTACCTGGTGCGATTTACTCAGCTATGATGAACAGTTTAGAGAAATCCGGAGCTAAAACAGGTCTGACTTTTCCTCAAACGTATTGATAAAAGCCATTTTCTCCATTGCTACTTTATAGCGCGTATTACTATAGTCTCCCCGATATCGAGGGAGAGTGATGCGTCATATAAGATAGGTTTAATCTTGGAAGAATATGACATATGCGGACAACGTTCAGAAATCTAGTGGTAAAACATTTAGTTTCGATACTCATCGCTGAAATTTCATGACGAAGTGTTTGTACCATTAAAGGTGGTCCTTCAGATTTTGGGACGAAAACTTTAAAACAAAAAAATGCAAAAAAAAAATCATCCTTATACTCCCAAAGCCATTTAATTTTCATTCATAAAACCACAGTCGTCGAAAACCGTCCGACAGCACGGGAAATTACAGATTTACTACAGCCCAGGTTGATACCAACGTTCTATTTTTAGATGATCATTTCGCTCATTTACATACAGGAATTCACTGACGAAGTTTCAAACATATCGTCCGAAGAAGAAATTATGGAAAATAATTATTACATGTTTGTTATGTAATAGAATTTAAGCGTTATTAGTCACGTGCCAGTCACTTGACATTCCCACAATACTTTATTGATTTTTGGCGCGAAATCTAAAAATACCTTAAGAGGTTACGTAGCCTTTTAAGGGAACACCATAATTTTTATTTTTTTGTAATTTTATGAATCTTAATTATTGATGATTTGATTTAATTTGGTGAGATGTAAAAAATCTAGATACCCACCTTTAAGAGTGACTTTTAGCGTGTATGTATATGTCCTCTATTGTCCTCAACCTATCATGTGGTCAGTCTTATGAATAAGAACTAAGATAACATGCTCAGTGCTATTGTGACCAGTCTTACTCTTCACAAAATAATATCGAGTTTTCATGACCCTGACCAAGCATGCTTTTCAAAACATTGTAGGAAAAGGATAAAATGCTGGTAACCAGCATTTTCTCCTTTTCCCACGATGTTTCTCCCTCCCCTTTTAAGACAAATGTCTGAATTGAAAATAATAATAATAATAATAATAATAATAATAAATTTGTCGTCTACAAATGCTTTCAAAAATGGGCAAGTGTTAAATTTTGTGGTCTAATGAAGAGTTAATCCGTTAGCACACAATCCCGAGTTTTGACGCCCTTGAAGAAAAACCCTTTTGAAAACATTGTGGGAAAATGAGAAAATGCTGGTAACCAGCATTTTCTCCTTTTCCCGCAATGTTTTCTACCCTTCTCATATCAAATTTCATTTTTTGAGCAATGTTTATTTTGTTGTCTGCAAATGCTTTGAATTTGGAACAGCCTGATTGTTTATATGGTAGGAAAATCATAAGGACGCGACCTGACGAACTACCGAGTTTAAACACAGTTTTGTAAAATTTATTTCCAAGATAGAAAGAAAATTTTGCTGGCCCTTTTAGCCAATGAAAGCATTAGTTATAAATTGCACAGAACGAACCGTTCAATCTTAAATCTAAACTTTATTATTATTATTATTATTATTATTATTATTATTATTATTATGCCAGACCAGCTGACAGACAGACAGTCGAACAGGCAAGACATGATAGGCAGGAAAAATAGGGAGGAAAGGCAAACGCAGAAAACGAAGTAGAGGAGACACGCGCGGATCAAGATATCTTTCTCCGAGGGGGGTGGGGGGGGGGTGGGGGATTCCACCGAAAAAGCACTCGATACTTTGATTTCCGGATTTCAGTGGATGTAAGCCATTTACGAGAAAAGTCAACGTTTCCAGTTCTAAACATGAGGAAGTCTCGACATTTAGAACCCTTTTTTTTTATTTTTCAAATTTATTACGGTATTTTACATAAATGCTGTGCAATATCAAACCAGTACCATTTCACGAATCCGATAACCACATTTTTGCCAAAATTCTAGGGGGAGGGGGGTCCGGACCCCGGTCACCCCCTCTGGATCCGCCCATGGGAGAAGGGGGAGAAGAGTGCAGGAGAGGAAGGGGGCATATAAAGTTTATATTTTATTTCATCTTACATAACATGTAAATCTATACGTTGTACTTTCGTCCACAGTGGAATCCGTGTTGTAGACATAAAGGTAGGTATAACTGCTGTCCGTAGTATAGTACATGCAATACAAGGTGCCAGTCGCTGAAATTAGAGAAAATTCATATTCATCAACTTCATCATCATCATCATCATCATCATCGTCATTATCTTCGTCGTCCTCGTCGTCAGTACTAACAATATTGTAACATCTTGCTTAAATTTTGTTTATTTCTACTTTTATTATTGAATTTAGTTTAGTTTAAACATATCTATTTTACATCGATTGAGAAACAAGTTCTTACAACTTATACTAATCTCTCTCGATTCTGCTTCCTGGGAACTACACCAGTACTCGCGCCGAATGTGTGGGCCAATGAAAAATCCCGAAGTTGACACCCGCTCCCGGGAATCGAACTTATTATTGAATTTGATTGCAACGAACATTCTTTGTGGAAAAAAATAACAGTTCAAATGTTTCTTCGGTATGCCACATGTGCTAGGTAGCCGTAAATCTAAAAACCTTTACACTCTTTCTAGATATCTTGCTGCCATCCCACAAGCCATAGAAGAAGAAGAAAAAGAAGAAGAAGAAGAAGAAGAATGATGACGACGACGACGATGATGATGACGATGATGATGATGATGATGATGATAATTGCTTTCTCCGAAATACATTGTTGTCTTTAATATATCTGTTAAGCGTTTGATTATATTTTAGTGAATAGAGGAAATGTAACATACAAAATAAAGGCATATGCCGTGTTATGGTGGCCTTGGTTCACTCGTTTTTAAGTATACCAAATATGCTTAAACCTTTACTCCACAGATACTCATTTCTACGCACTGCTTGCAGGAGTCTTTGGAAAACTTTGTGGCAAAAGGTGAAATTGCTCGTGACGAGCAATTTCACCTTTTGCCACAACGTTTTCTACATTATCAAAAGGTGTTATATACACATAAAAAGTGGCTTCATCCTTGCTGTTATTTAAGGTCAGTTAGAGATACCATAGAAATGCCTTATGGGATAAAGGGTTAACTTTTTCTTTTTTTGTTCCCTTCAATGTTCCTGCTGTAGCAGATTCATGAAGAATAATGCGTAGAATAAACAAAAAACTCTTAAGGCATCCAAAAACGAAAAATTTCAGTTTTCAAGCCACTGTCTTAGTTACACTGTACCCTAACGAACGAAGACTAAATCACCTACCTGAGTAAGCTTGGACTGTAGTGCAAGCTGTATAGTTGTATACTACGGTTGTGGAATCAGGACTCGAACATATGTCCACACTGCTTCCAGAGGAGCAGTAACTTGTACCACCACTGGTAAAAACATAACTCCAGGTACCTTTCCACATGTACGGACACGCGATCTTAGAATTGGCCTCATTACCTGAAATTTTGAAACAATCAAAACATCGGCTCGTCTCTAAATACAATATGAAAAACAAAGAAATCAAAGGACTAAAAGTCCTGAAAAGCGGATTTGTGGAATACCAGGAAGCTGCAATGGGTTTTAATAGAAAAATTATCATATGCAACACGTGTGTTTATAAATATACATCTTTTTTGGAGTTAGCAAGGGGAAGGAAAATCTAAGTTGTTCTGCTGTGCAGGCTGCGCAGCAACTCATTTTTTATTTGTTGTTAAGAAGTGGTAATTTGATCTGTCAATCCGTCAGTTTTTGCAGGTACTAGATTTTGGACTATATCTGTACACGTGCGGGACCATATATATGATACTTACCAGTGATAAAACCGAGGCTGAGATGTACCTAGATTATTAAACTGAAAGTAGAATAGGTAGAGCTCAAGCGTGTCTGACAGTATATATTTGGTTCAGGTCAAACTGATAAGAAAGTGCCGAGTGAGCGCGCATGCGTCGTTACGCTTGATGTATTTGGTTCCGGTCAAAACGATCACAGTAAGCGGGTTTGCTATACGTTTCAACTAAAAAGAAATCTACACTTTTTTACTTGAGACACATGTGCTTTATCCAAATTAGACTATGCAGGAAAAACGTGTCTTACACCTATTAACTCTTTATCAAACGACAATATTTTAGGCTTGACCAAATCGAAAGTATTTGTAAACGACAAAATAACAGTGACTGAAAATTTGAAATTTGTTTTGTGAAGAGTAGAAAACATTGTGGGAAAAGGAGAAAATGCTGGTTACAAGCATTTTCTCCTTTTCCCACAATGTTTTCCAAAGGCTTCTTTCTCAGGGTCGTCAAAAGTAGGGGTTGGATGGTAATGTGACGGACTGACAAAATGGTGACTTTAGTTGAAAAGCGAAATTTTTATTCAATTAAAAGATAAAACCAGAATTACTTTAGACTTGTGTCTGAAAGCACTAGGAAATTGCAGTTAAAACTGGATATATCTGGACATACCGAAATCAAATACAGATTTTAAAACTTACATTAATTTCAGGGGGCATTGAATTAAATTTGGAGCCATATGACTCGGTGGGAAAGACAGAAAATGATAATTAATATTGCAAAAAAATGATAACGCGACTAGCCATTTTCTTTTTGGGAAAAAGATGTGAAATAAGAAAAGAAACAAAAAAAAAATGAAGTACACTCGAGCCCACGACCTTTACAACGATGGACTACTAAAAGGAGTAAGTATTATACTGCAGAGAAATTTCTCGTGATCTGATTGGTTAACAAGCCGGGAACATATATATCATGTTCCCTGGCAAAAACCACGTAAAGCCAGTTTCCCTTTTGAGTGCCCCGTAAACATCACTACACGTGCAACACAACATCCAAAATGACGGCGTCAATCTATCACCAGACTGCGCGTTTATGCACCAAACTGCACGTTTTAATGACGTCATGTTCCAGTGATGTCAATTTTCATTGAATTGGGGCACACAGAAGGGAATTTCTATTTCGTCAGCATACTCGATTCATGAGATTATAATACAGGAAAATTTCGCCTAACGCGCTTTGGGATAAAACATTGCAGTATAATAAATTCGTTGTATAGTCAGGTGGCAGGGGACTTGGAAACTTGTATGCGGCTGTGTCGAATCATGTCGCGACGTGGCCTTCGGCTCGGGGAGACATGATTAACCAAAGCCGTGAACAAGTTTCAAAGTCCCCTGCCACCTGACCGTACAACGTATATTATTTCTGGTGACAATTAACTGCTTCCTGCCAATCATATTTTCTAAAACTTGCACGAGCCTACAAAACGTTGTATTTCTGAAACAATGCTGTAAAATTATAGAGGGACCAAACAACTTACCGTCATTCTTCAAGAAGATATTTTCTGTACCAGTAGCGTAGCTTGTGCGATCACAGATAAGACTTGTAGTTATAGTCTGAGAGTTTCGTATGTAGGCTTTTAGTCTTTCATCGTTGGCATCTGAATTTTCAACTAGGAAAAATAAAACAGGAAAACAATATAGTGCCATTATTGTACCGTAAAATGGCAATAGTATGTGCGTATCCACTAATACGTCTGTAGGGCATCGTGGTTCTACTTCTAAATTTAAAAAAAGTATCACAGTTTCTGATTGGTTAGAACCATGTTATCTAGCCAATCAGAATTTACGTTGCTTTGAATACATTGTAGAATGGTTGGTGAATACTGGCCAGAGGTCAGGATAAGAGGGAGTGATGGTATTCTAAAGTGTTTATATCTCTTAAAAACTCTATGTTGTGGGTACTCATAAGAATTGTCTCGATGAGACGATTCTAATGAGTACCTACAACACAGGTTTAAGTGTAGAATAATTAATTTTTTCAATTATGAAATCTAAATCACTCCCTTTATCTGGAGCTCTGTTAACCTTCGCATAGCTTAATGATACTCGGATTTAAGTTAGAGAAAATAGAGCACAAGCCTTGAATTAACCCTTTCCCAAACAAGCCCTGGCATTTACGTGTCTGCAGTAAAAGTATTTTGAAAACACTGTGGGAAAAGGAGAAATTGCTCGTAACGAGCAATTTCTCCTTTTCCCACAGTGTTTTCTACCCTTTTTGAGAACTTTATGCCATTTTCTCCAAATCTAAAAATTGTCGTCTACAAACTCTTTTGGTTTGGAAGAGTCCAAAATTTGTCGTTTGGGAAAGGGTTAATCTTGTAAACAGTGGATGATATGGCCTGCAACACGCGAAAAGGGTCATTCGAACGTTTGCGTAAAGTGTCGTCTCGGATCAGCCTGGGCTGTCTGCGTAGGCTGATCCGAAACGACAATTTCAGTTCTAATGTAATTTTCTGTTTCGCAAAAGTCTGCTAAAGCACAAAGTCTAATGTAGTCGTAAAGTGCCGTCTCGGATTAGCCTGCGCGGACTGCGCAGGCTGATCCGAGACGACACTTTACGAAAATGTCCGAATGCCCCTTTTCCCATGTTGCAAGCCATTATTACGAAACATTTTTACAAGTTTAGTATTTCTGAATAACATGTGCTTCATACCCATGCTGAGTGATGGTTTTTGACTTTCGTGTATATTCAAGCATGCGAAAAGGGGCATTCGAACTTTTGCGTAAAATGTCGTCTCGGATGAGCCTGTGCAGTCAGCGCAGGCTAATCCGAGACGACACTTTCCGATTATATTAGATTTTGTTCTTCAGTAGACTTGCGCAAAACAGAAAATTACATAAAAACGGAAAGTATCGTTTCGGATTAGCCTGCGTTGACTGCCTGGGCTGATCCGAGACGCACATGTCAGAATGCCCCTTTTCCCGTATGTCGGGACATACCGTTATTACAGTATTTAAAAAAAATAAGAACCTATTGTGAGTTTTGTTATGTTTAAGTATCGAGCTTTCAGCATTATTTCTATTTCTAGTCTAATTCATTCATGTTCCTAGAGAGATGAAAGGATAACTATCATAGAGTGTCGTCAGATTTCATCCTACAATCTCATGTTTAATTTTTTTTTATTACTAATCTACTATTTTATCAAAACTTTACGTGCACTTTTTGCGTTGGATTTTTATGTCCATATACCTTAGCGGTAGAAAACAAAATCTGAGAAGTCATTTACTGAAATGTAGGGAGTTTTGTTTTCATATCAATTTTACCCATCTGAAGTTCGACTTAAGGTGTCTAATTGGTTTAAATATCAGATCATATCGTGCTTTTTGGCTGGCTTAACCCATTACCACACAATCCCTACTTTTGACGCCCCTGAGAAAGAAGCCTTTAGAAAACACTATAGGAAAAGGAAAAAATGCTGGTAACCAGCATTTTCTCCTTTTCCCACAGTGTTTTCTACCCTTCCCAGAACGAATTTCTAATTTTTAGTCACCTTTATTTTGTCGTCTGCAAATGCTTTGAATATGGACCAGTCTAAAATTTTCTCGTGTGGTAAAGAGCTATTAATTCTTTCCCAACAATCCCTGCTTTTTATGACCCTGAGAAAGAAGCCTTTAGAAAACATTTTTGGAAAAGGAGAAAATGCTGGTAACATTTATTTTGTCGTCTGCAAGTGCTTTCAATTTGGACCAGTCCAAAATTTTGTCGTTTGGTAAAGAGTTAATAAACCAAATGAAACTTTCAAGCCGATTGTAAAATCCTAGTTGATGATATTTATTATTCATTCTTTGTAGACAAACACCTCCTTATCGGACGATGTAGATCCAAGATCAGACTACACGTTCTGTACAGTGTGATCTTGATCTACATTGCCCGCCAAAAGTCAATGAGTGGCACTTAGGAACCGAAGAGTTAACTCTTTACCACACAAGAAAATTTTAGACTAGTCCAAATCGAAAGCATTTGCAGACGACAAAATAAAGGTGACTAAAAAATAGAAATTTGTTCTGGGAAGGGTAGAAAACACTGTGGGAAAAGGAGAAAATGCTGGTTACCAGCATTTTCTCCTTTTCCCATAGTGTTTTCAAAAGGCTTATTTCTCATGGGCGTCAAAAGTAGGGATTGTGTGGTAATGGGTTAAATAAACAAATACAGAGCTTTGACCACTGACGTTACACCATCTTTATTTAACCCTTTCCCAAACGACAATATTTAGGCTTGTCCAAATTGAAAGCATTTGCAGACGACAATTCAACTCTTGCTGAAAAGATGATTTCTGTCTATGATAGGGTAGAAAACATTGTGGGGAAAAGGAGAAAATGCTGGTTACCATTATGTTTCCAAAAGGCTACAATTCCAGACCCGTAAAAACCAGGGATTGTTTGGGAAAGTGTTAAGGTAGTGGACCTGTAATAGAAAACAGCTATTTCTACTATATTATTGTCTTACAAAATTTGCTAACATTAAAAATGAGTATTATTGTACTACTTTCACCGAGCCACTTTTTCCCTTTTGACCTACTTGACGCCATTGCGTCTTCTTTTTCTCTTGTATCTGTATAAATCTGTCTTTATCAACGGTCAAGAAATTTTATGCCATTGCTGCACTAGAAGTATTACGGGTCCACTACCTTAAGATGAAACTACAAGCAATGGCCTTATTTTGTTTAAAAAAATAGGAAATATATAGGGTGTGGAAAAACCGTTTTTGTATAGTTTTAGCAAACTTTCCCTTTCGTATACAATCCTGACTTTAAACGACCCTGTGAAAAAATTAATTTTAAAAAAATATTGCAAGAAACGAAAAAAATACTGGTATCCATTATTTTCTCCATTTCCCATAACATTTTCTACACTTCAAATTTTATATTTAATAATCTTTTATTTTGTCGTCTGCAAATGCTTCCAATTTGGGCAAGACTAAAATTTTGTCGTCAGGTAAAGAGTTTAACCCTTTACCCCATAAGGTGTTTCTATGGTTTCTCTAATTGACCCTAAATAAC
The DNA here is from genome assembly GCA_943736015.1 of Tridacna crocea. NCBI lineage: Eukaryota > Metazoa > Mollusca > Bivalvia > Cardiida > Cardiidae > Tridacna > Tridacna crocea. The sequence goes on from OX031063.1 coordinate 52,964,199, forward strand.
AGCAAGGATGAAGCAATTTCTTATGTGTATATGACACCTTTTGATAGCATAGGAAACATTGTGACAAAAGGTGAAATTGCTCGTGACGAGCAATTTCACCTTTTGTCACAATGTTTTCCAAAGGCTCCTACAAGGAATGAGTAGAAATGAGTATCTATGGAGTAAAGGGTTAATGTCAACTTACCTGAGGCCAAGTAAAAGGTGTATTTTGTACTGGATATTTGGGAAGACAGGTAAAAACAGACGTACGCCTCGAATGTCAGTCCAAGGTATGAAAATGAATCGGATCTGCAAAAGACATAAGTGAAAATATATGTGACCCATCACGGAAAAAAGGGACCTCCTGGGAACTGCGGAAAGTGTCAACCCTGGTCAGACTGCTCGAATTGCACAGGCTGACCTGGTTGACACTTTTCGCTCCAATGGCATTTTCTGTATGAAAAGTGGTCATTGTACCTTGTTATACAATCATTTTTTTTTAAATATCAACTTAAACTGACCTGCGCTATCGTTGATCTGTTTTCATCTAATTGATGTGCAGAGTTCCAAGACGGTCCATTTTTGGGTGATGGGTCACATATATCTGATTTCAGTCATATCAGTGTTTGAGATAAAAGTATAATCGGCTCTAAAAGATGTCAATTTTGGCCAGCTTATTTACATAAGAGTTTAATAAGATTTTTGCATAAAAAGCCAGTTATGAATAAATATCAGTTTGTTTTTATTAAATCACATAAATGTTTCTAGAATAACATATGGCTTACAAAACGCGAAAAAGGGCATTCCGATATTTGCGTAAAGTGTCGTCTCGATATCAGCCTGGCAGTCCGCCCAGGCTAATCCGAAACGGCACTTTATGACTACATTAGATTTTATCCTTCGGCGGACATGCGCAAAACAGAAAATTACATAAAAACGGAATACAGCATACTCGATTCGTATAACACAGGAAATTGTCGCTTAAAACGCGTCGAAAGGGCAAAACTTTGCAGTATGATCAATTCGTTGTACGGTCAGGAGGCATGTGACTTGGAAACTTGTTCACGGCTATGTCGAATCAAGTCGCCACCTCGCCTTCGGCTCGGGGCAACATGATTCACCTGACGTACAACTAATAATGCTCCCATAACGTAACAAAATCTTCCTGTGTAACGTGTGTAATATAAGAAAATTCAAAAGGGCTGTATTATGCTGAAAACAAGGGAGATCATGCGAAAGGCAATTTATGCATTCTCTACAATAGTTATTTATCATTAGATCAAGTTGACTCCATACAAGATGTGAATATATCAGCCTTGTCCAAAACGACAGCAATTGCTGACGAGAAAGTTTACTTTACCCGAAACACGATATTTTTCATTTTAATGGTGGATTTTTACCAATGTTTTCAGAAGCCTATGATTCTTTCTTGGCTCTTACTTGGCAAATCCATTAATTTAAGTCTCGTTTAATGCGTCGTCAGCAAATACTTTGGATTCAGATATATGTTCAAATTTGTGGTCTAGTTAACCCATTACCACACAATCCCTACTTTTGACGCCCCTGAGAAAGAAGCCTTTTGAAAACACTGTGGGAAAAGGAGAAAATGCTGGTAACCAGCATTTTCTCCTTTTCCCACAGTGTTTTCTCCCTTTCTCAGAACAAATTTCAATTTTTCAGTTGCCTTTATTTTGTAGTCTTCAAATGCTTTTAATTTGGACCAGTCTAAATTTTTCTCGTGTGGTAATGAGTTAATAATTAAACTTTAATTGACGATGACCATCCGTAATTAGCATAATATTACGAACGGGCTTTTTTTTTTGTCTCAATTCGCTTTCAAACTTGGTTAACAAAAAGAGTTTTCTACAGGAGGTACCCAGTTATATTATTTTTACGGATGAAGATATCTTGATGAAATAAATTTCGATTTCTCACCAAAATAAATAATTGCACTCTATATATATTCCAGATTGAGGAATTGTGATTGGCTAGATCGTCTGGTTCAACCAATCAAAAATTAAGTCACTTTTTAAATAAATTGAAAAATCATGAGAATAAGACCAAGAATGTTGGTGTGGTAAGAGTGGTTGGAGAATAGGGTCCCAGGCGCGAGACCTTGACTGCACTTACTTGAAGACATATTGGCTTCCGGAGGAGATGTGGCACGTCAGTTTGAGGTTTCCAAATTTACTGGTGGGATAAGAGTCGATAATTGTTGTAGTGGAGTTCGAGGTTAGAGACAGCACACCTTTGGTACTGGTGTGCCATTGGCCTGTCAGGTCACTCGGAAAAAAACAGTCACAATCTGTGGACAGATAGATAAAGTTACAGATGGGTATAGATCTACGATTGAACTTATTACTAGTATATTCCATATTACTAAATGACATGCGAAAGTACCTGTGCGCGGAATGTTTGTCTCTATACTTTCAATTTTATTTCAACTTTATTTCTGCTAGGTATGTACTTAGTTTACTGAGTTGCTTAAAACTGTAAACAATTGTAATATACACGTATGTAAAAAATGATGTTTGTATATCGTCGGTTTACTTCGAAAAGCTCGTAACTATAGCTTGTTACAAGCTGTAGTTAACGAGCTTTTCCAAGTAAACCGACGATGTTATGTAAAGAGTAGACAAAAAATGATATTCCTTTCATGAAGTAGGACAGTTGTCCGACTCTTGCTCTCAACACTGGTGTTGACCATTTCCTTTTTCTGTTTTATGTTTTCTCCCCTTCTCTTTTTCTCTACCTATCTGTATGTCTGTCTGTACTTCTCTCTTCTTCTTCCTCTCTCTCTCTCTCTCTGTCTGTCTCTCTCTCTGTCTCTCTGGTTATATTTAAAACACGCAATGACTGAACTTTTCAGCTGTCCTTTAACCCGTATCCTGCAGAATAACTAACTAATGTAAAATTTTCGATTCGATGGTAAAATTCCATATAGAACTGTTTCACAGGTATGTTCTAGAGAATTACATCTCCTTATCGGATAATGTGGATCCAAGATCAGACTGCACTTTCTGTGCAGTCCGATCTTGATTTACGCTGTCCGCAACAGGACAAGGAGTTGTCCTCATCAGCCGAAGGGTCAATATTTAGAGTATTCAACCTATAACCTGCGTATCGCAAACCTTGAAGTCCCCTTTCCATGAAAATATTTCAAGATAAACTGCGTCTTGGTTTGTTCACCTTCCGAAAACTTCCGCTGCTTGTTTCAATTCAGCGGAATTATTTGTAACAATTAAGTTCAACTACTAAATTTATAAAGATTAAATACTTGTGATATCTTGTGCTTCAGTTTTCGAGAGGTTTTTCATTTTGAAAAGAAAATATCGTCTGTTTGCTTCCAAAACCTCGTAACTACAGCTTGTAACAAGCTGTAGTTACGAAGTTTTGGAAGCAAACCGACGATATTTATATATCAATTCACTTCTTTACTTATTGCTATTTGAATCATGCTCTCAGTACATAAAGGGGTCTTTATGCATTTGCGAAAAAATATCGACCCAGGTCAGCCTGCGCAATCTGCGCATGCTGACCAGGGCCGAAACTTTTCCCTTTTGGTCAATTTTTTGTATGTTCAAGGACCAGTCGACCTCTGGATTAAGTCGGTTTATCTAAAAAGAAAAGATGTTATGTTGGTCCATAATTATTTGATCATGCATCATAAGCCATTACCACACAATTCCTACTTTTGACGCCCCTACACTGTAAATTTCGGAAACACGACACGTGATTAGCAAGTGTTTCTCTGCAAAATGTCTATGTTTTTAATCAAAACATGCATGTTTTAATCGTGTGTTCAGATGTGGTTAGAGTCAGTATATTCCAAAACACTGGTGTTTTCGTAAATTGGTAAACGATTTTGAAACCGATCTTTTTTAACATTTATCTTGTAAAAAGAAGGATTTCAGTCTTTTTCGAGCGGACAAAGGCACCCGACTCAGAAATTCAGTCAAAAATGAAGTCAGACTCGGAAAAATAACTATTAATAAGAATTTTAAAACACGACTGTTTTTCCGGAAAACACCACTGTTTTCGAATGACTGGTGCTGAAAACACTACGAAGAAAACGTGTAGAGTTCGAAATCACCATATCACGTGACCGTAATTGTTTTGATCTTTTATTTCTAAATTTCTTTTTTTAACTTACTATTGTAAATTTTATTTGTTTCATGAATTAGTTGTCAACAGTTGTTTCTAGGCAATAAATTAAAATTAGAATATCAAAATCAATAATAAGGACCATATCATCGGGGCGCTTGCTCGTTAGAATTTGTTACAGATAAAGCGTTTTGAGGTGGCGGCAAAGTTCAACTTCAGCGGAAAAAACAAAAACGTGCAGCAGCAAAATCTTAAGAAATATCATGCTTTTCGAACTTTCCATCATAGATTCGTATATTTAGGGCCTCTGTATCTCTTCATAATGATCAACAGGGTAGTTTTATGCAGTAGCAATTTGTAGTTCTGTCAAATTTTTGTCTGGGACTTGGTCCATTGAGCTTTTTAGGTGGGTGGGGTGTTAAATATTTCGAGATCGAGCACACATGGCATATTCTGCGACATCATAGACTAGATGCAAACTCTCTGAAACTAATTAGAAATATGGGAACCAACAATCAGTGTGATGATGAACACTTATGTAGAACACGTAGAAGAAATGAAGAAAGAGTATGGTAAAAAGAAGCCGAGCCAAATTCATCTAAAGCAGCTTATGCAGGAAACATTCAGCAAAAGAAGACAGTGGATTTCTAAACAGCCTTGTGGGAAAACCAAAGCAATCCTTGATGCTGAGAGGACCTTTGTAAGTAATTAAATAGGCTATTCAACATAAGATGTAAGACCAGTGAAGGCTTTTTGCAAGCCCTTGCATTTGCATAGTCTTGCAAAAGCATCCACTGTCACTCAAGTGAAGTACAGACTGTCGCAATCACATGTGAGGTTTTTTTGGTATTCGCTGTAAGCTACATAACAATTGAACTGTCCTGCTGCCAGTTTTAATCTAACAAGATTGTTTGGCTGACAGAAGTGGGAGCTGAAACTTAAACTCATTGCCAAAAGACAATATTTTAGGTTTGTCCAAATCAAAAGGATTTGCAGATGACAAAATGAAAGTGGCTGAAAATTTGAAATTTGTTTAATTAGTGAAGAGAAGAAAACATTGTGGGAAAAGGAGAAAATGCTGGTTACCAGTATTTTCTCCTTTTCCCACAATGTTTTCTAAAGGCTACCACATCAGCGTCGTAAAAACGGGTTTGGGAAAGCGTTAATTAAAAATGAAAGTCTTAAAAAAAAATAGAACGATAGTATACGAATATGTGACCAGATTTTTCCAAGAAATGTTGATGAAGGTGTAGGATTTGTAATCTGGTGGCCAGGGGTTGGATCTTCTCCCTTTTTTTTTTTTGCTAAAGTATTATAGGGCAAGGTATTTCAGAGCTCTAGCCTAGTACTAGTGAAACCCAGGACTTGCTAAATAAGCCTGAAGCTGCATATGTGATATATAACAAAATAACTACAATAGTGTACTACTTAACCCATTACCACACAATCCCTACTTTTGACGCCCCTGAGAAAGAAGCCTTTTGAAAACATTGTGGGTAAAGAAGAAAAATGCTGGTAACCAGCATTTCCTCCTTTTCCCATAATGTTTTCTTCCCTTCACAAAACAAATTTTGAATTTTTAGTCACTTTTATTTTGTCGTCTGCAAATGCTTTTGATTTGGACAAACCTAAAATTTTGTCATTTGGTAATGAATTAAAGGGGTTTGAAACCCAATTCAATTCAATTTTTCAGTTTCAGTCTAGATCTACAGGTTGTTTGTTTGAATTTGAATATTCAAAATTTTCAAGAAAGGGTTATAAAGATGCTAACCAAAAAGAACTTTTTTTAGATAAGAGTTATATTGTATTTTGAAACAATGCCTCACTATTCCAGATTTTTTGTAAGGCATAAATGGCTGTCTAGAATTTATTAGTATGGGAAGAACCCTCTTGCCTTAGTATTAACTGGAATACATTGTTATTTTGAACATAATTGCAATATTACAGTATGCAGTTTTTATCTACTTGCTGGAATAAAGCTGCAAACAATTATCTTTTGTGTGTGTTTTGCTGCAGCCACAATATCAGAAACTGAACTAGAACCTGATATCAATAATTATGCCACATTTATTTTAACTTTCACTAGTTGACTACAGTTTTTCCCTGCTATCTTATTTCAGATGACCCAGGAAACTAAATGGATAATGGATGAAGAACATCTTACACCATACCTGGATAGACTGAAGCAAATGTTTGATGTGGTTGCGACACAAAAAAAACATGTGAAAAAGAGGTATACATTGTCACTGATAAGGTTTTCTTTTAGCTTTAAAAAAGTTCTAAGGAAAGATATCTTGTCTTTATTAGGTCTACACTGCAGTATCTCTGGTATCATTATTAAAACTAGTATATACACTTTTGTAATATTTCTGTTCTGGGATTGTAAACTAAACATTAAATGTGATAGGTATTAACTATAAATGCAAAGTTTTCATGAAGCACCAATTCAGATGGTAATTGGCAAGTTCAGGTCATATGCTGTAAAGAATCATTTCATAGAGAAAACACAAGATCAGGTGAAGTACCCAGCCTGACAACAAAAAGCATTTAATGAATTGTGATCTGAGTGTTTGTATTGCTATTAGATTGAATATTGTTTTGAGAAAAATTGTAACATTTAAAAGTAAGGAAATCATCGTGAAGATGACAATCTGTTGTCGTATGGTCGGTCATAGATTTAGTTACTAGCAGAGAAATTGATTTTTAAACCAGGTGAAAACCTGCCAGGTTACTCTATCTTCTGTTTACTTTTTGCCTGATTTTGAAGTTCATTTTTCTACTAGCGACTAATACTTGGACCGACCACACAATAAGCAGATTGTCATCTAAATCATATTTTCCATACTTTTAGATGATATTGTTTAAATTTAGCTCTGCATTGACCTTTTGGTGGCTATTGAACCTTTAGCAAAAATCTAAGACACTTCAGTTTTAAACGGTTATTGGACAACAAAATTTTGAAATTCTGCAGATGGTAATATAGAGGAAGTTTTACAGATTGGATAGGAAACTGCATTGCACAAGTAATTTCTTGTTTTCCCATATTGTTTTGATAGGACCTAAATTGCAGACACTGAAAAACATGCCTTTTTTGTATGAATTGCTTAACCCTTTACCAAACCAGTGTTTTAACAACCCTGAAAACAGATTCCGTGTATCCGTCTGTGTACGAATAATAGCCTGTTTCAGTCAAAGCACTGGCGGGGGAATTAAGTCACATTCAGTGACAGCTCTAGCTTCTCCTCCCTCCCCTCCTCCCCCCCCCCCCCCGAACGTTTTCTTACCCTTTCCACAAAATTTTCATAATTCAAGACGCCATTCATTTGTGGTCAGCAGATGCTTTCAATTTGGAAGGGCATAAGATTTTGTAGAATGGTAAAGTGTTAAATGTGTGAAGAATCAGTAAATTTATAAAACGTTATCCTTATTCATAGTAGAGGGAGGACACTGGTCTCACTATGTCTGTCCATCTGTCATTTGACCTAAGACCCTAAAATTTAACACATGTGTTGCTCATGTCCCAGTGAGGTGTCATGTTATTTTTTGGATTATGTGGAGTAAAGGTCAAGGTCACAAGTGATAAGGTGATATTTGTTGTAAAAGTCATTTTTGTTCTCTGATTGCTGGTGGGGGGGTTATTTGTAAATTTTGCACAGTTCTAGTTTATAAAAGAAGTCACTTTTTCTTTCAGTGTGATGATGGGTTACACGTTGTTCAGCTCATGGAAGCCATGACAGATTTCAAACATAGAAAAGGCTGAAAGACCAAATCAGTCATAGCTGTTTATCAGGTATACATTTACATGCATAGGGTAGGACATGGACATAATGAGTGAATGGTCTTTTATGCTGCATTCAACATTATATCAGTTATAGTACAGTGATAAGACATCTTTATGAATGTCCTGGGTTTCACCAGTACATGAACTAGGCTAATGTTCTGAAATGTTTTGCCCAAGGACACTCAAAGGCTCCAGTGGAACCTGTAGCCTCCAGGTCACAAGTTTATGCTTTATCTTTGAGCCACGCAGGACCTGGCAGACATAAAGAGGAGTTTGTCTACTGTTTTATTTTTTACAGAGAATATTGTTGCCATAGCAAGGCCTGTTTGCTTGGAGGTATGTGTGGCTACTATGTAATTCATAGTCAGTTGATAGGAGATCGAGTCCTTGTGTCTGCCTTTATTTTTTTAATGAGTATGTTATTGTCTATACATTTATTCCACCCCTTTGGCTGATTCAAGCCTGGTAGTTGTTAGTTTCAGGCAAAACAGTTGATGAGAACTTAAGTTAACTTGTACATGTATGTTTAAGCTTACCAAGGAAAAATGTAGCTAGGTTAGCTGACTACTGACATTTTTCTTTGAAGCTTAAGCAACAAATCAACTGCTTTCATGACCTACTAAAATGGTGCCGCTTGATGTATGTGTTCTAAGATTCACTGGCCGAAGGCCATGGATTAATGTCTGTCGTTTGTGTGTGCATCCATTAACTTTGATTTCAAAGTTTTTTTGAAACTACCAACCCAATTTTTTCAGTACAGTTCACCCTAATGATTCTTTCATGCCACCCCTCTTCTAAATTCTTTTAGAATTATGAACCAGCGCAAAACTGATCACAGAGGGGTCAAAAGAAATGTCACTTAGATCAATTTAGTGTGCGCTTCAGAGGCGATATTTTGAGTTTATTAGTCATAAAAAATATGTGAGATTGTTTTTGTTGAATTTGATTGTATTATGGTCACGTAAGGTCAAAAGTAGGTAACTGGGGCAAGTCAAAGAAACATGTGAGGCAGCATTCGCAGTCTAACAATTATGAAACTTCAGATGTTTGTCATGATCTAATATTTAACAAGTTTAAAATGGTCACATGCTGTAAAAAAAAAAGGCTTCGGAGGATTCTTAGGAGCTTATGTGCTCTGTAGAGACCACATTAATTTTGAGTGCAAAACTCATGAAATTGGGTCAATGTTTTCCTTGGTTGAACAGTAAACAGGTTCAAAAACGTCCAAATATATACAGACTAGGTGCATTCTATTTGTTACTCCTCAATTTGCAGGGAAGTAGAGAGATAAATGACTGTCATTGCCTCTTTTTATTATCACATAAAGTTTTGTTCATCCCTGCAGGGTGGTCAAGAATCCAAGCTGGCAAAAGTGCTTTCGTCAAAGAAGTTAACGCCCCCCGAGCCCTGTGTTGTTGTTGACAGAAGAGGGAGAGGTCAGTGAACAGGACCTCATTGGAGATGAAACTAGAAGCGCGATGGATACATAACTGACCTGGAATGTCCAAGATGCTATTCTCAGCTTCGTGGCTTTTGCTGACAAAGTCTTGAAACAAACTTTTCAGTTCCAAAAATGATCATCATCATTTGTGCATTTTTTTAGCAAGATAGACAAGCTTTGACCAATGAAGTTACCAAAGAACAACACTAACAAGCGTAAGAAAAAGTTCTTTAGTAGTAAGAGAAACTTGAACATTCATTTGTGCTGTTTGTCAAAGTTTTTCAATATAGTATCTGTTGGGGGGAAGTGGGGGTTGTTTGACCTTTTGAGTGTAATATGTAAAGGTATACGGGTTAAATTTGCTCTTTAAACCTCGAAAGAGACTGAAAATAATGAAAGATTGATTGATTGGTGTTTTACGCCGATTTCAACATTGTTTCAGTCATACCACTGCAACGGCTGACATTAATTTTTGTCCTCATTACTAGGCTAGAAAACCCAGTGCCTCGAGCTGAATTTGAATTCGTGACTGTCAGGTCACGAATCCGAACTCTGCTACTGAGAAACACTATTCAAAGGTTCTCATGTGCCAATTCCGAATTCTTGCTACCCAGCTGTTGTATTTCTTTTCCTGTCTGTAAACTAGATCGTCCACCAATGTCAAAATGATACAAACCCTGGAAGCACTAGCCTCTCAGCTATGACTGAAATAATGTTCAAAACGGTGTAAAACACCATAGAAATAACTGTCAAAATCAGGATCAGCATACAGCTGAATACATGTTGTGGATACATGTATGTACTCAGCTATCTTGGCCTGGTTTCACAAAAAAACTTAATTCTCTTATTCTCTTATGTTGCATAAATCAGATGATGGAGTTGAAATTCATATCAATGACATTAACTCTTTACTGTACAATCCATACTTTTAAAGAACCTGAGAAACAAGCCTTTAGGAAAAGGAGAAATACTGCTAAGTTAATTAGAATTTTCTCTTTTACCCACAATGTTTTCCACACATCCCAAAACAAATTCCATTTTTTTCAGTCACGCTTATTTTGTCGTCTGCAAATACTTTCAATTTGGACCAGTCTGGATTCTTGTCGTTTGTAAAGAGTTAAAGGACTTTAGCAACATTCTCAAAGTCGAGTGAACACGACTTTACTGTCTCAACTCAATAAACTCCGGTATGTCATTTAACAGACTTTAGTTCATTATTTAGCTGATTTGAGTCTGAAACATGTCAACTTAAGTTTTTTCATGAAACAAGGCCCTGTGTTCATATTCACCAACCATTCTTAAGAACTTTCTTTGTTTTATTCTTCAAGATTTTCTGACAGTGAAAGGAACAGAACTTCTATTTTGGCTAAACCATACGGTTGGCTAAACCATATGGTTTGGCCAGTCAGAATGAAGTTCTGTTACTTTCACACTGACGGAATTCTGAAGAATAAAACTAAGAATATTTTTTCATAATGATTGATGAATACGGACCCTGGATTTTTTTTTCCACGAGAAGTCTAACATGGACTTAAACCCTCTTGCCTAGGCATTTGTTGTTTGTTTCACAATGTTACAGCTACTATGTTTGTAGCATTTCTCCTTTCCGCGGGCTCTGTTATTGCAAGTCATCTGCTCTGCATTAACATGTACACGAACCATAAACATGTACATGAACAGAAAACAAGTTTTTCAATAATTTTTTCTCCATTCCTGTAAATCTGCATCTTGATTGACCTTAAAAACCGTTGTAAAACTATTTGTAAACATGTACATTTGTTCGTAAGTCTATTTTTTCCGAAAGTATGTCTGAACTCTTTACCACACAATCACGGGGTTTAAGCCATTTCCACACAATCCCTACTTTTGATGCCCCTGAGAAAGAAGCCTTTAGAAAACATTGTGGGAAAAGGAAAAGGTAACCAGTATTTTCTCCTTTTCCCACAATGTTTTCTACCCTTCACAAAACAAATTACAATTTTTCTGTCACTTTTATTTTGTCGTCTGCAAATGTTTTCGATTTGGAAAAACCTTAAATGTTGTCGTTTGGTAATGAGTTCATGACCCGGAAGAGAAAAGCCTTTTGTAAACATTGTCACTTTCTTTTTGTGGGAAAAGAAGAAAATGCTGGCAACCACCTTTTTTTCCTTTCCCCAATATGTGTTATTCATTTTAAAACGCAAATCTTATGTTCTGAGTAACATTGGAATTGTTGTCTACTAATGCCTTTAATTTGAACCAGGTAGGGGCGTGGGAAAGAGTTAAATAATAGAAATATCAATTTCATTCATCATTTAGCCATATTAATTTTACAACCTTAAAACATGCATGTTTTCAAATAAAACGCTTAAGACTTTCAAAACGTGTTTTTGTGTTTTCAAATCGTTACATAGCCTAAACACGTGTAAGGTGTTTTAGGCAAAACACCTTTTTCACAAAACAGTGTTTTTATACAAAACATTAGTGTTGTGAAATAAAACGCATGTGTTTTCTCAAATCAGAATACACCCATGTTTTAATTTAAAACACCAGTGTTTTAATACAAAACATCGGTGATTTTCTAAAACACTTACACGCATTTTCAAATCGTTACAGAGAAGTGTTTTCATATGTGTTTGATATCAAAACACCCACTTTTAGAGTGTAACAAAGAAGTCTTTTTGAAAACACTATGGGGAAAGGAGAAAATGCTGATAACCAGCATTTTCTCCTTTTCCCACAGTGTTTTCTACCATTCCCAGAACAAATTTCAATTTTCAGTCACCTTTATTTTGTACGTCTGCAAATGCTTTCAATTTGAACCAGTCTAAAATTTTGTCGTGTGGTAAAGGGTTAAAAGAGTATCGGTTCATGTCAGCCTACACAGTCCGCGCTGGCCTACATTGTTATTTATGAGTTATCTGCAAGTCAAGAACCGTTCTGCATCGTGATTCATTATGGATTTACGGATCTATGATCACACGATGATCCACTTGGTATCATGAATCACAGAAATGCATAAACTCTTTTCCAAACAATCCCTGGTTTTTACGGGTCTGGAATAGTAGCCTTTTGAAAACATTGTGGGAAAAGGAGAAAATGCTGGTAACCAGCATTTTCTCCTTTTCCCACAATGTTTTTTACCCTGTCATAGACAGAAATCATTTTTTCAGCAAGAGTTGAATTGTCGTCTGCAAATGCTTTCAATTTGGTCAAGTCCAAAAGTTTGTCGTTTGGGAAAGGGTTAAAGTAATTTTGCCAGTGCTTGACTCTAAAGTTCTCATTGACTCTACCGCAATAAGCGAAAATCCTTGAGGAAAAACAAGAAACAATAACATACCTGCATAATTACACAACAAAAGAAATATCAAACAATTTGACAATTCAATAAATCTCATGATAAGAGAGATTTGACGTCTGTCTACTTTTCCCTCATTGTTTGAATCACTCGTTTTCAAAATCCCCCATCTCTGATTAGGTTTCTAGTCCGCCATTAAACAGATTCTTAATTGTGTGTTTCTACGGACTATGCGCATGCGCAGTTTTTCGGTTCTTCAAGACTCAAAAGCAAACGTCGCTGTTATATACATGTAAAGCATAAACCGTTTCCTCATATTTACACTTTCTTCCAAGTCCCTTTCTGAATTTGATTGTAAACCATTTGGAATAAATGTGAACAGTGTCATTTTGATGTGAATAGAAAGAAACAAGAAACTTTAACAAATACAAATGGCAAACATGAAAATGCACATGTTTAAAATTAATATTTCTCTTTTTATAACTAAATTAACATCAAGCGGGAAATTAATTAACCCTTTACTCCATAGATACTCATTTCGACGCATTGCTTGTAGGAGCCTTTGGAAAACATTGTGACAAAAGGTGAAATTGCTCGTGACGAGCAATTTCACCATTTGTCACAATGTTTTCTATGCTATCAAAAGGTATCATATACACAAAAGAAAGCAACTTCATCCTTGCTGTTATTTAGGGCCAATTAGAGATACCATAGAAATGCCGTTTGGGGTAAAGGGTTAAAAAGATTGAAAACACAAGAAGAGGTCAGTTCTTCCCATTACAATACAAATGCTCTGCAGTTAACAACTCTATGAAAATATTGCAAGGTTAGGAGCAATTGCTAGTTTAAAGTAAATGCTCCTTTTTCAACAATGTATTTCAAAAACCACTGAAAACTACATTTTTCTTTCTGTTGATTGTTTTATTTACGTGTTTTCTGTGATTTTGTGGACGGCATGAGAAAAAAAAAACTTTACTGCAATGGGTGAAAAAGGTTAAGTTGTAATCCTTGTACATTTACTAATGTGTCTACCAAGACTTTTAATCTTTTAATCCATCCAAACTTTTAATCCGATCTCACTTGTATTTAATGATATTTAAATGGTCAGTTGAAGGTACATGACTGAGCCATATACCGGAACCATCGATAGTCGTCCCTATTCGTGTTGTGCTCGACAAATATATATGGCCTGCAACACGCGAAAAGGGACATTCGGACATCTGCGTAAAGTGTCGTCTCAGATTAGCCTGCGCAGTCCGCGCAAGCTAATCCAAGGCGACACTTTCCGTTTTCATGCAATTTTCTGTTTTGCGCATCTCTACTGTATCACAAAATCTACTGTAGTCGTAAAGTGCCGTCTCGGATTAGCCTGCGCGGACTGCGCAGGCTGATCCGAGACGACACTTTACGCAGATGTCCGAATGTCCCTTTTCACATGTTGCACAACAATTATGTGGTCGTCCAAACTGAAATCTAGGTAGGTCCAGAATCTACCTAGACCAAACTGGAATCCTGCATAGACCAAAATAGGGTTCCAGCTTGGCTAAGCAGCTCCACAATCTGCCTAGACTAAAGTGGAATATTTTCTTGTTTAATATACACTGAAATGAACTTCTAAACGGCCACTTTTAAGCTGTAATTTCCCATAGACCTATTCTTGCGTCCGCTGTCTATAAAAGGGACTGCTTATTTGGTCTCATGTTTTTGCAGAATAATTGGCCGGTCTGAAAACATACAAAAGCCAGATTCTAGGGAAAATTCTTTCAGTTTTTATCACGGAAAAAACTATTTGTCGTTCATTCACTCAACATTGTATACTGAAAAATCAAGTTTTTCATGCATATTTTTTTCAATTACGTTTTTTTTTTTTCCATAGAAAATAAGTGTCGTGTTTTTCTCATACTACTAACAAAAGTTCAGTGTTTTATGCATCTCTTTTTATACTGTTTTATACTGTTTGGCTGGTAGACACCACGCATGCGCAAACAATTACTTTTCCTTATTTCGAAAAAAAAAAGACTCCCTTTGTTGACAAAACCGAGAATCTTTTCATCACAATACCTTTGTTAACGTTCAGATATATGTCACTATTCGTTTTTATTAACATTTCTTTTACTTGCTCCAATTTAAAGGAGAAACAAAAGTGGCCGTCTAGATGTTCGTTTCAGTGTAGTGCGACTTCCCATAAATCATCTTATTTAATTTGTCTAATCACTAATTCTGAGTAAGATTAAATTTTGAATGTTTTTCGCTTTAGAAAAAAATGCAACGTGGAAAACGGAGCAATTACGAGAAAAACAAATGAATTGCTTAAAATTAAAAATACATCTCACGTGTAAACACATGTGGATGAATATGATCTAAAAAATTGAAAAACATTATTCTAATTTGGTCTAGGCAGATTCCGAGTCTGCCTAGATTCCAATCTGACCTACGATATATATATGTATGTCATGCTGCGTGAAAAAGGGGCTTAATGCATCCGCGGACGAGTATCGACCCAGGTCTGACCTAACATCTTTTATAGAGGGGACGTCGCCAGCCACTGTCCATATGGGTGACAAACCTCTGACGGCTGTTAGTATTGTACCGCACATACAGGACGAGACCCATCTTAAGTTACGCCTGGTTCTTTAACATGCTCGGTAAATAACACCGTCACATGGGACCTCGGTTTAACCCTTCACCACACAATGCCGACTTTTGACGATCCTTAGGAAGAAGAATTTTGAAAACGTTGTGAGAAAAGGAGAAAATGCTGGTAACCAGCATTTTCTCCTCTTCCCACAATGTTTTCTCACCTCTTCGATACAAATTTCAAAATTTTCAGTCACTTTTATTTTGACGTCAGCCAATACTTTGAACTTGGACGAATCTAAAATGTTGTCGTTTGGTAAGAGTTAATGTCTCATCCTAGAAACTATTGGTAACTTTAGATGGCTAGCCATGGCGATCGAGCCCACACCCTCAAAAGACCCGAATCATCACGTTCACGAGTCGTATGCCGTACCAACTAAGCTATGCAGGCCGGTCAAAACCATTGTAATCAGATTGGTGAGCAATTTAACCCTTTCCCAAACAAGCTCTGGTTTTTACGTCTCTGCAATATAAGTCTTTTGAAAACACTGTGGGAAAAGGAGAAATTGCTCGTAGAGCAATTTCTCCTTTTCCCACAGTGTTTTCTACCTTTTTGGAGAACTTTTCAGTCATTTTCATCAAGTTTGAAATTGTCGTCTGGAATCTCTTTGAGTTTGGAAGAGTCTAAAATTTGTCGTTTGGCAAAGGGTTAGGTCAACTCACATAATGAAAGCGACATAAATCCTGACAGATTATCTCAGCAATTAAATTGTTGTTTGATTGATTGTATGGTGTTTAACGTTGTTTTCAACATTATTTCAGCTATATCGTGGCGGCCAGTGCACTTATCCAAGCTTTGCTGGAGTTTCTTTTACCCTGTACTCCGCAAAACATTCTTTCCAAAGCCAATGGCTGCTTTCCCAGATAATCATCATTTTCTCCTTTTCGTACAAAGTTTTCTCTCTTGAGAGAGATAAATACAATCGTTTCAGTCACTTTAAATCTATCCTCTACAAATGCCATTAATCTTGACAAATCTACCATGTTGTCGACCTGTAGGAGCTATACCGATGTGTGTCAAATTACTTAGATTTCACTCCAGGGAAAAATGCTGAAGTTATTTATTTACCAGAAAAAAAAGATTACTAACAATGAAAATAACAAATAGGTCGAAACTGATACAAAATGTTTTAACACCTGCAAACATTTTACTTTTATTTTTCCTATTGCTCGAAAGGCGACTTTTGAAAACATTATGCGCATGAAGATCTCTTTTTTTCCTTTGCCATAATATTTACAGTTGAGCAGAGTGACCCTCCACCCCCACACCCCCATCCCCCAACAAAACTATCAACTTTTTACCATACTATAGCAACATTTATTATGAACACTTCAACTTTTGTCGATGTATCATCAAACCCAAAAGTTTCAGTAATCTCGGATGATTTGCACTTAAGTTATGATCTCTCCAAAATATGTTGCAAATGACCTCCTCGACGTTGGAGACAGACATGCATCTGTTCCGCAAAATTGTCAATCACCCGCACCAGGTGTCCACTACTTTCAGGAGATTTCCCTGATTTTTCCCGCAATTGCAGTCTTGAGTTCACCAATTGTGCGAGGACTGTTCCGATACAATTGCGCTTTGAAGTCCGTAAGGAATAATTAAAACACTATGAAAACTAACACTCTTATGTTCAATATTTCGGCTATTGCCTTTTTCAAGAGTTAGAAACAAGTGTTTCTAACTCTTGAAAAAGGCAATAGCCGAAATATGTTAGTTTTCATAGCGAGTGTTAGTTTTGATAGCGATATAATTGTCCTCCAGATACTCCAACAGATAAAACCCTGGTGGATCTCACTCGACGTCACACTTCCTGCTGATCAGCCTTTTCTAAAAACGCTCTCTCAGAAATGGAACCGCATGTGGCAGCTATGAGGAAGGTCTGAACATCACTCGGACAATGTAGAAGGATTTATAGAGATGATTAGTGGTTCTAGCAAGACGGGGTGACCCCAAAACATCAAATTACGCTCTTGACTGGCTGAGAGAGCGATTTCAGGAGAGCCTGATCGGCAACCAGTAGCCGAAAATTAACCCACTCTACTCGAGGGACATATCGGATCATAAACTAAATTTTTTTCGAAGGTAAAACTTTAATAAATCGTCTATGTCGATTTTTAAATTCAGACTGTGCGGGTGTAGGTAGAGCTTCGTTCATCTGTATATCTTTTAGATTTGCGTCAGGACTCAGAAATCGGCTCGTACGTTTGGGATCCAGATTCCAGAGTCGCCGTGTTTGCGTGCACAGGTTGTCGGCTCGAGCCCAAGTTTTGTGCATCATGCTAAAGTGATCGACTTCAGTTGACTTTACACTTGTTTTGTCAAACTTTTCGGTTTCCTGTTCAGATTCCTTTGTTGTCTGTCTCCGATAATAGGATGGTCGATTTCGTTTTTCTTTCTTCTTTGGTTTCTGGTTTGAATCAATGTTTTCGGCGGTCATTGAGATCTTTTTGACATCTGGTATAGAGAAATTCAAATATTTTGTGTTTCCTTTCATAGGGTCTGGTCGCATTCCGATTTCCCATTTTGCTCGCCATTGCTGAAATAATTTATAATAATTGTCAGATCTTTTGAGTAACATTTAATTGTTAGATTCGTTCAAAACGAGGATTTTGTGGTAAAGGATTTAGTTGCTTTTGATTATGCAATTATAAGGGAACTGTGATGGTGGATAGTGAGGTTGCTACAACACCTGTTACAGCAAACTCGTTCTCACTCCGTTCTGAACATTTTTGCCGAACGGACTTAAATTGTGATCTGTTTACGAATTTAATGGACGGGTTAGGACTGGAAGGTGCTCCAGAACAGTCTGGCATCAATGGACACTGCATTTACGTA
The DNA here is from genome assembly GCA_943736015.1 of Tridacna crocea. NCBI lineage: Eukaryota > Metazoa > Mollusca > Bivalvia > Cardiida > Cardiidae > Tridacna > Tridacna crocea. The sequence continues at coordinate 52,982,260 of OX031063.1, forward strand.
ATACTGACCGAAATTTCACGTCCAATTCCGACTGCAGCCGGTTTTACGATTTGGTTGATAGAGGTAAGACTTTCTAGGAACAGGTTTGATGAGGCAGGGGCTTCAGCCATCATCAGGCCAAAATTACACGTTCTGCCCAGACCGCAAACTGTTTTCCGATCATGTCAGGACGGGGTAAGACGTTTTAAGATCTAGTTTGGTGTGACGGGGTTTAAGTTAATTACAATAGTATGCTCTCTGTATATTTTTCCCCTCAAGTTACATTGAGGAAGAAGTTCTTTCAAAACTAGTAGTGATATCCTTTCGAATTCTAGCAACAGTGCAATTGACTTCATGGGGAAAAAAAGCTTCTCGGTGTCGCTGAATAGAAAATGAATGAATGGTAATCAGCAATTGGTCCAAAATATGCACATTGCTCATGAGGTTACTATTCATAATTTTACTTCATATTGAGCTCAAAAGAGAGTCAATATTCATATTTCGATATTCCATTATGTTTTACGCCGTCCATATTTTTTTAGATATTTCTTGTTGGATTTTTGTTATATTTGTCAAAGACATTACTGAGTTCAATATTGAATTTTGAAAACCATGTATCGTATCTTGTGCAAAGCGGAAGGAAATAAAACCAGTTAAACGCAATTTTTGTCATGCAAATGAGTTTTTCGGTATATAGCACTCAGATATGTAATTGGAAATGGCATGTTAAAATACACTGAGTGAGGCCATCGATCTTGGAAACACTATTCTTTTTTTTTTTATTGAAAATAACTTCATCCCCTCACAGCCTTCGATTGGCGCATTGATATCGCAAAATTTGTCTACTAATCACTTGGTCATGGGCTTTTCGTTCCAAAACAAATTCGTCCAATGGCTTGTTCATCCAAAGATTTTGTGCTACTCCATTTGATTGCGCATGCATACTTATAGATCGAAATAATTGATTGTAATGTTGAGAATGAATTGTTAACGGCTATAGATATTTCGAAATCATAGTTACAGGTACAAACTTCATTCCATTCGATACATTCACATAGTTTTTCTCTCTATTCATTATGCATCCTACTGTCAATGGACGCTACCCCTGACTCCTCCAAATGATCAAAGCGAGACTACCAATACATAAAAAATCCAAACCTAGTCCCGAGTACTCTTCCTTCAATCAAAAAGGTATTCATTCGCTAATAGGGTAACTTTAAAGAAAATAATTAAATAATGTTTTTCTTTCTTTTTTTCAAATGATTAATTTCGCACAATGGGTTCCTTGACAATACCACTTCAGAGTTCTCAACGCTTTGATTCGATTTACTTTTTGTTTTTGGTTTGTTTGTCTTATTATTCAATAATACAGTATCAAGTTTGAAAATATATACTTCCAAGTAAAATTCATTTCCGGGTAATTATCATATAACTTTCATATTTACAGCTTCATTTTCAAAACCACAATGACTTAAAAAAAGTAAAAATGGAAAAAAAATGGAAGTAAATGGAGATTTGGAAAGTAAGTAGATATTTATAGCCACTGACCTACATGAATATCAAATTTGAGGAAACACCATACCCCCAACATGTAATATGACAACGTTGTCGTGTCTGGTAACACGTGTTCTGTGAAAAAGGAGCTTAATGAATCTTGCATAAAATTTCGACCCATGACAGCCTGTCCAGTCCGCGCAGGCTGACATGGGTCGAAGGTTTTTGCTATAGGTTAATTTTTTATACGACTAGTACATTTCTACAGTTTACCGTTTATATTTGAATGAACACAAAGCTGACTTACTGGTATTGGTGTCTGTGTGTCATTTTTTGTGCCTGTAGGAGAAAAAAAGAAAATTACAAAAAGCTACAAAAACGGAAAACAGAGTAAACAAATAATGGGAAAGACGCACTTTTATGATGTTCATTTAAAAAAGCGAGTTTCGGTCGAAATGATAATTAAGATTGTGGTTAAACGAAGGTCCCTCCAGGAGAGAGAGAGAGAGAAAAGAGAGAGAAAGAGGCGAGAGAGAGAGAGAGAGCGAGCAAAAAGTCAAGTGATTTCGACCGCTTCACGAGCAATTTTCCCTTTCCAAGGGAGATAAGTCAATAGTAAGCACTGTTTTTAATGAGGTTATCTCCCTTCATAAAGAACACAACCCCGTAGCAAGGTCTCAAATCGAGAGGTTTCATACCCAGTTAACCCATTACCACACAATCCCTATACTTTTAAATCGCCCGAGAAAGAAGCTTTGAGAAAACATTGTGGGAAAAGGAGAAAATGCTGGTAACCAGCATTTTCTCCTTTTCCCGCAATGTTTTCTACCCCTCACAAAACAAATTTCAAATTTTCAGTCACTTTTATTTTGTCGTCTGCAATTCCTTTCAATTTTGACATACCTAAAATTTTGTCGTTCGGTAATGGGTTAAACAACAGTAGTGAATTCGAATCCCGACTTGAGCTTTCCATTTTCAGGAAATGTGAAAATCTTAATGTCAGGATTAATATTTTGATTATTTTCCCATAACCGTAAACTGAACACAAATTCGCCTTTGTCTTCATAAGTGGGAAGGTGGTAGTCAGCTATGGAAAGGTTTTGTGCGGAATCTAAGGAACGCCACTGAAAACTGAACTGACCTCTGTAACGTAAAAGAAATATTGTTGAAAACAGCTTTATTAACTCCCCCCGCCCCCGCACACACACGGCATACAGAGAGAGAGAGAGAGAGAGAGAGAGAGAGAGAGAGAGAGAGAGAGAGGGCGAGAGAGAGAGAGAGGGCGAGAGAGAGAGAGAGAGAGAGGGGAGGGGAGCGAGAGGGAGAGAGAGAGAGAGGGGAGAGAGGAAAGAGAGGGAGAGATTCAGAGAAAGAGAGGCAGATGGTGGTAGAGGGGGAGAACAAGCATGAGAGAGAGAGAGAGAGAGAGAGAGAGAGAGAGAGCAAGAGGGAGAGAGAGCGCAAGAGAGAGATGAAGAGAGCAAAAGTGAGAAAATTAGCGAGTGAGCGAGAGAGAGGTAGGTAGGTTCTGTGCACTGAGATTTTTGCCCTACACGGTCTACAAAAATTATTTCCAGCATTAAAAACGTTAAGTAAAAACCATAAAAATAGGTCATTAAAAATCGTATAAAAACCTTACTTCTATGTCGAAGTCTTGAACCTTGCACTTGATCCAAACCTAGTGTGGCGTCTTGAAATACACCCGTCCTTAAGACTAAATGACTTATTGTAGCCAATGGCCTTGCTTGGCTATCTGTTGGCTCCTCCCTTACTAAATGCATTTTTTTTCTGTGCTGTTTGGCTGAATCCTTTGGCTATTTATTTAATAACCTAATCTAATTTAGGTAATATCTGTATCTGAAATATGCAAGTTTTATCCCCTTTACTACACAATTTGAAGTTTAAACGACCTTGAGTAAAATAAAAAAAAACTTATGAAAAAATTGCGGCAAGAGAAGAAAATGCTGATTACAAGCATTTTCTACTTTTCCACAATGTAATTAACTATTAAAAGCCATGTTTTTAATTTATCATTTTTACATATTCTTTACAATTTGAACAAATGTAAAATTTTGGGTTTTTTTGGTAAAGGATTAATTAAAATAAGTCATTCTGATGATTTTCATGTATACACATTCTCAAAGTTTTGTAATTGTTCAAATTGAAAGTATTTGCAAACGACAAATGAGGCGGGGCTCGACTGATTTGATGATTCTTTTTAACTCTTTACCAAACGACAAACATTTAGCCTTGTTCAAATTTAAAGTACTTGCAGACGACAAAATAACCGAAACTAAAAAATTGAAATTTGTTTCCAGCAAGGTAAAAAACATGGTGGGAAAAGGGGAAAATGCTGCTTACCAGCATTTTCTACTTTTCCCATAATGTTTTGAAAAGGCTTCTATGCTAGGGTCGTAAAAACCAGGGATTGTTTTCTAAAGGGTTAAAGTTAAAAAACATTTTGGTAAAAAGTAAAACAGCATCCTCGTTGACCCAGTTTCGATTCATACTCTAATCGATACTGGGTTATTTGGCTGGCATTTTCCTCGTTCTCATGAATTATTCATGAAGCATTTTGATTGGTAATCTCAGTTTTTCTTTGAAAAAGTTCAAACTATTTCTATCACAAATATGCCGTCATTTCTATTTTCAGTAACTGACGAAATGAAATTGCCCTCTCTACAAGAGAGACTGAATATTTTATCGATCTTTCGATTGGCCATTAGGATACTTTCCGACTATATGAATATTCATACGAAACGAAGATTTGCTAGTCAATTTTCCCAAGGGTAATGCACGGAGAGTAACGTAATGCTTAAATATGGGTTGCGAGGATGGCAAAAAAAGCAAAAAAAAAAACCACTTTCTTTATCAGGATCATCAAAGCACGGGATCGTTTGGAGATCCAGTAACTTTTCAGTGAACGCCAAAATTTTAGACCCCCATGTTGATAGAATTTACACACGACAGTTCATAAATAAATAAATAATAAAGATTAAGAAGGAAAAGGAGAATATGCTGGTTACCAGTAAAACTTCGGGTTATATGACAAAGGGCTAAAAACTGAATTCAGAGATTTGGAACAACCAGACTTAGGGATAGGGACTCTAATGGGATTCGAATGGAAACCCAGAAGATAAATAAATACATGAATATGTGGGCTGAAGTTACTGAAATAGTGTTGAAAGCGACGTAAAACGTCATTTAATCAATCAACCAATCAATTGACAAATGCCAATAAGCACATCAAATTTAACAGACAAATCAATGAACAAAATTAATGTAGGTGAAACTTCAGACATACAGGCAAGACAGACCAGACAAACAGACAGACAGACAAACAAGACAGACAGACAGACAAACAAGACAGACAGACTTTCACAGAAAATTACACATAAAAAAAATCTACTTTAATTGTACTAGCCCACCTGTAATCTAATCAATTCACAGCACAGTTTTTCTTTTTGTTTTTTCTTTTGGAGGGGTTTTCTACCCTTTGTCAAAGATCATTAAAAAACAATAAATTGACAGAGTGTATTGTTTTACCTGTTAATTAACACTTTACCAATGTACTTGTACATGTACCGATAACCTTTCTTCTACACAACCTACCAAACGAAAGGAAGAGTTTCGAAAAGTAGACAAAATATTTCTACCGTTATTTGCAGCTAAACTTTCTAAGTACTCGGCTGTTGGGGAAAAAAACCCATATTTACTAACCGAGCTTGATGGCAATCTTAGGCTAATACTGAATGTTCTATGTTTAGAATGTAAGACAGTATCTGATTGGCTTAGCCATTCGGTTAAGCCAATCAGAAACTGCATTAATTCCTAAATCTATCATAAGAGTGGGTATGTAATTTAGAATGGCTAGTGCATGCAGGCCCCGGACTTCAAGGGCGAATTCTCAAGGAAGTAGAAGCAATAATTCACGGCTAAAAGGACTGTTTCTGTCTGCTTAAGTAAAAATTCAAGGTTTTTTAAACTGTTTTTCCCTGTCAGTAAAGCTAGAATTCATAAGGTTCATACGATATCAAGCCAGGTGTGGCGCCAGTCACAAATTCTTTAGCGCTGAGGAGTGTGATATCTGCTGGGGCAGGAATTCTCTCTCTTTTTCTTTCATTACTTGAATTAATGTTATTATCATTATTATTATTATAATGGTCTGAAATCTAAGAGACCAAAAAGGCTTAAATTTTAAGTATTTCAGGACAAGAAGGCCATCACGACTGTAAACCTCAAGTTTTTTTGGTTTTTTTTTTTTTTTTTTGGGGGGGGGGGAACCTAGAATTTCAACTCTGATGTAGGAGGGGAGGGGGTACTCTCAATGTTTTAGGAAGTAGAATTTCAGGGCTGCTACTTTTAGAAATCTCGAAGTTTTGGACCTAGAACTGGATATAATTTCAAGACAAGACTATTTAGAATTTCAAGATAAATAAGAAATTAATTTCGGGGTCCGTATTTTAAAATTTCAAGGTTTTTGCCTGGAACTTCAAAGCTTTTTCTAGGGCCCTAAATACAAGACTTTGGGAAACAAGTACTTTCTTGGCATATTGAATGTATTAGCAACATCAGACACCACATTCTGTTGAGTCTGATCTCGATCCACGTGATTTCCCTTAACCCATTACCACACAGCAAAAATTTAGACCTATCCAAATTGAAAGCATTTGCGAAGGACAATTTTGATAGAGAAGAAAACTGTGGTTACCAGCATATTCTTCTTTTCCCTCAAAGTTTTCAAAAGGCTTCTTCCTTAGGGCCGGTAAAAGTCGTCATTGTGTGGTAAAGGGTTAACGAATCTTCAGTTTTAGGTAGTGTAAAACGTTATGAAAAACGGGAAATTTGTCAAATCAGAATCACTTGGTGAATTTACCACTTTACATATTGTTAACTTCCCAAACTCGAACCATCATTTGTATATATACATCTTTAAAAGTTATTTCTTTTCTTTTCAAAGAATGCTGGAGTTTTTATGTCCGAATACATCCATTTGTAAAAGGTAATTTAAGGGAGATAACTGGATTTTTGTTATTGTTTTTAATTGCAATAGTTTGATTCCCTTTTGGTTTTTTTTTTTTCAACCACGGTAGTACAATATTAGTTGTACGGTCAGGTGGCAGGGAACTTGGGAAACTTGTTCTCGGCTGTGTCGTCCCGAGTCGATAGCGAGGTGGAGACATGATTCACCATAGCCGTAAACAAGTTTCCAAGTCCCCTGTCACCTGAACACAACGGATTTATTATACTGCAATGTTTTACCTTTCCTACGTTTGTTAAGCCAATTTTGACCTGAATTTTGGTTTAAAAATTGAGTATACTGACGAAGTAGCATTTCCCTTCTGAATGCCCCGATTCAATGAAAACTGACGTCACTGGGAACTGACGTCCTTAAATCGTTGGTAATACGTGCTAAAACGTGTAACTTGGCGCATAGACCTGATGTAACTCTTGATCGACGCCGCCATTTAGGATGTTGTGTTGAAAGTGTGTCATGTACACGGAGCTCCCAAACGGAAAAATGCTTTTACGTTGATTCTGTCAGTGATTATGGGAAAAGGGAGAAAGTGCTGGTTACCATTGCGGAGAAATATTGTAGAGACCAGTCTAGTACTAGATAAACCCCGTGCAGGCACGTATTGAAGGGCTGCCGCCATGATACGACTCTGTTTTAGAAGAGATAAACATATATTAATTCTTTTTTTATGTGATAAAACCTTACACTTGTCCGAATTGAAAGTACTTTCAGATGAAAAATTAGATGTGCCTAAAATGATGGTAATTGTCTATGAAAGTAAGAAAACCTTTCGGAAAAAGGAGAAAATGCTGGTCACCAGCATTTTCTCCTTTTTCCGAAAGTTTTTTTGAAAGGATAGTTCCTCAGGTTCGACAATACCCGACTTTACCTGTGGTAAAGAGGTAAACAGACCAGTAAACTTGTACTTTGTTTTAAAAGCGTAAGTGTTTGTGGGGTCAATAAAAGACTGGAACAAGTATGTCAGTTCTATTATCTTGTCCGTAATATAAACAAAAAGTCTGCTCTCATATCCATTTACCTCATGGAACATGCACTGTATTTGCTGACGACAATTTCAAAAACAAACTAAAAAAAGTACAGCCCTCCCTCAATAAACCTTCCGTTATCGTGGCGCCGCATGAGCGGCTGCACCATATCTTTATTCGATTTTGAAAAGTACCTATGGAGGCAGCCATATTGTTTACACGGCTACAAGTCATTCCACAACTAGGCCATGTCGTACCTATAGGCCATGTCGTACAATTCTGGTCATTCGTACCCACCTTTTCCTTTTATTTTGGTCATTTCGTACCCACTTTGGTCAATTCATATCTAGCTTTGATATCAATTTCGTAATTTGGAACCTAGTTTTAATACTATTTTATTGTTGTTTCTCGAATGACAAATGCTTTTGTACAAAGCTCTGATTGAAATTATGTTAACTTTTGCCGAAGAATGGCTATGATTATGTCTAATCAATATTGGTTCTTTTTTTTAAGTTTTGGGTTGCATTCTAAGAATTGTTTAAGCCTTCTCAGTTCATTTCTCACCAAGTTCTGCAAAAAATTTACATTGGTCAATTTAAAATGCAGTAATGTGCCTTATTTGAAAAAAAAAAACTGATTTGCGGCGCCATTGATGTTGTACATCAATGTTTTCTTGTCAGTCTAATGTAGTTGTTTCTATTTGGAATAACAGGTTAAATATACTGACGTGACGAGATGATTTTTAAACCAATCCGATAGTGTTGATATGATCTCGTCATAGTTCGCGGTATTAACCCATTACCACTCAATCCCTACTTTTGACGCCCCTGAGAAAGAAGCCTTTAGAAAACATTGTGGGAAAAGGAGAAAATGCTGGTAACCAGCATTTTCTCCTTTTCCCACAATGTTTTCTACCCTTCACAAAACAAATTTCAAATTTTTAGTCACTTTTAGTTTGTCGTCTGCAAATGCTTTCAATTTGGACCAGTCAAAAATTTTGTTGTTTGGTAATGGTATTAAGGATTTTGACCCCAAACTCATAAGTAAATATCATGTAACATCGACGTTTTGGTAAAAATTGTTCGGCCAATCTCGGCAGCTTCCGTCTATAAATATAAGATTGAGGGGCCGAAGACTGACAAACTCATCGGTAAATATCGTGTAACGTCGACGTTTTCGTAAAGGCTGCTCGGCCAATCTCGGCAGCTTCCGTCTATAAATATGAATTTGAGGGGCTGAAGACTGACAAACTCATCGGTAAATATCGTGTAACATCGACTTTTTCGTAAAGGCTGTTGGGCCAATCTCGAAAGTTTCCGTCTATAAATATGAGATTGAGGGGCCGAAGACTGACCAACTCATCGGTAAATATCGTGTAACATCGACGTTTTCGTAAAGGCTGTTCGGCAAATCTCGGCAGCTTCCGTCTTTCATTATGAGAGCAGGGTGGCGTAGAACTTAAATCTGTATTTCTAAAAAGAGACAGTTATGCAAATTGTAAATAAAAGATATATCAAGTTTTGATTATGGTTAAATACTCAGAGAGATATGAAAATAGTGCCACACAAGAGTTTGTTCTTTTACACAATGCGTCATTTTGGCAAAATGTTTAAATGTGGCCTGAGTAAAGAAAAAAACATCGTCAGCGTGAGGTTAAGTGTGACACACTGACCTTTTGCGGACACTGTAGATTAAGATCAGACTGCACAGAACGTGCAGTCTGATCTTTGATCTACACTGTCCGATAAGGGGATATTTTCTTTAACTCTTTACCACATGGGGAATTTTTAGACTGGTCCAAATTGAAAGCATTTGCAGACGACAAAATAACTGTGACTAAAGAATTGAAATTTGTTCTGGGCAGGGTAAAAAAAAACACTGTGGGAAAAAGAGAAAATGCTGGTTACCAGCATTTTCTCCTTTTCCCACAGTGTTTTCAAAAGGCTTCTTTCTCAGGGGCGTCAAAAGTTGGGATTGTGTGGTAATGGGTTAAAAGTAAGTTTGAAGTACTGTTTTTCGGGTTTTACTCTCTGCTTGAAAGTTTCATCTAGGTTATTTGTTATCATTGCACGTGGGTCAATGAAAAATAAAAGTATTGTCTGTTCTGCTCTATTTAAATTCTTTTTCAGGTCTTTTGTCATGGCTGTTATTGTAACTGTATAATGAGTTTTACTTCATGAAATTTTGGGTAAAATGTGGCCCTTCAGGTTCTGGGACAAAAACTTTATAAAAGCACAGTAAAAGCATCCTTATACTCCCAAAGCACTAAAAAATTTTTTTTCCATAAAACCCCAACGGTCGAAAACCATCCGACAACAAGAGAAATAAGAGATTTACTACAGGCCAGGTAGACACCGACAGGAAACACGATATATTTTTACATGAGCAACTCGCTCATTTATATTCCGAAAATACACATACGATGCTTCAAACATAGCGTCCAAAAACGACATTATGGAAAATAATTACATGTTTGTTATGTTTGTAATTTAAGCATCACTAGTCACATGCCAGTCACTTAACATTCCAACAATGCTTTTTTTATTTTTGGCGCGAAATCTAAAAATAGCTTAAGACGCTACGTAGCATTTTAAGGGAATACCACCCCCCCCCCAAAAAAAAAATGTTATTTTATGATTCTTAGTTATTGATTATTTATATTGTTTTTTCATATAAATTTCAGTGATATATAGGTTCTAATTTGGCTTGATGTGAAAAATCTAAATACCAACCTTTAATGTATCTGCAAAAAGTATTTGCACAGTATTCGCGCAGGGTGACATGGGTAGTAATTTTTACCATCTGTCAGTTTTCTGCATGTTCAAGGACGAGTGACTTTTTCTGTCTTCGTAAGCAATTGGCCATTCGTGTAGATTGTCTGTTTGTTTTGTGGGCAGTAGAAAGTTCGAGCAAAAGGTGTTCTACCTCCAGGTTCTTGGGCAGATAATGCAAATGAGACATTTGAGAGCATAGCCACGTACTGGTGAAACCCAGGGCACATTCATAAGCAAGCTGTCGCCGTAATATGACTAAAATAATGTTGAAAACGGCGTAAAACGCCATTCGATCAATGTATTCCTCTAAAATGTCGCAGGTTGTAAGCTTCAAATCGTAGGTCGAAGTAATTAAAAATACATGTTTTTAACGCTATAGCTGTTAACTATTTACCAAACTCTTTTACTCTTGTAGACTGGTCCAAATTGAAAGCATTTGCAGACGACAAAATAAAAGTGATTGAAAATTTGAAATTTGTTTTGTGAAGGGTAGAAAACATTGTGGGAAAAGGAGAAAATGCTGGTTACCAGCATTTTCTTCTTTTCCCACTATGTTTTCAAAAGGCTTCTTTCTCAGGGTCATTAAAAGTCGGGATTGTGTAGTAAAGAGTTAAGGGCGACTAAAGGACCTTTGGCGGACAGTGTAGATCAAGATCAGACTCCACAAAACGTGCAGTCGGATCTTGGATCTACACAGCCCGATAAGAAGACAACTTTCCAAAAAAAAAAAAAAACCCTTGGAAATTGCAAAATTTGGGTTTCCACGACGAACTTGAAAGTTTAAATTTATTTAGCAGATCAATGGTGAAACAAGACAATAAAGGTAGGTGACAAACTGATGTAAAGTTTTTGGTCAAGCTCCCACACAAGCAGTTCAGGTACAGAGCTTTGTGCTATTCAATACTAACAAGGGCCTTGGTATGAGAGAATTCTTGTTCAAAAGGACAGGAAAGAAAAATATTTAAAAAAAAAACACTAAAAATAAAAACAAATGCTCGAGCCATGTCTAATGTATTTGCAAAAAAGTATCGACCAAGGTAAGCCTGCGAGTTCTGTGCAGGCTGACCTTGATCGAAACTGTTTGCTATCAGTCAATTTTCTGCACGTCAAAGTACAAGTCTCAGGCAGCATTTTACCGGTTTTCAGGCAAAATGGTGTAAGAAAGACGGAGATCCATTTACAAGTGGTTCTGATATAAAACATATGAAATGATTGTGAAACAAGAGTTTATTTACATTTCGTTGGCAAGACTACAAAACAGCAGTTAATTAAAGGTAAACTGACATCAGAGCTTCACCCTTTTCACCCACAGAACCGAAACAAAGAGTATTACGGTCGGCTTAGATCAAGATCAGACTGCACAGCACATGTATTCTGATCTGATTAGTACGCCGTCCGTTACTTGACATAGAAATATGACCACGAATGCTCGGGGTTTTTTTTTTAAATGGAATTATACATAATAATATTTCAGGTGTGACTGAATTCTTGTATTGGTAGCAATAGTGAAGAACAACTATCGATTATTAGTGGAAACTTTTTTCTGCCGTGGATTGGTCGATTGTCCGACACTCTATAATTTAAACACTCTAGTTAAATTTACATTTAAACACATTCTCATAGGGAAACGTGCGTGGTTAAACATCTACGTAAACAGTGCTTGGACATGAGTTCATCTGAGCCCACTAGCTACACTATGATTTGTCATTACACTGCCTAATAATCACATTTTCCTATAATGTTTTCTACCTCGTATAATAGATTTATATAGCCTTTAAGAGTTTTCTTATCTTACACAGTTTTAAGAGAAGAACTAGTCACGTCAACTATGAGCGTGATGTCATTTGTTAACCCATTACCACTTAATCCCTACTTTTGACGCCCCTAAGAAAAAAGCCTTTAGAAAACATCGTGGAAAAAGGAGAAAATGCTGGTAACCAGCATTTTCTCCTTTTCCCACAATGTTTTCTACCCGTCACAAAACAAATTTCAAATTTTCAGTCACTTTTATTTTGTCGTCTGCAAATGCTTTCAATTTGAATCAGTCTAAAATATTGTCGTTTGGTAATGGGTTATGAGTTTTCTCATTTTACACAGTTTTGAGAGAAGAACTAGACATGTCAACAATGAGCGTGATGTCAGTTGTTAAAACATTCTACGATTTTTGAAAGTTATTTACACAAACAATTTCTGACCACAATTTTCCCGGTCAAATCACGTGTGAAAATGTTGATTTTTGTAAAGCTAAGATTGTATTTTTTTCAGATTTATGATCCCGTAATAGTATGGCAGCTTTTTAGGAACTATTTTCAGCTCGGAAGGCATACCTACACTTTTGTCAAGCAGTAAACTGGTCTCATTCATTAATACGTTGGTTTTCCATAGTGATCTACCAATTTTTTCAACTGATTTTGGAGAAACAGTTACATGATAAAGAGAATCTGACATTCGTCGACGTGTGAGACCAAGAAAAAAGTATTATTCAGCTCGCCAAAGGCTTTTGATACCATTGTTTTCCTAGACCTGTCTCATCTCAAACGCTAACTTGGTTCGGATACAGTATTTATCAAATAACCAACCTTATTTATTGTGATATATGACCATTACGAATTTTCCTTTTTAAAATACGTGTGAGATAAGAATTCATGACGACAACGAATCAATATTGCTACCCACTATTTCCAAACCACGTCAGACGCAACATTTTTTTTTTTCTTTAAATCACTTGTTAAAACTAATGATTGTGTTTAATCTATGGTTTGTTTTATATTTTAAGTCCAGCAGATATTTGTCAATTTCGCTGAAACTATTTAAGCAACTCTTTATCGCACAATGGCGACCGTATTTGTCGTTATTAAAAACTAGTATGATAGTTAACAGAACTGCCAACTTTTCAAATAATGTTTTCAGAGGTCTTTTTAATTCAGGTTCATAACAGGTCGTTAAAAATTCGAATTGTGAGATTCACAGATTACGAATAAAAAAAATCCGGGTTTTAAAAATCCCTGGGAAGGAGGCTTTTGAAAAAGGGAAAATGTTGGTCGCCATCATTTCCTCCTTTTCCCACAAGCTTCTCTATCCTTTTTTAAGCCTTTACCCCTTAGATACTCATTTCTACACACTGGTTGTAGGAGCCTTTGGAAAACATTGTGGCAAAAGGTGAAATTGCTCGTAACGAGCAATTTCACCTTTTGTCACAACGTTTTCTATATGCAATCAAAAGGTGTCATATACATATAAGAAACGGCTTCATACGTGCTGTTATTTAATGTCAATTAGAGATACCATAGAAATGCCTTATGGGGTAAAGGGTTAAACGAATCCCATCAATTGAAACACATTTACTCTTTCACCTGCAAATACTTTTAATTTTGATTATTCTATACTCGTGTCATCTGGTATAGAGTTAGACTTCTCGGAGTGAGCGTATCAACACTAAAGTTTCCGCAAGTGAGCTAGTTCGATACTAAAGTTGCCTGAAGTGGACGTATCAAATACTAAAGTTGCCTGAAATGGACGTATCAAATACTAAAGTTGCCTGAAATGGACGTATCAAATACTAAAGTTGCCTGAAATGGACGTATCAAATACTAAAGTTTCCGGAAGTGGGCGTGTCACTAACACTTATTCGGGTTATAGGACTTGGCGTCCAGGCGGAACTACACCGTATAGAAGTTGGCGTCTCCGTTAACTGTATATAGGACGTGGCCTCCGATACAGATATACTTTCACTAGAAGTCCCCCTTCTTAATGAAGATATTCCACTGATTGCCTTTCTTCTGACATTTAATTTCTCTTTCACACACATAAGTTTAACTTTTTTGCTTCGTTCACACTCTTTACAACACAAAATAACAAGGCCAGCAACCAAACCTAGTCCAACAAAACCACTCAAAACCAGCAGGACGTAGTTCACTGGACCGAATACCACAGGAATCACTACTTCTATATCTGTAAATAAGAAAAAAGAATGAACAAGTCAATAAATAAGCAGATAAAAAGCAGTAAATAAACAGAACTGCGTATTATTTTTATTACCTCCCTTTTAAGATGACACAAGTCGCTAAAAATATGCAAATTAGAGTGACTTTCAGTTAGAGCTTTAGGTTCCAGGCCCGTAGGAACAGGGGGGGGGGGGGCGAGGGCTGGGGGCGGGGGGCGAGGGCTGGGGGGGGGGGCTCAGCCCCCCCCCCCCCCCCCAATAATTTTGAAAATCATAGTAAATTAAAATATGAGTTCTTAGCGCAATGAAACAACCACGCAAAAAATCTCAGTATTTCGAAGTTAGCCCCCCCCCCCCCCCCCCCCCCCCCCCCCCCCCCCCCCAATCTTGAAAAGCTTCCTACGTCGCTGAGTTATTGTGACTAGATTTTAGCATTTCTTAACATAAAAATACCGGATGCCTCAACTGTTTTTGTCTCTATCACGGGTACCCCGAGTTCGATCCCTTCACACTTTATTCAAAACATTTACATCACGAAATACAGTCTTTATCCAGCGTCGCGCTCAGCACTCTTTATTGCGCCACAGGTTGCTTTCCTACATAAATAATAAGGGGAGTACGATCACCGCAAATTTTAACTGTTTATATAGAGGATAATCAACTGGTTGTTTTTGATATGAAAAATATCTCACGAGGATGCGTTGTTAGGCGTTGAAAAAACGAGTTTTTTTAACGCCTTACGACGCATCCGAGTGAGACATTTTTCATATCAAAAATAACCAGTTGATTATTCTATTTATTGTATACCTTATTAACATCATTATTTGTATTTTTGCGTTTGAAAGTCGAAAAAAAATGTAGTCGAAAAAAAAGTAGTTTCCAAATTACGGCAGGAAGTGAAAGTGAAAGTTGATAACGTCACGAGTGATGATATCAAAATTTATTACACTGGGAAATTCCAGGATTTCACTGCTAGGTATATAATAAAATACTGCTAGGTATATAATAAAATACGATATCGAGTTTCAACGACCCTGGGTAAATGGCCCTGTGAAAACTCTGTGGGAAAAGGAGTAAATGTTGGTAACCAGCATTTTCTCCTCACTGTTTTTCACAATTTCTTCCACCTACATTTGATTTGTCATCTGCCAATGCTTTCGATTTTGACGAGTCTAACATTATTTGTTTGGTACGACTACATAGCTGACCAGTTTAATCCTTTACCACACAATCCCGACTTTTAACGACCCTGAAAAAGAAGCCTTTGGAAAACATTGTGGGAAAAGGAGAAAATGCTGGTAACCAGCATTTTCTCCTTTTCCCACAACGTTTTCTACCCTTCCAGAAACAAATTTCAAATTTTCAGTTACTTTTTTTTGTTGTTGTCTGCAGTTGCTTTGATTTGGGACTAGTCTAAATTTTTTTCGTTTGGTAAAGAGTTAAACCTATTTCAGTACTAACTGCTGCGTCGCATAAAACTGTCATACCGTGGAAAAGAGTACACTGGTTTGGATTCTGCATAAAATAAGAGCATTAATCTTTACGTCTTTCATCCTTTATTTACCAAACACTCAACGAATAAAGGCGTCTATTTTTATAATTGTATTGATTTCCGTGACATTATATTCTTATTTGCTTGCGATGAAATGGTCTCGAGTCCCCGCGTATTCATCAAACAAAATATACTCAATTCAGATATTTCTATATCCACTAAAGCAATAGTTCATGACTGAAGAGTTCATTTAGTAGTAAATATAGATCTATCTATATAAATCGAAGACTCAATGGCTAATGTTTCGGGCGTAAAAAAAAAGTCGCAATACGTCTTAGTTGAAAGCATTTACAGTAGCGAGTAAACTCTTACAGGTTAAAGGGAGTTATTAAGAATTTTATAATCTCATTAACTTAAAAAATAAACTATCTCTGAATTATGTAATGCTTTAGTTGGCAAATTATCAGAAAAAAAGGACTGCAATAAGGAAAGAAAACAAGAATTCTCAATCGTATTTCCTTAATGAGCTACGCAGCCTATAAATTTTCAGATTTCTAGCCCGAGTACCGCAAAGGACTCGGAGAACGTCACATGATCAAAAGCACGCGTCGATTACGAGGATTCGTATTAAATTGGAAGGATGACGTAATGTCTAATGTAATGAAATTAGATAACTTTTCGAATTGCAAAACGACCATCCCGTTAAAGAAATAAATGCCCATTATTACATACGAGAAATAACGGTGGAATATGTTTCGATGTTTCTTGGTTAACAGCAGTGAAAAAAAACCGACTTTATTCTCTATCTCTCTAATTGAAGGCGAAGACAGTTGTTACCGCACACTAGTTACATAGGTTAAATGCAGGTGCCACTCAGAAAATGTGACGTAATTTACTTTACATTTCTCGCACTTTACGTAATATGTTAATGCGTCATATTGCTGAGAGGGTACGCCACAGGGTATGCCTACTACCGAAAAGAGTTGAACTGGATTTTGATATTGGTGAAAAAAAAAAATGGTTAGAAGGAAGGGTCAGAAGTTGTGCCTCACTGATAATGTTCACTCGATGAAATTTTATCAATCTTTTTTAAGGGCTTTCTTTCTCAGGGTCGTTAAAAGTCGGGATTGTGTGGTAAAGAGTTAAAGAGAATACGGGGTTTTGGAAAAAAAAAACCAAAGATTCAGAAATGAGTGACATGTTCTTCTACGTTCAAGTAGTGACCCACTTAAAATTCTATATAAGGATATTTTTCCCGATATTTCTAATATTACGAGTCTGATATTGATTGATTGTTGTTAAAAATTAGTTCCACCCTCTTCACACCTAATCAGTTTCAACGATTTTCTAATTAGTAATAGATCTGCTTCTAGTAGATCGGTTTCTTACGTCCTACAGGAGTCCAAATTTGATTTGAAGATATTGTGGCAATTTCTCCTTCAGCCACAATGCTTTAATAAGTACAGAATCTTGATTCTACATGGAGAGGTCATCAGACTGGCAGACTGCCACAGAATTTGCCGTCTAATTCCATTTTTCTTGCGAAATTATTCTGATATACAGTCTGTTTCGTCAAGGTTTTGTAAATAAACCGAAAAAAAAAGCGTAACAGGAAATAGACGTAGGGAAGGTCACATGACTGCCATGTAAAGCATAAGATAAGAGGCTCTGCGCAGCGGTTTTTTCCCCCTCACTTATTTAATGCCTGATTTAGATGTACCATATTATTTTGAAATTTAAAGCCAATAAACTATTTTAAAATATTGATGCTCACTTGGCTTCTTTTGTAAAGATTAATACAGCAGTGTAAGACAAAGAAACACTTTTTTTTTTCAATCTATACAGACTAAGGACAATGTAGATCAGATATCAGACTGCATTGATCTTAATCGACAATGTCCTCAAAAGCTTTCTATGTAGACTATGGTGAGGAAACAGTCAAACACTAAGTGCGCCGTATCTTCTAAAATCGTTTTTGCAATGCGTAATCACCTTTATGTATTACTTAACCGAGGTCTCCCACAACCGAGATGGAATCTGTGTATATATCAATTAGGGTAACTTACCAAGCTACAGAGCAAGATAATTCTAAAGTTTTGACATACAACATTTTATTACATTAAATCCCCCTCTTTATAATAGGTCCACTAAATATCGACATTATGAAACCAAATGTTTTAGCTAATCATAAGTTGTGTTCAACTGTAGAAAATCTTCAAGAAGAAGACTAAGAATATTCTTTAGAATGGTTTCTGAATATCGACCTAGATGTACTCACGACTTCTCTCACTGGAATGACATTATTAGTTGTGAGGTCAGGTTGCAGGGGACTTTGAAACTTGTCCACGTCTGTGGTGAATCATGTTGCCCGGAGCCGAAGGCTTTGATAGTGTAGTCATGTATACGCGACATGATTACGGTAAAAGGGAAACTGCTTTTACGTTGATTTTGTTAGTGTAAATGATATTACGTATATGTTAGGGGTATATTCTCCAATCAGATCATGAGAAATTTCTTTGCAGTATAATACAGAATTCAAACTGGTTTTCTATGACGAAAAGTTATATTTGTGACCCGTCAGGTCAATTTAAGTTGATAGTTAAAAATGATTGTATTACAACGTAGGGTGACCTTTTTCACACAGAAAAGATCATAATAGCGAAAAGTACAAACCCCGGTCAGCTTACGCAATTCGCGTAGTCTGACCAGGGTTGCCACCTGCTCCAGAATGTTCCTTTTTGCGTGACGGGTGACAATTATACTTACGAGTTACTGTGGCTGCTGTCGTGGTTCCTGACATGGTATCACATGCTTGTATGTTGTAGAACTGCCTGGAATATCTTGAGTTGTCCTGTACAACATTCTTATAGCTAGAACTATCTTCTTATTCCACCACAATGTTAACTGATTTCGCAGTTCTGTATGACGTTACCCTGACAATGAATCAAGTGTTTATCTATGACAGTCTTGTCTGGAATTGTTTGTACAGCATTGTTATATCTAACACTATCTTTTTATTCCACCTCAGTTTTTATAGTTATCGAAATCCTATATGGCCTGCAACACGCAGAAAGGGACATTCGGACATTTGCGTACAGTTACGTATCGGATCAGCCTGCGCAATCCAGGCAGGCTAACCCAGGACGGCACCACCCGTTTTTGTGTAATTTTCTGTTTTACACATGTCTGCTGTGGCACAAAATCTACTGAAGTCGTAAAGTGCCGTCTCGGATTAGCCTTCACGGACTGTGCAGGCTGACCCGAGATGAAATTTTTAGCAAATGTCCGAATGCCCCTTTTTCGCGTGTTGCAAGCCACATTATGTAACTCCTGACAAGGTATCACTTGTTTATACATTACAATCTTGTAGCCAGAACAACAGTCTTGTAGCCAGAACTATCTTCTTACATATTCCATCAAAATGTTAACTATTATCGTAATTATATTTCACGTAATATCTGACGAGGTTCACTTTTTTTTATATTACTGTCTTTCCTAGAATTACATATACGATATTCGTATATCTAGAACTATTTTCTTAAAATGTTAATTGTTAAACAGTATTTATTGTTTTCACGTAACTCCTAACGAGGCATCACATGTTTATATATTTATTTCATGCTTTCCGGTAGGATATCGAGAAATAGCATTGAAAATATTTTTTAGTCTTACACTGGTATCACCAGTGAAAATACCGATTTTCACGTTCTTGTTACCTAGGTAAATTGCGCGTGCCTAACAACCAGATTGGAAATATGACGTCATATACCTTACATTTCTCGCACTTGACGTAATATTGTAATGCGTTGCTATGCGGGAGGGGTGCGCCACGGGGATTAAGGGAAAAGAACTGTACTGGATTTTGATAAGGCTCCTCCCAGAAAGGGTTAAAAGCATGAAATAAATAGAATATTTGGTTTCTTCAGTGGCTGAGCCACTCATAAAACTATTACCGATGGTGTTCACTCGATGACATACATTTCGATCTTTCACCGAAAAAAACAAAAATACTCTATATATTATTACAGTCTTGTCTTGAATGTCGTCTACAAGTGTTGTATCAAGAACTACAAGAAATAGTGAAAATATTTTTCGATCTTACACCGGTACTACCGGTGAAAATACCGATTTTCACGTCCTTGATACCTAGGTAAATTGCGCATGCCTAACAACCAGATGGGACATATGACGTCATATACCTTACATTTCTCGCGCTTGACGTAATATTGTAATGCGCTGCTATGCGGGAGGGGTACTCCACGGGGAATAACGGAAAAGTACTGTGCTGGATTTTGATAAAGCTCTTCATAGAAAGGTTAAACAGCATGAAATAAATAGAATATTTGTTTTTATCGGTGAAAGATCAAATTTATTTCATCTGGTGAACTCCATCGGCAATATTTTCACTCGTGGCTTCTCCACTCGTGAAAATATTACTGATGGTGCTCACTCGATGAAATAAATTTCGATCTTTCATCGAAAAAAAAACCCAAATATCCTCTATATCTTTTCTGCTATCTGATTTCAATATTGTGTAGTTTCTTGTATGGTGCTAGTATCACAATGTATCACAATGTTTATACATGTATCTATAGTTTTGTCCATTTGAAGTTTTTATCCGTTCTTATCATGATTTGTCTGCAAGGCGTTGTTTTATCTTATCTTGCCTTATTCGGTGCAGAAGGTACCTTTTATTACACAAAATGCTTTACTGTTGTTTTATTTCACTGAAATTATTCATCAACATTCATGCATGGTCTGATCTTTTCTATAACAAACTGTATTTGTTGTTCATTGTTCTAAGTAAATATTGTTTGCGCTTTAAGTGCTAAATATTTTTAAAAAAAAAAAGACAGTTCCAAACAAAAAGATATTTACCAATTTGAGATCATTGTAGCCAAAGCATTATTATGGAATAACGGTCGTTGAGCTCTCGTCCTGTCTGATCTTTATCAACAGCAACAATAAAAAAAAAAAACTGGCAAAGTCTCACAAGTTCCTTTTCCATAAATATTTTACATACCCACCACAAAATATCTCTCCTTTTTTTCCTCAAAAATTTGGAATTTTGTGTTACTCTCACAAGCTTTCATTGGCAAATAGTTTATCTAAACCGAGCATAAAGAATAAATACCGGTAGATCTATATATATTTTTAAGTAACAATAAAGAAATACTTCAAAATATGTATACATTATTTATCCAGAAACTCGAGAAATTTCCAAACATATCACATTTAAGAAATAAACAAAATAGTGTGCATCTAGCAACCACTAAACATTGGAAACAGCCTCATAACCAATCATTCTTTTCGTTATTTTTCAAATCAATTTTTCTTTCATATCAATCGCACAATTTTCCTCCGGGATATTTAACTTTATATTACCTTCGTTCGTCGTTGACATGGAATTCCAATTATGGATCGTTTACCCTTTCGGTGTTGTGAGCAAAATTAAGTGTCTTTGTGGACAATGTAGATCAAGATCAGACTGCACGGGAACGTGCAGTCTGATCTTGGATCTACACTCTCCGATTTGTTTCGGTGTACTCTCAAATAAAAGCATTGAAATATCCACCTGAGCTGTTTTCTCTTATCAATATATGATCGTCAATTTGATTATTGGGCGTTATGAAGTGTGAATCAGCGATACCGCCCGGCCCATAGCATATTATTTATACAATATTGAATCAATCACCTTCCAATAAAACTGTTATTTGACCTTACGTCAATAGAATCTGTATATGGACTAACCCAAAATGAAGTGCACTATTCAGGAATTGTTGTTTTAGGAGGTTTTCGTTGTTCGTTTGCTGTGTAACTAGACTTTTATCCTCTTTTGAACGGCATTTTTGAAGTTTATTCACGAATTCATGTCTTTCTATATGTCTCCTTTTTTTTTAAATTATCTAGATCTTACTATTGCTCAATTGGGCGACTGCATTACCTCATTCAAGGAAACACCAATGTGACAGGCTGTGCTAACCACAGTTACCTCGATGCTTCATTTTTTTTCAGAAGTTGTACAAAGATTTGGCTCTTCTGAATTGGCCATGCTCTGTGCAAATGGAAAATAATTCATATGTAAAAAGTATCGACTGCATAATTCATATGTAAAAAAGTATCGACTGCATAATTCATATGTAAAAAATAACGACTGCATAATTCATATGTAAAAAAGTATCGACTGCATAATTCATATGTAAAACGTATCGACTGCATAACTCATATGTAAAAAAGTATCGACTGCATAATTCATATGTAAAACGTATCGACTGCATAATTCATAAGTAAAAAAGTATCGACTGCATAACTCATAAGTAAAAAAGTATCAACTGCATAATTCATATGTAAAACGTATCGACTGCATAATTCATAAGTAAAAAAGTATCGACCGCATAATTGATATGTAAAAACGCATCAATCACATAATTCATATGTAAAATGTATCGACCACATAATTCATATGTAAAACGTATCGACCGCATAATTCATAAGTAAAAAAGTATCGACTGCACAATTTAATATGTAAAACGTATCGACTGCATAATTCATATGTAAAAAAGTATCGACTGCATAATTCATATGTAAAACGTATTGACCGCATAATTCATATGTAAAAAAGTATCGACCGCATAATTCATATGTAAAAAAGTATCGACCGCATAATTCATATGTAAAAAATAACGACTGCATAATTCATATGTAAAACGTATCGACTTGGAGGGTTTCAAGATGGCGTCCAGTGTACTCACGTGAATCGCCGCTTATCTAAAATCGTGAAATTTTGTAGTTTTCAGAAAAAAGTGTAAAAAGGATGGTTAGTCTATTAACTTGAAAGGACTTAAGCTTGTGTTGTATGTGTGTTTCAAGAGGATTCTCGCTCTATTCTGTGACTTTAAAACAGTCTTAAAAAAAGAAACATCAAATACTGAATTTCTTTAAGAAGCAATAACATAGAACATAAAAAAATATTTTCTGTGAAAAAATATTATCCAAAAAACCGAGCATGAAGTTTTCGAAAATTTGATTTTTCAATTTATAATGTTGAGTGAATGAACGACAAATAAGTTTCTTCCGGATAAAAATTGAATGTATTCTCTTCAGATTTTTGCTCAGGTATGTTTTCAGACCGGTCAGTTATTCTGCAAAAAAAAATGAAACCAAAAAAGCTGCTCCTTTCACAGGCAGAGGACGCGAATAAACGTCATTGGGAAATTACAGCATAAAAGTGGCCGTTTAGAAGTTCGTTTCAATGATTTTTTTGCTAGTTATTAATTTTTGGACCGACCGTATAGTAATAGATTATCAACTGCAGTAAAAATTCCAAGCTTTAAAAAAGGATCATTTGAATTTGAACGCATTTTTAGCACCCGCCTTGCTTACTTTTGGTCGCTATCGGAGCTTTAATTGATAGCGATTATTCATACTTTACAAGGAAGTTTTTCAAAGTTGACTATTGTAAGTTTATTTCCTGGAACAATTAGTTTAATATATGTGTGACCCATCACGCAAAAAGGGACCATCTGGGAATTCTGTACATCAGTTACATGAAAACAGATCAACGAGAGTGCAGGTCAGTCTAAGTTGATAATTCAAAAATAATAACAAGGTATAATGATCACTTTCTATGCAGAAAATGTCATTAAAGCCAAAAGAGCCAACCCTGGTCAGCCTGAGCAATTCGCACAGTCTGACCAGGGTTGACACTTTTCGCAATTCCCAGAAGGTCCCTTTTTGCGTGACAGGGGACATATTAGCACTAGTAAGTCAGTAGACAGTAAGTATTCGGGCTACTTAATATCTATATAATATCTTTAACTACTTCTTAACATCTTGAAATACTCGGAAACATCTGTATTTGCAAAATTTATCGTATTGCTATATCAAAGGACTGTATCTTAGACGGCTCCAAATTAAAACTATTTGCAGACGACAATGTAAATGTAATTCATATGATTCGATTAGTCTCTGAAAGGTAACAAAACATTGTGGGAAAAGGAGAGAAAATGCATTTCTCATTTTCCCACAATGTATTCAAAAGTCTGATTTCCTGATGTGTTTAAATCTAGGCGTATAGAGGTAATGAGGAAACACATTACATAATCAAAGTACTGAAAGTACTGTTAGAAAGCGAGTTTAGAATATAGGCATAACATATTGCGATACATTTTCTTGTACTTAAATCGCCTCTCCTGATACAGCAAAGTCTATAGAGTTGTGCAATGTGCCTGTGCAATGAAGACCAGCTCACCATCCTGAGTTTGAAGAAGGCTTGTGAAAATATGTTGAAAAAAATTAAAACGAATGGACTTTTCTGAAACTCCTTTCTATTTCATTTGAAGGAAACATTTTATTTGATAGCAAAGAGTTTTGATTTTGAAATTAATACTCTGCGTAAGGAAATCAAAGTACTGATAGTACTGAAGGCCAGGAAATTGAGGATACGAAACAATACAAGAGGTCAATTTTAATTAATACAAACACGTAGACGGACAGGGATACACGCGGATTCTACTAAGCCCCTGGAATTCTTGGTTTTAACAGGAAATTTTGAACTGATACAAGAAAGCACCAGCCAGAAAATAATTAAACCAGAGCTAGGCATGTGCTCACAGTTATGGGGTGCTTGATAATGGCTTAGAATATTCAGTAATTTGTCGTGCTTGTAAACAATCTCAAGTCAAAATGAAACTATTCAATCGGTCCAATATCAACTTTGGTTATGTAAATTTTCTGAAAACATGTGAAGTCCTGAATGACGTTATTTTTCACATTTATGAGTCGTCTATTAACAGTAGCATATTTTTCCCCAAAATTTATCCTAATCAAATGACAAGTTTCTTTATTGTCAATTACGTCGCACAGTAGATTGTATACATGTATTAACAATATTTTATCACTATTTTAATTGCCAAATCAACTACATCTATTTAATTTCCATTGATGACCCACATGAAATTTAGTAATCACTTCATGAGATATTATAGGACCAACATATAGTTACAATTAAAAACTGAGATTTATAAGCAACTTTTACAGATTATAAATTAAGGTGCTTCATCAGAAGCAAAATTTAACATGGTGTTAGCCGAAAGAGCCTTGAAAAACATGGTGGTTTTGTCTCAAAATCAGGATGCTCTGTGGACAACACGCTTTTTAAATCAGCCTGGCTGGTGTAACGTAATTTTGAGAGAGAGAGAGAGAAAATAGGCTGTTTGAAAGATATTTGTAGCTTGCACTAGTCTCCAATCCCCAGATTTTCAGAATTATCAACATTGAAAGTATCTTGCAGACAACTGAAATAATGCTAAAATAATGGTTTTTATCAGTGGAATATAGTTCAGTTGGTAGCGCAGTACACTTTAAGAGTCCACAAGCTCGGTCAATTTCCTATTGAGGATTATTGTGATAGGGTACAATTCTCTCTCATCACATACTAAACATACAGGTCTCTAAAATCTAAGTCCTTTGAATCTCTGTAAATAAGTGGGGGGTTTTTTTTGTGTGTGTGTGTGTGTGTGTTTTTTTTTTTTTTTTTCTCAAAAATCTCCCTTAACCAAAAGACATTTTTTTTTTTGTAGTAAAAAAGTTGAAAGCAGTTGCAGAAGACAAATCAAATGTTAATAAAAAAGTAACATTCGTCTTTCAAATGCTAGAAAATATTGTGGAAAAAAAGGAGGAATTGCTTTTGTGGAAAAGGGTTTCAATACACAGTAACCAGAGATGTGATTCAATAAAACACAATTTATGTGATCGAACTAGTGACTTCGATCGACGGCTGGACATGAATCTCGTATTGGGTGATGGAAAATATCCAAGTAGGAAAGGCCAGAAAAATATACGAGAGAGAGAGAGAGAGAGAGAGAGAGAATGAAAAAAAAAAATCCTCATACAATAAATCAAAATAATGAGCATATATGAATACAAAAAAAAAAATACATTAAATGACAAGCGAACCACTACAGAAAAAAATATATGGTTTCGAATCAAAGTCAATCAAATACATATTTTAAGAATCACACAGGTGTAATCTATTTGTGACAGGTGTAAAAGGTGTAAAATACACCCTATCAGTGTGAAATAGGCAGTTATAAACAATGGCAAAACTACCAAATAACTCTTGGTTAAAGGTACCTAATACACATAATGTACGTACTAAAGACAACGAAGTTTCAAAAATATTTTTTACAAGTAACTTGAATAACGATATGAATGAAATTTGATGTTTGGGTCGATTTCTCTAAAATTTTATTTGGGGACGATTACACCAGATTTCTCCGGAGAAATCGTCTCCAAGCAGTTTGGGGACGATTTTTCCAGGGGCCGATTTCTCCAGCAGTCGGAAATTGCTATCACAACAGCAGGTGGTATGGAAAGAAGTGGACACACTAGCGGGAAAAAGTAGATTTTTGTCTGTGTAGAAAGCACCACAGTCAAAGTACCCTAGATTTAGTCGATATAGATAAGAAAAAGTGATAAACGTAACACGGGCCAATATTCTATATGTACATGTAGTTTGCTTTATTTACAATCGCATTTCAGCGGAGATGCGTTTTGTAACACATATGTTCAAATGTCAACACAATATTATAGATATTAACCGTATAGCGCGTAGGAATACACAACTGCCTGATAAAGCTAAGTTTATTAGGTTACCCTTTATTAGGTCAATGCTAATGACGAAAACGGGATAAAAAACACACACTCGTCAGTTATTTAAGGGTCGTAATACCCTTGCAATTCCATGGCATTTTGCAGATGAAAGCTTTGATGGGAAACTAGTTGTTTTGGCGGACTCAGCGATATCGAGTGGACACACCGTTCAACATTTTGTCTGAAAGTAGTCCAGAAAAGGCAGCTTACGATCCCTATAGGCAAAGAAAACCCTTGAGAGGGATTCCCTGGCCTAAAAATAATATTATATTGTTCTTTTATGTGTACGATATCTTACAGAATATTTCAAAATATTACACAGGCTATACATGTGCTGTGTGATCTTCATCATATTGCTGTCGTTTTCGAGTAGCTTCACCCTTAGAGTACCAGGCACCACCATGATAACATCCATACATTTTTCACGAGTTTTTTACATCGGGGCCATACTGTAAGCACGTGCAGTCTGGTCATAAAAGATACGACACACAGTACACTAAATGCTTAATTTTACAGGGCTCATGAGGTAGATGTTCCGTGTAACAAAAATCCATTCGGCTAAAGTGTCGACAAAGGGAAGATAAAAGGGTAAACTTTCTTCTTCGATTAACTGTCCATACATTGATCAAAGTTTAACCCATTACCAAACGACAATATTTTAGACTGATCCATATTGAAAGCATTTGCAGAGGACAAAATAAAAGTGACTGAAAATTTAAATTTGTTTTGTGAAGGGTAGAAAACATTGTGGGAAAAGGAGAAAATGCTGGTTACCAGCATTTTCTCCTTTTCCCACAATGTTTTCTAAAGGCTTCTTTCTCAGGGGCGTCAAAAGTAGGGATTGTGTGGTAATAGGTTAACCGCAGGTTTATAGATTAAGATTAGCCTGTACATAAAATTGCTTCTGATTATCATATTCTACAATACTCTCTATATCATAATTATCATTATTTTGTTCGTAAAAAAGTAGACAAATGCGAGAACCATTGAGAGATGGGAAGGCTTGTGATAAAAGAAAAGCATAAAAAACTTCGTTTGGGGAAATAGAAGGAATCCTATAAGTTTGAAAACTTCGGGGGACTAGCCAATTAAAGGATGTTTATTGATCTGTATTTCTATTGTTATTTGGGAATGAACTACATATTGCAAGAAAACCTGGTTTGATTTTCAAGTAGGTCTGTTGGAATATTTGAGAAAGAGTCACGTGGAGTAATTCTGTCTCAAAAACACAACATTATTAGAAATTTTCCAAAAATAATGATCAGTCGAATAATTATTGATCATCTACATGGTAAATACGAACTTCCTAGGTCATCAATATTTGTAACTGTAATTTACTAAGTTTCGAACGTTTAAGTTTAGGAACCGCTTACAGTGACAATATTGGAAATATTGATAGTTGCCATACATTTTCCTTGCGTATCTAAAGGAACTTTTCCGTTATTTTATGATACGTGCCTGTAATTTCGAGTTGTCATATGTAATCCTTCATTAATGAACGAATAAACTTCCTATGCTCAAAGGCTGCACATACAGTTCTGCTGTAAGATCAACAGACATTTCGGTCATTATCTATAATAAGGCAATGGATCCTGTAGATCAGAGATCAGACTGCACGTTATGTGCAGTCTGATCTTGATCTATACTGTCAAGAAAGGCTTCAGGTGTCTTCCAAATATTTATAAACAGTACATCGTCGGTTTACTATAATAACCTCGCAGGTACAGCTTGTTTCAAGCTGGATAGTTACAAGGTTTTTGACATAAACCGACAGCATATGGATTTTAAGATTGTCACGACAGTGACCAATACTGTATAAGTGGAAACTGTCGCGATGTGGAAATTTTGCGCTCATACAGCATGCGTATACGGCCAATGTGGCAATCGATGGATCTATGGGGGATTAGTTTGGTTTGGGACACGATGTTTGACTTGACCGAAAGAAGAGTAAATGAAAACTCATCTCTTAAAAAGCTTTTGTATAGATACAAAATTATTGATATGATCATTGGGAACCTTGCCCAGTAGCTCAATTGATAACGAAAAAGGCTTCAAAGCATGGGGCCACCGGTCGAATCCCAAGCTGAATCAACTTTTTCTAGAGACTGATAATAGTCATTGCGACAGGATCTATTTCACTGCCACGTCTGATTACTGTCTCGAAGATAGTTATGTGGGAAAGCAGCCAGTAGGTCGGAAAGAATAGTGTTCAAATCACTGATAAAAGAAACTTAAAGGAAGATTACTAGAAGAGGGAATGGGAAAAGTGAATTGTTTCACTTGACAAGGAGGAAATTATTTATTTCATGCTTTACGGTAGGATATCGAGAAA
This sequence comes from Tridacna crocea, assembly GCA_943736015.1. Classification (NCBI taxonomy): domain Eukaryota; kingdom Metazoa; phylum Mollusca; class Bivalvia; order Cardiida; family Cardiidae; genus Tridacna; species Tridacna crocea. Next base: position 53,010,930 of record OX031063.1, read on the forward strand.
TAGCAGTGAAAATATTTTTCGATCTTACACTAGTACCACCAGTGAAAATACCGATTTTAACGTTCTTGTTGCCTAGGTAAATTGCGCGTGCCTAACAACCAGATGGGAAATATGACGTCATATACCTTACATTTCACGCGCTTGACGTAACGTTGCTATGCGGGAGGGGTACGCCACGGGGAATAAGGGAAAAGAACTGTACTGAATTTTGATAAAGCTCCTCCCAGAAAGGGTTAAAAGCATAAAATAAATAGAATATTTGTTTTTTTCGGAGTAAGATCGAAATTTATTTCATCTCGTGAACACCATCGGTAATATTTTCACGAGTGGCTGCGCCACTCGTGAAAATATTACCGATGGTGTCCACTCGATGAAATAAATTTCGATCTTACACCGAAAAAAACAAATATCCTCTATTTATTACGTTTATTTCCAGCTCTTATCCCGCTAACCAAATAAACATTTTAGGCCAGTATCAAAACCCCAAATATTGCTATTTCAAAGATATTTTTTTTGGTAAGGAATTTTATTATACTGCAAAGAAATTTCTCGTGATCTGATTGGTTAACATGCCGGGAACATAATATCATGTTCCCTGGCAAAAACCACGTAAAACCAGTTTCCCTTTTGAGTGCCCCGTAAACATCACTACACGTGCAGTACATCATCCAAAATGGTGGCGTCAATCGATCAGGCACCAAACTGCACGTTTTAGTGACGTCAGTTTCCAGTGATGTCAGTTTTCATTGAATTGGGGCCCACAGAAGGGAATTTCTATTTCGTCAGCATACTCGTTTCATGAAATTATAAAACAGGAAAATTTCGCTTATCGCGCTTTGAAAGGGTAAAACTTTGCAGTATGATAAATTCGTTGTACGGTCAGGTGGTAGGGGACTTGGAAACTTCAGGTTGTACGGTCAGGTGGCAGGGGACTTAGTGAACAAGTTTTCAAGTCCCTTCGGCGAGGTGGCGACATGATTCACTACAACCGTGAACAAGTTTCCAAGTCCCCTGCCACCTGACCGTACAACTAATAATATCCTTGTCGAACAGTACAGATTAAAGATTAGACTGCATGCTGTGTGAAAAGAGCGATTAACCCTTAACCAAATAATCCCTGGTTTTCACGATCCTGAGATAGAAGCTTTTTGAAAACATTGTAGGAAAAGGAGAAAATGCTGCTGAGCACAATGTTTTCTACCCTGCTGGTAGCAAGTTTCAATTTTTTAGTTACATTTATTTTGTCGTTTGCAGATGCTTTGAATTTGGACCAGTCTTAAATCCTGTCGTTTTGGTAAAGAGTTAATGCGTCTGCAGAAAATATCGACCCAGGTCAGCTTACGTGGACTACCCAGGCTGTCGTGGGTCGTCAAAACTCGGCAGTTTGATCGGCAAAGAGATAGAGATCATTAACCCTTTGGCTAAGCGCGACTCACTGACCTTTTGCGGACACTGTAGATCAAGATCAGACTGCACAGAACGTGCAGTCTGATCTTCAATCTACACTGTCCGATTTGGATAAAGTATTTCCCAAGACATAACTTTAAAAAAAGCGATATTTGGTTTTTTAGAATCAAATTGAAAAAATCCATTTTAGTTATCTGGCAGGATAAGGGTTAAAAAGTGAAAGGAAGACGGAAAGAAAGGGAAGTAAAAACAAAAGCCTATCGTACTTTCACATTGTCATTCAGCTTCAGTACACAGACAAAGTATGACGCTGTATTTGGGAGTTCTCGTAGTCCTTTTGGCTTCAACAGTTTGTGTATTTTGCCATCTTAGTGATGGTATATTTAATATGCAGGTGAGTTAAAGGATTTATATTTAGTTATGTCTGTCTGTCTGGTCTGCCTGCCTGCCTGCATGCATGCATGCCTGCTCTCGTCCGTCCGTCCGTCTGTTTGTGTGACTCTCTCTCTCTCTCTCTCTCTCTCTCTCTCTCTCTCTCCCCCCTTTTGGGAGCAAATTAAAGTCAAATATTGGATTTCAAATCTGCATAGTATACCGGTATCATAAATATTGGGTTCAGAGTCCACACCACATTTTTAACCGACGAGAAATTCCTTTTATGTCTATCTTGAAATTATTTATTGATACTTTTGTAAGTTTCCAGAAAAGGGAGGTAACTATCGTCTTCCTTTGTAATGAGAATATAGTGGTTTTAGATTTATTGACACTAAGACGGAAAGAAAAAGGAAAACGTGGCTCGGTTAAAGTAGTACAATAATATTCAATATTGCCTTTCATGTGTCTATTTTTAGAAATGTTATGGGTAAAGAAATGTCGTAATTTAAGCTGGGGAGAATTATTTCCCCGTCACAGTAAATATTCCTCCTGCCGAAAATCTGGAACTACTTTTTTTTGTTCTACTTTGCTAAGAATGGATTAAAAGTGGCATTCGTTGACAAAATAATCAGAGGAAATATACAATTATTTTCATCAGCTTATGGTTAATATAGGGGAAATATTTGCCCCAAAAAGGGTAAGATCCGCGAAAATAACTCGTGCCGTAAGGCACGAGTTATTTTCGCGGACCTTTCCCGTTTTAGGGAAATATTTCCCCATATTAACCACGGCACGAGTTATTTTCGCGGACCTTTCCCTTTTTAGGCAAATATTTCCCCATATTAACCACAAGCTGATGAAATAAACTCTATTCTTTAATCATAGCAAATTTTTAGGTTAATATTACAATGGAAATAGCTGCTTTCTATTTCGGGTCCACTACTTTAATGGATTTTGTGATGAATTATACCAAACAAGTCGTTACATATATATTTTATTATATATTATTATATGTAGGGACCCATTATAGTTTCAGTTTATACATTTTGGCTGACAATAAACTGATATCTAGAAGTAAAATTAAGTTTAGACGTACTTAAAATTGAAAACTTCTGGGGATTCATTTCTATCTCAAAAATTTAGTTTTGTCTTTGAAAAAAAAGTGAGATAAGTTGAAAAATTTTGGTTAGGACCTGTACCAGTATTTTTCCCTTTCCTACAATGTTTTCAATAGCATTTTTTCCTCTAGGGCCTTTCTATCCGGAATTGTTTGGTTGATTAATCTTTTGACACATAACCTCGAGTTTTAATGACCTTGAGGTAAAAAGTATCAAACAAACATTGCGTGAAAAGGAGAAAATGCTGGTAACCAACATTTTCTCCTTTTCCCACAATGTTTTACCTATTATAATACAAAACCCGTCATTTTGAGAGTCATTTAAATTGGCGTCTGCAAATGCTTTGAATTTGGATAGGTCAACTTTTTGTCGTTTGATAAAGAGTTATTGTAAGAATTGCCAATATTTTCCTTGATGCTATAGATACCTTCCGATGGGCTAGCCGCTAAAAAAGATCCCGTGGAATTGCTGGGGTTTAAATGGTACAACTGTCATCAAACTCCGAAAGCTATAGAGCTGCTGGCACTCAGTGTACACCCAGACCCCGTGTTACTTGGGAGCAAATTAACCTTATCCGGTAAAATAAATGTGAAAGAGAACGTGGGTGATGTCGGGCAGATCGTCCAGGTAAGCTATATTGTTATCATAGTAGTAGTAGTAGTAGTAGTTGTTGTTGTTGTTGTTGTTGTAGTAAAAGGTCAGTTTACTTCAAAAACTTCGTAACTACAGCTTGTTTCAAGCTGTAGTTACGAGGTTTTTGAAGTACACTGACTTTAAGTAGTAGTACTTGTTGTTGTGTTGGTGGTGGTAGTAGTTGTAGCGGTTCTGCATATAGGCGCGATGACGCTGAGTATATCCAACCAGTATTTTCATTTTACGAAAAGGAGCTTTAAACAAATGCAATGACAACGCTTTTGTTTTCTAAGATTATCATGATAGCTGTCACGTGTCTCGTGGCAGAAATATCACCGTACCAATCGTAATACATAGAGGATATTTGTTTTTTTTTGGTGTAAGATCGAAATTTATTTCATCGAGTGGACACCATCGGTAATATTTTCACGCGTGCCGCAGCCACGAGTGAAAATATTACCGATGGTGTTCACGAGATGAAATAAATTTCGATCTTACACCGAAAAAAAAACCAAATATTTTATTTATTTTATGCTTTTAACCCTTTCTGGGAGGAGCTTTATCAAAATTCAGTACAGTTCTTTTCCCTTATTCCCCGTGGCGTACCCCTCCCGCATAGCAACGTTACGTCAAGCGCGTGAAATGTAGGGCATATGACATCATATTTCCCATCTAGTTGTTAGGCACGCGCAATTTACCTAGGCAACAAGAACGAGAAAATCGGTATTTTCACTGGTGGTACAAGTGTAAGATCGAAAAATATTTTCACTGCCAATTCTCGATATCCTACCGGAAAGCATGAAATAAAGTCGAGGGATTTGATCAACGGATTGAGGTCTGCCGAATCGTTGTCTGCGCAGGTCATATTTTTCGAAGATTTGACCCCTTTCCTTATTACACATCACTCCGAACAGTGTTTTGGGTATTGTAATATTACGCGCTATAAAGTAAATGTAAAGTAAAATGGCTTTTATGAATACGTTCGAGGAGAAATCAGGCCTGTTTTAGCTTCAGATTTCTCTAAACTGCTGATCATAGCTGAATGAATCGCAACAGGTAGCGTTTTATTGTGTAAACGTTTTTCTTTGTTTGAAATTCAAAGTAACGGTTGTCGCGTAGAAAAGGAGTTCGGTTCTGTACCCTGAATGCCCAAATCAGATAGATGTGCATTTGTAGAATGTCATCTAGCCGGGAATAATGCTGCCAAAAACATAAAAACCATCAATTTACCCTTTACCCCATATAAGGCATTTCTATGGTATCTCTCATTGACCCTAAATAACAGCAAGGATGAAGCCGTTTCTTATGCGTATATGACACCTTTTATTAGCATAGAAAACATTGTGACAAAAGGTAAAATTGCTCGTCACGAGCAATTTCACCTTTTGCCACAATGTTTTCTAAAGCCTCCTACAAGCAATGTGTAGAAATGAGTATCTATGGAGTAAAGGGTTAACATATTTTTTCTTTCAGGCTGACGCGACCTTGAAAATGAAGATTGGAGAAGAGTACATCGACATGTGCGGTTTGCTTGGACGGTCAACGTGTCACGTGAAGGATATCTGTACGTATCTCAAGAAGCAATCTGTCAAGTGTCCGACGATAATTCAGCAACTGGGGAACAACTGTACTTGTCCGATAAAGCAGGTATGTTATCTGGCAATATTCTCAGACTGATTCTACATTTAGATATTCTAAATTTAGACCATTAGAAACATGCTCTGTGAAATATGGCTTCGCACATTTGCAAAAAGTATCGACTCGGTTCAGCCTGCGCAGTCCGCGCATGCTGACCTGTGCAGAAACCTTTTGCTATTTGTTAAATTTCTTCATGCCAAAAGACTAGTCTAACACTGAAATTCAATCGAGTGTTAGACTTAAAGAGGCCCTTATATTTATTTTCAACCAGTTTTAACTCATTTAGTCTCTATTTTATCAAACTATAGTCCTTCTTATATCTTAATGCTAAACATTGCGCCTGACGGTTGCAAGTTTGTTTAGATTATGTTCGATAGAAAATGCATTTCGTTGAGTTGCGGGCTTCCACGTAAACAGACTGGTCGTTTCCGGTTTCTGAATAGAAGATTTTCTATATATTCGTTATACGCTCGGGTACATTTCTGTCACGTGACTATATTTGACCTTCGCCCTGCGTCTAATAAGGTAAAGAAAGGAAAATGTTTCTTTCCATATATGTCAGTAATGTATCCATGTTCACACAAAGGACTGATTTCTGTACCAATCTAAATTGTTTGAAATTCAACAGCGATTTTGCTAACCGTCTGTAGACGGGTATCTTTAACTCTTTACCACACGAGAAAAATTTAGACTGGTCCCAATTGAAAGCATTTGCAGACGACAAAATAAAGGTGACTGAAAAATTGAAATTTGTTCTGGAAAGGTTAGAAAACACTGTGGGAAAAGGAGAAAATGCTGGTTACCAGCATTTTCTCCTTTTCCTACAGTGTTTTCAAAAGGCTTCTTTCTCAGGGGCGTCAAAAGTAGGGATTGTGTGGTAATGGGTTAATAGATTTTATTGATGCCATCAACTCCCTTTTATCCAAAGCAAAAACCTCGTAACTACAGCTTGTTTCAAGCTGTAGTTAAGAGGTTTTTGAAGTAAACCGATGATAATTCATTTGGTTTAGCCGGTGAGAGACTGTGGATGTTGTATCTGGTGTAGAAAACATGAATAGATGCGCTGGCCTGGTCGATGCAGTGGACAAAATGTTGAAAATGGTGTTACGTCCCGAACAGAGTATTGTGTTTATACATGTATAACTGCCATTGGTGAATTTTCTAACAATAATAGCTTATCGTCCTCGTGTCTATTTTTAGATTTGTATTAATTGTTTTTTTTTTTTACCAAATGAAGTTTTTATTCTTCAAGAGACAATCCCGAATTTAAACGATCCTTGGGGAAAAAAGCTTTTAAAAAACAAGTGAGGCAAAGAGAAGATACTACTTGTCTGAACTTTCTGCTTTTCTCGTGTTATTTTCCATTCTGTCTGAAACAAGGGCACTTATTTTAGGCATATCCGATATATCGCCTGTGAAATGCACAAGGTAGATAAATGCATCTTAAAAGGTATCGACCGGTGACATTCTACGCAGTCAGCGCAGGCTAACCTGGCTCAAAACATGCCTAAGGACCAGTCTACATCCTAATTCAGTCGGCTTTTTGTAAAAAAAAAAAATAATAATATTGAATCGTTATTAACCCATTATCACGCAATCCATACTTTTGACGACCCTGAGAAAGAAGCCTTTAGAAAACATTGGGGGAAAAAGGAGAAAATGCTGGTACCCAGCATTTTCTCCTTTTCCCACAATGTTTTCAACCCTTTACAAAACAAATTTCAAATTTTCAGTCAATTTCATTTTGTCATCTGCAAATGCTTTCAATTTGGGCAAGCCAAACATGTTGTAGTTTGGTAATGAATTAAGTGATTATTTGGTACATAACATGCATCGCTTTGGTACATGAAACATCCTATCGCCAAAACATGACTGTAAGTCTTGTCGACTAGTACATAATTTGAACTTAAACTCAGCTGAACTCGGACTTGTGACCCAAGATCGGACAGCAGTTATGTGCATGCTGATTTTGACCTACACCATGTTTAGGCCAGAAAAATGCGTTCACGCTCTCATGTGGCAAGATAAGTGTTCATTTCTTTACCAAAGGACAAAATTTATATAGGTCTGTCCAATTTGAATGCCTTTGGGTGATAATGAATTAAATGTGACTTAAAGATCGGACAGCAGTTATGTGCATGCTGATTTTGACCTACACTTTAGGCTAGAAAAATGCGTTTACGCTCTCATGTGGCAAGATAAGTGTTCATTTCTTTACCAAAGGACAAAATTTAGGTCTGTCCAATTTGAATGCCTTTGCGTGACAACAAATTAAATGTGACTTAAATGATGCAGTTCTCAACTGAAATACTAGACTTGAACGCAATTTTTCTATTGAAAAAAAAAAAACACAGAAAACATTGTGGGAAAAAGAGAAAATGCTGGTTTACCAGCATTTTCTCCTTTTCTCACAATGTTTTCTCACAATGTTTTCAAAAGCCATTCCGAGGAGGAACATTAAAACTAGGGATTGTGTGGAAAAGGGTTGAGTGAGAAACACTACATACTACAGGGTCCACACTTGAACTTCATTCTTCATACGGAAATTGAAGCTTTCTATCTTGTTTAACCCTTCAGCATACGAAACAATTTTTGACTGGTCCAAAGTTTGTGCGTTTGCAGGCAAGAATTTATAGGTATGGCCCAAATAATTTGATTTGTCTCTGATTGATTGTTTGTTTGTTTGTTTGTTTGTTTGTTTGAGAGAGAATCAAATATGGGACGACGACGATGATGATGATGATGATGATAGTAATGATGATGATGATGATGATGCTGGTGATGATGACGACGACGACGATGATGATGGTGATGGTGGTGATGATGATGACGAAGACTATGCTGCTGATGATGATGATGATGATGATGATGATTGTGATGATGCTGACGACGATGATGATGAGGATGATGATGATGATAATGATGGTGATGATGACGATGATGTTGATGATGATGGTGATGGTGATGACGACTACAATGATGATGATGATAATGATGATGATGATGATGATGATGGAGGAGGAGGACAAAATGAGTAAAAGGAAGATGGAGTCATTAATTGGAATATGAAACTAAAAGTATTTAACGTAAATTTTATACGAAACTAATAGATTATTTTCATTTTCTGATAAGAGAAAACAAAAAAGAAAGAAAAAAAAACTCATCAGGGGGACATTCGGACATTTGCGTAAAGTGTCGTCTCGAATCAGGCTAATCCGAGACGACACTTTACGACTGAATTAGATTTTGTGCTAGAGCAGACTTGCACAAAACAGAAAATTACGTAAAATCGGAAAATATCCTTTGGGATTGACCTGGGCCTGGGCGGACTGCAAAGGCTGATCCGAGACGACCCCTTATGCAGATGTCCGAATGCCCCTTTTGGCGTGATGTAGCACAAGGATATGAGCCATGCTCCGCCGAAAGGGGGCTTAATGCATCTCCGTGATCCATGGCATTAAGCAAGCCATTACGTACCTATGGGTCCATGATAATATTATGTACACTCTCTTTACAGGCCCGTAGGAAGCAATTTTGGATGGGGGGGGGGGCAAAATTTTTAGGATCGGCTTGTCCCAATTTGACATATATATTGCGTTTGGTTATGCAGTGAAAAGAGAAGTAACCCGCCTACTAATACTAGGGACCGAAATAGAAGGAAGTTTGTTCAATAATGTGGTGAATTATAAGATTTTGAGAAAAAATAAAGCAGAAAATCACACGGAATGAAATGTGACGTCATAAATTGTTTGGTGTCTGTCAGATAACAAAAGTAGAGGAAAAAATTCCGTGACTGGCATCCATTTGTTTAAAACTATTTTAATTCGTTTGAAATCAGCCTATCGTCAATAAGCTATTCTGAAATATTATTTCATCTTCTTTATACACAATGATTGTCTAGCAATATTCGGCCAAACACTGCCACAGTCATGTTATTGTTGATCAAATTATTTGGGGGGGGCGGCCCCCCCTAGCCCCCGCACCCCTGTTCCTACGGCCCTGCTTTAACAACCAACTTAGCAATGAGTTGGATTAAATTTAGTAACCGTTGCAATCCCTAGAGATGATTCTTCTTCTGGCTTTTAATCTTAGTGATATAGAGGCGATGCACCAATGTGCTTTAACTTATTACCAAACGACAAAATTTTACGTTTGTCCAAATCGAAAGCATTTGCAGATGACAAAATAAAAGTGACTGAAAATTTGAAATTTGTTTTGTGAAAAGTAGAAAACATTGTGGGAAAGGGAGAAAATGCTGGTTACCAGCATTTTCTCCTTTTCCCACAATGTTTTTCCCACAATGTTTTTCAAAGGCTTCTTTCTCAGGGCCGTCAAAAGTAGTAATTGTGTGATAATGGGTGAATTTTTCGATGATGGACCAAGGACAAATTTAGCGTTCCGTGATAGACCAATAGAGCTTCAACGGTGTGTTCATTAATTACATTTTTACTCGGACTACAGTATAGAAAGGTTACCTCCCTTTATACAGCTGACAGCAAGGTCACCAGACCTCTCCAACAGTGGTGAGTTTAAACGGCGGACTGCTTTAGAAGTTGCTGTCTAAATTCACTGTTTTTTGTGAAATTGTTCTGTTACACAGTCTGCTTCGTCATAGTTTCATAAATAAACCGAAATCAAAACCTGAAATAGGAAATCGGCATGGTTTTTTTTTTTATATGGCAGATATCAAGCAATATTTGTTATACTGATATGATTGTTAAACATCTCGCCAAAAAACATACAATTTTTAAAGCAAATCGACTAAATCTAAGGCAAAGAAAAAAATAATTTCGTTTTAAAAAAAAAAGAGAGACAGGGCACCGAGGAAAGAGATCACGCGACTTGAAAACGCGGAAGGAGGGTCACGTGACAGTAATGTAATACATGAAAGGTTTCTACGCAGCGGTTTTTTTTTTTGGGTCCTCATTGATTTCACTCTTTACCAAACGACAAAGGCTTGTCCAAATCGAAATCACTTGCAGACGGCAAAATAAAAGTGACTGAAATTTTGAAAATTGTTTTGTGGAGGGTAGAAACCATTGTGGGAGAATGAGAAAATGCTGGTTACCAGCATTTTCTCCTTTTCCCACAATGTTTTCTAAAGGCTTCTATCTCAGGGTCGTCAAAAGTAGGGATTGTGTGTTAATTGGTCAATCTCTTACTTGTTTGTTTACATGTACCAAGATGCACTGAAATCAAAAGCTTATAAACTTTTTTTTTCAAAACCCTGATGCTGACCTGTGCTGGCTTCTTGTTTTTTTTTTCAAGAAGCCAACTTGCCTCCTTAAGTATTCAGAACATACTAAACCCTTCACCAAACGACAAAATTTTAGACCGGTCCGAATTAAAAGCAATTGCAGACCACAAAATAAACGCAACTCAAAAATTTAGATTTCTTTCCAGTAGGGTAGAAAGCATTGTGGGAAAAGGAGAAAACCGGCATTTTCCCCTTTTCCCACAGTGTTTTCAAATTCTTTTTTTCATAGGGCCGTTAATACCAGAGGTAAAAGGTTAAGCTTCAGAACTCAGAGTTTTAACGAGTTTTTAAAAGAGAAAGGTTTTTAACCCATTACCACACAATCCCTACTTTTGACGCCCCAGAGGAAGAGGCCTTTTGAAAACACTGTGGGAAAAGGAGAAAATGCTGGTAACCAGCATTTTCTCCTTTTCCCACAGTGTTTTCTACCCTTCCCAGAACAAATTTCAATTTTTCAGTCACCTTTATTTCGTCGTCTACAAATGCTTTCAATTTGGACAAGTCTAAATTTTTCTCGTGTGGTAAAAAGATAAACATTATGGGAAATTTTCATCTTTTCCTAAATATGGTCTACCCTATCAAAGAAATCATCGTTTTAGCTACATCAAACTTGTCGTCTGCAAATGTTTTCAATACAATCTAGATCTAGTCCAAAATTGTCGTTTGCTCAAAAAGTTACACTCGACCACAATCGAACTATTGAACCTCTAAAAGATGTTTTTATCACATAACCTCCCTTGTTTTCAGTGAAATATGCCCATTTGGAATTTTCTTTCTTATACGCTTTTGATATCACATTTGTGTGACGTATTTTTTTGACGTCGTTTTGTACGTATTTCATAAAAGTGAATGGGTCTTATGGATATCACCGCAGATGCATTTATAAATGTTTTTGCGTCATCTGATCTATATTTTGTAAAATCCCGTTATGTGATAAAAAGAATCTGACAACCGTGGGCGTTTGAGATAAAATTCTATTAAAGTTGTCAGAGAAAAATAGCATAAAGCTCGCCAAAGGCTCGCTTAATAACATTCCTCTTGACTCGTTTAATAAAACCATTACTTAAAAGCCCACTCATGACAGATCCTATGTATCTTTAATGGCTTGACTGAACAAGTGGACTGTATAGATCTAAGATCAGACTGCATGTTCTGTGCACGTTCTGTGCAGTCTGATCTTGGATCAATGCTGTCCTCAAAGGCCCCCTTTTTTTCTCCAATGGGGCTAGAACGGGTTGTAAGACAAACCGTTATTTTCTTCTTTACATAGAAACTGTACGAAGTTAGCGACGTTTCGATCGTGTTGCCCGTACTTCCAATTGAAGTGTCAGGGTCGTTTCACGTCACGCTTACCCTTAAGGACCAGAAGAGGGAACTGGCATGTTTCGACCTGAAGTTTTGTATCAAGTAGGTATAGTTTTGATTTGTTTCATTAAGGATGTTTACGGTAATTCAATTAGCGCAGTTACTATTGCAATTTATCATTTAAAACCTCCCCAGGCAGTATATAAAACCCATAACTTAATTTTGGTAATTCACTAGTGTATTATCGGGGGAGGGGGAGGGGGGGGGGGTTGTCCCGGTTCTGATCAATTTTTAGCCATGAGTGCGTGAAGCTTAAGAAACTAACCACAGGAAATGCCGGAAATTGTACTGATACACCGTTTGGCGGAAAAATGACGTCATTGTTGCTACGAAGTGGGCGCGTGGATAGTGTTTGATTTTCATGTTTGATAAACAGCAAGAAATGCAACGAAAGCTTGAGAGAATACAGGAAATCTATTTAAAAATATATATATATATTAATTAGTCACACTAACCCCGTATGTTTTATTCTACTTTCGGTGTGTCATGGAGCTATCTACAGGTGTATGTACATTTGAAACTGAACTACAATTGTAAACATTTAGCCATGAACGGTATATTGTGGTATTTGTCGAAGACAATACCACTATGAGTTCAAGATTGAATTTTGATAACCATGTATCTTATTTTGTTCAAAGCCGAAGGAAATAAACCCAGTTAAAAAACTCATTCTTTCTGAGGCAAATGAGTTTTTCGGTGGCAGACAAATATGTAATTTGAAATGGCATTTTAGAATACATTTGGCGAGGCCATCGATCGTTGAGATACTTATTTTTTATTGAAAATAGCTTCTATCGCTCATAGCCTTTTATTGGCGCAAAGAAACAAATTTGCCTACTGACCCTGGGCTTTTTCGTTCCAAAACCAATTCGTTCCATGGCTTGTTCGTCCTATGATTGCGCGCTACTCCATTTAATTGCTCATGAATATTTATAGATCGAATTGATTGATTGTAATGTTGGAAATTAACTATAAAAGGCTAAAGATATTTCAAAATTATTGTTTTAAGGTACATGAGTACTTTCCCTTCCACCGAGAAGGTATTCATTTGTTTTTAAGCCAATATTTGAACAATATGTCTCTTTTTCTTTCAAACTATTGATTCCACGCAATGGGTTTCCTTGACAAATACCACTTCAGCGTTCTCAACACTTTGATCAATATATATATATATATATATATATATATATATATATATATATATATATATATATATATATATATATATGCAGAAGGTGATGAGGGGGAATATTTTTTGTCTGTAATTCGTTATATATGATAAATAGAATGTCACATTAGTGCTTATGTATTATCATTTTTTATCAACCTCGTTGACTTTTAAAAATGTATATGACGCTCGCCAAGGCTCGTTCATACAATTACAATATACAATTCATACAATTTCGTTTGATAGATTTATGTAAGATTCTCTATTATACAGTATAGTTTTATTTTGTTATATGAAGAACAATTATGGTAATTCAATAAGTGCAGCGATACAAAGCCATGCTTTTTTTTTTTGGAAAGGGGGTTTGATACATGTGCAAAAAGTATCGACCCAGGTCAGCCTGCGCAGTTCGCGCAGTCTAGGTCAAAACTTTTTGCTTTTGGTGAAAGTTTTGCTAATTTGATAACCATTCTACATGTTTTGTCTATTTCAGAAAATGTAACTAAAGAAGGGAGAGGATATTGTTCCACCCAATGGCCTTACTTTCCTTATTCTCGGCATCTTTGTAATCGAATTGATTGTCGTGTGCGTGTCTGTTTGTGTGTGTATGTGTGTAAGAGAGAAAGAGAGAGAGAGAGAGAGAGAGAGAGAGAGAGAGAGAGAGAGAGAGAGAGAGAGAGAGAGAGAGAGAGAGAGATACTATTCCTGTACTCGCATTTTTTTTCTTGAGATAGAAATGCATTTCAATAATGGTGTGTTATTCAAACCGTTAGACCGATGGAGTGACACATTCAGAATTGAAGCCTAATAAATGCTCTCTTATTATAAAATATAGTTCTACATATTTCGAGGCAAGACTTGAAGTATGATAATGAGTAGTGAGGTAGCCTGTAAACTTCAGGGATGTCTTAACTACTGACGACTCAATGAAGACTTTTAACGTCCCTGGGAAAGAAGCCTTTTGAAAACATACTGGGGAAAGGAGAAGATGCTGTTAACCAGTATTTTCTCCTTTTTCCACAATGTTTTCTATCTATCAAAGAAAAAATGCACCATTTGAGCCACATTGAAATTGTCCTCTGCAAATTCTTTCAATTTGGACAAGCTCAAATTTTGTCGTCTGGTAAAGGGTTTAAATAAAAAGAAGAAAGTTTTATCCCGAAGTTTTTCCGTTGATTGGTTCGATGCTACTTGCCAGTTAGCACCATCGTTGATACTTTGTTTACTTCCTGCCTTCTTCGAGCAACTCGCCGCCTAAAATTTTACTATAGTGTGAGCTATTTTTACGATGGAATCTCCGTACTCAGAAATGTCCCTTATGGGTGTGCTATTACTGAGGTCTTGATTTCTTAGTCACTTACTTAATGTTGATTTTTTAACCCTTTTAACCTTTTACCACACAGTGACGACTTTTACCACCATTGGTGAAAAAGCCTTTTGAAAACATTGTGGGAAAAGGAGAAAATGCTGGTAACCAGCATTTTCTCCTTTTCCCGCAATGTTCTTAACCCTGTCAAGATGAAATTCCATTATTTGAGTCACATTTAAATGTCGTCTGCAAAAGCTTTCAATTTGGACAAGGCTGAAGTTTTGTTGTCTGGTAAAGAGTAAAAAAAAAAATGGCGTGGTGGGGGAAAAAGACAAAAATGGAGGTAAAATCCATTCTTTTTTTCTCTCTTTCTTCTTTAATGCTATTGGAAGAAAATGGCACTTGAATCGGTGCACCATTAGTATTACTTTTTGTGAAAAAAATACATAGACGCACAGTTCACTATATCTGTGAAAAAATATATTTTCACCAGTATGGATGCGTATGAACATCTGTAATATATGCCTTTAATGCACGCTAAAGTCTTGCTTAATAAGATTTCCTAGGCCAGTTTAATGAAAATTGAATCGCAAATGCCAACTCAATTTATAACCAGAGCAGCGGCAGATGATATACCTGTTATGAAAACCAAAATATGTCTAAATGAAAAATTGATCATGACGAGCATTTTCTTATCATTGGCTGCTACGTATCACATCTTTGTGTGCCCTAATCCTTTGGCTGCTAAGCGACTCACCGACCTTTTGCGGACAGTGCAGATCAAGATCAGACTGCACAGAACGTGCAGTCTGATCTTGGATCTGCACTGTCCGATATAGAGATATCTATCCTCCCCAAAAATACCCTTGGAAAAAGCAAGATTTTAGTTTTGAGTATCGGCTCGAAAGTTTTATGTTAGTTATTGAGGAGGATAAGAGTTAACAATATACCAAACGACACAATTTAAGCCTGGGCTATATAGAATAGAATAGAATAGTTTTTGTTATAACCATAGTTGACCCGTTAAGGGCATACATAACATATCAATATACTAAATAATGCATATTTATACTAAGATACACAATAAATGAGCCGTCACATGGCATTACCAACAAAGTGACAAGGACAGCAAAGACGCAGATCAGCCTACAAAATCGATGCAGTCTGATCTAGCTCCTTGTGTGGGTTTACAGGACAGTGCGAGTCTTCATTGTATACATCCATTGAAGTATGGAAAGCATTTGCAGATGACATACATGTAAATATTACTTAAAACATAAATTTGTCCATCAGTGGGTAGCAAACACTGTGAGAGAACACGAAAATGATGGTAATGAGCATGTTCTTCTTTTCTCACAATGTTTCCAGAAGGTGCCTTCTACATGGTCTTGAAAATTCGGGGTTTAGGGGTTAAATTTCGGTAAATAGAGGATATCTGTATTCTTCATGGTAAAAGATCAAAATTCATTTCATCGAGTGAACATCATCGGTAATATTACCGATGTTGTTCACGAGGTGAATGAATTTCGATCTTTCACCAAAAAGAAATCAATTTATTTCATGCTTTCAACCCATTCTAGGGCTATGGGGTGGGGAACTTGATTAAAAACTCTTACAGTTTTTTTTTTTGCTTATATTCCCGTAGCGTATCCCGTCCGCCCAGCAACGCATTACAATATTACGTCAAGAGCGTGAAATGTAAGGTAGATGGCGTCATATTTCCATATGGCTGTAAGGCTTCAATAGAGCAGTTAGAATATAAATATCGGTATTTTCACTGGTCGTAATCATGAAATATCGAAAAATATTCAGTCACTGATTATTTTTCGATAATCTACTAGAAAGCATGAAATAATAAGCATATATTACACAAATCATGCATTATTACTTCTCTCTCACATGGTGTGTGTATTGTCTACTTCATTTAACCTGACCCTGGTCAAAATCAATTACATAAACTAATATTCTATTTTTACCCTCGCCATCGCTCGGCATATGTTCCGAATGATCTCGGAAATATTTCGTGCTGTTTACGCCAATCAACCCTTAACTTACTACCTAAGTAATTGAGACTTTTCGGTCATTCGTGAAAAAAGCAAATATTGCAATTTCAAAGTTATTTTTGGGAAGAAATATCACCTCATTGGTCAGTGTAGATCAAGATCAGACTGCACGTTTTGTGCAGTCTGATCTTGATATACACTGACCGCAAAAGCGTTTTTTTCTCGAGCCTCTGTATGCTAAGGTTTACATTCATTACGTGTGTAATATATAGAGGATAATCAACTGGTTGTTTTTGATATGAAAAATATCTCACGAGGATGCGTTGTTAGGCGTTGAAAAAACGAGTGGGCAGCACGAGTTTTTTTAACGCCTTACGACGCGTCCGAGTGAGATATTTTTCATATCAAAAATAACCAGTTGATTATTCTATTTATTATATACCTTATTAACATCATTATTTGTAATTTTGCGTTTGAAAGTCGAAAAAAATGTAGTTGAAAAAAAAAGTAGTTCTCAAATTACTGCAGGAAGTGAAAGTGAAAGTTGATAACGTCACTAGTGATGATATCAAAATTTATTACACTGGGAAATTCCAGGATTTCACTGCTAGGTATATAATAAAATTGCCCTCCCGTGCATAAAAAATATGATGTAACTTCCCGAATAATAGTTCTATGTACATGCCTATTTAAATACTCAATATGAAGGTCAGGATCAGGGTTAAATGAAGTAGACAATACATCATGTTTATTATGGGAAAAGCAGATGACCCATGCTCTGGCAAAAGGCAGTTTGATGTATCTCTATGATGAGTTATACCAACCAAGTTTTTATACAATTATTTATCCACAAAATCCAATTTCTCTTCTAACCGATTAACCTTTTACTCAATAGATACTCATTTCTACGCAATGCGTGTAAGAGTCTTTGGAAAACATTGTGGCAAAAGGTGAAATTGCTCGTCACGAGCAATTTCACCTTTTTCCACAATGTTTTCTATACTATCAAAAGGTGTCATATACACATAAGAAACGGTTTCATCCTTGTTGTTATTTAGGGTCAATTAGAGATACCATAGAATTGCCTTATGGTGTAAAGGGTTAAGATAAGACCTGTGTAATGGAAAACAGCTATTTCCACTAAAATATCATCCTGCAAAATCAGCTATAATTAAAAATGAGTATTATTTAACTACTTTCACCGATTCTTTTTTTCCATTTTTCCTTCTTTGAATTATCATTTATAAATCTAAAACCACTATATTCTCAATTCAAAAAGAGATAATAATTACCTCCCTTTTCAGAAAATTAACAAGAGTATCAAAAAATAATTTCAAGATAGACATAAACGGAATTTCTGATCCGTTAGAAATGTGCAAAAATATTATTTCTACATAAATCCTTATCTATCCTTATTTATCAACCAATTAGAATTTTCACCGGAAGTGAACATTACACAGGTCTTACCTAAAAATCCTGAGCAAGATTGCTCTTTTGGCATGCATAGAAACTGACCAATGGCAAAAAAGTTTCACCCAAGATCAGCCTGGCCGGACTGCAGATGCATTAAACCCCCTTTCTACAGAGCTTGGTTGATATTATTTCGTTCTGTCTCCTGTTTTTCTTAGTTAGTATGACTGAACAATATTGAACCAGTGCAGCAAACAAATGGCTTTGTTGTCTTCCTTCATTTTTCTTCAACACTTGCTGAAAAAATAAAGAAACGTCTATCTGATATTCGCGCTTAACCTTTTACTCCAAAGATACTCATTTCTACGCATTGCTTGTAGAAGCCTTTGGAAATCATTGTGGCAAAAGATGAAATTGCTCGTCAGGAGCAATTTCACCTTTTGCCACAATGTTTTCTATGCTACTTAAAGGTGACATATACACATAAAAAATGGCTTCATCCTTGCTCTTATTTAGGGTCAATTAGAGATACCATAGAAATGCCTTATGGGGTAAAGGGTTAAAGCCTAGGTAAAGCCAGAGAATAGGCTATTTTCACTGTTTATAACTCGAAAATATAACTGATTACCCATCACAAAACACAGATATAAGATCGGGGAAAACCCGAACATGTCAGTTACTGCATTAGTTGCCAAGATATACGTGTGCAAAATGCATGGAGAAGCCAGTCGATTTCAGGGACGCCATTGATCGAGACAACTCCGTTAACGTTCGAGTATTTTCGAACCAGGTCTTCGAGAAAGTCACGTGATCACATTGCATCTCATTATGAAGAGTAAGTGCCCAACATGGGCGACACGCCCTGAAACCTCTTAGTTTTATTAAGGGGGGATGATGCAAGATACAGGAGGAAACCCATCCTAAATTACACCTGGTCCTTTAACTCTTTACCAAACGACAAAAGTTTAGACTTATTCAAATCAAGAGCGCTTGCAGACGACAAAATAAATGTAACTGAAAATTGTTTCCAGCAGGGTGGAAAACATTGTGGGAAAATGACAAAATGCTGGTTCTCCTTTTCCCACAATGTTTTCAAAAGGCTTCTATCTCAGGGTCCTAAAAAAACTAGTGATTGTTTGGGATAGTGTTGACGTGTACTGTGTATAGCACTGTCAGAAGGGACCCTGGTTTAACCCATTACCACACAATCCCTACTTTTGACGCCCCTGAGAAAGAAGCTTTTAGAAAATATTGTGGGAAAAGGAGAAAATGCTGGTAACCAGCATTTTCTCCTTTTCCCACAATGTTTTATACCCTTCACAAAACAAATTTCAAATTTTCAGTCATTTTTATTTTGTCGTCTGCAAATGCTTTCAATTTGGACCTGTCAAAATATTGTCGTTTGGTCATAGGTTAAATTCTCATTCAAAAGACTCTTACCCACAGCCTAAAATGACCAAAGACTTGATGATTGCAAGTCCTACGCTCTACAGCTTGGGCTGATCAACATTGACTTTCATCAAACTTGAGGAAGAACATTGAAGTGCTGCGGTTCGTACTCACCGCCTGTCGTAATTCTTAAATTGAAAGTCCTCTACAATTATTTATTTACCACACAATCCCGAGTTTTAGGCACCCTGTTGTAAAAGCTTTAGGAAATATTTTGGGAAAAGCAGAAAATACTGCAGAACAGCAGCTTCTGTCCTTCCGAAAATGTTTTTTTCTACCAGCCAAGACAAATCCAATCGTATTTGAAATGTCGTCTGCAAATTCTTTGAATTTGGACCTGTCTAAATTTGTGCCGTTGGTAAAGAGTTAACAGTCGAACTGAGTTTTACACTTAACTACAAAATATCGACTTCTTACGTCATTTAGTGAGAAGGCCTTTGAAAACACTGTGGAAAAAGAGAAATTGCTGGTTACTAGCATTTATACCTTTTAACACAACGTTTTCAAAACTATCTCTTTTCGGGGTCATTAAAACTCAAGACTATGTGCCACAGACTTTATTACTTGTACAATCAAGTGGCAATGGACTTGGAAAAATCAAGTGTAGTGAATCTTATCATACTGCAAACAAATTTCTCGTGATCTGATTGGTTAACATGCCGGGAGCATGTATATCATGTTCTCGGGCAAAAAACATGTAAAACCAGTTTCCCTTTTGAGTGCCCTGTGAACATCACTACACGTGCAACACAGCATCCAAAATGGCGGCGTTGATCGATCACCATACTGCACATTTATGCACCAAAGTGCACGTTTTAGTGACGTCAATTTCAAGTGACGTCAGCTTTCATTGAGCTGGGGCACTCAGAAGGGAATTTCTATTTCCTCAGCATACTCGATCCGTGAGATTATAATACAGGAAAATTTCGTTTAACACGCTTTGAAAGGGTAAAACTTTGCAGTATAATAAATTCGCTGTTCCGTCAGGTGGCAGGAGACTTGGAAACTTGTTCACGGCTGTGTCGAATCATGTCGCCACCTCGCCTTCGGCTCGGTGCGACATGATTCACCACAGCAATGAACAAGTTTCCAAGTCCTCTGCCACCTGACCGTACAACTAATAATGTTGCCCCGAGTCGAAGGCGAGGCGCATTATTCTCCACAAGCGTGAACAAGTTTCCAAGTCACCTGTCACCTGATCGTATAACGAATTTATTGTACAGTACTGCAAAGTTTTTCCATTCCAACATGTTTTAAGCAAATTTTCCCTGTCTTGTGGTCTCAAAAATTGGGTACACAGACAAAACTGAATTCCCTTTCTGAGTACACCAATTTAATGAAAACTGGCGTCACTGGGAACTGACGTCACTGAAACCATGGTAAACGTGCAGTTTGGTGCATAGTCCTGATTGTGTCACTGCAATAGACATTCGTCGTATTTTTTAACATGGATTTAAAGAAGTTAAAGGTAAGTAATTATGTATTTTAATGGTTTGTTGGCAAAAGTAAAATGTCAGTGGTTGCCTCAAATCACCATAAGGTTATCCTTTTAACGTTATGCACCAGTCTAAGAGTTTCAACACTTAACAATTGGCTTACCCGACCAAGGGATGGCGCGTTCTAAGCCCCAGCGCCCCCGCCCACTTAATTTGATTTAGAATGACGTCAAACGATAAAACATATAAAGTTCTACATCCGTTTATTTTCAAAATAATTTATTCTTTCCAGTTTAATTAAAAACCAACAAGGGAAACTAGTAATAATATGGTGCAGTAAGTATGTCTAGTGAGCGGCTCGTATCGATCGATTGACACCGAAATTTTGGACGTTGTATTGAAAATGTAGTCACGTATACGGGAATCGTGAAAAGGCAACTGGTTTTACCTGGGTTTTGCCCGTGTGAATGATATATCGTCGGTTTACTTCCAAAACCTCGAGGTTTTGGAAGTAAACCGACGATATACTCGTACAATTATCTCCCGCTAGATGGCATCCTACTAATACACATCTATCTAATTTGGGCATCCTTGGTACAGAACCGGACCAAATTTCTATGCGACAACCGTTACTTTGAATTTCAAACTAAAATAAACGTTTACCCTATAAAACGCTACCTGGTGTGATTCACTCAGCTGTTATCTGCAGTTTAAAGAAATCTAGAGCTAAAGCAGGCCTGATTTTTCATCAATTTTTATTGATAAAAGCCATTTTCTACATTGCTATTTTATAGCGCGTAATACTACACTATCCGCGATATTGGGGACAGTGATGCGTCATACGTACAGTACAGGCCGAATCTTCGAAGAATATGACATGCGCGGACAACGATTATGTACGAGGCATGTTATCCAATCAGGTCATGAGAGATTTACGTGCAGTATAATTGAAAATCGTAGTACCAGTGACAGGGTACAATTCAGAGGAAAAGTAACTCTCACCCCCCTTTTCTACCGTTTAAATGATAAACGCAAGCACTCGAGCCTCATTTACTTTGTCGTCTTTCGATTCGGACACGTTGAGATTTCATAGGCTGGTAAACGGTGATAAATAAGTTAACACTTACTTGATGCAAAACAAGAACTCGAAACAACTCAGCATGCTGGAGTTACCAACTAGAGCCAGAGACACGTCAAAGGATCCGTGAATGTCAAGATGAAACGATGATACAGGAATCAGGAGATCTTTGATGACATAGATTCCCTATGATTTGAAACAAGAGATAAAAAATCATCTTTATATAGATGTATGTGGGAATCCCATCCCCCTCCCTCGCTAAAATTCATGCATCCTAATAATCAGACACAACGGAAAAGTCAGCGTAGATGTAACAGTATCAAACACTACTCCCATTATCTTACGCGAGGTGGCATTTTTCAAATACCTGCAGGGTATGCAAGAATATCTGTTACGCTTTCAGCTATGCATCGTGCATATCGTTTATTGTGGCGCCGCCTGAAGCGGCGGCACTATATTTTTATTCGGTTTTGTAAAGTGCCTATGGAGGCAGCCATATTGAACTGGTTCCATGCTTTGTTTAAACGTCCATCTATATCTACTGTACTTTGATTACCAGATCGGGGTCCATATTAACTTTTTTATTTATTTGTGGGATTTTTTAAATATATAATATATTGTACTTTCATCGTAAGAAGGATAAAAAACCCGGATTGTAGACATATCAACATTTTCCTTTCGAAAAATAATAATAAAGATCCATTTCGAAAAATAAGACACGTGATAAAAAATTATCTGTCACAAATGTTCGAAGCCGCCATTTTAAATATCTTACCCTGGAAAAAGGTTAAGAGATATTTTCAAGCTCTTTGACCCTAGAGCACCCTATGTGGTACTTGTGACCCCCGTTATATTTTTGTTCTAGTGTTGTATGGATTGTAGAAATATTGTTTTCCTATCGCGATCGTGTTTTTAAGACCAGCTAACTGTAACTAGGACAATGTATGAGTGGGTGACAGATCGGTCCCCCTAAACCTTACCGAACCTTACCAAACCTTACCTAACCTTACCGAACCTAAGTTTTGTTTGGGCAATACTGTGTTTGTATGACATTAAAAAGTATATTTTCTATTTCACAAACAGTTTGATAGTTATAATTGGAAAAAAAATATAGCCATTTGTGATACATGACGAAATATTTGGACCCTATTGTTCAACAAACCTAAAAACTCGCGTGACTGTTCATTCATTGCCGACAAATGTCCGTTTGTGTAGACAAAATCTTACAAGGGCGACGATTTTCTCCACATATACTATACTGGATGTTAAACGTGACAAAATGAGTCAGGTGATCAACAATATGATTCCTACTGAGCTGTTAACCCATTACCACACAATCCCTACTTTTGACGCCTCTGAGAAGGAAGCCTTTAGAAGACATTGTGGTAACCAGCATTATCTCCCTTTCCCACAATGTTTTCTACCATTCACAAGACAAATTTCAATTTTTCAGTCACTCTTATTTTGTCGTCTGCAAATGCTTTCGCTTTGGACAGTTCTAAAATGTTGTCGTTTGATAATGAGTTGAACGATCACGTGATTTTCATAAATTGTTTAACGCGGCCCAATGCGTTCGTTGTGCCCTGTTACAGAAATAAGTGGTTTGCGGCGCCATTGATGTTCAGCATCAATATTTTCTTGTAAAGGTAATAAAATAAGAATTGAAAAGTTTACGAGTGAAGTTTTATGATTTGCATAGTATACTCAGTTCCATAAATAAGTGTGCTTTTAATTTTCTTTTATTTCTCGTCGCATGTTTTACTGATGACCAACTAATTTGGTAGCATACCTTAGTTCAGAGTCTGTAGAAAATTCCAGGCTAATCACATTTTGACTAACAGAACCTGTAAGGTAGGTTTTTGCAGTTAAATGAAGGTGGAACTAAAATCAAAGTTGCAAAAGCACTCAAAGACTAAGTTAACATTAAAGTTTTTTTTTTTAAGTTTTTCTTAAAATTTTTGTAATTTTTCATTCAATATCTTGTATGGCCGCCTCTGCAAGAAGCATTCAGCAATATCTGAGCAGCTTTATCGCCTGTGTTATGCAGAAAAATGACCCCATTACAAAATGACCGATGGTCATTTCTCGACGTAGAGGAATGACCCATGGGCCGTTTCTCGACGTAGAATAATGACCCATGGGTAGGTCATTTTGTAATGGGGGTCATTTCTCTGCATTACACCGGATATAAATCCAATAGAACATGTCGGAAATTACTTAGGATGAAAGGTTCGATCACGGCGAAACATCAACAATCTCATGGACTTGGCCATCGCTCTCGTTCAGATATAGAATAACATTCTTGATGAAACGGTTTTACGTTATGTAAGGTCTATGAGCCGTCGAATAATTGCCTGCATCGATAGTCAAATACAAATATCCTCTGTATCTTCGAAGTAAATGACATGTGCAGACTATAATACTGTCCCAAATGAGAAATAATAACGTAACCCGCGTGCAGACTCCTTTCATCTTAGTTCCCCATTTCAGTTGGAAATATGAAGTAATTTACCTTACATTCCTCGCACTTGACGTAATACTGTAATGCGTTGTTATGCAGATGGGGTACGCTACCTAAAATAACTGTAGTGAATTTTTTTTATCAAGTCCCCCCCCCCCCCCCGCACAGGGTAAAAAGCATGAAATAAATAAAGTATTTGTTGTTTTCAGTGTAAGATCGACATTTATTTCATCGAGTGAACAACATCGGTAATTTTACCGATGATGTTCACTCGATGAAATAAATGCCGATCTTACACTGAAAACAACAAATATCCTCTATGTATTCATGCGAAATATGGACGAAAAATTCAGTTAAAGGATTGCGGTATATATATTTCAGCTCAAACTTGCATTATCATCCTAATAAAGTTATACACTTGAGAGGGAGACGCCCGTTTAAAAAGCCCACACTTTCACTCACGAGCTGCCGATCCCCTGTAGCACAATCTGCAGCAAGCAGGAGTTGAGACAGGGGATCACTGGTTCAAATCTCTAATTCGGCCAATTTCTTTCCGAGGACTGATGACAGTCATTGCGAAAGGATTCATTCCTCTCTCACCGCTGGTTATTGCTTCGACGATGGTTGTGTTGGAAAGTAGCCCATGGCTTGCAAAGAATACTGTCCAAAGTATTGGTAAAGAAACTCCTCGAAAACACAGATAAGGACCCGGGGGTCATTTTGTAATGGGGGTCATTTTTCTGCATTACACTGGCCGTCCGATATCACAAAAAAGTTGAAACGGGCGTTTAACACTATACAATTAATCAATCAGATCCAAATGAAATTACACTCAAGAGGGAACCTCACCCAAGACTGCCTAATAGCCGAATCTCTACCTTCGCCACTGAGGCAAACAGGAACAACAAGGCTTCATAAACATTCGGCATATCTCGGGTGATGGGAGCCATCATATCCCTCAGCTGTAACTGCATGGTGGATTGATATGAGGGAGATCGATACATTTTACGCCCGGAAATACGCCGGTTTATTGTTCTGAAAATTGTAAGGCTTCTCTTACAAAAGAAAACTTGAGTTGAACTTTCTATCAAAATCTTTCAAACAATATTTTAGCTGATAAACTGTTCGTACATTCAACTTTAACGTGCTATATCATATTCTAATTGAAGTTTTCACCGAAAAAATAGACAGATGTGAATAACTTCATCGGGGTTGTTTATGTCGTTGCTAAACAACTGACAGTGGCGTGCTACATATACAGAATCACGTGATGCTCATTTCAAAATGGAAATCTCCTTGGTATGGACGATGTTAAACGTAGGTACGGATTCAGCCGAGTTGTGACGAGTGGAACTTACAGATTTCACCGGGCAGGTACAATTAAACCCCTGGTCTACGAGGAATTGGGGACATCCACGCTGTCTTTTCGCCTGTCGTTCTATCCAGATGCAAAAATCGTTGGTGTGGCAAGTTCCCCATTGGAGTACATTACAGATGTCGGTGTAATGGTCACCTATCTTTATTCTTATTGACATGTCACCCTGCAAATGATAGATAATTTCTTATCAAAAGTAACCCATCAAGCAAAAAGGAACAATCTGGGAATTTTGTAGATCAGTAAGATGAAAATAGATCAAAGATAGTGCAGGTCAATTTCAATTAATACTTCAAAAATGATTATATAGTAAGATAGAATGACCGCTTTTTATACAAAAAATATCCATCATTGAGTCGATTGAGCAAGAAATGTAGCCTCTAGAGTGCACACAAGGTATTACTTTAATCTGACCTACTGACCTAGGTTATGACCCCAGGGGACCAAATTTTGAACCCATCCTAGATTTGATCAAGACAAACATTTTAATCAATTTTCCGATGAATCGACCATTAAATGTGTTCTCTAGAGTGCCCACATGGTATTTCCTTAATTTGACCTAGTGACCTAGTTTTAAACCCTGCATGACCCAAATTCAGAATCAATTGAGATTTTATCAAGACAAACATTTCGACCAGTTTTCAAGTCAATTAAGCAAAAAATGTGGCCTCTAGAGTGCCCACAAAGTATTACTTTAATTCGACCTAGTGACCTAGTTTATGATCCCATGTGACCCAAATCCAAACTCATCCGAGATTTTATCATGACAATTATTCTGACCAAATTTTGGGTAATTTGAGCAATAAATGGGCCTCTCGAGTGCTAGCAAGGTATAACTTTAATGTGACTAGAGACCTAGTGTATGACCCCAGGTAACTAAATTTTGAACTGACTGAACACGTTGCGCTCAGGTGGGCTAACAAACTTAGAACAGGTTCACTACATACCAAATAACAAAGCTCTATGCCTTCCAGTTTTAGAAAAGAAGAATTTGAAAGTTTTCCTTCTTTGTTCCTCTGTTCGAACTTCTGACCCCCGGGACGGAGCCAGTTTTGACCCCAGGAGCATCATATGAACAGACATGGTAAAGGTCTACTAGGAGATGCTACAGATCAAATATCAAAGCTCCATGCCTTCCAGTTTCAGAGAAGAAGAATTTTAAAGTTTCCCTTCTTTGTTTCTATGTTTGAGCTTGTGACCTCCGGGGCGGGGGCATTTTTGACCCCCATGGGCATCATTTGAACAAATTGGTAGAAGACTACTAGGAGATACTACATACCAAATATCAAAGTTCTGGGCTTTCTGGTTTCAGACAAGAAGATTGTTTAAAAATGCTGTAATTTTTCCCTTTTTTGTTGCCATGGTAACCAGGGATAATGGGATAATTCAATTATTTTAACAGCTTTGATTGAGCTACATCCAAGGAACATGCCTGCCAAGTTTCAAGATGATTGGTCCACCGGTTTAAGAGAAGAAGTTGTTTAAGGGAATTGTGGACAGACGGACAGAGGGACGCTGGACAATGACCTATCACAAAACCTCACCTTAGCACTTCGTGCTCAGGTGAGCTAAAAAGAAAGAAAGAAAGAAAGAAAGAAAGAAAAATATAGCTCTTTCTGAACTCTATTATTTTCTTCCGCAGTTTACTGAAATGCTAATAAAAATAGACCTCAGTTTAAAGATCTATTGAGACCCGTACATAATACCCACCCACTTGTCATAATTTCTTTTTGTTTTGTTTTGTTTTAAACGATTTTGATAAAATGGAATATTAACTCTGTACCAGACGACAAAATTGTAGACTGGCCAAAATTGAAAGCATGTGCAACGACAAAATAAATGTGACTGACAAAATTAAACTTAGCTTGTGAATGGCAAAAAAAAACATTGTGGGAAAAGAAGAAAATGCTGGTTACCAGCATTTTCTTCTTTTCCCACAATGTTTTCAAAAGGCTTCTTCCTCACGGTAGACAAAAGTCGGGATTGTGTGGTAATAGGTTAAATTGAGACCCGTACGTGTCTTCTAGTCACTTATTTTAATTTCCTTTCTTTTTAAACGATTTCGACATAAAGGATATTAATTTCTTTTAACGAAACGATACTTGTTGATCGGAAATAGCAATTTGATAAATCAAAATATATGTAATACATGTAATCATTCGAAATCCTTTTTTCATAGAAACGGAAGGATACTGGATGTCCGGGTACAGTTGATTCATAGCGGACAATAACTAACACGTGTTCCCAATAAATTGTCTAATTTCGATTTTTCAATATACCAATCCATTAAAAGGAATTAGTATTGTGAAATATGAGATAGCGTTTCGTTAAAACGAATCATCGTTTTGTTTTCTCGAGATAAGATTTCGCTTTACAGAATTTCTATTATTTCGTTTTGTCGATGTAGTATTTCGTTATAATGGGTAAAAACTGTATGTCTCTTAAGGGGCCGTCACACCATGACGTTCTGGTCAACGTTTTTTGACGTTTGAGGAAACGTTGTTAGTCACCCATGGTCGCTGGAATAGCGCCAGAAGAGCGTTGGGTAAACGCTACTGAACGTCGGTGATCGTCGGTGATCGCAGGGAATCAGCGGAGAACGCTAGTCCGGAAAAAAGGTTTTGAACATGCACAAAAGTTCTTAATGACACCAACGTTCTTCAACGTTTAATTTCAAACGTTGAAGATCGTTAAGAACGTTTGTGGAACGTTTTACTAACGTTCATCAAACATTGCACGCGTATGGCTATCGAAAGTCAGTCGTTGTGCTAGCGTTACTTGGTTGTTACTAATCGTTTGCTTTGCAGTGAACGACTCACTGGCGACCTGTCAACGACCGCTGAACGGTCTCCTAGCGCACGAAGCGTGTGACTAAAGTGAAACAAACGTCCTTTGAGCGTCATTCGAGCGTTTCCCGAACGTCCATGCATATGGAGGTATCAGAGGTATCTTACTTGGTCGCTGTTATACGCTTCTCGTGCATTAGATACACGCTAGTCATGCGTTACGCACACGTTAATAATACGCCAGATGTGAAATCCTCATTCTAGAACGCTCAAAAAGTGAACGATTGAAATGCTCAGAGAACGTTGACCAGAACGTCATGGTGTGATGGCTCCTTTAGACGTGTTACACTTATGTCTCCTCATGTACTGTAACATAACATGAAGGGATTACGTGTACACGCGATCAGGATGTGAAACTGTGGGATTTTCCCATAAATTTACAATTTTGAAATCGATATTTATACATCTTGTATTAAATATTTCAACTTCCATTTGTACCACAG
Organism: Tridacna crocea; assembly: GCA_943736015.1. NCBI lineage: Eukaryota > Metazoa > Mollusca > Bivalvia > Cardiida > Cardiidae > Tridacna > Tridacna crocea. The sequence goes on from OX031063.1 coordinate 53,039,701, forward strand.
GAACTTCCTTCGCCATTTTATTCAAACCAGTTTGTTATTTGACCACCCATCCCCTCCCGTACTGTATTCAAGTAAATGAGAGAAAGTAAAATATAAATTGTATTGTATTGTATTGTATTGTATTGTATGATACTTATGAGGCCTCGTACTGAACGCCATCGATATTCATGCTGAGGGATGTTCTAACGAGAAATGATTTTATTTTTTGTCATAAAAACCCATTTTTTGCAATAGTTTCTAAGCAAGCTTCTGACCTTTTACAATTTACAGAGGATTTGCTGAACAGTGAATATACATATAGTAAGTACATTGTTTTAATGAAATTTGAAGAAATTAGGGAAACCTTTGAAAAACACAGAATTGAGACACGGTCTGAGAAATGGGGTCTTAACCGTTTACCACATGACAAGATTTTAGACCTGTCCGAATTGAAAGCATTTGCTGATGACTGTTTCAACATGACTCATATGAAATCATTTTTCTTTGATAGGGAAGAAAACATTGTGGGAAAAGGAGAAAATGCTGGTAACCAGCATTTTCTCCTTTTCCCACAATGTTTTCAAAAGCCTATCTTTTAGGGGTGTTAAAAGTCGTCATTGTGTAATAAAGGGTTAATGCATCTGCAGAAAATTTTCGGCCTAGGTCAACCTGTGCAGTTTCTGCATGTCAAAAACCATTCTATCCAATGTTTCAGTCAGTTTTTTGTACAAAATGGATTTCAAAGATGAAGCAATAACTTGCGTAAAACTCCTTTTTTGCCAGAACACGTCTTATTCACATTATCTGATAACATTGTAATTTTGACTTACTGTCACGTGTTTTACTCCAATGTCATGTGACACCTTTATACGCGCCGAAACCATTATAGGCTTGCCAAGAATGATAGGATTCGGTGTTAGACTGAAATCTACCAATTCTACAACACTTTTCTCTTCTGCACAGTTACTCCATTTTGCTGACGTTGGCCCTGGCTTCGTGACATCGTCATCTATGGTCATCTGCTCGACCTAAATATAACCTTCCCTTATTATTACTCGAACAAATTGACTTGAAATTGACCTCGATGCAAGAATAATTAAGCCATTACCAAACGACAAAAAATTATGGTTGTCAAAATTAAAAGGAATTGCAGACGACAAAATAAAAGTGACTGAAAATTAAAAAAAATGTTTTGTGAAGGGTAGAAAACATTGTGGGAAAAAGGAGATAAATGCTGGTTACCCCATAAGGCATATCTATGGTACACGTATCTCTAATAATGACCCTAAATAACAGCAAGGATGAAGCCATTTCTTATGTTGTATATGACATCCTTAGATAGCATAGAAAACATTGTGACAAAAGGTGAAATTGCTCGTCACGAGCAATTTCACCTTTTGCCACAATGTTTTCCAAAGGCTGCTACAAGTAATGCGTAGAAATGAGTATCTATGGAGTAAAGGGTTAAAATAAGAGGCTCAGATTGCAGATGACATGGATTAAGGTCAGGCTGCACAGAAGGTGCTTCTTAGATCTATGCCAAAACTCTATGTTACAAATTAAACAGCATATACGTAATCATGCAGCCCGCCCGGGTGGCTCAGTGGTGAGCGTGTCAGACTCATGACCTGGTGGTTGTGAGTTCGATACCCGGATGAGGCAAACTTTCTTTCCGGCGTTTTTTCGCCTCTCACCTCTACTGATGCATGTGAGAAAAGTAGTCGGTGGCTTTGGAAAGAAAGTTGTGTAAGTACCGGTATGAGAAAGCCAGGATACACATATGCGTCACCGACCGCCATGATATGACCTTAGCTGTTAAAGTGGCGTTAAACCCCAATAGGGTCTGAAAGTCTCGTCACGTGACCGCGAGAGTTCATCACTTCCGGGGAGCACCGTAAATTTATCGCCTTTTCATCACACTATGTGGAGAGATACACGAAGCAATTACGAATGATGAAGTAAGATTTAAAAACTCCGAGCGATTTGAAAATTTCAGTAATCGATCAGAGAACGATATGTGACCATGAATACTCCACAGTAAAGAACAGATCGTGTTCAGCGCAGGTAAACAGGTTGATGGTTCAACCTACTTTCGGTTTCGTATTCAAAAGAATCATGCTTTTTTGACGGAGTTAAATCAAACTAGATGAATCAGCTTCTTTCACAAAACTACAGCTATGTGAAGGCATAAAATGAAAGCATAAGTACGAAGCAAGACGTTTTAAAACAGATATTTATAGATCTAGTTGTAATCCTCAATTTGCCGGGGGCGATCGCACAGATCTACGTTGAGCCGCTGTTAATTTCAGCCTTTGGTGACATTCGAGTATTTTTAAGACAGCCACTCCAGTATTATGTTTTCAAATATCAAACATAAGAGAGTTCAGATTCAAGATCAGACTGCATGTTCATTGCAGTCTGAAATCGATCATCACTTTGCTGAAAAGTGTGTAGTTATCTTCTCGGCACAAGACAGAATCTTTGACTGGTCCAAATTGAAAGGGTTTGCAGATGACAATTAATGTCTTATAGAATAATGATCTAGTATTTAAATGATGGAAATTTATTTGAGTGGGTATAGAAACTATTATTGGAAAAGGAGAAAATGCTGCTTACCAGCATTTAATCCTTTTCCTACAATGTTTTCATAAGGCTTCCTCCGAGTCTTTAAAAATCAGGATTGTGTCATAAAGGATTGTGCTTCACAGGCCAAGGGTTATTTAAGAAGAATGCAATATGCTTGTTCCACTATGCACACTGAATATTAGTGTTGTGCATAGTACTTTGGAAAGATACCCATGACCAATTGCACTAACTGGCACATGAATGAAATGTGTAACCCTTTACCTGTAAAGAAGACAATTTATGAAAATAGTATGGAAATAGGAGAAAATACTGGTAACCAGCATGTCTTCCTTTTCTCAGGGTATTTTCAACCCATCCAAAAATGAATTTCATTTTTTTAGCCACACTTACTGTTTTGTCTACTAGTGCTTTCAATTTGTACAAGTCATTTACCCTAGTGCTTTCAAGGAAGAAGCCTTTTGATAACATTGTGAGTAAAGGAGAAAATACTGGTAACTAGCATTTTCTCCCTTTCCCACAATGTTTTCTACTCATTCAAAGACAAATTCCATCCTTCCAAGTTCCAGCCACATTTAAATTGTTGTTTCCAAATGTTTTCAATTGGACAAGTCTAGGATCTATCCTGTGATAAAGAATTAAGCATTTTTGCTCTGGTTAGCTAAAAACTTCTATTCAGAAGTACTATACATGTATTTACAACATATCTTACTAATATACTTTCAGAGTTTTCTCCTGGTAGACGAATGACACTAAAAAGGAACCATGACTGCAAGACAACTGCACATTACAGGGACCACATGTTATGCAGTGGTGTTCTCATATATGTATAATTGGACATGCAGTCATTTAAACATTTAATTAAAGAAAAATAGTACTATAGTACTAATGTTCTATGTTTACCATCTTTGCACCACAAAGAAGTTCATGCTAACATTTACCGGTACAGTTCAATAGTTAAAAGGGTATTTAAATCCTAACGAGAAATGACACTAATTTAAAACAGCATTGCAGCAGACTGCTTTTGAAAATATTGTGACCAAATATGTTATTGCTCACAGTTAGCAATATCTATTTGCGACAATGTTTTCATCTCAATCTTTCAATTATTTTTCTCCATTTGCCTCTATCTAGTATTAAAAGTAAAGTTAGGTTTCAAGACTTTGTTAAATAAAGGAAAAGTAATATTCTTGTTTATATTTAGAACAAAAATCCCTAATGCTCCTTGGAGACTGAAAGCAATAAACATGTGGTAAAATTCACTCAATGACATTGTGCAGAAAAAGAAATTTTGTTGCATAGAAGTCTTATTTGCTGCACAAAATTAATAGTCGTTTGAAAACATTGTGAGAAATGGCAAATTAACTCTTTACTTCACGAGAAAATTTTAGACCGGTCCAAATTAAAAGCATTTGCAGACGACAAAATAAAGGTGACTGAAAAATTGAAATTTGTTCTGGGAAGGGTAGAAAACACTGTGGGAAAAGGAGAAAATGCTGGTTACCAGCACTTTCTCCTTTTCCCACAGTGTTTTCAAAAGGCCTCTTTCTCAGGGGCGTCAAAAGTATGGATTGTGTGGTAATGGGTTAATAAACAATTTCGCATTTTTTAACAATATTTTTTTTCTGAAGCAGAAATTTGCTCCGTCAAGGGACCCAAATAACATGACAATAATGCAAAAGTGTTTTGTTACTACAAATGTAATAAAGATAATTAAATATCTACAAAACTTTTAAGACTTCTCATGTTTATTTTGTTTAATCTTTACCAACTGATAAAACTCTGCACTTCTTCAAATTCAAAGCATTTGCAGACAATTGATTGATTTTGACTCACATTTTACAATTTAGCTAATAAAAGGTAGAAAACATTGTGTTGAAAGTAAAAATTATTAGTTGTCTTTTCACACAATGTTTCCTAAAGTATTTTTCTGCAGGGTCGTTAAAACTCAGGAATTTTTGGTAAAGACTTACAAGTCATCAAAAATAATAAAATTGCTTCTGAAACATATTTGCAGCACAAAACTTCAGAAGCATCCTTGTGAATGCGAAAAAAATTAATCAAGGAGTAAAACTTGAGTATTCGTTAAATCATGTCACAATTAGACATTACTTATTTTGACCAATTTGTCCTTAGGTCAAAATGTTTTCAAAATTGGTCTGCTGCAAGACATAAAAAGTTGTCTACAGGAGACAGACCACTGACCCCTTTATCTGCTGGTATAAAATTACTGGGCTGTCTCTGGTCCAACAACACTTGCAAGGATGAATTAAACAAGGGCTTTATAAGAAGAAATGCAACCATTTTAATCTTTTAACATTTAACAAAATTTTCATCATGTCTATTTTGAAAGCAAAGTTGGAGGATGAAAAATTGTAGCCTAAATGATTAGGTTTATGACTGAGAGGAAACATTGTGAAAAATGTATAAAAAGCCGATGACCATTTTTTCTCTCCTCTTCCTTCAATGTTTTCAAAAGCCCTCTGCTTCAGGGTAATTTATTAGGAACAAAATTGTTTGGTAAAGGGTTAACTCACAGAACAAAATTTCGACTGGTTCAAGCTGAGAGGATAAGCAGGTGATATGCAAATGAACTGTTGAAATTTGTCTTTGAATGGGTGCAAAACACCACAGAAAAAATAATTTCCAATATTTTCTCACATTTATTGTTCTGGCTTCCCTCCCCCTGGCTGTTTTGACACAAGCTTTTTTGAAGAAAATGCCCTGCAAATCATATCTTATGTAGTACATCCTGTTGCATCTGCTGTCATTTGGACAGTCATGAATTAATCTTCTGTTTTAGTGGTTTGGCATTTCCAATGAGTCTAAAGTAGGTGATGTTTCATGTGGCACTGTACAGATGTTTTGGACAGTTATTATGATTGTTAGGATTTAATGGCCTATCTGCCCTCCTGCAAAAAAAAACAGGCTAAAGCAAAGTATTCAAAAAGACTTTCTGCAGAATATTTTATCATAAGAAGCATTACACTTGTAAAGGCTACATCAAAATAGGCAAGCACAAGTACTGATTCTGAGTATTCAAATAGTCTGCAATTCTTTGTTATAACCCTCAAAGTGCCTTTGACCACTTTAGTTGCTTTTGTGATCAATGTACATCATGACTAGACTGTACAAAGTCTGAAGTCTGATCTACATTGATCGCTTTACTAAGACCGTCCAGACGAGGGCAACTTCAACATTATTCTCAAGATCTTATTTATAAAATGAAATTCGTCTTTGATTTATTCCGTGCTCTTTAAAGGGTTAAGCTTATATACCTAGTTTTGAACTAGAAATGATGAATTTAACTGAAAATAATTCCACAAAAGATGCTAAAATAGGTTCTGAAGCCAATAATTCACGACCATTTAAGAATGGCTGTCTAAGGCAATTCAATTAATAAAATGAGGCCGAATAATTCCAACTGTCATTACAGGCAACATTCAATATAGTGCAAAGGAGACTTGGGTGCGAAACTGCACTGGTGCGAAACATATCAAAACCGCAATATGTTTCTAAACGCCCCAGAAGACGCGATATGAGTGCATTTCTAGAATGAAATGCTAAAAAACATTATTTTATTGCCATAACTAGGTTAGTTTGGCCTTCTCAGATCAGAAATCGACCGAGTACATGTCCATTGCAAGGATGTACGAAAACTGGGTTATGGATTTTCGCTGATTTCCACGGCCTGTATTTAAATTACAAAATTATTTCTAAATAATATTTTGACCCTTACCAACATCTTTCATCTCCAGTTTTTTCTCTCCAAACCCATTTTTGAGAATTTGAAGAATATGCACATCGGTGTAGCGTCACGAATGTCGGTACATGCATAAGCAAAATAGTGGAAAATATCTCAATATGTCGACCAGCCTCCCCGGAAGTGCATTTCATCTAAACGAGACTTACTGACCCTATACAACCAACCAACCAAATATAATCATACCTTTTCAGGCTATTCTAATTACTCTTTAACCCTTTACCAAACGACAAAATTTTAGACTGGTCCAGATTGAAAGCATTTGCAGACAATTAAATAAATGCAATTCAAAAACTTGTTTCTAGCAGGGTAGAAAACATTGTGGGAAAAGGAGAAAATGCTGGTCACCAGCATTTTCTCCTTTTTCCACCATGTTTTCAAAAGGTTTCTTTCTCAGGGTCGTAAAAACCAGGGATTGTTTGGTAAAGGGTTAAAGGCCCAGTAGAGGCACAGTGCATTCAAATTTAAAGTAAAAATTTAAAGGTATGGAAATGATACCGTAATGCCTAACAAAACAGTTTTCTATTTTCAAAGACCCCGACTAGGGACTTTTGAAAACATTATGGGAAAAGAAGAAAATGCAGGTTACCAGCATTTATCTCCTTTTCGCACCACAGTTTGACCCTTGACCCTTTCAAAGACAAATACTACCATTTATATCACAGTTAAAGTAACACCTGTGTAATGCACTTCCGGTGAAAATTCTAATTGGTTGATAAATAAGGATAAATAAGGATTTATGCAGAAATAATATTTTTGCACATTTCTAACGGATCAGAAATTCCGTTTATGTCTATCTTGAAATTATTTTTTGATACTTTTATTAGTTTTCTGAAAAGGGAGGTAATTATTATCTCTTTTTGAATTGAGAATATAGTGGTTTTAGATTTATAAATGATAATGGAAAAAATAATATGGTGAAAGTACATGTCGTCCAATAATAGTCATTTTTAATTATAGCTATTTTTGCAGGATGATATTTTAGTGGAAATAGCTGTTTTCCATTACACAGGTCTTACCGTCTTCATCGCTTTAAATTAACTCATTACCAAACGACAGTATTTTAGACTTGTCCAAATCGAAAGCATTTGCAGACGACAAATAATAATGACTGAAATTTGAAATTTGTGTTCTGAAAAATGGAAAACATTGTGGGAAAAGGAGAAAATGCTGGTTACCAGCATTTTCTCCTTTTCCCACAATGTTTTCTAACGGCTTCTTTCTCAGGATCGTCAAAAGTAGGGATTATGTGGTAATGGGTTAAGACGAGTCTTCCAAACGAGAAAACTGCAGACCTGTCCAAATTGAAATATTATTATTATTATTATTATTATTATTATTAATAAAATGTGGTCAAATGATGGGGTTTGTCTTCGCTAAAGTATAGAAAAACATTGCAGGAAAAGGAAAACATGCTAGTTTCCAACGTTTTCCTCTTTTCTAACAATGTTCTAAAGGCCGTCTTCCTACAGGTCATTTAAACTTGAGATTGTTTGGTATGGAATTAAATCAACAAATCACACATAGGGCGAAAATTTGAAGAGGAAACAAGTGTTATGAACGAATGAAGACATCATTTTAAAGGCGGGGTCCCTTTTTTCTGCGATGTTTTTAAAGCTATCAACAATCTGATCGCCAAAAAAAAAGTGTTTTTCCTGAACAGTGGAGTAAAAAGAAGACAAATATTTACCTCTTGAGCTAGAGAAAACTCTGATAAACAAATAAAGATGACTATATTTATTCCTCGATAAAACCCCATTCTTACACCGAAACACCAAAAAACGTTTAAAATATCAGGTGAAAATATACTACAGAAACGCGGAAGAAAAATTCAGAATTCGACCACAGTTTACACTGAAGCAAACAATATCGCGTATTTTACGACACAGGTGAATTCATTTTTGAAAACTGTGGATAAGACAATTGGATTTGTCATTAAACATGATAGAAAACATTGTGGGAAAAGGAGAAAATGCTGGTTTCCAGCATTTTCTCCTTTTTCCACAATGTTTTCTATCATGTTTAATGACAAATCCAATTGTCTTATCCACATTTAGTTAAGCAACTGTGAATATTTCCAATTTGGACGAGTGTGAAGTTTTGTCGTCACGTAAAGAGTGAGTCCTTTTGTCCGAAATGATCACTTTAGGATGCCTGTGTACAGCCGGTGAGCAGAAACGCTGTTAAATTTCAAAAAGAAAAATAGAATGGTACAGAAATATGTCCTTTGTGTACACAAGGATAAATTACTGACATATATCGTGTAAATGAAAAAAGAAACACGGGGGTTTGTGTGAAAAACCTAAAATTGGCCAAAGAAAACTGGCTGACGATCGAAGCTGTAAACAATGGCGGTGACTCACGGAAATTTATCGTTGGTTTCCGCCTAGAGTCGATACGTTGTAACTTGCATATAGGCCTCGATCTCCGTCTAAAAATAGAGGCTGCAACAGAGAAGCATCCATTTTTCTTTATTTACCGCATCAAGGCCAAGGTCAAATATAGTCACGTTACAGTATGCATGATCATCATACGAATCTACCCGAGTGTATAACGGATATCGAAAATCTTCGATTCATAATTCGGAAACGACCAGTCTGTTTACATTGAAGGCCACAAGTCCGCGAAATGCATTTTCTATCAGGCGTAATCTAAGCAACCTTGCAACCGTCAGGCGCAATATTTGGCATAGATATATAAGAATGACTATATTTTGATAAAATAAAAACAAAATGAGTTAAAACTGGCTTAAAATGAGTATTATTGCCTCTTTAATTACTTAACCTCATAACCCTTCCTATTAATTAAAATCAAACTTTCAAGTAACAACTCAAATGTTGCTATTTAAGAGAAATTTTGTGGGAGAAACATATCGTTATCGGACAGTATAGATTCAAGATCAGGCTGCACAGAACGTGCAGTCTGATCTTTGGGGTTTTTTTTAACTTCTTTTTTTATTAGCCACGTCGTGGCTATCTCCCATCATACCTTACAATTCAATGTTAGTAGTTTTGTAAATAATTTGTTAATACTCTAAACAAATGATGTTTCATATGCCTAACAAAAATTTCTTTTTCTTTTTTTGTAAAGTTGTTCCATCACTTGAATGTGGCCTTATTAAGAGAGAGAGAGAGAGAGAGAGAGAGAGAGAGAGAAATCAGGGTGGAAAAACATAAAATAGGTGTAAGTATGTGTGTGTGTGGGTGAATGGATATTTGAATATAGGGTAAAGAAACTGGAATCTTTACGAAGTTATATAGAAATATAAAAACCTGTACACTATACTGGCAATAGGGGACTTTGATAAACATGTAAACATGTTCTACAATTGTTATGTGACATTTGCCAATTTCATGTGTGTTTATGCATTTATGAATATTCAAGGTAGAGTTTAAGGTATTTTTAAAACCGATCATTGAGGGTAATTTTTGTTTATAGGGTCCGAAAGTCTCGTCACGTGACCGCGAGAGTTCATCACTTCCGGGATCTACCGTAAATTTATTGCCTTTTCATCACAGTATGTTGAGAGATACACGAAGCAATTACGAATGATGAAGTAAGATTTAAAAAGTCCGAGCGATTTGAAAATTTCGGTAGTCGATCAGAGAACGATATGTGACTATGAATACGCCACAGTAAAGAAGAGATCGTGTTCAGCGCAGGTAAACAGGTTGATGGTTCAACCTACTTTCGGTTTCGTATTCAATAGAATCATGCTTTTTTGACAGAGTTAAATCAAAAAAAGGTGAATCACGTTTCTTTCACAAAACTACAGCTGTGTGAAGGCATAAAATGAAAGCAAAAGTACGATACAAGACGTTTTAAGGCAGATATTTATAGATCTATTTGTAATCCGCAATTTGCCGAGGGCGATCGTGCAGCGAGATCTACGTTGAGCCGCTGTTAATTTTAGCCTTGGGGTAATATTCAAGTATTTTCAAGACAGCCACTCCAGTATTATGTCTTTAAATATCAAATATAAGAGAGTTCAAATTCAAGATCAGACTGCATGTTCATTGCAGTCTGATCTAGATCGACACTTTGCTGAAAGGTATGTAATTATCTTCTTTGCACAAGACAGAATCTTTGACTGATCCAAATTAAAAGGATTTGCAGATGACAATTAATGCCGTATAGAATAAAGATCTAGTACTCAAATGATGGAAATTTATTTGAGAGGGTAGAAAATATTATTGGAAAAGGAAAAAAATGCTGGTTACCAGCATTTAATCCTTTTCCTACAATGTTTTCATAAGGCTTCCTCCGGGTCTTTAAAAATCAGGATTGTGTTGTAAAGGATTAATTGTGCTTCAAAAGCCAAGGGTCATTTAAGAAAAATGCAATATGCTTGTTTCACTATGCACACTGAATATTACCTTTGTGCATAGTACTTTGGAAAGATACCCATGACCAATTGCACTAACTGGCACATGAATGAAATGTTTAACCCTTTCTGTACAGAAAACAGTTTATGAAAACAATGTGGAAATAGGAGAAAATGCTGGTAACCAGACCAGCATGTCTTCTTTTTCTTAGGGTATTATCAACTGTTCCATAAAGAAATTTCAACTTTTTAGCCACTCTTACATTTTTGTCTGCTAGTGCTTTCAATTTGTACAAGTCATTTACCCTAGTGCTTTCAGGGAAGATTGTGGGTAAAGGAGAAAATGCTGCTAACCATCATTTCCTCCCTTTTCCACAATGTTTTCTACTCATTCAAAGACAAATTCCATTCTTCCAGCCCCATTTAAATTGTTGTTTCCTAATGTTTTCAATTGGAAAAGTTTAGGATCTGTCCTGTGATAAAGAATTAAGCAATTTTTGCTCTAGTGAGCTAAAAACTTGTATTAAGAAATACTATACATGTATTTACAAACATCTCTTCCTAATATACTTTCAGACCTTTCTCCTGCTAGAAGAATGACACTAAAAAGGAACCATGATTCCAAGACAACTGCATCTTACAGGGACCACATGTTATGCAATGGTGTTCTCATATATGTATAATTGGACATGCAGTCATTTAAACATTTAATTAAAGGAAAATAGTGCTGTATAGTATTAATTTTCTATGTTTACCATCTTTGCACGAAGTTCATGCTAGTATTTACCGGTACTGCTCAATAGTGAAAAGGGTATTAAAATCCTAACCGAGAAATGACACTAAATTAAAACAGCATTGCAGTAGACTGCTTTTGAAAATATTGTGATCAAATATGTTGCTCACAGTCAGCAATATCTATTTGCCATAATGTTTTCATATCATTCTTTCAATTATTTTTCTCCATTTGCCTCAGATTTTATCTAGTGTTAAAAGTAAAGTTAGGTTTCATGACTTTGTTAAATAAAGGACAAGCAATATTCTTGTTCATGTTTATGTTTAGAACAAAATCCTTAATGCTCCTTGAAGAGTGAAAGCAATATACATGTAGTAAATTTCAGTCATTGACATTGTGTGGAAAAAGAAATTTCGTTACATACAAGTCTTATTAGCTGCACAAAATTAATAGTCCTTTGAAAACATTGTAAGAAATGGCAAATTAAGAAACAGTTTTGCATTTTTTAACAATATTTTTTTCTGACGCAGAAATTTGCTTCATCAAGGGACCCAAATAACATGAGAATAATGCAAAAGTGTTTTGTTACTACAAATGTAATAAAGATAAATATCTACAAAACTTTTAAGATTTCTCATGTTTATTTTGTTTAATTTTTACCAACTGATAAAACTCTGCACTTCTTCAAATTCAAAGCATTTGCAGACAATTGATTGATTTTGACTCACATTTTGCAATTTACCTATTAAAAGGTAGAAAACATTGTGTTGAAAGTAAAAATTATTAGTTGTCTTTTCACACAATGTCTCCTAAAGTATTTTTCTGTAGGGTTGTTAAAACTCAGGATTTTTTGGTAAAGACTTACAAGTCACCAAAAATAATAAAATTGCTTCCGAAACATATTTGCAGCACAAAACTTCAGAAGCATCCTTGTGAATGTGAAAAAAATTAATCAAGGAGTAAAGCTCGAGTATTCGTTAAATCATGTCAAAATTAGACATTACTTATTTTGACAAATTTGTCCTTAGGTCAAAATGTTTTCAAAATTGGTCTGCTGCAAGACATAAAAAGTTATCTACAGGAGACAGACCACTGACCCCTTTATCTGCTGGTATAAAATTACTGGGCTGTCTCTGGTCCAACAACACTTGCAAGGATGAATTAAACAAGGGCTATATAAGAAGACATGCAACCATTTTAATCTTTTAACATTTAACAAAATTTTCATCATGTCTATTTTGAAAGCAAAGTTGGAGGATGAAAAATTGTAGCCTAAATGAAAGGAAACATTGTGAGAAATGTATAAAAAGCTGATGACCAGCTTTTTTCTCCTCTTCCTTCAATGTTTTCAAAAGCGCTCTGCTTCAGGGTAATGAGGAACAAAATTGTTTGGTAAAGGGTTAACTCACAGAACAAAATTTCGACTGGGTCAAGCTGAGAGGATTAGCAGGTGATATGCAAATGAACTGTTGAAATTTGTCTTTGAATGGGTGCAAAACACCGCAGAAAAAATGATTTCCAATATTTTCTCTTTTTCTCATATTTATTGTCCTGGCTTCCCTCCCCCTGGCTGTTTTGACACAAGCTTTTTTGATAAAGAGCCAACAAGATGCCTATTCTTCTAAGTAGAAGAAAATGCCCTGCAAATCATATCTTGTGTAGTACATCCTGTTGCATCTGCTGTCATTTGGACAGTCATGAATTAATCTTCTGTTTTACTGGTTTGGCATTTCCAATGAGTCTAAAGTAGGTGATGTTTCATGTGGCACTGTACAGATGTTTTGGACAGTTATTGTGATTGTTAGGATTTCATGGCCTATTTGCCCTCCTGCAAAAAAAACAAAACAGGCTAAAGCAATGTATTCAAAAAGACTTTCTGCAGAATATTTCATCATTAGAAACATTACACTTGTAAAGGCTACATCAAAATAGGCAAGCACAAGTACTGATTCTGAGTATTCAAATAGTCTACAATTCTTTGTTATGGCCCTCAAAGTGCCTTTGACCACTTTATTTGCTTTTGTGTTCAATGTACAATCATGACTAGACTGTAGAAAGTCTGCAGTCTGATCTCTGATCTACATTGATCGCTTTACTAAGACTGTCCAGACGAGGGCAACTTCAACATTATTCTCACGATCTTATCTATAAAATGAAACGCGTCTTTGATTTATTCTGTGCTCTTTAAAGGGTTAAGCTCATATACCTAGTTTTTAAACTAGAAATGATGAATTTAACTGAAAATAATTCCAGATAAGATGCCAAAATAGGTTTTGAAGCCAATAATTCACGACCAGTTTAGAATGGCTGTCTAAGGCAATTCAATGAATAAAATGAGGCCGAATAATTCCAACTGTCATTACCGGCAACATTCAATATGGTGCAAAGGAGACTTGGGTGCGAAACTGCACTGGTGCGAAACATATCAAAACCGCAATATGTTTCTAAACGCCCCTGAAGACGCGATATGAGTGCATTTCTAGAATGAAATGCTAAAAAAAACATTATTTTATTGCCATAACTAGGTTAGTTTGACCTTCTTAGATCAGAAATCGACCGAGTACATGTCCATTGCAAGGATGTACGAAAACTGGGTTACGGATTTTCGCTGATTTCCACGGCCTGTATTTAAATCACAAAATTATTTCTAAACAATAATTTAACCCTTACCAACATCTTTCATCTCCAGTTTTTCCTCTCCAAACCCATTTTTGAGAATTTGAATAATATACACATCGGTGTTGCGTCACGAATGTCGGTACATGCATAAGCAAAATAGAGGAAAAAATCTCAATATAGCGACCAGTGATTCCGGAAGTGCATTTCATCCAAACGAGACTTACAGACCCTATTCCTACAGTGATAAATATATTTCTTACGTTCTAAAAGTAGCATGTGTAATGGTATACGTTAAGTGTACATGTGCCTGAAAGTAAAGTTCGACTATCAATTTGTAGAGTCAAAAGTACCTAAAACTGTTGATATATTATTAACCCATTACCACACAATCCCTACTTTTGACGCCCCTGAGAAAGAAACCTTTAGAAAACATTGTGGGAAAAGGAGAAAATGCTGGTAACCAGCATTTTCTCCTTTTCCCACAGTGTTTTCTACCTTACATAAAGCAAATTTCCAATTTTTGGTCACTTTTATTTTGTCGTCTGCAAATGCTTTCAATTTGGACAAGCCTATAATTTTGTCGTTTGGTAATGAGTTAATCAATGATTTGGTGTGTTCACAGTCATGAATAAATAAAGAATAGTTTCTTCATATCGTTTCCCTTTGGTCAAATAAGTGATTGCCATCTTCTGTTTCTGAAAAAGGAATAGTTGTTGATGCAATATTTTGTTTTTCTAAATTACAGAAATATTTCGTCACTTTTTCTCCATTGTCAACCCAGTTTGCTCTAGACCTAATAAAAGAGCCATGTATATAGTTTTTCTTTTCGTAAGTTTTCTAACTCTAATTGTAGTGAAGATAACCTATCTTTATTCAGTCTGATCTTGATCCGCAAAATGTTTTTTGAGACGCACTTAGCTGTTTTAAAGTTAAATTTTCGGAGTAAACAAAATGGACATTTTCTTTCAAGAAAATTACTTAAACCCACTAAAATTTTATTTTCTTATTATGGTCATTTTTGTCCAGGATGTCTCATCAAAGCAGCCGGTCTAAACAAACGAATAGACTGCACGTTTTGTGCAGTCTGATTTTGATCTTCACCGACTGCAAGAGCTGTTACAGTTGCAAAAAGAGCTCTGAGGGAGTAAGAGTTTTAACCAGACGTGAACATTCTAGACTAATCCACATTGAAAATAGAGCTGTCACTGGATGTGACTTAATACCCCCGCCACGGACGGACGGACGCACGGACAGATAGGCTGATTCCAGTATACCCCCCCCCCAAAACATTCGTTTTACAGGGGTATAATTAATTGCAAACAGTACAATTAAGCGTCGACCGCTGAAGTACAACCAGTATAATTCTACCAGTAATTATGTGTCGCAAATTCTTTCCTACAGTTTTCCTTCAATTGTATTGAAACTTTGCACATAATTTTTATTACACTTATCATATATGGCCTACAACTGGCGAAAAGGGACATCTGGACATTTGCGTAAAGTGTTCTCTCGGATCAGCGTGTGCAGTCCGCACAGGCTAATCCGAAACGGCACTTTCTGATTTTATGTGATTTTCTGTTTTACGCAAGTCTACTGTAGCACAAAATCTAATGTAGTCGTAAAGTGCCGTCTCGGATTAGCCTGCGCGGACTGCGCAGGCTAATCCGGGACGACACTTTACGCAAATGTCCGAATGCACCTTTTCGCGTGTTGCACTCCATATTGAAAATTTGCAAGACTCAGTTTCAAAGTGTCAACTCTTCCTAGTTGAGAAATGATCTCCCCTTGAACTGGACATTTTTTTTCCGTCAAAGCGCTGTGTAAAGGCCTTGAAAAAAGAGCCTCACTTGTTCGAACCTAACGCTCGGCTATTGCCTTACCGAGGATAGATAATAGTCCGTGCGGCAGTATCAATCCCGCATTATCGACGCTGATTGTAATTTCGACGATGAGAGAAAGCAGCCAGTTGCATTGGTAGAATAGTATTCGATGTATTGGTAACAGGAATTCCAGGAAAACACGGATAGCTGCAAGAAAGCAGCCAGTTGCTTGGAAAGAATATTGTGCGATGTTTCGGAAGCAGAAACTCCAGGAAAACATGGAGAACATCGCTGTGATCGCCATCGTGGTAACCCTCCTAACCTCTATCCATAGGATCCCTGGTTTTCACGACCCTGAAAACCAAACCTTTTGAATACATTGTCGGAAAAGGAGAAAATGCTGGTAACCAGCATTTTCTCCTTTTACCACAATATTTTCTACCCTACCAGATAAAACTTTTATTTCTGAGTCGAGATAATTGTCATCTGCAAATGCTTTCCGTTTGAACCAGTGTAATATTTTGTCGTTTGGTAAAGTCTTAACATAATATGCTTGTCCCGCCCTTTTACCACACAATCCTGTGTTTTAACGAACCCGAGATAGAAGTCCTTTGAAAATATTGCAGGTAAGGGAAAATGCTGGTGACCAGCGTTTTCTCCCCTTTCCACAATGCTTTCACCTTTTCAAAGACAAATGAAGTCAACAACTTGTTTGTCGACAGCCAATTCCTCCCTATTGACCATTTGTTGACTTTGACGCTTGGTCAGACTTTAACGTTCGGGAATTTCTTGAAAAATGGTTTAAAAATCTTCTCCTTTTCCCAGAATGTTTTCGATGTTTTCAAAAGCCTTATGCTAGAGGGATTTAGAGCACGATATCGTTCTGTAAAGGGTTCAGCCGTATACATATACCACAACTCCATATGAGAGGGTGTGATGGTATTCCAATCAGTCAAATTTTCTTATCGAGACCCTATGTTGTCGGTACTCATTTGAATCGTCTCGATGAAATTAAATACATTTTATCTACGAGTGCGGTAGACATATTTGGGGCGTGTGAAACTTACCTTAATGAATCATTGGTTGATTTCAATCTCAACATTCCCGGTTTTAGACATATAAGAAAAGACAGGAAGTATAAAAAGGGGGGAGGAATTTTAGTCTACATAAAAAACCGTGTCCCTTTTAAGCATAGACCTGATTTAGAATCGGATGATATTGAATCTTTATGGATTGAAATATGCCACAAAAATGCGAAATCTTTCCTAGTATGTTTTGTTTATCGTCCACCGAATTCTAACAAAGGGTGGATCTCAAATTTTGATGAACAACTGAAAAAAGTAGAGGAATTACGCACTGAATATCACATACTGGGCGATTTTAACTTCCATTTCTTCTCAGATAAAGCAAGTTTTGATTGTAAAGATTGGTCGAAATTCGTTTTAAAATACGGTCTTTCACAGATGGTTAATAAACCCACACGAACGTCAAAAAGATCGGCTACGATTATTGACCATGTCTATACAAATCGATGTGATAGACTAAGCGAAATATTTGTTTCTTCTCTGTCACTTAGTGACCATTCTCCAGTTTGCATGACGAGAAAAATAAGAAACCGACACGATAAAGGCGGTATTAATTCTCTTTTAAAGTATAGAAGTTTTAGGAATTTTAATATATCTGAATTTCAGAATGATTTAAGTGTTTCAGAAGTTCATCTCATCGAAACCGAGCACGACCCAGAACGCGCACTAGCTTTATTTTACGATACTCTTAATAAAGTTTTATCTAAACATGCTCCAGTCAAGTGTAAACGTATTAAGAGTAATCATCTACCCCAATGGCTAAACGCTGAAGTGAAACAAGCGATGAATAAACGCGATCAATTTCACAAGTTAAAAGATTGGGATAATTATAAAAAGATGAGAAATAAAGTACTGCATCTTATTCGTAAACATAAGAAGGAGTATTATAATAGAGCTATAAAGAAAGGCGCAAATAGTAAAGATCTGTGGAGAAATTTAAGAAAAGTACAAAACAATGATAACTCAGATAATGAACAAGCTGTCCTTCCTTCACAAATGGTATTTAACGGGGAAAACATCGAAGGAAGGTATCATATTCTTAACTCATTCAATGATCACTTTATTAATATAGCAAACGTAGTAAAAAAAACAGAATTTAAGGAGAATACATTCTCATATTTACATTCACATTTAAATAATGTATTAAAAGACCAAGTTTTTGACATAGAATTTATTACACCTTTTGAGGTTTGCCGAATGATTAAAAAACTGGATACAAATAAAGCTACAGGAATGGACGGAATAAGCGCAACTATTTTGAAACATTGTGGTGATCATATAGTTTTACCAATAACTTCTATCATAAATAACAGCATCGCGAAAGGTGTTTTTCCGAATGCATTGAAAGAGGCTTATGTGCTTCCTCTACATAAAGGGTTCCAAAAGGAAGACCCAAACAATTATCGACCAATATCTATTCTACCAACTGTATCAAAGATTTTTGAACGTCATTTATCTAACCAATTATTGTCCTTTCTCAATAAATTTGATATATTAACTAAGCACCAATCAGGGTTTAGAGAAAGACACTCATGTCAGACCGCACTTATTCGGCTGATTGATGAATGGCTTAGGGAAATCGATTCCGGGAAAATTATTGGTTCAGTTTTTGTTGATCTTAAGAAAGCATTCGATTTAGTTGACCACGAGATTTTGTTACACAAGCTTAGGATACACCATTTTTCTGAAAAGTCTCTGGCACTTTTCAAATCCTACTTGAGTGACAGAAAACAGTTTATTAGGTATAACAATGAATTTTCTTCGCCACGAATTCTAACTAGCGGGGTCCCTCAGGGTTCTATTTTAGGACCATTACTCTTTTTAATTTACATAAATGACATAGGCTTGCATGTCGGTAACTCAAATTTAGACCTTTATGCGGACGATTCGACCTTGTATACATCCGGAACAAACCTTATAGAAATACAAGCTAATCTCCAGAATAGTCTAGAATGTATACTGAGTTGGTGCACTGCTAACAATATGCTTGTAAACCCAACTAAAACAAAATGTATGCTTATAGGACCTAAATATAAATTAAGATCTACTAATCTAGATTTAAATGTTAATGATTTTTGCATTGAAAACGTTGAATCTCATAAAATATTAGGTGTATATGTTGATAAGCATTTATCCTGGAATTTTCATATTGATAAAACTATTTCTAAGATTAACAGTAAGATAACATTGCTAAAGAGAATTTCCATGTATCTCACATTTGAAATGAAACAGTTATTTTATAACTCTTACATACTCCCTATCTTTGACTACTGTTGTACAGTATGGTGGAAGAACACCAAATGTAAATCCGCTAAGCTAACCGTCCTCCAGAAAAGAATCGCTCGCATTATTCTAGGCGTTACCCCAAGAACACCGTCGAAAAATCTTTTTTACCAACTTAAGTGGTTAACATACGATAACAGATGTAAGTATCACACCGGCGTTTTAATTTACAGATGTCGTAATAACCTATCGCCCAGATATATGAGTGACATTATTTCGTTTTCGAGTAACACAAATTATAGTTTAAGGTCATCTGCTCGTAGTGACATCGTAAACTCTAGATTTAATACATCGTACAAGAAACGGGCATTCTCGTATTTCAGCATGGATGTGTGGAATGAAATTCCTACTTCCATCAGAGATGCGAAATCAATAATTAGCTTCAAAAAACAGTTCAAACAACATTTATTGAACGTACAGTCCTCGTTATAGTTACATTATCATACATCTATACGAAAAAACGTGTGTCTGTCCGTATAACTCATATTCCAACATTATTTTGCTATTAATTCATCTTCTGTATTTTCAAACACTACAATCATCAGTATCACCAACCATTATCATCATTATTATTATTATTATTATCCTAATTATTATCGTTACTATCGTTGTTCCACTCATCTTGAAGGCAACATTGTAAAAAAGACTTTGAAATATGTCTTAATGTTTTAACCTTCACTAAATAAAGATATTATTATTATTATTATTATTATTCTAATGAGTATACACAACGTAGGGTTTAGTGGAGAACAATTAATATTGTCAATTTTTAAGTCAGAGCCACTCCCTGTGTCTGGAGGTCTGTATTATACCCAAAGAAAAATGCCGTTAAAGATATTTTAGTTCCAAAAGGGTATACGGAAGCAAAAGAAATGAATACAATTACAAATTTCAACCCTTTGAAAGCAACATGGAAATAAAAGCAAAAACATCAGATGCGGATACCAATGGTTGGCTACAGTTGCTGTTTCAGCGATAGTTCTGTGTTGAAAAGAGGCATACTGTGTCAAAATATGGTTAGTTTTAAGGATCGTTCTGATCTAGATTCCAAGTCATAATGTTCCGTAGTTTGACTTCTGTCACCCAAAGACTATACAGTATAATCAAGGGATTTAACTGTATTGTTACGGGAGACCACTCCTTCCTGCATGGCTTCGTCACGATTTAAGGTAAAAACTGTGCAATGCACTTCCAGTGAAAATTCTAATTGGTTGATAAATAAGGATAAATAAGGAGTTGTGCAGAAATAATATTTTTGCACATTTCTAACGGATCAGAAATTCTGTTTATGTCTATCTTGAAATTATTTTTTGTTAGTTTTCTGAAAATAGAGGTAATTATTATCTCTTTTTGAATTGAGACTATAAAAAGGTGAAAATACTTCAATAATACTCATTTTTAATTATAGCTAATTTTGCAGGATGATATTTTAGTGGAAATAGCTGTTTTCCATTACACTGGTCTTACCGTAACGTAGTAAACCCCTTATAGAAAACACCCATTTCCACAATAAATTTATCCTACAATATTTGCTATGATTAAACAAGAGTGTTATTGTACTGCTTTAGATTTAGACTAGCAATTTCTTCTATTCTGTTTGGTAAAGAGTTGATGTAAAGAGCAGGCTGGGTTGCCGCCAATTCTCTAGATACATATACCTCATATACATATACCTCATAATACATGTTCCTCATATACATGTACCTCATATACATGTGTCTCATATACATGTGTCTCATGTACATATGAACCATGCTCTGTGCAAAAGGAGCTTAAAGCATCTGTGAAAAGGACAAATTTCTGCATGTCTAAGGATCGGTCTTCCTTATGATTCATTTATGGGACAAAATAGAGCTCTTTCATGGGTCAATAGTCACGTGAAGACTTGCTTCGTACCATGCATCAAGGAGATACATTAATCCCTTACCAAACAATGATGACTTTTGACGCCCCTAAGAAAGAATCCTTTTGAAAACATGGTGGGAAAAGGAGAAAATGCTGGTAACCAGCATTTTCTCCTTTTCCCACAATGTTTTCTACCCTTCTAAAGTCAAGTGTCAAGTTTTGAGTCACATTTATTTTGTTATCTGCAAATGCTTTGAATTTTGACCAGTCTATAAATTTGTCGTTTGGTAAAGAGTGAAGCCCCCCTTTGCCAGAGCAAAAAGTTTAGTATCAAGCCAGGTCATTTATTTAGCGAATTTTATAAATCTTGTGTCTATTTAAAAATCCCTGAAGAAAAAAAAGTAATATACTCTCTACAACAACATCGGATCACTGGACTAATATCTAATTTGTCGTCTCAAATGTTTTCTATTTGAGTAAGTCTGCACTCAGGCAGCACTGGCAAGTGCAGATTTAAAATATGATCATCCCTTTACTACGTAACCCTATGGAAGAGGGCTTCTAAAAATAATATGGTAACCTTATGGGAACCAGGGTTTTCTCCCTTTTTCCAACAATGTTTTCTTTTTTATTATTGATATATAAATTTCTTATTTTGGGTTACATTTAATTTGCCGTCTGCAAATGCTTTCAATTTAGTCAAGAATTAAATTGTATCCTTTGGTAAAGAGTTAAAACATGCAAAGCTGTAACATCGAATTGTGCAATGACCGTATATTTAACCCTTTACCAAACAGTCCCCGGTTTTTACGACCCTGAGATAGAACTCTTTTAAGATATTGTGGGAAAAGGAGAAAATACTGCTAACCAGCAATTTCTCCTTTTCTCACAATGTTTTCTACCCTGCTGGAAACAATTTTCAATTTTTGAGTCACAATTATTTTGTTGTCTGTAAGTGCTTTCAAATTGGACAAGTCTCAAATTTTGTCGTTTAGTAAAACGTTAATGGCAAAAAAGAGGATTAAAACTCAATAATCCCTACAGACCCCAAGTTTGCACAATTACTGAGTCATGCATGCAGGACGATAGCAATCAGCTTATCGAGACGGGTATACGACCGAAACAAGAAGTTAGAAACTCAGTGGGTGATTTGGAGTTTTTGATAGTTTGTGAATATCCTTGGGAACTCACTTGTGATTGATCAAGTGGTGTTTTTGGCCATTTCACCTTAATTCTGCTTAATATGTGAACTAAAACTAAGAACCCAAGTTTCAAAATTTCCCAAGTGTTTTTAAGGTAAAATATCTCCATATCAGGCAATGTAGAGCTAAGATCAGACTGCACATTCTGTGCAGCCTTATCTTGATCTACATTGTAAGCAAAACGTCATATCACGAGAACAGCTCAGAAGCGCCTTGACCAAGAATACTTGGAATAGGGAAAGCGTTGGTTACCAAAATTGTCTCAGTTTTAGCTCCACTGGCCGAAGGCCAGCAGGCTAACGTCATGACTCGTCCATGTGTCCGTCCGTCCATCCGTGCGTTAACTTGGATTTCAAACTTCTTCTCTGAAACTACCCATCTTATTCTGATGAAACTTCATAGAAATGATCCGACACGGTCCTCTCTAGAATTTTTTCAAAGAATTTGATTCCTTCCAAAACTCCGGTTGCCATGGCGACAAAACTTAAAAATATTGGAAATCTTCTTATCTGAAACCATAAGGTCTAGGGCTTCCAAATTTGACATGTACATGTAGCTTTATCTAGTAGACTTCTACCAAGTTTCTGCAAATTATAGCACTGGGGTCAAAATTGGCCCCGCCCAGGGGGTCACAAGTTTTACATGGGCTAATATAGAGAAAACTATAGAAATCTCCTTGCACCTAGCCATGAGGCCTAGGGCTACCAAATTTTG
Organism: Tridacna crocea; assembly: GCA_943736015.1. NCBI lineage: Eukaryota > Metazoa > Mollusca > Bivalvia > Cardiida > Cardiidae > Tridacna > Tridacna crocea. Next base: position 53,062,651 of record OX031063.1, read on the forward strand.
CTTCTAGCTTTATCTAGTGGACCTTTAGCAAGAGTGTCCAAATTATAGTCCTGGGGCCAAATTTGACCCGCTCTGGGGGTCACAAGTTTTACATAGGCGTACATAGAGAAAACTTTAGAAGTCTCCCAGAACTTAGCCATAAGACCTAGAGCTTCCAAATTTTGCAAGTAGGTTTATCTAGTAGACCTCTACCAAGAGTGCCAAATTATAGCCATAGGGTTGAATTGTATCCCATCCTATGGGTCAGAAGTTTTACATCGGCTTATACAGTGAAGATGTTTGAAATCTTATACTGACCATAAGACCTAGGGCTACTGATTATAGTACTGTTTAGGGGTTACATGTTCAGACCCAGTTTGCTAGCTAGGGTTATTGTTAAGTTTGGCATATAATGGTTTTACTTATTAGCCAGTAGAGCGATACAGGGCCGGCCAGGCTCTAGTGGCCTTGTAAGGATCCTAGGCAAAATATTGGAAGAGAAACTAAAGGATAGGTGAACTGGTCGTCTCGATGTAACTAAAATTATATTCAAAACGGCAGCTACAAGCACTTTCTTCTTTTTTTGTCACCATGTTTTCTATCCTATCAGAAATCATCCTTGAAGCTTCATTGTCGTCTGCACATGCTTTTAAAGGTGGGTATTTAGATTTTTCACGTCTCACCAAATTAACAAAAATATATCACTCAAATTTTTATGAAAAAGCAATACAAATCATCAATAATTAAAAATCATAAAATTACATAAATGATTTTTGATGGTGTTCCCTTAAAAGGCTACGTAGCCCCTTTACCTATTTTTTTAGATTTCGTGCCATAAATCAAAAAGCATTGTGGGTGACTGTCAAGTGACTTATGACGCTTAAATTCCATAATATAACACACATGTAATTATTTTTCCATGATGTCTTCCTCGAACGCTATATTTGCAGCTTTGTCTGTGTATTTCCGGTATGTAGCGAGTTGCTCATGTGAAAATAGACCGTGTTTCCCGTCGGTGTCGACTTGGACCATAGTAAATCTCTAATTGCTCTTGTTGTCGGATGGTTTTCGACTACTGGGGTTTAATGAATGAAACTTCGAAGGCTTTGAAACTTGGAAAGAGTAAGGATGATTTTTTTGTATTTTTGTAAAATTTTAGTCCCAAAATCAGAAGGGCCACCTTTAATTTGGTTGAGGCCAATACATTACCGTTCCGTAGAGAGTTAACTCGCTTATTTATAACTTTCCCAAACGACTTTCAACAGTGTTGCAACAGTATTATTGTTCGAATAAATCTATTTATAACTTTCCCAAACGACTTTCAAAAGTGTTGCAACAGTATTAATGTTCGGATAAATCTATTTATAACTCCTAAATGACTTTCAAAAGTGTTGCAAAGTATTATTGTTCGAATAAATCTATTTCTATCTTTCCAATACGACTTTCAAAAGTGTTGGAACAGTATAATTGTTCGAATAAATCTATTTATATCTTGCCTAAACGACTTGAAGTGTTGCAACAGTACTATTGTTCGAATAAATCTATTTATAACTTTCCCATACGACTTTCAAAAGTGTTGCAACAGTATTATTGTTCGAATAAATTTATTTATATTTTTCCCATACGACTTTTAAAAGTGTTGCAACAGTATTATTGTTCGAATAAATCTATTTATAACTTTCCCATATGACTTTCAAAAGTGTTGCAAAGTATTGTTGTTCGAATAAAATTAATCTATTTATAACTTTCCAATACGACTTTCAAAAGCATTGCAACAGTATTATTATTCGAATAAATCTATCTATATCTTTCCTAAACGACTTGAAGTGTCGCAACAGTATTATTGCTCAATTTAATCTATTTATGACTTTCCTAAACGACTTTCAAAAGTGTTGCAACAGTATTATTGTTCGAATTAATCTATTTATAACTTTCCTAAACGACTTTCAAAAGCGTTTCAACAGTATTGTTGTTCGAATCAATCTATTTATATATTTCCCAAACTACTTGAAGTCTTGCTTCAATATTTTTACTGGAATGAATCTATTTATAACTTTCCTGAACGACTTTCAAAAGTGTTGCAACAGTATTATTATGTGAGTTAATCTATTTCTATCTTTCCCAAACGACTTGAAGTCTCTCAACATAATTATTATTTGAATAAATCTATTTATATCTTTCCTAAATGACTCGAAGTGTTGCAACAGTATTATTGTTCGAATACATCTAATTATAACTTTCCCATACGACTTTCAAAAGTGTTGCAACAGTATTATTGTTCGAATTCCCAAATGACTTTCAAAAGTGTTGCAACGGAATTATTATTCTTTATCTGTACATTCTATATCTTTATTTATCCCCCTTTTGCCTTTATTCTGGAAAAAAAAATCCTATAAATAAACTAACAGAGAAGTCTGGCCTAAATGTACACTTATTTCACGCATACAACTTAACGTCCATTGAAATCGCTCTTATACTCCTACGTGCGTACAAAATATCTTAGCCCATATTACACTCTGTAGAGTCCAATACGGATTTTCAGAACGAGGCAAGAGTCCAATGTACAATTTTCAGAACGACACAAGCATTATCTCCCGCTTGATGGCATTGTACAAATACACATCTATCTAATATGGGCATTCTGGGTACATAAGCGGACTTACAGTTTGCCCTACTTTCTAAACCAATGAAAACGCCGGATTTCGTTCAAAACTGCTGGATTTAATTCCATACAGACTCAAAATGTTGCAATATGTGACCACTTAATCATTAAATGGTTGACCTATATACAGTTATATCCCGGTTAACGAGAAGCTCCGCCCACAGTATTTTAGCTGGTCCTTGTAGAGTAAATACCAATCTAATTCATACACTGTAGTAAAAGGGGCGGGGACTATTCCAAGTCATTGCATCATCATCAAAAAAGTGACGTAATTTCCACGTGAATATCGGGACTAAACAACTCATACAAGTTTGGCCACGTGGTATTTAACCCTTTACCAAACAACCTTTGGTTTTAACGACCTTAGTAAGGAAGTCTTTACCAGGCTGGGAAATTTGGCTTGGGTCCAATTTGAAACCGTTTGCAGACAACAACTTGGTTCTTGCTCAAATTAAAGGATTTGTCTGTGGAAAGAAAAAAAGAGACATAGCGGGAAAGGAGAAAATGCTCCTTACAAGCAATTTCTCCTCTACCCGCAATGTTTTCATGCGTCTTCTGCCTCAGGGCAGTAAAAAAGAAATGGCTTATCTGGTATGAAACAGATCCTGGACAGTGAGCCACTTTAGAGGGACATGGGTGTTTATTGTACACACTTGTGTTAGCGAGACGTCGCCTGTGTCGGGGAATATAAATTCTTTATAAAATTCCTCGTCTTCAACCGGCTCAAAGCATGTATCCATTGCTGAATCTATCGCTTCAAAGAGCATGAAATTCGGCCGATTCCGTACCTACATCTAATCTCCTCCGTAAAACGGTCGTTTACATTTGAACTGCGAGTCACGTGATCTTATACAATGGCGGGCCAATGTAATGCGTTTAGCAACAACATAAACGACCTCGATAAAGTTATTCACATCTGTGTATCTCTGTCTGTTGAAACTTCAATCGGAATTGATAAAAAAATAATGTAGATCTACGAATTGTTTGTCGCCTGAAGAATGGTTCGAAAGATTTCGATAGAAAATTAAAACCCAAGTTTTCTTTTGGAAGAGGAGCCTGACAATTTTCAGAACGGTATACCGGCGTATTTCCGGGTGTACCGATCTGCTTCATATCAATCCACTAGATACAGAAGAGGGATACATGATGGCTACCATCGCCCGTGATATGCCGAATTAGTCTGACTGCAGACAATTGTCCTGAATCTAGTTCAAGGACAACTTGACAAATAGTTTTAACACCGTACGACTGAAAACGCACGTTCGTACAACCGTCAATCAAAAGAGGCGTGTCGAACCGAGCTTTCTGTCGTTCTTGTATGGCTCTTTCCACCCATCTTAAGCTGTCAGTCAGTTAAAAAGTAGGGCAAACTGTAAGTTAGTTATTGATCATATATTTCATTTGTATGAAACTAAATCGTCGGTCGGCTTCGCCTCCCTCCGATTTAATTTCATACAAATGAAATATATGATCAATAACTTATACTAATTTTTCAAAACGACAACCGTTACTTTGAATTTCAAAATAAAATAAACCTCTACCCAGTAAAACCTACCTGGCGCGATTTATTCAGTTATATGATCAGCTAGCAGGTAACCTATGCACCGGCCATTTTTTAAAACAGACCCTATAGGCTTGGATTTAGCTCCGGAATAAGCCCTACTTTTCCCAAGTATCGGGGATCGGGTGATGCCTCATATAAGACAGGTCGAATCTTCAAAGAATATGACATGCGCAGACAACGACGAGACAAGAGTTCAATATGGATTTTTCAAAACGAGGCTAGAGGCCCGAATATTGATATTGTACCGGAAGAGTAGTCCATTGTAATAAAAAAGCAACTTAAAAACTCTGATTTGATATATTTTCCTTAATTATTCAAATTGAAATGGCCAAAGTCAATACGGAAGTGTGAAATAAAGAGGTCATTTTATATTCTTGGGTAAATACTGAATTCCATTGGATTCGCACACTGCTGAACCAGTCTATATTATAGACTCGGCTGTAACCTTGTACAAAATATAGACTGGTTCTGAAGTGTACTCATCCAATAGAATTCGGTATTATATCCAAGCATGTAAGCCCTTTGGCTGCTAGGGGCGACTCACTGACCTTTTGCAGACAGTGTAGATCAAGATCAGACTGCACAGAACGTGCATTCTGATCTTGGATATGCACTGTCCCATTAGGAGATATTATTCCCCAAAACATAACTTTGAAATAGCAATATTTGGGTTTTTACCATCTATTTGCAAATTTTGATTTAGTTACTTAGCAGGATAAGGGTTAATTAACCTCTATTTATTTCATGCTTTCCGGTAGGATATCGAGAAATAGCAGTGAAAATATTTTTCGATCTTACACCGGTACCACCAGTGTAAATACCGATTTTCACGTTCTTGTCGCCTAGGTTAATTGCGTGTGCCTAACAACCAGATGGGAAATATGACGTCATATACCTTACATTTCTCGCGCTTGACGTAACGTTGCTATGCAGGAGGGGTACGCCACGGGGAATAACGGAAAAGAACTGTACTGAATTTTGATAAAGCTCCTCCCAGAAAGGGTAAAAAGCATGAAATAAATAGAATATTTGCTTTTTTCGGTGAAAGATCGAAATTTATTTCATCTCGTGAACACCATCGGTAATATTTTCACGAGTGGCTGCGCCACTCGTGAAAATATTACCAATGGTGTCCACTCGATGAAATAAATTTCGATCTTTCACCGAAAAAAACAAATATCCTCTATATATCTTTGCATACTAGAATTTATAGAAGACACGTTGGTCACCGTCAGCCATATTGGATTTTGTTGGCCATATTGGATCAAGACTGTTCATAAAAATGTAAAAAATGAAACTGAGTATGTCCCTTGTTCCATTTAACAGTATCGTTGTTCTCTCCCTTGTTTAGAGTAGTCCGGCAGCCAAAAAGCGATTTTTCGTCGAACCTTGTTTTGCGGTATATAGAAAATGTTTTTGGTGTTTTGAGTTCGCCAGACCTTCTAATTGAAAAATTCGATTGGCGGCGCATCGCCGCCCTTGGGGAACTCGAAATATTCAAGATGGCGTCCAAGATGGCCGCCAGAATGTCAAAATATGATATATACCATTATAACGGTAGACTCAATCGTCCTACAACTTTTATTGTATTAGAATTCGCTGAAATACAACTAAACATGATATTTGAGATGGTTTAAAGAAAAAAAAAAACTTTGATTAAGCTAAAAACACGGTCGAGGCGTTACGAAATGCACTATTCACCGATTTTTTTTTTCAATGAGGATATTTTCTGCCTTAGTGAACAATATTTGTTCTTATTTGTTTATTTATTCATTCATTTGTTCTCACTTGAAGGGTTTAAAACCTTCATTGGTGATAAAAGATTAATAACAAATGTTGACATGAAAACTGTAATCTAGCATTACTTTATTAAGGGGAGACTTTCACCTTTAAGACAATGACTAAAAAGAAAATGCTGAATTGGACTATTTATCAATCGTTTTCTTTTTATGATCTACCCACTAAATAGCGATTGAATAGAAATTTACCATTTAAGATAATTTCAATTATTTTAAACTACGAACATCACAAAGTTAAGGAAAAATATGAGTATTTACTTTTAAAAAATGTGTATTCTATACGGAATAAAGACTTGGGTTGTTTTGATTTCTACGCTAGTAAACCACTACTACGATAGTCAGTGCTGTGATTTTAATCCCTAGAGAGGATATAGCCTACATTATCTATCCCTGTTATGAATATAATCAGATATCTGCTATCATAGCATCCAATTATAAGCTCTATATCCCGTTTATTTTTAAAAATTATACTTGCTTTTATATACTAGCGGAAAAAAGTTCTTGTGCATTTCATAATAAGGTATAAAATAGACTTGTGTAGGTAAGAAACATCCATTATATACAATTGACCTCAAATATAGACTTGTCAAATCATGTGTGAGTTCTTTCGTGGAACCATACGCCATTGTTTCTCAGACGTTAGTTTTAAAAACGTACATTTTACGTGCGGTCGCTAAGTTTTCAAGAAATTTTATCATTATAATTACTGGTAGTCTTTGAGTACCTTTTTGACAATCAGAAAAAACAAAATTGTTTTGGGTTTTTATGCAAGTTAGAGATACCATGTCTATCCGAAAATGAACGTTAACGAGGCGTTGGCGTTGTTGAAACAGAGAAAGCATGAATTGAGGCTGCTAGACGATTTTAAGTGCACAGAAACCCCTTATAATCTGTATGGAGACATTACAAATATTCAGGCAGCGTTCCAGATGCTTAGAGGTCATGGCGGCCCCCCTCTGACGTCAAGACGTAAAGACAACCATATGCGCCAACAGCTTCCAAGGAATCGCTTTCAGACAGCAGCATTAAATGTCCCTAGCATGCTTAACCCCTTGCTGACCAGTGGACATACTATTAAAAATTGACAACAAGAGCACGGCATACGCCCGATACGCCTCCCATACACCCTATATTATGTCATCATCATAGACGACGTAATCGATTTAGGAGACAAACTTGAGCGAATATCCTGCTTTCCCTTTAGTCTCGTTTCCATTTAGGCAGTACAGTTGGCGACGTCGTGTCCATCCACGTCCCCGTGAAAAATGCTTAAGCCAACGTGTTGTTCAATGCATGTTTTTTGTGGCAGAGTATTTGCGATCTTTTTGGGAGGGAGGAAAAGCTGTAATTCATAGACCCCATCTGTGCATTTCTACAGTAACTTAACGACACCATATGCTACAGCACTGGAACGTAATCATCCAATCCTTTGTTTTGCCGTTTTTTAAAGCACATCAATTTCCAGCGTCACAATTGATGTATACAGGTTACTTGCGTTAGGATTTTTTTAGACAAAACAAAACAATATTCATATCCTTCCTGTGCCTATATCGTCAAATTTTTCACCAAAGGAACCTATATGGGACACCATGGAACGGCATCGCCAGCGCCTTCCCAACCAAACGGTTACCGTGCTTGAACTGCTTAAAAAGACCCGTTTCACATATGGACTGCTATTCCACAGGCTCTACTGAAAATCTTAAAGCAATTCATGCAAAATCGGTGCGCAGAATGCATTGCTACAAAGGGCGGCTACACAAAACAATGGTTTGTACTGAGTGTTTAAACGTCAAGTCATTTGAAGGGCTGTACATAGCGCTTGCAGAAGTTTTGGTAGTAGCATTTATAACTGTAGATCTATTAGCACTTATATATTGTTCTAGTGTATTCATCACTACCTGAAATATGGCTGAATGCTATTTTTCAAAAGCGGATAAGTGCTGCTGTCCTAAATCTGCCAATTTATCCAGCAATGGCCCGTCGCGCATTCAAACAATTATTGAATGTAGTAGGATATACGAGGTTGGTTGGTTGAATTGGGTTTTAACGCCATTTTAACAGTTAAAGTCATATGGCGGTCGGTGATGCAGATATGTTTCCTGGCTTTCTCACACCAGCACTAACACAACTTTCTTTCCAAAGCCACCGACTATTTTTCTCATATGTTTCAGCAGAGGTGAGAGGCGAAAATACGCCGGGAAAAAAGTTCTCCTCAACCGGGTATCGAACACACAACCTCCAGGTCACGAGTCCGACACGCTAACGACTGAATCTCCCGGGCGAGGCTAATGTATACAAGGATGGGTTGCATCAAGAATTTGAGCAATTATTAACTGAAGATAGCAATGGCACTATCACGTCCCACTGCACCACGGAATTCTTCGTTGAAAATACTAGTCCAGTTCATTTTCAAACTTTATGCAGTTGATCAAGATCCTCCAAACATGGATCCGTGCCATTACGGCTGGGAAAAGAGGGAAGAAGCACTCTTTTTTGAGCCAATTATGTTTCAAAAAAAACATATCAGATGCCTCAGATGATATTTTGAAGTTAATCAAAAGTGAAGCACAGACACATTGCAGTACCCTAAGATGCAGATGTAAGGTAACGCTTCGCGTCTCTGTTGTACCATGTTTTGTATTTTTCAAGGATCGGATCTTTGTTGTAATGAGCAAAGAAGTGGTAACTGTTTGAACCATATACCTCACAACACAAGGTAATTCATTTGAAAAAAGATGCCTTGGAGAAAACCTTGATTAAGTGCTGGGACTTTCAGTACTTTGATTTTGACATACGGCGCCATTAGTACTTCGATTTTGTATCATATACTGTTACAAATAAAAAGATTAAATATTAAATTTTGCTGACTGTTTCATTATTTACCCCTAAATGGACAACCTTTAATCCAAAAAGAAAGGTCAATGTACATAATTCATCCATTTTAGGGGTGTATCTATGTTATTTCCCCGGCTTATCCAAAAATGGCCGCCATTTTTCTTTCGGAAAGCTTGTTTATGTTGGTCGAAACCACTTTTGAGTACAACATAATTCTTTCTAGAGATTTTGAGACGTTGAATTAGAGCGTCTTTCATGCAATATTTTGCACCTTTATATAAGTGATCTCCTGAAAAACGACATTTTCTATATGATGGCAGCCATCTTGGACGCCATCTTGAATATATTGATTTCCCCATGGGCGGCGATGGGCCGCCAAGCAGATTCATAATCAGGAAGGTATCACCTACCAATATCACACAAAACATTTTCTATATACCGCAGATCCAGGTTCGAGTCCTTGGCTGCCGGACTAGAGGCAAAATTGTCCATGCAAAGTTTATACTATTGATAGAATAAATGCATATATGCAATGAAACTGTGAATTTCAGCACATGAGTTTTTGGCACTGTCAGACATACCTGCACAAATTACCATCTTGTCAACGAACCTAAATAAAAAAAAAACTAGAGGGTCTATAGTATGAAAATATTTCGTATTTTATGTATTTCACCGGTTAATTAGAGTTCTATGAAAACCCCTACATAAACGTATATCGTTAAGAGTTTTGTCTTCCCTTTAACAAAATAAGATGATAGTGTCCCAGTTTTGAAGTAGCTTGCAATGACTTTGTTGTCAGAAAAAAAAATGTAAAGGTTTCAAATTTTAACACTTTACTCCATAGATACTCATTTCTACACATTGCTTGTAGGAGCCTTCGGAAAACATTGTGACAAAAGGTGAAATTGCTCATGACGAGCAATTTCACCTTTTGTCACAATGCTTTCTATACTATCAACAGGTGTCATTTACACATAAGAAATGGCTTCATCCTTGCTGTCAATTTTAGGGTCAATTAGAGATGCCATAGAAATGCCTTATGGGGTAAAGGGTTAAGTGGATAGAAATGAGTTGAATAAAAGAAGGAAAGACGGGTACTAGTACGTACATGTACATGTATTCTGCTTACAATCCATCCGCTGACAGGTACACAAGGCCAGGGGATATCGATTATTATCGATTTTATTGGATGCTTCAGTGTGCTAATTAAACTTCTTTGTTCTCTTACCATAAATAGATGTGGATCTAAATATTTCAAGATTATCTTCTTGGCTGAAATCTTAAGATCCGAAAAAACATTTGCATTTAAGGGGTGAAATCTATGGAGAATCTGGAAAACATCGATTCTCTGTGTCAATTATGGTGGGTTTAAAGTAACGGGATTTTTTGTCAGCTATTTTGTTCTCGTTTTTCATTGAAGATTTGGAAATTTATTTACAGAATAAAATTGACGGCGGACTTACTCTTGACGATATCACATTGAAATGAGAAATGTTCGCTGACGACATGGTCATATTTGGAACATCCCCTGAGGATCTGCAAAATTCTTTAGACCGGCTTTACAATTATTGTGATACATTGGGGCTATCGGTTAATACGGACAAAACCCAAGTTGTTGTTTTTAGAAAGAGGGGAAGATAACCAGATAATGAGATATGGTATTAAAACGGAAAACCCTTTTCTGTCGTAAACGATTTCAATCACGTAAGGGTAGCTTTTAATCACGCAAGATCTTTTCCAGCCAATCAACAATACCTGAGTGGAAAGGCTTTCAAGACCATGAACGTTCTACGTATTGGTCTGAAGAAATTTGATTTAAAGCCCAAAGATTTATTGAACCTTTTTGACACTTTTATCTTTTCATTATCAAATCATGGAAGTCCGATTTGGGCTTCACCAAGTCTAAAGAGCCCGAACGAATTCATCTGAAATTCCTCAAAAGCTTGCTCGGGGTTCGTACGAGTAACCCAGGTGTTTTTATTGAACTTGGAAGATAACCACTTTACAACATATATTTAGCTATAATCAAACACTGGTTTACATGTAAACTATTAGCTACAAGCAAAATTATTTTACAGCATATTTACAGTCAGCTGCAGAACATAAAAGTTTGCAACAAATACATAGGTGAAATACAAACCGCATCTAGCAGGATTCCAACCAATAGCGGACAAGATTCTCGTTTTTTTGAGATTTAGAAGACCAATTAGTCTGAGGCCTCGCCAGCTGGAGTCATTTTTTTTTTTCGATCCGTCTGGTAGAAAAATCAAAGTACTGATAGTACTGAAGGCCAGGAAATTCAAGATACGAAAAAACACAAAAGGTCTTCATTTTAATGAATACAAACAGATAGACGGACAGGGATACAAGCGGATTCCACTAAGCCCCTGAAATTCTTGGTTTTAACAGGAAATTTTGAACTGATACTAGAAAGTACCAGCCAGAAACTAGTTAAGCCAGAGCTAGGCATGTGCTCACAGTTATGGGGTGCTTGATAATGGCTTAGAATACTTAGTAATTTGTCGTGCTTGTAAACAATCCCAAGTCAAAATTGAACCATTCAATCGGTGCAATGCCAACTTTGGTTATCTAAATTTTCTGAGACATGTGATGTCCTGTAGTCCTGAATGACGTTATCTTTTTATATTTATGACGCAAGAACATATTTATTTTTATTGATTTCAATGAACAACATGTAAGGTAGATATCAATGTAAAATGTAATGAATAATAAAGATTGGAGTGATATGGCAGTTGGTCATGTTGGTTCTACTCTCCACAAGTCGACGAAATTTTGAACTGGTCATATCTGAAGGAAGTTGTAGATGAAAAACCAAAGTAGTTCTTCGTGTATATTGAAAAGTAAGATTTTGGGGAAATTGGGAGGAATTTGTTGTTACAAGCAAATTCTCTTTTAGCCAAAATATTTTCTCAATAAAATACTGTGAAAAGGTTGGATTGTTTAGGGAAAACGAATAGGCTCGGTTTACCTATTTTACTTGCCTATTTTACGGACAAGTAACAGTGACTTCAGCTTCGATACTTATATCTACATAACATAAAAAGACGTTAATCCTAATTCATAATCGTTGTCCAAGGACAACTTGTGTCAAGCCCGCGAACACTTGACTCTCAAGCTTGACCTAGACCCTAGACCTGAGTAAATGTTTCAAAAGGAACTTCTACTCATGATGGAGAACAATGCATTATGCTAATTTATATCGGAATCTATCCAAAAATGTAGGAGTTATGGTTCGGACGAAAAACTGTCCTTCTATGTGGCCTTGATCTTGAACCTACTTGAACAGATGTTTCAAATTCGTGATGGAGGTCAATTGTGCCAAATTATTTTGAAATCCATCCACAATTGTAGAAGTTATGGACCGGAAATATTCGGATGCACACAAGCCCTAGTGAACACTAGAAATAGGTGTGTCAGAGATACCGATGCCCCTGCTAAATGGTATTGGTCACAGTTATGTCATATGACACTAGTAGAGAGAGAGATTAAAAAAAATACATTAAATGACAGACGAACGACTACAGAAAAAAAATATAAGCATATATTTGGTTTCAAATCAAAGTCAATCAAAGCATATTTTTAACAATCACACAGGTGTAATCTATTTGTAATAGGTGTAAAAGGTGTGAAATACATCCTATCAGTGTGAAATAGGCAATATAAACAATGGCAAAGCTACTAAATAACTCTTGGATAAAGGTAACTAATACACATAATGTACATACTGGAGACAACAAACTTTCAAAAATATTTTTATAGACAACTTGATTAACGATATGGATGAAATTTGATGTTGGGGTCGATTTTTCTGAGATTTTATTTGGGGACGATTTCACCGAAGAAATCGTCTCCAGGGGACGATTTCTCCGGAGTGATAAACATAACACGGGCCAAGCAGTTTGGGACGATTTCTCCAGGGGCCGATTTCTCCAGCATTCCGCTGAAGTACCCTAGATTTAGTCGATATACATAAGAAAAAGTGATAAACATAACACGGGCCAATATTCTATATGTAGCTTGCTTTATTTACAATTGCATTTTAGCGGAGACGCGTTTTGTGACACATATGTTCAAATGTCACTACAACGTTATAGACAATCTCCGAGCAGAGTTGTCGTTCGTTACTCTCACCATACATGAATGTGAATGATCCAGAGTGCAAGAGAGAGCGTTATAGATAATAACCGTATATAGCGCGTAGGAATACACAACTGCCGGATAAAGCTAAGTTTATTAGGTTACGCCTAGGTCAGTGTTAATGACAAAAACGGGATAAATCAAAGGACTGATAGTCCTGAGAGTCGCCTGGAGGGTAATGGGTTAGACGTTTTCACCCTTTTTTGTTCAAATATGTTAAAAGCAGTCGAGATACAAAATAACTTAACCACAAGACAGTATTATATGCAAGCATATTTCTGAGTTGTCATCCTAAAATTCAAAATATCTGTATTAAAATTTACATTTAAAAAAATGTGGTGGAAATTACAATTTAGGCACCAGGACCAGCTTTAATCAGTTCAACGTTTTTTACCCACAGACAACAACCTTTTACAAATAAAGATCATATCATCTTCTTGTATAGGAGCTAGTGACATACTTTCAGACCAAAAATGCCATTTTGCAACTCGCTCATATCTAATCTTAGCAGTCTGATAAAGTTTCATAAGTATTAGACTGAACATAAATGGATTCTATAGCTCTTTTACGGTTTCGTCTGAATTCACCTAATGACAACCTTTTGACCTAATGACACCCCAGGTATATTCAGTTTTATCAAAAATACTATTGAGACAAACAGCCGGGCAATTTCATGATCATTGCACTGAACTGTAGCCTTTGGAGCACAAACAAATATTTAACTCAGTAATCTACCGTCTTTCGGAAATAATTTGTTTTTGTTGTTGTCCAGGTTGAGGTTTTGACCAGCAATGGACTCTATGAATGTGGCTGCTACAACTCAAGATATAATCTATAAATACACAACAGTATGATCATCAGCCTTTAATATTTGTATGCGTTTTATAACGTCCCAGGGATTAATACTGCTTCCGCACCAATCGAAATGTCTACATGTATATTGCTTTGGTGATAATTAAATGTTTACGATTCGCTTTATTACCCTTTACAAAAACCTTTCACAAGATTACAAACACTCCAATAAAGAACTTGTTGTTCGAGCGGGTAAACACTGATCTGTTCTATTATATTTGAATTATAGCGGACTGCGTTGCGTAAATTCAGATTTTGGCAGTTACAAAAGCACCTTGTGTTCTAACACCCACACTAATAAATTTTTTGTCTAGTAAATACTAGATCTAGGTTAATCGCTCATTGAAAAAAAAAAATAAATAACAGCAGTCTTTAACCAATTTTCCCGTCTTTATGAACGAAAAACAATTAAACATAGTAAACCTCAAAGCACTCTCTCTGCATGGGTCGGTGTACGCTGAAAGTAAAGGCCAATTCAGAGACTGATTCATAAATATGTAAATTTATAAAGATTTCCGTGGTGCAAATGACGTTTATACGCCACGTGATTATAAGATCTATATTTGTCGCAAAGCTACATTCCAGAAATCACCTGCAAAGCGATAACTTTGTACAGCCTAGTACCGTGTACATTGCATACGCTACGTACGATCTCTGGTGCACCTAGAATATGTAAGAATGTTTGAGAAGGCAATGCAACCATTCCGAGTCGTTATAAATTTGTTAAAAAAAAATAGCCTACTGTTGAGAAAAAAAGCAATAGAAATTAAGCTTCCATGTTAACTCGGCATCGCCTTTTTCTTTCCAATCATAGGTTGAGCGTTGAATTGAAATAAGGCTTGCATTAGGATCGTAAGATTGTAAGAGTAAGAGTGTACTTCTAATAGGTAGTTATCAAACAATTTTCACTGGGAATTGTCCGCAAATAGAAGCAGAAAAGATGCTTGTAGTTGAAGATTTCTCAGCGTGTCCGCAGACTTTTTTTGTTCACGGCAGCTATTTTTACATATATACGTAATGCGCTATTTTTAGAGATGATGTCTTACACAGACATCAGGCTAATGCGTACCCTTGCGGACGAAATAACTTTTTCAAAGGTTTGAACCGTTAAACAGCTCAGTCTTTATAGATATATTCATTATCATAAAGGCACAATTGAAAATTATTTACAACACAAAAAACTGGGGTTTTCACCGAATAATTAGAAAATTGTTTTATCTCGTAAACCGGAACTTGGCACAGGAAGCAGTACAAGGCCGGAGGTATGCTTACGTCACCCCATATATCAGGACGATAACAATGAGAGCCTGTTTGCTACGCAAACAGGCGACTCAAAAACACACACTGGTCAGTAATTAAAGGGTCGTAATACCCTTGCAATTCCATGGCATTTTGCAGATGAAAGCTTTGAGGAAAGGAAAACATTCACACGGTGTGATAAGCAATATCTGTATATACATGGGAAACTAGTTGTTTTGGCGGACTCAGCGATATAAAGTGGACACACCGTCCAACATTTTTGTCTGAAAAGGCAGCTTAGGATCCCTATAGGCAAGGGAATCCCTTGAGAGGGATTCCCTGGCCTAAAAATCATTGGTACCAGTAAGGATAGTACAGCTATATAGAAGTCAAATTAGGGTGGATGCCAGAAACAAAAGTGGTGCAGATTTTTTCAGACGACATTTTGTTAGCTCCCCCACCCCAACTGAAAATGCATTGAGTTAAGCTTAAATGTACAAACCACAAAATTTCAATATCTCCTGGAGTATTTTGATTGCAAATCGGTCTAATTGACAATGAAGTACATGTATAAGCAATGGTAAAATTCAGTTACAGGAGAAGATGAAATACATTGGATTGGACCCAATTTTCAAACACTTATTGAAAATCATGGGCAACTTAATGTCATTTAAGATTTTTGTGTTTCAGCTTCTTGTGAAAGGGTTTGATGAGAACTAAATGCCTTCTATTGTACCAATTTGTATATATGTTAACAGTTATGGTCTTGCCTATCCTTTACCCCACCCACTACTGTATATACACGGCCATCTATTCATGGTAGATTTTAGGAGACATGATTTTTGAAAATTAAGTTGGATTTTTTATTTAATAAGGTTTCTTATCTGTACAAACAGAATGTGCCGCACATGGAAAATGCATATTCCACACTTGAATATTGTCTACGGTAATGCAATGCCAGTCATAACATGGATGATGCCATCGAGATGTCCTTCATGCAATGAATGTAGAGGAAAAGAAATCCCATTCTAATTTAGAAAAAATAAATACAGCCAAACTCTCTCACTGAAGACAGCTTTACTATAGACAAAATAACTCTTTTTTTTCTTTTTCAAAAAAATTGGATAAACCCAAACTGTCTTTGTGAAAGTACAAGTTTCTGTTGTAATTCAATGAAAGCAGTTCACAGTTCACAGCCTGGAAACACAGACTTGTAAACACAGTTATCAGACTATAATCTAAAATAGTGTTAGACTGCTGTTTTTTGCTTTATTTGATTTAGTGGCCTTGTAAGGGCATTTAGAGGTTACACATGGAGTGCTTCCTTTTTATTTTTGTCTTCTCACTCTCTGTCTGCTCTTATCTGCCTTCTTCAGCATTTCTCTTTTCTTCCAGCCTGTTGTGAACTCATAAGTATGTTATCACTGTTCCCTACAAAATCAGAAAAGCCAAATAGAAATAGTGTGAAACTGACTTGTATTCCTATGTATGTGCATTCTTTTTGTAAAAAAAATAATCTTTTATGGTCTGGTAGACCTTATTTAAAATGAAATAGATATTTTGACTATTTCGATATATGAACATGTTTCAGTATTGCTTAATAACTATTTATTATTTCACATTTATATCAGAGAAGTACAAAAGTTTTATAATAAAAGCTTTGAAAACTATAACAGAGGATTTCAGCCGATATTTTCAGATTTTGCTGAAACTGGTGGAAATGCATATTTGATAACGATTCTGGAATCAGGCCCAAAGAGGACTGACTGAAAAAGTTCAAACTGGCCGTGCAAATTAAACCTTTCTTTGCTGCAGTTGTGTGTCAAAATATTTCTTCTGTGGTTAGTGCCCTCTGTTCCTCAAATCTGTCTCTACATTTGTGTATGAGCCATGATGGAGTTACATGTGTTATGTGAATGGAATATATGTTGACGAAAAGGATTTCACACTTATTTAAAGAACCCCAGATGACAGCCCTTTGACCATAATACACGTGTATTTATAAGCTTGCTTCATAAAATCAGCTTTGGAAGCAAAAGTAATTATTTCCAAAAGTGTTTGTAATTATTTGGTAATATGTTTGTGATACTTAAACATAATTTTTCAAAATTAATCTACTGCCATCACGTTAATTAGATTATTTCAGATTGTGGTACTTCTGATGTTTCAGCTCACACTTTTTCCAGGAGGTTCAAATACTGGAAAAAGTTATTGTTGCATCCCTCAGGGTCTATTTTTCCCAAATATTCTATGTCTTTAATGACAGCACTGAGCAATGAAACACATATAGTGCATTTTGTGGCTTAAAATTGCAGGAAACTTGGCTTTCCTGATGATGGTGTTCTTTTCAATAAAACCCAGCCTTGCAGCCATTACTGAAACTCCAGCTTAAGTATTGCTGATTTTTGCTTTGAAAGAAATAAAAACAATTTTATTACTTAAACTAAATCTCTAGCTCATTAATTTCGAAAAAAAGAGTATAATTTAAAAAAAAGCTTTCAGAGACATTGTGGGAAAGAAGACAAATGTATGCTTTCGTCGTCGTCATGTTTTCCTACCATGATTTTTCTCCACTTTTTTTTTA
Organism: Tridacna crocea; assembly: GCA_943736015.1. NCBI lineage: Eukaryota > Metazoa > Mollusca > Bivalvia > Cardiida > Cardiidae > Tridacna > Tridacna crocea. The sequence continues at coordinate 53,080,323 of OX031063.1, forward strand.
AATTGGAAACATATTGTAATGTCATATGGACATGCTTATAATATGGACAATACTAAAGTACTATTGTAGATCTCATAAATAGAAAGATACAGCAACTGAGTTAAGATGAAGTTGTCTGTCTATAAACTTCAATTCTGTATTTGTGTGTCCAATGCAATCCAGTGTGTCCCAGAGAGGATCAAAGTCCTTGTTCATTTGAATCTAGAGGTTACACATGTAATGCTTCTTTTCCATTTCTGCCCCCCCCCCCCTTTTACTCTCCGTCTGCTCTTATCTGCCTTTTTCAGCATTTCTTTTTTCTCCCAGCTTCTTTTGAACTCATAAGTATGTTATCACTGTTTCCTTGATAGATTTAGTGTTAATTTGACATGTTAATGTCCTATGTTCAAGGGGCGTTCGATACCCCTGACCCACTTCCAGTTGCTGATCTAGCTGAAATTTTGCATGTGTAATGATTTATATCTCCATGGATTATGTGGCAAGTTACAGCTCTGAACTAATTGCAGCTCTGACTAACTTCTGATTTACATGTGTTTGAATTGAGTCAGGTGTGAAATGGGAGCCTGTTGAGTGTCACGCAGTGATCCAGTTTTTTGTATTTGACCACACCACAGGAGATTTTTGATGAAATGAAAGAAACTTATGTGGATAATGTTCCATCATATGACATTGTAAAACACTGGCATTGTGAATTCAAATATGGCTGGAAGTCTTTGCTAGAATTTAAATGACAATTGGGTTACAAGAAGTATGTTTTTACTCTTTTTTCTATCAATATGTCAGTCACACCTGACTCAGTTCAAGCACCTATAAATCAGAAACCACAATTATTTCAGAGCTGTAATTTGCCAGATAGCCCATAGAGATATAAATATTTATATATATATGTGCAAAATTTCAGCTAGATCAAACAACTGGAAGTGGGTATGAGCATGGGTTTTTTTGTTTTGATTTGTATTTTTGTTTTTAAACCTTTTATGGTCTGCAATCAAGTGTGTTCTCCAGAAGATCAAAGTCCTTGTTCATTACATTTACCATCCTTGATCTTTATCTGTCAAGATTCCCAAAGAACATCCTCTGTGAGACTTTGCTATCTTTCAAAAAAGAATCTTAAATATTTGTTGGACGCCCAACATCACAATAAACAAGGCTACTACTTGTTTGCATTTACATGTATATACCCCCCTTTCCCGATTATTGGTCCTTCAAAAACCCCGTCTGGTCATGTGTTCTAGGTATATCTACATGATTGATGCAATTTGCAACTTCTACACCATATGGCGTTCTGGCTTGGTCAAACTGATGTAAATTCCATTACAGCATTCGACGACATGGTGGGTCAAGCTTGTTTTTCATTTATACATTCCACCCACTATGTTGACCGTTTTCCTTGAAATAGAGCATGCCTATAAACGTTTCTTGTTGCTTGTCACATAGTTATGCGTCAGATACAGTCATTTAAAGTCTTGCGAGGATATTGCAGGCGTCTGTTGAAAAATGGATGGAAAAAACTTCCTGTTTTTACACTTTTATTCACAAGTTGTACAGGAATACAATAAGTGTCGTGAATTTAAACATTTTTTATTATATCTAAATCAAAATATAAGATTGGAATAAATTAAACTTAGCTGGTACTTGGCTGCCACTGGTAGCAAACCAGTGGTGATCGGTGACATTACAGCTCCGGCATCTTGAATCATCTTGTAAGCTTCCTTTTTTTATAGTGCATAACAGAGTTAAATAGTTCCATCAACTGGACATCTCCTTTTGACGTCAAATCTTTAAGTTTCTTTTGGTGATTTTGTCGCATACTTGTTGTCTCGTATTCAGAAATAACTCTTTTCTGTTGTTGTTTACAGGAATTTGCGTCATGATATTGCATGTAGGCAGACGTTATTAGGCGCAAAATTCGAAAGTTTAGCTGTATATTTATTCTTAAAATAAAAAAACTACTCCTGTTGCATGACGCTACTACTTATCATGGGAACATAAATCACGTATACTTCCCGATGAAACATCGTCTAATATTGATATTCATACGCAGAATAAAAATAGTAGCTCGTCCATTTAAGTTATTCAGTTATCGTTCGAAGATATACGTCTCTACACTTAAAGAACAACCCTCGTAAGTTACGTATACTGGCATGCTTTGCTTTGGATTACATATCCAATACTCATCAGTGAGAAAAACTAAAGAGTACCTGCAATTTTGCTCAAAACCGCTCCAGTTTTAATTAAGCGCAACAAAATTTGTTGTTGGCTATGCAACATTTTAGCGAAATAAAAATGCATAGTATAACAAAGTTAAGACTGTATTCCATCTTAGTGATTGGCTTGTGCACTGCACTTGTTGGATTGCATTTTAATTTAGGAAGTAAGTAAAATTCTCTCTCTCTCTCTCTCTCTCTCTCTCTCAGCTTTTTTAGCTGCCCCTCCCCCCTCCCACGATTTCCTTTCCGAAGTACATATATAGAGAGCATTTAAGTTTTAAGAAATTGAAGTTTGGTTGAGTTCTGCACTAAAAGCTTTGCTGTTGGAATTTCGAAAATTAGTTCATGCAGATTATTTAAAAAAAAATACTTAAAACGTAGATTCGGTCGGGTGGGGGATTAAGAGTGCTGAACTTGGAAAAGATTGATGCATGTGGTGATGTGTCTGAAATAATACTTCTCAACAGCACAATGCTGTTAACCCTTTCCAAAACGATAAATTTTAGACTCTTCCAAATTCAAAGAGTTGCAGACGAAAATTTTAAGTTTGATAAAAATGGCAGAAAATTCTCCAAAAAGGTAGAAAACACTGTGGGAAAAGGAGAAATTGCTCGTTACGAGCAATTTCTCCTTTTCCCACAGTGTTTTCTAATGGCTTGTACTCCAGACACGTAAAAACCAGGGCTTGTTTGTGAAATCATGAGGTAAAAGAAGTGTTTTCTCAAAGTCTTGCTCGCTAGAGTGATCATATCATTTAATTTCGAGGGACTTATTCTATTTCTTGTTCTAAGATTAAAAATTGTCAAAATTTTTATTCTAACTTAACTCTTTTTTGCACTCTGTTGTCTTTGTTCATTAATAAATATTGATAATTGTTAAAGGCATGTTGCTGGTTTTTCTTTCTCGTAACGCTTGGCTCGTAACACTGTAAAGCTTATTTCCTTCCCTTTCTATTGATTTAATGGCATCCCCAATACGCAAAACATGTTGCACGCTATGAGCTCATTAACTGAAATACTGTATAGGTCAAGTGGCTAATTTTAGCCTGTAGTAAATTTCCCTGTACTTAGAGAACTGATAAGCCATCATGATAAGGCGACACGCTAAGAGCTAGGAATTTGAGTGGAGCATAAACCATACACTAAACCTTACTCATTTTTCAAAATAAGTATAATACCGACCTGAACAAAATTTTGAAGAAGTGATTGATTCTAAATTTGACACAAAATATTATATAATTTCATGGATTGACGTGGTTTTTTTATTTAATCAAACTGTTTAATTGTTAAAATATAATTTCCTTGTGTAACTCAGGTCATATCCTGTTTTAAATATCTGTCTAAAGTTCTCGAAGTCTGACCAATTCTACCCATTTTGAAAAACTTCTCCAAATCTCTAGCAAGAGAGAAGTTGCTTCTGCTCAAATTCTGAGAGTTGGCAGAGGCCTGAGTATTCAAACCTGACAATATATTTCGAATTTATGGGCATTTCAAAGTCATGTTTAACTCTGTATTTGATACAACAGATTATCCATTACCAACAGCAGTAGATGTATTCATAAAATTAGATAAAACTTTAGAGAAATTGACATGTGTCATATGTACTAACATTTTTTTAGTTACAAATAGTTTATTCAGCATATATAAGGCCACCGGCCCAAAATACAAAAAAATCTGAAAAGACATATATTTAGAGTGACTTTTAAATACAACAGTATATTTTGTGTAAAGCATATACATAATTAAACACAGGCTTTTAAGGAGGACGTAGACCAAGAAAAGATTGCATATATCGTGCAATCTGTAAAGCTCACTTGAACATACTTGTAAATGGGCTTTTGTAGAAGGCATAGTTCAAGATCAGACTGCACTGATTTATGATTATGTATGACACGTATGTCGTACGAATATGTGACAAGGTCACAATAAATGGGTCATTACTGACATTGTATAAGTGGAAATTATTGTGATGTGGAAAATTTGCAAAATGTTCTGTTTGCATGTTTTACCACAAATATACCAACAAATAATAAGTGTTTTGAATTTGCAAACATTTCCATAATCTGTAATTCATTATTTGATTGACACATGTTACTATATGTCGTAGGCCAGATCGGAATCTAGGCAGACTCGGAATCTGCCGGTAGATCACGAATCTGCCTCGACCAAATTAGAATTATAACTTTGTGTAGACCAAATTAGATTATTTTCCATTTTTTTTTAAATCATATCCAAATGTGTTTACAACTGAGATTGCTCTATTTTACACATTGCTTTCTTTTCCTAAAGCCCAAAATATTCAAAATTTAATCTTACTCAGAATTTCTGGGTAAAGTTTCTTTTATGTTGGTGTGTAAGTTAAATGAGATGTTGTATGTGTAGTTGCACTATATTAATTCATTACCACATGAGACAATTTTAGACTGGTCCAAATTGAAAGCATTTGCAGACAACAAAAGAAAAGTGAATGAAAATATGAAATTTATTTTGTGAACGGTGGAAAACATTTTGGGAAAAGCAGAAAATGCTGGTTACCAGCATTTTCTCCTTTTCCCACAATGTTTTCAAAAGGTTTCTTTCTCAGGGGCGTCAAAAGTAGGGATTGTGTAGTAATGGGTTAAACAAGAAAATGTTGTGGAGCTGCCTAGCCAAAGTGGAACCCTGTTTTGGTCTAGGCAATATTCCAGTTTTGTGTAGACAGATTCCATATACTTATATTCCGGTTTGGACTATGACATATATCCATGTACGCATTATCTTAAGCTTCCATTTAGACTTTCAAGTTCACCTGTAATTCAAAACAACTATGGTCATGGTCATGGTGCTGAAAATATTGGATTCTGTGCATTGCATATTAGACGATATCACTATTACAAGTCAAAGTAATGTTGATGAATCAGTGGTGAAAAGATATGCCGAAAGAAATATCAAATTGAGTTAGGAAATAGAAATGTTTTTTTACTTCAAGATGAAGTTGAATATTTTGATTTTAGGGTAAATAAGAATGGCGTTTAGCCTTCCAAAAGGAAGATGGACGCCATCGTGCAGGTTCCTGGACCTAAACGAAAAAGGGTTGTAATCTTGACTTGGTATTGTCAAGTATTAGAGGAAATTCACTCCAAAGTACGGTAACTGAACCCTTGACATATTTGGTGAAAAGCAAAAATCTATGAGTTTGGATTAAGACATGGAAACAAGCCTGTGAGAAAGTAAAACAAAAATAACCACTTAGTTCTTTAGATATATTGGTGCATAATCAATCCAAACAATCCACGGGGTCCGTATAAAAAGCAGATAATACAGAACATAGAGTTAAGCACACAATATACACAAACACAAAGAAGGGTCATGGAACAGGTGACGAAACGGAGACAATATAGATCAAGAATGGCTTCATACAAAACGCAGACAAGGTAGTTGTAGTTCAAGTAGTTCAAGGTACTCAGAAATATCCTCCTGGTTATTGTCTGAGATTTCTTTAAACTTCTCTTATTTTAAACTCCCCTCCCCCATTAATTCATTGCTTTAGGACAAAATAATGAAAACATTGTCCGTATTCACCAACCATTCTTAAGAGCGTTCTTTGTCTTATTCTGCAAGATTTTCTGCCTGTGAAGGTAATAGAACTTTTGACTGATTAAACCAAATAGTTTAGCCAATCAGAAGTTCTGTTACTTTCACACTGACTAAATTCTGAAGACTAAGACAGAGAATGTCCTTAAGCATGGTTGGTGAATATGGACCTAGGTACATATACATTCAAAAGCTTCGCCATGTGAAATATACAGTATAATTAATCGATTTTTAGGCCAGGGAATCCCTCTCAAGGGATTCCCTTGCCTATAGGGATCGTAAGCTGTCTATTCAGACAAAAATGTTGGACGGTGTGTCCACTCTATATCGCTGAGTCCGCCAAAACAACTAGTTTCCCAAGTATATACAGAGATTGCTTATCACACGGTTTGAATGCTTTCCTTTCCTCAAAGCTTTCATCTGAAAAATGCCATGGAATTGCAAGGGTATTACAATCCTTTAATAACTGACGAGTGTGTGTTTTTTATCCCGTTTTTGTCATTAACTCTGACCTAATAAAGGCGAAATCTAATGAACTTGGCTTTATCCGGCAGTTGTGTATTCTTACGCGCTATATACGGTTAATATCTATAACGCTCTCTCTTGCACTCCGGATCATTCACATTCAGGTATGGTGAGATTAACGAACGACGACTCTGCTCGGAGTTTGTCTATAACGTTGTGTTGACATTTGAACATATGTGTCACAAAACACGTCTCCGCTAAAATGCGATTGTAAATAAAGCAAACTACATATAGAATATTGGCCCGTGTTATGTTTATCACTTTTTCTTATGTATATCGACTAAATCTATACAGCGGAATGCTGGAGAAATCGGCCCCAGGAGAAATCGTCCCCAAACTGCTTAGCCCGTGTTATGTTTATCACTCCGGAGAAATCGTCCCCTGGAGACCATTTCTTCGGTGATATCGTCACCAAATAAAATTTTAGAAAAATCTACCCCACCATCAAATTTCATCCATATCGTTAATCAAGTTGTCTATAAAAATATTTTTGAAATTTCGTTGTCTTTAGTATGTACATTATGTGTATTAGTTACCTTTACCCAAGAGTTATTTGGTAGTTTTGTCATTGTTTATACTGCCTATTTCACACTGATAGGATGTATTTCACACCTTTTACACCTGTCACAAATAGATTACACCTGTGTGATTCTTAAAAATGTCTTTGATCGACTTTGATTTGAAACCAAATAAATGCTTATAATTTTTTTCTGTAGTCGTTCGCTTGTCATTTAATGTTGTTGTTTTTTTTTTCATTCTCTCTCTCTCTCTACTAGTGTCATATGACATACCTGTGACCAATACCATTTAGAAGGGGCATCAGTGTCTCTGACACACATATTTCTAGTGTTCACTAGGGCTTGTGTGCATCCGAATATTTCCGGTCCATAACTTCTACAATTGTGGATGGATTTCAAAATAATTCCATCACGGTTAGATGTGCCATTTGAAACATCTGTTCAAGTAGGTTCAAGATTAAGGCCACAGTGAAGGCCAATTTTTCGTCCGAACCATAACTCCTACATTTTTGGATAGATTCCGATATAGATTAGCATAATGCATTGTTCTCCATCATGAGCAGAAGTTCCCTTTGAAACATTTATTCAGGTCCAGGGTCTAGGTCAAGCTTGAGAGTCAAGTGTTCGCAGGCTTGACACAAGTTGTCCTTGGATAACGATTATGAATTAGGATTAACGTATTTTTATATTATGTAGATATAAGTATCGAGGCTCAAGTCACTGTGACTTGTCCGTAAAATAGGCAAGTAAAATAGGAAAACCGAGCCTAATCGTTTTCTGAAAACAATCCAACCTTTTCACAGTATTTTATTGAGGAAATATTTTGGCTAAAAGAGAATTTGCTTGTAACAAGCAATTCCTCCCAATTTCCCCAAAATCTTACTTTTCAATATACACGAAGAACTACCTTGGATTTTCATCTACAACTTCCTTCAAATATGGCCAGTTAAAAATTTCGTCGACTTGTGGAAGGTAGAGACAACATGACCAACTGCCAAATCACCCCAATCTTTATTATTCATTACATTTTACCTTGATATCTATCTTACATGTATTTTCATTGAAATCAATAAAAATGAATATGTTCTTGCGTCATAAATGTAAAAAATAACGTCATTCAGGACTACAAGACATCACATGTATCAGAAAATTTAGATAACCGAAGTTGGTATTGCGCCGATTGAATACGGTTCAATTTTGACTTGGGATTGTTTACAAGCACGACAAATTACTAAGTATTCTAAGCCATTATCAAGCACCCCATAACTGTGAGCACATGCCTAGCTCCGGCTTAATTAGTTTCTTGCAGATGCTTTCTACTATCAGTTCAAAATTTCCTGATAAAACCAAGAATTCCAGGGGCTTAGTGGAATCCGCTTGTATCCCTGTCCGTCTACCTGTTTGTATTAATTAAAATTGACCTCATATGTTGTTTCGCATCCTCAATTTCCTGGCCTTCAGTACTATCAGTACTTTGATTATCATTTGTATGGTCCCAATAGGGTATCAAGTTGGAAGATTCATTTCAGTTAAAGTAATCAAGACATAAATAACATGAATGTTTAGTCTAGCTTCATTTTAAATTTATAGACCATGTTTAAATTAACTAAGTAACAACCCCCTTCCCTCTTTATACACCGATTTGTAAATAAATACTACTGAACTAATTGGTATACTGTGCTAAATTGAGAAATAATCAATGAATATTTCTTCAAAGACAATTTACTCAATTAACAGGTATTTCAAAGAACCTTCTTGGACTTTTTTGTCTTCGTTTTGCCTTCTTTTTAGCTCACCTGAGTACGAAGTGCTCAAGGGTGAGCTTTTGTGATCGCCCAATGTCCGTCGTGCGTCATCCACAATTTCTTTAAACATCTTCTCCTCCTAAACCAATAGGCCAATTTGGTGAAAATTGGCAGGGATTTTCCTTGGATGAAGCTCTACCAAAGTTGTTCAAGAGATTGAATTCCATCCATAACTCTGGTTGCCATGGCAATCAAAAGGTTAAAAAAAATGCAAAATCCTTGAAAATCTTTTCTGAAACTGGAAAGCGTAGAGCTTTGATATTTGGTATGTAGCATCTCCTGCTAGACTTCTACCAAGTTTGTTCATATGATGCCCCTGGGATCAAAACTGGTCCCGCCCAAGGCGTCACAAATTCGAAACATCGGAACAAAGAAGGGACACTTTAAAAATCTTCTTCTCTGAAACTGGAAGGATAAGAGCTTTAATATTTGGTATGTTGTATCTCCTAGTAGACCTCTACCAAGCTTGTTCATATGATACCCCTGGGGTCAAAACTGGCCCCGCCCCAGGGGTCTCAAGTTCGAAACATAGGAACAAAGAAGGGAAAATTTAAAAATAAATCTTCTCGGAAATTGGAAGGATTAGAGCTTTCACATTTGGTATGTAGCATCTCCCAGTAAACCTAAACCAAGTTTGTTCATATGATGCCCCTGGGGTCAAAATTGGCCCTGCCCTTGGGGTCACAAGTTTGAACATAGGGACAAAGAAGGGAATCTTTAAAATTCTTCTTCTTTGAAACGGGAAGGCATAAAGCTTTGACATTTTGTATGTAGCATCTCCCAGTAGACCTCTGCAATACTGCCCCCACCCCAGGGGTCACTAGTTTGAACATTGGAATAAAAAGGGAAAACTTTAAAATTCTTCTTCTCTGAAACTGGAAGGATAAGAGCTTTGATATTTGGTATGTAGCATCTCCTAGTGGACCTCTACCAAGTTTATTCCTATGATGCCCTTGGAGCCTGGTCCGCCCGGGGGGTTACAAGTTCGAAACGTAGGAACAAAGAAGGAAAACTTTAAGAATCTTCTTCTCTGAAACTGGAAGGAGTAGAGCTTTGATATTTTGTATGTAGCATCTCCTCGTAGACATCTATCAAGTATGTTCATATGATGCCCCAAGAATCAAAACTGGCCCTGTCTCAGGGGTCACAAGTTCGAAACAGGAACAAAGGATGAAATCTTTAAAATTCTTTATCTCTGAAACTGGAAGGCTTAGAGCTTTGATATTTTGTATGTAGCATCTCCTAGTAGACCTCTGCCAAGTTTGTACATATGATGCCCCAAGGCTCCAAACTGGCTCCGCCCCAGGGGTCACAAGTTTGAACATGGGGGAAAAAAGGAAAACTTTAAAATTCTTCTTTTTTGAAACCAGAAGGTGTAGAGCTTTGATATTTGGTATAAAGCATCTCCTGGTGGACCTCTGCCAAGTTTATTCATATGATGCCCCTGGGGTCACAAGTTGAAACATGGGAACTAAAAAGGAAAAATTTGAAATTCTGCTTCTCTGAAACTAGAAGGTGTAGAGCTTTGATATTTGGTATGTATCATCTACTAGTGGACCTCCACCAAGTTTGTTCATAAGATGCCCCAGGGGCCAAAACTGGCCCTGCCCCGAGGGTCATAAGCTTTAGACATAGGAACAAAAAAGGAAAACTTTAAGATTCTTCGGAGAGCTTTGATATTTGGTATGTAGAGAACCTGTTCTAAGTTTGTTAGCCCTCTAGAGCACAACATGTTCAGTGAGGTCAAAATTGGGTCACCTTGGGTCATAAACTAGGTCATTATGTCAGATTAAAGGAATACCTTGTGGGCACTCTAGAGACCACATTTTCTTGCTCTATTGAGTTGAAAATTGGTAAGAATGTTTGTCTTCATAAAATCACACATGAGACTGCATTTAGTGCTTGTCCGGAATATAACTTTGTCATCTCAAGTCATAACGACTTCAAACTTCATATGCATGTTTGTTGCAATATTTTTAGACCTTTACTGCTTAGTACTCAGGTGAGCCATATAGGACCATCATGGTCCTCTTGTTCTATATTGTCTGCGTTTTATTACCTGTTCCATTACCTTTTCCATGTGTATTTTGTCTGCGCTTTTTTTCACAGTCCCCAAGCCACAAGTATGTAGACCTGTGATCAATATTTTAGTTAATCAAAGGACTGAAAGTCTGGAAAAGTGGATTTGTTGAATAGTTTTAGGCTATGATTAGATGAAATTAATTCTTTAAAAAAATATCACACATTTATAATATGCAACTAATTATTAGAGTAAGTAAGGACTGTGAGGGTCAAAGTTGTTCTACCAGGTGTGCTGTGCAGAATTTTTATTTTGCTACTTATTTGTGACAGTTTTGTGCGTTCTTGTTGAACTCTTTACCAGAGGACTAAACCTTCTACTCCCTCCCAAGAAAAACATCTATTCAGATTTTCCTACTTAGAATTTAAAAATGACTTTTCACTGAATTCTAGCTGAAAAAAATCATTAGTAAAGAAGAAAAATGAGATTTAGAAACAGTAGAGGAGGTACACGATGGCTTTTTAACCCTTTACCACACAAATCGACGTGTTAATGACCCTGATAGAGAAGGCTTTCAAAAACATCGTGAGAAAAGGATAACATGTTGTCAGCCAGTATTTTCTCCTTTTTCAGTATAAAATTACTTTGAAAACATAACTTCCATCCCACCGGCCAAACAAAATCAGCTTTTTAAATGCAAAGATAATGTCGCTGAAAACAAGCACTTGAAAGGACTCTGAAAAAGCAAGCTTTTAAAAACATCGAGGGGAGATTGGAAATTGCAACCGGAAACTGGCACTTTTTTTTTTTATTTTACCACAATTTTTCTACCCTATCAAGAACAAATTTCGTCGCTAATTTGGGCCACCCTTAATTTGTCATCTGCATGAATCAGTGCCTTTAATTTCATCTTAGTCTGAAATTTCTTCGTCAGGTAAAAAATAAACGCTTATCGCAATGAATTTGAAATTTCTTCGTCAGGTAAAAAAATAAACGCTTATCGCAATGACTTGTTATCATAATCACTTGACTCCATCATTACATTGCTACAGCACTAAATAAACCGTAGCTATTATAAGCCAATCGAAAGCTACTGAATGACGTCATTCGTACCTACTTCTACTTCACAACGCATAAAGAACTAACCAGTGGAATCGTATATGTAAATTCACTATCCCTGAACTAACCAATCGGATAGCTTCTTTGAATGATGTATCGCTGATAGACCTCTTTCCTCTGTTAGTTTAAACATATTTTATTCGTCAATTACATATAAATACAAAGATCTAAAGACAAATCAACAACTTAACAAACAATAATTGACGAAATGGATCAGAACGAAAGCTAAGCTTATATTGTTCTTCTCCAAAATTTCAGGTACACAGTTACAGGTTGATAACGTAATAAAAAATCATAATGGTATTTTGATTGCTATTGAAAGAAAACCGTGGGAAAGAAAAACAGAACAGGAAAGTAAGCTGAAAAATAAGCTGACTTATAAGCTGAATTGGTGAGGAGTGTTTCACTGTGGGAACGGGGAGGAATTTTTCGCAAGCAATTGACCTCCTCCATGACCGTCACATATCAATAGATATTGGATGCTATCAATGACAGAACATGCAGTTACTTATTTAAACATAAGCATTTAAAATAAGTTTTGGAAGCAGGATTTACACATCCAAAGAAAGAAAAAGCCATAATTGTTCTTAGTAAATCTTCTACTTTGACTAATATAAGAATGAACTGCTGCGAATATTTTTTCGTTATCCTTTATTTTTTCGTTTCCTCTGTTGGCAGCGTTATTCTGTCTTTGTGAGATGTAAAATTTCAACGAAATAAATTCCTTTGAATATGCAATCTTATGTCGGATCTGCAGTGTGAGCTATGTTGTAATAACCCGACCAAAACAGCCCTGGGTGGAGTTGCAATAATTAAACACTTTCCCGAAACGTAAAATGTAAATTTCATCAAATCCAGTGCTCTAGTTAAGGGTTAACAGAGTCATAGATTACGTTCTTTATAGGATCTATGAAGTCAACTGTCAGTTGGTTATCCTTAAAATGCTGGTAAACATTGTGAGAAACGGAAAAATGTTTGTTGCCAGTATTTTCTAATGTTCCTGCATGGTTTCAAAATACTCTTCCCTTTCTTAAAATCCCCATACTACAAGTTCATTAAAACTTGGCACATATATTGTAATCTAAAAGTTCAATCACCATTTTGAACATTGAAGGTAGTTTGTTTTGAAACACTTTTTCAGTCTTGATAAAGTATATTCCAAATAAAATGGAAAACAATAAAAAAAAGCCTTTTAACTGAACAACAAAACTTTGACAACCTCAAGGAAAAAAAATGTTTCAAAATACTTCTGGAAAAAAAGAGAAAACGCTAGTAATCCAGTATTTTCTCCCTTTACCACTATGTTTTGTACTTTTTCCCAGCCAAACGGCACATTTTCAGATGCTCCGGACAAGCAGAAAACTTCGGCTGTAAAAATGATGATCAAAGGGAAATAACTCAAAGACAGCACAAGGTAGAGTTACGGTTCTTTCGCACTGTACTCCGTTCTATTGCAGCAAACACAAATGCCAAGTTTCAAGACAATCAGACCAGAGATGACAAAGTTATGCTGCGGACAAGCAGAAAATGCTGTAAAAATGACGATTAAAGGAAAATAACTCAAAGACAGCGCAAGGTAGAGTTACGGTTCTTTCGCACTGCACTCCGTATTATTGCAACAAATACAACTGCCGAGTTTCAAGTCAATCGGACTTCAGATGCCAAAGTTATGCTCCGGACAAAGACCTGGACGCCACCAGCCCGCCCGGACGCCATTGGTGATCCCATAATACGTCACGTCTTCGAAGGGCGTATAAAAAAATGTTGTGTAGTAAATTCTGACATAGGGGTGTCATTTTGTGAAGGCCAAGGAATAACTACTCGTTTTGCACTATTGCTTTGAAGCGCTATGTTTTTAATGGTATTTTGAACTTGTTGTTTTAAGTCAAGAGATTGCTCTGAAAGAGTGACAGTTGAGGAAGTTTCCCCAGATATGACATCAGTGTTTACTTGATCTGGAGCAGGACCAAGATCATTTTCACATGAAATATTATTTGCATTAATAGTATCAATTTCAATTTCATATTCTGGTAGAAGATATAATCTTTCTGCACTTATCATAATATCTGAATAAGCTTTTTTTTTTTTTTTTTTCCAACCACAGAAGTGCCTGTTGAACATTTGCTCTTCGAATATTGAAATCTTTTGTATGTTTTTTTTTTGTATGGTTTATTTGTGCTGGCTCATTTACCTCTTGGGGGAATGTTACGCAATGACCTTTAGCTGATGTTCCTCCTTGTTTCAACATATGTATGTCAATAATTCGAGTTAGGCGACTTATCAGCTGTTCTTCAACAATAGAAAGACTTTTTAATTCTACTGGAAGAAGTCCTAGGTCCGTTTCATTTTCAAAAGAAAACATCTTGATTTTATTTTTGTCAATAAAGCATCTGTGACAAACATTGTCACAAGATTTTTGAGACCGTACACCAGTCCTGACACTGTCAATACTATCTCGACTCCACTTTCTTACCAAAAGTATAAACATGCAAGGTGAAAGTCGTGTACATAGTCACGTGACAATATCATGGGTCATTCCTCTACGTCGAGAAATGACCCGTGGGTCATTTTATAATAGGGGTCATTTCTCTGCATTACACTGGCAATGTCGCAACTGCAAGGTGTAAAATTTGTCATGAAGCCACAAGAATGTCTTTAGTTTGACAAAATATCGACGACATTGGTTCAGTCTCATTCTTACATTGTTTTTTTCCTAACACCCTTGTTGTTAAGCACAAAAATGGTGTCAAAACAAACTATTAAATTGCTATTTCTCCTTAGAATACTTAAAACCATCATTTCACTTGTTAAGATAGTTACTGACGATAATGCGATTGTTGCATTGCACTGGTGTTCAAATAGCCTCACATTTTTACGATAAATAACAATACGCATTTTTCTTTCTTTCAAATTGAGCAAAAAAAACTAGCTATAATGATAAAATTTTCCAAATGTTCATTTCAGAGGTGAAACACACTTCACCCGGCATCAGCGATATGAGAACTACGTCAGCTCAAAAAAGTATCGAAGATAGGAACGAAAAAAGTACTATGGACATCCAAAAGCAAAGACTTGTTTACGTTTATAAAGCTTGCGATAAATATAGAAAACTGAAGAATTCACTAGGCTACAAGAAATGGACGGCTGCATTTTACCCAGCACCAAAGTACAACTGGTCATACTGTAAAATTGGAAAGATTGGTTCCACGCGTATGACTCAATTTTTCTACATTCTTCACCATGACGGGGAGGCACTCAAAGACGTGTTGGTTAAATATAGAGAAGATATCCATATCCTAGAGAATGAACATGCTGTAGGAGGTGTAGAAAACTCGAAGAGTAAATCAACACGGATGATACTTTCGGCAAGAAATCCTTATACAAGATTATTTTCTGCCTACATTGATCGTATGTATATTCCGTCTAATTCAAAGTCCGTTAGGGGAGAAGACGATCCTAAATGTAAAGCAGAAATATCATTCTCGGAGTTTTTGCAGTTTGTCGTGAAAAACACCCGACGGGGTATTCTTGATTACCATTGGTCTCCAGTTTTTTATCTCTGCAAACCATGTGAAATCAATCCTGCTTTGGTAATGAAACAAGAAACTTTTAATGATGATTTTTACTTTGCCGTTAAGCAAACACAGCTAGAACCTTACAAATCAGATGTTCTTTCAAAATTCATTCGTGCCGAAGCAAACTGGACTGTCTATGCACTGATTCGAGACGTGTTAGACTACATGACCATAAAGAACCGTCGACATGCTTTAGATTGTCAGACGTGGGAACAAATCACTAGACGATTATGGAACGCTTTAAAAATCCAAGGTACTATTTCTGACAAAGCCCCTTTTCCACGTGAACGATATGAAAAACAAACCGATTATGAGAATTCGAGTATTTTTCATGCTGCTGTAAATGACGCCCGTGTAATGTACCCTCTGACGAACATGGGGAGGACTTTACAAAGACAAGGCACTTTAAATAGGTATTACGAAACAGTAGATTCTGAGATTATAGATGGGATAAAAGAAGTATACAGTGTAGACTTTGACATGTTTGGTTACAGCTACGACCCACCTCCATGGTAACGAAGGTGTTGTTGTTCTTTGGTACATCGTAAGCTTTCAATAACGGCTCCATCTAGTTTAGCCCTTACGAAAGAACAAGGTCCGTAAACGTTCCTCAGAAAGAAAGCTTTTGAAAACCATATAATTGGGTTGCAACACGCAAAAAAGGGCATTCGGACATTTGCGTAAAGTGTCGTCTCGGATTAGCCTGCGCAGTCCGCGCAGGCTAATCCGAGACGGCACTTTACGACTTCACTAGATTTTGTGCTACAGTTGACTTGCGCAAAACAGAAAATGACATAAAAACGGAAAGTGTTGTTTCGAATCAGCCTGCGCGGACTGCTTAGGCTGGTCCTAGACGACACTTTAAGCAAATGTCCGAATGACCCTTTTCGTGTGTTACAGGCCATATATAAGAAAAAATATGTTAGCTACCAGGATTTTCTCTTTTTCCTCCTGTTTATTATTTTGACAGAACAGAACGGATCAAATTCCATTTCATGACAAGTACACAGTTTTACATAATAAAGATAAATCAATACACCTGTTTTAACCCTTTACTCCATAGAAACTCATTTTGACGCATCAACAACAGACAGCTTTTGAAAACATTGTGGGGAAAAGGAGAAATTGCTCGTAACGAGCAATTTCTCCTTTTCCCACAATGTTTTCCACTCAATCATTTATTTGTATCCTCATTTGTCCATATTTTTGACATCATATCTTTATTTGCTGCTGAAACGGAAGAGTCTCAAATTGGCATATCAGGTAAAGGGTTAACGACGTAATATCAGGATTTGATTTGTTTTTCGATTTGAACGGTAGCTCAGATTGGTTACTAAAAAGACTGTAAAACACTCAATGATCCGAAAAGGCTGGAAATAGCAAAAAAAAATGAATGGGACCATGTACATAGGCAGAAAATAGCATGCATTGATGGTACACCTTCTTCTAGTGATCGTGTCTACCAAAAACACCTGAATTCAGATTCGTCCGCCGCAAACAGCGTAAATTGTGGACGGAGATATTTCAGACTAAGTCCGGTATTACCTAAACTTGTCCCACTGAACTGTCGGAAGACACTTAAGTGTGTCAGAAAAGACTGGTAAGCGCAAAGTATGGAAGATTGGTTTGGGTTTAAGCATACCCCCCCTCTCACACACGCACCAAGATAATATCAAATGTTTGTATTGCAAGTTTGAGTGATTTTCGGCGGACTGACATAAGTTGTTTGTCTGTCTTTTGCATTGTAAATGTAAGAGCAACTCAAAAGACTCCAGGCGGATTAATTCATACACTGAATGGTGTTTTACGCCGCTTTCAACATTATTTCTGTATAAAACTATTGAATGTGGTGTATAAAATCATATATTGCTAGTCCTTTTTATTGCAAAACTGATTGTGAAGGGTAATAAATTTTGTGTCATCACGACGAGTTTTAGAATGATTTACTGCAGTACTGGTTTAGACATATTATGACTTGAGCATTAACAATTTCATGTTGTATATATGATTTAATCGAGTTGAAGACTTTGAAACATTTAAGCTTTGACAGCACATGTTTAGTGTGACATGTTTTTCTTTAGGTCTTTGAATTATCTCTTTTTGTTAATTTCTTTCATAATCCAATTTAACATTTAATTTCACTCTCATTTGGTTTGATTGGAAAACGATCGAATAAGATATATAATGATTTTATTGCAATTCTCGTTTTTATTGCAAAACTGGTTGTGGAGTTAAATGTAATACATTCTCTGTCATTACAACGAGTTTTGCAATAATTTATTGCAATACTGGTTTAGCCACATTGTGATTTGACTATTTCGTAATTCTATATTGTTTTCGATATTCAATTGACTACATAAATGTTTTCAAAAATAATCCAATTTAACATTAAATTCTACACAAACTTGGTTTTGAATAGAAAACGATCGAATATGATTTATCATATCATTTTATTGCATTTTTCTTTTAAATTCATTTATTTATTAATTTATTTTTTATTTTTACAGAACTGTGTGAAGTGAAATGTAATAAATTTTCTGTCTTGCAATAATTGTATTTTGCAATAATTTTTGGAAAATTCTCCTTTTTATTGCAAAACTGGTTGCTTCGTTTATAAATCTCTCCGGGCTTCTTTTGTAAAGAAGTCAATTTGTTCAAGCACTGTTCATTCACAAGTCAAGCTTTGTCGTCCGCTACCGAAATATACAAGATGAGTAAGGAATAATTTTTCTAATAATATCACATTTTATTTTTCAAATTTGTATTATATCGAATATCTTTAACTGTTCAGATAGCTAGCTAAAATTTTGCCGTAGGTAAATTTAAAAACCTTTCGATAAGGAATACACAGAACCCATAAAGTCGATTCAACACCTTGGTAGCTACCGCCCTTCCTATAGCACTATCGATGATTTTCTGAATTGTTTGAAGTATCTATGTGAAATGTTTTAAGATACATTTATATAGCTTGATTTAATGCAAGACTGACACCGAGATTTCTCTCCACTAATCATTGGGAGGAACCCGTGACATGAATTTATAATGCGGATTTTTGATGAGAAATCGTGTCCTTCTCTGTGAACTAGACATCCACTAACTTAACCTAACATCCTGGAGTTTTAGCCTGAGGGACTCAATTGTCTTTAAGGGTGTAACAGTCTGTTTATGATCCTTCCGGTCGCTTGAATTTTATAAATAAGTTTCAAGCAATAAATAATAATAATAACAAAAAAGAATGCAGAATTTGCAGATAGATATATGAAAACAATTTCACAGGAATGTATCTATACGTTTTACTATTTGGACATGTAGATTTAAATTCTCTGATATATTTGTTATACTTGTAGACTGAAGTACAATTTGGAGGCTGAAGTACATGTATACATTGCGAATTGAAAATATTTCTACTTCAGTTATTAAGGGATTACTTCAATAATTCCAATGACAAGAAAGGCACTTCTCATTCGAAATCTGTATAAAAGTTGGTAATGTTATAAAAATTACATTATCACACAAAAAATATAACATATGTTAGATACATGTATGTATATATCTATCTCTTTATCAAATCTTTAAAGCCATATTGTAACCTGACTTTCCGGACACTCTGTATATTTTCAACAAAACGTTAGAAACGAAAAAATACATTTGAAAATGTACATGTATTAGAGGTTCACAAATGCGAATCATGAGTGATATTGGTGCATCGCCTGTATGTATTACGAAATAATGAAATTTTCAACACCGTTACTATAAATAACACAGTGACAACGGCCTCTTTGCTGTACATGATAAGTCTTAATGTATAAAATAAAAAGGGATTCACCAATGTACTAAAAATCTTCTGTAATACCGTGATAGACCAATGAAAAGTTCTTTATCTCGTGTTAGACCAATAGCATTTCAGAGGCCTGAGCTGGCGAGGAACGGTGTTGTGCTGAACCGCTGTCGGTCTGTGTTTCAGACACATCTGTTCAACCCTCACTGTCGAGGCTGGAACTGTAAGACAGCACTTCTCTGCTTCGAACTGCTTGGAACGTTTTCGTTTGAGGTTGTGTCTGTAATTGACGTATTGAAGCAGCTCCCGAGTCAGCCTATCAGGTTTCAATGAGTCTAAACCTCTCTGAAGCTTGGCTGTTTAAATCCACATAACCCTTACCATTGACGATATTTTAGACCAGTCCAAATTGAAAGCATTTGCTGATGACAGTTTGAATGTGCTCATATGAAATGATTTTTCTTTGATAGGGTAGAAAACATTGTGGGCAAAGGCGAAAATGCTGGTAACCAGTATTTTCTCTTTTCCCACAATATTTTCAAAAGCCTTCTCTTTCAGGGGTTTTAAAAGGCGTCATGGTGTGGCAAAGGGTCAAACACCCGTATTGTTTATTTTTTATCGTTATCGGGCCTTTCTTTTGTCACCTGTATATGCTTAGAATACGGACTAGTCTAAAATATTGTCGTATGCTAAAGAGTTAAGCTTTTTTGGTATCTATACTACTCAAAATTTGCTAGGGATCACCATATTAGATTAGGTCAATATATTTGTGTTGCATGTACCAGAATCTGATTTTTTTTTTTCTTTACGAAACGACAAAATTCTAGACTGGTCAAAATGGAAAGCATATGAAGACGACAAACTAGTAAACGTAACTCAAAAATTGCAATTTGTTTCCAGCGAAGTAGAAAATATTGTGGAAAAGTAGAAAATGCTGGTTACCAGCATTTTCTCCTTTTCCCACGATGTTTTTAAAGGCTTCTTCCACAGGGCCGTAAAAACCATGGATTGTTTGGTCACGAGTTAAATATTTTATATTGCTACACTGATATAATAAAACACCTGTAGAAATCGATATTTTTAAAGTAAAAACTGTAATGTTGTGAGGTACACCCTTATTGAAATATCTATACGATCCCTATCAAAGTTTGAGTAGTATAATTACGTTCTCTCCCGAAGGGTTAGATAGAAATTAGAGAGATCGCTACCAAACAAGCTCTCACATACCATAGATCTCGAACAGACTAAAGCAAACGTGCAGTCTGACCTTTGCGATACACCGTCCCTTACTTTGTGAAAAGATCTGGTGGGGAGGGACAAGAAAATCCATCGGATAGCAATATTTGGGTCTGTTCTCCTTGGTTCGTAATCGCCAACCACCATTCTGACTGGCAAAACCCCCATTTGCGGATCAGAAGTTCAAATTTAAAAAAAAGAATAGGATAAAAAGACTAAGAATGGCTTAAGTATTGTTTGCGAATACAGTCCCTGAGCAAGAGTATCAATTTCTTTTGCGCTTATCGGGTTCATGATTGATAGTACTGACACATTTTTATCCTTTTACTTTTTCCCAAATTTAGAAGCAGAAGCCGTACGTCATCAATCTCAAGCCCTTTGAGTGTCAATAAGGTATAGCAAAGTCGACATCCGCGTATTCTATACATTTTGTAAAAAGCCTTTTCTCTCTCCAAAGCTGAAAAGTTCCGAGGGAAGTCGGTTATCACGATTTTTACATGGAATAGCCCGAGTATAACAGACGAGACCTGTCGGACTTTACCGATTTGGTTGTAACTTATTTCATTCAACAATACATCTCATGTGAGAAATGGCTTATCATCCTGTCACGCTCACGGAGAACATTCACTGAAAAATAGAAAGAAAAATATAAAGATAAAACAAGTTGTTTCGTTGAAACGATATCCCCCGTCATTACTAGAGCTATCACTTAACGTGATTATACCCCCACCAGCTCCTTGTCGGAACAAAGATCTTTGTCATAGAATGTAGAATGATTTAGTACAAAAGTAATCAAAGCGCTTAAAGGCACTGGTGTCTAGGGGCAAGTGGAAAGTGCATATATGTGAAAAGCAATAGACCATCTGCCAATTACCGTTACTGACGTGTCACCACGAGTTACTTCCCTTCCCACCGGACAATCTTTCCCAATCTTGTATATACACGAATAGTGAAAGGGTCATGGAATACACCCTAAACGCGATAAAAAAGACAAAACACATAAAATGGCCGTGCCGGTAGTTTTATCAATTATCTTTTTCGAAGACACACACAAAAAAGAATTTGTTTTATCATTTTTTCGGTAGACTTCAGACAGTAAAGCGGTATCATAAGCGTTGTCTCCTGCCGGGTCTGTTGATAGAACTTTTTGTATGCAGACTGCATTAACCCTTAGGCTGCCAAGTGTGATTCGATGACCATTTGCAGACAATATAGATTCAGATCAGATTACGAAGAACGTGCAGTCTGATCCTAGATCTTCACTATCCGATACGGAGAGATTTTTCCTCGAGATTGACCCTCCGTAACAGATTTTAACAATTCCAAACTTTTTCAAGTGATCAACTTAAGACTAAACGGGATAAACACTTAATTGTGACACTTATGTGTTAATCGGTACCTAAAAAGAAATCACATCTTTTCATATAGATCACCCACTTTGACGGTAAAATACCGAGATCAAACAAACACCCAGCTAACCCTTTACTAGCTTTGCAATGAAAACAAGTATAGCACACGTATTCGTTGAAAATGAATTTGTAATACCCTTTTTTTCCCTAGAGGGAATGGAAGGTTTGAAATTTGAATTAAACTTTGTTATTACGATAGTCAACTTATACGGTAGTTCAAACAGTAATATGAGAAAAATGCAACAATAAAGATTTTTAAAAATGTTAATTATGTCAAAGTCAGGACTTTCGCTGTAAATTCAAAATGTAAAATGTCCCAGTTTCTTGATTGTAGACTGTCTCTGTCTTTGAACAGATACTGGAACGTTTTTTTTTTTTTTTGGGGGGGGGGAATTATCAAATTACTAGTTTAAATTAATCAAAGCACAGATTCCTAGACTTCAAGCCTGTACGTTACAAACTTAGCTACAGAATTCGGCAAACATTGGTTGAATAATCACACATAAAAATAGGAAAAGTCTAATGCAGATATATTGATGTAAACCGCCCCCCCCCCCTTTTTTTTTTTACAACACTGAAATTTTCATTGACTCTTTACGAAACAGAAATTTGAGACTTGCCCAAACTGTAAGCCTTTGCAGATAACAATTTGAATGTGTATTAAAAATGAAATTTTCTGTAGGAAGGATAGCAAAGGAAATGGAGAAAAGGTTGGTTACTAGAACTTTATCCCTTTTCAACAACATTTTAAAAACCTATATTTCTAAGGGTCATAAAAAGCTTGGGATATGGGTTTTAAATGGTTACCGTGAGTGTTTTCACCCGACAACAACACTCTGAACTCGTCCAGATACTTAGCATATGGAGACGATAGAATAAACGTGGGTCAGATGTTTGTAATTGTCTTTGAAAAAGTAAAAAAAAAAACTATTGTTGAAACAGGAGAAAATGCTTGTTGCAAGCCTTTCTTTTTTTCTTAAATATTTTCTCTCATACTTTCAAAATTTATTTTTCACAGATGTTTCTGAACTACATATGGATTACTTTTTTGCTATCGGGGTGGGGTGTTAAGGTTGAGGAAGTGAGACAAGTAACAGACAGTGAGACAAATCAGCACGTCTGCCCCCTTTTTGTCCGGGTCGCTCGAAATACTTTGGCAAAAAGGTTACATAGCTGTCCAGGGACAGTCCATTTACTGATATTAAAGCACTATCATCAAACATCCTTGTTGCACTTTCAGGTATGTACCTATTGAAGAATAAATTCATGTTATAGATATGAAACAAAAGAAACATGACTTCAGATCAAATTTCAGACCATCCATAACTTCTTCACAAAATATTTATTCAAGCTTCATTTTGAGTATTTAACCCTTTACCGAACAACAAAATTTTTAGACTGGTCCAAATTGAAAGACAAAAAAAGAAAAAAAAAAAACATATTTCAAAATTGAAATTTGTTTCCAGCAGGGTAGAAAACATTGTGGGGAAAAGGAGAAAATGCTGGTTACCAGCATTTTCTTCATTTCCAACAATGTTTTCAAAATGCTTCTATCTCAGGGTCGTAAAAACCAGGGATTGTTTGGTAAAGGGTTAAAAAAAATCTAATGAAACTAAAACAAATGGGTGAAGGATTAACTCGGTGTTCCTTTGATCTCGGTATCGCACTGCAGGGTGGGTGACCTTTAGAACAGCTGTAATGTACTTGCTTCTTACAGATTAACACACACATGTCACATTAAATTGACTCTTCTTATCTTTTGTTTCATATCACTTTACCCCTTTAGTGATCATTAATGGACAGGATTATGAATTTTAAACAGGTTTCAGAGGGTAAGTTCGTTCTTAGTCTCTACATGCTCTTTATTTCAATACGATCTCATTAAATGCATATTTTGTCTGTTTATGATTATTTTTTCAAGAGCAATATCACGAAATATGTTTGAATTGTGTTAGAATTGATTTCCTCTAGATTTCTTGCCATGTCATTTTCTTTTTAGTTATGAATTTGTCCAAATTTAAAGGAATTGCGAACGGGACATACGGCATTTATTATTGAAATAATGCTTTTTTTGTCCGGTGTCACGTGATATTTCTGGTGCGCCGCTTACGATAAAATGGAAATATCGCTTATATCAAATCTAATTGGCAAATCGTCTATTGAATACACACCATACAAGTCTTATCAATCAAATGTCAATTTCGCCATGTTCCATATACCTTCCAATGTGTACAGAAACGACCCGAGTTTAACACGGGTGTTGGTTGTGTCATGCTCTGAATTGATTATTTGGTGACATATACGGGAGAATTTCTTTCTTTTTTAAGCGTTCTCATTTAAAATTCAACATGCCAACAAACACCCTTCAAAATCTTGCTTTGAATATACTGACATTTTCTCGGTAAATATAGACACGAGTCCCTCTTTCAACTTCTATTTTACATCACGGATGAATTATTCCTAAGGTGTAAGGCGGTTTCAACACGGGTAGGAAACTTCATATTCAGAGCCAATGGCTCCGACGACTAAATGTTGTGTTGGTCTTCCGTTTCTGAAGATGTCGGCTGAAACACAATCCCAAAACAGGTAGGCATGTCAGTATTTGTAATTATGTGTTTTTATATCTTTGAAATTAAAAAAAAAAGGAGAATGTCATTCGATGCTCTGGTCTATCAAAGTGTTTTCTGCACTACGGAAAGTCGGAACAGGTGTACGATGTTGTCTGAATCATTTGTGGCGTGGGTTGACCGTAACCAAAATAATACGTCTCGGAGATAAATTCAGTCTGTTATTGCCATGTAATTGGCAAGTAAGAGAGAGTCTTACTGTCTCAAAATCTTCAATTGATGTCTTGAAATGTTACATTCACTATTGGTCAAAAATTGAAAAGAAAAGCACAAAAACTGATTAAAATAAAGAAGGGCTCTGATTATGTGGACCGGCTCTGACTATGTTACTCGGCACCGATTCAAGAGGGCTCCTTTTCAAAATTTTAAATTACTGTAAATAATTAGTAAGGACGTAAATTTTGTTTTTCCGTTAATATCTTTCCGTCCAAAATTTCGTTCATTTGTTGGATAGAACATGACCGCATGTATGAAAACATAAAGGACTGGTATTGTCAGGTTAGAAAAATGCTGTTTAACATCAGTCTATCTAAATTTTGAAAGTAGTTCTGGATAGCTTTTGATTAGACAGAATGGTCCATATATGAAATTGTTCATGCTTTCGTTGCAAATGCAGCCCACACATAAACACAGATAATGAAAAAAAAATTTTTTTAGAAATACATGTATGAGAATGACAAACACAACACGTGTTTGAATGGTCTAGATGCATGAATTTGCATCATGCAGTTTATGAATCATTATTCAGTCATCAACATAATTCTTTACATACGATTGAAACTTTGGAAACAAAATCATTATTTTGCCAAGCAATTTTAAAAAGGTCACCTGTAAAAGTCATTTCGAAATCTGTCACCAACCCTACAGTCATCACCACAGCAATCATTTTGATGAATCAGAATTGTGCAAATAAATTTTGGATATATCACCCAAAAACAATTTCTTGCAGAAGAGTACATGCTCGAAAGTGACTAATATTATAAGTGCAACGAGAGAACCACATTCAGGTGCCAACAATAAGCTGTTGTTTTTCGACTAAAATTAAAAATTTCCAAAACGATTTTTGAAAAGGGTCACCATAGGAACATAAATATCTGTAAAATCATTTCAAAGTCTGACCAGCCATTCCAAAGAAGAAGATTTTTTAAAATTTCTTCATGTCCATATAGTTTTATAGCCCACAGCCTTCAGAGCCATGTTTCTTGATGGATCAAAATTTCTCGAACACTTTGCGAAAAGGGTCACCAAGGAACATTTCTGTGAAAGAACGTGTATTTCAAAATCTGACGAGCCGTTCCAGAGAAGAATTTTTCATAATTTCTTCATGGCCGTATAGTGCAAGTGCCCTCCCCCCCCCCCCCGACCAATCAGGGCCATGTTTCTAGACAGCTGAAATTTCGCGAACAGTTTTTGAAACAGGTCACACAAGGAACATCTCTCTGAAATTATTTCAAAATCTGACCAGCCGTTTCAGGGGAAAAGAATTTTCCGTATAGTGCAAGTAGCGCCTATTCACCAGACCTATGTTTATTGATGGATCAAAATTCGCGAACAATTTTTGAAAAGCGTCACCCATGGAACATCTCTGTGACATGATTCCAAAATCTGACCATCGGTTGCAGAGAAAAAGAATTTCTAAGAATTTCTTCATGGCCATATTGCAAGTATCCCCTATTCATCAGAGCAGTGTTTATTGACGGGTCAAAATAAAAAATATCAATACAAATAATTCCGTAGGGAATTCAACACTTAAATAAAATAAATATAGTCACTCAGTTTTTCAATATTTCGGCCAGCGGCCTTTCTCAAGAAAAAGAAACGTAAATTTATCTACTTTGTAGATGCACGTCGTATGCCATTGTTGTATACAGGATGTGACGTCACTGTGAAATACACAACGTTTGATCCCGCGCTAATTAAATTAACGTTAATTGATAGCGGGAATCTTTGACGTTACACCCCGCCGGCCGGTGAGTCCGTAATTTCTGTATCCAAGTTGATTCGTACATCAATCTTTCTGTCTTGCAGCCTGATTTTATTTGTTGTAATATAGAAAAAACAGCATCCTCTTCTGAATGGTCTTTCTTTGAAAAATGACCGTTAATCGGCTTGTCTCTCTGCAGCTTGATGTCACGTAAGTGCTCCGTCATCCTCTCATTTAACTGTCGTTCAGTCTCTCCAACATATACCACCGTGTCACACTTCTTACAGCTTATTGAGTAGACTACGCTGTGCTGTCTACAATTGTTGTAATTCGGGATTTTGAACCCTTCTCCTGTTGTACTAATAATTTTATCGCTGTCGGAAATGTGGGCACATTTGTCGCAATCTAATTTGCATGGTTTGCTTGATTTTTTAACCTGTTTATTCGTCTTTCCATGAACTAAAGAGTCGCCAAGATTTCTGTCCCTTCTGTATGTAACCATAGGAGGTTCTTGAAACACTTTCGTCATTCTCTCTGACTTATATAATACTCTCGTGTGTTTACGGATGATATGGTTCAAGTCTGGGAGGAGGTTTGAATAGGTTACGGTCATCGGCACTCTGTCCGATTCTTTTTTACCTTTTCGCTTCTTTAATAGTTCGCCCCTATCTAGTTTGTCTACTTTCGCCATTTGTGAATTTATTGTTTTGCCACTATAACCACGCTGTCTTAATTTCTTTATCAGGATTCTCCTTTGATATTCGTAGTCTTGTGGTTTTTCACATATTCTTTTTAGCCGTAAACCCAATCCAAATGCCAGACCTTTCTTTGTTGATGGAGGATGGCAAGATTTGCTATTTAAATAAAGTTGTTTATCAGTTGGTTTGACGTATAGGTCCGTATAGATCTTACCATCCTCTATCTTCACTAGAGTATCTAGGGACTCTATCTGTCTCGTGTCCATTCTCAACTCAACCTTGATGTCATTATGTATGCTGTTGGCATGTTTTGCAAACCCCTGAAGTTCTTCTACACTCCCACACCAAATACCAAAACCATCGTCAATGAATCTCTTGTAGAAGAGTGGCTGTTTTGAATATTTCAGAAGTTCCTCATCCCATTTTCGCATGTAGGAACATGCAAAGTTTTTTCCTAATTTGGAACCAATAGCCACCCCTTTTCTTTGAATAAAATAGTTGTCGCCAAATTCGAATATGTTGTTGTCAAGTACAGCCTCGATCAGTTTCATAGCATTTTCGGTGTCAATTAATTTTGTTGAGCGCGTTTCTAAAGCTTCTTTGCATGCAGCCAATCCCTCTTTCCTAGGAACTGATGGGTAAAGTTTGCAAACATCAAAGCAGAATAAAATACTATCTTTTGGTATTCTGTCATTAAAATCTGCAAGTTTATTGATAAAGTCATTTGTGTCTTGTATATAGCTTGGTGAAGATTCGACATACTGATTTAGTTCATGTTCTACTAGTTCTGCTATTCTCTCAGTAGGTGTGTTTATACCACTGACAATTGTCCTGTACGGTATGTCCTTTTTGTGTATTTTTGGGTTCCCTTTAAGTTTTCCAGCAGTTGCATATTTTGGCATTAGATATTGTTTCATTTCCTTTGTGATCACCCCTTCCTTATGCATCTTATCAACCAGTTTTTTTATTTCTTTATAACTGTCCTCAATCTGCTTCTGCTCCGTCCTCTCATATATCACTTCTATCCATTTCGGTTAATAGTTCACTTATGTATTCATTCTTATCTACTACGACTATACCCGATCCTTTATCGGCTGGGCGAATCACAATATCTGGGTTGTTTAGAAGCTCAAAAAAAGCCGCCTTTTCTTCCTTCGTTACGTTGAAATTTCCTTTCTTTTTCAAATTTTCTATTATATCTGTCTTTACAAGTTCTATATATAGGTCAAGGTGCGCATCTCTCCCAGGATTGGGTGTAAAATAACTTTTCTGCTTCGATTGGAATTTCGTTTGCACATTACATGCATCATTCAGATTTCCTTCTTTGTCATAAAAAAATTCCTTCAGTCTCATTCTACGTTCCCACTCAGCTAAATCCGATAGAAGTTTTATCTTATTTATCTTGCCACTTGTTGGAATGAATTTAAGTCCTTTTTCGAGAAGAGAAATTTGTGCGTCAGTTAATTTATGTTTTGAAAGATTAACAACTGAACATCTTGGTTCTTGATATGTATGTTCATTCGTGCAATCATATTTCCGGTTAGCATTGCAATGAATATTTCCACTTCTAAGATTATTATCTTTCTTATCTGTATTTGCTTTGTAGGTTTTAATTTTGCGAAATGAGCTATGGGTCACTTTGGTTGGCATATTTTCATGTGTATCGACACATTTTGGGTATGTGAGTTCTGTTTGTTCAGGTTCGAACCAGTCAGGTATGGAGCGCAAAAGCAAATCATCATTTCCAGGGTTATTCTTGGCTTTTTTCACCAATGAAAAATGGGAGTTTTTGCACAGCAAATATACGTTTGCATCAATAGTGTCTGTTTCTAAATCATGATTACCTTGAAACGTATTCCATGTACGAAATGACTCATCGATCGCAACTAGTATATTAACTTGATATGTATCAGCTGCTGCTTGAATCTCAGCCTCTGTTGCCCATGATGAGATTCGACCGTCACTAAACCTTTGAAGTCGTAAATGCATTTCTATATCTCCGTCAATAAGCGGTGCATATTTTTGTTTATCTAATGACATGTGTTGAACAACTTTGTCTCTTATCTCTCTATGTCGCATTTGCGTACCATGCAGATTTTGGCTCAGACATCTATAAAAACAGTTGCCATCTTTAACTATGCTTATTACTGAGAAACTGTGTGTGTGCTGTCTTTGTTGCTTCTTGAGTTTCATAAGCTTTTTATGTTTTGTCTAAAAAAGTTTTTTTTAAGATTTTGTTTTCCGTATAGTGCAAATAGCCCCCATTCAACAGAGCCAGGTCTCTTGACATAAAAATTTCACGAACAATTTTGGAAATGGTAACCCAAGGAACATTTCTGTGAAATTATTTTAAGTCTGATGCAGTGGTTTCAGAGAAGAAGAATTTTCAAGAACTTCTTCATTTCCATTCAGTGCAAGTAGCCCTCATTTACCAGAGCCATGTTTCTTTCGGGTTTAAAATTTTGCCTACAATTTTTGAAAAGAGTCACCGAAGGAACATCTCTGTGAAAGGATTTCAAAATCTGACGAGCTGTTTCAGAGGTGAAGATTTTTAAAGAATTTCCTGGCAACCAGGGTTTATGATGGAATCAAATTCAGCGAACACTTTTTAAAGAGGTCCTCCCAAGAAACATTCCAGCCAAGTTTGGTCTAAATCGGCCCAGTGGTTTAGGAAGAGAAGACATGTGTTTTAACTAAGTCAGGTTTGAAATGGGAGCCTGTTGAGTGTCGCGCAGTGATCCAGTTTGTGTATTTGAAAGGACGCACACCGGAGGAGACTTTGATGAACTTAAAAAACTTATGACCTTGTAAAACGTCGACATCGAGAATTCAAATATGACCGGAAGTCTGTACTATAATTTAAATGAACATTGGGTTACAAGAGGTAATTTTTATTCTTTTTCTATCAGATGTCAGTCACACACACGACTCAGTTCAAACGCCTGTAAATCAAAAACCACAATTAGTTTAGAGTTGTAATTTGCCACATAACCCATAGAGATATAAATCATTACACATGCAAAATTTCAGCTAGATCAGACAACTGAAAGTGGGTCAGTGGCTTTACTTATTGAACGCCCCTCGTAAGATGAACTTGTTGCTTCACATTTAACTCAACGCACCTTCTTATGATATTATATACCCGGAAATAAGAAAAATAAAAATAAACGAAATTCCTCTTCCCTCGAAGCCAACCGATATTTTCGTAGCCGACCTACACAATCGGAGCCTTCTTAATTTACGCCCGTTTTTGTGTAGTTTTCTGTCTATTCTTGCACTGAGTGAATGGAAACGCCAAAGACAATTATCTAAGCCTGTAGAACAGGAACATTTCTTTGCTTCGCTTATCTAATGGGCAGAAAGAGCCTGTATTTATCTTCGAGACGTATTATTTTGGCTACGGTCAACCCACGCCACAAATGATTCAGACAACATCGTACACCTGTTCTAACTGTCCGTAGTGCAGAAAACACGTTGAAAAGACCAGAGCATCGATTGACATTCTCCTTTTTTTGAATTTCAAAGACATAAGAACACATAATTACAAATATTGACATGCCTACCTGTTTTGGGATTGTTTTTTAGCCGATGTCTTCAGAAAAGGAAGACCAACACAACATTTAGTCGTCGGAGCCAAGCAGGGAATTTGAAAGTTTTAGACAAAGATTATAATAACGGTAAAAAAAAATTCCATCGTCAGACGGCAGAGTTATATCCCTTTGATAATTCTTGCTCACATTTCGTAGAAAGATAACACTGTGCACATCGAACTAGAAAGTGCAAATGATTGCGTTTGATTGATATTTATAATATATGCCATGAATTTTTGTTACCGCTTTCACTGCCAATGTCGCCTTGGAAAACTTTTGGGAATGGCGTAGATCAAGATCAGACTGCAAAATTAAGCTTTAACAGCAACGTACATATACTTCAGATATCAGGAAATGTCGAATACATTTATCTTGCATAGAAAGAAGAAATCAATGTCTGCAAAAGGTCCTTGATTCGCGCTTATCAGCCTCTAGGTTAATTTGAAAAGTTTCGGTTATCGAAATATGAAATATTTGAAACTTACTTCAAGCAGAACTCCATCCTTAAACAGCCAAGCATGCTGGTACTGTCTTTAACAGCGACCTCCAACACGAACGAGCCATGAATATAGAATCCAAGTGGAGGGAATTCAACAGGGGGTATTTTAATCTCATAAACCATCTGAAAGTATCAAGGCTTAACTCTAATCATTCTATACACACATTCGGATTTTAACAACGTCAGGAAAAAGGAATTCGAAAGCATAGTGGGAGATAATGCTGACCAAGAATAAGGCACCCTAATGGGATTCGTGTAACATTGCCCTTCGTCCCCGACAAAACTCACGGATTCGGCTTAGACTCGGGTAGTCAGTAATCGATCGGCCGCTGGACGCTGCTTTGCTGCATCGATTACGGAATACCCTGGTTTTAACCGAACCGGTGCGATTTTGGCGAGAAAAGGCGATGTTACACGAATCCCATACTGACATATCGTTAAATGAAAACGAAGGCAAGTATTGCATATTACTAGAACGTACAGAGTTAAAGTACTACATGTATATGAAACGATTCCTTATTAGATCTAGATCCTTTCTTGACCAAATGTCGACTTTGTTTACAAAGAAAAAGAAACTTGTGTTTTCCGGAAAGAAATAGAATATCTACCATAAAAGCGTTTCTTTACATTTAAAGACACAAGTTGATATTCACTACAATCGACCTCTTTTGTCTCCCTCAAATACGATTTCTTTGTATCCCCGTTCTTTTCATCAAATATTTTGGCCATGATCTATGAAATAGAGGATATTTGTTTTTTTCGGTGAAAGATCGAAATTTATTTCATCGAGTGGACACCATCGGTAATATTTTCACGAGTGGCGCATCCAGGAGTGAAAATATTACCGATGGTGTTCACGAGATGAAATAAATTTCGATCTTTCACCGAAAAAAACAAATATTCTATTTATTTCATGCTTTTAATCTTTTCTGGTAGGTGCTTCATCAAAATTCAGTACAGTTCTTTTCCCTTATTCCCCGTGGTGTACCCCTCCCGCATGGCAACGTTACGTCAAGCGCGTGAAATGTAAGGTATATGACGTCATATTTCCCATCTGGTTGTTAGGCACGCACAATTTACATAGGCAACAAGAACGTGAAAATCGGTATTTTCACTGGTGGTACCAGTGTAAGATCGAAAAATATTTTCACTGCTATTTCTCGATATTCTACCGGAAAGCATGAAATAAAGGGGGCTTAATGCATTCAAAAATAAGAATGTACCCACTCATGTCAAATACGATTTCTTTGTATCCCCGTTCTTTTTATCAAATATTTGAGCCATGATCGATGAAGAGGGGAGCTTAATGCATCCCCAAAAAAAAGTATCCACTCATGTAAGCCTGTGCAGTTCGATGTGGCTGGCACAAGTCGAAACGTTTTACTATGTTTAATATTTTTGCGTGTTCGAGTCCCACGGTGGCTCATCATTCAGTCGGTTTCAGACAAAATAGACTGTATGGATCTATGGATGTTTAACCCTTTCCCAAACGACAAATTTTAGACTCTTCCAAACTGAAAGAGTTTGCAGACAACAATTCTAAATTTGATGAAAATGGTAGAAAGTTCTCCAAGAGGGTAGAAAACACTGTGGGAAAAGGGGAAATTGCTCGTTACGAGCAATTTCTCCTTTTCCCACAGTGTTTTCAAAAGACTTGTACTGCAGACACGTAAAAACCAGGGCTTGTTTGGGAAAGGGTTGTTATGATGCATGCGGAAACGCATTATCCCTTTACCAGACGACAAAATTTAAGCTTTTCCCTAAATTAAAAGCATTTGCAGACGACAATTTCAGTGTGGTTCAAACAGTGTAATCATTTTTTGATGGGTTAGTAAACTTTTTGGAAAAAGGAGAAAATGATGGTCACCAGCATTTTCTCCTTTTTCCAAAATGTTTTCAAAAGGCTTCTATCCCAGAGTCGTTAACAGTAGTCATTGTATGGTAAAGATATACTCCTTATGATTCATAACCTATTAAAGGTGGGTATTTAAATTTTTTACATCTCACCAAATTAAAAGAAATATATATCACTGAAATTCATATGAAAAAATAATACAAATCATCAATAATTAAGATTCATAAAATTACAAATAAAATCTTTTTGATGGTATTCCCTTAAAAGGCTACGTAGCCCCTTAAGCTATTTAGATTTCGCGCCAAAAATCAATAAAGCATTGTGGGAATGCCAAGTGACTGGCACGTGACACATAACACTTGAATTCCCTATCATTACAAACATGTAATAATTATTTTCCATAATGTCTTCTTCGGACGCTATGTTTGAAGCTTCTTCTGTGTATTCCTGTAAGTAAATGAGCTAAATGATCATCTAAAAATAGAATGTGTCTCCCGTTGGTGTCAACCTGGGCCATGGTAAATCTTTACTTTTTCGTGTTGTCGGACAGATTTCGACTACTGGGGTTTTATGAATGAAAAATAAAAGGCTTTGGGAGTATAAGGATAAATTTTTTTGCACTTTTGTAAAATTTTCGTCCTAAAATCTGAAGGGCCACCTTTAAGTAGGCCCATCTAACGATTCACAAAGGTGACCGCCACTCTGCTACTGAAGCCGATCACATCCAACTAACTGAACCATTTCTTTCCATGACTAAACGATACTATCCATCTTAACCACATCCCTTGGTGTCCGTGGTCGTGATTTAGAGCGTCGGCCTCATAACCTAAAGGTCCTGAAATCGATACCCGGGATCAGTTGTCAACTTTGAGATTTTTCATTGGCCCACACATTCGGTGCGAGTACTGGTGTAATTCTCAGGAAGCAGAATCGACAGAAATTGGTATAAGTTGTAAGAACTTGTTTCTCAATCGATGTAAAATAAATATGTTTAACTCTTTACCAAACGACAAAATTATAGACTGGTCCAAATTGACAGCATTTGCAGACGACAAAATAAAAGTGACTGGAAATTTGAAATTTGTTTTGTGAAGGGTAGAAAACATTGTGGGAAAAGGAGAAAATGCTGGTTACCAGCATTTTCTCCTTTTCCCACTATGTTTTCTAAAGGCTTCTTTCTCAGGGGCGTCAAAAGTAGGGATTGTGTGGTAATAGGTTAACACATCTCTTCTTAGCCTATTTCTCCGACCATTCATTACCTTGGCTTTCTATGCCCTATATATGCTATCCAATCTCATTTCGACTTGTCCAGCCTGCCTACCCCACTCTGACTTTAAGGTAAGACCTGTGTGATAGAAAACAGCTATTTCCACTAAAGTATCATCATGCAAAATTAGCTATAATTAAAAATGAGTATTATTGAACTACTTTCACCGATTCATTTTTTCCTTCTTTGAATTATCATTTGTAAATCTAAAACCACTATATTCTCAATTCAAAAAGAGATAATAATTACATCCCTTTTCAGAAAACGAACAAAAGTATCAAAAAATAATTTCAAGATAGACATAAACGGAATTTCTGATCCGTTAGAAATGTGCAAAAATATTATTTCTGCATAAATCCTTATTTATCCTTATTTATCAACCAATTAGAATTTTCACCGGAAGTGCATTACACGGCTCTTACCTTTAAATAGGCGGCCTATTATCGATCGTCGTATCGGTCTGTCAGACGGTTAGGGCAGTACAACAGGTACCAGTTTATACACCTAAGACAAAATATGGTATACTCACGGCAGTTATAGGGCATTCACAGTAAGGTTTTTTAAAAATAAATTCACACTTCTTTGACCATTTACCCAGCAACGTGCAGAAGTTATCGATGTGACAGACAAAACCCAAATCTTGACATAGGTCCCTGTAGCGTACACCTGTCTTGACCTTCAGAGCAGCATCAAGCTGCAATAAATATGATTAACTGAATGTTTTACATCGCTCTCTAGATCATTTAGACTCTCTAACATTGTTGGAATGCTTAACTCAATTTGGTTTGTTGTATTGGGGTTTAACGTCACTTTAACAGCTAAGGTCATATTATGGCGGTCGGTGACGCACATTGTGTTTCCTGGCTTTCCGATACCAGTACTGAAACAACTTTCTTTCCACCGACTACTTTTCTCACATGCTTCAGCAGAGGTGAGAGGCGAGAATACGCCGGAAAGAAAGTTCGCCTCTACCGGGTATCGAAATCACAACCACCAGGTCATGAGTCCGACACGCCCTTCACTGAGCCACTCGGGCGGGGCAACTCAATTTGGCAACGTGAATGATGAAAGCTTGCAAGGGTGTCGAATATAGTCTAAGGCCTGTGAATAAGACGTCCGGGGGGCCCTACAAGACGAAACTATATATATGCTTAACTCATTACCAAACGACAAAATTTTAGACTGGTTCGAATTGAAAGCATTAGCAGACGACAAAATAAAGGTGACTAAATATTTGAAATTTGCTCTGGGAAGGGTCGAAAGCACTGTGGGAAAAGGAGAAAATGCTGGTTACCAGCATTTTCTCCTTTTCCTACAGTGTTTTCAAAAGGCTTCTTTCTCAGGGACGTCAAAAGTAGGGACTGTGTGGTAATGGGTTAACGCAATTGGTACCGCAATTGAAGTCTGTGGGGGCGCCAAAGGCAGTTGCAGGCTGGATGCATTAGACTCTTTGATAAGTACACAAATCCGAATATTTGCATTTATAAAAAGAACAAACAAAAATTATTATTATTATTATTATTATTATTATTAGTGGGTCTCACTACATGATAATGACAAGGGAATAACTTCTGAAAAGCACCTATTTGCATTAACCCTTTACCCCATAAGGCATTTCTGTGGCATCTCTAATTGATCCTAAATAACAGCAAGGATGAAGCCGTATCTTATGTGTAAATGACACTTTTTAATAGCATAGAAAACATTGTGACAAAAGGTGAAATTGCTCGTCACGAGCAATTTCACCTTTCGTCACAATGTTTTCCAAAGGCTCCTACAAGCAGTGTGTTGAACGGGGTGACGCCGAACATAGTAATCGAAATAACTAGTAAACTATACTACTGACGGCTTTGTAAGCATCATTGGAAAAGGAGAAATATTGTATTTCTGCTTTTCCCACAATGTTTGTTATTCTTCAAGCATTATCTCTGGACATTTTTAAGGTAGCAAAGCAAAGTTGATTTGTCGTCTACAAATGCTTTTGTTTTTGACAATTTCAAAACTTTTTCGTTTTCAAAACGGCTAACTATATCAATGCTGTCAACGTCGCCCAGTATAGCTTTAGGAGATGGCGCAGATCAAGATCAGACTGCACAAACCGTGCAGTCTCAGATTTGATCACACCGTCCGGAACCTGAATTTAACCCTTGGCCGAAAATGGCTTCAATAGCAACAGAAGTATACTGGTAGATCTCAAGAAAAGTTTAATCTATATGTTGGCGCTGAAATTGTTATGGCGATATGGCTTGCAACACGTGAAAAGGGGCATTCGGACATTTGCGTGAAGTGTCGTCTCGGATTAGCCTGCGCAGTCCACGCAGGCTAATCCGAGACGGCACTTTACGATTACTTTAGAATTTGTGCTACAGTAGACTTGTGCAAAACAGAAAATTACATTAAAACAGAAAGTGTCGTTTCGGATTAGCCTGCAATGGCTGCATGCGCAGGCTGATCCGAAACGATACTTTACGCAAATATCCGAATGTCCTTTCTGGCGTGTTGCAAGCCTTATATAGGTGTACCGTTAGGTCTTATCCTTCAACCACGATATCTTTGGAAAAGAGTGATGTGGAATGAGAGGTGTACAGGTTGTTTTGGAATCAGTGGGTCGGTTTCAAGGGTAAGATATATAATTCTTTAACAGACGACAAACATGTAGCCTTAGCCGAATTGGAAGTATTTTGCAGGCGACAAATAAAAGAATTGCTAAAGACACAACAGGTGTCTTTCAGATTAAGAAAACATCGTCGAAAGAAGAGAAGCTTACAAGTATTTTCCATTTTTCTAGCAATATTTTTAAAAAGGGTTCTCTGACGGGGTCGATAAAACTCAGAACTCTGTGGGTAAAGGGTTAAAAAGATAACTTGATGGACATACCAATGGGTTTTGTGTGAGAACTCCAATATTTTTTGGTAACATTGATGAGAAAATAGAAATTCACCAGATGCCCAGGAATAAGTGGGCGCGGTTCAACGTTTAGATATTAAAATCTACCAGACGACAGGCTTTTTTAGCTGTGCCAAACTTGAAAGCATTTGCAGACGACAAATCAGCTCATGATATTTGTGTTTTATGGGATAGCAATCATCGTGAGAAAACGAGAAAGTGCTGGTTACCAGCATTTTCTCTTTTCCTACAAATTTATCAGCATTATCTCCCGCTAGATGGCATTCTACAAATGCTCATCTTATTGGTACAGAACTGGACTACTTTTCTACTCGACAACCGTTACTTTGAATTTCAAACTAAGATAAACGATTACTCAATACAACGCAACCTGGTGCGATTCATTCAGCTATGATCAGCAGTTTAGAGAAATCTGAAGCTAAAACAGGCCTGATTTTTCCACAAACATATTGTTTAAAAGCCATTTTCTCCATTGCTAGTTTATAGCGCGTATTGGTACAATCCCCCCAATACTTGGGTGAGTGATGCGTCAAATAAGACAGGTCGAATTTCGAAGAATATGACTTGCGCAGACAACGAGGTTTCTCTGCCAGGGTCCTGTAAGCTTAGGATTGTGTGCTAAAGATTTCAATTGATCCATCAACATACCGACAAGTTTTGTCCTTTCACGCCAATATCTTTGGTTACATTGATGACGGATGAGAGTTGTACAAGTTTCCCTGGGGTCAGTGGGTGGGGCTGGACGTTGAGATGTTCAACAATAATTGGGCTCTCAGCTGGACCACAGTTACTCCATTCTATGTCCTTAGGATTGCTAATGTAGCTTCTGGTTGTATCTATCTGAAATTTACGATGATTTTCCTAATTAACTCCTCGGTTGCTAAGCGCGACTCACTGACGTTTTGCGGACAGTGTAGATCAAGATCAGACTGCACAGAACGTGCAGTCTGATCTTGGATCTACACAGTCCGATAAGAAGATAGTATTCCGCAAAACATAACTTTGACGTAGCCGTATTTGGGTTCTTTCTATCGAGGGTCCTGTGTGGCTCAGTGGTAAAGTGTAGGACTCGTAACCTGGACGTCCCAGGTTCGAGCCTCGCTGGCTCCACTGGGTTTTTTCACAGGAGTATCCTTGGGCAAGACACTTCAGAGCCTAGCCTAGTACTGGTGAAACCCAGGAAGCGTGAATATGTGAACTGTCGCCGTGATATGACTGAAATACTGTTGAAAGCGGCGTAAAACACCATTCAAACAAACAAAAAAGTCTTTCTATCGAATTGAAAATTTCATCTTAGTTATTTAGCAGGATAAGGGCTAACTCGTGACATAATGCAATCGACAACAGTTTCCCTTGTCTTGGAAACCATAAATAAGCCATAAACAAACAGACAAACATGGAAGAAAGCTTTTTATCGTCCTTCACAATGTCTTTCTGCGCGATGAGGTCATGTAACTTTACAGGCGTTGTCTGTGCATGTCTTATTAAAGGTGGCCCGTCAGATTTTGGGACGAAAATTTTACAAAAGTGCAAAAAAGTCATCCTTATACTCCCAAAGCCTTTTAATTTTCATTCATAAAACCCCAGTAGTCGAAAACCGTCCGACAACACGAGAAATTAGAGATTTATTACGGCCCAGGTTGACACCAACGGGAGAAACATTCCATTTTTAGATTATCAGTTCGCTCATTTACTTACAGGAATACACAGAAGAAGCTTCAAACATAGGGTCAGAAGAAGACATTATGGAAAATAATTATTACATGTTTGTTATGATAGGGAATTTAAGCGTTATGAGTCACGTGCCAGTCACTTGACATTCCCACAATGCTTGATTGATTTTGGCGCGAAATCTAAAAATAGCTTAAGAGGCTACGTAGCCTTTTAAGGGAATGCCCAAAAAAAATTTTTTTTCATAATTTTATGAATCTTGATTATTGGTGATTTGTATTTTTTTTTTCTATATGAATCTCAGTGATATATATATTTTTTAATTTGGTGAGATGTAAAAATTCTAAATACCCACCTTTAAACTCTTTTACCAAACGACCAAATTTTAGCCTTGTCCAAACTGAATGCAGTTGCAGAGGACAGTTTCAATGTGGCTCAAATGGTGCGATTATTTTTAAATAGGATAGAAAACATCGTGAAAAAGGAGGAAATGCAGGTTACCAGCATTTTCTTCTTTTTTCGAAATGTTTTTTAAAGGCTTTTCTTTAATAGGATAGAACACATTCATGTTTTTCGCCCCTAATTTCTTTTAAAAAAATAGCTTTTACAAGTATTATTGTTTTACCGCACATCTTTAAATACAATTCTTGTTTGTGCAGGTTTTTCCTACAACACTATTAGCAAAAAGTTTACACCGAAACTTTTAGCAAAGCTTTTGGGCTGGTTTTTAACCCATTCCCACTCAATCCTTACTTTTGACGCCCCTGAGCAAGAAGCCTTGAGAAAGAAGCCTTAAGAAAGAAGCCTTAAGAAAACAGTGTGGGAAAAGGAGAAAATGCTGGTAACAAGCATTTTCTCCTTTTCCCGCAATGTTTTCTACCCTTCACAAAACAAATTTCAAATTTTCAGTCACTTTTATTTTGTCGTCTGCAAATGCTTTTGATTTGGACAAGCCTAAAATATTGTGGTTTGGTAATGAGTTAAAATGATTTGTGCATAGAGTATATGCATAGCTGAATGAATGATACCAGGTAGCGTTTCATAGAGTAAACGTTCATTTTAAAATGCAAAGTAACGGTTGCCGTTTTGAACAATAGTCCTGTTCTTTAGCCAGAGGGCCCGATAAGATGATTTGAAAAAACGCCACCTAGCGGGAGATAATAGCCATAACCCTATGATTTATCTTCCTTGTCCGCAATAACAATAATCTCTCTCGAAGAGTTTTTTTTTTTATTTTATTTGCATAAGAAAGTCCTTGGGTTTTTCCCAGTTACCAAAAGGGGTGTTTTTATTTTCTGCTTTCACTTTCGATAAACCTCTTTGAATAGTGCTTGCAATGAAACTAAAACAATCCCTTCGTCTATGTAAAATTGACTTTTTTGCAGTCTTATAATCATTTAGTAGACATCAAAATTTAAGACATGTCCGCATCTAAAGCATCTGTAAACGACACGTGTAATAATAATGAGTCAGTAATTGTGAAAAGGGAAAAATGTCTTAAAAAAGGATCGAACCGGGTCAGCCTGTGCAGTCCGGGCAGGGTGTCCCGGGTCGAAACCTTTTTCTATTTGTCAATTTTCTGCATGTTAAATGACCACTGTACCTCATGATCCAATCGGTTGTTAATGCCTGGCGTCCACTAGGACGCGGAGGGGACAAGGAAGCTTCGCGGTAAAAATAAATTCATTTCGGCATACCTTCCTGTGAAAAAATATATATTCAGTACAGAAATGTATTTGTCTCTGGACTGTCCGCGTACTTCTTGCTAGCATACCTAGGAGTGTCCGCGTAAACAATCCGGAATAGTACCTAATGTTCAGGCGTGAAAGCGGATCGTTTAAGGACAACGCGGACACGTTTAGGATTACACCAGGAAAGGTTTGGGACAACTAGTTTCAGTGCAGGTAACTAGGCGGACACGATGCGGAAATGCAGCGGTTGCATTCATAATTGATATAAGAGCGCTTGGATCTCTCGTTCCATAGACTGACATCAACAAATTAGCCGTGTATCAGAGAAAATAACGTCGCTCTAGACAAGCAAGAATTGAAAGTACCACAAACTCCAGTCGCCTGTTTTTTTTTTGACCATCGACATTACTAGTTACTTTTAGGTGTGCCGCTTACAAGGTATACGAATGGTTGTTCGTTGATGATCATTATTATTAAATCATATTCATGAAAACGAGTCCCTTGATGACGATATCGAAGATGGTATTTATAATAGTTATGGATCTTCTGCACGATAATTATGATAGATATCCATAGGCGGATCCAGAGGGGGGGACCGGGAGTCCGGACCCGCCCCCGGAATTTTGGCAAAAATGTGGTTATCGGATTCGTGAATGGGACCTGTTTGATATTGCACAGCATTTATGTAAAATACAATCATGATGAAATGTGTGGATAGTGTGGTCTGGAATTATAATTGACATTTAGTTTAATCCTTAACCCTTTACTCCATAGATACTCATTTTTACGCATTGCTTGTAGGAGGCTTTTGAAAACATTGTGGCAAAAGGTGAAATTGCTCGTGACGAGCAATTTCACCTTTTGCCACAATGTTTTCTGTGCTATCAAAAGGTATCATATACACATAAGAAACGGCTTCATGCTTGCTGTTATTTAGGGTCAATTAGAGATACCATAGAAATCGCCTTATGGGGTAAAGAGTTAATAGTCCCTAGGGTAACAATTATGAAAAAATAGAGTGCGAGGTTGTGTACATGTAAATATAATAGCGGATATGTAGCAATACTATGCACTTGTAAAATGGTCACACGGCTTTTACAAAATAAATATATCTGTATCAGTAATAATTCAAAAACACTAATCTAAGATACGGCCAGGTTTTCTCATGTCTTAATTAAAATCGTACCGAAAATACAGCGTTACAAAATTACGTTATTGAAACATCAATTGAGATTTCTGCCATTTGAATGCAAAACTCAGTTAAAACGAATGCGTTCGAAAATACAGCATGAGTCGATATCTCTTTGACGGATAATTTATGTATTTGAAACATGCAAAAAGCTTTGATACAAAGACAATCTGCCAAATGTTTGCGATGAAACATAAAATGCGAATGTTCAAATCATGTACATGTATCAAAGGCTTGTATGATTTAGATACGAGTCGCTGACAATACACTGTCAGGTTACTTGTAGGTCAGTTGATCTTTGGACATTTCTTTTCAACAAATGTAAGAAAGAAATAAAGGTTTAACATAAATAGTTAAAAAAAAACATAAATAAATCAAGAATAAAAATAATTAAAAAAAGAAAAAACAAATTTAAAAAAGGTTCTAAAAGTGGAGAACTCCTTATGGTTAGAACTGGAAACGTTGACTTTTCTTATAAACGGCTAACATCCACTGAAATCCGGAAATCAAAGACGAGTGCGTTTTCTGTAGAACCCCCCCCCCCCCCACCCCGAGGAAAATATCTGGATCTGTGCATGATGTTGACTTCAAGTATGATTATAAAAAACAAAGCAATTACATAATCTCGAATTGTTCTGTAACAGCATTTCGAAGTAGCAAGAGATAGGATACAAGCAAAATAAGATGCAGAGTTCAAAGCAATTACCTCGAATTGTTCAACGACAGCACCTTGAATTAGCAAGAAACAGGATAAAAACACAATAATCTCTTTCAGCCCCATGTTTATCCAGTTACTGAATTATGCAAGACGAATGCAATCAGTAAATTGAGATATGAATGACAAAACCAGGAAGTTTAAATCCCAAGTCCTCATTGGGAACTGTGTTTTTTTTTTGATAGCTTTTGATTATCGCAGATATTGACAGGAGTTTTATGTCGCTTTCCACTAAACCCTAAACCCTTTACCAAACAATCCCTGGTTTTTACGACCCAGACGAAGACGCCGTCTGAAAACATTGTGGGAAAAAGAGAAAATGCTGATAATCAGCATTTTCTCCTTTACGCACAATGTTTTCTACTTTTGTAAAGTCAAGTTTCAATTTTTAAGTCATTTTTATTTTGTCGACTGCAAATGCGTTCAAATTGGATAAGTCTAAAATTTTGTCGTATAATAAAGAGTAAATCTGCTAAATAAGTGAGACAATCTTTGGAGCCAACAGTAAGAACCCTTTTTTGTGGGGTGGTGGTGGTGGTGGGGGGGGGGGGGGGGGGAAGGGGGAGACAGTATTTTTCAGATCAGACTGCACAAAATCTTCATTTTCACCGTCCACAGGCTAAATCTTGCACATGTCATGGCTATAGCTCAGTTATTCATATGTCCTGAGTTTAACATGTACAGGGTTAGGGCTTTGAGGTGTCCTGCTAAGGGACACTCCCACTAAAGTCCCAGTTCCTCCAATTAGGCTCGAATCTGGAGGTTCCAGGTAACGAGTCTAACATTACACGACTGAGACATGCAGGACTCCATATTATGTTATCTTTGATTTATTGAAAGGTGGTTTGCCCTGCTTTCGGCGTAATTTCGTTTATATCACGGTAATATCGCACTTATTCATTAATGTCCCTCGTTTCACAACTACGGGGCAAGGGTTCTAAGGTGTCTTGCCTGTGAAAAACCCCAGAGGAAAACCCTGCCCTCAACCACTTCTAGAAAACTGCATCAGAGCACAAAAGTTGGAAATTCTCGCTTTGAACTGGTCAGTGAATGATGAGTTCAGAGATTACCTACAAAGGTCCACTTTCAAAGTTGTCACAGAAAACAATCCTCACCTCAGCAACAGTTGATACCACTGGACACCGTTGGTAAGCAGAATAGAGCAAATTTAACAATCGAATACAATTTAGCGGTAAGCCAAACTCTGACGCTAGCGGATTGGCACGTCGTTACCTTTTCAAGTAGAAAGTTAAAAAGTGGAAATCGAGCCTGGTTCCTTCATGTTTCGAATCCTACACATTCACTACCGAGACAAGAGTGGTACACATGGAAGGAGTAAATGCTGTGGCTGCTCTCACGAAAGAAAAACATACTCGAGTCTCTTATTCTCCTCAGGACTCATTTTCCATCTTAGATTATTTGAGACGCATTTCACTAACGTTAATATACTTCTGTCTAACATGAGACATTAATTCGGCACCATAAACACAGCGCAACAAAAGAGTGGTATTATATAGATTGGATATACAGTGACCTGTTTTCAGAACATTCTAGAAACACGAAGAACATTTATCGGTTTTTCCACTGTGGTTATTTTCAGAAACAGGTTGTTAGTAAACAAGCTGTTTACTAATCCATGATGTCATCTTTTTAGAAAAGACTAATCTAGAATTTTCCAAGCTTATATAAATAGGAGTGACTTACTTGGTAACTTTGCCCTTGAACTTAGACTTGTGGCTACAGTACTAGTGAAAAAAGTTGGGTCTAAACTGGAATAAAGATCTTTAAGTTAGACATTTTCATTTTTTGTACAGGTTGTTTATATCTATTTTCATGTTAAAACTATTGTTAATTTAGGAACCATGAATATCATACTTTTTGTAGTCTAAAGATAATTCTTAACTTTGAGGAACTTGTTCTATTTCTTGTTCTAAGATTAAAATTGTCAAAATTTCATTAAAACTTTATTCTTATTGTACTCTTTTGGCTT
The DNA here is from genome assembly GCA_943736015.1 of Tridacna crocea. Lineage (NCBI taxonomy): Eukaryota > Metazoa > Mollusca > Bivalvia > Cardiida > Cardiidae > Tridacna > Tridacna crocea. Next base: position 53,124,713 of record OX031063.1, read on the forward strand.
TGCTCATTTATAAATATTGTTAATTGTTAAAGGCTTTTTGCTGGTTTTCTTTCTTGTTACACTTGGCTTATAACAGAAATTGGGGGCTCATCCGGGATTGATCGTCTGGTCATTTTGTATAAACTTTGAAATTATTTTGAACTTGTGACAATATTATTAAAGTTTATTAGATAATAATTTTTTTTTAAAAAAAAGATAGATCTGAATTTTATTCTACTGAATCGGCAAAAAGCAACAGTGTCTTTTGATCCTGAAAAATTTATTGCTGAGTCGTCACAGGAGTTGTTAAATTTGGCAACAAAGTCTGATTTGCTAGATCTTGCTTCTCAATATAAACTGACCGTAATTAAAGGTACCATGTTAAAGCATGAAATAAAGAATTCAGTTATTCAGTTTATCAGATGATGAAGAAATTCTTGACTCGTCTTTCTGTCTTTTATTCTTGTGTCTCAATCAGACATTAAAACTAATACTGAGTTAGAAAAATTAATTCTATAAATGGAAAAAGATGTGATATTGAAAAAAAAAAAAAAAATAGAGCAAGAGCAAAGGATGAAAGAAAAAAATTTGAATTAAAATTAGAGTTAGAAAAGATGCAAGCTGATTTAGATGACAGAGAGAAGGAAAAGCAGTTTCAGGTAAGAATGAAAGAATTAGAATTAGAAAATAAAGAAAAACCATCCTTGCATATGATTAATGATTTTGACATAACAAAACAATCTCAGACTTGTTCCGCTATTTCAGGAACAGGAAGTTGATAAATACATTTCACATTTTGAAAGATTTGCTGAAAATTTGAAATAGCTAAAAGAACACAAGACCTTACTCTTGTAAAGCGTTGTAACTGGAAAGGCTCACGATATTTTTTCTTGACTAAGTAATGAAGAGCTCTCTAATTATGATAATGTTAAAGAATTAATTCCAAAAGCTAAAGAATTAGTATCTGAAGCATATAAACAAAAAATAGGAATTGCAGAAAAGAAAACGGTCAAAGCCATGTGAATTTGCTAGAACTAAAGAACAATTAGGTGGTGCCATTCAAAGAAAATAGGTTCAGATCATTGAAAATTTAAACAACTCCTGTTAGTTGAAGAATTTGAACGGTGCATTAATTTAGATGTAAAAACCTTCTTGGACGAGAAAGAAGTTGAAACTTTAGAAGAAGCAGGTAGCTTAGAAGACAACTTTACCTTGACGCATCAGGTCTCTTTCATGAATAAATCAAACCTTTTTAATTAATCTACAGGTCCCAAACCGAATCTTAATCAATTTAATGACAATTCCAATCAGAATAGTTCCAAACTCAAATCTCCTTTTGAAGCCAAAGGTCAAAATCTCTTATCTCGACCCACTTGTAATTATTGCAAAAATTCAGGTCATTTTATTTCTGAATGTCCTGTTTTAAAAAGAAAACTGGAAAAACAAGAAAGTTTTAGGCCTACAGACTTTACTTCATTGAAGTCTACACCTCAGTCATGTTTTAAAGACCAAACCGTTATCCAGGCCAGAGTACCTGAGACTAATTCTGTTACGGAGATTTATGAACCATTCTTATCAGATGGTTTTGTGTCACCTTAAAGCGGTTTTGCCCACCCGACCTCTATTAATATCTTAAATTAAGAGTTGGAGCTTCTCAGTCTTTTATTTTAGCAGATGTCCTGCCTTTTTCTGAGAAGACTTTTTCTGGGACAAGTGTCCTTATTCAGGGTGTAGAGTGTGGATTTCTTAATGTTCTGCTTCATAACATTTATTTGTCTACAGACTTAATTAACAGTCTCGTAACTGTTGATAGTAAAAAAAATACCTCTTAACCCATTACCACACAATCCCTACTTTTGACGCCCCTGAGAAAGAAGCCTTTAAAAAACGCTGTGGGAAAAGGAGAAAATGCTGGTAACCAGCATTTTCTCCTTTTCCCACAGTGTTTTCTACCCTTCCCAGAACAAATTTCAATTTTTTAGTCACCTTTATTTTGTCGTCTGCAAATGCTTTCAATTTGGACCAGTCTAAAATTTTCTCGTGTGGTAGAGAGTTAAAGGTATTCATTTGTTATAAGGCAATGATTTAGCAGGAGATAAGGTAATTGTTAACCCGATTGTAACTGACACACCTTGTATGCTTCAATCACCCGATCCGATTGAGGAAGAAATTCCTGACCTTTATCCTTCATGTGCAGTTACCGGAGCTATGGCAACAAAAGCCATTTCGACTGAAAATCAGTCCGATGTTGACTAATCATATTCATTGTTCGGTCATCCGAAAATGAAATTAACAAGTCTATCTCACAAAACCCGTCTGAAAGTCAGACAAATTCTAAACATGATTCATCAGAATTATATTACGCATATTCGCTGTTAGTTAATGAAGTCCATAGTACAAGGTCAAGGTCAAACTTAAGTGAAGAATAACGCAATAGTAGTAATAGGACCTTTATTCCAAAAAGCTGTTAGTGAAACTTATCTTTCATAGGAACCTGTCTATTTTTACATAACAACTCCTGACAGGCGAAATCAAAAGCAATTATGTCAAAAAATATGTTGATTGTGATAATTCAAATGTTTCTGCGATGAATGTAGTTTCCACAGTCCCTCTAAATCAAAATCATATTAACCGAAAACATAAATTGTGATAAAATGAACCGTATTTGTTCAAAACTTCAGGAATTCTGAAATTTTCTCAGAAAATTAGGTCAAAACCTTTCATATTTAGATAATTATCAAAAAGGTAAAAAAAAAAAACTTCATTTCTGAATATTAGTACCTGCTTCCTGATATTCCAACACGGACAGTTACAATGTACCATGATGTGGACATTGAAAATTCAAACCAGTGAAACAGCATCCATATCGAATGAATCCCAAAACATTGGAGCATCTCAGAGGGGAAATAAATTATCTATTGGACAATTACTATTGAACATAGTCAAAATGAATGGGGTTCTCCCTATATTCTAGTACCAAAGGCAGGAACCTTTCGTATGTGCACTGACTCTAGAAAAGTTAATGCTGTGATCAAGACTGACTCGTTTCCAGTGCCAAGAGTAGATGATCGTCCCAAGATTGACAACATTGGTCATGCTAAATATGTTACAAAATTTGATCTTCTAAAAGGATTTTGGCAAATTCCACTCACTGAAAGATCTTAAGAGATCTCTGCATTTGTAATTCCTGATAGACTTTATCAGTGCAAAATTATGCCTTTTGGGATAAAAAAAATCGCCAGCAACATTTCAACGTCCAAATCAACATAATGATATCTGGATTTGGATTCTTCGGCATTTCGAAATATATTTTTCGTCGTCTCCTGCTGCATCATTGTATATTTTGATCATAATCCTCTGATTTTTAACCATAAAATGAGAAAAAAAGCAAGAATCGTCGTTTATTCCAGCGGAGTCTGTTTTTACAAGAATATTACATGGATATCAGACACATAAAAGGTACGGATAATATTATCCCAGATGCGTTGTCTAGAGTCTAATTTGTAAATATAGTTAACATTTGTCTTTATGTATAATGTATTTTCATATACAATTATGTGTAATGATATATGTTTTATATTCTAACACACAAAAAAGGTTTAATTCTTAAAAAATAATTTTCCTGTAGGAGTGGAAACTGTTAGGTAGATAGGATATACAAAAACAGAATATTCTAGAATCATGAGGAAGATTTATTGGTTTTTCCATTGTGGTTATTTTTAGAAACAGGTTGTTAGTAAACAAGCTGTTTAACAATCCATGTTATAATCTTTCTAGAATTTTCAAAGCTGATATAAATAGGAATGACTTACTTGGTTATTTTGAACTTGAACTTCTAAATAATATTCTTTCTATTATACTCTATCGTTCAGAATACCATGTTTTTAGTTATGAGGTGCAATGAAAAAAACCACCAGGGTATTCCGATTGTGGATTATTTATTGTGCCTCACGCACAATTGTGGTTTGCTGAACTATAAACCACGATAGGAAGGTTATTTTGTAGGTAACTTTCTTAAATTTGAATTGATAAGACGTTCCAGAGTAAAATAAAGGACGTAAGTCTTTTTAACTGAGATCTAAATTCCATATACCACTCTCTTGCACTCCGGATCATTCACATCTGTAGTGCGTTGTCTGCGCATGTCATATTCTTCGAAGATTCGACTGTCTTATATGACGTATCACTACTAGCCCCAAAAGCGGGCTGACTGTAATATTACGCTCTATAAAGTAGCAATGTTGAAAAAAACTTTTACGTATCAATACGTTTCAGGAGAAATGAGACCTTCTTTAGCAACAGATTTCTCTAAACTGGTGATCATAGTTGAGTGAATTGCATGAGGTAGCGTTTTATTGGGTAAACCTTTATTTCAGTTTGAAATTCAAAAGTAACGGTTGTCGCGTAGGAAAGTGGTTCGGCTCTGTACCCAGGATGCCCATATCAGATAGATGAATATTTATAGAATGCCATCTAGCGGGAGATAATGATCTGTAGTGGGCTCAGAAGCTTAGTAGTCTGTCATTACGTCATATTTTCGTCACATGACCATAACTAAAAATGGCGACACAAACGCCGGTGAAGAAAGACCAATATCGATTGTTTCGTGTGCTGTTCCAGGGATCCTATATAGACATCTATATATATCTAGTATCCCTGGCTGTTCTAACAGCATGGGACCAAGCAGACTTAGTGGTAGGAAATGTGAAAAAGAGGGATATTCTAAAGAGCCTAAACATCTTTTAAAGGACGATAACTTAATTTTTAATGTTACCAACTTAGATCCACCGGTGTGTCAAATCGGTTGTCATCATTCAGGGGTGAAGCCATTTTTGTTAAAATTGGCGTAAGATTCTTATAATTAAAGAAGCTCGAAAAAAATAGTTCCATTCTATACAGGTAAATTCATCAGTTTGAATGCACCTATAATGCATCAAGAATCATATTTCCTTTGTCTATTTTATAAATTTACACATGAAACATGTTTTCTTCGGTTTGACAAGATTCTTGTCATTTAGCCGGTTCCGGGACGTTTCGCCCCAAAACCATTTCCTCCCCTAGTCGTTTCGCCCCCAAGACGTTTCCCCCCAGGTCGTTTCCCCCCTGGTCGTTTCGCCCCCCCTGGTCGTTTCGCCCCCCTGGTTGTTTCCCCCCTAGTCGTTTCGCCCCCTGTTCAAGAAAAGCTGAATTGCACCTTAAAACTTTAATGAATTTTAATAGCAGGACAATGTTAAGAAACACAATATGATTTTTTTTGTTTGGCATTTGCATAATTTGGACAACGAGACCCTTATCAAAAATTTAATTCTTATTCGTGTGGTAAAAGGGTGAAAATTGTTACATTAAAAAGAAAGCAAAAGGCTTCTATTAATGAAAGAATCATCTTCCTAGCTTTACAACGGCCAATTTTTCGGTTACTGACAGAAAAAAAAGGAAGTATCAAGAGTTGCTCAAATTGTGATGTTAGTCTTTGAATAGTCTAATTAAATGAAAAGAGGAGTAAATACTGGTAACCAGCATTTACCTTTTTTCCACATTGTTTTAAATTGCTTTCTTTCAAGTACCAGGCTATCAACGGTTATTGAATTTTACCAAAACACCTCCCCTTTTTGTGTTATTTGTACATGGAAATAATAGAGAGTAAAACAAAGCCATCGTAGACGGATTGTGCTCCCCGAACAGGAAAGTGAAGGCTTTCGGTAAATAGTTGGTCACAGGAGAGGAGGGTGGGGGTGAAACAGGCTACCTGTGTTTGGTTCCGTCTGCCAAACAGCATTTGCCAATGTTCAATTTACTAAGGGCAATAAAGGACACAACTTATCAGACATTAAGCACCCTTTTCCCGTAACATGGTTTGACATAGATTAAGAAAAAGGGGGGGGGGCACATGTTGAAACTTTTCATAAACAATATGGATGCGAAGATTCATGGAATTTCGACGAAAACTGACGGAAATGTTAGCAGAAATTGGATATTTTTTTCTTTTTTTACAAGAAAGCCCATTTTTCCATGACACAGCGTCAAATTGGAAAACCGAGAAAAATACATCGGTGCAAGATCCTTCATATATGAAGTTTCATCTAATCTAGTCCAGGGGTTGTGGAGAAATGGCTTTGGACGAACGGAGAGACGGACAGAAGGACGCAATCTGGATTGAAGTTCACAACTTTTCTGTATAATATCAACCCTTTTTACGATGAACCTCAGAAATATAAATGATAAATCAAGACAGTGAAATCTCTTTACACATTTGTATTTCTACATAAAGATATATAAACGCATCTATACCTTTTGATAAAAATTGGTGCAGACAATATTGAAAGTAATGTACAATGTGACAAAGGATTACGTAATCAATTAAGCGATTTCACAGTAGCAAAGTCAAACTGACAAAGATTGCGTAATACGTAATTAACGAGTTGATAATCAGTGGCCTAATAGGATTATGACGGCACGTGGTAGCCTTTTGACCAACAACACACTGGACTCTTTCAAGCAGAAAAACAATTTTGGGTGTCATTAATCTTTTAAAAGATAACCTAGAAGGTGAAAGAGAGGTAAAGACCGAGATCAGGTCGGCGTCATATGGTGCATCATCTTTGTCTGCTATACGATCAGCATCGTGACAAAAGGAGATACAGTTCTAAATGATTCTTTTCCTTTCTTTTTTTTTGTTCTGAATTTTAACCTTAATCTAGGATTGGCTTTTTTATATATACATGTATAAACTATTGACCGACATTTACGTTTCCTTTGGAAATGATGATTCTATTACATAACTATACAACGGCAGTTATATCAGTATATATATTCAGATAGTTTTTTCTTGTCATGATTTTTCATTTTACTTTTTGGGTAAAAAAAAATCTAGCAGATATAATTAAAGAAGTTTAATTTTGCATAAAACATGCGTTTTCACACCTCAGCATTAGTCACATTCATTGCGCAAAAAACATTGCGTGATTAATAACTCAACCAAATAAACAAGGTGATTAACGGTATCGATGAAAAACCTTAATACTTCAGTTGATTGTATCAAAAGACTATCAAGGACACTTACATCGGTAAACATGTATGTATATATATTTACTTTCTTCTTCTTTTCATTAAATTATGATTCTGTAGAAGCTAGTTAGCTTATGTACAATGTACATGTGGCCTCGATTACTTTATGATTTTAATTAGATCTAATATAATAATTCTTAATATACACTATCATTCAAGAATCTTTGAACCATTATTCTCACTATCGAGTTGAAAATTTCAACTCATTGTCTCTCTGCTTCTCTCTTTAAATTATTTTGGGGGCGAAACGACTAGGGGAGGAAATGGTTTGGGGGCGAAACGACTAGGGTCCGGGGGCGAAACGACTAGGGGTGAAAAATAGAGGCGAAACGACCAGGGGGGAAACGACCAGGGGGGAAACGTCTTGGGGGCGAAACGTCCTGTTACCATTTAGCCCATTGCAGAGATGTATGGTGAGAGTAACGAACGACAACTCTGCTCGGAGATTGTCCATATACATGTATTTTGGCGAGAAACATCGTATGGAGAGAACGGAAAATATTGTAGGAAAAGGAGAAAATGCTTGTAACTGGCATTTTCTCCTTTTCCCACAATGTTTTCAAAAGTCTTCTTCGTCAGGGTCAAGAAAACTCGAGAAAAAGTAGTAAGGGGTTAAGTCAACTGTTATTCAGATTATCAGTGTAACAGTTTCTGACTTTAAATCCCTTATCAAACGATCCCAAGTTTCAGCATCCTTCTGGAAGTAGGCAGTAAAAACATTGTAAAACAAGAGCTTCGCAGAGTGGCGCATAAATACGCCCGAAGGGGTGTGTCAGTGAAATGAGTTGAACTGAAGGATGAGCCGTGAATGAAGAGTAGTTATTCTCCATGATAAAGAAAGTACATGTAAGTCTTTAATCTTGTTCTATCAGTGTATGAAGTTCCAAGTTCATAGCTTTTATACTTTTGAAGTTATGGCCTGGACAAAAAATTCCGATGGAAACTGTAGAAGGAGTTGCGCACACAAGAAATTGCCAACGGACGGACGGAAGGATGACCTTTGGGCGTTTAAAAAAAAAGGAGAAAATGCTTGTAACCATCATTTCATGCTTTTTCTACAATATCCTCTACCTTCTGAAAGATGCATGCCATTGGTTGAGCAACATTCAATTTATTGCCCAATGGTTTCAAATCGGGCAAGAGCAATACATTCAATTTGTATTTTGTTTCTTTTAACCCTTTATCAAACGACAAAAATGTTCCCTTGTGCAGATTGAAAGCATTTGCAGACGACAATTCAAATCTAGCTAAAATAATGAAATCTGTCCTTGAGAGGGTAGAAAAAATTGTGAAGAAAAGGAGAAAATGTTGGCCTCTTCATTGGGACGTGAAAAGTCTGGATTGTGTGGCAAAGGATTAAAGATTTAAAACTCTTTACCAAAAGATAAAATTTGGACTGGTTCAAATTGAAAGTATACATTGTGGATCTAACGTTCAGTTTGTTCCTTGAATAGTTAGAAAACATTGTGGAAATATGGGGAAATGCTGGATATCAGCTTTGTTTTATTTACCCCATTACCACACAATCCCTACTTTTGACGCCCCTGAGAAAAAAACTTTTTGAAAACACTGTGAGAAAAGGAGAAAATGCTGGTAACCAGTATTTTCTCCTTCTCCCACAGTGTTTTCTACCCTTCCAAGAACAAATTTCAATTTTTCAGTCACCTTTATTTTGTCATCTGCAAATGCTTTCAATTTGGACCAGTCTAAAATTTCTCGTGTGATAAAGAGTTACCGAAGCTATATTTAGAAGACTAGATCTATATTCTCAGGGCTGTGTGGTACAGGGTAAAAAAACAAAGAGCTGAGAAAAGAAAAAGACAAACTAGAAACTAGCAGTTTGTACAAAACAGATTTTAATGTAAAGAGAGACCAATGTTAAAGTATGTGTGTGATAGTAGAGTATATCAGCAGCTGGGGTTTATGATAATGTTATTACCAAACAACAATATTTTAGGTTTGTCCAAATCAAAAGCATTTGCAGACGACACAAGAAAAGTGACTGAAAATTTGAAATTTGTTTTGTGAAGGATAGAAAACATTTTGGCAAATGTCCCACAATGCTTTCTAAAGGCTTCTTTCTTTGGGTCGTCAAAAGTAGGGATTGTGTGGTAACGAGTTAAACAGGAGGTGGAATGTAAAAGGCACTTAACTTTTACCCAACAATATAATGTTTTCATGACCATTACAGTAATTGGAAAGCTTCGGAAACATCTGCAGACAACATATTAGAAATCAGTATCAGCAGTGAAAATAAGTTCTCTGATACAGCAGAAAACACAAATTGCTGCCACAGAGATAAAATAAATATTAGCCAAAACATCAAAGATTTTTCTAGAAGCTATCATTGTTTGTCAAAACATAAAATGTCCTGAATATTTTTGAGTGGTTTTCCCTTTCTTAAAAAAAACTTGAAATTATTAAAATTTCTTTTTGGACTTCGAAATTATAGTATCAAATAAGTAGTATAAATGCACTGCAAATAATAAAAGTGTACGAGATGTTCAATTAACCCATGACTATCATCAGTAAGTACATAAAGCCCCAGCTCATCAAACACATGTACATGTACATGTATATGCATATTTATCTCTTTACCACACAACAATATTTTGGACCTCTTTTAATTCATTACCACACAATCACTACTTTTGACGCCCCTGAGAAAGAAGCTTTTTAAAAACACTGTGGGAAAAGGAGAAAATGCTGGTAACCAGCATTTTCTCCTTTTCCCACAGTGTTTTCTACCCTTCCCAGAACAAATTTCTATTTTTCAGTCACCTTTTTTTTGTCAATTGCAAATTCTTTCAATTTGGACAAGTCTAAAACTTTCTCATGTGGTAATGGGTTAATCCAAAAGTTTTGCAGATGATAAATTAAATCTGGTTCAGATTTTCACAATTTTTATTTTTTCCCCACAATAATTTCAATGCCATTGGGATTGTGTTGAAAAGGGTTAACTGAATGCTATGTTTTGCAATTCAACATTCCAGGAAAAGCCATCAGTCTGGCTAAAGACAACCAGAAACTTTGAAATGGGGACAATATTCAAGAATGGTTGGTGAAAACAGTCCTAGAGGTCTGCCTTAAATTTCTAATGTCTCACTTAAAACTGACATTGACTGGATTTATTTTCAACAGGGTTGAAAACATTAAGGGAAAGGGAGGAAATGCTGGTTACCAGCATTGTCTCCTTTTCCCACAATGTTTTCAAAAGGCTTTTTCCTAGGCTTTGTCCTCGGCTTGTGAAAAAGTCCAATGGTGTGATTAAGTTATTAAAACCTCCTAAGATACATCAGATCTGTAAAAATATATTATGGAGATTTCCATTCTGTAATTCTTAAAAAAAAAATATATATTTTAATCAAAGAAACACTATTATAGTAGGAAGAAATTTCAGCTGGGCACAACCTGTTTTTCTTATCAAACCAGCAGGACCTCAAACACACTAATTTATTTTGTTCTTTTTATTCTTTTTGATGCAATACCTCGTCTAGCAGTCACATTATAGCAGTAGGAACTAGTTTCAGTCATGTACAACCTGTTTTTCTTATTCAAGCAGCATCTAAAACATACTATTAATCTGAATTTTTTTTCTTGGATGAAACATAAATTATATACTGGCAGTCAAATAATAATAATTCAACAACAAATATGATTCACTTAATCTTCATATTCATCCAACATTACAAAAAAATTTCAATTCTTTTTCCTAAAATTTCTGAGTACATAAACAATTACCGAACGACAGACCCTTCATATTTTGGGACGAAAATAAATTAATTATTGATGATTTGTATTGTTTTTTCTATATAAATTTCAGTGAAATAATTTATACATTTTTCATTTCGGTGTGATGTGAAAAATCTAAATACCCACCTTCAAAAAGTGGCCCTTCAGATTTTGGGACAAAAATTTCACAAATAAAAAAAAAAAATCTTATACTCCCTAAGCCTTTAAGTTTCATTTATAAAGCCCCAGTGGATGAAAACCATCTGACAACAAGAGAAATTATAGATTTACTACTGCCCAGGTCGAAACCGGCGGGAAACATGTTCAATTTTTGTAACTCGCTCATTTATATACCGGAAATACAAAGACAGTGCTTCAAACATAACTTCCAAAGAAGAAATAATGGGAAATTATTACATGTTTGTTATGTTATGGAATTTAAGCGTCATTTGTCATGGCCATTCTTTTGACATTCCCATAATGCTTCTTTGATTTCTGGTGTGAAATGGAAAAAATCTGTAAGCCTTTACCAAACAATACCGGGTTTTCATGACCCTGAGAAAGAAGCCTTCTGAAAATATTGTGGGAAAAGGAGAAAATACTGGTAACCAGCATTTTCTCCTTTAAACAGAATGCTTTATACCCCTCCCTACCCAAACTTCAATTTTTGAGTCACATTAATTTTGTCGTGTGCAAATGCTTCCAATTTACACTAGTCTAAAATTAGGTAGTTTGGTAAAAAGTTAAAGGGAACACCGTCAAAAAAAAATTTTTTCTGTAATTTATGATTCTTAATTACTTAATTTATATTGTTTTTTCATACAAATTTCAGTGATATATATTTTTTAATTTGGTGAGATGTGACAAATCTAAATATCCACCTTTAAGACTAGTCGAAATTGAAAGCATTTGCAGACAACAATATCACTGTGGCTCAATTTTGAAGATGGCTTTGGAAAGGCTAGAAAAGACTGTGGGAAAAGGAGAAAATGCTAGTTAAGGCATTTTCTCCTTTTCCCACAGTGTTTTTTAAAGGCCTCTCATTCAGTATCATTTAAAGTTGGTACCGTGTGGTAAGGGTTAAACTTCTGTTCACTTCTAATCACATTGAAAATTGTTTAAATCTTTCTAAACCTCTATCATGTGAGATATCAAATCTGTCAAAGCAGGTGCTGGAAAAATCAACGGTCGTTAGTGCATGACATTGTTTGGTAAGAGATTAATCCTCTCAGAATGTGTTAGAAAGCAGCTGCACAGGTGAATGATCACTTATAACTCAGAATGGATTCATCCTCATCTTCGCTACACTGGCTGAAAAAAAAAAGAAGAAAAATATTTTTATGACTCTATGTATTAGTTCATAATAGAAACAAATGCCTGAGTATATAACTACACCTTAGTAATAGTAAAGAAGAAGAAAAAAAGATGATGATGATGATGATGATTAAAATTTGTGATAAAATTGATGATCATAATAATGATGAAAATAATAGCATTAGTGCAGATGGTGTAATAGCATTAGTGCAGATGGTGATGAAGATGAATAGTTAATAGTAATGAAAATAATAATGAAAACAAGAGCCAAGATGGCTCTGGATCGCTCACCTGAATTTTTGAGAGGCCCATCTATTTTCTTTTTAGGTATTGAAACATTGGAAGCATAATCATTATTTTGCCAAGCAATTTTTTTAAAAGGTCACCTGTAAAAGTCATTTCAAAATCTGACCATCAGTGTCAGAAAAGAAGAATTTTAAAGAATTTCTTAATTTTGGTGTAGTGCAAGTAGCCCCCATTCACCAGAGCCATGTTTCTTGACCGAACAAAATTTCCACAAACAATTTTTTAAAGGGGTCATTCAAAGAAAATTTCGGTGAATTTGGTGAACCTGATCAGCCGTTTCAGACAAGAAGAATTTTCAACAATTTCTTCATGTCCATATAGTGCAAGTAGCCCCCATTCACCAGAGCCATGTTTCTTGACAGATCAAAATTTCGTGAACAATTTTTGAAAAGGGTCACCCAAAAAACATCCCTGAGAAATTATTTCAAAACCTGACCAGCGGTTTCAGAGAAGAAGAATTTTTAAGAATTTCCTCATTTCCCTATAGTGCAAGTAGCCCCCATTCACCAGAGCCTATTTCTAGAAGATCAAAATTTTGCAAACAATTTTTGAAAAGGGTCACCCAAGGAACATCTCTGTGAAATTACTTTAAAATCTGGCTGGCAGTATCAGAGAAGAAGATTTTTAAAGAATTTCAAAAAAAAAATCCATTTGGTTGCCATGGCAAAAAGAGTTTTTGACAGAATCAAATTCTGTGAAAAATTTTTAAAGAGGACCTTAAAATGAACATTCCAGCCAAGTTTGGTCCAAATTGGCCCAGCGGTTTAGGAGGAGTTGATGTTTAAAGAACTGTTGATGATGCACGACGCAAGATGGAAACCGGGTGATCCTAAAAGCTCCCCTTGAGCATGTTGTGCTCAGGTGAGCTAAAAAGTGACCAGGACTTATTGACAACTTATTGACTTTAAGTTTATTGACAAAATGTTATCTACCACCAGGATAACCCTCCTTGCCGCACTTCTAAACACACACACTGTTGGAACTGGATCTTTTGAGTTTTCAAAGACTTGAGCATGTCCTTAATAGCCCTGACCTAGTCAGGCTAGATTTTGTCGTCTTTCCTTAAGTCACAGTTACAAGGACATAGGTTTGAAAACTTACGTGAGCTTAAACAGGAAACAATTAGTGTTTTGCTGGCTACAGACCAGCTGGTTTACCAACGTATATGACAAGTGGGTTGTGCGGCACCAAAATTTCGTCAATCACCAAGGTGAGTATTTCATAAAGGTATAATGCTAATGACGTTGACGTCTTAATTATTATGAAAGTATGGGCTGAGGTGGAAATTAAACTTCTCTATGCTAATTACATTTTAAGCTAGAACGTTGAAATTTCATATAGTCTGTCATAAATTCTGTGTTCATTATGTTCGTAAAAGCATTTGTCTCTAATGTTATGATAAACAATTTTATTAGAAGAGTCCACGCTATTTTTGGGACAGCCCTCGTATAGAAGAACACTTTTGAAAACATTGTGAGAAAAGCAGAAAAATGTTAGTAACCAGCATTTTCTTTGTTACAGCCATGTTTTCTACCCTTTCAATAAACTTGAGTTTTGATTCATGTATATTTTGTTTTCAGCCAATGCTTTCAATCTGGACAAGTCCATAATATTTCTTGTTCTATCCCATTACCACACAATCCCTACTTTTGACGCCCCTGAGAAAGAAGCCTTTTGAAAACACTGTGGGAAAAGGAAAAAATCCTGGTGACCAAAATGCATCTTCTCCTTTTCCCACAGTATTTTCTACCCTTCCCAGAACAAATTTCAATTTTTCAGTCACATTTATTTTCTGGTGTGCAAATGCTTTCAATTTGGACCAGTCTAAAATTTTCTTGTGTGGTAAAGAGCTATAAAGGGTTAAAACTTGGGCATATTTTGTTTGTTGTAGCTCAATATCCATAACCTATTTGCATGAGAAATATCAAGCTAGTTCCTGTAAACAAATGAAAAACAAATCATTTTTTAAAAGGGGAAATAACTCTTCACAAGGTAACAAATGTATATACTTGTCAAAACTGTAAGCCATTCCAGAAGACAAGATAAAAGCGAGTCCAAAAAATGGAATTTTTCTTCTGAAGGACAGAAAGGGAGAAAATACCAGCATTTTCTCTTTTTTCCTACAGCATTTTTTAACAAGAGCTTCGCAAAGCGGCGCATATACGCCCGAAGGGGCTTGTCAGTGAAATGAGTTGAAATGACGGAAGGGCCACTAATGAAGAGTAGTTAATCTCCATGATATGTGAAAAATATCAAAGGGCAATAGCTAAAAAAAGAAGGGTGGCAGTTCCAAATTTTGTGAATTGCTGTTCTCCACAAGATGTTCTATCACTCTTGAAAGGTTCAAGATCATAGCTTTTATATTTTAGAAATTATGGCCCAGACAAAAAGTCAAAGAGAAAACTAACAAAGAGCAATAACTAAAAAGGAAGGATGGCAGAGTTATGGTTCTTGTGCAGTGCACTTCTTCATAATGTGTTCTATTAGTCTTTGAAGTTTCAAGACGATAGGTTTTAATGTTTGGGAGTTATGGCCTGGACAAAAATTCAAACTGAAAATTAAGAAAGGGCAATAACTGAAAAAATAAAGGTTGCAGAGTTATGGTTCATGTGCACTGCACTTCTCCATAATGGGTTCTATCAGTGTATGAAGTTGCAAGTTATTAGCTTTTATACTTTGGAAGTTATGGCATGGACAAAAATTCAAACTGAAAATTAAAAAAGGGCAATAACTCAAAAAATAAAAGTGGCACAGTTATGGTTCATGTGCAATGCACTTCTCCACAATGTGTTCTATCAGTGTATGAAGTTCCAAGTTAATAGCTTTTATACTTTAAAAGTTATGGCCTGGACAAAAATTCAAACTGAAAATTAACAAAGGGCTGTAACTCAAAAAATAATGGTGGCAGAGTTATGGTTCATGTGCACTGCACTTCTCCATAATGTATTCTATCAGTGTATGAAGTTGCAAGTTATTAGCTTTTATAGTTTGGAAGTTATGGCCTGGCCAAAAATTCAATCTGAAAATTAACAAAGGGCAATAACTCAAAAAATAGAAGTGGCAGAGTTATGTTTCATGTGTACTGCACTTCTCCATAATGTGTACTATCAGTGTATGTAGTTTCAATTTGATACCTTGTATGGTATGGAAGTTACGCCCTAAACAAAAATTCAAAGTGAAAAGTTGGTTATTTCAGAAATCAAGGGCAGATAATTTTGGAACGCAAACAGCGATCAAAATTCTAAGACCCAGGTGCACAACTAGACATCATGGAGATTCACTGTGGCAAGTTTCAAAGAATTCCGATGAAAACTGTAGGAGGAGTTGCACACACAAGAAATTGCTAACGGACGGACGGACGGACGGACGACCGGGGGTATAACATAATACGACCCTTCGGGCGTATAAAAACTCCACCTATATGGATTCATTAGACTCCAGGTTATCTGAGACAGGGTTAATTATATACCAAATGACAAAATATTACACAACTCAAAATTGAAAGCAATGCAGACAACAAAATAAATGCAACATACGAGTTGAAATTTCTTATGGGAAGGGTAGAAAACATTATGGAACAAGAGCAGCAAACTGTCGCAAGATACGCCCGTTCTTATCCCAAGTTGTAAAGTTGGGGCATAATAATCATAAAGGGGAGGTATAGAAAAATAGTAGTGCAGAAATTTTTGAAGATAATGGCAGTGTATTTGTGTTGAAATTTCATAACCTGAGCTAGTATAGTATGGGAGATATGCATCGGAGATATGCATCATACAAAATTCAAGTTTGGAAAAAAACAACACAGGGCAATAACTCAAAAATTAAGCAAGCAAGAGTTGCAATTTATATGCACAGCACTTCCCCTTGATGGAATGTATCCACGCATGAAATTTCATATCCATACCTGGTATAGTTTTGAAGATATGCACCGGACAATATCCAAGTATGAAAATAAACAAAGGGCAATAACTCAATAATTAAGCAAGCAAGAGTTATAGTTCATGTGCACTGCACTCCCCCTTGATGAAATCTATCCACCTACAAATTTCATAACCACAGGTAGTATAGTTTTGGTTTTGGAGATATGCTTCGGACAAAATTCAAGTATGAAAATGAACAATGGGCAATAACTAAAAAATTAACGAAGCAAGAATTATGGTATATGTGCATTGCACCCCCGTTGATAAGATCTATCTACGCATGAAATTTCATATCCATAGCTAGTATAGTTTTGGAGATAAGCTCCAGACAAAATTCAAGTATGAAAATAAACAAAGGGCAATAACTAAAAAATTTTGCAAGCAGGAGTTATGGTTCATGTGCAGTGCACTCCCCCTTGATGAGATCTATCCACCTTTGAAATTTCATAACCATAGGTAGTATAGTTATGGAGATATGCTCCGGACAAAATTCAAGTATGAAAATAAACAAAGGGGAATAACTCAGAAATAAAGCAAGCAAGAGTTATGGTTCATGTGCACTTGCACCCCCCCTTGATGAGATCTATCCACTTTTGAAATTTCATAACCATAGCTAGTACAGTTTTGGAGATATGCTCCGGACAATGAACTGGACGCTGCTGGCCCTCCCGCCTGGATTCCATGGGTGATCCCATAATACGTCCGTCTTCGACGGGCGTGTTAAAAGGAGAAAGTGCTGATAACTTGCATTTTCTCCTTTTCCAACTATGCTTTCCAAAGCTCTTCTCTTCAAATCCATATGTTATCAGTAAAGTTATCATAAGATTAGTTCATAATTTATTCCCACTTACTTAAGACAAAACCTCAAATTCAAACATCCTACCACCTTTCCTCCTCCGTAAATTGTGATGGTAACATCATACGATCCATTAAATCCACTCAAGTCTGGTATCAGTTTTGTCCATTTCGAAATTTTGTATGATTTCTGCAAGAATTTTTAAAGTAAAGTGAAAAGTAAAAGATTTTGACTTTTTTCTCTACAACACTCCTCTCTATATTGTTTTACCTTTGTTTAACCCTTTACTCCATATATATTAATTTCTACGCATTACTTGTAGGATCCTTCGGAAAGCATTGTGGCAAAAGGTGAAATTGCTCGTGACGAGCAATGTTTTCTGTGCTATCAAAATGTGTCATATACATATATGAAACAGCTTCATCCTTACTGTTATCAAGGGTCAATTAGATATACCACAGAAATGCCTTATGGGGTAAAGGGTTAACTGTGAAAGAAGCCAGTGGCTAGGAAAAAACTTTGTGCCAATTACATGCATTCATGTATTACATCTGAATTGAGAGTAACTATCTATTATTTTACAAGATCACTTTCAAAGACAACTGCTGAGGCCCTGTAGCTCAGTCAGTAGTGTACAGGACTTGAGAAAAGGGAGTTGCTGGTTCTATCCCTGGCTCGGCAAATCACCAGGACTTGAGAAAAGGGAGTTGCTGGTTCTATCCCTGGCTCGGCCAATCACCAGGGAATTATGGTGGGCAATGCTACATGATTTATACCACTGCTGACCATTCTTTCGATGATTGTCAAGTGAGAAAGTAGCCAGTGGCTTGGAAAGAATATTGTGAGAAGTACTGGTAAAAGAAACTCCAGAAATGCATGGATATGTCCACTAGGAACTGCAATATAACTGAAATAGTATTGAAAACAGTATTAAGCACCATGAAATTAGCATTAAGAGGGTCAAAATGGCCCTAGATCGCTCACCTGAATTTCTCAGAGAACCATAGCCATTTTTTTTCAAAATCTAATCAGCCATTTTAGACATGAAGAATTTTCAAGAATTTCTCCATGTCTGAATAGTGTAAATAGCCCACAGCCATTGGTGTATTTCTCTCCGTGATAGTTAAGCAATGTGCTTTAGGTTAGTGCCTGGATGGGTGACCAGGTCATTGCACATTACAGTTAATACATCTCTGTGATGCATTAGCCTGTATAACATTCAAGACATCACATAATTGAACATTCTGCAAAATGATACATGTATTGTAATGCATTGCTATGCAAAGGGGTTATGCCACAGGGAATATCTGGAAATAACTGTACTGAATTTTTATTAAGCTTCCCCAGGAAAGTATTAACCTTTTACTCCACAGATACTCATTTCTACACATTGCTTGTAGGAGCCTTTGGAAAACACTGTGGCAAAAGGTGAAATTGCTCGTGACGAGCAATTTCACCTTTTGCCACTATGTTTTCTACACTATCAAAAGGAGTCATATACACATAAGAAACGGCTTCATTCTTGCTGTTATTTTAGGTCAATTAGAGATACCATAGAAATGCCTTGTGGGGTAAAGGGTTAAAAGCATAAAATAAATAGAATATCTGGCTTTTTCTTTCCAGTGAAAGATCTAAATTAAAAACAAATACTGTATCTTCTATGTATTTATTCTTTTTTACCCCCTTACCACACAATCCCAATTTTTAACGGCCCTGAGAAAAAAGTCTTTTGAAAAAATCATGGGAAAAGGAGAAAATGCTGGTAACCAGCATTTTCTCTTTTTCCAACAATGTTTTCTACCCTTCCCAAAACAAATTTCAGATTTTCAGTTACTTTTATTTTGTCACCTGCAAATGCTTTGATTTTGGACAAGTCTAAAATTTTGTCGTTTGGTAAAGAGTTGATATAAACTCTTGAATTGTAGATTAACCTTTTAACACACAATCTCATGTTTTCAAATCCTTAGACAAAAAAAAGATAAACACTGTGGTAAAAGGAGAAAACAACTGTTTATTTCTGCTTTTCCACAATGTTTTTCTTAGACCCCATATCAAATTTCACATTTTAGCAGCATTAATTTGTTATCTGCAAAATGCTTTTGTTTTTGCTAAGTCTGGCGATTGGATCCCTGGTAAAAAGTCTTTAACCCGTTACCACACGATCCAGACTTTTAACGACCCTGAAAAGAAATCCATTTGAAAACAGTATGGGAAAAGGAGAAAATGCTGGCAACCAGCATTTTCTCCTTTTCCCACAATGTTTTCACTCATTCAAAACAACCTTTGAAATCTTTAAACACATTTATTTTCTCATCTGCAAATGCTGTTAATTTGGAACAGTTTAAAATTTTGTGGTTTAGTTAAAGAGTTAAGGGGTTAGAGGAAATCTTTTTTACCTCTGTAATTGGACATCTACAGCTAAAGCCTATTTGTGTCAAGCTGGATGGACAGGGCTCCTTAACACCGGCCATCATTTTGCATATATCATCTATATCACAAAGATGCATGGTTGCAAACAATGGGCACAGATCTTTGTATTCTCCACCCATCTTCATTTTGATGGAAAGTTTGGCCTATATGAAAGACAAAAGGAAGTAAATGATATGAATGACCTATAGAACATTTAACACAGAGATGAAATACCTGTACAAGACAATGAAATTTTAGACACAACCAAACTGAAAGCAATGTCGGAAAAGTAGAAAATCCTAGGTTCAAGTATTGTTGCTTGTAACTTTGGTGGCAAATGTAATATAGAAATGAAAAACCTGAACTTAACAACAAAATTTTAGACCCAACCAAACTGAAAGCATCATTGGAAAAGCAGGAAATTCTAGTTTCAAGTATTATTGCTTGTAACTGAGGTGGCATATATCTGCTGCCAGATACGAGATAGATATTGCGATAATTTCAAAAGAACTATTGTTATAAAATAAAGTTTCCTGGAAAGACTATCTAGGTAATAGAAATTTTCAGGATAAAAAAAAATCAGGATAATTCTAGATCTATCTGTTATCATGATCTTTTGCTTTCATGACCACAACTGACATTAACTCTTTACCAAACGACAAAATTTTAGACTGGTCCAAACTGAAAGCATTTGCAGACGACAAAATAAAGGTGACTGTAAAATTGAAATTTGTTCCGGGAAGGGTAGAAAACACTGTGGTAAAAGGAGAAAATGCTGGTTACCAGCATTTTCTCCTTTTCCCACAGTGTTTTCAAAAGGCGTCTTTCTCAGGGGGCGTCAAAAGTAGGGATTGTGTGGCAATGGGTTAATCGTATCTTGAATTAGATGTGGTGATTGGCATCTTTGTCTATAACCTTAAGAATTCTTTTCCTGGCTGGTTTTAAAGAGTTTACAGGAGGCACTTGGAGTCATCTTTGTGTTTAACAGTCTTCTGTTCATTTGAGTATTTTTCAACATTAACAATTATGCTACAATTGTAAATATTTCAAATTTTTATTTTTTCCATTCCTGTGAAGTTAAAAACTACTGAGTTTATCCAAACGGCAAATTTCTATTTATAGATATCGAGAATTGATTGATTGATGTGTAGTTTTATAAAGTCCCTCTGTGCTCCAGGTATATTTGACATGGACCCCAGGATGCAACCTGTCATCCCGTTAAATGTAATTTAGATTAGTCAAAAAGGGATGAATTTTAGGGGGGTGTGTGCATGTATTTTCTCTACAGTCAAGATCAAAACTCTAAACTTTGTTTCCAAAAAGAATGTGCACCAATGGTAATTTCGCCAAAAAAAGGCGCACATAAGGATTACTGATAAGTGTGTTTTAATAGTTGGGGGTCTGATCCAACTATCAATTGACGAGCAACTAAATTGTCTATATATAAGGCTATCATGATGAACCGCATTTACGGTTTCCCCTTGAAATAGCTTTCGTACCTCTGCTGCTTTGATGCATGATTCTTATCTTTTCAAACAATGCCATTACATAGTTACACAAGCAAACAAACAAAAACATTCCACAAATCTGACAACGTAAATATAATTATATACATTTATGTACACCTAGTTCTCCGATCCCTCCACCTTAAACATATTGTATGTGTTGTTCATTTTTTTTCCCCATTTTCCCTTTTTTTTGTTTTATTTATTTATGATTTATTTCGTTTTTTTATAATTTATGTATTTATATATTTTATTATTATCTTTTTTTTTAATTTACCTCATTTCTTTTTTGATATTTTTCAATGAATTCATATGCATTTTCAGATGCTATTTACACACACTATGGTATGATTAATGATATTTACACTGCTGACAAACATCAACTTTTCTATGTTTTACTGTATGGTAGCTGCTGTATACTGTTAGAGATGTTGGGCAGACACTAGCTGTACTCTTATTTGTTTTTATATGGCTGGAGTTCTACTTCTCTAAATTGAAGTTTAATCTTTTGCTCAAGTGATACATTTCCTTGATACTTAATTTGATATCAATGAACTTACCCGATCTTGATACTCTTTTAGCCGTCTGATCCGCTATCTCGTTTCCAATAATACCAACATGGCTCGGAATCCACACAAATGTCACCAATATACCAGATTTGGCTAACACTTTGATATATTTTTGAATCTGATTCAGTGTTTTGGGTCATGTGTGGGACTTTCCTGATGTTAAAGACTGTAATGTGCTCAGAGAATCCGTAAAAATGGTGATATTTGTTGATGTGAACATTTCCTTGCTCCTGTTGGATAGCCAATCAAGTACATGTACTATGTTTATGTCGGATATTTTACATGAATAAATTGATACTCTGTGATCGAAACTGACTCCTTTTCTCATGATAACTGAGTCTGTTTCATCCAATATCACAATTCCTGCACAGGCTAAATTTTTATCTGAGTCTTTACTTCCGTCTGTATATACCTTGATGGAATTCTTATATTTTGATATATGTACTTCTTCTTTTCTGAGATTTTGATTGGTATTGCCTATTTTAGAAATAATATCAGTTAGCTTCAAGTCAATATTTGGTGGATTGAGATTCAATTTATCATTGAAAAACGGCTTTACGATATCTTTTTTATCTAAATTATGTTTTGAGGTTAAGTGTTGGATTTCCTGAGAGTAAGGATTTTTGACCAAACTAACATGTTTTGGATTATGCTCGAAAACTGGGTCTTTTTCTATTTTTTCATTGGTGGGTAGGTTGAGACCATGACCAATTGAGCGTGCCCAATATTTTAACATATTCATTTCCCTGTTTAGGTTAAGCGGTAGATCTCCACATTCTGCGATTAATAGTACCGATGGTGTATTCCTCGGGCAGCTGCTAATTACTTTCAGAGCTTTGTTCTGAACTTTTTGAAGCTTCTCTAGTCACTGTTTGCCGAGTTGTAGACTACAGAACCATAACTGAGTTTATATTTGATTAAACTTTGGTATATGGTAAACAGAGACTTTGTGGCCCCAGTTATTGCCTTTCACTGATCTAAGGAGGTTTATATCTCTAGTCACTCGCAAAAAACTAGGTTGTCTGTTTGCATATTCCAGTTTAGATATTTATCGAATGTTACCCCTAAAAAAGTTGCCAATTCACGGTACTGAAGAATATCATTACCTAATTTTAATTTTGGGAAATGTGGATCTTGCTAAGAAGGAGATAATTTACAACGTAGGTGAAATATTACAACCTGTGTTTTTATAGGATTTATCAAGAAACCATATTTTTTACTCCAATTATCTACTGTTTCTACTGCTTTTTCCGCTTTCTTAACTGCAAGTTTTGGGTTTTAAGACTCGACCCAAAGAGAGCCATCGTCAACAAATTGGGAAATTTGGACATTATCACAAATATTTTCAGTTTGCTTATTATGTCTGTGAATTGCCTTGTTGAAAGAGTTCATAAGTAAAGAAAATATGATTGGTGAGAGAACACTTCCCTGTGGGCATCCGTTTTTGGTTTCTACAATTTCGGAAACTTTTCCCTGATATGTAACTTTAATATTTCTACATTCTAGAAAATCTTTTATCCAATTCAATAGTCTGCCTCTTATGCCTATCCTTTTTTAAATACAGTATTGCACCTGATGTCCACAGCTTATCAAATGCTGACGTAAGGTCAAGGAAAATAGCAATGAGATACTGCTTGTTTTTTTTGGCTCGTCTTATATCCGATTCCAGTCTTGTTAAATTGTTGTCCCATGAATGCCCTGTTCTGCATCCTGATTGGTATTTAAATAATAAATTGTTTTTCTCTAGGTTGTTACATAATCTAGTTTTAATCATTTTTTGCATAAGCTTAGTAATGATAGATGTTAGGGAAATGGGTCTGTCAGAGACTGGATCATCATGCTGCTTTGGTTTATTCGGTTTTAACAAAGGTATCTAGAGTTTTACCTGACAGAAAGCATTGTGGGAAAAGAAGAAAATGCTGGCTACCAGCATTTTCTCTTTTTACCACTATGTTTTCAAAAGACCTTCTCTTTCAAGGTGGTTAGAATTCCTTTTCGTGTGGTAAAGGATTAAGTATGGCGGTCTCAAATTTGTTCACGGTTGTGGTGAATCATGTCGCCACCTTGCATTCAGCTCGGGGCAACATGATTAACCACAGCCGTGAACAAGTTTCCAAGTCCCCTGCCACCTGACCGTACAACTAATAAACTTTACTTACAGAGAGCATCATGGATTCTGTAATATCTTTCTTCACAACGACTGTCCCTGAGAAAGTTTCGTTTTTGCCCGATACAATCACATCAGGTGAGATATTTAACTCTGTCACGCTTATCAACGTGTCTGGACCATCACTGCAACTTTTCCAGGAAAATTTGCTAGGGTCAGATATGATGTTGTTCATCTGAAAATTTGACAATAAATAGGCAAAATAAATAGGTGTTATCACTTTACCAAACAATCCCTGGTTTTTACAACCCTGAGACAGAAGCCTTTTGAAAACATTGTGGGAAAAAGAGAAATTGCTGGTAAGCAGCATTTCCTATTTTTCCACAATGTTTTCTACCCTCCAGGACACAAATTCCATTTTCTGAGTTACGTTTATTTTGTCGTCTGCAAGTGCTTTCAACTTGGACCTGTGTAAAATTTGTTGTTTGGTTCAGAGTTAACTCTTTGCTGCACAATCTTGAGTTTTAATGATCCTGATGTACAAACCACTGGAAAAAAAATATATGGAAAAAGTAGAAAATCAAAGGACTGATAGTCCTGAGAGTCGCCTGGTGGGTAAAGTGTTAGTAGTTTTCACCCTTATTAAATATCCAAGTGTAATATATTACAAACATTCAAGATACAAGATTATTTAACCATAAAATAGTATTATGAAAGTATAATTTCTGAGTTCTGGAACACTCTATTCCTAAAATCACCCACATAAATATGAAAATTCATGTGAAAAAAATAAAAATATGTGATAAGAATTAAAATGTATGCCAAGCAACATCTTTAAAAAGGTCAAAGACTTTATATATTGCCAGAACTGACATACCAGCCTGTTTTATAATATTTGTTTACCGCAGCTAACTGATTTTGGAGGTACACTGACGATAGTTTCCTATTTGCAAGACTACGTTGGTCCATGGCGCTGATTCTCACTAAGTGTTCTCACCAAATGGTCTAAGCGTCCAGTAGAAAAGACGCTTTTAGTTGAAAGTACTGATAAGCATTCTGCAAACTTGTTCAGTTCACGACCACTTATCTCAGATGGGCAAATTACACTAAGTCTTGATTCCCCTGTGTAAAGCCCCCGTCACACCAAACTAGATCTTAGAACGTCTTACTCCGTCCTGACATGATCGGAAAATGTGTTGCAGTCGGAGAAGAATGTGTTATTTTAGCCTGATAATGTCTGAATCCCCTATCTCACCAAACCTGTTTTAAGAAAGTCTTACCCCGATCAACAGAAACGTAAAACGGGTTACGGTCGGGATAAAACATGTAATTTCAGTCGATAATCTGCAAACACACTCTCTATTGATACCCTACTGTACCGCATCTTTAATATGATCGTAGTACGACGATTCCATTTGTAGTATGTCCATCTTGTTTTAAGTTCGTTGTCACTCAGTTTAACTACAGGTCGGGATGGACAGCAAGAAATGCTGAGCAAGCTATAGTGCTTGAGCAGCCTTCCCGCCCTAACCCATCCATTAAATCTGAAAACAGGTTATAGGAGGTTGCTGTAGTACGCCCACTCCGTCTGAACACCTTTTAAAATTTGTCTGGCAAATATTTTCAGAATGGAGTCTGTCAAGAGATATGATGATGATGAGTGGGTTTGTTTTTCAGGTGACAATGTCTTAACAGGGAATATGCACAGTTCTAGTAATATATAGAATTTTCCTCAGGTTACCTGGTCTCAATTAATTTGAAACTAAATCACAAAAGCATCAAAATACTGTCTTAATAGATTATCCGTCGGATGACAAACTCAGACTTCTATCATTGGTTTAAACAGACGGATATGAACCTTGCTAAACTCTTTACCAAACGACAATATCTTAGGCTTGTCCAAATCGAAAGCATTTGCTGACGACAAATTAAATAAACGTGACTGAAAATTTGAAATTTGTTTTGAGGAGGGTAGAAAACATTGTGGGAAAAGAAGAAAATGCTGGTTACCAGCATTTTCTCCTTTTCCCACAATGTTTTCTAAAGGCTTCTTTATCAGGGTCGTCAAAAGTAGGATTGTGTGGTAATGGGTTAAAATGTCATTCGTGACTTGGCTTCAAAACTGTCTTAGTCTTATTTGGCTACAAACGTCTTCGAACAAGTCCCTTTGAAGCACTTCAAATCTGCATGAAGCAGGCGAGGAATGGTGTCATGCTGAACCGCTGTCAGTCTGTGCTTCAGACCAAGCTGTTCAATCCTCACCGTCTATGCTGGAACTGTAAGACAAAACTTCTCAGCTTCGAACTGCTTGTAATATATACATCCGTTTGAGGCTAGGTCTGTAATGGACGTGTTGAAACAGCTCCCAGGGTCAGCCTATCGGGCTTGGAACGAGTCTGAGCCTCTCTCAAGCTCGGCTGTTTGAAGCTGGTCCGTTCAAGAGCCTCCCCAAGCCAGCCTGTTGTGTTTTGAATGAGTCTGGATCTCTCTATTTTATAGCTAGTCTATATGGGCGTTGTTTAATCCTTAACATTATTGATAGGAAGACACAATACTGAGCCACATCATATTTTTTGACCTGCTCCATTCTGTTCCGCCTAGACCCCTAGCGTGAAAAGGGTGGGTCCTCTGAAACAGGTTACGGAGACCTTGCTGTCACAAAATGTTGTAGCAGGAGCGTAAGCAAATCTGAGAGTATGGTGCTATTAATAGTCAACCTTATATTACAAATCGACTTAACAGTGCAAGAACTTTGTTTTTCTAAAAACGTTATGATTTCTTGACCTGATAAATGTACAGTGACTTCAAACGTAAAATTACAATGTACTTATTTCAAAATATAACAAAAAGAAAATTGCATATACTATAGACCGATTGAAATTAAAATCTATGATTTATCCCACTGAGAATACTTATACCAAAAATCGTAATGACGCATCAAATGATCAAAGTTCTCCCGGTACTCGAAATAATAAACATGAACTATATAATGCAACATGCAGCACTGTCTGTTCCTTGCAGATTTTTTCTGACAGAATCGTAAGATATTTTAGTCTTAATAGACATATTCATTATCACAAAGGAGCAATTTATACATTATCTAACACAGAAAAAAAACCTTGATAAATAATTGCAAAACTATATTTCATCTCCCAAACTGGAGTTTGGGACAGAAGACAAGAAGTATGCTTACGTCATCCCATTGATCAGTACGATAACAATGAGAGCCTGGTTGTTTGCTAGCCAATCAAAGATTTCAAGTTCATTTCAACCATTTTTAGATTTGCAGATGCTTTCAATATTTGTTAAAGTCTAAAATCCTTTGCTTTGGAATGGCATTAATTAGTATGCAATCCTAGGAGGATTATACCCCCAAATTTGCATACTAAACCACATAATATGTATGGTAAGTCTATAATGCTCCAAAAGTGTAATGAGATCAAAAAAAGCTTTTCATCACTTTTAAATAGAGCATAAAATATTCCTATTGTTAGCCCAGCAATCTCAGGTAACCAGCATTTTCGCCTTTTCCTACAATGCTTTTAAAAGTCTTTGTCTGTAAAACCGTAATAGTCAAAAGAGGGGCTTTAATGTGTAAGAAATATTCTGATGGTTGCCTACCCCTGTAGTATGATTTTTGCTTTTGACTGTTAACACCTAGTCCAATTTTGAAGTAAAGATAATCAGTAAAGGCAGAGATATTACAAAATATATGTATGTCAAAGTTTTCAAATGACAATGATGCAGACGACAATACAAATGAGGCAAATGATGTCAATGATGACAATGCCAGGGCTATGATGATCACTCGTCCTTTTCCTCAAAAACAGCTGAGAGAATATACAGAGCACAGAATTTGGAATTTCAGTGCACTTGAGGTAAGGGTTTGATTCCCACAACCTGCCAATTAAAATTACAATAGTCTTTTAGATCAGCTTTCAACTCTTTACCGAAATTTGTAGACTGGTCCAAATTGAAAACATTTGCCGTCGACAAAAAAAATGGGACTGAAGAATCAAAATTTGATTTGGGAAGGGTAGAAAACATTGTGGGAAAAGGAGAAAATGCTGATTACCAGCATTTTCTCATTTTCCTACAATGTTTTCAAAAGGCTTCAACCTCAGGGTCGTTAAAAGTCGTCATTAAGTGGTAAAGGGTTAACTCTTTACCACACGACAACAATTTTGAGTCATCCAGAGTAAAAACTAATTTTCATACAATAATTTCCATGTGGCTTGAATTATGAGATGTGGATGTAAAAAGAATAAAAAACACTATGGGAAAGTAGAACATGCTGTTTTCCCGAAGATTTTTCAACAGCCTTCTCTTTGACGGATTGTGAGGAAAATGGTTAAATCTCGGTAATCTGATACGATTCTGTACAGAAAGCATGCTGAATGACCAGTCATAACTTAGGATGGGTTTCGTCATTTATCTCCCGAAATAAAATAATAAACTTCCTTCTCGAGGTGCCCCACATCTAATCTCGGCAAACTGTGACAATGATAAATGAACTCAAAACAGACAAAAGGATCCTAATATAAACTTAAACCAAAACTGCATCACAAGACAGGAAGAAAAATTTGTACAAAAACTTCCTTCTTTTTTGTTCCCTGTTATGTTGTTCACCCTCAACTCTTTACTGCATAATCCCAAATTTTTACGACCCTTTGGGCGAATGAAAGACCCCTTGGGAGATACCTTTTGAAAACATTGTGGAAAAAAGAGAAAACGCTGGTGAAAACATCATTGGAAAAGAAGAAAATGCCAGTAACCAGCATTTTCTCTTTTTCCCACGATGTTTTAAAAGGCTTTTCCATCAGGGTGGTTAAGTCAGGATATGTAATAAAGGGTTATTTTTTCCCCCACTGTTATTCCAGTCAGATCATGGGAAAAGATACATAAAGAGAAAAAAACATGGTCATGTTTTCATAATGATATTACTATACAGTCCCAAATTTTAATAAACATTAGACAGTTGGTTGTAATAGTTAAATGCAACTTTAACAGCTAAGGTCATATCATGGCAGTCAGTGATACACATGTGTTTCCTGGCTTTCTCATACCAGTACTAACACAACTTTCTTTCCAAAGCCACCAACTTCTTTCTCACATGCTTCAGCAGAGCTGAAGGGCGAAATCACACTGGAAAGTTCGCCTCAACCAGGTATTGAACTCACAGCCACCAGGTCATGAATCTGACACACTCACCACTGAGCCACCGGATGGACACATTAGACAGTACACATTCACAGAACATTGTCGGAGAAAAATGGTCACCAGTATTTTTTTCCATTTTCCTTGAACTGAGTATTCACCTAACACTTTTGAGAACATCAAAAATTTTCTAAACTTAAAAGTACCACAACTTCTGATTGGCTTGACCATTTGATTGGTAGAGGAAAGAAAAGTGTCTAAAATGGGTGGATGGATGGATGGATGGATGGATGGATGGATGGATGGATTTTACATTGAGAAGCAAATTTTTACAATTATACTAATCCCTTCTCTTGGGTATCAAACTCAGGACCATTTAGTTATAAGGTTGATGCTCTACCTCACGACCACAGACACCACACAATAGTCATGATGGATGGATGGATGGATAGATGGATGGATGGATGGATGGATGGATGGATAAGGGTAAAGATATGATGGATTGGGTTATGGTGTATTGGAGTGGGTTAGGTTGGAAAGATGTGCAAACAATAAGTGAATCACAATTATAAGAAAAGTTTTTCAGCATCCAAAAAATGATAAAATACAGGCCCGTAGGAACAAGGCGTTTGGGAAAGGGGGGGGGGGGGGGGGGGTATTTCGAAGTTAGCCCCCACCCCATCTTGAAACGTTGTGTGCACATGTCATATTCTTCGAAGATTCGACTGTCTTATATGACGCATCACTAGCCCCGAAAGCGGGCTGACAGTAATATTACGCTCTATAAAGTAGTAATGTTGAAAATAGCTTTTATCAATAAGTTTGAGGAGAAATGAGACCTGCTTTAGCTCCAGATTTCTCTGAACTGCTGATTGTAGCTCAGTGAACTGCATGAGGTAGCGTTTTATTGAGTAAACCTTTATTTTAGTTTTAAAGTAACAGATGTCGCGTAGGAAAGTGATTCGGCTCTGTACCCAGGATGCCCATATCAGATAGATGAGTATTTATTGAATGCCATCTGGCGGGAGATAATGTTTCTTGAAATGCTTCCTACGTGCCTGAAATATGAAAAAAAAAAAATCCCCTGGCCTATGTATAAAAAAACATAGGGGAGATTATCATATTTTTCATATTGTATCATTTATTTTGGTTACAGAATGTCTTATTCCTGTGGATAGATCTAACGTAGATCTAGATCTAGTTCAAGATCAGTCTACACAAAACGTGCAGTTTGATCTGTGCCTTGCACTTTCCACTGCTTTATCACCGATTATGACCGAACTGTTTCTTTATCTTGTGTAAAAATCTTTTTTCTTGAAAAGTGAAAACATTTGGTAGTGATGGGGTTAAGTAGATCTACAAGATAGATTTGCAAGATTTTTATTCCAACAAGAAGGAAGTAAGCACTTCAAGTTGGGGGAAAATATATAAAAAGGTGGAACAAAATCTCGAATTTACCTCCATCTCGTGAATAAAATCTGCCTGTGAAAAATCAACTGTAAGGCTGATCAAAACCAGAAAAGCAAAACTTCGTGCCATCTTGCTGCTTTTCCTCCAAATCGAAAGTATTGTTCAAACTGGGAATTTTGGGGAAGTTTAGTCCGACGGCAGATTGTTTCGGGATTTTCCGCTATCACCGAAGTTAGCCGTTTGTAGCACGTGATTTTCAACCATGCTTAAAGCGCCCTCTGTTAAGTCATGTGATAAGGAAACGTAAATATTAACAAATACTGCGACAGTTAGAGTGGAAATACGATAAGAACAAACATGTATTTTGTGGTATTACTTGTCATTGTTGGATGCACGTTTGCTCAAAATGTACCTGCGACCGTGATGGAAATGGCCGAAGAGGCTGACAACAACAAAGTTATTCAGCAAGTTCTGCGGGAGTTAATAACATCAAACACACAAAGGAGCAATAACTTCTTGAATAAGACGGTAAGATTCTTGACAATGTTCGTAACTTGATGATAAGAAACACTTTTTATCTTGCATGCTTTATTTTAGCTCTTCTAGACATAACAAAGTTTGGACTCTTCCAAACTAAAGGCATGGCGTGCAGATGACGAAAGTGGGATAGGTTATTTAAAGCAATATGATATAGGATGTAGGTCGCTGCTTGGGTTCAGGAAAAACATCCATGGAAAAGAAGAAAAATTAGAAAATACTGATAATCAGTTTTTTCCCATTCATCAGATAAACATGCAATCAAGAGTTTTAATGATCAGAAAAAAGAATTAAGTCATTTGAAAGCATGTTGGCTTTTTTTCCTTAAGTCTTTACCAAACGACAGATTAAAGACTAGTCCAAATTGTAAGCATTTGCTGACATCAAAATAATTTTGACTGCAAAATTGAAATTTGGTTTCGGAAAGGTAGAAAGCATTGTGGTAAAAGGAGAAAATGCTGGTTACCAGCATTTTCTCCCTTACCTACAATGTTTTCAAAAGGCCGCTTTCTCGGGATTGTAAGGTAAAGAGTTAAATGGCAGATTTTTGTCCCAGTTTTTAACCCTTCACCACATAACAAATTTGTAGCTATATTCAAATTTTAATGCATGTACTGGTGATAAAACTGATATAGATCTAACTGTAATAAATGATTTTGCCTTTAACAAAGTAGAAAACATTTGTCTAAAAGGAGAAAATGCTGTTACCCAGCATATTCTCCTTATCCAAAAATGTTTTCAAAAGTCTTCTTCCCAGGAGATGTTAAAACTTGGGATTGTGTGGGTTAATCAAAGCACTTACTTGCGGATTGAACCTGAATGTGGTTGAAATTTTTAGGAAAGATCTTTAACTCTTTACTCCATAAGGCATTTCTATGGTATCTCTAATTGACCCTAAATAACAGCAAGGATGAAGCTGTTTATGTGTATATGACATCTTTTGATAGCATAGAAAACATTGTTGCAAAAGGTGAAATTGCTTGTCATGAGCAATTTCACCTTTTGCCACGATGTTTTCTAAAGGCTCCTACAAGCAATGCATAGAAATGAGTATCTATGAAGTAAAGGGTTAAGAGGGTACAATAAAAGGGAACAGGACAAATAGCTGGTTACCATGCTTTTTGTGAAATGGTTATGATAATTAAAATAATAGGTCACTCAACAAGATGGCGGGGGAACATAAGCTGGCACACATACAGTAACATTTTAGGCCTGGTTTCCCTGGTTCTACATTAGTATTATATACTTCACTAAGTTTTTATGACCCTTACCAAAGGCAAAACTGTAGGAAAAGGAGAATATGCAGTTTTTGCCCTTTCCCGTGGGTTAAAGGTGGGTATTTAGAATTTTTACATCTCTCCAAATTAAAAAAAATATATATCACTGAAATTCATATGAAAAAATAATACAAATCATCAATAATTAAGATTCATAAAATTACAAAAATATTTTTTTTGGATGGGGTTCCCTTAAAAGGCTACGTAGCCTCTTAAGCTATTTTTAGATTTCGCGCTAAAAATCAATAAAGCATTTTGGGAATGCCAAGTGACTGGCACATGACTCATAACGCTTAAATTCTATTACTTCAAACAAACATGTAATAATTATTTTCCATAATATCTTCTTCGGACCCTATGTTTTAACCTCAATCTGTGTATTCCTGTATGTAAATGAGCGAATTGATCATCTAAAAATAGAACGTGTCTCCGGTCGGTGTCGACCTGGGCTGTAGTAAATCTCTAATTTCTCGTGTTGTTGGACGGTGTTCGACTAATGGCGTTTTATGAATGAAGATTAAAAGGCTTTGGGAGTATAAGAATGATTGTTTTGCACTTTTGTACAATTTTCGTCCCAGAATCTGAAGGGCCACCTTTAAAACATAACTATAAATTTATAAATACATCTGAATCAAGAGGTAGACTTGTAATTGGACATGTGGAAAATTTTTCTAAAGTTAAAAATTTTCAACATGAATAAATGTTGCACAGGTCGGTCTGGGTAGATCCTTCGAGCAGATGCTTTAACTCTTTATCAAACGACAAAATTTTAGACTGGTCCATATCGAAAGCACTTGCACTTACTAGATAAAGGTAACTCAAAAATTGAAATTTGTTTCCAGCAGGATAGAAAACATTGTGGGAAAAGGAGAAAATGCTGGTTACCAGCATTTTCTCCTTTTCCCTCAATATTTTCAAAAGGCTTTTCTTTCAGGGTCGTTAAAAGTCGGGATTGTTTGGTAAAGACTTAAACCATTACTCCATTTTCAATAAGCATTGCTCATATGTAAATGTATTTTTTAACTTCAGCCAAAGTTGATGAAATTCTCATGGAGTAATTGTGGAGGACCTTCAGATTTGGTTGTTGTTTCATCTCTGTCCTTGCAGCCAGACCCACTCGTCTTTCCTGGACCATTAAACATTTCAGCTGTAGGAACAGTAACTGGAGATATCAATGACCCCCTCACAGTAAGACCGTTTATTAGCTTGGCTGCTTTTTCAAAGAAAACATTCAGGTCTGAGAATGTAGATCAAGTTCAGCCTGCATATAGCTTTTCAAATCTGAGTCTACAGTATCTTCGCATTTTTAGCTCTACTGGCTTTCAGCCAGCTGAACTTATGTCATGGCATGGCGTCCGTCTGTCCATCCGTCTGTCCGTCTGTTAGTCTTTTTCTTGTTTATGTGATAAAGTCTGCATTTGCTGTCAGATTTTCGTGAAACTTGCACAATATGTTTATCTCATCAACAGCTTTAACCCTCTTGATTTTAAAAAAATTCCAACAAACAATATGGGAAAAGTAGCCATTTTAAGTTGAAAACTTCCATTTGTTATTTACACAATTAAGTCTGAATTTATGGTCAAATTTCTGTGAGACTTGCACAGTTTATCATATCAATAGCTGTAACCCTATTAATTTTGAAAAAAATCCAACAAACAGTATGGCAATAGTCGCCATTTTAAGTTGATAATTTTCATTTCTTGTTTACACTATAAAGTCTGCATTTGTGGTCAGATTTTCATGAAATTGGACAGTTTGTTAACCTTATCAATAGCTTCAACCCTGTTGATTTTGAAAAAAAATCCAACTACATGTAGATAACAGTATGGGAAAAGTAGCCATTCCAAGTTGAAAATTTTCATTTCTTGTTTACACTATGTCTGCATTTGTGGTCAGATTTCCATGAAACTTGAAAAGTTTGTTTATCTTCACAACAGCTTCCACCCTATAGATTTTGAAAAAAAAATCCAATAAACAGTGTGGGAAAAGTAGCCGCTTCAGGTTGAAAATTTTTATTTTTTGTTTACATGATAAAGTCTGCATTTGTTATCAGATTTTTGTGAAACCTCCACAGTTTGTTTATCTTATCAATGATTTTGAAAAAAAATCCAACAAACAGTATGGGAAAAGTAGCCATTTCAAGTTTAAAATTTCCATTTTTTTGCTGTTCATGCAATGAAGTCAGCATTTCTTGTTTTAATCTTTGTATTTTCTTTTTTTTTTTCATTTTGCATCATGAATTTATAGTGTATGCTATATTCAGTCACGGTATTTAGTATTCACCAACCATTCTAAATTCACACCCTTAGTTTGTGTTTAGATTTAGAAAGGAACATTTCTGATTGGCTTAACCAAATATTGGCTAAGCCAACCAGAAAACAGTAACTCTCAAATTTACTTAATTCTTTAGAATTTGACGTAGAATATTATGAAGAACTTTGGAGTGGCAATATTTTAGCTCCTTTTTCCAATTGAAAAGGTTCACCTTATCAGTGCACATACTCAAAGGGTTAACACTTTACCAAACAACAAAGTTTTAGACTCGTCCAAATTGATAGCAAGAAAAGAGAAATAGTGGTAACCAGTATTTTCTCATTTTTTCACAATGTTTTCAAAAGGCCCCATTCCAAGGGTCGTTGAAACCCAGAATTATTTGGTAAAGGGTTAACTCTTTACCATACAACAAAATGTTATACTTGTGAATATTGCAATCATTTACAGAGGACAAATGAAAATTCATCTTGGTAAAAGTGATCAGATTGTCTCTTAACCCATTACCACACAATCCCTACTTTTGACGCCCCTGAGAAAGAAGCCGTTTGAAAACACTGGAAAAAGGAGAAAATGCTGGTAACCAGCATTTTCTCCTTTTCCCACAGTGTTTTCTACCACTCCCAGAACAAAATTCAATTTTTCAGTCACCTTTATTTTGTCGTCTCCAAATGCTTTCAAATTGAAACAGTCTAACATTTTCTCGTGTGGTAATGAGTTAAAGAGAGGAGAACATGGTAGGAAAAGGAGAAAATACCAATATTTTCTCTTTTTCTTGCACACGCTAGGATCGCTCCATGGTCAGCTTATTTGACTCATGACCTGGTGGTTGTGAGTTTAATACCCAGTTGAGGTAAACTTTCTTTCCAGCAAACTTTCACCTCTCACCTCTGATGCATGTGAGAAAGTAGTCATTGACTTGTGAAAGAAAGTTGTGGCAGTACTGGTGTGAGAAAGTCAGGGAACACATGTGTAGGTGCATTGAATGACATCATATGACCTAAACTGTTAACTCTTACCACATAATCATGACTTTTAACGATCCTGGGAAAGAAAGCATTTGAAAACATTGTGGGAAAAGGAGAAAATGCTGGTTACCAGCATTTTCTCCTTTTCCCACGATGTTTTCTACCCTTTTCAAATCAAATTTCAATTTTTGATTCACATTTTTTTTTGTAGTCTGCAGATGCTTTCAATTTGGACTAGTCCAAAATTTTGTCATTTGGTAAAGAGTTAAAACAGTTTTAACTGCTATTTATTCAATCCTGTTCCTGCATTATTTTTGAAAGTTTTCATCATCCTGGCCAGAAAAGTACAGGATTGGATAGATGATGGTAAAAAGAAAAGCATGCATGGTAGTGTCAGATGAAATAACAAAAATCTGCTGCTTCTAGGTTTTTTCTCTTTCTTTTTCTTTTATTTCAATACTCTAGGCATCCTTAGAGGTGAAAAAGGAAGAATTTGGAATATTTATCAAGGTCCCTTGTATTGAAGGAGTTGGTTCCTGTACATATAAAACCCTTTGCCAGAAATTAGAAACCTTGAAAGATCAGTGCCCGGCAGAGCTTAAGAAATATGGCCTTGACTGTAAATGTCCCATCAGAAAGGTATTTATTAACCCTTTACCTCATATGCCAATTTTAAGCTCTTCTGATTCAGCAGCAAATAAACATATGATGCCAAAAACATGGACAAACGGGGAAACAATTATCTGATGAGTGAAAAACATTGCGGGAAAAGGAGAAATTGCTCGTTACGAGCAATTTCTCCTTTTCCCACACTGTTTTCAAGAGCTGTTGTTGATGCGTCAAAATGAGTATCTATGGAGTAAAGGGTTAATTAGGTAAACTTTTGTCATGGTAACACTACCAAATGACAAAGTTTTTCTCCAATTCTCAAGTGATCTGTTGATAAAACCCTGCGGATGTATTGCAGAGCTCCGTATAAGAGGGAGTGATTGTATTCTAAAGTCGGTATCCCTTTCAGAGCTCCAGATAAGAGGGAGTGATGGCATTCTAAATCCTTTATTTCTCTTCCAAACCTTATGTTGTAGGTACTCATTAGAATCGTCTCAGTGAGACGATTCTAATGAGTACCCGTCTCAATGAGACGATTCTAATGAGTACCCATAACATAGGGTTTCATGAAGAATAACTAATATTTTCAATTATGAAATCAAAATCACTCCCTCTATCTGGAGACCTGCCCTTTACCAAACAATTCTGGATTTTCACGACTCTGAGAAAGAAGACTTTTTAAAACATTGTGGGAAAAGGAGAAAATGCTGGTAACCAGTATTTTCTCAATTTCCCACAATGTTTTCCACGCTTTCGAAAGTAAATTTCAAATTTTGAGTCACATTGAATTTGTCATGGGCAAATGCATTTAATTTGGACCAGTGTAAAATTTTGCTGTTTGGTAAAGAGGTACATTTATTTCTCTTCAAAACCCCATGTTGTGGGTACTCATTTCAATAGACCATCTGCCAAATTCCATTACTGACGCGTCACCACGAGTTACTTCCCTTGTGAGTACTCTCCACCGGACAATCTTGAACATACCGAATAGTGAAAAGGTCATATTTTTTAAATGGAATTTACCCTAAACGTGATATATAAGACAACAAAAACCCTTAATCGACCATGCCAGTAGTTTTATCAATTATCTTTTTCGACGACACACACAAAAAAAGAACTCGTTTTGTGAATCTTTCGGTAAACTTCAGAGATCATAAGCAGCGCTGTCTCCTGTCGGGCGTGTTGCTAGAACTTTTTGTATGCAGACTGAATTAACCCTTATGCTGCGAAGCGCGACTCAACGACTTTTTGCAGATAATTTAGATCAAGATCAGATTACAAAAAATGTGCAGTCTGATCCTAGATCTACACTGTCTGAAACGGAGATATTTTACCTGGAGATATTCCTTTGAAATAATATCGTCTTTAAAATTTGTGTCATATTATTATTTAGTAGGATAAGGTTTAATAACTTGAAAATCAAATTCCCCTCCCTGTCCGAAAGAAATGAGCGCAAATACACAGTTAAACTGAGACCAGTTAAATCAGATTACATAATGATGCATTTGAAAACAAAAAATTGAAGGGACCAATGATAAGAACAGACTTACCCCCTGTAACAGATTTAAACAATTCCAAACCTTTACATGTGATCAACGTCAGACTGAATGTAATAAACAATTATGACACGTGTGTGTTAGTCGGTGCCTAAGAAGAGCATAACAGCTTTTCAAATAGATGCACCCACTTTTGACGATGAAATACCAAGATCAAAAGAACACCCAGCTAACCCTTTACTAGCTTTTCAATGAAAACAAGTATAGCACATATTTGCCCACTGAAAAAGAATCCCGTAAATTCAAACTGTATAATGTCCCAGTTTTTGGTAAACAGACTGTGTCTGTCTATTTGCAGATACTGGAACGATTAAAAAAAAAGAATTACTATCACTTTAATAGTTTAAATAATTAAAACCACCAACCCCTGGATTTCGAGCCTGTACGTTACAAACTTAGCTACGGAATTCGGCAAACATTAGTTGACCAATCAGACATAAAAATAGGGAAGGTCTATTGTAGTTATATAAATGTTATTTCCCCCCTTTTTTTGCTATTTTGGATAGCAAAGAAAGAGGAGAAAATGTTGGTTACCAGAACTTTATTCCTATTTAACAACATTTTCAAAAGCAATATTTCCCAGGGTCGTAAAAAGCTTGGATTATGTGGTATAGGGTTTTAACCTTTTACCAAACATTTCCTGGTTTTTATGACCGTGAGATAGAAGCATTTTGAAAACATTGTGGGAAAAGGAAAAAATGCTGGTAACAAGCATTTTTCCCCTTTTCCCACAATGTTTCATACCCTGCTGGAATCGAATGTCAATTTTTGAGTAACATATTTTGTCATCTGCAAGTGCTTTCAATTTTGTCCAGTCTAAAATTTTGTCGTCTGGTAAAAGGTAAAATAGTTACCGTGAATGTTTTCAGCCGACGCCAACACTTTGGACTCGTCCAGATACTAAGCATACGGAGACGATAGAATAAAAAAAGGCCAAATGGTTGTAATTGTCCTTGAAAAAGTAAAAGAATATTGTTGGGACAGAAGAAAGTGCTTGTTGCAATCTCTTCCTTTTTTCCCCACAATATTTTCTCTCACACTTTGAAAATTCATTTTTCGCAGATGTCTCTGAACTGTATATTGATTACTTTTTTTACGTTTTTTTTTTTTTTTTTTTGGGGGGGGGGAGGGGGGAAAGGCGGAGTTGTGTGAAGGTTGAGAAAGCGAGACAAATAACATAAAATGAGCAAAATAAGCACAGTCTGCCCCCTTTTTTTCCGGATCCCCATAACTCAAAATACTTTGGTTTAACCCATTACCACATGAGAAAAATTTAGACTGGTCCAAATTCAAAGCATATGCAGACAACAAAACAAATGTGACTGAAAATGTGAAATTTGTTTTGGGAAGGGTAGAAAACATTGTGGGAAAAGGAGAAAATGCTGGTTACCAGCATTTTCTCCTTTTCCCACAATGTTTTCAAAAGGCTTCTTTCACAGGGTCGTTAAAAGTCGGGATTGTGTGGTAAAGGGTTAAACGTTAAATAGCTGTCCAGTGTATTCAGAAAGACAGGGACAGTCCATTTACTGATATTATAGCACTATTATCAAACGTCTTTGTTGCACTTTCAGGCATGTTCCTAGTGATGAATAACTTCATATTATAGATCATGAACGAAGGAAACGTGGCTCCAAATTTAAAACTTTCCATACCTTCTTCACAAAATAATTATTCAAGCTTCATTTTGAGTATATGTATTTAAAAATATGCATCTAATGAAGTTTTATAAAAAAAAAAAATGGGTGAAGGGTTAACTTGGTGTTCCTTTGATCTCGGTATCGCATTGTGCTAGACAGGGCGGAAGACCTTTAGGACAGCTGTAATGTACTTACGTCTTACAGATTAACACACACGTGTCACATTAAATTGACCCTTCTTATCTTTTGTTTCATATTTATTTACCCGTTTGGTGATAATTAGTGGATGGGATTATGAATTTTATACAGGTTACAGAGGGTAAGTTCATTCTTACTTTCTACATGCTCTTTATTTCAATACGATCTCATAAAATGCGTATTTTGTCTATTCCTAGTTATTCTTTTTCAAAAGCAATGTCATGAAATATGAATAAATTGTGTTAGAATTGATTTCATATAGATTTCTTACTATGTCACCTTTTTTCAGTGATGAATTTGTCCAAATTTAAAGGATCTGTGAACGGGACATACGGCATTTGTTATTGAAATAATGATTTGATTGTCCGGTGTCACATGATACTTCCGGTGCGCCGCTTACGATAAGATGGAAATATCGCTTATATCAAATTTAATTGGCAAATCGTCTATTGTCTTGATGAGACAATTCTAATGAGTACCCACAACGTAAGGTTTAGTGGAGAATAATTAATATTTCAATTTTTGAAATCAAAATCACTCACCGTATCTGGAGCTCTGGTATTGTGATGAGAGATTTCAATTACTCCATACATTTTTTGCCAAAAACAGACTGGTGTATTGCTTGAGAAATTATAAGACTTACATGTAATCTAATAGAATGCAAGAATAACAATTTTCATCAAAATCTTTTTTTTTTTTGTGCATTTTGGTTGGCAAACAGGTTGTAAATTTTGTTTTAATTCAGTAGTTCATTTTGTTGATAATTTTCATCAACAGATCCAAAGATGTAGATGCCATTGATAGACATTTTTCATGGCCTGTAGACATGTTTATTTCTTTACCACATGAGCAAATAACAGAATTGTCCAAATTGAAAGCATTTGCAGACAACAGTTTAAACATAGCTTAAATGATGGACTGTCAGTTAAGACCATACACAAAGATCGATAGTATCATCCCTGTAGCAAAATGGCATATCTCACAGGAGACAAGCACTCTGACAGCCACCATATTTGTCTTTCAGTATTATGCCAAAAATCTCATTAACTGCTTGTTGATTGTGGTGTTGATGGGGCCACCATATTTAAAGTATCACTAAGCTTGATTTGCAATGAACGAAGATAATTATTGGATATCTACAAGTTAAAGACAAAAATGATGGCATATTTGTGATAAAAATAGTGTAATTTTTCTCAAAGTAAAACTGAGATCACAATCAAATGCTTCATGAATAATTCATGATAACTAGGAAATACCAGCGAAATAAACCAGGGGCGATTTTAGAATGAATTGAAACAGGGTCACCAAGGATGGGATTTGTGATGAATGGCTCATACCATAAGGGAGTAATTGCCTTTAACTCTTTACCACACGAGAAAATTTTAGACTGGTCCAAATTGAAAGCATTTGCAGACGACAAAATAAAGGTGACTGAAAAATTGAAATTTGTAGTGGGAAGGGTAGAAAACACTGTGGGAAAAGGAGAAAATGCTGGTTACCAGCATTTTCTCCTTTTCCCACAGTGTTTTCAAAAGGCTTCTTTCTCAGGGGCATCAAAAGTAGGGATTGTGTGGTAATGGGCTAAGAATTAGCATCTAAAACTACAGTCGCTCTTTCAGATGAATCAATAAACCAAGGATCTGTGTGATGGTGCTACACGTTGACCACAATGGCAACAGCTCACAGTCATGTTTGTCCTGGGTTTTACCAGTACAAGGCTAGGGTTCTTATGGACTCTTGCCCATGCACACTCTCATGAAAAGACCATTGCTTCTAATAAGGCTTGACCTTGGTTTATTGATTCATCTGAAAGAGCGAAACAACAAAATTTTGGGCTTATACAAATTTGCAGGCAATTTGCAGACGACAAATTGAATGTGGCTCAAAAAATTGAATTTGCCTTTGGAAGGGTAGAAAACATTGTAGTAAAAAGAAAAAAAATGCTGGATACCTGCACTTTGTCTTTTTCCCACAATGTTTTCAAAAAATTTCCCTGTCAGAGTCATTATAATTTACGAGATTACCAACATTTTCTCCTTTTCATACTATGTTTTCAAAAAGGCATTTTTGTCAGAGTTGTTAAAAGCAGGGATTGTTTGACAGATGGATAGAACAGATAATATACAGATTTTATTGAACTGTTTTTCAGAAACATTACAGTGTGAAAAATGCAAGCTTCCAGATTAACCTTGAAGATATTCCAGGTGGGAAGTATGAGGTGCGAGCACAGCTCACCCAGGGTGCCGAGAGTGCGGTGAAAGTCATGTGCCTCGACTTGAAATTCACTATCAGTAAGTACAGCAGATCTTATCCCCCGTCATCTTAACCCTTTACTCCATAGATACTCCATTTTGACGCATCAACAACAGACACCTTTTGAAAACATTGTGGGAAAAGGAGAAATTGCTCGTAATGAGCAATTTCTCCTTTTCCCTCAATGTTTTTCACTCAATCAGGTAATTGTTTCCCCATTTGTCCCAGGTTTTGACATCATATGTTTATTTGCTGCTGAATCAGAAGAGCCTAAAATTGGCATATGAGGTAAAGGGTTAACTACAACAAAATTATACACATTGTCACTTTACTCCAAAAACCTGGTAACTACATCTTGAAACAAGCTGTATTTACAAGGTTTTTGAAGTAAACCAACGCTATGTTTAAAGTGAAAGTATTTGTAAATGACAATTCAAATGCTATTCATAGGATAGGAGTAATCATTTAAAGGACAGGAAACATTGTGGAAAATAAAGAAAATGCTGGTTATCAGCATTTACTCCTTTTTCCCAGTATGTTTTCAAAAGGTCAGTTCTGGAAGGTTGTTTAAAACTCTGGTTTGTACAGGTAGGCGCTTTATGTTAGGGAAATACAAAAAAAAAATGTTCAGAGTGAAATTTTATCCAGGTAATTTTAAGTGACTTTATGTTTTTTAACAGTGAATCTTTTGTAGTCCTCTGTGGCTCATTAGTAAAGTGTAGGGCTTGTAACAAGAAGACACCAGGTTTAACCCTTTACTGCACAACGAAATTCTAGACCTGTCTGAATTGAAAGTATTTGCAGATGACAGTTTCAGTGTGGCCCATATGAAATGATTTTTCTTTGAATTGATAGGGTAGAAAATATTGTGGGAAAAGGAGAAAATGCTGGTAACAAGTATTTTCTCGTTTTCCCACAATGTTTTCAAAAGCCTTCTCTTTCAGGGGTGTTCAAAGTCGCCATTGTGTGGTAAAGAGTCAAGCCTTATTAGAAGCAATGGTCTTTTCATGAGAGTCTGCATGAGCAAGAGTCCACAAGAACCCTAGCCTTGTACTGGTAAAACCCAGGACTGTGAGCTGTTGCCATGATATGTTTTAACCTTTTGCCACACAATATCTGACTTTTAACGACCCTGAGAAAGAAGTCTATAGAAAACATTGTGGCAAAAGGAGAAAATGCTGGTAACCAGCATTTTCTCCTTTTCCCACAATGTTTTCTACCCTTTCCAAATCAAATTTCAATTTTAGGTTCAGAATTTTTTTGTCATCTGCAAATGCTTTCAGTTTGGACTAGTCCAGAATTTTGTCATTCGGTAAAGGGTTAAATAATGTTGAAAACGGCCCTGATGAAGAAAGCTTTTGAAAACATTGTGGAAAGAGGAGAAAATGCTCAAAAGAAGCATTTTAATCTTTTCCCATGTTTTCTAGTCTATTACAGGAGATCACACTTCATGCATGGCTTCATCCCAATTTAACCCTTTCCCAAACGATAAATTTGGGACCATTCCAAACCGAAAGAGTTTGCAGACGACATTTTAGATTGGGAAGAAAGTTCTCAAAAAGGGTAGAAAACACTGTGGGAAAAGGAGAAATTGCTCATTACGAGCAATTTCTCCTTTTCCCACAGTTTTTTCAAAAGACTATTACTGCAGACACGTAAAAACCAGGGCTTAAGAAAACATTGTGGGAAAAGGAGAAAATGCTGGTAACCAGCATTTTCTCCATATCCCACAATGTTTTCTACCCTTTACAAAACAAAATTCAAATTTTCAGTCACTTTTATTTTGTCATCTGCAAATGCTTTCGATTTGGACAAACCGAAAATTTTGTTGTTTTGTAACGATTTAATAAGGCTTTGAGTCATCAGTAAATGATGATTTTAAGAGGGAGACCACTCTTTTATGCATGACTTCATCCGGATTTAGATACCTAACAACTGTGTTACAGAGATATCTCTATAGCGCAGTGGTTATTGTATTGGTCTTTAAAACCTCGAAAAACGAGGAAATTTGTACGCGTGGGTTCGATTCCTCCCAGGTGTGGTTTGTAATCCAGCTGTGCATTTGCTGCGAACTTTCATGTTCTTAACCCATTACCACACAATCCCTACTTTTGACGCCCCTGAGAAAGAAGCGTTTAGAAAACATTGTGGGAAAAGGAGAAAATGCTGATAACCAGCATTTTCTCCTTTTCCCACAATGTTTTCTACCCTTCACAAAACAAATTTCAAATCTTCAGTCACTTTTATTTTGTAATCTGCAAATGCTTTCAATTTGGACCAGTCTAAAATATTGCCATATAGTAATGGGTTAAGAAGT
The DNA here is from genome assembly GCA_943736015.1 of Tridacna crocea. Classification (NCBI taxonomy): domain Eukaryota; kingdom Metazoa; phylum Mollusca; class Bivalvia; order Cardiida; family Cardiidae; genus Tridacna; species Tridacna crocea. The sequence goes on from OX031063.1 coordinate 53,168,605, forward strand.
CTCTCAGATACTGATTCCATCATTTCTTACTTATTTCTTTCATCTTCTGCGTGTGCTTTCAATTTGGACCAGTCTAAATTGTGTGGTTTGATTAAGAGACATGTAAAAAGTGTAACAAGCAGTTGCTTCTTTTTCTATTGTGCTCTCAAAAAATGGTTCCATCAAATGCAAGAAGGTGCTATAAAATGGCATTTTCACCTTTTCCCTCAATGTTTTCTAAAAGCTTTCAAAGAAATATTCCATCTATGGACCTAATGTAAATTTGTCATCTGCAAATACTTTCAATATGCTAAAATTTTAAATTTTATTGTTTGCCTAAGAGTTGATATGATGGCTAAATCACAAAATTTTGAACCTATCCAAATTCAAAGCATTTGCAGACGTCAAAGATAAAGTGGCTAAAATCATAGGTTTTGGCTTTATTGGGGTGCAAAAATTGTTGGAAAAGAAGAAAATGCTGGTTACCAGCATTTCCTCCTTTTTATACGCCCGTCGAAGACGGGACGTATTATGGGATCACCCGTGCCGGGCGGGCGGGCAGGCGGGTGGGTGGGCGTCCGGGCGGCGTCCAGGTCTTTGTCCGGAGCATATCTCCAAAACTATACAAGCTAGGGTTATGAAATTTCATGGGTGGATAAATCTCATCGAGGGGGAGTGCAGTGCACAAGAATCATAACTCTTGCTTGCTTAATTTTTGAGTTATTGCCCTTTGTTGTTTTTCATACTTGAATTTTGTCCGGAGCATATCTCCAAAACTATACTACCTAGGGTTATGAAATTTCATGGGTGGATAGACCTCATGGAGGGGGAGTGCAGTTCACAGGAACATAACTCTTGCTTGCTTAATTTTTGAGTTATTGCCCTTTGTTGTTTTTCATACTTGAATTTTGTCCGGAGCATATCTCCAAAACTATACTAGCTAGGGTTATGAAATTTTATGGGTGGATAGATCTCATTTAGGGGGAGTGCAGTGCACAGGAATCATAACTCTTGCTTGCTTAATTTTTGAGTTATTGCCCTTTGTTGTTTTTCATACTTGAATTTTGTCCGGAGCATATCTCCAAAACTATACTAGCTAGAGTTATGAAATTTTATGGGTGGATAGATCTCATCGAGGGAGAGTGCAGTGCACAAGAATCATAACTCTTGCTTGCTTAATTTTTGAGTTATTGCCCTTTGCCATTTTTTATACTTGAATTTTGTCCGCTGAATATCTCCAGAAGTATACTAGCTAGGGTTATGAAATTTCATGGGTGGATAGATCTTACCGAGGGGGAGTGCAGTGCACAGGAATCATAACTCTTGCTTGCTTAATTTTTGAGTTATTGCCCTTTGTCGTTTTTCATACTTGATTTTTGTCCGGAGCATATCTCCAATACTATACTAGCTAGGGTTATGAAATTTCATGTGTGGATAGATCTCATTGAGGGGGAGTGCAGTGCACAGGAATCACAACTCTTGCTTGCTTAATTTTTGAGTTATTGCCCTTTGTTGTTTTTCATACTTGAATTTTGTCTGGTGCATGCCCCAGCTTTACAACTTGGGGTAAGACGGGCGTATCTTGCGACAATTTGCCGCTCTTGTTCCACTATGTCTTCAAAAATCAGTATTCCAAGGGGTCACCCAAAGTTTGGATTGTGTAGTCAAAAGTTAAATGAAAATCATGAACAGACTTCAATAATTCATTTTTCTCTTTTTTTTTTTTCAGAATAAATCAAATCTGATGACAGGGGTATTTGTTTCTTCGACAAAAAATGTTTCTAAAGTCATATTTTTGTACTGAAATATATTCTTGAATACTTTGTTCACTTTTTTTTCTGTTACAATGTACAGTACTTGTATTCTCTTTTTATGTATATATCTTATTATAATTGTGGCAGGGTGCATTTTTTTTTAATAAAGTATTTCTTTATGAATGATTCCCCTATTAATTTCTGAAAACACTGTTTCAAGCTTTTACGAGGCAATCTCATGTTTCATTTACTCTTGTAGCGTACAGGGCTTGAGACCAGGAGGGTTATTTTGGATCCCCAGGCCAAGCCAGTTGCTTTCCAAGGATTTATGCAAGTCATTGCCACAGGTTTCATCCCTCTCTCACTGCTGATAATCATTTCAATGATAGTTATGCAAAAAAGAATCCAATTGCTTAAACCTTTACCACACAATCCCCACTTTTAACAATCCTGAAGAAGATGCCTTTTTGAAAACATTGTGGGAAAAGGAGAAAATGCTTATAACCAGCATTTTTTCCATTTCCCACCATGCTTTCTATCCTTCTCAAAATATATTTCAATTTTAAAGTCACAATTATTTTGTAGTTTGCAAATACTTTCAATTTGGACCAGTACAAAATTTTGTCATTTGGTAAAGAGTTGATCATTTCAGTGATAGTTATGCAAAAAAAAGAAGCCAGCTGCTAGGGAAGAATATTATGTGCAGTTTTGGTAAAATAAGTTAAACATGTACCTAGGTGGACTGACCTCTGGAATATAACTCCATTAACGTTGAAAATGGTATTACACAACATACAAACTCAAAATGTTAATTTTCTCAATTTGCCACACTACTGGTAACCATCATTTCCTTCTTTTTGAGCCATGTTATGCATGTCACCAGTCCTGTGACTGCTACCAATTATTTATGAGTCCAAAAATTTGTTATTTGATACAGTGTTAACCCATTACCACACAATCCCTACTTTTGACGCCCCTGAGAAATAAGCCTTTTGAAAACATTGTGGGAAAAGGAGAAAATGCTGGTAACCACAAAACAAATTTCAATTTTTCAGTCACTTTTATTTTGTCGTCTGCAAATGATTTCGATTTGGACAAGCCTAAAATATTGTCGTTTGGTACAGAGTTAACTCTTTTCCAGAAAACAAAAAGTAAGACTTGTCAGATTTAAAGTATTTCCTGCCAACTAATAAAATGTGTCTAAATTGATGATAGTTGTCTCATAAAGGCCAGAAAACATTGTGGAAAAAGGAGAAAATGTTGATAACCTATGGCCAGATTCCTCCTTAAGGTCGCTTAAGCTCGGGAGTGTATGATAGAGGGTTAAAAGGTTTGAATTTGGATATATGTACTTGTCAGTTGGTGCTGAGATGCATGCATGTGAGTATTATAGGCAACATGCATGCACATGTACATGCATTTATAATTGTTTATGTTTTAGTGTATATACAGGGTGTTTCATAATATTTGCTTCACTCTCAAATAGACCAAAGGCAAATTGTTTGTAAAGATATAACAATGAAATTTATACCATTTCATAAGCCAAAGAATGTTATTATACTGCAAAGAAATTTCTTATGATCTGATTGGTTAACATGCCGGGAACATAATCATGTTCCCTGGCAAAAACCACGTAAAACCAGTTTCCCTTTTGAGTTCCTCGTAAACATCACAACACGTGCAATAAATCATCCAAAATGGCGGCGTCGATCGATCACCAGACTGCACATTTTTGCACCAAACTGCACGTTTTAGTGACGTCAGTTTCCAGTGACGTCAGTTTTCATTGAATTGGGGCACACAGAAGGGAATTTCTATTTCGTCGGCATACTTGATTTGTAAAATTATAAAACAGAAAAATTTTGCTTAACACGCTTTGAAAGGGTAAAAACTTTGCAGTATAACAAATTCGTTGTACGGTCAGGTGGCAGGGAACTTGGAAACTTGTTCGCGGCTGTGTTGAATCATATCGCCACCTCGTCTTCAGCTCGGGGCGACATGATTAACCACAGCCATGAACAAGTTTCCAAGTCCCCTGCCACCTGACCGTACAACTAATAAACTACACCAAATGTTCAAAATGATGTCAAGAACAGGGCGTCACTGGTTCTATCCCTGGCTCGATAGATTGATGATGGTCATTGTTACAGGATTCATTCTCTTTCGATACTGATCACTGTTTCAGCTGCGGTTATTTGGAAAAGCAGCCAGTGGCATATAAGGATTATATTGTGTAAAGTAATGGTAGCAGAAGCTCAAGGAAAGCATAGAAAGGTGTACTGGCCACTTGGATATAACTTATATAATGTTGAAAATGGCATTAAACACCATACAATCAATCAAAGTGATGGATATTTTAGGTTACAGTCTTGTAAGTTATATTACTTACATGTATATTTGAAAGATTAACATACATTATGAAACACCCTGTATGCATTTCTGAAACACCCCGTATGTGTTTCTGAAACACCCTGTATGTGTTCAGGTATTTAGTAAATACTCTTATAATATTTTCATGTGTTCATTTTTTCTGGAGTATTATTGATCTGAATTTGATAGCAAGACCTTTCTTGTTTAACCCTTTACCAAACAATCCCTGGTGTTTACGACCCTGAGATAGAAGCCTTTTGAGAATATTGTGGGAAAAGGAGAAAATGCTGGTAACCAGCATTTCTCCTCTTCCTTCAATGTTTCTACTCTGCTGGAACAAATTTCAATCTTTGAGTGAAATTTATGTTGTCGTCTGCAAGTGCTTTCAATTGGGACTAGTCTAAAACATATGCAGAAGAAGAAATGAATGTGGTTAATCTATTGTAAATTTTCTTTTATAGAGTTGAATATATTGCAGGAAAAGGAGAAAATGCTGGTTACTAACATTTTCTCCTTTTCCCACAATTTTTCAAAAGTTTTCTTTCACAAGGTTGTTAAAAAGGGAATTGTGTGGTAAGGGGTCAAGAGATAAATTTTTCTACATTCAAATTTTTGTAATCAATATAGAAACAATTATAAAGAAAAGTCATTTAACCCTATACCAAACAGTCCCTGGTTTCACGACCCAGAGTAAGAAGCCTTCTGAAAACAATATTGGAAAAGGAGAAAATGCTGGTAACCAGCATTTTCCCTTTCTTCCACAATGTTTTCTTCTCTTTCCAAAGTCAAGTTTCAATTTTTGAGACACTTCAATTTTTGTCATCTGCAAAATTAAATAAATGCTTTCAATTTGGACAGGTCTGAAATTTTGTTCTTGAGTAAAAATTTAACCTTAACCCATTACCACACGAGAAAAATTTAGACTGGTCCAAATTGAAAGCATTTGCAGATGACAAAATAAAAGTGACTGAAAAATTGAAATTTGTTCTGGGAAGGTTAGAAAACACTGTGGGAAAAGGAGAAAATGCTGGTTACCAGCATTTTCTCCTTTTCCCGCAGTGTTTTCAAAAGGCTTCTTTCTCAGGGGCGTCAAAAGTAGGGATTGTGTGGTAAAGGGTTAATGGGTTTATACTTATTTATAGTTCTATTTTCATATGCATTGTTGATCTGGATCAGGCTACAGTGATTGTTCAGCTTTACCAGAAATCTACTCTTCCTGTAGTCTTAACTCTTTACCAAACAACAAAATTTTGGCCTGGTCCAAATTGAAAACATTTCCAGACACCAAAACAAATGTGATTAAAAAAGTTTAAGTTTGTTCTGGAAGGAGCAGAAAATATTGTTGGAAATGGAGAAAATACTGGTTAGCAGCATTTTCTCCTTTTCCTACAATGTTTTCAAAAGCTGTCTACATCAGAGGTGTTTAAAATCATGATTGTGTGGTAAAGGGTTAACTCTTTACCACAAAACAAAACTTAGCACAAGTCGAAATTTTAAGGTAGTTGTAGCCGAATTGGATCGAATAGTTCCTTTAAGTTAAGAAAAAATTATGGAAAAAAATGCTGGTTACCAGCATTTTCTTGTCATCCACAATCTTTTCAAAAGCTGTCTTCTTCTGGGTTGTTAAATTCAGGGACTGTATTGTAAAGGTATACATGTATATATTTTTCTTAAAAAATGGCTGGGAAACCACCATACTTGGGTCTTTTTTAATTATTCTTATTATTAATCTCAAGTTATTGATTAGGGGCTGTAGGGACTTTCATTGATATATTTAGAATCAGAATTATTATTGACTTGTACAAACAAATGTAAGTCTTAAAGTAACAAATATATATCGTAAAATATCATACCTAACAGGCCCATAGTGTCTGTCTGTTCTCTCTCTCTCTCTCTCTCTCTCTCTAGTGCACATGTTTTGCTCCTTTTCTCTCTCTTTCTATCTCTCTCTAGTGCACATGCACAGATGCACATGTATACTAAAGTTGCATTTTCTTAAATGGAGATTGCTATTTTTTTCCTTGTTATCCAAGTACAGTTAGCATTATGATAAGCATTGTTAAGACTTTAGCTGTAGTCAATAAATAAAGTTTTGTATTTTCTCAATTTTCTGGTATCCTCTTATTATACACATTTTTTATTTTTCATGTTTGAGGGGAGAGTCGGCTCATCTTGGTACAAAGTGCTCAAGGAGAGCATTAACCTTTTCCAAACAGCAAATTTTATAGTCTTTCAAATCAAAACTATCCAAAGATGACGCACTTGAAGGTTAGGTTTTCTGACTGAGTAGAAAACATTGTGGGAAAAAGGAGAAATGCTGGTTACCAGCATATTCTCCTTCTCCAGCAAGATTTTCAGAAGGCTTCTTCTCAAGGGTCATTAAAACCAGAGATTGTTTGATAAAGGGTCAAGGGAGGGTCAGGGTCCAATGATAGACCTGTAACATTAACAGTTTCTTGAACCCCTTACTAAACAATCCAATTTTTTAACTATCCAGTGGAAAGAGGGTTTTCAAAATTTTGTTTGAAATGGAGAAAATTTGTCCTCTCTTATATCCTTTAATTATTTACCAAACAATCTCAGGTTTTTAAAACCCTGAGGTAACCAGATTTTTCTCCTTTTCCCACAATGGTTTCTAGTCTTCCAAAGTCAAGTTTTCATTTTTGAGTCATGTCTTTTTTTTTTGTCTGCTAAATGCTTTCAATTTGCACCAGGCTAAGATTTTGTTGATTGGTAAAGAGTTCAATGCATAGGATATGGACGAGTATAAAATGCTGTCATTTTTTAACAGTAAAACATTTTTTATTATATACGTAACAGTGAAAACCTGGAATTACCCAGTGTAATAAATTTTGATATCATCACTAGCGACGATATCAACTTTCACTTTCACTTCCTGCCGTAATTTTGGTACTACTTTTTTTTTTATTAAGCACTTATAGATAGCTTTTGTTGTTTTTCAAACAAAAAATTAAAAATAATAATGTTAACAAGGTATATAATAAATAGAATAATCAACTGGTTATTTTTGATGTGAAAAATATCTCACTCGGATGCGTCATAAGGCGTTATAAAAAACTCTTGCTGCGCACTCGTTTTTTCAACGCCTAACAATGCATCCTCGTGAGATAATTTTTCATATCAAAAATAACCAGTTGATTATCCTCTATATCATTTACTACAGAGTTTATTTTATCAAACTTCTCACAATAAACCATGGAGCAGTCTACTCTTAAAACTGTAAAAGTGGTTCAGGTCTATGGTATAATTGGGTTACAGAGTGATTAACTGATTGTATGATGTTTATCTCTGTTTTCAACGTTATTTCAGTTATATCTCAACAGATGGTGCACCTGTCCATTCTTCCCTGGAGTTTCTGTTACCAGTACTCTCCACAATATTCTTTCCAAGACTCTTGCTGCTTTCTTCCATGACCATCACCAAAACAAAGATCAGCAGTGGGAGAGGAATAAATCCTATCCCACTATTATCATGCCTTGAAAAGACATGGTGAGCAGAGCTGGTGATCAAACAAGCAACCTCCTGTTCTCAAGTCCTGCGCAATACTAACTGAGCTATCGGGTTACAGGAGGTACATGTAATTCAGGGCCCATATTCACCAACCATTCTTAAGAACGTTCTTTGTCTTAGGTATTCTCCAGAATTTTCTGTATTTGTAAATAACACAACTTCTGATTGGCTAAACCATTCGGTAAAATCCAGGGATTGTTTGGGAAAGGGTTAATAAGCCAAAAAGCCTTGTGGACGGCCTCACTTTGTGTCCAAACTACTTGAGAGTTTGTCAGTATGTCTATCTTGATGATATCTCCACCGTCTTCGAAAATGGGTCATGTCTGGTCAGAAATTAGGTTACTGAGTCAAATCTTAGAAAAAAAACCTTGTGTACATTCTAGAGGCCACATTTTCTGTCCAAAATACACTTGCTATGATACACTTGTACTTGAAAGTTGGTGGGAGTGTGTGTCTTGATTGTATCTCGGATGAGTCACATCAGGACAAAAACTAGATCACTGGGTCAAATCTTTGAGAAATCTTGTGTATTTTCTAGAGGCCTTACATTCAATTCAAAACTTTTAAAACTTGGTCAGACTGTTTGTCTTGATGATATCTTGGACTGAGCCAGGAACAGGACATGTTGGGTCTAAAACTAGGTCAAATCTTACAAAAATAATGTATACACTCTAAAGGCCACATTTTCTGTCAATTATCTGGTCAGAATGTTTGTCTTCATGACATCTCGGACGCATTTGAAACTGGGTCATTTTGGGTCAAAAATAGTTTACTGGGTCAGATCTTTGAAAAGCCTTGTTTATGCTCTAGACTCTAAAGGCCTCTTTTTTCCATTCAATAGTCATGTTAATTGGTCAGTATGTCTGATTTGATAGAATATCATACATGTTTGAAAATGGCTCGTGTTGGGTAAAAAAATAGGCCACCATATCAAGTTTTTAAAGAATCTTATTTATGCTCAACAGACCACATTCTTGTCCTATACTCACAAGTCTGACCAGGTGGCTCAGTGGTAAGTGTATCTGACTCTTGACCTGGAGGCTGTGGGTTCGGTACCCGATTGTGGTAAGCTTTTTTTTCCAGTGATTTTTCTATTCTCACCTCTGATGAATGTGAGAAAAGTAGTCAATGACACTGGAAAGAAAGTTGTGTCAGTACTACTACTAGTGTGAGAAAACCAGGAAACATATTAGTGCATCACTGACCACCAAGATATGACCTAAGCTGTTAAAATGGTGTTAAACTGCAATACAGAACAAACCAAACTAACTCCAATACTCACGACAGGTGGTCAGAATCTTTGTGTTGTTGATATCTTCTACAGATTGTAAAATGTGCTATGTTTGGCTAAAGAGTAGGTCAATGAGAAAAATTCTAGAAATAACTTGTGTGCACGCTAGAGGCCGAAATGTCAGTCCGCTACTTAGGAAAGCATTTTAGAGTGCTTGTCATAATATCTCTGTAGGGATTATAAATAGATCATGTTTCAAAGGTGCTCAGGTGAGCCACTCCTGATCCATCATGGCCCTCTTGTTTCATTTTTTCAAACACAAACCTCAGCACTGGAATCATAGTTGATTCTTCAAACATTGGGATTGATTTGTCTTTTAACGCTGTTCCATTCAAAACCAGCCTCTAAAGATCCTAAGAAAACAAGCATAAGAAACATCATGGAAATACGAGAAAATGCTCGTAAGCAGCATTTTCTTCTTTTCCTACCATGTTTTTACCCTTTCCATAACAAATCTTAATTTCAAGTCATATTAATTTTGTCATCTGCAAATGCTTCAATTTGGACAAGTCTAAAAGTTTTCATTTCATAAAGATTAAAGATTGATTCAGGCAAAGTATAATGGAAAGTGGGAGAAAGCTGGTAACCGACCCTTTCTCTTTTTCTCACAATTTTTTCCCACCCTTTCCATGACAATCTTTTATCATTCAGTCAAATTTATTTTGTTGTCTGCAAATGCTTCAGTAAAAGTAAAAGGTCAAGGGTTAATTACTCAAAGTTTTTTGGAAAGTGATACAATACTCAGCGTATTACATCCACTCTAATCAAAGTTGACACTGTCCACAGATAGCAACAAAATTTGTGATTGACAGAATAAGTGTTAGTATAGTTTGACCCCCTTCAGATGGGGGTACAATGTGCAAACACTTATAGCTGGCAGGAAGAGGTACTTCATTCTAAGACCCAGTTCCCCATGTTTCAACCCATTACCAAACATTTTCCACATTTTAATAATCCGAAGAAAAACAATTCCCAACACTGTCTCCATTTCCATCAATATTTCCTATCCGGCTATCAAAGACAGATCCCTAGTTTAGACGCATCCATTTCTTTGTCTGCAATAGGGAAAAAGCTAGTTACAAACAAAATCCTCCTTTTATTGTTAACATTTCATATGTATTGACTCCGTACCTTTGTCATGCATAGTGTCCTTGGGCATGACACTCCGGAGTCTTAGGCTAGTACAAGAGGTAGCCTGGAAACACATGAAAACATGTGTATGTTGAAAGCAGTGTAAGTCACCACTGACATCTTCGCAGGCCAAGGATACTAGGGTAGTACCCTTGGCCGCTCGCCTCTTTAAAAATTGAAGCTCCCGCTGCGCCTTTTCATTGGATGCGATCAAAACCCATCGCGTCCAATCAAACCATCCGTAACAAGAAATCTTTCGCAAAACAGAAAACAATAATGGCGGCGCCCATCAAAAACGAAAGTTGTCGTGTTTGTGACGAAATTTGCCAAAAAAGAGTAGACCATCGATATTTAGTGAGTTTTTTTTTTTTTGTTTACGATCAATTATGTGAAGTATTAGGACGGGTTCCATAGCCAAATGATTGCGTCTGTTCGTCTTGTTTTGGTGTGATGAATCCGAAAGCGCAGCCATATTTGATGCATAACCAACCAATTTTATTACGAGCATTTTGATTTGTCAGAAATAACATCAGCAAAGGTTACGCAACTCGTGATATTCGACAGGTGGCGCAGCGGGTGTTTCGATTTTTAAAGAGGCGAGCGGCCAAGGTACATAACGAACAAAGTGGAGTTAGTATCCTTGGTTTGCGAAGATGCCACTGACTGCGTCAATCAATTCTGTACACCTAGTAGTATCAGGGGCGGTAACCAGTCTACCCGCCATCTTCCTTTGTCCAGTGTACATTTAGTCTTTGTCCTACTTTTCTATCCAATCAGAACGCTCATATTTGAAAATTTTTGACCGTCTATCTTCCATAAACTACCCAACGCAGGTTTATTTTGATCATTTATCCATTTAAACGTCGCAGTTTATCTGGAGCTTATCTGGATTTACTGCGCATGCGTACCTAAACCCTACCCCCTCATTAATATTCAACAGTTACTTAACTCTCTCCCAAACAAGCCTTTGTTTTTACGTGTCTCCAGTACAAGTCTTCAAAATAATGCTGTACTAAATCTGTAGAAATTTTCATAGGCTGAGTCTAGTCGTTACTTCCTCAAAATCTTGGTCAAATTCTGCCATATTTGACATTGTTTAATTAATACTGGCGATAGTCAAGCGTGAACTGGAAATGAAGCTGATAATGACGGTTCTTTAACCCTTTCCCATATGACAAATTTTAGACCATTCCAAATTGAAAGCATTGGCAGATATCAAATTTTGAAAGTGGAACAGCTACGCTCCCTCTTTTGGCTGTTTAAATCGTTTAATTTTGACTTCTTAGCGTTTAACTAGATCTATTACTTAAAATAATAACGCGGCCAATTTATCCTGCGAAAAATTAGTCCTAACTAGAAAAGTGGAAGTTTTAATCGGCACTAGAAAAGTGGAAGTTTTAATCGGCTAACTTCCACTTTTCAACTTTCCGACTTTTCAACTTTTCGACTTTTGTCTTTTTTAAGTCGAAAAGTGCAAGTTTTATTGACAATTGTCATGTGAAAACTTCCACTTTTCTACTTTTTGACCTAGCATTTTAACGCGAAAAGTGGAAGTACTTTTCTAGACAAACGTGAAGTCGAAAAGTGGAAAGTTTTATGACAATTGTCAGGTTAAAAACTTCAACTTTTCAACTTTTCGAGGTAACTTTTTTGCTAGAAAAGTGGAAGTTAGTGTGCCTAATTTCTACTTTTCGAGTTCCTCGTAGGTCGAAAAGTGAAAAATACAACTTAAGACGTTTAAGAAGTGTTCGAGCCAATACACAGTTCCATAATTCCACTTTTCTGCCACGTACAGTTCGAGACTGGAACTTGTTACCCGAAAGTACGAGAAATTCTTCAACAATTGCGTTAGATCATGTCCCTTATTTGATTTCGGTTTACGAAAAAGCCAAATTCTGCACACCAGATTACGACTTGGATGAAGTTCTTTAAACTATGGCTTACACAGGAGAAATTTGGTCGAGAATTCTCTGTTCCAATGTGGACAGGTGGAAACAGTTGATCACTTCTTAATTCACTGTCGTCATTACCAACAAATTCGTATCAATATTTTTTCCAACATCCCTTGTCCATTAACTACAAATAATTTACCCTTTGGGAACGATCGTTTAACAATAGATGAAAACAAACAAATATTTGCTGAGGTCCATTGTTTCATCTTAGCAACCAAAAGGTTTTCTACTTAAGGAAAAGCTTCCCCCTTTTTTTCTGAGGATTGAATAGCCAGCACTGCGACTGTAATGGTGAACGACAAAAGTGAGTGTAATCTTACAAAAAATTAAATATTCATTCATAGGTAAAACAAAAAGATATCCCTACCTACGACACCTTACACAACATAAATATTGTCGGGAAAGGAATTAATATAAGCCACAAGCTTGTTTTCCAATCCCATCTTATTTGTTCATGTTAAATAGTACCGTGTATGAAAAAGTTTTGAAATAAAATAAAGTTTAAACTAAACACGATCGATAAAGAAGTGTGGGACGAACAAGCTCGAGTGAACAAGTCCAGCGGACGAACAAGCCCAGGGACGAACTGTTTTGGGACCAAAAAACCTAGAGCCACTCATCTCACATGGCCATGGCGGACAATGACAACCAAATGTTCCAAAAATACCTATTTTGTTTTATCGAAATATAATTTTGTTTTAACGATTTAGTATTTCGTTTTCTCGAAATAGTATTTCGTTTTAACGATTTAGTATTTCGTTTTCTCAAAATAGTATTTCGTTTTAACAATTAAGCATTTTGTTTTCTCGACTATAGTATTTCGATATAACGATTTAGCATTTCGTTTTCTCTAAATAGTATTTCGTTTTAACGATTTAGGATTTCGTTATTTTGAAATAATGTGTAGAGCATGACACCTACTAGGCTCCGTACATAACTTTAGTTGCATGTCTTATCTCTTTCCCAAACAACAACATTTTAGACTGGTCCAATTAAGATCATTTTGTTGGTTTACTTCAAAAACCTCGTAACTACAGCTTGAAATAAGCTGTAGTTACGAAGTTTTGAAGTAAACCGACGATTTTCAGACGACAAAATTTATATGGTACAAACGATGGGAATCATACAAGGAACTCAAGAAAACATTATGATTGCCAGCATATTCTCCTTTTCCCACAATGTTTTCAAAAGGCGTACTTCTCAGGGTTGTTAAAAAATTGTTTTGGGTATAAAGGTTAAAACTGTAAATTTACCATGGATTTTGGATGCTTATAGTGAAGTGGTGCAGGGAATTGATCATAGTGATGATTAGTTGTGCAGGGAAAGTATCTCATTTGCATCTGGTAAGACACTTGAACTCTTTTCTGTTATCTCTTCGGATACAGATGTGATTCGAAGCAGGAAACTACTCATGCAACAAGTTATATACAGACGCAAATCGTGTGAAAGGCAACATCATTTGTCATCAATTTTTGTATCGGAGCAATATAAAGGCGTAGCGCCCTCTACAAACACTATGCATAATTATGCATGCAAAAAAATCCTTTGAACCAAAGCTGTGCAAAAAAAAAAATCCTGAACCAAAGCTATTACTCACAATATTACATACATGTATTAATTTTTTTTCTCTGATCTGTGGTCATTTCAAACTAAATAGTAGGATTAAATACATGCCCTGATGTACGGAATACCGTTAGGGCCATCGCCTTTGAATGTGTTAATTTGAAACACGATACTCGATAGTACGATGACGATAACGCGAAACAACGAAACCACGATGGTGAAAACGCGATAGTACGATGACGATAACACGATACTACGATGGTGAAACCACGACAATACGATAGTACGATGATGATAGTTAGATATATACTTATCGTGTTTTCACCATCGTACTATCGTATTATCATCATCGTACTATCGTGTTTTCGTCATCGTACTATCGTGGTATCATCATCGTACTATCGTGTTTTCACCATCGCACTATCGTAGTTTCACCATCTCACTATCGTATTATCGTCATCGTACTATCGTGTTTTCGTCATCGCACTATCGTATTATCGTCATCGTACTATCGTAGTTTCATCATCGTACTATCGTGTTATCGTCATCGTACTTTCGTGTTTTCACCATCGTACTATCGTATTATCATCATCGTACTATCGCGTTTTCACCATCGTACTATCGCCTTCCGGTAGGCATGCGCATCCTCCAATATTCAAGACCTACGGGACAACAGTACACATGGAAGAGTTTATTCAAAGTCATTTTGAGAGAGGCTATGCCTGTAAATTGGGTTATCTACCCTCTTAGACAATTGCGGAGTCAATGGCCTTATGGATAAAGCACCTGCTAAATGTGAAGTAGACCAAGGTTCAAATCCGACATAGAACTTTTTTTTTAAACTAGATTTTCTCCACTATCTTAACTTTTTATAAACATTGATATAGTCAGAAATTGAATTTGTATGAAGAACTTTTGCATTTGACTTCAACAAATTTGTATCAGTGACTTCAGAAAGGGGTATTTAGAGGGGAAAATGGCTTCTTTTGTTTTTCCCATAATTGGGTACGACTAAATGTCTAGAGCATATTCTTCTGGTATCTCAGTCGGTAGTGTATAAGACTTGAAAACAGAGGTCACTGGTTTGATCTGCACCTCGGCCAATTTCTTTCCGAGGATTGATGATACTCATTGTGACAGGATTCATTCCTCTCTCTCTGCTGATCATTGTTCTGATGATAGTTATGTGGGAAAGCAGCCGGTAGCTCGAAAAAAATATTGTGGGGAGTACCGGAAACAAAATTTATGGGAAAGCATGGATAGGTGGAGTGGTTGCAGTGATGAAACTAAAATAATACTGATAATGATGTAAAACACCATACAACCAAAAAACTAAAGGATAATGTGTATATTCCTTTCATAAACTCCTGTTTTTCTTCCGCAAACAAACCAAACCTATATTTAACCTGCTATTTTTTTAGATTTACTAATCCCATTTCACCTTTGTTTAGGATATATACTTAAAGAACAGGAAAATGTTTTTCTAAAAATTTACATGTATGTATGTGTTGTCCCACAAACTAGTTGGGTTAATGTATCCTGTAATTTTTTTGCCACCAAAAAGAAAAAAAATAATGATAAATTCAGGGTATTTCAAGCTTGAAATTAGATTACTCTTGTACTGCAAGATGGTTTTGCTAAAAAAAAAAAAGCATCAGGTAGCAGACTGCACTTTTTAATCCACAATCTCAGCTCTCCAAAAGCGATTTTAATCCCCACGGGCGGTGGAAGAGTTACAGAACTTCGGTACTGGAAAAATATTGGATATCTATGAATTAGTATAGCCTCTCTCAAAATGACTTTTTTATAAACACGTCCATGTGTACTGTTGTGCTGTAGGTATTGAATATTGGAGGATACGCATGCGCACCGGAAGGCGATGGTACGATGGTGAAAACACGATACTACGATGACGATAATACGATAGTACGATGACGAAACCACGATAGTACGATGACGAAACTACGATAGTACGATGACGATAATACGATAGTACGATGACGAAATCACGATGGTACAATGACGATAATACGATAGTGCGATGACGATAATACGATAGTGCGATGGTGAGACTACGATAGTGCGATGGTGAAAGCACGATAGTCGATGATGATACCACGTTAGCACGATGACGATAACACGATAGTACGATGACGATAATACGATACTACGATAGCACGTTGGTGAAAACAGGAAAACACGATACTACGATGGTGAAATTACGACAGTAGGATGGTGAAAACCCCATACTATATCGCACTATCATCATCGCACTATCGTTTTGTCGTGGTTTCCCCATCGTAGTATCGTGTTATCGTCATCGTACTATCGCGTTTTCACCATCCTGGTTTCGTTGTTTCGCGTTATCGTCATCGTACTATCGAGTATCGTGTTTCAAATTAGCACATTCAAAGGCGATGGCCCTAACGGTATTCCGTACTGATGACTAGGTGAGAATTCCTCTTTGCTTTACAGTAAATGGAATCCTCCTGCTCTCTCCCAGATTGGCACTTTGTGATTCACTGAGCATATTTATATTTTATTACTGGCCACCCTTACGCAATAGGTCTCTCTGGTTTGTTACATGTTAGCAAATGGGAGATTTTAAAACCTTTTACCATGCACACCAATCCCAATATAAGAATCTTGTTGGAAAAATCTTTCTAACAGTTTACAGAAAAGGGACAGAGAGGAGGTAGTGAATATTTTCTCTATTTGCAACAATGTTTTTTTAGGCCAGGGAATCCCTCTCAAGGGATTCCCTTGCCTATAGGGATCGTAAGCTGCCTATTCAGACAAAAATGTTGGTTGATGTGTCCACTCTATATCGCTGAGTCCGCCAAAACAACTAGTTTCCCGAGTATATACAGAGATTGCTTATCACACGGTGTGAATGCTTTCCTTTCCTCAAAGCTTTCATCTGCAAAACGCCATGGAATTGCAAGGGTATTACAATCCTTTAATAACTGACGAGTGTGTGTTTTTTATCCCGTTTTTGTCATTAACACTGACCTAATAAAGGCGTAACCTAATGAACTTAGCTTTATCCGGCAGTTGTGTATTCCTACGCGCTATATACGGTTAATATCTATAACGCTCTCTCTTGCACTCCGGATCATTCATATTCAGGTATGGTGAGATTAACGAACGACGACTCTGCTCGGAGTTTGTCTATAACGTTGTGTTGACATTTGAACATGTGTCTCACACAACGCGTCTCCGCTAAAATGCGATTGTAAATAAAGCAAACTACGTATAGAATATTGGCCCGTGTTATGTTATCACTTTTTCTTATGTATATAGACTAAATCTAGGGTACTTCAGCGGAACGCTGGAGAAATCAGCCCCTGGAGAAATCGTCCCCAAACTGCTTGGCCCGTGTTATGTTTATCACTCCGGAGAAATCGTCCCCTGGAGACCATTTCTTTGGTGAAATCGTCCCCAAATAAAATTTTAGAAAAATCGACCCCAACATCAGATTTCATCCATATCATTAATAAAGTTGTCTATAAAAATATTTTTGAAATTTCGTTGTCTTTAGTATGTACATTATGTGTATTAGTTACCTTTATCCAAGAGTTATTTGGTAGTTTTGTCATTGTTTATACTGCCCATTTCACACTGATAGGATGTATTTCACACCTTTTACACCTGTCAAAAATAGATTACACGCGTGTGATTCTTAAAAATGTCTTTGATTGACTTTGATTTGAAACCAAATAAATGCTTATAATTTTTTTCTGTAGTCGTTCGCTTGTCATTTAATGTATTTTCTCTCTCTCTCTCTCTCTCTCTCTCTCTCTACTAGTGTCATATGACATACCTGTGACCAATACCATTAAGCAGGGGCATCAGTGTCTCTGACACACATATTTCTAGTGTTCACTAGGGCTTGTGTGCATCCGAATATTTCCGGTCCATAACTTCTATGATTGTGGATGGATTTCAAAATAATTTGGCACAATTGACCTCCATCACGGTTAGATGTTCCATTTGAAACATCTGTTCAAAAAGGTTCAAGATCAAGGCCCCATTGAAGGCCAATTTTTCGTCCGAACCATAACTCCTACATTTTTGGATAGATTCCGATATAAATTAGCATAATGCATTGTTCTCCATCATGAGAAGAAGTTCCCTTTGAAACATTTATTTAGGTCCAGGGTCTAGGTCAAGCTTGAGAGTCAAGTGTTCGCGGGCTTGACACAAGTTGTCCTTGGACAACGATTATGAATTAGGATTAACGTCTTTTTATATTATGTAGATATAAGTATCGAAGCTCAAGTCACCGTGACTTGTCCGTAAAATAGGCAAGTAAAATAGGAAAACCGAGCCTAATCGTTTTCCCAAAATAATCCAACCTTTTCACAGTATTTTATTGAGAAAATATTTTGGCTAAAAGAGAATTCGCTTGTAACAAGCAATTCCTCCCAGTTTCCCCAAAATCATACTGTTCAATATACATGAAGAACCACTTTGGATCTTTATCTACAACTTCCTTCAAATATGACCAATTCAAAATTTCGTCGACTTGTGGAAGGTAGAGACAACATGACCAACTGCCGTATCACTCCAATCTTTATTATTCATTACATTTTACCTTAATATCTATCTTACATGTATTTTCATTGAAATCAATAAAAATAAATAATTATTATGTTCTTGCGTCATAAATGTAAAAAATAGCGTCATCCAGGACTACAAGACATCACATGTCTCAGAAAATTTAGATAACCAAAGTTGGTATTGCACCGATTGAATACGGTTCAATTTTGACTTGGGATTGTTTACAAGCACGACAAATTACTAAGTATTCTAAGCCATTATCAAGCACCACATAACTGTGAGCACATGCCTAGCTCTGGCTTAATTAGTTTCTGGCTGGTGCTTTCTAGTATCAGTTCAAAATTTCCTGATAAAACCAAGAATTCCAGGGGCTTAGTGGAATCCGCTTGTATCACTGTTCGTCTACCTGTTTGTATTAATCAAAATTGACCTCATGTGTTGTTTCGTATCCTCAATTTCCTGGCCTTCAGTACTATCAGTACTTTGATTTTTTATCCTTAAAATGCTGCATTCAGATTTAAAGGCGCATTTGATTTGTGTTTTGCTGTCGTCTGCGCATGTCATATTCTTCGAAGATTAGACCTGTTTTGTGTGACACACCACCCATTCCCCGATACTTGGGAAATGTAGGGCTTATGTATACCAAAGCTAAACCCAAGCCTCAAGGGACTGTTTTAATAAACGGCCGGTTCATAGGTTTACCTGCTAGCTGATCATAAGTGAATAAATCGCACCAGCGGCAGCGTTTTACTGAGGAAAGGTTTATTCAGTTTTGAAAAATAAATCCGCTTATGTACCCAGAGTGCCCATATTAGATAGATATGTATACTCTCTCAAAAAAGAAACGCAACATACAGAAAATAGGAAATTTACTTCATATATTATTTATATAATTTATGAGTGATTTATTGACAATATGTGACAAACTGTGATATTCCAAGGTAAAAGAACTCATGAACAAGAAGTGTGCCAATTTTTGCATTCCTGTGTAAATTATTTATATCATAAATTATGAAAATAATATATGAAGTAAATTTCCTATTTTCTGTATGTTGCGTTTCTTTTTTGAGAGAGTATATTTGTAGAATGCCATCTAGCGGGAGATAATGGTGTTTTGCAAACAGTCTCAAACTGGACAAGTCGGCATGTGGTAAGGAATTAACTCTTTACCACACAGTCCCGACTTTAAACAACCATGAGGAAGAAGCCTTTTGAAAACACTGTGAGAAAAGGTTACCAACATTTTCTCATTTTCCCACATTTTCAACTTGTCTACCAAGGAAAAATTGAGTCAAATTTGCCACCTTTAATTATTTGTTGTCAGCAATTGCTTTCAGTTTGGGTAAGTCCAAAATTTTGTTAATTTTACCAAACAGGAAATTTTTGGACTGGACCAAATTCAAAGCATCTGCAGACAACAAATTAATCTTGGTAATAACTTTGATGATTTATGACTTTGATAGGGTAGAAAATATTGTGGGGAAAGGAGAAAATGCTGGAAACCAGCAATTTCTCCTTTTCCCACAATGTTTTCTATAGGTTTTATGCCCAGGGTCGTTAAAACTTGGGATAGCGTGTTAAAGAGTTAAGTCAAGTCCTGTATTAATATTGTACATTCATATAAATTATCTTATCACAAAAAAATTTATTCTTGACTCATTACCAAATAACAAAGTTTTAGACAGGTCCAAACTGAAAACATTCCCAGAACGACAATTTGAATTTGGCACAAATAATGAAAATTGTATCAGAAAGGCTAGAAATCATTGTATAAAAAAAGAAAAATGCTGAGGCTTTCGCATATTCATTGATCTTATTAACACTTGTTAACAGCCATATAGTTATACTGCACAGGAAAATTGCAAAGATGATAAACATAAACTTATTTGTTCATTTACTGAGGAGTTAGGTACATGTAGCCTTGTAATTTAGGTTTAGAAAGCTTACAGTATTGCCACACTGTATAAATAAGAAGTATCTGAAAAAGATAGCACAAATTTGTGAGCAAATCGGCTTGGGTTCTTAAAATAAACATATCAAGATTTTTGACAAATCACAAATTCCTATTCATTCATTTGCTATAAATAGCAAAAAGTTAGTCAAAAAACAGCCTATTCACATAAATGCAGAAAAACCAAGTGAATCTAAGGGAGTTAAGTCATATGTTACTGTAAAAAAAGAGAGTCGAAAGTAATGATACTCAGACTTGCTGTTAAGTGATTAAAATTCGTTTTTTTTTTTATACTGTTACATGTATATTTTCAGTTTATCACAGTGGACAGTGCACCTTTCTATACATGCCTGGAATTTCTTCAACTCTTTACCACAAAATTATGAAACCACTGGAGAATGCCTTTTGAAAAAATTGGAAAATAGGAGTTGATGTTTTAACTAAATTGTCTCAATGTATTAAGTCGATCAGATCCAAGGTCAGTCTGCTTGTTTTGTGCAGTCTGTTATTAATCTACACTCTCAGCAAAACTAAATTTGGACGTATAAGGTTTTAAGATTAGACTGTTTTTGTGTTGTTTGTTACAGGTCTACATTGTCAGCAATAAGTACACTTATAGTCGCACAAACGGCCAAACAGCAGGCATCAGAACTTTAATTTCAGCGCATCAAAACCTAACCCTTACACTGATGAATAAAGTATAACCCGTCAAACAAATCCTAAATAAAGCAATGTTCTTTCCAGAAAAAAATTCTCGGTGTATCTGATGGTGTAAATCTAAGATTATGTATAGCCTGGTGAGGGTGCACAATCTATGGAAGGGGATTTAAGTAAAAAAAAATTCATTCATATATGTGATTCATTTTTGCATTCAAATTAACTTAGTATTAGAAAAATACAATATACATGTACTAACGTACACGCAATAGTTAGATGATAATTATATTTAAGCAACTCTATGTTTTTTTTGCAATTTTGAAAAAAAAAAAACTCAAGAAAACGAATTATTATCTCTTGGGAACGAGAAAAATTAAAAAAAAAAAAATGCACATGTCATCTCAGTGCCAAGGTAGTTAATTCCCCGATTTTGACTGCTTGGCTCGCGTTTTACCAATACCTTTTATTGACCCGGAAGTGAAAGATAGATATGCCCTGCCATATGGAAAAATTGTGAAAGACTAGATTTGTTGAATGACAATATTTTTATCGTGAAGGAAACGATATTTTTAGACCGGGTATCAAGTTAATGTTGTGCAATAATCTTCACCATGGGTAAACCCAAAAATAAGTCGAAAGGACAAGACGTGTGAGTATCTTGAAAAAACAATTTGTCGACATGGGGTTTAGACAGAAAAGACTTTTTTTACGAATTCTGCTGTACGGGACTGCAACTGCATTGTAGAAATTTTACTAGGCACTTTTTTTCTCTGATTTCTTTTAAGTTCTTCTACCTTATTCCTTTTTCAGACTTTAGTAGATGTCTATTTGAAACTGTTGTGAGAAAAGGTTGGAATTTTTTTATTCGTGTCCTTTAGATTTATTCTTGTATATAGAAAAAAGCCTTTGTTTCTCGACGTTATCAATTTCATGCATTATTTTGTATGTTTCTATCATACCAGCATTCCAGTATAGGTAGACCTAATTCACTTAGTCTTTCTGGATAAGCAAGTTCTTTAATTTTGGAACGTGAAGAGAATGCTAGTTACAAGTTTTTTCCACATCTTCGAAGAAAGTTATTGTACATGATTTAAGGTACCATAGTTAGACTCACTGATATTAATTCAGAAATCAGACCAGATTACAAAGTTGAATTATTTGATGCAAAATTTCTCAAAGCATAAAATCATTTATAGCATTGATAACAGCTATACTGAATCATGGGGAAAAGGTTGTGCCTGATGTAGAATTGAAATCACAAATCTCAAGCCATCCCCCCCTTCCTCCCCCCCCACTAGTTCTACAGCTTTTGCCAACTATGGTGGCCTGGCAACTGGTCATAGTAATCTAATATATTTCAGGGAGGACTTGTCAGACACAGAGGTTGGAGAAAAAGTTGAAGACGAAAATAAACCAGTGACAAAGCAGTCAAAGAAAGAGAAAAGAAAAAAGAAAAACAAGGATGATTGGTAAAGCTCTTACTTTATGTTAGTGATTTTAATATCCCTTCTTAAAATTCGAATTTTAGGCATTTGATCGCTTTTCGTTTTCATCTGTAAATTTCTGTATTACAGGAAAGATAGCAAGGCTGGGCGGTTGAAGTGGGAAAGGGGGGAATCAGCCTGCAGTATTAACTGGTTAAATCATCACAGTCATTACTCCAGAAATGGTCAGTACTGGTCATAAGTGGTCAGTTGAGAATTTGTAGTGGTCATTTGGAAATTTTGATGGTCAGATGGCTTTTAAGAGGACAGTTATGCTATGTAGTTCGGTGATTTAATGTGGTGCTGTTTTTTGTTCTAATTTTGGTTGAATTTGTCAATATATAAGAGTTGATTGGAGTGAAAGAAAACAGTCTTGTTTTCTGCCTGCCAAGGATACTCATCAGCTGGCTTTTGCCCAATAACAGGCATTTTCTCAATTTTCAACATCATCCTTACAGATAAAAATAACTTCTTGGCCACTCTAAATTTTTCGTCTTCTTATTCTTTCAATTTCTGGAGACCAAAATTACCTCATCTGGTAAAAAGTTAAACTGATCCTTTTGTGAAATTAATGAGGATGTATTGGTAAAATATGATTTGAGAGAAAGGATTTTGTACTTTATTTCGTAAATATTATGAAATTCACCTTTTTTTTAATGTTTGGTAGGGAGGACGACGTCGCTTCTGAAATCGCATCACTATCACTCAATACTAATACGGGAACAAAGGAAGCTGATGAGGAGGAAGAGACCCCAATCATCGTGAATAAAAAAGAAAAGGTAAATCACTTTTAACGTTTTATCAAACAATCCTATTTTTTTCTTTTTACCAAACAATCAAATTTTAGACTTGTCCAGTTTGAAAGCATTTGCAGACAATAAATTAAGTTTAACTCGGAACATTAATATTGGCTTTTGGAAGGATAGAAAATACTGTGGGAAAGGAAAAAAAATGCAGTCTGATATTCTCACCTTTTTACTCAATGTTTTCTAAAGTCATCATGTTTAGGGTCATTGAAACTTGGGATTTTTTGCTGACGAGTCAACAGACTTGATAAGGAATGCTTATGAAACAATGTGACAACCAGCATTTTCACCTTTCTTCCCCCTGCCCCCCAATGTTTTCTTACCTTCTTTAGATAGATAAATTTATTTATTTTGGATGCATTTAATTTGTGCTCTGAAAATGCTTTTGACTTAGACTGTTAGAAAATTGTGTCATCTGGTACGGTAAAGAGCTGTGCGTACGTTCATCCGTCCGTCCAAATGATAAAATTTTAGACTTATCCAAATTGAAACCATTTGTAGACGTCAAAAAAGAAATATGACTTAAAAATTGAAAATTGACTTTTAAAGGGTAAAAAACATTGTGGGAAAAGAAGAAAATGATAGATACCAGCATTTTCTCCTTTTTCCACGATGTTTTCAGAAGGCTTCTTTGTCAGGGTCGTTAAAATCTGGGACTGTGTAGTAAAGGGTGAACACTGAAATCTGAAAAGGGGGATCTATTCATGGGAAAAAAAGGAAGTTAACAACAGGAAAATTAACTGTATACAAAACAACAAAATTTCAAATTTGTCACAGGTGAGAGCATGACAAGTCTTAGTCAGATGACTGGATCGTTTTCAACAGTTTGTAAGTCATTGCAGAAGAAAGAGGAAATGCTGGGTACCAGCTTTTTCTCCTTTTTCTTTGATGATTTTAGAAGAAAACTTTTTCCTAAGGATAGTTAAAACCAAGGATTGTGTGGTAACTGGTTAACAACAGATGAGTCTTTACAAAGCAACAAATTTTCAAAAAAAATTCGACTTTACACATTTAGGGCATCTTCAGACCACAAATTAATTGTTACTGATTGGTTCAGTTTGACTTGACTCTCTTCAATAATGGCAGAGGTAATATGAACATTATCTTCCGCTAGATGGCATTCTACAAATACACATCTTTCTGATTTGGTCACTCTTGTACAGAACCAGACAACTTTTCAAACAGACAACGGTTGCTTTTAATTTCAAAATAAAATAAATGTTTGTTCAATTAACTCTTTACCAAACGACAACATTTTGACCTGTTCCAAATTGAAAACATTCGCAGACGACAAAATAAATGTGATTCAAAAACAGAAATTTGTTTTGGGAAGTGTAGAAAAATTTGTGGGAAAAGGAGAAAATGCTGGTTTCCAGCATTTTCACCTTTTCACACAATGTTTTCAAAAGGGTTCTTTGTCAGGGTCGTTAAAAGTCGGCATTGTGTGGTAAAGAGTTAACCCTTTCCCAAACAATCCCTGG
Source organism: Tridacna crocea (assembly GCA_943736015.1). Lineage (NCBI taxonomy): Eukaryota > Metazoa > Mollusca > Bivalvia > Cardiida > Cardiidae > Tridacna > Tridacna crocea. The sequence continues at coordinate 53,193,118 of OX031063.1, forward strand.
TTTTTACGGGTTAGGAATAGAAGCCTTTTGAAAACATTGTGGGAAAAGGAGAAAATGCTGGTAACCAGCATTTTCTCCTTTTCCCACAATGTTTTCTACCCTGTCATATAGAAAAATCATCTATTTAGCAACTGTTAATTTGTCAGCTGCAAAATGCTTTCAATTCGGTCTGGTCCAAAATTTGACGTTTGGGAAAGGGTTAAACTCTACCTAGTAAAATTCATTCAGCTACATGTAGCATGCAACCTATGCACTAGCTGTTTATTAAAACGGCCCCTTATTTGCGTGGGTATTAGCTTAGGTATAAGCCCTACATTTCCCATGTATGATGTGACATAGGGGACTGGTCAAATCTTCAAAAAATATGACGTGCAGGCAACAATAATATGAAATGTTAAACTTTTTTGCATAGTAACCTACGATAATACCTCATACAAGGGCAATGATAATACCATTACATTTTCTTTGGAAACAGCCAAAGTACTGAAAGCATCTTTGAACACTGAAGAAACAAACAGGCAAACTTTGTCCCTGTTTTCTATCTATAGAAAAAAAAGAAGAAACAGAAGCAAGAGGACAGTGACGAAGAGCAAGACGAAGAAATTATGCCAAGTAATCAGAAATCCAAGAAGAAAGCTGCTTTTTCCATGTTGATGATGGAAGATGAGGGAAGTGATAATCAGATGAACTCTGCGGTAAGTGTTAATAATCTTAACCCTTCCCACACAATCCTGAATTTTTATGACCCTGAGAAAAATGGCATATGAACACATTTTGGGTAAAGGAGAAAATGCTGGTAAATAGCATTTTCTCCTTTTCCAAAAGTATTTTTTTCCAGTCCAGTGACAAATCTTATCAATTGAATTTTTTTTGTTGTTTTCCTTCAGAAATGCTTTTATTATAGAGGAGTTCAGGAGTAAACATTTTTTTGTTTGGTAAAGGGTTAATTCTTACCTTACCAATTAACCCTTTACCAAGCAATCCCTGGTTTTCACGACTCTGAGGAAGAAGTCTTTTGAAAAAACATTGTGGGAAACATTTCGGGGGAGCATGTAGTCGCCACGCTGTGCGTACGTTTATCCGTCCGTCCAAAGCCGTTTCTCCACAACCCCTGGACCAAATTTTATGAAACTTCATGTATGATGGAACAATGCACAAATACCTCTTTCCCAGTTTCTCAATTTGAGGCTGCGTCATATGTCAAAATATGACAAAATACATGTATTCAGACCAGATGAAATTAAGAGGAGTTGGAGAAGACAAAGTAAATGTTGCAAAGATTAGAAAATGTTTCTGTATAGGGAATGTTTCTGTATAGGAAATGTTTCTGTATAGGGAATGTTTCTGTATAGGGAATGTTTCTGTATAGGGAAAAAACTTGAAGGGTAAAGGAGAAAATGATGCTTTACCAGCACTGTCTCTTTTTCCCACAAATTTTTTTCAAAATCGCTTTTCTTTAGGGTCCCTTTCCCATAGATTGGTTATTGAACCTTTGGATTGTGTAACAAAGGGTTAACTGACTTCAAAATTAAAAGCCTTTGCAAACAACATATTAACCCTTTCCCAAACAATCCCTCATTTTCATTACTATAAGCAAGAACCCTTTGAAAACATATGGAGAAAAGGAGAAAATGTTGGTAACCAGAATATTTCCCTTTCCTACAATGTTTTCTAGCCAACCCAAAACAAATTTCAAGTTTTGCGTCTCGTCACTTTTGTCGTCTGCAAATGCTGCCAATTTTTGACCAGTCCAAAATTTTGTTTTAAAGAGTTAAGAGAAGCCCACATGATGACTCCTATTTTTGACAAGGTAGTAAACATGGAAAAGAAAAAAATGCTGTTTACCAACTTGTTCTCTCTCTGCCACAGTACTTTCAAAAGTCATCTTTTTTGGCTGTTTGCCGATTGCAGAAGCTCAATAATTAGCTTACAAGACTTGAGAATAGGGGGTGGCTTTTTTCATTCCGGCCAATTATTTCTATCGGAGGATTGATGTTAATCATTGCAACAGGATTCTTTCTTCTCTCTCCCCCCCCCCCACCATTGTTTTGACAATGGTTTTGTGGGAAAGCTGCCAGTGGGTTACAAAGGATATTTTGCAGATGCTAGTAAAAGGAGACTCCAGGAAAGCATGGATGGTGCACTGGCTCCTGCAGTATAGCTAAAATAATGTAGAAGACAGGGTTAAACAGGCTTAGGAACTCCACAGTCTAGTACTGATGAAACCCTGGACGTACATTAAATGTGAGCTGTGTCGGTGATATGACAGAAATATTGTTGAAAGTGGCATAAAACACTATTTTGTCTATCAGTCAATTTTTAAGTAGCATTTATTTTGTTGTCTGCAAATGCTTTAAGTTTGGAGAGCCCTAAAGTTTTGTTGTTTTATAAATTGTTAGGGACTACCCACACAGTAAAATGTTTGCCAGTGTACTGAGTGGGGCAATTGATTGATGCAGTTTGTTAGTAAGTTCTGCCTACCACATTTTGCACTGATATGTCCAGTGAATTGCAGGTTAAAACAATAAGAATTTTTACTCTTCAGCAGAGTGAAAGTGAAGAAGAGGTAAAGCCAGTTGTTAAACAAGAGCCAGAAAAGAAGAAAAAGAAAGAAAAGAAGAAACAAAAAAATCAAGAAGAAGACATAGATGCTCTTCTAGCTGAAATTGAAAAGCCAAAGGAGAAATCAGGTGGCAAGAAATCCAAAAAGGACAAGAAGAAAGAAGCTCTCAATGAAGATATGGAAACTGAACAGTTGATAGAAAACGGCATGGCAGTAGAGGAGAGTAGTGTGGAAAAGACAGAACCTAAAGTTGTAACGATGGAGGACCTTGAAGATGAAGATGATAAAAAGAAGAAGAAAAAGAAGAAAGGGAAAGAGAAAAAAGAAGACGCTGAAAATACTCCTGACACAACTTCTGTGGATGAGGTGGAAAAAATTGAGCCTAAAGTTGTAACCATGGAGGATTTGGAAGATGATGAAGATGACAAAAAGAAAAAGAAGAAGAAGAAAGGTAAGATGGAGAATACAGACAACACAGCTGACAGTAATATTACTGAGGAAGTGGAGAAGACAGAACCTAAGGTGGTTACCATGGAAGATTTAGAGGATGATGAAGAAGATGAAAAGAAGAAAAAGAAGAAGAAGAAAACAAAAGATAAAGATGGTGATGAAGAGAAAGAAGGAGAAGATGAAGAAGAAGGTGGTGAAGGAACCATGAAAACTGCTGCTCAGAAAAGGAAGGAGAAGAAAGAAAGAGAAAAAGAAAAGAAAAAGGTGAGATATTTTGTTAGCTCACTAGAGCATAAAGTGCTGAAGGTTACCTGCAGTTGTATGTCACTGTTTTGCAGCTGTCGGTGTGTATGTTATGTTAAACCTTTGCCGCACAATGACAGCTTTTTATGCCCCAGAGGAAGAAGCCTTTGGAAAACATTGTGGGAAAAGGAAAAAATAATGGTTACCAGCATTTTCTCCTTTCCCCACAAAATTTTCTACCCTATCAAAGCAACATTGCATTATTTGACCCATTTTGAATTTGTCGGCTGTAAATGCTTTCAATTTGGATAAGTCTAAAATTATGCTGTGTGGTTATGGATAAACATCTCCCAAACTACTAGGCTAGGGGCAACCAACTGTGAAGGAATATTTGTTTGGCCCATGTGCTAGAAATATGTTTTAAAAAAATTTAGTTCCATGTAGAACTCTTGATTGTCATGGCAACTTGAAATTGGAAAATTGGATTGATCTTTAAAAATCTACCTACGAAATGAAAAGTTAAAATTGGTCTTGTCTGGAAGAATGAGGCTCAAGTTACCAAATTTTTTATGTGCCTTCATCTGCCAGAGCTCTACCAAGATTGATCATATTGGCATCAAATGCCACAAGATTCTATGTGCTTATATAATAAAAATCTGCATGTTTCTAATCATAAGGCTTGGGGCAAGCAAATTTGCATGTGACATCATCTATAAGACCGCAACGAACATAATTCGAATGTAGGCCCTTGGGTCAAAATCGGCCCCACTCCAGGAGTCACAAATTATTGTGTTTAGCAATGAATTATTTCTTTTACAGCAACATCTTTCAAAAGTTTTCTTTGTAAGGAGAAAAAAATCTCTAGCTGTGCTATTGTTTGTTAATTTGATGTATTTTTCAACCTTTGAATTAGGCTGAGAAGATGAAACAAGCTCAAAAGAAAGACAAGGAAAAGACGGAAGAGAAAAAACTAGAAAAAGAGAAGTCAGAAGAGAAAGAGAAAACACCAGAGGTGGAAAAGACAGAAGCTGCTGGTAGTATGTTTTATTATTAGCTCCACTGGCCATAGGCCAGCATGCTTATTTCATGGCCCAGCGTCTGTCCGTTCGTGCATGCGTTAACTTTTATTTCAAACATCTTCTTCTCTGAAACTACCCATCCAATTTTGATGACACTTCACAGAAATGATCCTGCCATGGTCCTCTTTAGAATTTATTGAAAGAATTTGATTCCATCAAAAACTCTGGTTGCCGTGGCAACAAAACTGAAGTCACAAGTTTTACATGGGCTTATGTAGGGAAAAATTTCAAAATCGTCTCATACCTAGTTATAAGGCCTAGGGCTACCAAAGTTTGCATGTTGTAGTATTATCTAGTTGATGTGTACCAAGGATGCCCAAATTACGGCCCTGGGGTCAAATTTTTCCCCACCCTGGGGTCACAATTTTTACATTGGACTTATGTAGGGAAACTTTGAAAATCTACTCCTTTGCAGCCATAAGGCCTAGGGCTACCAAATTATGCATGTTGTACTTTTATCTAGTGGACCTCTACAAAGAAGACCCAAATTATAACCTTGGGGGTCAAGTTTGGCCCCACTTTAGGGGTCACATGGGCTTTTATAGTGAAAACTTGATAAATTTTCTTGTGACTAACCATAAGATCTAGGGCTAATCTGTCTCATGGGTCTCAAGTTTTACAGGATCTTTTATTGAACAAACTTGGAAAGTCTTCTTGTTTATAAACACACATTCTAGACCTGTTTTATTTGGTATGGGGCTGTATCTTGTGGACCTCCACCAGGATCCAATTAATTGTAGCTTCGTTGCCAAAAAAGGCATTTCCCTGGGGCCGTTAGTTTCTCATAGGATTTTACAGAAGAAAATTTTGTATGTCGCCGAATTAAAAACCAATTGGCCAAGTATTGTAAAGTTTTGCTTGTAGTGATTTGACTTAGTAGCCAGTGGAGTGATACAGGGCCGTCATGGCCCTCTTGTTTATTATTAGGAATTGCAATGTGTAGCAAAAATGCTAACTGGTTAACAAGTCCAATCTTTCGATCCATTAACCAGTTAACAGAACGACCCTGAAAAGAGCATTAATAACGAAAGTACCCTCCAATTGCTCGATATGTCAACATTGATAATGGATTAACCTGTTTGTCATATTTGCACACTCGTGAAGTCTAACTCTTTACCAAAGACAACATTTTAGGTTTGTCCGAATTGAAAGCATTTGCAGACGACAAAATAAAAGTGACTGAAAATTTGAAATTTGTTTTGTAAAGGGTAGAAAACATTGTGGGAAAAGGAGAAAATGCTGGTTACCAGCATTTTCTCCTTTTCGCACAATGTTTTCAAAAGGCCTCTTTCCCAGGTTCATTGAAAGTTGTGATTGTGTGGTAAAAGTTTAATCAATTTTCCACAATGTTTTCTGTAGAGGACTAGAAATTATCAGGCTGTTTACAACTTCACAGAATGGAATTACTGAATCATGCAGATGATGCTATGGTTATTTATTGTCAAATGAAGGGGCCATCGTTGTGTTAATCTCCCAAACAAAAAACTTAAGTGTTAGACCCTCCCAAATTCAAAGCATTGGCAAAGTGCATTTTACAGTGTTCCTGTCAATTTTTCACTTGAAATACTTCTAAACGGATGATGTAGGTGGAGGAATGTTGTTTGTTTTCGAGGTTTGTGTTTAAGATTACCTAGTGATGGTATATTTCAATTTTTGATAATGAACAAACAGTATTCTCTGTGCTTGCTTGACCAAAGATCAATTAGTTGTTAATTTCAATCAGGGATCATATTTGGATATAAGATCCCTGTTTCAATCCCTCATACGCTGATTTTTCAATCCATGCATATATTTGATTGGGGGCGGGCACTTAATGATATAATCCAAACAAATCATTTACACTAAATTGTAGAAGAGAATTAGGACACCAGTGTTTTATGGGGGGTTTTTTGAGGCTGGAGACAAATTAGCGGATTAACAATGTTTATTGCACAGACATGTCAAACTGTGTATCACATCTTGGCCACATCTTGGTGACATGGATAGGCGTACAATGCAGGTATAGTTGTCAGAACCAGCAAAGAGTTTATCTATGTGAATATTTCAAAAATTCACAGGCCTGTAGAACTCATTACCACACTATCCCTACTTTTGACGACCCTGAGAAAGAATCCTTTAGAAAACATTGTGGGAAAAGGAGAACCAGCATTTTGTCCTTTTCCCACAATGTTTTCTACCCTTCACAAAACAAATTTCAAATTTTCAGTCACTTTTATTTTGTCGTCTGCAAATGCTTTCGATTTGGAACAGTCTAAAATACTGTCGTTTGGTAATGGGTTAACGCTTTACCAAACAACAACATTTTTGACATATCAAAATCGAAAGCATTTGCAGACTGCAAAGTTGTTTTGACTTAAAACTTGAAATTCATTTTGGGAAGGGTAGAAAGCATTGAGGGAAAAGTAGAAAATGCTGATTACCAGCATTTTCTCCTTTTCCCTCAATGTTTTCAAAAGTTTTTTTTCTCTGGGTTGTGAAAACCAGGGATTGTTTGGTAAAGGATTAATGATCTCTTTTAGCTGAAGACAAAGCATCTGGAGATGAGGCAGAGGAAGAGGGGAAGAAGAAAAAGAAAGATAAGAAAAAGAAAGGAGAAAAGGAAGAAAAGAAAGAGGACAAGAAGAAAAAGACCAAAGCACCTGTAAGTTTGACCATTTTGGTGATTTGGAATGTTTCAAACCTTCTGTAATAGTTTTGCAGCAAAGAGCTTCTGCTGGTTTTATACAGCCTAAGTGTGGACTGGTTCAAATTGAAAGTATTTTTAGCTCCACTGGCCAAAGGCTAGCGGGCTTATGCCATGGCGTGTGTGCGTTAACATTTATTTTAAACATCTTCTGCTCTGAAACTACCTATCCAATTTTGATGAAACTTCACAGAAATGATCTTGACATGGTCCTTCTCAGAATTCCTTGAAAGAATTGGACTCCTTCAAAAACTCTGGTTGCCATGGCAAGAAAACTGAAAAATCTTGAAAATTTTTAAAAATCTTCTTCTCTGAAACCATTAGGCCTAGGGCTACCAAATTTGGCATGTAGCTTTATCTGCTAGACCTCTACCAAATTCCTTCAAATAATAGCCCTGGGGTTAAATTGGCCCTGTCCCGGGGGTCACAAGTTATATATGGGCTTATATAGAGAAAAATTTAAAATCCTGCTGGTACCTAGCCATAGGGCCTAGAACTACCAAATTTGGCATGTATCTTTATCAAGCTACTGTTTACCAAGAGTGTCCAAATTATAGCCAGGGGACAAATTTGCCACGTAGGGTCACAAGTTTTATATGGGCTTATATAGGGAAAACTTTAGAAATTTTCTTGTATCAGGCCATACGCCCTAGGGCTACTCAATTTTGCTTATAGCTTTATCAAGTGGTTGTCTACCAAAGGTGCCCAAATTATAGCCCTGGGATTAAATTTGGCCCTGTCCTTGGGGTCGCAAGTTTTAAATGGGCTCATATTGGGAAAATTTTGAAAATCTACTTGTACCTAGCCATAAGGCATAGGGCTACCAAATTTTGCATGTAGCTTTATCTAGTGGGCCTCTACCAGGTGGGCCCAAATCGTAGCCTTGGGGTCAAGTTTGTGCCCACACCAGGGGTAACAAGTTTTACATGGGCTTTTGTGGTGAAAGCTTTCAAAGTCATCTTGTAACTAACCATAATTAAGAGTAGGACTACTTTGGGGCTTTATCTTGTGGACTTCCACCAGGATTCAAGCGATTATAGCTTTTTGGTCAAAATTGGCTTTGCCCAGGGGTCACAAATTTCTCGTAGGATTTTATAGCAAAAATTTGAAACCAATTGGCCAAATATTGTAATCTTTGGCCTGTAGTGTATTTACTTATTAGCCAGTGGAGTGATACAGGGCCATCATTGCCCTCTTGTTCAGATGATAAATCCAGAGTAGCTCTAATGTTGGGACTTCTTTTTTAAAAGGTGGAAAAGAGTGGTAATTGGAAAAGGAGAAACTTTCGGCTACAATTTATTCTAAATGTTTCAAATCCATTTTTATTACCTTCAGTAACAATTTTGTAGCGGATACTCTTATCCCTTTACAATATATCAGAATTTTAGACCGATCAAAATTTCAAGGGATTTGCAGACAACAAATTCTAAGTAGCTAAAATTTTGAGAATTCTGTAGAAAACATTTTGGGAAAAGGAGAAGATCGAGGTTACCAGCATTCTCTCCTCTGAAAAGAATAAAATACTTTATTTTTTTTTCATGTGGCCATTTCTTGGTCCCTTGCACAACTAGATAAGATAATTTCATTGCATTCTTGGATTGTAACATGCATATATAAATTCAATTTTTTTCAAAACATATAAATACAAATAATTTTCTTGTCTTTTGTTAATCAGTTAAGATTCTATCACCCTTTACAAAACTATACTAAACAAAAAGGCTCTAAAACATGTGATAGCTTACAACCTGCGAAAAGGGACATTCGGGCAGTCCGCGCCGGCTAATCTGATACATAACTTAGAGGCAGTGTAAGATTTAGTCATACATTGGGCTTGCGTGAAACAGAAAATTGCACACAATCAGAAAGTGTTGTCTCAGATTAGCCTATGCGGCCTGCACAGGCTGATCCAAGACAACACTTTTCAGAAATGTCTTAATGGCCCTTGTTGTGGTTTGCAAGCCTGATGGGAAGGGCAGAGAACGCTAGTAACACAATAATTGAAAAAAGTCTTCTCTTTCAGTGGGCATTAAAATGCTTGACTGTGTGGTAAAGGTTAATAACCCATTACCACACAATCCCTACTTTTGACAAGTTTGAGAAAGAAGCCTTTAGAAAACATTGTTGGAAAAGGAGAAAATGCTGGTAACCAGCATTTTCTCCTTTTCCAACAATGTTTTCTACCCTTCATAAAACAAATTTTGAGTCACTCTTATATTGTCATCTGCAAATGCTTTCGATTTGGACAAACCTAAAATTTTGTCATTAGGTCTCTGATCAATGATTCCTTCAACAGGTGGCTGCAATCAAAGAAATGCTGAAGAAACAGAAAGAGGAAGAAGAACGGCTGAAAAAAGAAGAGGAAGAGCGCATAAGAAAGGAAGAAGAAGCCATTGCTGCGGCTCTTGAGAAGGTATTGGTGGAAGAATTTGTTTGATATTATATGAAACATTAAGTAAACCCATCACAGCTTTACCTGTAGTTTTAACTCGTCTTAGCAAAAAGTGCTCAAGGTAATTTTTTGTGATCCTGCAGTGACCTATGTGCATTATGTGCACTCCAAATCTACATTTTCAGACCAGTACTAAGGAGACTTGTTTTTTAGACTAGTCTTCTTGATCCAGAAAGCTCATTGGTGAAAAAAAATTATCTTATGTTAAAAAGAGATGCAGATACTAAAAACAATTACAACAATCTAAATTGGGCTTATCATGTTAAACACACACTCAATGAAATTTGCATGACAAATCTGTGGCTTAATCAAAATGAAGTAATTTCCTTTTTAAGTACATCGAACAACAAATAACTGACATATTTAAGAAAAAATGGTATTCAAATATAAATAATTCAGCTAGATTAGAATCATACAGTATCTATAAACATAGTTTTGAAAGAAAAAAAATATTTGGAATGCATAACTAACGACAAATTTAGAATAGCTGTGTCCAAGTTCAGATTATCTCCACATCATTTGGCTGTAGAATTAGGCAGGCACTTAAAAATCCCAAGAGAAAATAGACTTTGCCTACACAAATTATTTTTTTTTACCAGTAGAATTGCCATTTGAATCATTTGTTCAGGTAAGACCAAGCTCAAGATTATACAAAAAGGTCAAATGATAACTCTGTCGTTTAAACAGCATGTTTGAGCCCATCTTCGCGAGCCAAGTTTACGATCACTATGTGGATCTTACCTTGGCTGATTGAGCCCGATTTCGAGATTCCTGTGATGCGCCCTCTGTTGGATGCTGGTTATTACTCCCCTTTACATCATGTTTATAAAAGCAAATGAAATATCGTTTTACAAACCTCTTACGAATACACATGAAGCGATAAGCAGACATCCACGCGGGTTTCCATATTTTACCTATTATTCGAAAGGTAGAGACCGTGTTCTATTTTTATCAAAGATGATTCTCATTCATGCGTAGATGTTGCATTTAAAATCCCTCATAGTAGACTCAACATGTTGCCTCAGGACAGTCTTCTTATTTACGTTCCTCTTTGAGTGATTTTGGAAAAAATCATCTTTTCTGATATATCTCTGATTACTGTGTAACCCTTTACCACACAACACAGACTGTTTACGACCCTAAGAAAGAAGCCTTTTGAAAACATTGTGGGAAAAGGAGAAAATGCTGGTAACCAGCATTTTCTCCTTTTCCCACAATGTTTTCTACCCTTCCAAATTTGAATTTTTGAGTCACTTTTATTTCGTCGTCTTCAAGTGCTTACAATGTAAAATTTTGTTATTTGGTAAAAGGTTACGACTGTACCTCATGAATTGACGTAACACTATCCCTTGATATTTTTTTATCTATTGGCAGACCACAGTTATACACTCTTACTTTTCCATAAGCAGACAGTATGAATAAAGAATCAGCCCGGACATACTGTGATCATTAATCATTGAACACTTTGCCTAATGGCAAAATTTTTGACTTGTCCATGTTCAAAACTTTTGAAGATGCCAAATTAAATATAACTAAAAAATGAAATATGTTTCCAGAAGGGGAAAAAAACCGGTTAGGGAAAAGGAGAAACCAGCATTTCCTCATTTTCCCACAATAGTTTCAAAAAGTTGTCCTCCAGAGGGTGTTCAAAATTTGTGATTGTGTGGCAAAGTGTCAAAGATATAAAGTAATGATTTCTAGTTAGTGGATTAACTCGTTACCAAACGACAGTATTTTAGGCTTGTCCAAATGGAAAGCATTTGCAGACGACAAAATGAAAATGACTGAAAATTTGAAGTTTGTTTTGTGAAGGATAGAAAGCATTGTGGGAAAAGGAGAAAATGCTGGTAACCAGCATTTTCTCCTTTTCCCACAATGTTTTGTAAAGGCTTCTTTCTTGGGGGCGTCAAAAGTAGGGATTGTGTGGTAATGGGTTAAAGTAGAAATTCTTCCATATTTGCCTTATTTGATATTTTTAAGAAACGTATTGAGGAAGAGAGAAAGCAGAGAAAGAAGGAAAAAGAGAAAGAAAAAAGAGAACGATTAAAGGCAGAAGGAAAGTTACTGACGGCCCAACAAAAAGCTGATAAAAAGCGAGCAATGCAGATGTTAGAGATGATGAAAGCCCAAGGTAAGATTTGGCGGTTTAATTTTCCAAACATAAAGGATATTTTGAAAATTTGCTAAAATATTGTTTTACAGTTGTGCTTACTTTCTCAAGGGTGTAACGTTCCGCTCCCCTGTTTGAATTTGCTAGTGCTCTTTGACTACAGGCAAGTTCAAAAGGTACCTGTCTGATTCAAATGGGCAAGTGCATTTTATGACCTATAAGAAACAAATTCTGCACAAATAAGCTTAAGGTCTCTGATAGAGTAGAAAACGTTTTGGGAAAAGGAAAAATCGTTTTTAAAAGCCTCTTTTCCGAGGTTTGTGAAACCCATGGATTGCTTGGAAAATGGTAAATGGTTTTATGGGAATTAAATATAAACTAGAAAGTTTTTTTTTTTTTTCTTTGAACAGGTATCAAGGTGCCAAACAAAGATGATGTGGAAATGGAGAAGAAAAAGAGGCCAGTGTATGGCGTAGTCAGAAAGAAAAAGAAACAAGAACAGACAGACAGTATGTACATTGTTTATAGTAGGGATGGCAACAGTTAGTAAATTTGCAAACCGGTTAATCGTTTAATCTTTCAACCATGTAAAAACATTTAAGATGAAGGTACCTGCTCGATGTCAACATTGATAACCAGTGTGTGAGTATTGCATTACTGTGACGTTCACTATTTCTGTACTTTGGCACAGAAGAATGCAAATTTATTAACGATTCCCACCCCCCTCTCTCGGCATTATAATTATTTTTCTGCAATGTTTTCTTTAGAGGACTAGAAATTTTCAGGCTTTTTCAGTGTTTCCACTCTGACACGCATATCATTGCATAAATTACATAATAGAACTTAAATTCAAGTAACAAAGTTTGGTTTCACGCGAGACCTCACATAAATCTGGTTAACTTGAATAAAATACCAGGATTTGAAGTTACTTGCTACTCCTATTAATAAATTATTGTCAAATCAAGTGGAAATACCTATCCATAAATTTACACACATGAAAAAATGCTCGATTCAGAAAACACGGAAACCAATGACAAAAAATGTTCCTTTCGACATTGTCCGATTAGAGTCACTTCAGACCGTCTTTTCATCTTTTAATGAATTTGAGCAGTAAATTTCCATATATTGATATAGTAGACTTTTAACGCAGATGATGGTAGGGTTATTGATCTTCAAATGAAGGGGCCATTTTATAACGTGCTCAGCGTATAGCACAGTCACACGAGACCTCGGTTTAATGTCTCATCCGAAAGACTATTAGTAATTTTAGATGGCCAGCTGGGGATTCAAACCCACAACCTGTAGTGACCGAAACATTGTGTTCACGAGTCCTACACTCTACGTACTGAGCTATATCGGCTGGTGAGAAATTGCTTTACATGCTTGACCACAGTTTTATTGACTGTTAATTTCAATCCCTCATAAGCCGATTGGTCAATCCATGCATAAATTATATTTGATTGGGGTCTGCCTCTTAATGAAAAAATCCAAATCATCTACGATAAGCCAGTGCATTGGATTCAAAAAGGACACCTGTGTGTGATTGTTTATTATCAGAGCTTGGGGCCCAATTAGCGGATTAACATAGTTTATTGCACAGACATGTCAAACTATGAATAACACCTTCCCTGGGTCTTGGCGACATGAATCTGCGTATGATGCACCTTTGGTTGTCAGAACCGGCAAAGTTACCTTTAAATATTTTTTTTTCACTTTAATGATTATTTTGGTAAACTTTTGATAATTTTTTTTTTTTTTTTCTGGTTAACCGGTTTCCGATTTCCTAACCGGTTATTCGGTCACATGATCGGTTAAACAGTTAACCGTTGCCATCCCTAGTTTATAGGTTTTCTATCTTTATTTCCTTCTATATACTGTATCTTTGGATAGATACGCAGGTCAAAAAATTTACAAATTTCGGACGTTTTGGGCATGAAAATGTATGCAAATTCAAGGCCTCTTTAGCTCACCTGAGCACAACATGTTCAAGGGGAGCTTTTAGGATCACCCGGTGTCCGTCATCTGTTGAGCGTCGTGTTTTGTCAACATTTCTTTAAACATCAACTCCTCCTAAACTACTGGGCCAATTTAGACCAAACTTGGCTGGAATGTTCCTTGGGAGGTCCTCTTTAAAAATTATTTACAGAATTTGATTTCATCAAAAACTCTGGTTGCCATGGCAACCAAATGGAATTTTCAAAGAAATTCTTTAAAAATCTTCTTCTCTGAAACTGCTTGCCAGATTTTAAAATAATTTCACATAGGTTTTCCTTGAGTGACTCTTTTAAAAGTGTTTGTGAAATTTTGATTGGTCAAGAAACATGGCTCTGGTGAATGGGGGCTACTTGGAGTATAGGGAAATGAAGAAATTCTTAAAAATTCTTCTTCTCTGAAACCACTGGTCAGATTTTGAAATAATTTCACAGAGATTTTCCTTGAATGACCCTTTTCAAAAATTGTTTGTGAAATTTTGATCCGTCAAGAAACATGGCTTTGGTGAATGGGGGCTACTTGCACTATAGGTAAATGAAGAAATTCTTAAAAATTCTTCTCTGATTCCGCTGGTCATATTTTGAAATAATTTCACGGAGATGTTCTTTGGGTTACCCTTTTCAAAATTTGTTCGTGAAATTTTGATCCGTCAAGAAACATGGCTCTGGTGAATGGGGGCTACTTGTACTATACGGAAATAAAAAAATTCTTAAAAATTGTTCTTCTCTCGAACGGCTGGTCAGATTTTGATATAATTTTACAGAGATGTTCCTTTTGGTGACCCTTTTCAAAACTTGTTCGTTAGATTTTGATTCGTCAAGAAACATGGCTCTGGTGAATGGGGGCTACTTGCACTATATGGAAATGAAGAAATTCGTGAAAATTCTTCTTCTCTGAAACCCGTTGTCAGATTTTGAAATAGTTTCACTGTTATATTCCTTCGGTAACCCTTTTAAAAAATTGTTCGTGAAATTTTGATTCATCAAGAAACATGGCTGGTGAATGGAGCTACTTGCACTACGGACATGAAGAAATTCTTGAAAATTCTTCTCTGAAATTGCTGGTCAGATTTTAAAATAGTTTCACAGAAATGTTCCTTGAATTACCCTTTTCAAAAATTGCTTGGGAAATTCTGATAGGTCAAGAAACATGGCTCTTGCACTATACGGAAATTGCACTATACTGAAATTAAGAAAAATTCTCTTTTTCTCAAACTGCTGGTCAGATTTTGAAAGGACTTTTACAGGTGACCTTTTGAATTTTGAAAATTGCTTGGCAAAATAATTATTTTGTTTCCAGTGTTTCAATACCTCCAAAAAAAACAAATGGCTATGATTGTCTAAAAAATTTAGGTGAGCAATCCAGGGCCATCTTGGCCCTCTTGTTGTTGTTATGTGACAAAGTAAGAATGATGGCATCAAACACCATACAAATAAACAAAATGGCGAAACCAAAGGTTACTCATAATTAAGTGACTGAAATATTATTTAATCTTAGTAATCATATCAAAAAATAATATTTTGCCAATAGACTCAACACCAAGTGCTGACAGTGAATCCAGAGAAGATACGCCCACGCCAACTGTTGAGGAAGAGAAACAGGAAACTGTGGTGGAGGAGAAGGAAGAGAAGAAGGAAGAGGAAGATCAGACTGCTGATGTGAAGGATGAATGGGATGATGATGTTAAAGATGAATGGGATGCCAGTAGTGAAGAGGAGGAAGAGGAGGGTGAAGAGAAGGAGTCTTCCCCTGAGACAGGTAAATGTTTGAACTCTTTACCAAACAACAAAATTCTGGACCAGTCCAAATTGAAAGCATTTGCAGGGGACAAAATAAATGTGGATCAAAGATTAAATCTTGATTTGGGGAGGGTAGAAAACATTGTGGGGAAAGAAGAAAAATAATGGTTACCAGCATTTTCTGCTCTTTTCACAATATTTTCAAAATCTTACCTTCTCAGGGTTTTTAAAAGTCAGGATTGTGTGGTAAAGAGTTAACTCTTTAGCATTTTAGTAAATTGTAGGCTTTTTCATATTGAAAATATTTGGTGACAATTATTTAAATGTAACTGAAAAGAAGGAATTTTTCTTGATAGGTTTGGAAACATTAAGGGAAAAGGAGAAAATACTGGTTGAATAAACAGATTAATAGAACAAGAGGTTGCATTTTTTCTTGCTGTGTTTTAAAAAGGGGGCCGCCTTCAGGTTTTGTAAAGTTTTGTTTGTCTTTTAGAAAGTTTAACCTTGTAATACTTGTGTTCATCTTTAGCTTCAGAGATCTTCTTTAGCTTTTTTAGTGGAAGGAAAGTCGACTGATATTCTTACCACAACAGTTATTGTAGACATTTTTTTGTATGTGAAGCACTTATCCAAAGAATGTAGTTAAAAAAAATTGTTGTTATACAGAATGAGAAAGGTATTTTTTACAATGTGGAAAAAGAATAAAAACCTTAGCTCATGTTTGGTTGTTTATTCATTTTTGATGTACATGGACTTTGTCAAAGTGATCAGGAAGTATTTGAGGTCCTACATGGGACACTGGTAAAGTGAAGGACTGGCAACCTAAAGGCTGCGGGTTTGAGCTTCACTTGAAACAACAGGATTTTCTCAAGAGTGTCCTTGGGCAAGACAAATCTGAGCCCAGCATAGGACAGCTGAAACTTATTTAATTTTCGGAAGCTGTGATATGACTAAAATATTTTAAAAGCGGCATGAAACACCATTAATTAATCAGGAAGTATTGAGTCTACCATCTTTCTCATTTCTTAGAAACTAAAATACAAGTAGAGATTAAACCAAAGGAGGAAGTAAAGAAAGGGGAAGAAGAGCAAGAAAGTGAAGAGGAAGAAGATGAGAGTGATGATGATGAAGAAGAAGATGATGAAGAGAGTGAGGAGGAAAGTGAGACAGAATCAGATGATGACGATGAATTGACACCGTATGAAAGGGCAGAAATCAGGATAAAGGTAGGTAAATTTTTTCACAGTAGTGTGCACTGTATGAAACAGCTAAAACCAAATTTGGAGACCATCTATATAAGGAAAAAACCTGCATTAACTCTTTAGTATATACATTCCTGAGTTTAAACAACCCCTGAGGGAATAAAGATTCTAGAATTTGACACGGTAGAAATCCTTGTATGATTTTTTCCCCACACTTTTACTACAGTATTTTCTAACAGGTCTTTAAAAGTCGGGATTGTGGGGTAAAGACTTTAACCAAGCTGTTACAGGATGTATAAACTTTTCCATTTATTTTCAGAAAAACCATGAAAAATGTGAATCTCAGAGAACAACAGATAATCTACGAGCACCTGTTGTTTGTGTATTGGGTCATGTTGATACTGGGAAAACCAAAATATTGGATAAGGTGAGGTTGCAATTATCTTACAACTTTCGGTAATATATATAGACCAGAGCTCCAAATGGAGTGAGTGATTTTGATTTTAAATCAGAAATACTCAACCAAACCCTTGGTCCTAATTAGAATTGCCCCAACGAGATGATTGTAATGAGTATCCACAACATAAGGTTTAACTCATTACCACACAATCCCTACTTTTGACAACCCTGAGAAAGAAGCCTTTTGAAAACATTGTGGGAAAAGGAGAAAATGCTGGTAACCAGCATTTTCTCCTTTTACCACAATGTTTTCTACTCTTCACAAAACAAATTCAAATCTTCAGTCACTTTTATTTTGTCGTCTGCAAAAATATTGTCGTTTGGTAATGAATTAAAACAGAAATAATGCATTTAGAAAACCATCAAACCCTCCGCCCCTTATCTGGAGCTAATCTAATGGAGGTTATTGTGGGAGAAAAGAATCAAGTCACAAGTTGTATCGCCAACCAATCTCAGTGTTGCATGCAGGCTGCACGATTGTGACCAATGTTTTCTCCTTTTCCAACTTCGTTTCCATTCCAACAAAAGTTCAGGTCTATCATTGGAGTCATGTGTAATCTGTTATCTGCAAGTGCCGTCAATTTAGAAAAGTCCTGGATTGACTTTATTGGTACAGAATAAAATTTTAATATGAGTAACGGTCTGAGAAATAGGTTTTACTACATATGCAAAAATTATCCAACCAGATCAGCCTGCTGCACATTTCACACAGGCTGATTGGAGTCAAACGTTTGATTACTTTCATACATGTCCAAGGACCATTCTACCCCAGGATCCAACCAGTTGTTTGACAAAATGATTTTATGGTTGACTGGCTTGGTAACATACACCATTGAGAAGCATTAAGGCTTTACTGCACGATAAAATTTCAGACCTGTCTGAATTGAAAGCATTTGCATATGATAGTTACAATGTGGCCCATGAAATGAAATGGTTTTTCTTTGATGGGGTAGAAAACATTGTGGGAAAAGGAGAAAATGCTGGTAACCAGCATTTTCTCCTTTTTCCACAATGGTTTCTACCCTTTACAAGACAAATTTCAATTTTTGAGTTGCAATTACTATAATTATGTGCAAATGATTTCAGGTTGGATGGGTCAGAAATTTTTTCATTTGTTAAAGGGTTAAGCTATCAAAAGATTAATGTTTTTTTATGGTTATGTTCCTATTTGTTAAATACTTCTTTAAAACTAGAGACAATGAGTCAGTTTTCAGATGAATATATTAAGGAATTGTGTTCCTTCCAGTTAAGACGCACAAATGTCCAGGATGGAGAAGCGGGTGGTATAACTCAACAAATTGGTGCTACAAATGTCCCGAAACAGGCCATATTAGATAAAACAGCAATGTGTAAGGAGGTGAGATATATCTTTGTTAAATCGTTTTCAACATACATTATAGGGTTGAGTGCAGATTTTTGTGTTTTCATGGAGGTATAAAAAGCAATTGCCTAATTACATGGCAAATAACGCCCAAAGGGCGTTATGTGAAGCACTCAACCCTTATAATTGCACTCGCTGTTCACTTAAATCAATTTTCAAAACTGATAAAGAGAAAAAAATCACGGACCAATTCGACAGTAAATACGAGTTAATTTCCTTCGCTGATACTTGGTAGAACGGGCATAAATACACAATCTATTTTTAGCTGTTCAACATTATTTTTTTGTCGAAGGCGGCTATTTTGCTGGCTTTGAAATCGATTCTTTCAACGATTCATCGAACAAAATTTAAGAATAAAAAAATTATGTAGATCTATATAAACAATACAATCAACTATCAAAACTTGAGGCTAAGCGGACAATGTGTTCTTTCTAGCAACCTTTTCTTAGATAATTTGTAAAGAATATGCTTACGTACCGTCGGCAGATCTGTTCTCGATGAGTATCTATCTGTTGCCGATATAAGACTTGGTCTATCCTACATGTATGTTTCTTGTAAGATATGAATCGAATGACGCCAACGTTCTTTGACCCACTTATTAGAACACAAAAAACAGTGTCGCAGCTGTTAATCTTTCAATATGTATTTTTGGTTTCCCAGTTCTAGGCTTGTTTCTAATAACGTTCCTATCACGCCAACATTTCAAAAATTCTTAACACAGTGTATTCACTTCTTTCGATCTTTTCTCCAACTGTTCTTCCACTATAGATCTATATATTCCATCAAATCCACTATAACTTTTTTCTGGGCAATAGCACTTTTTTAACCTAATCGTCGCAATACAAAAGTTTAACTCCGCCATGAAGCAAGAAATCAAGTTCATTTATGCAAGAGTGATTTTTCCGTTTACACAGTGTACTAAATTTAACTCGATGACCTAGGCTTCATAGAAATCGATCCCTGACGTATTGAATGATGTAACTGATGACGTTGACCATTTGGACTCTTTATTCACTGTTGGCATAGTGCATTTATTTTTAGGGTGCAAATAAAGTTAAACATGCATCATTTGCCAAGGATTATTCGTTAGTTTCCTTTTTGCAAGTTTCCTTTTTGCAAGTTTTTTAAAGAAAAAGAAATTGATCTTTTTGCATTTGACTGATTCAGCGATGGAACTCTAAATATAGCCCATAAACAGTTTGCATGAAATCTAAAATTAGATACCAACAACAATTTGGAAAAACCGAAAGTAGTGCTATTGCATTCATCGAAAAATAACATGCAGCTTTTTTCATCACATGACCCGATTCTGACCAATCAAAAAACGATTTTACACCATGAGTGCAATTATATCAACTGTGAAGCATATCCTAGCATGTACAAACTATCAGGTGTTTTGCTAACCCTGGGGAAAAAAGTTCTTGAGAATATTGAAACGGAAAAAATGCTTGCTTGGAATTGATGTGTTTCCAGGATAGCCCGTTACAAAAGAACTTTGGAAAACTTTCTTGGAAAGGAGGAATTACTGGCAACCACAATTTTCTGCCTTTTACGCAATGTTTTTAACCTTTCAAGATGACTCCCACCACTTGAATCATATGTAATTTGTCATCGTCACTTGTCTTTAGTTTTGTCAAGTCTGTTTTTGTATGCTTAAGAGTTAAACAGCCATCTCAGGGAACTAACCAAAATCTACCAGTCTCCGTATAACAACACTTTTTTATAGTCAGAGCAAAGATATTTGAGATTCGTTGCTTAACCCTTTACCAAACAATCCCTGGTTTTTACGAACCTGAGATAGAAGCCTTTTGAAAACATTGTGGGAAGAGGAGAAAATGCTGGTAACCAGCATTTTCTCCTTTTCCCACAATGTTTTCTACCCTGCTGGAAACAAATTTCATTTTTTGAGTTACGCTTATTTTGTCGTCTGCAAGTACTTTCAGTTTGGATCAATCTAAATTTTTGTTGTTTGGGAAAGCGTTAATACATATTTCTGCTTAATGCAAGAGGCTGCCAACAACAATTTGTACTGTCAACCTTGTCATACAAACTACTTGTTTTAAACCTTTCCCAAACAACATATTTTGGACTCTTTAATATTTAAAACATCTGCAGATAACAAATTTAAAATGGGTACAAATGAGCTGAAGCAGTCTGATAGGGTAGAAAACATTGTCGAAAAGGAGAAAATGCTGGTTATCAGCATTTTCTCCTTTTCCGACAATGTTTTCAAAAGCCTTCTTTCTTGGTGTTGTGGAGAATCAGGATTAATTGGTAAAGTGTTAAATCATTTATTGCTTTAGAATATCATGAATCTCTACCTATTCTTAAATTAACCAAATTGAACTGATTAAAATCTGCATGAAAAAACTATCTGCTGTTAAAGACCATTGTTTATTCATTCCTTTGGTGGTGTCTTAATACAACCTTTACTTTTTAGCTCACCTGAGCACAAAGTGCTCATGGTGAGCTATTGTGATCGTGCTGTCGTCAACTTCTTACCTTGTGTATGCTCTAGAGGCCACATTTTCGGTGCGATACTCATGAAAGTTGGTCAGGATGTTTGCCTCGATGAAATCTCCGAAGAGTTCGAAAATGGGTCATGTCGGGTCAAAAACTAGGTCACTAGGTCAAATCTTAGAAAAACCTTGTGTATGCTCTAGAGGCCACATTTTCAGTCCGATACTCATGAAAGTTGGTCAGGATGTTTGCCTCGATAAATCTAGGACGAGTTTGAAAATGGGTCAGTCAGATACTCATGAAAATTGGTCAGGATGTTTGCCTGGATGATATCTTGGACAAGATCGAAAATGGGTCATGTTGGGTCAAAAACTAGGTCAATAGGTCAAATTTTAGAAAAACCTTGTGTACGCTCTAGAGAGCACATTTTCAGTCCCATTTTCAGTCCAAAATTCTTGAAAGTTGGTCAGAATGTTTGTCTTGATGATATCTCTGACAAGTTAGAAAATGGGTCATGTGGGGTCAAAAACTAGGTCACTAGGTCAAATCTTAGTAAAACCTTGTGTACGCTCTAGAGGCCACATTTCAGTCCAAAACTCTTGAAAGTTGGTCAGAATATTTGCCTTTATGATATCTTGGACGAGTTTGAAAATGGGTCATGTGGAGTCAAAAACTAGGTCACCAGGTCAAATGTTAGAAAAACCTTTTGTAGGCTCTAGAGGCCACATTTTCTGTCCAAAACTCTTGTAAGTAGGTCAGCATGTTTGCCTTGATGATATATTAGATGAGTTTGAAAATGGGTCATTGGGGGTTAAAAACTAGGTCACCAGGTCAAATCTTAGAAAATCTTGTATATGCTCTGGATGCCACATTTTCAGTCCAACACTCTTGAAAATTAGTCAGAATGTTTGCCTATATAATATCTTGGATGAGTTTGAAAATGTGTCATGTTGGGTAAAAAACTGGGTCAATAGGTCAAATGTTATAAACACCTTTTGTATGCTCTGGAGGACACATTTTCTGTCTGTTACTCCTAAAACTTTTTCATAATATTTGTCCTGGTGATACCTTGAATGAGTGTGAAAGTGGGTCATGTGGAGTCAAAAACTAGGTCAATGGGTCAAATATTAGAAAAACCTTGTGTACCCTCTAGAGGCTACATTTTCTGCCTGATACTCTTCAGACTTGGTCAGAATGTTTCTTTTGGTGATGTCTCAAAAGAGTTTGATAATGGGTAATTGTCGGGTCCAAAGCTAAGTCACTTGGTGAATTCTTAGAAAAACCTTTTGTACGCTGTAGAGGCCACATTTTCAGTCCAATACTCTTGAAACTTGGTCAGAATGTTTGTCTTATTGATATCTCAAAAGTTGTTGATGATGGGTAATGTCTGATAAAAAACTAGGTCACTGCGAAACTAGATGGTTCATGTTTGGTCAATAGAGTCAGGTGAGCGTTCTCAGGGCCATCATGGCTCTCTTGTTACTGCAAATGACTGTAATGGTCTTGCGGTAGACTTTGACAAACTGTGTTGCAAAAGAAAAAATGCCCATGACTAGTTAGTAATAATGTTATCCATCCCCATGTAAAATACATATTCTCTGTTTGTATGTTATGTTTAGATACTTATAAAGTTGTATACTGTATAATTTCAGTTCCAGAAAAAGGAGTTGAAGTTACCAGGACTGTTGATTATAGATACCCCAGGTCACGAGTCTTTCAGGTAAACAATAATACAGTTCTTTTGTATTGTCTTGCAAACTGTTTACAATTGACTGTCACAAAAAATAGAACTTAAGTAGTGTGTTGGCATTCATCTGAGATAATATGTCAAAAAAAAATTAACTCTTTGCCAAACAACAGTATTTTAAACTGTTCTAAATTGATATTTGCAAGGATTAACTCTTTACCACATAACAAAATTTTAGACTGGTCCAAATTGAAAGCATTTGCAGACAACAAAATAAAGGTGACTGAAACATTGAAATTTGTTCTGGGAAGGGTAGAAAACACTGTGGGAAAAGGAGAAAATGCTGGTTACCAGCATTTTCTCCTTTTCCCACAGTGTTTTCAAAAGGCTTCTTTCTCAGGGGCGTCAAAAGTAGGGATTGTGTGGTAATGGGTTATTTAATGGTAAAGTGAGGGATTTGTAACCTGGAGACCTTGAGTTTGAACTGCATTGGATCCACTGGGTTTTTTTATGGGAGTGTCCCTGGGCAAGATATTTCAGAACCTTATACTGGTAAAACCCAGGAAATACAAGAATATGTGAGCTGTTGCCATGGTATGACCAAAACAATGTTAGTGGTGTAAAACACCATTCAATCAATCCATGTGAATTGAAATGTCCAGATGGCTGATTTGATAAGGGAAAAAAATGGTGAGACTAAGCTGCAGAAGATGTAGAAATCAATGTTGGAATTCTGTTGTTTTCTTACAATGTTTTCAGAAGTCCTTTCCCTTTCATCGTTTGAAGTAGGGATTATGTATTTTAACCCTTTCCTGAACGACAAACTTTTGGACTATACTAAATTGAAAGCATTTGCAGACGACAATTCAACTCTTGCTGAAAAGATGATTTTCTGTCTATGATAGGGTAGAAAACATTGTGGGAAAAGGAGAAAATGCTGGTTACCAGCATTTTCTCCTTTTCCCACAATGTGTCCAAAAGGGTACTATTCTAGACCCGTACAAACCAGGGATTGTTTGGGAAAGGGTTAAGCTAAAAGTGACTACAAGCTCAGACTAAGATTAGGCTGTATATATGTGCTGTCTGATCTTGGTCTATACACAACACCTATTATATACATATTATCAACTATGGCAGGATAAGAATAGAGTTGTTTACTTGCTCATCTGAACTGAATCGGTTTTGGGTTGCCTCCTAAAGTTTCTTGTTGTGGCCATTAAGTTAAATCCACAGGTTCTAGAGTCGTGTTTCACATAAATTCTTGTATGAAAATCTGTTTAAAAACTTTTCTTGTATTGAACCATGAAGGCCTAGATTTCTTATATGGCTTGCAACTTGTGAAAAGTGGCATTTGGACTTTTGTGTAAAGTGTCGTCTCGGATCAGCCTGCGCAGTCGCAGTACATTACAACTACTTTAAATTTTGTGTTACAGTAGACTTGTACAAAACAGAAAATTACATCAAAATGGAAAGTATCATTTTGGATTAGTCTGCGAGGACTGCACAGGCTGATTCGAGATGACACTTTATGCATATGTCTACATGCCCCTTTTTGCATGTTGCAGGCCATATATGAGCTGTAGTGCAGTAAAAGGGGATGGCGGGTGTGTTGTTCATCTTGATGATGCATGTAGTCTCAACATTATGGATCCATAAATCTGTTTAGGCAAGTAACCGGCAGAATCTTGAGTTAGAATTGTCGATTGATGCACATAGAAAATGTACATATAGCAAAAAGTTTTGACCATGTCAGGCAGCTCAGTCTGCATGGGCTGACATGAATCGATATTAGTTGTATGGTCAGGAGGCAGGGGACTTGGAAACTTCTTCACGAATGTGAAGAAGTTTCCAAGTCCCCTGCCACCTGACCGAACAACAAATTTATTATACTGCAAGATTTTACTATCCCAATGTTTGTTATTGCAAATTTTACCGCATTTTTAGTTTAAATAAAAAATTGAGTACGCTGACAGAGTAGAATTGCCCTTCTGGGTGCCCCAATTCAATAAAAACTGACGTCACTGAAACCTTGGTAATATGTACTAAAACCTGCAGCTTGGCGCATTATCTTGAAGTTAATATTGATTGAAGTCGCCATTTTGGATTTTGTGTTGATATTGTAGTCATGTATACTGGGCTCCAGAAAGGGAAACTGCTTTTACATTGGTTTTGCCTGTTTACATGATATATTTGTTCGGGGCCTATTATCCAATCAGTTCACAAGAAATTTCTTTGCTGTATAATAATACTTTTTGTACTTGCATTAAACCCCTTTTTCACAGAGCATGACACATTTGATTATGTACTCTCACATCAGGTAATTGTAATGGTAATAAACCTTACTTGCACTAATATAGCTGTTGTACTCTATTTTCAGTAATTTGAGATCGCGTGGATCGTCCCTCTGTGATATAGCTATATTAGTGATAGATATTATGCACGGTTTAGAGCCGCAAACAATCGAGTCAATCAACTTGCTCAAAGACAGAAAAACTCCATTTGTTGTAGCTTTAAATAAGGTATGTTGCATTGATTTTATATATAGATTGCCAGTGCAATATGGTAGTTCCTTGGGACAAAATGACTCAAAAATAGGTGCAAATGCAAAATACTTTGGACATGAAAATGATTTGTGTAAAAAATGACTACTGTGGCTACTGATTGATTCTCACCCAACATAAATGTTGACTTACAAGATCAAGTTATTTGCAAAACTTTGTTGAAGTGCAAACTTATCTCTTTACCAAACAGTCCTGACTTCAAATACTCCGCCAAGCCCTGATAGCTCAGTAGATAGTGTACAGGACTTCAGAACTGATCACTGGTTTGATCCCTAGCTAGGCAAATTTCTTCCCGAGGATTCACAATAGACACTGCAACAAGATTCATTCCTCTCTTGCCTCTGACCATTATTTCGAATATGGCTTTTTGGGAAAGTAGCCAGTAGCTTGGAAAAAAAATTGTGAAGAGTACTGGTAAAAGAAACTCCAGGAAAGCATGAATAGGTGCACCAGCTGCCACTATATAACTTAAATTATGTTGAAAAAGGTGTTTAACATTATATTTAACCCATTACCACTCAATCCCTATTTCTGCGCCCCAGGGAAAGAAGCCTTTAGAAAACATTGTGGGAAAAGGAGAAAATGCTGGTAACCAGCATTTTCTCCTTTTCCCACAATGTTTTCTACCCTTCAGAAAACAAATTTCAAATTATCAGTCACTTTCATTTTGTTGTCTGCAAATGCTTTCAATTTGAACCAGTCTAAAATATTGTCGTTTAGTAATGGGTTAAATGAATTACCTTTTTGGCCAGAAGCAAAAGAAAACACCTCAGAAGTTTAGATCCCAAACTTTTATGGGAAGCATGCTTTCTGGGAGAATCAATTTACCATCTCACATCTGCTTGTTGTGTGTTTCAGATTGACAGACTGTACCAGTGGAAGAGTAATCCCAATGTTGATGTATTGAATACAATAAAGAAGCAGACACAAATGTGTCGAAGTGAATTTGACGAGAGATCTCAGGCAGTTATAGTGCAACTTGCAGAACAGGTATTTCAGCTCTGTAAAGTTTTCTTTTTATGAACTCTTTACAACAAAACAAAAATGTTCAGGTTGAAAGCATTTGTGAACTACAATCTAAATGAGGTTCAATTGTTGGAATTTGTCTTTAACCCTTTACCCCATAAGGCATCTCTGTGATATCTCTAACTGACCATAAATAACAGCAAGGATGAAGCCGTTTCCTATGTGTATACGACACCTTTTGATAGCATAGAAAACATTGTGACAAAAGGTGAAATTGCTCTTGAAGAGCAATTTCACCTTTTGCCACAATGTTTTCCAAAGGTTCTTACAAGCAATGCGTAGAAATGAGTATCTATGGAGTAAAGGGTTAATAGGCCACAAATCATTGTGGGAAATGGAGAAAATGATATTTTAAATTATTGTATTCTTTCACTACAATGTTTTCTACTATCTCATTCCTTTGGCTTGTTGAAAGTATTTCATTCTTTAGTGGAGGGTTTGTAAAATTATGAAATTAGTAACAAAGGTTTTCCCCATTTGCCACTATCTTTTTTACCATGACATATATGACTTTCTATAGCCCTACGGTTGACAACTTCTACAAAGTTTATGTTTGAAAGTAGCCAGTGGCTTGGAAAAAAATGTGGAAAGCTCTGTTATCCCATTACCAAACAACAACATTGCAGACTGGTTCAAAGTGAAAGTATTTGCAGACAACAAAAGAAAAAGAGACTGAAAATTTGAAATTTGTTCTGTGAAGGGTAGAAAACATTGTGGGAAAAGGAGAAAATGCTGGTTACCAGCATTTTCTCCTTTTCCCACAATGTTTTCTAAAGGCTTCTTTCTCAGGGGCGTCAAAAGTAGGGATTGTGTGGTAATGGGTTAAACAAAAATGCAGAGCATGAAATTTGAAAGTGGCAGGCACAATTGGCCAGCTTGACCAATTACTTTTCAGACGAAGCATGACGTTCATTTTGACAAAGTTTCGGTAGAAAGCAGCCAGTGACTTGGGAAGATAATTGCCATGCACTGGTAAAAAGAATATTGGAAAGATTACATGTAGAACTGGCTACAGGGATACAACTGAAATAATGTTGAAACCAGTGTCTAGTGCCATTGCAAAGAAATGTAGAGTGACCAATTATTACTTTAGTGTCTGTTAGTGTACAGCATATTACTTATGCATGAATGTTTTGATACCCCCAACAAACTTTGTTTGGGGGCGTATATAGGAGTCGCTGTGTCGTTCTGTTGGTTGGTCGGAAGCTTTTTTTGGTCTGCTCTATTTCTCAATAACTGCTTGATAGATTTGAGTCACACTTAATCTGAAGTTTTATTGTGAACTGGAGATGTGCATTTTGTAATTTGGTTATGGTTGAATGATTTTTGAACGAGTTATGGCACTTTCTTGATTATTTTTGTCCGCTGTATTTCTCAGTATCTGCTGGATGGATTTCAGTCAAAGTTCATGGGAAGTTTCATTATGAAGTCAAGATGTGCATATTATTTGGTTACAGTTGAATGATTTTCAAAGGAGTTATGGCCCTTTCATGAATTTTTTTGTCCGCTTTTTCTCATTAACTGCTGGACAGATTTCAGTCAAATGTCATGGGAAGTTTTATTATGAAGTGAATCAGTGAATTATGAAATGATTAGAAGATGTGCATATAGCAATTTTGTTATGGTGGAATGATTTTTAAAGGAGTTATGGCCCTTTCATAATTCTTTTTTTCTGATCCATTTCTCAGTACCTATTGGATGGATTGTAGTCAAACTTCATGGGAAGATTTAGTATAAAGCTTAGATGTGCATGTTATAATTTGGTTATGGTTGAACAATTTTCAGTGCAGTTACAGCCCTTTCATTAATTCTTTTGTCTTTGCTATTTCTCAGTATCTACTGGACAGATTTCAGTCAAACTTCACGGGAAATTTCATTATCAAGTAAAGATGTATTATGATAATTTCTTATGGTTGAATGATTTTCAAAGCAGTTATTGCCCTTCCTTGATTATTTTGTCCACACTATTTCTCGGTATCTACTTGATGGAATTCAATCAACTTTCACGGGAAGTTTTAGTATGAAGCAAAAATCTGCACTAATGATTTTCCAGCGACTAGTTTTTTGTTTTGTAAATTATATTTTTTGATTTTTGTCTGGGGCATAAATTCCGAAGCATTAAAGTTAGTAACTTCAAACTTCATATACAGATTGACCACATTAACCCATTACCACACAATCCCTACTTTTGACGCCCCTGAGAAAGAAGCCTTTAGAAAACATTGTGGGAAAAGGAGAAAATGCTGGTAACCAGCATTTTCTCCTTTTCCCACAATGTTTTCTACCCTTCACAAAATAAATTTCAAATTTTCCTTCACTTTTATTTTGTCATCTGCAAATGCTTTGAATTTGGACCAGTCTAAAATATTGTCGTTTGGTAATGGGTTAATGTGGAGTGTAGAGTACAAGAACCATATGTCTGTTCCAAATAGTCTTTTTTTTTTTTATTTTTTTTTTGTACTAAACCATTCTGCATTCTGTTCCAAATAGTCTTTTTTTTTTTATTTTTTTTTTGTACTAAACCATTCTGCATTCTGTTACAAATAGCTGTTTTTTTGTACTAAACCATTCTGCATTCTGTTACAAATAGCTGTTTTTTTGTACTAAACCATTCTGCATTCTGTTACAAATAGCTGTTTTTTTTTTTTGTACTAAACCATTCTGCATTCTGTTACAAATAGCTGTTTTTTTGTACTAAACCATTCTGCATTCTGTTACAAATACCTGTTTTGTGACAAGAAGCTGGTGGGAGGTATGATTATGTTTAGTGATAGCTCTAGTTGTCTCTGTGTTAGGCAGCAATGACATGGGATTCCAAAGCCAGAAGCATGCTGTTCGATCCTCATTAGAGGGACTGGTGTTTTTAGTGGAATTAATCTTGGGCAAGATTTCTCAGGGTCCTAGCCTAGTACCTATGCTCCTTAGGACCTATATAGCAAAGTGAAATGTTACCATGATAATAGTGCAATGATGTTGAAACTGGTGTAAAAGCAATTCATTTAACCCTGCACCAGACAATATCTGTTTTTAATGACTCTAAGGAAGAAAATCTCTGAAATATTGTGGTAACTATCAACAACTACCCACAATGTAATTGTTGTTTTTAACTCTTCCAAAGTCAACTTTCAGCTCTTGAGTCATGTTTATTTTATCGTCTGCAGATGATTTCAATTTGAACAAGTCTAAAATTTTGTTGTTTAGTACATAGTTAACTCTTTACCACACAATCCCTACTTTTAACGACCCTGAGAAAGAAGCCTTCTGAAAACATTGTGGGAAATGGAGAAAATGCTGGTAACCAGCATTTTCTCCCTTTCCCACAGTGTTTTCTTCCCTTCCCAAAAGAAATTTCAAATTTCCAGTCACTTTTATTTCGTCGCCTGCAAGTGCTTTCAATTTGGACCAGTCTAAAATTTTGTCGTTTGGTACATAGTTAATTGTTCTGTTTGTTTGACAGGGTTTAAATGCTGCGTTATTCTATGAGAACAAGAACCCTAAAGAGTACATATCCCTGGTACCCACATCAGCTCACAGTGGGGACGGGATGGGTAACCTTCTAGCCCTCATATGTGATCTAACCCAGACCTGGCTGGCCAAGAAAGTCTCCTACACTGCGGAACTCCATGCCACTGTAATGGAGGTAAGTTAGATGATTTTCAACTTTAAAAGGGGCATGGTATTATGGCCCTGTTGTTGTCTAAGCCGTCTTTGTTAGGGAAAAAACTTTGTTTAACAAGTGTTTAATCCTTTATCACACAATCCCGACATTTAACAACCCCAAGAAAGAGGTCTTTTAAAAAAAAATGTTGGAAAAAGGAGAAAATGCTGGTACCCAGCATTTTCACCTTTCCCCACAATTTTTTCTATCTTTATCTGAACAAATTTCAATCTTTCAGGAACGTTTATTTTGTCGTCTGCAACTGCCTCCAAATTAGATTATCTGTAAACTTTGTTGTCTGGTAAAGGTTTAACTCTCCAAAGGATAACCTATACAGCAAGGTTGGGTAGTAAAGAATTTTTAAGCCTATCTCGACTTTGCATTTCCATTGAAAGTCAAGCAATTGCAGTTGAGCGTAGGCAACCTCTTTCAGTACTCTTGTAAAGGTTTAAGACCAGAATTTTGGGAAGGCATGAGGCAGTTTCATAGGGTTATTAACCCATTACCACACAATCCCTACTTTTAACGCCTCTGAGAAAGAAGCCTTTTGAAAACACTATGGGAAAAGGAGAAAATGCTGGTAACCAGCATTT
The DNA here is from genome assembly GCA_943736015.1 of Tridacna crocea. Lineage (NCBI taxonomy): Eukaryota > Metazoa > Mollusca > Bivalvia > Cardiida > Cardiidae > Tridacna > Tridacna crocea. The sequence goes on from OX031063.1 coordinate 53,223,453, forward strand.
TCTCCTTTTCCCACAGTGTTTTCTACCCTTCCCAGAACATATATCTATTTTTTAGTCACCTTTATTTTGTCGTCTGCAAATGCTTTCAATTTGGACCAGTTTAAAATTTTCTCGTGTGATAAAGAGTTAACATATTTAACTATTTATCACTATAACAAAGCAATCAGCCCACTATTTGAGTTGCACTATTTAATTTCTGCACATAAGCATTCAATGTCTTTACATTTAAATGTATCAGTGCTCTTCCACAGAAGATTGAAAAATGAGTCGTTGCACAACCATATGTGACCTATATAGCCTTTGCTGCATATAGATCAAGATCAGATGGTCTGGTCTTACGTTGTCAACAATTTTCAGAACAAAAAAAAAGATTAGACTTGTAATGCTCTTGTTTTTAATAGCTGGAAATGTAAAAAAAGAATTGAGCCAATCTCTGTGAAAACTGGGCTTAGCCCATTACCAAACGACAAATATTGTAGGCTTGTCCAAATTGTAAGCAATTGCAGACGACATAATAAAGGTGACTGAAAATTTGGAATTTGTTTTATGAAGGGTAGAAAACATTATGGGAAAAAGAGAAAATGCTGGTTACCAGCATTTTCTCCTTTTCCCACAATGTTTTCTAAAGGCTTCTTTCTCAGGGGCGTCAAAAGTAGGGATTGTGTGGTAATGGGTTAATACATTTGCAAAAAATATCAACCCGTGTCAGCCTGTACAGTCTGCGTAAGCTGACATGAATTAAAACCCCCAGGGTCAGATAGAGGGAGTGATTTTGATTTCAAAGTAGAAAATTAATTATTCTACACTAAATCTCATGATGTGGGTACTCATTGGAATCTCCTCATATAGACGATTCTATTTTTGCCAGTGCATTGCTCATTCACATAAATGTGTTGTTCTTGGTATTGTTAGCAAAGAAAATATCCTTACTATTGGGAAAGAGGCATCTTTCAATTGTGACCTTTATAATTTTGTGGTGTATATAAGGGAGATAAGTCACACAGAGAATTTAAGATTTTTGTTGAGTTCAAATAAATGAATTATGTCCCCTGGACTATCTCACAATCTTACAAAGTCCCTTGACTCCCATACAGTGCAAAAACTATTCTTTAACACTTTAACACACAAAAACGACTTATGACTACCTATGAAAAGAAGTCTTTTTAAAACATTGTGGGAAAAGGAGAAAATGCTGGTACCTAGCCCTTTCTCCTTTTCTCACAATGTTTTCTACCCTATTTACAAACAATTGCACCATTTGAGGCACATTGAAATTGTCGTCTGCAAATGCTTTCCTTTCGGATGGGGCTAAAATTTTATCGTCTCATAAAGGGTTAACACTTAACCCATTACCACACAATCCCTACTTTTGACGCCCCTGAGAAAGAAGCCTTTTGAAAACACTATGGGAAAAGGAGAAAATGCTGGTAACCAGCATTTTCTCCTTTTCCCATAGTGTTTTCTATCCTTCCCAGAACAAATTTCTATTTTTTAGTCACATTTATTTTGTCGTCTGCAATTGCTTTCAATTTGGACCAGTCCAAAATTTTCTCGTGTGGTAAAGGGTTAACTGGCTGTAAGCCAGCATTTCCTCCTTCTTTAACCCTTTACCCCATGAGGCATTTTTATGGTATCTCTAATTGACCCTAAATAAGAGCAAAGATAAAGCCATATCTTATGTGTATATGACACCTTTTGATAGTGTAGAAAACATTATGGCAAAAGATGAAATTGCTCGTGACGAGCAATTTCACCTTTTGCCGCAATGTTTTCCAAAGGCTCTTGTAAGCATTGCGTAGAAATGAGTATCTATGGAGTAAAGGGTTAATGAATATTTCTACTTTTTCAAAGAACGCCTCAATCATTTGAGCACCACTAAATCTATTGTTTACAAATTCTGTTATTTTCAAGAAATCTAACTTTTGTTAGAACTTTAGCTGTCAAATAATGAGGTTAGTGCTAGATTTTTCAACTTAACCCTTTACACCATAAATACTCATTTCAACGCATTGCTTGAGGGAGCCTTTTGAAAACATTGTGACAAAAGGTGAAATTGCTTGTGACGAGCAATTTCACCTTTTGTCACAATGTTTTCTATCCTATCAAAAGGTGTCATATACAAATGAGAAACAAATTCATCCTTGCTGTTATTTAGGGTCAATTAGAGATACCATAGAAATGCCTTTTGGAGTAAAGGGTTAATGTCCGTTTTGGCTCTATAAATATATTACAATGAGAACAAAGATTGCTCAGAAAGTCCTGTGGAGTCTGATCTTTATCTGTACTGTGAACAAGAAAGGTGAAATTGTTCTGTTGTCTTAACCCTTTACAACAAAATCCCGACTGTTAAGGACCCTAAAGAAGAAAGGTTTTGATCCTTTTTCCTTACTAGTTTCCTCTCTATAACCACTTTCATAATTCGAGGTATATCTTAACCCATTACCAAACGACAAAATTTTAACCTGTCCAAATTCAAAGCGTTTGCAGGCGACAAAATAAAAGTGACTGCAAATTTGAAATGTGTTTTGAGAAGGGTAAAAAACATTGTTGGAAAAGGAGAAAATGCTGGTTACCAGCATTTTCCCCTTTTCCCACAATGTTTTCAAAAGGCTTCTTTCTCAGGGGCGTGTAAAGTAGGGATTGTGTGGTAATGGGCTAACTCTTTACCAAACAACAAAATTTTATAAACAGGTTCAAATTGAAATCACTTGCAGACAAAAAAAATTAAAAAAGTAACACAAAAAATGAAAATTATTTCCAGCAGGCTTGAAAACATTGAGGGAAAAGGAGAAAATGCTGGTTACCAGCATTTTCTCCTTCTCCAACAATGTTTTCAAAAGGCTTCTGTCTCAGGGTTATAAAATCCAGGGATTGGTTGGTTTAACCCATTACCACACAATCCCTACTTTTGACGCCCCTGAGAAAGAAGCCTTTTGAAAACACTGTAGGAAAAGGAGAAAATACTGGTAACCAGCATTTTCTCCTTTTCCCACAGTGTTTTCTACCCTTCCCAGAACAAATCTCAATTTTTCAGTCACTTTTATTTTGTCGTCTGCAAATGCTTTCAATTTGAACCAGTCTAAAATTTGTCGTGTGGTAAAGAGTTAACCCATTACCACACGAGAAAAATTTAGACTGGTCCAAATTGAAAGCATTTGCAGACAACAAAATAAATGTGACTGAAAAATTGAAATTTTTTCTGGGAAGGGTAGAAAACACTGTGGGAAAAGGAGAAAATGCTGGTTACCAGCATTTTCTCCTTTTCCCACAGGGTTTTCAAAAGGCTTCTTTCTCAGGGGCGTCAAAAGTAGGGATTGTGTGGTAATGGGTTAAAGCGTTAAGTGCTGTCTGCTGATGTTTTCAAAATGTCTAAAGTTGTGTTGTGTGGTACAGAGTGATTATCATTTAAAACTTAGGGTAGTGTGGGAAAAGGTGACTTTTCTCTAATTTTTACATTTGCTATTTAACCCTTTACCCCATAAGGCATATTTATGGTATCTCTAATTGACCCTGAATAACAGCAAGGATGAAGCTGTTTCTTATGTGTATATGACACCTTTTGATAGCATAGAAAACATTGTGGCAAATGGTGAAATTGCTCATCACGAGCAATTTCACCGTTTGCAACAATGTTTTCCAAAGGCTCCTACAAGCAATGCGTAGAAATGAGTATCTATGGAGTAAAGGGTTAATAATAGGGGTCTACTCAAAAATGGCCGTTTCCCCCTCACTATAATTGAATATATTCAACTTTTTTATGCTATACTATGCTAAAGCAGGGTTACTTTAGAAAAGATTGTCAGAAAGGAAAAAATGCTGGTTATCAATTTTTTCCTTTTTTGCCCGTAATGTTTCTACCTTTTCTCAGACAAGTCTTAGCATTCTAGCCATAGTTACGTTACCTCCTACAAATGCTTTGAAGTTGAGCAAGTCTAAAATTTTGTGGCCCGCCCGGGTGGCTCAGTGGTGAGCGTATCGGACTCATGACCTGGTGGTTGTGAGTTCGATACCCGGTTGTGGCGAACTTTCTTTCCGGCGTATTTTCGCCTCTCACCTCTGCTGAAGCATGTGAGAAAAGCAGTCGGTGGCTTTGGAAAGAAAGTAGTGTTAGTACCGGTATGAGAAAGCCAAGAAACACATGTGCGTCACCGACCGCCATGATATGACCCTAGCTGTTAAAGTGGCGTTAAACCCCAACACAACCAACCAACTAAAGTTTTGTGTAAAGGAAAAGGGTTCTTACTTTAAGTACTAATTAACCTGTTACCACACAATCCCTACTTTTGACGACCCTGAGAAAGAAGCCTGTAGAAAACCTTGTGGGAAAAGGAGAAAATGCTGGTAAGCAGCATTTTCTCCTTTTCTCACAATGTTTTCTACCTGTCACAAAACTAATTTCAAATTTTCAGTCACTTTTATTTTGTTGTCTGCAAATGCTTTCAATTTGGACAAGCCTAAAATATTGTTGTTTGGTAATGAGTTAAATGTAGATGGCAATTACAGCTGAGAAATAAGAGCAATAAAATTGCAGTGCCAAGACTGCTTTTGTGCAGAATGTGTCAACAAAGTGTAGGAAAGTGGATAGTGTAGATCAAAGATCAGATGGCACACTATTGCAGTCTGATCATGATCTTCACTGGCCCAAAAAGCTATAGTTGTGAAAGGGATGTAAAGTGTTTAAAAAAAGGTGACGAAAATTTGCTGACACATTGCAGTCTTCTTTTTCATGAAGTTGCATTTATAAATATCATCGGTGCAAAGACGGAGGTGGTTGTAAAATCACCTTGTTATTTCGATTTCATCAGTTTTTCCTCCTTGCTGTCATTTTCCTTGATCACTGTACCACTGACTTTAACTCATTAAGAAACAATACAAGTTAATTCTGGACTGGTCCAAATCGAAAGCATTTGTAGACAAGAAAATAAAAGTGACTGAAAATTTGAAATTTGTTTTGTGAAGGGTAGAAAACCATGTTTTCAAAAGGCTTCTTTCTCAGGGTCGTCAAAAATAGGGATTTTGTGGTAATGGGTTAAAAGAGAGCAAATGTCTTTTCTCTGATACTGCTATGATAATTCAAATGGAGAGAGAGTAACTCCTCAACAGATGACAAAAGGCTAGTCCAAATTGAAAGACAATAAATTAGATTTAACTGAAAGGATGATTTAGTCTTTGATGTCGGAGTAAACACTGTTGAAAAAGGATAAAAGGCTGATTACCAGCATTTTCTCATTCTCCCGCGATGTTTTCAAAGGGCTTTTTTTTCAAGATAGAATTCTTGTTAAATTTTGTCATGAAGCTTATTGGATACCAGAAACTAGATGACAATTTAGACTCGTCCATATTGAAAGCATTGGAAGACAACTTTTTCAACGGATCGCATTTGGTTGAAGGTGTATGAAAAAGACCCAGCCTGGTTGTGGAGTGGTTGGATTTTAATACGACTCGTGACCCAGTGTTCGTGGGTTTGATACTCGGTTGAGACAAATTTTTCTTTTGGGTTATTTTTCCCCATTCAGCTCTGAAAACTTAAGTGAGCTCTGCCATGACAAATAGTTACGAAAGCTCTAATTTGCTATGCTAGTTGTTAAATCTTTGAATCAACTATTAACCCCTTACCAAACAATCCCTGGTTTTTACAACCCTGAGATAGAAGCCTTTTGACAAAATTGTGGGAAAAGGAGAAAATGCTGGTAACCAGCATTTTCTCCTTTTCCCACAATTTTATCTACCCTGCTGGAAATAAATTTCAGTTTTTGAGTTTGTTAATTTTGTCACCTGCAAGTGCTTTCAGTTTTGACCAGTCTAAAATTTTGTTGTTTCGTAAAGAGTTAAAAAGGAATAATTACTTGTAAAAATCATTTCAACAATCTATGAGAGGAAAAAGAAGCAGTTACAAATTTGTTATTTTTATGGCTAATGTTTAAAAATTAATGAAATTGAAGGAGATTACAACAATTCATGGGAAGGAAAAGAAGCAATAATTGCTTTTTTTCAGCATGAGTGTAATGATTCAACCTTCTAGTAACATAAACCCATTACCACACAATCCCTACTTTTGACGCCCCTGTGAAGGAAGCCTTTTGAAAACACTGTGGGAAAAGAAGAAAATGTTGGTAACCAGCATTTTCTCCTTTTCCCACAGTGTTTTCTAACCTTCCCAAACCAAATTTTAATTTTTCGGTCACCTTTGTTTTGTCGTCTGCAAATGCTTTTGATTTGGACCAGTCTAAAATTTTGTCGTTTGGTAATGAGTTCAGGTGGAAAGATAAAAATAAATATCCTGTATGGATTGAAAGGGCAAGGTCTTTAATTTGTGCAGGTGTTTCAATTATTCTTCAACCCTTCTTCACAAGTATGTTAAAGTATCCACAATACTCAGTCTCAAAACTTTTTTTTTTCAAGAAATCTTGAATATTGTGAAAGATGGAGCTGTCATCTAAGTCTTCACCAATTGACAAAGTTTCAGACTAGTCCAAATTGAAAGCATTTGCAGACGACATTTAAATCTGGCTGACAAATTGAAATTGCTGCGGGGAGGATAGTAAAAATGATGGGAAAAGGAGAAAATGGTGGTTTCTAATGTTTGTTCCTTTTCTCACCATGTTTTCAAAAGGCTTCTTTCTCTTGGACCTTTTTCACAATGTTGTTGAGGCAGAGTCTTGTTCATTTAACCCGTTACTAAACAGTCCTAAGTTTTGATGAGCCTGAAAATCAACGGTTTTGAAAACATTGTGAGAAATGGAGAAAATGCTGGTCCCTTGCATTTTCTCCTTTTTAGCTCCTCTGGCCAAAGGCCAGTGGGCTTATGTCATGGCACGTGTCTGTTGTCCGTCTGTCCGTGCGTTAATTTTTATTTTAAACATCTTCTCTGAAACTAACCATCAAATTTTGATGAAACTTCATAGACATGATGCTGCCTTGGTCCTCTTCAGAAGTGTGTAGCTCACCTGAGCTCAAGGGGTTGAAGCTATTGATAAGATAAACAAAGTCTGCAAGTTTCACGGAAATCTGACCAAAAATACAGACTTAATCGCGTAAACAAGAAATGGAAATTTTAAACTTGAAATGGCTACTTTTCCCCTTACTGTTTGTCGGATTTTTTTCAAAATCAATAGGGTTAAAGCTATCGATAAGATAAACAAACTGTGTAAGTTTCATGAAAATCTGACCAGAAATGAAGACTTTATCGCGTAAACAAGAAAAAGACTAACGGACAGACGGACGGACGGACAGACAGACAGACGGACGGACGACGGAAACCACGCCATGACATAAGCTCTGCTGGCTGAAAGCCAGTAGAGCTAAAAATTTTAGACAGATCAAAATTGAAAACATTTGCAGACAACAAAATAGATGTCACTCAAAAATTGAAACTTGACTTAGGAAGAGTAGAAAACATTGTAGGAAAAGGACAAAATGCTGGTTACCAGCATCTTCTCCTTTGCCCACAATGATTTCAAAAGGCTTCTCTCTCAGGGTCATTTGGTAAAGGGTTAACCCATCAGTACACAATCTCTCTTTTGATGACCCTGAGATAGAAGCCTTTAGAAAACATTGTGGGAAAAGGAGAAAAGGTTGGTAACCAGTATTTTCTCCTTTTCCCGTAATGTCTTCTACCCAAGAAAACATTCTAGTAAAAGGAGAAAAGATAAGTAACCAGCATTTTTTCTCCTTTTCCCACAATGTTATTTATCTATTCTATTTCCACAATTTGAGGAACAAAACAAATTTAAATTTTTAGTCACTTCTATTTTGTCGTGTGCAAATGCTTACGATTTGGACAAACCTAAAATTTTGTCATTTGGTAATGAGTTAAAAGTACCTGGCAGGGCCCTGAAGTGTCTTGCCCATGGACACTCAGTGTCTTTAGAGATAATCTGGCTTACGCCCTACAGATAGTGAATCCTATACCAACAACAGAGCCAAGGGGGACGCATCTGAGTGCAATAACTGTTTGTAACAAGAAACGACTTGTTCATCCTATACCACACGATCCTGTATCATTATGACCCTGACAAAGATTAAGGCTCGAGAAAACATGGTTGGAAAATGAACAAAATGCTTGTAACACATATATTTTCTTCTTTTTTCACAATAGTATCTACCCTTTGAAAGAAAAAATCCAGTACATGAGCCAATTTTAATTTGTCTTCTGCTGATGCTTTCAATTTCAACCAGTCATTTTTTTTGTCTGGTTGACAGGCAGCGTTTCAGCTAGCTTTGATAAAAAAGGGGCCAGTTGGCCCCCTGAAATCATAAACAGGGGCCAGTCATCTTGAGCAAGGGGGATTAAGTGGGGGAGTGTATTCTTTCAATATTAGACTGAAAACATGTCTGTAACATTTTTTTTAAATACCTTAGGGACTAAAGATTCTCCTTCCTTTCAAGTTTGTCCATTTCTGTGAAGCTTTTGCCGAAGTCAAACAACTTAAAATCAGTTGTTGTTTTTCTTTTTTTGTCGTTGGTACCTTTGATACTGCCAAATTAATCAGGCTTTTGATCACCTGAAGTTTGTGATGGTGTTACTTTTGCTATTTTTCCAGTATTTGATGGCCCTGCCTCTTCACTTTCATTTGGACGTGTAAAGAAGTCGGTTAATCTTCTTTTAATTTTTCCGCCGGTCGTTTTGTAGTTCGTCATGAAAGCGTTACAATAAACAGATTACCAGCTCTTTTTAGCTTATTCTCAATTTATAAAAGTTTGATGTAAAAGGCGAGGAACCAGTACAAAAATATTATCACTGGTTTTGAGCATTCGATAGTTTATATGGTGCTGCAGGGTTAAAAACACTTAGCCAGTCACGATTTCATTCCATTAATTTTCGTACACAATGCAGTTTCGTCCCATACACTTTTGCACCTTGGCACGGTCATATACGGGCAAATCGATTTTTGGGGGCCTAACATGATTTTTAAGACCCAGATCTGGCGTGCCATATTTGTAAATGAGCGGGAATCCTAATTTATTTGCGGGAATCCCGCAAGGGCACATCCTGGCTGAAACACTGGACAGGTAAGGTAAGGTGGATACTTTGATGAATACTGAGATTTGACAGTCAAGATGAAATTACAATTTGAGTTTCAAGAGTTTTTATGTTATAACTGTAATGTTTACCATTGGTCAAGTTTTCCCAGGCCCTAATTCCCTAAATCCCCTTTCTATTGTATTTGGACAGGTCTTGTGATGGACATTCATTGACCATCCAATTTTGAAACACAAACAAGCAAACAGTAGCTGTTCCTTTTCAAATTTTCTTTCCAATTAACTCTGTTGTATTCCCCTTTTTCTTTGCAACCATAAACCTCTTATGTAGTTCAAGTTCATGCAATAAATGTTCTTTGTCCTATGTTCTTAACCCATTACCAAACGACAATATTTTGGACTGGTCCAAATTGAAAGCATTTGCAGGCGACAAAATAAAAGTGACTGAAAATTTTAAATTTGCTTTGTGAAGGGTAGAAAACATTGTGGGGAAAAGGAGAAAATGCTGGTTACCTGCATATTCTCCTTTTCCCACAATGTTTTTTAAAGGCTTCTTTCTCAGGGGTGTCAAAAGTAGGGATTGTGTGGTAAAGAGTTAACTCTTTACCAAACGACAAAATTTGGAAAGGTCCAAACTGAAAGCATTTGCCGGCGACTCAAAAAATGAAATCTGATTTAGGAAAGGTAGAAAAAGATTGTGGGAAAAGGAGAAAATGCTGGTTACCAGCATTTTCTCCTTTTCCTACCTTGTTTTTAAAAGCCTTCTTTCGCAAAGTCATTAAGAGTCAGGATTGTGTGGTAAAGAGTTCAGCTATGGCTAAGTTTCATAAAAAAACTTGCGTAAAATTCAGATTTACTGGACAACAAAACTTAAGATTTGTCTACATCAAAAGCATTTGCTCATGACAAAATAGACACGTCTGAAGGGCAGAAAACAATGAAGGAACAAAGGAAAGTTATGGTGAACAGTTTTCTTGTATTTCCACAATGTCATCCCAGGTCAACTTCTAAAGGTCTTTAAAAGCTAGAACTGCTTGTTACAATGTTAACTTCTCACCTTTATCCCACTTTATCCCACTAGATAAATTTAACTCTTTACCACACAATCCCGACTTTTAACGACCCCCGTTGTCGTTTGGTAAAGAGTTAATAAAAGTTTCAAACCTATCGTAAAAGCCTAAATAATGTTAATTCAAACTTGTCTGTTGGAGAGATAATGTGTCCTTATTGAACAGTGTAGATCAAAGATCAGACTGAACAGATCAGACTACACATTTTGTGCAGTCTGAGCTTGATCTTTGGTATCTGCAAAAGGTCAGCAAGTCGGACTTTGCAGCTTAAATCTTTACCAAATGACAAAATTTTGGAATCCTCCAAATTGAAAGCATTTGCAGATGACAAAATAAATTAACTCAAGTACTGAAATTTGTTTTGGGAAGAACAGAGAACACTGTGGGTTGAAAGCAGCATTTTTCCCTTTTCCCACAATGTTTTCAAAAAGGTTTCTATCTCAGGGTCATTCAAAGTCAGTATTACACAGAAAAGAGTTAAGGGTTAACCAATTAACTTTTTTTTGACATGTACAATTAGCAGGGTTATGACAAGTGATTGAAGTAATGGTAATTTTGCCATCAAAAGATCATGGGAAAAAAAGGAAAATACCAAGAAAAATAAAATTGTGGTAGGTCTACAAAAATCTTACTCCTTTTCCCACCATGATTTCAAAGAATGTTTTATAAGGGATGATAAAATGTTAAACCAGTAATTGTATACTGTGAATTAACTCTTTACCAAACAACAACATTTCAGCCAGGTCCAAATTGAAAGCATTTGTAGACGACAAAATTAATGCGACACAAAAACAGAAATTTGTTCTGGGAGGGATGGAAAGCATTTTCTCCTTTTCCCAGAAGGTTTTCAAAAGGCTCTTTTCTCAAAGCCATTTAAACCTGGGATTGTTTGGTAAAGAATTAAAACCAGGATGTGTGCACTCTATGTAAGTGCAAGGACATGCAAGCGCATATGTTACAAAATCTCTTCTGAAATGTAAATCTATTTCCGGACATTGCACTCAATCCTTAGCATGGCTGTTGTAACCTGTACAATATTTTTTTGTGAACCATACAATTCAAGATCAGACTGCATAGAATGTGCAGTCTTAAATATTGGATCTAAATTATCACTATAAACTGTTTGGTATCTTCAGAATCAAGACTTGGTTGTCATCGCAATTGCAAACCTAACTCCTTTAGCAAGACAGAAAAGTGAAACAAAGTACCAAAAGTGAGTACTAATGGTCAGGTACAGTTACTTGATTTTCGATTGAAAATTTTAGCCCTTAAAGTGCAGAATTAATACAACAGACATTTTTAAATAGGAAAAACATCTGAAATATTGCTGTACCAAGGTTGTTTTGGACAGGATATGTAACAAAATCGTGGACAGTGTAGATCTAAGATCACACTGCACAGAATGTGCAGTCTGATCTTAATCTACACTGTCCACAAAAACATGTTAAGTTGGTTCCAGCTCTATAAGGGTTAAGTAACAAGAGGACCATGATGGTCCTATATCGCTCACCTGAGTACTAAGCTGTAAAATCAAACTTGTGACCCAGGGCAGGGCCAGTTTTGAAACCAGGGGCATTCTAAGAAAAAACTTGGTAGAGGTCCACTAGGAGATGCTACTTACAAAAAATCAAAGCTCTACATCTTCTAGATTCAAAGAAGTGTAATTTTAAAGTTTTCCTTCTTTAATCCTATGTTTCAAACTTGTGACCGCTGGGGCAGGGCAAGTTTTGACCCCAGAGGCATAGTATGATGAAACTTTGTAGAAGTCCACTAAGAGATGCTGCATCCCAAATATCAAAGCTCTATGCCTTCTAGTTTCAGAGAAGAAGAATTTTAAAGTTTTCTTTCTTTGTTCCTATGTTTCGAACTTATGACCCCCAGGACAGGGCAATTTTGACCCCAGGGACATCATATGAACAAACATTGTAAAAATCCAACAGAAGATACTAATTACCAAATATCAAAGTTCTACATCTTCTAGTTTCAGAGAAGAAGAATTATAAAGTTTTCCTTATTTCTATGTTTTAACCTTCTGACCCCCCGGGGCATGGCCAGTTTTGACCCCAGGAATATCATATGAACATTCTTGGTAGAGGTCTACTAGATGATGCTACATACCAAATATCAAAGCTCTATCCCTTCTACTTTCAGAGAAGAAAAATCTTAAAGTTTTCCTTCTTTGTTCCTGTTTCAAACTTGTGACCCCCGGGGCAGGGCCAGTTTTGACCCCAGGGACATCATATGAACAATCTTTGTAGAGGTCCACTAGGAGATGGTACACACCAAATACCAAAGCTCTACGCCTTCTAGTTTCAGAGAAGAAGATTTTCAAAGATTTTGCTATTTTTTTTCCTTTTTGTTGCCATGGCAACCAGAGTTATGGGTGGAATTCAATCTCTTGAACAACTTCGGTAGAGCTTCACCCAAGGAACATCCCTGCCAAGTTTCATCAAGATTAGCCCAGCGAGTTAGGAGGAGAAGATTTTTAAAGAAATTGTGGACGACGCACGACTGACGATGGACATTGGGCGATCACAAAAGCTCACCATGAGCACTGCGTGCTCAGGTGAGCTAAAAGTTCAGGCACAACTATGTCAAAAATACTTTGATTGTTATCTGTCCACCCATGGATTCCTCAATTTATAGTTATGGATTCTCCGTTTGATAGTAAATAAATTGTTGTTTGATAGTAAATAAATTATCGTAGATTTAACATGAGGACAGAAACACAGCCAGGGCTATGAAAACACTGACATTTTCATACAAATGTTGAAAAAATGTATTTGGAAATGGAATGAAAACCCTATTGATTTTGAAAAAAATCCAACAAACAGTATGGGAAAAGTAGCCATTTCAAGTTGAAAATTTTCATTTCTTGTTTACGCGATAAAGTCTTCATTTTTCGTCAGATTTCTGCGAAACTTACACAATTTGTTTATCTCATCAATAGCTTTAAGCCTATCGATTTTGAAAAAAATTCTACAAACAGTATGGGAAAAGTAGCCATTTCAAATTGAACAATTTTATTACCTGTTTACATGATAAAGTATTTATTTGTGATCAGATTTTTATGAATTTTTCAGCTTGTTTATCCCATCAATAGCTTTTTAACCCTTTTGAGTTTGAAAAAATTCAACAAACAGTAATGGAAAAGTAGCCATTTTGAGTTGAAAATGTCAACTTTTTTGTCTTTTTGTGTAATGAATTCCTATGTATGCTTTATTTAAAAGCAAACTCTCTGCCAGTAGAGCATATTCAGGCCCTTCAGGGCCTTCTAGTTTTTGTTTGGTAGAGAGTTAACCCATTACCACACAATCCCTACTTTTGATGCCCCTAAGAAAGAAACCTTTAGAAAACATTGTGGGAAAAGGAGAAAATGCTGGTAACCAGCATTTTCTCCTTTTCCCACAATGCTCTCTACCTTTCACAAAACAAATTTCAATGTTTCAGTCACTTCTATTTTTGTCGTCTGCAAATTCGTTCAATTTGGACCAGTCTAAAATGTGGTCATTTGGTAATGGGTTAAAGAGGAAACTGTTGCCATGATATGACTGAAATGATATGGAAAACTTCATTATTGAATCATGATATTTCACCACAATGTTTCATCAGAAGTTTTACTTTTCTTAAAAAAACTAGTAGTGCTGAAATATTTGATAGAGATTGATTTATAGTGCTGCCAAAAATTGCCTTTTCTGTGAAGGGTAGAGCTCCTTTCAGAACCAAATTTGCTTTTGCATCTAGTGTAGATCAAGATCAGACTGCTCACAATATGCAGCCGATCTTTGATCTACACTATCCATTTCGCTTAACCCTTTCCCAAACGACAAATTTTGACCTCTTCCAAACTGAAATAGTTTGCAGACGATAATTTTAGACTTTGAGAAAATGGCAGAAAGTTCTCAAAAAGGGTAGAAAACACTGTGGGAAAAGGAGAAATTGCTCGTTACAAGCAATTTATCCTTTTCCCACAGTGTTTTCAAAAGATTGTACTGCAGACATGTAAAAACCAGGGCTTGTTTGGGAAAGGGTTAACTGAAACAACCATCAGATTTTGTTTTATAGGGTATTATTTCAAGTCTGAATTATGGTGGTTGGCTTAGCTCATATAGATTAACCTTTTACCAAACAAAAAATCTTTAGACAGCTCCGAATCGAAAGCATTTGCAGAATGACAAATTTAATGGTGCTTAACCCTTTCCCAAACAATCCCTGTTTTTTACGGGTCAGGAAAAGAAGCCTTTGGAAAACATTGTGGGAAAAGGAGAAAATGCTGGTAACCAGCATTTTCTCCTTTTCCCAAAATGTTTTCTACCCTACAATTTAGAAAAATCATCTTTTTAGCAACTGTTAATTTGTCATTTGCAAAATGCTTTCAATTTGGTTTGGTCCAAAATTTGCTGTCTGGGAAAGGGTTAAATGATGATTTCCATAGTCAATAAGGTAGAAAACATTGTGGGGAAAGGAAAAAATGCTGGTTACCAGCATTTTCTCACAAGTTGTTTTCCAAAGGATTTTTTGCCTGGATCGTAAAAACTTTCGATTGTTTGGTAAAGGTAATGATGGAATTTATGCTGGATAAGATAGAAAATCTTGTTGGAACCTGTGACAAAATCTTGTTGGAACAGGAGACAAATGCTCATTACCAGCGTTTTCTGCTTTTCCTTACAATGCTTTTACTAGGCTTCCTAATCTTATAGTGTGTAAACTGGAAATTGATCATGCTGAAGGGCTAAAGAGTGAAGGATAGTGATAGTGAATAATCTCATATTGTGGTCACTTAACCCTTTACTCCATAGATACTCATTTCTACACATTGCTTGTCAGAGCCTTTGGAAAACATTGTGGCAAAAGGTGAAATTGCTCGTGACGAGCAATTTCACCTTTTGTCACAATGTTTTCTATGCTATCTAAGGGTGTCATATACACAAAAGAAATGGCTTCATCCATGCTGTTATTTAGGGCCAATTAGAGATACCATAGAAATGCCTTATGGGGTAAAGGGTTAAATTCAAACTGATAAAAATCTGATACATGTCTCATCTTCTTTCCAATCTGATTTATTAGATAGGGTAAACACTTCACCTAGTTTCTTGTAGTTTTATCCTTAACCCTTTACCCCATAAAGCCTTTCAATGGTATCTCTAATTGACCCTAAAAAACAGCAAGGATGAAGCTGTTTCTTATGTGTATATGACACCTTTTGATAGCATAGAAAACATTGTGGCAAAAGGTGAAATTGCTCGTCACGAGCAATTTCACCTTTTGCCACAATGTTTTCCAAAGGCTCCTACAAGCAATGTGTAGAAATGAGTATCTGTGGAGTAAAGAGTTAACCCTTTACATCACAATCTCAGGTTTTGTTGACGTTATATGGACTCCTTAAGGGCAAGGCTATTGAAAACTCCGAGGAAAAAGGAGAAAATACTGGTAATCAGTGTTTTCTCCTTTACCTAAAATGTTTTCTGTCCTATCAAAGACACTGGAATCATCATTTGAGGTGTGTTTATTTTGTTGTCTGCAAATGCTTTCAATTTGGTGTAGTGCAAAGGTTTGTCGCTCAGTAAAGAGTTACTGTTAATACATTCAATTCAGAGCTCTAGTTGTGCTTGTATGATTACTTTTGAAAACATTGAGGTGACAAAAAAGAAAATTCTGGGCCTGTATTCACCAACTGTTCTTAAGAATATTCTTAGTCTTATTTTCCAAGGTTTTCTAAATTTGTAAGTAACACAACTCCTGATTGGCTAAACCGAATGGTTTAGCCAATCAGAAGTTGTGTTACTTACAAACATAGAAAATTCTGGAGAATAAGACAAAGAACATTCTTAAGAATGGTTGGTGAATACGGGCCCTGGTTTACTTACCCCAAAGTTCATACTGAAACAAAGAAAGATTGAACACTGATGTATGCCTGTCAATTTATTTAGTAAACATTTTACACAGGAACAAAATTAGTATGGCTCAAATCAGAGCTCCAGATAAGAGGAAGTGATGGTATTCTAAATCCATTAGTTCTCACTGAAACCCTATGTTGTGGGTACTCATTAGAATTGTGCCCTTGAGATGATTCTAATGAGTTCCCACAACATAGGGTTTAGTGGAGCATAATCAATATTTTCTGTTTTGAAATCCAAATCACTCCTTCTATCTGGGGCTCTGTCAAATGACAGAATTCATTGATGATAAGAGTGAAAAATGTAGGAAAAAAGGCTTGCATCAGCAGTTTTGTTACTTCCTTGGATATATTCTATCCCCTGGGTAGTAAATGACCATGTTCTTTGATGAAAATGGTCAGGGTATTTTTCCAGCATAGCTGCAATGAAAGTGCTGGCTTCTGACCTCCTTTTTATCCTCCGGTCAAAGACGAAACATATTATGGGATCATCCATGGCGTACGGGACAGGCGGGTGGCGTCCAGTTCTTTGTCCAGAGCATAACTTTGTCATCTCCAATCCGATTGAACTGAAACTTGTCAATTGTGTTTGTTGCAATAATATGGAGTGCGGTATGACTCTACCTTGTGCCCTCTGAGTTATTTCCCTTTTATCATCATTTATACAGCATTTTCTGCTTGTCCTGTGCATAACTTTTGTCATCTCCTGTCCAATTGACTTGAAACTTGGCATTTGTGTTTGTTGCAATAATTCGGAGTGCAGTGTGAAAGAACCATAACTCTACCTTGTGCTGTCTTTGAGTTAATCCTTTACCCCATAAGGCATTTCTATGGATCTCTAATTGACCCTAAATAACAGCAAGGATGAAGCCATTTCTTATGTGTATATGACACACTTTGATAGTGTAGAAAACATTGTGGCAAAAGGTGAAATTGCTCGTAATGAGCAATTTCACCTTTTGCCACAATGTTTTCCAAAGGCTCCTACAAGCAGTGCGTAGAAATGAGTATCTATGGAGTAAAGGGTTAATTCCTTTTGACCATCATTTTTACAGCATTTTCTGCTTGTCCAGAGCATAACTTTGTCATCTGTGTTCAGACTTGCTTGAAACTTGGCATTTGTGTTTGTTACAGTAATACAGAGTGCAGTGCAACAGAACCATAATTCTACCTTGTGCTGTCTTTGAGTTATTTCCCTTTGATCGCCATTTTTACAGCATTTAGTGCTTGTCGGGAATATAGTTTTGTCATTTTTAGTCTGAACATCTTCAAATTTGGTATGCATGATTGTTGAAAAAATACAGAGTGCACTGCATAAGAATCATAACTTTTCCTAGCACGAATTTTCAGTTATTCCCCCTTAGATATTCATTTCTTGCTTGTCCAGAGCATAACTTTGTCATCTTATATTTAACATGGTTAAATGTTGGTTTGCTCAGTATACCTCGGCAGATTCACCACCTATGGTATTGAAGGTTGATGGTTTGAGTCTCAAAATGAGTTCCAATGGGTTTATTTCCTTCGGTTTTGCACAAAAAATGAAACATTTTCTTCAAAATTCAATGTTGAACTCATAGTGGTATTGTCTTTGACAAATACCACAGAAATTGAAATTTGTTTCCAGCAGGGTAGAAAACATTGTGGGAAAAGGAGAAAATGCTGCTTACCAGCATTTTCTCTTATTCCCATCCTGTTTTCAAAAGGCTTTTATCTGAGGGTCAGAAAAACCAGGCATTGTTTGGTAAAGGGTTACATGCAACTCAATTGATGATTTCTGTCTTTGTTCGGTATAGAAAATATTGTGAAAAAAGAAGAACATGCTTGTTACCAGCATTTTCTCCTCCTCCTATGCTGTTTTCAAAAGCCGTCTCTTTCTTGACCATTAAAACTTTGGATGGTGTAATGAAGAGAACCTTCAGTGCTCTGAATAGTTTGATCTAGTTTCTCTTACATGACAAAATTCTAGATTTGTCCAAATTTAAAGTATTTGTAGACGACATTTTAATGGTGGTCAAATGATGAAATCTTTCCTAAAAAGAAAAGAAAACATTGTAGGAAAAGCATCCACTGGTTTCCATCATTTTCTCCTTATTCAAAATGTTTAGGAAAGCTGCTTTCTCTTTGGTTTGTTAAAGCACAAAGTTGGTTTGTAAAGGGTTATGGTTTTGATGGGCTGAGCTAAAGTGAAGTGATCTTTTGCCCTTGAATTCGGTGTAAATGGGTTTTAAATGTTTATCACAATTCAAATTATTTGCTTGAGAAGATTCTGGCATACATTTCCTTTTCCCATTCATAAATCATCCGTCTTCATAATTTAAATTTCAACAGGGTAACCCTTCTCTTTACTTCACATGGCCAACCAAATTTGCCGTCCATTGTTGCAGACCCCTTTTAACCCATTACCACACAATCCCTACTTTTGACGACCCTGAGAAAGAAACCTTTTGAAAACACTGTGGGAAAAGGAGAAAATGCTGGTAACCAGCATTTTCTCCTTTTTCCACAGTGTTTTCTACCCTTCTTTGAAAAAATTTTCTATTTTTAGTCACCTTTATTTTGTCGTCTGCAAATGCTTTCAATTCGGACAAACCTAAAATTTTGTCGTTTGGTAAAGAGTTAATGTATAACTTTATGTAGGGCATTTTCTCATTTGGCTGCGGAATTCTAATGAAAACATGGTAAAAGGAGATATTGCTGGAAATAAGCATTTCCTTTGACCATTCATAAATCATTGGTCTGGCATATAGTAACAGTTACTCTTTCCCAAACAACAAACTTTTAGACCAGCTCCAACGGAAAGTATTTGCCAAGAACAAAATAATGATGAATATCCTACAAATCGTCGGTGTACTTCCAAAACCTGGTAACTACAGCTTGTAACAAGCTGTAGTTACGAGGTTTTGGAAGTACACCTACGAAATGTTTATCAGTCTCAAAATAAGACTTAGAGCTGAGGACCAGATAAGAAGGGGTTATGGTGTTCTAAATCCATTATTTCTCTTCTAAAGCCTCTGTTGTGTGTACTCATTAGAGTAGTCTCAACAAGACTCTAATGAGTACCCATAATAGAGATTTTAGTGGAGAAGAATGGATATTTTTCAACTTTCAAATCTAAATCACTACTTCTATCTAGAGCTCTGAGGACTCACATATTTACAATGTCTATCTTCCTTTAACCCTTTACCCCATAAGTCATTTCTATGGTATCTCTAATTGACCCTAAATAACAGCAAGGATAAAGCCGTTTCTTACGTGTATATGATACCGTTTGATAGCATAGAAAACATTGTGACAAAAGGTGAAATTGCTCGACATGAGCAATTTCACCTTTTGCCACAGTGTTTTCCAAAGGCTCTTACCAGCAATGAGTAGAAATGAGTATCTATGGAGTAAAGGGTTAAATTCTCTGTGGGATTTCAGTGGTGTAGTTCTGAAAGATGCTTTTTTGGAAATATTTCATATTTGTAAAAGTAACCAATTGATGCCAAATTAATTCACAACACTTTGGAAGCATTGTGAAAGCAAAGGAATGCTTCTTGCCCCACATTTTTTGCTACCTTATACGAGGGGTGTTCTAAAAGTTTTGGGACAATTGGCGTCATTCTTTTATTTATTTAGATTTTTTAATGATTTTTTTGGTTGTAATAGCTACAACTATATTCTGTAGGTTAATCAAAACAAATAAATGAAGATATCTGCCACATGTGATGAACGATCACTATAGCAATGTCAAGTCGACGTGAGTGGGGTACCTTGATGTCAATTCACAAAATAACTTCTTCTTAATTGCAAGATCACAATAAGCACTCCAGTATGTTTTTGAATTGTGTATGACAAAAGTATTCGCCTGCAGGGTGCCCCATCTACTACCTGCTATCAAAATCTACAGTGAATCGCCGACAGTAGGGCTTTCCTGAAACAGTACAGGGAACGTGGTGACAGGTTCTTGGTATTCATTATTACGGCCGATGTAACTTGGATTTGTATGATCCATAGACCAATCAAGGCAGTTCTGTGTGGAAAAAACCCTTATTCACCCTTGCCTACAAAAGCAATGGTGAAACCTTTTATTTTATTGAAATGAACGGAGTTATTCTTTGCCACACGCTGCCACTTGGGAAGACAGTCGCAGCACATTATTATTCGAAACATACAGTCTTTTGATTTTTTAACTACATTGTACATAAAGTGATATTCTTATTTTACATGATGACAGAATTGGTTGGTGAAACTAGTGATTTATAAAAATAATTTGGTTGTGCATGTATATAGATGCATAGGTTCAACCATAAGCTAATTTCAGGTGCACGGACATGATTGACCAGGGCTGTATAGGAGGAACAACCGAAAGAACCTGGCACATACCACTTAAAACACATCAACGCCACACCTTAAACTTTATCAACTATCAAGAAAGTACCTGCTGGTACACTATTTGCGCACCCACCATACTCTCTTGACTCGCAACATGTAATTTTTGGTTATTCCCCACTATCAAGCGTTACTGACGCGTTCACTATTTCGATGACGTCCATGATCTTCCTGTCATGGTCAGGGAACGTACAAGGAACATTCCATCAGCAGACTTCAAAAAATATTTTAATTCCTGCGTATATAGGCATCAGAGGCGCATTGGGCATACCGAGGAGTATTTTGAATAACCATAACTATTTCAGATGTTTGTAAATACAAACTTTTTATTTGATGCATCAAGGTGCCCCGCTCACGTCGACTTGATGTTGCTATGGTGACACTACATCATGCATTTCGTGTATCTGCATTTATTTGTTTCAGGCTACCTATAGAATATGGTTGTAGCTATCATTACCGAAAAACTAATTAAGAATATCAAAATAATTATAAAAGAATGGTGGCACTTATCCTGAAACTTTTCGAACACCCCTCATAGAAATAGATTATATCAATTCACCATCTTTTGATTTGTCATTCCAATTGCTTTCAAAATTTTTTTGCCAAATCTGAAAGCCGTTTTCTTGTAAAGATTTTTGTCAAAGAAATGATTTCAAATTTGTTTAAATTTCAGGTGAAAGCACTCCCAGGACTTGGTACAACGATAGATGTGATCTTGGTTAATGGAAAGCTTTGTGAAGGTGATCAGATTGTGATTGCTGGAACAGAAGGCCCTATAGTGACACAGATCAGAGGTCTCTTGATGCCTCAACCAATGAGAGAGCTCCGTGTAAAGGTAGGCAAATCTTTCTCACAATATAGATTTACATTGTCATTCGGCATACCTTGGCATACCATCAAGTCCCTCAGCTGCATCTGGTAGCGATAAGCAATGACACAATATATTTCTGTGCCAGAAATATGTTGCTTTACCATTCTGAAAATTGTATGGCTCCTCTTAGAAAAGAAAACTCTAGTTTCAATTTTCTATCAAAATCTTTCTAGCCATACCTCAGTGGACAAACAGTTCATATATTCATTTTTATACGCCCGTTGAAGACGGGACGTATGATGGGATCACCCATGGCATCCAAGCAGGCGGGCGGCGTCCAGTTCTTTGTACGGAGCATAACTTTGTCATCTCTGGTCTGATTGACTTGAAACTTGCCATTTGTGTTTGTTGCAATAATATGGAGTGCAGTCTGAAAGAAGCATAACTCTACCTCATGCTGTCTTTGAGTTATTCCCTTTCATAGTCATTTTTACAGCATTTTCTGCTTGTCCTGAGCATAATTTTATCATCTCTGGTCTGATTGACTTGAAACTTGGCATTTGTGTTTGTTGTAATAAATGGGAGTGCAGTGCAAAGGAACGGTAACTCTTTCTTGTGCTGTCTTTGAGTTATTTCCCTTTGATCGTCATTTTTACAGCATTTAGCTTGTCTGGAGCATATATTTGTAATCATCTTTTTTTCCGGTTGACTTGAAACTTTGCATTTGTGCTTGTTGCAATAATACTGAGTGCAGTGCAAAAGAACCGAAACTCTACCTTGTGCTGTCTTTGAGTTATTTCCCTTTGATCGTCATTTTTACAGCATTTAGCTTGTCTGGAGCATAACTTTGTCATCTCTGGTCCAGTTGACTTGAAACTTTGCATTTGTGCTTATTGCGATAATACGGGGTTAGTGCGAAAGAACAGTAACTTTACCTTGTGCTGTCTTTGAGTTATTTCCCTTCGATATTCATTTTCACTGCATTTTCTGCTTGATCGGAGCATAACAGTTACTTTGTCATCTCTGGTCTGATTGACTTGAAACTTAGCATTTGTGTTTGTTGCAATAATACGGAGTGCAGTTCATAATTCAAAAGTTATTTCCCTTTGATCGTCATTTCCACAGCATTTTCTGCTTGTCAAGAATGTAACTTTGTTAAACTGTAGGAATTTGTACCACATTAGATACATTTCACAGCATGTCTTTGATGATATCATTACACCATGAACAAAATTTTGCACAGGATCTCAGTGTAATCAAGATCTGAACAAAACTTCACCTGTGAAATGTACTCTAAAGCAGCTACATCCCACCCACTTTTTAACGTGATCGGTCCGCCTGGCTTGATGTTGATTGAACCCACTATCGTCTTTCAATTACAGAAATTCATATCCACTCATTCATCCTAGGTGCAATTGTCTGAACATGTGCAAGTTTATTCCACATATGTCCAATGTGTAATAAGAATCAATAGAAGTGTATTTACACCGAGAGAATCAAAACTGGCATACAGGACTAATGGCCCTTTACTACTCGTAACAAAAACTTTTTAGCCAACTTCAGGTTTTGACCCATATACGTACAGTACATTTGAATTTTTGCATTTCTATGGAATTATTTTTTTACTCAATAACAGCGTTTATTCACGTTTTTTATGGTCATTAACATTCCCAGAGGCTCTCAAATACTGAAACACCCTTGTGCTGGACGTTAAAGCATGTTAACGACCTCAAAAATGTGAATTAACCCAATTATATTTTAGCCAAATTTAATTTGTTGTAATTCTATCAAAGTGGTGGATTATTGCTTAGGGAAAAGAAATTTTAGAACTGTTCAAATTGAATGTATATAAGCAGATGACAAATGAAAATGACAACATGGAAAGTTGAGATTTGTTTTTAGACTAGTAGAAAACATTGTGGATAAAGGAGAAAATGCTGGTCACCAGTATTTTCAACTTTATCCACATTGTTTACAAAAGGGTATTTTTGTAGGGTCATTAAAATTTGGGGTTGTCTGGTCGTCAGTTAAATGTATTTTACCAAAGTGTTACATTAGCAATTTCCTGTATTTTGTAAGAGTTGAAAAATTAGCCATTGAATTGTTAACAAGTGGAAGGGACATTAACTGTAGAAGTAATTTGTGTATAGCAAATATTGGAAGATTTAAGGCTCTCATTTTCCTATCAAATTTGACCAAAAAAACGGCAATTTAATGGTCTTCTCAAGCGGTAATTTGTGGAATTAAATTTTGAATAGTTACTGGTTCCCACTCAGTCTTTCTTTAATTTCTTAATCCTTTGATAGAGCACTAAACACATGTTAGTTCTACTGTTCAATTTATTCTCTACCCGAGATAAAATTTTAGACTTGTCCAGAATGAAAGTATTATTTTCAAGACAGAACCTGAAACTTAATTGTGGCTCAGATAATGGGATAACACTTGAGAAACATTGTGGGAAAATGAGAAAATGCTGGTAACCAACATTTTCTCCTTTTCCAACAATGTTTTCAAAAGCTGAATTATTTATTAGAGTTATCAAAATTCAGGATTCTTTTGTAAAGGGTTAAGAACATACAGCAAAGAGGATGGAGCTTGTCCAGTAAATTACTCAGCAATATTTATTTTAGCAAAAACAGCCCTGAAATTTCAGTATTTATCTCAAGTCCAAAACAAAATGAATGGCCAGGATTTGAAGTGAAATTAGGTTGTAGGTCTAAACACCTGTCTGTCCATTATTCTGACCTTAGAAAAAAAACTTGCATTCAGCTTCTCCTCCTACAGGTTTCAATAAATTAGGATGAAATTATAATCATAACCTTTGTACCTTGCACACTTGCAATTTTCATTCTAATTGATTGATGGTTAACTCATTACCAAACAACAAAATTGTAGGCTTGTCCAAATTGAAAGCATAATTTGCAGACCACAAAATAAGTGACTGAAAATTTGAAATTTCTGTTGTGAAGGGTAGAAAACATTGTGGGAAAAGGAGAAAATGCTGGTTACCAGCATTTTCTCCTTTTTCCCACAATGTTTTCAAAAGGCTTCTTTCTCAGGGGCGTCAAAAGTAGGGATTGTGTGGTAATGGGTTAAAGGAGCTAAACATCTTTGGGTTTTTTTCCCTGAAATCAGTGACAATTAGGCTCTAGGGCTTGATAAAGCATGGATATTTACAGTTCTAGGTGAGCCATTAATACTCAATACGAACGAAGTCTTGTTAACTCTGGGAAAGACAGCTTTTGACAACATTGTTGGAAAAGGAGAAAATGCAGGTTTCCAGCAGTTACCCCTTTCCCAAAAAAGCTTATGCTTCTCTTCTGTAAGGGAATCCTTTTATATGAGCCTCATTTAATTTGTCATCTGCAAGTGCTTTCAAATCAGACTAGACTAAAGGTTCTGATGTATGGTAAAGAGCTGACACTGTGCAAGGCAAAATATTCATATCTACAAGAAACTTTTATCAAGATGTTGATCTAACCGGAACTCTTTTCTGAGGATTGATGATATTCATTGCTGTAGGGTTCATTCCTCTCTCACCTTTGATCATTATTTCTGCACTGAATATTTACAAAGGCAACTAGTCATGAGGTCATTATATTAAAGATGGACCTCAAAAAGTGTTGAATGCACACGTCTTACTATTTAGTTCGTCTGCACTCTGCAAAAATATGCTGGCCCCGAAAAGCAAAGTTCGGCAGTATTTAACTCACTACCACACGAGAAAATTTTAGACTGGTCCAAATTGAAAGCATTTGCAGATGACAAAATAAATAGGACTGAAAAATTGAAACTTGGTTTGGGAAGGGTAGAAAACATTATGGTAAAAGGAGAAAATGCTGGTTACCAGCATTTTCTCCTTTTCCCACAATGTTTTCAAAAGGCTTCTTTCTCAGGGTCATTAAAAGTCGGGATTGTGTGGTAAAGAGTTAAACAAGACCGTCAATGGGGTTGACTTGCTTTGGCTGGATACCGGTAATACCTTGAATATGTACAAAAAATCAACCTTTCCTATGTTTAAATGCTATTTTGAATAGAGATGAAACATCTCTCTGTACTGGCCTTGCGTATTTCTTTAACTTGATGAGTGAGTGTCATTGCAAGAAATTGCCAGTTTCCCCAATCTAAAATTCTACTGACTCCCACATCTGTACGTATTAGCAGCTAAATATTTAATTGCTTAGGCCACATCAGTGGCATCTGAACGGGTGTTCTCGACTTCTGTGGACATTCTGTCTTCAGAAAGGACTTGCCTAGATCCAGACGCATTAGATGCAATGATATTTTTGAGAAAAAATGCTAAATCTGCAGACTTTATTGTGTAAAACCTCCTGAAAAGCACCTTAAACCTTAAATAAAGAAGAACAAACACAGTTTTCACTTTTTAGCTCACCTGAGCACAACGTGCTGAAGGGGAGCTTTTAGGATCACCGTCGACCATTGTGCGTCGTCAACAATTCTTTAAACATCAACTCCTTGGTTGGAATGTTCCTTGGGAGGTCCTCTTTAAAAATTGTTCACAGAATTTGATTCTGTCAAAAACTCTTGTAACCATGGCAACCAAATGGAATTTTTTAGCAAATTCTTTAAAAATCTTCTCTGAAACTGCTGGCCAGATTTTAAAATAATTTCACAGAGATGTTCCATGGGTGATCCTTTTCAAAAATTGCTCGGGAAATTTTGATAAGAAACATGGCTGTGGTGAATGGGGGCTACTTGCACTATACAGAAATGAAGAAATTCTTAAAAATTCTTCTTCTCTGAAACCAATGGTCCAATTTTGAAATAACTTCACAGATATGTTTCTTGGGTGACCCTTTTCAAAAATTGTATGTGAAATTTTGATTCGTCAAGAAACATGGCTCTGGTAAATGGGGGCTACTTGCACCATAGGGAAATGAAGAAATTCTTAAAAATTCTTCTTCTCTGAAACCACTGATCAGATTTTGAAATAATTTCACAGAGACATTCCCTTGGTGACCCTTTTCAAAAAGTGTTTTTGAAATTTTGATTTGTCAAGAAACATGGCTCTGGTGAATGGGGGCTACTTGCACTCTACAGAAATGAAGAAGATCAGATTTTGAAATAACTTCACAGAGATGTTCCTTGGGTGACCCTTTTCAAAAACTTTTCGCGAAAATTTAATTCATCAAGACACATGGCTCTGGTGAATGGGGGCTACTTGCACTATACAGAAATGAAGAAATTCTTAAAAAGTCTTCTTCTCTGGAACGGCAGATCAGATTTTGAAATAATTTCACAGAGATATTCCTTTTGTGACCCCTTTTAAAAAAATGTTCGTGTAATTTTGACAGGTCAAGAAACATGGCTCTGGTGAATGGGGGCTACTTGCACTATATGGACATGATGAAATTCTTGAAAATTATTCTTCTCTGAAACGGCTAGTCAGATTTAAAAACAATTTCACAGAAATGTTCCTTGAATGACTCTTTTCAAAAATTGTACGCGAAATTTTGATAGGTTAAGAAACATGGCTCTGGTGAATTGGGGCTACTTTCACTGTACAGAAATTAAGAAACAGGTGATCTTTTGAAAATTCCTTGGCAAAATAATGATTTTGTTTCTAGTGTTTCAATACCTCAAAAAAAATGGCTATGGTCCTCTCAGGTGGGGGATCCAGGGCAATCTTGGGCCTTGTGTTTTAGCTCACCTTCATCCGTCAACAATTTCTTTAAACATCTTCTTCTCCTAAACCACTATGCCAATCTTCATGAAACTTAGCAGGAATGTTCCTTGGGTGAAGCTCTACCAAAATTGTTCAAAGAATTTAATTCCACCCATAACTGGTTGCCATGGGAACAAAAAAAACATAATCTTTGAAAATCTTCTTCTCTGAAACTAAAAGGTGTACAGCTTTGATATTTGGTATGTGGCATCTCCTAATGGACTTCTACCAAGTTTATTCACATAATGCCCCAAGGGTCAAAACTGGCCCCACCCCGGGGGATAACAAGTTTGAGCATAGGAACAAAGAAGGAAAACTTTAACAATCTTCTCCTCTGAAACTTGAAGGTGTAGACCTTTGATATTTGGTATGTGGCATCTCCTAGCGGACCTCTACCAAGTTTGTTCAAATTATGCCCCTTGGGACAAAACTGGCCCCACCCTGGCGGTCACAAGTTTTAGCATAGGAATAAAGAAGGAAAACTTTAAAAATCTTTTCCTCTGAAACTTGAAGGCATAGAGCTTTGATATTTGGTATGTAGCATCTCCTAGTGAACCTTTACCAAGTTTCTTCAAATGATGCCCCCTTGGATCAAAACTGGCCCCATCCCGGGGGTCACAAGTTTGAGCATAGGAACAAAGAAGGAAAAAATTAAAAAATCTTCTCCTCTGAAACTTGAAGGTGTAGAGCTTTGATATTTTGTATGTGGACCTCTACCAAGTTTGTTCAAAGTATGCCCCTGGGGTCAAAACTGGCCCCACCCTGGGGTTCACAAGTTGAGCATAGGAACAAAGAAGGAAAACTTTAAAAATCTTCTTCTCTGAAACTTCTCTACCTATGTTGTTCAAATTATGCCCCTGGGGTCAAAACTGGCCCCACCCCAGGGGTCACAAGTTCAAGCCTGGGAACAAAGAAGGAAAACTTTAGAAATCTGTTCCTCAGAAACTAGAAAGGGTAACGATTTGATATTTGGACTGTTGCATCTATTAGTGGACCTCTACCTTGTTTGTTCAAATGATGCTCCTGGGTTCAAAACTGGTCCCATCCCGGGTCACTAGTTGGAGCATAGGAACAAAGAAGGAAAACTTTAAAATTCTTCTCCTCTGAAACTAGATGGCGTAGAGCTTTGATATTTGGTATGTGGCATTTCCTAGTGGACCTCTACCAAGTTTGTTTAAATCATGCCCTTGGGGTCAAAACTGGCCCTGCCCCGGGAATCACAAGTTCAAATACAGGAACAAAGAAAGAAACTTTTAGAATTCTTCTTCTCTAAAACTAGAAGGCATAGAGCTATGAT
The DNA here is from genome assembly GCA_943736015.1 of Tridacna crocea. Classification (NCBI taxonomy): domain Eukaryota; kingdom Metazoa; phylum Mollusca; class Bivalvia; order Cardiida; family Cardiidae; genus Tridacna; species Tridacna crocea. The sequence continues at coordinate 53,251,566 of OX031063.1, forward strand.
ATTTGGCATGTAGCAATTCCTAGTGGACCTCTACCTTGGGGTCAAAACTGGCCCTAGTTTCTCTGAAACTTGAAGTTACAGAGCTTTGATATTTAGTGTACAGAATCTTCTAGTGGACCTCTACCAAGTTTGGCCATATGATGTTCCTAGAGTCAAAACTGGCCATGCCCGGGAGGGCACAGGTTGGAACATAGGAACAAAGAAGGAAAATTTTAAATTTCTTTTTCACTTAATTAATTAAACGGGAAGGTGTAGAGCTTTGATGTTTGGTATGTAGCATCTTTGAGTGGACCTCTACCAAGTTTGTTCCAAGGATGCTGCTTTGGTCAAAACTGGCCCAGCCCCGGAGACCACAAGTTCGAACGTAGATCGATGGATGGATCCATAATTATATGTCTTGTTTGTTATATGATACACAACAGTGAGACATTAACTCTTTACCAGACAATGTTGACTTTTGACACCCCTGTGAAAGATGCCTTTTGAAAACAGTGTGGCAAGCATTTTCTCTTTTTCCCTCAATGTTTTCTACCGAGCTAGAAACAAATTTCAGTTTCTGAGTTGGGCCTCATTTGTTGTCTGCAAGTCCTTTCAATTTAAACGAGTCTAAATAAAATTTTTTCGTTTGGTAAAGAGTTAAACCCTGTTTTGCCAGAAGGCAGCTTAGTATGTCATTTATGGATTGCATTGAAACATGTGGTGTCTTAACTCTTTACCAAACAACAAAATTGTAGACCAGTCCAAATTGAAAGCATTTGCAAACAACAAAATAAATATGGCTCAAAAAGCAAAAATTATTTTGAGAAGGGTAAAAAACACTGTGGGAAAAGGAGATATTTGCTGGTTACCAGCATTTTTTCCTTTTCCTACATTGTTTTCAAAAGGCTTCTTTCTCAGGGTCGTTAAAAGTCGGAATTGTGTGGTAAAGAGTTAATACATTCAAAGAAACAATGACATGAAATTCCAAGAATTGCATGTTCATTGTTTAAAATATTCAGAAACAAGCTGTTTCCATGATTGCAAAGCTGTGCCCAAGCTTTGCTTCATTATCATGATATTGTGTACTTTTGTCACTTCTGTGTGTAGCTTTGTTTGACGTATTTAATTAATTTCAGGAAACAGGTTTCTTCAGTTATTCAGAGCGACTATTGCAAGGGGGTAGTGCCCATTACGCACCATACACATGTCTAATGCAAATTCATGCAAATAGGATGAATGTTCCTTTAGTTTTATTTTTTTCAGATAACATTTCCTGTTTATAATTCTCATAAAATTGCATCCAGGACTCCTAACCAAGTTGTATTTTTTAGCTCACCTGAGCATGAAGTGCTGATGGTGAGCCTTTGTGATCGCCCAATGTCCATCGTCCGTCATCCACAATTTCTTTAAACATCTTCTCCTCTTAAACCACTGGGCCAATCTTGATGAAACTTGGCAGGGATGTTCCATGGGTGAAACTCTACCAAAGTTCTTCAAGACATTGAATTCCAGCCATAATTCTGGTTCCCATGGCAACCAAAAGGAAAAAAATAGCAAAATCTTTGAAAATCTCTGAAACTAGAAGGCGTAGAGCTTTGATATTTGGTATGTAGCATCTCCTAGTGGACCTCTACCAAGATTGTTCATATGATGTCCCTGGGGTCAAAACTGGCCCCGCCCCGGGGGTAACAAGTTTGAAATACAGGAACAAAGAAGGAAAACTTTAAAATTCTTCTTCTCTGAAACTAGGTGGTGCAGAGCTTTGATATTTGGTATTTAGCATCTCCTAGTGAACCTCTACCAAGATTGTTCATACGATGCCCCTGGGGCCAAAACTGGCCCTGCCCCTGGGGGTCACATTTTAGTTTGAAACTTAGGAACAAAGAAGGAAAACTTTAAAAATCTTCTTCTCTAAGACTAGACAGTGCAGAGCTTTGATATTTGGTATGTAGCATCTGCTAGTTGACCTCTACCAAGATTGTTCATATGATGTCCCTGGGGTCAAAACTGGCCCCACCCCAGGGGTCACAAGTTTGTATGATAGGAACAAAACTTCAAAATTCTTCTTCTCTGAAACTAGAAGTCGCAGAGCTTTGATATTTGGTATGTAGCATCTCCTAGTGGACCTCTACCAAGATTGTTCATATGATGACCCTGGGGTAAAAATGCCCCCGCCCCAGGGGATCACAAATTTGAAACTTGGGAACAAAGAAGGAAAACTTTAAAAATCTTCTTCTCTGAAACTAGACGGTGCAGAGCTTTGATATTTGGTATGTAGCATCTCCTAGTGGACCTCTACCAAGATTGTTCATATGATATCCCTGGGGTCAAAACTGGCCCCACCCTGGGGGTCACAAGTTTGCTAGGAACAAAGAAGGAAAACTTTAAAATTCTTCTTCTCTGAAACTAGAAAGCGCAGAGCTTTGATATTTCGTATGTAGCATCTTCTAGTGGACCTCTACCAAGATTGTTCATATAATGGGGTCAAACTGGCCCCACCCTGGGGGTCACAAGCTTGAAACTTAGGAACAAAGAAGGAAAACTTTAAAAATCTTCTTCTCTGAAACTAGGCGGTGCAGAGCTTTGATATTTGGTATGTAGCATCTGCTAGTTGACCTCTACCAAGATTGTTCATATGATATCCCTGGGGTCAAAACTTGCCCCTCCCTGGGGGTCACATATGATGTCCCTGGGGTCAAAACTTGCCCCTCCCTGGGGGTCACAAGTTTTGAAACTTAGGAACAAAGAAGGAAAACTTTAAAAGTCTTCTTTTCTGAAATTAGAAAGTGCAGAGCTTTGAGATTTGGAATGTAGCATCTCCTAGTGGACCTCTGCCAAGATTGATCAAGATCCCCGCCCCGGGGGTCACAAGCTTGAATCATAGGAACAAAGAAAGAAAACCTTAAATTTCTTCTTTTCTGAAACTAGGTGGTGCAGAGCTTTGATATATAATATGTAGCATCTCTTAGTGGACCTCTACCAAGTTTTTCTTCGGATGCCCATGGGGTCAAAACTGGCCCTGCCCAGGGGTCACAAGTTTGATTTTACAGCTTGGTACTCAGGTGAGCGATATATGACCATTATGGTCCTCTTGTTTTAATAAGTTGAGGCAACAACTTCTTACACCATGGATAGTCTGTTTGTATCTATTGATTAACTACAATGATGTCACTATCGATTCTGGGGCTTCTTGCCTTCAGCTAATACTGATAAGCCCCTGGCTAAGTCCCTGGTACAGTGTAGTTACCATCAAGAAATCTTCAACAATATACAGCATCTAAAGAAAGCAAAGGACTATAAAATAACAATAAATGACTATAATAGATTGATACAAAACTCGATACATCAAATCAATTACAATCAACTCCTGTTTGAATGACATCCAATGCATCAACATTTTCGCTTACCTACACAAATTTGTTGGGAACGGATTTACACAGCCTAGTTTCCATCCGTTACAACGGAATTCTATTTTCTGACACTGACACAATTTTTTCGGGAGCATCCTTATATATTTTTATTCAATACATCAACACTCTATTTATTGGCCTAGTTCACGATGCACTCAGGTCTCGACTATAGTCAGTGGAGTTTCTCCTGAACGGGTAGAGTTTCCGCTCAAGTGACGTAATTTGACCTTTTGAACTTGACTCTTCTCAACCCTGCTGCAGCCTAGAGTTTTTCGAGGTCCAAAATGGCGGAAAGCAAGATGTAATGAAGCGACCGAAAACGTTTTCTATCATTTTATTTGTTTGTTAGTTTGCGCATTTGTTAAATGCGTGATAAAACTACGGGAAATCAAATGTACTTCTAAAACTATGTTTATTCATACATCTTCCAAAATGAATTTATGCATTTTCTTCCATGAAAAGATCCCAAAAGTTGAAAACAAGGGGGGGGGGGGAGGGGGGGGAAACAACAAAAGTGCTACTGTAAATTTTACTTTTGATGCTACGACCCAATCTCCTCCTAGCAGAATTGTTGTTCGTTACTATCACCATACACCTCTGCAATGGGCTGAATGACAATTTTAAGAATCTTGTCAAACAGAGGAAAACATGTTTTTTTTTTTTTACTGTTTAACTATTTCATGCGTAACATGAAATTATGATGAAATTATGATTCTGGGTACATTAAAAGTGCATTCAAACTGATGAATTCACCTGTATACAATGGAACCATTTTTTTAGACTTCTTTACTGATCAGAATCTTACGCCAATTTAAAAAAAAAAAAGTCAGTTACGGTCATGTGAGGAAAATACCACGCGATGAAGTTCTACTTTCTGAGCCAACTACAGAGGTGAATGAGAATGATCCTTAGTGCAAGACAGTGACTACGACCTGGAAGCAATCTTGCAGCGGTGAGACACCATATGTCCATGCCACCCATGTTTGTTTTGACTCTAGACTCTAGTTAGCCGTTCAGGAGAACATGATAGGTGCGCATGCGCATCAGTTTACCGTGTTTTCAGATATCTACCCTAGAGTTTCGTTGTGAACACAGCCATTGTCTTTTCAGGTAAATTTCCAGTGCATGGTAATAATTGATAAATTGTGTGTGTGTACTGTATGTATGATTAGGGATTTCCCCTTTGGCAATATCAATTATCAATCCATTGACACAATGCCCCTAAACAATTAGTGTTGTAGGTTTAGCGTCTTATTGTCATAAGTATGCACTAAACATGAATTATTTTGACCGCTGTTTAATTGACGTGAATCATTTAGACCACTGTTTAATTGTAGACGAAGTAGAAAAGTAGTCATTATGTTTTGAGTGATTGTCATTCAAACAACTTATTCATGAACTTTGAAATGTATTGTATGATTATATGTTGCATTTTAGAAGCGTATGTTATAAATAAATGACAAAAAACTCATATTCAAGCTTAATGGTTCATTTTCAATACACTGCTTGGGTGATAGAATTTTGTCACAGAAAAGATACATATTGACATACACAAAATTTTAGGCTTAATACAGTTAAAAGCATTTTGCAGGGAACAAATAAAATGTAGCTTGAAGGATGATTTTTCTTGTTGAAAGGGAGGAAAATATTGGGGGAAAATGCATGTTACCAGCATTTTCTCTTTTTCCCTGTATATTTTCGAAGACTTCCTATCTTAGGGTTGTAAAACTAGAGATTGTGTATTAAAATGTTTTGAAAGGCCATCTTCTTCAAGTTCATTAAAACTTGGTTTTGTTTGGTGAAAGATTAACCCTTTACCACGCAATGACGACTTTTAACACCCAAGGATAGAAAGCCTTTTGAAAACATTGTTGGAAAAGGAGAAAGTACGGGTAAACCAGCATTTTCTCTTTTTTCCTACAAAGTTTTCTACCCTATCAAAGCAAAATTGCACCATTTGACTAACTTAGAAATTGTGGTCTGCAACTGGTTTCAGTTTGGATAGGTCTTAAATTTTGCTGTGTGGAAGTGATTTAAAGATGGGACATCCATCTAATTTAGTGTATTATGACCCAGGATCTCTGTCTTGGTAGAACACTGCAAATGGAAATAGATGGATATTTATCCATCTCTGATACCTAGCTATGTAGCCAAGCCATGGTACCTCTCTCATGGTAGTGTATAGAACTTGGCAGTGATTCACTGGTTCTAATCCACAGCATGGTAAATTTCTATTAACCCTTTCCCAAACAATCCCTGGTTTTTACGGATCTGGAAGAGTAGACTTTTGAAAACATAGTGGGAAAAGGAGAAAATGCTGGTAACCAGCATTTTCTCCTTTTCCCACAATGTTTTCTACCCTATCATAGACAGAAATCATCTTCTTAGCAAGAGTTGAATTGTCATCTGCAAATGCCTTCAATTTTGTCTAGTCCAAAAGTTTGTCGTTTGGGAGCCCGCCCGGGTGGCTCTGTGGTGAGCGTGTCTGACTCATGACCTGGTTGTTGTGAGTTCCATACCTGGTTGTGGTGAACTTTCTTTCCGGTGTATTTTCGCCTCTCACCTCTGCTGAAGCATGTGAGAAAGGTATGAGAAAGCCAGGAAACACATGTGCGTCACCGACCGCCATGATAGGACCTTAGCTGTTAAAGTGGCATTAAACCCCAACACAAACAAACAAACCAAGAAATTGTCGTTTGGGAAAGGGTTAAAGGATTGATGATAGTCATTGCGACAGGATTATTTCCACTCTAACAGGATTATTTCCACTCTTACTGCTGATTAGTATTCCAGAGATGGCTATGTGGGAAAGAGACCAGTGACTTGGGCCAGATATTGTGCAAATAACAGATAAAAGATACTCCAGGAAAGCATGAATAGGGGCATTGGCCACTGCACTATAACTGAAATAGTGTCAGCAAAGTTAACTCTTTACCAAACGACAAAATTTTGGACTATTCCAAATTGAAAGCATTGGCAGACCACATAATAGATGTGACTGAAAAATTCAAATTTGGTTTGGGAAGGGTAGCAAACATTGTGGAAAAAGGAGAAAATGCTGGTTACCAGCATTTTCTCCTTTTCCGACAATGTTTTCGAAAGACTTCTTTCTCAGGGGCGTCAAAAGTAGGGATTGTGTGGGAAAGAGTTAAACACAAAATATTCAATCAATTAACTGACATTACCACACGACAAAATCTTGACCATGTCCAAATGGAAAGCATTTGCAGACAACAATTTATATGTGACTCAAATAATAAAATTTATTTCTGATAGGGTAGAAAACACTGTGGGAAAAGTAGAAAATACTGGTTACCAACATTTGCTCCTTTTCCAACAATTTTTTCAAAAGGTTTCTTCCTCAAGGGTGTTAAAAGTCGTCATTGTGTAGTAAAAGGTTAATCTAGCTGTTTAACTCTTTACCAAACAATCCCTGGCTTCCACAACTTTGAAAAAGAAGACTTTTGAAAATATTGTGAGATTTTTTTAAAGGTGGCCCTTCAGATTTTGGGACGACAATTTTACAAAAATCCAAACAAATCATCCTTATAATCCCATAGCCTTTTAATTTGCCTTCATAAAACCCCAGTAGTCGAAAACCATCCGATAACAGAGAAATTAGAGATTTATTACGGACCAGGTGGACACTAATGGGAGACACGTTCTATTTTTAGATTATCAATCCTCTCATTTAAATACAGGAAAACACAGACAAAGTTTCAAACATCTGTCCGAAGAAGACATTATGGAAAATAATTATTACATATTTGTTATGTAATGGAATTTAAGCGTTATAAAAATCACGTGCCAGGCATTTGACATTCCCACAATGCTTTATTGATTTTTGGCGCGAAATCTAAAAATAGCTTAAGAGGCTACGTAGCCTTTTAAGGGAATACCATCAAAAATTTTTTTCTATGTAATTTTATCATTCTTAATTATTGATGATTTGTATTGTTTTTTCATATGAATTTCAATGATATATATATATATATTTAATTTGGTGTGATGTGAAAATTCTAAATACCCACCTTTAAAGGAGAAAATGTTAGTAAACAGCATTGTCTCCTTTTCCCAAAAGATTTTAATTTTTGAGTCATGTTAATTTTGTTGACTGCAAAATGCTTTCAATTTGGACCAGTCCAAAATTTTGTCATTTGGGGAAAAGTTAAATGTGTCATGATATTATAACCTGTCTATATGTATGTATATATATATATGTCAGGAGAGCAAGAAAAAAATAGGCCAGCCACATGATGGCCACACATGGAACCAGCTGTTGCCATTCTGTTGGCTTTTCGTGGTGTCCTTCAGCTGTCCTTTATATTGACTTGTTTATTAAAGGGAGTTCCCTTAACTCATTACCACTCGAGAAAATGTTGGACTGGTCCAAATTGAAAGCATTTGCAGACGACAAAATAAAAGTGACTGAAAAATAGAAATTTGTTCTGGAAAGGGTAGAAAACACTGTGGGAAAAGGAGAAAATGCTGGTTACCAGCATTTTCTCCGTTTCCCACAGTGTTTTCAAAAGGCGTCTTTCTCAGGGGCGTCAAAAGTAGGGATTATGTGGTAATGGGTTAACTTATTAGTTATTACCAAAGTACAAAATTTTAGATTTGTCCCGAAATCGAAAGCCTTTGCAGACAACAAAACTGAAAATTTGAAATTTGTTTTGTGAAGAGTAGAAAACATTGTGGCAACAGGAGAAAATGCTGTTTACCAGCATTTTGTCCTTTTTTCCACAATGTTTTCTGAAAGCTTCTTTCTTAGGGTCATCAAAAGTAGGGATTGTGTGGTAATGTGTTAATTTACAGACAAAAGAATGTTAGCTTTGTCTCCGTGACTGTCGCATACATTAAAATTTGTAGACTACTGGCATTGGTTAGAATACCAAAAAACTCTTTACCAAACAAAAAAATTATAGAATGGTCCAAATTGAAAGCATTTGCAGACGACAAAATAAATGTGATAAATAGATAGAAATAAATAGAAATTTTGAAATATATCTCAATAAAAAATTGAAACTCAAGTTTCCTTTTTTAAGAGGAGCCTTACAATTTTCAGAACGGTAAACCAGCCTATTTACAGTTATGTACCAATCTGATGCATATCAGTCCACCAGATATAGCCAAGGGATTTTATGGCTTCTGTCACCCAAGGTATGCCAAATGTCTTAAAACACTGTAAAACTTTATTGCACCAGAAGTTAGTGAACAAGATGCAATTTACTGGCATAGTCTAGAGAAGTTTTGATTTAATATTTAGGGTACCAGTCACATCCACTGTAAACTAAGATCAGACCTGACAAAATGTGAAGTCTGATCATGGATCTTTTTTGTCATTTTGATTTTTTTTTCAAATGGCCCTAATACCTATATTTTCAGATCTACTGGCTGAAAGCCACCAGAGCTTATGTCATGGCGGGGTTTCCGTCGTCTGTCCGTCCATTAGTCTTTTTCTTGTTTACACGATTAACTCTGCATTTGATGTCCGATTTTTATGAAACTTGCACAGTTTATTTACTTCATCAGTACCTTCAACCCTATCGATTTTGAGAAAAATCTAGCAAACGGTATGGGAAGAGTAGCCATTTCAAGTTGAAAATTTCCAATTCTTGTTTATGCGATTAAGTCTTCAGTTGTGGTCAAATTTTCGTGAAACTTTCACGGTTTGTTTATCTCATCAATAGCTTCAACCCCATTGATTTTAAGAAAAATCCAATAAACAGTATGGGAAAAGTAGCCATTTCAAGTTGAAAATTTCCAATTCTTAGTTACGCTATAAATTCTGCGTTTGTTGTCAGATTATCGTGAAACTTGCACAGTTCGTTTATCTCGACAATAGCTTCAATCCTATTGATTTTGAGAAAAATCCAACAAACAGCCTGGAAAAAGTAGCCATTTCAAGTTGAAGGTTCGCAATTCTTGTTTACGCGATAAAGTCTGCATTTGTTGTCAGATTTTCATGAAACTTGCACAGTTTGCTTATCACATCAGTAGCTTCAACCCTATTGATTTTGAAAAAATCCAATAAACAAGATGGGAAAAGTAGCCATTTCAAGTTGAAAATTTCTAATTCTTGTTAATGCGATAAAGTCTTCATTTGTTTCCTGATTTTCATGAAACAGTTTGTTTATCTCCTTAGTAGCTTCAACTCTATTGATTTTGAAAAAATCTGATAATTTGCATGAAACTTGCACAGTTGCTTTGTATTTTGAACAGCTTCAATCCTATTGATTTCGAATTCGATAAACAATATCAGAATAATAGCCAGTTAACCCATTACCCAACGATAATATTTTAGACTGGTCCAAATTGAAAGCATTTGCAGACAACAAAATAAAAGTGACAGAAAATTTGAAATTTGTTTTGTGAAGGGTAGAAAACATTGTGGAAAAAGGAGAAAATGCTGATTACCAGCATTTTCTCCTTTTCCCACAGTATTTTCTAAAGGCTTCTTTCTTAAGGGCGTCAAAAGTAGGGATTGTGTGGTAATGGGTTAAAGTTCAAAATTTCAAATTCTTGTACATGTGATTAGGTCAGCAGTTTTGGAATTTTCACGAAACTTGCACAGTTGCTTTGTATTTCAAACAGCTTGAACCCTATTGATTTAACCCTTTACCCCATAAGGCATTTCTATGGTATCTCTAATTGATCCTAAATAACAGCAAGGATGAAGCCGTTTCTTATGTGTATGTGACACCTTTTGATAGTATAGAACACAATGTGGCAAAAGGTGAAATTGCTAGTCACGAGCAATTTCACCTTTTGCCACAGTGTTTTCCAAAGGCTCCTACAAGCAATGCGTAGAAATGAGTATCTATGGAGTAAAGGGTTAAAAAAAAAATCTTACAATCAATTTTGGAAATGTAACCATTCAAGGTTGAAAATTTCCAGTTCTTGATTAGGCAATGAAGTTCACAGTGTTGATCCAATTCTTTTGAAGATTCATCGAGGGATTGAATATCTAGTTTGTCTTTTTGCATCATGAATTCATAATGTATGCTATCATAAAAGCAAACTCTGCCAGTAGAATATATTCAGGCCCTTCAGGGCCTTCTAGTTTATGGGCTTGAATTACCATGTAACGGGTAAAGATCCAAGGTATGACTGCCTTCCTGTGCAGTCTGATCTTGATCTGTACTATCCATAAAGAAAGCTATTACAGGGCCGTAGGTAGAGGGGGGGCCAGGGGGGCCGGGCCCCCCCAATAATTTGATCACCAATAAAATGACTGTGTCAGCATTTCGCTGATTATTGCTAGACAGTCATCGTGCATAAAGAGGATGAAATAATAGAAAATTCAGTACGATTTAAAATAGTTCTAAATAAACGGCGGCGATCCATGGAAATTTTTCTTCTACTTTTGTTATCTTTTGACACCAAACAGTTTCTGACGTCACATTGCATTCCGTGTGATTTCTGCTTTACTTTTTGTCCAAATCTCATAATTCAGCACATTGTTGGACAAATTTCCTTCCTTTTCAGTCATTAGTATTAGTAGGTGGGTTATTTCTCACTGCATAACCAAATGCAATATATGTAAAATCAGGACAAGCCGGTTCTCAAATGATGTTGGCCCCCCCAATCCAAAGTTGCTTCCTACGAGCCTGTATTACCATTCTCTTATGCAAAGTTTGTTTCAGGAGGAAATGACTTTAACCTATTTAGTAAAAGGTCAACACATGAAAAAAGAGATAATGTATTCTGGGTCAGCTAGACTTGACAAAATGTGGATTAAATGAAAATATAATGGGTGATTAATTTGTAGTTTGATACACTATGAGGAAGCTCTGTAACCCTTTACCACACAGTCCCGGAGTTTTTACACTGTGCCACACAATCACAAGTTTTAACTCATTACCAAACGACAAAATTTTAGGTTTGTCCAAATCGAAAGCATTTGCAGACGACAAAATAAAAGTGACTGAAAATTTAAAATTTGTTTTGTAAAGGTTAGAAAACATTGCGGGAAAAGGAGAAAATGCTGGTTACCAGCATTTTCTCCTTTTCCCACAATGTTTTCTAAAGGCTTCTTTCTCAGGGGTGTCAAAAGTAGGGATTGTGTGGTAATGGGTTAATGACGGTGAGGAAGAAGGCCTTTGAAAACATTGTGGGAAAAGGAGAAAATGCAGATAACCAGCATTTTGCCTCTTTCCACAATGTTTTTTACCCTATTGAGAAAAGCATTTAGCATTTTGGCCTCTTCGAATTTGTCATCTGCAAATGCTTTGACAATTGGACCAGTCTGAATTTTGTCATTGGGAAAAGAGTTGGTGACCCTGACAGGAAAGGCTTTTGAAAACATGCTGGGTAAAAGTAGAAAATGCCAGCCGGTTAAAAGCATTTTCTTCTATTCCCACAATGATTTTCCCTTGTCATGGACAGAAATCAATTTTTGTTACATAATTATCATCTGCAAATACTGTCAAATTGGTGGAGTCTAAAATTTTGTTGTATAGTAAACTCCAACCCTTTACCAAATGACAAAATCTTGGACTGCCCTCTATTGAATGGCATGAAGACAAAATGTTAGGCTCAACACAGCTGAAAGTATTTACAGAGAGCAAAATGAACTGTAGCTCCAAGGATGATTTTTCTCAACATTGATTTAACCCTTTCCCAAACAAGCCCTGGTTTTTACGTGTCTGTAATACAAGTCTTTTGAAAACACTGTGGGAAAAGGAGAAATTGCTCATAACGAGCAATTTCTCCTTTTCCCACAGTGTTTTCTACCCCTTAGGAGAACCTTCTTCCATTTTCATCAAATTTAAATTTTTTGTCTGCAAACTCTTTCAGTTTGGAAGAGTCTAAAATGTGTTGTTTGGAAAAGGGTTAACTCATTACAGAAAGACAAAATTTTAGGTTTGTCCAAATCAAAAGTATTTGCAGATGACAAAATAAAAGTGACTGATAATTTGGAATTTGTTTAGTGAAAGGTAGAAAAAATTGTGGGAAAAGGAAAAGATGCTGGTTACCAGCAATTTCTCCTTTTCTCACAATGTTTTCTAAAGGCTTCATTCTTAGGGTCGTCAAAAGTAAGGATTGTGTGATAATGGGTTAACCCTCTACCTCGACCTGAGTAAGAAACCTATTGAAAACAATGAGGAAAAATAGAAAATGCTGGTTACCAGCATTTTCTCCTTTCCTCCCAATATTTCTATACCTTATACCTGTCTGGTAAAGGGTTAAAGTATGGGAATGTCTTTAAAGGTCAGGGGCATGTTTTTAAAAAAGTACAGGAGAAAATACTGGTAACCAGAATTTTTTCTTTTTCTCCAGAATGTTTTCTAAAGCCATCTTCCTTTTAAAAGAGTTTTTGTGGCATTTGTCGAAGACAATGCCACTATGAGATCAATGATAAATGTTCTATATTGAATTCTGAAGACTGTGTATTGTATTTTGTGCAAAGCCGAAGGAAATAAACCCAATTAAACTCGATTTTTCTAGACACATAGGTTATTTCAAAAGCACTCAGATAAATAATTGGAAATGGCGTATTGAAATAAACTGCAAAAGGCCAACATTGTTAAAATTCTTTTTGACTGAAAATAGCTTCACCTCTTCATAACCTTCTACTGACACAAATACGCACAAATTTTGTCTTCTTTCCACTTTGCTTCCAGGGTTGTTCGTTCCAAAGCCAGTTCGTCCCTGGACTTATTCATTTCATGATTGCATGCTACTCATCATCTTAGCAAACCAAGACTGACAATTCACTACCCTTACTCTGCCCTTGGCGGATTGAGCTTGATTTTTAGATTCACCCGATAGGCATTTTCATTGGATGCAGCCAGCTCTAACTGCAAGGAATGAAATCGCTCGTAGCATTTCATCTTTGATAAAAATAGAACAACGTTGCTACCTTTGGAATAGAATGTAAACATGTAAACATGGAAACTCGCGTGGAGGTCTGCTTATCGCTTCATGTGTATTCGCAAGCGGTTTGTAAAACGATATTACATTGGCTTTTAGAAATATGATGTAAAGGGGGGGAGGGGGGGCGTAAAAACCAGCATCCAATAGAGGGCGCATCCCAGGAATCTTGAAATCGGGCTCAATCCGCCAAGGTAAGATCCACGTAGTGATCGTAACCTTGGCTCGCGAAGATGGCTACTCATATGATTGTGCTTGAATATTTACAGGTAGAGAACTTAAATGTAATGTTAGGAATAAGACAGCCAAGGACATCTCAAAATCATAGTATCTAGTTATAAAATTAATTGAATTCAGTGTATTTACATGGCTTCTCTATCTACCCATCATGCATCATTCTGTCAAGGGACATTTCTCCTGACTCCTCTTGAAAGATAAAAGGGAGACCACCATTACACAAATGATACAAACTTCGGCACCAGCAATCTCCCTTTAACCAAGGAGACATATTAATTTGCTTAGGAGGTTCATTTTCAAGTTGATATTTAAACAATAATAATTATGAATTCTCTTTTTACTTAGTGCTAGGGTGAGGAATTGTGATCGGTCATTGTCTGGTGTACCTGCCCGTTTGTCCAGAGTTCCTTTAAACATCTTCTCCTCCTTAACCCCCAAGGCTAATCTTGATGAAACTTAATAGGGATGTTCCTTTGGTGAACTTCTACCAAACTTTTTCAAGAGATTGAATTCCACCCTAAACATTGGTTTGCAAAGCAACAGAAAGGAAAAAATGGCAAAATCTTTGAAAATCTTTCCTGAAACTAAAGGCGTAGAGCTTTGATATTTGGTATGTAGTATCTCCTAGTTGATCTCTACCAAGTTTGTGCATATGATGCCCTTAGGGACACAAGTTCGAACACAGGAACAAAAAAGGAAAACTTTAAAATTCTTCTTCCCTGAAACTTGAAAGCGTAGAGCTTTGAAATTTGGCATCTAGCATTTCCTAGTGGACCACCACCAATTTTGTTCATATGATGCCCCTGGGGTCAAAACTGGCCCCGGCCCATGGGTCACTAGGAACAAAGAAGGAAAACTTTAAAATTCCCCTTCTCTAAAACTGGAAGTTGGTGAGCTTTTATATTTGGTATGTAGCATGTCCTAGTGGACCTCTGCCAAGTTTGTTCAAATGATGTCGCTGGGGTCATAACTGGCCCTGGCCCGGGGATCACAAATTGGAACAAAGGAACAAAGAATGAAAACTTCAAGTTCTTCTTTCCTAAAACTGGAAAGCTAGAGCTTTGTTATTTGGTATGTAGTGAACCTGTTCAAATCTTGTTAGCCCAACTGAGCACAATATGTTTACTCAATTTAGAATTGGGTCACCTAGGGTCATAAACTAGGTCACAAGGTCATATTAAAGTAATACTCTCAAGAGGCCACATTCTTTTGCTCCATAGACTTGAAAATTAATCAGAATGTTTGTCTTGATAAAATCTAGGATGAGTTCAAAATTGGGTCACCTGGATCATAATCTAGGTCAATATCTCAAAGAAATTCCTTGTGGGCCGTTTTGCTCCATTGACTTGAAAATTGTTTAGAATGTTTGTCTTGATAATTTTTTGATGAGTCCTTAATTGGGTCAATTGGGTGATAGATTAGATCAACTGTAGGAAATTAGGTGAGTTTGGAATTGGGTCACCTGGGGTCATGAACTTGGTCACTTGGTCAAATTTAAGAAATACCTTGTGGGCACTCTTAAGGCCACATTTTTGCTCGTTGAACTTGAAAACTGTTCAGAATGTTTGTCTTGATAATTTTTTTGATCAGTTCTAAATTGGGTCAGTTTGATGGTAAATTAGGTCAACTTAAGGAAATTCTTTGAGGACACTCTAGAGACCAAATTTTATGCTCAATTGACAGGACAATTGGTCAGAAATAGAATTACAAGAGAAGTGAATTTTGCCTATTGACTCAGGTGATCGATCCAGGGCCATAATGGTCCTCTTGTTTTCAAATTATTAACTCCATACAGTGGCTTCCTTGCTAAACGCCACATCAGTGTTCTCAACACTTTGATTTAAACAAGGAACTTTGCGATTCGACATTCTCCTTTTTCCTACCCCGCACACTTGCATATTGTGCGTCATGGATCATACTACACCCTTGCATCAATTTTTTTAGCTCACCTGAGCACAAAGTGCTCATGGTGAGATTTTGGTATCGCCCAATGTCTGTCGTGCATCGTCTGTTGTGCGTCGTCCACAATTTCTTTAAACATCTCCTAAACCACTTTGCCAATCTTGATGAAACTTGGCAGGGATGTTCGTTTGGTGAAGATCTACCAAAGTTGTTCAAGAGATAGAATTCCACCCATAGTTCTGGTTGCCATGGCAACCAAAGGGAAAAAAATAGCAAAATCTTTGAAAATCTTCTTCTCCTGTGAATCTAGTAGGCGTAGAGCTTTGATATTTGTTATGTAGCATCTCCTATTGGACCTCTACCAAGTTTGTTCAAATTATGCCCCTGGGGTCAAAACTGGCCCCACCCAGGGGTTCACAAGTTTAAAACATCGAACTATAGAAGGAAAACTTTAAAATTCTTCTTCTCTAAAAGTAGAAGATGTAGAGCTTTGATATTTGGTAAGTAGGATCTCCTAGTGGACTTCTACAACGTTTGTTCAATTGATGTCCCTGAGGTCAAAACTTGCCCTGCCCAGTGGGTCACAAGTTCGAATCATAGGAACAAAGAAGTAAAATTCTTCTTCTCTGAAACTAGAAGGCACAGAGCTTTGATATTTGTTATGTAGCATCTCCTAGTGGACTTCTAGAAAGTTTGTTCATACGATACCCCTGGGGTCAAAACTTGCGACGCCCAGGGGTCACAAGTTAAAAACTAAGGAACAAAGAAGGAAAACTTTAAAATTCTTCTTCTCTGAAACTAGAAGGTGCAGAGCTTTGATATTTTGTAAGTAGCATCTCCTAGTGGACCTCTACCAAGTTTTTTCATAGGATGCCTGGGGTCAAAACTGCCCTGCCCCAGGGCTGGGGGGTCATGAACATGGAATGAAATAGAAAAACTTTAAAATTCTTCATCCCTGAAACAAGAAGAAGTAGAGCTTTGACATTTAGTACGTAGCATCTGCTAGTTGACCTCTACCAAGTTTGTTCAAATGATGTCCCTGGGGTCCCTGCCCTGGGGGTCACATGTTCTAAACATAGGAACAAAGAAGGAAAACTTCAAAATTTCTTTTCTCTGAACTGGAAGTAGTAGAGCTTTGATATTTCATATGTAGCATATTCTAGTGGACCTCTACTAAGTTTGTTCATATGATGCCCCGCCCTGGTGGTCACAAATTTGAACATGGGAACAAAGAAGGAAAACTTTGAAATTCCTCTGCTCTGAAATTTGAAGGCATAGATCTTTGATATTTGGTAGGTAGCATCTCCTAGTGGACCTCTACCAAGTTTGTTCAAATTATGCCCCTAGGAACAAAACTAGCCGCACCCTGGAGGACACAAGGTAGAGCATAGGAACAATAATGAAAACTTTAATATTCTTCTTCTAAAAAACTAAAAGGAATAGAGCTTTGACAGTTGGTATGTAGCATCTCATAGTGGACCTCTACGAAGTTTTTTCATATGATGCCCTTGGGGCCAAACATTGTTTTCTCCAAAAAATAATGATCGGGATTACTTGAGAACTATTCAAAAAGAGCTCATTCCTCACTTGAATAGAAATGGCAGCTTAGTTATACTTGGAGGCTTCAACATTGATGTATCTGATCAAGAAAAAGACTTGATACAATTTGGCTGTAAGTTGCTTTTGGATCAACCAACAACTGACAACCAATCAGCTTTAAATCATGTTTTTGCTAATGCCTAAGGCTCAACAGGTACCATAGAAACATACTAGTCAGATCATAAAATTCTTTACCTCCATACTTAAATATTGAACAAAGCAGACCATTTTAGAAATGTACTATATTAGTCCAAACTTAATTCTGTTTCAATATTTCCGAAATAAAAAATTTCCCTATTATACTATTGTATTGTTATATTTTCCCATAAATAATGGATTAAAGAAAGGCTAGAGGGAACATTAATTCACATTTTAAAAGTAACATTTATCAGAAGCGAAAGAAACCCCCCTGCCCACCCAACACTGTCAAAGTCAAGACATTGGAGTAAGGTTAGGTTAATTAGACAGTAGGGTTGGGCAATTGGTTTAAAATCAAAACCGATTATTGATTAATAATTTGAAGAGCAAACCAACTAGCTATCGATAGTACAATCGGTTTCTGCACAGTATACAGTACACTTGTACTAGAATGCTTTTTTTTTTGCTTTACTCTATCAATTTGGATAAATGATATCAGCTTTATGAAGATATTCTATTTGTACTTAAAAAGTGGCTGAGGAAATACATTAAAATTGAATTCTTTGCTTTATTTATCATTATCAAACAAGTTCACAAGTTTTGTCAAGACAATTGAAAGCATAAACTGAAAGAAAACAACATAACAAAATATTAACAAAGTTTCAGCCACTCATTCCTTGAGTTTTTTCTCTGGTCTAAAAAGGCTAGAGGCCAGTAGAGGGTTTGAATAACAACTAACTTAACTAAAAAAAAAAAACTGGAAAAAAAACATAACAACATCAACAAAAAGACAAAATTTCTGTGAACAATGATTAAATATCTGACTGATATTTGTTAAAAAAAAAAAATGAAAATCAAAGAATGTTTTTCAATAATAGACTAGTTAGTTAATAGTCTTTAAACTACACTTGAGAAAAATGAATCTTCAATTAAGTCTTTATCTCACATTATAAGTCTTTGGGACTAGAAAGGATTATCTAGCTTGTTTAGTTTACCAGTAAGTATGCCTGTTCTTATTAAAAAAAAATCAATAAATCAACATTTTTAGGACTCATCCTTGCTCGCTTTTTGCTCACTAGTGCCCCAGCCAAACTGAAAACTCTCTATGAAGACACTGATGAGGCCTGACAAGCCAGATACTTCTTTGCAAGTTTCGAGATTCAGGGATAGAAACACTCATTTTCCTTCCACCATTCCAGGACAGTAAGACTTTCATCACCAGCTTTAACCCTTTCCCAGACGGCAAATTTTGGACCAGACCAAATTCAAAGCATTTTGCTTATGACAAATTAACAGTTGCTTAATAGATGATTTTTCTATATGATAGGTTAGAAAACATTGTGGGAAAAGGAGAAAATGCTGGTTACCAGCATTTTCTCCTTTTCCCACAATGTTTTCAAAAGGCTTGTTTCCAAGGGTCGTCAAAAGTCGTCACTGTGTGGTAAAGGGTTAACAACCGATCCAAGATAACGTGCAACTTCTTGTTCAGCTACATTCCTCATGTTCTGTTTGGTTTCTCCAGTGCATACTATGTCCATTAGCCAGTCATCTGTATCCGCAGATTTCAGCTTCTTAGAAAGTGGCTGTACTTCAGGTGGTATGGTAGGTTCAGGCACCAACTGTGGTCCAGGTGCAGTTTTAGTTTCTTTCACCAAAGTATCAGAAAGTGTTGGGGGACATGGAAGAGCTGGCAGTGGAGGGTTATCATTATCAGAATGACTGTTTTTGGGTTTCTCTTTCTTAACAACAATAGTGTCACTCAACCCTAAAGCTTGTTTCCTCAACATCTCATGAGCTTTCTCTCTTTGCTCAGGCATAAATGTGAAGTCCTTCAAATATGGACTCGTGACGCAAGCTAACAATATCAAGTCTTATGTTGCTTATCTCATTTCTAACTTAGATACCATTTTCTGCTTTATAGCTTTTATAATCTCTTTGCTCAGGCATAAAATGTGAAGTCCTTCAAATATGGACTCGTGACGCAAGCTAACAATACCAAGTCTTATGTTGCTTATCTCATTTCTAACTTAGATACCATTTTCTGCTTTATAGCATTTATAATCTGGGGATCGTCAGGTTTCACACCTACTGCAAGGCCTTATTTCAGCACAGTAGGTAGGACTTTGGTCATAGTAGGGCTCATCTCAGCACATAGAATTGATGTTGCCACTTCAAAAGGCTTGAGAAGAGCCATTATTCTCTCAGCAATTGCCTGTTCTTCGAAAGTGTCGGCACAGTTTTTATCACCCGCCGAAAAGGCGGCGGGGGATATGGTAATAGTCTTTGTCCGTCATTCCGTCCAACATTTTTGTCTGGAGCATATCTCCAAAAGTATTTGAGATATCAACTTCAAACTTCACGAGTGGATAGAGCTCATTAAGGAGGCGTGCAGTGTACAAGAATCATTACTCTATATTCAGTATTTTTGGAGTTATTGCCCATTGCACATTTTTTTCTGGAATTTTTGTCCGGAGCATATATCCAAAAGTATGAAAGCTAGGAACTTGAAACTTCACACACATAGAGAACTCATTGAGGAGGCGTGCAGTGCACAAGATCCATCACTCTGTCTTCAGTATTTTTGGATTTATTGCCGTTTGTACATTTTTACTTTGAATTTTTGTCCGGAGCATATCTCCAAAAGTATAAAAGCTAGGAACTTGAAACTTCACACATATATAGAACTCATTGAGGAGAAGTGCAGTGCACAACAACCATAACTCTGTCTTCAGTATTTTTGCAGTTATTGCCCTTTGTAAATTTTAACTTTGGATTTTTGTCCAGAGCATATCTACAAAAGTATAAAAGGTAGGAACTTGAAACATCACATGCATATAGAGCTAATTAAGGAGAAGTGCAGTGCTAAAGAATCATAACTCTATCTTCAGTAATTGTTGAGTTATTGCTCTTTGTAAATTTTCACTTCGGAATTTTGTCCGGAGCATAACTCCAAAAGTACAAAGGCTTGGAACTTCAAACTGTATACACTTATAGAATTCATTAAGGAGAAATGCAGTTCACAAAAACCAAAACTCTGTCTTCAGTAATTTTGGAGTTATTGCCTTTTGTTAATTTTTACTTTGGATTTCTGTCTGGCGTATATCTCCAAAAGTATAAAAGCTAGGAACTTGAAACTTCACACACATAGAACTAATTGAGGAGAAGCACAAGAACCATAACTCTATCTTCACAGGCTTTTTTTGACTGATTACCCTTTGATGAATTTATCCTGTTCTGGGACAAGTGCTAGTTTATTTTTCATACTTATTATCCCCCTGGTGGGGGGGGGGGATATGGTAATAGTCTCTGTCAGTCATTTTTATCATTTTATCCGAAAGATAACTTAAACAGTATTTCAGATACCAACTTCAAACTTCGTAAGTGGATTGATCTCATTAAGGAGAAGTGCAGTGTACATGAATGACAACTCTGTCCTTCAAATGTTTGGAGTTATTGACCTTTGTTATTTTTCAGGCTAAATTTTTTTGTCCAGAACATAACTTGAAAAGTGTTTCACATATCAACATGAAAATTTGTATGTGTCTAAATTTCAATAAGGAGAAGTGCAGTGTGCAAGAATAATAACTCTATCTTTCATAATTTTTGAGTTGTTACCCCTTCTTATTTTTCAGGCTTAACTTTTGTCCTGAACATAATTGAAAAACTATTTCAGATATGAACATGTAACTTAATCAGTGGATGGATCTTACTGTGAGGAGTGCAGTGTACAAGAATGATAACTCTGGCAATAATTTTTATACACCCGTCGAAGACGGGACGTATTATGGGATCACCCGTGCCGGGTGGGCGGGCGGCGTCCAGTTCTTTGTCCGGAGCATATCTCCAAAACTTCACAAGCTAGGGTTATGAAATTTCATGGGTGGATAGATCTCATCAAGGGGGAGTGCAGTGCACAGGAATCATAACTCTTTCTTGCTTAACTTTTGAGTTATTGCCCTTTGTTGTTTTTCATACTTGAATTTTGTCCGGAGCATATCTCCAAAACTATACTACCTAGGGTTATGAAATTTCATGGGTGGATAGATCTCATTGAGGGGGAGTGCAGTGCACAGGAATCATAACTCTTGCTCGCTTAATTTTTGAGTTATTGCCCCTTGTTGTTTTTCATACTTGAATTTTGTCCGGAGCATATCTCCAAAACTATACTAGCTAGGGTTATGAAATTTCATGGGTGGATAGATCTCATTGAGGGGGAGTGCAGTGCACAAGAATCATAACTCTTGCTCGCTTAACTTTTGAGTTATTGCCCTTTGCCGTTTTTTTATACTTGAATTTTGTCCGCTGAATATCTCCAGAACTATACTAGCTAGGGTTATGAAATTTCATGGGTGGATAGATCTCATTGAGGGGGAGTGCAGTGCACAGGAATCATAACTCTTGCTTGCTTAATTTTTGAGTAATTGCCCTTTGTCATTTTTCATACTTGATTTTTGTCCAGAGCATATCTCCAAAACTATACTAGCTAGGGTTATGAAATTTCATGGGTGGATAGATCTCATTGAGGGGGAGTGAAGTGCACAGGAATCACAACTCTTGCTTGCTTAATTTTTGAGTTATTGCCCTTTGTTGTTTTTCATACTTTAATTTTGTCCGGTGCATGCCCCAGCTTTACAACTTGGGGTAAGACGGGCGTATCTTGCGACAATTTGCCGCTCTTGTTGAATTATTGCCCTTCATTATTTTTCAGGCTCAATTTTTGTCCAGGATATAACTAACAAATTATTTCAATTAATGACATGTTTCTTCATATGTGGATAGATTTTATTGTGGAGGACTGCAGTGTACAAGAATGATAACTCTGCTTTTTATGATTTTTGAGTTATTGACTTGTTTCATCATGGAGCAATAACAAAAAAGCCACATGTACATGCAAAACACAATACCTCTTATACGTTTGTATCAAAAAAGGCCTTTTTCGGCGGGGCATATCATTTCAACTAAATTGCTTGTTAATCTTTGTAAGAACTGCCTTAGAGATACTTTCATCATTGGCTAAAGCCAAAAAAGCGGGAGTCTGTTCACACTGTCTTTCTAGCATGGCCAGAGTTAAGTTCCACCGAGTTGCAACATCCATAATTAGCTTGTGTCCAACTTTGTCCTCACTTAATAGCAACTTTTGCGTATTTACTAGTTCATCTGAAATTCGGGATGAAGACTGAAAAAAAGTAACCAAACTCCGGCCTTTTCCTAAGATTTTTGATACTTCCAAAACTGAAAGTGCTTTTCTGACCACCAAGTTAAGCCTGTGGCCATAGCAACCAAAGCGCTGCCACTCAAGAATCTCAAAGGCCTCTTTTTCGTTTGCTGCATTATCTGTTGTTGCCATCGGGTCAGGTAAACTCCAGCATTTTTGGGTTTCTTTCTGTGCAGCAGCTGTTTTCTCAGAAGTGTGACTGCCTTCCAGTTTCTTGGTTTCAAGAGCAGCAGTCTTCATTTGCCAGGCTGTGTCTCTGAAATGAGCAATAACTGTAGTATAGCTGTCTGTGTTCATACTTGTCCATCCATCGTTTGTTACGGATACACTTTCACACTGACCTGAAAAATAGTAACAGACAAAACCATGTTATATCAAAACAAAAATGTATGGATTTTATATTTTAGATTACCCTTTACCACTTGACAAAATATTGGATCGTACTTCTGAAGAAAGTTACAGATGAGAATGCAACATCTTTTCAAATGATAGTAACTGTCTTTGAAAAGGCATTAACATTGTGTGAAAAGGAGAAAATGCTGTTACCAGCAGTTACCAGCATTTTCTCCTTTTACCTGCAATATTTTCAAAAGGTTTCTTCCTCAGGGTCATTAAGTGGGGGGGGGGGGGGGGGGGGTGTTTTGAACGGTAAAGGGATGAAAAGCATTGATGAATGCTTTTTTGGTAATTCCTTATAGATGTAAAACAAAAACAGAAATCATCTTCTATGATGCTTTTGTTTTGTTCAGGATTGTAATACACTTTTGAGTTTTTGAGAATGTGACTGGCTGGTGTCTTTGAAAAAAAAATATGTATGTGGCATTTCATTCTTTCCCAGTGTTCAACAGAAAATTGCCAAAAAGGGCTGTCAAATGGTCATGTTTTTCTGTAAGCTATAAATTTTTAAGATATAACATGGTTGTTTAACTGCAAAGTCTGCTTTGAAAGATAATGCATTTAATATTTGCTGAGACTGCTCATTTAACCTCTTCCCAACTTACCTAGGGTCAAGTAGACCAATAAAGTATCTGAACTCTGGATTGTCGACCAGACTCAAAGGTAGCACCTTGGCAACCAAAAACTGCAACAGTGCATCATCGATCTGAGACTGTCTGCCAGATGAATTATTCGCCCAACAAACAATGAAGACCCTTTGCTGGTGAAATGGCTTATTTTGGGCTGAACACTGCTTTGTTTCACTTGTGGTGGATTTGGTGTCACCAATGAATGTTCATGATCTGTATGGAACTGGAATTTTGTGGTATTTCCTGGAAACATAAATAAACCAAAGCCTAGTAGAGCTCAAATGTGTCTTCACATTCAACCAGAACCTAACACATTGATATATCTGCTGAAAAAGTTTAGTAACTAAAATGTTTTCACATTTTTATCAAAGAACATTCAAATGGGAACAAAGTATTGTTTTTAGTAAAAGAAAAGGACATCTTTGAATTAAATGCTAGTATCCAATGGAAAATTACCTATATGAACCATGTCATAATTTTTTTGCTGTTACAGTTTTGCCAAAGCTAATCTGTTCTTAACTAGTTGTGCAAAATTTGTGCCTGGAACTATGAAACTTCAAAAAAATGATTAGTCAATCCAAAGCTACACGATATAAATAAGTTTAAATAAAATAAAATCTTTTTAAAATTTGCATATTAACTCTTTACCAAACCACAAAATTATAGCCTTACCCTGATAGGAAATGATTGCATGCGACAATTTAGGTAAAACTGAAGCAGAAATAGTCCATGATAGAGTAGAAAACATTGGGAAAAAAGGCAAAAAAAAAATCATAAATGATGTAGTGTTAATGAGACACCTGAAAAGTACTGACAGAATGACGGCATAAACCATGTCAGATGTGATGGGTTGGCAATTAACTTTTCTCCCATTGTAAGGCACTTTTCTGTCACTGGATTGGTCTGACAGTTCGGATGGCCTTTGCTGCTTGAATGTAATTAATTTTTGTGGATAGATGATGTCACAGAATATGGCCGGGAAACAGAGATAGCGAAATGCGATTATGAACGAAACTCGCGTGCCGTACTTTACTTTTATTGACATACAACTTTTTGCATATTCTGCACACGGCTGTTATCATGTTGATAATTGCTCTGGTCCAGGTCCAGGTCCCTTTTTCATAAACCCAAACGTTTTCCACACTCTTGATTTTTTTGCGGCCACTGGGATATTGGAAAATTTCTTGATCCTTGTCCAGCTGATTGTAGTTGTCTACCATTTTGTAACCAGGGACGTTCAGTGGCGAAATTGAGAGCTAAAAACCGATACTCGCATTCCAGTACCGACTACAGTCGATTGAGGGATTTCTCAATCGATTATCGCCATCGGAAGCCTAAACCAACTGACTTTCGACTATAGTCGATCATGGACCCACCACTATTACACAGTTTAAAGTTCATCACATTAACATAACGGCAATAAGGCTATAGTCTCAGTTGAGCGCTCCAGAATCAATGGCCCTCTTGTTTGTATTTTTCAGGCCCAGTACGAACATCATAAAGAAGTGATGGCAGCTCAAGGTGTGAAGATTATTGGCAAAGAACTAGAGAAAGCGTTAGCTGGTCTGCCCCTATATGTTGCACATAATGACGATGAAGTGGAGTACTACAAGGTAATTTTCTCCTTTCCCCAGCATATTTTTCACCTTTTGAAAACGGGGTCCTGGTTGGATGGTGGTAATGTGTGGGACTCATGACCTGGAGCTCCTGGTTTTGAGCTGCACTAGTTGCACAGGATTTTTCGTGGGAGTGTCCTGGGCAAAACACTTTAGGAACCTAGGCTAGTACCCAAGAAATACATGAATACCTGAATGTTGACGTGATATGACGGAAATATTGTTGAAAGCAGTGTAAAACAGCAGAAAAAAATCACCTTTTTAGCTACTGTTACCAATTATTTCAATCTGGACTATGTGGAAGTTACGAAAGCATTGGCTAGACTGCCTTTGCTTGTGCCACTTAATGGAAGATGATTGGATGATTGGTTTTCATTTTAATGCTGTTGTTGCCTTTGGTTGCCCATATGAGTGATACCCCTCAGAAGGCTATTAGTTATGTTACTGAGATAGATTAGGAAAGAGGAAGAAACTAAGATTTAGCTACATCTGGTTCTTTAGCAAGCTTGGGCCCCGTTTTACTAAGGTAGATACGAACAAAATTTGCGTAAGTTTTAGTTTTAGTTTAAACATATTTATTTTACATCGATTGAGAAACAAGTTTGTACAACCTATACTAATCTCTCTCGATTCTGCTTCCTGGGAACTACACCAGTACTCGCGCCGAATGTGTGGGCCAATGAAAAAGTTTTATGTAACTATAGTAAAGTTGTATGAATAAGCTGTTAGATACAAGATAATAATCTTGATTATTTTTTAAAATTATTGCGATAGATCCAAGTTTCCTGGCAATTTTATCTTTTCGTTTTATCCAGCTAAAATTGCCAGGAATGTCGTGGCAGAGGAATGCTTCTGTACTCTTGTTACATAAAAATTTCTGCAATTTTTCTTCGTAACTACCTTTGTGAAACGGGGCCTTGGTGTATGGCATGTCACATGAAACGTTGGTTTTACGTCACATTCGAAATACAGTCAAACCTGGTGATCCGTCCACCTCCATTCAGCGTGAACCTCCATTTAGCGGCCAGTTCAATGTCCCCCCCGATCAATTTTATTCTATATTGAACTTTTTTTAAACAAGCACCTTTAAAACGCACGCAACGGCCGCCGAAATTGTGTCCCGTTTTTCAAAACACCCTGGTAAGTAGCGGCCAATAACCAACGGAAGTCGGACTGCCAAATTAAAATTTCACGCCTAGTGTACTTCTCACGTTCAACCATTTTCGGATGAACAACTAAAGTGTCAAAATCAACAATCATATACACACGTCGCCAATTAACAGGTGATTGCATATTACCTGATTACCTCGAGAACGTGTTATTTTGATGCAAATGATGATTTCGTAAGCTATTATACCCGATTTGTCACATATGGCGGTGTTTCAGAAATTGTCTTTGATTACGTTAATTTTGGACGATTACCCGGACGTCCAGTTGTCATTGACCAGTAAACCTACGATTGTTTGACCTTTTTGTCCAATCATCTTTCGACCATTCGATTATTTTGATTGATGATTATTCCAAAGATGCATATTTCTTATGTTTTGACCCTACGATCTGTCTATTGTATTATATATGTCTCGAGACTGTTAATATCTGATCATGGCTTGTACCAAGAGAAAAGTGTTGACATTAAAACGTAGAGTGGAAGTGATTAGACTTTTAGAATCTGGAAAGAGTTCTCGGATTCTAGCTGAACAATTTGAACTTGGGTTTGCACATGTACTTGTATATGGGACATGTAACACCCCCCCCCCCCTTTTATAAATTTCTAGGAAAAGATAACCCAGAGACCATCTTGCGTGATGGACCTCTTTTAAGCACCCGAGACCATCTTGCATGATGGACCTCTTTTAAGCAAGCACCTGTCTTAAGCAAGCAATTTTGGAAGGTCCCTTGACCGCTTGCTTAAGACAGGTTTGACTGTATTAGAAATTTTAGATGGCCAGCCTTGATGCTGGAATCCATATCTTCAAGTGCCACAACACTTGACATTTACAAGTGTCTACTACTTGAGCTACTAGGACTGGAGATAAACTGGGGTACTACAAGGTGACAGTATTGAAATGTATCGGTCTCTTGTTCTGGCTTTACGCTATGATACTTTGGCCCTTTACCACACAATCCCTACTTTTGAGGACCCTGAGAAAGAAGCCTCTGGAAAACATTGCGGGAAAGGAGAAAATGCTGGTAACCAGTATTTTCTCCTTTTCCACGTTGTTTTCTACCCTATCAATGTGCAATTGCACCATTTTAGCCACATCGACACCCGTCATCTTCAAATGCTTTCAATTTGGACAATGCAGAAATTTTGTTGTCTGGTAAAGGGTTAACCCATTACCACACAATCCCTACTTTTGACGCCTCTAAGAAAGAAGCTTTTTGAAAACACTGTGGGAAAAGGAGAAAATGCTGGTAACCAGCATTTTCTCCTTTTCCCGCAGTGTTTTCTACCCTTCCCAGCACAAATTTCTTTTTTTTAATCACCTTTATTTTGTCGTCTGCAAATGCTTTCAATTTGGACCAGTCTAAAATTTTCTCGTGTGGTAAAGAGTTAACCCTTTTAAGGTCTATGCTAACTTTTAAGGTCATGGGGAAACACTGCCGTTTGAAAACTGTGGGAAGATTAGAAATGCTGGTAACCAGCATTTCCTCCTTTTCCAAAAATGTTAACTGTAATATCAAGGAAAAAATTGCACCATTTAGGCCACATTGAAGTTGTTGTCTGCTAATGCTTTCAGTTTGGACAACGCTAAAATCGTGTCATCTGCTAAAGTGTTTACCAAAACAACAAAATTAAAGAGTCGTCCAAAGTCGAGGAATTTGTAGATTTCTAATCAAAGATGGCTCAAGTGGTGCAGCTTACCTGAGTAGAGTGAAATGCATAGAGGGAAAAGGGGGAAATGCTGCTTACCAGCATTTTCTCAGTTTCCTATAACATTTTCAAAAATCTTTCTTAATGTTGATTAAACAAAAGTTTGTTTGGTAAAGGTTTAACTTAGACCTGCAAAAAGAGGGAAAAAAGTCGAAACCTGGGATTGGCTTTGATGAATTTTTATTACAAACTCCACCTTAATTTGTTAGAGGCTAAAATGGCAAAGATGCCAATTTGATGGAGAAGGCATCCCATTCATTTCTTTTCCTCCAGTCTTAAATGGGTTTACAATTACATCCTTAAACAATGTAACCCTTTCTCTGATTGGCTGATTGTTTTGCCCTTAGATTTAATGACACTACTTTTATTTTTACGTCTTACACTTACATTCATAAACCTAAGGTGAAAAACATCTTGGGGGAAAAGCGGGTGGGGGGATTTAAAAGAAGATGGTTTGAACTAGAATTTTTGTCCTATAGAAATGTTTTCCTACCTTATAGTTAGGTCTCCTTCTCATGAGCCAAGTTTACGATGTTAATTTACTCTTTACCAAATGACAAAAATTTGGATTAGTCAAAGTTCACAGTATTTGCAGACAACAAAATAAATGTGACATAAGAAGTGAAATTTGATTTTGGAAGGGTAGAAAACATTGTGGGAAAAGGAGAAGATGCTGGTCACCAGCAGTTTCTCCTTTTCCTTTTGTCAGGGTTGTTAAAAGTTGGGATTGTGTGGCAAAGAGTTAAAAACACTTTTTTTTGCCAGGTAGAGTAACCCTCAACTCTGTCAGTGTCTATTCTAGAAACTGAAAATAAGGTTTTCTCCCCTCCTTATAAAAAATATGGGGGATTTTCAATAATAAGTTGGATAATTTTGGACCAGATAGAAAGCATATGCCTCATGAAACAGACATGTATTCCTGCCCAAGATTCCTGCCTAAACTGACTGACTGTTTACAGACATGTCAGTAGAGAGTCCTTCTACAGAAATTTAAATGTTTTTTTCTAGAATGAATAAAACAGTGGTAGAGTTCATTCTTATGAAACTCATTGCAGTAGTGGCAGTCTAAGAATAGGTAAAGTCAGTCATTTTGGAAGTGGACAGTTTTCTTATTTCAAGGGAGGTTACTCTTACAGACATCTATGTTGTAAAATGCTGCTTTGGCAGTCACGCTGTTTTTGACAAGGCAAGACTTGGTTCTTTGTTTTAGGACTTTTCTATCTTTCATATTTACATCATGGGACTGGAGCGCATTAGGTCTGAATTTATCTGGATCTAAGAAAATTTAGCAAGAATCTGGCAATTGGACATCCAAGGATAGACATTGCTCTTTACCTAATGACAAAATTGTAGACTTGTCCAATTGAATACTATACAGTGTTGTGCCTAGGCTGCACTATCATGGGATTCTTTTGAAAATGTTCTCCCCAAAAAATGCAAAAGTGCAAACTGTAAATCATTTAACTCTTTACCAAACAATCCCTGGTTTTAACAACCCGTAGATGAAAGCCTTTTGGTAACCAGCATTTTCTCCTTTTCCCATAATGCTTTCTACACCACTGGAAACAAATCTCAATTTTTGAGTTACTTTTATTTTGTAGTCTGCAATCGCTTTCAATTTGGACCAGTCTAAAATGTTGTCGTTTGGTAAAGGGTTAACAGGCGTTTTCTGTTTACTGCAATTGAAAACTATTGCGATAAATCAGATTTTCCTGGAAATTAGTTCGTTACAATGAAAAGATAAAATTTCCAGGAAACTATGATTTATCCCAAGTCTTCCAGAATGATTGTGATAATTATCTAGCATCTCACAGAAATATGCCACTATACTATAGTTCCGTTAAACTTAAATTTTGTTAGTATCTACCGTGTTTAAACAGGGTCCTGCTGTTTATCTGCAAGTGCTTAGGACTTGGACAAGTAATTTGCTAAAGAGCTGTTTTAACTCCTTTAACTCTTTACCACACAGTCCTGACTTTTAACAACCCTGAGAAAGAAGCCTATAGACAACATTGTGGGAAAAGGAGAAAATCGTGGTAACCAGCATTTTCTCCTTTTTGAACAATGTCTTTCTACCCTGCTGGAAACAAATTTCAATTATTTAATTACATTTTGTTTTATCGTAGGCAAAATGCTTTCAGTATGGAAACATGTAAATTTTGTACTGGTAAAGAGTTAACCCTTTCCCAAACGACAAACCTTTGGACTAGACCAAATTGAAAGCATTTGCAGACGACAGTTCAACTCTTGCTGAAAAGATAATTTCTGTCTATGATAGGATAGAAAACATTGTGTCTCCTTTTCCCACAATGTTTTCAAAAGGCTACTATTCCAGACCCATAAAAACCAGGGATTGTTTGGGAAAGGGTTAACTCTTTATCATATAATCCTAAGTTTTTGAGACCTTTAGGAAAAAGGCTTTGACAATGTTGTAGGAAGATTAGAAAATGTTGTTTACTAGTGCTACCTTCTTTCCACAAAGTGTTTTTTGTCTCTCACAAAGGCAAATTTTATTTTTGGGTCACAGTAAATTTCATGTCTGTTATGCCCTCCATTTGGACAACTTCACAATTTTTGTAGTCTTGTGAAGCTCTATCAAAATTGCTGATTACCAGCACTTTTATACACCCGAAGGGTTGCATTATGTTACGGCCCTGGTTGTCTGTCTGTCCCTCTGTCTGCTAGCAATTTCTTGTTTTGGCATCTCCTCCTTCAAACAAATCAGTTGGAATAAGTTCAAACTTACCAAAATGAATCTCTATGATGTTTAGTTGTGCATGTGACTCTTGTGCATGTGGATCTCTTAACTCTTTACCACTCCACAAAATTCTATACTGGTTCAAAATTAAAGCATTTGCAGACGACAAAATAAAGGTGACTGAAAAATTGAAATTTGTTCTGGGAAGGGTAGAAAACATTGTGGGAAAAGGAGAAAATGCTGGTTACCAGCATTTTCTCCTTTTCCTACAGTGTTTTCAAAAGGCTTCTTTCTCAGGGGCGTCAAAAGTTGTGTGGTAATGGGTTAAGGTGTTCTCAGTATTGAACTATTTTACTGACAAGCCCAATAGGGTGTTTTAGTGCCGCTCTGTGAAGCCCTTGTTTTCAGAAAGCATCTTCCAGGGGGTTGGTAGAACATGGAATTGTTTGGTGAAGGATTAATGCAGAAATAACTTAAAAATTTTGTGGTAAATAGCAACAATATCACTACTAATAATGAATGTTACTAGCAAGTTCTGCTTTTCCCACTAGTAGATTTCAGAAGAAAATCTGCTGCAGCATACTTCAAGCATACTGCTAGACTGGTTACCTCCCCTGATACACTACGTGTATAGGGACAGGTACAGGCTAAATCGAAACGGGGCGAATTCTGCCCGTATTATGCGAGGTAACTGTGCAAGTAGTAACTTAGAGTAGCGTCTCTTGATTTTTGTGTGTATGTTTTTGGTGGGTGTAAAAAGCAATAGCTATGAAAATAATTTTCGATATTACTGTCTTTTAAAGTGATTGTTTTGTGATCATAATATAATTACTTATGCACGGTATCATTTCAACAAACGATAGGTGAATGTCTAAAATTTGATAGAAAAAAAAAATGTTAATGATTATAAGAGTATTATTTGATTATTATGTTTATAATAAAAGCTAAATTAATGAATACATGAAAAATTTTCAAGTGCTGATGTTGAACTTTTACTAAAAAAATTAACATCAAAATAAAAAATATAATGCACAAGATTGTACTTGATAAAGCAGAAAGGGTAATAAGATAATCAATTATCTTGTAAATTGAATTGTAGGTTACAATTCTCAAAGATTAAAGTCTGTTGTCCCTTTGAAGAAGCCTGCAGAGATAAGCCTAGGGGCAATAAAACACATGTGGTGTCTAATCATCATTTAATTCTCCCTTAACATTTAATTTCTTTGTTTTGTAAGGAATAAAGAAGCATGTTTCAACATTTACTAACAAGTGTTTGGGGGAAAAAAATTAAAAGGGGGGAAAATTGCTTGCCGAATATTTATGTATTACTCAGTTGTTCAGATGTCTAATAGTCAAAAAATTAAATGAATAAAGAATTTAGAGAGGATTTGAAATAAAAGTATCTAATTAACCCATTACCAGACGACCAAATTTTAGACTAGTCCAAATTGAAACAAATTGCAGACGACATTTTAAAGAGCATTTAAATTGAAAATAAGTACTATATAGGGTAGAAAAATTTGTGAGAAAAGGAGAAATCGCTTGTTACAAGTAGTTTCTCCTTTTCTCACAATGGAATGTCCAGATTTCCCTCTTCTTTTTATCTAAAAAAAAAAAGATCATTCTACATGGAAAAGGTCCTTTTATCTGAAAGTTATAAATTATGCTCTATGAATACCTGTATTCTATTATTTATTAATAACATAATAATCAAAATAAGAATGAAATAAAGTCAACTGAGCACATTGTCAGGTTACTCGATATATGTTTCGAGCCGTTTCATTGGCCGTATCAATTATCCAATCACAGGGCACGGTACGATTACTGTTGTAATACACGGTATACAACGGTGGCCAGTTCAGCATACTGCAAGAGCAAGCATTTAGTATTTAGAGAAAAAAAACAACATTATTTTAAACAGTTGGTTTGCATC
Organism: Tridacna crocea; assembly: GCA_943736015.1. NCBI lineage: Eukaryota > Metazoa > Mollusca > Bivalvia > Cardiida > Cardiidae > Tridacna > Tridacna crocea. The sequence goes on from OX031063.1 coordinate 53,284,069, forward strand.
AAATAAAATGGATGCTCGTAATTTAATCTGTCATTAAATTTTTAAGATTGCATTTTAACTCCTAGGTGAGCAAGTTCAATTTTAATGTTTTAACTCATTACCAAATGACAAAATTTTAGACTGGTTCAAATTGAAAGCATTTGCAGATGACAAAATAAAGGTGACTGAAAATTGAAATTTATTCTGGGAAGGGTAGAAAACACTGTGTGGCAAAAGGAGAAAATGCTGGTTACCAGCATTTTCTCCTTTTCCTACAGTGTTTTCAAAAGGCTTCTTTCTCAGGGGATCAAAAGTAAAGATTGTGTGGTAATGGGTTAAGCAAACCCAGGTACATCCTATGTCAAATAATCACACTATGCAACAAGGCTTTTAAAAAAGGTGTGGGGAAAAAGGAGAAAACTGCTGGTTACCTGAGCATTGTCTCCTTTTCCCCATCTCTTTTTACTTTCCTAACAAAAACCTCCATGTAAGCTAGATTTAAATTTTTTTGTCATCTGCAAATTCTATCATTATTGACAAGTTTAAAGATGAACATTAACTCTTTTTCAGGCAAATAAATTTTAGACGTGCATCTGTGATTATTGAAAACACCTGCAGAGAACAAACTAATGGTGGCTCTAATCACAACTATTGTCTCAACTCTGTACCAAACAACAAAATCTTAGACTGGTCCAAATTGAAAGCACTTGCAGACGACAAAATAAACATAGCTCAAAAATTGAAATTTGTTTCCAGCAGGGTAGAAAACATTGTGGGAAAAGGAGAAAATACTGTTTACCAGCATTTTCTCTTTTTCCCATAATGTTTTCAAAAGACTTCTTTCACATGGGTGTTAAAAGTCGGGATTGTGTGTTAAAGGGTTAAAAATGTTGAAATAGGCAGAAAATCTTGATTATGTGCACTTTCTCTTCCAACAATGTTTTTTTTTAACTCATTACCACACAATAAAATTTTAGACTGGTTCAGATTGAAAGCATTTGCAGATGACAAAATAAAGGTGACTGAAAATTGAAATTTGTTCTGGGAAGGGTAGAAAACACTGTGTGGCAAAAGGAGAAAATGCTGGTTACCAGCATTTTCTCCTTTTCCTACAGTGTTTTCAAAAGGCTTCTTTCTCAGGGTTTCAAAAGTAGGGATTGTGTGGTAATGGATTAAGCAAACCCAGGTACATCCTATATCAAATAATCCCAATATGCAACAAGGCTTTTAAAAAAGGTGTGGGTAAAAGGAGAAAACTGCTGGTTACCTGAGCATTGTCTACTTTTCCCCATTTTTTTTTTTACTTTCCTAACAAAAACCATCATGTAAGCTAGATTTCAATTTTTTTGTCATCTGCAAATTTTATCAATATTGACAAGTTTAAAGATGAAGGTTTAACTCTTTTTCAGGCTAATAAATTTTAGACTTGCCTCTGTGATTATTGAAGACACTTGCAGAGAATAAACTGATGGTGGCTCCAATCACAACTATTGTCTTAACTCTGTAACAAACAACAAAATCTTAGATTGGTCCAAATTGAAAGCACTTGCAGACAACAAAATAAGTATAACTCAAAATTGAAATTTGTTTCCAGCGGGGTAGAAAACGTTGTTGGAAAAGGAGAAAATACTGTTTACCAGCATTTTCTCTTTTTCCCATAATGTTTTCAAAAGGCTTCTTTCACATGGGTGTTAAAAGTCAGGATTGTGTGTTAAAGGGTTAAAAAGGTCGAAATAGGCAGAAAATCTTGATTATGTGCACTTTCTCTTCCAACAATGTTTTTTTTAAGAGTAGTAAAATACTTTTTTTCATTCTGCAAAACATTAATAGCCCCAACTATTTGATTTCGGTAAACTTTATAGGGGAAATTGTTATCGCGAAATAATAGCCACTTCCTGTTACGATAAGGGATGGATTTTCTTTTCCTACTTTCTTCGTTTTACTGTATTTTTTTGTCATTCTTTTTTTCTCTGAAAGAAAATATTTAGCTGGTTGGTATAGGATTAAGCACAATTGACAGAAATGAATCACCTACGAGAATGATGCACAAAGAAATGAAGTGTATATAAAAAAAAAAGAAGGCATTAAATGTTACCAGTTTTGCCTAAACCCCATGAAATCATTATTAATTCTGCAGGAAAAAAGGCCTTTTGAGGCAAACAATGTAGACCAAGTTGATCTACTTTATTCATTGAAGCAGCAACAGTTCCAACTTAAACCTGTAACACAATATTCAGACTTTTAACAACTCTAGAAAATGAGTCTTTTATCCCATTACCACACAATCCCTACTTTTGATGCCTCTGAGAAAGAAGCTTTTTAAAAACATTGTGGGAAAAGGAGAAAATGCTGGTAACCAGCATTTTCTCCTTTTCCCAGAATGTTTTCTACCCCTCACAAAAAAAAATCAAATTTTCAGTCACTTATTTTGTCGTCTGCAAATGCTTTTGGTTCGGATAAACCTAAAATTTTGTCATGTGGTAAGGAGTTAAAAAACTCTGTGAGACTGTAAAGGAGAAAATGCTGGTAACCAGGATTTTCTTCTATCTTCTTGAAATTTCTACCTTATCATGGACATATTCCACCCTTTTGACTTTTAACTCATTGCCAAACAACAAAATTTTTGGCTTGTCCAAATCGAAAGCATTTGCAGACGACAAAGTAAAGGTGACTAAAATTTTGAAATTTGTTTTGTTAAGGGTAGAAAACATTTTGGGAAAAGGGGAAATGCTGGTTACCAGCATTTTCTCTTTTTTCCACAATGTTTTTTTATTGGTTTCTTTCTCAGGGTAATCAGAAGTAGGTATTGTGTGGTAATGAGTTAATTTGTTGTCTACAAATGTGAGTTCATTATGGACTACTCTAGTGTGTTTAAAATTTGGTCGAGTCAACCCAGCTTTTGTTGCTTTTTTAGATAGTATAGATTGTGATAAGACTGCAGAGAGCATGAAGTTTATCTTGGATCTCTACTGTCCCCTTCCTTTTAACATATTAACCCTTTACCCCATAAGGCATTTCTATGGTATCTCTAATTGACCCTCAATAACAGCAAGGATGAAGCTGTTTCTTATGTGTATATGACACCTTTTGATAGCACAGAAAACATTGTGACAAGAGGTGAAATTGCTCGTCATGAGCAATTTCACCTTTTGCCAAAATGTTTTCCAAAGGCTCCTACAAGCAATGCGTAGAAATGAGTACCTATGGAGTAAAGAGTTAATCCATTACCACATAATTCCTACTTTTGAAGACCCTGAGAAAGAAGCCTTTAGAAAACATAGTGAGAAAAGGAGAAAATGCTGGTATCCTGCATAATTCTCCTTTTCCACCAATGAATTCTTCCCTTCCCAAAAGAAATTTCAAATTTTTGGTCTCTTTTATTATGTCGTCTGCAAAATCTTTCAATTTCGACTAGTCTAAAATTTTGTCGTTTGGTAAAGAGTGTAAAGCTAAAACAACCTTAAAATTTTAATGTCTTGGCCATTTTTCCAAGGGAAATAAGTTCAATTTTGATAATTCAGAGCTTGCAGTAATTTGCAAAGCTACAATTGAAAATGGCAAAAATGAAACAATTTGGTTTTTTACGCTCAGAAAACATCATGGGTAAAGGAGAAAGTATTTATTAGAAACATTTTCTTGTCCCATGAAAAAGTCCTTTGTTTTTACAACCAAGTGTAAGAAGCCATCTGAAAACATTGTGGAAAAAGGAGAAAATGCTGGTAACCAGCATTTTCTCCTTTTCCCACCATGTTTTCTACTCTTCTATAGTCAAGTATCATTCTGTTATGAGTTATGTTTATTTTGTCATCTGCAAGTGCTTTCAATTTGGACAAGTTTTTAATATTGTCATTTGGTATAGAGTTACACAAGGGACTGTTTGATACAGGGTTAGAGGTCAGACAATTTCTTTAATGTGTGTGCATTACCTCTTTTACTTGTACTCATTTTACAGATGGTTTTCTAAGCGGCAATTTTAAGGTTGACATGTAAGTGAGAAATTGTTGACATTTCCTGTGTAATTTATAGAAAGCGTGGGAAATTTAAATTACGCCAAGTTTTATCAGGTAACTGCAATGACACAGTCCAAATTTGCCTTACATTTTGTCAGTACAACCAGTCTACCATTGGATGTCACATGACTGAAAATGACAGACTGTAAATCATTGAACTTGTTCCATATAAGGACATCTTACACTTTACCATATTGAAAGCATCTTCAGATGATAAATGTTGCTGCCGTGATGGATTTGGTCTTGGAATGAGTCGATAGTAATGTGGAAAAAGGAGAAAATACTGGTAACCAGCATTTTCTCCTTTTCTTACAATGTTTTCATAGGCCTTCTTCAGTAAGGTCATCAATATACAGGATTGTTTTATAAAGGGTTAACTCCTTACAAATGGACTTGTCCATAGTAAAGCATTTTTGCAGATAGCAAAATAAATGTATATATGTTATAGCATTAATTTTGTCTTTGACGGGAAATAGAACATTCTGGATAAAGAAGAAAATACTGGTCACTTGTAAGCAACCAACTTTTTCCCTGTAACGGCACAATTTGTTTAACCCTTTACCAAACAATCCCTGGTTTTTACAACCCTGAGATGGAAGCCTTTTGAAAACATTGTGGGAAAAGGAGACAATGCTGGTAACCAGCATTGTCTCCTTTTCCCACAATGTTTTCTACCCTGCTGGAAACAATTTTCAACTTTTGATTTACATTTATTTTGTTGTCTGCGTGTACTTTCAGTTTGGACCAGTCTAAAATTTTGTCATTTGGGAAAGGGGTAAAAAAGCTCTCTTTTTGAGGTTATAGGATAAAGTGTGTAGGCTAACCTAAGCACATCCTCTCATTCATAAAAATTAAGACTACATTTCTTCACTTTTTTTCTGCAAGCTCACTGGGGATTGGTTGAATTATCAATAAGGTTCATTGCCCGTTGGATTGTGTTTGGCTTAAAAAAGTTTGATCATAAATCGTTCGTTGAACCTTGTTTCTCCCAAAAAAAGTTTTATCACAGTCATTATGCAATTCTGCAGGAAGCTGAAAAAAACGTGTCATGTCAAGTTCATATTGTGACAATTTAGATTTATCTAGATTGTCGCTTTATTTTTACGTTCTAGTTGCACTCTGGCAAAAGGGGTTTTATTGCATTTCATGGTTTACTTTTAAAACCTTGTAACTACAGCGTGTTTCAAGCTGTAGTTACGCGGTTTTTGAAGTAAACCGACTTTATCTCTGATGCAATAATTACCAAGCAACTTGGTATCATTCAATTCTTTGCCACATGTCAAAATTTTAGAGATCCAAATTGGAATTTTTTCAAGAGACTTAATAAATGTGGCATTCAAGTAATAGGATATGACTGTAAAAGATATGAAAACATTGTGGGAAAAGAAGAAAATGCTGGGTACCAGCATTTTCTTCTTTTCACACCATGTTTCAAACGCTTTCTTTCTCAGGGTCATTAAAACTGTGAATTGTGTGGTAAGGGATAACTATGGATCCATAGAATCCATTTTGTCTAACACCTGACTAAACTATGAGTAGAATGGTCCTTTGCCAGGCAGAAAATTTACCTACATCAAAATGTTTCAGCTCAAGCAAGTCTGCATGGGGTACATAGGCTTACTAGTGTTAGTATTAAAATTTTGCTAGCGCGACATACCTCTTTTCTTAAAGCATCAGGTTATTTTATATGCTCAATTTGGCTGATTTTGCCAAGCTTTCATTTTGATACAAGTCCCCAGACCAAAAGACATTAAGCTTGTATAGTGGCACTTTTATTTTCAGCAAACATCATTCAGAATCGCTGACTGCTCTGGCTTTTCACCTACTTCTTGATACTGATCTATCCAATTGAATAGGACTGGTAAAGTTTGCAGTTGGTTAAAAAGGTTAACATCTTTATGTCAGAGACCCCTGCTAGCCTATTTGCAGGCACATTATGCAAGCCTTTCCACTTGTAATCAATGCAGGTTTGCAGCATGGTTAGTAGTTTAGAAGACCAGTTGCCATTGCTAGTATCCCATTTAGTTAATCAAAGTGCTGTAAGCACTGTAATTGGTTGTCACTGAATGATTATTGGTTGGTTGTATTGGAGTTTAATGCCACTTTAACAGCTAAGGTCATATCATGGCGATCGATGACGCACATGTGTTTCCTGACTTTCTCACACCAGTACTAACACAACTTTTCTTTCCAAAGCCACTGACTACTTTTCTCACATGCTTATGCAGTGGTAAGAGGCGAAAATACATCTGAAAGAAAGTTCACCTCAACCAAGGATAGAACTCGCAACCACAAGAGTCCAACATGCTCACCATTGAGCCACCTGGGCGGAGCCACTGAATGATTAAGCAATGTGAATATTTTCAAGGGTATAATTGTTGTCACAGCAACCAGAGTTTTTAGTGAAAATTACTTAAGTTAGTTTAAAATTTGACTCGAGAACAGCATTTCACCAATTACTAGTGGAGATATATAACACTTGCCGTGAGTACTACTTCTTGGAGGCAAGTTAGAGTTCGTTCAAAATTTTCTAATCATTTTAGCAAATAGATCTACTGCTGACATAAGCAATGCCAATAAATGTCTGAGATAGTCAAATAGTAAACTTAAAAGGATCTTTGAAGCTTTCTGTCCTTATTTTTAACCTTAAATGAGCATCACATTGTATCATTGAAAAAATTCCCAAAACTTTTTTACTCCCCTGTACTTCCTCTTAATTTGACCAATGAAAACAGTAAAAAAAACATGAAATGTCATTTTGAGAGTTATAAACCAAAAATGGCTTTCTTGGCAAAATGATCTGCGAAACTGAAAATAATAAACTTCTATTCTTCAGGATGGTATTTTGTAAAAGCTATTGAATGCACATAAGGTTTCTTTAATAGATTTTGAATAGCTGAGCATTTGATTCTGAATGGGAAGAAATATTTTTATCCCGTCGAAAATATATAAGAACCCGTTTAAATCACTTCTTACTAGTTAAAAAAAGTAAGCAAGGAGTACTTACTCTTACAAAAGGTTAAAATAGTACAGATAGATATCAAATAGAATACTCGTATATATACAAACTTCTCAAAAATCAGCTCTATACACATGAAGTTAAATAATAGATAAGTTTCCTTAGATGACTAGCTCTAAATGGCAGACCCCTATTTCCCCATTTCCATACAAGCTGATTCTCTTTTCAACAAATCTACAAACTTATACTTTTGTGGGTTTGAACACATTGCCGATCGATGCACAACTTATATCCGTGCAACAAAGATGCTGCCTTGATCACACATATCAGACCTTGCCGTCTACTTAACTTTAAAAATAGTAGAGGGGGGATACAGCATAAACAAAAACGATCCACGGGAATGCAAAGCTAGCCCAAAGTGTACAAGTTCTGTCTCTTAAAAATTCGAAGGAATCAATCCAGATAAAGTACTTCCATACAAGAATTACATGAAAACTTAAATTTCAGTTTAAGTTGCATCTTATCTAGACTTTATCTTGTTCTCTCTCTCTGCAACTTTCTTTAAAATGACGACTGTAGTGGACTTCAAAGCGTCGGTAATTGATCATGTGATACACACAGAAGAATTAGATTCGTTCTCCGCTCAGTTCTCACTTCTATTTCCCCAGAAACCTCCACCTAAATACATCACGTGACTATTCCTTCCCGTCTGAAATTTTCAATTTGTTGACCAGTATCTAGAATCTATGCAATAACGTGCTGGTATTTAGGAGACGAGTGTCATAATTCATTATTGTACACATTGATAATAATATGCCATATTCACCATTCAATGAAAACAAAAACAAAATAAATCTGATGTTCCTTGAATAGTAGCTAATCTAACAGTCTCTTTACAAATTATGTATAGTTTGTATGCGTCCATTCCTGTAAAGGGCCTTTTCGGGAATTGGGTCAGTTTTGACGCCGTCTCTAATCGGTCTAACAACTGATTAAGAACATATTACTTTTACCTGGAGTTTTGCTTTGGTAAATTTTGTGTGTGTCAATGGATTCTACCACAGGATTCAGCAGAAACCAGCATTTTCTCCTTTCTCAAAATTGTTCTCTTCCATTTTCATGGACAATATATCTTTTGATCTAGTAACTGGTGTAGTCTGCAAAAAGCTCTCAGTTTCGCAGTATAAAAAGTTTTCTTTTGTTGAAAAAAGTATTTCAATCAAAAGTAATTCCTTGCATGTGTTTCAGATTTGTTTACAATTTGAAAAAAGGATAAACACTTAACCCATTACCACACAACAAAATTTTAGACTGGTCCGAATTGAACGCATTTGCAGACGACAAAATAAATGTGACTGAAAAATTGAAAGTTGTTCTGGGAAGGGTAGAAAACACTGTGGGAAAAGGAGAAAATGCTGGTTACCAGCATTTTCTCCTTTTCCCACAGTGTTTTCAAAAGGCTTCTTTCTCAGGGGCGTCAAAAGTAGGGATTGTGTGGTAATGGGTTAATCACATGATGACACCAAGCCACTTGTTATTTACAAAAACATATCCCTATCTAGTTGAACCTTTGACCTGACATGCATTATGCTTGTACTCTACTTAACCCATTACCACATAATCCCTACTTTTGACGCCCCTGAGAAAGAGGCCTTTAGAAAACATTGTGGGAAAAGGAGAAAATGCTGGTAACCAGCATTTTCTCCTTTTCCCACAATGTTTTCTACCCTTCACAAAACAAATTTTAAATTTTCAGTCACTTTGATTTTGTTGTCTGCAAATGCTTTCAATTTGGACCAGTCTAAAATATTGGCATTTGGTAATGGGTTAACCCTTTCCCAAACAACAAATTTTAGACTCTTCCAAACTGAAAGAGTTTTCAGATGACAATTTCAGATTCGATAGAAATGGCAGAAAGTTCTCCAAATGGGTAGAAAACACTGTGGGAAAAGGAGAAATTGCTCGTCACGAGCAATTTCTTCTTTTCTCACAGTGTTTTCAAAAGACTTGTACTGCAGACATGTATAAACAAGGGCTTGTTTGAGAAAGGGTTAATTTATTGAAAACACCTAGGAAAAAAATGAAATGAAAAAAAAAAACATAGACTTATGAAAAAACTCCATGTCTAACTGTTATTTAGATAGTACCAAATGACTCTGATAGAGGGAGTGATCTAGATTTCAAAATTCAGGCCCTCCAGGGCCTTCTAGTTTTGAAATGATTATCATAATCCTCTGAAAGAAATGCATTGAGCTTGGAATTCAAAGCAGTACACACATACACATTGGCGCCCCCCCCCCCCCACTCATGCGCCCACCCCCCCCCCCCCACTCACCCACTCACCCACCCATCCACCCAGGGTTTGTAACCTTTTTCCACCCAACTGTGAGTTTTAACAACCCTGAATAACATTGCGAGAATAAAATAAAATATTTGTTACATGCATTCTCTCAGTCTGGGTACTCATTAGAGTCGTCTCAATGAGATGATCCTATTGAGTACCCACAACATAGGTTTTGGTAGAGATTGTCAGTTTTGAAATAAAAGTCACCCTCTCTCTGTACCTCTGTGTGATGATAGTATTGCATCATATTTTGTATCCTGGTTCTCCTTTCATCCTTTATCAAGCAATCTCATGTATTTTTGACTCCCAATAGAAGTGATTTTAAAAACACTGTGAGAAAATTCTGATAACCAGTATTTTCTTTTTCTCACAATGTTTTCTAACATTTCATGGATATTATCATTTGATTCATATATGGAGTGCAACACGCGAAAAGGTGCATTCGGACATTTGCGTAAAGTGTCGTCCCGGATTAGCCTGCGCAGTCCGCGCAGGCTAATCCGAGACGGCACTTTACGACTACATTAGATTTTGTGCTACAGTAGACTTGCGTAAAACAGAAAATCACATAAAATCGGAAAGTGTCGTTTCGGATTAGCCTCTGCGGACTGGGCAGGCGGATCCGAGACGACACTTTACGCAAATGTCCGAATGACCCTTTTCGCGTGTTGCACTCCATATATGGTTTGTTGATTGCAAAGACTTTCAGTTCTGAAAAGGATAATATTGTCCTACAGAAGGGAGATCACTTCAACCACGCAATCTTGAGTTTAAATAATCGTTAGAAAAAAGCGTTTGAAAACCTGTAGGTAACCAGCATTTTCTCCTTTTCCCACCATGCTTTCTATCTATTCCAAGACATTTCCGTAATTTTAGCCACATTTTTTGTGTGTGGGACAGCGCTTCATTCTCACCCGCTTGAAGTTTATGCCTGATCCTGATCTTGATTTAATTTGTCAGCAAAATGACAATAATATTTCCCTCAGCCTGTTAACTCTGCCAAATGACAAAATTTTAGGTTGGTGCAAATTCAAAGCATAATATGCAGACAACAAAATAAAAGTGACTGAAAATTTGAAATTAGTTATGTGAAGGGTAGAAAAACTTGTGGGAAAAGGAGAAAATGCTGGTTAGCAGCATTTTCTCCTTTTCTCACAATGTTTTCCAAAGGCTTCTTTCTCGGAGTTGTCTAAAATATAGGGATTGTGTGGTAATGGGTAAGAGTTGTGTACACACTTTGTTGTTCTATAATCCATTGACCTTGGTAGAGGTGATGCCCATCCTTAAAATTCTTCACAGTGTACATACAAAAACCCTTTCCAATCTTGTGAGAGAATATCTGAAAAAGTTTCGTAGCAGTGGTGTATTTTCCCAGCCTATCTGACAGTCAGCCAAAAGCCCTCAGCTAGCGCAGTCTGTAGCGCACAGGACTTGAGATCAGAGGGGTTGCCAGTTTGAATCCGCTGCTCGGCCAACTTTGGTTGTAGGAGAGGGTGATGGTCATTGCCACAGGATTTATTTCTCTCTATCGCCAGTAATCTTCTTTTCTGTGACAGTTATGTTGGGAAAGTAGCTGTAGGTTTGGAAAGAATATTGAGTAAAGTATGTGCACAACTCCAGGAAAGCATGGGTAGATTTATTATAGGCAGCCATAACATCAGTCAGTCAGTACAGTGAATTATTAACTATTTACCAAACGAGAAATTTCTAGACTTGTCCAAATTTAAAGCATTTGCAGATTACAAAATAAAAGTGACTGAACATTTGAAATTTGTTTTGTGAAGGGTAGAAAACATTGTGGAAAAAGGAGAAAATGCTGGTTACCAGCATTTTCTCCTTTCCCCAAAATGTTTTCTAAAGGCTTCTTTCTCAGGGTCGTCAAAAGTAGGGATTGTGTGGTAAGGAGGTAAGCCCAGGTAGCATTGCTTTGGATTGATGGGATTTATGGATAGATCAATGGATAGATGTATATTCATAGGCGTGTCGAAGACAGGAAATAAGAGGGACACTTTTTAAGATCGTAGAGGAAGCCTATAACTTTTTAACATGATTATGAAGTTGCACGATTTTTTACACAGAACTTGCGTAATCATTCCTATCTCGAACAGTGTCACGGTATGCGGCACACGAGGTTCACGTGCCCTGCACTGGGTATTTTCAACACGTGGTTTTATACACTATAGTAAAATGGAACGTTCAATATGGATGGAAAAATCTCTAAACAGAGGGCATATTGTAAGATTCGAGCACAGCTCGGGTTTCCGCCAACAGAAATTCATGCTGATTTGCCAAAAGTTTATGGGAATGGTGCTTTAAAATATGGTACAGTTTGCAAGTTGGTATGTTGTTTTAATGATGGTCGGGAGTCAGTTGAAAATGACCCTCAGGTGGGTAGGCTGATTTCTGTTTTGATGGAAAAGAATGTTGCTACTGTGAAAACGTTAATCGAGGAAGAAGCACGTTATACTGTGCAAGAGATAGAAGAAATAAGTGGCATTCATTCGTCAAGTGTTTTGAAGATCTTACGTGAACAACTTGGGCTACGTAAGACCTGCGCATGCTGGGTGCCCCATTTGCTCACTGACAAGCAGAAACAAAGTTATAGAAAAGCATAGCAAGTTATAGAAAAATATGATAAATGTAACCCACGTCGTTTGGAAGAGATAGTTACAGGTGATGAAACCTTGATCTATCATTTTCAACTGGATTCTAAGGCTAAAAATAAGGTTTGGGTTTCATCTGCCGGTGACAGACCGGTCATTGCCCGCCGTTAGAAAACATCAAATCACATGTTGTATGCGATACTCTTTGATTCGAAAGGTCCAGTCCTTCAAATTCCAGTCCCCAAAGGTAGTTCTGTCACTGGAAAGTTTTACAGAGAAAGTGTTCTTACTCATCTTGTTGATTTCTATCAGGAACGCAGACTGCGCACCGGTGGCCGCAGCATCAAATTACTCCATGATAACGCACTGGCCCATAAATCCACTACGGTACAGGAATATCTGAAAGAATCTGGGCTCGATGTCTTAGATCATCCCCCATACAGCCAAGACCAGTCCCCCTGTGACTTTTGGTTGTTCCCAAGACTAAAGGAAATGGCAGGGCACAGTTTTGAATCCCATTGTGGAATAGGCAGTGCGGTCTACCAGTGTCTGCAGCATATACCTAAAGAGGACTACCAGGCGGCGTTCCGGAAATGGGTAGATTGGTGTAAAATGCGTATGGAGGCAGATGGGGCATATTTCGAAGGTCTTAGATAAAATTTTGATATTTCAAGCGGTTTTAAAAAGACCACCCTACTCTAGGAACTTAAAATGTGTCCCTCATACTCATCTAATTTGGGCATCCTGGGTACAGAACCGAACCACTTTCCTACGTGACAACGGTTACTTTGAATTTCAAACTAAAATAAATGTTTACTCAATATAATGCTACCTCGTGCAATTCACTTTGCTATGATCAGCAGTCTAGAGAAATCTGGAGCTAAAGCAGGTCTCATTTCTCCTCAAAAGTATTGATAAAGCTATCTTCTACATTACTACTTTATAGAGCGTAATATTACAGTCAGCCCACTTTTGGGGCTTGTGATGTGTCATATAAGACAGTCAAATCTTCGAAGAATATGACATATGCAGACAAGGAATACACATGAAGCGACAAGCAGACATCCATGTGTATGGAACGCCATAGCTGTCATAAGTTAATGCAATTTGAGGTGTTTTGTTGAGGCTTTCTTTAAAATGGTGACGCATAGACGAGCCTTGAAACTCACTGTCTTAGTATCATCATTAGGTAGCAGAGGCCTGTTCCATAGCTTTAAATCTTTTGGAATACTTTTGAAGTTTTTTTTTTATGAAATTGTTTCTTTTCTTAGTGAGTCAAATTCTGAAATTTTGATCTTGAGGTTTTTCCTTTATGGATTTCCAAATTATGATTTATTATATCACCAAAGATTGTGGTTGACAGTTTGCTGTAAAGGCATGTGAATTACTCCGTTTTATACATGAAAATGTACAGATTTATACCATCAGGCAAATAGATTTCGTAAACTCGCAAGTAAGGGTAAGAATCACCAGCAAGAAAGGTACAGTCGACATACTTTACATAGAGGCATTAATTCTTATTTTTATGTTCAAAATCGAACTTTAAAATGCCCAATGCCGCAAATGTCTCTTTTAATTAATTAATTGCACCGGTTCAAACTCAGAAAACATGTTTCAGCCAGCCTTAACATGATAAAAGCTGATTTAAGATCGGATCTAGTGCAAATGATGCTGTAGCTAGTGGTGAGTATTGAGAATTTCAATGTTTTAAAGCTAAGCATGGTTATGTAGCAGTTTATGTATTAACAACACAGGTTTGGCATAAACTATACATAAAGATTCACATAGTTTACATTCAGCAGTATGAAAGACGCAACAATTTTTATCTCAGCTGTCTCTAATGCAAAGTGGACATTATTGAAATTTACTAGCAATAACCGGTTCGGGTACAGTTTGTTTATATACTGTGATAAAGTAATGTAACTCCAACAGTCAAGATGTTCTACTTGTCCAAATATAAAGCAATTGCAGGTGACATCTGAAAAGTTGGGATTCTCATTTTGATGAGCTAGAAAAGCGTGAGAAATGGAGAAAATGTTGGTTATCAGCATTTTATCCTTTTTTCCAACATGTAATTTAGTTCCTGAGAACATTAATTTTTTTTTACAGAATTGTTTGGTTAAGGATTAAAGGTGGGTATTTAGGTTTTTTACATCACACCAAATTGAAAAATATATATATCACTGAAATTTATATTAAAAAACAATACAAATCACTAATATTTCAAAATCATAAAATTACGAAAAATAATTTTTTTGATGGTATTCCCTTAAAAGGCTACGTAGCCTCTTAACCCTTTACCAAATGACAAAGTTTTGGACTGGTCCAAATTGAAAGCACTTGCAGACAACAAAACAAAAGTAAGTAAAGAATTTATATTAGTTTCCAGCAGGGTAGAAAACATTGTGAGAAAAGGAGAAAATGCTGGTTACCAGCATTTTCTCCTTTTCCCACAATGTTTTCAATAGGCTTCTATCTCAGGGTCGTAAAAACCAGGGATTGTTTGGTAAAGGGTTAAGCTATTTTTAGATTTTTCGCCAAAAATAAAAAAAAGCATTGTGTGAATGTTATGTGACTGGCACGTGCCCAATTATGACGCTGAAATTCCATAAAATAACAAACATGTAATTATTTTCCTTAATGACTTCTTCGGACGCTATGTTTGAAACTTCATTTCTGTATTTCCGGTATGTAACAGAGCAAGTTTCTCATCTAAAAATAGACCGTGTGTCGACCTGGGCCGTAGTAAATCTCTAATTTCTCTTGTTGTCAGATGGTTTTCAACTAATGGGGTTGTATGAATGAAAATTATACGGCTTTGGGAGTATAAAGATTATTTTTTTGTAATATTGTAAAATTTTTGTCCTGAAATCTGAAGGGCCACCTTTAATTCGTTACCAAATCAGGGTACGAAATTACCACAATTATTTACTCACAAAATCAGAATTGGAAATTGGGAATTGAAATTTTAAGCACTCGATAAAAAATGCAAGTGCAAATTATTGAACAGCAATTACCAACTTATTCTAAATTTCCTAGATATATGTGAATAGGTAATTCTTTTCATTCTTGATAAACATTAGTCATTTCGCAACGAGAATACCCTGAAATGGCTGGTTAGAATTTTACATGTGGCCTTTGAAGCCTTTGGGTTGTCATTCCTTATCCAAGTTTCATATGCCAAGTGTGTTTGTCTGCACTCATGGTCAACACAACAACCTTGGTTGTGTTTTTTTTTTTTCATGTAAAAAAACAGTAGGTGAATAAAGCTACTTGCTAAAATTTGACGGTTGACCCCCCAAAAAAAGGAAATTGAAACCCTGGAAATGGCAAAATTTTAGACTTAATCAAATTTAAATCACCGCAAATTAAATATAAATTCAATGAATGGATTTTTCTATGAATTTATGGGAAAGAGCTCTGGAAAAGGAGAAAATGGTGCTTATATAGCATAGCTCCAGATAAGAGGGAGTGATGGTATTCTAAATCCATTATTTATCTTCCAAACCCTATGTTGTGAGTACTCATTAGAAAAGTCTCAATGAGACGATTCAAATGAGTACCCACAACATAGGATTTGATGGCAAATAATTAATATTTTCAATTTTGAGATCACAATTACTCCCTGTTTTGGGGGGCTCTGTAATTACTAGCATTTGCTCCTATTCCACGAATGTCTCCGATAGTCCTCATAGGCTTGTTAACCCATTACCACACAATCCCTACTTTTGACGCCCCTGAGAAAGAAGCCTTTAGAAAACATTGTGGGAAAAGGAGAAAATGCTGGTATACAGTACCAGCATTTTCTCCTTTTCCCACAATGTTTTCTACCCCTCACAAAACAAATTTCAAATTTTCAGATGCATTTATTTACTTTTCTGCATATGCTTTCAATTTGGGCAAGCCTAAAATATTGTCGTTTGGTAACGCGTTAAAACCCAGGTTTATGGGGTAAAGGATGAGATAGAAGAGGCTATATCATGAAAAAAAATTTTAATGTTGATGAATCACTTCCTATCACCTGAGTAGTTTTTGCTGTGTGGAAAGATACCGGGCTCCAGCTATTGATAACCCTGATCAGAATAAATCTTTTTTGGCTTTTCTCTATTTCTATTGTAAATGAGAGTTTCACCCTTTGAGTACCTCGAGGTTAACTGTTACAGTTACCCTTTGCGGCCCGCATATATTAAGATCAAGGTCAGACTTCAAAAAATGTGCAGTCTAATCTTTGATCAACACTGTCCTTTTTGCTTAAACACTGATAACAGATGAAAGCAGCCATCGAATTGCACTTTAAATCCATTCCCAAAACAACAAGAAATAATTGACTGTCCCAGATTAAAAGCCACTGAACACAGTAGTCGAAAATGGTTTTAACTTGTTCTCTAATAGGGTAGAAAACATTGTGAGAAATTAAGAAAATGCTGCTTACCAGCATTTTTCTTCTTTTCCCATGATGTTTTGAAAGGCCTTTTCTCTCAGATTTGTTATTGTATGGTAGAGGGTTAATTTGATCTTATTTCCTGGACTGAAAATGCATGGTGGGATAAAATATTCTGTGTTCTGTGGGTTGAACCCAAAGGGCCTTGCTGATACATGAGGTATCATATTTGAAACCAGGAAGCCTGTTTTTGAACCTCTTGCGGGGGAAGGGGGGCATCTAGGCTGATGATCTTGTATAAAATGGGTTTTGCTCGCCATTTTTACTGTGCCATTCAAAAGTCTATGGTCTGTCCTATAGAAGCTTCTTTCTTATGTTTCAACCCAATTTACCAAGAATCTAAATTGAAGCAAAGATGATAAAGGTGTCTGTCTAAAACATTTTGGGCAAGGAGAAAATGCATTAACCCTGCATTTTCTCCTTTTCCCACAATATTTTCTTAATGCTTAATCATAAACAAATCCTTTTATGTGAGACATAATAACTAGTTTGTCCATCTGCAAATTTAATGCCTTTAGGTTGAACAGGATAATACTTTTTTTCGTGTTATTAGGATATTTAACCCATTACCACACAATCCCTACTTTTGACGCCCTTGAGAAAGAAGCCTTTAGAAAACATTGTGGGAAAAGGAGAAAATGCTGGTAACCAGCATTTTCTCCTTTTCCCACAATGTTTTCTTACCTTCACAAAACAAATTTCAAATTTCCAGTCACTTTTATTTTGTCCTCTGCAAATGCTTTCAATTTGGACCAATATTGTCGTTTGGTAATGGGTTAAAGTGTAAGGGTGCAGCTGTGCTAATTTTGCAGTTTTCATGAGGGTGCAGCTCTCACAAAGATTTGGGTTTTTACAAATTCAACCAATTACCACATGCAGATACCTGGGTAAGCTCATCTTTCAGCAGATTGTCTTTCAAAACATCGTGAGAAGAGGAGAAATCCCAACAGGCAATTTGTCTATTTGCCACTTAGTTTTTGAAATGTATTCATGTAATTAACTCTAATCAATGTAGATTATCCAATGATATTGCCTGGATGTTTCAGAGCTGTTTGTTGCAGAAATTATTTCAGTTGATCCTTTACTACATGGTTGCATTTTTCGACAACATGTGAAGGAGAAAAATCTGGTAACCAGCATTTTTCTCTTTTTCCCACAATGTTTACTGGCCTTGAACTCTTTACCACACAGTCCCAACTTTTAACGACCCTGAGAAAGAAGCCTTTTGGAAACATTGTGGAAAAGGAAGAAAATGTTGGTAACCAGCAATTTTCTCCTTTTCCCACAATGTTTTCTATCCTGTAGATCTCAAATTTCAATTTTTGAGCAACATTAAATATACTCCCAGAAGGGGGAGCATATAGTTGCCACTTTGTGTGTAAGTTGACGTTCTGTCATGGAAAAAGGGGGTTTCTTGCTAAATTCAAATTTTTACTAATATCTCATTCAGTTTTGATCAAAATTTCATTAAACTTCATGATTATACAGTCTGTTCCACATATTACGAGATCAGTTTCAACGAGATACTGCTTATAACGTAAATATTGCTAAGTCCCTGCAGAATCCCTTCTTTTTTTCTTTTATCTTATACCACGTAGAACGAGATCGGTTACGACGAGATATCGGCTACAACGTAAAAATAGTCAAGGTCCCCAAGGTACATTTCCCACCTTACAACGAGATCCATTGATAAAATACATCATGTTCATTAGTTAGAATTGTCACCATGCAAGGCAATTATCAAATAATTATCGGCTTAACTGTCTAAGATTAAACTATTGTCGCGTATTGGATATGTTTACGCTACGGGCTAAATTGATCCGTATGGTGATTAAATGTTACCACACATTTTTTAGCAGTTTATAAATGTAGCTTATTACTGACCAGTTCTGATGAATGAATTGAAAACTTTACGCTGGTTCTTTGAGTGCGTGTCGGACATTGATCAGAGCACATTTTCAAACTTAGCGAGTAGTGAACAATTACTGGAGGACAAAATCAAAAACAATAAAAGGCAATCTAAAATAACAGAATTCTTCTAATAAATGTATATTTAATCTTTAAAATTCTAACATTCACGTAAATATCTCGTAGATATATTTGATACATTGTACAGTAAACCGATAGAATCATCGGTCTTTGTATACTCTTCAAAAAGAAGGTAATTATCTACTTCCGGTGTAAACGAAAGTAAACAGTATGAAAGTCTGTATCCTTACGTATCCTTATGATGTTTGATTTCTGATTTGGTTATAACAAGACCCGGTTACAACGAGGTAATACTTCTTGTCCCTGCGATCTCGCTGTATCCGGAATGCACTGTATTGTTTTTTCAAGGTTTCACCATGTGCTCTTCTTTCTTTATCTATGTGTTTTTCAAATTTGACCGTATGTCATGGATAAAGGGAGTTTCTTGTAAACGGTATAGAGGAAACGAGTAGGGGTAGGACGTGTTTTTCATCGAGCGATTTTGAACTGTTTAAAAGCTGTTTAAAAGCTGAATTAGATTGGTTTTTGAGAAATTTGTATCTGAACGGAAGGATTTGTGATGTTTTGGTGATAAGCTGGTAAACCCAGAACTGGTCTGTGAGCTGCCAAATTCGGGAATTTGTGACTTTTTCGGTTTCGGAATTTATACCACGTGGCCAGATATATTGGATATTTGAATACATACATGCTCGATATATATATAGTACACGTTTACCCGTGTACCCATGGTTATTTACTACAAAGAGCGCACACATTTTATTTGTGATTGGAGAGTGAGTTCTTACATGCACTACATGTATAGCTACCTGTATAGTGACCGACTGGTGACATAATAGACTCAGATTAGACTTTATATTTCGTTTGTCATATTGGATAGTACATGGTAATTATTTGATTAATTAGGATTTTAGCAATGGGTATTGACCTCTGTCTGTTCCAAGCTAGAGTGGGTCTATATAGATTGTCTGGTGTTAAACCTCGGGGTAGAATCCAGATCTCGAAATATGAGCCACACACAAAAGGTACTGATATACAATATAGAACTCTATTATGTGGTATTTATGTTATCTGCATCGTACTGTTAAGTCAAATTACAGTGCTGGGGTATGTGAGATGTGTCCAGCATTTGACATCCATGGCGGATATCGACAAACTCGACGTATTCGACACACCAAGGGGATTTAACATGTATGAGAAATTACAGTGGTCTTATACAAGCACAGAGTACGGTGCGCAATACAGGATTTTTTCTAAATTATTGCTATTACGAGGAGTGGATATCGAGCCGAACCCCGGGCTCATGGAGGATACTCAAAAGATACTTAATGCCATAAGTGAATCGAACAGCAAACTGACTGCTGAACTAAATGCTGCTAGAAGCGAATTCCGCTCTGAACTTAAAAATTTGAAAACAGAATTAAAGGGGTTAAAGACAGAAGTTGGCGCTATCGAGGAAAAATGTGAAGAACTTAAGAAAAGAGTAGACGACTTTGAAATATCGATGGACCATTTTGAGTATAACAGTGATTATATTTATCTTGAAGTAGAAAATTTAAAGGAAACTGATAATGATAGATTGGAGATGATCCAGCAAACAGCTAAACAATCTTGAGTTTGAGAGTGTCAAATGTTCATTGCGTGTCTTTGGCCTTGATGAAACAGAAACAGAAAGTAGAAATCTTACGGATATTATACAAGACGAAGTTCTGTCTTGTGCTACTGCTCAAGAGCGGGGTAGCATGAGCATTTTATCAGCCAAACGGGTAGGAGATTTTACACCCGGAAAACCAAGAATGGTCATTGTTTTGTTTGAACAACATTTTAAAGATAAGATGAAACTTTTCAAATATCGTGATGAACTGAGAGCCAAAAATATCCGGATTTGGAATGACTTTAGCTTAATACAGCGGAAAATGATAAAAAAGGCTAATGAACAAGGATTTAGAGCTTACTTCAAGAATGGCGTATTTTGTACTGAGCCTAGATCTAAGAATAAGAATACAAAAAATAACAAAAAGGGAGTCCGTACTCTTGACGACCGAAATAGAGAAGTTTTACGGGACCGTCAGATGGTTGATTATGGTGACGATGTAGCGAGAGGGGATGGATTTAACAATCATACGCAAAACCCCTAGGGAGCAGGCCAAAGCTCTTCAAATTTAAATCCAACACTGTCATTTGTGACGTGGAATGTTGAGGGAATTCAAAATAAACTATGTACTGATGTCATTCGTCTGATAGAAAGTTTCAATATAATTTGCCTACAGGAAACTTGGATTGTCGATGATTTTGATTATAGTTATTATTTTAGCCGACATAGGCCGTTCATTTGTAAAGCAAAAAGGTCTCTGCATGGTGGATGGCCTATGGGTGGTGTTGTAGTTTTGGTAGATGGAAAAAACCATAATTTTGTTAAACGTATGTATGATGATTTTGAATATGGGGTTATACTGGCACTTGATAAATCATTATTTGGAGTTGACAGAGATTGCATCTATATTTGCGTATATTTACCACCAGAAGGGTCACCATTTTACGAAAATAGTGTTTCCTGTGGGCCACTTATTATTGAAAATATCATTATTGATTACAACTTAACAGATTATTCTGTTATTCTAAACAGAGATCTTAATGCCAGAACAGGTAAAAAAATTACTTCAGAAACAAGATTTGTAGATATACATGAGTTTAGAGATATTTTAAGTAATGAAGCATATGTGGAGTTGTTCTTATGGATGTACTAAGTAAAATTTATATATCAATTGTAACAACACGATTAACATTCTACGTTGAAGCGTACGGTAGATTATCGGAGTCACAGGCCGGTTTAAGAACCAGCTATAGCACTGTTGACAATGCCTTTGTCCTCTATTCCATTATCTCGAAATATTTATTAAAGAAAAGACATCCTGTTTATGTAGCCTTTATCAATTTTGAAAAGGCTTTTGACTCGGTTAAAAGACCGTTATTGTTTAATGTTTTACTTATAAATGGTGTTAAAGGTAACCTTTTTCGAGCCATAGAATCAATCTATAACTTTGTTAAAGCTAATGTTAAGTCAAACAATGAAATCAGTGATGTTTTTACATGTCCAACAGGTCTCCGACAAGGCTGTCCTTTAAGTCCAATGTTATTTTCTTTATTTATAAATGAGCTAGATGACGTAATGAGATATAGTGACGTCAGAGGAATACAGCTCTTCCCAGATATTACAGAAGTCTTTATGTTAATGTTTGCAGATGACATCTGTTTAATATCTGACACTGTTAATGGTCTACGAAAAGAATTGAATATTTTGGAGAAATTTTGTAATGACTACAAACTGAAAGTTAATATGAATAAAACAAAAACTGCAGTTTTCAAGCACGGAGGTGTATTATCTAGGAAAGAAAGTTGGACCTACAATGGCAAACATATTGAGGTTTTATCTAGTTTCTCATATGTTGGGATTAACTTTTCGAATACTTTGTCTGTATAAAATGTCAGAAAATGCAGCATTGAAAGCAAAGAAGGTTCTGAATTTTCTTTTTCAATCATTCACAAAAATCCCATATGTACCAGTCAAAACGTTTTTTAAAGTTTTTGATTCAAAAGTTAGTCCGATCATGCTCTATGGCTCAGAGATCTGGGGTCTACAATGTATGAACTGTATTGAACAAGTACAACTATATGCCTGTAAGCGTTTACTTAATGTTAATATGAATGCATGTAATATCTCAGTTTTAGGTGACACAGGTAGATTCCCTATGCAGATTATGAGTTCTAAAAAAGTGATAAGATATTGGCTTAGAATTTTAAGATTGCCGGAATCTCGATTCGTTAAAATCTCCTACAACATGCTACTTCATTATGACAGATTAGGTTATGTTAATTGGGTAACATCCGTAAGGATGAACCTTTACAGAAATGGTTTTGGGCATGTATGGGAAGAGCAAACTGTGGCAAATGAAAAATATTTTTTATACCAATATACAAAACGTTTAAAGGATATCTACCTACAAGAGTGGAGATCGGTGTGTTTAGAAAATAGGAAGCTATTCCATTATTCAAGTTATAAGCAAAGTTTTGGTCTAGAATCTTACTTAAGTATTGTAGATGTTAAGAAATTTAGGACCTGTTTGTCTAATTTTAGAAATGCATCACATAACCTCATGATAGAAATTGGACAGCACTATAATATCCCGAAGAATAACAGATTTTGTGTATATTGTGAGGGTGAGGTGGAGGACGAGTTACATTTCCTTCTAATATGCCCATTATATGGCGACTTAAGAGAAAAATATATAGGCCACAATTACACTAGTCTCCCAAACCAGTATTCCTTTTATAACATTATGTCTTCCAATCAAGAAAATATAATTCAAAATTTGGCAATGTTCATATACTATTCATTTTCAAGATGAAAAAGCTATATAGAAGAACAAGAACAGTAAACTATTATAGTCATACTGTGAATCCCAATTTCTTGGCCAATGATTGTTCGATGATAATCTATCTATGTATATAACTGAGCATAAGTGTTTGATTACATATATGCATGCAGGTATAGGTATACATACAGTTGTGTGTGTACGTGTACTTGTATGTATGTATGTAATTATGTAAGTACCGTAATTCCCCTAAGTATTCGGACACCCTAAATTTTCGGACACCATTAATTATTTTCCGAAATAATTTATTTTTTGTCCCTAAGTTCGGACACTTAGTAAAATAATTGTCCCTAAATTTTCGGACACGAAATTTTGATGGTTTAGAAGACCCGCAGTACTCTACCAAACAACAAATTAAGATGATTTAAAAGTTGACGAAGACCCACTACACTCTTTCCCAAACAACAAATTAAAATGGTTCAGAAGATCGACGAAGGTCTGCAATACTCTTTCCAAGACAACAAATTAAAGACTCTTCCAAACTGAAAGAGTCTGCATATGACAAAGGGTTCTTTGGGATATGGTAAACTTTTACCGAACGAAAATGTTATTGGACTAGATAAAATTCGAAGGATTAGCAGACGACAATTACATTTTGCTGAAATGACTTGTGATTGGATAACGAAGAAATCAGTGGGGGAAGAGGAGAAAATAATTCCAGCGTTTTCTCCTTTTCCAACAATGTTTTCAAAAAGGTTTTACCCCAGGATCGTTTAAAGTCATGATTGGGTGGTAAAGAGTTAATTAGCAAGTACCTGAGAAGAGTAAATCGATCTATGTTTTAAGCTTAAATCCTTTGTTTGGTATGTGATTGATCGCGGTAGACTGAATGCAGGTGCTAATTTGTGTTACACAGGCTGTATATATTTAGTCCAATACCCGTGACGCATTAAAGAGATGTAAATGTTATCGGTAAATGCTATAAAATAAACTTTTTATGCATAACGGGATGGCTAGTTGTAACGACCTGTACACAGTGTGACAGGCATGTTGGCATGGAGACAAGCACGTGTATGGGTGACGTAACCAGGTTTAGTCAGGTCAAGAATAACCCTTATCACGACCATGATTTAGGATTATTTAGCGAAGTAGCTATTTGCGTTCGAATACGTAACTGTGTGAACTCTTTTTACAAGTAAGTTTTATTAATCCATAAAGGCTGATCTCATGTCAGTTCTTTTCGGGAAATATATGCCTTATTGTATCATGTATGTTGTACATACGATGTCTATTAAAGGATATCTTGTTGTTGTTGGAAAGAGATTTCCCGAAATTTTCGGACAGTCACACAAATAATTTAATAAGTTTTCGGACACCAAAGAAAATAATTATTTTTTCCCGTCCGAATACTTTGGGGAATTACGGTATGTATAATTAAGATCTATAAACCTCATTTACACATTTTCTTAGCAAGCTTTCTTCCTACAATACAATGTAGGCTATCGAGGAAAAATATATCCGAAATTTGTCAAGATTCATATACTATGTATCTTCGGAAAGAAAACCTTTTAAGAAGAACAGGAATAATTAACAATTATGACATTTTGTGGTTTTGATTTTCTTAGCAAATAAATATTTTACTTACATTTTGATAAAACATATACAGCTATGTCAAAGTATTTGTAAATGCATATGTGCATCCAGGTATAGGTATACATGCAATGTAGGTGTACCTATGCGTGGAGGTATTTATGTATAAGTGAGATTTTTAGACTACTGTATACATGTTTGCTAAACGAGTTTTTCATCTGTATTGTATTGTATTGTAAGCAGTAAATTACTCTAAACTGAGCAATGCACATTTATATGCAATTTAGAAACGAAAAGATTTATAGAGGAACAAGAATGATAAATCAATATCACATGTTGTTCTGTAGCTTTGATTTTCTGAGCAAAACTTTTTGGTAATAATTTTAACTAAAGATCTTAAAAAGGCATAGGGTACGAAAAGTGCTTGAACACATATGTACAACCAGGTATACATACAGATGTTGGTGTACCTATACGTGTATGTACATGTATGTATAATTATGATTCGTAGATCACAAATTATTCTAGTCCGTGAAATCGGTTTTCCTGCTATAACACAATGCCTTTGAAATAGAAATCGAAATTTGGCAGTGCCCACATATTGTGTATTTTGATATGGAAAAGTCATGAGTTGACAGTCTAGTAATAACATAACTATGATATCTTATACCATTATATTTATACTATCCCTACGCATCAACAATGTGTTTTGATTTTGTAATATGTATTTGTATAAGGGCGGGTGGCCTATGAATACAACAATAAATATTGAAATTGAAATTGTAAAATGCCAAGGAAAAAAGGGCCTTAATGCAAAATTGCAATGTTTACTAATATCTGTTACGGGAGACCACTCCTTCCTGCATGGCATACTCCCGATTTAAATACAATACCTGGCTACTGCGTCAGGGAGCTATCTCTTTGGCTCAGTGGTTAGGGTATTGGCTTTGCGTCCGGGAGTTCGGAGTTCGAATCCCGCTCCGATCCTTATTTCTGCCATGCATTTATTCATTTGTTTCTTTGTTACGGACTTCGTTCGTAAGATGGGGGCTCGTCCGGGATTGGCCATTGAGCCATTAGTCCCATTTGTTGTCCAAAATCGGACTTCCTGCCTAATAAGGCTTCGAGTCATCAATAAATGATGACTTTAAGAGGGGGTGTGTTACGGGAGACCACTCCTTCCTGCATGGCATACTCCCGATTTAAATACAATACCTGGCTACTGCGTCAGGGAGCTATCTCTTTGGCTCAGTGGTTAGGGTATTGGCTTTGCGTCCGGGAGTTCGGAGTTCGAATCCCGCTCCGATCCTTATTTCTGCCATGCATTTATTCATTTGTTTCTTTGTTACGGACTTCGTTCGTAAGATATCTCATTCAGATTTTGTCAAAATTTCATGAAACTTCATGGTTATATCTTGTTTTAGAAGTTTCAACATGTGCCCTTGTTATTTATTTTTAATCTATGAATTATTAATGTGCAAATACATCTATCCCGATTTCTCAATTTGGGGCTGCTTCACGGAGAAAAGGGGAAAAAATTGTTTTTCACTTGTATCTCCTACATCTGTGCTCAAAACTTTGTGAAATTTCAAATCTGAACTTGTTGGAACGTTGCCAGGGTACCTCTTTTCCGGGTTCTCAGTTACAGGCTTCATCACGGAAAAAGGGGGCTTCATGTTATAATTTTTTTCCTCTAATATCTCCTACATTAGTTCCCAAAAGTTCATGAAATTTCAAATCTGAACCCAGATGCCTCTTACCCGTTTTCTCAATTTCAGGCTGTGTCAGGGATAAAGGGGACATCATGCATGTAAAAATTGTTTTATGTAATATTTACTACAATAACTAACCCATTACCACACAAGGAAAATTTAGACTGGTCCAAATTGAAAGCATTTGCAGACGACAAAATAAAGGTGACTGAAAAATTGAAATTTATTCTGTGAATGGTAGAAAACATTGCGGGAAAAGGAGAAAATGCTGTTACCAGCATTTTCTCCTTTTCCCACAATGTTTTCAAAAGGCTTCTCTCTCAGGGGCGTCAAAAGTAGGGATAGTGTGGTAATGGGTTAATCAAAATTTTTAATGAAATTTCAAATTTTGATTAATTATTCAAAAATGCCACAAACCACACACCTGTTGTATTTATTCCAATGTTGCAATATTGTCTTATGGGAAAAGGGGGCTTAGTGGGCTTATTTTCCTTGCCAAGTTTGTGTTGGCTATCTCTAAGATAGTAATTGCCTTTTCGCTTCAATTTTTTGGGGGCATGAACAGGATTAAAGAAGTGAATTTATATCAATTTCATACATTTTATAAAAAGCACTTTTTCGGGGAGCATAACCCGTCTCTGACATCTCTTGTTTTTTCGTCTGCAAATGCTTTGAATTTGGACAAGTCTACAATAAAGTTGGTTGGTAGAGAGTAAAAGACAGATTTCCACATTTGCCGTCCTCAAAAACTTTCAGTTTTGCCCTTTGGAAACTTTACCTTTTGATAAAAGGTTATTTAACTCATTACCAGACGACAAAATTTTAGACTGGTCCATATCGAAAGCATATGCAGACAACAAAATAAAAGTGACTGAAAATTTGAAATTTGTTTTGTGAAGGGTAGAAAATATTGTGGGAATAGGAGAAAATGATGGTTACCATCATTTTCTCCTTTTCCCACAATGTTTTCTAAAGACTTCTTTCTCAGGGGCGTCAAAAGTAGGGATTGTGTGATAATGGGTTAACTCCTTTCAGGATAAACCAGTCCAGATTTTTGTCTTGATAAAAGTTAATTTTTTACCAGAAGACAAAATTTGAATTTGTACAAATGGAAGGAAACTGCTGACAACAAATTCAACATGGTTAAATTGGGGAATGTGTATATGAAACGGTTAAAAACATTGTGGGAAAAGAATAACAACCTGGTGACCTATCAGTTCTTCTTTTCCTACAATGTTTTTCTTTTAAATAGTTTTTTCTTGGGGGCAGTTAAAATTCAGGACTGTTTTGTAAAGAGTTGAAATTAGGTTTGTGTGGTTAAAGTTTAAAACCCACATTTATAATGTCACTGCATTGTGTACTTTTGAAAGCAGAAAATAGAAATTGTAAAGTCATCATCAGACCTGTATAGAATGACCTTGCCCTTTAGGAGAGCTGTGCCCAACTTATCCCTTAAACTCTTCACTGAATGACATAACTTTAAACTGGTCCAAATTGAAAGTATTTACAGACAACAATTGATGTGACTGTACAATTGAAATTTATGTTAGGAAGGGTGGAAAAATTTGTTGGAAAAGGAGAAAATGCTGGCTACCAGCATTTTCTCCTTTTACAACAAGGTTTTCTAAAGGCTTCTTTTTCACAGTGGTGAAAACTTGCAATTATTTGGTGAAAAGTTAAGTGCCTTTTTAGCTCACCTGAGCACAAAGTGCTCTGGGTGAGCTATTGTGATCGGTCATCGTCTGTCCATCCACCTGTCCGTCAATCTGTTAACAATTTCTTTAAAAATCTTCTCCAAAACCAGATGGCCAATCTTGATGAAACTTGGCAGGAATGTTCCTTGGGTGAAGTTCTACAAAAAGTGTGAAAAGAATTTAATTCCATCATAAACTCTGGTTGCCATGGCAACAAAATGGCTGAAAAAATCTTTAAAAATCTTCTTGTGACTAACCATAATGCCAAGAGCATTCATATTTTGTTTGAAGCATCATTGGTTGACCCCCTACCAAAATTGTTAAAATTATTCCCCTGGGGTCATATTTGGGCTTTGCCCGGGCGCACCCTATTTACAAAGAAACAAAGAAGTAAATCTTTAAAAAATCTTCTTCTGACAAACTATAATGGCTAGAGCATTCATATTTGATATGTAGTATTATCTGATGATCCTCTACCAAAATTGTTAAAATCATCTCTACAGTCATATTTGGGCTGATAGCATTCATATTTTGTTTGAAGCATCATAGGGTGACCCCTTACCAAAATCGTTAAAATTATTCCCCTGGGGTCATATTTGGGCTTTGCTCGGGCGCAACCTATTTTACAATCTTCAAAAATCTTCTTGTGACAAACCATAAGGCCGAGAGTATTCATATTTTGTTTGAAGCATCATAGGATGACTCCTGATTAAAATTGTTAAAATTATTCCCCTTGGGTCATATTTTGGCTTTGCTGGGGGGCACTATATTTTACATAGAAACAAAGAAGGTAATCTTTAAAAAATCTTCTGACAAACGATAATGGTTAGAGCATTTGTAGAATTATCTGATGATCCTCTACCAAAATTGTTAAAATTATCCCTCTGCAGTCATATTTGGGCTCTGAATAGAAACAAAGAAGGAAATCTACTTGTGACAAACCATAAGGGTTAGAGCATTCAAATTTTGCACGTAGCATTATCTAGTGACCCTTTATAAAATTTGTTAAAATTATCCCCTTGGGGTCAAAGCACTAACGATATATTTCTCTGACAAAACATTGAAGAGAAAAATTGATGATAAGCAGCATTATTTAGCTCCACTGGCCAAAGACAAAGAAGAAAATCTGTAAACATCTTCTAGTGACAAGCCCCAGGGTATGACTTATTTGAAAAGAATAGCCTGCCCTTGTAAAACCATATAAGTTACAAATATACTCAGGTGAGCAATATAGGACCATCATGGTCCTTTTGTTCTCTTTCACTTTTTGACCAGTGTAGATTTTGATCATACTGAACAAAACATACATTCTGATCTTTCATCTCCCCTATCTGCTGTGTGGAGACACACTGGAGAAAAGCAGCGCGTAGTATTCATTTAACCCTTTCCCAAACGACAAATTTTTGGACTAGATCAAATAGAAAGCATTTGCAGACAACAATTCAACTCTTGCTGAAAAGATGAAATCTGTCTATGATAGGGTAGAAAACATTGTGGGAAAAGGAGAAAATGCTGGTTACCAGCATTTTCTCCTTTTCCCACAATGTTTTCAAAAGGCTACTATTCCAGACTGGTAAAAACCAGGGATTGTTTGGGAAATGGTTAACTCTTGTCACACGGTTGAAAAATGTCTGTATGATATGCTATGGATAAAACCCCCTATTGCTTACTAGATTAATTGATTTTATGGTGTTTAACACCATTTTCAACATTATTTCAGTTATATTGTGGGGGCCAGTGTACCTATCCATGCTTTCCTAGAGTTTCATCTACCACTACACTGCAAGCTACTGTCTGCTTTCCCACAACCATCGCTGAAACAATAGATAGCGACAGGAGAAGAATGAATCCTGTTGCAATGACCGTCATCAATCCAAGAGAAGAACTTGGCTGAGCCTTGGATTGAACCTTCAACCCCCTATTCTCAAGTCCTGTATGCTACTGGCTGAGCAGCTGCAGCTCGGCTCCCTTTTTGCCTTTGAGGATCTATACTGCTCAGTGCTCAGACTATGTCATCTGATCATGGATCTATTCCTTGTACTTGTTGAAATATTTAGACCAAAAGAAATGTATCCATAAATTTGTAAATTTGGCTCTATGATTTCATGGAAATTTTGTTTAAATGATTGCAAACAATTTAGAAGCATTTTCTACCTCTTCCTTCGGTATTTTAAAACGTCTTTTTAGCTCACCTGAGCACAACTTGCTCAAGGGGAGCTTTTAGGATCACCCGGTGTCCGTCGTCCGTCGTCCGTCGTCAACAATTCTTTAAACATCAACTCCTCCTAAACCGCTGGGCGGATTTGGACCAAACTTGGCAGGAATGTTCCTTGGGAGGTCCTCTTTAAAAATTGTTCACAGAATTTGATTCCATTAAAAACTCTGGTTGCCATGGCAACCAAATGGAATTTTTTAGCAAATTCTTTAAAAATCTTCTCCTCTGAAACCGCTGATCGGATTTTGAAATAATTTCACAGATATGTTCCTTGGGTGACCCTTTTCAAAAATTGTTCGTGAAATTTTGATTCGTCAAAAACTGTGGCTCTAGTGAATGGGGGCTTCTTGCACTATACAGAAATGAAGGAATTCTTTAAAAATCTTCTCCTCTGAAACCTCTGGTCAGATTTTGAAATAATTTCACAGAGATGTTCCTTGGGTGACCCTTTTCAAAAATTGTTCGTGAAATTTTGATCCGTCAAAAAATGTGGCTCTGGTGAATGGGGGCTTCTTGCACTATACAGAAATGAAGGAATTCTTAAAAAATCTTCTTCTCTGAAACCTCTGGTCAGATTTTGAAATAATTTCACAGAGTTGTTCCTTGGGTGACCCTTTTAAAAATTTGTTCGCGAAATTTTGATTGGTCAAGAAACATGGCTCTGGTGAATGGGGGCTACTTGCACTATACAGAAATGAAGAAATTCTTGAAAAATTCTTCTTCTCTGAAACCACTGGTCAGATTATAAAATAATTTCACAGACTTGTTCCTTGGGTTACCCTTTTCAAAAACTGTTCGCGAAATTTTGATTGGTCAAGAAACATGGCTCTGGTGAATGGGGGCTTCTTGCACTATACAGAAATGAAGAAATTCTTGAAAATTCTTCTTCTCTGAAATGGCTGGACAGATTTTGAAATAATTTCACAGAGATGTTCCTTGGGTGACCCTTTTCTAAAACTGTTCGCGAAATTTTGATTGGCCATGAAACATGGCTCTAGTGAATGGGGGCTACTTGCACTATACGGAAATGAAGAAATTCTTGAAAATTCTTCTTCTCTGAAACCCGTGGTCAGATTTTAAAATAATCTGACAGAGATGTTCCTTGGGTGACCTTTTCCAAAAGCTGTACCTATAATTTTGATCCGTCAAGAAACATGGCTCTTGTGAATGGGGGCTACTTGCACTATACGGACATGATGAAATTCTTTAAAATTCTCTTTCTTTGAAAGCCCTGGTCAGATTTTGAAATAATTTCAGAGAGATGTTCCTTGGGTGACCCTTTTGAAAACTTGTTCGTAAATTTTGATCCATCAAGAAACATGGCTCTCGTGGATGGGGGCTACTTGCTCTTATACAGAAATGAAGAATTCTTAAAAATTCTTCTTTTTGAAACTGATGGTCAGATTTCGAAATGACTTTTACAGGTGACCTTTTGAAAATTGCTTGGCAAAATTATAAATTTGGTTCCAATGTTTCAATACCTCAAAAAGAAAATAGACTATGGTCATCTCAAAAATTCAGGTGAGCGATCCAGGGCCATCTTGGCCCTCTTGTTTGTAGGCTGTTAACTCAGGATTGTGTCACACAAGTATTCTTGAAAAGTTCTTAAAAGCTGTTCTTGAATAGTTCAAAAAACGGTTCAAGAACAAAAATTCTTAAAACAGTTCAAGAACATTTGTTCTTGAACTGTATAAGAACTTCATTCTTGAACTGTTCAAGAACAGTCTTTAAGAACTTTTCAAGAATACTTGTTCTTAAAATTTGTCCAATTTAACATTTCTTAGAATGTACTTGAACTGTTCTTGAACACTTTAAGAGTAGTTCATGTCTAGTTCTTGAACACTGTTCTTGAACTGTGAAAGAATTTTTCTTGAACTGTTCTTAAAAATTTCACAGGGGTGGTATAGGATTAACCCTATTACAAACAATCATATTTTTATGGGCTTATAGTAAGAAAAGTTTATCATCATAGCAACCATATATTTAATTTGTAATCTGCAAAGGCTTGCAGTTTAGGCAAATGTAAACTATACGAAACAGTCATTTTCGTCTCTCTCTCTCTTTCCAGGAAGAACTCAGTGAAGCGCTCAAGGACGTTCTTGGATCTATTAAACTGTCAGAAAGAGGAGTTTTTGTACAGGCGTCAACGCTAGGGTCACTAGAGGCTCTTCTAGAATTCTTACGTACTTCCAAAATTCCAGTAAGTATTCCTTGCTTTTAAAATTTTATTTGAAAATGTATAATAGTCTAACCCTAAAACAGAGGTCTTTTGAAAAGACAGAAAGAAGAAAAAAATGCTTTAAGGTAAGACCTGTGTAATGGAAAACAGCTATTTCCACTAAATATCATATTGCAAAATTAGCTATAATTAAAAATGAGTATGGTTAAACTACTTTCACCATTTCATTTTTTCCACTTTTTCCTTCTTTGAATTATCATTTATAAATCTAAAACCACTATATTCTCAATTCAAAAAGAGATAATAATTACCTCTCTTTTCAAAAAACTAACAAAAGTATCAAAAAATAATTCTAAGATAGACATAAACGGAATTTCTGATCCGTTAGAAATGTGCAAAAATATTATTTCTCCTTATTGATCAACCAATTAGAATTTTCACCGGAAGTGCATTACACAGGTCTTACCTTAAAACAACATTTTTTTCTTTTTCAAAGCTTTGTACCCTCACAAAAACCAACCAGTTGAGATGCAGTTAATATCTTCTACAAATTATACTGCCATTATGGACTATGAATATGAAAATCATCCTGTAAAGAGTGTATCTGTTGGTGGTCTTATTTGACACTACTTTCCTTCTTACATTTCTTTCCTTCCATATTTAGCTTAAACCCTTTACCAAACAATCCCTAGTTAGCTCCACTGGCCAAAGGCCAGCAGGCTTATATCATGGCCAATTGTTTCATGCGTCCATCAGTCCCTCCGTGCATCTGTCCGTGCGTTAACCTTTTTTTTTTAAAACATCTTCTCTGAAACTACCCATCCAATTTTCATAAAACTCAATAGAAATGATCCTGCCATGGTCCTCTTAACTCTTTACCACACGAGAAAATTTTAGACTGGTCCAAATTGAAAGCATTTGCAGACGACAAAATAAAGGTGACTAAAAAGTTGAAATTTGTTCTGGGAAGGATAGAAAACACTGTGGGAAAAGGAGAAAATGCTGGTTACCAGCATTTTCTCCTTTTCCCACAGTGTTTTCAAAAGGCTTCTTTTTCAGGGGCGTCAAAAGTAGGGATTGTGTGGTAATGGGTTAAGAATTTCTTGAAAGAACTTAATTCCTTCAAAAACTCTGGTTGCCATGGCAACAAAACTGAAAAATTTTGAAAATCTTCTTGTCTGAAACCTTAAGGCCTAGGGCTACCAAATTTGGCATGTAGCTTTATCTAATGGACCTCTACCAAGTTGTTCTTCAAATTATAGCCCTGGGGTCAAAATTGGCCCCGCCCCGAGGGTCACAAGTTATACATAGGCTTATTTTAGGGAGAACTTTAAAATTCCTCTTTGACCTAGCCATAGGGCCTAGAGCTACCAACTTTGGCATGTAGCTTTATCTAGTGGACCTCTACCAAGTGTGTCCAAATTATAGCCCAGGGGTCAAATTTGGGAAGCCCCTGGGGTAACAAGTTTTATATAGGCTTATATAGGGAAAACTTTAAAATCTTCACGCAACTAGCCATAAGGGCTAGGGCTATCAAATTTTGCATGTAGCTTTATCTAGGGGGACTCTACCAAAAGTGCCCAAATTATAGCTTTTGGGTCAAAATTAGCCCCGTCCCAGGGGGGTCACAAGTTTTACATGGGCTTATATAGGGAAACTTTAATAATCTACTCGTATATAGCCATAAGGCCTTGGGCTACCAAATTTTGCATGTAGCTTCTCTACCAAGGCTGCCGAAATTATAGCCTTGGGGTCACAATCAGCCCTGTCTGGGGGGTCACAATTTTTACATGGGCTTATATAGGAAAACTTTAATAATCTACTTGTACATAGCTATAAGGCCTTAGGCTACCAAATTTTGCATGTAGCTTTATCTCATGGGCCTCTACCAAGAGGGCCCAAATTTTAACTTTGGGGGTCGATTTGACCCCACCCCAGGGGTCACAAGTTTTACATTGGCTTTTATAGTGAAAACTTGATAAACCTGTCTCATGGATCACATATTTTACAGGGCCTTTTATAGAGCAAACTTGTTTTATAGGGCTTTTTATTGAGCAAGATTAAAAAATCTACTTGTTTATACCCACACATTCTAGACCAGTCCTGTTTTATTTGGCATGGGGCTGTATCTTGGGGATCTCCACAAAGATTCAAGTAATTGTAGCTTTTTGGCCAAAAATTGCTTTGCCCTGGGATCAAAACTTTCTCAAAGGATTTTATAAAAGAAAATTTTGTTCAAAACAAATTGGCCAAGTATTGTAATGTTTGGCTTTTACTGTTTTGACTTAGTAGCCAGTGGAGTGATACAGGGCCATCATGGCCCTCTTGTTGTTACTACCCAGATGAAGAAGCCTTCTGAAAACATTGTGGAAAAAGGAGAAAATGCTGGTAGCCAGCATTTTTTCCTTTTCCCACAATGTTTTCTACTCTTCTAAGGTCAAGTTTCAATTTTATACCCATTTCCACACAATCCCTACTTTTGATGCCCCTGAGAAGGAAGTCTTTAGAAAACATTGTGGTAACCAGCATTTTCTCCTTTTCCCACAATGTTTTCTACCCTTCACAAAACAAATTTCAAATTTTCAGTCACTTTTATTTGGTTTCTGCAATCACTTTCAATTTGGATCAGTCTAAAATATTGTCGTTTGGTAATGGGTTAAGCCACATTTAATCGTCTTCAAATGCTTTCAATTTGGACTAGTCTTAAATTTTGTCGTTTGGTAAAGAGTTAACCCATTACCACACAATCCCTACTTTTGACGCCCCTGAGAAAGAAGCCTTTTGAAAACACTGTGGGAAAAGGAGAAAATGCTGGTAACCAGCATTTTCTCCTTTTCCCACAGTGTTTTCTACCCTTCCCAGAACAAATTACAATTTTTTAGTCACCTTTATTTTGTCGTCTGCAAATGCTTTCAATTTGGACCAGTCTAAAATTTTCTCGTGCGGTAAAGAGTTAAATGACTCAATAGATGAATTCTTTAAAAAAAAATTGTTGGAAAAAGAGAAAATGGTTGGAAGAGTATCCTGGGTAGAGCATTACAGGAAGCACTGGGTTCTTATGGAAGTGCCCTATGACAAGACACTTTAGAGCCCTTACCTGGAATTGGTGAAACTCAGGACATACTTGAAACTGTGAACTGTCCATATTGAAATCATTGTTAGAAAAGGAGAAAACTCAGGTAACCAGCATTTTCTTCTTTTCCATCAACAATTTTTACTCAGAGACAGAAATAATCATGATATCCCCCCCACAGAACAACTATTTTCAGGGGTAAACTGGCATCAGCCTGTCTGTCTGTGTGTCCGTCCATGCGTGTGTCCATCTGTGTACAAATAATTGTCTGTTCCTGTCCAAGCGCTGGCAGGGATTAAGTCTTTACCTAATATGCCAATTTGAGGCTCTTACATTTCAGCCGCAAATGAAAATATGATGTCAAAAATAAGGACACATGAGGATACAAATATCTGATACAGTGGAAAACATTGTGGGAAAAGGAGAAATTGCTCGTTACGAGCAATTTCTCCTTTTCCCACAATGTTTTCAAAAGCTGTCTGTTGTTGATATGTTAAAATGAATATGTATGGAGTAAAGGGTTAAGTCACATTCAGCAACAGCTCTAATTGAGCTGTCTTTGTCATTTACATAGCTGTGCATTTGGTCAAGTTTAAAAAAAAGTTTCATCTAGTAAAGAGTTGAAAGGCGCATTTGTGCCCAAAATAGCAAATACAGTAATTACCCATTAACAAGACTGGTTCTCTGTTTCAGTATGCTGGTATCAACATTGGCCCTGTACACAAAAAGGACATCATGAAAGCCTCCATAATGTTGGAACATGACTCACAGTATGTGTGTTTATATTTATGTAACTTTCAACATACAGTGTCAACCTAATTGACATTTTGCCGACAAATTTGGACTTGTCACTAGCATTGGTGAAACCTGGTATATACATGAAAACCTGAGCTGGTGCCATGATGACTGAAATAATTTTGAAAAAGAGCATAAAAAACCATTCAATCAAGCATTTGTCTTGCAGTACATACCCAAAAGAAAATGCAGACACCAAATTAAGTATGGCTAAAGTCATGCTGTTGTCTGTGATAGGGTAGAAAAAAATTGCAGGAAAAAGAGAAGATGCAAGTTACCTGCATTTCCTCCTTTTCCCACACTCTTCTTTCTCATAGTGGTTAACCCTTTACCACACAATCCCGACTTTTGACAACCCAGAGAAAGAAGCCTGTAGAAAACATCATAGGATAAGAAAATGCTTGTAACCTTTTCCCACAATATTTTCTACCCTATCAAAGTCAACAATCATCATATTAACAAGATTTAAGTTGTTGTCTGCTGATGCTTTGAATTTGGTCCAGTCCAAAAATTCATCGTTTGGTAAAGAGTTAAAATGAAATTACAGAGCCCAGTCGCACAGTCCTGGAGAGATGTAAGCTGTACCTGTAGCGGAATATTTCACAAAAGAGTTGATTGTTCCATACACCAGTAAATTTTCTGGCTAAAGTATCACAAGTGAATAAAATAACGGGCAACAAAAAAAAGGAAATTCAGTATTTTATTATAATCTACAGTCTCAAAAGTGGTTTAACCCTTTATCATATAATGACGACTTTTGACAACCCTGAGAAAGAATCCTTCTGAAAACATTGAGGGAAAAGGAGAAAATGCTGGTAACCAGCATTTTCTCCTTTTCCCATAATGTTTTCTTCCCTTCCCAAAATAAATTTCCAATTTTCGGTCACTTTTCTTTTGTCTGGCTGCAAATGCTTTCATTTTGGACCAGTCTAAAGTTGTTTTTTGGTAAAGAGTAAAGGAGCAAACATGACTTTTTACTGTGCTGCAGTACATACAATCATGATATTGTATATCTGGGACTATTGAAATCATTGTGGGAAAAGGAACAATGGTTCATTTTGATCTCCACAAGCCAAAGGACAGCAGGCATCTGTCATGGCCGTTTGTCTGTTGTGTATCAATTAGTGCCTGTATTAATGTGCTAACTATTCTTTCAAACACCTCTGAAACTACACATTCAGTTTTGACCAAGCATCATGGAAATCATCCTACCCTGGCCTTCTTCAGAAATTCTTCAAAGAATTTCATTTCTATTAAAACTGTGGATGCCCTAATAACAAAATTGAAAATCTTTTAAGATCTGGGATAAAAATGTCCCCTGCCCTGGGCTTCATAAGTTTTATATGTTTCACTAACGGACCTCTGCCAAGATTGCCCCATTTACAGCCCGGGGCGGGAGATTATAACCTTGGTAGAAGTCTTTGACGATGGAGCTATATGCAAAATTCTGTAGCCCATTGCCTTATGGTAAGGAATCAGAAGATAGTCTTGGTGTTTTAGCTTCACAGGCCGAAGGCCAGTGGGCTTATGTCATGGTCCGGTGTCTGTCAGGCATCCGTCTGAGAGTTAACTTTTATTTCAAACTTCTTCTTCTTTGAAACTACCCATCCAATTTTGATGAAACTTCACAGAAATGATGCTGACATGGTCCTCTTTAGAATTCCTTGAAATAATTTCATTTCTGCAAAAAGTCTGTTTGCCATGACAAAAAAACTGAAAAATATTGAAAATTTTTGAAAAATCTTCTTCTCTGAAACGATAAGGTCCAGGGCTACCAGATCTGGCATGTAGCTTTATCTAGTGGACCTCTACCAAGTTCCTTCAAATAATAGCCCTGGGGTCAATATTGGTCACAAGTTTTATATGGGCTTACCGTAAAACGCTGTGTATACCACGCAGGCATGTATAACACGCAGGCCTTTTTCAGCATCAGATCCGAGGAAAAAAGGTTGTTCGGATGTACAACACGCATCAAAAATTGACCAAAATATCGTAACATGTGAACCTTAGGTCGCCGTCTTGAAAAATTGTAAATGGCGATACTTTATCAAAGGGAAATAACCATTTTTTAATCAAAGTGGAAATGGTAATGATTCCATGTGTACTCGGGGGGATTACAAAATCATGCCATCTTATGACATTTGCAAATTCATACATTGAACTGACGACCATATCGTAGTTAATCTCTTATTTTCTCACCTCGATCGACAAATGTGACAGGTGTGAAATAAACATAGATCTATATGATGTAAATCATGGTTTTTGTAAAAAGTAGCGATAAATGTATATATTTTTAAATCATTCATTTCTTTATGAATCGTTATTTTACTCTTTTATAAATGTTCAATTTTAGCTATTAACAAAGAATAAAAAAAAATATGAGACGAATCAGACGATAACAGTAAATCAATATTTATCATTCCGGGGTACGTTCGCCGTTGCCAAAATGGCTGATAGAATCGGGAAATTACGAATCCTAATCGACAAATTAAGAATGTACAAGTACATTCTAACAAAATTAAAACATAATGTTTTGTTTTTTTTAATCGCTAAAAGTTGAAATGGGATGATGACGAAAGTTAAGGCTGTGGCGAGAGAACTTTACCGTTTTGTACCTACGCCACTCCCCCACCCACTTTGAACAGGTATACGACCGACTTTCAAGGAGGAGAAAAAACATGGTTTTGCCTATTGTAGTGTATAACACGCAGTCCCCACTTTGAAATTATTCAGAGCTGAAAAAAAGTGCGTGTTATACACACCAAAACACGGTATATAGGGAAAACTTTAAAATCCTTTTGGGTACCTAACCATACGCCCTAGTGCTACCAAATTTGGCATTTATCTTTATCAAGTGATTGTCTACCAAAAGTGCCCAAATGATAGCCCAGGGGCCAAAACTTTGTCCAACCCCAGGGGTCACAAGTTATGGGCTTATATATGGAAAACTTTAAAAATCTTCTTGTACCAAGCCATAAGGCCTAGGGCTACTCAATTTTGCATCTGGCTTTATCAAGTGGTTATCTACCAAAGGTGCCCAAATTATAGCCCTGGGATTAAATTTGGCCCTGTCCTGGGGGGTCACAAGTTTTACATGGCACATATTGGGAAATTTTTAAAAATCTACTTGTACCTAGCCGTAAGGCCTAGGGCTACTAAATTTTGCATGTAGCTTTATCTAGTGGGCCTCTGCCAGGAGGGCCAAAATTATAGCCTTGGGATCAAGTTTGTCCCCCACACCAGAGGTCACAAGTTTTACATGGGCTTCTATGGTGAAAACTTTCCAAGTCATCTTGTTACTAACCATGATAAAGAGAAGGGCTACTAAATCTAGCCCTGTTGCATGTGTTTCATGTTTTACAGTGCCTTTTATTGAGGAAACTTTGAAAATCTTTATATGCTCCCCGAAGGGCAAGCATATAGTCGCCGCTTCGTCTGTCCGTCCGTCCGTCCGTCCAAAGCGATTTCTCCACAACCCTTGGACCAAATTGGATGAAACTTCATATATGAACTCCTTAGGGTAAGACGCCGATGTACCTTTCCCGGATTTTCAATTTGACCCCATGTCATGGAAAAAAGGGGCTTAATGCAAAATTGCAATTTTTACCAATATCTCATTCAGTTTCTGTCAGAATATCATGAAACTTCATAGTTATGTTGTTTATGGAAAGTTTTAGCATGTGCTCTTGCTATTTTCAATCTGGGAAATTTTTAAGTTGACGTTCTGTCATGGAAAAAGGGGGCTTCTTGCAAAATTCCAATTTTTACTAATATTTCATTCTGTTTTGGTCAAAATTTCATTAAACTTCATAGTTATATTGTTTTTTCAAAGTTTCACCATGTGCTCTTGTTTCTTTATCTATGTGTTTTTCAATTTGACCCTCTGTCATGGAAAAAGGGGGTTTCTTGTAAAATGAAAAAGGGGCCCTAATGCAAAATTGCAATTTTTCCTAATATCTTGTTCAGTTTTTGTCAACATTTCATGGTTATATCTTGTTTTACAATTATTAATGCGCAAATACGTCTTTCCTGGTTTCTCAAATTAAGGCTGCATCACGGAAAAAGGGGACTTCATGGATAAAATTGTTTTTCACCAGATTCTCCTTTATCAGTGCTCAAAACTTTGTGAAATTTCAAATCTGAACTTGTTGGAACGTTGCCCAGGTACCTGTCTTCCTTTTTCTCAATTTCAGGCTGCGTCTCGGAAAAAGGGGGCTTCATGTAAAAAGTTGTTTTATGTAATATTTAATACATGACTGCTCAAAATTTTATGAAATTTCGAATTTTGAATTATTATTAAAAAGTGCCACAAACCACACACCCGTTGTATTTATTGCAATGATCCAATATTGTCTTATGGGAAAAGGGGGCTTAAAGGGGGCTTATTGTCCTCTACAAGTTTGTGTTGGCTATCTCTAAGATAGTAATTGCCTTTTCACTCCAAATTTTGGGGGGCATGAACAGGTTCTTCTAGGATAAAAGAAGTTAATTTATATCAATTTCTTATATTTTATGACAAGCACTTGTTCAGGGAGCATAACCCGTCTCTGACGGCTCTTGTTGTTTATAATTACACATTCTAGACCTTTATTATTTGGTATGGGGCTTTATCCTGTGGATCTCCACCAGGGCTTAAGTAATTATAGCTTTTCGGTCAAAACTGGCTTTGCCGGAGGGTCACAACTTTTTTGTAGGATTTCATAGAAAAAAAAATTGTATGTCCTTAAGTTGGAAACCAATTGGCCAAATATTGTAATGTTTGGCTTGTAGTGTTTTTGCTTATTAGCCAGTGGAGCAATACAGGGCCATCATGGCCCTCTTGTGTTTATAAGCAATTGTGAAACTTGTTACTTTTGGTGGGGAAACTCCATATATTTATTGGTTGATTGATGAGTCTATGGTGCATCTGTCTGTCCATCCATCAGTCTATTTGTAACCTTTTAGATCACAAGTAACACAATATATCTATTGAGCTACCCAGGCAGGTGCTACAAATTCCAACACTTTAGTCTCTAGCTTGCTGCTTGAAATGGCAGCAATGTTGCAGCATATATTGTTAGAGAGATATCTTTTAAAGTCCTTCACAAAAATTGATGAAACTTCCTGCATGTCTCCCATTGGATAGTCCATTGATACAATTTTTTTCTTTTATTTGTAATGATGTGTCATGGAAAAAGGGGGCTTAATGTATATTTTTCTTTATTTGTTTTTATTTCATGATATGCCAATTTCTGGAAAACGGATACCTAATGTATAATCCTGTTATGGACCTCTTATATGTTTTTTTATGTAATGAAATACTGTGCCATTGAAAAATGGAGCTTAGTTTATATTTCATCATGGACTAATAACAAAAAGGCCATATTTACAAGCAAAACACAATACCTCTAATATGTTAGTATAAAAAAAAGGTCTTTTTTGGCGGCGGATATCATTTCAGCGAAATTGCTTGTTCATCTTATAGTCTTGGGGATGGAGATTTGCTCTGCCAGGGGAATCGCCTCTTTTACATAATGCCTTTATTGTGAAAAATGTAAAAAAAAAAATGTCCTTTTTCTTAGTCATGTATTTTTGTCATGTGGCAAAGAGTTAACTCATTACCAAACGACAATATTATAGACTTGTCCAAATTGAAAGCATTTGCAGACGACAAAATAAAAGTGACTGAAAATTTGAAATTTGTTTTGTGAAGAGTAGAAAACATTGTGGGAAAAGGAGAAAATGCTGGTTACCAGCATTTTCTCCTTTTCCCACGATGTTTTCTAAAGGCATCTTTCTCAGGGGCATCAAAAGTAGGGATTGTGTGGTAATGGGTTAACTGGTTCTTATTACATCTTGCAGGTGGGCTGTTATATTAGCATTTGACGTCAAGGTGGAACGTGATGCCCAAGAAATGGCAGATAGTTTGGGTGTTAGAATTTTCACAGCAGACATTATTTACCATTTGGAAGATAAATTCTTGAAATTCCGTGAGGATCTTAAGAGACAAAAACAAGAAGAGTTCAAACATATTGCAGTGTTTCCCTGTAAACTTCGAGTATTACCTCAGTTCATATTTAATCAGAGAGACCCTATAGTGTTAGGTGTCAGTGTGGAGGCAGGGGTCGCTAAAGTTGGCACCCCAATCTGTGTACCCAGTAAAGAAGTAAGTTTTTTTTTTCATTATATCTTCATCATACAAATCGAGTGTTAACAACACTAAAAGAAATGGCTTTGAAAACATGGTTGGAAAAGTAGAAAATGCTGATAACCAGCTTTTTCTCCTTTTCCCACAATGTTTCTACCCTTCCATAGAGAAAATTTATCATTAATGTTTGAAACACATCTAATTGTTTGTTTGCAAATGCTTTCAGCTTTGATAAGTCTGGAGTTTTGCATTTTGGTAAAGAGTAAATAAAAGTTTTTTTGCTATTGGAGTCCTTGTGCATCTGCGATTTTGATTATGATTGGTAGACTGTGACAAGAGTTTTTGGTCTAAGGAGATTTTACCTGACCCACTGATAAGACAGCCAACTGATTTGGGAATAACTGTGGGCAAATACTTGACCATTTAAAGATGCCTGTCTACAGTCTGTGAGGAGAAACGCTGTTAGATTGCAAAAAGAAAAATAGAATGGTACAGAAATCTGTCCTTTGTGTAAACAAGGATAATTACTGACATATATCGTGTAAATGAAAAAAGGAACACGGGGGTTTGTGTGAAAAACGGAAAATTGGCCAGAAGAAAACTGGCTGACGATCGAAGCTGTAAACAATGGCGGTGACTCACGTAAATTTATGGTTGGTTTCCGCCTAGAGTCAGATACGGTGTAACTTACATATAGGCCTCGATCTCCGTCTAAAAATAGAGGCTCAACAGAGAAGCATCCATTTTCCTTAATTTACCGCAACAAGGCCAAGGTCAAATACAGTCACGTTACAGAATGCATGATCATCATACGAATCTACACGAGTGTATAACGGATATTGAAAATCTTTGATTCAAAATCCGGAAACGACCAGTCTGTTTACATTGAAGACCGCAAGTCCGCGAAATGCATTTTCTATAAGGCGTAATCTAAGCAACCTGGCAACCGTCAGGCACAATATTTGGCATAGATATATAAGAATGACTAAATTTTGATAAAATAAAAACAAAATGAGTTAAAACTAGCTTAAAATGAGTATTATTGCCTCTTTAACTGAACTCTTACCGAAAAAATTTTTTAGACTTGACCACATCAAAAGGATTTTTAAGATAACCATTTGAAGGATTTTGAAGATAACATAAATGTGAATCAGGAATTTCTTAAGGGACGGATATTTTCATGATGTTCCCAACACTTTTTTTTCTCAGGGATATTAAAGTTGGGATTGTGTAGTAAATGGGTTAAGAGTGTCAGATCATAAAACAACCTTACTCTATTATGCTGTATGCCGTTCACAAAACTGTTTTCAAAATTAGTTATGTCATCAAATTTGAGATAAGAAATATGATATATGTTACACATTTGCTGGAGAGTGACTATGTGCACTTCCTTCGAACGGTTAACCCTTTCCCAAACGGCAAATTTTGGACCACACCAAAATGAAAGCATTCTGCAGATGACAACAGTTGCTAAAAAGGTGACTTTTCTATATGATTGGGTAGAAAACATTGTGGGAAAAGGAGAAAATGCTGGTTACCAGCATTTTCTCCTTTTCCCACAATGTTTTCAAAAGACTTCTATTCCTGACCCGTAAAAACCAGAGATTGTTTGGGAAAGGGTTAAGCCAGAATGATATTTTGAGGCCAGGAGTTCAAGTCCCTATGATAACAATGCTGGAGGTGTATGTGATTTCTCACATCTTTTCCCCCTCTTCCTTCCATCTCCACCACTTCCACAAAGAGCACACAGGTTCATTTAACTCATCGCCACACAATCCCTACTTTTGACTCCCCTGAGAAAGAAGCCTTTAGAAAACATTTTGGGAAAAGGAGAAAATGCTGGTAACCAGCATTTTCTCCTTTTCCCACAATGTTTTCTACCCTTCACAAAACAGATTTCAAATTTTCAGTCACTTTTATTTTGTCGTCTGCAAATGCTTTCGATTTGGACAAACCTAAAATTTTGTTGTTTGGTAATGAGTTAAGTGGTACATGTATTACCTATCCAAAGATAAGATTTATGAAA
The DNA here is from genome assembly GCA_943736015.1 of Tridacna crocea. NCBI lineage: Eukaryota > Metazoa > Mollusca > Bivalvia > Cardiida > Cardiidae > Tridacna > Tridacna crocea. Next base: position 53,328,175 of record OX031063.1, read on the forward strand.
AACTGGGGGTTAATATTGTTATAAACAGCTTTAAATCTTTCAGCTCAGAGTCCTGAATTTCAATAGTTCCCAATAAGAAAGGCTTGTGAGAACAAGATGGGAAGAGGGTAGAACCCGTTGTGGGAAGAGGAGAAAATGCTGGTTACCGCATTTTCTCCCTTCTCACAATGTTTTCTATTCCTCATATTAACATTTTCAGTTTAAATAAACATTAATTTTGTCATCAGCAGATGCTTTGAATTTCATCTTGTCAAGAAAATTTTCGCTTGGTAAAAAATTAAGTAAATGAGCAATCACTGTGTGACCTTAACAGTTCGCTTGGATTACATCATAATGATTTACATGGTGACAAATTTCCAAAACATCCTGTCGCTGACACCGGTTTTTGACAGGAGACACAAGTTACAAGTGATGAGATTTTCATTCACTGTGAAAACGGTTTCCTGTCAGTTTTTTTTTCCTCTCTTTTTACTTGCCCGTAAACTTTTTGACTCCTCTGTATTGAAAGTATTCTATAGATGACAAATTTGTGTGATACAACTGATGGCAATTGTATTTGAAAAGTTACAAACCTTTTGGAAAAAAGTAGAAAATGCTAGTTACCAGCATTTTCTCCTTGTCCCAAACTGTTTTTAAATCATTTCTTCTTAACCCTTTACTCCATAGATACTCATTTCTACGCATTACTTGTAGGAGCCTTTGGAAAACATTGTGGCAAAAGGTGAAATTGCTCGTAACGAGCAATTTCACCTTTTGTCACAATTTTTCTACACCATCAAAAGGTGTCATATACACATAAGAAACGGCTTCATCCATGCTGTTATTTAGGGTCAATTAGAGATACCATAGAAATGCCTTATGGGGTAAAGAGTTAAAGGTCATGAGGGAGAATTGATCATAGATGCATTCTTTTTTTAGAATTTTAAAACATTAACCCTTTACCACACATTCCTGAGTTTAAACGACCCTAAAAAAGAAGCCTTTTGAAAACAGGGAACTGACTGACTTTGAAAACATATTGGGAAAAGGAGAAAATGCTGGTAAACATCATTTTTTCCTTTTCCAATAATTGTTTCAATCTTATCAACGATGAGTTTGGCCATTTGAGCGAAATCAAAATTGTTGTTTACAAACACATTCAATTTGGACAAGTATACATTGTCTTCATGTTAAAAGGTAAGAAAACATTTCCGTGATGTTTATACCTTAAAATTGTCGCATTTTGCCTTTAGTGCACTAGGGTTTGTTCTATATCAGCAATTGATCTTTTTGCTCTATCAGCAATTGATCTATCTTGTTCACAAAGGAGACAGACGACCTATGTGATTTAAGATAGGGCACTCTAGTAGGATTCATGTAACATTGCCCTTCATTGCAGAAAAACATACAGATTTGGCCAAGACTTGGGTAATCAGATTTGGCCAAGACTTGGGTAATGAATCTACTGGCCCATTGATTGCAGGTTAATGGAATCATATCAAAATCCATACAATTTTTGGTGATGAAACGCAATTTTACGTGGATCCCATGTAGGCTGCCCATTAGGGTGTCCTGTCTTTGAACTGTTATCTAGAGATGTCTGGCACCATTCCCACTGATGACACGTTCGTCCAATAGATGTGTCCTTGTGAGAGGTCCATCAGACCCTCAGCCTTGTAGGCCTACTGGTTTAACCTTCAAAAATCTCAAATAAGTGCACTTTCACCATACTATAGATCTCTGCATACATAAAATACTCATGAATATGGTTTAAGTCTTTACCAAACGACGTAATTTTAGACTTGGCCAAATGGGAAGGATTTGTAGATGACAAAGTTAATGTGTCTCGAAAATTGAAATTTGTTTTGGGATGGGTAGAAAACATTGTGGGGAAAGGAGAAAATGCAGATTTTGAAATAATTTCACAGAGATGTTCCTTGGGTGACCCTTTTCAAAAATTGTTCGTGAAAGTTTGATTCGTCGAGAAACATTGCACTTGTGAATGGGGGCTACTTGCACTATATGGAAATGAAGAATTTCTTGAAAATTCTTCTTCTCTGAAACGGCTTGTCAGATTTGAAAATTATTTCATGGAAATATTCCTTGAATGACCTTTTTCAAAATTTGTTCGCAAACTTTTGATAGGTCAAGAAACATGGCTCTGATGAATGGGGCTACTTGCACTGTACGGAAATTAAGAAACCCCTAAAAACTCTTCTTTTCTGAAACTGCTGCTCAGATTTTGAAAGGACTCTTACAGGTGACCTTTTAAAAATTGCTTGGCAAAATAAGGATTTTGTTTCCAGTGTTTCAATACCTTCAAAACAACAGGCTATGGTCCTCTCAAAAATTCAGGTGAGCGATCCAGGGCCATCTTGGCCCTCTTGTTTTTCAATTTCAGCACACGTCAGTAATTTGTCCATGTTTACACAAAGGATTGATTTCTATACCATTCTAACTTGTTTGAAATTTAACAGCTTTTTTGCTCACTGGCTGTAGACGGGCACCTTTAAGTAAGATTTCTTGCATGTACATGAAAACAGTATCACAGAAAATGAAATTGTATCAAATAGAAAGCTGTTTAACCCATTACCTATCAATTCTGTGTCTAAGCAATGATAAAAAAGGCTTTTGAAAGAATGGAGAAAATCATAGTAACTAGCATTTTCTCTGTTTTAGACATTTTTTTACCCTTTCACATGAGGAACATGTAACCTTTACCAAAGAGTAAAAATTTAGATTTGTCCAAACTGAAAGCTCTTGCAGATGACAAAATAAATGTAACTCAAAAATTTGAAATTTGTTTCCAGCAGGGTAGAAAACATTGAGGGGAAATGAGAAAATGCTGGTTACCTGCATTTCCTCCTTTTCCCATAACATTTTCAGAAAACAAGGGATTGTTTGGTGAAACGTTAATTAGATTTTGTTGTATATTATTGCTTTTAACTTGGAAAATTCATAACTTTCGTATTCTGGTACCGCGCAAAACAGGCATAAAACACAATTCAAACAGAGACACTCACTTTCCACTCGTCACAATCTTTTCAAGAGCAGTCCATCAAAGTTTCGTAAAACTCAATACTGCAATAATGGGTTAAAACAGAATTTAGCTTAACCCTTTCCCAAATGCCAAACTTTTGGACTAGTCCAAATTGAAAGCATTTGCAGACAACAATTCAACTCTTGCTGAAAAGTTGATTTCTGTCTCTGATGGGGTAGAAAACATTGTGGGAAAAGGAGAAAATGCTGGTTACCAGCATTTTCTCCTTTTCCCACAATGTTTTCAAAAGGCTACTATTCCAGACCCGTAAAAACCAGGGATTGTTTGGGAAAGGGTTAACCCATTATCACACAATCCGTATGTTTTCTGCCCTTCATAATTATAACAAATTTAAAATTTTCAGTCACTTTATTTTGTCATCTATATATGCCAGAAGACTACTTTAGTTTTCTCCTAAAGTTGCAAACACTTGCTATAGCTGAAAAGATTTAATTTTGCCCATGAAAGAGATGAAAACAGTGTGGCAAAAGCAGAAAAAATTCTTGCAAAAGAAGAAAATTTCTTCTTTGCCGTGAAGATTTTCGTTAGTCTTCTTTGGGGTAGTGAAAATTTAGGATCCTTTAGCACGGGGTTAAAAAGGGTTAGGTGTCAATTGCAAATAGACAGGATGTTCACTTAATTGTCATTGTATTCTGGCCTTATTTTATAGTTGAATTCAAACTTTAATTTTGTAACTAAATTACAGTGGGGGCCATTATTCGTGTCAGCTGTAATTTTAATGAATGGTTTCATTTACTACAGTGTTTATCTTAAGGAATTATAGGAAAATTCTGGTGACCTATGTGGGCTTTTCCTATACCCTCTCAAACACCTAAGAAAAGGTCTTGCATGCCTCTTTGATAGCAAGTAGGATTTTTAACCGAGAGACCAAAGGTTCAGTCCTTGCTAGAAGCACCAGGGCCTGTAGTCACCAAACATTCTTAACAACCTTTAGTGTCTTATTCTCTAAAATTTCAAACATCTGAAAATAACACAACTTCTGATTGGCTGAACCATTTCAAATGGTTTAGCCAATCAGAAGTTATGTTATTTTCATAAGAGAATAAGACCAAGAATATTCTCAAGAATGGTTGGTGAATACAGGCCAAGGTCTTTTGCATAAGTGTTTTTGGGCAAAACATTTCAGATCCCTTGTCTTGGACTGTTGAAATCCAGTGCATGCATAGGTGAGCTGTCAGCATGATACAACTGAAATAATGTTGAGAAAAGTGTTGCATAGGTGACAATAAATCAGTCTAACACTACATACTGTAACATACAAAATGGTTTCGACTTTGGCTTAGGAGTAAAGATGTTGGGTTTATAATCGAGAAATCTTGCTTTTCTCTAGGCACAGTAGGAGTGTTTATTGGGAAGGAACTACATTGCTCAAGCCTAATACCGGTAAAATTCATGAATTGGTGAACTGCTGCTGTGATATTATTCAAATAGAGGTGAAAATGGCTAAAAGCGCCAATAATCTTTTAACTAGAGGACAAACAGATTTGATGTGTCCAGCTATTAAAGTCGAGTGATTTTGTTGCCCCTTCATTAAGCCTATAGTGCCAAGCCTTACAAACAAGCTAACACTTTATCAACCAATTCTGCTGTTTAATGACCTATTTACCAATTAACTCAATACCAAACAATCCTGGGTTTTCACGACTTTGAGAAAGAAGCATTTTGATTGATTGCATTTGTTTAGTACCATTTTCAACATTATAAGATCCACTGGCCAAAGGCCATGGTCCGGTGTCCATCATGCGCCTGTGCATCCATGCGTGCATGTGTTAATTTTTATTTCAAACATCTTCTCTGAAGCTACTCATTACTTCACAGAAATAATCCTGCCATGGTCCTCTTCAGAATTTTTTGAAAGAATTTGATTCCTTCAAAAACTCTGGTTGCCATGGCAACAAAACTGAAAAAAAATTACACAAGGCCCAGGGCCACTGAATTTGGCATGTAGCTTTATCTAATAGACCTGTAGCAAATTTCTTAATATTGTAGGTCTGGGGTCAAAATTGGCTCCATTCCAGGGATCACAAGTTTAACATGGGCTTCCATATGTAGTCACTTCTTTTTAAGCAACAACCAAGGGAAGTAACTCATGTTATAAAGAATAAAGTTTGTTACTACTCTTTTTAGCTCACCTGAACACAACATTTTTCAAAGAGGGCTTTTTCAAAAGCCCTCTTTTTAGCTCACCTGAGCACAACGTGCTCAAGGGGAGCTTTTAGGATCACCCGGTGTCTGTCGTCTGTGGTCATTAATTCTTTAAACATCAATTTCTCCTAAACCCTTGGGCCAATTTGCACCAAACTTGGGAGATCCTCTATAAAATTTGTTCACAGAATTTGATTCCGTCAAAAACTCCAGTTGCCATGGCAACCAAATGGAATTTTCTAGGAAATTTTTTAAAAATCTTCTTCTCTGACAATGCTGGTCAGATTTTAAAATAATTTCAGAGATGTTCCTTGAGTGACCCTTTTCAAAAGTTGTTTGTGAAATTTTGATCCATCAAGAAACATGGCTCTGGTGAATGGGGGCTTCATGCACTATAGGGGAATGAAGAAATTCTTAAAAATTATTCTTCTCTGAAACCACTGGTCAGATTTTGAAATAATTTCACAGAGATGTTCCTTGGGTGACCCTTTTCAAAACTTGTTCGCAAAATTTTGATCCGTCAAGAAACGTGGCTCTGGTGAATGGGGGCTACTTGCACTATACAGAAATGAAGGAATTCTTAGAAATTCTTCGTCTCTAAAACTGCTTGTCAGATTTTGAAATAATTTCATAGAGATGTTTCTTGGATGACCATTTTCAAAAATTGTTCGCTAAATTTTGATCTGTCAAGAACCATGGCTCTGGTGAATGGGGGCTACTTGCACTATATGGAAATGAAGAAATTCTTAAAAACTCTCTTCTCAGAAACCGCTGGTCAGATTTTGAAATAATTTCACAGAAATGTTCCTTTGATGACCCTTTTCAAAAATTGTTCCGCGAAATTTTGATCCCTCGATAAACATGGCTCTGGTGAATGGGGGCTACTTGCAATTATGGCCACAAAGAAATTTTTAAAAATTATCCTTCTCTCAAAGAGTTGTCAGATTTTGATACATTTTCACAGAAATGTACCTTAGCTGACCCTTTTCAAAAATTGCTCGAGAAATTTTGATCCACAAAGAAACATGACTCTGCTGTGGGCTACTTACACCATACAGACTTGAAGGAATTCTTAAAAATTCTTCTTCTCTGAAATGGCTGATTAGATTTTGAAAAAAAAATTGGCTATGGTCCTCTCAAAAATTCAGGTGAGCAATCCAGGGCCATCTTGGCCCTCTTGTTCAGGGTTATGAACACTTCAATTTGTGTGGTAAGGGGTTAAAAAGCCAGTGGAGCAATACAGGGCCATCGTGGCCCTCTTGTTTCAGTTTCATTGAGGCAGTCATGCACCTATTCATGCTTCCTTGGAGTCTCTTACCAGTACTCTGCAGTTTTTCTTTCCGAGCCACTGGCTACTTTCCCACATAACTATTATCCAGACAATGGATCAGCAGACTATGGGTCATGTGGGAGAGGAATGAATTCTTTCACAATGACTATCATCAGTCCTCGGAAGGAAATTGGCCAAGCCAGGATTCGAACCCATGACCCCTTGTTCTTGAGTCCTGCATGCTACGGACTGAGCCACAGGGGCTTGAGAGAAGTCATTTTGAAACATTGTGAGAAAAGGAGAACCAGCATTGTCTCCGTTTCCTACAGTGTTTTCTACCACAGAAAAATTTTCAATTCGGAGTCACATTAATTTTGATATCTACAAATGTTTTCAATTTGGACCAGCAAAAGAGTGTCTCAATGAGATATGCTTATACACTTTGTCCAATATTCCCTTTTTGCACAAGGAAATGTCCTGTTCACAGTAGGAATATTTACATTGCGTAAGAAAGTAAGTTTTCCTACTGTGTAAGCAGGCAATTCTAAAATTTTCTTGTTATCTATTTTGCAGTTACAAAGAACTTATTATTTATCTCAAGTTATTTTTTTTTTACAGTTTGTAGAAATTGGAACTATATCTAGTATAGAGAATAACCACAAGCCCCAGGAAACAGCACGACGGGGTGAGGAAGTTTGTGTAAAGATTGAAAATACTTCAGGAGATGCCCCCAAGCTGTATGGCCGACACTTTGATCATACAGATCTACTTGTTAGCAAGGTAGGTTGCTGAAAATTGTTATTCGAGGACCCTATCTATTACTGTAAACCAGGAAATGGTTTTGTGCATTAAAATTTAGCTTTTTTCACAGCAGGGCTTGATCCACGAAAGTAATACGCAACAAATCACTTTGATGTCATAAAAAACACAAACTTTGGTTGTAAGAAGAAGTTTGTCTTTAGAAAACTTACGACAAGATATGTATCCATCTACCTTTTTTATACGCCCGAAAGGTCGTATTATGTTATACCCCCCGGTCGTCTGACCTTCCATCCGTCCGCGTTCCAAAATTATCTGCCCTTGATTTCTGAAATAATCAACTTTTCACTTTGAATTTTTGTTCAGGCCATAACTTCCATAACATAAAAGGTATCAAATTGAAACTACATACACTGATAGAACACATTATGGAGAAGTGCAGTGTACATGAAACATAACTCTGCCACTTTTACTTTTTGAGTCATTGCCCTTTGTTAATTTTCAGTTTGAATTTTTGTCCAGGCCATAACTTCCAAACTAAAAAAGATAATAACTTGCAATTTCATACACTGATAGAACCCATTATGGAGAAGTGCAGTGCACATGAACCATAACTCTGCCAATTTAATTTTTTGAGTTATTGCCCTTTGTTAATTTTCAGTTTGAATTTTTGTCCAGGCCATAACTTCCAAACTATAAAAGCTAATAACTTGCAACTTCATTATAAGTCCAGTGCTCATGAACCATAACTCTGCGACCTTTACTTTTTTACTTATTGCCCTTTGTTAATTTTCAGTTTGAATTTTTGTCTAGGCCATAACTCCCAAACTTTGAAACCTATCATCTTGAAACTTCAAAGACTAATAGAACACATTATGAAGAAGTGCACTGCACAAGAACCATACTTCTGCCATCCTTCTTTTTGAGTTATTGCCCTTTGTTAGTTTTCTCTTTCGATTTTTGTCTGGGCCATAACTTCTAAAATATAAAAGCTATGATTTTTGTCCAGGCCATAACTTCCAAACTATAAAAGCTAATAACTTGCAACTTCATTATAAGTCCAGTGCTCATGAACCATAACTCTGTGACCTTTACTTTTTTAGCTCACCTTAGCACAAAGTGCTAAATGTGAGCTATTGTGATCGCCCAATGTCCGGCGTCCGTCGTACGTCTTCCGTCAACAATTTCTTTAAACATCTTCTCCTCCTAAACCACTGGGCCAATCTTCATGAAACTTGGCAGGAATGTTCCTTGGGTGAAGCTCTACCAAAATTGTTTAAAGAATTTAATTCCACCCATAACTCTGGTTGCCATGGCAACAAAACAACAAAAAAAAAAAAAAAACGAAATCTTTGAAAATCTCTTTCTCTGAAATTAGAAGGCGTACAGCTTTGATATTTGGTATGTAGCATCTCCTAATGGACCTCTACCAAGTTTGTTCAAATTATGCCCATAGGGTCAAAACTGGCCCCGCCCAGGGGGATAAAGCATTTGAGCACGTTTGAGCATAGGAACAAAGAAGGAAAACTTTAAGAATTTTCTCCTCTGAAACTTGAAGGCGTAGAGCTTTGATATTTGGTATGTAGCATCTCCTAGTGGACTTCTACCAAGTTTGTTCAAATTATATCCCTGGGGTCAAAACTGGCCCCACCCCAGGGGTCACAAGTTTGAGCATAGGAACAAAGAAGGAAAACTTTAAAAATCTTCTCCTCTGAAACTTGAAGGTGTAGAGCTTTGATATGTGGTATGTAGCATCTCCTAGTGGACCTCTACCAAGTTTGCTCAAATTATATCCCTGGGGTCAAAACTGGCCCCTTCCCAGGGGTCACAGGTTTGAGCATAGGAACAAAGAAGGAAAACTTTAAAATTCTTTTCCTCAGAAACTAGAAAGCGTAGAGCTTTGATATTTGGTATGTTGCATCTCGTAGTGGATCTCTACCAAGTTTATTCAAATGATGTCCCTGGGTCAAAACTTGCCCCACCCCGGGGGTAACTAGTTTGAGCATAGGAACAATGAAGGAAAACTAAAAAATTCTTCTCCTCTGAAACTAGATGGCATAGAGGTTTGATATTTGGTATGTGGCATCTTCCAGTGGACCTCTACCAGATTTGTTTAAATCATGGCCGTGGGGTCAAAACTGGCTCCGCCCCGGGGGTCACAAGTTCGAACATAGGAACAAAGAAAGAAAATTTCAAAATTCTTCTTCTCTTAACCCATTACCACACAATCCATACTTTTGACACCGCTTAGAAAGAAGCCTTTTGAAAACACTTTAGGAAAAGGAGAAAATGCTGCTAACCAGCATTTTCTCCTTTTCCCCTCAGTGTTTTATACCCTTCCCAGAACAAATTTCATTTGTTCAGTCACCTTTATTTTGTCGCCTGCAAATGCTTTCAATTTGAACCAGTCTAAAATTTTGTCGTGTGGTAAAGAGTTAAACTAGAAGGCATAGAGCTATGATATTTGGCATGTAGCAATTCCTAGTGGACCTCTGCCAAGTTTGTTCATATTATGCCCTTGGGGTCAAAACTGGCCCTGCCCCGGGGGGTCACAGGTTGGAACATAGCAACAAAGAAGGAAAACTTTAGAAATCTTCTCTGAAACTTGAGGGTGCAGAGCTTTGATATTTGGTATGCACAATCTTCTAGAGGACCTCTTCCAAGTTTGGTCATATGATGTTCCTGGCGTCAAAACTGGCCATGCCCAGAGGTCACAGGTTGGAACATAGGAACAAAGAAGGAAAAATTTAAATTTCTTTTTCTCTTAAATGGGAAGGTGTAGAGCTTTGATATTTGGTATGTAGCATCTTTGAGTGGACCTCTACCAAGTTTGTTCCAAGGATGCTGCTTTGGTTAAAACTGATCCAGCCACGGGGACCACAAGTTCGAACATTGGACAAAGAAGGAAAATTTGAAATTTTTTGAAACTGGAAGGTGTAGAGCTTTGATATTTGATTGCCCTATGTCCGGCGTCTGTCTTTCTATAAACATCTTCTTCTCCTAACCCACTGGGCCAATCTTGATAAAACTTGGCAGGGATGTTCCTTGGGTGAAGCTTTACCAAAGTTGCTCAAAGAATTGAATTTCACTCATAAGCTATAGTCTAAGGTGAGCGTTCCAGGGCCAATGGCCCTCTTGTTTACTTATTACCCTTTGTTAATTTTCAGTTTGAATTTTTGTCTAGGCCATAACTCCCAAACTTTAAAACCTATCAACTTGAAACTTCAAAGACTAATAGAACACATTATGAAGAATTGCACTGCACAAGAACCATACTTCTGCCATCCTTCTTTTTGAGTTATTGCCCTTTGTTAGTTTTCTCTTTCGATTTTTGTCTGGGCCATAACTTCTAAAATATAAAAGCTATGATCTTGAACCTTTCAAGACTGATAGAATACCTTGTGGAGAACAGCAATTCACAAGATTTGTAACTATGCCACCCTTCCTTTTTTAGCTATTGCCGTTTAATATTTTTCACATATCATGGAGATTAACTACTCTTTATTCATGGCCCTTCCATCATTTCAACTTATTTCACTGACAAGCCCCTTCGGGCGTATATGCCCCGCTTTGTGAAGCTCTTGTTCCACCATATAGGGGAAACAGCTTTTTTAGCTCACCTGAACACAACGTGCTCAAGGGGAGCTTTTAGGGTCACTGGGTGTCCGTCGTCTGTTGTGCGTCGTCAACAATTCTTTAAACATCAACTCCTCCTAAACCACTGGGCCAATTTGGACCAAATTTAGCTGGAATGTTCCTTTGGGAGGTCCTCTTTAAAAATTGTTCACAGAATTTGACTGTGGTTGCCATTACAACCAAATGGAATTTTCTAGGAAATTCTTTAAAAATCTTCTCATCTGAAACCGCTGGTCAGATTTTAAAATAATTTCACAGAGATCAACTCCCCCTAAACCGCTGGGTCAATTTGAAACAAACTTGGCTGGATTGTTCCTTGGGAGGTCCTCTTTAAAAAAAAATTCACAGAATTTGATTCCATCGAAAACTCTGGTTGCCATGACAACCAAATCAAATTTTTTATCAAATTCTTTAAAAATCTTCTTTGAAATTTTGATCCGTCAAAAAATGTGGTTCTGGTAAATGGGGGTTACTTGCACTATACAGAAATGAAGAAATTCTTAAACATTCTTCTTCTCTGAAACTACTGATCAGATTTTGAAATAATTTCACAGAGATGTTCTTTGGGTGACCCTTTTCAAAAACTGTTTGCGAAATTCTGATTCGTCAAAAAACATGGCTCTGGTGAATTGGGCCAACTTGCACTATAGGGAAAAGAAAGGATTCTTAAAAATTCTTCATCTCTCAAACAGCAGGTCAGATTTTGAAATTATTTCACAGAGATGTTCCTTGGGTGACCCTTTTTAAAAATTGTTCATGAAATTTTGATTCAACAAGAAACATGGCTCTGGAGAATTGGGGCTACTTCCACTATATGGAAATTAATAAATTCTTGAAAATTCTTCTCTGAAACTTGTTGTCAGATTTTAAAATAATTTCACAGCAATGTTCCTTAGATGACCCTTTTAAAAAGTTGTTCATGAAATTTTGATCCATCAAGAAACATGGCTCTGGTGAATGGTTGCTACTCACACTATACAGACATGAGGAAATTCTTGAAAATTCTTCTTCTCTGAAACGGCATGTCAGATTTTAAAATTCACAGAAATGCTCCTTGAATGGCACTTTTCAAAAATTGTTTGCGAACTTTTGATAGGTCAAGAAACATGGCTCTGGTGAATGGGAGCTACTTGCACTGTACGAAAATTAAAAAACTCCTAAAACTTCTTCTTTTCTGAAAATGATGGTCAGATTTTGAAAGGACTTTTACAGGTGGTCTTTGGAAAACTGCTTGGCAAAATAAGGATTTTGTTTCCAGTGTTTCAATACCTCCAAAATAAAAAAGGCTTTGATCCTCTCAAAATTCAGGTGAGCAATCCAGGGCCATCTTGGCCCTCTTGTTTTTCTGAGTCGCAATTTATGCCACATTAACAAATAACGAACTGCCGCTGTCCTGTGGCAGTTCAATTTTGAGACATCGTCCCGTGCCTGCTCGAGTTTTGAAATAAAGTTATAATTTGACAGCGACCGGACGATTTTTGGCTATCAGAGAGCCTGTTAACTCATTGTCCAGACACCGTAAGGGGGCTGTGCGGTGACCATTGGGTGACCATCAGGTCGCCGTGCGGCATTGATTTGGTTAACTTTTTCCGGAGGGCAACTGGACAGCAAACATATACTTTGTCGACATGAGAATATTATGAAAGTGTATATTAATGTCTTTACCTCATCATATGAAGTGAAAATGGCACTTACACTGCCACAAAATCTGTTGAACTTTTTCCTTCATCAAGAGAGATTGCAAGCTGCTCGCCAAATGGCAGGTAAATGTAATAGCAGCTGCTACTGTTTATGATCAAGGGCATGCTGGGCGAGGCCCCAGACTGAGGACTGTGTGGGTCGAAACATGGCTACAGAGGGGTGTCATCCTCATACAGTATGACACGACTCTGTAGCTAGCCAGACAGCAGTAGAAATTCCGAAAGATATCTATCCAGTCGCAGCCCGATGACCTTCAGGTTGGTGCCCTGTGCCTTTCTGAACTGAAAACTGCTTGCACGGCATTTCCAATACTGTCTGATGCCCGTTTGATTTGTGACTGCTTCAGCAAAATGTCTGAAAATCATACGGCGCTTGGACGATGTCTCAAAACTTTGAATTGGCCAAGTTGGAAGAAATCATCCGGCAACAGTTTTTCCCCGTGGGGTCCCAGGATTTTTTTTACTATATAGAATAGGACATAGGCCTTTCTCTATGGCATGTCGTAGAAGGCAACTAAAATTAGAGACGAACAGCTGCTTTCCCAATAATGCATAGGATTGCAGCAGGCTGGGTAGTTCTTGTTCTGAATCCTATATTTTTTTCTGGATCTAAATAGGGCTTGGAATGGGAATCAACTGGCCTGTGGGACCCTGTGTGGTTTAATTGGGAGCATAAGAATAAACCACTGTAGTCCTGTGATTGTCACATCTGCCATATCATCTGGCGGAACAAACGTGACGGCATGCAAGTCATAAAAGGCGACAAAAGGGGCATCATTTTGTGTTTTGTCCATTCCTCATTTATTATATTGTTATACCCCCGGTCGTCCATCTTGTGTGTGCAACTTCTCCTACAGTATTCATCGGAATTATTTGAAACTTGCCACAATGAATCTCCATGATGTCTAGTTGTGCACCTGGGTCTTAGAATTTTGATGACTATTTGCGTTCTAAAATTATCTGCCCTTGATTTCTGAAATAACCAACTTTTCACTTTGAATTTTTGTTCAGGCTTTAACTTCCATACCATAAAAGGTATCCAATTGAAACTACATACACTGATAGAACACATTATGGAGAAGTTCAGTGCACATGAACCATAACTCTGTGACCTTTATTTTTTGAGTAATTGCCCTTTGTTAATTTTTAGTTTGAATTTTTGTCCAGGCCATAACTTCCAAATTATAAAAGCTATGAACCTGGAACTTCATATGCTGATAGAACACATTATGGAGAAGGCAAGTGCACATGAACCATAACTCTGTGACCTTTATTTTTTGAGTTATTGCCCTTTGTGTTAATTTTCAGTTTGAATTTTTATCCAGGCCATAACTTCCAAACTATGAAAGCTATTAACTTGGAACTTCATACACTGATAGAACCCATTATGGAGAAGTGCAGTGCCAATGAAATATAACTCTGCCACATTTTTTTTAGTTATTGGCCTTTGTTAATTTTTAGTTTTAATTTTGTCTAGGCCATAACTTCCAAACTATAAAAGGTATCAACTTGAAACTACATACACTGATAGAACACATTATGGACAAGTGCAGTGCCCATGAACTATAACTCTGTGACCTTTATTTTTTGAGTTATTGCCCTTTGTTAATTTTTAGTTTTAATTTTTGTCCAGGCCATAACTTCTAAACTTTAAAACCTATCATCTTGAAACTTCAAAGACCAATAGAACACATTATGAAGCAGTGCACTGCACAAGAACCATAACTCTGCCATCCTTCTTTTTGAGTTATTGCCCTTTCTTAGTTTCTCCTTTGAATTTTTGTCTGGGCCATAATTTCTAAAATATAAAAGCTATGATCTTGAACCTTTCAAGACTGATAGAACACCTTTTGGAGAACAGCAATACACAAAATTTGTAACTGTGCCACCGTTCTTTTTTTAGTTATTGCTCTTTAATATTTTTCACATATCATGGAGATTAACTACTCCTCATTCATGGCCCTTCCATCATTTCAACCCATTTCACTGACAAGCCCCTTCGGGCGTATATACGCCGCTTTGCGAAGCTCTTGTCATATTTGTCTTTTGTTGTTGCACATGTATCTTATTTTCACCTCGCATTATTTATTGTTAAGTAAGTGCACCTAATATGACCAAAGTTGTCGACAGGCCTTAAAACGCTATTCATTTATTTATTCATTCATTACTTTCACCACGCATTATTGTTTACTAAGTAAGTGTGCCAAAAATGACCTAAGTTGTCAACGGGCCTTAAAACGCCTTTTGAAAACATTATGGGAAAAGGGGGAAATGCTGGTTACCAGCATTTTCTCCTTTTCCCACAATGTTTTCTACCCTGATGGAAACAAATTTCAATTTTTGAGTCATGTTTATTTTATTGTCTGCAAGTGTTTTTCAATTTGGACCAGTCTAAAGTTTTGTTGTTTGGTGAAGAATTTAAAAAAAAACTATGCAATTATTCAACCCATGGAAATTGTAAAAATGCTGATTATTTCAGCAGTTTCTCCTATTCTCACAATGTTTTTATGGCCTTTCTTCCTCAATGTTCTTAACAATTGTGTTGCATAGGGTTAATTCACCAGCTCTCCTCAAAATTTTACTACATCTTAACTCTTTACCAAATGACAAATTTATAGACCGGTTCTAGTTGAAAGCATTTGCAGTCTACAAAAGTAAATGTGACTGTAAAATCAAAATTTGATTTGGGAAGGGTAGAAAACAATGTGAGAAAAGGAGAAAATGCTGGTTATCATAATCCAGGCTTTAAACAACTGTGAGAAAGAAGCCTTTTGAAAACATTGTGAGACCAGCATTTTCTCCTTTTCCAACAATGTTTTCCACCCTTCACTAAAGAAATTTCAAATATTCTGTCAATGTTATTTTGTTGGCTGCAAGTGCTTTCAATTTGGACCAGTCTAAAATTTGATCCTTTGGTTAAGAGCTAAAGGATTTAAATGAGCTATAAACACTAGGCCTTGATTTGATAAAACACACCTGTAGTCTGCAAGGCTGAAGGTGAGGTGAATAGGAAGGTCAGATGTCAAAATATGATGTGAATTTCCGACTGCTATATTGAGATCAAGGTATTAAGTAGATTATGCTGACCTTTCCTCGTACATGTACCTTGGTTCGACTTTAAATTAAAATAGTCTATATAGGAAAAGAGCATGAAAAAAACAGTTTTAGGGTTTTGGTGGCATTTTACTCTTCACCAAATGACAATTTTTTGGACTGGTCCAATTTCAAAGCATCCGCAGACAAAATATTAAATCTTGGTCATATGATGATTTCTGACTTTGAAAGGGTGGAAAATATTGTGGGAAAAGGAGAAATTGCTGGTTACCAGCATTTTCTCCTTTTCCCACAGTGTTTTCTGTAGGCTTCTTTCTCCGGGAGAGTGCTGTCAAAGCAGGAAAGTGCTGTCAAGAGTTAAAACTTTGCCAAACAACAATGTTTTACACTTTCCCAAGTTGAAAGCAACTGCCCATGACAAAAGTTGGTCCAAAAGGGTAGAAAACATTGTGGGAAAAGGCAAAAATATTGGTTACCAGCATTTTCTTTTTGTCCCTTAATGTTTTTAAAGTTGGAAAAGGATTAAAGGGTGGCAGAGGAGAGGGCTGGTTCAAATTGAAAGCTTTTGCTGCAGACAAAGTAGACCCATATTTGCCCTTTTTCTAACACCAAGACAAATCCAAATGCTTAAGCCAGACCTCGTTGTTTGAAAATGTCTTTGATATTGGACAATTCTACATTTTTTGTTGTGTGGTATGGATCAACCCTTCCTTAAATCTGTCACATTGCACAGATCACACTAGTTAGTATTGCAGACAGCATAAGTCAATACCAAACTGTACAGAAGGTGCAGTTTTAAAGGTGGCCCTTCAGATTTGGGAAGAAAATTTTAGATTTTACAAATCTACCAAAAAAAAAATTATCCTTTTACAACCAAAGCCTTTTAATTGTCATTCATAAAACCCCAGTAGTCGAAAATCAACTGACAACAAGAGAAAAAGGTTGACACGGACGGGAAACAGGGTCTCGCTCATTTTACATTCTGGAAATATACAGATGAAGCTTCAAACATATTTTCTGAAGAAGGCATTATGGAAAATAATTACATGTTTGTTATGTTATGGAATTTAAATGTTATTAGTTGCATGCTAGGTACTTGACATTCCCACAATGCTGTTTATTGCAATTGATTTTTGGCGCAAAATCTAAATATACCTGAAGAGACTATGTAGCCTTTTAAGGGAATACCATAAATTTTTTTTTTACTTTTATGATTTGTAATTGTTGATGATTTGTATTATTTTTTCATATAAATTTCAGTGATACATATTTTTTTTAAATTGGGGGAGGTGTGAGATACATATTTTTTTTAAAATGGGGGAGGTGTGAGATATCTAAATACACCCCCTTTAACTATCTCTTGATTGTATAGTTAGTAATAAATGAACATTAAAAGTTGTTCCCAATAGATAAAATAAACAACAGCATATACCAGTGCTGAATTCATTAATCACAAGTCGCAATGCTCTGTGTTCAGCCTAATATAAAATTGGTCATCTTGAACAGAAAAAGTACTGAAAGTACTGTTAGAAGGTGAGTTTAGAATATAGGAGTAACATACTGTGATACATTTTCCTGTACTTAATTGCCTCTCCTGATACAGCAAAGTCTATAGGGTTGTGCAATGTTCCAATGCAATGAAGACCTGTTCACCATCCTGAGTTTAAACAAACTTGAAGAAGGCTTGTTAAAATATATTGAAAAATATTTAAACAAAAGGACTTTTCTGAAACTCCTTTCCATTTCATTTGAAGGAAAAATTTTATTTGATTTACGGTTACCCATGTATGTTTTTACATTTTATAGGGACTTATATCTAACCCTTTATTACCCCAATAATGAGTTTAACTCTTTACCACACAATCCCGACTTTTAACAACCCTGATGAAAAAGACTTTGAAAACATTGTGGGAAAAGGAGAAAATGCTGGTTACCAGCATTTTCTCCTTTTCCCACCATGTTTTCTACCCTTTCCAAATAAAATTTCAATTTTTAATTCAACTTTATTGTGTCGTCTTCAAATGCTTTCAATTTGAAGTAGTCCTAAATTTGTCGTTTGGTAAAGAGTTAAAAGGTCTTTAGGAAGAAGGCCTTTGGTCTGAAAAAGAGAATACGGTGCTAATTGACATTTTTTTTCCTTTTCCTAAAATGTCTTCCATCCTGTTTCAGACAGGTTCCATCAATGGTGCCAGATCAAAAAGTTGCTACCTGAAAATGCATTCAATTTTGACGGTTGACTTCATAGGTCCTATAAGGAACATCTGAAGGACTGGTGTTCTTTGTTAATACAATTCTTGTAATATATGACTCTGTTAACCCCTATACTAGAGCACTGGATTGATGAAATTTTACATTTCAGGAAAAATGCTTAATTATTGCAACTCCACCCAGGGCTGTTTTGGTCGGGTTATTACAATACATAGCTCATCCGACATATGATTGCATATTCTGCGCAGACTATAGAATCACCTGCCTTGTTTTCAAAAGAAACAGGCGTAATATGCGATTTAAGGGTTCATTGACATTAACGCTTGTCTTTCATTGATCCAAGGTAACCGGAATGTATGTTCAGTTTGTCAGCAAATATGAAAGCAAAATGACTGACTACCCTTCAAGTATGGGATAGAAAACGAGTGCCGTGGTATATGGGAAATATACACGAGCGTTAGCGAGTGTATATTTCCCATATATCACGGCACGAGATTTTCTATCTTACTTAGACCACGTGACTATTTATTCATGCTTTTTACGTCATATGCTCATATTTATAGTAGATAAAAAGCTTGTTACAAAATTGAGTCATTGTAATCGTTAAAATGAAAGTTTTGCATCTAGTTCAAAAGAGGCATAAGTAAGGTACTAATTTATATCAAAATACTGAAAGTTAACCTATTTGTGGATTGTTACGATAGAAATTGTTCTTGCCGGCAAAATTTTGAAAACGTTGTTTCGATTGTAGAGTGTCAAAGACAATAGGGATGTTCAGCGTTTAGAACTTACTATGTGACTCCTGTAATTAGACAGTACTAGTCTATTTTATTACGAAACACATGGAATGTTGTTGAGAAATATTGTTCAGTTTTCTTTTGCAATTAATATGTTCAATACGTAAATTTCGAGCAATTTTTGTAAGCAATGTCAAGGCCGTACATGAAAACCTTGTAAACTTTGTACATACATGTAGAGCCATTGAGCTTAACCTGTAGGCTGCTAAACGCGACCCAAGGACCTTTAGTGGACAATGTAGATACAAATCAGAAAGCATAGAACGTGTACAATCTGATCTTGGATGTACACTTTCCTATAAGGCGATATTTTCCCCTAATTATCTTTGAAACAGCCAAATTTGGGCTTTTATTATTGGCTTGAAGGTTTCATTTCACTTATTAAGCAGGTTAAGGGTTAAACATTACTAAACCAACCTATTTATGTGTAGATGCACTGACACGTTAAACGCGCATCCAAACTAAAGAGCTATCGAATTTGTTGTAATTTCTTAGCAAAAATAAGTGTTTAATCCTTCTCAGATTGATGTTTTAGAAAAATGATTGTAAAGGCAATTGCATGTTTAAAGCCAAAATGTGAACATTACATTTTTAACCAGACTGGAGCCTTATTTTTCTACCGCCTAAAGCACACTCCATTCAAGAGGTTGCTGTAGTTAATCGCTATTTGAGGGCAATTCTGTGTTAATTGGTTGTACATTGTACAGACTTAGAATAGTATTGCACTCACACATGAAAATGTAATACCCAGTTCAAATCATATTTCAAAATTGTGTTACCGCAAAGGGTACATTTTGCCCCGGCTCGACATTGCAAACAAAAATTGTCGGAATTCACATGCGGGATATAGAAGCATAGTATATCCAGATATACAACTGCGGGAGTTGTATCTTCGATATATACAACGGAAATACTGAACGCTGATTGGTCAAATCCCTACAAACGTGGTCTAATATTGAGATACACCCTATAAATCCTTTGTTCGACAAAAATATATCGTGTACAGTTACACAGATACAGGCCCTTGGTCCATGTTCTTAGAATATCATGAACATGTCGGATGCACTCTAGGAGAGTGGGATTCTCCGTGTCGGTCTGATGCACTGTAAGTCAGTGGGATTCTCCGTGTCAAGATAATTTTATCATTGTGTTATTCAGTTTTAGAAAAAAGTGTATAGTTGAAGAAAATTCTTTCGAGGAAAATAGACGGGTCAGTTTGAATATTGAAGGAGTTATATAAAGTGATTGTGATTACAATTCATTGCGATAAGCAATTATTCTTTACCTAACGATGAAATTTCAGATTAAGTTGAAATTGAAAGCACTGATTCATGCAGACTACAAATTCAGGGTAGCCCAAGTTAGGGACGAAATTTATTCTTGATAGGGTTGAAACATTGTGGTAAAATGTAATAAAGAAAATGCTGGTTTGCGGTTGCAATTTCCCCTCTCCCCTCGATTTTTTTAAAGCCTTGATTTTCGGAGTTGTTTCATGTTAGTGGTAAAGGGTTAAATATTTATGATTACTTGCTGAACATAAAGCACCATGACAATCAAAAGAAGAAGTTGAAACCTTTTGCGTGTTAAAACGGTTACAGATCATGTTATTGTCATTAATTATTTTCCATAATGTCTTCTTCGGACTCTGTGTTTGAAACTTTGTCTGTGTATTCCTGTATGTAAATGAGCGAATTGATCATCTAAAAATAGAGCATGTCTCCGGTTGGTGTCAACCTAGGCATTAGTTAATCTCTTATTTCTTGTGTTGTTGATGGTTTTCATTTTCTGGGGTTTTATAGATGAAAATTAAAAGGCTTTGGGAGTATAAGGATGATTTTTTTGCCTTTTTGTAAAATTTTCGTCCCAAAATCTGAAGGGCCACCTTTAAACTGATTTACCTTTTTCTTTTCATGGGTCTTCGGAATCAAAGCTGGGCCACGCTGATGTGTAACAATAACCTAGTCATAAAATCAAGCACAACTTTGATAGAAGAAAAATAATATTTCTTTGAAAGAGAAAATTTTGTATAAACACTTGGTGATTCAAAGGAATTCATTTCATTGAAATTTTACTTCTCATTAAGACAGAATAACGTTGCCAACAGAGGAAAGAGGGCTGTCAACGATACGTCATTTAAAGAAACTATCCGATTGGTTAGTTCAGGGATCGTAAATTTACACTTGAAACGACCCTGAAATTAAGCTAAAAACATCGAGGGGAGAAGGGAAATTGCAACCTGACATGTTTTTTGGAAAAGAAGAAAATGCCTTCTTTAGAATTTTCTCTGTTTCCAAATGCATGTATGTTCTGATTTTAGCCCACATGTTACAATGTTTTCTGTTCAACCTGATATACAGCTGGGTTATGTAGAACATGTCAGGCTGTTGCCACAGGATTACAGGTACAAATGCATTAACTACTGGTTTAGCCATAACTGTGGTTAACCACAAAAACCACAGACCTGTATACACCATATCAGACATGAAGTGGCCTCACTGTTGATAATGAAATAAGCCCTAATGAAGATGGTCAACCATACCCTTTTCTTTATGTCGACAAACCTTCACTTTTTCACTACTGAATAAACAAATTACATTTCTTCATAGTCTTTAAATATTATTACAATTCCACAGCAAGATCAAGAGACAGTTTGGACAAATTTTTTAAAAAAAGCAGTGCACAGTGTAGATCATAGATAGGATTGTACATTCTGTGCATTCTGATCTTGATCTGCACTTTTTTCCAAGGCTCCTGGTGTCATCTGTGGAATTGAAAGAGTTAAGAAAACTTGTTTTATTTTCAATAGAAACATAATGAGAAAAGGATATTTTCATCAGTCACACTTTTAACTCACCTGAGCTAAAAGTGCTCAGAGTGAGCAATTGTGATAGTGCTGTGTCTGTCGTCAACTTTTTATCTTGTGTACGCTCTAGAGGCCACATTTTTCAACCGATATTCATGAAACTTAGAATGTTTGATATCTCGGACAAGTTCAAAATCGGGTCATGTTGGGTCAAAGACTAGGTCACTAGGTCAGATCAGTCTGATACTCCTGAAACTTGTTTATAATATTTGTCTAGGTGATACCTTGAATGAGTTTGAAAATGGGCCATGTGGAGTCAAAAACTAGGTCACTGGGTCAAATATTAGAAAAACCTTGTGTACACTCTAGAGGCCACATTTTCTGCCTGATACTCTTCAAACTTATTTGAATGTTTGTTTTGGTGATGTCTCAAAAGACTTTGATAATGGGTTATTCTCGGTTCCAAAATTAAGTCACTTGGTCAAATCTCAGAAAAACTTTTTGTATGCTGTAGAGGTCACATTTTTAGTCCAATAGTCATGAAACTTGTTCTAAATGTTTGTCTTATTGATATTTCAAAAGTGTTTAATGATGGGTAATGTCTGATAAACAATTAGGTCATTGGGAAACTAGATTGAAAATGGTTCATTTTTGATCAGCAGACTCGGGTGAGCGAGTTCAGGGCCATCATGGCCTGTTGTTTAGTTCACCTGAGCAAAAAGTGCTCATGGTGAGCTATTGTGATGCTGTGTCTGTTGTCCTTCGTCAACTTTTACCTTGTGTATTCTGTAGAGTCCACATTTTCAGTCCAATACTCATGAAACTTGGTCAGAATTTTTGTCGCAATAAATTCTCGAACGAGATTGAAAATGGGTCATGTAGGGTCAAAAATTAGGTTGAATCTTAGAAAAAACCTTATGTATACTGTAGAGTCCACATTTTCAGTCCAATACTCCTGAGAGTTGGTCAGAATGTTTGCCTTGATGATATCTCATGCGAGTTCAAAAATGGTTGATGTAGGGTCAAAAACTAGGTCACTAGGTCAAATCTTAGAAAAACCTTGTGTATGCTCTAGAGGCCACATTTTCATTGTTTAACTCGTGAAAGGTCAGAATGTTTGTCTTGATGATATCTCATATGAGACTGAAACTGGGTCATTTTGGGTCAAAAACTAGGTCACCAGGTCAAATTTTAGGAAAACATTGTATATGCTCTGGATGCCACATTTTCAGTCCAACACTCTTGAAAATTGGTCAGAATGGTGCCTTGATAATATCCTACATGAGTTTGAAAATGGGTCATGTCAGGTCAAAAAGTAGGTCAATAGGTCAAATTTTATAAAAACTTTGTGTACGCTCTTTAGGACACATTTTCAGTCTGATACTCCTGAAACTTGTTCAGAATCTTTGTCTTGGTAATATCTTGAATTAGTTTGAGAATGGGTCATGTGGGGTCAAAAACTAGGTCACAGGATCAAAAATATGAAAAACCTTGTGTATGCTCTAGAAGCCAAATTTTGAATCTGGCACTCTTCAAACTTGGTCAGAATGTTTGTTTTGGTGATATCTCAAAAGAGTTTGATAATGGTTATGTCGGGTCAAAAACTAGGTCACTTGGTCAAATCTTAGAAAAACATTTTGCATGCTCTAGAGGACACATCATTAGTCCAATGCTCATGAAACTTGGTCATAATGTTATCTTAGTAATATCTCAGAATTGTTTAATCCATTACCACTCAATCCCTACTTTTGACGCCCCTGAGAAAGAAGCCTTTAGAAAACATTGTGGGAAAAGGAGAAAATGCTGGTAACCAGCATTTTCTCCTTTTCCCACAATGTTTTCTACCCTGCTAGAAGCAAATTTCAAATTTTCAATCACTTTTATTTTGTCATCTGCAAATGCTTTCAATTTGGACCTGTCTAAAATATTGTCGTTTGGTAATGGGTTAATAAAGGGTAATGTCTGATAGAAAATATAGGTTGCCAGGTCAAATCTTAGAAGAACCTTGTTTATGCTCTGGAGGCCACATTTTTAGTCAAAAATTCTTGAAAGTTGGTCAGAATCTTTGTCTTGATAGTATCTTGAAAAAATTTGAAAAAATTTTATATCGGATAAAAAAAAAAAACTAGTCACTAGATCAATTCTTCGAAAACATTGTTTACTTTTTAGAGGTCTCATTTTAAATACAATACAAATGAAACTTGCCCAGAATGTTGGTCTTGCACCAGTTTGCAAATGGGTCATTTCAGGTCAATAACTCATGAAAATCTTGGTAGAATGTTTGTCATTATATCTACAAAAAGATTGAAAATGGTTCATGTTTGATCAAAAGACTCAGATGAGCCGTTTTGGCTGAGAGCCATCACGGCCCTCTTGTTTCCTAAAGACATTTTTTTGTCCTTGTAGCTTAAATCAGTGCATGATGACTCATCCAAATTTAAGTATTTGTAGGTGACATATGAAATGTCCTCAAAATGAAGTTTGTCTTAAAAAGGCTTGGAAAAAAAAAATGTAAAAGGAGAAAATCCTGGTAACCAAAAGCCTTATTTCTTGGGATTGTAACTTTCATGATATAAGGTGAAAGTAAATTTGCCTTATGCTCTTTAACCCATTACCACACAATCCCTACTTTTGACGCCCCTGAGAAAGAAGCCTTTTGAAAACACTGTGGGAAAAGGAGAAAATGCTAGTAACCAGCATTTTCTCCTTTTCCCACAGTGTTTTTTACCCTTCCCAGAACAAATTTCAATTTTTCAGTCAACTTCACTTTGTCGTCTGCAAATGCTTTCAATTTGAACCAGTCTAAAATTTTCTCGTGTGGTAAAGAGTTAAATCTTTACTAAATGGAAATATTTTATACTGGTCCAAACTGAAAGCCTGCGGCAAATTAAACATTACTTAGAACAGGAAATTTGTTCATCGAAAGGTAGAAAACATTGTGAGAAAAGGAGAAAATGCTGGTTACAAGCATTTTCTCCTTTTCCCACAATGTTTTAAAATGAATTCTTCATAAGAATATTAATAAGTTTGGTTTGTGTGGTAAAGGGTAAATAGCACAAGTAATGTATTTCTTTAAACATTCACAATTTTTATTGTTACCTTTGCATTTTGTGGACAGTCATTGACCCAACCACTGTAACCTGGATATTTTTGGTTCCATCTATTGTCACAGAGAACACTATGTTCTGGGTAGAGTCGTGTCACACCATGTATGTTCACAGTATGTCTTGGACAAGTCAAAATTTCTGTCTTGTGGTACTAAGCCAAGTATTGCACCCGCTAGCCTACATGACTTGAGAATAGTGGAGTGGCTGGTTAGATCCGTGTCTTGGCCAATTTGTTTCCAAATATCGATGATAGAGTCACTGCGACAGGATTTATTTCTCTCTTATCACTGATTGTCGTTTCGACGATGCTTATGTGGGAAAGCTTCCAGTGGCTTAGAAAGAATTTTTGCAGAGTACTGGTGAAAGAGGCTCCAGGAAAGCATGAATAGATGCATTGGCTACTGTGATATACCATAAGTGAAAAAATGTTGAAATCGGCATTAAACACCACACAGTCAATCTTGTTGTATGGTAAAGATATTGAAAATTACTCTAGGAAATAATATCATAATTAGAACTGAGTTCACTTTCTAAATCTTGTTTTTAAGTCGCACGTTTGTCAAAACGTTCGACTTTTTGCGATGAGCTCGAGGAGCTCAGGGTGAGTTGGGGGGTGTCTATAGTGGGCTGAAGAATCATGCTAAAAATTGGGTCAAAAACGTCGTATATACTTCATAAACGAGGTGCAGTTACTCTGCTTTTAACCCAATCGCTGTAGAACTACTTTTTCTTTGGTATGTCTGGAATTTGTTCTTTATGATGGGACTGGACCCGGTAACTCATATAACTCATACACCTACGCTAGAAGAAGGAGAGCGTGACTCAAATTTTAAATTAAAAAAAAAATCCTGTTATTTTGTATATCATGTGAAAATTTAACACCCATCTTTGTTTAGATGGGTAAATAAAACACAATTCAGCTAAGATATCCCCCCTATCAGTGCTTAATGCGAGTTTTAAAAAGGTATCGCGGATTAATATGGCTTATAGTTAGCTTATTTGATTGGTCAGTCAACTCAGTCGAGAGCACCTCACTGTAAATATTTATGTAGTATCGAGACGGTAGAGCTTCGCTTATAAGGGTGGAATTTAGAACTCGAGTGATGTCATTTGAAATCAACTCTTTTAAACCATGCAAACAATGAATTTCAGGGTTAAATGTAGTAAAACTCGCTCTAAATTTGAAAATTTGTTTCGTTCCGCAGCTTTGACCTAGTTTGTAACGTACGTCTCGGATGAAACACCCCAAACCACTCGAAAAATACCCCAAAACACCCCAGAGCACTCGAAACTATTCCATTACACATCAAAAAACTTTTGTAACATCAAAAACTGCATGCGAAACGCTTACATTCACGATTTTATGGAAATCAGACGTGAACTTTTGCTATCAATTCAAGTATTTTAGGTCTTTGATCCGCTTAAGTTTGAAGTACAAAATTGTACTTTGATTATGAAAATGCAAATGGCGGACGGGATTGAAAACAAACGTACATAACGATTACCACCAGTAAAGTTAAAATGTTGATTACTGCTTTTATTCGGACCTTAAAATAGTGGCGACAAGGATATTTCATCTCCTCCGTATACAGTAAATACAATCTGAAATATGAAACGCAAGGTAAAATACAGCAATTACGACCGTACATTGACAGTTGCACTGTTGAGGGGATTACAGTCAAAACGTACTCAAACCAAAACGTACCCAAGTCAAAACTTACCCAAATGAAGTCAAAACCTACCCAAGTGGAGTCAAAACGTACCCAATGTGTAGTCAAAATGTACACATGATTTTTATAGTATTTCTTACTTTAATTTGTGTACAAATTAATAGAAATTACTTATTCATCATCAATGACGATTTATAATATAACTGCTTTATTTTGAATTTGCCTTACATGATTAAAACCAATGATGAAACTTATTTAAGAATAAACATAGCGAAGTCTATCAAATGCTTAGTGATAAAATGACGTTTTTCTTTCTTTTTTTTTTTTTTTTTTAGGAAGATAAAAGTTGCTATTAATGAAAAAAAGCATATTGGATACCTTAAAAATATTTATCCATCATTATAAAAATATGTTTTATATATGAAAAAAAAGCATAAGCATCAGCACATTTAAAGAAATGATATAACAGAGAAATGTGATACGTTAATTACATTGTTTGGATTGCAAAGATACAATTTCAACACTCAAAAAGAGTGCAACAAATTTAATGTGGTGATTAACCCATTACCACACAATCCCTACTTTCGACTACCCTGAGAAAGAAGCCTTTGAAAACATTTAGAAAACATTGTGGGAAAAGGAGAAAAATGCATTTTCTCCTTTTCCCACAATTTTTTCTAACCTTCACAAAACAAATTTCAAATTTTCTGTCACTTTATTTTGTCGTCTACAATTGCTTTAAATTTGGACAAGCCTAAAATTAGGCTGGTCTGGTAATGAGTTAAACTAATTATTCCCAATGGTCTTTAACCTGTTGTAGATTGCATGGTTATTAATTACTTTGCAAATATTTTTATAATTTGAGAGTCAGTTTGGTTGAGATGAAAAACCTTAGGACTGTTTTTTCAGCTGACCTGAGCACAACATGCTCAAGGGAAGCTTTTAGGATCACCTGGTGTCTGTCATCCGTCATGCGTCATCAACAATTCTTTAAACATCAGCTCCTCCAAAACCGCTTGGCCAATATGGACCAAACTTGGCTGGAATGTTCCTTGGGAGGTCCTCTTTAAAAATTGTTCACAGAATTTGATTACATCAAAAGTTTGGTTGCCATGGCAACCAAACAGAGTTTTCTAAGAAATTCTTTAAAAATCTTCTTCTCTGAAACAGCTGGCCATATTTTAAAATAATTTCACAGCGATATTCCCTAAGTGACCCTTTCCAAAAATTTTTCGTGAAATTTTGATCAGTCAAGAAACATGACTTGGGTGAATGGGGGCTATTTGCACAATACAGAAATGAAGAAATTCTAAAAAATTCTTCTTCTCAGAAACCACTGGTCAGATTTTGAAATAATTTCTTAGGGATGTTCTATTGGTGACCCTTTTCAAAAATTGTTTGCGAAATTTCAATCCGTCAAGAAACGTGGCTCTGGTGAATGGGGGCTACTTGTACTTATATGGACAAGTCAGAATTTTGGAAACCAAGACCTGTATGGGTTGCTTTAGAGAAGAAAATCAAAACAAAAGGTCTAAACTTTTAGTGGGCAACTCCAAAATTGTCCTACACAGGCTTATCTTCATTGTCTCTAGCTAATTGGTTGAAGGGCTCCTTGCATAACCTAACTAGTAAACTGAAAGTTGTCAAAATTGATAGAGGCGGTAATGTGACTGTATCGACCAGTCCTGTGAAAGGTTGCAAGTTTTCTAAAAATCTGAACTAGAATGTTTGACTAGTATATTTTTATATTAAGAGTTAGGAAAAGTATTCTTGTAAGTTGTGTCATAACAAGTCGTACCTCCGTTCTAAACTACACAATTTTAGACTTCTTCAAATTGACAGTATTTTCAGACAACTTAGAATATATGATAACTGTTAAAAGAGCAACTTGCAAAAATGAAGAGAAATTACTCTAAACTCATTTTGTAAGAATTGTGCCGCTTTTTCGACTTAGCCTTTCTATCCAGTATCAAGCACCTAAACAGTCGTGTGTTGGCACCCGCTTGCAGTGCTCTTGTTTTACTTTCATCCACCATCAAGTACATTACCACACGATAACATTTTTGATGCCCCTGAGAAAGATAGCTGTGAAAAACATGGGAAAATAAGACATTGCATTTTCTTTACAAACAATATTTTCATCCATTTATGACTGAAATTTTTAGCAATCTAAAATATTGTAATCTGTTAGCTGCTTTAAGCAGTCGAGTGCTAGCATCGGTATGCAGTGGCACTGTTTCAGTAAGTTCCAAGTAATAGAGGTGACCAATGACATACATTTAATATTGTTTTGGGTAAATTATGTCAGGCTATATGCCAACATGGATATATTAAAGAAAAAGAAAAATGAAAAGATCTAATTTGGTGGGAAGCTGCCTGTTACAAGTAACTGCATTTGCTCAACTAAATTGCAGACTGGTCAAAATCGAAGAATTGCTGAAAACTAATCAAATTTGACTTACGGTAAACCATTAAATTTGAGACTAATTGGAAGAAAACCTTGAGTAAAAAAAAATGAGTTTTTCTTTCTTTCAGCTCTGTTTTCCAAAGCTGTTTGAATTACGTAAAAGCAAGATTGTCATGTAAAAGGGTGATTACCATCTATCAGTCCAAAAATATCAAGGTTTCACCATTAGTGCGACTTTCAGGACCTTCAGTCCTTTGATTTACGAGTTATTTCCACTGAGATTCCGTACCAGGGCTTGTATTCACCAATCATTTTTGTTAATGTTTTTAGTGATTTTCTTCACCTTTTTAGCTCACCTGAGCACGAAGTGCTCATGGTGAGCTATTGTGATCGTGCTGTGTCCGTCGTCCGTCGTCCGTCGTCAACTTTTTACCTTGTGTACGCTCTACAGGCCACAGTTTTGGTCGGATACTCATGAAAGTTGGTCAGGATGTTTGTCTCGATAAAATCTCGGACGAGTTCGAAAATGGGTCATGTGGGGTCAAAAACTAGGTCACTAGGTCAAATCTTAGAAAAACCTTGTGTACGCTCTAGAGGCCGCATTTTGAGTCGGATACTCATGAAAGTTGGTCAGGATGTTTGTCTCGATGATATCTCGGACGAGTTCGAAAATGGGTCACGTGGGGTCAAAAACTAGGTCACTAGGTCAAATCTTAGAAAAACCTTGTGTACGCTCTAGAGGCCGCATTTTGAGTCCGATACTCATGAAAGTTTGTCAGGATGTTTGTCTCGATGATATCTCGGACGAGTTCGAAAGTGGGTCACGTGGGGTCAAAAACTAGGTCACCAGGTCAAATCTTAGAAAAACCTTGTGTACGCTCTAGAGGCCACATTTTCAGTGGGATACTCATGAAAGTTGGTCAGGATGTTTGTCTGGATGATATCTCGGACGAGTTTGAAAATGGGTCACGTGGGGTCAAAAACTAGGTCACCAGGTCAAATCTTAGAAAAACCTTTTGTACGCTCTAGAGGCCACATTTTCAGTCGGATACTCATGAAAAATGGTCAGAATGTTTGTCTGGATGATATCTCGGACGAGTTCGAAAGTGGGTCACGTGGGGTCAAAAACTAGGTCACCAGGTCAAATCTTAGAAAAACCTTTTGTACGCTCTAGAGGCCACATTTTCAGTCGGATACTCATGAAAGTTGGTCAGGATGTTTGTCTGAATGATATCTCGGACGAGTTCGAAAATGGGTCACGTGGGATCAAAAACTAGGTCACCAAGTCAAATCTTAGAAAAACCTTTTGTACACTCTAGAGGCCACATTTTCAGTCGGATACTCATGAATGTTGGTCAGGATGTTTGTCTGGATGATATCTCGGACGAGTTCGAAAATGGGTCACGTGGGATCAAAAACTAGGTCACCAAGTCAAATCTTAGAAAAACCTTTTGTACACTCTAGAGGCCACATTTTTAGTTGGATACTCATGAATGTTGGTCAGGATGTTTATCTGGATGATATCTCGGACGAGTTTGAAAATGGGTCACGTGGGGTCAAAAACTAGGTCACTAGGTCAAATCTTAGAAAAACCTTTTGTACGCTCTAGAGGCCACATTTTCAGTCGGATACTCATGAAATGTGGTCAGGATGTTTGTCTGGATGATATCTCGGACGAGTTTGAAAATGGGTCACGTGGGGTCAAAA
Organism: Tridacna crocea; assembly: GCA_943736015.1. Lineage (NCBI taxonomy): Eukaryota > Metazoa > Mollusca > Bivalvia > Cardiida > Cardiidae > Tridacna > Tridacna crocea. Next base: position 53,358,478 of record OX031063.1, read on the forward strand.
ACTAGGTCACTAGGTCAAATCGTAGAAAAACCTTTTGTACGCTCTAGAGGCCACATTTTCAGTTGGATACTCATGAAAGTTGGTCAGAATGTTTGCCTGGATGATATCTCGGACAAGAACGAAAATGGGTCATGTGGGGTCAAAAACTAGGTCACTAGGTCAAATGTTAGAAAAACCTTTTGTAGGCTCTAGAGGCCACATTTTCAGTCCCATACTCTTGTAAGTTGGTCAGAATGTTTGTCTTGATGATATCTCAGACAGGTTTGAAAATGGGTCAGTGGGGGTTAAAAACTAGGTCACCAGGTCAAATCTTAGAAAAACCTTGTATATGCTCTGGATGCCACATTTTCAGTCTAACACTCTTGAAAATTAGTCAGAATGTTTGCCTTTATAATATCTTGGATGAGTTTGAAAATGGGTCATGTTGGGTCAAAAACTGGGTCAATAGGTCAAATGTTATAAACACCTTTTGTATGCTCTGGAGGACACATTTTCAGTCTGATACTCCTAAAACTTGTTCATAATATTTGTCCTGGTGATACCTTGAATGAGTTTGAAAATGGGTCATGTGGAGTCAAAAACTAGGTCAATGGGTCAAATATTAGAAAAACCTTGTGTACACTCCAGAGGCTACATTTTCTGCCTGATACTCTTCAGACTTGGTCAGAATGTTTGTTTTGGTGATGTCTCAAAAGTGTTTGATGATGGGTAATGTCTGATAAAAAACTAGGTCACTGGGAAACTAGATAGTGCATGTTTGGTCAATAAACTCAGGTGAGCGATTTCAGGGCCATCATGGCCCTCTTGTTTTAAGATTTGAAAGTTACACAACCTATGATTGGCTAAACCCCATTAATTTTGGTATGATAAGTTGTGGTACTTTCAAATATAGAAAATCTTAGAGGCCATGACCAGAAATGGTTGGTGAATAATAACCCAGATTTTTATTTGGCAATATATACTCTATCAGATCTTCATTCCTTTTGTCATTCAGACTTTGACCGTGTGTGATAAAGTGGCTCAGTGGGTCCTTTAACCCTTTACCTATAAGGCATTTCTGTGTTATCTCTAATTGACCCTAAATAACAGGAAGGATGAAGCCATTTCTTATGTGTATTTGACACCTTTTGATAGCATAGAAAACATTGTGGCAAAAGGTTAAATTGCTCGTCACGAGCAATTTCACCTTTTGTCACAAGGTTTTCCAAAGGCTCCTTCAAGCAATGTGTAGAAATGAGTATCTATGGAGTAAAGGGTTAAATGTTGTATGATTAGAATTGAAAAATCAGTTTTCACACTGACTTTTAATTTGAAGGGTACACTTACCCCCTGAGCTGTAAATCAGGGGGTAAGATTTCAAAATTGTAGGGTATGACAATAATGTTTCCAAACTAGAAGTAAAGTAATAAATAAATGATGTTTTGCACCAAAGAAATTTGTTACATTAACCCATTACCACACAATCCCTACTTTTGACGACCCTGAGAAAGAAACCTTTTGAAAACACTGTGGGAAAAGGAGAAAATGCTGGTAACCAGCATTTTCTCCTTTTCCCACAGTGTTTTCTACCCTTTTCAGAACAAATTTCTATTTTATAGTCAACATTATTTTGTCGTCTGCAGATGCTTTCAGTTTGGACCAGTCTAAAATTTTGTCGTGTGGTAAAGAGTTAAGATACAATTAGGAATTTACTGTTTAAAGTTATAAAAAAACTGAACAGACAGTCTGAAGTGACTCTGATCGGACAATGTCAAAGGAACATTGTCTTGTGTAATGGATTTCACTGTTTTTTTGCATCGAGCATTTTTTCACAAGTGTTAATTTATGGATAGGTTTTTCTGTGTGATTTAACAAAAAATTATCAATAAGGGTAGCAAGTAACTTCAAATCCCGTCATTTTGCGCAAGTTAAGCGGATAATGGGTTCTACATTTTTTACCTTACGTGAGGTCGTGCGTGCAACCAAAATTTATTACGTGAATTTCAATTCTATTACATGATTTACGCAACAATATGCGTGAGTGGGAACACTGATGTTTTATTTTTACTTCAAAACTTCAAGTTTCAGAGTATGGTTGTACCAAGTGATCTTATCCTGCTCGATAAAAATAGTTCTATTTCAATATAGAAAACATTCCAACATAATTTGAGCTGTGAAAAGTTACAAGTTAGGCTAACCTGGAATTTTGATTCCATAATTCACAGTTGATATACTGAGGCTTTGCATCTCGGCCAATCAAAAAGCACATCTTGGCAAAATTTAAGGATGGTTGTTTTATACAGACCCAGGTGTTCACCAACATAAGGATTGCCTAGGGAAGATCAGAAGTCCCAGCCAAGGCCTGGTGCACTGAGTAACCTCAAAACTTTTCATGTTTTCAACTGTAGCTGTTTACAAAAGGATTAACTTAGTTACTTACAGGTCTTGAAAAAGGCCTGGGTCATAGGTTCAAATCCCCAGTGTGACCAACTTCTCTATGAGTAATAATGACAGTCATTGTGACCGCTCATGTCTCTCACAGCTGATCAGTATCTTGGTGGTTGTTCTTTGGGAAAGTAGCCAGTGGCTTGGGAAGAATATTGTATGAGCTACTGGTATGGAAATTCATGGAAAAGCTGCTTTTTATCACCATACAAACCAAATGTACATTATGATTGCAGCATACCAGTATCTTTCCCATGTTTTCAAAGACCATCTGCCTCAGAATTTTATATGAACAGTTGAAGACCTTCATTAACCATTTACCTTGTGATTCAGAGTTTTAAGAGCCTTTTAAGGTCTCTAAAAGCATTGTTGGAAAAGGAGAAAATGCTGTTGCATTCTTCTCCTTTTCCTGCAATTTTTTCAACCCTTCTAGATACAAAATTTCATCATTGGTTGCTTAAAGGTGGCTATTTAGATTTTTCACAGCTCACCAAATTAAAAAATATTTATATCATTAAAATTTATTTGAAAAAACAATACGATTCATCAGTAATTAAGAATCATAAAATTACACACACAAAAAAAATTGTGATGGTATTCTCGTAAAAGACTGTAGCCTCTTAACCCTTTGCTCCACAGATACTCATTTCTACGCAATGCTTGTAAGAGCCTTTGGAAAACATTGTGGCAAAAGATGAAATTGCTCGTTACGAGCAATTTCACCTTTTGTCACAATATTTTCTTTGCTATCTAAAGGTGTCATATACACATAAGAAACTGCTTCATCCTTGCTGTTATTTAGGGTCAGTTAGAGATACCATAGAAATGCCTTATGGGGTAAAGGGTTAAGCTATTTTTAGATTTGGTGCCAAAAATCAAAAAGGATTTTTTGGGAATTTCAAGTTACTGGCACATGACTAGACGTTTAAATTCCATAACAAACATGTAATTATTTTCCATAATGTCTTCTTCAGATGCTACATATGTTTGAAGCTTCTGTATGTGTATTTCCTGTGTGTAAAAGAGTGAGTTGCTCATTTAAAAATAGACCGTGTTTCCAGTCAGTGTCGACCTGGGGCGTAGTAAATCTCAAATTTCTCTTGTTGTCAGATGATTTTCGACTACTGTGGTTTTATGAATGAATGCTAAAAGGCTAAGGGAGTATAAGGATGACTTTTTAGCTCACCTGAGCATGAAGTACTCAGAGTGAGCTATTATGATCAATCATTGTCCATCGTCCGTCTCTCTGTCCGTCCATTCACAATTACAAAAAAATCTTCTCCTCCTAAACTAACAATCAGATTTCAATCAAACTTCAAAGAAATGATCCCTAGGTGAAGCACTTTCAAAAGACTTCAAAGATTTGAATTCCATGAAGAACTTTGGCAACCAAGTGAAAAAACTTAAAAAATCTTCATTTCCAAAACTGTAAGGGCTAGAGCTTTCATATTTGGCACGTAACATCATCTAGTGGCCCTCTACCAAAATACTTCAAATCAGGGCTCTTATGTTGAAATTGGCCCTGTATTGTGGGTTCTCAGATTTTACATAGAAATAAAGAAGGAAATCTTAGAAAGTCTTCTTGGGATAGACCTCTCACATTTAGCATGTAGCATCATCCAGTGGCTCTCTACTAAAAAACTTCAAATTATTGACCTAGTGCGGAAATTGGCCCTATGTTGTGGGGTCTTGGATTTCCAAAGATATACTGAGGAAATCTTAGAAAATTTTCTTGGCCCAAACCGTAAAGGATAGAGCTTTCATATTTAGCATGCAGCATCATCTATTGGCCCTCTACCAAAATACTTTAAATTATGGCCCTGGTTTGAAAATTAGACCTATGTTATTGGTCTTGGATTTCATATAGAGACAAGGAAGGAAATCTTTAAAAACCTTCTTGTCCAAATGGTAATGGCCAGAGCTTTCATATTTTGGCATGTAGCATCATCTAGTGGCCCTCTACCAGAATACTTCAAATTGTGTTCCTGATGTAAAGAACTGGCCCTACGTTGTGGGTCTTGGATTTCACATAGTGATAAAGAAGGAAATCTTTAAAAATCTCTTTGTCCCAAACGGTAATGGCCAGAGCTTTCATATTTGGCATGTAGCATCATCTAGTTGCCCTCTACCATCATACCTCAAATAATGGACCTAGTTTTGAAAATGGCCCTATGTTGTGGATTCTCGGATTTCACATAGCAATAAAGAAGAAAATCGAAGAAAATCTTCTTCTCCAAAACCATAAGGGCTAGTGCTTTCATATTTGGCATGTAGCATCATCTAGTGGCCCTTTTCACACTTTAAATTGTGGTCCTGGTGTGAAAGTTAGCCCTATGTTGTTGGTCTCGGATTTCACAGAGAGATAAAGAGGGAAATCTTTAAAAGTCTTCTTGTGAGCACTCTTGAGACCACGTTCTCTTGAGTCTGCATTGAATGCTTGTTTGGAATATAATTTTTGTCATCTCAAGTAAGAACGACTTCAAAATTGGTATGCATTTTTGTTGTGATATTACAGAGTACTGTGTTCAGGAACAATAACTCTACCTAGCATGGGTTTTGAGTAATTCCACTTTGATCTTTATTTTAATAGTATTTTTTGCTTGTCCAGAGTGGAATTTTGAAGTCTCAAGTCAAATTGTTTGCTGCATTGCCTGCCCTTTGCAACTATTATACCTCCTTTACAACTGGCGGTGAGATTGCATAATTTTGTCTTGCGACAATTTGCCACTCTTGTTTCATCATCATTAGCCCTTGAATATTGAACCTCAATATTTGGTAATTATAATCTTTGTTGTAGACCTTTGCTGCTTAGTACTCAGGTGAGCGATATGGGACCATCATGGACCTCTTGTTTTGTATTTTTGTAAAATTTCGTCCCAAAATCGGAAGGGCCACCTTTAAAGGGTATATTATATCTGGAACATTGTTTTAATGAATTGCACTGAATTCCCTTCTTAAATCCTTTATGACACAACAAAGTTGTAGGTTCACTGAGACTGGAATGTTTCTTTTTCCTACCTGAACTTGGATAACCAATCAAATGGACCAGAAAGTCTTTAGGTTTATTTAGATTTGAAAACTGCTTTAGTTCACACTTTGCCCCCCTCAGGTATTTTTTTTTCTCTGTTGCGGAAAAAGGATTTTTGTTGATACATATGATCAGTGTATCGGCATTTTTCCATGATATTTCAAAAGCCTACTTCATCAGGAACTTTAAATCTTTAGATTGTTTGGTAAAGTGTTAAAGCACCTCACAAACCAAATGGTCAAAATAGATATAGGAAAAGTTGCTTTGTGTGATGAATAATTTAGATTTATATGGTGGTTTGCCAAAGTCTTTTCAATACAGTAGGTACAGGAAAATGGTTTTGGGTGCGGTAGGACAGGTCTAACTCTTTACCAAACCATACATTTTAGACCTGTCCAAATTGAAAGGATTTGTGAACGAAAAATTAATGTGGCTGAAATGTTGATATTTGTCTGTTAACTCTTTACCAAATGACAAATTTTTTGGGCTAGTCCAAATTGAAAGCATTTGCAGACAACAAAATGAATTTGAATCAAAAATTGAAACTTGATTTGGAAAGGGTAGAAAACATTGTGGGAAAAGGAGAAAATGCTGCTAACCAGCATTTTCTCCTTTTCCCACAATGTTTTCAAAAGACTTCTTTCTCAGGGTCGTTAAAAGTCAAGATTGTGTGGTAAAGGGTTAATGGTTAGAAAACAAGGTGGTAAAAGGAGAAAATGCTTATTATCAGCAATTTCTTCTTTTCCCAAAATGTTTTCAAAGTCGTCTTTATAAAAGATTATCAAAAGTTGGAATTGTGTGGTAAAAGGTTAATTCTTTACTTTACAATAACTTTTTGGACTGGACCAAATTCAAAGCGTCTACATCCAACAAAGAAACCTTGTAATTATGATGATTTCTGACTTTGACAGGGAAGAAAATATTGTGGAAAAAGGAGAAAATGCTGGTTACCATGTTTTCTACTGGCTTCTTTCTCACAGTCGGGATTGTGTCTTAAAGAGTAAAGTCTTTTCCAAACAATCCCTGGTTTTTACAATCCAGAAAAAGTCTTTTGAAAACAATGTGGGAAAAGGAGAAAATGCTGGTAACCCGCATTTTTCCTCATCTTATAAGGTTTTCAACTCTTGTAAAGAAAAGTTTCAACTTTTGAGTCACATTTACTTTGTCGTCTGCAAATACTTTGGATTTGGACAAGTCTAACTTGTAGTGGTGTGGTAAAGAGTTAACCCATTACCACACAATCCCTACTTTTGACACCTCTGAGGAAGAAGCCTTTTGAAAACACTGTGGAAAAAGGAGAAAATGCTGGTAACCAGCATTTTCTCCTTTTCCCACAGTGTTTTCTACCCTTCCCAGAACAAATTTCAATTTTTCAGTCACCTTTATTTTGTCGTCTGCAAATGCTTTCAATTTGGACCAGTCTAAATTTTAATGTGTTAAGACAGGTTGGTTGCTCAAGGAGGCCACTGAAGACAGGTTATACTATATATGGCCATGTAATGGTAAATAACAAAATGCTTACCTCATTATGAACTTCCCCAACAGCTGCAGGGTGTGTAGATGTTTGCACCTTATCCTTACCAGGATTTCAGTCTATCATCCTAATAAAAACACTGTGAGAAAAGGAGAAATTGCTTGTAACAAGCAATTTCTGCTATTCCCACAATGTTTTACACACTACAATAGATCTTTACTCAATATACTTATTTTGAATTTGTAAAAAAGATGCTTTGAATATTAAAGTGTCTAAATTTTATCATTTTGAAGGGGGTTTCACCATTTATATTTACTGTGTTCTTTCAGTAGACTTCATCCATGACCAGCTGAAAACATAAACAATGATTGGCAGTTTCTTTGCAAAAACAAACTTCTATAGCTGTGCACAGAGCAGAACGGCCACAAGACAATCTTGTGGGTTTTACCCATTTCTAAAAAAGTACACATTTTTGAAAAATGATAAGTGCTTTTAAATTTTGAGACAAAATTAACTATTAAATACAGAAATGGTGAATGTAACATACAAAAGATATTCAAAAAATCATCATGGCTAAAGAAAACTGTTCATGCACCAAGTGACAGATTATAGACTTGCCCAAATTCAGAATATTTGCAGACAAATTAGAGATAACTCATAATTATGGAGGGATTTGTCTCTTAAGATGGAAAACTTTGGAAGAAAAAGAGAAATTGCTGGTTTCCAGAATTCCACAATGTTTTCAAAAGGCTTCTTCGGTAGAGTCGATAAAAGTCGGAATTGTGTGGTAAAGGAAAAAGAAAACTGTCAGGATATCAGAACATTAACCCTTTACCCCATAAGGCATTTCTATGATATCTCTAATTGACCCTAAATAACAGCAAGGATAAAGCAGTTTCTAAAGTGTATATGACACCTTTTGATAACATAGAAAACGTTGTGACAAAAAGGTGAAATTGCTCGTCACGAGCAATTTCACCTTTTGTCACAATGTTTTCCAATGGCTCCCACAAGCAGTGCGTCAAAATGAGTATCTATGGAGTAAAGGATTAATGTTAACCACTTACAATACAGCAGAAGAACAAAAGCAGAGAAGTGAACTGAGCACATTGTCACAGTTTTGTCTATAGCAAGGACATCAAGCATGAAATGATCATCGTCGACCACTTCTCTGTCTAATACCCTTTAATTCATAACCAAACGACAAAGTTTTTGGCTTGTCCAAACTGAAAGCATTTGCAGACAACCAAATAGAATGTGCCTGAAAATTTGATTTTTAGGTCTACTGGCTTTCAGCCAGCAGAGCTTATGTCATGGCATGGTTTCCATCATCCGTTCGTCCATCTATCCGTCCGTCTGTCTGTCCGTTATCCTTTTTCTTGTTTACGCGATAAAGTCTGCATTTGTTGCCCGACTTTCATGAAACTTGCACAGTTTGTTTATCTCATCAATAGCTTCAAGCCTATTGATTTTGAGAAAAATGCAACAAACAGTATGGGAAAAGTAGCCATTTCAAGTTGAAAATTTCAAATTCTTGTTTACGCGATAAAGTCTGCATTTGTGGTCAGATTTTTGTGAAACTTGCAGAGTTTGTTTATCTCATCAATAGCTTCAAGCCTATTGATTTTTAGAAAAATCCAACAAACAGTATGGGAAAAGTAGCCATTTCAATTTGAAATTTCTAATTCTTGTTTACGTGATAAAGTCTGCATTTGTTGCCCGATTTTTGTGAAACTTGCACAGTTTCTTTATCTCATCAATAGCTTCAACCCTATTGATTTTGAAAAAAAAATCCAAGAAATAGTATGGGAAAAGTAGCCATTTCAAGTTGAAATTTTCTATTTCATTTTTACACGATAGAGTCTGTTTTTCTTTTCAGATTTTCATGAAAATCACAGTTTTTTTTATCTAATCAGTAGCTTCAACCCTATTTATTTTGAGAAAAATCCAACCAACAGTATGGGAAAAGTAGCCATTTCAAGTTGAAAATTTCAAATTCTTGTTTGCGATATAAAATGTGCATTTGTTATTAGATTTTTGTGAAACTTGCACGGTTTGTTTATCTCACCAACAGATTCAACCCTTTCAATTTTGAAATAAATCCAACAAACAGTATGGGAAAAGCAGCCATCTCTAGTTGAAAATTACCAATTCTTGTTTACGCATTAAAATCTGCATTTCTTCTCAGATTTTCATTTCACACAGTTTGTTTAGTTGCAAGAACACATTTGTGTGTTTTTTGTCTTTTTGCATCATGAACTCATAATGTATGCTAGCATAAAAGCAATATTCAATTCTCTGCCAGTAGAGCATATTCAGGGCCTTCTAGTTTTTTTTGTGTGAAGCCTAGACAATATTGTGAGAAAAGAAGAAAATGGTGGTTACCAGCATTTTCTCCTTTTCCCACAGTGTTTCCTGAAGGCTTCTTTCTTAGGGTCATCAAAAGTAGGGATTGTTTGGTAATATGCTAACTCTTTAACGCGCAATCACATTTGAATTCTTTGCCACACAATCCTGAGGTTAATGCCCCAAAAGAAATAGCCTTTTGAAAACCTTGTTGGAAAAGGAGAAAATGCAGGATTTTTTTCTTCTTCCACGATGTTTTCTACCCTTTCAAAGACAAAAAATGTCTTTCAAACTTGATGAAATTTATTGTCTGCAAATGCCTTCATTTTGTTTTAAAATTATGTTGTTTGCTATAGAGTCAAACATACCAAATAATTTTTCTACTGTTTTTCAGATCTCAAGAACCTCAATAGATGCCGTAAAAGATCACTTTAGAGAAGAGATGACGAAACAAGACTGGGCCCTGATGGTTGAATTGAAGAAGACCTTCCAGATATTATAGTGCTTTCAGCTTGTAGCTTGTAATACCATCTGCCAGCATTTTATGCTCCCGAAAAATTTCAGGGGAGCATTATAGTCGCCACCCTGTGCGTACGTCCATTTGTCCATTCTTCCAAAACCATTTCTCCACAACCCCTGAACGAAATTTTATGAAATTTCAAATGTGAACTCCTGGGACAATAGAAAAATACCACTTTCCCAGTTTCTCAATTTGAGGCTGCGTCACGGAAGAAGGGGGCTTAATGTAAAAAATCCATCTGACGCCGTTTCTCCACAACTCTTGGACCAAACTTTATGAAACTTCATATCTGAACTCCTTGGAGCAATGCGTAAATACCTCTTTCAGGGTTTCTCAATTTGAGACGGCGTCACGGAAAAAGGGGGCTTCATGTAAAAAATTTGGGTTTTTTTTTTCACTAATATCATCCATCCGTTGGTCCAAAGCCATTTCTCCTTGACCCTCGGACCAAATTTTATGAAACTTCATTATGTGAACTCCTTGGGACAATATAAAAATATGACTTTCTCAGTTTCTCAATTTGAGGCTGCTTCACGGAACAAGGGGGCTTCATATAAGAAATCCATCCGAAGCCATTTTTCCACAAACCCTCTACCAAATTTTATGAATCTTCATATCTGAACTCCTCAGAGCAATGTGCAAATACCTCTTTATGGGTTTCTCAATTTGAGGCTGCATCACGAAAAAAGGGGGCTTCATGTAAAAAAAGTGTTTTTTACTAATATCTCCTACATGTGTGTTCAAAACTTTGTGAAATTTCAAATCTGAACTCAATGGAACATTGCCCATATAGCTGCTCTTTTCTGGTTTCTCAATTTTAGGCTGTGTCATGGAAAAAGTGGGTTTCATGTCAAAAATTGGTTTTCTTTAATATCTCCAACACTAGTGCTCAAAAGTTCATGAAATTTCAAATCTGAACTCATTGGAACATTGCCCAGGTACCTCTTCTCTGGTTCAGGCTGTGTAATGGAAAAAGGGGGGCTTCATGTGAAAAATTGTTTTATGATACCTCTTTCCTGGTTTCCCAATTACAGGCTGCATTGTGGAAAAAGGAGGCTTCATTTAAAAAAAAATGTTTTTCTCCAATATCTCGTACATTAGTGATCAAAAGTTAATGAAATTTCAAATCTGAACTTGTTGGAACATTGCCCAGATACCTCTTCCACAGTTTCTCAATTTCAGGCTGCGTCACGGAAAAAGGGGGCGTCGTGTGAAAAATCATTTTATGTAGTATCTCCTACATTAAAGCTCAAAATTTCATGAAATTTCGAATTTTAATTATTAAAAAATGGCATAAACCACACACCCTTTGTATTTATCCCAATAATGCAATTCTGTTTTAAGGGAAAATGGGACTTAAAGGATGCTTTGTGGGCTTAGTGTCCTCTATAAGTTTGTGATGGCTATTACTCCAAAAGTATTACAGCTATTAATGTGAAAATTCAAAAAACAGATCTTACTGATAAATGGGAAATGTAATTTTTCCATATTTCAAGACATTTTAGGGGAAAAGGGGGTTCATGGTAGAGTTAGAGCCAGTTTTTCTCTATTACCTTGCTGGTCAAAATTTCACATTTCAGTTACTATCGTCCCCAAAAGAATTTTGCTGTCAGTCTGTCCGTTCGTTTGTCGAGCACTGTTTCAGTTTGTGTTCTCATTTTTCTCTTGGTAGATATATTGTCAGATATTATCATCGTAATGCTTACCTTTGGATTATTTTTTCCAATTTCATACATTTTATGACAAGCACTTGTTCGGGGAGCATAACCCTTCTCTGATGGCTCTTGTTTTGTCCTGTGGAAGATGGTGTCTAAAAACATTGTTACAAAAAGAGAAATAACCCAGAATGAGCCATTTCTCCATTTACCATATAACACGAGCCCTTTACCAAACATTCCCCAGTTTTAGTGGTCCGGAGAAAGAAGGGTCTTGAAAAAGTTGATGTAGAAAATGCAGCATTTTCTGATTTGCCTGCAGTGCTTCTTGTCTGCCAAGATTACTTAAAATGGGGATTGTGTGCTAAAGGATTAAGAACTGTGACTTTACGTACATACATTTTTTCTGTTTGAGTACTTAAATGTTATTTTCAATTTTTTAAGTCCTTAAACTTATAACACATACATATATAATGTAAGTGCTTCAACTGTTTGTACATGTGTTAAAGTGCTTCAATTCTTATATTCATATGTGTAAGTGCATAAAGATCATGGACATATTTTAAAGTGCTACAACTTTAGGTGCATATTTATGTTCTTCAGTTTGGTGTGAATGTGTGGAAGTGCTTCAACTTTGGTTTTGTTGATGTTTCACAGTGCTTCAATTTTACGTATGTGTGTTAAATATCCTTAGTTTTTATGTACAAAAGGTTGAACATGTAATACTTCAACTTTTTGTAGCTATATTTAACCCTTTACTCCATATATACTCATTTCGACGCATTGCTTGTAGGAGCCTTTGGAAAACATTGTGGCAAAAGGTGAAATTGCTCGTCACGAGCAATTTCACCTTTTGCCACAATGTTTTCTACGCTATCAAAAGGTGTCACATACACATAAGAAACAGCTTTATCCTTGCTGTTATTTAGAGTCAGTTAGAGATACCATAGAAATGCTTTATGGGGTAAAGGGTTAAGTGCTTTACTTTGATTTGCACATGTTTACGTGATTCATTTTCTTGTTATTGCCTACTTCATTTCACCTGATCCTGACCTTTATGCTGAATACTGAAGTAGGCATACACATAGAGCTCCGAGTCTTATTGGGAAAGTTAAAAATACATGGGAAAGTACTCATACACACAGGTAAGCAATTTAACCATTAGCCTACAAAGGGCGACCGAAGGTGCTTTTGCCAGCGGTGTAGGTCAAGATTAGACTGCACATAATATGAATCTACACTGACTAATGAGGAAATATTTCTCAAAAAAAAAAAAATATTGTTAATTTCAATATTTGCTTTTTAGCTCACTTGAGCAAAACATGCTCAAGGGGAGCTTTTAGGATCACTCGGTGTCAGTCATGCGTTGTCAACAATTCTTTAAACATCAATTCCTCCTAAACCGCTGGCCCAATTTTGACCAAACTTGGCTAAAATGTTCCTTGGGAGGCCCCCATTAAAAAATTGTTCACAGAATTTGATTCCGTAAAAAGTCTTTCTGAAACCACTGGTCAGATTTTATAATAATTTCACAGAGATGTTCCTTGGGTGACCCTTTTCAAAAACTGTTCACGAAATTTTGATCTGTCAAGAAACATGGCTCTGGTGAAAGGGGGCAACTTGCACTATACAGAAATGAAGAAATTCTTAAAAATGCTTCACTTCTAAAACTGCTGGTCAGATTTTGAAATAATTTCACAGAGATGTTCCTTGGGTGACCCTTTTAAAAAATTGTTCATGAAATTTTGATTCGTCAAAAAACATGGCTCTGGTGAATAGGGGCTACTTGCACCATAGGGAAATGAAGAATTTCTTGGAAATTCTTCTTGAGAACGGCTGGTCAGATTTTGAAATAATTCCACAGAGATATTTCTTGCATGACCCTTTTAAAATAATGTTAGTGAAATTTTGAATCGTCAAGAAACATGGCTCTGGTGAATGGGGGCTACTTGCCCTATAGGGAAATGAAGAAATTCTCAAAAATTCTTCTCTGGTCAGATTTTGAAATCATTTCAGAGAGATGTTCCTTGGGTGACCCTTTTAAAAAAGTGTTCGTGGAATTTTGATTCGTCAAGAAACATGGGTCTAGTGAATGAGGGCTACTTACTCTATATGGAATTGAAAAAATTTCTTGAAAATTGTTCTTCTCTGAAACCTGTAGTCAGACCCTTTTCAAAATTTGTCCGTGAAATTTTGATACGTCAAGAAACATGGCTCTGGTGATGGGGGCTACTTGCACTATACAGAAATGAAGAACTTCTTGAAAATTCTTCTTCTCTGAAACGACATGTTAGATTTTAAAATAATTTCATAGAAATGTTCCTTGAATAACCCTTTTCAAAACATGTACGCAAAATTTTGATAGGTCAAGAAACATGGCTCTGGTGAATGGGAGCTACTTGCACTGTACGGAAATTAAGTAACTCCTAAAAATTCTTCTTTTTCTGAAACTGCTGATCAGATTTTGAAAGGACTTTTACATGTGACCTTTTAAAAATTGCTTGGCAAAATAATGATTTTGTTTCCAGTGTTGCAATACCTGAAAAAAAAATGGCAATGGTCCTCTCAAAAAATTCAGGTGAGCAATCCAGGGCCATCTTGGCCCTCTTGTTTTACCATTGACCGGAAAATCTCATTCTTGTAAGTCAAGTGTTGATTGGCGTACACCACATGAAATATTTCCAAGACCATTTGGGACATTTCTTGAACGATGCCATGGGTAAAGTTAGAAGATTAATTTATGTAAATGAGTTTGACCTAGGTCTGGTTAAATGAAGTAGAGAATACTTTGATAAAGAAAACAACTTTATTCATATGGTTTTAGGTATACAGCATACATGTATGTATATTGAAGTGTTCCAGCATGATTTACTTGTAAAGTCTGCCTTGCTGGTACCACGTCATCTATGATACCGCAGTAATCCAAAAAAATACCTAATTTGCATATGTAGTGCCACATAACCACTGTTTACTCTATCAAATCAAAAGCAGAAGTGTTTTTGTATCTTTGTTAATGATAAGTTACTTTCAATAATCACAAATTGCAATAATCATGAAAGTACAATTTTCCTCAGTGATTTGGAAATAATTACTCGCTTCTCTTTTTAAAAGCTTAATTTTTATTTAATAAATGAAGTTCATCTGCTGGAGCATCATAGTCCTTGCCAGAAAACAAAAACTATGGTACTTAAATCATTTTTGAAAATAATAGCCATATTTTTTTACTATTTTCCAAATTACAAGACTTAATACGGCACCACAGCAGACTCCTTTCAGTGTACCTGTAGTCAACATGTTAGCTTGACCTAGATATTTTTGTCTGAAAAACACGACTTGGACTTTGATAGTGCACATTTATTGAAACTTTACATTCAACAGTTTCTCACATTATCAGAAAATAGTATATGTGAGTTCTCTTTCTAGTAGTAAATTTTCGACAAAATTAAGTATCACAGTACCATTGAGGACCATCCTACACATAGTAATGTGATGAAGTAAGGTATATCTATCACATTTTTCCAGGTTTATGAACACTACTTAATGGATTAATTCACTGGTATGTACATGCAGTACATGAATATTATATTTGACTATACATGCATTGAACCAAATTTTACCGGTCACATAAGATGACATGATTTTTTGCCAAAAGCAGTATCTAGAAGGACATTTTCAGCTCTTTGCCTTACAAGCACTGAGTTATAAGATTCCAAGAAAACATTGTTGAACTCTGCTGAAATTGTTTTCTACCCTTTCTGAGACAAATTCAAACATTATAGCCTCATTTGGTTTTATTTCCTGGAAATGCTTTCAATTAGACAAATTGTAATATTTGTCATATGATAAAGAGTGAAACCAAATGCATTTCTTGTGTAATGTTTTATAGAATAATGTTTGGCAAAGTGCTGGTATTTGTACTGTCATAATTTGAGTGATATTGTATTTGCATTCATCTACATCAGGACTTGCATTTCCTCACTGGTTTGGAAGTACTTGTAAACATGATTTTCCCTCCAAAAGGTTACGTGAATCTTTTTTTATTTTCATGTGTTTTCATTTGTAATATGCTGTTAACTCCTCACCGAACAACAAAATTTCAGACTTTACAAAACCAAAGCATTTTAACACTACAAAATGAATGTGATTCAAAAAGTGAAATTTGCATTTGGAAATAGAGAAAATATTTTGGGTAAAGGAGAAAATGCTGGTAACCAGCATTTTCTCCTTTTACCACAATATTTTCTACCCTCTGACAGGCATATGAGCCTATGAACCATGTTTTATTTGTCAGTTACAATTGCTTTTGGTTCAGCAGTCTAATATTTTATTGCATTGTAAAGGGTACAGTAAAAAAGTTAACCTGGAATTTTGCAAGATGACGTGGATTAAACATTACCAAACAAAAATATTTCAATGACTTTATTTTTGCTTTGTCTCAGTTATGTAAACAGTAAAAGCGGAACATTTTAGGACTGTAAAAGGTATCACATGTCTATTAAATCTTTGAGTTTAATGGATTGATTGAAGACAAATATGTTTGTATAAAAGAATGTTTGGATTTGGATGGATGGAAATAAATATTTGTAATGTAAATGATTGAGAATTGTATAAACTGGTGAATATTCAGTATTTCTTTGTTGTTTTTCAAGTGCCATTTCTGTACTCTAGCAGAGCACTAAAGTGGAACCAAGTGGCTTAGTTAGTATTATGAAAGGCTAGCAAACCTAGGACTTTTGGGAGTTAATCCTAGCATGGCGGAGGTTCTTTCAAGTGCGCATGAGCGTTACTTGGCAAAAGTCATTTCTCTCTCACTGCTGAACTTTTTTTCAGCAATATGTGTGTAGGAAGGCAGCCAGTGGCTTGGTTAGATTGTTGTGCAAAGGTCTGGTTGAAAGGAAAGTCCCAAGAATTGCCTAAATAGCTGAACTGACAGCCATTATATGTCTGAGAAAGAATTAAAACTGTAAACTACAAAAATACAAGAGTTTCACTGTTACCCTGTATCGCTCCACTGGCTAACATAAACAAACGATAGACACCAAACATGACAATTTTAGGCCAAATAGTTTCGAACAGGAAGATCTAAAAAGTTTTCTCTCCAAAAGTCCACATGTGAAAGTTGTGACCCAAGGGCAAGGCCATTTTTGATCATGGAGCTAAAATTGCTCGACTCCTAATAGAGGTCCACAAGGTACAGCCATATACCAAATAATACAGGTCTAGGCTGCCTGCTTTTGAACAAGAAGATTTTAATAGTTCCCTCAGTATAAAACCCTAGTAAATCATGAGATGCAGGACCTTTTTTTAATTTTGAACAAAGTCAGAAGTGATCTACTAGATGAAGTTATATCTTTACCATATTTGGTAGCTCTTTTGTCTTGCTGAAGGAAACAAGAAGATTTTTAAGTTCACTTTACAAGCCTATGTATAACTATGATCCTGAAGATAAGGCCACTTTCGGCCCAAGGATTTTAATTTAACTCTTACCCAAATAATCCCTGGTTTTTACGTGTCTGGAATAGTAGCCTTTGGAAAACATTGTGGGAAAAGGAGAAAATGCTGGTTACCAGCATTTTCTCCTTTTCCCACTATGTTTTCAACCCTATCATAAACAGAAATCATCTTTTCAGCAAGAGTTGAATTGTCGTCTGCAGATGCTTTCAACTTAGTCTAGTCCAAAAGTTGTCGTTTGGGAAAGGGTTAAAGAATGCAAGTAGAGGTTTCTTACATGAAGCTGCATGTCAAATAAGGTAGCCCTAGGCCATACGAATAGGAACAGAATGACTTGAAGTTTTGAATGTATTTATAAGCCTATGTAAAACTTGTGGCTCCTTGGGTGGGGCTCGTGCACAATTTGATAGCCCTAGGCCCTCTGCTTTTGGACAAGCAGATTTTCAACCATTTTCAGTTTTGATGCCATAACAATCAAGTTTTAATAGAAATCAATTCTTTTAACCCTTTCCCAAACAAGCCCTAGTTTTTACGTGTCTGCAGTAAAAGTCTTTTGAAAACACTGCAGGAAATGGAGAAATTGCTCATAACGAGCAATTTCTCCTTTTCACACAGTGTTTTCTACCCTTTTTTAGAACTTTCTGCCATTGTCTCAAAATCTAAAATTGTCGTCTGCAAACTCTCTCAGTTTGGAAGGCTCCAAAATTTGTCGTTTGGGAAAGGGTTAAGGAATTCTAAAGACGACCATGGTAGGATCATTTCTGTGAAGTTTAGTCAATAATCACGGCGGGGAATCACGTGACACAACAACAACAACAATGACCGTTATTTGAAAAAATTCCCCAACTTCAGGTAAGAAAATCTTCAATAATTCCGTTAATACATGACCGATTGGAATTTGCCTTGAAGCAGAGAAGGCGGAAGGACTCCAGGCATTTGCTTGATGTGTTAGATTTTTTAAACAACACCTGATAAAAAAGTTATTGACGAGCAAACATTTTTTTTACCCTGGATAATTTGTTTGCTCGTCAATAACTTTTTTATCAGGTGTTGTTAAAAAAATCTAACACATCAAGCAAATCCCCGGAGTCCTTCCGCCTTCTCTGCTTCAAACCAAATTCCAATCGGTCACGTATTAACGGAATTATTGAAGATTTTCTTACCTGAAGTTGGGGATTTTTTTCAAATAACGGTCATTGTTGTTGTTGTTGTGTCACGTGATTCCCCGCCGTGATAATGGAAGTGTAGTTTCAAAAAAGAAAGTATTAGTAAAAGTTAACGTACTGACACAAAGCCGTGACCTAGGCGCGTTGGCTTATGGCCAATGGAGCTAAAAGGAGAGTAAATGCTACAAAAAACAACCTAAAAATCGTCTGATCTGGGATTAAAAGAAACCTTGCACCTAAATGTCACGACCTTAATTAAAGAATTACTCATTGTTACAAATCTTGTCATATTAAATACATTGTAATAACTGTTTGAATAGATGTTAAACCTTTCACCAAATGACCCCCAAAAATAGACTTGTCCAGTTCAAAGCAGTTGCAGACGAAAGAATGAACGTGACTCAAGAATTGGAATTCTAAACAGAAAGGATACACATTGAGGAAAAGAAGAAAAAGCGGTTTATCAGCATGTTTTTTCTTTTACCACAATGTTTTCTAGAGCCTAATTTTTCAATGACGTTCAAGCTCGCACTCAATGAGTATACTCAATCATAATTATATCTGCTATTGCAGGTAGTGTAGACTCAGATCAGACTGCACTTAACCCATTATCACACAATCCCTACTGAGAAAGAAGCCTTAGAAAACATTGTGGGAAAAGGAGAAAATGCTGGTAACCAGCATTTTCTCCCTTTACCACAATGTTTTCTACCCTTCACAAAACAAATGTCAAAATTTCAGTCACATTCATTTTGTCCTCTGCTAATGCTTTCAATTTGGACCAGTCTAAAATATTGTCATCTGGTAATGGGTTAAGTCTTAACTTCGATCTATACTAAATTGCCTGATATTTTGACAAAAAAAGGCTTTAACTTTGCAACCTCTTGGGCAAATTGATGATTGTAAATATTGGCTAGATTCACAGGGTACTGGGTTTAAACATATGGATAAAAACATAGTAATTGCACGATGCGTACAGTTTTGACCAAAGATCAGATTGTTTGTGTTGTATAGACTGATCATGATCTGGACTGTTCAGGAAAGAAGTTTTCATTAGGCTAGATGAGCAAGCAGCCAAGGCTATCCCCGAAATACGAAGGGTCGATTCCAGTCCACTCAGTATCAACTCTTTACCTGACAATACAAAGATTTTCACGACCAAGGAAAAATAGACAATTTGAGAAGGGGGCGGGGGTGTAAAATGTGTGAAAATGGAGATATTGCTGATAAGCAGCATTTTCTCCTAATCCTACAATGTTTTCAATCCTTCAAAAGCAATTTTTATTTTTTTTCAGTATTTTTTTTACCGTCTGCAAACTTACAGATTGGACAAGTCAAATGTCATCGTTTGGTAACGAGTGTGTATAAAGATAAATGGTTTGTCTTGCAGCAATATGAAGTTATAAACATTGCGGCAAAAGTGAACATGCTCATAGCGAGCTACATCTGCTGTAACAACAATGGTTTCACAACATACTTTTATTTAGATCCCTAACTTTGTTAGATGTTAAAAACCCTTATAAATGTTGCTGTTTTTAACCCTTTACCCCATAAGGCATTTCTATGGTATCTCTAAATGACCCTAAATAACAGCAAAGACGAAGCATTTTCTTATATGTATATGACACCTTTTGATAGCATCATCCTCGGATACCCCGGGGTCTCCCTATTTGCTACGCTACATCGACCCCTGGGACAATTGACTAATAAAACTTTGAATCAGCCACCGAAAATCGATACGAAACGTCATAGCGTACAGTACACTCCCCATCACAAAATGATGATGGAACCAATGAAAAGCCAGCATTCGGCCAGCGGTAAAGCGAGGGAAATTCAATTAATTGTCCCAGGGGTCGATGTAGCGTAGCAAATAGGGAGACCCCGGGGTATCCGAGGATGTGATAGCATAGAAAACGTTTGTGACAAAAGGTGAAATTGCTCGTGACGAGCAATTTCACCTTTTGCCACAATGTTTTCCAAAGGCTCCTACAAATAATGCGTAGAAATGAGTAACTATGGAGTAAAGGGTTATTTTTTTCTCTTGCAATTTTTTATCCGTAGAGATTTAGAGCTAACCCTTTCCAAAACAATGATATGTTTTAAATAAGCAGCAGAAGCCTTTGAAAAAAACAATGAGTGGAAAAGGAGAAAATGCTGGTAACCAGCAACTTTCCAAGATATTTCCCATAATTTGAACCTAAAAGAATTTCTCGTCCGCAAATGCTTTCGATTTGGACAAGTTTATAATTTTGTCGTCTGGTAAAGGGTAAACATACGATAGTATAAGGGTCATTTAGTTCTGTGACTAACGGTGCCGACTTCGTTTGTGACATTTCAATAAACTAGGTTACGGGTTAACCGGTCTTTTACTTCTTAGATTTCTGTTTGCGACTTTGAATGTGTTTTTAAGATCCGATTGCGTGTTTCGTGCATTTCAGCTGGGCATTTAGAATTCGGTCAAAAATATAAAGAAACGTGAAGTAGCGACAGGTTGGTGTTTGGACGGTGCGGACGAAATTTCGCTGAGGGTGGTAACGTATTTAATTTTTTGGCTGAAGACGTAATTTTTGCTTTTCTCAAGTTAGAAGCATGTCGTAGACGATATTTAAATTATGGATAGACGGGTATCATTTGTTTATGAGAGTGCAGAAAAAAAAATGGCAAAAAGAGAAAATGCTGGTATAACCAGCATTTTCTCCTTTTCTCACCATGTTTTTAAAAGCTTTTTTGCAGGGTCGTCACGAACACGGGTTGATTTGGAAAAGGATCAAGACTTGACAAACGAGGTTTATTAATATTTTTAAGTGTGATTAATTTTGTTCGTGCGTTGGCGCTTCAATCCGTCGACTTAACTCTTTACATTTCGACGAAGATTTGTATACTTTAACCCTTTACCCCATAAGGCATTTCTATGCTATCTCTAATTGACCCTAAATAACAGCAAGGATGAAGCCCTCTCTTATGTGTATACGACACTTTTTGATAGTGTAGAAAACATTGTGGCAAAAGGTGAAATTGCTCGTCGCGAGCAATTTCACCTTTTGCCACAATGTTTTCCAAAGGCCCCTACAAGCAATGCGTAGAAATGAGTAACTATGGAGTAAAGGGTTAACTAAATTCAAAGCATATCCAGAGAACAAACTAAAGGTAGCTCAAAAATTATTAATGATGATTTCCGTCTTTGATCAGATAGAAAACTGTTTGGGGAAAAAAGGAGAAAATGTTGCGATGTTTTCAAAGGGTTTATACCTCGGGATATTTAACCCTTTACTCCATATATACTCATTTCCACGCATTGCTTGTAGGAGGCTTTAGAAAACATTGTGGCAAAAGGGGAAATTGCTCATGACGAGCAATTTCACCTTTTGCCTCAATGTTTTCTATGCTGTGAAAAGCTGTCATATACGTATAAGAAACAGCTTCATCCTTGCTGTCACTGAGGGTCAATTAGAGATACCATAGAAATGTCCTATGGGGTAAAGGCTAAAACAGGTGATTGTGTGGTACAACTGTAGGAAAGAAAGTATCGGGAAAAAAAAGAATCAGGATAAAAAGTATCGTAAAAGTATCGGGAAAAAAAGAATCAGTTTCCAAACAGGAGACTAATTTTATAATTTATTTTTTTTTATACCATTTGTTTGATAGGTTATATTGACTTTGTTAATCATTTTTCTTTGATTGTGTGGTACGACTGTAGGAAAGAAAGTATCAGGAAAAAAAGAATCAGGATAAAAAGTATCGGGAAAAAAAGTATCCGGAAAAAAAGAATCAGTTTCCAAACAGGAGACTAATTTTATAATTTTTTTTTTATAACCATTTGTTTGATAGGTTAGATTGACTGTTAATCATTTTTTTTTACATTTTATGGCCTAAGATTGGGAAAAAATGTGCAAAAATTGATTCTTTTTTTCCCCGATACTTTTTTCCCTGATACTTTCTTTCCGATTACCGTGTGGTACACGGCTTATTGATCCTCGAAATATTATTTGGTGTCTCTTCAACAAAGAACTTGTTGGACCTGACATATATAGATGGCATTGATATAAATACTTATAAGTGCAGACAAATCCTCTCATTTCTTCAAGTGCGATTCTTAGCCGCCAAAAACATCTTTGCAAACAATAAATGTTCTTTAGTACAACTCTTAAATGTTCACCAAAATACTAATTTTTGATTGGTTGGTTGGTTGTATTGGGGTTTAACGCCACTTTAACAGCTAAGGTCATATCATTGCGGTCGGTGATGCACATGTGTTTCCTGGCTTTCTCACACCGGTACTAACACTACTTTCTTTCCAAAGCCACCGACTGCTTTTCTCACATGCTTCAGCAGAGTTGAGAGGCGAAAATACGCCTAAAAGAAAGTTTGCCTCAACCGGGTATCGAACTCACAACCACCAGGTCATGAGTCCGACACGCTCACCACTGAGCCACCCGAGCGGGCACTAATTTTTGGACATCTGCAAATTGAAAGCACTTGCAGAAAATAACTTACACAAAATAAAAGTAACTCAAAAACTGGAATTGTTTCCAGCAGGGTAGAAAACATTGTGGGAAAAGACTCAAATGCTGGTGACCAGTATTTTCTCCTTTTCCCACAAAGTTTTCTACCCTGCTGAAAAGCAATTCAATTTTTGAGTTCATATTCATTTTGTTGTCTACAAGTGCTTCAGTTTGGACCAATCTAAAATTCTGTCGTTTGGTAAAGAGTTAACCCTTTACCCCATAAGGCATTTCTATGGTATCTCTAATTGACCCCAAAAAACAGCAAGGATGAAGCCCTTTCTTATGTGTATATGACACCTTTTGATAGCATAGAAAACATTGTGACAAAAGGTGAAATTGCTCGTCACGAGCAATTTCACCTTTTGCCACTATGTTTTCCAAAGGCTCCTACAAGCAATGCGTAGAAATTAGTATCTATGGAGTAAAGGGTTAAATAGTCTGTGTAAAGAAAAAATTGGTGCGATTGTGTTGCAAAAATTGTTAGGTTTACCCATTTCTGACCAACTATTACATTTTTAACAACCGTGAAGAAAAGTCCTTTCGAAAACATCGATTTAGAAGGAGCCTGTCGTAAAATTTATTTTCTGTCTTTTTCATACACAAATCCAAATATGGAAAGTATTTGACCCGTGTATCTGCAAATGCAGTCCAGTTTGGCGATACTAAAATACTAGAGCGTTCGGTGAAGAGTTAACCCTGTTCCACACAATCCCGACTTTTAACGCTCCTGAGATAGAAGCCTTTTGAAAACACTGTGAGAAAAGGAGAAAATGCTGGTAACCAGTATTTTCTCCTTTTCCCACAGTGTTTTCTACCTTTCCAAGACCAAATTTCAATTTTTCAGTCACCTTTATTGTGTCGTCTGCAAATGCTTTCAATTTGGACCAGTCTAAGATTTTCTTGTGTGGTAAAGAGTTAATCCTGTACCAGATGACAAAATTTCACATAAATTCAAATTCAAAGCACTGGCAGACGACAAATAAGATGTGCCGCAATTGACATGATAGTAGTCTTTGAAAGGCCGTTGAAAACATTGTGAGAAAAGGGAAAATGCTGTTTGCCAGCAGTTTCTTCTTTTCCCACAATTTTCGCAAAATCCTTCTTCAGGGTCGTTAAAACTGAGGAATGTTTGGAGAAGGGTTAAAATGTTTTGTTTTATTTATCTTAGCCGTCTAAAGATTAAAATCGGATTATTTAAGTGTCACATTTGAGACAATCGGCCCACATTAGATACACGAGTAATATTAAATCCATGTCGTCCGGTTTAATCGCGATTTAAAAGTTCGTGACTTCAAAGTGTCTGGCAGACATTCGTTCGGGGATTTTTGTCCTAAATTGCGCGTGTTTCGTGCTTACAGTGTAGTGTCCGTTGTTGTTAGATAGAGCGAAGGCCTCGCAGCCATTAGGTCCTAAGTTCGATACTCGGGAGTGCCGGGTATCAACTTTGGGACCTTCTTTTGTAAATTATGGAAAATCTATTATTAAAAACAAACTTGATTCACGAATCACATAAAAATGAAAAAGTTGCGAAAAAAAGTCCTGTAATGATTGTGCTACATGATTCATTCCTGCATCACTGCTGAAAATTGTTTCGACAACAAACGTTAATGGAAAACAGCAAATAGTTTGAAAGAATCTTGCGCTGGTGCTAAGAAAGTAGATCTACTGGTAAAAAAAAATCTGGAAAAGCTAAAATTGTGATGTCCCTCGTTGTGAGTTAGAGCGTCGGCCTCGTAACCATAAGCTGTAAGAGCTTGTTTCTTAATCAATTTAAAATATAGATGTTGAAAACTAAATTGCACGGGTTGAGGAAGCTATTCTTGACGTTAAATTGGCTGTGTGGTGTCCGTGGCTGTGAGGTAGAGCATCGGCCTCGTAACCATAAGGTTCTGAGTTCGATCTTCGGGAGTGGGTATCAACTTTGGGACATTTCATTGGCCCGCACATTCGGCGGGAGTACTGGTGTAGTTCCCAGGAAGCAGAATCGAGATTTCTGATTGGCTTGTATACTACTAGTTATTCGGTTAAGCCAATCTTTAACATTTCATTAGTTTTAAATTTAGAAAATAATTGAGGAGTTAGGTCTGAGATGGTATGATGCTCAGTGTGGATGATGAATAAGACTCTGTAGTTCCTGACCAACCATTCGTAAGAACGTTCTCAGTCTTTTCTCCAAGATTTCGCTAAATGTGAAAGTAACACAAAAACAATTTAGTTTAGTTTGTCTACATGCATGTATGCATGTTGAACTGATGGTGAAAACGGGGTCCAGATCAAACTTCGATTAATTTACAACCTTTATCAATAACTATTTTTATATTATTTTGCACACATGGGTTACCAAGGATGATACGAAATTTTCAGTTTTGTCCAACAGCCACTAGCTACTTTTATGACAAACTCTTCAGATGCAACTGAAATGCCGCGTAGAATAGTATACTGTTCGCTACTGTATCGCACATTCCGACCCAAACAACCTTGAAATTGTAGTATTGCAGTATTGGTTGTTGTTTTGTACCTAGTTTGGAAAGTTCATTATATTGTTTTATTTCTTTAAATGTGTTAACTCTGTTCGTGTGAGGGACAGGGAAAAAACATAATCCGATTAAATTTTGACAGCCTTTCCTCATCTCATATGGTCGGCCTGGGCTATCCCATTTCCTCATGGTGCAATTTTCTGAACTTAACTGTATGTAATTTAATACTTTCGAGAGGACAAGCTTCGAAGAGTCGAAGACGATCATTTCTCGACATCATAAAACTTTAATGGTAAAAAAGAAAAAAGTATGACAGAAAAAAAAAATGAAATCGTAAACTTAGCTTGAAGGAAATTATTTTTTCTTTCGCAGTGTTCCCCAAAGTCATTTACGCGGAGAACAGAAGGAGCATGCATTGTGTAATGATGTTGGTGAAAGAGCAAGGCAGGACTTAGGCACGATCATAGTGTACATTTATTTTTTCTCCCAACAGAGCTTATCAGAATCATAAGCAGAAAGGTTGGAAGCACACTTTTGTTGGGAAGTCAGTGTTGTCTGCATTATCTCCCGCTAGATGGCATTCTATAAATACTCATCTATCTAATTTGGGTATCCTGGGTACAGAACCGAATCACTTTCCTACGCGACAACCGTTACTTTGGATTCCAAACTAAATACACGTTTACTCAATAAAAGGCTACCTCATGCAATTCACTCAGCTATGATCAGCTGTCTAGAGAAATCTGGAGCTGAAGCAGGTCTCATTTCTCCTCAAACGTATTGATAAAAGCTATTTTCTACATTACTACTTTATAGAGCGTAATATTACAGTCAGTCCGCTTTTGGGGCTAGTGATGCGTCATATAAGACAGTCGAATCTTCGAAGAATATGACACGCGCAGACAACGCCCCTAAATACAAAATCCGAGGCCATTCACTATACAAAATAGTCGCCATGGCGATTCTAATAGCACTAGAGGGGCGTATCGCTGGGAATGGGGCTCTGGTCTCTTGCGCATCGGTGCTAGCGCCTTGTCCTTCCCCTTGTCGCTGCCTTAGTGGGCATCTTGTTGGAATGAAAAAAATCCTAAGAATTAGATCTATTTATCTTGTGGTTGATAATAATGATGAACACTTTGTAGTGATACGAGAGCAACATAGCTTTATATATCCCCTGTAAACCTGCCTGTCGCCGTCAGATTATCGAGCAGGTGTCGGCCGGTGGCAGTTCGAACACCCGACAGCCGGCCGATGTCAAGTGTAAATGGCCAATGTTCGCCAGGTCGCCGGGCGGTGGCAAGTAAAATCTGACGGCTGCGGGCCTGTCGCCTAACTGTCACTGCCCGGAATCCTGATGACGTCACACACCCCACGAACTTGACATACTGCCTGGTGCCGCCCGGAATCCGTCAGGCGGCATTTTACTGGCCGTTATTTATGATCACTCGCATCGATTTGTTAAAGATCGGTTGGCGGCATGTAACTTTAAGAATTCGCCGATGTCTAAAAATCGGCAGGCGGCAGAAATTTACCACAAACGAGAAGTTCCGGCTCAGGTCAGGCTGCGCGGACTGCGCAACCTGACCTGAGCCGATACTTTTCGCATGTGCTGTAAGCCCCCCTTTCACAGAGCATGGCTTGATTAGATCCCAATAGGTGCTATCAAAGTTTTCTTCAATCTTCAGGTTTATTTTCTTGCTAACAAAATGCATTATCTTGTAATTTACTACTCAAATAAAATAGTCGCGGGGGTTAATTTCATAGGTTGCTTCCAAAACTTAAATCGTGTGTTGATCTTAGTTCTCATTCCCTATATATGTATATATTTCCTAGCAATTTAGATCGAAATTAGACTGCACAGAACGTGCTAACTGATCTTTGCTCTCCCCTGTTTGATATTTTATGAAATAGTCTTGTAAGTAAAACCCGAATTTGAAAAAAATTGGGACTTTTTTTACCGGCTAATTTTTTTATTTCTTTTACTATGCAAGAAAAGAGAATATAATTTAAAAAAAAAATAAACAAAATAAACCATTTGGTGTAAACAGGGACATCAAGTGCAAAAAAAGTCGGCTGCTCCCCCGTCGGCAGGCGTTTTCATGTCAATTTGAACAGATAAAAACGCTGTATACCATTTATCATCCAATCCCGAGTTTTTAACCACCCCGAAGGAAAAGGCATTTGAAAACATTGTAGGAAATGGAGAAAATGTCGGTAACCAGCAATTTCTCCTTCTCCCACACTGATTTGTACTCTTTGTAAAGACGACTCCCATCATTTGAGTCACATTTGTATTTGTCTGAAAAGAAAATCGTCGGTTTACTTCAAGAACCTCGTCACTACAGCTTGAAAAAAGCTGTATATTGACGAGGTTTTTGAAATAGGCGACGAAATGCTTTTCGACAAGGATATCTTACATTTGTAGTAATAAGCATTTTCTCCTTTACTGCGACATTTTATCTAATATGATTTTAAATTTTCTTATTCATTTCCATTTTTCTGCCAGCAACTACTACTTAGATCGACTCCGCTACCCGGGAGGTCGTCTGAAAACAAACAAGGAAAGGATATTGTGCACTCGTTGTCTGCGCATTTCATATTCTTCGAAGATTCGACTGTCTTATATGACGCATCACTACTAGCCCCGAAAGCGGGCTGACTGCAATATTACGCTCTATAAAGTAGCAATGTTGAAAATAGCTTTTACGTATCAATACGTTTGAGGAGAAATGAGACCTGCTTTAGCAACAGATTTCTCTAAACTGGTGATCATCATCCTCGGATACCCCGGGGTCTCCCTATTTGCTACGCTACATCGACCCCTGGGACAATTAATTGAATTTCCCTTGCTTTACCGCTGGCCGAATGCTGGCTTTTCATTGGTTCCATCATCATTTTGTGGACTGTACGCTATGACGTTTCGTATCGATTTTCGGCGG
The DNA here is from genome assembly GCA_943736015.1 of Tridacna crocea. Lineage (NCBI taxonomy): Eukaryota > Metazoa > Mollusca > Bivalvia > Cardiida > Cardiidae > Tridacna > Tridacna crocea. The sequence continues at coordinate 53,386,463 of OX031063.1, forward strand.
CTGATTCAAAGTTTTATTAGACAGTTGTCCCAGGGTCGATGTAGCGTAGCAAATAGGGAGGACCCCGGGGTATCCGAGGATGGGTGATCATAGTTGAGTGAATTGCACAAGGTAGCGTTTTATTGGGTAAACCTTTTTTGTTTTAAATTCAAAGTAACGGTCGTCGCGTAGGAAAGTGGTTCGGTTCTGTACTCAGGATGCCCGTATCAGATAGATGAGTATTTATAGAATGCCATCTAGCGGGAGATAATGATTGTGCACTGACCTACCTGGTACAGTGAAACAACAGCAAATGGCATTAAATAGCTTATAAACAACAATTTTTGTGTGTGACGAAATATCGACCGGACGCCAGTCACACTTCCCGCCTACCCCACTCCTTGTGCCCATACCATATTACAAACTTGGTCCTAATATACCTAAATATGCCCATATTTGGAAAGACTCCGTGTGAAGAGATAGGAAAATAAGTAGATAAAATAACAACAATCAAATTACAGTAAACTCGTTCGTCGGTTTGTGTAACCCTTTCCCAAATAATCCCTGGTTTTTACGGGTCTGGAATAGTAGCCTTTTGAAAACACTGTGGGAAAAGGAGAAAATGCTGGTAACCAGCATTTTTTCCTTTTCCCACAATGTTTTCTACCTTATCATAGACAGAAATCATCTTTTCAGCAAGAGTTGAATTGTCGTCTGTAAATGCTTTCAATTTGGTCTAGTCCAAAAGTTTGTCGTTTGGGAAAGGGTTAACCACACAGGTAAACAGACGGACCAAGGGCCCATATTTGCATTCATTAGTCTTGCTCGAGACTAAAAAGGTAAGAAAGTTTCTGATTGGCTAAACCGTATGCTAGTAATCAGCATTTTCCCGTTTTTCCAAAATGTTTTCTACCCTCACTAAGACAATTTACCAACAATGGAACCTATGATTTGAGGCTGTTAAATTTTAGTCTGCAAAATTTTTCAGTTTGGACATGTATAAATTTCTGTCTACTGGCAAAGGTTAAAGGTCAACCGGTACATGTGTAAAATGTGCGAATGCATTTTTACGTAAATTTGGAATAATCTTTAAAGAAGAATTAGTATTTATAGCAACAAGCTATAGGACTAATTTTATGAAACATAAAGGTCACTGCTTATTCACAAGCGCCCTCTCCGCACTTGTCTCAGGTGCCAATGGGTGAACCGGGTGGTTGGAACAGTTTCAGGGATATCTTTCGCCAAACCGTGTGAGCACGAAATTTGCTGACGCAGTTTTTGTAAGCAAAACCGAAGACAAGTTTCATTAAACTATATTACTTTACGATTTGAGTAAACATTTGCATAACTTTACGCTACTTAATACTATTGGGTAAATTAGGTACAGCACGGATCATACATATCTGCACTCAATCTTAAAAAAAAAAACATGTCAAACAAGAAATACCCTGAAATAAGATAGACGGCGTATTTATCCGCAAATAGACATGGGACCCTTAAAATAAACAAGTCTACATTTTTGACCAATTGGAAATTCCTATTAATTCATTCTCTATCAGTATCAAATAGTAGGTCTGAAGCCAGCATATTCAGCTACGCCGAAAATCTACTCACATCAACTCTTTACCAAACAACAAAATTTCAGACTCGTCTAAATTGAAAGCACTTGCAGACGACAAAATGAACGTGACTCAAAAATTGAAATTTGTTTCCAGCAGGCAAGAAATATTGTGGGAAGAGAAGAAAATACTGGTTAACAGCATTCTCTCCTTTTCTCATGATGTTTTTAAAAGGCTTCCTTTACATGGCCGTGAAAACCAGGTTTTTTTTTTTGGGGGGGGGGGGGGAGGGTTAACCCATTCCAAAACGACAAATTTTGGACTCTTCCAAACTGAAAGACTTTGCAGACAACAATTTTAGATTTTGACAAAATGGCAGAAAGTTCTCCAAAAGGGTAGAAAACACTGTGGGAAAAAGGAGCAATTGCTCGTTACGAGCAATTGCTCCTTTTCCCACAGTGTTTTCAAAAGACTTTTACTGCAGACACATAAAAACCAGGGCTTGTTTGGGAAAAGGTTAAGGAGAGGTATCACTGGTGAATAAAGGCTATGTTTACGTATCAGTGTAAATGAATAAGAGGATTGATTATACGTTTTTTCAACATTACTTGTCATATCGCGGTGGGCATTGCAACTATCCATGCTTTCCTAGCTTTCTTTCACTGATACAATATTCTTCCAAAGCCATTGGCTGCTTTCTCATACAATCGAAACCTTCTTTATTCTAACAATTCGCCCATTATTTTCCTAACAATTGATTCGATTTGAAGGTAGACAATTCCTTGGAAATACCGAAATTTAACGAAAGGCAAACATTTTCGACTCATGTCAGCCTAAGCAGAATGTGCAGGCTGACATGAGTCGATTCTTTTTGGAGATGCATTATGCCCCTTTTCACAGCAGATTAAGACTCATGGAACTAAAATCTGAGGCAGTTTTGCACCAAACACATTCACGATTGCTGCTCATGTTACAGTGTTATCTATACGTTCGGTTTTACCACTTTAAACATGGATAATATAACAGCAAGTTTGGCGCCTATTTGTTGAAAAATTACATGAATTAATAAAACGTTCACCCATTCAAAGTTCAAAGTTCACTTTTACGTTATAACTTACGATGCAGTTTTTTTTTTTCCTTTAATTATCTTGAGTTTTGGGAAGATGCACTGAAGGACGTAGGACAGGTTATCAAGTGTATGACTACAAAGTAGTATCGTTTTTTTTTTTCTTAATTCTCTTCCACCGTAAATATATTCTTTTAGCATTCATCACATAATCCACGATTTCAATAAAAGAGAGTGGCTTAAAAGCATTGTTGGAAAAGAAGAAAATGCTGGTAACCAGCATTTTCTCCTTTTCCAGCAATGATTTTTCTCCTGCCAAGAACAAATTTGAATTTCTAATTGACATTTACTTTTGTAATCTGTAAATATTTTTAATCAGGACCAGCCTAAACTTTAGTCGATTGGTAGAGTTGACGGTGTGAGCATGCACGAGGCGCCACTGCTAACAAAAAATCTCGCTGATTTGAAAAGATATATGTCACGTGTCATGATTGTATTAACGATCTTCTATAAGGTAAGACCTGTGTAATGGAAAACAGCTATTTCAACTGAAATATCATCTTGCAAAATTAGCTATAATTAAAAATGAGTATTACTGAACTACTTTCACCGATTCATTTTTTCCTTCTTTGAATTATCATTTATAAATCTAAAACCACCATATTCTCAATTCAAAAAGAGATAATAATTATCTCCCTTTTCAGAAAACTAACAAAAGTATCAAAAAATAATTTCAAGATAGACCTAAACGGAATTTCTGATCCGTTAGAAATGTGCAAAAGTATTACTTCTGCATAAACCCTTATTTATCAACCAATTAGAATTTTTGCCCCATGTTTACCGGAAGTGCATTACACAGGTCTTACCGTAAATCAGAATAATAAATCTGTAACCGAAAGTTGTACCCGATTCATCGTCAACAAAATGCATTAATGCTTTAATAAAAATTGTATCTCAGACGCTATATGTGTTATAGAGATCCTCGATTCATTTAACACTGTACGTTCCCGACTTTTCATGGCTCTGAGAGAGAAACATTTTAAAAACATTGTGGGAAAAGGAGTACCGGTATCTTATTCTCTTCAACGAATGTTTTCTATCCTGCCAAACACAAAACTGAATGTAAGTTACCTTTATATCGTAGCTTTCAAATGCTTCCAATTTTTACTAGACTATATTTAGACTTGACAGTTGACCGAAAGTGCAAGGCGCACCAGATGAGAAAAACTTGCTATTGCGATGAAAGATAAATTTATCAAGCCGACAACGGTGACAAAAATCTTCATTTTCTTTTCATATAACTGATTTCAGCAAATAAAATGACATTATCTATACTATGTTTTCTGCACTTTCAACGGTTGCATTAACAGAGGCCAAGGGTTTTATAATCATAATCATATTTCCTTTTTCTACTTTATAGTGTTACACATAAAAAAGTTTAAAACAGTAACAAAACATCTTTTCCTCGGTTTGACAAGATTCTTGTCATTTAGCCCATTGCAGACATGTCGATCTCCGAGCAGAGTTGTCGTTCGTTACTCTCACCATGTGAATGTGAATGATCCGGAGTGCAAGAGAGTGGCAGAGATGAATGGTGAGAGTAACGAACAACAACTATGCTCGGAGATTGCTGTTAAATGCTTTCAACGGCAAACATAACTTTATCACATAACCTCCCTTGTTTTCTGTGTAATATACCCAGTGCGAATTTTCTTATCGTATACACGTTTGATATCGTTGTCTGCGCATGTCATATTCTTCGAAGATTCGACTGTCTTATATGACGCATCACTACTAGCCCCGAAAGCGGGCTGACTGTAAATATTACGCTCTATAAAGTAGCAATGTTGAAAATAGCTTTTACGTATCAATACATTTGAGGAAAAATGAGACCTGCTTTAGCAACAGATTTCTCTAAACTGGTGATCATAGTTGAGTGAATTGCACGAGGTAGCGTTTTATTGGGTAAACCTTTTTTTGGTTTTAAATTCAAAGTAACGGTTATCGCGTAGGAAAGTGGTTCGGTTCTGTACCCAGGATGCCCATATCAGATAGATGAGTATTTATAGAATGCCATCTAGCGGGAGATAATGCGTTTGATATCACATTTGTGTGACGTCATTTATGACGTCATTTTTAAAGTATTTGATACAAGTGAATTGGTCTCATGGAAAATACCGCGGGTGCATTTATGAATGTTTTTGCATCATATGATCTTTATTTTGTGAAATATGGTTATGTGATAAAAAGAATCTGACATTTGCGGGCTTTTGATAGAAGATTTTTTATTAAACTCGTCAAGGAAAATGTTATTAAGCTCGCCAAAGGCTCGCTTAATAACAGCTTCCTAGACTCGTTTAATAAAATCTTATCTCAAAAGCCATCTCATGTCAGATCCTTTATCTATAGATCTATATATCATACACTGAAGTAATATGCAGCTATATGTCAGTAAAAGCTCCAAAATCATCTGATTTTCTATATTCCGTTGCCCTCACAAACAGCAGAGGTAACGGCGAGAGCACTGGTGAATGAGTTCTGTTCACGTTTCGGATTTCCCTTTGAAATTTTTAGTGATCAAGGGGGAAATTTTGAGAGTGACTTATTTGCAGAGCTATGTAAAGTTACAGGTATGCACAAAACAAGAACCACACCTTACAGACCCTCGAGGAATGGGCAAGTGGAACGTTTCAATAGGACTCGTATGGATGCATTAAGGTGCTATGTCCAGGGGTCAACAAAAGATTGGGATATATGGGTACCTCAGATTGCAGGAGTCATTTGAGCTAGTATTAACAGGCAAACTGGGTTTACGCCCAATATGTTAGTGCTAAGCCGAGATATAAATCTGCCCATCGATCTCATATTCCCAGTAGGCAACGAAACAAATGATAACTATCTAGAATACTGCACTAATTTGCAAGAAGCAATGTCTCAGGCTCATAAAACTTAGCGCTCGGGATGTTCTTGAATCTGGTCAACTTCGATTGAAGCGTGACTACGATCTAAGGCTTCTCGAGCGGGCTTTCAATGAAGGTGACATAATTTTCATATATGAAAATCCAAGTTACAAAAGCCTAAGCCAGAAATTGCAAACGATATGGAAAGGTCCTGGGATAGTTATCCAAAAATTATCAGCCTATACCTATAGGGTAAAACTAAAAAGTTCCATTGTGGTAGCCCATCATGATAGGATGAAAATCTGTAAGAATAGGGAACTCCCTTCTTGGTTGATACGATACAAAAAGAATATCAGATCTGTCCGAATAAGGATAGAGAAATTCCATACTGTATGTGTAGAAAGCCATATACGGGGGAGTTAATGATACAATGTGATTCATGCGCAGAATGGTTCCATGGACATTGTGTGCACATAGTTCCCGCACAAGCAAGAAAAATAGATAAATACCAATGTCCAAAGTGCGTACCTGATAATCAAAACTGATCTTGAAACTCTGGAAGAGCAGTCAAGATGGTGGGAAGAACCACAAATTAGTAAGAACCAGTGTCCGTAATCTGTGATAAATGTAAACATATGTAATATATCCTAATATATTTATCCTAAATTCAAATAAGTCCCTGAGGTAAAGGTTAATGGGGACTTACAGTATTTTTATGAGGAGAGATTTTAGAAAGATATAATAAGTTATATTATTTTACAGGTACAATTGTCAATTTATATAAAGCAAAACCAAAAATGGCTTCAAGTACTCATCCATCAACGGATTTATCCGAGAAGGCAGCCCAAGCCATCAAGGTGGTGGAAGGAAATTTGGGCACGCGTATTTTGATGCCCCCATGGACCTGTTTTATACATTAAGTTCAGGTTTCGTTAGACATGAGGATTTTACTAGACTGATGATTCAGTGTTACCGTCTAGCTAAAAAACGAAACAACTGCTCTTGGGTCGATAGAGCACAAGTGGATGCAACCGTCATTATCTGTAACCAGTGTATCTTGAACAGTATGCTTCATAAGATTAAAAAGCGAAACCATGTGTCCTTGCCGAAAGTTGGAGTTCAGCCGGGACAGGGATGTGTTGGCCCCTATTAGGGATATCAGGTACTACGGGGAATCCGCTGTTCCTGGTACTTCCAGTGAGCCCTGTCCTCCCAAAGAAACAGAATTGTCTGACCCGGCAGAATTTGAATTGCAGCCTGGTCATTTATCACCTTTACAGGATATCAGTAATACTGATGCAGTAACACCAAAGGTTCCTGTAACAGCAGAAACTGTTGAAGAGGTGGGGGTGCCGGAGTGCGGTTCAGCAGACACACTAAGTTCTGCTGGGTAGGGTAAATTGCTGAAACGTTTGGGTGGGGATGTGAGTGTGACGTTGGCAACTGACATGTCCGCCGAAGCGACCCAACAAGTAACTCTACATTGAGAAGGGTCTTGTGCGGCTCAGCGACTGCTTCGGGGAACGGGTTCGTTTTGCCCTTATGTGGGATGCGAGACAAGGACGCGTTCTTTGAGAGCTCACGTAAACAAAATGCATCCGCCCAAGTTATACTATGACGTCATCCCAGTTTGTTTGTTAAACTTTACAAAGTTTCATAAAATGAAGCAGGTATAGTAACAAGTAATCATTTTTGTTTTTTGTTAAATCAACGCTCCTACAAATATTTTGCATTTATATTTTACTGTTTTAACAGTATTAATATTAGGCTATGTACGGTCCTTGTGTTTTCCAAAGACACGTCCACGCCACCGTGGTCAGCCGCAAGCAGGGATCGAACTTTTGGATTACAAATTTAATGTCTTAAACTCTTTGGCAACGAGGAATCGCTATATTCTTTCATCTTTCAGGGCGATTAAACATAAACTTGTTTTATGAGGATTGAAAAACAGCATGACACAAGATCTAATCAGTCACAACGGAGGGGTAGAGTGATAGTGATGAACATAACGTGGATTTGCTTCCAAAACCTCGTAACTACAGCTTGTTACAAGCTGTAGTTACGAGGTTTTGGAAGCAAACCGACGATAACTCTGATATGTATCCGCACTCAGGTATTAAAACCGTGCAACAGAGGTCAGACCAGTGCAGTAAATAATCTTTTGAAAACACTGTGTCAAAAGGAGAAATTGCTCGTAACGGGCAATTTCTCCTTTTGTCACGATGCTTCGCTGTTTTCTAATATAATACATCTTAGTTTTATACTTATACTGGTTCTGGTGTGGAACGAGAGAGGTTAACCGGTACATTGGTGGCGTAATCAGGTTCCCCATTATGTAAACTAACAAAGTGTACCAATATCCCGTTTACGGGTTTTAGGATCGTAGTAAACCAAGCTCCATGGGAAAAAAAATGATAAATGTTGTATTTGAAAATATGTAACCGCACACAGAAGACTTATGTCGTCCTGAAGCATCCGACCTTGAGAAAATAAAAAAAAAGACACTAAAAAACGAAAAGTCTGGAATCCACCTACGTAGGTCAAACGGTACGCTTTGGTGTTACAGCATGTTCCATATTATAAAACCAATTATACCATTATGTAGTTTTGTTTCATGTTTTGTTTTGGTGAAAATAGGACCCGACTTGAATCAATTAAACCAGAGTGTCGAATAACCCCAACAAGCAATTTCTGTCTGTAAATAGGATCAAAATCGAAATTCTCAGATTACTCTTGGTAGCTGTGTTTCAGTAATTTTGGCTGGAAGAGTAGAACAACGGTCAAGGCCTGAGCTAACGAAACTTATTCGTGGAAGATTCGACCTGTCTGCTATTCTTTACCGAAGCTATTGGCTTATTACCCAAGCATGTATACTATAGGGGCTGTTTTAATAAATGGCCGGTGCATAGGTTACATGTAAGCCGATCAAAATTGAATGACTCGTACCAAGTAGCATTTTATTGAGTAAACGTTTATTTCATTTGAAATTCAAAGTAACGGTTGTTCTTTTCAAAGTTCCTCCTCTTCTATACCCAGAATGCCCAAATTAGATAGATGTGTATTTGTAGAATGTCATCTAGCGGGAGATAATGAACTTGAATTCATGCTCGACAGAGTTTGCGCCCAAACTTTCAGTTTCGCTGTTGCTACTCCAAAAACGACAACGATTGATTCAATTGGAGGTTAACGACGTTTTAACATATCGTCATATCATGGCGGTCAGTGCACCAAAGGACGTCTTTCCAGGTTTTCCATCACATCAGTACTGACACAACTTTCTCACATGCATCAGAGGTGAGAGGGGAAATATCGCCGGTGTAATGCAGAAAAATGGCCCCCATTACAAAATGACCCCCGGGTCATTTCTCGACGTAGAGGAATGACTCGTGGGTCATTTTTCGACGTAGAAAAATGACCCGGGTCACTATTCTACTTCGACAAATGACCGTAGGTCATTTTTCGACGTAGAGAAATGACCCATGGGTCATTATTCTACGTCGAGAAATGACCGTAGGTAATTTTGTAATGGGGGTCATTTCTCTGCATTACACCGGAAGGGAAATTTGTCACAACCGGTTATCTAGCTTACAAACTACCTGGTGACGGGTCCGATACTGAGCTACTGAGCAATCAGGGCTGGCGACCGACAAAGAACAATGAAGACTTTCGTTAAATAAAAAGAAAAGTTCGAAAAAAAAAAGTTGCTCTGATAGGTGTTACGTTATCAATTTAATGCCGGTTAATTTCAAATTTTCTTGCACCTCTGTGTCGACCATGAAAAAAAGAGAGTATTATGAGCACCTATACCAAGTCAGCACGTTTTGATAAAGTTAACTGTTCTGACTTTTAACGACTCCGAAAGAGAAAGTTTTGGAAAAAAAAAAATTGTGGGAAAAAGCATCTCCTAGATTTCTGATACCAAGCAAACCATCTCGTACTTAGGGATCCAAAATATCCACTTTTTTAAAAAAATAACCTTAACTCTTTCCCAAACAAACCCTTGTTTTTACGTCTCTGCAGTCAAAGTCTTTTGAAAACACTGTGGGAAAAGGAGAAATTGCTCGTAACGAGCAATTTCTCCTTTTCCCACAGTGTTTTCTACCCTTTTTGAGAACTTTCTGCCATTTTCTCAAAATCTAAAATTGTCGTCTGCAAACTCTTTCAGGTTGGGAGAGTCCAAAGTTTGTCGTTTGGGAAAAGATAAATCATGAGATAGACTGGTTCATTGACATACAGAAAATCTATATTTACCAATCGCAAAAAGTTTCTACTCATGTCAGCCAGCACAGGCAGACCCGAATCAAAACTTATTGCAGAGGCAATGAACCCACTTTTCAGTGAGCATGGCTTATTTACATATAGATCATGTTTATATATGACAATAAACTTTGTAGTTTTTGTCAAATAAATGATGTTCTGTTCTGTTCTGAACAAAACTGTAAACTTCAACTCCCACTCAGTTCAGAAATTTAGTGCGTTCTTTGAGGACCGAAAAAAGACTAGATCCAAAATGTGTACATGCATTAGATTAGCAATACCAATTATGAGCGATTTTTCAGCCTTTCATTTAGCTACATTTTAACCCTTTACTCCACAGATACTCATTTCTACGCATTGCTTGTAGGAGCCTTTGGAAAACATTGTGGCAAAAGGTGAAATTGCTCGTAACGAGCAATTTCACCTTTTGTCACAGTGTTTTCTATGGTATCAAAAGGTGACATATACACATAAGAAATGGTTTCATCCTTGCTGTTATTTAGGGTCAGTAAGACATACCATAGAAATGCCTTATGGGGTAAAGGGTTAAATTTGTGTATTTGTGGGCGTCAGATCTAATTTTTGCAACTGATACTGAATTTTTTTCCATGCTAAAATTATCAATTCCACTTTGAATCGTCGGGGTTTTTTTCTATAATTTGTAAAAAAAAAACCCAGCATTTTTTTAAAATAATTGTTTGAATAAAGATCTACTTGCAAGTTCTTTGCAATCTGATCTTGATCAGCACCGTGAAGTAAAAGGACCTGAACTTTTCCACTGCATTTAAATGGTGAATTGACATTTCTGCCTACATGGACTTAGCATAAATCAACCATTAAATTATAGTCTGAATAATTACTTCAACCTTTCAACGCTCGCGTACAGGAAATCAGTTTATGATATTTCAACAAAATAAAAGATCATTTTGACGAATAAAATGCTGCTTCCGGTCAAGGTCAAGTCAAAGGTCACGGGTCATGCTGAGAATTTATGGCTTCCTGGGGTAACGCGTGCTAGATCCTCCTATCAGGGTCTTTTGGACAAGCCTAGGTTGACCAGGTCCAGTGTTGTCCGGTCACAGATCACAGACAGGGTCAACTGTCCGCCACATAATCATATTCATGAAATTCAATAAACCGCCGTCCGCTTTCCTATTCACCTGAAACACGCTTCCGTCGTCACTGGCGAAATAAACCGGAAGTTAAAAGCGACACATCCGTCAGTTAATGGTTGAGAGGCAGGAATCGATAATGCCAAACTCTTTACCAGATGGACAGGAAAATGAATTCTTCCATTTTTAAAACATTGGCAGCACAAACTAGTAATTATTTGTCAAATCATAGAATTCATATGTAAAAATGTAGAATACATTTGTGGTAAAAAGAGAAAATGCTGGTAACCAGCATTTCTTGTTTTCCCACAAAACATTAAAATAAAACCGTTTCATGCAGGATTGTAAAGGGTAAAAAAAACTCGCGAGGTCTCACGAGAGTTGACCACGGTCAGACTGGACTTTCATTAAGGATTGACCCCCTTATTTGGTCCCTTTTGACATTTCCGGTGTCACAGATGTACTAAATATTACAGTGTTCCGATCTATGATTAAAAAGAAAACAGCCATACCATGTGAAAAGGCTGTTTAATGTACCTCCAGGAAAATCTTGACCAAGTTTGATCGTGCAGACTGACCTGTTTGAAACATTGTGCTTTGAGTAAATTTTCTGTATATTCAAGGACCATTCTACCGAAGGATACAGCTGATTGTTGGACAAGATGTACATGTATTTTGTAGATCTATACATAATTACAAGTATGTGATGAATTGCTTCATACAATATATTGTACCTCATATTACTAGTGCTTCGTTCAAACATTTTAGCGTATCAGCAGAAAGAACAGATAATCGATGCCTTCGTTTTATTGTTAAACTCCTTTCAGAGGAGACATGGGTTCGTATTCACCAACAATTATCAAGAACGTTATTTGTCTTATTCTTCAAGATTTTCCAAGTTTGAAAGTAACATAGCCTCTAATTAACTAAACCATTTGGTTTAGCCAATCAAAAGCTGTGTTGCTTTCAAATGTAGACAATTCTGGAAAATAAGAGAATATTCGTAAGAATTGTTGGTGAATACAGGCCCAGGGCTCGTATTACCTAACCGTTCTTAAGAACGTTCTTTATCTTATTCTCCATGATCTTCTTTATTTGAAAGTAACACAACTTCTGATTGGCTAAACCAATCAAAAGTTGTATTACTTACAAATTCAGAATTTTCTCAAGAATGGTTGGTGAATACAGGCCCAGGGTTCGTATTTTCCAGACATTCTGTACAACATTCGTAGCGTAAATCTCAGGATCTCTTTAAGTTTCAACGTCGCGCAATTCTGATTGACTGAACTGTATTACTTTTTGACTGAAATGCATTAACTAATACCCTCTTACAAAAGGAGGCTTAGTGGATCTGCAAAAAGTATCGACCAAGGTCAGTATGTGCAGAGCGTGCAGGCTGACCTGGGTCCAAGCTTTTCGCTTTCGGTCATTTTCTGTATGTACAAGGACCATTCAATTACAGGATTCAGTCGGTTGTAAAACCCTAAACCCTAAAACCTAAACGATCCATAATTAACATAATATCTTGCTTGGTATAATGCATTATGGGAGGCATTAAGCCCCGTGTTGCAAGAGCGTGTGGTTAACCAGCCAGTGGATTGGTAAGAATATCCTACGGAGTTCTGATAATAGAAATTCCAGTGAGACATGAATGGATGCGTCACCCTTCGCAATGAAATTTTAATAATGTCGGAAATAGCGTATTCAAAATACCATACAGGCACTCTATATGTAGAATAAGACTGGAATGTTGAACAGTTGACAACTATGGGCGACAGAACAGACAGTATAGTTGTGCTGGCTAATATAGTCACATTTTAATATTGAGGCACACTCTTTGCTGCTCCAATGACGGTCAACATAGATTTTTATTAGCTCACCTGACCACGTAGTGCTCACGTGAGCTATTGTGATCACTCACCGTCCCTCGGCGTCCCTCGTCTGTCCGTTCGTTCACATTTCTTTGTTTACACTCTAGCATCTACAAATATCAACCAATCAGCACCAAACTTCGTCTCGTCAAATTATATATGACCATAAGATCTCGAATGAGTTTGATTAATATGGGTCTAATCAGACTAGAACATCTGGAGTTATCTGGCCTTGAATTGAAAAAAATTGCTGTATCTTACTTTGTTTACATTCTAGCATGTACAAGTATCAACCAATCAGCACCAAACTTAGTTGAAATATATATGACTATTAGATCTCGGATGAGATCGATTATGGGTGTAGTCGGACTATAACATCTGGAGTTATCTGCCCTTGAATTAGAAAGATTGCTATATTTCACTTTGTTTACACTCTAGCATCTACAAATATCAACCAATCAGCACCAAACTTGGTCAAAATATATATGACTATAAGGTCATGGATAAGTTTGATTATGGGTTAAATTGGACCAGAATGACGAGTTATTTGCCCTTGAATTAGAAAAAAATGCTATATTTACATTTGTTTAACTCTCTAGCATCTACTATGTGTAACCATTCAGCTCTAAACATGGCAAAATTTTATATAACCATAAGATCTTGGATGATTGTGGTTATTGGTTAACTCAGATTAGAACGACCAGAATTATTTGCCCTTGAATTAGAAAAAAAAAAAAATATATTGACTTTGTTTACACTCTAGCATCTACAATTATTCACCAATTGGCACCAAACTTAATCAAAATATATATATGACAATAAGATTTCGGATGAGTTTATGGGTATAATCAAATCATACCAACTGGAGTTATTTGCCCTTGAATTAAAAAGATCTTTCGAATAGTTCTTAGTACGGGGCATAACTTTGTCATCTCCAGTCCGATTGACTTGAAACTTTGCATTTAAGTTTGTTGCAATAATACACAGTGCACTGTGAAAGAACCAAAACTTTACCTCATATTGTCTGTGTTATTTCACTTTGATCATCATTTTACGGCATTTTTTGCTCGTCTGGAATGTAACTTTGTTATTTACAGCCTGAACATCTTCAAATTTGATATGCATGATTGTTGAAAAATTATGAAGTGCAATACACAGGAACCATAACTCTTCTTTGCACGATCTTTTAGTTATTCCCCCTTGACCTTCATTTTTATAGCATTTCTTGCTTGTCCTGAGCAAAACTTTGTGATCTTTAGTCGGAATGACTTGAAATTTGATATGCTTATTTGTTGCAATATTTGGAAGTGCAATGTGTAACTCTACCTCGTGCTGAGTTATTTCCCTTTGAATGTCATTTAACAGCATTTGTCATCTCAAGTCAGAACGACTTCAAACTTGGTATGCATGTTTGTTGCAATATTAAGGAGTACAGTGTGCAAGAACAATAACTCTACCTAGTGCAGATTTCGAGTGATTCCACTATGATCTTCATATTTACAGTGTTTCTTGTTTGTCCGGAAAGGAACTTTGAAGTCTCAAGTTAAATTGTTACAATTTGCTGCTCTTGTTTCATTATCATTTGGCCTTGAACCTTGATATTTAGCATTTATCTTTATTTATGTTAGACTTTTACTGCTTGGTACTCAGGTGAGCGATATAGGACCATCATGGTCCTCTTGTTTTAAAACTTAACAAAGGCGTAACATGTGACACTAGTGAGCAATTATATATAAATTTGACAGGGTACGGAGTTAAACTTTTACCACACAATTTAATAACCCTGAAAAAGACATCTTTTAAAATCGTTGTGGAAAAAAAAGGTTGAACAGCAGCCATCAATTTTCTTCTTTGTTCACAATATTTTCTCTATTTTCAGAAGATTCCGTCGTTTCATCTCCGTTTATATCGTCTTCTGCGAATGTTTCCAACTGGGGCAAGTCTAAAATACAGCGTCCGGTAAATAACTTCAGACTAGAAAACTTTGGACTTGTTCATTATAAAAACATTTGTATAATGTCAAAATAAAGGTAGCTCAAGCGATAAGACTGAAACTCTCCTTGCTAAAAATATGAAAAACTGAGAAAATCCTTTTCTCAAAATGTTTTCAAATGGCATTTCCAGAGTGATGTCCAAAGTTGGAATTTTGTAGTTGAGGATTAAGTGATAAACTCAATCATAACTATATCTAAGGTGTCCTCTCAGACAGTGGTAAGGGGATGGTTTTCGTGGTTCGATCCTCTTCGACCGCGGGCGTGGCATTTATAGGAGTGTCTTTTTGCTGTACAATGACCCATCTTTAACCCTTTCCCAAACAATCCCTGGTTTTTACGGGTCAGGAGTAGAAGCCATTTGAAAACATAGTGGGAAAAGGAGAAAATGCTGGTAACCAGCATTTTCTCCTTTTCCCACAATGTTTTCTGCCCTATCATATAGAAAAATCATCTTTTCAGCAACTGTTAATTTGTCATCTGCAAAATGCTTTCAATTTGGTCTGGTCCAAAATTTGCCGTTTGGGAAAGGGTTAAACCCGAAAAAAAATCTTGAGAGAGTGATTTGTTTAAAATACCTATAGCAGGGGTCAAACGAACAAATGACTGACTGCAAAAAAGGACCAACCGAGTGGTCACACGAACGAACACACAAACAAAACCATCCCGAGACATTATACGATCACATGTATTTTTAGCGGACTTATTGAGTCAATAAAACATGTCGCCACATGGCAAAATGCCAAACAGAGCAAGCTGTGTCCTCCTGTGATAATGTGAAGTCAATTTTTGATTTGCTTTTTTCTTCCTGTTT
Organism: Tridacna crocea; assembly: GCA_943736015.1. NCBI lineage: Eukaryota > Metazoa > Mollusca > Bivalvia > Cardiida > Cardiidae > Tridacna > Tridacna crocea. The sequence continues at coordinate 53,402,012 of OX031063.1, forward strand.
TAGATAGTTTTCAACAACATTTCGGTCATATCTAGGTGCCAAGTTCACCTACCCACATGTTTCTTATGCTTTCATGTCCAAACAATCCTGACCCTTACGAATTAGTATTGTCTTCATTCTCAACAATATTTCTGCCCTTTCTGGGAAAAATTAAACTTATATCAAATGAGACACATTTAGCTTATAATCTGCATTTGTTTTCAATTTGGACCAGTCTAAACTATTGTAGTTTTGCTAAAGAGTGAAATATGGCGATCACTGTCTCAACGCCTCTGGCCGCTTTGACAAGATCAAAACAATCTTCTTTGGTAGATTGATATAAAATCGCTGCACCTGAGGTCTCAAGGAAAATAATGAAATCTGACGGGCAAATAAACGTATGTTATGAACTGTTCTCTCTAAAACACACGACAAAAATGTAGATATGTATATGTTTAACTTGAAAGCTTTTGTAGACAACAAATTTTAGGTGGCTCAAAAGATGGAATTCATCTCTGATGGAATAGAAAAGCATTTTCTCCTTTTCCCACAATGTTTTCAAAAGGCATCTTCCTCAGCGTCTTTAAAACTCGGCATAGTGTGGTCAACGGTAAAATTTTTTCCTCTTGCTACGAATTGGCTTCCCAGATTGAAAGCATTTGCAGTCGACAAAATAAAAGTGACCGAAAAATTTCTTTTGGGAAGAGAGGAAAACATTGTGGGAAAAGGAGAAAATGCTGGTCATAAGCACAATGTTTTCAGAAGGGTCGTTAAAAGTTGGATTTGTGCGGTAAAAATTTAAATACAAAGAACTGCGAACACCATCAGTGTATCATGAATAACAAAACATCTTGAAAAATGGTCAGAGTTTCCATTCATCAACATTCAACAATGTTACCGTAGACACCTGTTGTGTAGAGGAAATTGATTAACTCCAGCTGATGAATAAAGGTGCGCCGAATATTGATTATATGGTAATATTAAACCCTTTCCGCGTTATACACAATAAACAATACTTGCAAACGGCCACTTTTAACCGAATTTCCCCGTAGACCACTTCTGGCATGGGACACCCTAAAACGCTGAATTTTCTACTGAATTCAGCAACCTGCTGATTAGCAGATATACACTAAAACACTGAACTGCTGAATTGCTGAAAAAATAAAGATATGATATTTTCAAACTTTATTATGGTCCCGTTCATTTGGTTTGATGTTTTGGGGAATAGTTGACCAGTGTAAAAGCATACTCGAGCCTAAATTTAAAAGAAAAATTGTTGACTTGTTACAATGAAATTAAGTGGTTCAACATTCATTCACTTTAGATTGAAAATTGAAAAAAAAAATTTTTTTTTTTGAAAACTTCACGCTCCTTCTCTCAGTTTATATATTTGTGCAGAAAATAGTTTTCATATATTTCCTTATCGCTGACAAACTTTCAGTAATTTGTGCTTCTCTTTGTACGTACATGTATGAAAATGAACACTGTTGCATTTTAAAGTTCTTTTTCCGGAAAAATGTTTTTCATATCGGACAATAAAGGTGTGTGCAGCAGCCGGACGAAAGTGAAAATGACGAAGAGGAAAAGTAAGAACATTTCAGCGAACAGTCATTTTTAGATGCACTAAAATGTACATGTATTCTAAATTCTGACTCAGTTTAACCTATTACCACACAATCGCTACTTTTGACGCCCATGAGAAAGAAGCCTTTTGAAAACACTATGGGAAAAGGAGAAAATGCTGGTAACCAGCATTTTCTCCTTTTCCCACAGTGTTTTCTACCCTTCCCAGAACAAATTTCTGTTTTTTAGTCACCTTTATTTTGTCGTCAGCAAGTGCTTTCAATTTGGACCAGTCTAAAATTTCTCGTGTGGTAAAGAGTTAAAACAGTCACTAGTTATATAAAGATTTACGGTGACTACTACATCAACGATGATGATGATGATGATGATGATGATGGTGATGATGATATGCACAACGTGAAAATGACGAAGAGGGGAAAAAATGCGAGCAGTCTTCTTTTCAGTTGCACTAGAAATACACTCTAGTATTCTAAATTCTGACACTCAAACTTACTCAGCTACTGGTTCGAAAGATTTACGGCGACTGCTACAACAACGTCAATGATGACGATGATGATGATGACGATGATTATAGTGATGATACCGCATTATCATCATCGTCATCAATTATCGACATACTTTCATTGAAACTATGACTTTTCTTGTCATTGAACGAAGTGCATTTGACTTTTAAAACTATTTGCTAGAAATTATGTCTGTTTAGTCACAATATGTTACATAACATGGCACAGCTCTTTATCCAGGATTAAACTGAACGTTTTCTGCAGCCTGATCTTAACCTGTACTGTACGAACAAGAAAAAAACAACAACTGATTTTGATGAAAAAAAAATTAATGACCTGTATGTGTATTTGAAATGACCCAATGAATATTCATGAATGAAAGTTGCTACCCTCTTCATGATTGAAACATTTAAAAAGATGGGCGTTGACTGTAAACCAAGATCATGATATTATATGGTCTGATCTTGTTCTACACTCTCCTCAAAATACATCCTTGATCGCGTATGGCAGGAAAACGGTAAAAAAGCTTGTAAACACTCCCTTTCCTGCGCTGTGGTTGCGCAGGTTTTAAAGGGCAATATCAGCCATACCCCATATAGACATTTTGTCTGACGCGCAAAAACTGTGCTTTTAGATAAAATAAATAAACCAGAGTACGCGTCATTAGTTTGTAAACAACGGTGTCATTTTGTTATCCTCTTTGCTGCAGAGTAGCACGCACGTGTTTTTGTTAATGACTAGTAGTTTATCGATTTTGCGGGGATGTTTTTCATTAGTCAATCCCAGGATGCGCATCTTGACTTCCGGTTGGATGATACTACTACGAGGGCAAACTATGAATGGAAATTAATGAATGAACACGGTTTGTCGATGGTCATTGGGCAGTGTTTGTGAATGGATATTGGACAGTATTTATTCATGAATGGACAGTGGACAGTGTGGTCTAGGTAGCTGTTTCTAATAAGAAGTAAATCGAGGAGCTACGGTCAGTGTCGTCTGTTTCACAAATTTATACTAATTTATAGATCTTATTATTACATAGTACAATCTATTTATTCTGCTGACTTATTAACTCACTGACCATGTAACAAACTATCCCTGTTTTTTTTTTTACGACCATGGGAAAGAAAGCCTTGGAAAACCTTGTGGGAAAGGGAGAAAATGCTGGTAACAAGCATTTTCTCCTTTTCCCAAAAGGTTTTCTATCTTTTTAGACATGGATAAATTTTATAAATTGAGCCACGTTTAATTTGTCGTCTGCAAATGCTTTCATTATGGACCGGTTAAGTATTTTGTCGATTGGTATTTTGACAGAGTTAAATTGGCAGCAGGCGACTTTAACACTTCCTTCTAAGACAGGGATATTGAAAATGAATTTGAAGCTTGTACCAATGAATCCAATGAAAACACATTTTGGTAGCTGGAAGATTTCATCAAAATGAAGCGTTCCACAAAGGACCTGCTAAAAATTGAATAAAAAATCAGACAAATTCTGTAATAGATTATTAAAAAGTGTTCGAACTTCATATCCATGTACAGATTTACTCAGGACTTCTTTATGAGTTAAAACCTAAAGTTCTATTACTGTTCAAAAGTCCTATGGTCGGATCAACTTTTACCGTATCGTACAGTGTAGATCCAAGGTCAGACTAAATATACTTTGTGGTCTGATCTTCACCTACACTGTCTTCAATTGAATTGCGCTTAGTAGCCGCAGCATTTCCTCCCTTCCAAACGACAAAATCTTAACGTTGTCAAAATCATTTCAAAAAATAAATGTGACTCAAAAATTTAAATTTGTGTTTCAAGGGAGGCTGGAGAACATCGTTGGAAAGGACCGTGAGAATGCTGGTTACAGGCATTTTCTCCTTTCCTCACATTTTTTTTTTTTCTAAAGCCTTCTTCATGAGGGTCGTTAAACCTATGAGAAGTCCTGTAAAGGACCAAAATGACAATAGATCATGACTTAGATCAGGAATGAAGACCGTTTTGAATAGGTACATGTATGTCCACTTTATTTACAAACTTTATCAAATATTCTTATTAAAGCAAACCTGCAGACGATCTTTTATACTGCACACGAGTAATTCTAAAAACATCGAGCATATCTGCCTCGTGATCTGGTGATTGCGGGTTCGAGCTTGTGGCAAACTTTCTTCAAGCGGTTTTTCTTCCTTCGCCTGTCAGCAGCAATTCGGTTTCAGATGATACTGCGTTAGTACTAGAATTATACAGTAACAACGCGTAAACTGTATATTTAGGGTGGTCAAGTAACGAAAGGGTCTACTAGTTATTTGCTTTCATGCGAGTTTTGAGAAGGGATTTGAAAGCATTTTGGGGGGAAAAATACGGTGAATGTCCGAAACACAAATTTGCATATGTTTATCGTTGCTTGTACCACCATCCATCCGTTCAGAGGATTTAGTGTCTCCCACCCTTAACAGATCAGGTTGCAATTATTAAATCTGCAAAAATGATGATTCAAAAACACCCTGTTTACTTGGTCATTACCCGTAATATACTGTATACTAAAATTGTATTCTTTCGATACTTTTCCCTCTCTTTTTGTAAAGGCCTTTTTCCAACTATCACGTATACTTGTCAGAGAAAAAAGTATATCTGTAATTTATACAACACAATCTACATGTTTAAGTTTAAGTGAAACTGGCACATACTCTGTTATCTTCTGTTCTACTTTCTGATATTTTTTCCTTAATGTCCGCGCGTGCCTAAAAGGTTGAGAATTTGTTTAAAAATAGAATTCAAGCTGATGGGTCAAGACAAGCGAGAACAAATAACAGCCGCATTAACATACATTATTCATAGATTAGTTAAGATTTTGCAAACATGCATATTCATGAAGTTTGCACTTTGCACCACCTGCTTAATCTAAATGAAATCTATTGTGGTCAAATAGTTTAGACAATTCCAGTGCCTTTTGTAAATTCTGAAGGTGCTTTAGGCAGTATTGGATCAAGATCAGACTGCATTGCGTGGGTGCCTCGCTCTTGTAATATTGTTTTATTCTATTCTAATTTGATCTAGACCTGTACAAGACGTCAAAATTCTAAACTTCATATTAAAAGAATTTGTAGAACGATAATTTGATATTGCTGAAACAATGAGGCTTTTTTTTAGATGGATTGAAAACACTGTGGGAAAAGGAAAAAGTACCGGGGAATAGGTTGGGCTCTGCAGTGGAGCCGTAATAGAAAACAGCTATTTTCACTATAATGTTATCCTATAAAATTAGCTTATATTACTAGGACTCTAAATTAACTTTTTTTTGCCTCTAGCAAATTTTTGCAAGTGGACAAAACTTTTACGAGCAAAAATTGATGCTCAATAGCAAATTTGGCTAAATTTTTAATATTCATTAAAATGAATGTCAAAAAGATAGAAAGATTTGTTGGTGCCCAGTGGGATGATGATTTATTCAATATTCTGTAATACTGTTAACTGAGCAGGTTCTCTTGATGTTATTTTTAAAAAGAGATTTAATCACATTTTGATTTTTCTGTTGACTTTATTGTTACAAATTCATAATCATTGTACTGTTTTTCTTTCATGAATAAATTGTTTACCATGATAAACAAAGTTCAGAGCTGAGATTAGGATTGTCGGTATGGTATAAAACGCAACTCAGTCACAACTGGGTCATTACGTACGGTCGGCAAACCAGTGTCCAAAACTTTCGAGAAAAGGACAAGTGACTTTGAAAAAAAAAACACAACACTTGCCTTGCTTCGATCTACACACGTCCGTCAAGAAAAACCCTTTCAAAATTGGACTCTGGCGTTTTTTTTTTCCAGAAACGGTTTTGAGTTGTCTGGGACACCGTTCGCTGACGTCACAATTTACAAATCTAAAAGCACTGTATTCTCATTGCAAATGGAGATAATAATTACACCCCTTTTCTGAAAACTAACACAAAGTATCAACAAATAATTTCGAGACAGACATCAAAGGAATCTCTGGTCGGTTAAAAATGTGCAAAAATATCATATCTGTATAAATACGTTCATCAACTGTCAAGATATTTTTTTTTCATGCTGCACTAGGGTCTACTATATAGCTACGCTAACAGACTTCTACACAAGGATCCTATATAGTAAGAATTTTGGCCTGCAACACGCGAAAGGGGCATTCGGACATTTGTGTTAAGTGTCGTCTCGGATCAGCCTGCGCAGTCCGCGCAGGCTGATCCAAAACGGGACTTACCGTTTATATGTAATTTCCTAATGTGTGCAAGTTTACTCTATCACAAAATCTAATGGAGTCATAAACTGCCGTCTCGGGTTAGCCTGTGCGGACTACGCAGGCTGATCGGAGAAAACACTTAACCCTTTACCTGATATTCCAATTTGAGGCTCTTCCATTTCAGCAGCAAATAAAGATATGATGTCAAAAATATGGACAAATGAGGATATAGATATCTGATTGAGTGGAAAACGTTGTGGGAAAAAGGAGAAATTGCTCGTTACGAGCAATTTCTCCTTTTCCCACAATGTTTTCAAAAGCTGGTGTTGTTGATACGTCAAATTGAGTATCTATGGAGTAAAGGGTTAACGCAAATGTTCGAGAGCCTCTTTTCCCATGTTGAAGACCGATTATGATGAATTCTTAGTAAAATGCATCCCGACCATGCATTAAACCCATTACCATACAATCTCGAATTATAACGATCCCGAAGAAAAGGCCATTATTTTGTTCGATACGCTATAAGTGCGGACTAGCCCAAAAATATCTATCGTTTTGTAGAACACATCTTCGCGAGCCAAGTTTACGATCACTACGTGGATCTTACCTTGGCTGATTGAGCCCGATTTCGAGATTCCTGCGATGTGCCCTCTATTGGATCTTGGTTATTAATCCCCTTTACATCATATTTCTAAAAGCAAATGAAATATCGTTTTACAAACCGCTTACAAATACCATGAAGCGATAAGCAGACATCCACGTGGGTTTCCATGTTTACCTTCTATTCGAAGGTAGATTCCTTGTTCTATTTTTATCAACGATGAAATGCTACGAGCGATTTCATTCGTTGCAGCTAGAGCTGGCTGCATCCAATGAAAATGCGTATCGGGTGAATGTGAAAATCAAGCTGGATCCGCCAAGGGTAGATTTAGGTATCGAATCGTCAGTTTTGGCTTGCCAAGATGGTAGAGCACGGCTCAAATCTACTTCGTTCTGGATTGTACCGGAGTTTAAGGCCGTAAAGTTTTAGGCCATATTACGGCGGTCAGTGCATCTATGTACCTATATGTTTCCTGGTTTTTTCACACCAGTCCTGAAACAACGTGCTTTCCAAATCACTGACTGATTTTTAGAACTTATGCGTCGAAGGTGAGAGGCGAAAATCGCTATAAAGAAAGTTTGTCCCAACCTGGTGTCGATCTTACAGCCACTAGGTCACGAGTCCGATACGATAACCTCTGGGCTACCCGGTCAGGCTATACTCTGTAAGCCCCTGAGTCACACGGGTCTTCTTAACAATATTTTGCAACCATACACCTTGGTCCCAAGAAGACTCCATTCGTATCAATCAATTACCACACAATCCCGACTTTTAAAAGATCCTGAGAGAGACACTTTCTAAAAAACATTGCGGGAAAAGGAGAAAATGCTGGCTCTCCGTTTCCCACAATGATTTCTACTCTTCCCGAAAAGAATATATTTTTTTTTCAGTGGCATTTAATTTGTTGTCTGCAAATGCTTTGAATTTAGACTAGACCACGATTTTGTCGTTTGGCAAGAGAATGAATATCTGCCAATCTGACCAAACAGCTGTGAGAAAATCAAATAAACTTATCTTTTCTTGTAGATATACCTGTCATTAACATGATTCTAAGGCACGTTTTTCGCTAAAATAAACCAGTCGCGGTTCTTTCCCTTGAACTAGGAGTATTTAAATGATTGAACTGAACTGCACGTGGATAGATAACGACCCCGGATGTACGGTGAGACATGCTGCCTTGTGACCCTTTAACCAAACAAACCCACAGTTTTAAAGGCACACCGGCTGCCAACAATACAGAATGTCGGACAGTTTAAGTGCATTTAGCTTTGAACTATGCCGTTTAAAAATATGGAAATAATTGTGAAGATGACAAACTGTTATTGTATGGTCGGTGCAAGAGTAGGTCACTGGCTGAGAAATTTGTTTCAAAATAAGGTTAAAAGTTGTCAGGTTGCTCAGTCTCTTTTTTGCGTTTTGCCGTACTTTTCATTTTTCTGTTGGCGACTATCACTTTGAACGTTCATACAAATTTGTCACACTCACAACATTTTCCATATTTTTGAATGGCATGGTTTAAATTAAAATGCATTTTGAACATTTTCGTTGTTTTTTGACCGCTCATTGGCCTTAAATGACCTAGAAGAAAAACCTTTACCACAATGTTTGCTACTCTATTGTTCCTTTACATGTAACACCCGAATTCTAAAGACCGTGAGATAAGGACCCTTTTTTTAAAAAAAAAGATGTGGGGTGGGCCCTAAATAGAAATTGCTGGTAACTAGCATTTTCTACAGTTTCTACGATGACAAGGAACTTCTGTTAATTTGTATCACTTTCAGATTTTCGTCTGCAGATTCTTTCGATTTGGAAGAATAAAACTGTTAAAGGTGAAGAGATTAAAAAAAAATAATTGTATCATAATTGGATCAATCTGAATACAATGTATATCAAGACATCTCACGTGTATCATGCAGTGTGATTATTAATCTACACTGTCTGAAGTTTTTAGGGATATTCTGAAAGATCTTCTATTTTGAAACTACAACAACAACACCAACAGCAAAGATTAAACGATTGAAGCCCCGCCCTGCAGATCAGTTGGTAGCGCGTAAAGGCAGGAGTTGAGATCGGGAGGTCACTGGTACGAAGACCCTCTGTCGAAAACATGAACAAACACGGTGATAAACCATCGTTGTCAGTACGGCAAAATTAAACATATGTCCAAACTAAAAACATTTTTTGAAAGCGATAAGTTGATTTAACTCTTTACCAAACGACAAATTTTAGACTTGTCAAGATTGAAACCATTACCAGACGACAAAATGAACTTGGCTCAAAAATTGAAAGTTGACTATAAAAGAGTAGAAAACATTGTTGAAAAAAAGAGAAAATGCTGGTTAACAAGCATTTTCTCCTTTTCCCACGGTGTTTTCGGAAGGCTTCTACCTCTCGGTCATGAAAACCAGGAATTGTTTGGTAAAGAGTTCTTCAGACTACAAATATTTTTAAACATTTAAACTTCTGTTATTTTAACTCGTTACCACACAATCCCTACTTTTGACACCCCTGAGAAAGAACCCTTTTGAAAACACTGTAGGAAACGGAGAAAATGCTGGTAACCAGCATTTTCTCCTTTTCCCACAGTGTTCTCTACCCTTCCCAGAACAGATTTCACTTTTTCAGTCACCTTTATTTTGTCGTCTGCAAATGCTTTCAATTTGAACCAGTCTAAAATTTTGATGTGTGGTAAAGAGTTAAAAGAGCAGAAAACATGGCTGAAAAATGCTTTTTACATGTTTTCTGATTTCCATGTAGATCTAATAGATCTACTTTCAAAAGCCTTCCTTCTCTGGGTCGTGATTTTTTTTTTTTATCAAAATTGTCAGGAAAAGCAGGAAATATGACTCACACATTAAGATTTGTTTGGAAAAGATATAAAACATTATGGGATAAGGACAAGATGCTCCCATAATGTTCCAACAAACTTCTTCCTCAAAACTCTGGATCATTCGAAATTATGTAATTAGAACGAAGAAGTACACTTTTTTTTCAAAAAAGTAGATCTAAGTCGTAGCAATGTACAAGAACAAGTAGAGCAACAACAACGAAATAGTGCAAAAACTAATCAGGCGCAACTCTCTTATCAACTATTTACCGCACAGTAGTAAAAATTTATGAATGAATTTGCGCAGCGCGTAATTTAACGCTTGTTTATGCACAGGCCCTATACGTGCCAGCCCTTCATTCATTGTCGAGGGGAGACAGACAGTTTAATCGAATCGAGGCTGCATTTATCATATGATGTTGCTCGTCACAGAATCGGGGCGAGCGCGAAGTGTGTAGATTTAGATCTGATTGCACGAAAAGTACATTGTGCTCTTGGATCTGTGTTATCTGATGTTATAAGAAAACACCTTGGAAATGCAGTGTATGGGACCCTGTCCGTTGTATTTATTAAGTATGCTAAGTGTTAATTATCGACCATAATTGTCGGGCGATTTCAATTCTCGATAACAGCGGTCTTTTTATCATGGAAAAGGACGAGACCTCTTGATAAAACATCGATAATGAGTCGTAAAATAGGTTTGTCCGCCCACGAATTAGTGTAGACTTAAAACAGGATTTAAATGTAAGACTTTAAATCTCCTGACACTAGATTAAGTCCGCGCTCTTAGAAGTTAAAGTAATCAATTTTTCAGAATGAACCGTTTTCCCTCCAAAAAGCTAGTGTGTAAAAGGTTATTGCGAAATACTCTGTTACACTCACCATACGAGGTTTGGTGTACACAGCGAATTCATTGATCAAGCCGTAATGTTTGCGGTATAGACCACGTGACTTGATATCAATCCAGGGCCGGTCTATCTTCTGACATGTGGGGGATATATTACTAGATAATCGTCTGGTTTTCATTTTTATTACGGATGGTTTATCAAAGTAATCACAAATATTTCATTTAGAGTCATATATTGGCCATAAATACCGATTTTCAATGAGAAAGTAGCTGGAATTGTAATGCTTATCGGAATTTTTTAAACCCGTATTCCCTGTACACTCATGCGTAATAGTTTGGACCGGAAGCTTGAAGGAGAAGAAACGAGGTCAGTAGAAGTGTCGTGTTACACACGGCCTCCTAATATAGAGAATCACATCTCAGCGCTCAACACAAGATTTCCTGGGATTTTTTCAAAGTTTGGGAAAAAATATCTAATTCATAAATCGTGTCAAACGGATTTACATCCCCTATTGCTTTGGCAAATATTAGAATGAGGTAAAGAGTTAGTTTGGTGTTGTTGTTATTTTGTGTAATTTGTTAGATAGTGAGCTATTTGCAGTTCTCTCATTCTCGTTTCACACTTTGATGCGAGTTTTCACGGCGGATTTTCTCTCTTGCACTGCTCGGGGAATCAAAAATTGTGTATTCTATTGATAGGATACTGTTTGACGCCGATTTGGACTAAAATCGCTCCTTAAACCTAGACGAACTCCTGAAAAATTTTGTATAATTTATGTGCATATTTGAAAAGATAAAACTTGTGATTTTTTTTTTTTTACTGGTGAAGAAACAGTTAATTTTTGAGAGAGCCTGCCAAATCCATGCCAGGTTTCTACGTCACATTTCCTGTACGAGTACAGGCAGTTCTTGCCAACATTATCTCGGAGGGAATTTTTCGTCTGCTGTTAAACGGATATGGATTTTAAGTTACAGATTTTTTTGTTTTAGTAAATTTCATTTGGATTATTTATTGAACGAATGTGAATTGGGGATTATACCACGAAGCTTGGGATGGATATTTTAGCATTTGTTCTTTGAAATATGGATTTAAAATTATATTTAGCAGAAAGGTAGATTTACATGTAGGTTAGTAGTCTACTGGATATAATTTAAATAAAGTTGAGACAGGACTATTCAATCCCTCAATTCAGCAGTTAATTGGATCTATTGCCAGGTTTGTATTCAGGATTAGATCAACTTGATTTAGAACTTGCATACACTATGAATATGACTTGCATACACTATCTAGTTTTTATGATCTATATAGATCTAGTCTATATTTAACTCATTACTAAACAACAAAATTTTAGGTTTGTTCAAATTGAAAGCATTTGCATACGACAAAATAAAAGTGACTGAACATTTGAATTTTATTTTATGAAGGGTAGAAAACATTGTGGAAAAAGGAGAAAATGCTGGTTACCAGCATTTTCTCCTTTTCCCACAATGTTTTCTAAAGGTTTCTTTCTCAGGGGTGTCAAAAGTAGGGATTGTATGGTAATGGGTTTTAAACAACATATTCTGAACCCTCACTGAAATTTCTGGCATAATGAGAAATCACTTGTTGTGCTTATATTTCTTTTGCTTGTAATGTATCTAGTTGCCTCCTTTTTGTTAATTTGCCTCTCCTCAGGGATCTATAGACAAGTCTTCTTTTATGGTGTAATATTTCTTTATATTCTACAATGATCTAGTCTGGTGCAAGGTTGGTCTAGGAGGTGGATCCTGTTCTTACGGCCTCACTTTTTAGCAGATGGCAAAGTTTTAGAATTGTCCAAAGTGAAACCATTAGCAGATAACAAAAATGTTTCACAAATGGTCAGGTTTTTTTTTCTTTGGAAGCGTAGAAAACAGTGAGGCAAAAAGGAAAGTGCTGTTTGCCAGCGGTTTTCCTTTCATCCACAGTGATTTTTAAAAAAACCTTAGTTGGCACTTTTTTCATTTGGGTTTTTTAACTCTTTCTTACAAAATCCCAACTTTTGATGACCATGGAGTAGAGGGCTTTTGAAAACATTGTTGGAAAAGGAGAAAATGCTGGTAATTAGTAATTTCTCCTTTTCCTCACAATGTTTTCTACTCTATCACAGACAAATTTCATCATTAAAGTCATATTCAATTTGTCATCTGCAAAACCTTTATATTTGGACAAGTCTAAAATTTGGTCATTTGGTAATGACTTAAGCCTCTGATTACATTCATCTGCAACACTGTATTAGGCACTAATGTTAATATTGCGGGTTACCTCATAGTGGAAACTGGAAAGGTTTTACAAAGTTATCAGAGCTATGCTTGGAGTAAGAAAACTAGCAACAAGCCTCTCTTTGTGACTGCCTGTAATATGCAGCTGGATTGAAGAGTATAACATTGGGATCAAGTAATGACCTGCCTGTGGTGGTCAGCCGAGGCTTTGGCAGACTATCCCTTTACCTGATGTGCCAATTTGAGGCTGTTCCATTTCAGCTGCAAATAAAGATATGTTGTCAGAAATATGGACAAATAAGGATACAAATATCTGATTGAGTGAAAAACATTGTGGGAAAAGGAGAAATTGCTCGTTACGAGCAATTTCTCCTTTTCCGACGATGTTTTTAAAAGCTGTCTTTTGTTGATGCGTCAAAATGAGTATCTATGGAGTAAAGGGCTATACAGTACTTTAATCATTCACAACTTAATCCTGATTTAACAACCTTGAAAGGGAAGGCATTTGAAAACATTGTTCGAATAGTAGAAATTGCATCATCTTTGTTTCAGAAATAATCATACTGGCATAATTTATTTTGTCCTCTGCAAGTGCTTTGAATTTGGACTACATTTAGAAAGCTAGTGGAACATTGTGTCACATGGTAAAAGACTATGACAAAATTTTGAGGTACTCAAAATTGATAAGTATTTTCAGATAACATTAAATGTAGACGAAATTACAGAAATTGTCTTTGAAAGAGTAAAAACTTTGTAAGAAAGGAGAACAACATAGGGTTTAGTGGAGAATAATTAATATTTTCAATTTTGAAACTAAAATTATTCCATCTATGTGGAGCTCTGTACTGGCATTTCATTCCCCACTCTTCCCTCCATTGTTTAGTTCTACTCATCAGAAGTTGTCTTGAGGCATGACTGGTTTGAAAACTTGGCTCTGCCAGTTTCTTCTTCTTACTCTTACCAGAAACAAAACTTTTTACCCGTCTATTAACCCTTTCCCAAACAACAAACTTTTGGACCAGACCAAATTGAAAGCATTTGCAGACGACAATTTAACTCTTACTGAAAAGATGATTTCTGTCTATGATAGGGTAGAAAACATTGTGGGAAAAGGAGAAAATGCTGGTTACCAGCATTTTCTCCTTTTCCCGCAATGTTTTCAAAAGGGTACTATTCCAGACCCGTATTAACCAGGGATTGTTTGGGAAAGGGTTAAACATTTTTGCAGACAACAACAAAAATGTGATTCAAAAATTGATGTTTGTTTTGAAAAGGGCAGAAAACATTGTGGGAAAAGAAGAAAATGCTGTTTAATATCGCCATTTTCTTCTTTTCCCACAATGTTTTCAAAAGCGTTATTTTTCATGGTTGTTAAAACTCAGAATTGTGTGGTAAATGGTTAAAAATCAGTGATAGTCATTGAGACAGGACATCTTCTCTCTTTACAGCTGATCATTGTTATGATGATGGTTATGTGGGAAAGCAGCCAGTGGCTTTGGAATGATATTTTTCGAAATGCTAGTAATGGAAAAGCATGGACAGGTGCCCTAGCCCTTGCAGTAGAACTGAAATACTGAAAATAATGACATTAAACACCATGCAATCAATAAATGCTTTGATGAGCAACCCAGTTGATCCCAGGGCTCTCAGGTCTGATTCCCCTTCCAGGCAAATTTTTTCCATGGATTGATGATTTTCATTGATTCTATACTACTCCTTTCTCTAAGCATTGTTTTGACTTTCCCTTGAGAAAGCAGCCAGTGGTTTTGAAAGAATCTGAATGTATAACTATTAAATGATGAAAAAAGAAAAATCCAAGAAGGAGTGAATATCATGAGTATAGTGCAAAAAAACAAAAGAAAATGATGTTTAACCATCAAATAAAGAGCAGAATGGGTTTGATAACTAATATGTATGATTCCTAATCAGGACTTATGTTTTAGGCATTGGTCCATGTGAATGCGAAATAGTATTGGTTAATATTGTAATTTCATAAAACTGCTTGTAGTAAAACTTGTGATATTATGCTTTCTTTATCACACATTCTCAACTTGCAATGACCCTGTGAAAGAAGCCTGTTGAAAACAATCAAGGAAAAATTTCTCTGCAATGTTTTCTTCTCTTCCTGTAACTAATTTCCCAATTTTTCAATCACATTTAGTATTTCAATATCATTTGCTTTCAGTTTTGACTTGTCTAAAATTTTCAATTTGGAAAAGAGTTCAAAGGTAAAATCTGGTTAATGAAAAAAAAAAACTGCTGATGTCAAAATGGAGGTAAATGGAGTCAGAAGATGACCTGTATTGATAAAATTTATTGCTGAAGTAATGTTTTTGCTGTTTCAGGTTTGACTAAACCTAATGTCGCATCATTGAATTACTGGATGTTATAATTTGATTCATTGGTTGTACTTTGGTATCCTTTTTATAATATTGATGAAACTAGAAAGTCATTAATAGTTATTAGTGTTTTTTTTTCCAAGTTCTTTCCATCATGTATAGAAAAGCCTTCCTCTCAATGGTAGTTAAAAGTTGAGATTGTTTCTTGACTCTAGTTAATTCTGATTTCATTACCAATGACAAAATTTAAGGTTGTCCAATGTAGACGACAAAATTAAAGTGACTGAAAATTTGAAATTTATTTTGTAAAGACTAGAAAATATTATGGGAAAAAAAAGAAAACGCTGGTTACCCGCATTTTCTCCTTTTCCTTTATTGTTTTCAGAAGGCTTCTTTCACAGTGGTCATCGAAACTTGGGATTGTGTGATAAAGAGTTAAAACTGTTTCTGCTGTACTGCTGTAGGTAAACCACTGGTATGTATTAGCCCTTTACCACACAATGACAACTTTTTACGCCCCTGAGAAAGAAGCCTTTTGAAAACATTGTGGGAAAAGGAGAAAATGCTGGTAACCAGCATTTTCTCCTTTTCCCACAACGTTTTCTACCCTATCAAAGAAAAATTGCACCAGATGAGCCACTTTGAAATTGCCATGTGCAAATGCTTTCGATTTGGATAGGTCTAAAATTCTGCTGTGTGGTAAGGGGTTAACTAGAATGACACCCAGATGAAGAAACCTCTATTTTCGGTGATTGTTCCTCTCCCATCTCTGGTGCATGTGAGAAAAGTAGTCAGTGACTTTCAGAGCTCCAGATAGAGGGAGTGATTTTGATTTCAAAATTGAAAATATTAACTATTCTCAACTAAATACTATGTTGTGGGTACTCATTAGAATCGTCTCTCCGAGACGATTCTAATGAGTACCCACAAGATAGGGTTTGGAAGGAAAATAATGGATTTAGAATACCATCACTCCCTCCTAGCTGGTGCTCTGGACTTGGAAAGAAGTTTTTGTCACTACTGGGGTTTGAAAAACCAGGAAACACATGCATAAGTGCACTGACTCGCATATTATAATTGTAGCTGTTAAAACCGTCTTGAACTTCAATACAAAGGCACATGGCCTGATGTTCAGAACTACCTGATCTCATTCTAAATTCACCTCATCTTCGCAAGCCAAGGCCGATGATTCACAACGTTACTCTACCCTTGGCTGATTGAGCCCGATTTCAAGATTCCTGCGATGCGCCCTCTATTGGATGCTGGTTATTATCCCCCTTTACATCAAATTTCTAAAAGCAAATGAAATATCGTTTTACCAACTGCTAACGAATACACATGAAGCGATAAGCAGACATCCATGAGGGTTTCCATGTTTTTACCTTCTATTCGACAGGTAGAGACCTTGTTCTATTTTTATCAAAGATGAAATGCTTCGGGCGATTTCATTCGTTGCAGCTAGAGCAGGCTGCATCCAATGGAAAGGTGTATCGGCTGAACATAAAAATCAAGCTCGATCCGCCAAGGTAAGATCCATGTAGCGATCGTAAACTTGGCGCGCGAAGATGAATTCACCTAAAAACTTTGTTTGCTACAAGCATATTCAAAAACCGCCTAAAAATGTGTGCCTGATTACTCCACAGTAACTTGCTACATGATTTCATGTACTGGAATTTGGCTCAATTAGGGTGTGGTGAATAACTTTTCATAGAAATATGATCTCTAATTTAACTCAACTACCAAACAACAATATTTTAGGCTTGTCCAAATCGAAAGCATTTGCAAGCAACAAAATAAAAGTGACCGAAAATTTGAAATTTGTTTTGTGAAGAGTAGAAAGTATTGAGGGAAAAGGAGAAAATGCTGGTTACCAGCATTTTCTCCTTTTCTCACAATGCTTTCTAAAGGCTTCTTTCTCTGGGTCGTTGCATGCTGCAAAGTTTACAGGCATCTTCTCCTGCTTACAAGTTTCTATACTTTTTAGCCTATTACCACACAATCCAGGGTTTTCACGTTTCTTGGATAGAAGCCTTTTGAAGTCATAGTGAGAGAGGAGAAAATGCTGATTACCAGCATTTTCTCCTTTTCCCACAATGTTTTCAACTCTTAATTTATGCATAAATCATCATTTGAGCTAAATCTAATTTGTCGGCTGCAAAGTGCTTTCAATATATTTGGTCAATTCCAAAATTTAGTGGTCAGGTGAACATGGTAAAGAGTGTAATTATCTTTCAGTGCTGATTGAACATGATGATGTGTAGAGTTTCCTGTTGAATGTAACCATATGATATCATGGCTCATTTTTGTATGTAAGGTTTGTGTCAGGTAATTGTTCACAAAATATTTAACTTATTTGAATCAGGGCCACTCCAGTTTCTAGTACTATTGAGGTTTGTGTTTCACATTACATGCAAAAATCCACATGCAGTGGGTTGAAAATTTATCAAAGGGCTCTCTGAGTGTGGGTGTGTTTAATTAATCATACTTACAAGGTAAGGTAGTTAGATGTAAATCATGAATTTTTCAGTGGGATTTTGAAAAACTTTTGAAAACACTGTGGGAAAAGGAGAAAATGCTGGTAACCAGCATTTTCTCCTTTTCCCACAGTGTTTTCTACCCTTCCCAGAACAAAATTCAATTTTTCAGTCACCTTTATTTTGTCGTCTGCAAATGCTTTCAATTTGGACCAGTCTAAAATTTTCTCGTGTGGTAAAGAGTTAAATGAAGGTGTACTATAAAAAAATAAACCAAAGTGTAACTGTTAAAAACTTAAAGTTTACACCAAAATGGTAATGGTATGATTGTAGATTGGTCCAATTTGAAAGCATTGCATATAGATTAAAGTGGGCAAAAGAAAAAGCCAAATCTTTTTTTCTGAAAAGATACAAAATATTGTGGAAAAAGGAGAAGATACCAGCATTTTCTCCTTTTCCCCCAATGTTTTCAAAAGGCTTCTTTTTCAAGGCCATTAAAAGTCAGTACTGTGTGTTAAAGAGTTAATGAACCATTTTAACCCTTTCCCAAACGACAAACTTTTGGACTAGACCAAATTGAAAGCATTTGCAGACGACAATTCAACTTTTGCTGAAAAGATGATTTCTGTCTATGATATGGTAGAGGGCATTGTGGGAAAAGGAGAAAATGCTGGTTACCAGCGTTTTCTCCTTTTCCCACAATGTTTTCAAAAGGCAATTTTTCCAGACCCGTAAAAACCAGGGATTGTTTGGGAAAGGGTTAAATGTCAGAAGCCATAAATGAAATATAAAACTCTGGTAAATCAAACTCAAAATTTCAATCAGAAAATTTACTGCCAAGATTATAGGATTATAAAATATTTCTATAACTTTTTGGGTCCTGTGCATTGTAGTAAACTTGAGGCCTGGGATTCCAACCTCACTGGGTCCACTTGATTTTCATGGAAGTGTCCTTGAGCGTGACAGTGCAGAGCCCTAGCCTACTTAGTACTGGTGAACCCAGGAAATACATGAATGTGTAAGCTGTTGCGGTGATATGACTGAAATAGTGTTGAAAGCGGCATAAACACCATTGAATAATTCAATCCTATTATTTTTTTGTCAGGAGTTAACCTTTTACAAGATAGTGCTGAGTTTCAACCATCATGGGAAATAGGATTTTTTGAAGTATTGTGAGAAAAGAAGAAAATGCTGGTACAGAGTACATGTATTTACTGCTTTCCTACAAGGCTTTGTATCCTTCTTCTTTGACAAATTCATTTGTGCCATTTTTACATTGGGGTCTGCAAATGCTCAAAATTTTGAGAATCTAAAATTTTCTTTCCAATACCACAAAATTTTAGGCCTTCCCAAATGAAAAGCTATTGCAGACAGGAGATCCGGCCTAAAACATAAATATCTGTGTTTACGGTTTCAGTCCGAGATACTGTAGGTAGGGATTTATTTATTTTTTTCAAAAAACTTTTGAAATGGAACATAAAGTAAAATCGCACCTGACGGATAATTTATTTTTAATTATGGCGAAAAAAATGTAGGATCGGCAGCATTAAGAGAACCTAAACACAGATATTTTTTTAGGCCTGACATGAAAGAAAGTTATCTTTGAAGGGTAGAAAACATGGTGGGAAAAGCAAAATCCAAACTAGAGACCGGCATTGTCTCCTTTTCCCAAATATATTTGAAAGTCTTCCGCTTTGTGCTCATCAAAACAATGGATTTTTCCATAAAAGGTAAACTGTTGCCCAGGGGGAAAAAATTCAGATTTGTCAAAACTCATGAAACTCCCAAACAACAAATGAAATATGGTGCTATTGATGATGTGATTAGTGTTTTAACCCTTTACTCCATAGATACTCATTTCTACGCATTGCTTGTAGGAGCCTTTAGAAAACATTGTGGCAAAAGGTGAAATTGCTCGTGACGAGCAATTTCACCTTTTGTCACAATGTTTTATATGCTATCGAAAGGTGTCATATACACATAAGAAACGGCTTCATCCTTGCTGTTATTTAGGGTCAATTAGAGATACCATAGAAATGCCTTATAGGGTAAAGGGTTAAATGGTTGAAAAAATTGTTTCCAGCATTTTCTTCTTTTCCCACCAGGTTTTCAGAAGATTTCTTCCTCAGGTTTATTAACCTTTTACCACACAATGTCAACTTTTAACGACCCTGGGAAAGAAACCTTTTGTAAACATTGTGGGAAAAGGAGAAAATGCTGGGTACCAAAGAAAAATTCAAAGAAAAATTACACCATTTGAGCCACTCTCAGTTTGGACAATATTAAAATTTTGTCGTCTGGTGAAGGGTTAATTCATGGGATTTTGTGGTAAAGGTGAAAGGTCAATTTTATGTATCATTCTGGTGGATTGTTTTGATGTTATAAAATAAAAAACCCAGGTGGATCATATATAAATGTACACTTGGGATGATGTTATGAAACAAGCATTCAGCTGACTTTCATTCATAAATTTCATGTTTATTTCTTTCTCAGAAACATTGGTATGTAGCATTAATGGAATTCTGTATTTGTCTGCATTCAACTAATGCTTTACTAAACAATTCAGTTTCTAGAGACCTTGAGGAAAATTGAACCTGAAAACATCGTGGAAAATTGAGGGAGTTCTGTTAACCAGCATATTCTCCTTTCTTACAAAAGTTCTCTGCATTTCAAAACACCACAATGTTTTCAGATGAATACTTCCTTTGGGATGTAGAAATCTGGAGTATTTTGTTAATTCTTTTCCAAAATACAAAATGTAAAGCATTTTCACAAGACATTATTCATTTAAAAGGTGGGTATTTAGAATTTTTACATCTCACCAAATTAAAAAATATATATATCACTGAAATTTTATTTGAAAAAATAATACAGATCATCAATAATTATGACTCATAAAATTACAAAAAAATTTTTTTTTTGAAGGTGTTCCCTTAAAAGGCTACATAGCCTCTTGAGGTATTTTTAGCATTCGCGCCAAAAATCAATAAAGCATTGTGGGAATGTCAAGTGACTAGCATGTGACTGATAACGCCTAAATTCCATTACATAACAAACATGTAATAATTATTTTCCATGTTGTCTTCTTCGAACGCTATGTTTGAAACTTCGTCTGTGTATTCCTGTATGTAAATGAGAGAATTGATATCCTGAAATACAATGTGTCTCTGGTCGATGTC
The DNA here is from genome assembly GCA_943736015.1 of Tridacna crocea. Classification (NCBI taxonomy): domain Eukaryota; kingdom Metazoa; phylum Mollusca; class Bivalvia; order Cardiida; family Cardiidae; genus Tridacna; species Tridacna crocea. The sequence goes on from OX031063.1 coordinate 53,422,786, forward strand.
AACCTGGGCCGCAGTAAATCTCTAATTTCTTGTGTTGTCGGATGGTTTTTGACTACTGGGGTGTTATGAATGCAAATCAAAAGGCTTTTGGAGTAAAGGGATGATTTTTTTTGCTTTTTTGTAAAACCTTTCCTCCCAAAATCTGAACCTGTAATATCATTCAACACTTCAAATATTTCTTTTAACGCTTTACCAAACGACACAATTTTTGGCTTGTCTAAAATGAAGGGATTTGCAGACAACTAATTAAAAGTGACTGCAAATTTGAAATTTGTTTTATGAAGGGTAGAAAACATTGTGGGAAAGGAAAATATGCTGGTTACCAGCATTTTCTCCTTTCCTGCAATGTTTTCTAAAGGTTTCTTTCTCGGGGTCATCAAAAGTAGGGATTGTGTGGTAATGGGTTAAGCTTTTACCGCACAATCCCGACATTAAATGACCCTGTTAAAGAAGCCTTTTGAAAACAATGTGGGAAAAGGAGGAAAAGCATTTTGTCCATTTGCCACAATGTTTTCTTCCTTTCCTATAAGAAATTCCAATTTTCAAGGCACATTTATTTTGTCATTTGCAAAATTAATGCCTCCAGTTTGGGCAAGTCTAAAATTCTGTCATTTGGTAAAGATTTAAGGGGAAGAATCATTGTGGGAAAAGGAGAAAATGCTGGTAACCAGCATTTTAGTGATTTTCCCATTATGATTTCTACAGCCTTTTTTCTCAGAGTTGTTAAAGGTCGAAGTTACGCTGTAAAAGGTTAACTCTTTACCAGACAATCCAGTTTCTAAAGACCCTGACCAGAAATGCACCCGAAAATATTGTGAAAAATGAAAGAAGTGCTGTTAACCACCTTTTTCTCCTTTTCCCTTTAAGCTGTCTACCCTTTAACCCATTACTACACAGTCCCTACTTTTGACGACCCTGAGAAAGAATCCTGTAGAAAACATTGTGGAAAAAGGAGAAAATGCTGGTAACCAGCATTTTCTCTTTTTCCCACATTTTCTATCCTTACCAAACCAAGTTTAAAGTTGTCAGTAACATTTTTGTTGTCTGGTAAAGACTTAGGACAACCCCAATTGGGTTAGCCAGCTGTAGTTCATTAACCCATTACCACTCAATCTCTACTTTTGACGCCCCTGAGAAAGAAGCCTTTTGAAAACACTGTGGGAAAAGGAGAAAATGCTGGTAACCAGCATTTTCTCTTTTTCCCACGGTGTTTTCCACCCTTCCCAGAACAAATTTTTATTTTTTAGTCACCTTTTATTTGTCGTCTGCAAATGCTTTCAATTTGGACCAGTTTAAAATTTTCTTGTGCGGTAAAGAGTTAACCCTTTACCATACAGCAAAATTTTAGACCTACCCGAATTGAAAGCAATACATTTGCAGACGACAATTTCATAGTGGCTAATATGACGCAGTTTTTCTTTGATAGGGTGAAAACTTTGTGGGAAAAGGAGAAAATGCTGGTTACCAGCATTTTCTCCTTTTCCCACATTGTTTTCAAAAGTCTTCATCCTTGAGGTCATTAAAAGTGGTTATGGTATGGTAAAGGGTTAACAAACAGCAAAATTTTAGACTTGCCAGAATTTAAAGCTTTGGAGATGAGTTACAACAGCATTTTCTCCTTTTTGCACGTTGTTTTCGGTAGCATTCTCTGTCCAGTTTAAAAAACACAAGATTGTTTGTTACCTCATTACCAAATGACCATATTTTAGGCTTGCCCAAATTGAAAGCGTTTGCAGACAACAAAATAAAAGTGACTGAAAATTTGAAATTTGTTTTGTGAAGGGTAGAAAACATTGTTGAAAAAGGAGAAAATGCTGGTTACCAGCATTTTCTCTTTTTCCCACAATGTTTTCTAAAGGCTTCTATCTCAGGGTCGTCAAAAGTAGGGATTGTGTGGTAAAGAGTTAAAGGATCAACCTGACATCTGGAAAAGCTTTGAATATAGACCAGTCTAAGATTGGATTTTTTTTAATAAAGAGTCCTGATAAATAGTTTTATCATAATTTTGCATTTGTGTATATTATTCTGAAAGTCTGCCCTGGGCTGGGTTCAAAAACCATCATTTCAGAAGATAAATAAACCTAATTTTTCCCAGGAAAATTCTCATGTGGTTTTCATTTTATCTATGCCACAGGCTCCCATAAACACACTCTGCCTATCTGAAGGTACCAAACCCTTAGTTCAGTTGATTACCTTCAGACAGCCCTATCCTTCACCACACAACCTGAATTTGACGGACCCTGGCCGAGTTTGTGTGAAAAGGATTAAGAAATCATTATGGGAAAAGGAGAAAACACTGGTGACCAGCATTTTGTCCTTTTCCCACAATGTTTTTGATCCTTTGAACTGTAAATTTTAGTTTTGAGTCGCAACCATTTCATGTTCATCTTGCATGGTTGCTCTGTCTTCAGTTCAGGTTTAACTGATTTTAATTTCATGTTTATGTCGGCAGCCAATATTTTATTCTGGACTGACTGCACAAAAGCAGATTGTCATCTTCACATTGACCCATTACCACAGAATCCCTACTTGACACCCCTTAGAAAGAAGCCTATAGAAAACATGGTTGGAAAAGGAGAACATGCTGGTAACCAGCATCTTCTTCTTTTCCCACCATGTTTTCTACCTTTCACAAAACAAATTTCAAATTTTCAGTCACTTTTATTTTGTCGTCTGCAAATGCTTTCAATTTGGACAAACCTAAAATGTTGTCGATTAGTAATGACTTAAATTCCAAACTTTGAAAAATTGTAATTTAAGTGGATTTCAAAATTTAAACACACACATTGTTTACTCTTGGCCACTGCTGGGCCTGATGATGAACAGAGTTTTTAATAAGAACAGTTGTGGATTGCAACTTGCTTCAATAGTATGGCTACCAAAAACTGACTGCAAAGAGAATGACTTGTAAATTTGTTGAACGAAAAATATTGTATGACCGTATCTGTGAAAGAATCAAAACACTTGAAAGAGATCAGCTAAGGTTTTTGTCAAGGGAATAAAGTTTGGAAAAAGTTGATGATTTTTTTACCTACACTTCGTACAAATTTAATTTCCCAAGCAGTAATTTTGAACAGGCAAAACATGTCAAACCAGAGAAGAAAATTACTGTGACTTTTTTACCAAACAACAAAATTTTAGACTTGTATAAATAGAAAGCATTTATTCTGTCGACAGCAAAGTAAATGGTACTCAAAATGTGAGAGTAGAAAACATTGTGGGAGAGAGAATAGACAATGGCTGTCTGTTTTTTGTAAATGGCCTGTTCCTCAAACTACATAGGTAAAAGTCAGTAGTGTGGTTAACCCTTTACCCCATAAGGCATTTCTATCGTATCTCTAATTGACCCTAAATAACAGCAAGGTTGAAGCAGTTTCTTATGTGTACATGACATCTTTTGATAGCATAGAAAACATTGTGACAAAAGGTGAAATTGCTCGTCACGAGCAATTTCACCTTTTGTCACAATGTTTTCCAAAGGCTCCTACAAGCAATGTGTTGAAATAAGTATCTATGGAGTAAAGGGTTAAGGGATAACATTTAGAAATGGAGAATATGGCACTACAAGTATCTGCATATTTTCTTACAGTGTTTTCAAAATCTGAAACCAAAGGAGGTGTGAAAAGCTGCTGTGAGCAGTAGTTGGGTTTTATTGTAGGTTTCAGAAAGATATTAATTTTTTGGTTGACCTAGTTTTGTAGGAGTAAGTTGTCAACCCTTTACCAAAATAAATATTTTATCAAATCTGAGGACAAAGGTTTTTGAAAACATTGTGGGATAAAAGACGAAATGGAATTAACTTTTTACCAAAAGGCAAAATTTTAGACTGGTCCAAACTGAAAGCACTTGCAAACAAGATAAACGTAACTCAAAAATTAAAATTTGTTTCCAGCATGGTAGAAAACATTGTGGGAAAAGGAGAAAATGCTGGTCACCAGCATTTTCTCCTTTTCCCGCAATGTTTTCTACCATGCTGGTAGACTTTTTTACTCAGGGTCGTAAAAGCCAGGTAAAGGGTTAAATGGCATTTTTTTGATATTCATTTGCAGATTGTCTTTTTTTCTTCCCTTTAAATTTTCAACTATAAGTCCCATCATAATAATTGACCCATCCTGTTTTCAAGTTTAAAACAGTTGACGACCCTTTTTTGAACATTATTGTTTTGCATCACCCAGAAGAAGAAATCTTTTCAAGAACACTGCTAGAAAAGCAGAAAATGAAATCAGCATTTCTCCCATACCCCAAAAATGTTTTTACTTTTCTTATACAGAAATTGTCTTTGTCATTTTTGTGTAGGTGTATTTATCTAAAATTTTGTTGTGTGGTCTTAAGTTTACCTTTACCACCCAATCTCAGCTTTAACAATTTTGAGAAAGAAGGCTTCAAAGACATTGAGGGAAAGCAAGAAAATGTTAACATCCAGCTTTTTCTCCTTTTCCCACAATTTTTCCTACCCTATCACAGACTACTCTTAAATTAGAGCCACAACTAATATTGTCATCTAATATTGCCCAGAGTTTGGACAAGTCTGAAATTATCTTGTGTGGTAAAAGATTAATCTATATTGGCAGATCAAAATCTAGTACATATGACACAAATGTAAAAAGACTGGAAAAAAATTGGTGAATTACAAGAAAATATTCAGGGAAAAGTAGCAATTGCTTGTCAGAAGTAATTGCTCTCTTAGTACATATGACACAAATGTAAAAAGACTGGAAAAAAATTGGTGAATTACAAGAAAATATTCAGGGAAAAGTAGCAATTGCTTGTCAGAAATAATTGCTATCTTTTTGATGTCTGATCATGAAGTGTTTAGTTGTTTTCTGATTCATATCTGTTTACCACACAATCCTGTTGTTTAACAAACCTAAGACAGAAAGCTTCTGAAAACACTGGTAACCAGCATTTTCTCCTTTTGCCACAATGTTTTCTTCCCTATCAGTTTTGAATATCCATTTTGAGTTACGTTTTGTTATCTGCAAATGCCTTCAATTTGGACAAGTCTTAAATTCTATTGTTGGGTAAAGGGGAGTTAATTTGTTGTTGTATTGGAGTTTAACGCCACTTTAACAGCTAAGGTAATATCATGGCGGTCGGTGATGTACATGTATTTCCTGGCTTTCTCACACCGGTACTAACACAACTTTCTTTCCAAATCCACCAACTACTTTCCTCACATGCTTCAATAGAGGTGAGAGGCGAAAATACGGCGGAAAGAAAGTTCGCCTCAACCGGGTATTGAACTCACAACTACCAGGTCATGAGTCGGGACGGGCAGGTTAATTTGTTTCCACACAATGATAACTTTTGTCAATCCTGAGGTAGAAGCCTTTTGAAAACATTTTGAGAAAAGGAGGAAATGCTTGTAACCAGCATTTTCTCCTTTTCCCACAATGCGTTCTACCCTCTACATAGCAAAATTTAACTTTTCGGTCACATTTGTTTTGTCATCTGCAAATGCTTTTAATTTTGACTGGTATATAAATCTGTCATTTGGTAAAGAGTTAAGCTATTTTGGCTGAGCCCATGTAACTGATCATTTAACCCTTTACCGCAAAATGACGAGTTTTTAATACCCCTGAGGAAGAGGCCTGTTGAGAACATTGTCGGAAAAGGAGAAAATGCTGGTAACCAGCATTTTCTCCTTTTCCCACAAAGTTTTCTACCCTATCAAAGCAAAATTGTACAGTTGGAGCCGCTTTGAAATTGTCGTCTGTAAACAATGCTTTCAATTTCGATAGGTAAAAAATTTTGTTTTGTGGTATCAGGTTAAAGTTTGGGTGAAAATTGTTACAAATTAAGTTCTGGAATTGAGCACACTTTTTTTGCCATACCAATTTGTGTATTTTCTTCTGAACTCAATGTACACCAAAATACAAAATTTTAGACCTAATGTCTAAATTCACAGCATTATTTGTGGCCTGATGTGGATCATAATGATGGGATTCGGCCTTGCCTATGGAAAAATGGTAAATGCTGGTTATCAGCATTTTCTCCCTTTCCCTATATATTTTCAAATCCCATACTCCTATGTCTAAAACAAAAGATTGTTTGTTAACTCATTACCACACAATCCCTACTTTTGACGCCCCTGAGAAAGAAACCTTTAGAAAACATTGTGGGAAAAGGAGAAAATGCTGGTAACCAGCATTATGTGTGAATATGTGCGCTAGAGATTGGCTTTTACAAAGACCCCTCCATGGCCAGTATGAGGCTTTCATGGTCAAACTTGTTGCATTTTAATGTGAGCTTTTTAGAAGATTTGGACAGAATGCTAAATCGTGGTAGGTCCGTATGGATTTGTGGCGATTTGTACTACTATGTATCTGATCGTCCTTATACTAATCTGTACTTGTACCGCAGCAAATCGTAGTGTATCCGTACTACAATCATCCTGATTCGTGTCGCTCCGTATTAAACCGTGTCCAACTGTAGCAATCTGTATCTCTCCTGGAACTCTGACCTACATTTTGGCTGTAGATTCGTCTAACTCCGTACTCACACCATTGTGTATCCGTATTGGAACTGCAGCGGACTATGAAGCATCTCTGATTTAAACCTTTACCAAACCCTTTCCTGGTTTTTACAATCCTGAAATAGAAGCCTTTTGAAAAGATTGTTGGAAAAGGAGAAAATGCTGGTAATCAGCATTTGAAAATGCTTGTAACCAGCATTTTCTCCTTTTCCCACAATGTTTTCTGCCCTGCTGGAAAACACTTTCACTTTTTGAGTTACGTTTATTTTGTTGTCTGAAAATGTTTCAATTTGGACTATTGTAAAATTTTGTCATTGGGTAAAGAGTTAAGGGAGGAAAATAAATCAAAGATGTGTAATGATTAGAATGCAAGTCATGTGCCGGCTGATCTAAATCTAGACTCTGCAGATAAGCACAAGATGAATAATAATCACAGGTAGCCAAATTTTGATACACTTATAAAAAATGTTATATAAAGATAGATTTATAAATCATATTCAAATACATGTATTCAGGATGGTTTTATGGACCAAGGATCTTGCACCGTAATACCCCATCACCTGACTTGATGTTGAAGAGAAAATATAGTTATCTTTTAACCACACAACAAAAAATTTTAGACTTGCCCTAATTCAAAGCATTTGCAAACAAAAATGTTAAGCTAACTCTTAACCACACAAACCTGACTTTTAACGAGGTTTGTCAACGGTTTTTGCTGAAATTTAAACAGAAGTGGCTCAAGCCTACCTTCCATAGAAACATGTACATGTACACAAGCAATTTTCATTATAACTGGTTGATTGGTGGTTGCAGAGTTACGGTTCTTAATATTTCTTAACCCTTTACTCCATAGATATTCATTTCTACGCATTGCTTGTAGGAGCCTTTGGAAAACATTGTGGCAAAAGGTGGAATTGCTCATGACGAGCAATTTCACGTTTTGCCACAATGTTTTCTACACTATCAAAAGGAGTCATATACACATAAGAAACAGCTTCATCCTTGCTGTTATTTAGGGTCAGTTAGAGATACCATAGAAATGCCCTCTGGGGTAATGGGTTAACCACACAACAAAAAATTTTAGACTTGCCCTAATTCAAAGCATTTGCAAACAAAAATACTAAGCTAACTCTTTACCACACAATCCTGACTTTTAACGAGGTTTGTTAACGGTTTTTGCTGAAATTTTAACGGAAGTGGCTCAAGCCTTCCTTCCATAGAAACATGTACCATTACACAAGCAAATTTTCATTATGACTGGTTGGGGGAAAACGTTTTCTGACTCAAAATTTTTAGACTTTTCCATATTGAAAAGGTTTACAGATGATGCAACTCAAGCTGTGAATATTTGTAAAAATTGTTTTCCAAAAGTATAGGAAATAGATGTATTATGGAAAAAAGGAACATTTTGATATTTGTAACCACTGACCTACATTTTATCTTGTTTTCCACAGCCCTTTCCAAAACCACTTAACGTATAGTATTATAAACAGAGAGGACTGTTGAAAAGTGTTAACTCTTTACCACACAAGAAAATTTTAGACTGGTCCAAATTGAAAGCATTTGCAGACGACAAAATAAAGGTGACTGAAAAATTGAAATTTGTTCTGGAAGGGTAGAAAACACTGTGGGAAAAGGAGAAAATGCTGGTTACCAGCATTTTCTCCTTTTCCCACAGTGTTTTCAAAAGGCTTCTTTCTCAGGGGCGTCAAAATTAGGGATTGTGTGGTAATGGGTTAAAGCTATATTCATTTTGTCACTGAACTCTTTACCTAATGACAACATTTTAGACTGGTTCAATTTGAGATAAATGTAAATAAAAAATTGAAATCGGTTTTGGGAAGGGTAGAAAACAAATGTAGGAAAAGGAAAAAAAAAATGATTACATAATGTTTTCAATTGGAATTTTCTTCTTTTCCCATAATGTTTTCAAAAGTTTTCCCTTTCAGGGTTGTGAAAAGTCGGGATTATGCGGTAAAGAGTTAATCCTTTACCAAACAATCCCTGGTTTTTACAATGCTGAAAAAGAAGCCTTTTGAAAACATTGTGGGGAAAGGAGAAAAAGATGCTAAACAGCATTTTCTCCTTTTCCCACTATCTTTTCTACCCTGCTGGAAACAAATTTCAATTTTTGAGTAGAGTTTGTTTTGTTGTCTGCAATTGCTTTCAATTTGGACCAGTCTACAACTTTGTCGTTTTGGCGAGGAGATCAAAGAAATTTAACCCTTTACTCCATAGATACTCATTTTGACGCATCAGCAACAGGCAGCTTTTGAAAACATTGTGAGAAAAGGAGAAATTGCTCATAACGAGCAATTTCTCCTTTTCCCACAATGTTTTCCACTCAATCAGATATTTGTATCCTCATTTATCAATATTTTTGACATCATATCTTTATTTGCTGTTGAAATAGAAGAGCCCTAACTTGGCATATCAGGTAAAGGGTTAAAGTGTCCTTATTTTGATTTTTTGTCTGCATATCAAATTATCAGAACCCTTTACAAATGTTTAATTCTACCATACAATCCCGACTGGAAATGACCCGTAAAATGAAAGCCTTTTGAAAACACTGTGGGAAAAGGAGAAAATGCTGATAACCAACATTTTCCTCATTTCCATAATGTTGCTTTTCCCTTTCCAATGTAAATTTCAAGTATTGATTCCCATTCACTTTGTTGTTTGGACTAGCCCAAAATTTTGTCGTTTTGGTAAAGAGTTAACTCTGCACCAGTTGACAAAAAGTGCCGAAATTAAAAGCATTTTGCGTATAACAAACCGATGTGGCTAAAATAATTGGATATATGAAAGGATTATGATAGAAAAATGGTAGAAGGAGAAAACACTTGTTACCAGCATTTCCTCCTTTTCCGTTATTGTTTTTTAAAAGCCTCCCTCTTCAGCGCAGAAAGGGTTTAACGCTTTCCCAAACAACAAACTTTTGGACTAGACCAAACTGAAAGCATTTGCAAACGATAATTCAACTCTTGCTTAAAAGATGACTTCTGTCTATGATAGGGTAGAAAACATTGTGGGAAAAGGAGAAAATGCTGGTTACCGGCATTTTCTCCTTTTCCCACAATGTTTTCAAAAGGCTACTATTCCAGACCCGTAAAAACCAGGGATTGTTTGGAAAAGGGTTAAAATGAAATAAGTATTCTTTAGTACTAGTATATGAAGTAAAAATATGAAATTCTAGTCTCAAAGCTGCTATTGCTACAGTATCTCACAGGCAATCTCTAGTATAGATCTATGATCATATTTCATTTTATGTGCAATCTGATCCTGGTCTACTCTAAAAAAGTAATTAAATTGGATGTAAGCATAATGAGAGTTTAGTGCTAAAAAGGCACATAGGTAAAACTTATCCATTTTAATCGTCCTGTTGTAAGAAAGAGCTGCCATAATCTCATTGTCTATGCAATAATTGTCTTTTCTCGCTATCCCCTGAAAGTTCATGGGATAGTTGGGATAAGATCAAAGTATGGTAACTACCGGTTACAATACTGTTACTGTTACACTAATGAGAGATGGAAGTAAGATATAGTTTTACTTTATTTTGAAATTCCCATCCAACTACAGAACCTTTATACCAAACTGTACTATGTTTATATGTATATCTAACCCCATGTTTAATGTTATAACATTACTGGGTGAATAAAGATTATGTTATGTTATGTTAAAAATAATTGTCAGATTCATCTAGATGCCTCTTTACATTTTAACCCTTTACCCCATAAGGCATTTCTATAGTATCTCTAATTGACCCTAAATAACAGCAAGGATGAAGCCATTTCTCTACGTTCATATGACAACTTTTGATGGCTTCGAAAAACACTGTGACAAAAGGTGAAATTGCTCGTCACGAGCAATTTCACCTTTTGCCACAGTGTTTTCCAAAGGCTTCTACAAGCAATGTGTAGAAATGAGTATCTATGGAGTAAAGGGTTAAAAACAATGCGACAAATGTTGTAGCTGTTCAAAACTCAAATGTTTGCCTATGCCTAACAAAAGAATATCTGTGTTTTAAGAGTTTCAGTCCCAAATACTTTTGGTAGGGTAGGTAGGGATTTTTTTTTCAAAGACTTTTACATAATATAATGAAATCACACCCGATTGTCACTTTTTTTTGTCAATCATGGGGAAAAAAGTGTAGGGTCGGCAGCATTTTCTAGGTAGAATTTTTTTGAGCCCTCTGCCATTATACTAGTCCTGTCGGCAATGAAAATAAAGGATCTGTTTGATGTTGATCTAAAAAGTTTATAGCCACGTAATATTATATTTGCCATGTGTACATATAGAGGATAATCAACTGGTTGTTTTTGATATGAAAAATATCTCATGAGAATTCGTTGTTAGGCGTTGAAAAAAACAAGTGCGCAGCACAAGTTTTTTTAACGCCTTACGACGCGTCCAAGTGAGATATTTTTCATATAAAAAATAACCAGTTGATTATTCTATTTATTATATACCTTATTAACATCATTATTTGTAATTTTGCGTTTGAAAGTCAAAAGAAATGTAGTTGAAAAAAAAAAGTAGTTCACAAATTACGTCAGGAAGTGAAAGTGAAAGTTGATAACGTCACTAGTGATGATATCAAAATTTATTACACTGGGAAATTCCAGGATTTCACTGCTAGGTATATAATAAAAAGATTTAACTCTTTACCAAATGACAATATTTTGGACTAGTCCAGATTGAAAGCATTTGCAGACGACAAAATAAAATTAATGTGAATCAAAAATTTCGATTTTATTTGGAAATGGTACAAACATTCTCTTCTCCCTTCCCCCCTCCATTGATTTGTTTACTTAGCTCTGAAAGAGTTAAAAAAGAGTTTGTCTGGTGGAAGGTTGAATTGCATAATAGTATTAGACCCTTAGGTTACTGAATGTGACTCAAGGATCTTTTGTGTATAGTGTAAATCAAGATTGGTACACACAAAATGTGCATTCTGATCTTGGATCTACTCACTCGGCTAAGGAGATATTGTAATCTTTAACTCTTTACCAAACGATAAAATTTTAGACTGGTCAAAATTAAAGCCTTTGCAGACGACACTTTAAATTTATCTGAAATGATTATAATTGTCAGTGAAAGTGTAGAAAACCTAGTGGGAAAAGGAGAAAATGCTGGTTACCAGCATTTTCTCCTATTCCCACGAGGTTTTCCAAAGGCTATTTCTTCGGGGTCGTGTGGTAAAGAGTTAAAAAAAAAATCTGCCTCCGAAATAGCAGAATTAGAGATTTTACTCTCGGCTGACGAGTTTTATTTGACTTGTTTAGTAGGATAAGCATTAACCCTTTAGACTGGCCAAAATCGGATGCACTTGCAGACGATAAAATAAATGTAACTGATAAAATTTGTTTCCATGAGGGTAGAAAACATTGTGGAAAAAGGAGAAAATGCTGGTTACCAGCATTTTCTCCTTTTCCCACAATGTTTTCAAAAGGCTTCCATCTCAGGGCTGTAGAAACCAGGGTTTGTTTGGTAAAGAGTTAACAATCTTTCATTATTGTTCCCATGAAGAAATAAAGCACATGATTAGATTTAATCACCCCTTAACACTTTACCAAACAATCCCTGGTTTTTACGACCCCGTGATAGAAGACTTGAAAATATTGTGGGAAAAGGAGAAAATACTGGTAATCAGCATTTTCTCCGTTTCCCACAATGTTTTTTACCCTGCTGTAGACAAATTTCAATTTTTGGGGTATGTTTATTTTGTTGACTGCAAGTGCTTTCAGTCTAAAATTTTGTCATTTGAAAAGAGTTAACCAGTTTTTGTGTGACCCAAACTAGAAACATTTGCAGATTGTATGACATATTAAATTTGGTTAGTTTGTCATTGAAAGGGTGGAAAACATTGTGGGAAAAGGAGAAAATGCTTGTTATCAGTATTTTCTCCTTTTCCCACAATTTTTTCCAATGTTCTTTAGTTAGTATTTGCTTGAGGGTCGTTTAAAATGTATGAATTGAATGTTAAGTAAAGGGTTTATGATGATAAGTGGCTGACATAATTGTTTCCTGACATTGTTTTATTTCCTGTTTAGACACTCTTTTCCCAGAATTAGCAATAAATTGGAGGTTTTGTACTTTTAAGTAAAATAAGCAATGATAGAGTACAAGAAAATCCGCCCTTTTCACTAAAATATGAAACAATAAACTTTTTTCTTTTCTCGTTTAATCAGAAGTGTTTCATATCCAGATGATAGTTTGGTTTTTGCTTTTTGTAATTATATACATGTTTAAAAAGCTTGAAAATAGAGTTGATACAGCAGAATATGCTGGCTACCAAAATTCTCCCCACTTTTTCTACAATGTTTTCAAAAACTCTCGCAGTAACCAAGGTGACTTGAACTATCTTCATCTTTATTACAGAGCTTGAACAAAGTCATTCTTAAAAAATAGCATGTACATTATAAAGTTACACGTGCCAATAGCTGACACTGACTTAATAGCTCTTTACCACACAATCCCGACTTTTAACGACTCTGAGAAAGAAGCTTTTAGAAAACATTGTGGGAAAAGGAGAAAATGCTGGTAACCAGCATTTTCTCCTTTTCCCACAATGTTTTCTACCCTTCCCAATAACAAATTCAAATTTTCAGTCACTTTTATTTTGTCGTCTGCAAATGTTTTCGATTTCGACACGCCTAAAATATTGTCGTCTGGTAATGAGTTAATAATGTAATATATTTGCGGAAATGGAGCTTCAATGCAATAATATCATTTTGTCACAATCATGACAGGAAAGGTAAAAGGGTGTGCGGGGTGATATACAGATAAACATGACCAGTGATTGTTTTATTGTCTGTAATTTGTCACATACAGGAGGGAGCAATTAATACATTTCCTTTCACAAATGACAGTTAATCATTCATAAACACAAGGCTCCAGTTGATGAGATAATGATAAAATCTGATTGGTCATGATTTACAGTATGATAGTAGATTTGCTTTTGATTGGTTGTGATTGATAGCAGGCCTGGGTTTGATTGGTTGTGATAAGTCATGATTTATTGTATAATAGTGCACTCAGTCAGTGGTAGTGGCATTCATGTTAGCCTATGTTCTATGCATAAAACAGGAACCAGAGATTTGTTTTTGAACCTAGGGGAATACACAGCCTTGGAAATTTAGTTGTTTGGGAGTGTGTGGAAAAGGTGACTTGGTAAAAACAAAACTGATTGCCTCTTTGTTGGCTTAACACTATCCCATTACCAAACGACAATATTGTACACTGGTCCAAATTGAAAGCATTTGTAGACGACAAAATAAAAGTGTCTGAAAATTTGAAATTTGTTTTGTGAAGGGTAGAAAGCATTGTGGGAAAAGGAGAAAATGCTGGTTACCAGCATTTTCTCCTTTTCCCACAACGTTTTCTAAAGGCTTCTTTCTCAGGGGCGTCGAAAGTAGGTATTGTGTGGTAATGGGCTATTATGGAAAGACAGAATTTTTGACTTGTTGAGATTCAGAGCATTATTTTGTAGTCTACTAAATGACTGATACTGATAGAAAGTGGTACAAGTAATGGAATTTTTTGTGAAAATTTAGAAAAGTTTGTGGAAAAATGAGGAAAAAAAAATGCTGGTTACCAGCATTGTTTTTTATCCCACAACATTTTCCAAAGCATTCTCTCTTGGTTCAGAGTTCAGGGATTGTGTGGCAAAGCGTTAACCGATAGCTCATGAGATTTTTCTTTGTACCCGTTTTTTTGTTGATGTATCATTACAAGCAATGACGTGTATTTCCTTTTGCCACATTGTTTTCTTACATAATGTTGATTCATGTTGATCATCCATACTTTATGAAGATATGTTTAACCCTTTACTACACAATTGTTGACTTTTAAAGACCCTGAGAAAATATATATAGCCTTCTGAAAACATTGTGAGAAAAGGCGAAAATTTTCTGCTTTTCCCACAATGTTTTCTAACCTGCTTGAAACCAATTTCAGTTTTTGAGTTATGTTTATTTTGTCGTCTGGAAGTGCTTTCAATTTGGACAGGGCTAAAATTTTGTTGTCTGGTAAAGGGTTAACCCATTACCTTTAAGTAAAGGTTTTTACCTTTTGCTAAACAATCCAAAGCTGAAACGAACCTAACCAAGAAGCTTTTGAAAAGACAGTGGAATAAGGAAAAACCAGCATTTTCTCCTTATACCATCATGTTTTCTATTCCATCAAAACATATTCCTTTATATGAGGCACATTTCAGTTGTCTGTAGATAGAATCCGTCAGAAGCGTACCTTGTGATTGATATGCTTTGAATTTGGACTAGACTACTATTTTGATAATTATTTGGTTGAGTTTACTCTTTACCACACAATCCCACAATCCCGACTTTTCATGACCCTGAGAAGCTTTTGAAAACATTCTGGGAAAAGGAGAAAATGCTGGTAACCGCAATGTTTTCTACCCTTCCCAAATCAGATTTCAGTCTTGAGTCTCATCTATTTTGTCATCTGCAGATGCTTTCTACTTGGACTAGACCAAACTTTTGTGGTTTGGTACAGAGTTGAAGTGGTCTGCCACATACGTGTATTTGTTTTGGAGGGATGATGCCCATGTGTAGGAGTCTATAAGGAAATATGATAAAATGGGTTTTAAGGTCTTCATTATGTTATATGTGTTATCATGTTTATTTTGTACATTTCAGGTTTGACGTAAATTGGTGGTTTGCAGATGTGGCTGTTGTCAAATATTTGATAAAAGTACCGGCATGAGACCCCCTCCGTATCAATCACCTGGTACGCTTCCACCACCAGATGGTGCTGGTGTGATCACTCTTGACCAAGTTCGACCACAGCCTCGCCCTCAAAATGAGTATGTTGACACACCAAGGACTCCGCTCACGCATAGTGGGCTTCGTGGAACACCTCTTACTGGAAAGACAACCCTTATAACAAGGGAACGGGTTGTTCTCCCAAACCGGACACCCTCTACCCAGTCTAGTATTATACGGACACAGCCAGTTTCGGTAAGTCCACCATTGAAGAAAGACTTCAGTCCGCCTGAAGTTGTTAAAGGCGAGGAATCTATTTACTGTTCAGAGTGCGGGAAATGTAAGTGTGGGGCATGCACCACACCTCGGGAATTGCCATCACGGTGGCTCTGTGGTGATAAGATCAATGTTAGTCCAGAGAAATTAGTGGAATACTGCACGTGTCTGTGCTGTGTGAAAGGATTATTTTATCATTGTTCGAAAGATGAGCAGGATGCGGAATACGAGTGTGTATCGGATCCGTGTGCCTGTTACAGGCCTCACTGCTGCAAGCGATGGACTTGCATTTTAGCGATGAGTGTTTGCTTACCATGTTTGTGTCTGTATTTGCCAGCGAAATGTGGACTGATGGCATGCACAGCATGCTATAACAAATGCTGCATGAAGGGATGTTCATGTAGAACAACAAACAGCACAAATAGAAACTCTGCATCAGCTGTGAGCCGAACAAGTCGAAATAAACTGGACCCCACGTCACAATACAGGGGCTTGTTAGTTGAATCGGACCGTGAGAGCTCGTCGGTGTCTACTTCATGAAAGTGTTCTTTTATGTTTTTTTCGTTGAAGCCAGACACAAAACTTTTCTTATGTAAATTGTGATTGAAAAATGGTATTGTAGAACTTTTGTGTATTTGATTCTTATCTGTGATGAATTTTTGGGAGAGAGGTTCAGAGCTCCAGATAGAGGTATTGATTTTGATTTCAACATTGAAAATATTAATTATTTTTAACTGAACTCCATGGTGTAGGTACTCATTAGAGTTGTCTCATAGGGACAATTCTAATGAATACCAACAACATACTAGTAGGGTTCAGTAGAGATATAAGACTTAAGAATACCATCGCTACCTCATATCTGGAGCTCTGGACGTTACTTTGTGCCATTCTTGTTAATGCCTTTTTACGTGACTCTTTATGGGATGACAAAATTGTAGACTTGTCCAAATTCAAAGCATTTTTTAGTCAACACTAATAATGATAAACATCACAAAAAATTGAAATTTTAGTTTGAAGTGTAGAAAACATTGTGGTAAAAGGAGAAAATGCTGGTTACCAGCATTTTCTCCATTTCTCACAATGTTTTCTTCTGTGTCAGAAATAAATTGTATGATATGAGTCCCATTTGTCACCTGCAAATGCAAGTTATCCAGTCTTAAACTTTGTGATCTGGTAAAGAGTTAATAAACAATACAAGGAGAATTATTACTTTAATAAGCAAATGCAGACAAACATGTTCCATGTGTACTGGATTTGTATTGTATTTTTTTTTACTGCTTTCTGTTTCTTTGTTGTCTTGAACAATTTATATTTCCTTGATTTTTGATATCTCATTATTCCCCTCCCACCCCCACCCCCCCCCTTTCCATTCCAAAAAAAAATATTGCTTAGAAGCTTATCCTATATTTCGACTCTCTGGTAGAGATATAAACTAGCAAAAGGAAAACACTTTACATTTGAACTTACAGAGACCACCCAAGGGAAAGAGGTCTCTTACAACAGGTGGTCTCTTATTGCAGGGATAAACTTACACTTATTTTACCTTGGACATTTCAAAAATGATTACTTAATGAAAAAGTAGGACTTTTTGAAGGAGGCAATACTATTTACTGCCCTCTTTTTTGGACAAAATATTGTTACTTGAAATGCTTTAAGCTAACTCTTTAACTTTAAGAATTTGAAATAAGGTTTAAACAACATTTTAGAGGTGTATGACTGTACGTATCGAAAACAATCACAAAACCATAGGTTAAATGGGGCTCAGGTATTGACATTTACTCCTGAAAGGGTAGCAAACAGTGTTGGAAAAGCAGAAAATAGTTGCTACCAGTATTTTCTGCTTTTAGAACCATGTTTGCAAATGACTAATTCCATAGGTTGGTAAAGTTAGGATTTGTTTGGTTTAGGGATGATAGCAAAAACTGTCTGCTCTTTGATGTGGAAAAAGTTTTTATTTTGGCTTTGTGGAAAACGTCGAGGTAGATTAAGATAGGTACACATCACATGAAATAAATTATTGATACCAAAATCATATGTAGAAGTTGGGTAAGACAGCTGTTGAAAACAGTGAGAAAAAGGAGTATTTTTCTGTTACAAGCAGTTGCTTCTTTTCCTTCAATGTATTCCACTTTTTTGGAAAATGGTTAAACTGAAAGTTGTTGTGAATGAGTGTCAGTTTTAGGGGAAAAAAGGATGTGAAGCAGCAGATTTGTGTGGTAATATGCCATAGCTATGTTACTCTTTACCTTAGAATCCTGTCTTTAAAGACTGCAGGTAAACAGCGTTTGAAAACAATATAAGTAAAGGAGAAAATGCTGGTAACTAGCATTTTCTCTTTTGAAGAAAATGTTTTCTACTTACCTTTATTGAAGACAATCGCCAACCATTGAGCTGCATTTAGTCCAGATAGACAGTGATTTCGATTTTAAAATTATGAATATAAATTATTCTGCACCAAATCCTATGTTATTGGTACTCATTAGAATTGTCTCCATTCCAATGAGTATCCACAACATAGAGCTTTAAAGAGAAATGGATTTATACTGCCATCATTCCCTCTCATCTAGACTTTTGGTTACATGTATATTTTCTACAGGAGTTTGTGCTTTTAACTTTAAAAAGCTTAGAATTTCGCAACTTTGTGCTGGATCCACTTTGGCCTTTTGGTAAGAAATACAAATCTGCTGGAAAAGAAATAAACACTGAAATGATAAAGATGATCCTTGAAGTTTTTCATAATTGATCTGTTTTGAGGTAAGGAATGACAAATTATGTGAAAAAAAAAAGCAATATCGGTTTTAGTTTCGTGTTTTGATAAAGAGTTATTGACTTTTTTTTTTTAAGTCTTAGAATTTTGATATCTTTTTTTGAAAATAATACAAATCTGGATTTTACTCCCACACACAACTTAACCTTTTGTATTGTTTTCATTTTGATTCAGTGAACATGTATGTCAGTTTAATGATTAATGTCCAAAATTTGGGATCACTTTAAGACTGGCTTTTAAAAAAAAAAAGAAAACCCAAGGTAATGTCAAAACCCTGTTTTCTTCTGTGCCCAGCAGGTGTCAAAACCCTGTTTTCTTCTGTGCCCAGCAGGTGTCAAAACCCTGTTTTCTTCTGTGCCCAGCAGATGTCAAAGCCCTGTTTTCTTCTGTGCCCAGCAGATGTCAAAGCCCTGTTTTCTTCTGTGCCCAGCAGATGTCAAAGCCCTGTTTTCTTCTGTACCCAGTAGATGCCAAAGCCCTGTTTTCTTCTGTGCCCAGCAGGTGTCAAAGCCTTGTTTTCTTCTGTGCCCAGCAGATGTCAAAGCCCTGTTTTCTTCTGTGCCCAGCAGATGTCAAAGCCCTGTTTTCTTCTGTACCCAGTAGATGCCAAAGCCCTGTTTTCTTCTGTGCCCAGCAGATGTCAAAGCCCTGTTGTCTTCTGTGCCCAGCAGATATCAAAGCCCTGTTGTCTTCTGTGCCTACCAGTGTGTTGTATTTGGAAAACTTTTACATTTCTGATATTTCATCACAGATGATGTTTGCTTCAAAAGTTTAACCTTTTACTTCATAGATACTCATTTCTATGCATTGCTTGTAGGAGCCTTTGGAAAACATTGTGGCAAAAGGTGAAATTGCTTCTGACGAGCAATTTCACCTTTTGCCACAATATTTTCTACACTATCAACAGGTGTCATATACACATAAGAAATGGCTTCATCATTGCTGTTATTTAGGGTCAATTAGAAATACCATAGAAATGCCTTATGGGGTAAAGGGTTAACTATTTGCTTACTGTCAACCCTTTACCAAACAGTTTGAAGTATTTCTGACCCTGAAGAAAGAAGCCTGTTATAACATTGTTGGAAAAGGAGAAAATGCTGGTAAACAGCATTCTTTTTCTTTTATGCAATGTTTTTCTCTGTTTCTGATACAAATCCTACAAGTTTTGACACACTGAATTTGTCACTGGCAAATGACTCCTTGTATAGATCTATCTTAAATTTTGTTTGGTTAACCATAAACTACCACTAATTATAATTTTACATTTGTCCAAGCTGAAACCATTTTCAGAGGACAAATCCGTTATGGCTTGTATGGAAGGATTTGTCTGTAAAGGAGCAGAAAACATTGTGGGAAGGGAAAAATGCTGGTAACAAGCATTTTCTATTCTCACATTTTTTTATCAGGTCTCTTTCTCAGGGATGTTAAAAAAGTCAGAATTCATTTAGTGGTGAAGGGAGAAAGGGTGAACGGCAATCCACATAAGGGCAGGATACCCTTGAGTATAATTATATATGATACAGTTATGCCCCGTTTTTCTATTATAAAGTTTTCTCTGTTAAAAGTAACTACAGCCAAGCCTTAGCACTCACTGTGAGCTTCACATGTGGTGCTTTCTGTGTGTCTTTTTTTTTTAAATTTGTATCAAGTCATTTTTTTTAGGACTAAATATAATATTTTCTACTTATACACACTTCTTTGGATATTAACATTTTATTGCATGTTTATTGCATTATTTTGTAACATCAGTTCACTGTTCATTTTTTTAATTAAAGAAAAAAAAAAAATGTTTAAAAAAATTTGTTTTTAGTCATGAGATATATTCAAAATAGTCATTCTGGTATCTCTTTACCACAGAATCCTGAGATTTAAAAATACTGAGAAAGAAGCATTTTAGCTTGTTACTACATGAGAAAGAGAGGATTTTGTCTAAAATGAAAACATTTGCAGACAACAATGTCATTGTGGCTCTAATAGTGCAATTTTCCTTTGACAGGGTAGAAAGCATTGGTTCCCAGGATTTTCTACTTTTACCAATGTTTTAAAAAGGCTTCTCTCCCAAGGTTGTTAAAAGTCACCATTGTGTGGTTAAGGGTGAAAAACATTGTGGGAAAAGGAAAAAACATATTTTTGAAGCAATACTTTCAGAAGCCTTCTTGCTCAAGGTCAATAAAAACTTTGATTTTTGTGGTACAAGTTGAACTCTATATTACCTTATGACAAGATTTTAGATTTCATATTTTGCAGCCCTCAAATGTGGCTGAAATGATGGGAATTGTAACGAAAGGGGTTTGGATCTTGGAATTTTCAAACTTTATTTGGTTTAAACAATTCCACTTTCATTATCTTTTAACACAGATATGCGCACTAAATGACCAAAGCTGAATACCCTTTAATGTAGACATGTTATGTCTTTTGACATGGCTTTCCATTTAAAACTTAGTAAAATAACTTTTGACTTTACTGTCCTTAGTGTAATACATAAAATTGCTTTGGACTTTATTTTCCTTGGTGTAACAAAAAACAGCCTTTTACTTCATTGATTTGAGTATAATGGAATGGCTTGTGACTTTGTTGTCCTCAGTGGGACAAAAAACAGCCTTTGACTTAATTGATTTGAGTATAATGGAATGGCTTTTGACTTTGTTGTCCTTAGTGTGATAAAAAACAGCCTTTGACTTTATTGATTTGAGTGTAACACATAAAATGGCATTTGACTTCATTGTTCCTAGAGTAACACATAAAACAAAACAGACTTCTACTTCATTTTCCTTTGTGTAAATTTCTATTTCCTTACCTCTTGAAGCAAAATAGCAGCAGATATTTGAAAAATAATTACATGGATACCTTGACTCACAAACTATACAAGGGTGTGAATATGTACTGGTATGTGAAAATGTGCTGCAAATTTGCTGCAAGACGGATCAAGTTGACACATAGCACTGCGAAGAAAATGCTTTCAATTTGGTCTAGTCCAAAAGTTTGTTGTTTGGGAAAGGGTTAACGGTTTCTTGTACCTGAGAAGGAAAGCTTTTAAAATTATAGAGGACAAAGTGCTGGTAACCAGCGTTTTCTTCTTTTCCCACAATGTTTTCCACCATCGTAATTAGTGTTTCAATCGTGGGAACCACAAGTAAAATGATTCTGCTGATTCTTTCAGTTTGTACAATTGAGCAATTTCACCTTATGCCACAATGTTTTCCAAAGGCTCCTACAAGCAATGTATAGAAATGACTATCTATGGAGTAAAGGGTTAAGGAAAAGAATTATTTGAAATCTTGTTTCAAGTAATTACCTGATTTTAGCAGATTTTTGTTACAAGCCAATATTAGGAATTTCCAATTTCTTTCTTACAGTTGCTTCTTTTTCCCTCAATTTGCTTCAAACTTCCTTGCCACAGTCATTTAAATAAAAACAACTTTGAATGATATGGTCATTGTTTAACATTAAATTTGTGTCTCTTTTTCTTCGGGTATTTTTATTTCATGGAGAGATGCATTTCTTTTTTTGCCATCCTGTCATTCATGTGACATGTATCTCATTTTATTCATTTGACAGTGCCAGTTTTATTGTTTTTCAATCAGCAACAGTGTTTTTAGTTCATTTCCATGTGTTAACACTTAAAATGCACTGAATAACTTTGCTTACTATATAAAGTGGCAATTTTCTTCTACCTCTTTGTTAAAAAAATTTGAATGCGTAAAAAATGTCAACTACTTAATTTGGTAAGATAATCTGTACATGAAAAATCAATTTATCAGGAAGAAGAACATATTAACCCTTTCCCAAACGACAAATTTTGGACTCTTCGAAACCAAAAGAGTTTGCAGACAACAATTTTAGATTTGGAGAAAATGCCAGAAAGTTCTTAAAAAGGGTAGAAAACACTGTGGGAAAAGGAAAAATTGCTCGTTATGAGCAATTTCTCCTTTTCCCACAGTGTTTTCAAAAGACTTTTACTGCAGACACGTTGAAACCAGGGCTTGTTTGGGTAAGGGTTAACTCTTTACCACACTATCCCAACTTTTAAAAGACCTTTAGAAAGAAGCCTTTTGAAAACATTGCAGGGAAAGGAGAAAATGCTGGTAACCAGCATTTTTCTTTCTTTCCCACCATGTTTTCTACTCTTTGAAAGTTAAGTGCCAATTTTTGATTTGAGTCACATTTGTTTTTTCATCTCCAAATTTTTTCAATTTGGACAAGTCTAAAATTTTGTCGCTTGGTAAAGAGTTAACTCTTTACCACACAATCCCGACTTTTAACAACCTTGAGAAAGAAGCCTTCTAAAAACACTGTGGGAAAGGGAGAAAATGCTGGTAATCAGCATTTTCTCCTTTTCCCACAATGTTTTCTACCCTTAAGTTTAATTTTTCAGTCACCTTTATTTTGTCGTCTGCAAATGCCTTCAATTTGGACCAGTCTAAAATTTTCTGGTTTGGTAAAGAGTTAACCAACAATACTTCTCTATTATTCTGCATGCCATTATAACTGTTTGCCAGTTGGCAAAATATTAGACTTTTCTATTTGGGAAGCATATACATGTGACATATGCAGATAAATTGAAGTCAGAGATTTGTCTTTGACAGGCAGAAAATATTGTGGAAAAAGGGAGAAAATGTTGGCAAACAGGCTTCTTCCTCCTGTGCCTAGATGTTTTCAAATGTGGTCTGCTGCAAGATCAAAGTGTGCTTTTAGCTATAATTTTTGAAACTTTTCTTTTTAAACCTCAGAAATTCAACCTTACAAATGCCCAACAAGTGTTTTATGTAGAATGTGTAGATCAAGATCATAATGCACAGTGTAGTCTGCTCATTGATTACTTTTTATCATCTGTTTGAGATACTCTGATTTAGTCTGAACAATTCTATATGGGTCCATCTTATGACTATATATGTTAGTTTTAATTACTTTGTACTCCAAGGAGTACAGTGGCATGCACTTTAAGAGAACTTAACCCATTACCACTCAATCCCTACTTTTGACGCCCCTGAGAAAGAAGCCTTTTGAAAACACTGTGGGAAAAGGAGAAAATGCTGGTAACCAGCATTTTCTCCTTTTCCCACAGTGTTTTCTACCCTTCCCAGAACAAATTTCTATTTTTCAGCCACCTTTATTTTGTCGTCTGCAAATGTTTTCAATTTGGACCAGTCCAAAATTTTCTCGTGTGGTAATGAGTTAAAGGTTAAGGATAAACTATTATAAAACAATGACACTAAGAGTACATTTTACAAGCATGATAAGAGAAAAAGAAAATGATGTTAACCGGCACTTTCTTTCGTTTCCCACTGTAACTGTACTTAAACACACATTCAGTCATAATTGTGAGCTTGATTTGTTGATTCAGATGCTTTCAATTTGGACAGATTTTAAGCTTTGTCTTCTGGTATAGACTGATATCTTTACCATGGAGCAAAATTTCAGACGGGTGAAAGTTAAAGCATTTGCAGACAATAAATTAATTGTGTCCTTAAACACTTGTCTTTGAAAGGTTAGAAAGCATCGAAGGAAAAGAAGAAAATGCTGGTTACAACCCTTCCCTTTTTTACCTCACAAAGTTTCTTTAAGCCTTCTTCCCCCAGGTTTGCTAAAACCTTAGATTGTTCTGTAAAGGACAAAATCACGTCGATGTACAGGGTTAAAAAAAGTACTTTGTTGCTGTTTTTACTGAAATGTTTTTTTTTTTAAAACTTTCTTTAGTTAATGATGTTGTTGACATTTGCAATTACTATTGTTATATCCAAATGTGTTCATTTTGTTAGTCATGTAAATACATCATTCCTCACAAACCTGTGTGTCTATGTATTGTTCACTGTTAGATACTTTACCAAATAATCCTGAGTTTTTACGACCTTGAGGAGGGAGCCTTTTGAAAACATTGCGGGAAAAGGAGGTTTTTTTTTACCAGTAACCTTTTAATTGACAAAAGTTCTGTATTAAATTTGAGTCATATTTATTTGTCCTTAGAAAATGCTTTCAATTTGGACCGATGAAATACATTGTTGTTTGATATATGTAAAAGTTTAAACCTTAACCCATTACCACACAATCCCTACTTTTGACGACCCTCAGAAAAAAGCCCTAGGAAAACATTGTGGGAAAAGGAGAAAATGCTGGAAACCAGCATTTTCTACTTTTCCCACAATTTTTCTACCCTTCACAAAATAAATTTCAAATTTTCAGTCACTTTTTATTTTGTCATCAGCAAATGCTTTTGATTTGGACAAACCTAAAATTTTGTCGTTTGGTAATGAGTTAACTGGATTATCCTTTTGTTCTAACTGAAGAGCTAAGGTCTTGGAAAGATTGTGGGAAAAGGAGAAAATTTTGGTAACCAGCATTTTCCTTTTTTTCCCACTAGTTTTCTCCTCTATCATTGAGCTTATTTGTCATCTGAAAATGTTTTAATGTGGAAAAGCTAAAAAAAATTCATAATAGGGGGAAAAAATGGCCCTTTGCCAAACAATAGAATTTTAGACTTTTTGTTACATTGAAAGCATTTGGAGAGGACAATATTAAATGTGGCTGAAATAGTGAGATTTGCTCCTGAAAGGTAATGAGATTTGCTCCTGAAAGGATATAAGACATGGGGAGAAACAGAGAAAATGCTGGTTGCCAGCATTTTTATTTTCTTTTCCTACTATGTTTTCAAAAACAGGGTCGCTAAATCCCAGGGTTTCTTGGTAAGGACATAATTGTTACCCATTGTATGTGTCTATATTAGGCACTGGATCAAGCATCTTGCACAATAGGGCAACTTTAGTTCAATGTATTCATGCCCATAATTCATTATTACACAATCCCTACTTTTGACTCCCCTGAGAAAGAAGCCTGTAGAAAACAATGTGGAAAAAGGAGAAAATGCTGGTTACCAGCATTTTCTCTTTTTCCAACAATGTTTTCTACTCTTGACGAAACAAATTTCAAATTTACAGTCACTTTTATTTTGTTGTCTGCTTTCAATTTTGAGTAGTCTAAAATTTTGTCGTTTAGTAAAGAGTTAAGGATATTTTCTCTTTTTCCCTCCATGTATTCAATCCCTTGAACAACAGGTAGGTTAAAATACTCACCTGCAGATGCACTGAATATGGAATTATCTGGTTCTGATACAGCTACCCCTTTCTTACAGAAGTTGTTTTTGGACCCTTCTAAATTTAATACATCTGCAGCTGACAAATTAAAAATTTGATAAAAATGAGCTTAAGATCTACAATGGGGTAGAAAACAATGTGAGAAAAGAAGAAAATGCTGGTTACCAACATTTTGTCCTTTTTCCTACAAATGTTTTCAAAAGCCTTACAGCACAGAGTCATCAAAACTTGGAATTGTGATGTGAAGGGTCATAGAAATGTGGTGCCAATTTTCAGATGTGCACTAGCATTCTAAGTTAAAATAGGCACGGTTTTGTTACATTCAAGAAATCAATTGTTTAAGCTCTTTATTTCTTTCATTTTATATTATTTGATCCACAGAAAGATGGGAATACACTATACGATTTTATGAATATAATTATGTAAAATAACTGTACAGTTTGCGTAATTTCTGTTTCTTAGCAACCAAAAGAAAATGGAACTGTGAAACCCTTTCCCTCATGGACATGCTATTATATCATTTAGAAAAAAAAAAACCACCCCAACAACAACATTGAATGAAGCACTGAAAACTTATGATAGGGATTTTCAATAGTTGCTTCTGCTGAACACAAATGCAAGAATGAGAATTAAACATTTCATACACACAACAAATCCAGTGTGGCTGAAGTACAGGAAATTTTCCCTTAGAAGGTAGAAAACGTTGTAGGAAAAGGAGAAAATATTGGCTGCCAGCATTCTCTCCTTTTCCTTATATGCCTTGAAAAAGCCTCCCCAAGGGCATTGAAATTTGGTATTTTGTGGTAAAATGTTGAACAATGAATTTAAGATCATGATGGAAGCTTGTGGTTAGGTTGTAAGAGATTAAGAATATCGGAAAATTTGTAACTAGAAGAAATATTTAACTTTTATGATAAACTTTGGAATGTGCAAGCTGATGCACTGGGTAAACATGAGGTAGAGGGTTCAAATCTGTTTTATTTTTATGTCCCTTTTGTTAAGTCAGACTGGCCAAAGTGGAATATATTAAAAGTGTAAGTAGTGTATATACTGATGCTATTATAAATATTACATATATATTACGTATATGTTTACTCTGTACATGACGCAATGTGCTGTTGTTGTTGAAAATACGGTGTATAAAAGAAAGTTTCTGTTGAAAAAAAAAAAAACTCCTGTTGTTTGTTTGTCATACCTTTAGTCTTCCATTCAGGCTTGAGTTTTTATGACCGCGAGAAAGACAGCTTTTGAAAATATTATTGGAAGAGGAGCAGCATTTCCTCTTTTCCTTCAATGTTTTCAACCCTTTGTTAGACGATTTCTGCCGTTTGAGAATCGTTTAAAAGGATGCTTACGATTGCTATGAGTTTGGCAGTCCAAAATTTGCCATTTGCTAGTGATAATAGGATACAATTAGGGGTGCCATGATATATATGGTGCCATTAAATAAAACAGTGCACAACTGCTGGCAAGAACAATAGTAAAACATTGTATTATAGCTGCCAAAAGCGGAAACAGCAAACAAAAACTGCTAGAAACAGTTTACAACAGCTAGCAAAAGTAATTATTCTGTATTTGGGCAGACTTAAGTTTGAAAACCGATAGATTATGTGGGAGAAACCGGAGACATAACGGCCCTCAAGCTCGCCCACACTCCTCTGATTACCATCGACCATGCAAATACATCGATATGAAAATGTCAATGCGCCACACTGTCAGAAGTTTGGATTGGTGTTTTCGGTTGCTATGGAAACACAAGGCGTATACCGAAATTTTATTTAGTTAAGATATAATCAGGCGGATTATAATGATAAATAATAACGGCTGTATTTTTTTCTGATATTTTTTTAACACAACCTCCTGAAACAAAATTGAGCCTGACTCTTAAAAGCACTGTAAAGTAGGAAAATTAAGGATGAGTGTTACGTGTTACCGACTCTTAAAAACACTGTAAAGTAGGAAAATTAAGGATGAGTATTACGTGTTACCGACTCTTAAAAACACTGTAAAGTAGGAAAATTAAGGATGAGTATTACGTGTTGCCGACTCTTAAAAACACTGTAAAGTAGGAAAATTAAGGATGAGTATTACGTGTTACCGACTCTTAAAAACACTGTAAAGTAGGACAATTAAAGATGAGTTTTACGTGTTACCGACTCTTAAAAACACTGTAAAGTAGGAAAATTAAAGATAGTATTAAAATTTTATCCTCTTCCAATCTCAAAGACTATTCAGACGAATGTCAAATGTGACTAATTTGACAGAAGTTGTCGTTGAATTAGTATACACATTGTGAAAAAAGTAGAAAACTGCTAATTTCTCACTGGGTGGTTAATGATAATACCATAGATCCAAATTGTCATTGGTTTTCAGCGGGATCTTGTTAAGTCGTGGACATCAGTATATACGACAAGAAACGATAAAACAAAGAAAAAAATAACAACCTGAAATATCTTATAGAAAGACAGACACCGTAATTTTGCCCAAGAGAAGGCCTTCGTAAGAACAAACATGAAGACTTTTTAACAATCACAAATTTCTGTGTAAAAAAAAAAAGGTCAAGAGCCTGCCGAAAAACACCCCAATAATATCATAACGTAATAGATGAGAAATAGATTACTAGTTTATCTGTATGCTTCACCAATGATACCAGTTGCCACCGATCAAGTGGAGATTCACCAAACAAGCTACATCAAGGTATAACACAAAAAAGACAACGGCACAAAAAATCAAAGTGCTGTAAGCACTGTAATCGGTCGTCACTGAATGATTATTGGTTGGTTGGATGCATTGGAGTTTAACCCCACTTTAACAGCTATGGACATAATTATCATGGCGGTCGATGACGCGCATATGTTTCCTGACTTTCTCACACCAGGGCCCGTATTCACAAACCATTCTTGAGAATATTCTTGGTCTTATTCCCCAAGGTTTTCTAAATTTGTAAGTAACACAACTTCTGATTGGTTAAACCGAATTGTTTAGCCAACCAGAAGTTGTGAAACTTACAAATGCAGATAATTATGGAAAAATCAGACATAGTACGTTCTTAAGAATGGTTGGTGAATACGGGCCCAGTACTAAACACAACTTTTCTTTCCAAAGCCAAGAGAGGGATGCTTTCTTAGCTCAGCATTTAGTTCTTGTGGCAGAGTTCGGCTGTGAATATATTTGAAGTCGACAGTCAAATAGTGAGCTTAAAAGGATCTTTGAAGCTTTCTGTCCTTATTTTTAACCTTAAATGAGCATCACATTGTATGATTAAAAAAATTCCCAAAACTTTTTACTTCTCTGTAACTCTCCTTAATTTGACCAATGAAAACCGTAAAAAACATGAAATGTCATTTTGAGTGTTCTAAACCAAAAATGGATTTTTGGCAGAATGGTCTGTGAAACTGAAAATATTAAACGTCTTTTTTTCAGATTTGTTTTTAGCTCACCTGAGCACAACGTGCTCAAGGGGAGCTTTTAGGATCACCCGGTGTCCGTCGTCCGTCGTGCGTCGTGCGTCGTCCGTCGTGCGTCGTCAACAATTCTTTAAACATCAACTCCTCCTAAACCGCTGGGCGGATTTGGATCAAACTTGGCAGGAATGTTCCTTGGGAGGTCCTCTTTAAAAATTGTTCACAGAATTTGATTCCATCAAAAACTCTGGTTGCCATGGCAACCAAATGGAATTTTTTAGCAAATTCTTTAAAAATCTTCTCCTCTGAAACCGCTGGTCGGATTTTGAAATAATTTCACAGATATGTTCCTTGGGTGACCCTATTCAAAAATTGTTCGTGAAATTTTGATTCGTCAAAAAATGTGGCTCTGGTGAATGGGGGCTACTTGCACTATACAGAAATCAAGGAATTCTTAAAAAATCTTCTTCTCTGAAACCGCTGGTCAGATTTTGAAATAATTTCACAGAGTTGCTCCTTGGGTGACCCTTTTCAAAAATTGTTCGTGAAATTTTGATTGGTCAAGAAACATGGCTCTGGTGAATGGGGGCTTCTTGCACTATACAGAAATGGAGAAATTCTTAAAAATTCTTCTTCTCTGAAACAGCTGGTTAGATTTTGAAATAATTTCACAGAGTTGTTCCTTGGGTGACCCTTTTCAAAAAGTGTTCGCAAAATTTTGATTGGTCAAGAAATATGGCTCTGGTGAATGGGGGCTACTTGCACTATACAGAAATGAAGAAATTCTTGAAAATTCTTCTTCTCTGAAATGGCTCTACAGATTTTGAAATAATTTCACAGAGATGTTCCTTGGGTGATCCTTTTCTAAAATTGTTCGCGAAATTTTGATTGGCGAAGAAACATGGCTCTAGTGAATGGGGGCTACTTGCACTATATGGAAATGAAGAAATTCTTGAAAATTCTTCTTCTCTGAAACCTATCGTCAGATTTTAAAATAATCTGACAGAGATGTTCCTTGGGTGACCCTTTTCAAAAGCTGTACATATAATTTTGATCCGTTAAGAAACATGGCTCTTGTGAATAGGGGCTACTTGCACCATACGGACATGATGAAATTCTTGAAAATTCTCTTTCTCTGAAACCCCTGGTCAGATTTTAAAAGAAATTTTCCGAAATGTTCCTTGGGTGACCCTTTTCAAAACTTGTTTGTAAATTTTGATCCATCAAGAAACATGGCTCTCGTGGATGGGGGCTACTTGCTCTTATACAGAAATGAAGAATTCTTAAAAATTCTTCTTTTTGAAACTGATGGTCAAATTTCGAAATGACTTTTACAGGTGACCTTTTGAAAATTGCTTGGCAAAATTATCAATTTGGTTCCAATATTTCAATACCTCAAAAAAAAAGACTATGGTCATCTCAAAAATTCAGGTGAGCGATCCAGGGCCATCTTGGCCCTCTTGTTTGTTAAATGTATTGAATGCAGATAAAGGTTTCTTGTATAGATTTTGAACAGCTGAGCATTTGATTCTGAATAGGAAGAAACATTTTTTACCCCGTCGAAAATATATAAGAACCCGTGCTAAACCTAAATTATCAAATGACCGGTTACAACTTCTTACTGGTTAAAAAAGTAAGCAAGGAGTACTAACTCTAACAAAATACTAAAATAGCGCAGATAGATATCAAATAGAATACTCGTATACAAACTTCTCAAAAATCAGCTCTATAGACATGAAGTTAAATAATAGATAAGTTTCCCTAGATGACTTGCTCTAAATGGCAGTCCCCCATTTCCCCATTTCCAGACAGACTGATTCTCTTTTCAACAAATCTACAAACATATACTTTTATGGGTCTGAACACATTGCCGATCGATGCACAACTTATCAAACCTTGCCGTCTACTTAACTTTAAAAAGTAGAAGTGGGGGAGGGGGAAGGAAGGGGGGATACAGCATAAACGAAAACAATCCACGGGCATGCGAAGCTAGCCCCAAGTGTACAAGTTCTGTCTCTTAAAAATCCAAAGGGTTCAATCCAGATAAAGTACTTGCATATTAGAATTACCTGAAAACTTACATTTCAGTTGTTGTTGCTTCTTATTTAGACTTTATCTCGTTCTCTCTCTCTCTCTCTCTCACCTTCTTCAAACTGGCGACTGTAGTGGACTTCAAAGCGTCGGTAATCGATCACGTGTATAGGACATTTGGCCCCCGGACTTCTGCCCCCAGACTTGTGCTCCCTTTTTTTGCCCCCCTTAGGACACCTGCCACCTGGACGTTTGCCCCCCGGACATCTATCAACCTAGGACATGTGCCCCCCAGACATCTGCTCCCTTAGGACATGTGCCCCCCCTAGGACATGTGCCCCCAGACATCTGCCCCGAACATCTGCCCCCTTAGGACATCCGCCCCCTCAGTTTGTTTACAACTTGGACGTCTAGCTCCTTTAACCCTTTCACAAACAATCCCTGGTTTTTACGGGTCTGGAATGGTAGCCTTTTGAAAACATTGTGGGAAAAGGAGAAAATGTTGGTATCCAGCATTTTCTCCTTTTCCCACAATGTTTTCTATCGTATCATAGACAGAAATCATCTTTTCAGCAAGAGTTGAATCGTTGTCTGCAAATGCTTTCAATTTGGTCTGGTCCAAAAGTTTGTTGTTTGGGAAAGGGTTAATGGACAATCTCAAAAAAGCAACTTTGAGATATACATGTATATTGTACATGGTAATTTTGACCGGCACTATGAAAAAGATGTTTCAGCTGTTGTATCGTTAAGTGCTATTTTGTTATTTGTTGAAAATCTTCGGCTGATTAATTGATTTCAGTTTTAATATCAAACTTCCAGTATGATAACTATAGAGTCAGTTACTCATCTGGTACGCCTGCTGTAAACCCCGATAATAAATTCTTTTTTTTTTTTGCATTTTAAGAAAAATAAAGCAAAATTCAGGATTTTATTAGTTATTCAACATCATTTAGAAGAGGCATATCGTTTTCCAGGAAGCAGATGTCCTACGGGGGCAAATATCCAGGGGCAGATGTCCTACCAGGGCAAATGTCCGGATGTCCTAAAGGGGCGAATGTCCGGGGGGCAGATGTCCAGGGGGCAAATGTCCGTGAGGCAAATGTCTTACGGGGGCAGATGTCCTACGTGGGCGAATGTCCGGGTGGCAGATGTCCAGGGGGCAGATGTCCTAAGGGGGCAGATGTCCTACGGGGGCAAATGCCTGGGGGCAGATGTCCAGGGGGTAGGTATCCTACGGGGGCAAAATTCCGGGGGCAGATGTCCAGGGAGCAAATGTCCTGATACCGATACACACAGAAGAATTTGATACGCTCTCCGCTCAGTTCTCACTTGTATCATGTGACTTCTATTTCGCCAGAAACCTCCACCAAAATATATCACGTGACTATTTCTTCCCTTTACTTCGGAAACTTTCAATTTGTTGACAAGTGTCTAGAATCTATGCAATAACGTGCTGCTATAAGAAGACGAGTGTCATACTTCATTATTGTACGCATTGATAATAATATGCCATATTCGCCATTCAAAGAAAACAAAAACAAAGTGAATCTGATGTTCCTTGAATAGTAATTAATCTAACAGTCTTTATATAAATTATATATATACATGTAGTTTGTATGCCTCCATTCCTGTAAAGGGCCTTTTCGGGAATTGGGTCAGTTTGGATTGTGGAAAACGCAGTCTCTATTCGGTCTAAAGACCGATTAAAAAAAATAACGTAGAAGAGAAAAATATTTGCAAGAGAGGACGTAAGATATGAAAAGAAAAGTCTCTTGCATACAGTTTTAGGTAAACCAGGATCTATATACTATATTCAAAAGTTAAATATTTCTTCTAGTTACAAATTTCCCGATATTCTTAAACTCATTACCACACAATCCCTACTTTTGACGCCCCTGAGAAAGAAACCTTTTGAAAACACTGTGGGAAAAGGAGAAAATGCTGGTAACCAGCATTTTCTCCTTTGACCACAGTGTTTTCTACCCTTCCCAGAACAAAATTCAATTTTTAAGTCATATTTATATTTATAAGTCATATTTATTTTTTCGTCTACAAATGCTTTCAATTTGGACCCGTCTAAAATTCTGTCGTTTGGTAATGAGTTAAATATTTCATCTAGTTCCAAATTTCCCGATATTCTTAATCTCTTACAATCAAACCACAAGCTTTCATCATGATCTTAAATTGATGTAAGTTTTATTCTCAACAGTTTTCCAAATTTTAAAGTAATATGCAATTTCTAATTGGCTTAAAAAATGGTTTAGCCAATCAGGAATTGCGTTACCTTTTTTTAATCTAGAACTCGACAAAGAACGCTATTTCCAAAAGATCGGTTAACTAGTCCTGTTATAGAAGAAAAAAAAAACCACATGACTGACATCATGTCAAGGTAGACACCTACAACACACGTAAGCGCGCGGACTGGATAAATAAAAAAGAATATCAGACAAAATGGATTAGATATATGAACTGACCAAGCTCAAATGACATTGCTCAGGTGAGCGAAAAGTGACAGGTCGCCAGCAAAATTTCAGAAACACCTACGTACATTCGCCGATTACGTCAAAAAGATCTTACGGCGAATGCATTACAAATGTGTGTACCAAGTGAGCTCCAATAACGTTTACTCAGGCGAGTGAAAAGAGACGAGGCGTCAGTAAAAAGTACAGGATTAATCTTGTCTGACCACAAAAACCGCAAATTCTGACTCCTTGATGGTAATATTATTCATTACAGCATGTTGCGGAAACTGCAAGACGTGAGCACCCTTTACTTTTATTGTTCACTCTGGAAGACCTTTCTTTGCCTGTAGTTATTTTAACTATTGAATTTATTTTTGCACGATTTGCTCGTAAATTAGATGTGACCTTTACCATGTTAAAAGCTGCTTTAATCCATTACCACACAATCCCTACTTTTGACGCCTATGAGAAAGAAGCCTTTAGAAAACATTGTGGGAAAGGGAGAAAATGCTGGTAACCAGCATTTTCTCCTTTTTCCTCAATGTTTTCTACCCTTCACAAAACAAATTTCAAATTTTTAGTCACTTTAATTTTGTCATCTGCAAATGCTTTCAATTTGGACCAGTCTAAAATATTGCCGTTTGGTAATGAGTTAAAACATCTGCAAAAAGTATCGATCAGGTTAGCCTGCGCAGTCTGGCTACATCATTCTTTCTCAAGATGGTGCCGATTGGTCGTCGAACAAAGTTTTATGGATCAATAATTATGTGATAGCTTACTTGGTATTATTTATCTCACTCTTGCTAAAGCATTGCTAAAATTTAAATCTAATTTTTTTGGTTTCTCTTACCGTCTTTTGTTAACCCATTACCAAACAACAAAATTTTAGACTGGTCCAAATTGAAAGCACTTGCAGACAACAAAATAAAAGTGACTGAAAATTTGAAATTTGTTTTGTGAAGGGTATAAAACATTGTGGGAAAAGGAGAAAATGCTGGTTACCAGCATTTTCTCCTTTTCCCACAATGTTTTCTGAAGGCTTCTTTTTCAGGGGCGTCAAAAGTAGGGATTGTGTGGTAATGGGTTAAACTTATTTAAGCCTTTTTCCACTTTGATTCAACACTTCTTATTCTAAGCGATATAAATGCTCCTATATTAACATCTCTCTCAGCTTCACAAGCGTTAGTCTGGGACCCAAGAGTGATTTGCCAAAGGACAATCCCACGTGGACAGCAAGGACCGGGAGGTCCTGATTACAAATCCATCGCCTCAAAGGATGTTAACCCATTACCAAACGACAATATTTTAGACTGGTGTAAACTGAAAGCATTTGCAGACGACAAAATAAAAGTGACTGAGAATTTGAAATTTGTTTCGTGAAGGATTGAAAACAATGCTTTCCAAAGGCGTCTTTCTCAGGGGCGTCAAAAGTAGGAATTGTGTGGTAATGGGTTAATCAGATTTTTAAAATTTCATAAAAAGTTCAAAAGTGATTAATCTCTGCGTTAAGCCTTATCCTGCTAAATCAGTTACATCAAACTTTCAAGTCGATATTAAAAACATGGATGATGCTATTTAAAATCTATTCCCTTGAGAGGAAAACGTTCTGTGCAGTCTGATCTTGATCTTCACTGTATGCAAAAGATCAGCGAGTTGCCTTTAGCAGCCATGCAGAGGGTTAACTCTACCTCAACCAACGAAATTCTAAGCTTGTCTAAATTGAAAGCATTTGTAGACGGTAAAACAAGTGTGTCTTAAAAAAATACAGATTTGTTGATTGAAAGGAGCGAAAAAATGCAGGAGAAAGTGAAAATCCTGATAAACCCCTTTTTGTCCTTTTTCCATGGTGTTCACTTTCAAGATCATTGACACTTTACACCACAATCACAAGTTTTAACTACCTGGAGAAGAAAGCTATGGAAAACATTGTTGGGAAAAGGAGAAAACCTGGTCACCAGCATTTCCTTTCTTTCCCGGCATGTGTTCGATGGCCCCCTGTCTCAGTGATACACATAAACAAGAGGGCCATGATGGCCCTGTATTGCTCCACTGGCTAATACGCCAAAACACTTCAAACAAAAACATTACAATATTTGGATTTAACCCATTACCACACAATCCCTACTTTTGACGCCCCTTAGAAAGAAGCCTTTAGAAAACATTGTGGGAAAAGGAGAAAATGCTGGTAACCAGCATTTTCTCCTTTTCCCTCAATGTTTTCTACCCTTCACATAACAATTTTCAAATTTTCAGTCACTTTTATTTTGTCGTCTGCAAAGGCTTTCAATTTGGACCAGTCTAAAATATTGTCATTTGGTATTGAGTTAAACTAGAAGGCATTTTCTTCTTTAAAACATTACAAGAAAATTATGACTTCAAGGCAAAGCCTTTTTTGGCCACAAAGCTACAATTACTTGGATCCTAGTGGAAGTACACAAGATACAGCCCCATACCAAATAAACAGGTCTAGAATGTAAGGATATAACCACGAAAACTTTCAAAGTTGCACATTAAAAGGACCTGTAAAAAAAGTTTACTCAATAAAAGGCCTTGTAAAACATGAGACCCATGGCACAGGTTAGCCCTAGGTCTTATGGTTAGTCAATAAAAGGCCTTGAAGAAGATATATCACGTTTTCACTAAAAAAGCCCAAGTAAAACTTGTCACCTTTGAGGTGGGGCAAAACTTGACCCCCAAGATATTAATTTCGGGCCCTCTTGGTAGAGGCCCCACAAGATAAAGCTACAACATGCAAAATTTGGTAGATCTAGGCATTATTATGGCTACGAACGAGTAGTTTGTTTAAGTTTCCCTACATAAGCCCATGTAAAAATTATGACCTCAGGGCCGGGCGAAATTTGACCCCAGGGCTATAATTTGGGCACCCTTGGTCGAAACACACTAGATCAAGCTAAATACCAAGTTCGGTAGTCCTAGGCCCTATGGCTAGGTAAAAGAAGAATTTTAAGTTCTCCCTATATATGCCCATGTAAAACTTGTGATCCACGGGGCAGGGCCAATTTTGACCCCAGGGCTATAATTTGAAAACACTTTGTAGAGGTCCACTAGATAAAGCTACATGCCAAATTTGTCATATGGCTAGGTAGAAGAAAAATTTAAAGTTCTCCCTATATAAGCTCATATAAAACTTATGACACCCTCGGGTGGGGCCAACTTTGACCCCAGGGCTATTATTTGAAGAAACTTTGTAGAGGTCCAGTAGATAAAGCTACTTGCCGAATTTGGTAGCCTTAGGCCTTACCGTTTTAGACAAGAAGATTTTCATTTTTTTTTTTAGTTTTGTTGCCATGACAACCAGAGTTTTTAAACGAATCAAATTCTTTCAAGGAATTCTGAAAAGAACAATGGCAGGATCATTTCTGTGAAGTTTCATTGAAATTGGATGGGTAGTTTCAGAGAAGACGATGTTTGAAATAAAAATTTACGCTCGCACGAACGGATGCATCAACGGACGGACGTGCGACAGACACCAGGCCATGACATAAGCCTGCTGACCTTCGGCTAGTGGAGCTAAAACCGGGAATCGGTTTTTCTTAAAAGTTGATTAGTGACCTCTTAACAAAATTTGAAAGAGTTGACTCTGGCAGGAAAAAATCCTGCATAAAATATAAGTTCAGTCTAGAAAATAAGTAGATAAACGTTGACACATAGTGGAACAAGAGAATCGCTTGTTTCTTCTTTTTCGACGATAACGTTACATGTATTTCCAAGAAATGGTTCGTAGTAAGACGCAAAAAAGGTCGTTAGTCGGTCTTCGGCAGACGATTATGTATTAACTCTCATCCAAACGACAAAGTTTAAGACTTGTTCATCATTAATTTTGCAGACAACAAAATAATTAAGGCTTAGAAATTTAAAGCTATCTTTGTAGGGATAGAGAATATTGTCGGAAAAGGAGAAAATTGTAACCAGCATTTTCTCCTTTTCCCACAATGTTTTAAAAATCTATTCATTCCCAGGTTTTTTTTTTTTAAATCGGAGTAGGGTTAATTGAACGTTTGCACGACAATTTTTTTCCTACTAATGTTGTATAATTTATCGGGCGTCTTAATTGCCCATTCATCACTAGTAACGCGAACCCAAGCCTGTACTTGCCGTAAATTACCGTCGTTTTGGGTCAATTAGAAATTGCCGTTAATTAAAGGTATACGGAAATAATAAGAACGTAAAATGAATTCTAACAGTCGATTCGTGTGGCATTCCTTTGATGTATTCGTTCAAAAACGTCGTTTGGTTTGGTTAAATGGAATCCCATTTGGCACTTAAACCGAAAAACGGTGTGGTTTTTGTCTCTTTTTTTCTACGTAGGCAATACACCTACAGTGAAACTTGTGTGTCAGCATTTAAGTTATAAAATAAAAGATTTTGATCTAAAAAATTAAAGATTACTCTCTGTAACTCTTTCCAAGACCCGGTGGCGCAGTCGGCAGTCTACAATAGTAATTGTACGGTCAAGTGGCAGAGGACTGGGAACTTGGACTTGTTTTACGGCTGCACACATGGTGAACCATGTCGCCATGATTCACCACAGCCTTGAATAAGTTTCCAGGTAACCCTTCAACCTGACCGTACAACGAATTTATTATACTGCAAAGATTTACCATTCCAACGTTTGTTAAGTAAATTATACCTTTTTTTTTTGTTGTTTTAAAGAATTGAGTAAGCTGACGGTGTAGATTTCCCGTCTGAGTGCCCTTTTCAATGAAAACTGACGTCACTGAGAACTGAAGTCACAGAAGCCTTGGTAATTTGTGTTAAAACGTGCAGCTTGGCGCAATTTCTTGATGTAAATCTTGATCGACGACGCCATTTTAGATGTTGTGTTGATAGTATAGTCATGTATACGGGGCTCCCGAGAGGGAAAATGATTTTACGTCCGTTTTTGCCAGTGTACATGCCGGGAACATATCATGTACCCTGGCAAAAACCACGTAAAACCAGTTTCCCTTTTGAGTGCCCCGTAAACATTACTACACGTGCAACACAACATCCAAAATGGCGACGACGATCGATCACCAGACTGCACATTTATGCACTAAACTACACGTTTTAGTGACGTTAGTTTCCAGTGATGTCAGTTTTCATTGAATTGGTGCACTCAGAAGGGAATTTCTATTTCGTCAGTATACTCGATTTTCGTGAGATTATAATACATATAATGCACCATTGGCCCGAACTTTAGGGTTGAACACCATAGTTCGGTCAACCACATAGTTCATTCCAATTGCGACCGAACTTCGATATTCATTTCACCCGACGCTGAAAATCCTAAGATATTTAGTATATATTGGTAGGAACAAAAGATAGATTGTTAACGTATTGTGACTTAGTTAATCACCGGGGTTTGTTTTAAAACTAAACTTTCTATGGGCTTTGCAGAAGAAGTAGTGGTGATGATGATGCATCGAGAGCTGGTGTCTGACCGAAATATTTTGTAAAAAAAATCAACACCAAATTTTGAAGAGAAAAAATATGTTCAATTGCAAAGTTCAGTCCATACCATAGTTAAATTCGGCCGCGACCAAACTTTGGTGTTGATTCTCCCGAAGCCAAAACCCCCAAATTGGTTTTTGCAATAGCAGT
This sequence comes from Tridacna crocea, assembly GCA_943736015.1. Taxonomy (NCBI): domain Eukaryota; kingdom Metazoa; phylum Mollusca; class Bivalvia; order Cardiida; family Cardiidae; genus Tridacna; species Tridacna crocea. The sequence goes on from OX031063.1 coordinate 53,461,619, forward strand.
AATGATGATGATGATGATGGTGATGATGATGTGTCTAATCCAGTTATGGGACCAAAAATATTCCACACACAAGTTCGCACGAACAATGATGTTCAGCACCAAGGATCATTCAACACCATTGTTCGATTCAACAGCAACCGAACTTTGGAGTTGATTTCTTCGCAGCCGAAAATCCAAGGATATCCAATTCTGATCATCAGAACATACATGTAAAGTTGGCCTTTTATCATAGTGTCACAATGTAAATAAAGCATCTTTGATATTTATTATTATTATCAGTAATATTATTGATCGGGATAATCGGGATTATGCATCTAACTGAATTACGATATCGAAAATCGTCAACACCAAATTTCTTACAAATTACGATTTCAACACCAAAGTTGGGTCAACACCAATATGCGGTCCGATTGCAAAGGAACTTTGGTGTTTAATTTTTCCGACGCTGAAACTGTATAAAGTATTCAGTATATTCAGCATAAAGGTAAGCCTATTAACACATTGAGACTAAGCAAATCAACGGGATTTTATTTTCTTGTCGCTTCTGTGGGCTTTACTATTAGCAAAGAAGATGTTGATGATGCTGATGACGAGGCTGCTGCTGCTGCTGATGATGATGATGCTGACAGTGCTGCTGCTGATGATGATAATTATTCCGGTGCTACTGCTGCTGATAATGATGATGATACTGATACTGACTATGCTGCTGCTGCTGCTGATGATGATGCTTATGATGATGATAATAATAATAATAATAATAATAATACTATGACAATGATGATGCTTATGTTGATGCTGCTGCTGATGATGATTTTGTGCTGCTGATATTGATGATGTTGGTATTGATCCGTGTGCTGCTACTGCTGCTGCTGCTGATGATGATTTGCTGATGCTGCTGATGATGGCGATGATGATGATGGAGATGATGATTATTATTAGAATAATGAAAATGATGCTAATGCTACTGCTGTTGATGATGCTGATAAAATGCTGCTGCTGCTGATGATGATGATGAATGTTTCAAGTCAAATTATGACGTTGAAAATTTTCAATCCCAAAGTTTGCACGAACTATGATGGACAACCCCAAAGTTCGGCACGATGGAATCCGACCGAACTATGGGGTTGAAAATTGTCAACCCCACAGTCCGTACGAACTTTGGTGTTCAACCCAATAGTTCGGTCCAACATAGAATTTTGCATTCAACTCTACTTGAAAATTTGGAGAGGAAAGTGGTAATTACCGTCACGTTGCAACCGCTATCTATTAGCCTGACATTTTCTTTTTTATCAGTTCAAGATGGCGAAACGCACTTTTAAAACTATCATTTTGGATGCAAAATTGCACTTTCGACAAATAAAAAGGAAAAGCTCAAAAGCAAAAACCAGTACATAAAAGAAATTATATGAAAATTTTGAGGTCAACCATTTATCCGCATCGTTTCTGTCAGAATTTTTTATATCCTTTTTTATAACCCTTAGACTTCTAAGCTAGACCAAATAACCTTTGGCGAGCAGTATAGATCAAGATCAGACTGCACAGAATGTACAGTCTGATCTTTATTCTATACTGTAAGATTTGGAGAAATATTTCCCCAAATGTCTTTGAAACGGCAATGCTTTTTTGGGTTTTGCAATCAACTTGAAAACTTCATATTAACCCTCCAGCCCATAAGACATTTTTATGGTATCTCTAATTGACCCTAAAAAACATAAAGGATGAACCTGTTTCTCATGTGTATATGACATCTTTTGATAGCATAGAAAACATTGTGGCAAAAGGTGAAATTGCTCGTCACGAGCAATTTCACCTTTTGCCACAATGTTTTCCAAAGGCTCCTATAAGCAATGCGTAGAAATGAGTATCTATGGAGTAAAGGGTTAACTTATTCTGCAGGTTTAGGGTGTGAGTGCAGTACACTATACAACCACTCCGTGTCATTTGTGACATGGGGGTGTCAACTTGATATTATCTCGCCTTCTGCTGCAATAAAAACGATCTATTTATCATTATTATCTAGCACGGTCGGTTGAGCAGGTTTTTTTTTCTCTTATCATCATACCCTATCCATATACAGGAGTTTTTCGCTTGCCCGATTGTACAGCCACTAGATTTTTTTCAGTAAAAACCGGGTCACTCTATCCTCTCTATTGACAGTGTGGACACATGGCTGTGTTGTTAGTCGCCGCGCAGAAGCGCGCGGCTATATTTTTAATAGTTTTTCGAGTTAGGACATGGATAGTGGGAATTTCGTTTTTATAGGGGTGTTAGGTTAACAAGGAATCTTTCTAACGTTACTTCGCCTTGAACTGGCTTTTTAATTCATTCTTAAACTACGAAATTGCAATACGATACTATTTTTGTTCTATTAATACTTACAACATCAAAAAACCGCCTAATTATTTCTTTTATTGTCGCTATTCGTGAGAAATGGACTCGTCCACATAAATGCCTTGTTTCCATTGGTCAAGGCTGTACAGGTTTCCAGTCATTTCGTACCTTGTTAATTTCGTACCTAGGTCATTTCGTACGATTTTGGTCATTTCGTACTTACTTATACTTTCAATTTTGGTCATTTCGTACCCAGTTGGTCGTTTCGTACAACCTTCGTACACAGGTTTAATAATCATTTTGATTATTTTGTAGATAGTTTTTCCTACTATTTGTGTGTTTTTTGTTGAATGACCACTGCTAAAATTGTGCATTGCTGAAATTGTGCTAAATTCCGCCGAAGAACGGGTATGATGGTTATGATTGTATCTGACCATTATTGGTTACTTATTTCTAAGTTTAGTTTTTACAACAAAGATAGTTTAGAACTCCTTTGTTTATTTCTCAACGAGCTCTGCATAAATTTAATTTGTGGAAAAAATCTGAAGAGAGGCCACTTTTTCGCTGTGTTGTTCATAATGATAAAGCGCGATGCAAAACCATGATTCTTTATGAACACTGTTCACCAAACACTATAGTCTTAGACTTTTTTAAATTGAAAGCATGCCTTGCAAACTTACGTCCTCTTGAATCATACTTTCCTAGGACAGCAACATTTTAGTAACTTAGCCCTGCTTTCACCACTTTCCCAAACAAACAGGCGTTATCACATGTGTGCTATCAAATTCTTTTGTCAAAACATGTTGGATAAGGAGAAATTGCTCGTTATAAGCAATTTCTTCTTTATTAAATACTTTTTCCCCACTACTAGCGAATTTTCCACCATTTTTGCAGCTTTTTAAATTGTCATCTGCCAACTCTTTGAATTTGGAAGAGTCTGATATTTGTCGTTTGGAAAAGAGATAAGAGAGCGCTGTGCTAGGGTATTAGATACTGTAACAGAAGACAAGTTTTGATAGAAGTTACTATTCACATAATTTCATAATGTCACAGTGTTAAAAAATCTGCTGATGAAAACTGACATTTACTTACTTACCCTGGCTTTCTTGAAGCATTAAACAATTTTTTTTGCGGCGACTTTGATGCTTTGCATCAACTTTTTCTTGTACTGTATTGTATTATGCACTGAAAAGTGTCGACGCCAAGCGCTAATCACAATGATAATTTCTGTTATTTGCAATAAGTTTCATGAAACTATGTGCATAAGTTGGAGATACATTGATAAAATATTAACTTTGACATGAAACCCCCACTTTTCCATGATACAGCGATAAACTGCAACATCTTGACAACATGCGCAAGGTCACAAAGGCATGATCTGTGAAAATATTATCACAATCTGTAGAGATATGTCCAGTAATTAAAGAGATATTGGTGAAAAATGAAATATAACATGAAGCCCCCTTATTCCATGATGCAATAACAAATCGCAAAATCTTGATAATATGCAATAGGTCACATGACGAGAAACATTCTGCGAAAATTCTATTCAAATCCGCCAAAAAAATGTGGGTGGAGTTGTGATCACAAGAAATGGAATGAGCAAAAATATGAAGCCCCCTTTTTCCCTGACGCTGATACTAATCGCAAAACATTGACAATTTGCAATAGGTCACATGACGAGGAACATTCTGTGAAAATTGTTTTCAAATCCGTCAAGAAATGTTGGAGGAATTGTGTTCACAAGAAATGGAATGAAATATAACATGAAACCCCCTTTTTCCATGAACCAGCTGGTTATCGCAAAGACATTGACAGAGTTGCAAGGTCAATCTGGGTTAAACATTTGTTCCTTCATTTCCTAATGGTGGTAGATTGATGTGACAAGTTGAAAGTAAAAACTCGTTATAGGTTTCAAGATAGGACTAAAAACATCAAAAGTAACTTAAAATCCCAGTCGGCCATTTTGCATCGAATAAAAAAAAAGTATCTCGGCTGAATAGGTTGTTATACAGATGTATAAAGTTTCACGAAATTCCGTCCAATGGAACTGGAGAAATTTGCCGGGACGGACACACGACTGGACAGACGGAAGGACGGACGGACAACGCTAAAACCATATCCCTCTGCCTTCTGCGCGGGATAATAAAAATAATAATATGATGATGATGCTTATGATGATGATGCTGCTGTTGCTGATATGCTGCTGCTGATGATGATTATTATTATTATCATTATCATAATAATAATGATGATGCTAATGCTGCTGCTGTTGATTATGATGATGATGATGAAGAATGTTTTAAGCCAAACTATGACGTTGAAAATTTTCAACCCCAAAGTTCGTACGAACTCTGGTGTTCAACCCTAAAGTTTGGTCCGATAGTGCATAACCTCGGGTATCCGACCGAACTATGGGCTTAAAATTTTCAACCCCAAAGTTCGTACGAACAATGGTGTTCAACCCCAAAGTTCGGTCCGATGGTGCATAACCTGGGCTATCCGACCGAACTATAGAGTTGAAAATTTTCATCCCCAAAGTTTGTACGAATTTTGGGGTTCAACCCCATAGTTCGGTCAACCCCATAGTTCGGTCCAATAGACCCATTAAACAAAGTAAATCTACAGTTTACCATTTACCAGACAGTGCCGACCTTCAACGACTCGAAATAAAATGCCTTTTGAAAAAATTGTTGGAAAAGAAGAAAATGCTGGAAACCAGTATACTAGTATTCTCCTTTTCCCACCATGTTTTCTACCCTACCATAGACAGATCCCACAGTCAAATTTGATTTGTTGTCTGCAAATACTTGCCATTTGGTGAAGCCTAAGATCTTGTTGCATGGTAGAGAGTTAATAGTAACAAAAATGAGTGATATCTTATAGACTTACACATAAACTAACGATAGCGTCTTTCCAGATGGTTAAACGAACCTTGCATATCATTATTTAATAACGACTTTCGAAATTAAAAAGAAAGCCTTCAGTGAGATACTTTACTAGTATAATTTTACACGGGTCTGTTGTTATGCATAATTTCGTAAAATGATGATGATGATGATGATGATGATGATATCATAGGCCAATACGAGTGCTAAACGGGGCAACTAACTCCAAAAGGAGTCAATAGTATTTTGTTGCCTCGTAACATACGGGTATTTGCGTGCTTGTTGCATAGATAGTAAATTTGTCAACAAAGGTAGGCGTCGATTACTTTGACTTTTATTTATTCTCTTTGCAGAGGCATTTAATAAACTTACGACAACGGAATGACTCTATTCCAAACGTGTAACAAACTAACTTCAAAGGATTTACCCTATGGCGCACCTGTAAAACTTACCTCAAAAACTGACACTGTGGCACACGTGTTATGAACTTACCTCAAAACACTATGGCACACCTGTAATAAACTTACCTCAAATAATTGACGTTATGGCACACCTGTAATATACTTACCACAAAGGACTGCCACTATGACACACCTGAAGTAAACTTATCCCAAAGGATAGACACTATGGCACAACTGTAATAAACCTACCTCAAAGGATTGACACTAGACACTATAGCACACCTGAAAGAAACTTACCCCAAAGGATTGCCACTATGACACACCTGAAATAAACTTACCCCAAAGGATTGCCACTATGGCACAATTGTGATTAGCTTACCCCAAAGGATTGCCACTATGGCACATCTGTAATAAACTTACCACAAAGGATTGACACTATGGCACACCTGGAATAAACTTACTCCAAAGGATTGCCACTTTGGCACTATGAAACACCTGAACTAAACTTACCCCAAAGGATTGACACTATGATACATCTGTAATAAATTTACCTGAAAGGATTACCACTATGCCACACCTGTTATAATCTTACCACAAAGGATTGCCACTAAGCCAAACCTGAAATAAACCTACCCGAAAGGTTTGACACTATGCCACTATGAAATACCTGAAATAAACTTATTTCAAAGGATTGACACTATGGCAAACCTGAAATAAACTTACCCCAAAGGTTTGACACTATGCCACTGTGAAACACCTGAAATAAACTTATCTCAAAGGATTGACACTTTGGCACACCTGTAATAAACTTACCCCAAAGGATTGAAACTATGGCACACCTGTAATAAACTTATCTCAAAGGATTGACACTTTGGCACACCTTTAATAAACTTATCTCAAAGGATTGACCATGGCACACCTGAAATAAACTTACCCCAAAGGATTGAAACTATGGCACACCTGTAATAAACTTACCTCAAAACAGTATTGCACACCTGTAATAAACTTACCTCAAAGAATCGACTCCATGGCACACCTGTAATGACACTATGGCATCTTATGCGAAAACTCGAGATTGTGTGGTAAAAAGTTAATATACCGGACGTTAACCACCAGTTTAACATATCAGTTTCGCATTCACAATAATCTAAATAATGAATGACTGGAAGAATGAGATATCTAAGCGGTATTTATGGATCATTTATCAGACAGCACGTTTTGTGCAGTATGATCTTAACCCACAACGTTCGGAAAAGCCCAGGTATTCGCCTTCGGAATTGAAAAGGTTTAATTCGGCGTGTCTGAGTGATATTCAAACCCGCTGCATGAATTAAATTTCCATTAGAGCTATACGAGATTTTACAAATCTAGTTCCCATTCATAAACCGGTGGTTTGGAAAGATTGCGTTGATTTGAATAATGTCGAATAATGGTAATTAAAAACCATAATTTTTATAGGGTTGGCGAGTGAAACTTAAGACATAGTAAAATTGACACACTCTTACTACAAACAAATTACCAAAATACTTCTAAAACGATTTTGTAGAAAATGTAAAAAAAAAAACCACTGAAATTCAATACAAGAAAACACCTAAAAACATTGTGGCAAAGGAAGAAATGGTCACGTTTCTTTACAGATTTCGTCGAGCTTTCACTTACCCTAAGACTTTCTAAAGCCAAGTTCTCGGTGCTCACTGTGAAATTTTGTATAGGACTCCTTAACCCATTACCACATGAGAAAAATTTAGACTGGTCCGAATTGAAAGCATTTGCAGACAACAAAATATATGTGACTGAAAAATTGAAATTTGTATTGGCAAGGGTAGAAAACACTGTAGGAAAAGGAGAAAATGCTGGTTACCAGCATTTTCTCCTTTTCCCACAGGGTTTTCAAAAGGGTTCTTTCTCGGGGGGGGGGGAGGGCGGGTCAAAAGTAGGGATTGTGTGGTAATGGGTTAAACTTCTAGCTAACCTTTTTCTGCACTCCTTTAAATCTCGTATTTTTTCTCACCCGAGAAATTATACAGCTCTAAGTATTCCTAAAAAAAGTGGCGATGCAAGTAATTTTACTCATATTTTGTGGCGTTCTGAGCTTATGGGACACAGTCCCCAATGGAATACCTTGTTGTCCTCCCTAAATTAGTTTGGTGCGATCCTAGTGCATTTTGGAATATTTTGAAGCACTGTTTGTCCTCCTCAGAATATTGTGTGGCACCCCCAGTTCTCAAAGGAATATGTTTTGGCTCTCTCAGTCCTCCTGGTTATATTTTGTAACGCTTTTGTCGTCATTGGATGTCAGTCCTCCCTGAAATATTTGGGTGTAGTGTCAGTCATCTGTAACATGTTTTGAGGCAATCTCACTACCTCGGCGAGTACTTTGGTTCGACCTCAAAATCTTGGGGATAATTTGTGCCACTCTCCGTACTAACGGGAGCATCTTGTATGCCCCTGTACTTCTAGAAATGTTATATATATAACTCACTGTACTTTTTGGACCGCTTTCCTGACATCTGAGTACTTTTTGCAACATTTACTTTCAAAACTCTTTGAATTCCTAAGCTCTCGACTCTGTACTTAAAATAGTTTGGGTATTCAGTCCTCATTAGAACAACTTGTGCTACATCTCAATTGAAGTAGATAATGAGATACAGATCAAAGTTCTTCGATGTCTTTCCAAATTGGATACTAGCCGACTCTTTTTGTGTAAAGTCTTAGATCTTAAACGGCTGTGAATCTTTTGTATTTTGTTCTTTCTCAATTGCTAAAACAACATACCGGTAGTTTTCTTTTATCCAACACTTCAAGCGCTTTTCATAATTTTAATTACTGTTGCAGACAGTGTAGATCAGAGATCAGACTGCACGAAACTCACAGTCTATACTGTGTTTTTCACTGAGACATTTTGAACAAAGATGACTTAGAAAGTGCATATTTTTGGGTCGTGTTCCTGGACGGACAATGTATGCTAGGATTATACTGCGTTCAATGTTTCAACATTCTTAACCTTTGGGCTAATAAGCCGGACCTTTTCCGGACAGTGTAGATCAAGATAAGACTGCACGTTCTGTGCCGTCTGATCTTGACTTACACTGTCCGACATAGAGACATCATTCCCCAAAACATAACTCTAAAATAACAATATATTGGTTTTTACTGTCGAATCAAAAATGACTTTAGTTATTTAACAGAACAAGGGTTACTGTTTTGGACTTCGAAAGGTTTGACCGAGTTACCGTAACATCGTAATAAATATTTCCGGAATAAAAAAGAAGACGTGGGAGTGTTAGGGAAATAATAATAATTCAGAGTACTATCAGATCCTAATAGCGATTTAACGGTACTAATCAGATAACGCGCGACGAGAATAGAACGAGCATCCGCACGAGATTTTGATTGCCGAATTCTTTGGTCTTTTGATCTCAAGGGAAATTTTTATTACGCTTAATCAGAAACCAGAAATAAAATGTCTCTGAGAAAAACAAAGTCGATTTGTTTATTTTTTATTGATCTACATTGTTTGTTTCGTAAATTTCGACTTTTTTTTCTTCGGTTATGTAGGAATGATATCACGACGTCCAGGGCACATTTTCATATATTTTCAGGTTGTTCTTTGACCAGGACCACGTAAAACAGATTTCTTTTTTTTTAAAACCAATCACTTCTTTCATTAAAGTTTGATAATAATATTAGCGGTGTCTAAGTTTTCAATATATAGCCCTGCGCCCTGCCGACTAAAAATACGGAGTTCGCCTAGCGAGTACATAGCAATGCGATGGTTCGCTAATTCCCGTTTATCCTACATTAACAGAACATTTCAATTTGCCCCTGGATGGTTTTTTATTTGATTTTACTTGTATTCAAAAGTGTTGATTCAGACAAAATAGCCTTACTTTTATCTCCTACGTATGACTTATATGATTAGTCTGCAACACGCGAAAAGGGGGCATTTGAACATTATCGTAAATTGTCGTCTCGGATCAGCCTGCGCAATGCACACAGTCTAATCCGAAACGTTACTTTCCGTTTTAACCCTTTACCCCATAAGGCATTTCTATGGTATCCCTAATTGACCCTAAATAACAGCAAGGATGAAGCCGTTTCTTATGTGTATATGACACCTTTTGATAGCTTAGAAAACATTGTGACAAAAGGTGAAATTGCTCGTCACGAGCAATTTCACCTTTTGCCACAATGTTTTCCAAAGGCTCCTACAAGCAATGCTTAGAAATGAGTATCTATGGAGTAAAGGGTTAAGTAATTTTCTATTTTGCCAAGGTCTATGGTTGAAGAAAATCCAATGCAGTCTTAAAGTGCCTTCTCGGATTAGCCTTCGCAGATTGCGCGTGCTGATCAAAGACGACACTTAGTGCAATTGCAATTCGCGTTTTGCACGTGTTATCATCTTTGTATACAGATATAACTTTAATCCCTTCCCAGCACTTTCACCGACTTTTATCGGACATCTTTGAAATACAAGGTAGAACATGTTGAAAACAAAACATTTTTTTGTCCAAATGACTGCAGACAGGCTTTAAACTTATGTTCACAATTCTGCCACATTCATGGATCATGATTATACTTTTTAAACACAACTTTTCAATAAACACTTTACCAAACAGTCCCGACTTTTTAACGACCCTGCAGAACAAAGCATTTGAAACAATGTGGTAAAAAGAAGAAAAAGCTGGTAATCAGCATTTTCTCCTTTTTCCACTGTGTTTTCCATCCTTTCAGATGTAAATATCATTATTTGAGCCTCGTTTGGTTGGTCATCTGTAAGTCTTTTCAATTTGGACGTGTCCAAAATGTTGTAGTTTGTTAGGGAGTAACACCAATCAAAAATGGCGAAACAGGAAATGGGTCACTTCTTCAGCAGACGACCAAATTTTAGACTCGTAGTGGCAGACAGATAAATTACAGACGACAAATTCAACGTCTCTTTATTGATATAACTTGTTTTCACTGGGGTTAAAAAAAAAAACATTGTCAGATAAGGAGGAAATAAGCCTACTGCCTTCCAGTAGTTGATTTGCACATTTTCCTATAGTGCTTTTTAAGAGCCGTCTTCCTAAGGGCAGTAAAAAATACTAGATTGTTTGCCAAAGAGTTAAGCCAACCCAGCATTCCGACCGTGTGACCTCGTTTTTCGTCTGTGAACGACCGGTCAATGGGGCTTAAACAAGATTGGGGCCAATTTAAAGGCACTTTTATCTGATTTCCGGTCCTTAACCCATTACCACACAATCCCTACTTTTGACGCCCCTGAGAAAGAAGCCTTTAGAAAACATAGTGGGAAAAGGAGAAAATGCTGGTAACCAGCATTTTCTCCTTTTCCCACAATGTTTTCTACCCTTCACAAAACAAATTTCAATTTTTCAGTCACCTTTATTTTGTTGTCTGCAAATGCTTTCAATTTGGACCAGTCTAAAATTTTGTTGTGTGGCAAAGAGTTAACCCTTACACCTCCTTTCACAAGTTGAGCTGGCTTTTCGGTCAGTTTATAGGATCAAGATTAGATTGCACAAAACGTGCAGTCTTTTCTGTGACCTACAGTGTCTGCTCTGCTAAATTAGTATAGACAAATGCAAACTTGAAACTCCGCCCATTCTGGTTTTATTTGTAGACTGAAAATGATCAATGGGTTTATTTGGCTCTCTTTCAATTAACAAATGCAGATTCATATTCACATGCAGTACACTGGCACCAAAAAAGCTTTATTTGACCATTTACAACACAGTCCTGAGTTTAAATAACCCTGAAAATGTAAGCTATTTGAAACATTGTGAGAAAAAGAGAAAATGCCAGCAACCAGCATTTTCTCCTTTTCCCACAGTTACCTACTCTTTCAAAGACAAACACAATCGTTTTAGCTGAATTTGTCATCCGCAAATGTATTCCATCAGGACAAGCCTCAAATGTTATCGTCTGGGAAAAGGTAACTAGTTGCTTCTGCCAGACAATCATTTTTGTTTGCAGGCAAACCACTGTTGAAAACATTGTGGTAAAGCGGCAGATTGCCAAGATGGCAGCTTAGTTTTTTTTTCCGATGTAAGCTTATTTACTAGAAATATATCATTACAACTTTCTTCGCCTATTAAGCTTACTGACATTCTAGTTATTCACCATTTACTTGCATTAGCAGCTATTATGAATGTTATGTCAGATCTCCAGATAGAGGGAGTGATACTGATTTCAAAGTTGAAAATATTAAGCACTACACTAAAGCCTATCTTATGGGAACTCATTAGTATCGTCTCATCGAGACGATTCTAATGAGTACCCACAACATAGGGTTTGGAAGAGAACTAATGGATTTAGAATACCACTACTCCCGTTCATTTTCAAAATGGAGATTCATATGCTAGCTGGAGGCTGAAGTCGTAGCTGAACGTGTTGCCGTTTGACCTACTTTACAGTATTGATAACAAATTAATGAATAGAAACTTGTGATTGGTCAAACTGTAGACATGTCGATTTTTACATTTTAGTTAACGAGGTAAAATGCGCGTGGTTCACAATCGAGATGGAAATATGACGTCATTTACCTCACATTTCTCACGCTTGACGAAATATTGTAACACATTGCTATGCGGAGGGGGTACACCACGGGGAATAAATGAAAAAAACTGTACTGGATTTTGATAAAGTTCCTCCCAGAAGGGGTCAAAAGCATGAAACAAAAAGAATATTTGATTTGCCTCGTAAACACCATCGTAAATATTTTTACGCCCGGCTGCGCCACTCGTGAAAATATTACCGTTGATGTTCACTCGATGAAATAAATATCGATCTTTCACCGAAAAGTACAAATATCTTCTAGATCTATTTTTTCTCTGTTTCTGTGTTTATTCTAAGGGCTCCTGTGGTTAGACAAGAGGGCCAAGATGGCCCTGGATCGCTCACCTGAATTTCTGAGAGAACCATAGCCATTTTTTTTTTTTCAAAATCTAATCAGCCATTTTAGACAAGAAATTTTTCAAGAATTTCTTCATGTCTGTATAGTGTAAATAGCCCACAGCCATCAGAGCCATGTTTCTGGATGGATCAAAATTTCTCGAGCAATTTTAAAGACCAAATAGTGGAAGTAGCCCATTCACCAGATCCATGTTTCTAGACAAATCAGCATTTTGCGAACAAAATGGCAACCAGAGTTTTTGATGGAATCAAATTTTGTGAACTGGTTTTAAAGAGGACCTCCCAAGGAACATTCCAGCCAAGTTTGGTCCAAATTGGCCCAGCGATTTAGGAGGAGTTGGTGTTTAAAGAACTGTTGACGACGCACGGCGCACTGACGCACGACGGACACCGGGTGATCCTAAAAGTTCCCCTTGAGCACGTTGTGCTCATTTGAGCTAAAAAATGTAAACATGTTTATTGTAAGGTCCCATGCCTATTTGCTGGCAAATTTACGCTGGCCATCTTTTTAAAAAGACATTTCTTGTTTCTTGAATTCTGAGGCGTTTTACACCTCTCATATCATTATTGCAGTCATGGCGACAGCTTCTTTCTTCATGTATGTTCTCTATTTCATCAGTGTTATGCTTCGGTCCTGAAATGTCTTGCTCAAGGATACTCCCTAGAATGGCTCAGTGCTTTCCTTGAGGCTCGAACCCGGCGCCTCCGGTTACGAATCCTAAACTTTACCACTTAGCTACGAAGAACTCCACGTTAGATTGTGTTAGATCAATTGTGAACTATAGTTACCACTATGTCGAAAAGCAAGATGATCCTGCTGGCTCCGTATTCACCAACCATTCTTATGAAGGTTCTTTGTATTTTTCTCGAGAATTTTCAAACTTTGAAAGTAACATTCGGTTTAGCCAATCAGGAGTTGTGTTACTTTCAAACTCAGAAAATCTTGGTTAACCCTTTACTCCACAGATACTCATTTTGACGTATCAACTACAGAGAACTTTTGAAAACATTGTGGGAAAAGGAGAAATTGCTTGTAACAAGCAATTTCTCCTTTTCCCACAATGTTTTCAACTCAATCAGATATTTGTATCCTCAATTGTCCATATTTTTGACATCATATCTTTATTTGCTGCTTAAATGGAAGAGCCTCAAATTGGCATATCAGGTAAAGGATTAAGACTAACAGATTATCTGGTGTTGGTTGGGACAAAAAGAAAGTGAATTAGAGAAGCAAAAAGGATGAGTTTATCTACGAGTTTAAAACTAAAATGTGATAGAAACGGCCATAAAACACAATCAGTGAAGAACATCGTCTGTTACCAAATGAGATGAAAACACGAAAATGTCTTGAGTATAATCTAACCTTCATCTCGGAGGAAGAGTAGTTGGCTGTGAAAACGACTGGAACTTATGTAGATAGCTATGCAAACGGCTGCGATCTTGCAGTGTGATCACACCCTCTACACTGATTTCCTGTGTCCTCTATTGCTCAGTTGTTAAGACCCCGAGGCTGAAGCCAGAAAATCCGTCTTTAATATATCTTGGGTCTCCGTTCATCTGGGAATTTCCTTGTGCAAAACACTGCAGATCCCCAGCCTTCTGAAAGAAAGGAAACACAAGTTAATTTATATGGAGTGCAACACATGAAAAGGTGCATTCGGACATTTGCGTAAAGTGTCGTCCCGGATTAGCCTGCGCAGTCCGCGCAGGCTAATCCGAGACGGCACTTTACGACTACAGTAGATTTTGTGCTACAGTAGACTTGCGTTAAACAGAAAATCACATAAAATCGGAAAATGTCGTTTCGGATTAGCCTGTGAAGACTGCACATGCTGATCAGAGACGAAACTTTACGCAAATGTCCGAATGACCCTTTTTCGCGTGTTGCACTCCATATAGTGATATACTTTGAATTGAGCTATGCTGTATGAAAAGGGTGTCCAATGCATCTACAAAAACGTATCGACACATGTCGGCATGAATCGTTTGCACAGGCTGACAAAGACTGATATAAACCGAAACGTTTTGCTTTTTGTACATCTTGTGCATGACCAGGAAAAATTCTACCGTAGTTTAGTCATTTGTTAGATAAAATAGACTGAAGGGATTCATAATTACAATGCCTGAAACACGCAAAAATGGGCATTCGGACATTTGCGTTAAGTGTCGTCTAGGATCAGTCAGCGTAGGCTAATCCGAGACGGCACTTTCTGTTGTTTGAAATTTTCTGTGTTACGTAAGTCTACTGTTGTACAAAATCTAATGTAGTCGTAAAGTGCCGAGTGCGCAGGCTGATCCGAGACGACACTTTACACAAATGTCCGAATGCCCCCTTTCGCGTGTTGCAGGCCATATGATCATCTACATGGTATATGCATAATGCATCATGAATCAAATCTCTCTTTACTTTAAACATATTTATTTTACATGGATTGAGAAACAAGTTCTTACGACTTATACTAATCTCTCTCGATTCTGCTTCCTGGGAACTACAGCAGTACTCGCCCCGAACGTGTGGGCCAATAAAAAATCCCAAAATTGACAACCGCTCCCGGGGATCGAACTCAGAACCTTTTGTTTACGAGGCCGACGCTCTACCTCACGACCATGGACACCACAGTGCTAGGGCATTGATATTTATAAGCGGTGTGGGACGCCTTGCAAACAAAAGATCATAGATTAAAGGTTAGATGTATAAGAAAAGAGTTAACTATTTCGCTAACAGCGAGTCCTTTTGCACCTAGATTTTAAATATTAGCAGAGAATCACTTAATCGATTGTAAAATATTACTAGTATCAAATGCCTGACTTCTCTTGTAGTTGGTTTATTGAATAGTAACATAAAGTCAATCCTGTTTTGTAACTTTATCAAGGAGCCAAAAATTTACGGTAAGTTTTTTGTGGTAAGTTTATTACATGTGTACCATAGTCTCAGTCCTTCGTAGTAAGCCTATTACAGCACCCTGTAATGCCATAGAGCTAATTTCTTTGTGGTGATTTTATTACAGTGTGTCATAGTGTCAATCCTTTGTGGTAAGTTTATTACAGGTGTGTCAAAGTGTCAGTCCTTTGAGGTAAGTTAATTACAGGTTTGCCATAGTGTCATGGCAATCCTTTGAGTTAGTTTATTACAGGTGTGCTAAAGTGTCAATCCTTTGGGTAAGTATATTACAGGTGTATCATAGTGTCAATCCTTTAAGTTTATTTTAGGAGTGTCATAGTGTCGATCCTTTGTTGTAAGTTTATTACAGTTGTCTTATAGTATCAATCCTTTGTGGTAAGTTTATTACAGGTGTGCCATAGTGTCAATCCTTTGTGGCAAGTTTATTACAGTTGTCTTATAGTATCAATCCTTTGTGGTAAGTTTATTACAGGTGTACCATAGGGTCAATCCCTTGTGGTAGGTTTATTACAGGTGTACCATAGTGTCAATTCCTTGTGGTAGGTTTATTACAGGTGTACCATAGTGTCAATCCCTTGTGGTAGGTTTATTACAGGTGTACCATAGTGTCAATCCTTTGTGGTAGGTTTATTACAGGTGTACCATAGTGTCAATCCCTTGTGGTAAGTTTATTACAGGTGTACCACAGTGTCAATCCTTTGTGGTAAGTTTATTACATGTGTACCACAGAGTCAATCCTTTGAAGTAAGTTATTTACAGATGTGCCATAGTGTCAATCCTGTAAGTTTATAACAGGTTTGCCATATTGCCAATGCTTTGAGGTAAATTTATTACAGGTGTGCCATAGTACTTATCCTTTGTGTAAGTTTAATACAGGTATGCCAATGGCAGCCATAGTGTCAGTCCTTTGTGTAAGTTTAATACAGGCATGCCATAGTGTCACAGTGTCAAAGAGTCAACATTTCTGAGGTCCTGCGTAACTTCTTGGGAAAGAGGTAAGTTTCGCAACCCAATAGGCGCCGGGTTCGATCCTTAATCGATGCATTGGATTTTTCGCGCGAGTGTCCTCTGAAAAAAAAAAAAAAACCGCTTCGCAGCCCTTGTTTAGTACTGAAGAAATCCTGGACACACATGAGTCAGCTGAGTAAGCTGTCTCTGTGATATTAGTCAAAAATTGTTGAAAGCGTCTCAAAACATTGATTAAGGAGACTTTAAGCAGGGAAAAAAAGGTAAAAAAATCGTTTAAGTATTTACCGAACTATTTCGTATTCAACCCTTCACCACACAATGACGACTTTTAATGACCTTTAATCAGAAGTCGTTTGAAAACATTGTGGGAAAAGGAGAAAATGCTGGTAGCCAGCATTTTCTCCTTTTCCCACAATGTTTTCTACCATATCACACTCGGAAAAAATACACCTTTTGAGCTACATTGAAATTGTAGTCTGCAAATGTTCTCAATATGGATAAAGGGTTAAAAAACCATGAAGAAGAAAACATCTTTGGAATAAAAGAACACGAACACGCTAGTTACCAGATTGTTCTGTTTTTCTCACACTGATTCCCTTACTTTCAAAGACAAATCTCGATATTTGAGCAACATTGAATTTGGCGTCTGCAAACGCTTTCAGTTTGGGCAAGTCACGGCGTGTAATTTTTCCATACGTTTAAGAGTTCAACTCTACCAGACAACAAAACACGTGTCCAAATTTAAAGCACTTGATAAATGTGACTCAAATGATGGAATTAATCTGTGACAGGGTAGAAAACAATGGTTACCAGCATTTTCTCCTTTTAACACAATGTTTTCAAAAGACCCTTTTCTATGGATCGTTAAAAACTAGGTAACATTTCTTGTAATACAGGATTAACTTTCATTCAATAGTACGGCGAAAGGTTCTTTTCGAGGGGAGACACCTGTTTATCAGGGTGATAAAATGGCAATAAAAACTGAAAAAAGGTACACAATATAAAATCAAGTATTGTACAAATATATAAATTGTAGTTTCTCAAGTATTTCCCCCCCCCCATCCCATTTCTTGTTCGACATCACTCGTCACATTTTTGCTGATTCCGTGAATTTTATAATCTAACATCGCTGTCATTCGGCAAACTTTTGATCAAATCCCCATGGCTTATTGTGGTGTCCGAAGTTGTAAGGAAGAGCGTAAACGACATACTATTAAGTCCCAACGTTCGAGACCCGGGAGTCGGTGTCAACTTTGGATTTGTCCATTATCTTAACCCTTTACTCCATAAGGCATTTCTATGGTATCTCTAATTGATCCTAAATAACAGCAAGGATGAAGCCGTTTCTTATGTGTTTATGACACCTTTTGATAGCAAAGAAAACATTGTGACAAAAGGTGAAATTGCTCGTCACGAGCAATTTCACCTTTTGCCAGAATGTTTTCCAAAGGCCCCTACAAGCAATGCTTAGAAATGAGTATCTATGGAGTAAAGGGTTAAACATTCGGCTCGAGTACACAGAAAACAAGGGAGGGTGATAGAAATATGTTTAAACTTAATTCCTCGGCTATATTACGATGGGTAATAAAGGACCATCCTCGGGACCCAGGTTTAAGCATTACGTTACTCTCCATGCGTTACCCCTGGGAAAAGTGACAAGCAAATCTTCGTGTCTTATGAATATTCATATGGTCGGAAGGTATCCTAATAGCCAATCGAAAGATCGATAATATATACATTCTCTCTTGTAGGGAGGGCAATTTTATTTCATCCGTTACTAAAGATAGAAATGATGTCATATTTGTGATTAAAATAGTTTAAAATTTCTCAAAGAAAAACGGAGATTACCAATCAAAATGCTTAATGAATAATCCATGAGAACGAGGAATCGCCAGCCACATAACCCAGGGTCGATTATAGCATGAAATCGAAACTGGGTCAACGAGGATGATAATGCACAGGCTTACATGGTACATTTCGTCGCCGGAAGTACATCGATTTACCGGTTTTGAAACAGCAAGGCACCATTTAATAAGGGTAACAACCTACGTCACAGGAAGTGATATCGGACCTGGGCATTTTCATGACTTATGTCCGCTATATTGAAAAGTAAGTACGATATGAAGATAGAATGAGGCTAGCTTTGGTGGATACAAACGGATTACAAAGACTCTCATGTATTTATAAAAGACATTAGATGATAATACATTTAATATTCTGATGTTTTAGACAGGAAGCAGATGTCTATATGCACAAACACTTTGACCAAATATCAAAAAGTGATTGGGTTTTAATAGTTGGTCGAAGTCTATTCCATTATTATAAGTTGTTAACAAAAGCTTTGACAAAAACAAAGTCCCTAGGCATTGTACGCTTTGGAGGTCTAAAGACTTTTTCAGATCATTTAGAGGAACGGTCTTACCCACCAAACACGCACACTGACTTTACAACAAGGGTCCGATATCACTACAGGTGACGTCACTCTGACGTACGTTGTGAGCGGTGATTTAAGTTAGGAAAAAAAAGTCACAATGTTCTATTGAAATCTTTCTAAAGACATTTCCGTTTACAGCACGTTGTACATTTAATTTTCATCAGCATTTTCTCCTTATTCCACGTTTTTTTTGTCCATTGACAGACGTATTCCATTGGGCAAGCTACATTTAATCTATCGTCTAAAAATGCTTTCAATTTGAACTTGCTCAATTTTTTTTCGTTTGGAAACAGTCAACGACGCTGAAGGTGAAGCTGTTGGAAAAGAACGCGAGAAAAGGAGAAAATGCTGGCATCCAGCAGTTCTCCTTTTCCCACAGTCTTTTCTGCACAATCACATACGAATTCCATCGGTCAAACTACATTTAATTCGCCGTCTACAAATACTTTCAGTTTGAACTAGTCACAGAATTAGTCGTTTGGTAACGAGTTAACCCATTACCACACAATCCCTACTTTTGACGCCCCTGAGAAAGAGGCGTTATGAAAACACTGTGGGAAAAGGAGAAAATGCTGGTAACCAGCATTTTCTCCTTTTCCCACAGTGTTTTCTACCCTTCCTAGAACAATTTCAATTTTTCAGTCTCCTTTATTTTGTCGTCTGTGCACATATGCTCTCAATTTGGACTAGTCTAAAATTTTCTCGTGTGGTAAAGAGTTAAGACAGCTACTTTTTTGCTATCTCGTTTTTTGAGAATAGAATTTAGCTGCGTCATTGTCACTTTTAGTTGTCGACTATAACGCTTAACTCTTTACCAAACGGCAAAATTTTAGAAAAGTCCAAATTGAAAGCATGTGCACAAGACAAAATCAGTGAGACTAAATAATTGAAATTTGTTCAGGGAAGGGAAGAAAATATTGTGGGAAAAGGAGAAAATGCTTGTTACAAACATTTTCTCCTTTTCCCACAATGTTTTCAGAAGGCTTCTTTCTCAGGGTTGTGAAAATCAGGGATTGTTTGGGAAAGGGTTAACCAACTGGCATGGCCATATTGAAAACAGTTTGCAGACGGCAAATTGAATGTGTTTGAAAGGATGTGGGGTTTTTCATTGTAAGGGCAGAAAACATCTTAAGAAATGCAAAAAAAAAAATCTACTAGTAAGCGACAAAATCCCCTTTTTCCACGATATATTCTCAAAAATAATCTTCATCCGTATGTCGTAAAAATATAAATTAACGACTTGCGTGATGGTTGTCATTTCCGGTGGTTTCAATTATTCTCGAGCGACCTTTTTCTGTCATGCAAACCCGAGTCGTAAAGTTGTGAGACCGAAAAGGGAGTGCCCATCTCGATTGAGGAAAATACAGGAGTGGACGATACAAATGCAATTCAATGCGATATTTGACATTTGATATTTTTCTTTTTATTGTCTAACTTTTTTATTATTTTCCTTTTTATTGTCTAACTTTTTTAATACTTTTCATTATGAGGTTCGATTTTTTCGTCTATCCCAATAGTATTCATGGCCTTATAACTCCACCGATTCGCTTATTGCCGTGTTAATAAAAAACATATTCGACGTTTCCCATGCATCATATAAGCAAATCACCACATATTAACCCTCTACCATAGAATCCCTACTTTTGACGACCCTATGGAAGAAGCCTTTAGAAATCATTTAATCATTGTGGCATAGGTAGAAAATCCTGGCAACCAGCATTTTCTCCTCTTCCCACAATGTTTTCTACTCTTCACAAAACAAATTTCAAATTTTGAGTCACTGTTATTTTTACGCCTGCAAATGTTTTCGATTTGGACAAGCCTAAAATATTGTCGTTTGGTGTTGAGTTAATGAATCCATAAAAATCTACTTTGTCCAGCAATGGACGGAATCACGGGGTCCTTACACAGGTAGAAAACATGCCAGTAGCAAAAAGTTTCAAGCTGGGTCAGCCTGCTTTCGTTGATCGTACTTGGTACTTGGTGTACGAGTATCAATCCCCTCTTTTCGCAGAGCAAGGTGCAAATTTGCCCCGGCAGAGGATATTTTGTGTAAGATAGTATCTTCCTAATAGAAAACAGCTATTTTCACTATAGTATTATTCTTAAGAATTTGCTATTATTAAAAATCACGAGTGTTATTGTACTTCTTTGACCGAGCACTTTTTTTCTTTTTTTCCTTCCTAGAATTATCATTTTTGACTCTTAAACCACTATATTCTCATTACAAGGGGAGACAAAAATCACCTTCTTTTTCAGGAAACTAACAAAAGTGTCAACAAATAATTTGAAGATATACAGCAAAGAAACTTCTGGACGGTTAGAAATATGAAAAAAAAAAAATATATATATCAGTACAATTCCTTATTTATCAACAAATGCAAAAAATTATTCAATGCTGAACTAAAAGCATAAGGATGGTAGTATCTTAAATAAGGAAACATGGACACCCCTCACAACCTACGTCAGTGTGACGTCACAGGTAGTGATATCGGACCCTTGTTATAAAGTCAGCGTGCTTGTTTGGTAAGACTGGGGTTTTTTGTAATCGTTCCTTTAAATGATCTGAAAAAAATCTTTAGACCTCGAAAGCGTACAATGCCTAAGGACTTTTTTGGGGTTTTTTTTGTCAAAGCTTTTGTTAACTACTTATAATAATGGAATAGACTTCGACCAACTATTAAAACCAAATCACTTTTTGATATTTGGTCAAAGTGTTTGTGCATATAGACATCTGCTTCCTGTCTAAAACATCAGAATATTAAATGTATTCATCTAATGTCTTTGATAAATAGATGAGAGTCTTTGTAGTCCGTTTGTATCCACCCAAGCTAGCCTCATTCTATCTTCATATCGTACTTACTTTTCAATATAAGTTACGAAAATGCGCAGGTCCTATTTCGCTTTCTGTGACGTAGGTTGTTACCGTTGATGGAGTGGATAGGAATAGGTCTATGCATTAAACCCACGTTTATCCAGGCTTCGCTAAAATATACAAGACGACATAAAGAGGATAGGTAAAGGATACATAAAAGAAGAAGAAGAAGAAGAAAAAAAAAATGGAGTGAGACAGGCATAACAACAGGAAACTCAAATACTTTCAAGAGTCATAATATGGTTAAAGGGGCCTAATGCAATTTCCTTGAAGCAGTCATTGCATTATCAAAGATCCATAACATCTGCTCTACTTAATAAACATCTAGATATGGGAGTATAGCATATACATGCAATGAAATTAACCCATTACAACACAATCCCTACTTTTGACGCCCCAGAGAAAGAAGCATTTAGAAAACATTGTGGGAAAAAGAGGAAATGCTGGTAACCAGCATTTTCTCCTTTTCCCACAATGTTTTCTACCCTTCAAAAAAACAAATTTCCAATTTTCAGTCACTTTTATTTTGTCGTCTGCAAATGCTTTCGACTTGGACACCCCTAAAATATTGCCGTTTGGTAATGAGTTAACAAACAGCAAAAAGTTTAGACCTACGTCAGCCTGCGCGGATTGCAAAGGCTGACATGGTTGATACTTTTTGGAGATGCAAGATGCATTAAACTCCCTTTTCACAGAGTATGACCAATTCATTTTTTTTTTCTTCGCTTTTTTGAGTACAAAAGAAAGCTTATCACCAGATTATTTTTTGTCTATTTTCTCTGTCCGTGTGTTCGTCTCGTGTTACATGGGGTATACAGTGAGACGGATGTAAACGTTTTGTTATCATATCTTATTTCCCATCTATTGTAACTGAACCCATGTTGAAGCTAAAGGCGATTTTAGTGACTTTTACCACGAACGTTGTGCATCCAAGATCGAACTAAATTACACGTATAATCTGAACTTGTATGCACAGTCACCGATAGTTCTTTGGGCTAAATCGATTAAAATAATTGTTATATTGCTGTCTATTTTATAGATTTGGAGTATTATTCTTCAGCAGGCAACACTATTATCTCCTCAAGTTTAAAGCTTTGGCAAACGACACATGAAATATAATGTAAACGATAGAATACTTCTTTGGAAGGACGGAAAGTCCCGTGGAAAACATTGTGGAAAAAGGAAAAAAAATTGCTGGAAAAAACCCTGTTTTTTTTCAAAGTTGGTCCAGACTGCAGCTGTTAAAAGCTTTCTTTTTCGAGCTGTCGAAACTAGGGAATATTTAATGTAGGGGTAAAGAGTTTTAGTTCAGATAAGATTCATTCATACAGGGGAGACTGCATCCCATTCATTGCTTTCTTTTTTTGAAGACGACAAAACTTTAGAATGTTCTAAAGAAGAAGCATTTGTAGACAACACGTGATGAAGTAGATCTAAATGTGTTAATGTATGAAAAACATTTTGGGAAAAGAAGAAAATGCTGGTTTCCAGCATTTTCTCCTTTTCCCAAAATGTTTTTTTTTTTAAAAAGCCGTCTTTATCAGGGACGTAAAACCAAGAGAATGTACGATAAAAGGGTTAACATTTAACTGAAGAATGAAATCAACACGGTCCTCTATCAATACAAACACAGACGGTTAGCCAACTATTTTAACGTTAACGGGAGTCTCTAGCAAAAGTTCGACCAAAGTAGTTCCAAGTTCAGACCGTTTGTCTTTTGTAGTCTGATCTTCATTTCCATCGTTAGATTCAGAAAGCACGAGTTGACAATGATAATATGGCAAAGCACAAAGTCATTTTACGCTTAAAACTTTGTTACAGTTTGCAACCGACTCATATTTTGGGCTGGTTATTTTACAGCTGGATTTACGACGTCTCTTAACAAATAACAGCTGCTTAACACATAGTCGGACTATTTGCAAGCTAGTCCTTACTAAAGCTTAGAGTATCAATTGGCTCTTGCAGTGGCAGGCATATGTATACACGTACATGCATTTTATTATTTAAGAAATAATTTTCTTTCTACCTTAGTTTATTGTTCAATAAACCACAGTTGTGAGTTACGGCGATAGCCCGAGGGGTTTATTCATAGCTCACAACGAGGATCATTGAACGATAAACCACACTAAAAAGATTATTTCGATTCTAACATGACCCACTTTTAAAGAAAATGAAAATAAGTTCAAACTTGGAGTGAAAACGTGGAGGCAAATTATATTCCATTGAATAACGAACTGATTTACTTTTTACACAATAACGTAACTCTCTATAGAATGACATCAGTATATAGAATAACGTAGATTCTAACATGACACGCGAATTTGGCTCTATAAACACAGTGCAAGGAAAGAGTGGTAAAATCTGTGACAATCCGTATAGAGTGACGTAATTCTATATCGAATGACGTCATTCAATGAGTGAGTTATTCAATGGAACATAATAATAATCTTCATCTGCGTGTTTACTCTAAGTTTGAACTTGTTTTCCTTTCATTAAGAATTTGCCATGTTAGAATCGAAATAATCTTCTTTCTATCATGGTTAATCGTTCAATAAACCACGCTGTGAGTTATGAGGCGCAATGAATAAACCACTCGGGCTATCGCTCTCGTGGATTATTTATTGTGCCTCATATCTCACAACTGAGGTTTATTGAACGATAAACCACGATAGAAAGAAGATTTCTCTTAGTTTTACCACGCTTTCGTTGCACTGTGTTTATGGTGAAGAATTCAAGTGTTATGTTAGAATATGCAATTTCATGGCGACTCTTTGTAATTTTCAAGCAGTCTTAATATAGGATTATAGGAGTTGGGTTCCCTACATAAGTATGTTTGAAAGACAAAAACAAATAACTCTATGTATGAATTGTGAGCTTTAAAATCTCCGTCAAATTCTTCAGGAAGTTGCACTAATGGCGGGAATTTGGTATCATATTCCCTAAGCGTGTTTTTCCCGGCTGGTTTGTATAGTTACAGGGTTTTCTCTTTTAACTAATCGGTGTGAACTTTAGAACAGAACAGAATGGTCTATTCTGTTTCGAACAGAACATAACCGAAATTCTGCCCTCATTACTTCACGATGAATTATTGGCATTGATTCTCTCCTCCCTGAAAATAACAGAAAAATAGTTTTTTTTTTATATATAGAATGCAAATATGAATGAATGAATGAATGAATGAATGAATGAAACCCATGGATAAATATCCTTGAATAGTATTTCTTTTGTCTCTGGTGCATTAATTCACGATAATTACTCGAAATAACACACGTCGTGATGGGGTGACGTTCTAGCTCTACTACATAAAAAATATCGGAATGGTATTTTCGGAAAAGATTATGTCGAGTTTGTCACGACATCGTGATAGGTGACTAGTTTTTTCATAGACTATTCTCAGGAATTCTGAGATAATAGGGACTATTCTTAATTCTAAGTCATTTACACATTTGTAGAGCATTCTTTAATATTGCGCTTATCATACAACATAATTTCAGACTTTTTCCCGTCTCTGTCAGGTGATATTTTTAATGGAAATACCATAGGATACTGTTGTATAACAACCATGACAAGGAATGGTTTAAACACATTTCGGGAAAAGGATAAAATCCTGGTAAACCGGTTTATTTTCAAAACGTTCAAGAAACCGACCATTCACATAGTTTTACATCGCATCGCCTAGCTAGAGGCTGTGTGTCTATTTTTGTCGCAGTCATGCGCTTTTCTAGCATAACTGCAAAACGAGGAATTGTCCGTAAGAATTAAATTTTCTCTTTAATCGAATAATTTCAAACGTAGTTGTGTATTTGACTGTAGTTTATTTCGGTCTCCTGCATTGTCAAAGAATATTGTTTGTAGAGTCGTCAGATGCTTTTAGTCGGTTTACTTCAAAAACCTCGTAACTACAGCTTGTTTCAAGCTGTAGTTACGAGGTTTTCGAAGTAAAACGAAGCGAATGAGTGGAACTATTATAATGATCTTTGGGGGAAAAAAAACGTGCTTTCCTCTATCTTTCCCCCTCCCCCATCTTCCACTGTCTGTATGCAGGCACAGCATCCCACATGATATTTTTGGTTAATTATCATACGTGATATCAAATCATGCATGTACGATGATGATAATATCCAATACAATTAATCATGTCAATAGGCTCAAACTGTTACACAGTGTGATGGTGACGATACTAAACTTGAAGCACGATATAACGTATATAATCTGGCAGTAGCCAGCCTTTTCTCCTTGGTCCTAGGTATTTTCTACACAAATAATGGCAATAATTTTCTGCACGTGCTGTCAAAATGCCTCCCATTTTGGACAAGTCTAAATACTAGATACGGAAAAAAATCAAGAGAGAACAATAAACTATTGGACAAAAGTCGAACAGGAGTAGCTGATTGGAGTAGGAATATATTCTCCCTTGTTTATTCTGGTAAGAATGAAGCCATTTAAAGCTTACCCATGAAGGTCACAACGATTGAACGTATTACGCTTCCACAATTACAGTACAAAAGACGAACCTGTTATAAACTATAAATAAGATTAATTTTCAAACCGCAAGCTAAAATGGAACTTTGATCGTGCGGTATATTAAGACAAATTATGGTTTATTCTGCCCCCTAGAAATTTTACCCCTCGCAAAGCAAATTAAAACACGGACACATGTGAAAATGTACCAGTAGTTCAATCCATTGACTTTACCCGGCGCTCTTGACTATTTTCTTCTCTAACACAAGAAATATTACGAAAGACTTCAGTTTGTTAACTTTCAATTTAAAACAGGTCATTTTGCTGAGGTGAAATATCCTGCCGAAAAAGATATCTTTAGATAGAAAGATATAAGAGGTAAATTGTGTTTTGCATGTACACCTGGCCTTTTGGTCATTTCCATAGCATGGCATTGGAAAAGATAAAACAAATATGATTGTATGTGGCCTATAAACAAAATGAATACGAAGTTTCATAAAATTTCGTTCAATAGTTAAGGAGATATCAGTCCGTGATGGAAATATACATCAAGCCCCCTTTTCCGATGACACGGCATCGAATGAAAAAAGAATCTTTATCGGTGGACTATCTTCAGGAATACATGAATGATATTTCACAAATTTTCATCTAGGATTTTAAAAGATGTCTGTCTGGACAGAGGAGCGGACAGACACTGTGGAACAAGATCAGGCTACACAGTCTGTACAATCTGATTTTGGATCTATACTAACCGATAATGGGATATTTTGTTCAAAAAATAACTTTGAAATAACAATTTTCAGGTTTTCACCATCTGCCAGAATGTTTTATTTGAGTTTTTTAGCAGGTTGAGGATTAACTTGGATTATACATTTAATTATATTATAACCCGTCACCACACAGCAAAATTTTAGACCTATCCAAATTGAATGCAGATAGCAATTTCAAAGTGGCTCAAATGGTACAATTCTGCTTTGATAGGGTAGAAAACGTTGTGGGAAAAAGAGAAAATGCTGGTTACCAGCATTTTCTCTTTTCCCACAATGTTTTCAAAAGGTTTCTTCCTCAGCACAGGATGCAACAGTCAACGATTTAACTCTCTGCAAAACAAAACATTTTACGGCCCTCCGCATTAAAAGCTGTTCCAGACGATAAAGTTAAATGTGACTAAATTGATGAAAACATATTCCTATAAAGGCTTGAAAACAATATGAGAAAAGGAAAATGCTTGTAACCAGCACTTTCGTCTTTCTTTTCCCGCATTGTTTTCGAAGGGCTTCTTCCCCACTTACGTGAAAACTCAGGATTGTGTGGTGAAGGGTCAATATACAAGACGTCAAATACAGTTTAACATATCAGTTTTGCATTCACAATAATCTAAACAATGAATGACTGGAAGAATGAGAAGGGTTCCCAAGCCAGTGAGGGTTTATGTAGCTGGAATTTGCTACAAGTCACCTGGGGTATTATTTTTAGATCCATTCATACTTTTGTGCATTGCGGAGTAGGAATCAGTGATATGAGCCCGATTTGCATATAGGTCACTTAATTTACATATAACTAAGCATCATGTACCTTATCAATGACATCTTGTACAGTCATTTGCTTTGAAAGTGGACACGTTCAAATAGGGATGGTAGAGATTCTGTGCTTTAAGTCAAAGTTGTTATAATGACTGAATTAAGATTTCTAACAGTGAGGACTTATTTTTCTGTGAGGCAGTATTTTGCGACTATGGGCCTTTTTGTTTACATTGAGTCTGGCACAATCTGAATTCTAGTCTAAAATTGGACTTTAACACGAAAAGACATAGTAACACCTTGTGTGTGTTTGTGTGTGTGTGTGTGTGTGTGAGAGAGACAGAGAGAGAGAGAGAGAGAGAGAGAGAGAGAGAGAGAGAGAGAGAGATGGATAAATAATCTAGTCAATGTGACAATATCTATCTCATCACTGATCATTCTTTCGATGACTGTTATGTTGGACAGCAACTAGTTTGTAAGCTGCCAGGGGGTTGGAAAGAATAGTGTAAAAAGTACTGTTAACCCTTTACCCCATATGACATTTCTACGGTATCTCTAACTGACCCTTAATAACAGCAAAGATGGAACCGTTTCTTATGTGTATATGACACCTTTAAATATCATAGAAAACATTGTGACAAAAGGTGAAATTGCTCGTGACGAGCAATTTCACCTTTTGTCACAATGTTTTCCAAAGGCTTCTTCAAGCAATGCGTAGAAATGAGTATCTATGGAGTAAAGGGTTAAACAGAAACTCCATGAAAGCATGGATAGGCGCACTGGCTGCTGTTATATATCCAAATGATGTTGAAAACAACATAAAATACCACACTATCAGCACAGGTCATTGATTTGAGGGAAATTTCAACGTCTATATTGTTGCCACAAGACAATCGCCTATGGTGCAATGGCCTCTGTGATATGAATGAGATAATGGTGCAGTCGGAGTTAAACACCATACAACTAAGTTTATGGTTGAAACTCGTCTTTACAATTGGTATTTAATTATCATTTTACCCCGGAAAGGTGGCGAAAGCCGGATGGACGATGGTTCAATATCCAAGGTGTGTCCAGACTAACGAACTTTTATAACACGTATTTACCTAAAAAATAATTTTCACCAGTAGAATGTCTCGAAAACAAAAATGGAAAAGATAGGTTATCGGTATGATATGAGGTTCAATATCATGAATATAGGTCAAAACATTCTGACAAAAGGAGAAATTGCTCGTTTCGAGCAATTTCTCCATCTGTCATAATGGTTTCGAAAGTCGTCTGCTTCAGGAGGAAAAATCGTCTGCCTTAAGTCATGTGTAAAGGGAGAATGCGGTCTGCCTATTCTGCAGAGTGGGACGTGTTGATATCCTTTATAATAATGTTTATAGATTGGTATTTTTCACTATATGTTGGTATTTTTCACAGCTCTTTCATATTCATGTGACACCGGTTCATTGAACCCTCTGTTCAAATTGAATTTAAAACAGACCTATTTATTGGACAACGTAATCGAGGGGAAAATAGAGTCTTAGTGCATGCATCCTTTTTGTTATTAAAAATAATAAAGCATGAAAAAATTTAAAAAGTCACAACAACAACCCCCGGGTTAGCATTCAATTTTGTCTTACTACAGCAGTAGATATTCTGTCAGATACCGCACCATTTCCTACATTGGAGAGGTCATCAGACCTCTCCAACAGTGTTGAGTTTAAAAGGCAGACTGCCTCAGAAATTGCTGTCTAAATCCAATCTCTGTACGGGAATTGTTCCGATACACAGTCTGTTTCGTCATGATTTTATAAAGAAATCGAAGTCTAAAAACTGAAATAGGAAATAGACGTGGTTTGTTTCTATATCACGAATTTCAACAAAATTGTAAGGATTTAATTGCATATTCCCTTTCCAACAATTTTAATTTTGTATTACAATCTTAAAATCTTAACAAAAAGAAGAAAAAGAAAAAAAGAATTTCGTTAAAAATAGAAACGAACACAGCGGAAAAAATCACGTGACCTTAAAACGCGGGAAGAAGGTCGTGTGACTTACATAAATTGCAAGGACGGATGAATACGGAATCCTGTTTTTGCCATCCACTTTGATGAATGTGTATTTACAACTGAACAGATTTCAACTACCCGTTTATTGTCTTGCTTGTTTCTTTACATGTACCTAGATTATATTTAACCTAAAAGCATAAAAAGTATTAGAAAAAAATGATGTCGACCTCTCCTGGCTTCTTTTTTAAAGAAGCCACTTGTATTTATAACGAAGGTAAGATATGATCATATCTACAAGATAAAAATCTGACACAAATTCTGACTGGTCAAACAAGCCACGTGAACCAGCCATTCTTATGGACATTCTTAGTCTTATTCTTCAGAATTTTGTCAATGTGAATGTAACAAAACTTTTCATTGGCTAAACCAATTGATTCTATAACTTTCACTGTCAGAAATTCTTGAAAAATAAGACAAAGAATTTTCTTAAGAATGGCTGGTGAATACAGACCCTGATTTTATTCAATTTTTTTCTGTAAATAAAATTTTGAAATGGTCATGTGTTTTGTGACCACCCAATGAAAAGAATCCTTTTGAAAACATAATGGGAAAAGAGAGAAAATGCCGGAAACCAGTATTTTCTGTTTTTTCTCACGAAATCCTTCAACTTTCCAAAAGACAAAACTCTATCATTTAAGACCTGTCCTGTTTTTCTGAAATTGATTTGCCAAAACGGTCACGTGTAACGCTTTTTTTTAAACCCATCACCACACAATCCCTACTTTTGACGCCCCTGAGAAAGAAGCCCTTTGAAAACACTGTGGGAAAAGGAGAAAATGCTGGTAACCAGCATTTTCTCCTTTTCCCACAGTGTTTTCTACCCTTCCCAGAACAAATTTAAATTTTTCAGTCACTTTTATATTTTGTCGTCTGCAAATCCTTTCAGTTTGGACCAGTCTAAAATTTTCTCGTGTGGTAAAGAGTTAAACCAATGTAGTAACCTGTATTTTCCCGTTTTTTCCCTTCAATATTTTGTAACCTTCAAAAGACAAAATCTTATCATTTCGGCCATATCTAATTTGCTGTCTGGAAGTATATTCCATTTATCCAGAAATTTGTGGTGTGGTATAGAGTTAGCAATTTTAACTCTGTAAATTTAATCTCCCCCCACCCCACCCTTTTTTTTGTGCAACGACCGTGTGGTAAGTGGCTTCAAAAAACATTATTACATAGAAGGAAGCATTTTCCCCTTACCCGACAATATTTTCTATCATTTCAAAGACAAGTTCTGTCATCAGAGTGACATTTATTTCATTGACTGCAAATGCCTCTGATGCTCTGATGCTTTTAACCCATTACCACACAATCCCTACTTTTGACGCCCCTGAGAAAGAAGCCTTTTGAAAACACTGATGGAAAAGGAGAAAATGCTGGTAACCAGCATTTTCTCCTTTTCCCACAGTGTTTTCTACCCTTCCCAGAACAGATTTAAAATTTTCAGTCACTTTTATTTTGTCGTCAGCAAATGCTTTCAATTTGGACCAGTCTAAAATATTGTCGTTTGGTAATGGGTTAATTCCAGTGAGTCCAAAACTTTGTCTTTTAGTAAATAGATCTAGTGAGTTACTATCGCAACCTATAACCTCATCCTTTGAACATACTGGGAACGGTTAGACACGATTAACAATTTCAAACACTATGTTATTTATTACTCAAAAAAAAAAACCAGACTAACAGAGCCCTTCCTCCAAATCGATTGGCTCTTTTCTGCAAACCAGATATCAGTTCTGACTTTTTTTTCTCTGCAATTGCAGATAATTTGTTTAGAGTGTAGAATTAGGTAGCGGACAGTGCAGACCCAAGATCAGACTGCACGTTCTGTGCAGTCTGATCTTGATCTACGCTATCGGCAAAAACCATCTAAAGCGCCATAAGTAACGAAAGTGTCAAACTCATTCTTTTTTCAGTCTAACGTTTAATGACAGTTTCAAGTTCCTGAAAATGAAACTACTAGTTATGTCGTCTGCAAATAGGCCCATCCTACGGCGTTCCTAAATGCAGACTGGTCATCGATTTGTGTAAATTTGTGGTCGAGTTCCCGCTTTATTGAACAGTTTTCTCCGCACCCAGTTAAAAGCTGTTTAACCCTTTACCAAACTATCCCTGGTTTTAACGACCTTGGGAAGGGAGATTTTTGCAAACATTTGTGGAAAAGGAGACAATTCTGGTCACCAACATATTTCCTTTTCCTACAGTGTTTACTATCCTGTCAAAAAAACCCAAGTTCATTTGCTCCACTTTCAAAATTCGTCAACTGCAGATGTTTTCAATTTGGAATGGTCTCAAGTTTGTCGTATAGGAAAAGGTTAACTCATTTCCCTATCCCTAAGTTCTTCAGTATCTATAGAATTATGAATACTTTGATGAGAATTGAAAAAGCAAGCTGAGTTAGGAAAGTCAGCATATCTCAATCAATAAAAAAAATATTGTATATATGACTGACTCTCCAGCTTCCTTTCTCTCCAGCTAGATAAATTACCCAAACTAGTATGAAGGACATAGATAAATGATTCAAATTTCAAATGACAGATAAAATACAAGTTTAGACACAAAGCACTTTTATACAATGGAGTTCAATGGATTCAGTAATTATAAAAAATATTTTCATTTAGATCGAGTAAACCCAGACGATAACAATCCCAAATGATTTCTGACAATTGTCTATTTTAGTCTATTCCATTTATGCTTGAATTACCAATATAACCTTTACGTCTATAGAGTGCTGACTGGTTAAACGCTTTAATAAACACTTCTGTCTTTTGAAAACAGTATAGAAAAAAAAAGGAGAAAATGCTAGTAACCACACTGTTGTAACCCCTTTAAAACGAAGGCAACCACTTGTGTCCCGTAAGATGTGTCTTATGAAAGATTTTTGGACTAAGATAAGTCTACAAATTTATAATCTGGTAATGCCTTAAAGGTGGCTCTTTAGATTTTGGGACGAAAATTTTACAAAAATACAAAAAAAATCATCCTTATACTCCAAAAGCCTTTTAATTTTCATTCATAAAACCCCAGTAGTCGAAAACCATCCGACGACAAGGGAAATTAGAAATTTACTAAGGCCAAAGTCGACACCGATGGGAAACACGTTCTTCTTTTACATGAGCAACTTGCTCATTTACATACTGGTAATAGACAGACCAAGCTGCAAATATATAGTGTCCGAAGAGTGTAACTCAACTATAGTTTGCCTTGAGCATTATAGACCGGGTATAGTCTATATAGAGTTTTCATGAATGAAAATGTAGATCTCTATTTTCCTAATGTATATAAACTCCATTTTCCAGCGCTTAGACCACGCTTGTAGGGACTTGACCAATCAGCGTTCAGTATTTCCATTGTATATATCGAAGATACAACTCCCGCAGTTGTATATCTGGATATACTATGCTAGTATATCTCGCACGTGAATTCCGACAATTTTTGTTTGCAATGTCAAGTCGGAGCAAAATGTACCCTTCGCGGTAAAACAATTTTGAAATATGATTTGAACTGCGTATAACATTTTCATGTGTGAGTGCAATACTATTCAAAGTCTATCTACAAGTATACAATCACTTAAAAATAGTTTTGCCCTCAACTAGCGATTAACTACAGCAACGTCTTGAATGGAGTGTGTTTTAGGCGGTAGAAAAATAAGGCTCCAGTCTGGTTAAAAGTTTAATGTTCACATTTTGGCTTTAAAACATGCCATTGCCTTTACAACCATTTTTCTAAAACATCAATCTGAGAAGGATTAAACTTTTATTTTCGCTAAGAAATTACAATAAATTCGACAGCTCTTTAGTTTGCATGCGCGTTAAACATGTCGGTGCACCTACACATGAATACTACGGGTTGGTTTAGTAACGTTTAACCCTTAACCTGCTTAATAAGTGAAATGAAACCTTCAAGCCAATAATGAAAGCCCAAATTTGGCTATTTCAAAGATATTTTAGGTGTACTCGTTCTATGCTTTCTGATCTGTATCTAAATTGTCCACTAAAGGTCCTTGAGTCGTGTTTAGCAGCCTACAGGTTAAGCTCAATGGCTCTATGTACAAAGTTTACAAGGTTTTTATGTACGGCCTCGACATTGCTTACAAAAATTGCTCGAAATTTAAGTATTAAACATAATTGCAAAAAAAAACGAACAATATTTCTCAGCAACATTCCATGTGTTTCGTAATAAAATAGACTAGTACCGTCTAATTACAATTCCACATAAAACAGTTAATGTAAAAGCTCATGAACCTCCCTGGATTACTAGTTTGATAAAACGTAAAATCAGACAACGCAAGCGGTTATATAAAAAAGCAAGAAAGTCAAATAATCCAAGTAAATGGCTTAAATTTAAAAAGGTCAGAAACGAAGTAATTGACTTAATACGCAAAATTAAACATGATTATATTGATCGTTTGTCAAATAAATTATGTAATGGTTCATTATCATCACGCGATTGGTGGAAAGTGCTTAAAAGTTTTATCAAACCTTCTTCTTCTGAATGCTTACCACCACTCTATGATACTGACAACGATACAATGGTCACTGATGTTAATGCCAAAGCAAGTTTACTCAATTCATTCTTTGTTACTCAGACTAGACTAAATGAAAACGATCATGCCTTACCAACTGAACTCTTAGGAAATGATCAGTATTCTTTAACTTCAGTATTCATCGATTCTTTGGAAGTCAGGAACGTGCTTATAAATCTAAATGTTGGAAAAGCTCCAGGACCCGACGGTATCAGTAACATCATTTTACGCGAGTCAGCGAACCAGTTGGCTAATCCCTTATGTCAATTCTTTAACTTCAGCTTGGAGACTTGTAAACTACCCCTTTCATGGAAGATGTCTAATGTCTGTCCAGTTTTTAAGAATGGTGATCCTTCCCTGCCGTCCAACTATAGACCGATCTCTCTTCTTAATACCATGGAAAAGGTTTTTGAAAGGATACTTTATAAACATATTTTTAGTTATTTAAATGAAAATAGTTTTTTTACACCGTATCAATCAGGGTTTTTGCCAGGCGACTCTACAGTTAACCAAGTAACATTCCTTTATAATAAAATATGCAATGCTTTAGACGAAGGCCTTGAAATTAGATTTATATTTTTTGATATAAGTAAGGCTTTCGATAAAGTATGGCATAAGGGTCTGATATTCAAACTAAGACGCGCAGGAATAAATGGTAAACTACTTGATTGGCTTTCTAATTACCTCTCTAACAGGCGTCAAAAAGTTATCCTGCCTGGTGGCCAGTCTAATGCCCAATACATAAATGCTGGTGTCCCACAAGGATCGATACTCGGCCCGCTTCTTTTTCTGGTATTTATTAACGATATTGTCGAAAACATAGAATCGGGTATCAACCTATTTGCAGACGACACTAGTCTATCATTAATTATCCGTAACCCAAACGATGCGGGACGAATTCTTCAGAGAGATATAGAAAAAATTAATAAATGGGCAGAAACCTGGCTGGTTAAATTTAATCCTTCAAAATCTGAATCACTTATCATCACACGTAAAAATGCTCAAAATTCTCACCCCGATCTCTGTATGTCAAATATAAATATTGAAAATGTCCAGTCACATAAACATTTAGGTTTTCACTTCTCAAACGACGGATCATGGGATCTTCATATTAAAAATTCTATTGAGAAAGCATGGAAAAGGATAAATATAATGCGTCGTCTTAAGATATGTCTTGATAGGAAATCTTTGCAAGTTATATATTTTACGTTCATTAGACCTATTATAGAATACGGAGACGTCGTTTGGGACAATATCCCTCAATACCTGAAAAATGATCTAGACAAAATCCAAAATGAAGCTGCCAGAATAGTAACAGGTTGTAGCAAACTGGTTTCCTTGGATGAACTAAAAAATGAATGTGGTTGGGAGTCACTTGGCGACCGCAGGCGTAAACACAAACTTGTATTGTTCTTTAAAATGACTAAATGCCTTGTTCCTTCCTACCTGAGTAATCTTGTCCCTGATCTGAATAGCAACCTTAACAATTACAACTTGCGCAATTCTAATAATATTCGAACCATTGCTTGTAGGACAAATCTCTATAAAAAATCCTTTCTTCCATCCGTTGTGGAAGAATGGAACTCAATTCCTCAAGATATTAGGAATTTGAATTCCTTGCCTTGTTTCAAAAGGTATCTGGACAATAATAGGCCATACCCAAATAAATTGTTTTTTATAGGACAAAGACGCCTTCAAATTTTGCATACTAGGTTACGAAATAATTGCAGTTCCCTAAAGCACCATCTGTACTTAAGAAATGTAGTTGACTCTCCTAACTGTGTATGTGGTGCTATAGAGACAAATGCACACTATTTCTTTGAATGTCCACTTTATGAAACTATAAGAAATAAGTTCATTCGCTCCATACCGTATTATGAAATTACTATAGACCTTCAAACACTCCTCTTTGGAAATGATTTTCTTACTTTGCAGGAAAATGAAGAAATCTTTTTGAAAGTTCAGTCGTATATAAGGGAAAGTAAGCGTTTTAACGAATGATTTTCAAAAAGGTCCACCTCTACCTCTCTCTGTCTCTCTTTCTCTCTTTTTGTCTCTCTTTCTCCAGCTTGCTCACCAATTTTTGTATGTATATGTTTTTTTTTTTTCTCTTTTTCTCATTTTCTTTATTTCTGTCATGTGGATGTTGTTGCTTTGGAAAGGGACTCTATAAGCTCTTATCAGCTTTCGTCCCAATCCATTTGTATGTTTATATATACAATAAAATATGTTTAAACTAAACTAATTACAAGAGACACTTAGTAAGTACTAAACGATGAACGTCCCTATTGTGTTTGACAATCTACATCAATCGAAACCTGCCGTTTTCAAAATTTTGCCGACAAATTTAATTTCGATCTTAACAATCCACAAATAGGTTTACTTTCATTAATATCATAATGAATAATTTAACATTTTGATATAAATTAGTACCTTACTTATGCCTCTTTTGATCCAGGTGCAAAACTTTCATACAACGATTCAATTTTGTAACAAGCTTTTTATCTGCTATAAATAATATGAGCATATGACGTAAAAAGCATGAATAAATAGTCACATGGGCTAAGTAAGATAGAAAATCTCGTGCCGTGATATATGGGAAATATACACTCGCTAACGCTCGTTGTATATTTCCCATATACCACGGCACTCGTTTTCTATCCCATACATAGCTTAACTGAAGTTTGCCCTCAGCATTATAGACCGGATACTGTCTATAGAGTTTTCATGAATGAAATATGTAAATCGATATTTTTCTAGTGTTCTCTGAGGTGGGAGTGGTTGGGCCTAATCAATACACCTGAAGTTAACCTTTAAGGCTGCTTGGTGCGACTTACTGACCTTTTGCGGACAATGTGGATCAGGATCAGACTGTACAGAACGTGCAGTCTGATCTTATATTTACACTGCCCGATATGGAGATATATTTCTCCAAACAAATAAATTTAAAACAAGAGTTATTCGGATATTTACGACCGGATTGAAAGTTCATTTTGAACTTTCTCGCAGGATAAGGATGAAACGCGACAGAAATTAATTTTGTTTGCGATGAACTCTTTATTCATACCATCTCAGTCGGATGCTGTATTTTGAATTTTTTTACGCTGTTTTCAATACTGTTTCAGTTAGATTACGGCGAAAACTCGTTCATGCACGTGCTTTCTGGTTTTACATGTACAACATTGAAATTCCATAGTGTCAGGCCTAGAAAACTCAAAATCACCCGGAACCTGTGAATTACGAATCTATCACATAAACCTTGCCGCTGGTAAGAGTGACTTATTCTGCTTTTGCGGCAAGTGTGAGATTCAGACCAGATTTCACAGATCATGCATTCTGATCTTGGATCTACACAGTCAAATAATAAGATACTCCCCATCCCCATTTTTGCAAGCCAAGGGTGACGATGCACTATGCTAATCTACCCTTGGCGGATCGAGCTTGATTTCGACATTTCCCCGATATGCATTTTCATTGGTTGCAGCTAACTCTATCTGCACGAATCAAATCGCTCGCAGCATTTTATCTTTGATAAAAATAGAACAAGATCGCGAACTTTCGGATAAAAATAGAAGGTAAGCATGGATACCATTAATG
This sequence comes from Tridacna crocea, assembly GCA_943736015.1. Taxonomy (NCBI): domain Eukaryota; kingdom Metazoa; phylum Mollusca; class Bivalvia; order Cardiida; family Cardiidae; genus Tridacna; species Tridacna crocea. The sequence goes on from OX031063.1 coordinate 53,499,482, forward strand.
TGTGCAGGATCTGTAATGATTATAGACGAACAACATTTTCAGAAAGTTTCAGTGTGACAAATCAATTATCAGAGGATTTAGGCTATATTCCAGCACCTGACCATGGAATGTCGAAGTACTTATGTGGTTATTGCTTCATATGTTGAATTATTGTATTCGTAAGCGGTTTGTAAAACGATATTTCACAGACTATAAGAAATAAGATGTACAGAGGAATAATAACCATCATCCAATAGGGGGCGTATCGATCCGCCACGGTAAGATCCACGTAGTGATCGTAACCCGTAACCACGGCTCGCGAAGGTGCCCCCCCTTCTCCCCTCCCCCCCCCCCCCCCCCCCCCCAAAAAAAAAAAAAAAAAATGAAATGGCTAGATTATACCCATTTTTTTTTTTCACTGTTGGCAGGAAAGTTTCAGTTAAAAATGGTAGATGGTTAACCCTTGACCACATAAGGCATTTCTATGTTATCTCTAACTGACCCTAAATATCAGTAAGGATGAAGCCGTTTCTTATGTATATATGACACCTTTTGATAGCATAGAAAACATTGTGACAAAAGGTGAAATTGCTCGTCACGAGCAATTTCACCTTTTGCCACAATGTTTTCCAAAGGCTCCTACAAGCAATGCGTAGAAATGAGTATCTATGGAGTAAAGGGTTAAGGGCTAAACACTGAATCAGCTAAAAAACGTAATTTCACTCGAAATGTTCTCGTACTTTTTGTATTATCTTCATCAGCTGTTTTACACACAACAAAATTTTCGACCTGTCGATTTTTTTTTATGTGGCGGGTTAAAACTTAAAACCTTTGATAATTGTAAAATGGACGTCGTTCGATGCAATTCCAGACTTAACCGTTAGAGTACAGAATTAACCTACAAGGCATTTTCATATTAGAAGTACGATCAAAATTGTAAATTCATGGTTGTTTTTATCTACGATGTTTCAACAAAGCGGAGAGTGTAGATCAGTGATCAGGCTGTACATTTTGTGCAGCCTGATCTTGATCTACACTGTCCGCATAGGCAACCATAGTCGTGACAGGCGCTTTATGAGTCGAGTAAAAAATCGGCTTCCTTCCTTCAGTTTTTCCAAAGCGCGGGTAACTGTTGTGACAGAAGCGTAAAAAGCTGGCACCAATCCTACTATTGGTTTCGACTTGTCATTCAGCTTTTTGTAGACAGCAATAAATTAACAATCAGTAGAAACAATCCCTGCACCACTCCTGTATAGGCTCTTATGTTCTTTTTAAAAAAAAATGATTAAAAATTGACGATTCACAGAGGGTGCTATGAGGCTCGATCGCCACGTGTCTTAATTAAAGTCTCAGTAACGTCCATATGTAAAAAGGCCTGTTTATAAAATGAAAGTAAATTTCATAATTACCATGTGAAAATATGAAGATTTTTATGACTTTCGCGATATGTAAAGATGCAGTTCCTGAAAGTTCCAGTCAATGGCAGAAAAAAGAATTTGAAATTAGAACCGATCCTACCATGCCGCAAATACATGTATCTGTTTTACATCGACGATCGCCGACGATTAGCCGACTTTTCGAAGAAAATGTCCTTGAGCAGTGACGTAATAGTGACGTTTACAAACATCACATGATAATTCAATGCTAGAAACAAAACTTTCATTCACTTGATCGTTTTGACCCCATTCTAGGCTTGAGAACTGTCGCTTATTTGTTTATATCAATATAGGAAGAGTTTCCTACTTCGAAATGTCAAACCAGGTTCAGTATGAGCAATCTTACTCTCCGATGGCATGATGTTGGAAGTGTAAACAGTATTTCTGTATACTACGTCATATCACTAATGAGATGCAATGTTATCACGTGACGTTCTCGATGACCTAATTCAAGAACGATAACGAAAGTTGTCTCGTTCAATGGTGACCCTGAAATCAACGGGCTTCTTTATGCATTTTCGCACACATATATCATGGCAACTAATGCAGTAAACAACACGCTCGGGTTTTCTCCGACCTTACATATCGTCGGTTTGCTTCCAAAACCTCGTAACTACAGCTTGTTACAAGCTGTAGTTACGAGGTTTTGGAAGCAAACCGACGATATGTGTGTTGTGATGGGTAATCCGTTATATTTTCGAGATATAGACAGTGAAAATTACATTTTCTTTGCCTTTACGGAGGCTTTAATAAACCTGCTGGTTGACCCTCTGCAAAATTGTTTTTCTCACTGCGTATAAAACATACTTGTAAGTATCTTGGAAGCAATTCACTTTTTCCACACTTGTTTGTTTTTGAATATTGGAACAAGTTGGTAAATCAACAGAAGTTTAATTTCATGACTGATTGATTGTATTGTGTTTAACGCTGTTTTCAACATTATTTCAATTATATCACGGCGGCAAGTGCACATACCCATGCTTTTCTAGAGTTTCTGTTACCAGTACTCCGAACAATATCCTGTCCAAGCCTTTGGCTGCTTTCTCACACAACCACTGTCGAAATAATGGTTAGCGGTGGGAGAGAAATAAATCCTGTCGCAATGATTATCATCAATCCTGGGAAAGAAATTGGCCGAACCGGGAATCGAGCACTCGACCTCCTGTTCTAAAGTCTTGTACGCTACCAAGTTACCAACTGAGCTATAGGGGCTCGGCAGAGAGAGAGAGAGAGAGAGAGAGAGAGAGAGAGAGAGTATAATTTTATGTAAACGATAACAAATAATTTTGCATTATTATCACAAATATCAAATCGTCGGTTTACTTAAAAAACCTCGTACCAATAGCTTGTAACAAGCTGTAGTTACGAGGTTCTCGAAGTAAACCGACGAAATATCAATATTTAAATTAGAGTTCTATCCAAATAAAACAATTCGGTCAATGTTTGTTGACTAACAGGAAACAGGGAAGTCAATATTAGAGACCAACCCTTAAACTGGACAACCCTTCACCATACCAAACTTTTACAGACTTGTCAACATTGAAAATATTTTTCACATCACACACTAAATGCGGTCCAAATAATAGCAGATTTCACTTATAGGGTAGTAAGCACTGTAAGAAAAGGAAAAAAAGAAATGCTGGTTAGCAGCATTTTCTCCTCTTTGCACATTGTTTTCATTGCACATGATCGTTAAATTTCGAGAATGTGTGAATGTGTGGTAAAGATAAAAAATTCCGTGTGTTCTACAGCTATTGGCCAAGTGTGGTCTGCAAAACTTGGTCAGACATCACACACTATAAAAGCTGCCAAGGCGATTAATATTTAAGTTCTACGGCCCCTAAACTCTCATAGTAAAAGACGGAAACTCCCGAGAATGGTCGAATAGCTTACGAAAACGTAATATTTACACGATATAATTTACCGACGAGTTAGTGATTCAAGTGCCCTTAACTCTCATAGTAAAAGACGGAAGCTGCCAAGAATGGTCGAATAGCTTTACGAAAACGTAATATTTACACCATATTTACCGACGAGTTAGTGATTCAAGTGCCCTTAACTCTTATATTAGAAGACGGAAACTGCCGAGAATGGTCGACTAGCCTTTACGAAAACGTAATATTTACACGATATTTATCGACGAGTTAGTGATTCAAGTGCCCTTAACTCTTATATTAGAAGACGAAAACTGCCGAGAATGGTCGATTAGCCTTTACGAAAACGTAATATTTACACGATATTTACCGACGAGTTAGTGATTCAAGTGCCCTCAACTCTCATAGTAAAAGACGGAAGTATCTGACAGTGAATATCGGCAATCATACTTTACATTTTTTCGCAGTCTGATCTTAGACTCCACAGTCACTGAAAGCAGATTAACCCTTATCCCACCAAAAAAAACCTTAGGGATAAATTTTCAATTTGATACTAATAACCCAAATACTGCTGTTTTAAAGTTCAGTTTTTGGGAAATAATTATCCTTAATTGTCCTTATCGGACAGTATTGATCAAAGATTATACTGCACATTCTGTGCAGTCTGATCTTCATCTACACTGTCCGCAAAAGGTCGGTGAGTTGCGCTTAGCAGACAAAGGGTTAAATGATATAATATGAGTTACGAGTTTTATCGGTGCCCAACCCAGTTCATATGTGTCAATATTATTTGTTGTAGTCTGACCAATAATTGATTATTTTTCCCAGAACCTGCAGACGTCAGCAGAAATTCTAGGAACTAGTACCGTCGTTATTTATTGATAGATATCTGCAGACGACATTAAGTCGTCTGTAACTCTTTAGATCTACGTCAATAATGCAAAAAGAAAGCTTTTGAAGCTATGTTGGTAACAAGAAAAATATCAACTAACAGATGAAATTTTGTTACGAAAATCAAATGACGGATTGGTCTATTGACATGTTGTCATAGGTACAAACAACATGTTAGTAGGTTCAACAACATAGACGACCACCCAGATGACAACAACAAGACAAACAACAACTTTATTATGAGTGGATTAAAACTGTTGGATATGTACAAACGGGCCGCTCCTTCACTGTTACAAGCTAATTTAGGCTTACGAAAAGCCTCAAACGATTACATACATGTATAAGAACAAGTATTTTAATGGGAGGGTAAATAGTAATTTTTTGGTTTGAAAAAAAAAAGTGTCTGAAAAGAAGCTTCTGTTTGTTATAGGCAAGTATTTCTTTTTCCACAACTCTTTTCGAAGTCGTTTGTACCATCTATGTGACAGAATTATGAAATAAACCCGACCCATGAGGGAATAAAGCCGGAAACGATCGATATCGACAGACGGCAATAACGCATGCGCAAGGATGCCATGCACCAGGAAATTGTACTTCACCAAGTATTGGAAAGTAGGAAAATTCAATCAAAGATCGAAATAAAATGAACCGACAAAATTTTATACTAGAGTCTTTTACAGTATTCAGGCACGTAAGAAGCATTTCAAGATGGGGGGGGGGGGGGGGTTTGGCCCAACTTCGAAATACTGAGATTTGTTGCGTGGTTGTTGCATTGCACTAAACTCATATCTTAGGAACTATGATCTTTTAGAAATTAATGGGGGGAATGTTTACTTATTGATGATTTGTATCGTTTTTTGATATAAATTTCAGTGATATATATATATTTTTTTTTTTTCAATTTGGTGAGATGTGAAAAATCCTAATACCCACCTTTAAACTGTTAACTTTGAAGTAGTAAATTTACTCAGTCATCGGCACCAGGTGATGGCACGGTACGATCTATTGACCTAAAAGTACATTTAGTGAACCGAGATCAATGCTTATAAAATCTTTTTCATGCTCAGTTCAGCTGAACATGACATTTAAAAAAAAAGTGTAAATGAAATCTGATAAATCGTATGAAATCGTATGAAATCATTCCTGAATACCAAAGCTTTTATCTGTTTCTGGCTATTTAAATCGTCTTCATTTCAAATTTTTATACTGCCTTAAGCATTCCAGTTTGTGTACAAACTCAGTTCAGCTGGGACTCAAACATGGGAAATGTAACTTTAGACTGACTATTATACTATTAGATGAAGACCAGACATCATGGAAATATACCCGGTACAAGGGTCGCGGTCTCCCCGTCGTTGTGGGGAACAAGGGAAGATTACGATATACATAGTGTTTAACTCTTGGGCTGCTAAGCTTGAGTCACTGACCTTTTGCAAACAGTGCAGATCAAGGTCAAACTGCATAGAACGTGCAGTCTGATCTTGGATCTACATTGTCCGATTGGCAGATAGTATTCCCCAAAACATAATACTGAAATAGCAATTTTTTGGGTTTTACTATCGAATTGAAAATTTCACGTTAGGAATTCCGCAAGATAAGATTTAAGCCTTTACTCCATAGATACTCATTTTGACTATCAACAACAGACAGCTTTTGAAAACATTGTGGGAAAAGTTGAAATTGCTCGTAACGAGCAATTTCTCCTTTTCCCACAATGTTTTCCTCTCAATAAGATATTTTTATCCTCATTTGCCCATATTTTTTACATCATATCTTTATTTGTTGCTGAAAAGGAAGAGACTCAAATTGGCATATCAGGTAAAGAATTAAAGTCTATCAACTGGACAAGAAGAAACACCGAGTCAAAGTGATAGCCATGGAGATTGCGTATAACATTTGATAGTATGATAGAAAATGACATGACGAAATGTGATATGAAAATACTTAAAATCTACAAGATTGTAAAATCCAGTATCAAAAACTTAATGTGGACTAGGTAGAAATATAAGTCCAAATCTGAGAACCTGAAATTGCAGCTTTTAACTTTCAATCCCGGAATTACAAGCCTCGATTTGCAACCATTGTATCGGAATGTGCTAGCCTGGAATTACACCTGGATTTATAAGCGGATTTACAAGCCAACATTTGAGACCCTAGTACCAAAGGCCAAATAATGCAGCCTTTGAATACTATGTTTAAACTTTATGTCAGGAAAAGTAAGCCTAAATTTTGTCGGTCAAAAAGTCTTTGCTAGCCTATAGGGGCTAGCCCAACTTTGCGAGCCAGGGAGTTAAAAAAAAATCTCTATGCATTGTATGAAATGTTTGCTGTTCTATGAAAATACATGTTTAGTTGTAACTTAAATGTATTTGCAACTCGTTGATTAGCACAGCCCACAAGTTCCCAAATCAATGATGATTTGTGTGCTAAACCTTATTTTGAACAAAGTTTTATATCCATATTTTCTACAACGTCCAATATTTAGCTGTAAATTGCCAGTGCTGCTAAACCTTTTTTTTACTGAGTATCTGTACTTAGAAGCTTTGTAATGAAAGCACCAGTTTGCGTGGTACAACAATTGCTTACAAGTCTAATTTCGCGAATATGTAAAAATGACAACCTTGAATTTAAAAAGGCAATAATACTCATTTTAAGCCAGTTTTAACTCATTTTGTTTTTATTTTATCAAAATATAGTCATTCTTATATATCTTTGCCAAATATTGCGCCTGACGGTTGCAAGGTTGCTTATATTACGCCTGACAGAAAATGCATTTCGTGGACTTGCGGCCTTCAATGTAAACAGGCTAGTCGTTTCCGAATTTTGAATCGAAGATTTTCGATATCCGTTATACACTCGGGTAGATTCGTATGATGATCAGTGACTATATTTGACCTTGGCCTTGATGCGGTAAATAAAGGAAAATGGATGCTTCTCTGTTGCAGCCTCTATTTTTAGACGGAGATCGAGGCCTATATGTAAGTTACATCGTATCCGACTCTAGGCGGAAATCAACGATAAATTTCCGTGAGTCACCGCCATTGTTTACAGCTTCGATCGTCAGCCAGTTTTCTTCTGGCCATTTTAGGTTTTTCACACAAACCCCCGTGTTTCTTTTTTCATTTACACGATATATGTCAGTAATTTATCCTTGAGTACACAAAGGACACAGATTTCTGTACCATTCTAGTTTTCTTTTTGAAATTTAACAGCGTTTCTGCTCACCGGCTGTAGACAGGCATCTTTAAATGCATGGGATTATGAGCCTAACTTGATAGCCCAGAATTACGAAATTGGACGTGCGATCAATTGAGTTAATTAAATGGCAAGTGAACCGCACTACATTAGAAACTGACTTCGAACTCTTAAGCAAAACTGCTGACTTAGGTTAACTTCGGAGTTCTCTGCTGTCTGTATCACGCGAATGGTTTGTTCAAAGCTTGCTTTACCCCTCATTCAGGGGTATTTATAAATATTTCAGAGAAATTATTCAATATTTTACATGCTTGCACACCGATGCTAGGGCTGGGCTTTGCAATACTTCAACCATGGATGGTCCCACGTGACCAACGCCGCTATTGGGACCCCCGAAGTTGTCATTTCCTGTTAAGTATCTCCCGACGGTTGCAAGATTGTGAACGGATAGAAAAGGTATTTCATGTATTTTGGACATTATCTCCCGCTAGATGGCATTCTATAAATACTCATCTATCTAATTTGGGCATCCTGGGTACAGAATCGAACCACTTTCCTACGCGACAACCATTACTTTGAGTTTCAAACTAAAATAAAAGTTTACTCAATAAAACGCTACCTCGTGCAATTCACTCAGCATGATCAGCAGTCTAGAGAAATCTGGAGCTAAAACAGGTTTCATTTCTCATTAAACGTATTGATAAAAGCTATTTTCTACATTACTACTTTATGGAGCGTAATATTACAGTCAGCCCGCTTTTGGGGCTAGTGATGCGTCATATAAGACAGTCTAATCTTCGAAGAATATGACATGCGCAGACAACGGTATTTTGGACCGTCAAAGCAAACGTTGTTGTAGAGTTTCCAGTTTTAAATGAGGACAAATCGATAATGTTTCTATACCTGCATCATATACATGTATGTTGGTACGTTATATATGTTTACACAGCACAGCTATTCTACTCGCACGTTTTTTTTTTCTGTAGCTGTAAGGATGTATTTTTAACCCTTTCCCAAACGACAAACTTTTGGACTAGACCAACTTGAAAGCATTTGCAGACGACAATTCAGCTCTTGCTGAAAAGATGATTTCGGTCCATGATAGGGTAGAAAACATTGTGGGAAAAGGAGAAAATGCTGGGTACAGCATTTTCTCCTTTTCCCACAATGTTTTCAAAAGGCTACTATTTCAGACCCGTAAAAACCAGGGATTGTTTGGGAAAGGGTTGATAGCAATTTTCTACCACAAGTTTTATTTTTTCGGACCTGTTTATAAATTGCATCAGCAAGTTGGATGTTATTCTCTATTGCATACATTAGCCGCATTTTAATAAAATAAACCATTTGTGTTTCCAAATATGGAGATACTTTATAAAACACCGTATACAGTTTCACTTAATTTTGTGGATTGTATTACTTTAGTTTCCCTCCATTCAGAGCTTAGTTTTTACAAGTACCTCTCCCCTTCTGACATATATGGGACAACGGGTCGATTACATTGACAGATAGGGTTCCTTTAAGGTGTATACCATTGGACCCCCGGGGCTGCCCGGTTCACAGGTGTCAGTTTACCCAGCTTTTGTCATCAGTTAAATAAAGTGACAAACAGACAATAGAACAAAAAGTTGACAAAAATGATACGAGTTAGACATGCTCTGTGTAGAGGGAGTTTAAGTCTTTCAGCGCCTAACAAATAAACGAGACCACTTTAAACAGTTCTAAATGCAATTCATTGAAACTTACAAACATTTTGACTGTATACGCTTGACTTAACAATTGGACGGTATAGATCAAGATCAGACTGCACGTTCTGTGCACGTTCTTGATCTTGATCTATGCCATCCGCAAAGATCACTTTTTTCCGCCTATGCCGCCGAAAGGGTCAATTAATCTGCAATAAATGTCGACTGCTCAGTCTGCACAGACTGACCTGGATCGAAACGTTTTTTTATTGAACACTTTTCACTTTTTTATGCAGTCATACTAACTCATGGTTTTAGTTAAGGCCAAATGTTTTTTTTTTTATGGATCTATAATGATATCCATAAATATATGATGACTTGCTGGATACAGTGCACCAGTGTGATCCATAAACACTTCTTTAACTCATTACCAAACGACAATATTTAAGGCTTGTCCAAATCGAAAGAGTTTGCAAACGACAAAATAAAAGTGACTGAAAATTTGAAATTTCTTTGTGAAGGGTAGAAAACATTTTGGGAAAAGGAGAAAATGCTGGTTACCAGCATTTTCTCCTTTTCCCACAATGTTTTCTAAAGGCTTCTTTCTCAGGGGCGTCAAAAGTAGGGATTGTGTGGTAATGGGTTAACTCGTTCACCGCAAAATATATGAGCCGTTCACTTTGAAAATGTATTCTGATCTAGATCTCTCTCGTCACAACTCGGCAGATTCCGTAACTGCAACTAACCTCGTCCGTATAACGGTCGTTTCCATTTGAACTGCGAATCACTGTCGGTCGCTTAGCAACGGCATAAACGACCTCGATGAAATTATTCCCATCTGTTTTTCTGTCATTGAAAACTTAAAATCGGAATTGATAAAATGATAGATGTTCGAACTGAAACTCAAGTTTTCTTCTTTAAAAGGGGTCTTACATTTTTCAGAACGGTAAAACGGTGTATTTCCGGGTATGTACCGATCTAGTGCATATCAATCCACCGGAGACAGCCGAGGGATATGATGACTCCCATTACCCGAGGTATGCCTATATCTTGTCGTCCGCGAAAGCCCATGTAAATGCCGCTGGGGCTTATAGGGTTAAATAAGTATTTTTGCAGTGCAGAAACTGTTCTAATAAAAGTGTCCTTGTCGGACAGAGTCTTGGTCAAGCAATGACTCGAACTCACACGCAGTATTGGACGCATTACCGCAAACAAAAATATATTGAAGCAATGAAAAGTAAATCGCTAACAATGTACTTGGAATTGAACAATTTCTTAAGACTTACACAATCTCAACAGGTAAAGTTCAGGGCCAGGAGTCACTAATCATTCTTCAGAACGTTTTAGTTTTAATCTCCATGATTTTCTAAATTTGTAAATAACACAACTTCTGATAGGCTAAACCAAATGGTTCAGCCAATTAGAAGATGTGTTACTTTCAAATTTTAGAAAATTCTTGAGAGTTTGAATTCTAGTTTTTTAGAATGGTTTATGAATATGGGCCTATGACTTCGAACCCAGGGCTCGGCAGTTGAGTCCCCGAGCTCGGCCATATTCTCTTCGACATGTATTCATTCCTCGTTTACTCTGATTGCTTCGACAATGTTTATGTAGGAAAGCAGAAAATGGCTTCGAAAATACATAATATATATGTTGTGGTGAGAACCTCCAGGAAAGCATGAGCACGTGCACTGATCGTGGAGATATTACTAAAATCATTTTAAAAACGGAGACAGACAGAGAACAAAAAATAATAACTGGAAGTCATCCTAATTATACATGCATTCGAGTAACTTCTACCACAGCTGACACGTTTCATTTGTTTGCATGTTAAAAAAAGTAATATTCTCAGAACTTCTCATAATTTGATTTTTTTTTTGCTGTCTATTGCAAAAAATATCAAAGTTCAAAGGGAAGATCTTGTCGCCAAAAATCCCTATTTGTCATTACTTGACAAAGTTCCCAAAACGTCGTGGGAGGTCCATTCTAAATACTCTTTGTGCTTTGATTCCTTTATGGTCAATGTAGTGATCAAGCCTAAACATCCGGTTCTGCTATCGGTTGACAAAAAAAAAAGAACCAAACACGTCGTGGGAGGTAGCAGAAGAAACAAAAAAAGAATTCTTGGGAATTTTAGTTTCTCATTAACGTAACAAATTGGAAAATCTTACATTCTGACATTCATATAGTTCTAAGAGGAGGTTTTCAGACCCGTTTTACGTATATTCATTTTATGTATATGTGCTGTGACAATGTACAACTTGTATACGTCAAAAATTAAATGTCTGTCTGTCTGTCTGTCTGTCTGTCTTTACCATGTAATAATACTTGGGCTGATCTAATTAACTGTTAGCGCTCTCTAGAAAAAGATCAAACGAATATGTAAACTGTGTAAGCCATACTGAGTGAAAAAGACGGCCTACTGAAGCAGCTAAAGATTTCGACCCATGTCAACCTGCGCAGTCCTTTTGCTATTTATGAATGTCCAAGAACCATTCTAGCTTCGTATCATTCAATTGTCAAACTAAATGGGTTTTATGGATTCCTAGTTATACCTTCTTTGGTATAACGGTTCGGAACTTTTGTTACAGGTAAATGTTCTGTCTATGTATCCAAAGATCAGTCTACCTCATATTTGATCCGGTTGTTATACAACATGGACTTTTATGAATTCAAAATCATTTTGATGACTTGCTATGTACCCTTTCGCTAGAGCATAGTCCATAATTATAACTTATCATATCGCGGACATAATTCATTGAAAAAAAATCTGAGAAACTTCACCTGACGTAGACAAAAAAATACACTTTAATTTGTATATCTCCGGGAGATTCTTGTGTCTTTCAGCAAGCAACCAGCCGCTCCGTCCACCACATTGTTTTTCCCTTGTATTCATGTATTTGATGTTATATACTCAGTTCCATAAATAAGTGACCACCTGTGCTGTCTATAACATGAGGTTATTTAACATGCTTGGGTACAATACTGAATTCTATTGGATGAGAGCACTGCAGAACCAGTCTATATTTTGGACGAGGTGACAGAATCGACCTCCTTATTTCACACTATACGACAGGTATAGGGTCATTGCAACTTGAATAATTGAAAAAAAAAAAATCAAAACATATCAAAAGATGGGTTTGAAGTTGCTTTTTTAAACAATGGACTTCGGTAGACTACTCTTCCGGTCCAATATCGATATTCTAGACTCAAGCCTCGTTTTGAAAAAGCCGTACTGGACTCTAGCCTCGTTTTGAAAAATCCGTATTGGACTCTAGCCTCGTTCTGAAAAATCCGTATTGGACTCTTGCCTGGTTCTGAAAAATCCGTATTGGACTCTACAGCGTCTAATATAGGCTAAGATATTCTATACTCACGTGGTATTATCAAAGCGATTTCATTGGACGTTAATTGTAGGTGTGAAATAAAGGCAATTATTGGACGTCGCAAAGACCTTACAGTAAGTAAAATCATTTTATCTTCATTTAAACTGCAACTTTCTGTTAGTCAAAATCTGATTAGCCTGGCATTTTCTACAAACTCTGAACTAAAGTATGATACCAAATTTGTTGGTCTTCGGCAAAATATGCGACGAGAAAGAAAAGAAAATTAAGAGCACACTTATTTATGGAACTGAGTGTAGTTTTGCTGTAAACGCTCTTCCAACAGGCTAATTATGTCAGGACCGTCCTGCCCATTTTACAGGGATGCTTTCAAAGAAGTTCAACGCATTTCTTTCTTGCAAGTGAAATAAGCTTTACTCTTTACCAAAGGACAACATTTTAACCTGGTCCAAATTGAAAACATTTGCATCCGTCTGAAATAATGCAATTTGTCTTTGCCAGTGCAGAAAAGATCATGGTAAAAGGAGAAAATGCTAATTACCAGCATTTTCTCCTTTTCGTTTAATGTTTTCTAAAGCTTTATTTCTCTGGGTCGTTACGATATGGGTGGACCTTCAAATTCAAAGCTGGACCGTGTAACACGCTCGGAGACAGACAAAAAAAAAATCCTGGAATTTGTCTGACTTCGAGATGGTTTTTGTCTCTCATGTTGAAATGCTCGTCGGAAATCTAAACATTCTACGGTATACAGTTTCCAGACTTAGAATTGTGTACAAAAAAAAAAATCCCTGATTCTTTCCATGCCAAATGTAAAAACCGTACTCTGTGAAAAGTGGGTTTAATACATCTCGAAAAAGTATGTCATCATTCGCAGTCTGCGCAGGCTGACTTTTGTCAATACTTATTTTGCTATCGGTCAATTTTCTACATATCACCTGAGTAGTCGAGATCAAGTTTAGTCGCTTGTTAAACACAAATGGGTTACATTATTAGTTGTACCGTCAGGTGACAGGGGACTTAGAAACTTGTTCACGGCTGTGGTTAATCATGTCGCCCCTAGCCGACATGATTCACCACAGCCATGAACAAGTTTCCAAGTCCCCTGCCACCTGATCGTACAACAAATTTATTATACTGCAAAGTTTTACTCCTTCAAAGGGCGTTAAGCGAAATTTTCCTGTTTTATAATTTCACGAACCGAGTATGCTGAAAAAACAGAAATTCCCTTCTGTGTGCCCCAATTCAATGAAAACTGACGTCACTAAAACGTGCAGTTTGATGCATAAATGTGCAGTCTGGTGATCGATCGACGCCGCCATTTTGGATGTTGTGTTGCACGTGAAGTGATGTTTACGGGGCACTCAAAAGGGAAACTGGTTTTTTGTGGTTTTTGATCTATTATGTTCCCGGCATGTTAACCAATCAGATCACGAGAAATTTCTTTGCAGTATAATAAGTTTCCATAATTATGTGATGATGTGCTGGGTTTTATTTTTCACAGAGACGCAATGAAAAACTTTCGCCAGAGTGGCCTTTGGCTCGCGTAAACTTGACCCGCTGTCGATGGATTTAAATACAATAATTGAAACTTGAAAAGAATGTTATCTATCAGTCTTGACTAAAGAAGTGAACAACATAGACCCAAGATCAGACAGTACGTTCTGTGCAGTCTGATCTTGATCTATACCCTCCTCGAAATCCCTTGCTTTCGGCTCTGGAGCTAAGGGATGACAATGCCAGTTAGTTTCAACTCAACAGTATGCACCCCCACTGACGATTTTTTTTTTGTTTTTTTATAACTTACGATTTCTAGAAAAATCTAAAAAGAGCGGCTGAAGGAGAGAAATTGATTTTTACATTAGTTTGAACGCTTACTTTACGCTGATTGTGAAACCGCGACTCTTAATTAGCCTTAGTATAACTGTTACTGTCCTTTTTTCAATTCAGAAAGTAACACAAGTTCAGCAGGGCTCGTATTCACGAAACATTCTTAAGAACGCTCTTTCTCTTATACTCCAGAATTAACTACATTTGAAAGTAACACAACTTCTGATTGGCCAAACCCAAACCCAGTCAGAAGCTATGTTACTTTCAAAACTAGAAAAGTTCAGAGAGTAAGACTAAGAACGTTCTTAGGAATGGTTTGTGAACACTGACCCTGATTTTCTTACCATTTGTTTCACTTTCAAAGTCCGAATACCCTTGAGAATAAAACTCAGAATATCTGATGGAAATGGCTAATGAATACAGATCCAGTTCTTACTCAACTTGCACCAAACGCTGAATGAATGCTACCTTGGACTCTAACCAACTCAAGGCCATTGATGGGCGTAGTTTCGAAGATTACTGATCCCGAATGGTTTTGTGGTAAAATCAAGGATTCACTACTCGGAAGCTCAGGATTCAACCCTCACGGGAAACACTGGGCTATTCGTGAGAGTCTCCCTTGCCGAGAATCTTTACAGCCCTTGCCTAGTTCTGGTGAAACCCATCACATTCATGAAAGAACGAAATGTTGCCGTGATGTTGCCGTGATATGACTGAAAAACAATGTTGATTGTGGCGTTGATCACCAGTTGATTAATTGATTAATTCGAAGACTGATCGCGCCCCTCACAGAATTCAAACCCGGAGCCTATGCTATAAGAAGATGACCCTCTACCCCTATATGGCTTGCAACACGCGAAAAGGGGCATTCGGACATTTGCGTAAAGTGTCGTCTCGGATCAGCCTGCGCAGTTCGCGCAGGCTGATCCGAGACGGCACTTTCCGTTCTTATGGTTTTTTATGTTTTGCGGAAGTCTACTGAGGAACAAAATCTAATGTAGGTGTAAAGTGACGTCTCGGATTAGCCTGCGCAGACTGCGCAGGCTGATCCGAGACGACACTTTACGCAGATGTCCGAATGTCCCTTTTCTATTACTATCTCCCATATTGCGATTCTTTCCCCTCCTCTGCTTCGATAGCTCCTTGAAATATTAAAATAAATAATAACGGTAAGAAAAACGAAACAACCAGTTTCAGAATTTATCACCCGTCCTCAGTATTTCCACTGAAATTTAGAATAGATAATTTGGTTTTCTTTTTCTAAAAAAAAACTTTATTTTTTTCGCGATTCTTACTTATTCTTTCTGCTTCTTGAAATATTGTAGATCGTGGGTCGCTTTAAGTTAAAAGGAAATTTGTGATCCAACCTATTTTTCGCAAGTTAAAATGGAGTTGATAACGATCCAAAGGCATGGTTTTGAAAACGTAGTGAGAAAAGGAGAAAATGCATGAAACCAGCATTTCTCCTTTTTTCATGAAGCTTTCTAATCAAGATAGAAATGGCCACTAGAACTACATTTATTTTATCGTCTGCAAATGCTTTCAATTTGGTTCAGTCAAAATTTTGTCGTTTGGTAAATAGAGAATACGTATCTAGTGTTGTAGAATATCAAAAATATCTAACGAGGTTGGGAGAATTGATAATTGTCGAGCCTTGGCGAGACAATTATCAATTCTCACAACCGAGTTAGATATTTTTGATATTCTACAACACTAGGTACGTATTCTATTTATCTTTCAACGTCTGATTGGTCGGTTTTTGTTATTCCTGTTTATTATTCAACAAGAAAAAACACGAATTTATCGCTATATGCAAATTAGCTGATGATACAGCACGCGCTTTTAATCTAATACACAAACAATTTACTCATAGACGTACAAGCCTGCACAAAGAAAGAAGTTCAAGATGTTTCTTCGTTTTTGTACACAGTCAAACGTTTTCAAAAAAACAAACTGACAGAAATTGAATTTTTGTCAATATTGTAACAGAAATCAAGTGTGCATTTGACCAGAAACACGTTGGGTAAGCCGTCGCTTAAAAAAAAAATATGTCACGGGTAACCGGCAAACTGTTTGTGTACTCTCAAACGGTCGTGTAGTACAAACCATTGAATTTTAAACGCAGGAGAAAAGTACATAGAGTTTTTGACAATTCTATCGATCAGATAAGATTATGATATGGATACACATTTGACGTTTAAGACGGTTCCGTAGACCATTGGAGTTGTCACACTGCTATTCCTAGTGGAGATATTCAAGTTTGGAATATGCAGCTGTTCGGGTATGGCGGGTGGAGTTACTTGGCCTTCACACACTGGATTTTCATGGACTCTAGCTTCATTTGCAAATGCGAATTGATTGGAAAGCTGAGATTGGGCTGTGGGTATTTGAGACACGCTATTACTGGGTGGGGGACAGTGATTTTCAAGACCTGACAGCCGGTGAAAGGTACGTGTCACCGCTGCTGTGTTTGCCAAAATGTTTGACCATATTTTATCCCGTTTCCACGATATTTTCTACACGTTTCAAAACTAATTTCAAGATGCGCGTTGAATTTGATTTGTCATCTGCAAATGATTTCAATTTGGACTGTTGTATAATTTTTGTAAAGAGTTACATTACGTATTTTTTCTCTGATATATTGAAAACAATGTGGGAAATGGATAAAATGTGCACAACAAAATTTTTTCATCCTCCTCCTTGTACTGTTTAAAAACCTTTCTTCCCTATGGTGGATAATTTGGAATTGTGTGCTAAAGGGATAAATTGTTTTGAAGTATGTATGAGAAAGAAAATCAAATATGCCAACATATAGAATATCAAGGAAACTCTCCCCTCGAGTAGATTTGCCATTCTCATAGTCAATGTGCTATTCTGTAAAGCTTCATTCAGAAATTCAAGAAAATGTGCTCATAACAAGACCATTTTCCATTACTGCAATGCTTTCTACTGTAAAAGTCTGCCGCTTACTGTGAAAAAGACATAATTATGATGTAAAGGGTTACTCTGCTGATTTTCTTTCCCATAATTAGGCATTCAATTTATAATTTCTTTTTTCTAATTTCAGTGCAAGACAACTCAAGATTTTAGCTGAAATAAGGCATGGAGTTATGGAAGAAGTTTTAGTAAACATTTAAAGATTTTGGAAGACAGTCAGCATTTTACCTGCCTACAGAACTACACCAGACCTGCAGTGTGACATATTCTGTATTTGTTTAATTCAAATAAAGACAACAAAAGTACTGTTTTTGTTCTATAGATTTTTTTTTTCTAGCGACTGTTGTCTTGCTTGGATTTGTGTAATGACAAAATGTCAACAAGAGGTCATGTTTTAGGTCGAAAGTAGTTCCGGCATGTGCTATAAATATCCGTGGTATATCGTTGTTCTAAAAATAACCGTGGTATATCAAAAAAAATATATCATGGGTGATATTGCATGGATATTCGCGTAGTTGAAAGATAAAGAGTTTTATGGTGCACTAAAACAGCTTCGAAAACGATCACTTGTATATGAAGCACGGTATATCTATAACATCTTGTACCAAAATACCCTTCTTAAATCTGGGCGGTGAAACAAGGTTCTTAAATGTAATGGGACGAATGGCGTCCGTATCGAATTACCTCCATTCAAAGAGAGCGCATGGGATATGAAAGAAAAGAAACATGAATGAAACATTTTTTGTTGAATGACCAGGACGGCCCAGAACATAAAAACTTGACGCGTGTCAGATGGTATCTGGGAATCTGTATATGTCTATACAGCCCGACCCTGGACGAGTTTGAGATGAATGGGGGAAAAAACGCTCATTCTTGTAAGCTCAATCTTAACCCAGTAACTGTAAAATGTAACATTTTGACATTATTTATGCTCTTTCGGTATTCACGTTTTCAATACAATTTGGGAAAAGAAGCAACTGAATTGCTCCTGTCAGGTTTTGTTTTCGTTTCTAATAAAATAACGATGACAAATTCCTTTCTTATAAAGTTTGTTTTACCCCTGTATTTTGATGCCTTTCCGATCCATGTTTTGTGAAACAGACAATAATTATTATATAGTAAGGCCGAGTGATTTGCTTGTTTGTACATCGGTATGGTGTTTTACCGCGTTTTCAAAAATGTATAGCGAGGCGGCGGCTAGCCAACTTTTGGTTCCTCGAGGTTTTTTTACTATTTCTTTTTTGCAAAATATTCTTCCAAGGCCCCTGGCTGTATCGTCGAAACAAAGATTAGTAGTGACCGAAAAATGAGTCCTGTTGCAATGACTATCATCAATCGTCGATAAGAAATTGAGCATTTGAACCGATGACACCATGGTATCAAGTCCTTGAAGTCTGCCGACTGCGGAACCGGGTAAGGCAAGGCAGTTTAGCTCATTACCAAACAACAAAATTTTGGACTAGTCCAAATTGAAAGCATTTGCAGACGACAAAATAAATGTGAATCAAAAATTGAAACTTGATTTGGAAAGTGTAGAAAACGTTGTTGGAAAAGGAGGAAATGCTGGGTACCAGCATTTCCTCCTTTTCCCACAATGCTTTCAAATGCTTTCTTTCTCGGAGTCGTTAAAAGTATGGTACAGTTAGATATAGTCATTTTACAGTAGCGCAAGCAACTGACGTCGGTTCCAGTCCTGTAAGGTTAGGTGCTTGCGATAGCAAACAAGAGAGAATCGTTTAACTCATAATTTTTTTAAACTGATAAGAAGTAAACAGAAAATCAACATACTGCTAGAATAGACTAAGACGAATACACGAGAAAACATTACGCCAACAGGAGAAAAAGCTCCCCATGAGCACATTTTCCTTTTGTCGCAATCTTCCTAACCCTTAATCAGGGAATCCAGAGTTATAATAACACCCAGGTATAATACTTTTGAAAAAAGAATTGGAAGGAAGAGAAATGCTTTTAATAGCAGTTTCTCCTTAACTCACTATGTAATTGATTCTTCTCAGGACAAATTTTAAGATTTGAGCAATGTCGAATTTGTCGTCTGTAAATGCTTTCAAACTGGACTGGTCTGACGTTTGAATAAGAGTAAAAGCCGCTTGTTGTAAGACGCAGACGCAGGAAAGAGATCAAATCTGAAGTGGATAGAAAAATAATCATTCTGTAAATTTAGTATCAACTCTTTCTCAAACAACAGATTTTTACCGAAAAACATTCATTCGTATCGAATGCATTTGCAGACAACAAATTAAATGTAGCTCATAAGATAATTTCCTAAACTCAAATGGTAGAAAATTTTATGGGAAAAGGAGAAAATGATGGTTACCAGCATTTTGTCCTTTTCCCACAATGTTTTCCAAATCCTCTTTCTCCAGCCAGGTTCGTTAAAACTCGGAATTGTGTTGTATATGTTCAGGGTTAAAATACTAACGCACTCAGTTAACCCAGCCCGATGTTGTTTCCGTCTGTAATTAGGAACGCTTCCAACAGTTTTGCCTCACTGTTGCTATTGGCAGAGAACAAAATAATTACAGACGAAGCCCTCCCCGAGCCTTCCAAAATTATGAATGAGCGCCCAATTTTTTTCTCCCAGAGTTTTATGAGTCTAGCCAAACACACACAATACTCAGGCAGACGACATTGATTACCCAGAGTGCCATGCAACAATATTTTCTATAGACTGTGAGCTCGATGGAATCTCTCTACTATGTCTCGATACTGACAGAGGCAGTACGATGAATCATTCACAGTCTACAAAGGTTAACTCTTACCAGACGACAAAAATTTAGACTTGTACGCGTTTTTGCAGAGGACAATTGAAATATGGCTCAAAGGGTGGGGTTTATCTTTGAACAGCTGTAAAAACTTAATTAAAAAAAAGAGAAAAAACTCTGATTGCTACTATTTTCTCTCACTCTATAATGTTTTCTAAAGCCACGGAGCCATTGAACTAAGAGGTTGTTACATTATGGTTTAACAGCATTTTCGCCTTGTCCTACAATATATACCAAAGTTTTCTCCTTCGGGAACGTGCTTGTTTCGTAAATAGCTGACTAGCATTATCGCCTTATCCACATTTTTTTTTCAAAACCTTTTTTCTTGGGGTCGTTGAAAGAGAGAATCGTTTGGTAACGGGTTAATCTGCTGTTTGTAGAAATTTTCACTCCTGCCTACTTGTAATTAATTGAACCTCTCCCTCCCCCTCCTCCTAGTAGGTTGATTTTGCTATGGTTGTATTGGGGTTTAACGCCACTTTAACAGCTAAGGTCATATCATGGCGATCGGTGACGCACATGTGTTTCCTGGCTTTCTCATACCAGTACTAACACTACTTTCTTTCCAAAGCCACCGACTACTATTCTCACATGCTTCAGCAGAGGTGAGAGGCGAAAATACGCCGGAAAGAAAGTTTGCCTCATCCGGGTATCGAACTCACAACCACCAGGTCATGATTCCGACACCCTCACCACTGAGCCACCCGGGCGGGCCTGATTTGGCTATGACAGTCGGTCTGACTTTTAGTCTGTCCGTCGGTACATCAAATATTTTCTAAAAAAATAAAGAGATTGTTTTAGTACAAACAGTATGATCCATGCTGCAATAGCGCATGCTGACATGAGTCGAAACCTTTCGCTACTGGTCGTTCTGTTATGTCAAAGAGCCAGTCTACCTCATGATTCAGTCGGTGTTTTGTACAATGACTTTTATGAATCTACAATTTCAGTATATGATGACTTGCTTCACACAATGTATCACAGAGATGCATTAACTCCTTACCACACGAGAAAATTTTAGACTGGTCCAAATTGAAAGCATTTGCAGACGACAAAATAAAGGTGACTGAGAAATTGAAATTTGTTCTGGGAAGAGTAGAAAACACTGTGAGAAAAGGAGAAAATGCTGGTTACCAGCATTTTCTCCTTTTCCCACAGTGTTTTCAAAAGGCTTCTTTCTCAGGGGCGTCAAAAGTAGGGATTGTGTGGTAATGGGTTA
The DNA here is from genome assembly GCA_943736015.1 of Tridacna crocea. Classification (NCBI taxonomy): domain Eukaryota; kingdom Metazoa; phylum Mollusca; class Bivalvia; order Cardiida; family Cardiidae; genus Tridacna; species Tridacna crocea. Next base: position 53,520,649 of record OX031063.1, read on the forward strand.
ACCCTTTACCAAACAATCCCTGGTTTTAACGACCATGAGATAGAAGCCTTTTGAAAACATTGGAGGAAAAGTAGAAAATGCTGGTAACCAGCATTTTCTCCTTTTGCCACAATGTTTTCTACCATGCTGGAAGAAAATCTCATCAATTTTAGAGTTAGTTTCATTTTGTCGCCTGGAAATGCTTTCAATTTGGACAAGTCTAAAGTTTTGTCGTTTGGTAATGAGTTAAACCCACTTATACCAAAGCATGGCTAATTGCTATCGTAGATATGAATAGAAAATAAGTGACCCATCACGCAAAAAGGGACCTTCTGGGAACTGAGGAAAGTGTCAACCCTGGATACAGACTGCGCGAATTGCGCAGGCTGACCAGGATTTACACTTTTCGTTTTAATGACAGTTTCTGCATGAAAATTGGTCATTGTACCTTATACAATCATTGTGAATTATCATCCTAAACTGACATGCACTATCGTTGATCTGTTTTCATCCATCTTCGCCAGCCACGTTTACGATCACTACGTGGATCTTACCTTGGCGGATTGAGCTTGATTTTTACAACCCCCGATACGCCTTTTCATTGGATGCAGCCAGCTCAAGCTGCATCGAATAAAATCGGTCGTAGCATTTCATCTTTGATAAAAATAGAACACGGTCTCTACCTTTCGAATAATAGGTAAAACATGGAAACCCACGTGGATGTCTGCTTATCGCTTCATGTGTATTCGTAAGCGGTTTGTAAAACGATATTTCATTTGCTTTTAGAAACATGATGTAAAGGGAGGTAATAACCAGCATCCAATAGAGGGCGCATCGCAGGAATCTCGAAGTCGGGCTCAATCAGCCAAGGTAAGATCCACGTAGTGATCGTAAATTTGGCTCGCGAAGATGGTTTTCATCTAACTGATGTAAAGAATTCCCAGATGGTCCCTTCCTGTGTGACGAGTCACATTATACTATAAGCAGCATTATGACAGTAGAGCAAATTACTCGGAAGAAATTTGACCTTATATAAAATCTATCTCCTTAACTTACTAAACCACAAATTTTTGAACTTGTCCAAATTGAAAGCGATTGCAGACGACAAATACAAAATGTCCAAAATGATATAATTTTTCCCTGTAAAATGTTTTTCCTTTGTCGTCTGCAAATGCTTTCAATTTGGACCAGTCTGAATTTTTCTTGTGTGGTAATGGGTTAATTCTTAACGGACAATGTGGATGTGACGTGCATGTCGACTGTACATACCAGTCATTCTTAAAGGAACCACATATAAGCCTTCAAATACTATTGAAAAGTCATAATAAAATAATTTTTGACTCGTGGAGGACCATTGTGCGTAATTAGGTCATTAGTAAACAAAATAGTTCCTAAAGAAATAAGACTGACACGCTTATTTTTTTAAGATACGATCACACCAACACGCAAAAACGTATTTTAAACCTGGCCATTCAATTTTTCTGATAAAACAAAGTGACTTGATTTCTCTCTGATAAAACAGAGTGGCAAATGTTCTGTGCAGTCTGATCGTGGTCTACACTGTCCGCTAAATGTCAACAAGTTGCTCTAAGCAGCCTTAGGAACAAATGATGAAGCATTTAGATAGGGACATATATTCAATATAGAAATCCCTGTTATCTTGAAAACTGACAACTGGCGGTTGAACTGTTACAGAATAATTTTTCACCGAAACGTTTTTCTTGCGTCAATGATTTACAGGTATATGGAACAAGTCGTTCTTCTTCGTGAAAGGTGACATTCGCAAAGCTCCAGATAAAGGATGTGATTTTGATTTCAAAATTGAAAATATTAATAATTCTCCGCAAACCCGTATGTTGTAGGTACTCATTAGAAACGTCTCGTGGAGACGATTCTAATGAGTAGCCACAACATCAAAAAGAAACAATGACTTTAGAATACCTTCACTCCCTCTTATCTGGGCCTCTTCATTCGTGTCTAAACGCATATGTTATCTTTTCATCTTTATTCAATGAATGAAGAGAATTTAGGTTGAAGGAGCAGAAGATATAGGTTCAAGAACACACAGAGTGCAAGTCCTGTGCATTAGCGTTTTCTCCGTCTCTCACATTTCATTTAACAGTTTTTTTGCCCCACTGGGAAATGTAAATTACACTGAATTGCTTGGTAAGGGCTCGAGAAATGCGAGATGTCGATTCCACAAATCACCAAGGAGTGGCTTACTGTCTGCGCATGTCACATTCTTCGAAGATTCGACCTGTCTTATACGATGCATCACTCCCCTCAATATTCGGAGGGATTGTAGTAATACGCGCTCTAAAGTAACAATGGAATAAAAAAAAAGGTTTATCAATACGTTTGAGGAAAAAACAGGCCTGTTGTAGCTTCAGATTTCTGTTAACTGCTTATCATAGCTGAAAGAATCGTATAAGTTAGCGATTTATTGAGTAAACTTTTATTTTAGTTTGAAATTCAAAGTAACGGTAATCGCGTAGAAACGAAGTCCGGTTCTGTACCCAAAATGCCCAAATTAGATAGACGAGTATTTGTTAAATGCCATCTAGCGGAAGATAATGGATAAAAGAGTCTACTTACGGCAAAAGTTTTTATTTATAACTAAGGGAAAAGGCAATATGATGTCATCAAAACCATACCTCATGTTGTTCACACTGTGATGCAGAGTCTCATAAGGATTCACTTTTTGAATGGATGTTAGTCAAAAAAGGGTTTGGTATAGGATTGACGAACGATAGTCAGATTTCCAGAACGAGCCAGTTGATTGACGGAGAGTAACGTAACAGCCGATAGAATTGCCGGTTTTAGAATTTAAAATGACGAAATAAAAGATGTATTAATCACCGAGAGCCAAGATTTTTTCCTTACCCCCACATCAATGAAAAAAGATCATGCGATAGCATAAATCACTGAATTTCTGATTACAGTTTTCTATGGTTACAGACAAAATATCGAATTCAGGATCGTTTTAATACTTTTCATCCCCGGATAAACATTTTGTAGAGGGGTAATGAACATGTACTTTCGACTGAACTATACCAAAAGAATCTGATTAATGATTAACCCTTTACAAAACAATCCCTGGTTTTTACGACCCGTGGACAGAAGGGTTTTGAAAACATTGTGGGAAAAGGAGAAAATGCTTGTAACCAGCATTTTATCATTTTCCCACAATGTTTTCTAACCTGCTAGTAACAAGTTTTAATTTTAGAGTTATGTTTATTTTGTCTTCCACAAGTGCTTTCAATTTGGACCAGTCTAAAAGTTTGTCGTTTGGTAAAGGGTTGACAAAAAGCGAAAATGTAAGAGATATTTACAATGAACTCCTAAGAAAGGGGAAAAAAGATAAAAATGAAACACTTGGTTGTTATCGTCCGCCATGGCCATGTGAAATAAATGACTAAACAGTCTATATACGATGGCAACCAAGTGTTCCAAACAAACCTTTCTTTAAATAGGATTCTGTTCTATCGAAATAGCATTTCGTTTTAACGATTTAGTGTTTCGAATTAACGATTTAGTATTTCGTTTTCTCGAAATAGTATTGAACGATTTAGGATTTCGTAAGTTCGAAATTTAAAATAAAGTGTAGAGCATGATATCTTCCGGGCTCAGTACCATTCTACCTCTTGATTCAGTTGGTTATTACTATATTACACAAAGTGGATTTGTATGGATCCATAATTATGAGATGAATTCCTTTAGATCTATCATGGCAATGCATTAAACACCTTTTATCAGAGGACGGTTCAAATATTTATTATCATAATTCTAATGTCCCCAATAATAAACGCCCATCACAGCACAGTGACCCAAATTAATTTTAATCAAAGCGCAGTCAAGCCAACCACCGCCCAAAATATGCATAGAATAAATAATGAAGACTGGCCTCAAAAGAAACAAAAACCTGCCTGCTTGTTTACAATAATTCTTTCGCAGCCTATGGCGCCTTAAATAGATTTTGCGAATGGCGTGGATCAAGATCAGACTGCCCAGAACGCGCAGTCTGGCCCTGAATCTATGCCGTCCTCTTCATGCTGCTAAATTTGACAATAATCTTTTTCAGTTACAGTGGAATACTACTTGAAATAGTTGCTGTTGAAAAATCAAATTTGTTATCTTGACGGCAAAGAGTTATCCGCCATTATCGAAGAGGAATAAGTCACATTTCCATAATCATGAATATTACATAACAATACATGGAGGGGCGTGGCTGTCAGTAAAAAAAGTGCAGTTGCGTAACAAGTTTGTACGGTGGCACAAAAGTGACATGGAAGATATTTTTTATACTACGTGCGCACGCAGTAGCTAATACGTGCGCACGTAATAAGTAATACCTGCGCACGCAGTAGTATTACGTACGCACGCAGTAGCTAATATACGTGCGCACGTAATACTATTGCGTGTGCACGTATTAGCTAATACGTGCGCACGTAATAGTTTTGTTATTACGTGCGCACGTATTAGGTACTGCGTGCGCACGTAATACTACTGCGTGCGCACGTATTACTTATTACGTGCGCACGTATTTGCTACTGCGTGCGCACGTAGTATAAAATATATCCATGTCACTTTTGTGCCACCGTAGGTTTGTCATAAAAAAAAAAGAACCGTCACCTAAGGCAACCAATAGCCTTATCAATTTAAAAAAAAATTAACCCTCTCCCAAACAACAAATTTTGGACTCTTCCAAACTGAAAGAGTTTGCAGATGATAATTTTAAATTTTGAGAAAATGGCAGAAAGTTCTCAAAAAAGGGTAGAAAACACTGTGGGAAAAGGAGAAATTGCTCGTTACGAGCAATTTCTCCTTTTCCCACCGTGTTTTCAAAAAACTTTTACTGCAGACACGTAAAAACCAGGGCTTGTTTGGGAAAGGGTTAATTAAGGAAACTCCCCTTGTCTTGGGAAATCCCCCTCACCACTCTGGTTACTTCGCGCTTTCGGTAAAACAGTCGTATATTTTATCTTGGACATAGATCTAGTACTCTCTGGCATGCACCCTTTTCTTGATAGAATATGCACCAAGCACAAAGGCTGGATAAACAATTGACTAACGCTTAGACACTTTATTCACGAAAATAAAAAAAATGAAAAAGAAAATGAGGGGGGGGGGGGACGACATAAATGTAATTTATTGCCATTCTGCTATTAATAGCTTGTGTCGTATTACACGTCCCGCGTTTTTATGAATGAAATGCTGTGACCCATTTCTTGCCCCCAGGATACGACATATCTTGCATTTAACTGCTTGTTTACTTCGTTTGTAGTGTCAGCAAAATAGACGTGAGCGGAACTTTTTGTCATATAAAAAATCTTCAGTAATTAGAAAAGCGACTCGTAGGCTGAAACATTGGGGTTTTTTTGTTAACACTTTTCTAAACAACGACCCTGGAGAAGAGGCTTCGATTGCATGTATGGTGTTTAACGTCGTTTTTTTTTCAACATTATTTCAGTCATATGGCGACGCTAGAGCAGATAGCCATACTTTTTCTGTAGTTTCTTTTACCATTACTCTGCGCAATATTCCTTCCGAGCCACTTTCTGATGCCCTAAATAACCTCGAGACAATGGTCAGCAGTGAGAGAATAATAATATTTGTTGCAATGACTGTCATCAGTTATGGAAATAAACTTACATAGCCGGGGATGGAACTAACGACCTCTCTTTCCCAAGTCCTGCACGTTACCGACTGGCGGGGCTGGGCGGAGAAAAAAATATAGAAATACTGTGGGAAAAAGAGAAAATAATGTTAACTGGACATTGACTCTGAAAAAAAAAAAAAAAAAAATGCAATGTATATAAAAATACCATGGGAAAAAGGGAAAATGTTCGTAATTAGCATTTTCTACTATTCCCACATTGTTTTCTACCTCTTAACTCTTTACCAAAAGGCAGAATTTTGGACTAGTCCAAATTGAAAGCATTTGCAGACGACAAAGTAAACGTAAATAAAAAAATTGAAATTTGTCTCCAGCAGGGTAGAAAACATTGTGCCAAAAGGAGAAAATGCTGGTTACCAGCATTTTCTCCTTTTCCCACAATGTTTTCAAAACGTTTTAATCTCAGGGTCGTAAAAACCAGGGATTTCTGGTAAAGGGTTAAAAGCCGAATTTTATGATTCAGCCTCGTTAATTTGTCGTTTCGGTTCCCTCTGAATTTGGACAAGTCTGAAATTATGTCGCCTGCTAAAGATTGAAATCTTTTTGTGTATCTTTTAATAATTTGTAAACAGTATAGATTAAGATCAGTCTACACCACATTCTCAGTCAGGTGATTCGTCCACGAGAACAATTACCTGTATCTCACAGAACGTGCAGTCCGATCTTGGATCTACACGGTCCAATCAGGAGATATCTCTTTACAGAAAAAAGTTTGAAATAACATTATTTTGCTATTTGAAATCAGCTAGAAAGTTCTATTTAACTTGTTTGGCACGATAAGGGCTACCTTCATCTGCCACAGAAAGCAACAAATACGTCTAGCCGTTTGTTTTTTTTTCACCATTATACGCGTGGGCGCACGAATACGTTCTGGCTATTTAACTCTTTACCAAACAATCCCTGGTTTTAACGACCCTGAGAAAGAAGCCTTTAGAAAACATTGTGGGAAAGAGAGAAAATGCTGGTAACATTTTCTCCTTTTTCCTCAATGTTTTCTACCATTCACAAAACAAATTTCAAATTTTCATTCAGTTTTATTTTGTCGTCTGCAAATGCTTTCGATTTGGACAAACCTAAAATTTTGTCGTTTGGTAATGAGTTAAAACAAACGTACCTGAGTGTCCAAAAGATGTTTTTAGGTAATTGTAGGATTTTGTATTGTCTGTGCATCTCTACATGTCGCAAGTGAACCAATGCTGTATGTCAAGTCTAAACACCGAAAGAATGCGTATGGCAAGGCCATACAAAAAAAAAATACGCATGTTACGATATGTTCGTCAAGGCCGGATGAAAATTAAAAAAAAAACATGGCAAACAATGGATGCAGAAAAAAACGTGTTTACAAAGAGCTTAAGGCCGCAAAACGTGTATGCAAAACTAGAAACCATAAAAAAAGTAAAGCTAGAGGCGACAAATATATTACTGCTGAAACGATGATTTCTGTCTGTAAAATGGTAGAAAACATTGTGAGAAACACCGTAAAATCTGTAAGGAAAGTCTGGTCACCGCCAAACGTGTTTTGCAATAGTTAGACGCCACAAAGTATGTTTGCAAGGAACAGACTTTGCAAAACGTGGATGTCAAGACCAGAAACCACAAACTGTATTTACCAAACTTACGATGTCTCAAAACGTGTATATAAAGACTATAGATGCCCCAAAACGTTTATGCAAAGTCTAGGCACAGTAAACCGTGTATAGCATGATTAGATGACGCAAATTTGTACGGCAATATATACAAGCTGTGTGTCATCGTCACAAAGGTTCTCTCTGCAAAAGCGTACGTCGAGACTATTTAAAGCCGAACACACAAACCCAAGTTGCATACCACGAGTTAGACTCTGCAAAACGTGTATGATATGACCAAGGCACCGCTGAATGCATCCCCATGAATGGACACGCCGGGAAGTGCACACTAGGTCTAGACGTCACAAAACATTAAGTCAAGATTAGTTGCTGCGAAAAATAATTATGTTAAGAGTTGAATGCCGCAGACCGTATTTGCAGAAGGCTTCTTTCCCCAAAACATATATCTCAAATGTTAAAGATCGCAAAGCGTGTAAGCTTTTCCAAGACAGAACGCCGAATAACGTGTTTGCCCTACTGGATCTGAATGCCAAACCTGGACAACGTAAGAGTGTGTATGCAAGTAGACGCTGCAAAGCTTAAATGGCAAAACTAGACCCCAAAAAATGAATGGTCTTAGACTTAAAGCTGTTATTAAATTGACCTGAAATTGACCTTTATGCAAAGAATAATTAAAATGTGAATATTTAAATCACCGGGTATTATCGGACTGTACGAAAATTCTGTTAACAGTAAATGTCGGGTTTGACCCTTACTGCGCCATAGCCAAAATAAAAAGGCTTTTGCGGATGGCATAGATTAAGATCAGGCTGCACAGAAAGTGCATCTTAGATCGAAGTCACTCGCCACCTATTACCAATTTAAACCAACACAGTAATATTCATTTCAGATATTTTAAGCATCTTTTGAAGACACTATAAATCTATTGGCTTCCTAAAGAGTTAAAAAAAAAAACCGTGCACATAGTCCTGCATGCAGACGACATTAGCTGAAGCCAAGTTCGGACAATAATTCAAGCCTGTAATATATGGTAATATAGGTCAGTTATTTCATGTCAATTTGTTCGACTACTAAAGGCGTATTCCTAGATTAAATGCCGCAAAATGTCTATGCAAAACTATAAGTCACAAACATGTATGCAAAGACCAGACACCGCCGAAGTAATTGTGTATGCCAAAGACTTGAAACCGCAAAATGTGTAAGCCAAGATAAACTGCGGCAAAATGTGTATGCAAAACAAGTCATCGCATTATGTGTATGCAAATACAAAATGTATGCCAAAACAAGACACCACAATATGACATTTGCATAACAAGACTTGAAGCTGCAAAATTTGTTTGCCAAGATTAGTTGCCGCCAAATGTGTATGACCTAACTAGGACATTGTGTGGTTTGAACAAAATTATTTTACATCGATTGAGAAACAAGTTCTTGCAACCTATACCCATCTCTTTCAATTCTGTTTGTTGGAATCATTTCCATTACTCTCGCCGAAAATGCGTGCCATTGAACAGTACAAAAATTTACATCCGCTCTTAAGTATCGGATTCGGGACCCTATGGTTACCCCATATCGCTCTACCTCACAGACCCAACAGAGTAAACCAAGACTTGGATACAATATTATTGGTAATGCTGAACAGACAATGCCTTTTTAAGGCGTATGGACACATATTTTTGTCAAGCTTTAAATAATGATGAATTTCAATTTCTATTGCTAGCAGCATATATTCAGATCAGTCTGCACAGAGTCACGAACAATGTACTTTGTTTTCACAATGATTTTAATAGTGTCTCCAACATGAAAGAAAATTCGTCAGGAGTTACAGCGAATTCACACGTGTAAGAAACACGTGTTTTGACATCCATAAATATTAAAACGTAGCTAAAGAAAGGCAATGATGTGGGTCATACAACATATTTAGGTCTACATATAGACACAAAATGTGCATGTTGAGATACCTTTAGATGTGTAAAGAGTGCGTATAAGTTCTTTAACCCTTAGGCTGCTAATCGCGACTCACTGACTTTTTGCGGACTGTGTAAATCAAGATCAGACTTAACGTTCTAGATTGCACAGAACGTGCAGTCTGATCTTGGATCTACAACATCCGATAGGGCGATAGTTATCTCAAAAACATAAGTTTAAAATGGCATTGTATTGGTCTTTATTGTCTGTTTCTAAAGGCGCTGTCACACTCTAGCGTATAGAGCCAGCGTATGAGGAATGTATCAAATATTTCGAAAAATTGTTTATACGCGCAACTTTTCAGCTTATGAGGTCGATTTTTGGGTTAATGACCGTTAGAAAAACGCAGCCCTAGCGTACCGTCAGCGTATGAGTAGCGTACACATAGCGTATGTCAGCGTATGTGATGTGATGTGTTTTTGAGTTGGACGTATACCGACGTATGAGTAACGTATATCGGCGTACCTCCGACGTATGAGAAACGTATGCAGAACGTCAGCCTTACGTATGAGAAGCGTACACAGCAGGGGGTATAAAAGGTGGCAGCATGCCAATTTATTCATTCCACCAGTAGATTTCAACCTGTCAAGATGCCAAAACGCCGTGCCCAGAAAGTCAAGTCAAGTCTCTGATCTTCATTTCTCAATCCAACCATAAGCTGGTCATAAAGGCCAAATTGACGCCGCCTTCCAATCCAAGGTTTCACCAAGATTGCATGTCTCATTCTACGCTTTCTTCTTCTGTGTCTAGCATACTCAACTGCCAACTGTAACAAATCTTGGTGATGTTGCAGCACAGCAACCTCCATCTCTGAACTGCTAGTACAAACTGATACAGATTTGGAAATGTGAGACTTTATATACCCCCCATACGCTGGAAATACGCATGTAATACGCATGGGATAAGTTGGCTGTACGCTCAAAACACGTTAGGCATAAGTTGAGTACGTTAGACTGTCGTTAAAACTACCATCATAACGTTAGCCATTCGTTAGACACACGTCAGACACACGTTCATTATACGCTCCTCTAACGCTAGGTTTCCTGACCCGTTCAATTTCAACGTATGAGAAGCGTACTCGACGTATGAGCAACGTACCTTCAGCGTACCTCAAGCGTGTTCAACGTATGCGGAACGTATGTTGAGCGTAAAATTCATACGTCGGCATACGCTGAAAATTTTTGTGCATGTTCAAAAAAATTTTTGGGAGTCAACGTACATCAGCGTACACCGACGTACCCCGGCGTACTAGAAACGTATTCCAGCGTACCCCTAGCGTGTTTCAGCGTGTGTCAGCGTATGCCCAAAAAGTCCATACGTTCCTCATACGCTGGCTCTATACGCTAGTGTGACAGCACCTTAAGTTCTATGTATTTATTTTAGCAGTATTAGGGTTAAAGGTATAGAGGATATTTGTCTTTTTCGGTGAAAGATCGAAATTTATTTCATCGAGTGGACACCATCGGTAATATTTTCACGAGTGGCGCAGCCACTCGTGAAAATATTACCGATGGTGTTTACGAGATGAAAAAAAAAAAAATCGATATTTCACCGAAAAAAAAAAACACCCAAATATTCTATTTATTTCATGCTTTTAACCCTTTCTGGGAGGAGCTTTATCAAAATCCAGTACAGTTCTTTTCCGTTATTCTCCGTGGCGTACCCCTCCCCCATAGCAACGCATTACAATATTACGTCAAGTGCGAGAAATGTAAGGTATATGACGTCATATTTCCCATCTGGTTGTTAGACACGCGCAACTTATCTAGGCAACAAGAACGTGAAAATCGATATTTTCACTGGTTGAACCAGTGAAAGATCGAAAAATATTTTCACTGATATTTCTCGATATCCTACCGGAAGGCATGAAATAAATGATCCTCTCTAACTCATTTGAATGAATGTCCTACATATCATGACCTCTGATCTACTTTGTGAAAAGGGAATTTCATGCATCTTCATACGAACGAAGTCAGTAACAAAGAAACAAATTTACAGATTAATAGCAGAAAAAGAGGGACTCGAGCCAAGAACGCCCTGATGAAATGCCAACACCATAACCATTGAGCTAAAGAAAATTCTTTCGAACACAGTTATTAAGTATTGTATTTAATCCGGGATGAAGCCATGCATGAACGTGTGATCTCCAGTAACAATCTACAAAAATCATCGACCCATGTCAGCTTCAGCAAACTGCGCAGGCTGACATTGGTCGAAACTTTTTGATATCAATGAATTATTTTCGTGTGGAAAAAATCATACCACCTCATGATTCAGTCGATTGAAAGATTTTATGAGTCCACAAGTATGTGACAGCACGGCCATCCCGGTATAATGTAATACGGTGAATTAAACGCCCTTTTGCCAGAGCGTGGCATAGTTTAACAGTATAGATACAGATCCAGGCTGCACGTTTTGTGCAACCTGAACCTTAGTCTATACTGTTTTTGCAAAACCTTCAACGTCATGATAGGCGTCTGAACAGCCATAGTGGCTTATCTAACTTGACAAGTGCTTCACACCACATTTCGCTTACACTATATAACCCCCGAGAAATTTGGCACCAAGTTTTGTTGATTTTTTGCCGTTTCCTTTGTCTGAATGACATAGTTCTGTGAAGAAAGTGAGATGAATAACTCGTGTTGGGGTATTTTCTTGCCAATATTTCTGTCAGCGCCATGTTCTGAATGAGTTCCAAATTTTAATCTTGTGTATTACCTTCTTACCATAGAATCTCGAGTTTCAACTATTCTAGATATAGGTGTTTTTTTTGAAAATATATCGGAAAAAGGAGAAAATGTTGGTTATCTTGCTGATATTTTTGTCAACGCCATATTCTGAATGAGTTACAACCTGTAATCTTGTGCATTACCTTCTTACTAAAGAATCTCGAAAGTTTCAACGATTCTAAAGAAAGGTGTTTTTGAAAACATTTTGGAAAAAGGAGAAAATGCTGGTTTATACAAGCATTTTCTCCTTTTTCCACAATGTTTTCCAACCTTTCGATTACTAATTCCAGCATTTGATTCATATCTGTTTTGTTGTCTGCAAGTGGTTTCAGCCTTGCAGACAAGTCAAATTTTGTAATTCAGTAAGAGTTAATAAAATTTTGTACATTGTTTTTTTACCCTTGCAAAGCCGAATAATCCAAGTTGAGTGACATTGCATTTGTCTTCTGCAAATGCTTGCAACATGGTCGCGTGTCACATTTTGTCGTCTAGTACAGACTTAAGCTGTTACCTCCTGAAACAGTTTTTGTGACAGACGACTTTGAACACACACCTGTATAAGACTTGGAACGTTGGCATAAACTTGAGTTATAAACATCATTAAATACGACTGCGTCGCTCACAGTGATTTCGCCCTTGTTAAAATGCTTTCTTACGAAGTGGTTTGCAATACGGAAGAAATATTTTTTTTTTATTTTTAATAGCAAGAATGAATGGAACCAGCCAGTCTTTCAGAACCGCTAAAAGTCCGTTGTCTGTGCATGTCAGTTCTTCCAAGATTCGACCTTTCTGCAATGACGCATCACTCCCCCAAATATCGGGGGATTGTAGTAATACGCGCTCTATAGTAGCAATGGAAAAATGGCTTATATCAATACGTTTGAGGAGAAATCAGACCTGTTTTAGCTTCAGATTTCTCTAAACTGCTGATCATAGCTGAATGGATCGCACCAGGTAGCGTTTCATTGACTAAATGTTTATTTTAGTTTGAAATTCAAAGTAACGGTTATCACGTAGAAAAGTAGTCCGGTTCTGTACTCAGAATCCCAAAATTAGATGTGCATTCAAATTGAAGAATGCTATCTAGAGGGAGAGAATGGCTTACTATCTACAGATATTGTTTTGATATCTTTGTCTGTGTTCGTCCACTCCGTCTTTTGTGTAGGACCTCTGTTCGAATTTTTCTCTGTTAGAAACAAGAATATTTAAAAAAAAAACAATGTTACACGGTATAAATTTGGTCGCAAATAAACGTGTATGTTTGACCATTTGGAATGATAACAAAAATCAGTAAACATAAATTTGGATTCCAATTCGAATTCAATTCCAAATTTATGTTTATTGATTTTTTTATCATTACCAAACGGTAGGTCAGAAGCCAACACATTCAACAATTTTTTTTTCAATAAAAGCGTACAAATCTATCTAAGTTTCCAAGTCTCTTGCCACCTGACCGTACAACGAATTTATTATAATCCAAATCTTTACCATTCCAATCTATGTTAAGCTAATTTTATCTGTTTTTTTTTTGTAAAAGCGAATTTTAGCTGTTTTTAGGTTTAAAAAATTGAATACGCTGACGAACTAGAATCCCCCTTCTGAGTACCCCAATTCAATGAAAACTAACGTCACTGGGAACTGACGTCACAGAAACCTCGGTAATACGTGCTTAAACGTGCAGCTTGGCGCATAAACTTGATGTTAATCTTGATCGACGCCCGGGGCACCCGCAAGGGACACTGCTTTTACCTTGGTTTTTGCCAGTGTATATGATATATGTTCGGGGTACATTATCCAATCAGATCACGAGAAATTTCTTTCCAGTATAATAATAAAGAATGTCTCAGACGTCTCTTTTTTCTGCCTCTACTCTTGGTCTACAGCAGGCATTTATGAGTTGATATTAACCCTTTACTCCATAGATACTCATTTATACGCATTGCTTGCAGGAGCCTTTGGAAAACACTGTGGCAAAAGGTGAAATTGCTCGTGAGAGCAATTTCACCTTTCGTCACAATGCTTTCTATGCTATCAAAAGGTGTCATATATACATAAGAAACTGCTTCATCCTTGCTGTTATTTAGGGTCAGTTAGAGATACCATAGAAATGCCTTATGGGGTAAAGGGTCAAGACTTGTCACTGACTACACAAACAACGTGTACTTGAGTTCTACTATCGTCATAACCAGATGGTGATGGCTTTCTGTCAACCCTTAGGTTGCCAAGCCCACTCAAGAACCATTTGTGGACAGTGTAAATCAAGATCAGACTGGACAGAGCATGCAGTCCGATCTTGGATCTGCTTTGTCCGATGAGGAGGTAACTATATTTCCCCAAATTACCTTTGAAACAGCCGAATTATGGGTTTTATAATCGGCTTGAAAATTTCCTTTCACCTGTGTAGTGTTGTTCATTGTCCAGCGTCAGTACCAGGCATTGTTAACTTCTGGCGATGACATGTAGCGGATATTGTACCAAAAACTGCCTAATAACCCTTTCCCAAAGGACAAATTTTAGACTCTTCCAAACGCAAAGAGTTTGCAGACGACAATTTCAAATTTGATAAAAATGACAGAAAGTTCTCCAGATGGATAGAAATCAATGTGGGAAAAGGAGAAATTGCTCGTTCTGAGCAATTTCTCCTTTTCCCACAGTGTTTTCAAAAGACTTGTACTGCATACACGTAAAAACAAGGGCTTGTTTGGGAAAGGGTTAAAGGAAATAACATGTTTCTTGTTCACTGTGACGAGGGTAGAACCTCGGTAGCTCTGTCGGTAGCATACACTTCCCTTGAGGACAGGCTTCAATCCCCGGCTCGACCAATTTATTTCCGAAGGATTTATTCTACTTTGCTACTGACCATTGTTTCGACGATCGTTATTTGAAAAAGCAGACAGTAGCTTGGAAAAAATATTGTTTGGAGAATGGTAAAGAACGACTCCGAAAAAGCATTGCTAAGTGCACTGATCAATCAATCCATCAATCAATCAATCAATCAATCAATCAACCAATCAAAACTATTGACGGGTAAGGAATCTTCCAATCTAAATTCTAAATGAATGTGAAATGCAATGCTAGTAATTATTTAGATAATGCCTGTACATGCAGGATTTAAAAAAATAATTGTGCCAATTTCTTTTAATCTTGCAGACTGGAAATTATATTTATCACATAACTCTCCTTGTTTTCAATGTGATACATCCATTACGAATTTTCTTGTCTCACACATGTGTGAGATAAGAAAATAGCGCTGTATTTGGTCAACACTCTGTAATTATACGCTTCATTTCGAAAACATTGCTGACCTAGGTTTCTGAAGGAAATTAGCGGTCGAAGTTCTTGTCATGATAAAGTTGTTAACTTAATCACTGTTACACTTAAACAAAAGTCAATATTATGCAAGTTTCTTCGGAACTATTTTCGTTCGTAATGTACCTGTCAAAGTAAGTGCACAGGCTTCATGTAAATTTCACTACACATGATACATGCATGCCTCTGGTTTAACACATTTTGGACTATAATTCTTGTTAATCAGTAATGTGATAAGAAGAATCTGACACTCGTTGGTTTTTGAGGTAAAAATTTATTAAACTCGTCCACAAAAAATGTTATTAGGCTCGTCAAAGGCTCTCTTAATAACTTTTTTGTAGACTCGTTTAAAAGAAATTTATCTCAAAAACTAACTCATGTCAGATCCTATATGTCTAATTTTCATTTTTTTTCTTGAAATAAGGCGTTCGTTAAGATTAGTTAGGACTTCTCATTTTCATTCGGATGGGCATGCGCACTTCCTTTTCATGCTAGATTCACGCATCCGCATTTTTAGATCAAAATTTTCGCATTCTTTTGGTAAAGGAAACATGGTTGACAAGGTTACGGAGACATTTGCATGCATACTTGGGCAAGACAGTCTTTCGAAAAGTCTTGTTTACTCTCTATCGTTACATAATTTTGGCAGAATCTGGCAAAAACTGTATAAAAAAAACGGGCCCTCACGCAAACGCGCGAAAAATGTGCCGAAGTATAATTTGTCAAATTCATTTTCACCTGACTTTGTTGTTCAAATATCCAGTTAAATGCTAGGAAAATTGATGTCGAAACTTGAAAATGACGATGAAAAGAAACTTTTAGAACTCTCGCAATGACCTGTTTTGGATTATATTTGAGAAATTTCTAAACAATGCAGCATAGCCAGAATAAAAATCAAACCAACGCTTTATTTGCACTGGTCAAGACTGTTTTCTTGGTGTGTGCAGTCTGCAAAAGTGCCAACTGTGGTCCAAAGGTTTGAATCAGTACTATGTTTTCCTGTGCAGGTTTAATTCCCTAACATAAAATTTACGTCATAGATGACAAACCAAGCTGCTGTATTACATAAACCGGCTAAGTTCAATTCAGTGAAAACTCGTGTTCACAAAAAACATTATCGTTATCGATACAACATATCGTATTAACCCATTACCACACAATCCCTACTTTTGACGCCCCTGAAAAAGAAGCCTTTAGAAAACATTGTGGGAATAGGAGAAAATGCTGGTAACCAGCATTTTCTCCCTTTCCCACAATGTTTTCTAACCTTCCCAACACAAATTTCAAATTTTCAGTCACTTACATTTTGTTGTCTGCAAATGCTTTCGATTTGGACAAGTCTAAAATTTTGTCGTTTGGTAATGAGTTAAACAAGCTGTAGTTAAGAAGTTTTCGAAGTATAACCGACGAT
The DNA here is from genome assembly GCA_943736015.1 of Tridacna crocea. Classification (NCBI taxonomy): domain Eukaryota; kingdom Metazoa; phylum Mollusca; class Bivalvia; order Cardiida; family Cardiidae; genus Tridacna; species Tridacna crocea. The sequence goes on from OX031063.1 coordinate 53,537,308, forward strand.
GTGAGACATCCTTTGGCAAAACGGCGCTTAATGGAACTCCATGATCCATTAATACCAACGAAGTCATCATACAATTATAGATCTTTAATTAAATCTATTTGGTTTAAAAAAACCGAGTAGATCTGGAGGTAGTAAGGTTTTTTGCCATTCAGAAAATTTATAAGCAGCAAAAAGGTTCGATTCAGGTCGGACTGCGCAGGCATTAAACCCTCTTATCACAGAGCATGGCTCGTCGACTATATGATATCAACCTCAACAGTTGTCAAACGCATGGTAATGATCTTTGAATCTGGACAAGAAAGACCCTGTTAAAAATCGAAGAGCCTAAGTATCTTATATTTTCAGTTTGAGAAATCTTAAGTAATTTATTTATAGGCTTAACCTAATACATTGTACTACAACGATCAATGAATTGTGTTCTTTTTGTATTTTTTGAAAAAAAAAAATGCAAAAAAACCCCAATATGGAAAAATGCTAGTGATCAGCATTTTCTAATGTCAATGATGCCTATTATCATTTCAAAAGGAAACCTTGTCAGTGTAGACATAATTATTTAATTTGTCTTCTGTTAATTGTATGAATGTTGACATGCCTAAAGTTTTATCGTTGGTAGCGTTAAATCTTTACCATACAATCCCCCGTTGTAACAACTCTGTAAGATTTTAAAATACGTTGTGGGAAACGAAGAAAATTTTGGTAAACATCAGTTTCTTCTTTTCCACAATGTTTTCTCTATACCCGTCCACACCAAATATAAATTTTTTGCATCAAATATATTTTATCGTCTGCAAGTGCTTTCAATTTGGAGGAGCTCAAGATGATGTATTTTATCGTCTGGTAACTCAATACCACACGGCAAAATTTTAGACTGGTTCAAATTGAAAGCATTTGCAGACGACAAAATAAAGATGACTGAAAAATTGAAATTTGTTCTGGGAAGGGTAGAAAACACTGTGGGAAAAGGAGAAAATGCTGGTTACCAGCATTTTCTCCTTTTCCTACAGTGTTTTCAAAAGGCTTCTTTCTCAGGGGCGTCAAAAGTAGGGATTGTGTGGTAATGGGTTTAAAGAGACAATCTCAGTAAAGGGAGAGATAGACCTGTCTGCTAATCAGTTATAATCTCCAGACGATAATCTTGATGTCTTTATTCTCCGCGGGCTGGGCGGGGGAAGCCAGTTTCAGATAATTACATCTTCCTTGATAAGAAAAAACCGAAAAGCAGTTCACCATTTATTACAGCGATAAAAACAAAGTCAGACTTAATCGAAAAAAGCCGGAAATGAAAAGACGTTAATGAGTTATCCAGTGTACCGACAGACTATAACTCTTCACTATAAGATAGAATTTGACTGGTCCAGTATTGTAAGTATATCTTAAGACGGCGGGTCTAAAATTTTATAAAGTGTGGTTGTTAATAACATAGTTATCAGCCAAGTTTCTCGAAAAGAGCCTTTAACCCTTTATCAAACAATCCTGGGTTTTCACGAACCTGAGAAGGAAGCATCTGAACACTTTGTTGGAAAAGGAGAAAACGCTGGTAACCACCATTTTCTCCCTCTGCCACAAAGTTTTCTACCCTACCCAAACCGAATTTCAGTTTTTGAGTCACAGTAATTTTGTCGTCTGCAAAAGCGGACCTTAATCGAAGATTTTTGCTATTAGCCAATTTTCTTTTTGTCAAAGAAGCAAAGTGTCCAAAGAGTGGTATTTATGGGACAAAATGGTTTTTGTGGATCCATAATGATTATGTGATGATTACTTGGTACGATGCATCAAGTAGAAGTATCAAACCTCTTTCGCCAGAGCATGTATACGTATATATCGTCGGTTTACATCGAAAACCCCGTAACTACAGCTTGTTACAAGTAGTTACGAGGTTTTTTAAGTAAACCGACGAAACATTGTCAACTATTTCTTAATGTCACGCTTTCGTTTGTTGACATAGAATTATCATTTCTTGACACAACTGCAGCCGATGACTTCGGAAATATCCATGTGACATACAAATCCCTGGATATACCCGAGAATCATTACAAAAGAAGAACCTGATCGAAACAAAACGAACAAACATAAAGCTAAGCAAGTCTGTTGTTGCCTCTAATTTCAAGAAAGATTGCAACTTAACCCTTTACCCCATGAGGTATTTCTATGGTTTCCCTAATTGACCCAAAATGATAGCAAGAATAAAGCTGTTTCTTATGTGTATATGACACATTTTGATAGCATAGAAAACATTGTGACAAAAGGTGAAATTGCTCGTCACGAGCAATTTCACCTTTTGCCACAATGTTTTCCAAAGGCCCCTACAAGCAATACGTAGAAATGAGTATCTATGGAGTAAAGGGTTAACCATGCCAAAGGTAAGCTTTCTTGTACTTGAAACATAGACAACCGTTACAAGGATGATAATGTCTCTGTTCATATTACAAGGAATGAAGAAGTTTCGCTCCAAAGAGAAAAACAAAACTGCTTTTACTAATGAAGGGGTGAAATGGCAGAGGAAAAGTAAGAGTAAATATTCATGGACATGGATACATTGCTATTTCGAAATCTGTAAGCTTCATTCGGTATTGTGCAAAACATTTCGCACACAACTCGTATGAATTAAGATATGACTAATATGCTAATATGATTGTTTTAAAGGTAGGTATGATTATATTAGCAAAAATAACAGATTCAAAAACAAAACGTTTATCAAGGACCGTGTGCGAGTTGATAGGTCATAATGGACACAATTTACATGTTCAGACAGTAGCTATATATCATATATAGAAAATCAGATTTATAGTAAAAAGTCTTAATTACTAGACTGTACACCGTATATAAGATGAAGAATATAGTGATATTAATATCAAACTCTTATATTCAACACTGAGGACAAAGTACCCAGTGTTTCTCTTACCATGTTTCAAGTAACAGCTACTAAAAACTGACTCTCCATGCAGATTTAGCACTGAAGCTTTAACCCTTTACTCCACAGATACTCATTTCTACGCATTGCTTGTAGGAGCCTTTGGAAAACATTGTGGCAAAAGATGAAATTGCTCGTAACGAGCAATTTCATCTTTTGCCACAATGTTTTCTATGCCATCAAAAGGTGTCATATACACATAAGAAACAGCTTCATCCTTGCTGTTATTTAGGATCAATTAGAGATACCATTGAAATGCTTTATGGGGTAAAGGGTTAAATAAACCTAATTTCAAACTGTATTATTGAGCCTTTCGTTATGAATGTGCTTCTAGATAGAAATATTACAGCATATATAGAACCTATGGAAACCTTTCGCCAGATCGTCTTAATTACTCTCGTAATCTTTTGATGAGCCAAGAGTAACTGAAATAGTATGGAAAAAGACTAGGCTACAGAAAATGTTTTCCAATTTTTCTTTGTCTTGTTTTTTTTCCATTGTAAAAAGCGGGATGGTGGAGGGGGGGGGGGGGTCCGTAATTATGAAATTCTCTATTCTGTTACACTAATATCAAAACACGCCCCCTCTTTCACACTCTCAAAGAAGTAGAACAAAGTTCCTAATATAAAAATAACTTTGCTGGCAATTTCATAACGGTTCATCTGGAACTGTCTATTGTATAAACATAAACCAAGACGTTTACCTTTCAAGCTCTTACTCCTATTTGATGTTATTTTTCGAATGATAGATCAAGATCAGACTGCATCAGGACCTAGAGAGCAATATTGTGTCACTCATGACAGCATACTCTGCTTAAAAAAGCCTAGATTTAAAAAAAAAGTTTTTTCTCTGGGTTACAGCTTAAAAAATTGATGAACTCTTCGTTTATTGACTAATAACATTCTAAACAAAATTTATATCTGATTTGAAAACAGGAATAAATGAACATGATATAAAGTTGGGTAAATTCATTAATGCGAAAACATTGTGGCAAAAGGAGAAATTGCTCGTAACGAGCGATTTCTCCTTTTTACCACAATGTTTTCAAAGCGTGCTGCTTCTCCACGTCAAAAGTTGTCTGTATATAGAAAAGAGTGAAACACTGTTAGGGTCAAAACATTAATCAGGTTTTACCGACAGGTGTTCAAGATTTGTGTAAACAATAATCGGCTGCATCTCGGCGTTTGTCTACAGGAGAGCGTCCGTTTACTACTTCCGGTTTCCTGTTTCCGGTTTACAATCCAGGTTTCGAAAATAGCCATAAATTAAGTAAAATATCTATACAAAATCTAAAATAGCCATGATTTATATACAATTATTTACAAGACAATTTCAAACTCTATGCTTATAATTATCTATGTGAGGGGAAAGTAAAACGGGGAAAAAAAGCAACAGCTTCATCACTTAATATTATTATTGTTATTGAAATGCCAAAACAGCATGAAATCTTTAAGATTTCAAACATTAACTAGTTAAACAGATTCAATGAATTCTATACGAGCAATAATGTTTTTTGGAAAATACTCAAGATTTTTAGAATATTTTTCAGGCATTTTTATGTAATCATATGTCTGTCTCTGCGAGGTCCGATCAGATTTTTTTAAGCATCTTGTTGAAGGGATAATTAAAGGCTCGAATATAGCCAGTTATAAAAGAAATCTCCTTCGTTTACAAAGCTTCCTCCAATAAAAACTTTTCCCCATAATTATATTATCGTCGATTTACTTCAAAAAACCTAGTAACTACAGCTTGTGACAAAAATCTATTATATTCTCACCAATCTGGCTTTAGAGAAAAACACTCTTGCCAAACAGCCCTGGTCCACTTGATAGATACGTGGTTAACAGATATTGATAAAGGAAATGTTATTGGATCTGTATTTCTTGACTTTAGAAAAGCATTCGATCTCGTTGATCATGAAATACTTTTACATAAGTTAAAAATGTATCACTTCTCGGATAATTCATGTAAGCTATTCGGGTCATATTTAAAAGACAGATTCCAAATGGTAAAATACGGAACAATGGTGTCTGGCATGAAGCCAGTTTTATCTGGGGTTCCCCAGGGTTCTATTCTTGGTCCAATCCTATTTCTACTCTATGTCAATGACTTGCCCTTGAATCTTTCTTCGAGACTTGACATGTATGCTGATGACGCGACTCTCCATAAATCTAGTTCTTGTATCAGATAAATTAATACAACATTACAGAATGATCTACTAAAAGTGCAGAAGTGGTGCGTAAATAATAACATGGTTTTAAATCCAAATAAGACTACTTGTATGTAAATAGGAACTAAAAATAGACTCAAGAAGACTCAAAATCTTGATCTGAAGACGTCTGACAGTAGTATAGAAAACGTGCGTACACAAAAACTGTTAGGGGTATATATTGACAGTACACTGTCCTGGAAAATTCATGTAGATAAGACCTGTGCAAAATTATCAACCAAATTACATTTGCTCAAACGAATAAAGTGTTTTTTGACACCAGAAATGCAGCAGATTTTTTATAATTCATACATAACCCCGTATTTTGATTATGGCTGTGTAACATGGAGTCAGTGCATTTCTACATGTATAAGCCGAATAACTAAACTTCAAAAACGAGCTGCAAGAATAATTCTCAATAAACCCATCAGGTCGTGTTCCAAAGAAAATTTCGTCTCTTTAAAATGGCTAACATTTAAAACACGTTGTATGTACTTCACTATTTTAATGGTTTATAAAACAATCAATGGATTAACCCCTCCTTACATGTCAAATCTTTTTAATTTATGCAGGAACCAATTCTATACACTTAGATCAGAAACGAATAATGAAATTGCACACAACTATAATTCCAAAACCGAGTATATTAAAAAATCATTTTCTGTTTGCGGTATGAAATATTGGAATTCCATTCCGTTTAATATAAGATCCATTTCGAATATAACTAGTTTCAAAAGAAATCTTAAAAGTTATTTAATGACTGTGAATGACTTTTCTTGATTTTGCTACAGATTGATTATTGAAGTAATCGTTTTCTAAGTTTATAATCAATATGTATGTCCGATTTCTGAGCGCGCGAGAGAGAGAGAGAGAGAGAGTGCGTGCGTCCGTGCGTGAATGATCATAGAATAGTGTATGTGTGTGCGAGTATTTTTAAAGAAGGATTCTGTATGATTCTGTGTTTTACCGAAGGCCTTATTGTAAATAAGTAATTCATCGTGCTATTGTTTTCATGTATGATGTTTTCTTAATAAGCTACCTTCGTAAAATAAAGTTATTATTATTATTATTATTATTAATCTACGAAACTAGGAACTGTGAAAAGTGTCAATCCTGGTCAGATTGCTTGAATCGCGCAGGCTGAACAGGGTTGACACTTTTCGGTTTTATGACATTTTCTGCATGAAAAGTGGCCATTGTACCTTGTTATACAATCATTTTTGAATTATCAACTTAAATTGACCTGCATTATCGTTGATCTGTTTCCTTCTAATTGATTTATAGAATTCCCAGGTTCCTGTTTTCGTGATGGGTTACATTCTCACAAAACAACAACTATATATATATCACAATTGTATGCAGATAAGCTGTTCATCCCCATTCATAAAACGATGAAACTGATTCAGCATTAAATAAAGTCTAACATTGAACAATGCTCTCTTAAAAAGGGGTTAAATACAAATGTCACGACCTGTGTCAGCCAACGCACTTTGCACACGCTGACATAGATCGAAACGTTTCGCTGCAGGTCAAACCTTTGCATCCCAAAGGACCATTCTTCTTCATAATTCAGTTAGACAGAATGGATTTCATGTGATGACATCATGGCGATGTTTTAAATCTCTTTTTGTCCGAGCATGACTCATTCACAGGTTGACGCTACATTTTTGTCTGTTAAGATTATAACCACAATGTGTTATTTCACTTGACAACTTTTCCGTCTTGCAGCTGAATTCTTTTGAAAATATTGCTGTATGAGCAAAATTGAATCCATTGTGGCTCGCTAGTATGGTGTAGCAGCTATCACTTGGGAACCGTTCATCTCTAGAAGAACTAGGTGTTTCTTTGGCAAAAACTTCAGGCCCCTAGCCTAGTTCAAAAAACGGAAACACGAGACATATATGAATTTATAAGTGAGGGGCCGCCATGATTTGAATGAAATAATAGTTAAAGCGGTGTAAAACTCCATCGAATCAATCAATCAATCAAGGCAAAATTGTCATCTTGACTTTACGTTGTCATATGGCTTGCAACAAAATGGCCATTCGGACTCTTGCGTAAAGTTCGTCTCGGATCAGCCTACGCAGTCCGCGCAGGCTAATCTGATACGGCACTTTACGACTATATTAGATTTTCTGCTGAAGTAGATTTGTGCAAAACAGAAAATTACACAGAAACAGTAAGTGTCGTTTTGAGTTTTCCTGCGTGGATTACAAAGGTTGATCCGAGGCGACACTTTACGCAAGTGTCCGTACCCCCCTTTTTGTGTGCTGCAGGCCATATAATATACCAGGAAATATTGCTTTTCCGTTTAGGTGTTTAGATATTGGCTCACGTGTACAACCTAACCATGACTCCCAGACTCTGCCACGATAAAGAAACAGCTTGTACAGAATATAGGGACAGGTTTACTGGTGCTGCGGTTATAAGTAAAGCACCGTAGAAACGGCAAGTGAGAAATGCTTGGATATGTTTATTGATATGCCGCGCTTATGGTAAAGCACCAAAACGGGAATGTATAAAAGAAATGTTCACTTGTCTCCTTGCAAAGACTATAATACAATTCGTAACTCCAAACAGGCTGGCTTGGGAGTCATCCAGCTGCTCTTGTTCTCCATGGCGGACAGAATTTCATTAAGTCAAGGATAAACTGTCCGCTGAATCCTTTTCCAGACAGTCTCGGATTTTGGACCATCTAGAAAGAGCAGACTTTTTTAACATTGTGAACATTGCGGGATAAGGGGAAAGGTGCTGTGACACCAGCATGTTCTCCGTTTTTCCACAAGGTCTTCTATCCGTTCAAAGACAAATTTTTCTTTCTTGTCAATTATTCTTAAATTGTACGTCTGTAAATGAGTTCAACTTGGTCAAATCCAAAACTATACTGTTCAAGGTCGATTTGACATACATATTAGTAGGTCAGTGAATTATACATTGTGCAGCTGGAAGCATTTTATTCGTCATTTTCGCTGCATTTGGTGCAGTTTGCCGCCTTTTCAACGGTAACCATTTTCCGAAACAACCAGATTTTAGGGTTGCCCAAACTGAACGCATTTCCAGACAAGCGTTTAAATGTAACTCAAAGTTTTTTGGATGTGTCTTTGATGGATAGAAAACATTGTAGGAAAAGGAGAAAATACTATTACCAGCATTTTCCCTTTTTTCACAATGGTTTTAAAAGCATCTTTTCTCTTGGTCGGTAAAACTCGTGATTATATGGTATGGGGTTAAACCTTTGCCTATCCATCCAAATGGTGACACAGTAGTGTGATTTCTCTATTGGAACTTGGGTAAAGTCCGAAAGGTCAATGTCATTTGATTAAATTTTGCGTAATTTTTGAAGATTTGGAGCATAAAGGCTTCTTTTCCTAGTAGCCGCTCTTTTCCTCCTTTTATCATACAAAATGGTATTGTAGCTTATCCGAACCGCCTCGTTTAAAACAAAGCCACTGCTGAACTGATACAACAGACAAAACTGTAGACGAGATTCGAGCGATATATGGGCATTAATTTTTGGGATGATAATTATGACTGAAAGCATACAAAAAACGGAGAGCGTAGTCATTCGGACTGCACATATATGTTGTCTGATCTTGACCTATACTCTATGCAAAATGCGTCTGGTCCACGCAAAGCAAGAGAAGGGTTTTAATTTATTTTTTTATCTGCACTATGGCAGACCCAACAGAAATGTCTGAGTTTGTTGACGAATGACGAATGAAATCTGTCAAAATGTGAAATTATTCATATCTCGTGGTTGTAAGGAAGAATGTTTCACCTAGTTAAGCCACTCTCCCTCCATACATGACGATAAATACATTTTCTGAGAGCGTCGTCCGATCTTGATCTATTTTTCTAAGCTGCTTTGGTACAGGTTTCCATGCTACATGTGTATAAACCATGCCCTGACAAAAGGGGGCTTAATGCATCCCTGTGATGCATGAAACCATGAATCTTAACCCTTTACCCCATAAGGCATTTCTATGGTATCTCTAATTGACCCTAAGTAACAGCAAGGAAGAAACTGTTTCTTATGTGTATATGACACCTTTCGATAGCATAGAAAACATTGTGGCAAAAGGTGAAATTGCTCGTCACGAGCAATTTCACCTTTTGCCACAATGTTTTCCAAAGGCTCCTACATGCAATGTGTAGAAATGAGTATCTATGGAGTAAAGGGTTAAATGATTCACTGGGCTTTTCATGGGAGTGTCTTTGGGCAAGACACTTTAGAGCCCTAGCCTAGTACTGGTGAAACCCAGGAAATAAAAGAATAAGCGAGCGGTTACATGTCTGAAATAATGTTTAAAGCGGCGTAAGCACACGAATCGAACATGATACCGTGAAAGTAATGACATAATTATGGACCCATAAAAACCTATTTTGTAAACAACCGGCAGGGTGATGTGGTAGAATACTCTTTAAACATGTAAAAGTTACCAACAAGCAAAATGTCAGCCTCCACAGAGTACACAGACTGCACATACTGACTATGTCAGCCTCCACAGAGTACACAGGGTGCACAGGCTGACTATGTCAACCTCCACAAACTGCACAGGCTGACTATGTCAGCCTCCACAGAGTACACAGAGTGCACAGGCTGACTATGTCAGCCTCCACAGAGTACACAGAGTGCACAGGCTGACTATGTCAGCCTCCATAGAGTCCACAGGGTGCACAGGCTGACATGGGTCGATACTTTTTGTAGATGCTTAAATCTGCAAGCTTTTCACACAGCATAACCAACTTATTTATTATGTTTTAAAGTCAACTGTATAAATTCTACAGAATATATTTCATAAGTAGATGCTGATTGATTGATTGGTATAAGACGCCGTTTAGAATTATTATATAATATTGCTATAGTAAGTGCGCCTACCTCTGCCTTCCTAGAGTTTCGTTCACCACATCCTCGGAACGTTACTCTCCATGCATCTACCCCAGAGGTAATCGACTAGAAATTCGTCGTTTCTTACGAATATGCATATGGCCGGGAATAATGATACCTTTTTATGGGGAGAGGATAATTTCATTTCTTCCGTTATAAAAGATAACACCACTATGGAAAAACCCTATATAGGCTGTCAACAAATATGGCATGTCGGTGTGCTTGTCTCCTGTGAGATATGTCATTCTGTAATACAGAGGCAACACTGTTGATCTTCGTGTACGATTTTAACCCTTTACCCCATTAGGCTTTTCTATGGCGTCTCTAATTGACCCTAAATAACAGCAAGGATGAAGCTGTTTTCTTATGTGTATTTATCACCTTTTGATAGCATTGAAAACATTGTGGCAAAAGGTGAAATTGCTCGTCACGAGCAATTTCACCTTTTGCCACAATGTTTTCCAAAGGCTCCTACAAACAATGTGTTGAAATGAGTATCTATGGAGTAAAGGGTTAACAGACAATATTTCGATTTTTTAACCTTATTTCAAAAACGCTTCTAGATTGTGGTGTTGATGGGCGAACAAGATTTAAAGTATCGCAAAGCTTGATTTGCAACGAATGCTGTGATTGGATATCGACAAGTATAAAATAGAAATGAAAAACGATTTCAATCAAAGCGCGTTTAACTCTTCACCATACGACAAAATCGTAGACTTGTCGAAATTGAAAGCACTTGCAGACGACAAAATAAATGTGGCTCAAAAATTGACGTTTGTCTTGGGAAGGATAGAAAACATTGTTACCAGCATTTTCTCCATTTCTCACAATGTCTTGAAAGGCTTTTACCTCAGGGTCGTTAAAAGTTGGGATTGCATGGTAAAGAGTTAAAAAAAGCATTGTTTACTGTTAGTCGCTATACTTTGCAGTTCACTCGTGTAACACAAGGACAGGTTGATCTTGTATGTGCCTACAACAATAAAAAACAAGATGCATCTTCGCCAATAATTCTTAAGAATATTCTCAATCATTGTCTTCAGAATTTCATCAATGTTAAAGAAACAGAACTTCAGATTTGCTAAACCGAATGGTTTAGCCAATCAGAAGTTCTGTTACTTTCACGGCTAGAAAATCTTGGAGAATAATAATCTTTAAATTTGAAAGTGACAAAGCTTCTGATTGGCTAAAACATTTGGTTTACTCTTAAATATACTCTTGTATTTTATATTCTAAAAAGTGATAGGTGTCTTTGGGCTTAGTAACCCTATTAATGTCGTATAAATCTTGCTGACATTTTCAATCGACAACCAAGACACATTTTAGAGTTATTTCAGGCTTCATTTCCTACAGATCGACTACGCAAAACGGACATGATCGTTTCGTGGAATGTTATTCTGATTTACATGTGGCCTCAAAGACAACTCTTTTGTGAAAGGCGTTTAAATTACGACTACCATAGGAACCCAGGAGTTACTATGACCTGATACCTGATACTAATACCGATATCATGCCCTTTGCATTACCACTAGCAGGACAGCCCATCCGGGTATTTTAGTGGTGTGGTGCTATCTGACTCGTGACGTAGTGGTGTGGTGCTATAACACGTGACGTAGTGGTGTGGTGCTATAACACGTGACGTAGTGGTGTGGTGCTATAACTCGTGTCTTAGTGGTGTGGTGCTATCTGACTCGTGTCTTAGTGGTGTGGTGCTATAACACGTTACGTAGTGGTGTGGTGCTATAATACGTGACGTAGTGGTGTGGTGCTATCTGACTCGTGACGTAGTGGTGTGGTGCTATCTGACTCGTGTCTTAGTGGTGTGGTGCTATAACACGTTACGTAGTGGTGTGGTGCTATAATACGTGACGTAGTGGTGTGGTGCTATCTGACTCGTGACGTAGTGGTGTGGTGCTATCTGACTCGTGACGTAGTGGTGTGGTGCTATCTGACTCGTGTCTTAGTGGTGTGGTGCTATAACACGTGACGTAGTGGTGTGGTGCTATAACACGTGACGTAGTGGTGTGGTGCTATCTGACTCGTGACGTAGTGGTGTGGTGCTATCTGACACGTGACGTAGTGGTGTGGTGCTATAATACGTGACGTAGTGGTGTGGTGCTATCTGACACGTGACGTAGTGGTGTGGTGCTATAATACGTGACGTAGTGGTGTGGTGCTATCTGACTAGTGACGTAGTGGTGTGGTGCTATCTGACTCGTGTCTTAGTGGTGTGGTGTGGTGCTATAACACGTGACGTAGTGGTGTGGTGCTATCTGACTCGTGACGTAGTGGTGTGGTGCTATAACACGTGACGTAGTGGTGTGGTGCTATCTGACTCGTGACGTAGTGGTGTGGTGCTATAACACGTGACGTAGTGGTGTGGTGCTATCTGACACGTGACGTAGTGGTGTGGTGCTATCTGACACGTGACGTAGTGGTGTGGTGCTATCTGACACGTGACGTAGTGGTGTGGTGCTATCTGACACGTGACGTAGTGGTGTGGTGCTATAACACGTGACGTAGTGGTGTGGTGCTATCTGACACGTGACGTAGTGGTGTGGTGCTATCTGACTCGTGACGTAGTGGTGTGGTGCTATCTGACTCGTGACGTAGTGGTGTGGTGCTATCTGACTCGTGTTGTAGTGGTGTGGTGCCATCTGACTCGTGTCTTAGTGGTTGCTGGTTCGATAGCCGATTGCGGCAAACTTTTTATTCAGCACCCAGTTGCCCCAAACTTTCTTTTTTGCGATGTTTCGCTTTCCACCTCTGATGCCTGTGAGATTAGTCAATGGCTTAGAAAGAAAGATGTTACCATAGTGGTGTATGAACGCAAAGAAACTCATGATTTTAAAAGTGCATTGACTAGTACCTCGAAACGGTCTAAGCTGTTAAAACGGAGTTAATCTCTAATACAAATCAAAATTTGCAGAGCACGTGTCGAACTGCAACTCCATAAACAATGTGGTAAAAGAAGAAGGCGCCTCAGTGTTCTCGTCTCACATGTTTTAATAAGTTGGAGCCATGTGCCAGGAATATGTATCTCCGTGCCTCTTTTACATCTTTACCAAAACGACAAAAATTTGGCTAGTTCAAATTGAAAGCATTTGCAGAAGACAAAATAAATGTGAATCAAAAATTGAAATTTGATTTAGGAAGGGAAGAAAACATTATGGGAAAAGGAGAAAATGCTGGTAACCAAAAGGTTTCCTTTGCTAGGATCGTTGTACGTCGGGATTGTGTGGTAAAGGTAACTACGCAAGTTATCACATAATTAGTGATCCATAATAAAAAAATGTCTTTTTTTTGTCTTAAAAAAACCGATTGTTTTATGGGGTGTACTTGAATCCCTCGAATGACAGACAAATTGACAACTAGCAAAAATTTTCGACACAGGTCAGCCTGCGCGGATGCACAAGCTGACCCGGGTCGAAATCTTTTGATGATGCATTTACTCGCTTTTCGCAGAGCATCTACAACAATACTACAAAACTAAATTCACTGCTAAGGCCATCTGCCCATTGTACAATAACATGAAATATAAATAAGGTTACAGAGGGCGACAAATACAAAATTAAAAAAAAAAGTATTTAGAAGATTGTCATCGGTCATATATTTGTCCATTCTAACCTATATTCTTTTTCTTAACCCTTTACTCCACAGATACTCATTTCTACGCATTGCTTATAGGATCTTTTGGAAAACATGTGGCAAAAAGTGAAATTGCTCGTGACGAGCAATTTCACTTTTTGCCACAATGTTTTCTACTCTACCAAAGGGTGTCATATACACATACCAAATGGCTTCATCCTTGCTGTTATTCAGGGTCAATCAGAGATACCATAGAAATACCTTATGGGGTAAAGGGTTAAAATAAAGTTATCTGACAAGAAATTTTCCGCAGGATATATTGAGCTGTATACAATAAAACCACATGGGGAATTACCCTAAAAAGTTTACCAGGCGAAATATACACAAAAAATGTCTAGACCATGAAAACCGCAAGTTGCGTGTCGGACTTTTATTTTAGGGAATCCTCAAAATCGACACGAGGTAAACAGTCGTATCTCCAGATATCTTGTTAACTATTTAGAGGGTTTTTGTATCTTCACACAGTAGGTCGCTGCGGTTTTTGATGTGTAAGTATAGTTTGGTTTTGGGATTGTCAACTGCTTTTGTGCAACCCTTTGCCACACGATCCCAAGATTTAATGACTGTTAGCAGAAAGAAGGCTTTTGAAAACATTGTAGGTAAAGGAGAAAATGCTGGTAGACCAGCAAACCCTTTTCCACGATGTTTCCTTTCCTTCACAAAAACAAATTTCAGTTTTTAAGTCACAGTTGCTTCACATCTTTAAATGCTTTGAATTTCGACAAGGGTTAACCTTTTCAGCAAAACTAGACCGAACATAAATTTTCAATCTAGCGTAGAACACTAAAAAGTGTAATGTCAAGGTTGCTAGCGTTCTGTATGGCAATGGGATCCGTGTGGATCAAAGATCAAACTTCACATTTGTGTTATCTGATCTTGATCTACACTATCCGCAGCTGCAACAAAAGTAGTGCATTACACTTAAGGGTTACACCTGGGCCCGTATTCACCAACCATTCTTGAGAATATTCTTAGTCTAATTCTCCAAGGTTTTCTACATTTGTAAGTAACACAACTTCTGATTGGCTAAACCGAATGGTTTAGCCAATCAGAAGTTGTGTTACTTACAAATGTAGAAAATTCTGGAGAATAAGACAAAGAACGTTCTTAAGAATGGTTGGTGAATACGGGCCCCGGTTGATTTGATGTATATCTTGTCCACGAAACAGGCCATCTAACAAGAGATAGGAAAGCTAACTACATGTATATAAACAGCCTAAAATATTGTATATAGCCCATTACCAAACGACAAAATTTTAGACTGGTCCAAATTGAAAGCTTTTGCAGACGACAAAATAAAGGTGACTGAAAAATTGAAATTTGTTGTGGGAAGGGTAGAAAATACTGTGGGAAAAGGAGAAAATGCTGGTTACCAGCATTTTCTCCTTTTCCCACAGTGTTTTCAAAAGGCTTCTTTCTCAGGGGCGTCAAAAGTAGGGATTGTGTGGTAATGGGATAGAGTCATTGGGCCAACAATCTTTTTCTCTTTCCCAAGAATTTTCCTTAGTTTGATGGAACGAATTTTATGACATTGTGAAGTTTGTTACTTCCCTATAATTAAATATCATAATTTAGAACGGTGTTCGAACACGAATCTTTATTACTGAAACAAACAACCGCCGGTAGTCTTCCCGTGAGATTTAACCCTTTACCCCATAAGGCATTTCTATGGTATCTGTAATTGACCCTAAATAACAGCAAGGATGAAGCCGTTTCTTATGTGTATATGACACCTTTTGATGGCATAGAAAACATTGTGACAAAAGGTGAAATTGCTCGTCACGAGCAATTTCACCTTTTGCCGCAATGTTTTCAAAAGGCTCCTACAAGCAATGCGTAGAAATGAGGATCTATGGAGTAAAGGGTTAATAGAGCTTAAAAAGTAAAAAGATTAATACAGTTGTATGTAGATATACATATGAGCCAAAGGGGGGGGGGGCTTAATGTATCTGCGAAAAGTATCGAACCAGGTCAACCTGCGCAGGCCGACCTGAACGGAAAGTTTTCGCAATTTATCGATTTTCTGTATGTCCAAAGATAAGTCTACATACCCCATAAATAAGTTGGTTGTTGAAAAAAGTGGATAAAATGGATCTATATTATTATGTGATGGCTTGATCGTAGATACATTAAGCCCCCTGTTGCCAGAGCATGCCTCATACATGTTGAATGAAGCCTGTGGTTCTGTTGAATATTTATGTTGACCTATGCGAAAGAGAAAAATTGACGCTCATTGGGGCTTTACATAAACTGAATTATAAAACCCTATAGATTTATTTGGTTTTAGTTGAGATAACGAGACTGAAGGTCTAATGCCCTTAACTCTCAAATTAAAGGACGGAAGTTGCCGAGATTTGGCGAATATCCTTTACGAAAACGTTGATGTTACACAATATTTACCAATGAGTTAGTGAGTCGACGTTCCCTTACTCTCGTATTCCAACAAACGGAATCTTTCGAGATTGGCCGAATAACCTTTACGGGTCGATGTTACACGATATTTACCTGTGAGTTAGGGTCGTAATCCCTAATGCACGAACCATGGCTCGGGGTGATACTATAAAGAAGTGCTTCATTACCCTTGTCCGTTTCTCACCAAGTAGTACCTGCAGCTAGATGACATTCTACAAATAGTCAAATACACATTTATCTAATTTGGGCATCCTGGGTGCAGACCCGGACTACTTTTCAACTCGCGACAACTGTTACTTTGAATTTCAAACTAAAACGTTTATTCAATAAAACGCTACCTGATTCATTCAGCTGTGATAAGCAGTTTTGAGAAATCTGGGGCTAAAACAGGACTGATTGCTCCTCAAACGAATTGATTGGCCCATTTTCTCCATTGCTACTTTTTCGTGCGTATTACTACAAATCCCCCATCCCCCCCCCCCCAAAAAAAAAAAAAAAAATAAAGGGTGGAGTGATGCGTCACAGCAGACAGGTCGAATCTTCGAAGAATATGACATGCGCAGACAATGATGTCTCGAAGTTGTCGATCTATTACTGCCGTATTTGTTTTTGACCTTTGTCACAACCCGACCGATTCCGCCTCTGTATCCAAAAGCTTTTTTTGATTCTAACACAAAAAAACCTGCTCCGTATCGGAAACTGAGATAATCTGTCACGATAAGTATTGTAGGTGTAGTAGTACCAAAACAGGTGTTAGGTGTTAAAAGATGTTCCAAGGGAATTGTGCCATGCTAAAAAACAGTTTCGAAACAAAATAATAAATTGCCATGTGATAAATGGCCTGCAATACGCGAAAAGGGGCTTACGAGCATTTGCGTAAACTGTCGTTTCGGATCAGCCTGCGTAGTCAATGCAGGGTTATCTGAAACGATTTTTTTCCGATTTTATGCATTTTTCTGCTTTGTGCAAGTCTACTGTAGCACAAAATCTAATGTAATCGTAAAGTGCCGTCTCGGATTAGCCTGCGCGGACAGCGCAGGCTGATCCGAGACGACACTTTACGCAAATGTCCGAATGCCCTTTTCCGCATGTTTCAAGCCAAATGTTAATGTGATTGCAACATATAACATATAGATCTACAAAATAGATAGTATCCACTTTCCGTTATTTCTTTTTTTAGAAATATAATATATTTTAGATTAAAAAGAAAAAGCTAAGCACAACAGCAGATAATTTTTGTAGAATATGCTAATCAAAGTCAAGACGCGCAGTCTGATCTTGGATCCACACACTTGTAGTTTGTGAAATATTCTGGCAAATCTATTGTCATTTCTGGCAAATCTGTTCTTTTCCGGATTGTTAAAGGTGGGTATTTAGAATTTTCACATCACACCAAATTAAAAAATATATATATCATTGAAATTTATATGAAAAAACAATATCAATCATCAATAATTAAGAATCATAAAATTACAAAAAAAAAATTTTTTTCTATGGTATTCCCTTAAAAGGCTACGTAGCCTCTTAAGCTATTTTTAGATTTCGCGCCAAATATCAATAAAGCATTGTGGGAATGTCAAGTGACTGGCACGTGACTAATAACGCTTAAATTCCATTGCCTAACAAACATGTAATAATTATTTTCCATAATGTCTTCTTTGGACGGATGTTTGAAACTTTGTCTGTGTTTTCCTGTATTTAAATGAGAGAATTGATAATCTAAAAATAGAACGTGTCTCCCGTTGGTGTCAACCTGGTCCGTAATAAATCTCTAATTTCTCGTGTTATTGGATGGTTTTCGTCTACTTGGGTTTTATGAACGCAAATTGAAAGGCTTTGGGAGTATAAGGATGATTCTTTTGCATTTTTAAAAAATTTTCGTCCCAAAGTCTGAACGGCCACCTTTAAAGTCCATTCTATTCAGTCCTTTACCGGAGTCTTATCATTACACAGAGTGCTAACAACCCTAAGAAATAAAAAGCGTTTATAAGGCACTGTGGAAAAAAGGAGAAAATGCTGGTTATCAGCATTTTCTTCTTTTCCCACGATACTTTGTACCCTATCTAAAACAAACTTGTACATTTGAGCCGTATTTAAATTCTCGCATGCAAATATTTTCAATTTGGATAAATCTACATTTCCTGTCGTAGATAAAGAGTTATTTAGCTCTTGATGGGTTAATGTGAAAAAATGCCTGCACTAAAAGAACTTGCATTACTTAACCTACGGAAACTTATTCCTGCCACCATCAAAATCTTGTAGTTGCGAAACACGATACGGTAAAAATGTTTCGCATTATAGCAGCCTGTGTAATGCAGAGAAATGACCCTCCTGTACCCGGGTCATTATTCTACGCCGAGAAATGACCCCAGGAGTCATTTTACTACGTAGAGGAATGATCCGCGCCATATTCTACGTAGATAAATGACGCTCAGGGTCATTTTGTAGGCGAGGGTCATGTCTCTGTATTATACAGGCCTTTACTCTCTCCGAGCTCATAGTCGCCGTGGTACTGCGAGGGCCTATTACTACATATAGTACTGTTATTTTGAGCTAGCAGGCTTTTGAATTCGTTCCGGTAATCACCACTTTCTCCTTTTTACAACAATGCTTTGTGTTGTTCGTGGTTCGGAGATAGAGCGTCGGCCTCGTAACCATTAGGTCCTGAGTTCGATACCCGGGAGCGGGCGTCAACTTTGGGATTATTCTTTAGCCCACACGTTCAGCACGAGTTCTGGTGTCGTGCCCTTGGAGGCAGAATCGAGAGAGATTAACTGAAGTAGTAAGCACTTGTTTCTCAATTGATGTAAAATAAATATGTTTAAACTAAACGAACAATTCTTTCTAACCTCTGGAGGACTGCAACAACCATTTGGGTCACAGTGGATTTATTGTCTGGAAATGTTTCTAATTTTAGTCGATTCTAGGGTTTTTTGTCTTTTTTAAGATGCAGAAGAAACTACTGTATGGACTATCTAGGTCAAAGACATATCGTCAGTTTCCTTCAAAAGCCTTGTAACTACAGTTTACAACAAGCTGTAGTTACGAAGTTTTCGAGGTAAGTCGCCGTTATGACTGTATAAACATTGGTATTCTCAGACAGAATTGCCAAACCCAATCATATTTATATTAGATTAACTGAATTAACAATCTACAAAAAAGTTACCGGATAATGCACATAGGCTGATTCTTCAATTTGTTCGTCATTCGACTGCGTTGTCCTTTTGCGACATTTCGATTATTCAGACGCAAGGTTTGATGACGTACCCCAACTGTGTTGTGCGTCAATGCGACGATCCGATTGCAACAACAAATAAAAGTTAGCTACATGCACCGTCTATTTTTAATGGCAACTGACCATCCGACGGCAAATTGAAGTTGTTTTGCTTTTATTGGTATATTGACTTGTAAGTTTGGTTTCAACACATTCTGAAAAGATTGAAAATAGGGCTTTGATCAATCTAAAGTAACATGGAAAGTTTGCACTACATTCGCATACTTAATGACAGCAGATCTGTCTGCTAGAATTGTTTTTATTGATACCCCTCGTCTATCATATCGTGGATTTACTTCGAAAACCTCGTAACTACAGCTTGTTACAAAGTGTAGTTACGAGGTTATCGAAGTAAACTCACGATATGTGTTTTCGGTTTTGTTATCTTTATCAAAAATATTTGACACCAGCGATTAACAACAAATTGTTTTGCCTTATCTGACATGTTTGCTATTCAGAACCCAGTTTTAAAATACAAATCGTGGGGACGGTTCGTGTAAATTAAAGATGGGTTCCGATTGCGGTAAACGGGCGCGGCATTCGCGAACGGACGACGCAGTCGGATGGCGTACACATGAAAAACTTACCTTGAATGTCTATATTTAGACTTCATATTTGATTGGTAACTATTTTGGTACAAATGCGAAAAAAGTATCTTTGAATTTATCTGGCAGTAAAAATTGAAGTAAGCCAATCCTTTGTGAAAAGGTTTTTGCAAGGGGTACATTTCCTGCGTGCAAAAAGACCGCTCTAGTCCAGGATTCAGCCCCCTGTTTTTGGACAAAATGGATTTTGTATGGACCCACATTTATTATATGGCCTGCAACACCCGAAATGGGGCATTCGGAGATTTGCGTAAAGTCCGCGCAGGCTGATCCGAGACTACAATTTCCGCTTTCATGAAAGTTTCTGTTTTGAAAAAGTCTACTGTAGCACAAAATGTAATAGTCGTAAAGTGCCGTTTTGGATTAGCCTGCGCGGACAGCGCAGGCTGATCCGAGACGACACTTTACGCAAATGTCTGAATGTCCCTTTTCGCGCGTTGCAAGCCATATAATGATTTGCTTTTGAATATATGAAACCCCTTTTTGTCTTAGCGTGACTCATGAATGTGTTAAGATGCTAGGCAGGAGCGTATTGCTTTTACTGGCAAGTCAAGCTGTGAACAAAATTTTGCAATTCTAACCCTGAGGTTGCTAAGCACGACTCAAAGACCTTTTGCGGACAGTGTAGGGTAAGATCAGACTGCACAAACCGTGCCGCCTGATCTTTGATCTACACTCAACGTTTTGATAAGGAGCTATCCCTTGAGAAAAATACCCTTGAATAACCCTTTCTCAAACAATCCCTGGTTTTTACGGGTCTGGAATTGTAGCCTTTTGAAAACATTGTGGGAAAAGGAGAAAATGCTGGTAACCAGCATTTTCTCCTTTTCCTACAATGTTTTCTACCCTATCATAGACAGAAATCATCTTTCCAGCAAGAGTTGAATTGTCGTCTGCAAATGCTTTCAATTTGGACAAGCCTAAATATTGTCGTTTGGGAAAGGGATAAGCAAATTTTGGCTGGTTACTATATTTATTTGAAATTTTCATTTCATTTATTTAGCAGGGTGAGTGTTAACCTATTACAAAACATCCCTGGTATTTACGATCCTGAGATGGAAGCCTTTTGAAAACATTGTGGGAAAAGGAGAAAATGCTGGTAACCAGCATTTTCTCCTTTTCCCACAATGTTTTCTACCCTATCATAGACAGAAATCATCTTTCCAGCAAGAGTTGAATTGTCGTCTGCAAATGCTTTCAATTTGGACATGCCTAAATATTGTCGTTTGGGAAAGGGATAAGCAAATTTTGGCTGGTTACTATTTATTTGAAATTTTCATTTCATTTATTTAGCAGGGTGAGTGTTAACCTATTACAAAACATCCCTGGTATTTACGATCCTGAGATAGAAGCCTTTTGAAAGCATTGTGGGAAAAGGAGGAAATGCTGATAACCAGTATTTTCTCCTTTTCCAATAGTGTTTTATAACCTGCTGAAAACAAATTTCAATTTTTGACTCACATTTATTTTGTCCTCTGCAAATGCTTTCAACTTGGACGTGTCTAAAATATCGTTTGGTTAAGAGTTAATACATGGCGTGAACAGAATTCCGTAGAAACGTGACTAGACAAAGGTACACCACTGTAACTGATATATACGGTCAACCCTAAGTACAATTGCAACTGCATAACTATTCATAAATTAGCCTCATTTGAAACCTTGTGGTAATAAATATGACATGTCAAAATGAACTGTATATGCCATTATTTCACATCTTGCATTTAAACCTTGAGGTTTGTAAGGACATCACTACGTAGCTTTTCGTTGGGGCGCAGCTACCTGTACGTAAAAACGCAGAACTTTGCGGATATTGTTTTTGAAACAAAAACAGAATAAGAAGACAACTATGTAAAAAAAAAAAAAGCCGTCATTAGAGGCTGCAAAAAATATTGTATAACAAAGAAAAATTTCTCGAGGCGGCCGAATGCCCTTTTTCGCGTAAAGTTTAGACTCTTGTATATTACATAGCGCGATTTTACACACTCTTGTATATTACATAGCGCGATTTTACACACTCTTGTATATTACATAGGGCGATTTACACACTCTTGTATATTACATAGCGCGATTTACACCCTCTTGTATATTACACAGGGCGATTTACACCCTCTTGTATATTACGTAGCCCGATTTACACCC
Source organism: Tridacna crocea (assembly GCA_943736015.1). Taxonomy (NCBI): domain Eukaryota; kingdom Metazoa; phylum Mollusca; class Bivalvia; order Cardiida; family Cardiidae; genus Tridacna; species Tridacna crocea. The sequence continues at coordinate 53,559,391 of OX031063.1, forward strand.
TCTTGTTTATTACGTAGCGCGATTTACACCCTCTTGTATATTACGTAGCGCGATTTACACCCTCTTGTATATTACGTAGCGCGATTTACACCCTCTTGTATATTACGTAGCGCGATTTACACCGTCTTGTATATTACGTAGCGCGATTTACACACTCTTGTATATTACGTAGCGCGATTCACACTCTCTTGTATATTACGTAGCGCGATTCACACCCTCTTTCATATTAAGTAGCGCGATTTACACCCTCTTGTATATTACACAGCGCGATTTACACCCTCTTTCATATTAAGTAGCGCGATTTACACCCTCATGTATATTATATAGCGCGATTTACACCCTCTTGAATATTACCTAGCGCGATTTACACCCTCTTGAATATTACATAGCGCGATTTACACCCTCTTGAATATTACATAGCGCGATTTACACCCTCTTGAATATTACATAGCGCGATTTACACCCTCTTGTATATTACATAGCGCGATTTACGCCCTCTGCCAGACGACAACATTTCGGACTTGTCCAAACTGAAAGCATTTGCCGATGATGAGGTTAACAGGACTCAAAACTGAAATCATTCTTAACATCAATGGAAGAAGAAAAATCGGTATAATGAGATAAAACTAGTTGACAGCATTTTCTCCTTTCGCCACCAAGTGTTCTAAAACAATTCTTTTGTATGTTCGTGATAACTGAGCGTTGTTCGGTAAAGCGTTCACATAGGATAAGTGGGCCTTATTCGTAAAATAAATGTGAATTGGTGTCTTTAACACGTTTAAACAACAGTTTTTTCCCCACAACATTTCGGTCAAACTACGAAAACAGCTCATTTATAACCGTTTAAACTTGGCGTTCACCAGAAGTAGGTTAACTGTTTGTAAAATCAAAATAGTCAAGTAAGATGAAGAGGAATAACTATATACTAGTATATCGACAACGTTCTGGCAAAAGGGAGCTTAATGTATCTCTATGATACACTACACCAAGCACACCATCACATAGTTATGGATGCAAAATAGCCACTTTCTTAAACAACAGACAGGATGGTCCTTCGACATACAGAAAATTGACCAGAAGCGAAAAGTTTCGGCCCAGGTGTCAGCTGATGACTGCCCAGACTGACCTGGGTCAATACTTTTCGCAGATGCAGTAAGGTCCTTTTTTACAGGGCAAGGATTATAATTGGTGTGCAATACGCGAAAAGGGACATTCGGACATCTGCGTAAAGTGTCGTCTCGGATCTGCCTGCGCAGTCCGAGCAGGCTAATCCGAAACGACACTTTACGACTCCAGTAGATTTTGTGCTACAGTAGACATGCGCAAAACAGAAAATGGCATTAAAACGGAAAGTGCCGTCTCGGATCAGCCTGCGCGGACTGCGCAGGCTGATCCGAGACGACACTTTACGCAGATGTCCGAATGTCCCTTTTCACGTGTTGCAGGCCATATATATATGCCGTTTTCGATCTAAGATGTTTTTGCGGAGGGTATAAAGCAAGATCAGCCTGCACATACATGCAGTCTGAACTTACTCTACACTTTCAACTATTCTTCGGTGTTCCTTGTCCAAAAAAACACCCCAATTCAGAGCAAGTGAGACTAAATGTAATCTAAATTAGCGTCGCCAATAATTTAAATTAGGCCAGGTAAAGCCTGGTGTCCACTAGGATGCGGAGGGAACAAGGAAGCTTCGCAGTAAAAATAAATTCATTTCGGCATACCTTCCTGTGAGAAAATATAGATTCAGTACAGAAATGTGTTTATCCCCGGAAAGTCCGCAGATTTCTTGCTAGCATACTCAGGATTGTCCGCGTAAACAATCCGGAATGGTACCGAATGTTCATTCGTGAACGCGGATCGCTTCAGGGCAACGCGAACATGTTTAGGATTACACCAGGAAACATTTGGGACAACCAGTTTCAGTGCTCGACACTAGGCGGAGACGGTATGGAAATGCAGAGGTTGCATTCATATTTTATATTACAGCGCTTGGCTCTTTCGTTCCATAGACTGAAATCGACTGATTAGCAGTGTATCAGAGAAAATAACGTCGCTTTAGGCAAGCAAGAACTAAAAGTACCACAAACTTCAGTTGCCTGTTTTTTGTTCCACCGTCGACTTGGGTTTTTCTTTTTTGTCTCGGCATATTGTGTGCAGGAGAGAATAAAAACACGTCCGCCCTGTCTACAGTCAAACTGTAAGCGATAGAGCACTTATTTTGATATGTTATGGCCCTTAGGTTGCCTAGATAGTAGATACGAAAATCATGTGACATTTTCCCCGTGTTCAGAGAGCATACCGCGACCGCTCTGAACGTTCAGGAAAGGTTCCGCGAACCTTCTGTATCGATTCCTCTTAGTGTCCGCAAGCTGTCCGCGTCGCTGAAGCTTTCGGGAATATATGCGGAAGACTCCGGATGTCCTGACGATGTCATGACGACGTCCTGACGACAACCCGGACCTGATGCCGAAGGTGTATCGAAATTCATTTCCGCGTCCAAATTTTACTCTCGATCAAAATTTCGACGCGGACAAAATTACCAACCCGGAAGGCTCCGAATCAGGCGGAAGCATCTAGGACAACAATAAGAAGTCATCAGGAACATGCGGAAGCTTTGCCGAATATAAAATTAGTTGTCCGCATGCAATCCGCGTACTGTCCTGGCGTACTGTCCTTTTTTTTTTGTTTTAAATTCACAGTAACGGTTGTCAGCGGGCTGACTGTAATATTACGTTCTATAAAGTAGCAATGTTGACAATAGCTTTTACGTATCAATACGTTTGAGGAGAAATGAGACCTGCTTTAGCAACAGATTTCTCTAAACTGGTGATCATAGTTGGGTCAATTGCACGAGGTACTAGCGTTTTATTGGGTAAACCTTTTTTTTTTGTTTTAAATTCACAGTAACGGTTGTCGCGTAGGAAAGTGGTTCGGCTCTGTACCCAGGATGCCCATATCAGATAGATGAGTATTTATAGAATGCCATATAGCGGGAGATAATAGTAACTTGTGGATTAATATGCGTCAGATCGATACATTCATCGCCTGGTAATACGCCGATTTACTCTTCTGAAAATTGTAAGGCTCCTCTAACAAGAAAACTTGAGTTTCAATTTTCTATCAGAATCTTTCTAACTATATTTCAGTTGACAAACATTTCCTATACATACATTCATTTTTTTACGTGACTTATCAATTCCGAATGAAGGTTTTATCGACAAGTCTACTGCAGGACAACATCTAATTTTGACGTAAATTGCCGTCTCAGATTAGCCTACGCGAAATCTGCGCGGACTGATCCGAGATGACACTTTACGTAAATGTCCTTTTTCGCGTGTTGTATGACGTATAATACACAGTCCAATCGTGACACAGCAATTATACTAAATGCATCTATAGCTGTTCCTTCCAACCAATCCCTCCCTTCCCCCTCCCCCCCCATTTTTGTCCGGAAAGCCTCTCCTAAAAAAGGCTGGGATAAGATTGCTAGATTATAAGTACTTTTTTATCACCTGTTAGCTCTATGATTTACGTCATAAACTCTCATCGAGCGATCCTGTATGATAAGATGATAACGATTTTAACCTTCCACATGATGAGTTACTTGTTAGATCAAGATCAGACCACACATAGGTTAAGTCTGATCCTGGTTGTGCACTACCTTATATGTTTTGATATATTTTGACACAAAAAAAATGTGAAATAAACATAAATTTAATCCGGCTGACTTAGCATTTAAGAAGTCGAATCGTTATTAGAGAAAAAAAGATTTAGACTTAGCCGCACTTAAAGCATTTTCTGACAACAAATTATACGTTTCTCGCTTAAATGTGTCTTTAAAAGGTTAAAACATCATGGGAAAAGGAGAAAATGCTAGTGCCAGCATTTTCTCCCTTTTCTATGATTTTCTTTTTCAAAAGAAACTTTCCCTAGGGTCATTTTAACTCAGGAATGTGTAGTAAAGAGTTAACTCTTATATTTGTTGTATAACCCATTACCACACAATCCCTACTTTTGACGCCCCTGAGAAAGAAGCCTTTAGAAAACATTGTGGGAAAAGGAGAAAATGCTGGTAACCAGCATTTTCTCCATTTCCCACAATGTTTTCTACTCTTCACAAATTTTCAGTCACTTTTATTTTGTCATCTGCAAATGCTTTCAATTTGGACTAGTCTAAAATACTGTAGTTTGGTAATGGGTTAAGGGAGGTGATCTTTTTGCAGAAAGTCAATTTCAAATGTTGCTCCTTCAAAGGTACTTAGATGGGGTTGGGAGTGGGGTGAGGAGTTAGTATCCTTTTCCGACAATGTCGAGTAAAGACCAGACTGCACCTTTTGTGCAGCCTTATCTTGATCTACACTGTCTACATAAGGTCAATGATTCGTACTAAGTAGCTCAAGTGTTAGGCAATATAGATGTTGAGAATAGAAGTGCAATCGGATGTAATCATTGAGAAAGATGCATGTGAAAATATCGCTGTGAACTTTTCTATGCACACTCATTCTCTTACAGCTGGCGGCGTGGGAGAGTTGTAAGTTTGATTGATTGATTGTATGGTGTTTTTAAAACGAAGTGGACCCATAACACATCTAGTGCAGCAAGGAATGAAGTTTCTTGATAGTTGGTAAATGCAGATTTATACACACATGATACTTTTGCACATTTTTAACCGACCAGAAATTCCTTTGATGTCTATCTTGAAATTATTTGTCGATACTTTTGTTTGTGTCCAGAAAAGGGAGGTAATTATTATCTCCCTCTGTTATGAGAATTTAGTGGTTTTAGATTTATAAATGATGATTATAAGAAGAGGAAGGGGGGGGAGTGGCTCGGTTTAAGTAGTACAATAAGACTAATTCTTAATCATAGCAAATTTTGTAGGATAATATTATAGTGGAATTAGCTGTTTTTTTTATTAGGGGTCCACTACCTTAACGCCGTTTTTCATCAATATTTCCGATGTAATACATCCCAGCGTTCAGCAAACGTATCCGTCCTTTCCTAGAATCTTTTACCAATACTTCGAAAATTATTCTTTTTAAGCCACTGGCTGCTTTCCCACACAGCCATCGTCAAAACAATGATCAGCAACGAGAGAGAAATGAATCCTGTCTGAATGACTACCATCAATCCTCGGACAGAAAGTGGCCAAGCTTGGGATTTCAATCAAAGACTCCCTGCTCTCAAGTCCTGTACGTTACCGACTGCGCGACCGAGTCATTAAGGGAGTGGACCAGTAATACTTCTAGTGCAACATGGCATAAAATTTCTTGACAGTTGATAAAGACAGATTTATACAGATAGAATAATTTTGCACATTTTTAACCGACCTGAAATTCCTTGGATGTCTATCTTGAAATTATTTGTTGATACTTTTGTTAGTTTCCAGAAAGGTGAGGTAATTATCATGTCACCTTGTGATGAGATTTAGATTTTATAAATGATTATTCTAGGAAGGAGAAAAAGGAAAAAAAGTGGCTCCGTGAAAGTAGTACAATAATACTCAATTTTTATCTAGTAAATTTTGTAGGATAATATTATATTGGACATAGCTGTTTTCTATTACGGGTTCACTACGTCAAAAACGGTTGGTGAATACGAACCTTCAAGCCGCTATGACTCAAAGTCAAATCCGCATGGTTGTAAGAGTTCATTATCATGAGGTACTTTTTACCCCTCCTGACAGGAAGTGACGCAATGGTTTAGAGATAGTCACGGGGTACTGCCATGACTATGAGGGTTTCTCTAACATAGTAATAAAGCTCAACTCTTGTTTATTATCAGTATTTTGCAAGAATGCTTTAAAAAGTTTATATCAGTAGGAAATCAGGTAAAAATAGATCTATTATGATAAAAGAGAAACCAGAAGCTAGATTTAAGCCTTGACGAATGCCATAGTCAAACACATTGTGGTATACGTGGTAAAACTCCAACTAGATGCCTATAGTAATATTTCAAACTTTTTGACATCACCCATTTTCTAATAAAACTGCATTTATCTCATAGCTACTCTAAAATGCGATTTTTTTACGTCAGTGTGCTAGATGCCTTTTCAAAACATTGCTGACTGGGCAATCGCTTGCTATACGATTGCGGGCAAAGGACAATCGCTTGCTACGAGCACTAGCTCAATTTTCATTGTATTTGTTTTTTTTTCAACTTGACTGAACAGACGAATGTTTCTCTCCTCGCAGATCTCCATCCATTTTGTCACATCCTTTCGTTTCTAGGAGGTTCAAATATAATTTTTGGGGCACTGGAAAACCGTAAGATCTTTAAAAAACCGAATGGTCTTTCCAAACAATAAAATAGTGCTCGATATTAGATTTAATAAAGAATGTTAGGATAATGATATCTTGAATAATAAATGGGGGTCCTGTGTGGCTCAGTGGTAAAGTGCAGGACTCGTGATCTGGAGGTCCCTGGTTCGAGCCTCACTAGCTCCACTGGGTTTTTTCACAGGAGTATCCTTGGGCAAGACACTTCAGAGCCTAGCCTAGTACTGGTGAAACCCAGGAAACATGAATATGTGAAATATCGCCGTGATATGACTGAAATAACGTTAAAAGCGGCGTAAAACACCATTCAACCAACCATGAATAATAAATGGAAAATGTGAATCAATGATCACACATCATGGTCTGTACTGTCTGGTGTTGAATTACGCTATACACAAATGTACTGCATGTTGCCAAAGGTATAAAGATTAAGCCGCTCGAAATATTATTTGAAAACCACACCTGTAAACAAATCATGTCATTTTAGCCGAGATTAGCACATCACCATTGGCAGACACGCCTTTGTGCTTGCAACAGATCACTCTGAAAAACTTTATAGTTTTAGGCGAATTCGCTATTTACAATTAATTTTCTCCTTTTGCCACATTGCTGTTCACTGGTTTATTAAACCTTGATATATGTCAACACTTACAGAAGAGCGATCGGTATATAAAACGGTCTTTTTTAATTTTGAGCCATTTTAAAGGTGGGTATTTAGAATTTTCACATCACACCAAATTAAAAAAATGTATATGTCACTTAAATTTATATGAAAAAACAATACAAATCATCAGTAATTAAGAATCATAAATTTACAAAATGTTTTAGGTGGTATTCCCTTAAAAGGCTACGTAGCCTCTTAAGCTATTTTTAGATTTCCCGCAAAAATCAAAAGAGCACTGTGGGAATTTTAAGTGACTTGCACGTGACTAATGACTATTAAATTCCATAACATAACAAACATAAAATCATTTTCCATAATGTCTAGAACTTCGGATGCTATGTTTGAAGCTTTGTCTGTATATTTCCGGTATGCAAATGAGCGAGTTGCTCATGTAAAAATAGACTGTGTTTCCCTTCAGTGTCAACGTGGGCTGTAGTAAATCTCTAATTTATCTACTTGTCGGATGGTTTTCGACTACTGGGGTTTAATGAATGAAAATTGTAAGGCTTTGGAAGTATAAGGATGATTTTTTTGTATTTTTGTAATTTTTTTTGTCCCAAAATCTGAAGGGCCACCTTTAATTTGGAAGGAATACTTTAGATTATTCCTTTAAATCTTGCTATTTCAAAAATGTTTCAGCCACAATAATGTAACAGAACAACGGACGTTGTAGATCCAAGATCACACTGCAAGTTCTGTGCAGACTGATCTTGATCTACGCTGTCCGCTAAAGAAGCTTTTCCGGACTTCAGGACTTAATACATATCATTTAGCCAGCATGGTTTCGAAGTTGTTAGCTTAAAGTTTGTTTCAAGAGGTGGTGGGTTAATCAGTGAAAGATCGGATCTGTAGAGATTATTGTGAAGCTTTACCACCCTGTCTAAGGGTGGGGTCTACTTGCTGTTATAATGCAGACATCGTGGCATAAAACAATCACCTTGGCCCGTTAAGATGGCATGCATGTTTTATACCAATCCGTCAAGTGGTACCTTCTCTATTGCTTTGAATAGATTTTTAGCTGTACTCATATTTTATCTGCTAATGTGATCGTATTTTTTCTATTTATATTCTTGTAATCTGGCAGAGCAGTAACCGTGACCTACATACGAAATTATGTGTTTTATTCGTAAAACAGAGTAGGTGGACGCAAATTATATACCAGTAGTATTGCCCGAGAAACAAGGGGTGTGGGGGCCTCTTCCAGAAAACTGTCGAAGGAAGGGGGACAGAATTTTTTGACCAAAGTTTTCTTAGAGGTAGAAAACAGTATGAAGAATACTGAAGAATACAGAATGTATGAAGAATAGAGAATTAAACAAGCAGAATGTACGTAACTGCTTTTTTGCATAAGGACATCATGCCTATGGCACCCGCTTGATTCCCTGCGTATCACTGTTAATGTAATGTTCATTCTTCAACAGCCCTAACGAAGTAATTTGAAACTTGCTCGCTCATCAAGGATTGTATCATGAAATCATAGAAGAAACAAAAAGTTTTGTTACTAATATTATGTGAAATTAATGTATTGTGCTAATACGTCACCTGTTACAGTTTAAGTTCCTTTTTTTCCTCGACGGTTACTACACTTTATGGTATCTAACCTTTTATCGACCTAAGTTACAGCTTTGGCTCTGTCTCTAAGTCTGGGGTTACCTTGTTAGCGGCTCATGGTGCAACAGTTACTAGCTATAAACAGTAAACTATTTGACCAATGGTGGATATATAGGATCTGACATGAGTTGGTTTTTGAGATAAGAAATTATTAAACGAGTCTACAGAAATGTTATTAAGCGAGCCTTTGGCGAGCTTAATAACATTTTTTGTTGACGAGTTTAATAATTTTTACCTAAAAAACCAACGGGTGTCAGATTCTTTTTATCACATTACTGATTAACAAGAATTATAGTCCAAAATGTTTTAAACCAGAGGCATACATGTATCAAGTGTAGTGAAATTTACATGAAGCCTGTGCACTTACTTTGACAGGTACATTACGAACGAAAATAGTTCCGAAGAAACTTGCATAATATTGATTTTTGTTTAAGTGTAATTGTGATTAAGTTAACAACTTTATCATGACAAGAACTTCGACCGCTAATTGCCTCCAGAAACCTAGGTCAGCAATGTTTTCGAAATGAAGCGTATAATTACAGTGTGTTGACCAAATACAGCACTATTTTCTTATCTCACACATGTGTGAGACAAGAAAATTCGTAATGGCTTTATCACATTGAAAACAAGGAGAGTTACGTGATAAAATAAGGTGACACTGTTCAGTCAAACAATCAGCGTTCAATATGAATGGTCGTTGTAAAGGAGAAAATATCTCAAATGCACAACCATAAGCTCAACCCCTGACCAGACAATCTCGAGTTCTGACGATCCTGAAGGAGAAGGCCTTTTGAAAACATTGTGGGAAAAGGAGATAATGCTGGTTTAAGATAATGCTGGAAACCAGCATTTTCTCCTTTCTCCCCAAAATGTTTCGTACCTTTTCTAAGACGATTCTCTCCATTTTAGTCACGTTAAAATTGATGTCTGCAAATGCTCCGGATTTGGACAAGTCTGATTTTGTCTCATGGTAAAGAGTAAACAGCCAAAGGTCTACTCACAAAAAAAAATTCCAACATATTTCTTTATTAAAAATGACTTTTGCAGATTTCCCTCACACAAGCAGTCGTTTTTGTTACATTTACTTCTCTATCTGGCCTTGCTCTGGGATGTATCGTACAATCTTGCTTTCTTCATACAATTAGACACTTTCACACGACTTTTGTTTATTTGTCTTGCGCTAATCTTTCTTTTCTCAACTTGCCCGTAAAGCTCAGTAGTTAGTCTATCGGGCTCGTGACCTGATGGTTGTGTGGTCGACACCCGGTTGAGGCAACTTTATTTCCAGGGAGTTTTCGGCACTCACCGCTGTCGCATGTGAGAAAAGAAGGCTGTCACTTGGAAAGAGATTGATGTGAGAAAGCCAGGAAACGTATGCGTAGCTGTACTGACCGCCGTGATACGACCTAAGCTGTTAAAACGGCATTAAACTTCAATTCAATTCAATAAATCAATCAATCCTTTTCTCCTTTTGTCGCAATGTTTTCTCGTGTATTTTTGCGTACAATTTTCTCAAATGTTTCTTGAAAGTCATTTGTTGAAAATATAGTAAATTCACAAATCAGTGCCAATTTACATTCCCACCCCTTAGGGCGGATTGGGTGTGGATATAGTGAGAGGAGGATTGTGCGGCGCGGGGGAGAGGGGCTGAGAGAAAGGAACAATTCCGTTTATTGTTGTAAAAGTATATTTATCTCGACACACATTAGGCAAGATACACTGAATACTTATGTAATTTGAATGAAAAGGGAAGAGACTCAAAGAATGCCTACATGATCTATCAATATCAACTGTTCAGTTTAGGCTGGTCCAAAATCACGTTTTATGGTCAAGGGTTACTTTACTCAAGTGTAATGTATCAACATCTGGATATCACATATTTAGAACATGCACCTCGGAGTCTGTCAACCCTTTACCCCGGATACTTTTTTATGAAAATTGATTCATTATTGACTTCTCTGGTATATTCGCGGAGTATTCAGATATGAATACGGTGTATCTTAGCACCTAAACTTTATTTCTTCATAGGCTTCACTGAGAAATAAAAATCTGTTCTTTCTAAGTATTCATCCCAACAGATAATTAAAGTTTCAGTCTTCACAACTAATATCTGATCGCATTTTCGTATTTTTTTCCAGGTATACCAGAGCTCCTGATAGAGGGAGTAAATTTGCTTTCAAAATTAAAGAAATATATTTTCCACGAAACCCTAAGTTTTGGGTAATCATTAGAATCGTCTCACTGAGACGATTCTAATAAGTACACACAACATAGGGTTTCAAAGAGAAATAACGGATTCAAAATACCATCACTCCCTCTTATCTGCATAGAGCTCTGTATACTATGTAGACAGTGGAATATTGCCGAACCGAGGTGTTTGCCCCAAATAAATTTTCGACCTGAGCTCAATCTGTAGAGTATAGGAGTCAAAAACATAGGGTTCTTGTTGTTGGTTTCAAAATACTTTTTAAATTGCAGTATTTGGGTTTGTTACTAACTGGAAAGTTTTCTTGAATTTGAAAGTTTTATTTAACTTTTATACCAGGCTAAGAGTTATCTAGTATCGAGTAACTGTTGAAATTGGCCCCGTACGTTATACTTGCTAGTATTGATATGATAATGCACGATATCGTCGGTTTACTTCCAAAACCTCGTAACTACAGCTTTTTTAAAGCTGTAGTTACGAGGTTTTGGAAGTAAACCGACGATATCTTGAATTTGGAGAACTCTGCAAGCTTCAGCTTTCGTTTTCAACTGTTTTTAACAGTATACGTATATTTATTATTCATATGATTGTGTTGCCCGAGGCTTGTAAAGTACATTCCCTACTTATAAGTGTTTAAAGGATGTTTAAGCTAAAGAGACTCATTTTTACGACAGAGGAGGGCGGACAATCCTACGTTTCCGTTCCCCAAATGCTTATCTGAAGTATAAGTAAATGAACCATGTTATGTGAAAAAGGGGTTTAATACATCTGCATTTAACGTTTCGATCAAGGTCAGCCTGTGCAGTCCGTGCAGTTTTACAACCATCTCTTGTTTTCAATGAATTACGTTTTCCGTCGTCTATTAAAAAGGTCGATTCGAAATGTTTGGCGCGCAAAGAATTCAAGTCGGAAAGGGTGCGATTATAACAAAGCAAACCTATCTCTCTTTTTTTTTTTTAAAGCGCATGACGACATTTGAATGAACGCGCAATATAAATTGCAAGCGCACGTAATACGTGTCTTCATACTGTTTTCTACCCCTTAGTAAAAGCGATAATTTGGTTAAACAAGTCTTATTTTCGGGAAGTATATAATTATGCCGAATGAGAATATCCGTGTCGTTCTTTTTCGCACGTTAAGATCAAATCGGCTGGGGACTGTATGATCAACCCTTTAACCCATTACCACACAATGCCTACTTTCAACGACACTGAGAAAGAAGCCTTTGGAAAACACTGTGGGAAAAAGAGAAAATGCTGGTAACCAGCATTTTCTCCTTTTCCTACTATGTTTTCTATCCTTCTCAACACAAATTTCAAATTTTCAGTCACTTTTATTTTGTCGTCTGCAAATGCCTTCGATTTGGACAATCGAACAAGAAGATATTGTTGTTTGCTAATGAGTTAACAAACAACAAAGTTTTACGGACTAATCCGATTTTAAAGCATTTAACAGACAAGAAATTAAACTTAGATAAAGATGAAGTTGTTCTCTCGGAAATTGTGAAATTTTTGTGGGAGGAGAAGAAATTGCAGGTGGAATATAAAGCGTAGCCTAATTTGCTTACAAAAGCACAAGCATATCTGAATACGGGCAAAATAATTATCATCTTATGTCTAAGAGAATGAAATTTCTCCTCGCGGTGTTAAATCGATATTTTCGATTCTTTCCTATCTTGCAGCTGACCATTCTTGACAACATGGGGTAAAAAAGAAAGAATTGCGGGAAACCAGTTTTTTTTTTTTCTCACAATATTACCATGTGTATTAACTAATCAAAATTTACTACTTGTTATTTTCCTATTTGGACATCGATATCTTTCGAAATCCAGTAACAGAAATTTGTTTCAGGGGGTTTAAGTGGGTTAAGGGTGAAGTCAAGAGTTGTGTGAATATGGCACCACACCCAAAATCATAAGCCTGTTCAGTCTTAACTCCGGAATGCAAACCCTTAAAACACCCAATAAGCGAAACAAAATGTTATCAGTCGGGTTAAAAAAATTCCACGCCCTTTGCATTAAAATACTATTTTCGTTGAAAAGTGGTAAACAAAAGCGGACAGTGTAGATCTAAGATCAGATTGCACGTTCTGTGCAGTCTGATCGTGATCTACACTTTCCGCAAAACCAACTTCATTTGTGATTGGGTGATTGAAGGGTTGAAGACGATATTGATGTTTAACATACCTCTCTTCACAAGTGGTTTTAGTCAGGCCCTGATCTAACGAGAACCATGCAAAACGTCTTCCATCTGTATGGTACAGACGCACTCTTGTTTCTTGGCGGGATTTGCAATCTGTGCCCGTTGTCTGCGCATGTCATATTCTTCGAAGATTCGACTGTCTTATATGATGAATCACTACTAGCCCCGAAAGCGGGCTGACTGTAATATTACGCTCTATAAAGTAGCAATATTGAAAATAGCTTTCACGTATCAATACGTTTGAGGAGAAATGAGACCTGCTTTAGCAATAGATTTCTCTAAACTGGTGATCATAGTTGAGTGAATTGCACGAGGTAGCGTTTTATTGGGTAAACCTTTATTTTTGTTTTAAATTCAAAGTTACGGTTGTCGCGTAGAAAAGTGGTTCGGTTCTGTACCCAAGATGCCCATATCAGATAGATGAGTATTTATAGAATGCCATCTAGCGGGAAATAATGATCTGTGCCTGGATTCAATTCATGCGCACTATATATGGCCATTCGGCAAATCCCGGGTGATGTAAGCCACCAAGAGATACGGAATCGGCCGAGTTGTGACGGGATGCACTATGGTGTCATTTTGGTAACTTTTATGATTAAATGAAAATGGAGTGAACTGCTTAGGGTTTTCGTGGGAGTGCCTTTAGGCTAGACACTTTCTACCTTAGCCTAGTACTGCCGAAACCAAGGGCATAACGCCGCATTATAAAAATAGTATTCCGACTGCCATTTAGATGTTTTCCTAGGTCTCTTATGGTTGTAAAATCACTGGCGGTGATACGATAAGTTAACACCGAAAACCTCTTAAATGTGGCTTAAATGAGAAACTGATTTCATGGGGAGAAAGAACTGTTCAAGGCGATTCCAGTGATATAAAAATCTAAAAAATAATCCGACGATGAATAAATATGCGAGCTGTGTGTCCATGATATGACTGAAATATATAGTGTTGAAAGCGAGGTAAATTATTAACCAACCAACCAAACAACCAACCAACCAATCAGTCAATCAAGATGAATGAATGAATCAACGATCAACCAATCAACCAATCAATCAATCAATCAATCAATTTATATGCAGACTACAAACTCCTATAAGTTTTTTAGATAGTGTACGTTCAAAGTTGAGTGAAAACCACGTTATTTAATATGTAAGCTGTCGCCATGACATGGCTGAAATAATGTGGAAAGCAATCAATCAAGAAAGTCTATTTGACCCGCTTCCACTCTTTCCTTGATAAAGCAGGAATTTGGCAGCCCATTTCTCTAAAAAGTATGTCCAGTACCCGATACAAAGGGGTCTTTTAACCTATCGGCTTCGAAGCTGACGTTTTGCGGACAGAGTAGAACAAGATCAGACTTCACTGAGCGTGCAGTCTGGTCCTAGGTCTAGTCTATGCTGTCCAATAAGAAGATAGTATTCCCAAAAATAACTTCGAAATAGCAGTATTTGGGTTTGTTTTTACGACTGGAATGAAAATGTCATTTTAGTTATACCGAGGGACAAGGCTTTTTGTGATGCCCTCTCAAACACAAATACCCTTGGAAAATCGGAATAATAAAAAAATCAAAGCATTGAGAACACTGAAGTGGTATTTGTCACGGAAACCATTGTATGAAATTAATAATATGAAAGAAAAGAGAAATATTATTCAAATATTGACTTGAAAGGTATTTGTATATTTGATCATTAGGAAGAGTCAGGAGTAACGTCCCTTGACAGTGGGATGCATAATAGATAGAGAGAGAGAGAAACATGTGAATATATGGAATAGAATTAATTTTGTACCTGAAAATAATGATTTGACATGTCTTTGGTCGTAAACATTTAATTCCCAACATTGCAATCTATTATTTCGATCTATTAATATTCATGCCAAATCAAATGGAGTAGCTTGCAATCATGGGATGAACAAGCCATAGAACGAACTGTTTTGGAACGAAAAAAATTAGGACCCAGCGATCGGTAGACAAATTTTGTATCATTACGCCAATAGAAGGCTATGAGCGGGTGATGCTAATTTCAATAAAAAATTAGTATTTCCGCGAAAGATGGCCTCACCCAGTGTATTGTAACATGCCATTTCCAATTTCATATCTGAGTGCTACCGAAAATTCACTTGGTTGAGAATAATTGAGTTTGATTGGGTTTATTTACAAAATACGATACATGGTCTAAAGAATTCCGTATTGAACTCATAGTGGCATTTTCTTCGACAAATACCGCAAAAAACCATCTTGTATGCCATGTTTCTTGATATGGTCACAGACACCAAATAGTTCATGAAAAAGCCAAAACTCCACTTTTTCAAGAAATGAACGTATTTACATTAGAAATACATTTTAGACCTATCCTTTCATCTTATCAAGATAAAAAGATGAAGCAAAAGTTCCTTGTACTATTTTTCAAGAGGAACTTTTTTTATATTACTAACCGGAAAACATTTCGCTCTGGAGATACACCTCTACACCTGCAGTTTATACGTTTAAAATCAATGTGGAAAAGAACCGACGGCTGGTAATAACCTGTCACTCATTTAGGTTTTTCATTTCGTTATAAAAGCTAAGTATTTTGCTTTCCTTTCCACGTCTTTAGCAGATTTAATTTTGCAATAATTTCTTAAGGTCTAGATCTTGCTTTCATCAGTACTCTAATCGGTTCACCAGGTACGTTTTGTGGAGTAAGCCCTCCTCAAGAGTTGTTAGTCTGCGAAATGAAATAAAGACTGTCTAAAACCGGACATGATGAATGTGACAGGCGTAATGGTACTTTAAAGGTGGGTATTTAGAATTTTCACATAACACCAAATTAAAAAATATATATGTCAATGAAATTTATATGAAAAAGCAATAAAAATCATCAATAATTAAGAATCATAAAATTACAAAAAAAATTTTTTTTGGATGGTATTCCCTTAAAAGGCTACGTAGCCTCTTAAGCTATTTTTAGATTTCGCGCCAAAAATAAATAAAGCATTTTGGGAATGTCAAGTGACCGGCACCTGACTAAAAATGCTTAAATTCCATTACATAACAAACATGTAATAATTTTTTTCCATAATGTCTTCTTCGGACGGATGTTTGAAACTTTTTTCTGTGTTTTACTGTATTTGAATGAGAGAATTGATAATCTAAAAATAGAACGTGTCTCCCGTTGGTGTCAACCTGATCCGTAATAAATCTCTAATTTCTCGTGTTATCGGATGGTTTTCGACTACTGGAGTTTTATGAACGCAAATTAAAAGGCTTTGGCAGTATAAGGATGATTTTTTTGCATTTTTGTAAAATTTTCGTCCCAAAATCTGAAGGGCCAACTTTAACCAAGCCTCATCTCATTTACTGCTTGTTAAGTTTGTTTGTTCTATGCTTAACCGCCAAACGGTACAATTTTAGACAAGTCCAAAGTAAAAGGTGTTGCAGAAAGTCGTTTAAATGTGGCTCAGATGATGAAATTTGTTTCTGAAAGGCTAGAAAATATCATGGGAATGGAGAAAATGCTGGTTACCAGCATTTTCTCCCTTTTACTACATTGTATTTAAAAGGTTTCTTCATCAAGCTCGTTAAACCACAAGATTGTATGGAAACTGTTTCAGCTGTTTTCAAATTCATTTCAATTACACCGCGGCTACAAGCTCACCTATCAATATGCTCCCCTTGGATTTCTTTTACCAGTGCTGCCATGAATCTGCTGCGATGCCTGAAACGTTAAAGCAGGCCCGACTATAGGTATCTCGAGTACAGGATATCCGGTCCGTTTTGGTGAAACGCCCCATTGACCTAATCCCTATTTGACTATAATCCTCTAGAAGAGCGGAATCGCCAGACAATTAAAGGATTGGATAATGTTTAACCCCGTTAACAGCATTAATTTAGTTATGTCGCGGACACCAGTACTCCTATCCACATGCTTTCTTGGAGTATCTGTGACCAGTGCTCCGTACTATATTCTTTCCACAGTACTGCCTGTAATATATATGCCCATAATTATAACTATAGCGGAAACATTAATCAGCAATGAGAGAGGAATGAATCCTGTTGCAATGACGATGATCAATCCTTGGAACGAAATTGGCCGGGCTTGGGGTTAAAACCAGCACGCTTACCGACTGGGGTACCCGGGGCTCGGTTCTCGTTAGACAAAATCCCCATCTTACATATCAGATTGATGGGATCTCTTATGTGTAATGACATCATTGTTTCAAATTTGTATTAACCCTTTCCCAAACGACAAACTTTTCGACTAGACCAAATTGAAAGCATCTGCAGACGACAATTCAACTCTTGCTGAAAAGATGATTTCTGTCTATGACATGGTAGAAAACATTGTGGGAAAAGGAGAAAATGCTGGTAACCAGCATTTTCTCCTTTTCCCACAATGTTTTCAAAAGGCTACTCTTCCAGACCCGTAAAAACCAGGGATTGTTTGGGAAAGGGTTAAAAATAGGTGTTTCAAGGCCGTCTGGCTCTTCACACATGTGCCTGTTGCCTTTGGGTCTACTCTCCTATTGAGATTTTCTCCTTTCCCGGTTTCACACAGGTTTTGCACCACTGTATCTGGATAGACTCCGCATTAAATGGAACCTTTTCTAGGTCTAAAATGTTTGCCATTGACATTTTTTTTCTCGAAACGAGCATTCACTCTATATGGTCTGCATCACTTGAAAAAGGGCATTTGGGCATTTGTGTAAAGTGTCGTCTCGGATCAGCCTATGCAGTTTGCACTGGCTGATCCAAGACTACACTTTACGCAAATGTCCCTTTTCGCATAATGATGGCCATAATCACAAAACAAAAATTGTAACAGTTGTCCAAAATATATGGGTTTGCAGACAAGATAGGTTGCTGCTCAGGAGTAAGAAATACGTTTTACATTGAGTAGAAACGATGGGGGAGGGGGGGGGGGGGGGGACGGGGATGTATTCTGGTTTCCTTCACCCACAATGTTTTTATTAACCTTCTTCCTAAGGGTGGTTAAAAGTTCAGGTTGTTTGATATAGGGTTAACTCTTAACCACACAAATTTTTTTTAGAACTTTTTTTTTGACAGTGTTTACAGAGCCCGACGACATACAGTTTGGCAGAAATAATACGATTTGTCGGTCAAAATCCAGAAATTTTTGTGGGGAAAAGGAGAAAATGCTTGATTCTCCTTCTCCAACACTGTTTTCATCATGATCTTTAAAACATGGTGTTGTACGGTAAAGGGTTAAAAAATAGGTTGCAACAGAGAATTCACGTGAGTGCAAGGACAAATTTGATGATGCAAGATTTTTCTCCTTGAAATAAAGGTCACATGGTGTTTATCTGGGATATTTCCGGTAAGGAATTCATGTCGTCTGCTGAACCCTAAACTCCCTAATTTTATGTAGGACAACCCTTTATACCTAAAGCCCTCTTTAAGCATAGACTGCGTTACGCTATATGGGCGTTGTACGGTTTGGACAGTATTAACTCATTACACCACGATCCCTACTTTTGACGCCCCCGAGAAAGAAGCCTTTAGAAAACATTGTGGGAAAAGGAGAAAATGCTGGTAACCAGCATTTTCTCCTTTTCCCACAATGTTTTCTACCCTTCACAAAACAAATTTCAAATTTTCAGTCACTTTTATTTTGTCGTCTGCAAATGCTTTCAATTTGGACAAGTCTAAAATATTGTCGTTTGGTCATGGGTTAAATATTTTGTTCCAGACAAATTTGCAATTTGGTTATGTCTATTATTCTGCATTGTTAGGTAATTTGAACAAAAGAAACTTTGGAATAGGAAAATTCGATTCTTTTCTTCACGTCTGACGGGTCAGCTTTCGAAGTAAATACAGTATTCTAAGCTTTTCAGTGCCAATAGCGAAAACATGACTGTGCTCTTGGAGGCAGCAAAGGCGTAGATCAGACTGTGCAGAACGTGCAGTGACCAGTCTGATCTGATCTGTAACGTCAGCGTTATTTTAATCTTGTAAGTTAAATTGAGGTTAGTAAGGTCAATAAGGTAGAAAAAGGGTGAGTTTACAATTTAAAATCAATAGAAAGATGTCAAGTTTATTATCCCTTTATCACACAATCCCGACTTTTAACACGACTGTGAAAGAAGCCCTGTGAAAATATTGTGAGAAGAGGAGAAAATGTTGATTAGCAGCATTTTCTCCTTTTTCAACAATGTTTTCACTTCTTCCTTAACCCTCTCCCAAACAAGCCCTGGTTTTTACGTGTCTGCAGTATAAGTCTTTTGAAAACACTGTGGAAAAAGGAGAAATTGCTCGTAACGAGCAATTTCTCCTTTTCCCACAGTGTTTTCTACCCATCTTGAGAACTTCCTCCATTTTCTCCAAATCTAATGTTGTCGTCTGCAAATTCTTTTGGTTTGGAAGAGTCCAAAATTTGTCGTTTGGGAAAGGGTTAACGCTAGTTATTATTTCTCTGTAATGCATTAGAAAGATGGTTTTCGTCGGTTTACTTCAAAAACCTCGTAACTACGGCTTGTTTCAGGCTGTGGTTACGAGGTTTTCGAAGTAAACCGACGATTTACTCACTACGCAGGTTTTATGAGGTGCTGCAAGACCTATTTATTGCTTTTTATAAAATCAACTACATAAATTCAACTGCATGTTATTAGCCAGTGATAAAGACCAGATTTGGATACTCCGATTTTTGTTTCCATTTCCCTCGCTGTTTTCTGCTCTCTAAGAGGTAACCCTGATATTTTCAGCTGTTTATAAATTGTTGCCTGCAAGTGATCTTAACATGGATAATTAGACTCGTCCAAATTATTTTTTGACGAGCGACTAAGAACAACCGGTGGTAATCATGGCGGCTGTAAGTTTTCAAAAAGTTATTTTTAAAACAAGATGCTATACAAGAGGGGCCGTACTGACCAGCCTTTCTCGAGAACGATCTTAGTTTTCTACACTTCTAAAGTAAAGTTTCTATTTTTTAGTCACATTCATTTTGTCGTCTGCAAATGCTTTCAATTTGAACAAGTCTAAAAGTTTGTCGTTTGGTAAAGAATTAAACCCCTTTCACAGAGCACATTTGTTTCCGAATGGCGCCGGTACAAGGATGAGCACTGAAATCCGCACGGAGATACTACCACGTGAACCATACCACAAGTAGGTATCGAACGCGGGAACAATCAGTCACAATCCATCCACCTCGATTAATGAATCATGCAAGACCCGTACAGTCGTGACTAAAACCAAACAGGGAAAACGGATGAAAGGGCGGCAAGGGGCTAAAAAATCAAATCCAATAAAAGGGCTTACGATAACCCTTTTTCTCTATATAAAGCCAAATCGGGTAGTATAGCTAGGCCGATCATTCTACATCCTATTTTCGTTCGTCTAATGCTAGATTTAGAAAGTAAAAAAAAACTGACTGAAATATAATTTTCTGATTAAAAAACAACTGAACTATAAAATACGGCAGAATATCTGTAAACCCTGTACCAGCCAACCCGAGTTTAAGCGACCCTGAGAAATAGACCTTATGAAACTTTTGTGGGAAAAGGAACAATACTGGCAACCATTTTTTTTCCTTTTCTAAAAATGTTTTCTACCCAGTTAACTCTTTACCACACGGCAAAATTTTAGACAGGTTCAAATTGAAAGCATTTGCAGACGACAAAATAAAGGTGACTGAAAAATTGAAATTTGTTCTGGGAAGTGTAGAAAACACTGTGGGAAAAGGAGAAAATGCTGGTTACCAGCATTTTCTTCTTTTCCCACAGTGTTTTCAAAAGGCTTCTTTCTCAGGGGCGTCAAAAGTAGGGATTGTGTGGTAATGGGTTAAAAACAAATTCCATCAGTTTGGCCCATTTAGAGTGCCGTCTGCCATTGCATCCAATTTGGTCAAGTCCAAGATTTATTCGTGTATAGTAAAGTGTTTGGGTATCAGAATCATTTTACTCCTTTTTCCTCGCAGTTTTCCAAATGCTGTTTGCAGCATGAAAATGGAATTTCGTAAACTTGTAGTATTTTGGGTTTGACCCTTTGCTCGTTAACAATATGGAATTGAAACGACCCTAAGAAAGAAATCTTTTAAAAAGACTGTAAAAAGGAGAAAATTTCTCCTATCACATACTGTTTTTACCCTTCCCAACACAGATGCCAATTTTTCATTCACATATAATTTTTCGTCTGCAAATGCTTTATCGTTTGGTAAAGAGCTAGGGATACCGTCAGGTTGTCAAAATGAGGATAACAAGGAAGGGGGAGGAGAGTCGATAGTAAACAAAAAGTTGGCGGGAAAATTCAGTGTAGTTTCTCACGAGGGTATCCATTGACAACTGGCGTATTCGAGCGGGCTGTCTCTTTTCTCTCGTGAAATCCGTCCCACGGACTTGCAAAAAGATTGCTTATGTCAAGATAAATTCATTTAGAACAGGTGACAGAACATTCTCCGCCATATGTCCTTTATTTATTCCAGCCGACTCTGATGAATGTAATGTTAGAGTAATCCTTTTTATTCTAACCGTTAAGCTGCTAGGCGAGTCTCAGACACCTTTTGTGGACAGTGTAGATCAATATCAGACTGCACGGAATGTGTAGTGTGATCTTGGATCTACACTGTCCCATAGGGAGATATCTTTCAAAGTAGCTAAAGTTTGGTTTTTGCCTATCGGCTTGAAAAACTTCATTTCAGTGATTTAGCGGGATAAGGATTAATTCTTTACCAGACGACAAAATTTTAGACTGGTCCAAATTCAAAGCATTTGCAGACGACAGAATAAATGGCACTTAAAAAAATTGAAATTTGTTTTGGATAGGGTAGAAAGCATAGTAGTAGTTACCAGCATTTTCTCCTTTTCCCACAATGTTTTCAAATTGCTCCTCTCACAGAGTCGTCAAAGGTCAGAATTGTGTGGTAAAAGGTTAAAAACTGGGGTCTTGTTTGGGTCAATGATAAAAGACAGGTATAGGGCTATAGTGGCATTGAGGTCCTGGGCTCGAGCCTCACGGGAAGTACTTTGCTCCTCGTGGAAGCGCCCTTTAGCAAGACATTTAAGAGTTCCACCTGGTGCTTGTGAAACACAAGATATACATGAATATCTGACCTGTCGACGAAGTATAATTGAAAAAAATGTTCAGTACAAAAAGCGGCGTAAAATAATATTCAATCAATAGACCTTTCCAAATATCTTTTTCCCTGTTTACCATACGAAAGCATATCTATAGACAAGTTGAATGCATTCGCAGACAACAAATAATAAAACGCGGCTAAAATCATAGGAGTTGTATTTGAAAGTCTGGAAAATGTGAGAAAAGGAAGAAAGTTCGGGTTACGGTATTTTCTCCTTTTTCCACAAAGTTTTCCAAATCCGTCTTCCATAAAAGATCGTTAACCCTTTACCAAACAATCCCTTGAGATAGAAGCCTTGTGAAAACATTGTGGGAAAAAGAGAAAAAGCCGCTAACCATCATTTCCTCCTTTTCCCACAGTGTTTTTTACCCTGCAGGAAACCAATTTCAATTTTTGAGTCACGTCTATTTTGTCGCCTGCAAGTGCTTTCGATTCATGATAAGATGAAAGGACAGGTCTGAAATGTATTTCCAATGTAAATAGGTTCATTTCTTGAGAAAGTGGAGTGAGTTTTGGCTTTTTCATTGGGAACTATTTGGTTTCTGTGACCACATCAAGAAACATGGCATACAAGATGGTTTTCTTTTATTACTCCGATTTTCCAAGCGTATTTGTGTTTGAGAGGGCATCACAAAAAGCCTTCATTGCACATATTGCCACTCGCTCAACCCTTGTGCCTCGGTAGAACTAAAATGACATTTTCATTCCAATCGTAAAAAAAATA
Organism: Tridacna crocea; assembly: GCA_943736015.1. NCBI lineage: Eukaryota > Metazoa > Mollusca > Bivalvia > Cardiida > Cardiidae > Tridacna > Tridacna crocea. The sequence continues at coordinate 53,582,146 of OX031063.1, forward strand.
CTGCTATTTCAAAGTTATTATGGGGGAACACTATCTTCTACAATTTTGTCGCGTTTGGTAAAGAGGTAAAAGATGACATTTTGGTAAAGGGCTAGATAAGACCGGCCCTCCACTAGGACCCCGAAAGTTTCCCGATCGTAAAAATGACAGGAACTGGATGGTTCGGCACATCTTCCCAATGATCGGGAACCGTTCTTGGTGTTTCTTAAACCCACCTAGAAACATTCTTAATGTGTCAGGGCCGATTCGGGATCAAAAAAGCTTCGAGATCCAAGTTTTAAAAGTTTTAAAATTTGGACGCCGATCTTTGAGTTCGGGGAAGCGTCGGGACCGTCGGCATCCCTTCGGGGAACCTTCAGCGATCATTCTGGACGTTTTAAAACACATCGTCAATAATCCGGCAGCATTCGGCGAGGTTTCTTATTCACTGTGTCACCACGAGCGGTTCAGGAAAGATGACCGAATGCTTATAACTGGCCTATATATACCTTGGCACTCACATCGCCAACATGTCGGCATTAATTCTTAAACGCTTCTGTATGTTCTGCAAGTGAACTGCAGCCATTCTGCGTGATCGGGAAACACTCGGTCAACAATCCTGGACCTATCGGCATTTTTCTGTACTGGATCCGCATACTTCGGTACGATTTCGGCAACCTTTCGCATACTGTTCCTCGTAACACTGCCGAACGAGCCCCGTTTGCCAAGCTCCGCCCATTTTCATCCCGAAAGCACCCCGAAATTCGCCATTTTTCATCTGCAACCCTTCGACAAGCAATCGGGGTTGTAGTGGAGGGCAGGCCTAAAGGAACTTTTAGAATACGCCATAGTTTAGCCCAATTTTGTCATCATGTATAAAAAAAATCAGTAAAATGATACGACATTGGAAAGACCATACAAGTCATCAAGACTCAGAAGACAATATTAAATATCATCGATGAAAATTGCTTTGCAAAATATTATATCTTTTACTAAAAATATAATACCAAGCATAACTTTAAAAAAAAAAACATGACACTATTTACATAATAGAAATTTATCTTCATTCGTATTCAGTACCGATTTTAACAATAATTACGTAGTCATATCGCTATGATAATCATGCTGTACAATGATATTCTGGTCAATTATATTCCTGTACATTGGCACAGTCCTGGTAAACCTAGGTTCTGTTTCGAAAGCCCCGTGTACGTAACTACACTTTCATCAAAGCATCCAAAACATGCAGTACAGATAAGGGTGAAACTGTCTCGGTAAAGAATCAACCCTTCACCTAACAAGCCCTACCATAACTCATTGCCAAACAACGAAATTGTAGACCAGTCCAAATTTAACCCTTTACTCCATAGATACTCATTTTGACGTATGAACAACAGACAGCTTTTGAAAACATTGTGGGAAAAAGAGAAATTGCTCATAACGAGCAATTTCTCCTTTTCCCACAATGTTTTCCTCTCAATCAGATATTTGTATCCTCATTTGTATCCTCATTTGTCCATATTTTTGACATCATATCTTTACTTGCTGCTGAAATGGAAGAGCCTCAAATTGGCATATCAGGTAAAGGATTAAAGCATTAGCAGACGGCAATGTCAGTATGACTACATCTTCGCAAGCCAAGGGTTACGATCCACTACGCTACTTTACCCTTAGCAGATTGAGATTGATTTCGACAATCACCCGATACGCAGTTTCATTGGTTGCAGCTAGCTCTAACTGCATCAAATCAAATCACTCGTAGCATTTCATCTCTGATAAAGATAGAACAGGGTCGCGATGAAAATAGAAGGCAAACATGACTACCTCCGTGGATGTGTGCAGGATCTGTAACGATTTATTATCGAAGAAAACATTGACGAACAATATTTACATAAAGTTTCAATGTGACCAATCAATTATCAGATGTTTTAGGCTACATCCCAGTACCTGACCATGGAATGTCGAAGTACGTATGTGGTTATTGCTTCATTTTGAATTACTGTATTCGTAAGCGGTTTGTAAAAGGACATTTCATTGGGTATAAGAAATATGATGTAAAGGGGGATAATAAGCAGCATCCAATAAGGGCGTGTCGCGGGAATCTCGAAATCGGACTCGATTCGCCAAGGTAAGATCCACGTAGTGATCGTAACCTTGGCTCGCGAAGATAGTATGGCTGAAAAGTTGAAATTTGTCTTGGGAAGGGTAGAAAACATTGTGAAAAAAAGGAGAAAATGCTGGTTACCAGCATTTTCTTCTTTTTTTTTAAATGTTTTCAAAGGGCCTCTTTTTCAAGGTCGTTAATTGTCGGGATTGTAAGGTAATGAGTTAATCAACGGTGACAGAGAAAATACTTTGAAATGACAGTTTGAAAAGGAGAAAATGCGGGTAACTTGTTATTTCTCCTTTTCTTACAATGGTTTCTGTTACTTAAAGGAACTATTAAGGAACTATTAAGGAACTATTACTATCATCTAAACATACTTAATCTGTCTTTTGAAAAGTACTTGAAAAATTGACAATCTAAGATTTTAAAACTCAAGGTATAATCTCCTTCAGGGCCAAATATCAACATTTATCAAAGACCGCTTTCGAACATTGAAAATACATCAAGGAAAACTTACACAAAATTATTTATATCCTTTATGCTTGAGTGCACAAACGGACAGTATTGATCTAAGATCTGACTGCACGTTCTGTGCTGTCTGATCTTGATCTATGCCGTTCGCTAAAATCCTTAGTTTTCGCCTTAACCCATTACCACACAATCCCCATTTTAGACTCCCCTGAGAAAGAAGCCTTTAGAAAACATTGTGGGAAAAGGAGAAAATGCTGGTAACCAGCATTTTCTCCTTTTCCCACAATGTTTTCTATCCTTCACGAAACAAATTTCAAATTTTCAGTCACTTTTATCTTGTCGTCTGCAAATGCTTTCAATTTGAACAAGTCTATAATATTGTCGTTTGGTAATGAGTTAAGGAGCTGAAAAGAATACAGTACAAGCGTACTGAGTGATCAGTAGGGTTTACAGTTTACTGGGTGAACCACAGGAAGGGGTCTGGGATTCCAGCAGGCACGTGATACAAGCATGTAGAGACCGGGTCTGCTTGTGTGATTATGACATGTTAAAAACTTTATTGTTATAAAGACAGTCTCGGCAATAGATAAATTTGGTAAAGAGTGTAGAGGAAGATCAACCTGTACTGACATACAGTCTGATCAGAGATCGAGATAAGAATGAGTGACTGTATTCTAAATCCATTATTTCTCTTCAAAAACCTATGTTGTTGGTTCTCATTAGAATCGTCTCGATGAGACCATTCTAATGAGTACCCACATCAGAGGGTTTGGTGGAGGATACATGTAATTCATATTTTCAATTTTGAAATCAAAATTACTCCTTATGTCTGGAGCTCTTGACTCTGATATATCCTCTCATTTTTTTCAATCAGCTCCCGGCCTTTTTGGTTAATTTACAAATATGCTGTCGGAAAAAAAATCCTCGTAAACTATATATAAAGAAGAAATGTCTTGATTTTTTTTATGTTGTATACGTCCGTTCACCAGATTAGATAGTTGCAAATGGAGAAATTTCACGCCAGTAGCATTGTCTTCTTTTGACACAAGATGACTTAGAAAGTTTTAACCACAAAAGCCCATGTAAAAGTTGTAACCCCTGGCGTGAGGACAAACTGGACCCCAAGGCTATAATTTTTGCCCTCCTGTTAGAGGCCCACTGGATAAAGCTACATACAAAATTTGGTATTCCTTGGCCTTATGGCTAGGTACAAGTAGACTTTTAAAAATTTCCTAATATGAGCCCATGTTAAATTTGTAACCTCCAAGACGGGGCCAAATTTAATCCCAGGGCTATAATTTGGGCACCTTTGGTAGACAACCTCTTGCTAAAGCTAGATGTAAAATTGAGTAGCCCTAGGCCCTATGGCTTGGTACGAGAAGATTTTTAAAGTTTTCCCTATATAAGCCCATATAAAACTTGTGACCTCCAGGGCCGGGCCAAATTTGATCTCTGGGCTATCATTTGGGCGCTCTTGGTAGAAAACTACTTAATAAAGATACGTGCCAAATTTGGTAGCCCTAGGCCCAATGGCTAGGTACCAGAAGGATTTTAAAGTTTTCCCTATATAAGCCCATATAAAACTTGTGACCCCCAGGGCAGGGCCACTTTTGACCCCAGGGCTATTATTTGAAGGAACTTGGTAGAGGTCCACTAGATAAAAAGACATGCCAAATTTGGTAGCCCTCGGCTTTATGGTTTCAAAGAAGAAGATTTTTCAAAATTTTCAATATTTTTCAGTTTTGTTGCCATGGCAACCAGAGTTTTTGAAGGAATAAAATTCTTTCAAGGAATTCTGAAGAGGACAATAGCAGGATAATTTCTGTGAAATTTCATCAAAATTGGGTGGGTAGTTTCAGAGAAGAAGATATTTGAAATAAAAGTTAACGCACGGACAGACGGACGGACGGACGCACGTACGACGGACACCGGGCCATGACATAAGCCCGCTGGCCCTTCGGCATGTGGAGCTAAAAATCAATATAATGGGGCTTTTTACTGAAAAAAAAAATCGTCATTTGGTAAAGAGATTAAACTCACCTCCCGCATTCGAGATCTATTTCCGTCTTGCTACATATTTCTTATGAAACATTGGGGCAAAAGGAGAAATTGCTCGTTACGAGCAATTTCTCCTTTTGCCGCAATGTTTTTACAGAATATTCTTTTATTCATCCGTAAGGCATACAGACTGTCCTCAGAATCTTCCACACATGTTTTTAGACGTCTGCTATATTTCCTTTTTTTTTTCGGGGGGTGGGGGGGGGGAAGGTTGTTGGCACGAGTAAGGTGAAACGGATTACGCACCTGCAGTGCTGATAAATAAAACTAAATTGACAAAAAAACTTGGCAATTATCTATTTATTCGATCTAATCCCCTGATCAATTTCCGCTGAATTATCGCCCAAAACATTTGTAAACGCACGATAAAGAGCTCCACTATATCACACCTAATGCGTTAAGAATTCAAGTTTTTTTGCCTTTTAACCCTTAGGCTGCTATGCAAGACTCGGTGACCTTTTTGCGGACAGTGTAGCTCAAGATCAGACAACACAGAACGTGCAATCTGATCTTGAATCTACACTCTCCGATAAGAAGATACTATTCCCCAAAACAACTTTGAAATAGCAATATATGAAATTTTACTATGGAATTCGAAATTTCATTTTCGTTATTTAGCTGGATAAGGGTTAAGTGATTCTGTAATTCCTCGACAGGATCTGGGTAACCGATCATTTCCATGGATTTGGTGGGGGGGGGGGAAGATTTTAATGCTGTTACTTGCCCAAACCTGCCTTAACCCTTTACTCCATAGATACTCATTTCTATGCATTGCTTGTAGGAGCCTTTGGAAAACATTGTGGCAAAAGGTGAAATTGCTCGTCACGAGCAATTTCACCGTTTGCCACAATGTTTTCTACACTATCAAAAGGTGTCATATACACATCAGAAATGGCTTCATCCTTGCTGTTATTTAGGTTCAATTAGAGATACCATAGAAATGCCTTATGGGGTAAAGGGTTAATATTTCTCGTAGTGAAGAAGAAGGCGGAGGAGGAGGAGGTAGAGGAGAAGGAGAAGCAGAAAGAGGAGGAGGTGGCAGAAGAAGAAGAAGAAGAAGAAGAAGAAGAAGAAAGAGAAGAAGAAGAAGATTCATTGATTGATTGATTTTATGGTGTTTAACGCCGTTTTCAACATTATTTCAGTTATATCGCGGCCAGTACACCTATCCATTAGTTCCGGGAGTTTCTTTTACCAGTAGTTGGCACAATTTTCTTTCCAAGCCACTGGCTGCTTTCCCACATGATCATCGTCTGAACAATGGTCAGCGGTGGGAGAAGAATGATTCCTGTCGCAGCGACTATCTTCAATCCTCGGAAAGAAATAGGCCGAGCCAGGGGTCGTAGCAAGGGCTCGAGCCCTGGACCCCGTGTAAGAACAACATGCGCAAGAATAACGACAACGACAAGAGCACCACCACCCCCAACTCACCTTCGACGACGAAATTGGGCGGAAACACCACGAAACAACGACAGCAGCAGCCAGAAAACAACAACAGCAACAACAACAATGACAATAAGGACAACAACAACATTTGATCGTTCTTTAGCCTTATACACTTAACTCTGAATATGTAAATTTTCTTGTTATTAGCCATTTTATTTTTTGTATGTCAAAGCACCACAGTATTTCTGGATTCTGCTGGTTGTTGAACGATTCTTCTGTATCCATACTTATGTGATGATCTGCTAGTAGATAAAAGCGTAAATGTCCAAATGCCTCTTTTTCGCGTATTGGAAGGCATTCTATGAGCTGCGCTCTGGCAAAAGGGGGTTTCATGTGTTTCAATACAGGTCAGCCTGCACGGACTGGGCAGGATGACCTTGATCGAGACTTTTTGTGTTAACCTTTTACCACACAATGACGACAAGCATTGATTGTATAACAAGGTACAATGACCACTTTTCATACAGAAAATGTCATTAACGCGAAAAGTGTCAGTTCGCGCAGTCTGACCAGGGATGACACTTTTCGCAGTTCCCAGAAGGTCCCTTTTTGCGTTGTGAGATATCACATAGATATCCGTGATACATAACAAGCAAGTCATCATAATTATTATTATGAAATCCACTTTGTCTAACATTTCCCTGTATCATGAGGCAGAACAGTCCTCGTACATACTGACAATTTACCTGAACAGAAGTGTTAACACAGGTTTACTTGTGCTGACTGGCGATTTAACTTCAATGCTTTTGGCAGATTCGCTATAACCCCTTTTTTACAGAGCCATGACATAAATACCATGTTCTGAATTTTGTCGCTTTGAAACACCTGTTCTTTACTAACAGTTGTGAGCAATCGCCATTGTCAGATTCTGTCTACACCATTTCCAGTTGGTTTACATGTTTTGTTTTAACACTTAGGCGGCTAAGTGCGATTCACTGACCTTTTGCGAACAGTGTAGATCGAGATCAGACTGCACAGAACGTGCAGTCTGATCTCCGATCTACACTGTCCGCAAAAGGACATATGTATTGTCCCCATCATAACCTTGCCATAGCGACCTTTAGGATATTTCCATCGACGTGAACTTATCATTCAAGTTATTCTGCAGGGTAAGAGTTAAAACCTGGCAATATATCTTTCGCTTTATAAACCTATTCCTTGTATAGCCAGGACTTGATGAGATGTAGGAATTTTCATGCACCAAAACGATTTTCAAACTCGCTTTAAATAAATTCCTGGCCTTCCCACATCGTATCTTAAATTCCAGGTGTTCTCCTAGACAACCTTTGATGTAAGTGTAGCGTTTAGGGTCATCAGCGTAATTCATTCGTCGGTAAACATTTCTCTGTCCATCTCTAAGACTATCCATTTTAAAATAGATTCAGAAAAAATGTGACCCGTCAGGCTAAAATAGGGACCTTTTGGGAGCTGCGAAAAATGTCAACCCTGGTCAGACTACGTGAATTGCGCAGGCTAACCCATCTTCGCGAGCCAAGGTTACGTCACTACGTAGATCTTACCTTGGCGGATCGAGTCCGATTTCGAGATTCCCCCGACACGCCCCCTATTGGATACTGCTTATTATCTCTCCTTACATAATATTTCTTATACCCAATGAAATGTCGTTTTACAAACTGCTTACGAATACAATAATTCAACATGAAGCAATTACCACAAACGTAGTTCGACATTCCACGGTCAGGTTCTTGGATACAGCCTAAAACATCTGATAATTGATTGGTCACATTGAAACTTTATTTAAATATTGTTCGTCTGTATTTTCTTCGGTAATAAATCATTACAGATCCTGCACACATCTACGAAGGTATTCATGTTTACCTTCTATTCTTATCGTGACCCTGTTCTATTTTTATCAAAGATGAAATGCTACGAGCGATTTGATTTGATGCAGTTAAAGAGCTAGCTGCAACTAATGAAAATGCGTATCGGGTGATTGTCGAAATCAAGCTCAATCCGCCAAGGGTAGAGTAGCGTAGTGGATCGTCACCCTTGGCTTGCGAAGATGAGCCTAAGCAGGGTGGACACTTTTCGCTTTAATGACATTTTCTGTATGAAAAGTAGTCATTGTACCTTGTTAAGTTGTTATGCAATCAGTTTTAACAATCAGTGTAAATAGAACTACACTCATCTCTACCTGTTTTCATCTAGATCTAATTGATGTACAAAATTCCCAGACAGTCCCTTTTAGCGTGATGGTTCACATATTTACACGACTGACTAGATTCTATACAATGTCAATTTTTAACAGCATTTTTCTATCTGGCTATAAAGATGTATTGAATGCTCTTGAAATAGCGTTGAGCAGTCACAACATGAATAAAATTTGTCGCTATGTGCTTCACTCGTATATCACTTCGCGGAGAAAGTCAGGCCCAGCCCATTTCTCCATGCAGAGACTTGTTCTACCGATGGCGTTTGGTAGGAGAGTAGGCCAGGCCATCCTCGGATACCCCGGGGTCTCCCTATTTGCTACGCTACATCGACCCCTGGGACAATTAATTGAATTTCCCTCGCTTTACCGCTGGCCGAATGCTGGCTTTTCATTGGTTCCATCATCATTTTGTGATGGGCGAGTGGACTGTACGCTATGACGTTTCGTATCGATTTTCGGCGGCTGATTCAAAGTTTTATTAGTCAATTGTCCCAGGGGTCGATGTAGTGTAGCAAATAGGGAGACCCCGGGGTATCCGAGGATGAGGCCAGGCCTGTATTAGATCTTTGTCAGTAAGCTGGATTGCAACCATAACTTAGTTTAGCCACATTTTCTTGTATTTCCTATCTTGATGGCCAGTTCACCTATCCGTGCTTTCCAAAGGTTTCTTATTACAACACAAAGTGTAATTCTCTTTCCAAGCCATTGGCTGATTTCGACATTAAAGTACAAAGTCTTTATCTCCTGCTAGATGGTATTCTACAAATACACATCTATCTAATATGGGCATTTTGGGTACATAAGTGGACTCATTTTTAAGAGCGATAACCGTTACTTTGAATTTCAAAATAAAATAAACCTTTTCTCAGTAAAACTCTACGTGGTGCGATTTAGTCAATTATGATCAACTAGCAGGTAAGCTATGCACTGCTCATTTATTAACCCTTTACTCCATAGATACTCATTTTGACGTATCAACAACAGACAGCTTTTGAAAACATTGTGAGAAAAGGAGAAATTGCTCGTAACGAGCAATTTCTCCTTTTCCCACAATGTTTTCCACTCAGTCAGATATTTGTATCCTTATTTGTCAATATTTTTAACATCATATCTTTATTTGCTGCTGAAGTGGAAGAGCCCCAAATTGGCATATCAGGTAAAGGGTTAAACAGTCCCTACAGGCTTGGGTTTAGCTTCGATATAAGCCCTACTTTTTCCAAATATCGGGGAGTCGGTGATGCGTCATAAATAAGACGGGTCGAATCTTCGAAGAACATGACATGCTCAGACAACGAGTACAAAGTCAAAGCGCTGTAAAACTTATCTATTTCAGTAGGTAGTGGCGTTGTCTGCGCATGTCATATTCTTCGAAGATTCGACCTGTCTGAGTCACTCTCCCCAAAGTTGGGGGAATTGCAGTAATAAGCGCTATAAAGTAGTGATGGAGAAAATGGCTTTTATCAATATCTTTGAGGAGAAATCAGGCCTGCTTTAGCTCCAGATTTCTCTATACTGCTGATCATAGCTGAACAAATCGCACCAGGTAGCGTTTTTATTGAGTAACCGTTTATTTTAGTTTGAAATTCAATCAAAATAACGATTGTCGCGTAGAAAAGTAGTCCAGTTCAGTACCCAGAATGCATATGTATTTGTAGAATGCCATCTAGCGGAAAATAATGTAGATAGTGGTGTATATATATGAATAAGTATAATAACCGTATACATTACAGTTTATCATGCATTTAAATATTGCAGTCATGAAACACTTTAAATATTCATTTATCACTTATATGACAAAAGCTGTCTGTTTTTTGGACAGACTGCGGCAGTATAAATTATCACTATGGGAAAAATTAGAATCTCAGCTGTTGGTTTTTAAATACTTATGTAGATTTAATGCATTCTGCACTCGTTGCTCATGCAGATGTTTTGCATTTTTAATATCTTTCAACAGACAATGAAGATTTTTCTTTTAACCCTTTACCAAACAATCCCTGGTTTTTACTACTCTGAGATAGAAGCCTTCTGAAAACATTGTGGGAAAAGTAGAAATGCTGGTAACCAGCATTTTCTACTTTTCCAACAATGTTTTCTACCATATCAAAGAAAAATGGGACCATTTCGGCCATACTGAAATTATCGTCTGCAAGTGCTATCAATTTGGACAAGGCTAAAATTCTATCGTTTAGTACCGGGTTAAAACGTTCTAACGGTAGGAAAAATGACTTCTTATACTCATGGCATTTCACTGAGAAAAGTCGCGTTTGTGTCGTCACTTCTGTGACGACACCGACATTTTTAATCCTGCGTAAAAAACAAAAGAACAAAAAAATCAAAATGCCGTTGTACCAGGATGGTACACTGTACAAGCAGTGAAGTTTCAACAGTAAAGTTACAACGGTGAACTTGGCCTTCAGGCTTCTAACTGCGACACCATGACCTCTGGCGGACAGTGCAGATCAATATCGGACTGCACAGAGCGTGCATTCCGATCTCTGATCTACGCTATCCGATAAGGAGACCTCATTCCAAAGAGCTTAACATTTAGCAATATTTTTAGTATCTAACTGAAAATTTCGTTTTAGTTATATAGCAATATTTTTAGTATCTAATTGAAAATTTCGTTTTAGTTATTTAGCAATGTAAGGGTTAAGATCGAGTGGTGTTGATGATGATGATGAGGCTAGAGGTACTGTTATCATGAATGTGAAAACTTCCCTGTTTCATACCGATACATGTCAGTCAACTCTGCCATTGTCCAATGTGATTTAGATAGCTTTAGCGGAAGACCTTGGTCAAGAGAAGACTTCACAGAACGAGCATTAAAGATGCCTGTCTACAGCCGGTGAGCAGAAACGCTGTTAAATTTCAACAAGAAAAATAGAATGATACAGAAATCTGTCCTTTGTGTACACAAGGATAAATTACTGACATATATCGTGTAAATGAAAAAAGAAACACGGGGGTTTGTGTGAAAAACCGAAAATTAGCCAGAAGAAAACTGGCTGACGATCGAAGCTGTAAACAATGGCGGTGACTCACGGAAATTTATCGTTGGTTTCCGCCTTGAGTCGGATACGGTGTAACTTACATCTAGGCCTCGATCTCCGTCTAAAAAATAGAGGCTGCAACAGAGAAGCATCCATTTTCCTTTATTTACCGCATCAAGGCCAAGGTCAAATATAGTCACGTTACAGAATGCATGATCATCATACGAATCTACCCGAGTGTATAACGGATGTCGAAAATCTTCAATTCAAAATCCGGAAACGACCAGTCTGTTTACATTGAAGGCCGCATGTCCGCGAAATGCATTTTCTATCAGGCGTAATCTAAGCAACCATGCAACCGTCAGGCGCAATATTTGGCACAGATATATAAGAATGACTATATTTTGATAAAATAAAATCAAAATGAGTTACAACTGGCTTAAAATGAGTATTATTGCCTCTTTAAAAATCGTTGGTCTATTCTCTCCCTCTCGGCTTCCTAGAATTAAAAGTTGATAAAAAGTGCAGTGGAACTATCTATACTCTTACAACTAAAAGAAAAAAAAAAACTTATTCAGATAGCAGAGTAAAAGTTGAACCCTTAACCCTTTACCAAACAATCCCTGGTTTTTACGGCCCTGAAAAAGAAGCCTTTTGAAAACACTGTGAGAAAAGGAGAAAATGCTGGTAACCAGCATTTTCTCCTTTTGCCACGATGTTTTCTACCGTACTGGAAACAACTTTTGATTTTTGACTCGCGTTTATTTTGTCATCTGCAACTGCTTTGACATTGGACCAGTCTAAACTTTTGTTGTTTGGGAAAGGGTTAACTAAACAATCCTGACCATAGGGAAAAAGCATTTTAAAAACGATGTGGAAAAAGGAGTACAAAAAGGACAGTGAGTCGCGCATAGCAGCCTAAGGGTTAACCCTTTACCCCATAAAGCATTTCTATGGTATCTCTAATTGACCCTAAACAACAGCATGGATGAAGCCATTTCTTATGTGTATTATGACACCTTTTAATAGCATAGAAAACATTGTGGCAAAAGGTGAAATTGCTCGTCACGAGCAATTTCACCTTTTGCCATAATGTTTTCCAAAGGCTTCTACAAACAATCCGTAGAAATGAGTAACTGTGAAGTAAAGGGTTAAGACTGACATATCTATAATCTGGTCGCTTTGAAAAGGGTCATGAAACCTAATACCGAGGATATAAAATGCAGCATGTTCAACAGGATACCATGATTTTTTAAAAACCTTCCTATTCTTAGTAGGATATGAAAAAAAAGCATGCCATGGAAAAAATCTTCAAAAATGCTTTTTTTTTTTGTACATTCCCACCATCCCCATTTCAGATAATTGACGATAGACAGGAAAAGACGTATACAATATCCGGTAATAGCACAATTCTTACAGGAAGTGACGTAATATCCGGTGAAGTAAGAGTGTAATGATGAATACCGTCAACAGAATTATACAATTTAGTACCTGACTGTTAGGTAATAGGGCCATGATAATTGGGCTTTTAAGACACTTAACGTAATGATTACAGCACACATTGAGAATTTCACATTCTTGGAGTTGCATAGGTTAACCAACTAACAATTATCATTTCTGTAAGTCTCCTGCGAGTGGAAACAGGTTTTACAAATAGATCAAAAACAGGCTATTACAATTTTGCTCTAACGAAACTTGTGGACGAAACTCTGAGAGTAAAAAGAAAGTTGGAAATAATGAAACTACACCTATATTTTCATACAAAATAGGCTATTACAAGTTAACACCAAAACTTGTGAAAAAGAAAAAAAAACTCTGAGTGAAAATAAAACGTTGGAAATAACGGAACCACACCTACATATTTCAGTCGAATTTAAATGAGCTATGCTCTGGCAAAAGGTGGCTTAATGCATCACCAGTCCTTTAACGTACAGAAAATTGATAAATAGCGAAAAGTTTCGGCCCTGGTCAGCCTGCACGGACTGCGCAGGCTGACCTGAGTCGATACTTTTTGGCAGAAGCATTAAGCCCTTTTTCACAGAGCATGGCTCAAATTGTTTTGGCACTTGGGCAAATTGCTTTTCACAAGGACATGCATCTTTCCCTGAATGTACCCTCTAATTGCAAGGACACAAATTACATTAGCTGTATGTATGATTATGGCTAAATCCTTACAAAAAAATGAGACAAGTCATATTAACCTTTTCCCTAACGACAAACTTTTGGACTAGACCAAATTGAAAGCATTTGCTGACAACAATTCAACACTTGCTGAAAGATGATTTTTGTCTATGATAGGGTAGAAAACATTGTGGAAAAAGGAGAAAATGCTGGTTACCAGCATTTTCTCCTTTTCCCACAATGTTTTCAAAAGGCTACTTTTCCAGACCCGTAAAAACCAGGGATTGTTTGGGAAAGGGTTAAACTGGGGAAAAAAAAATGAGCCGTGTGCAAATGGGATTAAACTCGTGATACCTGCCAAAGATGTCGACCTATGTCAGCCTCTGAGGTCCTCGCAGGCTAATATGTAATAAGTGTCGAAATGTTTTGCTATTCGTAAATGTTCTGTGTGTCGAGGGATCCGCCAACCTTATGATATACTCGGTTGTTTTAGATTTAACGGATGGTACGGATCTATGATTATAATTATGAAGACTTGTTTGGCACAAAACATCATGGAAATACATGAAACCTCCATTTGCCACAAAGCGCCTCATGAAATTTTGCAGCCGTTAGATTTAATGTGGCACAAGTATATAGTACAATCTCAAGAAGGTTAAAAAAACCTTCGATACAAAAGGGTAAAATGTTGGATACTAGCATTTTCTCCTTGTCCAGCAATGGTTTAAAAAGCCTTGTTCTTCAGGAAAGTTTAAGGACGGAATCTATCCGGGTCAAAGCATCGAAAGAAAAGAGGTGAGAGTAAATCAAGATCAGACTACACATTCACGCAGTCTGATGTCGCTTTACACTCTCCGCAAATACAAGGACACTAACAGACGTGTACAGCAAAATAAGGGATAATAGGACGATAGGCCCCTTTAAATACACGGGCCCCCACTCCCTTTTCTTTCGATTTATAACCTCGCAATTTCCTGTTTTAAAGGTAATTTTAGATTAAACTTTTCAAAACGTTGCGCAATGATAGATTGACACGGGCCCTACCTTATACAAACACGGTTTCTAACCATAGTGTCCCGCGGATTTTTATTTTAGGGTTTCCATTTCCGCGGGCTTCCTCCCCCCCCCTACTTCCCCGATAACTATAGGGGTTAATGACCATTATATTTGAATCTTAAAATGTAAAATTAAAAAAAAAAAAAATGTCGTAGACGAATTTTGATAAAATAGTGGATAATTATGAATATTATATATCAATTTAAGATTTGCTATAACAGAACCTATGCTATGAAGACACTTTGGCAAATATGAGAAATTCACGGTTACGAAAAATTTCTCCGTTTGCCTCAATGTTTTTAAAACTCGTCTTTTGCAAAGGCGAAAAGGTCGTCAGAGGAAATGTCAGGTAAGAAAGAATCTGACAACCCATTTCTGTCCCGTTGGCGTCAGCTTCGTCTAAAAACATTCCTGCAGCAATTCCATGAAACGAAATTTTCTTTCATAGGCAAAATACTGAGACGTTGCAGTTTATAAGCTCAATCCGTGTAGTTAGTTTGTGGTGAAAAAAATGGCTCGAACCTAGAGCTCTATAAACAGGTTCTAGTCATGGCTGTTTAACACAATGAGCAACTCACAGACCGCTATTTAACGTAAGTGAAACCTAAGACAGAACCCAGTTGCATACATATCAAAATGTTTTGACCAGACTACCTCGAAAATGCCAGACGGTGCAGATGACCGATCAGAAGACAATCTTTTGCAAGCTGATCTTTATCTACACTCTTCCGAAAAGCACCTCTTGTGGTTAAGTTTGTGTCACAGAAAAGCATTAACATAAAAAAATAGCTTTTAAACAAACGACCCGTGCTTTCATGACCCTGTGGAAAAATAATTTGGAAAACATTGCTTATATAAATGTAAAATGCTGTTGACAAGCAATTTGTGCTCTATCACCAACCTAATATCTATCCCTTTAACCCTTTCCCAAACAATCCCTGGTTTTTACAGGTCTAGAATAGTAGCCTTTTGAAAACATTGTGGGAAAAGGAGAAAATGCTGGTAACCAGCATTTTCTCCTTTTCCCACAATGTTTTCTACCCTATCATAGACAGAAATCATCTTTTCACCAAGAGTTGAATTGTCGTCTTCAAATGCTTTCATTATGTACAAGTCCATATTTCTAATCTTCAGGTATAGAGAAAACGTCCTGTCAATAAAATCTTACTTTTTAAAACCGCAGTGACCGCAACGTTTTTCATACGGGATATGATGCAATAATGACGGATTGTTGATCCTTTCCAAGGTCATGGACGAAAAGATGGTTTTTGCTAACGGAATAGATCCAAGATCAGTCTGCACAGAACTCGCAGTCTGATAGTAAACCTATGCTGCCAGCTTGTTCGTTGTCTGCGAATGTCATATTCTTCGGAGATTCGACTGTCTTATATGACGCATCACTAGCCCCGAAAGCGGGCTGACTGTAATATTACGCTATATAAAGTAGCAATGTAGAAAATAGCTTTTATCAATACGCTTGAGGAAAAATGAGACCTGCTTTAGCTCCAGATTTCGCTAAACTGCTGATCATATAGCTTGGTGAGTTGCACGATGTAGCGCTTTATTGAGTAAACGTCTATTTTAGTTTGAAATTCAAAGTAACGGTTGCCGCGTAGGAAAGTGGTTCGGCTCTGTACCTAGGATGCCAAAATTAGATAGATGAGTATTTATAGAATGCCATCTAGCGGGGGATAATGCCAGCTTGTTAGTCGAGCCTTTAACACGAATGTCAGACGATTGTATTTATATCCATCAAAGGAGGCTAAGCTTATACCATTGGCACGGATGGAGTTAACCCTAGATCGCACAATCCTGAAAACATTTATCACTATTTTAAAAACATTTTCTCCTTTTTCCACAACGTTTTCTATACTATCAAAGACAGGTTCCAGCAGTTGAGTCACATATCAACTGTCGTCACCAAAAATGCTTTCAATTTCGTCAATTTTTAAAATTTGTCATTTAGTTAAGAAATAACACAGCACTAATAGCTCCCAAACAAAATTTACAGCAAAACAAATTTTAGAATCTTCGATTAAAAAAACCCAGGTTAAATGCATGATTTACCCTTTCCCAAACAAGCTCTGGTTTTTACGTGTGTCTCCAGTAAAAGTCTTTTGAAAACAATGTGGGAAAAGGAGAAATTGCTCGTAACGAGCAATTTCTCCTTTTCCCACAGTGTTTTCTACCCTTTTTGAGAACTTTCTGCCATTTTCTCCAAATCAAAAATTGTCGTCTGCAAACTTTTTCGATTTGGAAGTGTCCAAAATTTGTCGTTCGGGAAAGGGCTAAGAAAAAATGGTTGGGCAAGTTGTTCATAGGAAGTGTTTTCTCCTTTTTCCATGGTACAACATTTTCGGAGAAAAACTGCGATCAGCAAGAGGTTATATACATATGTATTTCTTTTTCTTTCGTTTAATATCGATTACAATCTTTTGAGCATAGTCCCTTCCTATGTCACAAACTCCCTTCAGTAGAAATATTTTCTGAACATCGTGTGAGAGATTTTGAGCGCTTGTAAAAAGTGGTCTATCCAGATTATTCCATAGAATTGATGCAGTTATAAACCTGCATGAGTGTCAGGATAATTCGTCCCCTGGCGAGATCGTCCGAACACAAACATTAGACTGAATAAGAAAGAGAACGTTTTTTACCAAGTAAGAAGTGTAAGGAAAAGACTTGGATAACCCTTTCCCAAACAAGCCCTTGTTTTTACGTGTCTGCAGTACAAGTCTTTTAAAAACACTGTGGGAAAAGGAGAAATTGCTCGTAACGAGCAATTTCTCCTTTTCCCACAGTGTTTTCTACCCATTTGGAGAACTTTCTGCCATTTTCATCAAATTTGAAATTGTCGTCTGCAAACTCTTTGAGTTTGGAAGAGTCTAAAATTCATCGTTTGGGAAAGAGATAATGCAATTTATAGACAGTGCTCTAACGGGAATGAAATGATTTTGATTTTTGAATGAGCTACCGATGGATGTCAAGGAGATTTGTCTGTACCTCTTGAACACTTCACCAGACTACGAAATCATATACATTTCTGAATTTAAAGCATTTGTAGACGTCAATTGAAATATAGCTGAAGTAAATAAACTGGCTGTAAAAAAAAAAGAAAAAAATATGAAGAAAAAAAAAAAAATCTGTTACCAATATTTTCTCTTTTTTCCATACTGTTTTCGAACTTTGCCTTACCCAGGGTCTTTTTAAATACGGGACTGTTTGATAGACAGTTAACCCTTTTCCACACAATCTGGACTTTTAGCCACCGTAAAAAAACAAGCCTTGTTAAAACATTGTAAGAAAAAGAGAAAATGCTGGTAACCAGTATTTTCTCCTTTTCCACCGCAGTGTTTTCTACCCATCCCAAAACTACTTTCAATTTTTCAGTCGCATTAATACGGTCGTCTGCAACTGCTTTCAATTTGGACAAATCTGGAATTTCGTCGTCTGGTAAAGAGTTAACCCTTTCCCAAACGACAAATTCTGGACTCTTCCAAACCGAAAGAGTTTGCAGACGACAATTTTTGATTTGGACAAAATGGCAAAAAGTTCTTAAAAAGGGTAGAAAACACTGTGGGAAAAGGAGAAATTGCTCGTTACGAGCAATTTCTCCTTTTCCCATAGTGTTTTCAAAAGACTTTTACTGCAGACACGTAAAAACCAGGGCTTATTTGGGAAAGGGTTAAATCTATCTGAGAGGCGCTCTTGTAAAAGGGGGGTTGGTGCATCCCCGTGATATATAATACCTAGCAAATCATCTCATAATTATTATCTGATAGATCTATTCGATTGAATCATAAAGTACACCGGTCCTTTGACATGCAGAAAATCAGCCAATAGCTAAACATCTCGACCCAGTGAGGACAGCCTGCACATATTTGTCAGGCTGAACTGGAACAATCCTTTTTGCAGAATCACTGAACTTTCTTTTCCATTAAACAAGGCTCATATGGAAATATTAGTCTGTGCTGACATCACTAGTCTTCACGCCATGGTAATAAAGGTACCTCCAAAAGGTTGACCAGTGCCACCAAGGTGTTGATAGTTCCAGTGATAGATCGTCAGTTAGAGGACAATGTACATCAAAGATCGAACTTCAATTATTGCACAGTCTGATCTTGATATAGGCCGCTCAACAAAGGACTTTTATATCGCATATCGTATTGACACTATCGAATTTACAGATAAGATGTTTTAAACAGATTTAGTTGAAAGCCTGCAAAAACTGGAAATCAACATTTAGAGTGACCAATTTATTGAACGAAACGAATAGTTTGAATGCAACGGAAATGTATTTTGTCAAAACGAATTGAGAACCCAAAATGACAGGGTAAAATACGGAATGAAAGTGGCGTAAAATCACATTCAATCGTTCAACAATGCTTTTCCAAAGAGGAGGCGTGAAGAGCATTTGTGATGGAGTACCCTATCTTAAATTATACAAACAGTGCTGCAATTGTGCTCCACTCTAAAGTGTCAACATTTATGAACAAGTTTTTTTGTCAACACCGATCTCGCGCCTGACCTCGACCCGATAACATTGTCCGATAAGGCGCATAAATCGGCCCTTTAAAGGGGTTTAAACTCTGTACAAAACTACAAATTCTAAACTTGTCCGACCTGAAAGCATTTGCAGACAAAGAATTAAATATGGCTAAATTAAATAATAATTATGTCTTTGAAAAGTTAGACAACATTATGGGAAAAGGAGAAACTGCTGGTCACCAGCATTTTCTTCTATTCCCACAATGTTTTCTAAAGTTTTTTTTCTCGGGTGTCGTTAAAACTCGGGTCATTGTGGTAAAGGGATAGATACTACGCTCTTTGGGATCGCTGAAAAAGGGGTTGATTGTTTGTCGAAAATGACAGATGTCATTCAGGCTCGAGTGTTCTCTACGCTCCATTTCCTCTTTTTCTATTTTTTATGGGTGTGCGTGTTTGGAAGATTTCTTGCACACATTTTTTGTCACCCATTTTATTTTTAAGACAAATTCTTCAGAGGGATGAAATTGATTATAACTTTTTATCATATACAGCCCCTGCTTTACAGAGTAATAAACCAGGATAATATGTACCTATGGCCAATTTTCTTGTCTTACAAACGTTTTAGATTGGCAGTGTGACTTCATAACTATGAGACGTCATTCTATCCTTTTGTTAAAAAAGTGACTCAAGTTAAATGTAACAAACTATGTAAACTTAGGCATATTCCTGTCAATGATTTCAAAGATTTCGCTATGTGATAAAAAAAAAATCTGACATTCGTTGGCTTTTGACATGAAATTATAATTATCTAATCATACTAATTATATTATTGTATTAAATCTATACTTGTGTGCAGAAAGAAAATCTTATTTTGTTCCACAGAGGTTCGTTTAATTAATAGACTTAAAAATTTCCCCAAACTTATTGTAATCACATGTTCCCTCAAATGCCAATTTACGCCAGACTTTATATGTGGGGCATCATAGGCTAGTAAGACATTACTTGTTGCAGACACCAGTCAGGTTACTTTAAATGGCAGAGCATGAGGTTTGTAATCGACATATCGCGCTAAGTAATGAGACTATGGATTCAATTTCAAAATCTGGCCAACTAGAAACGTCTGAAAGACTTAAACTCTTTACCAAACGACAAAATTTTTGACAGATCCAAATTGAAAGCATTCGCCGACGACAAAATAAACTAAAATCAAAAACTGAACATTGTTTTCAACAGGATACCAGCATTTTCATCTTTTCCCACTGTTTTCAAAAAGCCTCTATCTCAGAGTCGCAAAACCAGGGAATGTTTGGTAAAGGGTTAAACCAATGTCATGTAGGACGATGCTATAAACCGAACAAGTCGAATGCATAAAAACGTGGTTACATATGCACGTGCAAAAATTGTCAACTCATGTCGACATGAATCGGAATTTTTTACTATTAATAAATTCTCTACGCGTCAACCAGTTTATTTCTTGACGAAATGGGTTGATACCATACGACGTCTTGCTCGGTGTCTTACATAATGGAGGTGCAATGAAGCCCCCCCTTTTTTTTCATAAGAGCGTGACTCATATGTGACCCATCACGCAAAAAGGGACCATCTGGGTATTCTGTACATAAATATAGGGTTAATTCACGTTTTTGAGGTCGTAAACATTCGCAGAGGCCTGAAAATGCTTTAACGCACGAGTGCGAAGCACAAGGGTGTTAAAGTATTTTGAGGGCCTCTGCGAATGTTAACGACCAAAACAAACGTGGATTAATGCTATTATTGCATAAAGTAAAGGTATTTTAGCAATAATTTCCAAAGATAGCAAAAATATTTCCATAGAAATGCAAATAAACAAACATAAAATGTATTGTATCTAAATGGATCAAAACCGGAAGTCGGTGAAAAAGTTCTGGTTACGACCGGTGAAGGGCAGCTAGTCCAGTATGAAAGTTTTGGTTCTCTCGGCATAAATTCACTTCTAATGATTTTTAATACAAAATGGACTTGTGCGGGATAAACTTGCACACGTTTGGGTGATTACAACTAGGATGAATGAGTGGATATGAATTTCTGTAACTGAAACACGTCAGAAGGATCGCTCTACATCAAGCCAGGGAATTACCGATCACGTTAAAAAGTGGGTGGGATGTGGCTGGTTTGGAGTACATTTGACGAGTGAATTTTTGTTCAGATCTCGATTAAAATGAGATCCTGTGCAAAATTTTGTTTGTGGTATACTAATATCGTCAAAGACGTGCCATGAAAAGGTAAAGTTACTACAATTTGATGATCGGAGTCTAGGGAAAATCTGTCAAGAACAAACGTTGTTTACAAGGTAGGCCCGAATCGAGGATATTGATAGTACAAAGCAGTACGTCAACAGCGCATGAATTTACCGATTAATACACGTTTTCTCCCACTCTTTTGCAGTCGGATCATTCACATTCACCTCTGTAGTGGGCTCAAAAAGTGGTCCGTCATTACGTGATACTTTCGTCACATGACCAGAGCTCAAAATGGCAAAACAAACGCCGGTGAAAGAAAGACCAATATCGATTACTTTGTGTGCTGTTCAAACAGCATACGGCCAATCAGACTAAGTGGTAGGAAATGTGAAAAAGAGGGATTTTCTGAAATGCTTAAATGTCTTTGAAAGGACCTCAACTTGTTTTTTAATCTTATAAACTAAGATCAATCGGTGTGTCAAAACTGTCGTCATCATTCATGGGCGCATTCATTTTTGTTAAAACTCGCGTAAGATTCTGATCGGTAAAGATCACATCTCAAATTGAAACTATGTTAAATTTCGCCGAAGAATGGCTATGATTGTGTCTTATCATTATTGGTTCATTCTTTTTTAAGTTTTAAGTTGCATTCTACAGATTATCTAGGGGTTCTCAGTTCATTTCTAATCGAGTTCTGCATAAATCTGCATTGGTCATTTTGGAATGATGTAGTGTGCCTTATTTCAGAAGCAACTGATATGCGGCGCCTTTGATGTTACGCATCAATATTTTCTTGTCTACTTTATAATGTTACACATGAAACAGTTAAACAGTAACAAAACATCGTTTCCTCGGTTTGACAAGATTCTTGTCATTTAGCCCATTGCAGAGATGTATGGTGAGAATAACAAGCGACAACTCTGCTCGGGGATTGGTTTTCTCCCGTTAACGCCCGGGTTTTATCCGTTAATACATACTTAAAACGGCCCGAAAAGGTACGTTTTATGCAATAATTATATGAAAACAGATCAACGGGAGTGCAGGTCAGTTTAACTTAATAATTCATAAATGGTTGTATAACAAAGCACAACGACAACTTTTCATACAAAAAATGGCATCAAAGCGAAAAGAGTCAACCTTGGTCAGCCTGCGCAATTCGCGCAGTCTGACTAGATTGACACTTTTCGCTGTTCCCAGAAGGTTCCTTTTTGCGTGATGGGTCACAAATTTGTATTTTCAAGAAGTATAATTATAATGAATGTAAATTATCTAATTTCATCGAACAATTTAACGGTCACGTTTGAAAGCATCAATCGGGTAGCTTGAAAACTATATGAAAGACTCAATCCAAAGGACAGTCCATCAAGCACAGGATGGCCTAGACCTCCATTTTTTTCATGGCAAGGTTCTGGAGCCATTTTCAACGCCTTTTATAACCTGGGCTCAGGCGGTTATTATTTTAATTAATTCTTTTCATGCTCTCTTTAGAGGCGCATTGATCTTTGGAGTCTGTATTTTTATTGCTAGTCGTGATAACTAGTATTAGAATCTACGTATTTTTTGACAAAGTAACGTCCATATGATAGAAAAAGAAAAACACGAATCAGATTGGAACCCCGGCTACCATTTCAAGGCAAAATGTGAAAACATGGCCTTTCGTAAACGCATAAATCGAGATCAGCCTGCACAGAACGTGCCGTCTAGTCCTCGATCTATACCCTTCGCTTGTTACGTTAAGAATATATGATTCAGAATCTTTCTAATTCTCATTTTATTGTACTTTCAGATATATATAGAAAGAGACTGAGGTGTCCGTAGTTGTGGGGTAGAGCGTCGGCCTCGTAATCTAAAGGTTATGAGTTCGATACCCGGAAGCGGGTGTCAGCTTTGGGATTTTTCATTGGCCACACATTCGGCGCGAGTACTTGTGTGATTCTTAGGAAGCAGAATCGAGAGAGATTAGTATAAATTGTTAAAACTTGTTCTTCAGTCGATGTAGGATAAATATGTTTAATTGGTTGTATTGTATTGGTTAATTGGTTGTATTGTATTGGGGTTTAACGCCACTTTAACAGCTAAGGTCATATCATGGCGGTCGGTGACGCATATGTGTTTCCCAGCTGTCTCACGCCGGTACTTACACAACTTTCTTTCCAAAACCACCGACTACTTATCTCACATGCTTCAAATACTTCGGAAAGAAAGTTCGCCTCAACCAGGTATCCAACTCAGAACCACCAGGTCATGAGTCTGATACGCTCACCACTGAGCCACCCGGGCGGGCAAATTTGTTTAAACTAAAGAGATTGAGCTGATATATTTGGTGCTGGAAAAGTTTGCTAGATTAAAAGATGTAATTCATTAATATTTCAAGACTTTTGTCTGATTCGCAGTCATTCTGTCTAAGCCAGCTAGAAGGCTGGTCTTGGAATTAAAAATAAGAATTTAGCAAGTTTTGACAATGCATACTCTGGCTTACCCTTTTACCACAATATCCCGAGATTTAACGACCCTCAGAATGAAGCCTTTTGAAAAACATTTTGGGAAAAGGAGAAAATGCAGGTTACCGGCATTTTCTTCTTTTCCTATAATGTTTTCTACCCTTAAAGAATCAAATATTAATTTTTGAGTCACAATTATTTTGTCGTCTGTACTCGCTTACAATTTGGAGGAATCTAAAAGATTGTTATGCGAAAAAGGGTAGAGAAGCATCTCTATAAGCATAAATACATGACAGACCTTCGGCTTTTTGTTTGTTTGTTTCCTTGGCATCAACAGCAGACTGCAAGAATTATTGGAAAGTGGTCAAATGAAAAGTAAACATCGTTTCTAACAGTTTTCAAGATATTTTTTTCTCAGTAAAGTTACACCCATGCATCCTTGGCATTTTGCTCCCAATTTTACGGCACATTCTAACACTTCTATGATTTTTTTTTCTTTTTAAAAAAAAAATGAATTATTGAGAGACAGGAAACAAAAGACTCTAAAAGTACACGACACTTAAGCTACGGGTGTCAATAACTCGACCGGTAACACTATGGTCACAATGTGAAACTGCCGCCTGCCGATTTTTAGACATCGGTAGATTCTTAAAATTACATGCCGCCGGCCGATTTTTTACAAATCGGTGAGAGTGGTCATAAATAACTGCCAGTTAAAGGCCGCCTGGCGGGTTCCGGGCGGCGGCAGGCAGTTTCTTAACTTCGAGGGGTGTGGGGCGTCATCAGGGTGTCGGCCGGAGGCAGTTAGGCGATAGGCCGACAGCCGTCAGATTTTACCTGCCACCGCCCGGCGACCTGGCCTACACCGAACATTTACACCTGACACCGGCCTGCGATCGGGCGTTCGAACTGCCAACGCCAGGCGCCCGCCCTATAATCTGGCGGCGGCAGGCTGGTTTACGGGGGATATATATAGCTAGATTGCTCTCGTATCACTACAAAGTGTTCATTATTATTACCAAGCACAAGATAAATAGATCTAATTCACAAGAATTTTTTTCCTTCCAACAAGCTGCCCCCTAAAGGCGAGGGGCCGGACAAAGCGCCAGCACCTAAACGCAAGAGACCAGAGCCCAGCCCAGCAATACCCAAGTCTCTGAGTCGCTATGGTGATGTTAGAATCGCCATGACCACAATTTTTTATTGTGAATAGCCTCGGATTTATATTCAGGGGCCCAGGAGTCTGCACTCGGCAGATCGCCATCCTGCCACCTACCAACACCGCCAGTCGCCTTCCCTCTGCTTTTCAATCTCCGCCCTGATGCCGGCAGATATTTTAAAATCGCACGGTGTCCTATCGGTAGCATAAAGGTAGCAGGCCGGATGCTGAAGAGTGAAGTTAGTCACTACCGTATGACTACGAAATGCGCCCGCCCGTTGCTCTGACGACAGGCACAATTGGAAAAAATCGGCCGGTGGCAAACAGAATTTTAACTCTTTCTTAAAACTTCAGCGGCGTCCTGGCGGCGTCTAAAATATCGCCTGCCGTCTGCCGATTGTGCCTGCCACCGAGCTGCCATCGAGCTGCCACCGGGCGAATTTAAATGAAGACTGGCAGTTACCACGCTGGCAGGCGGCATTTACTGATTTGTGACCATACTATAAAACAGTGATCTTCAGCTACGGCGTTTGGATTGGTTCGAATCTCAACTGCGGCGAAATCTTCGCAGGCTGACATTGTAGAACTTTTTGCATTTTGTGTTTTCTTTTTGCTTTTTCTTAGGACCAGACAAGCTGGAAATTCAGTCGGTTGCTAAGACTAAATGGATTTTATGCATCAATAATTGTACGATGATTTACTTGGTATAATTAAGAAATAATCTTCTTTCTATCGTGGTATATCGTTCAATAAACCACAGTTGTGAGTTATGAGGCACAATAAATAATCCACGAGGGCGATAGCCCGAGTGGGTTATTCATTGCGCCTCATAACTCACAACGTGGTTTATTGAACGATATACCACGATAGAAAGAAGATTATTTCGATTCTAACATGGCCAATTCTTAATGAAAGGAAAACAAGTTCAAACTGAGAGTAAAAACGCGGATGAAGATTATGTTCCATTGAATAACTCACTCATTGAATGACGTCACTCGCTATTGGATGACGTCACTCTACATGGATTGTCGCAGATTTTACCACGTTTTCCTTGCACTGTGTTTATAGAGCCAAAGTCGCGTGTCATGTTAGAATTCATAATGAAGATACCTTAACTCTTTACCAAGCGACAAATTTTTAGACAGGTCCAAATTGAAAGCACTTGCAGACGACAAAATAAAAGTGACTGAAAAGCTAAACTTTGCTATGGGAAGGGTAGAAAACATTGTGAGAAAAGTCGTCAATGTGTGGTAAAGGGTTAAAGTCCCTTTTGCAAGAACGTGGTTCATAATTATAAATGGCTTGCAACATGAGAAAAGGAGCAGTCGGACATTTGCGTAAAGTTTCGTCTCGGATCAGCCTGCACAGTCCGCGCAAGCAAATCCAAAACGACACTTCCCGTTTTTATGTAATTTTCTGTTTTGCACAAGTCTACTGATGAACAAAATCTATTGTAGTTGTAAAGTGCCGTCTCAGATTAACCTGCGCGGAGTTTGCAGGCTGATCCGAGACGACACTTTACGCAAATGTCCGAATTTCTCCTTTTGGGATTTTGCAAATTTTAGTTTAATACTTCTAAAGGGCATGTTGGACCTTTATCACGAGAATAACGACATTACTTCACGTGATCTGATAAGTGACAGTTCATTTTTATCACGTGACAGAATTAGTAAAAGGTTCATATATATCACATGAATGATACATGTGGCTTGCCACAACCCAGCTGTGATTTTTCTTTTTAATTCTTTTTAATCTTTCAGAAGTTTTATAGTTATGGGCATACCACGAATTTCATGCCGGAAACTCCGAGGTTTTATTTTTGTTAGTTGTACAGAGGTGTTGAAATAGTCCAGCCGTGCTCTAGCAAAAGGCGATCGATATATCTGTATAAAATACATTGTTGTAACCAAAGCAAAGCATTTGATAACTCAATTATATGATCAATTATACCCACTTTGTCTAACAATATATTCAATCATGAGGTATACTGGTAATTTGACATGCAGAAAATTGACCTTAGTCAGAAGGTCTTAGGCGGATTAGATTAGCCTGTGCGGACTGAGCAGGCTGATCCAAATCGATTGAGTCTCCTTTTCAAAAATCCCATGAAAGCTGATTACTCACTATACGACTTACTTGATTTAGCATTATTTTACACCACTACTTTTAGGCCAATTGTACTTTTCATCATATATTCTAACATGACACGCGACTTTGGCTCTATAAACACAGTGCAAGGAAAACGTGGTAAAATCTACGACAATCCTGGGTAAGTTATTCAATGGAACATCCGCGTTTTTACTCTTAGTTTGAACTTGTTTTCCTTTCATTAAGAATTGGCCATGTTAGAATCGAAATAACCTTCTTTCTATCGTGGTATATCGTTCAATAAACCACGTTGTGAGTTAAGAGGCGCAATGAATAACCCACTCGGACTATCGCCCTCGTGGATTATTTATTGTGCCTCATAACACACAACTGTGGTTTATTGAACGATATACCACGATAGAAAGAAGATTATTTCTTAAATCATGATTGCAATATTTCTTGGTTATATGTATTGGAAGAAAAATATTGTAATCATAATTACATGATCATTATAGATGTCTGTGGCTATGATCAGGGCCCATATTCATCAATCATTCTTAAGGACGTTCTTGGTCTCGGTCGCCAGAATTTTCTAAATTTGAAAATAACAAAACTTCTGACTGGATAAACAAATTGGTTTAGCCAATCAGTAGTTACATTAATTCAGATTTAGAAAATATTGGCGAATAAGAGTAAGAATATTCTTAAGAATGGTCAGTGAATACGGGCCAAGGTGTTGCATGTACAATACTAGCCTGGCAGTGTTTCGCTCTTGCAACCACCGGTGACAAATGCTAACTGATGCGGTCCTTATCAAAAGCATCAAGAATTTAACTCTTCAACCATTTCCCAAACGACAAATTTCGGACCTTTCCAAACCAAAAGAGTTTGCAGACGACAATTTCAGATTTGGAGAAAATTGCAGGAAATTCTCAAAAAGGGTAGAAAACACTGTTGGAAAAGGAGAAATTGCTCGTTACGAGCAATTTCTCCTTTTCCCACAGTGTTTTCAAAGACTTTTACTGCAGACCCGTAAAAAACAGGGCTTGTTTGGGAGAGGGTTAGCAAACGATAGAATTACATGTTCAAATTGAAAGCATTACTTGAAAGATTGTCTTTAAACATATCCTGCTTAAAACAAAACTATTAAGCAGACAGTAAAAACCCGAAACTTGTCGTTCAAAACTCATCTTTTGGAAACAAAAATCTCATCCCATCGGATAGTGTAGATTCAAGATCAGACAGTAAGGTCAGTGCACTCTGATCTTGGATCCACATTGTATGCAAGAGGGAAGAGAGTCGCGCTCAATAGCTTAACCCTTTCCCAAACAATCCCTGTTTTTTACGGGTCAGGAATAGAAGCCTTTTGAAAACATTGTGGGAGAAGGAGAAAATGCTGGTAACCAGCATTTTCTCCTTTTCCCACAATGTTTTTTATCCTATCATATAGAAAAATCATCTTTTTAGCAACTATTATTTCCTCATCTGCAAATGCTTTCAATTTGGTCTGGTCCAAAATTTGCCGTGTGGGAAAGGGTTAAGGGGTTACTTTAGCTTGAGTTAAATAATGATAAAATAATATACTAATACCGATATTACCAATATTGTTATTGATACGAAATTTAAAAAAAAATGTGATTAGAATTAAGGGATTTGTGTAGTAATAGACGATAGAAAACATTGTAGGAAAAGGAGACGTTGCTGGTTACCAATATGATTTCCTTTCTCAAAAACAATTTCAGAAAAGCTTTTTTTTCTCTCAGTGTCGTTTAAACTCTTCATTATGTAGTAAAGGGTTAATTGTATAGAGAAGTTAGAGATACGTAATTGCAATGTTTAGCAAATTACAGGCCTTTTTCACTAAAAAAAATCCAAATTAACCGTGAAATCGCATTGAAAAACTATCTCTCCTTTGGTCCTTATATGGGATTAAAATTGAATCCGTTCCAACAATTACTCCATAAACAAATTTGAAATTGTCCCTATCTCGTCGAAGAACCAAAAGACGAGACGAGCGACAATGAAATTGATTTGTATGCTAATCCTGTCATCCTTTACCACACGATAAAAGTTTAGACTGGCTCAATTTGAAAGGATTTAAGACGACAAATTAAATGTGAATTTGAATTTGATTTGGGAAGGATAGAAAACATAGGGCATTTTCTCCTTTTCCTTCTATGTTTTCAAAAGGCTTCTTCCTCAGAATCGTCAAAAGTCGTCATTGTGTGGTAAATGGTTATGTCAAGTTTTGCCCGCTTTGCCAGGACATGGCCGCGGCGCCGGGGTTATACACTGCTCAAAAAAATTAAAGGTTCACATGTCCTCGAATTTGATCTCGAGATCATAATTTAGGTACAAGATAATGTAAATAACTTTCAGTATCGGCACGTCAGCTCATTCAGTTGAACACTGTAATATCCCCGAACAGTCAAATCAATTTGGTTTGCACAAAAGATGAATGGGCTATTTCTGTCAAAGCTGTCTTTTTGATATGCCACACTGGCTTTTAAGGGAATCATTGGTGGCATTTTTTTTCCCTGTAATTTTGTTCTTTCATTAGATTTGACAAAACTATCCACAAAAGATTAGAAAAAAATGTAACATGTTTCATAAAAGGATAAGAAAAATAAATTACTAGGTTTTCTTCTCAACATGGCTTATCAGCATTAAAATCAAACAAACAAGAAAAGTAATCAGCCATTTTGTCTAGTGAGAATGTAAGTTGGTGGTATTCAGAGCACAAAGTCTGCGTGTTTAACAAAATGAAAGATTTAAATTTCGGTATTTGTGTGATCCTTTAATTCTTTTGAGCAGTTTATCAGTTAGGAAATAATCTTCTTTCTATTGTGGTTTATAATAAACCACAGTTGTGAGTTATGAAGGCAAAATAAATAATCCACGAGGGCGATAGCCTGAGTGGTTTATTCACTGTACCTCATAACTCACAACGTGGTTTACTGAACGATAAACCAAGATAGATAGAAGATTTGTTCGTTTCTACCATGACCAACTCTTAATGAAGGAAAAACAAGTTCATGCTTAGAGTAGAAATGCGGATGCAGATTGTATTTCAATTGAATAATTTGCTTACTTACTCTATACATAATGACGTCACTCTGTATGGAATGACGCAGATTTTACCACGCTTTCGTTGCACTGTGTTTATAGAGCCGAATTCCCGTGTCATGTTAGAAAATAAGATTAATAACGGGATTGTACAGTATTGCGACAAAATCGCGTGATAGAAATTATTACAAAGATCAACAATTATAATTCCCAGAAATATGTGAAACTTTACTCAGAGAAGATAAAAAGCCTTTTTATGACACACTTTCGCGTGCCTCGGTTCGAGCTTAAACCTTCTCGACGTGTTTATAGGGACCGAAACTGATCGACCCCCTGCACAGCCCAGTTTGATTTGAAATTAGAAGGAAGGTTAACGCACGTCAATACCCATGTTTATTTCAATGTCTCTTTTCTAGCCCTTAATCCTTCGGTTTCTAAGCGGGATTCACTGACCTTTTGCGAACAGTGTGGATCAAGATCAGACTGCACAGAACGTGCAGTGTGTTCTTGGATCTACACTGTCCGATAAGGAGAAATTATTCCTAAATAAACTTGGCTCTGGAATGGGATATTAAATCTGAGTTTTACTTTTACAATCTAATTGAAAATTTTATTTTAATTATCTAAAATGGTAAGAGTTAAGGTTATACCAGACGACAAAATTCGAGACTTGTCCAATTTGAAAGCATTTGAAGACGATCTGGTTGATTTCATGCAAATAATGGAATTATCTATAAAGTAATAGAATGCATTTTGCTTAAAGATTTATAGATCTATGCTTGCAACGAACATTTCTTTTGTTCCAACATAGTTGTAAAAGGTCGATTTTCATTACTTCATCTTTTTAGTCCCACAAGCAATGTTTGAAAGGAAATGATAAATAGAAAATCTATTGGCCATGGTGTTGTTTTCTGGATTATTAAAAATGAATTAACACCTGATTATCATTATCGAGTTTGCCTCTCTCTTTAAGGGTTCCGATACGAAAGAGTAAAATTAAATTCATGAAGAAAATGGTAAAGGCAATTTACGTCAGAGCGCCAACCCATTCATTTATCCTCTATCATATCACGTTTACACGATTACGGATGTAATATTTAAGAGTGAAGACTAAGATCGATCTTCACATTCTGATCTGATTTGATCTTGATCTGCATGCTTTACTTCCTCATTGATGTTTCACTTCTATATCCTCCATGAAATGAGAATTAACAGGACAACATTTATAATTGTTATAACTAACCAAGTAAGTTCAGCAGGGTGGTGAGTTTAACCCTCTCCCAAACAATCCCTGGTTTTTACGGTCATGAATAGAAGCCTTTTGAAAACATTGTGGGAAAAGGAGAAAATGCTGGTAACCAGCATTTTCTCCTTTTCCTACAATGTTTTCTACCCTATCATATAGAAAAATAATCTTTTTAGCAACTGTTAAGTTCTCACCTGCAGAATGCTTTCAGTTTGGTGTGGTCCGAAATTTGCCGTTTGGGAAAGTGTGAAAGGTGGCCCTTCAGAATTTGGGACGAAAATTGTACAAAAGTGCAAAACAATCATCCTTATACTCCCAAAGCCTTTTAATTTTCATTCATAAAACCCCAGTAGTCGAACACCGTCCGATAACACGAGAAATTAGAGATTTACTACAGCACAGGGTGACACCGACGGGAGACATGTTCTATTTCTAGATGGTCAATTCGTCATTGACATACAGGGATACACAGACGAGGTTTCAAACAAGTGTCCGAAGAGGACATTATGGAAAATAATTATTACATGTTTATTATGTAATTGAATTTAAGCGTTATGAGTCACGTGCCAGTCACCTGGCATTCCCAAAATGCTTTATTGATTTTTGGCGCGAAATTTAAAAATACCTCAAGAAGCTACGTAGCCATCTAAGGGAACACCATCAAATATTTTTTTATTTCTTAATTTTATGAATTTTAATTATTGATGATTTGTATTATTTTTTCATATGAATTTCAGTGATATATATATATATTTTTAATTTGGTGAGATGTAAAAATTCTACATACCCACCTTTAAATGCAGGAAGAAAATGTAGATGACAACACATGCACCAGATTGGATTTGGCGTGCACCACACGAAAAGGGGCATTCAGACATTTGCGTAAAGTGTCAACTCGCATTATTGTACGCAGGCTAATCCGAGATCACACTTTGCATTCTTATGCGGTTTTCTCCTTCGCGGAAGTTTACAGTAGTACAAACTCAAATATAGTCGTAAAGTCTCGTCTCGGATCACTCTGCAAGTACTGCGCAAGCTGATCCTCGACGATACTTTGTGCAAATGTCCGAATGCCCCTTTTCGAGTGTTGCAGCCCATATGGAATCGGCCTTTTGCCCCAATCAAGTGTTTTAACCCATTACCACACAATCCCTACTCTTGACGCCCCTGAGAAAGAAACCTTTAGAAAACATTGTGGGAAAAGGAGAAAATGCTGGTAACCAGCATTTTCTCCTTTTCCCACAATGTTTTCTACCCTTCTCTAAACAAGTTTCAAATTTTAAGTCACTTTTATTACGTCGTCTGCAAATACTTCCGATTTGGACAAGCCTAAAATTTTGTCGTTTGGGGTCAGGTCGGACAGTACTTCATGTGAATATTAGGACAGTGTAGGTCTAGATCTAACTACACAGGAAATCTACTCTTGATCCGTTTTTCACTAAGTTCTAAATAGAATTCAGGTTTGAAACTCTATGAGTATAGCCATTTAACTCTTTACCAAACAATCCCGACTTTAAACGACCCTGAGAATTAGATGAAAACAGATACATAGGGTAGGTGATAGCCCAAAAATGATTGTATAGTAAGGCAGAATAACCACTTTTTTATACAGAAAATATCATAAAGGCGAAAAGTGTCGACTCCAGTCAGCCTGTGCAATCCGCGCAGTCTGACCAGGGTCGACACTTTTCGCAGTTTCTAGATGTTGCGTGACGGGTCACAAACATAATTATAACCTTGGTCAGGAACGGTAAAATAAGACCAAAGATATGCAAGCATCATCAATAAACAATAGCACAGTGACAAGTGAACAGTTTATGTTTGATATATAGCTCTAGATTTCGATTTTAATGTCATTGCACAGGATATTGTTGGAGGGGGCGTTAAACTGAAGAATGCGGTGGGAATATGGATTGATAAAATAGCAATTAAATTGTCATCATAACTGACATTTGACTGCTGTTGGCATCTTCCCTTCTGCTTTTTTAGAAGATACGAAGATAGTCGTTTTTTTTTTATTAGTGGGGGGATGTTGTGTTGGGTTTTGGAGTTAGGAAAAGAGGGAGGGTTAGAGAGAGAGAGAGAGAGAGAGAGAGAGAGAGAGAGAGAGAGAGAGAGAGAAAAACAGACGGAGAGAGCTAGGACAGAGGGAGAGAGCGACGACAGAAGGAGAGAGCTAGGACTGAGGGAGAGAGATAGGACAGAGGGAAAGAGCGAGGTCAGAGGGAGAGATCTAGGACAGAGGGAGAGAGATAGGACAGAGGGAGAGAGCTAGGACAGAAGGAGAGATCTAGGACAGAGGGAGAGATCTAGGACAGAGGGAGAGAGCTACGTCAGAGGGAGAGAGCTAGGACAAAGGGAGAGAGAGCTACGTCAGAGGAGATAGCGAGGTCAGAGAGAGAGAGAGAGAGAGCGACGTCAGAAAGAGAGAGAGCTAGGACAGAGGGAGAAAGAGACGTCAGACGGAGAGAGGTAGGACAAAGGGAGAGAGCGACGTCAGAGGGAGAGAGCGACGTCAGAGGGAGAGAGCTAAGACAAAGGGAGAGAAAAAGAGACAACAGACGGAGAGAGCGACGTCAGAGGAGAGACCAAAGTCAGAGGGAGAAAGGTAGGACGGAGGGAGAGAGACGTCAGAGGGAGTGACCGTCGTCAGAGGGAGAGAGCTACGTCAGAGGGAGCTAGGACAGAGGGAGAAAGCTAGGACAGAGGGAGAGAGCTAGGACAGAGTTAGAGAACGAGGTCGGAGGTAGAGACTGACGACAGAGGGAGAGAGCAACATCAGAGGGAGAGGGCTAAGACAGTGGGAGAGAGCTACGTCGGAGGGAGAGAACGACGTCAGAGGGAAAGAGCGACGTCAGAGGGAGAGAGCTAGGACAGAGGGAGAGAGCTACGTCAGAGGGAGAGAGCGACGTCTCAGGGAGAGAGCTAGGACAGAGGGAGAGAGCGATGTCAGAGGGAGAGAGCTAGGACAGAGGGAGAGAATGACGTAATGACGGACTACATTCTGAGCCCACTACAGAGGTGAATGTGAACGATCCGAGTCCAAGAGAGTGTGATTCGCTATTTAAATCATTATGATGACGTCATATCTGATGTAATAAAATTGACCAACTTATCTATTCAACTAAACAACATGTTTATATTTTATCTATCATCAAGATAACTACAATCATTTTGTATGATGTGTCGAGGAGGCTAGAAAACTAACCATGTTGTTGGCGTCTTTCTACTGTGAGCCATGGTCACACCCAGAACTGTCTGACTACCGCTCTCCTGACCCTTGCCGGTTGTTGCTTGTGACAATTACTCGTCTTCTTCCTATCTGATGATATAATATCTGCTTACTGCAGATATCAAATTTTATTTCATGCTTTCCGGTAGGATATCGAGAAATAGCAGTGAAAATATTTTTCGATCTTACACTGGTACCACCAGTGAAAATACCGATTTTCACGTTCTTGTTGCCTAGGCAAATTGGGCGTGCCTAACAACCAGATGGGAAATATGACGTCATATACCTTACATTTCTCGCGCTTGACGTAACGTTGCTATTCGGGAGGGGTTAGCCACGGGGAATAAGGGAAAAGAACTACTGAATTTTGATAAAGCTCCTCCCAGAAAGGGTTAAAAGCATAAAATAAATAGAATATTTGTTTTTTTCGGTGAAAGATCGAAATATATTTCATCTCGTGAACACCATCCGTAATATTTTCACTCGTGGCTGCGCCACTCGTGAAAATATTACCGATGGTGTTCACGAGATGAAATAAATTTCGATCTTTCACCGAAAAAAAAAACCAAATATCCTCTATGTCTTTTATACATAGTTAATATAGTTAATTTGATAATCAGAAAAAACGGATTGTATGTTTCAATAATGATAACTTGCTCATAATCATGCATCACAGATTTGCATCAAACTCCCTATCTCCAGAGCGTTCTCATAATGTTTTCTGTTAACCGTTTACCAAACGATTGCTGGTTTTGCTATCCTGAGGTAGAAACCTAATGAAAATGAGCCTCTTGGTAACCAGCATTTTCTCCTTTTCCCACAATGTTTTCTACTCTGCTGGAACCACATTTCAATATTTGAGTTAGGTTTATTTTGTCGTCTGCAAGTGCTTTCAGTTTGGACCAGTCTAAACTTTTGTTGTTTGGTAATGAGTTAAAAGACGAAACTGACAAAAATAATGATATACAGTTACATTTCATACAATCATTATTTTTTTCCAAATGTTTTCCAAAGAAATATAACATACATCGTAAGGTTATCGTAAGGCTTTTTCAGTGTAATGAGGTTCGATTGATTGATTGATTGATTGATTGATTATATTGTGTTTTTAAACGCCCTTTTCAACATTATTTCAGTTATGTAGTGGCGGTCATCCATTCTTTCCTGGGATTTATTTTACCAGTTTTCCGCACAATATTCTTGTTAGACACTGGCTGCTTTCCCACTTAACTGTTCGTCAAAACTATGGCCTGCGGTCAGAGAGGAATGAATCCTGTCGCAATGACTATCATCAATCCTTGGAAAGAGATAGGCAATGCCGGGCCGGGATCGAACCAACGACCCCCCCCGTTCTCAAGTCCTAAACGCTACCGACTAAGCTACTGGGGCTCAGCCGCGGGCATGGAGATGTTGCTTCAAGAGCTATTGTCCTATTAGGCTTTTACCCTTGCTGGTTTATTGTCCGTGCCTCAGCGCCCCTGGTGGGTTTCGAGCCCGGATTTCGTACGGTGACTTAGTCACTGAGTCACATAGAAACCCCGTAATCCTTTTAGAGACACGTGTTACTGAATAAACACGTGACTCAATTGTGCGTGAACAATGCAGGAAAAAGGAGGAGAGAACGGACTCGAACTGGGAAACGCCGGATGTCAGAGACTTCCGCATTATCGGTGGGAGCCTGGGAAAAATGATTCAGAATTTGACTAATTGAGGAAGAACTCTTAATGTGATCGTGTTCTCCGCAACTGCATTAACCCATTCCCAAACAATCCCTCTTTTTATGGCCCTGAGATAGAAGCCTTGTGAAAACATTGCGGGAAAAGGAGAAAATGTCGGTAACCAGCATTTTCTCCTTTTCCCTCAAAATTGTATACCCTGCTTGTAACAAATTTTAATATTTTATTTACATTTATTTTGTCGTCTGCAAGTGCTTTAAATTTGGACCAGTCTAAAATTTTCTCGTGTGGTAATGGGTTAAATTTGGACCAGTCTAAAATTTTCTCGTGTGGTAATGGGTTAAATTTGGACCAGTCTAAAATTTTCTCGTGTGGTAATGGGTTAAATTTGGACCAGTCTAAAATTTTCTCGTGTGGTAATGGGTTAAATTTGGACCAGTCTAAAATTTGGATGTTTGGTAAAGACTTAAATCCTTACCAACTGATACGGACTAGACTAAATTCAAAGCATTTGAGGACAACGCATTAAATCTAGCACACGTAATGGTTTCTGTCTTTAACAGGATAGAAAACATTGTGGGAAAATGAGAAAATGCTGGTTACTAGCATGTTCTCCTTTTCCTAAAATGTTTTAAAAAGCCTTCCATTTCAGGCCCGTTAAAACTTGTGATTGTGTGGTAAAGGGTTAAATCTTCAAAGGAAATTTAAAACTGGGTCAAATTGAAAACACTTGAAGACGAGAAATCAAATATGGCTCACATGTTCGCACTTATTAGGCTTGAAAAACTTGTGGGTAAAGGCAAAAAAATGTTGGTTACTAGAATTTTACCCTTTTTTTTTTCTTCTTCCAGAGGGCTCCTTTCTCGTGGTCGTAAAAATCATGGGATTACTTGTAAAAGAGTAAAATGTTACCTAAAACCACAGATTGTTTGAAAGTATGTTGTAACCGGAATAGACTGGCGTCATCGTTATTCTAAAAATGTGTGACTGTGTCAGGAAAAACTGCCGAGATGAAGTACCAGTCTTGTAAACCGGAAATGGCCCATTGTAAAAAGGTGGTAGTGGTAAGTTTCTCCCTTTCTTTGACCCATTACGAGATGGTCCCGATTTATTACGACCCTGAGAAACATAGCCTTTGAAAGCGTCATGGAAAACGGATAAAATGCTTGCGACCAGCATTTGCCCCTTTTCCCCTCAATCATTTTTTTTAGCTTTTACAGATGAATCTTTCAGCAACAAAATATTTTTTTTTATTGGTTAATTCTTTCAAAAGGGACAAGTCTAAAATTTTGAAGTCTGGTAAAGAGTTAAAGAGATGGAACCTATTTCGTGTTTTTGGTTCCTGAGTCACCATAAACAATACAAGAAAACACCACTTGAGTTTCTATTGTGCTTTATCAAATTAGAAAAAAAGTCTATAAACGTATGTAACGTTGTTTATCAATTTGCTTGATACAAAGAAAAAAGCAATATATGAAAATAGAAACAATGATATTATAAACACATTTGTGTTTTTTTGCTGAATGAAGTGCGTTAAACATTCAACACTACAGAAACCATAGATCATTTGAACTCATTGCATATAAAAATAAATCATTAAGAACAATTCCATTGACTACTTCAGTTGCAGCCATTATGTCGTCTTATATGAGATCATTGCACTTAAATCATTATTCTCATTGCACTATTTCGACAGCTCTGAAATCTTCGCTTGCAGATGGTTGGTAAATTAACCTATGCGGGAGGCGTAGATCTAAGATTAGACTGCACAGAACGTGCACAGAACGTGCAGTCTGATCTTCGATTTACACCGTCCGTTAGTTACCCTATGCTGAAATCTGACCAAATTTGTCTATAACCGTTTGACTTTACTTTTAGACTTTATGAAAATTTTAACCATTATCTCCCGCTAGATGGCATTTTAGAAATACATATCTATCTAATTTGGGTATTCTGGTACAGAACCGGACTACTTTTCTACATGACAACCGTTACTTTGAATTTCAATGTAAAATAAACTCAATAAAACGCTACCTGGTGGGATTCATTCGGCTATGATCAGCAGTTTAGAAAAATCTTGCACTAAAACAGGCCTGATTTCTCCTCAAAACTATTGATAAAAACATTTTCTCCATTGCTAATTTATGGCGCGTATTACCACAATCCCATCAGAAATAGGGGGAAGTGATGCGTCATAGCAGACAGGTCGAATTTTCGAAGACTACGACATGCGCAAACAACATGCGCAGACAACGCAATTTTATGTCAGCAGAATGAAGAGTGAATTCTTTAAAATTTGAGATATATTTAACCCTTTCCCAAACAATCCCTGGTTTTTACGGGTCAGGAATAGAAATCTTTTGAAAACATTGTGGGAAAAGGAGAAAATGCTGGTAACCAGCATTTTCTCCTTTTCCCACAATGTTTTCTACCCTATCATATGGAAAAATTATCTTTTTAGCAACT
Organism: Tridacna crocea; assembly: GCA_943736015.1. Classification (NCBI taxonomy): domain Eukaryota; kingdom Metazoa; phylum Mollusca; class Bivalvia; order Cardiida; family Cardiidae; genus Tridacna; species Tridacna crocea. Next base: position 53,620,625 of record OX031063.1, read on the forward strand.
GTTAATTTGTTATCTTAAAAATGCTTTCAATTTGGTCTGCTCCAAAATTTCCCGTTTGGGAAAGGGTTAAACTCAAGCCTGGTAGCGCGTTCGGTAGCGTACAGCACTCAAGAACAGAGGTCGCTGGTTCGACCCCGGCTTGGCCTATTTCTGTCTGAGGACTGGTGATAGTCAATGCGGTAGTATTCATCCCTCTCTCATCGCTGGTTATTATCTCGGCTATGGTTATGCGGGAAAGCAGCCAGAGGCCTGAAAAAAAAATGTTTGGAGGACTGGTAAAAAGAAATCCAGGAAAGCATGGATATGTGTACTTGGCGCTGTGATATAAACTGAAATGATGTTGAACAAGGCCTGAAACACCATAGAATCAATCAGTCAATCACCAACCAACCAATAGATCAATCAATCAATCAATTAATCAATCAACCAATCAGTTAACCAATCAATCAATCAATCAATCAATCAATCTGCAGAAATAGAGTTCTAAAACGTTTTTACCGTTTTTTAGACTGAACACAGGAATTTGACATCCTATAACTAAAATAAATGATCAAATTTGAAAAAAAAAAAACCCTCCCGTATATAATATAAACACAAGGAATGCAACGTCTCGATTGCCGGCCCCAGCACAAGACAGCCTTTCCCACCCAAAATCACCCACGAAACAAACCTCGATCATAATTTCCTTTAGCATAGCGATAGACAACACAAAAATGTACCTGCGACATTCGGCGATATCTCAGTAGACACCTTTTAACCGGAGATTTCCGTCATGTTTTAGATTTTTTTTTGACAATTTTGATTCATCGAGGAAGCCATTCGCTGACGTCACGGGATTCCCAGGAAGCGTATTTTCGGATGTGATTAGAGTCAAATATCTTTTCTTAAAAGAGAATACGATCAAATACTTTTGTTAGTTACTTCTAGAAAAATCTTAAGTATCATGTGATGTCAATAAATGTATCTTAAAATAAAAAAAAAAATAGTAATACGTGATACGAAAATACACTTCCTGGAAACCCCGTGACGTCAGCGAATGGCTTCCCCGACAGATAGAAATTACCAGTCGAGTTTCAACGATTCTGTAAAAGAAAAATTTGGGGGGAAAATGTGGAAAACAGGTGAAAATACTGATTACCAACATTTTCATCTTTTCCCACAACATTTTCTGTCCTATAAAAGGCAAATTCCATCATTTATGACATATCAGATTTGTCGTCTGCAAATGTTTTCAAATTCAACACGTGGAAATGTTGTTTGTTAACCCATTACCACACAATCCACATTTTTTACGCCCCTGAGCAAGAAGCCTTTAGAAAACATTGTGGGAAAAGGAAAAAATGCTGGTAACCAGCATTTTCTCCTTTTCCCACAATGTTTTCTACCCTTCACAAAATAAATCTCAAATTTTCAGTCACTTTTATTTTGTCATCTGCAAATGCTTTCGATTTGGACGAGCCTAAAATATTAACGTTTGGTAATGAGTTAAAGGGTAACTAGGTGAAGAGTCCTAGATGGTTGATAAAGGACCTTAACTCTTAACAACAGCAGAAAAATGCAGACTTGTTTAAACTTAAAGCAATCGCAAACTACAATTTAAATAGAACACGAATGAAGGAATTTGTCTTTAACAGGGTAAAAATCATCGTGGAAATTGGAGAAATTTCCGTTTACTATAGCATTTTCTCCTTTTTCCACTATATTTTCAAAAGGATTCTTTTGACGGAGTCTTTAACCCTTTACCAGACAATGACGCTTTTAAACGAACCTAGAAAAGAAGCCTTTTGAAAACATTTAAGGAAAAGGAGAAAATGCTGGTAACCAGCATTTTCTCCTTTTCCCATAATGTTTTCTACTCCATCAAAAAATGATTGTACTGTTTGAGCCACACTGAAATTGTCGTCTGCAAATGCTTTCAGTTTGGACAAACCTTCAATCTTGTTGTCTGTTAAGGGGTTAAAACTCGGTACTGTTGAAGAAGGACTTAGAACTCTTTACCAAACGACAAAATTTTAGACTTGCCGAAATTTAAAACATTAGCAGACAACAACAACAAAAAAAAGTGATTGAAAAAAATGAATTTTGTTTTGAGAAGGGTCGAAAACATAGTAGGAAAAGGAGTAAACGCTGATTACCGACTTTTTCTCCTTTATCCACAATATTTTCCAAAAGCTTCTCACTAAGGGTCGTTTAAAGTCGGTATTGTATGATAAAGTACCTTAAACAATGGGTCTCTTTTTCTATGTACGTCAGTAAAAGAATGTTAATAGTGGGCGGGGTAAGGTGTTTAAAAAGATGCTACCATTGATTGCCTATCCTTGATTTAAATCTGCACGAGACCAAATTTTTGTTTCAAGTACTTTAACTCCAAACGACAAAACTTTAGACTTTGTCATAACTGAAAGTGTTTTCAGACTAAAAACAAACTGCTACTATAATGGTGGGATTTACCGTTCAAAGAATGGGATTTGAGTTTTATTGGGTAGAAAATAATACATAAAGTACTTCTTTAACCCTTTCCCAAACAATCCCTGGATTTTACGGGTCAGGAATAGAAGCCTTTTGAAAACATTGTGGGAAAAGGAGAAAATGCTGGTAACCAGCATTTTCTCCTTTTCCCACAATGTTTTCTACCCTTCTGGAAACAAATTTCGATTTTTGAATTGTCTTTATTTTGTCGTCTGCAATCGCTTTCAATTTGGACCAGTCTAAAATTTTCTCGTTTGGTAAAGACTTAAACATTTCCTAAACGAATTTTATTATCAATTAACAACAGTGATTTTGTCGTCTGCAAATGCTTTCAGTTTGGATCAGCATAAATTTTTATCGATACATAAGAAGTCAAAATAAGAAATATCTAGATTAAAAAAAAAAAAGACAGGAAAGAGGCACTGAATTATGATTAGCTGACACTCTTGGTTCAATACGAAGACAAATACTGGAAAGTAGCAACTAGCAACGGTTTCTTTTCTCTCACTGTTTTGCACATTGTCGAAAAGTGACATTATCAGCGAGGTATATTTTTCAAGATCAGAGGTGATTCAAAATCATCGATGGAAAAAGAGCAGTAGCTGTTAATACTGAAAGTACTTGTGTACTTTATAATAATGGTTTATAGGGTAACGCTTAACCTTTCACCAGACAAAAGCATTATCCTTGTCCAAATTGAAAGCATTTTACAGACAGCAGTTTCACTCTTGCTCAACTGGTAAAATTTGTCTTTAATAGGGTAGAAAACATTGATGGAAAAGGAGATAATGCTGGTTACCTGCATTTTCTCCTTTTCCCACGAATTTTTCATAAGGCTTCTATTCCAGGGTCGTTAAAAGTCGGTAGTCAGTGGTAAACGATTAAAAAAAATTTTATAGAAATAGAAACGCATTCATTTCGTTGTAATATTTTTTTTTCCTGTTGATAGGCCCCTGGGAAAATCATATCAGCATTTCTCAACCAATTGCAAATCATTATTTCTTCATTCGGGTATATCAAAACCGAAAAGTAAGTCAAAAGTCGACAAAGTCAGCCAAACTGCAAAGAATAGATGTAACTTATTAATGGGATTTATATCTCAAAAGATGGAATTTGTTATTCAAATGTTAGAAATATTATCGAGTAGACTGATTCTTTTTTACTCTCTAGAGACCAGTTAGTTCATTATTGGTTAAAGGTGGATATTTAGAATTTTTACATCTCACCAAATTAAAAAATATATATATCACTGAAATTCATATAAAAAAATAATACAAATCATCAATAATTAAGATTTAAAAAATTACAAAAAAAATTTTTTTTGATGGTATTCCATTAAAAGGCTACGTAACCTCTTAAGCTATTTTTAGATTTCGCGCCAAAAATCAATAAAACATTTTGGGAATGCCAAGTGACTGGCACGTGACTCATAAAGCTGAAATTCCATTACATAACAAACATGTAATAATTATTTTCCATAATGTCTTCTTTGGACCCTATGTTTGAAACTTAATCTGTGTTTTCCTGTATGTAGATGAGTGAATTGATCATCTAAAAATAGAACGTGTCTCCCGTCCGTGTCGACCTAGGCTGTAGTAAATCTCTAATTTCTCGTATTGTCGGACGGTGTTGGACTACTGGCGTTTTATGAATGAAAATTAAAAGGCTTTGGGAGTACAAGGATGATTTTTTTGCACTTTTGTACAATTTTCGTCCCAAAATCTGAAGGGCCACCTTTAAAGTCAACTTGTCGTCACAAATGTTTTCGCATTAGACTGGTGTAGAATTTTGTCGTCTGTTAAAGAGCTACAAAAGCACGTTCTTTTTGAACGGTTGTCCAGGAACGAATGTGGGATTGTGATACGAATGAAAGGTCATGTTTTTCTCTTACTTCCGGTGTACTTTTAGTAGCTGGTAATTGTTACAAGTGCCTCGTAGTCCTTTTTACGTCATACCATACGATATATATACATGCAACTATATTTAAGAATTACGAAAATAAAAATTATTGCAGTAATCTTTACAGCCGTTTGACGGGATACCCAACAAATCATCGCCATTTAACGGACGTCGCTGTAAAGCAATATAACCTGGGCTCGTATTCACCAACCATTCTTAAGAACGTTCTTTGTCTTATTCTCCAGAATTTTCTACATTTGTAAGTAACACAACTTCTGATTGGCTAAACCGAATGGTTTAGCCAATCAGAAGTTGCGTTACTTACAAATATAGAAAACCTTGGAGAATAAGACTAAGAATATTCTCAAGAATGGTTGGTGAATACGGGCCCTGGTTCTCTGTACTACGATGTCGAACTTTTCACAAGATGACAATAATGTAGACACGCCCATATTGAAATGCTTTTGCAGAAAATTCGGAGTAAAAACTAAGCATTGTTGACGAATGTAGCTCAAGAATTATCCCCGTTGTCGATGGTCAGGCTATAGGCATCTATATAGCTGGTGGTTCTTTTTCTTTAAATTAAGAAGACGTCGAAGTGTTGTTGTAGCTCTGACGTCGTCATCGTTTGCGCCGACGTCGTGCAAAAACTTCGACATTTTGTAAAATATCGTTACTGAAGATATCTGCATCAGACTTTGAACTAGTTGTTAGCCATTAAAAACGCATACAACTGGGCTAGGAAACCATCACTAGTTTTACAAAATTACCCCTCTTTTTCGACTTAAAATCTATCCCTGAAAATGAAATACCTAAGGCCGAGCTTTAGCACCTGTAAGCTGTGCTCTTGTTTAACTTAGGAAATGTACTTTAAGACCTATAATACCACAAAGAAATCTTCAAAAGATGCAAGACATAAAAGAACACTTTATCAGCTTTGCGTCCTTTACAACTTGTACTCGTCATTCTCGGAACGTCCAGTCCGCAAAATACGGTTATTTAGGGCTTCAGACCCGAGCAAGAATGAAATTATTCTTGTTGCCATGAAACAACGTAAAAATGATGGAGTTTGTAAAAGCAAGAAGCAACCAGAAAAGTGAAATTTGGCTATGAAATATTAGCATAGGGGTCATTCTTTTTGTATTTGGAATTTTTGTGGCAAACTGTCCGACTTTTAGGTACGTAAAAGTACCTTGAAACAAGAATGAAATGCTTTAATAATGGCAGCTTATTTCCACCCTTTACCACACAATCCCGACCTTTAACGATCCTGGGACAGAAGCTTTCAGAAAACATTGTGGGAAAAGGAGAAAATGCTGGTAACCAGCATTTTCTCCTTTTCCCACAATGTTTTCTACCCTTCACAAAACAAGCTTCAATTTTTCAGTCACTTTTATTGTGTTACCTTCAAATGATTTTGATTTGAACAAACCTAAAATATTGTTGTTTGGTAATGTGTTAAGTTCCATTTAAATTGCTAAAAATCATGATTTAGGAAATCATTGTCATTGGTAGATGAACTGTTTTATATACGTACATGCACTATGAAACAGATTTGCTCTAGATTGCCAAAGGAAATTGCTCTTAAAAGTTTGACGTTATTTTCTACGTACGCTGCTAGTTTTCAAGTCCTTTCCATTTTGTATAAGGTAAAAAGAACACACTTAACTATACAATCCAGAGGTTGTACGACCACGAGGAGTGAAAACATTGTAGGAAAGCGGAGAAAATGCTGGTTAAAAGCATTTTCTCCTTTTCCTACAATGTTTTCTAGCACTACCTAGGCAGAAATCATCTTTGGAGCCACATTTAATTTGTCGCCTACACGTGCTTTGAATTTGGTCTAAACTGGTATTGTTTAGTATAGAGTCAAACATCTATCAATCAAAAACCGGAAAAAGGGAGAAATTTTCCGCAAATATTTCGTTAACTCATTACCACACAAGAAAATTTTGGACTGGTCCATATTGAAAGCATTTGTAGACGACAAAATAAAGTTGACTGAAAAATAGAAATTTGTTCTGGGAAGGGTAGAAAACACTGTGGGAAAAGGAGAAAATGCTGGTTACCAGCATTTTCTCCTTTTTCCATAGTGTTTTCAAAAGGCTTCTTTTTCAGGGGCGTCAAAAGTAGGGATTGTGTGGTAATGGGTTAAAAGGAGAAAATCCTGTAATTTTTTAAAACCAGTTTTTACGAAATGATAAGTAACTTGGTGAAGTTGTATTCCACTATTTGATTCAAGTTTAAATTTGTCGCTTGTTAATGCTTTCAAACTGGAAAAATTCTGAAAAGTTCTTGCCAGGTAACCAATTAACTTTATCCCGATTGTTAACGCATTACCACACAATCCCTACTTTTGACGCCCCTGAGAAAGAAGCCTTTTGAAAACACTGTGGGAAAAGGAGAAAATGCTGATAACCAGCATTTTCTCCTTTTCCCACAGTGTTTTCTACCATTCACAGAACAGATTTCAAATTTTCAGTCCCTTTTATTTTTTCGTCTGCAAATGCTTTCGATTTGAACAAACCTAAAATTTTGTCGTTTGGTAATGAGTTAACCCTTTTCGGCGCCAAACACGAAAACTGACTTTTGCGAACGGAATAAATCAAAGATCAGACTGCACAGAACATACACAGAACATACAGTCTGATCTTTGTTCTATACCATCCGCTTGTTTAGTGAAGCCTATACAGTCAAAATCTGTTTAAGTTTCAATGGATTGTATTTAGAACCGTCGAAAGAGATCGACTTTATTTGGCGCCGAAAGAGTTAACGACCCTAAAAAGAAAACACTTTTGCGGCATTTGGGGAAAAGGAGGAAATTCTGTTTTTTTTTTTCATTTTCTCGCATTGTTTTTTCCTTATCAAAGACAGAAATCATTATATTGGACCGATATGTTTTGCTGCAAGTGCTTTGATATTTGGTCCAGTACAAAATTTTGTAGTTGGGTATAACTCGTTAAGTAATTTGAGGAAGAACTTTTTGGCGAACATCCCAAATAATTTCCACAGCGTTTTCACGTTCATCTGATCTCTAATAAATGTTTATTCTTTGAATGAAAAGGTAATTTTGTAAGAGAGCGGAAGTTTATTCTATGACGTCAATACACGGCCGTTGTCATGGTAATAAGTATAAAACACTCCTTGAGAAAGTTCTCGGTCGGCAAGATGTTGGGATTAGATCCAGTTAAATACATGTTGACCTATAAAATACCTTGCCAAGTTGAGTGATTTTGAAAAGGAAGTGAAAGATAGATTTTGAATCAAATTCAAAGCACTGAGAGCACCGTGTTGGTTTTTACAGGTAACCAGCATAACACCTGGGGTCTTATTCACCAGCCATTTCGGAATCAGTTCTAATTGGAAACCGAGCCACCTGATTGGCACAGACAATAATCAAGTCACCTACATATGGGCTAAACTCTGACAAAAGGGAGCTTTATAAATCTCAGTGATATAATATAGTAGGAAAATCGCCACATTATTATGGGCCCATAAAAATACATTTTTTCAAACAATTGACAGAATCATGAGGTAGAACGATCATCTAACATGCAGAATTTTTTATAGATAGCGAAAAGTTTCGGCCCATGTCAGGCTGCTCGGATCGAGCAGGCTGACATGGGTCGATACTTTTCGCAAATTCACTAAGATCTTTTTTTCACGCATGCCCCATATCTATTTCAGATCATCTGAGTCAGTTCTTTGCACTTTTAGAGATGAATTTCGTTCATATCCTGAACTTATTATTATCTTGTTTTATTGTTTCTGTTGTAAACTATTTGTGAAAGAGTAGACATAACATATACGTGGCAAAAAGTTACATGGTCTATGTTTTTGTAACACGAGCGTAGGAGCGGGGTAAGAGGATTGAGACCGACTCCCATCTTATTTGTGAGGTTCAAAAAAATCTGATAACTTATCTGTCAGTCAGTCTTTCTTTTTCTGCTAGCAGAGCAGGAGAAAATCTTCATTCTAATTCATCTGACCGGTATGTCAAATTGCTGTATTAAGTACGGTAATACTATACCCCCCCCCCCACACACACACCATACAAATCTGCGTAGTATGTCAAACTGTAAACGAATTCTGATACAATCTCTATGAATGACTGAGCAATTAGGTACTAATGATGCTGGAAGTTCAATTTTTTCAAAGGATTAATTGAAAGCCACAGTTATTAGATCTACGCTTTGAAGCCCGATAAGTGATATACGCACACCGGTACACTGAGACAAGCACCGTGGACGTTTTATCAACAACTGGTACTAAGTACCTAAGTCTATATCTCATATTCAGTCATGGCATAGGAAGTAAAGTACATGAATGTTGGAACAAATAATAAACATCCTACTAAAGTAAGGGTGATAATGATAAAACACTATTTAAAATTTATGAGCCATGCTTTTTTGAAAAGGGGTCTCAATGCAAATGCAAAAATAATCGACCTATGTCAGCTTACGCCATCCGCGCAGGCTGATACGAATCGAAACTTGTTGCAATTATAAACGTTCTGCCATAAACCATTTTACCTAAAGATTCAGAAACGGATTTTATTTTATCCATAATTATCCATGAGACGCATTTAATCCGCTTTTGAAGATCATGGCTTGTATGTAAAGCCCAAGCATTGGAACAGTATACCTAGACTGAAAACATTGTTGTACATGAGGCCTACAAAGAAATCGCTCGTTTCGACTTACGTCATTAGTTTGAAACAAGGCTTTCTCTAGCCGTTACATTCTGTCTTTGTCTAAAATCTCGTCAACATGAAGGAATAGATCAATGACCATTGACCTCTTGTTTCGTCATTTGACTTCCTGAGGAGGTATTTCCCGCGTGTGTTGTGTATTGTAGGTCATGTAATATACGATAAAACAGTCAGGACATGCTAAAATAGATGAAATGCTATGTAGGTCAAAACGTAGAGCGAAATTCGGTTATGAATTATTACAGCTTAACACGTTAGATGTCTGGCAAACCGTTCTATCATTATGATACAGATTTATTTTATTGCGCGACGCCGCATTCTAAAAGCTTCCTTTGACTAGTTCCTAGCTTAAGCTTTCTCGGACTGATACATTCAAGGTTACCTGCAAGAGCGCAACCACTGGTGTTAGAATGAAACGTTCCCAGAGACAAGAATACTGATTAATGCCCAGTTGTTAAAAGACGAATAAATTATCTCTCTTTATAGTAAAGATACGCAAAACAAATCAATTTCGAGTCAATCAATATTCATAGCTTGCCTCAGAACAGGTTCAGGTGCTTGCTTAACACAAGTCCAACTTTTAAATTGTATCTTTTTCAAGGGCTCAATAGGTTGGTGCAAAATGCAAGTTGCTTGTTTGAGAATGGTAGCCATTATGACAGGTTTAACGACACATTTAACAAATTAGCGGACCAAGATAACAGCTAACTTTCTTTGTAGTCTGATCTTGATCATGACCTGAATTCTAAAAGCTTCTATGGAATAGTACAACCTTGAAAGCTGCTACAGTATTGTTTTCACAGAACGTTTCAAACTGGCTGGTAAGGGCTATTTCTCAAAGGTTACGCGGAAAAAAAAATAAGGGGCATTTCGGGACAGCATACATCTAGGGCCCGTATTCACCAGTCATTCTTAAGAACCTTCTTTGTCCCATTCTTCAGAAATTTCTATATTTGAAAGTAACACAACTTCTGATTGGCTAAACCAAATGGTTTAGCCAATCAGAAAGTTTATTACTTTCAAACTTCGAATATCTTAGAGAATAAGAATAAGAATATTTTCAAGAACTGTTGGTGAATGTAGACCTAGATTATTGTCAGTCTGCACATCTATACCCCCATCTGTTTGTACAATCCTAATTAGATAAGAAAAAAATAAGAAAGTTTTGCGTTAGTTGTATTTTTCTGAAGAGGCCGAGTTTATATTTTGGAATTGGTTTTCCGGAGCTATTTTACATTTAAATAATGATGTGACTGCTTCTTCCTGCGTGTGACTGTTGGTTGTGTCGTGGAGACTCCTACAAAATAAAGTACATTTTATTAGTGATGTACCAACTTCGAGTCTTTATGTCTAACATAGGATCGCGTGAATTATGATAAATCGTTAGAGCCATCAAGAGGTAACTTCATGGTATATTGGTAGTTGATTTCTTCGGCAATGAGTTCTTGCAGCTGTTGGTCGTACAAAAGCGAAACCATTGTGGCAAATGAGAAATCCGCTAGTGGCGGACAGTTTTCCAGCTGTCATCAAAGTGGGCTTCAGCGAGACATTAAAGAAATTGCCTGTTGCAAGACATGCGTATGACTAAGGAGACGCAACCCAAACCAAATGTGACTGGTTAGCCTTTTTTGTTTTGAATGAATTTTAATAGAAAAAATCTTTCAGTCCATCACAACAACTATTTCTGTGATACTGTAAAGGAATTTCTCGTGGTCTGATTGGATAATGTGCTCCGTAGTATCCGTTGGTGGTTGTCAATGAAGCAGCAGAATCGATCAGTTTTAAAAGAAATGGATATGGTCAAAAACATATGGAGTCCAACACACGAAAAGGTGCATTCGGACATTTGCGTAAAGTGTCGTCCCGGATTAGCCTGCGCAGTCCGCGCAGGCTAATCCGAGACGGCACTTTACGACTACATCAGATTTTGTGCTACAGTAGACTAGCGTAAAACAGAAAATCACATAAAATCGGAAAGTGTCGTTTCGGATTAGCCTGTGCGGACTGCACAAGCTGATCAGAGACGACATTTTACGCAAACGTCCGAATGACCTTTTTCGTGTGTTGCACTCCATATTACTTTGTCATTCTTAAACAAATACCCAAGGTTACAACCAACCATCCTTTTGTCGTGTAATCAAATTTTGAAGTGTCAAGGGATATACAATATAACGTTAACCCTTTACCTAACAACAAAATTTTGGACTAGTCCAAAATCAAAGCATTTGCAGACAGCAAAATAAAAGTAACTGAATTTGAATTTGAAATTTATTTTGTGAAGAATGGAAATTTATTTTGTGAAGAATAGAAAACGTGGGAAAAGGAGAAAATGATGGTTACCAGCATTTTCTCCTTTTCCAACAATGTTTTCAAAAGGCTTTTTTTACAAGGATGTCAAAAGTCGTGATTGTGTGGTAAATTAAAGTGTAACCTAATAGTGGTTTGAAGCAACTAGAAAATAGAAACAATGACACAGGTTGATCGTCGCTTATTCATTTATCATCAATACAGGAAGAATTTACTAACTAAATCTAAATAAGAAAACAGGTTCAGAATGAGCAATCTTACTCTCCGATGACATAACGCTGTTCAAAATTGTCAACAGAAGGCCTGTCTACTACTTCATAGCACTAATGAGATGCAATACATGTATTATCACATGACGTTCTCGAAGACTTCATTCGAATAAATACGAACGATAACGGTTGTCTCGATCAATGGTGTCGGTGAAATCGACGGACTTCTCCATGCATTTTCGCACATGTATATCATGGCAACCGATGCAGTAACTGACACGTTCGGGTTTTCTCTGATCTTGTATATAATTATGTGTGTTGTGATTGGTTATCCGATATATTTTCGAGTTGTAAAGGTAAAAATTACCTACTTTTGGCTTTACTGCGGCTTTTAGAAACATTTTGGGAAAAGCAGAGATTGCATTTAACCAAACTTTCTCTATTTCCAGTATCGTATTTCTATCATGAGGGTGACATCATTCGAGCTACAGTTGTTATCTGCAAATCCTTTCGAATTGGAATTGTCTAGAACTTTGCCTTTTTGTAAAACCTTAAATAATTCGGGATTCCGAACTTTTTTTGGACTTGCAACGCCGTACCTAACAGCATAAACTTTTGGACTTAACCCTTAGGCTGCCAAGCGCAAGTCACTGACCTTTTCCGTACAGTATAGATCACACAGCACAGAACGTGTAGTCTGATCTTGGATCTATACCGTCCGATAAGGAGATGTAATTCCCCAAACGACAACTGATATATCAATAGTTGGGTTTTTAGTATCGAAATGAACATTTCACCAGAGCTCCAGATTAAGAGGGAGTAATGGTATTCTAAATCTGCTATTTCTCTTGTAGGTACTCATTAGAATCATTTCGGTTTAGTAATGAAAAATTAAAATTTTCAGTCAAAATCACTCCCTCTATCTGGAACTCTGTTTCATTTTAGTTATCTAACAGGACAAGGGTTAAAAACTGCACTTGGAAGGCTTGAATTGTGACCTTGAGCCAAGTGCGTTACAGATATGGCGTCCAGACCCCGTGTGTCAAATTGTTAATGAAGCGTTGCCCCGCCACTCACATTCCAGACACAATCCGAGTTTTTTGTATTCATTTTAGAAATAATTGGTTAGTCACGTAATATCACATTTCATACTTTTCTATTATTACGTGTGCTATGGAATGAAAAATGTATAATCTGGTGCTGTATTCTGTATATTCAAAAACTGCACTCATAGCCGTATTCTAGATTTAGAAAGAAGCCTTATTCGCAGCATAATTCTGGATCAAGATTTAGGAAGAAGTTTATGCAATTTCTGATGGGTTAACCCATTACCAAACGACAATATTTTAGACTTGTCCAAATTGAAAGCATTTGCAGACGACATAATAAAAGTGACTGAAAATTTGAAATTTGTTTTGTGAAGGGTAGAAAACATTGTGGGAAAAGGAGAAAATGCTGGTTACCAGCATTTTCTCCTTTTCCCACAATGTTTTCTAAAGGCTTCTTTCTCAGGGGCGTCAAAAGTAGGGATTGCGTGGTAATGGGTTAAACCAAATGGCTTAGCCAGTCGACTTTTTGCAATTCTGTGAAAAAATTAGAACATGTTTGAGAATTAGACCAAGTACATTGATGAAAATACGGTCCTAAGTGTTGTATTGATTAATCAGTATATTAAGTACTATTTTCTCTGTCTGTCTGACTGTCTGTCTCTCTTTCGCCCGACCGGGTAAGTCAGTTATTAGCAGCTGCGGGTTCGATACCAGGTTGAGGCAAACTTTCTTTCCGGAGATTTTTCGCCTCTCACATCTAATGCATATGAGAATAGTGGTCAGTGACTTTGAAAGTAAGGTGTGTCAGTTTTGTAATGGAAAAGCAAGAAAACATATCCATATGTGCACTTACTGCCGTGATATGACCTCAAGCTGTTAAAACGGCTTTAAACTCTAATACAAACAAAACAAAAACACTTTCTTCGTCGTTTTCTCTCCCTCCTCTCCCTGTGTCTGCCACTGTGTCTCTTTCAGTCCTGATTTCTCTCGTTCTTTTGACTTATCAGCGAAATTAACTTATCCATTTACAACAAAATCATCTCTCAGCGTACACGCACCACACACAAGACCATAAATTATGTCAGATAAACTTGCTCATTAAGTGTTTTTTGTTGTTGTTGAAGTAGGTATGTAGGCCAACATAAATGACAAGAAAAAATCTTCTTAGGTCAGAGGGTATGCATGTCTTTTTATCTCTCTTGATGGTCTAGAGTAAAACAGACACAAGCAGGGTATGGTATGTGTCCAGAGACAAGCAGGGTGTGGTATGTGTCCAGACACAAGCAGGATGTGGTATGAAACCAGACACAACCAGGGTATTGTATGTAACCAGACACAAGCAGGGTATGGTATGTTACCAGAAACAAGCAGGGTGTGGTATGTAACTAGACACAAGCAGGGTATGGTATGTAACCAGAAACAACCAGGGTATTGTATGTAACCATACACAATCAGGGTTTGGTATGTAACAAGAGACAAGGAGGGTGTGGTATGTAACCAGAAACAAGCAGGGTATGGTATGTAACCAGACACAAGCAGGGTATTGTATGTAACCAGACGCAGGCAGGGTATGGTATGTAACCAGAGATAACCAGGATATTGTATGTAACAAGAGACAAGCAGGGTGTGGTATGTAACCAGACACAAGCAGGGTGTGGTATGTAACCAGACACAAGCAGGATATTGTATGTAACCAGAGACAAGGAGGGTGTGGTATGTAACCAGACACAAGCAGGGTGTTGTATGTAACCAGACATAAGCAGGGTATGGTATGTAACCAGAGACAACCAGGGTATTGTATGTAACCATACACAAGCAGGGTTTGGTATGTAACCAGAGACAAGGAGGGTGTGGTATGTAACCAGAGACAAGCAGGGTATGGTATGTAACCAGAGACAAGCAGGGTGTGGTATGTAACCAGAGACAAGCAGGGTATTTTATGTAACCAGACACAAGGAGAGTATGGTATGTAACCAGACACAAGCAGGGTATGGTATGTAACCAGACACAAGCAGGGTACGGTATGTAACCAGAGACAACCAGGGTACGGTATGTAACCAGACACAAGCAGGGTATGGTATGTAACCAGACACAAGCAGGGTATGGTATGTAACCAGAGACTATTTTTTTATTTGTCCCTTATCCTGCTATATAAGTAAAGAGAAAATTTTTAACCGTACTAAAATCCCAAATTTCGCTGTTTCATAGGGTGTTTCTTTTTGGTGGACAAGACGTCCTCATCGGACAGTGTAGATTAAAGATCAAACTGCAGGTTCTGTGCAGTGTGATCTTGATCTGCACTGTCCGCTAAAGGCCAGCGAATCAGGCTTAGCAGCATATGGGTTAATACCTGTTTTAACGCCATGTACAGCTCATTTACACTGTACATTATTAGTTGTACGGTCAGGTGACAGGGGACTTGGAAACTTGTTCACGGCTGTGGTTAAACATGTCGCCCCGAGCCGAAGGCGAGGTGGCGACATGATTCACCACAGCCGTGAACAAGTTTCCAAGTCCCCTGCCACCTGACCGTACAACGAATTTATTATAGTGCAAAGTTTTACCCTCTCAAAGCGCGTTAAGCGAAATTTTCCTGTTTTATACTTGCACGAAACGAGTATGCTGACGAAATAGAAATTCCCTTCTGTGTGCCCCATTTCAATGAAAACTGACGTCACTGGAAACTGACGTCACTAAAACATGCAGTTTGGTGCATAAATATGCAGTCTGGTGATCGATCGATGCCGCCATTTTGGATGATGTATTGCACGTGTAGTGATGTTTACGGGGCACTCAAAAGGGAAACTGGTTTTACGTGGTTTTTTGCCAGGGAACATGATATTATGTTCCCGACATGTTAACCAATCAGATCACGAGAAATTTCTTTGCAGTATAATAAGTAATACTGTAGCCACCGCACCCTTCTATGTGTCCCTGGAGGTTTTTTTTTTTTACGGTACTATACGCCGGAGAGTCACTTGCAGCTGTACGAACATAGTGGGAACGATGATTATAACTCAAACGAATTGTTTTATAAAAATGTCAAGAATGAAAATGAAAATACCATTGTGCAGAATACTGACTGCAATAGAAGACGCCTTCCCCGATGGTATCGTAATAATATATGACTGCAAAAAACAGATCGCTCCTTCGGTATGAAAATCCGCACTAATCCTTTTAATCGATGGCAGGTCTTTGGACTCTGTAATGGGATTCCTGTAACATCGCCTTTCATCGCGGGAACAAAAAAGAAAACGTACGGATTCGGCTAAGACTCGAGTAATCCGTAATCGAGCCGGGGAACTATCGCTTATAGGCCGATCGATTACGGATTGCCCGAGACTTAGCCGAATCCGTCCGTTTTTTTTTTCGTCGACGAAAGACGATGTAACACATCTCCCACTAGGGGACCCTATCCTTAACTCTTAACCAAACGTCAAAATTTTAGACTGGTTCAAATTGAAAGCACTTGCAGACTACAAAATAAATGTGACTCAAAAATTGAAATTTGTTTCCAGCAGAATAGAAAACATTGTGGGAAAAGGAGAAAATGCTGGTTACCAGCATTTTCCCCTTTACCCACAATATTTTCAAAAGGCTTTTATGTATAATCTCAGGGTCGTAAAAACCAGGGATTGTTTGTTAAATTATTACCACACAATCCCTACTTTTGACGCCCCTGAGGAAGAAGCCTTTTGAAAACACTGTGGAAAAAAGGAGAAAATGCTGGTAACCAGCATTTTCTCCTTTTCCCACAGTGTTTTCTATCCTTCCGAGAACAAATTTCAAATTTTCAGTCACCTTTATTTTGTCGTCTGCCAATGCTTTCAATTTGGACCAGTCTAAAGTTTTCTCGTGTGGTAAAGAGTTAAAGGGTTAAAAGCAGTTCTAGAAGACAAATTAGTTGATGCTAATATAATGGGGTTTGTCTTTCAAAAAGTGTAGAACACATTGTGCGAGAATGTGAACATTTTTGTTTGTTGGCACTTTCGTCTATCCTAACAATGTTTGAAAATCCTTTATTTCCTCTGGGTCACCAGAAAAGGGATCGTATGGGTTGAGGCCAAAGCCTCAAGCAATCGGAATCCTATCCCATACCCTCGTCCCAATTTTTTAAATCTAAATTTTTCTCCTTTTTTTTTTTGTAAATGTGATTCCGCCCCTCATTCCGAAAAAAAAGTGCCCATGGGAACTCAAACCATCGAACGTTTTCTCTGATAAGATGTCTGTCTGTCGGTAGAAATGCGAAGAGAATTCGTATTTTTATGGTTTATGTTGATTTTCATCCCTTATCCTACAGTACACGATTTTACCTTGCTTATGCGAAAAAGTGTGGACCCAAGATACCCGCAGTCTGATCTAGGTTCATACTCTCCGCTTACCTTATAATACATCCCTTTCTTAGTGACCACCTGTGTTGAGCAAGGTTCTTGTATAAAGCAGGTATTAAAATTAATGAGGCCCTAGAGACTGCAAACATGAAATATACCCGAACATGGCAAGAGCCCATTATACCGGTAACCCTTTGCCACATGATCCGGAGTTTTAACAATCCTGACGAGGAAAGCTTTTGAAAATATTGAGGAAAAAGGGGGGACCAGCATTTTCTCCCTTTTTTCCGCAATGTTTGTACCATTTTCAAAATCACGTTCCGCCATTTATGCCAGTATTACTCTGTAGTCAGCAAATGCTTTGGATTTGGACGAGCCTCAAAATTTGTTATCTAGTAAAGAAACAAGCAAGCACTCATTGAGTGTTCTTTGAATGCTTGTTTAACCTTTTCCTCCATATATACTCATTTTAACACACCGAAGAAAAAAAACTGTTGGAAAACATTGTGGAAAAAGGTGAAATTGCTCAAGATGAGCAATTTCACCTTTTTCCACAATATTTTCTGTACAATCTGTATCTTAAAATCCTTTAATAGCCACATTTCAGTTGTCACCTGCAGCTTCTTTGAATTCGGGACGGGCTCAAAATGGTGTATCAGGGAATGGGTTAATTTAGGGATTAGATTGTAGTTTTGATTGTAAAATTCATACAAATTGATTGATTGAACGGTGTTACATGCCACCTCAACATTATTCTGGTCATATCACGCCGACACAGCTCACCTTTTAATCTACATGTATGTCCTCGGCTTCACCAGTGCTGGGGTTCTAAAGTGTCTTGCCCAAAGACACTCCTGCGAAATACTAAGGTCTGCAAGTGAGACTCCAACCCTGAGACTCTAGGTAACTCCGGACTACGATTTCTACAACTACATTTTCCCAGCGAGGCAGGCGGGACCAAAAAGTTACATAAAACGCCACTAAAGCTGAAGTTATATAGTTACGTATGTACTTCAGTAATACAAAACAAACAGAAAATTCCAAGTAACATAAGGGGTTAAATCTGACAAAAAAGAGATTCTTTTATGATTGTTTTATGTAATGGTAACGCTAAGAGAGACTTCCCATCGAGATGGAATCCGTGCCAAGTTTTTGTGGTTTTCAAGTTGTTTCAACGCCAAGTTTTTGTACGGGGGAAGGCCAGAAATTTCGGTCGCTCTTCTTTGTGTGGGAGCTATGAATTGTATCAGTTTTTGAATGTTAAAGTATAGAAACCATTTCTTATTCACCAAAGAGAAAAACACGTTTTTTTTTTGTGAAAGGGGGTTTTCCACTACCGCAGCGACACCTTTTTTGTACTTCAGTAGAACTATGCATGGATTCTCTAGTGCCTAGTCTGGCGTAAATAACGAGCTGGAATCGAACTTGGGATTGCCTGATTACAAATTTAATGTCTTACGCACTATATATAAGCGATGCATGATCTGTGTGCCATAATATGAATTACAATTTGACTACAAAATATTATTATAGTGAAAAATGAATTAGGTTTCATTAAAGGGGTTTTGATGCATTTGCAAAAAGTATCGTGCAATGTGGGTCAAAACTTTTTGCTACTTGTGACCCATCATGCAAAAACGGACCATCTGGGAACTCAGTACAACAATTAAATGAAAACAGATCAACGATAGTGCAGGTCAGTTGAAGCTGATGATTCAAAAATGATTGTATAACAAGGTACCACTGACCACTTTTCAATACAGAAAATGTCATAAAAGCGAAAAGTGTCAACTCTGGTCAGACTGCGCGATTCGCGCAGTCTGACCAGAGTTGACACTTTTCGCAGTTCCCAGAGGACCCCTTTTTGCGTGATGGGTTACAGTTGTAAATCTCGCGCACGTCCAAGGCCAAGTCCTCAAATTTCAATCAGTTGATAGACAAGTCGGATTTTATGGCTGTATAATTATTTATTTTGACGACTAGTTTAAAATCATGCCTCGTGCATTTAAATCCATTTTGCCAGAGCATGGCTCATTTTATGATTCCTATAGAAAAGAAAATTCGTTCTAGTTCAGAATTCCACGACTTGCTATCTGATTGGCTAATGAGTTCGGCCTCAACCAATCAAATGTTAATAATGTTTTCTCTCTCTGAAATTTAGATGTAAAATTATGGATAATAAATAGATATTTTATTCACTTATAAATATTACATTATGAAAAATGTAAAAACTGAAATATGTAGTGAGTACAGCCACGCTTTCCTTTTGGCAACCTTGTTTTGAATGATGTCAATGTATGAATTAATGTTTCGATCAAACCGCAGATGTGAGATTTAGATTTGAATCAACAGCGAAAATCCCGTTTCCGACACTAAGCATGTTTGACATGACCGGATATGACGTCATATGGTTCACGTATCAGAAGGTTGTGGCAGGGCAGGTGTCAGCATTCATAAACCCATATTGTTCACCCTCCAAAAATCTGCCCACATAGTTTAAAGAACCCATTACTGTTTTGACCCTTTTATCAATTTATCTCTTTAAAAAAACCTAAGGAAAATGGTTTTTGAAAACATTATAGGAAAAGGAGAAAATGCTGGCAATCAGCATTTTCTCCTTTTCCCCAAATATCCTTTAACATTTCAGAGGGGTATCCATCAATTGAGTCAGAAGGCAAATTGTCGTCTGCCAGTGCTTTCATTACTGAAGAGGTCCAAGTTCTGCTTTCTGGACAGAGTTCAATCCGGCAAAGTTAACCACAAGAATGCTTTGCGGTTGGTTTAGTACCGGTTTAACTCGACCAGGGCCCGTATTCACCAACCATTCTTAAGAACGTTCTTTGTCTTTTTCTCCAGAATTTTCTACATTTGTGAGTAACACAACTTCTGATTGGCTAAACCATTCGGTTAAGCCAATCAGAAGTTGTTTTACTTACAAATTTAGAAAACCTTGGAGAATAAGAATAAGAATAGTCTCAAGAATGGTTGGTGAATACGGGCCCAGATGTCAGAATTTAAGTTTTGTCCAAATTGAAAACATTCTGCAGACGAAATAATAACGGTGACATAAAATCTATTTTTTGTCTTTAACGGGATGGTCAATATTGTGACAAAAAATAGAAAATATTTTTAATCAGCTGTTTCTCCTTTTTCCTACACAGATTTCAAAAGCCCTTTTCCTCGCTATCATTATAACTGGAGGCCATTGGGTAAAGGGTTCACATAACGAAATCAAAATTGTAAACTGGTAAATTTGGAAAATGCCAACTCTACAGTTTGTTAGTTTGAAAACACCTCTCTGTGTCGTTTCTATTTGAACAAATAAATTTTTGTAAATATGACCTGTGTAATTATTTTCTAGTATGTGTTGGTAAATGTAGCTTGTTTGTCTTGTAACGCAGTTTAAAACATAATTTCAGTGATGTTGTGGAAGCAAGCGCACCTATCATTTTTTTACTGGAGTTTCTTTTAACCCTTAGGCGCGACTAACTGGCCTTTTGCGGATTGTGCAGATCAAGATCAGACTGCACAGACTGCACAGAACGTGCATTCTGATCTTGGATTAACACTGTCCGATAAGGGGAATTTATCCCCCCCCCTAAAAAAAACAACAAACTTTGAAAGAGTAGGATTTGGATTTTTACAATTGAAATGATAATTTCATTTAAGTTAGCCGAGCCCCGGTAGCTCAGTCGATAACGAGCAGGACTTGAGAACACGGGGTCCAAGGTTCGATCCCTGACTACGTCGCCTTGCTCGGCCAAATCTCTTTCCGAGGATAAATGGTAGTCACTGCGACACGATTCGTTTCATTCCCACCGCTAACCATTTTTCGATAATGATCATGTGGGAAAGCAGCCAATGACTTGGAAAGAAAATACAAAGTACTGGTAAAAGAAACTCCATGAACGCATGGATAGGTGCACTGGCCGCCGCGATATAACTGAAATAATGTTGAAAACGGCGTTAAATACCATAAAATCAATCATTTAACCCAATACCAAAGACAAAACTTTAGGTTTGTCCAAATTGAAAGCATTTGCAGACGACAAAATAAAAGTGACTGAAAATTTGAAAATTGTTTTGTGAAGAGTAGAAAACATTGTGGGAAAAGGAGAAAATGCTGGTTACCAGCATTTTCTCCTTTTCCCACAATGTTTTCTAAAGGCGTCAAATGTAGGGATTGTGTGGTAATGGGTTAAATTAATTTAACAGTATAACGGTTAACAGTACTTTGTACACTGTGCTGCTGAAGCCACTTGCCGCTTTCCCACACTATCGTCAAAAAATCGATAGAGGAATGAATCCTTCCGCAGTGACTATCGACATTTAACGATAGTCATTACGACAGAATTCACACAAGACTGTTATGCGAAGTACTTGATAAAAAAAAAAACTTGAGAGAATAGATAGGTGCACTAGCCGCCGCGATACATACAATATGCGGATACATAAGACAACAAAACCATTTTGCCATCAGCGGCGAAAACAGCCAGCTTTTTAAGTGACTCGCCAGCTATCGGGGTGTGTTTAGACATTTCTCAATTGGAAACCAGCTTGCGATTGAAGTATTTTGGCACGCGCACAGAATTTCAGCTATTAAACATACATTCAGTTCGAGTTTTCATGTTAACCCGTTTCTTCATGATATCTCATTTTACGAATTTGCAATGCAAGAAACAAACCTGCAAGAAAACCAATGCATACTACCGGTTTGTTAACACTCTTTAGCGGTCGACAAGTTCAATTGACATTTCCAAATTCAAAGCACTTGCAGACGCCAAATTCAGAGTGACTCAAATGGTAATATTTTCCTTTAGAACAGGATAAAATTCCTTATTTTCTCATTTTCCCATAATCTTTTCCAAAGTCCTTCTCGTCTAGGTCGTTCATCCATTGTCCTACTAAGTAACTAACATCATTGTTTCTCAATCGATGTAAAAATAAATATGTTTACACTATTACTCTCAGACGATAGCAGTGTCTTTTTAGGGTCGACTGACTTCATAATTATAGTGGAAACAGGTATTCCTTTCAGCTTAACCCTTTACTCCATAGATACTGATTTCTACGCATTGCTTGTAGGAGCCTTTGGAAAACATTGTGGCAAAAGGTGAAATTGCTCGTGACGAGCAATTTCACCTTTTGCCACAATGTTTTCTACACAACCAAAAGGTGTCATATACGGCTTTATCCTTGCTCTTATTTATGGTCAATCAGAGATGCAATAGAAATGCCTTATTTGGTAAAGGGTTAAATACCCGCTGTACTGTCTTTGTAATGAAGCGATGGGATTTTCTCCTTTTCCCACAATGTTTTACCTGCCTTACCTTTTATGTGTTTGTTTTGTTGTGCTGTGTATGTCAACAAAGGTTTAAATTATCATCTGAGAGTAATAACTAACATCAAAATTTCAAACCGACAGTGAAAACGCAAATTTTGAATTTTCAAAGGTTCTTTTATGGGAAAGATATCTTCTCATCGGACAATGTAGATCCAAGATCAGACTGCACGTTCTGTGCAGTCTGATCTTGGATCTACACTGTCCGCAAAAGGTCAGTGAGTCGTGCTTAGCAGCCAAAGGGTTAAAGTCGTGATTGTTTGTTACAGGGTTAGATTTTTATCGTGGCGTTTAACGGTGCTCCCAAAAGCACTTCATTCATAGCACCAAGACATCTTATTTCCATTTTTCCTTGATCTCACAGAGACAAAATAGCAAGAAATAGCAGTCAAAATCAGTTTCTAGCCATTTACAACACAGTACAAGATGCAAAATTATTGATTTGCCCAACCAATTTCCCCCGGTAATAAGGCATATCACAATGCCCAATGTAAATTATACATGTAAATATAAAAACGAATATAATATAGGACTGCAGCTTTGCCCCGGAAGTAATCCAAATTAACGTTACCTCATTTCCGGTGAATTCTACGATGTCAACGATACAATCAGGAAAGACGTGTCCTGCGACTGATCAAACGTGACAACATTTAGTCCAAACAGTCAAAACACTCCTTAACATTGGACAAACGTGAGAAAATTGAGCATTTATAGTTCATTTGGTCATGATCGGACTTTCAAATCCATGTGCTGCGGTTAGGAATCCTGACTTGAATAAAACCCATTACCAGGTAATCCCGAGTTTGTCAACCTAAAGAAAGAAGTCTTTTTTGGGAAAACACTATGGGAACACAGAACATGCTGGAAACTAGTAATCTCTAGTTTTCCCGTAATGTTTTCCACACTTCCAAAGGCAAATTTCACCATTAAAACCAGATTTAGTTTGCCGTCTGCATAATTATGGTTGCCGTCTGTATTCGTTTGGTAATGAATTAATTCATTACAATAGCTGTAGTAAACATGGTTAACTCCTGTCTCACAGCTGAAAGTTGGTTCATCTATATAGCTGTGCCTTTCTGTTAGAAGTTTTATTCTAACATGACACGCGACTTTGGCTCTATAAACACAGTGCAAGGAAAACGTGGTAAAATCTGCGACAATCCATGTAGAGTGACGTCATTCTATATCGAGTGACGTCATTCAATGAGTGAGTTATTCAATGGAACATAATCTTCATCCGCGTTTTTACTCTCAGTTTGAACTTGTTTTCCTTTCATTAAGAATTGGCCATGTTAGAATCGAAATAATCTTCTTTCTATCGTGGTATATCGTTCAATAAACCACGTTGTGAGTTATGAGGCGCAATGAATAACCCATTCGGGCTATCGCCCTCGTGGATTATTTATTGTGCCTCATAACTCACAACTGTGGTTTATTGAACGATATACCACGATAGAATGAAGATTATTTCTTCAACAGTGTTTTAAATAACTTTCAATATTTTTCGGCTGTGTTACAGTAGCCAGTGTGCACATTTCCTCATGGTATAAAAATAATCGACCAAGCAACTAGTTTCTTTTCCGACAAACAGACGGTCAAAACCATGTACAAAGGAACATGATTATTGTGAACAACCCTGTTGCTGCGAAATGCAGGTGGCGCACTTTTGAAGAGGGCGTAAAATGGCGAACAAAACACCCCCTGTTCCCTGACCCAAAGTAATGGGAGAGTAGACACAGTTAATCATTTCATTTCGATGAGATTAACCCTTTACGCCTTTCAACTTTTAGGAACCTTAGGAAGTAGGCTTTTGAAAACATTGTTGGAAAAGGAGAAAATGCTGGTAGCCAGCATTTTCTCCTTTTCCCACAATGTTTTCTTCTAACTCAATGACAAAGTCCGTCGTTCAAGCCAAATGCAGTTTTTTTTGCGTCTGCAAATGCCTTAAATTCAAGAAAGACATGCTTAAAATCTTATTAGCTTGTAAATTATGTATATAAGATTGCTAAACTGCTGAAAAAAAAAAAACCGAAATGAGCGTTTATACACGCATCAGAAAGACCGTATAATCTCAGTTTGTATGCCTCCCCCCTCCAAGATTATTACTAAAAATATCGACAGAGTTGATCAAAGATTGCACTGTACTTTCTTTGCAGTATGATCTTGATCTACACATTAAGCAAAATCAGCTTCAAATCATGGTTTAAGCATCAAAGGGGTTAAAGGTGATTCAAATTTATGACCCAGGTGGGCAAAAAGATGAAATAACGATGCACACAGGTGCTCTACATACCATACATGCAAATCCAATAAACATGCAGATAATCCCGTTAAACCCTTTTCTTGTATTCTCACAGGTGAAAACAAGGGCTTTTTTGGGCGGTATAGATCAAGATCAGACTGCACAGAACGTGCAGTCTGATCTTGGATCCATACCTTCCGACTGATTGATCAGGCCTGTATGGTAAAATATTTTATTGGTGTCAGTTGGTTGTGTTTTTGGCCATAGAGAGAGGTCGAAGTTCTATATTTGATGCTAAGAAAGTTCAACACATATCAGCGCTTAGTTAACCTAAACCATAGCTTTCTATCATCACATCTAAGACTCAAATCAGTCTTTGCCATTATTAAACAGGGGCAACTGTTTTAGAAATTTACATATTAAAAACAAAGTTGATCGTAAGTATATAAAATAAATTAAATATTACTAAACTTACAAAATTATACAATTTTGAAAATATGTTCAAGATAGCAGTAAGGGTTATATTAAGCCAGTTTTGCATTCAATTCCCGTAGAAAATAGATCCATTGTGATAATAAAGTGCTTATCGACGTGAATTATGTGTTGTGTCGTTTCAATGCGTGATCTACCGTCTTACAAACTGCAATTTAAAATCACGCACTGCACGTGCCAAGGAAAGACGCGTTTGGAAACCTTGTGGGAAAAGAAGAAAATGCTGGTAATCAGCATTTTCTTCTTTTACCCACAAAGTTTTCTGTCCTATCAAAGTTTACAATTCTCCTTGAGGACTGCTCTGCTGTTATTTCTCTTGATTTGTGTCCAGCACTACATTGGTGCTGATAAGGGAATTACTCGGTTTTTGTCCTTGATTTTCTTGCACTTAACATATTTTTTTCTTGAGAAAAGAGTTTTAAGTAAATCAAGTTCGCTTGTTTTACAAATCGACCTATTCGTAGTTCCTGATGATTAAGAACAGAATTTGATTTGGATTACATGGGGCTTAACATATATATCATATCCTAAATCATTATTTTAATTATTTATCGCAACATCGATTGAAAAACAACATCGTTGCATTTTGTTTCGGTTCCGTTTCTTAATTTATAGGGACCCGTTTCTGCTGCACTTAAATTGTCATCTGCAAACGTTTTCAATTTGATGCTGTCCATTTGTTTGATGTCTTGGACGCACGGACAACTCACGGTCTAGGCTTCTGAGAAAAGAATATCAGAGGAGGCGACACCATGGTGAAAAAAGAACAAGGTCTCTACTCACCAACAATTTTAAGAACATTCGTAGTCTGATTCTGGACCTAGAAAGGGACACAACTTCTGATTGGCTAAACCAAGTGCTTTAGCCAATCAGATGTCGTGTTGGTTTCAAATTTGGATTTTTATTGTATAAGACAAAGAATGCTCACAGGAACGATTGGTGAATACTGACCCAAAACGACCAAAAATGGGTAAAACGAAAATATCCCAGCATTCACAGATCCTCGCCATTCACTAGCGTTTAGTTGAGTAGTAAGGATTTGCTTTTATCAAGCCTTTAACAACAATATCAATAACCTCAACTCTAAACTACCCTATATAGTAAACTTCAAATGCAAATCGTATTATTTGAGCTAATCTGAATTTGTTGATATTCTTTCAATTCGGAATAGCCTAAAGTTTTGTCGCTTGAAAAGAGTTAAAAACCCTTTCACTGTAGAAGCCCTTGCAGCTAACGTAGATCAAGATCAGACGACACAAAACGTGCAGTTTGATCTTTGATCACCACTGGCAGCTTTGCTGAGACATCACCGACGAAACCAACATTGAAAGTGCAATTATTTAGGTATTATTTCTACTCCGAGAGTTTCAGTTTGGTTTATTCGGCGCTGTAACGTTGAAGAGGAGAAATGGAATGAAAGCCCTTGGCTCCAAAGGCAGCGGATTGCTTAATGCAGGTAGTTTCTATGACAGGTTAGACTGTACCATTGACAATGAAAACAAAGCAACACTTTATCGAGTATAATATATAGAAGAATCAAGAGAGAACACATTTCCGGTATATGAAGAGTTCTGTTTCATCGACTTTATCTCGGGGGCTTGGCAAGCAATTCGAAGGCGTTTACAGGTAAAATGTGTTAGAATTAGGTTCCACTGATTGTTTTGTAAACAGAACCTTCTGGAAATTGAATTTATCCACTTGCTTACATTCTTGATTTCCAAACCACGTCGGTGGCCAATGCTAAAAAAGAGACATAAGGTCGTGCGTTCAAGTCCATTCAAGATTGTGTACAAGCCTACGAGTAAATGGTTATAGGCTTAACCCTTTCCCAAACGACAAATTGTGGAGTCTTCCAAACCAAAAGATGTTTGCAGACGACAATTTTAGATTTGGAGAAAATGCCACAAAGTGCTCAAAAAGGGTAGAAAACACTGTGGGAAAAGGAGAAATTGCTCGTTACGAGCAATTTCTCCTTTTTCCACAGTGTTTTCAAAAGACTTTTACTGCAGACACGTAAAAACCAGGGCTTGTTTGGGAAAAGGTTAAACTCTTTGCCTTCCGTTGTTTGCGCATGTGATATTCTTCGAAGATTCGACCTGTCTGATATGACGCATCACTCCCCCAATATTTAGGGAATTGTAATAATACGCGCTGTAAAGTAGTAATGGAAAAATGCCTTTTACCAATACGTTTGAGGAGAAATCAGGCCTGTTTTAGATTCAGATTTCTCTAAACTGTTGATTGTAGCTGAATGAATCGCTCCAGATGGCGTTTCATTAAGCAAACGTTTATTTTAGTTCGAAATTCAAAGTAACGGTTGTCGGGTAGAAAAGTAGATGTCTATTTGTAGAATGCTTATCTAGCGGGAGATAACGCTTTGCGTTTTAACAAATACAAGTTCATATATCTCAGTTCGAATTGCAAGTTCTTTCACCCTTTCCCAAACGACAAATTTTGGACTCTTCAAAACCAAAAGAGTTTGCAGACGACAATTTTAGATTTGGAGAAAATGCCAGAAAGTTCTTAAAGAAAGGATAGAAAACACTGTGGGAAAAGGAGAAATTGCTCGTTACGAGCAATTTCTCCTTTTCCTACAGTGTTTTCAAAATACTTTTACTGCAGACACGTAAAAACCAGGGCTGGTTTGGGAAAGGGTTAGACGAGGATCTGAGACGCTACACATCGAGGCATTTGATCATAATCGATGATTAATCTCTGGCCACAAGTTGACTTTTAACCTGCTATTTACATAAGGCGGGTGCAGAAAATAGACTGAAATTCGGTTTTACACAATATTTACGAAACATTTCACAAAATAAGATTCAAAGATCCCTGTAATAACGCCTTATCAAAACAACACGAGCTTTTGAAAACATTGTTGGAAAAGGAGAAAATGCTGGTAACCAGCATTTTCTCCTTTTCCAAAAATGTTTTCTACCCTCCAGCATTTTCTCTTTTTCTAACAATGTTTTCTACGCTCCAGCTTTTTCTCCTTTTCCATCAATGTTTTCTACACTCCAGCATTTTCTCTTTTTCCAACAATGTTTTCTACGCTCCAGCATTTTCTCCTTTTCCAACAATGTTTTCTACGCTCCAGCATTTTCTCCTTTTCCAGCAATGTTTTTTACCCTATCAAGGATTAATTTCATCATTCCAGCCATCTTTTGTTCGTCATCTGCAGGTGCTTTCAATTTGGACAAGGCCAAACTTTTGTCGTATGTAATAAGTTGAGTTGGTTGACGGTTTAATTGTTAAAGCAATATTGCAGTTGAAATTTGCAGAATAAAGAGCTTGCCCTGTGACACACGTGAACACGTTATGATGTAAACAGGAAATGGAATTATCTTTTAAACAAGCAAGGAATCTATTCTGACGGTAGGAATGGCGAGGGGCGGAAAGGAAAACAATCTGCACTATCCCTGTAAATTGTTGTGTATTTAACCCTTATCCTGCCAGTTAAGCCCTATAAATAATTGTGTTTAAGGCTTCCCTACTGTACCGAGAAAATGCTGCCTACCCTAAACTTTTTTTTTTTTCATACCGACGAAAAAAAAAAATTTTTTTTTTAAGACGTGATTTCAGTATAAATAGTCCATGTAAAAGGTTTCTGAAAAAAAAAAAACAAAAACTCCCCACCTACCGTACCTAAAACATCTCGGACAAATATCAACACATTTTGTTTTGTTAGGCCTAAGTGAAACGAAATTTTCGAGCCGAAGGTAAAAATCAAAATATGCTATTTCCAAGTTTAACCCTTTCCCAAACGACAAATTTTGGACCAGACCAAACTGACAGCATTTTGCAGGTGACAAATCAACAGTTGCTAAAAAGATGATTTTTCGATATAACAGAATAGAAAACATTGTGGTAAAAGGAGAAAATGCTGGTTACCAGCATTTTCTCCTTTTCCCACAATGTTTTCAAAAGGCTTCTATTCCTGACCCGTAAAAACCAGGGATTGTTTGGGAAAGGGTTAAGTTTTGTTTTCTGGATGGGGATGTGTTTTTTGGGACAGGGTGGATCCAAGATTCAAGACTTCATTTTTTTTGTGCAGTCTGATCCTAATCTACACTGTCTGCAAAAGGTCACCGAGTCACTCTTAATGGTTGATGTACAAAACTTAATAAGTTAAATGAAAAATTCGGGCCACTACTAAAAACCTCAAGTATTTGTATTTCATCCAGAGACTCAAGCGAGAGAAACACATGTTCTATGTATAGAAAGAAAAAGAAAGAAAAAAAACCCCACAATATCAGACAGTGTAGATCCAAGATCAGACGTCAGGTTTTGTACAGTCTGATCTTGGAGCTACATTGTCCGCAAAAGTGCATTTAGTCTACGCATAGGTGGTTAATTCATGGAGTAGATCTATCTGTGTCTAAATATTTCAAATTTGAGCCACCATTTTTCATGAGGCGGTCCTCTTCCTGTCGAAGTTATTCAGGTAAACCATAAGCATTTCCGCTTCAGATCTAGGTAGATTTATTCCTTCATTCACCAAACACTCTGGTGGTCTTACGATCATGAGAAAAAATAAATGAGAAAACATCGTGGGAACACAAGAAAAGGCTTGAAACCAGCATTTTCTCTTTTTTTTTCACCACTAAATAATTGTGTTTTTAGCTTTCCTAAACAAAGTGCTTTATTTTAACCCTGTTTTATTTGTCAACTGCAAATGGTTTGAATATCGACGAGTGTAAAATCTTCTTGTTTAGTTAAATGTTAACACTTTATTTCCAGCCTTGCCGGATTTCCAGGGATTTTTGTAACCCTTCACTACATAATTAAACCTTTATCACACAATGACGTATTTTAACCCCTCTGAGGAAGAAGCCTTTTGAAAACACTGTGGAAAAAGGAAAAAATGCTGGTAACCAGGCTAAAATTTTGTCGTTTGGTAAAGAGTTCAGACTTCCAACGATCCCCGATAGAGAAGGCTTTTAAAAACATGGTGGATAAAGAAGGATATGCTATTATCCAACATGTTATTCTTTTTCACACAATGTTTTTCCACCCTGCGACAGTTCAAACATAATAATAATAATAATAATAATAATAATAATTCATTCATTTATTCATTCATTCATTCATTTCCTCATGAGGAGATTAAGTGAACAAAATTATATATTTTATTTACAACATGACATTATATATTATAAAAGAAATAGGAAAGGAAACATGGAAAAAATTTGCAGGGAAAAAAATCCTGTACACGGCATTAATACTCAGCACTTATTTGAATCATTATTTTATGTATCTGCCACATTGCAGATATTCGAAGATGTGACCTATTAGATACTGTAGCATTAGGTCCGTGAAAACATCTTTAAATATATTTCACCGTTTTAAGTCTAAAATAAATATCGTTCGTCATGACTGAAAAAAGGCTTGCACCCCAAATCATCATAAGATAATCCTAACTAATCAAACGCTAATTCAGTGCAGATTTCTGTGCTGACATTTCTGTATAAATCTTTAATAATAATAATAATAGGAATAATATTGATTCTCTTTATTTCCTACTGCGCAGATTAAGTGAACATATTTTTTTTCTTTTACAAGAACAAGGGAGATATATGAAAAATGACAGGAAATAAAAACCTGTACACTGCATTAACAGACAACACTTATCTGAATAATTTTTATGTATCTTGCAGATATTCAAAGATGTGACCTATCAGTTCAGGCATTAGGTCCCTGAAAACATCTATAAATGTATTCCACTGTTTTAAGTCTAAAATACGAGTAGGTGTTGTTAGTTATGACTGAAGAAGGGCCTGCGCCCAAAATAATCATCAGAACATCCTCGTTGTGCGCAAGCGCTAATTAAATAATATTAATAGAAATAATAGAAATAATGATAATAATAGGAGGAAGAAGAAGAAGAAGAAGAAAAATAGGAATAGGAAGACTAGGAATGACGATAATGAGAAAGAGAAGAAGAAGAAGAAGAAGAAGAAGAAGAAGAAGAAGAATGGAAAGGCGCTCTGGTATAAGGGGATTTATGGATCTCCGTGATTCATTATGCGAATCAAATCATCACTTACACTCAACTATACATCAGTGCCACTGGCATCCTTTCTGTTTTCTGGTAGAGTTTGACATGCAGAAACTTGACCAATAACTAAAAGTTTCCAGTCAGGTCAGCCTACGGGACTCGTGAACGTCTTGTTTCGGGTCACTTGAGGGTGTGGGTTCGATTCTCCTTGTCTAGAATCTAAAATTACAAGAAGTCTTTCGGAACAGATGTTAAACCGCGCTCCCGTGAGACGGTAGCATAAAGGGAACACGTTAACGAACCAGACGTAACTTCGGATGGGTTTCGTCCTGGGCCCGTATTCACCAACCATTCTTAAGAACGTTCTTTGCCTTATTCTCCAGAATTTTCTACATTTGTAAGTAACACAACTTCTGATTGGCTAAACCGAATGGTTTAGCCAATCAGAAGCTGTGTTACTTACAAATGTAGAAAAACTTGGAGTATAAGAATAAGAATATTCTAAAAAATGGTTGGTGAATACAGGCCCTGTATCTGCATTATCTCCCTTAACCATATATACTAGCAGCCTTGGGGATGGGGGGCGTCGCCTATATGGGCAACCGGTGGAAACGATAACTACACACAAATTCAATCACTCAGAAGCATTCTCTGCAGGCCAATTAGATCGTTAGTCTTCGATTTTACAACAAGAACAATTCTTAGCATAATTGTTGTTGGAAACAGCTTCAGTTTTTTTTCTCTTATCAATGAAGTCATGTTGTGTTTAATGGTGTTTGGAAGCTCTCAGAAATTCGCTTAGTCGCATTCCATCGAGTGCGTGTGATCACGTGTGAAGTTCCGAGAATTCATTCCAGGAAGTTTTGCTATATGAAAACCTTGCCTACCTTTACTATATTTCATTCATGAAAGAAACAGGTTTTTTGTAGAGTACTGGTTACTACGGAAGAAAATAATGTAACTATGTAAACTTCCCTGGTACCAACATGCACTGTATTAGTTGTGCGGTCAGGTGGCTGGGGACTTTTGAACATGTTCACGGCTGTGGTGAATCATTTCGCGCCCCGAGCCGAAGGCGAGGTGGGTTTTAAAAATTGAGTACGCTGACGAAGTAGAATTTCCCTTCTGATTTCCCAGTTGGCGTCACTGACAACTGACGTCTCTGAAACCTTGGTAATACGCTCTAAAACGTGCAGCGTGGCGCTAATTTTTTATGTTAAACTTGATCGACACCGCCAATTTGGATATTGTGTTAATAGGGTATAGTCATGTATACGGGGCTCCCAAAAGGGGGACTGCTTTTACGTCGGTTTTGCCCATGCACATGATATATATATATACTCAGGGCATATTATCCAATCAGATCTCGAGAAATTTCTTTGCAGTATAATAATATTTTCACATACCGAGACCACAAACAGGAATCATTAATTCCATGAGAAAATCGGTCAACTGTCTACAGTACGATCCAGACTTTCATCTACCCTCAGACAGCATACCCTTTCAAAACATTGCTAGAAACTGTTGAAGCCGAGGTTATGCACCAATCAAGCAAATCATTCATACTCTGCGAAAAAGGGTTCAATGCATCAGCAAAAAGTATCGACTCTTATTTCATGCTTTCCGGTAGGATATCTTGAATTGGCAGTGAAAATATTTTTCGATCTTACACTGGTACCACCAGTGAAAATACCGATTTTCACGTTCTTGTTGCCTAGGTAAATTGCGCGACCCTAACAACTACATGGGAAATATGACGTCATATACCTTACATTTCACACGCTTGACGTAACGTTGCTATGCGGGAGGGGTACGCCACGGGGAATAAGGGAAAAGAACTGTACTGAATTTTGATAAAGCTCCACCTAGAAAGGGTAAAAAGCATGAAATAAATAGAATATTTGTATTTTTCGGTGAAAGATCAAAATTTATTTCATCTCGTGAACACCATCGGTAATATTTTCACGAGTGGCGCAGCCACTCGTGAAAATATTACCAATGGTGTCAACTCGATGAAATAAATTTCGATCTTTCACCGAAGAAAACAAATATCCTCTATGTATTAGTATGCAGGGATTGTCATCCTGTGCAATCCGCAAATGTTGACGTGGATCGAAAGGTTTTTCTATTGGTCAATTTTTCTTCATGTCCAGGGACAACTGTATCCATACATAGGATTACTTGCTTAGTAAATTGCATCACAGCAAGGCATCAAACCCCCTTTTTCCAGAGCCATGCTCACAACTTATATCATGCCCATTTACATTGAAATTTAAAAATTATTTGCTTTTTTACTTCAAGCGCCAAATATGATTATGAGACATGGTCTATTAAAAGGGAACTTAATGTAATATACGAAAGGTATCAACCAAGGTACTTTTCGCTATCGGTCAGTCTTTCCGTATGTGAAAGGACTACAGTACTGCCTGATTAGGTTGGTTATTTAAAAAGTAGCTAATATGAATCTATAATCATGGGATGCCTTGCCTGGCATCATTAAACAAGGAAAATGCATTAAGCCTCCTTTTGTCAGAGTATGGCTCACTAACTCGACCTCTTCTCCAACAATCTATGGAAACTCAGATAGTTTTGGCCATTTAACTCATTACCAAACGACAATATTTTAGGCTTGTCCAAATCGAAAGCTTTTGCAGACGACAAAATAAAATTTTGTTTTATGAAGGATAGAAAACATTGTGGGAAAAGGAGAAAATGCTGGTTACCAGCATTTTCTCCTTTTCCCACAATGTTTTCAAAAGGCTTCTTTCTCAGGGTCGTGTTAGGGATTGTGTTGTAATGGGTTAAGCAGGATTATATATATAAGATCGGACTGCACGTTCTGTAATCCTGATATATGCCGTCTGCATAATCCCGTGTTTTTGACTAGCCTAAGGCGCTGACAACGCTTAAATTTCATATAAATAAAATCATTTTTGTAATGGAAGGTGGGTTTTTAAAAAATTCCCAGGTTATGAAAAAATGTGACATTCCTGTAATAAACATGATTATATTTGCACCTGTGAAATGTTGGTGGTGCAATCTCGAGAGTCAGGTTTGTTTCATATGTAAATTTCACCGCGTTTATAAGTGTGCTTACGCCGTACTTGCTCGCCCTTTACCTGCAGTCACGTGTTTTAAGCGGGCGCATAGGAAGAAAGGTTATTAAAAACTTTGTGAGAAAAGGAGAAAATGCTTGGAACCAGCATTTTCTCCTTTTTCCACAACGTTTTCTACCCCCTTTCATACAGGTCCCGTTTTTGGCCACTTTTAATTTTTTCGTCTGGAAATGCCTTTGAAATATCAAATTATACAATTCTGTAGCCTGTCAAAAAACGTTAACGCTTTCCCACTTGCAATCGACTTTTTGTCCTGTTTTGGCAAATGACTCTTAAAAACGTGGCAAAAACAGCCCTCCTTTCACTTTACCGCTATGATTAAACTTTAACTCGTGTTTGTTGCCAATGTATTACAAAAATATTTTCAAACTCGTGTGCAATTAATTTGTTTCCGAGTATAATGAGAAAACAAACTACAACCCTTCCTTCCCACACGGCCCATTATAAATTCTGATTCAAACAATAATCAAATGCAAATTGAAAACAGCACTAAAGTCACTGTGCCAAGTGAAAAAAATAAGAAAATCTATCCGTGAGAACAGTCTCGTCTCTTGCCACAATATTATCGAAAGCCGTTTGCCACAAATATTTCACGATCGTCTGTATTTAGCAGAGGGAAGGAGAGCCAATAAAGACATCCGCCATTTATTTGAAGTGAAGAGTACTTCCGGTGGTAGGTCGGCTGGAGAAGACAGACTGACGATTTCGCCTTTTGTTCTTTCTGATAGCCACTTGTAAAAGCTCTTGAACTGTATTTAATCAGCAGACGACAGCCGAAATATTATAACTGGTTACAACAACGGCTCCATTGTTTTTCCCCGCTATACTCTGACCATACGACAAAGTATTAGACCCGTCCACATTGAAAGTTTTAGCAGACAATAAATTAAAACTTGATCAAATGATAGAATTTATGTCTGAAGGATAGAAATTATGGTTGGAAAATTTGGAAAAGTAGATAATGCGGGTTACCCCCATTTTCTCCTTTTCCGACCATGTTTTCAATAACCTTCATTTTTTATTTTCGTATCTATAGAGTATATTGAGGGTAAGAGATTATTTGGGTTCCTTTTTCATGAATGTGCACACAAATTAAAAGAGTACTACTTTATGGGTGTTGACCGAAACCAACTTAACTATGAATTAATTTGCAGACGGGCATATTGCAGACGACGTCAAAATATATGGCTATTAGACGCTTGAAAGACTTTAAGTGTGTTTTAATTATTGTCTGCTTTTATAATGTAAGAAGTGTGGCCTCGCATTCTCTCTCCCTCTCTCCCTCTCTCTCTCTCTCCCTCCCTCTCTCTTTCTCTGTCTGTCTGTCTGTCTGTCTTTCTCGCGCGCGCTTTCTGTCGTTCTATTTCTCTCTAGCTCTTGTTCTATTTCTCTCTTGCTACCTCTCTCTATGAGTCTTTTTTTTTTACAGATAAGAAAATAAGCAGATTTTTGTGGTGGCTTGAACACAATTGGTTTTAAATTTATGAGGATTCGGTGTATGGGAACAATTTCACTGTTCAATTCATGGACGATATTTGTTAAAATTGATTGAATTGGAGTTTATCGCCGTTTAAACAGCTAAGGTCATATCACCGCGGTCAGTTCAACTACGCTGTGTTTCCTGGCTTTCTCACACCAATAGTGACACAAACTTATTTCATTGTCACTGACTACCTATCTCACGTGCATCAGAGGTGAGAGGCGTAAAATGGCCGGAAAAAAAGTTTGCGTTAACCTGGTAACGAACTCACAACCGCCAGGTCATGGGTCGGAGAAGCCAAGCACTAAGCGTTCAGACGTTAGTTAACCCTGACCAAACGACAAAATTTCAGACAGGTCCAAATTGAAAGCATTTGCAGGCGACAAAATAAACGTAGCTCAAGATTTGAAATTTGTCTCCAGCAGGGTAGAAAACATTGTGGGAAAAGGAGAAAATGCTGGTTACCAGCATTTTCTTCTTTTCCCACAATGTTTTCAAAAGGCTTCTATTTAAAGGTCGTCAAAACAAGGGATTGTTTGGTAAAGGGTTCGCAAAACAAATTCAAATTTTCAGTCAATTTTATTTTGCCGTCTGCAAATACTTTTAATTTGGACAAGTCTAAAATTTTGTCGTTTGGTAATGAGTCAAACAACTGTTGTATCAGTTCTGTCTCCTGGAATGTCACAGTATGTCGGATGGTATCGATCCAAGATCAGACTGCACGTTCTTAGCTGCCTAACCTTGCATCTACACAATTCTGCAAACAACACTATAAAACGTTCGGTGCAGTCTAAAGGTTGAAAAGACCATTACAGTTATTATAAACAAATTGCTAACAAAACAAAATTAAGGACTGAGTCGATGGAAGTGCGTACCGACATTTTGGAGGGTTTTGCACGCAATTCTTTCAAGTTAATCATGTTATTTTTTGCTTATAATGAATGTTAGATTACTTAATATGTCTGCAAATTGAACAAGCCCAATAAAAATTCGCAAACCCAGCGGCGCTCTCGAGACGCTCGTATTGAGAGTGTATTGACTATAGTGACTTGAGCCGTGAATTTTTTATACTCTATAATTGGATCTTCAAATAGGCGTCGTTTACAATATTTATTTTTCACTTCGGCGCGTGCATGTTCGTGCGTTCTTGATATTCATTTTTTGAGTTTTTACCCTTGTCCTATCCTTCGGACAGTTAATCCATTACCAAACGACAATATTTTAGACTGGTCCAAATTGAAACCATTTGCAGACGACAAAATAAAAGTGACTGGAAATTTGAAATTTATTTTGTGAAGGTAAGAAAACATTGTGGGAAAAGGAGAAAATGCTGGTTACCAGCATTTTCTCCTTTTCCCACAATGTTTTCTAAAGGCTTCTTTCTCAGGGGCGTCAAAAGTAGGGATTGTGTGGTAATGGGTTAAACCAAATGGCTTAGCCAGTCGACTTTTTGCAATTCTATGAAAGAATTAGAAAATGTTCGAGAATTAGACCAAGTACCTGTATTGTGTAAAGAACTTGAATTTGAAATTTATTTTGTGAAGGTAAGAAAAAATTGTGGGAAAAGGAGAAAATGCTGGTTACCAGCATTTTCTCCTTTTCCCACAATGTTTTCCAAAGGCTTCTCTCTCAGGGGTGTCAAAAGTAGTGATTGTGTGGTAATGGGTTGATGTACTTTGCAGAGAGTGTAGAGGAAAATTATACTGTACATACGTGCAGTCTGATCTTGCCCTGCCCTCTCCAATGTTTTATCAGTATCATTCAAGTCTTATAAATGCATTTTTAAAGGTGGGTATTTAGAATTTTTACATCTCGCCAAATCAAAAAATATAATATATCACTGAAATTTATATGAAAAAACAATACAAATCATCAATAATTAAGAATCATAAAATTACCCCCCCTAAAAAAAATTTTGATGGTATTCCCTTAAAAGGCTACTTAGCCTCTTAAGCTATATTTAGATTTCGCGCCAAAAATAAAAAAATACATTGTGGGAATGTTAATAGACTGGCACGTGACTAATGACGCTTAAATTCCGTTACATAACAAACAAGTAATTATTTTGCATAATATCTTCTTCGGACGCTATGTTTCAAGCTTCGTCTGTGTATTTCCAGTATGTAAATGAGCGAGTTGTTCATGTAAAAATAGAATGTGTTTCCCGTCGATGTCGACCTTGGCCACAGTAAATCTTTAATTTCTCGTGTTGTCGGATGGCTTTCGACTACTGGGGTTTTATGAATGACGACTATAAAGCTTTGGGAGTATAAGGATGATATTTTTGTAATTTTGTAAAATTTTCGTCCCAAATTCTGAAGGGCCACCTTTAACAATAGAAAAAAATACGGCCGTGCAGTTAACTGCCTTTGATTGTGAGCAAAAAATACCCAAAGCCTTCGTAAAATATTGTATTGTGCCTCAACTTTTGGAAAAAAATATTGAACAAAATGGGTACTTTCCACAAAGATCATTCAAATTTATTAATTGAATAGTATTTTACGTGGCATACATCAATAGTTCAGTCAAATACGACTACAGCTCATATATATTCCTTGTTTGTCCTGGGAATCACCAATGCTAGGGCCATGAAGTGCTTCCAGCAAGGCCCGAGCCTATGGTCTCCATGTTAAAAGCCCTATACTTTACCACTGAGCCGCACAGGATCCATCCTCGGATACCCCGGGGTCTCCCTATTTGCTACGCTACATCGACCCCTGGGACAATTGACTAATAAAACTTTGAATCAGCCGCCGAAATCGATACGAAACGTCATAGTGTACAGTCCACTCGCCCATCACAAAATGATGATGGAACCAATGAAAAGCCGGCATTCGGCCAGCGGTAAAGCGAGGGAGATTCAATTAATTGTCCCAGCGGTCGATGTAGCGTAGCAAATAGGGAGACCCCGGGGTATCCGAGGATGTACAGGATCCAGGATAAGGTGAAGCAGAGGATT
The DNA here is from genome assembly GCA_943736015.1 of Tridacna crocea. Taxonomy (NCBI): domain Eukaryota; kingdom Metazoa; phylum Mollusca; class Bivalvia; order Cardiida; family Cardiidae; genus Tridacna; species Tridacna crocea. The sequence continues at coordinate 53,659,228 of OX031063.1, forward strand.
TGTGGTAAAACACGTCACTAAATCACGAAGAACCCGGCCCTTTGACATACAGAACATTTACTAACAGCGAACAGTTTTGACTTAGGTCAGTATCGGCGTACTGTGCTGGCTAACTTGAGTCGTTACATTACGTACATACAGAAAATACCTTTTGACGTAACATGACACATCTCTAGATCACGAAGAGAGCTAATTTATACAAATTTCATTTCCACGTCAAAGGAGTTCAGGGCCCGTATTCACCCACCATTCTTGGGAAAATTCTTAGTCTTATTCTCTTAGATTTTCTAAATTTGTAAGTAACACAACTTCTGGTTTAGCCAGTTGTGTTACTTACAAATGTATAAAATCCTGGAAAATAAGACAAACGGACCCAGAAAACGTGTGGTCGCACAGACCTTACCTGTGTCAGGTAGAAACATGAACATGGTGATTCATGTAGGGCTCCAGATGTACCTCCTTTGTCAAGCAGACACTCATCTGACATTTGTACTCAGAGCCATTGTATGTCCCCATGTAAGGCCTCAGATTTACTCCCTACGTTAACCGGTTTCTAACCTGAATCAGCCTGACACTTGTTGCTCACTGGGTGTACTTCTTCCCTCATCTGCCCCAGTCTGACAATTGTACTCACAGTCCTTATACGTCCTCATGTGAAGCTTCAGATTCACACCCTCGTTAACCTGACTCTACCCTAACCTAGCCTCACACATGTACACGGTGCCCATTGTAGATTTCAGGTGTACTCCTATTGTCATACTGACTTTAATCTGACCTTGCCTGCCACTTGTTGGGCACCGGGTTGACTCTCAACTGAACCAGCTAGCAACATGTTCACTGGTCTTCTTGAAGGCCTCCAGGTGTACTCCATTGTTGCGCAGACTCTGACCTGCCCAAACCCCACACATCTACACAGGGACCAATGTGGGTCCTCGTACAGGGCTCGAGGTGTTTTCTATTGGTCCTGCTGACTCTGACATATCCCAGCTCGATACACATTCGGCTCCATGCTTACCCCTTTTCGCACCGACTCTTGCCTGTACTCAGCTAGACACGTCTACCCAGGGCTTTATGTTGGCCCATGCACGACTCGTTTATTTTCTTCTTTTGTCTCGCTGGCTCTAACCTGACCTCGCTAGACTCGTAGCCATAGGGCTTTATGTACGGCTTCAGGCTTAGTTGTTCGTCCCGCTGGCTCTGACCTTCCCCAGCCGACACATACATGTACGAGGCTCCATATAAGGCTCTGTGTACTCCCATTGGCGCTCTTGAACTCTGATATCCCACACATTGACGTCATTAATACCTTTATATAACCCTAGGGAACATTGATAAGAGCGTCCGTCGTCTGTACATTAATCCATTACCACACAATCCCTACTTTTGACGCCCCTGAGAAAAAAGCCTTTAGAAAACATTGTGGGAAAAGGAGAAAATGCTGGTAACCAGCATTTTCTCCTTTTCCCACAATGTTTTCTACCCTTCACAAAACAAATTTCAAATTTTCAGTCACTTTTATTTTGTCGTCTGCAAATGCTTTCACTTTGAACCAGTCTAAAATATTGTCGTTTGGTAATGAGTTAATGACCCTTTTCCTTACCTGGTCGGAAAATAAATCTGTAGGAGAAAACTGGGTGGCTTTATGACCAAGATTGGAAAGATTTAATAATAGTTGTTTGAAGAGGCGATGTTTTATAAACCACCCTTCTATCTCTTGTGAATGTAAACCTCCGAACCATGTAAATTAGATTTACCTCTGCAAAGTGCTGTACATAGCACTTTAAAGTTTTACCTGGATATAGATGCAAATACTTTATGAAACAGTGTCATGTTTTCAAGGCCCGGACAATTTGTTACCATTAAATGCCATTTTCAAGGTTATTTACAAATTTCAATTAAATTCCAATGGCGAGAGAATACTGATTAATTCCAGATGTACCCATTTACGAGTATTTCTCTCATGAATAATACACTCATGTATGGGGAAGAACGTCTTTCTTATCCGTAAAAGTGCGTTTAAAGCTATAAAAAGAACTTTGACTTAATGTTAACTCTCTCTAATGACAAAAAGTGAGGCTCTTAACAAAGGAAGAGCCATGTGAAGACGACAAATTGGAAGTGGCTGAAATGATGCTAGTTATTCTTAACTCATTAACAAACAACAATATTTTAGACTTGTCCAAATCGAAAGCATTTGCAGCCGACAAAATAAAAGTGACTGAAAATTTGAAATTTGTTTCGTGAAGAGTAGAAAACATTGAGAGAAAAGGAGAAAATGCTGGTTACTTGCATTTTCTCCTTTTCACATACTGTTTTCAAAAGCCTTTTAACTCAGGATTTTTGAAACTCTTAATTGAGGTGGTAAAAGATTAATAGAGGTATAGATGTACCATACTTCTTACCCTCAACGTTCAAGTTTTGTAATGACCGACAAGCCCCCATACAGCTTATGTGGTAGGGCATCAGACTGGTAAACTTCAAATCCAGGGCAACTTGCGGCCATAGGTTCGATTTATATGGCTGACCACCTATAATTGCCAAAAAGTCTTTCAGATGATACATGAACCCTTATCCTGCTAAACAAGTAAAATGAAATTTTCAGTTCGATGGTAAAACCCAAATGTAGCTACTTCAAAGTTATGCTTTGGGGAATAATATTTCCTTATCAGACAGTGTAGATTCAAGATCAGACTGCACGTTCTGTGCAGTCTGATCTTGATCTACACTGTCTGCAAAAGGTCGGTAAGTCGCGCTTAGCAGTCTATTGGTTAAACTGTGGTTCAGACTATAAATCTGTACAAAAAGCACGATCAAGAACCCAGGTCTTATTGGGATGGATTTGGTCTTGTATCTTTCACTATCTCCCCCGCAACAAAACGAACAGTCTTCTTAAAGGTGGGTACTTAGAATTTTCACATCACTCCAAATAAACTGAAATTTATATGAATAAACAATGCAAATCATCAATAAATAAGAATCATGAAATTACCAAAAAAAGTTTTTTTTGATGGTATTCCCTTAAAAGGCTACGTAGCCTCTTAAGCTATTTTTAGATTTTGTGCCAAAAAAAAAAAAAAAAGCATTGTGGGAATGTTAAGTGACAGGCACGTGACTAATAACGCTTAAATTCCATTACATACCTAACATGTAATTATTTTTCACAATATCTTCTTCGGACGCTATGTTTGAAGCTTCGTCTGTGTATTTCCGGTATGTAAATGAGCAAGTTGTTCATGTAAAAATAGAACCTGTTTCCCGTCGATGTCGACCTTGAACGTCGTAAATCTCTAATTTCTCTTGTTGTCGGATGGTTTTCGACTAATGGGTTTTCATGAATGACATTTATAAGGCTTTGGGAGTATAAGGGTGATATTTTTGTATTTTTGTAAACTTTTCGTCCCAAATTCTGAAGGGCCACCTTTAAGGCGTCGACCATATGGGCAACCGGTGGCAACGATAAATAAACTAAAATCAACTATAAAAAGAAAAATCATGATAATGTTGAATAGCCAAGTTGGCTATGTTGGGTGCTTCAGTGGCCATGGCGCTATCCTAATATTTTGTCTCAAGATTGGACTTTTAACCCTTTGTTATAGAATCCCAATTTTTGATGACCCTGATGGGAAGACTGCTAACCAAGGCATTTTCTCCTTTTTTCCACAATCTTTTCTACCCTATCAAAGACAAATTTTGTCATTTTACAATTTTTTATTGTGTCTTCTTCAAGTGCTTTCAATCTGGACCAGTGTATATTTTTTTGCTATTTGTTTATTTGGTTAGGTTTTGGACTATCCATTTTTTTTTTGGTTTGGTTAAGGGTGGGTTAAATGTTTAAACTTTCTTTTCGATTAGATAGGTGTGGGTGTCCGTGTTTAAAAGAGAATGAATGATTGCCTCAATACTGAAAACCACACTAGATGGCAAAATGTCAAAATTTCTAAACTTAAAGGCTTTGTGCTATCTTAGAAGGTTTTTTTTGTACTTCTCTGTAATGCATTGAATTAACCCTTGACCACGTAATGACAACTTTTAACGCCCCTGAAACAGAAAGCTTTTGAAAAAAATTTTGGGAATAGGAGAAAATTCTGGTAACCAGCATTTTCTACTCTTTCCACAAAGTTTTCTACCCTATCAAAGAAGTATCATGATATGAGCCACACTGAAACTGTCATCTGCAATTGCTTTCAATTTGGACACGTCCCGATTTTTGTTGTATCGTAAAGGGTTAAGCAAGACTTTATAATCTTATAAATCCATGACATCCATTTTTTCCTAGAGCACACGCAATCATGAGGTAGAATGGTCCTGGACACGCAGAAAATTAAATTTACTCATAGCAAACAGTTTTCACCTAGCTAGCTAGTGCGGATAGCAAATGCATCTGGTTCGTATTCGAAATCGTAGTATTCATTTTGGGAAAATCATTTAACACTGAAAAACATTTTTTTCCGTTTCCAATAGTGTTTTCCATGTTGCTTTTAAAACTGTCTTCCTTCTGGTTAAATAACGAATGTTTGCTAAATAATTAAGCTACTGTGCATGTACAGATGTACTCATAGAATTCTCCTTTTCTTACCAGATTTGTTTTATTTAGTATAAGCTTAACCCTTTACCAAACAATCTCTGGTTTTAACGACCCTGAGATAGAAGCCTTTTGAAAACATGGTAAAAGGAGGAAATGCTAGTAGCCAGCATTTTCTCCTTTTCCCACATTGTTTTATACCCTGCTGGAAACAAATTTCAAATTTGAGCTATGTTTATTTTGTCGTCCGCAAGTGCTTTCAATTTGGACCAGTCTCAAACTTTGTCGTTTGGTAAAGGGTAAAATAACATATTGCACTGCGAGAAAAAAAAATGCAATTGGGAACAGACGTATTGAAATCTTTTGGTAACGTTACTTGTCACAGTTTTATTTTCTCCCCATGTTCAAATGTGTCGATGAACTAGTTTATACGAGGGCAATCTTGTATCACAGGATTTGGTTGAACTTGGCGACCATGCCTCTTACATCTTCTGAAGGGTCAAAGCATCCCATTCATATTTTACGACATTCCGTTCTGCGTTCTTCGTAACCGCGTTACCGTAAATCGGCAATGTCGCGCGAACAAACACGAGGCTTTCGAAATGATGTCAAAATAGGTAGCCACAATGTCCGTGTAGCACTTGCCTCAAGTTTAATCCCTGATTAAACAGGCGATTATTGAAATAAACAAGACAGTTTATATTGTGCTGTCACTAGATACTACATGACAATGATTGATGGACGTTTTTCCCAACGGCAATCTTCAGGAATGCGCCAGGTTTGACAAGATATAGCCACCTCAACTCGGTAAGGAACTGTGTCAAGCTGAAATACTTGAACTGAATTTAGTATATCGTCGGTTTACTTCAAAAAGCTCGTAGCTACAGCTTGTTTCAAGCTGTAATTATGAGGTTTTTGAAGAACACCGAGGATATTTTATTTTGTTTACGTTTTTGTGGACGATTTATTGTAACATATATTTAAAAAAGACAGTTCATTCAAATAAAAGATTGAATACAAAATTGATTAGAACTGTTTGCACTATCGAATTATTCTGCGTTTTAAATTGCCTTTGACTCTTCTAAATATGACTGAATTCTAGATTTCTCAGCATTGCACTTTCACCCCTAGAATGGTTAGGCCTTCTTTTCTATGGTCGTTAACACACAGGTTTGTTTTGAAAGGGCTCATCAAATTCCGAGCATCTATGATGTCATCACTAGTTATACATCATAGATCTAATCACATGGAGGATAATTATAGAAATGAATGATCGAAATTTCTGTCATCGAGTAAAAAGCAAGGGCTATGTTTTGATCGATTGCAGCATATCGTTTTTATGGAGAAATGATTTGAAAAACAATGAATGCCTCAATACTGGAAACCATAATAAGTGAAAAAATCTGCTCTACGATTTCCCAACTTCTTTCTTACAGTTACCAGTATCCGGAGTTATCTGCTTTCAATTTGTTTAGGAGGGAAATGAGTAAAAAATGAAAGTCCGGAACTTTGAGCTAGCATTACTTAAGCACTACAGGAATATTTGTGTTTGTTCTTTTTTTTTCCGTTTGATCATTTATGTTCAAAGTCGGGCTGTTGCAAATTTATTTTACGGGTTAATCAATATAAAAAGCAAAGGAAATAGTTTATACGCTTATCAATGAAATGGATAAAGAGGCTACTCTTTTACATGTGTATATTGTTGTTTTTTTTTTTCTCATGTTTTCTTGTCTTAGTTTGGTTCAACGTTTAAAATGGCGAGTAGGAACTTGAATTGCTTTTACGGACAGTAAATGCAAATACAGTAAAAAAAATTCTCCTAAACCCGTTAATCGAACTAGTTTTGGTCAAAACGGATTTTTTCCTTCTAAAAGATCAATGGTCACAAATTCAATACGAGTAGCCTGCTATTCCGAAATCACGACCACAATTTTCAGGAGCAATATGAATTTAATTATGCATGTAGTTTAAACCCGGCAAACGTCCATTTAATTTCCCTGAGTTGTTTACGACCGGCTAATTTTTGTGGTGTTTGTCGAAGACAATACCACTATGAGTTTAATATTGAATTTGCAGACCATGTATAGATTTTGTGCAAAGCCAAAGGAAATAAACCCAACCATACTAATTTTTTCTCAGGCAAATGAGTTTTTCGGTAGCACTAAGATATGCAATTGAAAATTGCATGTTAAAATACAATGGGTGAGGTCATCGATTGTGGAAATACTAATTTCTGATTGAAAATAGCTTCACTCACTCATAGCCTTCTATTGGTGCAATGATAAATATCTTGTATTCCGATCGCTTGGTCCAGGTTTTTTCATTCCAAAACCAGTTCGTCACATGGCTTGTTCACCCCATGAATGCACGCTATTCCATTTGAGTGGGAATGAATACTTGTAGATCGAAATAACTGATTGTTATAATGTCAATTAATTGTTAACGGCCAGAGATATTTCAAAAATTATATTTTTCAGATAAGAACTTAATTTTATTCGATATATTCACGTGGTTTCTCTTTCTATCCATCATACATCCTACTGTCAAGGGACGTTACTCCTGACTACTAATGATCAAAGGGAGACTACCGATGCACAAATAATCCTAACTTTGTCATGAGTACTCTCCCTTCAGCGAAAATTAAAAGGTATACATTTGCTTCTTAGGTTGATTTTCAAGCCAATATTATAATACTATTTCTCTTTATCTTTCAAATTTTTAACCACATATAATGATTTCCTTCACAAATACCACTTCAGCATTCTCAACGCTTTGATTTACGTTTATGTAATCGCGAACTGCAGACTGTGCTACACTGCACATACAATCTATATTTAGAGAGTAAAACAACTTCTAATTGGCTTAACCGAGTTGTTTAGCCAATCAGAAGTTGTGTTACTTTCTAAATCAGAAAAATAGACCCTAAAATCGATTCCCAACGAACACTGACTTGGTATCTTACGGAGGATTTTAAGTTGGAACAAACATAGTTACTTAAGATTTTGATTAAAGCCTGAATGAACTGTTTAACAGAAACTAATGGCTTGAAGGATTATTTTATCTTATAAATGAGGTTATGATGCTTATAGGGGTCCGGGGCTTGACAAATGACATTTTGACAGCTAAAGCTCATCCTAGCTGCTAGGTGACCCAGACTGATAGTATCAGTGTACAAGTGCTTTGCTGTGCTGTATGAATGAATTTCACGTTTTCAACCATGAAAACATTCCATAGAATGATAATTATCCAAATTTCCGCTGAGTGAGCTTCCACATTTTTATATTTTGTTACTTAATTCCATGGGGTTTTAACTTTTTAATGTACACGTACGAATTTCTGTGTGAAGTAAACCCCCCCCCCCCCACACTTTTTATGCATTAAAAAAAAAAAAAAAAAAAACTATAATAGTTTAAGAAAAAGCATACGACTTCATTAGATTTTGTGCTAAAGTACACTTGCTCAAAACAGAAATTTACATAAAAACAAACAGTGCCGTCCCGTATCAGTCTGCAAATGTCTGAAAGAACCTTTTCGCGCGTTGAAAGCCATATAAGGATTGGCTCTGTATGACTCTAGTGATATTCTTTAGCTTTTTCTTTGAATACATACTCTTACGAACGAAGTCCGTAACAAAGAAACAAATGAATAAATGCATGGCAGAAATAAGGATCGGAGCGGGATTCGAACTCCGAACTCCCGGACGCAAAGCCAATACCCTAACCACTGAGCCAAAGAGATATCTCCCTGACGCAGTAGCCAGGTATTGTATTTAAATCGGGAGTATGCCATGCAGGAAGGAGTGGTCTCCCATAACACACCCCCTCTTAAAGTCATCATTTTATTGATGACTCAAAGCCTTATTAGGCAGGAAGTCCGATTTTGGACAACAAATGGGATTAATGGCTCAATGGCCAATCCCGGACGAGCCCCCATCTTACGAACAAAGTCCGTAACAAAGAAACAAATGAATAAATGCATGGCAGAAAGAAGGTAGCGAGCGGGATTCGAACCCCGAACTTCCGGACGCAAGGCCAATACCTTAACCACTGAGCCAAAGAGATATCTCCCTGACGCAGTAGCCAGGTATTGTATTTAAATCGGGAGTATGCCATGCAGGAAGGAGTGGTCTCCCATAACAATACATTCTTTTCTATTGTTAGAGTGTATTCGGAACCATGAAAATGCGTACCTTAAAAACAGAAGAAATAAATATAACATACGAAAAATCACTCATCACGGTTTTCGTTTTTATGTCTTTGTTAGTTAGATTGGTTATCATAATATTCTTACATTAATTGAACTTGTTTTATTTACAATATATCGGTAAAGTGGCTTTAAGAGCCTGCGTGAAGCAAGTATTACACGTTCGATTAATAATTATTACTTTTATTACACCTTACACCACATGCTTAATTGAAAATGTTACTCTCTTTCTCTCTCTCGCAACGTCAGTCTGCCTGTCTGTCTGTCTGTCTTACAAAGGTGCAACACTATGATTCTGATTTGATATTGTACCAAACCATTCCTTTAATTCATTTAACTCCTTTACCCATAATGCTTGATGCTTTCAAAGGCCTTCCTTTTCCGGATCTTAGAATTGTTTGTCAAAGGGGCTAATTATTTGTTTACTTTCACTCATTTCACCTTTAGGATTAACGATTCTTAGAGAGCGGGCTTCTGAAAATAGTGTTGGGAATAGGAGAAAATATTGGTATTTTTAAAAGCCGCCTTTGACACATCTGATGAAATGTATAAATTTTTTTTTTTCAAAAAATAACTTTCAAAATAGACCTGTCGAAAATTTTGTTATGTATAGTAAAAAGTTTATCTTTTAGGTACTAGTATCCAAGAAAAGGAAAACGTCAAATTTGTCCAAAATACATGTACTTAAAGAAAAGGGCGGGTTTTGAAGGTGGCCTGTGCGTTGTACCCAAGGTTGAAAGCTTTGTGTCCAGAAACATTTGACCTGTCATATTACAGTGTTTGTTTGTTGCACAGAACTTGTTTGATCTTATATCTATCTGTCTGAAGATGTAGCTTGTAGCTGATCATACGCTAATTTGGCTGCACTTAATGGAACCATTATTTCTCTGAAAAAACTTTATCGGATCCGCCTATAGCCAGCAGTTCAATGCTACATACCTTGGCTGAAATAGAAGCTTTTGCAGGCGGCACAGATCAAGGTCAGCCTGCAAAGGGACATTTTGCAGCATGACCTTGGATCTACGCACTGAAAGAGTAAATATTTGTATATTTTATGCTTGCGGCAAACTGCAGGTTGGATTTGAATGATAAAGTCTTCAAATTGCAATCATAATACGTGTCTTTTATTTAGTGCTTTCCGGTAGGTTATCGAGAAATAGCAGTGAAAATATTTTTCGATCTTACACTGGAAACACCAGGGAAAATACCGATTTTCACGTTCTTGTTGCCTAGGTAAATTGCGCGTGCCTAACAACCAGATGGGAAATATGACGTCATATACCTTACATTTCTCGCGCTTGACGTAACGTTGCTATGCGGGAGGGGTACGCCACGGGGAATAAGTGGAAAGAACTGTACTGAATTTTGATAAAGCTCCTCCCAGAAAGGGTAAAAAGCATGAAATAAATAGAATATTTGTTTTTTTCGGTGAAAGATAGAAATTTATTTCATCTCGTGAACACCGTCGGTAATATTTTCACACGTGTGCCACTCGTGAAAATATTACCAATGGTATCCACTCGATGAAATAAATTTCGATCTTTCACCGAAAAAAACAAATATCCTCTATGTCGAAGAACTTGTCTTTGTTCCAAACGCTGCCTATATGATACTCGCTCCCGCTCATAATCCTTGAGCATAACAACTGATTTATCTCGGCCTAGACATAGCTTGGGTTCCACTCCGATCGTTTGCCCCTTTTATATATGGCCTGCAACACGCGAAAAGGGGCATTCGGACATCTGCGTAAAGTGTCGTCTCGGATCAGCCTGCGCACTCGGCGTATAGGTTTATCCGAGACGACACTTCCTGATTTTATATAATTTTCTGTTTTGCGCAAGTCTACTGTTGCAAAAAATCTAATGTAGTCGTAAAGTGTCATCTCGGATAAGCCTGTACGGACTGCACAGGCTGATCCGAAACGACACTTTACGCAGATGTCCGAATCTGGACGTTTCTTTATCAAAAACGACGGAAGATATAACAGCTGCCAAAAAATATATAGACTGGTGGCAGTCCGTTGAATAGAACATTTTCATTAAAACAAAATCATTAAGTAAAACTACAAAACGAAAACTCTGTGTTCTCTATGTTCTGAATGTCTGTATTTCAGAAGAAGGGCAAGTAACAACATTACTGTGACTTTGCTGTAGTTGTGTACCTTGTTTATTAAAAATGACTTAAATGCAACGCCTGAATGCCAGGCTAAAAATCTTACGGCAGATTTCGGTTGAGAGCGTAATAAGGAGTAAAGAAGAACTTATTACTGCTTGGAGCCATGCTGTTTGGTGTGCACATGCTTGGATGTAAACGAAAACTCAACACAATACTTTATGCTTCCGTTGTGTTGCTGGGATGTTCAAACTTTTTAGAAGTAAGGGTCAAGATAGATAGACATACTGGCATATAGGCAACACGAGGTCGGACCAGAACCTTCCCTTTAAAAAGAACACAACCGCCATCTAGGGCCAAATTATGATAACCCTGATAGAGGGCGCCTGTTGGGTTCCGTAAACATAGTTTAGCATGAGTACAGATAAAATGGGGTCCCTCAAAAGTCAACAATTACCCCTTGATCCTTTGACTTATAACTCATTTCTTTTTAAGACCCTGGAAAAAGGGATGGGTATTTGAAAACAATGTGGGAAATGGGGAAAAATGCCAGTAATCACCAGTTTTTATTATACCAGTTCAAAGAAAAATGCCATCATTTGAATTAAATTTAATTTGTCGTCTGCAAATGCTAAAAAATGGAGTTGGTCAACTTATAAATTTTGTCTATTGTTACAGATTTACTCCTTAACCAATCAGTCTCAAGTTTTAACTAACACAAGAAAAAAATCCTTAAAAAAAAACATTATGGGAAAAGGAGAAAAATGCTGTAAACTACCATTTTCTACTTTTCCCTTAATGTTTTCTACTATTTCAAGGATAGGAAACTTCTTTCGGACCGCATTTGATTTGTCGTCTGCAATTTTATTCTAGATTTGACTAGATTGAAAGCATTACATTCGACAATTTAACCCTTTCCCAAACAAGCCCTGGTTTTTACGTGTCTGCCGTAAAAATCTTTTGAAAACACTGTTGGAAAAGGAGAAATTGCTCGGAACGAGCAATTTCTCCTTTTCCCACAGTGTTTTCTACCCTTTTTGAAAGTTTTCTGCCATTTTCTTCAAATCTAAAATTGTTTTCTGCAAACTATTTTAGTTTGGAAGAGTCTAATATTTGTCGTTTGGGAAAGGATTAAATGCAGCTCAACTCCAGAAATGTCTGTGAAGGGTAGAGGACATTCTAAAAAAACAGGAAAAACTAGTTTCTTATATTCGGCATGCAACATTTGAAAAATAGCATTTGGACATTTGCGTACAATATCGTCTCGGATCAGCCTGTGCAGGGTAATCCGAGACGCCACTTTACGACTGTATTAGATTTTGTCCTATATTAGATTGTGTGAAACAGAAAATTACATAAAAACCGAAAGTTTTTGCGCGAACTGCGAACGCTTATTTGAAAGGACACTTTACGCAAACGTCCGAATGCCCCTTTTTGCGGGTTGCAGGCTATTTAACTCCTTTACCCATAATGCTTAATGCTTTCAAAAGCCTTTCCTTTTCCGGATCTTAGAATTGTTTGTCAAAGGGGCTAATTATTTGTTCACTTTCACTCATTTCACCTTGTCAAAGAGCTGCTTTTCCAGCTCACAAGTCATTTGTTTTTTTAATTTCTACAAACGACAATTAAAATATTTTCAGCCATTTCTGACACATTTAAGTATATTAGCGGATAAGAATGAAATAAGAAGTAAGTAAACTTTTTCACTCTTTGCCAGACGGCAGGATTTTAACTCATTACCAAACGACAAAAAATTTAGATTTTTCCAAATCGAAAGCATTTGCAGACGACAAAATAAAAGTGACTAAAAATTTGATATTTGTTTTGTCAGGTTAGAAAACATTGTTAGAAATTTTACCAGCATTTTCTACTTTTCCGAAAATGCTTTCTATATATAGGCTTCTTTCTCAGGGTCGTCAAAAGTAGGGATTGTGTGGTAATGGGTCAAACTTTCCCATTTTGAAAGACCTTGCTGGCGACAAAATTGATTGATTATAGCTTGAGTGATAAAAATTAATCTGAAAAGATAGAAAATATTCTGAGGGATGAGAAGAATTCTGAGGGATGAGAAGATGAAAAGAAGTCTTTTCACGCATTTTATTTATTCTTTTTTTCCGGAGGATCGTGAAAATACTCTATCTGTCGGTAAAGGGTTCAAACAGAAACGTCACCTTATTCAAGGTCACGGGTACTAAGGGGTCAACGTGGCTGGCTTTATATCATAAGTGCAAAAAACGATTTCCGTTTCTTGCTGTTTTAACCCTTTACAACACAATGGTAACTTTTAACCCTTTCCCAAACGGCAAATTTTGGACCAGACCAAATTGAAAGCATTTTGCAGATGACAAATTAACAGTTGCTAAAAAGATGACTTTTCATGATAGGGTAGAAAACATTGTGGGAAAAAGAGAAAATGCTGGTTACCAGCATTTTCTCTTTTTCCCACAATGTTTTCAAAAGGCTTCTATTCCTGACCCGTAAACAACCAGGGATTGTTTTTGAAAGGCTTAACACCCTAGAGGGAGAAGTGTTTTGAAAACACTGTTGGAAAAGGAGAAAATGCATTTTCCCTTTTTCCCACAGTGTTTTCAACCCTATCAGAGTCAAATTTCATTATTTGAGTCACATTTAAATTGTTGTCTGCAAATGTTTTCAGTATTAAGACAAGGTCAAAATTTTGTGGTACGGTAAAGAGCTCAGATTGCTCTAGAACGCCTCTTCACCGCCTCACGTTGGACGGGCAGCGCTAAACTTTGTCGTCGTGAAGCAAACCACATTTAAAAAAAAAAACATTGTGGCAAAAGAAGAAATTGCTCGTAACGAGTAATTTCTTCTTTTACCGCAATGTTTTTAAATTCATTCATGTATAAAACTTAGTTCGTTCTGATGTCAGTATTCATCTCAAAATCATTACTGCAAAAATAGCAAGTACTCTTTTAATAGAAATTTCTCCTTCTGCCGTAATGCTCTCACATCTATTCATGTTTTAAACTTTATTTCGTATAGATCTCATCTGTTTTACTTGCGTCTGTTTCAAACTGTGTCCCGGTGGCTCTGTTTGTAGCGTACTAGTCTTGAAAACCCGAGGTCGCTGGTTCGATCCACGGCCCGGCCAATTTTTCCCCGAGAACTGATGAGAGTCATGGCGACAGAATTCAGTCCTCTCTTACCTCTAACCATTGTTTCAGCGATGTTTATGGGGAGAGACAGCCAGGGTTTTTAAAGGTGGGTATTTATATAACATAACAAACATTGAATTATTTTCCATAATGTCATCTTTGGACGCTATTTTTGAGGCTTCTTCTGTGTATTTTTGGTATGTAAATGAGCAAGTTGCTCATGTAAAAATGTACCATTTTTCCCGTCGGTGTCGACTTGGGCAGTATTAAATCTCTAATTTCTCTTCTTGTAAGATGGTTTTCGACTACTGGGGTTATATGAATGTAAATTAAAAGGCTTTGGGAGTACATTTGGGAGTACATGTGCATTAAGGATAATTTTTTTTTTGTATTTTTGCAAAATTTTCGGCCCAAAATCTAAAGGGCCACCTTTAAAGAAAGCGGAGCACTACAGTAAAATAATCTCCAGCAAAGAATGGATAAATGTCCATAGCAGTGACATCATCAAGTTTTATACATCAAACTGTACGTTTTACCAAGATTTCAGTGACATCACTTCTCGATGACTTCAGTTTTCATTGAATTGAGGCACTACGATTCTATTTCGTCAGCGAACAGCGAGGTCGATTCCTGAGACCATTAAACAAGGAAATTCGCTGAATACACGTTGGAAATTGTATACTTTGAAGTATAATAAATTGCGTTGTACGGTCACTTGGCAAGGAACATGGAAATTGTTCATGGCTGTGGCGAACCATGTCGCCCTGAGCCGAAAGTGAGGGGTATTATGATTCACCACAGCCGTGAACAAGTTTCAAAGTCTTCTACCAACTGGCCATACAACTGAATATTTACGTGTGCATATAAAGGCTTCCTGTAATTATATTTCATTTTAATATTCTGTTTACTACTTATGTTACATCTTAAAGTGTGCTTCGTGCGTGAGTTTGGAGGCTATCTACTGACAAATTCAAACTTAATAAAGAGTTCACTTTTCCATTTGAATGTATAATGAATGAAACTAAGTGAGAGCCGAAAATCTGGAATGGTATCCGGAACATCGTTTTTCAATATTTAGAGCGCATATTGAGTTTTTTTTTTCTTGAATGAAATCATATTCTTATCAGATATCTGGTAAAACATTTCCGACCTAGAGTGTATAACTCGTTACCACACTTTTAACACCCCTGTGAAAGACGCCTATCGAAAACATTGTGGGAAAAGAAGAAAATAATGGTAACAAGCATTTTCTCCTTTTCCCACAATGTTTTCCTACCTTCTTGAAACAAACTTCAATTCTTTACTCACATTCATTTTGTCGTCTGTAGTTGCTTTCAATTTGGACCAGTCTAAAATTTTGTCGTTTGGTAAAGAGTTAAGACGTTTCTTGTTATCAGCCTTCACAGCTCAAAATATTGAAGAAAAAGTCTTCGATGTTTCAAATGAGTAAAGGTTGAAGGATAATGCCGATTTTTTGTAAAAAAAAAAGTATATTTTTTTTAACTTAACAAAAAAACCACTCTTTCTCAGTGTCAGTTGTAGACGAGATTGGTTGGTATATATAATTTAAAAGAAAGTTGTCGTTTTTTTTTCTTCTTACTATTGTGTGAAAATTGTCATTTGACTTAATCCATTACCAAACGACAATATTTTAGACTAGTCCAAATTGAAAGCACTTGCAGACGACAAAATAAAAGTGACAGAAAATTTGAAATTTGTTTTGTGAAGGGTAGAAAACATTGTGGGAAAAGGAGAAAATGCTGGTTACCAGCATTTTCTCCTTTTCCCACAATGTTTTCTAAAGACTTCTTTCTCAGGGGCGTCAAAAGTAGGGATTGTGTGATAATGGGTTAAATATAGCAATGTAAATTCATCGACGAAAACAAAAGTTAATCACGCTGGGTATGTTGTATCACAGAGATGCATAACCTCCATTCTGGCAGAGCACAGTTAAAATATCTTCGGTCTACTTCAAAAACCTCGTAACTACTGCTTGTTTCGAGCTGTAGTTACGAGGTTTGTGAAGAAAACCGGCGATATATCAATTTGTATGTGTGAATATACAAAAAAAAACCCCACATTTATCAGAGCTCCAGATAAAGGGAGTGATTTTGATTTCAAAGTTCACAATATTTATAACTCTCCACTAGACCCTATGTTATAGGTATTCATTAGAATCGTCTCGTTCAGACGATTTTAATGAGCACCCACAACGTAGTGTTTGGAAGAGAAATAATGAATTTAGAATGCCATCACTCCCTCTAATCTGCATTAAATATATCAATTCGAATACGTAAATGTAGACATACACACCCACCCACACACACACAAAGATTTATAAGAGCTACAGAAAGAGGGAGTGATTTTGATTTCAATGTTATAAATATTAACAATCCTCCACTAAAACCTATGTTATAAGGGTTCTCATGGTAGGTAGAATCAGGGTCGGACTGTACTGAACATGCGGTCGAATCCTGATCCTACACTACCCGCAATGAAAACATTTCTATGAAGGTTTTTTTAGGGCGGGGGGGGATGCTTTAACCCATAACCACACAGTCCCTACTTTTGACGCCCCTGAGAAAGAAGCCTTCTGAATACACTGTAGGAAAAGGAGAAAATGCTGGTAACCAGCATTTTCTCCTTTTCCCACAGTGTATTCTACCCTTCCCAGAATAAATTTCAATGTTTCAGTCACCTTATTTTGTCATCTTCAAATGCTTTCAACTTGGACCAGTCTAAAATTTTCCTATGTGGTGATGAGTTAAAAGAAAAAAAAATCACCATATCAATGACGTACAAAATAGTTTCTCGCTGTTAATTTCTCACGAATTTATCTTTCATTTCTGTTTGCTATAAAGTATTGCTATTACTTACAGCAATAAAAGTCTGTTCTGTTCTGTTCATTGAGACGATTCTAATGACTACCCACAACATAGGATTTGGAAGAGAAATAATGTATTTAGAATACCATCACCCCCTCTTATCTGGAGCTCTGATTTATCATATACTAAGTGGTTTTCTTCACACAAAGTCCTCATTTCCTCGCACGCTAATGGGTTCTTGCTGTGCGAGAATTCATCATTATCTCTATGTAAACACCTTTTCAAGCCTATCGGTTCAATGCATTTCAATGCATTTTTTTTTCAGTTTCAAAAACAGTATAAAATTGATTCAGTTTCGGTTACCAGTATTTCTCCTTTTCTAGGAATATTTTCGAAAAATTTCTCTCTCAGGTCGTCAAAAATACTCACCTGTAATCTGGGTCCGTATTTACCAACCATTCTTAAGAACGAACGGTCTTTTGTCTTATTCTCCGAGATTTTTTTTTCAAATTTGAAGGTAAGACAACATCTGATTGGCTAAATCATTTGGTTTGGCCATTCGGGGGATGGGGGTGGGTGTTTACTGTCATTTGGAAAATTCTGGAGAACAGGACTACGAATATACTTAATACTCATCGGTGAATGCAGTTCTAGATCGTTTGGGCGAAGGTTAACTTTACCAAACGACAAAAAGTTTGTATCGACCAAATTTTAAGAGGACAGAATAACTGTCGGTCAAATGATGGTTTTTGTCTTTGATAAGATTAAAAAAAAAAGAGGGAAAATGTGAAAATGCTATCTACATGCATTTCCTCCTGTATCCACAATGGTTTTGAAAACCTTCCTCTTCGGCAGGGTCGTTATAACTCAGGATTGTGTGGTAAATAGTTAAACCTTTCCCAAACTACAAAATTTTGAACTAGACCAAATTGAAAGCATTTGCAGACGACAATTCAACTCTTGCTGAAAAGATGATTTCTGTCTATGATAGGGTAGAAAACATTGTGGGAAAAGGAGAAAATGCTGGTTACCAGCATTTTCTCCTTTCCCCACAATGTTTTCAAAAGGCTACTATTCCAGACTCGTAAAAACCGGGGATTGTTTGGGAAAGGGTTAAACATATATAGATATCGGAAGAAGGAAAGAGCGAGAAGTCTATAGAACCACATATATCGTCTGCTGATCTTTTATCTCTCAACATGCTCTTTCATTACATTCAGAATCTCACCTGCTTCCTAACCTGTTACCATATGATAAAGTTTTGGACTTGTCCATTTTGAAAGCATTTACAATTGATAAATTGAATTTAGCTCAAACGATAGGATTTTTAATTGGAAAGGCAGAAAGCATTGTGAGAAAAGTAGTTAATGCCAGCATTCTCTCCTTTTCTCACAATGCTTTCGAATAACTTTCATCTTGAGGGTCGTAAAAACCCGGTATCGTCCAGTAAAGGATTGATTACATCCGGGCGCCTTCTAATTACATCCGGGGAACATCTCACCTGAGAGCGGAAATAGCGATATTCAATCACCTTGACGTTGAATTAGCAAACGAAATTAACAGATGTCTCTGGCAGCAGTGCCCTTGCACTAAAAGCAAGAAAAAAATCACTTATAAATAAAACTAGCTCCTTTTTCATTGATATCTTTTGAGGTTCAAGCGTTCTGTTAACACGATGAAAGCCGCTTTGAAAATGTGGCAAGAAAACATCTAGCGATGCTTTTTTCTGAAACCAGGGTTGCTGTTCGTTTGAAGTTTAAACCTGATCCACGCTATGTAATAGAACAGAATAGAATAACTTGCCTCGTATGCTGAGGAGTATAGATTTTGCCTGTAAGCATAAATTTCTTCTAAATCTTTGACGAAAATTGATGCATATGATAGTCCAATGATGTACATTTTTTTTTAAATAAATATTATTTAATACCGAGCCATGGAAAGAGTGAGCTTGATGTACATTTCCATTACACACAAATATCTCTTCAACTCCTGTACAATATTTCATGAAACTTCATACTGTTTATCATAAGCTACAAAAAATCATCGTTTTGTTTTGTTTTTATGAAATACCATGTCATGGAAAGAGGGGACATTGTGTTATTTTACTCTGGAACAACAAGAAAAAGGCCACGTGTACATGCCATCACAATATCTCTGACCAATAGGAGTTAACTCTTAACCACACAATTCCTACTTTTGACTACCCTTAGTAAGAGGCCTTTAGAAAACATGGTTGGAAAAGGACAAAATACTGGTAACCAGCATTTTCTCCTGTTCCCACAATGTTTTCTAAAGGCTTCTTTCTCAGGGGCGTGAAAAGTAGGGATTCGTGGCAATGGGTTAATCCCATGGCTGGTGTGGACAGTATAGACAAGATCAGACTGCACAGAACAAGCGGTCGGATGTTGGATCTACACTTTCAGATAGGGAGCTACTTCCCGCCGAAAATTTAAGTTTGAAAAAAGGTTGTTTGGGTTTTTAGCATGGGCCTGAAGGTTCTATTTAACTTACAGTAGGTTGAGAAATAAAATTTTGTCATTATGAAACAAAATGGCTTGCAATACACGAAAAAGAGCATTCAACAAAAATGCCACGTGTACATGCCAACACAATATATCTTGATCGACGAAGCCATTTTGGATGTTGCACTGACAGTGTAGTCATGCATACGGGGCTCCCGAAAGGGAAACTGCGTTTGCGTTTGTTTTGCAAGTGTACTAGACTGGTGTCAGTCCGTGTGGTAATCGTAATACAGTGCAACAAAAGCGTGGTATAAATCTACGTTATTATAGGGTTGAGTGCAGATTTTTGTGTTTTCATCGAGATATAAAATGCAATTGCCTTATTACATGGCAAATAACGCCCGAAGGTAGTGATATTGCGTTCATCGAAAAATAACATGCAGGTTTTTTTCATCACATGACCCGATTCTGACCAATCAAAAAACGATTTTACACCATGAGTGCAATTATTATATTTTGAGTGACGTCATTCTGTATAGAGTGACGTTATTCTGTATTAAGTAAGCAATAGAGGGTATTTGTTTTTTTTTTTTCAGTGAAAGATAGGGCGCAGCCACGAGTGAAAAAAATTACTGATGGTGTTCACGAGATGAAATAAATTTCGGTCATTCACCGAAAAAAACAAATATTCTATTTATTTCATGCGCTTTACCCCTCTGGGAGGAGCTTTATCAAAATCCAGAACAATTCTTTTCCGTTATTCCCCGTGGCGTACCCCTCCTGCATAGCAACGCATTACAATATTGCGTCAAGAAATGTACGGTAAATGACGTCATATTTCCATCTGGTTGTGAGGCACGCACAATTAACTTAGGCAACAAGAACATGAAAATCGGTATTTCCAATCGTGGTATCAGTGTAAGATCGAAAAATATTTTCACTGCTGTTTCTCGATATCCTACCGGAAAGCATGAAATAAAGTAAGTTATTCAATGGAATTTAATCTGCATCTGCGTTTTTACTCAAAGTATGAACTTTTTTTCCTTTGATTAGGAGTTGGTCATGTTAAAATCGAAATAATCTCCTTTCTATCGTGGTTTATAGTTCAATAAACCACGTTGTGTTTAATGAAGCGCAATAAATAAACCATTCGGGCTGTATCGCCCTCGTGAATTATTTATTGTGCTTCATAACTCACAACCGTCAGGCCCGTCGGAAGGAAATTTCATTTGGTCCGGCCAGTATGGCGAGCGACGAGAGGGGGGGGGGGGTCCGGGGGGCATGCTGTCCCGGAAAAATATTACGCATTTAACCCATCACCATACAATCCCTACTTTTGACGCCCCTGAGAAAGAAGCCTTTAGAAAACATTGTGGGAAAAGGAGAAAATGCTGGTAACCAGCATTTTCTCCTTTTCCCTCAATGTTTTCTACCCTTCACAAAACAAATTTCAGATTTTCAGTCACTTTTATTATGTCGTCTACAAATGCTTACAAATTGGACCAGTCTAAAATATTGTCGTTTGGTAATGGGTTATACAATGCTGGGGGGGGGGGGGGGCATGCTCCCCCGGAAAAATTTTTTGAAAATAAGACGCTCTCTGGTGCATTCTGGCGCATTTTTTTAGGTTTATATTGCGCTTTTTTTTTTTTTCGAAAATTGGTCTGGCCATTTTTCATTTTCGGCCGAAAATTTGGTCCGGCCATGGCCGGACCGGCCGCACCGCTTCCGACGGCCTTGACCGTGGTTTAATGATCGAAAAACCACGATAAAAAAAGGTTATGTCTTAAATTTATATGGTGTTAGGGATAGAAAAACGCAAGGGATTTATAATTTGTTCTTATTTAAAACCGGAAAGGACCACAGCAATTGCTATGAAGGCCTCAAAAAACATATTAAAATACTTTTTCTATCTTTCGTAATCTGTATAATCTTGAGAACAATTGATATGAAGATACGAGAATTATTATGGTTTCATAAGATAGAGATAAACTGGGTAAAAAACTGAATGAGAACTGCCTGGAAACGAGTACAGATGTTTCTTGAAAGCTGGGATTATACAATCATCACGTACATTACGTTTAAGTACTGGGTCAAAAACATCGTTACGCAAAGAAAATACTTTGAATCAGCAGTATTGGGTTTATCATTATCTAATAGAAAATTTACTATTATACAGCAGGACAGGGCCTAACTATATCTACAGTATTTCCCCAAACAATGCCGTTTTAACAAACCTGGAACAGAAAGCTTTTACAAACACTGTGAGAAAAGGACACCATGCTGATTAGCACTGAGCATTTTCTCCCCCCTTTCCCTACAATGTTTTATAACTTACACTAATTCCATCATGTAGCCAAAGTTCAGTTTTTCCAATGCAAAAGCTCTAAAATTTTGTCCACCTCGATTGTTGATTAGGTTAATGATGTTTTATACCGTTTTCATCTTTATTTCAATCAAATCACGCCAATAGACTACATATTCACTTGTGACCCATCACGCAGAAACGGACCTTCTGAGAACTGCGAAAGTATCAACCCTGGTCAGACTGTGCGAATTGTGCAATCTGACCAGGGTTGACACTTTTCTCTGTTATGATATTTTCTGTATGAAAAGTGGTCATTCTGCCTTGTTATAAATAATTTTTGAACTATCAGCTTAAATTGCCCTTCACTATTGTTGATCTGTTTTCATCTAATTGATGGGAGGAATTCCTAGATGGTCTCTTTTCTCGTGACATGTCACAGCTATGTGTTTGGTTCTACCAGTGCTACGCTAGAGCTCTAAAGAGTCGGCCTCAAGGTGATTAAAATCCCAGCGATTCGTGTGAGGATCGAACTTTTAGCCTAAACATGGCGAGTTCTACATTCTACCAGTTATCCTTTGTGACCTAATTACGAGTTCAAAACTCTACAAGCTGTAGATGAATCCATCCGAAACTAGGACAAATTGCACAAACGAAACATATTTGAAAAAAAAGAAAAAAAAATTTTTTTTCTAAAAATTGGACAAATATAGAAACATCCTGGGAACATGAGAATATGAAACTCACAATTCATCCTTCTGTCACAATATTTTTCGAAGCCGCCGATTATATGGGCCTAAAATAAGAATTGTTTTTATACCGTGTTTTCGCTCAATTTACGTAATTCTGTGACAAATATGAAAACATTCTGTCCAAAGAGGAAATGGCTCACTTATTTTTTTCTTCTTTGACCACAACGTTTCGGCTGCAGTCAACAACAAGACGAAAAGGTCATCTGTATATTCCATTGTCCAAACTGTTAAATTCCATTCCAGAAAATAACAGAAGCAGATCAGACTGAACGGCTTTGCAGACTCATCTTTATTTATTCCCTTCGCAATTTGATATCAAATAACCAAGGTAAGCACAATGCCGGTTAATCCTTAACAACATCCTATAGCTTTAACGACCCAAAGGAGAATGATTTCTGAAAACATTATGGGAAAAGGAGAAAATGCTGGTACCCAGCATTTTCTCCTTTTCCCAAAATGCTTTCTTCCCTTTCAGAGACCAGTTTCATAATTTGTTTAACATTTATTTTGCAGTCTGCAAATGCTTTCAAGTACGACCAGTCTAAAATTTGGTCTCTTTTGTTAAGAGATAAACATCCCCTTCCCTCTCAGGTAAACAATTTAGACTGTTTTTAGTACTTTAACCCATTACTACACAATCCCTACTTTTGACGTCCCTGAGAAAGAAGCCTTTTGAAAACACTGTAGGAAAAGGAGAAAATGCTGGTAACCAGCATTTTCTCCTTTTCCCACAGTGTTTTCTACCCTTCCCAGATCAAATTTCAATTTTTCGGGCACCTTTTATTTTGTCGTCTGCAAATGCTTTCAATCTGAAATAGTCTAAAATTTTGTCGTGTGGTAAAGAGTTAACTCTTATCTTGATGAAGAGGAATGAAATTTTCAAGCGGATAGTAAAAACTTCAAAATGTTGGTATTTCAAATGATTGAATTTTTTGGGGGGAAAAATATCTTATTATCGGACAGGGTAGATCATCCTGTGCAGTCTGATCTTGATCTATATTGTCCACAAAACGTGCTGGAGTAGCACTTAGCAGCCTACGGTCTAAATGTTGTAAACATAGTTCCCCTTGAAATTATATCAAGTAGATTTCAGTAGCAGACAGCGTGAACCAAGAATCAGATTGTGTGTTCTTCGCAGTCTGATCTTGATCTTGATATATGACGTATAAAATAGGTATAATTGTTGTCCAAAGTACCGAAAAAAGTAACTAGTAAACTGTCTTTCACTCCCAAACGAATAAATTCGACATTTTTTTTTATCGAGACCTGAAAATAGATTCTTTTTTATGATTTCATGTGATTTTTTGGCCGTGACATATTATCTTACTTGTGAACAGTGTAGATTAAGTATCAAACTAAACGTTCTGTGCACTCTGATCTTATACCTATAAAATAGGTATAAAGAACCGAAAAAAGTAATTATAGTAAACGGTCTTTCACTCTCAAACGAATAAATTCGACATTTTTTTTTTATCGAGACCTGAAAATAGATTCCTTTTTTATGATTTCAGATGATTTTTGGCCGTGACCTATTACCTTACTTGCGAATAGTGCAGATTAACTATCAAACTAAACGTTCTGTGCAGTCTGATCTCGATCTGCACCATCTGATATTTAGAGCTTGACAAGTCCCTACTGACAGTGAAAAGAGTTTAATAAACAGGAAATTCGATAGCCAGGGTTTTCTAAACAGAACGAGACCGTTCAGTCTCAAGGGGAGCGTTATTTGTAGCAAATATCCTCCTTGACTGACGTCAGAGGCGCCTACTTATCAGCCCAATAGGCTGATGATTTTGGTATTTTGTTATCCTTCCCATCTCGTGTTTGTTTTTCACTCAGTTGTTTTTTTCCTGTGTGTGCGTGTATGCGTGGATTCCATTCAGAGGACAAATAATGAATGGAAAGCACGTATTCAATTATGTAACGCCTTTAATTATTTAAAGGCCCAGTAAAGGCCACAGTATCAAACAGGTGTCACAATACATCTAAATTCAAATCATGGTATTTAATAGTATGAAAAATATTTTCCAGATGACAGTCTGTTATCGCGTGGTCAGGCCATAATCAAGTTAGTCGCTGGAAAAAAAAAAACAGCTACCTGGCAGGTTTTAATCTAGTTTTAGAATTAATTTCTCTGTCACCGACTTATGCATGTACTTGGACTAATCATAGAATGACAGGTTGTCTGCAAAATAATTTCCATACTTTAAAATGGTATGGTTTGAATTCAAATGCATTTAAACACCCGCTTTGTTTACATTTGGGCTTTACTGTTACTTTAAAAAGTTTTTAACGACACTTTCAACATTAATGAACCATGCCTTTTGAAAGGGGGGCTTAATACATCTGCGAAAAATGTTCGAATCCAGGTCAGCCTGCGCAATCCGCGGGCCGAACATTTTCGCTATTGATAAATTTTCTGTATATACATGGACCAGTCTACCTAGTAAATAAGTCGGTTGTTAAAAGAAGTGGCTATTATGGATTTACAATCATGTGATGTGTTTCTTGGTATCAAGTTTCACGGAGATGCATTAAGCCCCCTTTTGTCAGAGCACGGCTCATCTATACTTGCGGAGTACAGTGACCGAGTAGATAACGTACACAACTTGAAATCCATGTCCCAATGGTTCGAGTCCAAAGTTTTTCCATTTTCTTTTCAATGACTGATGATAGACATTTCGACAGTGTTCGGTGCCTTCGATCTACAATATTTTCAGTGCATCCCTCTCTCCATTGTGGCAGTTCAGGCGTACGGGACTTGAGAACAGGGGAATCGCTGGTTCGATTACCGGCCTAGCCATTTCTTTCCGATTATTGTTGATAGCATTTGCGACAAGATTCATTCCTGTCTCACCGCTGACTATTGTTTCGAAGATGGCTATGTGGGAAAGCAGCCATTGGCTTGGACAGAATATTGTGGTGAGTACTAGTAAAGAAAACTCAAGGTAAACATGGATAGATGTACTGGTCGCCCTGATATAACTGAAATAATGTTGGAAACGGCGTTAAACACCATACAGATATAGAGTGATTTCTATGTCAGTCAAGAGTTAGAATTGCGATATCTCCATGTTTCTTTCCTTTTCATGTATTTAGTCGACATGACAAAACCTACTACCAACAACCTTACCTTTATAGCCTAGGTCTTATATTGTTTTATAGTTGTATAAAAACATAAAGATATGCGTAGCCTTCAAATGTCTTCAAATAAAATTGTTACCACCACATCATTTCTTAAAATAACGTGCCGTAAACACATCACCAGCTAGTAAAACCCATTGAAAAACGGACAAAGGGAGATAAATCAAACATGACTTCACGTGAAAACTTACACATCCTGACGGCTTGGACAGTTGATGATGTTGGCGGAGGGTGTAGACCTAGATAGTTGCAGCCTGATCTTGATCCACGCTATTCAGCACGACCCAATTACTAAGCAGCGAATATAAGGAAGAATCACTCGAAAAACGTTGTGTAATAAGGAGAAAATGCTGGTTACCAGCACTTTTCGGAGAAAATGCTGGTGACCAGCATTTTCTCTTTTTTCCACAATATTTTCTATACTGTCAAAGCACTGAAGTTTATTTTTACAACCTTCATGTTTGTCATCTGTGCCTGACTTGCTTTTAGGGAAGTCTGGTATTTTATCGTGTTGTAAAGGAATTAGTTTGACGTTTAATCCTGATATTAAATGGCAATAAATGTAAAGAAGGCTATTTCTATGGTGTTTTATTTGCTGTATAAAAGTTCCTCTTCTTCTAAAACATAACATAAATATTTGAACCATGTTCTCACAAAAGGGAGCTAAATGCATCTCCGTAAATCATCAAACCAAGCAAGTCATTACATACTTATGAATCCATAGAAACCATTTTATTTTTTTTCTAACAATCGACTTAATCACTAGGTAGACTGGTCCTTGGACGTACGCAAACTTGACCAACAGCGTAAAGTTTCGGCCAAGGTAAGTCTGCGCGGACTGCGCAGGCTGACCTGGGTCGAATCTTTTCGCAGATGTATTAAACCCCCTTGTTTACAGAGCACGGTTCATTTAATCTTTCTTACTGACATAAGAAAAACAAGACCTAGTGCATTTGTTGCACATTTTACCAATTTCTGTTCGGTAACGTACAAGGCTTGCGAACATGGGTCTCTGGCTCGAGTTGCTTGCACGGCCAAATTTCTTTCCGAGTATTAGTACAAGTCATTGTGCCATTATTCATTCCTCTCTCCTTGCTGGTATTTTTTTTCGACAATGGTTATGTGGAAAAGCTGCCAGTTGCTTGAGAAAAATCGTGTGCAAAGTACTGGCAAAAGAAACCCCAGGAAAGCGTGGATTTTGGTACTGGCCGCCACGAAATAACTGTAATAGATTTGAAAAAGGTCGTTGTCTGCGCATGTCATATTCTTCGAAGATTCGACCTGTCTGCTATTACGCATCACTCCCCCCATTGTTGGGGGGCGTAGTAATACACGTTATAAAGTAGCAATGGAGAATATGCCTTTTAATAATACGTTAAAGGAGAAAGCAGGCCTGTTTTAGCTCCAGATTTCTCCAAACTGCTGATTATAGCTGAATGAATCACACCAGGTAGCGTCATATTGAGTAAACGTTTATTTTAGCTTGAAATTCAAAGTAACGGTTGTCGCGTAGAAAAGTAGTCCGGTTCTGTACCCAGAATGCCCAAATCAGATAGATGTATATTTGTAGAATGCCATCTAGCGAGAGATAATGGGAAAATGCGTTTTACATACAAACCGTATCATGGCACCACATAACTGATTGATTCTATGGTGTTTAATGTAGTTTTCAACCTTTTTTTAGTTACTAGAGTATCGCGGTGGCCAGCACATCTCTCCACGCTTTCCTGGAGTTTCTCTTTCTTTCAAGTAAAAGTCTACGCACATGACCCAGTATTCTTCCCAAGCCATTGGCTGCTTTCCCACATAACCAACGCCTAAACAATGGTCAGCGGTGAGAGAGGAATGAATGCGATTGATTGAATTTGCGTTTATTTATCGTTGCCACCGGTTTCCAATATGGGCGATGCGCCCTGAAGGCTGTTAGTATTGTTACAGGGGATAGTGAAGATAAAGAGCTAAACCCGTCTTTACTTACGTCAGGTTCTTTAACTCCTTATCACACGAGAAAATTTTAGACTGGTCCAAATTGAAAGCATTTGCAGACGACAAAATAAAGGTGACTAAAAAATTAGAAATTTGTACTGGGAAGGGTAGAAAACACTATGGGAAAAGGAGAAAATGCTGGTGACCAGCATTTTCTCCTGTTCCCATAGTGTTTTCAAAAGGCTTCTTTCTCAGGGGCGTCAAAAGTAGGGATTGTGTGGTAATGGGTTAACATGTTCGGTGTATAGCACTGTCACACGGGACCTCGGCTTAACGTCTCATCCGAAAGTCTATTAGTAATTTTAGATGGCCAGCCATGGGGACCAAACCCACACCCTCATGATCACGGGTCAGGACTACGCTCTACCAACTGAGCTATGCATGCTGGTCGAATGAATGGGGTCGCAAAGACTATTTCATCAATAAGTGGAAAGATGTTGGCCGACGCCAAAGTCTCAGGTCTCGCACGCTATCCGACCGCGCTACCAGACAACATGGCGGAAATTTTATTTCGTAGGAAATTCATTAGACTCCGTGACTCCTCGTTCTCCGAAATGTCGGTTAACAGAGAGGAATGTAAATTATTGTAAAATTTCAATGGCATATCTACATTCTTTCCCTTTCTGCTAGATTAATGACAGAATTTCTTATTTCATCATATATTGTAAACAATTTGGTTGACGGGTAACGATCAGCAGATATCAAGAATGTTCACCAGCAATCAACTGCAATTTAGTCACAATATTTTACATACTTGTTTGACCTGTATAGGACATGCTTTGGCTTTCGAGGAGCCTAAATACGATGCTACCATGGAAAAGCGTCAAATATTTGTAAGAGTACAAAAAAATGAACTGGTCCAGATCGCAATCAATTGCACATGGCAAAGTCGATATTTCTAAAGTCATGGCATTTGTCTGTAAAAGGGTAGAAAGCATTGTGGGAAAAGGAAAAAATGCTGGTTACCAGTATTTTTTCCTTTTCCCTCTATGCTTATAAAAAAAGCCTTCTTTCTCAGGTTGGTAAAAAACTCGGAATTTTGTGGTAAAGGGTTTGAACATTTAACTTGCTTAGATCACACAAGTACTTAAATCATTGAATTTTTATTGCCATTCCAGAGCTGATTAGATTATCCAACTGTTTGTAAACAAGAAGATCTAAGAACACAACATAGGTAAGTACTAGGCGTGCACTAGGCACTATCTGTACTTGATAATGATTCCTCTGTGATCGTTCAACCCATTTTCAAACGACATTTTTTTTCGACTGGTCCATTTAGAAAGAATTTCGAGTGGTGAATGCGAAAGTATTCCATCTTCGTCTTGGAAAATTTTACAGGAGAGGGGGGGAAATCCTTCTCATTTTTGTGAAAGACATTGTTAGATCGTCTTGATTACATAGGCTGTGTTAAGGTAGTGGACCAGTGATAAAAAAGGCTATTTCCACTATGATACTCTCTTTGCTATGATCAAAAAGTTGTATTATTGTACCACTTTAACCGATCCACTTTTTCCTTTTATTTTTTCTTAGAATGATTATCCTTTATATATGTAAATCTAAAATCACTATATTCTCATTACAAAAGGAGACAATAATTACCTCCCTTTTCTAGAAACGAACAAAAGTATCACAAATAATTTCAAGATAGACACCAAAGGAATTTTTGGTCAGTTAAAAATGTGCAAAATATAGTATCTGTATAAATACTTATTTATTAACTATCAAATAATTTTATTTCATGTTGCACATCAAGTATTACGTGTCTACTACGTTAACTTGATTGAAGAAATGACGAAAGCGATCGAGTAAAATCCTATCTATTTAAACTACCTGAGTTTGATTTCATGCCTGAACGATACCCATTATCTCCCGCTAGATGGCATTCTATAAATACTCATCTATCTGATATGGGCATCCTGGGTATAGAACCGAACCACATTCCTACGCGACAACCGTTACTTTGAATTTCAAACTAAGATAAACGTTTACTCAATAGGGTCCGAAAGTCTCGTCACGTGACCGCGAGAGTTCATCACTTCCGGGATCAACCGTAAATTTATCGCCTTTTCATCACAGTATGTTGAGAGATACACGAAGCAATTACGAATGATGAAGTAAGATTTAAAACGTCCGAGCGATTTGAAAATTTCGGTAGTCGATCAGAGAACGATATGTGACTATGAATACGCCACAGTAAAGAAGAGATCGTGTTCAGCGCAGGTAAACAGGTTGATGGTTCAACCTACTTTCGGTTTCGTATTCAATAGAATCATGCTTTTTTGACAGAGTTAAATCAAAAAAGGTGAATCACGTTTCTTTCACAAAACTACAGCTGTGTGAAGGCATAAAATAAAAGCAAAAGTACGACACAAAACGTTTTAAAGCAGATATTTATAGATCTATTTGTAATCCGCAATTTGCCGAAGGCGATCGTGCAGCGAGATCTACGTTGAGCCGCTGTTAATTTCAGCCTTTGGTAATATTCAAGTATTTTCAAGACAGCCACTCCAGTATTATGTCTTTAAATATCAAATATAAGAGAGTTCAAATTCAAGATCAGACTGCATGTTCATTGCAGTCTGATCTAGATCGACACTTTGCTGAAAGGTATGTAATTATCTTCTTGGCACAAGACAGAATCTTTGACTGATCCAAATTAAAAGGATTTGCAGATGACAATTAATGCCGTATAGAATAAAGATCTAGTACTCAAATGATGGAAATTTATTTGAGAGGGTAGAAAATATTATAGGAAAAGGAAAAAAATGCTGGTTACCAGCACTTAATCCTTTTCCTACTATGTTTTCATAAGGCTTCCTCCGGGTCTTTAAAAATCGGGATTGTGTTGTAAAGGATTAATTGTGCTTCAAAAGCCAAGGATCATTTAAGAAAAATGCAATATGCTTGTTTCACTATGCACACTGAATATTACCTTTGTGCATAGTACTTTGAAAAGATACCCATGACCAATTGCACTAACTGGCACATGAATGAAATGTTTAACCCTTTCTGTGCAGAAAACAGTTTATGAAAACAATGTGGAAATAGGAGAAAATGCTGGTAACCAGACCAGCATGTCTTCTTTTTCTTAGGGTATTATCAACCGTTCCATAAATAAATTTCAACTTTTTAGCCACTCTTACATTTTTGTCTGCTAGTGCTTTCAGTTTTGTTACGGGAGACCACTCCTTCCTGCATGGCATACTCCCGATTTAAATACAATACCTGGCTACTGCGTCAGAGAGATATCTCTTTGGCTCAGTGAGTTAGGGTATTGGCTTTGCGTCCGGGAGTTCGGAGTTCGAATCCCGCTCCGATCCTTATTTCTGCCATGCATTTATTCATTTGTTTCTTTCTTACGGACTTTGTTCGTAAGATGGGGGCTCGTCCGGGATTGGCCATTGAGCCATTAATCCCATTTGTTGTCCAAAATTGGACTTCCTGCCTAATAAGGCTTTGAGTCATCAATAAATGATGACTTTAAGAGGGGGTGTGTTACGGGAGACCACTCCTTCCTGCATGGCATACTACCGATTTAAATACAATTCCTGGCTACTGCGTCAGAGAGATATCTCTTTGGCTCAGTGGTTAGGGTATTGGCTTTGCGTCCGGGAGTTCGGAGTTCGAATCCCGCTCCGATCCTTATTTCTGCCATGCATTTATTCATTTGTTTCTTTGGTACGGACTTCGTTCGTAAGAATTTGTACAAGTCATTTACCCTAGTGCTTTCAAGGACCACATGTTATGCAATGGTGTTCTCATATATGTATAATTGGACATGCAGTCATTTAAACATTTAATTAAAGAAAAATAGTGCTGTATAGTATTAATTTTCTATGTTTACCATCTTTGCACGGCAAAGAAGTTCATGCTAGTATTTACCGGTACTGCTCAATAGTGAAAAGGGTATTAAAATCCTAACCGAGAAATGACACTAAATTAAAACAGCATTGCAGTAGACTGCTTTTGAAAATATTGTGATCAAATATGTTGCTCACAGTCAGCAATATCTATTTGCCATAATGTTTTCATCTCATTCTTTCAATTATTTTTCTCCATTTGCCTCAGATTTTATCTAGTGTTAAAAGTAAAGTTAGGTTTCATGACTTTGTTAAATAAAGGACAAGCAATATTCTTGTTTATGTTTAGAACAAAATCCTTAATGCTCCTTGAAGAGTGAAAGCAATATACATGTAGTAAAATTCAGTCATTGACATTGTGTGGAAAAAGAAATTTCGTTACATACAAGTCTTATTAGCTGCACAAAATTAATAGTCCTTTGAAAACATTGTGAGAAATGGCAAATTAAGAAACAGTTTTGCATTTTTTAACAATATATTTTTCTGAATCAGAAATTTGCTTCATCAAGGGACCCAAATAACATAAGAATAATGCAAAAGTGTTTTGTTACTACAAATGTAATAAAGATAAATATCTACAAAACTTTTAAGATTTCTCATGTTTATTTTGTTTAATTTTTACCAACTGATAAAACTCTGCACTTCTTCAAATTCAAAGCATTTGCAGACAGTTGATTGATTTTGACTCACATTTTGCAATTTACCTATTAAAAGGTAGAAAACATTGTGTTGAAAGTAAAAATTATTAGTTGTCTTTTCACACAATATCTCCTAAAGTATTTTTCAGCAGGGTTGTTAAAACTCGGGATTTTTTGGTAAAGACTTACAAGTCACCAAAAATAATAAAATTGCTTCTGAAACATAGTTGCAGCACAGAACTTCAGAAGCATCCTTGTGAATGTGAAAAAAAATCAAGGAGTAAAGCTTGAGTATTCGTTAAATCATGTCAAAATTAGGCATTACTTATTTTGACCAATTTGTCCTTAGGTCAAAATGTTTTCAAAATTGGTCTGCTGCAAGACATAAAAAGTTATCTACAGGAGACAGACCACTGACCCCTTTATCTGCTGGTATAAAATTACTGGGCTGTCTCTGGTCCAACAACACTTGTAAGGATAAATTAAACAAGGGCTATATAAGAAGACATGCAACCATTTTAATCTTTTAACATTTAACAAAATTTTCATCATGTCTATTTTGAAAGCAAAGTTGGAGGATGAAAAATTGTAGCTTAAATGAAAGGAAACATTGTAAAATGCTGATGACCAGCTTTTTTCTCCTCTTCCTTCAATGTTTTCAAAAGCGCTCTGCTTCAGGGTAATGAGGAACAAAATTGTTTGGTAAAGGCTTAACTCACAGAACAAAATTTCGACTGGGTCAAGCTGAGAGGATTAGCAGGTGATATGCAAATGAACTGTTGAAATTTGTCTTTGAATGGGTGCAAAATACCGCAGAAAAAATGATTTCCAATATTTTCTCTTTTTCTCATATTTATTGTCCTGGCTTCCCTCCCCCTGGCTGTTTTGACACAAGCTTTTTTGATAAAGAGCCAACAAGATGCCTATTCCTCTAAGTAGAAGAAAATGCCCTGCAAATCATATCTTGTGTAGTACATCCTGTTGCATCTGCTGTCATTTGGACAGTCATGAATTAATCTTCTGTTTTACTGGTTTGGCATTTCCAATGAGTCTAAAGTAGGTGATGTTTCATGTGGCACTGTACAGATGTTTTGGACAGTTATTGTGATTGTTAGGATTTCATGGCCTACATGTATTTGCCCTCCTGCAAAAAAAAAACAAAACAGGTTAAAGCAATGTATTCAAAAAGACTTTCTGCAGAATATTTCATCATTAGAAACATTACACTTGTAAAGGCTACATCAAAATAGGCAAGCACAAGTACTGATTCTGAGTATTCAAATAGTCTACAATTCTTTGTTATGGCCCTCAAAGTGCCTTTGACCACTTTATTTGCTTTTGTGTTCAATGTACAATCATGACTAGACTGTAGAAAGTCTGCAGTCTGATCTCTGATCTACATTGATCGCTTTACTAAGACTGTCCAGACGAGGGCAACTTCAACATTATTCTCACGATCTTATTTATAGAATGAAACGCGTCTTTGATTTATTCCGTGCTCTTTAAAGGGTTAAGCTCATATACCTAGTTTTTAAACTAGAAATGATGAATTTAACTGAAAATAATTCCAGATAAGATGCCAAAATAGGTTTTGAAGCCAATAATTCACGACCAGTTTAGAATGGCTGTCTAAGGCAATTCAATGAATAAAATGAGGCCGAATAATTCCAACTGTCATTACCGGCAACATTCAATATGGTGCAAAGGAGATTTGGGTGCGAAACTGCACTAGTGCGAAACATATCAAAACCGCAATATGTTTCTAAACGCCCCTGAAGACGCGATATGAGTGCATTTCTAGAATGAAATGCTAAAAAAACCCATTATTTTATTGCCATAACTAGGTTAGTTTGACTTTCTTAGATCAGAAATCGACCGAGTACATGTCCATTGCAAGGATGTACGAAAACTGGGTTACGGATTTTCGCTGATTTCCACGGCCTGTATTTAAATCACAAAATTATTTCTAAACAATATTTTAACCCTTACCAACATCTTTCATCTCCAGTTTTTCCTCTCCAAACCCATTTTTGAGAATTTGAATAATATATACATAGGTGTTGCGTCACGAATGTCGGTACATCCATAAGCAAAATAGAGGAAAAAATCTCAATATAGCGACCAGTGATTCCGGAAGTGCATTTCATCCAAACGAGACTTACAGACCCTATAAAACGCTACCTCGTGCCATTCATTCAGCTATGATCATCAGTTTAGTGAAATCTGGGGCTAAAGCAGGTCTCATTTCTCCTCAAACGTATTGATAAAAGCTATTTTCAACATTGCTACTTTATAGAGTGTAATTTTACAGTCAGCCCGCTTTCGGGGCTAGTGATGCGTCATATAAGACAGTCGAATCTTCGAAGAATATGACATGCGCAGACAACGGAACGATACCGATTTCACGCCAATCTTAACAACTATACTTGTCATAGCCACTCGTCACAACTCAGCCAATTCCTTACTTACATCTGACTTCTTCACTCTTCACAACTCGGTCGATTCCGTACTCACATATAACCTCTACACTCGTCACCGTAACAACTCGGACGATTCCGTACTTACATCTAATCTCTTCACTCGTCACGATTCGGTCGATTCCGTACTTTCATCTAACCTCTTCACTCGTTACAACTTTGTCGATTCAATACTTAAATCTAACCGCATCCATATCAGTGGGGTTTCCATATTGAAATACTGCCAGTGAACTTGAACGTGGTGGCACCCCTGTAAATAGATTTGCAACGGCAACAACAGCCACTATGATAACCAGCCTGTCGCTGTGAAATGTCTACCGAATCGATAGACCAAGTCACCACCGGAAAATTATTTAGACAGGTTTATTACTGGAATAAAAGTGTTGAGAACGCTGAAGTGGTATTTGTCAAGGAAGCCATTGTGTGGAATTGATTGATGGATATAGAGAGAAACCATGTAAATATTGAATAGAATTAAGTTTGTACCTGAAAACTATGACATTGAAATGTTTTTGGTCGTTAACGTTTAATTTCCAACATGACAATCAGTTATTTCGATCAATAAATATTCATGCCCCATCAAATGAAGTAGCGCGCAATCATGGGATGAACAAGCCATGGGACGAACTGGTTGTGAAACGAAAAACACCAGGACCAAGCGATGGGTAGAAGAAATTTTGTAACGATGCCCCAATAGAAGGCTATGAGCGAGCGAAGTTATTTTCAATAAGAAAATAGCATTTCCACGATCGATGGCCTCACCCAGTGTTTTTAACGTGCCATTTCCAATTAAATATCTGATTCCTACCGAAAAACTCATTTGCCTGAGAAAAGTTGCGTTTAATTGAGTTTATTTCCTTCTTCTTTGAACAAAATACGATACAAGGTCTTCAAAATTCAATATTGAACTCATAGTGGTATTGTCTCCGACAAATACTGGAAAAAAATAGTTACAAGTGTTTTCTTTTCCTATGTGAATTAGGTCTATTACAATTTCAGATCGATATTTAGGCTATGTACATTCGGCGAAGAAATGTACCGTGAAGGTGCAAACTAACAAGGGTGACAACCTACGTCATAGCAGAGATGTCGGAATACCCGCCATTTTGTGCGCAAAGTACAGATTATTTACTTTAAAAAGATATATGCATCTAAAATTTACTTAGAATACCTACTTCATTTGGTGACGGTAAATATATTTGTCCTATCCGTGAAATCAAAATGCCATGAAACAATGTTGTAGCTCTAAACACTTCTACACAATTATTCTTAACGGCACTGAATATGACATCTATTTTTAAATCGCACATGTGTTACCGGCTTCGAAAATTGTGCAGAGGTCATTGCAAAATCAACGAAACTAATGAGCAAAATATTAACGTATGCTAACGGAGAAAGTTGTCAGGTATCATATGCACTGCTTTGTTTGGACAGATATTCAATAACAATAACGTACAAGCTGAAAAACTTACCCTTTTAAAACGAAAATGGCCGATTTAAAATGTCTCCGATGACGCATGCTATGGCGTAGGTTGTTACCCCAGTACCAAGCTACGTAATACAGCCGAGGGATTTACAAAAATCCCGAGTTTACCGAATGTAGTCACAGTGTATGATCCCGGAACTTGGTCAACGGATAACCGTAGGTTTGTCGAAAGGGGTAAATTCTAACGTTACACCAGTCGGGGTCTGAATTCCTCATTAACTTTAAACCAGTTAAAGTCAGACATCAATATCCATCATTCCATGGCCCAACTGACTGCTGATCAGGGTCAGTATTTAACGCTTGTTCTAACTAAACACAACCCGCCTTCAAAGCAGAGGAGGTTATAGCGGTTTTAACCATATCTGTCTGTCTGTCTGTCTGTCTGTCCGTCCGCCCTTCCGTCGCTCAGTCAGTCTGTCTGTCTGTCTGTCCCTCCGTCCGCCCGTCTGTCTGTCTATCCTTCCCTCCGCCTGACAATATGTCCGTCTGTTTACGTTTCCGTTCTCTAAACTCAAAAGTCGTTTGACCTAGGAATTTAAAACTTTATACAAGTATTTTTCATGAACCAAGGAGCTGCCCATTTTTTTTTCACATTTCGTCGTAGATTACGGTCATAGTTGAACTTTGTTTGATAATCCGTGATGTACTCTGACTCAAAAGCTGTTTAAATTAAGATTACAAAACTTCATTCAAGTGTTGCCTATGATTCAAGGATTAAAGGAGGTGCCGTTTTGTTTTCGGGTCACATGGGTCATAGCTCAGGGTGGTTGAATAACGTTCCTTTTTTAAATTGTGCTCTATTCAAGTCGTTTGATCTAGGACCAGGAAACCAGAGTCCAGATAAGAGGGAGTGATAGTATTCTAAATCCATAATCTCTCTTCAGAACCCTATGTTGTGGGTACTCATTAGAATCGTCTCGATGAGACGATTTTAACGAGTACCCATAACGTAGGGTTTAGTATAGAATGATTGACTTTTTCAATTTTGAAATCAAAATCATTTCCTCAGTCTGGAACTCTGATGAAACTTTATAGTGTTGCCCATGATCAATAGAGGTGTTCTACTGTTTTTGTGTCAAAAATAGGTCAAAGGTTAAGGTCACAGTTGATTTTTCATTCGAATATCATTTCCGTTGGGTAATCGTGCTGCTTCAGTGACAATGTGTTGGGGAAGTTTTGTCGGCTGTGCAACAGTTATAGTTAAACACAGTTTAATCCCTTCCTTATGGCAGAAATTAAAAAAGAGTTTGAAAGATTTGCCCGAAAAAATGCATTGTAGAAAGCATTGTCGTAGAAGGGGGAAAAATACACCCCAAGCAGTATTTTATCCTTTGCAGACAGTGTTTTATACCTTACCCGCGGTCGTTAGAGCTCGGGATTGTCAGATAAAGGGGTCTGTAGAAGGGCCTGCTACACTGGAAATGAAGTGCCAGTGATTATCATAATTGGCACGTGTGCACGTGTCCTGACCCTTGAAGATGCCTCGCATTCTTCTTCATAACCCCTTAAAGTTCGTAAGATACTTACAGAAATGCCTTTTTAACCTAGAGTAGGGTTTGGACAGGTTGTTTTCGCGTTAGTTAAAGCTAACTTTGATTTACTCCTTCCGTAATTTTGAACGAAGAAATTACGTTTTCTCAGAGGCTAAAA
Organism: Tridacna crocea; assembly: GCA_943736015.1. Lineage (NCBI taxonomy): Eukaryota > Metazoa > Mollusca > Bivalvia > Cardiida > Cardiidae > Tridacna > Tridacna crocea. The sequence continues at coordinate 53,696,769 of OX031063.1, forward strand.
ATACAGTTTCACTTCAAGATCAAGAAAGAGTGAGAATCAATCATAATTCAGAATAGAGCAGTGGACAGTGTAAATCAAAGATCAGACAGCACGTTCTCTGCAGTCTGATCTTGATTTACACTATCCTTGAAAGCTCCTGGTGTTGGCTATGGCATGGAAAGAGTTGAGTGTGCTGATCTATAGATCTGTACTGAGTGCCAATGAAAACACAATGTTCAGTAATATTTTTTCGAATAGACATAATAAAACAACTAACGTTAGTTGTGTAAAAACAACTCGTGTTTTTAAAACGTCACATCGATTAGCAACAAATCAACGTGAAAACTGGATTATCAACTGAAGTCTTTGACACTAAATGAAACGTTAAACGAACCATGGTAAAACACTTACTCGCTGTATCAATATCGAATGTGCCCTCCATTCGCAGCGACACATGATCTGCATCTCCTTGGTATCGAACGCTTGAGACATCTCCTTGGTATTGAACGCTTGAGACATCTTAGTATCGAACGCTTGAGACATCTCCTTGGTATCGAACGCTTGAGACATCTCCTTGGTATCGAAGGCTTGAGACATCTTGGTATCGAACGCTTGAGACATCTTGGTATCGAACGCTTGAGACATCTCCTTGGTATTGAACGCTTGAGACATCTCCTTGGTATCGAAGGCTTGAGACATCTTGGTATCGAAGGCTTGAGACATCTTGGTATCGAACGCTTGAGACATCTCCTTGGTATCGAACGCTTGAGACATCTCCTTGGTATCGAACGCTTGAGACGACGGGTACAACAATGTGGAATGTTATGACGCTCTCCTCTACGTCTCCATACACGCGTTCGACCGTCACTGTGACGCAAATGAAAACGTGACTCGTCGGACCATAAAACTGATGCCCATCTTCTGTGTGACCACCGCTGACCATAGACTGTTTAGACGTCTCTGATGCGTCAACATGTTTCTACGAAAAGGCTGTCTTGCTCTAAGACAGTTACTCTGAAGACGTCGGCGGACTGTATTTTCACTTATACGTCTTCCATGTATACCAACAGTCTCCTATGCAGTTTGACTTACCGTACAGAATCTGTCACGTAGATGCTAAAGGAGAATATAACGATCTTGTTTGGGCGTCGTAACTCGTAGCTTCAAGGGGCGAAATCTGTCATTTAACCCTTTCCCTAACGAAAAATTTTGGACTCTTCCAAACTGAAAGAGTTTGCAGACGACAATTTTAGATTTTGAGACTATGGCAGTAAGTTCTCAAAAAGGATAAAAAACACTGTGGGAAAAGGAGAAATTGCTCGTTATGAGCAATTTCTCCTTTTCCCACAGTGTTTTCCAAAGACTTTTATTACAGACACGTTAAAACCAGGGCTTGTTAAGGAAAGGGTTAAGGACCCAGTCTGATGAAATCTTTGTGTCAAACATGTAATAGTGAAAGGTTAACATTACATTCTACGCGCAATATTTCGGTGAGACATGCCCCCTAGCATCCTCGGATACCCCGGGGTCTCCCTATTTGTTACGCTTCATCGACCCCTGGGACAATTAATTGAATTTCCCTCACTTTACCGCTGGCCGAATGCTGGCTTTTCATTGGTTCCATCATCATTTTGTGATGGGCGAGTGTACTGTACGCTATGACGTTTCGTATCGATTTTCGGCGGCTTGCTTTACCGCTGGCCGAATGCTGGCTTTTCATTGGTTCCATCATTATTTTGTGATGGGCGAGTGTACTGTACGCTATGACGTTTCGTATCGATTTTCGGCGGCTGATTCAAAGTTTGATTAGTCAATTGTCCCAGGGGTCGATGTAGCGTAGCAAATAGCGAGACCCAGGGGTATCCGAGGATGGCCCCCTTGAATCATAACAAACACCTCATGTCGCTGGTTGTCTGAAAGGCTTGGCATAATCACATTTTGTCACTGCTTAGGATATGGAAATTTTGGTAGGAAAATTGAATACAGTTGTTTGGCTTGACAACAAAAACTTTTTCACAGCTCAGCACTTTTTTTTGTGACAAAATGACTTTTCGCATGTATTGATAGAGAAAGGCACGTTTAACCCTTTCCCAAACTATCCCTGGTTTTTACGTGTCTGGAATAGTAGCCTTTTGAAAACATTGTGGGAAAAGGAGAAAATGCAGGTAACCAGCATTTTCTCCTTTTCCCACAATGTTTTCTACCCTATCATAGACAGAAATCATCTTTTCAGCAAGAGTTGAATTGTCGTCTGCAAATGCTTTCAATTTGGTCTAGTCCAAAAGTTTGTCGTTTGGGAAAGGGTTAAAGAGAATTTAAAGACCAGCAGAGCGTGAAGTTGAGGGAGGACTTTAATTCAAGTATGGAACTTACATATATCACTGAGAAAAACGAAAGTGGTTATTTTTTGTAAAATATCATAAACAAAAAAAGTGTTGCGTTTTCATTGGCACTCAGTACTTGCAAACCTTGTGAGAAAATGAGAAAAAATTCTCCGTTTCCCACAATGTTTCCTATTCTTTACCTACAAATCCCATCTTTTGGGCTCTATTTAACCCTTTACCAAACGACAAATTTTTAGACTGGTCCAAATTGAAAGCATTTGCAGACGACAAAATAAAAGTGACGGAATATTTAAAATTTGTTTTGTAAAGGGTAGAAAACATTGTGGGAAAAGGAGAAAATGCTGGTTACCAGCATTTTCTCCTTTTCCCACAATGTTTTCAAAAGGCTTCTATCTCAGGGTCGAAAAAACCAGGGATTGTTTGGTAAACGGTTAATTCGTCATCTGCAAAATGTGTCAGTCTCATATTTGTCGTCTGGTAACAAATTGAATGCTATACATATATCAGCCTGCGTAGGCTGACTAGGGTCAAAGCCTTTTGCTACTAATGAACTTTCTGCATGTCAAAGCATATTTCCACCTCTTTGTTTAGTCGGTTATGATAAAAAAAAAGAGGAATTATGAAACCACAAGTATATAATGACTTGCCACTGGTATTATACATCACGGAAATGCCAAAATTGATTGATCGAATGGTGTTAAACGCCGCTTTCAACAATATTTCAGTCATATCACGGCATCAGCTCACATAGTCATGTCTGCCCTGGGTCCCTACTCTCTAACTGTTCTTAAGAACTCTCTTGGTTTTATACAGAGCTCCAGACAGAGGGGGTGATTTTAATTTCATAATTGAAAGTATTCTTATTCTCCACTAAACCCTATGTTATGGGTACTCATCGGGATAGTCTCATCAAATTGGAAGAGAAATAACGAATTTAGAATGCCATAACTCTCTCTTACCGGGAGCTCTGCTTTATTCTTCAAGAATTTTCTACATTTGAAGGTAACCTAACTTCAGACAGGCTTAACCAAATGGTTTGGTACTTGAGAATGAGAAGGAGAAAGCTCTGAAGACACGGATTGTAATTAGATGAGCTAGCTCTAAAAAGAATAGATGGAATTCTGTGTCCTCAACACAACCGACACACAAAAAAAAAAACATGCTAAACCAACCATATCTCAAAGAATTTTGTCAATATCTATTTCTTTATTGACGATCATTGGAAAATCCGGCAATCCTATCGGGTGTAAATATGACTGAATTTTATTCTCCGGTAGGATTGGTCGCACAAATATCCCGCTTTGAGAAAATATTACAACCAAAAAAGAAACTTACAGTCACAAACGACATTTACTTTAGCCACAATATTTTCGGAAAGTCTACCTTAATCAAAGAATTAGCACAAAACTGTACGTATAGTCGATTGTTTTATTTTATACGCCAACATCAGGTTCGACCCATCTGCTCTGTGCAATATTGATTAGTGGTGTAAGGGAAACAACTCTTTCAGTAAATATAATAAAATTGTTAACGTCTATGGAGTAATGATGTTGTTTCGAAGATTCGTCTGGAAGGCTTTGACAGAACTAATCTTTAGTACTAAGCTGCATAAAACTGTAGCTTTCCCGCCAATATCGAGTTCAAACAATATAAAATTTGAGGAACTGCGCCATTAATTTAAATCGCGTCTTTATACAGTACATTGTATATACAGAAGGACAAAGGAGCAGTTGATGCTTTTTTTAACAGACAATAGCCCACTTTCTCCCGATGCCTAGTGGACAAATCACAGAAATTATTTCCCTTTATATTCATTTCGTTGCGTAAAAAAAGTTTTTGAAAAGTGAAAACAAAAGTAAGAGCCGCAACTACCCCTCCTTTTTGCCGGGGTGGGTATAGCACCCACCAGCTTACGAGGTGTGTTGAACATATACTTACTTCTGATAATAAAAAAAAACTCACAAAGCATGGACAGGCAACCTAGTCGCCATCATCTCTCTGTGAAACTGTTGAAAACACCTTTAATCCTTTTCTAAACGATAAAAATTTCAGACGAGTCCAAATTGAAAGCATTTGTAAACCAAAATATAGTCGTGGTTCAAAAATCGGAAATTTGTTTTGTGAACGAGCGAAAAACATTATGGAAAATGAGAAAATGCTGGTTCGTATGGTTGACACATTTTTTTCTTTTCCCACAATGTTTAGAAATACTTTTTTTCCTCATGCTCGATAAAACGCAGGACAGTTCGTGGAAAGTTTAAGCAGTCAGAAGAGACTATTCTTTTTCACCTGCTTTGAAAGACTAAGCAGTTTTCACGGTAGTGTTAGTCATTTGAAGGCAACAGTTGACTTAACTCTTTACCACTCGAGAAAATTTTAGACAGGTTCAAATTGAAATCATTTGCAGAAGACAAAATAAATGTGACTGAAAAAAAAAAATAGAAATTTGGTTTCCGAAGGATGGAAAACATTGCGGGAAAAGGAGAAAATGCTGGTTACCAGCATTTTCTCCTTTTCCCACAATGTTTTCTATTGGCTTCTTTCTTAGGGTCGTCAAAAGTAGGGATTGTGTGGTAATTGGTTAATCGTATCCTTGCTTCTAGAGTGAAATACTGGAATAAGTAGATTTTGTATTTTTCAAATTAATCGATAATAAATAAAGGATACTTGTTTTTAGGGGTGAAAGATCAAAATTTATATCATTGAGTGAACATAATCGGTAATATTTTCACGACTGGCAAAGCCACGAGCGAAAATATTACCATTGGTGTTCACAAGATGAAATAAATCTCGATCTTTCATCGTAAAAAACAAATATCTTTTATCTATGTTTTGATCTCCTATTTATGTTTTGATATTTCACCGAAAGAAACATTATTCTATTTATATAATCATTTTAACCCTTTGGGGGATGGTTGTTTAATCAAAATCCAGTTTAATCAAAATCGAGTTTAGTTCTTTTCGGTTATTCCCCGTAGCATATCCCCTCTGCTGAGCAAAGGATTACAAAATTACGTCAAGTGCTAGAAATTTTTATTTGACATTTTAACCCTTTACCAAACGACAAAATTTTAGACTTGTACAAACTGAAAATATTTGCAGACAACAAAATAAATGCGACTTGAAAACTGAAATTTGCATTGGGAAAGGTGGAAAACATTGTGGGAAAAGGAGAAAATGCTGGTTACCAGCATTTTCTCCTTTTCCCACATTGTTTTCGAAAGGCTCCAATCTCAGGGTCGTAAAAACCAGGGATTATTTGGTAAAGGGTTAAGGGTTGAATTATCAGTATTTCAGCTTTATTACTGTGACAGCTTGTTTATTAACTCGATACCAAACACAAAATTTAGGGGGCAAGTCCTATTGGAAAGCATTTACAGATGACAAAATTAATGGGACTCAAATTCTAAATTTTGACGATTGTTCTGGAAAGGGTAGAAAACATTGTGGGAAAGGTTACCAGCATTTTCTCCTTAACCTACAATGTTTTCAGCAGGCTTCTATCTTAGGGCCGTAAAAACCAGGGATTGTTTGGTAAAGGTTTAAGTATTATTTGCGACTTCACAGGTATGAGGATGGACTGTTTCACACCCCTCACAACGTACGTCAGTGTGACGTCACAGGTAGTGATATCGGACCCTTGTTATAACGTCAGTGTGCGTGTTTGGCAAGACTGTTTTTATTTTTTGTAATCGTTCCTTTAAATGATCTGGAAAAAGTCTTTAGACCTCCAAAGAGTACAATGCCTAGGGACTCTGTTTTTTGTCAAAGCTTTTGTTAACTACTTGTACTAATGGAATAGACTTCGACCAACTATTAAAACCGAATCACTTTTTGATATTTGGTCAAAGTGTTTGTGCATATAGACATCTGCTTCCTGTCTAAAACATCAGAATATTAAATGTATTCATCTAATGTCTTTGATAAATACATGAGAGTCTTTGTAGTCCGTTTGTATCCACCCAAGCTAGCCTCATTCCATCTTCATATCGTACTTACTTTTCAATATGGCGGACATAAGTTACGAAAATGCGCAGGTCCGATATCACTTCCTGTGACGTAGGTTGTTACCCTTGTTTCAGAACTTTTCCAAAACCTCCCAACCTACAAACCCTACCATAACAGATCAACCTATGAATCTTCAGGCAACACCTACAGCTTCTCTCAAGTGAGCCGCATACTCGACCAACAAATGAATTTTTTTCGATTGAGCCACCCGCAGATACAATGTCTTATCAGCAAGTCATATCTTTAAGCTACAAATGCAATTCTTTGCCAATGAGCCAGCTGTATCTTTTGTCATAAATACAATGCTTTACCAATGACCCACATCTTTAACCCTTTTACCCCATAAGGCATTTCTATGGTATCTGTAATTGACCCTAAACAACAGCAAGGATGAAGCCATTTCTTTTGACTACATGACAGCTTTTGATAGTGCAGAAAACATTGTGGCAAAAGGTAAAATTGCTCGTCACGAGCAATTTCACCTTTTGCCACAATGTTTTCCAAAGGCTCCTACAAGCAATGTGTAGAATTGAGTATCTATGGAGTAAAGGGTTAAAGGCCAAATGCAATATTTTTACCAGTGAGCCATATCTTTCTGCTTCATATCAAACGAGTTACCAATGTGTTTCATCTTCGGGCTACATATAGAGTGCTCTACACGTGAACCAAATAGGACTCTGGCACCACCAAAAGAAGACAACAATAACGTCTTGTCCCACCATATGACCTCTTTAATTTCACACATGATTGCACAATGTAACAACTGACCTTCGTCGATCTAAAAATCACAGATGTACACTAAACATACATATATATGTGAATCTCTGTCCATTTTAGAACTCACATCTAAGTCAGTAAAATTTCAAATCATTTGTTAGTTCTCTTAGCCCTTATAGCCCTTTTCCCTACTACACCTTTAGAGCGAGAGTAGATCAAGATCAAATTGCACAAAACATGCAGTCTGACCTCTAACTACACTGTCCATTTTGCTGTGAGGTATTGGACAAGAGCAATCTTAAGGTAGTGGACCCCTAATACTTCTAGTGCAACATGCCATAAATTTTCTTGACAATTGATAAATACAGATCTATACAGATATAATAGTTTTGAAAATTTTTAATCAACCAGAAATTCCTTTGATGTCTATTTTCATATTATTTGTTGACACTTTTGTTTGTTTCCAGAAAAGGGAGGTAATTATCATATCTCTTTGTAATGAGAATAGAGTGGTTTTAGATTTATAAATGACAATTCCAGGAAGGACAAAAAAGAAAAAGTGGCTCGGTAAAAGCAGTCCAATAATCCACCTTTTTAATCTTAGCAAATTTTGCAGGATAATAATACAGAGGAAATAGCTGTTTTCTATTGTGGGTACACTATGTTAATATTGCAAGAACTTGGCTTTAATTTGTCAACACGAAGTGTTTGTTGGGCTTTTTTAGAGTGCTATAAGGGTCAAAAGAAAATAATCTTGATTACCAAGAAGAAGAATAACTGCATGTACATGTATATGGAAATGAATGTTAAGGTAAACAGTGATTACAATAAATACCATTAACCCATTACCACACAATCCCTACTTTTGACGCCCCTGAGAAAGAAGCCTTTACAAAACATTGTGGGAACAGGAGAAAATGCTGGTAACCAGCATTTTCTCCTTTTCCCACAATGTTTTCTACCCTTCACAAAACAAATTTCAATTTTTCAGTCACCTTTATTTTGTTGTCTGCACATGCTTTCAATTTGGACCAGTCTAAAATTTTGTTGTGTGGTAAAGAGTTAAAGCAGTGACTAACCTTTGCCAGTCATTCCAATTCTAAGCTCTAGGGTCCCTATTCACCAACCTTGCAAAGTTGCTCTCTATGTCTGGTTCTCAAGAAACTCCTATCTTTCAAAGTAACATAAGTTTCTATTGGCCAAACCAAAGGGTTTAGCCAATAAGAAGTGTTACTTTCTCAAACTAGAATTGAGATTAACCATGCTAGAATGGAAGTGGTTGTTGAATACATACCTAGCACGACTGACCATTTCAATAGCTAAGACAGGATACCTCAACCTTGGCTCAGCTAATGCTGAAGACCTGTCTGGAAATTAGGAAATAAAAATTTGCTCCAGTTTGGTTGAAAAAAGTAAAGCCAAAGCTCTAGCTTATGGATAGCTTTTTTATCTTGTGACAGATAAATTCTGTTTTTGCTAATTCTTCTTACACACATATTACAGTGCAAATTTATTTTTTAAGTACAACCCATTTTTCGTAAGACTGTTGACAAACTTGTCAGCTGGAAATTATCAAAGAGGTTACTAGCATAAAAGAGTGCACAAAGACAGATAATTTTGTATTATTGATAATGTTTGCTCCCCAAATAAAAAATTCCTGATAAGCAAGTCATTTATGTGCATTAATCCTTATCTGTGTTACTAGATGTAACAAAATAATGATACAATGATATGATATGATATTAACCCTTTACTCCACAGATACTCATTTCTATGCATTGCTTGTAGGAGCCTTTGAAAAACATTGTGGCAAAAGGTGAAATTGCTCGTGACGAGCAATTTCACCTTTTGCCACAATGTTTTCTACACCATCAAAAGGTGTCAAATACATATAAGCAATAGCTTCATCCTTGCTGTTATTTAGGGTCAATTAGAGATACCATAGAAATGCCTTATGGGGTAAAGGGTTAAATGCCATTTCAGTATATTTACCGCAACCTCTACCCATGTTTTCTGCGTCATTGATAAGCTAGAGCCACAGCTCCACTGAGAAAATGGGGACACCTGAGTCACTAGCCTTACTAGTTAAGCCTATACCAAACTATCCTTAGCTTCAAATATCCAAACAAACAAAAACAAACAAAGTCAAGAGGGCCAAGATGGTCCTGGATCGCTCACCTGAATTTTTGAGAGGATCATAGCCAATTTTTTCAAAGTCTAATCAGCCATTTCAGAGAAAAAGAATTTTTAAGAATTTCTTCATGTCTGTATATAGTGTAAATACCCCACAGCCATCAGAGCCATGTTTCTTGATGGATTAAAATTTCTTAACCAATACTTGAAAAGGGTCAGCTGAGAAACATTTCTGTGAAATTATTTCAAAATCTGATCATCCTTTTCAGAGAAGAAGAATTTTTAAGAATTTCTTCATGACCATATAGTGCAAGTAGCCCCAACTCACCAAAGCCATGTTTATTGATGGTTCAAAATTTCATGGACAATTTCTGAAAAGGGTCATCCAAGGACCATTTCTGTGAAATTATTTCAAAATCTGATCAGTGGTTTCAAAGAAGAAGAATTGTATAGTGCAAGTAGCCCCCATTCTCCAGAGCCATGTTTCTTGATGGATCAAAATTTCCCTAACAAGTTTTGAAAAGGGTCACCCAAGGACCATCTCTGTGAAATTATTTCAAAATCTGACCCGCGGTTTCAGAGAAAAAAGAATTTTTAAGAATTTCTTCATTTCTGTAGCCCCCGTTCACCAGAGCCACATTTCTTGATGGATCAAAATTTCATGAACAATTTTTGAAAAGGGACATCTCTGTGAAATCATTTCATCATCTGCCCAGTGGTTTCAGAGAAGAAGAATTTTTAAGAATTCCTTCATTTCTGTACAGTGCAAGTAGCCCCCATTCACCAGAGCCACATTTCTTGAAGGATAAAAACTTCAGGAACACTCTTTGAAAAAGATCACCCGAGGAACATCTCTGTGAAATTATTTCAAAATCTGACCAGTGATTTTAGAGCAGAAGAATTTTTAAGAATTCCTTCATTTCTGTATAGTGCAAGTAGTCCCCATTCACCAGAGCCACGTTTCTTGACGGATCAAAATTTCACCAACAAGTTTTGAAAAGGTTCACCTAGGAAACATATCTTAAACACCCCGCATAATTCTTAAATACTTATAGAGCATTATATATCACATTATATCCCAAATGTTTACTATGCATTACTTTACTAGACTTAACATTTTGAACAGAGTAGTTGTACAACATTATCCCACAAATGTACAAAAATGAGAAAATAATCCCCTTAGTGTATGAGATGACATAAAAACTAATCTAAAATCTCCAAGTATTACAATGCAGCAAAGAAAGAGAATTATTTCGTCATAGTCTGGGAAAGGGGGTTTAATGCATAGATCTACAAAAAGTGTCAACTCGTTACTAAACAACAAAATTTTACGTTTATCCAAATCGAAAGCATTTGCAGACCACAAAACAGAAATGACTGAAAATTTTAAAATTTGTTTTTATGAAGGGTAGGAAACACTGTGGAAAAAGGAGAAAATGCTGGTTACCAGCATTTTCTCCTTTTCCCATGATGCTTTCTAAAGGCTTCTTTCTCAGGGTCGTCAACAGTAGGGATTGTTTGGTACATTGGTTAACCATGTAAATCTGCATATATCACGCATGCTGACAAGTCAAACCTTTTTACAATTTATCAATTTTCTGCACTACTAAGGACCATTCTATCCCAAGATCGGACTTGTTAGACAAAACAGATTTCATGGATCATGCAATAACTTGCTTTGTACATGTATAGTTCAATAATCCATTAAACTCGCTATTACCAGAGGATGGCTTAATAAGAAGTATCATTATCATCATCCCTGACAAACACCTGAAACTTTGAAAAAACTTTTAACCCATTACCACACAATCCCTACTTTTGACGCCCCTGACAAAGAAGCCTTTTGAAAACACTGTAGGAAAAGGAGAAAATGCTGGTAACCAGCATTTTTTCCTTTTCCCACGGTGTTTTCTACCCTTCCCAGAACAAATTTCAATTTTTCATTCACCTTTATTTTGTTGTCTGAAAATGCTTTCAATTTGAACCAGTCTAAAATTTTGTTGTGTGGTAAAGAGTTAATCCTTTAAATACCAACCAAAACTTCAAGCATCTTTAGCAAACAATATAGATCAAGATGAGACAGCCCTCAGTGGCCTGGCCTTGAATCTTACACTGTCAGCAATTTTGTGACACTTTTTTGCATAAACAGCCTTACAACTGCAACAGACTGAATAATTCCATTTAAATTTGCTACACGACAACATTTTAGACTGGTTGAAATTGAAAGCATTTGCAGACGACAAAATAGATGTGACTGAAGAATCAAAGTTTGATGTGGAAAGTGTAGAAAACATTGTAGAAAAAGGAGAAAATGCTGGTTACCAGCATTTTCTCCTTTTTCCACAATGTTTTCTAAAGGCTTCTTTCTCAGGGGCGTCAAAAGTAGGGATTGTGTGGTAACGGGTTAAATATGCTTGATATTCTAAGGTTAACACCATTATTGATAAAAGAAGAAAGTTATCAATTTTGAAAGAAAGAAAAAAATAAAAGATGTATAATGTACACAACCATTCAATCAATCCATCCCTATAAAACAGTTGAGTTCAAATGGCATGTCTTGCCTGAATATTTTTTAGCCTCTATCTTCAACTCCTATTTTTATGTTAACATATTTTAATCTTTTTACTAAAGATATTTCCAATTCTTTATGACTCTGGACCCTGCCAAAATAGCCTATTAAAACCTTTGTGGGAAAAGGAGAAAATGCGGAGTACCAGCATTTTCTCCTTTCTGCACAAAGTTTACTTAACTTTCTCACACAATTACCGGTACCGTCATTTCACCTAAATTAAATGTTTTCTGCAAATGCTTTCAGTTTGGACCATACAAAAATTTCTTGTTTGATAAGGAGTAAAACATTCTGGCAAAAGGAAAAATAAATGTCTTTTCTCCATTTCCGTCTCATGTTTTCTTTTTCATTCATACCATTGTCATTAGTTGTTTTACTTAAAATTCTTAGAATATTTTGACATTGAGAAATGTGAAAAGATTATACATATTTGAAATCATTAACAGTTCAGTGTTTCAAAAATTTTTATTCTTCATTAGCTGTAAACAGCTTTTATAAGAATAAAATTTCAAATGCTCAAATCCTTTCATTTAAAACAATGCTCTACAAAATATTTTTTTCCATACAATACAACAATACAAATATTGAAATTGAACATTTATTTTAATTTAATTTGAAGAATATGTAGACAAAAAAAAAACCAATAGAAAATTTACAAATCAGTTTTCGAATCTTTTCATTGTTTGAACCATTATTTCCTGTTTTTGTTCCTTCCCAAATCCCTGCAGTTCTGTCTGTTAAAATAAGTAGTATCTGCGGATTTGACCGCTAAATTTGTGCCACTCAAACTTTACTCTGGCATACTGTACAGCACCCCTCACAAATATCATGAATCCTGAAAAACAGATGGTATGAGTACTTGAATTTCAATGAAAGACCAATTATAATTTAACCCGTTACCGCACAATCCCTACTTATGACGCCACTGACAAAGAAGCCTTTTGAAAACACTGTAGGAAAAGGAGAAAATGCTGGTCACCAGCATTTTCTCCTTTTCCCACAGTGTTTTCTACCCTTACCAGAACAAATTTCAATTTTTCAGTCACCTTTATTTTTTCGTCTGCAAATGCTTTCAATTTGAACCAGTCTAAAATATTGTCGTTTGGTAATGAGTTAATATAACAATGATAAAGTATTATTATACTGCAAAATTTCATGATCTAATAGGATAATATAATATTTGGAACATAATTATATATCATGTAGACTGGCAAAACCAACCTAAAAGCAGTTTCCCTTTTGGGAGCCCCGTATACATGACTACACTAACAACACAATATCCAAAATGGCACGGTCAATCAAGATCAACATCAAGATTATGCGCCAAGCTGCTTGTTTTAGCATGTATTAACAAGGTTTCAGTGAAGTTATTTCCAAGTGATGTCAGTTTTTGTAAATTGGGACACTCAGAAGGGAAATTCTACTTTGTCAGCATTGCCAATTTCTTAAACAAAAATCCAGGTAAATTTTGCTTAACTCTTTACCAAACAACAAAATTTTTGACTGGTCCAAGTTGAAAGAACTTGCAGACAACATAATAAATGTACCTCAAAAATTGAAATTTGTTTCTTTCAGGTTAAAAAAGATTGTGGGAAAAGGATAAAATGCTGGCTACCAGCATTTTCTCTTTTTCCCCCACATTGCTTTCTACAGGCTTCTTTCTCAGGGTCATTAAAAGTCGGGACTGTGTGGTAAAGAGCAGTAAGGCAACAGGGGACTTGGAAAGTTGTTCATGGCTGTGGTGAATCATGTGCGGCTCGGGGCTTCCAAGTCCCTTGCCACCTGACAAATAACACCAGTCATACTCTTTGAAAAGAGGTGTTAACCCATTACCACACAATCCCTACTTTTGACGCCCCTGAGAAAGAGGCCCTTAGAAAACATTGTGGGAAAAGGAGAAAATGCTGGAATCCAGCATTTTCTCCTTTTCCCACAATGTTTTCTACCCTTCACAAAACAAATTTCAAATTTTCAGTCACTTTTATTTTGTCGTCTGCAAATGCTTTCAATTTGGACCAGTCTGAAATATTGTCGTTTGGTAATGGGTTAACCCTTTACCACATGACAAATATGTAGACTTGTCCAAATTGAAAGCATCTGCAGATGACTAAATAATGTAACTCGAAAAATTGAAATTTGTTTCCAAAAGAGCAGAAAACATTGTGGGAAAAGGAGAAAATGCTGGTTACCAGCATTTTCTCCTCCCACAATGTTTTCAATGGGTTTCTTTCTCAGGGTCGTTAACTCTTTACCACATGGCAAAATTTTAGACTGGTCCACACTGGAAGCATTTGCAGACAACAAAATAAAGGTGACTGAAAAATTGAAATTTGTTCTGGGAAGAGCAGAAAACATTGTGGGAAAAGGAGAAAATGCTGGTTACCAGCATTTTCTCCTTCTCCCACAATGTTTTCAATAAGTTTCTTTCTCAGGGTTGTTAAAAGTCGGGATTGTGTGGTAATGGGTTAATGCATCTGCATGAAGCATCAACTCGGTTCAACCTGTGCAGGTTGGCCATGGTCAATATTTATTTTAATTGTTAAATTTTCTGGATGTTAAAGAATCATTCCAACTTATTATTAACCCTTTCCCAAACGGCAAACTTTTGGACCAGACCAAATTGAAAGTATTCGCAGACGACAATTCAACTCTTGCTGAAAAGATGATTTTTGTCTATGATAGGATAGAAAACATTGTGGGAAAAGGAGAAAATGCTGGTTACCAGCATTTTCTCCTTTTCCCACAATGTTTTCAAAAGGCTACTATTCCAGACCCGTAAAAACCAGGGATTGTTTGGGAAAGGGTTAACCCTTTACCACAGTCACACAATGACAACTTTTGATGATCCTGTGATAGAAGCCTTTTGAAAACATTGTGGGTAAAGGAGAAAATGCTGGTAACCAGCATTTTCTCTTTTTCCAACAATGTTTTCTACCCTTCCCAAATCAAATTTCGATTTTTTAGTCACACACTTATTTTGTCGTCTGCAACTGCTTTTAATTTGTACCCATTTATAAATTTGTCAGTTTGTAAAGACTTAGGTGAATTGTTCAGTCCACTCGGGCTGACACGGCTCAGTGCTTTTGGCTATTGTTAAACTTTCTGCATGTCAATGGATCATTCTATAGCATGATTTAGTTGATTGTTTGACAAATGGATTTCATGGATCCATAAATATAATTTGCTTGGCAAAATGCACAATTGAATTCTTTACCAAACAACCTCTGGTTTTCACGACCCTGAGATAGAGGCCTTTTGAAAAAATTGTGGGTAAACAGCATTTTCTCCCTTTCCCACAATGTTTTCTACTTTGCTGGTAACAAATTTAAATTTTTGAGTTACGTTTATTTTGTCATCTGCAAGTGCCTTCCATTTGGGACCAGTCTAAAATTTTGTTGTTCGGTAAAGGGTTAAATACATTACAACCTCTTTTGCCAAACTGAAATTGAAACTTATAATTTTGGATGGTCCTGGCTAAAAGCCACCCTGGCTATCTCTCACAAATAATTGAAATAGTGTAGATCCCGGATCAGATCCCTGCCTATAATATCTCACAAAATCTCAGTAGTTTTACTGTAGATAAAAAAAATCAGACCTTATACTCTGAGGTATCCAATCTTTGCCTATACTACTAAAAAAATCAGACTTCACATTCTGAGTTGTCCAATCTTTGCCTACACTGCTGTCTTCCACAGCTTCTTAGTTTAAACTCCGTTTTTAGACAAACATACATACTAACGAGAATGACAAACTGACACAAGAAACGCCCGTCCAACCGCTATTGTCGTGGGGAAATATTAATCATAAAGGGCAGGTAGAGGAAAATAGTAGTGGAGCAGAAATCATGTAAGTGATTGAAATAGGTATAAATGTCTCCTCTAATGTTAAGGAAATATGCATGTAAAGTTTCAGGTCATTCCAACATGAAAAAGAAAAAAATATGTAGAGAGGCATGAAAAGCTGTAAAAAAAAAAACAAATAGGGAATAATTCAAAAATGGCATTAGGTAAGGTTACGGTTCCATTGCATTGCACTTTTTGTAACTGCAACAAACATGTTTACCAAGTTTCAAGTCAATTTGACTTGAGGTGACAAAATCCCCGTCCGTACAAGCAAGATATACTGTAAAAATGAAGATCAAAGTGGAATTACTCAAAATCTGTACTCTGTAAAATTGCAACAAAAATGCATACCAAGTTTGAAGTCTTTCTGGTTTAAGATGACAAAGTTATATTCTGGACAAGTACTAAATGCTGTAAAAATGAGGATCAAAGGGAAATAACTCAAAGACAGTACAAGGTAGAGTTACAATTCTTGTGCATTGCACTTCCAAATATTGCAACAAATAGTCATACAGTATTTCAAGTATTTTCTACCTAGGATAACAAAGTTATGCTCCAGACAGGTAAGAAATGATATCAAAATGAAGATCTAAGGGGAATAACTCAAAATTCATGCTAAGTAGAGTTATGATTCTTATGCACTGCACTCTGAAATTTTTCAACAATCATGCATACCAAATATGAAGATGTTCAGACTAAAAATGACAAAGTTATATTCCTGACAAGCAGAAATGCTGTAATAATTACGATCAAAGGGAAATAACTCAAAGACAGCACAGGGTAAAGTAACAATTCTTGCACACTTCACTCCGCATTATTGCAAGAAACACAAACGCCAGGTTTCAAGTCAGTCGGACCAGAGATGACAAAGTGAAGCTCCGGACAAGCAGAAAATGCAGTAAAAAGGATTATCACAGGGAAATAACTTAAAGACAGCACAAGGTAGTTACGGTTCTTTTGAACTGCACTCCGTTATTGAAACAAACACAAATGCCAAGTTTCAAGGCAAACAGACTGGAAATGACAAAGTTATGTATCGGACAAGCGGAAAATGCTGTATAATTGGCAATCAAAGGGAAATAACTCAAAGACAGCATAAGGTAGAGTTATGGTTCTTTTGCACGGCTTTATTGTAAGAAACACAAATCCCAAGTTTCAAGGCAATCGGACTAGAGACGACAAAGTTATGCTCCTGACAAGCAGATAACCCAGTAAAAATGATCAAAGGAAAGTATCTGAAAGACAGCACAAGGTGGGGTTATGGTTCTTTCACACTGCACTCCGTATTATTGCAACAAACACAACTGCAATGTTTTAAGTCAATCAGACTTGAGATGACAAAGTTATACTCAGGACAAAGAACTGGATGCAGCCAGCCCGTACGCCATGGGTGATCCCATAATAGGCCTGTCTTCGACAGGCATATAAAAATGAACATTAAAAGGGTGTGACTAGCTGAAGTACCCATTAACAAATACTTTAGTCTGGTTTAACTTACCACACAAAATGAGAAGCCACCAAACCCAGGAATCTTGCTCAGCAAATCCTTCAGCCCATTGATTGTGCTAGAAATATACAAAAAAAAAAAAAAATTCTGGGACTGTTTGGTTTAAAACTATTTGAGCCTTGATCTATGAATGGAGGGTTTAACTCTTTACAACACAATCCCGACTTTTAACGACCCTCAGGATAGAGGTTTTTGAAAAAATTGTAGGAAAAGGAGAAAATGCTGGCAGGGTTTTTCTTGACGCACAATTTTGTGCGTTTTGACGCACTTTTAAGAAAAATGACCCGCATTTTTTTCAGTAATGCATCATGGTGGACGCACAAATATAATAAGAGGTAATAATGATCGTATATACTTCTGAGACTGTTACATCGTGAGCAGATGAACAATCTGGAGTACGAAGGGAAAATGGGACGAAACACTGGACTGTGTATTGATTTTACTAAAATACCGTCAGTCTTTAAACGGGTCTAAACTAAACCAGTCGATCTCAAATGAAAACAATCTGTTTGTTTAAGCGATTTAGCAAATTACATTTTGTTGTGACCTCCACAAATTCCAAAATGACCCCCATTATTTTTGCGTAGGGGGTCACAATGACCCCCTATTTTTGTGGCCGAGGGAAGACCCTGTGCTGGTAACCAGCATTTTCTCCTTTTCCAGCAATCTTTTCTACCCTTCCCATAGCAAATTCTAATTTTCCTGTAACATCTATTTTTGACGTCTGCAAATGCTTCGAATTTAGACCAGTCTAAAGTTTCATTGTCTGGTAAAGAGTTTTAATGCATATGCAAAATGTATAGAACTAGGTTACATTGCGCATTGCGACGGCTAACCTGTGTAGCAACTTTTCGCTCTTGCTTAATTTTCTGCCCATTTCCACAGACAATGCTACTTGAGGATTCAGCTGTTTTTCAGACAAAAACAGATTCTATGGATTGATACTTACGTAGTGACTTGTTTGGTATAATGCCTTAACTCTTTACCACACGAGAAAATTTTAGACTGGTCCAAATTGAAAGCATTTGCAGACAACAAAATAAAGGTGACAGAAAAATTTAAATTTGTTCTGGGAAGGGTAGAAAACACTGTGGGAAAAGGAGAAAATGCTGGTTACCAGCATTTTCTCCTTTTCCCACAATGTTTTCTAAACACTTCTATCTCAGGGGCGTCAAAAGTAGGAATTGTGTGGTAATGGGTTTAAGAGATGCATTAGACCCCCTTTTGCCAGAGCACGGATGGTAAAACAACAGTTAACAACAACTGGCAGTTTCTCTTAATTTATGCTGTCTTAGAAACCTGACTGGAACTTACACCATTGTGTAGGTAGTTCCAAAGTTTGACCCTACCTTAACCCTTTCCCAAACAAACAAACTTTTGGACTCGACCAAATTGAAAGCATTTCCAGAAGACAATTCAACTCTTGCTGAAAAGGTTATTTCTGTCTATGATAGGGTAGAAAACATTGTGGGAAAAGGAGAAAATGCTGGTCACCAGCATTTTCTCCTTTTCCCACAATGTTTTCAAAAGGCTACTATTCTAGACCCGGGGATTGTTTGGGAAAGGGTTAAGCTGGATTCAAACCAAAACCTCTGAAATGAAATAATGACACTCTTTCCCCACATCACCATTGTCACTAACTGGACTATTAAATATAGCCAAGAATTATGAAGAATGACTTTAATCATTACTGAATTTATTCTATTTCCAAATTAAAAAGCTACCCACTTGATTGGATATTGTCTTGGAAAATCAAATGGCTTGTCCTGAATTTTGAACTTGGACTTTGAATTGGAAAAATTAATGATTTCTGCCTCCTTGAAACTCTGTCCATCAATTCAACTTGCCATCAGAACTACTGCACAAATTTCATTTGTTTATTCATAACTTGCAGCTAGTATGAATTTGTATCAAAAGGCTTAAATCTTCTACCACACATCACAAACTTAAATGTCACTGTAGAAGAAAGTTTTTGAAATAAAAACTTTGTGCAAAAAGAGAAAATTTAACAGGGGTTCTTATCCCCATATTGTGAGTTCAAGACAGTGTCTGAAATCACTAGCCATTTTTAAGAAATTCTAATTCTTATTCTCCAAACTTTTCTAAATTTGAAAGTGACACAACCTCTGATTGGCTAGATAGATAAAAAAAAAATATGAAAACCAGAAGTTGTGTTATTTCCAAATTTACAAAAGTCTGGAAAAAAAAACTGAGAATGTTCTTCAGAATGGTTGGAAAATACGGATTCAGATTCGAGTTCACTACAAAGGGAGATAAACTCCTTTTACCTGTATAACTGTGCGACAGGGTCTTTGAAAACATGCCTATAACTGACTTGTGATTCACTGTCACACAGTAGTTTGATAAAACAAAGTTTTACCCACCTTGAAAAGAGCAACCCATTTCACAATACTTAATCCAAGGCCAGACAGGGCACCACAGCGCCCAGCCACTGTTTGAGTAACACACAAGGAAAACAGAAATCCAATCCAGTTAAACACAAAGGACACTGAAAATACAAGAAGGCAAAAGGTGTTTTTTTTAATCTTTTAGCACACAATGCCATCTTTTAACAACCAAAAGAATAAGGGCCTTCGAAAACATTGTGGGGAAAGGATAAAAATGCTGGTTACCAGCATTTTTATCCTTTCCCCACAATGTTTTCTATCCTATCAATAGTATCATGGACAAATTTTGTCATTTTTGCCACCTTTAATCTATTGTCTGGAACTACTTATAATTTGGACAAGTCAACTTTTTTGGTAATCTTATAAATGCACTTTGTAACCCCTCAAGGTATTTCTCAAAGGTTCCTGACAATACTGGTAACCAGCATTTTCTCCAAATAATTTTCGTTCCTTTTTAAGTGCATATTCCATCATTAACCCTTTCCCAAACAAGCCCTGGTTTTTACGTGTCTGCAGCACACGTCTTTTGAAAACACTGTGGGAAAAGGAGAAATTGCTCGTAACGAGCAATTTCTCCTTTTCCCACAGTGTTTTCTACCCTATAGGAGAACTTTCTACCATTTTCATCAAATTTAAAATTGTCGTCTGCGAACTATTTCAGTTTGGAAGAGTCTAAAATTGGTCGTTTGGGAAAGGGTTAAAGTGGCACTTAATTTGGACAATCTAAAACTTTATCATCTGAAAAGGATTTCAAGATGACACAGGGGAGATACTTAAGAAAGAAATGGAAATGAAGATGTTCTAAGATCTAGAAAATTATATACCTGTAAGGGCAAAAAGGTGCTTTTTTTCCACAAGTATTTGCTCCTTTTCAACAAATATTTACAAAAGGCAGTCTATGGCAAGGGTGTAAACAGCTGCACTTTCACAGAAATCAGTTTAACTTTTTACCAAAATTACAAAATTATGGACTACCGGTAGTCCAGATGAAAGCATTTACAGATGACAAAATAAATGAGAATCTGAAATTGAAATTTTGAATAACAAAGGACAGAAAACTTTGTGGGAAAAGGAGAAAATGCTGATTATCCTCTTTTTCCCACAATGTTTTCAAAAGGCCTCTTTTGTTAGGGTCATTAAAAGTCAGGATTGTTTGGTAATGGGTTAAATAAAACATTTGGATTCATGATCCCTGAAAGGTTGGCTAAATGCATCTGCTAAATATTCAATCCATGCCAGTCTGGGCAGACTGTGCATGCATGCATGGTTTGCCACTTTTTAGACTTTTAGTTTTGTGCATGTAAAAGGAAAGTTCTACATCGTGATTCAGATGTGTTTTTACAAAAAAAAAACAACCTGTATTGCTGTCTACAGAGTCCAAAAAATTTCAGAATTCTTACATGTCCCCCTCCTATTTTGCACTTGTTCTATAGTTACACTTGCCCTCACCAAATTTTTACTGGTAGGGACGAGCATTTTCTCCTTTGTTTTCTACCCTTTCAAAGAAAAATTGCACCATTTGAGCCACATCGAAATTGCTGTCTGTAAATACTTTCAATTTGGACAAGGCAAAAATTTTGTCTTTGGGTGAAGAGTTAAAAACTTTTTCCCACAGCACTGTAAAACTTGACATCACACAATAGATTGATGAGTACTAACTAGTGTATCATGTACGGAAAGAATACCTGAGCAATGGAGCAAAAATAATCTTCTGAAACAATAATATCAAACCAACTAGAGCGCAGTTTTGAAAAGATCTCTTACATTTACCCTTTACAGTACAATCCCTGGTTTGTACAACCCCAAGGAAGAGGCCTTTTAAAAAACATTGTGGGAAAAGGAGAAAATACCGGTAACCAGCATTTTCTCCTTTTCCTAAAATGTTTTCTACTCTTCCCAAAAGGAACTTCAATTTTTGAGTCATATTAATTTTGTCATGTGCAACTACTTTCAATTTGAACAAGTCTAAAATTTTGTTGTTTGGTTAAGAGTTACATGTAAAACATCTGTTGCAGGGAACAGGTTTCAACCTATTTAATACTCGCGCCTTCATTACATAACCCTGTGCTTCAATAACCTATAGAAAAAGACATTTGAAAACATTGCAGAAAACAGCGAAAATGCTGGTAACCAGCATTTTCTCTATTTCCCACAATCTTTCATTTTCTTCCAAAGTTGATTTTCAGTTTCTGAGTCTTATTTAACCCTTATTCTGCTACATAAGTAAACTGAAACTTTCAACCCAACAGTAAAAACCAATATAATGGTATTTCAAACTTCTTTTTTTTAAACAATAAAGCCCTCTTTATCTGACAGTGTAATCAAAGATTGAATGTTCATATCATTGGATATAATCGGACAGTATGGATATTCTGTTACATGTACAGTAAATGTTGGGTTTGACCCTTTCTGTGCCGTAGTTTAAATACATGTAAAAAGCCTTTATGGGTGGCATATATAAAGACCAAATTGCACAAAAAGAGCATCTTAGATCCATGTCACCCGCCACTATTACAAATTTATACCAACAAAATAATGTTTAACTCAGCTATTTTTAGTATTCTTTGAAGACGTGATAACCCCATTTACCGCCTTAAGAGTTGAAAAACGTTCACACAGTTCCGCATGGAGACAATATTAGCTGAAGCTGAGTTCGGACAATAATTCAAGCATGTAATTATGGTAAAAGACGCCATTTATTTCATGTCAATTTGTTCGAGTATTAACTCTTTACCAAACAACAAAATTTATGACTATTTCAAACTGAAGGAGTTTCAGAGAAACAGAATGTATCTTAACCCATTACCACACAATCCCTACTTTTGATGCCCTTGAGAAAGAAGCCTTTAGAAAACATGGTGGGAAAAGGAGAAAATGCTGGTTACCAGCATTTTCTCCTTTACCCACAGTGTTTTGTAC
Source organism: Tridacna crocea (assembly GCA_943736015.1). Taxonomy (NCBI): domain Eukaryota; kingdom Metazoa; phylum Mollusca; class Bivalvia; order Cardiida; family Cardiidae; genus Tridacna; species Tridacna crocea. The sequence continues at coordinate 53,719,196 of OX031063.1, forward strand.
CCTTCACAAAACAAATTTCAAATTTTCAGTCACTTTTATTTTGTCGTCTGCAAATGCTTTCAATTTGGACCAGTCTATAATGTTCTCGTGTGGAAAAGAGTTAAATGATTGGATTTGTCTTTCAATGGGTAGAAAAAAATGTGGGTATAGAAGACAATGCTGATAACAACCCTTTTCTCATCTTCCCACAATGTTTTAAATACATTTTCTCTCAAGATTGTTAAAACTACAGATTGTTTGGTAAAAAAATAAAGTCACATTAGGTGCATTTTATATACCATGCTTTTGCAGAAAGTGTGGAACAAGATCAAGGTCCATGGGATATGCAGTCTAATTTCTATATAAATTGTCACACGGCATATACATTTCGTAATTAAAGGAGTCTAAACAACACACAACATTGTATGTGGAACTTTTCTTAGGACTATTATGGAATTACATGTATTTCATTCACTATGCAGGTAAGTGTTAGAAATATCTAAAATATAAAATAACGCGTAACCTCACAACAAAATTTTGGACAAGTCCAAAATGAAAGCAGTTGCAGACGACAACACAATTGTGAATCAAAAATTGAAATTGGATTTGGAAAGGGTAAAAAACATTGTGGGAAAAGGAGAAAATGCTGGTTACCACCATTTTCTCCTTTTCCCACAATGTTTTCAAAGGCTTCCTTTCTCAGGGTCCTTAAAAGATGGGACTGCGTGGCAAAGAGTTAAATCACAACTTTCGAATCATGCCTTTGTAAATCTGGTTTATCTAAACATCAGGTTATTGGCAAATGAAAATTAAATGTTGTTGAAAGGATGTGGTATGTCTCACAAGGGTCAAAAACACTGCGGAAAAGGAGAAATGATGGTTACCAATATTTCCTCCATTTTTCTTCAGTGCCTTTAAAAACCTTCTCTTCCAGAATTGTCAAGATCAAAATTGTATTTGAAAGGATAAATGAAGGTGTAATAGTGTAGTCTATGATCAGACTACACATTTTACATGCTTTAATCTTAAACTGCCAAATTTTGAATAACATTTATAGTTAGTATAGAGCAGGTACCCTACAGGTTTCAAGTTCTTACTTATAAAAGTGCACAAGAACATGCTGTCCGTTCCAATGGCCAGCTCTGTAAAACGTCCGTGCTCTTCGTCTCGCTGTCTCTCCACCTCCTCCTGTCTCGCTGCTTCTTCAGCTTTACATCGTTGAGCCTCTTCGTAGGAAGGCAAGGTTGTAGCATCTACGTATGTAGGTAGTTTTGTGCCAAAACATTCCTCTGTAAATATAGTGACATAATCATATTTGTCGCTCTTTATACCAGATAACAAAATTTTGAATGAGTAAAACTCAAAAGCATTTGAACACAAAAAATTCAATGTGACTTAACTCATTACCAAAAGACAATATTTTAGGCTTGTCTAGATCAAAAGCATTTGCAAACGACAAAATGAAGGTGACTGAAAATTTGAAATTAGTTTTGTGAAGGGTAGAAAACATTGTGGGAAAAGGAGAAAATGCTGGTTACCAGCATTTTCTCCTTTTCCCACAATGTTTTCAAAGGGCTTCTTTTCCAAAGGGCGTCAAAAGTAGGGATTGTGTGGTAATGGGTTAAATGACTGGATTGGCCCTTCAAAGGTTGGTAAAAGTGTGAGAAAGGAGAAAATGCTGTTAACAATATACAAATATATACTTTTTTAGACCTTTTCCCTCTACTAATTCAGTGGTATTATGTCCCAGACTAGCTTGGTAGAATATTAACATTGCATGTTATCCTGACCATTTATTTAACTCTTTACCACATAAGGCATTTCTATGGTATCTCTAATTGACCCTAAACAACAGCAAGGATGAAGCCATTTCTTATGTGTATATGACACCTTTTGATAGCGTAGAAAACATTGTGGCAAAAGGTGAAATTGCTCGTGACGAGCAATTTCACCTTTTGCCACAATGTTTTCTAAATGCTCCTGCCAGCAATGTGTAGAAATGAATATATGTGGAGTAAAGGGTTAAGTACTTATGCAAACGTAGGTCTAAAATTTTGTAAGGTTTTGTTTTTCAAAGTAACTATTTATCCCAACTGTGGTGTACTAACCGATTAAAGTCGCACATTCGTATATGAGTGTTAGGGGAGAGAACTTATTTCATATTATAAACCATCCACAGCTGAAGAATGCAAGATGGCCACTGCCTTCGGGCGCATAAAAAGGATGCCAGCTATGCCTGTGCATTTCTGTGAGACCCTAACTACTGCCATGTGCTCCACTGAGACAGTCCACGCCATGCCTGTTCACATGCCGTTTCGCATGTTGTACCAAACTCATTACACAGTGTATGTAAAAGTCCCATTCTTAAGTGCAGACACGACCACATCGGGTACTGACTGAAGCGATTGGAAATAGTGGACATGTAAGTTGTGCTTCCAAGACGATATTTCATCAGTCCGGGCGCGACCATCAGACATCCAACAAGTTTTCCTTCATTGAGTACATGACAAGTCGGTCTCGCAGTATGAATTTTCTTCAGTGTATACATGACAGTCCAGTAAATATCATCGGCTTGTTTTACTAATATAAATGCGTAGCTAGGTGTAAATGTGACTTTATATTCTTTTGTTTGAATGGTGTTTTACGCCACTTTCATCATTATTTCAGTCATTTCATGGCAACAGCTCACATATTCATATTTTCCTAGGTTTCACCAGCACTAGGCTTGAGTGTCTTATCAAAAACACTCCTGTTAAAAACTCAGTGGAGCCAGTGGGGCTCAAACCTGGGGCCTCCGGGTCTTGAGTCCTACAGTGGACTCTGTTAGTTTATGGATTTGTCCATATCCTAAAGTTGTAAGGGAAAATATAGGCCAAAAGATGGAGGCATTTTGGTACTGTGTCATCAAAGAGAAAGGATAAAGAGAAGAAAAACATAAGCATTATCCTTGCAATTATCCTCAGGAATTCTTGTATTAACTCTTCACCACACAGTCCTGAATTTTAACGACCCTGAGAAAGATGTCTGCAGAAAACATTGTGGGAAAAGAAGAAAATGGTAGTAAACACCATTTTCTCCTTTTTCCACCATGTTTTCTACCCTCACAGAACAAGTTTCAATTTTTCAGTCATGTTAAGTTTGTTGTCTTCAAATGCTTTCAATTCGGACCAGTTTAAAATTTTGTCATTTGGTAAAGAGTTAAAACTTGCTCATATTGAAAGTAACTGCTTTTACTATTTACTAGACCATACATTTTTAGATTTGACAGCATCTTCTTCTTTGGAATTGTTTTCAAAAGCATTCTACATAAATAAGGTGTTATAACTCCAGACTGTGTGGTGAAGGCTTATTTACAAAAGGGCTCAAACAATAGACCATCTGCCAATTACCGTTACTGGCGTGTCACCACGAGTTACTTCCCTTTCCACCGGACAATCTTTCCCAATCTTGTATATACACGAATAGTGAAAGGGTCATGGAATACACCCTAAACGCGATAAAAAAAGACAAAAAACCTAAAATGGCCATGGCGGTAGTTTTAACATTTATCTTTTTCGAAGACACACACAAAAAAGAACTTGTTTTATCAGTTTTTCGGTAGACTTCAGACAGTAAAGCGGTATCATAAGCTTTGTCTCCTGCCGGGTCTGTTGATAGAACTTTTTGTATGCAGACTGCATTAACCCTTAGGATGACCTTTTGCAGACAATATAGATTCAGATCAGATTACAAAGAACGTGCAGTCTCATCCTAGATCTTCACTATCCGATACGGAGAGATTTTTCCTCGAGATTGACCCTCCGTTACAGATTTTAACAATTTCAAACCTTTTCAAGTGATCAACCTAAGACTAAACGGGATAAACACTAAATTGTGACACTTATGTGTTAGTCGGTGCCTAAAAAGAACATCATATATTTTCATATAGATCACCCACTTTGACGGTAAAATACCGAGATCAAACGAACACCCAGCTAACCCTTTACTAGCTTTGCAATGAAAATAAGTATAGCACGTACTATAGTATTCGCTTCCTGAAAATGAATCTCTAATATCTTTTTTTCCTAGAGGGAATGGAAGGTTTGAAATTTGAATTAAACTTTGTTAAAACGATAGTCAACTTATACGGTAGTTCAAACAGTAATATGAGAAAAATACAACTATAAAGATTTTTAAAAATGTTAATAATGTCAAAGTCAGGACTTTCGCTGTATATTCAAAATGTATAATGTTCCAGTTTCTTGATTGTAGACTGTCTCTGTCTTTTAACAGATACTGGAACGGTTTTTTTGTTGTTTTTTTTTGGAGGGGGGTTGTCAAATTACTAGTTTAAATTAATCAAAGCACAGATTCCTGGACTTCAAGCCTGTACGTTACAAACTTAGCTACGGAATTCGGCAAACATTGGTTGAATAATCACACATAAAAATAGGAAAAGTCTAATGCAGTTATATTGATGTTAACCCCCCCCCCCCCCATTTTTTACAACACTGAAATTTTCATTGACTCTTTATGAAATAGAAATTTGTGACTTGCCCAAATTGTAAGCCTTTGCAGTTTGCAGATAACACTTTGAATGTGTATTAAAAATGAAATTTTCTGTAGGAAGGATAGCAAAGGAAATGAAGAAAAGGTTGGTTACTAGAACTTTATCCCTTTTCAACAACATTTTTAAAACATATATTTCTAAGGGCCATAAAAACCTTGAGATATGGGTTTTAAATGGTTGTAATTGTTTTTGAAAAAGAAAAAAAAAATAAAGTTGAAACAGGAGAAAATGCTTGTTGCAAGCCCTTCCTTTTTTCCTTAAATATTTTTTCTCACACTTTGAAAATTTATTTTTCACAGATGCTTCTGAACTACATATTAATTACTTTTTTGTTGGTGGAGTGGGGTGTTAAGGTTGAGGAAGTGAGACAAGTAACAGACAGTGAGACAAATCAGCACGTCTGTCCCCTTTTTTTCCGGATCGCTCGAAATACTTTGGCAAAAAGGTTACATAGCTGTCCAGGGACGGTCCATTTACTGATATTAATGCACTATCAACCATCCTTGTTGCACTTTCAGGTATGTACCTATTAACGAATAAATTCATGTTATAGATATGAAACAAAAGAAACATGGCTTCAGATCAAATTTCAGACCATCCATAACTTCTTCACAAAATATTTATTCAAGCTTCATTTTGAGTATTTAACCCTTTACCGAACAAAAAAAATTTTAGACTGGTCCAAATTGAAAGACAAAAAAAACATATTTCAAAACTGAAATTTGTTTCCAGCAGGGTAGAAAACATTGTGGGAAAAGGAGAAAATGCTGGTTACCAGCATTTTCTTCATTTCTAACAATGTTTTCAAAATGCTTCTATCTCAGGGTCGTAAAAACCAGGGATCGTTTGGTAAAGGGTTAAAGAAATCTTACTAAAAAATGGTTGAAGGGTTAACTCGGTGTTCCTTTGATCTCGGTATCGCACTGCAGGGTGGGTGACCTTTACAACAGCTGTAATGTACTTAATTGCTTCTTACAGATTAACACACGCGTGTCACATTAAATTGACTCTTCTTATCTTTTGTTTCATATCACTTTACGCCTTTAGTGATCATTAATGGACAGGATTATGGATTTTAAACAGGTTTCAGAGGGTAAGTTCGTTCTTAGTCTCTACATGCTCTTTATTTCAATACGATCTCATTAAATGCATATTTTGTCTGTTTATGATAATTTTTTTCAAAAGCAATATCACGAAATATGTTTGAATTGTGTTAGAATTGATTTCCTCTAGATTTCTTGCCATGCCATTTTCTTTTTAGCTATGAATTTGTCCAAATTTAAAGGAATTGCAAGCGGGACATACGGCATTTATAATTGAAATAATGCTTTGTTTGTCCGGTGTCACGTGATATTTCTGGTGCGCCGCTTACGATAAAATGGAAATACCGCTTATATCAAATCTAATTGGCAAATCGTCTATTGACTTATCTTTGAAAAGGTAGATAGCATTTAAAATGATCGATAATGTTGTGAAAACAGAGGAAACTAGAGCTATCCCTGAAGGTGATCATACCCCCTCCACTAGGGCTCCGTACCGGTACTCGATATATATCGAAAACCGGTATTTTACTTTTGATAGATATATCGGATCGAACGTTTCTGTATCGAACAAAATATCGATCATCAAAAGAAAATAAAAGTAAAGCATATAAATACCCAATTTAGTTGTTTTTAACGGCGAAATTCATTACGAGTTTACTTTAGGTAATCTCTGAAGTTGAGTAGTCGTAGAGGTAGGTGTGGCTACCTGGGAAACTTACAACCAATCGAAATGCGTCATTCTTTATTACTCGCCCTGTACCCGTTACACAATGGATGACAATTAGCTAATACCCCTATTCTCGTTCCCCCGTCATGTTGTTTGAAATTTGCAAATTATGCATCAATCAGCAGATTGCAGACAAATTTACGCTGATAATTGAAAGGTAATGAACATCTCGTGATGTGATCGAGAGGTAGCGATGGAAATAATTGAAGCCGTGACCTTTCAACCTTCCTAAGATTTTATTTGGTGGATCTTTTATTATTGCCGAAAAATGTGGCTCGAAAATCAAATCTCTTTTTCAATTAGATTATCTGAAATCAGTGTTCCGACTCGCTTAAATTGTTGTGTAAATCATTTTATAGACTTGAAATTTGCATAACAAATGTTAATCACACGCGAGACCTCACGTAAGAAAAAACATGGACAAAAAAGGCCATTATCTGTTTATCGTGAGTAAAATAACAGGTTTTGATGCTACATGTAGTTCTAATCCTTATTGAGAAATCTATGTCGAATCATGCGAACATACCTATCCATAGATTAACACGCATGAAAAATTGTTCGGTGAAAAAAAAAACACGGAAACCCATGACACAACAAAATGTCTCCTTGACATTGTCCGATCAGAGTCCTCTTAGACTGTCTTTTCAGCTTTTTAATGAGTAGTAAATGTAGATCTAGTTAGCATTCATATTAATTTAGGCCTACATAATTATGAAATTTCAATACAATCTAGAAGTGTTAAATTTGTGGTATTTTGTTTTTCAGGTATGCTGAAAAAAGAACAAACACAATTTTCGCAATTTTTTCTTTCTTGTATTGAAAATTGAAATATCATATGATATATCGAATATCGATCATTTTGTATCGATACAAATATCGTATCGATCAAACTGACTGATACAGAGCCCTACCCTCCACCAGCACCTTGTCACAAAGCAGGTCTTTGACACAGAATGCAGAATGGTTTAGTACAAAAGTAAGAGCTGAAAAAAGTTCAAGGAGAAATAATTCAGCACCAAATTGCAGCAGGTCATGGAAATTGCATATGCACAATTTCACACATTAACCCTTTACTCCATAGATACTCATTTTTACGCATTGCTTGTAGGAGCCTTTGGAAAACATTGTGGCAAAAGGTGAAATTGCTCGTGACAAGCAATTTCACCTTTTGCCACAATGTTTTCTATACTATCAAAAGGTGTCATATACCAATAAGAAACAGCTTCATCCTTGCTGTTATTTAGGGTCAATTAGAGATACCATAGAAATGCCTTATGGGGTAAAGGGTTAAGGAACATCATGCACGAGTATTTCGAGTATTTCGCTGGACAAATTTGTGTCTGCGGACAGACGGACAGACAGTCATGGCGATTCAAGTATACCCTCCTCCACTTTGTCGAAATGAGTACAATAATAGGTAATGGTAATGGATTGACCATCTAAAATAACCGACGTTGAACTTGACCCTACCTGTATTTTGGCTGTTGTTTTCAGCATCATACTCTGGTGGAGGAACAACCATTGCTAGGACAACAGGCTCAGCAGGTACATTCTCTTCCTCTGTGGAGAGCTGAAAGAAACCTTAGAATTTAATGCTTTATCACCCAGTCCCTGTTTCCACAAATGCTGAAAAAAAAAAACGTTTGAAAACATTTTCTCCCTTTCTTCCAGTAATGTCTTCTACCCTTTGAAAACCATGTCCACCTTTTGATCTTGATCTTATTTGTTGGCCATAAATGTTTAATGGATTTAGCAAATACAGAATTTTATCATAATTTTTTATGAAAAGGATGAACTCTAGTCAATAAAATTTTTATCATGTCTGTTTTAAATTATTTGCAGATAAAAAACTGCAAGTTCTCAAAATACCGGTAATGGTTTTAGTCATTTACCCTTCATCAAATAATCCTAACTTTTCATCACTCTGATAAAAAGGGTTTTTGGCTTCTAACATAGGGGAAAAGGTGAAAATACTGGTAACCAGCAATTCTTCTATTCCTGAAGCTCTTTCTACCCTTCCAAACACATCACAAGTTTTAATCACTTCTATTTGTCATCTGCAATTAATGCTCTCAATTATTATATGAGCATTTTCAATTTTTGCTGCTTGCAAAACAGCTATCGTAATTCTTATTTAATTTGTCACTCTTATCACGTTGGCGAGGATATCAAAACATTTAGATGTGAACATAGCTGTCTACCCTTCAAAATTTATCTATCCAATATTTCACTTTTCAGTCATTGTTTGCAATGAACACAAATCTGTTATAAATATCCAAATTTTATGCTTAAATGGGACAAAGCTCATGTTAGATTTGTTCCAGGAAACCATGAAAGGATTGATAAGGCCCGATATACACAATGAACGTCAAATAAAAAAAGCGTATGTGTGATGGTTCCGTAGTGTCACTGTTGTAGTCAAGCTATCCATGTAGCTCAATGGGTTTGAATCCCTTATCAGCAATAATTTTTTCCCAAAGAATTTACATCAACAATGTCAGAGGCGGTTACATATTCCAAAAGGATCTGATGGAACAGAGGAATGGGCTAGATCCCAAAAATCAGGAGGGAAAGGAGTAGGGGTCAAACAATACGGTAAAAAGTGTATTGCAATATATTGCAATACAGCTGACCCGTATTGCAATATGTATTGCAATACGCTCTATATACTGACATTTAGCATATCTGACCACTTGTAGTCGCTGTTAGGGTTGCATATGCTAAAAAAATTGACTATTCTTTAACACAGACTAGACTGAAATGACAAAGAAATTAAGATTTATCCATAGAATCAAGTAAATGACTCGGTGACATTTCAAGTCATGTTCTTTTTCAAAAATATTAGCATGTCAACCTTGTCAGCACCCAGAGAAGCCCTCTGTGCTGACAAAAAGTCACAAGCAATAGGCCTACTGAACACTCGCTCAGAGGGCGCACTTGTTTATGTAGAAACCAGTCAGGGCTACTATACCGAACTTTGGGAGCTCAACAGATAAGACAGTGCAATGCACTAACTAACTCTGTTAAACACAAATACTTTCCCGCTTATATACCGGGAGAAAAAACGCGAAATAAGTGTGAGAAAAGTTATAGGAAATGAATAACAAACTCTGTTGGTCCAAAATCAGTAATACGGTCGACGGTTATTTGGAGTTCGTACCCGCGGCGAATTTGAGGCGGTCATAATTTTACCTTAACATCGGTGACACCGCCTGTAGAAAAATAAACAAATTTCGCTTTAGAGTTTCGTAAATGTTTCAGATTGTTGAAAAACGATCAATTTCTGACCAAATTTTTGGGAAAACCGGACTTTCTAATGCAATTACGAGAAGTTGACATATTGACGAAATGCCGATACGGTAAAAATCGTACCGGTTTCGGTTTTTTCTTTGAACAAACATCGGTTAATCGGTATATCGGTAAACCGTTTCACCACTATAAAGGAGTGTAATGATAACTGGTGGTATGGATGTTGAAAAGTTCAAGTAGCTCAGCTCTCTCAAAGACATTTTCTAACATTTGAGCTATATCCAATTTTCCATTGTTACGGAAGACCACTCCTTCATGCATACTTTGTCCCGATTTAAATACAATACCTAACCACTGCGTTGGGGAGATATCTCTATGGCTCAGCCCTTATGGTATTGGCCCTTCAATGGAAGGAAAACGAGGATATTTGCCCATCTTGGGTTCGATTTACGGATGTTTCGGTAAGACGAGTTCAGTAACATAGACTTATAGAGTAAATAAATTAAATGTTTTGGTAACAAAGCAATTATACAGTGTTTATGTCTCGTGACATTCTTTACATCCAACGCATGACTTTATTTTATTCAAACCTTCGTTTTTAAAACCTTAATTTGTAATTTCCACTTTGTTTCATAAATAATTTTTTGTTATGAACCTCATTCCATGCTGTATGTATTGACCATGTGGATTGCCTATCTATCAAGGGAAAAAGGTAGAGAGTGAAAAAAAATAAAGGATTTGAACCTATCAAGGGATAAATGGATGAAAAGTACAAAAGTAAAAGGTTTGAACAAAACAATACCATACATTAGGCGTAAAGAACGTCCATAATTGCTTTGTTACGAAAACATCCAGTCGATTTACTCTATAAGTCTATGTTACCGAACTCGTCTGTTACCGAAACATCTGTCACCCTTGGGTTCCAATCCAGCCAGAGGTGGTTTGCATTTCAGTTACACATTTGTTGTCAACTTTCATGTTAATAAGACCATCAACAAATGCTCTCAATCTGGACAAAATGCAAAATCATGGTGTTAGGTTTACTGTAGAGCAAAAATAACTTTCTTTTGTGTTTTTGATACATTGTCACCAGATGTTTTCGCCTCAGTCATTTGGCTTTAAAAACAGGATTTGAACATGAAGTTTCACATTTTCTTCATCTTATTTAAGAGTGCGGAAACATGTTATCAGTAATGTTATCAGATAACAAATTAATACACATCACTAAGGAGTAAGGTCACCGTATGTAACGATATTAATTTAAATGACAAACACATTGTCATCGACTCAAAAATTCATTTTCCTGTTTTGTTTGGTAACCATAGGCCTCCAAAAAAGACAAGAAAATACTTTTAACTTGCATATAAAACACAAATAAAGTACTTACAACTTCATAGCGCACGTTACGATCCATCCTGGTTGGATGGGAGTTGTCCAGGTGAATTTTCGGAACGTATGTTTATCACGAGAGATTGTTATGATAAAGGAAGATGGCGATTGTGACAGGAAAAATCAATTACAGGGGAGGTCACTCTATCCGCAGGTTGGCTGTAACATTTACCTCCCTTATATATGAAAGTGATAAAATTTTCAATTGCTCTTTGAGGCCTGCTGGATTCATCTCCTCATCAGCCATTAACCCTTTACCCCATAAGGCATTTCTATGGTATCTCTAACTGACCCTAAATAACAGCAAGGATGAAGCTGTCTCTTATGTGTATATGACAACTTTTGATAGCATAGAAAACATTGTGGCAAAAGGTGAAATTGCTCGTCAGGAGCAATTTCACCTTTTGCCATAATGTTTTCCAAACGCTCCAACAGGCAATGCGTAGAAATGAGTATCTATAGAGTAAAGGGTTAATAAACATGAATATTCTTGGTCTCATTCCTAGAAATCATTTTTTTTTTTTAAATTCTAAAGTACTTAACGCAATTTCCGATCAACTTGACTAAATGGTTTACCCAAAATCAGAAATTATATTCATAACCATCCGTTGCAGATACAACTAATTGTTTTAAGTAGAAATGGGTTGTGAAAATTGCAATGAACATATTGAACTCTTTCTTTGCCATAAGCGACACAATATTTACATTAGACTTTAGTGGATCGAGATCAAACTGCATAGCACATACAGTCTGATATCTGATCTGTAGACACTGGACCAAAAACTTTGTCAACGATATCGCCTGAACAAGAAATTCTTTATAAAAACTAGTCACGAAAAGTTCCGAATTCAGAACGGTTGCCTTATATACTAGACTTATTCCCCGTGTATTTTCTTTTAAAGTAACACAGCTTCTGATCAGCCATTTTCAATCAAAACCAAATTGTACAGCCAAACGGAAGTTGCGTTAACTTGAAAGTTAGAAAGTTCTGGTAAAAGGTTAAATTTGTACTCCTAGTCTAACCGAAGCCTCTGAATTAATGTATTGGTTTGTAAGCTTATTTTCAAGTAAATGTAAATGGTATATTCGTTTCTTATGTAACAAGTTGGGACGGGGAGGGGGACAAATTGTTGGTCTGCAATTTTAGAATTGTTCACGGTTCCAGATAAGTATTTGATAACCATTTTTAACACTTCCCAGAGATATAAGGAGCTTGCTGAGAACGAAGGCTTTTGAAAACATAGAAAATGAGAGAGTGCTATTAACCAGCCTTTTATCCTTTTCCGTTCATTTTCTATTCTTTCAGAACCAAACCTCTTTAGTTAAGCCAATGTTTACTATACTATCAAAGGGTATCATATACACATAAGAAACGGCTTCATCCTTGCTTTTATTTTTGGTCAATTAGAGATACCATAGAAATGTCGTATGGGGTAAAGGGTTAACTCTTTACTAGACGACAAAATTTTAGCTATGTCCATAATAAAAGCATTTGCAGACGACAATTTCAGCGAGCCTCAAATGGTGTTTTCAAACGGCTTCTTTCCCAGGGCTGTTAAAAGTCGGGGTTGTGTGGTAAAGATTTAAGGACCCGTAGCACGAACGCTATTGAAACATTCTTGGAAAAGAAGAAAATACTGGTCATCAACTGATTGTTTTCCTATTCAACACCATTTTCAACCCCATCAAAGGTGAACTCCATCTATTTGAGCTACCTTTAACTAGGATGTTTTATGCAATTGCTTTTACTTTGGATAAGCTTTACGAAACAATCCCTGGTGCTCACGACTCTGAGAAAGAAGCCTTTTTAAAGCATTGTTGGAAAAGGAGAAAAAGCTGTTAACCAGTATTTTCTCCTTTTCAAGCAATGTTATCCACCCCTCTCAGAACAAATTTCAATTTTAGTCACATTGATTTTGTCGTCTGCAATGTTTCCAATTTGGACTAGTGTAAAATTTATGAGTTGACTCATACATCGATTTACACGACTATGAATGAATCTGCGGCTAATGTAAGATCAGGCTACACAAAACGTACAGCCTGATCTTTGTTCTGCACTGCCCCCTTCGCTGGACCACTGTACAGAAGACCAGTCATGAATTTGTATTTATTTCGGTCATATGTCTGGGTTGGAAATATCTAACGGTTAAAATTTGCTGTATAGTAAAACGTCACACGTGTCTTTAACCCTTTCCCAAACAAGCCCTGGTTTTTACGTGTCTGCAGTAAAAGTCTTTTGAAAACACTGTGGGAAAAGGAGAAATTGCTCGTAACGAGCAATTTTCTCCTTTTCCCACAGTGTTTTCTACCCTTTCTTAGAACTTTCTGCCATTTTCTCCAAATAAAAAAATGTCTGCAAACTCTTTCGGTTTGGAAGGGTCCAAAATTTGTCGTTTGGGAATGGGTTAATCGAAAACTGGGTGATTCCAAAAATCTCCCTGCCTACCTTTCGACTCATCTCTGTCGCCAGCACGTCACCAGCCCGGGTAGAGTTACACAACGTCACGTGTCCTACTGGCCAGCAACAGTCTTACACAACAACATCAGGTCACCGTTGTGTTTACGTCGTTTAATTGTGTGAAGGTGTGGAATTTTACACGCAGTTCTGTTGGTAAGTCCGCTTTTAACATAATTTTATTTCTTGGTAATATTCGCATTTTATCTTGTTAAACTTGACGATCTTTTTAGATCAAAACTTAATTAAGGTGTTTGGCCCAAGTAATATTTGCAGCATTATTTTTTTCCGCTGACGTCAGGAATCGTGCATTATGAAAGCATTTGCAGACGATTAGTATGTCTCAATGCTGGAATATTTTTCATGAGAGCTATAGAAACAGAATGGAGGTACATGTATAATGTGCAAGAGTTCTCGGACTGATGATTCTGAAGCAAATAGTAACCCTTGAGGCTGCTTAGTGACTTAAACGAAATTTTCAATTTGATAGTAAAAACCCATTCATTACTAATTAAAAGTTATGTTTTAGGTACTAATATCTCCTTATCGCACGGTGTAGATTCAAGATCAGACTGTACGTTCTATGCAGTCTAATCTTGATCTATACTGTCCACTAAAGGTCAGTGAGTCGCACTTACCAGCCTAAGGGTTAAGGCTTCTTGAAACAGAAAGGGCATTCGAGTGAGTAATGCTCTGTGAAAAAGGCGTTTAATGTACCGAACTATGTCGTCCTGGACAGTCCGCACGGGCTCATCTTAGTTAAGTCTGTGGTTTTTTTGGAGAAGTTCAGGCATTTTAACCAATTACCACACAATCCTTACTTTTGACGACCCTGAGAAAGAAGCTTTTAAAAAACATTTTGGGAAAAGGAAAAAATGCTGGTTACCAGCATTTTCTTCTTTTCCCACAATGTTTTCTGTCCTTCACTAAACAAATTTCAAATTTTCAGTCAATTTTGTTTTGTCGTCTGCAAATGCTTTCGATTTGGACAAAGTTAAAATTTCATCGTTTGGTAATGAGTTAACCATTTCCCAAACAACAAATTTTGGACCCTTCCAAACTGAAAGAGTCTGCAGACGACGATTTTAGATTTGGAGAAAATTGCAGAAAATTCTCAAAAAGAGTAGAAAACACTGTGGGAAAAGGAGAAATTGCTCGTTACGAGCAATTTCTCCTTTTCCCACAGTGTTTTCAAAGACTTTTACTGCAGACACGTAAAAACCAGGGCTTGCTTGGGAAAGGGTTACAGGAGGACGGTTTTTACTTTATTTTACTTAAAGAAGATGCAGGCGATTTTCAGGTAAAATTAATTCTACCTTATTCAACAACCTGCTCGGCATTGCGTTCTACCAAGATACATCTAGCCCTCTTTTTCACTTAACAGGGTATTATTATTTCAGAGCTCCAGATAGAGGGGGAGATTTTTAATTCAAATTTGAAAATATTAATCATTCTCTTCCAACCTTATGTTGTGGGTACTCATTAGAATCGTCCCGACGTTTTGAGAGAGAGTGGATTTAAAATACCATCACTCCCTATTCACTGTATTTATTGAGCGTTAGGCTACATGTCGGTACATGTCGGTACCAACATTCTTCGTTCCATGTTATTTTGTCTTACTGCAGATCTCCGTGATTTCGTAAAACACCCATATCAAAGGGTTGGAGATCAATTTTTATATAATGAATCCAGAAGTGGTAAAAAAATAAACAGTGAGTATGTTATTAAAATGCACCCGAATTTAAACGACACTTTTTAAAAGCTTGAAATTATAGTGAAGACTGTGACAATCTGCCATTGTACGGTCGGTTCAAATGTTAGTCGCTGGCAGAAAAATGAGTTTTTAAGCCAGGTATAAAGTAAGTACAAAAAATAGAGCCACTTTTGACCAGCATTAAAGTGCCTTTTCCGTACTGGTCAGTTCGGAGCAGCGACTAACAATTGGGCCGACTACGCACTGATACATTGTCATTTTCACAATGACTTCCTCATCAAAACCCTTCTGTCTGCGAGTGTCCTGGGCTTAAAAGGTCTAGGAATTTTGAGCAGTAAATTTGGAGAAAAATAACATGGTTTCGGAGTTATAAGGGGCCTAAACTTCTTCGACCCAAAGTTAATTAGCGGTAGGAAAATCCCTAGATCAGCAAACCTGCATTTTCTTTCTGATTTTTTTCCACCCACCAAGGTTTCATGCAGTTCACTGCTGAGAATTTCTTGCACAAATGAAAAGAATAGATCTAAATGGAATTTTGGAGATTTACAGAAAGATGGCCCATGGTTTTCCTATCTTGCTGAAACAAGTACATGTAGATACAACTCCCAAACCGATAGTAGATCTATACATGTAAATCCAAAAATTGTTAGATCTATAGGAATCCTAAATGTTGGAGAAAAACAACTTACAAGATCAGACTTCACCTTTTGTGCCGTATGATCTTGATTTACACAGCTCGCAAAAAGTCTTTGAGTCACGCTTATTTTCTCGAGTATTGAACGTGTCCAAACTGAAAACGTTTGCAGACGCACTTACCAAATTTCGATCAGATTCATGACGTGTATTACACATACTAGTATCTCAAAGGGCAGAAAAGAGAAATTGTTGGTCACCAGCATTTGCTTCTTTTCCCACTTGCTCTCAAAAGCTTAATTTTACATCCAGTTCGGAGGAACACAGAGATTTGTAACTAAATAGATCAAAGTATTAAACGCGTCTTTCGCTGAATATGACCTACCCCCACTTCTTTAGTGGTCTACTCAAGGCGGAAAACAGAGAGGGAGCGTCCCGGGGGAGCGAGCAGTAGGGAGAAAGATAGATCTAGATCTACTTGTAAGGCAACTGCATGTATTATTTGAATCTACTTGAAATATAGTGGATTAGACGGCTTTGTATTGCAAGTTCTTGCTTGAATATCTTTACATAAGCTTTTCTAGACCATTGCCGTTACAAGTTTTGGAGATGGACCTTTACATATTTGGTGATTTTAATAGATTTACTGGTCGCTGTATTTTACGACATGACATACATTTAGATCATGTGTGGAAGGCATAATATTCACATTAAAAAATAAACGTTTCTTCACTTCTTATAGATAAATATAAATCGGAATTTACCGAAACTTAACCCTTTACTCCATAGGTACTCATTTCTACATATTGCTAGTTGGAGCCTTTGGAAAACATTGTGGCAAAAGGTGAAATTGCTCGTGACGAGCAATTTCACCTTTTGTCACAATGTTTTCTATGCTATCAAAAGGTGTCTTATACACATAAGAAACGGCTTCATCCTTGCTGTTATTTATCTAGAGTCAATTAGAGATACCTTAGAAATACCCTATGGGGTAAAGGGTTAAACCATGTAGTCTACCGCTAAATAAATGGTGAATGAAACTTCCTAGCCTATAGAAAAAAAAAAACACCAGTTTTTGCTGTCTCAAAGTTATATGGGTATAGATATCTCCGTATCGGGTATTGTAGGTCCAAGATCTGACTGTACTTTCTATACAGTCTAATCTTGATCTAGGCAGTCCGCAAAAGGTCAATGAGTCGCGCCTAGCAGCACAAGGGTGGGTGAAAAGTTGTCATTTTGAAAACGTGAGACGAAAATTTAGTACCGTAGATACTTTGATTTTGCTCTATATTTAGTAACACGCTATTATGATGACGTATATTTGTATGATGTCTTTAGTTCTAAACCACTTATGCATCTGGATAAATGAAATGATAATTATAACTAACAGGTAAAATACACAAATTGAATGAAAAATTAAAAAAAATGTTGGACTCATTATTTAAGATAAAATAGGCAGGGACATTTAATTTGAGCTAAATGAATTATTGAGAACAACTTAAACCGTTACGCGGAAAGAACAGTTTTGTTTATAAACTATTTTGACTGTTGCTGCAGCATACTTACCTGATACAGAAGATACCGTGATCAACTAGGCGGTTCTTCCAGGAGGAGGCCCTTCCATTGCACTTCGGTTGGGCTGTCGCCTGCGATAGCCCCAAATGTGGGTTACTCGGGTACGTAAGTTTTTCGTGTGGGGGTCTGCGTTCGCGCTAACCCCTGTTCAATCGAAACAACTGTATCTCTTCTAACCCATTACCACACAATCCCTACTTTTGACGCCCCTGATAAAGAAGCCTTTAGAAAACATTGTGGGAAAAGGAGAAAATGCTGGTCACCAGCATTTTCTCCTTTTCCCACAATGTTTTCTACCCTTCACAAAACAAATTTCAAATTTTCAGTCACTTTTATTTTTTTGTCTGCAAGTGCTTTCAATTTGGACCAGTCTAAAATGTTGTCGTTTGGTAATTGGTTAAAGATTTGACTGAACTTCCGTGTGGGGTATCGCATTACCTTGTGTAAATTCATAATACTAGCCAATAACAAACTATTTCATAAAAGAAACTTTCTATAAAGTTATTCCTGTTTCTAGGCCTCGCAAAATGATCTGCCACACAAGATTTAAAACCTTTCAGAAGAAAGATAGAACCGCTACCAACTTGAGAATTCTTCGAAAGTCTATAAAGCTGAAACTAGTACACAGACAAACGTTATAATTGTAACGGTTGGTTATATCACACAGAAATACTTGGATTTACAATGGCCAATAACAACAATACTATCTCCCTCTATCTGAACCCTATTGCCAGAGGGTGTCTTCCCATTTGTCCCACAATTTGAAAACCAAATAGGCATTTACGCAGAGGATTATTATTTTGATCCTTTTAAATCATTCATGAAACTTACTTTCTCTGCGCATGTCATTTTCCTCGAAGATTCGTGTATTTATAGAATGCCATCTAGCGGGAGATAATGACCTCCGATATTTGATTGTGCTCTATATTTAGAATCACACATTTAGAAAGACGTATGTATTTTATTTTGAACTGTGAATAATCTATATCACGATAATCATAACAACTGAATGAAAATGAAATTGAAAGTTGAATAAAGAAATATAGAAAACAACTGAATAAATTTCTGAAAGAAGATATAATTAAGGAACAAAATTAAACTATATGATTTATTCAGAATAAGGTTAACCGTTACGCGGAATTAACAGTATAGTTTATAAAGTATTTTGACTGTTGCTACAGCATACTTACCTGGTACAGAAGATACCGTGATCAACTAGGCGGTTCTTCCAGGAGGAGGCCCTTCCATTGCACTTCGGTTGGGCTGACGCCTGCGATAGCCCCAAATGTGGGTTACTCGGGTACGTAATTTTTTCGTGTGGGGGTCTGCGTTCGCGCTAACCCCTGTTCATTACAATCAGCATTACCGATACTGTAAAGAATTAATCTTGTTACTATTGGAGAGAGTTTAGCATTTTGTTAAATTTACCAAAAAGCATTTTTAAGTAAATCCATGAGTTTCAAGAGACCTAACAGGTCCGTAAATCTTTGCAAGTGTTGATGTTCTTAGTATTCAGCATCTTGAATGCAGTTCAGTTCTTTAGCTTGTCCCGTTATACTAACTCCAGGGCTAATACAAAGGTTTATGAGTTACGGACCAATTCAAATTTCTTCTTAAATAATGTAAATATTAAAAACTGCACTCGGGTGTTTTAGATATATATGTTTGGATGATTGACAACTGTTACTAACTGATCATTAGATTTTTATTTTGACAAACCCCAAAACTTTTGTCCAATTGATGTAAGAAAGTCTGCTTTGCCTCCCGCCTTTCAATTAGAAACATTTTGGCCGTTTTCCTAGATCGAGTTTTTTTTTTTGTAACGCCAAAATCGAAAGCATGTACCTTTAGATGCAATTTTCATAAGCATGCTCTCTTTCCAAGTCAATTTCGAATAGTTTGGGGCCAGGGCCAGACTTGGCTCTGTAAACTGTTTTAGTACTACTGAAGAGTTAGAGAGATTTTGACGTCAACTGTAAATCAAGATCAGACTGCGCAGAACAGGTCTCTTATCTACTCTGTCCATTATTAGCCTTTTATAGATGTATTTACGAAACTGAAATCACCTCTTTTTTCATAAAACCAGGTCTGTATTTACCAACTATTCTCAATAACGTTCTTTGTCCTATCCGTCCAGACTTCCCAAAGTTGAATGCAATACAACTTCTAATTGAGTTAATCGAATTCTATAGTCAATACATGGATCCGTGGCGATAAGATAAACCAACTACCTTAGTTACTGTTGCCAAGGTCTCACAAACAAACGTATTCAATACATGTACAGTATAGCAGATATGCTACTTAAATCGTGCTGTCATGACTGTTTCTCTCAATAAAATTCCTGAAAAAGTACTTTAATCATATATTTCTATCGATGATAAATTCTCAGTAAGCAATTTAAAGGTGCTTAACTAATTTATATACGGAGATGTATTAAAAGGGCGAATTACGGGGGCGACGTACAATGTAACAGATTTACATGTTTAAACAAAAATTTGAACATATAAAAAACATCAACAAATCTCCGTTTTGCCACAGAATAATAGAATTAACGATACTTATTGCTTTCGTTGGCTAGTAAAGTCATCTCAGCATCATACCAAATTAAATAACACTGAATTACAAGCCTTTCGAAAAGTTTATAGAATGTCTGATTCAACAGAGACGTTTAAGTTAATGAAAAATTTCAATATTACGTAGGGGGAATAGGGTTGTCTGATGATTATAAAATGTGTCAAGTGTGTTGTCTATTAAGAAAATTGTTAATATCACTGACGGTAGTATATGATATACTGATGACAACGGGTGGTCAAGTTGATTAGAGCGGTAATTTGCTTTGCAATCAAACACACTTCTTATCAAATTAACAGTTTACCAACACACCCTTTGTGTTAAAGTGCAGATGTGCTAATCCATTTAAAGTCGTCACCAAATGACAAAATTTTTAGAGCAATCCAAACTCAAATATTTGCAGACAACAAAATAAATGATTCAAAAATTGAAATTTGTTTTTGAAAGAGCGCAAAACACAGTGAGAAAAGGATAAAATGAATGTTACAAGCATTTTCTCCTTTTTCCGCAATGCTTTTAAAAGCTTTCTACGGGTCGTTAAAACTCGGTGTTCTGTGGTAAACGGTTAAAACATCAAGTCAAGAGAAAAATTTCCAAGTTCCACCAGATCAGAAGTTAGACTTTTTTTAAAATTGAAATATACCCCTAGTGAGGAAGAACTACACGTCAAAGTGCTTATTGTAATCAGCAGGTTCTTTAAATCCAAGACTAATCATCATGTAATTTGCAATCTGATCTATATCTACACATCAGAGATCATATATACGATCCCAGGACACATTCAGCATATTCTTCATGCACCATGGGTTAAGATTAATGTCAAATTGAAACATTGGTAACAAGTTACGCGGCCACTTTTTGGATGTGCATAGGTAATTGAACAAGTTTAATATTCAAGTAAAAGTATTTCTTTTTATTAATACTTCACATAGGTCTATTTTTAGCTTTATTTTTCAGTTTTCTCTTTCAGAGAGGAAAAATCATAGAATACTTTGAATTAATCCATTATCCAGCGCTGATCAGCTCTTTGCATAAGTTCAAATTTTCAGTAATCATCACAATTTAAACTTGTCTATAGCCTCTGCGTGATCTCACGTCATCGGTACACGTTCGCAAAGCACATTTTTAAAGCTTTTTTTAAAATTCAAACGTTAAAAACACAACATAAATAAAGAGAATTGCATTCTTCCAACGTTAACAGTCGTTTATTTGTGAGCCGAAATAGCAGAAACCAAGGTAGGACATCGGGTAGAATAAATGCGATGTCCTGATTGGTCAAATATCGATTTCCACGGATCCATGTATAAGAAGGTGTGCTACTTTCAAATTCGGGGGTGGGGGAGGGGGCCGGAGAATAAGACGAAGGATGTGTTTGAGAAAGGTTGGTGGATAGGGAACCGGGTTTTCAAGACTTAGTCTGTCGAACTAGCAAAACTTGTTTATAATATTCACGCGCATATGTTGATATTACCTCCCTTTATATGATACGAAAGCTGATGGAAAGTATCAGTCCAATACTTGTTGTTAAGATTATATTTTCGATCTAAAATATTTATATTTTGGCATAGAAATCTCTTCATATGTGAAAAGTTGCGAGTTATTCACTTGTGTTTGGATTTCATATAAATTTCCTGTACTAAATTAAAGGTGTTGTTAGGAATTTATATATAACTAGGGACGTTTCTTTTAGGTACTCTGGTTTCACTACAGCCACGCATAAATCTTTCGCCTTTTACTAAAGATTTCCGTGCAGTGGAACAATCAATGAGTCTATAGACTTATTTCTGTAGTCCTTCGAAAGAAGGATATCCCACCACATAACACTATACAGAGAAAAATTGGCCAGGCGTTGTAAGACCAAACCTCGATGACTCATTCATTCTGTAATCGCCCTTGCGTTATGTCGCAGGCATTTCCTCGGTCTCATGAATTGTTTACAAAGCATTTTGATTGGTAATATAACTTGCTGTTGAAAAATATTTTAACCATTTATCACAAATACACCGTCATTTCTAAATTTTTACTTGTCGATATCCAATCATATCACTCGTTGCAAATTAAGCCTAGCATTACTTTAATTATGGTGGCGTCAATCAACATCACAATCCAGATGCGTTTTAACCCATTACCACACAATCCATACTTTTGACGCCCCTGAGAAAGAAGTCTTTTGAAAACACTGTGGGAAAAGGAGAAAATGCTGGTAACCAGCATTTTCTCCTTTTCCCACAGTGTTTTCTACCCTTCCCAGAACAAATTTCAATTTTTCAGTCACCTTTATTTTGTCGTCTGCAAATGCTTTCAATTTGGACCAGTCTAAAATTTTCTCGTGTGGTAAAGAGTTAAGGAGATTTCAGTTTTAAGAACGGTAATGTCGTCCGTGTATTGCAGAATGGCATATCTCACAGAAGACAAGTACGCTGACATTCAAAAGGAGGGAGCGTAGTGACCGACTGTGGCTGTTTAAATCGTTTAATTTTGAACTTTTTAGCGTTTAACTGACTCAGTCTTTTTTGCCCACATTACATCATTTCAAAAATAATGTGCCATACACGGAGTCCACAATTCACAAAGAAAATCTCTTTTACCCATATCACAGGTGGTAATCGGGGCAACTAGCTCCAAAAGGAGTCCATAGTATTTTATTGCCTCGTAACATACGGGTATTTGCGAGCTAGTTTCATAGATAGAAAATTTGTCAACAAAAGTAGGTGTCGAACCGTCGATCACTTCAATTTATCAAAATGACTAAACTTTATTCACCGCTAGCATTTGCATATAAAGTTTTGTCATTTTATATGGCATAGCATTGCCGGATTTTTCAAAAGGTCTCCGCTAAGGAAATAAATAAAAATTAAAGTGATCGACACCTATCTTTGTTGACAAATTTTCTATCTATGCAACTAGCACGCAAATACCCGCATGTTACGAGGTAACAAAATACTATCGAGTCCTTTTGGAGCTAGTTGCCCCGTTTACCACCCGTGCATATATTCAGTATGACCAAGTCATTTAAAACGTTAAGAAGCACAAAATCACTGTATGGAAACTCTGTACGGGAAATTTCTTCGTTGAATTCAAGATGGCGGACACGTGTTATTGACGAAGTAAGTGTCGTTTAATTTTGGCCCAAACTTGTTTCAAATTGCATCCCCTACAACGAGTAAGGTACCGATCTAAAGAGCTTTGATTGAAAAATCAAGCGATAGTAGCTTATGAGAAATCGGGAGTGCCTCTTGTTCGTAATCCCGCGCTGAACATGATGTTTTGATGAAGTTGAAAAACTAAGCGGGAGACCGGAAGAAAACTGGATTTATTTCATCGAATAGAAAGCTAATGATAAAAGAATGTGCCTCGATCGGTGGGGAAATGTCATTTTCTTACAACTGTACCAAAATACGTTGCTTATATGTACGGATTTAGCTGTTATATAGTTTTGAAATTTTGCATGGTGTACTCTTCGGTGCAAACCGAAACTAAACTGCTGTACGGTTGGGTGATCGGAATTTCTGTACGCTTCAGTAACAAATATGAAGTCAAAAAACTGTACGCCTCGGTGAAAATGATTAAGGGAGGAAAAAAGGAAATGTACGAACAACCTATATGGGTCATTTACTTGATGTTTTTATGTTGAACGCAAAGAAACATTATGTATAAATCCGCAACTTCGCACACTAAAATGGCTCGTTATTGAGAAGTGCTGAGCAACATGAACAGAAGTATCTTGTATACATGTATATATATTTATGGGCCTTTCACATAAAAGTAATAAACACAAGGTTTTTGTCTTAGTCTAACACCAAAAATGTAGAGGCCATCCATAGTATAATAAACTTCAAAGACGCATTATGTGAAAAGCGAAATATAGAACCGTACCTTCTCTTTCATCATTTATTGATCAGGGGCAGTAGGTAATGTAGATTTTTAGTAAATTTTTGTGGAAGGTGTTGGTTAGAATTCCACAAAGGACACTGGTTATGTTTGTATGTCTGTTGGCGACACATTTTTAGAGCCCGAGCCCAGTGCTAGTGAACACATGAAGCACTGTCAGAGCAAACTTTGTGTTGATCGGACCAGAACCAGTTGGAAAGCCATATAAAGCCCGAATCAAACAATGACACATCTCTGAGCTTTGGCTTGACTTTTCAAACACTAAAAGTCGGCTGTAAAAATGCAATACAAAACTCCTTTGTGTACTGCCTTGTAGCTATATAGCTCATTTTTAACTTACATTGATATCGCCTAAGTGATCATTGGTTATTCTTTATACCTTAAGAGACCTTTAAAAAAAATATAATAGTATGCCTTTTCTTAAATTCACGTTCAAGTGTTTGCTTTAGCATAAATTATGCGGTTTTTTTTTTCATTAATTGAAACCGTCAATTTTCATACATTGATAGAACTGAGAAATTCAGCCTAGAAGAACCATAGCTCTCTTTTCATATAGGGGGAAAAAACACTAATTTCGACCTTAATTTTCAAAGTATCAAATCCTTTGACTAGAAACTCTGGATGATTATGCAACACAGTCAGGCAACTCTGTCTTCATTACATCGTTTTCTGAGTCACGACCCCTTTATGTCATCCTCTTGTAAGCATTTCGAAGGGACATATTGTCCTTATTCCGTAGCTTTCATTTTAAAGCTTTTGTAAACTCCCCCTTTCATGTTTTAGTTACACGGATGAGGAACTACTTCAGTGATATTATTTTTCTTCTGCTTTCAGAGTTCTACTATAGAATTATATACATGGAACTTAAAAAAAAAAAATGTTACATTCTGTTAATAACACATTTTCATTTTGTTACACTCCGGTATTTAGTATATCCGCGTAAAAGGTCTTGATCGAGGTCATCTGAATGCGTTGATACATTTCATCTGGGGATAACTTTTTTTTTTTAATTCACACTAATTTTGACTCGTATTTTTCCTTTAGAAAATAAGAATAACAAAGAATTCTCTATCAAATCCTTACAAAGCCAGGAAACCCTGGCATGACTCATTTTTGAGGCATTATACGGTTTTAACATAACAAACAAGATATAGAGTAAATGACACAAATTGGTTTCATGCACTTGTATAAGGAATTCTCGCTGGGAAATACAAGTAGACTGTTCTAGCGTTTTTCTCCTTTAATCATTTTCACCGAGGCGTACAGTTTTTTGACTTCATAGTTGTTACCGAAGCGTACAGAAATTCTGATCACCCAACCGTACAGCAGTTTAGTTTCGGTTTGCACCGAAGAGTACACCATGCAAAATTTCAAAACTTTATAACAACTAAATCAGTAAATATAAGCAACGTATTTTGGTACAGTTGTAAGAATATGACATTTCCCCACCGATCGAGGCACATTCTTTTATCATTAGCTTTCTATGCGATGAACTAAAGCCAATTTTCTTCCGATCTCCCGCTTAGTTTTTCAACTTCATCAAAACATCATGTTCAGCGCGGGATTACGGACAAGAGGCACTCCCGTTTTCTCATAAGCTACCATCGCTTGATTTTTCAATCAAAACTCTTTAGATTGGTACCTTATTCGTTGTAGGGGGATGCAATTTGAAACAAGTTTGGACCAAAATTAAATGACACTTACTTTGTCAATAACACGTGTCCGCCATCTTGAATTCACCGAAGAAATTTCCCGTACAGAGTTTCCATACAGTGAAAATTAGACGATTTAAACAGCCACAGTCGGTCCTTATGCTCTCTCCTTTTTGCAGTTTAAATCGTTTATTTGGACTTCTTAGCGTTCAACTAGATCAATTACATAATTTACAGTTAAGAGATATTTTAAGAAAATCTACCTTGTAAATTTTCTAACAAGTGGTTTGATAAAATCGTACAAGTATAATTTTAAACACCTGGAAAGTTTGGGTAAATTAACAGATTCGACCAGCCCAGGCCTGAGTTCATTGCTTTTTTCGATATATTTTCCCATTTTCTTTTAATATTTAAACCTGAAAAGCATGTCACATAGAAATATGTGAATCAAGTTACCGACTCTAGGAACTGAAAAAATGTGAAAACAATACAAAGGATTTTTACTGCACAATCACACATACATGTAGACTCGACCCCGAAAAAGATTACACCGGAAGGAATCTCAGCCAAATTTGATGGCGGGTTGACCTGACCGCTTTGTTATAATATAAAGTAGATCTATGTGCGAGTTGTTTTCACATTACATGCCAGAATCTAAAGCTGTAATTTCTCTCGGCAAAGAAGTTTATTAGATCCGGTCCGGTTCTTCCGTCAGACCCGGTTAGATCCGACAAATTTTCCAAGTCTTTTTTCCAAGTCTTTATTTTAATCTATATTTAGTATCACGCCGTGAGGACGACGCGTGGTGTTTAATTTAGAACTATTTTCATTTTATTTCAGATAATCTTATCAACTGCAAACGCAATAAGTATGATTTTCAATGAAAAATATAAGAACACGTTCGCATTTTTACCCCATGTAAAGTATGTGTGGATAGCTGAAATAAATTTTATGATTCACAAACAAGGTTGTACACCGTTACGTGGAAATAACAGTTTAGTTTATAAGGTATTTTGACTGTTGCTACAGCATACTTACCTGGTACAGAAGATACCGTGATCAACTAGGCGGTTCTTCCAGGAGGAGGCCCTTTCATTGCACTTCGGTTGGGCTGACGCCTGCGATAGCCCCAAATGTGGGTTACTCGGGTACGTAATTTTTTCGTGTGGGGGTCTGCGTTCGCGCTAACCCCTGTTTAATGCAAAGATCATTGTTGTCCAAATGGAAAGACCGTCGTGTTGGGGGTCTGCATTTGTGCTAATCCCTGTTCACAATCCCTATTTTCGACGCTCCTGCAAATGAAGCCTGTTGAAAACACTGTAGGAAAAGGAGAAAATGCTGGTAACCAGCATTTTCTCCTTTTTTCACAGTGTTTTCTACCCTTCTCAGAACAAATTTCTATTTTTTAGTCCCCATTATTTTGTCGTCTGCAAATGCTTTCAATTTGTCTAAAATTTTGACGTGTGGTAAAGAGTTAACTCTATACCAAACAATCCCTACCCTGTTGTACCCTGATAGAAGCCTTTCTTTCGTCAGATCCGGTTAGATCCGATAAATTTTCCAAGTTTTTAACTTTAATCTATATTTAGTATCACGCCGTGAGGACGACACGTGGTGTTTGATTTAGAACTATTTTCATTTTATTTCAGATAATCTTATCAACTGCAAACGCAAGAAGTATGGTTTTCAATGAAAAATATAAGAACACGTTCGCATTTCTACCCTATGTAAAGTATGTGTGGATATCTGAAATAAATCTTATGATTCACAAACAAGATTGTACACCGTTACGTGGAAATAACAGTTTGATTTATGAAGTATTTTGACTGTTGTTACAGCATACTTACCTGGTACAGAAGATACCGTGATCAACTAGGCGGTTCTTCCAGGAGGAGGCCCTTCCATTGCACTTCGGTTGGGCTGACGCCTGCGATAGCCCCAAATGTGGGTTACTCGGGTACGTAATTTTTTCGTGTGGGGGTCTGCGTTCGCGCTAACCCCTGTTAAATGCAAAGATCATTGTTGTCCAAATGGAAAGACCGTCGTGTTGGGGGGGGGGGTCTGCATTTGTGCTAAACCCTGTTCACAACCCATTACCACACAATCCCTACTTTGACGCTCCTGCAAATGAAGCCTGTTGAAAACACTGTAGGAAAAGGAGAAAATGCTGGTAACCAGCATTTTCTCCTTTTTCCACAGTGTTTTCTACCCTTCCCAGAACAAATTTCTATTTTTTAGTCCCCATTATTTTGTCGTCTGCAAATGCTTTCAATTTGTCTAAGATTTTGACGTGTGGTAAAGAGTTAACTATATACCAAACAATCCCTGCCCTGTTGTACCCTGATAGAAGCCTTTCTTTCGTCAGATCCGGTTAGATCCGATAAATTTTCCAAGTTTTTAACTTTAATCTATATTTAGTATCACGCCGTGAGGACGACACGTGGTGTTTAATTTAGAACTATTTTCATTTTATTTCAGATAATCTTATCAACTGCAAACGCAATAAGTATGATTTTCAATGAAAAATATAAGAACACGTTCGCATTTCTACCCTATGTAAAGTATGTGTGGATATCTGAAATAAATTTCATGATTCACAAACAAGATTGTACACCGTTACGCGGAATTAACAGTATAGTTTATAAAGTATTTTGACTGTTGCTACAGCATACTTACCTGGTACAGAAGATACCGTGATCAACTAGGCGGTTCTTCCAGGAGGAGGCCCTTCCATTGCACTTCGGTTGGGCTGACGCCTGCGATAGCCCCAAATGTGGGTTACTCGGGTACGTAATTTTTTCGTGTGGGGGTCTGCGTTCGCGCTAACCCCTGTTCATTACAATCAGCATTACCGATACTGTAAAGAATTAATCTTGTTACTATTGGAGAGAGTTTAGCATTTTGTTAAATTTACCAAAAAGCATTTTTAAGTAAATCCATGAGTTTCAAGAGACCTAACAGGTCCGTAAATCTTTGCAAGTGTTGATGTTCTTATTATTCAGCGTTTTGAATGCAGTTCAGTTCTTTAGCTTGTCCCGTTATACTAACTCCAGGGCTAATACAAAGGTTTATGAGTTACGGACCAATTCAATTTTCTTCTTAAATAATGTAAATATTAAAAACTGCACTCGGGTGTTTTAGATATATATGTTTGGATGATTGACAACTGTTACTAACTAATCATTAGATTTTTATTTTGACAAACCCCAAAACTTTTGTCCAATTGATGTAACAAAGTCTGCTTTGCCTCCCGCCTTTCAATTAGAAACATTTTGGTCGTTTTCCTAGATCGAGTTTTTTTTTGTAACGCCAAAATCGAAAGCATGTACCTTTAGATGCAATTTTCATAAGCATGCTCTCTTTCCAAGTCAATTTCGAATAGTTTGGGGCCAGGGCCAGACTTGGCTCTGTAAACTGTTTTAGTACTACTGAAGAGTTAGAGAGATTTTGACGTCAACTGTAAATCAAGATCAGACTGCGCAGAACAGGTCTCTTATCTACTCTGTCCATTATTAGCCTTTTATAGATGTATTTACGAAACTGAAATCACCTCTTTTTTCATAAAACCAGGTCTGTATTTACCAACTATTCTCAATAACGTTCTTTGTCCTATCCGTCCAGACTTCCCAAAGTTGAATGCAATACAACTTCTAATTGAGTAAATCGAATTCTATGGTCAATAAAAAGGTGTGCTACTTTCAAATTCGGGGTTGGGGGAGGGGGCCGGAGAATAAGACGAAGGATGTGTTTGAGAAAGGTTGGTGGATAGGGAACCGGGTTTTCAAGACTTAGTCTGTCCAACTAGCAGAACTTGTTTATAATATTCACGCGCATATGTTGATATTACCTCCCTTTATATGATACGAAAGCTGATGGAAAATAACAATCCAATACTTGTTGTTAAGATTATATTTTCGATCTAAAATATTTATATTTTGGCATATAAATCTCTTCATATGTGAAAAGTTGCGAGTTATTCACTTGTGTTTGGATTTCATATAAATTTCCTGTACTAAATTAAAGGTGTTGTTAGGAATTTATATATATCTAGGGACGTTAATTTTAGGTACTCTGGTTTCACTACAGCCACGCATAAATCTTTCGCCTTTTACTAAAGATTTCCGTGCAGTGGAACAATCAATGAGTCTATAGACTTATTTCTGTAGTCCTTCGAAAGAAGGATATCCCACCATATAACACTATACAGAGAAAAATTGGCCAGGCGTTGTAAGACCAAATCTCGATGACGCATTCATTCATTCATTCTGTAATCGCCCTTGCGTTATGTCGCAGGCATTTCCTCGGTCTCATGAATTGTTTACAAAGCATTTTGATTGGTAATATAACTTGCTGTTGAAAAATATTTTAACCATTTATCACAAATACACCGTCATTTCTAAATTTTTACTTGTCGATATCCAATCATATCACCCGTTGCAAATTAAGCCTAGCGTTACTTTAACCCTTTCCCAAACAATCACTGGTTTTTACGGGTCAGGAATAGGAGCCTTTTGAAAACATTGTGGGAAAAGGAGAAAATGCTGGTACCAGCATTTTCTCCTTTTCCCACAATGTTTTCTACCCTATCATATAAAAAATCATCTTTTTAGCAACTGTTAATTTGTCATCTGCAAAATGCTTTCAATTTGGTGTGGTCCAAAATTTGCCGTTTAGGAAAGGGTTAATTATGGTGGCGTGAATCGAACATCACAATCCAGATGCGTTTTAAGGAGATTTCAGTATTAAGAACCATAATGCCGTCCGTGTATTGCAGAATGGCATATCTCACAGAAGACAAGTACGCTGACATTCAAAAGGAGGGAGCGTAGCGACCGACTGTGGCTGTTTAGATCGTTTAATTTTGAACTTTTTAGCGTTTAACTGACTCGGTCTTTTTTGCCCACATTACATCATTTCAAAAATAATATGCCATTCACGGAGTCCACTATTCACAAAGAAAATCTCTTTTACCCATATCACAGGTGGTAATCGGGGCAACTAGCTCCAAAAGGAGTCCATAGTATTTTATTGCCTCGTAACATAAGGGTATTTGCGAGCTAGTTTCATAGATAGAAAATTTGTCAACAAAAGTAGGTGTCGAACCGTCGATCACTTCAATTTATCAAAATGACTAAACTTTATTCACCGCTAGCATTTGCATATAAAGTTTTGTCATTTTATATGGCATAGCATTGCCGGATTTTTCAAAAGGTCTCCGCTAAGGAAATAAATAAAAATTATGGTGATCGACACCTATCTTTGTTGACAAATTTTCTATCTATGCAACTAGCACGCAAATACCCGCATGTTACGAGGTAACAAAATACTATCGAGTCCTTTTGGAGCTAGTTGCCCCGTTTACCACCCGTGCATATATTCAGTATGACCAAGTCATTTAAAACGTTAAGAAGCACAAAATCACTGTATGGAAACTCTGTACGGGAAATTTCTTCGTCGAATTCAAGATGGCGGACACGTGTTATTGACGAAGTAAGTGTCGTTTAATTTTGGCCCAAACTTGTTTCAAATTGCATCCCCTACAACGAGTAAGGTACCGATCTAAAGAGCTTTGATTGAAAAATCAAGCGATAGTAGCTTATGAGAAATCGGGAGTGCCTCTTGTTCGTAATCCCGCGCTGAACATGATGTTTTGATGAAGTTGAAAAACTAAGCGGGAGACCGGAAGAAAACTGGATTTATTTCATCGAATAGAAAGCTAATGATAAAAGAATGTGCCTCGATCGGTGGGGAAATGTCATTTTCTTACAACTGTACCAAAATACGTTGCTTATATGTACGGATTTAGCTGTTATATAGTTTTGAAATTTTGCATGGTGTACTCTTCGGTGTAAACCGAAACTAAACTGCTGTACGGTTGGGTGATCGGAATTTCTGTACGCTTCGGTAACAAATATGAAGTCAAAAAACTGTACGCGTCGGTGAAAATGATTAAGGGAGGAAAAAAGGAAATGTACGAAAAACCTATATGGGTCATTTACTTGATGTTTTTATGTTGAACGCAAAGAAACATTATGTATAAATCCGCAACTTCGCACACTAAAATGGCTCGTTATTGAGAAGTGCTGAGCAACATGAACAGAAGTATCTTGTATACATGTATATATATTTATGGGCCTTTAACATAAAAGTAATAAACACAAGGTTTTTGTCTTAGTCTAACACCAAAAATGTACAGGCCATCCATAGTATAATAAACTTCAAAGACGCATTATGTGAAAAGCGAAATATAGAACCGTACCTTCTCTATCATCATTTATTGATCAGGGGCAGTAGGTAATGTAGATTTTTAGTAAATTTTTGTGGAAGGTGTTGGTTAGAATTCCACAAAGGACACTGGTTATGTTTGTATGTCTGTTGGCGACACATTTTTAGAGCCCGAGCCCAGTGCTAGTGAACACATGAAGCACTGTCAGAGCAAACTTTGTGTTGATCGGACCAGAACCAGTTGGAAAGCCATATAAAGCCCGAATCAAACAATGACACATCTCTGAGCTTTGGCTTGACTTTTCAAACACTAAAAGTCGGCTGTAAAAATGCAATACAAAACTCCTTTGTGTACTGCCTTGTAGCTATATAGCTCATTTTTAACTTACATTGATATCGCCTAAGTGATCATTGGTTATTCTTTATACCTTAAGAGACCTTTAAAAAAATATAATAGTATGCCTTTTCTTAAATTCACGTTCAAGTGTTTGCTTTAGCATAAATTATGCGGTTTTTTTTTCATTAATTGAAACCGTCAATTTTCATACATTGATAGAACTGAGAAATTCAGCCTAGAAGAACCATAGCTCTCTTTTCATATAGGGGGAAAAAACACTAATTTCGACCTTAATTTTCAAAGTATCAAATCCTTTGACTAGAAACTCTGGATGATTATGCAACACAGTCAGGCAACTCTGTCTTCATTACATCGTTTTCTGAGTCACGACCGCTTTATGTCATCCTCTTGTAAGCATTTCGAAGGGACATATTGTCCTTATTCCGTAGCTTTCATTTTAAAGCTTTTGTAAACTCCCCCTTTCATGTTTTAGTTACACGGATGAGGAACTACTTCAGTGATATTATTTTTCTTCTGCTTTCAGAGTTCTACTATAGAATTATATACATGGAACTTGAAAAAGAAAAATGTTACATTCTGTTAATAACACATTTTCATTTTGTTACACTCCGGTATTTAGTATATCCGCGTAAAAGGTCTTGATCGAGGTCATCTGAATGCGTTGATACATTTCATCTGGGGATAACTTTTTTTTTTTAATTCACACTAATTTTAAATACTGTTTTAAAATGACTCGTATTTTTCCTTTAGAAAATAAGAATAACAAAGAATTCTCTATCAAATCCTTACAAAGCCAGGAAACCCTGGCATGACTCATTTTTGAGGCATTATACGGTTTTAACATAACAAACAAGATATAGAGTAAATGACACAAATTGGTTTCATGCACTTGTATAAGGAATTCTCGCTGGGAAATACAAGTAGACTGTTCTAGCGTTTTTCTCCTTTAATCATTTTCACCGAGGCATACAGTTTTTTGACTTCATAGTTGTTACCGAAGCGTACAGAAATTCTGATCACCCAACCGTACAGCATTTTAGTTTCGGTTTGCACCGAAGAGTACACCATGCAAAATTTCAAAACTTTATAACAACTACATCAGTAAATATAAGCAACGTATTTTGGTACAGTTGTAAGAATATGACATTTCCGCACCGATCGAGGCACATTCTTTTATCATTAGCTTTCTATGCGATGAACTAAAGCCAATTTTCTTCCGATCTCCCGCTTAGTTTTTCAACTTCATCAAAACATCATGTTCAGCGCGGGATTACGGACAAGAGGCACTCCCGTTTTCTCATAAGCTACCATCGCTTGATTTTTCAATCAAAACTCTTTAGATTGGTACCTTATTCGTTGTAGGGGGATGCAATTTGAAACAAGTTTGGACCAAAATTAAATGACACTTACTTAGTCAATAACACGTGTCCGCCATCTTGAATTCACCGAAGAAATTTCCCGTACAGAGTTTCCATACAGTGAAAATTAGACGATTTAAACAGCCACAGTCGGTCCTTATGCTCTCTCCTTTTTGCAGTTTAAATCGTTTATTTGGACTTCTTAGCGTTCAACTAGATCAATTACATAATTTACAGTTAAGAGATATTTTAAGAAAATCTACCTTGTAAATTTTCTAACAAGTGGTTTGATAAAATCGTACAAGTATAATTTTAAACACCTGGAAGGTTTGGGTAAATTAACAGATTCGACCAGCCCAGGCCTGAGTTCATTGCTTTTTTCGATATATTTTCCCATTTTCTTTTAATATTTAAACCTGAAAAGCATGTCACATAGAAATATGTGAATCAAGTGACCGACTCTAGGAACTGAAAAAATGTGAAAACAATACATAGGATTTTTACTGCACAATCACACATACATGTAGACTCGACCCCGAAAAAGATTACACCGGAAGGAATCTCAGCCAAATTTGATGGTGGGTTGACCTGACCGCTTTGTTATAATATAAAGTAGATCTATGTGCGAGTTGTTTTCACATTACATGCCAGAATCTAAAGCTGTAATTTCTCTCGGCAAAGAAGTTTATTAGATCCGGTCCGGTTCTTCCGTCAGACCCGGTTAGATCCGATAAATTTTCCAAGTTTTTTTCCAAGTCTTTATTTTAATCTATATTTAGTATCACGCCGTGAGGACGACGCGTGGTGTTTAATTTAGAACTATTTTCATTTTATTTCAGATAATCTTATCAACTGCAAACGCAATAAGTATGATTTTCAATGAAAAATATAAGAACACGTTCGCATTTTTACCCCATGTAAAGTATGTGTGGATAGCTGAAATAAATTTTATGATTCACAAACAAGGTTGTACACCGTTACGTGGAAATAACAGTTTAGTTTATAAAGTATTTTGACTGTTGCTACAGCATACTTACCTGGTACAGAAGATACCGTGATCAACTAGGCGGTTCTTCCAGGAGGAGGCCCTTCCATTGCACTTCGGTTGGGCTGACGCCTGCGATAGCCCCAAATGTGGGTTACTCGGGTACGTAATTTTTTCGTGTGGGGGTCTGCGTTCGCGCTAACCCCTGTTTTAATGCAAAGATCATTGTTGTCCAAATGGAAAGACCGTCGTGTTGGGGGTCTGCATTTGTGCTAATCCCTGTTCACAACCCCTATTTTTGACGCTCCTGCAAATGAAGCCTGTTGAAAACACTGTAGGAAAAGGAGAAAATGCTGGTAACCAGCATTTTCTCCTTTTTTCACAGTGTTTTCTACCCTTCTCAGAACAAATTTCTATTTTTTAGTCCCCATTACTTTGTCGTCTGCAAATGCTTTCAATTTGTCTAAGATTTTGACGTGTGGTAAAGAGTTAACTCTATACCAAACAATCCCTACCCTGTTGTACCCTGATAGAAGCCTTTTTTTCGTCAGATCCGGTTAGATCCGATAAATTTTCCAAGTTTTTAACTTTAATCTATATTTAGTATCACGCCGTGAGGACGACACGTGGTGTTTGATTTAGAACTTTTTTCATTTTATTTCAGATAATCTTATCAACTGCAAACGCAAGAAGTATGGTTTTCAATGAAAAATATAAGAACACGTTCGCATTTCTACCCTATGTAAAGTATGTGTGGATATCTGAAATAAATTTTATGATTCACAAACAAGATTGTACACCGTTACGTGGAAATAACAGTTTAGTTTATAAAGTATTTTGACTGTTGCTACAGCATACTTACCTGGTACAGAAGATACCGTGATCAACTAGGCGGTTCTTCCAGGAGGAGGCCCTTCCATTGCACTTCGGTTGGGCTGACGCCTGCGATAGCCCCAAATGTGGGTTACTCGGGTACGTAATTTTTTCGTGTGGGGGTCTGCGTTCGCGCTAACCCCTGTTTAATGCAAAGATCATTGTTGTCCAAATGGAAAGACCGTCGTGTTGGGGGGGTCTGCATTTGTGCTAAGCCCTGTTCACAACCCATTACCACACAATCCCTACTTTGACGCTCCTGCAAATGAAGCCTGTTGAAAACACTGTAGGAAAAGGAGAAAATGCTGGTAACCAGCATTTTCTCCTTTTTCCACAGTGTTTCCTACCCTTCCCAGAACAAATTTCTATTTTTTAGTCCCCATTATTTTGTCGTCTGCAAATGCTTTCAATTTGTCTAAGATTTTGACGTGTGGTAAAGAGTTAACTCTATACCAAACAATCCCTGCCCTGTTGTACCCTGATAGAAGCCTTTCTTTCGTCAGATCCGGTTAGATCCGATAAATTTTCCAAGTTTTTAACTTTAATCTATATTTAGTATCACGCCGTGAGGACGACACGTGGTGTTTAATTTAGAACTATTTTCATTTCAGATAATCTTATCAACTGCAAACGCAAGAAGTATGGTTTTCAATGAAAAATATAAGAACACGTTCGCATTTTTACCCTATGTAAAGTATGTGTGGATATCTGAAATAAATTTTATGATTCACAAACAAGATTGTACACCGTTACGCGGAATTAACAGTATAGTTTATAAAGTATTTTGACTGTTGCTACAGCATACTTACCTGGTACAGAAGATACCGTGATCAACTAGGCGGTTCTTCCAGGAGGAGGCCCTTCCATTGCACTTCGGTTGGGCTGACGCCTGCGATAGCCCCAAATGTGGGTTACTCGGGTACGTAATTTTTTCGTGTGGGGGTCTGCGTTCGCGCTAACCCCTGTTCATTACAATCAGCATTACCGATACTGTAAAGAATTAATCTTGTTACTATTGGAGAGAGTTTAGCATTTTGTTAAATTTACCAAAAAGCATTTTTAAGTAAATCCATGAGTTTCAAGAGACCTAACAGGTCCGTAAATCTTTGCAAGTGTTGATGTTCTTATTATTCAGCATCTTGAATGTAGTTCAGTTCTTTAGCTTGTCCCGTTATACTAACTCCAGGGCTAATACAAAGGTTTATGAGTTACGGACCAATTCAATATTCTTCTTAAATCTTCTTAAATAATGTAAATATTAAAAACTGCACTCGGGTGTTTTAGATATATATGTTTGGATGATTGACAACTGTTACTAACTAATCATTAGATTTTTATTTTGACAAACCCCAAAACTTTTGTCCAATTGATGTAACAAAGTCTGCTTTGCCTCCCGCCTTTCAATTAGAAACATTTTGGTCGTTTTCCTAGATCGAGTTTTTTTTTGTAACGCCAAAATCGAAAGCATGTACCTTTAGATGCAATTTTCATAAGCATGCTCTCTTTCCAAGTCAATTTCGAATAGTTTGGGGCCAGGGCCAGACTTGGCTCTGTAAACTGTTTTAGTACTACTGAAGAGTTAGAGAGATTTTGACGTCAACTGTAAATCAAGATCAGACTGCGCAGAACAGGTCTCTTATCTACTCTGTCCATTATTAGCCTTTTATAGATGTATTTACGAAACTGAAATCACCTCTTTTTTCATAAAACCAGGTCTGTATTTACCAACTATTCTCAATAACGTTCTTTGTCCTATCCGTCCAGACTTCCCAAAGTTGAATGCAATACAACTTCTAATTGAGTAAATCGAATTCTATGGTCAATAAAAAGGTGTGCTACTTTCAAATTCGGGGTTGGGGGAGGGGGCCGGAGAATAAGACGAAGGATGTGTTTGAGAAAGGTTGGTGGATAGGGAACCGGGTTTTCAAGACTTAGTCTGTCGAACTAGCAGAACTTGTTTATAATATTCACGCGCATATGTTGATATTACCTCCCTTTATATGATACGAAAGCTGATGGAAAGTAACAATCCAATACTTGTTGTTAAGATTATATTTTCGATCTAAAATATTTATATTTTGGCATATAAATCTCTTCATATCTGAAAAGTTGCGAGTTATTCACTTGTGTTTGGATTTCATATAAATTTCCTGTACTAAATTAAAGGTGTTGTTAGGAATTTATATATATCTAGGGACGTTAATTTTAGGTACTCTGGTTTCACTACAGCCACGCATAAATCTTTCGCCTTTTACTAAAGATTTCCGTGCAGTGGAACAATCAATGAGTCTATAGACTTATTTCTGTAGTCCTTCGAAAGAAGGATATCCCACCATATAACACTATACAGAGAAAAATTGGCCAGGCCTTGTAAGACCAAACCTCGATGACGCATTCATTCATTCATTCTGTAATCGCCCTTGCGTTATGTCGCAGGCATTTCCTCGGTCTCATGAATTGTTTACAAAGCATTTTGATTGGTAATATAACTTGCTGTTGAAAAATATGTTAACCATTTATCACAAATACACCGTCATTTCTAAATTTTTACTGGTCGATATCCAATCATATCACCCGTTGCAAATTAAGCCTAGCGTTACTTTAACCCTTTCCCAAACAATCACTGGTTTTTACGGGTCAGGAATAGGAGCCTTTTGAAAACATTGTGGGAAAAGGAGAAAATGCTGGTACCAGCATTTTCTCCTTTTCCCACAATGTTTTCTACCCTATCATATAGAAAAATCATCTCTTTAGCAACTGTTAATTTGTCATCTGCAAAATGCTTTCAATTTGGTCTGGTCCAAAATTTGCCGTTTAGGAAAGGGTTAATTATGGTGTCGTGAATCGAACATCACAATCCAGATGCGTTTTAAGGAGATTTCAGTATTAAGAACGATAATGCCGTCCGTGTATTGCAGAATGGCATATCTTACAGAAGACAAGTACGCTGACATTCAAAAGGAGGGAGCGTAGCGACCGACTGTGGCTGTTTAGATCGTTTAATTTTGAACTTTTTAGCGTTTAACTGACTCGGTCTTTTTTGCCCACATTACATCATTTCAAAAATAATGTGCCATACACGGAGTCCACTATTCACAAAGAAAATCTCTTTTACCCATATCACAGGTGGTAATCGGGGCAACTAGCTCCAAAAGGAGTCCATAGTATTTTATTGCCTCGTAACATACGGGTATTTGCGAGCTAGTTTCATAGATAGAAAATTTGTCAACAAAAGTAAGTGTCGAACCGTCGATCACTTCAATTTATCAAAATGACTAAACTTTATTCACCGTTAGCATTTGCATATAAAGTTTAGTCATTTTATATGGCATAGCATTGCCGGATTTTTCAAAAGGTAAGGAAATAAATAAAAATTAAAGTGATCGACACCTACCTTTGTTGACAAATTTTCTATCTTTGCAACTAGCACGCAAATACCCGTATGCTACGAGGCAACAAAATACTATTGACTCCTTTTGGAGCTAGTTGCCCCGTTTACCTCCCTTACATATACTCTGTATGACCAAGTCATTTAAAACGTTAAGAAGCACAAAATTAAACGATTTAAACAGCCACAGTCGGTCCTTATGCTCCCTCCTTTTTGCAGTTCAAATCGTTTTATTTGGACTTCTTAGCCGGTTCAACTAGATCAATTACATAATTTACAATGAAGAGATATTTAAAGAAAATCTACCTTGTAAATTTTCTAACAAGTGGTTTAATAAAATCGTACAAGTATAATTTGAAACACCTGGAAGGTTTGGGTAAATTAACAGATTCGAGCAGCTCAGGCCTGAGTTCATTGCTTTTTTCGATATACTTTCCCATTTTCTTTTAATATTTAAACCTGAAAAGCATGTCACATAGAAATATGTGAATCAAGTTACCAACTCTAGGAACTGAAAAAAATGTGAAAACAATACAAAGGATTTTAACTGCACAATCACACATACATGTAGACTCGACCCCGAAAAAGATTACACCGGAAGGAATCTCAGCCAAATTTGATGGCGGGTTGACCTGACCGCTTTGTTATAATATAAAGTAGATCTATGTGCGAGTTGTTTTCACATTACATGCCAGTATCTAAAGCTGTAATTTCTCTCGGCAAAGAAGTTTATTAGATCCGGTCCGGTTCTTCCGTCAGATCCGGTTAGATCCGATAAATTTTCAAAGTTTTTTTCCAAGTCTATATTTTAATCTATATTTAGTATCACGCCGTGAGGACGACGCGTGGTGTTTAATTTAGAACTATTTTCATTTTATTTCAGATAATCTTATCAACTGCAAACGCAATAAGTATGATTTTCAATGAAAAATATAAGAACACGTTCGCATTTTTACCCCATGTAAAGTATGTGTGGATAGCTGAAATAAATTTTATGATTCACAAACAAGGTTGTACACCGTTACGTGGAAATAACAGTTTAGTTTATAAAGTATTTTGACTGTTGCTACAGCATACTTACCTGGTACAGAAGATACCGTGATCAACTAGGCGGTTCTTCCAGGAGGAGGCCCTTCCATTGCACTTCGGTTGGGCTGACGCCTGCGATAGCCCCAAATGTGGGTTACTCGGGTACGTAATTTTTTCGTGTGGGGGTCTGCGTTCGCGCTAACCCCTGTTTAACAAAAAAAAAAAGAAATCTAACGGAAAGACTAATAAGGGTAGGGCAAAAAACAAAACACTTCAGCGGTGTAAGGTTAGGCTTTACCGAGAGTAATTTTATTTAACCATCAGACAACTCGAGAAATTCCCCGAAAACTTCAGTAAGTGTATCATGTTCCAATCAATGGAGTGTGCACAACACATTCTGAAGCTTTAACCCACAAAACGGATTTCACAGCTTCCTAAGTTACGTTATCAAAGAGACTGTTTCAGACGATTGATAGGTCTTCATCTAGTAAGTTGAATGATGAAAATGTCTGCGTTCGTTGGATTCATGTTACCGACTCCAGAAATCCTAGATCACCACTGAACATTAGCGGAGTCAATTTTGTTTTTAATGTAAAAGTAATCACGATAATTTGCTAATAATACATGTATTCCAATATCTCAAAGTGATTAGAAACTAAGTGTTTTAATTATCGTTATTTACAGAGAAATAAGTGTTTTAATTATCGTTATTTACAGAGAAATAAGTGTTTTAATTATCGTTATGTACAGACGTTTATTTCCTATAATGATTTTGCAGGATAGAATGACATTCTTCCTTCCTACCCTAGATCTACACCTTCTTGATTTTTGCCCTTTTCTTTTTAGAATCCACA
Organism: Tridacna crocea; assembly: GCA_943736015.1. Taxonomy (NCBI): domain Eukaryota; kingdom Metazoa; phylum Mollusca; class Bivalvia; order Cardiida; family Cardiidae; genus Tridacna; species Tridacna crocea. Next base: position 53,759,693 of record OX031063.1, read on the forward strand.
CCCCCCCCCCCCCCCGAAAAAAAAAAATGAATGATCTACATGTATAGGGGATCCATAATACGTGATACACTTGTAATTGTCATTTACAATATATTATTTTTATAAATACTTTTATTTCTTTGCCCGCACATACCTTGTCATGATTTAAATCACATTACTCTACAGTCTACACAGTTTTGTATTATGCACAATTTTAAGTATTTTAAACAATTCCATGTTTAATTACATAGGGCAAACATTTTCATAACATGTAAATGATTTGCTTGCTATGACGTCATTTCTTGGCTATTGCGACGTCACACCCCTTTCGAAGGCTTGAAATCACTGATGAACACATTTCAGGCATGATTTTTAGCTCACCCGAGCACGAAGTTGTCTGGGGTGGACTTTGTGATAGTGCTGTGTCTGTTCAGCCTTGTCCGTCTTTTGTCCTCCGTTGTCAACGTTTACCCTGTGTACGCTCTAGCGGCCACATTTTCAGTCCGATACGCGTGAAACTTGGTCAGAATCTTTGTCTTGATAATATCCAACGAAGTGGAAGGGGTATACTGGAATCACCATGGTTGTCGGTCTGTCTGTCCGTTTATCCGGCCTTCCACAGAGACAAATTTGTCCGGTGAAATACTTGGTCACTATTTAAGTTACTGAAGTCAAACTTACACAGTGTTCATATATATATGTGAAGTTGTGCATGTGCAATGTTCCTGGCCCTGCTGCAATTTGTCGTGGAATTATCTCCCTTGAACTTTTTCAACTCTTACCTTTGTACTAAACCATTTAGCATTCTTTGACAACGACCTGTTTTTGTGACAGACAGCTGATAGGGGTATAATCACGTTTAGTGATAGCTGTTTTTGGTAACGGGTCATGTCGGGTCAAATACTAGGTTACTAGGTCAAGTTGTAGATAAAACATTGTGTATGCTTTAGAGAACTCTCGTTATGTCCAAACCTCCTGAAATTTGGTCAGAATGTTTGTCTCGATGATATCTCAAACACGTTTGAAAAAGGTTAATATCCGATCAAAATTTAGGTTACTAGGTCAAATCTTGTTTGCGCTCTAGAAGCCACATTTTTGTCAAATACTCTCAAAAGTTGGTTTGAATCTTTGTCTTGATGATACCACATACCAGTTAGGAAATAGGTCATGTCGGGTAAAAAGTAGGTCACTAGGTGACTCAAATCCTCATAAAAACCTAATGCAAGCTCTAGATGCCACATTTTCAGTCCAAATATCTTGAAAAATGGTGGGAATGTTGTTCTTGACAATACCTTGTACAGTTCCAAGAATGGGTCTTGTCCAGTCATGAACTAGGTCACTAGGTCGAATCTTACAACGGCATTTTATTTGCTATAGAAGCTGCTTTTTTGTCCAAAAGTCTTAGAAGAAAAATTGTCCATATGTTTGTTTTAATGAGTCACAGCACGAGTTATAAAATATTTTATGTCTGGTCATTAACTAGGTCAGTGGGTGATATCATAAATAAAGATTGTTTATACATTCTAAAAGCCACATTTTCTGTCCAAAACTCGTGAAAGTTCGCCAGAATGTTTGCCATGGTGATACCTCATACAAGTTTAAAATGGGTCTGATTGGGTCAAAAACTATGTCACTTGATTATTTCTTAGGAAAAAAAAAACTTTAGGTATGCCACATTTTCAGTCCCAGACTATGGAAAATTGGTTGGAATGTTTTTTCGTGCTAATGTCTTCGACAGGTTGAAAATGGGTCATGTCAGAATAAAAACTAGGTCACTAGGTCAGACCTTCCTAAAAGGTTGTGTACTTTCTGGAGGCTACATTTTTGATGCAGTTATCTTTAAACTGGTCAGAGTGTTTGCACTGTTTATTTCATGGACCAGTTTGAAAATGAGCCATGTCGTGTAAATCCTAGGTCAATGAGTAAAATCTTCTAAAAAAATTGTGTACCCTCCAGTGGCCACATTTTCAGTCAAATACGCCGGAAAATCTTTGTAGAATGTTTGTCATTATATCTCAAAAGAGACTGAAAATGGGCCGTGTTTGATAAAAAGAATCAGATGAGCGACCTCGGGGAGATGATGGCCCACTTGTTTCATTTCTCGATGAAAAGCTTGTCTCGATTAACTGCCATCAACCCGTTACCATACAATCCCTAGTTCCCTACATTTGACGACCCTGACTGAGAGAAAATATTGTGGGAAAAGGAGAAAATGCTGCTAACCAGCATTTTCCACTTTTCCCACAAAGTTTTCTACCTTTCACAAAACGAATTTCAAATTTTCATTACTTTTATTTTGTCTATTTTGTCGTCTGCAATTGTCGTTCGGTAATGACTTCATTAGGTGAATATACATTTTTAGCTCACCTGAGCACAACGTGCTCAAGGGGAGCTTTTAGGATCACCCGGTGTCCGTCGTGCGTCGTGCGTCGTCCGTCGTCCGTCGTGCGTCGTCAACAATTCTTTAAATATCAACTCCTCCTAAACCGCTGGGCGGATTTGGACCAAACTTGGCAGGAATGTTCCTTGGGAGGTCCTCTTTAAAATTGTTCACAGAATTTGATTCCATCAAAAACTCTGGTTGCCATGGCAACGAAATGGAATTTTTTAGCAAATTCTTAAAAAATCTTCTCCTCTGAAACCGCTGGTCGGATTTTGAAATAGTTTCACAGATATGTTCCTTGGGTGACCCTTTTCAAAAATCTTTCGTGAAATTTTGATTCGTCAAAAAATGTGGCTCTGGTGAATGGGGGCTTCTTGCACTATACAGAAATGAAGGAATTCTTTAAAAATCTTCTCCTCTGGAACCGCTGATCGGATTTTGAAATAATTTCAGAGATATGTTCCTTGGGTGACCCTTTTCAAAAATTGTTCGTGAAATTTTGATCCGTCAAAAAATGTGGCTCTGGTGAATGGGGGCTTCTTGCACTATACAAAAATGAAGGAATTCTTAAAAATTCTTCTTTTCTGAAACCGCAGGTCAGATTTTGAAATAATTTGACAGAGTTGTTCCTTGGGTGACCCTTTTAAAAAATTGTTCGCGAAATTTTGATTGGTCAAGAAACATGGCTCTGGTGAATGGGGGCTTCTTGCACTATACAGAAATGAAGAAATTCTTAAAAATTCTTCTTCTCTGAAACAGCTGGTAAGATTTTGAAATAATTTGACAGAGTTGTTCCTTGGGTGACCCTTTTCAAAAGTTGTTCGCGAAATTTTGATCCGTCAAGAAACATTGCTCTGGTGAATGGGGGCTTCTTGCACTATACAGAAATGAAGAAATTCTTAAAAATTCTTCTTCTCTGAAACCGCAGGCCAGATTTTAAAATAATTTCACAGAGATGTTACTTGGGTGGCCCTTTTCAAAAATTTTTCGCGAAATTTTGATCCGTCAAGAAACATGGCTCTGGTGAATGGGGGCTTCTTGCACTATACAGCAATGAAGAAATTCTTAAAAATTCTTCTTCTCTGAAACCCCTGGTCAGATTTTAAAATAATTTCACAGAGATGTTCCTTGGATGAAAAAAGTGTTAGCAAAATTTTGATCTGTCAAGAAACATGGCTCTGGTGAATGGGGGTTTCTTGCACTATACAGAAATGAAGAAATTGTTAAAAAAACCGCTGGCCAGATTTTAAAATAATTTCACAGAGATGTTCCTTGGATGAAAAAAGTGTTAGCAAAATTTTGATCCGTCAAGAAACATGGCTTTGGTGAATGTGGGCTTCTTGCACTATACAGAAATGAAGAAATTCTAAAAAAATCTTCTTCTCTGAAACCGCTTGTCAGATTTTGAAATAATTTCACAGAGATGTTCCTTGGGTGACCCTTTTCAAAAATTGTCCGTGAAATTTTGATAGGTCAAGAAACATTGCTTTGGTGAATGGAGGCTACTTGCGCTATAGGGAAATGAAGAAATTCTTAAAAATTCTTCTTCTCTCGAACGGTTGGTCAGATTTTGAAATAATTTCACAGAGATGTTCCTTGGGTGACCCTTTTCAAAACTTGTTCGTGAAATTTTGATTCATCAAGAAACATGGCTCTGGTGAATGGGGGCTACTTGCGCTATAGGGCAATGAAGAAATTCTTAAAAATTCTTCTCTGAAACGGCTGGTCAGATTTTGGAAAATTTTCACAGAGATATTCCTTTGGCGACCCTTTTCAAAAATTGTTCGTGAGTTTGATTCATCGAGAAACATTGCTCTGGTGAATGGGGGCTACTTGCACTGTACAGAAATTAAGAAACTCCTATAAATTCTTCTTTTTTGACACTGCTGGCCAGATTTTGAAAGGACTTTTACAGGTGACCTTTTAAAACTTGCTTGGCAAAATAATGATTTTGTTTCCAGTGTTTCAATACATTAAACAAAAAAAAGGCTATGGTCCTCTCAAAAATTCAGGTGAGCGATCCAGGGCCATCTTGGCCCTCTTGTTAGCTCCACTGGCCGAAGGCCAGCGGGCTTATGTCATGGCCCGTTGTCCGTCGTGCGTCCGTCCGTCCGTCTGTGCGTGCGTGCGTGCGTGCGTGCGTCCGTGCGTGCGTTAACTTTTATTTCAAACATCTTCTTCTCTGAAACTACCCATCCAATTTTGATGAAACTTCACAGAAATGATCCTGCCATGGTCCTCTTCAGAATTCCTTGAAAGAATTTTATTCCTTCAAAAACTCTGGTTGCCATGGCAAGAAAACTGAAAAATATTGAAAATGTTTAAAAATCTTCTTCTCTGAAACCATAAGGCCTAGGGCTACCAAATTTGGCATGTAGCTTTATCTAGTGGACCTCTACCAAGTTCCTTCAAATAATAGCCCTGGGGTCAAAATTGGCCCCACCCCGGGGGTCACAAGTTTTATATGGGCTTATATAGGGAAAACTTTAAAATCCTTCTAATACCTAGCCATAGGGCCTAGGGCTACCAAATTTGGCATGTACCTTTATCTAGTAGACCTCTACCCAGAGTGCCCAAATGATAGCCCAGAGGTCAAATTTGGCCCGGCCCCGGGGGTCACAAGTTTTATATGGGCTTATATAGTGAAAACTTTAAAAATCTTTTCATACCAAGCCATAAGGCCTAGGGCTACCAAATTTTGCATGTAGCTTTATCTAGTGGGCCTCTACCAGGAGAGCCCAAATTATAGCCTTAGGGTCAAGTTTGTCCCCACATCAGGGGTCACAAGTTTTACATGGGCTTTTGTGGTGAAAACTTTCTAAGTCATCTTGTTACTAACCATAATAAAGACTAGGACCACTAAATTTAGCCTTGTCTCATGGATTTTATGTTTTACAGGGCCTTTTATTGAGAAAACTTTGAAAATCTTCTTGTTTATAACCACACATTCTAGACCTGTATTATTTAGTATGGGGCTTTATCTTGTAGACCTCCACTAGGATTCAAGTAATTATAGCTTTGTGGTCAAAATTGGATTTGCCCAGGGGTCACAACTTTTTTGTAGGTTTTTATGGAAAAAAATTGTATGCCCTCAAGTTTGAAACCAGTTTGCCAAATAATGTAATGTTTGCCTTGTAGTGTTTTTACGAATTAGCCAGTGGAGCGATACAGGGCCATGATGGCCCTCTTATTTTTTCAAGTGTCCGCACAAAAAAGAGTTCAAAGGACTAATGGCCAGTTGATGGGGATGTACGGGGGGGGGGGGGGGGCAAAGTTGTGTTATTCGAAAGATGAAGTGTTTCCAAAAATTCCATGAAGCTGTGACAATACTGAATGTGCTGTATGGGGTGTGGCCTCGGATTTATTTTGAAAATCCACTGCATGATGAAAAAGTAACTGTATAGGCGGCGTTTAGTTTCAGCAGTGCAAGTGGATCATTTTTTTTTTTCGAACAAGGTGGAGAAACACAGGTGGTGATCAGTGAGCGTTTCCACACATTGCTGAAAAACAAGTTTTTGCCAGCTTTAAAGAAAGTATGAGATTAAAATACATTTGATTATTACAGGATGGAACAACAACCTATACAGCACGTTCAGTATTGTCGTGGCTTAATGAAACTTTTGGGATAACTTCATATCCTTCAGGAGTGACTGGACTGATAATGTTTGCCCCTCTCCCCTCTCATTCTCCGGTATTTAGTCTTTGAACTTTTTTTGCGGGGAGGTGGGGGGGGGGGCATTTGTAAGAGAATATATTTTGCCCTGACCAAACACTGTTGGAAAGTTGAAACAAGCTAATCAGTGAGAGTTGAGAAAAATAACCCCAAAAATGAGTTCATCAGTTATGGCAAAGTTTCGAAAGAGGCCTGACGTCGCAATAGCCAAGAATACACGTCACATATAGAGCATATAATATGTGGTGACACTGTTTGACCTATTTTATTGAACCTGTACGTATTCAAAGTACTTATCATTGTGCATTGATACAAAAATGTTATTTTTGTAGAATAGACGTATTGTGATGTGAATTATAACAAGGCATGTGCCGGCAGAAATAAGTGATAAGGATGGGAATGTATCAGATATTATGAGTCACCCTGTACTTAGTTCAATAACTGAAATTAAGAATTTGTCGAATCAAGTTACCATGCAACTCTAGGAACTGAAAAAAATGTGAAAACTATAGAAAGGAATTTTACTGCAAAATCACACATAGACCCCGAAAAAGATTGCACCGAGAATAATCTCGGCCAAATTTGATGACGGGTCGACCTGACCTCTTTGTTATATGTATATGAACGTTGTTTTCATATTACTCGCCAGTAAAATCAGTAAATAAGTTTGTAAAGTCCGGTCCGGTTCTTCCGTCAGATCCGGTTAGATCCGATAACATTTCCAAATTTTTATTTTAATCTATATATAGTATCACGCCGTGAGGACGACGCGTGGTGTTGAATTTAGAACTATTTTCATTTTATTTCAGATAATCTTATATACTGCAAACGCAATAAGTATGATTTTCAATGAAAAGTATAAGAAAATGTTCGCATCTCTAGCCCATGTAAAGTATGTGTGGACAGCTGAAATAAATTATATGATTTACAAACAAGGTTGTAAACCGTTACGTGGAAATAACAGTATAGTTTATAAACTATTATGACTGTGGCTACAGCATACTTACCTGGTACAGAAGATACCGTGATCAACTAGGCGGTTCTTCCAGGAGGAGGCCCTTCCATTGCACTTCGGTTGGGCTGACGCCTGCGATAGCCCCAAATGTGGGTTACTCGGGTACGTAATTTTTTCGTGTGGGGGTCTGCGTTCGCGCTAACCCCTGTTGAATTAACACATCATTAATATGATCATGTTGGCAAATAGAATGTTGCAGACATTTGAAAGACATACGACTAGATCTTCAAGTACACAGTTGAATGAAGAAAATTTCTGCGTTCTTCGGAATCAAAATAATAACGTTAACTCGCCCAAAATATCTCATGATAGTGATTAGAAACTAAATGTTATAATTGTCTTTATGTACAGAGGTTTGTCCCCCCTGATGATTTTACGGGATTGCATGACATTCTTTTTTCCTAATCTACACCTTTTTTTGTCCTTTTCTTTTTAGAATTCCCCAAACCCCGAAAAAATTGACTTTTTTGCTCCCTATTCTCTTCATCATTATAAGACAAGCTCTTGCAAAAGTGCGCGTTTGAAAGAATCTGTGAAGATGCTTGATACTAGGCAAGTCGTCACACTTTATGGCTTTCAACACGCGAAAAGATGCATTCGGATATTTCCTTTAAGTGTCGCCTCGGATCAGCCTGCGCAGTATGCGCAGGCTAACCCGATACGGAACTTACAGATGCCGGGTCTACAGCCGGTGAGGAGAAACACTTTTAAATTTAAAAAATAAAATAAAATGGTACAAAAATCTTGTCCTTTGAGTACACTAGGATAAATTACTGACATATATGGTGTAGCTAAAAAAGACACACGGAGGTTTGTGTTAGGAACCGAAAGTTTGCCAGAAGAAAAGTGGCTGACGATCGAAGCTGTATAAACAATGGCGGTGTGTCACGGATCGTTGGTTTCCGGCTAAAGTCGGACACGGTGTATCTTGCATATAGGCCTCGACATCCGTTTGAAAATCGAGGCTGCAAGAGAGAAGTCTACATTTTCCTTGGTTTTCCACTGTATACGCAGGGTGAAGGTCAAATATAGCCACGCCACAGAATGCATGATCATCATACGACAGTGTAAATCAAGATCAGATAGCACAGAATATGTAGTCTGATATTAATCTACTCTGTCCAGTACTATGAGATCTTGCATGAAAAGACTTCAGTCAGATAATACTGCAATATTTGGCTTTTAATAAACGGACTGCAATATTTGGCTTTTAATCATCGGTTTCTTGCCCTTTTTTCCCAGGCAGTTTAAGGTTTGATGATAACATTGTAGACTGTTTGTTGTATAAAATGATACAAGAATGTTTCGCCAATTCCCATCTTTTTCTACATTTACTCATAGATTTACGTACTGTGCGTTGTTGTATCTGGTTCGCCCTTGGCGTTCGCTCCCATTCCTTACTTATGAGTTACAATTTTCTAATCTCCATCATCTCCACGAAAGTTCACAAAGCCTTTTCAATGCTGGCAAACGTACACCCCACATATGACATAGTATACCACGATGTTGACATTACCTCCCTTTATTAAAAACGACAGCGCTTTAGAAGTTTATTTGTACAATACAGATATTGTGAGATACAAGGTCTCCATATTGTGTTACGATTTAAACGCTGACTGATCTTTGAGAAAAGTAAATAAAATAATTATTATCTTGCTTTGAGGTTTAATGTAAATTTTCCACCTTAAATGTCAAGATTTTTGAGAAACATATATGTGAAAATTATGAAGAAGTTACTCTGGTTTCACTACAGCCACGCATAAATCTTTCGCCTTTTACTAAAGATTTCCGTGCAGTGGAACAATCAATGAGTCTATAGACTTATTTCTGTAGTCCTTCGAAAGAAGGATGATCCTGCAAACACTGAATACTATCTATGTAACCAATGAATGGTCTATTTGCAACACTATGGGACGAATTATCTCGATCGTACTCAAGAGTACACAGCTGCTTTCACAAACTATACTATTGGAAAAAAGTTTAGCAAGTTCGTTAAAGATTGGTCCTCAGAGAAGAAGTACACACAAAGAGCCTAAAATGAAGTAGCGATTTTGATTACGCATTCAAATTGCTGTTCATACCTGTAAAATTCATTCCATAACTCTGCGGGGTTAATTTGCTGTCTAGCGTTAAAGGTGGGTATTTAGAATTTTCACATCACACAAAATTAAAAAATATATATATCATTGAAATTTATATGAAAAAAATACTAATCATCAATGATTAAGAATCATAGAACTACAAAAAAAAAAAAAATGTTTTTGATTGTATTCCCTTAAAAGGCTACGTAGCCTCTTAAGCTATTTTTAGATTTCGCGCCAAAAATCAATAAAGCATTGTGGGAATGTCAAGTGACTGGCACGTGACTAATAACGCTTGAATTCCATTACATAACAAACATGTAATAATCATTTTCCACAATATCTTCTTTGGACGGATGTTTGAAACTGTGTCTGTGTTTTCCTGTATTTAAATCAGAGAATTGATAATCTAAAAATAGAACGCGTCTCCCGCTGGTGTCAACCTGGTCCGTAATAAATCTCTTAATTTCTCGTGTTATCGGATGGTTTTCGACTACTGGGATTTTATGAACGCAAATTAAAAGGGTTTGGGAGTATAAGGATGATTTTTTGCATTTTTGTAAAATTTTCGTCCCAAAATCTAAAGGGCCACCTTTAAATGGCACAGGGGTCAGGTGTGAAAAATTAAGTGAAAATCAGTATCGCGTATGCCCACCATTAGCAGCCAGGACAGCCATACAACGCCGTCTCATGCTGCAAACAAGCTTCCTGATAACACGAAGAGGAATTCTGCCCCACTCATATTTAAAGGCACGTTCAAGGTCACGCACATTGTGGACGTCATGGTTTTCTCTTACCTGCCGACCTAACTGGTCCCAAAGATGTTCTATTGGTGACAGGTCGGGGGATCTTGCAGGCCAAGGAAGCACGCGCACGTTGTTGAGGCGTAAAACATTCTGCGTTTGCCGTGCAGTATGAGAGCGTGCATTATCATGCTGAAAAATCCCTACGTTATGCTGTTGCATGAAAGGCACAACAACAGGCTGGATAATTTCATTGCAATACCTGTGTGATGTAAGGTTGCCAGCAACTGTAACAAGGTCTGTTTACCATCATGGTAAATTCCAGCCTAAACCATGATGCTGCCCCCACCGTAACGGTCTCTCTGGATGACGTTATTTGGATCGAACCTTTCGCCTCTTCTTCGCCAAACACGAACCCTGCCGTCGGCAAAAGACACGTTAAAGCGTGATTCATCTGTAAACAGGACGCCATTCCATTGCCTGCGAGTCCATTGACAATGGTTGTGAACCCACTGGCGCCTTGCCTGTCGATGTCTCAATGTTAGTGGAATACCAACGTAAGGTCAGTATGCCCTAAGTCGAGCATCACGGAGTCTGTTCCTGACGGTTCTATCACACACTCTTGTTCCTGTAGCATTCCGGAGCAGGCGTGTTAATTTCCGGCTTGACAGAAATCTGTTACGCCTTGAAGTTGTTGTGATATACCGGTCCTCCCGCGGCGTCGTTTTACGAGGTCTTCCAGATCTTGGTCGATTGGTGAAGGCCCAAGTCACTTGAAACCTGTTCCGTAGGCGACCTATCGTCGACTCGTGCCGATTGAAATGCCGAGCGACGTTTCGTATTGACATGCCAGCTTGAAGCATACTGATTGCTCTCTGACGTTGTTCTAACGTCATCCCTGGTCGCCTTCCCATGGTTACTTTTGAATAATTGTTGACAGGTTATTTGACTACGCTTGTAAAGCTGTGCTATCAATTGTTTTGCAACTCGCAAAGGAATAATGAATTTGCTGTACGCATGCCGCACGCGGTTTTCGCTAACTTGGATTTTGTGCAATTTGCCCACTTGCCAGTTTACACACACAGTTTAAAGGTGATGTATATCGCTTAGCACAACTTAATAGCATAAAACAATGCTCATTTCATTAAGTTATATGAAAAAATTAAATGGTTAAAAAAACTTGCTAAACTTTTTTCCAATAGTATATATCATGTGAAACGTTCAAGATCGATTTCTGTCAGTGTTATATTGAACCTGAATAGAATATTCGCCTGATACAGAGCTGTCTTCCTTTTACACGAAAAGTAATATACTACTTTCCATTATACCACAATGTTATTGTACATCTAAACGTCGAGTTTTGCATCATTGCGAAAAACGAAACGGACTTTTATTACATATCAGTGCTGCTGTTCAGCCTTCTCCACCCATTAAGCCATAAGGACACAAGTTTTATATTAGAAATGAGCCAGGCTCAGGTAAAAGGGGACTTAATTCATCGTCGTGATACATCATACCTAGTAAATCAATAATGAATAATAGACTCATAATATTCATTTTAGAACTAAAATAATCGACTGAAACATGGGCTATACCGATCCTTTGAAATGCAGAAAATGGACCTGAAGCGAAAAGTTTCGGCCCAGGTCAGGCTACGCACGTAGTCTGCGTAGGCTGACACGGGCCGAAACTTTTCCTAGGTGTATTAAGCCCCATTTCACAGAGCATAGCTCAATTAATTATGTACTTGTCTGATAAGTAGGATATTGTTGGAATGCAGCCGGTGGTGTTGTAAGAATAATGTGTGAATTACTAGTATTTATTCCTTGAAAGAAACTCCAGAAAACCGTGGATAGGTGCACCAATGCCCGTTTTCTAACGTATTAAAATACATTTGATTATTACAGGATGGAACAATAAACACCCTATACAGCACGTTCAGTATTGTCGTGGCTTCATGAAACTTTTTGGATAACTTCATATCCTTCAGGAGTGACTGGACTGATAATGTTTACTCCTCTCCCCTCTCATTCTCTGGTCATTAGTCCTTTGAACTTTTTTTGTGGGGAGGTGGATTGGGGGTTATCCGTAAGAGAATGTATTTTGCACTGACCAATCACTGTTGGAAAGTTGAAACAAGCTAATCAGTGAGAGTTGAGAAAAATAACCCCAAAATGAGCTCATCAGTTATGGCAAAGTTTCGAAAGAGGCCTGACGTCGCAATAGCCAAGAATACACGTCACATATAGAGCATATAATATAATATGTGGTGACACTGTTTGACCTATTTTATTGAACCTGTACGTATTCAAAGTACTTATCATTGTGCATTGATACAAAAATGTTATTTTTGTAGAATAGACGTATTGTTATGTGAATTATAACAAGGCATGTGCCGGCAGAAATAAGTGATAAGGATGGGAATGTATCAGATATTATGAGTCACACTGTACTTAGTTCAATAACTGAAATTAAGAATTTGCCGACTCAAGTTACCATGCAACTCTAGGAACTGAAAAAAATGTGAAAACTATAGAAAGGAATTTTACTGCAAAATCACACATAGACCCCGAAAAAGATTGCACCGAGAATAATCTCGGCCAAATTTGATGACGGGTCGACCTGACCTCTTTGTTATATGTATATGAACGTTGTTTTCATATTACTCGCCAGTAAAATCAGTAAATAAGTTTGTAAAGTCCGGTCCGGTTCTTCCTTCAGATCCGGTTAGATCCGATAACATTTCCAAATTTTTATTTTAATCTATATATAGTATCACGCCGTGAGGACGACGCGTGGTGTTGAATTTAGAACTATTTTCATTTTATTTCAGATAATCTTATATACTGCAAACGCAATAAGTATGATTTTCAATGAAAAGTATAAGAAAATGTTCGTATCTCTAGCCCATGTAAAGTATGTGTGGATAGCTGAAATAAATTTTATGATTTACAAACAAGGTTGTAAACCGTTACGTGAAAATAACAGTATAGTTTATAAAGTATTTTGACTGTTGCTACAGCATACTTACCTGGTACAGAAGATACCGTGATCAACTAGGCGGTTCTTCCAGGAGGAGGCCCTTCCATTGCACTTCGGTTGGGCTGACGCCTGCGATAGCCCCAAATGTGGGTTACTCGGGTACGTAATTTTTTCGTGTGGGGGTCTGCGTTCGCGCTAACCCCTGTTGAATTAACACATCATTAATATGATCATGTTGTCAAATAGAATGTTGCAGACATTTGAAAGACATACGACTAGATCTTCAAGTACACAGTTGAATGAAGAAAATTTCTGCGTTCTTCGGAATCAAAATAATAACGTTAACTCGCCCAAAATATCTCATGATAGTGATTAGAAACTAAATGTTATAATTGTCTTAATGTACAGAGGTTTGTCCCCCCTGATGATTTTACGGGATTGCATGACATTCTTTTTTCCTAATCTACACCTTTTTTTGTCCTTTTCTTTTTAGAATTCCCCAAACCCCGAAAAAATTGACTTTTTTGCTCCCTATTCTCTTCATCATTATAAGACAAGCTCTTGCAAAAGTGCGCGTTTGAAAGAATCTGTGAAGATGCTTGATACTAGGCAAGTCGTCACACTACTTTATGGCCTTCAACACGCGAAAAGATGCATTCGGATATTTCCTTTAAGTGTCGCCTCGGATCAGCCTGCGCAGTATGCGCAGGCTAACCCGATACGGAACTTAAAGATGTCGGGTCTACAGCCGGTGAGGAGAAACACTTTTAAATTTAAAAAAAAAAAAATAAAATGGTACAAAAATCTTGTCCTTTGAGTACACTAGGATAAAGACATATATGGTGTAGCTAAAAAAGACACACGGAGGTTTGTGTTAGGAACCGAAAGTTTGCCAGAAGAAAAGTGGCTGACGATCGAAGCTGTATAAACAATGGCGGTGTGTCACGGATCGTTGGTTTCCGGCTAAGTCGGACACGGTGTATCTTGCATATAGGCCTCGACATCCGTTTGAAAATCGAGGCTGCAACAGAGAAGTCTACATTTTCCTTGGTTTTCCACTGTATACGCAGGGTGAAGGTCAAATATAGCCACGCCACAGAATGCATAATCATCATACGACAGTGTAAATCAAGATCAGATAGCACAGAATATGTAGTCTGATATTAATCTACTCTGTCCAGTACTATGAGATCTTGCATGAAAAGACTTCAGTCAGATAATACTGCAATATTTGGCTTTTAATAAACGGACTGCAATATTTGGCTTTTAATCATCGGTTTCTTGCCCTTTTTTCCCAGGCAGTTTAAGGTTTGATGATAACATTGTAGACTGTTTGTTGTATAAAATGATACAAGAATGTTTCGCCGATTCCCATCTTTTTATACATTTACTCATAGATTTACGTACTGTGCGTTGTTGTGTCTGGTTCGCCCTTGGCGTTCGCTCCCATTCCTTACTTATGAGTTACAATTTTCTAATCTCCATCATCTCCACGAAAGTTCACAAAGCCTTTTCAATGCTGGCAAACGTACACCCCACATATGACATAATATACCACGATGTTGACATTACCTCCCTTTATTAAAAACGACAGCGCTTTAGAAGTTTATTTGTACAATACAGATATTGTGAGATACAAGGTCTCCATATTGTGTTACGATTTAAACGCTGACTGATCTTTGAGAAAAGTAAATAAAATAATTATTATCTTGCTTTGAGGTTTAATGTAAATTTTCCACCTTAAATGTCAAGATTTTTGAGAAACATATATTATATATGAAAATTATGAAGAAGTTACTCTGGTTTCACTACAGCCACGCATAAATCTTTCGCCTTTTACTAAAGATTTCCGTGCAGTGGAACAATCAATGAGTCTATAGACTTATTTCTGTAGTCCTTCGAAAGAAGGATGATCCTGCAAACACTGAATACTATCTATGTAACCAATGAATGGTCTATTTGCAACACTATGGGACGAATTATCTCGATCGTTCTCAAGAGTACACAGCTGCTTTCACAAACTATACTATTGGAAAAAAGTTTAGCAAGTTCGTTAAAGATTGATCCTAAGAGAAGAAGTACACACAAAGAGCCTAAAATGAAGTAGCGATTTCGATTACGCATTCAAATTGCTGTTCATACCTGTAAAATTCATTTTATAACTCTGCGGGGTTAATTTGCCGTCTAGCATTAAAGGTGGGTATGTAGAATTTTCACATCACACAAAATTAAAAAATATATATATCATTGAAATTTATATGAAAAAAATACTAATCATCAATGATTAAGAATCATAGAATTACAAAAAAAAATGTTTTTGATGGTATTCCCTTAAAAGGCTACGTAGCCTCTTAAGCTATTTTTAGATTTCGCGCCAAAAATCAATAAAGCATTGTGGGAATGTCAATTGACTGGCACGTGACTAATAACACTTGAATTCCATTACATAACAAACATGTAATAATTATTTTCCACAATATCTTCTTTGGACGGATGTTTGAAACTGTGTCTGTGTTTTCCTGTATTTAAATCAGAGAATTGATAATCTAAAAATAGAACGCGTCTCCCGCTGGTGTCAACCTGGTCCGTAATAAATCTCTTAATTTCTCGTGTTATCGGATGGTTTTCGACTACTGGGATTTTATGAACGCAAATTAAAAGGGTTTGGGAGTATAAGGATGATTTTTTGCATTTTTGTAAAATTTTCGTCCCAAAATCTAAAGGGCCACCTTTAAATGGCACAGGGGTCAGGTGTGAAAAATTAAGTGAAAATCAGTATCGCGTATGCCCACCATTAGCAGCCAGGACAGCCATACAACGCCGTCTCATGCTGCAAACAAGCTTCCTGATAACACGAAGAGGAATTCTGCCCCACTCATATTTAAGGGCACGTTCAAGGTCACGCACATTGTGGACGTCATGGTTTTCTCTTAACTGGTCCCAAAGATGTTCTATTGGTGACAGGTCGGGGGATCTTGCAGGCCAAGGAAGCACGCGCACGTTGTTGAGGCGTAAAACATTCTGCGTTTGCCGTGCAGTATGAGAGCGTGCATTATCATGCTGAAAAATCCCTACGTTATGCTGTTGCATGAAAGGCACAACAACAGGCTGGATAATTTCATTGCAATACCTGTGTGATGTAAGGTTGCCAGCAACTGTAACAAGGTCTGTTAACCATCATGGTAAATTCCAGCCTAAACCATGATGCTGCCCCCACCGTAACGGTCTCTCTGGATGACGTTATTTGGATCGAACCTTTCGCCTCTTCTTCGCCAAACACGAACCCTGCCGTCGGCAAAAGACACGTTAAAGCGTGATTCATCTGTAAACAGGACGCCATTCCATTGCCTGCGAGTCCATTGACAATGGTTGTGAACCCACTGGCGCCTTGCCTGTCGATGTCTCAATGTTAGTGGAATACCAACGTAAGGTCAGTATGCCCTAAGTCGAGCATCACGGAGTCTGCTCCTGACGGTTCTATCACACACTCTTGTTCCAGTAGCATTCCGGAGCAGGCGTGTTAATTTCCGGCTTGACAGAAATCTGTTACGCCTTGAAGTTGTTGTGATATACCGGTCCTCCCGCGGCGTCGTTTTACAAGGTCTTCCAGATCTTGGTCGATTGGTGAAGGCCCAAGTCACTTGAAACCTGTTCCGTAGGCGACCTATCGTCGACTCGTGCCGATTGAAATGCCGAGCGACGTTTCGTATTGACATGCCAGCTTGAAGCATACTGATTGCTCTCTGACGTTGTTCTAACGTCATCCCTGGTCGCCTTCCCATGGTTACTTTTGAATAATTGTTGTCAGGTTATTTGACTACGATTGTAAAGCTGTGCTATCAATTGTTTTGCAACTCGCAAAGGAATAATGAATTTGCTGTACGCATGCCGCACGCGGTTTTCGCTAACTTGGATTTTGTGCAATTTGCCCACTTGCCAGGTTACACACACAGTTTAAAGGTGATGTATATCGCTTAGCACAACTTAATAGCATAAAACAATGCTCATTTCATTAAGTTATATGAAAAAATTAAATGGTTAAAAAAACTTGCTAAACTTTTTTCCAATAGTATATATCATGTGAAACGTTCAAGATCGATTTCTGTCAGTGTTATATTGAACCTGAATAGAATATTCGCCTGATAGAGAGCTGTCTTCCTTTTACACGAAAAGTAATATACTACTTTCCATTATACCACAATGTTATTGTACATCTAAACGTCGAGTTTTGCATCATTGCGAAAAAAGAAACGGACTTTTATTACATATCAGTGCTGCTGTTCAGCCTTCTCCACCCATTAAGCCATAAGGACACAAGTTTTATATTAGAAATGAGCCAGGCTCAGGTAAAAGGGGACTTAATTCATCGTCGTGATACATCATACCTAGTAAATCATTAATGAATAATAGACTCATAATATTCATTTTCACTGTGTTGTAAGCTGTACGGCACAAAATGTGTAGTCACTTCCAAGATGGCGGACTGTTTACTTGGAGAAAGGTGGGTGTCACATTTTATCATCAATATCTTTTTTTCTTGAAACCTTCGAGACATGATACTTATAATATATTGTGGGGGAATGATGTGGTAAGCCTCGGTGCTATATAGCAAAGAGCCAGTGCCATTATTCGATACGTTATATCGGCGTAAACATTGCCATTGGGTAAAATTTGAATTTGAAGTGAGGAACTTGCATCGTTTTTAGGTATAGAATGGAAAATAAGCTAATGCAGTGGGTGAAGGCTGTTGTTTCTGTAGGTATTCATCACGTGCTTTCCAATGATTACGGTCATTTTTGTGAAACATGTCTAGAAAGACCCGAAAACATGTGTTTTGTATATCGCTAATGCAGCGGTGTAGTCCACATCAACAATTTTACACAGCGGTGTAGACACGGCGTTTTCTGAACGGTTTAGACACACACATAAGCTTTATATACTGTACGGTTTAGACACAAAATCTGATTCTATCTGTGGTCTAGACATGAACTGCAAAGACTTTGGTCTTTTGATATTTGTGTTGCATACCATTTACCTGCTTTAAAAAAACTTTGTCTATCTTATATTCCAGTTGCACGCCATTCACGTGCTACCAATGCTCATTTGGAGGAGATTTTGAGACTCTTGTTTGACACTTCATGGAACAAAAGTAACATCAGGGCTTTTGGAAATACATGTACAGTACTATTGCTATCCTGTAATTTCTAAAAGACAAACTTATATCAAATAAGATGCCACGGGAATTATTCATGTTTTGAAAGTGTTTCACTAATCATCGACTGCCTTTCTTTCAAAATATGGGAAATTAAAATTGCTTTGGTACTTCGCGAACGGGTCTGTATATTCACCTACCAGATGTAGCCTGGCATTCAGGCCTTGCATTTAAGTCATTCTAATAAACAAGGTACACAACTACAGCAAAGTCACAGAAATATGTGTTGTTACTTGCCCTTCTTCTGAAATACAGACATTCAGAGCATTGAGAACACAGAGTTTCCATTTTGCAGTTTTACTTGATGATTTTGTTTTAATGAAAAGGTTCTATTTAATGGACTGACACCAGTCTACTACCAGATGTAGTCCGGGGCCAAAAGAAACATTACGCAAACGATAAGAATAAATAAAAAACTTTATGTGATAACTAATCTTGATGGGTAACATTCGATTTTATAAATATAAATCCATGACCCGTATATAATGAAATCAAATTGTACAATGGTAAATTAAAATTGTGAATATCGATCACATGGAATTCCATCTTATGATTTTTCCTTTTGGGGTAAAAAAACAATAATTACGTAATTTTTACCGCATTTTTTTTTTTTTTTTTTGATCCCCCATTCCTTGTTAACCTACTGGTCATATTTTACTCGAACAGTGGCACAGAAACTAAAAGCTTTAGAGAGATCCTTATACTCATTTTAAGCCAGTTTTAACTCATTTTGTTTTTATTTTATCAAAATATAGTCATTCTTATATCTTCATGCCAAATATTTCGCCTGACAAGCTTGCTTAGATAACAATCGATAGAAAATGCATTTCGCCGAGTTGCGGCCTTCCATCTAAACAGACTCATCGTTTCTGGTTTTTGAATCGAAGATTTTCGATATCCGTTATACATTCTGGTATATTTGTATAATGATCATACATTGTCTCGTGACTATATTTGACCTTCGCCCTGCGTATACTGAGAAAACAAAAGAAAATGTAGGCTTCTCTGTTGCAGCCTCGATTTTCAGACGGAGGTCGCGGCCTATATGCAAGCAATCTCCGAGCAGAGTTGTCGTTCGTTACTCTCACATACATCTCTGCGATGGACTAAATGACAAGAATCTTGTCAAACCGAGGAAAAGATGTTTTGTTACTCTTTAACTGTTTCGTGTGTAAAATTATAAGGTATACAATGGAAATATGATTCTGGATACATTATAGGTGCGTTCAAACTGATGAATTTACCTGTATACAGTATAAAATGGAACTATTTTTTTTCGAGCCTCTTTACTGATCAGAATCTTACGCCAAGTTTAACAAAAATGGCTGCGCCCAGGAATGATGACAACAGTTTTAATACACCTATAAATCTTTGGTTATAAGATTAAAAAACAAGTTATGGTCCTTTAAAAGACATTTAAGCTTTTCAGAAAATCCGTCTTTTTCACATTGCCTACCACTTAGTCAGATTTGCCGTATGCTGTTTCAACAGCACAAAAAGTAATCGATATTGGTCTTTCTTTCACCGGCGTTTGTGTCGCCATTTTGAGTTCTGGTCATGTGACGAATGTATCGCGTACTGACGGACTACTTTCTGAGCCCACTACAGAGGTGAATGTAATGATCCGGAGTGCATGAGAGTGATATGCAAGTTACACCGTATCCGACTTTAGGTGGAAAGCAAGGATAAATTTCCGTGATGCACTGTCATTGTTTACAGCTTTGATCGTCAGCCAGTTATCTTCCGACCAATGCTCGGTTTCTAACATAAACCTCCGCGTTTCTATTTTTTTTCAGTTGCACCATACATGTCAGTAATTTATCCTTGCGTACAATAAGGACCGATTTTCTGTACCATGCTATGTTTTTTATTAATTTAACAGCATTTCTGCTCACCGGCTGTAGACGGGCATCTTTAACTAGATATTAAACAAACAGATACCAAGATACGAATCAGCGACAGTATTTAAAACAACTTCGAAATGAAAATGATTGTCAAGTCCAGGATGGTAATCATCATCCTAAGTGAATGATTGAAATTATGGCTGCCATCATGATGGAATTGATTTATAAGCGCACAGAAATTAATTAGTAATTTCATAATTTATTTCTTCGTGATATAATACTCACTATTACATAAATAATATCGTAGATCTATAATGTCTTGATGCACTCTTTTGTTCCCAACTATCTCTTTTCGTTCCACGATGATCCTTTTTCGGTTCCAGATGGTTCCTTCCGTGGGTGTCGGTAATAAGGGAGACTGTCTCGAACTGTTGGTGCCAATTTTCATGATTCTGGATTAACGCCTAGTTACGTTATCTTCAGAAAAGAAGATTCAAGACCAAGCCAGTTGTGTCTAAACCGTACATATATTGTGCTTTAAATTGTGTCTAAACCGTTCAGAAAAAATCGGGTCTACACCGCTGTGTGTGAGATTGTTGATGTGGACTACACCGCTGCATTAGCGATATACAAAACACATGTTTTCGGGTCTTTCTAGACATATTTCACAAAAATGACCGTAATCATTGGAAAGCACGTGATAAATACCTACAGAAACTACAACCTTCACCCACTGCATTAGCTTATTTTCCATTCTATGACTAAAAACGATGCAAGTTCCTCACTTCAAATTCAAATTTTACCCAATGGCAATGTTTACGCCGATATAACGTATCGAATAATGGCACTGGCTCTTTGCTATATAGCACCGAGGCTTACCACATCATTCCCCCACAATATATTATAAGTATCATGTCTCGAAGGTTTCAAGAAAAAAAGTTATTGATGATAAAATGTGACACCCACCTTTCTCCAAGTAAACAGTCCGCCATCTTGGAAGTGACTACACATTTTGTGCCGTACAGCTTACAACACAGTGATTTTAGAACTAAAATAATCGACTGAAACATGGGCTATACCGATCCTTTGAAATACAGAAAATGGACCTGAAGCGAAAAGTTTCGGCCCAGGTCAGCCTACGCAGTCTGACACGGGCCGAAACTTTTCGCAGGTGTATTAAGCCTCCTTTTTAACAGAGCAAAGCTCAAATAATTATGTACTTGTCTGATAAGTAGGATATTGTTGGAATGCAGCCGGTGGCGTGGTCTGAATAATGTGTGAATTACTAGTATTTATTAAAGAAACTCCAGAAAACCGTGGATAGGTGCACTAATGCCCGTTTTCTAACATCTGTGACGGCAGATTACTCCTTCCGTCCTGTATACCGTCTTTCCGCATTTAACGAATGCCTAATAAAGTGTCTGCGCTAGCGATGTTTCCCTGTACCTCAGTGGTTATGGAGATGATCTTCGAAACCTCGAAAATGGAGGATTTTTGTCGTGTAGGTTCGGATGCCGGCCGGAGCGGTTTGTAATTGAATTAAACATTGGTAGCGAAATTTCAAGTTCATAAGGCACGATACACTGATTGTATAAAAGGTAAACGGGAGGGCTTCACTCTCTGACATTTCAAAATGTTATTGTTATAAATCACCAGTCGTGACGCTAGTCGATTCATTGTGTCTAGAGTGCCCATAACAATTTTGGTGCCTTTGCATACATTTCAGATTTTGGAATTACTAAACGTGACAAAATAGAACATACAAGTAAAATAGAACTATGGCGGAAAATCAGGATAAAGTTCTAACGATGTCTTTGATTTGTTCAATATGCCTTCAGAAATTGAACAAACCTAGATCTCTGCCATGTTTCCATACATTTTGTGAGTCGTGTTTAAATAACTACTTTATGAACGCACCCGAGAAAGGCAATGCCACAAAAGAAGGTATTCCCTGCCCTGTTTGTAAAGAGACTACATTTTCCCCAAGACCGGCTTTGGCGGTAAAGGACTGGGCAGAAAATTTTCCAATAAACCACTTGGTAGGCACTCTGATTGACATTGTTCCGGTCAGTTCACGGCTCGAGTTTTGTGAACCCTGTAAGGATAGCGCAGAGTCCAAGGTTGCTAGATCTTGGTGTCAGCAGTGTCAAGAAGCATTGTGTGAGGAATGCACAAAATGTCACAAGTCTATGAAAGCGACAAAGAACCACGAGATTTCACCGCTAGAGGGAGTCCGTAGCAATCCGAAACAAAGTATAACAGAAGAAGTTCTATGTACAGATCATCCAAACAAGGAGGTTGACATGTTCTGTCAGGATCATGGTATGCCATGTTGCGCTGTATGTATCGCAAGTGATCATCGAAAATGTAAACAAATCTTACAAATGAAAGATGTCATCAACAAACAGGGGGTGTCCGAGGCAACAGAAGTTCTGAAAGAATTAGATAAAGTGGTGTTGAAAGCCGATACTATCAAGAAAGAGAGACAGGATGTCATGAGAAGTACACAGGCGCAAAAAACAAGAATGCTTCAGGATATCGCAGCAGCGAAACAGAAACTTATTCAGCACATAGAGAAACTAGAATCTCAGATTACTTCGAAGTTTAATGCTATAAGTCAGACCGACTTCGCTATCCTTCAGGAACAAATAGCCTACTGTAATAGTGTTCAAAGCGCAATGCAACATTCGAAATCGGCCATTCAATCTTCGGAAGAGCAAAAGCTTCCAAAGAGAAAATTTATTGTCACAGAACAGGGGAAGAAGAAAGCCGAGGAATGTGCAAGCGGACTGGAAAAGATACATGAAAACTCAGCAAAGATTCAGTATCTTTTTGAAGAAGACAAACAGGTTCAAGAGACTCTATGTGCCTTAGAGATGCTCGGGAAATTAGATGTAAAACATTCTTATCCTAATCGGAAACCCAAGACACCACCTCCACCTCCCACACCACTCCCTGTTGATGACGATGAAAAGAAGGCAACCAAAAAACTGAAAACTTTTAACATTAAAACTAAAGGTGACAAAAGGGAATGCAAGATCACTGCTATAAAAATGTGGAACAATAAAAATATATTGATTGCCGATAATTCAAATGGTCGCCTGAAATTGTTTGGCGAATTCGGGGACTTGATTAGCTATGTCAACTGCACCCAACAACCGTGGGATTTCACGTTTTACGAGAAAGCAAAATGTGCCGTTTCATTCCCTAACGATCGCAAAATCCGCTTGTTTAAAGTCAGTGACTCAGTTAAAGAGATAGGCCATTTGCAAATATCACGTGGTTGCCATGGCGTATGTGCGACAGGGGACACCATTATAGGAGCATTCCAAAGTGGTTGTATCAAAGTTATCAGCCTCGATGGTGCAGTCAAAATGACTGTGGATACTGATTATATTGGGAAGCGTGTTTTTAGCAATCCAGAGTTTATTGCTTTCAATCGTTTCAGCCAAAGGATCTTTGTCTCTGACTATAACAACCACACAGTCACCGCTCTTAAATACAGTAACGGCCGAGTTGAGAAATCGCCGTTGTTTGTCTACCCAGTATCTGGTCCTAGGGGGGTTAGTATTGACCCAAAGGGGAACTTGTACATTTGTGGGTTTTGGTCGAGTGATATTCACAAAGTTCGAGACACTGGGGTTATGAGACAAGTCCTAATGGATACTCTAGCAAGACCGCTGTGTATTGCTTTCAATAACGATGGGGACAAATTTGCTCTGTCCGAACAGGGTAATCCGAATGTTGTGAAAGTTTTTAGAGTTATTCCAGCCTCCGAGGTTGAAGAGCTATAAATACGAAGTACTCTGTGGTATATGATAGGCGTTGTTTGTGTGTCTGAAACCATTTATAGCCTGTATTTTTTGTAAACATTTTTTTTAAACCCTTTCCCAAACAACAAATCTTGGACCCTTCCAAACCTAAAGAGTTTGTAGACGACAATTTTAGATTTTGAGAAAGCTGCAGGAAGTTGTCGAAAAGGGTAGAAAACACTGTGGGAAAAGGAGAAATTGCTCGTAACGAGCAATTTCCCCTTTTCCCACAGTGTTTTCAAGGACCGTTTTACTGCAGACACGTAAAAACCAGGGCTTGTTTGGGAAAGGGTTAAGGTAATTTTTTAACTTTTTTACCAACAGACACAATTTTAGACAAATTCAAACTGAAGGCACTTGCAGACAGTATATTGACCCATAACCTGATAAAAACAAATTTTCTGTTCGGTATTGAAATCCTAAATACTGCTGTTTCAAAACTGTTTCTTTGGGAATAATATCTCTTTCTCGGACAGTGTAGATCAAAGATCATGCTGCATGTTCTGTGAAGTCTGATCTGAATCTACACCGTCTGCAAGTCACGCTTAGCAGCTAAAGGGTTAAAATCTTGATTAAAGTGACATCATCTTTCTTATCAGTTTTAAAAAATATTGTATGAAAAGGACTTAACACTGGTGACCTACATATTATCCTTTTACAACAATATTTCCAAAATACCTTTATGTTCGTTATGATATGGGATTATTTTTGTTAGCCATTTACCACGTAATACCGAGTTTTCACGGCCCTGAGGAAGGAGCCTTTTGAAAACAATGTGGGAAAAGGAGAGTGTGTTACCAACATGTTCTCCTTTTCTCAATGTTTTCGACCCAAACGAAGAGCAAGTCCATCACCTGAGTCAAATCGAAATTATCGCGTGCAAATGCTTTAACTCATTTCCAAACGACAAAATTTTAGGTTCGTCCAAATCGAAAGCATTTACAGACGACAAAATAAAAGTGACTGAAGGGTAGAAAACATTGTTGGAAAAGGAGAAAATGCTGGTTACCAGCATTTTCTCCTTTTCCCAGAATGTTTTCTAAAGGCTTCATTCTCAGGGTCGTCAAAAACAGGGATTGTGTGGTAATGGTTTAAATTTAAAGAAGTCTAAAGTTTCCTCTTGTGATTTAGATGGCTCATACCTTACATTTAACGCCCAGTACTTCAATCAGTTTTCCTACATGCCTAAAAAGTTGAACTCTTTACAACATGACAGAATTTTAGACTCTTCCAATATCAAAGCGTTTCCAGACGACAGAAAGGTGGGAATAAAAGTTGATGGAGCTTGCCAGAGTATAAAACATTATGGGAAAAGGAGAAAATGTTTGGTCCCAGCTTTTTCTTCTTTTTTCACATTGTTTCCAAAGCCTTTCTTGATTTTGATTTCACAGGCATGAATTATTATTATACTGCAAGTGCAGTTTGATCTTGACCTATGCCGGTCCCCCTGTTGTCGCCCAAAAGATAAGGAGGTTCTATAGCATTCACATTCGAACAAAATTTTAAGACTGGTACAAAATGAAGGCACTTGGAGATTACGAATCATGATTAACGATGGTTTACTTCGAAAACCTCGTAACTACGGCTTGTTACATGTTATAGTTACGGGACTTTGGAATTGAACCGGCGTTATGGTGCTTACATGACGAAAATTGTCTTTGAAAAAGTAGGAAAGATTGTGGAAAAAGTAGAAAATATTGATTTCTTGTAGACTATTTGTCATCGTTTCCCGCAATGTCTTCAAACGCAGTTTTCAGCGTCTGCAATATAGTATGGATTGATTTGTAAAGGTTGGAAGAAATAACCCATTACCAAACGACAATATTTTAAACTGGTCCGAATTGAAAGCATTTGCAGACGACAAAATAAAAATGATTGAAAATTTAAATTTTGTTTTGAAAATTGTGGGAAAAGGAGAAAATGCTGGTTACCAGCATTTTCTCCTTTTCCCAGAATGTTTTCTAAAGGCTTCTTTCTCAGGGGCGTCATAAGTAGGGATTGTGTGGTAATGGATTAATGGCGTGTTTGTGTATTGAATTGGATCACTTGTTGTCTTTTGTTTAACTGTAGACTTAAATTATTATTCTTTGTTTTCATATTGCTTTCTCGTATTTCTGTAATATCCCCTTTTTGCCAATTTCAAAACAGATACGCTCCCGTAAGGGACGTTTTTCTCAATACTGTAGGGCCAAACTGAGCAAATGATCAATTTCATACAGTGTGTTTTACTTATATAGCTTTTAACGTTTCTTTCTGATTTTTGTCAAATTACTCGCGAACAGAGACTTGAATATCGTGTCTAAAGTGACTTGCGTGTTAAAGCAGCCAGTTAGTGTGGTAGGCCTATATACAATTAATTACCAATCTTTATTCTTTTTAGTGCCATAGGCGAAATGATGAGCTTTTGTGGATGGCATAGATCTAGATCAGACTACACAGAATGTACAGTATGATCTTAGATCTATAACAACCATTTTTCTATTCAAACCTTATAAAAATAAAGACGTCTGTGTGTGAGTTGTTTGTATATAAAGATAACAAAAAGTGGCCCAGTTTGTATAAATTCAAAAACGACCTTCATGATAATTATAAGCTTCTTAACCCTTTCCTATACAAGCCCTGGTTTTTACGTGTCTGCAGTAAAAGTCTTTTGAAAACACTGTGGGAAAGGGAGAAATTGCTCGTAACGAGCAATTTCTCCCTTTCCCACAGTGTTTTCTACCCCGGTTTTTGAGAACTTTCTGGCATTTTCTACAAATTTAAAATTGTCTTCTGCAAACTCTTTTGGTTTGGAAGAGTCCAAAATTTGTTGTTTGGGAAAGGGTTAAACATTTTGGGAAAGAGAGAAAATGCTGATTAGCATTTGTTCCTGTGGAAAGAGTGTTTATCATCAAATTGCAAGTAATTGTAGGACTTCACTGTTATGTTTTATAAATAAAATCGTGTTAAGTCGACTGATATTCTAATTTATCTAAACCTTTGCTATTCAAAGGAGAGTTTTATGCCCGTTGTATGACTTTGTAGATTCAGATCAGGCTACACATTACGAGCAATCTGACGTCGTTTGTACTCCGTCACCCGTTTGTTTTCTAAACCGTCAAACCGGTCTAGTAATGGCAATAATGGTTTTCTGTTTTGCAATGATGAAAAAAAAGGTGATTTCCTGTATTAACCCATTACCATACAATCCCTACTTTTGACGCTCCTGAGAAAGAAGCCTTTAGAAAACGTTGTGGGAAAAGGAGAAAATGCAGGTAACCAGCATTTTCTCCTTTTCCTACAATGTTTTCTACCCTTCACAAAACAAAATTTAAATTTTCAGTCACTTTTATATTGTCGTCTGCAAATGCATTCAATTTGGACCAGTCTAAAATTATCTGGTAAAGAGTTAAGCCTACATAATGCGGGGGCCGAATGTCAGTCTGACTTTGCTATAGATCAATGTTTATGACGCTAGTCACGTGCTGTGTGACGCATAAGGATAGTATCATCTTTCTGTTATTTGGGAGCGCGTGAGGATGAGGATCGTTGTCTAGGCATGTCGTAGTCTTCGAGGATTCGATCTGTCTTGTTGGAAGATCAAATACAGTACAGGCAATACTAGTACATTGAAATACAATAACAGTAAACATGATAAAATCAGTGCCCGTATTCACCAACCTCTCTTGATAGTATTCTTGGTCTAATTTTCAAGAATCTTCTACGTTGCTAAGTAACTCAACTTTTGAGTGGCTAAACCGAATGTCTTAGCCAATCAGAAGTTGCGATACCTTCTAAATCTGAAATGAGACTAAAATTTCATTAAAGAATGATTGGTCAGTACCGTCCCGGAAAACTTTGCCTTTTTTTAGATACATCTATAGCCAGAGAGATAAAAACGCTGTTAGAACTTTATAGTGTGTAAAATCTTGTCAGCTGTGAAAAGATAGATTAGTAATGAACGTATACAGTTTATGGGATAAAGGAAATCAATGGATATAACTTCGATTTAACTTTTCACCAAACATCATAATTTTAGACTTGCTAAAATTGTAAGCATTTGCTAGAGACAAGATTAATGTGATCCGAAAATTGAAAATTGTTTTGGGAAGGGAAAAAACATTGTGGGAAAAGGAGAAAATGTTGGTTACCAACATTTTCTCCTTTTTCCAACAATGTTTTCAGAAGGCTGCCTTCCAATGGTCATGAAAACCAGAGATTGTTTGGGAAAGGGTTAAAACCAGAAACAACCGTAGTGATGTCTTGGATAACCAGTAGAGATTGAAGTGCATTTTCTATCCGACGTCATCTGTGCGGCCTTACAACAGTCACGGCGGGGAATCACGTGACAACAACAACAACAATGACCGATATTTGAAAAAATTCCCCGACTTCAGGTAAGAAAATCTTCAATAATTCCGTTAGTACGTGACCGATTGGAATTTGGTTTGAAGCAGAGAAGGCGGAAGGACTCCAGGGATTTGCTTGATGTGTTAGATTTTTTAAACACCTGATAAAAAAGTTATTGACGAGCAAACAGATTTTTTACCCCGTGTCACGTGATTCCCCGCCGAGACAGCCATGGGTAACAACTGGCATGAAAATTCATGAATATCTAAAGTTTCATGAAATAAAGATCAAATTTGGTTGGTTGGTTGTATTGGGGTTTAACGCCACTTTAACAGCTAAGGTCATATCACGGCGGTCGGTGACGCACATATGTTTCCTGGCTTTCTCACACCGTTACTAACACAACTTTCTTTCCAAAGCCACCGACTACTTTTCTCACATGCTTCAGCAGAGGTGAGAGGCGAAAATACGCCGGAAAGAAAGTTCGCCTCAACCGGATATCGAACTCACAACCACCAGGTCATGAGTCTGACACGCCCACCGCTGAGCCACCCGGTCGGGCTGAAATTTGGTAAAAGAAAAACTGTAAGAAAACGAGTAAAGAGCGACATGTATCTTTTATTGCTTTATTGCCAATCTGTCTGACAAAATATCTGTGTTGTCTGATCTTTACGGGTTTGGAGATAAAGCAAAAATGTTCCAAGTAGTTTCTGACTACTGTCGTATACTCTCAGACTGTTACAGATTAAACGATGATCTTCGGCTGCTTGCAGGAGAATTGGAAGCCGAAGCGATCGGTGACAGATACTGGTAGGCGTCCTCTACCTGTAATTATAGTGTACAAGATGAGTTTAATACATGTAGTTCATATTTTAGGTTTTAACCCACTACCGTATGTAGCCAGTAATTGTCAACGATCGCAAATAATGTTGATTCAGGAAAGCTAGCATAACCCTAGCCCAATGGGTCAGTAAGGCGTGCCCCTGACTTGAGATCAGTGGGTCAGTAAGGCGTGCCCCTGACTTGAGATCAGTGGCTCAGTAAGACGTGCCCCTGACTTGAGATCAGTGGCTCAGTAAGACTTGCCCCTGACTTGAGATCAGTGGGTCAGTAAGGCGTGCCCCTGACTTGAGATCAGTGGGTCAGTAAGGCGTGCCCCTGACTTGAGATCAGTGGCTCAGTAAGGCGTGCCCCTGACTTGAGATCAGTGGCTCAGTAAGACGTGCCCCTGACTTGAGATCAGTGGGTCAGTTAGGCTTGCCCCTGACTTGAGATCAGTGGCTCAGTAAGGCGTGCCCCTGACTTAAGATCAGTGGGTCAGTTAGGCGTGCCCCTGACTTGAGATCAGTGGCTCAGTAAGGCGTGCCCCTGACTTGAGATCAGTGGGTCGCTGGTTGGAATCCTTGGCTCGGCCACTTTCTTTCCAACTATTGAAAATAGTAATTGCGACAGAATTCATTTCTCTCTCTCCGCTGGTCATTGTTTAACCCTTTACCCCATAAGGCATTTATATGGTATCTCTAATTGACTCTAAATAACAGCTAGGATGAAGCCGTTTCCTAGGTGTATGTAAAACCTTTTGATAGTATAGAAAACATTGTGGCAAAAGGTGAAATTGCTCGTCAAGAGCAATTTCATCTTTTGCCACAATGTTTTCCAATTGCTCCTAGAAGCAATGTGTAGAAATGAGTATCTATGGAGGAAAGGGTTAAACGGTGGTTATATAAGAGAGCGGCCAGTAACTTGGGAAGAGTTAGGCGAGGTATTGGTAAAAGAAACTTCAGGAGAGAAGGAAGTAGGTGGACCTTCCGCCGCGATACACTTTTATCAATGTTGAAAGCGATTTTAATCACCTTACAATCAAGCAAAGAAATACAACTTGTGCGCAAGAAATTCCGATTAAAATTGTAGGTTTATTATAATAGATTTTGACTGCATCGCGTGTAAATGGGAATTCGGACTTAAAAGTATCGTCACCGATCAACCAGTTCGGTCCACGCAGGCTAATCCGAGACGGCTCTTTACGACTATATTAGACTTTGCCCTACAATAGACTTGCGCAAAACAGATAATTACATAAGAACGGAAAGTTTTGTTGCCGATTAGTCTGCGAATTCCGCGTAGACTAACTCGGACCGACACTTAATACGCAAATGTCCGAATACCCCTTGTCGTGTGTCGCAGTCCATTGTTATTTTCATTTTATCAAACCCTTGGAGACGAACTATGTTACGAGAGACCACTCCTTCCTGCATGGCATATACTCCCGATTTAAATACAATACCTGGCTACTGCGTCAGGGAGATATCTCTTTGGCTCAGTGGTTAGGGTATTGGCTTTGCGTCCGGGAGTTCGGAGTTCGAATCCCGCTCCGATCCTTATTTCTGCCATGCATTTATTCATTTGTTTCTTTGTTACGGACTTCGTTCGTAAGATGGGGGCTCGTCCGGGATTGGCCATTGAGCTATTAGTCCCATTTTTTGTCCAAAATCGGACTTCCTGCCTAATAAGGCTTTGAGTCATCAATAAATGATGACTTTAAGAGGGGGTGTGTTACGAGAGACCACTCCTTCCTGCATGGCATATACTCCCGATTTAAATACAATACCTGGCTACTGTCTCAGGGAGATATCTCTTTGGCTCAGTGGTTAGGGTATTGGCTTTGCGTCCGGGAGTTCGGAGTTCGAATCCCGCTCCGATCCTTATTTCTGCCATGCATTTATTCATTTGTTTCTTTGTTACGGACTTCGTTCGTAAGAACTATATAAGCCTAGCTTTCGTTTCGATCCCTTTTATAGAATTATTCTTATTAACCCATTCCCAAACAATCCCTGGTTTTTACGGGTCTGGAATAGAAGCCTTTTGAAAACATTGTGGGAAAAGGAGAAAATGCTGGTTACCAGCATTTTCTCCTTTTCCCACAATGTTTTCTACCTTATCATATAGAAAAATCATCTTTTTCGCAACTGTTAATTTGTCATTTGCAAAGTGCTTTCAATTTGGTCTGGTCCAAAATTTGCCGTTTGGGAAAGGGTTAATCTGATTGATATATTTTTCTATGTAATACTATGTAATTCTATAAATATGTATAAACTAAACAAACCTGCAGTCTCGATGTCAGCTGCTGGATATGAGCTTTCCGGAATGTTCGAGAATAATGTCGACTGGTAGGCTCCTCTGAAGCGTTCCGAGCTTGATCACGTGATATCTTTTTCATCTTCTTGTCTCCCACTAAAAACTCCCTGAAAAGAAGAACAATACTTGAGATATATGTTCGAGTATACCACCTATACTCGTGTGCCCAACGACATCAGCATTTCAAGGAGAACTTTGTTTTTAATGTCTGAGTGATCAATGGATGAACATTGATAGAGATTTTGCATAAATAAACCAATTTCGCCACTTATTGCTATTATTTACAAAAGGGATACTGCATCTTTGCAAGCCAAGGGTGACGATCCACTACGCTACTCTACCCTTGGCGGATCGAGCTCGATTTTTACATTCCCGCGATACACATTTTCATAGGTTGCAGCCAGCTGTAACTGCAGGAATCAAATCGCTCGTAACATTTCATCTTTGATAAAAATTGAACAAGGTCGCGACTTTTCGAATGAAAATAGAAGGTAAACATGGGTACCTCCGTGGATGTGTGCACGATATGTAATGATTCATCACAAAAAAAAAACATAGACGAACAATATTTACAGAAAGTTCAAATATGATGAATCAATTATCAGAGGTTTTAGGCTATATCCCAGCACCTGAAGATGGAATGTCGAAGTACGTTTGTGGTTATTGCTTCATGTTGAATTATTGTATTCGTAAGCGGTTTGTGAAACGATATTTTATTGGCTATCAGAAATGAGATGTAAAGGGGGATAATAACAAATATCCAATATGGAGCGTATTGCGGGAATATCGAAATCGGGCTCGATCCGCCAAGGTAAGGTCCACGTAATGATCGTAACCTTGGCTCGCGAAGATGGAGACACTGCTCAAAAATTGAAAATTCGTATCCAAGCAGGATAGAAAACATTGTGGGAAAGAGAGAAAATGCTGGTTACCAGCATTTTCTCATTTTCCCTTTTTTCAAAAGGTTTCTATCTCAGGGTCGTAGAAACCAGGGATTGTTTGGTAAATTGTTAATTGTCTTAGCGACGTTAGTCGCCGATATCTCATTTATTTCTGGAAACTATTATGTTTATTGTTCAAAACTACCCGTTTTATCATGTCGTTATTGATATACACTGTTCGCTACGCACATACTCATTCTAACCACTATTCTAACATGACACGCGACTTTGGCTCTATAAATACTGTGCAAGGAAAACGTGGTAAAATCTGCAACAATCCATGTAGAGTGACGTCATCCTATATCGAGTGACGTCATTCAATGAGTGAGTTATTCAATGGAACAGAATCTTCATCCGCGTTTTTACTCTAAGTTTGAACTTATTTTCATTTCACTAAGAATTGGCCATGTTAGAATCGAAATAATCTTCTTTCTATCGTGGTTTATCGTTCAATAAACCACGTTGTGAGTTATGAGGTGCAATGAATAATCCACTCGGGTTATCGCCCTCGTGGATTATTTATTGCGCCGCATAACTCACAACTGTGGTTTATTGAACGATATACCACGACAGAAAGAAGATTATTTCTTAAATTAAGTAGGCCAATTATGTTTTTGTTGAGTTTTTGATATCGTATAGGTAAATGATATATACCCAATTATATTCAAATAATGATTCGTTTTCAGTTTATTTAAATATTGTGTTGATTCTTTGCGCTAAATAGAAATTATGTAACATAATATATCGTCGGTTTGCTTCAAATACCTCGTAACTACCGCTTGTAACAAGCTGTAGTTGCGAGGTTTTCGATGTAAATCGACGATATATATTCTTTCCTGTCAAATAAATAAACTTTACTATTTTTGACGACTATAGAATCAGTAACAGTGACTAAATATAGGGTGAACGGTCAGAATTAAATTGTGCAGACTGAATTTCGTCTACACACTCCACTCATTATCACCCCTGCTAATAGAAGCGTACAACACATTGCAAACGTTAGTATATAACTTAACCCATTACCACACAATCCCTGCTTCTGACGCCCCTGAGAAAGAAGCCTGTAGAAAACATTGTGGGAAAAGGAGAAAATGCTGGTAACCAGCATTTTCTCCTTTTCCCACAATGTTTTCTACCCTTCAAAAAACAAATTTCAAATTTTCAATCACTTTTATTTTGTCGTCTGCAAATGCTTTCAATTTGGGCAAGCCTAAAATATTGTCGTTTGGTAATGGGTTAAGGTAAGACCTGTGTAATGGAAAACAGCTATTTCCACTAAAATATCATTCTGCAAAATTGCCTATAATTAAAAATGAGTATCATTGAACTACTTTCACCGATTCATTTTTTCCATTTTTTCCTTCTTTGAATTATCATATATAAATTTAAAACCTCTATATTCTCAATTCAAAAAGAGATAATAATTACCTCCCTTTTCAGAAAAGTAACAAAAGTATAAAAAAAATGATTTCAAGATAGACATACACGGAATTTCTGATCCGATAGAAATGTGCAAAAATATTATTTCTGCATAAATCTTTTTTTATCCTTATTTATCAACCAATTAGAATTTTCACCGGAAGTGCATTACACAGGTCTTACCTTAACCCTTTACTCCATAAGGCGTCTCTATGGTATCTCTAATTGACCCTAAATAACAGCAAGGATGAAGCCGTTTCTTATGTGTATATGACACCTTTAGATAATATAGAAAACATTATGGCAAAAGGTGAAATTTTTCGTCACGAGCAATTTCACTTTTTGCCACAATGTTTTCCAAAGGCTCCTTCAAGCAATGTGTAGAAATGAGTATCTATAGGGTAAAAAGTGAATGAAATATTAAGAAAACGTCAATTACCCGAGGTCTATCTTGGCTATGAAATGTTAAGAAAACACCAATTATCCGAGGTCTATCTTGGCTATGAAATGTTAAGAAAACGTCAATTACCCGAGGTCTATCTTGGCTATGAAATGTTAAGAAAACGTCAGTTACCCGAGGTCTATCTTGGCTATGAAATGTTAAGAAAACGTCAGTTACCCGAGGTCTATATTGACAATGAAATGTTAAGAAAACGTCAATAACTGGAAGTCTATCTTGACAATGAAATGTTAAAAAAACATCAATTACTGGAAGTCTATCTTGACAATGAAATGTTAAAAAACATCAGTTACCCGAGGTCTATATTGGCAATGAAATGTTAAAAAAACATCAATTACCCGAGGTCTATCTTGGCAATGAAATGTTAAGAAAACATCAATTACCCGAGGTCTATCTTGGCAATGAAATGTTAAGAAAACATCAATTACCCGAGGTCTATCTTGGCAATGAAATGTTAAGAAAACATCAATTACCCGAGGTCTATCTTGGCAATGAAATGTTAAGAAAACATCAATTACCCGAGGTCTATCTTTCCGTTGCCGTCGGTGTCCATAAACTCCATGATTCTATCAATGACATATTGAGACACTGGGATACCGGACTCCTGTTGTGATGAAACAAAATCAAAGCGCGGCTAAGAACAAAAGTAAAATTACTAAGATATGACTCTTTATTTCATGCTTTCTGGTAGGATATCGAGAAAAAGCAGTGAAAATATTTTTCGATCTTACACTGGTATCACCAGTGAAAATACCGATTTTCACGTTCTTGTCGCCTAGGTAAATTGCGTGTGCCTGACAACCAGATGGGAAATATGACGTCATTTACCTTAGATTTCTGGCGCATGACATAATATTGTAATGCGTTGCTATGCGGGAGGGGTACGCCACAGGGAATAACGGAAAATAACTGTACTGGATTTTGATAAAGCTCCTCCCAGAAAGGGCTAAAAGCATGAAATAAATAGAATATTTGTTGGGTTTTTTTCTGTGAAAGATCGAAATTTATTTCATCTCGTGAACACTATCGGTAATATTTTCACTCGTGGCTGCGCCACTCGTGAAAATATTACCGATAGTGTCCACTCGATGAAATAAATTTCGATTTTTCACCAAAAATAAACAAATATCCTCTATGTAACTCGCATTGGACTCAAGAGAGACCAAGATATAATTCATGGTCCCAATGGGGCTCCGGGATGATGTATACCAAGAATTGGCCTGCAACACGCAAAAAGGGGCATTCGGAGATTTGCGTAAAATGTTGTCTCGGATCAGCCTAGACACTCCGCGGCAGGCTAATCCGAAACAACTCTTTCCGTTTTTATATAAATTTCTGTTTTGTGCAAGTCTAATGTAGCACATAGACCAATAAAAGTGTAGTCGTAAGATACCGTCTCGGATAAGCCCGCGCGTACTGCATATGCTCATCCGAGACGACACTTTACGCAAATGTCCGAATGCTCATTATTGTGTGTTACAAGTCATTTATCTACGGACCTATAAAATCCATTTTGTTGAACTACCCACTAGAGTCGGAGGTAATACGATCTTTGGACATGCTAAAAATTCACAAATATGATGAAAATTTTCGCCTGCGCTGACTGACATGGGTCGATACTGTTTACCATAGCCTCGCCCCTGTGTCTGCTGATAAGCCCTGCTTACATGCAGTATAAATAACTTCAGCCGTATCGTGGATTTTTTTCACGATGAAAAAAATGAAAATGTGTTTTGAGTGGCACACTTGGTAAAAACCCCAAGAAAAAATGGTCATGTGACCGGCTGGGGTCCTTTTTCGCTCAGTGGTAAAAATATACCATGTAAAGTGCCTGCCTCGTAGCCTGGAGGCCACGGAATCGAGCCCCACTGGAGGGCCCTGCGTCGCTTAGTGGTAAAATAATACCATTTAAAGTGCCTGCCTCCTAGCCGGGAAATCATGGTATCGAGCCCTAATAGAAATACTGGCTAACGATGCCCCGGACATACATAATAAAAAGCAAGTAGTTGCAGAACTGAAATAGTGGGGAAAGAGGTGTAAAACAGCAAATAATCGATGTATCTGGCACAATGTTTGAAAGGTAAGATCAGACAGCTTCATGGATACCTTAAACAGAACTGAGAGCTCTTCTGGTTCCAAACCGTCATCATGATCTTTGTTTATTTTATGGAAGAAGTCTTGGGCTCGGTTCCGCTCTTTCAGTAGATATAACATCCGTAACGGCTCCATGTTGTAATGATTGCGCATCTGAACCTGGAAGCGAATTTAATTTAACCCTTTCCCAAACATACCTGGTTTTTACGGGTCTCGAAAAGTAGCCTTTTGAAAACATTGTGGGAAAAGGAGAAAATGCTGGTAACCAGCATTTTCTCCTTTTCCCACAATGTTTTCTACCCTATCATAGACAGAAATCATCTTTTCGGCAAGAGTTGAATTGTCGTCTGCAAATGCTTTCAATTTGGTCTAGTCCAAAATTTCGTCGTTTGGGAAAGGGTTAATCATGAGTGGCTAGATAGATTAACTTTTTTACCACACAACAAAATTTTAAACTGGTCCCAATTGAAAGCACGACAAATAAATATAACTCAGGAAGTTTAAATTGGTTTCTAGCAGGATAGAAGACAATGTAAGCGGAGATAATGCTAGTTACCAGCATTTTCTCCTTTCCTCACAATGTTTTCAAAAGGCTTCTATCTCCAGGTCGTAAAAACCAGGGACTGTTTAGTAAAGGATTAACATTGAAGCTGCTATGCACGACTCACTGACCTTTTGCGGACGGTGTAGATTAAGATCAGGCTACACATAACGTGCAGTCTGATCTTGAATCTACACTGTCTGAATAGGAGATATTATTCCCCAATATTTTTGAAATAACAATATTAGGATTTTTAATATCGAACTGAAAATTTACTTTTGAGTCATTTAGCAGGAAAAAGGGTTAAGTCGCCAACAGCTTAATCGTTGTGAATTTACGTCATTTCCACAGGCATCCTCGGATACCCCGGGGTCTCCCTATTTGCTACGCGACATCGACCCCTGGGACAATTGACTAATAAAACTTTGAATCAGCCGCCGAAAATCGATACGAAACGTCATAGCGTACAGTCCACTCGCCCATCACAAAATGATGATGGAACCAATGAAAAGCCAGCATTCGGCCAGCGGTAAAGCGAGGGAAATTGAATTAATTGTTCCAGGGGTCGATGTAGCGTAGCAAATAGGGAGACCCCGGGGTATCCGAGGATGTTCCACAGGTAAATAAAGAAGAAATTATTCTTAACACAATTTTTTCTTTTGAAAGAATATTTTTAAAATATGTTGTCAAAGGCGAGAAGAGGGCATAAAGAGGTAAATGTCTTTTACTATACTCTTTTTATCACGTGCAAGTACGTCCTAGCTATAGGCGTTTGCCACTGCTTTTCGCTACTACCTAAATTCTAACAGCTTCTTGTGATTTATTTTGGTTATTAGCTCTAGTCTATTTGAACGACTACAATAAGGTCCTATGCCATAGATTGACAGATTGCTGTGGTTCTGTAATGTAAAAGAAGTAATTCAAAATGATACTTCTAGACATAGATACGTGTACTGTATTTAAGTTTGGATGTTGCACAAAGTTCAAATTAGGCGATCTATTGGGATATTTTCCTTCTTGACTAGCGAGGAGCAAAATTGCATGACTAAGTTAACGAAAAAGGCTAAAGAGTACCTCGTTAAGCATTTCGTCCCGCGGTCTACAGGACACCGGAAGTGACGTTTCATACTGTACAAGAAAGCGCCGCTCTTGCTGAATGGAATCTAGAATACCCCGGAAGTCTCTGTCTACCACTACACCCTGAAATGGGTTTATAAACAAAATGACAGTGTTGAAAACGGGAGGCAACTGAAGTGTAAATGAAGAGTGTAAGCTTTATGAAATAGAATTTTTCCGTCTTTTCCAATCCAGATGCTAATGTAATCTGTACAAGAAAAGTCGATGTGATATTTCTATAAATACGAGGGGCTTTCAATAAGTAACGCCTCTGACCCACTTTCGATTGTCTGATTTAGCTGAAATTTTGCATGTGTAATGATTTATATCTCTATGGGTTATGTGGCAAATTACAGCTCTGAACTAAAAGTGGTTTCAGATTTACAGGTGTTTAAACTGAGTCAGGTGTGAAGTGGAAGCCTGTTGAGTGTCGCGCATTGATCCAGTTTTTGTTAGCTCACCTGAGCACAAAGTGCTAAGGTAAAGTATTGTGATTGGTCATTCTCTGGCGTCCACCTGTCCGTCTGTCCACGATTCCTTTAAACATCTTTTTCTCCTAAACCGGTGGGCCAATCATCTAGAAACTTGGCAGGATTGTTCCTCGGGTGTAGTTCTACCAAAGTTGTTAAAAGAATTCAATTAACCCATTAACTCTGGTTGCCATGGCAACAAAAAAGGGAAAGTTTACAATATCTTTAAAAATCTTCCTGTCCTAAACCAGAAAGTCCAGAGCGTGGTATGTAGTATTCCTAGTAGTCCACTACCAAGTTCGTTCAAACGATGCCTCTAGGGTCACAAGTTTGAAAACAGGAACACAGAAAGAAAACTTTAAAATTCTTCTTCTCTGAATCTGAAAGGCATAGAGCTTTGATATTTGGTATGTAGCATGTCCAAATGGACCTATACTAAGTTTGTTGATATGATACCCTTCAGCCAATACTGGCGCCGCCCTGGGGGTCACAAGTTTGAACATAGGAACAAAGAAGGAAAGCTTTAAAATTCTTCTTCTCTGAAATTGAGAGGCATAGAGCTTTGATATTTGGTATATTGCATCTTCAAGTGGACCTCTACCAAATTTGTTCATATGATGCCCCTGGGTCAAAACTGGCCCCGCCCCGGGGGTCACAAGTTGGAGCAAAGGAACAAAGAAGAAAACTTCAAAATTCTTGTCTTAACCCTTTCCCAAACAGTCCCTGGTTTTTACGACCCTCAGATAGAAGCCTTTTGAAAACATTGTGGGAAAAGGAGAAAATGCTGGTGACCAGCTTTTTCTCATTTTCCCACAATGTTTTCTACACTGCTGGAAACAATTTTAAATTTTTTATTTACGTTTGTCATCTGTATGAGCTTTCAGTTTGAATCAGCATAAAATTTTGTCGTTTGGTAAAGAGTTAAACTGGAAGGCAAAGAGCTTTGTTATTTGGTATGTAGTGAACCTGTTATAAGTTTGTTAACCCACTTGAGCAAGTGTTCAGTCAGTTCAAAATAGGGTAACCTTGGGTCATAAACTAGGTCACTAGGGCAAATTGAAATAATACTAGTACCTTGTGGGCACACCAGAGGCCAAATTGTTTTGCTTAATTGACTTGAAAATTGGTCAGAATGATTGTCTTGATAAAATCTCACATGAGTCTGAATTTGAACATCATCTCCTCCAAAACCACTGGGCCAATCTTGATGAAACTTGGCAGGGACGTTCCTTGGGTGAATTCCTACCAAAGGTGTTCAAGAGATTAAGCTCCAGCCATAACTCTGGTTGCCATGGTTACCAAAAGGAAAAAAAAATCTTTGAAAATCTTCTCTGAAACTAGAAGGCGTAAAGCCTTGATATTTGGTATGTTGTATCTCCTAGTGGACCTCTACCAAGATTTTTCATAAAATGTACCTTGGGTTAAGACTGGCCCTGCCCCGGGGGTCACAAGTTTGAAACATAGGAACAAAGAAGGAAAACTTTAAAATTCTTCTTCTCTGAAACTAAAGGTTCAGAGCTTTGATATTTGGTATGTAGCATCTCCTAGTGGACCTCTACCAAGACTTTTCGTATGATGCCCCTGGGGTCAAAACTGGCCCCGCCCCGGGGGTCACAAGTTTGAAACATAGGAACAAAGAAGGAAAACTTCAAAAATCTTCTTCTCTGAAACTAGAAGGTGCAGAGCTTTGATATTTGGTATACAGTATCTCCTAGTGGACCTCTACCAAGATTGTTCATATGATGGGATCAAAACCGGCCCCGCCCCGGTGGTCACAAGATTGAAACAGGAACAAAGAAGGAAAATTTTAGAATTCATCTTCTCTGAAACCAGATGGGGCAGAGCTTTGATATTTTGTATGTAGCATCTCCTAGTGGACCTCTACCATGATTGTTCGTATGATGCCCCTAGGTTTTAAACGGGCCCCGCCCCGGGGGTCACAAGTTTGAAACATGTATAGGAACAAAGTAGGAAAACTTTAAAAATCTTCCTGTCTGAAACTAGAAGAAGCAGAGCTTTTATATTTGATATGTAGTATCTCCTAGTGGACCTCTACCAAGATTGTTCATATGATGCCCCTAGGGTCAAAAACTGGCCCCGCCCCGGGGGTCACAATTTTGAAACATAGGAACAAAGAAGGAAAACTTTAAAATTCTTCTTCTACGAAACTTGAAGGGGCAGAGCTTTGGTGTTTATTATGTAGCATCTCCTAGTGGGCCTCTACCAAGAGTGTTCATATGATGCCCCTGGGGCCAAAACTGGCCCAGCTCCGGGGGTCACAAGTTTGAAACAGGAACAAAGAAGGAAAACTTTAAAAATCTTCTTCTCTGAAACAAGAAGGAGTACGGTTTTGATACCGGTATTGGGTATGAACCATCTGCTAGTTGACCTCTACCATGTCTGTTCACATGCTGTCCCTGGGGTCCAAACTGGCCCAGCCTCGGGGGTCACAAGTTCGAAACTTAGGAACAAAGAAGGAAAACTTCAAAAATCTTTTTGTCTGAAACTAGATGGGGCAGAGCTTTGTTATTTGGTATGTACCATCTCCTAGTGGACCTCTACCAAGATTATTCGTATGATGCCCCTGGGGTCAAGACTGGCTCCGCACCGGCGGTCACCAATTTGAAACATAGGAACAAAGAAGGAAAACTTTAAAAATCTTCTTCTCTGAAACTAGAAGGGGCAGAGCTTTGATATTTGGTATGTAGCATCTCCTAGTAGACCTCTACCAAGAGTTCATATGATGCCCCTGGGGTCAAAACTGGCCCAGCCCCGGGGGTCACAAGTTTGAAACAGGAACAAAGAAGGAAAACTTTAAAAATCTTCTCTGAAACAAGAAGGAGTAGAGCTTTGATATTTGGTATGAAGCATCTGCTAGTTGACCTCTACCAAATTTGTTCACATGACGTCCCTGGGTCCAAACTGGCCCAGCCTCGGAGGTCACAAGGTCGAAACATAGGAACAAAGAAGGAAAACTTTAAAAATATTTTTCTCTGAAACTGGAAGTCGTAGAGCTTTGATATTTCATTATGTAGCATCTTTTAGTGGACCTCTACCAAATACGATACGATGATCTTTTCGGACAAGAAGAATTTTCATTGTAGACCTTTACTGCTTAGTACTCATGTTGGTGATATAGGACCAGAAAGAAGACCGCTGGACAAGAACATGCAACTTGAAAACGCGACAAGAAGGTCAAATGACCGTCATTTAAGCAGACGAGGTTTCTATGCGGCGGCTTTATAACGTACGTTTTTTTACATGTACCAGTATGGATTGAAACTAAAAGCCAATAAACTTTTTTTGAAAACATTGATGCTGACCTCTTCTGGCTTCTTTTGTAAAGATGCTAACATGTTTTTACAACATGTTCGAAAGGTGATATTGAAAAGGCAATCATCGATTATTGATACGCCGACTGTGTCGACCATTAGTGTCACAAATCATTCGAATCAATACTTGCAGTCATAAACATTGGTACTATCAAATTCTTTTACACAAAACAGATGTCAACATATTGGACAGTGTAGAACAAAGATCAGACCACGTTTCGTGCAGTCTGATCTTGATCCACACTGTCCGCTAAAGCGGATTGAGTCACATTCAGCAGCCAAGAGTTGTAGTTGTTACATGTACCTGAAGGCTTAGCTCTTGCAGCGCCATCGACTGATGAGATCTTTGGATACCTTCTAGAAACACACTGGTAAAGGATGGTGTCAATGGATTCTTGTCCATCTGAAGGAAACAAGGAGTTACATTCTTTCCTACAGTATTGTAAGAATGAATGAGTGAATGAATGAATGAATGAATGAATGAATGAAGTTTTATGGCTCATCGAAGGCTTTTGTTATTTAGCGCGCAAATCTGATGTGTGTAAAAAAGCATTAACCCTTTACTCCATAGATACTCATTTCTACGCATTGCATGTAGGAGCCCTTGGAAAACGTTGTGGCAAAAGGTGAAATTGCTCGTGACGAGCAATTTCACCTTTTGCCACAATGTTTTCTATGCTATCAAAAGGTGTCATATACACATTAGAAATGGCTTCATCCTTGCTGTTATTTAAGGTCAATCAGAGATACCTTAGAAATGCCTTATTGGGTAAAGGGTTAAAATGGATATTTTTTAAGGGTTTGAATACGTTAGTAATAGTAAAAGGATTCGAATTTAGAAGAAGGGATGTGAATTTAGAAGGATTATATGTGATCTTACCGTGGATAAAAAACTTATTGAGTAACAGGACAATCTTTATCTACTCAAAAAGTTTGAATGATAAAGTTAAGATTGTTGAATTGATACCTGCCAAAACACTAGAAAAATAATTATCCCAGATTTAGAAATTGCTTGTTAAAGGTGGGTATTTAGAATTTTTACATCTCACCAAATTAAAAATTATATATATCACTGAAATTCATATGAAAAAATAATACAAATCATCAATAATTAAGATTTATAAAATTACAAAAAAAAAAAAGTTTTTTGATGGTATTCCCTTAAAAGGCAACGTAGCCTCTTAAGCTATTTTTAGATTTCGCGCCATAAATCAATAAAGCATTGTGGGAATGTCAAGTGACTGGCACATGACTCATAACACTTAAATTCCCTATCATTACAAACATGTAAAAATTATTTTCCGTAATATCTTCTTCAGACGCTATGTTTGAAGCTTCTTCTGTGTATATTCTTGTAGGTAAATGAGCGAACTGATCATCTAAAAATAGAATGTGTCTCCCGTTGGTGTCAACCTTGGCCGTAGTAAATCACTAATTTCTCCTGTTATCGGACGGATTTCGACTACTGGGGTTTTATGAATGAAAATTAAAAGGCTTTGGGAGTATAAATATGATTTTTTTTGCACTTTTGAAAAATTTTTGTCCCAAAAACTGAAGGGCCACCTTTAAGTTGCTAGAATCTTAGATGTCCAATATTGAAAGTAACGTCAGGTCCAAGCGATTTTGGGTTGATCCGTAAACTTGGAGGCCGTGACAGGTACTGATTGTCGTGTGACTTGACATGTACCCGAAGGCTAAAGAACAGTTTAAAGCTTTACAATTCGGCAACTTTTACCTTTCAGCCGTTCATTATTTACACATTCACACGTCAATGTCATGATAATTATCACACTTTGATTATAGGTAAAATATTGTGAAGCCAATACAAATTTGCACATTTAAATACCAAATTTCTTCATTTTGCTTCTATAGGTATAAAAGATTATACGATCCACTTACAATACATCTTCGCCAGCCAAGTTTACGATCACTACGTGGATCTTACCTTGGCGGATTGAGCTTGATTTTTACAACCCCCCGATACGCCTTTTCATTGGATGCAGCCAGCTCTAGCTGCATCGAATGAAATCGCTCGTAGCATTTCATCTTTGATAAAATTAGAACACGGTCTCTACCTTTCGAATAATAGGTAAAACATGGAAACCCACGTGGATGCCTGCTTATCG
Organism: Tridacna crocea; assembly: GCA_943736015.1. Taxonomy (NCBI): domain Eukaryota; kingdom Metazoa; phylum Mollusca; class Bivalvia; order Cardiida; family Cardiidae; genus Tridacna; species Tridacna crocea. The sequence continues at coordinate 53,803,380 of OX031063.1, forward strand.
CTTCATGTGTATTCGTAAGCGGTTTGTAAAACGATATTTCATTTGCTTTTAGAAACATGGTGTAAAGGGGAGTAATAACCAGCTTCCAATAGAGGGCGCATCACAGGAATCTCGAAATCGGGCTCAATCAGCCAAGGTAAGATCCACGTAGTGATCGTAAACTTGGCTCGCGAAGATGCTTACAATAAGAACTTTAAGAACTTTATTATGCAGCAATCCTTTCATAAGCTCCATCAGGGCGGGCGGATGTATTCTGTTACATGAAATGTCAAGCCGCTCCAAACACGTGTTACGTCTTAAAGCGTCCGACAGGGCTACACATCCTTCGTAGGCGAAACCATTCCATCCGAGGTTGATGTATTCTAGAGACTTGTTCTTCTGTAGAGGAAGAGAGAAAAAGGTGATCTAGTGCATTTAATGTTTGATTTCTTCTATTTCTATAATCTGTTATTCGACAGGTAACTTTTTGTCTTACAATTACAAGTAGGCGTAACATAAAAGGTAAAAACTTTTTATGGGATTATTTTTCCCTTTCGAATGATATTAAACCTTTACTCCATAGATACTTATTTCTACGCATTGCTTGTAGGAGCCTTTGGAAAACATTGTGGCAAAAGGTGAAATTGCTCGTGACGAGCAATTTCACCTTTTGCCACAATGTTTTTTATGCTATCAAAAGGTGTCTTATACACATAAGAAACAGCTTCATCCTTGGTGTTATTTAGGGTCAGAAATAAGGGTTTTAGCGATATTCTGTTCAAAAAAAGGGAGTTACTGCTCCTGTCAAACTATCGACACATGGCAGCCTGCGCAAACCGCTTGTCAAAGGTCAATTTGGCATCATAATTCAGTCAGTTTATAAACAAGCTGACTTTTCCTGACTCTTTATTATGAGAAGACTTGCTTGCTGTAGCATACAATAAGAAAATACGTCAAAGCGCTATTGCCAGAGAAAGGCTCAATTTATTTCTTTTAGAGAAAAAAGTGGTTTGACAGTGTAAGACCTGATCATTTATATAAAAGGAATGTCCACTTAACCCATTACCAAACGACAATATTTTAATGTCCACTTAACCCATTACCAAACGACAATATTTTAATGTCCACTTAACCCATTACCAAACGACAATATTTTAATGTCCACTTAACTCATTACCAAACGACAATATTTTAGACTGCTTCAAATTGAAAGCATTTGCAGACGACAGAATAAAAGTGACTGAAAATTTGAAATGTGTTTCGTGAAGGGTCGAAAACATTGTGGGAAAAGGAGAAAATGCTGGTTACCAGCATTTTCTCCTTTTCCTACAATGTTTTCCAAAGGCTTCTTTCTCAGGGGCGTCAAAAGTAGGGATTGTGTGGTAATGGGTTTATCACTAAAATAATTCATTTTCTTTGACATTTATATATTGAAATATATTACATATTACTGCATGCTTCGTAATCAATTGTAATATGTTTATATGTCAAAATAAAACTTCTGTTCTGATCTGTTCTATGTATGGAATAATCTCACCTTAGTTACTTCTATGCTAAGCTGTTACATCGTAACAAGGAAATCTCGGTTTAATTTCCGCTGACATAGCTTGTAGTTTATGTTTTTCCTTTTATGAGAGCAGAGCTCCAGATAAAGAGGGTGTGATGGTATTCTAAATTCATTATTTCTATTTGAAACACCATATCTTGGTGAGAAGATTCTAAAGAGTACACACAACTTATATAGAGTTTAGGTGAGAATAATGAATATTTTCAGTTTTGAAATAAAAATCACTCCTCTAACTGGAGCTATGTGCAGTGATTTTATGCCGGTGTAATGCAGAGAAATGACCCCGATTACAAAATGACCTACGGTCATTTCTCGACGTAGAATCACCCATGGGTCATTTCTCTACGTCGAGAAATGACCCCCGGGTCATTTCTCGACGTAGAATAATGACCCGGGTCATTTTTCTACGTCGAAAAATGACCCATGGGTCATTCCTCTACGTCGAGAAATGACCGGGGGGACATTATGTAATGGGGTCATTTTTCTGTATTACACCGGTAAAAACCAGGTAAGACAGGAGAAAGTGTGCTGTCAAAGTGATATGGCTGCAACACTTTTGAAAACGGTGTAAACCCATCTCAATAAACAAACTGACAAACCTCTATTCCTTTAGCAACTGCGACAGCTCCGTGCAGTCGAATATGATTCCAACTTAAATCTAGTTCTTCCAGTTTGCAGTAACTGCTACCTATAATCATAAACATTAAAAAAAATCCGACGACTTGACATACATGTATTCTACTTTGTACACCTCTGCTGATCACAAGTTCGTATAAAAATATGTTGTCTGATCTTGAACCTATCTTTTTCCGGATGTAAACGTGCTGTTGTGAGTTATGGCCGAAGACACGTTGAAATTACACCAGCTCGGTTATCCCATTACTAAACAATCCCTACTTTTGACGACCCTTAGAAAGAAGCCTTTAGAAAATATTGTGGGAAAAGGAGAAAATGCTGGTTACCAGCATTTTCTCCTTTTACCACAACATTTTCAGCCCTGCTGAAAACAAATTTCAATTTTTCGGTTACAGTTATTTTGTCGTCTGTAAGCGCTTTCAATTTAGACCTGTCTAATATTTTGCCGTTTGGTAAAAGGTTAAACTGTATGTTCAGCCAAAAACAAGTCTCCTTCTCTCCACCCTATATACCTAGCTTAGGGGAATTATGACTCCCAAAATCTCGTATTCGACAAAATTAATGAGCTATACAGTGCAAAAAAATGTAAACCCGAGTTTCGTTTGAAAACTTTAAAGTTGGGATCTGGTTGTGATAAAGAAATAGAAATAGTAGCTCCTTTTAACCCTTTACCAAACAGTCCCTGATTTTCAAGACCATGAGTTTGTTTATCTTATCAATAGCTTCAACCCTATTGATAGTGAGAAAAATCCAACGAACAGTAACTGTTTGTGAACAGTAGCCATTTTAATTTGAAAATTTCAAATTCTTGTTTACGCGATGAAGTCTTCATTTGTTTTCAGATTTTCATGAAACTTGTAGAGTTTGTTTATCTCATCAATAGCTTCAATCCTATTGATTTTGAGAAAAATCCAACAAACAGTTTGTGAAAAGTAGCCATTTCAAGTTGAAAATTTCAAATTCTTGTTTATGCGATAAAGTCTTCATTTTATTGCTAGATTTTCATGAAACTTGCACAGTTTGTTCATCTTATCAGTAGCTTCAACTCTATTGATTTTGAAAAAAAAAAAAAAAATCCAATAAACAAAATGGCCGGAAAAGTAACTATTTCAAACTGAAAATTTCAAAATCATGTTTACTCAATAAAATGTGCATTTGTGATCAGATTTTCATGAAACTTGCAGAGTTTGTTTATCTCATCAATAACTTCAACCCTATTGATTTAGAAAAAAAATCCAACAAACAGTATGGGAAAAGTAACCATTTCAAGTTGAAAATGTTCGATTCATGTTTACGCGATTAAGTTTGCATTTCTTGTCAATTTTTTTTTAAAATCACACAGTAGCTTCAATTCTATTGATTTTGAAAGAAAATCAATGAATATTATCGGAAAAGTAGCCAATTAAAGTTCAAAATTTCAAATTCTTGTTCGTGAATAGGTCAGCAGTTTTGGTTGGATTTTCACGAAACTTGCACAGTTGCTTTGTATTATAAACAGCTGGAACCCCATTGTTTTTTTAAAAAAATCTGACGATCGGTTTTGGAAATATAACCAGTCAAAGTTGGAAATTTTCAATTCTTGTTTAGGCAATGAAGTTCACAGTATTGATGCAATTCTTTTGTAGATTCATCAAGGGATTGAATATCTACTATGTCTTTCTGCATCATGAATTCATAATGTAGGCTAACATACAAGCAAACTCTGCTAGTATAGAGCATATTCAGGCCCTTTAGGGCCTTTTAGTTCTAACATCGGCTGAACCACGAGGTAGACAGGTCATTTCACACAGAGAAAATTTACCAAAAGCAAACAGTTTCGACTCAGGTCAGCCTGCGCGGAATGCGCAGGTTGACCTGAGTCGATACTGTTTGCATATGTATTAAGTCCCCCTTTTTTTTCACATTTCATGACACGTATATGGATTTGATCCTGATTTTTACCTATAACTTGTCCGATGGCCTGGCTGCCTTGTTCACGAAACTCGTTGTGGTGGGCATGTAGGACCCGGAGTTGTGGGCTGACCTAGAAAGATAATTCGCCACGATGGTTTGAAAAAGGGTTACATATTTGGGGTATCAACTTCTATGGAAGAACTTTTCTAATGTTGAAAATCAGAAGTATTTGCTCGGATCATACTAAGGGGAACATTAGGATTACTTGCAGACAGTGTAGCTCAAGAATCAACTGCACGTCGGATGTACAGTACATTGTGTTCAATACTCAGATCAGACACATTAAATCTGCAATAATTATTTTAGTCTTTAACAATGATTGAAAACATTCAGTTGTATAATGCCTACACTGAGATACATGCATCTTCGCAAGCCAAGGCTGACGATTCACTACGTTACTCTACCCTTGGCGGATCGAGCTTGATCTTTAGCTCCACTGGCCGAAGGCCAGCGGGCTTATGTCATGGCCCGTTGTCCGTCGTGCGTCCGTCTGTCCCTCCGACCGTCCGTCCGTGCGTCCGTCCGTCCGTGCGTTAATTTTTTCTTTAAACATCTTCTTCTCTGAAACTACCCATCCAATTTTGATGAAACTTTACAGAAATGATCCTGCCATGGTCCTCTTCAGAATTTCTTGAAAGAATTTAATTCCTTCAAAAACTCTGGTTGCAATGGCAACAAAACTGAAAATATTGAAAATCTTTGAAAATCTTCTTGTCTGAAACCGTAAGGCCTAGAGCTACCAAATTTGGCATGTAGCTTTAACTAGTGGACCTCTACCAAGTTTCTTCAAATTATAGCCCTGGGGTCAAAATTTGCCCCGCCCCGGGGGTCACCAGTTTTACATGGGCTTATTTAGGGAGAACTTTAAAACTCCTCTTCTACCTAGGCATAGGACCTAGGGCTACCAAATTTGGGATGTTGTTTTATTTAGTGGACCTCTACCAAGAGTGTCTTAATTATAGCCCTGGGGTCAAAATTGGCCCCACCCCGGGGGTAACAAGTTTTACATGGGCGTATACAGGGAGAACTTCAAAATTCTTCTTCCACTTAGCCATAGGGCCTAGGGCTACCAAATTTGGCATGTAGCTTTATCTAGTGGACTTCTACCAAGGGTTTCCAACTTATAGCCCAGGGGTCAAATTTGGCCCCGCCCCGGGGGGTAACAAATTTTACATGGGCTTATATAGGGAAAACTTTCAAAATCTTGTCGCACCTAGCTATAAGGACTAGGGCTATCAAATTTTGCATGTAGCTTTATCTAGGGGTCTCTACCAAGGGTGCCCAAAAGTATAGCACTGGGGTCAAATTTAGCCCCGTCACAGGGGACCACAAGTTTTGCATTGGCTTATATAGGGAAACTTTAATAATCTACTTGTACATAGCCATAAGGCCTAGGGCTACCAAATTTTGCATGTAGCTTTATCTAATGGGCTTCTACCAAGAGGGCCAAAATTTTAACTTTGGGGGTCAAGTTTGACCCCATCCCAGGGGGTCACAAGTTTTACATTGGCTTTATAAACCTGTCTCATGGGTCACATATTTTACATGGCCTTTTATTGAGCAAACTTGTTGTACAGGGCTTTTTATTGGGCAAGATTAAAAAATCTTCATGTTTATAACCACACATTCTAGTTTCATATTGTAGGTCTGGGGTCAAAATTGGCTCCATCCAGGGATCACAAGTTTAACATGGGCCTCAAGATATAGTCACTTTAATTTATACATTAATCAAGGGAAATAACTCTTTTCATGAAAGATTAAGTTTGGTACTATTTACCTCCCTTGATTATCAAACTGCATCGATACATGATTGGTGCTAGACATTCAGTTTTTTGATAGAAAATATTCTGTTTTCAAGTGTTATTCATTTTTTTATGCTAATAGTTATGTTCACATGAGGTGAATAATAAATTCAGAGTAAGGTTTCTATCATTCAGTTTTTTTTCCCCCAAGGATTTTACCTTTCATGCTAATGAATTAACCTGCTTGTACTGCCTGACAGCGTTCATTGTTTTTGAAGGACCTCTTTTTCATGGTCATGAACACTTCAATTTGTGTGGTAAAGGGTTAAAAAGCCAGTGGAGCGATACAGGGCCATGATGGCCCTCTTGTTACATTCACCCGATACGCTTTTTCATTGGATGCAGCCAGCTCTTGCTGCTACGAATGAAATCGCTTGTAGCATTTCATCTTGGATAAAAATAGAACAAGGTCGCTACCTTTCGAATAGACGGTTAACATGGAAACCCAAGTGGATGTCTGCTTATCGCTTCATGTGTATTTGTAAACGGTTTGTAAAACGATATTTGCTTTTGCTTTTTATCATTTGATTTTAGAAATATGATGTAAAAGGGGGTAGTAACCAGCATCCAATAGAGGGCACATCTCAGGAATCTCGAAATTGGGCTCAATCAGCCAAGGTAAGATCCACGTAGTGATCGTAAACTTGGCTCGCGAAGATGAGATATATACATGTTGTTTATCTATTTTGACCCTTTACCAAACGACATAATTTTAGACTAGCCAAAATTGAAAGCACTTGCAGACGCCAAATTAGACGCCACTCAAAAACTGAAATTTGTTTCCAGCTGGGTAGAAAACACTATGGGAAAAGGAGAAAATGCTGGTTACTAGCATTTTCTCCTTTTCCTTAATGTTTTCAAAAGGCTTCTACCTCGGGGTTGTAAATACCAGGGATTACTAGTATTTGGTAAAGGGTTTACCCTTTACCATGCGATCCTGGCTTCAATTGACCCTGCAGAAGAAGGCTTGTGAAAACATTGAAGGAAGAGGAGAATATGCAGGTACTGAATGCTTGATTAGAAACTGGTTCCTGTTATAAGAATACTTAGATAAATATTTGCTGTGAAAACAACATGACCTACTTTAATAATGGTAGCCACGGCGTGTCCGTCCCTGTCTGTCAGTCTGTTGCCCGATATATCGAGGACGGTAATGATTTTATAGTCCATGAAATATCTCATAACGAGGTTTATGCCTTCTCCGCTTAGTCTGTTGTCCGCCAGTCTCTGTAGAAAAAAGTGAACTAGAGGTATATTTGAGCAATAAAAAATGAAGAAGATGTATTTGAGTAATGAAAAAATGAACGAAATCTATTTAAGCAATTTAGAAATGAACGAAATGTACTTAAGCAATGAAAAAATTTACTTACTGCAATTGAGCAATGAAAAAAATGAATGAAATTTATTTAAGCAATGAAAAGATGATTGAAATGTATTTAAGCAATGAAAAAGTGATGATAGCTATAATAGTTATGGATCTTCTACAAGATAGTTATGATAGTTATACGCCCTTTGCATGATACTGTCTGTCATTAAACTCTTCATGTATTTAATGACAATTCATTTCAAAAGCATCATTTGGAGAATAAACCTGACGGACAGAAAAACTGAAAGACGGACAAATAGACAGTTATATATACCGATCAGAAAAGAAAAAAAAAAGTATTGACAAAAAAAAAAAATGAAAGAAAAACCGTGTTATGCGCTCCAATACCAAAGATAACGCAAAAAAGAGAAAATAATTTCTTTTGTTTGATAAAATTCGTACACAATCGCATCGTTCTCTGTTTCACTCAGGAGCAGGATCGTTGAAAGTTGCTCTTTGATGAATTTCGTATAGTTTTTGGTTAGAGCTGTAGTGAATAAAGAATATATGAATCACTTGGCAAAGCACAAACTTCAGATAATTGTGTGTGTATGTTAAAGAGAGCTTTTTGCTGACTCCCACGTGTTGATTATTCAGAAATCATAGTCGCTGACGGAAGTTTGTTGGATTAAACGTCTTAAACAAATAACCAACCACCAAAAGAACTATATAGAAATATGCACTGGCACCCCAGACATTCCTTGCGACAACCCTCTCCTCCACATCTATTCATTTGATTGTTACAGAAGTATGTTTTGGTGCTTTCCTAGCAAAATTCTTGGGCGCAGCCATGTTTTTTAATGTAGCGGGTACGTTAAATTGATAGGAGCAGTAACGTTGACCAGGAGCAAGTACGTAAGGTCTCTACAGTGTGAGAATGGTCCAAGTTAAACTTACGGACGACAAAATAAACGTAAATCAGAAATTGTAAGTTTTTTCCAGCAGGGTAGAAGACGTTGTGGGAAATGGAGAAAACGTTGTTTTCCATCATTTTTCTCCTTTTCCCACAATGCCACCAAAAGGCTTCTATCTCATTGCATAAAAACGAGAGATTATTTTGGAAACGGCTGAATTTAGATTCATTAAAAAAAGATGGGAAGAAAAGTCAATTTATGGGAGATACAATTCATGGTTGCACACCGGTCATGGTAATGTTGGCAGACAGCGCACATTCATGAACTCTAATCTGCTGAGCGTAATTCACTGAGCTTTGCGGGCGGCGTAGAACAAGATCAGTCCGTACAGAACGTACAGCGTGATCTTGGATTTACTCCGCCCTATATAAGACGATAACTTTCCTTCAAAAGCCCATTTCAACAAGCACTAATTGGATCTTTACTATCAGCTTGAGAGTTCCATTTCCTTTATTTAGCAGGGTAAGGGTTCAGATCGGAATATAGGAGAAATGTTTCTGATCAATTTAGGATGTAGATTTCACATTTTCTCGATGACATTTTCGACGATGAAATGATATATTTCAATGTGATTACATGTAATTGAATACAATTACTCTTTACAAACAAACAAATTCTTGACTTTTCTAAATTGTAAGCATCTGCAGCCAACAAATTTTAAGACATGATTGAAATCAGCCTGACTTCTTTGATAGGGAAGAGGAAAAAATTGTAGGGAAAGCGGAAAACGCTGGCTGCCAGAATTTTCTCCCTTTCCAACAATGTTTTCAAAAGACTTATTCTTTAGGGTCGTTAAAACACGGGAACAGCGAAAAGTTTCGGCCCAGGTCAGCCTGCGCGGACTTCCCAGGCTGACCGGGGTCGATACTTTTCACTGATGCATCAAACCCGTTTTTCACAAAGCTTCACTCAAATTTTTCGAAAAATTTAATATAGATAAAAAAAAAAAGAATTTTAAATACCAGCTCCGTGAAGATATGATTGCTTGCTAAAACATCCAGTACGTAACCACACTCCAGTGCTTCCATTGTGTTCCCAGAAAAATCTAGGTAATTGGCCGTGTCTTCATACTGAAAAGCAGAAAGTTTGGTCATCTTTAAGAACTGGAATACCGTAAAACATTTATATCGTCAAATCATCTACTCATCGTTCATTAACCCTTAACCAAACGACAAAATTTTAGATGGGTCCAAATTGAAAGCATGTGCAGAGAACAAAATAATCGAAACCCAAAAATTGAAATTTGTTTCCAGTAGGATAGAAAACATTGTGGGAAAAGGAGAAAATGCTGGTTACCAGCATTTTCTCCTTCTCCCGCAAGGTTTTCAAAAGGCTTCTATCTCAGGGTCGTAAAAAGCAGGGATTGTTTGGGAAACGGTTAACTGTTTAAGGTTATACATTGTCAACAGGAGAATGAATATTTGTTGAAACACAATTACTTCCCTTTTTCGTCTATTTGCCTATTTTGCGATCTTCAATACGCAAAACTCGTCAAATGAATGTAAAAAAAATATAAATAGCTTTAATTTTTGAGTACCTTTTTATAAATTTATTTGCACTGTATATCAATTAATTATTTTGCTTAAAAATGAAATGATTTTAACCCGTAGTGCTGTTGAAGTCATATACTGTATATACTGTACTTTCCGTTGTATGATCGACAAAATTTTAGACTTATCCACTAAGTCGGCCGACCAGTGTGGGAACTGGTGTACTTAATTCGTACAGGCCAACACTTCTGAAACGTCTATCTTCGGAGAGACGGTACACACATCATATCAAACTTCAAAGATCGACTTTCATTGTCACTGTTGCCTGGTTAAACAACCTCGTGAGCACAGTAAAGCCGATCGACTACTGCAGTTAATTAAGGTAAGACCTTTGTAATGGATAACAGCTGTTTCCACTAAAATATGTTTCCACTAAAATATCTTCCTGCCAAAGTACCTATAATTAAAAATGAGTGTCTCGAAATCGGGCTCGATCCGCCAAGGTAAGATCCACGTAGTGATCGTAACCTTGGCTCGCGAAGATGAGGCATATTATCGGGTTTTATTTCATGCTTTCCGGTAGGATATCGAGAAAGAGCAGTGAAAATATTTTTCGATCTTACATTGGTACCACCAGTGAAAATACCGATTTTCACGTTCTTGTTGCCTAGGTAAATTGCGCGTGCCTAACAACCAGATGGGAAATATGACGTCATATACCTTACATTTCACGCGCTTGACGTAATGTTGCTATGTTGGAGGGGTACGCCACGGGGAATAAGGGAAAATAACTGTACTGAATTTTGATAAAGCTCCTCCCAGAAAGGGTTAAAAGCATAAAATAAATAGAATATTTGTTTTTTTTCGGTGTAAGATCGAAATTTATTTCATCTCGTGAACACCATCGGTAATATTTTCACTCGTGGCTGCGCCACTCGTGAAAATATTACCGATGGTGTCCACTCGATGAAATAAATTTCGATCTTACACCGAAAAAAACAAATATCCTCTATTTCTTTTTCTCAAAACGCAGTGGATAGGGTTATACTGGAATCGCCATGGCTGGCTGTGTCTGTCCGTCCGTCTGTCCGTAGACACAAGTTTGTCCTATACTCCTACTGAACTCAAATTTACACACAGGGTTCCTATATACATGAAATTGTGCATTTGCGATTTTCATTACCCTGCTGAGATGTGTTTTCTGAAATCTACGCTGTGAATATATAACGCTATGTAAATTTTTCATACTATCAAGTTCCAAATTTGTTTCGAGAATTCATCATCCGCATATCGTTGGTTTACATGAAAAACCTCGTAACTACAGCTTGTTTTTAGGTGTAATTACGATGTTATATGAAGTGAACTGACGATATATTACAAGACTTTATTTTCATTACTGCCGTCGTTTGGATATTATTGTTATTTTAGTATGTAACGTCTTCTCCGAAGAGAGACGCTTCAGAAGTGTTGGCCCGTACGAATTGAGTACACCAATAATCCCAAGTTGGTCGGCCGACTTAGTGGATAAGTCTAAAATTTTGTCAGTGGGGCAAAGGCAAGTACAGTATATATGGTATATGACTGTAACGGTGCTACGGGTTAAAAAAAAAATTCTTTTCAAATAAAAAACATTCCGATATGCAAAATGCAGACAAATCCAGATTATATATTTAGAACTAAAGGCCTTGTATAAGTTTTTTCTATGTTATCTATGAAATTTGCGTTTTTAGATTGCAAAAAAGACAAAAGAACAAAAAGGGAAGTAATAAGAGTCAAGTAGTGTGCGCTACTCGGGTCAATTCTCTTTTTCAATGACGAAACTGGAGTTTGTAAATGTTTTATTCTTTTTCATTGATGTCCAAAACTTTGCTGAAACAAGTTTTTCGTTAACCCTAACTCATAGCTTGGATTCCAGAATTACAACGCTTTCTTACCTTTAGATCATATTAAGGATACGATTACCAATTTATTGCCATAGGTATTTATATTGATCGTAAAAGGAGACTGCAAGAAAGGCAATTAAAAACTCAATACCGCCTGGACCCAGCTGATAGTCACCCGAAATTTGCACTTTGGATACATAAATTATTTAATTAAAGCTAATTTACACGGTATGTTTTTTCAGGATTGATGAGGCAGGTTTTATTTATAGTGCTTGATGTTTTTCACGTCTATACGGTCTTTACGGTAGCCCTTGATTTTATCTACTTTATCTCTTTAGTGGAGAATTATATTACTACATATAATAATGATAATCTTTATGAGAGTCTCATTCATGTACAACAATATTTACAACTGATATAAAAGACATGGAAGTGCATGTGCATGACCATTCTATATAGAATTATAAGAGACTGTCATAAAAACAATGCATAAAATATTCTACATATTCTACTTAAGTGGTAAAATTCAGTTGCGGATTTTACCATAAAACATAATTTTTAAAACATATTTAAAAACTACAGTTTATGACTAGTATCGTGTTGTAGTCTTCGGATCGCTCGGATCGAATTCTGGGATATTTGTTATAAATCAGCAGCTGAATCTTGTAGAAGTAATTATTGACAAAAGAAAGGGGGAAAAAAGAGCATGGAGAATATTGTTATTTACTGACAGAAAATGATCTTAGCTTAAGAATGTCTAGGCAGGTTTTGGCACAAAATTTTATCAGATATTGATTGGATAATAAAAGACTTAGTTGATCTGGTATGCTTAGAAATAAAAAGTTCGGTTGAATTTCTACTGCTTTTAAAAATAAATTGGTTCTCAGATCATTGTAAACATTGCATTCTAATAAAACATGTGACTCATCCTCGACTGCACTACTAAAGGGGCATTTACGTTCATTCAATTTCAGGTTCTCAAAGCGGCCAGTTTCTATTCGTATAGGAGCTACCCCACATCTAAATTTACAAAGCGCTGATCTATGACTTGGCGGTAGAATCGATTTACAATATTCTTCTGTTTTATATTCGTGTTTAAAAGTTCTATATGTGCGTAATTTGTTACGACCCTTTCCGGATGTACCGGTAGTACTATTCAGTGTTGTTAACCATTCGGTTATGAACAAATCCATAGACGTTCTTTCGACTTCTTGCGTAAATGAAAATTTATGTAATGGGCCGGACAAATCAAGGTTGAAATTAGGGTTAAGAGACAAAAATTGTTTTTTTAACAAAATAAAACCAGTTTTTACAATGCATAGATTGAGAGTTAGCCCATACTGCAATACGCTTAATCAATCGGGGGTTATTTGTCTGAGAGAGGCGTGCCCAGAAAATAGCACTTGATTTCCACTGACGAACAATGGGTGGAACCCAACCCATTTCCCCATAAACAACAGCGTTTGGCGTGTATTTATCAACTCCTAGGTAGAATCTCATAGCTCGATTCTGAACTGCATTAATGCAAGAAAACGATTTAAATCCCCACACACAAGCCCCGTATGATATTATAGGCCAAACTAAAAGAGTCATAAAGTTTAGTGAAAACATCATAGGAAACGTCACCGAGAAGCTTACATTTGGCAATAAGCAATCCTAACCCTCTACTTGCACTTTGTGCTACCATTCTGGCAGTTACATTTAAATCAAGATGTTCTTGTAATATTAGGCCCAAATACTTATATTTGTCAACAGTTAATAGAACACTTGTGCCACAAGTAAAAATGTATTCTGACCGAATCTGCGATGGAGATCGGAAATGTATAACATAATTGCTTTTTAGCTCACCTGAGCACAACGTGCTCAGGGGGAGCTATTGTGACCGGTCATCGTCCGGCGTCCGTCCGTCCGTCCGTCCGTCTGTCCGTCCGTCCGTCCGTCCATCTGTCCGTCCGTCCGTTAACAATTTCTTTAAAAATCTTCTCCTCCAAAACCAGAAGGCCAATCTTGATAAAACTTGGCAGGAATATTCCTTGGGTGAAGCTCTACAAAAATTGTTAAAAGAATTTAATTCCAACAAAAACTCTGGTTGCCATGGCAACAAAATGGCTGAAAATGGAAAAAATCTTTAAAAATCTTCTTGTGACAAACCATAAGGCCGGGAGCATTCATATTTTGTATGAAGCATCATTGGGTGACCCTTTACCAAAATTGTTAAAATTATTCCCCTGGGGTCATATTTGGGCTTTGCCCGGGCGCACCCTATTTTACATAGAAACAAAGAAGGAAAGCTTTAAAAAATCATCTTCTGACAAACCATAATGGCTAGAGCATTCATATTTGGTATGTAGCATTATCTGATGATCCTCTACCAAAATTGTTAAAAGTATTCCTCTGCTGTCATATTTGGGCTCTGCCCGGGCGCACTTTATTTTAAAATCTTTAAAAATCTTCTTGTTACAAAACATAAGGTTGGGAGCATTCATATTTTGTTTGAAACATCATTGGGTGACCCCTTACCAAATTGTTAAAATCATTCCCATGGGGTCATATTTGGGCTTTGCCCGGGCGCACTCTATTTTACATAGAAATTTAGAAGGAAATCTTTAAAACTTCTTCTGGTGACAAATCATAATGGCTAGAACATTCCTATTTAGTGTGTAGCATTAACTGATGATCTGCTACCAAAATTGTTGAAATTATCCTTCTGCGGTCATATTTGGGCTCTGCCGGGCGCACCATATTTTACAATCTTTAAAAATCTTCTTGTGACAAACCATAAGGCGGAGGGCATTCATATTTTGTTTAAAGCATCATTGGGTGACCCCTTACCAAAATTGTTAAAATTATTCCCCTTGGGTCATATTTGGGCTTTGCCCGGGGACACCCTATTTTACATAGAAACAAAGAAGGAAACCTTTAATAAATCTTTTTCAGACAAACTGTAATGGCTAGAGCATTCATATTTGCTATGTAGCAAAATCTGATAATCTTCTACCAAAATTGCTAGAATTATCCCTCTGCGGTCATATTTGGGCTCTGCCCTGGCGCACCCTATTTTACATAGAATCAAAGAAGGAAATGTTTTAAAAATCTACTTGTGACAAACCATAAAGGCTAGAGCATTCATATTTTGCATGTAGCATCATCTAGTGACCCTTTATAAAAATAATTAAAATGATCCCCTTGGGGTCATATTTTGGCTGTGTGCCCTGGTGCACACTATTTCACATAGAATCATAGAAGGAAATCTTTTAAAATCAATTCCATCTAAAAAGGAGAAATTGTTTGTAACAAGCAATTTCTCCTTTCTCACAATCTTTTCTACCATATAGATCACTTATTTTTCATTTTAGATACATTTTAAAATGTCGTCTGCAATTTGTTTCAATTTGGAACGGTCTAAAATTTTGTCGTCTGGTAATGGCTAAACTACAAGTCAAAAAGGGAACAAGACACTATGAAGAGAAAAACTGATGATAAGCAGCAGCTTTTAGCTCCACTGGCCAAAGACAAAGAAGAAAATTTGTAAACATATTTTTGTGACAAACCCCAGGGTATGCCTTATTTGAAAAGAATTAATAGCCTGCCCTTGATAAACCATGTAAGTTACAAATATACTCAGGTGAGCGATATAGGACCATCATGGTCCTCTTGTATCAGGATTTATTTGCATATCGTTAGCACAGCACCAGTCGTTTAACGCATTAAGTAGCACCTGTAAATCATACTCGCTTTCAGCCTGTAGAACCACGTCGTCAGCATAAAGAAGGATACAGACCTTCTCATTGTCAATTCTTATACCAACATCAAGTGCCTTTAAGTACACGACGAGATCATTTATGTATAAATTGAACAATAAGGGAGATAACCCACAACCTTGTTTTAGACCGCTGTCTACAGAAACCAGTCTGTTACAAAAGAATTAACCCGAATGCACGCAGCTACAGACGAGTATAACGATTTCACAGCGTTCAACATTTTGCTCGTCAAACCTATATCAATTAATCTGTTCCATAGTTTCGACGGTTTATAAAATCATATGCCTTACGAAAGTCTATAAAGCAGCAAACGTCGATTGTTTCTGCTTTTTACGGTTTGCAATCAAATTTGGTCGAACCAAAATGGTCAGGCGATTTATTTATTTTTTTATTTTTTCTATGGTTGTACGGTTTGAAAGAAATTGAAAACGGCCATTTAATATTGTTAGAAGTATACAGTGTAATATATTTCCTAATAATTTTAATTTCAAGAGGTCATGCAAACTGCTTTTCATCTTGGAAACATCAAAACACATGTTCAACATGCGAACTATTTTTCGTCCGCTACCAAAAAATCCCGGGAATATCTCGCAGGGGAATCTCACAAGGCCGTGAAATCTGATCTTTTCAAAATTTTGATCATGAAAACGTTTCTAAAAACTCTATGTTGATACATATCGAATTATTTCTTTCGTATATGTGCAAAAAAATCAAACCTTTTTCACAAGCCCTTTGATTTTGAATTAATAGCAAATTTTCGGAAACTCCTTACCATTTTATATTAAAAGATGGGAAAGAGTTTTTACTTATTTGCTTTTCAGTGTCTGAAAAACTTGAACTTTATCTACAGCATACGGTGTTAAATCTTACGGTCACTCAGGAAGCAAGCTGTTGCAAGCATTGTGGGAAAAGTAATTATTTTCTTTTCTCGAAACTCTTTAGCATGTAAGCTTCATTTTTTTTTGTAATATGGTAAAGAGTTTCTACCTTTATGTTCAAGAAACTGAAATTTTATCCAACAATGATTCTGGTGTGTGTGCATGTAAGATGGTAAAGAGTATCTACTTCTTCTTATTCTTTCACAAAGACGAATAGTTGAAAAAGGATTTTTTTTTCAAAACACTTTACCATTTTAATGAAAATATTTTGGTAAAATGGTTGGCAGTTTCTACTCAATTTACCTTTTGATGTCTTGTAATTGCAATATAATGTAACAGCATGCATTGCTGATGCTGAGCACTATAGACACTGAGGAAAAAAAATCTTTTAAACAATAGGGTAAAACATTACAAAACAAGAACCGTCAGAGACGGGTTATGCTCCCCGAACAAGTGCTTGTCATAAAATATAAGAAATTGATATAAATTCACTTCTTTTATCCTAGAAGAACCTGTTCATGCCCCCCAAAATTTGAAGTGAAAAGGCAATTACTATCTAAGAGATAGCCAACACAAACTTGTAGAGGACAATAAGCCCAATAAGCCCCCTTTAAGCCCCCTTTTCCCATAAGGCAATATTGGATCATTGCAATAAATACAACAGGTGTGTGGTTTGTGGCATTTTTGAATAATAATTGAAAATTCGAAATTTCATAAAATTTTGAGCAGTCATGTATTAAATATTACATAAAACAATTTTTTACATGAAGCCCCCTTTTTCCGAGACGCAGCCTGAAATTGAGAAAAAGGAAGAGAGGTACCTGGGCAACGTTCCAACAAGTTCAGATTTGAAATTTCACAAAGTTTTGGGCACTGATAAAGGAAAACCTAGTGAAAAAAAAAATTCCATGAAGTCCCCTTTTTCCGTGATGCAGCCTTAATTTGAGAAACCAGGAAAGACGTATTTGCGCATTAATAATTCATAGATTGCAAAAACAAAGGGCTCATGTTGAAACTTGTAAAACAAGATATAACCATGAAATGTTGACAAAAACTGAACAAGATATTAGTAAAAATTGCAATTTTGCATTAGGGCCCCTTTTTCGTTTTACAAGAAACCCCCTTTTTCCATGACAGAGGGTCAAATTGAAAAACACATAGATAAAGAAACAAGAGCACATGGTGAAACTTCGAAAAAGCAATATAACCATGAAGTTTAATGAAATTTTGACCAAAACTGAATGAAATATTAGTAAAAATTGGAATTTTGCAAGAAGCCCCCTTTTTCCATGACAGAACGTCAACTTAAAAACCGCCCAGATTAAAAATAGCAAGGGCACATGCTAAAACTATCCGATATAACCATGAAGTTTCATGATATTATGACAAAAACTGAATGAGATATTGGTAAAAATTGCAATTTTGCATTAAGCTCCTTTTTTCCATGACATGGGGTCAAATTGAAAATCCGGGAAAAGTATATTGGCACCTTACCCTAAGGAGTTCATATATGAAGTTTTATCCAATTTGGTCCAAAGGTTGTGGAGAAATCGCTTCGGACGGACGGACGGACGGACGGACAGACGGACGGAAGGACGGACGGACGGACGGACAAACGGACGGACAGACGAAGCGGCGACTATATGCTCGCCCTTCGGGGAGCATAAAAAAATAGAATTTCAAAACTCTTTACCATTTTAGTAAAAATTTTTTGCTAAAATGGTTGGGAGTTTCTGCTCATTTGCTTTTTTATGTCTTGAAACTGCAATATAATGTAACTGGATGCATTGCTAAGTACTATAAACACTGAGGAAAAAAGATCTTTCAAACAATAGGGTAAAACAGCACCAAAAAAGAAAAAAATGGATTTCAAAACTCTTTACCATTTTAGTGAAAATATTTTGGTAAAATGGTTTCTGATACTGTTTATGGAGTTAATGCTTATTATGGATTTGAGTCATTTCATTTGTTTCTATTAGTTTTGTTCCTGCTGTTTGAATAGCAACCAAACTTGAAAATGTAATGAGGAAATTGTGCAGCACAGCAACGTGAAGCAAAACACATCCATTTACATATTTATTTACAAATATTTATTTCTTTTTCTCCATATTTTCTCACGTATTTGCTTCCCTTTGCGCTCTTCATTCGAATAAAACCCGAATCAAGTTCTATGTTTCATTATACTGAAGACTGGCAAAATTGCAAACATTTAATGGTCTAAGGGAGAAAACTCGTACTTTCTTAAATCTTCGTATGTCCCAGTGTCGTCTCCCTTACAATTCTGAGCAGCCTAAAACCAAAGACGAATAAAATATGGTTCACGCTCATAGTTTGTGGAGACGATCGGCATAAAAAAAAAACTCTTACGCTTACTTATAATGGATTATATAATGTTTTCACGATGGTAACGTAAATATTTACGTTTCTGAAGGATTGCTCTATAATCCTAAATCAAGAGAAGCGTAAAAGAATGATAATAATATTTTAAACCAGTCGATCGGTAGTCTCCCTTGCATGTCATCTCGTTTGTAAACGCAACAAGTGCTACAATTCGAAGTTGCAAGTGCCGATTTATTTATACTGTTAAGCAGAATGTAAACATAAGTAGGATTATTAAACATTCAAACAACATATAAATCGGAAGACGAAATTCTATCTAATAGATTATTGCACGTATACTTAAATATTTATAAAGTAAATGGGGATTCACATTGTCTAGGTCATGGTTGAACTAAAAGGGCAAAGCGTTTAAAATATTTTTTACTATGTACTGATATCCATAGACTCCGGTATCACCGTATATACACCGGTACATTTGAGTGGCCGGAACTACTTTGACGTCAACCTCACTGCCATCTATAGTCAAAACTGTACAACCATTTTAGTTCAAGCATCAAATTTACAAGACTACAAATATGATCTACAGTGCTCCTTTTCTTACGGAAACCATTCTGCTCATCCGATAGGATATTATTAGATTCAGCCCAGGTGAATAATCTATCATTTAAGATTTTAGAATAAATTTTATACATCGTGCAAACGAGGGAGATGCCCCTGTATGATAAAGGACTAGTACAGATAACTGTCCCTAAAGGCGATGTTACTTTTTGACTGGTCGCCTCTGGGTACAGAGACAATCCGGACAAAATCAGTTGAAAGTTCCGCACAGAGTTTGTGCGCAAGTTCGAACTCTTATAATTTCCCAAATAGAGCACAAAACCAGGATTTAAACATACCTGTGGCTTGCGTATTCAATATTCTTTCATTTGAAATACAAATATTTTCAAAATGCTGATCGTGAGAAAATACCGTGCATTTCATCAGTGACTCGAGCTGTTTACTTTCCCGAAAACATTCAAAATGGCCGCCACGCACGATAAATTTCGTCCGTGATTTTTCCGAGATAAACATGTAAACGACTTCTACAAGCTTTTTATGTAATGAATGATTTTACAATTTGTTTTTGGTAATGACTAGTTTATGTAACGTCTTTCCGAAGAGAGACGCTTAACAAATTGCGGCCAGTACGAGGTAAGTACTCCAACGTCCCAAGTTGATCGGCCGACTTAATGGACAAGTCTAAAATTTTGTTACTTATGTAAGAGCAAGTACGGTATATATAGTATAGGACTGTAACAGTGCTACTGGTTTGATCAATTTCATTTTAAAGGAATATAATTTAATGATACAAGATTCAAACAAATCGAAAAAAATGTATTTTAAAGTATAGTGAAAAATTATTTTGTCTTATCTAATCGATGAAATGCGCGTTTTGTAGATCGCAAAACAGGCAAATGATAAATAAAGGGAAGTAACTGTGTTTGAACAAAGAGGTATTCTGACATAATAAAAATTATAACAGGTAATGAACGATGAGCTTCATAATCAATATATATGTGACCCAACACGCAAAAAAAACAGACCACCTGGGAATTCTGTACATCAATCAGATGAAACGGATCAACGATAATGCAGGTCATTTTAAGTTGATAATTCAAACAATAACGAGATACAATGACCACGTTTCATACGCGAAAAGTGAGAAATTGCTGGAATAAGTTCTGAGTTACGTTAAGGTTTATTATGTTGTTTGCAAGGGCTTTTAATTTGAACCAGTGTAAAATTTTGTTGTTTGGCAAAGGGTTACAAAGCAATTCCGTGAAGGTATGGTTGCTTGCAAGAATATCCCGGCAGCAGCACACTTTAAAGAGCGCTTCCGTTAACCATCCAATTTCCTTATATATATTATTTATGGACGCAGATCTCGTTGTACCTGTGACTATTCTGGCGGCTTCGATTTGGATTTTTTCGAGATTTTCTTTTTCGGGCTTGGTGCAGTTGTCCCAGACTACGGAGGCATATTCGAGGACAGGACGTAGGAAAGAAACGTAAATTTGATTTAAGGAATCTCTTTTGAGTCTGAATTTCAGAGTTCTCATCATTCCAAGAAGTAAATTCTTAATAACTAACACTTGAAATGATTTATTGCATAGCTTGAACATGATTGTCTTCTTTTTCGAGAGAAAAGTTCAGAAATAAATACTTATAACAATTTTAGACTCGTAGAAGACTCTCATAGCTTGTAAATTATTTAAAGGGAATGGCCGAATCTAAGTTGTGAGTACTTGTGGCCAGACCCTTTTGCCTGATTTGTATCTCTGTTTGTGTAAACTATGTATGTTGTATGATTTGTATATAGATGGCAGTAAAATATGTTTAAACTAAGCGCTTCTGTTGTGTTCCCAGAAAAGTCTTGATAACTGGTGGTGTTATTATAATAAAATACAGAATGGTTAGAAATCTTTAGGCAGTGGGAAGTAGTGAAATATTCATTATCATCAGATCTGTCAAAAATTATCTAGGCCCCGTTGTACGAACAAAAAATTTTGCATAAGTTTTACGTATTACTCTCAGATGATAATTTAAGCCTTTGTTGACAAACACAACACAACAAAACAAACACATAAAAGGTAAGACAGGTAAAATTCATCGCTTCATTACATAGACAGTACAGCGGGTATTTAACCCTTTACCCAATTAGGCATTTCTATGGTATCTCTAATTGACCATAAATAAGAGCAAGGATAAAGCCGTATATGACAACTTTTGATTGTGTAGAAAACATTGTGGCAAAAGGTGAAATTGCTCGTCACGAGCAATTTCACCATTTGCCACAATGTTTTCCAAAGGCTCCTACAAGCAATGCGTAGAAATGAGTTTCTATGGAGTAAAGGGTTAAGCTGAAAGGAATACCTGTTTCCCATATAATTATGAAGTCAGTCGACCCTAAAAAGACACTGCTATCGTCTGAGAGTAATAACTATTGTACTTTCTCATGTTTCCGCCACGAGATATTATTTTGGAAAACCTAATGCGATAAATCAAAGTGTCCTGGAAATTGAATGTAGATAAAATGAAAAGATGTAATTTCCAGGAAACTTTCATTTATCACAATATTCTGAAATAATAATAGTAGCTATTGCGTAGCTCATTGCAGAAATATGCCACAATACTATGATACGTATTTATTATTCAAATTTTGTTCGTAATTTACCTTTGTAAAAGGGGGCCCTAGGTGTATATGTCGTAGGCCAGATTGGAATCTAGCCAGATCTGGAATCTGCCTAAACCAAATTAGGATTCAAACTTTGCGTAGATCAAAATGCATTGTTTTCTAATATTTTTTTAAACATATTGATTTAATTATGTTTACAATTGAGAGGTATTTTCAATTAAAGCATTCTATATGATTTTTCCACAATCGCTCTGTTTTCAAAACATTCAACATTTATATTTGTTCTGAATTTCTGACTAAAACTTCTTTTATTTTAGGGTTTACGTTTAAAAGTAAGATGATTCATTTGTAGACGCCCAATATTCAACGAGAAATTATTAAAATTTGGTTTAGGCAGATTGTAGAGCTGCCTACCTAAACTGGAATCCTGATTTGTTGTAGACAAATTCCAGTTTGGTCTAGGCAGATTCTGGATTCCAGTTTGGACTACAACATATATATAGACTTACAGAACAAAAAGTGACATGGAAAGGATTGAACGATATTTTTTAGAAAATACACCTGTTTATAGTACAATTATTCATAGAGGTGTAAATATGCTGTAGCAGTTTATTCAGGTAAATGGGTGTTGTTAAAAGGCCATTTTTAATCTGTCAAATTGGTAGAATTTTATACGCGTCCAAATAAAAGTTTTCAAAGGCGGCAGCAAGAAAGATGGCAATTGTCTATGAAACTTTTGGAAAAGTTTGACGGGAATGGATAAAGATGATGGTAATCTGCATTTTTCCCCTTTACCCAAAGGGTTTTCCAAAGTTCATTTTCTCAGGGCAGATAGTTAACCGCTAGAATATCTAAATATGGGTAAGGGCTTATCTTCATATACTTTAGATGAATCAAAGTTCGGTTTTATCAATGACGTTGCTATTGTTTTACGCAAGTTTGATCTTCATGGTAGTGTGTATAAATAATGTATGTTGAAGACAGTTCTTTTCCTAGTAAATTTTTTGGAAAAAAAATCCATTACTGGACAAAGATGGCAGTCCCTGAAATACAAGTTTGTTTTTATATGTTTATGTAAACTATTTCTGATATCACCAAAGTGGATAATTTATGAAAGGAGAGAGTAGCTATAATGTATACATCATAGAGGCGGCTAGTAAGGAAAGTGATTAAATGCCGTCGATTTGTTGGTTATTGTTTCATTATAAGAACGTTTTCTCCGAAGAGAAACCGCTTCAGAAGTGTTGGCCCGTACGAATTGAGTACACCAATAATCCCAAGTTGGTCGGCCGACTTAGTGGATAAGTCTAAAATTTTGTCAAATGTGTAAAGGCAAGTACAGAGTATATGGTATATGACTGTAACGGTGCTACGGGTTAAAAAAAGAAATATCTTTTCAAGTCAAAATAATTCAATGATACAAGATGCAGAAAAATTTAGAAACTACATTTGAAAATAAAAAACATGTAAGAACTTTTTCATACAATCCATATTTTTTTTTTTTAAATCGCTGTATACGCAAAAGAACAAAAAGGGAAGTAACTCGTGACGAAACAGAAGTTTGTTAGTGTTTTTCATTGTTGTCCAAAACTTTGCTAAAACAAATTTTTTATTGTCGGTAGCCTTACTTTGGATTCCAATATTATCATTTTTTTTTCTTACCGTTATGTCATATTGAGGATCCCATTATCACTTCATGGCCATATAGTGAACAAAAAACAAAACCTCTGTTGTGTGTAAATTCAGATTTATACGTAGATCTATATGGAATGAAGGGTTCAGTTATTTTTACTTGCATTCCAAGAGAATTTCAATGTGAATTTTTGTTTAAAATTTTATTGTTCTACGTTCACGGAAAACTGATGGCTGCATCCGATGAAAAACCGTATCGATCGGGGGAATGTAAAAATCAAGCTCGATCCGCCAAGAGTAGAGTAGCGTAGAGAATCGTCAGCCTTGGCTCGCGAAGATGGGATTAACTCTTATCCTGCTAAATAACTAAACTGGAATTTTCATTTCTATAGTAGAACCCGAAATATTGCTATTGTAAACTTAAGTTTTCGGGAATCAAATCACCTTATCGGACAGTGCAGATCCAAGATCAGACTGCACGTTCTGTGCAGTCTGATCTTGATCTGCACTGTCCGCAAAGGATGGGTGAGTCGCGCATAGCTTGAGGCTTAACACTAGTGCTGGTTAACCCTTTCCCAAACAATCCCTGGTTTTTACGGGTCTGGAATAGTAACCTTTTGAAAACATTGTGGGAAAAGGAGAAAATGCTGGTAACCAGCATTTTCTCCTTTTTCCACATTGTTTTCTACCCTATCATAGGCAGAAATCATCTTTTCAGCAAGAGTTGAATTGTCGTCTGCAAATGCTTTCAATTTGGTCTAGTCCAAAAGTTTGTCGTTTGGGAAAGGGTTAATTGATGTCCGACGATAGGAATAGGGCGATCGACGTCCAACACATTGGTCCAAATTATCTCACAGGTGTTATATAGGATCCAGATGTGGACTTATGGTGGGCCAATCAATGATGAATACAATATCATTCAACTTGAGGAAATTTACAGTATCTCTAGCTGTATGGTTTATCATTATAGCATTATCATGTTGAAACAGGGTGATGTTTGCATTGTTTTGAAACAGTAGGGTGACATGCCTCGCAAGAATCTCATTTCAGTGGCGTTAGGCATTCAAATTCCCATCGATCACGACGAGAGGTGTGCGATAACTATGCGCAATGCCGGTGTAATGCAGAGAAATGACCCCCCATTACAAAATGACCCACGGTCATTTCTCGACATAGAGGAATGACCCATGGATCATTTTGTGATGGGGGTCATTTCTCTGCATTACACCGGCCCAGACCAAGACGGAACCCTAATCCCCAAAACGATCTCATTTAAGTATAAGTCGGCACAACGTTCATTTCTTCTACGGTATACACGAACCCTGCCATCACTTCCCGAGAAAATCTCGACTCGTCTTTGCCTTGTCCAGCGATGGTGTGCACGTTTCCAAGTAACACGATTTACAAGTATTCCTTTCGCTACTCCGAACACTCCGAACATGTTCTAGGTCAATGGAGTACTTCGGAACACTGTACCGTGTTCTTCAGAACATGTTCTGACTTTTTTATCCAGTCGAGGTGTAGCGCACCTGCTGAACGGTTGCTAGGTGATAATAGATGGCTGAAAGACGGACAATTTGTCATGGCAAAATTTGCAATTGTTCTTTTTTATTACATGAATGCCATAAACAGGGGCATAGTAGACCAAACTTGACTGGAATATTTCCTGGCAGGTCCTCTGTAAAAGCAGTTCACAGAATTTTATCCCATCAAAAACTCTGGTTGCCATGGCAATCAACTGAAATTTTCTAAGGAATTCTTTAAAAATCCTCTGAAACCGCCGACCATATTTTAAAATAATTTTACAGAGATGTTCCTGAGGTGACCCTTTTAAAAAAATGCTAGGGAAATTGTGATCCGTTTAGAAACATGGCTCTGGTGAATGGGGGCTTCTTGCACTAAACAGAAATGGAGAAATTATTTAGAATTTTTCTTCTCTGAAACGGTTAGTCAGATTTTGAAATAGTTTCATAGGGATTTTCCTTGGATGACCCTTTCAAAAAGTATTCGGGAAATTTTGATCCGTCGAGAAACATTGCTCTGGTGAATGGGGACTACTTGCACTATACAGAAATGAAGAAATTCTTGGAAATTCTTCTTCCCTGGAACAGCAGATCAGATTTTAAAATATTTTCACAGAGATGTTCCTTGGGTGACCCTTTTCAAAAACTGTCCGCAAAATTTTTATCCGTCAGGAAACATGGCTCTGGTGAATGGGGGCTACTTGCACTAAATGGAAATAAAGTAATTCTTAAAAATTCTTCTTCTCTGAAACCACTGGTCAGATTTTAAAATAATTTCAAAGAAGTGTTCCTTGGGTGTGACCCTTTTCAGAAAGTGTTTGATCCATCAAGATATATGGCTCTGACGGCTTGGACTATTTACAGTATACGAACATGAAGAAATTCTTTAAAATTCTTCTTTTCTGAAATCGATGGTCAGATTTTGAAATAATTTCACACCTATGTTCCTTGGGTGACTCTTTTCAAAAATTGATCCCAAAATTGTGATCTGTCAGCTTGGCGCTAATGGCTGTGGGCTATTGCACTGCACAAACATGAAGAGGAATTTCTTAAATTTTCTTCCCTGGAACGGCTGGTAAGATTTTGACATAGTATCACAGAAATGTTCCTAGGGTGACCCTTTTCAAATATTGTCAGGGAATTTTTCATCCGTGAAAAATAACAGCCAACTTTTGGCACCTGTATGTGGTGCTCTTGTTTGAATTATGTTTTTAGTCACTATCGAGCATGTGCACTTTTCTAGAAATTGTCCTCGAACGATCTATCGAATTTATTTGCAGAAATCTGATTCATCAAAATCATTGCTGTGGTGATGATTGTAGGGGTGGTAACAGATTTTGAAATTACTTTTACTGGTGACCTTTTCAGAATTGCTTCGCAATATAATGATTTTGTTATCAAAGTTTCAATACATGAAAAAAAAAGGCTATGATCCTCTCAAAAATTAAGGTGAGCGATCCAGAGCCATCTTGGTCCTCTTATTGACAGAAAGTAGACTTTATAAAATCAGACTGAACGTTTTGATCGTATTAAGGTGAATTATACTGTCTATGCATACACTAGAAACTCGAAAATGCCGTTTTCTTTTTCATGTAACGTGTACAATTAAGTTATAATTGGTTTTATTTGACACATAGTCCTTCAGCTGAACATACGTAGGCATTGGACATTTTGATTCCTTTTATTACATTAAAAGATATGTGTCGAAATCGGATGCGTTTTGTTTTAGATCAGTATATTTGTATTGATCGTAATAGTGACTGCAATAAGGGTGACCACATAATTGTATAATTGCCTTTAACCAGGCGAGTAGCTCCCAAATTCGCACTGAGTCCAGATCCTTATGGAAATTTCTTTTCTGGAAATTCATCGCCTGCAGATAGATAAGGATAGGAACAAGTTTTTTTTCCCTTGGTATTCTGTTAAGAGAAACAGTCAAGACGGCATATATAAGGTTCTCCACAGTCAAGACAGCACACAACTTAAGTTCTCTGTCGGCTTACTGTAGATGCCCGTGTTCTTTTGGAGTAACGGTCTCGTGTTCAATGTCTGTAAGATGTATGTGTCAGTCATGAGGCTTGTTGTGGAACGTCTCTCCGAAGAGAAACGCTGTACAAATTCTGGCCAGTACGAAGTAAGTACTCCAACTCCCACATTGGTCGGCCGACTTAATGGACAAGTCTAAAATTTTGTCATTGCTCGAAAGGCAAGTACAGGATATATTGTATATGACTGTAACAGTGAAATGGGTAAAGAAATTGTCATTTTAAATCGAAATAAGTGCGTGTTTCATACAAATGTTCACAATGTATTTGAAAACAAGGCAATATATATTTTTTTCCCGTGGAAACCTGAAATTTGCGTTTTTAGATCGCAAAATATGCAAAAGAATAAAAAGGGAAGTAACTGCACTTGAACAAATACCCATCTCATAAAGAAAGACGCGTGTCACAACCCGGTATATATAATGGGCCATTTGAATATTGGTGATTTTATACATGGCGGATCCACAGCCAGTCGTTTACCAATTACATAATTTCAATATGGAGTTATTCACATTTATCTAGATCTATCTGTCTCTGAAAACTTCAATGAAAATTGATAAACCACGTTAAAACATGCAGTACGAAGTATTCATCAACTAGATCTAGTCTAGTCAGAATCATTTCGATAGAAATCTGAGAATCAAGTTTTGTTTTGTAGGTAGAGCCGTATAATTTTCAGAACGGTAAACTGGCGTTTTTTCGGCGATGAAATGCCCCGTGTAGGTGCATATCAAGCTACATTGTAGTTAGCAGATACAGCCGAGGGTTATGCCGAATGAAAAAAAATGAAACACAAGCTTGATAGTCAGTGAAAAGTTATTTGGAATTATGTAATTACCCCTGGTCATAGAATCGAAAAAGGTTATCTGGCAAGCCTGATAATAAATAAGTTATGTCTGTGAAAAGGGGGCTTAATGTATTTGCAAAATATATTAATTTAGTTCAGTCTACAGGTGCGGTGCACGAAAATTGACCTGATACGAAACTTTTTGCTTTTAGATTAAGTCATCTGTTGAATATATGTACAGTCTGTGAAGATATGTTTGTTTGTTAGAACATATGTAGCAGGTAACTCGACTCTTCAAATTAAAAAGTGCAAGTGACTCGAGTGCTTTGCTTGTGTTTTCAGAAAAGTCTTAGATAACTATAGCCGGAATGCAGTGAAATGTTTATATATTTGTATTAGTGTATCTATCTGACATTGTTTATTTATAGAACAAAAAAACATAAGTATAGAAAGGACTGAACGACATTTTGAGAAAATACATTTATTTGTATAATACAATTATTCATAGAGGTGTAGATATACTGTGACAGTTTATTTAACTCTTTACCAAAAACGACAATTTTTTAGACATGTCCAAAGTGAAAGCATTTGCAGATGACAAACTGTACGTGACTCAAAAGTTGAAAACTGTTTTTCGGAAGGGTAGAAAACATTGTGGGAAAAAGGAGAAAATGCTGGTTACCAGCATTTTCTTCTTTTTCCCACAATATTTTCAAAAAACTTCTTTCAGGTTTCAGGATGACAACTTAAGTGTAGTTGAAATGATGCTAGTTGTCTGTGACAGAGTATTTGTGGGGATAAGAGAAAATGTGGATTTTCTACATTTCCCACGGGGATTTAAACATTTTCTGAAGGTAGAGAGTGAACTACATGTACTAGTATCATAAAGATTCTAATGGTTTTGAAAAGAATGGATTTTGACTTTGTCACTGTATAACATTACAAGCACAAAAAAACATGTGATTTAAAAAGGGTTTGAAAACATTGTCGGAAAGGGAAAATGCTGCAACCGATGATGTGACCTACAAAAAAAAATAAAAAAAAAATATAGGCACCTAAAATGAAGTTTATGCATTTTCTTTTCTTTTTCATTGAAGTCTAAAACTCCGCTGTAACAAGTTTTTCGTTGTAAACGTTAGCCTGTATCCCATTCTCATTTTCTCCCCTTTATGTTCTTTGAAACACGTTACAGTAACGGAAGTGATTAACAGATAACTATCAAAGATGAATGGTAAAATGCGATCTGGGTCCATATTCATCAACTGTTCTTAAAGGTGGCCCTTCAGATTTTGGGACGAAAATTTTACATAAATGCACAAAATTCACCCTTATACTCCCAAAGCCTTTTAATTTGCGTTTTTGAAACCCCAGTAGTTCAAAACCATCCGACAACACGAGCAATTAGAGATTTACTACACCCCAGATTGACACCAAGGGGAGACACGTTCTATTTTTAAATGATCAATTCTCTTATTTACATACAGGAATATACAGACGAAGTTTTAAACATAGCGTCCGAAGAAGACATTATGTAAATAATTATTACATGTTTGTTTTGTAATGGAATTTAAGTGTTATTAGTCACGTGACAGTCACTTGACATTCCCACAATGCTATTTAATATTAGGCGCGAAATCTAAAAATAGCTTAAGAGGCTACGTAGCCTTTTAAGGGAATACCATCATTTTTTTTTCATTTGTAATTTTATGAATCTTAATTATTGATGATTTGTATTATTTTTTCATATAAATTTCAGTGATTTATATATTTTTTAATTTGGTGAGATGCAAAAATTCTAAATACCCACCTTTAACCCATTACCACACAATTCCTACTTTTGACGCCCCTGAGAAAGAAGCCGTTTGAAAACACTGTGGGAAAAGGAGAAAATGCTGGTAACCAGCATTTTCTCCTTTTCCCACATTGTTTTCTACCCCTCCTAGAACAAATTTCAATTTCAGTCACCTTTATTTTGTCGTCTGCAAATGCTTTCAATTTGGACCAGTCTAAAATTTTCTCTTGTGGTAAAGAGTTAAGAACATTTTTACTCTAATTCTTCACATTTTTCCAAATTTGAAAGAAGAACACCTTCTGATTGGCTAAAACAAATGGTTTAGCCAATCAGAAGTGTGAGTGTGCCACTTGTAATTTTGGAATATTTTGGAGAATAAATACGGTCTTAAGAATGGTTGGTAAATACGGACCCAAGAGATCGTGGTAGAGAGTAATTACTGCCCGGATCCACTCTGATTTCTTTTACCTTTATTTTTATTATGGACTCGATTATCAATTTACTGCCACGGGTATGAAAAGGTCGTAAAGGGAGACTGCAATCTGATATTTTATGCAGAGAAACAGAGAAATGAAGTACGTAGCTTTTTCGCCTTTCTTTTCGAATCCGCACGGCAGCAACAGTAGCCAGATACCATGTCATCTCCGGTTTCAAGTAAATAGCTCAGCTGCTCTGTTTCCTATAAATTAGTTTGTATAACGTCTTCTCCGAAGAGAGACGCTTAAGAAGTGTTGGCCCGTACGAATTGAGTACACCAATAATCCCAAGTTGGTCGGCCGACTTAGTGGATAAGTCTAAAATTTTGTCGATCGTGTCAAGGCAAGTACAGTATATATGGTATATGACTATAACGGTGCTACGTGTTGAAAAATTATTTCTTTTCAAGGCAAAATACTTCAACCATATAAGCTAAAGACAAATAAAAAAAAGGTATGAAAAAAAAAACCCAAATGTTACGTACGAATTTTTCCGTGTAATCCGATAAAGATTTTTTTTCTCAGGTCGCTAAAAAAAAAAACGAAATAACTAAAGGGAAGTAATTGTGTTCGAACCTATAACCATTCTGACGCTGAACGCATGGTTGTTAGAGAAGACAACACAAGATACAACTTATTTATATTACATGGATTGAGAAACTAATTCTTAGACCTATACGAATCCCTGTCGATCTGTTTCCTGGGAACTATAGTAGTATACTCGCTCTGAATGTGTTGGCCTTTAGGAGATCACAAAGCCGACACCGGCTCTTGGGTATCGAACACGGGACAACATTGTTATGAGGCCGACCCACTACCTCACAACTACGGATAACATTATGTTGAAATGGTGAAAGGCAAACAAAAGAAAAATATTTAAATTATCATCATTGCCCTGTTGAACATTACTGTATTTGATAATACACAAAGAACAGGTTAAAAGAAAAAAATTAAAAGAAGACAAAATGAAGAAAAGAATTGCAAATTTTACTTTCATACATATATTTGATTTCTCATGCGTTTTCTACAATATATGGTGAAAAAGCATAATTTCGGCAAACTACCGCCTGTAAATAGCTCTGTGCGTATGCAGCCCTCTAAATTATGAATGATTTTTGTCAGAAAGAAATATTTTCATTTAAAAAGTCAATGATCATGAACCAAGAAAAAAGGCACCCTGCTATTCCGAATTTGCAAGCATTATTTTCAGTACCAATATGAATTTACCTGTGTATTTTACATCCGAGAAAAGACCTCTCGATATCTATAACGACTTTACGACCGCCTGATTTCCACGAGTCCGTAATCACGAACCACCGACTGTGCCACATACATGTATGAATATTCTTGGGTCCGATGGAATTGACTATCTGTTCTTTTCAGTATCTTGGGTCCGATGGAATTGACTACCTGTTCTTTTCAATATCTAAGTCGAGGTGATCCCGATTTATTTTTTATAGCCAGGAGATGTAACCAAGATGCTTGGGTAAAGTGGTGATCGAGATGAGATTATCATTCAAGTTGTTTTTAACACTTCACATGCTGTAATTATGTACCGAAACGAATATGCGATTGTAAAGAAGTGACCACGACGACTGAGACCCATGGACTGTTCGAATAATCAACTGGGATAAAAAATGAAAGGCGTGGACGTCAAACGTTCAAAGATCAACACATACTCGAAAATCTTTGGAATGAAAATTTGCGCTTGTAATATGAATTCTTGAGGAGAGAACACGAAGTGAAAAACTGATAAAAAATGAAACTCTGAATGTAACAATCGACAACAGGTGGATATAAAGAAGATGTATAACTTTTCAATGGACATGAAAATGTTCCTGTCATTCTCATTTGTGTACTTATGTTTCCCAAAATGAAATTTATTAGTCACATTACAACATTTAGCCCTGCACAAATCTACTCAGAGGCAAAGTTTATTTGAAAATGTAGTTATGTGAAACTCGGAAATCAGACCACCCTACCAGTTCGACCGAATTTGAAAAGTATTTATTACTTCATTTAACCCTTAACCAAATGACAAAATTTTAGACTTGTCCTAATTGAAAGCACGTCCAGACAACGAAGTAAATATTACTCAAAAAATGAAATTTGTTTCCAGCAGGGTAGAAAACATTGTGGGAAAAGGAGAAAATGCTGGTTACCAGCATTTTCTCCTTTTCCCACTATGTTTTCAAAAGCCATCTATCTCAGGGTCATAAAAACCAGGACTTGTTTGGTAAAGGGTTAACCTGATCCTGACCTTTATGCTGAATATTTAGGTATGCATAGAAATAAAACTCCGACTATTATTCGGAAAATTATGTATCCACGGGAAGGTACTTATGTATACACAGATAAGCAATTTAACCCTTTGCCCACAAGGTGTTTTTGCAGAACGTGCAATCTGAGCTTGATCTACACAGTCCGATGAGAAGATATTTCCCTTAAAAAAAAACTTCAGTGTATGCTTCTTTTACTATTGACAGGAAACGTAGTGTATCAGGGGCGGTAACCAGTCTAAGGTGTAGGTAGACACTTGAATATGCTTCAGACATTATGTATCCCTAACTATTGTTTAGTTAATCAGTCACAGCCTCTTTATGGGTACTCAGTATGTCTATAAATTAGTCACAGGTAAATTTCACAATGGTTTACACATGGGTGACACTTTTTTCTTCAGTTTTACATGAAAGTTTCAAATTAGCTATGTTTTTTTTATGCTATCTTTGAATTTTTAAATAATCTAAAACCCAAGTATATTTGTGGTGATAGTGGGGAAGAGAAAAAGAGAAAAGATGCAGTACTATAAATATATATCTAACCTATAAGGAATGATGATATATAAAACTTCTAAAGTTCTTTGGTTGAAAAGAAGTGACCTGCATGTAAGTTGAAAGAGGAAAGGCAATCCAAACAACCTCTTCAGTTGACCAGCAATAATGTCTTTTGAATTATGATCAAATAAGAAAGGGACCTTACTAATAAAAACTATGATACTGATGATAATATGTAATATATCTTCAGTACAGGATTTAGGAGAGCGTTTAAGACTAGCTTAGAAACAGGACAGGTATCCAAGTCAGTGATTCAATTGACCCAATCAACCACTTCAACTGACCACCAATCGACCAGTATTGACCGGTTTTAACCGGTTAAAACCGCCGGCCCGGTCAATACTCATATTGACCGGCTTTTTACCAACCTTGGGCAAAAGGCGAAATTGCTCGTGACGAGCAATTTCACCTTTTGCCACAAGGTTTTCTATGCTATCAAAAGGTGTCATATACACGTAAGAAACAGCTTCATCCTTGCTGTAATTTAGGGTCAACTAGAGATACCATAGAAATGCCTTATGGGGTAAAAGGTTAAAAGAGGGGTTTTATTGTATTTGGCATCGTTTTATGAGTAACAAGATGAAAACTTGCGAAATTTTCAGCTTCATGGAACAATACTCTATTTGATGAAACGGAATAAATCTGTAAAATAAAAACGGACATTAAAAAAATGTACATAATTTTCCTTTCCAAAGCGTTATTTGCGTTATTGTGATGGCGACAGCGGAATTATGCCAAAGCAAATGTATTTTTTTCTTTACAATCAACGAAAGTTACGTTTCTAAGATTGCAGAATAGACCAAAGAACAACAACAACAACAAAAAAAAAAATGTGGGTAACTGAGTTTGATCGAATGTCTAGGCATTCTGATAATATACATGTATACATTATGTTCAGTCTTTTTCATTCAAGTCTAAAATCTTGCTGAAACAAGTTTTTAAGTTTTTAAGTGTCCCTATTTTTTCGATTGGGTTGTAGTTGGATTTTTTTCCCTTTGATATATTTATCAGATCCGATTTCAAATTCTATGCTACAGAAATTCGTATCGGTCGTAAAATAAATCTGCAATCTGGAGCGATTCAACCTATTAAAACCGCTTAGTAGTCTCCTAGTACAGATAACTGTCCCCAAAGGCGATGTTACTTTTTGACTGGTCGCCTCTGGGTACAGAGACAATCCGGACAAAATCAGTTGAAAGTTCCGCGCAGATTTTGTGCGCAAGTTTGAACTTTTATAATTTCGCAAATAGAGCACAAAACTAGGATTTAAACATATACCTTTTGCTTTTGTATTCAATATTCCTTCGCTTCAATTTAAACGCTGAACGTGAGGAAAAAAAAGCGTGTATTTCATCAGTTACTCGAGTTGTTTACGTTTCCTAAAACATTCGAAATGGCCGTCACGCACTACAAATTTCGTCTGTGATTTTTCGGAGATATACATGTTATAAACGACTTCTATGTGCTCTTTATGTAGTGAAAGGTTTAACAATTAATTTTTGGTCATGTTTAGTACTAAATTTTAATTGCATTTCGCTGCAATACGGATAAAACTGACGAAACAGAAAAGTCAGTATAGCGCTCTGTATTTGCTACCGGAAAATTAACGATGGACTTGAGACGGTACGGTGTACAGTAAATGTCCAAATATGAAAAAGATCACCGGGGCGTGTCATTCTTGAGACTAAATAGTCTCCGAGTTTCACGCTATAATAAAATAGAGCTGTCCTTTATGAGGCGAATAGCAAAATTGCCAGGGCTGTCGGCTACGTGGGCAAATACAAACTAGTAATTCCTCCCAATATTAGAGGTGTAACATGTGAGTCATTATGGAACGTTTCTCCGAAGAGAGACGCTTTACAAATTCTGGCCAGTACGAAGTAAGTACTCCAACTCCCACATTGGTCGGCCGACTTAATGGACAAGTCTAAAATTTTGTCAACCTTTCGAAGGAAGTTACCGGATATATTGTGTATGACTATAACCGTGTTTCAGGTGGCAATAGTTTCTTTTGGGGGACGAAATAATTCTATCATTTGATATACAGGTAAATATAGAGAATGTGTCTAGTGAAAAAAATCATGTATGATTTCTTTTGGATGTAATCCATGAAATTTCCGTTTCTTGGATTACAAAATAGACAAAAGAACAAAAAGGGAGGTAATTGCAAGAACACATGTGCATTTTAATATACTATGTATGGTTTCTGTTGTACCTTGGAGAACTCGTACCTTAATATCAAAGGTAT
The DNA here is from genome assembly GCA_943736015.1 of Tridacna crocea. Lineage (NCBI taxonomy): Eukaryota > Metazoa > Mollusca > Bivalvia > Cardiida > Cardiidae > Tridacna > Tridacna crocea. The sequence continues at coordinate 53,838,461 of OX031063.1, forward strand.
TAATATATTATGTAATACGAATCTGTTTAAAAGTAACAAAATCGAATTCCATCTGTGTTGAAATTTGCTTGTCCTTTTTTTTTTAAACTTGTAAATGAAGTCCACTTCATTATAATATAAATGTACGGTCAAAAATATTAATATACATGTACGAAGAATATTTGGCATAGACAGCCTTCATATAGGGCCTATCCTTTTCAATTGGATAACTCTTAAGTTTTTTTTTTTTAGTGTTTGGTAATGTTGTGGCAGTCTTTTATCCGCATTAATTGTCACTCCATGAACAATAAAATATAATACTAGTAATCATCATCATAATGAAAGAAAAACAAGAGGACCAAGATGGCACTGGATCACTCACCTGAAATTTTGGATAGATCACTCAAGGACAATTTGTTGAAGGCGAGCACATGCTTGATGGTGACTAAAAACATGAGTCAAACAAGAGCACCAAATATAGGTGCCAACAATTGGCTCTTGTTTTTCAACAGATAAAAGTTCCCCTAAGAATTTTTGAAAAGAGTCACTCACACAACTGACACAAGGAACATATCTGTCGAGTTGATTTTAAAATCTGATCAGCCGTTTCAGAGAAGAAGAGTTTTTTAAGAATTTCTTCAATTCTGTATGGTGCAAGTAGCCCCCACCATCAGAGCCATGTTTCTTGACAAATCAAAATTTTGCAAACAATTTTTGAAAAGGGTCACCAAAGGAAGATCTCTGATTTTTTTTTTTTTTTTTTTTCAAAATCTGACCAATGGTTTCAGAGAAGAATAATTTTTAAGAATTTTTTCATTTCCCTATAGTGCAAGTAGCCCCCATTCATCAGAGCCATGTTTCTTGACAGATCGAAATTTTGCGAACAGTTTTTGAAAGCAGTCACCCAAGGAACCCCGCTTTGAAAATATTTAAAAATTTGACCATATGTTACGGAGAAGAAGAATTTTTAAGAATTTCTTTTCTGTATAGTGCAAGTAGCCCCCATTCTCTGAAATTCGCAAGTATGTGAATTTGCATGGCCTTGTCATGCTGCATATGGAAAATGTACAGGACAGTAAACATGAACATCGTCACTGTCCTGTTTCCTTTTTGTGAAAGGAAAACATATCTAAATAAACAAGAGCGGCAAACTGTCGCAAGATACGCCCGTCTTACCCCAAGTTGTAAAGCTGGGGCATACACCGGACAAAATTCAAGTATGAAAAACAACAAAAGGCAATAACTCAAAAATAAAGCAAGCAAGAGTTGTGATTCCTGTGCACTGCACTCCCCATGGGTGAGATCTATCCACCCATGAAATTTCATAACCCTAGCTACTATTATTTTGGAGATATGCTCCGTACAAAAAACAAGTATGAAAAACGACAAAGGGCAATAACTCAAAAATTAAGCAAAGCAAGAGTTATGATTCTTGTGCACTGCACACACCCTCGGTAAGATCTATCCAGCCATGAAATTTCATAACCCTAGCTAGTATAGTTTTGGAGATATGCTCCGGACATAATTCAAGTATGAAAAACAACAATGGGCAATAACTCAAAAATAAGCAAGCAAGAGTTATGATTCCTGTGCACTGCACTCTCCCTTGATGAGATGTATCCACCCATAAAATTTCATAACCCTAGCTAGTATAGTTTTGGAGATATGCTCCGGACAAAATTCAAGTAAGAAAAACGACAAAGGGCAATAACTCAAAAGTTAAGCAAGCAAGAGTTATGATTTTTGTGCACTGCACTCCCCCTCGGTGAGATCTATCCACCCATGAAATTTCATAACCCTAGCTACTATAGTTTTGAAGATATGCTCCGGACATAATTCAAGTATGAAAAAAAAAAAGGACAATAACTCAAAAATTAAGCAAGCAAGAGTTATAATTCTTGTGCACTGCACTCCCCGCCAATGAGATCTATCCACCCATGAAATTTCATAGCCCTAGCTAGTATAGTTTTGGAGATATGCTCCGGACAAAATTCAAGTATGAAAAACAACAAAGGGCAATAACTCAAAATTTAAGCAAGCAAGAGTTATGATTCTTGTGCACTGCACTCCCCGTCAATGAGATCTTTCCACCCATGAAAATTCATTACCCTAGCTACTATAGTTTTGGAGATATGCTCCGGACATAATTCAAGTATGAAAAACGACAATGGGCAATAACTCAAAAATTAAGCGAGCAAGAGTTATGATTCTTGTGCACTGCACTCCCCCTTGATGAGATCTATCCACCCATGAAATTTCATAACCCTAGCTAGTATACTTTTGGAGATATGCTCCGGACAAAATTCAAGTATGAAAAACAACAAAGGGCAATAACTCAAAAATTAAGCAAGCAAGAGTTATGATTCTTGTGCACTGCACTCCCCCTCGATGAGATGTATCCACCCATGAAATTTCATAACCCTAGCTAGTATAGTTTTGGAGATATGCTCCGGACAAAGAACTGGAGGCCGCCCGCCCGGACGCCCGCCCGCATGGGTGATCCCATAATACGTCCTGTCTTCGACGGGCATATAAAAAATAAATCAGTTCTTTGCTAAATGCTACAGTTTTTGTGGTATTGGATTAAGGAAAATCACTGAGTCCAAGCATGATTGTTACTTGCTATTGGTCACCACCTCATTTACATCAGTGGGCCCGGAGGTTCCACAGGAATAAAGATTTTATGTGTTTGAATAAGCGTTTTCAGAAAACTAGTAGTGTTGGAGACAGCCCCCAATCTGGCAGACCTCAAGTGACCGATGTCAGAACGGACGACCTTACAATGGTGATACTTGTCTGAGAACTTGCAAAATGGCATCAATTACAGCAAGACAATACAGCATAGGCAAGTCTTGGCATTAGGCATGCATGCTCATGTACCTTTTCAAGCTAGAAGACCAAATGACTTGCAATATGGGAAAAGGGGCATTCGGGCATTTGTGTAAAGTGTCGTCTTGAAACAGTCCATGCAGGCTGATCAGAGACAGCACTTTACAACTACATTTGATTTTGTACTTCAGCAGACTTCTACAAAACAAAACAATACATGAAAATGGAAAGTTTTTTCAGATTAGTCTGATCCGAGACTATACTTTTCATAAATTTTTGAATACGGTCCCTTTTTATGTGTTGCAAGCCAATTATGTTGTTCAGTGCTGTATTTGTGGCATATAGTTAAACATTTGTAATCGACAGGATGTTATTCACTCTAGGTGTGTGCATTGGGCTTGTGCTCTTTTCTCTGATGTGTCAAGATTCAATCATGGTTACCTTTATGGTACATTGTTTACAGAAGGAGAGGTGAATGCTTTGCAAAGTTCGGTTTGTTAAAAAAGAATAGATAAGCTGGTGGCGGTGTTATGGTCTGGCTAGAATGTTTTGCAATAGGAAATCCATTCTTACTGTTGTCGGGGCAATATTAATACTCAGGACTTTGTGGATGAAGCCCTATCCCATTTCCAATGCAACACCGGGCCAGTTTTGATGTTAATATTCAACATGAAACAACACTTTATTTTAACATGTTCTTGTTCTGTAACAAAGAAACAAATGATTAACTGCCTAGAAGAAATACAGGGAGCATAGAGGAACGTGGAAAGTCAACAACTGAACTTAAGATAACTATATCCCAAAAGCAGTTATTAAGTATTGTATTTAAAATGGTATGAAGTCTTGCATGAAGGAGTGCTCTCCCTGAACAGACCCCTACTTAACTCTTTCCCAAACGACAAACTTTTGGACTAAACCAAATTGAAAGCATTTTCAGACGACAATTCAACTCTTGCTGAAAAGATGATTTCTGTCTATGATAGGGTAGAAAACATTATGGGAAAAGGAGAAAATGCTGGTTACCAGCATTTTCTCCTTTTCCCACAATGTTTTCAAAAGGCTACTATTCCAGACCTGTAAAAACCAGGAATTGTTTAAAGTCATCAGTTATTGATGACTCAAAGTCATATTCGGCAGAAAGTCCTTTTTTGGACATTAAATGGGATTAGTAGCTCAATCACTAATCCTGGACAAGCTCCCATCTTATGGGAAATCTGTGACAAAGACACAAATGAACAGACGCATAGCAGAAATAAAGCCGCTGAGCAGGTGCAAACCTAGAATTCCCAAACAAAAGGCCAACACCATAACCACTGAGCTGAAGAGAATTCTCCCTAACACAGTAGTTAGGTATTGTAGTTAAACCGGGATGAAGCAATGCTCGAAGGAGTGATTTCCCGTGACATACCCCTTAAAATTGTCATTTATTGATGACTCAAAGCCTTGTAAATCGGAGTCTATTTTTAGAACAATAAATGGCATAAATGGCTCAATGGCCAATATCCCATACAAACTTTCATCTTACAAACATAGTCCATAACAAAGAAACAAGTGAACAGAAATACAGGGACTGGGCAGGATTCAAACCTAGAATGCCCCGAAGAAAGGCCAACACTTGTAATTTCGCTGAATATTGCTAGACAATCATCGTGCATAAAGAGGATGAAATGATAGAAAATTCCGAACAATTTGAAATAGTTCTAAACAAACAGTGGCGAGCCATGGAATTTTTCTTCTACTTATCTGACAGACACCAAACAGTTTCTGACGTCACATTGCATTCCGTGTGTTTTTCTGCTTTACTTTTTCTTCAAATCTCATAATTCACCACATTCTTGGACAAATTTCCTTCCTTTTCAGTCATCAGTATTAGTAGGTGGGTTATTTCACACTGCTTAACCAAACGCAATATATGTAAAATCAGGACAAGCCCGTTCACAAATGATGTTGCCCCCCACCCCCCATCCAAAATTGCTTCCTACGGGCGTGATTTAAATGTGGACGAAGCCATGCGTCAAGGAGGTTCCCCGTAATGCCCCCCCTCCCTTTAATATGCCTCCCCTTTAATTCATCATTCATTGATAAATCAAAGTCCTCTTAGGAAGAAAGTCCATTTTATACAACAAATGGGATTAATGGCTCAATGGCCAGTCCTGGACAAGCCCCCATCTTATGAACAAAGTCGGTAACAAAGAAACAAAATGAACAAATGCATAACAGAAATACAGGGACTGGCCAGGATATCGAACTTGGAACACAGGGATGAAAGACCAAGACCATAACCACCGAGTTAACTCATTACCACACGACAATATATTAGGCTTGTCTTAATCAAAAACATTTGTAGATGACAAAAGTGACTGAAAATTTGAAATTTGTTTTGTGAAGGGTAGAAAACATTGTGGGAAAAAGAGAAAATGCTGGTTACCAGCATTTTCTCCTTTTCCCACAGTGTTTTCTAAAGGCTTCTTTCTCAGGGGCGTCAAAAGTAGGGATTGTGTGGTAATGGGTTAAAGAGAATTCTCCCAAACGCAGTTGTTAGGTATTGTATTTATACCGGGATTAATATTTATAGACTGGTCCAAATTGAAATTACTTGTAGACGAAAAAGTGAACTTAACTCAAAAATTGAAATTTGTTTTGGGAAGGGTAGAAAACATTGTGTGAAAAGCAGAAAATGCTGATTACCAGCATTTTCTCCTTTTCCCACAATGTTTTCAAAAGGCTTCTATCTCAGGATTGTAAAAACCAGGGATTGTGTGGTAATGGGTCAAACCATGCATGAAGGAGTGGTCTCTTGTTACAGTGTTTACTGGAAACATTTTCAATTATTATACTGCAAAGAAATTTCTTGTGAACATTGGTTAACATGCCAGGAACATATATCGTTTAACCTGGCAAAAACCACGAAAAGCCATGTTTCCCTTTTGAGTGCCCAGTAAGCATCACTACACTTGCAACACAACATCCAAAATGGCGACCTTGATCGATCACCAGACTGCATGTTTATGCCCCAAACTGCATGTTTTAGTGACGTCAGTTCCCAGTGACGTCAGTTTTTCATTGAATTTGGGCACACAGAAGGGAATTTTTATTTTGCCAGCATACTCGATTCGTGAAATTATAAAACATGAAAATTTAGCTTAGCGCGCTTTGAAAGGGTATAACTTAGCGACATGATTAACAACAGCCGTGAACATGTTTCCAAGTCCCCTGTCACCTAACCGTACAACTAATATTGTTCCATCATAGTCAACTTTACCAAAAGCAGTAAATACTGGTAAATTCCCGAGTTCTTTCAACCTCCGTAGTCGTAAAATATCAGAAGGCGGAGACATGGAACAGCCACAGGCGATTTCTGAAGAATGACATGATTTTTGCCATGTTCATCCTGGGCTGTGTTTATAGAGCTTTTTGAGCCCCAAAATGCTAAATACATTTAAATGAAATGATTGGTTGATTGTTTGTATAGTGTTTCACGCCATTTTCAGCATTATTTTAGTTATATTGCGATGGCCAGTGCACCTATCCATGATTTCCTGGTTTTTCTGTTACCAGTACTTCATACCATATTCTTTCCAAGCCACTGGCTGCTTTCCCGCATAACCGTTACGGGAATGATCAGCGGTGAGAGAGGAATGAATCCTGTCACAAAGACTATCATCTATCCTTGGAAAGGAATTGGCCGAGTCAGAGATCGAACTCCTGACCCCCTGTTCACAAGTCCTGTACGCAACCGACTGAGCTACCGGCGCTCGGCTAAATGACATGAAAATGTCAACTCAATCGTAACAACCAAATATGGCTATTTCGTAGCTTATTTCATCAAGGAAAAGTACTGTATGGGACAGTGCAGATCAAAGGCTAGACTGCACATATTGTGCACCTTGATCTTAATCTACACTATCTGTAAATGTGCCAGAGTCCTGCTTAGCAGCCTAAACATTAAGTCAGCTGCAAATATCACTTTTAAACATGTAAGATTAACCCTTTACTCCATAGATACTCATTTCTACGCATTGCTTGTAGGAGCCTTTGGAAAACATTGTGGCAAAAGATGAAATTGTTCGTGACGAGCAATTTCATCGTTTGTCACAAGGTTTTCTATGCTATCAAAAGGTGTCATTTACGCATTAGAAACGGCTTCATCCTTGCTGTTATTCAGGGCCAATTAGAGATGTCATAGAAATGCCTCAAGGGGTAAACAGTTAACCAGTTCCCTAATATACCATAAATTCAAAGAAGCTGCAGACAAGAAGGGAAATGTGGCTATTTAGGGATTTCAGATTCCATAGAAAACATTATGGAAAAAGGTGAAATTGCTCATTTGAGCGATTTCACCTTTTCCCACAATGTTTTCCTAAAGCTATTTTCTTCAATGTGAGTACATGTATACACGGAGGAAAGGGTTAAACTGCCTTACAGCCATGGCCTACACGACATGATTTTCCATTTTTCATGGCGCTCAAAATAAATGCATTCTTTAACTCTTTACCAAACGACAAAATTTTAGACTTGTCCAAACTGCAAGCACTTGCAGATAAATTAATGCCAATCAAAAAAAAAGGACGAAAGACGACTTTGGAAGAGAATTTTCTGCTTTTGCCTATACTCTTTCCGGATGGCTTTGTCCAAAGGGTCCTAAACACCATGAATAGTAATGTGAAAATGTAATTGTTTTCTTGCAAAGCACCTACCTGCATGAAGTGGTGTCAAGGTCCTGTTTGTTTGTCTTTACACTCTAGCATCCTTCCGAAGAAAGACGCTACGAAAAATATTGGCCAGCACGAGGTATGTGCATGTTCGCCGACTTAACGGATCCATAATTAATTTTGTCTATCTATTCGACACAACAATATTTTTTATAGAAAATGACTGTAACGGTGGTACGGGCAACAAAATATTTCTCTTTAAAGCAAAATAAGTCGAAGTGTAAAAAAATACAGATAAATTTTTAAAAAGATATCGCAAAATAAAGCCATTGTTGATGTTATGGATGAAATTTGCGTTTCTTCAACAGCAAATTATATAAAAGATAAAAAGGGAAATAACTGTGTTTGATCAATTAGGCGTCCTGATAGACGGTGTAGGGCCATAGCGAGCTTCACAATCGGCTAAGTTATTTGAAATTTATTGACACTCTAAACAAGAAATATCTCTTCAACTCATTACCACACTCCCGGCATTTTAACTCATTACCATACAATCCCTACTTTTGACGCACCTGAGAAAGAAGCCTATAGAAAACATTGTGGGAAAAGGAGAAAATGCTGGTAACCAGCATTTTCTCCTTTTCCCACAATGTTTTCTACCCTTCACAAAACAAATTTTAAATTTTCAGTCACTTTTATTTTGTCGTCTGCAAATGCTCTCAATTTGGACCAGTCTAAAATATTGTCATTTGGTAATGGGTTTAAGACCCTTAAACAGAAGACTTTTGAAAACATTGGATGAAAAGGAGAAAATGGTGGTAACCAGCATTTTCTCCTTTTCCAACAATGTTTTCTACATTTTCCAAAGCAAATATTAATTTTCAGTCACATTTATGTTTTCGTCTGCAAACTGGACAGGTCAACAACTTCGTCGTTTGGTAACGATTTAGACGGGAAATGAATACTGAATATGAAGTTTTTTTTTTTGTCAGAACCAGGGAAAATAAATGAAAAGAAACCTCGTTAGCAACTTTCTGTATTTCCTAATCGTATTTTTTTTTTTTTGTTGAAATGTAGTACTGGGTGAACTATGAAATGTTCAATATAATTCAAATATATGTAGAACAAGAAAAGGACCGCTTTCTCAGTTACTTTAATTTACTTTGTCATGTATCAAAAGAACAATGCAGCAATTATACTTGTTAATTTCAGTTACTTTAATTTTCTTTGTCATGTATCAAAAGAACAATGCAGCAATTATGCTTGTTAATTGTGGTTTCAAGAACGTCCGGTGAGAAAATACGGTAGCAGGGTGCACCGAATATACATTTCGTCCGCTTACGTCCAAAACCTCGTAACTATATACATGTGTATAATATATATATATACAGCTTGTGACAAGCTGTAGTTGCGAGGTTTTGGAAGAAAACGGACAATGTGCACATTTTTCACCAATCGTAAATTTATCGTCTTTTCACTCCTTATCCTGCTATTTAACCCTTTCCCAAACGACAAATTTTAGACTGTTCCAAACTGAAAGAGTTTGCAGACAACAATTCTAAATTTGATGAAAATGGTAGAAAGTTCTCCTAAAGGGTAGAAAACACTGTGGGAAAAGGAGAAATTGCTCGTTACGAGCAATATCTCCTTTTCCCACGGTGTTTTCAAAAGACTAGTACTGAAGACACGTAAAGACCAGGGCTTGTTTGGGAAAGGGTTAACAAAAATTAAATTTTCAGTTCGGTATCAGAAACCCAAATATTGCTGTTTCAAAGTTATGTTTTGTATCGGATATTGTAGATCTAATACCAGACTGCTTGTTCTGTGCAATCTGATCTTGATCTACGCTGTCCGCAAAAAGGTCTCTAATTGCACTTAGCAGCCAAAGGGTTAAATATATAATTGTTTATCAGCATCATATCTAGAAGTAGGTCTACAGCTGGCTCGGTACATCGTGTCCAAACTCTTAAGTCTATGGTGTGTATGCAGTATTACATATTACATCATGGTGAAATTGAATCAACGAGTGAAATATGTGAATCTTTAAAGGCTAACAATTACACACAAAGAAATCTGATGCAGAAAGGAATTTGTTTCTACTACCTGGGCCAACAACGGTCATTTGTTTCAATCTGGCACTTGTCATAAAGTCCACATATTTTGGTATGTTGTGGTACATTTCTAAGTACATTCGGCATACCTCGGGTGTTGGGTGCCATTATTAGATGTAGGTACGGAATCGGTCTAGTGCTCGAGTGTGCCAAAAGTAATTCCATATTTGTATATTAACTTGTGCGTCTTTCCTTAGAACGACGCTCCATAAGTTGGGGCCAGTACGAAATTTGTGTACTCCCGTTAGGGCTGGCCAAGTTAACGGACTAGTTGTTAACTATCAATTGTATATAGTAGTTCACATAACTAATAAGTGTACCAATACAACGATGTCACAGGACAAAATGATTCTTAGCTACTCATAAGAATGAAATAATGTAAAATACGAACGTATTTGGAAGATGTATACATCAAACACTAAGCTATTCATTTTTCTCTTGGGTAATTGTAGGAATTTGTTTTTCTTTAATTCGAAAAAATGACAAATAGCAAATAAAGGTAGGTAACTGCGTTTGACCATTTCCGCATTTCGAGTCTTCATAGTCAATAACTCAACCAGCGATCAGGGATATTTTACCTAGCAATCCTCAATCAATTAAGATACACAACAAGTATTGTTTAAATTATTTCATTATTTGATATGGCTTGCAACACGCGAAAAGGGGCATTCGGACATCTGCGTAAAGTGTCGTCTCGGATTAGCCTGCGCAGTCCGCGCAGGCTAATCTGAGACGGCACTTTCTGTTTATATGATTTTTTCTGTTCTGCAGAAGTCTACTGAAGGACAAAATCTAATGAAGACATGAAGTGCCGTCTCGGATTAGCCTGCGCGGACTGCGCAGGCTGATCCGAGACGACACTTTACGCAGATGTCCGAATGTCCCTTTTCGCGTGCTGCAAGCCATATATAAATACTGTTTAATTCATTTTCTTCCAAAATCGGGTTGACTCAATACATGTATATTGAAAGCTGTTTATACCTTTATGTATGTGTGGATTTTCAAAACTTCAAGTGAAATATGAATGGACGAAATTCTAGTCCAAATAATCAAATTATTACTAGAAAATGTTTTTGAAGTAGTGTTTTTGGAAAGTCAACTCTATATAGATCTACAGTCCCTTACTTTAACTCTTGACCGTACATCAAAATTTTAGACTGGTCCAAATTGAAAGCACTTGAAGACGATAAGTTAAACGAAACTCAAAAATAATAAAAAGAACATGTTTCCAGCAGGGAAACCTATACCAAATGACGAAATTGAAGAATTTTCCAAGTTGAAAGCATTTGCAGACGACAAAATAAAGGTAAGTCATTAATAGACCATCTGCCAAATTCCATTACTGACGCGTCACCACGAGTTACTTCCCTTGCGAGTACTCTCCACCGGACAATCTTTCCCAATCTTGAATATACCGAATAGTGAAAAGGTCATATTTTTAAATGGAATTCACCCTAAACGTGACAAATAAGACAACAAAAACCCTAAATCTGCCATGCCAGTAGTTTTATCAATTATCTTTTTCGAAGACACACACAAAAAAAGAACTCGTTTTGTCAATCTTTCGGTAAACTTCAGAGTTCACAAGCAGCGCTGTCTCCTGTCGGGCGTGTTGATAGAACATTTTGTATGCAGACTGCATTAACCCTTATGCTGCGAAACGCGACTCAACGACTTTTTGCAGATTATTTAGATCAAGATCAGACTACGAAAAACGTGCAGTCTGATCCTAGATCTACACTGTCCGAAACGGAGATATTCTACCTGGAGATATTCCTTTGAAATAATATTTGGGATTTTACTATCGATCTTAAACATGTTAAAATTTGTGTCATATTATAATTTAGTAGGATAAGGTTTAATAACTTGAAAATCAAATCCCCCTCCCATTCCGAAAGAAATGAGTGCAAATATACAGTTAAACTGAGACCAGTTAAATCAGGTTACATAATAATGCATTTGAAAACAAAAAATTGAAGGGGCCAATGATTAGAACAGACTTACCCCCTATAACAGATTTAAACAATTCCAAACCTTTACATGTGATCAACGTCAGACTGAACGTAATAAACAATATATTATGACACGTGTGTGTTAGTCGGTGCCTAAGAAGAGCATAGCAGCTTTTCAAATAGATGCACCCACTTTGACGGTGAAATACCGAGATCAAAAGAAGACCCAGCTAACCCTTTACTAGCTTTTCAATGAAAACAAGTATAGCACGTATTTGCCCACTGAAAATGAATCCCGTAAATTCAAACTGTATAATGTCCCAGTTTTTGGTAAATAGACTGTGTCTGTCTATTTGCAGATACTGGAACGATTTAAAAAAAAAAAAAGAATTACTATCACTTTAATAGTTTAAATAATTCAAATCACCAACCCCTGGATTTCGAGCCTGTACGTTACAAACTTAGCAACGGAATTCGGCAAACATTAGTTGACCAATCAGACATAAAAATAGGGAAGGTCTATTGCAGTTATATAAATGTTATTTTTCCCCTTATTTTGCTATTTTGGATAGCAAAGAAAAAGGAGAAAATGTTGGTTACCAGAACTTTATCCCTATTTAACAACATTTTCAAAAGCAATGTTTCTCAGGGTCGTAAAAAGCTTGGGTTATGTGGTATAGGGTTTTAATCTTTTACCAAACATTTCCTAGTTTTTATGACCGTGAGATAGAAGCCTTTTGAAAACATTGTGGGGAAAGGAGAAAATGCTGGTAACAAACATTTTTCTCCTTTTCTCACAATGTTTCATACCCTGCTGGAATCGAATGCCAATTTTTGAGTAACGTATTTTGTCATCTGCAAGTGCTTTCAATTTTGTCCAGTCTAAAGTTTTGTCGTCTGGTAAAAGGTTAAATAGTTACCGTGAATGTTTTCACCCGATGTCAAAACCTTGGACTCGTCCAGATACTTAGCAAATGGAGACGATCGAATAAAAAAAGGCCAAGTGGTTGTAATTGTCCTTGAAAAAGTAAAAGAATATTGTTGGGACAGGAGAAAGTGCTTGTTGCAATCCCTTCCTTTTTTCCCACAATATTTTCTCTCACACTTTGAAAATTCGTTTTTCACAGATGTGTCTGAACTGTATATTGATTACTTATTTTCGTTTTTTTTTTTTCGGGGGGGATGTGTTAAGGTTGAGAAAGTTAGACAAATAACATAAAATGAGCAAAATCAGCACGTCTGCCCCTTTTTTTTTTCCGGTCCCCATAACTCGGAATACTTTGGTAAAAGGTTAAATAGCTGTCCAGTGTCTTCAGAAAGACAGGGACAGTCCATTTACTGATATTATAGCACTATTATCAAACGTTTTTGTTGCACTTTCAGGCATGTTCCTATTGACGAATAACTTCATATTATAGATCATAACGAAAGAAACGTGGCTTCTAATTTCAAACCTTCTATATATACCGTCTTCACAAAATAGTTATTCAAGCTACATTTTGAGTATATGTATTTAAAAATATGCGTCTAATGAAGTTTTATACAAAAAAAAAAAATTGGTGAAGGGTTAACTCGGTGTTCCTTTGATCTCGGTATCGCACTGTGCTGGACAGGGCGGAAGACCTTTAGAACAGCTGTAATGTACTTACTTCTTACAGATTAACACACACGTGTCACATTAAATTGACCCTTCTTATCTTTTGTTTCATATTTATTTACCCGTTTGGTGATCATTAGTGGACGGGATTATGAATTTTATACGTGTTACAGAGGGTAAGTTCATTCTTCCTTTCTTCATGCTCTTTATCTCAAACCGATCTCATAAAATGCGTACTTTGTCTATTCCTAATTTTTTTTTCAAGAGCAATGTCATGAAATATGAATAAATTGTGTTAGAAGTGATTTCATATAGATTTCTAACTATGTCACTTTTTTTCAGTGATGAATTTGTCCAAATTCAAAGGATTTGTGAACGGAACATACGCTATTTGTTATTGAAATAATGTTTTGATTGTCCGGTGTCACGTGATACTTCCGGTGCGCAGCTTACGATAAAATGGAAATATCGCTTATATCAAATTTAATTGGCAAATCGTCTATTGAAATTTGTTGCCATCAGGATTGAAAACACAGTGGGAAAAGGAGAAAATGCTGGTTACCAGCGTTTTCTCCTTTTCCAACAATGTTTTCAAAAGGCTTCTGTCTTGGGGTCGTAAAAACCAAGGATTGCTTGGTATAGGGATAACCCATTACCACACGACAAAATTTTAGACTGGTTCAAATTGAAAGCATTTGCAGACGACAAAATGAAGCTGACTGAAAAATTGGAATTTGTTTTGGGAAGGGTAGAAAACACTGTGGGAAAAGGAGAAAATGCTGGTTACCAGCATTTTCTTCTTTTCCTACAGTGTTTTCAAAAGGCTTCTTTCTTAGGGGCGTCAAAGGTAGGCATTGTGTGGTAATGGGTTAAATCACAAGTTTCACCATTCAGCTCATCTCTATAAATAATAAAATTAACACTGTTTCATAAGGAAAAATGTCAAACTTCACTTACCACAAGCCCTTTACACACGGCTTTGACGTCCTTTGTAGACAGACAGAGTTGATTGAGGATGAATCTAGTCCTTCCAAACTGTCCCATCACTCTACGTAGAGGTAGGATCTTCATCTTCTTACATGCTTTTTTGTACGTACGGACGGACAGTGGCAGATACAGACGTGTATAGGTACGCTCGTTGAACGGAGACGCGGTGTTTCTGGAAGATCTTCGGCCTAAAAATGCGTATACTAATCTCGTAGTAATTGTTTTTATTGCGAATGGAGACTATAAACCCTTTGCAGACGACGAAGATCAACACCAGACAGCACAGATCTAAGATATACACCCGCCCGTAAACTGAGCCTGCGTAGGCTGATCCGAGACGACACTTTCCGATCTTGTGTAATTTTCTGTTTCACGTAAGTCTACTGTAGGGCAAAATCTAATGCTGACGTTAAGTGCCGTCTCGGCACGTCTTTGCGCAAATGTTTGCTTGGCAATGAAAGAAAAGATATACCTCAACGTAATCGTTCAGAAAAAAAAAAACTCTTTTATTGCTAGGGACCGGCTGCTATTAAATTGTACGAAAAGGAGAAATTACTCGAAATTTCGGGGAAGGGAAAGAGACAGAAAGAGACAGGAACACTGAGAGAGCGACAATGAAACGTACGGATAGTGAAAGGGGGTTGGGGCAGACTACTCGCAAATTTGAACAGACTTGTAAAAGAACTGAGCAAGCGAACATTGATCAAAAGAAAGGCGTTCAGATTACCGCACAGAATGTAAACTGACTAACACCGAGAACAGAAGAGAACAAGACAGACAAATTGATGAATCAATAGCGTAGGGCCGGAGAAACTGATTGACTGAAATGACATAATGTATATAAAAGCTGTTAGACGCAACTTTTTGGGCTTTTGCCGACAATGCAGGCAAAGTCTGACTCGCACGTTCTACTTTATTATACTGCAAAATAATTTCTGGTGATCAGATTGGTTAACATGCCGGGAACTTCTATCAAAAACCACGTAAAACCAGTTTCCCTTTTGAGTGCCCCGTAAACATTAGTACACGTGCAACACAACATCCAAAATGGCGGCGTCGATCGATCACCAGACTGCACGTTTATGCAGCAAACTGCACGTTTTTTTGTGACGACAGTTCCCAGTGACGTCAGCTTCATTGAATTGGGGCACTCAGAAGGAAATTTCTATTTCGCCAGCATACTCGATTCATGAGACTATAAAACATGAAAATTTCGCTTAATACGCTTTGAAAGGATAAAACTTTGCAGTATGAAATTCGTTGTACAGCCAGGTGACAGGGGACTTGGAAAATTGTTCACGGCTGTGGTGAATCATGTCGCCACCTCACCTTCGGCTTGGGGCGACATGATTAACCACAGCCGTGAACAGGTTTCCAGGTCCCCTGCCACCTGACCATACAACTAATTTTATCATACTGCAAAGAAATTTCCCGTGATCTGATTGGTTAACATGCCAGGAACATATATCATGTTCCCTGGCAAAAACCATGTATAACCAGTTTCCCTTTGGAGTGCCCCGTAAACATAAATACAAAATGGCGGCGTCGATCGATCACCAGACTGCACTTGTATGCACCAAGCTGCACGTTTTAGTGACGTCAGATTCAAGTGACTTCAGTTTACATTGAATTGGGGCACACAGAAGGGAATTTCTATTTCATCAGCATACTCGATTCGTGAAATTATAAAACGGGAAAATTTCGCTTAACGGGCTTTGAAAGGGTAAAACTTTGCAGTATAACAAATAAGTAGTACGGTCAGGTGGCAGGGGACTTAGAAACATGGTCACGGATGTTGTTAATCATGTCGCCCCGAGCCGAACTTTGGAAACTTGTTCACGGCTGTGGTGAATCATGTTGAACACCTCGCCTTCGGTTCGGGGCGACATGATTAACCACAGCCGTGAACAAGTTTCCAAATTCTCTGCCACCTGACCGTGCAACTAATATTATTATAATGCAAAGAAATTTCTCGTGATCTGATTGGTTAACATGCCGGGAACTTAATATCATGTACCCTGGCAAAAAACACGTAAAACCACTTTCCCTTTGGAATGTCCCATAAACATCACTACACGTGCAACACAACATCCAAAATGGCGGCGCCAATCGATCACCAGACTGCACGTTTATTCACCAAACTGCACGTTTTAGTGACGTCAGGAAGTTACCGCTGAACGCGGTTCAAAAGGGTACAACTTTGCAATATAAGAAATTCGTTGTACAATCAGCTGGCAGGGGACTTGGAAACTTGTTCACAGCTGTGTCGAATCATGTCACCATCTCGCCTTCGGCTCGGGACAGCATGATTCATCACAGCCGTGAACAAGTTTCCAAATCCCTGCCACCTGGCCGTACAACTAATAATGTCCGCCTGTTGAAACATTCTAGATAAAATTGACGTTGACTTTGCGTTTATTTGGGTCTTATTTCATCCTTTAAATGTGGGGTTTATTCGGCGAACCAAGGGTTGAAATAACCAAATCGTACTTACTCAAGTGTTTAGGAAGATTTTGTTGCAGAATCATGGTCGCCTCTGTCAGAGAAACAAACGGTCTCTGTCTGCTTGTGTTTGACACTGAGGTGAACACACTGTCAGATTCCACACCACTATCATTCTTTATTTCTATCGCCCTTTGCTGCACAGTTTTAACAGATTTGTTATTAGAAGCAATCGAGGGCACATCTTTACTTTTTCCACCTTCAATTTTTGGCAATTTTCCCCCATTTTGCACATTTTCTTCTTTCCATTCTTTAGAGTATTCTTCCACGCTGTTAAGCCATTGCTCAATATTTGAAGTGCGAGAAACACGACCTGAGGACTCTTCAGAAAGAAGACGTAAACGATCTATATTTAAATGGTCCATATTAGAATTCTTCTTCCATTTTTTCTAATTGGAACAATTTATCTTATCATCACAATCTTAAAGCAAAAATCCAATCACCAAATGGCAACGAAGATATGAGGAGAAAATTCCGTCTTCATTACACAAAGTAGTATATATAGTAATGTTACTTTCTGTACTGGTTCCTCTTTGGTCGACCGACGTTATTTTTGGAAGAAAAAAGAATTCTCAGGCGGGTCATATCAAAATATTCTCGGAAACGGTTTTTCTCTTCATTCCACTACGAACCACAATGCAAGAAACAGTCCTGCGAGGTATAGTTTTAAAATGTCGCGAGAGCAATCATGGAATCAGCTTTTAAGTCTTTACCACACAATCCCTTCTTTTGACGACCCTGAGAAAGAAGTATTTAGAAAACATCGTAGGAAAAGGAGAAAATGCTGATAACCAGCATTTTCTCCTTTTTCTACAATGTTTTCTACCCTTCGCAAAACAAATTTCAAATTTTCAGTCACTTTTATTTTGTCGATTTGGACAAGTCAAAGATTTTGTCGTGTGGGGAAGAGTTAAATCTTTATCACGTGACACAATTTTGCTCCAGTTCAAATTGAAAGCATTTGCAGAGGACAAATTAGATGTTACTAGTATTTAAATGAAAGGCTTTCTCTCTGAAAAGGTGAAAATATTGTGAGAAAATGCTGGTTACCAGCATTTTCTCACAAAGTTTTCTAAAAACAGTTTAATTCTTTGTTGTTAATACAAGGTCGTTTAAATGAAGAGTTAACTCCAGGACATCTGAGCGAATTTCATGAACTTTTTCGATCTGCGAAGCCCTAATGTTGAAAATACGGGTCTCAAACTCCAATACTCGACACAGAGTATTATACAGTATATATCGAAGATCAATACATCCGTTCTGTGCAGTCGGATCTGTATCTACACTTTCTTCAAAAGCACTTAAAGTTGTCCAAGGAAGCTGTGAAACTGTAACTCTTTATCAAAAGTTTCCGTGATTTTTACGACTGTAAGGAATGCCAGCACTTCAAAAAATTCTCTCAAAAAGCGCTAGAGCAATAGCTTCCATGAATGCCTTGAACAATCCTATTTACTCGAGTAATATTCAGTTTGTTATCTGCAAATGCTAACAACTTGGGTGAATCGAAAGGGAAAAAGTCTCGCGAAGGGTTAATACGATTGTTTCTCTCTGAGGTCACAAGAAGATACTTAACTTGTCAAAGATCGATACCAAATCAATCTATCAAATTAATCCCCATTGACTGTTTACTTAGATTGCATGTTGTGGGCTGTAGAGGTACGTTCCGCCCTTTGGCTGATTTTATTGTCTATATTCGTACTAATTAATACACAATTCGTATTCCCTACATAAGCCTGCACCTCTCCATATTTTTTTTAACGATATGATCCTTATTGCTTCGATTTTAAGCTCGGCAAAATGTCTCTGCCAGTATATATTAGATATCCTGATATTAGATCAAATGAAGCAGTTAACGATTTCTTTATCCTATCTGGACCTGAACAAGTGACTTGCCGCAATGAAATCTTGCCATCAATCTTGTGTATATTGCTGATGATATAGAGGATATTTGTTTTTTTCGGTGAAAGATCGAAATTTATTTCATCGAGTGGACACCATCGGTAACATTTTCACGAGTGGCGCAGCCACGAGTGAAAATATTACCGATGGTGTTCACGAGATGAAATAAATTTTGATCTTTCACCGAAAAAAAACAAATATTCCATTTATTTCATGCTTTTTACCCTTTCTGGGAGGAGCTTTATCAAAATCCAGTACAGTTCTTTTCCCTCATTCCCCGTGGCGTACCCCTCCCGCATAGCAACGTTACGTCAAGCGCGAGAAATGTAAGGTATATGACGTCATATTTCCCATCTGGTTGTTAGGCACGTGCATTTTACCTAGGCAACAAGAACGTGAAAATCGGTATTTTCACTGGTGGTACCAGTGGAAGATCGAAAAATATTTTCACTGCTATTTCTCGATATCCTACCGGTAAGCATGAAATAAAAATGTAGGATTGTTTTCAGTAAAACAATACTCTATAACTTACAAATTGTCAAATGGTCATTAGCGATTCTTTCTTTCAAGAAATATTTTAGATGCAATAATCAGAACCATGTCTACAGTTCAAGTTGGTAAGAAATAAAAGTACTGACATAAAAACGCGATAATTCGTGACAGCTCGGCCACTTCCGTAAAATTGCCTTATCTTGTCTGTTGGCCTACGGTGAATTAGGTTTCCAGTCGACCCTTCTTTCAGTCACGTGATGTGAAACTCGGCATCGTTTTTAAAATTCAAAATCGTCAGTTCTCGACTAATCCCGTAACGTTATTTGTATTAAAAATTACATTGTGTGATCTCTTGAAATTTATCAATCGCTCGGTGAAAACTGCTGAAGTAACTCAAATTGCGTTAAAGCCCTTCTAAAGCCAAGGAATAGGTAACTCGTGAAAATAATACCGATGGTGTTCACTCGATGAAATGAATTTCGATCTTTCACCTAAAAAAACAAATATACTCCATGACTTCTATTTACACTTCCAATATAATGCCATCGGAGAGTAAGATTACTCATTCTGAACCTGTTCTCTTATTTAGATGTAGTAAACTCTTCCTTTGTTTATGATAATGAACCCTAAGCTATGATCAGCTTGTGTCATTGTTTCTGTTTACGAAGTCGATAGATTTACGTCTTTCAAGCCTGGAATGGGGACAAAACGATCAAGAGAATGAAGGTTTTGTTTCGAAGCTTTGAATGATCACGTGGTATTTACGTCACTAATATGTCACTGCGAAGATTTACGACGAAAAGTCGGCTAATCGTCGAGGATCATCGATGTAAACAAATAGATAATGCGGCACGATAGGATCTGTTCTTGTTTCAAAATTCTTTTTTTTTTCTGCAACTGACTGGAACTTTTGCGAACTGCACTTTTACATATCGTGAAAGTCATGATAAACGGTATATTTTTGCATGATAAAAATGAATTTTATTCTTATTTTATAAACAAGTTGTTTATTCAGTTAGACGCTACTGAGACGTTAACTTAATATAATATAAAACTGTTTAGCAAGTGAAAGAACGATTTCGATTGAAAAATGTAACTGGTATATATTTGTAGTCTTATTCTAGCGAGCAGTCAGACGAGTTATTTTCAGTAAAAATGTAAGGTGGGTATGGATAACCTAAAACGTAATCGTTGTCTGCTCATGTCATATTCTACGACGATTCGACCCGTCTTACGCATCACTCTTCTTCCCCCTCCCCATATGGATTTGGGGGGGGGGGGGGGAGATTATAATACATGCTATAAAGTAGCAATGGAGAAAATGGCTTTTATCAATACGTTTGAGGAGAAATCAGGCCTGTTTAAGTTCTAGATTTCTCTAAACTGCACATCATAGCTGAATGAATATCACCAGATAGCGTTTTATAGAGTTACTGTAAACATTTATTTTACTTTGAAATTCAACGTAATTGTTGTGGTGTAGAAAAGTAGTCCGGTTCTGTACCCAGAATGCTCAAATTAGATACTTGTGTATTTGTAGTTAGCTATCTAGCGGGAGATAATGAAAACGTAATGCATACCAGGGACAGATCAATGAATCATCTGAAGTTTGCCGATTGATGAAAAGTACGATAAATCAATTGATATGGTTTGTTGTAAGAGTGTGAGTAATGTCCCTTCCTCGACAAAATTGGTGTCGCAGCACGGGTTTTTAGTTACATATATATTGAAAATAGAGTAAACTTGGCCATCGTAGAAGCTACACAGATCGTTAAATCTTTTGCTCTTCCATCTCTTGCTGTCTACAGTAAGTCCTTAGTCCTTCAAAAAATGCAAAAAACAACGTGTCATCCGATTTTGTGTTCCGCTAGATCCGAACAAACACGGGCACATTAGTATCTCCCTCTCAAACCACGGCGGGGAATCACATGACACAACAACAACAACAATGACCGTTATTTGGAAAAATTCCCCAACTTCAGGTAAGAAAATCTTCAATAATTCCGTTAATACGTGACGGATTGGAATTTGGTTTGAAGCAGAGAAGGCGGAAGGACTCCGGGGATTTGCTTGATGTGTTAGATTTTCTAAGCAACACCTGATAAAAAAGTTATTGACGAGCAAACAAATTATCCAGGGTAAAAAATTTGTTTGCTCGTCAATAACTTTTTTTATCAGGTGTTGTTTAAAAAAATCTAACACATCAAGCAAATCCCTGGAGTCCTTCCGCCTTCTCTGCTTCAAACCAAATTCCAATCGGTCATGTATTAACGGAATTATTGAAGATTTTCTTACCAGAAGTCGGGGAATTTTTTCAAATAACGGTCATTGTTGTTGTTGTGTCACGTGATTCCCCACCGTGTCAAACACCCTCAACACTTTTCCATCCTCATGACCTCGTTTTTTGTTCGTCCAGGACACAACATAGTCCATTAAGAACATCTAAGTGGTCCCCACTGCCTAAATTTGAAGGAAATCTAAATTGTATACCAGTAAACCCTCCTAGCTCCATAGAACAGTGCAACAAAAGTGCTACTTCATAATAACTTCGTACAGAATAGGATAGAACTTACCCTCAATCCTATCTCGTATGTATACAATCCAGTGTCTTAGGGACCTGGACGAAAATGCTGGTTACTAGCATTTTCTCCTTTTCCCACAATGTTTTCTACCTTTCAAAGACAAACTCCACAATTTGAGCTACCTACAATGATGCCTCAACGTGTTTTCAATTTTGACAAAGACTAAATATTTGTTGTGAGGTAAAGATTAAATTCGTTTTTGTTGGTCTGGGAGGATCAAGATGAAAACAGCACAATCTGTTTTCATTAGGCTATGCTGTGATACATTTTTCCGATGTAAAGATCTTTCAAATCGCTATAGCTCATTACCAAACGACAATGTTTTAGGCTTGTCCAAATCGAAAGCATTTGCAGACGACAAAATAACAGTGACTGAAAATTTGAAATTTGTTATCTGAAGTATAGAAAACATTGTGGAGTGTAGAAAACTTTGTCGGAAAACATTGTGGGAAACCATTGTGAAATGTAGAAAACATGGGAAAAGGAGAAAAAGCTGGTTACCAGCATTTTCTCCTTTTCCCACAATGTTTTCTGAAGGCCTCTTTCTCAGGGTCGTCAAAATTAGGGACTGTGTGGTATTTGGATGGTTGGATCCTTCACGACAACAGATGAAATCCGAGAGGAGAGCTATATATAGTACATGTCAAAAAAATCACAAACCGAAGAGGTAACCTAGACCTTGGTTGGCCTCTAAGGAAGCCAAGATCTGATCTTTCGAAAGCACGAAAAATACATGTATACACATATCATACGCACAGTTCTAGATTCTTTGTATTGTGGAACTTCATCTCTCCGTTTCCGAGCAACAATACAATATCCAACTCATTGTCTGCGCATGTCATATTCTTCGGAGATTCGACTGCTATGGCGCATCACTCCCCCCATTTTTTTAGGGGGTGGGGGGATTTAGTAATACGCGCTATAAAGTAGTGCTCAATGGAAAATAAATGGCTTTTATCAATACGTTTGAGGAGAAATCGGACCTGTTTTAGCTTCAGAAGAATGTTCAAATGATGCCCCTGGGGTCAAAACTGGCCCGGTCCCGGCGGTCACAAGTTTGAAACATAGAAACAAAGAAGGAAAACTTTAAAAATCTTCTTCTCTAAAAGTAGAAGATGCATTTTACCCTGTCAGAATTATTTGATCTTGAACTTCGATATTTGGTATTTATCTTCATTGTAGACCTTTACTGCTTAGTACTCAGGTGAGCGATATAGGACCATCATGGTCCTCTTGTTTACCAGTCTGTTTACATATACCAAAATAATTGAAAGAAAAAGCTAATAAACTATTTGAAAACATTGATGCTGACCCCTCCTGGCTTCTTCTGTATAGAAGCCAACATAATCTTCTGTTTTGCGCAAGTCTTCTGTAGAACAAAGTCTAATATTTAACCCATTACCACACAATCCCTACTTTTGACACCCCTGAGAAAAAGGCCTGTAGAAAACATTGTGGAAAAAGGAGAAAATGCTGGTTACCAGCATTTTCTCCTTTTCCCACATTGTTTTCTACCCTTTACAAAACAAATTTCAAATTTTCAGTTACTTTAATTTTGTTGTCCGCAAATACTTTCGATTCGGACAAACCTAAAATCTTGTCGTTTGGTAATGAGTTAAGCCTGCGTGCACTACGCTGGCCGATCCGAGAAGACACTTAACACATATGTCCGAATGCCCTTTTTTGATGTATTGCAGATCATTTAATACCTACTGGGTTTGAGACACCCACAGAGCTGCCATCCGACAGACCGACTAAGATGTACAAATTTGGGGGGGGGGGGTCATAATGAATAAAATTCTGGAGAAAAAGTGGTATTTATCGTCCGTATAAAAAGTACACAAACCATAGAAAACGATAAGTTGCGGTGGTATTGAAAATGCCGATCTAAGATTGACGGGTTTAACGGCTAGTTTGCATTACTCTATTTCTCTCGGATTAGTAGTTAAGCAGTCTAGGAGAAACTTATTTCCGTTCCACAACACTTATAATCAATCTAATGCCCGGATGACGGGCAGAAAAGAAACATTTATAAATTGTTTCCTACTTCTATTGATATTCTCAACGACTATTCGCTTTTTTATGTGATTTTCTGTCTAAGATTATAGAAATGAATGCAATTTTCTGAAATTCTAAGATGACAGTAATTCATTTAACCTTTATCTTGCTAAGTTAGTGAAAAGAAACTTTTGAGTCCAGAGCTCCATTTAGAGGGAATGATTTTGATTTCAAAGTTGAAAATATGAATTACTAGTATTCTCAACTAAATCCTATGTTGTGGGGACTCATAAGAATAGTCTTGTCGAGACGATTCTAATGAGTACCCACAACATGGGGTTTGGAAGAGAAATAATATATTTAGAATGCCATCACTCTCTCTTATCTGGAGTTCTGGAGTCGATAGTAAAGACATAAATTTTGGGATTTCAAAGATATTTTAGGGATAAATATTTGTCCTCATCGAACAGTGTAGATCAAAGATCAGATTGCACGTTCTGTGCAATCTGATCTTGATCTACACTATTCGCAAATGGTCAGTGAGTCGCGCTTAGCAGTGTAAGGTTTAACTCTTTCACAGCAGAATATATAAGCTATGCCGTGCTCTGTAAAAGGGTGTTTGAATACATCTTCGTAATTTACGCTCGTGCAAAACAAGCCATGAGATAATCATTGATTACCCATATCCAATTTTTATTTCATGCCTTCCGGTAGGAAATCGAGAAATAGCAGTGAAAATATTTTTCGATCTTACACTGGTTCAACCAGTGAAAATACCGATTTTCACGTTCTCGCTGCCTAGGTAAATTGCGCGTGTCTAACAACCAGATGGGAAATATGACGTCATATACCTTATATTTCTCGCGCTTGACGTAATATTGTAATACGTTGCTATGCGGTAGGGGTACGCCACGGGGAATAACGGAAAAGAAGAGTACTGGATTTTGATAAAGCTCCTCCCAGAAAGGGTTAAAAGCATAAAATAAAAAGAATATTTGGCTTTATTTTAGAGAAAGATCTTCACTCGTGAAAATATTGCCGATGGTGTTCACGAGATGAAATAATTTCCATCTTTCACCGAAAAAAACAAATATCCTCTATGTCTTACACTCGGCTGAGTCTTTGAAATGGTCCTTTTTAGCACACCTGAGCACAACGTACTCAAGGGGAGCTTTTAGGATCACCGGATGTCCGTCGTCCGTCGTTCGTCGTGCGTCAGTGCGTCTTGCGTCGTCAACAATTCTTTTAACATCAACTCCTCCTAAACCACTGTGCGGATTTGCACCAAACTTGGCTGGAATGTTTCTTGGGAGGTCCTCTTTAAAACATGTTCACAGAATTTGATTCCATCAAAAACTCTGGTTGCCATGGCAACGAAATGGAATTTTTTAGCAATTTTTTTAAAAATCTTCTCTGATGAAACCGCTGGTCAGATTTTGAAATAATTTCACAGATATGTACCTTGGGTGAACCCTTTCAAAAATTGTTCGTGAAATTTTGATCCGTCCAAAAATGTTGCTCTGGTGAATGGGGCTACTTGCACTATACAGAAATGAAGGAATTCTTTAAAAATCTTCTCTGATGAAACCGCTGGTTGGATTTTTAGATAATTTCACAGATATGTTCCTTGGGTGACCCTTTTCAAAAATCGTTCGTGAAATTTTGATCCGTCAAGGTACAAGGCTCTGGTGAATGGGGGCTACTTGCACTATACGGAAATAAATTCTTAAAAATTCTTCTTCTCTGAAACTGTTGGTCATAATTTGAAATAATTTCACAGAAATGTTCCTTTGATGACTCTTTCCAAAAACTGTTCGCGAAATTTCGATTTCACGGCTCTGGTGAAAGGGGGCTACTTGCACTATAGGAAAATGAAGAAATTCTTAAAAATTGGCTTCTTCTATGAAACTGCTGGTCAGATTTTGAAATTATTTCACAGAGATGTTCTTTGGGTGACCCTTTTCAAAAACTGTTCGCGAACATTTGATCCGTCAAGAAACACTACTCTGGTGAATGCGGGCTACTTGCACTATAGGGGAATGAAGAAATTCTTAAAAATTCATCTTCTCTGAAACCCCTGGTCTGATTATGAAATAATTTCACAGAAATGTTCATTGGACAACCCTTTTCAAAATATGTTTGCGAAAATTTGATCCATCAAGAAACATGGCTCTGATGAATGGGGGCTTTTTGCACTATATTGCCATGAAGAAATCCTATAAAATTCTTCTTCTCTGAAACGGCTGATCAGATTTTGAAATAATCTCACTGAAATGTTCCTTTGGTAATCTTTTTCAAAAAGTGCTGGAGAAATTTTGAAACATGGCTCTGATGGCTGTGGGCTATTTACACTATACAGACATGAAGAAATTCTTAAAAATTCTTCTTCTCTGAAATGGCTGATTAGATTTTGAAAAAAAAAGGCTATGGTTCTCTCAGAAATTCAGGTGAGCGATCCAGGGCCATCTTGGCTCTCTTGTTACTAATATGAGCAATATTTGGGCCGTTATTATTGACAAGAAAATTTTACTTAATGCTCTGTAAAAACAGTTTTTATGCATCAACAAAGAGTATCGAGGCTACACATTCCGCACAATCCGCGCAGCCTTAAGTGGTTGATAAAATCTCGGACGAGTTCGAAAATGGGTAATGTCTGGTCAAAATCTAGGTCACTTGGTCAAACCTAAGAAAAATCTTGTGTACGCTCAAGAGGCCACATTTTCTGTCCAAAACTATTGAAAGTTGGTCAGAATGTTTGCCTCAATGATATCTCAGACAAGTTCGAAAATGGATCATGTTGGGTTAAAAGCTAGGTCACTTGGTGAAATCTTAGAAAAACCCTGTGTACGCTCTTGAGGCCACATTTTCAGTCCAAAACTCTTGAAAAGTGGTCAGAATCTTTGTCTTGATGATATCTCGTATGAGTTTGAAAATGGGTCATGTCGTGTCAAAAACTAGGTCACCAGGTCAAATGTTAGAAAAACCCTTTGTACATTCTAGAAGTTACATTTTCAGTCCAAAACTCTTGTAATTTGGTCAGAATGTTAGTTTCGATGATATCTCGGACGAGTTTGAAAATGGGTCATGTTGGGTCAAAAACTAGGTTACCAGATCAAATCTTACAAAAACCTTGTGTACACTCTGGATGCCACATTTCCAGTCCAACACTCTAATTGGTCAGAATGTTTGCCTTGATAATATCTTGGATGTGTTTGAAAATGGGTCATGTTGCGTCACAGACTGGGTCAATAGGTCAAATGTTATAAAAACCTTGTGTATGCTCTGGAGGACAAATTTTTTAGTCTGATACCCTTGAAACTTGTTAATAATATTTGTCTTGGTGATACCTTGAATGAGTTTGAAAATGGGTCACTTGGAGTAAAAAAGTAGGTCACTTGGTGAAATATTAGAAAAACCTTGTGTATACTCTAGAGGCCACATTTTCTGCCTGATGTTTTGGTGATGTCTCAAAAGAGTTTGATAATGGGTAATTTTTGGGTCCAAAACTAGGTCACTTGGTCAAATCTTAGAAAAACCTTTTGTACGCTGTAGAGGCCACATTTTCAGTCCAATACTAATGAAACTTGGTCAGAATGTTTGTCTTACTGATATCTCAAAAGTGTTTGATAATGGGTAATGTCTGATAAAAACTAGGTCACTGGGAAACTAGATTAAAGATGATTCATGTTTGGTCAATAGACTCAGGTGAGCGATTTCAGGGCCATCATGGCCCTCTTTTTTCCTTTTGCCACAATGGTTTACAGTGGCATCATCCTTAGGGCCGTTAAACTCAAGATTGTTTGATAAAGAATTAAAAAGAAAAGACCGGGCACTGGAATATATAAGTATTGAAAATCTCAAGTGGTTTGTTAATGAAATGTAACCTCGACATCAATTGTTTTGTATTGCATATTGTAGAAAAAGGATATTTTTTTAATAGATACATTATCATTAATAATATTTTTTTTAAAGATTAGTTGATAATCTTAATCATGGGTGAAACAGGAACAGTTGCTGCCAAATATTACTAGCATGTGGTGTCGTAATTTTATCCGCAGATAGGCTAGCAGGACCCCGCCGAATAAACATGTCTACAATTTTGACCAATGGAAGATTACTTTTCATTCATTCAGATATGACTTGCAACACGCGAAAGAGGCATTCGGACATTTGCGTAAAGTGTCCTCTCGGATCAGCCTGCGCAGTCCGCGCAGGCTAATCCGAGACGGCACTTTACGAATACATTAGATTTTGTGCTACAGTAGACTTGCGCAAAACAGAAAATTGGATAAAACACGGAAAGAGTCGTTTCGGATTAGCCTGTGCGGATTGCGCAGGCTGATCCGAGACAACATTTACTCAAATTTCCAAATGCCCCTTTTCTCGTGTTGCAGGCCATATATCAAAGCCAAGAATAAGGCCAAAAAGCCCATTATCTCCCGCTAGATGGCATTTAAAAATATTCAGAAGAATATGACATGCGCAGACAACGGCCAAAAGCCAGTGTAGTCAGCTACGCCGAAAAAATTGTGGCATCTGGAGAAATAGTTTTTAAAAAGTGATAAGCTGGATGACAAAGGAGTGTCAGGAGATATATATGTGTTGAATAATCCCAGACAGCGGTGCGTGGGTGTAGATGTCTGTACGACTCTTGATGACCCAGCCATCGTTACTCAATTCTTTCCTTTAGATCTGATAATGTTCTCATCTCTTCTATTTTCACTGTTAGATGCAAACTGGGACGTAATCTACTTCTCTTTCGAGGAACGCTTTGCTTCATACACTTTTATTTTGAAAATATAAACTATATTTTCTGTTTTCGCGTCTTACCTCTGATGCATGTTAAAATGTAGTCTGACTAGTCTCTGATACAAAAAAAAAAAATCATTAGCAAGGAATTCCTCGTAACCAGGAGTTTTGTTCTTCTGTCTGAATGTTTTTCCGTATATATTTTATACTAAAAAGTCACGTTATTTTTGGGCTATTGCCATTTCACAAAGTTGGTTTCGAGCTCGTCTGCTGCATTTTTGTGTCCCAGATTACGTCTAATTCATTCCAGTAATAAGCGTAACCCTATGCAAAACAATCCCGAGTGTTAAAGGTGGATATTTAGAATTTTTGCATATCACCTATTAAAAAATATATATATATCACTGAAATTCATATGAAAAAATAATACAAATCATCAATAATTAAGATTCATAAAATTACAAAAAAAAAAACTTTTTTGATGGTATTCCCTTAAAAGGCTACGTAGCCTCTTAAGGTATTTTTATATTTCGCGCCAAAAATCAATAAAGCATTGTGGGAATGTCAAGTGACTGGCACGTGACACATAACGCTTAAATTCCCTATCATATCAAACATGTAATAATTATTTTCCATAATGTCTTCTTCGGACGCTATGTTTGAAGCTTCTTTTGTGTATTCCTGTAAGTAAATGAGCGAATTTATCATCTAAAAATAGAACGTGTCTCCCGTTGGTGTCAAACTGTACCATAGTAAATCTCTAATTTCTCATGTTGTCGGACGGTTTTCGACCACTGGGGTTTTATGGACGCAAATTAAAACTTGGGCTTTGGGAGTATAGGGATGATTTTTTTGCACTTTTGTAAAATTTTCGTCCCAAAATCTGAAGGGCCACCTTTAACAATCATTGGAAAGTAGGTTTTTTGAAACTGTGCTAGGAAAAAGAGAAATGCTGGTAACCAGCATGTTCTAATTTTTCCATAATGTTTTCCAATCGTTAAAGGGAAACTCTATCACATTCATTTTGTCATCTGCAATGCCTGGCGTTTTGGACTTTTGTTAAGATTTTGTCGTTTGGTTTAACTCTTTACTACACAATCCCGGTTTATACTGTGTCGACCCTGAATAAGAAGCCTATAGAAAATAATGTGGTTTCTCCTTTTCTGCGTTTTCTCCTTTTCCCACAATGTTTTCTACTCTATAAAGGACAAATTTCGCCATTTGAGCCATCTTTAATTTGTCGTCTGCAAATGCTTTCAATTTGGACCAGTCTACAATTTTGTTGTTTGGTAAAGAATAAAAACATGTGCATTTGAAAGAAAAAAAGTTTAGCGACAGGCTCGATCACCTAAATCTAGCAGGTTATATCTAAAAAGACAAAAAAAAAAAACTTTTCAGATCTTGTGATAAATTATCTGAATGCCATTCTTTGTTAGTCAGGCTATTTTCAAATGGTCTATGAGCTCTGTTTCACGTTCCACTTCTCTGAAGTTGGTCTAGTTCCGTCTGAACATGTCAAATAAATCTATCTACTTGAACAGTTTATGGGAAATGTCAACTGTCGAAAGATTCTCACCAAGTCTAACAGGAAGATCTTGTCTGTGTAATCAATGCGCATCATTATCCGGTTTACTTTTCGTAGCACTTATTGTTTGCTGTATTTGTCTACTTGTTTGTCTGTTGTATAATGTATCTTACACATGCCGAGGTTTAGCGAGCCGATGAGCAGGGAGGTGTTTGAAATCATTGTAGGAAATGGAGAAAATGCTGGTAACCAGCATTTTCTCCATTTCCACAATGTTTTCTATCACATACCTTTTGCCTGCTGAGCGCATCTCAAGGACTCTAGCAGACAGTGTAGATAAATCCGGACCGAGCAGAAAGTGCTGTATGATCTTGGATTTACAAGATATCCCCCCATCCTCTCTCCTTGGAAGGTTTCATTTCACTTTTTTAGCAGGATAAGAGGTAAATACAAAACTCGTCCGTTGAGCTGCATTAAATTGGTCGTCTGCAGGTGCTTTGAGTTTGGTCAAGTACAAAATTTTGTCGATTGGTAGAGTCAAGAAGGCGATCATTTCACCTGGTGTTCCTCGGATTTATGTAACAAGTACTATGAGAAAGCTAGTACTGTGTGTAGCACTGATAGACAAAGACACAATTGTTGCAAACATTTTCCTCAACCATTTGAAGTAGTTTTGGCCGCGCCGGGGGATCGAACTCACAGAAAGCAATTCTTTTTTTAGCTCACCTGAGCGCGAAGTGCTCAAGATGAGCTATTGTGATCGATCAATGTCCGTCGTCCGTCTGTCCGTCCGTCCGCACGTCCGTCCGCTCACAATTACAAAAAAATCTTCTCCTCCTAAACTAACAATCAGATTTGAATCAAACTTTACAGAAATGATCCCTAGGTGATGTATTTTAAAAATTCTTCAAAGATTTGAATTGCATGAAGAACTCTGGTTGCCATGGCAACCGAGTGAAAAAACTTCTAGTCCAAAACTGTAAGGGCTAGAGCTTTCATATTTGGCATGTAGCATCATCTAATGGCCCTCTACCAAAATACTTCGAATCATGGCTCTAGTATTGAAATTGGCCCTACGTTGTGGGTTCTCAGATTTTACATAGAAATAAAGAAGGAAATCTTAGAAAATCTTCTTGTCTCAAACCTTAAGGGCTAGAGCTCTCATATTTGGCATGTAGCATCATCTAGTGGCCCTCTACTAAAATACTTCAAATTATCGCCCTAGTGCAGAAATTGGCCCTATGTTGCTGGGTCTCGGATTTCACAAAGAGATAAAAAAGGAAATCTTAGAAAATTTTCTTGTCCCAAACTGTAAAGGCTAGAGCTTTCATATTTGGCATGCAGCATCATGTAGTGGCCCTCTACCAAAATACTTCAAATTATGGCCCTGCTGTGAAAATTAAACCTATGTTGTTAGTCTTGGATTTCACATAGAGACAAGGAAGGAAATCTTTAAAAACCTGCTTGTCCAAATGGTAATGGCCAGAGCTTTCATATTTGGCATGCAGCATAATCTAGTGGCTCTCTACCAAAATACTTCAAATTATGTCCCTGATGTAAAGAATTGGCCCTATGTTGTGGGTCTCGGATTTCACATAGCGATAAAGAAGCAAATCTTTAAAAATCTCTTTGTCCCAAACGGTAATGGCCAGAGCTTTCATATTTGGCATGTAGCATCATCTAGTGGCTCTCTACCAATATACATGTACCCCAAATTATGGCCCTAGTGTTGAAAATGCCCGTATGTTGTGGGTTCTCAGATTTCACATAGCGATAAAGAAGGAAATCTTAGAAAATCTTCTTCTCCCAAACCATAAGGGCTAGAGCTTTCATATTTGGTATGTAGCATCACCTAGTGACCCTCTACCAAAATACTTCAAATTTTGGTCCTGGTGTGAAAGTTAGCCCTATGTTGATGGTCTCAGATTTCACACAGAGTTAAATAGGGAAATCTTTAAAAGTCTTCTTGTGAGCACTCTTGAGACCACATTTCTTGCTAAGCTGAATTGAAAATTGGTTAGAATGTCTGTCTCAATAAAATCACACATGAGTGCATTGAATGCTTGTTCGGAATATAACTTTGTCATCTCAAGTAAGAACGACTTCAAAATTGGTATGCATGTTTGTTGTGATATTACAGAGTACTTTGTTCAAGAACAATAACTCTACATAGCATGGATTTTGAGTAATTCCACTTTGATCTTTATTTCAATAGTATTGTTTGCTTGTCCAGAGTGGAATTTTGAGGTCTCAAGTCAAATTGTTTGTTGCATTGCCTGCCCTTTGCAACTATTATACCTCCTGTACAACTGGCGGTGGGATTGCATACTTTGAGACAATTTGCCGCTCTTGTTTCATCATCATTAGCCATTGAACCTCAATATTTGGTAATTATAGTCTTTGTTGTAGACCTTAGCTGCTTAGTACTCAGGTGAGCGATATAGGACCATCATGATCCTCTTGTTTTTTTAACCAAGAACTTTTCAGAGATTTTCTTAGCAGGTAATCGCGACATAATTTACTTTTTATTGCACAACAACCATCTCAATTGTCGATATTTAGACATGTGACTGGTATGGCCTATTTGTTTTGCCACAGTTCCTCCCTTGTGATGGTTGTTTGTCGATTCATTGGTCTTTTTTTAAAGACAGCAGTCATACATGGTACAGGTATTATCAGCAGAATTATTGGTCTGAAATACAGAACACTAAGTATATAATATAAAATATTTTAGACGTTTTGTACAAGTATTATAATTCTCCTGCAAATACAGTAAAACTGTTTCCCAAACTATATCAAAAGATTAATGAAAGTCTTTACGAAAGACACCATTCCTCGCCATACCCTGTGCTTTTCAACGGCTTTGTTTGCGTTGAAAAGAAGCAAGTGTCTTTGAAAGGGTTTATAGCCACGGTTTTACTGATAAAGATATTCCAAGATCATGGGATAGCATTGCTGTCAGAGTTAAAAAACTTCTTATCTCCCACTAGATTGCATTCTTACAAATACACATCTATCTACTTTGGGAATTCTGGGTACAGAACCGTCAGAACCGGACTACTTTGCATTTCAAACTGAAATAAATGTTTATTCAATAAAACACTACCTGGTCCGATTCGTTCAGCTATGCTCAGTAGTTTTTAGAAATCTGGGGCTAACACAGGCCTGATTTCTCCTAAAGACCCGTTTACACATTCACGATTTTCTCTACGATTCACCACGATTCACCCAGATTTCTCATGGTCAGAAAAATCGGGATGGATCGGGATGAATCGTGGCGAAAAGTAGAAATATTCAGTGTCACTACGATTCCAGTAAGAATGTCCACGATATTAGTACGGTGTCTGCAAGGTATCGCTACGAATCAATGACGATTCATGACGGCAACGCTACGGTCAATGAGGATTGACCACGGTGGCACAACGAATGCTCACGGTGCTTGTACGGTTCGATACGGTACTAGTACGATTCACGGCGGTAGCGACACGAGCTCCCACGACTGACCACGATTTAAACCGTGGATGATTCGTAGGACAACCGTACACAATTCGTGGTGAATCGTGAGAATTCGTGGTGTCAAAGATTCCACGACTGGCTACGATCTCTCACGAATAGCCGCGAATATAGCTACAGTGTCAGTACGAATAAGCACGATTCCGCTACGGTTGCGCTACGAATTAGGCCACGCCCAATAACCACCACGATTCGCCACGAATGTTTTAAACAGTTTAAAACTTCCGTAGCGCTACCGTGGAGTTTCCCGAATCATCACGATTCATCAAGATTCATCACGATTCACCACGGTTTTACTACGAATCACCACGGTACACGACGATTTTACAAATCGTGGCGAATCGTAGCGGCACCGTAGCCAAAAATCGTGAATGTGTAAACAGGCCTTAAACGTATTGATAAAAGCCGTTTTCTCCATTGCTACTTTATAGTGCGAATTACTACAATTTCCCCCATCCCACCAACACATGAAGGGAGTGCTGCGACAGGTCGAATCTTCGAAGAATATGACATGCGCAGACAACGGTCAGCGTTGATAAAACTACAGTGCTGTAACGTTGTATCCCGATTCCACTAGGGCGCGATCTACGGAGCTGTAGATCGCCATGCAGAACGCCAAGAATGCTAACAGATCTTTAACGCATAGTCGAAATGCAACCAGTGTACTCCCTTGCACAAAGATCCGTGGCGATATGTTCAGAACACCGTTAGATCGCTTAAATCGCTATCGAAACGCAACTTGAACCTATAAACATCTTAAATGGAGTTCTTTCGGATCGCTCAAGAGTGCAAATGTTCCTCCAGTATACCGGTCATTGCCCTCCTATGTGATCCGATAGCGACCATTAGAGATGTAGTAGCGCTCTGTTGCGATCAAGTGGCGATATAATAGCGCTCTATACAATCAAATGGCGATATGTTAGCGCTCCGTTACGATTAGGTAGCGATATGATAGCGCTCCGTTACGATCAGGTAGCGATATGATAGCGCTCCGTTACGATCAAGTGACGATATGATAGCGCTCCGTTACGATCAGGTAGCGATATGATAGCGCTCCGTTACGATCTAGTGACGATATGATAGCGCTCCGTTACGATCAAGTGACGATATGATAGCGCTCCGAACGCGCTTTTGGAGGACTATATAAAAGAGCGTCTGTTTAGGCTATCATCATTTCAGGGTGGACTGCGAGTGCAGTGGTAAAACGCCGGACTTTCAATCTTGAGGCCAGAGGCTCGATACCCGGCCCAATCAGGACGTACCTTTCTGAGATACCTTGTGTTTCCCACCCAACTAGAGATGAGCTGGTTTGGAACCCAGAGGTAGCCTCGCGCGTGTCAGTGCTTTACACCGGGCACGTTAACAAACCAAGAAGGTTTATTAGAAGAAAAGCTAGGGGCATGTACCCGGATTTCCTTGTATCCGATTTTTTCTCACTTACCATCCATACCATGTATGACTCGAGCAGGGAGGGACCTTAATCCTACAAGGTCATCATATCATCATTTCGCATTTGGAAACCACCTGTAGGTGTAGGTACAATAAATTCTTTAGTCAACTACAGTGTGCCATCTACGGGAAGGAGCGAAAGGAGCGTCAAAGCCTCGGGTCGCGAACGGAGCGAAAACAGGTCGTATAAGGTCGCAACTCCTAGCGAGGCTACGATAGTGACCATATAAAGTTCAATCGCAATCGGATCTCAATGGTTGTTACATGATCGCCAGCGGAGCGTCATCTGGTTGTTATCTGAGCGGGAGTGTCCTTATAATCACCAATCCGGCAACGATCTGAATGGGGGTATTAGCAAAATCGTGTTTATCACTAGCCAAGCACAAAGAAACCTGTAAAGTACCATCTATTATCATACCTTATTTGCGCAGACTCTACCAATTCACTGTTTTCATATTTAAACGCATTTTCAAATTTTTCCTTCAAACAAGTAAAACTCGCGGACACGTTGGTGATTATACGATTTTCTCATGTTATATGATTAGATTATGACGGATTAATCAAATAAGAGAGAAAGTTTCTCTTCCACGCAGCTCTTAGTTAGTCCCTATACTGCCGTAATTGCTTCATTTAGTATGGTGCGGTGTTGAACCAAATCAAGGCCGTCGATCCTCTAAACCCTTCCCCAAACAGTCACTGGGTTTTACGACCGAGAGAAAGTAGTCTTCTGAAAACATTGTGGAAAAATGAGAACATGCTGATAATCAGAATTTGAGAAAATGCTGGTAACCAGCATTTTCTCTTTTCCAGCAATGTTTTATACTCTTCTAAAGCCGAGTTCCAATTTTTGAGTCACATAATATTATATTTTATCTGCAAATGTTTTCATATTGGACAAGTCTAAATTTTTTGCGTTTGGTAAAGAGTTAACCTCCAGGTTTAAAAAGCAGAGAGAAGTAAAAACTTCATATATTAGAACAGAAAGATTTGATATCGAAAACTCAGAGCTCAATCATATGTTGATTATCTAAATAGCTAATTATTCAATAAGTTTTGCTTTAAAAGCGATTTATATAAGGACAAGAAAACCTTTCTTTAACTTTCAGGTGTGTTTCTCTAAACACAAGAGCATCGTTTTACGTATGCATATGCGTAGATGGATAGAGAGCAGTATGATTGGACGACGCAGTATCACGTGGCGTCTGTGACAGCTGTTATAATAATAATAATAATAATAATAATAATAATAATAATAATAATTTCTTTATTTAACGAAGGTAGCTTATTAAGCCATCATTACACATAATAAAAACAGCATATTGAATTACATGTACCTATTTGCAATAAGGCCTTTGATAAAACGACCATGCACGCAACATTTTGTCCACACAACAAACATGGACATGTAAACATTTTGATTAAACGTAGAAAAAATGGTGGTTTAAACACGCATATGTAGCAAAATCACGAAAATTCATTAACAGTCATCAAAAAACTTTTTAAATTTCTTTTGAAGGATTTGATGTTAGTAATTGACCTTATATGCAGTGGAATTGAATTCCAATACGTCATGCCGCTCATAGAAAAAGATTTTTTTCTTAAACTCAGTTTTGGGAATGCATTTATGGGAGATTTCATCGTTTGTTTGTGATCCAAGTTTATAAAACTGATTGCTACTTAGATTTATAAGACTTGACATTTAAGAAGGTGTTAGGCCATTTACTGTTTTATAAACCATCAAAATAGTAAAGTATGTGCAAAAAGTTGTAAATGTTAGCCATTTTAAGGAAGCAAACTTTTCCTTTGAACAGGATTCACGGCGGGGAATCACGTGACAGAACAACAACAACAACAATGGCGGACATTTAAAGAAATTCCCACGCTTCAGGTAAGAAAATCTTCAATAATTCCGTTAATGTGTGACCGATTGGAATTTGGTTTGAAGCAAATACCGCATTTATTAACAGAACAGACAAGATACTCTTAATGTGTATTCAGCATATCTGATTATAAACTACACTTTCTGAAACAAAACCTGAAATCATCTGACATTGAGAAAGAAAGCCTGTGAAAGCATAGTGGGAAAACGCCTTTTAAAAAATTTGTGCAAAAGTGAAAAATACTGGTAACCAGTATTTTCTCCTTTTTCCGCCATGTTTTCCTATATTCTCAAAACAAATTTTGATAGATATGCTTTTAATTTCTTGTGTAAAGAACAAGACGAAATATTATCTCAATCCCCCCTCCCAATAATTTTGAAAATCATAGTGACTAAAATACGAGTTTAAGTGTAAATGCAACAACCACGCAAAAAATCTCAGTGTTTCGAAGTTAGTCCCCCCCCCCATCCCCCCCCCCAATCTTGAAATGCTTTCTACATGCCTACGTGCAAGAGAATCCTAATAATAACCTCTAAACATAGTTCTGTAGTGGAAGACAGTTGTTTATTCAAAAGAATTCACAACAATTAGCAACAAAGTGTTGAACGCTTAGCCATTTAACAATGTTTTCAGACTCAACGTTAAGACGAGGACGTAGCTTTTGCAGCCTAACCAAATGTTACTCGAGAATTTAGAGCTTTTGGAAGGATGGCAGATATTACAGCAAAAGGAGAAGATCCTGATAACCAGCCTTTCCTCCGTTTTCCACAATATTTTCATAAGGATCGTCACTAAGGGACTTTGGAAAAGTGATTTTTAGGGCTGTATTAGTCCAATCATTTTTATTTTTCGATGGTTTAACAAAAGAGAGCGGATTCTGTCCAAAAGTAAGCCGAGCATTCCCAAATTTGCTCTTTCGTGTCTATAGCCCAGATGACCGAAATGGCTTTATTTCTATATATAATGGTTAATAAATGCATATTAATTTATATCTGGTTATCTAAATAAATTCTGCATGTTATATGATTCTGCAAGTTATACGGCATATTTGATTTACTCTCTCTCTCTCTCTCTCTCTCTCTCTCTCTCTCAAATCACACCATGCATGATAAAATTTTTTAAGATGAAATGCTACTCATGACGTGAACGTCATCGTAAAAAAATCCTGACGTGAACTATATCATTTTTGAAAATAACGTTGTTTACCTAGAAAATCGTATTCTAATAAAGAATATTGATAGTGACAAGACTTTTCATTCATGCTCTCCATGTTTTATGCATACGGGAACAACACTATAAATGCACTTAAACAAGGAAAGTGGCCTGTTTGTGTGTTTTATTTATTTTTGACGTGAACGTTATCCAGGGTTAAAATTTGTTTGCTCGTCAATAACTTTTTTATCAGGTGTTGTTTAAAAGATCTAACACATCAAGCAAATCCCTGGCATTCTTCCGCCTTCTCTGCTTCAAACCAAATTCTAATCAGCCACGTATTAACGGAATTATTGAAGATTTTCTTACCTGAAGTGGGGGAATTTCTTCAAATGTCGGCCATTGTTGTTGTGTCACGTGATTTTTGTATCGGGCTAATACGATGCATGTAATGTACTAGCCTAAATAGATCATGTTCTGTTTTTTTCTGTTTTACGACTGACTACAATTTTAGGAAAAAGGAGCGGGCTCACAGTATGACAGTCGAGTCAATCTCACGTCACGTGAGCTTACAGATTAAATCTTTCGACAAGACATCCCATGTTTTTACTAACTGGAAGAAGAAGCCTTCAGAAAACAATGCGGTAACATAAGAAAATCTCGGTAACTCCTAAAGCTTTCTACCCTATCAGAGGCCTCCTGCACTGTAAAAAATGGTAACGCGTGACGCGTTTCGAAAGTGTTCCATAGCGAAACATTGCCGTTTCGAGGTGTGCTATACCAAAACACATGACGTTCACTAATTAAACAGTCGTTTCAAACTGAAATGGATGTGTTCCGTAATGAAACGCGTTTGTTTATTTCAGAACGCCAGCGTACAAATATTAAACACCAGTGTTTTGGGCTAAAGTTTAAAAAATGTGAAGTAAATCATACTAACTCAATTTCTCATTAATTATATTGAAATTTCATTGTAATAAATAGCTTTGAGTGAGTTCTGATGACTTCAAAAACAAAACTGTGTTAGAGGTGTTTCATTCTGAAACGCTGGTGTTCTCTTGCCAGCGAATTATGCACACTTAGGCGTTTCAGTCGAGAGTTACCGTCCGCTCATGTGTATTGGCGATCAAGAGTTTTGATGCCCTTTTAGGTCCATTATTTTCCCCCACCCTCTGGTGTAGGCCACATCGAATTCCGTTCAGCTGCACTCGATACACATCATTTACTACTTCTCTATAATTAAAATCTATGTAAATAGAAACTTCGCTTTTCATTTGCTCACGATTCATACGATAATTGCATAGACATTAGATATAGATTCCAACAGGAAAATTCGAAATTTTCAATTTATGCATCAAACAAGAGTCACTCTACAAATGAAGTCTAACAAATGGTGTTTAGACTAAAGATTTATTTTGTATGGGGCGAATTTGTAATGGGCCGAAATTCGAATTGGGCGATTGTACCCTAGGACGAAACAACAACCGCCATTTTGAAGCCGAAAGATACAGATGCGGGTAAGTTTGAAAAAAAAAAAAGTCTTTTACATAATTATGCGTAGGGTCTACACAAGGAACACGGTGTAGTGACATTGTCAACAAAATAGATCTAGTATTCTCAAAAAAGAATGTTTAAAAAGTGGATGCAGATCCACAAAATTTAATGAAATGTGCAATTTTTTAGGCGCCTTTCTTCAGTGCGTGAGCATAATAAAGCAGAGCGCTGTAGATCTACGCAACGTCAGAGTTAACTATTTGGAAAAAAATAATGTCTTGCAGTTTGTGTTTATTTCATTGTTATCTGTCTTCCTTCAACACGGAATAAAACGTTTCATAATAAAATCTAGCCTTACTGCGAATAGATTTGTCTATATTATTGATGACGTCAGATGATATCATGTTTGACGTCATCCAAATTATGTCTGCCAGAGGTCATAATTTGACACACGAACATAAACAAACAATAATAAATCTGCGTGATAAATAGCAAAGTTATCTGGGAAAAACTTATAATTTAGTACTGTTAGGATTGTCCTCATCAAAAGTTTTTTTTTTATTTTTCTGTATCTATTGCAGTAGATTTATAGCTTCTTTGGAATAAAATAACTCTCTGTTTAGTTGTGAGAACCAAAGTTTTCATTGGCCGCATGAAATGCTGATTGTCATTAAATTTCACAGATTATGGCTGAATTACAATGCTTGCTCATACTGAAAATGGATACAATCCAGTAACCTCCTACCCGTTATGAAGAGGTTTGAGACCCTGTTTGAAGCAGAAACAAGATTGAGTAACACGGTAAATGTGAGTAAACTAAATTTTGTTTGGTTTCTGTAAAATACATAAGGGGTTTTCTTTGACTTTCTAAAACAGGGGTCATTTGATCCTATTTACATGACTGAAGGAAGGAAAATGATTGAATTTTGGGGGATAGATCAATATATTAAAGAAAATTTTAGGGTACCAATTTAAAAAAAAAATAAGGAGTAGATCTAGGGGTAAACCCTGATATATGTAGATTGTGTGGGTTTGACACTCTGTTTTAAAATTGTTTTCAAGTTACAGGATATGGCAGACTTTAACCACAGAAGCTTTCTTTTATACTTTGCGTGCTTCATTTAATTGGACCATTATTTGGAAGTGTAAATAAGAAATTGAATTTGAGTGTTCAAGAATTTGAATTCCATTTTTTTTCAGATCGTTTAGTCACATTGCTGTCTAGTTTTGTTTTGAGTATAAAGGTTGAGCATAGAGAAAGGTACATGTAGCTGAAGATTACATTGTTGCAGCTTGTAGGTACATGTAGCTGAAGATTACACTGCTGTTTACCATTAGATTTAAAATTCTTTTGAAATCCACATTTTTTTCTAGGTAAGATTCTAAATTGCAATCACAAGTTTAAACAGCCCTGCAAAAGCAACCTTTTAAAACATTGTTGGAAAAGGAAAAAAAATGCCTGTAACAGAATATTCTCCTTTTCCTACAATGTATTCTATCATCACGAAGACAAAATCATAATTGAGCTACTTTCAATTTGTGACCTGCAGATGCTTTAAATTCAGACCAGTTTGGTAATGAGTTAACTCTTTACCAAACGACAAAATTTTAGACTGATCCAAATTAAAAGCATTTGCTGATGACAACATAAAAGTGACTGAAGATTTGAAATTTGTTTTGTGAAGGGTAGAAAACATTGTGGGAAAAGGAAAACATTCTGGTTGTCACAATGTTTTCCAAAGGCTTCTTCTTCAGGGTCATTAAAATTTGTCATTGTATGATAAAATGTAGAATTTCCCATAATGTAAAGCATTTGCACTGGACAAATTAGATGAATTTTAAATGATGGAGCCACAAAAGATAGATGAATGGGTAACAAAAGACTGTGGAAAAGTTGTAGCCAA
Source organism: Tridacna crocea (assembly GCA_943736015.1). NCBI lineage: Eukaryota > Metazoa > Mollusca > Bivalvia > Cardiida > Cardiidae > Tridacna > Tridacna crocea. The sequence goes on from OX031063.1 coordinate 53,879,707, forward strand.
CATTTCTCCTTTTCCCATATTTTTTGTGGTTTTTCTCCCTAGGTGAAAACAACAGGTTATTTGACATATGGATAATGATGTACCTTGTATAGGATAACACAGATTGTTTGGCTGTGCTGATCAAGCAATTGAGTGTGAAGTTGCCTATAAACAGGGAAATTGTCAGAAGACAAAGCCTTTTGCTAAGGTAGCAAGGTATGTGCTGTATTTTATCAAACCTTTTTACAGCCAGGTTGCATAAAGTTTAAGCATTGTTATACTCTTTCCTATGTTGGTATTAAAGTATTGGTAGGGACAGCACTTTATGATCTACATCCAGATTTTTAAAGCACATAGTAATTGTTCATTTACCACTTAAATTGAAGAAAAATATCTTAAAAAATTTGTGGTAGCTGAACTTTTCAACCCAAAGCTCAAAGTTTTTTTTGACCTTTATTGAGAAAACTTTTGAAAACATTGTGGGAAAAGGATAAAATGCTGGTATTAGTCATTTTATCCTTTCTCACAGAGGTTTCTTGATTTTGAAAATCAGATGTAATTATTTGAAGCCAAATGATTATTTTTCTTAGACTTTCATAGCTTTCAATTTCGACCAGAGTACAGTTTAGTAAAGAGTAAGGAATCATTCGTTTGCTGTTATTTAAGGTCCCTCTCAAAATAAAATTGCTATAGAGTCTGAAATTCACCTAAGCAGAGTGTTCAAATATGCTTCATCTTTGTCATATTGCTTGAATCGTTGAGTTCCTTTAAATGGTATAGCCACCAGAGCTAATTACAGAAATCTTAACCCTTTACTGCAAACCTAAACTTTTAACCACCATGAGAGAGAAGCCTTTCCAAAAATAGTGGATGAAGGATAAAATACTGGTACCTAGCATTTTGTCATTTTCCTATGATGCTTTCTCTCCCTCAAAACCAATTTTCAATCCTCAAAACCAATTTTCAACATTTTAATCTCACTCATTTTTTTTTTTTTGGTGGGGGTAGGTCTGTGAATGCTTTTAATTTGGACATGTCTAGAATTTTGTTAAATTGGTAAAAGGGTAAATTATTTCCAGCTAAAACAGTGTGGAGATTTGAAATATTTTACAAAAATGTTTTCTAAGTCTCTATTTACCCAAAATTGCAGGAGTTAACAAGATGGCCACTACAGCTGAATATTGAAAACCGTATTAACAAATCTTCCTCTTGAAATAGATAGAGAGCTTTAAAATATTAGCAGACATGTTACTTGGGTGATCGTACACCAAATTTGCAAAAGTAGTTAAGCTTTGCGTACAGTAACACAATGTTCTCTCTGGTTGTTTCAGATTTAAGAAGTGAGAAAACTTGAGCAGATTTTGAAATCTTCACCAGTCCCCACTGTGGGCATGCAGATTAGTAGCTGAAGAGAAACAGGTGCAAACTGAGAACACGGCAGTTGCTTTTGATAGTCAGTATTGGCTGTTGCTATTTTGATAGGGATTTATTATTTAACTGGTGTAGAGTACCTGAAGGATTTTTACAGTAGACAGTGCTTCAAAAACAATGTGATAACTAATGTGATACAGTCATGGTAATGGTTTGATTTTGGTGAATTACTGATATTATTTGTTAGACATATCTTTAATAAATGGGGAAAGTTTTTTAATCATTCTATGTTTCTGGTTTCACCCTTTTATATTCAGGCCAAAAACACAGCCCTGGAATTGAAACACATGGAGTGTTCATCTGCAGAGGACTTAGGGTGTTGTAAAACGGCACATCATTTGTTTGAAACATGTTACGTGTTTCAATTTTGAAACATGTTACATGTTTAAAACTGGAACACTAATGTTTTCCTGCCTAAACGCCATGTGTTTCAAAAGTAAACACGTGAAACGCTGGACGTGTTTACCCGAAGTGTTCAGGTGTTTAAAAAGTGTAACAAGGCATGTGTTTCGCTTTTAAACGCGTCACATGTTTCAGTTTTAAACATGTAATGTGTTTAAAACTGGAACACTAATGTTTTCCCGTTTGAACGCCATGTGTTTCAGAAGTGAACATGTGACACGTTCTATATTAATGTGTTTAAAAAGTGTAACAGAAAAAGTGTTTCAATATGTGTGCAAAGGTGAAACATCTGTTTTTACAGTGTGTTCATTTGTGTCAGTTCTTAATCTGTCGTTTGCAGATTTTTTCAAATTGAGAAATTCTAAACTGTTGTCCTGTAGGATGTGGTCGGTCTCCGATGTCTCGCAAAATTGCAGTATATGACTTGTAAAAGATCCGTATAAAAACGGAAACAATACAAATTACAGATTGATACGTAGACGCATTTAACACTAATCTGACAAAAGGGGAAATTGCTCGTCACTAGCTATTTTTTTTTCTTTTGTCTCAATGTTTTTATAAGTGTTCTGCTGTCTGGCACCAAATGTAGCATACAAGGAACAGTGTTCGCTATATAACTGTCACCTCTAGTGATAGATTGGACATTCTAGCGGGGCAATAAAATAACAACAAATCTGTAATTTCTGAGATTAACGTATACCGTTCTTGATTAATTTTGTTCGTTGTTTTGCGGTAACAAGCCATCCAACTATTGCTAGTGCCGCTTGCACTGCTTTTAATTCGACTGTTTTCGAAGAAAACATCGAGTTATTGTCATAGCCCTGGCGTCGTTGTCACGTGTACGTCGTCCTCGTTGTTGAAAACATTGACATTTTATAACTGTCGTATATAAAGATATTTACTTCAAAGTTGGACGAATTGTTCACAATCAAAAGAGGAACTCGTATATACGCTCGTACATTAGGCAGCCTTTTGGTTAATGTACCTGTATACCTGTCCGTTCACATGTTGTATGTTATGACATTGCTCTCTTAGAAAAGCATGTAACCAGTTAGTTACAGGTCCATCATTTTGTTTTTCAAACAACTGAATCAAGAGGTAAACTTCTCCTTCGAGAGGCAGAAAATTTACATTTTCACAGAGCCCGACTTATATGTATTCTACAGTCTCTTTCATCTGCATGTTTTAGGACAGAAGTGTTATTGTTTGTGTCAAATGCACGTTATTGATTGATTTCATGGTGTTATCATTTGAAAGGATCATTTTAAATAACTGCCATCTATTTCGGTGATTTTAATATCATTGGTATAAAATGTACGGATTTTTTAAAGTGCAGGAACCCTCTTTGACCGACCGTCAAGTTATTGATGTTCTGAACTGAAGATAAGTTTCTTTTCAACAACAACATAAAATAATCTTGTATTCAAAAAGCCGTTTTGTTATAACGACAATTTTGGTCGAAACTTATTTTCTCACGATACAAATCTGGATGTCAAAGGACCATTCTCCTTCATGGTTCAACAGCTTTTTGAATAAAAAATGTCCCTATTGTGCAATCGATTACGCGCTTAGTATATATAATATATAAAAAATTACGACGATGCATTGAGGTATAGTATACCCTCCTAACAGAAAACAACTATTTCCACTAAAATATTATCCTGCAAAATTAGCTTTAATCAAAAATGAGTATTATTGTACTACTTTCACCGAGTCACTTTTTCCTTTCTTTGTTATTTCTGAGAATTATCATTTATAAATCTAGAACTACTATTTTCTCATTACAAAGGGGAGATAATAATTACCTCCCTTTTCAGGAAACGAACAAAAGTATTAACAAAAAAATTCAAGACAGATATCAAAGAAATTTCTGGTCGGTTAGAAATAGAAATAAGCAAAAATATAAATCCTTATGTATCAACTAATACGAAATTTTATAACATGTTGTACTAGAAGCGTTAGGATGGTAATACTTTAACCCTTTACTCCATAGATACTCATTTCTACACATGGCTTGTAGGAGCCTTTGGAAAACATTGTGACAAAAGGTGAAATTGCTCGTAACGAGCAATTTCACCTTTTGTCACAATGTTTTCTATGCTATCAAAAGATGTCATATACACATAAGAAACTGCTTCAACCTTGCTGTAATTTAGGGTCAATTAGAGATACCATAGAAATGCCTTATGGGGTAAAGGGTTAAGCTCCCTTCTCCCAGCGCACCGCTCAAATACAGTTGTCTCGATTAGGATATAGTAGAGAGCTATATTCCTAGATCCGAGTAGCCTACTTGTCACGTTTCTATTCTGCTTTTCCGTCAATTACGTCAACTTCCAGATGTTATTTCTGCCATTTGTTGACGTCTGCAGTTCTCTTGGCTCCTAGTTTACTTGCGTCTGTAATACAGCTGCAATCAGATACACTCGTAGAAATGATGATCTGGTGCCTGGAGTATTTCATGGATGGAAATAATAAAACTAGAAAGAAAAATGATTCCTTTGTTCTTGTTCCGTCATTTGCACATTTTAAATACAAAGAAAATGAGTTGTGGTCTGTGAAAATGGGTCTTAATGCATCTGTATAAAGTATCGACCAAGATCAGTCTTCGCAATCCGCGCAGGCTGACCTTAGTCAAAACTTTTGTATTATTAGATTATTTTCTGCCTTTCAAAGGATCATTCTCCCTCATTATTCAGACGTTTGATAGATTGAAAGGATTTTTATGGACCCATGATTTTTTGATGGCTTGCACGATAGAGGGCGTCACGGAGATGTATTAAACCCCAAATTAGCAAACTGGGACTCAAACATAAACAAAAGCACAGCATGAGGGCGGAAACGCTCAGCTATTATTACGTTTAAAAATGAGCAAAATGCAAGTTGAATACATCTACGTCATCCATGGCATCAAGCAAGCCATCCCATTCCTCTGGATCCGTAATAGCCACCTTTTTTTTAACCCTTTCCCAAACGACAAATTTTGGACCCTTCGAAACCAAAAGAGTTTGCAGACGACAATTTTTGATTTTGAGAAAAAGGCAGAAAGTTCTCAAAAAGGGTAGAAAACACTCTGGGAAAAGGAGAAATTGCTCGTTACGAGCAATTTCTCCTTTTCCCACAGTGTTTTCAAAAGACTTTTACTTCAGACACGTAAAAACCAGGGCTTGTTTGGGAAAGGGTTAAACAACCCACCGGATCGTTAGGAACTAGTCCTTGAACATACAGAAAATTCACCAGTTGCGAAAAGTTTCGGTCGAGGTCGGCCTTTGCGGACTGCTCAGGCAGATCTGGGTCCATACTTTTTGCAGATAAGCCCCCTTTTCACAGTGAATGACTCATAAGTGATCCACCACGCAAAAAGGGACCACCTGTGAATTCTCTGCATCAATTAGATGAAAACAGATCAATGATAGTGCAGGTCATATGTTGATAATTCAAAAATGATTGCATAACAAGGTACAATGACCACTTTACATACATATGTCATTAGAGCGAAAAGTGTCATTCTTGGTCTGTCTGCGCGATTCGTGTAGTGTGATCAGGGTTGACACTTTTCGCAGTTCCCAGAAGGTCCCATTTTGCGTGATGGGTCACATATGTTTAAGGTTTGCCAAAGACGTAGTTTAGAGGAGATTCCAATGATTGATTTCTACAGAAGAAGAAAAATAGTACAGCATATTCAAAATAATTGTGTTATGCTCTGACAAGAAAGAGGTTAATGAAACTCCGTGATTGTCAATTTGTAATTATAGGTCTGTAAAATCTATTTTGTCTAAAAATCGACTAAATCATGAGGTAGAACGTTCTCTTGAATTGCAGATTTTTTTTTCAAAATAGCAAAATGTTTCGGTCCATGTCAGCCTACGCGTATTGAGCATTCTGAAACGGGCCGATAATTTTTGCAGATGCATAAAGCCCCCTTTTCCCGGAGCATAACTTTTTTTATATTCTTTACGGAAACAGTACATAAAACATTAATCTTACAAATATAAAGAGGCTATCAAATACGATGTAGTTACCATAATTATGATTCTGATGCTTTGAATAATTCATTAGCGTAAATCTTATAGACTTTATCCTGCTGCATTAGAATAACCAAACTTTCCTCCTCAGGGTGGTGAAAATCGGAATTCTGTGATATAGAGGATAATCAACTGGTTATTTTTGATATGAAAAATATCTCACGGGGATGCGTTTTTAGGCGTTGAAAAAACGAGGGCGCCGCACGAGTTTTTTTAACGCCTAAAAACGCATCCCCGTGAGATATTTTTTATATAAAAAAAATCAGTTGATTATTCAATTTATTATATACCTTATTAACATTGTTATATTTAAGTTTTCGTTTGAAAGTCGAAGAAAAAAATGTAGTTGAAAAAAAAAAAAGGTGTTCCTAAATTACGACAGGAAGTGAAAGTGAAAGTTGATATCGTCACTAGTGATGATATCAAAATTTATTACACTGGGAAATTCCAGGATTTCACTGCTAGGTATAATTGGCCAGCCACACGCGGAAAGGGGCATTCGGACATTTGCGTAAAGTGTCGTCTCGGATCAGCCTGCGCAGTCCGCGCAGGCTAATCCGAGACGGCACTTTCCGTTTTAATGCCATTTTCTGTTTTGCGCATGTCTACTGTAGCACAAAATCTAATGTAGTCGTAAAGTGCCGTCTCGGATTAGCCTGCGCGGACTGCGCAGGCTGATCCGAGACGACACTTTACGCAGATGTCCGAATGTCCTTTTTCGCGTGTTGCACACCATATGATAAAAAGCGTTTAACCATGACCATAAGATATTAAACCCTGACCATGACTTATTACTAGAATATCGTGGCCAAGATATGGAGGTTAATCCTTTACTCCATAGATACTCATTTCTACGCATTGCTTGTAGGAGCCTGTGGAAAACATTGTGGCAAAAGGTGAAATTGCTCGTGACGAGCAATTTCACCTTTTGCCACAATGTTTTCTATGCTATCAAAAGGTGTCATATACACATAAGAAACAGCTTCATCCTTGCTGTTATTTAGGGTCAATTAGAGATAGATCTACCATAGAAATGCCTAATGGGGTAAAAGGATAATTTACTAGCTGAGTGTGATGTTAGAAACCTGTCATCAAAATAGTGTGATGCGGTTGAAAAAACGATTCTAAAGGACGATTTTTTTTCAACCGCTTGAAAGCCCATTCAAGTGACAGATTTTTTATTTCACACACAACCAGTTGATTATCCTATTTATTGTATTCCTAATTAATCTTTTTTATTCTAAAAATTATCAAGAATGGTACAATATGAGCAATATAGGAAAAAAAGTAGTTCCGGCAAACATTCTACAACTATGTCGTCACAAATAATTATCCTCACTTTAGTGGTGTAATTCACTGTAATATACCGAAACTGATATAAAACATGATTTTTTTTTTCGATTGTCTTTTTCCTGATTCCTTACTTCTGCGTCCTAGAGGCACCTATAGATAACGTAATATGTGGTGTTGTTACGTATAACAGTCAGGTTCGTTGAAATATAGTGCTCAACGTATAACGAGAGGAGGCTTTCCGGTATGTGGGTGATTGATGTTCAGACATCATTTCAGGATTTTAGCCGGAAGAGAATATCACGTTTATTTATGATTTACAACTATTAAAGTTTACTTCCATTAGCATGTAACTAAATATGGCTCCGATGAGAAAATGTTGTGTTGGTCTTCCGTTTCTGAAGATGTCGGCTGAAAAATAACCCCAAAACAGGTAGGCATGTCAGTATTTGTAATTATGTGTTCTTATATCTGTGAAATTAAAAAAAAAAAAGAAAGAATGTCATTCAATCCTCTGCTCTTTCAACGTGTTTTCTGCTCTACGGAAAGTTGGAACAGGTGTACGATGTTGTCTGTATCATTTGTGGCGTGGGTTGACTGTTGCCAAAATAACACGTCAAGGACATAAATTCAGTCTGTTATTGCCATTTAATTGGCAAATAAGAAAGGGTCCAGCTGTCCCAAAACTTTGAATTAATGTCTTGAAATGTGACATTCAACACTGGTCAAAAATTGAAAAGGAAAACACAAAAATTGATAAAAATAAAGAAGGGCTCCGATTATGTGGACCGGTCTGACTATGTTAGTCGGCACCGATTTATGTGGGCTCCCTTTCAAAGATTTAGTTTTTTGTAAATAATTAGTGAGGAAGTAAGTTTTTTCATTTATATCTTTCAGTCCAAAATTTAGTTCATTTATAATAATAATAATAATAATAATAAATTCTTTATTTTCAGAAGGTAAATCATTAATATTACACATCAATGTAAAAATGATACATTAAATACGGCAATATTATTTCCAATGATGCCTTCTTTAACAATATTCATATAATTAATCAGTATAAAACAAATAATGTAATTACATGTAATAGAAGTTATACCTCAAAGACAGACATAAACGGAAGTGGGTATCTGCAATCTGTTCGAACATCTATAGATATTTTTGCTTCAAACTTTAGCAATTTTCAAAAAGAAATGATTTGAATTTACTTTTGAATGTGTTGATATTTTGAGAGTTTCTAATTTCTGTTGGTATTCGATTCCATATTTCCATACCGGAATAGCTAAAAGTCTTTTTGAGATAGTTTGTATGGGGTTTATTGTGTAAAATATCCGTTTTAGCTATTGACCGTAAAACATATGTATTATTTGATGAGAATGTAATAAGGTCAGAAATATAGGAAGGTGTTAGGTTATTAATGGCTTTAAAAATTAATAAGCCTATAAAATATTTGCATCGGACTGGAAATGCTAACCAATTTAGAGTTCTGAGCATTTCGTATGAAGATTTATCCCTGTGTTCATTTAACATGATTCTAGCTGCTCGCGTTTGTAATTTGGTAATTCTATGAATATCAACCGTGTTTGCTTTACTCCATATTACACAACCATAGTCAAATATTGGTGTAATGTATGCGTTGTAGAACAACTGCTTAACATCAGATGTAAGAAAATACTGAATCCTTTTCAAAAGAAATAACTTTGAAACAAGTTTCTTACATGTTTTGTCAATGTGTAATTTCCATGTTAAGTTTTTATCTATGTAAACCCCAAGAAGCTTTTGTGATTCAACATTAGTTATCCTGTTATTATTAACATACAGATTTAGATCTTCAATGCATGATAACTTTTGCTTTGATCCTACCATCATACAAGTGGTTTTGGTAGGATTGATGGCCATGTTATTTTTCATACACCAGCGTTGTGTTTTGTTGATATCTGACTGAAGTGTTAATTGAATTTCATTAATGTTTTTACCTTTACAGTGAAATGTTGTATCGTCAGCATACATATCCGTATCGGAATTGATTTTAAGAGGCAAGTCATTTACATACAATAAAAACAACAGTGGTCCAAGTATGGATCCCTGCGGAACTCCAGACGTTATGGGAAGATAGTTTGAGCATGCTACAGCAGTTCTGATCGCTTGAGTTCTATTTGTCAAGTAGGATTCAAAGAGTTTTAAGGCATTACTAGAGAAATGATACAGTTTTAGTTTATGAAGTAATACTTTATGATCAACGAGATCAAACGCTTTCTTGAAATCTAAGAATACAGCACCTATAATATTACCTTTATCCATGCTCGTTAACCATGAATTAACTAATCTTATCAGAGCAGTTTGGCACGAATGATGTTGTCTAAAACCAGATTGGCGTTCATCGAGCACGCTGGTATTTTGTAGATATTTATTTAATTGATTAGCAACGTGTCTTTCGAATATTTTAGACAACGTCGGCAAAATGGAGATAGGTCTATAATTATTCGGGTCATCTTTGCTTCCCCCCTTATGTAATGGAACAACACCAGCTTCTTTAAGTTTGTCTGGGAAAACGCCAGATGATAAGCTTTAATTTATTAAAGTTGCAATAGGTCTTGCAACCTGGTCTTTGCATAGTTTTAAAATATTAGGCCCTATTTTGTCTAGCCCAGAAGATTTATTTGTGTCCAATTTTTCAATGAGAATACTAACTTCATGGGGGGTAATAAAATCAATATCAAAAGATGAATTTTTGTAATTTCATATCAAGAAATCGTTGAAGTGAAATGAAAATTTCTGCATTAAATTGTGACTTTTCTGCCGTTTTGGCAATGTTTACAAAGTGATCATTCAATGCGTCAGCTATATTTTGCATTCCCTCAATTATTGTATCGTTGATCTTTAAAGTATTCGGAACAGTTATACATTGTTCATTTTCGTTTGAAACCAGTTTTATATTTTTCCACAAAAACTTTGCATCTTTTTTGTCTTTGACTGAATTATTAAAGAAAGATTTTTTAGCCTTTTTTATGATCGAAACGCACTTATTTCTCCAGATTTTATACTGATCCCAATTTTTATGCGATCTATACATATCCCTTGTAATTCTAGCCTGTTTGACTTCGCCCGTGTACCAGCCAGGCTGCTGTAGCCGCTTTACTCTTTTGCATTTTAACGGCGCATGTTTATCGAGTACACAGTTTAACATATAATACAATTTATCCAGAAATAAATTTGTATCGCTTATCGTTTCCAAAATATCGAAGTTGACTCTATTAATATCATGTAAAAAGGAGCTTTTATCAAAACTCTTAAAAGATCTATATGTAATCGCTTTATGTCTGTTTGAATGTTTGATGTTGCACTTTTTACTTAAAGTGAAAGCTACTGGAAAGTGGTCACTAACGCCTATTTCAGGAACAAATATTTCACCTATATAGTTAGTAGCCGTGGTATAAATATGGTCTATGATTGACGAAGAGCTTTTTGTTACTCTAGTTGGGGTATTAACAAGTTGGTGAAGCCCAAAATCACACACCACTTTTGACCATTTACTATTAGTAAAAGAATGTGGAGGTGAGAAGTTGATATTATAATCCCCAATAGCAAACCAGTCTAAATTAGAAGATTCCGCTAATATCAACTGTTTTTCATACTCATCTATCCAAGATTGTGGACTATTTGGAGGGCGGTAAGTGAAATTTACTAAGATTTGCGCGTTATCATCGGTATTTATCTGCAACCAGATTGATTCAATGTTGGAGAATTCCATATCATAGCGCCGTGTGTATGTTATATAATCTTTTACATAAACTATTATACCTCCCCCAGCTTTGTTTTCCCTGTCTTTACGTTCAAACTTGAACCCGGGTATGATAATGTTCTTGTCTGGAACATTATCTGATAAAAAAGATTCGCAAAACCCGAATATATCTATCAATCTGTTTTCATGTAAAATAATTCTAATTTCATCATATTTTGGTAAAAAGTGCTGAATATTCAAATTCACAACATGTAACCCTTTAGCACTGAGCCGTAAAACTTCAGGGCTACACAATTTGTGGGATGGAACATGACCGCATTTATAAAGATACAAAGGACTGGTAATGTAACTTAAGAAAAATGCTGTTTAACATTTGTCTATCTAAATTTTGAAAATACTTCTGCATAGCTTTTGATTAGACCGAATGGTCCATATATATATTATTTAGTGCTTTTGTTGTAAGTGCAGCTAATGATAAAAAATGTGTCTGTCCGGTAATAACCGGGTTATTTTAATTTTTTTCCGTCTATATATATATATATTTTTTTAGAAGTACGAGAATGATAAACGCAAAGAGTGTTTAAATGGTCTAGTTGTAAGAATTTGCATTATGCAGTTTATGTATCATTATTCAGTCATCGACATAATTTTTTACACTTGATTGAACATTTGGAAACAAAATCACTATTTTGCCAAGCAGTTTAGAAAAAGTCATTTCAAAATTTGTCACCACGCCTGCAATCATCATCACAGCAATGATTTTGATGAATCAGAATTCTGCAAATAAATTTTTGGATAGTTCACCCAAGAACAATTTCTTGCAGAAAAGCACATGCTCGAAAGTGACTCAAATATAAGTCGAACTAGAAAAGAACATACAGGTGCCAACAATAAGCTGTTGTTTTTCGACGGATTTAAATTTCCAAAACGAATTTTGAAAAGGGTCACCCTAGGAAAATATTTGTGAAATTATTCAAAATCTGACCAGCCGATTCAGAGAAGACGATTGCGTTAGAATTTCTTCATGTCCATATAGTGTTGATAGCCCACAGCCATGCATCAGAGCCATGTTTCTTAACGGATCAAAATTTCTCGGACACTTTGCAAAAAAGTTCACCCAGGGAACATTTTTGTGAAATCATTTAAAACTCTGACCAGTCGTTTCAGAGAAGAAGAACTTTTTAAGAATTTCTTCATTTCTGTATAGTGCGAGTAGCCCCCATTCACCAGAGCCATGTTTATTGACGGATCAAAATTTCGCGAAATGTTATTGAAAAGGGTCACCACAGGAATATCTCTGTGAAATTATTTTAAAATCTGACGAACCGTTTCAGAGAAGAAGAATTTTTAAGAATTTCTTCATGGCCATATACTGCAAATAGCCCCCAATCACCAGAGACATGTTTATTGGCGGATCAAAATTTCGCGAACAGTTTTTGAACAAGGTCATCCAAGGAACAAAGTTTTAAAAATGTTATCGAAGGAACATCTTTGTGAAATTATTTTAAACTCTGACCAGCCGTTTCAGAGAAGAATAATGTTTGAGAATTTCTTCATTTCCGTATAGTGCAAGTAGCCCCCATTCAGTAGAGCCATGTTTTTGATGGATCAAATTTTCGCGAATAGTTTTTGAAAGGGTCATCTAAGGAACATCTCTGTGAAATTATTTCAAAATCTCACCAGCCATTTCAGAGAAGAAGAATTTTTAAGAATGTTTTAATTTCCGTATAGTGCGAGTAGCTCCCATTCACCAGAGCCATGTTTATTAATGGATAAAAATTTTGCGAATAAGTTTAATCAAAGTACTGAAAGTACTGACAGACTAGCGAGTTTGAAACTAGCAAGTCGCTATGGTAAATGTAAATCTTTGTTGATTTATACCAGACCGAAAAAATATTGTCATATTTGGTTTCTGAGTCCGTTCCAGGTCCATCGTTTCATTCTTGGTATTAAATCCAATTCGGTTCAATTCAAATGCAGTTCAATCCATTGATTAATTTCGGAGCTGTTTGTCGTATATCTGAATAAACACATGCACCATAATGGGATCTTATACGTTGCGGCGCCAATGTAAGTCGTTTAGAATGACATACAGGGTGTTTCATCAGAGGTGTGACCAAGAAAAAGTAAATTATACGCACAACAAAAGCGTGCATGAACGCCGTAGGCGTTCTCGAGCGATGCAGGCGCTAGGGGGTGGGGAGGGGAAAGAGCACAAGAGGGGGTCTCACCCTCTCGTTGGGCGGGTATGGGGGGGCCTCCCTCCTTTAATATTACGCACCTGCGTGGTTTGCGTAATAGAAGTTATGCCTATGTTCATAATATATGTCCCAATTTTACTCACATGTAAATTCAACAAGACTTATCCTTGATTAATTTGAGTCACATAATTCAATAATAGACGTATGGGAGTTTTGTTTGGTGTATATAACCGGTATATAAGTGGAATACCTCTAATTTCAGAACACATTTTCCAAATTCTCAATTTTACAGCACATACTCCGAATGACGTCCTTTCTGTGCAATTACGACGTTGAGTCTATTTTTGAAATTGTTAATCACTGCAGTGGACGTTTCCTTGTTTTTGACACGGATTTCCCTCTTAATAGCAGTCTTCAATTCATCTGTTGTTTTTGGACTACTGTTATACACTCTGTCTTTTAGATATCGCAACAGGAAAAATCTAAGGGGCTCAAATCAGGTAAGTGAGGTGGCCATTCAAAATCAGTATTTCAGGAAATAATCTTTCGACCGAACGTCTGCTGTAACCATATGATTACTTCCCTGGCTGTATGCAGAGTTGCCTAATCTTGCTGAAACCAAATGCTGTCTAAATTAACACCTCGTCTTCTCAATACTGGCACAAATTTCTTTCTCAGGAGACTTAAGTTTCGGTCCTTGTTTACCGTTTCAACAGTTCCCTCATTATCTTCAAAGAAGAAAGGAGCAATTATTCCATTAACACTAATCGCCGCCCAAGCTGTAACTTTTTCACCATGTAATGGCTTTTCAATATAGAAATTAGGTTTCTCAGATCCCTAATATCTACAATTCCCTTGTTTACTTGTGCATTTAAGTAGAAATGTGCCTCGTCCGAGAACCAAATATTATCAATGATATTCATATTAGCTATCATCCAATTGGCAAATAATAATCTACCCTCAATATCTGTAGCTTTTAAATGTTGCATAATGGAAATAGTGCAGGGCTTCAGTTTAAGATCATACTTTAGCACTCTGTACACACTTGTAGAAGTTACAGAGTTGCTGATATCTCCCAATACTTTCCGAACTGACCTCTAAGGGTTTCTTCGATCACAGCTTTCACTTGTTCAATATTTTCGTTGCTTCTTACGGATTTTGGTCGACCAGAGTTCCTGTGTCTTCTGCCCTCAATAGACCCCGAATCTTCAAATCTTCGTATAATTCTTTGTTTTTGCTTCCTATCCATCTTCCTCAACTCAGGATACCGTTTCCTCATTTTTCTGACAACAACTGTTGTTGAATTTGTTTGATAGTACAGTTTGACAATTACTGAAGCTTGCTCTTTTGACGGTGCCATTTTGGAAATGGCTCTGAGGAAATAACGTCATCATTAACGTTTCGTCTAAGTTTTTCCGTACTTTTATATTACCTAAAACCTCCTACAATTCCCATTATTTTGATATATGATAACTTAAAATACCTTTCAAAATGACTAAGTTATGTTGATTTTAAACTAGGACAGATTTTATGAAACACCCTGTAAACAACCTCGATGAAGTTATTTACATCTTTTTTATCTGTGTGGGTGAAAACTTTAATCGGAATTGACAAACCACGTTAAAAAAATGCACGAAAGAACTGTTTGTCAATAGTTAGAAATATTTCGATAGAAAATTGAGACTCAAGTTTTCTTCTTTTGGAGCAGCTTTACAATTTTCAAAATGGTAAACCGGCATTTTTTCGGCGATGAAATGTAGCGTTTAGGTGCAAAATCAAACTACCAGAAACAGTCGAGGGACTTGATGGCTCCCACCATCTGAGGTATGCCGAATGCCATTACATGTGACTTCTAACAGCCGTTATGGGACAGGTAAACGGACGGAATACTCTTTTGAGTGACAAATCAAAGAGGTTTTACACTACCAAGCTTTTGTTGTTGTTGTTTTAAATTTTTGTTTACATATATGCAAGTGAAAATATATCGACCTTTTAAGTAAAGATGGGATGTTGCGATAATTACAAAAATTACTTTTTTTGTATGTGAAGGTCCACATGTAATTCAAATCAAATTCTGTTCTTAATCACCAGGAACTCCGAATATATCGATTTGTGAAAGACCCTCCTACATAGATTTACTTGAAATATTGTCTCGGGAAAATAGCTGTTAAGTGCAAGAAAATCTTGGATAAAATCCAAGTAATTCCCTTATCAGGACCAATGTAGTACTGGAGAAGAATCAAGAGAAATAACTGAGGAATGGTCCTCTTCAATAACTTTGTATATGCTTGTTATTTAGTTGTTGCTGGAAGAAAGAGATGTACTAGTATACTGTGTGAACAAATTGCCATTCTTTCCCCCAAACTGGGTGAGGGTTTACAAAAATAATGACATTAAAAATAAAACGTGAAAATGAGACACAAGATGATTGAACATAATTGTCGTCGTATTCTAGTGCCACAATCCCTCTCCTTTGGCCGAATATTGGTGCATGTTTTGAGCTCTATAGTATCATTACAACCAATATATTTTAGGACCTCTATGTATGATTAACTCGACCTTTCGCCCGGATAAACCTGTAATTCCCGCGGAAACGAACAGACAGTGTGACAGTTAGGCCAGTCCCTCGTGACAACTGCTTACAGATTAAACTGTGTTTCTGCTGGGAAAAGTGATGGATTGGGCACGCTAGCCTCCAAATGAAAAACAAACGTTCGCAACTTCTTGGATTCACAAGCAGTGCTTGATTATTAAAGTGTCTCTCACGACTGCAACAAGTGTCACGTGGTGGAACACCGGTACACTCTCTAGTTCACTGAAACAAACTTATTTGAATTTTCTCTTTTTCTCGTTCGAAGCGGAAGTTTTGCACTTTGTTTCTGTTCACTCTTTCCACACGAACATAATGAATACTTTTCCAAATTGAAAACATCTGCAGACGAAAATTTAAATCTGGATCAAATGATTGATATTTTCTTTCATAGGGAGAAAACATTGTGGAGAAAGAAAAAAATGTTTCATGCTAGACAATGAGGCTCAATAGATATATTTTTAATGGGGTGGAAAATACAGTGGAAAAAAAGAGGATATGCTTTCTCCTTTTGCTATTTTGTTTACAAAACCCTTTTTTGTAAGGTTCCGTAACAAAGAGATAAACCACATCGGAACGTTTACTCTCTTATACTCATTGATAACATAAAATCTCTGCAATAAATTGTGATAAAATGTGTCAATTTACAGAATTCAATCAAACAGATTCTACGAAGTAGCTCTACGAGTAATATAGAGTTTTATAGCTAACAACACATCAATCCATTACAATACGAATGGAGAAAGTTAATGCAAAGCATCAAAGTCGCCGCAAAAAAATTGTTTAATGCTTCAAAAAAGCCAGGGAAAGTAAGTAAATGTCAGTTTACATCAGCAGATTTTTTAACACATTATGAAATTGATTTGACTGTGAATCTATATCAAAAATTGTCTTCTGTTACTGTATCTCGCACAGCGCTCTCCTAACTCTTTTCCAAACGACAAATATAAGACTCTTCCAAATTCAAAGAGTTGGCAGACGACAATTTAAAAAGCTGCAAAAATGGTGGAAATTCGCTAGTAGTGGGGAAAAAGTATTTTATAAAGGAGAAATTTCTTATAACGAGCATTTCTCCTTATCCAACATGTTTTTCCAAAAGAATTTGACAGCACACATGTGATAACCCGTGTTTGTTTGGAAAAGTGTTGAAAACAGGGCTAAGTTACTAAAATGTTGCTGTCCTAGGAAAGTATGATTCAAGAGGACGTAAGTTTGCAAGGCATGCTTTCAATTTAAACAAGTCTAAAACTATACTGTTTGGTGAACAGTGTTAATAAAGAATAATGGTTTTGCATTGCGATTTATGAACAACACAGAGAAAAATTGGCCTCTCTCAAGATTTTTTCCCACAAAGTAAATCTATCCAGAGCTCGGTGAGAAATAAAGAAAGAATTTCTAAACAATCTTTGTTTTAAAAAGTAAACTTAGAAAGAAGTAACCAATAATGGTCAGATACAATCATAACCATCATACTCGTTCTTCGGCGGAATTTAACACAATTTCAGCAATGTACATTTTAAGCAGCGGTCATTCAACAACAACAACAACAAAAAAAAAAAACTAGGAAAAACTAGGTACTAAATAATCAAAATAATGATTAAACCTGTGTACGAAATGACCAACTGGGTACGATTCATGATTACATGAATGTTGATTGATTGATCGATTGATCGATTAATTGATTGATTGATTGATTGGTCTTTTGCTATTTCAGTCATATCGCGGCGACATCTCAAATGTGCATGTAATTCCTGTATTCACCAGTGATAGACTAGGGTTCTGAATTACCTTGCCCATGGACACTCCCTAGAAAACTTAGTGACTACAGAGAGGCTCGAACCCGGAACCTCAAGGTCACGAGTGGGCCATACATGACCCTTTCCATAATTATGTGATGACTTCCTTTGTAGTCATCACGGGGAGATGTATCCAACGTCCAAGTTTTCCAGAGCATTTACAGTGATAGGTTATAAACTATTGTAAAAATGATACAATCGGAGTAAAAAACGAAGGCAATAAAGTTTCATATCACAGGGTTCCACTCCGCTTGGTGTAAATCGATTAATATGGAAATCACAAAGTGTATACATAGTTCACAAACTTTCTCATATCATCATTGGGCTTTTGGCCACGATAACCAATATTTTGAATGTTAGTTTCTGGCTTGGACTTGGGGTAACAGGATTGAAAGTATTGGAGAAGCTGGGTTTCACAGCAACCCTTAGTGGTTAGGTTTAGGACTTGTTAAAGAAGTGTTAAAGAAACTGGCCTATTTTCTTGGTTTTAAAGGATAGAACTATTGAAAGGGGCTTATTGAATAGACTTGTTGAAACAGCAAATGGGGAAACTGTGTTCTGGTGGTGGCCTTGATCAGAATGTTTGGGAGTATGTTATGATGTGGACCTGTTGAAACAATATTGGAGAAACTAGTCCTATTTTGGTAGCAGCAAGGATCATGATGTTGGAAAGGAATGCGGGAGAACATGGTACAATGTTGTTTCGAAATATTGTGGAGAATTTGGACCTACACAAAATGGACTGTATTTTTGTACTTTAATTTGACTTTGTTTTTTCTACCATTTTATGGATGTGAAATGACTTCAGCTTTTAACATGTCATTATCTGTATTTCCAAATAATTCAAACAAAGTTCTGTCGAAAACTAACCCTAGATTGGAGGAAATGGCACGTTCAGATCAGGATATTAGTAAAAACACTAGAGAAATATTAAATTCAGTCGAAAATAGTTCTCTTTCTAATTGGAGAGTTACTTCGTTCAACGACGATAAAAAGATACTGAAATCGTTACAGTCAGACATGGCACAGTTTGATAATATAAAAACCGTATTTGACAAACAAAAATCTTATGATAAGAACAAAAAGTTACACGTGCCGCTGTCAAATCAAAATCGTCATGGTAATGACAAAACTATTATGTGTAACTTTACAATTGACCCAAAAAATGGAGACGGCAGTTGTGAAAGTGGCGATGTAAATGACATAAGTGAATCATTTGAAGATCTATATAACAATATTGATGTAAAAACAGATACTAATGTAACAGCTGCTGGTTATACAGACTTGGATATGACTACAGTTGCAAGTGTAAAAAGAGCGTCATTTCGTATGAAAAAGTTGTACATAGGAGGATTGTTTGATCTCAGTGGAAGCCGAGGAGAAACTTTAGGCAGATCAGAACTCACTGCTGCTACACTGGCTATAGATCACATCAACAACAAGGACATTCTTCCGGGATATGAACTCAAACTGATAACCAATGATACGGGCGTAAGTTTCCTCTTTACTTTTTCTTTCCATGGGTTTGCAACTCACCCCTTTTCAATTTCTTATCTGTTTAGATTTATCAAGTTACAAGTAACTCGTTATGTTTCCCAACATTTTCGTCAACGAAGACTCTAAGACGTTCTCGTTCAATAGTAAACTCCACACTCGTTAAACCACAATCCTTTGAATTTCCATTCATCCATCCCAAAATAATACAATTTTCCTTGGTCGATCTTTGTACACTCATGAAAGCATATTGGTGCATCGCCTGTATGTACTACGGAATAGTGAAATTTTCAACACCTTTACTATATATAGTACAGTGGCAACTGCTTCTTTGCTGTATATTATAAAGACAAGGTGTGCCACGAAATCGAACAAACTTTGAACCCCATCCCCTTTCAAAAATGATATTTAAACCACAAAGGGATATATAATAAAGAGGGAATCGCCAATGTGCTATTTATAGTGACGGTGTCCGATAAAAAGATTCTTCCTTAATCCCTTGATATTACTCGAACAAATTGACATAAAATAGATTACCTCTATTACCATATATTACACGCTTGAATTATTGTCCGAACTTAGCTTCGGCAAATGTCGTCTGCATGCGGAACTTTGTGCATGATGTTTAGCTCTTGATGCAGCTAACATATTTACCGTTGTCTTTAAAGAATACTGGAAATACCTGAAATAAACATTATTTTGTTTGTATAAATTGGTAATACGTGGTCAGTGACATAGATATAAGATGCACTTTCCATGTAGTCTGATCTCGATCCATATCACCCGCAAAAGCTCTCATATTTTGACCATGACACTCTGAGGCTCAAACCCGACATTTACCGTTAACAGAATTTCCGCACAGTCTGTTTATACCCGATAATATAAATATTCACTCTTTAATCATTCTTTGCATAAAGGTCAATTTCAGGTCAATTTGTTCCATTAATAGAACAATGAAAAATTCTTTATCCCGTAATTGACCAATGGAATTTCAGAGGCCTGGGGTTAAACTCCAATTCTTGAATGCTGTGAAAACTTTTTAATTAAAGAAGAAACTGATCGTTACGAGTACTGCATTTGATATCTGTCAGCTGCGAAGATGCAATAAGTTTTTGCAAGCAGAGAAATAAACTAAAATTTCTTCAATACATGCATATCTTTTTCTCAGCAAATAAAGGGACCTTTGGTCCAGTTACGAAGAGACTAGGTTAAGGTTAAGTGTATCCTAGTTCTGATCGGTCATTCCCACCACATTAATTCTGATCGATATTCTGAATCTGCTAAATTAAAAAAACACACAAGATATCCATAAACTGGGTGATGCGGCCTTGTCCCAGTTGTTGTAACGTGCAGAACAAGTACACATTAGGTTATGTGTTCGAATCGGGCCTGGATCAAGATGACTTCTGAGAATTAATAAAGGTCATTGCTACAAGACTCATACCCCACTCACCGCCTTTCACAGCTAAACATGGTCTCGACTCGTTCATGTTCAAAAGCAGCTAGCGATTTGCACAGAGGTCGGTGCATAGTTCTGGTCCGATAAAAACCTTATATTCATCATTTCTAACGTTACAATGTTTTCAAAACTTTTCTTAGGCAGCTTCTTTAAATCACAATACTGTTAACAAATTACCAAATGACAAAATTTTTTGATTATCCAAATCGGAAGTATTTGCAGACGACAAAATAATACTGACTGAAAATTTGAATTTTTTTGTTTTGTGAAGGATAGAAAACATTGAGGGAAAAGGAGGAAATGCTGGTAACCAGCATTTTCTCCTTTTTCCACAGTGTTTTCTAAAGGCCTCTTTCTCAGGGTGGTCAAAAGTAGGGATTGTGTGGTAATGAGTTAAATGATAATGGTGAAACTGCTGGCAACAACAACGAACAAACAAAATTAATAATTCGATGCTCTGATTATTGTGCCCAACCCTATTTTCCCACAACCCGCCGTTCTGTTTAGAAATTCATCTCGTCTGCATCATCATATTCTGACTTTAGATCTATCATTTTGACATAAAATTGACGAGAATAAATTCTCGGCATCGATTTTTCCCCCAAAAATGGTGACAGGTTTTCAGCATGCAGAAAAATTGCTAGATGATAATTTGTATTCATGTTCTACAAACACTCAATTTATGGACTTGGTTTTTTTTTTTGTTATCATTTTAATCGTCGTGCACTTTTGGTGTCTTTTTATTTGGTTTGTTGTTGTTTTTTTTCTTGGCCATAGTCCTTAAGCTCGCTTTCAGCTTCATACTTTAAAGATAAGACAGGATTCGACAGAACTTGGCACTTATACACTCTTAAAGTAGGTGTTTTGATATCATACACATATGAAAACATTTCTCTGTAACGATTTGAAAATGCGTGTAAGTGTTTTAGAAAATCACCGATGTTTTGTATTGAAACACTGGTGTTTTAAATTAAAACATGGGTGTCTTCTGATTCGAGAAAACATATTCGTTTTATTTCACAACACTAGTGTTTTGTATTAAAGCACTGTTTTGTGAAAAGGTGTTTTGCCTAAAAACACCTTACACGTGTTTAGGCTATGTAACGATTTAAAAACACAAAAACATGTTTTGAAAGTCTTAAGCGTTTTATTTGAAAACATGCATGTTTTAAGCTTGTAACATTAATATGGCTGAATGATAAATGAAATTGATATTTCTGTTATTTAACTCTTTCCCACGCCAGAAATGTTTGGCCTGGTTCAAATTAAAGGCATTTGTAGACAACAATTTCAGTCTTACTCAGAACATAAGATGTGTCTTTTAAAATGAATAACACATATTGGGGAAAGAAATAAAAATGTGGTTGCCAGCATTTTCTTCTTTTCCCACAAAAACAAAGTGACAATGTTTACAAAAGGCTTTTCTCTACCGGGTCATTAAACCCCGTGATTGTGTGGTAAAGAGTTCAGACATATACTTTCGGAAAAAATAGACTTACGAACAAATGTACATGTTTACAAATAGTTTTACAACGGTTTCAAAGGTCAATCAAGATGCAGATTTACAGGAATGGAGAAAAATTATTGCAAAACTTGTTTTCGGTTCATGTACATGTTTATGGTTCGTGTACAATGCAGAACAGATAACTTGCAATAACAGAGCTTGCGGAAAGGAGAAATGTTACAAACATAGTAGCTGTAACATTGTGAAACAAACAACAAATACCTAGGCAAGAGGGTTTAAGTTCATTTAGACTTCTCGTGGAAAAAAAAAAAACCAGGGTCCGTATTCATCAATCATTATTAAAAACATTCTTACTTTTATTCTTCAGAATTCCGTCAGTGTGAAAGTAACAGAACTTCTGACTGGCTAAACCATATGGTTTAGCCAAAATAGAAGGTCTGTTACTTTCACTGTCAGAAAATCTTGAAGAATAAAACAAAGAACGTTCTTAAGAATGGTTGGTGAATATGAACACAGGGCCTTGTTTCATGAAAAAAACTTAAGTATATTACTTAAGTAAAGAAGAAAATGCGAGTTAACAGCAGAAGCCTTCTTTCCCAGGGTCGTGAAAACCCAGACATTGTTTGTTAGAGTTAAGTCACCTAAAGGACTGTATTTTACAAGCATAAACAGATTCTATAACAATCTAAAATCCAAAGTCAACATGTTTCAGACTCAAATCAGCTAAATAATGAACTGAAGTCTGTTAAATGACATACCGGAGTTTATTGAGTTAAGACTGCAAAGTCGACTTTGAGAATGTTACTAAAATCCTTTAACTCTTTACAAACGACAAGAATCCAGACTGGTCCAAATTGAAGTATTTGCAGACGACAAAATAAACGTGACTGAAAAAACGGAATTTGTTTTGGGATGTGTGGAAAACATTGTGGGTAAAAGAAAAAATTCTAATTAACTTAGCAGTATTTCTCTTTTTCCCAAATTGTTTTTAAAAGGCTTGTTTCTCGGGTTCTTTAAAAGTATGACTTGTACAGTAAAGAGTTAATGGCATTTATATGAATTTCAACTCCATCATCAGGTTTAAGCAACATAAAAGAGTAAGAGAATTAAGTTTTTTTGTGAAACCAGGCCAAGATAGCTGAGTAGATACATGTATCCACAACATGTATTCAGCTGTTATCTGATCCTAATTCTGACAGTTATTTCTATGGTGTTTTACACCGTTTTGAACATTATTTCAGTCATAGCAGGGATGCTAGTGCTTCCAGGGTTTGTATCATTTTGACAAGGGTGGTTGATCAAGTTTACAGACGGGAAAAGAAATACAACAGCTGGGTAGCAAGAATTCGGATGTAGCACACGAGAACCTTTCAATAGTGTTTCTCAGTAGCAGAGTTCGAATTCGTGAGCTCAAAGCACTGGGTTTTCACATGTATGTCCATAGACAGACAGTTCAAAGTCCTAGCCTAGTAATGAGGACAAAAATTAATGTCAGCTGTTGCAGTGATATGACTGAAACAATGTAGAAATCGGCGTAAAACACCAATCAATCAATCTTTCATTATTTTATGTCTCTTTCGAGATTTAAAAAGCAAATTTAACCCATATACCTTGACATATTACACTCAAAAGGTGAAACAACCCCAACTTCCCCCAAGAGATATTGAAAAACCTTGACAAACAGCACAAATGAATGGTAAAGTTTCTCTTACTACTAAAGAACTTTTTCTTACGCTTGTTAGTGTCGTTCTTTGGTAACGTCGTTGATCAGAAGCTTGTTTATCTTGCTAAAAAAAATGCACACACACACACACACAAAAGTCATGATGATGATGATTTTTGGAACTGAAAAGGTTGTTTAAAGACTGTTTGTTGGCAAAAGCCACGGAGCTGAAAATAGCATCTTGGATAATTCAGGTCAGTTATGAAATACCAACACAGAAGAAAGAACAATCCCTCCAAAACATTATTTGTATCCATCGCGATTCATGTTTCATCTCCAATGACATACTGTTCACTGACCTCTCCCTCTTCTGTCAACAACAGCACAAGGCTGGGAGGGGGCGGGGGGCGTTAACTTCTTTGATGAAAGAACTTTTGCCAGCTCGGATTCTTGACTACCCAGCAGGGATGAACAAGACTTTACATGATAATAAAAAGAGGCAATAACAGTCATTTATCTCTCTACTGCCCTACAAACTGAGGAGTAATAAATAGAATGCACCTAGTCTGTATATATTTGGACGTTTTTGAACCTGTTTAGTATTCAATCAAGGTAAACATTGACCAAATTTCATGAGTTTTGGACTCAAATTAGACTCTAAAGAGCACATAAGCTCCTAGGAATCCTCAGAAGCCTTTTTTACAGCATGTGACCATTTTAAACTTGTTAAATATCTGATCATGACAAACATCTGAAGTTTCATAATTGTTGGACTGCGAATACTGCCTCACATGTTTCTTTGACTTGCCCCAGGTACCTACTTTTGACCTTACGTGACCAAAATACCATCAAATTCAACAAAAAATCATTCTCACATATTTTTATGAGTATTAAACTCAAAATATCACCTCTGGAGTGCACACAAAATTTATCTAAGTGACATTTCTTTTGACCCCTCTGTGATCAGTTTTGCGCTGATTCATAATTCTAAAAGAATTGAGAAGAGGGCTGGCATGAAAGAATCATTAGGGTGAACTGTACTGAAAAACTTGAAATTAAAGTTAATGGATGCACAGGCAAACGACAGACATTAATCCATGGCCTTCGGCCAGTGAATCATAACACACCATACATCAAGCAGCACCATTTTTAGTAGGTCATGAAAGCAGTTGATTTGTTGCTCAAGCTTCAAAGAAAAATGTCAGTAGTCAGCTCACCTAGCTACAGTTTTCCTTGGTAAACTTAAACATACATGTACAAGTTAACTGAAGTTCTCATCAAACGTTTTGACAGAAACTAGCAACTACCTGGCTTGAATCAGCCAAAGGGGTGGAATAATTGTATAGACAATAACATACTCATTAAAAAAATAAAGGCAGACACAAGGACTCGATCTCCTGTCAACTGACTATTAATTACAAAGTAGCCATACATACTTCCAAGCAAACAGGCCTTGCTATGGCAACAATATTCTCTGTAAAAAAAAAACAACAATAACAATAGACAAACCCCTCTTTATATCTGCCGGGTCCTGCGTGGCTCAAAGATAAAGCATGGACTTGTGACCTGGAGGTCACAGGTTCCACTGGAGCCTTTTAGTGTGGGAAAAACATTTTAGAACCTTAGCCTACTTTATGTACTGGTGAAACCCATGGCATTCATAAATATGTGTTGTCACTGTACTATAACTGATATAAGGTTGAATGCAGCATAAAAGACCATTCACTCATTATGTCCATGTCCTACCCTATGAATGTAAATGAATACCTGATATACAGCTATGACTGATTTGGTCTTTGAGCCTTTTCTATGTTTGAAACCTGCCATGGCTTCAACGAGCTGAACAACTTGTAACTCATCATCACATGAAAGAAGAAGTGACTTCTTTTATAAAGTAGAACTGTGCAAAATTTACGAATACCCCCCCCCCCCCACCACCACCACCAGCAATCATAGAACAGAAATGACTTTTACTCCCGTTGGTGTCAACCTGGGTCGTAGTAAATCTCGAATTTCTCGTGTTGTTGGGTGGTTTTCGACTACCGGGGTTTTATGAACGCAAATTTAAAGGCTTTGGGAGTATAAGGATGAATTTTTTGCTTTTTTTAAAAAAATTCCGTCCCAAAATCTTAAGGGCCACCTTTAAGTTAAAGAAAACGAGCCATGCTCTAGCAAAAGGGTGTTCCGATTATCCCAATGATGCATGATTGATAACTAGCAAGTTATGAATTTTTAAAAACCTTTTTGTGTAACACCTGGCTGAATCATGAGGTAACCTGGTCCTTTGAATTACAGAAAATTGGTCGATGGCAAAATGCTTCGACACAGGTTATCCTGCGCGGACCGCGCAGGCTAACCTGAGTCGAAACTTTTTGCAGATACTTTGAGCACCATTTTTACAGTGTATGACACACAAGTTTAAACACAATGACCTTGACCGGAAACAACTAAATGTACCGATTCTTGAATGGTCTTTAGTAAATAGAACAAGTCTGGGTGCCGACGTTTTCCTGGCATCAATAAGGAAAAAAAAACCGAACTCAATGAAACGTCTATCAAGTTCTATTTATTCAGGAGAAAAAAACCTCTCACACTCAAAACACATCGAAACTTTTCCCAAAACCAATCACGTGTCCTATTATTTAACCCTTTACGAAACAATCCCTGGTTTTTATGACCCTGGGATAGAAGCCTTTCAAAAACATTGTGAGAAAAAGGGAAATGATGGTTATCAGCATTTTCTGCTTTTCCCTCGGTGTTTTCTACCCTAGATCTATCAAAGAAAAATTGCACCATTTTTAGCCCTAGGCGTACAGATAGAGCGTGGTTTAAATGTTTTGTGGATCTGACGACAGGTAGGCTTCACAGAAATTTTATCTGATCTTTTTCTACACTGTGTAATATTTGATTGATATTGCGAGGATAGCAATCTTGAAAATGCATTCATTGGCCTCTTTAGTGTCTGAAAATGCTTCCTTTAACTTTCACATTCTTTTAGGAAGAGTGATTTAAGAGCTTGTTTGAAGGATTCAAGAATTTTGAAAGTACTATGACACGGAATGACCCTGTTCATGTACTATTTGGTAATTCAGTATTTTTTAAGTGTTACCAAATAAATCACTAGATCTACTATTTATTTACACGGGTGTAGTTTGACTAACCTCGTTAGACTTCGGAATTTAGTGAGCCATGGACTGCGGTTATCTAAAAACATATAACCACTTAAATCGTTATGAATTTTTTTATTGTACTGGGAAGAAATTTCACACGATCTGATTGGATATTGTTTCACACATATATTTCTGTAGGCTAGTAAAATCTACGTAAAAGCAGTTTCCATTTCGGGAACCCCGTATACATAACTATAGGCCCACGTTTTATACAACACCCAAAATGGCAGCATCGATCATCCCCTCTCTATGTAAGCAAATTCTGAAGTATCGAAACTCATATATACATTGTCAAATTAAAAGGATGACCTAATGGTGGTTTGAGGCAACTAATGATAGTTTACTTCTGTCTACAAATCATAAAATGCAAAGTTACTTACCTTACAGTTGTTTTAATCCATATTCAAACAAAATCGCGTTGAATATGTGGCAGCCAAATCATAAAGTTAATGCACCAAATCTGCACGTCTCACCAAGGTTTCAGTGACGTCAGTTCTAAGTGACGTCATTTTTATTTGAATTGGGGCTCTTAGAGGGGAAATTCTATTTCTTAGCGCGGTCAATTCGTGACACCATAAAACAGGAAAAATTCTAGAATGATTAGGTAGTCTACTGGTATCAAACATTTCTCCTCCTCCGGAAGAGATTTTCTTCTTCAAAAGCAAATCCCATCGTTTGGACCACATTTAATCTCTTATAAATCTGCAAAGCCTTTTAATTTGGAGGAATATAAAATTTTGTAGCCAGGCAAAGATTTTATCTATAGGCTATAGTCCTCTCAAAAAGTTCAGGTGAGCAATCCAGGGCCATCTTGGCCCTTTTGTTTTCATTTACTGACTTTTATTTATTAAATTTTGCTACATGTTGAGCCACAAAAACAGTCTAAATGTTAATTTTCCATTCCCTTTAGCACTTTTTTTCTCATATGTTTCTTTTTAGATTTCGTACGATCATGATTGTATGATGGTATTCAAACGTTTGCGATGGCGTTTTAGGGTCCGTATTCACCCCAACCTTTCTTAAGAATGTTTTTGTCTTAATCTCCGGAATTTTCTAAATTCTTGAATAATACAAATCCTGATTGGCTAAAGCATTCGGTTTAGCCAGTCAGAAATTGTGTTACTTTCAAATTTAGAAAATCTTGGAGACTCAGATTGAAAATATTCTTAAGAATGGCTGGTGAATACTAACCCAGTATTAAATAAAGATCTAGTTTAGAGAAAGATGAATTCATGACGAAAAAATCCGAGTATTTCCTTTTTATTCATTACAAACGACAACATTTTAGACTTGTCTAAATTGAAAGCATTTGCAGACGCTCAGGGGCGTCAAAAGTAGGGATTGTGTGGTAATGGGTTAAAAATAAATCAAGGATTGTAAATACGGATGAATAACTCGAATATATTTTGATAATTTGCCACGGGCAGTTATTCTTTTGGGGCAAATTTCTGCAAAAGTTGTCCGATGCAGTTTGCAAAAGGAGGTCACAAAATTTAATAACAGTCCTCTTTTTTTTCTTTCAATATCAGGTTAGAACCAAATATGGTAAAAATTGAACTAACGTGTTTGGCACGTATCATTACGACATACATAGGCCTTCTTGACTGCGAAGAACGTGAAATTTACATTTTAAACTAATTTATATGATAAGAAAATTTCAAAATCAATGTTTTTTAACTTGGAGAAGGAAATGACAATGTATTATTATTTATTGACATGTAGATATAAACATGGAAAGTCTGTGTAGTTTAATCTAGATCTGCTCCATCCACAAAGGCACGTTTTACTGTAGGATGGTAAGTGTTAGACAAGGACCCATCCTGTTTCCAGTAGAGAACATGATCTCAGTACATTTGTGCTTTTATAGCTGTAATTTCCGGTTTAATTATCGCAGCATGTACAATGATATTGATGGTATCTTTGCTCATACCAGTCAAATCAGATTTCGTGGTTTCATATTTCTGTACTATCTATCTATCTATCTATCTATCTATCTATCTATCTATATGTATGTATGTATGTACGTATGTATGTATCTATCTATCTATCTATCTTAGTTTATAAGAAGGCCACTCAGTCTTACTCAATCTTTGTGTCTTTTTGAATTCTGAAATTAATGTCTTTTTTTTTAAGTGTTTACTATAAAGGTGATTTAAAACTGTATATTTTTCAGGCGCCGGAAAAATCTTATTTGTTGCAATGTTAAGGCAGTTTTGTCCAGTATATGCAGAAAAATATCTTACAATTTTATGTATTTGCACAATAAGTATGCACAAAACCATCGTCGGCCCCTTGTCAGTGTTTACGTTTATACTCAATTTTTCATTCATTGTAAGGGAAACAGAATGGTAGACTCTCGGGTTTTCTTTATAAACTTTCGACAGCTATAAAACTGACTTGTCAAACAATCATCACTGTTGTTTCAGTAAAAATCTCATCGTAACCATTAAAGATTTTGATACTTATGTAAGACATCTACCTCAGGATTCAGCCTGATATTTAATTGATTTTATGTATCCATGTTATCTGCATCATTTAACCTTACCCAGGTCAAAATGATTTGCATAAATAAATATTCTATTTTTAAATTCGGCATCGCTCGGCATTTGTCCGGAATGGTCTCGGAACTATTTCGTGCGGTTTACGCCAATCTATCTTTAACTAACTGGATAGGTGTATTGAAACTTTCCGGTTAACTCTTTACCACACAACAAAATTTTAGACTGGTTCAAATTGGAAGCATTTGCAGACGACAAAATAAAGATTACTGAAAAATTTAAATTTGTTCTGGGAAGGGTAGAAAACACTGTGGGAAAAGGAGAAAATGCTGGTTACCAGCATTTTCTCCTTTTTCCACAGTGTTTTCAAAAGGCTTCTTTCTCAGAGGTGTCAAAAGTAGGGATTGTGTGGTAATGGGTTAATAGTAAAGAAAGTAAAAATTGCAATTTCAAAGCTATTTTTTGTGGAAAGTATCTCCTTATTAGACAGTGT
The DNA here is from genome assembly GCA_943736015.1 of Tridacna crocea. Classification (NCBI taxonomy): domain Eukaryota; kingdom Metazoa; phylum Mollusca; class Bivalvia; order Cardiida; family Cardiidae; genus Tridacna; species Tridacna crocea. The sequence continues at coordinate 53,909,405 of OX031063.1, forward strand.
ATATCCGAGATCAGACTGCACGTTTTATGCAGTCTGATCCTGGATATACCGTGTCCTTAAAAGCGCCCTGAGTCGCGCTTTGTAGTCTAAGGGTTAAATTGCTTAACTGTACATGTATATATAGAGGATATTTAGTTTGGTTTTTTTCGGTGAAAGATCGAATTTATTTCATCTCGTGAACACCATCGGTAATATTTTCACTCGTGGCGCTGGCGCAGCCACGAGTGAAAATATTACCGATGGTGTTCACGAGATGAAATAGATTTCGATCTTTCACCGAAAAAAAAAAATCTATTTATTTCATGCTTTTAACCCTTTCTGGGAGGAGCTTTATCAAAATCCAGTACGGTTCTTTTCCGTTATTCCCCGTGGCGTACCCCTCCCGCATAGCAACGCATTACAACATTACGTCAAGCGCGAGAAATGTAAGGTATATGACGTCATATTTCCCATCTGCTTGTCAGGCAAGCGCAATTTATCTAGGCAACAAGAACGTGAAAATCGGTATCAAGTGCAAGATCGAAAAATATTTTCACTGCTATTTCTTGATATCCTATATGTCGGAAAGCATGAAATAAATAACTATCTTCCCGTGTATTTTTAACTTTCCGAATAATACTTATGGTCGGAGTTCTATTTTTATGTCTACATATATAATCAGCATATAGGTCAAGATCAGGTTAAATGAAGCAGTCAACAGTTATGTGCTGACTTGCTTATATAGTGTGGTGCACCACGGAGATGTATCAACCCCACCCTCTCACCCCCTCCCCCTGTTTGCCAAAGCACGGCGTATATTCGAAGAGATATTTTCAAAGATGTCTGCGGCAAACTGGCACCGTGAGTGAATTAGTTTAGAAAGGATATCTTTTAAGACTTCCAGGAACGAAAAAGAAATCAAGAGATTGTTCTGTTTATTTTGTTCCTAAGCAGCATCAGGCACGTGGATTAGAATACTCCGTCATGAAAAATGACCATTTAATCCCGGAGCTGTACTCATGACGGTGTCCATTGAGGAGTCCGAGGATAAACCATCACAGAAAATGTCTTGCGGCCATTCATTTCGGTCTGACATACGCCAGACATTGACCGATTATAAATGATATTAATAATCCAGCAATTTCATCATATACTGACAGTTTTCTATATACAAAGAATAGCGGGAAAGTATTGCTATGAGACTCGCCTTTCCCGACACGAGATGCATGTGCTTCAGTGTTGTCCAATTTTCAAAATCCTACAGAAATATTTAATTTCAGAGGTACATCAAGTTTTTCTTTTCTTTGTACGAATTACCAACAGGCAGGTTGGAGGGGAAGTTTGCTTAAACAAAACCATTATCGTACTATGATTGTATTACCGTCTTTGATAAGTTCGGCCGGCTTTGGCCTTTCAGTACTGTGCTTCATTTTTGTTAATTTCCGATTTTCTTTACTGAAACAGTTTTTCTGTGAAAGAAAAAAATCCAGTTTTTAACTTTCTATCGTCTAAGGAATACTGTTTGTCCACAACGTCAAGAAAATGTGTTTTTTTTTTTCCAATAGGTCTATCAAAAAATTCATTTACAAACCATGATATATCCTCTTCTTGAGATATGTAACGTTTAATTATAAAATAAACACAAGCTTTCAGCGGTACAACCGCCTTCTTCATGTGTGATCCTGTGATAAAAAAAAATTAAAAATTTTCTTTATCACAGGATCACACTTGAAGAAGGCGGTTGTACCGCCGAAAGCTTGTGTTTATTTTATAATTAAAAAATTCATTCATAAATATTTGTGCGTGCTAGGGCTTCAAAGTTACTCCGACTTTCAGATAATTACCGACAAAACTAACGAAAACTTTCTGGTCATGTGGCATTGAATATTAAACAAAGAAGCAATAGTGCATCAATGCAAGAAATATAATACTAAATGCTCACGAACATTTGGCTTTCTCGTCTGAATATTTTGTAAATTCAAAAAGATTTTCTTAATGTGGCGGCCCACTGAGTTTTCCGTATGTCCGTTTTGCAATAATTCAAAAAAATGAAATTTCTATAAGGATAAAACGATCTGCAGAATCGAGATAGGAGAAGCGAGAAATAGACCACGTCCAGTCTGTAATCTTGTAATTATCGCTGCGGAATCCTTCTTGATAGGAAACGCAAACAAATGGATTTCTGATGGACTTGCCATAGGAAGTGTGAGCGTCCTGAAACACACTTCTCTATCGGCACAGCTATATGGCCTACAATAAGCGAAAAGGTACATTTATAATAAGGCTAATCCGAAAAGACAGTTTCCGTTTTTATGTAATTTTCAGTTTGTCGCAAGTGTACTCTCGCACAAAATCTGATGAAGCCGTGAAGTTGCCGTCTCGGATTAGCCTGAACTACACATGAGCGTATATTGCCCATAGATGTTGTAGTATAAAAGATCTCACAATTACAGTACTTCAAGAAATATTTCGTTCTATAGCACGTTATAACCAGAATGGTGTAAACTGTTCCGTATCATGTTTATGACAATATAATCGTCTCAATGTTATAGTACATATAATTTTAGATATGACACTAACCGTCTCAGTGTTATAGTACATAATTTTAGATATAGTTACGAGCCAAGCGTAACGAGAAAGAAAACCAGCAACAAGCCTTGAACAGTTTACAATATTTATTAATGAATAAAAACAAAAGAGTACAATCAGAGTTTAGTTTGAATGAAATTTCGACAATTTTTAATCGTAGAACAAGAAATAGAATACGTCCCTCAAAATTAAGAATTATGTTTAGACTGCAAAAAGGATGAAATTCCTGGTTCCTAAAAGATCCTAATCCCAAATTAACAATAGTTTTAACTTGCTGTAATAGATATGGGCAACCTGTATAAAAATGAACAATTCCAACTTACAGATCTATGTTCCAGTTTAGATCCAACACATTTTACAAATTCTGTATCCTCCAAGCCACAAGTCTAAGTTCAAGTCCCAAAATCACCAAGGAAGTCACTCCTATTTATATTATCTTGGAAAATTATAGATCTTTTCTAGAAAGATTTTATCATGGATTTGTAAACGGCTTGTTTACTAACAACCTGTTTCTAGAAATAACCACAATGGACACAATGAATGTGACTAAAGAATTACAGTTTGTTTTAGGAAGGGAAGAAAACATTGTAGTAAAAGGAGAAAATGCTGGTTACAATCATTTCTCCTTTTCCCACTATATTTTCAAAAGGCTTCTTTCACAAGGGTGTTTAATGTTGAGATTGTGTGGTAAAGGGTTAGCTACAAAATCCTTACTTTTGACAACCCTGAAAACGAAGCCTTTGTAAACGTTGTGGGAAAAGGAGAAAATGCTGGTAACCAGCATTTTCTCCTTTTCCCACAATGTTTTCTACCATTCACAAAACAAATCTTAAATTTTAGTCCCTTAAATTTTGTCGTCTGCAAGCGCTTTCGATTTGGACAAGCCTAAAATATTGTCGTTTGGTAATGAGTTAACCCCGCTTTTGCCAGAGAAACTTTTCATTTTAGATATCTGATACCTCAGTACGTTGGGTACAATCTTTTACCCTTCGACCAAACAATCCTTTATTTTGCAACTTTGAGAAAGACGGATAGTATTTCCTGAAAGAATTAGCATGCAATGACGACACCAGAGCTGTGTCTATGTTTCAATCGCCTAGTATTAGACATTGACCGCGCATGTGTCATAGGGCAGAAATTGGTTGAAATAAAATGTTCTTTGAAAAGATAGCGAATTTGTTTTATTTCTTTACCAATTATTATGGCCCTTAATATGCACCTTAGTTAGTAAGTTGTCAATTATGGTCAAAGGTGGGTAATTTTAACATCTTACTAATCTTTGTTTGAATAACCTGGCCTGGATACTCTTCTTCTACCCTCTGCGACTTCTTTCTCTTTGTCTCTGACATGTTTTGAATTACAGAAAAAAGCTATCTCGAAATATATATATACATATTCAGGTAACGTCCCCCTTTTGCTAAATGGTTGTTGTGTTTTTATATGTTGTATTGTGACATTAGTTTGTCTAGAATCAGTTATTTAAACTCTTTACACGGATTTTCGTGATGCGATCTAAGACCGCGTAAATCAATGCAAACTCGTCTCCTTGTTATAATGGAGGGAATGCTTATCATTGTTATGTTTTGTTTTCAGATTATGTTGTTCTTGTATAGTCTACGTCCATGTGTGTGAATGTCCATGTATATTGTCTGCAACATCATCACCATAAAACATTCATCATCATCTTTCATATCTGTCGTCATCGTTCGAACCCACCACATACGCCCAGCCAAAATAATGTAAAGCAATCCCACAACGTAGGGAAAGGCATGGGTGGTTAAGTACTGACGACGCATGTCATATTCTCGAAGATTCGACCTGTCTGCTATGGCGCATCACCCGTGTCCTGAATATCTGGGAAAAGAATGGCTTACGCTGAAGCTGTTATATAGCCTGTTACCCAAGCATGCTGGGGCTGATTTAGTCAATGGCCGATGCATGGGTTACATGTTAGCCGATCATACGGCCGAATGAATGGCGCCAAGTAACATTTTATTGGATAAACGTTTAAATAAATATCATATTGAAATTCAAAGGAACGTTTGTTGTTATGAAAAATGAGTCCGTCGAATGTCGAAATTAGATAGATGTGTATTTGTATCTAATGCCATCTAGTGGGAGATAATGAGCATTAGAGCGCTAGAAAAATTAAACTGACTAATTCAGTCTGCACGAGGTCTGACATATTGCAACTTCAAGACAAGCTAGTTCAGAACTGTCCTCAAATTATCTGCAAATTTTGATCCAGAATCAGACTCCACACATTCCATGCCGTCTGATTTCGATCTACACATGCCGATAAAGCATTACGTCGGTTTACTTCAAAAACCTCGTAACTACAGCTTGTTACAAGCTGTAGTTACGAGGTTTTTGAAGTAAACCGACCATTAGTTGTGACCCAGAGCTACGGATGCACATGATAAATATCATTCTAATGCAGCAATGAGAATGAAGTTTTTACAAGACAATACAATATTAGACATGTTCAATTTGAAAACATTTGCAGAAAATAAGACAAGATTGAAGTTAATGACAGAATTCCTGTTTGAAAGGACAAAAACATCTCTGAAAGAGGAAAAAAGCTGGTTACCAGTATTTTCTGCTTTTTTCACAATATTTTCGAATTCCTTTTTCCTCGGGTGCAATTAAACTCAGGACTCCATGGTAAAGGCTGAAATGTCATGTTCGGTTTTCTTTCCGTTGGACTTCTGCATTTTGTGCACGCAATACATAATTTGAATTCCGCAACAATAGAAAAAAAAAAAGCCAATTAAGGTTGTCAAGAACGAAAAATGATTCATTATAAAAACATTTCAATAGAATTATTAGATAATTGATGATAACCCACGATCATCGCTGTCAAAATATCTCTATTTGTATCATAGGAGGAAGTACAGGGTGTCCGGAAAGTAAGGTAACACTTTTGTACGTATAGAATATTATACTTTGAATTTCATCAGAAGGGAATATATATATATTTATATATATATTGTCAATAAAATATGTAACATTTTGTAAAATTATAATCGATTTTCATTACATTAAACATTTTTATAAATATTTTAAACCAAAAACACCTTTTTGTCATTGACGTCATTTGTTACTTAATGACGTTTTCAATATGTACGGCCTTTTTTCCCTTTCCATGCCGAACATTCAAAATGATTTTTTTTTTGCGGTGAAAATTCCTATGAAATCTTTTTCGTGGCGAAAATTCCTCTATCAAAAAATCTTCTTGATATCATGTTTACTATTCTTAAACATCATGTCTTTGCTGTTTGGCGTGGGATTGTATATGTTTGATAGAATAAATCCAAATGAAGAAGTCGCATGCATTAAGGCCCGGATTGTGCGCAGGCCACGACATTCCTCGCTATTAACCCCCGAATATCGTCTTGATATTACCCTATCACTGACCATATCGTATTACAAGTCTATCACAGTGTTAGATGTGTATTTGTCGAAGCACGATCCTTTATAAATCATGTATTTTGCAATCTAAGGGACTTCGTTTTGAGAACAGGAACTAACTTGTTAATTAAAAACGATAATTGCCTTATAGATATATGTATATGGTCCATTAACACTGTGATATTAACATTGCACACCTATAGATAGTTTTTCTACCGTGTTTCTGTGAAAATATCAGCCGATATAGGTCAGTAGGTAGAGCGTAGGACTTGTGAACACAATGTCCTACAGGTTGTGGGTTCGGATCCCCGGCTGGCCAACTAAAAATTACTAATAGTCTTTCGGATGAGACGTTAAATGTCTGTTACTGCCTACGTAATGAAGCGATGCATTTTACCTATCTTACCTTTTTATGTGTTTATTTTGTTATGTTATTTACCACTAAAATAACGCCAACAATAGAAATATATATCAAATTGAGAGTTATGTAATGAAAATTACACGAAACTTTCACACACACAAAAAAGACATATTTTATGTGCATGTGTATATATATTTTCAACTTTTCATCTGAAATTTAAACCCACATCATAAACGTACAAGTGTTACTCGACTTTCCTGACATCCTGTATATAATAGGTTACTGCCTTAGTTGTCCCCGTCCCTCCGTCTGTCCGTCCGTTCGCCAGTTATCTTTATTTTCTCTCTCTCTCTCGTTTTTGGCACAGCTGTATTCCGAGTCAGCTTGCACCTCTATTCATGAACCATTCCCTGACAGAAGGAGGTTTAATTCATCAATGATGTATTATATTAAGCAAGCCATCACGTAGTTGTGGATCCTTGCAATGGGTTTTTGTCGACCAATCGACCGGTTCCTAGGTAAAATGATTAATGGACATGCAAAAAAAAAAAAATTCATCAATTCCAAAAGGTTTCTAATGAGTTAACTCATTACCAAACGGCAATATTTTAGACTGGTCCAAATTAAAAGCATTTGCAGACGACAAAATAAAAGTGATTGAAAATTTAAAATTTGTTTTGTGAAGGGTAGAAAACATTGTGGAAAAAAGGAGAAAATGCTGGTTACCAGCATTTTCTCCTTTTCCCTTAATGTTTTCTAAATGCTTCTTTTTCAGGGGCGTCAAAAGTAGGGGTTGTGTGGTAATGGGTTAAATTAAGGATCCTTGGAATGGGTTTTTGTCGACCAATCGACCGGTTCCTAGGTAAAATGATTAATGGACATGTAAAAAAAAAATCATCAATTCCAAAAGGTTTCTACTGAGTTAACCTGCGTTGATTGTGGAGGCAAACAAGAGTCGATGCCTTTTGCCGATGCATTTAACCAAACGCTAAAATAATTGGATTTGCTTTTTTAACTCTTTACCAAACAACAAAATTTTAGAGTGGTCTAAATTCAAAGCACTTGAAGACCACAAGATAAACGTATCTCAAAAATTGAAATTTGTTTCCAGCAGAGTTAGAAAACACAGCGGGAAAAGGAGAAAATGCTTGTTACTTGCATTTTCTCCTCTTCCAACAATTTCTTTCAAAAGGCTTCCATCTCAGGGTCACAAAAACCAGGGATAAACACATTGGGAAAAAGAGAAAATGCTTGTTATCTGCATTTTCTCTTCTCCCAACAATTTTGTCAAAAGGCTTCCAACTCAGGGTCGCAAAAACCAGGGATTGTTTGGTAAAGGTTTAAAGATAGAAACCACCGGCGTTTTATCTTTTTTATTCATTATGTTTTCAAAAATCCATCTTTAGATCATGTCGTGAAAACATCACATTTTGTTTAGGAAAGATGTCGAAGCAGCTCTGGACGTCAATTCATGTAAAGTTCGTTAGAAATTAAACCATATGCTGCCAAGCACGACTAGCTGACCTTTTTCGGACGGTGTAGATCAAGATCAGACTGCACAGAACGTGCAGTCTGATCTTGGATCTACACTGTCCGATAAGGAGATAATAGCCCAAAAACATACCTTTGGAGTAACAATATTTTTATATCGAATTAACCCTTTACCCCGTAAGGCATTTCTATGGTATCTCTAAATGATCCTAAATAACAGCAAGGATGAAGCCATTTCTTATATGTATATGACACCTTTTGATAGCATAGAAAACATTGTGACAAAAGGTGAAATTGCTCGTCACGAGCAATTTCACCTTTTGCCACAATGTTTTCCAAAGGCTCCTACAAGCAATGCGTAGAAATGAGTATATATGGAGTAAAGGGTTAAAAATTCCAGTTTAATTATTTAGCAAGAGAAGGGTCGGGTTCGTGTTACCACCCACAAGAATTTTCTGATGTTCTAGTCTCCTTTGAGGATTAAATTGTATTTCTATTTTGACACTTTTGCATTTTATGCATGTGATACACAGTTAAATCACTTTCAATCTCGAACAAAGGCCATTAAAATTGTCATCTAGGAAGAGAAATTATTTGTTGTGAGAAAACAAAGGATATCGACCAGAAGAATTTTTTAATAATTGAAAATTACTCTTTCTCTGTGGCCGAGCCCCGGTAGCTCAGTCGACAGTGTACAGAACCTGAGAGAAGGGGGTCGTGAGTTCGATCCACGACTCGGCCGATATTCTTTCCCAAGATTGATGATAGTCATTGCAACAGGGTTTATTCCTCTCCCACCGCTGATCGTTGTTTCGATGGTGGGAAAGCAGCCAATGGCTTGGAAAGAATATTATGCGGAGTACTGGTAACAGAAACTCCATGAACGCATGGATAGGTGCACTGGCCGCCGCTATGTAATTGAAATAATGTTGAAAACGGCGTTAAACACCATAAAATCAATCAATCTCTGCGCTTTGAAGTATTAAGCATGTCTATAATCAGAGCAAAGTGAACACTGCTCTGTGAAATGGGCAATTAACCCATTACCACACAATCCCTACTTTTGACGCCCCTGAGAAAGAAGCGTTTAGAAAACATTATGGGAAAAGGAGAAAATGCTGGTAACCAGCATTTTCTCCTTTTCCCACAATGTTTTCTTCCCTTCACAAAACAAATTTCAAATTTTCGGTCACCTTTATTTTGTCGTCTGCAAATGCTTTCAATTTGGACCAGTCTGTAAAATGTTGTCGTTTGGTAATGGGTTAACGCATTTCACGCGGCAAAGGAGCATCGACCCGGATCAGCCTGAGCAGTCCGCCAAAAGCTAAACTGGGTTGAAACTTCAGAAATTTTTCTGCATATCTAAGTACCAATCTACCTCATAACACAGTTGGTTGTTCGACGTAATAAATTTGATGGTTCCATAATTGTGACCGATCTCGCTAAAAGGGACTTTCTGGGAACCCCGAAAAGTGTCAACCCTAGCCAGACTGATTATTGCGCGAAATACGGGCCCTGGTTTCGATCCCTGTTGAAGGCATTAATTCGTAGTGTCCTTGGCAAAAGTGTCTTACACTCCTAAAACCACCGTAGACTGCTGGTGGAAATGTACTTTTTTAACTCTTTACCAGACGACAAATTTTTAGTCTCGATCGACTTAAAAACATTTGCAGACAACTTTTCTATCAGGGGATGGGATTTTTTTGAAGGACTAAATAGCATTACGAGAGAGAGAGAGGGGAAATGTTTTCCCGCACTGTTTACGAAATTATTTTTCCTCCGGGTCATTAAGACTCAACTCGAGGTAATTTTGTCTTCAGTGGCACTCGGTCAGGTTGAATGCATGTACATCACTCGTCACAACTCGGCCGATTCCGTACCTACAGTGAAGATACTACGTTATTTTGCTATCCAAAATCGCTGTAAGTACAATCGGATAACGCTGTCATTCGGATGACATTGATCTATTATAAATGATATGAGCAATCTAGTGGTTTTAGCCTACATTGACATATACAGTTTGTCTAAGACTAAGACTTGCTTTTTCTGAACCCGATCAAACTAATGTTTTATTCCCTCGTCAAGCCAATACATTACCTTCCGCAAGCTATCATTTCTTATTTGGGTTTTGTGGGTAGAGAACAGGACTACTTTTCAACATGGCAGTCGATGCGGCGAATTTCAAAATGAAGTAAAATCTTACTCAGTAAATAAGGTACTAGGTGCGATTCATCTATCCATCGTAAGCTTGCACGTAACCTAGGCACCAGCCATTTATAAACACACTGTGGGTCCAAGGTCAGACTGCACATTCTATGTAGTCTGATCTTAAACTACATTGTCCGTAAAAGGTCAATGACTTGCGCTTAGCAGCCTTACGGTTAACAGGCTACGTAGCACATTGAGGAAATAACACTAAAAAGCATTTTTGTATTACATTTGTGATTCATCTTTACCGATGATTAACCTTCTATTCTAACATGACACGCGACTTTGGCTCTATAAACGCAGTGCAAGGAAAACGTGGTAAAATCTGCGACAATCCACGTAGAGTTACGTCATTCAATGAGTGAGCTATTCAATGGAACAAAATCTTCATCCGCGTTTTTACTCTTAGATTGAACTTTTTTTCCTTTCATTAAGAATTGGCCAAGTTAGAATCGAAATAATCTTCTTTCTATCATGGTTTATCGTTCAATAAACCACGTTGTGATTTATGAGGTGCAATGAATAACCCACTGGGGCTATATAGCCCTCGTGGAATATTTATTGTGCCTCATAACTCACAATTGTGGTTTATTGAACGATATACCACGATAGAAAGAAGATTATTTCTTAACTGTCTTATTCAATAGTGTTTTTTGCAGTCTGGTAAGAATATAAAAATCCAGCTAGCTCAGTTTAGAACATATGCAACTCGCAATATGTAAACAGTAACAGACTCTGTAAACATCAAAATGTAGGCAGACAGGCTTTTCCATACTTGCTCAGCTAAAACAAGATATTTAATCTTTTACCACACAACCCCGAAATTAACGACCCATAGGAAGAAGCCTTTTAAAAACTTTCTGGAGAAGACGACGATGCTGTGTGTTAACCAGCATCTTCTACTTTTCCTAACCGTACTTTCAACTTAGGTCGCAGGAACTTTCATCATTCGAGCCACATCTAACACTTTCCCAAACAATCCCTGGATTTTACGGGTCAGGAATAGAAGCCTTTTGAAAACATTGTAGGAAAAGGAGAAAATGCTGGTAACCAGCATTTTCTCCTTTTCCCACAATGTTTTCTACCCTATCATACAGAAAAATCATCTTTTTAGCAACTGTTAATTTGTCATCTACAAAATGCCTTCAACTTGGTCTGGTCCAAAATTTGCCGTTTAGGAAAGGGTTAATTTGTCGACTGCAAATGCTTTCGATTTGGATTAGTTTGTAATTGAGTCATGTGGTATTGTGTTTATCGAGACACAACTGTTCTGATTGCCAAAGAATTACGTAACTATGTCTGTCCCTCCCATAATATGATAAATCGGCTGGATTAAGAATATCATTTATATTTCGACAGCGTCTGACAAATGACAGACTCGTGGCAGTGCACGCTTCTTCTCCAACCGTTTCCAGTCATCGATATACTTTGCGGAAAGTGTAAAGCAAGACGTACAGTCTGACCTTGTTCCACACTGTCCGCTGCCCATGTACTTTTATCACGTGGATCCAATCTAATGACAATAAATATAATCTATTTTTGTAACTGACAACAAAGAGATCCTTTACCACACAGTCCAAACTTTTTAACTACACAGAGAACGAAGTACTTTGAAAACATTGGAGGAAAAGAAGAAAATGCTGGTAAACATTATTTTCTCCTTTTCCTATAATATATTGTACCCGATTCCGAAAATAAATTCCGATTTCTCTGTCACATCTATTTTGTCGTCTGTGAATGCTTTCAATTGGACTCGTCCAGAATATTGTTTGGTTTAGTAAAGAGTTAAACTCGGCAGGATAAGAGATGTCTCTCTGCAAAACGTGTGTATTTGTAGGATGCCATCTAGTGGGAGATACTGCTCTGCAAACGGCATGTAGCGTTTTATAACAGACCACATTTGAAAACATTGTGATCATGAGGAGGAATTACCCGTCAGCAGAAACTACGTGTTTTCAGCATAATGTTTTTTACATACATTTATATATTCAAGCTGTATTACAGGTGTTGTTTCTTTTTTCCACAGTTATTCATATTTTACAACTATATTAAAAAAGCCGTCTTTCACAGGTTTGCTTCAGAAAATATTGAGTTACTTAGCGTCTGGACTGAATGTATTTCGTATGGCTTACTCCAAAAGTATGTCTAGTGTTTCTTGCCAAAAGCTGAAAAATAGACAAGAAAATTTTGATGCACAACAACAATGGCGCCGCAAATCAGTTGTCTCTATCATAAGGCACATCACAGCATTTGAAAATGTTCAAAGTAAATCATAGCCATTCTTCGGCGCAATTTAAGATAAGTTCTATGGAAACAAAAGCAGTCATTCGTCGAAAATCACAAGAAAATAGTAATAAAATTAGGTTCCACATTACCAAACTGATATCAAAAACTTTGTATGAAATTACCAAAGTTGGTACGAAATGATCAAAGTGTGTACAAAATGACCAAAATAAAAAGTATAGGTAGGTATACGAAATGACCAAAATTGCACGAAATGGCCTAGGTACGAAATTATCTTATTACGAAATGACTGGAAGCCGAGTTAATAACATGGCTGCCTACATAGGAGAAAGGAGCCTATTGAAAACATGGTGGGAAAAGAAGAAAATGCTTGTAACCATTTTCCCGTTTTCCCACAATGTTTTCCACTTATTTTGTCGTCTACAAATGCTTTCAATCTGAACAAGTCTGCAATAATTTCACTTGGTTAAGAGTTAAAATGTTTTTAGCTCCACCGGCCGGAGGCCAGAGGGCTTATGTCATGGTTCGGTGTCCGTCTTGCGTCCGTCCGTCCGTGCGTTAACTTTTATTTCAAACATCATCTCTGAAACTACTCATCCGATTTTGATGAAACTTCACAGAAATGATCCTGCCATGGTCCTCTTCAGAATTCCTTGAAAGAATTTTATTCCTTCAAAAACTCTGGTTACCATGGCAACAAAACTGAAAAATATTGAATTGTTAAAAAAATCTTCATCTCAGAAAGCATAAGGCCTAGGGCTACCAAATTTGGCATGTAGCTTTATCCAGTACATATCTACCACGTTCCTTCAAATAATAGCCCTGGGGTCAAAATTGGCTCCACTCCGGGGTCACAAGTTTTATATGGGCTTATATAGGGAAAACTTTCAAATCCTTCTGTTACCTAGCCATAGGGCGTAGGGGCTACCAAATTTGGCATGTATCTTTATCAAGTGGTTGTCTACTAAGAGTGCCCCAAATGATAGCCCAGGGGTGAAATTTGGCCGTGCTCCGGGGTCACAAGTTTTATATGGGCTTGTATAGGGAAAACTTTCAAATCCTTCTGTTACCTAGCCATAGGGCGTAGGGGCTACCAAATTTGGCATGTATCTTTATCAAGTAGTTGTCTACTAAGAGTGCCCCAAATGATAGCACAGGGGGTCACAAGTTTTATATGGGCTTGTATAGGGAAATTTTTAGCTCACCATAGCACAATTGGCTCAAGGGGAGCTTTTAGGATCACCCGGTGTCCGTCGTCCGTCGTGCGTCGTGTGTCGTGTGTCGTGCGCCGTGTGTCGTGCGTCGTGCGTCGTCAACAATTCTTTAAACATCAACTCCTCCTAAACCGCGGGGCCAATTTGGACCAAACTTGGCAGGAATGTTCCTTCGGAGGTCTTCTTTAAAAATTGTTCAGAGAATTTGATTCCGTCAAAAACTCTGGTTGCCATGGCAACCAAATAGAATTTTCTTAGAAATTCTATAAGAATCTTCTTCTCTGAAACCGCTGGCCAGATTTTAAAATAAATCCAGAGATATTCCTTGGGTGACCCTTTTCAAAAAATGTTCGCGAAATTTTGATTGGTCAAGAAACATGGCCCTGGGGAATGAGGGCTACTTGCACTCTACAGAAATTAAGAAATTCTTAAAAATTCTTCTTCTCAGAAACCGCTGGTCAGATTTTGAAATAATTTCTCAGGGATGTTTTCTGGGTGACCCTTTTCAAAACCTGTTCGCGAAATTTTGATCGGTCAAGAAACATGGCTCTGGTGAATGGGGGCTACTTGCACTATAGGGAAATGAAGAAATTCTTGAAAATTCTTCTTCTCTGAAACGGCTGGACAGATTTTGAAATTATTTCACAGAGATGTTCCTTGGGTGATCCTTTTCAAAAAATGTTCACGAAATTTTGATCCATCAAGAAACATGGCTCTGGTGAATAGGGGCTACTTGCACTATATGGAAGTGAAGAAATTTTTGAAAATTCTTCTTCTCTGAAACCCCTGGTCAGATTTTAAAGTAATTTGACAGAGATGTTCCTTGGGTGACCCTTTTCAAAAATTCTTCATATATTTTTGATCCGTCAAGAAACATGGCTCTTGTGAATGGGGACTACTTGCACTATACGGACATGATGAAATTCTTGAAAATTCTCTTTCTCTGAAACCGCTTGTCAGATTTTAAAAGAATTTTTCAGCAATGTTCCTTGGGTGACCCTTTTCAAAACTTGTTCGTAAATTTTGATCCATCAAGAAACATGGCTCTCGTAGATGGGAGCTACTTGCTCTTATACAGAACTGAAGAATTCTTAAAAATTCTTCTGTTTGAAACTGACAGTCAGATTTCGAAATGACTTTTACAGGTGACCTTTTGAAAATTGCTTGGGAAAATTATAATTTTGGTTCCAATGTGGTCATCTCAAAAATTCAGGTGAGCGATCCAGGGCCACCTTGGCCCTCTTGTTTAGAATTTTCTCATACCAAGTCATAAAGTCTAGGGCTACTCAATTTTGTATCTAGCTTTATCATGTGGTTGTCTACCTAAGGTGCCCAAATTATAGCCCTTGGATTAAAGTTGGCTCCGTCCTGGGGGTCACAAGTTTTACATGGGCTTATATTGGATTTTTTTTTAAAATCTACTTGTACCTAGCCATAAGGCCTAGGGCTTCCAGATTTTGCATGTAGCTTTATCTAGTGGGCCTCTACCAGGAGGGCCAAAATTATAGCCTTTCGGTCAAGTTTGTCCCCAACACCAGGGGTCACAAGTTTTACATGGGTTTTTGTGATGAAATTTTTTTAAATCATCTTGTTACTAACCATAATAAAGACAAGGGCTTCTAAATTTAGCCTGTCGGATGGGTTTCATGTTTGACAGGGCCTTTTATTGAGAAAACTTAAAAGAAAACTTCTTGTTTATAACTACACATTCTCGACCTGTATTATATGGTATTGGGCTTTATCTTGTGGACCTCCACCAGGATACAAGTAATTATAGCTTTGCGATCAAAATTAGCTTTGCCTAGGGGTCACAACTTTCTTGTAGGATTTCATAAAAAAAAAAAATGTATGTCCTCAAATTTGAAACCAACTTGCCAAATGTTTTAATGTTTGGCTTGTAGTGTTTTTTACTTATTAGCCAGTGGAGCGATACAGGGCCATTATGGCCCTCTTGTTAATCATGTGAAAATGTTTTTGTCGTTAATGTTCCTTCACGGTCAAACTATTCTGCTCAGGAAAGCAACATACCCCAGACGGCTAAATTGAGTTGAACAATACGAATTAAGTGAGCGACTAAGGGCCACTGTTGCTCTCTTGCATGTGTTCGCTCATATAATTATGCGCTATGTTCTGGGGTAAGGGGGTAAAACGCATCTACGCGATGCCATGCAAGTCATCATATAATCGTGAATCCACAAAATTCATTTTGTATAACATCTGACTTAATCACAAGGTAGTATGGTCCAAGAACATGTAGACAATTTACCCAAGAAGTTTCAACCGAAGTCAGTGTGTGCAGATTGGGTAAGCTGACATGGTCCACATGTTTTGCAGATACATTTTACAGAGCACATCTGTTGTATTAATTCGTGTCAACTCATTACAAAACGACATAACTTTTGGCTTGTCCAAAGAGAAAGCATTTGCAGACGACAAAGTGTAAGTGGCTGAAAATTTGATTTTTTTTGTGTGTGGGTGAAGGTTAGAAAACATTGTGCCATGGGAAGAGGAGAAAATGCTGGTTAGCAGCATTTTCTCCTTTTCCCACAATGTTTTCTAAAGACTTCTTTCTCAGGAGTCGTGAAAAGTAGATATTGTGTGGTAATGGGTTTTAGCCCGAGGTTGCTGATTATTTATAAAGCAAATATCTAATTCTATAAGACTGGCCACTTTCACTAGAATATCTGTCAGGTGATACCTGCAGGCAAAATAATGTATTAAACGCACAATTCTTACCCATCTCAGAATCCCAGTGGTGAAATGTCGCGGTTCTAAACGGGATATTTCCCTTGGGACAAAAGCTTATGTGTCGATGCACAAAAATAAGTGGTAAGATTAAAATCTGCGGTAGAATTTTTCAGGGAAAATGTAGCGATTTCAATTTAATCATTATATCCTGTGGCGAACTTTTAGATGAACAATTTAAGTCTAGACTAGACAGCACGCAAGTTGCAGTTGGAACTTTCATTCAATAGCCCATTACATTGAAATGTCAAAGGCGTTTAGTTTTTTTTTTTCAAGGCCTTCTTTCCCAAGATCGTCGAAAACGGGATAGTTTGGAAAAGCATTGATCAAATCGAATAAAGTTTCTACTGTAGAATGCAGTGTTATTCGCACTGTCATGAAGTGATTACTTCGTCAGATTTGAACTCTCTTAATGTTATTCGTTGTTCAAAATACTGGAGTATAAAGTCTTTGTCAATCGTTTTGAATGGTGAATGAAATACATTGGCCACGGCCATTAGCTGAGATTGCATGGCGAAATCAAATCACAGAATTCGTCTGAAAAGAATACTATCTTCCTTGTGGGAATGAATGTTCGAATTTTCATCAAAGCTCTCAATATTTGCAAAGTGTTCGGATTGTTAACATTCAGTTCAGTATAAATAGAGGATATTTTTTTTTTCGGTTAAGGATAGAAATTTATTTCACCTCGTGAACATCATTGGTAATAATTTCACGAGTGTCGCAAACACTCGTGATAATATTAACCTCCAACATTACCGGCTTAGTTATCTTGCACTCCAATCTCTCATGCGCTTTGTTGTCTTGCTACTTCTGTCTGCGTAGCCAGTACCGCTACTTATTCCAGCCTGTACGTTCTTCTCCGTCTCTTTGCCTTTTGGTCAGCAATGTTGTATTACAACCTGAAGTCTTCTTTGAGTCTGTCACCCCGAGAGTTTCTTCTTTATCTTGTGCCTTTCCTCAGTGGCTGTCCATGCTGTCAATTTTCTAGTAATCGGACAAGGCGTTAGAAAAACAGTTGAATCTCTTTTGGCGATACTAATTACTCTGTAGTGCTTTTGGTAAGATGCCTCATTTCTCAAGACTTGACTTAACTCTTTACCACACGAGAAAATTTTAGACTGGTCCAAATTGAAAGCATTTGCAGACGACAAAATAAAGGTGACTAAAAAATAGAAATTGGTTCTATGAAGAGTAGAAAACACTGTGGGAAAAGGAGAAAATGCTGGTTACCAGCATTTTCTCCTTTTCCCATAGTGTTTTCAACAGGCCTCTTTCTCAGGGGCGTCAAAAGTAGGGATTGTGTGGTAATGGGTTAAAAGTCAGAAGAAAAAATTTTAATAGGTGAGTTTTTGTTCTGATAAAACATCAAACGAATTCTTTAATCTTTTGAACGGATCTGTTTATGTAAATTTCATTTATTGAAAAGTCTGACGATTACTATTGTATTCTGAAATGTAATTTTGACAGATTTTAAGCCATGCTATCTCATACGTGTTATTTCCCACGAGCTGTACTGATAAAAGATTTCATCATTTTTCATTTTTCTGGTAAATTGATCGTTTCAATGAAAATATTAATAATCTTTGTGGGCGGCATAGATCAAGATCAGACTGCACAGACTGTGCAGTCTTATCTTTGATCAACATCGTCAACTCCTTCATTTTTGAACTATTGCATGAATGCATTTCACTTTTGAGTAGAAATTTTGAATTATTGTTCTTGTCAGTGTTCTGTTTAGCCGAATCTGAAACTTTGACTCCTTTCCTTTCATTCATTGAACGAGTTAAGGATAGAAATAGCTATAAAAGGAATAAACTTACAGTTAAAGACTTAAACTTATGCTCTCACAGACAAACTTTTACTACGTAAGTCTGCATTATATATCCAAGACTGCTACAGAAAACGAAGTGATATCATATATAAGAATAGTATCTAGCGCACTACGTTTACACCATAAATCTTTCAAGTCTAACTATGTTCAATATAGTGACTCATAAGTCATTCGTATGGCTGGGTAATACATTCTTTATAAGTGCGTTGTTTCATTAAGATACTAAGCATTTTTTTTTTTTACTTGTGACCATATATGTACTATGTATCAGTTTAATAATTAATTTACTACTACCAGCATTACATTAGTTATCTGTGAAGTCGTATTTTACATCTATACTGTCCGATTTCTTAATTTCTAAACTCTTCTCCATTTATTTTGCAGTCGGACAATCTTTTCAGTCTACGATCTAGTTCTTGACGAGGAAAGTATTCAAGATCAAACCAACGATAAAATAAATGAACCTGCCTCAATGAAGTATTTGATTTTGACAGACCAAGGCCTGTATTCACCAACCATTCTTGAGAATATTCTTAGTCTTGTTTTCCAAGATTTTCTACATTTGTAAGTAACACAACTTCTGATTGGCTAAACCGAATGGTTTAGCCAATCAGAAGTTGTGTTACTTACAGATGTAGAACATTCTGGAGAATAAAATAAAGAATGTTCTTTAGAATGGTTGGTGACTACGGGTCCAGCACGCTATTCTCAAGGCCAGTATCTAAACAGATTCATGGTCTGTTTACCAACTCTTTACCAAACGACAAAATATTAGTCTTGTCCAAATTCAGACTATTTGCAGGCTACAAATTAAAATGGTTGATTTTGTCTGCGGTAGGGTTGAAACAATTCTCCAGCTCGGGTTCGTTAAAACTCGGATTCAGGTTGTTAAAGGTTAATTCTGCATACATTGCAGCACTGAAGACGACCTTTAATCCCATATTTTCATCCTTGATTATGCTTTTGGCCAGCCTTAAAGGTGGGTATTCAGAGTGTTCACATCTCACCAAATTGACAAAATATTATCACTGTAATTTATATAAAAAAAAATGTTACAAATTACCAATAATTAAGAATCCAAAATAAAAAAAAATTGATGGTGTTCCATTAAAAAGCTACTTAGCCTCTTAATGCATTTTAGATTTCGCGCCAGAAATCAAAATAGCATTGTGGAAATGACAAATGACTGACACGTGACTAATGAAGCT
Organism: Tridacna crocea; assembly: GCA_943736015.1. Taxonomy (NCBI): domain Eukaryota; kingdom Metazoa; phylum Mollusca; class Bivalvia; order Cardiida; family Cardiidae; genus Tridacna; species Tridacna crocea. The sequence goes on from OX031063.1 coordinate 53,928,689, forward strand.
TAAATTTCAAATCATAACAAACATGTAATTATTTTTCATAATGTCTGCTTCGGACGCTATGTTTGAAGATAGGTCTGTGTATTTCCGGTGCGTAAATGAGCGAGTTGCTCATGTAAAAATAGACCATGTTTCTCGCGTCAGTGTCGACTTGGGCCATAGTAAATCTCTCAGTTCTCTTGTTGTCGGATGATTTTCGACTACTGGGATTTTATTTATGCAATTAAAAGGCTTTGAGAGTATAAGGATGATTTTTTTTGTATAATGTGAAGTCTGAAAGGCCACCTTTAATACTTATTTTCAAGCCTCGACGTTTTTGTCGAAAAATATTACCAGATACATTGTTTAATCCTTACTTCTCCCGATAGTTTTGCCATGAAAAATAAATCATTTTGACACTCAATCGACGAGAGAAAATTGATAACGTAGATTTTGCCCCCAAGATAGGTAGACATAAGCTCTCCAATACGGAATTAAAATCAAGAAGATAAACTATAATGATGAATTTGAATTTGTAACTTGGGAATACACTAGGGACAGTCGTCATCAACCGCTACAAATTAAAATCTCGCACAACTAAAGGTGGTAGCACACCAAATAGCCCAAGAACAAGTTTGTTTGTTTGACTGACTGAGTGACTGACTGACTGGCTGAGTGCCTGGCTGAGTGACTGACTGACTGGCTGAGTGCCTGACTGACTGGCTGAGTGCCTGACTGAGTGACTGACTGATTGACCCACCAACCCACTGGCACACCGATCGACCCACCGACCGACCCACCTACCCACTGACCAACCGACCGACCCACCGATCCATCGACCGACCCACCGATCCATCGATCGACCCACCGATAGACCAACCAACCATTCGACCGACAACCGACCGACCGATAGGTCCATCAATCGATCGATTGGCTGATTGATTTCTAGAATATCAAGAACTTGTGTTTTATGTAAACAGTAGAAATTCAGCAAAATAAGTCTAAAAAGGAATTTAAGTGTTGCCTGTCGAATTTTACACCTTGAAAATAAAGAAATGTTTATTACTATTTATTTCATGCTTTCCGGTAGGATATCGAGAAATAGCAGTGAAAATATTTTTCGATCTTACACTGGTACCACCAGTGAAAATACCGATTTTCACGTTCTTGTTGCCTAGGTAAATTGCGCTTGCCTAACAACCAGATGGGAAATATGACGTCATATACCTTACATTTCTCGCGCTTGACGTAACGTTGCTATGCAGGAGGGGTACGCCACGGGGAATAAGGGAAAAGAACTGTACTGAATTTTGATAAAGCTCCTTCCAGAAAGGGTTAAAAGCATGAAATAAATAGAATATTTGTTTTTTTCGGGTGAAAGATCGAAATTTATTTCATCTCGTGAACACCATAGGTAATATTTTCACTCGTGGCTGCGCCACTCGTGAAAATATTACCGATGGTGTTCACTCGATGAAATAATTTTCGATCTTTCACCGAAAACAAAAAAATATCCTCTATATCTTAGGCATCAAGCACCAAAAGATTTTGATTCACAAGCATATTTCTGTAAAGTTTAACCTTCACTCATAACGTCAAGTTATTTTGTTTTTATTTAATTACTAACGTTTTAAAGTTAAGAACTGCAAATATCAAATCATAAGGGACAGGGGAGCAATCTGAAATTTGCAACGAAAAATTTCTATTCGATTGACATATTTCTTACAATTAAACAAACACACACATTTGTAACCGAATAATCGTCTATGTCTATTATTTTTTTATGATTCTTAATTAACTCTTTTCAAACGACACAATTTTAGACTAGTCCAGATTGAAAGCACCTGCTGACGAAAAAATAAACGTAACTCAATGATTGAATCTTGTTTCCAATGGTCTGGGGTAGAAAACATTGTGGAAAAAGGAGAACATGCTGGTTATCAGCATTTTCTCCTTTTCCCACAATGTTTTCAAAAGGCTTCTATCTCAAGGTCATAGAAACCAGAGATTGTTTGGTAGAGGGTTAAAAACGAGTTTATGGACCGAAAGGTACAATAGTTTGAGAGATTTGCAAGGTAAATGACTATGCCCATTTACTTATAAAATGAACATGCTTATTTTCTCCACATCGTATCAGAAAGTAAACAATACTGAAAATATGGATTTAACTCATTACCACACAATCCCTACTTTTGACGACCCTGAGAAAGAAGCCTTTTGAAAACATTGTGGGAAAAGGATAAAATGCTGGTAACCAGCATTTTCTCCTTTTCCCACAATATTTTCTACCCTACCAAAACAAAATTTCAATTTTTTAGTCACATTCATTTTGTTATCTGCAAATGCTTTCAATTTGGACAGGTCTATAATGTTCTCGTGTTGTAAAGATTTAAGATCAGCTTGAAAGGTCTGAGCAGTTAAATGCTGCTCAGACACACTGTCCCAATAGCAACTGTTATTTCATGCTTTCCGGTAGGATATCGAGAAATAGCAGTGAAAATATTTTTCTATCTTACACTGGTACCACCAGTGAAAATACCGATTTTCATGTTCTTGTCGCCTAGGTAAAACGCGCGTGCCTAACAACTAGATGGGAAATATGACGTCATATATCTTACATTTCACGCGCTTGACGTAACATTGCTATGCGGGAGGGGTGCGCCACGGGGAATAGAGGAAAAGAACTCTTCTGAATTTTGATAAAGCTCCTCCCAGAAAGGGTTAAAAGCATAAAATAAATAGAATATTTGTTTTTTTCGGTGAAAGATCGAAATTTATTTCATCTCGTGAACATCATCGATAATATTTTCACTCGTGGCTGCGCCACTCGTGAAAATATTACCGATGGTGTCCACTCGATGAAATAAATTTCGATTTTACATCGAAAAGAACAAATATCCTCTATATATCACAGTTTGGGTGAAAATGAATAAAAGGCATAATTGATTTTAAAAGAAAAGTCACTAAAAAGCCACTATAATAACAGTACAAGAGATATTTGCTCTTAATCTATCAAATAAGTTGAATGAAACTTCCCGGCCTATGGTAAATCACCCAAATATTGCCATTTCAGGGTTTTGTTTGAAGGAAAATCTACAAGTATCTCCTTATCGGACAGTGTAGATCAAAGATCAGACTGCACATTCTGTGCAGTCTGATCTTGGTCTACACTGGCCGCAAAAGCGCTTTGAGCCACGCTTAGTAGCAATCTACGAGTGAACACAAGACAGACTTGGAGAAGTCTAGCGTTTCTACAGAAAAACAATATCGACATTCAATGATATATCAAGACGGGACGTCCAGATTCGCTGCTGTCAATTCTGAAGAAATGGAATTGAAAGGAATTCTCATCTCAAATGATTTTCTCGTAGACTGTCAAAAAAGAGGATTTTCGTTTTTATCTTTTGTTTACTCTAGATGATAATTCAATCAACCAAACATGTACTTTACAGATAAAGGCGATTCGCACTTTCTAAGCTATATTATTTTCATATGATAAATAACTCATAAGTTCATTCCTGAATACTTCTGTATACAGTATTGATTTATAGAAATTTGTTAATGTTATAAGAAAATTGCCGGTGTGCATCTTTTTTGAGGTATATTTTTGACACATTTGCATAATAATATTTGTTTATGTATTATGACTATGTACATGTGTACTTGTCTGAATAAATATCTATCTATCTATCTATCTATCTATCTATCTATTAAAGATATTCATATGGTCATATAAAGTAAACCAAACACGTACTTTACAGGAAAAGGCGATTCGCACTTTCTTAGCTATATCAAAGATATTTGTGAAGTCATATAAAATTAACCAAAAATGCACTTTACAGATGAGGGCGATTCGCACTTTCTCATCTATATTAACTCATTACCAAACGACAAAATTTTAGACCGGTCCAAATTGAAAGCGTTTGAATACGGCAAAATAAAGTTGACTGAAAATTTGAAATTTGTTTTGTGAAGGGTAGAAAACATTGTGGGAAAAGGAGAAAATGCTGGTTACCAGCATTTTCTCCTTTTCCCACTATGTTTTCCAAAGGCTTCTTTCTCAGGGACGTAAAAAGTAGAGATTGTGAGGTAATGGGTTAAAGATATAGATGAAGTAATATAAAATCAACCAAACATATACTTTACAGATAAAGGCTATTCGTGCTTCCTCAGCAACAAAATTAACATATCCATGAAGTCATGAAAATGAACCAAACATGTATTTTACAGATAAAGGCGATTCGCACTTTCTTAGCTATACCAAGGATATTTGTGAAGTCATATAATATCAACCAAACAAGTACTTTACAGATAAAGGCGATTCGCACTTTCTTAGCTATATCAAAGATATTTGTGGAGTCATATGTAATATCAACCAAACACGTAGTTTACAGATAAAGGCGATTCGCACTTTCTTAGCTATATCAAAGATATTTGTGAAGTCATATAATATCAACCAAACACGTACTTTACAGATAAAGGCGATTCGCACTTTCCTATCTATATTTAAGATATTTGTGAAGTCATATATAATATCAACCAAACACGTACTTTACAGATAAAGGCAATTCGCACTTTCTTAGCTATATCAAAGATATTCATTAGGTCATATAAAATGAACCAAACATGTACTTTACAGATAAAGGCGATTCGCGCTTTCTTAGCTATATTAAAGTTATTTGTGAAGTCATATAATATCAACCAAACATGTACTTTACAGATAAAGGCGATTCGCACTTTCCTATCTATATTTAAGATATTTGTGAAGTCATATATAATATCAACCAAACACGTACTTTACAGATAAAGGCAATTCGCACTTTCTTAGCTATATCAAAGATATTCATTAGGTCATATAAAATGAACCAAACATGTACTTTACAGATAAAGGCGATTCGCGCTTTCTCAGATATATTAAAGTTATTTGTGAAGTCATATAATATCAACCAAACATATACTTTACAGATAAAGGCGATTCGCACTTTCTTAGCTATATCAAAGATATTTGTGAAGTCATATGATATCAACCAAACATGTACTTTACAGATAAAGGCGATTCGCACTTTCTTAGCTATATCAAAGATATTTTATGAAGTCATATAATATCAACCAAACATGTACTTTACAGATAAAGACGATTCGCACTTTCTTAGCTATATCAAAGATATTTGTGAAGTCATATAATATCACCCAAACATGTACTTTACAGATAAAGGCGATTCACACTCTCTCAGCTTCATTAGATATTCATGAAGTCATATAAACCAACCAAACATGTACTTTAAGGATAAAGGCGATACGGACACTTTCCGCTTTATCACAGATAGTCATGAAGTCATAATCAGGAGCCATGCTCTATTAAAATGAACTTTAATGCTTTTGTAAAATGTATCAACCCAGATCAGCCCGCGAAAATCGCGCAGGCTGATCTAGATTGCAAAACTTTGCTTTTAGTCAATTTTCTGCATGTCCAAGGAGTGTTCTACCTTAGGATTCAGCTGGTTTTTCGAAAAAAACATATTTAATGGATCAATAGATACACGATGACTCACTTGATTTATTATATACCTAGCAGTGAAATCCTGGAATTTCCCAGTGTAATAAATTTTGATATCATCACTAGTGACGTTATCAACTTTCACTTCCTGACGTCATTTGGGAACTACCTTTTTTTTCGACTACATTTTTTTCGACTTTCAAACGCAAAATTACAAATACTGATGTTAATAAGGTATATAATAAATAGAATAATCAACTGGTTATTTTTGATATGAAAAATATCTCACTCGGACGCGTCGTAAGGCGTTAAAAACACTCGTGCTTCGCACTCGTTTTTTCAACGCCTAACAACGCATCCTCGTGAGATATTTTTCATATCAAAAACAACCAGTTGATTATCCTCTATTTATTGAATGATACGAATGTGAATAAGGTATTGTTGATCCTTCACTTTTTTCGAGACCGGCAGGTAGCTTTATGGAATGGACCTCTTCATAAACATTGTTTATTATTGTAAACTCTCCTTGTTGAAAGCATAGAGTCTTCTTATCCAAAGTCTGAAAATATAAGTCAACTGAAAAACTGGGACACTTCTTTGTAATTGTTGAGAACCGAGTAGCAGATAGTGTTCTGGACCATCAGCGGCCAGTATTTTCTTACCGTTCTCAAGCATAATCTTTGTCGAATTTTCAAGCATTTTCAAGATTTGAAAGTAACACACATTCTGATTGACTAAACCGAAAGGTTTTAGCCAATCGAAAGTTGTTTTACTTTCAAATTTAGAAATAGCTGGAGAATTAGACTGAGAATATTCTTTAGAATGGTTGGTGAATACTGTCGCAGATCCTGAACCATTCCATCAAATCAAGCCTCTTGTATCAATAATTACTATGAAAAGTTTAATGTGTTCAATGTCAACAACATGAATGAAAGTATTAAACTGATGAATAAATAAGTAAATAAATAAACTGATACGGAAGGAAATTCATTAACAAAGATCAATTAATATGAACTATACATTGCAGTGCCTTTCCAGTTATTTGTACTTGCTTTGAGCTGCGTGGGAAACTTTGATGTCAAAATTTTATTTTGCAACGATAAGAAAATACAAAAAATATACTACAACTTACTGTTCCTTTCATTATACATGTATATACCTACACAATTTAACACAGAAATTATGCATTAATTACAAAATCTTTTCCAAAACAGTTAGAAATTAGTACCAATCTTAATATAAAGGATGATAACATATTTTGTATATTATGAGAAAACATTTTGGCCAATTATACCAGAAATCGAACCTTTTTAGCTCACCTGAGCACAAAGTGCTCAGAGTGAGCTATTGTGATCACTCACCGTCCGTCGGCGTCCTTCGTCCGCCCGTCCGTCCGTCCGTCCGTCGTCCGTCCGTTCACATTTTCTTCTTTACACTCTAGCATCTACAAATATCAACCAATCAGCACCAAACTTAATCAAAGTATATATGACCATAAGATCTCGGAGGAGTTTGATTATGGGACTAATCGGACTAGAACATCTGGAGTTATTTGTCCTTGAATTAGAAAAATTGCTATATTTCACTTTGTTTACACTCTATCATCTACAAATATCAACCAATCAGCACCAAACTTGATCAAAATATATATGACCATAAGATCTCGGATGAGTGTGACTGTGGGTCTAATCAGACTGGAGTGACTGGAGTTATTTGCCCTTGAATTAGAAAAATTGCTACATTTGACTTTGTTTACACTCTAGCATCTACATGTTTTAACCAATCGGCACCAAACTTGGTCAAAATATTATACATGACCATAAGATCTCGGATGAGTTTGATTTTGGGTGTAATCGGACCAGAACAACTGGAGTTATTTGCCCTTGAATTAGAAAGTTCTTTTGTATAGTTTTTAATCTCGAACGTAACTTTGTCATCTCCAGTCCGATTAACTTGAAACTTGGTATTTGTATTAGTTGCAATAATGCACAGTGCAGTGTGAAAGAACCATAACTCTACCTCAAACTTTGTACGAGTTATTTCCTTTTGATTGTCATTTTTACAGCTTTTTCTGCACTTCTGGACTATAACTTTGTCATCTACAGCCTGAAAATCTTCAAATTTAATATGCATGATTGTTGAAAATTTATGGAGTGCAGTGCACAAGAACCGTAACTCTGCCTAGCATGAATTTTTAGTTATTTCCCCCTTGAACTTCATTTTAATATAGCATTTCTTGCTTGTCGGGAGCAAAACTTTGTCATCTTAAGAATTGTAACTCTACCTTGTGCTGTTTTTGAGTTATTTCGCTTTGAATGTCATTTTTACAGCATTCAGTGCCTGTCCGGCATATAAATTTGTCATCTCATGTCACAACGACTTCAAACTTGGTATACATGTTTGTTGCAATATTACGGAGTACAGTGCGCAAATACAATAACTCTACCTAGCACAATTTTGTGTAATTCCACTTTGATCTTCATTTTTACAGTATTTCTTGCTTTTCCAGAACTGAACTTTGAAGTCTCAAGTCAGATTGCGCTAATTCGCTGCTCTTGTTTCATTTCATATGGCCTTAAACGTTGATATTTGGTATTTATCTTTATTTTAGACCTTTGCAGCTTGGTACTCAGGTGAGCGATATAGGACATTCATGGTCCTCTTGTTTTATATTTCAGCTGCATTCAGTTTTGACAAATCTAAAGTATGTCATTTATTGAAGTGTTTTATCTACTGTACTCATAAAAGCATACGAAAATGCATTCGGTATGCTTGGAAATTACTTGATTATGATATATTCTACTTTAATCTTTTCCAGTGTGATCCCGGCGTGGGTATGGATGCCTTATACGATCTGATATACCGTGGTGAACAAATGCTTATGGTCACCGGAAGTGCTTGTTCCGAGGTGACGAAGACGCTCGCAGAAATAGTGCCTTACTGGAACCTCATTTTAGTAAGATATTTTATCAATAAAGATTTTTTGTTCCACTGACCAACGAGCCTGCAATGAATATCATACCCCTCTACCCATCGTTCGTCCGTGCGTTATTTATCATTTCTTTCTAATATTTCCCCGCCCCAGGGTTCACAAATTTCACGTGGGGTAATATAGACAGCAGCGTACGGTTTCCGAGTGAAATAGTTTTAGGTACTCACGACGTTACACCAAAAGTTTTAAACAAACTGTCAAAATAATCAACCCTCAGTTATAAAAAGCACTTAAACGCAACAGCACAATCCTATTATTACTTTAGATTTTATCAACAAATCGTGTTCAACTTGTGAAATAGTAAAATTACTGATCGATACAGGCAAGTGGGATGGTCAGGAACAAACTGACAAGATATGCCATTTTAGCCTATACTCCAAAATTCACAAAATACAAACCCAGAAAGCTGGCCTGAAAATTCCAAGCTAAGTTTAAACTCGAAAACAACACAATCTTAGGATAAAATCCCATGCCGTTTTTTCGCAATCTCTCATGGCCTTACCCCAACCTTATTTTTGCTGCTAAAAATAGCTGCTAGCTCCATGGCCTCTCGGATTCGTATTAGGAGTCAAACCTAGAGAACAAATAAGGAAAGGTCATGACCTACCGTTTCTTAGACAAACGAAATGCTTCTTTTCCTTGATATAACACAATTCATGGGTGAAATAACTCTTCTTCTTATCAAAATTGCACTGAAAACCTTTCTTCCTCAATTATTTCTAATTTTGAACATGGCCAATTCGAAACAAGCTGTTTGCAGGTGCCTTTATTGAAAACCCCGATCAATCATTGTCACCATCTACCTCCCTTGATAACCTAGCTGCTTCCCAAACAAGCCCTGGTTTTTACGTGTCTGCAGTACAAGTCTTTAGAAAACACTGTGGGAAAAGGAGAAATTGCTCGTAACGAGCAATTTCTCCTTTTCCCACAGTGTTTTCTAGCCTATCAGAAAACTTTATGCCATTCTCATCAAATTCAAAATTGTCATCTGCAAACACTTTGAGTTTGGGATAGTCTAAGATTTGTCATTTTGGAAAGGGTTGATACATAATTTGCGTTTAGTGTTCAAGTTTTTGGATAGAAAATGACTTTTATGTTAATTGCTGTACAAATGAATTGAATATTTTACATAAAGTGAGGTTTATATCATTCAGCTGTATGTACCAAAACTTTACCATTCATCCCATTGAATATGTTGTCTGATAATGAAATTTTGGGAATGTTCTTGTTAATCTTAGGCTACTATGTGCGATTAACTGACATTTAGCGGACAGCACAGATTAAGATCAGACTGTACAGAACGTGCAGTGTGATCTTAGATCTACACTGTCCGATAAGGACATATTTTTTCTCTTAAAAATGAGTTAGAAGTAGCAAGATTTGGACTTGTACAGTCAACTTTAAAGTTTCTTTAAGTTACTTAGTAGGATACAGGTTAAAGTACATTTTGTTAAGGAGCCGTCACACCATGACGTTCTGGTCAACGTTTTCTGACGTTTGAGGAAACATTGTTAGTCGCCCATGGTCGCTGGGATAGCGCCAGAAGAGCGTTGTGTGAACGCTAGTGAACGTCGGTGATCGCCGGGAATCGGCGGAGAACGCTAGTCCGGAAAAAAAGTTTTGAACATGCACAAAAGTTCTCACTGACACCAACGTTTTTCAACGTTCTTCAACGTTTAATTTTAAACCCTGAAGATCGTTAAAGAACGTTGTGGGACGTTTTACTAACGTTCATCGAGCATTGCACGCGTTCGGCTATCGCTAGTCAATCGTTACGGTAGCGTTACTTGGTTGTTACTAATCGTTTGCTTTGCAGTGAACTACTCACTTGCGATCTGTCAACGACCGCTGAACGGTCTCCTAGCGCACGCAGCGTGTGACTTAACTGAAACAAACGTCCTTTTGGCGTTCATTTAGCGTCATTCGAGCGTTTCCCGAATGTCCATGCATGTGGAGGTATCAGAGGTATCTTACTTGGTCGCTGTTACACGCTTCTCGTACGTGAGATACACGCTAGTCATGCGTTAGGCACACGTTAATAACACGCCAGATGTGAAGGCCTCATTCTAGAACGCTCAAAAAGCGAATGATTGAAACGCTCAGAAAACGTTGACCAGAACGTGATGGTGTGATGGGGCCTTTAGTTATTGATACTTGGTATTCATGGGGGGGAGGGGGTAGATGGCCGGTGTTGGCTTTTTGTTCATTCCTTTCTGTCTCAGCCAATCAGTTTGTTATTCTAGAAAGAGTAAGAAATGGATTTATGATGATTTAATGCTTGGTGATGACGGTGTCCATACATCTGGGATCCAGGTCCGAATTCACCAACCATTCTTTGTCTTTTACATGGTTTTTGCTACATTTGAAAGTAACACAACTTCTGACTGGCTAAATCATTTGGTTTAGCCAATCAGAAGTCATGTTACTTTTAATTGTTGATAATTCTGGAGAATAAGACTGAGACTGTTCTTAAGAATGGTAGGTGAATACGAAACCCCAGTTACTGCGATGTCTCTTTGCGTCTATTTCTCATTCACTGCTGTTTTACGAAAATGTCATCGGGGCTTTAACACAGAGAACAAATTTTATGTATTAAATTTATAGTTACATCCTTACAGCTGTTGAGAGAAAAACATCAGGAGGAAAAAAAAAGGTTCTTTGAACTTGAAAGTGTATGAAAAAAGCTGTGTAAACATATCTGAGGTCCAGATAGAGGGAGTGATTTTGATTTCAAAATTGAAAATATAAATTATTCTCCACTAAACCCTATGTTGTGGGTACTCATTAGAATCGTCTCATCGAGACGATTCTAATGAGTACCCACAACATAGGGTTTGGAAGAGAAATAAAAGATTTAGAATACCATAATTCCCTCTTATCTGGACCTCTGAGCATATACACGAGTTATATATAATTTGAGGTGTAAGGGGTAGTAAAACACAGGAGATGTTACCTTATTTAAAACCAGACACGACAACAGCAATTGCTTGGAAGCCCACCAAAACATGAAACACAATTTTCTATACGTCGTAATCTCTGCAGAATCTTGCAGCCTCTTGGGGGCGATATTTGGAATGAAAATACAGTAATGATAATAGTTCCATTAGATAATTGTGAAACTGGTTAATGGCAAGCTGAAAGCTGCCTAAAAGCGCGAATAAATGGATCTTTATGGCTGCATTGGGGCCAGAATATCTATGCAGACCAGGAATCAGGCTTTTATTTATGATCCGGCGTCCGGCGTGCGTCGTCAACTTTTATCTTGTGTACACTCTAGAGGCCACATTTTCAGTCTGATATTCATGAAACTTGGTCAGATGGCGCGTCTTGATAATATCTCGGACGTGTTCAAGAATGGGATATGTCAGGTCAAAAACTAGGTCACTAGGTCAAATCTTAGAAAAACTTTGCGTACAATCAAGCGACCACATTTTCGGTCCAAAACTCATGTAAAATGGTCAGAATGTTTGTCTTGATTATATCTCAAACGACTTTGAAAATGGGTCATGTTGGGCCAAAAACTAGATTACTAGGTCAAGTCTCAGAAAAACTTTGTAGACTTTCTAGAGGCCACATTTTCAGTCGAAAACTCTTGAAAGTTTGAATCTTTTACTTTATGATATGTCGGATGAGTTAAGAAATGGGACATGATGGTCAAAAAGCAGGTTATTTGGTCATGTCTAAGAAAAAAAAAAGAAACTTGTGTGCATGCTACAGGCCAAATTTTCAGTTCAAATATCATGACAGCCTAGTGGATTGTTTGTGATGATAACTGAAATGAGATTGAAAATAGGTCATGTTTGGTCAAAAGACTCGGGTGAGCGACTTCATGGCCCTCTTGTTTGTAACGTCTAACGCTACTTTTGTATACATTGACAGCAAAACCACCAGGAAGTTACACTCGAGTTATCACTTTCCTAGACGAGAAAAATACAGACTATCTCTATATTGAATGCATTTGCAGACGACAAATTAAAAGAGGATTACACCAAGGGATTTGTATTTGATCGAGTAGAAAACATTTTGGGAATTCGATATTTGATGAAATATAAGCCTGACTTTTATCGGCTGAGAAAGAGTCAATAAATCCTAATCGTCAAACTCTAGTAATGATTTGCAAACTTTAGATCGTATGCAAGGTGCCAAGAGCACACTAAAATGCGCTGAAGTTGTAAAAGATTTTCGAGGGACATACCACTCAGTCCCCCTCCCTATTTCGTCCGTATCTACATGAAGAGAGGGCAAAGAAAACCGCACCTCATTGCTGTTGCACCTGATTAAGCGGCACATTCTGATATTTCTGAAACTAGTCTTCAGTATTTCGTTGGCTTACTTCAAATACCTCGTAACTACAGCTTGTTACAAGCTGTAGTTACGAGGTTTTTGAAGCAAACCGAAGATTTTCTTTTATGTAACTATAAAATAGATGAGAGAAATTGATTGGAAAATAATATTTACAGAGAATATGCGTGCCTTTCAGAGTGTACACGCAGAAAGCACTAACAGAGTCCGTGTTCTTAGTCATATTCCTATGAATTATCTAAATTGAAAGTAAAACAACTTCTCAAGTAATCCTTTGTTTTGTTGTCCTCTATTATTTAATATATGTAAAAATATTGAATAAAATTTGTTTAAACTGAATATAATTCCCAATCTAGACTTTACAATTACATTCAGAACGGCTGCTAAAGACTGGATATTCAGGATAGAGTTCATATAAATAAAACAAAGCCCTGATCGTATATTTGAATGTTTTATATATTCGAAAGTTGCACTCATTCTGTATAGCTAAACCAAATTGTATAACCAGTAAGTGATCATGTTACCTTCCAAATCGAGAATGAGATTTTGAATGATATAAACGCTGATTAGTTAATAAGGGTCTTGAGAAGATGTTATATAACTCAAAGCGTTTTTATTGATAAAGTGACAACTTGAGGTAGTGGACCTGTAATAGAAAACAGATTTTTCCACTATAATGTTAGCCTACAAAATTTGCTATTATTAAGCAATTTTGTTGAAATGATATCCTCCGCCGAAAAAGACCTTTTTTGGTACACGCATATTAGAGGTATTGTGTTTTGCATGTACACATGTCCTTTTTGTTATTGGTCCATGATGAAATTATAAATTAAGCTCCCTTTTTCCATGGCACAGCATTTCATTACATAAAAAATATATAAGAGGTCCATAACAGGATTATACATTAAGTATCCTTTTTCCAGAAATTAGCATTTCATGAAATGAAATCAAATGAAGAAAATATACATTAGGCACCCTTTTTCCATGACACATCATTATATATAAAGAAAAAAATGTATCAACGGACTATCCAATGGAAGACATGCATGAAATTTCATCAACCTTTGTGAAGGACTTTAGAAGATATCCCTCTAACAATATACGCCGCAACATTGCTGCCATTTCAAGCAGCTATAGCTAGAGACTAAAGTGTTGGAATTCCTATATAGCACCTGCCTGGGTAGCTCAATGGATATATTGTGTTTCTTGTTATCTAAAAGGGTTACGAATAGACTGATGGATGGACAGATGGGTGGATAGAAGGATGCAAGATTGACTCATTAATCAACTAATAAAAATATGAAGTTTCATGTAAATATGTGGGTAAGTTTGAGATACATTGATAAAAGATTAAATTTGACATGAAGCCCTCTTTTTCCGTGATACAGCGATAAATAACAAAATTCTGACAACACGCGCTAGGTCACATGATCTGTGAAAATCTCATCCAAATCTGTTGAGATATGTCTAGTAATTAAAGAGATACTGGTGAAACATGAAATATAACATGAAGCCCCCTTAGTCCATGATGCAGTAACAAATCCCAAAACCTTGACAATATGCGTCAGGTCACATGATTCTGTGAAAATGGCACCGAAATCTGCCCAGAAATGTGGGAGGCATTGCGTTCACAAGAAATAGAGTGAAAAAACTTGAAGCTTCTTTTTTCCACGATGCAGCTACAAATCAGAAAACCTTGACAATATGCGATAGGTCACATGACGAGAAACATTCTGTGAAAATTCTATTCAAATCCGTCAAAGAAATATGGGAGGACTTACGATCACAAGAAATGGAATGGAAAAAAAACATGAAGCCCCCTTTTTCCATGACGCCGGTACAAATTGCAAAACATTGACAACATGCGATAGGGCACATGACGAGGAACATTCTGTGAACATTTTATTGAAATCCGTCAAGAAATTTGGAGGAATTGTGTTCACAAGGAGTTGAATGAAATATAACATGAAGTCCCCTTTTTCCATGACGCAGCTAGTAATCGCATAAACATTGACAGAGTTGCAAGGTCAATCTGGACTAAACTTTTTTTCCTTCATTTCCTAATGGTAGTAGATAGATGTGACAAGTTGAATGTAAAAACTCTGTATAGTTTTCAAGATAAGACTAAAAACATTCAAAGTGCACTGAACCACGTAACTAAAATATCACTCCCAGTCGGCCATTTTGCATCGAATCAAAAAAACAAAAAAGTGTCTCGGGAGAAGGGGTTATTGTACACATGTATGAAGTTTCACGAAATTCTGTCCGATGGAATTGGAGATATTTGCCGGGACGGACACACGGACGGACGGACTGACGGAAGGAACGACGGACGGACGGACGGACAACGCTAAAACTATATCCCGCCGCCTTTGGCCACTCTTTCCTTTTTGTCATGCTTAGAATTATCATTTATAAAGCTAAAATAACTACGAGTATATTCTCATTACAGAGGGAGATAATGATTACCTCCCTTTTCTGGAAACTAACAAAAGTATCAACAAATAATTTCAAGATTGGCATCAAAGTAATTTATGGTCGGTTAAAAACATGCAAAAGTACTCTATCTGTATAAACCAGTATTTATCAACTATCAAGAAATTTTATTCCATGTTGCACTAGAAGTGTTATGGGTCTTCTACCTTAATTAAACTAAGTTTGAAATAAATACAACTTTTGACTGGCTGAACCGAATGGTTTAGCCAATAAGAGGCCGTGGTACTTTTCTAAATCGAGAAGTAGGCTTTGAATGATATTACGCACTGGTTGGTGAATAAGGACCAAGAATAGCCGCAACTCAACTCGTGTGTTTCTCATAAATGCAGCGACAAATTAATGAACTGCTCTTCCCCTGTATTATTTTAAAGAATTTTCTAAATTTAAAAGTTACACAAATTATTTTTGGCTAAGTCTAAACCATTTGGTTTATCAATTAGAACTTATATTACTTTCTAAATCAAGAAATTGACCAAGAAAAAAACAACAAGAGTGGTAGGTGCTTACGGACTCAATGGTAGACTTTACATAAAACAAACTGTTTCTCACCAAATAATGAAAAAGTCTTTCTCTGTCTTGTTTTAGAGAGCTTTGTAATTTTGAAAGTAACACAGTTTGTGTTACTTTCTAAACCAAGAAATAGACCAAGAATGAAATCACGAATGTTTGGTGAATGCGGACCAAGTAGTTCTATACACTGAAACGAACTTCTAAACGGCCACTGTTGTTTCTCCTATAAATTGGAGAAAGTAAAAACAAATTGTAACATACGTATATCTAGACGTTAACCATGGTATTGTGATGAAAAGATTCTCGATTTCGTTAACAGAAGGACTCTCTTTTTTGAAAAAGAAAACTAGTTCCGCATGCGTGGTGTCTACCGGTCAAAACGGTATAAAAGAGAGATGCATAAAATACTGAATGTTTGTAAGCAATAAGAAAAAACATGACTGTTATTTTCATTAAAAAAATCATAATCCAAGAAATAAGTTTTGAGAAACTCGATTTTTGTGGTATTTGTCGAAGACAATACCAGTATGAGTTCAAGATTGAATTTTGACAACCATGTATCTTATTTTGTGCAAAGCCAAAGGAAATAAACCCAGTTAAACTCATTTTTTCTCAGGCAAATGAGTTTTTCGGTGGCACAAAGATATGTAATTTGAAATGGCATTTTAAAATACATTGGACGAGGCCATCGATCCTTGAGCTACTTATTTTTGATTGAAAATAGCTTTTCTCGCTCATAGCCTTTTATTGGCGCAATGATACGAATTTGCCTACTGACCCTGGGCTTTTTCGTTCCAAAACCAATTCGTTCCATGGCTTGTTCGTCCTATGATTGCGCACTACCCCATTTGATTGTTCATGAATATTTATAAATCGAAGTAATTGATTGTAATGTTGGAAATTAAATGTGAAAGGCTAAAGATATTTCAAAATTATAGTTTTAAGGTACATGAGTACTCTCCCTTCAACCGAAAAGGTATTCATTTGCTTTTAAGCCAATATTTGAACAATTGAACAATATGTCTCTTTTTCTTTCAAACTATTGATTCCACGCAATCGGTTTCCTTGACAAATACCACTTCAGCGTTCTCAACGCTTTGATTCAATTTACAGTGTTGAGTGAATGAACGGCAAATAGATTCTTCCGCGATAAAAAAAAAAAACTCAGAATTTGGCTTAGGACCGGTCACAGTATTCTGCAAAAAAATGAGACCAAATAAGCTGTCTCTTTATAGGCAGCGAACGCGAGGAAAGGTCTATGGTATATTAGGAAAGGTAAATTCCAGCTTAAAAGTGGCCGTTTAGAAGTTCGTTTCAGTGTAGAAGTTATAAAATAAGGGACAAACTAATGAAATAGTGGTTTTTTTGCCAATTTGAAAGAAACAGAACTTCCGATTGGCTAAACCGAATGGTATAGTCAATCAGAAGTTTTGTTATTTTCTAAATAAAAGAAAAAAAAACCCAAGAATGAATTCCCGAACAATTGGTGTATAAGGCCCAATGCGGTAGGTCTATAGACGTTACATAAGTCAATGTGTTTCTCATATATGTAGCGACAAATTAATAGAATAGTTTATTGGGGGAAATAAATACCGGCCATATACTGAGAACCAGGTTTTATCAGCGGAACTTATAGACTAAATAAATCTTGCCCATTGACAAGTTGACTTAATAAAATACTCGCCGCGCCGTAGAATTAGGTGTGGTTTTATATCAACGTTCTACCACGCCATCTTGTTGTTTTTTATTATTTTGAAAGTATAATAGGGAAAAAGGAGAAAATATTAGTAACAGCTATTATTGCCTTTTCCTACTATTCCTTTTATCCCTTCGAAGATAATTTTCACTTTTTTGAGAGATATTCGATTCTTCGTCTGCAAAGAAGCATTTTGAAAACATTGTGGGAAAAGGAGAAAATGCTGGTAACCTGCATTTTCTCCTTTTTCCACAATGTTTTCTACCCTTTCGACAACAGCTTTCTTTTTTTCAACCACATTTATTTTGTCTTCTGCAAATGCTTTCATTTTTGGACTGGTCTAAAATTTTGTCGTTTAGTAAGGAGTTAAATAGGGGCAAGCCACCCATCTCTCGTCTAGAAAATCTAGCGTTGAAAGCTATTGATTCGCTCAGTATGTATCAGAAATACAAACATGTCAAGTACATTTGAACAATTCGGGTCTAGAGACACAACAAAATTGGCTGAAAGAAGTATTTCTTTGTCTAACGACTCAACACGAAATTTCAGATCAGCTAAATCAATAGTAACATTCTTGTAGAGCCGAACAACTCGATCCCTGGTCGGATACACATTGGCAACTCTATATCTTAGTTATTTCAGTGGTGTTCTTTGTTGTGAGGCAGTGCGTCAGTCTCGTTACCACAAGGTCCCAAGTTCGATACCAGGGAGTGGGCGTCAACTTTGGGATTTTTCATTGGGCCACACATTCGGCGCGAGTACCGGTGTAGTCCCCAGGAAGCTGAATCGAGAGAGATTAGTATAGCCTAAGTTGTAAGAACTTGTTTCTCAACCGATGTAAAATATCTATCACATTACCTCCCTTGTATTCAGCGTAATATACCCATTACGAATTTTCTTATCTTATTCATAGAGGATAATCAACTGGTTATTTTTGATATGAAAAATATCTCACGAGGATGCGTTGTTAGGCGTTGAAAAAACGAGTGCGCAGCACGAGTTTTTTTAACGCTTTACGACGCATCGGAGTGAGATATTTTTCATATCAAAAATAACCAGTTGATTATTCTATTTATTATATACCTTATTAACATTATTATTTTTAATTTTTCGTTTGAAAGTCGAAAAAAAAAAAGATGTAGGCGAAAAAAAAGCAGTTCCTAAATTACGATAGGAAGTGAATGTGACAGTTGATATCGTCACTAGTGATGATATCAAAATTTATTACACTGGGAAATTCCAGGACTTCACTGCTAGGTATATAATAAAAGTTTGATATCACATTTGTGTGACGTCATTTTTGACGTCATTTCGTATGCATTTCATACAAATGAATGGGTCTTATGGATAACACCACGGGTGCATTTATGAATGTTTTTGCATCATCAGATGTGTATTTGTGAAATATCGTTATGTGATAAAAAGAATCTAGACTAATATTTGTGGACTTCTGAGATAAAATTTTATTTAACTCAAGGAAAATGTTATTAAGCTCGCCAAAGGCACGCTTAAAATTTCCCTTGAGCCGTTTAATAAAATCTTATCTCAAAAGCCCACTCATGTCAGATCCTATATATATGTAAACTAAGAGACTTTTCCCGCAATGTTTTCTAAAGGCTTCTTTGTCAGGGTCGTCAAAAGTAGGGATTCTGTGGCAATGGGTTAATGCATTTGCAAAAAGTATCGACATTGATCGTAACTTTTTACTACCTGTAAATATTTTGCATGCTTATGGACCAGTCTACCTCCTCTGTCAGGCAGTTATCGAAAAAAAACTGGATTTTTATGGATCGAGAGTGATATAATTACTTGCTCGGTATAAAACAAGATGGAGATGCTTTTACTCTGTACCACACAACTTTTAATCCGACTTTTAACACCCCTGGGAAAGAAGCCTTTTGAAAACATTGTGGGAAAAGGAGAAAATGCTGGTAACCAGCATTTTCTCATTTTCCCACGATGTTTTCTCCCCTGTCAAAGAAAAATTGCACCATTTGAGCCACACTGAAATTATCGTCTGCAAATGCTTTCAATTTGGGCAAGCCTAAAATTGTGTCGTCTGATAGAGAGTTAAATTCCTTTTTTAACAACAAAATTAATAAGAGTTTTGACTACACGTAAAAGCACGGTGAGGAAACTACATAGACGGAGCCATTGGCTCTGTTAAGGAAATCTTGTGTGGGTTTTTCCGGTCACGTGCGGCGCCGTCAATATCGGCTGTTTCGGTGGACACGAAAACGTAAGTCTCCCATTTATTGTCAAAATTTGATTTTATACTGAACACTAGCGAGAAAAGTGGAATTGTATGAGGGACCTATGACTTTCAACTTACTTCCTTGTCCGTTGCGAGTTCCAAGTCGGCGCGGTTTTGTCTGAAACACTTTTGCCGTGAGCCATGGTGAGGTAAACAAAGGTCATTTTCTATAATGACCACAGGCTTTCTATTGCTCTGTCTGCATAAAAATTACTTATCTAAATGTTTACACTGTCCGAATGTATGAATTGATTATCTAATCCTTCCCCACTCACGAAAAACAAAATTTGAATCAAAATAAAAAAAATTGAGAAAAAATAAACAATGGCTCTGTCCATATCGGCCGGCTCTGTCTATATCGGCTGGCTCCGCTGTATGAGGGCGAGATTTAGAAGCGATAGGTTTTTTTCGCTATTGGGTTTACCAGTCAAAAGTTAGATTTTTTGAAAGTTATTTTTGGAATGGTGATGCTTTTCTCGAACCATCTATCATTTCAAAAAGGGCGGTCACGTGGTTGAGTGGTTAAAGTGGTTGACTTCAGTGCTCTTGATCATTTGACCATATCACCCTGTGGGTACAGGGCACTCTCGGACAACGTGGACAAGCCAAGTTCTGCTTGCGGGTGTGTCGGGTGTTTTTCCCGGGATACTCCCGGGGTACTCCCGTTTCCTCCCACTTACCGATCCATTCGTCTCAATACCAGTTTAACAGCTTGGGGGACGCAAAACTGAATAAAACCAATATTTGAGAATAACCTTTGTAAAAGTTTTGCAGGTATGTCTGAAGTTGACACTCCAGACTTGAGTACTTACTTTTAGCTTGACTGCACGAAGTGTGAAGAGCTATTGTAGTCACCTCGGTCGTCCGCGTTCCCGTGCGCGTCCGCGCTCCCGTCACACTGATGTATAGTTTTTTATAAGTCCACATCATGGCAACAACTTATCATAGAGGGTCCAAACTTGGACCATTGTTACTCAGTAGGGTTGGCTTTCATTCCATGACATGGGCCCCTGGGTCCTTGTCCGGGGGATGGGGCTAGGGGTTAAAATCTAGAACACCTTAGAAAATTGACTGTGGTATAGTTTTCTATAAGTCAAGATCTTGGCTACTACTTATCATAGATTCATTCCATGACATGGGCCCCTGCATCCTTGCCCTGGGGGTGGGGGTGGGGCTTAGGGCTAAAATCTAGAATATCTTCATTATTTTTTATTTGTGCCTTATACCATCAAGGCCATGAGATATATGAGTGTGTGTATGAGTTTTGTTTCAATTGTGCATATACGTCGCTTCTAAAACTCACCCTCATACAGCGGAGCCAGCCGATATAGACAGAGCCGGCCGATATGGACGGAGCCATTGTTTATTTTTTCTCAATTTTTTTTATTTTGATTCAAATTTTGTTTTTCGTGAGTGGGGAAGGATTAGATAATCACTTCATACATTCGGACGGTGTAAACATTTAGATAAGTAATATTTATGCAGAAAGAGCAATAGAAAGCCTGTGGTCATTATAGAAAATGACCTTTGTTTACCTCGCCGTGGCTCACGGCAAAAGTGTTTCAGACAAAACCGCGCCGACTTGGAACTCCCTACGGACAAGGAAGTAAGTTGAAAGTCATGGGCCCCTCATACAGTTCCCCTTTTCTCGCTAGTGTTCAGTATAAAATCAAATTTTGACAATAAATGGAAAACTTACGTTTTCGTGTCCACCGAAACAGCCGATATTGACGGCGCCGCACGTGACCGGAAAAACCCACACAAGATTTCCTTAACAGAGCCAATGGCTCCGTCTATGTAGTTTCCTCACCGTGAAAAGGGAGACTTTGAAAACTTTGTGGGAATAATAAGTAACCAGCATTTTCTTCTTTTCCTATAATGTTTTCTATCCTTTTATACTTTTATATGTAAAATCACATAAATTGAAGTGTATTTGATTTTCCATCTAAGAGTGATTTGAATATCAACCAGTCTAGAATCTTATTTTTTGGTACACACTTAACTCATTATCACACAATCCCTACCTTTAACGACATTAAGAAAGAAGCCTTTAGAAAAACATTGCGGGACAAGGAGGAAATGCTGGTTACCAGCATTTTATCCTTTTCCCACAATGTTTTCTACCCTTCACAAAACAAATATCAAATTTTCTGTCACTTTTATTTTGTCATCTGCAAATTCTTTCGATTTGGACAAGCCTAAAAATTGATATTGTCGATGGGTACAGACTTAAAGGACAATTACGTTATTACTTTCTATTTTCTAACTTCAAAGCGGCCACTCCTGGTGAAAAGTGAATCGGTGTAGATTTCCTCGTTATTTGATAGAGTGTTGTGGGGAGATTGTCCGGTTTTCTTCAATAGTCTGTATGGAAGTCGTAGTAAGCCTAAGGAAATCGAATAGTTTTGTTATCTGCTGAACTTCTCATATAGAGAAAAAGAATAGGATTTAACCCAGCTAAGCGCGACTGACTGACCTTTTGCGGACAGTGTAGATCAAGATCAGAGTGCACAGAACGTGCAGTCTGATCTTGGATCTACACTTTCCGATAAGGAGATATTATTCCCGAAAACATATCTTTGGGTTTTTACTATCGAATAGAAAATTTCATTTTAGTTGTTTAGCTTTAAAACTCGAACGGGCGCCGGACGGCGTCTCAAAATTGAACAGCCGCCGTTCAAATTGAACTGCCACCGGGCGGTCGCAGTGCGGTCCCCGGGCTATTGCGTCAAAATCTCCTGAAAAACTCGCCGTCCGGCGGCAGGCCGTTATTTGTGACTGGGGCATAAGGTTTAATGACAGACGGTGTCTTGTGTATTTGTTTGTTTTTGAGATAGAACATCTTCCGGTTCTGAAACTGTTCGTCTTCCGGTTCTGAAACTGTTCGTCTTCCGGTTCTGAAACTGTTCCTCTTCCGGGTTCTGAAACTTTTCCTCTTCCTGTCCTGAAAATTAAGCTCTTCCTTTCCTAAAACTTACGGTTTTGGCCGATTACTTTTTGTGCGTTACGTCACCCCCCCCCCCCCCGCCCCCTCACGTTGTGACTTAAGATAGTAGCAGACCCATAACACTTATAGTGCATCATTGAATAAGATTTATTTGATAGTTGTTACATACGGATTTATACAGATATAATACTTTTGCACATTTTTAAACTACCGGAAATTATCTGTTGATAGTTTATCAGTTTCAGAAAAGGGAGGTAATTATTATATCCATTTGCCATGAGAATATAGTTGTTTTAGATTTATAAATGATAATTCTAAGAAGGAAAAAAAGGGCGGGGGGGGGGGGGGCGGAGTGGCTGGGTTAAAGTAGTAAAAAAAATAATTTCTGTTTAATAATAGCAAATTTTGTATAATAATATCACCGTGGAAATAGCCATTTTCTATTACGAGTCCACTACCTTAAGGCCGGGGCAGTAGCTGTTTAATACTGGTCGTAGAAAAGTTTATTACAAAAGGCGTCAAATTTCGAACCAGACCAAATTCAAAGCAGTTTGCAAATGAAAAATTAACCGTTGCTAAAAAGATGATTTTTCAATATGATAGAGTAGAAAACATTGTGGGAAAAGGAGAAAATGCTGGTTACCAGCATTTTCTCCTTTTCCCACAATGTTTTCAAAAGGCTTATATTCCTGCCTCGTAAAAACCAGGGATTGTTTGGGGAAGGGTGAACTCTACAATACGCAATCCCAAATTTTAAGCACCCATTAGAAAGAAGGCTTTTAAAAACATAGCGGGAAAACAAGAAAATGCTGGTAAGCAGTGCTTTTTCTTTCACCATCAATGTTTTCTATCCTTTCTTTTTTTATCGAATTATGAAGTTGTCGTGATTTGGAGCACAGTTAATTTGTCATCTACAGGTGTTATGAATTTAGACCAGCCGAGAAATGTATTGTTTGGTACAGTCTTTAAGGGGGATATTTAGATTTTTCACATCTCAGCAAATTAAAAAATATAACTGAAATTCATATGAAAAAACAATACAAATCATCAGTAATTAAGAACCATAAAATTACGAAAAAAATGTTCCCTTAAAGGCCTAGGTAGCCTTTTAAGGTATTTTCAGATTTTGCGCCAGAAATCTAAAAAAACATTCTGATAATGTCAAGTGACTGGCGCGTGACACATGACGCTAAAATTCCGTTACATAACAAACGTTATTATTTTCAACAATGTCTTCTTCGGACGCTATGTTTGAAGCTTCGTCTGTGTATTTCCGGTATGTAAATCAGTGAGTTGCTCATGTAAAAACAGACCGTGTTTCCCGTCGGTGTTTACCTTGGCTGTTGTAAATCTCTAGTTTCTCTTGTTCGCGGATGGTTTTCTACTTGGGGTTCTATGAATGAAACACTAAAGGCTTTGGAGTTTATATAAAGATGTTTTTTTTTTGTATTTTTGTAAAATTTTAGTCCGAAAATCTGAAGGGACACCTTTAACCCTTTCCCTTACGACAAACTTTTGGACTAGACCAAATTGAAGGCATTTGCAGACGACAATTCAAGTCTTGCTGAAAAGATGATTTCTGTCTATGACAGGGTAGAAAACATTCAGCGGGAAAAGGAAAAAAATACTGGTTACCAGCATTTTCTCCTTTTCCCACAATGTTTTAAAAAGGCTACTATTCCAGACCCGTATAAACCAGGGATTGTTTGGGAAAGGGTTAAATCTTTAATACACAATGTCCAAAAGCGGACATTCCTGGTAAAAACTATGTCAGAGTGGATTTCCTCGTTAATTGATAGAGTGCTGTAAGGTGATTGGTCCAGTTTTCCCAAACACTCTCTCAGGAAGTGCCAGTTAGCCTAATGAAATCGAATTTTTTGTTGTCTGCAGAATTTCTCGTAGAGAAAAGAATGGGATTTATTGACAGACAGTGTCTTGTGTTATTGTTTGTTTCCTAGAGCCTCAACGGTTCCTGAAAATTTCGGCTGTAACTAGCTACTTTTTTGAGCATAGCCTTTTCTTTATCTCACGTTCAGAATTTACCTCGGGGCCGTTACTGTCTAGGTAGTGGGCAATTAACCCATTACCACACAATCCCTGCTTTTGACGACTCTGAGAAAGAAGCCTTTAGAAAACATTGTGGGAAAAGGAGAAAATGCTGGTAACCAGCATTTTCTCCTTTTTCCACAATGTTTTCTACCCTTCACAGAACAAATTTCAAATTTTCAGCAGTCAGTTTAATTTTGTCGCCTGCAAATGCTTTCGATTTGGACAAGCCTAAGATTTTGTCGTTTAGTAATGAGTTAAGGTATTGTAAAGACCCGTAATAGAAAACAACTATTTCAACTATAATATTATCCTATAAAATTTGCTATTATAAAAGATGAGTATTGTTATACCACTTTCACCGAGCCACCTTTTCCTTTTTGTCCTTCTTAGAATTATCATTTATAAATCTAAAACCATTATATTATCATTACAAAGAGATATGATAATTACCTCCCTTTTCTGGAAACTAACAAAAGTATCAACAAATACTTTCAAGATAGACATCATTGGAATTTTGGTCGTTTAAAAATGTGCATAAATTAGTATCAAAAATGTCTGTACAAGAATAGAATGGAAACAGTATTAAGCCACAGTCTTTGGAAAGGGCGTCGACTAAGTTCAACCTGCGAAGAACGTGTAAGCTGACATGGGTCGAAACTGTTTTTACTATTTCTCAGTTTTCTGTATGTTAAAGGACCATTTTACCCCAGGATTCGGTGAAAACATTGTGGGGAAAAAAGGAGAAATATTGGTAACCAGCATTTTCTCCTTTTCCCGCCACAAAGTTTTCTACCCTATCAAACAAAAAAATGCGCTGAGAAAGAAGCCTAATGAAAATATTGTGGAAAAAGGAGAAAATGCTGCTTACCAGCATTTTCTCCTTTTCCCACAAAGTTTTCCTACATTCTCAAAACAAAAATTGCGTCATTTGAACCAATATGAAACTGTCGTCTGCAAATTCTTTCAATTTGGATAGGTCTAAGATTTTTCTGTGTGGTAAAGAGGCATCAAACCTCTTTTGTCAGAGCATGACTTGTCACGTGACCTAATGCCAAAGAGGAAGGGTAGAGGAACAAACCACTGCAACCAACATAATTATCAGCCAACATTCTGAATTGACAGGAAGGGCAAGACTATTTAGTATTTTTTCTATCACAAAAGTTTGCACAGTGATAAGGAATCTGACAGTATTTTATTCCTTGTCAAACAACATAACTTTTGACTATATTGAATTCAAGTATTTAACGATTCTATCGTGTTTAACGCAGTTTTCAACATTATTTCAGTAATATTGTGGCGGCCGGTGCACCTATCTATGCGTTCCTGGAGTTTCTTTTACCAGTACTTCGCACAATTTTCTTTCCAAGCCATTGGCTGCTTTCGAACATGATCATCACTGAAACAATGGTCAGTGATGGGAGAGGAATGAACCCTGTCACAGTGACTATCATAAATCCTTGGAAAGAGATTGGCCGAGCTAGAGGTCATAGCCAGGGATCGAACCCTAGACCCCGTGTTCTCAAGTCCTGCACTCTACCGACTGAGCTACCGGGGCTCGGCGGTCATTATTCACAGCAGAAACAGATGTCAATTTAGCGTTGCCCAAATGATTGGAATTGGGTTAAATAGGGTAAAAAACATCGTGGGAAAACAATGGTTTCAAAAGATCCCCTTAGCATGGTCAGTGAAACACAGGATTGTATTGTAAAGAGTTAAATATCTTATTACATGCAGTGTAAATGGCTCATTGAGAAAAGGCTATATTTCTTTTGTTGAATATCCAAACAGGGAGAAGTACATGTACCAAGATTAATGAAGTCAATTGTATCCCGAAATCTTTCTCCCTGACTTTTTCTCTCCAATATTTGTTTTTCATTCAAAGTAAAGATTTTTTCCACACAGTACGAGTATAGTAAAGAAGTATTCTCGTTTTGGTCATTTTTTCAATATGAGTGCCCTCGTTCGAAGCGGCCATCGTCTATGTGTTTAGAAGTTCTTATCCCAATAGTGAGTAAATATTAACGAATTTCTATAAAATTTCTGAATGATTCCAGTTTCTTTACTCCATATTCACATATCCACTCACCAACCCACACACATACTTACACCTATTTCATGTTTTTCTATCCTGATTTCTGATTCTCTCTCTCTCTCTCTCTCTCTCTCTCTCTCTCTCTCTCTCTCTCTTAATAAGGCCGCATTCAAGTGATGGAACAACTTTACAAAAAAATACAATTTTTGTTAGGCATATGAAACATCCTTTGTTTTGTTTAAGAGTACTAACAGACTACTTAGAAACCTTCTAACATTGAATTGTAAGGTATGATGGGAGATGGCAACGACACCCATCATACCAGTTGACGTGGCTAATAAAAGTCTTAAAAAAAAGAAACGCGGCATCCTTTGCAGCAACAGTACATGGTGTTTAAAAGGAACATACTCCCTTCATCATTGAACATTCAGGTTCTATTCGTAGCACCTTTCCAACATCAACAATTCTGGAAATAAACCCAGAAGCATTCCCGAAAGCCTGCAAGCCTGGTTGGTTGGGCCGAAAGGGGAGGTCAAAAAAAGAGAATTTCAGAGGTCCGATAATATAGAGCTGTATCGCTAGACTTGTTCTACCATATACGAAAAAGAAAGATAACTATATAAGGCCTGCAACATGCGAAAAGGACATTTGCGTAAAGTGTCGCCTCGGATCAGCCTGCACAGCCTGCACACGCTAATCCGATACGGCACTTCACGACTACATTAGATTTTGTGATACAGTGGTCTTGCACAAAACTGAAAATTACATAAAAACGCAAAGTGTCGTTTGGGACTAGCCTGCGAGGACTGCACAAGGTGATCCGAGACGACACTTTACGCAAATGTCCGAATACCCCTTTTTGCGTGTTGCATATCATATCGTCGCTTTACTTCCAAAACCCCGTAACTACAGCTTGTAACAAGCTGTAGTTACGAGGTTTTGGAAGTAAAGCGACGATATGATTATAATTATCTTAGTCTGTCGTTTACTGCCAGGGCTTAAACTATGCCCTGCCGTGATCGACCGCTTTAACCCTTTCCCAAACAAGCCCTGGTTTTTACGTGTCTGCGGTAAAAGTCTTCTGAAAACACTGTGGGAAAAGGAGAAATTGCTCGTAATGAGCAGTTTCTCCTTTTCCCACAGTGTTTTCTATCCTTTTTGAGAACTTACTGCCATTTTCTCAAAATTTAAAATTGTCTTCTGCAAACTCTTTCAGTATGGAAGAGTCCAAAATTTGTCGTTTGGGAAAGGGTTAAGACCATCGGTCGGAAGAGTTATCAAACACAATTTCGCTCTTTTTTTGAAAAAAAAAAACTACCTATCACTAACTGCGCATTAAAAATATTTACACTTATTTCGTTGCAGGTATCATTTGCGTCTACCTCACCCGCTTTGAGTGCACGAGAAAAATACAAAGCGTTCTTCCGGTTAGCACCAGCTGACTCCTCCCAGAATGCACCGCGAGCACTTTTCATCACCAACTTTGGATGGAATATAGTGGCAACGTTGTATGAAATCGAAGAAGATTACTCTCTGGTGAGGTTAAAATCCTCCTAATTCCAAATGTCGTAAATAGCTTTAGCGGTGTAGAGTCAAGATAAGAATACAAATAGTTTTTAGTCTGATCTTGATCTGTGCAGCCCACAATAACCTCTGTTTTCACCTATGGCTCTGAAAGGGTTGAACATGAATGAGCCAGGCTCTGCCAAGAGGGACTTAAACCATCTCCAAGATTCAATGACCCATTACCACACAATCCCTACTTTTGACGACCATGAGAAAGAATCCTTTAGAAAACATTGTCGGAAAAGGAGAAATGCTGGTAACCAGCATTTTTTTTTTTTTTTCTTTTCCCCTCAGTGTTTTTTCTAATCTTCACAAAACAAATTTCAATTTTTTAGTCACTTTTATTTTGTCGTCTGCAAATGCTTTTGATTTGGACAAGCCTAAAATATTGTCGTTTGGTAATGAGATTTAACCCTTTACCATACAATGTCGACTTATAACGACTCTGAGGAAGAGGTCTTTTGAAAACATTGTTGGAAAAGGAGAAAATGCTGGTAACCAGCATTTTCTCCTTTTCCCCACAAAGTTTTCTACCCTTTCAAAGCAAAATTGCACCATTTGGGCCACCTTGAAATTGCCGTCTGCAAATGCTTTCAATTTGGATAGGTCTAAAATTTTGTCGTGTGGTAACGAGTTATACCGCGCAGGTCATCCTATAATTAACATCCATAAAATACACTCTGTCTAACAGCTGACTAAATCATCATGTAGAATGGTATTTTGTCATGCAGCAAAATTCAACATTAGCAAAAAGTTATAACCCAGGTCAGCCTACGCAGTAGCATTAACCCTTTCCCAAACAATCCCTGGTTTTTACGGGTCTGGAATAGTAGTCTTTTGAAAACATTGTGGGAAAAGGAGAAAATGCTGGTAACCAGCATTTTCTCCTTTTCCCACAATATTTTCTACCCTATCATAGGCAAAAATCATCTTTTCAGCAAGAGTTGAATCGTCGTCTGCAAATGCTTTCAATTTGATCTAGTCCAAAAACTTGTTGTTTGGGAAAGGGTTAAACCTCCTTTTTTACAGGTTATGGCTCAAACTCATATTTATGATCCATTGTTTTAGATTGCATTTCCAGTTAGCTACTCCAATTCATATCAGAGAGGAAAGATCTTATCGCATTTTCCTTTGTTACTTTGTGGAAAAACGAAAATAAGTTAGGGTGTTTGCGAAAAGAGGGAATAAAACATTTATAGTCATTATGTATTTCGAACGGAATTCAAACAGCATCACGTTACTCCACAATTTGCATTTTTGCAAACCCTTTCACCTTAAAACTGTTTGTTACAGGCGATCGACGAAATGGGAAACACGTTCGAACAAAATAACATCACTATTGAAATCAGCAGATCTTTTAGACGTCTGGATGATATTCATGATAATCTATTGGCAATAAAGGTAACACACACTCGTACGTCCGTCCCCCCCTCTCTCTCTCTCTCTCTCTCTTTCTCTCTCTCTCTCTCTCTCTCTCTCTCTCTTTCTCTCTCTCTCTCTTCGGGGCCGGAGCTGTGGACTAGATATATATGAACAATTCTCCTATCATTCTAAAATTACCGTCTGATTTTTCAGGCAAACTATATGATTGCTCGACCAGTCAGTTGAATTGGCTTGAAATTTAGAAAACGGGTTAAACTACGAAGGGTTGAAGAAAACAATCCCTGGGCCTCGACTACCAACCATTCTTCAAAGTATTTCTAGGCTGGTTCTGAAGAGATTTTCCGAATTCATTAAGTAACGAATCTTGTTGTTTGCTAAACAAAAAGTCCATTGAGAATGAATGAATAAATGAATAGTGTTTTATGGCCCGTCGACAACTTAGGTCATATTGGGCGCACTTACTTAGTACTTAGAGGTGAAAATAACATACATGTGCAACAACATAAGACAAACATGATAAATGAGGAATGGATGAAACACAAAATGATGCCGCTTTTGTCGCCTTTTACGACATGCATGCTGTCACTTTTGTTCCGCCAGATGAAATGGCAGACGTGACGATCGCGGGACTGCAGTGGTTTATTCTTATACCCCGGATTAAACCACACGGGGTCCCACAGGCCAACTGATTCCCATTCCAAACCCTATTTTTACATCAAGAAAAAAAATATAGGATTTGGAATAAGAACTACCCAGCCTGCTGCAATCCTACGATTTACGAGGAAAGCAGCCGTTTGTCTCTAATTTTAGTCGCCTTCTACGACATGCCATAGAGAAAGGCCGAGGTCCTATTCTATAAAGTAAAAAAAACCCGGGACCCCACGGGGAAAGTCCATTGAGTCAGAAATTTCAATACTTTCTACATTTAGATTATGATCGATTAAGTGTATATCTTAAATTGGTTTGTGAATATATGTGCAGCTTGCCCAGATCGAAAGAATTTGCAGACGACAAAATGAAGGTGACAGAAAATTTGAAATTTGTTTTGTGAAGGGTAGAAAACATTGTGGGAAAAGGAGAAAATGCTGGTTACCAGCATTTTCTCCTTTTACACAATGTTTTCTAAAGGCTTCTTTCTCAGGGGCGTCAAAAGTAGGGATTGTGTGGTAATGGGTTAAATATATATCTTAAATTGGTTTGTGAATATATGTGCAACTTGCAACTGATTCAGTTTTATTGTATCACTTTTATTTACCGACAGAATAGAGATGTCAGAATCATTATTGGAAGTTTCTCCGAGAAAGCAGCCCGACATGTTCTATGTGCTGTAAGTATTAAACACGTATGCATCTGGCCATAAGAATGTAACTGTTGAAACGCCTTTCTCCTTCATCATAGTAACATACAAATCGAGATACCACGATAACTGTTCACTCGAATATCATTTTTAAAATCTATAGGAAACATTTCAAAAAAAGAAATTGATCACGGCATTGAAAGGTTTATTTATAGAATTAAATATTCCTCCATATCACTCCAGACCGGCAGCATCATGCTCTAAAAACTCCAGGCGCACAACATTTTCTTACAGTCTCAATAAAGTCTAAACGTATAAAAGGCCTGTTTATAATATAAATGTAAATTTTATGTTTACCTTATGAAAATATGGCAATTTTTATGAATTTATCGATATGTAAAGTTGCAATTTGTAAACGTTCCAGTCAGTGGCAGAAAAAAGAATTCTGAAACTAGAACCGATCCTACCATGCTGCATTAATCTGTTTGTTTACATCGATGATCGCAAACGATTAGCCGACTTTTCGTCGTAAATTTCCACAGTGACATAATGCACGATGTAATAATTCCATACGTCGAAACAAAATTACATGCACTTGATCGTTTTGTCCCCATTCTAGGCTTGAATCAAAGCTTTGAGAACGCTGAAGTGGCATTTGTCAAGGAAGCCGTTGTGTAGAATTAATAATTTGTAAAAGAGAATTATTGTTCAAATATTGGCTTGAAAGTCAACAAACTAAACAAATGAATACCTTTTGGGTTGAAGGGAGAGTACTCATGACAAAGTTAGAATTATTTTTGTAATGGTGGTCTCTCGTTGATTATAAGGAGGAGTCAGGAGGAACGTCCCTTGACAGTATGATGCATGATGGATAGAGACAGGACGATGCATGATGGATAGAGAGAGAAACTATCAGAATAATCGAATAAAATTAAGGATGTATAGATCTGACAACTCTGACTTTGGCATATCTTTGGCCATTAACATTAAGTTCCCAGCATAACAATCAATTATTTCGATCTATAAATATTCATACTCAATCAAATGGAGTAGGCCCAATCATGGGATGAACAAGCCATAAGACGAAATGCGTATTGGAACGAAAAAGCCCAGGACCAAGCGATCGCTAGAAAAATTTTGTATCATTGCACCGTTAGAAGGTTATGAGTGAGTGAATCTATTTTCAATCAAAACTTAGTATTTCCACGATCGATGGCCTCACCCGGTGTATTTTTACAGGCGATTTCCAATTACATATCCGAGTATTACCGAAAAAATCATTTACCTGAGAAAAATTGACTTTAATTGGGTTTATTTCCTTTGGCTTTGCACAAAATACGATATATGGTCTTCAAAATTCAATATTGAACTCAAACTGGTATATTGTCTTCGACAAATACCACAATAACAAAATTAATCGACATTGTATACAGAAACGACGACACAGGTTGTCGTCGCTAATTTGTTTATCATCAATACAGGAAGAGTTCACTACATCGAAATAAGAAAACAGGTTCAGAATAAGCAGTCTCACTCTCCGATGACATTACATTGAAAGTGGAAACAGTAGTCCTTTGTACTACGTCATAACACAAATGAGAAGCAATGTCATCACGTGACGTTCTCTAAGACTTAGTTCGAATATACACGGACGATAACGAAGGTTGTCTGGATCAATGGTGTCCCTGAAATGGACGAGCTTCTTCACGCATTTTCGCGCACGTATATCATGCCAAACAATGCAGTAACTGACACGTTTGGGTTTCTCCAATCTTATCTATGTGTGTTGTGATGGGTAGTCAAATTTTCAAGTAATAAACGGTAAATATTACCTATTCTCTGGCTTGACCGAGGCTTTAAAATTCACATCCCCATCGTCATGCCCTGTGGCTCCATGTCTTACATATTATTATAACTTATAGCCTAAAATCAAGAATCAAATTCTAAAATCTTACGCTCTCATTTTCTAAACTTCAAGGTCTACAAATCACATGCTTTGAAATCTAGACCCTCATTATCAAGTTCTATTAATAAATATCTACATTGTAATTCTTTAACCCTTTACTCCATAGATACTCATTTCGACGCGTTGCTTTTAGGAGCCTTTGGAAAACAATGTGACAAAAGGTGAAATTGCTCGTGACGAGCAATTTCACCTTTTGTCACAATGTTTTCTATGCTATCAAGGGTGTCATATACACATAAGAAACAGCTTCATCCTTGCTGTTTTTTACGGTTAATTAGAGATACCATATTATTGCCTTATGGGGTAAAGGGTTGACTTCAAGGTTTCATTGCCCTTTATTTCAGGCGTACAAACTGGATATGTACGGAAGAAGATATGTGTGGATGTTAATAAACGACTATGTAGAAAAATGGTGGGAACTGTCCAATGATACCACGTGTTCACCGGAACAGCTCGGTCACGTGACTGACGGATACTTTACAATCGACAGTCTCAGTTCGCTGTCTGACGATGAACATTCGTATGCTAACATTGTAAGTTTTCTGTTTCTTGTCAACCTTTTTACGGGGTTTGGACTGTTATTGTGGCGCTCTTTGACTTGGTGTCCCAGGTCTAATCACGGTTGTCAAGTGGTATTGCTACGATGTAAAATAAGTCCATAAACGCTATGAAGTATATTACTCTTTCCCACTCTATGACGACGTTTGACGACCCTTGGAAAGAAGCCATGTGAAATCATTGTGGCAAAAGGAGAAAATGTTGGTAACCAGCATTTTCTCTTTTTCCCTTAATGTTTTTTACCCTATAAACAATTGCACCATTTGAGCCACATTGAAATTGTCTGCATATGCTTTCAATTTGGACAGGGCTAAAATTTTGTCGTCTAGTAAGTCTGTACCAGACTGACGCGGTAAACTTTTAGATTCGTTGATATTTAAGGATATGCCTACGAAAAATTATATGTTGCTCAAATGATGGAATTTATCTTGGAATGGGTAAGAATATTGTCATGATGCCTTCTTCTCGGGATTATTTGGTAGAACAGTTGAAGAAAAGAAAGTTGCCTGGCTTTGTCACTTACTTCAGATAAACAGATCTAGACATCCGACATTTCCAAAGAAATGCTGCAGCATCAGATGATATACATAGACAAGAACCAGAGGACTTGTCCCATACCCATAAAGGGAAGTAATTATAGTGGCCCTTACAACAAGTTGTAAAGATTATTTGCATCAATTTCGAATGTAGGGGTCTTATAAGGTTGGTTTCAAGATGCCGATTCATTTGAAGACACAAATTAAAAAAATATTATTCGGAGATGTCAATACTCATGTGAAAAACGTGACAAAACGACGTTTTGTAGGAATCTCAAAGCTTGTATGATTTTTGTTGACTCCTTATCAGAGACATGCGAAATTTTAGGTTTTTTATTTTGTTGTTATTTTGACACGACTTTGTCGAAAGTGATGATGATAATGACAGAATTGATAATAGCTTCACAACATCATTAGCAGATCGAGATTAAAAAGAAAAACACGATACGAAGTAAAATTAAAGAAATCGTTACCGACTGAAGCAAGGATAAGCATTATAAGAAGAAGTGTCCGTGAGAAAGGTAACAACAATATTTTCACTGTACTTCAGAAATTTGCACTTTAGGTAAATGACTGGTTGATTTAATGGTGTTTCACGATGCCTTTTAAAGGAAATGGTGGGTTTAGAGTAACTTTGTGAGGGCTGCTCTCCTCTTAGCAGCTCTCTTTCGAAGACCCTGTTGTCAAAGAAAAAAGTGTTGAAACGCAGTTTCTTTTTC
Organism: Tridacna crocea; assembly: GCA_943736015.1. Lineage (NCBI taxonomy): Eukaryota > Metazoa > Mollusca > Bivalvia > Cardiida > Cardiidae > Tridacna > Tridacna crocea. The sequence goes on from OX031063.1 coordinate 53,963,465, forward strand.
AATTGCTGAAAACATCGAATAAATCTCACCGATATGTGACCCATCACGCAAAGAGGGGCCTTCTGGGAACTGCGAAAATTGTCAATCTGGTCAGCCTGCGCGAATTGCGCAGGCTGACCAGAGTTGACACTTTTCGCTGTAATGACATTTCCTATATGAAAATTGGTCATTGTACCTTGTTATACAATCATTTTTTTAATTATCAACTTAAACTGACCTGCACTATAGTTGATCTGTTTTCATCTAATTGATGAGGAGGATTCCCAAATGATACCTTTTTGCTTGACGAGCTACATATTTTAGTTCAGAAAAAGGACAAAAAAAAGAAACATTTTCAATATTGCCTTTGTCCAGCATTTCTCAGCAAATCAGACAGTTTACATCAAATATCAAACTGCTTTTTTATCTGTACTTGTCTAAAAGGCTACTAGAGTTCTGATACCTGCTTTTAGGGTTAGCGTCTATGATGGTATTTTCGAGGTAGCGTACTCCAAAATGGTTTCAGCTAGTAATGAAAAAAAAGGTCATTTCGCGTTAGTAATGCATTTGAAGAGCACCAATCAAAAACACATTAGCAAGTTTTAACGGCTTTAGAGATACGTGACAAAACTGTTACTTTGCAACATTCTGAAATTTGATCATCCATCACCAGCAAATGCAGGGGCGTAGATGTCTGTTCGCAAAAATGCAGTTATGTACATTGTGCAAAAAGAAGAAAAAAAAAAAAGAGAGAAAGAAAAAAAAAGATTATTTTGCAAAAAAGAAAACGTCACTAGGGGCCAGCTCTGGCAACGGCCCTGCAGACCCTCCTAATTAATTTTCCTACTCCCTCTCAGCCTTTCGTGCCTCGGATAATACAGTAGTGTTACTTTTGTGTCCACTTTAGTTCGGGCTTGAGACCAACTTCGAAGATGTGGCGGAAATGTGTCTTGCGACAGTTTTTCATACATATAGATGTTTTCATTCATTTGTATGTTTGTTGTTTTTATTCTAAAATCTGTCTGTCCGATAAAGACTAAGCTTTTACATGTGACAAAGGATATTTTAGTCAAGCAGCTGTCCATTGAAAGAAAAAAAACGTGTTGTCAATGGCTAATGCCTTCGAAACAAACAGTTTATTCTTTGTACCTCAATGTTTTAACAAGTATTCTTGCATTAACAATTTCGTTTCCTAACATATACTGAAAAAAGAAACATCAATACAAATTTATCTTTCACTGGATAGCATTGTTCAAATACATACCTATCTGATTTGGGCAATCTGGATGCACAGCCGGACTGCTTTTCAAAACAACAAACGTTATTTCGAATTTAAAGATAAAATAAACGTTTACTGAACAAAAGCTACTAGGTGTATTTCATCTGACCTCTCCAAAAGTGGTGAGTTTAAAAGGCAGATAGAAATTGCTGTCAGTCTGTTTCGCTATGGTTTTATAAATCGAAATAAAAAAAACTGAAATAGGAAAAAGACCTGGTTTGTTTTTATTTGACTGATTTCAAAAGAGATTTGTTTTATTGATTTGATTTACAAAATTAATGTCATCTATCATAATTTGAGAAAGGTTAAAAAAAAGGATTTCTTTCAAAAGAGAGAGAGAGAGAGAGAGAGAGAGAGAGAAAGAGCACTGCTCAAAAGATCACGCGACTTTGAAACTTTGAAGTAGGTCACATGACATGTACTGTTTGAGAGGTTTTTTACGCTGCCTTTTTAACCCTCCTTCATTGAATGTCCTACTTGTTTGTTTACATGTATCAAAATATATTGAAATTAATAGCCAATAAACTATCTGTAAACGTTAATGCTGACCTCTCCTTATTTGCCATCATTAAAATGACAGGGCACATGTCAATAAATCGTAAGTTATCAAACAGCAGCCGTACACAGCAATCGTTCTTGATTTTGTTCTTATACTAAATTCTAAAAAAAAAACAATCCTCCCTGACTGGCTGGCATACACTCCATAGCAATAGGATAACTAGTCCTAGAAATTATGAACAAGAAAACTTTTTGGACACGAGGGTGAGAATTTCACAAATCAGCAGAACTCTTATTACCGAAAATGAGATAATACCGGTATCCTGCTTCAAAAGAGTCAATGTGAAACGGATTTCTGTCGTTAATGAAGTCTTTATTCCGAGAATAAATAGATTTATTAAGGAAGAAGGGGGATTTGGGGATAAACCGACTTGATGCTTCTCGGAAAAAGAAATTTCACTCACGACAAAAGATTGTAAGAAAATAATAAACGGACTGCAGGGCAACTTCTATATTTGCATAACGTCGGTTTACTTCAAAAACCTCGTAACTACAGCTTGTTTCAAGCTGTAGTTACGAGGTTTCTGAAGCAAACCGACGATATGCAATCTTTACTAACAAGGTGTATCAGTCATTTTTCGGATAAAAACCACTTTTTTCGCAGCAAAATCAAACGCTTAACTATATTTATCGTATGATGAATTCTTCATATTCTCCAAGCTGAAAGCATTTGAAAACGACAAATTAAATATGCGTCGAACAACGGTTATGTCGATGATAAGGTAGAAATCTGGTTTGAAAAGGAGAAAATGCTGATGCCTAGCTTTTTCTCCTTTTCTCGACATGTTCTCATTACAGTTCTGTAAAAGTCTTTGAATCTTTGGATAGTGTGATAAAAGGTCAAAATACCGAATGAACAGAAGGAATTATTGAATGAATACGCTCAAACTAAAGTCTGAACTTTTCGAAGCATTTTTGCAAAAGTATTTCTACATACTCAGTACTAGTCTGCACGTTCTGTTGCAACAAGCAGTATGTTTATAAAATGATTCATTGATTCAAGAAGACGGAACGAAAGATGCGGCAGAACTTGACAGGCAACATGTGGTTCCATTGAAACATTGGTCATGCTCTTATTTCTGTTTGTAAGAATTTATTATCTGCATTTGCATAAAACCGCATTGAAAAAGCTTTTATGACTATTTTGCAACTATTTCACAGAACTCGTAAAAGCGTTTTGCAAAGAGGCCCGGTCCCCTTCACGCTTCTGTCTGCCAATCTGTTCGACTGGCGTTGTCTTGACCCTTACCACCTAATCCCCAGTTTAGACGACATTGAGAAAGAAGTTTTGTGAGAAAAATTCGGGGAGAAGGAGAAATTGCTGGTAGCGAGCATTTTCTCCTTTTCGAACAATGTTTTCTACCTTATCAAAAGAAACATTTCATCATTTGAAACATATTTAAATTGTTGCCTGCAGGTACTTTCAATTTGTACAGGTTGACATTGTTGTGGTGTGGTAAGGAGTTTTTCAGTGCACACTGTGTAAAGGATAAACGTACGTGACAGATAAACATTTAAGTCCGACAGTGACACCATGTTGGCAGAGCTCATCTCTCTCTCTTCCTGAGATTTCATCCTCTGCAAACATTGTCCATTAACTGGGTCAGTCCTGCACGAAACTAGGATCGTGTTCCGGATAAGCCAAACGTCAGTACTATACTGTCGATGTCGCCTCTCGATCTTTTGAGCTTTGAGGCTCGGTCGGAAACTAACAGAGGTTAGAAACGAAAAGATCGCCAGTTCGATTCCTCTCTTCGACAAAACTCTTTTCTTTGGTAGTGAGTGTGGCAGGATTCGTTTCTTTCTGGCCGCTGAACATTGTTAAGACAATGTTTATGTGGGAAAGCATTCAATTCCTTAGAAAGACTTTTCTAATGGAGAAAAAAGTTTTTGATCCGAAACTTTAAGGTTCTTATGGTGATCACACGTTTTTAGCTCAACTTTAGTCAAATTGCTCAAGGTGAGCTTTTGTCTTTGTGCTGCGTCCGGCATCCAGCGTGCGTCGTGCGTCGTCAATTTCAACCCTGTGTACACTCTGGTGCTACATTTTTTTTCTGTTATTCGTGAAACTTGGTAAGAATGTTTGTCTTGATGATATCTCGGATGCCTTCTATAATGGATCATGTAGGGTAAAAAACTAGGGCACCAGGTCAAATCTTAGAAAAAATATTTTGTACGCTCTAGAGGCCACATTTCCAATCCAAAACTCTTGAAAATTTGTCAGAATGGCCCTCTTGATAATATCTCGGATGAGTTTGAAAACGCGTCATGTCGGATCAAAACGTAGGTCATTAGGTTGTATCTTAGAAACACTTTGTGCGCTCTCTAGAAGCCACATTTAATGTCCAAGACTGTGGAAAGTTGGTGAGAATTTCTGTCTTGATAATGTCTCGGACGAGTTTTGAAATGGGTCATGTCAGGTCAGAACTAAGTCAATTGGTTAAATCTTCGAAAAACCTTTAAGTGTAATATACATGATAATATACTTGGTCGTAATTTTAGTCTTGATGATTTCTCTGACCAGTGTGCAAATGGGTCATATTAGGTCAAAATTAGGTCACTGTGTCAAATCTTTGAACAAAACTTTGTGTAGGCCCAAGAGGCCACATTTTCAGTCAAATACTCAAAATCTTCGTAGAATGTTATCATAATATTTAATTGTAAAAAGTGGGTCATGTTTTTTCAAAAGACTCAGGTGAGTGACTTTAGGGCCATCATGGTCCTCTTGTTTTATTTGACAAAGCTGTAAAACAAAGCAAGTCATAATTCAGATTTGATACCCTGTAATATGATACGAGTGCAGCTTCACCAGAAAGGTTCCTCGCTTTCTACCTATTTAGTTTTCCTTTTGATCAATTTATCAGCAGCAGTGGACTTAATTTTCTTGCATATTGAAAAATGCATATAAAACAATGTAATTCGATGAAATATTATGGCCACTAACTCTACATTGCATTATTTCTCTAATATATTACAAATTTACAAAACTGATATACCTTCAGTTCAGCTAGTCAGGAATCAAAAAAAGTAACAAGACTTGGAATGTTACAGAATGTTACATGTATCTGTCATAGTTGTTGTATACGAATCTATGTCTGTCAACATCTCTGTTACAACGCTACTACGAGACTACTCAAAAAATAACACTTATTCGTTTCTTTGATACTCTTGGAAAATACTAGTATTTGATTTAAAAAAAAAACACATTTCACCCTTGTGATATGAAAAGAACCATCAGAAAAAAAGCTATGAATATTATGATTTTATATTTCAGGTAAGATGGAACAGATTTTTATAAGATCTTCTGTAAATATTCATTTTTTATTTTCCTTCAGAAAAGTGACTCTATCTTTTTTCCGGTATCTTTGCAGAGTATGCGAGAATTCCTCCATGACTACGACAACAAAAAGGGACCACGGCCCCTATCTCCCTACGCCACAACAACTTACGACTCCATGTGGGCTATAGCCCTTACATTGAAGGGTTCTCTAGAATATTGGCAAAACGGGTCCGACATCCGAAGTCGTGACGATTTGTTACGGTCTTTCACATACGAGGGAGGAGCTAGTATCAGGAATATATTTTTCGACGTCATGCAAAACCTTGGGTTTCTTGGTATCTCGGTAAGATTGAAGATACAACCAGGTTGTGTTCTTTTTATACCTATAGATATTTTACAGATGGATTTCACCTAACAATACATAACCTAACGCCTTCTGCTTGTTCCACTCTTTTATAAAATGATGTTCCATGTGAAATTACCATTGGGATCCTACTAACGAATTAATCCGATTACCATAAAGTTATCTATAGATAGCTAACTAAAGCCCCTTTCACAATTGGCGCACAAGCACTTTACAACACCTTGCGATCGGATTTTTTTAGCCCAGTCAAGCAAGAAAAAATACTTAAAAAAATCAAGATTGTTTTTTTTCCATATTTATAAGACTTTCAAAAAATGTAATATGGACCAGTCAAATACTCCTTTTCCAACAGTTAGAAGAGCATTATCAGAATTGTTTTGTTACATGTGGCCTAGACTGACGAGAGTTCACAAAATTTCATAAAACTTACCAATAATGAGTCGACAAATTTAATGCAACTCTTTGAACCAGTCTAACTTCCAGATTTTTTTTTCAGATATAATTTTACACTCTTGTTATGTTTCATTGATAAACCAATTCTTAACACAAGGGATTCTCTTTCTGTATTTTTAGGGTCCGATATCATTTGAGGGACCTGACAGAAAAGGCATATCAGTAATAAGTCAAAATCAAGGTATGCAACAAGGTTAAGCCAGTCATTAGCATTTTATCTTTTTTTTTTCGTAGTGTTTTTAGTCTCTTACACCAAAAATAAATCAATCAACTGAGTCACATTTAATGACGTCCGCATGAGCTTTTAAAATGATAAATTGTAAAATTTTTGTCGTTTGGTTAAAGTTAGAAAACACATTTGTTGCGATTGCTGAACTATGGACATTCATTTCAGATGTCACAGATAAACACATCTCGCAGTAGTATAAATATTGGCGATTGACCGCCAAAACCATATTTATTGTTAACATATGTATCTGGTTAACCAGATATTGGCGATTGACCGCCAAAAACCATATTTATGGTTAACATATGCATCTGGTTAACCAGATATTGGCGATTGACCGCCAAAACCATATTTATGGTTAACATATGTATCTGGTTAACCAGATACATATGTTAACCATAAATATAGTTTTGGCGGTCAATCCCCAATATTTATACTACTGCGAGATGTTAACCCCTATTCTGCTGTGAAACTAAAATTGAAATTTCAATTCGGTATTAACCATCAAAATATTGCGATTTCAAAGTCCTGTTTTGAGGCAAAATATCTCCTTATCGGACAGCGTAGATGAAAGATCAGACTGCACGTTCTGTGCAGTCTGATCTTAATCTACACTGTCCGCAAAAGGTCAGTGAGTCGCACTTAGCAGCCTAAGGGTTAAAAATCTGTCACTATAATGGATTGTGATCGGGTTGAAAAATAAAACGAATCCGAAGGACTATTTTTTTTAACCGCATCACATCCCATTCGAGTGATTGTTTTTTTAACATCACAGTCAACCAGTTAATTATCCTATTTATTATAATTCTAATTGATCTTTTTCATTCTAATGATTATCAAGAATGGTACAGTATGAGCAATAAAGGAAAAAAGTAGTTCCGGCTAAAATTCTAATGAAACTATAATGTCAACAGTGGTCACATTTATCGCCACCAATGATGTTATTCTCTTGAAATCCCAGTCACTCAATGATTAGTAATAAAAATCACCGGTCATGGGCTGGCATTTTAGATGAAATGTTTTAAAACGAGACTAGAAGAGCGGGACTCTTTAGCGAGCTTAATACAAGTAATGTTACCGTATAGTCCATCTTCGCAAGCCAAGGGTTACGATACACTACGCTACTCTACCCTTTGCGAATTGAGCTTGATTTCGACAATCACCCGATACGCATTTTCATTGGTTGCAGCTAGCTCTAACTGCATCAAATCAAATCGCACGTAACATTTCATCTTTGATAAAAATAGAACAGGGTCGCGAAAAAAATAGAAGGTAAACATGAATACCTCCGTGGATGTGTGCAGGATCTGTAATGATTTATTAGCGAAGAAAACATAGACGAACAATATTTGCATAAAGTTTTAATATGGCCAATCAATTATCAGATGTTTTAGGCTATATCCCAGCACCTGACCATGGAATATCGAAGTACGTTTACGGTTATTGGTTCATGTTGAATTATTGTATTCCTAAGCGGTTTGTAAAACGACATTTCATTGGCTGTAAGTAATGTGATGTAAAGGGAGAAAATAAGCAGCATCCAATAGAGGGCGTGTCGCGGGAATCTCGAGATCGGGCTCCATCCGCCAAGGTAAGATCCACGTAGTGATCGTAACCTTGGCTCGCGAAGATGCGTGTAATCTGGGCGAGTTAAATAAAGTATCACATTGAAAGCCTACGATTGTAATGTTTCATATCACGTCTCAGGGCGTACATTTCTAATGATAAGATAAGTTGCGAAACCTACAATATTCACGAGTGAGGCTAACTCACAGCTGTAGCAGATGTATACGTTCATGATAAAAAGAAACCAAAGACGCTAACCTTATTATTTCTTAAAGTGAATCTAAAATTAAAAGACACCTTATCTTTACTGCGATAAACAATATAGGCAGTTAGATTGAGCGAAATTTTGTGTCAGACGTCTTTAAGACAACACGAAAAGGAATAGAAAGCTTTAAAGAATCACGTTCCATAATTCTCTTTTGATGTCTCAAAATCCTGTATCGGACGTGGGAAAGATTAGAAAATGCTTAATAATAGCTGTTGAAAATAAGGGCGGGTGTATTGTAGAATCAACTCGATTCCGTATGCTTTCGATTCTATTGCGTATATTTTGACTTGCTATTTCAGGTGGATACATGATTCGGATAGCTCTTTTCGAGCCAGATAAAAAGAAACTGAACTTCAACTGCAGATCCTGTCGACCAATAGTATGGAAAAGTAAGATTTGTTTGCTGTAGTTGAAAGGAGATTAACAACGCTGTAACATGATTTCACAGCACATGAAATACCTGAAAATACAGATTAGCCACTTTCCTCAATTGGTACTTTTGATATCGCTCAGGGTGTAAAAGTGTTTTACAATACTTCTCAACCTCGTCTGTATGAGTATTTATATCATCAATGACATTCAGAGAAAGTTACAGTAAGAGGGGTGATGCATATGTGACCCATCAAGCAGAAAATTGTCAACCCTTGGGCAGGCTGACCTCGGTTGACACTTTTCTCTTTAATGACATTTTCTGTATGAAAAGTGGTCATTGTACCTTGTTATACAATCATTTTTGAATTATCAACTTAAACTGATCTGCACTATCATTGATCTGCTTTCATCTAATTGATGAACAGAATTCCCAGATGGTCCCTTTCATACGTGATGGTTTACATATTTAAAAGTATAATGGCTCCGCAGATGATCTTATTATGAAATAGATTTTGTACTCTGATTGGTGTAATGTGCATAATGTGCTCAAGATTTATTGTACTATGATGTGCCTTGCAAACACAGAGACGACAGAAAAGAATGACATAGCCAATTTATAAGTGAAACAAATTTTAAACAGGTAAAATCTTTGCATAATCCTCACTGTTTCGAAAGTATTTAATCAGTGAGTTATTTCCCACAATGTTTACTATTGTTGCAGGCGGCCGGGCCCCACGTGACAAGTATATCACAGTTACCAGACAAAAGACAATCGAGGATGTATATTATATCTGTGTTAGCGGAGTTAGTGCTGGAGGTCTGGTACTCGCCATAGCCTTCTTGGGGTTTAACTTGTATCACAGGCGTTTAAGGTAATTCGATGTCTGTAAAATAAATTTTTGTAGACGATCTTAGGAGATAGTCCCGGAGATGTTGTATTCACCATTGGTATGAAAATACTAAAAGTTGCTTGCTGATCCTTTTTATCCAGACTACATGTAACGGGATTTATACGTGTACGGGCGGTAATTAAAAATCCATGTAATGAATGTTGACGACAAATGCAGAGCTGCTCTTGCTCAGACTGATACGGAAATATGATTATTTGCAGTGTATTTTAATTATCACTTGTAGTTTTTTGCGACGCCAAATAAAACACATTGCATAAAATAAGCAATATTACCTCCTGGTTTCACAATAATATTGGTTCGACAGCCATTACATTTAGAGTATTGACATAATTTTGTTGTCTACAACTGAATTTCCTGTTTAATGTGTACTGACGTAGTACGTCTGTTTTATCTTTATTCCGTCCAACAGATACATTAAGTTGTCCAGTCCGAAGCTCAACAACGTAGCCGTCATTGGGTGTATGTTGGTCTATACGGGAATCATTACTTTAGGCTTTAATGATGCAGAGCTGAACAGAAGATACTTCCCAGTCGTCTGTACAGTAAGTGTATTTCAGTAGCGTTTAAAAAAGTTGCATCGTAGCAAAGTTTAATAGTACCTTTCAACTCGAATACAAATAATTTCATGAAAAATTGACTGATTTACAAATCAATTACTACAGTAGAACAGAAGTTCATTGTACAAGTGCACAGGTGTATATAGTCAAAAAAGGGTAACAAAAATGATGAATTATCACGAGATATAAAGCGAGAATGACGGTGAAGTTGACCAATATGTGTTGCATTTTCAGCAAAGATAACTTATTAAAAAAAAAGTCATAGAAAATTCAGAAAACTATGGATCTGAAGATAAACAAAACAAACAACTGAACAACTATCTAATTCTTATTTACTCTCGAGAAAAATATTTCCTTTAGCTTTACAGCCCTAGTATCCATGTTATCAAGTAACCCAGGGATAAAAGTCATTTTTGGCAAAATAATCCTACAGATTATTCCCCTGTTTTCACAAATTTACGCGGGGAGGTTTTTTTTATGTATATATAGTCCCTGAATTTAATTCCTTTGACTGTGACACGAAATTTACGTAATTTCCTTCTCATAATAGCTTCAAATGTCAAGTATGGTAGATAAGAATGTCCACTCAGTCTCGAAAGTATTGCTAAGATTATCTGAGATAAATAAATCGGTTCAGTTTTAAAATAGCTCTTTCATGAGACCCTGCTATGACATTCTTTACTCAAACCAATCATTATTGTATTTTTGCGAAAACTGACTTGTAAACCGGTCAACTTAAACTCAAATAAACTATTCTTTGAAGAAAAATGAACTCTTTATAATACTGTGAAAATAAAAATTCTCAGAATGTTCCATATCTTTTTGTCATAGACCCGAAAACACAATTTCCTTAATCTTATGCTAAGTATCTAACTCCAATAAGTTTTAATTGACATTACTGCACATAATTATATTTGCTAATTTTAAAATTTCAGATGCGGGCGTTTTTATTTGCGGCCGGATTTTCTCTTTCGTTCGGGGCCATGTTTACAAAGACCTACAGGGTTCATCAGATTTTTACCCGAGCCAGCGGTGCTCTGATCAAGAGCAAGGTTTGTTGCGTTCATAGCTTCTTTGTTTATCTTCACCAGCCGACAGACTTTGTAGCTTGTTCATGTTAAAAGGCATTATAACTTTTTAGACAACATAATATTGTACATGGCTTAAAGGATGCAGAACAGGGGCTTTCGCGACGTGAAAGAATTTTTGACAGGTGGCTCGAAGCAATGACAAGCCCCCGGAAGTTACTACAACAAAATATTTAGTTTGTATTTATCAGGTTATTCAATCATAGGGAATTGGCGATTTTCTTTGCAAACGATGCAATTACATTTGTTATTTGTTGCCTTGGCATATATTTTCTTCAAAGAATTATTTTACAGACTAGACTGAAATTTGACTCTAGATAAGTGTAATTCTTTTCCTCCAGTTACTACGTGACAAACAGCTTCTATCCATTATTGGTGCTTTATTAATGGTGGACACTGTAATTCTGGTACTGTGGATTGTTATAGATCCAATGCAGAAGAAAATTACAAACCTCAATGTAGAGGTAAACTCTCCCTCAAACTTTATTTGGTCTTTCTGCCTATTTGTCTGTGTTTTTCTGTCTGTGCGTTCGTCCATTTGTATGTTTATCTGTGTGTTTCTTTCTGTCCCTTTGCTGTAAGTCTCTAGCTAACTCTAGCTAACTGACTTTGCAACTGCATATGCTATGTGGCTGGTTTGCCTAATGAAATGTGACTCATTTCGCACAAAGGGACCATCTGGGAATTCTGTACATCAATTAGATGAAAACAGATCAACGACAGTGCAGGTCAGTTTAAGTTGATGATTCAACAATGAGTGTATAACAAGGTACAATGACCACTTTTCATATAGGAACTGTCATTAAAGCGAAAACTGTCAATCCTGGTCAGCCTGCGCAGTTCGCGCAGTCTGACCAGGGTTGACACTTTTCGCAGTTCCCAGAAGGTCCCTTTTTGCGTGATGAGTCACAAATAAAAAGTTATGGGTTGAAGAAACAAAAGAGCCAAGCTGTGGTGAAAGGCAGTTTAACCCATTACCACACAATCCCTACTTTTGACGCCCCTGAAAAAGAAGCCTTTTGAAAACACTGTGGGAAAAGGAGAAAATGCTGGTAACCAGCATTTTCTCCTTTTCCCACAGTGTTTTCTACCCTTCCCAGAACAAATTTCAATTTTTCAGTCATCTTTATTTTGTCGTCTGCAAATGCTCTCAATTTGGACCAGTCTAAAATTTTCTCTTGTGGTAAAGAGTTAATACATCTGTAAAAGGTGTCGACTCTAGTCGCAGCCTGCCTCGGCTGTCCAATTCGAAACTTTTCGCTATTTGTCAATTTTCTGTCAGAGGACCAGTCTACCTTATGATTGAGTCGTTTGATAGACGAAATGGATTTCATAAATTCACGATGAGAGGGTATGATGCCTTAGAGAGATGCCATACACCTCTTCTCCATTTTGCCAGTGTGTGGCCCGAATACCTTGGAGCCAAAATCTTGAGATAACATAAACAAGTTGGGAAAAAAAAACAGCATGGTCAAATTTCAGCAAAATTTTGAAACCTGAATGCCTCTAGATCTATACTTTCAATTTTATTTCAACTTTTCTCTACTATGTATTAACTTATGATATTTCGCTATTACTAAAGTAAACAGTTTTAAACAATTGTTATATATATGTATGATGTTTTGCATTGTATATTATGTAGAGAGTGGAAATGAAGTTACAAAAAAAAAAATGAAACATTGACCCCAAAAAGAACATGTGACCAACGGAAATATTGTAATTAGTATAGGTGTCGAAGTGCTCCTTTGTTCGTACAATGCTGGCCTCTAGGGCAACATCAAGAACCTACTAGTATTGATTATTTTCATTAACTTAGGGTGGGCTGCTTTATTGTTAGTTTTTATCTTTTTTAGCCATTTTAATAAACGAAACTTATTATCAAGTGACGATTGAGAAAATTCTCGCGAACTCATTTTGCATTTTACAGGCATCAGACAACGACGAAGATCTCTTAATCATATCTCAATTGACAACATGCCACTCTATACACATGGAAAAGTGGACAGGTGCACTGTACGCTTACAAAGGACTTTTACTTGTGTTTGGTGTTTATATGGCGTGGGAAACACGTCACGTGAAGATTCCCGCCCTTAACGACTCTCAGTATATCGGAATGAACGTGTACAATGTTGTTATGATGAGCGTGCTTGTCGTGACGTTATCTAATATACTGTCGTCACAACCGACGTTGGCCTACGTGTTGGTGTCGTCACTCATGCTTGTGTCTACAACAACAACACTTTGTCTTCTGTTTGTGCCAAAGGTAAGTTTAGTCTGAGTGTTAATATTTTCCTAGTATTATTGAAATATTCATGTATCGATGGATGCACTCGTCATCACGTTATTTTTATAGTGTCATCCCATCCGACGTTGGCCTTTGGTATCGTTACTCACATACATGTACCTGTGTCTACAACTACAACAAACTGTTTACTGTAAGTATAGTCTAAGTGTGAGCATTTGCCCTGTTTTGTTAACACTCCGAAGTGTGGATAGGTGCACTCGTCGTCACTTTATCTAACATATATACATGTACTGTCGTCTCAATTGATATATGGCCTATGGCTTGTTGTCGTCCCTCATGCTGACGTCGACAACCACAACAACATTCTATTTGCTTTTTGTTCCAAAGGCAAGTATCGTATGAGTGTCAACATTTACCAAGTTTTACCGACATATTAATGGACTAATGGACGCACTCGTCCTATTTTGTAATATTCTGTCGTCTTAGCCTACATAGGCCCACGTGTTGTTCTCGTCATTCATGCTTTTTTCTACAACAACAGCATTGTGTTTGGTGTTTTTGCAAGGGGTAGGTACAGTTTGAGTGTCGACAATGACCCAATGTACCAACATATTGATGTACTGATGGACGTACTCGTTGGCACGTTACCAAACTGGCGCCATTGTTAATAAGCAACAGATGCCATTCATATTTGAACATCGAAACCGGAAGTCCAGAATAAATCGAAAGAACACTCATTAACTAATTTGAGTTTTGTTTGAATTCCATGATTCACCACCGTACTGCTTGTAATAGTTCTGTAACGACTAAAATGTAGCAGTTTAAAATTTCAGCCCAATTACTGAATAAAGAATGGTTTCATGAACGAGAAAATCAAGGAACTTTGATATCTGATTGATGCACAGATATTTAAAGTGGGAGTTTTTGCTAATTTTCTGACCAAAAGACAACAATTACATTTCTGACTCTGTTTAGGAAAGAAGGTTCAAATTTATGTTCTAGACGGTCTCTTTTAAAAACGGGAGTTTACGTAAATGTGTGTTAGATAACAGGTTCTAGTCCGCACTATCAAAAAAGATTTGAGCTTGTCAGGAAACTGCCCCAAAATCTCTCAAGAGAATGCATTTTTTATCCAATTTCATCCGAGAGTAATCATTTTGCGTTTCCAAATATCTTTAAATCGCGTTTTTATGCAAATGGTGGTGTCTAAAAGGATATAAGAATTACGAGACACGTTTGAAAGAGAAATATTTCAATGTTTTAGAGCGAGAACAAATTTTCAACCCAAATCCAATATATCATGACCTTTGATTTGCTCCTGGAAAAATATACACCAAGATCAAGCTGTACATCTCTATGATCTCTGCCTACACTCTGTCATATTATATTAGTGGTTTAACCCATTACCACACAATCCCTACATTTGACGCCCCTGAGAAAGAAGCCTTTTGAAAACACTGTGGGAAAAGGAGAAAATGCTGGTGACCAGCATTTTCTCCTTTTCCCACAGTGTTTTCTACCCTTCCCAGAACAAATTGCAATTTTTCAGTCACCTTTATATTGTCGTCTGCAAATGCTTTCAATTTGGACCAGTCTAAAATTTTTTTGTGTGGTAAAGAGTTAATTCTCTACCGAACGACAAGATTTTAGACTTTTCCAAGTTTAAAGCATTTGCAGACGACAAAATAAACGTAACTAAAAATTTGAAATCTCATTCCAATTGGGTAGAAAACATTGTGGGAAAAGGAGAAAATGCTGATGACCAGCATTTTCTTCTTTTTCTACAATGTTTTCAAAAGGCTTATATCTGAGCGTTTGCAAACATTGTAGGAAAAGGAAAATGTGTTGTAACCTCTCAAGCCTCTGAGGGACAAAATCCAATTTTTTGACATACAGTTAATTTTCATTTTAAAATGCTTTTAACTCGAACACTCTGATATCTTTTTGCTTGATAAATACGAAATAATAGTTCCTTTACAATCCAGGAAGTTTTCATGCAATCAGCTGTGCAACAAAACCGATTTTTTTTTTCATTTGCATCTGTTTTTTTTTTTCTATTTTATTAAATCAAAATGTGTTTTTTTTTTACCCAATGTTGCGTTTACTTTTTCTGAATAAACAAACACACTAACAAAAAAAGAAAAAAATGCAAAGAATTGTTATAAACTTAGCTGCATACCGCAACTTCGTTGGGAAATTAAGGAAAAGTTAGGCAATATAAGCAATTAACATTGTCACCACTTTTAGTCACGTAGGGCATATAGCTCTATGGCCAAGTAATAGGGCTTTCAACTTCAAAATGTTTCGTGCCACAACTGTAATTTATTTACTTATCACAAACACAATGAGGTTCTCCATGGCCCGTTTACCAAGACGTATAATGATGATACGAATATCTTGATATGAACAAACCCACTGACGCTGGTTATCTAAAAACACCTTAGCCCTATGGCAAGCCACTGCAGAACCCGAACCTACTCCTGTTCAAACCATGAAAATACATGAATAAGTAAATTGTCGTCGTAGTATGACTATTTCACTTAAACCACAAATCCTAACTTCACATGCATAGTTTTTTCAAAGCCTTGTGGGTAATGACAAAATGCTTGTAACTAGCTTTTTTCATACTCCCTATATACAATGTTTTCCACACATTTAAGGAAAGTTACCGTCATTTGATTTTAATTTGATGTGTCGTCTGCAAACGCGTTCAATTCGGACAAGTCTAAAATTTTGTCATGTGGTGAAAGGTTAAAGCTTCACAAAAGTACTTTCAAACATGTTACAAACGTCACAATGTCTGTAAATTCCAGATATATGCGATTGCCACTACAAAAGGGGACCCTATCATAGCAGCTTCCGGCATCATGGTGGATACAAATTGTCGACGGTTTGCGGTCGACGAAAAAAGGGAACTGTTTTTTCGGGCGGAGGTACAAAACAGGGTTTATAGACGTGAAATCGTGGAGGTAAGATTATCATACTTTGTTTATACCATTACACAGTAATGTCCGAACCTCAAGGCAAATTGTGTCTTTTTTTTCTGTATGTACGTACATTCATATTCATTATGCAAGAAACCATTATGCCCAGTATGAAACCATTTTAAATGCTGACTTAGGTTGAAGTATCTGGTATTTAAAATAAAAACAAAAAACAAAGTTCAACCTCAACTGTTAACCTTTTACCAGGTGATCCTGTGTTTTTACGACGCTAAAAAGGAAGCTTTGCGAAACATTTTCGGGAAAAAAAAAGAATGCCAGCAATTGACCATCTTAGCGAGCCAAGGTTACGATCACTACGTGGATCTTACCTTGGCTGATTGAGTCCGATTTTGAGATTCCTGCGATGCGCCCTCTACTGGATCCTGCTTATTACCCCCCTTTACATCATATTTCTAAAAGCCAATGAAATATGGTTTTACAAACCGCTTAAGAATACACATGAAGCGATAAGCAGACATCCACGTAGGTTTCCATGTTTACCTTCTATTCGAAAGGTAGTGACCTTATTCTATTTTTATCAAAGATGAAATGCTATGAGCGATTTCATTCGTTGCAGTCAGAGCTGGCTGCATCTAATGAAAAAGTGTGTCGGGCGAATGTAAAAATCAAGCTCAATTCACCAAGGGTAGAGTAGCGTAGTGAATCGTCAGCCTTGGCTTGCGAAGATGGTAATTGACATTCTCCCCTTATTTCTTGATTTCATGAAATAAATTATCGATGGAAGTATGACCTACAAGGTTGAAGTTGAAATCTATGTCCCATTTATGCGAACATTCACAGAAGTTGCCAATGGTCCTTTGCATCTGACAACAATCGTCATCAAAGGTTACAATAGTGTAGGTTTTAATGTCGTCTACAAATATTTTAACCCATGTATCCGCTGCATCTGGTCATTCATTGATAAAGAAAGAAAAAAAGAATCGGCCCAAGATCATTAC
The DNA here is from genome assembly GCA_943736015.1 of Tridacna crocea. Taxonomy (NCBI): domain Eukaryota; kingdom Metazoa; phylum Mollusca; class Bivalvia; order Cardiida; family Cardiidae; genus Tridacna; species Tridacna crocea. Next base: position 53,980,554 of record OX031063.1, read on the forward strand.
CTTTCTGAAAACCACTTAGTATACCTTGGCTGTTTGAGACGGTGTTGTTTGTCACTACCTTTTTAGTTCTATCTGATAAGAAATTTTAGTCCGTGCTACAGTTGATCCTAACATAGGTTTCTGAAGTAAGAGAAACCGTGTTGAATACCCTCCTAAAGTCATAGAAGATGGTGTCTACCTTCGATCCGTAGTCGAGGTCCATTATTCAGGTGATTCTAATACATGTGTATGTTGACAGGATCATTTTTTGACAAATCTAAATTTGTGATTGGAAAATAAGTTGTTTTTAATCATCTGGGTTCCTTTTTATTATTATTATTATTATCATTTGCATATTTGCATTAAGTTGGAACAAAAGTGGATTCATGCTGATCTGCCTGTAGTTACATGGTAAGGGTTTGTTTCCAGGTATATTGAAGTTACTGGTAAGTTTTTCCACGCATTTGGGATTGTAAAAGTTTTAATGGATTTATTAGATGATTACTGTAAGTGTTTTATTAGGACTTCTTTATATTCAATAATCAGCTCTTGGTGAATTTCGTACAAATTTCCCTGCAGATTTATTTGAATTTAGTTCTTTTTTGAATTAAGTACACCTTCCTCTGTGACAGTGAAATATTCTAGATGATTTCCTGTTGAAGGTGGTACTTTTATACAGCTGGTTACTTCATCTGTCTTTAACACACTGCTAAATTCAATATTGCCAGGTTATAGTGTTTTCAAATTTACCATGAAGTGTACCTATTGTACATTCAGTCTTACTGTTGCCTCTAACATACTTCCAGCAGAGCTTGTTTTTTGGAGTGTTATTTGCTGCTAGCTCTTGTTCATATTTAAATCATGATTTCTGAATAGCTTTTGCTACTTCATTGCCTTGTGTTGTCTAGGTCTCCAAATTTGAAGTTCTTTTACTAAGCAAGTATTATTTCCAGGATCTTTTCGTTTATGTATTTCTTTTTAGTTTCTGTTTCTAAATAAGGGAGTTTAGAGTTGATCCTGTTGATGTCTTTGTACACCAGTAGGTAATGTTAACGACAAAGAAGCCACAATAATCATCCATATGTCCCATATCAGACAATCTATTCAGTTTTATTTTGGGGAGTTTAAGTTTGATCATGTAGATATAATCACCCATGAAATAATTCCTTCTGATGCTCTTTGTATTTTTTACGTTCTCAGTTAACAATTAGAGTCAACTTTGTGGCCACTATCTCCTAGCCCTGACAGATGATTAAAATTGTCTACCGTGTAAATTTCATTATTGAAAATAAGATTTGATAAAGGTGTAGTTCCTTCTTTATAGCGGGTCGGTTTCTAAACATGTTGAGTCAGAAAATTGTCTCTTAAAAGTTCTGAAAAAGGATGTGCCGGATAATTAATGCTGACATAAGTATCATTATTGGTCCAGTTAATTTCTTGGTCCAGTTAATTTCTTTAAAATTAAAATCTCCAACTACACATTAGTGCAAAAGGCCAATTACTGTTACATTTTCTAATAAGCGCCTCGGTTTAATTTGGTTTAGCTGTGGACTAGAAGAGTATCATGGATTTTTAGTCAGGTTTTACACCATACAATTCAGTCTCTGAAATTGGGAGATCATTGAATAGCTGTATAAATGTTCTTTCACATAAATGATAAATCGCCCCACCCCACGTTCTGTGTGTGTGTGTGTGTTTTTCAAATTCTGAAATGGTGCTGTAATATTTAAAGATTAGTTTTAATAAAAGAAAAATGTTATTAATAGCTTTCTTTTTCCCGTAGTTGGACCAAGAGATCCACCGTCTGGAAAGTTTGCTTGAACTTCCGGTCGAGCCTTATCCACGTCTGACACGAGAGCAACTTTGTCGTCTGCCTGAGTCACGTGTTGATCCGACCCCGCCATCAGTTAGACGCGAGCGACAAGACGCTGAAAGGTATTAGTGGGTAGAAAAAACTTTTCCAGCCTTTCTTTATTTTCGTAAATGTTTCTCAACATTTACTTCTTTCTTAAGGAAATCGGTCAAATGTGTGTATGAGTGTAGATTTTCTAGAGTATATATGAAAATACGGTTAATTAAAAATAATGCATTCTTTGCTTCTTTAAAAAATTAAAACATTTATAAAGTTACCAGAATATAAATATTATACCTTACTTTTGAATTTGTTTCTAAGAGACTGAAATCATTGAAATCAATGTAAATAACATTGCATTATATTCAGAGATATCACTGACTGCTAGCACCTATCCTCCTATACAATGCTGCATGTGAACAATTTTTGCAGAAGTTTTAGACCAAAAGCATTTTACAAACACTTGTTATATCATCTTGCTCCGTACTCTCTGCTTCTGTTTCTTTATTATATGCTCAAATAGAACTGTTTCGAAGCACTTTACGATTAAAACTTTTCTTTCTGAACTTTGGTATATTAGATAAATAGCAAATAATCCATGTGTCGTTCATAATCAACAGTGTTCTCGTGTGTCTTTGATGCTGTTGTTTGCTCATTATAGAGGGTGCTGTGATATATCTTTTCTTACGAACAAAGTCCGTAACAAAGAAACAAAATAAATGCATAGCTCAAATACAACCTGCATCTGGCGGGATTCGAACCCTTGAAGGGACAAATGACCTCGTTTTTCGAGGATTAAAGGACCAATACCAAAACCACTGAGCCAAAGAGATATCTCTCTGACGCAGTTGTCAGGTAGTATATTTAAAACAGGACGAAGCTTTGCATGGAGAAGTGGTCTCCCGTAACACACCCCTCTTTAAGTCATCATTTATTGATGACTCAAAGCCTTATTAGGTAAAAAGTCCGATTTTGGACAAAAGGGATTAATGGCTCAATGGCCGATCCTGAACGAGCCCCATCTTACGAGCAAAGTCTGTACCAAAGAAACAAACAAAAGCATAGCTCAAATACAAACCGTATCTGACGGGATTCGAACCCACGAAGGACAAATATCCTCGTTTATCGAGGATTAAAAGACCAATACCAAAACCACTGAGCCAAAGAGATATCTCTTTGACACAGTTGTTAGGTATTGTATTTAAATTGGGACGAAGCTATGCACGAAGAAGTGGTCTCCCGTAATACACACCCCTCTAAAAGTCATCATTTATCGATGACTCAAAGCCTTATTAGGTAAAAAGTCCGATTTTGGACAAAAGGGATTAATGGCTCAATGGCCGATCCTGAACAAGCCCCCATCTTACGAGCAAAGTCTGTAACAAAGAAACAAATAAAAGCATAGCTCAAATACAAATTGTATCTGGCGGGATTCGAACCCACAAAGAACAAATATCCTCGTTTATATCGAGGATTAAAAGACCAATACCAAAACCACTGAGACAAAGAGAATTATCTCTGGCACAGTTGTCAGGTAATCTATTTAAATCGGGACGAAGTTATGTACGAAGGAGTGGTCTCTCGTAACTTTGCTTTTATCTAAATGAATGGAAGTACATGTGGCGTATTCTGTGAAAAGGAGGCTTTCTGCATCCGCGAAATGTATCAACCCATGTCAGCTTGCGCAGTCCGCGCAAGCTGACATGGGTCGAAACATTTAGCTATTGTTAATAGACTATTTCTTCTTGTCCAATGAGCTTATTCCTCAGTATTCAGCCTGTTACAAAATAGAACTTATGGATCAACATTCATGCACTAACTTGCTTGGTATAATACTTTCATTTGATGATTTTGGTCTGAGCAATGTTTAAATGAATCAATCGTTTCGTCTCAAACTTTTCTGTGCCTGATCTTTGCAGAAAAATTTCGGTGTCCGACGACAGTGAAGTTTGTGTAGGTATAACAAAGGACGACAACTCAGAAATGTACGGAAAATTTGTTCTGAAGATTCAACATCCGACACCAAAGTTTAACCGACGTCGTCCGAACAGGATGAGTATACGAGACGCCACGAATTACGCTGTGTCCAAGTTGTGCCGATTCCGTCCACGTTTTAGCATAGGCAGTATAAACTTCAGACACGAGTATGAGGGGATGAAATCTTCCTCCCCCGATGATAATCAGGACAATACTACTACGGATCTGTTCGGGAACAGAACCCGAGTTTCTCATCCCTTGTTAAGACAACAGGCTGTTGAAGAACGTCGAATCAGCCCACTCTCAGCGATAAAACATACTTCAGAGAGAAGTGAGACACAAACATTTGAAACACAACTATCTGACAATGATGTAGATAATAATATCGACGAATTGACAATTCCAAGTACACATTCATCACCTAACTTCAATCTTACTCTGGAGAAAGATTATCTCGCACCACCTTCTACAAATAGTGGTTCAGAGAGTGGAAGAAGTTACTCATTTTCGCGAAGTTTTCGACGGAAACGTAGGACTGGGTGTGTTAGTAGGCCACACACCCCGACTGAACATTGTAAAATATCTTCTGTAGAAATGTTGAATACGGATGGAAATGACTCACCGCGATTTCGACGTGCCAGATCTATTTTAGAACGTGAACGACGGACAAGAATTAGAAAGTTACAAAGTGACTTGAAGAAAATACAGCAAGAGCTAGAAGATCTGGATGAACTAGAATACGAGGTTTCCGTTGTTTGATGACACTATTTGAGTTGTTTGATAACACAATGGATATTCTTTGATAACACTGTGGAAGATGTTTTATGGTACCACGGGAAGTGTTTAGTGACACAGTCATGGTTTGATAAGACTTAGAGGGTTCTTTGATAAGACTACGCGAATATTCTTTGGAAGCATTATGGAAGCCTTTAGATAACGCTACGGGAGTTGATTGATATTACGACAGAAGCTTTTAAATTGGACTCTGACTGTATATATTGAACTCTGGAGTGTTTGGAAGTATTGAATTTCTCATATTTATTTTTCAGGTGCCAAACGGACGGCTTTATTATTGCAGTCGTATCACGGCACCAAGTGCCCTAACGATATTTTCATGACGTTTCTTTAACCCGCCCAACAGCAACTTCATGTCTGTTTTTCTGAACGGTGTTAGGCGCAGAAACAAAGTCGAAATGATGTTAAGCAATCATAGACGAATAAACTGTTTCAGTGACTATTATATATTTTCGAAAATGGTTTTATCCAAAACCAGATTCAGATTAAAACACGTCGATTTCTAGCCATGAGTCGAGACTGTTTGAACAAGCGTTACAGAGAACACTTGGACAAGACAAGAGCAGGAACGGCAGATCGTCCTCATGCATTCACATTAATATATATTTAACTTATTAAATCTTAGTTTAGGTTGGCTGTGTACATTTTCCAGTGATTTTGTCACAGCCATCTTAACCCATTACCACACATTGACGACTTTTGACGCCCTTGAGAAAGACGCCTTTAGAAAACATTGTGGGAAAAGGAGAAAATGCTGGTAACCAGCATTTTCTCCTTTTCCCACAATGTTTTCTACCCTTCCCAAATCAAATTTTGATTTTTCAGTCACACATTTTTTGTCATCTGCAAATACTTTCAATTTGGACCAGTCTACAAATTTGTCGTTTGGTAAAGAGTCAAAGAGGTGCTGCATATATAATAGTTGGGTGTGCTGAGCATTTAATACACATGATTATGCTTTGATCATTACCGTTGTATATATCAAAAATTTATTACACATATATACGATATATATCTGATCTTAAGTAATAACCAGTTCAAAAAGTATCTTAACAGTTGCATGTGCTAAACATTTACTTCATGTATGCAATGTCTTATTTTGGTCTATGATCTTTGCAAAAAGTACTGTAACAGTTGTGCCATCGCTGAGCATTTTGTATGCTTTTGCTAAGTTCTTGTTTTTTCCCTGATCTACACGCTCTTCAAAAAGTATTATTACATTGGCATGTGCTGAGCAGTAACTACAAATACGCACAGTTTTATTTTTTATTTCTACACTGTCTGCAAGAAAGGTATCGTAACAGTTACATGTGCTGAACATTTAGTACACATATACAAAGTCTTTTATTGGTCATTCAGTATTTTCGTAAAGCGGAATAAGTATTGAAGTTTTTTTGTTTTTTTTTAATTCCTCATTATGTTCATTATATCTAAAGACATTTCACAAATATTTGTATATATAAAGATGATGGCTTAAATCTTTACCAAACGACAAAACTGTAGACTGTTCCAAATTGACAGCACTTGCAGACGACAAAATAAACGTTACTCAAATATTGAAATTTGTTTCCAGCAGGGTAGAAAACATGGTGAGAAAAGGAGAAAATGCTGGTTACAAGCATTTTCTCGTTTTCCTACGATGTTTTCTAAAGGCTTCTATTTGAGAGTCGTAAAACCAGGGATTTTTTGGTGAAGGGTCAATACAGCAAAAAGCAAGAACAAATGATTCTAATGTTGGTCTCTACTCATACAGCCACAAACTGGAGTAACTTATCGCTTTAACAAACGAGCAATTTTTAGGCTTGTCCGACCTCAAAGCATTTGCAGAAGACAGTAAATATTGCGAAAAAATGAGTTTTGTCTTCTACAAGGTAAAAGGCGTTGTGGGAAAGGAAGAAAATACTAGATCCCAGTATTTCATCCTCGTCCCACAACGCTTTTCAGAGACGTCTTCCACAGTAGAGATAGTATGGTCATTTCAGATACAGAAAAATTTACAAAATTAATAGCGAAAGGTTTCAACCCATGTCAACCTACGCGGACTGCGGAGGCCTACAGAGGTTGATATTTATTTAACCCTTTACTCCATAGATACTGATTTCTACGCATTGCCTGTAGGAGCCTTTGGAAAACATTGTGGCAAAAGGTGAAATTGCTCGTCACGAGCAATTTCACCTTTTGTCACAATGTTTTCTATGCTATCAAAAGGTGTCGTGTTCACATAAGAAACAGCTTCATCCTTGCTGTTATAGTTAGAGTCAATTAAAGATACCATAGAAATGCCTTATGGGTTAAAGGGTGAAGCTCCCTTTTTACAGCACATTGCTGATACACTAAACATAAGTAACCAGAAATCAGTAAACTTGTCTGTATATAGCTAATTCACGGGAGGTAACCCTCGATAGCATAAATGAAAGGCTTGATAGGAATTATTGGTCCTAGATCAAAGCAGGTTAACCCTTTCCCAAACAATCTCTGGTTTTTACGGGTCTGGAATTGTTGCCTTTTGAAAACATTGTGGGAAAAGGAGAAAATGCTGGTAACCAGCATTTTCTCCTTTTCCCACAATGTTTTCTATCCTATCATAGACAGAAATCATCTTTTCAGCAAGAGATGAATTGTTGTCAGCAAATGCTTTCAATTTGGTCTAGTCCAAAAGTTTGTCGTTTTGGACAGGGTTAACACCGTTGTCATTCTGCTTATCTGCATTACGACCAGACAGTCTTCCTTCTCAGAGTCGATAAAACTCAGGATTGAATGATAAAGATCGTATAACTTTCAACAACTAAATAATTCCAATCATGAAATGCAGATCTAGAAACATTACAGTTTTCAATAGATTTTGCACGTTTCAGAGTACTTTGCAGTTTGATGACCAGTGTATATAGACCTCCTGTCACATTGTTTAGAACTTGCAGTCTGGTCTAGGATCTACAAGGTCAACATTTCGCTTTCTAAACCTAAAACGACACCGAGATATCCACACTAGCCATAATTGATCGGCGTTAAACTTGTGCACTTTTACGTATTTCTCAAACGAATCGAAAACCAAACATCTTCTGTTACGTCATAAAATATCAGATGTATTCTGCCTAGTGCATTTAAATGAATGAAAGAGATCTGGTCTTCCATGTATAAAATATTCATGCATTCTAACAAGAAATCACGTAAATTTTGTTTCAAAGTAGATCACTAAATAGATTAGATTACTAAATATTTATGACCGTCTATGTCACTGATCATACCCCTGCCACAGTAAATGCACTCAAATTGCATTCGTTAAAAAAACTATATACAGTGTTCTCCTTTCTCCGTTCGCCTAAGCATAAATAAGCTCACAAAATGCACATTTTTGGTCAAGAAATCAAAATTTTCGTGTAATGATCAAATATAAAGTCTGAATCAAACTGTTAACTGAAAAGAAAATCACTACAAGTTGCATAAATAGGTTCGATCTGAGGAAGTTTTCAAACCTACCTCACCAATCTGGGTATATAGTGTGGTCACTTTCTTATTTTGCCATTCATTTGATTTATTGTCAAGGCCGGTCTCTAAGGACTGATGAATATTCTACACTCCAAGTCAGACGGACTAGCCCATTCATAGTAAAGGGTAAATACAACCCATGTAAGCGGATCTAATGTTGAAAAACATTGAAAATTTGCATTTTAATGTATCTAATGCAATATTTTCTTTCAAACTGAAAAAATTACACTCTTTTTTTTCATTTTTTTTTTCCATTTTTTTTTTCTTCATTTTTTTTTTTCGTTTCTGTCTTATTCGACAGAAAAATACTATCGATGTACGGTAGGATGTTATGCATAATATCTGACAGAGTAGAATAGAATCCCGGTGGAACACAAAGTCACGAGCGGTTATTCCTTCCGCTTTAGTACATGAACGGAGAAGTCAGAATGAACGGAGAAATGAGAAAAGGCCATACCCAACAACTTTTCCTATGTTGTACAGATTTCTGTTATGGCTGATTTGAAGTCAACGCAGATTTGTAGTCCAACGGTAACATTTGCATGCTACTCGCCTCATTGAACCCTTTAACTGCTAAACGCGACTCGCTGACCATTTGCGGACAGTGTAGATAAAGATCAGACTGCACAGAACGTGCAGTCTGATCTTTGATCTACACTGTCCGGTAAGGAAACATCATTCCCCCGAAAAAAACAGTTTTGAAACAGCAGTATTTAGGTTTTAAATACCGAACAGAAAATTTCTTTTACGTTATATTGCAGGATAATGGTTAATAACCAAAAATCCACAAAGACCGGAGCATCTTTGACAATGAATTCGACGTGAACGATGCGCTAGTTTAATACCAAAAAAAGAATTGATTCAGGTCAGCCTGCGCAGACTGCGCAGGCTGACCTGAATCAAAACTTTTATTGCAGGTGCCTTAAACTCCCTTTTTGAAAAAGTATGGTACAAATGTTTGACAATTTTTAACCCCAGAAGCATCCCGATCTTACACCAAAGGGTGCAACTCGCAAATACCCGAACTGACATCACAATATCTCATGGATAGACAAATCAAGTAAAGCAACAGATTCAGGAAAAGAATTTTTCCAATCAAATTTTTGTGGCGCCACATGAGCGGCGGCACTATATTTTTATTCGCTTTAGAAAAGTGCCTCTGGAGGCAGCCATATTTTTTACTCGGCTTCAAGTCATTTCGTAACTAGGTCATGTCGTACCTAGGCCATTTCGTACAATTTGGTCATTTCGTACCTACTTCGATCATTTCGTACCCAATTTGGTCAATTCAAATCCTGTTTTTAATATCAGTTTGGTAATTTGGAACTTAGTTTTATTACTTCTTTCTTCTTTCTCAAATGACAACTGCTTTTGTACATAGCCCCAATTAAATAATGTTAAATTTCGCCGAAGAATGGCGTTGATTTTGTCGTGCCATCATTGGGTCTTTCCTTTTAAAGTTCTAAGTTGCATTCTAAAGATTTTTTAGGACTTCTCAGTTCTTTTTTCACCGAGTTATGCATACATATAATTCGAAATGCTGCAATGTGCCTTATTTCAGAGACAACAGATTTGCGGCGCCATTGATGTTATGCCTCAATATTTTCTTGTATATCTGTATGTAAATGCCTCAACACGTCGCGTTGGTTGTCTTCATTTGAATATTAGAAGGCTATAGCTATATAAAAGATGGTGTCCTGTTCGGCTCGAAGGTAAAGTGTATCTGTTGTGACCTGGAGGCGCCGGGTTCGTGCCTCACTGGGAACATTTAGTATATTTCATAGAACTGTTATGAAATTATGCAAGATACGTCAGCGCCACATACAGAAGCTTCATTTCTTTAGACAGTTAACCCTTAGGCTGCCATGCGCGAAACACTGACTTTTTGAGACAGCGTGGAACAAGATCAGACTGCAAAGAACGTGCAGTCTGATCTTAATATATGCTGTCCGCAAAAAAAAAGTCCTTCGTTTCTGCCCATGGTACGGTACAGAAAGGGTAAAACACTATAGAGAAATTTCATTCATCAAGCAGAGGGTATGGATCAAGATCAGACCACTCATTCTGTGTAGTCTGATCTTGATCTATGCTGTCCGCAAATATCCTTTGTTTTCCCCCTTAGCTCCGAAAGGGTTAAACATGGTATACACAGAGGAAATCTTGGTGAAAAGTAAAAGTTTTTCATTACCATAAAATTTCGATCTTCCCACTTTATTCTTGGAAGCGTGTTTTCTAAGTGTTATTTGACCGGTTTTTATTGCCAAGTCAAGTGATCTATTGTTTGTCCTATTGACAAAAAGCCTCTCGTGACAGAAGCTGTACTCAATCCTTTGTATGCAAAGCAAATACAATGTCTTGCATTGAAAGCCAAGTCGTGGTCATTTCTTTTTTTTTTTCAGAGAAGTTTAAGATATTACATTCTTACGTCTTATTAAATACATGTACAATTATCTCCATTACCAGATAACAATATTTTAGACTGGTCCAAATTGAAATCATTTGCAGACGACAAAATAAAAGTGACTGAAAATTTGAAATTTGTATCGTAGAGGAGAGAAAACATTGTGGGAAAAGGAGAAAATGCTGGTTACCAGCATCTGGTTACCAGCATTTTCTCCTTTTCCCACAATGTTTTCTAATGGCTTCTTTCTCAGGGGCGTCAAAAGTAGGGATTGTGTGGTAATGGGATAAGATATCGATCAATGAGTGCAATCCGATCTTGGTCTACACTGAGTGGTCCTGCACGGCTCAGTGGTAATGTGTATGACTCGTGACCTGGAGGCCTCGGGTTCGAGCTCTATGGATCCACTCCGACTGCCGATGGGTTCGAGCTCTATGGATCCACTCTGACTGCCGATGGAGTGTCCTTGGGCAAGCCCAGGTCAGCCCAGTCATATAACGGAAATTGATAGATAATACGTGAACTGTTGCCGTGATATGACTCAAATAAGGTTGAAACTGGCGCAAAACACAATTGAAATGATCTGCCTATTCGCGCTGACTGCAAAACCAAATACTAGTAATAATACCAAAAATAGAGTTAAAAACGAAAGCACGACCCTTACCAATGACGAAATCTTTGACTTATGTCCAAGTTTAAAACATTAGCAGTCGACAAAATAATTGACTTAAAAATAGACATTTGTTCTTGGAAGGGAAGAAAACATTGTGGAAAAAGGAGAAAATGCTAGTTACCAGCATTTCCTCCTTTTCCACAATGTTTTCAAAGGGCTTCTTCCTTAGTGTTGTCAAAAATCGGTATTGTGTGGTAAAGGATTAAAAGAAGAAAGAACTATATAGAGCAATCGATTGCAGTAAGTACGTCTCTTTCGTTATCAAATGCAGAATATACGAATCGAGCAATGGTTTGTGAAAACAGGGCTTGATATGTATAGGATCTGACATGAGTGGGCTTTTGAGATAAGATTTTATTAAACGAGTCGAGGGAAATGTTATTAAGACAGCCTTTGGCGAGCTTAATAACATTTTCCTTGACGAGTTTAATAAAATCTTATCTCAAAAGGCCGCAAATGTTAGATTCTTTTTATCACACAACGATATTTCACAAAATAGAGATCAGATTAATGAAAAAAACATTCATAAATGTATCCGTGGTATTTTCTATGACAACCATTCACTTCTATGAAATGCGTACAAAATGACGTCAAAAATGACGTCACACAAATATGATATCAAACGTGTATAAGATAAGAAAATTCGTTATGGGTATATATATTACACAGAAAACAAGGGAGGTTAAATTCGTAATGGGTATATATATTACACAGAAAACAATGGAGGTTATGTGATATATGTATTGACTCAAGTCAGTCTGTGCAGTCCGCGCAAGTCGACATAGGTCAAAACCTTTTGCTATTGGTATATGTTCTGCATTTCAAACTCCCTGCCGCACGATTCAGTTGGTATTAGACAAAATGTGACCCATCACGCAAAAAGAAACCATCTGGGAATTCTGTACATCAGTTAGATGAAAACAGATCAACGAAAGTACAGGGTCAGTTTAAGCTGATAGTAAAAAAAAATGATTGTATAACAAGATATACAATGATCACTTTTCATACAGAAAATGTCATTAAACCGAAAAGTGTCAACCCCGGTCAGCCTGCAGAATTCGCGCAGTCTAAGCAGGGCTGACACTTTTCTTTGTTCCCGGAAGGTCCATTTTAGCGTGATGGGTCATAATTCAATGGGTTCTATTGATCTACAGTTATATGATGACTTGCTCGGAAGAACGCATCAGAGAGATGCATTAAAAACCGTCTTACCAATGAATGGCTCTTATAAAATACTACTCAACATTTGCTAGGCAAAATACTACTCAACATTTGCTAGGCATCTATTCTATACTTCAGTACAGGAATATGTTTCATAAATACAGTTTAGCTTACGAAATATTCATTTCCTCAGGTAGTTTATATCATCATTGAGGCAATGTTATGTACTGAAAAACCATACTAAACGCATGCCGCACATACATATCAGCTCAATATAAGATGGTGATCCCTAGCAAATGTTGAGTAGTATATATGACCCATCACGCAAAAAGGACCTTCTGGGAACCGCGAAAAGTGTCAACCCTGGTCAGCCTGCGCAATTAGCGTTGACACTTTTCGCTTGAAAGACACTTTCTGTATGAAAATGGTCATTGTACCTTGTTATATAACTATTTTTGAATTATCAACTTAAAGGTGGCCCTTCAGATATTGGGACGAAAAATGTTCAAAGATGCATAAAGATAATCCTTATACTCCAAAAGCCTTTTCATTTGCGTTCATAAAACCCCAGTAGTCGAAAACCATCCGACAACACGATAAATTAGAGATTTACTACGGCCCAGGTTGACACCAATGGGAGACATGTTCTATTTTTAGATCATCAGTTATCTCATTTATATACAGGAATACACAGACTAGGTTTCAAACATAGCATCCGAAGAAGACATTATGGAAAATAATTTTCACATGTTTGTTATGTAATGGAATTTAAACGTTATTAGTCACGTGCCAGTCACTTGACATTCCCGCAACGCTTTATTGATTTTTGGAGGGAAATCTAAAAATATCTTAAGAGGCTACGTAGCCTTTTAAGGGAACACCATCAAAAGAAGTTTTTATGTAATTTTATGAGTCTTAATTATTGTTGATTTGTATTATTTTTTTCATATCAATTTCAGTGATAGATCTATATATATTTTTTAAATTTGGTGAGATGTAAAAATTTTAAATACCCACCTTTAAACTGACCTATACTATCCTTGATCTGTTTTCATCTCATTGGTGTACAGTATTCCCAGATTGTCTTTTTTTGCGTGACGGGTCACATTTTAATAGAGGAAAAGATATGCAGTGCATGTGTTTCATAGTTTTTCTATCACCATTAGGCCTACTTACACAAATTTCTTTCCAAGCCAGTGGGTACTTTTCTCACAGGCACCGGAGTTGAGAGGCGAATATCGTAGGAACCAAAACTTGTCTCAAGATTAAAATCAAGATTGTGTGCCAAGCTGCGCGTTTTAGCAGTTATTACCAAGGTTTCAATGACGTCAGTTCCACTGACGTCAGTCTTCATTGAATTAGGGCATTCAGAAGAGAAATTCTACTTCGTCAGCGTACTCAATTTTTTTAAAACAACAAAGTACAATTTGATAAACAAACGTTGGAATGGTTAAATTTTTAGTATAATGCGTTCGTTGTACGGTCAGGTGGCAGGGGATATGGAAACTTGTTCACGGCTGTGGTGAATCATGACGCCCCGAGCCGAAGAGGCCGTGAACAAGCTTCCAAAGCCCCTGCTACTTGATGGTACAACTAATAATGTACACCCTTATCTAGTTCAACAATTCCATTAACGGTTTACATGTCATCAGCGACAATGGAAAGATTCTAAGATGTTTACGAATTCTGATTCTAGAAACCTTACAGGCTACATAAAAATTGGTGAAATAATGTCAGTAGAGAGACCTTATAAAGTTTAACAAAAATGTCTCAACAAAGTCTTAATGATACAGAAAAATACCAGAGTAACTTCTGTGTGGAGAAACAAGGGTAACAACCTACGTCACAGGAAGTGATATCGGACCTGCGCATTTTCGTAACTTATGTCCGCCATACTGAAAAGTAAGTACGATATGAAGATAGAATGAGGCTAGCTTGGGTGGATACAAACGGACTACAAAGACTCTCATGTATTTATCAAAGACATTAGATGAATACATTTAATATTCTGATGTTTTAGACAGGAAGCAGATGTCTATATGCACAAACACTTTGACCAAATATCAAAAAGTGATTGGGTTTTAATAGTTGGTCGAAGTCTATTCCATTATTGTAAGTAGTTAACAAAAGCTTTGACAAAAAACAAAGTCCCTAGGCATTGTACTCTTTTGAGGTCTAAAGACTTTTTTCAGATCATTTAGAGGAACGATTACAAAAAAAAAACAGTCTTACCAAACACGCACACTGACTTTATGACAACGGTCCGATATCACTACCTGTGACGTCACACTGACGTACGTAGTGAGGGGTGAGAAAGTGGTCTAACGACTAACGACATCCTCTAGACAGCCGGGTAGCACAGTCCGCAGTGCACAGGACTTAAAACTAAGGGGTCGATGGTTCGATTTCCTAGCTTGGCAAATTGTATAGCGAGCTGTACTGATAAGTTATTGCGACAGGATCCATGCCTTTCTTTCCCCTCTGTTTAGGCGATACTTAGGTAGGAAAGCAGGTGGTGGGTTGATGAAAACTGAACCAAGTAATGGTGCAAGAAACGCTAGGAAAGCATGGATATCTGATATAAGTAATGTTGAAAACGACGTTAATATACACACACACAAACAAACACCCACACACACACCCACACACACACACACACACACACACAACACAAAAGAACAGACTGCCTATAAATGACATTTTTCACGTGACAGAAGACCATTTCTTGACAACATTCTGGCTAATGCAGTAGTAGCATGTACTGGGTAATTCTTTTTCGTAAAAACCTATCTGAGCTATCCTCTGTATAAAACGGAATTTGCAAAATGTATCGAACAATATCAGTCTGTGCAGTCCGTGCAAACTTAAGTGATTCGAAACATTTTATGACTTATCATTTTTCTGTATTTCTGAGGATCTGTTTACCTCATGATTTGTCAGTTGTAAAACAGAATCAATTTCATACACCCACACTTAAATGATGACTTGCTTGGTGTAATTTAGGCTTCGATGGCTGATCTGGGTCGATACTTTTTCGCAAGTACATTTGACCCTCTTTGAACAGACCATGGTTCGTTTATATATCAGTCATGCTCTGTGAAAAGGGGGCCTAATGCATCTGCGAAAAGTATCGACCCAGGTCAGCCTGCGCAGTCCGCGCAGGCTGACCTGGGCCGAAACTTTTCGCTATTGGTCAATTTTCCGTATCACAGAGGACCAGACTACCTCATCATTCTGTTGGTTGTCACTCTAAATTGATCTTTACAGAATTATATATTTTATTATGTGATGTTTTGCTTAGTACAATACATTCAGCCCCCTTTAGCCAGAGCGTGGCTCATATATGGCGAGCAACATGCGAAAAGGGGCATTCGGACATTTGCGTAAATTGTCGTTTCGGATCAGCCCACGCAGTCCGCGCAGGCTAATCCGAAACGACACTTTCCGTTTTTATGCATTTTTTTTTTTTTTTTGCGCAAGTGTACTGTTGCACAAAATCTAATGCAATCAAAAGGCGTAAAGTGCCGTCTTGGATAAGCCTGCGCGGACTGCGCAGGCTGATCCGAGACGACACTTTACGCAAATGTCCAAATGTCCCTTTTCCCATGTTGAAAGCCATTTATTATATATTTGCCGTGGAACTCAACAAGGGGACCGCGACAAAATGACGATTGCATTTCCTTCTCTTGGAAAGAATCAAAAGCTGTATATTGTTACGGGTCATGTGCTCCTAGCTATGCTATTTTAGCTTTGGTCTTGATTCGTGACTCTCCCTCGGGAACACTGAATCAGTTTCGCTAAAACCTTTCTGCTGTCCACATGTCTGACGAACCTTAAAAGACAGTAAAAGTCAATCTATAATAGAGCCCTTTTTGATGTTCCCTACCTTTTTCAAGGCTTAGCAGATGAAAGTATTCTAATAACAAGTCAATATTCACGGTCCATACCTATATTTGATTAATGTGAAACGGGAAATAAAAGATCCACTAGCGGCCAAAAAACGAGTCAGTATTCACGGTCCATACCTATATTTGAGTCATGTGAAACGGGGAATTAAAGACCTAATAGCGGCCAAAAAATCAAGTAAATATCCACGGTCCATACCTATATTTGAGTCATGTGAAACGGGGAATTAAAGACCCACTAGCGGCCAAAAAACAAGTCAATATTCACGGTCTATACCTATATTTGAGTAATTTGAAACGGGGAATTAAAGACCCACTAGCGGCCAAAAATTAAGTCAATATTCACGGTCCATACCTATATTTGATTCATGTGAAACGGGGGATTAAAGACCCAATAGCGGCCAAAAATCAAGTCAGTATTCACGGTCCATACCTATATTTGAGTCATGTGAAACGGGGAATTAAAGACCCAATAGCGGCCAAAAAACAAGTCAGTATTCACGGTCCATACCTATATTTGAGTCATGTGAAACGGGGAATTAAAGACCCAATAGCGGCCAAAAATCAAGTCAGTATTCACGGTCCATACCTATATTTGAGTCATGTGAAACGGGGAATTAAAGACCCAATAGCGGCCAAAAAACAAGTCAGTATTCAAGGTCCATACCTATATTTGAGCAATGTGGAACGGGAATTAAAGACCCAATAGCGGTCAAAAAACAAGTCAATATTCACGGTCCATACCTATATTTGAGTCATGTGAAACGGGGGATTAAAGACCCAATAGCGGCCAAAAACAATGCAAGTGTTTAAATGTATTTTAGATAATAATGTTAAAAGGTGTGGAAGCTATTTTGAGATGACAGTCTGTTATTGTGTTGTCGGTCGTTTTTCATTTGTCGGTGGTTCATTTGCGCCCAGCCGGGGTTGGCTAAGTGGTTAGTCTGACTCGTGACCTAGAGGTTCTGAGTCAGATACCCAGTTGCAGCGAACTTTTTTTCAGGCGAACCTTTCGCCACTCACCTCTGATGCATGTGAGAAAAGTAGTCTATGGTTTTGGAAAGAAAGTTGTGTCAGTACTGGTGTGAGAAAGCCAGGAAACACATGGGTGCGTCACTGACCCCCATGATATGACCTAAGCTGTTAATCAAACCAAACCCAAGGCTCGTGTTATGTTTTGACATTTAGGGCATGATAGTCGAGACATCGGTCCCCATGTCAAACTAAATTTTTGAGCATTACATATATGAAAATTGGCTTCATCTTCGTATAATTTCAACACTTAACTCATTACCACACAATCCCTACTTTTGACACCTCTGAGAAAGAAGCCTTTTGAAAACACTGTAGGAAAAGGAGAAAATGCTGGTAACCAGCATTTTCTCCTTTTCCCACATTGTTTTCTACTCTTCCCAGAACAAATTTCAATTTTTCAGTCACCTTTAATTTTTCGTCTGCAAATCCCTTCAATTTGAACCAGTCTAAAATTTTGTCGTGTGGAAAAGAGTTAAATACGGTATGACTTAAATTCAAACGCATTTTAACACTTGCTTTGTTTGCTC
Organism: Tridacna crocea; assembly: GCA_943736015.1. Taxonomy (NCBI): domain Eukaryota; kingdom Metazoa; phylum Mollusca; class Bivalvia; order Cardiida; family Cardiidae; genus Tridacna; species Tridacna crocea. Next base: position 53,998,345 of record OX031063.1, read on the forward strand.
TTGACGGCTATTGTTACTTCAATACATCTGCAAAAAGTATAAATCATAGTCACTCGCAGTCCGTGCATGCCAATACTGTGCGATACTTTTTGCTTCCTGTAAATCTTTTGCTTGTCCAAGAACCAATATACCTTTGCATTCGGCCCTTGCTAGACAAAATATACTCAGTTCCATAAATAAACAAGAACTTTAAAGGTGGCCCCTTAGAGTTTGGGACGAAAATTTACAAAAATGCAAAAAAAGTCATCCTTATACTCCCACAGCCTTTTAGCTTTCATTCATAAAACCCCAGCAGTCGAAAACCGTCCGACAGCACGAGAAATTAGAGATTTACTAAAGCCCAGGTTGACACCAACGGGAGACACGTTCTATGTTTAGATTATCAATTCGCTCATTTACATACAGGAATACACAGACGAAGTTTCAAACATAGCATCCGAAGAAGACATTATGGAAAATAATTATTACATGTTTGTTATGGGATTTAAGCGTTATGAGTCACGTGCCAGTCACTTGACATTCCGAAAATGCTTTATTGATTTTTGGCGCAAAATCTAAAAATACCTTAAAAGGCTACGTAGCCTTTCAAGGGAACACCATCAAAAAAGGGTGTTTTTCTGTAATTTTATGAATCTTAATTATTTATGATTTGTATTATTTTTTTCATATGGATTTCAGTTATATATATATTTTTTGATTTGGTGAGATGTAAAAATTCTACACAGTTACAACTTTGATTTTAGTAACACCTTCATTTAAACAGCAAAACCTACCTTAAACTTTCTGTTAGTCAAAATCTGATTGGTCTGGCATTTTCTACAGATTCTGAACAAAAGTATGATACCAGATTTGTTTCAGTAAAACATGCGACGAGAAATAAAAGAAAATTAAATACACACTTATTTATGGTCCAAAAGACTATATCGTCGGTTTGCTTCCAAAACCTCGTAACTACAGCTTGTTTCAAGCTGTAGTTACGAGGTTTTGGAAGCAAACCGACGATTTAAATATAAATTATGGATGACAATGGTTATACTGACTAGCTTACTGTTATGCATCGTGAAAATGCACCAAACTCCTTTTTGCCAGAAAGTGACTGTCCTTTTGGCAACAAATCTATTTCCTTTGGTTGATGATAGGTCAAACTAATCTTTATTACAGTGGAAAAGCGACCCTTCATGGACTAGGCAAACAAAAATTGCCTTCTCAAGAACGGAGTCATACAAAATTCAATGCAAGATCAAAGGTTATTTGAGACTCTTTCATTTCAGCAGCAAATAAAGATATGATGTCAAAAATATGGACAAAAAACGATACAAACACCTAATTGAGTGGAAAACATTGTGGGAAAAGGAGAAATTGCTCGTCACGAGCAATTTCTCCTTTTCCCACAATGTTTTCAGAACCTGTTTGTTGTTGATACGTCAAAATGAGTGTTTATGGAATAAAGGGTTAATGAAACACGGAGATGCCTTAAAATCCTTTTTATCCCTGTTATTTTGATTCATCATTTGACGAGATTTCGGACATACTGGGTCAAGATAATACTGCACGTTCTGTTTTATCTGGTGCGTCCCTAAGAACAGCCTGTAGAGTTTTCTCAAGAGGCCTAAGGATTAATTAATGGAACCGTGTCAGTTTGACAGTAATAAAAAGCTAGACATATCGCAGACATCGTCTGTTCCTTTTGTAGAAGAAACCTAGTTTATAAACTGGCGACAGAAGTCAAACTGTCACGCTAATAAAATGATTCGTCTGCCTGTAGCAGCTTCTCTCTCTGTCTATCTATACTCTGCCTGCCATACATTAACCCTGTCCCTTTTTAACCCTTCACAAAACGACAAAATTGTGGATTGGTCCAAATTGAAAGCACTTGCAGACGACAAAAAAATAGTTACTCAAATATAAAAAATTGTTTCCAGCAGGGTAGAAAAGATTGTGGGAAAAGGAGAAAATGCTGGTTACCAGCATTTTCTCCTTTTCCCACTATGCTTTCAAAAGGATACTACCTCAGTGTCGTAAAAACCTGGGATTGTTTGGTAAAGGATTAAGCAATAATTTTCTTTCTTACGTGGTTTATTGTTTATTCTAACATGACACGTTAATTCAACGCTATAAACGCAGTACAAAGAACGCGTGGTAAAATTGATAAATACTTTTCTTTCTATCTTGGTTTACCGTTAAATACACCACAGTTGTGAGTTATGAGGCACAATAAATAATCCACGAGGGAGATAGCCCCAGCGGTTTATTCATGTCGCCTCATAACTCACAGCGTGGTTCATTAACGATAAACCACGACAGATTAGAGATTATTTCGATTCTAAGATGACCATCTCTTAATGAAAAGAAAACAAGTTCTAACACGACACGTTAATTCAGCACTATAAACGCAGTACAAAGAACGCGTGGTAAAACTAAGAAATACTTTTCTTTCTATCATGGTATACCGTTCAATAAACCACAGTTGTGAGTTATGAGGCACAATAAATAATCCACGAGGGAGATAGCCCGAGCGGTTTATTCATGTCGCCTCATAACTCACATCGTGGTTCATTAACGATAAACCACGACAGATTAGAGATTATTTCGATTCTAAGATGACCATCTCTTAATGGAAAGAAAACAAGTTCATACTTGGAGTAAAAAACGAGAATGCAGATTATATTCCATATAGGAATTCGGGCAAGATGAAGGTGAAGGAATTTATCTGGTGGCCCGACGTTGTGAGTTATGAGGCACAATAGATAAAACACTCGGGCCATCGCCCCGTGGATTATTTATCGTGTCTCATAACTCACAACCGCGGTTTACTGAACGATTAATCAAGATAAAAAGAAGACTATATCTTAAATAAACCACAGTTGTGTGTTATGAGGCACAACAATGAACAACGAGGGCGATAGCCCGAATGGATTATTCATTGCATCTCATAACTCAGAGCAATAAGCCAGGATGGAGAGAAGATTATTTTAATCTTGACATGATCAATTCTTGATCAAAGGAAATCGATTTTACACAAAGCGGATGCGACTTACTTAATTTGAATTATTGCATAAAACGTGCCTTTTCGGGCCGTTATAAGCATGTATTAACGGGTAAAAACCGGGCGGTTATCGGGAGAAAACGTGTATTAATCAGTAAATTCACGCGCCGTTAACGCCCGGGTTTGTACTATCAATATCCTCGATTCGGGCCTACCTTGTAAACAACGTTTGTCCTTGTCAGATTTCCCCTAGACTCTGACCATCAAACTGTAGGAATTCGTACCATATTCGATCCTTTCCATGGCATGTCTTTGATGATATTAGTACACCACAAACAAACCTTTGCACAGAATCTCAGTTTAATCGAGATCTGAACAAAAATTCACCCGTGAAATGTACTCTAAACCAGCTACATCCCTCCCACTTTTTAACGTGATCGGTCCGCTTCGCTTGATGTATATCGAACCTTCTGTCGCTTTCAGTTACAGAAATTTATATCCACGAATTCATCCTAGTTGTAATCGTCCAAATGTGTGCAAGTTTATTCCACATAAGTCCAGTGTGTATTAAAAGTCAATAAAAGTGTATTTACAGCGAGAGAATCAAAACTGGCATACAGGACTAACGGCCCTTTCCTAATCGTAACAAAAACTTCTTCGCCGACTTCCGGTTTTGACCCATTTGCGTACAGTACATTTGAAATTCGCTTATTTGTATTTCTATGGAAATATTTTTGCTATCTGTGCAAATTATTGTTAGACTACCTTTACTTTATGCAATAATAGCGTTAATTAACGTTTTTTTTCAGTCGTTATCATTCGCAGAGGCCCTCAAAATACTTAAACACCCTCGTGCTTCGCACTCGGGCGTTAAAGCATTTTTCGGGCCTATGCGAATGTTAACGACCTCAAAAACGTGAATTAACCCTATATTAACCACGGCTTTTCTATAGTTACCAGCCAATTTGATATGCCAATTTGAGGCTCTTTCATTTCAGCAGCAAATTTTGATATGATGTCAAAAATATGGACAAGTGAGGATACAAATATCTAATTGAGTGGAAAACATTGTGGGAAAAGGAGAAATTGCTCGTCACGAGCAATTTCTCCTTTTCCCACAATGTTTTCAAAAAGCTGTTTGTTGTCGATACGTCAAAATGAGTATCTATGGAGTAAAGGGTTAATGAAACACAGAGGTACATTAAACTCCCTTTCACAAGAGCATGGCTGTATGAATAAACGAAGGAAGTTTGTCAAAAGCCAAGCGTCTGTATGCTGAACGCTCTTCCATGCAAATTATTTTGTTGAATTACAACAAGTGTCGTATTGTGTATCTGACATACAGATGTATATATACACTATTCAAACTTTGCTAGGGATCACTTACATATATCCGTATGGGTTTATATGTTACAACGGTTTTGCATAAACCCTTTACAAAACTGTAAAATGCTAGATTTGTCCAAGTTGAAAGCATTTGCTGACAAAAAACTATATCCAAGGTGCCCTATACTGTCTGTCATAGGGTAGAAAACATCGTTGGAAAAGGAGAAAAAGCTCTTATCCAGTTTTCCAAATGCTTCTTTCTCTGTGTCTTTAACAGTCGGCATTTTGAGGTAAATGCTTCAAGATTCATGTCCACAAGTCATTTTATTGATCAGTGTGGCAATGTAACATATTGTTAAACCATACATGATACATGTCCCATATATATATATTTAGAGTGAATCTTTTAGGGTGATCCCTAGCAAATTTTGAGTAGTATATATATAGCGAGACGAGATAAGTAACCCTTACGTCCCATAGTGAACTCATATACAGGGTTTCTAATAGGCTTTGCGAAGAGAAGAGAATAAGATCAGTTTGTATGATCGTGAAGCCAGATCTTGTTAGAATGATATTTCATCTTTGAAAACTACTGATCATATACCTTCCAAAATTTAGCAATCACGATAAATTTTCCTACCATTTTTGTTGAAGAGCCACTCGGAATGACGCCATTTATTTCCAATTACAAAGTTATTATAATGATTAACTGGGTTTATATTATAGCAATTCCATTGATCTTTGGTTACCAAGGTAACGCGGATGCAGATGTCAATATATATATTTTATATGTCATAATTGTATCGTCTACAGATGGATATACATGTACATTGCCAGACTGAAGATGGGCATATTTTATCCAGTATGGAATCTGATTGCATAATTATCTATATTGTTTCAATTTTAAAGTTTGCTGCTTATCTCTTCAACCCTTTACCAAACAATGACGACTTTAACCCCTTCCAAAACGACACATTTTGGACTCTTCCAAACCAAAAGAGTTTGCAGACGACAATTTTAGATTTGGAGAAAATGCCAGAAAGTTCTCAAAAAGGTTAGAAAACACTGCGGGAAAAGGAGAAATTGCTCGTTACGAGCAATTTCTCCTTTTCCTACAGTGTTTTCAAAAGACACGTAAAAAACAGGACTTGTTTGGGAAAGGGTTAACACCCCTGAAAGAAAAAGCTTTTGAAAACATTGTGGAAAAAAAGGAGAAAATGCTGGTAACCAGCATTTTCTCCTTTTCCCACAAAGTTTTCTACCCTATCAAAGCAAAATTTCATCATTTGAGCCACTTTGAAATTTGTCCTCTGTAAATGTTTTCAATTTGGATAGGTCTAAAATTTTGCACAGGTTAAGGACAGGTGAAGATATATAAAGTCTTCTTTCAAATTGGAAGGATTTACATACGACAAAAATTCAAATGGCTTAAATAATACCGTCGGTTTCAACTCCTAGTCATACGGTATGTGAGTCTGCAGACGATAGATAAAGTATACAAAACATGAAATTTCTCTTTCAAAGGGTAGAAAACATCGTGGGGAAAGAAGGAAGTGATGTAATCAGTATTTTCTCCTTTTCCAACAATATTTTCAAAAGCCTGATACATTGATTAATTGGGGTTTAACGCCATTTTCGACATCATTTCAGTCATATCTCGGCAGCCAGGGCACCTACCCATGCTTTCCTTTATAAAGTTTATTTTTCCTGTACTCCGAGCAATAATCTTTCCAAACCACCGGGTGCTTTCCCACATAACCATCCTCGAAACTATGATCAGTGGTGAGAGAGAAATAAATCCTGTTGACTATCATCAATCCTCGGAAAGAAAGAGACCGAGCCGAGAATCCAACCAGAGACCCCCTTTCTTGTGTCATGAACGCTACCGAGTAAGCAACCGGGTCTAGGTGATGAAAGGGTTAAAGGCCTCAAGTGGCTCTGTGGTAAAGTGGATGTCTTGTAACCTTGATGTCTCGTGTTAAAGCCTCACTGGAGCCATTGGGTTTTTCAAGGCTTGGAAGTGTTCCTGAACAAGACACTTCAGAGCCCAAGTCTAGTACTTGTGAAACACAGTACATACATAAGTTTGTAAGCTGTTACGCATGTGACTCAATTAATAATGAAAGTGACGCAAAACACTATTAACTCTTTACCAAACGACAAAATTTTAGAATTATCCAAATTGAAAGCATTTGCAGACAATAGAATATACTTGACTCAAAAATTGAAACTTTACATTAAAAGAATAGAAAACCTTTTGGGAAAAGGAGAAAATGCTGGTTACCAGCATTTTCTCCTTTTCCCAAAATGTTTTCAAAAGCCCTCTTCCTCTGGGTCGTAAAAACCAGGGATTGTTTGGTAAAGGGTTAAATAATGATATGTTTTACTTTTTTTCAACTCACTTATTCCATTCGTCTTCCGGAGTGACGTTAGTTCCAAGTCACGTCAGTTTTCAATAAATTGGGGCATTCAGAAGGGAAATTCTACTTCGTCAGCGTACTCATTTTTTAATTTTTTTTTTTAAACCCAAAACGGGTAAAATTAGCTTAACAAACTTTGGAATGGTAAAACTTTGCAGTACAATAAATTCGTTGTACGGTCAGGTGGATCATGTCGCCTCATGGCGATATGATTCACTACAGCAGTGAACAAGTGTCCAAGTCCCCTATTATTAATCGGTCGGCGGAGCCGGATGATTAGAGAGACCACAAATTTCGAAAACCTGTCTGCTGAAGGCAAACTGTAAGCACATTTCTTTTTTATATGACTTATTCATGCCATTTTTAAAATATGGATATTACTGAAAATATCTGACAATATACTACAGTTGTTAAAGTTGCAAAAATTACAGAAAAGTATATTGGTATATTGTTAAACTATTTAAAAGGTTGATAGATACTGTTATTCAAGATGAATAATATCTAAAGCCTGGTGATTGGTACTGCTCATCATAGATGACTTATTCATACCGATTTAAAGTATAGACCTTACTGATAATATCTGACAATATACTACCGTACAGTTGTCAAAGTTGCAAAAATTACAGAAAAGAACATTGCTATATTGTTAAACATATTTAAAAGGTCGATAGGTACAGTTATTCAGGATGAGTGATATCTAAAGCTTGGCGATGGGTTCTACTGATCATAATTATATTTAACGTTCTATGGCTGTTAGCCGGCAAACACAATATGATCTGTAGCATTCCATGAAACTACTAATTTGTGAAGGACAGACAAAAAAAAGGGATTTCTAAGGGGGTTCCTACGTGGCTCTGTTACAAGGTATATGAATTTTATCCCATACATAGTTCAGACAACTGCCATTCGATTTGTGATATCAACCATTATGGTTATTCAGTGTCGACCGATTACAGTACTGACAGCACTTTGATATCTTATTCACTGTTCTTGGTAGCAGTGGCACAATACATGGATCCGTGGCGATAAGATAAACCGACTACCTTAGTTACTGTTGCCAAGGACTCACAAACAAACGCTGTCAGTACATATACAGTATAGCAGATAGGCTACCTAAATCGTGCTATCATGAATGTTTCTCTCTATAAAATTCCGGAAAAAATATTTTAATCGTATATTTCCGTCCATGATAAATTCTCGGTAAGTAATTTATAGATGCTTGAAAGAATTGACACACAGATATGTATTAAAAGGGAGAATTATCGGATCAACGGACAATGTAACAGATATACATGTTTAAACAAAATTTCGAACTCCAATGCGAAAGGAAAAAAAAAAAAAAAAAATCTCCGTTCTGCCACAGAATTATAGAATTACAGATACTGATTGCTTTCGTTTGGCTAGTAGAGTCATTTTAGCATCATGCCAAATTAAATAACACTGAATTACAAAACTTTCGAAAAATTTATAGACTGTCTGATTCAACAGAGAGGTTTAAATTAATGAAATTTTTCAATATCAGGTTAAGGGGAAAAGGGTTGTCTGATGATTATAAAATGTGTTAAGTGTGTTGTCAATTATAAAAATTGTTAATATCATTGACGGTAGTTTGTTTTATCTTATGATATACTGATGACAATGGGTGGTCAAGTTGATTAGGGCGGCAAATTGCTTTGCAATCAAACACGCTTCACCCTTTGTGCTAATGTGCAGATGTGCTAATCCAATCAAACTCTTCACCAAATGACAAAATTTCTAGAACAACCCAACCTAAAAAATTTGTAGACAAGAAAAGAAATGATGCAAAAATTGAAATTTGATTTTGAAAGAGCACAAAACACTGTCAAAAAAGGAGAAAATAGATGTTACAAACATTTTCTCCTTTTTCCGCGATGCTTTTAACAGCCTTCTAAGGGTCGTTAAAACTCGGGTTTATCTGATTAACGGTTGAAAAATATAAGTCAAGAGAAAAATTACCATGTTGCCCATTAACCCATTACCACACAATCCCTACTTTTGACGCCCCTGAGAAAGAAGCATTTAGAAAACATGGTGGGAAAAGGAGAAAATGCTGGTAACCAGCATTTTCTCCTTTTCCCACAATGTTTTCTACCTCTTACAAAAAAATTTTCAAATTTTCAGTCACTTTTATTTTGTCATCTGCAAATGCTTTCAATTTTGACCAGCCTAAAATTTTGTCGTTTGGTAATTAGTTGAGCTAAACTTCCACTAGTACATAAGATAAACCTTTCTAAAATTGAAATCTACTCTTAGTGAGGAAGTACACGTCATTTGAAGTGCTTATTGTAAATAGCAGTAGTTTAAATCTAAGACTAAACATCATGTAATTTTCAGTCTGATCTATATCTACACATTTAGCATATTCTTCATGCACCATGGGTTAAGATTAATGTCAAACTGAAACATTGGTGACAAGTTACGCGGCCACTTTATGGATGTGCATAGGTTATTGAACAAGGTTAGATATTAAAGTAAACGTATTTTCTTTTTTATCAGTATTTCATATAGGTCTATTTTCACCTTTTGTTTTCAATTTTTCTCTTTCAGAGGGGTAAGCATTATTTGAATGAATCCATTTTCCAGGGCTCATCAGAGCTCTTTACATTAGTCCAAATTTTCAGTCATTATCATAATTCAAACTTGTCTATAACCTCTGCGTGATCTCACGTCAGTGGTACACGCTCACAAAGCACATATTTTAAGGTTTTTCTTAAATTAAAACGTTAAAAACACAAAATAGATAAATAGTATCGCATCCCCCCAACGTTAACAACCGTTTATTTGTGAGCCGAAATGGCAGAACACAACGATGCACATCGGGTAGAATAAATGCGATAACCTGATTGGTCAAATATCGATTTCCACGGATCCATGTATACATATAAATACCAATATTATTTAATCGTTTACTGTGATTGTCCCAGATAGGTCATATATCCTCGGTTTACTTCAAAAACCTCTTAAATACAGCTTGTTACAAGCTGTGGTTAAGAGGTTTTCGAAGTAAACCGACGATATATGCAATTAATCGGTAATCCCTTTTTCATTAACATATTTACCAGCAGGAATTTTGAATAACTAGCCACCAAAACACTTCGACTATAGGAAACACGTCTTAAATGGATTTTAGATACTCTTTTTCATGCATTGTGTGCGCAAAGGAAGCCGCCGTGTAAGAAGTAATTTCCCTTTTTCTACGAAGATTTCAAAAATTACAATGCTTCAAGGCGAAGATTTGAAATACGGAATCAGATAAGCTAAAATAATCGTAGATAAAGATATCTATGACCAAAAAAAAACCTAATAAAACAAAACAAAAATACTGTGCTTTGTTGGAAATGCACGGAGGACCTATGGTGACATTCCACATACATTTTTTTGTATGCAAATCGTAAAAATTATTTCTTATTTACGAAATGATTAATTCAAACTCGCGGAGTATTATAACGTATTTATAGAATAATGATTTCGTCCATATGAAATCATAATTTCGTTAACTCATTACCAAACGACAATATTTTAGGTTTGTCCAAATTGAAGGCATTTGCAGACGACAAAAAAAAAATGACTGAAAATTAGAATCTATGAAGAGTAGAAAACATTGTGGGAAAAGGAGAAAATGCTGGTTACCAGCATTTTCTCCTTTTCCCACAATATTTTCTTAAGGCTTCTTTCTCAGGGTCGTCAAAAGTATGGATTGTGTGGTAATGGGTTAATAAGGAAAATTACAATGATAACACAGAAAAAAAAAATTGTGAATATCAGTGGGTAGTGTGACTTTAGTGTGTCATTACGAAGGTAGGGCTCGGTCAATTTAGATTTTTCAGCATGACTTAACGATTATTGCTCGTCAATAGATATCGGTTTCTGAAGCAGATATTTATTGCACAACAACACAAAGCCGGTCGCGACCGTTGACCCTTTACGAATAGTTCGAGTTTTATAAGCGCTGATACATGGTGGCTTTTTTTTGGGGGGGGAGGGGAACAGTTAAGGCCAAGATCAGCTTGCAAATAAAGCAGTCTTATCTTGGTCAACGCCCCAGAAATACTCAATCATTATTTTTTCTGTTTTTTTTTTTTTAGTTTGTCTTTAAGTAGTCAGTAAGCGGAATATAATTTTATGCATATATACGGTGCTCGGTTTTGTTGAGTATTTTAATTCTTTACCAGAAGATGAAATTTTAGTCTTGTCCTACTTAACCTGTGCCACCGATATGGAATGTGATTATTATGGTTAGATTTGCCAAGGAAAGATGATAGAACACTGTGAAAAAGGAGACAATTTTACTACTAGCATTTTTTACTTGCCTCACGATGTTTTAAATTTTTTTTTCTTCTTCTTCAGGATCGTTTAACCCTTTCCCAAACAAGCCCTGGTTTTTACGTGTTTGCAGTAAAAGTCTTTTGAAAACACTGTGGGAAAAGGAGAAATTGCTCGTAACGAGCAATTTCTCCTTTTACCACAGTGTTTTCTACCCTTTTTGAGAACTTTTTGCCATTTTCTCCAAATCTAAAATTGTCGTCTGCAAACTCTTTCAGTTTGGAAGGGTCCAAAATGTACCGTTTGGGAAAGGGTTAAACTCGAGAATTGTTAAGAAAAGGGTGCACACGACCAGGTGACTACTGACAACCCTCGGTATCTGATCCACGGCGGGGAATCACGTGACACAACAACAACAACAATGACCGTTATTTGAAAAAATTCCCCGACTTTAGGTAAGAAAATCTTCAATAATTCCGTTAATACATGACCGATTGGAATTTGGTTTGAAGCAGAGAAGGCGGAAGGACTCCAGGGATTTGCTTGATGTGTTAGATTTTTTAAACAACACCTGATAAAAAAGTTATTGACGGGCAAACAAATTTTTTACCGGGGAATTTTTTCAAATAACGGTCATTGTTGTTGTTGTTGTGTCACGTGATTCCCCGTCGTGTGATCGTAAAATTAAAATCGAAGTTAGTTCAGTAACTTCTGTTCATAAACTTATTGGTTACAGTGACTTCATCTTCCTGAAATCAAGAAATCAACAAGTGTTTTAAAGAGCAAATGTTATTCTTCTTTTTGTTTGGGATTTATTATCGTGAGATAGATAGATTTGGATTATTGCTGACCGAAGGGGTAAGTAATTTATAATTTGGTCATATTTGTTTTTTAATCTTTTTGCTACTTAGTAAGACTCAAAGACTTCTTGCGGACAGTGTAAATCAAGATCAGACTGCACAGAACGTGCAATTTGATCTTGAATCTACACTGTCCAGAGATATCTCTCCCCCAAAAATTGATCTGAAATATAGCAACATATCGCTTTTTTACTATGGCTATCGCCCTCGTGGATTATTTATTGTGCCTCATAACTCACAATTTTGGTTTATTGAACGATGAACCACGATAGGAAGAACATTATTTCTTAAATAAGCCAAAGTTGTGAGTTATGAGGTACAATAAATAATCCACGAGGGTGATAGCCCGAGTGATTTATTCATTCTGCCTTATAACTCACAACGTTTTTCATTAATTAAGAAATAATCTTCTTTCTATCGTGGTATATCGTTCAATAAACCACAGTTGTGAGTTATGAGGCACAATAAGTAATCCACGAGGGCGATAGCACGAGTGGGTTATTCATTGCGCCTCATAACTCACAACATGGTTTATTGAACAAAATACCACGACAGAAAGAAGATTATTTCGATTCTAACATGACCAATTCTCAGTGAAATGAAAACGAGTTTAAACTTAAAGTTAAAACGCAGATGAAGATTATGTTCCATTGAATAAATCACTCATTGAATGACGTCACTCGATATAGGATGACGTCACTCTACATGGATTGTTGCAAATTTTACCACGTTTTCCTTGCACTGTGTCTATAGAGCCAAAGTTGCGTGTCATGTTAGAATGAACGATAAACCACGATAGAAAGAAGATTATTTCGATTCTAACATGGCCAATTCTTAATTAAAGGGAAACAAGTTCAAACTTGGAGTAAACACGCCGATGAAGACTATGTTCCATTGAATAACTCACTCATTGAACGGCGTCAGTCGATGTATGATATGACGTCACTCCACATGGATTGTTGCAGATTTTACCACGTTTTCCTTGCACTATATTTATAGAGCCGAATTCGAGCGTCATGTGAGAATTTGCGATGCTCCATGTAGTGTGACGTCATTCTGTATGAAGTAAATGAGTGAGTTATTCAATGGGACATAATCTTCACCTGCGTTTTTTCAAGTCTGAAATTGTTTTCCTTTCATTAAGAACTGGCCATGTTAAAATCGAAATAATCTTCTTTCTATCGTGGTCTATCGTTTAATACACCACGTTGTGAGTTATGAGGCGCAATGAATAAACCACTCTGGCTATCGCTGTCGTGGATTATTTATTGTGCCTCATAACTCACAACTGTGATTAATTAAACGACCGTCCTGATAACATTTAACCTAAATTTGAAATTAATTTTACTGCCAGCGAATAACACTTAGACCGACCAAATAATCACAATAACTCCAAAGAAACCAAAGAAAGATGCGAATAGGTAAATTGCCACCGTGATATGACAAATTTCGCATTTGAAAGCGGCGTAAAATATTATTCAGATTAAACGTGTGTGACAGATTAACAAATATCTTGCTGATAGCATCAAATGTATGAAAACTTCTCATTGTTTATCTGCCTGCGTCTATAGCTCTCTAATTACCGTATGTCTGCGTAATGATAAATCAATTTGTTGTGATAGAAATTTATTATGTTTGCCTCTCAGTTTTTTCTGTCGTAGGCTAGATGTAAAACGTTTTCGACATTGAAACCTGAAATCTTTATTGTTTTGGACAAATAAAAAATTAGAAGTTACCTATAGGCAAAGTCCACAACGTCTTTCATTCATTTAGCAAATTATGTCAACCCATCATGATCGATCCCGATGTAATGCAGAGAAATGACACTCCTCTAAAAAATGACCCGGGCCATTATTCTACGTATAGAAATGATCCCAGAAGTCAGACAAGGTTTCTTCCCGGTTCCGTAAGCCGGGACCCACTTTGGTCCAAAATGAGGAAGTCCTATATCAAATTTTATTTGTTTGACGTTCAACGTGGTTTTAATATTATTTCACATATTTCGCAGCGCTTACGTTCATGTTTTCCTTTAGCCCATTACCACACAACCCCTACTTTTGACACCCCTGATAAAGAAGCCTTTTGAAAACACTGTAGGAAAAGAAGAAAATGCTGGTAACCAGCATTTTCTCCTTTTCCTACAGTGTTTTCTACCCTTCCCAGAGCAAAGTTCAATTTTTCAGTCACCTTTATTGTGTTGTCTGCAAATGCTTTCAATTTGGACAAGTGCAAAATATTGTTGTGTGGTAAAGGGTTAGTTTATCTTTAAGATTTTGAAGTAGGCTATTTATTTTCAATATTTCGGCAAAAAACTTTATCAAAAAAAGAAATTTATATCTGAAGCTCGGAGTCGTGCGCCATATTCGTACATAGCCGTCGTCTGCGCAAGTCATATCCCCCGAAGATTCGACCTGTCTACTATGACGCATAACCGAATACTTGGAAAAGGTAGGGCTTGTACCGAAACTATTAGCATATTACCCAAACATGTAGGGGCTGTTTTAATAACTGGCCGATGCATAGGTAACGATAGACTGTCTGATACACTACGTGTATAGGGACCGGTACAGGCTTATCGAAACGGGGCGAATTCTGCCCGTATTATGCGAGGTAACTGTGCAAGTAGTAACTTAGAGTAGCGTCTCTTGATTTTTGTGTGTATGTTTTTGGTGGGTGTAAAAAGCAATAGCTATGAAAATAATTTTCAATATTACTGTCTTTTAAAGTGATTGTTTTGTGACCATAATATAATTACTTATGCATGGTATCATTTCAACAAACAATAGGTGAATGTCTAAAATTTGATAGAAAAAAAAATGTTAATGATTATAAGAGTATTAATTTTCAAGTGCTGACGTTGAACTTTTACTAAAAAAATTAACATCAAAATAACAAATATAATGCACAAGTTTGTACTTGATAAAGCAGAAAGGGTAATAAGATAATCAATTATCTTATAAATTGAATTGTAGGTTGCAATTCTCAAAGATTAAAGTCTGTTGTCCCTTTGAAGAAGCCTGCAGAGATAAGCCTAGGGGCAATAAAACACATGTGGTGTCTAATTATCATTTAATTCTCCCTTAACATTTAATATTTCTTTGTTTTGTAAGGAATAAAGAAGCATGTTTCAACATTTACTAACAACTGTTTGGGGGGAAAAAAATTAAAAGGGGGGAAAATTGCTGGCCGAATATTTATGTATTACTCAGTTGTTCAGATGTCTAATAGTCAAAAAATTAAATGAATAA
This sequence comes from Tridacna crocea, assembly GCA_943736015.1. Classification (NCBI taxonomy): domain Eukaryota; kingdom Metazoa; phylum Mollusca; class Bivalvia; order Cardiida; family Cardiidae; genus Tridacna; species Tridacna crocea. Next base: position 54,013,469 of record OX031063.1, read on the forward strand.
AGAATTTAGAGAGGATTTGAAATAAAAGTATCTAATTAACCCATTACCAGACGACCAAATTTTAGACTAGTCCAAATTGAAACAAATTGTAGACGACATTTTAAAGAGCATTTAAATTGAAAATAAGTACTATATAGGGTAGAAAAATTTGTGAGAAAAGAAGAAATTGCTTGTTACAAGTAGTTTCTCCTTTTCTCACAATGGAATGTTCATATTTCCCTCTTCTTTTTATTAAAAAAAAAAAAGAAATGATCATTCTAGATGGAAAAGGTCCTTTTATCTGAAAGTTATAAATTATGCTCTATGCATACATGTATTCTATTATTTATTAATAACATAATAATCAAAATAAGAATGAAATAAAGTCAACTGAGCATATTGTCAGGTTACTCGATATATGTTTCGAGCCGTTTCATTGGCCGTATCAATTATCCAATCACAGGGCACCGTACGATTAGCTTGTGCCTGTTGTAATACACGGTATACAACGGTGGCCAGTTCAAGGTAACGAAGTCCGGTTGTGTACCCAGAATGCCCAAATTAGATAGATGTGCATTGTCTCCCGCAAGATGGTTTTCTACAAATAGGCCTACACATCATTCTAATTTGGGCCTTCTGGGTACAGAAGTGGGCTAATTTTTCGAAACAACAACCGTTACTTTGAATTTCAAAATGAAATGAAGGTTTACAAGAATATGACATGCGTACACAATGGATAGATGTGTATTTCTAGGATGCCGTCTAAAGGGAGATATATGGTGCACAGCACACAAGATATGACGTAGTTATCACATGTGGTCAAACATGGTAATGACGTTCAATAAAAATATCAAGCTTTATCGCGCTTTGTTTTGAAATTACGTATGTTCTGTGATTTTTAATGACACTGTGATGTCCATTAACCCTTTACCAAACAACCGAACTTTAGACTGGTCCGAATTAGGAGCCCGCCCGGATGGCTCAGTGGTGAGCGTATCGGAATCATGACCTGGTGGTTGTGAGTTCGATACCCGGTTGAGGTGAACTTTCTTTCCGGCGTATTTTCGCCTCCCACCTCTGCCGAAGCATGTGAGAAAAGTAGTCGGTGGCTTTGGAAAGAAAGTAGTGTTAGAACCTGTATGAGAAAGCCAGGAAACACATGTGCGTCACCGACCGCCATGATATGACCTTAGCTGTTAAACGGTGGCGTAAAACCTCAACACAACCAACCAACCGAATTGGGAGCACTTGCAGACGCCAAAACAATCGTAACTCAAAAACTGAAATTTCTTTCCAGCAGGGTAGAAAACATTGTGGGAAAAGGAGAAAATGCTGGTTACCAGCATTTTCTCCTTTTTCCACAATGTTTTCAATAGTCTTCTATCTCAGGGTCGTAAAAACCAGGGATTGTTTGGTACAGGGTTAAGGCTATAGATCGAAATATCGAAAAAAATGTTCTTTGATAGCCATATTTTACCAAATACTGTTTTAACTTAAAATATGGCATTTTTATGCAATTTAATCTACAACCTAAGCCAATACATTGTGAACTAGAAGATGTTTAATGAGGACATTTTTAAGATTATTCATATCTATCTTCAATTACCATAGCTAGCGTAAGATCAGTTAAATAATCCTAAATATGTGTATATCTTGATTTTTTATGAAACGACGTAAGTAGATTACGCGCCCTCTTTGTAGGGTGCATGATTAGGTCGCAATAACTTAGTGATCTGTTGGAGTTCACCCTACGTTGTTAAACGCGACTAGGCGACCTTTTGCGGACAGTGTAGATCAAGATCAGACTGCACAAAACGTGCAGTCTGATCTTGGATCTACACTGTCTGACACTGTGCTGTTTTTCCATTGGAATGAAATTAAAAATCGCAATATTTTGGTTTTTAATATTGATAGAAAATTTTGTTTCATTTTTATTGCAGGTTAAGGGTTAAATCTTCAACTGTCACAATAAATTTATAATCTTTTTTGACGTTACCTGAATTTAACCATTATCCTGGTTAACAAGTCAAATGAAACTTTCTAGCCGAAAGAAAAATCTCGTACTGTTATTTCATACATTATTATTATTATTATTATTATTATTATTATTATTATTTGAGAAAATATCTCCTTATCGGAGAGTATAGATCAAAGATCAGACTGTACGTTCTGTGCAGGTTGATCTTGATCTACACTGTCTGTAAAGGGTCAGTGTGTCGCACCCAACAGCCAAAAGGTTAATACTGATTATTAAGACTAGTTATTTTCGGTTTGTTTGACAAATCAAAGTTAACAGGTTAAGTACTGTTCATTGTTGATACAGATTATCGACTTTATTTTGATTTCTCGGTCTATGTATGACTTGCAACATGCTAAAAAGGGGCATTCGGACATTTGCGTAAAGTGTCGTCTCGGATCAGCCTGATCATTTTCCTCCAGAAAACGGATATGATGCAAGTAGAGAGTTGTTAAGATTTGCAAAAATTACGTCTGAGCTTCGCCTCTTTCCCCCCCCCCCCCCCCACCCCCCCCATCTTCCCATCGCTGATTGAATCCCCCCCCCCTCTCCCACCAACCCAGAGACAGAAGGAAAAGATAAAAACAGAACAGAACAGAAATCTTATTTTGACTCTTAAGAATAAGAATACGTGTTAAAACGATTCTGTCCTTTGTGACTTTTCTTTCAAGCAATCAAGGATGTCATCGGTTAACAAGCTGTAGTTACGAAGTTTTCGAAGTAAACCAACGATGTGTTGGATGGCGTTTCAGCACTTGTATATACATTATCGCATTAAGACAAATTAACACATACAGTTACTGAAATGTACGTCATTGAAAACGTAGAACTTTCTATTGCCGTGTATCACTTTTTCTCCGTGTTGATAGGTTTGAAACGAGGTCTTTGACGTTTATATCGGATCCTTTTCCTGTTTATGAAAGTATTACTTGTCTCGAAATTAGAGCTTCGGACAACTTTCGTAGACTTTACCATCATTTTCTCCACGACTTTCTTTTCTATAGACACGATTCAGTCTTTTAACTCATAACCAAACGACAATATTTTAGGGCTGTCCAAATCGAAAGCATTTGCAGACGACAAAATAAAAGTGACTGAAAATTTGAAATTTGTTTTGTGAAAGAGTAGAAATCATTGTGGGAAAATGAGAAAATGCTGGTTACCAAGGGCAAAACATCTAAGAGTACAAGTGAAATCCGGAGAATACATAAATGTCTGAACTGTCGAGGTGATATACCTGAAATAATGTTTAAAGCGGCGTAAAACACCATTAATCAATCTTACTAGTATACACAATACTCCTATCTGATCAGAAAAAAGAATACAATTCTCTGTCTTCACTTTCTAAGAATTTTGAGAACAAAAATCGTAATTCTCTTCTATGAAATTTTACATAGTAAACCATTGGCATGCAAAGGATGATAAAGAGCGCTTTTCTTGAGAATGTTTGAATCAATATTATACATTGCAAGGTCTCTGATCTTTGATCCACGTTGAGCTATATTTTACGGTGTTGGCCTACAAGTATTAAAGTTAACTCTTAACCACATGACACAGTTTAAGTCCTCTCCAAATTGAAAGCATTTGCAGGCAACAACTGACAAAGTGGCTCAGTCGACACAATTTTACTTTGATAGGGTAGAAAACTTTGTGGGAAAAGGAGAAAATGCTGGTTACCAACATTTTCTCCTATTTCCAGAATATTTTCAAAAGATTTCTTCCTCAGGGTCGTTAAAAGTCGTCATTGTGTGGAAAAGGGTTAAATCGACAGTAAAATATCGACATTTTGTTCTTCCTGTACCTTCCGGCTGCCTTTCCGTTTTCTTGGAAGCTTGGTTATTCCCTGTCTCGGTGGATAAGGCGTCCAATGTAACAGGAAAATTATCCTTCGATCCCCTCTTGCGTGCCAACGATATGGTATTGTCTATATGGGCAGGAACATGCAAATGATTTAACCCTTTCCCAAACGACAAATTTTTGGACTAGACCAAATTGAAAGCATTTTGCAGACGACATTTCAACTCTTACTGAAAAAAATATTTCTGTCTATGATAGCATAGAAAACATTGTGGGAAAAGGAGAAAATGCTGGTTACCAGCATTTTCTTCTTTTCCCACAATGTTTTCAAAAGGCTACTATTCCAGACCCGTAAAAACCAGGGATTGTTTGGGAAATGGTTAAGCTTGGTTTAACTTGTCGAAATAAGAATGACGTAAACGTTAGAGACTTCATCGTGATATGATCGACGGAGAAAAATCTAGTTTGCGATTGTTTACCAGTTAAGAGTTAACTCTCTACAAAGCAATCCCTTTTTAACGTCAATGGGGAAGATGCCGTCATAAAACATCGTTGGAAAAGGAGAAAATGCTGAACAAGCATTTTCTCCTTTTCCCACGATGTTTTCATCTCTATCCAAGTCAAAATTCATCATTTAATGTCTGCAACTGCCTTGAATTTGGACAAACTGGAAATGTTGTCGTTTGCAAGTGGCGGGGTGAACTCGTCAAGCACACTTTAATCATGACAGAACGAAATTCTCTGTTATTGCTCTCGCGGTTCTCCCAAATTGGATTTGCTTGATTTCAATGGCAGTTTAGACATGTTTATGGATTCAAAACACGTTATAATAGAATGGGTTTAGACATTACACCCTGTGTAACGCATCACTTCCGGTAGCCGACTTTTTTTTTTATTTCTCTAAACCCTTTTTAGAACACAGTGATAAAACGGAAAATACTTGTAACAGGCTTTCACTATTTTGTTGTTGTTGGTGGTGGTGCTGCTGCTGTATTTTTTAACTTTACAGACCCACAAGATGCCAATTGTAAACGATGAAAAGGAACAAAATGCAGAGAAATGTAAATCGTAGCATTCAAAGGATGGATTTTATCATGGGTCACATGAAATGTTTCTGCATGGTATCAAAGTTCCAGTCGAGATCAGAAAAAAATATCAGTCTTACTGACAGGAAAAAGTTGGAAACTTTTATTCTAGTTTTACAATACGTTGTTCTGCCAGCGGCTGCTACTTTGACCGTTGAGATTATATTGATTTACGAGTAGTGTGAATTGAAATATCCATTTTAAATGCTATGAGTTTGCAATTTGACTCCTTTGTTGTTTAATTTTGGCAGCCAATGTGTCTTCATATCATCTTGATCGTTCATAAATTACAAATAAATTAATTGGTATATTAATCAATATAGCATAGCAACGCATTACAATATTACGTTAAGCGCAAGAAATGTAAGGTAAATGACGTCATATTTCCATATGGTTGTGAGTCATGCGCATTTTTACCTAGGTAACTATAATATAAAAATTGGTAATTTCACTGGAATATCGAAAAATATTTTCACTGAGCCTTTTCCTCGATAGTATGAAATAATAAATTGATACTCTGATCACATTTAAAGGCGTACATGGGAATATTATCTGCATTATACTGTTTTTATATTTGTTTCATATACCTCATGGGTCTATGACCTTCTGGTTTTCATCAATTAACACAATATAATCACCTAATAAGCCTAAAACTGCACACACAAAAAATTAAGATACTTAATCCGATTATAAAAAGCCCCATATATTGCGATTTCGCCCTGTCCCCTCACAGTTTATCGGACGGTGTAGATTAAGATCAGACTGCGGGTTCTGTGCAGTCTGATCTTGAACAATGTTCGCAAAAGGGCACAGCGTCTTAGCATTCTAAAGGTAAAACATTACTGTCTATTCAGAGTTTATAATGATCGTGAAGCTCTGGTTACGCCAAAAACATTCAACATTTTTTTCTAGAAGTTCGTATACTCAACTCATGACCAGCGTGTTCGACTTGTGGCCTGGTGGTTATCGAGTTCAATACCCGTTTTTAGTCTCACCTCTGGTGCATGTGAGAAAAGTAGGTGCATTGACCGGCGTGTTATGACCCTAGCTGTTAAAATGGCATTTAAGGTGGCCCTTTAGAATTTGGGACGAAAATTTACAAAAATGCAAAAAAATCATCCTTATACTCCCAAAGCCTTTTAATTTGCGTTCATAAAACCCCAGTAATCGAAAACCATCCAACAACACGAGAAATTAGAGATTTACTACGGCCCAGGTTGACACCAACGGGAGACACGTTCCATTTTTAGATGATCAATTCGCTCATTTACATACAGTAATACACAAAGTTTCAAATATAGCGTCCGAAGAAGACATTGTGGAAAATAATTATTACATGTTTGTTATTTAATGGAATTTAAGCGTTATTATGCACGTGCCAGTCACTTGACATTCCCAAAATGCTTTATTGATTTTTGGCGGGAAATCTAAAAATACCTTTTGAGGCTACGTAGCCTTTTGAGAACACCATCATTGAAATTTTTTTTTTCAATTTTATGAGTCTTAATTATTGATGATTTGTATTATTTTTTCACATAAATTTCATTGATATATATATTTTTTTTAATTTGGTGAGATGTAAAAATTCTAAATACCCACCTTTAAACTCCAAAGCAATCAATCCACATTTGACAAATAAAATTCATACACACATTCGGAATTTACTGAATCAACTCAACCCTCAGCCAAACCAACCCGTCTTTTAACCCTTTACCCCATAAGGCATTTCTATGGCATCTCTCTAATTGACCGTAAATAACAGCAAGGATGAAGCGGCTACTTATGCGTAAATGACACCTTTTCATAGCATAGAAAACATTGTGACAAAAGGTGAAATTGCTCGTCACGAGCAATTTCACCTTTTGCCACAGTGTTTTCCAAAGGCTCCCACAAGCGATGTGTAGAAATGAGTATCTATGGAGTAAAGGGTTAACGACTCTGAGAGAAAGGTTTTTTTTTTCTCTTAAACCACTGTTGAAAACAGGAGAAAATGCTGGTGTGCTGGACCAGTCTCATCCTCGGATACCCCGGGGTCTCCCTAGTTGCTGCGCTACATTGACCCTGGGACAATTGACTAATAAAACTTTGAATCAGCCGCCGAAAATCCATACGAAACGTCATAGCGTACAGTCCACTCGCCCATCACAAAATGATGATGGAACCAATGAAAAGCCAGCATTCGGCCAGCGGTAAAGCGAGGGAAATTCAATTAATTGTCCCAGGGGTCGATGTAGCGTAGCAAATAGGGAGACCCCGGGGTATCCGAGGATGGACCAGTCTAAAGTTTCGTAAAGAGTAAATTTTATCAAACCAGTATGCTCTACGTGTGACATGTCATAAAATCCGGTACATATGTTCCAAGGAGAATAATAACAATTATGGCGACACCTGCTCATCAATTAGGGTAGAACCAGATTTCACAAGTAACATGATTATCTAGATTCTTTGTATTTATATGCTTTGCTCAGCATCTTGTGCTTCTTCTTTCGACACCTTTCAGTCATATCACGGCTCCAGCTCACGTATTCATGTCTTTCACGGGTTTCAACAGTACTTGACCGGAGATCATCCGTGCCATGCCCAATGACATTATCACGTGACCAAAACTTCAGCGGAAATCGATCTACTCTTCCCTGATTTTGATTCCTACGTCTATACGTTTGATCCTCAACAGGCATCCAAATTAAAGTTAGGTTTTTCGTGGAGCAAGACGTTTCTTAGTCATAGTCTTGTACTAGTGAAACACGGGGCATACATGAAGAAATAAACTTTATTAGTTATACGGTCGGGTGGCAAGGGACTTGGAAACTTGTTCACGGCTGTGGTAAATCACGTGGCCACCTCGCTGAAGGCGACATGATTCACCACAGTCGTGAACACAGCCGTGAACAAGTGTCCAAAGTCCCCTGCCACCTGACCGTGAACAAGTTTCTAAGTCCCCTGCTACCTGACCGTGAACAAGTTTCTAAGTCCCCTGCCACGAGTCCAAACAGTACAATGAATTTATAGTACTGTAAAGTTTTACCTTACCAACGTTTGTTACTTGAATTTTATCTGTATTTCTTTTTCGTTTAAAAAACTGAGAACGCTGATGAAGTAGAATTTCCCTTCTGAGTGCCCCAATTCAATAAAAACTGAAGTCACTGGGAACTGACGTCAGTGAAACCTTGGTAATGCGTGCTAAAACGTGCAGATTGGCTCATAATCTTGGTGTTAATCTTGACCACCGCCGCCATTTTGGATGTTAAGTATATATTTAGTCATGTATACGGGGCTCCCGAAAGGGAAACTGCTTTTACGTTGGTTTTGCCATTGTACATGATATATATGTTCGACGAATATTATCCAATTAGATCACGAGAGATTTCTTTGCAGTATAATAAGAGCTATGATATGAGTGAAGCAAGTTTAAAAAGCAACGTAAGAATAATTAGATTAAATCCTTATTTGGCAGCCTGCGAGTTAAGAAATAAGTGTACTTATATAAGACATGATTGTTCGACCAACTTTCGAAAGTATTTCAGATGCAGTTTTAGTCGCTTTCAGTTTCCTACAATGTTTCCCACTTTGTTAAAAAATACACGTTTGTAAAACTTTTTTTTTTGTAATCTCTCCCTGTCAAGGGCAGTTTCAAATTACTAGTAATCGTAATGGGTTTTAAGTATTTTTGCCTCGACTAAGCATCTTTTTGCGACAAAATGACATTAAAAACATATCATGAAAATCAACAGTGCTGTATCTTTTGCCAGCTCATCATTTAACGCGAGTCATCGATCTCAGGTTACCATAGTAACGTACTACAACAGTCCGATCATCTAAAACGATTACTTATTGTAAAGCGTTCAATAGTTTTGTAGACAAATAATATGTTTTCCAACAGTGAGTGATACAGTTGATATGGAATAAAGTTATATACTAGTACATGTAAGTCAATACAGGAGTTTTGTTTTGTTTATTTGCTTCTTTGCTTGCTTGTTTGTTCGTTCATGCATTTGTTTGTTTTTTTTGTTTGCTTGCTTGTTTTGTGGTTGTTGTTAACGCCGTTTTTAAACACACATGTATATTCATGTTATATCGTGCTAGCTAGTATACCTATATCCACGCTTTCCCAGAGTTTCCTTTACATGTATTTCGCACAATATTCTTCTCAAGCCACTGGCTGCTTTCCCACAAACCAGTGATGAGCAGTGAGGAATGAAAAGACCCTATCACAATGACTATCATCAACCCTCAAAAACGATATTGGCTTGCAACACGCGAAAAGGGTCATTCGGACATTTGCGTAAAGTGTCGTCTCGGATCAGCCTGCGCAGTCCGCGCAGGCTAATCCGAGACGGCACTTTACGATTGCATTACAGTTTGTGCCTGAGTAGACTTGCACAAAACAGAAAACTACATAAAAATGGAAAGTATCGTTTCAGATTAGCCTGCGCGGACTGCGCAGGCTGATCCGAAACGAAACTTTACGCAAATGTCCGAATGACCGTTTTCGCGTGTTGCAAGCCATATTGGCCGAGCTGGAGTTTCACACCAGGGTCTGTATTCACCAACCATTTTTAAGATCATTCTTAGTCTTATCCTTCAAAGTCTTTTCAATGTGAAAGAAACGGAATTTCTGATTGGCTTAAAGATTTGGTTAAGCCAATCAGATGTTCTGTTACTTTCACCGTCAGGAAATCTTGAAAAATAAAACAAAGAACGTTCTTAACCCTTTACCCCACAAGGCATTTCTAAGGTATCTATAAATGACCCTAAATAACAGCAAGGATGAAGCCGTTTCTTATATATGTAAGACACTTTTTGATGGCATAGAAAACATTGTGACAAAAGGTGAAATTGCTCGTCACGAGCAATTTCACCTTTTGCCACAATGTTTTCCAAAGCTCATTCAAGCAATGCGTAAAAATGAGTATCTATGGAGTAAAAGGTTAAGAATGGTTGGTGAATACGGCCCCAGGAATTGTCTTTTTTCAAGTACTCTACCTACAGAGCAACAGGGTTTGGTTTACACAGAGGAGCGATGCTCTGGCAAAATGTGTGCATCACTGCGGTATATTATACCAAACAGGGTCCTGGATGGCTCAGTGGTAAAACGTAGAACTCACAACCTGGAGGACAGAGGTTCGAGTCCTATTTGAAGCGGTAGGCCTTTCTTGTGAGTGATCCTGGGCAAGACAGCTTGCAGTCATAGCCCAGTACGGATGAAACAAGACCGTTCATGTATATGTGAGCTGAGGCTATCATATGACTGAATTTCGCAGGCTGACCGGGTTAACACTTTTCGTTTTAATGACATTTTCTGCATGGAAATTGGTCATTGTACCTTGTTATACAATCACTTTTTGAATTATCAACTTAAACTGACCTGTACTATCGTTGATCTGTTTTCATCTAATTGATGTATAGAATTCCCAGATGGTCTCTTTTTGCGTGATGGGTTACATTCGTTGATGTTTGTAAGGGTAGTAAGAACGAATTTTTATCATTCTGTCTTTTGCATAATCTCGGAAATTATGCTAGGAATAGGCAGCCCAACACGTTTATTGCTTGTGTAATTATGCAAAGCTTCGTCCTGCCAAGTTGATAGCATTCCAAGTGGTTGGCTGAAGATCCTTGTATAATTCGGATTAAAGGTGGGTATCTAGAATTTTCACACCCCACCAAATTAGAAAATACATATACCACAGAGATTTATATGAAAAAAACAATACAAATCATCAATAATTAAGAATCATAAAACACTAAAAAAAAAAAAATTTGATGGTATTCCCTTAGAAGGCTCCGTAGCCTCTTCAGCTATTTTTAGATTTCCCGCCAAAAATAAAAAAGGAATTTGTGGGAATGTTAAGTGACTGGCATTTGAATAATGATGCTGAAATTCCATAACGTAACAAACATGTAATTATTTTCCATAAAGTCTTCTTCAAACGCTATGTTGGAAGTTTCGTCTGTATATTTCCGGTGTGTAAATGAGCGAGGTGCTCATGTAAGAATAGACCGTTTGTCACGTCGGTGTCGACTTGGGTTATAGCAAATCTCTAATTTCTCTTGTTGTCGGGTGGTTTTCGATTACTGGGGTTTTATGATTGAAAATTATAAGGCTTTTGGAGTATAAGGATGATTTTTTTGTATTCTTGTAATATTTTCGTCCCAAAATCTGAAGGACCACCTTTAAAGCATTTAACATATCTCAGTAGCGCATTATCTACTAAGAAAGTCGTCACAGAATTATGGAGCAAAAAATTCATTATGTATGTCAACTGACTGAATCTTGAAATACACCAGTCCTTTGGCACACAGATAATTGACTATAAGAATATAGCCTACAACACGCAAAAAGGGGCATTCGGACATTTGCGTAAAGCTTCGTCTCGGATCAGCCTGCGCAGTCCGCGCAGACTGATCCGAAACGAAGCTTTCCGTTTTTTTGTAATATTCCGTTTTTCGAAAGTCTACCGTGGCACAAAATCTTATGTAGTCGTAAGGCACCGTCTCGGATTATCCTACGCGGACTGCGCAGGCTGATCCGAGACTATACCTAACGCAAATGACCGAATGCTCCTTTTCAAATGTTGAAGGCCAAATTGTATCGATTCAGATCAGCTGATTGCACAGGCTAACTAAGGTCTGTACTTTTTGGAGATGCATTGACCCATTACCACACAATCCCTACTTTTGACACCCCTGAGAAAGAAGCCTTTTGAAAACACTGAGGGAAAAGGAGAAAATGCTGGTAACCAGCGTTTTCTCCTTTTCTCACACTGTTTTCTACCCTTCCCAGAACAAATTTCAAATTTTCATTCACCTTCATTTTGTCGTCTGCAAATGCTTTCAATTTGGACCAGTCTAAAATTTTCTCTTGTGGTAAAGAGTTTAACCATCACTTCACAAAGCATCGGTCTTTATTTTTTTTAATGTCGTATGACTATTTTGAAATGTTTCCGCTGCGTCTCACTGCTATTGATGCCCAGGAAAAGCCGTATCATATCGGTTTGGTTTTTGTCTGATGGCTTTCGGTGCAGCCATTATTTGTTAAAATCAACCTATTGTTAGGGGAGACCGCTCCTACATGCATGCCTTTATCCCGGTTTAGCCCTTTACCCCATAAGGCATTTCTATGGTATCTCTAATTGACCCTAAATAACAGCAAGGATGAAGCTGTTTCTTATGTGTGTGTGAAACCATTTGATATCATAGAAAACATTGTGGCAAAAGGTGAAATTGCTCGTCACGAGCAATTTCACCTTTTGCCACAGTGTTTTCCAAAGGCTCCTACAAGCAATGCGTAGAAATGAGTATCTATGAAGTAAAGGGTTAAACACAATACGTACATGTATAACAACTGCGTTAGAGAGAATTCTTTTTAGCTCAATGGTTACGGTGTTGGCCTTTCGTGCGGGCTTTCTAGGTTCGAATCCTGTCCTGTCCCTGTGTTTCAGCTACACATTTGCTGATTTGTTTCTTTTCAAGGGACTTCGTTCGTAAGATGGAGGCTAGTCTGGGATTGGCCATTGAGCCATTAGTCCCATATTTTGTTCGTAGCTGCGCCACCCCTGAAAATATTAACGATGACGTTCAATCGATCTTTCAACCGGGAAAAAAATGTCCCCTTTGTATATTCTGATATAAAAAACGCCTGAGATTTTTTCATGAATTGAAATCTATATGTATGTACCGGCCTTTAGAAACAATCTGAAAGTGATGTTCATAACTTCTATGCAGTTTGTAAGCTTTTGTCTATTCTGCGGTTGAATTTGTTGTTTGTTTATTCACCGTTTTCTACATTATTTCATTTATATCGTGGTGACAGTACACCTATCAGTATTTTCCTGGAATTTCTTTCATCAGCGCTTGGCGCAATATTCCCACCTTTGCATAAAAAAGATTATCGAAACAACAATAAGCGTTGAGAAAGGAAGAGAAAGACAGATAGAGAAACAGACAGACAGACAGACAGACAAAGACAAACAGTGGGATATTTACGATATTAGAGAGAGTTCATTATGAGAGAGTGACACATTTAACCTCAACAAATAGCACTAAATCAAATCTGATGGCGAATTAACTAAAATCCTCCTAGTGTCCATAATTGGATTTTCTCACAATTCGTGTCCATGTCCGACAGAAATCATTAACAACCACCTTGTCGCAATAATCAGTAGCTCTAGTTACCCTCAAAATTAACCCTTAGCTTCATAAATCAGAGAATGCACCTTTCAAGCCAATAACTGAAACCCGAATTTTTGTTATTTCGTTCGTATTTTTGAGATAATATATAATTCCTTATCGGACAGTGTAGATCCAAGATCAGACTGCACGTTCTGTGCAGTCTGATCTTGATCTACACTGTCCGCAAAAGGTTATTGAGGCATTTATAGCAGCCTAAGGGTTCAACCGTGAGTAGGTTACAGATGAGGAAAATACCAATCTGATAAATTGGTTTGCTCTTGGCGGCTTTACAGGCTACAGTGCACTGATGTCGTGAATGCCAAACTCTTCCTATGTAGTAAAGCTTAGTGGTTATAGTCCTTTCAGTGTCATAGGCGAACACAGGAGATTATGCGAATGCCATAGATCAAGTTAAGACTGCACAGAACGTGCAGTCTGATCTTGAGTGGATTTTATTTTTAGACCCCCAAAGAGGTGAGCTTTCTGTATCATTGCTTAAACGTAAGAAAGAAAGTTTCACATCGCCGTATCACATTAAGATTTCGGTTCATTATTTCCGGCTGGATGGCAATCTACAAATTCACATCTATCGAATTTGGGCATTCTGGGTAAAGAACCGGAGTACGCGACAACCGTGACTTTGAATTTCAAACTAAAATAAAGGTTTCCTCAATAAAACGCTAGATCTGGTGCAATTCATTCAGTTATGATCAGCTAGCATGTAACCTATGCAACGGCTATATATAAAAACAGCCCCTATGGGCTTAGGTAACAGCTTCTGTATAAGCTCTACTTTTCCCTAGCATATGGGATGAGTGATGCATCAAAGCAGACAGGTCGAATCTTCGAAGAATATGACATCCGCAGACAACGTATTGAAGTTCTTATTTGCCTAACTATATGTCAGCTCATACATTTGGGTAGCGTAGAGATAGTATGTGTTTTATACAACGGCAAAAAATAATTGTGTAAATCTACGCAGTGTAGCGAAAGATACCCCAGAACCTGTCGCCATCACCATGATTGATTCGCAACAGTTAAAGGTGAAACAGCATTCAAACAAATAAAGAACAAACCATACAAACAAACAAAGGTCATAGACATTAGCACGCCTACAATGTCAATTAAATCTGTAATTATTGGCAACATGAAGAACATTGACTGTCTCGGAGTTATTATCACGTGATATCTATGGCGCAGTCAAATGGACATGATTACACTGAAAGTAATTTAGTCAAAAGTGACGTATTTTAATGCTTTGAATGGCGAGACGCTTTCAATAAATGAACCTATGGCAGCTTCAGTTACATTTTAGAAAAATTAGATCAAAATCAGACTGCACTCAATGATCTAGGCTCTCCGAGTTGTGAAATGTTTATTTACCGGTATTTTTGCAAAGTTTTTGATACAAAGTTTTGACCTTATAGACTCTTTACATGATAAACTAACATATCTTCCCGCAAAACTAGATATTAATGATTTGTAGAATAAGGCATCAATGTTTGACATGATACTCGTCGAAAACAAACTTTTACTTCCTTTCTTCCTATACCATTTCCCAAAAAATCCCTAGTTTTCACGACCCTGAAAAGGAAGGCTTTCGAAAACGTCCTGGCAAAAGGAGAAAATGCTGGTCACCAGCATTTTCTCCTTTTTCTCACTAAGTGCTTTCACTTTGGACCAGTCTAAAAATTTGTCGTTTGGTAACAAGTAAAATTAAAAACTGAAGTGCTGATTCACATCAGTGCCTGTGTGGACGAATCGATGTATTTTTACTTTTCCTCTAAATTCAGCTCTGTAAAACGTTATGGGGACAGTTATTTGTTATGTCACAAACCTGTACCCCACAATACATGCACTTCGTGTGTACTCTTATAGTCCTCTAAAAACAGAAACATCAAATTAATTATACATGTTGGTATAGAATAAGCTTAAATTACACCCTACAATGTAACGGGCTATCAGTCGATCTTTTAACACAATGTGTTTTCAAAATAATAATAATAAAAAAAAGAAAACTATATCAAGTGACAAAAACGAATCATTGTCACAAAAAGCAAACGTCTTTTTAAACGGTATCAAAGGAAAAATCAGCATAACAAACAACTGTTATCACTCTAGGGAAATAAAGAATTCATATATGGTAATAGATGACTTATCCACATTAAACTGTTCTAGATATCAGTAAGTGACCCATCACGCAAAAAGGAACCTTCTGGGAACCTGCGAAAAGCGTCAACCTGGTCAGACTGCGCGAATTGCGCAGGCTTACCAGGGTTGACACTTTTCGCTTTAGTGACATTTTCTCTATGAAAAGTGGACATTGTAGGCCTACCTTGTTATCCAATCATTTTTGAATTATCAACTTTAATTGACCTGCACTATCATTGATCTGTTTTTCGTCTAATTGATGTACAGAATTCCCAGATGGTCTCTTTTTGCGTGATGGGTCACATATATTTTAGCCGTACTCTGTATAAGGGCTTTTAAGGCGTTTCCATGAGTCAGTGTCCCATGTAGGTCATCACGTGATGTTGTATCTGTAAAATCCTCTTTGTTTAACAACCGGTTGAATCAAGAGGTGAACTGGCTCTTTAAGATGATGAAAAAAAGTCCTGATTCACTGATGTACTTCGTGGTCATTCAAAACCAACACCATATACATAGTGTCCCAGGAGTCGCACACCAACCTGATTCACTCAAGAATTTCGTGGTCACTCGAAAACAACGCTTAATACAGAGTGTTTCAGGGGTCGCACACCATCCTAATTCAGTGAAGTTTTTAAGGCCACTCAAAAACAACATTATATAAAGGGTGTCCCAACAATCGCACACCATCCTGAGTCACTAGGATATTTCATGGTCACTCGAAAACAACGCTATATGAAGGGTGAGCCATCAGTCGAGAAAATCTTGATTCACAAGAATATTTTTTATGTTCACTCGAAAACAACACTATATAAAGAATGTCCCCAGCAGTCCTGCACCATCCCGATTCCCTGAAATATTTATTGTTACTCGAAAACAACACTATAAAAAGGGTATCTCAGCAGTCTTGCAATATCTTGTTTCACTTCTTACGAACAATGTCCGTAGCAAAGGAACAAATAAATCCATAGCTCAAATAGAAACTGCATGAAGCAATAGTCAGGTATTGTAATTAAATCGGGACAAAGCTATGCACGAAGGAGTGGTTTCCCGTAACACCCCCTCTTAAAGTCATCATTAATGATGACTCAAAGCCTTATAAGGCAGAAAGTCCGTTTCTGGACAACAAATAGGATTCGAAGGCTCAATGGCCAATCCCGGACGAAAGGACATTACCTTAATCACTGAGCCAAAGAGAGATATCTCTCTTTGGCTCAGATGATATGGTATTGGTCTTTTAATCCTCGACAAACGAGGTTATTTGTCCTTTCAAGGGTTCGAATCCCGCCAGATGCGGTTTGTATTTGAGCTATGCATTTATTTGTTTCTTTGTTACGGACATTGTTCGTAAGATGGGGGCTCGTCCGGGATTGGCCATTGACCCATTACTCCCATTTGTTGTCCAAAAACAGACTTCCTATACTAATAAGGCTTTGAGTCATCAATAAATGATGACTTCAAGAGGGGTGTGTTACGGGAGACTACTCCTTCCTGCATGACTTCGTCCTAATTTAAATACAATACCCGACTATTGCGTCAGAGAGATATCTCTTTGGCTCAGTGGTTAAAGTATTGGCCTTTCATCTGGGAGTTCTGGGGTTTGAATCCCATCTGGTCCCCTATTTTGCCATGCATTTATTCATTTGTTTCTTTGTTACGGATTTTGTTCGTAAGACACTGAAATGTTTCATTTTCACAGGAAAAACAACACTGTAGAAAGGGTGTCACAGGAGCCGCGCCTCATCCTGACCAACTAAAATATTTCAAGGTCACTCAAATGGGGTTTGGTGCGCTTTACCCTTTCCCAAAAGATAAATTTTGGACCCTTCCAAACTGAAAGAGTTTGCAGAAGACAACTTCAGATTAGAGAAAATGGCAGAAAGTTCTCAAAAAAAGGGTAGAAAACACTGTGGGAAAAGGAGAAATTGCTCGTTGGGAGCAATTTCTCCTTTTCCCACAGTGTTTTCAAAAGACTTTTACCGCAGACACGTAAAAACCAGGGCTTGTTTGGGAAAGGGTTAAAAAACTTGTCCACCGGACTTGTTTTTTGAACCGCATCACAACCCATTCCATCTTCGCAAGCCAAGGCTGACGATTGATTACGTTACTCTAGCCTTGGCGGATAGAGCTTGATTTTTATGTTCACCCGATACGCTTTTTCATTGGATGCAGCCAGCTCTAGCTGCAATAAATGAAATCGCTCGTAGTGTTTCATCTTTGATAAAAATAGAACAAGGTATCTACCTTTCGAATAGAAGGTAAACATGGAAATCCATGTGGATGTCTGCCTATCGCTTCATGTGTATTCGTAAGCGGTTTGTAAAACGATATTTCATTTGCTTTTAGAAATGTGATGTAAAGGGGGGTAATAACCAGCATCCAATAGAGGGCGCATCACAGGAATCTCGAAATCGGGCTCAATCAGCCAAGGTAAGATCCGCGTAGTGATCGTAAACTTGGCTCGCGAAGATGACCCCATTCTATTGACAGAGTTTTAATATAACACACAACCAGATCCCGCATGTTTTATTGTCTTATTAGTTCACCGAACAGAACGTCAATCGAAAATATATATTTTGTAATACCCGTTCAGCTTTTTGTAACGAAATTTTCAGATAAAAAAGGGATGTAGGCATCAAATGTATACTGTTTGCTACTAAAGAAAAGTCGTGTTTGTTTTCCTACACAATGGCAACTGTCACTCTTCGTACCACAAGCGTCAAACGTGAGGTCCCATTATTTACAGAGCGAATTTCTTCATTAGAAAATCTGACAGGTTCAATTTCTACACTAAAATTGGAACTGAAATCAAACCGGAAATTACATGTAATCCCTCAAGCTGGTTCCCCAAGCCTAGAATCTGATTTGTATCCCATATACGTATCCGTGTGGACACAAAACTCATTATCTTGGACCATGTTTCTAGGATGAAACTCGGAGCATGATCTTGAATATTTTTTTCGCAGATCTATAACGTGTTTGTTGAATTTGTGACACTTTTTATGCTAGTTTTCATTTCTTTCGACTGTTCATCGCCATAAGCAAATCAGATGCCATCCCAGACGGCATAGATCAAGATCAGACTTCACCGATTGCTAATTTACTCAAGATTTTTTTATAAAAATCTGTCTGAGTTTTGATGGCTGTATGGCCAGTTTTCTACAGATATAGGTTTTATGTACACATTTGGCACTGACCACAGCCACGGTTCAATCCCTAAAGGCTTATCAGAACTTAAGTTGCTATTGAGAATCGCAAAAAGTACGGATCCTTCAAAGTCTGCACAGTTCTCGTGGTTTAAAAATGAACACAACTAACACTTTGTTATAGCCCGCGGGTGTAAGAAAGGAAAAATGTTCTGTTTTCTATGTCTGTCTGCCTGTCTCTGTCTCTGTCTGTCTCTCTCTCTCTCTCTCTCTCTCTCTCTCTCAAAATAACATTTCAAAGTAAGAGCAATTAGTGATTTAGAACAAGGCATGATTTAGGATTGAAAAAATAACTAAAGGCGTCGCAGTTTTCGCAGATAGCAAGTTTTAGAGATTTTCGAAATTTGGGGCTAGGAATAAGTGTCCCCCTTCCAGGCTATTTAATATTCTTTACAACAGATGTAAAAAAGATGCACAACTTCTTACGGGCTTCACTGTGCAGCTCTGCCAATCAGAAGTTATGTTACTTTCAAATTTAAAAAAAGAATATATAATCCTGAGAACTCTTAACCCTTTCCCAAACAAGCCCTTGTTTTTACGTGTCCGCAGTACAAGTCTTTAGAAAACACTGTTGGAAAAGGAGAAATTGTTCGAAACGAGCAATTTCTCCTTTTCCAATAGTGTTTTCTACCCATTTGGAAAACTTTCTGCCATTTTCATCAAATTTGAAATTGTCGTCTGAAAACTCTTTGAGTTTGGAAGAGTCTTAAGTTTGTCGTTTTGGAAAGGGTTAAGACAGTTCTTAAGAATAGTTATTTCATGCAAACTCTGATCGCAAAATTGCGACCTATGCAACATTATCCAGGAACGTTGTAGACCTAATTACATTTTTATGCCTAAATGCTTATTACAGTATCAGAATATCTGAAAGGAAAAAGATGCCAGAATCAATGACATAATTACATACAATTAGGTCTGCGTAACTCTTATCGGTGCAAAATATAAAAGCCATGCTCAGTGAACAGAGGCCTTAAAGGTGGCCCTTCAGATTCTGGGACGAAAATTTTACAAATGTACAAAAAGTTATCCTTATACTCCCAAAGCCTTATAATTTTCTTTCAAAAAATCCCAGTAGTCGATAACCATCCGACAACAAGAGGAATTAGAGATTCATTACAGCCCTGGTCGACACCGACGCGAGACACAGTCTATTTTTGCATGAGTATTTATATACCGGAAATACACATAGGAAGCTTCAAACATAGCGTCCAAAGAAGACATTATGGAAAATAATTACGTGTTTGTTATTTTATGGAATTTAAGTGTCATTAGTCACGTGCCAGTCACTCAACATTCCCACAATGTTTTTTGGATTTTTGGCGTGCAATCTAAATATAGCTTAAGAGGCTACGTACCCATTTAAGGAAATACTTGATTATTGATGATTTGTATTCTTTTTTTTTATGTAAATTTCAGTGATATAAAAATCATATTTTTTTAATTTGGTGTGATGTGAAAACTCTAAATACCAACCTTTAATGAAAATAAAACAACAACAAAAAAAGAAAATCAACAAAGGTCATCCTGCGCAGTACGACTTTTTTTTTTAATTTGTAAATTCTCAACATGTTAAAGGACAGTTATGAACCCTAATTCAGTTGGTTGAAATAGATTTTAGGGTTAAAAAATGTGACCCATCACGCTAAAAGGAACCATCTGGGAATTTTGTACATCAATTAGATGAAAACTGATCAACAATAGTGCAGGTCAGTTTAAGTTGATAATTCAAAAATGATCAGGTAATAAAGTACTATGACCACTTCTCATACAGAAAATGTCATAAAAGCGAAAAGTGTCGACCCTGGTCAGCCTGCGCAATTCGCACAGTCTGACCAGAAAGTGCTGTACGCAATTGTCTGAATGCCCCTTTTTGTGTGTTGCAGGCCACATGTGGATGATATAGATACAAGACCAGACTATATGTTCTGTGCAGTCTGATCTTGGATCTATGGTGTCCCAAAATCCCCTGCTTTCTATTGTCTATGGCGTTGGAATGGTTGATATTCTCTTAACTGCTGGCCCCGGCTTTATGTGCTTATATATAGGGAAATTCCTGGAAATAGATCAAGATCAGAATGCAAGGGAGGTGCTGTTTGATCTTGGATCTTTCTTGGATTTTGAGTCGCTCTTGTCTGGTGTGTTTGGAGGTCCTTTTTGCCAAGACAGGCTCAAGATTAGAACTGATTTGATGGATGGATGGATGGATGGATGGATGGATGGATGGATGGATGGATGGATGGATGGAGGGATGAATGAATGAATGAATGAATGAATGAATGCATTCATTCATTCATTCATTCATTCATTCATTCATTTGACTTAAACTTTAAAGTTTTTCGTTAGTATGATAATTACATGTATTATGAAAAGAGAACTGAGTTAAGACCAAAACTGTATTTAATGGCTAATGTAGGAACATTTAAGATGGCATAACGACGAATTGAGAAAATACTTATAAAGAATTATTCATTTGTAGAAATATTCATTTACATAAAAGATTCTTTTGGGGATTCAAGCACAACTTAGTTTGGTTTTTTTTAACAGCACTTTTTCCTTGGCCCAAACGGTTTTCCGAAGCCCTATTCTCTATGGTCATTAAAAGACACGGTCATTTGTTTTAAGATTACGGGTTAATTGGAAACCGCTCCGACCTTTAAGCTAAAAAATAAGCGAATTGAATGTGAGGACCCAGAAATTGTAATTTCATGAGTCTTTAACTCATTATCAAGTGGAAAGACTTTGTGTCGCAAGATTTGAAAATATCTTTGTTAAATATAGTTTTATTTCATGATTTCCGGTAGTTATGGTTACGACCAGTGAAAAATACCGATTTCAAATTTTAACTCTTTACCACATAATCCCGACTTTTAACCACCCTGAGAAAGAAGCCTTTTGTAAACATTTTCACCAGCATTTTCTCCTTTTCCCACAAAAAAATTCTTCTACCCTGTTGGAAACAAATTTCAATTTTTGAGTTAGGTTTATTTTGTCGTCTGCAAATGGTTTCAATTTGGACCAGTCTAAAATTTGTTGTTTGGTAAAGAGTAAACTCTTTCATTTAACCCTTTCCCAAACAATCCCTGGTTTTTACGGATCTGGAATAGTAGCCTTTTGAAAACATTGTGGGAAAAGGAGAAAATGCTGGTAACCAGCATTTTCTCCTTTTCCCACAATGTTTTCTACCTTATCATATACAGAAATCATCGTTTCAGCAAGAGTTGAATTGTCGTCTGCAAATGCTTTCAATTTGGTCTAGTCCAAAAGTTTGTCGTTTGGGAAAGGGTTAAAGGCGGACAGTGGTTCCTACCCATTAGTTATTCAGGTAAAATGCGAGTGCCACACAAGAAGCTTTAAATAAACGGATTATTAGTTTTTATCGGCGAAAGATCGAAATTCATTTCTTCTCGGGAACATCATCGGCAATATTTTTACGAGTGGCTTCACCGAATATAACAAGTATCCTCTATGTCATTTATAAAACATTGTGGCAAGTCAATTTGAGTCATGCTCTGTGAAAAAGGCATTTATTGTATCTGCAAAAAGTATCGACCCGTGTCATCCTGCGCAGACCAAAATCTTGTGCTGGTGATTTACCCACAATTGCATGGCCATACGGTATCAGCGATTTCGTCCTGTGATTTCTGACGGCATCAGCGATTTCGTCCTATGATTTCTGACGGCATCAGAGATTTCGTCCTGTGATTTCTGACGGCATCAGCGATTTTGTCCTGTGATTTCTGACGGCATCAGCGATTTCGTCCTGTGATTTCTGACGATCTGACAAATCAAGGCTCTCCACCATTTTGCCTTCATCGGGATCTTTTGGTCTCCTGCTCTTGGCATTGTCCTTCATATCTAAATACCCTTCTTTAACCCTTTCCCAAACGACAAACTTTTGGACTAGACCAAATTTAAAGCATTTGCAGTCCACAATTCAGCTCTTGCTGAAAAGATGATTTCTGTCTGTGATAGGGTAGAAAACATTGTGGGAAAAGGAGAAAATGCTGGTTACCAGCATTTTCTCCTTTTCCCACAATGTTTTCAAAAGGCTACTATTCTTGACCCGTAAAAATCAGGGATTGTTTGGGAAGGGGTTAAACTGTTTATTTCACTCAAACACAATACTTCTGGATAATATTTGTGCAACCTCATCATAATTCATAAAATGCCATGTGTCTATCGGCATCATTCCAGCTCTATTGTGCATAACTTCATAAATGCACACGGCTCCGTGCGATAATTTGACCTTGACGTTTGACCATCCAGAAATTCTTCCATTGCTATACAACACGCTCTTCAAATCTAAAATTATGAACCGATAACGCTGATTCTTTGGAATAATTTTGAAATTACTTTGGTGTGACTTCATGCAAAAACCCGTTACTCATGCCGGTGTAATGCAGAGAAATGACCCCCATTACAAAATGACCCACGGGTCATTTCTCGACGTAGAGGAATGACCCATGAGTCATTTCTCGACGTAGAAAAATGATCCGGGTCATTATTCTACGTCGAGAAATGACCCGTGGGTCATTTTGTAATCGGGGTCATTTCTCTCTGCATTACAACCCATGGGTCATTCCTCTACGTCGAGAAATGACAGTGGGTCATTTTGTAATGGGGGTCATTTCTCTGCATTACACCTGCATTTAATGAATCCTATAATGTTATTTTATGACCAAGAATTTCCTTCGCGCTATTTTTTTTTTCAATCGTTCAGTAACGAAGTACTAACCTGTTGTTTTGCATCTTCTATGGACGAATCATCACATGAATTGTTTCTAAACAAATGGAAACTGATTTATCGTTCCTAAGTTAATTAAGTTTTGTGTTATTTCTGTTCTGTTTGACATTGTGTCTGGCTACTGTAAAAACAAATCAACCCAACTATCTGTTACTCATGGGATTTTCAAATAAATAGAACCCACAATTTTCTAAAGTGAAAAAAAGAAACAATCTAGGTATGATAATCTCAGTCACGGAAGCGTCGAAAGGAGAGGATACATGATAAATCTAGATTTAAACTGTCGGCTTAATCTACCAATCTACTATATCGACAAGTAGACCCACAATGTCTACATTTTTTCCCACAAAACTTTTCGACAGTCAGCAAAAAGAAAAATCCATGAAAATTTATATCGATTCCACTGATACAGCAAAAAGGCAAGCAAAAAGGCTGAATTAGGTTGTTATCATTCCTCACCTTACAGATAAAAGGCAATTACACAGGAAGCTCCTTTGAGACTATCGCTATACCGCCGGTTTTGGAGCCAAACTGAGCGTCTTGTTATTCTGTTACCGTCGTTTGCCCTTTGGTATAAACAATAACGATTTTATTGACCACAAGAAAGAATATTTTTGAAAACATTGTGGGAAAAGGAGAAAATGCTGGTTACCAGCATTTTCTCCTTTTCCCACGATGTTTTCAATCCCCTCGAAAACACTGTTCACCATTTGTGTCACATTAGCACTATGGTGTGAAAATGCTTTAGTCTGGATATGGCAAAATGTGTGTCGTATAACACAGAATTAAGATTTGACGTTTGTTTTGCATTAAGAGCTGATGGCGCTTTATATTCGAAAAAAGATGTCGGACAGTTTATATGATAATATGAACTTTACGATACCACTGTGATGTAAACCACACTCGTCACAACTCGGCAGATTCCGTAACTACATCTAACCTCGTAATATTCATAGATTTTTCCCATGTGCTGTCAATCACAAGGTCTTTTAAACATGGTACCATAAAAGAAAACTGAAGACAACGACACCTTCAGCTACGACGAATTGATTCACATCTATCTGTCGATGAAAATTGCCAGCGGAATCGATAGGCCATGTTAAAAATAGAATGTACGAACTTTTGCCAAAGAAAATGTATTCAAAAAGATTTTGATGGAAAATTGTGATTCGTGCTTTCTATTTGTAAACCCAAATGACTATTATGTATAATTCCAGTGAATTGATCAAAAATACACAAGTGGAATGATCACGCAAATAAACCGAATCATCTATAGCATACCCGCTGTCTAAAAGCAAAACATGGTACCTGGAAAAGACAGACTATAGACAAATCCCCGGCTACCGTCAGCTTATGATACAGATATTTTTGGGCCATGCCCAGGCTTAATGGCGCTTAACCCTTTACCAAACGACAACATTTTAAACTGGTCTAAATTGAAACTACTTGCAGAGAACAGAATAAACATAATTCATAGATTGAAATTTATTTTCACCAGGGTAGAAAACATCGTGGGAAAAAGGGAAAATGCTGCTTTCCAGCATTTTCTCCTTTTTCCATTATGTTTTCTAAAGGCTTCTTTCTCAGGGTCGTGTTTCTAAAGGCTTCTTTCCCTTTGATGCAATATAGCAAGCGACCATAAAATGAAAAAGGCAAAGCCTCAAAACGAGCGACGTGAATGATTTGTAGAACAAATATCTATTAAGTCGAATGACAAGCTAGATTCTAGATTTTGAATTTAAAGTGGTTTTGAGTCCGAATTCCAAGATAGATCTATCCAACTTATGGAAAAAAAAAAAACGCCAAACTTTTAGATCTACCAACAAGCTGTCATAACATTAAATCGTTGTCTGCGCAGATTCGACTGTCTTATATGATGCATCACTAGATCTAGCCCCGAAAGCGGGCAGACTGTAATATTACGCTCTATAAAGTAGCAATGTAGAAAATAGCTTTTATGAATACATTTGAGGAGAAATGAGACCTCCTTTGGCTCCAGATTTCTCTAGACTGCTGATCATAGCTGAATTGCACGAGGTAGCGTTTTATTGAGTAAACGTTTATTTTAGTTTGAAATTCAAAGTAACGGTTGTCGCGTAGGAAAGTGGTTCGGCTCTGTACCCAGGATGCCCAAATTAGATAGAGGAGTATATATAGAATGCCATCTAGCGGGAGATAATGAGCATTTAATAAATATATCTGATTCAAGTTGCGGCAAAAGAGGATTTGATGCATCTCCGTGATGCGTGATACCAAACAAGTTATCACATAATTATACATCCATATTGTAGGATATAACTGACTGAATCAATCTTGAGCCATGCATGTAGAACGTTGACAAATAGATCTAACACAGAGGTTTGACCAAGGTTAGCTTGCGCGGACTGCACAGGCAGATCTGGGTCGATAGTTTTTGCATATGCATTAAGCCCCCTGTTTACAGATCATAAATCTGGCTTTCTCTGTATTTTGAAACTAGTTTAGTCATGAGTTCTTCGACACAATTTTTTCCGCGAAAAACGACTCGTGCATGACGTAGGAATAACGTTAGCATGATTAATGACGTCATTATTTGCTGGCATAGATCATTGCGTATGTTTACACACAAAAAGACGCCCAATACGCTGAAGGAAGGTAAGAAATTAGATAATCTATTCTCATAAACTGATAATGATTTTTAAGCAGGCCTAATCATCCGATTTGTAGATAATTATTGTCATTTTTGACCAATCAGGTACTTGTGCGAAAGATTGTCACACCTGTGACGCTGTGCAACTCACCGGAAGACACTCAACCTTTGGTCATCCCTATTTAGATTTGGACTAAAACCAAGAACGAAGTCGGAATTTCATTTTTAAAAATCTAGAACGGTGTTACCGCAAAACGATCTTCGCTAGTTACGGGCTCCGCCTGTAACTCGCTGTCGCTCGTTAATGTCCCTTTGGTCAAAATGTTGACTGAGTCATGAGGAAAATGGGTCCTTGGACATATAAAAACTTGCTGAGAGAAAGTTTGGATTCATCGAGAAACTCATGCTACAGAAGCAGCTTCGTCAAGAAAGAAGGCTTTCAAACAAAGAAACAGTAGACAGTGCCAAGCGCTAGCATTTTCCCATTTTCTGACCCTGTTTTCTACCTTTCAAAGACAAAGGAACAAATTGATCTGATGTCTGCAAATGCTTTTGATATGGATAAGTCAGATTAAGGTTTTGTTTATATAACCCAGGTCACTTCATTTTTCCTGCCACCAATCTCTGAGACTCGTCACAACTCGTCCGATTCCGTAAGTAGGCTACATCTAACTTCGTCTGTATCAAGGGGATTTCTATTTTAAAATACCGCTAGTCACATCTGTAAACTGGTGGTACCCCGTAAACCAATTGGCAACGGCAACAATAGCCACGTCGATATGTAGACTATCGCTAAATATGCCAACGAAATTAACTCTTTACCCCATAAGGCATTTCTATGGTATGTCTAATTGACCTTAACTAACGGCAAGGATGAAGCCGTTTTTTATATGTATAGGACACCTTTGATAACATAGAAAACATTGTGACAAAAAGGTGAAATCGCTCGTCCCCAGCAATTTCACCTTTTGCCACAATGTTTTCCAAAGGCTCCTACAGGCAATGTGTAGAAACGAGTATCTATGGAGTAAAGGGTTAATAGACTGACTTAGAAAAAATAAATGTACACTCTTTGTCATCGGAAATATTTAAGAACAGACATCCACAAAAAAAAATCTTTAAACTTACTTAGTGGAGTAACGATTATAAGGACGATGAAGATCGTATTTCCGGCACTTCAAGCTTCGTGATACTGCCGAAAGATTTGATTACCCGAGGTTTGCTGTTACCGTAAATCGGCCTAGTAAACTCTGATAAATGAAACATCGCTGAAATATGGCTTCTAGTAGAAACACAAAGGTATCAGATCCACTTACGAGTACATAACTGGCGCACCTACGTGCTTGTAACAAAATTCGTCTTAAAGCCCCCGTCACACCAAACTAGATCTTAGAACGTCTTACCCCGTCCTGACTATAAACGGAAAACTGGTGGCGATCGGGGCAGGACCTGTAATTTTGGCCTATTAATGCTTGAAACCCCTGTCTCACCAAACCTGTTCTTAGAATAGATTATCCGGTCAACAAAGTCGTAATACGAGCTGCGGTCGGGATGGACCTGAAATTTCGGTCGGTGATATGCAAACGCAGTGACAATTGATGCCTGACTGCACTTCGTCATTATTAAGATCAAAGTACGGCAGTTCTGTTTGTAGTACGTCCATCTCGTTTAAGTTCGTTGTCACTCCGTCTAATTACAGGACGAGATGGACGGCAAGAAATTTTGAGCAGGCTCAAAGTTCTGGAGCACCTTCCCGTACTAACTCGTTCATTAAGTTCGTAAACAGATCGTAAAAGGTTGCTAATACGTCCAATCCGTCTGATCACAGTTTAAGTCCGAACGAAGTGAGAACGAGTTTGGTGAGACAGAGTTATAAGTTTGTTAAGTTATGTTTCTTCCAAAAAGTGTAGGACCGTAATACTAGTATTAGGGAAATAGAGTCTTGAATAATTTGCGATATTTACCGTCTATGGTTTATGCCGTTGATTTATCTTCAATATTTCAACCTACAATTCATAATCAATATCATCATTAGACTAATGTATTGGTCGAGCTACGACTTATAAAGTATATATACGATAGTGCTCTAGATCTAGTAAATTCATTAGTTGAATTACTCTAGAGTTTAGCTTGTTTTTCTGCGAATGACCTAAATATATATATAATAATTGAGGACGGCGAAGATCAAGATCAGACTGTACAGAACATGCAGTCTGATCTTGGAAATAGGCTGTCTGCTACCTGGCACTTAACTTTTGTCCAAACCTTCTTGAATTACAGTGGAAATCTACTTTCGAGCATCTATGGTGTGCAACATGCGAACAGGGATTTTCGGACATCTGCGTAAAGTGTCGTTTCGGATCAGCCTGCGCAGTCCGCGCAGGCTAATCCGAGACGGCACTTTACGACTACATTAGATTTTGTGATACAGTAGACATGCGCAAAACAGAAAATTTCATGAAAACGGAAAGTGTCGTCTCGGATTAGCCTGCGCAGACTGCGCATGCTGATCCGAGACGACACTTTACGCAGATGTCCGAATGTCCCTTTTCGCGTGTTGCAGACCATATTATTATGATAGTTTAATTTAATCTGACAGCGAAATAATCATTATTATCATTACATAACCTTTTTTTTTTCTCGAGGTCATTTATTTTTGGTACTGTCTGCTTAGAGCTTGAGCTAGGTTGACAGATTATTAGCCATTGTAAATGGGCATTACTTAGTTATGAAGGGTTATAAGTGCTGGCGCGAACTATTTAAATTGTTAATCATTATAAACTTTGACGAACTATATAGATTGTTAACCATTGTAAGTGCTGGCGAACTTTTCAGATTGTTAGCCGTTATAAGTGATTGCAAACTATTTGAATTGCAAGCCATTAGCCATCATAAGTTTTGACGCATTATTTAGATTTCTAGGCATTACATCTTCGCAGGCCAAGTCTGACGATTCACTTTGCTACCCTACCCTTGGCGGATCGAGCTTGATTTTTACATTCCCCCGATACGCTTTTTCATTGGATGCAGCCAGCTGTAGCTGCAACGAATGAAATCGCTCGTAGCATTTCATCTTTGATGAAAATAGAACAAGGTCGATACCTTTCGAATAGAAGGTAAACATGGAAACCCACGTAGATGTCTGCTTATCGCTTCACGTAAGCGGTTTGTAAAACGATATTTCATTGGCTTTTAGAAATATGATGTAAAGGGGGGTAATAACCAGCATCCAATAGAAGGCGCATCGCAGGAATCTCGAAATCGGGCTCAATCAGCCAAGGTAAGATCCACGTAGTGATCGTAACCTTTGCTGGCGAAGATGAGGCCTTATAGATGATGGCAAACGTTTTACATTGTGAGTCATTATTAGTACTTGAGAACTTTTAGATTTTTAGCCATTGTAAGTGCTGGCGAACAATTTAGAATGTTGGCTATTACATGTGGTGACGAACAACTTAAAATATCTGCCATTATTGGAAGTGCTGACGACTTATTTAGATGGTTAGCCCTTATTAGTTTCGGCAAATGTTTAGATTATAAGCTATAATTAGTGCTGACAAACTATATAAATTATTAACCATTATAACTGCTAAAAAGTTAAACCTCTGTAGTTGTTAGCTGTTTTAGTTGATGGCGAACTATTCAAATTGTTAACCTTTATTAGTGCCGGCGAACTACATAGACTGTTAACCATTATAGTTGCTGGCGAATTCTTGAAAAGAATTGTGCATAATAAAAGAAATCAAGAATTATGTAAACGTACATGTGGGTTAGGAAATTGTTTGTTCACTTGATAAATGTAAAACAATATTCCAATGTTATCGTAAAAGCCAGGGACTTGTCAAATTTTTACAAAATATTTACAAAGTATTTCTTGCTTTAGCTTGGAAAACTACGGCATCATCTTGGAATAATTAAACTGTAACCAATCCATGAAAAGAAACAGACTAAGCCAAGGATTCCAACCAGCAATCCCCTTGTCTCAAGTCTGGTATGCCAACGGCTGTGCCACTGGGCCAGTCGGCGGAATTAAAGATCACAAGAAACGAGAAACACCTTTTAAAAAGATCAAATGACGTAAATTTGCCTGCAAATAGGCCGGATCCTTAATATATGGCTTGCATTCAAGTATGCAAAAAAGAGACATTTTCAGGAGACATTAAGGTTTACGTAACAGAAAAGACAAAAAGAAAAAAAAGCTTTAAAAGTAAGACGGCGTAAATTTGCTGCAAATAGGCTGTAAACATCTGTACAAAGTTGACCAATCACGAATTTCTGCTTATTCATTCGTTATCAGTACTAAAAAGTTAGGTCAAAAACCAGAACAATCAGCTGCGCCAAAAAAAGACACATTAACCCATTACCACACAATCCCTACTTTTGACGACCCTGAGAAAGAAGCCTTTAGAAAACATTGTGGGAAAAGGAGAAAATGCTGGTAACCAGCATTTTCTCCTTTTCCCACAATGTTTTCTACCCTTCACAAAATAAATTTCAAATTTTCAGTCACTTTTATTTTGTCGTCTGCAAATGTTTTCAATTTGGACCAGTCTAAAATACTGTCGTTTGGTAATGGGTTAAAGAGAAATAAAAAAGGATGTAATAGAAGGAATGTATCCAGCCGCGAGACGTTCCTATCAATTCCTCGTCTGTGGCGGCAGATATATTTCCAATATTCCCCACCTGACAAAAGACGGACAAGTTTGCTGGTGTATACCATTTCTCATTTTCCAGCTGACAAAAAGGTCTATTGAATTATTCTCGCTCGTCATTGATCATTTATTGTATATTGCGTTACAGTATACAATACATCAAGCGGGAGACGTACGTATCAAGCATTTGAAATTCAGTGCTAAATATATTATTAATTCCAAGACTTGCCATTTGATTGGCTGAGACGTTAGGTCTCAGCCAATCAGATGGTGAGTCTTTGAATTTATACATTGTAGTTTATTAAGTATTTTTTGGAAATAACGCCCAGATGTTTGTATCAAATTTGAATCCTGAGTTGATGATCGTTTCAACTATTTTCGCTCGTAATCATTTATTTGTTATATATTTCGTTACAGTGAACGATATACATCAACCAGGCTTCATACCAGCATTAATTGGAACATATACGTAAAATGCTAAGTGCTGTGGTGTGAGATAATGTGACAGTGAATGCAAGTACTGGAAAAGTAATGGGATGTTCGCCGACTAAGAGGAAGAAAGCTTCTAAAAGTGCCACAAACAGTGAGTAACTTGGTTTGAATTATTTTTCATTACTTATACCACTCACGCTTTAATAGGGATCATTACTTATACCACTCACGCTTTAATAGGGATCATTACTTATACCACTCACGCTTTAATAGGGATCACTACTTATACCACTCACGCCTTAATAGGGATCATTACTTATACCACTCACGCTTTAATAGGGATCATATAGATATTTTGATATGGGTATATGTTAAAAATAGTTTGTTACTTGAAAAATGTTCATTTCCTAAGATAATTTATTTCCTCCATGTGACAATGTTACATATTGAAAAAGCATACCTGATTCACACTACACTTACATTTCTACTGAATGTAAGATAGTTACACCTAGCAAATTCTGAGTAGTATAATTATTATCCTCATGAAGCAATAAATAACATGCGGCTTTAAATAGAATCTTTATAAAGAAAGTGATCAGTACGAAACCGAGGTTTCATTTAAAA
This sequence comes from Tridacna crocea, assembly GCA_943736015.1. NCBI lineage: Eukaryota > Metazoa > Mollusca > Bivalvia > Cardiida > Cardiidae > Tridacna > Tridacna crocea. Next base: position 54,044,951 of record OX031063.1, read on the forward strand.
GAAAACATTTTAAAATATTTTGGTAAAGAAGAAATTGCTCACTAGGAGCAGTTTCCCCTTTGCCTTGCAAAATGTGCTCAAAATTGTTCTACTGCTAGGCGAAAGATTTTTCCGCAAAATAGTATAATTTGGTTGGCTGTGTATGTCTGTAAGACACTCTTATGTTCTTAATCTCTTTCTTCTTCCTTTATTAGATATCTCGTTAAACTATCAATCAGTCTAATACCTGTCTTGTAAACCCTTTACCACACGACAAGATTTTAGACATGTCTGTATTGAAAGCATTTGCTGATGACAGTTTCAATGTGGCTGATATGAAATTGTTTTTCTTTCATAGGGTAGAAAACATTGTGGGAAAAGGAGAAAATGCTGGTAACCAGCATTTTCTCCTATTCCCTTAATGTTTTCAAAAACCTTCTCTTTCACGAGCGTCAAAAGTCCTATCCCTGAACAGAACAGAACATGAATAAGTTGATGCCGATTGAAGATATCCGAAAATTGTTATTTCAAACTTAAAATTTCGGAGAAAAAATATATCATTGGACAGTGAAGGTCCAAAATCATACCGCACGTTTTGTGCAGTTTGATCTTGATCTACACGGTGCGGAAAAGGGTAGTGAGTCACACTTTGCAGCCTAAGGGTTAATATCGTCGATTTACTTCAAAAACCTCGTAACTACAGCTTGTAACGAGCTGTAGTTAAGAGGTTTTCGAAGTAATCCGACGATATATCAGTTAGTCCAAAGCCTGCTATCAATTTAGCGCACAGCCTGTAGTGTAGGATGAATTACAGTAAGGAAATTTTGTCGTATTGATGAAAAGGAGATCCTTGCGCATGATATTTAAGATCGTTGACAGTGTAAAGCAAAGATCAGGTCGCACATTTTGGACAGTCTGATCTTAGTCTATTCTAGCCGTATCTATGGTTGTGTATGCCGCTACAATGTTAAAGATCGAAAGACGACCTTCTCCATCAGGGAAATAAAAATGTCATAACCTTTTCAAGAGCGAGCATTAGATCCATTGCCTGTATACCAAGTTGACGCAATTCTTTGACAGCCTCTTTCATAAAGAATGGTGCCAAGAATCGAATCCACCAAGCATTCTTATGACCGTTCTAAGTCGTATTCTGAAGTTTCTTTTTTTTTCAGTAAATGTAATACAATTTCTGATTGGCTAAAGCATTCGGTTTTAGGCAATCAGAAATTGTGTTACTTTAAAAATCTAGAAATAGACTATGATTGAAACCATTGAACGAAACGACAAAATATTGGCACTGCCCAATTTGAAAACATAATTATATACAAATGAAAATTTCAGTGTGGCTCAAATGGTGTATTTTTTCTTTGATAGAGTAGAAAACATTGTGGGAATAGGAGAAAATGCTGGTTACCAGCATTTTCTCCTTGTCCCACAATGTTTTCAAAAGGTTTCTTCTTCATTTCTATTAAAAGGCGTCATTGAGAGGTAAAGAGTTACAGATAGGTAAATAAGGCACCGCAAATGAGAGAAAAACGCCATCAGTTTCGTACGGACGTATTCTTGTATCATTTTATTGTAATTTGAGACGAATTCTCTCGAATTGTGAGAAATCTAATTAGACTTAGAGAAGGAATTACCGATATCTCCCTTTCCCTGACTAAACTCTTTAAATACCATACGATAACTTGTAAACTTGTCAAAGTTGAATGGATTTACAGCTATAGAACAAATTTATGGTTGTAGGACCCTAATGCTGCATTGCATAAAGTTTTCTTGATAGTTGATAAATACGGATTTATACTTTTGCACATTTTTAAAGGACCAGAAATTTCTTTATGCCTATCTTGGAATTATTTGTAGATACTTTTGTTAGTTTCCAGAAAAGGGAGGTAATTACTATCTCTCTTGGTAATGAAAATATAGTGGTTTTAGATTTATAAATGATAATTCTAGAAAAGACAAAAAGGGAAAAGTGGCTTGGTTAAAGCAGTACAATAACACTCTTTTTTAATCATAGCAAAATTGGTAGGATAATATTATTGTGGAAATAGCTGTTTTCTATTAGGGGTCTAAGTTAAGTGACTGAATTGACGATAAATTGTATAGGAGCTTAAAAATCTGTTTGAAAAAGAGAAATGTTATTCGCCAGCATATTCTCCTGTTTTCTAAATATGTATTACACGGAACTATGTCTTTTAACCGTGTATCACAAAACACATGTTTGACAAGTTCCTATCTAAAGGATTTCCAAACGACTGATGCGAAACTAAAACGAATTAGTCGGGTAGATAGTATTGTTGGAAAAGGAGCAAATATTAGTAACCGTCCTTTGCTTCTTTTCACTAAATGTTTATAAAACTTTTATGCCTAGGGATCAGTCTTTAAACCCATTACCACACAATCCCTACTTTTGACGCCCCTGAGTAAGATGCCTTTAGAAAACATTGTGGGAAAAGGAGAAAATGCTGGTAACCAGCATTTTCTCCTTTTCCCACAATGTTTCCTACCCTTCACAAAACAAATTTCAAATTTTGGGTCACTTTTATTTTGTCGTCTGCAAATGCTTTCGATTTGGACAGACCTAAAATTTTGTCGTTTGGTAATGAGTTAAAATAAGGGTTGGCAAATGTTGATTTACATGTATTTATCGGTCGTATCTGTGGTACAGTTACAATTAATTAAGGTAAGGCAGAAAACCCCCATTGAAATATTAAATCTCTTTGATTGTACGAATTAACCTTTTACCAAACTACAAAATTTTGAACTGGTCCAAATAGAAAGTACTTGTAGATAACATAACCAATGTAACTGAAAAATTGAATTTTGTTTTCGGCAGGGTAAAAAACATTGTGGAAAAATGAGAAAATGCTGGTTACCAGCATTTTCTCATATTCCCGCAATGGTTTCAACAGGCTTCTGGCTCAGGGTCGTAAAAACCAGGGATTTTCTTTCTATCGTGGTTTATCGCTCAATAAACCACAGTTGTGAGTTATTAGTTATAAATCATCCACCAGGGCGACATGTCCAAATTCAAAGCTTTTCTTACGAACGAAGTCCGTAACAAAGAAACAAATGAATAAATGCATGGCAGAAATAAGGGTCGGAGCGGGATTCGAACCCCGGACTCCCGGACGCAAGACCAATACCCTAACCACTGAGCCAAAGAGATATCTCCCTGACGCAGTAGCCAGGTATTGTATTTAAATCGGGAGTATATGCCATGCAGGAAGGAGTGGTCTCCCGTAACACACCCCCTCTTAAAGTCATCATTTATTGATGACTCAAAGCCTTATTAGGCAGGAAGTCCAATTTTGGACAACAAATGGGATTAATGGCTCAATGGCCAATCCCGGACGAGCCCCCATCTTACGAACGAAGTCCGTAACAAAGAAACAAATGAACAAATGCATGGCAGAAATAAGGATCGGAGCGGGATTCGAACTCCGAACGCAAAGCCAATACCCTAACCACTGAGCCAAAGAGATATCTCCCTGACGCAGTAGCCAGGTATTGTATTTAAATCGGGAGTATATGCCATGCAGGAAGGAGTGGTCTCCCGTAACACTTTGCACACCACAAATATCTCATCAAAAAAAAAGACAGAATATCTCAAAACAGAAAAAAAAAAACATTTTAAAGCTTGAGATCGTTGCGAGAAAAGAAGAAAATGCTTGGGGTCATCATTTTCTCCTTTTCCCACATTTTTTTTTTGCCTCCTTTTGAAGGCAAATATCAATCGTTTGAGCTACATTCAATTTGTCGTCTGAAAATGCTTTCAATTTGGACAAGTCTACAATTTTATCATTCGGTAAAACGTTAACCTTTTACCAAATAATACCTGGTTTAACTACCTTGAGATCGAAGCCTTTTGAAAACATTGTGGGAAAAAGAGAAAAATGCTGGAAACCAGCATTTTCTCCTTTTCCCACAATGTTTTCTGCCCTGCTGGAAACAACTTTCATTTTTTTGAGTTACGTTTATTTTGTCGTCTGCAAATGCTTTCAGTTTGGACAAGTCTGCAATTTTATCATTTGGTAAAAAGTTAAACAATTGATTAAGCGACAAAATTTTACACTCATTCATACAGAAAGCAATTGCAAACGATGAATTTGATATCCTATTTAGGATGGGGACCCGAATGCCTTCGTTCAACATCGCCTTTCATCGTCAAGGCTAAGACTCAATTAATCCGTAATCGATGAGAGATACCGCGTCTATCGACTGATCGATTATGGAGGAGCCGAGTCTAGGCCGAATCCGTGCGTTTTTCGGCGCTGAGGACGATTATCAGAAATCGCATTTGGCTGCCCTATCCTTAAGATGGGCTAGGCCCTGCAGGTAGCAGGGATTGAGAACACTGTGTTTAAGGGTCGCTCTCCCGCTACGACCCCTGGTAGCAGGGATTGAGAACACGGTGTGTAGGGTCACTCTCCGGCTACAACCCCTGGCTAGGCCCTGGTAGCAGGGATTGAGAACACGGTGTTTAAGGGTCACTCTCCGGCTACGACCCCTAGCTAGGCCCTGGTAGCAGGGATTGAGAACACGGTGTTTAGGGGTCACTCTCCGGCTACGCCCCCTGGCTAGGCCAGGCCAATTTCTTTCCGATATTTGATGATAGTCGCTGCGACAGGACTCGTTCCTCTCTCACCGCTGACCATTGTTTCGATGATGATTATGTGGAAAACCAGCCAGTGGCTTGTAATGAGGATTGTGCAAAGTACTAGTAGAGGAGACTTCGGGAACGATTGGATATGTGCACTGGCTGCCGTGAAATAATGTTGAAAAACGGCGTTAAACATCATGCAATGAATCAATCAGTAAAGCTTAAGATGGTCTTTGAATGGACAGAACATACTTGTTAGGAAAGGACACAGTGCTGAATACAGTCCGTTTCTCCTAATTCCACTAAATTTCCAAAATCCTTCCTCCTAGGGAAAACTTAGATGCTTATAGTAAAGGACAAGCCATCAGCCACAAAGTACCGAATTTTAACAACCTTGAAGCAGAATGCTTTTGAAAACATTGTTTGGAAATGGGAATAATGCTGGTAACAAGTATTTTCTCCTTTTCTCACGATGTTTTCCACCGTTACTATACTAGTACAAATTTAAACCTGTTGACCACATTTATGTTGTTGCTTGAAAATCGTTGAATTTGGAAAATTCCAAAATTTAGTCGTTTGGTAAGCAGTAAACATTTACTTTATCACAAAATCACAGATTTTAGCGACCCAGCATAAAAAAGCTTTTTAACTCATTACCAAACGACAAAATTTTAGGTTTATCCGAATCGAAATGATTTGCAGCCGACAAAATAAAATTTGCTGAAAATTTGAAATTTGTTTTGTGAAGGATAGAAAACATTGTGGTAAAAGGAGAAAATGCTGGTTACCAGCATTTTCTCCTTTTCCCACAATGCTTTCTAAAGGTTTCTTCTCTCAGAGTCGTCAAAAGTAGGGATTGTATTGTAAGGGGTAAACCAAGGTGGGCATTTGGAAAAAAAATGCTGGTAACCAAAATTTCTACTTTTTAAAGAAAAAATCTAGTTATTTTATCCACAAATCTGTCGTCTGCAAATGCTTTCAATTTTGAGAAGTTTAAAATTTTGTTGTTTGGACCTTTGGTTAAGCGTTAACCATTGATCCACGAAGGAACTGCTATAGATACTTTTGGGAATCAAGCTGGTGTCTCAACTATTTCCAATTTTCCCAAAAAAGTCGGGATATTCTGTCAGCCGGCGAAAACAAATTTGCAAATCTAGAAACAGCTGCCCGTCTGTCTGAAGCTTTGGTACAATTTATTGAAGACTATTGGAAAACAAATGCATTTAATTTAGATTCTTTGATATAAAACAGTTCTAAAAGGCTACAGATAATAGCAAAGCGGTGCAGAGCGTATACAACAAACCATTATATGGCTTGCAACACACGAAAAGGGACATTCGGACATTTGCGTAAAGTGTCGTCTCGGATCAGCCTGCGCAGTCCGCGCAGGCTGATCCGGGACGGCACGTTACGACTACATAAGATTTTGTGCTTCAGTATACTTGCGAAAAACAGAAAAATACATAGAAACGGAAAGTGTCCTGTCGGACTAGCCTGAGCGGACAGAGTGGCCTGATCCAAGACGACACTTTACGCAAATGTTCGAATGCCCGTTTTCGTGTGTTGAAAGCCATATAGGATGGTTTCGTATAAATACATAATACCAATGGTTTTATTTTAAAGTTTGTTTCTATGATATATAGCTAGACTTATGTAATTTTATTGTGATCTTACTTTGCGTATTTTCATACGTAAGAAATCGATCAGGATATATTACAAATAGAAATAATACATCATATGGTGCATTGAGAATATTTGGGTTTTTTTTTCGGTGAAAGATCGGAATTTATTTCACTAATGCGTGCATAGAGGGTATTTGAAATTTATTTCATGCAGTGAATGCGCCACTCGTGAAAATATTACCGATGATGTTCACGAGATTAAGTAAATGTCGATTTTTCACACAAAAAATATATATCCTATTACTTTATGCTTTTAACCCCTTTTATGGGGAATTTGCGTCACAATCCAGTACCGCTCTTTTCGCTTAGTCCCCGTAGCGTACCTTTCCGTATACCAACTCATTAGAATATTACGTTAAGGGCGAAAAATGTAAGTTAAATTTACGTCATATTTCCCTCTGGTTGAGAGGCGCACGTATTTTACCTAGATAGCTGGTGCGCGGGAAGTACTGTTCCCGTCTTCACTTTAAGAGTTATACATTGTCTGTGCATGTCATATTCTTCAAAGATTCGACCTGTCTGCTAGGATGCATCACTCTCTCCATTTTTGGGGGGATTGTATTAATTCGCGCTATAAAGCGGCAATGGAGAAAATGGCTTTTATCAATAACTTTTAGGATAAATCAGGCATGTTTTAGCTCCAGATTTCTCTAAACTGCTGATCATAGCTTAATGAATCGTACCAGTAAACGTTTGTTTTAGTTTGAAATTCAAAGTAACGGCTGTGGCGTAGAAAAATAGTCTGTACCCAGGATGACCAAATTAGATAGATGAGTATTTGTAGAATGCTATGTAGCAGGAGAAAGTGAAGAACTATAACTTTAAATCGATATTTTTCATTGGTCGTAACCATTAAGTTTCGAACAAAAGTTCACCGTCATTTAGATGATTTAGCGAGAAACATCTAAATTCAAAATGTTGACAATCATCATTTTTTTTTTTAAAACACGATCAACACTAAAGGGGCTTTTATACATCTTTGTAAAGCATTATACTCACACCTAGCTAGTCAAATACACAATCATGGATCAATGTAATACTTTTTCTTTTGTAAAAAACGACTGGATCTGGAGGTAGAATGGTACTTAAATATGCAGAAAATTTACCAATAGCAAAACATTTCCATCCATGTCACCCTGCCCGATCTGGGTCGAAACTTTCTGCAGAGGCATTATATCCCAAACCCCTATCCACAAAAAATGGCTCATATTTCTATACTTCTTTGAGTGCTGTTTGATCCATAGTGTACCACAGAGACACACAACTATGGAGGTGTCTTGCTCACGGACGCTTCCAATCCCAGATCACCAGACCACGAATCCTGCGCTTTACCACTTAGCCACGCAGGGCCTTAAACTTCCTTCTCACGAAAAACCCAAAGCGTTGAGAACGCTGAAGTGGTATTTGTCAAGGAGGTCGCTGTGTTGAATTAGTACTTTGATAGAAAAATAGAAATATTATTCAAAATATTATTGGCTTGAAAGTCAACTAACTAAGCGAATGAATACCTTTTTTGCTGAACCAGAGTACTCATGACAAATTAGATTATCTGTTTATTCGTGGTCTCCTTTTGATCATTAGGAGGAGTCAGGTGTGAGATGTGAGAGAGATGGAGGGAGAAAGAGGGAAGAAAGAGGAGGATGTTTGAGAGAAGGAGGGAATGAGAGAGAGAGAGAGGTGGAGAAAGAGGAAAATGTGTGGGAGAAGGAGAGAAGGAGAGAGTGAGGGGGAGAGAGAGAGGGGGGAGAAAAGGAGAAAAGGGAGAACGTGTGAGAGAAGGAGAGAGAGAGGGGAGAAATAGGAGAATTTTTTTTTAGAGAAGGAGGGAGTGAGGGGGAGGGGGGGAGAGAAAGAGGAGAATGTGTGAAGAAAGGAGAAAGAGAGAGAGGAGAAAGAGGAGAATGTGTGAGAGAAGGAGAAATGGAGAGAGAATGGGGGGAGAAAAAGGGGGAGAAAGAGGAGAATGTGTGAAAAAAGGGGGGAGTAAGGCAGGGGGAGGGAAAAGGAGAATGTGTGAAAGAAGGAGGGAGAGAGAGGTGGAGACAGAGGAGAATGTGTGAGAGAAGGAAGGAGAGAGAGAGGGGGAACAAAGGGAATGTGTGAGAGAAGGAGGGAGTGAAGGTGAGAGAGAATTGGGAGAAAGAGGAGAATGTGTGAGAGAAGGAGGGAGAGAGTGGGGGAGAAAAAGTAGAATGTGTGAGAGACGGAGGAATGTAGAGAGAGGGGAAGAAAGGGGGAGAGAGAAAGGGGGATAGTGTATTACAGAGAGAGGGTAAGAGAGAGAGAGAGAGAGGTGCCGAGTCGAACGATAAATGGATACTCGTGTGCCATGTAAGATTTGTTTTCAAAGAAACAATAGGTAATATCTTGGAAATGCAAATTACGTTATCTTATAGCTTACACTCGACCAACACCGTGAATGCCAGTTGACACATAACTGTCAGGAGACAACTTTTCTTCTTTCCACAGACCCTTTCGTAAATAACATTTTTTTGGGCATAGTTGTCAACGTTTGCTACTGACCTTATATAGATATACCAAAAGGAATAAATAGTAACATGCGATTGGTTAAAAATGGGTGACACTTTTCGTTTTAATGGCATTTTTATGAAAAGTGGTATTTGTACCATGTTATACAATCATTTTTTAATTACCAACTTAAAATGACCCGCACTATTGTTGATCTGTTTTCATCTAATTGATGTACAGAATTCTCAGATGGTCCTCTTTTGCGTGATGGGTCACATTTGTGACACCGTGCTAATTTATAAAGTGCCGTGCTGTACGGTTAGTACTTAAGGTAAGACCTGTGTAATGCACTTCCGATGAAAATTCTGATTGGTTTATAAATAAGGATAAATAAGGATTTATGCAGAAATTATATTTTTGCACATTTCTAACGGATCAGAAATTTCATTTATGTCTATCTTGAAATTATTGATTGATACTTTTGTTAGTTTTCTTAAAAGGGAGGTAATTCTTTTTGAAATGAGAATATAGTGGTTTTACATTTATAAAATCTATTAATGATAATTCAAAGAAGGAAAAAATGAAAAGGTGAAAGTAGTCCAATAATACTCATTTTTAAATATAGCTAATTTCACAGGATGATATTTTAGTGGAAATAGCGGTTTTCCATTACACAGGTCTTACCTTAATGCCACGGTACATGTACATGTATCGTAAGACGCAAAAACCGGTGCTCTTTTTTCAACGTTGATTTAGATAACTGACGAGTCATGCTCCGGCAAAAGGGGGCTTACTGCAACTCCGGGAACCATGGTACCAGGCAAATCATCACAAACATATTGGTCAATATTTATCCACTTTTTTAACAGTCATCTCAATCATGAGCTGGACTGGTCCTTGGACATACAAATAATTGACTGAAAAGTCTCGAATCAGGTCAGCCTGTGCGGACTGTGCATTAGGCCCCCTTTTCCACGAGAACGACTCAATAGTCTAAAGAATATGTCTGACTGAATGAAAGAAAATATCACTACGCAAAACAATGGCATGAACAGGCAGTCTTAAGAGTTTCAGTATTTTTTTTTTCATCTAGTCTTTTTCACACCGTCTACCTTTTTCAAAGGTATTTCTTGCTCCTGATGAAGACGCAGTGTTTTTAGTCACGTGGCAGACTGTACTTATACCTTTGTCAAAATGTTAATCAGAGGTATCTTAATTTTTGGCAGGTATTAAAGCAGCCATTTTAATCCAGAAATGGTACAGGAACTATCGGGCACGAATGGAGGTGAGAAGACGATATACTTGGAATATTTTTCAATCCATCGAATACGCCGGAGAACAGGACCAGCTCAAGGTATATATATATATACTTGGAATATTTTTCAATCCATCGAATACGCCGGAGAACAGGATCAGCTCAAGGTATATATATATACTTGGAATATTTTTCAATCCATCGAATACGCCGGGGAACAGGACCAGCTCAAGGTATATATATATATATACTTGGAATATTTTTCAATCCATCGAATACGCCGGGGAACAGGACCAGCTCAAGGTATATATATATACTTGGAATATTTTTCAATCCATCGAATACGCCGGAGAACAGGATCAGCTCAAGGTATATATATATACTTGGAATATTTTTCAGTCCATCGAATACGCCGGGGAACAGGACCAACTCAAGGTATATATATATATACTTGGAATATTTTTCAGTCCATCGAATACGCCGGGGAACAGGACCAACTCAAGGTATATATATATATACTTGGAATATTTTTCAGTCCATCGAATACGCCGGGGAACAGGACCAACTCAAGGTATATATATATATACTTGGAATATTTTTCAGTCCATCGAATACGCCGGGGAACAGGATCAACTCAAGGTATATATGCTGAGCAATGCTCTGTGAAAAGGAGGCTTAATGCATCTGCAAAAAGTATCGGCCAAGGTCAGCCTGCGCGAACTGCGCAGGCTGACCTTGGCCGACACGTTTTGCTTTTTGGTAAAATTTCTGTATGCCAAAGGAACAGTACTCATCATGATTTAGTACGTTATTATCATACAAGGCGGATATTACGGACCTTTATTGATTAACCCTTTCCCAAACAATCCCTGTTTTTTACGGGTCAGAAATAAAAGCCTTTTGAAAACATTGTGGGAAAAGGAGAAAATGCTGGAAACCAGCATTTTCTCCTTTTCCCACAATATTTTCTACCCTATCATATAGAAAGATCATCTTTTTATCAGGTGTTAATTTGTCGTCTGCAAAATGCTTTCAATTTGATCTGGTCCAAAATTTGCAGTTTGGGAAAGGGTTAACTATTAGATATATAGAAGTAATACATGGAAACTGGTCCACGCGATACTAGTCACATTTCTTACTTTATATAGTATAGAGGTCGTGACCTCGGTTTAATACGACTTGACCTCCAATCAATACGGTTGACCTCGTATCAATATTGATGACCCACGACCAATACAGAAAGCCTTGAACGTGATTGGTCAAAAGTTTAGTCTCGCGAGCGTCTGCGCTTACTTTTGACCACTCACGTTCAAGGTTTTCTCTATTGGTCGTGGGTCATCAATATTGATACGAGGTCAACCGTATTGATTGGAGGTCAAATCGTATTAAGCCGAGGTCACGACTTCTATACTATATGATGTAAGAAATGTGACTGGTTAACCCTATTTTCACTTCTCTTAGGTTGTCATATTGATTCTGGGCCAACAGTTAAACCTTTACCCAACGACAAAATTTCAGACTGGTCCAAATTGAAAGCACTTGCAGGTGGCAAAATAAACGTAACCCAAAAACTGATATTTGTTTCCAGCAGGGTAGAAAACATTGTGGGAAAAAGGAGAAAATGCTGGTTACCAGCATTTTCTCCTTTTCCCACAATGTTTTCAGAAGGCTTTTTTCAGAGTCATGAAAACCAGGGATTGTTTGGTAAAGGCTTAATTAATGAAAATGTCATTGATCAAGTGATTTCGTATTGGCCCAGTTACAGGTCCTCGGCCTTCAGCCTCGGGCCAATACAGCTGACCTCGGACCTGTAACTGGGCCAATACGAAATCACTTGATTCATAACATTATAATAATAATGTGAAGACTTGCTTGGTATCACGTATCTTCGCGAGCCAAGGTTACTATCACTACGTGGATCTTACCTTGGCTGATTGAGCCTGATTTCGAGATTCCTGCGATGCGCCCTCTATTGGATGCTGGTTATTATCCCCCTTTACGTCATATTTCTAAAAGCAAATGAAATATCGTTTTACAAACCGCTTTACGAATACACATGAAGCGATAAGCAGACATCCACGTGGGTTTCCATGTTTACCTGCTATTCGAAAGGTAGAGACCTTGTTCTATTTTTATCAAAGATGAAATGCTACGAGTGATTTCATTCGTTCCAGCTAGAGCTGGCTGTATCCAATTAAAAACCGTATAGGGTGAATGTAAAAATTAAGCTCGATCCGCCAACGGTAGAGTAATGTAGTCAATCGACAGCCTTGGCTTATCCTGTACCACGGGCATACATTTAATTTAAGCCACCTTTTTGTGAGAGCGTAGATGATATGAAAGAAACATATTCTGACTGGCTAAATTAATCAGATTACTGTCAGATTTAAAAAATCTTGGAGAGAAAGATAACAAAATGATCTTGCAAATGGTTGGTGAATAAGAACCGTGGGTCTCACAAGCTCAAGGTTAGAACTCCGAGGTATTTTATTGATGTTATTCCAATAAAAATTCCAGAGCATGCATCGAGCGAGGATCCAATGTGGGATCCACAGTTTACAAATCTTACATCCTACCACTGAGCCATGCAGATCCCCTTTAATCTGAAATACTTGTAAAAAAGTCCTAGTCCCAAAATATTGCTTTTGCCAAGATATTTGTAAGGGGGAAAAGTTTCTCCTTATTAAACCGCTCTACCGTTCTGAAATTCGTAATATTGCAGCTACAAAGCAAACGCTAGCCAAAATACTCTGTAGGAATCTTACTAAGTTACTAGATAGGCATACATTTCAGGTGACAAACACTTTCTGCATTAATGTACAGGAAAATATTGATGCTTAACATCATTGACGCCGCAAATCAGTTGTTTATGAAATAAGACACATTTCAGAATATCAAAATTGACCAAAGTAAATTTATGCAGAATTCTACGAGAAATGAACTGAGAAGTCCTAGACAATCTGAAGAATGCAACTTAAAACTTTAAAAAAAACTATTATGATAATAAACAAATGTATCCTTTCTTAGGCGAAATTTAACATAGTTTCAACTGCAGCTGTGTACAAAAGCAGTTGTCGAGCTTTGTAAAAAAAAAGTTGTCATTCGATAACCAAAACAAGGAAATAGTATTTTAACCCATTACCACACAATCCCTACTTTTGACGCCCCTGAGAAAGAAGCCTTTTGAAAACACTATGGGAAAAGAAGAAAATGCTGGTAACCAGCATTTTCTCCTTTTCCCATAGTGTTTTCTTCCCTTCCCAGAACAAATTTCAATTTTTGAGTCACCTTTATTTTGTTGTCTGCAAATGCTTTCAATTTGGACCAGTCTAAATTTTTCTCGTGTGGTAATGGGTTAAAACTAGGTTCTAAATTACCGAAATGATTATTTAAAAAAGGATATGAAATGACCAGTGTGGCCAAAATGAAAGTAAAGGTGGATAGGAAATGGCTTAGGTACGAAATTACCTAGTTCTGAAATGACCGGAAGCGGAGTAAACAATATCGCTGCCTCCATAGGTACTTTTCAAAACTGAATAAAAATATAGTGCCGCCGCTTATGCGGCGCCAAAATCACTAGGTCTACCAGTAATGTCGGCATTTTTAAGCAATATGTTGCTTCTTACCTTGGCAGTTGTTGCCGTTGCTGATCGATTTACAGGACGCCGCCATGTTTTTAAAAGATCATGTGACTGTCTGTATTTCAAAATGGAAACCCTCTTGATACTGGCGAGTTTAGATGTATAGGTACAGGTCGTAACGAGTGCATTTCAGTCATCATGGCGAGAACTTAACAAACTTGTTAAGGAGTGTCCTAGCTTTTATCAATAGATTTTACTGGGTTAAGACCCTAGAGTATTATTATCAAATAAGAATATCAAGACAGGAATTTCAAAGTTTCAAGGTTTACGCTGGCAAACTAAATTCCATTCAGCAAAACGCATGATTACTTCTTATGTACAAAACGGGGGATAAAAACGACTCAACTGAAAAATTTATTCCTCTCGACAAACGCTTGATTAAATCAACTCAGCAACAATGCAGATTAGTGCAATCTTTCTTACAGGCTCGACACACTTAAATTTTATCCAGAGAAAAAAAAACGGATATATATAGGATCTGATATGAGTGGACTTTTGAGATATTTAGGATATGATATGAGTGGACTTTTGAGATAAGATTTGTAAAAGTCCTGGGAAATGTTATTAAGCGAGCCTTTGGCGAATTAAATAACATTTTCCTCGACAAGTTCAATAAAATCTAATCTCAAACGCCTACAAATGTCCGATTCTTTTTATCACATAACGATATTTCACAAAATATAGATCAGATGATGCAAAAACATTCATAAATGCACCTGCGGTGTTTTCCATGAGACCCATTCACTTGTATTAAATGCGTCAAAATGACGTCACAAAAATGTGATATCATACGTGTATAAGTTAAGAAAATTTGTAATGGGTATATTACACTGAAAACAAGGGAAGTTATGTGATAAATGTAGGATCTGACATGAGTGGGCTTTTGAGATAAGATTTTATTAAATGAGTCTAGGGAAATGCTATTTAGAGAGCCTTTGGCGAGCAAAAGTGTTTCCAATAGTCGTCTGCACTGCAGGATGTGACCTGTGAAGGTACAAGACAAAGCTGCTATATATTTGGGTAAATGAATGATTGAAAATTAATAGTCTGTAAGCAAGTTTGAACAAATGTTTGATTTGATAATTGCGAAAATCGCCATAGGTTAAAATGCATCTGAATCCACGACACATTGGTAAATTATTTATTATTTGAAAATATGCACCGGAAGCATTCGGGAAGGATCTAACTACTATGATAAACTAACCTTCCAGGTAAAATGCCGGTGAAGTTACGCAAACTCTGTGTAAAACAACGGTATTTGGCCATTAAAAAGTTGTAATACAACGAGAGAACCTTTAAAACATCATTTAGTCACACAAAACATATGGACTAGCACACATTTTTTCTTCCCTATCGGAAAGAAAGTCCATCATTTGAATAACCTTAGATTGTCGACTATAAATGTTTTGCATTTGGACAAGTCAGCATTTTTGCCGTGCGTTAACCCTTTCCCAAACAATCCCTGGTTTTCACAATCCTGGGAAAGACGCCTTCTGAAAACATTTTGTTAAAAGGAGAAAATGCTGGTAACCTGCATTTTCTCCTCTTAGCAAAATGTTTTCTTCATTTTCCTATACACATGTAAATTTCAATGTTTGAGTCGCAATTGCTCGCCCGGGTGGCTCAGTGGTGAGCGTGTCGGACTCATGACCTGGTGGTTGTGATTTCAATACCCGGTTGAGGCAAACTTTCTTTCTGGCGTATTTTCGCCTCTCACCTCTGCTGAAGCATGTGAGAAAAGTAGTCAGTGGCTTTGGATCGAAAGTTGTGTTAGTACTGGTGTGAGAAAGCCAGGAAATACACGTGCGTCATCGACCGCAAAGATATGACCTAAGCTGCTAAAGTGGCGTTAAACCCCAATACAACCAACAATTTGAGCCGCAGTTATTTTGTCGTCTGCGAATGCTTCCAATTTGGACCATTCTAGAAATATGTCGTTTGGTAAAGAGTTAAAGAATGAATCTATTTCTTCTGGTACATTTTTCAGTTACACAACTTTTTCAACAACATGTTGATAAATATGACACAAGATGATGACGGAGAGGTTCCTTTAATTAAAGCATTCCAGGTCAACAAAAACTTTTCAATCTATGGTAGGTATACTTTATATATTACAAAATATATCAGACATGCTCCGGAATAATGCAGAGAAATGACCCTCCCCTACAAAATGACCCGTGTCATTATTCTACGTAGAGAAATGACCACAGAAGTTATTTCATTACGTAGAGGAATGACCTGGGTCATTATTCTACGTAGAGAAATGACCCCAGAAGTCATTTCACTACGTAGAGGAATGACCCGGGTCATTATTCTACGTAGAGAAATGACCCTCTGGGGTTAGGGTTAGGGTTAGGCATGGTCATTTTGTAGGGAATGGCCATTTCTCTGCATTACACCGGCAAATAGGGAATTTGTGCATTTTCGTGTTGCTTTTTAATACAGAATGGATTTCAAGATTCCATAATTATTTGAATTAAG
This sequence comes from Tridacna crocea, assembly GCA_943736015.1. NCBI lineage: Eukaryota > Metazoa > Mollusca > Bivalvia > Cardiida > Cardiidae > Tridacna > Tridacna crocea. The sequence goes on from OX031063.1 coordinate 54,061,064, forward strand.
TAAGTCTTCGCATTTTGTTTAAAATCGGACTTAATCATGTGGTAGAATGGCCCTTGACACACAGAAAATTGACCAGCAGCTAAAGTTTCGGCCTATTTCAGTCTGTGCAGACTGCACAGGCTGATACAGTTTGGGACTTTTAGTAGATGCATTAAACTTAGTTTTCACAGAATTGCATGGCTCATGTGACACAGATCTGGTGCAAAGCTGCTCCACGCTTGCCTCTACTCATAGGGAAGAACTAATATTAACCCTTTCCCAAACGGCAAATTTTGGACCAGACCAAAGTGAAAGCATTTTGCAGTTGACAAATTAACAGTAGCTAAAAAGATGATTTTTCTATATGATAGGATAGAAAACATTGTGGGAAAAGGAGAAAATGCTGGTTACCAGCATTTTCTCCTTTTCCCACAATGTTTTCAAAAGGCTTATATTCCTGACCCGTAAAAACCAGGGATTGTTTGGGAAAGTGTTAATCTAGATTTTTTTTAAATAATGCTTCCTACCTTGTCGGAGATAAAATCGTATCAAATAAGCAGCGTTTAAATTGTCGATAGCTCAGGTATTTTCAATTTTTGGCAAGTCTTAAATTTTGTCTACCGATTAAGGTTTAATCATGTCGAAATATCATATACAAAGCCAAGATCGTTTAAAACATTCAATTCAATTGGGAGAGACAATAGAAGTTTTTTTTTCTTGCATGTCAGTTTGATAAGTTCGATGTGTATAACGTACTCTCTCTCTCTCTCTCTCTCTCTCTCTCTCTCTCTCTCTCTCTCTCTCTCTCTCTCTCTCTCTCTCTCTCTCTCTCTCTCTCTCTCTCTCTCTCTCTCTCTCTCTCTCTCTCTCTCTCTCTCTCTCTCTCTCTCTCTCTCTCTCTCTCTCTCTCTCTCTCTCTCTCTCTCTCTCTCTCGGGGAGGGGAAGGGGAGTGCTGGGCTGGGCTGGGCTGGGGCCATTGGTCAAATGAAAGGAACACCACTTTTGTGGAGCTCAACTTTATGCCAAGTATAAGGCTTAAGAGTATGCAAAATTTGCAGGTTTTATTCACAATTTACAAGACGACCCTACGGTTTGTTCATTTAAAAAATGAAATAGAGGTTTGTCGACACCTCAACAGTTATTCAAAAATAATAAATGTTTTACTTTATTTCAGCTTGTCTTTATCTACTCTACTAAATTGATTGAATTAAACGATTACATAGAAAGAAGTTACATACCCCCGTCTGTCTTTGATACCAAACAAATACTTAAATTCTGTTTTAAAATTAATACAAAAAAATTCACCCAACAACTATATATAGAATCAAAACACTAAGCCCTGGGAGCCCGTAATGGCGTTTTGATAGACGTAGCCCGGGGATACTAACTGTTAAAACTAACAGAACAAAAGAAGTGAACATTACCCGATATCGATGAAAAAAAAAATCTGTTTGAAGTTGCTCCCGTTTTCTTCCTATTTCTCCTTGTAAAAGTGAACACTTAATTAACAAGAATTGTCATCCAATAATACTGGCTTTGACAGACAAGCGATCATTGTGGAGAAAGGAAAAATTGTTTGTAGGAAAAAGGCATTTGAAACGTAAGGAATGAGGGTTATCACGATGTTTGCAAACGCCATGTTTTAAAGGCACTGGTCGTGCCCCTGTCCTAAGCTCTGGCTCTCTTTCTTTTTCATATCCTCTCTCTCTCTCTCTCTCTCCCCTTTAGTTTCTTTGTTTCTCTCTTTCTCTTTATTTTCTTTCTTTCTCTCTTTCTCTTACATTTTCCCCCTCGCTCCCTCCCTCGTCATCAGTCTTTCATGTCCGACAAAGTCTGAACTTCGAAAAGGTCTTGAAAAGCAGAAATATGTACACTGGCCACCTTAGTACAGCTGATATTATGTACAAAACAGTCATTAACACGACAAAACCAGGAATAAAATGATATAAGATCAAACCTTTACCACACAGTCCCAAGTTTTTCATGCCCTTTAGAAAAAAATGAAAACTTTTGTGGGAAAAAGGCAAAATGCTGTTAAACCAGGCTCTAACTTCACCAATCATTCTTAAAACATTCTTGGTCTTATTCTCCAGAATTTTCTAAATTTGAAAGTAAAACAAATTCTGATTGGCTAAACCAAATGGTGCTGGTGTGCTGGTGTGCTGGTGTAAGAAACTCCAGGAAAGCACTCTTTGCAGTTCTTCCCTACATCTCAGTTTGCATTCCGATATTTTTCAGTCTCTTTAGATTTTTTGTCTGTATTTATGGCAGTCTGGATTTTGGTCTCTTTTGCTGACAATCCGTCACTTGGTGCGCCCTAAAACAGTTTGTCATTTGTTCAGGCTTTCAGACAGTTTGTCCTTGAGTCTGTCTTTTTGTCCCTTTTTATGACAAAACTAAAGGAACAAATAACATAGGGAGAAAGAAAGAAAATTGAAAAGCGGGGCTTTCTTTTGAGTAGCAATTTGTCTCGGAGATCTCAAGTGGACATTTCCAAGAAATAACATGAAACCTTGGTCACTATCGTTTCCGCCCTCGTCTGCAATGTCTAGCTACTTTTCCGCTAAAGTGTCTTTTCGTCCGTCCATCTGTTTGACTTCTAGTTCGGTTGTCTGTCTGTATGTATGTATGTCTACGAAAATGTATTTGAAAAAAAAAATATCTTTAACCCTTTACCAAACGACAAAATTTTGTACTGGTTCAAATTGAAAGCACTTGCAGATAACAAAATAAAGGTAACTCAAAAATTGAAATCCGTTTCCAGCAGGCTAGCAAACATTTTGGGAAAAGGAGAAAATGCTGGTAGTCCAGTGGCCGCTTTCGTTCGTATGGCGTTTAACGTCATTTTTAACATTATCTCAGCTATATTGCGACAGCCAGTGCACCAATATATCGTTTTCTCGAGTTTCTATTACTAGTGCTCGGCGCAAGTCCTTATTAGCTACTGGCTGCTTTTGCATGTAATCCTCGTTGATCAACAACGATTTGCGGCGAGAAAGGAATGAATCCTGTCGCAATGATTATCATCAATTCTCGGAAAGGAAAAGGCGGAGCTGCAATTTTGAAGAGCTCCTAACCCTTTACCGCACAATCTTTACGTTTAACGCACCGCAAGAAAATGCCTGGTAACCAGCATTTTCTTCTTTTTCCAGATTGCTTTCTTGCCTCCCCAAACAAAATTTAAATTAAGCAATCACTTTTATTTCCTCGTCAGCAAATGCTTTCGATTTGGACTATTCAAAAAAAAAAAAATATTCGTATGGTAAATATACTATTATATCTTCCTGAGAGACAGAGAGACATTTCCAAGAAATAACATGAAACCTTGGTCACTATCGTTTCTGCCCTCGTCTGCAATGTCTATATATAGCTACTTTTCCGCTAGAGTTTCTTTTCGTCCGTCCGTCTGTATGACTTCTAGTTCGAAAATGTATTTGAAAATACTTTTATTTCCTCGTCAGCAAATGCTTTCGATTTGGACTATTCTAAAAAAAAATATTCGTACGGTAAATATACTATTATATCTTCCGGGAAAAATGAGCTGAAACACGTACATTTGTTTATTTGTATTGGAGTTTAACGTTGCTGTAACAGCTTAGGTCATATCAAAGTGTCAAATGCACACATTCATTGTGTTTCCTGGCTTTCTCATACAGTAATGAGAGAGAGAGAGAGAGACGAACAGAGAATAAGAGAGAGACGGACAGAGAATGAGAGACAGACGGACAGAGAGAGACATACAGAGAATGAGAGAGAGACGGACAGAGAGAGAGACATACAGAGAATGAGAGAGAGAGACGGACAGAGAATGAGAGAGAACAGAGAGAGAGAGAGAGAGAGAGAGAGAGAGAGACGGACATAGAATGAAAGAGAGAGAGACGAACACAGAGAGAGACCGACAGAGAATGAGAGAGAAGTGTTCTTTTACAAGAAGAAATATGAAGAAAGGAGCTACTGAAAGAAGTTTTTTTTTCATCGATATCCGGTATGCACAGTGTTCACTTTTTTTTTTGTTTTGTTGTTTAAACCTTAACTTTAGACGAAAATTTTTTAGCCCTTTTCAAATCTAAAACATATGCAGACGACAATTTTCATTCGGCTCAAAAGGTGCGTTGTTTATAGATAAGATAGCAATCATGGGAAATGGAGAAAATGCTGGTTACCAGCATTTTCTCCTTTCCCACAATACTTTCAAAAAGCTTGCTTCTAAGGGTCGTCAAAAGTCGTCAATGCGTGGCAAAGGTTTAAACAGTTAGTACCCCCGGGCTACGTCTATCAACATACCAATACGGGTTTCCAGGGCTTAGCGTTTTAATGCTATATATAGTTGTTGGGTGAATTACCTTTTCGTTTTGATTTTGAAACACAATTTAAGTATTTTTTTGGTTTCAAGGACAGACGGGCGTATTTAACTTCTTTCTATATAATCGTTTAATTCAATCAATTTACTAGAGTAGATAAAGAAAAGCTGATGTACAGTAAAACATTTATTATTCTTGAATAACTGTTGAGGTGTCGACAAACCTCTGTTTCATTTTCAAAATAAACAAACCGTAGGGTCGTCTTGTAAATTGTGAATAAAACCTGCACATTTTGCATACCTTTAAGCCTTATACTTGGCATAAAGTTGAGCTCACAAAAGTGGTGTTCCTTTCATTTGACCAATGGCCCCAGCCCAGCCCAGCCCCCCTCCCCTGAGAGAGAGAGAGAGAGAGGGAGAGGAGAAGAGAGAAGAGAAGAGAGGAGAGAGAGAAGAAAAAGAGGAGGAGAGAGAAGAGAGAGAGGGAGAGGAGAGGAGAGGAGAGGAGAGAGAGGAAAAAATAAATGGTCTGAAGTGACCGTCGGTGGAGTCTTATTTTCAGATACCGCATAACCCCAATTCTTTTCCATGCTTTTTCAATTAATTTATTGATATGGATGTCCCAAGATCCGTCATTAGAAAGGAAAATACCTAAGTGTTTGTGACTCGTAACTGAGGGAATTTCGATATTCGACATAAAGAGACTTGGGTGATCTGGCTTAATACGTTTGCGGGATATGACCAGCGACTCGGACTTTGCAGGGTTGAACTTAACCAGCCACTTTTGTGCCCAATCTGTAATTTTATCAATGTCAGATTGTAAAATACTTCCTACATCAGTCGGATCGCCTACAGTCATTGACAAGCTTGTGTCGTCTGCAAAAAGATTGATATTTGCCTGAATATCATCAACTATATCATTTATGTAAATTAAAAATAGTAAAGGTCCTAGAATGGATCCTTGCGGGACTCCAGCCTGCACATGACACAAAGATGAAACTCCTCCGGTAAGACAACTCTCTGGAAGCGATTCGAAAGGTAATTGGAAAACCAAGATAGCAGTTTACCATGAATCCCGGCCCGATTCAACTTAAAGAGTAAGCCTTTATGCCAAACTTTGTCAAACGCTTTACTTATATCAAAAAACACAGCTCTAAATTCCAGCCCGTCGTCCAAAGCTTTGCATATTTCATTATAAAGACCAGTTACTTGATTAACCGTAGAATCACCAGGCATAAAACCGGACTGAAAGGGTGTAAAATAATTGATGTCTTTCAGATAGTTATAAAAATGCTTGAATATAATGCGTTCGAATACTTTTTCGATACTATTCAATAAAGAAACGGGTATGTAGTTTGATGGAAGAGAAGGGTCACCGGCTTTAAATATTGGACATACATTGGATATTTTCCATGAAGATGGAACTGTATTAATATTTAATGAGTAATTGAACAAATCACATAGATGAGGTGCTATCTGTCCAGCTACTTCAATAAGAATCCTATTATTAATACCGTCAGGCCCTGAGGCTTTCCCAAGTCTTAGTGATTTCAAAACATCCAGTACTTCAAACGGCATAATATTAATTGGATCTAAAGAGGTTTGAGACAGTGGGTAATTTGCTTCCGAAAGAGTACTTAAAGAATCATCTATTCGTGATTGATTTGCAAAATAAGAGTTAAGTACATTAGCTTTCTCATTGTCGTCAATTACCATTGAATCGCAAGAAAGATCAAAGAGAGGAGGGATTGACGATGAAGAACTTGAAGACATAAGTGACTTTAAAGTTTTCCACCAATCACGTGGAGATAGTGTACCAGATTTTAATTTTGAGGATAACAGATCGTAGTAATTTGCTTTAGTTTGACGAATTAATGATATTACTTCATTTCTAACGGATTTAAATTTTATCCAGTGACTAGTTTTATTTGATACCTTAGCTTTTTTATACAATCTCTTACGATAACGAATTTTCCTTTTAATGAAACAGGTCATCCACGGTGGATCCTGGGGGTTTATCCTGACAGTTTTGCTTGGAATAAACAAACGGGTTTTGTCCATGATTACACTTGCAAAATTTTCAGCATATATGTCAATATTATCATTGTGTATAGAATACCATTCGAAATCAGCAAGACAGCCTCTTAACTGTTTATGATTGCCTTGATCATATTTCCAAATGGTACGTTGAATAGTTTTTAACCTAGGCTTAAAGAAGTTAAATACACCAAAAACAGGACAATGATAACGCACTGAAAGACCAAGACAAGGCTCGCCAACACCAGTTGTTAGAATTGAGTTTTGATTTGTAACAAAAAGAAGGTCAATGGTGGACATAGAATTTTCGGTAAAATGTGTTGGTTCATCAATACATTGAACTAAATTAAATTGATTACATAACGCCTCAATCTTACGAAATTGATTTTCGTTCATAGTATTCAGATTAAAATCACCAGTAATGATAACATCAGCAATATTAGAATTTATAGCAAGATCTATAGAATCTTCAATAAGTGAAGTATAAGTCGAGTCAGAGTTCGGTGCTCTATAAAATACACCATACAAAATGGTCCTATGATTAGTGCACCTGATCTGTATCCAAATACACTCAAGTCCACCAATTTCAAGATCACTTCTGCGTGTGTAAGATAAATTATTTTTCACATATAAAATTACACCTCCGTATCGGTCGTGAGCTCTATCTTTTCGGTCTGGGGGATGGAAGGACGGGAAAAGCAGCTCGTCTGAAGATAAACTATCATGCAGCCAAGTCTCAGAAAATGAGACAACATCAAAAAAGGAAAACTCCGCAATTAGAGTATCAAGCTTATTAGCTATACTTTGGACATTATAATGGACGGTAGAGAGATGATTGAGAAGATTAAGAAAATTGTACAAATCTGTACTCGACAAACTATCTGAAGACTCACTAGATTGCGGACCAGGATTTGGATGGATATCGCCTGCTCGCAGTATCAAAAGATGAATCACTACCATGAACGGCAACAAGCTGTACATGGTAAAGTGAAAAACCGATCTACAGAATTGTACACTTACTTGCTTAATATAGTCCATTCAGAGTCCATTTCAAAACTGTCTAAATTCCATCTCAGACTCGAACATTTTAACATTTCAAATATATCCTGAAATAATAATGTCTCCGAAATGAAACATACACCATTCGATGCGGTTTGGAAAAGCGAATTAATAAGCAATTGTAAAAGAATCGTTTCTTGTTACAATGAAAAAAAAATGGTTTTATGGCTTGTATTTGGGAATTCAAATCACAACGTGAATAACTGTGCCTATATATCTAGGTAAACAATCGGTTTTATTCCGTTGTTAGCTAAGAACCTGAGTTCCTACTAATTACCCCTAGTAAGAGTAGGTGGGTGTGGTCAAGCATTGAAGGGGTTTATAAAACGCCGTATTCTGATAACGACAAATCTTCGATGTTTGAAAGGCGCTTCATTTTTGTATAAAAACATGCTTCTCATTTCTTAAATGTTATTGATAATTCTGCTTTTAACTATATGTAAAACAATTCAAAAGAGGCTAACTGGTTTCACTATTACTCTTCATACTAAACTATACAAACGGATTTAAATATTCATATCCAAGTGCCTGTTACGACGTCTATCTTTTTTTAAAGATATTTCTTGTTTCCAGATACCCATGCTCAAGAAGACTGTAATGTTAAAATGTTTGAAGATTTCCTGGCAGACATTGTCGTCGAAAACTCATACAAAGGTCCTCGGTTGACCTTTCCGTTGACGTTGAACCAATTCCATCAGCTGGTGCAGGCGTTCAAGAAGAAAACTGTGAGAATTCTTATTGTTTGGGATTTTACATATTTTTACGAAATGGCCTACAACATGCGAAAAGGGGCGTTCGGACATTTGCGTAAAGTGTCGTCTCGGATCAGCCTGCACAGTCCGCGCAGGCTGATCCGAGACGGCACTTAACGACAACATTAGATTTTGTGATATGGTAGACATGCGCAAAAATAGAAAATCACATAGAAACGGAAATTCTCGTTTTGGATTAGCCTACGCGGACTGCACAGGCTGATCCGAGACGACACTTTACGAAAATGTCTGAATGCCCTTTTTCTCGTGTTGCAGGCCAAATTGCAGCAGCTATAATTATGTTTTCGTTTTGGTTTTTGTATTGAATGAATCGGAGTTTGACGCTTTTTTTACCAGCTATATCACTGCCGTCAGTGCACCTACGCATGTGTTTCCTGGTTTTCTCACACAAAAACTGACTAGTCTTTCTTCCAAACCACTATTTACTTTTCTCACAGAGAGAAAAAAGAGAGGCGACAAAATGTCATTAAAATTGCCACAAACGGGTATGGAACTTAAAGCCGCCAGGTCACGAGACCGAGACTCTAATCACTGCCCTACCCGGGCGTGCTACTATGATCAGTGTTTTGGATTTGAAAAAAAAATGGATTAAAAGCATCGGCAGATGAAATTAAATTTGGTCAAATGATAAGACACTTATTTGATAGGGTAGAAATAAATTTGGAAAGGTGGAAACGTTATTCTTTACGTCATTTTGTACACAGTATTTCATTGAAGTGAAAGTTTTATGGACAATACCGCGGGTGCATCTATAGCTAATTTTTCATCTTCTTATCCATAATTCGTAAAATAACTTTATGTGCTAAAAAGAATATGCCATTCGTTGGCGTTTGTATTAAAAAAATCATTAGATCTAAACTTTTCAAGAAAAATTGCAAAATGTTGTCGTTGAAAGTTAGAAGTATATAATAAAGGGATGTTATGCTGTAATATTTACGCTTCGCTGCGTAAGAAAATTTTAACCTTCGGTCTCCCGCGATATCAAATTTTCTCACACTGCTGGAAGAAAATAGAAACACCAGGAAAGTTACTACATAGAGAATAATCAACTGGTTATCTTTAATATGAAAAGTATCTCACGAGGATGCGTTGTTAGGCGTTTAAAAAAACGAGTGTGCTGTTGATTATTCTATTTATTATATACCTTATTATTTTTAATTTTTTTAATTTTTAATTTTTCGTTTGAAAGTCGAAATCAATACTTTGGATAGAGAGAAGAAATCAGGGACATAGTGCGGATGAATACATAAAAAAGAAAAAAAACGAGACTTCACAATACTGAAGAAGTCGCCATTTATATATAAGTGCTTAATGAAAAAAAAGTAGTTCCTAAATTACGACAGGAAGTGAAAGTGAAATTTGATATCGTCACTAGTGATTATATCAAAATTTATTACATTGGGAAATTCCAGGATCTCACTGCTAAGTATAAAATAAAACATATCTTTCCGTATTTATACAGGTGTTACATGCGAAGTATTTAATAGAACTGCTGTTAGAGGTACGCAAAGTGCTCAAAACTCAGGCAAACATTCGGTATGCATCGACGTCCCTGTCTAAACAGATAACTGTCTGTGGTGACTTTCACGGCAAGCTGACAGATTTGTACATGGTGTTCTACAAAGTAAGTTGTGTTGTACGGCATTCTCTTCCTTATGACCACTTTTAGTTAGTTAGTTAGTTAGTTAGTTAGTTAGTTAGTTAGTTTGAATAAAGAAAAAAGTGTTGCTAGCTTTTATGCATAAATACTTTGAAATATATATATATCTATTTTCTTTTTTCTATTGGAAAAAAAAGACAAACTGTTGTGAAATTATCAAAAAAAAAAAAGGTCGAGTCAGAAGTTTAGAATATCCCTGTAACTCTTCCTTTCAAAAATCAAATATTTGTCACCGTCAACTACTCTTTTACTCAACGTTTGTGTTAAAAAGTTCGGGGATAAATTCAAAGAAAATTAATTCGTTAGCCCAAAATTTTCCTTTACGACAAATGTTTGCACGCATCCTACTGTGTATGTATTTTTGTGGTAGATATTGTATCAAAAGTGCACAGGTCTATGTATTTTTTGCACATAATGGTAATACTATAAGTGCACTGAAGCAAGTAGCACTTTCTTCGGATAGTATTTGTGAAGAGACAAAATGGGTCCTTGAACTGCTACCGTAAAAATGCTGCTGACACGACATTATACACCAAAGAAAAAAAAGGCAGGAAATTTAAAGCTTTGGAAGTATAGCTATTTCCATTTTTAAAATTATTGTTGGAAAAGGTGAAATCGCTCCTTTTGAGCTTTTATCATATTTTTTCCTTGAAAAAATAACTTCCACAGTGATTTTCAAACGTGTTTCTGGCGAAACATGGATAGGTGCCATTTTTTATTTTTTCTTATTGTTTAGATTTACTAATTCTATAAAAGTAGAAATTTTACGAAAAATCTGTCCGTTAGAAAGTATGTCTTTATCTAAGATTTACCTTTAATTCGGTCAAATTATCTCCCTTTTTAACTCAATGGTCTATTTACCATGCTCAAAAACAGGCATTCATACTTTTTTTTTTGTGTGTAAGAATTTATGAAATTTCACTAAAATGATGTATATTTGCATATTTTTCATGTTATTTTCATGTTTCACTGACTATTAAAGAAAGACGCTTAAATCTGATATAAGCTGAATTTAGGACTAAAAAACCTTTTTCAAAGGCAAATTTCTCAGAAACAAGCACGATGACCCACATCTTTTTGTACTGTTATCTCCTAGAGACATGATACGTTTTGTAAGCGCAAAGTATTTTAACAAAGTCTGTCAGATAAAGGAATTTGTCATATACGAGTACATCTTTCAATACATTCTGTTCAAAGTAGTCAACGATAACCTGACTGTAGCCACAAATATTTTGTTAAGTGTTCTTCATTCATTTACAATTAGACTAGTAGAGCGTACATAATCGAAGGTGTTGCTCCTTTCTTGTCCTTAAATTGTAAATGTCTGGAAAAAGGTTATACATTTACGTACCAGATACATTATTTCTGCGACACCATTCCGTGATAACGGACAGCAGAACGTTGTTAATGAATTTCTTGGAGAAACCCCGCGAACTGTTGAGGTCAAAGTTTGCGAACGATTAACGATCATATCTGCCATGTGTTTTATTTCCGGCCAAGCAAATAATTAGGTTTCGCCCAAGGCTGACCACGATTGAACGTAATGAGGTTCATTTCTAGCTTCAGTAGAACTTCTATATTTTCATGTGCTGTTCAATTCCAGTTGCCAGGCCCCATAGCGCAGTCACTTACGTACAGAATTAGAGACCAGGGGGGTTGGGGGTAGAGGTCTCGCTGGCCGCAATCCTGATCTCCGCCAACTTTGACACTTCAAGAGTCTATATTTTACATGGGTGTTTCCAAAGTCGTCTGCTCCAGAAAGTTTGAGTAAGAAGCAATTAAGCTGAATCTTTACTTTTTTTCAGAACGGTCTTCCAGCCATAGACAATCCATATATATTTAATGGCGACTTTGTTGATCGAGGTCTGTTTTCCACCGAGGTGGCCATCATCTTGTTTTCCTGTTTCCTTATGAACATCAATGAAGTGTTTATCAACCGGGGAAATCATGAGGATCACGTGATGAACTTAAGGTCAGAGGTTAATTATCATTTGCATGTGAAAATTTTAAATAAGGGTTTCCTGAACAGATGTTGTTTTTCTTTTATTGGCTTGTGACCTTCGGTTGTTTCTGCACACGGACAAGGATATTTGAAAGAAAAAAAACTGTTTATGGTTGCTACACAAATACCAGGGTGTTTCTATTTTAAAAACGGATTTGTTTATGTGTTTCATAACAGCTGAATATTATGGGCTTTATATTACAGTGTTTTATCTGAAATCAGCCAATGATTGAGAAAGTGTCGTGTTCAGTTATGGAAGAGAAAGTCCAGCATTGCATAGATATTTGATACTGGAATACCTTTGAAAACGGCGTTAAACATATTCAATCATTGCCAAGCTCTTTTTTTAATTCACTTTAAATTAAAGCATGATTTTAGTGGTGCTATAGACTCTTCTACCAATAGTTTCTGTTTGGTTGTTTTATTGGTAAGGAGTGTGCAACGAAAACAAAGAGCTCTACGAGTTTTAAGTCAAATAACCATGGAATAGTTTTCAGCCCAGATGATCAATTTTCATTTCGTTTTAAATATTTTCCATACCATATGAGAGCGATTTCTATGCCGTCTGCTCTAAAAGAAAGCAGATTAAACAAACTTTTATCATAATAGACCTACCTCTCTTGTCGTCAATGTATTTTACCAATTATGGATATTCTTATCTTACACACGTTTGAAATGACTATTGTGAGATGTCATATGTGACGTCATTCGATACATCCAATAGAGAAAAAAATTGGAGTTGAATTGTAACAAAAACCATGTGTGTATGTCTAATTATCTTCTAATTATCTGTGTATTTCAGATACGGGTTTGTAAAAGAACTACAGGTCAAATATAAGGTAAAAATTTATGTACTTTATGCCTTCGGGAAAAAAAACACTTCCGTACACACACTTGAGTGCTTTAAGTTAATGACTACTTGCAGATTGTGCCATTATGTTGTGCATTCATCGGTGCAGCATAGCTACTGTCGCTGTGTAATGATCTGATTCTTGAGTTAACTTATTCCCTGTTGCGAGCATTTGTAATTAAAGCTGTTCGCATCCCAGGCTAAGCATTGAATAAGCCTTGGTTTAACCCTTTATCTGATATGCCAATTTGAGGCTCTTCCATTTCACCAGCAAATAAAGATATGATGTCAAAAATATGGACAAATGAGGATACAAATATCTGATTGAGTGGAAATCACTGTGGGAAAAGGAGAAACTGCTCGCTACGAGCAATTTCTCCTTTTCCCACAATGTTTTCAAAAGCTGTCTGTTGTTAATACGTCAAAATGAGTATCTATGGAGTACAGGGTTAATAGCGGTATGTTGTGCGCTCATAATGCTGTTTGTATTGTTGCTGCTGAATTTTCAATCGTCGAAAAGAAAAAATACTTCTTTGATTTTCATTATTCAACACTCTGTTTAAATTCTAGAATGTCGGAATGGAATTACCCCAGAAAATGCTTCAGGAAATGACTACTGTCTTAATTTTGCCGATTCTTTAACGCTCAGTGATTGGAAGTATGACTGTTGATCCAGAATCTGTAAGATCGAATGCGAGTTTGGCAAAAGCACATTCAAAAAGTTTGTGAAAGCCAGTGGTTAAAGATTTATTTATCACTTTTACCTCTGATCAAAGTTTCCTCCTTGCTTATGAAAGAATGCAGTGCGTACTGCCGACAGAATTTGTACGACCACGTGGCGGGATGCAGTGGCTGCCTTTCATTTCTAAAGATTTATTTCTCTTTTGTTTTCAGAAACATTCTCCGAAGATCATTCGACTGTTCGAAGACGTATTTAGTTGGTTACCGTTGGCGACTGTGATAGATGACGAAATTCTCGTGTGTCATGGTGGAATTTCTGATACAACCAATTTAGAAACCATTTCAAAGGTCGACAGGCACAGGGTTTGTGTTCATTACTAAACTTCTATAGCCAAAAATTACTTTCGACATGTCTTTTTCTTGACTGATACTTTGATGCATTTGAAACCTTAATTGAGAAAAAATTCTGTCTGATATCTTTAGTTTGAATCTATGTGTTCAGAAGAAATGGCGACAGTGTAAATATACGAAATGCGCGGTTGGCTAAATAGTATCATAATACACGTATGGCGAAACTTTAAGATCCCAGGGTTGCAACATGGTATTCTGCCACTCTATCAGAAATAAGAAATGACAATACCATTGTCACTGGGGACGAATGTCACACAATCGTAGTGGCATGAGCTCGATGTCTAAATGTAGACATTGAGAGGTACAATTATCAAGTCAATGTTGGTCCGTCTATTTGGTTGTTCATGACATCATGTTGTATTCCAATCTATTAGGATACCTGCATAGTATTCCTGTCTAAGGATACATTCCTTTAGGTTATCGCAGGTGTTGTTTTTCGATCAGGGAGAAAGTCGCTTACCTAATGGAAAGTGTTGTTTTCCTTTCCATGAGTACATCGCTTATGTAATCACAGGTGTAGCATTCCTTTCTATGAGAACATCACTTATGTAAGGTGTAGTATTCCAATCGAAGAATACATCCCTTATCCTATTGCAGGTGTAGTATTCCATTTTATAACTTCTTTGCATACATAAAAGAAGGTGTTGCATTGCAATTTATGAGTGCATCGCTTAAGTAATCGAATGTGTAGTATTTCAATCTATGATTACATTGCTTAGATAATAGCAGGTGTTTTATTCCAGTGTATGAGTACATAGCTTAGATAATACCAGGTACTTTATTCCAGTCCAATGTATGGGTATATAGCTTAGATAATAACAGGTACTTTATTCCAGTGTATGAGCACATTGCTTAGATAATAGCAGGTGTTTTATGCCAATGTAAGAGGACATTGCTTAGATAATAGCAGATGTTTTGTTCCAATGAATGAGTACATTGCTTAGATAATAGCAGGTGTCTTATTCCAGTGTATGAGTAAATAGCATAGGTAATAACAGGTACTTTATTCCAGTGTATGAGCACATTGCTTAGATAATAGCAGGTGTTTTATTTCAACGTGTGAGTACGTTGCTTAGATAGTAACAGGTATTTTATTCCAATGTATGAATACATTGGTTAGATAATAGCTGGTGTTTCATTCAAGTGTATTGATACATTGCTTAAATAATAGCAGGCATTTCATTCCTATATATGAGTACATTGGCTAGATAATGGCAGGTGTTTTATTCCAATGTATGAGTAGATTTGCTAGATAATGGCAGTTGTTTCATTTTAAAGTATGGGTACATTGTCTAGATAATGGCAGGTATTTTATTCCAATGTATTGGTAAATTGCTTAGATAATATCAGGCGTTTTTTTCCAGTGTATGAGTACATTTACTAGATAATGGCGGGTACGTTACATAGATAATGGCAGGTGTACGGGTACATTGGCTAGATAATGGCAGGTTTTTTTTTATTCCAGTGTATGAGTACATTGTCTAGATAATTGCATATGTTTTATTCCAGTGTATGAGTACATTCCTTAGATAATAGCAGGTGTTTTTTTCCAATGTATTAGTGCATTGCTTAGATTATCGCAGGTGCAGTTTTCTCATTTACATCATATACGCATACGCATGGCGATTGATGTATTACTCGAACAAATTGACCTTAAATTGACCTTTATGCAAAGAATAATTAAAGATTGAATATTTATATTATCGGTTATTATTGGTTGCTACGAAAATTCTTTAAACGGTAAATGTCTGGTTTGACCCTTATATTGCCATAGCTAAATATTAGAGCTTTGGCGGATGACATGGATCAAGATCAGACTCCACAGAGAGTTCATCTTAGGTTTATGTCATCAGCCACGTATTACCAGTTTTACCCAAAAATCGTGTTTATTTCAGGCATTTTAAGTATCTTTTAACCCTTTTCCCGAACGACAAAGTTTTTGAACTTGACCAAATTGAAAGCATTTGCAGACGACAATTCAACACTTGCTGAAACGATGATTTATGTCTATGATAGGGTAGAAAACATTGTGGGAAAAGGAGAAAATGCTGGTTACCAGCATTTTCTCCATTTCCCACAATGTTTTCAAAAGGCTTCTATTCCTGCCCCGTAAAAACCAGGGATTGTTTGGGAGAGGGTTAAAGACACGACAAATCTACTAGCCGCATAAGAATTAAAAATCGTATGCACGGTTCCGCATGCAGAAGACATTAGCCAAAGCTAAGTTCGGACAATAATTCAAACATGTAATATATGGTAATAGGGGTCATTTATTTCATGTCAATTTGTTCGAATAATACATATACTAGTATTGCTTCTTTCTTTGCTTTTGCTCGATATTGAAAATCCCCACACAATAGTAAGTGTGATGTTTCAGGATTTCCTTTTTTTTCTGTTCTCAAAATCCAAAAATTGCTGTATTCGTTATCGGATATAGCAATGAAATACTGAATTTATTAGGAGCTATCTTATCCGGTCTTAAGTTCTAACTGTAAGGTTCTTCTTGAATGATTTGGCTCATAATCTGTGGGAGAGTGAAGAAATTTAAAGCAAGTTCCAAGCCATTTTATTCTTTTAGAAGAGAAAAAGTCATATTTATTCGTATTTCATTTATAAATATCCAATAATAACTTTTTATAACAGATATATTTCTTATCACCGAACCACTTTGTACTTAACCAATTACCACTCAATCCCTACTTTTGACGCCCCTGAGAAAGAAGTCTTTAGAAAACATTGTGAGAAAAGGAGAAAATGCTGGAAACCAGCATTTTCTCCTTTTCCCACAATGTTTTCTACCCTTTACAAAACAAATTTCAAAATTTCAGTCACTTTTATTTTGTCATCTGCAAATGCTTTCAATTTGGACCAATCTAAAATATTGTCGTTTGTTAATGGGTTAAATATTTATATACAACAGAGTGAAATTTTGCGAAAGTTGCTGTTCTATATTACAGTACATGTCTGCTCTACAACCCCCGGGAGGGTGTGACGATATTGGAACAATGACACAAGAGGAACTATACGAATGGAAACAGGTAAATTAGAATTGAACTATTTATATTTATATCCCCACCTACGAAGTAGATGGTGATATACTGGTTTCACCATGTCTGTCTGTCTGGCTGTCTGTCCGGCTGTTTGTCTGGCTGTCCGGCTGTCTCTTTTTGACCATCTGTAGATAATTTCGTTTCCGTGCTCTAATTAAAGAGCCGTTGACCCGTTAACCTATGACTCTGAAACTTTGTACAAGTGTTGGACTTGACCCAAGGATGTATACTACTGTTTTTGGGTCACAAAGGTCAAAGGGCAAGGTCACCATTGGCTGTTTTGAAAATCATTTCTTTTCACCTATTGCGCTGGTTCAATGACAAGGTATTTGTGGGGATATTTTTCAGCCTTGCGACACTACTATTTTCCGTTCGAAATTACCTCCGAAAACTTGGACAGCTAAATAAACTATAAGCATTCGTTTGTCTGCAAGGACTTATCAAAGAATTATAGGCACAAAGTTAGTTTGGTTAGAAGGGCTTCTGATTATCTCAGATTTGTCCACAGAAGCATATAAAGCTGACTTTGCCACAAATAGAGTGAACCAGACCGAGAAAATACTCGTGTAATTATGTGATGATTATAACATCGATTTCCATTCCGTAAAGAGATTTTTATTCTATACAAGACGACAAAATTTTAGACTCATCCAAATTCAAAGCATTTGCAGACCACCAATCAAAAATGGCTCAAACGACCAAACTTGCCTATAACAGAGTAGAAAACATTGTGGGAAAAGGAGAAAATGCTGGTTACCAGCATTTTCTCCTTTTCCCACAATGTTTTCTGAAATATACCTTCGTAAAGGTGTTAAAACTCCGAATTGTGTAGTAAAGGGTTAAGTCTTTGAAACCAAATATATACAGTCGACCGCTTTCGACAGCCGTAAATATAGTACACTGAAATTCAGACAGAAATTTATCATAAAAAAAATTGGTCAAACAAACAGACAACAAAGATCCATGATCACACTGCACATTCTGTGCAGTCTCGTCTTGATATATTTCGTCCGCAAAACTCAATGATTTTGCTTATAGCACTGTTGGATTATATTTGTAACAAATCATATATGTAACACCTGTTACATATATGATCACATATGTAACATGTGTTACATATATGACTCGGAAATCAAGCATAAATGTAACATATTTTGTGACGAATATGATCGATGCCGGTTTTTGATGTGACATGAAATCACATATGTCACAGGTCAATTTTGATTTAAAAACAGTACAAAAGAATGCATATTTACATCTAAAACACATTTGTAGCAGGTTTTTATTCACCAGATGGGCCAATATCTTGATACTGATTTGTTGTGTCACTTTGTCCATCGTCGTCATCGGCGGTGACGTCGACGTCACTCTTTCGCGTCCGCTCCATATTTCCTCAACTCTTTAAAGGATATTCATGAATATAAAGTCCGGTATCGTGGCTGCTCTCTGTTTATATATATAAACATATATATATGGGCCACAACGTGAGAAAATGTACCTTCGGACAATTGGTGAGTATTTGATAAACAACGTTATTTTGAATGTATAATATTTCTGGAGTATGTTAGTCTTTATTTGAACAGATTATTCAGGTTATTTTGTGAGTTATGACCAATTTACTATATGAACCCTACAAACGTCATTTACCTGAAAAATGAAGTCAAAGTTGCGTAATGCATTTCTGTTTGAATACAAATAGACAACTAAACCTGTTACATATATGCTTCTCATGTCAACCCCCATTTCGGACAAACACATTTGTAACACACTTTATCTGTTACGAATGTGATCATGTACGTAACAAATGTGTTACATATATGATTTGTTACAAATATGATCCAACATAGCACTGATTCTAAGGGTCAATAAGCCGGTGCAAGATTAGTTCATAATTGGTTTTAACACCTAAATGAAGCTAATCACGTATATATATAGCATAGAAAATTGAAGCAGAGAACATATCTAACTAATAAGTGCAAGGACTAACTCTTTGCTAAATTCCCAGAGAAGCAAAATCGAACAGAAGAGAAAAGCTTCATAATTTCGGGATACAAAAAAGTATTGTGGAAAAATGGGCGAAATATGGACGTTCTTAGCGGTCTGCACTTTGAACTACACTTGTCTGCAAAAGCTCTGTTTTCCGTGATTGCGCTGTACATAAGAGTTTAATGTAAATAACGTAAGTGTAGGAACAACCTGAAAATCTGTTACTTGTATCACAGGCTTTACAAACTCAAATTAGCCGATCACATGACATTTTTCTCTCTATATTATCGATTTCTCTATCCACTGACAGGTTCTAGATTTGCTATGGAGCGACCCGAAAGCTGCGATGGGTTGTCAGCCAAACACATTCCGAGGAGGCGGAAGCTACTTCGGTCCGGATGTGACGTCAGACTTTCTACAGAAGAACAAGTTTAAGTTGTTGGTGCGTTCACATGAATGTAAAGCGGAGGGCTTTGAATACACACATAGTGATCAGGTACTGAACCCTGTTAAACGAACACTGTCTATCCGCCCGTTTGTTTGTCTGTAAATTATACCCCGCAAAACGAATTTTTTCGGAGGTACACTGGAATCAGCCTGTCTGTGCGTGTGTCTGTCTGTCCGTGTGTCCGTCCGACCGTGTCTGTGTACAAAATACCAATAATTTTGTGTCGCGAACTCCTCCCACAATTTTTTCTTCAATTGTATTGAAACTTTGCAAATATACAGATCATATATTGAAAATTTGCAAGACGCAATTTTCAAGTGTCAACTCTTCCTGGTTGAGGAATTATCTCCCCTTGAACTTGACACATTTTTTTCTGTCAAAGCGCTGGCGGGGGTATTAAGTCACATTCAGTGACAGCTCTAGTTTTTCTCTATCTCTATGTCATTCTCTCAATTCCGGCAGAGCCGTCAGATTTGTGAGCAGAAAGTGTGAATTTATTCCAAGCTAGGGGAAGCTTGATGACCTAGTACTAAACCTCAGATCCTTGGCCTATCGGTATATAGGAAGCCAGTAAACATGAATCAATGAACTATTGCAGTCATTAGCTGAATCACTGTCTTAACCCTTTCCCAAACAATCCCTGCTTTTTACGAACCAGAGATTGAAGCCTTTTGAAAACATTGTGGGAAAAGGAGAAAATGCTGGGGGTTGAAAACATTGTGGGAAAAGGAGAAAATGCTGGTTACCAGCATTTTCTCCTTTTCCCACAATGTTTTCAACCCTGCTGGAAACAAATCTCAATTTTTGAGTTACGTCTGCAAGTGCTTTCAATTTGGACCAGTCTACAATTTTGTCGTTTGGTAAAGGTTAAAAGAGGGTTAAATACATAGTGTACGCATGAAGCTGCGACCCAAGTCAGCCTGCAGACTCCGCAGACTGACACCTGACAAGTTAGGCGTTTTGTCAATTTCTGCTAGTCCAAGGACCAGTCTACGTCATGTTTCAGTCGGGTTTAAAGTATATCTTTATGGATTAATAATAATAATATGATGGCTGGCTTTTTAAAACGCATCACAGACATGCTTCAACCCTATTTATTATATACCTAGCCGTGAAATCCTGGAATTTTCAAGTGTAGTAAATTTTGATATCAGCATTAGTGACGATATCAACTTTCACTTCCTCCCGTAATTTAGGAAGTTCTTTTTTTTCATTAAGCACTTATAGAAAGTTCTATATTTTCAACCAGTAGTCTCGTTTTGTTCTTTTAAATTATGTATTTAAATTGTGTATTCATCTGCACTATGTCCCTGATTTCTTCTCTCTATCCAAAGTATTGATTTCGACTTTCAAACGAAACATTATAAATGATAATGTTAATAAGGTATATAATAAATAGAATAATCAACTGGTTATTTTTGATATGAAAAATATCTCACTCGGATGCGTCGTAAGGCGTTAAAAAAAACACTTGTGCTGCGCACTCGTTTTTTTCAACGCCTAACAACGCATCCTCGTGAGATATTTTTCATATCAAAAATAACCAGTTGATTATCCTCTGTTTTGCGGCTATTTTGGTCAGTTTGATGATATGAATGTAGGATTAACTTGTTCAAATTATTGACGTGTCCAGATGTAGAAATTTTGTGTGGCTGATTAATTTCACGGTGTTTTCATCGCCGTGTTCAGCACTGTTTCAGCACGTCTTCCTGCAATTTCTTTTAGCCAGTACTTCGCACAATATTTCTCCCAAGCCAATGGCTGCTTTCTCACAAAGTCAGCTTCGAAACATGATCGTCGATCATAGAGGAATGAATCCTCGAAAAGAAATAACACAAACTGGGTATTCGAACAAACCGTCCCCTGGTCCCAGAGCCTCCCAGCACTACTTGCTACCCTACCGGTGCTCGGCGGATATTGTATAGATTCAAATCTATCTGATCCATCAGTCTATTGTCTGCATTCAGAGCGCAGTCGTCCAAGTGACTGGAAATAATTGGAGAGGTCTTTAGACCTCTCCAACAGTGGTGAGTTTAAAAGGCAGACTGCCACAGAATTTGCTGTCCGAATCCATTTTTCTTGCGAAATTGAACTGATACACAGTCTGTTCATCCTAGTTTTGTACATAAAGCGAAATCAAAAAACCGAAACAGGAAATAGGCATGGTTGATTTTTACATGGCGAATATCTGAAAAAAATATTTGTTAAATCGATTTGCCATGTCTGCACATGACTCCTCAAATAATTGTAATTTTTCACCAAACAAATAATTGTAGGCAGCAGACGAAAAAAGAAAAAAATCGTTAAAAAAGAGTAAGAAGATTGCTGGACACGATCATGCGACTTGAAAAAGCGGCAAGAATTCCAAAATGACCATCATGTAAAGCATAATTATGAGGTTTTGACGGGGCGGCTTTTTTACTTGTTTGTTTACATGTACCAAAATGTATCAAAATTAAAAGGCAATAAACTGCAATAAACTATTTGAAAACGTTTATGCTAACCTCTACTGGCTTCTTTTTTAAAGAAGCCAACTTGTCTTTATATATCTTTGTTTTCCGCTATTCGTCATCAGACAATCAACCATTAATGACCACAAATTCAACTTCCAGGTGTTGACCATTTTCTCAGCCTCCAGTTACTATGAGGAGGGCAGCAATAGAGGAGCGTTTGTACGTATACAGGGACCTGATCACAGGCTGCACGTTGTACAGTACATGTCTGATCGAAGTCCTGCCTACAGAAAAATTACATTCACTCAAAGGTGTGGCATGGGTTTTCGTATTGTGTTTTTGTTTCAATTGTGTAAATCTGATAGAGGGACTGATTTTAATTTCAAAATTGAAAATATCATTAATTCTTCACAAAACCCTATGTTATGGGTACTCATTAGAATCGTCTCATCGAAATTGAGGGGCTGATTTCAATTTCAAAGTTGAAAATGTCTTTAATTCTCCACTAAACCCAATGTTGTGGGTACTCATTAGAATCCTCTCATCGAAATAGAGGGACTGGTTTTAATTTCAAAATTGAAAATATCAATAATTCTCCACTATACCCTATGTTGTAGGTACTCATTAGAATCGTCTCATTGAGACGATTCTAATGAGTACCCATAACGTAGGGTTTGGATGAGAAATAATGGATTTAGAATACCATCAGTCCATCTTATCCGGAACTTTGGTAATACTTTGATGGTTTAATAGCTTCATCTAATCCGAACGTGTGTACAGTACATGTTTGATCGGAATCCGGCCTACAGGAAAATTATTTTCACTCAGAGGTGTGGCCTGGCGATTTTGAATTGCGTCTTATTAAATTGATTAACTCAAACGACAAAACTTTGTACTTGTCCAAATTATAAAAATTTGCAGACGACAAAATAAGTGTGACTCTAAAGGTAAAATTTGTTTTTAAAAAAATGTAAAAAAACAGAGTTTTAGGAGAATGGTTCATGCCATATCTAAGTTTTATCAGGTAGGGTCCTGCTGTAACAAGGACACTCTTATATGACGTGCAGTGTTCGAACCTGGATTTCCTTACAACGAATCTAACTCCATAATCACTGAACAAAGGGTTGATTGATTGCTTGATTACTTGATTGCTTGATTGACCGACCGAGCAACTGATGAAAAAGAAAAGGTTATTAACGTCCCTTTCAACAATATTTAAAGCATATCAACGCTTCGAGAAAGGATCGGACATTTGACCTCCAAAATTCGATTTTTTATCCGAAACTGAAAGCATCTGTGTAAAATAGAAGTAAGCAACATAGATCACGGTTTAATGCATATATGCAGAATTTATATTTTTATGGTAAAGTTTTGAAAAGCCGTCTGTCACAAAACGCAAAAGTCGTCTGTCATCGGACATTTTACCAAACGAAAAAAATTTAAACTGGCCCAAATTGAAAGCGCTCGCAGACAACAAATTAAGCGTAACTCAGAACTTTTAAATTTGTTTCCAGCAGGATAGAAAAAACTTTGTGGGAAAAGGAGAAAATGCTGGTTACCAGCATTTTCTCCTTTTCCCACAAAGTTTTTAAAAAGGCTTCTATCTCAGGGTGTAATCACCAGGGATTGTTTGGTAAAGGGTTAATCGATATGGCTTTGTTGGATCATATTTGTAACAAATCATATATGTAACACCTGTTACATATATGATCACATATGTAACATGTGTTACATATATGACTCGGAAATCAAGCATAAATGTAACATATTTTGTGACGAATATGATCGATGCCGGTTTTTGATGTGACATGAAATCACATATGTCACAGGTCAATTTTGATTTAAAAACAGTACAAAAGAATGCATATTTACATCTGAAACACATTTGTAGCAGGTTTTTATTCACCAGATGGGCCAATATCTTGATACTGATTTGTTGTGTCACTTTGTCCATCGACGTCATCGGCGGTGACGTCGACGTCACTCTTTCGCGTCCGCTCCATATTTCCTCAACTCTTTAAAGGATATTCATGAATATAATGTCCGGTATCGTGGCTGCTCTCTGTTTATATATATAAACATATATATATGGGCCATAACGTGAGAAAATGTACCTTCGGACAATTGGTGAGTATTTGATAAACAACGTTATTTTGAATGTATAATATTTCTGGAGTATGTTAGTCTTTATTTGAACAAATTATTCAGGTTATTTTGTGAGTTATGACCAATTTACTATATGAACCCTACAAACGTCATTTACCTGAAAAATGAAGTCAAAGTTGCGTAATGCAATCTGCGTGTTAGTAGAACCTACAAAACTCGATGCATTTGCTTAAAACTGTTTAAGCACTGATCAAACCCCGTATTGTTACGGCAATATGTTGAAATTATTTTGTGTATTTTATTGCGATGTGGTTGCTATGGTTACCTTTTAACGATAGATATAGGAAAATATATAAAATGGGCTGAGACAAGGGCAGATAACTCCAAGTATTGAAATAAATATGTTTTAAAACTCATTCAGTTGAAAGATTACAATTACAGTGATATTTTTAAAACATTTATATTACATGATTTTTCCTCTTTTTGCAGCTTTCTACTAGTGATGACAGAATGTCCGAAGGTACATTTTGTCACGTTGAGGTTCATGCGTTTGTGTGTGTGTGTGTGTGTGTGTGTGTGGGTGTGTGTGTGTGTGTGTGTGATTACACACATGTGTTACATATGTGATCATATATGTGTTACATATGTGATCATATATGTAACACATGTTACATTTGTGATCATATATGTAACACATAGACAACTAAACCTGTTACATATATGCTTCTCATGTCAACCCCCATTTCGGACAAACACATTTGTAACACACTTTATCTGTTACGAATGTGATCATGTACGTAACAAATGTGTTACATATATGATTTGTTACAAATATGATCCAACAGAACCTTCGTACATTTGCTTAAGGTGTCGTCTCGGATCAGCCTACACAATCTGCTCAGGCTGATCCGAAACGACCGACACTTTCCGTTTTGATGTAATTTTCTGTTTTGCGCAAGGCTATTGTAGCACAAAATCTAATGCAGTCGTAAAGTGCCGTGTCGGATTAGCCTGCGCGGACTGCGCAGGCTTATCCGAGACGACACTTTACGCAAATGTCCGAATGTCTCTCTTCACGTGTTCGAAGCCATACAATAGGACATATATCTGAGCTGTGCTTCGAGAAAACGGGGGTTTATGCATCCCATTGATACTAATAACTAGGCACGTCATTACGTAATTATGGCTCGAGGAAATTTATTTTGCTCACAGCCGATATAAACACCATCTTCGCGAGCCAAGGTTACGATCACTGTACGTGGATCTTACCTTGGCTGATTGAGCCCGATTTCAAGATTCCTGCGATGCGCCCTCTATTGGATGCTTGTTATTACCCCCCTTTACATCATATTTCTAAAAGCCATTGAAATATCGTTTTACAAACCGCTTATGAATACACGTGAAGCGATAAGCAGACATCCACGTGGGTTTCCATGTTTTCCTTCTATTCGAAGGGTAGCGACCTTGTTCTATTTTTATCAAAGATGAAATGCTACGAGCGATTTCATTCGTTGCAGTAAGAACTGGCTGCATCCAATGAAAAAGCGTATGGGGGGAATGTAAAAATCAAGCTCGATCCGCCAAGGGTAGACTAGCGTAGTTAATCGTCAGCCTTGGCTTGCGAAGATGATAGAAACACTAGTTAGAACAATCTTTGGACATGCAGAAAACCGACCAATAACAAAAAGATTCGACACAGGTCAGCCTGCGCGGACTGCGCAGGCTGACCTGAGTCGAATCTTTTTGCAAACGCGTTAAATTCAGTGCTCGATTTTTTTGTTTGTTTCAGAGTAAACAAGATCGAACAATCCGCCATCTTAGATCTGAAGGAGAGAATGATAGCTTGGAAATCCGAGCTTATGTCAGAATTCCTGAAATATGACCCCCAACAAACAGGTTTGTCGTTATTATTGTGTTTACATAGACATGCAACCATATCTGTCAACCCTTTTCCAAATAATTCTAAATCTCGACGACCTTGAAGAGTTAAACCTTTTCAAAAACAATGTGGGAAAAGAAGAAAATGTTGGTAACCAGCTCTTTTAGATAGAAATTTCATACTTTGAACCACATGTTTTCTGTTGTCTGCAGTTGCTTTCAGTTTGGACGAGTCGAAAATTTGTTGCCGAGCCACAGTAGCTCGGTCGGTACCTTGAGAACAGGTAGTCGTGAGTTCGATCCCCGGCTCGGCAAACTTTTTTCCGAGGATTGATGATAGTCATTGCGACAGGATTCATTCCTCTCTCACCGCTGATCGTTGGTTCGACGATTTTTACGTGGGAAAGCAGCCAGTGGCTTGGATAGAATATCGTGCGGGTTACTGGTAACAGAAACTTCAAGAAAGGATGGATAGGCGCACTGGCGGGCGAGATATAACTGAAATAATGTTGAAAAACGGCGTACAATCAATTACGAAAATTTTGTCTCTGTGTAAAAGGTTAACGGGCAATGTGCAAGCACAAATGTAATAGAACTTCTGTCACATTATTCTCTTCGGATCACTGTTCTTCAGTGTCTCAGTGATTAGGGCCTCAGATTTGTGGTAAGAAGGTCCTTGTTCGATCTCCGTTGGTTTCATCAGAATGTCCTAGGGCAAGGCATCTCAGAGCCCCAGTCAAGTAGTGGTGAGACACACCAGAAATACAGATAAATGAGTTGTCACCGTTTTATGACAAGAGTAGTTTAAACGCATCTTAAAATCCAATTCAAACTATTTCAGTCCCGTTGTTGTCACATGCCAGCCTTTGATCTAGAAATATCTAAAATTGTCCCAAAGAACTTTTACTCTATGTCACACGATCCCGAGTTTTAAACGACGCTCGGAAAGAAAGCTTTCGAAAACTGTGGGGGAAAAGAAGAAAATGCTGGTTTCCAGTAAACATATCTACGTATTGTTGTAGAAAAATTTTCACAGTCGTATTAAAACTCTAAAAAATCAAAGTGCTGAGAACACTGAAGTGGTATTTGTCAAGGAAACCCATTGCTTGGAATCAATAGTTTAAAAGAAAAAGAGACATATTGTTCAAATATTGGCTTAAAAGCAAATAAATACCTTAAAACTATATCTTTAGCCTTTTACATTTATTTTCCAACATTAAAATCAATTACTTCGATCTATAAATATTCATGAGCAATCAAATGGAGTAGCGCGCAATCATAGGACGAACAAGCCAAGGAACGAATTGGTTTTGGAACGAAAATGCCCAGGGTCAGTAGGCAAATTGGTATCATTGCGCCAATAAAAGGGTATGAGCGAGAGAAGCTATTTTCAATCAAAAATAAGTATCTCAACGATCGATGGCCTCGCCTAATGTATTTTAATATGCCATATCAAATTGCATATCTGTGTGCCACCGAAAAACTCATTTGCCTGACAAAGAATGAGTATAACTGGGTTTATTTCCTTCGGCTTTGCACAAAATAAGATACATGGTTATCAAAATTCAATCTTGAACTCATAGTGGTATTGTCTTCGACAAATACCACAAAAATCCATGTAGATTTACCCTTTACCAGACGACACAACTTTAGCCCTTTTCAAATTGAAAGCATTTGCAGACGACAATTTCAATACGGCTCAAATGGTGCAACTATTTGTCGATAGGATAGAAAACATTGTGGGAAAAGGAGAAAATGCTGGTTACCAGCATTTTCTCCTTTTCCAACCATGTTTTCAAAAGGCTTGTTTCCAAGGGTGATCAAAAGTCGTCATTGTGTAGTAAAGGGTTAAAGCACTTGAATCAGCATTCTTTGCATTTAACCCATTACCACACAATCACTACTTTTGACGACCCCGGGAAAGAAGCCTTTAGAAAACACTGTGGGAAAAGGAGAAAATGCTGGTAACCAGCATTTTCTCCTTTTCCCACAATGTTTTCTACTCTTCACAATGAATTTCAAATTTTCAGTCACTTTTGTTTTGTCGTCTGCAAATGCTTTCCATTTGGACAAGCCGAAAATGTTGTTGTTTGATAATGAGTTAACAGTTGAATTAACTCGGGAAAGTTTTCGACAATCAACGCGGAATGAATGAAGGATGGTGTTAAAAGGTCGTGTCATTTTTTCAGTGAAAAATACGTGTATTACCGCATTTCAAACCGAACCTTCCCTAGCAATCAATAATATTTCATTAGAGTTGAATAGAAATCTGATCTGAAATTCACTTACAAGTAACAGAATCGATTTCGTTCTAAAGAGAATTAAAAAAAAAAGATTTAGCGAAGAGCGTTCATCTTTTATCTTTGCTGATACCAAGGATTTTTTTTTTTCAAATCTTTACCACAAACTTTCGCCTTTACTCTGCTGCCAAACAAGGCTATGGATGTATTTTTTGGGGAGTTTAGAGTAAGATCAGACTGCAAACACATTCAGTTTGATATTCAGTCTGATATCGATCCACACTCCTTTTCTCTGTTAAAATGTTTTAGTCATGTTATATGTTCTCCATTACTTTCTTGCGAAAGCCTTAAATTGATACAAGTCCTAACAAGTTGCATGTGAGCCTTGCTCTGAGAAAAGGGGGCTTAATGCGTCTGCAAAAAGCATCGACCTAGGTCAGCCTGCGCAGTCCGCGCAGGCTGACCTAGGCCGAAACTTTTTGCTATCGGTCAAAATTATGCCTGTCAAAGGATCAGTCTGTCTGGTGTTATTCGTATTAGGCTTTGGTGGATTTAAAATCATCTTGTATGATAACGGAGTATTCTCATTGTAGGTCACATATCTTGTAATCACTGGTGTGTTGCCATGGAAACTGTTTTGGGTATGGAGTTACCATGGAGAACTTTGAGGTCTAAACTTGTACAAACTAATGACAACGACGAGGTTTTATATGAGACGAGTTTCGAGCAACTGCAAGTGCGTCATCGACATAGTGCGGTGAGTTAACCCTTTACTCCATAGATACTCATTTCTAGGCATTGCTTGTAGGAGCCTTTGGAAAACATTGTTGCAAAAGGTGAAATTGGTCGTGACGAGCAATTTCACCTTTTGTCACAATGTTTTCTACTCTATCAAAAGGTGTCATATAATCATAAAAAACAGCTTCATCCTTGCTGTTATTTAGGGTCAATTAGAGATACCATAGAAATGCCTTATGGGGTAAAGGGTTAAAGCTACTTCTGACAGGTAAGCGTGACATGTAGATACCACTTTTGATAGATATGTGTGACATGTATATACCACTTTTGATAAGTGTGACCAGCCTATACCAAATCTTAAAGATAGATCTAATAAATATGTAAATACCAACCTGACAGAAAAACGTAACATGTAATACCACATCTGACAGAAATACCTGGAATAACTGTATTGTGTGAAATACCACTTCTGACAGATAATGGCAATGTGGAAATACCACTTCTGGCTGATAAGAGTGGTATGTAAACACCACTTCTGACATAATGACAATATGGAAATACCACTTCTGACAGATAGTGACAATATGGAAATACCACTTCTGGCAGATAATGACAATATGGAAATACCACTTCTGACAGATAATGACAATATGGAAATACCACTTCTGACAGATAAGAGTGGTATGTAAACACCACTTCTGACAGATAACCGTTGTATGGAACTACAACTTCTGACACGGAAATACCACCTCTGACAGTTAAGTGTGGTATGGAAACAATACTTCTGACAGTTAAGTGTGGTATGTAATTACATCATCGGACAAATAACCGTGAGATGGAAATGCCTCTTCTGACAGAAAACTGTGGTATACAGAATATTTCTTATACCTATGATCTGACCTACGTAAATACGGACCTTATCTACAACATACATAGATCTACAATAGACAGAAATACGTAGTCCTTGTTTAAGAAAATTGACAACTTTTATGTATTCTCGTTAGGCTCTAAATACGCCTAATATCCAAAAACTGTGCGGTTGTCTGACTATCTTTCGAATCAGTTCATTTAATGATGTTGTATACAGAAATAAACGGGGAGTACACGATAAGAGGAGTATCTCATTGCGCGTCTGAAGGTGATAAGTCTCAACCTGAATAAATGAATATGGTAGTATATGAAATAGTATTTCTAAGAAATAAGTGTGATATACATAATACTACTTCCGGTATACGGTGTGTGGCATGTAAAACACCACTTATTTCTGACAGATAGGTGAGGTATTTGGTGTCAATGGCTGTGAGGTAGAGCGTCGGCCTCGTAATCAAAAGGTCCTGAGTTCGATACCCGGGAGCGGGTGTCAACTTTGGGATTTTTTATAGACCCACACATTCGGCGCGAGTACTGATGTAGTTCCCGGGAAGCAGAATCGAGAGAGATTAGCATAAGTTGTAAGAACTTGTTTCTCAGTCGATGTAAAATAAATATGTTTAAACTAAACTAAATAGGTGAGGTATTTAAGATATTTTTCTGACTCTATTATCAAAAGTAGTACAATTTTAACGGTCTATTAATCTTTCTTCACAGAATGGACCGTCCGTGACAGAGAGTCTGTATAAACACAAAGACAATCTTGAGACAATTTTTCGATTGATGGACACAGATCATTCAGGTGAGATATTGGACTTGCTTTTCACTCTAGGAATTTTGCATATCGTCGGTTTATCTCAAAAACCTCGTAACTACAGCTTGAAACAAGCTGTAGTTACGAGGTTTTTGAAGTAAATCGACGATATGGTTCCTTCTTTGTGGAAGGGTGGTTTAACCCTTTCCCAAACGGCAAATTTTGGACCAGACCAAATTGAAAGCATTTTACAGATGACAAATTAACAGCTGCTAAAAAGATGATTTTTCTATATGATAGGGTTAAATTCATTGTGGGAAGAGGAGAAAATGCTGGTCACCAGCATTTTCTCCTTTTCCCACAATGTTTTCAAAAGGCTTCTATTCCCGACCCGTAAAAACCAGGGATTGTTTGGGAAAGGGTTAATGTATCTGAAAAAGGTTTCGCTTCATATCAGTCTGTGCAGCCCCTGCAGGCAGATACTGCTGATAAATCTCCTTCATTTCAACGCATGATATATTACAGTAATACGCGGTAAAGCCCCCGTCACACCAATCTAGTTCTTAGAACGTCTTACCCCGTCCTGGCATGATCGGGTAAGGGTCGGGGTAGAACGTGTAATTTTGGCCCAATAATGCCTGAAGCCCCTGTCTTTAAGTCGTACCCCGGTCAACAAACTCCTAAAACGGGCTGCGGCCGGGATATGACGTGTGAATTTCGGTCGGTAAAATGCAAACGCACTGCCAATTGATGCCCGACTGCACCGCGTCTAAAGTAGGTTCAAAGTAGGGCAGTTCCGTTTGTAGTACGTCCATCTTGTTTTATGTACGTTGTGACTCCGTCAAGTTACAGGACGGAATGGACGGCAAGACATTTTGAGCAGGCACAAAGTTCTGGAGCACCTTTCCGTCCTAACCTGTCCATGAAGTTCTTATACAGATCGTTAAAGGTTGCTAATGCGTCCACTCCGTCCGAACACAGTTTAAGTCTGTTTTGCAAAAATGTTCGGAACGGAGTGAGAACGATTTTGGTGTGACGGGGGTATTATTAACATATATCTGCAAATGTTTGTTAGGGTAAACATGTCCAGTGATCGTAATCACTTTTTACAGAAGCATTAGACCCCCGCTTTTCACACAGCATTGCTCATAATTATAGTTGGCCTACAGCACACGAAAAACAGCATTCGGGCATTTGCGTAAAGTGTCGTCTCGGATTAGCCTGTGCAGTCCGCGTAGGCTAATGCGAGACGACACTTTGCGTTTTTATGTAAGTTTCTGTTTTGCGCAAGTCTACTGTACCGCAAAATCTAATGTAGTCGTAAAGTGCCGTCTCGGATTAGCCTGCGCGGATTGCGCAGGCTAATCCGGGACGACACTTTACGTAAATGTCCGAATGCCCCATTTTCGCGTGTTTAAAACCATATACATGTATATTTTTCAGGTTACATCTCGATGCAAGAGTTCGAGGACGCGCTC
The DNA here is from genome assembly GCA_943736015.1 of Tridacna crocea. Classification (NCBI taxonomy): domain Eukaryota; kingdom Metazoa; phylum Mollusca; class Bivalvia; order Cardiida; family Cardiidae; genus Tridacna; species Tridacna crocea. The sequence continues at coordinate 54,092,818 of OX031063.1, forward strand.
GTCATTCTGATGAGACAACTCAACCTAGACATCAAACAGAAGGAGATACAAGACATTGCACACAGCCTAGACATCAATAAAGATGGGCATATAGACTTCAACGAGTTTCTAGAAGCATTTAGAATAGTTGACAGTATGGGAAAAGAGAAACCTCACCGGTCAAGTGTCATGGAAAATATCAGTGAAGACCTAATAGAGGATGATGATAAAAATCTGTTTGAAATTAAATCTAATCATGATAGTGAACAATATTCATGTGCATGATGAAAATTCAAAGAATCTGTTGTCATATGCGTGTGAGTGTCCTTTAGCAAGGCAATGTGAAGTTCTAGCTTTGTATTGGATATGTATTAACGTGCTGTTGCCATCATATGACTAAAGTGATATTTAAGCCTTTCCCAAACGACAAACTTTTGGACTAGACCAAATTGAACGCATCTGCAGACGACAATACAACTCTTGCTTAAAAGATGATTTCTGTCTATGATAGGGTAGAAAACATTGTGGGGAAAAGGAGAAAATGCTGGTATCCAGCATTTTCTCCTTTTCCCACAATGTTTTCAAAAGGCCACTGTTCCAGACCCGTAAAAACCAGGGATTGTTTGGGAAAGGGAAAGGGTAGAGCTCCACTCGAACTTACATCTATCCTACCAAACCATGATACTAACCAAAGAATGACGTAACTGTAAGCGTTTTCGGTGTGTCAGCGATAACCATTAAAGACTTACTGAGACAGATTGGAAAACTTTATGAAAACGATTCTTTATATATGAACTTTGCAACAAACGTCTGGTTATTTTATCCACATTGTTTCCTTGCTATTAAAAATGATATGTTCGCTCTCCTCAAACGCTTTTTGTGGCATTTTTCTATGACAATGCTACCTTGAGTTTTATATTGAAATTTGAAGGTCATTTTATTTTGTGCAAAACCGAATTAAATAAACCCAGATAAACTCAATTCTTCTCAGACAAATGCTTTCTTCGGTAGCGTTCAAATATGAAATCGGAAAACGGGTTATTGAAATAAATTGGCCATCAATTGTAGAAATACTTCTCTCTGATTGAAAATAGGTCATAGCTTGATTGTGCATGAATATTTACAAGTCGAAAAAACTGATTGTAATGATGGAAATTAGATCTTGACGGACAAGTATATCTCAAAATCACAGTTTTCTATCTGATATATTTACATGATTTCTCACTCTATCCATAATGCATCATTCCGTCAAGGAACATTACTCCTGAACCTCCTAAATGATCCAAGGGAGACCACCAATACACAAATAATTCAAATGTTGGCTCGAGTGCTGCCCCTTGAAATAAAAAGTTATTCCAATTTATTTTTTCAAATTATTAATTTCACACAGGGATTTCCTTGACAAATACCACACCAGTGTTTTCAACGCTTTGATTATTCTTTAGAGCATTGCGCAGGCTGACCAGGGTTGACAATTTTCGCTTTAGATAAAACATCATTAAGAAATCTTTCTACAAATTACATGTGACACATCACGCAAAAAGGGACCTTCTGAAAACTGCGGAAAGTGTCAACCCTGGTCAGACTGCGCGAATTGCGCAGGCTGACCAGGGTTGACACTTTTTGCATCAATGACATTTTCTGCGTGAAAAGTGGTCATTGCACCTTGTTATACAATCATTTTTTTAATTATCAGTAAGGCTTTATATTGCTTGCCGTTTGATTTTCATTTACATTGTACCCAGAAATACCCACTATCCTCCTGACCTTACCAGACTTGTTGTTAGAGAGACTTGCCAACCAATCCAATCTATTTCTCTATGATAATTATTTGCCAATAAATTGATGTAATACTCATATGTCGATTTGTGGTGTGTGTTTTTGTGTGTGAATCTTAACGCCTGAATTAAAGCCAAAGATTTTTTGTGGTATTTGTCAAAAACAGTACCACAATGACTTCAGTATTGAATTTTGAAGACCATCTATCGTATTTTGTGCAAAGCCGATGGAAATAAACCTAATTAAACTCAATATTTTTCTCTGGCAAATGAGTTTTAAGGTAGGACTCTGATATGTAAGTGGAAATGGCATGTTATAATACACTGGTTTGGGCCATCGATCGTAGAACACTAATTTTTGATTGAAAATAGTTTCACTTGCTCTCATAACCTTATATTAGCGCAATGATACAAAACTTGTCTAACGATCGCTTGGTCCTGGGCTTTTTCTTTCCAAAACCAGTTCGTCTCATTGCTTGTTCATACCAGGAGTGTGCTCTACTCCATTTGATTAGGTATGAATATCTATAGGTCGAAATGATTGATTGTAATGTTGGAAATTTAAATCGAACGGCTAGGGATATTTCAAAATCATAGTTTTCTGGTAAAAACTTAATTTTATTCGATATATTTGCATGGTTCCTTTCTCTACTCATCATGCCATCCTAATGTCAAGGGATGTTACTCCTGACGCCTCCTTACGATCAAAGGAAGACCATCTATACACAAAATAATAATACTAACTTTGTTATGAGTTGTCTCCCTTAACCCAAAAGGTACTCATTTGATTAGTAGGTTGCCTTTTAAGCCAATATTTAAATAATATTTCAGGCTTTATTTCAAATTATTTATCCCACACAATGGCTTCCTTGACAAATACTTCAGCGTTCTCAACGCTTTGATTTTGAGAAGGCAGTGTTCGAAGATGACGATGTCCATTATGTAGAGTAAAAAACCATGTCCAGATTAGGTGTGCCTGTTGTCTATTATGTATCGAATCTGTTCGAAGATCTTTGATGAGCTGTGGGTAAGAGATTTCGTAAAGTACGCACCAGTACATGCCAAGCCGGACGAATAAGTAGACATGGGGGCGAAAAATCTGCTTGCTGGCATTCTCAATTACAATCCTTTTTTAGAAGTCAAACATTAAGAGGGGCTTCTTGGCAAAGTGGTTGTTACGAGAAAATCTTGGTTCGGTTCCTTCAGACAGGGGTAGTCACCTGAGAGTAGCTCAAGGCATCGTACATGAAAGACCGAGTCTGATATTGCTGGAACTCGGGAGGATATGACTAATTGGTGTGTCGTCACCATGATTTACCTGAAATACGGTTTAAACAGAATACCCCACCACCTACTTAAACCCTTTCCTACGCAACAAAATTTTAGACTGGTCCAAATTGAAACCACTTGCAGACGACGAAATAACCGTATCTGAAAATTTCAAATTTGTTTCTAGCAGGGTAGAAAACATTGGGAAAAGGAGAAAATGCTGTTTACCAGCATTTTCTCCTTTTACCGCAGTGTTTTCAAAGGGTTTCTGTTTCAGGTTTGTTAAAACCAGGGCTTGTTTGGTAAAGGGTTAAACAAATTCTACCTTCGAATCAAGCAGAATATCTCTTCTTGTTGGGTAAATGGTCTGCATGCTCAACTCTTTCTTGGTTGGTTGTATTGGGGGTTTAACGCCACTTTAACAGCTAAGGTCATATCATGGCGGTCGGTGACGCATATGTGTTTCCTGGCTTTCTCATATCGGTACCAACACAACTTTCTTTCCAAAGCCACCGACTACTTTTCTCACATGCTTCGGCAGAGGTGAGAGGCGAGAATACGCCGGAAAGAAAAATCGCCTCACCGGGTATCGAACTCACATCCACCAGGTCATGAGTCCGACACGCTCACCGCCTAGCCACCCGGGTGGGCTCGACTCTTTCTGCGCCAAACATAAAATCTCGACCGCTGGAATACAACTCACTAAAACAACAATTTTTACATTCTAAAGCTTGACTAGAGTAGCAGACGGTATATATCCACAAGATCAACCTACATGTTAAACAGTCTGATCTTGTTTCATGCCGTTCGCAACATCCCGATTTCGCTTATACGCTGCTAAGGTCAACCCTTTTCCGTCCACCAAGTATATTTTAGCTGTCCCCACTTTCAAGAATTAGGCGTTTTGACAAATGGGTAGATTGTTAAAAAATAGAGCCAGGCTTTATGATAAGGGGACTTGATGTATCAGCGCAGGCTGACCCAGGCCGGAATTTTTCGCCATTGGTCAATTTTCTGTATGTCCAAGGACCAGTGTACCTCATGATTCAGTCAGTTGTTAAACAGTGAACTGTATGAACCCATGATTATCCCTTTACCAAACAATTCCTGGTTTTTACGACCCTGATATAGAAGCCTTTTTGAAAGTGTTGTGGGAAAAAATGAGAAAATTCTGGTAAACAGCATTTTCTCCTTTTCCCACAAAGTTTTCTACCCTGCTGGAAACAAATTTCAATTTTGGGGTTACTTTTAATTTGTCGTCTGCAAGTGCTTTCAATTTGGACCAGTCTAAAATTTTGTCGTTTATTAACCCTTTACCCGATAAGGCATTTCTATGGTATCTCTAATTGACCCTTAATAACAGCAAGGATGAAACCGTTTCTTATGTGTATATGACACCTTTTGATAGCATAGAAAACATTGTGACAAAATGTGAAATTGCTCGTCACGAGCAATTTCACCTTTTGTCACAATGTTTTCAAAAGGCTCCTACAAGCAATGCGTAGAAATGAGTATCTATGGAGTAAAGGGTTAAAGAGTTAAGTAATGTCTACCTAATTTCAATGATTCACGGGTTGCATTAAACCCCTTTTTGCCAGAGAATGGCTTGTACATAATGTGGGTAAAGTCTGGCAATTAAGCATACTGAGCACAAACAATAACTCCGATTAACAACAATTTATTTTTTGTACATGATAATAACAAGTCATTATGTAACAAAATATTAACAACAAACTGAGTTAAAAATAAACAACAATTAAGTCACAAAAACCATCAAATCTGTCCGTGAGTTAAACAAGTAAAACTTTGGATAGAAAAAAAAACACCAAACATTTATATGTATGAGGCAAGCTCTATGAAAAGAGGGGCTTAATCCGTCTACGAAAAGTATCCCTTATCTCAGTCTGCACACTTCGTGCAGGCTGACATGGGTCAAACCATTTTGCTAATTGTAAATTTTCTGCACGGCAAAGGACCATACCTCCTCCAGATTCATTCTACTGATAAAGTAAATCATGGGATCTTAGGTGAACATAATTAAGGTTGGTTGGTTGTACTGGGGTTTAATGCCACTTTAACAGCTAAGGTCATATCATGGCTGTCAGTGACGCACGTTTCCTGGCTTTCTCATACCAGTACTTACACAACTTTCTTTCCAAAGCCACCGACTACTTTTCTCACATGCTTCAGCAGAGGTGAGAGGCAAAGATATGCCAGAAAGAAAGTTCACCTCAACCGGGTATCAAACTCACAACCACCAGGTCATGAGTCTGACACACTTACCATTGAGCCACTCAGGCAGGCCATTCTTAAGATAGTAGACCTGTAACAGTTCTAGTGCAATATGAAATGAATTTTTTTGATAGCTAATAAAAACGACTTTATACAGATATAATACTTTTACATACTTTTAACCAACCAGAAATTTCTTTGATGTCCATCTCGAAATTATTTGTTGGTATTTCTGTTAGTTTCCAGAAAAGGGAGGTAATTATCATCTTCCTTTGTAATGAGAATATAGCTGTTTTAGATTCATAAATGATAATTCTTAGAAAGAAAACTAGAAGGCCCAGAAGGGTCCAAGTGATGACTTGCTTGCCGTAATGCATCACAGAAATGCGAAAAGCCCCCTTTAAACAGAGCGTGGTTCATACTCGAACATCAGGATTTGCATTTCTGGATTAGCAGGTCTATGTCACTTCTTGCATGAGTATCTTAACCCATTACCACACAATCCCTACTTTTGACACCCCTGAGAAAGAAGCCTTTTGAAAACACTGTAGAAAAAGGAGAAAATGCTGGTAACCAGCATTTTCTCCTTTTCCCACAGTGTTTTCTACCCATCTCAGATCAAAATCAATTTTTTAGTCACCTTTCTTTTGTCAATTTGAACCAGTCTAAAATTTTGTAGTGTGGTAGAGTTAAATGGAAACATTGATCATCGATCAAAAAGAAAAGAAATCACAGGATAAAAGCAAACACTATACTTCCAAGGAAAAATAAACCTCATACAATGCAGATTGTTTTTGCTACAACACCTAGAATGTTGTAGAGAGCAGATCCAATATTAGGTTGCATATTCTGTGCAGTCTGATCTTAATCTAAATTATCTGTAAAAGTAACTAAAATGGAGTTTATTGTTCAAAAGATTCCGATTCAATCTAACCATAGAAACCTTAACCCTTTACCCCATAAGGCATTTCTACAGTATCTCTAATTGACGCTAAATAACAGCAAGGATGAAGCCTTTTTTATGGGTAATATGACACCTTTTGATAGCATAAAAAACATTGTGACAAAAGGTGAAATTGCTCGTCACGAGCAATTTCACCTTTTGCCACAATGTTTTCCAAAGACTCCTACAAGCTACGCATAGAAACGAGTATCTATAGAGTACAGGGTTAAATAAAGTTCATGGATTTCTCTAGTAACAGACTCTGTACTACATAAATGAGTAGTTACATGTGCATGTATTCCTGTACAAACAAGCAATTTCGTTGAAATGATATTTCCAGCAAAAAAAAAATGTGTAACTTAAAATCGCTCCCAGTCGGCAATTGAATTGGTTTTTGTACGCATGTATAAAGTTTCATGAAATTCCATCTGATGGTATTGGAGATATTCACCGGAACGGATACACTGACGGACAACGCTAAAACTATATCCCTCCACCTTGGGCGGGGGATAATTATTAGAATAAATTGGAATTTATATGTGGAAATTTAGTCATGGATTTCTAGGAGAATAATGTAATATTTGGCTCCGTTCCTTAACCCTTTACCAAGCAATGCCTTTTTTTCTGACCCAGAGGAAGAAGCCTTCTGAAAACATTGTGGGAAAAGGAGAAAATGGTGGAAACCAGATTTTTCTCCTTTTCCCACAATGTTTTCTACCCTGCTGGAGACCAATTTCAATTGTTGAGTTATTTTTATGTCAATTTGGACCAGTCTATAATTTTGTCGTTTGGTAAGAGTTAAACACTACAAAATTTTAAATCTGTCCGTATTAAAAACATTAATTTTGCAGACACCAAATGAAATGTTGTGCTAATGATGCAATTCTCAGTTGAATGGATATAAAATATTGTGGGAAAAGGGGATGTGTTGCAAATGATGCGATTTTCATTTGAATAGGTACAAAAAACTTTGGGGAACTGAAGAAAATGCTGGTAACCAGCATTTTCTCCTTTTCCCACAATATTTTCTACCCTATTGGAGAGCTTAAGCTCATTGACACCATTTTGAATGCATTGTCTGCTGATAATTTGTATGTGAAATCATGTGAAATAAATATGTCCTCTGGAAAAGGTTAAAACCCTCCTCTTGCCTGAATGTGACTCGCATATGGCCAGCAACATGTGACAAAGGGGCATTCCGACTTTGCATAAAATGTTGTCTCGGATCAGCCTGCTCACTCTGCACAGGCTAATCCAAAATAACACTTTCCGATCTTATGTGATCTTCTGTTTTTTTAGCAAGTCTGCTATATGACAAAGTCAAATTAAGTCTTAACCCTTTCCCAAACAAGCACTGGTTTTTACGTATCTGCAGTACAAGTCTTTTGAAAACACTGTGGGAAAAGGAGAAATTGCTCGTAACGAGCAATTTCTCCTTTTTCCACAGTGTTTTCTACCCTTTAGGGGAACTTTCTAGCATTTTCATCAAATTTAAAATTGTTGTCTGCAAACTTTTTCAGTTTGGAAGAGTCTAAAATTTTGTTGTTTGGGAAAGGGTTAAAATGCAATCTGAACAGGCTGATGCAAGACTACACCTTATGCAAATATCCAAATACCCCCTTTTTATGTGTTTAAGCCTGTACTGTAAACATGGATATAAATGCATGTCGAACAATTTGCGAATTACCAATTGCGGACATTTTGCGAATGGAAATGTTTGCCGATTCAAAAACTTGTTATTTGTTGGTAAACATGAAGTACAAGATGTGAACAGAAAAATCACATAAATTTCCATGTCGCAAACATTTCCACTTATACAGTATTTTGTTCAAAATGGATTTCACAACCTGTATACCTTGCATAAGTTAGCTCTTTACCATGTGATAAGATTTAAGATTGGTTCAAATCAGAAGCATTTGCAAGCTGCAAAAGAAACATGCTCCAAAATTTAAATTTGTTTTGGGAAGAGTGAAAAAACATTTTGGGAAAAGGAGAAAATGCTGGTTACCGGCATTTCCTCCTTCACCTACAATGTTTTCAAAAGGCTTCTTTTCAGGGTGTTTAAAACTTGGGATTCTGTGGTAAAGGGTTAAAGGTGAACAGTTTACAAACAAATGTTCATAAGAAAATGCCTATAGTATAAACATTTGAAAATCTGACAATTTCTTAACTCTTTACCACACAAGCCCTTGTTTTTACGTGTCTGTAGTACAAGTCTTTTGAAAACACTGTGGGAAAAGGAGAAATTGCTCGTAACGAGCAATTTCTCCTTTTCCCACAGTGTTTTCTACCCATTTAGATAACTTTCTGCCATTTTTATCAAATTTGAAATTGTCGTCTGCAAATTCTTTGAGTTTGGAAGAGTCTAAAATTTGTCATTTGGGAAAGGGTTAACAAAGTTACAGGACAACCATATCTAGAGAATCTTCACATGGACAAAAACATAACTACCTGTATTGCAGTGGATTTCTGTTTCTAAAATAGCACCTTTAGAGTGGAGCATTCTTTCTTTACAATATATAGTAGCAAATTTTCTGTCAAAAGTACAAGCGTTGTAATCGACTGAAATGAAAACACATGATAGAAACAAAAAATTTGCTACTATACCCTGTGAAATACATTACCAAATATGGTATTATGAAGTATCTTGTGCATGGAGTAAGTATTCACTGATTTGCAATTTGATTGGTCGAGATCTTAAGCCATATTTTTAATCATCAATACATAAAAAAACAGATTCACTGTCATCCGCACTGATAAATGTCTCATTTTGTTTGCCATTTTTTAACAAAATGACAATATTTGTTGTCCTTGAAACTTGTAGGAATATCATAAAAGTAATATTATGTTGAAAACATTTTGGGTAACCAGCATTTTCTCCTTTTCCCACTATGTTTTCTACCCTTTCAAAAACCAATTTCATCATAACCAATAACTTAACTGGAATAGTAATCTAAAATATAACAATATGTTTTATAACAATTTAACATAGAAAATAGTCATTCTTGTCTTTGGAGTATTTTTTGCAACACTGATTATGCTTGCTGTTAGACCACAAAGGGAAAATATAAAGAAATCTATAATGAATCATTATATCTACATCATGGACGAAATCTATATACATGCAAACATACTATAATAGATCAACTGTTGATCCCTGAGTATCATCACTAATTGTCAAAAAGCAACCGATTTACTGGTAAATTTGACTTTGTTAACCCTTTCCCAAACAAGCCCTGGTTTTTACGTGTCTGCAGAAAAAGTCTTTTGAAAACACTGTGGGAAAAAGGAGAAATTGCTCGTAACAAGCAATTTCTCCTTTTCCCACAGTGTTTTCTACCTTTTTTGAGAACTTTCTGGCATTTTCTCCAAATCTAAAATTGTCGTCTGCAAACTCTTTTGGTTTGGAAGAGTCCAAAATTTGTCGTTTTGGAAGGGGTTAAGGGAAAAAAATATACTACGCTCTACTTGCATGGAATATACTCTCAGTGAAGATAGTGCAAATTAAGATCACATTGCACAGAATCATAAGTCCAATCAGAGATCTTCACTGTCAAATATTCGGTCAAATATTCTAATGACAACAAAAAACCTTGATACTGGAATATTTTGATGAAGCTGCTAGTATTTTAGGCTGAAAAGAAAAACAATGATGGGAAAATTAACTCAAACATTTAAAAACTGATATTGTGTAAGTTTTTTTAAAAAAAAATCAGCACCATATCACTGAACTTTGGAAATACTAACAGAGTTACCATCAAAGAGGCAAATCAGCAACAAATATCCCCTTTTTTCATTCAAATGTGATTAGATTTGTAATTCTAAAATAAGAGGATACCAGTGATACAGTGTTCATGACAGAAAGAGCAATTTTGATTAAAAAAATGGAAATATTAATTATTCTCTAATGAACCTTATGTTGTGGGTACTCATTAGAATCCTCTCATCAAGGATAAGACAATTCTAATGAGCTCCCTCATCATAGGGCTTTGATGAGAAAATAATGGATTCAGAATACCATCACAGCCTCTTATCTGGAGCTCTCATAAAATACAGTTTTATTCATTTTATAACTTTATACATTTATTTATTTTGTAATGATAATTTCTTTCTGAAAGCCACTCAGAAAGGAGCTGTCATTATACTCATGATCCTTGCATCTATAGTAAAAGCTTTGCATAAATCCTTGCATCTCTAGTAAAAGCTTTGCAGATCCCAAATTCGTGTTTCAATTTTGAAAGCTCTGCAGATCCTTGATCTTTGTTTCTAGAGTATAAGCTTTACAGATCCCAGATCCATGTTCCATAGCAAAAGCTCTGATCCAAAATTCTTGTATCTATAGTAAAAGCTTTGCAGATCCCAAATTACTGTTTCTATAGTGAAAGCTCTGAAGATCCCAGATCCTTGTTTCTATAGTAAAAGCTCTGCAGGCCCCAAATCCTTGTTTCAGTTGTAAAAAGTCTATGAGGTGTCCAAATTGGGCAGAATCAGTGACTGTCCATGGCATTTAAGTATTTCTGCTGAATAATCTTGGGGATCACTTTTTGCCTGAAAAAATGATAGACAGAAGATATTTAAACTTACATGTAACTCTTTACTAAACCACAAAATTTCAGACCGGTTCAAATTAAAAGCATTTGCAGGGGACAACTAAGTATGGGTCAAAAATTGAAATTTGTCTTGGGAAGAGTAGAATTTATTGTGAGAAAAGGCAAAAAAGCTGGTTACCACCATTTTCTCCTTTTCCTACAATGTTTTCAAAAGGCTTCTTTCTCAGGGTCGTTAAAAGTCAGCATTGTGTGGTAAAGAATTAAAGTCATAACTGGATTCATTGGACATGCATTTACTTCACTGTTCATTTTTCCTGACAGACATATAAACATTATTCCATTTACAACACAGTCTCACATTTTCACAACCCTTACGTTAGAAGCTTTTGAAAACATTGCAGGAAATGACGATATGGGTTGATACTGTCTATTATTTGTCTATATTTACGATTGTTGATAAAAGGTGCCTGACATTCCCTTAGCCCTTTAACAAACAATCCCTGGTTTTTACAACCCTGATATAAAAGCCTTTTGAAAACATTGTGGGAAAAGGAGAAAATGCTGGTAACCAGCATTTTCTCCTTTCCCCACAATGTTTTCTACCCTGCTAAACAAAAACTTCAATTTTTGAGTTACATTTTTTCTTTATTTTGTCGTCTGCAAGTGCTTTCAATTTGGACCAGTCTAAATTTTGTTGTTTGGTAAAGGTTTAACCCTCTACACTGTAGTACATGAAAACAACAAATGAGGCCCCAATAGTTGAAACTTTTGTAAAAATTGTGTAAAAAGGAGTAACAGCCTTTTCAAATCAAATTATCATTTCAACACAAACCTTATTACGACAAATGTGAGACAGTTTCTTATGCTTTTCTTAACTCTTTACTAAATGACAAAAATTTGGACTGGTCCAAATTGAAAGGATTTGCAGACAACAAATTAAATGTAACTGAAATGATGATTTTTGTTTTGGATAGGGATGAAAGCATTGCGAGGAAAGGAGAAAATGTTGGTAACCAGCATTTTCTCCTTTTCCCACAATATTTATAAAGGCCTTCTCCCACAATATTTTTAAAGGCCTTCTCCTACAAAGTTGTTAAAACTCAGGATTGTGTGGTAAAGGGTTAAAATATTTTTCCTTTGTAAATCTCTTAACCAAACTGGATTTTTTTGTTATCAATACTCTTATAAACAAAGTCTGTAACAAAGAAACATTAAAATGCATGGCTCAAATACAGACTGTACCTGGCAGGATTCGAAGCCATGAAGAAGAAATAACCTTGTTGTTTGAGAACTAAAAGACCAATACCATAACCACTGAGCCAAAGAGATATCTGTCTGACGCAGTTGTCAGGTATTGCATTAAAATTGAAGCTATGAACGAAGGAGTTGTCTCTCTTAACAATACCTATTGAGGACAGAAAATTAAATGTGGCTGCAATAATGGAAACTCTCATTGATGGATGGAAAAAAACTGTGGAAAAAGGAGAATATTCTGGTTAAAGGCATATTCTCCTTTTACCACAATGTTTTCCAACCTCTTCATCCTGAAATTGTTAACTCTTTACCACACGACAATATTTAAGACTGGTTCAAAATGAAAGCATTTGCAGACGACAATATGAGGGTGACTGAAAAATTGAAATTGGTTCTGGGAAGGGTAGAAAACACTGTGGGAAAAGGAGAAAATGCTGGTTACCAGCATTTTCTCCTTTTCCTACAGTGTTTTCAAAAGGCTTCTTTCTCAGGGGCATCAAAAGTAGGGATTGTGTGGTAATGGGTTAAAGCTTAGATTTGCGTCATATAGGGATAGTATAATAGAGTAGTTTTGTCAGGCCTTAACTAGAGTTATCACTAAACGTGATTAAACCCCCCCCCCCCCCATCAGCTCTTTGTCACAAAAACAGGTCTTTGTCACAGAATGCAGAATGATTAAGTACACATGTACATAAGTAAAAATCAAAAAAGTTCAAGGCGAGATAATTCTGCAGCCAATCACAGCAGGGTCATGAAAATTGCACATGCACAACTTTGTAAGTTATAGGAACCTTGTGTGTAAATTTGAGTTCAGTATGTGAAAAACTATTTGAGTATTGCTCTAGACAAACTTGTGTCTACAGAGAGACAGACAAGCAGACGGACAGGTGGATGGACAGGCGGACAGACAGACAGCCATGGCGATTCCAGTATACCCCACTCCACTTCATTGTGGGGGGTATAAAAAGGTATAAAGAAAGTTGGACTGAGATAGCACTTTGTAGTAGATATCTATATGAAAAATGATACTCTGTAAAATATATGTTCAATAAATCTGCAAAAAGTATCAGCCCAGTTTAGTAGGTGCATTCCATGCGTGCTAACTTGAGAAGAAACCTTTTGCTAATTGTTAGTTTTCTGCATGTCAAAGACCAGTCTACCTCAATATTTGATCTGTTATTAACCCTTTTACCAAACAATCCCTGGTTTTTATGACCCTGAGATAGAAGCCTTTTTATAAAACATTGTAGGAAAAGGAGAAAATGCTGGTAACCAGCATTTTCTCCTTTTCCCACAATGTTTTCTACCCTGCTAGAATTTCAATTTTTGAGTAGCTTTTTATTTAGTTATCTGCAAGTGTTTTCAATTTGGACCAGTCTTAAATTTTTTGTATGGTAAAGGACTGGACAAAATGAACTAAAGCTGTCACTGAATGTGACTTTATACCTACCCTACCCCACAGAGCTTTGTCAGTATTTTGTACACAGAAGATGGACACACAGACGGATGGACACACCGACAGACAGGCTGATTCCAGTATACCCCAGAAAACATTCGTTTTGCGGGGGTATGATTATAGGGTTTATTCACGTTTTTGAGGTTGTTAACATTCGCAGAGGCCCAAAAAATGCTTTAACGCCCGAGTGCGAAGCACGAGGGTGTTTAAGTATTTTGAGGGCCTCTGCGAATGTTAATGACCGAAATGAACGTGAATTAATGCTATTATTGCATAATGTAAAGGTATTTTAACAATTATTTGCACAGATAGCAAAAATATTTCCATAGAAATGCATATAAGCGAATTTCAAATGTACTGTACGTACATGGGTCAAAACCGGAAGTCAGCGAAGAAGTTTTTGTTACAATTAGGAAAGGGCCGCTAGTCCTGTATGCCAGTTTTGATTCTCTCGGTGTACATACACTTCTATTGATTTTTAATACACACTGGACTTATGTGGAATAAACTTGCACACATTTGGACGATTACAACTAGGATGAATGCGTGGATATAAATTTCTGTAACCGAAGGCGACAGAGGGTTCGATATACATCAAGCGAGCGGACCGATCACGTTAAATTGTACATTTCACGGGTGAATTTTTGCTCAGATCTCGATTAAACTGAGATTCTGTGCAAAGGTTTGTTTGTGGTGTACTAATATCATCAAAGATTTGCCATGAAAAGGATCGAATATGGTGCGAATTCCTACAGTTTGATGGTCGGAGTCTACGGAAAATCTGACAAGGGTAAACGTTGTTTACAAGGTAAGCCCGAATGGAGGATATTGATAGTACAAAGCCGGTCGTTAACGGCGCGTGAATTTACTGATTAATACACGTTTTCTCCCGTTAACCGCCCGATTTTTACCCGTTAATACATGCTTGTAATGGCCCGAAAAGGCATGTTTTATGCAATAATATATGAAAATATAACCCCTGCAGAAATAAACCCCCTTTTTTCCTGAGTATGACACATAGGTATCTACACTGAAACTAAAACAAAACATACCTCAAAGGGATGAGGATGAAAATCAGAACTGGGAAAAACATTTTCAGGTAGGGATAAGGTGCAAATCCAAATGCACACAGCACAGCTAACTGTACTAACTGAAGAAGGGTGAAGAAATGCATGATTCGTTGTGGCACTCGACGAATATAGTGGTTGGGAGGGTATGCACTCTGAAATAAAACAATATTGATTGATTGATTGATTGTATGGTGTTAACACCGTTTTGAGCAATATTTCAGTTATATCAAGGCGACCATGGGTTCCTCAAGTTTCTTTTACCAGTACTTCGCACAATTTTCTTTCCAAGCCATTGGCTGCTTTCCCAGATGATCATCATCAAAACAATGGTCAGCTGTGGGAGAGGAATGAATCATGCCACAGTGACCATCATAAATCCATAGAAAGAGATTGGTCGTGCCAGGAGTAGTAGCCAGGGCTCAAATCCTAGACCCCATGTTCTCAAGTCCTGAATGCAAACTACCAAGCTACCTGGGCACAGCAAATGAAAAAATATACAGTCAAGCTTATAATACGCACATATTTTGCAGATAAATGTTTTCTACCCTATCATAGACAGAAATCATCTTTTCAGCAAGAGTTGAATTGTTGTCTGCAAATGCTTTCAATTTGGTTTAGTCCAAAAGTTTGTCGTTTGGGAAAGGGTTAAGAGCCTTCTTTTGTCAGGATTATGCCTTTTGATCTGGTACCTCCAAATCGAACTGACTTAACCCTTCACCAAACAATCCCTGAATTTTACCTCCCTGAGAGAGAAGCCTTTTGAAAACATTGCTGGAAAAGGAGAAAATGCTGGTAACCAGCATTTTCACCTTTTCCCACAATGTTTTCTACTCTTCTAAAGTCAAGTTTCAATTTTTGAGTCATGTTTACTTTTGTCTTCTGCAAGTGCTTTCAAATTTGGACAGGTCTAAACTTTTGTCATTTGGTAAAAAGTTAATCAAGCTCTTAATGCATAAAATCCTAATCAAAAGTTAAACCCTTATAACACTGTACAGAGTTAACTCATTACCAAACGACAATATTTTAGGCTTACCCAAATCGAAAGCATTTGCAGATGACAAAATAAAAGTGACTGAACATTTGAAATTTATTATGTGAAGGGTAGAAAACATTGTGAGAAAAGGAGAAAATGCTGGTTACCAGCATTTTCTCCTTTTCCCGCAATGTTTTCTAAAGGCTTCTTTCACAGGGTCATTAAAACTCGGGATTGTGTGGTAAAGGGTTAAATCAAGACTGATTCATAGATTGTTTTGGAGTAAAATGCCATTTTAACAGCTAAGGTCATATCACAGAAGTCAGTGCTTCTATCTATGTGTTTCCTAGCTTTCTCACACCAGTACCAAACACAACTTTCTTTACAAGTAACTGACTGCTTTTCTCACATGTATCAGAGGTGAGAGCCAAAACATGACCCGAACAAAAGTATACCTCGACTGCATATCAAACCCAAAACCATGATGTCACAAGTCAGATGAATTAACCACTGAGTTATACTGCTAAATTAACCCTTTATCAAACAATCCCTGCTTTTCACGACCTTGAGATACTAGCCTTTTGAAAACACTGTGGGAAAAGAAGAAAATGCTGGTAACCAGCATTTTCTTCTTTTCCCACAATGTTTTCTACCCTTTCCAAATCACCTTTCAATTTTTGATTCACAAGCCTTTTGAAAACACTGTGGGAAGAGAAGAAAATGCTGGTAACCAGCATTTTCTTCTTTTCCCACAATGTTTTCTACCCTTTCCAAATCAACTTTCAATTTTTGATTCACATTTATTTTGTCGTCTGCAAATGTTTTCAATTTGGAATAGTCCAAATTTTTGTTGTTTGGGAAAGAGGTAACCCATTACTAAACGACAATATTTTAGACTGATCCAAATTGAAAGCATTTGCAAATGACAAAATAAAAGTGACTTAAAATTTGAAATTTGTTCTGTGAAGGGTAGGAAACATTGTGGGAAAAGTAGAAAATACTGGTTACCAGCATTTTCTCCTTATCCCACAATGTTTTCTAAAGGCTTCTTTCTCAGGGGCGTCAAAAGTAGGGATTGTGTGGTAATGGGTTAAATCAAGACAAGTAGCTCTCTCTTTGTATTGAATAATCATGTTTATGCAACTGATGCTCAGGTAATCTAAGTCATAATAAGATATGATCTGCTAAAACACTGCAACATTTGAAATAAAAGGCCAATCAAACCTGTTCAGTAATAAGTAACATAATCCTCTCAAACATCTGATTCCCGCCCAGGGCTGTGACAGCTATATACAGGAATAGTCCATATAACACAGGGGTAGGGATGTATGACAGTACAGACAATATTAACAAGGACAGACCAATCATTATGCTGGAAAATATGCATGTTAATCTGGTCTCTCTCACTCTTACAATTCTGAAAACAAAGAAAACAAAAATGTGCAAATTTGAAGCATTCAAAATTTCAGAGAATCACATTATGCTGCAGAAATCTTACAGTAGGGGACATGCTAGCTCTGACTGCACAGTATTAGTTGTACGGTCAGGTGGCAGGGGACTTGGAGACTTGTTCTTGACTGTGATGAATCAATCATGTTGCCCCGAGCCGAAGCCGTGAACAACTTTCCAAGTCTCCTGCCACCTGACCGTACAACAAATTTATTATACTGCAAAGTTTTGTCCTTTCAAAGTGTATTAAGCCAAATTTTCTTGTTTTATAATTTCACGAATCAAGTATGCTGACGAAATAGAAATGCCCTTCTGAGTGCCCCAATTCAATGAAAACTGACGTCACTTACACATGCAGTTTGGTGCATAAATGTGCAGTCTGGTGATCAATTGACGCCGCCAGTTTGGATGTTGTGTTGCAGGTGTAGTGATGTTTGCAGGGCATTCATAAGGGAAACTGGCTTCACTTAGTTTTTGCCAGGGAACATGATATATGTTCCCGGCATGTTAACCAATCAGATCACGAGAAATTTCTTTGCAGTATAATAAAACATTGATTTACATAATATGTATCTACACTGAGACATATTTAACCCATTACCACACAATCCCTACTTTTGAAGACCCTGAGAAAGAAGTCTTTAGAAAACATTGTAGGAAAAGGAGAAAATGCTGGTAACCAGCATTTTCTCCTTTTCCCAAAATGTTTTCTACCCTTTACAAAACAAATTTCAAATTTTTATTCACTTTTATTTTGTTGTCTGCAAATGCTTTCAATTAGGATAAAACTAAAATTTTATCGTTTGGTAAAGAGTTAAGCCATTAGAACCTTGAAATTTATATTATATTTTGCCTAGTTGTCTGTTTGAAAAGGTCTATTTCAAGAAGTCATCAATGTTAGGGCTGAACAAATATTCAAAATGATTTGCTCAATATACCCTCTCTTACTCTAATTACCATCTGAAACTGCACATTTAATTTTTCTAACCCTTTGAGCAATTTTAGAAAATCAAGAATCACTCTTAAAGGTGGGTATTTAGATTTTTCACTTCTCACCAAATTAAAAAGTATGTTTATCTCTGAAATTTATAGGAAAAAACAATAAAAATCATCAATAATTAAGAATCATAAAATTACGAAAAAAATTACGGTGTTCCATTGAAAGGCTACATAGCCTGTTAAGGTATTTTCAGATTTTGCACCAAAAATCAAAAAAGCATTGTGGGAATGTCAAGAGACTGGCATGTGACTAAAGCTGCTTAAATTTCATAACATAACAAACGTGTAATTATTTTCCATAATGTCTTAGTACCCTATGTTTGAAGCTCCGTCTGTATTTCAGGTATGTAAATGAACAAGTTGCTCATGTAACAAGAGCCGTCAGAGACGGGTTATGCTCCCCGAACAAGTGCTTGTCATAAAATATAAGAAATTGATATAAATTCCCTTCTTTTATCCTATAAGATCCTGTTTATGCCCCCCAAAATTTGAAGTGAAAAGGCAATTATCTTAGAGATAGCCAACAAAAACTTGTAGAGGACAATAAGCCCAATAAGGCCCCTTTAAGCCTCCTTTTCCCATAAGACAGTATTGGATCATTGCAATAAATACAATGGGTGTGTGGTTTGTGGCAATTTTTAATAAAAATTAAAAATTCGAAATTTCATAAAATTTTGAGCAGTCATGTATTAAATATTACATAAAACAATTTTTTACATGAAGCCCCCTTTTTCCGAGACGCAGCCTGAAATTGAGAAAAAGGAAGAGAGGTACCTGGGCAACGTTCCAACAAGTTCAGATTTGAAATTTCACAAAGGTTTGAGCACTGATAAAGGAGAACCTAGTGAAAAACAATTTTTTCCATGAAGTCCCCTTTTTCCGTGATGCAGCCTTAATTTGAGAAACCAGGAAAGACATATTTGCGCATTAATAATTCATAGATTGCAAAAACAAAGGGCACATGTTGAAACTTGTAAAACAAGATATAACCATGAAATGTTGACAAAAACTGAACAAGATATTAGTAAAAATTGCAATTTTGCATTAGGGCCCCTTTTTCCTTTTACAAGAAACCCCCTTTTTCCATGACAGAGGGTCAAATTGAAAAAACACATAGATAAAGAAACAAGAGCACATGGTGAAACTCTTAAAAAATAATATAACCATGAAGTTTAATGAAATTTTGACCAAAACTGAATGAAATATTAGTAAAAATTGGAATCTTGCAAGAAGCCCCCTTTTTCCATGACAGAACATCAACTTAAAAAATGCCCAGATAAAAAATAGCAAGGGCACATGCTAAGACTTTCCATAAAAAATATAACCATGAAGTTTCATGATATTCTGACAAAAACTGAATGAGATATTGGTAAAAATTGCAATTTTGCATTAAGCCCCTTTTTTCCATGACACGGGGTCAAATTGAAAATCCGGGAAAAGTATATCGGCGCATTACCCCAAGGAGTTCATATAGGAAGTTTCATCCAATTTGGTCCAAGGGTTGTGGAGAAATCGCTTCGGACGGACGGACGGACGGACGGACGGACGGAAGGACGGCTAGACAGACGGACGGACGGACGGACGGACAGACGGCTGGACAGACGAAGCGGCGACTATATGCTCGCCCTTCGGGGAGCATAAAAATAGACTGTGTTTCCTGTCAGTGTTGACCTAGGCCATAGTAAACCTCTAATTTCTCTTGTTGTTGGATGGTTTTCAACTACTGGGGTTTCATGAATGAAGTTAAAAGGCTTTAAGAGTATAAGGATGATGTTTTTTGTATTTTCGTAAAATTTTCATCCCTAAAATCTGAAGGGCCACCTTTAAGACTGTATTTCAGTATGCATACAAAAATTGATCGAAGTGTTTACTGTAATTTATCTGAGAACACAAGTGACATACATGGAATAGATATGGCCTTGGTCCACCCTTTCTTCCACATCAGCCAGGGCTCTCACATGTAAGGGGGAGTGAGGCAGTGCAGCGTGTACCCAGGGAAATGCCACCACTGATAGTGCAGCATTTATAAGCCCAACAACAACCAAGTCCCAGTGATATGCTGTTCCTTTCTTCATTCTGAAATGTTTTGTATCATTTTGAGAATGATATACTATACACTAAAACAGTGAAGTCAGAATAAATGGGCCCACTATTGTCACTGCCCTTCAAAATATACAAAACATTCTTAGAAAAGCTGGAAATGCTGTTTTTCAGTATTTTCTTCTTTACCCTCAATGTCTAGGTCACTGAACTCTTCTAGCTAAATGACAGTTGCTGACAATGTTTTCTTTAATCCTTTACCACACAATCCCAAGTTTTAACGACCCTGAGGTAAAGGACTGTTGAAAACACTGTTGGAAAAGGACAAAAAGCTGGTAACAAGCATTTTCTCCTTTTCCAACCATGTTTTCTCCTCTTCAAAAGTCAACTTTCAATTTTTGAGTCACATTCATTTTGTTGTCTACAAATGCTTTCAATCTAGACCAGTCTAAGACTTTGTTGTCTCGTAAAAGGCTAATGCAGCACATTAATTTCGAAAACAAACAGACAAAAGGAAGGAATTATTCATAATAAAAGCAATGGATTGCTTCATTATTTCAATATATACACACAGCCTCTTCTGCTAGCTGAAAATATAATTCACTGAAACTCGGAGAATAATAGGCTCGACTATACAATGTGCAGTCTGATCGAGGTCTACATTTTCTGAAAATTACATCCATATTTTTGAATGACAACATCAGTGTTAAAGCAGAAAAATCTTTGATAAAAGCTTTCATTTTACACCTACAATTTAATAGCCAAAGAAATCACTCTAATACTTCCACGTGAGTACAGAATATCTTATTCCATATTGGGCTCTGTAGAGTCCAATATAGATTTTTCAGAATGAGGCAAGCATCCAATATGGATTTTTCAAAAAAAGCTAGCGTCCAAAATATTGATATTTGATCGGAAGTGTACTCTTCTGAAGTCTGTTGTCAAAAAAAGCAATTTCAAAACCCTTTTTTGATATGTACTGATTTTTCTTATTATTACTCAAATTGAAATGGCCCTATACTATATCGTTTACTTTCAAGTCAATACGGAAGTGTGAAATAAAGAGGTCATTTAACATGCTTGGGTACAATACTGAGTTCAATTGGATTCGTACACTGCAGAACCAGCCTCGTCCAAGATATAGACTGGTTCTACAGCATACTCATCCAATAGAATTCAGTATTGTACCCATGCATGTTAAATAACATCATAGTATCAAGAGCTTACTTGTTCTGTGGAGCATTCACCAATGCAGCAGAGATATTTTGGTCCATAAAGAATAGAAGGGATAGACAAAATCCCAGCCCCATACCACCAAATATAGCACCCACAGGTAAAGTGTCCAGGGGTACAATTCTAAACAGGTCATGTCTTCTTTCTCCTTTAAAACTTTTACCCACTGAAAGACACATAATCAGTGTGATATCATTTAGTGCTTCACTCAAATAGCATACCATTAAGAGTTGATGTACTCCTTCAGTAGAATGAAATGGAGATTAACCCATTACCACACAATCCCTACTTTTGAGCACCCTGAGAAAGAAACCTTTATAAACATTGTGGGATAAGGAGAAAATGCTGGGTACCAGCATTTTCTCCTTTTCCAACAATGTTTTCTACCCTTCACAATATAAATTTCAAATTTTCAGTCACTCTTATTTTGTTGTCTGCAAATGCTTTCGATTTGGACAAACCTAAACTTTTGTTGTTTGGTAATGAATTAATGTATCATGGTTTCTGCAAGTCTCCAAAGTATATCAGTCATAAGGCCTCAGCTGGAATACTTATGTCTAATGACAATACCAGTACCAGGCTTGCATTTTAGGTCTTGCCAAAGGACACTCCCTTGAAAATCTAGTTTTAGGACTTAGCCACACATGCTTTCTAGATTCGGATAACATGATAAAGAAGGTCTTAAAGTATCGTATACTGTACCGGATTACATAGAAATTATACAAGTTTAACTTTTTACCAAACTACAAAATTTTAGACTGGTCCAAATTAAAAGCATTAAATTTTGCAGACGGAAAAATAAACGTAACTCAAAATTCAAAACTTGTTTCCAATAGAGTAAAAAACATTGTGGGAAGAGGAAAAAATGGTGGGAACCAGCAGTTACCAGCATTTTCACCTTTTCCCATAATGTTTCCAAAAGGCTTCTCTGTCTCAGGGTCGTAAAAACCAGGGATTGTTTGGTAAAGGGTTAATCCTCATACAGATTTTAACAAGTTTTAGGTCTGATTTTGGCTATGACCTAGCAAATCTTGAAAAAAAATATTAGAAACCAGGCTGTCTGGCATGCTAAAGCAACCATAGTTGTGTTCAGCGATTTCATGTTTGATGCTATGTTCAAAATAATAGTAACATTTATGACCTATTGCACTGATGTCATGAATGGGTCATTTTATCACACAACAATAGATCAATAATAGGACAAGCACATGTATCTATTAGATTCTTGCATGAATTCAGATTTTTTCCTTTTGGACTCATTTACAAATGAAAAAATTGAAAACACTTACAAAAAAAACCCACAAAATAAATGTAGCTCATGTGAATGGTTTCTGTCTTTGATATGGTACAACACTTAAAGAGGAAAAGGAGAAAATGCAGATCCTTTTCTCCTTTTGGCATTATGTTTTCAAAAGGCTTTTGCCCAACAGTTGTTTAACCCTTTCCCAAACAATCCCTGGTTTTAATGACCCTGAAAAAGGAGCCTTTTGAAAACATCGTGAGAAAAGGAGAAAATGCTGGTAACCAGCATTACTCCTTTTCCCACAATATTTTCTACCCTTCTCAAAACAAATTTCAATATTTGAGTCACCTTAATTTTGTTGTCTGACCAGTCTAAAGCTTTGTCATTTGGTAAAGATTTAAACACAGGATTGTGTGATACAGGTGTTGTGGAGAATGGTTTTGCCAAATATGAAAAGAACAAAAGACAGAAAAAATGACATTAATCATTTTGACCAGACACCAAACTATACCAACAATCTATCCTCTATGTTACTTACTGTTGACATTTTTAAAAGCTAGAGCACCAATAACACTCATACAAAGAACAGCAACTGGCAGGGCATAATCTGCCAGTATTTCTCTCTTCCCTGCATTCAAATATGGCCTGAAATTGGACAAAAAGATAATTATAAGGGATTCATCATGCAAAAAGGGATGATCTGCGAATTCCATACATCAATTAGATTTACTCTTTACCAGATGACAAAATTTTAGACTGGTTCAAATTGAAAGCATTTGCAGATGACAAAATAAACCTGACTGAAAAATGGAAATTTGTTCTGGAAAGGGTAGAAAACACTGTGGGAAAAGGAGAAAATGCTGGTTACCAGCATTTTCTCCTTTTCCTACAGTGTTTTCAAAAGGCTTCTTTCTCAGGGGCATCAAAAGTAGGAATTGTGTGGTAATGGGTTAAAAGGGATCAGAGATAGTGCTGGTAAATCTAAGTTGATAGTTCAAAAATAATTGATTAGTAAGGTAGAATGACCACTTTTCATACAGAAAATATAAAAGTGAAAAGTATTGATCCTGGTCAGCCTTTGCAATCCGTGCAGTATGACAAGGGTCAAGACTTTTTGCAATTCCCAGAAGGTCCCTTTTTGCGCGACAGGTCCCATATTCAAAATAAGAACACAGTAGCCAAACTTTCATTGCAATGCTGTCTGAATTTGAATTACAGAAATTGACTTTGGCTTACAATAATTAACTTCCATTTGATGAATGGAGCAAAAGTTTTCACTGTATGTCTTCTTTCAGTCAAATTGTACATCAATAGCTTCATGATGTGAAATAAAGTAGAAATACAGCATCAACCCATGGCATCAAATGATCTAGGTTTAACACTCTGCCAAACAAGCCCTTTTTTTCACAACCCTTAAGGATGAGGCCTTAAGAAAAATTGTTGAAGATGGGGAAAATGCTGGTAAGTATCATTTTCTCCATTTTCTACCCTTTCAGAGAACTTCAGCCCATTTGTATGAATTTTCAGATTGCCATCTGCAGATATTTTGAATCTGAAATAGTCTATAACTTACTGTAAGGGTTAAATACCAACCTCAAGTAGGTAAATGTTTCACATTATCCTCATTATGATACAAGTACTGTTTACATTTCAAAATCATGAACATTGATTGATGTCAATACTATCCTGACATACCTTTATTGGAATTTGTTTTAACTTTAAAATGCGTGAAAAAATTTTATATCTGGCAAGGTCAAATCTTCAGCTAGGGCGAGATGTAAATTTTCTTTTCTATGCGGCAACCAGCTAATATAGGCCCAAGGAAAACTGTTATAATGTAACTACATGTATTCCTTTTATTATAACCTATATAGTGTTCCAACCATTGACAATTTTTTTAAAAAACAGTAAGAACTTAAAGCAAACACCTTCAGTCAATGAACTGATTTGTCAATGAATAGTGTATAACATTAGAATGTAATGGGCAGTCAAACTAACTGGTCTCAATGTTACCACATAATATGATTTATGTCCCAGCAAAAGAGAGTTTAATAATTCTCTGTGCTGTGTGATATCTGCCAAGTTATGACTGGTCCTTTGACGTGCAGACAATTGAACAGAAGTAAAAAGTTTAGACCCTGATAAGCCTGCCTGAATCGATTCTTTTTGCAGATGCATTCAGCTCCCCTTTCACAAAGCATGGCTTAACCCATTACCACACAATCCCTACTTTTGACAACCCTGAGAAAGATAGAAAAAACATAGAGGGAAGAGGAGAAAATTCTGGTAACCAATGCTGTAGAATCTGATTAACTCTTTTCCAAACGACAAAATTTTAGAGGGGTCCAAATTAAACACACTTCCAGATGACAAAATAAACATGGCTCAAAAACTTAAATTTGTTTGCAGTAGTATAGAAAACATGGTGGGGAAAGGAGAAAATGCTGGTTACCAGCATTTTCTCCTTTTCCCATAATGTTTTCATAAGGTTTATATCTCAAGGTCATAAAAATCTGAAATTGTTTGGTAAAGGGTAAAAACTCAATTTATTATAAATAGTTACACCCTAGTACTTACGTTTTAGTAAATGTGTACAAGGTAACCCCTAACCAGAGAGTTCCCAGCAATAACAACAAGTATAACAAACTAACATCTCTCCCACACTCTTTCAGAGGTAATGTGCTGTTAGATAAGAACATGGCAGCAGTGCTGTTGTATCCATCTTCACATTCAGGAATGCTGTAGTTATTGTCAAAACCTGGGTAAATTAGAAAATAACAATCATCCTTATAAACTGCCTTGAATCATTTACAAAAGAACATTCTAACATGACCCGCAAAGTCGGCTCTATAAACACATAGAACCAAATGCATGTGACATACTAGAATTCTTTTTTAGTTCACTTTTCAGAGAATTCAGGATGACAAAAATATGCCTTCAGCTAGAAAATGACCCTAGACTGATCCTTAGCTCTTCAACCTTTTATTCCACAATTACAAGTGTAAATGAAGTTAAGAAAAGGCTTTAGAAAACATTATAAGAAAAGGAGAAAATGTTTTGCACTATTTCAAAGAAAAATCCTACCATTTTAACCATGATTAACTTTTAACCCCACAATCCCAAATTCTAACAACCCTGAGAAAGAAAGCCTTTGAAAACATTGTAGGAAAAGGAGAAAATGCTGTAACTACAATGTTTTCCACCCTTTCCAACTCAAATTTCAATTTTTGATTCACATTTATTTTGTCATCTGCAAATGCTTTCAATTTGGACTTGTCCAAGCTTTTGTCGTTTTGTAAAGAGTTAAAAACAAAGAGATGTATACAATATATTGAAAAAGGATATTATCAAGAGCTATTGCAATGGTTTAATCAAAATGTAATATTTTGTTGCTTAGATACGGCACCACACTGAACTATTAAAGACATAAAAGAAAAAATTCACTTACTTCTCACAGTATCTTTTATGGCATCAACACTGAATGCAATGGAAATAAAGAGGGCAAAAATCTCCTCAGAAGACCTGAAATGGTATACAAACATTTGGTATGCTCTTTATCAAACATCTTACCAACATGAAAATTCGCAACAAATGCACAGCTCATATACAAACCGCCTCTGGTGGGATTCAAACCAATGGTGGACAAATATCCTCGTTTTCCAAGCTTTAAAACACCAATACCATAACCACTGAGCCAAAGCAGTTGTCGAACACAGTTGTCAGGTATTGATTTTATACAGGAAAGCTACGCAGCAAGGAAGGACTGATCTTCCGTAACAAACAGCATAATTCTAGACATATTCATGCTGAAAGCATTGCAGACACCAAATTAAATGTGGTGTCACGGAGAGAGATTAGATATATAAACACTTGAAACCTGCCTTGCAGTAGAGATAGCTTTTACAGCAATGCGGTTTGGTGTATCTCTCTCCATGGAAGTTAAGCAACATGCATTAAGTTAGTGCCTGGATGGGTGACCAGGCCGTTGCACCTTACATTTGGAGGCAGCTGTGGGATTATGACAACTGCTTGACTGGAGTTGCCTTACCCATATATATTCCTCTGCTTTATTTGTATATATACATGCTTGTTTATCAGTCTTGGGATCAAGGCTTTTCAAAGGGGGGAAGTAATGTCACTGAGAGAGGTTACATATTTAAACACTTGAAACCAGCCTTGCTTACAGTTGAGCTAGTTTTTACAGCCATGCAGTTTGGTGCATTTCTCTTCATGGAAGTTAGGCAATGTGCATTAAGGTTAGTGCCTGGATGGGTGACCAGGTAGTTGCATGTTACAGTATCTTAAATGATAGCATTTGCTTTTGAAATAGAAAACATTTTGTGAAAAGAATGAAATATGGTTACCAGCATTTTTTTCTGTTCCTAAAAGAATCTCAAAAGCCCTCCTCCTAACGGTCATTACAACAGAGGTTTTTTTGTTAAAGAGTTAGGAATGTGTAAGCCATCACCTGTGTTCAGCAGTCACCTTGATTAGTTGACAATCACTGAAGTTTCCAAATCCAAACTTCAAAGTTTTCAGGGTAGAAGTAATTATGTTTATTTGCCACTTTTTCTAGGGGGAATGTTCTTTTTTGTTTCTCTGAAAGGCTACTAAAGACAAGTGTGAAAGTCCTGATAGCCACCATTTTCTCCATTTTCCACAATATTCTTAACCTATTACCACACATCCCTACTTTTGACGACCCTGAGAAAGAAGCCTTAGAAAACATTGTGGGAAAAGGTGAAAATGCTGGTAATCAGCATTTTCTCCTTTTCCCCCTATGTTTTCTACCCTTCACAAAACAAATTTCAAATTTTTTAGTCCCTTTTACTTTGTTGTCTACAAATGCTTTCGATTTGGACAACCCAAAAATTTTGTCGTTTGTCAATGAGTTAACCCTTTACTCCATAGACACTCATTTCTGCGCATTACTTGTACGAGCTTTTGGAAAACATTGTGGCAAAACATGAAATTGCTCGTGACGAGCAATTTCACCTTTTTTTCACAATGTTTTCTACCCTATCAAAAGGTGTCATATACACATAAGAAATGGCTTCATCCTTGCTGTTATTTAGGGTCAATTAGAGATACCATAAAAATGCCTTATGGGGTAAAGGGTTAACTCTTTCCCAAACAAGCCCTTGTTTTTACGTGTCTGCAGTACAAGTCTCTTGAAAACACTGTGGGAAAAGGAGAAATTGCTCATAACGAGCAATTTCTCCTTTTCCCACAGTGTTTTCTACCCATTTGGAGAACTTTCTGCCATTTTTATCAAATTTGAAATTGTCATCTGCAAACTCTTTGAGTTTGGAAGAGTCTAAAATTTGTCGTTTGGGAAAGGGTTAAAAGAAAGAGTCATTAAAATTCAGGATCATAGGGTAAAGAGTAGATGAGAAACTGACCCACCTCGTTGACCACCTCATAACAATACTGAGGTCAAAAGCTGCATACAGAAACAGGAAGAAAGCATTCCACAGGCCCACACAGCAAAACATTGCCTCAAAGTTTAAATCAAAGTCCTCAGCTATGCTATAGATAACTGAAAATAAATAATCAAACAATTTTCCTGTGCAAGCTAGTAATTTTTTACCTTCTAAAATGGGTGTCCGTGGTCGCGAGGTAGAGCGTCGGCCTCACAACCTAAAGGTCCTGAGTTCGATACCCAGGAGCAGGTGTCAACTTTGGGATTTTTCATTGGCCCACACATTCGGCGCGAGTACTGGTGTAGTTCCCAGGAAGCAGAATCGAGAGAGATTAGTATAAGTTGTTAGAACTTGTTTCTCAATCGATGTAAAATAAATATGTTTAAACTAAAATGGGTTAAAAATCATGGCGAAGGCTCACATGTAAAAAACATGTAATATATAGGGAAAACAGAACAAACAGTTCATAATAAGCAAATTTTGCTTGTAGCTTAACCCTTCACCAAACAATCCCTGTTTTTTTTACCCAGAGGAAGAAGACTTCTGAAAACATTGTGGGAAAAGGAGAAAATGCTGGTAACCAGCATTTTCTCCTTTTTTCCACAATGTTTTCTACTCTTCTGCAGTCAAGCTTGAATTTTTCAATTACATAAATTTTATTATATCGTGTGCATATGCTTTCAATTTGGACAAGTCCAAAATTTTGTTGTTTAGTAAAGAATTGAATCTTTGCTTCAAAAAATCCCAACTTTAAACAAACCTGAGGAAGAAGGCTTTTGAAACATTGTAGGAAAAGGAGAAAATACTGGAAAACAGCTTTTTCTTCTTTTCTCACAAAGTTTTCTACCCTATTGAGAAAAAATTTTGTCATTTAGGTGACCTTTAATTTGTCATCTGCATATGCTTTTAATTTTGTAAAGTCTAAAATGAAGTCATTTGATTAAGAGTTAATTTCATGAAATGTACTGGCTGATAGCAGAAAAGGTCATCAACAGGAAGAAATTATACCAAATGCTGTATACAAAAGACAAGCCCTGCGAGATACTGATTGAGCTAGCACCATTTGTTTATGAAACTAGTAAAAAAAAAAATGAAATGTTGTTAAACATGTTGTATTTTTGTTTAATACTGACTTATTTGAAACTAGTAAACAAATAAATAAATCTAGATTCCTACTTTTTGTATAGAGAGCCAATGGCGCAGTTGTCAGCAGTACAATCTGAGGTGTCCCTCCAAATAAGGCAAAAAATAGACCTCCAAATGCTTGGGAGTACAACACTTTCTGAACATCTGAAAAAAAAAATCAAAACACTTAATTTTGTAATCAAATTTATAACCAATTTGTGGGACAATGTAAAAACTTTACTTTACCTCCCTCAAGAAGCACTTACTTTTACAAATTTTGTTATGTGTGATAACCAGCATTTTCTATTTTTTGCCACAATGTTTTGTATCCTTCACGACACAAATTCCAATTTGTGAGTCATTTTTATCTGTGGTCTGCAAATGCACTAAATTTGGTCCAATTTAAATTTTTTTCATAATTATGGTAAGGATTTAAAACTAGCAATAACCCATTGAACAGAGAGCAGTAACTGTTGAAAAATGAAAAGGTCAAACAAACACAGAATTATTAATTTCTTCATTAACCCTTTACCACAAAACCCCCCCTTTTACCCCTTACTCCATAGATACTCATTTCTTCGCATTGCTTGTAGGAGACTTTGGAAAACATTGTGGCAAAAGGTGAAATGGCTCGTGACGAGCAATTTCACCTTTTGTCACAATGTTTTCTGTGCTATGAAAAGGTGCCATATACACATAAGAAACGGCTTTATCCTTGCTGCTATTTAGGGTCAATTAGAGATACCATAAAAATGTCTTATGGGGTAAAGAGTTAAATGACCCTAAAAAAGAAGTATATAGAAAACATAGTTGAAAAAGGAGAAAATGCTGGTAACCAGCATTTTCTCCTTTTCCTAAAATATTTTCTATCCTATCAAAGAAAAGAATCATCATATTTATTTAACAAGATTTAACCCATTACCACACAATCCCTACTTTTGACGCCCCTGGGAAAGAAGCCTTTAGAAAACATTGTGGGAAGAGGAGAAAATGCTGGTTAAAAATTTCATTGTGGGAAAAGGAGAAAATGCTGGTAACCAGCATTTTCTCCTCTCCCCACAATGTTTTCTACCCTTCACAAGACAAATTTCAACTTTTTAGTCAGTTCTATTTTGTCATCTGCAAATGCTTTTGATTTTGACAATCCTAAAATTTTGTTGTTTGGTAATGAGTTAAACCTTTACCACATGATGATGACATTCAATGACTCTGCGAAAGAAGCCTTATGAAAACATCATGGTAAAAGTAGAAAAATGCTGGTTACCAGCATCTTCTCCTTTCCCTACAATGTTTTCTACCCTATCAAAGAAAAAATGAAACTTTTTCGCCACACTGATATTGTTGTCGGCAAATGCTCTGAATTCTGACAAGGCTAAAATACCATCGTCTGCTTAAGGGTCAATTTGTACTCTGCAGATGCTTTGAATTTGATGTATTCCGAAATTCTATTGTTTGGTAAAGAATTAATTGCTATCCCCTGTAGTGCTGAACCTAGATTTAATAACTAATGCAAGCTGAGTAGATCTAGATCAGCCTTCACAGAACATGCACTCTGATCCTGAATCTACAATATCTTCTCCAGTGCAAGATACTCAGACAAAAACTGCTTTGAAACTGCAATATCTGCATTTACCTATTTCTTCTCTTAACCATTTACCCCATCAGGCATTTCTATGATATCGCTAATTGACCTTAAATAACAGCAAGGATGAAGCTGTTTCTTATACGTATACATAACACCTTTTGATAGCATAGAAAACATAGTGGCAAAAAGTGAAATTGCTCGTGATGAGCAATTTCACCTTTTGCCACTATGTTTTCCAAAGGCTCCTACAAGCAATGCGTAGAAATGAGCATCTAAGGAGTAAAGGGTTAACACTAATTGTGTTCCAAGCTAAAACAGCAATACATTACAGACAATATACCTAAAGATCCTTCTGTATTTTCAGAATTCAGCACACCAAAAGCTATGGAAGGCATCAGACAGGCAAAGTACAGAAACAGTGTGGTAGACAGTGTCTTCTGTATGGACTTGGGTCCAATTATCCCTGTTGAAATACAAAACACAACAAATACATCGAGCTTATTCGATGGGTGAGTGCAACACTATTATAAGTGCCGGTACAATGTACAGGCACTTAGAATAGTGTTGCACTCACCTATCACTATGCTCTGGCAAAAAGGGTCATAATTTATCTCTGTGATCTACGATACCAAGCAGGCCATCATGCACCTATAGATTTATAATATCCACCTTTTTAACTTATTACCAAGCGACAAAATTTTAGGATTGTCCAAATCGAAAGCATTTGCAGATGACAAAATAAAAGTGACTGAAAATTGAAATTTGTTTTGTGAAGGGTAGAAAACATTGTGGGAAAAGGAGGAAAATGCTGTTTACCAGCATTTTCTCCTTTTCCACAATGTTTTCTAAAGGCTTCTTCCTCACGGGTGTCAAAAGTAGGAACTATGTGGTAATGGGTTAACTCATTAACAAACGACAATATTTTAGGTTTGTCCAATCGAAAGCATTTGAAGGTGACAAAATAAAAGTGACTGAGAATTTGAAATTTGTTTTGTGAAGGGTAGAAAACATTGTGGGAAAAGGAGAAAATGCTGGTTACCAGCATTTTCTCCTTTTCCCACAATGTTTTCTAAAAGCTTGCTTCTCAGGGTCAGCAAAGGGACCGTGTGGTAATGGATTAAAGAACCAGATTAACCCTTTACCACACAATCCCTACTTTTCTCAGGGTTGTTAAAACACAGAAATGTCTTATAATGGGTTAACATAATAAAATTTATGTGTTCAGAGTCGTCTTTGTACATTGTATATAAAATGTCCCTGTCCCACAAAGCAACAAAGGCTTTTGAAAAAGATCGCTTGCCAAAGGGAAACCGCATGGTAGGTCAAAATCAATAGTACAAAGCAACATTTCAGGCTGCCCCTGTGCCCTAACTTTGGCCTCAAAAGTCATGCGCTACATCATAGATGAAAGCACAGTTGATATCACTGTCTGCCACCAAATGGCCACCTGCAGTAGCAACAACATACGGAATTTTGATAATTGGTGTAATATTATAATGTTATTAATCAAATGATTTCGTATTGGCCCAGTTACAGGTCCAAGGTCAGCCGTATTGGCCCGAGGCCGATTTTATTAATTAAACCTTTACCAAACAATCTCTGGTTTTTACGACCCTGAAAAAAAAAGCCCTCTGAAAACATTGTGAGAAAAGGAGAAAATGCTGGTAACCAGCATTTTCTCCTTTTTCCCACAATGTTTTCTACCCTGCTGGAAACAAATATCAATTTTTGGGTTACGTTTACTTTGCCGCCTCCTTAATTGGCTAAAAGTAAGCGCAGACACACACGCAACTGAGCTTTTGACCAATCATGTTCAAAGATTTCTGTATAGGTCGCGGGTCATCAATATTGATACGAGGTCAACTGTATTGATCGGAGGTCAAATCGTATTAAGCCGGGTCACGGCCTGTGTACTATACGAAATCAGAAATGTGACTGGTATCGCGTGGACCGGTTTCCATGTATAACTTCTATATATCCAATAGTTAATTAATAATATAACATATAAGTATGGTTGATTTACCATCTATATAATCAGACCAGTAGTATGGAAATCTTCTTTTCACATCTCCGATGATTCCATTCATGAATCTGCAGCATACCTTTTCCTGTAGAAATAAAAATACATTGTTTTAATCCTTTATCACACAATCCCATGTTTGTACTACCATAGGGAAGAAGCCTTTTGAAAACATCGTGCGAAAAAGGAGAAAATGCTGGTAACCAGCATTTTCTCCTTTTTCCACAATGTTTTCTCTAGTTACAGCTGCAAACTTTTTTATTCTTTGGCATCAAAGTTCTTAAAACTAGCCATGTATTACAGAGTTAAATCTACTTTTTCAGACAAGCCATTAAAAAAACAAGTACAGTACAGCACTTGCAAAGCTTCACATGACTTATGGCAAGTTTCTATCAATCCATGACCACTACATTAGGTGTTCACTTGAGGTTTGTGACAGTCATGTAGTTTTTTTTTTTAGGAAATGTTCATAACCCTTTACTAAACAATCCCTGGTTTTTACATCCCAAATGAAGAAGTGTTCTGAAAACATTGTGGGAAAAGAAAATGCTGGTTATCAAGATTTTCTCTTTTTCCCATAATTTTTCTCCTCTTCTAAAGTAAAGTTTCAATTTTTGAATCACATTTATTTTGTCATCTGCCAATGCATTCAGTTTGGGGGAGTCTAAAACTATGTTGTTTCCCACAATGTTTTCTAAAAGCTTCTTTCTCCGGGGCGTCAAAAGTAGGGATTGTGTGGTAAAGAGTTAAGGTCAGGACCAGTTTAAATGAAGTAGACAATAACTGGGATCAACCAGATGGTAAAATTTTGAAATGTATCTTAGTTTTTTCTCAGCCACACAGGGCTATGTTAACATGTATGTCAACATCTTGGTATTTTCTTCCAAAACATTGAGTTCAAAATTGGATTGTTTAATCCATTACTAAACAATACCTACTTTTGACAACCCTGAGAAAGAAGTCTCTAGAAAACATTGTGGAAAAAGGAGAAAATGCTTGTGTGAAAAGAAGGAAATATTGTTACCAGCATTTTTTCCTCTTCCTGAAAGAATCTCAAAAGCCCTCTTCCTCTGGGTCATTACAACATAGGATTTTTTTTTCCACAGTTAGGAATGTGTAAGCCATCACCTGTGTTCAGCAGTCACCTTGATTAGTTACCATTTTCTCCTTTTCTTACAATGTTTTCTACCCTTCACACAACAAATTTCCAATTTTCAGTCATTTTTATTCAATTGCCTGCAAATGCTTTCGATCTGGACAAGCCTCAAATATTGTTGTATTGTAAAGAATTAACAAATCACTGACAAGCAAAGCTTACATTTTCGCTGTCAAACAGGGGGGCCTTCTCATCTACATGGTTCATTCTCTCCATTATGCTGTTGGTATTTTCCTCCAGGACTTTCTTAAATTCCTCTTCCGTATGACAGGCTAGTAAACAAGTCCTATGATCAACATCAGAAAATATTGTGGAAAAAGTTCTGCCTGTTTCCAGGTCATTTTTGGTTCCTTTCTGAAAAAGAAAAGAAACAAAACAAAATTATTTTATTACCAAACCAAACAATCACATGATTTAACTCTCTACAACACAATCCAGAGTTCTAATAACCCTGGGAGAGAAGCCTTTTAAAACCATTGTAGGAAAAGGAGAAAATGCTGGTAACCAGCATTTTCTCCTTTTCCCACAATGTTTCCTACTCTGCTGGATCTTAATTTCAATTTTTAAATTATGTTTATTTTGTCGTCTGCAAGTGCTTTCAATTTGGACCAGTCTAAAAGTTTGCCATTTGGTAAAGAGTTTTAAAGACCCATAGAACAATAAAACTTTTGAAAACACAGGAAAAAAGAGAAAGTGTTAGTGATCAACGTTTTACACACATTCAAAGGCAAATAGGCCTGCCCAGGTCGCTCAATGGTGAGCGTGTCAGACTCATGATCTGGTGGTTGTAAATTCGATACCCGGTTGAGGCGAACTTTCTTTCCGACATATTTTCGCCTCACACCTCTGCCGAAGCATGTGAGAAAAGAAATCAGTGGCTTTGCAAAGAAAGTAGTGTTAGTACTGGTATGAGAAAGCCAGAAAATACATGTACGTCACCGACCGCCATGATATGACCTTAGCTGTTGAAGTGGCGTTAAACCCCAATACAACCAACTTAATCAAAGGCAAATACCATCATCAGAAACCATATCTGATGTGTTTTCTGCAAATGCTTGCAATATGGGCTCATCCTGAACTTTTTTATCTTTGATAGTTGTCTGTCCCTGTTTTATGGGTTGGGGCAGAGCTGCATTAAGCTCCCTTTATCAGGCCTCACTCAAATATGAATGAATGATATATCTGAAATATTATATGGCACCATTTCTGATTTCAAGAGGCCTTAACACTTTACCCCATAAGGCATTTCTATGGCATCTTTGATTGACCCTAAATAACAGCAAGGATGAAGCAGTTTCTTATGTGTATATGACTCCTTTTGATAGTGTAGAAAACATAGTGGCAAAAGGTGAAATTGCTCGTCGCGAGCAATTTCACCTTTTGCCACAATGTTTTCCAAAGGTTCCTACAAGCAATGCGTAGAAATGAGTATCTATGGAGTAAAGGGTTAACTCTTTACCAAACCACAAAATTGTAGACTTGTCTGAATTGAAAGCATTTGCAGACGACAAAACAAATGTGGCTCAAAAACTGAAATTTGTTTTGAGAAGGGCAGAAAACATTGTGGGAAAAGGAGAAAGCACTGGTTACCAGCATTTTCTCCTTTTTCCACCATGTTTTCAGAAGGTTTCTTTCTCAAGACTTTCTAAAAGTCGGAATTGTGTGGTAAAGAGTTAACCCTTTCCCAAACAGTCCCGAGTTTTCACAACCCTAACAAAAAAGGCTTTTGAAAACAATGTGGGAAAAGGAGAAAATGCTGGTATACAGTATCCTCTCCTTTTTTCACAATGTTTTCAACCCTTCCCAAAACAAATTTCAATTTTTGGGTAACATTAATTTTTTCATCTGCAAATGCTTCCAATTCAGATTAGTCTAGAATAATACCATTCGGTAAATAGTAATGATTTAACTGCTAAAGCATAGTAATAGACTGATCAGGATATAATTTAAATTATTCCAAAAATCAAGATTCTACTGTTAAAGATAATTTTTAATATGTTCAGATTTATAAAAATTTCCAAGGGAAATTACCTCTTTTGTTGGAGTGAGAATAAGAATGACAAAGTAGACTTCCTGACTAGTTGTTCCAAAATTGGCTGGGTGTCGCAGTCTGGCAATACCAACATGTCTCTGGCTGATAGATGGTACACTTGCTCTGTACATATACGTACAAAAATATCCTTTGTTATCATTAACCTTGCAGACAGTGTAGATCAGGATCAGACTACACTGTGCATATTTCAAGGAATGAAGACAGATAAAGATCAGATGGTATAGTTGTCTTATTTTGTATCTCCATAGAAATTTGTTAGTTTGCCAGCCGAAATGGTCATGAAATTGCAAAAATTAGATCTTCACCCTTTACTCCATAGATACTCATTTCTACCCATTGCTTGTAGGAGCCTTTGGAAAACATTGTGGCAAAAGGTGAAATTGCTCGTGACGAGCAATTTCACCTTTTGTCACAATGTTTTCTACACTATCAAAAGGTGTCACATACACATGAGAAACGGCTTCATCCTTGCTGTTATTTAGGGTCAGTTAGAGATAACATAGAAATGCCGTATGAGGTAAAGGGTTAACTGCTAATTATCCTACAAGAATGTTTACAAACTCTTCAGTCAAGCTCTGGTAGCACAGTTGGTAGCATAAAGGTTGAGAGCTGGATCACAGGTTTGAATCCCCGGTTGGGCCACTTTTTTCCAAAGCATTTAAGATAGTCTTTGCGACGGGATTCATTCTTCTCCCACCACTGATCATTTTTTTCAATAAAGATTATCTGGGAAATCAGCAGCCGGTGGGTAAGGAAGAATATTGTGCAAAGTCCTGGTAACAGAAGTTCCTTGAAAGCATATATAGGTGCACTGGCCACTGCGATGTAACTAAGATCGTGTTGAAAACAGCATTAACCCTCTACCAGACAACAAAATTTTAACCCTTGTCCAAATTGAAAGCATTTGCAGACGACAATCTTAGTATGTCTCAAATAGTGTAATTTTTCTTTGATAAGAGTAGAAAACATTGTGGGATAAGAAGAAAATGCTGTTTACCAGCATTAAGAAAATGCTGTTTACCAGCATTTTCTTCTTTCCCCACAATGTTTTCAAAAGGCTTCTTCCTCAGGATCGTTAAAAGTCGGGATTGTGTGGTAAGGAGTTAAAGGGTTATGTACCATAAAATCTATCTATCAATTATAAAGTCAACTACTAAAACTTTGTTTCAGGGGTGAGAGGTAATATAGGTTATTGTGCTTGTATGGAAATATATTGTGTTGGACAACAAGCTTGTCAGGGCAACTTATTATGCCAAAAGAACGAGTTCATCACAACATATTCCCATACAATATGGTAAAATACTGCATACTTTCAACCAGTACATATACATGGAAACAATATCAAAGTGCATACTAATTCTAGATACTTACATAGCACAGACCCAGCTCTGATCATAGTCAAATCCACCACCTTCAGATATACTGGTACACTGCAGTGTTCTGCTGAGCTGATGCACTGAAAATAAAGAGTCAACATTGCCCTTATACAGAACTGTTTTCTAATAGTAACACTTTAACTCTTTACCAAACAACAAAATTTTGGACCAGTCCAAATTGAAAGCAATTGCAGACGACAAAATAAATGTGAATCAAAAATTGAAATTTGATTTGGAAAGGGTAGAAAACATTGTGGGTAAAGGAGAAAATGCTGGTAACCAGCATTTTCTCTTTTTCCCACAGTGTTCTCAGGGGTGTTAAAAGCAGGGATTGTGTGGTAATGGGTTAACTCTATACCAAATGACAAATTCCTGTAGACTAGTCAAAATTGAGAGCATTTGCAGACAAAAAAATATATGTGAGTGAAAAATTCATGTTTGATTTGTGACGAGTAGAAAACATTGTGGGAAAAGGAGAATATGCTGGTTACAGCATATTCTCCTTCTCCCACAATGTTTTCAAAAGGTTTCTTTTTCAGGGTCTTTAGAAATCGGGATAGAATTGTAAAGGATTAAAAATGGTCCTATATTTTTCTCAACTTTGATTGAGACAAAATCAATATGTTGAACACAAGGAAATGTAGATTATTAGGAAT
Organism: Tridacna crocea; assembly: GCA_943736015.1. NCBI lineage: Eukaryota > Metazoa > Mollusca > Bivalvia > Cardiida > Cardiidae > Tridacna > Tridacna crocea. The sequence goes on from OX031063.1 coordinate 54,130,680, forward strand.
TTTTTTCCCACTTTTATGAAATTTTTTCTACTTTATCAACAACAAATCCTTTTGTAGAGATATTTGTTTGTGTAATTTGTTGTCTGCCAAAAAAAGGAAAAGACGAAACTGTGTAAACAAGCAATTTCGTTGAAATGATATCCCCCACCGAAAGACCTTTTTTGATACAAACGTATAAGAGGTATTGTGTTTTGCATGTACATGTGGCCTTTTTGTTATTGGTCCATGATGAAATTATACATTAAGCTCCCTTGTTCCATAGCACAGGATTTCATTACATAAAAAAAAATATAAAAGAGGTCCGTAACAGGATTATACATTAACCCATTACCACTCAATCCCTACTTTTGACGCCCCTGTGAAAGAAGCCTTTTGAAAACACTGTGGGAAAAGGAGAAAATGCTGGTAACCAGCATTTTCTCCTTTTCCCACAGTGCTTTCTACGCTTTCCAGGACAAATTTCTATTTTTCAGTTACCTTTATTTTGTCATCTGCAAATGCTTTCAATTTTGACCAGTCCAAAATTGTCTCGTGTGGTAATGAGTTAAGTACCCATGTCAGGATTTCATATATGTGTGGGAAAAAAAATGTATCAACGGACTATCCAATGGAAAACATGCATGAAGTTTCATCAAGTTTTGTCAAGGACTTTAGAAGATATCCTTCTCACAATTTAAGCCGCCACACTGCTGCCATTTCAAGTAGGTAGCTAGAGACTAAAGTGTTGAAATTTGTAGCACCTGCCTGGGTAGCTGAATGGATACATGGTATTACTTGTGATCTAAAAGATTTACGAAGAGACTGATGCATAGAGAGACGAATGCACAATTGACTCACTGACCACTGGCTTTGATCAAGCAGTAAAAATTTGAAGTTCCATAAAAGTATGTGCAAAAGTTGGAGATAAACTGATAAAAAATTAAATTTGACATGAAGTCCCCTTTTTCCATGATACAGTGATAAATTGCAAAACCCTGACATCATGTGTTGGGTCGCATGATCTGTGAAAATCTCATCCAAATCTATTGAGATATGTCCAGTAATTGAAGAGATTCTGGTGAAAAATGAAATTATAACATGAGGCCCCCTTATTCCATGATGCAGGTACAAATCCCAAAACCTTGACAATATGCCTTGGGTCACATGATCAAGTGAAAATTCTATCCAAATCTGCCAAGAAATATGGGAGGCGTTGTGTTAGGTCACATGATAATGTGAAAATTCCATTCAAATCTGCCAAGAAATGAGGGAGGAGTTGCCTTCACAAGAAATAGAATGAAATAAAACATGAAGCCTCCTTTTTTCATGACGCAGCTACAAATCGCAAAACCTTGAGAATATGTGATAGGTCAGATGATGAGACACATTCTGTGAATTTTTTATTCAATTCTGTCAAGAAATATAGGACGAGTTGCATGCACAAGAAATAAAATGAAATAAGACATGAAGCCCCCTTTTTTCATGATGCAGCTACAAATCGCAAAATGTTGACAATATGCAATAGGTCACATGACAAGAAATATTCTGTCAAAATTCTATTCAATTCTGTCAAGAAATGTGGAAGGAATTGCCTTCAAAAGAAATGGAATGAAATAAAACATGAAACCCCCTTTTTCCATGACACCTTATTACAAAAACAAGGGCAAATAACTGTGGTGTTGCACGGTCAATGTAGGTGGAACTTTTTTTCCTGCATTTTCTAATGGAGGTTGACAGATGTGACAAGTTCAATGTAAAAACTTGGTATAGTTTTGAAGACAAGACTCCAAACATCAAAAGTGTACTTAAGTGTAACTTAAGTGAAACTTAAAATCGCTCTCATTTGGCCATTTTGCATCGAATCAAAAAATCAAAAAAAGTGTCTCGGGAGAATGGGTCATTGTACATGTGTATAAAGTTTCACGAAGTTCCGGACAGACGGACGGAAGGACAATGCTAAAACTATATCCCTCTGCCTACGGTGGGGTGTAAAAAAATATTCAGGAGTTCCTGCCCTTTTTGCATTGTTTCCTTGAAACAACCAGCCAAAGTTGAAGCAAATATTAATCAGTAATGACAAAATTACCTGAAAAATTTTATACACAACAAAGAAACACAAACAACAGCTACGCAAATAATGACATGAATCTGGTCAACTTTCAACTCTATTATATTTGTATTTGACTAATAAGAATTACAATGCTTATTATGTTTTCCGTCTAATCCAAGACAGTCTTTTTCCTTCTCTGCCCTGTATGGGTCTTATTTTAGAAAAAAAGTCTGCTTAAAAAAAGAGATGTTTTTTCAATCCACTCCCCACTTTTTTCTTTCAGAACATTTGAAGAGAGCTTTTTTGTGTTTATAATTAACTCTTCACCAGACGACAAAACTTTTGACAAGACCACATTGAAAGCAACTGCAGATGATGAATTAACCCATTACCACACAATCCCTACTTTTGATGACCCTGAGAAAGAAGCCTTTAGAAAACCAGCATTTTCTCCTTTCCCCACAATGTTTTCTATTCTTCACAGAACAAATTACAAATTTTCAGTCACTTTTATTTTGCCGTCTGCAAATGCTTTTGATCTGGACAGACCTAATATACTGTCGTTTGGAAAAAGAGTTAAACATTTTTAATTATGGACTCAAATAGTGAAATCTGTGTTCAGAGAAGGTCAGAAAAACTTTGACAGGATAGGAGAAAATGCTGGTTACCAGCACTGTCTCTTTTTTCCCCACAATGTTTTCAAACAATTTCTTACTTAGGGTCACTAAAAGCTGGGATTGCTTGGTAAAGGGTTGACTATTTTTCAACTTTTATCAGAACATCACATTTCTTCTCATTTTTTTTATAGCATTCTGAGTATCATTTCACAAAAATGACAAACAGATACTTCAAAAAAATATCTACAGCTTTGAGAATTCAAGTTTAATTTATGCAAATATATTAAAGAAGGAAATACTATCTTTGCTGTAGAGTATTACATTCTTTGGTCCTACATCACCATTTTTCAAGTGCAAGTGTTCTTTTCAAACTTAGACTGATAAAAAATATTAAACCTTGAAGACCCTGGCCCTTTGTCACACAACAAAATTTTAGACTTGTCCAATTGCAAAGCATTTGTTGACAACTATCTAAAATTAAGGAAGATGTCTTTGATAGGATAAAAAACAATGCCAAAAAAGGAGAAAATGCTGGTTACCAGCATTTTCTTCTTTTCCCATAATAATTTGAAAAGTCTTCCCTTACTAAGGTCATTAAAAGTCAGTTAATCCTTTCCAAACAATCCCGACTCTTAATGATCCCGTGAGAGACAGCTTTTGAAAACATTGTGGGGAAACAAGGAAATGTTGGTTACTGTCATTTTCTCCTTTTCCCAAAATGTTTCTACCCTTTCAAAACCAAATTCGAATTTTTTAGTCGTATATTTATTTCGTTGTTTGCAAATGCTTCTAATTTGGATCTGTGTATGATTATGTTGTTTGGTGTAGATATAAAGAGGCCCTAATACTCATTTTGAGCCAGTTTTAATTCATTTTGTCTTTGTTTTATCAAAATATAGTCATTCTAATGTCATCATGCAAGATTGCTCAGATTTCAGTCGATAGAAAATTATTTTCGCTGAGTTGCGGCCTTCAATGTAAACAGACTCGTTCCGGTTTTTGAATCGAAGATTTTTGATAACCGTTATACACTCGGGTAGATTCGTATGATAATCATGCATTCTGTCACGTGACTATATTTGACCTTGGCCCTGTAACCGACGCGGTAAATAAAGGAAAATGGATGCTTCTCTGTTGCAGCCTCGATTTTAAGACAGAGATCTCGGCTTATACAAGCAAATTACACTGTATCCTATCCGGCTCTCAGTGGAAACCAACAATAAATTTGTGTGATGCAACGCCATCGTTTACAGCTTTGATAGTCAGCCAGTTTTCTTCTGACTAATGTTTGGTTTCTAATACAAATCTCCCCGTTTCTTTTTTTCAATTACACCACATAATTATTCAATATTTTTTAAAAGGATTCAAAAGCCAGTGAATGGATACAGGGCCTTTATGTCCCTCTTGTTCTCATTTCATTTGGCAACATAAGCGCAGAGGTCCAGATAAAGGGAGTAATTTTGATTTCAAAATTGAAAATATTGATCATCCTCTGGTAAACCCTATGTTATGGGTACTCTTTAGAATCGTCTCATCGAGACGATTCTAATGAATACCCACAATACAGGGTTTGGAAGAGAAATAAATGTTTTAGAATACGATCACTCCCTCTTATCTGGAGCTCTGATAAAAGACAAATTATTTACTACAAATATGCTGTCAAAAGCATGCATGCAAGAACCCATTGCTTTGCTAAATTCCTTTAGGACAATTTAACTGAAATTGGGTCTTAAGTCTATACCAAAACAATTTTTGGACACAAATTTTCTCAGGCAAATGAGTTTTCGGTAGCACTCAGACATGTTATTGGAAATGGCATGTTAAAATACACTGCATGGGTTAGGTAATCAATTGTGAAAATACTAATTTTTTACTAAAAATAGCCTTCTATTGGCTCAATGATGCAAAATAAACAAATAATCCTACCTTTGTTATGAGTACTCTCCCTTCAATCAAAAAAGGTATTCATTTGCTTAATAGGTTGAGTTTTAGGCCAATTTTTGAATAATGCATCTCTTTCTTTCAAAATATTAATTTAACGCAATGGTTTCCTTGACAAATACCTCTTCAGCATTCTCAACGCTTTGATTTCAACTGATGTCCATCCCCAGAGGCATAATCTGATTCATAAGTAAGATTATTGCTTAACTCTACCAAACTACACATTTTTAGACTGGTCCAAATTGAAAACATTAAATTTTGCAGACAACAACTTGAAATGTCACGCAAAAACTAAAATTTGTCTCTTATAGGGTTTAAAAACATTGTGGGTAAAGGGAAAAATGCTGTGCATCAGCATTTTCTTCTTTTTGCTAATTTATTTTTCACTAGTCTTTTTATTTATTGTAGTTTAATGTTGCGATCATGCATCATGGGATACAAAAGGCTTTCAATGATGATTAATAATGCATCATACAGGATGTACGGATATGCCAAATGATTTTTTTTTTCATCGTCATGCACTGCACACACAATTAACTCTTTACCAGATGGCAAAATTCTAGACATGTCCAAATTGAAAGCACTTGTAGGCAACAAAATCAATGGGACACAAATATAGAAATTTATTTTGGGTATTTTGAAGGGTAGAAAACATTGTGGGAAAAGGAGAAAATGCTGGTTACCAGCATTTTCTCCTTTTCCCACAATGTTTTTAAAGGGCTTCTTTCTTACGGTCATGAAAACCTGGGATTGTTAAGGAAAAGGTTATCAAGTATATGAACCACGCTCTGGCAAAAGGGGGCTTAATTCCTCTCCATGATGCACTCTACTAGGCAAGCCAATTCATAATCATGAAACAGAAAAATCATTCTATTTGACAACCTACTCAATGTTGAGGTAAACTGGTCCGATAATATCACAGAACTGACCAATAGCAAACAAGCACTGACCAATATCAGCATGCACAACCTGTGCAAGCTGACGTAGGTCAATACTTAGTGCAGTGCAACAAACCCCCTTTTTATAGAGCATGGCTCACATGAAAGTTTCCCCATATCCCTTTTTTTTGTTCAAGCTTGGATAATTCAGTATGTTTTTTCATGGATATTTGCGAGTTCTGATTGGCTGAACATTTTTTCTTACGAAAAAAAAATTAAGCAGTGCAGGAGCTACTTTTGCTGTCAAACTTATGTAACTTAATATATATACCAGATTTCATAATTTTTTCTCTCTGATTTTAGATCCTTATTGAGTCTGATGTTCAAAATGCTAGCTGAATTTATTTTCTCTAAATGATGAATAAAGAATATCCAAAAGTAAATTCAAAGAGAGAGCTGAAAAGTCATTGCCACTTTGCTGGGTTCTAACAGTTATTTTCAACTTAATTCCCGCCAATTGAACTTCTCATAATAGATACTAAATCTGCAAATATCAGATGAATACTATAATGACATGACAAATTTATGTCATATTCATGTCATAAACAAATTTTCACCACACTTTGAAATATGAATGAAATGGACATTAAATAAATAAATGTTGGATTTACGAAAAAAAATAGTTAGTATTATTTAAGCGCAAATTTTGTTGTCTGTAATACAGGCGTATTGAATCATAAGGAATGAAGTTTCTTTTTTTTTTGTTTGTTTTCAAAGAAGTATGGAAAAAACAAAACCTACCCAAACTTTTGTATGAAACCACTTCCTTGACATCAAAAACAAAAAAAAGCCTTAAACCCATTACCAAGCGACAAATTTTTATACTGGTTCAAATTGAAAGCATAAATTGCAGATGACAAAATAAAGGCAACTGAAAAATTGAAATTTGTTCTGGGAAGGGTAGAAAACACTGTGGGAAAAGGAGAAAATGCTGGTTACCAGCATTTTCTCCTTTTCCCACATTGTTTTCAAAAGGCTTCTTTCCCAGGGGCATCAAAAGTAGGGATTGTGTGCTAATGGGTTAAAGGACAGAAATCATTGCGTAAAGGAGGAAATGCTGGTGTCCAGCATTCACCCCTTTACCCAGAATGTTTTCAAAAGCTGTTTCCTTCAGGTCGATAAAACTTATGATTGAGTGGTAAGGGATTAACAGCTCTGTAAAGGCCGCACCATCATGAACCTCTGGCGTGATAGTACCATGGTATTGCTTTCATGTTTCATATAGATAACTCTGATGTTTAATACCCTTACAAGTAACACAAACGAATTAACCCTTTGCCAAACAAGCCCTGGTTTTTACGTGTCTACAGTAAAAGTCTTTTGAAAACACTGTGGGAAAAGGAGAAATTGCTAGTAATGAGCAATATCTCCTTTTCGCACAGTGTTTTCTACCCTTTTTGAGAACTTTCTGCCATTTTCTCAAATTCTAAAATTGTCGTCTGCATTAACTCTTTCAGTTTTGATGAGTCCAAAATTTGTCTTTTGGAAAGCGTTAAAAGTAGGTGTCATGACCTAAAATGTCATTCTAATGACCCGTCACAACCTTTGACTCATTAAACCTGATAGGCAAAAAACATCAAGGGTCCTTTGCAGATAGCACTTAAAAATTAAGATCAGACTACACTATCTGTGGTGTTTGATCTTAGATGTACACCATAAGTTTCTGTATTCTCATTGAGACTATTCTAATAAGTACCCACAACATAGCATTTCAAAAAGAAATAAAAGGTTTAGAAAACCATCACTACCTGTTATCTGGAACTCTGTTCAGTAAATCATGTTTTCAGCTGTGGAAAGAGCTCAGTGTTTTAAGCCATGGAAAAAAGTCAACTTTAATTTTCTCTCTATGAGAGAGTTCAGCCATCATGGTTCTCCTACCAGTATAGTCTTTCCAGCCGGAAACATATAAATCCAAATGACCGTAGGGCATTTATAAATAACAAAAAAATGTTATAAAAGATTTTTTTGTTAACTTCGTGATTTCTCCATTTGGCCAAAGTTTTCACTTTGAATCTTAAAATAAAATAAAAATTTACTCAATAGAACTCTACCCGGTGCAATTTATTCAGCTTCAGTGATTAGATAGCATGTATTATCTCATGCTTTCCGGTAGGATATCGAGAAATGGCAGTGAAAATATTTTTCGATCTTACACTGGTACCACCAGTGAAAATACCGATTTTCACGTTCTTGTTGCCTAGGTAAATTGCGCGTGCCTAACAACCAGATGGGAAATATGACGTCATGTACCTGATATTTCTTGCGCTTGACGTAACGTTGCTATGCGGGAGGAGTACGCCATGGGGAATAAGGGAAAAAAACTGTACTGAATTTTGATAAAGCTCCTCCCAGAAAGGGTTAAAAGCATAAAATAAATAGAATACTTGTTTTTTTCGGTGTAAGATCGAAATTTATTTCATCTCGTGAACACCATCGATAATATTTTCACTCGTGGCTGTGCCACTTGTGAAAATATTACCGATGGTGTCCACTCGATGAAATAAATTTCGATCTTACACCGAAAAAAACAAATATCCTCTATACCTATGCAACACATCAATTAAGGGAAATGTGTGAAAAGGAAAATTTGTTTGTTATTGGCAGTTTCTCCTTTTCCTTAACTCTTTACCACACAATCCCGACTTTTAACGACCCTGAGAAAGAAGTCTATAGAAAACATTGTGGGAAAAGGAGAAAATGCTGGTAACCAGCATTTTCTCCTTTTCCCACAATGTTTTCTACCCTTTCCAAATCAAATTTCAGTGTTTGATTCACAATTATTTTGTCGTCTGCAAATGCTTTCAATTTGGACTTGTCCAAAATTTTGTCGTTTGGTAAAGGGTTAAATGTTTTCAAAAGTCAGTAGCTGAAGACTGGAGAATTTCCCCTTATCAAACAACTAATTTCAGACTCTGACATATTCAAATAATCTGCATACAACACACCAAGATAGGATATAAAACATTGTGTGAAAAGGAAAAATTGGCTTCTCCTTTTCCCAAAATACTTCTAAGATTTTCTGAAACAAAAAGCTTTCTCTACATCATATACTACTAAATTAGCTCTATTTTTCTTAATAAACCATATATACTAAATTAGCTCTGGCTTTTTTACCTATGGCCTTATTACCTATGGCCTTTTTACTGTTTTATTTCTGGCTTTTTGACCTATGGCCTTTTTACCTATGGCTTTTTTAGCTCTGGCTTTTTTACCGCACACCACTGGCCACCTGTTGAAACAGCCCCTACAGGCCTTGGTTATAGCTTTGAGTAAGCCCTACTTTCCCCATGTATATGGGATTGGTGATATGTCATAGCAGACAAGTCGAATCTTCCAAGAATATGACAAGCTTAAGTGCAGACAATGCTTAGATCTCTGCATTGACAGTATTAATTTTGCAGACAGTTAGTTAACTCTTTTACCAAACGACAAAATTGTAGACCAGTCCAAACTGAAAGCATTTGCAGACGACAACGTAAGTATGGCTTAAAAGTTGAAATTTGTCTTGAGAAGGGTAGAAAACATTGTTGGAAAAGGAGAAAATGCTGATTACCAGCATTTTCTTCTTTTCCCACAATGTTTTCAAAAGGCTTCATTCTCAGGGTCGTTAAAAGTCGGGATTATGTGGTAAAGAGTTAAGCCTTTCCCAAACGATAAATTTTAGACTCTTCCAAACTCAAGGAGTTTGCAGACAACAATTTCAAATTTGATAAAAATGGCAGAAAGTTCTCTAAATGGGTAGAAAACACTTTCTCCACAGTGTTTTCAAAAGACTTGTACTGCAGACTCGTAAAAACAAGGGCTTTTTTGGGAAAGGGTTAATACTTGTGATAGTTGCTTGAATTACAGGGTTTGTCAGATGAAAAGATACAAAAAAATTGTTGAAAAAAGAAAAAAAAAATGCTGGTAACCAACATTTTGTTCTTTTGCCAATCTATTTTTCAATAGCTTTCATTTTTTGGGTTGTTAAACTGGATATTTTAGTGAAGGGTTAGAAGATCTCTGTCTTGACCTGGTTAAATAGTATTAAATTACCAGGTCAAAGGTTGAAGGTTACATTTTTGCCCATATATTTGAAATAAGGTCAGATCTTGCAAAAAAAAAAAGGTGGGATTGAGAGTGACTGGTGTTTGCCAGTTTAAGAACATCCTGTTATAGTTCAGGACATTTGCTCATTTGTAAACAAAAAATAACTTGAAGCAAAATCAGTTAACTCTTTACCACACTAGAAAATTTTTAGACTGGTCCAAATTGAAAGCATTTGCAGACGACAAAATAAAGTTGACTGAAAAACTGAAATTTGTTCTGGGAAGGGTAGAAAACACTGTGGAAAAAGGAGAAAATGCTGGTTACCAGCATTTTCTCCTTTTCCCACAGTGTTTTCAAACGGCTTCTTACTCGGGGGCGTCAAAAGTAGGGATTATGTGGTAATGGGTTAAAAGATTTATGATAACAAGCATATCTACTGCATTTAAAACTTTAATCTTTAATTCATCTTTTTTTGACATCTACATGCCTTGAAGGAATAGAGTTCAGTCAGTTCAATAAGCAATATGGCAAAACTTATTCATTTAGCACTTTCTTCTGTTTCTTTGCAATTTAACCCTTTCCCAAACAATCCCTGGTTTATATGGGTCAGGAATAGAAGCCTTTTGAAAACATTGTGGGAAAAGGAGAAAATGCTGGTAACCAGCATTTTCTCCTTTTCCCACAATGTTTTCTACCCTATCATATGGAAAAATCATCTTTTTAGCCACTGTTAACCCATTACTACTCAATCCCTACTTTTGACGCCCCTGAGAAAGAAGCCTTTTGAAAACACTGTGGGAAAAGGAGAAAATGCTGGTAACCACCATTTTCTCCTTTTCCCACAGTGTTTTCTACCCTTCTAAGAACAAATTTCAATTTTTCAGTCACCTTCATTTTGTCGTCTGCAAATGCTTTCAATTTGGACCAGTCTAAATTTTTCTTGTGTGGTAATGGATTAATCTGTCACCTGCAAAATGCTTTCAATTTGGTCTGGTCCAAAATTTGCTGTTAGGGAAAGGGTTAACATAATTTTCAACAATACTTCAATCAGCATGACAGCCAGTTTGCTTGTCCGTCTCTTCCCGGAGTTTGTGTTACCAACACAGCAACCTTCCCAAGTCTTTGGCTGCTTTCTAGCGGAGAATATGCTTGCCTACCAGGATTTTTTCCTTTTCCCATTATTTTTTCAAGCCTTCTCCCTTAGGGACAAAAAAGCATTGAATGTTTCGTGACCTGTTTACCTTCACTGGATTTCAATTAGCACCTGCAAGACCTTCACCATAAGCTGACAAAGATATCTTAATTAGAACAGAAAGAACTTTTTTTAGAAACTCCATGTAAAATTAAAAACACCAAAATTTCAATAAAGACACTTTATAAATTGTTGAATTTACTTTCAGTAAGATGTATATTATATTTTTTTCACAACAGTCAGTTTGGATGTTGTTCTATTCCTGCAGTGATTTCTGCTTTTATCAAGGCAACATTATTCTCCCTGATTCAAGTGTTCCCCAGTTATACCCGTACCTAGCTGGCTTTCTGTGGTTTTGCCAAACAACACTCTCACAAGAATACAGCAAAACAGGAAAAGACCATGGAAATTAAAGGTCAACATAAAGGACTTAACTCTGTACCACACAATCCCTGCTTTTAACGACCCTGATAGAGGATGCTTTTGAAAACATTGTGGGAAAAGGAGAAAAGTGTTTTCTCCTTTTCCCACAATGTTTTCTACCCTTCATAAATCAAATTTCAATTTTCAGTTCATATTTAGTTTGTCATCTGCAAATGCTTTCAATTCAGTCTAGTCTTAAATTTTGTCCTTCGGTACAGAGTTACTGTCCTAGACCCAAAATGCTGACTTTCAGATATTCACAGACGATCAATTGTGTGCAAACAAAGTGTACACATAATTATCTTAACCCAACCTAAAATATTTGTCTCTTTTACTAAAAAAAAAATATCCTTTAATGCAAATATACCTTGTTGAACTACGACAACATGCTTTCATTGCATGTAAATTAATTTAAAATATGAAATTATTTGTTAAGCAAATAACCCCTGTCACCAACCTTTAACACTTGGCATAATGTTCTATTGCTTTTCCAATCCTGAGTAAGAAATATTGATGACTTGAGTAAGACAGAAAATGATCTGTGGAAAGATATCCATTTTCTCCTTGTTCCCAAAGTGTTTCATACCCTTTTTTCAGGGTAACTAACACTGTTTCTTTTTCCAACAATTTTTTTTTTCTGATATTTTAGAGACAATTCCCAATAATTTGAGCCGCATTTTTTAATTTTGTTGACTGCAATAATTGTTCATTGTTTGGACCAACCTATTATTTGGTATGGAGGTAGGAAGAAATATGGGACTTTCTGCAGTTAAAACATAAGCTGCAAAGGATCAAACTAAAATCTTTAAGCAATCAAAGTTATCATGCTTTTCACCAATCATTCTCAAGATTTCAGCATGAGAAAGGCCAAAAAGTATTGCCTTCAGAGAAGACAAATCTTTTTACTCCTTACAAGTGGCAAAACATATAGAGTTTATTTCATCAGCTTGTGGTTAATATGGGGAAATATTTGCCGTAAGGCACAAGTTATTTTTGCGGACCATTCCCTTTTGAGGCAAATATTTTCCCATATTAACCACAAGCTGATGAAATAAATTATATACTAGTATCATATTTCCCCTGATTATTTCTTTCAACAAATGCCACTTTTAAAACTAGTGTTCTCAAGCCAATTAACCTGATAACCGATATTTAAAAAATAAAAAAAGAGTTTTCGGGTGGGAGCGGGGGGGAGGGGGGGACTTTGTCCAAATGGGCAACCGGAACCACAATAAATAAACAGAGATTGAATTGAATTCTATATTTGTAACTTTTAAAGTATTTTTTTGTAGACAAGGCTGATTTAGATTTGACTCTTTACCACACAATCCCGACTTTCAACGACCCTGAGAAAGAAGCCTTAATTTTGAAAACATTGTGGGAAAAGGAGAAAATGCTGGTAACCAGCATTTTCTCCTTTTCCCACAATGTTTTCTACCCTTTCCAAAACAAATTTCAATTTTTAAGCCACATTTATTTTGTCGTCTGCAAATGCTTTCAATTTGGACATGTCTAAAATTTTGTCGTTTGGTAAAGATTTAATTGTGATTGTTTTGCATTGTATTGGGCTATGACAATGTATGTAATGTACAAGCCTGAATAATATTTTGTTCTGTTCTGTTCTGGTAAAAGTGCATCACTTCAAAGTTCTCTTCCTACTGTAAAATCTTATCACACTGGCAAACACACTGAATTCTCTGTGGTCTGATATTTGATCTACACTGTTTGCATTGTTTAACCCATTACCATAAAATCCCTACTTTTGACACCTCTGAGAAAGAAGCCTTTAGAAAACATTGTGGGAAAAGGAGAAAATGCTGGTGAACAGCATTTTCTCCTTTTCCCACAATGTTTTCTACCCTTCACATGACAAATTTCAAATTTTCAGTCACTTTTATTCTGTCGTCTGCAAATGCTTTGGATTTGGGCAAGCCTAAAATATTGGCGTTTGGTAATGAGTTAACTCTTTACCAAACGACAAAATTTTGGATTGGTCCAAATTCAAAGCATTAAAATTTAGCAGACGACAAAATAAATGTGAATCAAAAATTGAATTTTGAGCTGAAAAGGGTAGAAAACATTACCAGCATTTTTTTCCTTTTCCCACAATGTTTTCAGAAGGCTTCTTTCTCGGGGTTGTTAAAAGCCGGGATTGTGTGGTAAAGGGTTAAATGAGCCATACTCTGTTGGCAAAGAAATGAACAAATATTAAACTTTACCTAAACAATCCCATTTTTTAGTAATTACAGCTGAGGAAGTTTTTGAAAACGTTGCGGAAAAAGAGACAATGCTGGTTACCTGCATTTTCTCTTTTGTCCACAATGTTTTCTACCATTGCTACATGCTACTTTTTCTCCTTTTGCAACAGTATTTTCTACCCTTTCAAAGACAAGCCACTAAATCTTAGCCTCACCTACCGGTACTTTGTCTTCTATAAGCCCTTTCAGTGCAAACAAATCTAAAATTACGTCATCTGGTAAACCCTTATCCCTTTCCCAAACGACAAAATTCTAGACTGGTCCAAAATAGAAGTACTTGAGGACGACAAAACAAACATAACTCAAAAATTGAAATTTGTTTCCAGCAGGGTAGAAAAAATTGTGGGAAAAGGAGAAAATGCTGGTTACCAGCATTTTCTCCTTTTCCCACAATGTTTTCAAAAGGCCTCCATCTCAGGGTCGTAAAAACCAGTGATTGTTTGGTAAAGGGTCAACCAAGTTCTCTCTTAGCTAACCATTCAAGAGGATTGCAGTCTAATTCACTTAATTCTTTACCAAACAATCCCAAGTTTCAATGACCCTGTAGGTAGACAGCTTTTGATAACATTTTGGGCAAAGGAGAAAATGCTGGTTAAACAGCATTTTCTCCTTTTTCCAAAATGTTTTCTACCCTTTCAATGACAAATCTCACCATTTCAGCCACACTTAAATTACCATTTGCAGATGCTTTCAATTTGGGCCAGTCTTAATTTTTGTTTGGTAAAGAGTTTATGCAAAAACTTGAGTTCAATGCCCCACTCTCACCCTTTCAATTTGAAAAAATTATAGCCGTGGATGACTAACAATATTACATGTATTACAAAACAATTAATTACAGGCCAATTTTTTCCGATTTTGAAATACATAATTATACAGTTATAACAACTAAAGTAATCCTATAATGGCATGGGCAGGGAATGGCAGCAAAGCCCCAAGTGATGTACCTACCTCTCCATAATGAAAGCATTTGAAAGGTTCAGGGTTTGATATCAGGGACAGGGCGTCCACTTTGGGATTTTTCAATGGCCCACACATTCAGCATGCATACTGGTGTAGTTTCCGAGAAGCAGAATCAAGAGAGGTGTTTCTTAAGTTGTATGAACATGTTTTTCAATCAAAGTAAAATTAAAAATATACAAATAGTTTGAATTAACCCTTTACCAAACGATAAAATTTTAGACTGGTCCAAATTGAAAGCATTTGCAGGCAACAAAATTAATGTGACTGAAAATTTGAAATTTGGTTTGGGAAGGGTAGAAAACATTGTGGGAAAAGGAGAAAATGCTGGTTTACCAGCATTTTCTCCTTTTCCCACAATGTTTTCAAAAGACTTCTTTCTCAGGGGCGTCAAAAGTAGGGATTGTGTGGTAATAGGTTAAACTAAAGCACTTGCTGAAAACAAATGCTGGAATCCTTCATTGAAAAGGTAAAAAAAAAAATAGAGTAAAAAGAATAAATAGAGTAAATAGAGTAAAAACAAGAGAAAATGCTAGCTACCATCAGTTTCTTCTTCTTTTTCAACAATGTTCTCGACAAAATTTCTTTCTCAAGGTCGTTAAAACCTGTTCTTGTTTTGTTGATGTTAACTTACCATTATCATGAGTGAAGAGAGCAGAACGGGCCTGATCAAATGCCACTTTATTCTCCTTGTTGTCCAAGAGTTTGTGGAGGATTTCGTCAATGATGGCATCAAGACTGATCTGATGTAGGTCCAGCAGTAACTTTGTGTTGTTCAGGAACTTTTTGATGTCCATATGGGCCCGAACCTCCATCGAGAAATCTTTGAGTGGAACTTTCTGAAAAAAGAAAAGTAGCGTAACATTTAATTTGTTTACCAGTATTTCATCCAATTGAATGACTGTCTGTGACTGATGAACCTAAATCTCCTGATCCTGCTAAGTCTGTATCAGACAATAAAATTTAACCCTTTAGCAGACAACAAAATTTTAGCCTTGTCTTAACTCTTTACCACACAATCCCGACTTTTAACGACCCTGAGAAAGAAGTCTTTTGAAAACATTGTGGGAAAAGGAGAAAATGCTGGTAACCAGCATTTTCTCCTTTTCCCACAGTGTTTTCTATCCTTCCCAGAACAAATTTCAATTTTTCAGTCACTTTTTTTTGTCGTCTGCAAATGCTTTCAATTTGAACCAGTCTAAAATTTTCTCATGTGGTAAAGAGTTAAATAAAACCATTTGCAGATGACAATCTGAGTGTTGCTCAAAAAGTGCAAATTTTCCTTTATAGAGTAAAAACACTGTGGGAAAAGGAGAAAATGCTGGTTACCAGCATTTTCTCCTTTTCCCACAATGTTTTCAAAAGGCTTTTTTTTCCAGTTTGTCAAAGGTTGGGATTGTGTGGTAAATGGTTAAAGTTTGTCGAAGTTGACAGACTTTCAAGATGACAGATAATGATGTTGTTTGACTGATGGACTTTGTCTTTGAAAGGGTAAAAAATCTTTTGAGGAAAAAGAGATGATACTGCTGCAAATTTGTTCTATGAGTTGGGGTGAAAACAGACCATTTTTATTCTTAATTCTTCATCAGTTGACATGAATTTAGGAAAGTCAAAATAAGAAAGTGTGTGCAGACATCTAGTTAAATGTGGCTCCATTCATGATTTTTTTTTTGGAAAACAGTGAAAAACAAGAAAGGAAGAAAATACCTTTTCCTTTTCCCGCAATGTTTTCTACCATGCTGGAAACAAAGTTCAATTTAATTTTTTAGCTACATTTATTTTGTTCTCTGCAAGCACTCTCAATTTGGACTGGTCTACAGTTTTGTCATTTTAGAGTTAAAGGTGGGTATTTAGAATTTTTACATCTCACCAAATTAAAAAATATATATATCACTGAAATTCATATGAAAAAATAATACAAATCATCAATAATTAAGATTCATGAAATTACAAAAAAAGAATTTTTTTAATGGTGTTCCCTTAATAGGCTATGTAGCCTCTTAAGGTAATTTTAGATTTCACGCCAAAAATCAATAAAGCATTTTGGGAATGTCAATTGACTGGCACGTGACTCATAACGCTTAAATTCCATTACATAACAAACATATTATTATTTTCCATAACGTCTTCTTCGGAGGCTATGTTTGAAACTTTGACTGTGTATTCCTGTATATAAATGAGCGAATTGATCATCTACAAATAGAATGTGTCTCCCCTTGGTGTCAACCTGGACCGCAGAAAATTATAAAGCTTTGGGAGTTTTAGGATGAGTTGTTGTATTTTTGTAAGATGTTCGTCCCAAAATCTGAAGGGCCACCTTTAAAGAGTTAAACAATAGGCTATTTACAATTCAACCTTGAACTGTTCAATTGAACTGGTCACTGACTATATAGCCACTAGCTGGTTTTAAGATGGTCATCTCATCCAGATATCTGTATCAGTATCTCATCTTTAATGCAGATTATATTTGAGGAGTGATTTTGCATACAGAAACATTAAAAATTTTGTCATTTGCTCATTACATTGAACCATGACACTATCAATACAATTTCAACACGCTACCAAACAACAAGATGTTGCACTAGTCCAAATCAGATGCAACTCTGGAGATGACATTTAAGCCTGCCCTATAGATATAACCCATTACCTCACAATCCCTACTTTTGACATCCCTGAGAAAGAAGCCTTTTGAAAACACTGTAGGAAAAGGAGAAAATGCTGGTAACCAGCATTTTCTCCTTTTCCCACAGTGTTTTCTAGCCTTCCCAGAACAAATTTCAATTTTTCAGTCACCTCCATTTTGTCGTCTGCAAATGCTTTCAATTTGAAGCAGTCTAAAATTTTGTCGTTTGGTAAAGAGATAAACTGTAACTGAAAGATGACAAAGGAGATAAATATTGTTGAGAAAGGAGAAATGCTGGTTACCAGCTTTCCTACACATGTGAACCTATCTTACCATGGCTATTTCTCCTGTTCCAAGAGTGCACATTTTTTCACATAACTTGTATTTATCTACAAAACTCTATGTGTAATTAATGTAATTCATGCAGCTTACTTTTTTTTTTTTAAAAAGATGTGGGGGGGGGGGGGGGGGGGGGAAAAGGAGGGTATTTGTTTCTAGCAGCAAAAATGTAATGATTTAACTTGTAGCAATCAAACTGTTTAACCCTTTTCCCCATAAGGCATTTCTATGGTATCTCTAATTGACTCTAAAAAACAGCAAGAATGAAGCCATTTCTTATGTGTATATGAGACCTTTTGAAAGCATAGAAAACATTGTGACAAAAGGTGAAATTGCTCGTCACAAGCAATTTCACCTTTTCCCACAATGCTTTCCAAAGGCTCCTACAAGCAATGGGTAGAAATGAGTATCTATGGAGTAAAGGGTTAACTCGTTAACAAACGACAATATTATAAAATAAATATAGTCACTCAGTTTTTCAAAATTTCGGCCAGCGGCCTTTCTCAAGAAAAAGAAACGTAAATTTATCTACTTTGTAGATGCATGTCGTATGCCATTGTTGTATACAGGATGTGACGTCACTGTGAAATACACAACGTTTGATCCCGCGCTAATTAAATTAACGTTAATTGATAACGGGAATCTTTGACGTTACACCCCGCCGGCCGGTGAGTCCGTAATTTCTGTATCCAGAAATAGAATACATAGATATTTGGATACAGAAATTACGGACTCACCGGCCGGCGGGGTGTAACGTCAAAGATTCCCGCTATCAATTAACGTTAATTTAATTAGCGCGGGATCAAACGTTGTGTATTTCACAGTGACGTCACATCCTGTATACAACAATGTCATACGACGTGCATCTACAAAGTAGATAAATTTACGTTTCTTTTTCTTGAGAAAGGCCGCTGGCCGAAATATTGAAAAACTGAGTGACTATATTTATTTTATTTAAGTGTTGAATTCCCTACGGAATTATTTGTATTGACAATATTATAGACTGGTCCAAATTGAAAGCACTTGCAGATGACAAATTAAATGTAACTCAAAAATTGCAATTTGATTCCAGCAAGGTTGAAAACATTGTGGGAAAAGAAGAAAACACTGGTTACCAGCATTTTCTCCTTTACCCATAATGTTTTCAAGAGGCCTTTTTCTCAGGGTCATTAAAAGTCAGGATTGTGTGGTAAAGAGTTGAACGTTTTTCTAGGCTAGCTTAGTAAACAAAAGCTTTGAACCCTGAACTGGCTGACCTTTTATGAAACAATTCCTTCTTAACCCATTACCACACAATCCCTACTTTTGACGCCCCTCAGAAAGAAGCCTTTAGAAAACAATTGTGGGAAATGGAGAAAATGCTGGTAACCAGCATTTTCTCCTTTTCCCACAATGTTTTCTACCCTTCACAAAACAAATTTCAAATTTTCAGTCACTTTTGTTGTCTGCAAATGTTTTCGATTTGGACAAACCTAAAATATTATCGTTTGGTAATGAGTTAAATCAATTCCTTCTTAAATTAATCTTTCACCACAAAACATGACTTTTAATGACCCTAAAGGCAAAGGTGTTTGAAAATTTTGAAGGAAAAAGGAGAAAATGCTGGTGACCAGCATTTTCTCCTTTTTCCAAAATGTTTTCCACTATGATAAAACAAATCTTCTATTTTGAACTACATTTAATTTGTTGTCCACAAACACATTCGGTTTCTGTCAATCTGAAAATTTGTCGTGTGGTGACATTCAAAAACATTGTTTACAATTAATGTTTTCTGCTTATCCAGTCATTTGAGTAAAATCAAATTTGTTACCTGCAACAAATACTCTCACTAAGGACAAGTGTAAAATTTTGTTGTCCGGTTGGTGATTAAATCTTTACCACACAATCCCGACTTTTAACACCTCTGAGAAAAAAGCCTTTTGAAAACATTGTAGGAAAAGGAGAAAATGCTGGTAACCAGCATTTTCTCCTTTTCCCACAATGTTTTTTTCCCTTCCTAAAACAAATTTTAATTCTTTAGTCACATTTTTTTTTGTCGTCTACAAATGCTTTCAGTTTGAAAAAGCCTAAAATATTGTTGTTTGGTAATGAGTTAACTCTTTATAAAACAATATTTTAGATTTGACCAAAATCAAAGCATATGCAGACAACAAATTGGGTGTGGGAAATGATATGCAAACTGTCTTAGAGTGGAAAAAGTTGAAAAAAGAGAAAATACTAGAAAACAAGATTTTCTCTACATCCGATAATGTTTAAACAGCTTTATTTTTTTATGGTTATTAACCCTTTCCCAAACAACAAACTTTAGACTCTTCCAAACTGAAAGAGTTGGTAGACGACAATTTTAACTTTCACAACAAGGGCAGAAAATTATCCCAACAGGCAGAAAAGACTGTGGGAAAAGGAGAAATTGCTCATTAGGAGCAATTTCTCCTTTTCCCACAGTGTTTTCAAAAGACTTGTACTGCAGACACGTAAAAGCAAGAGCTTGTTTGGGAAAGGCATAAAACATGGGATGGTTTGGTAGATACTTAGTACAGCATTAACCTCAAATTTACATTTTACTTCATCCAAATTCATTTTAGGTGCCTGGAGCCAGGGCTGAACTTGTATGAACCAAGGTTTATCATATTCAATAATCTTATCTGTCACTGAAAGTTTCTTGCATTCATTATCCGACAATACTAAATGCCAAAAGACAAAATTTTAGCTAGTGTAAGTAAACCTTTACCACACAGTCCCAACTTTTAACAACCCTGACAGACGAGATTGTTGACAACAGGGATGATGTGGTGATCGGTTAACCCATTACCACACAATCCCTACTTTTGACACCCCTGAGAAAGAAGCCTTTAGAAAACAATATGAGAAAAGGAGAAAATGCTGGTACCCAGCATTTTCTCCTTTTCCCACAATGTTTTCTACCCTTCACAAAACAAATTTCAAATTTTCAGTCACTTTTATTTTGTTGTCTGCAAATGCTTTCAATTTGGACAAGTCTATAATACTGTCGTTTGGTAATGAGTTAACTCAATCACTCTAGAACAGAAATTACCATGATACCTGAGCATTATAATATTTGTCAAACCAAAGGATTAAGATGCTCCCAGATTGCTCACCTGAATTTTTGAGAGGACCAAAGCCAATTTTTTTTCTAAGTATGTATTCAAATTATGGAAACAAAATCATTATTTTGCCAAGCAATTTTGAAAAAGTCACCAGTAAAAATCATTTCACATCTGTCACCACTCCTACAATCATCATCACAGCCATGTTTTTGGACAAATCAGAATTCTGCGAATGATTTTTGGGTAGGTCACCCAAGGACCATTTCTTGAACAACAGCACATGCCTGATAGTGTCTAAAAATATATAAAGTCTAACAAGAATATTCAATGGTCATTGTAGGAGTTACCAGTAAACCATTGACTTTGCATCCCTGATGGGTTTTTATGAACCCATTCTCTACACAAGTGGCTTCTTTAAAAAAGAAGCCAGGAGAGGTCGACATCATTTTTTTCTAATACTTTTTATGCTTTTAGGTTAAATATATCTAGGTACATGTAAAGAAACAAGCAAGACAATAAACGGGTAGTTGAAATCTGTTCAGTTGTAAATATACATTCATCAAAGTGGATGGCAAAAACAGGATTCCGTATTCATCCGTCCTTGTAATTTATGTAAGTCACACGACCTTCTTCCCGCGTTTTAAGGTCACGTGATTTTTTCTGCTGTGTCCGTTTCTATTTTTAACGAAATTCTTTTTTCTTTTTCTTCTTTTTGTTAAGATTTAAGATTGTAATACAAAATTAAAATTGTTGGAAAGGGAATATGTAATTAAATCCTTACAATTTTGTTGAAATTCGTGATATAGAAACAAACCACGTCTATTTCCTATTTCAGTTTTTAGACTTCGATTTCTTTATAAAATCATGACGAAACAGACTGTGTATCGGAACAATTCCCCTACAAAGATTGGATTTAGACAGCAATTTCTGAGGCAGTCTGCCTTTTAAACTCAACACTGTTGGAGAGGTCTGATGACCTCTCCAATAAGACTTTTTTAAGCCACTGGCTACTTTCCCATGATGGGCTTTACATTCATTAAGGACAATTCTCTTTGTGAAGTTTAGAACAACAGCAAATGAAATGGTTCTAATAAGCATGTTTAATCTGGTGCTGTAAGATAAACTTGTGACCAAAAGTGAACCAGTATTCGGACATTCAAATTTCAGACTCTCAAATCTAATTATAGATTGCTACATAGAATATTCAAATATTATACCAGTACTAAAAAATTCATTTGAAAAAAAATTTTTGAATCTGTTTCTGTCCTTAATCAAAGCAATAACTAGAAGAAAGAGAGCAATCAGGGCCACACTGACTTAAAGTGCTTGAAGTAATTTTGGGTAGGCCATGGGCTGGAACCAAACCCCAGTTATCAGGATTTTCAGTGAGGTACTGTGGCTCAGCATCTGAAAGAGAGCTTCTGAAAACATTGCAGGAAAAGAAGCAAATTCTTGTAACAAGCAGCAAGTGAGCACTGCTTTGCTAATTAATGTTCTCAATATTTTCAAAAAATGTCACTTTTCTTTTACTCAAAAGTTTAGAGCTTACCAACTTATTTACTGTCTTATTTGACATAAAAAAATAAATTTAAGTCACTACCTGATACTATCAATTTGAAGTGCGCCTTTACTTACTGGCCTACTTAATTACTAGTTTTTTTGCTTTATTTAATATCAAACAGGAACTTTGTGTTTAGAAGCAAATTAACAAATCACTTGATAGAATCAAATATATCTAGTAAGCTTATAAATTAACCCATTACCACATAATCCCTACTTTTGACGACCCTAAGAAAGAAGCCTGTAGAAAACATTGTGGGAAAAGGAGAAAATGCTGGTAACCAGCATTTTCTCCTTTTCCCACAATGTTTTCTACCCTTCACAAAATAAATTTCAAATTTTCTCTAACTTTTACTTCGTTGTCTGTAAATGCTTTCGATTTGGACAAGACATCTGTATAGTCATTTGGTAATGAGTTAAGTAAGTTCCGAATTGTACAGCAGACCCACTTTTGAACAATTTTCATAAAAAGGGAAATATCACCATCATTAAAAATCGTAAAACCCTGATGGCACCAACTATGACTTTGGTTGCTTTGTGGACAGTGTAGATCACAATCAGACTCCATTTCTGATCATTGATCTACATCATCCATTATTTTGTACAATATTAACTCTATACTCTATATCTATAACTCTATACAAAACAAGAGATGTTTGTAAAACATGTATGCCCCCCTAATGGCATCCAATTCTAAATATAACATGTGATTATAAACTGTTAAGTTCAAAAAGTAAAAACGAACGAAGGGTAATTACTCAAAAATTATTAATGATAACAATTCTTGGGCACTGCACTTTCCATTTATGTGAACTATTAACTTCTAAAGTTTCATGATTTTACCTCACATACTTTTTGAGTTATGCTCCAGAAAAAAATAAGTACGAAAACCAACAAAGGGCAATAACTGCAAAAATATAATGTGCAGAGTTATGGTTCTTGTGCAGTGCTCTTCTACTGAATAAGATATAAAAAATGATCTGCTCTATGATGGGCAGAGTTATGGTTCTTGTGCAATGCACTTCTCCTAAATAAGATCTATCCACCTATGAGGTTTCAATGTGATACCTGAAATACTTTTTGAGTTATGCTGCAGAGAAAAATTAAGTATGAAAATCAACAAAGGGCCTAACTTCAAAAATATAATGTGCAGAGTTATGGTTCTTGTGCAATGCTCTTCTCCTGAATAAGATCTATCCACATATAAAGTTTCAAGATGATACCTGAAAAAACTTTTGAGTTATGCTCTGGACAAAAATTAAGTATGAAAATCAACAAAGGGCAATAACTCCAAAAATATGATGGGCAGAGTTATGGTTCTTGTGCAATGCACTTCTCCTAAATAAGATCTATCCACCTATGAGGTTTCAAGGTGATAACTAAAGTAGTTTTTGAGTTATGCTGCGAACAAAAATTAAGTACGAAGATCAACAAAGGGCAATAACTGCAAAAACATAATGGGCAGAGTTATGGTTTCTGTGCAGTGCACTTCTCCTGAATAAGATCTATCCACATATAAAGTTTCAAGATGATACCTGAAAAGTCATTTGAGTTATGCTCCGGACAAAAATTAAGTATGAAAATCAACAAAGTACAATAACTCCATAAATATGATGTGCAGAGTTATGGTTCTTGTGCACTGCACTTCTCCTTAATAAGATTAATATACCTATGTGGTTTCAAGGTGATACCTGAAATACTTTTAGAGTTATGCTGCAGAGAAAAATTAAGTATGAAAATCAGCAAAGGGCAATAACTCCAAAAATATGATGGGCAGAGTTATGGTACTTGTGCACTGCACTTCTCCTTAATAAGGTCTATCCACCTTTGAGGTTTCAAGATGATACTTGTAATACTTTTAGAGTTATGCTCCGGACAAAAATTAAGTATGAAAATCAACAAAGGTCAATAACTCCATAAATGTGATGGGCAGAGTTATGATTCTTGTGTACTGCACTTTTCCTTAGTGTGATCTATCCACCTATGTAGTTTCAAGATGATACCTGAAATACTTTTTGAGTTATGCTCCGGATAAAAATGTGGTCTATGGACTGACCAACCGACCGACCGACTGACCAACCAATGGACCGACTGACAAATGCAAAGCAATATACCCCCGCTTCTTCGAAGGGGGGCATAATAATCCAATAATCCCATGACCTTCTTAAAACCTTTTTGGAAAAGGAGAAAATGCCGGTTACTAGCAATTATTTTTCTCTATTTCCCGCAAGGTTTAGTACACGTTCGCTAGGAAGTGCCTTTATTTCATTTATTGTCATTTTCAAAAGCTTTCAATTTGAACAAATCTAAAATTTGATGGTTTGGTAAAGAATTAAACTCCAAATCATCCATGAAATTTCAGTATCTAGGTTAATTTCACTGAATGGGGTTAACAGTCCTTATGTGATGCTATCAAATTATGATACAAGGCCCCATTTTCTTGCCTAAAAGATAGTTTTGCTCTACTTGCCATTAACTTTTTGGAAGCATAGTAAATGAAACAATAATTTTCCGCCAGTAAAAAAAAACCTGATATATTTTCGAAACTCTTTTCAATGCACTTATGAAACAATTTTATAGCAGGTGAATTCCGATTTATCCTCTGTTTGAAATACAGTCCATTACCACACATTCCCTTCTTTTGACGACCCTGACAAAGAAGCCTGTAGAAAACATTCTTGCAAAAGGAGAAAATGCTGGTAACCAGCATTTTCTCCTTTTCCCATAATGTTTTCTACCTTTCACAAAACAAATTACAAATTTTTAGTCCCTGTTATTTTGTCATCTGCAAATGCTTTCGATTTGGACAAGTCAAAATTTTTGTAGTTTGGTAATGAGTTAAGAATTTTCTAGTAAAGCAAATTGCTGTAATGAGTACTTTTTTTTCTTTTCTCATATTTTGTCCTAACTTCCAGGAAGAATTTCCATCATTTGTGTCACATTTTGTTGTATGCATGTATTTCAATCAGGGACAGAGTTAAATACTTTTCTATGTGGGAAGAAGTTTACAATAGTATGGTAAATCATCTTAGCGAGCCAAAGTTACGATCACCACATGGATCTTACCTTGAGCCCTATTTCCAGATTCATGCTATACGCCCCCTATTGGATGGTGCTTATTATGTCCCTTTACATATTTCTTATAGCCAATGAAATGTCGTTTTACAAGCCGCTTACAAATACAATAATTCAACATGAAGCAATATCCACAAACGTACTTCGACATTCCATGGACAGGCGCTGGGTTATAGCCTAAAACATCTGATGATTGATTGCTCACACTGAAACTTTCTGTAAATATTGTTAATCCATGTTTTTATCAGTAATAAATCATTACATGATCCTGCCTATTTTTATCAAAGATGAAATGCTACAAGCAATTTGATTCATGCAGTTAGAGCTAGCTGCAACCAATGAAAATGCATATGGGGGAATGTCGAAATCAACCTCTATCCGCCAAGGGTAGAGTAGCGTAGTGGATCGTCACCCTTGGCTTGTGAAGATGGTGGTGAATGAGAAGTGTTCTGCAATGATTATTATTTATAATATGATAATGTTCTGGATGGGAAATATAACAACATAGGAAAAGTTGTTGTTTTTTCTCAGTTTAGATACAACCTTTTTTTTTTAAGGTTGTTGAACTTTTGAAATATTTTGTAAACTTGTGAACCTGACTTAGTTTAAAATGTGAATAAAACAACTATGATATAGCAACTTTTTTAAAATTATGCAAACAGGTCAGATTTCACTGAAAACTATTCTTTATTCAGTAACATTTTTGCACTAGACCATTATAATAGCGAAAAATTTTCACCCTTAGAAATGTCCCTAACAACTTAAAATTTGTCACCCTCTTCCATAACTCTAACATGTCAGACAACTTAGGAAAACATTCTGGCAAAAGAAAAAATTGCTGCCACATTGTTTTATCAGAAATATAATGATCTAATGGTTCAGCTACATGACTCTATGCTTACCTCATGTCTGGAATAGATCAGTGTTGTACCTGATTCATCTGAAAGAGACAGAAAAAAAAATTAAGCCTAAATTTACCACAAAATTCCCACTTTTAACCCATTACCACACAATCCCTACTTTTGAGGCCCCTGAGAAAGAAGCCTTTAGAAAACATTGTGGGAATAGGAGAAAATGCTGTAACCAGCATTTTCTCCTTTTCCCACAATGTTTTCTACTCTTCACAAAACAAATTTCAAATTTTCATCCACTTTTATTTTGTCGTCTGCAAATGCTTTCGATTTCAACATACCTAGAATTTTGTCGTTTGGTAATGAGTTAACTCTTTTCCACACAATCCTGTATTTCAATGGTCCTGAAAAAGAGGTGTTTTGAAAACATTGGGGGAAAAGAAGAAAATGCTGGTAACCAGCAATTTCTTCTTTTCCCCAACGTTTTCTACCTTTTCATTGCAAATATTATATTTTGAATGACTTTGAATATGTCTCAATGTTTTAATTTGGACATGTCCTAAAAATTGAGCTGGTTGCCAGGATTTTTTCGTTTTCGGCACCTTGTTGGTGAAAGCTTTGTTTACTCAGGCATTTTAAAACTCTAGATTGTGTGGTGATTGGTTAAGATTTTAGATAGAACTCCATGGTGTTAAAAATTTATGGCAGACTTTCCAAATGGTCTAGTTATATAAGAATAATTGGCTTATACATACATGTAGTTTAAAATACAAGAACAGATGTGCAAATGGTGTACTTAGTGCATGATTGTGTGCAAAGTCCCTCTCTGTGACATTATGATACAATCTGTGATCCAATCTAAACCTTACAACACTGAATAAACTAAACAGGCATGTATCGAAAAAATAATAGGGATATTAACCCATTACCAAACGACAGAATTTTGGACTTGTCCAATTTGAAAGCATTTGCAGACGACAAAATAGAAGTGACTGAAAATTTGAAATATGTTTTGTGAAGGGCAGAAAATATTGTGGGAAAAGGAGAAAATGCTGGTTACCAGCATTTTCTCCTTTTCCCACAATGTTTTCTAAAGGTTTCTTTCTCTGGGGCGTCAAAAGTAGGGATTGTGTGGGATCCAGGGTTAAGGTTTCTTCAGATTATCCAGTGTTTCACAAAAAAGACAGAGTAGATAAAAAATCAGACTTCAAATTTTGTGCAGTGGTCCACCGGTCCAAAAGCGACAATCAGTCATTTACCCTTTACCAAACAACAACATTTTAGACGGGTCCAAACTGAAAACATTTACAGATGACAAGATAAAAATGAATGGAAATTTGAAATTTGGTTTGTGAAGAGTAGAAAACATTGTGGGAAAAGGAGAAAATGCTGGTTACCAGCATTTTCTCCTTTTCCCACAATGTTTTCTAAAGACTTCTTTCTCAGGGTCGTTAAAAGTCAGGATTGTGTGGTAAAGAGTTAAAGGTGCCAAATTGGTTATCAGTCATCCGCAGGAGGTACAGTTATAATAATTATGTTTGCGATCTATCCATCCATAACCAATTCTATCCACGTGAACCTGTTTCCGCAAGGTTTGTTTTCCTGTTTCATAAATTGAGATGAAAAATAATCGTCCAAAAAACTTGACATTGAATAAAAAACAACAGGAAACAGTTCTCAAATTTCTTTATATTATCAAGATTTTTTTTTTTCTTTTCTATGAATTTTTTTATTTTCACTTATAATATCAAATCATCAGTATCGTTTTACATCACTTATGTTCCCAAAATAGTCCAGCTTCCGCTCATACTTTGACCCTCTAAACAACCTTTTTTTTATCTGTAAACAGACCTTTATCTTGGGATAACATTGTGGTGTTATGGGAGACCACTCCTTCCTGCATGGCATACTCCCGATTTAAATACAATACCTGGCTACTGCGTCAGGGAGATATCTCTTTGGCTCAGTGGTTAGGGTATTGGTCTTGTGTTCGGGAGTTCCGGAGTTCGAATCCCGCTCCGACCCTTATTTCTGCCATGCATTTATTCATTTGTTTCTTTGTTACGGACTTCATTCGTAAGAGTGGTAAAAGGTAAATTGTCTTGGAAAATAGCATAGAATACTAGTAACAGTTTAAAATAGAAAATTTGTCTTTCAGATGCTATCACTTCCTTACGTTTTTGGATGTTCTAATTCTCTTGAGATACTTGGTGTCTTGTAGTTTTCCCACAACTTTTTTTCTCTCTACATTTGCCAGATAACAAAAATTTATACATGCCTGACTGAAAGAATTTGCAGATGTCAATTTAAATGTGGCTAAAGCCACAGAAGTTGTCCATGATACAATAAAAACACTGTGGTGACCAGCATTTTCTTTTTTTTTTCCAAAATGTTTTCAAAAGGTGTCCTCCTTAGGTCATCAAAACTCTGACATGTATAGTAAAGGGTTTGAAGAAAATATTCTGAAAGATGAACCTCAGGTATCTCATAAAACACCAATCACCAGACATGTGAATCCACATTTAAATCGCTCTAGTTGTTAACCCTTGACCACACAATCCCTACTTTTGACGCCTCTGAGAAAGAAGCCTTTTGTAAACACTGTGGGAAAAGAAGAAAATGCTGGTAACCAGCATTTTCTCCTTTTCCCACAGTGTTTTCTACCCTTCCCAGAACAAATTTCAATTTTTCAGTCACCTTTATTTTGTCGTCTGCAAATGCTTTTAATTTGGACCAGTCTAAAATTTTCTCATGTGGTAATGGGTTAAACCAAGAGAAAATGTCAATGCCAAGGTTAACAACCAACATCACAAAGTCATGTGACTTTCTTTTTTTAACTCTTTTTTTTTTATGTCAAACCTTTTCAAAATTTCATTTTTTTCCCGTACGAGTGACCTTGGGAATGACACATCAGAGTCCTAGCTTTATACTGGTAAAATCAAGCCACACATGAATTTCTATACTCTCACCATGATGTATATGGCTGAAGTAATGTTAAAACATGTGTACCAATCAATCAATCAATTAACTCTTTACCAAACAACAAAATTTTAGACTGGTCCGAATTGAAAGCTATTGCAGACGACAAATTAAATGTTAATCAAAAATTGAAATTTGTTTTCAGCAAGGTAGAAAACATTATGGGAAAAGGAGAAAATGCTGGTTACCAGCATTTTCTCCTTTTCCCACAATGTTTTCAAAAGGCTTCTATCTCAGGGTCGTAAAAACCAGGGACTGTTTGGGAAAGGGTTAATAAATAAAAGTTTCATACTCGTTGATTTTGAAAGCATTTGCAGATCACACATAGAATATGCGTCAAATACAAGCAATAACTATGTCTTTTACAGAGAAAAAAAAATGTTGCTATTTACGGGTTTTCTCTTTTTCCCACAAAGTTTTCAAAAGCTGTCTCTCTAAGAGTTGTTAAAACTTGTGATTGTTTGTTAAGCCTCAACCTCAAAGTCCTGAGTTTTAACAATCCTTAGAAACCAGCCTTTCAAAAACATTGTAGGAAAAGGAGGAGATTCTGGTTACCAGCATTTTCTCCTTTTCCCACAATATTTTTTCTATTTTCAGGAGCAAGTTTCATCATTTTATTGGCATTTATTTCATTTTCTGCAAATACTTTCAATTTGGAAAAGTCTAAGAAATTCTTGCATATTATAGAGTAAAAGGCTTGAATATTCCAATTGGAGATGCATGTACTAATGCAAAGCAAGTTCCCGTACTGTCTTCTACTTTGCCAAATACTCTTGAGACAAAAATGACAGTTGAACTGATTAAACCTCGATTGCCTGAATAATGTTTTATGCTGCTTTCCACATCATTCTAGTCATATCACTGCAATAGATCACATTTCATGCATATCCTTGGTTTCACCAATACTTAGTGTTGCTAAGAGCTCTGAGGTGTCTTGCCCAAGGACACTCCAATGAAAACTTAGTCCATACTGTAAAGCTCGAACACAAGAGTCCTCCACTTTACCACTGTGTCACACAGGTACCATGACAACATTTGAAATTAATCAGCATCTTTGGTACTGACATTGAATGTCTGTTTCCTTCATTTAGCACCACAATATCTCAGTACCAAACGACAAAATTTTTGGCTTGTGCAATTCGAAAGTATTTGCAGACAACAAAATAAAAGTGACAGGAAATTTGAAATTTGTTTTATGAAGGGTATAAAATGTTGTGAGAAAACCTGTCCAAATTGAAAGCATTTCTCCTTTTCTATGATGTTTTCTAAAGGCTCCTTTCTCAAGGTTGTCAAAAGTAGGGATTGTGCGGTGAAGAGCTAATTATACTAGGGTTAAGGAAGATGACTTACCAACAAACGAGTCTTCAAACTTGGCACCACTTACGGTGCTTTTACTCTCGTACATAGAGTTCTTGCGATAATTCGGATCCAGGAACGTCTTACTGGCAGGTGAGTTGGGAACTGCTCCTTCACTTTTGTGTCTCTTTCTGATATCCAGGTTACTGCTTTCCCCGGACAAGGAACTGTCCATTTTTTCCACATCTTTATCCACGCTGCCATTGCTCAAGCTCTGGAAGACAACCCCCATGTTACCATTGGATACATCAAGCATATTGTCAGGGGCAGTGTTACTGCCAGAGTTATCTCTCTTTCTGTATCTATCTTTGGGAGAGGAGTAAGGGGGTGGGGCATCTGTTTCAGACTCCATGGAGAACAAAGGGTTTGTATGGTTCTCCAAGTGAAGCTTTATGCTCTGTAGCACAACACCATTATCGTCCCCGTTGTTGTTTTTGTGAAATCTGAAATCAATAAATATGAAAATATCATCATCAAAACAGAAGATTCTCCAATTAATTATGGCCATCTATACTAAAATAATTACTCAACCAAAGCTATCATAGTATTGTACATTGCATTAAATTTAACTCTTTATCACGCAATCCCGACCTTGACAAAGAAGCCTTTTGAAAACATTGTAGGAAAAGGGGAAAATGCTGATAACTAGCATTTTCTCCTTTTCCCACAAGGTTATCTACCCTTCCCAAGGAAAAATTCAATTTTTGAGTCAAGTTTATTTTGTTGTCTGCAAATGCTTTAAATTTGGACAAGTCCTTGTTGTTTGGTAAAAAATTAAAGGTGGGTATCTAGAATTTTCACATCCCACCAAATTAAAAAAATATTTATGCCACTGAAATTTATATGAGAAAACAATACAAATCATCAATAATCAAGAATCACAAAATTACAAAAAAAAGTTTTTTGATGGTATTCCCCTAAAAGGCTACGTAGCCTCTTAAGCTATTTTTAGCGCCACTGGCCAAAGGCTTATGTCATGGCCTGGTGTCCGTCGTGCGTCCATCCGTCCGTCCGTCTGTGCGTGCATGCGTGCGTGCGTTAACTTTTATTTCAAACATCTTCTTCTCTGAAATTACCCATACAATTTTGATGAAACTTCACAGAAATGATCCTGCCATGGTCCTCTTCAGAATTCCTTGAAAGAATTTTATTCCTTCAAAAACTCTGGTTGCCATGGCAACAAAACTGAAAAATATTGAAAATTTTTAAAAATCTTCTTCTCTGAAACCATAAGGCCTAGGGCTACCAAATTTGGCATGTAGCTTTATCTGGTGGACCTCTACTAAGTTCCTTCATATAATAGCCCTCAGGTCAAAATTGGCCCCACCCCGGGGGTCACAAGTTTTATATGGGCTTATATAGGGAAAACTTTAAAATCCTTCTGGTACCTAGCCATTGGGCCTAGAGCTACCAAATTTGGCATGTAGCTTTATCTAGTAGACCTCTACCCAGAGTGCCCAAATGATAGCCCAGAGGTCAAATTTGGCCCGGCCCCGGGGGTCACAAGTTTTATATGGGCTTATATAGTGAAAACTTTAAAAATCTTTTTGTACCAAGCCATAAGGCCTAGGGCTACTCAATTTTGCATCTAACTTTATCAAGTGGTTGTCTACCAAAGGTGCCCAAATTGTAGCCCTGGGGTCAAATTTGGCCCGGTCCTGGGGGGTCACAAGTTTTACATGGGCTCATATTGGGAATTTTTTAAAAATCTACTTGTACCTAGCTATAAGGCCTAGGGCTACCAAATTTTGCATGTAGCTTTATCTAGTGGGCCTCTACCAGGAGGGCCCAAATTATACCCTTAGGGTCAAGTTTGTCCCCACACCAGAGGTCACAAGTTTTACATGGGCTTTTGTGATGAAGACTTTCTAAGTCACCTTGTTACTAACTATAATAAAGACTAGGACCACTAAATTTAGTCATGTCTCACAGATTTTATGTTTTACAGGGCCTTTTATTGAGAAAACTTTGAAAATCTTCTTGTTTATAACCACACATTCTAGATCTGTATTATTTGGTATGGGATTTATCTTGTAGACCTCCACCAGGATTCAAGTAATTATAGCTTTGTGGTCAAAACTGGATTTGCCCAGGGGTCACAACTTTTTTGTTGGTTTTTATGGAAAAAAATTGTATGCCCTCAAGTTTGAAACCAGTTGGCCAAATAATGTAATGTTTGGCTTGTAGTGTTTTTACAAATTAGCCATCATGGCCCTCTTGTTAGATTTCCCGCCAAAAATAAGAAATGCGTTGTGGGAATGTTAAGTGACTGGCACGTGACTAATGACTCTGAAATTCCACGATATAACAAACATGTAATCATTTTCCATGATGTCTTCTTCGGATGTTATGTCTGATGCTTCGTCTGTATATTTCCGGTGTTTAAATGAGCGAGTTGCTCTTGTAAAAATAGATCTTGTTTCCCGTCGGTGTCGACCAGGGCTGTAGTAAATCTCTAATTTCTCATGTTGTCGGATGTTTTTCGACTATAGGGGTTTTGTGAATGAAAATTATAAGGTTTTTGGAGTGTAAGGATGATTTTTTTGTATTGTTGTAAAATTTTCATCCCAAGATCTGAAGGGCCACCTTTAAGCTTAAATATAGCCTCAATAAGAGTGTCTATCTTATCTCGTTCAAATTATAGTCTGTTACTTATTACTGTGCAATGCTAATCAATAGAAGATGAATGGCAAATTCCATGTAAAATTGGAACAATCTACATGAATAATGGTCATATGTATATAGAAACAAGAGGGCCAAGATGGCCCTGGATCGCTCACCTGAATTTTTGAAGAGGACCATAGCCATTTCTTTTTTATTGAAGGTACTGAAACACTGGAAACAAAATCATTATTTTACCAAGCAATTTTTAAAAGGTCACCAGTAAAAGTCCTTTCAAAATCTGACCAGCAGTTTCAGAAAAGAAGAATTTTTAAGAGTTTCTTAATTTCCATACAGTGCTGAAGTAGCCCACATTCACCAGAGCCATGTTTCTTGACCTATCAAAATTTCACGAACAAATTTTGATAAAGGTCATTCAAGGAATATTTCCGTGAAATAATTTTCAAATCTGACCAGCTGTTTCAGAGAAGAAGAATTTTCAAGAAATTCTTCATTTCCATATAGTGCAAGTAGCCCCCATTCACCAGAGCAATGTTTCTCGACGAATCAAACTTTCACGAACAATTTTCAAGAAGGATCACCCAAGGAATATCTCTGTGAAAATTTTTCAAAATCTGACCAGCCGTTTCAGAGAAGAATAATTTTTAAGAATTTCTTCATTGGCATATAGTGCAAGTAGCCCCCATTCACCAGAGCCATGTTTCTTGACGAATCAAAATTTCACAAACAATTTTTGAAAAGAGTTACCCAAGGAACATCTCTGTAAAATTTTTTCAAAATCTGACCAGCGGTTTCAGAGAAGAAGAATTTTTAAGAATTTCTTCATTGCCATATAGCGCAAGTAGCCCCCGGATTCTGACGGATTAAAATTTCACGAACACTTTTTGAAAAGGGTCATCCAAAGAAAATCTCTGTGAAATAATTTCAAAATCTGACCAGCGGTTTCAGAGAAGAAGAATTTTTAAGAATTTCTTCATTGCCATATAGCGCAGGAAGCCCCCGTTCACCAGAGCCATGTTTCTTGATGGATCAAAATTTCACGAACAAGTTTTGAAAAGGGTCACCCAAGGAACATCTTTGTGAAATTATTTTAAAATCTGGCCAGCGGTTTCAGAGAAGAAGAATTTTTAAGAATTCCTTCATTTCTGTATAGTGCAAGTAGCCCACATTCACCAGAGCCATGTTTTATGACGGATTAAAATTTCGCGAACAATTTTTGAAAAGGGTCACCCAAGGAACATCTCTGTGAAATTATTTTAAAATCTGGCCAACGGTTTCAGAGAAGATTTTAAAAGAATTTGCTAAAAAATTCCATTTTGTTGCCATGGCAACCAGAGTTTCTGATGGAATCAAATTCTGTGAACAATTTTTAAAGAGGACTTCCCAAGGAACATTCCAGCCAAGTTTGGTCCAAATTGGCCCAGCAGTTTAAGAGGAGTTGATGTTTAAAGAATTGTTGACGACGCACGACGACCGACAGACACCGGGTGATCCTAAAAGCTCCCCTTGAGCACGTTGTGCTCAGGTGAGCTAAAAATAGGTCATAGGCAATTTTAAATGGAA
The DNA here is from genome assembly GCA_943736015.1 of Tridacna crocea. Classification (NCBI taxonomy): domain Eukaryota; kingdom Metazoa; phylum Mollusca; class Bivalvia; order Cardiida; family Cardiidae; genus Tridacna; species Tridacna crocea. The sequence goes on from OX031063.1 coordinate 54,165,100, forward strand.
CTACAAGTTTGTAATTACTCTATTACACTTTCATCTTAACTCTTTACCTTACAATCCAGTTTTAATGACCCTGAAAAGAGAAAGCCTTTGAAAACACTGTAGGAAAAGGAGAAAATGCTGGTTACCAGCATTCTCGCCTTTTCCTACAGTGTTCTCTTTCCTTTGAATGAAAAATAAAATCTTTTTAAGTCACACGTCATGTACTTTCTTGTCTGCAAGAACTTTTGATTTAGACAAGTCTACAATTTTGTTGATTGGTAAAGGGTTGATTGGTAAAGGGTTGATTGTAAAGAGTTTACCCCTTATCAAACAATCCAAAGTTTTAATGCCCCCCCCCCCCCAATGCTTTCTGCACTGCATAACCTTTTAACTCTTTCCCAAACGACAAAATTTTAGACTGGTTCAAATTGAAAGCATTTGCAGACGACATAATAAAGGTGACTGAAAAATTGAAATTTGTTCTGGAAAGGGTAGAAAACATCAGCATTTTCTCCTTTTCCCACAATGTTTTCTATAGGCTTCTTTCTCATGGGCGTCAAAAGTGGGAATTGTGTGGTAATGGATTAAATGGTATGATATAAGTTTTAATTTCAACTTTATTGTTACTTTCAATTGTTGCTTAACATTTAGTAAAATGCACAAGAACTTTTCCACACAAGAAATTTAATGTTACTTGACACAAAATGAAACATGATTCTCATAGGGTAGAAAACATTGTTTGAAGGAGAAAACACCGGTTCACCCTGGGTTACCTGATTTAGCACACTCGGAGGGTCCGGGAACTCGGAGGTAAACAAAGATAGTCACGGTAGACCAGGGTCTGAATTATATCATTTATAATATGATGTTAAAGCAACATCGGATATTATTAGTGTTGTAGGTTATTGGCCAACATAATAATGAAACAGTTTATGAACATCTTTTCTTATTATGTGACCATTTAAAGATAATATACTATTTTAAACTCGGAATTATGTTAATGCAGCGAGATTGTTCATATTCACTGTTTAATATTGAACGAATATACCATTTTAGCAACAAACTGCCATCTTTAAATAAAGATTCAGTTACTCCACTACAGATCTTAAGTGTCACGGTGCACTCATGTATAAGGATAAACTCTATATGCATAAAAAAATTAACGACGTATCACAAAATTTGATCCGGGAATTCTCGGAGTAATTTTATATGTAATTTTGTGAACTCGGAGGTATGGGTTTGGGAAGTCGGAGGTTTTAACTTTTCAAAGAGCTGATTATTTTCGAAAATGTTAATGTGAGATTATATGAATGTGTCGGTAGGTAGGTAGGCAGAGGTAGGTATTAAAGGGAGGTAAGTTTTCAATGTATGCAATGAAAGTAGATGAGTAACCAACATGGTAATTCGTCTTTTGTATGTAGACAGGCTCGCATCCCACCTTTATTAAACTGGAATGTACATTACTATTTCATATTTTAGCTCTTAATTGCGGCTTTGTGTACTTGTTAGAACCACTCATAGATGCTGTTCTAGCCTACACGCTAAAACTTCATTTGTGAATAAAAGTCAACTGAAAATTTGTCACTTTTTGAGCTGTAAAATCGTTGTATATTGCATAGACGTCTTATTGTAATGTATATTTGTACTAGTTTGTCCTAGTAAGAGGTACAAATATGGTTTCCATTGATAAAATTTTACATGAGATTCAACCAAATCCTGTGTTATTGGTACCCATTTAAATAATCTTGACGAGACGATTATAGTGAGTACCAAAACATAGGTTGAAGCTTCTTATAAAACGATTTTTCAGCGACAACAATTTCTGTCGAGCCTGCTTGCGGTGAGCGAGACATAGATGTCACAATCACAGTTCAGTGTATGTGCGTGCCTGCGACCATCTGTCCGAACCATAACTTCTACTACTGTGGATGGATTTCAAAATAATTTGACATAATTGTTCTCCATCACGTGTAGATGTGATATTTAAAACATTCATACAGGTAGGCCCAAGGTCAAAGGTCAAACTTGAAGGTCAATTTTTTGTCCGGACGATAACTCGTACAATTTTGGATGGATTTCAGTATAAATTTGCACAATTGTTCTCCATCATGAGTGTCCATGACATGCCATTTGAAAGATTTTTTTAACGTAGGCCCAAGGTCAAGGTCACACAGGCTCGACATGTTTTTCCTGAACAACCTTCTATTTAGCTAAGATTTTCATGAAGAGAAGAAGAAGAAGAATTTAATGAATACTTATGAATACACATGCATTTCGTACATACAAATACATATTTGACATCTAAAAGGTCACTTAAAAAATTGCCATAACAATACATGAGAGAGAAAAAACAGAAAAAAAAGCCAGAAAAGTGGAGAATGAGCATGGACGATTATGGTATTTAACAAACTGTACATTTCCTTTATAGATGGCAAACAATAGATTTGCATCTGCATTGATCATATACTCAATTACAAAAAAATCAATCGACTAGCCATAGTACTATATAACTATATAGTGTGTAAATGTTTCGTTAACTCTTTACCAAGCGGCAAAATTTTGCACAGGTCCAAATTGAAAGCACTTGCAGACGACAATATAAGCACATTTCAAAAATTGAAAGTAGTTTCCAGCAGGGTAAAAATATGCTTTTGAAAGGGGAAATTTCTATAATCCAAAGGTGACCCTAGACTGACAGAAAATCAAAGCGCTGATGCACTGAAGGCAGCGGGTTTTTGCCTGCTACAGATCTTATAATTATGTATTATTTTCTTTGCACAGGTTTCCTTTATACTTGACTATAAAAATCTAAAAAAGTAAAAGGGTGCCTTAATCGATCTGCAAACAGTATAGACCTAGGTCAGCCTGTGCAAACGGTCAGCATGTGCAGTCTGCACAGGCAGGCCTGGGCTGAAACTTTTCGCCATAGGTCAATTTTCTGTACATCGAAGGATCGGTCTACCCAAAAACGAAGCAGGTTGTTAAAAGAATAGGTTATTATGGACCAATAATCATTTATGTCTTGCTTGGTTTAATCTATCATGAGGATGCAAGAAATCCCCTTTTGCCAAAGCACGGCTCGTTTATTTGTGGCTTAAACAGATATACAGGAGCACAAGCAGAAAACAAGAACTTGAATAAATGACCCCTTTCCAAAACAATCCCAAGTTTTTATGACCCTGTGGAAGAAGGCTTCAAAGACACTTGTGGAAATGGAGAAAGTGCATCTAACCAATGTGTTCTATCTTATTAATCTGTGACAATAGTGCAAATGTTGAAAGGCATCTTGGAGTACTGAAAACCAGTTTTAGTATAATTCTGAGGTTTTACAGCTCAGAATCCTTGTAGGCCAAATAATATGGTTTATAAAAGTTTTGCCGATCCCTTTAACAGAGTTGGTAGCTCAAAAACTTGAAATCAGGGTCGCTGGTTTAAATTTCCAGCTTTCGATTTGGACAAACCTAAAATTCTGTCATTTGGTAATGAATTAAACGTGGTTCCAACTGGTAATGTTGTCTTTGAATGGGCAGAAAACTTTGTTGGGAAAGGAGAAAATACTAATACTTAACACTTAACAAGTTCTACTTTTCCTACCATGTTTTCAGAAGCTTCAGTTTTTTAGGTCACCAAACTTCGGATTGTTTGGTAAAGGGGTAATTAATACATTTTGTAACATATCTACTCAAATTCTAATTGAGTTTTTTTCCACAATGTTTTTGAATACTTCTTCCTCACGTTCAGTATTGTTTAGTTAACCCTTTACTAAACAACAAAACTTTAGACTTGCCAAATTTAACCTTTTACCCCATAAGGCATTTCTATGGTATCTCAACTTGACCCTAAATAGCAGCAAGGCTGAAGCTGTTTCTTATGTGTATATGACACGTTTTGATAGCATAGAAAACATTGTGGCAAAAGGTGAAATTGCTCGTGACGAGCAATTTCACCTTTTGCCACAATGTTTTCTAAAGGCTCCTACAAGCAATGCGTAGAAATGAGTATCTATGGCGTAAAGGGTTAAGAGCTGTTACGCAAAACAAAATGCATGTAAATGTGACTCCAGAAACAGAAAAATCATCTTTAGAAGGGTGGAAACAATTTTGGGAAAAGGAGAAATTGCTGGTAACCAGCATTTTCTCCTTTTCCCACAAAGTTTATAAATGGTGTTTAAATTAAATTTAAGATTCTGTGGTAAAGGGTTAAAGATTTAGTTCGTTTGCAACCGCTCCTAAAATGCAAATAAGTGCTTGCTGATAAAAGAGATTTACAATCTTAATATCTGAAACAAGGAAGACAGCCCCCTCACCTACAAAGAGATATCAACCACACTTGACTCTTTCGCAAACAGCAAATTTTGGACCAGACAAAACTGAAAGCATTTTGCAGATGACAAATTAACAGTTGCTAAAAATATGATTTTTCTATACGATAGTGAAGAAAACACAGTGGGAAAAGGAGAAAACGCTGGTTATCAGCATTTTCTTCTTTTCCCACAATGTTTTCAAAAGGCTTCTATTCCTGACCCGTAAAAGTCAGGGATTGTTTGGGAAAGGGTTAACTCTTTACCAAGTGACAAAATTCCAGACTGGTCCAAACTGAAAGTACTTGCAGAAGACAAAATAATTGTAACTCAAAAACTGAAATTAAATTATGTTTCAAGCACGGTAGAGAACACTGTAGGAAATGGAGAAAATGCTGGTTACCAAAAGGGAGCCTATAGCATCCCCTTAATGCACGATACCATACAAGTCATCCTATACTTACGGAACTACGAAATCCATTTTGTTTACCAATGACTGAAACATGAGGTAGACTGGTCTCTTAACATGAAGATAATTGACCAATAGCAAGAAGTTTTGATCCAGTTTGAGCCTGTGTATTCTGTGCAGGCTGACCTTGGTTGGTACTTTTTGAAGATGCGTGAAGCCCTAGCTTTTTTTGTTATCTCTTTACCAAACAATCCCTGGTTTTTAAGACCCCGGAGACAGAAGCAAAGCATTTTGTAACCAGCATTTTCTCCTTTTTCCACGATGACTTGCATTACAAGTAGACCGAATCCCAGCTTTCAAGCCATCTTTAACTCTTTACCAAAGGTAGATTTTGGACTATCCCTAGTTGAAAGCATCTGCAGATGACAAAATAAATGTGAATTAAAAATTGAAATTTGAATTGGAACAGGTAGAAAACATTGTGGGAAAAGGAGATAAATGCTGGTAACCAGCATTTTCTCCTTTTCCCACAATTTTTTCGAAGGCTTTCTTTTTCAGGGTTGTTAAAAGTCGGGATTGAATACAGCAAGCAAATACCTGCAACTGTTTTCTCACACAAACAACTTAAAGCACACATTTTTTTATGGAGCAAAAGGTATAGGGGACACAAATGAAAGGGCAGTAGGACTGTAACGATACAGGAGGTCACGAATACGAATACACATCACGATACAGGGGCACGATTACGAATATTTATTCATGAATATAAATTTTTTTCCAGGCACAAAATGAATTACTTTTTCAATGCTTTGGATTTAAAAAAAAGTCACATCAGTATTAATTAAGTAATGAAAAAAGCCTACCTAGCTGGCTTTGAATATTGATTTAACACTTTCCAAAATGTTAGATTTTACACTCTTCTAAACTTAAAGATTTTGCAGAAGACAATTTCAAATTTGATATAAATGGCAGAAAGTTCTTCAAACAGATAGAAAACACTGTGGGAAAAGGAGAAAATGCTGGTAACCAGTATTTTCTTCTTTACCAACAATATTTTCTGCTCTATCAAAGACATAGATCATCAATTTAGCAATATTCATCTTGTCTTCTGCAAATCCTCTCAATTTGGACTAGTCTAAAATTTTGTCATTTGGTAATGGGTTAATCAACTCTACTGCTTATACTATTATTTTTTTGTAGGAAACATCTAAAACATACTTTATGCACACTCTAAATCTGTTAACTCAACATTGATACGCCAATCATTTGTAATCTTCATACAAACTGGCTTCCTAATTAGTCTCAGCAAAAATATATACAAATATCGAAGAAATATCTTTATAAATACATATATTTGAAAAATTACACTATAACAGGGTCAAAGTACCTATTTCTGGGCTTGACCGGTTATATTTTTCATTTAAGGATGGTGCCGGTTTGACTTCTTGTCACGTACGTTTGACAGACCAAGGCCGTTTTGACTAGGGGCTGACTTCATATTTGGTCAGTTCGACCTATTAAAATTGATTGATATTAATCTCGATATATATTTTTTCATGACTGCGTCGTCTGCATATTGTCGGGGTTTGCCTTGTAATGACTTTGTCCCCCTCCTTTACTCGTGCAAACCCGAAATATTTCCACTCGGGGGAGTTAACCCATTACCACACAATCCCTACTTTTGACGACCCTGAAAAAGAAACCGGTAGAAAACATTGTGGGAAAAGAAGAAAATGCTGGTAACCAGCATTTTCTCCTTTTCCCACAATGTTTTCTACCCTTCACAAAACAAAGTTCAAATTTTCAGTCACTTTTATTTTGTAGTCTGCAAATGCTTTCGATATGGAGAAGCATAAAATTTTGTCGTTTGGTAATGAGTTAAATACATGGATCCGTGGAAATCGATATTTGACCAATCAGGACATCGCATTTATTCTACCCGATGTCCTACCTTGGTTTCTACTATTTCGGCTCACAAATAAACGACTGTTAACGTCAGAAGAATGCAATTCTCTTTATTTATGTTGTGTTTTTGACGTTTGATTTTTAAATAAAACTTACAAAATGTGCTTTGCCAACGTGTGCCGATGACGTGAGATCACGCAGAGGCTATAGAAAAGTTTAAATTGTGTTGATTACTGAAAATTTGAACTTGTGCAAAGAGCTAATCAGCGCTGGATAATAGATTAATTTAAAGTATTCTGTAATTTTTCCTCTCTGAAAGAGAAAACTGGAAAACAAAGGTAAAAGCAGACCTATATGAAGTACTAATAAAAAGAAAATACTTTTACTTGAATATTAACCTTGTTCAATAACCTATGCACATCCAAAAAGTGGACGCGTTACTTGTCACAAATGTTTCAATTTGACATTAATTTTAACCCATGGTGCATGAAGAATATGCTGAATGTGTACTGGGATCATATATACGATCTCTGATGTATAGATATAGATCAGATTGCAAATTATATGATGTTAATTATTCTTGGATTTAAAGTACCTGCTGATTACAATAAGCACGTTGACGTGTAGTTCTTCCTCACTAGGAGTATATTTCAATTTTAAAAAAAGTCTAACTTCTGATCTGGTGGAACATGGACATTTTTCTCTTGACTTATCTGTTTTAACCGTTTACCACATAACAGGTTTTAACGACCCGTAGAAAGCTTTTAAAAGCATTGCGGAGAAAGGAGAAAATGCTTGTAACATTCATTTTATCCTTTTCTCACTGTGTTTAGCGCTCTTTCAAAAACAAATTTCAATTTTTGAATCATTTATTTTGTTGTCTGCAAATATTTGAATTTGGATTGCTCTAAAAATTTTGTCATTTGGTGACGAGTTTAAATGGATTAGCACATCTGCACATTAGCACAAAGGGTGTGTTGGTAAACTGTTAATTTGATAAGAAGTGTGTTTGATTGCAACACAATTTGCCGCTCCAATCAACTTGACCACCCGTTGTCATCAGTATATCATATACTACCATCAATGATATTAACAATTTTCTTAATTGACAACACACTAAACGCATTTTATAATCCATCAGACAACACTTTTTCCCTTAACCTGATATGAAAATTTTTCATTAACTGAAACCTCTCTGTACATTCAGACATTCTATAAACTTTTCGAAAGGTTTGTAATTCAGTGTTATTTAATTTGATTTGATGCTGAGATGACTTTACGAGCCCAACGAAAGCAATAAATATCGTTAATTCTACTATTCTGTGGCATAACTGAGATTTGTTGATGTTTTTTATATGTTCAATTTTTTGTTTAAACATGTAAATCTGTTACATTGTACGTCGCCCCCGTAATTCGCTCTTTTAATACATCTCCGTATGTAAATTAGTAAAGCATCTTTAAATTTCTAACTGAGAATTTATCATCGATAGAAATATATGATTAAAATACTTTTTCCGGAATTTTATTGTGAGAAAAAGTCATGAAAGCACAATTTAAGTAGCCTATCTGCTATACTGTATATGTATTGACTACGTTTGTTTGTGAGACCTTGGCAACAGTAACTAAGGTAGTCGGTTTATCTTTTCACCACGGATCCATGTATTTTGCCGGTGGTCTAACAATCTCGTCTGACACTTCACGGGAAATGCGAGAGACTCCTTTACAATATGTCGCTATATTAATGTTAAACCTGTACACAATGACGATTAATAAATAAAACTTTTATTTCTTAAATTATTATTATTGAAATTTAGAACAATTTTTTATTTTCAAGTGTTTAATTCCTTTCCTAGTTGTTTACGACATATGCCATAAAGCGTCATCCAAACCTCTCAAAGTTGCTTCCCTTTCGATCATCGTTTACAGATCTAGATAAAATTCAGGATTGCTCTTCGGGGAAAACTTTGTTGAACTTGACTGAGCAGTCAGCATTCCTAACTATTTATTTGTGTTGTATTCGCCAATATTCGGTTCTCAGACTGACGAATACGATACGTATTCGCCGGGAAAAAAATATTCGGTGCACTGAATATTCGAGTGTATCGTTACAGCTCTAATTAGGGCAGATTATCATGATTTTGTGAAAATTACAGAACACTCCTTTTAAAAAAAAAAACTATCGAAAGAAGCACTAAATGTTTAATTGCAAATCCAAGAACTCATCATCAAACAGGAACTTTTCCAGAAAATAACCCTTCCAATATGATATTGTTCAAATACTATAAATAAATGAACCAAATTGGAACAGGTATAAATTTGTGTTCTTCTGGAAGTTGACTTTCATCGCTTCTATTGAATGGGTGCATTTTTTAAATATTTTTGGGTAATTTGAGCACCTTGAAAATTCAAACATTTTGCTTGCTCCCTTGGGACTTCAAATTATCAAGGTTTTACCGTAGCTAGCTGCCAAACATCAATATCAAACAGCAGTTCTAAGGAATGCACAATAAAGAGTAATTATAGACCCAGGCTACTTGTACATTATGGCAATTAATACATGTAGAAAGTAATCTAAATTCAGCGCACATACTCCTCAACCATTAACATGGCATTTCACAAATTTCCCAATCTGACAGATTTATAGATCCTTTTTTCATAATTTTTACCCTTCACTAAGCACTGCTGTATTTAAAGACTCCTGCAAATGAAGATATTTTGGGAAAAGGAGAAAATACTGATGGTAGAAATGTTTTCTGCCCTGTCAAAGACAGGATTATTATCTTTTCAGATGGATCTTAATTTGTTGTCATCAATTGTTTGATTTTGGTAGAGTTTAACATTTCGTCATTTGGTACAGAGTAAAAGGGCCTTAGGTCCCTGATGGAAACCTGAAAAAGGGAGGGAAGTATCTGCAAAGATACATCTGTCTGTTTGATCAGTCTTCAACTCCTTACCACTAAGGACGATAAAAGGCTCATCCATTTTCAAAGAATATAAAGGCCACAAATAGAATATTTTTCGAAAGATAGTTTTTGTCTTTGAATAGCAAGAAAACATTGTGTGAAAAAGAGAAAACCCTTTTCCTGCAATGTTTTCAACGGCCTTCTTTAATTAGGGTCATTAAAACTTGGGATGGTGTGGTAAATGGTGTGAACTCTAAACTCTTTCCCAAAAAACAAAGTTGTAGACTAGTCCAAATCGGAAGCATTTGCAGATGACAAATATGTCTCAAAAATGGCAATTTGTTTTGGAAAAAGCAGAAAATACTGTGAGAATAGGAAAAATACTGGTAATCATCATTTTCTCCTCTTCCTTCAATTTCGAAAGGCTTGGATATTAAAATTCGGGATTTTATGGTAAAGGATTAAACACAGGATATGAGTAAGAATTCTTGGATCCAGGACAAAATTTCATTCATGTAATTCTTGCACATGGATATTAAAGTGAAAACCAGGACATTAATTTAAACCTTTAGCTGCTAAGCACGACTCGCTGACCATTTGTGGACAGTGCAGATGATGATCAGACAGCACAGAAAGTGCAGTCTGATCTTTGATCTACACTGTCCGAGAAAGAGATACTAGTCCCAAAACATTGTTTTGAAACAGCGGTATTTACATTTTTTAATACCAAACAGAAAATTTCTTTTTAAATATATAGCAGGATAAGGATTAACCCATTACCACACAATCCCATTTTTTACGACCCTGAGAAAGAAGTCTTTAGAAAACATTGTGGGAAAAGGAGAAAATGCTGGGGACCAGCATTTTCTCCTTTTCCCATGATATTTTCTACCCATCGCAAAACAAATATCGAATTTTCAGTCACTTTTAATTTGTAGCCTTCAAGTGCTTTTGATTTGGACAAACCTAAACTTTTGTTGTTTGGTAATCAGTTAACTCTGTACCAAACGACATGATGTTGAACACTGACATCCAAATTGAAAACTTTTGCAGACAAAAAATATAATGTTGCTACAATGACAATTTATGTTTCCGAAAGGAGTGAAAACATTGTGGACAAGAGCTTCGCAAAGCGGCGCATATACGCCCGAAGGGGCTTGTCAGTGAAATGAGTTGAAATGACGGAAAGGCCATGAATGAAGAGTAGTTAATCTCCCATGATATGTGAAAAGTATTAAAGGGCAATAGCTAAAAAAAGAAGGGTGGCCCAGTTACAAATTTTGTGAATTGCTGTTCTCAACAAGGAGTTCTATCAGTTTTGAAAGGTTCAAGATCATAGCTTTTTTATTTTAGAAATTATGGCCCAGACGAAAATTCAAAGAGAAAAACTAACAAAGGGCAATAACTAAAAAAGAAGGATGGCAGGGTTATGGTTCTTGTGCAGTGCACTTCTTCATGTGTTCTATTAGTCTTTGAAGTTTGAAGATGATAGGTTTTAAAGTTTGGGAGTTATGGCCTGGACAAAAATTCAAACTGAAAATTAACAAAGGGCAATAACTAAAAAAATAAAGGTCACAGAGTTATGGTTCTTGTGCAGTGCACTTCTCCATAATGTGTTCTATCAGTGTATGAAGTTGCAAGTTATTAGCTTTTATAGTTTAAAAGTTATGGCCTGGACAAAAATTCAATCTGAAAATTAACAAAGGGCAATAACTCAAACAATAAAAGTGGCAGAGTTATGGTTCGTATGTGATGCACTTCTCCACAATGTGTTCTATCAGTGTATTAAATTCCAAGTTAATAGCTTTTATAGTTTATAAGTTATGTCCTAGACAAAAATTCAAACTGAAAATTAACAAAGGGCAATAACTAAAAAAATAAAGGTCGCAGAGTTATGGTTCTTGTGCAAAGCAATTCTCCATAATGTGTCCTATCAGTGTATGAAGTTGCAAGTTATTAGCTTTTATAGTTTGAAAGTTATGGCCTGGACAAAAATTCAAACTGAAAATTAACAAAGGGCAATAACTCAAAAAAAAAAAAGTGGCAGAGTTATGTTTCATGTGCACTGCACTTCTCCATAATGTGTTCTATCAGTGTATGTAGTTTCAATTTGATACCTTTTATGGTATGAAAGTTATGGCCTGAACAAAAGTTCAAAGTGAAAAGTTGGTTATTTCAGAAATCAAGGGCAGATAATTTTGGAACGCAAACAGCGATCAAAATTTTAAGACCCAGGTGCACAACTAGACCTGATGGAGATTCATTGTGGCAAGTTTCAAATAATTCCGATGAAAACTGTAGGAGGAGTTGCGCACACAAGAAATTGCTAACGGACGGACGGACGGACGGACGGACGGACGGACGGACGGACGGACGGACGGACGGACGGACGACCGGGGGTATAACATAATACGACCCTTCGGGCGTATAAAAATGGAGAAAATGCTGGTTACCAGTATTTTCTCTTTTTCCCACAATGTTAGTCTAAAACCTTCTCTTTCAGGGTCATTAAAAGTCTGGATTGTATAGTAAAGAGTTAACCCTTTAGTAGTAACTAAGCTCAAGTACAACTGTTTACCACAAATCTCAAGGGTCAACCATGCTGAGGAAGGCTTTTTAAAACACTGTTGGAAAAGGAGAAAATGCTGGTAACGGGCTTTTTCTCCTTGTCCCACAATAATCTGCTCTTTCCCGACAAATCCCATCATCTGAGTTACACTTAACCTGTTGTCCACAAATGCTTTCATTTTGAGCCCATCGAAGTATCTGTCATCAGACTAAGGCTTAACTCTTTACCAAACTCTTTAAAAGTCGGGATTGTTTGGTAAGGAGTTAACCCATTACCACACAATCCCTACTTTTGATGCCCTTTAGAATGAAGCCTTTAGAAAACATTATGGGAAAAAGAGAAAATGCTGGTAACCAGTATTTTCTCCTTTTCTCACAATGTTTTCTACCTTTCACAAAACATTTTCAAATTTTCAGTCACATTTATTTTGTCGTCTGCAAATGCTTTCAATTTGGACGAGTCTAAAATTTTGTCGTTTGGTAATGGGTTAAACAACATCAAGAAGGATGTTGTTTGGAAAGTTTTGGAACATTGTCGTAAAAGGAGAAAATACTGGTAACCATTACTTTCATTTTTTTCCGCTACATTTACTAACCTCCACCAAAAAAGCCAACATCATTCTGACAGCATTTTTTTTTTTCTTTTGCAAATTCGTTTGAAACACAGAACTCTAAAATTGTGTCATCTGTAATATCGTGAGTTACCCTTCCACCCGCTTTTGAGTATATTGCCAATTCGCATAATCATGCTTCACACTGAAACAAGAGGGCCATGATGGCCCTGAAATCGCTCACCTGAGTTTATTGACCAAACATGCACCATCTAGTTTCCCAGTGACCCAGTTTTTTATCAGACATTACCCATCATCAAACACTTTTGAGATATCAATAAGACAAACATTCTGGCCAAGTTTCATGAGTATTGGACTGAAAATGTGGCCTCTTACAGTGTACAAAAGGTTTTTCTAAGATTTCATCAAGTGACCTAGTTTTGGACCCGACAATTACCCATTATCAAACTCTTTTGAGACATCACCAAAACAAACATTCTGACCAAGTCTGAAGAGTATCAGGCAGAAAATGTAGCCTCTAGAGTGTACACAAGGTTTTTCTAATACTTGACCCATTAACCTAGTTTTTGACTCCACATGACCCATTTTCAAACTCATTCAAGGTATCACCAGGACAAATATTATGAACAAGTTTTAGGAGTATCAGACTGAAAATGTGTCCTCCAGAGCATACAAAAGGTGTTTATAACATTTGACCTATTGACCCAGTTTTTGACCCAACATGACCCATTTTCAAACTCATCCAAGATATTATAAAGGCAAACATTCTGACTATATTTCCAGAGTGTTGGACTGAAAATGTGGCATCCAGAGCATATACAAGGTTTTTCTAAGATTTGACCTGGTGACCTAGTTTTTAAACCCCAATGACCAATTTTCAAAGCTGTCTGAGATATCATCAAGACCAACATTCTGACCAACTTACAAGAGTTTCGGACTGAAAATGTGGCCTCTAGAGCCTACAAAAGGTTTTTCTAACATTTGACCTAGTGACCTAGTTTTTGACCCCACATGACCCATTTTCGATCTTGTCTGAGATATCATCCAGGCAAACATCCTGACCAACTTTCATGAGTATCCAACTGAAAATGTGGCCTCTAGAGCGTACACAAGGTTTTTCTAAGATTTGATCTAGTGACCTAGTTTTTGACCCCACATGACCCATTTTCGAACTCATCTGAGATATCATCAAGACAAACATCCTGACTAACTTTCATGAGTATCTGACTGAAAATGTGGCCTGTAGAGCGTACACAAGGTTTTTCTAAGATTTGACCTGGTGACCTAGTTTTTGACCCCACATGACCCATTTTCAAACTCGTCCGAGATATCATCCAGACAAACATCCTGACCAACTTTCATGATTATCCGACTGAAAATGCGGCCTGTAGAGCGTACACAAGGTTTTTCTAAGATTTGACCTGGTGACCTAGTTTTTGACCCCACGTGACCCATTTTCGAAGTTGTCTGAGATATCATCCAGACAAACATCCTGACCAACTTTCATGAGTATCCAACTCAAAATGTGGCCTCTAGAGCGTACACAAGGTTTTTCTAAGATTTGACCTAGTGACCTAGTTTTTGACCCCACATGACCCATTTTCAAACTCTTCCGAGATATCATCGAGAAAAACATCCTGACCAACTTTCATGAGTATCCGACTCAAAATGTGGCCTCTAGAGCGTACACAAGGTTTTTCTAAGATTTGACCTAGTGACCTAGTTTTTGACCCCACATGACCCATTTTCAAACTCGTCCGGGATATCATGGAGAAAAACATCCTGACCAACTTTCATGAGTATCCGACTCAAAATGTGGCCTCTAGAGTGTACACAAGGTTTTTCTAAGATTTGACCTAGTGACCTAGTTTTTGACCCCACATGACCCATTTTCAAACTCGTCCGAGATTTGATCGAGACAAACATCCTGACCAACTTTCATGAGTATCCAACCAAAACTGTGGCCTCTAGAGCATACACAAGGTAAAAAGTTGACGACGGACGACGGACACAGCACGATCACAATAGCTCACAATGAGCACTTCGTGCTCAGGTGAGCTAAAAACACAATGTAAAAACAGTAACACAGTGCCAAACAGAGAAATTTGTTGTAATAAAAAAAATCCCCATAAATCAATATCTACTAATATTGTCTGCACCAAGACAAAACTGTGAGGTTGTCCACAACATGTACCTAATAACTAGAATTTTACTCTTCATCAACTAATCCTGTATTTTGTGTGGTGTCCGTGGTGACGTGAGGTAGAGTGTCCCCTCGTAACCAAAAGGTCCTGAGTTTGATTCCCGGGAGCGGGTTTCAACTTTGGGATTTTTCATCAGCCCACACATTCGGCGCGAGTAATTGTGTAGTTCACAGGAAGCAGAATCGAGAGAGATTAGTATAAGTTGTCAGAACTTGTTTCTCAATCGATGTAAAATAAGTATGTTTAAACTTAAATCCTGTATTTTATTTAACGGAAAAAGCTTTTGAAAACATCATGAGCTATAAGTAGACAATGCTCATTACCAGCATTTTCTCATGAAGTTTTCAACATTTTCCAAAGCAAATCCTACCAATTTGAGCTACTGTGTTCATTTGTTTAGGTTTGAACCAAAGTTTTGTCTTTTAGATAGAGGAAATATACATTTTCCAAAAATCTGCAATTCCTCTTAGTAGTATAATACTTTGAAAAATCATCTACTGCAAAACATAAACTGTCTGTCAGATGTATTAATCTTATTTAACCCATTACCACACAATCCCTACTTTTGACGCCCCTGAGGAAGAAGCCTTTTGAAAACACTGTAGGAAAAGGAGAAAATGCTGGTAACCAGCATTTTCTCCTTTTCCCACAGTGTTTTCTACCCTTCCCAGAACCAATTTCAATTTTTCAGTCACCTTTATACTGTCGTCTGCAAATGCTTTCATTTTGAACCAGTCTAAAATGTTGTCGTGTGGTAAAGAGTTAACCCTTTACCAGACAACAAAATCTTAAACTTGACCAAACTGAATGCATTTCCAGGCTATAGATTCAAAATAACAACTGAAATAGGTCTTTGAAAGGGCAGAAAACATTGTGGGAAAAGGACAATAGGCTAGTTAACAGCATTTTCTTCTTTTCCCACAATGTTTTCAAAGGCTTCTTTCTACAGGTTGTTGAAACCCTGGACTATTTGGCAGTGTTACACAAATTATACATTATCCGAACTGTCACCATAATGACAAAATTTTGGACATGTCAAAATAGAGGGTATTTGCAGACGACAAATTAAGTGTGCCTCATTAGTGACAAAAGGAGCCTTTTGATGAGGTAATAAAGAGAAATTGTAGGAAAAGGAGAAAATGTTGGTTACCAGCATTTTCTCCTTTTCAAAGAATGTTTTCAAAAACCTTATTCTTCAGGGCTGTTAAAAGTTGTGATTGATTGATATATGGTTTAACAATTTTGTCATAGTTTATCCTTTTAAATACTCTCGAAACAAAAATCACCAGAGCTCCAATCCTACGTAAAAATAATCCGCTATTGATTCTGGATTTATGTAACAAGCAAAATGATTCGTACTTGGACACTGAATGAGACGGCAGTCTTAGATTTTTGGCATAATTTGACTTATTCTATCAGACAAATGAAGTTATCTTGGTCTCAATTGGACAACATCAGTTCTTTTTTCTGTCATCTAGAACAGAATTCGTAATCAGGAAATCCTGAAATTGATTTTTCTCCTGGTAGGGCCGTTTACGTTTACATAGGAGTGTCCCAAGGCAAGCTTTGAAGAACTATTGTCACTTTGACATGTCAGGACTGCTGTTAAAATATCAAACAGAAAATCTTCGTCCACTACTTTACTTTCCCTTCTATCCAGCCAGTACAAGTATTATTAATCAAAGTACTGAAAGTACTGTTAGAAGGCGAGTTTAGAAAATAGCCATAACATATTGAAATACATTTTCCTGTACTTAAATCGCCTCTCCTGATACAGCAAAGTCTATAGAGTTGTGCAATGTTCCTGCACAATGAAGACCAGTTTACCATCCTGAGTTTTATCAAAATTGAAGAAGGCTTGTGAAAATGTGTTGAAAAATATTAAAACGAATGGACTTTCCTGAAACTCCTTTCCATTTCATTTGAAGGAAAAGTTTTATGTGAAAGCAAAGAGTTTTAATTTGCTGCTACCCGTATATGTTTTTACGTTGTATAGAAACTTAGATCTAACCATCTATTACCCCAATAATGAGTTTGAAAGGTCTAAGAAGAAGTCTTGAGAACTTTTGGTCTGAAAAGGAGAATACGGTGCTAACTGACATTTTTTCCTTTTCCTAAAATGTCTTCCATCCTATTTCATACAGGTTCCATCAATAGTGCCAGATCAAAAAGTCACTGTTGGTACCTGAAAATGCATTCAATTTTGGAAAGTCTGATTTTTTTTCTTCGTGTAAAGAGTCAAGAAAGTTTCTCCTTTTCAAAATTAAGTTTTTAAATGGCCTCTTTCTCAGGGTTGTTAAAACTGTACTTGATAGGGTATGGTAAAGGATTAAAGAATAGTCTTTGCTTGAAAATGCAATCAATTTTGATAGATCTAAAACTGTAACTCTGTAATGAGATGATTAATTTCTTGAAAGTCTTTACCATTGTATTCCATGGATAATTTTATTGAGAGAGCAAAGAGTTTTTAGAAAGGTACATTTTAGAGTATAGAAACTGAGATTCAGCCTTTTATATCACAACACTGACTTTCAACAATGTTGAAGAAGAGGCTTTTTAAAGCATTGTAGGAAAAGTAGCAAATAATGATAATCATTATGTTTGACTTTCCTACAATGTTTTCCATCTTAGTAACCCTTTACAAAACCCTTCAGAAAATAACAAAAAATTAGGGCCGTCTACGTTAAAGCAATTAGCAGATAATAAGTTAAGAGCAGCTGAAAATGTGCCGTTTGGCTGGGAAAAAGTACAAAACATAGTGGTAAAAAGAGAAAATACTGGTGGCTAGCGTTTTTTCCTTTTCCAAAAGTATTTTGAATTTTTTTTCCCTTGAGGTTGTCAAAATTTCAGTGTCGTTCAATTGAAAGACTTCTTTTTTTTTTTATTTGTTTACCATCTTATTTGAAATACATGTATACTTGATCAAGACTGAAAAAGAATTTCAAAACAAACGACTTTCAATGTTCAAAACGGAGATTTAACATTTAAATTACAATACATGTGCTGGGTTTTAATGACCTTAAAGAATGGGGCTTTTTCGAAAAACGAACATTTTCTCCGTTTTGCGCAATGTTTACCATCCTATCAAGGATAACCAACCAACATCATTTGATGGTTGACATCTTAGGTCCTATAAGGAACGTTGGAAGGTGTTCTTTGTTTATATGATTCTTGTAATCTATGACTCTGTTAACCCTTATACTAGAGTGCTGGATTGATGAAAACGGCATTTTACATCTCGGGCAAAATGCTTAATTATTGCAACCTCACCCTGGGCTGTTTTGGTCGGGTTATTACAATATAGCTAATCCGACATTTATAAGATTGCATATTCTGTGCAGACTATAGAATCGTCTGCCTTGTCTTCAAAAGAGACAGGCGTAATAAACGATTTAAAGGTTCATTGACATTAACGCTTGTCTATCGTTAATCCCGCGTAACCGGAATGTACGTTCAGCTTGTCGGCAAACATGAAAGCAAAATGATTGCCAACTCGTCAATATTGAAATACACCCTATTCCTTTGTTCGACAAAAATATATCATGTACAGTTACACAGATCTCTACAGGCCCTTGGTCCGTGTTCTTAGAAAATCATGAACACATCTGATGCATTCTAGGACAGTGGGATTCTCCCTGTCAAGTTAGTTTTATCATTGTGTTATTCAGTTTTGGAAAAAAGTGTATAGTTGAAGGAAATTCTTTCGAGGAAAATAAATGGGAATTATAAGGTAAAGATTTCAGTTCTAATAATGACGGAGGTAAGTGATTATGATAACAATTCATTGCGATAAACGTTTATTCTTTACTTGACAAAGAAATTTCAGACTAAGTTGAAATTGAAAGCACTGATTCATACAGATGACAAATTCAGGGTGGCCCAAATTAGCGACGAAATTTGTTCTTGATAGGGTAGAAACATTGTGGTAAAAGGGAAAAAATGCCGGTTTCCGATTGTAATTTCCCCTCTCCTCTCAATGTTTTTTTAAGCTTGATTTTCAGAGTCGTTTCAAGTGAGCGGTAAAGGGTTAAATATTTATGAATAATTGCTGAACGTTAAGCAACGTGACGACCAAAAGAAGAAGTTAAAATTCTTTGCCTGTTAAAACGGTTACAGATCATGTTATTGTCATTTTTGATGTAGTAAAATCTGATCATACTCATATATAAGGAAAGAGGTGACCAGCCTGTAACCCAGGCTATACATCGGTACATCATACTGACCAGAACTACTTCGAAATGACACATATTGTGATTTCAACTGATTTACCTTTTTTCTTTTCATGGGTCTACGGAATCAAAACTCGGCCTCGCCGATGCGTAACAATAACCTAGTCATTAATCATAAAGTCAAGCACAACTTTGATAAAAGAAAAATATTTCTTTGAAAGAGAAAATTTTGTTTAAACACTAAAGTCTTGATGATTCAAAGGAATTTATTTCATTGAAATTTTACTTCTCACAAAGACAGAATAAGGTTGCCAACAGAGGAAAGGGGTTTATCAGCGGTACGTCATTCACAGAAGCTATCTGATTGGTTAGTTCTGGGATAGTAAATTTACATGTACGATCCCACTGGTTAGTTGTTTATGCGTTGTGAAGTGGAAGTAGGTCCGAATGACGTCATGTTAGTAGCTTTCGATTGGCTTATAATGGCTATGGTTTATTTGTTGCTGTAGCAACGTGATTATATCAATAAACTGATCCAAAGTATTTTGCATTTGTCAAAAACGATGCTTTTTACGAATTCTATTTCATTCCTTCTAGGAACTTGAAGTTTCTTCTTGCTGTTCTGATTAAATTTACAGTGGTCTCGACATTATTTTGTTCTAATGTACTCAAGAAGTATCGAACTATTTGAAAGGCGTTTTGATAATGTTGTTCAGAGGCATTTTCAGCAAGCTGCCGAGCGTTGACATATGAAGGCGAGAATGAAAATCTCGCCTTCCAAAAACTATGAAAAAAGATGTTCACTGTTCAGTTTACAGTTCAGCCGTTTTAGCACTTTAACGATAGACAAAACTTTAACCCATTACCACTCAATCCCTACTTTTGACGCCCCTGGAAAAGAAACTTTCTGAAAACATTGTGGGAAAAGGAGAAAATGCTGGTAACCAGCATTTTCTCCTTTTCCCACAATGTTTTCTACTTGATCAATAAATGATTGCATCACTTGAGCCACAATGAAATTGTCGTCTGCAAATGCTTTCAATTTGGACAGAGCTAAAATTTTTTCATCTATTAAAGGGTTAAACTAGTCCAAACTGAAATTATTTTCAGATGAAAAATGAAATGCTACTAGAATTATTGAATTACTGCTTCAGAAAATGGAGAAACTTCATGGGAAAAGGAGAAAATGCTAGCTGTGGGCAAATCTCCTTTTCTCATGTTTACAAAATCAAGGGTAACAACCTACGTCACAGGAAGTGATATCGGACCTGCGCATTTTCGTAACTTATGTCAGCCTTATTGAAAAGTAAGTACGATATGAAGATAGAATTAGGCTGGCTTGAGTGGATACAAACGGACTACAAAGACTCTCATGTATTTATCAAAGACATTAGATGAATACATTTAATATTATGATGTTTTAGACAGGAAGCAGATGTCTATATGCACAAACTTTGACCAAATATCAAAAAGTGATTGGGTTTCAATAGTTGGTCTAAGTCTATTCCATTTTTATAAGTAGTCAACAAAAGCTTTGACAAAAAACAAAGTCCCTAGGCATTGTATGATTTGGAGGTCTAAAGACTTTTTCAGATCATTTAAAGGAACGATTCCAAAAAAAAAACCAATCTTACCAAACAAGCACACAGACTTTATAACAAGGGTCCGATATCACTACCTGTGACGTCACACTGACGTACGTTGTGAGGGGTGAAAATAACTTTTGTAAGGGTCGTTAGTTAGAACTTGAGATTGTGTGCTAAAGGGTTATACAAATTTTTAAAGGCCCATTGGCAACCACAAGCAAACAATACCGGTGTTAAAATTCATTCAAATTTATTCATACCACTTAAAAAAAATAAAATTTAATGTCATGATAAAAATCAGTTTTTTTGTACAGTTCGTCAAGGTGTTTGCTGCCAGGAAAAACAAAAACAAGTGGGCCAAGATGGCCCTGGATCGCTCATCTGAATTTTTGAGAGGACCAGAGCCAATTTTTTTTTTTTGAGGTATTGAAACACTGGAAACAAAATCATTATTTTGCCAAGTAATTTTCAAAAGGTCACCTGTAGAGGTCCTTGATGGATCAAAATTTCACAAACAATATTGAAAAGGGTCACCTAAGGAACATCTCTGTGAAATTATTTCAAAATCTGACCAGTGGTTTCAGAGAAGAAGCTTATTAAAGAATTTCTCAAAAATTCCAATTGGTTGCCATGGCAACCGGAGTTTTTGACGGAATCAAATTCTGTGAACAATTTTTAAAGAGGACCTCCCAAGGAACATTCCAGCCATTCTTGGTCTAAATCAGCCCTGCGGTTTAGAGGAGTAGCTGTTGATTTTTAAATAATTGTTGACGCCGCACAACGGACGACGCACGACGGACACCAGTCCTGGTGATCCTAAAAGCACGGTGTAGGACCGGAAGTGTACAGTGTTTGAGATTGTATGTCACTTGGGAGTCTGTACAGTGGTGAAATGTCACATGGTCGTGAAAATTGCTAACACAAGGTAAGTCAAGCTGGTGATTTTTCATTTATTTTGATAGCTATTATAAAACCTTCATATCCA
The DNA here is from genome assembly GCA_943736015.1 of Tridacna crocea. Taxonomy (NCBI): domain Eukaryota; kingdom Metazoa; phylum Mollusca; class Bivalvia; order Cardiida; family Cardiidae; genus Tridacna; species Tridacna crocea. The sequence continues at coordinate 54,186,680 of OX031063.1, forward strand.
GTTGTTTGTTTGTTAATCATAGACTGTATCAAGAACACTCATGTGCTCTGAAAAGCTTTCCTGGAGATATGCCTTGATCATGTAACCATACTAAAATACAGATGATTTTGTCTAAAAACAACGGAGTATTTTGTTTGATTAATCATCCTTAAAAGCTTTTTTGCTGAACGGAAAATGTATAGACAGTTTCTTTATTCACTTTTGTTTGAAAACAAGTAAAGAATTGGTAACAAAATCGACTACAATCCTCCTTATTGTTCGTTTAAAATGGCATGTCAACATAAGGAATTTGTACTGTCCCTTGATAAGCTATTGTACAGTCACTTGAGATCTACACTATTTTATACAAGTGACAGTACAAAATTCTGTTGGAATTTCGTCATTTTAATTGCTTTTAAGGTCACAACTTGGAACTTGTTGATGAAAAGAGAAAGCAGACACATCGGCAGACCTTTTAATCGTAGAAAGAACTCTCTCGTTTGCGCTAAAGCGAAAATTCTGCTATTTTTTGTAGTCGAAAATCATTTCAAATTTCTCAAATCAAGATGATCAAGACATTTTTATTGCTATAAGGAGGTTGCATATTGCACGATCAGGTGCCTGGCATGTTTAATATATATCAAAAGTACATGTGGATGGAAAGAATTCAATCAAATATAAAAATAAATGAAAAAATATTAACTTCACTTACCGTGGAAACACAGTTTTCTAGAATCAAGTGACATTTCGCCACTGTACAGACTCCCAAGTGACATACAATATCAAACAATGCACGCTTCCTGTCCTACACTGTGAAAAGCTCCCCTTGCGCATTTTGTGCTCTGGTGAGCTAATAATTCTAAAACCATGTAAAATATAAACAAAATTTGAAGCAACTTTTCACCTAGTTATGTTACCCAATTTCGCACATGGCAAAATTTTAGACCTATCCAAATTGAAATCATTTGCAGAGGACAATTTCATAGTGGATCAAATGATAGGGCTGAAGACTTTGTGGGAAAAGGAGAAAATGCTGGGTATCAGCATTTTCTGCTTTTTCCACAATCAAAAGGCTTCCTTTTTAGGGTCATTATAAGTCATCATTGTGTGGTAACGGGTTAAATAAGTTTCTCCTGACTTAGCCTAGAACAGATTTTTCTTTCTCATTCTAAATAATAATGTCCCTGACCTAAGGCTATCACGGACAGACCATAATGCAGCATCAGCTTTTTGTCAACTATCCCTATGGCAAAATGCCACAGGGAGTACAAACTAAAAGATCAAAGGACCAAGCCAATGCTTCAGTATAGTTGATAAGCAAAGTTATTATGATAAATATCAATGATTGAAAAGAAGATTCTGTACTATTTGACATGTGTAATCTTTTGGCTTTAACTCTTTACCAAACAACAAATCTTGTACTCAACCAAATTGAAAGCATTTCACAGACAACAGATTAACAGTCGAGCAAATAATGATTTCTGTCTCTGAAAGAGGAGAAAACATTGAGGGAAAAGAAGAAAATGCTGGTAACCAGCATTTTCTGCTTTTCCCTAAATGTTTTTAAAAAACTTGTTTTTCAGAGTTGTTAAACTTGGAATTGTGTGGAAAAGTGCCTTGCATAAATGTTTACAGTTGACAAATTATAAATTTTAGACTAGTCCATACTTGCACATGAAAAAATTCAAAGTATCTCTAGAATATAAAGATATGTCTCTGAAAAAATAGAAACATGGGTATGGTGCAAAAATGTTGGTTACCAGCATTTTCTCCTTTCCCAACAATGTTTTCAAAAGCCAGAATCTTTTTCTGGGTTGTAAAAACTTGGGATTGTTTGGTAATTACTAGTTGTAAAACACTCCAGTAGACATCTAAATTGTAGACTTGTCAAAGCTGCTGGCATTTTCTCTTTTTTTCCACAATGTCAAAAACCTTCTACCTCAAAAATATAACCTCTTTACCAAATGATGATATTTTTGAGAATTATGCAAAGTACTGGTAAAAGAGACAAAAGGAAAGCATGGACAGGTGCACTGGCTGCAGTGATATACTCTTGTAACTGAAATAATGTTGAAAACAGCATTAACTCTTTACCACACAATCCCGACTTTTAACAACCTGTAATAAAAAGGACTTCGAAAACATTGTGGGAAAAAGAGAAAATGTTGGTAACTATCATTTTCTCCTTTTCCCAGAATGTTTTCTACCCCTCCAAAAACAAATTTCAATTTTTCAGCCTTATTTATTTTCTCGTCTGCAGATGCTTTCAATTTGGACAAGTTTAAAATTTTGTCGTTTGGTAAAGAGTTAAATACCGTACTATCAGATCAGATCAGATTAGTCTCAATCAATCAATCAATCATTCAATATAAAATAATGTTGATTTATTTATCTGAGTATAGAAATAATTTCACAGCAGCTGTCTGCTGTAAACTCTTCATCTGCCACAATGTCAAATGTAAAGACAAATTCACATATATTATAGATTACATCATTCCAGGGAGTAATGAGATTGCAGCCCCAAGAAAATTAATTTTAATTAAGTGTTGCGCAATAACTGTACCTCTTCTACCTTCAAAGGAAATTTCACCATCTGATACTTGTTTTTAAATCTTCACAGAAAAACAAGGTTAGACTTGTTTAAATTGAAAGAAATAGTAGACTTGTCTAAATTGAAAGAAATAGTAGAGGACAAAATTATCTGTGGCTCAGATATTGACATTTATTTCTTGAAAGGTTAGAAAACATTGTGCGAAAAGGAGACAATACTTGTTATCAGCATTTTCTCCTTTCCAACAATTTTTTCAAAAGGCACGTTTCTCAGGGTCTTTATACTTGGGATTACATAGCAAAGGGTTGATCATTTATTTTGGTGTAACAGGTACAAAGTTACTGAATTCCAGCAAAAGTGATAAAAATAAATTATTCCAACTGTTCCACCTATTAGTATTTATCAGTACAGGAGCTATGTTTAGAAACACAGATACCAATGTTTCCTTCTCATTTCAGTTCTCATTTGTATTCTTGCAGCAATTCACTTCCTTATATTCAAACTGCATCCTTAACATCTGGAAGAGCTGTTTAACCCTTTACCAAACAATCCCTGGTTTTGAAAGAAGAAAGAAGCCTTTTGAAAAGATTGTGGGAAAAGGAGGAAGTGCAGATTACCAGTATTTTCTCCTTTTTCCACTATGTATTCTATCCTCTCAAAGACAAATATCAGTCTTCTAAAAGGTTATCTATGTACTAGAATACAACTGTTTTTTACTTGTATAATAAATATTGAAAGCATTCAAAAGAAAAAAAAATATAGTTACTAAAGAACTGAAATAATCTGAGTAGCTCTGATTAGAAAGGGTACTTTGTGGAGAAAAAGAAACAAGAGGACCATTGGCCCTAAAGCGCTCACCTGAGCTAAGTCATCTAGGATTGATAAAGCTGAAGAGATCCTAGTTGTGATGATGTAGAACAATGAGCAGTAGTGACATACTTTCTCTCCAAGATAACATCAACAATAATTCTGACCAAGTTTCATGACTATTAACTCTTTACCACACGAGAAAATTTTAGACTGGTCCAAAATGAATTCATTTGCAGACGACAGAATAAAGATTACTGAAAAATTGAAATCTGGTTTGGGAAGGGTAGAAAACACTTTGGGAAAAGGAGAAAATGCTGGTTACCAGCATTTTCTCCTTTTCGCACAGCGTTTTCAAAAGGCTTCTTTCTCAGGGTCGTTAAAAGTCGGGACTGTGTGGTAAAGAGTTAAGCTGAAAATGTGACATGCAAGGTTTTTCTTAAATTTGGCTCAATCACCTATTTTTTGACCCTGCATGACCTAATATCATTCTTGTCTGAAATCATCAAGACATTAATTCTGACCAAGCGTCTTGAGCATCAGACTGAACATGACTGTCCTCGAGAGTGCTGTCATAAGGTTTTTTGTAAGATATGACATGGTGCCATCATACTGAGTATCAATCCTGTCCAAGATATCATCAAAACATTCTGACCTAGTTTCATGACTGTAACCTTCCTGAAAATGTGGCATCTTGAGTGCACACATGGCAACAGACATCAAATGATGGACACTGCACGACAGCTCAACTTGAGAACTATTTGCTCAGGTAAGCTTAAAATGCTTGTTAACATCGTTCCTTATTTACAACCAATTTGTTGGAGAACTGAGATTCAAAATGTTATAGAAGTGCAGCACCGCCCAGCAAAAAAGTTAATTAACTCTTTACCAAACAACAAAATTTTGGATTAGTCCAAATTGAAAGCATTTGCAGATGACTAAATAAATTTAAATAAAAAATGGAAATTTGATTTGGAAAGGGTAGAAAACATTGTGGGAAAAGGAGAAAATGCTGGTTACCAGCATTTTCTCCTTTTCCTACAATGTTTTCAAAAGACTTCTTTTTCAGGGTCGTTAAAAGTCGGGATTGTGTGGTAAAGAGTTAACTCAACTAATTTATTTAGAAGCCTAATTGCAATCATCATAGGTATATAAATTGCTGAATTTATAGGCGAACACCAGATCAAATGATTTTTTGATAAAATTCAGACAAGGATCTTAAACATGTTCCATTTTCCTCCTGTTTTTTTCCTAGATTTTCTGTATTGAACTCTGATCCTATATCGACAACATGTTTCCCATATGGGCAACCTTCTCAGGAGGCTATTTAGTTGCCTTACAGGGGAAAGAACAAGATAAGGGATGAAATCCATGCTAGGTTACGCCTATTGTCTGCGCATGGAATCTTCTCTGAAGATTCCACCTGTCTTATGTGAAGCAGGGCCATAGGAACACCCCCAATAATTTTGAAAATCATAGCAACAAAATTATGAGTTTTTAGTGCAATGTAACAACCACGCAAAAAAATCACAGTATTTCGAAGTTAGCCCCCCAATCTTGAAATGGCATCCTATGTGCCTGTGACGCATCACCCATTCTCTGATACTTGGGAAAAGTAGGGCTTATAGCGAAGCTAAACCCAAGTCTGTGAGGACTGTTTTAGTAAACGGCCGATACATTGGTTACCTGCTAGCTGATCATAACTGAATAAATCGCACCAGGTAGCGTTTTATTGAGTAAACGTTTATTTTATTTTAAAATTTAAAGTAACAGTTGTTGTTTTGAAAAATTAGTCTGGTTATGTACCCAGAATCCCCATATTAGATTGATGTGTATTTGTAGAATGCCATCTAACGCGAGATAATCAAGTTACACCTTGTTCTTCAAAGTCCTCAGGGTACTTTTCAAGTACTGTCAAATGGGACCTCTGTCTAATGTCTAACCTGAAAGACTTTTAGCAATTTTTGGATGGCAGCCCTCTGGCTGGAACCTACTTAGATATGTCTGTTTATAAAGTTAAATGACATAACACAAGTATATAACTTTCAACTGTAATTCAGTGATGTTGCAGTGAAAGATCTTTTCATCATGTCTTTTCAAGGTTTTTCAGTAACTGTTCTTATACTACAAGATAATAATGTACTATGCTGGTCACCAGTGTCCTTTGGCTGAGAACACTCCTACCACACTAGCACTGCACTAGGATAATTGATTGATTATTTTCGTTTATTTATCGTCGCTACCGGTTGCCCATCTGAGCGACGCCCCCAGAAGACGGTTAGTTGTTACGGGGGATAGTGCAAGGATACAAAAACTACTGAGAATTCCGCCTTGTTCTTTAACGTGCTCGGTGTGTAGCACCGTCACACGGGACCTCGGTTTAACGTCTCATCCGAAAGACTATTAGTAATTTTTAGTTGGAACCCACGACCTGTAGGACATTGTGTTCACAAGTCCTCTGCTCTACCTACTGAGCTATATCGGCTGGTCACTAGGATAATATCAGGATTTACTCTTTATAAATCTAGCATGAACAGATAACCAAAATGTTGATTTGTCCATTTAATTGTGAAAGTATTTTGCAGAAAACAATATTGAACAAGGCATGCTAAATGACAAAATTTGCCTTTGACAGTGTACTAAAGAAAGTATGAAAAGGAGAAAAATGCTGGTTAACTGAGCTTTTTCTCTTTTCTCCCACAATGATTTCAAATGCCTTCAAGCTACAAGATGGTTCAGTCCTTTACCAAATGATCCTGACTTTTAACAACCTAATTGGTAGAAAATTTTTGAAAATGTTGAAACAGAAGAAATGAAAGCTGTCACTGAATGTGACTGAAAAATACCCCCGCCAGCAATTTGATTTTGTACACAAACGGACACAGTGACACACAGACAAACAGGCTTATTCCAGTATACCCCTGAAAACATTCATTTTGCAGGATACAGCAACTTTTCTTTGACTGGGTGAAAAACATTGTATGAAAAGGAGAAAATGCTGGTTACCAGCATTTTTTTTCTTTTCCCACAATGTTTTCAAAAGACTTCTTTGTAAAGGTTGTCCCATGTCAGCATTTTGTGGTGAAGGGTTTAATTCACAAAGTTTTGAAAAAAGCATGACATATTCTTTGAGAACTTCTCCGTTGAAATATCTTTTTTTTAAAAGATGTTTCTTAAGATTTCTCTTTCTGTCTGAACTTTTTTACAACATATTTTTTCTGTAATAAAACGAAAGATTGGTAAATAAACGCCTTGTCTCATAAAATAACTCCTACAGTGACAAAACAAGGAAGTTAGTAGCATGGCTTTCAACAGTTGGTCTGCTGCAAAGTGCTGAAAGTGGACCATAGCACTGGTTGTCGTGTAGTTTATAATTTATAATGTAATTATGTGCATTCTTAAATTAGATATTGGTAATTAATTCATTTCCAAGATTATTTTTACTGAATTTCACATCATTGCGACCTTAACTCTTTACCAGACGAAAATATTTTAGACTGGTCCAAATTGAAAGGATTTGCAGATGACAAAATAAAAGTGACGGAAACTTTAAAATTTGTTTTGTGAAGGGTAGCAGACATTGTGGGAAAAGGAGAAAATGCTGGTTACCAGCATTTTCTCCTTTTCCCACAATGTTTTCTAAATGTTTTCTTTCTCAGGGGCGTCAAAAGTAGGGATTGTGTGGTAATCTACACTGGCGTAATATTACGTAACATACATTGCCCTAAGCCAATTAAGGCATTTTTTTTTTGCAAAAAGCTTTGTACAAAATCTGTTTTCAAAACCATTCTAAAGAGCAATTTCTCTGTATTTGTTTCAAGAACTTTCTGAAGTTGCAAGTATGTGTAACAAATTTTCTGATTGGTTTAGCTGAAGTGGTTTAGCCAATCAGAAGTTATGTTACCCGGTATTTTCTCCTTTTCCTACATTTATGTTTGGGTTTTCAATCCTGTCAAACCCTTGACAAATTCCTCTATTTGGCAACATTTAGCTAGTCAGCGAAGTTGATTTAAACTAGTGCTAAATGTTGTTGTCTGGCATCTTTGCAAGCTAAGGTTATAATCACTACGTGGATCTTACCTTGGCTAATTGAGCCCGATTTTGAGATATTCCTTTGATGCGCCCGCGATTGGATGCTGGTTATAATACCCCCCTTTACATCATATTTCTGAAAACCAATGAAGTATCGTTTTACAAACCGCTTACGAATACAATTATTCAACATGAAGCGATAAGCAGACATACACATGGGTTTCCATGTTTACCTTCTATTCTATTTTTATCAAAGATGAAATGCTACGAGCGATTCCATTCATTGCAGTTAGAGCTGGCTGCATCCAATGAAAAAGCGTATCAGGGGAATGTAAAAATCAAGCTTGATCCGCCAAGAGTAGCGTAGTGAATCGTCAGCCTTGGCTTGCAAAGATGGTTGTCTGGTAAAGGCTGTTGAAATTATTGTGTGAAAGAGAGAAAATGCCAGACACCAGAATCTGATAGAAGTCATCATTCACACAACATTTAGTTCGGAGGATATAGCTGCTAATCCTTTAACCCTTGACCTCATATACCAACTTAAGGCTCTTCCAATTCAGCAGCAAATAAAGATATGATGGAAAAAATATGGACAAATGGTGATACAATTAATTGCTTGAGTAGAAAACATTGTGGGAAAAGGAGAAATTGCTCGTTACAAGCAATTTCTCCTTTTCCCACACTGTTTTCAAAAGCAGTCTGTTGTTGATGTGTTAAAACGAGTATCTATGGAGTAAAGGGTTAAATTTGATTGCGTCCAAAATTTTATGGTCTGGGAATGAGTTTAACTCTTTAACCTTTTACTCCATAGATACTCATTTCTACGGATTGCTTGTAGGAGCCTTTGGAAAACTTTGTGGCAAAAGGTGAAATTGCTTGTGACGAGAAATTTCACCTTTTGTCACAATATTTTCTATGCTATCAAAAGGTGTCATATTCACCTAAGAAACAGCTTTATCCTTTCTGTTAGGGTCATTTAGAGATACCATAGAAATGCTTTATGGGGTAAAGGGTTAACACAAAACAAAATTTAAGACTAATACTCAATCTAAAAGCTTTTAACAATAATGATTGACTTTCAGAGGAACAAAACATTTTTGAAAGAGGAGTAAATGCTAGTTATTGTTGTTTTCTCACAATATTTTCAAAAGCTGTCTTGCGTCAGTTTCTAAGACCCCAGAATAGTGTGGCAAGGGGTTATAAAGTTGGATAAGGTCAAGTATACCTATTGTTATTCTAATACTTTTCATTGTACATGTTCATTGGTGACCCACCTTTTCACATAAGCCGATTGAAAATTGTGAAAATTATAGGACAAATGAAAAATCACATACAAGACTGCAATTTGTACAGTTCTTGTCACATTTCCTTCACAGTTTGTAGCTTAGTTTTCTTCAGCTTGTGCAATGCCACAGTTTCCATTTTAGACTACCAGACGTAGAATTAATGAAAGTTGAATAGGAATTACAAAATGTGACAAATACAATGGTGTGTCAATAACCCTTTGCAAAACAATTGCGTGGTTTAACCCTTTACCCCATAGATATTCATTTCTACGCATTGCTTGTAGGAGCCTTTGGAAAACATTGTAGCAAAAGGTGAAATTGCGCGTGACGAGCATTTTCACCTTTTGCCACAATGTTTTCTACACTATCAAAAGGTGTAATACACATAAGAAATGGCTTCATCCTTGCTGTTATTTAGGGTCAATGAAAGATTCCACAAAAATACCTTATGGGGTAAAGGGTTAACAAACCTGAAAAAAGAAGCCTTTGCAGAAATTGTGGAAAAGAGGAGAAAATGCTTAAAAAACAGTATTTTGTACTTCTGTCTCAATATTTTATTCCCTTCAATGACAAATCCTTTTACTGAAAGTCCTGTTCGAAAAGTTTCAAATGTTATTTTATAGAGAATTAAAATGTTTTCCAGATAAAATCTTCACCCAACCTTTTTTTTATTTTAATTTTTTAAAGGTATCACCAAACAGGACTTTTTTTTTTCCCTGACTGCTTTAGCAACCAACTCTGGTTACCTCCCTTTTCCTATACATGTTTTAATTTCTCCAACCATTTTCATTGATATTTTCTTGAATAAAATCGAATATTAGACTTCTTAGTTCAGTAAAAAGTTAATCCCATTATAGTTAACCCTTTATTACAAATCTCAACTTCACCTTTAGGAAGACGCCTTTTAATCCCTTCCCAAGTAACAAATTTTGGACTCTTCCAAACTGAATGAGTTTGCAGACTACAATTTTAGATTTAGAGAAAATGGCAGAAAGTTCTCAAAAAGGTAGAAAACACTGTGAGAAAAGGAGAAATTGCTCGTTACGAGCAATTTCTCCTTTTCCCACAGTGTTTTCACAAGACTTTTACTGCAGACACGTAAAATCCAGGGCTTGTTTGGGAAAGGGTTAAAAAGATTGTGGAAAAGGGAGAAAATGGTGGTTACCAGCCTTTATTCCTTTTCCCAAATGTTTTCTCCTCTATCAAAGACATATTTGATAATATGAGTCATAATCACAAATGCCATTTCCTTCTTTTCCTGCAATGTTTTCAAAAGCCTGGTTCCTTGACAAATGAGATTATTAAGTAAAGGATTAGTTTAAATACTATGTCTGTCATTTGTAGGTCAGTATTGGTCAGTTTAGCAAGTACATGTAGTGACTAAATAAATCTGCGTAGAGCCAATTGTACAAATTCCACATCTTTCAAGCGTAGCAAAATAACAGACTCAGTTTTAATGAAGGAATTTACAGACAAGAAATTAAATGTTTCTAAAATGAAAGAGCTTGTCATTAAAAAGTGGTAAACATTGAGGTAAAAAGGAGAAAATCCTGGTTAACAGCATTTACTCCTTTTCCCCAAATGTATTTTCAAAAGCCTTCTCTGTCACAGTTGTCAAAGTTTAGGATTGTGCAGTAAAAAGTCAACGACTGAATATACAATTCACTCAAACTTACGAAACATTTTATCCTACAGCTTTAGTAAATTCACAAGTGGACAGTACAGATCAAAGATCAGACTCCATGTTAATGTACGGTCTGATCTCGATCTGTATAATCATCTTTGAAAGCTTTCTGGCCCATGGAACTGAAAACATTAAACTTGTTTTGTCCTCTTTATAAGCCATTTAAGCTTTTGCTGAAATATTTTCAGGTGTGGTCTGCTAGAATTAGAATTTAACCCTTTACTCCACAGATACTCATTTTGACACATCAACAAAAGAAAGCTTTTGAAAACATTGTGGGAAAAGGAGAAATTGCTCGTAATGAGCAATTTCTCCTTTTCCCACAATGTTTTTCACTCAATCAGATAATTGTTTCCCCATTTGTCCATGTTTTTGACATCATATGTTTATTTGCTGCTGAATTGAAGGAGCCTAAAATTGGCATATGAGGTAAAGGGTTAAAAAAAAAAAACTCATGTTGCAAGAACTGATATGATTTTGTTGGTCAAACACAGTGAGAGTGAAGACACATTTATTACAAGAGAAAATCCAAAATCCAATATAAGCATCATATTCCAGAAAAAGCAGAAAATGTTATATAACAAAACTTCCTTTAACCTTAAAGGTGGCCTTTCAGATTTTAGGACGAAAATTTTACAAAAATGCAAAAAAATCATCCTTATACTCCCAGCGTGTTTTAATTTTCATTCATATTAAACCCCAGTAGTCGAAAACTGTCTGACAGCATGAGAAATTAGAGATTTACTACGGCCCAGATTGACATCAACGGGAGACACGTTCTATTTTTAGATGATAAATTCGCTCATTTACTAACAGCAATACACAGAAAAAGCTTCAAACATACCGTCCGAAGAAGACATTATGGAAAATAATTATTACATGCTTATATGATATGATATATTATGATAGGGAATTTAAGCGTTATGAGTCACGTGCCAGTCACTTGACATTCCCACAATGCTTTATTGATTTTTGGCGCGAAATCTAAAAATACCTTAAGAGGCTACGTAGCCTTTTAAGGGGATACCATCAAAAAAAATTTTTTTTGTAAAATTATGAATCTTAATTATTGATGATTTGTATTATTTTTTCATTTGAATTTCATTGATATATATATTTTTTAATTTGGTGAGATATAAAAATTCTAAATACCCACCTTTAAACCAGACTAACCTTAACATCCCTTTAACTCTTTTCCAAAAGACAAAACTTTAGACTTGTCTGAATTGAAAGACTGTGAAAATGAATGTTACAAAAACAATGAAACTCGGTTTGGGAAGAGTAGAAAGCATTTAGGGAAAAGGAGGAAATGCATTTCCCACGATGTTTTCAAAAGGGGGGGGGGGGGGGGGGCGGCGGGCGGGCGGGGTGTCAGTCAACCCAGGGACTGATTATGTGAAGGGTTAACCCATTATCACACAATCCCAACTAAATTTAACCCTTTTCAAAACGACAAATTTTTGGACTAGACCAAATTGAAAGCATTTTCAGACGACAATACAACTCTTGCTGAAAAGATGATTTCTGTCTATGATAGGGTAGAAAACACTGTGGGAAAAGGAGAATATGCTGCTTAACAGCATGTTCTCCTTTTCCCGCAATTTTTTCAAAACGCTACTATTCCAGACCATAAAAACCAGGGATTGTTTGGGAAAGTGTTAACCTTGAGAAAGAAGCCTTTTCAAAACATTGTGGGAAAAGGAGAAAATGCTGGTAACCAGCATTTTCTCCTTTTCCCACCATGTTTTCGCCCTTTCCAACAACAAATTTCAATTTTTAAACCACATTTAATTTCTCGTCTGCAAACGCTTTCAATATGGACAGGTCTAAAATTCTGTCGTTTAGTAAAGAGTTACAGGAAGGCTTTTGAACATTGTGGGAAAAGGAGAAAATACTGAATCAATATTTTCTCCTTTTCCGACAATATTTTCTACCCTGTTAGTAACATACACAATATTTGAGCCATATTTAATTTGCTGTTTGCAAAATTGTTCTATTTAGATGTCAGTCTAAATTTTGCTGTTGATAAATAGTTTAATTAAATAACCATTAAGTTACTTACGACAATTTTTTTAAATCCTTACTAAACAAGCAGATTTTACTTATCCAAATGGGAAGTAACTAAAAAGTAAATGTGGTTCAAATGACGAGAGATATCTTTCAATGAAAAGAAAGTATTCAAGAAAAAAGAGAAAAATACTAGTTTTCAGCATTTTACTCCTTTTCCCAAAAAGTTTTTAAAGGCTTTACTTTTCAGGGTTTTTCACCCTATACCACACAATCCCTATGAAAGAAGCCTTTTGAAAACATTGTGGGAAAAGGAGAAAATGCTGGTAATCAGCATTTTATCCTTTTCCCATAATTTTTTCTTCCCTGCTAAAACAAATTTCAATTTTTTAGTCACATTCATTTTGTCGTCTGGAAATGCTCTCAATTTTGAGCAGTCTAAAATTTTGTTGTATGATAAAGAGTTTAAAAAAAACAAACAAGAAATTGCTTGATAAAGAGTTTAACAAGATTTTTCTAGGTAGATAGGAAGCATCATAATTATTAGGTGAATATTAAAATGAAACAATTACCTGTCCATTTTAGACACTCAAATTTACACCTCTTTCACCTTTGACAGTTTGTTTTTTTTCTATTCTTACAGTCCTCAAAAATATAATACAAATAACACAATGGTTTGAATAAAAATGTGTCAGTTCTTTCTAATACTATTTCATTAGGTTCTCAAACTGTACAAGTCAAAGTTAAACTTAACAATTAGGTACATGTAGAAGGTGCAGCATGAGAAGGATTTGCCTTAATGACACATGTGCCGAAACTTTTATAGGGTTTACCCGACCTTGAGGAAAGCCAATAGAAATTACTCTAGTTCAATGCTTCAGGTCCCAAAATACACGTGGTTCGGCCAAACGTGACCGTGACCGGGGATCTACCCACCTTGTTTACATTCTACAATGATGTGATTTTCTAGCTCCAGGGCCTAGACTGGCATGAGGTCCCAGATGGTGTTTTATAATTATAGGGTGACAGTCAATGGCAAGCCATGCATGAATGGTTTGATGTAACCAAAGAATGTTCAAAGTGAAATCTAGTAGTTGCACCTTGTGCTTTCTTATCTACAAAATTAATCATTAAATTTGTTGTGCATATATTTATTGTCTGCAGCGATTGTTCTTACATCCCCAAGAGGCTGCTATTCCATTCATTAAATGATAAGGAAGATTCAGAAAGAATCTAGGTCCTGAGTGGTAAAGAGCAGGGCTTCAGACCTAGATGTCCCAATAATTATGAGCCTCATTGACTCCACTGATTTTTTCACGGGAGTGTCCTTGGGCAAGACACTTCAGAGCCTAGCCTAGTAATGGTGAAACCCAGGAAACATGAATATGTGAGCTGTTGCCATGACAGGACTGAAATAATGTTGAAAGCAAGGTAAAGCACTATTCCAACAAACAATTCAGAAAGAATCTGATCCTTTATTATGCCTGACTCATTAACTCATTACCAAACGAAAATATTTTAGGCTTGTCCAAGTCGAAAGCATTCGCAGACAACAAAATAAGAGTGAATAAAAACTGAAATTTGTTTTGTGAAGTGTAGAAAACATTGTGGGAAAAGGAGAAAATGCTGGTTACCAGCATTTTCTCCTTTTCCTACAATGTTTTCAAAAGCCTTCTTTCTCAGGGTCGTTAAAAGTCGGGACTGTGTGGTAAAGAGTTAACACGCTTATCTGAAAAAAAAAGCTATTAACCCTTAACCTCACGACACATTTTTTACCACACAACCAATTTTAGACTCTCCCAAACTCAATACATCTGCAGATAACAAGTTCAACATTAATACAAACAACCTTATGTTCTATGATAGGATTAAAATCATTGTGAGAAAATTCACACAATGATTTCAAAAGGCATTTTACCAGCTAGTACTTGGATGTGTGGTAGAGGTTTCACTTAGCTGGATAGCTGAATGTGCTGTTCTACTTGAGCTAACCAAGCTGACTATATCCTGTAGATTTACTTCCACAGCTGTGATAAACATTTGCATCCGTGAGCAGTACAGATCAAGATAAAACTGCAAATAGAGTGCAGCATGCTTCTTTATCTGTTCTCAAGTAAGAGATTCACTGCCAAACTAGCCTATCACCTACCGGTATTGAATGACAAAAATGGAAGTTTGTGAAAACCAAAAGCTGCCACTGATAAATTATACACTTTTCTTGTCCACTAAGGTACATGTGAGCCAAAATTTAAATTCTGTTTGGGTATTGTTACTGCTTAACATGTTGCAAAGCAAAGTGCACTTTCAAAAATCCAGCAGTGATGGTATAATGCTGGACTCAAACTCAATGCAATGCAGCAGTCCATATGTTGCTAGCAGGAACTAGACAAGCAAAAGTCGTAAGTTCATTCAGTGTGAGTAGGTCCACCATTTCTCGACTATTCTGGCATCTACAACAGTCAGTGATAACAAAGGATCAACCAAGGAGTGGACGCCCATGAGTTACATCACGTAGGCAAGACAAGTACATTCACCTATCTAATCTGAGAAATCGTTTTCTGACTGCTCTTGAAATTGCCCAGGCTACTCATGGAGCACACAATAACACTGAATAAGTGGAACACTGTAAGGAACCATCTTCAAGAGTTTGGTTTAAGACCCCCTGGCCCATATGTTGGTATTAATTGCCTTTAACACAGCATCGACCTTGAGGAAGGATGAACTGGCTAAACCATCATCGGCCAAATGCATTTCCTCTTCATCATTGGAGACATGACTGATGTTTTCCGATGAATCAAGGTTCTTTCTGTTCAGAGCAGACACACGCCAATGTGTTTACAGACGTTGTAGGGAACAATATAAGGATAATTTCTTGCTGGAACATGATCTTTCTGGAGGAAGTGGACTTACGGTCTGGGCCGGTATATCTTATAGCCACAGGACGCTTTTTGTGTTTATTGAAGGCATTTAATGCCTTCCGTTCGTCAACATGGTGTCACTTTTCAAGAGGACAACGTTTGTTCTCATGTGGCGAGGCTTAGCAGGGATTATCTACACCAAAATAACATTGATGTAATGGATTGGCCTGCATACAGAGCCAATATGTCCCCCATTGAACACTTATGGGATGTCCTTGATAGTTCTACATGACACCATCCTCAACCCCCAGCAGCACTTCAAACTCTACAAGAGGAGTGGAATTTCATTCTGCAAGCTCAGACAGACCGCCTGATACTATGACAAGAAGAATATGTGCAGGACTCGCAGCTAACAGAAGTCGCACAGGAGTGTTCCCACTGGCTCTTTATTTTGAAGGGTACACTTACCCCCCAAGCTGTAAATCTGGGGGTAAGATTTAATATCAGAGTGTATGACAATAATAGAAGTAAAATAATCATTAATGATGTTTTTCACCAAAAAAGTTTGTTTTTGTAAGATATCTGTGGAAATTCACTGTTTAAAGTCATTAAAAAGCTGAAAAGATGGTCTGAAGTGACTGTGATTGGACAATTTCAAAAGGAACATTTTGTTGTGTCATGGATTACTATGTTTTTTGCATCGAGCATTTTTTGCATTTATGTTAACCCTTTACTCCACAGATACTTATTTCTACACATTGCTTGTAGGAGCCTTTGGAAAACATTGTGACAAAAGGTGAAATTGCTCGTCACGAGCAATTTCAGCTTTTGCCACAATGTTTTCTTTGCTATCAAAAGGTATCATTTACACATAAGAAACGGCTACATCTTTGCTGTGAGTTAGGGTCAATAAGAGATGCCATAGAAATGCCTTATGGGGTAAAGGGTTAATTAATGGATCGTTTTTTTCCTCGTGATTTGAGAATAATTTATCAATAATGGCTGCAAGTAACTTCAAATTCCGTCATTTTACACAAGTTAAGCAGACAATGGATTTTTAAAAAATGAAAAAAAAAAATTCTTGTATGATGGAGATCTTGCGTGTAACTAAAATTTGTTACGTTAATTAAAATTCTATAATTGAGTGGGAACACTGCACACAATACTGACCTACTATTGTTTTATCTGCAAAAATGACCACCCAAGTGACAAAATAAGCTTATTTCCACATCTCAGTTGTTTAGGAAATTATACAAGTTTTTGTAATTAAGTCCAGGAAACATTCCAAATTTCAGTTAGTCAAAAATGTTTCAAAAGTATGAAATTTTCCATTATATATTTTGATTTAATTTTGGTGTCAAGAAATCTGAAGAGAACCATAGGAGGTTCATTTATGGGAGATTTGGCCAAAATCAGACACAGTAAAACCTTGTTATTTCAAGTCTTTGACTTTCAAGAACCCTGCATTTTTCGAGGAATTCCCAGAGTTCTGGCAAAAAACTGTACTTTATTGCACCAAAAGTAGCTTGGTAATTTTGAGTCTCGATGAGTTGATAATCATGGATGTTGGTCCCTGTAATCATTTTCATTCTTAATATTGATTGTTTATTCGAATGCAGTGTTTTTGCACCTCTCGATCAATTGCTTTCACACCTTTCCAAGCAAAGGATTTCATCGCCCCAGCCTGTCTGTGGTGTGGTGTAAGTTTTACAATCTATGACAATTACTACAGGGGATTCATACTTATGATATGATTTGAGAAGGTATTGATGTTTTTTTTATGATGAGAGGCTAATCGTAACAATAGCGCTTCAAATTCATTGTTGATCCTGAAAACACAATTTTAGTGACAGCATTTGCGATCAAACAACATCTACTTTTTTCAGTTTTTGTATTTATAGTACATGTATCAGGTTTTTCCAAGTCTGACCGCCTGGATTAAAACCTGTTTTATCACACAAATTTTGTCGGTCTTGTTACACTGAAGTCATAATTTATGTTTGTGTGAATATCACTGGTAACTTTTCACATCAAAGATAAATAGAGGATAATCAACTGGTTGTTTTTGATATGAAAAATATCTCACGAGGATGCGTTGTTAGGCGTTGAAAAAACGAGTGCACAGCACGAGTTTTTTTAACGCCTTACGACGCGTCCGAGTGAGATATTTTTCATATCAAAAATAACCAGTTGATTATTCTATTTATTATATACCTTATTAACATCATTAGTTGTAATTTTGCGTTTGAAAGTCGAAAAAAATGTAGTTAAAAAAAAAAGTAGTTCCCAAATTACGTCAGGAAGTGAAAGTGAAAGTTGATAACGTCACTAGTGATGATATCAGAATTTATTACACTGGGAAATTCCAGGGTTTCACTGCTAGGTATATAATAAATGTCATTTTTCATGGGGTATGTAGTTATTCTGGTCTGTTTCCATGTTCCCTTTTTTCAGTAAATGCAATACAATTTCTGATTGGCTAAAGCATTTGGTTTTAGGCAATCAGAAATTGTGTTACTTTTAAAATTAAGAAATAGATTATATGGTTAACCTTTTAACGAAATTACAAAAAATTGGCATTGCCCACTTTAAAAAACATTTATGCAGACGAAAATTTCAGTGTGGCTCAAATGGTGTATTTTTTCTTTGATAGAGTAGAAAACATTGTGGGAATAGGAGAAAATGCTGGTTACCAGCATTTTCTCCTTGTCCTACAATGTTTTCAAAAGGTTTCTTCTTCATTGGTATTAAAAGGCGTCATTGAGTGGTAAAGAGTTAAAGACATTGGTAATGAGAAATGTCGTAAAACTCTTCTTGTTTCTCATTAGCTCAGCACTATACCTTCAGTGTTTAACTACTATGACAATTTCAATAGCACCGCAATCACACGGAGCCGTTTGTGATGCAAAATTTGGCACTCTCGCTTGCGTTCTTCAATCGTTTTTCACATTTTTTTCTAGTTATATGGCGCCACATCAAACAATATTTCAGTGACAACACAGGTATCCAAACTACTTAACTCTGTACTACACAATCCCAAGTTTTAACAAGCCTGAGGAAGGAGCCTGTTGAAAACATTCTAGGAAAAGGAGAAAATGCTGGTAACCAGCATTTTCTCCTTTTCTCACAATGTTTTCTAACCTATCAATTGTAAGCCTTGTTATTTTGGCCATCTTTAATTTGTTGTCTGCAAGTGCTTTCAGTTTGGACCAGCCTAATATTTTGTTGTTCGGTAAAGAGTCGAACCCTGGATTTCCATATACATGTAAATTTGCTTATTTTTCTATGGACTTGAGCAAGCAAAAACCTGCAACATTTACTGTTCTCTTACAGAAACAACTAAGTACATAAGCTTTTCTTTAGTGCGAACATTATCGGGGGCACATTTAGAAGGGCAGATATTATGATTTTGTAAAAATTACAGAACATGTACAGATTATTTAAAATGAATAATTGAAAATCCGAATTTCATAATTACGATCAAAACAGGTAAATTAACAGAAAGTAACCCTTTCGATATGATATTGTTCAAATGCTATAAATAAATTAATCAAATTGGGACAGATACAAAGTTATATACTGCTCAGGAAGTAGACTTTGATTGCTGATCTTGAACACAGTGCATTTTTCTTCCCATGGCCATTTTGGAAAATTTGAATACCACGAAAACTTGAGCATGTTGTTCATCCCCTTGGGACTTCGAAATATCATGGTTTTACTACATGTAGTTCCAGGAAAAAAGATGATTGAAATAAAAGTCAACACACACAGAAGCACAGACTGACTCATGACAAAGGGCCATTACATAAGCTTGTGTGTTTTAATTAAGCCACTGGGGCTAAAATTGAAGTGTTCTCTTCCATCTGGAGTTTTCTCTTTAGTTGTCTCACAAACATGGAAGGACAACCTTTTTGGCCCCACTTCTTTGTCTGGCTTGTCCTTCAGCATCCAACCTCATCAATCTAATGTTCAAGCTGGAGCACAGAGCTTCTGTAATAATTAGGTCTGATTTCTTCAAGAATAGGGTCAACTGCTGCCAAAGCAATTAAGCCATCAATTTTATATAGAACAAGAGCCGTCAGAGACGGGTTATGCTCCCCGAACAAGTGCTTGTCATAAAATATAAGAAATTCATATAAATTCACTTCTTTTATCCTAGAAGAACCTGTTCATGCCCCCCCAAATTTGAAGTGAAAAGGCAATTACTATCTTAGAGATAGCCAACACAAACTTGTAGAGGACAATAAGCCCAATAATCCCCCTTTTCCCATAAGACAATATTGAGTCATTGCAATAAATACAACGGGTGTGTGGTTTGTGGCATTTTTTAATAATAAATCAAAATTCAAATTTCATAAAATTTTGAGCAGTCATGTATTAAATATTACATAAAACAATTTTTTACATGAAGCCCCCTTTTTCCGAGACGCAGCCTGAAATTGAGAAAAAGGAAGAGAGGTACCTGGGCAACGTTCCAACAAGTTCAGATTTGAAATTTCACAAAGTTTTGAGCACTGATAAAGGAGAACCTAGTGAAAAACAATTTTTTCCATGAAGTCCCCTTTTTCCGTGATGCAGCCTTAATTTGAGAGACCGGGAAAGACGTATTTGCGCATTAATAATTCATAGATTGCAAAAACAAAGGGCACATGTTGAAACTTGTAAAACAAGATATAACAATGAAATTTTGACAAAAACTGAACAAGATATTAGTAAAAATTGCAATTTTGCATTAGGGCCCCTTTTTCATTTTACAACAAACCCCCTTTTTCCATGACAGAGGGTCAAATTGAAAAACACATAGATAAAGAGAGAAGAGCACATGGTGAAACTTTGAAAAAACAATATAACCATGAAGTTTGATGAAATTTTGACCAAAACTGAATGAAATATTCGTAAAAATTGGAATTTTGCAAGAAGCCCCCTTTTTCCATGACAGAACGTCAACTTAAAAAATGCCCAGATTAAAAATAGCAAGGGCACATGGTAAAACTTTCCATAAACAATATAACCATGAAGTTTCATGATATTCTGACAAAAAGTGAATGAGATATTGGTAAAAATTGCAATTTTGCATTAAGCCCCTTTTTTCCATGACACGGGGTCGAATTGAAAATCCGGGAAAAGTATATTGGCACATTACCCTAAGGAGTGCATATATGAAGTTTCATCCAATTTGGTCCAAGGGTTGTGGAGAAATTGCTTCGGAAGGACGGACCGAAGGACGGACGGACAGACGGACGGACAGACGAAGCGGCGACTATATGCTCGCCCTTCGGGCAGCATAAAAATTCCAAAACTACATCACAGGCAAACCTCCTGTGCTTAGGTTGTAACAAGGTTGCACCAGCAATTTAATGAAGGGTTGCCTGAAAAAATCCCAGTCCATAGCTGAAGCATAGTATAAGCATTTTCTAGAGACCACCGGTACCACAGAAGCTCAACCAGAGTGACAGGATAATGACCACCAGCAATGAAGTGTACTTGAAGCCCACTGGAACAAGCAAGTCCCCAACTTTTGCATAAATGTGGCGATTTTGGAGATCAGACTGAAAATGACTATCACAATGTAATCACAATCCAATGAAATAGTCTCAGACATTATAAATGTAACATTGATTCTACGCAGTAGGGGCAATATTTACAAATACGATGTCGCCAGCCAAATGCATAAAGGTGGTAGGGTACAATCATGTTTAAACATATTTTCCAAATAAGACAACATTCAAGTCATCACATAAAACCTTAAAAATTATTGGAAACAACATAATACCCAAGCTGTATCACCTAATATACCCCTATCACTGGTGATTTTACCTGTCGCCAGCGCACCATTGCTGTATCGAGTACGCACATTATTTTATTTTCACATATGGCAACACAATTTACACATTGTTTCGTTTCTACAAACATTGTATAAACATAAGAAGAATAAAATTACACCGACAGTGGTCGAATGCCTTGGCCATTTTCACAAAGTGGATGTTGCCAAAATCAGACCAGATACGTTACAGCCAAAAGGTGCAAGGAAAAAAGATTGATACGGATGGAATAGGGAAGTAATATGTCAGTAATTTTAAACAATTATATATGCTTGTATCAACATATAAAATCTGGATAAGCTGAATCTATAACAAAAATTCCCCATGGTCATGAATCCTCTGTGCTGACATGTTACGCTAAAAATAAACAGATACGTTACCTACATTTGTTCTTATTTCGGATGATATGAAATCAATGTAACAACTTAAACATATGCCTTATAACTTAGCCTGAAAAGTGTAACTTTTAATTGCAATTGGGTTGACTGATGTTCAATATTAAGAAAATGTGCACTGAAAACCGTTTTTGGAACCAGATACGTGACCCAACCAGATACGTTACTGTGACATTTTAACTCTGATGTTAGGACCACTTTTTGCACTTTTTTATTAACGTCGTTGTACTCAAACTACGTCATATGCCTCGTTTTCTCTCCTGGAAATGAATCCAATGTTCTCGCCATTCTTTTTGGTCATGTAATCAAGTATAATCAAGTGTAATCAACCTTTACATAAAAGGTATGCTGTAATTTTGTCCGTTTTACCAATCATTGACGCATTTAGTCAAGTTTTCTGTTGACTTTAGTAAACGATTACATTTAGCTTGTCAGAAAATACAAATTCAGTAATATTTTTCACATATCAGTCAGTATACTTTCCTGTAGAAACAATGGTAACGTATCTGGTCACGAATGGTAACGTATCTGATCCCGTTGTATAATCTCATTTTTCCAAAAGGTGTATGCAAACAGTGTAAACCACAGTGCTAACCTGCTCCATGGACCCTTTCACACGTTTGTCAAGCACACCTTATATTACATCGGCATGAAGTAGTATTGTCGTGTATGATTGGTAATTACACAGTATGCATGTGTAAATGTACATGTATGCTGCAGTAATTCGGCAAGGTTCATGCAATACATTTGTGACGAGATCTCCATATTATATACAGATCTAGTTACAACTGCATTGCACCAAGCATGTGATTAGCTAATGGTTTAGCATACTACATGTCAGGGCTCCGGAAATTTTTCGATCTGAATCGGTCCAGGCCCCCCCCCCCCGGTCTATGTCTACGTCTCTGACCTACCCCACCCCGATCGTAATAGTTCAAATATTTGCAGACGACCCCTCTTTCCACACCCCCCACCCACTGTATTTTCATTTCATAAAACAACATTATTTCCACTCATGAACAGAATTTTAGCTTCCACTTATTGCTCTATTAAGAAATTTGTCTAAATTCACTTTTCAAATTCATTATTAAAGATAAGAAGATAGTTTAAGGTCCCTCTGATCGGACGACGCCATGCTGCTCATTGTAGTGTCATAGGTTTTCGCGCTTTTTTGGCGATCTATTTTTTCTTGACAGTTAGTTTCTGGAGAAGAATTACTACATGATTTGACACCATTTAGTCAGTTTAAATTGCAAGTAACTTAAAAAGTTGTCACTTTACACTACGTAAGAGGGATAAAACCTTTGTTACTCTGTCATAAATGACTCGCCAGCTTCATTATCATCCGGGTGTCCTTCGCATTTTATACTGATTGTGTTTAACCCATATTTATGCTAGATGCTCGCAAGCTAGTTTATATGAAGTTCTAGACGATAATTTCATGCCTCAGATTGATATTTAGGCAGATATCTTTCACCGTCAAAGACAGGTCATTTCAAATTTCCAAATGTCAAAATCCGGGCTCTGGGAAGCTTGCCGAAATGTCAACTTTTGTCAAGACATTCATGGACAAAGATTTGCTTCTCATTTTTCAGCCAATTTTAGTGTTTGTTATCCACCATGTTTAATCCAAGACTGTGATTAATAATAGTCACAAAACCAAGCGCTAAAAACCAAAATTCAAGTTTTGGCACCAAGCCAACTTAGTAACCGACTACAATCGATTCCGGGATTTCTCAATCGATTATCGGAATCGGAAGCCAAATCCAACCGACTTTCGCCTACAGTCGATCATCGGCCCACCACTAACAGCCATACTCGTCTCGTTTTATAAATACGTTTCTATTTTTTGAATAATACAAATTTATTTCACGAGTATCAGCAATTAAAATTGACGCAATGTTTGATGACCTTTATTTTAAAGACACGGCCTCAAACTTCAAACATGTTTAGAATTATTGTCGGTTCTAAACCCCATTCACAAGCAAAAATTGTACATTATGCAAACTCGCTATCATTTGCTCGATCAAGCATGAAACTGAAACAAAAATACTGGCCAACTGCGAACACAATATATGACGTAAGAACCAGCAGTCCACGTGCGGGTAAACCTAATCTGTGCCTTGCGGGTAAACTCGTTATCGGATATTCTCCACGCTTGTAGGCCTATAGTCAAGTGGATGTAATGTGTGAAAACCCTTGATCCTAGCTGTGTTTTGTGGATTTTTATTGGCAGTTGGTGTTATACACGAATATAGATGTATGAATTGCTTTGAAAAACTCGGACCGATTTATAGGTATATTTTCGGAATTCTAATCGGTCCGGCTACTCAAAAATCGGTCTGGACCGGCAATTTGTCGGTTTTCCGGAGCCCTGCTACATGTATAACACTCTACAAATGCATATTGTATAATGTCTAATACATTTGACAAACACACTTCCATGATGTTTGCAGGGAATGGGAAAAACAAGGTCGGAAATTCTAAAGGCCCTCTGTGTTAGTTCGAAAATGGTATTCGTTGTAGTTACACATATAAAGACTGTTATGAAGTGTTTTAAAGTTTACCAGCATTCAATTTTGCCTTGCATAGTTAAAATAACACAGGAAAAGGGGGGTCTGGCCATAAAATCCAATTCAAACTGTTTTGATTTACTGTTTTTTTTTTTTTTAAATTTTCAATAAAGCAACCATCTCAGTTACTCCATATTTTACTGTTTTTGATACGCTTTACATTATAGTAAAAGTACATGCATATGTATGATAGAAGATAGCTCAAATATGCAATACTTACCAGATATCTGATCCATGATTTCCTGACCAGATACGTTACTCAGTCAATTTACATGTCAATTTAACAGTGTTGTACATGTATATTTTGATAAAACACTTCATTTTTGTTGAAAGGATAAGTAAATCTTGTCACGAAAGGAACAAAGGTGCCGCACATCATGGCTTTCCTTGACACAATTTAGAAAAATACTTTTGGTTACAATAGATTTTTCTAGATGTCAATTGCAGTGATTTAGTTCCCATCCTTGTATGACGGGTCTGTTCTGCTTTGTCACTATCAAATTGTCCTAAATGACACTACAGTATCTCACTGTCAGGTGTGTTGTACTTGTATATTTTGATAAAACACTTCATTTTTGTGGAAAGGATAAGTAAATGTTGTCACGAAAGGAACAAAGGTGCCGCACATCATGGCTTTCCTTGACACAATTTAGAAAAATACTTTTGGTTATAATAGATTTTTCTTGATGTCAATTGCAGTGACTTAGTTCCCATCCTTGTATGACGGGTCTGTTCTGCTTTGCCATTATCAAATTGTCCTAAATGACACTACAGTATCTCACTGTCAGGTTCGCGTAGAGCATTTGCGATAAAAACATTGTATACCATACTGATATAGTGTTAAAAGGGTATGTGTATGGTGACGTATCTGGTTTTCTCAAAATGTACATGTCCTTTTCGAACGCAAAATGTGCAAAACTGACATGTTAGGAAAGGCGCCCTTGTTTATTTACATGTCAAGTTGGTGTCAAACTATTATATAATGCCATATAAATGTTGATTCACCATCGTTCATTTTTCAACATTTATGCCTTGAAAAGTTTCCCCTACTGCGTAGAATCAATGATAAACCATTGATTTCACCGACCTCTATGATACTGTCAAGTAGAAGCAGTCACCACAGGAATTTGACATTCTATAACCAAAATAAATGATAAAACATGAAAAAAAAAAAATCTCCCCTATATAATATAAACATGTTTATATTATATAGGGGAGAGTTTTTTTTTCATGTTTTATCATTTATTTTGGTTATAGAATGTCAAATTCCTGTGCAGTCACCAACAGGGACCTTCCTCCCTCACTTGTATTTTGGTTGGGAAGGGAAAACATTGCACTTTGGCTACCCCTCAAAAATTAAGAACCTTTATTTTTGTCCTGAACTTCCTACTACACTATAAAAGTTTTGCTTTTTGTTGTGGCAAAAAGGTTTGCTACAAATCTGTACTACTGGAGACAAACTCATACACTCAATCATATTGACAGCATTTACAGGCTACTAATGAAATCTTGGTCAAATGATGAACTATTCTTTTGGCAGAATATCAAAACAACATTGGAACAGGAACTCTGAAAACACAGTAATGTATGCCAGAAGAGAGCTATGATGAGATCTTCATTTGTCCCCTTTTATGACCTTGATCTTGGTGCCCGATCCCTCAAATCACTGCTCTCCACATTGTCTCATCAAGGTATACATTGTGTGTGAAACATTTTCTAAATTAGACTCAATCTAAAGAGATACAGCGCCAACATATAAGGACAAATGACCCCATGCCCTGCCTTTGCCGTGAAGTCTGGTGTTTAACCCTTTACCACACAATCCCGACTTTTAACGAAACTGAGAAAGAAAGCTTTTAAAAACATTGTAGGAAAAGGAGAAAATGCTGGTAACCAGCATTTTCTCCTTTTCCCACAATGTTTTCTACCCTTCCCAAATGGAATTTTGATTTTTGGTTCACTTTTGTTTTGTCGTCTGCAAATGCTTTTTAATTTGAAGCAGTCTAAAATTTTGTCGTTTGGTAAAGAGTTAATCTAGTATTTTAAATCTTTGCTCTGTGTGACTTGCCTCATCAAGTTTTACACATTATTGAAAAACAGTGTTCTCTTCAAATTCAAACAAATGGTTCCAGAGGAATTGAGCCGACACAGAACTGCTAACAGACAGATGGACAGAAAACAAGAGGCATAACATACATGTAATACCCGATACCTTTGTTTTAAATGTGTTTTCCCCTTTTTCAATAAAGAAAAGGATTCACTGATCAAGTGCAACATTTTTCAACAATGCCCTGAATAAAATGTCTACAGTCAGGACATAAAAAGTTGTATTTATGTGGTGATGGATTAATCTTTATTATGCAATAAGTCAATGTTCAACAGAACTCAAAGGAGGGAAATGGTAATAAAAAATCCAATATCTGACATAACAAATGCTTTATTTGCTTTCCTTTCAATTCCATTGCCTAATAAACTAGTCAAACCTTTACCAAACAGTCTTGTTTTAATGAACAAGTGGAAAAAGGCTTGTAGAAAACAAAGTAGCAGGAAAAGGAGAAACAGCATGGAGTGTTTCTGTTTTATTTCTTATAACATGAGCTGACTAATTTGCACACAAGTGTCAAATATATTCTAGTGAATTTGTTTGATAAAAATGACAATTAAAACAAACATGAGATTCTGTTTATCACATAAAACAAAATGACAAACAAATATATTGCATTATCACCTTTAAAGGTTGGTATTTAGAATTTTCACATCCTACCAAATTAAAATATATATACTGTATATCACTGAAATTTATATGAAAAAACAATACAAATCATCAATAATTAAGAATCATAAAATTACAAAAAAATATTTTTTTGATGGTATTCCCTTAAAAGGCTACGTAGCCTCTTAAGCTATTTTTAGATTTCCCGCCAAAAATAAAAAAAAGCATTGTGGGAATGTTTAGTGACCAGCATGTGACTAATGACGCTGAAATTACATAACATAACAAACATGTAATTCTTTTCCATAATGTCTTCTTCGGATGCTATGTTTGAAGCTTCGTCTGTGTATTTCCCGTATGGAAATGAGCGAGTTACTCATCTAAAAATAGACTGTGTTTCCCGTCGGTGTCAACCTGGGCTGTGGTAAATCTCTATTTTCTCTTGTTGTCGGACGGTTTTCGACTACTGCGATAATTTTATGAATGAAAATAACAAGGCTTTGGGAGTATATGGATGATTCTTTTGTATTCATGTAAAATTTTCATCCCGAAATCTGAAGGGCCACCTTTAAGCTAAGTACCAGTACAATTCAGTCAAAAGTCTGTAGTTCCACGCCAATTGTGTACATACCACATTAGGAGAAAGATCTGTGTCATTTTATTCATCATTTACATTGATTAGGCAGAGGAGAGCAGATTTCCAAATTTATTTATTTTAAATACCTTTCTCTGCATTTCTTGTTGTGGTTTAACATGAAACCAATAAAGCTTTCCACGCACATACATCTAAGCAAAAATGACGTTATAACCTCCTATGAAACGGTAAAGTGTACAAATTCTAGCACAGTCCATTACTGGTTTAGCAGGTGGCTTTAACTCTTTACCAGACAAATTTTGGACTGGGCCAAATTGAAAGCATTTGCAGACGCAAAATAGATGGGACTGAAAAATTGAAATTTAGGTCAGAAGCATAGAAAATATTATGGGAAAAGGAGAAAATGTTTTAAAAAGTGGTCTTTCTCAGGATTGTCAAAAAGCCAGATTGTGTGGTAAAGATTAAAATGCACTCATAACTGCAAGTTAAAATTAAATCCGCGACCAAAAATGTGATAGTGCACACCGCTGTAGGTTTCATGTGATAAACAGTATTTTTAATAGTTTTTCACAATTTTTTTTTTTCTAAGTAAGTTGTAATGTCTGCAAATGCTTCCAATATGGATGAAATTCTAATTTCTTAATCCTTTACCACACAATCCCACTTTTAACGACCCTGAGGAAGAAGCGTTTTGAAAACATTGAGGGAAAAGCCGAAAATGCTGGTTACCAGCATTTTCTCCTTTTCCCACAATGTTTTCTACCCTATCAAAAAGACGTTCCATCCTACAAGTTGCATTTATTTTGTAGTCTGTAAACATTCAAAATCTGGACCAGTCTAGAATTTTGTCATGTGGTACAAAGTTAAGAGCAGTTAACACTTTACCAAACGACAAAATTTTAGACTGGTCCAAATTGAAAGCGCTTGCAGACGACAAAATAAACATGACCCAAAAATTGAAATTTGTTTCCAGCAGGCTAGAAAACATTGTGGGGAAGGGAGAAAATGCTCATTACCAGCATTTTCTCCTATTCCTACAATGTTTTCAAAAGGACTCCTCCTTTGGGTCTTTAACCCATTACCACTTAATCCCTACTTTTGACGCCCCTGAGAAAGAAGCCTTTTGAAAACACTGTAGGAAAAGGAGACAATGCTGGTAACCAGCATTTTCTCCTTTTCCCACAGTGTTTTCTACCCTTCCCTGAACAAAATTCAATTTTTCAGTCACCTTTATTGTGTTGTCTGCAAATGCTTTCAATTCGTACCAGTCTAAAATTTTCTTGTGTGGTAAAGAGTTCAAAGTCGGGATTGCACGGAAAAGAGTTAAACAGAATTATCACCTTACATCAAAGACAAATTACATCAATCCACATGACAATGACTTTTAACTTGTTGTATTCCTTTCACCATGGAGAAATTTGAATTAATTCAAGATTCTCATACGTTGATATAAATATCAGGCCCGTAGGAACAGGGGGGGCTAGGGGGGGCTCAGCCCCCCCAATAATTTTGAAAATCATAGTAACTAAAATATGAGTTTTTAGCGCAATGCAACTACCACGCAAAAAATCTCAGTATTTCGAAGTTAGCCCCCCCAATCTTGAAATGCTTCCTACGTGGCTGAATATGAATATTCATTTGATCTGATTGATTTGAAATGTAATGGTGATCATCATGATTAAGCATTTTGAGACTGGTTGTTAAAGTGCTTTCGAAAAAGACAACATGTATTTTGAAAAAAAAAATGTGGAAAATTCACTAAATTATTGTAAAAAATTGTCATTTAGCAAATTAAAGGAAAAAAAAAATAAGGAGCAATATTTAAAATTATATTTAATTTATCAAAAAATTAAAGTAGACAAAATGGTAAGTAGACAAAATAGATGTAAAATTAGGAGTAGACAAAATGGGAACAATTGCAAGAATAGTAGACGAAATGTGAAATGGGAGTAGACAAAATGGGAAGAGGACAAAATGAAAAGTGGACAAAATGGGAAATAACTTTCCAGGAGGCTACCATTTTGTTTGCTTGTAAAGAGTTAATTCTTTCCCAGACATCAAATCTTACAATGTTAGTATTCAAAATTAAAAGCAACTGCAAAAAGCAAAAAAGACCACTCCTTCATTCAAGGCTTTATTCCCACTTCAAATACAACACCTAACAACTGTATTATAGAAAATTATCTTTAGCTCATTGGTTAGGGTGTTGGCCTTTCGTCTGGGTGTTCCAGGTTCAAATCCTGCCCAGTCCTGTATTTCTGCTGTGCATTTGTTCAATTTTTCTTTGTTATAGAATTTGTTCATAAGATGGGGGCTCGTCTGGGATTGGCCATTGTGTCATTAATCCCATTTATTGTCCAAAACCAGACTTTCTGCCTAAAGGCTTTGAATCATCAATAAATGATGACTTTAATCGGGGTAGTGTTAAGCCGTGTTTACTGGCGAGTGGTAACCATAGCGGTAGCGGTAGCTGCAGCAGATTTTTTTTTCTATGTACAGTTTTCCTATGTAGTGTTCACTGGTGCGCGGCTGCGGCAGATCGGCGGAGCAGCATTTTTTTCGGCACTTACCACTCGCCGCTAGAATGGTCCAAGAGACATTTAAATCCGCATGCCGCTAGCTGCTGCACTCGTCACGGGGGGGGATTTCCAAGAATTACCTTAATTTTGTATCAAGAAAACATGTGCAATAGAGAACAAATTGCATTGAAACATGTGCTAAGTTGACTGTTTTACGTTAAATTGAAAAATGCTGGTATGAAAAAAAGGTATGAAAAATGCTGTGTCTATGGCGACTCTTTAACTCATTACCACATGGGAAAATTCTAGACTGGTCCAAATTGAAAGCATTTGCAGACAACAAAATAAAGGTGACTGAAAAATTGAAATTTGTGCTGGGAAGGGTAGAAAACACTGTGGGAAAAGGAGAAAATGCTGGTTACCAGCATTTTCTCCTTTTCCCACAGTGTTTTCAAAAGGCTTCTTTCTCAGGGGCGTCAAAAGTAGGGATTGAGTGGTAATGGGTTAATATGGTATGGACGTTCTATTGGCGACTTCTCCTTTTTGCTTCATGAGTAGCATACATGATCCAATAATAAGGATATCTTGATCACGATGTTGTAGAGTTGGCCGTACTGGGACCATGATGGAAAAGAAAACCGCTACTGCTACATTGTGTCAATAAACACACATTCCAGCAGAAAAAAAAAATGCTGCCACTACCGCTGCTGCTGCCTCCGCCCCTGCCACTACCGCTCTGTTTACCGCTTGCCAGTAAACAATGCTATATGGGAGACTAGTCTCCTTCATGCATGGCTTCATTCCGACTTTAAATAAAACACCTAATGACTGCATTCTTTCATCCAGACGTTCTAGGTTCAAATTCTACTCAGTTCCTCAATTTCTGTTGTGCATTTGTTCATTTATTTCACTGTTTTGGACTTTGTTCGTAAGAACTGAAAGTGAATTACAAGTTTTCTGAAGTTCTTCAACAAGGTTCAAAGTAGTTTGGGAAAAGGCAAAAATGCTGGTCTCAAGTATTTTACTCCTTTTTTCACCATGTTTTCAAAGGCTTCCTTCTCAGGGTCCTAAAAGCAATGGATTGCTTGGTTGTTCAGCACCAAACAAATGAACATGTCCTCTTTCAACAGCCCTAAATAAGATCCACTGAAACTTCCAAAGATATTGATTGTATAGGCTCTACAACATGAGCTGACGGTATATATGAAAGATCAGACTGTACATTCTGTACAGTCTAATCTTGATCTATACCATCTTCAATTCACTGTGTTTGCCTATGGTGCTGAAAGGGTTATATTGTTTCAAAACAAATTTGTGTAACTATCTGTTACATCATCAATTAAGCCCAAGGTGTGAAATGTATACCTTGACAAAACTATTACATGTACATGATAAAAGATAGTCATAGTTCATTACATAACTGCTCACTTGCAGCCTTGCCCTGAAGGAATCACCTGTCCTGAATAATACAAGACTTAATTATGTACTGTATTACTTAACCCTTGACCACACAATCCCTACTTTTGACGCCCCTGAGAGAGAGAAAAGGAAGCCTTTTGAAAACACTATGGGAAAAGGAGAAAATGCTGGTAACCAGCATTTACTCCTTTTCCCACAGTGTTTTCTACCCTTCCCAGAATAAATTTCTACTTTTTAGTCACCTTTATTTTGTCATCTGCAAATGCTTTCAATTTGAACCAGTCTAAAATTTTCTTGTTTGGCAAAGAGTTAACCCTTGACCACACAATGCCGGCTTTACAATGATCCTGATAAAGAAGCCTTTTGAAAACAATGCTGTTAAAGGAAAAAATGCTGGTAACCAGCATTTTCTCCTTTTCATAAAATGTTTTCCTTGCAAAGGATATTTCAAGGGTAAAAATCATCTTTTGAGGTTCATTAAAGCTGTTCCCTGCGAATGATTTCAAACTTGAAGAGTCTAAAATTATAGTGTTGTTTGGTAGAGCCAGTTTAGTCTTTACAAGATGACAAAATTTTTAGACACATGCATTAATTGTTCACCACATAATCCATACTTTTTAACGGTCCTGAGAAAATGGCCTTTTGAAAACATTATGGGAAAAGGAGAAAATGCTTGTAACAAGCATTTTCTCCTTTTCCCACACTGTTTTCCGCCTGTTCAAGAACAAGTATATGTGAATTGTCCTCTGAATTCCCTCAAAGTAGACCAGCCAGAAATTCTGCTGTGTGGTAAAGGGTTAACCCTTTACTAAACAATCCCTGGTTTTCACGACCATGCGATAGACTAAGCTTTTTGAAAACACTGTGGGAAAAGGACAAAATGCTGGTCACCAGCATTTTCTTCTTTTCCCAGTGTTTTCTATCCGGCTAGAAACAAATTTTAATTTTTGAGTAACAGTTATTTTGTCGTCTGCAAGTGCTTTCAATGAGGATCAGCCTAAAATTCTGTCGTTTGGTAAAGAGCCAACTCAGTAACCCTGTACCACATGACAAAATTATAGACCAGTCCAAACCTACAACAAATACAAACTAAATGTAACAAAAATTGTGGAAGTTGTCTTTGATATGGTAGAAAATATTGTGGGAAAGGAGAAAAATGCTTGTTACCAGCATTTTCTCCATTACCTGTAATGTTTTCAAAAGTCTCTTTTTTAACCCTCTACGAAACAATCCCTGTTTTTTTATGACCGCGAGAGAAGACCATTTTGAAAACATTGTGGGAAATGGGGAAAATGATGGTAACCAGCATTTTCTCCTTTTCCCACATTGTTTTCTACCCTCCTCTCAACAAATTTCAGTTTCTGAGTTACAGTTATATTGTCATCTGCAAGTGCTTTCAATTTAGACAACTCTAGATTTGTTGTTCAGTAAAGGGTTAACCCATTACCACTCAATCCCTACTTTTGACGCCCCTGAGAAAGAAGCCTTTTGAAAACACTGTGGGAAAAGGAGAAAATGCTGGTAACCAGCATTTTCTCCTTTTCCCACAGTGTTTTCTACCCTTCCCAGAACAAATTTCTATTTTTCAGTCACCTTTATTTTGTCTTCTGCAAATGCTTTCAATTTGGACCGGTCCAAAATTTTCTCGTGTGGTAATGGGTTAAGGTTGTTTAAAGTTGGCATTGTGTGGACACCCCGATACATGAATTTTCGCCAGCCAAGATTACGATCACTATGTGGATCTTACCTTGGCTGATTGAGCCCGATTTTGCGATTCCTGCGATGCGCCCTCTATTGGATGCTGGTTATTACCCCCCTTTACATCATATTTCTAAAAGCCAATGAAATATCGTTTTACAAACTGCTTACGAATACACGTGAAGCGATAAGCAGACATCCGGGTAGCGACCTTGTTCTATTTTTATCAAAGATGACATGCTACGAGCGATTTCATTCATTGCAGTTAGAGCTGGCTGCATCCAATGAAAAAGCGTATCGGGGGAATGTAAAAATCAAGCTCCATCCTCCAAGGGTAGAGTAACGTAGTGAATCGTCAACATTGGCTTGCGAAGATGCGATATACGAGTAAACTGTCTGCCTTTGAAAAATTACATCACAGTCTGGCAAACTCTTTGCCGAAAAAGGTTTTAAGGCTTTAACCCTTTACCCCATAAGGCATTTCTATGGTATCTCTAAATGACCCTAAATAACAGCAAGGATGAAGCCGTTTCTTATGTGTATATAATACCTTTTGATAGTGTAGAAAACATTGTGGCAAAAGGTGAAATTGCTCGTCACGAGCAATTTCACCTTTTGCCACAATGTTTTCCAGAGGTTCCTACAAGCAATGCGTAGAAATGAGTATCTATGGAGTAAAGGGTTAAAGAGGCAATAATACTCATTTTAAGCCAGTTTTAACTCGTTTTGTTTTTATTTTATCAAAATATAGTCATTCTTATATATCTATGCCAAATATTGCGCCTGACAGTTGCAAGGTTGCTTAGATTACGCCTGATAGAAAATGCATTTCGCGGACTTGCGGCCTTCAATGTAAACAGACTGGTCGTTTCCGGATTTTGAATCGAAGATTTTCAATATCCGTTATACACTCGGGTAGATTCGTATGATGATCATGCATACTGTAACGTGACTATATTTGACCTTGGCCTTGATGCATTAAATAAAGGAAAATGGATGCTTCTCTGTTGTAGCCTCTATTTTTAGACGGAGATCGAGGCCTACATGCAAGTTACACCATATTCGACTCTAGGCGGAAACCAACGATAAAATTTCCGTGAGTCACCGCCATTGTTTACACTTTCAATCATCAGCCAGTTTTCTTCTTGCAAATTTTCGGTTTTTCACACAAACCCCCGTGTTTCTTTTTGCATTTACACGATATATGTCAGTAATTTATCCTTGTGTACACAAAGGACAGATTTCTGTACCATCCTGTTTTTCTTTTTGAAATTTAACAGCGTTTCTGCTCACCAGCTGTAGACAGGCATCTTTAAAGGTGGGTATTTAGAATTTTCACATCACACCAAATTGAAAAATATATATATCACTGAAATTTATATGGAAAAACAATACAAATCATCAATACTTAAGAATCATAAAATTACAAAAAAAAGAAGTTTTTTGATGGTATTCCCTTAAAAGGCTACGTAGCCTCTCAAGCTATTTTTAGATTTCGCGCCAAAAATAATAAGAAGCATTGTGGGAATGTTAAGAGACTGGCACGTGACTAATGACGCTTAAATTCCATAACATAATAAACATGTAATTATTCTTCATAATATCTTCTTCAGACGCTATGTTTGAAGCTTCACATGTGTATTTCCAGTATGTAAATGAGTGAGTTGCTCATGTAAAAATAGAACGTGTTTCCCGATGGTGTTGACCTGGGCCGTAGTAAATCTCTAATTTCTCTTATTGTCGTATGGGTTTCAATTACTGGGGTTTTATGATTGAAAATAGTAAGACTTTGGAAGTATAAGGATGCTTTTTTTTAATTTTTGTAAAATTCTAGTCTCAAAATCTGAAGGGCCACCTTTAAAAGAACTACTTTTGACAAGCAATTGAGATGGGATTTGTTTTTTTGAAGGCTGAAATCTCTGTGTTGAAAGGAGAATTCACATGACTGTATTTAAGATTACCGCTAGTACTGGTGAAACCCAGGAAACATGAATATGTGAACTGTCGCCGTGATATGATTGAAATACTGTTGAAAGCGGCGTAAAACACCATTCAAAATAAGATTACCGGGTATCTAGTGAGACACTGTTTAACAAAGAAATAAGTTATAAAACTTAACTTACCTCTTATACAAGATGCATCTCCAGTTTGTAATTAGAAATATGTCTCCAAAAAAGCATAATCATTAAGAAACAGTAACTGGTTTTTTTCTATGATTGGTCAGTATGCCACTTTTGTATCTAATGAGAAAATACCCTTTTCAAACATTTTCTTCTTTTCCCACAATGTTTTCAAAAGTCTAATTTCCCAGGATCCTTACAGTTTGGGACTGTGAAGAACTTGGGACTGTAGAACATTTACCAATCATTTAGAGTCTCATGCTTCAAGGTTCCTGGGAAAGAGGCATTTGAAAACATTGTGGAAAAAGGAGAAAATGCTGGTAACCTGTATATCATTCTTTTACCCACAATGTTTCAAACCTTTTAAAAGACAAGCACCATCAATTGATCTACTCTTGATCAACACTGTTTTCAATACGGACAGGTCTACTCTGTTGTCTGTTATATGATTATATTCATAAGGCGTTCTCTACTTCTGCAAAATAATATAATATCATCAGCTGTCTTCCAAACACATGGTAGAGAAGAACATTAACCCATTACCACACAATTCCTACTTTTGACGACGCTGAGATAGGAGCCTTTAGAAAACATTGTGCGAAAAGGAGAAAATGCTGGAAACTAGCATTTTCTCCTTTTCCCCCAATGTTTTCTACCCTTGGCAAAACAAATTTCAAATTTTCAGTCACTTTTATTTGGTCGTCTGCAAATGCTTTCGATTTTGGACAAGTCTAAAATATTGTCGTTTGGTAATGAGTTAAGTAAGTCTGTATCATCCATTACGACACATATTTATTTCACACAACCATGCAATTGACAGTGTCCAAAAACCTAAAAGCGAATGAGCTATTACTCATAGTAATCAATCAAATCCTCTGGCAATCACTTCTCCTTTCCTATCCAAACATTTCTCTTATCTGTCAATCTTGGCAAATAGGAAAATAGCTTGTGCAATAACAATGCTATTTTGTCAAATTTTCCCAGAAAAAGAGAAGCAAAAAACCTGCGAGTGAGATGGTCGAGTAAGACTAGAATGATTGAAAATCTCACACACTATCAGTCATCAATAACTGCAGACACTGGTGCCAAAACTACTCTTTACCACAACAAAATTTTAGACTGGTCCATATTGAAAGTGTTTGCAGACAATGGTTCAATTTTTGTAAGAATAATTGGATTTGTAAAAAAAACACTGAAAGCAAAGAAGACATTGTTGGTTGCTAGTATTTTCTCCTTTACTACAATGTGATCAAAACTACATATTTTACTCAGAAAATATGAATGTTTTGGTGAAGGAAAATGGAAGAGAATTTGTCTACTAGCTTACATCTACCGGAAAATTAATTTATTTTCTATCTCAAGGGCAGATTCCCTCTGAAAATTGAGAGGAAATGCATGAATTCAGTTTGTAAGACTTGTGTTTGGTATTTTTAAGTTATTCTCAACAGCATTTCAGATATATATCAAGGCAACAAATTCCTATCCACTTATTTTCAGGTTATTGCTATTGCTTCGTTGGGGTCTACAGTGCCTTGCTCAAGGACACTGCAACAAATCTAGAGCCACTAGAGAGGACAGATTATATAAACATCATGAAACTCTGGATGACAATTCAGCCACATTGAAATTATCACCTGCATATGCTTTCAGTTTGGGGTAATGCTGAATTTTTTTGTTTGTTAGAGGATTAAAACCATAGTAAGAAAAGGAGAAAATATGTTGGTATATATACAAAGCTGCATTTCTACAATGAGGCATTAAATTTTATTAAGTCTAAATCAGCTCAAAAACTAACCCTTTCACACACAATCCTAAGTTTTACCAAATCTGAGGAAAATAGCTTTTGAAAAGATTGAGAGAAAGAAAATGCTTCTATCAGCATTTTTCTTTCTCCAACAGTATTGCTGGCCCTTTGAAGAAACCAACTACATGTATTACTTTACTCACAGAGGACCATGGCAGGATCATATCTGTGAAGTTTCATTAAAATTGTATGGGTAGTTTCAGAGAAGAAGATGTTAAAGACAAAAGTTAAACCTTGAATGCATAGACAGATGCACTGATGGGTGGACAGACCCATGCACAGACACACAACAGACACTGGGCTATGACATAAGCCCGCTGGCCCTTGGACAGTGGAGCTAGAAATATGTATACATGTATACACGGTGTAGGACCGGAAGTGTACAGTGTTTGAGATTGTATGTCACTTGGGAGTCTGTACAGCGGTGAAATGTCACTTGGTCGTTGAAAATTGCTAACACACGCTAAGTCAAGCTGGTGATTTTTCATTTATTTTGATAGCTATTATAAAACCTTCATATCCAGTTGTTTGTTTGTTAATCATAGACCGTATCAGGAACACTCATGTGCTCTGAAAAGCTTTCCTGGAGATATGGGGATGCCTTGATCATGTAACCATACAGATGATTTTGCCTAAAAACAACGGGGTATTTGTTTGATTAATCATCCTTAAAAGCTTTTTTGCTGAACGGAAAATGTATAGACAGTTTCTTTATTCAAATTTGCTTGAAAACATGTAAAGAATTGGTAACAAAATCGCCTACAATCCTCCTAATTGTTCATTTAAAATGGCATGTCAACATAGGGAATTTGTACTGTCACTTGATAAGCTGTTCTAAGTCACTTTAGATCTACAATATTATATATACAAGTGACAGTACAAAATTCTGTTGGTAGACATGCTGGAATTTCGTCATTTTAATCGCTTTTAAGGTCACAACTTGGAACTTGTTGATGAAAAGAGAAAGCAGACACATCGGCAGACCTTTTAATCATAGAAAGAACTCTCTCGTGTGCGCTAAAGCGAAAATTCTGCTATTTTTTGTAGTCGAAAATCATTTCAATTTTCTCACATCAAGATGATCAAGACATTCTTATTGCTATAAGGAGGTTGCATATTGCACGATCAGGTGCCTGGCATGTTTAATATATATCAAAAGTACATGTGGATGGAAAGAATCCAATCAAATATAAAAATAAATGAAAAAGAATATTAACTTCACTTTCCGTGGAAACACAGTTTTCTAGATCAAGTGACATTTCGCCACTGTACAGACTCCCAAGTGACATACAATATCAAACAATGCACACTTCCGGTCCTACACTGTGGTTTAAGACATAGGTAAATTGTGTGATGATAAATTCAAATCTTCTTCCATTACATACTTTTATACAGACTGAAGATATATCTTTTCATCATTGTTGTCATTTTTTTTTTTAATTTATGACATTCTTGCACTTCCTGTAAACAAAATATGTGGTTTTGGACCCATTGCCACACTGATTCACACAGACCGCTGCATAGTAATCAAAGCGTTGAGAACGCTGAAGCGGTATTTGTCAAGGAAACCCAATGCGTGGAATCAATAGTTTAAAAGAAAAAGAGACATATCATTCAAATATTGGCTTCAAAGCAAATGAATACCTTTTTGGTTGAAGGGAGACTACTCATGTATCTTAAAACTATCATTTTGAAATATCTTTAGCCTTTTACATTTAATTTCCAACATTAAAATCAATTACTTCGATCTATAAATATTCATGAGCAATCAAATGGAGTAGCGCACAATCAAAGGACGAAGAAGCCATGAAACGAATAGGTTTTGGAAAGAAAAAGCCCAGGGTCAGTAGGCAAATTTTATCATTGTGCCAATAAAAGGCTAGAGATCGAGAGAAGCTATTTTCAATCAAAAATAAGTATCTCAACAATCAATGGCCTCGCCCTATGTATTTTAAAATGCTATTTCAAATTACATATCTGTGTGCCACTGAAAAACTCATCTGCCCGAGAAAGAATGAGTTTAATTGGGTTTATTTCCTTCGGCTTTGTACAAAATAAGACACATGTTTATCAAAATTCAATCTTGAACCCATAGTGGTATTGTCTTCGACAAATACCACAAAAACTAAATGTTTGGTGTGTAACATCCTATAACAGTGTTAGTAAGCAATATGTCTTGGACAACATGATTAATTCCCAATGCTACATACCGTGTTTTGGTGTGTATAACACGCATATTTTTTCAGCTCTGAATAATTTCAAACTGGGGACTGCGTGTTATACACTACAAAGGTTACCTGTTCAAAGGCAAAAGGGGGGGGGGTAAGGTACAAAACGGCCAAAGTTGTCTCACGCCTTAACTTTTGTCATCATCCCATTTCAACTTTGACTGAT
This sequence comes from Tridacna crocea, assembly GCA_943736015.1. Classification (NCBI taxonomy): domain Eukaryota; kingdom Metazoa; phylum Mollusca; class Bivalvia; order Cardiida; family Cardiidae; genus Tridacna; species Tridacna crocea. The sequence continues at coordinate 54,225,936 of OX031063.1, forward strand.
TTAAAAAAAAAAAGTTTTAATTTTGTTAAAATGTATTTGTAAATTCTTAATTTGTGGATTAGGATTCATATATTTCCCGATTCTATCAGCCATTTTGGCAATGGCAAACATACCCCGGAATGATAAATATTGATTTACTGTTATCGTCTGATTCGTCTCATTTTTTTTTTTCTTTGTTAATAGCTAAAATTGAACAATTATAAAAGAGTAAAATAATGATTCAGAAAGAAATAAATGATTTAAAAAATGTATATCGTATATATTTATCGCTACTTTTTACAAAAACCATAATTTACATCATATAGATCGCTCTGTGTTTATTTCACACCGGTCATATTTGTCAGTCGAGGTGAGAAAATAGGAGATTAACTGCGATAATTATGGTCGTCAGTTCAATGTGTGAATTTGCAACATGCCATATGGTGGCATGTTTTTATAATCCCCCGAGTACACCTCGAATCATTATCATTTCCACTTTGATTAAAAATGGTTATTTCCCTTTGATGAACTATTGCCATTTACAATTTTTCAAGACAGCGACGTACGCTTCACATGCTACGATATTTCAAAATGGTCAATTTTTGATGCATGTTGTACATCCGAACAACCTTTTTTCCTCAGATTTGATGCTGAAAAAGGCCTGCATGTTATACATGCCTGCGTGGTATACACAGCATTTTACGGTATCTCTTTTAAAAAAAAACAGACTTGAACAAATCGTTTTGTACACTGTAAACATGTGGTTTATGCAGGATGGTGCTAGGGCACACAAATCTAATACATGTATAATAATATACATAATATACATAATTCATTCAGTACATTTGGTAATATTGAGACATATCTGGAGGTAAAAGATTGTGGAGTGTTGTGGCCTGCATACTAGTCCTGACCTCAACCCAAGCAACTTCTTCCCTCATGGTTATTTGAAATAAAAATTTAACAAGCTAGAGCCAAACAGTACAGAAAATTTGATAAAGAATTTTAAACTGTAGCTCAAGAAGATAATAGAGATTTGTGGCCAAGAACGAAGGTGGGGAACGGACGTTGACGTTCGAAGTTTAAGAAGGGGTTATCTCAAACGTATTGAAGTCAGTTTTGATAAGTGAGTTTCGCGAAATTCACGTGTAGTTACTGCATTTTAGTTGAGGCTACCTTAGCTACTGTTTTACTGGCGCATTTTTTTAATTGAAAAAGGCCCACTTCAGGCAATAAGAAGTTCAAAGGGAGCCCCTTAATCAGATCAATTTTTATGAAACTTTTCAAACTCTTTTAAAATGACCTTATACCTACTCTCACAACGAAAGTTACAATTTTTCTTCGGCAAGAATGACCACATAACCAATTTCATTTGTGTTAAATTTTCGTTCTGGAGTTAAACGATCTTTAAGGGTTTTGCACAGTGACCAGAACAGCAAATCTATGCAGAGTTTTGCACAGTGACCAGAACAGCAAATCTATGGAGTAATTGATCAGTTGCATGATTTGAGTATCTCCTTTTAGTTTAATATGAGGCCTCTTCTTTGAGGCTCAACAAATAATATATGGTTATATGTATACCTTACATTAAATGTTAATTTGGTCACTTTCATTTAAATCTTTGAAGTCTCAAATTGTTTGTTAAGTGATTTCTTACATGGTGTTCTCCAAGATTTGGCCTCAATTTTATTTTCAACATGATTTCATGTTTTATATCGCATCTGTTCAAATTATATGTGTACGAAACCACCTGACGCTTAGACCCGAAGGTCTTCCATGGCTTGTTTTGAATTGTTTTTGCAATGAATTGTGTTCGCCCAAATGTAGCTCGAATGCATTTTTTTCACTATCATAGGGTGGTAATCTTAAAGATACTGTGTCCCTTTGACAGAAAAAAAAATAGTCTACAACAATACTTTGGAGCTTCTTAGTTTTGTATGCTATATAACTCTTACTCGATGAAAATGTTTTTTTTTTCTTAATACAGAATGCATAAATGTCTTCGGTTTATTTGTAATCTTCAATTATGGAGGTAATAATGAACTAATTAATCGAGTGAGACTGATACCACATGATGTGAGCCAACTTTTGACTGGGTTTCATGATTTGACAAGAAAAACTAAACGTGCAAGTCTTTGAGCTGTTAAAATAAAGCAAAACAAAAAACGTTAAAAAAAATAAGATAGTCCTCAAAAAATGATGTTTTTACTGTAAAAACAGTAGACGAGCACAAATACTGTATTTGCGTGAGAACTGTTTTCACAAACAGGTAAACCCTTGAATTAAAACAACTACATAAGAATGCAAGTATTTAATTTCCATCGCAGTTTTCAATTACCTGCTAAGTCCATCTTACATGTAAAGGTAGGGTGATGTTAAAAGGGGTAGACACTATTCATTGTAAAAGGTTTACCTGTTTGTGAAAACAATTCTCACGCAAGTACAGTATTTGTGCTCGTCTACTGTTTTTACATTAAAAACATCATTTTTTAGGACTGTAGCTCATTTTTTCATCTTTTTTGAGTTGCTTTATTTTAAGGGTTCAAAGACTTGCACGCACTTATTTACACGTTTTCTTTTCCTTGTCAAACCAGGAAACCCAGTCAGCATTTTCTCCTGTTCCTTCAGTTTTTTCTACTCCGTAAGAGAGAAATCATCATTTCATCAATGTTTAATTTGTTGTCTGCAAATGCTTTCAGTTTGGTCACATCCCAAATTTTGTCGTTTAGTAAAGAGTTAAAGATGGTTGCTTTACATAATCTATAACCCTTTTCATATAAAACAAGAGAACCTCTGCACTTTTATTAGTTCTGGTAAAGGTTTGTTGACCTACTGGTGACCTGGTGCAAAGAGGGACAGGGCTTTACTGTTGTGATAAGGCATTTTGTTATCCAATCAAACTGATTGCCACAATACATAGTTTATTTCTATATTTTGATGTTTCCCCCACCCAAAATGGTTTGTAACAAGACCCTCTTTAACTATAACCAGAAGACAAAATTTTTATAACTGGTCATTATTGAAAGATGTTGCAGACAACATAATAAATCTTCATATTAGTAAAACTTGTATCAAAAAGGGTAGAAATTGTTGTGTAAAACTAAGAAAATGCAGGTTACTATTATTTTCTTCTTTTCTCACAATGTTTTTCATAGCTTTTTTTCTTTAGTGACCTAAAATGCAGGAATGAATGGTAATTGTTAAAAGCTTCTCTTCACCGTTACAGAAAAATCAGGCCTGTGGAGCGATACAGGCGCTCAAGCGCCTCTAGTTGCACGATTCTTAGCTGGTTATTTCTAAGTAACTTAGATAAAGGTTTGTTTCTTTGACGAGCTGTGACTGACAAGAAACATCACCATCGAAAGATACATTAGCAATATTTTATCCCAGGTTGTTGGTCTACAGACAAAGACCTGGGCCCATATTCACCGATCATTCTTAAAAAAATTCAGTCTTATTCTTCAGAATTTTTGTCAGTGTGAAGGTAACAGAACTTCTGATTTGCTAAACAATTTGTTTTAGCCAATCAGAAGTTCTGTTACATTCACAATCAGAAAATTTTGATGATCACGACAAAGAACGTTCTTAAGAATGGTTGGTGAATACGGTCCCTGCTGTCTTTTCACGAACGGTAAACCCGAACAAATTACAGGTGGTGACGTTCGCCCAGTATTTGCATTTTCACTGGCCTACATCAAGAGACATGTGCGCTTACTGAATTAAAACAACTACATCAAAATGTACGCAAGTATTTAATTTTCATCGCAGTTTTAAAGTTACCTGCAAAGTCCATCTTACATGTATAGGTATAGTGAGGTTAAAAGGGTTGGATGCTATTCCTTGTAAAGGGTTTACCTGTTTGTGAAAACAGTTCTCACGCAAATACAGTATTTGTGCTCGTCTACTGTTTTTACAGTAAAAACATCATTTTTTGAGGACTATCTTATTTTTTTTAACGTTTTTTGTTTTGCTTTATTTTAACAGCTCAAAGACTTGCACGTTTTCTTTTTCTTGTCAAATCATGAAACCCAGTCAAAAGTTGGCTCACATCATGTGGTATCAGTCTCACTCGATTAATTAATTCTTTATTTCCTCCATTATTGAAGATTACAAACAGATCAAAGACATTTATACATTCTGTATTTTTTTAAAAAAAAGGTTCATCGAGTAAGAGTAATATAGCATACAAAACTGAAAAGATTCAAAGTATTGTTGTAAACTATTTTTTTCTATCAAAGGGACACAGTATCTTTAAGATTACCACCCTATGACAGTGAAAAAAATGCATTCGAGCTGCGGTTGGGCGAACAAAATTCGTTGCAAAAACAATTCAGAACAAATCATGGACGACCTTCGAGTCTAAGCGTCAGGTGGTTTCGTACACATATTTCAATAGAAGTGATGTGAAAGATGAAGTCATGTCGAAAATAAAATTAAGGCCAAAAAGTGATCAAATTAACATTTAATGTAAGGTATACATAGAACCATATATTATTTGTTGGGCCTCAAAAAAGAATTGGGACCTCATATTGAACTAAAGTGAGATACTCAAATCATGCAACTGGTCAGTTATATTTGCTGTTCTGGTCACGTTGCGAAACCCTTAGAGATAGTTTAAAGGTGGGTATTTAGAATTTTCACATCACATCAAATCAAAAAATATATATATCATTGAAATTTAAATGAAAAAACAATACAAATCATCAATAATAAAGAATCATAAAATTACACACAAAAAAATTGTTTGATGGTATTCCCTTAAAAAGCTACGTAGCCTCTTAAGCTATTTTTAGATTTTGCGCCAAAAATCAATAAAGCATTGTGGGAATGTCAAATGACTGGCACGTGACTAATAACGCTTAAATTCCGTTACATTACAAACATGTAATAATTATTTTCCATAAAGTCTTCTTCAGACGGATGTTTGAAACTTTGTCTGTGTTTTCCTGTATTTAAATGAGAGAATTGATAATCTAAAAATAGAACGTGTCTCCCGTTGGTGTCATCCTGGTCCGTAATAAATCTCTAATTTCTCGTGTCATCGGATGGTTTTCGACTACTGGGTTTTTATGAACGCAAATTAAAAGGCTATTGGAGTATAGGGATGATTTTTTTTGCATTTTTGTAAAATTTTCGTCCCAAAACCTGAAGGGCCACCTTTAACTCCAGAACGAAAATTTAACACAAATGAAATTAGTTTTATAGTCTTTCTTGCCGAAGAAAAATTGTAACTATCGTTCTGAGAGTAGGTTAGGTCATTTTAAAAGAGTTTGAAACGTTTCATGAAAATTTATCAGAATTTTTCAAGTTAAATCAAAATTAAGGGGCCCCCTATGAACTTCAAATTGCCTAAAGTGGGTCTTTTTCAATTTAAAAAAATGCGCAAAGTAAAACAGTGTTTAAGGTAGCCTCAATAAAAATGCAGTAACTCCACGTGAATTTCGCGAAACTGACTTATCTGATTAAGTTTCAATACGTTTGAGACAACCCCTTCTGAAACTTCGAACCTCGACGTCCGTCCCCCACCTTCGTTCTTGGCCGCAAATCTCTAATATGAGGTGTGTCGGACAATGAGGGCGATTCTTCAGTTATTTCCCTTGATTTTTCCCCAGTACTACATTGGTCCTGATAAGAGGAATGCTTGGATTTTATCCTTGATTTTCTTGCACTGAACAGCTATGGTCTTGAGATAATATTGCAAGTACATCTAGTTAGATTGTTTTACAAACCAATGTATGTGTAGATCCTGATGATTCATAACAGAATTTGAATTGAATTAAATGCTGGCCTTACACTAACATGATAAATCATTGTTATACAACATCCCCAAGGGAATCAAGGATAAAACAAAGGAATACAGGTAAAAAGGACCAATCTGTTATTTGGATACCTTTAGTGTTTATCTTGCAAGGGAGATAATTCAATTTCCAAGAATGGCCCCTATTTCATTGTGCATGTTTAGCATGGAAAGAGCAAAACAGCCTTCAACTTGAAAACATCATTCATCTCTGAAGGTAAGGTAATGCCATTGACAAATATGAACTTTTGATTTCTGTATAAAAGTATGTAATGCAATGGAAACTGAATAAAACTATCAAACAAACAACTTACTTATTTTACATAATGTACATTACATTTATCTTTTGATCTGAAATTTAAAGCTAAATGAACAAAAAAAAAGTTACTGCACTTTTATGACAGGTGTACTCAAGTTTAGGTTTTTTTTCCTGCGGTTTATTAACTCTTTACCAAATGACAAAATTTTAGTCTGGTCCAAATTGAAAGCATTCTGCAGATGACAAAATTAATGTGACTCAAAAATTGAAATTGCTTTGAGAAGGATAGCAAAACATTGTGGGAAAAGGAGAAAATGCTGGTTACCAGCATTTTCTCCTTTTCCCATAGTGTTTTCAGAAGGCATCATAAAAACCAGGGATTGTTTGGTAAAGGGTTAACCAGGGATGCTTGGTAGATATAACAATGCATTATTACCACTAGAGTATTTTGTGCTAAATTCAAGATCAAATACTTTTGTTAATTAGAGAGTAAAAAGAGGATATTTCATACAGCTGTTAAATACTGCGCATTAAAAGCAATAACTAACAACTCAAAGCACAAAATGACTAGTACCATTAAATCTTGAAAAACTTATCATGTGATCCCTGTACACATGCAGTTTTTTCCCCTTAAAGGTGGCCCTTCAGATTTCAGGACGAAAATTTTACAAAAATACAAAATATCATCCTTATACACCCAAAGCCTTATAATTTTCATTCATAAACCCAAATGTCGAAAACCATCCAACAACAAGAGAAATTTGAGATTTACTACAGCCCAGGTCGATACTGAAAGGAAACACAGTCTATTTTTACATGAGCAACTCGCTCATCCACATACCAGAAATATACAGACAAAGCTTCAAACATAGCTTCCGAAGAAGACATTACGGAAAATAATTATGTGTTTGTTATGTTATGGAATTTCGGTGTCATTAGTCACGTGTCTGTCACTTAACATTCCCACAACGCCTTTTTTTATTTTTGGCAGGAAATCTAAAAATAGCTTAAGAGATTACGTAGCCTTTTAAGGGAATACCATCAAAAAAATTTTTTTTGTAATTTTATGATTCTTGATTGTTGATGATTTGTATTGTTTTTTCATATAAATTTCAGTGATATATATTTTTCTTTTTTTCAATTTGATGGGATGTGGAAATTCTAAATACCCACCTTTAACTTATTACCAAATGACAAAATTGTAGGTTTGTCCAAATCGAAAGCATTTGGCAGACAACAAAATAAAAGTGACTGAAAATCTGAAATTAGTTTTTGGAAGGGTAGACAACACTGTGCGAAAAGGAGAAAATGCTGGTCACCAGCATTTTCTCCTTTTCCCACAATGTTTTCTAAAGGCTTCTTTCTCAGGGTCGTCAAAAGTAGGGATTGTGTGATAATGGGTTAACTACACAATCCCACCTTTTGACAACCCTGGGGAAGAAGCCTTTTGAAAATATTGTAGGAAAAGGAGAAAATGCTAGCATCAACCAGAATTTTCTCCTTTTCTCACAATGTTTTCTTCCTTGCTGGAAACAAATTTCAATTTTTGAGTTCCGTTTATTTTGTTATCTGCAAATGCTTTCAATTTGAACAAGTCCAAAACTTTGTTGTTTGGTAGGGTTAAATTAACCCTTTACCACAACAAGAGGGCCATGATGGCCCTGTATCACTCCACTGGCTAGAAGTAAAAACACTACAAGCCAAACATTACACATCTTCGCAAGCCAAGGCCGACAATTCACTCCGTTTATCTACCCTTGGTGGATCAAGCTTGATTTTTACGTTCACCCGATACGCTTTTTTCATGGGATGCAGCCAGATCTAGCTGCAACGAATGACATTGCTCGTAGCATTTCATCTTTGATAAAAATAGAACAAGGTCTCTACCTTTCGAATAAAAGGTAAAACAAGGAAATCCATGTGGATGTCTGCTTATCGCTTCATGTGTATTTGTAAGCAGTTTGTAAAACAATATTTCATTTGCTTTTAGAAACATGATGTAAAGGGGAGTAATAACCAGCATCCAATAGAGGGCGCATCACAGTAATCTCGAAATCGGGCTCAATCAATCAAGGTAAGATCCACGTAGTGATCGTAAACTTGGCTCGCAAAGATGAACATTACAATACTTGGCCAATTGGTTTTTAACTAGAAGAGATACAAAATTTTCTTCTATAAAATCCTATGAGAAATTTATGACCCCAGGGAAATGCCTTTTTTGGCCACAAAGCTACAATTAATTGAATCCTGGTGGAGGTCCATAAGATACAGCCCCATACAAAATAAACCAGGTCTAGAATGTGTCGTTATAAACAAGAAGATTTTCAAAGTTTGGTCAATAAAAGATCCTGTAAGACTTGAGACCCATGAGACAGATTAGCCCTAGGTCTTATGGTTAGTCACAAGAAAATTTATCAAGTTTTCACCATAAAAAGCCCATGTGACCTCTGGAGTGTGGCCAAACTTGACCCCAAAGGTTATAATTTGGGTCCTCTTGGTAGAGGCCACCTAGATAAAGGTACAACATGCAAAATTTGGTAGCCCAAGGCCTTATGGCTACATACGAGTAGATTTTCAAAGTTTCCCTATGTAAGTCCAATGTAAAAATTGTGACCCAAGGGAGGGGACAAATTTGACCCCAGGGCTGTAATTTGGGCATCCTTGGTAGACATCAACTAGATAAAGCTACAACATGCAAACTTTGGTAGCCCTAGGCCTTATGACTAGGTGCGAGAAGATTTTGACAGTTTTCCCTACATACATGTAAGCTCATGTAAAACTAGTGACCCCCCCCCACCACCCCCCCGGGCAGGGACAACTTTGACCCCGGGGCTTTAATTTGGACACACTTGGTAGACCACCAATACATAGAGCTACATGTCAAATTTGGTAGCCCTGGGCTAATTTGGACACCCTTGGTAAAGGTCCACCAGATAAAGCTACATGCCAAATTTTGGTAGCCGTAGGCCCTGTGGCTAGGTAGAAGAAGAATTTTATAGTTCTCCCTATATAAGCCAATGTAAAACTTGTGACCCTGGGGCCAGGCCAATTTTGACCCCAGGGCTTTAAATTGAAGATACTTTGTAGAGGTCTACTAGATAAAGCTACATGCCAAATTTGGTAGCCGTAGGCTCTACGGCTAGGTAAATGAAGGATTTTAAAGTTCTCCCTACATAAGCCCTTATAAAACTTGTGACCCACCCCCCTTGGGGTGGGGCCAATTTTGACCCCTGGGCTATAATTTGAAGAAAATTGGTAGAGGTCCACAAGATAAAGCTACATGCCAAATTTGGTAGCCCTAGGCCTTACGGTTTCAGACAAGAAGATTTTCAAAGATTTTTAAAAATTTTCAGTTTTGTTGCGATGGCAACCAGAGTTTTTGAAGGAATCAAATTCTTTCAAGAAATTCTGAAGAGGACCATGGCAGGATCATTTCTGTGAAATTTCATCAAAATTGGATGGGTACTTTCAGAGAAGATATTTGAAATAAAAGTTAACGCATGCACAGACGGGCACATGCACGGACACACGACAGACGCCGAGCCATGACATAAGCCCGCTGGTCTATGGCCAGTGGAGCTAAAAACCTGAGTTTTGACATAACTGAAGCCAAAAGCTTTTAAAAAACACTATAGGTAGCAGAGAAAATGCTGGTAACTATTTCCCCCTTTTTCCCAGTTTTCTTTCTTTTCAAGAAAAAATCTCACTCATGTAACGATCAATTTGTTTTCTGGAACTCCTATCAGTTTGGAAGAAGGTAAAATTTTGTTGTTTGGTAAAGAATCAACTCTTTACATAATGACAAAACAGTGGATTCATCCAAATTGAAAGAAGCTGCAAAGAACATATTACATGTAGCTCTACTGATGTAATTAGTCTGTGAAAAAAAATTGGAAAATATTGTTGGAAAAGGGGAAAATGCTGGTTATCAATATTTCCTCCTTTTCCCACAGTGTTTGAAAAGAAGAAAATGCTGGTTAACAGCATTTTCCCCTTTTCCCACAATGTTTTCTAACGTTGTTTTTCTCATGGCCATTCACTCTTTACCAGAGGACAAAATTTTAGCCTTGTCAAAATTGAAAGCATTTGCAGACGACAATTTAAATGCAACTCAAATAATGGAATTTGATCTTGACAGGGTTGAAAATATTGTGGGAAAAGGAGAAAATGCTGGTTACCAGCATTTTGTCCTTTTACAACATTGTTTTCAAAAGGCTTCTTCCCCAGCGGTGTTAAAAGTCGTCATAGTGTGGTAAAGGTTTTATACCAGGGCTTATTCAAGTCTGATCCAGGATCTCTCTTGCCAGTTTTTCCACAATCTCATAAGATTTTCTAAATGACAAAGGCCAGATTTTCCATCGCTTTATTTTCAACCTCAGATAATAAAATAGATCCTTTGTAGATATTATATGTAATAGTTCATAATACCTGTAAATCACATTAAGCCTTTAACATTAAGCTAGATTAAGGAATGTTTAATTGATTTCTTATTTCTTTCATTTAACCCTTTACCACACGATCCCGACTTTTAATGACCCTGAGAAAGAAGCCTTCTAAAAACATTATTGGAGAAAAGGAGAAAATACTGGTAACCAGCATTTTCTCCTTTTCCCACAATGTTTTTTTTCCTTCCTAAAACAAATTTCAAATTTGTCATTTTCAAATGCTTTGAATTTGGACCAGTCTAAAATTTTGACGTTTGCTATAGAGTTAACTGTTACCTCCTGCAAACAAGTCCTGTTTTATCTTTTTATCTTGTAGCAGACTGTTTTTGAAAACATAGGGACAAAAGATGCTATTGCTTAATGTGAGAAATTTCTCCTTCTTCCAACATGACACATGATGATTTACTGAACCCAGAATTCATTTTCATTTTCCCTACATCATAAATTATGTTTCCAAATCATGAGCTGCAAAATATGCTCCACAGCACAACAACTTGAAGATGAGCTCTACAGCCAATGTGGAAAAACGCTGTTAAATTTCAAACAATTTAGAATGGTACAGAAAACAGTCTTTTGTGTAAGCATGGAAAGATTACTGACATATATGGTGTAATTGAAAACAAGACACATGGAGATTTGTATTAGAAACCTAACATTGGTCAGAAGAAAAGTGGCTGACGATCCAAGCTGTAAACAATGGCAGTGCATCACAGAAATTTATCATAGGTTTCCACCTAGAGTCAGATACAGTGTCATTTGCATATTGGTTGCGACTTCCATCTGAAAATCGAAGGCTGCACCAAAGAAGCCTCTATTTTTCTTTGTTTACCTCATAAGACGCAGGACGAAGGTCAAACATAGTCACATGGCAGAATGCATGATCATCATACGAATCTACCCGAATGTATTACGGTTATCGAAAATTTAGATTCAAAAACCGGAAACAACAAGTCTGTTTACATGGAAGGCCGCAACTCAGATACATGCATTTTCTATCGACAATAATCTAAGCAAACCTTGAAACCCTCAGCCGCAATATTTGGCATGAAGATACAAGAATGACTATATTTTGATAAAATAAAGACAACAAGAGTTAAAACTGGCTGAAAATGAGTAAAAGGGCCTCTTTAAAACTTTCTCCTTTAGTTTCAATGCTTAACCAAATGAGTCCATTGTTTAATAGAAAGGGCCTTCGAAAATATTCCTTTTTCTCACAACATTGCACACTTTCACAAAAAAAAAGTTTCATCTTTAGAGACCAATTCAATTTATCTGTTGAATAAGTGAAATGAAACGTCTAAGCCGACAGTAAAAGTACACAAATTTTGCTATTTCAAATGGATCTGTTGGAGGCCCTTGTCAGACAGTATGGGTCAAAGATCAAACTGCATCTTTTGTGGTCTGATCTTTTGATCTACACTGTCTGCAAAAGGTCAGCAAGTCACTAATATCTACCTGTTCAGTAGCCTAAGGGTTACTTTATGTAAGTCATGCACTATGAACTTGCCCATTCAAAACCATTAACAGACTTACACTGTATTTACAGCCAATTCAAATGGAGCATTTTGAATACTTCTATACCTTTGATTTTCCAATGCAGTTGTTATGCTAAGCTAGATGAAGTCTTTATTGCTTTAGACAGATTTTCAGGTCTCACTTGGAAGCATGTGTATATAAGAACAGAACAGTAAAATCTTAACCTAGTATTTATGAGAAAATTTAATTGTTGTATCCTAGTTCAAGTGAAAGTAATACAGACTTAACTCTTTACCACACGACAAAATTTTAGACTGGTTCAAATTGAAAGCATTTGCAGACGACAAAATAAAGGTGAATGAAAAATTGAAATTTATTCTGGGAAGGGAAGAAAACACTGTGGGAAAAGGAGAAAATGCTGGTTACCAGCATTTTCTCCTTTTCCCACAGTGTTTTCAAAAGGCTTCTTTCTCAGGGGCGTCAAAAGTAGGGATTGTGTGGTAATGGGTTAATTGCCAAATAAACGGATCACCAAAGAGATTTGCTGGCAATACGCTAGAAAAAAAAGGGAGGTTACTGGGCAGTAAAGCAAGGATTGAGGTTCTTGCAAGAAATAGAGCAGAATACTACATTTTTACTACCCATTACCACACAATCCCTACTTTTGACGCCCCTGAGAAAGAAGTCTTTTGAAAACACTATGGGAAAAGGAGAAAATGCTGGTAACCAGCATTTTCTCCTTTTCCCATAGTGTTTTCTACCCTTCCCAGAACAAATTTCAATTTTTCAGTCACCTTTATTTTGTCGTCTGCAAATGCTTTCAATTTGAACCAGTCTAAATTTTTCTCGTGTGATAATGGGTTAATCAATAGCCAAATTTTATCTTACTGGCCCCTAAAATTTCCTTAGAAAGTTATGGTGAGAGTTTAACAACCTTGAAAAAGAGGACAAAAAAGAGGGCTTTTGAAAAAATTGTGAGAAATGGTCAAAATGCTATGAAAACAATGTGACAAAAGATGAAAATGATAGTGAACAGTAGGTTTTTTCCCTTTTCCAAATATGATTTTTATACCTTCATGGACAAATCTCATCATTTGAGTTTAACCCTTTACCATAACAATCCCTGGTTCTTTAATTACCCCAAGATAGACGCCTTTTGAAAACATGGTGGTAAAAGAAGAAAATGCTGGTAACCAGCACTTTCTTCTTTACCTACAAAGTTTTCTACCCTTCTAGACACAAATTTCAGTTTTTGAGTTACTTTTAATTTGTCGTCTGCAAGTGCTTTCAATCAGGACCAGTCTAACATTATGTTGTCTGGTGAAAAAGTTAAATTTTGCAGTTTACATAAATACTGACAAGCACTTATCTATAAATCACATTCACAGACACATAAAACAAGAGACCATGTCAAACCTGCATGTTGGAGCAACCACAACAGTAAATGAGTGACTTTACCCTTACATCACAGTTGAAACCTGAATAGACAATTTCCGTCTGAAATAAGATTCAAACAATTTCAATTTCACTGTTCGTCTTGTGCAAAATATCTCGTCAAAGTAGAAACAGATAAAAATGCACATTTTAGTCAGGTTTATCTTGGTCTACATGTGCCGCAAAAGCAACCATAGTTGCGAAGAATGTATCAGTATCACTCTACCACCGTTCTAAGTTTTAACAAACTTAAAAGAGAAGGCTCTTAAAAAACATTTTGGAAAATGTAGAAAATGCCAGTAACCATCATTCTCTCCTTTTCCCACATCTTTTATAAAAGCTTTCAATATCAAGGTCATTAAAAGTCTGGATTATGTGGTTAAGTATTAACTCTTTCCCAAACGCATCTTCACGAGCCAAATTTAAGATCACTACGTGGATCTTACCTTGGCTGATTGAGCCCGATTTCGAGATTCCAGCGATGCGCCCTCTTGCTAGTTATTACTCCCCTTTACATCATATTTCTAAAAGCAAATGAAATATCGTTTTACAAACTGCTTACGAATACACATGAAGCGATAAGCAGAGATCCACATGGGTTTCCATGTTTTACCTTTTATTTGAAAGGTAGAGACCTTGTTCTATTTTTATCAAAGATGAAATGCTACGCGCGATTTCATTCATTGCAGCTAGAGCTGGCTGCATCCAATGAAAAAGCGTATCGGGTGAACGTAAAAATCAAGCTCGATCCGCTAAGGGTAGAGTAACGTGGTGAATCGTCAGCCTTGGCTTGCAACGATGTACCAAACGCCAAATTTATAGAGCAGTCCAAATTGAAAGCCTTTGCAGACGTCAAAATAAATGTGACTGAAAAATCGAAATTTTATATGGGAAGGGAAAAAAACATTGTGGGAAAAAGAGAAAAGGCTGTTACCAGGATTTTCTCCATTTCCCACAATGTTTTCAAAAGGCTTCTACCTTAGGGTTGTCAAAAGTCATCATTGTGTTGAAAAGTATTAAAAATTGAAAGGCCAATTTTTCATAATAAAAACACACAACAGAAATAACAAAAACAAAATAACCCTTTACCACACAGTTCCAAGGTTTTAACAACCTTGAGAAAGAAAGCTTTGTGCAAACATTGTTACAAAAGGAGAAAATGCTGGTAACCATTTTCTTCATTTCCCACAATGTTTTTTTATCTTCTACAGACAAATCGCATTGCCTGTGCCACATCAAATATGCCCTTTGGAAATGCCTCCATTTTCAATCTGCCTAAAATTTTGTCTTGTGGTAAAGAGTTAACAGAACCATGTTTTCAGTTTCAAGAAAATCCAATTACGACAAACAGAAATGCAAAATATTTACTCTGACTGTTACCAAGGTAAGACTGTTTCTGGTTGTGATGTATACAAAATGTCAGGGTGATAATCAGTTCTGGATTCCCCTCCAAATGTTACCTTGCATCTGTTAGCTGCCAAACTAGCAGCATACCTGTTCTGAGAAGTAAAAACATGTAGGGTAGTTTTACTATTGGAGTGGAACATATTTCCTCATTTCACCAATCATCCTTTAACTCATTACCAAACGACAATATCTTAGACTGGTCCAAATTGAAAGCATTTGCAGACGACAAAATAAAAGTGACTGGAAATTTGAAATTTGTTTAGTGAAGGGTAGAAAACATTGTGGGAAAAGGAGAAAATGCTGGTTATCAGCATTTTCTCCTTTTCCCACAATGTTTTCTAAAGGCTTCTTTCTCAGGGGCGTCAATAGTACGGATTGTGTGGTAATGGGTTAACAAACAATATTGTGTTCTAATGACGCTGGTGGAAATAGGGCTTTTGAAAACATAGTGAAAAAAAGGAGAAAATGCTGGTTACCAGCATTTTCTCCTTTTCTTACAATGTTTTCTACTCTGTCAAAGAAAACTCTTACTATTTCACCCACTTTTAATTTTGTCATCTACAAAATTCTTCCAATCTGGGCAAATTTCGAAATTTTTGTCATCTTGTAAAAGATTAAACTTGGCTCGTGAAGATGAGTAAACACTACATATTTTAACCGCCTGAAAGAAGGAGGTTTTTTAACAATCCCATGCTCTTACAGCCTTTGGGAAAGAGGGGCTTTTGGAAACATTTTGATAAAAGGACAAAATGCTGATAACCCTTTACCAAACAATCCCTACTTTCTACGACCCCGAGATAGAAGCCTTTTGAAAACATTACAGGAAAAAGAGAAAATGCTGGTAACCAGCATTTTCTCCTCTTCCCACAATGTTTTCTACCCTGCTGGAAAAAAAAAAAACTTTTGAGTTACGTTAATTTTGTCGTCTGCAAGTGCTTTCAATTTGGACCAAATTTTGCCGTGTGGGAAAGGGATAACCAGCATTACTTTCTTCTCCTTTAACATTTTTTGCATTTTCAAACAAAACTCTCAACATTTCATCCACTTTTGACATTGTCACCTGCAAATGCTTTCCACCTACACAAGTCTAGAAGTTTTCCGGCCAGTATAGTGTTAACACCTAACCAAACAGTCCAATGATTATATTCCAAACTCTTCATTCTGGTTGGGTATAAAAGTTTTGTAGCTCACAGACAGTCATTTTTCATATTTCAATACTGAACTTGACTCTTTCCCAAACAAGCCCTTGTTTTTATGTGTCTGCAGTACATGTCTTTATAAAACACTGTAGGAAAAGGAGAAATTGCTCGTAACGAGCAATTTCTCCTGTTCCAACAGCGTTTTCTTCTCATTTGGAGAACTTTCTGCCTTTTTTATCAAATTTGAAATTGTCGTCTGCAAACTGTTTAAGTTTGGAAGAGTCTAAAATTTGTCATTTTGGAAAGGGTTAATTATCATCTTTAGCAGATTTTTTTACTTCTTGTTCCAATAACCAGTTTTTTCAAAACATTTTGACACAATGAGAAATTGCATGTGCTTACAGTGAGAAATGGGCAACAGGACACTTTTCATTAACCCCTTACCAAACCACAAAATTTTAGATAGGTCCAAATTGAAAGCATTTGCAGACAACAATTTCAGTGTGGCTCAAATGGTTCAATTGTTAGTTGATAGGGTAGAAAACATTGTGGAAAAAGGAGAAAATGCTGGTTACCAGCATTTTCTCCTTTTCCCACAATGTTTTCAAAAGGCCTCTTTCCAAAGGTCGTCAAAAGTTGTTATTGTGTGGTAAAGGGTCAAATTTATTAGACAATATACATCTATGACAGAAAAATCACTTCAGTAGATAAAATCTGAATCATCTGTTTTGGTAATTACTGTTTACCATCTAAGATAGATAACACAGCACCATACAATAAACACATGTAATAAAATAATGATTCCTGGTCAAGGTAAAATAATTAATACAGTATACAGTGTATTAACCCATTACCACACAATCCCTACTTTTGACGCCTCTGAGACAGAAACCTTTAGAAAACATTGTGGGAAAAGGAGAAAATGCTGGTAACCAGCATTTTCTCCTTTTCCCACTACGTTTTCTACCCTTCACAAAACAAATTTCAAATTTTCTGTAACTTTTATTTTGTTGCCTCCAAATGCTTTCAATTTGGACAAACCTTAAGTTTTGTCGTTTGGTAATGAGTTAACTCTTTATCAAACAACTAAATTTGTGACTCATCCAAATCGAAAGCATTTGCTGACGATAAAATGAATGTGAATCAAAAACTGAATTTCTTTTTGGGGAAGGGTAGAAAACATTGTGGGAAAAGGAGAAAATGCTGGTTACCAGCATTTTCTCCTTTTCCCATAATGTTTTCAGAAGGCTTCTATCTCAGAGCCGTAAAAACAACAAAATAAAAGTGACTGAAAATTTGAAATTTGTTTTGTGAAAGGTAGAAAACATTGTGGGAAAAGGAGAAAATGCTGGTTACCAGCATTTTCTCCTTTTCCCACAATGTTTTCAAAAGGCTTCTTTCTCAGGGTCTTTAGAAGTCGGCATTGTTTGATAAAGATTTAAAGATAATAAATTGCAAAGACTGATCCACATGGATACCCTGTCATACTGCAAAAATATTGGAAGCAGCAAGTGGAATGTAGCTCAAATAAGAAGATATACGGATGTTTCCGAAACTTTCGGTAACAGACGAGTTCGGTACCATAGACTTATAGAGGAAATCGATCGGATGTTTCAGTAACAAAGCAATTACATGTACATGTATATAGTGTTTATGTATCGTGACATTCTTCACACCCAACGAATGGCTTTATTTTTTTCAAACCTTCGTTATTTAAAACGTTAATTTGTAATTTCCACTATGTTTCATAAATAATATTTTTGTTATGTACCTCATATTATGACCATGTGGACTGCCTATCTATCAAGCAAAAAAGTGTAGAGAGTGAAAAAATAAAAGGTTTGGACCTATCTATCAATGAGTGAAAAGTGCAAAAGTAAAGGTTTGAACAAAACAAAGCCATACATTAGGTGTAAAGAAAGTCACAATACATAAACACAATTCCTTTGTTACCTAAACATCCAATCGATTTACTCTATAAGTCTATGTTTCCGAACTCGTCAGTTACTGAAACATCTGTCACCCAATAAGAATTAAGTGTTTAGGTTCAATTGTATGTATTAATTTACCCACCCCCTACCATTCTTCTATCTCAGAAGATAGATTTTGGTTTGAAACCTCCAATGATGACAAGGCTAAATTCTCTCTTTACTTTTCATTCATCTCTAAGGCTGGTCATGTGAACCAAATTATGTAAAACAAATGGTGAAAATTAGATCTTTAATTCTTTACCCCTCCCCCCAAAAAGAACAACTTTTAACAATCCTGAGAAAAGCCTACATAAAACATTGTGGGAAAAAGAGAAAATGCTGTTTACCAGCATTTTATCTTTTTCCCAGCAATATTTTCTACCCTTAGATCATCAAATTACAAAGATTTAATTTGTTGTCTGTAGGTGCTTTGAGTTTAGTCCTCTCCAAAAATTTCTCGTTTGGTAAAAACTTCAACTTTTTTTGCTTGTATCTTTATTCATGCAAACATTCATTGAGACTTGGTTTCCATAGTTACCGCTATGTCAATATATCGAGTTTAACAAGCTGCTTGTGACTTTGGTGATTACCTGCATAAATTCTAAACTGAATAAGAATTTTTTCGTACATGCTAGAACAGTACTTCTTTAACAAAGTTTTTTTCTTTGCTTAATAGACACAAATTTATCGGTTGATTAAGCAGAGTAGTCCTACATGTAATTTTCTCAGAAAGGGCCGACCGTTTCGTGAATTTTTCCAAGTTCCTTCTTCCACAACTTTAATCGTATCGATATACCCTTGGTTTTTTACGGTCTTGAGATTTACACCAAGTATGGCTCTCTACAAGTTACATTCCGAAAGCGATCACTGAGCATTGGATGAGTACCAGTCATGACCAAGATATTGAGAATTGATCGAAACGGGTGGAGGACGATTCGGACCTATGAAGATTCGGCCCGCACAGGAGAAGGGTGCAGGACAACTAAGAAGATTCGGCCCAAGTGAGAAGAAGATTCGGACCCAATTTTAGATTATGTACATTGAGATTAGATTTTAGATTATGTTGCGTAACAATAGCAGAATCACCTTTAAATGGCTTTTAAATTAATGACTGAAACTACTTTTTCATTGTTTGAAGGCATTACGCATACCTGGTCATAAAAGACACATGTATAATGATTGTTTTGATTGATTTTGTAGTAGACTTTATCACATGTATTGCACATTGGTATTTGCTTTAGTTGCCAAAATCTATTGCAAACTGCATAATTACACAGGAAAATAAGATTTTTTTTTCTTTGAATTGGAATTATTGGTGGATTATTTAAATTGATTGACAATTTATGAAACGATTTCTAGTTAAAGCAAAATAATTAAGGCGTTGTGTATTTTATGTGTACATGCAGGCCCGTAAGAAGCATTTTTGGATGGGGGGGGGGGCGCAAAATTTTCAGAATCGGCTTGTAGTCCCGATTTGACATTCATTTCGTTTGGTTATGCAGTGAGAAAAACTCCGCCTACTTATACTAAGGACCTAAATAGTAGGAACTTTGTTTAACATTGTGGTGAATTATGAGATTGGACAAAAAATAAAGCAGAAAATCACACAGAATGAAATGTAACTTCAGAAATTGTTTGGTGTCTATCAGATAAGAGTCATTTTTTTAGTGATCAAATTATTGGGGGGGGGGCGGCCCCCCCCGGCCCCCCTGTTCCTATGGCCCTGACATGTGTGTGTTTTAGTGCATGTTTGGTCTTTGATGTAATTATACGATGGTCGTAGCACAGGATAGGCTGAAAAATAGTTAAGTTCAACTTTTTACTGAACGTCAAAAAATTCAATGTGCACAAAAATATATCATCAAGTGATCTCTTCTTCAGGACTCAGCAAAACCAGGGGTGGCAGGGGTTATGGTAAATATCAAGTTCTGTTAACCCTTTACCACACAAATAGTTTGAAAAAAATGCATATAAAGTATCAAAAGTATGTGTTAAAATTTACCAAATCCCATAGTTCATTTAACAGACAGGCTGAATCTGCTCACAAATAGGATAAAAGTAATCAATCTTTATCCTATCATAAATGGCGACACAAGAATGTGCTAAATTTTATCAACATGATCTTTAACACTTCTATGTACATAATGCTTTACAATGATTTTCAAAGAGTAATTCTATTACTTCAGATAGTTCTCTAAAAGTGCATGTACTATAAAATATCGTGGTCCAAATCTTCCCAACCTCAGGGCCTAATCTTCTCAACTTTAGGGCCGAATTTTCTCGAAATCGCTGGTCGGCCCTTGGCCGAATCTTCTTGGGTCTGAATCTTCTGACATCTGACGATGTCTGTGGATCGAAACAAGTCCCGGGCTTTTTCAATCTGAAATTCTTTTTTTTGTGGCATTTGTCGAAGACATTGCCACTAAGAGGTCAATAATAAATGTTCACTATTGAATTCTGAAGAGAATGTATGGTATTTTGTGCAAAACCGAAGGAAATAAACCCAATTAAACTCAATTTTTTCTATACAAATGATCGGTTTTTAATAGCACTCAGATACAGAATTGGAAATGGCGTATTAAAATAAACTGCAAAAGGCCATCGATCGTGGAAATACTCCTTTTTGATAGAAAATAGCTTCACCTCCTCAGAGCCTTCTATTGGCGTAATGATATGCGTAAGATGTGTCGACCGCTTTGATCCTGGGGTTGTTCGTTCCAAAACCAGTTTATCCCTGAGCTTGTTCGTCCCATGAATGCACGCTACTCATTTGAATTTGCATGAATATCTATAGATAGAAAACGTTATTGTAGTGTTGGAAATTAGATCGTGACGGCAAAAGACATCTCATCGTGACCCTCTTGCTTTCAAGTTATTAATTTCACGCAGTGGCTTCCCTGACAAATGCCACATCAGCGTTCTCAACGCTTTGATTTTTCGTTCGAGATCCTATATTCGTTATGGTATTGTCAAACAGGGAGATCTTAGTCAATAATCACCACTTTCGATAGTTTGAAAAGCATAGATACCCTTATTCAACGTTGAGAAACTAAAGCAATTTCTGATTTACTAAACAGTAAATCGCTATGGCAATAAGTACTGTTCCTTTGTAAACCTTTGAGTCATTATTTCTGATTGTCCTGTTATAGACAATGTGGAACATGGGCAATGTACATACAAAAATGAGTGTTGGGATAGGTATAGCCTGGCATCTAGGCCCTGCATTTAAGCAGAGACATAAATAAGATGTGTAATGAATGTCTCTTACAAACAAGGTACGCAATTACAGCAAAGTCACAGAAATACGCGTTGTTATTTACCCTCCTTCTGAAATACAGGCGTTAAATCACACATTTAGAACATTGAGAACACAGAGTTTTCATTTTACAGTTTTACTTGATGATTTTGTTTTAATGAAAAGGCTCTATTTAAAGGACTGGCAGTCTAGGATAGGTAATGCAGACAATATTGGAAAAAGAAGGGAGCCTACAGATGCAGACAATATACTACTAGTTCAAGGTGATTTCATAGAAATACGCAAAGATCCTTCTGCTTTTGCATTTAACCTTTCAGTGAAAAAAGGGTAAAATTATTCACGCTCATTAATGTCATTTTGTAAGTGGTCAGCCTGATAGATAAAAAATATGATAGCAAAGAAAAGCCAATCTAATCTAAGGTAATGCCTATTATACGGTGGCACTGAGGTGACATGTGCATATTATTTATTAAAGTTCATTCCCACGAGATAATGATTCGTTTTCAGTTGTTTTTTTTTTGTAAACGATTTTGCAAAAAAAGAAATACTCAGTGGCATGTGCTTTTTTTTTTTTCATTTAACTTGTTCCCACGAGATAATGATTCGTTTTCATGAGTATTTTTGTTATTTTTATAAACGAGTTTGCAGAAAACGATCGAAGTATTAACTCGTTCGAACAAGATCAGCCAATCAAAGTTATCCATTATGTCCATCGAATGAGTTAATAAGTCGTGGCCACGATTCAACCAACCAATCAGATTTCTCCTTATCGCGGTGTTTAGGGGAGATTACTGATTGATCTGGGTTTTTTGTTTTTGTTTTCGAGAATGGACATAAGAAACGAACTGAATTATATACGACATGATCATCCAATCAGATTCTCCCTACTAATTCAACCCCCCCCCTCCCTATTTATGTTGAATACATTTAGCCAGATTATCTTTCAACTGAATCTACAAATACGTACATCTGTGTATGCTTAGTCCAAATGATTTCAGCTTATAATAGCCGTCTATATGCCAGATATAATTAGGCCCAGGTGCACAGTCCGTCCGTCTGAGGAATCGTCTGCATGTTTTTTGTTCAACGCCAGCTGAATTGAAAGTAGGATGTGAGCTATGCTCTGTGAAAAGGGGGCTTAATGCGTTTACGAAAAGTATCGCCTCATGTCAGCCTGCGCAGTCCGCTCAGCCTGACATTGGCCGAAACATTTTACTATCTTTAAATTTTCTTCATGTCAAAGGACCATTCTACATCAAAGCCGTAGCAGTTGTTTTTCACACAATTGGTGTTATAGATCCAACATTAGGTGATGTCTGTGAAAATGGGGCTTAATGCATCTCCGTGATCCATGATACGAAGGCGGAAATCACCTAATTGTGGATCTATAATATCCACTGTACTGTGGCAAACAACTAATAGAGTCTATGGACATTTCCTGCTCTGTGAAAAGGGGGGCTTAATTTCCATGCAAACGGTATTGACCCAGCTCAGCTTGCAGAGTCCGCGCAGACTGACCTGGGCCGTAACTGTTCGCTATCGATCAATTTCCTGTATGCACAAGTACCAGTCTATCTGCTTTTAACCAGTCCTTACAAAATCCGAATAAATATTGTCTTTTTTTTCTAATGAGAGGTGGTATTGAATCCATGATGTCCAGGGAGCTTTGCTTTGACAAGCCTCGATCACTTGATTTTCTTATACCCGCTAACATTGTTTCAGAACTTCCTAAACATTTCGGTACTGTATTGGTGACTTGTGTGAGTTTCCAGTACATACAGAAAACTTCGAGTCTCTACAGAGCTCAATGCTATTACTCTCAGACATACTTAACATACACGTTTTACAACATGATGCTAACATTTTGAATCAACAGAGTCGTTTTTTTTTTTTTACAGAAATGGTATTCTTACTTCGCCTATATACAACAGTCGAAACAATACAGGAAAAGCTGAATGCAACTGCAAGTTACGATAATATTTTAGTATTTAAGAATACCATGTACATACGTATTCAGCTTTTCGGCTCTATACAGATGTATCATGCATGTTATGTTATATATTTTATTTTTCAACAATGAGTTTATAGCAGTAGGAGCAATCTCTGTTAATGAATATATCAGTTATAAAAGAAAAAATATATATGACAATTATCACTGTTTTTGAAAGTTTTTTTAACAAAAAAAAAAGAAAAAGAAAAAAATGGAAGCGGCCATACAGGTGTTTAAAATTTCGTGTTTTTCTTTTTTCTTACAAATTATTTTTTTCATATCTAAGTATAATTGAGAAATGAACTTGTTTTATACATGTACTCTTCTCTTCCGGCAGAAAGTTATAAATATTGAGTAGTTGTGAAATCCGCTTTCAAGAATGGTTGCTGGAATTATACAGTTAAAACATTTTCTATATTAGGTAAAACAAGGATAGTGTAGGCCTACTATGAAATTTTCGCCCTATTTATATAGAGTTGTTGTTTTTTTTTTTCATAAGTGAGCTATGTTTATATACATATATAGAGAAACAGCACTATTTTTCTAGTATTAGAGAATATGGTTGTAAACTATTATCAATTTAAAGACGTCTAATGCGTTTTTCAGAAATTTCGGTGCTTTGATTTATTTGTTCTGCCAGGACATTTTGCAAATTGACTTAACAATGTAAAGCAGTGATAAATCTTAGAAAATAGAATGAAGAAATAAAAGTTGTATTTTGACGAATTAGCAAAGAAGCATAGTTAGATCGATAGTTTGTTGTTTTCTTGTTACACTACGGTCATTTGGTCGAAAATGGTACGAATCATCGTCACGTGTGGCTGTCCACTTCCGCTTTCTATTTACCGCTGCTGTTGCCTATGCAGAGCAGATTAACGAGTAACTGAGATGAGCGAGGTAACTTATCAGTCAAAAGAGAAAGTTAAAAATAAGAGACAATTAATCCCATGTCTTTGAACTATTGCTATTTGACTATTTACTTAAAACGTTTGCTTTCCTTGTTAGGCCTATTCAAACTGACGAGTGTGACCTGCGTTTGCGTTTGTTTAGCATTCTGGTAAGCCCTGTGACGAAATCATTTTTAGCATACACCATTGGAACTAATGCCTGTCATTACAGTTAAATATCTTAACACTGACAACAGTCTGTCATCAGCCAGGGGCGTTCGGATTTTTGGCATGTTCGTCCTATATCCATTTCGTAACTAGTAGGCTTTTCTTTTGTCACGGGGGCTGGTACACTCAAACTATTTTTTCGACTATGTCTTTAATCTTTTAAAAGCTTCAACTTATATTCAGAGTGATTTCATTGTACTGAATGACAAAAGTGAAATGTTTAACTCCTTACTTAACCACAAAATTTAGGACTACCAAATAGAAAACATTTGCATACAACAAGATAAATGTAGTGCAAAGGATGAAATCTGGTTTTGATAGGGTAGAAAAAATTATGGAAAAGGGACACAATTGTGATTACCAGTATTTTCTCCTTTTACGACTATGTTTAAAGCAATCTGTTTCAGAGACGGTAAGAGTTGGGATGGTGTGGTAAAGTGTTAAATGGAATGTATTGTACATCTTGAGCTGAATTAAGTGTGAATTTGCTACAACCACAGGGATCTATAAGCCACATTTGGATTATAAGTAAATGTTAATCATTTTCAACTTATAATGGCCTAGGTTAATATTTTCATCAATCATTGTTTCTCTTTCAAATTTCTTAAATTAACAAATATTGTTGCATTTTTCCCCTTCAATTTTAGTGGAAACTGATTTTAATTTTAAAATGATATTAGCTCACATTAGCCATATAAACCCTTTATCAGACAATCATGAGTTTTAATGTCCATCAGATAGGAGGTTTTAAAAATGTAACAGTTATGACAAAATGTATAAATGGCCAAGACGGGATTTTAACTCTAGATCTTAAGATCCGAAGGAGCTCTATAATGGTGACTGCAAAACCTAACTATAATGTAAGGCAGAATACCAGTCCCCTTATTCAAACATTAAATCCGTCTATACAGGGTTTTCCCTCGGCTTTAAAAATTGGGATCATTGTGACCCCCTTCCTCATTAGTTGAGGGTCATTTTGTTAATTAAGGGGTCAGTATAAATGGATATCTTCGTCATCAACTTCTAGCATGATGTACAATGCATTTCAGCTTCAAACTCTGAGATAAAAAAGTTGGTCAATCATTTCTGACGGAAATGTGGATTTCATTTTTGAAAGACAAAACATTCTTGTCTGAATTGCTGCTTGACGTGGCTTGATCGGCAGTTATAAGAAGCTGATGATAGAAGAGTGTTATAGTTTTCTTCTTCTTGACATTTTCCGAAGAAAAGCACCGTCTGGAAATGCGTACTTTTATATACAGGAAGTCGTATAAAACATGCGCTGAAATACAGAGTACCAAACCAAGACGTTGACTGGGCACATATTTACGACACATGACCATTATACTTTACGGCAATAATGCATAAACCAGTCTTATTCTATAAATAAATAACCGGAAACCCTGTTTCATCTAAAATAAACCCTGTAGTTAAAAATAGAGCGTGTTTGTCTGACATTTATCAAGACCCGTTTTGGATTTATGATGCTGTATTCAACTTCATACATGAATTAGATTTTGGAAAGTTGCGTCACAGATGACTTGCTATGATTTATTTGGGGGTCATTCGAATTAGAATTGCATCTATGACGCAGGAATTCTTCGTCATGGAAAACTGTGCATCTATAGAATGGACATCACCTGTACATAGTTATACTCATCAGCCATATGAAAATTTGTCCACAATGCCAATAACTGTCACTGTGTTTCTCAATATGAAGTGGGTTTTTCTATGTTGGACACCAATGTAACAGCTCTGACTCGTATATTATATTATTTTCAACAATCTATTTCAGGATTACCAATTGAGGGTTGAACAAGCATGCCAGGCTGCTCAAGAGTTCTCAAAATTGTATTATGAAACAATTGACAAAAAGAGACATGTAAGTAAAAACTTACGCCACATGTACATGTAATTATCCTTCTAATTCTATGTTTATCTTGAGAAATGAGTTGTGAAACAAAGGTGACTTTCAATGTACTTCAGTTAAAGGCCGTTTTCTTTATGTTCAGGTTTTCTTTTCCTTCAATCTTCAAACTGATATTGAATTAGACCAACATCTGTTGTTGATGAATGGACTCCTTTATTGGAATTTCAGCTTCAATGTCTCATTAACTCTTTATCGAAAGACAAAATCTAATACTTAACCAGTTTGAAAGCATTTGCAGACACCAAATCAAATGTGAATCAAAAAAAGAGATAATCAGAGATTCAGATTCTCTGCAGTCTGATCTTGATTTGTATTGTCTATAAAAATAGCTTAACACTTTACCACAAGAGAACATTTTAGACTTGTCCAAATTGAACAGAAAGCATGTGCAGACAACAAAATAAAGGTGACTGAAAAATTGAATTTGTTCTGGGAAGGGTAGAAAACACTGTGGGGAAAGGAGAAAATGCTGGTCACCAGCATTTTCTCCTTTTCCCACAGTGCTTTCAAAAGGCTTCTTTCTCAGGCGTGTCAGAAGTAGGGATTTTGTGGTAATGGGTTAACCCATCATTTTCTCCTTTTCCCACAATGTTTTCTACCCTTCCCAAAGCATTTCAATATTTCAGTCACATTTATTTTTGTTGTCTGCTTTGAATTTGGACCAGTCTAAAATTTTCTTGTGTGGTAAGGAATTAAGCTACTTTCAGCACTTTTTTCAGTCTATACATGTAATTTCATTACTGCATGAAACAAACTTTTATTAGAAAATTTTGAAACAATTCTGTATAACATATCCATAAACAGAATGAATTGAAACTAGCCTTTTCTCCACTTGCCTTCATTTTATGAAAGTTGTATGTGCTGCGAGACAGAAAAACAGATGTTAAAAGGAAAATGACATACAACCCCTTTTAACACAATCCCAGATGAGAACAACCCAGTGAAAGAAGCCTTTTGAAAACATTGTGAAAAAGAGAAAATGCTGGTAACCAGCATTTTCTTTTTTTCCTCACAGTGTTTTTTACCTTTTGAAAGAAAAAAATCAGGCTTTGAATAACTTATGATACTTGCATCGTCTGCAAATACAGGGTGTCCGGAAAGTAAGGTAACACTTTCTTGCATTAATAATATGAATTTAAAAATCAAATAAAGACATAGAAATGAGCATACATGTTTATAAAACATGTAGGTTTTTGGTATGATAATTTCATTTAATTTTCGCTACAATACACATTTTTATACAGATTTCAAATTACAAGTGCCTTTTTGTCATTGGTGTCATTTTGGTGATAAATGACATTTCTAATCTGATGGTCTTTTATGCTCTTTCGTTGCTGAACATGCATGTAATGAAATTGTTGCTCACTTTAGCACACATTCCAATATCAATTTTACCTACTAGTATTTCACTCTGAGTGTTTTTTAAAGTTTTCTTAAACAGTTATCGTCTGTGTTTGGATTGTAGACCTTTGACTTCATAATACTCAAAAGGAAGAAGTCACGCAAGTTGAGACGGGATTGTGTTTAGGCCATGATATTCGGCAATCTCTTATCTCGGGATATTGTCTCGATATTACCCTATCATGGAGCATATAGTAATATAAGACTGTCACAGAATTAGACGTGTCTGCAGTAGCACTATCCTACATGAACTAGGTGTCCTGCAACGTGGGTGACTTCTTCCTAACCTCGACCTGTGAGACTTCTTTCCGTTAGTTTATTTGAAGTCAATGGTCTACAATTCCAGCCTAAACAGCACAGACATGTTGTTAAAGAACACTTAAAGTGAAATCGAGGTGACTGATATTCGAATGTTCACTAAAGTTATTGACAAATTCGTCGAGCATTTTCGGAAAGGAAAGTGTATAACTGACCTCACAATAAAAACGTCATTAGTTATTAAAATGAAGCCAATGACATTTTTGCCTTTTTAGGCACTTTTGAATTGAAATGTGTATAAAAGCTAAAAAATTAATGAAAATCAACTTAAAATATCACCCCCAAAACTTACACATTTCATTCACATGTATATACATTTTTGTCTTTTTATCTTACATTTAAAACCTAATTATGAATGTACAAAAGTATTACCTTACTTTCTGGACACCCTGTACTTCCAGCTTTGGCAAAGATTATTTTTTTTTTGGTTAAGAGTTAACATTGTGCTTGTGTGTACATGTACATGGATGATATCAATGGTGGGGTATTTGCATGAGCTTCTGCATTGTATCAGTTACTACTGTCTTAATCCTCTCCAAACAATCCCAAATTTAACAACCCTGTTAGCTAAAGACTTCTGAAAACATTGCAGGAAAAGGAGAAAAAGCTGCTCACCAGCATTTTTCTCCTTTACTTGCAATGTTTTGGACTCCTTTGACTCTTTATCAAATGACAAAAATTTAGACTGGTCCAATTTGAAAGGATTTGCAGACGACAAATTAAATGTAACTGGAATGATGATTTTTGTTGTGGATGGGGAAGAAAACATTGTTGGAAAAGGAGAAAATGCTGGTCACCAGCATTTTCTCCTTTTCCCACAATATTTTCAAAGGCCTTCTCCTACAGGGTCGTTAAAACTCGGGATCGTGTGGTAATGGGTTAAAGGTAGCTATCAAGTCTTGAGATATACGTAATGGTAACTTGTTGTCTGTAAATGCTTCCTATTTGGACAAGGCTAAGGTTCTGATGTAAAGAGTTAACCCTTTACCAAACAAGAAAATTCAATATTCTTACAAATATTCAAATATTCAAAGTACTTACAGTTAACAAAATTAAATAATCATGAAATTGTTGGATTTTTTAAACAGTAGAAATGAGTTGTACTAGTATTCTTTCTCTTATTCTGACATTTTTGTTTAACTCTTTACCAAACAATAAAATCTTGGACTGGTCCGAATTCAAAGCATTTGCAGACGACATTATAAATATGGCTTAAAAATTAAATCGAAAATTGTTTCGGGAAGGGTATTTTCTCCTTTTCTTAGAATGCTTTCAAAAGGCTTCTTTCCCAGGGTTGTTAAAAGTCGGGATTGTGTGGTAAAGAGTTAAAAATCTTTTTTCTTTAGGCATGTTGAAACTTGGGATTGTTTGGTAAGGGGTTTACTGTTAATCTTTCACCAAGCAATGCCATGCTTTTGCATCCATGGCCAAGAAAGTTCATGAAAACATTGAGGGAAAAGGATAAAATGCCATGCAGCATTTTAGGATTTTCTCACAATATCTCATGCCTTTTGGAAGATTATTTCAATCATTTGAAACACATTTGTAGTCTGCAAATGCTTTCCATGAGACTAATCTGAAATTTTGTACTCTTGTGAGTTGTGTCATATGCTCATAAACCACAGCTGTATTCTGTTCTTTATTTATCCTTTTTGCACAATGATTGCATGAATTGTGTACATGTACCAGCTAACCTTTTACCACACAATCCAGACTTAACGACCCAAGAAAGAAGTCTTTTGAAAACATTGTAGGAAAAGGTAACCAGCATTTTCTCCTTTTCCCACATTGTTTTCTACCCCTCTTAACCCTTTCCCAAACAAGCCCTGGATTTTACATGTCTACAGTGAAAGTCTTTTGAAAACACTGTGGGAAAAGGAGAAATTGCTCGAAATGAGCAATTGCTCCTTTTCCCACAATGTTTTCTACCCTTTTTTGAGAACTTTCTGCCATTTTCTCCAAATCTAAAATTGTCGTCTGCAAACTCTTTTGGTTTGGAAGGGGAAAGGGTTAAACCAAATTTCAGTTTTTCAGACACATTTATTTTGTTGTCTGCAGAATGATGCTTTTGATTTAGACTAGTCTGTAATTTTGTCGTTTAGTAACAAGTTAATCATGTTATGTTGAAGGTACAGATATTGTACAAATGAAGTACATACATGTACGTCATGTACATACATAGATCAAAGATGATAATAATTATTGGTCTTCCAAATGATAAAAAATAATGTTTTCTTCCACTGCAAAGACAGAATTCATCTTTTGACATACAGCACATCTGAAAGTGACATCAAACTGGATAAAACCAGCAAAGATTCTTTCAAAATATTTTTTGTTCAGTTGTCTAAGGTATTTTTAGTACTGGCTGTTATTTTCTCTTGTCGTTATCCTCTCCTCTAGTGGAATCTGCAACATAAAACAAATTGGATTACTTTTCGTGATTTTATTCGCTATGATATTGGTTGCACTCATTTTGGGACACCCTATATAATTATGTTTGTTTGGTGAAGGAATAAAATCAGACTGCACAATGTTTGTATGCTGATCGGATCTACTTTACTCTTTCCCAAAAAGTACCTGACTTCATGTTCAGTATTTTAACTCTTTACCAAAGGACAGAATTTTAGACTGATCCAAATTGGAAGCATGTGTAGACCACAGATTTACCTCTTTACCCAATTGACAAAAATTTGGACTCGACCAAAGTTTAGGCATTTGCAGACGACAAAATAAATGTGACTCAAACACTGAAATTTGTTTTAAGCAAGGCAGAAAACATTATGGGAAAAGGAGAAAATGCTGGTTACCAGTATTTTCTCCTTTTCCCGCAATGTTTTTAAAAGGCTTCCTTGACAAGGTTGTTAAAAGTCGGGATTGTGTGATAAAGTTACATGTCGCTTAACCCATTACCACACAATCCCTACATTTGACGACCCTGAGAAAGAGGCCTTTAGAAAACATTGTGGGAAAAGGAGAAAATGCTGGTAGCCAGCATTTTCTCCTTTTCCCACAATGTTTTCTACCCTTCACAAAACAAATTTCAAATTTTCAGTGACTTTTACTTTGTCATCTGCAAATGTTTTTAATTTGGACAAACCGAAAATTTTGTTGTTTGGTAATGGGTTAAATTATGGAAGCTGTCTCCGAGAGAGTTAATAACATTTTTGGAAAGTGGATAAAATGCAGATCACCAGCATTTTCTCCTTTTCTCACAATATTTAATTTTTCAAAAGCTTTCTTCCCCAGGGTTGCTAAAAACAAGGGATTTTGTGATGAAACAGTTTGTCAAACAGTTCAACTTGTCTTTTACAAATACTAGAAGACAAACAGTTTAACACAAATAACCTCTTCCAAGTGGAAGAGAACAAAATAATATTCATATAGACATTTAGGATGACCAATAAAGAGACTTAGAGTGTAGAGACTTAACCTGCAAAATGTTGTTGGATAGAAAGTGAGTTTGTTAACTTTTCAGACTGTCTGTGGCTGGTGAGGTGATCAACATTGTGAAATGAGCTGTTTTTGGCTGTATGGGCATAGAGCTTGCAGTGGTTTTACAATGTACCTAGCTAGATAACAACTGGATAAAGCTGTAACTGTATTGGTTCTGGCACCTTCAGAGTAACAGTTGAACAAAATGGCTTCTTTGGACCTTAGAAATGGCTCCACACAGGATGGTACTGACTTGCAGGAAAATGCTGATGATACATTAATAGAGAAAAAGATTGAAAATGTCAGAATAGATACAGAAAACCTTAATCTTGTTAGTGAGGATGTTAAGCAGGAAAACCTATCATCTGTAAGCCATGAAAACAGGATATCTATGCAAAATATGGACAAGACTTGCCCAGCTGTTGGTGCTCAAAGACTGTATGAGAGCTTTAAGAAGAAAGACTTTGATGGAATACAAGCATTAATTACAGAACATAAGGCAGATGTAAATCATCTGTTTACTGAGACCTTTGTAGATGTATCAGACAGAGGTTTGGCTTTGCTTCATTTTCTGTCACAAAAAGGGGAGTGTGGTAGATTGAAGGTGTTGGTCAGTCTTGGTGCAGATCCTGGTATACCAACCAAAAAGGGTGAGACACCTCTACACTTGGCCTGTAAACATGGACATTACCATTGTGTGGAGTTTCTGATACAGTGTGACAAACAGCTTGTAAACCGGGTAAATATACAGGGTCTTACCCCGTTAATGAAAGCTATATATAGATTTGATACAGCATTTAAAGAAAAAGATTACAGAAAAACAATTAATTTGCTCATTGATGCTGGCTGTGATGTGAACTTGTCTCCTGAATCCAAAATTACCCCACTTCATGTTGTAGCTGGGAAATGGAAGAGCGTGAAAATGGTAGAAAAACTCATACAAGCTGGTGCGAATGTGAATGCGGATACTGGCTCTAGTAGTCCACTACTGGCTGCGGTATGTCGACAGAGAATCGACAGTGCTACTGTGATAGGGTTAGTAGATGCTGGTGCTAATGTTAACTATAGAAATCCAAATGGGAAGTCTGTCCTCCATATAGCTGTATCTAAGAGTGAAGATATCTGTGTAGAACATCTACTGAAAGCTGGAGCAGACCCAAACATTGAAGATCAAGATGGAAACTCACCACTCTGGATAGCAGTTGTAGAAAACAATATCAAAATTGCACCTTTATTACTGGCATATGGGGCCCATGTAAATTTTACTAATAGTCAACACAGGTTGTCTTTACTGGCCAAGGCTGCTATGAACAGTAATGTAAAAATGGTGAAATTGCTTCTTGAGAATAATGCAGATGTAAACATTACAACTGACCTTGGGGCCTCGGCCCTCCACTATGCAGTTAGTAACAGTGATATAACTATTACAAAGCTACTTCTGAGCAAGAACTGTGATTTAGAAAATTATTCCTCTTATAGAAATATTTATAATCCTCAAAATGTGCTGCAGATAGCTCTAGAACTGGGACATGGTGATGTGATCAAGTTGTTACTTCTGGCGGGATTTCCACTTACAGAACACTATGTGAAACTAAGTAATCTACCAAATGCTGTGAAAGAAGACTCGGAGCTGGTTGAATGGATTTATGATTACTTCTACACGCCACAGCCTCTGCAGCATTTATGTTGTTTAAGTTTACGACATTATTGTGGCAGTCGGCTGCCACAAATTGTGGAGTGCCTTACAAAAGAACATGCAATACCATCGGGACTTTCAGATATTATACTTCTGAAACATTTTTTAGATGAGCGTAAACAAGTGGTACATGACTTTGTTATAGACTGGTAGTGATCGGCAGTTTAATCTAAACAACTAGATTGAAAGCATTCAAAGACGACAAACAGAATATAGCTTAACTGTTTACCAAACCATAAAATTTTGGACTCGACCACCAAATTGAAAGCATTTGCAGACAGCAAAATAATGTAACTAGAATGATGATGTCTTTGATGGGGTAGAAAATGTTGTGGGAAAAGGGAAAAAATGCTGTTGAATAGCATTTCCTCCTTTTCCCATAATGTTTTCTAAAGGCGTCTTCCTCAGCATTGTTAAAACGGGATTGTGTGGAAATGATAATTTCTGTCTTTGATAGGGTAGAAATGATTGTTGGAAAAGGAGAAAGTGCTAGTTACCAGCATTTTCTCCTTTTCCCTCAGTGTTTTTAGAAGTGATATCTTTACAAATTGTTTATACATGTATTACGTTTGGGTGGTGAAGGGTTAACCCTTGACCAACAACAGTCCTGGGTAATGATGAATTTGAGGAAGATAGCTATAAGAAGCATTATGGGAAAAGGAAAAACAAAGTTGAGTATTAGTATTTTTTTTTTCCTTTTTTTCTCATTTCCCAAGAGTAATTCTATTGTTTGGGTCATTTTTTGCTGCAGTGTTTTCAAAAACGTTCTGGTTTGGTAAAGATGCATTGTTTGCTTGAACTGCACTAGCAAAGGCTCATGTTTCAACTGTTTCCTCGGTACCATAAGTGCTTGATTCAGACTTTTTAGTGTTAGATTCAGACTTTTTAGTGCAATGCCAGTAGACAGAGTCACAAAACCAGCACCACAGGAGTGTAGACTGATGAAAATCAAGTCATGATCCTCAGAATTTCAAATTCCTCTCACTGTAGTGAAAGGCTTTTGAGAATTTTTTGGTTAACAGAGCTATACGTATTGAAGGGAATTGTCCAATTTCTCACAGATTTTCATGTTATTAAAAACAGAATATTTTCTTGTCTATTTCCTTTTTGCTCTTTTGAAGATTTCCTTTTACAAAGAAATTGCCTCTCCACTAATAACACTAGAATTTACAGAGAGCCAAGATTACGGAGAAAATCAAATGAATTGCTTACAATTTATGCAGTCATCACAACATTTTTAAATACTTGAGTGCTGGTATTGACAAACTGTTGACAGGTAGCCTTTTAAATTTGGTAAAATTATTACTCTTAAGATACATTTAGTAATAACTGCGAGCATTATTTTATTGCTGTACAATTATTAACCCCTAACTCTTTATCAGACAACAAAATATTAGACTGGTCCAAATTGAAAGCAGTTGCAGACGACAAAATAACTAACTCGAAAATTGAAATTTGTTTCCAGCAGGGTAGAAAACATTGTGGGAAAAGGAGAAAATGCTGGTTACCAGCATTTTCTCCTTTTCCCACAATGTTTTTAGAAGGCTTCGTTTATAGGGTCGTTAAACATTGGGATCGTGTGGTTAAGGGTTAAGTCACCTTTCAAAACTGTAGTTGCTAATTAGGCCAGTGTAGATCAAGATCAGACTGCACAAGACATGCAGTCTGATCTCTGATTTACACTTTCTTCTTTGCTGAAGCATTCTAGTAGAAAAAAATCAACCTCGATAGTATGTTTATTATGGTCTCATTTTGATATTTAAAGTGTCTTAGGGGTTTACATGATGCTCTGAGGATTAAGGGAAGTAACTCATGCTGGAATGAAAATATTACAATTTTTATCTCCTTTCCATTATTACGGGTAACCCTTTCCCAAACAATTTCTGGTTTTCATGACCCTGGAAGAGAAGCCTTTTGAAAACATAGTAGGAAAAGGAGAAAATGCTGGTAACCTTTTTTGACACAAAGTTTTCTACCCTCCCAGAACAAATTTCAATTTTTGAGTCGCACTAATTTTGTTGTCTGCAAATGCTTTTGATTTGGACCAGTCTAAAATGTTTTCGTTTGGTAAAGAGTTGACTGAAATTAAGGAAAAAGATGTAAAACGTTGTAAAAGCCAAATTAACTGTTAGAATCTTTTTGACAAAAAAAGTAATTTTTAGTCAATAACTCTTTACCACACAATCCTGACTTTTTACGACCCTGACAAAGAAGCCTGTCAAAAACATTGTGGGAAAAGGAGAAAATGCTGGTAACCAGCATTTTATCCTTTTCCCATAATGTTTTCTACCCTTCCCAAACCAAACTTAAAATTTTCAGTCACATTCATATTGTCCTCTGCATGACTGTGCTCGACTGTCGAAAACATTGTGGGAAAAGGAGAAAATGCTGGTAACCAGCATTTTCTCCTTTTCCCATAATGTTTTCTACCCTTCCCAAACCAAACTTAAATTTTTCGGTCACATTTATTTTGTCCTCTGCATGACTGTGCTTTTAATTCGGACTGGTCTAAAAATTTTCCCATGTGGTAAAGACAGGCCTCCTAGTGAAACCTTTAAAACCTTTAAAAACCTTTAATTTCAGAGCAAACCTTTAAAACCTTTACATTTCCCCAGAAAACCTTTAAAACGCCAAAATAGCCTGTAATTCTCACTCAAAACCTTTATATTTGCTCTGAATGGTTGCTGTGCTAGCTTACAGCATTCTGAACAAAGGTGATGTAGATCCTACACTGTAAAACAGGAGCTATGTATGATATAAATATGCAGAGAAAATAGGTATACACATTAAATAAGGTATGTATTATATTGCATAATTCAAACAGTATATAACATCAAAAAATGACTTTGGTATGACTGTGGGTTTAATAAAGAAATGAGAACTTTGACGAAAATAGCCTTTATTTACTCTTTATTTTTTCATATTTTACACTAAAAGGCCTTTATTTTCATACATTGGAGCCTTTATAAAAACCTTTATTTTTGTTTTGGTCTGCTAGGAGGCCTGTAAAGAGATAAATAGCTGGTCAGACAAATTGTGTCCTAGACATCTTTTCAGATCATTTGGTGATGGCCATGCATGAAAATGTTACAACTTTAGGCTGTGGACACGATTTAATTTCACATGTATCATTTTACATCTAACATGGATTAGGATTCATAGAAATATAAGATGCAGTCTATGTCAGTAACAGCTCACATTGCTTTATCAGCCAGTAGCTGGCATGGGTCTTTTCTGCTGATATTCATGTTTATTTCATGCTTTCCGGTAGAATATCGAGAAATAGCAGTGAAAATATTTTTCAATCTTACACTGGTACCACCAGTGAAAATACAGATTTTCACGTTCTTGTTGCCTAGGTAAGTTGCGCGTGCCTAACAACTAGATGGGAAATATGACGTCAAATACCTTACATTTCTCGCGCTTAACGTAACGTTGCTATGCGGGAGGGGTACGCCACGTGCAATAAGGAAAAAGAACTGTACTGTATTTCGATAAAGCTCCTCCCAGAAAGGGTTAAAAGCATGAAATAAATATAATATTCGTTTTTTTCGGTGAAAGATCGAATTTATTTCATCTTGTGAACACAATCGGTAATATTTTCACTTGTGGCTGTGCCACTCGTGAAAATATTACCGATTGTGTTCACTAGATGAAATAAATTTCGATCTTTCACCGAAAAAAACAAATATCCTCTATATGTTCAAATTTCTGTCAGAGATGGGAAGGAAGTCAGTGCTTTTATCATAGAGATGACGATCCATTATTGTAAAGTTGGCGTAAATGTTAACTGCTTTGGAGAAAAATGAATTTTAACCCTTTCCCAAACAAGCCCTTGTTTTAACGTGTCTGCAGTACAAGTCTTTTGAAAACACTGTGGGAAAAGGAGAAATTGCTCGTAACGAGCAATTTCTCCTTTTCCCACAGCGTTTTCTACCCATTTGGAGAACTTTCTGCCATTTTTATCAAAATTGAAATTGTCGTCTGCAAACTCTTTGGGTTTGGAAGAGTCTAAAATTTGTCATTTGGGAAAGGGTTAAACTACAGGTAGGTCAAAACTTACCAGGTTGCATTATCGATTGTTTATTTTTTACTTAGTTTTGAAATTCATTATTCTGCCGGTGACTATCACTTGGACAGAGTCCATACAATGACAGTTTGTCGTCTCCACAATAGTTTTTATACTTTTAAATGGTACGGTTTGAATGTAAATACTTTTTTTACTCCAGTTTTGTTACTTTGGCTTCCTGCGGGCCTTTAAAACAAGTATTCCCAGTTTTGACTTGTCTAGAATATTGTCTTCTAGTTAAGAGGTTTATGAGTTTTGCTATGACTTTCTTTTGTAGGATTACAAAAAAAATCTAGGAAAATTTTGAATAGTCAGATTATTGTTATATGGGTTATATGGGAAAGCAGCCAGTGGCTTGGGAAGAAAATTGTGCACAGTATTGGTAAAAGAAACTCCAGGAAAGCATGGATAGGTGCACTGACCACTGCGATATAACTGAAATGTTAAAAATGGTGTTAAACACCAATTAATCAGTCAGTCTATCAGATTTAGCCCATTACAATCTAAATACTTGTCCTTTTGTTTACATATTTACAGGTATGAACCATGTTATAGTATGTTGTTTCAACTCATTACCAAGCAACATGGTTTTAGACTCGTCCAAATCGAAAGCATTTGCAGAAGACAAAACAAAAGTGATTAAAAAGTTGAAATTTGTTTTGTGAAGGGTAGAAAATATTGTGGGAAAAGGAGAAAATGCTGCTTACCAGCATTTTCTCCTTTTCCCATAATGTTTTCTAGAAGATTCTTTCTCAGGGTCGGCAAAAGTAGGGATTGTATCGTAATGGGTTAATTAGGAAAACAGCTAGTTAGATTTTATTATTTAAATTTCTATTTATGTTTTATTAGCTCACCTGAGCACGAAGTGCTCAGAGTGAGCTATTGTGATCACTCACCGTCCGTCGGCGTCCGTCCGTCCGTCGTCCGTCCGTTCACATTTTCTTGTTTACACTCTAGCATCTACAAATGTCAACCAATCAGGACCAAACTTGGTCAAAGTATATATGACCATAAGATCTCGGATGAGTTCGATTTCGGGTCTTATCGGACCAGAACATCTGGAGTTATTTGCCCTTGAATTAGAAAAATTGCTGTATTTCACTTTGTTTACACTCTAGCATCTACAAATATCAACCAATCAACACCAAACTTGGTCAAAGTATATATGACCATAAGATCTCGGATGAGTTCGATTTTGGGTCTTATCGGACCAGAACATCTGGAGTTATTTGCCCTTGAATTAGAAAAATTGCTGTATTTCACTTTGTTTACACTCTAGCATCTACAAATATCAACCAATCAACACCAAACTTGGTCAAAGTATATATGACCATAAGATCTCGGATGAGTTCGATTTTGGGTCTTATCGGACCAGAACATCTGGAGTTATTTGCCCTTGAATTAGAAAAATTGCTGTATTTCACTTTGTTTACACTCTAGCATCTACAAATATCAACCAATCAGCACAAAACTTGGTCAAAGTATATATGACCACAAGATCTCGGATGAGTTCGATTTTGGGTCTAATCGGACTAGAACATCTGGAGTTATTTGCCCTTGAATTAGAAAAATTGCTGTATTTCACTTTGTTTACACTCTAGCATCTACAAATATCAACCAATCAGCACAAAACTTGGTCAAAGTATATATGACCACAAGATCTCGGATGAGTTCGATTTTGGGTCTAATCGGACCAGAACATCTGGAGCTATTTGCCCTTGAATTAGAAAAATTGCTGTATTTCACTTTGTTTACACACTAGCATCTACAAATATCAACCAATCAGCACAAAACTTGGTCAAAGTATATATGACCACAAGATCTCGGATGAGTTCGATTTTGGGTATAATCTGACCAGAACGACTGGAGTTATTTGCCCTTGAATTAGAAAAATTGCTGTATTTCACTTTGTTTACACTCTAGCATCTACAAATATCAACCAATCAGCACAAAACTTGGTCAAAGTATATATTGATTATAAGATCTCGGATGAGTTCAATTTTGGGTTTAATCGGATCAGAACATCTGGAGTTCTTTGCCCTTGAATTAGAAAAATTGCTGTATTTCACTTTGTTTACACTCTAGCATCTACAAATATCTACCAATCAGCACCAAACTTGATCAAAATATATATGACCATAAGATGTCATATGAGTTCGATTTTAGGTCTAATCTGACCAGAACGACTGGAGTTATTTGCCCTTGAATTAGAAAAATTGCTATACTGCACTTTGTTTACTCTCTAGCATCTACAAGTTTGAACCAATCAGCTGTAAACTTGGCCAAAATATATATAACCATAAGATCTTGGATGAGTTTAATTATGGTTGTAATCGGATGCAAACAACTGGAGTTATTTGCCCTTGAATTAGAAAGTTCTTTATAATAGTTCTTAATCCAGAGCATAACTTTGTCATCTCCAGTCTGATTGACTTGAAACTTGACATTTGTGTTTGTTGCAATAATGCAGAGTGCAATGTGAAAGATCCATAACTCTACCTTATACTGTCTGTAAGTTATTTCCCTTTGATTGTCATTTTTACAGCATTTTCTGCTCGTCTGGAATATAACTTTGTCATCTATAGCCTGAACATCTTCAAATTTGATATGCATGATCGTTGTATATTTATGGAGTGCAGTGCACAAGAACCATAACTCTTCCTAGCTTGAATTTTGAGTTATTTCCCCTTTGAACTTCATTTTCATATCATTTCTTGCTTGTCCGGAGCAAAACTTTGTCATCTTAAGTAGGAATGACTTGACATTGGGTATAATTATTTGGTGCAATATTTGGAAGTGCAGTGCACAAGAATTGTAACTCTAATTCGTGCTGTCACGTTATTTCCCTTTTAATGTCATTTTTACAGCATTTAGTGCCTGTCTGGAATATAACTTTGTCATCTTAAGTCAGAACGACTTCAAACTTGGTATGCATGTTTATTGCAGTATTACAGAGTACAATGCGCAAGAACAATAACTCTACCTAGTGCGAACTTTATGTAATTCCTCATTGATCTTCATTCTTACAGTATTTCTTGCTTGTCTGGAATGGAACTTCAAAGTCTCAAGTCAAATTGCGACAAATCGCTGCTCTTGTTTCATTATCATTTAGCCTTGAACCTTGATATTTGGTATTTATCTTTATTGTAGACCTTTGCTGCTTGGTACTCAGGTGAGCGATAAAGGACCATCATGGTCCTCTTGTTTTGAAGTGTAAAAATTGCCATGAATGAAGGTATTTGTTTGAATCGAGGATTCATGAATGCTTTACCACACACCCTGAAAGTTTAACCCTTTCCCAAACGACAAAATTTTGGACATGACCAAATTGAAAATGTTTGTAGAAAACATGTGAAATTTCACATGATGATTTTAGTCTATGAAAGGGTAGACTGGTTACCAGCATTTTCTCCTTTTCCCACAATGGTTTCAAAAGACTTGTTTCCCAGCTTTGTTAGACCAGGGATTGTTTAGGAATGGGTGAACAGCCGTGAAGGAGACGCCTTTTGGAAAGACTGCGGGAAAAGGAGAAAATGGTGGTAACCAGCATTTTCCTCTTTTTTACAATCTCTTGTACCTCCTGGAAGACAAATTCCATTATTGTAGCCACATCTGACTAGTGGTCTTGAAAATGCCTCTTTTGTTTTGGTGGCTGGTCTAAAATTTTGTCGTTTAGGAAAGAGTTGATAGGTTTCTGAAAAAAATGCTGTTGCAGACGGTACATTTAGTTGCTAGGAACTTTTAGTGTGATCTACATTTTTGGACGTGTAAGAGAACAAAACATATTTGAAAACCAGGGTCCGTATTCACCAACCATTCTTAAAGAACATTTTTAGTCTTATTCTTCAGAATTTTGTCAGTGTGAAAGTAACAGAACTTCTGATTGGCTAAACCATTTTTGGCTAAACCAAATGGTTTAGCTAATCAGAAGTTCTGTTACTTTCACCGTTAGAAAATCTTGAAGAATAAGACAATGAATGTTCTTAAGAACGGTTGGTGAATACGGCCCCAGGTCTATAAACAGACAACAGAAAAACATCCCAAGTACATAAATGTATGATAATGAATAACATCCTCATTAACTCTTTTCAACACAGTCCTGAGTTTTAACAACCCTGTAGAAGAATGCCTTTTGAAACCATTGTGGGGAAAAGGAGAAAATGCTGGTAACCAGCTCCAATTTGGAGCAGTCAAACATTTCATAATTTGGTGAAGAGTTAACTCTCTAGCACACGACAAAATTTTAGACTAGTTCAAATTGAAAGCATTTGCAGACGACAAAATAAAGAAGACTGAAAAATTGAAAATTTGTTCTGGGAAGGGTAGAAAACACTGTGGGAAATGGAGAAAATGCTGGTTACCAGCATTTTCTCCTTTTCCCATAGTGTTTTCAAAAGGCTTCTTTATCAGGGGCGTCAAAAGTAGGGATTGTGTGGTAATGGGTTAAACACATTCTTTTTGCCAGTCTGATAGAATTATCTGTCCTTGAAGACTCTTCTGCTTATTTTGGCAAGAAAAATATATGAATCGTGGGAAGCAGCACAATAGGTGGCACTACACGGTTGTCAGCTAAACTCGTCTCGGTCCACCATATGCTGAACTGAACTTCCTCAAACAAAGGTCTATAGTCAGCCTGAAATTATAAGGAGCACTTAAATGCAACAGCACAATCCTAATTCTTCAGATTTTATCGATAAATCATGTTCAACTTGTGAAATAGTGAGATTAATAATCAATATGAGCAAGTGGCATGGTTGGAAAAAAAACTGAAAAAAAAGCCATTTTAGCCTATATTTCAAAATTCACAAAATGCAAAATGCTAGCCTGAAAATGCCAAGCTAAATTGAAAATCGAAACAACACATAATCTGGGGATAAAAACCAAAATAGCACCTTGCCATGCCAATTTTTCGCAATCTTTCATGCCCTGACCCTACACTTGTTTTTGCCGCTAAAAACGGCCGCTAGCTCCATGACCCCTCACTTTCGCATTTGGGGTCAAAACTTTAGAACAAACAAGGAAAGGTCATGACCCCCTGTTTCACTTACAAACCA
Source organism: Tridacna crocea (assembly GCA_943736015.1). NCBI lineage: Eukaryota > Metazoa > Mollusca > Bivalvia > Cardiida > Cardiidae > Tridacna > Tridacna crocea. Next base: position 54,268,103 of record OX031063.1, read on the forward strand.
AATGCTTCTTTTCCTTAATTACTCTTCTTATCAAAATTGCATTAAAAACCTACCTTATTACTTATTTCTAATTTTGCCCCTGGCCAATTCGAAGCAAACTGCAACATGTTTACATCTGGCATATCATTAGGCTAGATAAAATGCTTGTAACATAGACAAAACATTCAGTAACTAACTCATAACAAGAACAACAAATCAAAAGTAAAGGCCTGAGTATACTTAAAGCTGTAAGACAGTGCATTGAACTGCGATGTGCCTCCATTGATAAAGATAGTTGTCCTTTGTTGTATTTGTAAATGTTGCCAATGACTTTTATAACATGTTTTTTGAGATGAAAGATATTTTATTATACACTGTAACTATGTGGTTTCAGGGATAGGTCTAAATGTGCCTTTAAATTGCAGCTTACTAGATGAATACATTTCAAAACATTATAACTTGTTAGTTATGAGTTTGGTCTGCAAGGCAAAAAAGATGCAATCTCCGAGCAGAGTTGTCATTTGTTACTTTCACCATACATATCTGCAACGGGCTAAATGAGAAGAATCTTGTCAAACAGAGGAAAACTGTTTTGTTTCTGTTTAACTGTTTCATGTGTAATATAATATATGTAGTAGACAAAGGAAATATAATTCCGGATACATTACAGGTACATTCAAACTGATGAATTTATCTGTATACAATGGAACTAATTTTTCAGGCTTCTTTACTGATTAGAATCTTACGTCAATTGAAAAAACAAAAAATGGCTGCACCCATGAATGATTGCAATTTGAAATTGTTGTCTTACAACAAAAAATTAGAGTTAAAACCTAAACAATGTGAAGCATTGATATATCTAGGACTTCCAAAAGGAGATTTAATTCTAAACCTGCCAGTTGGATATGGAAAGAGCATAATATTTGGCAGTATGCTGTTTGAACAGCACACAAAACAACTGATTGGTCTATCTTTCACTGGCATTTGTGTCGCCATTTTGAGTTATAATCATATGACTAGATGACAGACAATTAGTTATAGAGGTGAATGGGAATGATCTGTAGTGTATGAGAGTGGTGGTAATCAGCTAACCAAAAGATCAAGAGTATTTGTCAGTACAGCTGACAACCAAATTTTTATGTACTTAGATTTTAGAAGTAGGATTTATATTTAGATTTTATTTCCTATTTATCTTTTTACTAAATGGCAAAATTTGAGATTTGACCAATTAAATTAAAAACAATTGCAAACAACAAAGTAGATGTAGCTCCATGGCTGATTTCTGTCTTTGAAAGTGAAGAAAACATAGTGGGAAAAAGGAGAAAATGCTGGTTACCAGCATTTTCTCCCTTACCCACAATGTTTTTAAAAGGTGTCTTTGTCAGGTTTGTTACAACAAGGGGTTGTGTGCTAAAGGGTCAATTTTTTTGTGTTAGCTCATTACTTGTCATGGTTTGTTTTTATAGGTTTTTTTTTTTTTCTCAGTGTCTTTATGTTTCAAATCATTCTAGATTTCTTTATATTTTCAATTACATGTATCTTGTTATCATCAGGTTACAAAAATTTATCAATGTACAGCAGACGGTACATGTATATTACACATGTACGCTACAACAAAAGTCATAGCTTAGTTCTATTTTCTCTGTAAAATTTTAAAATCAGGTTTATTAATCAAAGTGCAAAACATCCTATTATGTGTCCAAAGTCTATAAATGCCCCTTTTTCCAAAATAAGTTTGGTTTATTTAGGAATTTATACTCTGTGCTTTGTGTTGTGCATTTTGGGATGTTTGGCAAAATTATTTATCCCAAAGGTAGAAAATTTCTGATGAAACTTGAAGGTTCTTAGGCAAAGAATAAAGTAAAAGAAACATTGTACTGAGATCTTTACCAAACAACAATATTTTAGACTAGACTGGTTCAAAGCAACAAATAAAGTGATACTCAGATATTGAGATGTTTATCAGAAAGGGTAGAAATCATTGTGGGGTAAAAAGAGGAAATGGTGACTACCAGAAAAATTCTTTTTTTTCTCATGTTTTCTAATACATGTACCTTATTTCTCAGAATTGTTAAAACTCAGGATTGTGTGGTAAAGGTTTTTTTTATATGGTACAGATTTCTAACTCTTTTCTGTCAGTCTTTAGATGTTTCTGTTGTTTTCTGTTAGATATAGATTAAGTTGACCTTGGAAGACAACTCATTCATTATTCTGTGGAAGAATATTGAGGGAATATTTTTGTTGATGTTTATTGCAAATTATTAAAAGGGTTATTTTCTACATGTATTGTTGAAGTTTTCATCTTTCCAGCATCAGGTTTTGAAGTTTTAATCTTTCTTCCATGTTAGCTCATCATTTCCAGAAACAAATTTGACCCCAACAGCTATGAAAACATTCTTCTGAAATGTGGATGGTCATCTAGGTTACAAGAATAAAAGGAGGAAAATTTTCTGCTTTTTCCTTCTTTTTAACTCTGTACCATGCAACCCAGATTTTTAATGACCCTGAAAATTTTGAAAACCTTTTGGGAAAAGGAGAAACAAACATTTTCTCCTTTTCTCTCAAGGCTTTCTACACTTTAACAATTACTACCATTTCAGCTAAATTTCATTTGTCATTTGCAAATGCTTTTAATTAAGACTAGTCTCAAATTTTGTCGTTTCTTAAAGAGTTATTTTTAAGGTAGCCAGAATGATAATTAAAATACTGATGAAAATGGCCTAAAATCACAGGCAGTTAACTCATTAACAAACGAGAAAATTTTAGGTTCGTCCAAATCGAAAGCAGTTGCAGACAACTCATTAACAAACGAGAAAATTTTAGGTTCGTCCAAATCGAAAGCAGTTGCAGACGACAATATATAACACACTGAAAATTTGAAATTTGTTTTGTGAAGGGTAGAAAACATTGTGGGAAAAGGAGAAAATGCTGGTAACCAGCATTTTCTTCTTTTCCCACAATGTTTTCTAAAGGCTTCTTTCTCAGCGTCGTCAAAAGTAGGGATTGTGTGGTAATGGGTTAAACCTGATGGCTGAAAACTTACTTCTAATCAGAAATTAGCCAATGGCTTCTCACTGTTCTGAAGCAAATGTGTGGAATAAGAGGGCCATGATGGCACTATGTTGCTCCACTGTCCACACAAACCATACACACCAAACATTACACCTCTGGCCAGGTGATTTAAACAAGAAGATTTTCAAGATTTTCTCTGTAAAAGCTCATGTGAAAATTGCGATTCCCCCCGGGCAAAGCCATTTTGACCACAGAGTAACAATGACTTGAAGTCTGGTAGCAGTACACAGGTTAAAACAACAAACCAGATAAAGCAGGTCTGGGCCTTATTGCTGTTAACAAGATTACTATGAGAGATCACTCCTAAAAAATCAGTACCTTACAACTGCCTTAGAGAGAATTCTCTTTAGCTCTGTGGTTATGGTGTTGGTCTGTTGAATCTTATAAGAGAGCATGTGTGTCTGCACAGGTTTGTATCCAGCCCGCAGCAGTTTTTATTTCAGCTATGAATTTGTTGCAAACTTTCATGTTCATAAGAAGATTTTCAAAGTTTCCTCAATCTCACGTCTCTATACAACTTGAAACGGCAAATTTCGATGACGGGGCTAATCTTGAATAAACTTGGAAGTGACTCACTAATAGAGTCTATGGTGGAAATTTTGACCCCAGGGCTATAATTTGAACCAACTTGGTAGAGGTCCATTCGATAAAGCTTCATGCAAAATTTGGCAGCCTTAGGCCTTGCCAATATGTTAAAGAAAAAAATATATTTTAAAGCCACATGCTAAATTTGGTTGCCATTGCCTTTATGGTTTTTGGCCAGAATTTTTTCAAAGACTTTCAAGAAATTCTGGAAAAGACCATGGTAGAATTAACCCATTACCACACAATCCCTTCTTTTGATGCCCCTGAGAAAGAAGCTTTTAGAAAACATTGTGGGAAAAGGAGAAAATGCTGGTAACCAGCATTTTCTCCTTTTCCCACAATGTTTTCTACCCTTCACAAAACAAATTTTAATTTTCAGTCACTTTTATTTTGTCATCTGCAAATGCTTTCAATTTGGACCAGTCTAAAATTTTGTCAAGTGGAAATGAGTTAATACTCTCATGTTTGGTCAAAATTGGACATGCAGTTTCAGCGAAGATGCTTGAAATAAAAGTAGATGCAAAGATACCTAATGATGCATGGATCCACCAGACACAGATCCAGACACAGGGCTATGACATTAGCTTATGTGTTTGAAAAATAATTTAGGCAGGGACGGCCAAGAATTCAGAACAGAAATTCAGCAAACACTCCAGATAAACATTTTATTCAGAAAGGCCCACAGCAGAATTGTATTTCAACAAAGGCACTTGACAAAAAAATTCTCAGGAAAAGCAAAATTGCAGAATTGTTTCATCATTTGGAAATGTTTACAAAATTATTCATTGCTTGCCATGATATCTTTATCCCCCGCGGAGGTGGAAGGATAATTATAGTTTAAGCATTGTCTGTTCACCTGTCCTTCCATCTGTCCCGTTGAATATCTCCAATACCATTGGATGGAATTTTGAGAAACTTTATACATGTGTACAATAACCCATTCCGCCGAGACACTTTTTTTGATTCTGGGCAAAATGGTGGTCTGGGAGCCATTTTGAGTTAACGCAGGTCTTTTTCGGTGAGGGATATAATTTCAAAGAAATTGCTTGTTTTTTCCAAGATTTGGACATATTTTCCTTTCTTTTCCAGTTGTTGACAAAGCTGTATGAAGACAAAGCAGAGGCACTTTGGAATGGTAACCAGCTGAAGGGGAAAGAAGCTGTACTGAAGTTTTTTGAAGATCTACCTACATCTGAACACAAACTAGATTCTCTTGATGCTCAGCCTCTGTCATGTAAGTTTAATACCACACAATCATGATTTCAATGATCCTGAAGAAGAAAGCTTGAACAAATTGTGGGAAAAGGAGAAAAGACCGGTAACTAGCATTTAAAAATAAGAATTATAGATTATCAGAAAACTCCAGCTTAATTGTATAAATTTCAAAATTGTCATCTACAAGTGCTGTCAGTTTAGAGGAACCTGTTGTGTATTTGTTTTTTGGGAAATGTTTAGTAACAATTTTCCATATTTAGAAGGATGTTTGCAAATTTTTCTGCTTCAAAGAATGCTTTTTATTCCCCGGCGAAAGGTGGCGGAGGACATGGTAATAGTCTCCGTCCGTCCTTCCGCTTTTTGTCCGGAGCATATCTCCAAAAGTATTTGAGATATCAACTTCAAACTTCACAAGTGGATAGATCTCATTAAGGAGGCGTGCAGTGTACAAGAACCATTACTCTATCTTTAGTATTTTTGGGGTTATTGCCCTTTGTACATTTTTTTCTGGAATTTTTGTCCGGAGCATATCTCGAAAAGTATGAAAGCTAGGAACTTGAAACTTCACACACATATAGGACTCATTGAGGAGGCGTGCAGTGCGAAAGATTCATTACTCTGTCCTCAGTATTTTTGGAGTTATTGCCCTTTGTACATTCTTACTTTGAATTTTTGTCCGGAGCATATTTCCAAAAGTAAAAAAGCTAGGAACTTGAAACTTCACACATATATAGAACTCATTAAGGAAGTGTGCAGTGCGAAAGATCCATTACTCTGTCTTCAGTAATTTTAGCGTTATTGCCCTTTGTAAATATTAACTTTTGATTTTTGTCTGGAGCATATTTCCAAAAGTATTTGAGATATCAACTTCAAACTTCACAAGTGGATAGATCTCATTAAGGAGGCATGCAGCGTACAAGAACCATTACTCTATCTTCAGTATTTTTGGAGTCATTGCCCTTTGTACATTTTCTTCTGGAATTTTTGTCCGGAGCATATCTCCAAAAGTATGAAAGGTAGGAACTTGAAACTTCACACACATATAGAACTCATTGAGGAGGCATGCAGTGCTAAAGATCCATTACTCTGTCTTCAGTATATTTGGAGTTATTGCCCTTTGCACATTTTTACTTTGAATTTTTGTCCGAAGCAAATCTCCAAAAGTATGAAAGGTAGGAATTTGAAACTTCACACATATACAAAACTCACTGAGAAGAAGTGCAGTACACAACAACTATAACTCTGTCTTCAGTATTTTTGGAGTTATTGCCCTTTGTAAATTTTAACTTTGGATTTTTGTCCGGAGCATATCTCCAAAAGTATAAAAGCTAGGAGCTTGAAACATCATGCGCATATAGAACTAATTAAGGAGAAGTGCAGTGCCAAAGAATCATTACTCTATCTTCAGTAATTGTTGAGTTATTGCTCTTTGTAAATTTTCACTTTGGAATTTTGTCCGGATTATATCTCCAAAAGCACAAAGGCTAGGAACTTCAAACTTTGTACACTTATAGAATTTATTAAGGAGAAGTGCACTTCACAAAAACCAAAACTCTGTCATCAGTAATTTTTGAGTTATTGCCCTTTGTTAATTTTTATTTTGGATTTCTGTCTGGCATATATCTCCAAAAGTATAAAAGCTAGGAACTTAAAATTTCACACACATATAGAACTAATTGAGGAAAAGTGCAGTGCATAAGAACCATAACTCTATCTTCAGTATTTTTGGAGTTATTGCCCTTTGTATATTTTTACTTTGTTTTTTTGTTCGCACATTTTCATTTAGATTCACAGGCTTTTTTTGACTGATTACCCTTTGATGAATTTATTTAATCATGGACCAATAACAAAAGGCCACATGTACATGCAAAACACAATACCTCTTATACTTTTGTATCAAAAAAGTTTTTTTTCGGCAGGGGATATCATTTCAACGAAATTGCTTGTTCAATAAGGAATCCACCTGATACAAAACAACCCTGTGTTTCTACAACCCTAGGATTGAAACTTTATGTGGTTAAAAAATGATTTATGATTTGTGAAAAGGGCACTTGATGCACCTTTGAAAAGAATCCACTCGGGTCATCCTGGGCAGGCCGGCCTGAAACTTTTTGCAATTGGTCAATTATCTGTATGTCCAAGGACTAGTCTACTTCATGATTAGGGTAGTTGGTAAACAAGGTAGATATTATAGATTCTTAATTATGTAATGAAGCCCAAATTGCACTATACGGCAAAGAAGAAATTCTTAAAAATTCTTCTTCTCTGAAACCACTGGTCAGATTTTAAAATAATTTCACAGAGATGTTCCTTGAATGACCCTTTTCAAAAAGTGTTTGCGAAATTTTTAATCAGTCAAGAAACACGGCTATGGTGAAAGGGGGCTACTTGCACTATATGGCAAAGAATAATGAAGTTTTACCAGAGCATGGCTTATAATGATAGTTCTTTCTCGCCGAGCCAAGCCTCGAAAGCTCATTTAGTAGCCTGAAGGACTTAAGAATAGGGGGTTGTTTGTTCGATCCCTGGCTTGACCAATTTCTATTCAAGGATTTTTTATAGTTGTTGCGACAGGACTCGTTCTTCTACCACAACTAACCATTGTTTCCATGATGCTTATGTGGGAAGAAGACATTGGCAGAGCTCCAGATAGAGGGAGTGATTTTGGTTTAAAAAGTAAAAATATTACCTATTCTCCATCAAACCCTATGTTGTGGGTACTCATTAGAATCATATCATCGGGACGATTCTAATGAGTACCCACAACATAGGGTTTTGAAGAGAAATAATGGATTCAGAATACCATCACTCCCTCTTATCTGGAGCACTGCATTGGCTTGGAAAGAAAAACCTAGTGTTAGAGATTACAGATCCTCGGATACCCCGGGGTCTCCCTATTTGCTATGCTACATCGACCCCTAGGACAATTAATTGAATTTCCCTTGCTTTACCGCTGGCCGAATGCTGGCTTTTCATTGGTTCCATCATCATTTTGTGATGGGCGAGTGGACTGTACGCTATGACATTTCGTATTGATTTTCGGCGGCTGATTCAAAGTTTTATTAGTCAATTGTCCCCGGGGGTCGATGTAGTGTAGCAAATAGGGAGACCCTGGGGTATCTGAGGATGGAGATTACAGGTTAGCATGGATAGGTGCATTGACCACAGCAATATACAAGTAACTGAAATAATGTTGAAAATGGTGTTAACTCTTTACCACACAACAATATTCTGGACTTGTCCAAATTGAAAGCATTTGCAGACGGCAATTTTAATGCACCTCAAGTGGTTCAATCTTTCTTTGATAGGGTGGAAAACGTTGCGGGAAAAGGAGAAAATGCTGGTCACCAGCATTTTCTCCTTTTCCCACTATGTTTTCAATAGTCTTCTTTCTCAGGGTCGTTTAAAGTCGGGATTGTGTGGTAACCCTTTACCAAACGACAAAATTTTAGACTGGCTCAAATTGAAAGCACTTGCAGACGACAAAATAAAGGTAATTCAAAAACTGAAATTTATTTCCAGTGTGGAAGAAAACATTGGGAAAAGGAGAAAATGCTGGTTACCAGCATTTTCTCCTTTTCCCACAATGATTTCAAAAGGCTTCTATCTCAGGGTCGTAAAACACCAGGGATTGTTTGGTAAAGGGTTAACCCATTACCACACGAGAAAAATTTAGACTGGTCCAAATTGAAAGCATTTGCAGATGACAAAATAAAAGTGACTGAAAAATTGAAATTTGTTCTTGGAAGGGTAGAAAACACTGTGGGAAAAGGAGAAAATGCTGGTTACCAGCATTTTCTCCTTTTCCCACAATGTTTTCAAAAGGCTTCTCTCTCAGGGTCGTAAAAACCAGGGATTGTTTGGTAAAGGGTTAAATACCATATAATCAATCAATCTATTATTCTTTCTTGCTGATGCATTGTTTTCCTTTTTCTAGCCGACATTTCTATGGGACAGCTGACCATCATCGTGAAGACGTATGGAACTGTGAAATACCCTAGCAGCAATACCAAGTCGTTTCATCAGAGTTTTATATTGACTTCTGTGAACCATGTGTGGAAAATAGTAAATGACACATTCAGATTTCAAGACAAGTCTGAAGTCTGAGACCAAGCTGTAAATTGCTGGCCTTGGTTACATCCCATAGTATACCTGCAGGGCAATTACAACTTTGGAAACGCCTTTGGGGAATTATTAAATAATCTAATGGTTTAATGAGCTTTGGAAAAAATTTTGAAAACATTGTGGGAAAAGGAGAAAATGCTGGAAACCAGCATTTTTTCTTTTCCCACAATGTTATTTACCCTTTCAAAGACAAATTCAGTCATACTATATTATTTTGTTGTCTGCATTTTAATGCTGTGAAATTGGACAAGTCTTAAATTTTGCCTTTGGTCCAGAGTTAAGGTTATGTATTGAAGCAGAAGGAGACATTGCTTTCCATGAGTGGTTTTTCTTTTGGCTCATTCTCTCTCAAATTAACCTTTTTCCAGATAACATGAGTTTTTAATTGTCCAAATTGGAAGTGTTTGCAGATGACAAAATAATTTTTGCTGAAATAATAATAATGAATAGCGTTTTAAAGACCGTCGACAACCTAGGTCATATTGGGCGCAGTTACTTAGTAAACAATAATGCGAGGTAATTTTTGCTGAAATGACAGGGTTTGTCTTTGAAAGGGCAGACAACACGGTGGGAAAAGGAGAAAATGATAACCATCATTTTTTATCCTTTTCTCACAACTTCAAAAACCACTTTTCCCGGGGTCGTTAAAAGTTGGGATTGTGATGTTAAGGGTTAAAGAATCACAATCTTGCACAAACTACCAGCAGGCAAATTTGCTGAGATCCTTGTAGAATATGTATAGATAAAAGGCATAAGGTTGCATTCTGTTAAACTCTTTACCACACAATCCCGACTTGTAACGGCCCTGAGAAAGAGGCCTTTTGAAAACATTGTAGGAAAAGCAGAAAATGCTGGTAACCAGCATTTTCTCCTTTTCCTACAATGTTTCCTACTCTTCACAAAACAAATTTCAAATGTTCAGTCACATTTAGTTGTTTGCAAATGCTTTCAATTTGGACAATCCAGATATTTTGTCATTTGTTAATGAGTTACAGATGCTGTAACACAGTTTACTCTATACTGAAATACAAAACTTAGGCTCTGTCCAACTTGAATGCATTAAATTTTGCAGATGACAAATTCACTTTGGCTGGCTCTAAAGCAGGATTTGGTCCAAGGTAGGAGTAGAAAACATTGTTGAAAAAGGAGAAAATGCTGGTTACCAGCATTTTCTTCTTTTCCCACAATGTTTATCAAAAGCCTGTATACTTCAGGCTTGTTAAAAATTTGCATTGTTTGGTAATTTTTTAAATATAAGCAATGTTGCTTTACTTCTTTTTTTTGTTCATTTGCAATACTCAAATTGTTTCAAAGTTGCATGCTGTATATTTATGGACATAGGTTTTGAGCAAAACTAATCCAGTTGGATAAAGGCAAATGGAATAATTCTCAAGATGGCAGCTAAATTGATTAAAATGTGTTCAAAGGATCAAGACAGTAAGAAACAGTAATATTTTGTTGCTATGCCACAGCTCATTTATCCTTTTCCAAACAGTTTCTGGTTTTTACGACCCCGAGATAGAAGTCTTTTGAAAAAACTGTGGGAAATGTTTTCTACCCTGCTTAGCTAGAAACAAATTTCAATTTTTGAGTTACGTTTATTTTTGTTGTCTGTAAGCGCCTTCAGTTTGGACCAGTTTGAAATTTTGTTGTATGGCAAAGGATTTATTTAGCTGTGACCCAGGGTCTGAATAAAGGATACTGTTTACGTGCTGGACTTTCAAGGAGAACTTTTACAAAAACATTAATTTGAGCCGTGCTGTGTGAAAAGGGTAAAGGTTGATTAAATGTATGGTGTTTTCAACTATTTTCAACATTATTTCAGTTTTATCGCAGAGGCCAATGCATCTGTCCAAGCAATCCTGGAGTTTCTGTTCTGTCACAATGACTAAATCAAATTACCAATCCAGGGAAAAAAAATTCGCCTTACCAAGGATTTGAACTAGTGACTTAAGTTCCATACACTGCTGTCCAGGGCCCCATTTAAGGTAGTTACCAGTAAATTTGCACAAGTTTTACATAACTAAAGAATAGTGGCATTAATCTGCCACTAAATACATGTTAACTATCTTGGTTATTTTAGAAAACTATTGCGATAAATCAAAGTTTCCTTTTGGATTTTATCTGGATAAAATGAAAAGATAGAATTCCCAGGAAACTTTGGTTTATTGCAATAGTTTTCAAAAATAATCATGATAATAACTTTGTATCTCATGGCAGATAAATGACAATATACTACAGTTAACCCTTTCCCAAACAACAAAATTTTAGACTGGTCCAAACTGAAAGCATTTGTAGCCAACAAAATTAATCTTACTCAAAATGCAAAATTTGTTTCCAGCAGGGAAGAAAAACATCGTGGGAAAAGGAGAAAATGCTGGTTACCAGCATTTTCTTCTTTTCCCACAATGTTTTCAAAAGGCTTCTCTCTCAGGGCTATAAAAACCAGGGATTGTTTGGTAAAGGTTTAAGTAAAACTTACACAAATTTTGTCCGTAACTATCTTAGTAAAAGGGGACCGAGGTTACTAGCTAGTGGCTACTGGTACATATTCTGCTTGTCAACGGATCAATGTACCTCAAGATGCTGTCATTTTCTAGACAAAAAATATTTTATGGATTCATTATAGTGTGATGGTTTGCTTTGTATAATGTAACACTGAGATGAATCAAACCATATTTGACCACAGCAATGCTCAAGTCTGTTAGATTGCATAGTTTACATTAAGATTAAATGTACATGATGAATAAAGAAGAAAAAAAGGTCAGTGTTTTGTGTAATTTTATGTCATAGCAAATTTAGGTCATCTTTGCACAAGGTAGAATTAACCTGTTACCACACATCAAAATTTTAGACCTATCCACATTGAAAGCAATGCAGACGACAATTTAAAAGTGGCTCAAATGGTGCAATTTTGCTTTGATAAGGTAGAAACTTTGTTGGAAAATGTTTTCAAAAGGTGTCTTCCTCAGGGGTGTTAAAAGTTGTCATTGTGTAGTAAAGGGTTAAATGCAATAGTTGTTTTTAGGATTACCTACAAATGGCTAGGAAATACCTGCTGCAGAATGGTTGGAGTAATTGCTACAGATGGGTAGTGGTGTTTGCAAGATAGGTAGATGTATTTTAGACAGATGGGTAGGGGTATTCCTACAAATACCGGTTGGTATAAATACTTGCTAAAGATGAAGATGTTTGCCACGGTTGGGTTGAAGTAATTGTCACAGATGGGAAAGAGTATGTTTTCTAAAGAGGGAAAGTTGTATTTGTTTCAAAGGAATGGAATACTTTCTACAGATGAGTAGAAGTGCATGTATTTGCTACAGATAGGTAGGTCATTCACTGGAGATCGGTTGGAGTATTTGTCACAAATTGATAGGAGTATTTGCTACATATGGGTGGGAAAATCAGATACAGAACAGTTAACTCTTTACAAAACAACATTACTTCAGATTGGTCCAAATTGGAAGCATTTACAGACTTTCAGATTGGTCCAAATTGGAAGGATTTACAGACTTTCGGGCTGGTCCAAATTGGAAGCATTTGCAGACAACAAATCAAAGGTTACCAAAATGACAAAATTTGTCCCTGATATGATAGAAAACATTGTTGGAAAAGAAGAAAATGCTGGTTACCAGCATTTTCTCCTTTTCCCACAATGTTTTCAAAATTCTTCTATTGATTGTGTGGTAAAGGGTTGAAGAAAGATTATTTGCTACAGATTGGTTGAAGGGTAACCGGTTGAAGCATATCCTACAGATGGGTAGAGGTACATCTACTACAGATGGGTAGAAGTACATCTGCTACAGATGGGTATAAGTACATCTACTACAGATGGATAAATGTACATCTGCTACAGATGGGTAGAGGCACATCTGCTACAGATGGGTAGAGGCACATCTGCTACAGCTGGGTAGAAGTATATCTGCTACAGATGGGTAGAGGAACATCTGCTACAGATGGGTAGAGGAACCTCTGCTACAGATGGGTAGAGGAACCTCTGCTACAGATGGGTAGAAGTACATCTGCTACAGATGGGTGGGAGTGCTTGTTGCAAATTCTGCTGGAGACGTGTGGAAATATTTGCCAGAGAATGGTAGGATGACCACTTTGTTAACTCTTTTCCGCACAATCCGGACTTTTAATGACCCTGAGAATGAAGCCTTTTGAAAGCATTGTGGAAAAAGGAGAAAATGCTGGTAACCAGTATTTTCTCCTTTTCTAACAATGTTTTCAACCCTTCAAAAAACAAATTTCAAATTTTCAGTCACTTTTGTCATCTGCAAATGCTTTTAGTTGTGACCAGTCTTAATTTTTGTCGTTTGGCAAAGAATTACTGTAAGCTCCTTCTATATCTTCAAACAAGATAAAAGCCATAAGAAAGATACATGTAAGTACTCTTTCAAGTCTATATTTTGTACCAATAAAACATATCACAACCTTTAGATTTACATACAAGATAAATATTAGTGAGCAATATTATTCCTGACTGCATTTTGTTTTCACAATGATCCCAAACAATATGGCACAAGTTGAACCCATTACCACACAATCCCTACTTTTGACGCCCCTGAGAAAGAAGCCTTCTGAAAACACTGTAGGAAAAGGAGAAAATGCTGGTAACCAGCATTTTCTCCTTTTCCCACAGTGTTTTCTACCCTTTCCAGAACAAATTTCAAATTTTCAGTCATCTTTATTTTGTCGTCTGCAAATGCTTTCAATTTGAACCATTCTAAAATGTTGTCGTTTGGTAATAAGTTAAATCAAATTAAAATTAAATTTCTTTTTAACATAAAACCACACAGTCCCGTCTTAATGACAACCTTGATGATGATGGCCTTTGAAAACACTGAGGGAAAAGAAGAAAATACTGATAACAGGCATATCCTCCTTGCTCCACTCTGTGGTGTCCGTGGTCGTGAGGTAGAGCGTCGGCCTCATAACCTAAAGGTCCTGAGTTCGATACCCGGGAGCGGGTGTCAACTTTGGGATTTTTCATTGGCCCACACATTCGGCGCGAGTACTGGTGTAGTTCCCAGGAAGCAGAATCGAGAGAGATTAGTATAAGTTGTAAGAACTTGTTTCTCAATCGATGTAAAATAAATATGTTTAAACTAAACTCCATACTTATTTTTGTCCTCTGATTACATTTTATAACATGCCAGACATTGTGGTGCCAAAAATCAGAATTTTCTTGATCTCCTTACAATGATATTTGATTCTCTGCAACACAAAATTAAATGAAACTATCACATCCTGCTGATCTATCATAAAGAAAAAAAACAGTGGAAAATGTCTGCTTATAACCCTATACCAGACAATCTGAGTCTTCACCCTTTACCACACGGCAAAATGTTAGACCTATTCAAATTTAAAACATTTGCAAACAAAAGTGGCTCAAATGACACAATTTTTCTTCGATAGGGTAGAAAACTTTGTAGGAAAAGGAGAAAATGCTGGTTACCAACATTTTCTCCTTTTCCCTCAATGTTTTCAAAAGGGTTCTTCCTCTGGGTTGTTAAAAGTTGTCATTGTATGGTAAAGGGTTAAAAGATAAATTACACCAGTTGATCACTCTCATTTACTGTGTGCAAATATGTTCAATCAAGTTTATATGTGCCACATTTCAAACATATTTAACCCTTTACTCCATAGATACTCATTTCAACGCATTGCTTGTAGGAGTTTTTGGAAAACATTGTGGCAAAAGGTGAAATTGCTCGTAACGAGCAATTTCACCTTTTGCCACAATGTTTTCTATGCTATCAAAAGGTGTCACATACACATAAGAAACAGCTTCATCCTTGTTGTTATTAAGGATCAATTAGAGATACCATAGAAATGCCTTATGGGGTAAAGGGTTAATATGCCTTAAATCAAGCTTTTTGTGTATGGTTGGAAAAAAAATGTAGTAAAAGGAGATAATGCTGGTTACCAGCATTTTCTCCTTTTCCCACTATGTTTTCTAAAGTTCCTTGGGGTCTCAGAATATTGTGGTAAAAGGTTAGAATTTTGCTGTTGTTGTAAAAAGAGTTGATAAATAAACAACATCAGAATGGTCCTAGACAATCTGGATAACCCAATCATAAAACACAATGTTTTTCTTAATCATCATGAAAGAAACACTGAACCCAAAAGCCTGAGTATAAAAAAGAAAATATGGAAAATATTATTTTTGAAAAGTAAAATTATGAAAGCCTTGTTAAAAGCATTTTTTTCAAATAAAATTATCGCACAATCTACTTAACTCTTTACCAAATGACAAAATTTTAGACTTGTCCAAATTAAGAGCACTTGCAGATGACAAACAATACTCAAAAATCGAATTTTTTCCAGCAGAGTAGAAAACACTGTGGGAATAAGAGAAAATTCTGGTTACCAGCATTTTCTTCTTTTCACACAATGTTTATCTCAGGGTTTTATCTCAGAGTTGTTACAACCAGGGATTGTTTGATAAAGGGTTAAAATTAATCTGAGGTCAGACCTTCAACCCATGATGAAATAATTTTACTTTTTGCACCCCTCAAAGGATCAACAATTGAGCATTGTACAAAAATGAGCATTTGCTTGTAAATAGCCAACAACATTCCCTTTAGTTTTGAAAACATACTTGTTATTCCTATAAATGCTTATTTTCCTGTTTTTCTTTGGACCATTAGTTTTTGGTAGGTCAAAATATAGTCGTTATGTGATGACTTTAGAATATACCATATTCTGACCTTGGTGTTTCTTTTTTATGAATACTTTGCCCTTCACTCTGTTCCAGTCACTGCCAACTGGCTGCTTTCCCATGTGAACAAATATATGCAGTCAAAACAATGTCTTGTGGCTTATATTAATAAGGCAAGGAAAAATGCACTTGCAGGTAATTATGATCTATGAAATACTATTAAAAATACTGGTAGTTTTCATAATATACAGAAACGCTGTAGAATTATTTTAATGTCATTTAAAATGATTCATTGCTGCATTTATAATGTACACAAAAGATTGAGAAAGTATGTTTGTCATTTCAAATCTGTTGCATCAAAGTGTCTATATAAAGATACACTCTTGGGTTGTTTTAAAACAATTTAACCCTTTCCCAAACGACAGATTTTGGACCCTTCGAAACCGAAAGAGTTTGCAGACGACAATTTTTGATTTGGAAAAAATTGCAGAACGTTCTCAGAAAGGTAGAAAACATTGTGGGATAAGGAGAAATTGCTCGTTACGAGCAATTTCTCCTTTTCCCACAGTGTTTTCAAAAGACTTTTACTGCAGACACGTAAAAACCAGGGCTTGTTTGGGAGAGGGTTAACTTGTAAATTCCAACTATCATTTCACTGAAATTTTATCTACAACCATTGAAAAAACAAAACATCTAGTCCATTTGTTTTGTAGCAATGTTGATCTAGAAGGTATTTGATATGATAATTATGATAGCAAATGGTTGAGTTACAAACCTGAATTTGAGAATACCCGTATATGAAAATTTGAAAAAAAAAATCTGTAAACAGAATAAATATGTGTATTTATTATCAGTATCAAATGACTCTCTTCAGTTAAACTCTTTACCAAACAACAAAATTTTAAACTGGTCTAAAGTGAAAACACTTGCAGATGACAAAATAAACTTATGTCAAACATAAAAATTTGTTTCCAGTATGGTAGAAAACTTTGTAGGAAAACTGTAGGAAAACGAGGAAATGCTAGTTACCAGCATTTTCTCCTTTTCCCACAATGTTTTCAAGAGGCTTCTATCTCAGGGTTATAAAAACCAGGAATTGTTTGGAAAAGGGTAAAACAGGCTTATTTTACATCGACTGAGGAACAAATTTTTGCAGCTTGCACTAATATCATTTTCTCTCTCACTCTCTGTCAGCAGACTCCTTTTCAAAACGTTGTTATGAAAGCAGAAACCATCTCTACCACACAAACAATCTAAATACATGTATACAGTAAGATGCTGTGTAACTGATTAAGGAAATGCCATAGACTGTTGTCAGTCAATTAAACAGCATTTCCATTTAAAAAATTCATCAAATAAAACAGCAAACAGATACACTAACTAGTATATTGATTAGTAGAATCACTCAAGTGCAAGGTCTGAATACCAGGCTAGGAAATACCAGACTGGTTAAGTTCTTTAACCCATTACCAAATGACAATATTTTAGACTGGTACATAATTGAAAGCATTTGCAGACTACAAAATAAAAGTGAATGAAAATCTGAAATTTGTTTCGTGAAGGGTAGAAAACATTGTGGGAAAAGCAGAAAATGCTGGTTACCAGCATTTTCTCCTTTTCCCACAATGTTTTCTAAAAGCTTCTTTCTAAGGGGCGTCAAAAGTAGGGATTGTGTGGTAATGGGTTAAATAGAGCATTTTCATTAAAAAGAAATTAATCGAAAAAAACTGCAAAACATGCACTTGTATAATATTCTGAATGTCTGATTTCAGATGAAGGGCTAATAACAAAACATATTTCTATGAGTTTTAGTTGTGTAATGTGTTTACTAAAATGAGTCGAGTGCAAGGCCTGAATGCCAGGGTAGGAAATACCACTGAACTTTTTTTTATTGCTTTCTTTTTCTCTTTCTTATTTACTGATGATTTGACACCTATTGTCATTTGATTAAGTAGTGGTACACTTTTGATGTTTGTAAGAATATGAAAAATCCTTACAGCTCCCTATAATATTATATGTTCATGTGTTAACCCAATACCACACAATCCCTACTTTTGACGACCCTGAGAAAGAAGCCTTTAGAAAACATTGTGGGAAAAAGAGAAAATGTTGGTAACCAGCATTTTTTCCTTTTCCCACAATGTTTTCTACCTTTCTCAAAAACAAATTTCAACTTTGAGTCACATTAATTTTGTCTTCTGCAAATGCTTCCAATTTGGACCAGTCTAAAAGCATATTACTTGGTAAAGAGTTAACTCTTTACCAAACGACAAAATTTTAGACTGGTCTAGATAGTCAAAATAAACGGAACTCAAAAATTCAAATTTGTTTGGTGAAGGGTAGAAAACATTGTGGGAAAAGGAGAAAATGCTGGTTACCAGCATTTTCTCCTTTTCCCACAATCTTTTCAAAAGGCTTTCATGGCAGGGTCATAAAAACCAGGGATTGTTTCAGAAAGGGTTAAGCATAAATAACATCAGAGGTTTATACTATGTGCTAGTTACTTATAACTATAGATCATTTTATATTGGCCCAATGGAGTTGGTCAGCAAATGCTCTCTCAGCCTATGCATGGAGTTTGTGTAACTTTTCCTTCTGCATTAGTGAAGATGCGAACTCGATCGGTTCTATAATCCATGGTGACCATCGAGTTTTCAGGCAGCACTTGAATCTGTAATATTTTAGTAAAAAATAAGAAGACATAATATAAATTGATCCTGCTAATTACATGTACATTGTTGTGCTGCAGATTACACGTGAAGGCAATATTCCTTTACCACTCAGGTCCTATATTTTAACCCTTTACCCTTTACCCCATAAGACATTTCTGTGGTATCTCTAATTTGCCCTAAATAACAGAAAGGATAAAGCAGTTTCTTATGTGAATATGCCACTTTTTGATAGCAGAGAAAACATTGTGTCAAAAGGTGAAATTGCTCGTCACGAGCAATTTCACCTTTTGCCACAGTGTTTTCCAAAGGCTCCTTCAAGCAATGCGTGGAAATGAGTATCTATGGAGTAAAGGGTTAATCGAACAACAACCTTTTTTTACTTTTCCAAATTCAAAGCTTTTGCAAAAACAAATTGGATGTGGCCCAAAAGCCAAAGTTTGTCTTTGGAAGGGTAGAAAACATTATGGGAAAGGGGGGAAATGCTTTTTACCGGTATTTTCTCCTTTTCCCACTATGCTTTCAGAAGGCTTTTTCTTGTGGGTACTTATTACTTGAGATTGTATTTTAACGTGTTAATGACCCTGAGGAAAAATGCTGTGGACAGCACTGAGAAAATGAGATTTTGCATTTTCTCTTTTTCTCACAATGTTTTCTAGACGTCCAAAGACAATCCAAATCAGTTTGGAAATATTGATTTCCTTTACCACAGATAGAAAACAGGTTTTCGAATAAAGGTTAAACCCTTTCCCATAGAATACATGTATTAAATTTAACCTTTTCCCAAACAATCCCTGGTTTTTACGGGTCAGGACTAGTAGCCTTTTGAAAACATTGTGGGAAAAGGAGAAAATGCTGGTAACCAGCATTTTCTCCTTTTCCCACAATGTTTTCTACCCCATCATATAGAAAAATTATCTTTTTAGCAACTGTTAATTTGTCATCTGCAAAATGCTTTCAATTTGCTTTGGTCCAAACTTTGCCGTTTGGGAAAGGGTTAAACAACCGTAAAAATGCAAATTTTTGACAACATTGTGCATAAACACAAAAACATTTTTCACCTGCATTTTCTCCTTTTCCTGTTATGTTTTTTGTGTTTTTCTCGCATGTATCAGAGGTGAGAGAAGAAAAATTGCCAGAAAGATAGTTTGCCTCCATAGGGTATTGAACTCACAACCACCCAGTCACCAGTCTATCAATTGACCCTTTACCACACGATGACGACTTGACGATCCTGTGGTAGAAGCCTTTTGGAAACATTGTGGAAAAAAAGAAAATGCTGGAAACCAGCATTTTCTCCTTTTCCCACAATGTTTTCTAACCTTCCGAATCAAGTTTCTATTTTTCAGTCACATTTATTGTGTCATCTGCAAATGCTTTCAATTTGGGCCACTCAATAAATTTGTAGTATGGTAAAGAGTTAGGAAGAAATCAAAGAACAAAGTTGAAGATTTTCCAACACTGAAAACATTTTGCAGGCAAAAAATTTAATGTGATTTCAATGATGGCTTTTGTCCTTAAAATAGCTGTTAACTCATTACCAAACTACAATATTTTAGGCTTATCCAAATCCAAAGCATTTGCAGACGACAAAATAAAAGTGACTGAAAATTTGAAATTTGTTTTGTGAAGGGTAGAAAACATCGTGGGAAAAGGAGAAAATGCTGGTTACGAGCATTTTCTCCATTTCCAACAATGTTTTCTAAAGGCTACTTTCACAAGGGTGTCAAAAGTAGGGATTGTGTGGTAATGGGTTAAACATTTTGCCTTTTGGGGATAAGGAGAAAATGATGGTTACCAGCGTTTTCTGCTTTTCACATGGTATTTTTCAATGTATGTCTTCATCCTCTGGGTCATTAAAATACCGGATTGTTTAGAAAAAGGTTATGTTAAAAGATTTCATTACATTTATTACTTGAAAACTTACTGATATTTTTGGAAACTCATTCAAAATCTTCGTCTGTGCTTCTTGCCACGGCTGGAAAAGAAATGGCCAGTATGTAAAAGGTAAAAATGAGTAGATCTTTCACTGCATGAATAATTATATATTAACTCTTTACCACACGATGAAAATGAAAACTTGTCCAAATTGAAAGCATTTGCAGATGACAATTCAAACGTGTCTCCGGTATCGGTACTTGTCTTTGATAGGTAAGAAAACATTGAGGGAAAAGGAGAAAATGCTGGTTACCAGCATTTTCTCCTTTTCCCTTAATGTTTTCAAAAGGCCTCTTCTGCAGGGGTTGTTAAAAATCGGGATTGTGTAGTAAAGAGTTAACCATATACCACAAAATGCTGATTTTTAAAAATAATTGAAAACATCATGGTAAACGGCGAACAAGAGGGCCATGATGGCCCTGTGTCGCTCCACTGGCCTTTTAACCCTTTACCACACAAATTGAAAAATTCATGACCCTGAAAAAGAGGGCCTTTGAAAAAAATGAACACTGTCAGGCAATACAAGCAGGTTAATTCACTGGCATGAAAGGTAAAGTTTTTTTGGAAAAAAAAAAAAACCTGAATGATAGAAACCTTGATCTGAATCTAATATTACACTCATGTAAGCATAACTATTAGCATCAACGGGAATCACTCTCCATGAAAACAGAATGTTTTCTATCAAAAAACCTTAAAATCTAGCACCAATCATGTATGACTGCAGTTTGATAATAAAGGGAGGTTAACAGTAACAAACTTTATCCTTTATAAAGAGTTATTTCCCCTGATTAATGTATAAATTAAACTGACTAAATTTTGAAGCCCTTGTTAAACTTGTGATCCCTGGAATGCAGCCAATTTTGACCCCAGGCTTATAATATGGAGAAACTTGTTAAAGATCCATTTGATAAAGCTACACACCACCTTCAGTAGCCCTGGCCTTGAAGTTTCTGAGAAGATTTTTAAAAAAATGTTTTTTTTTTCAGTTTTGTTGCCATGGCAACCAGAGTTTTTGAAGGAATCAAATTCTTTCAAAAAATTCTAAAGAAGACCAGGGAAGGATCATTTCTGTGAAGTTTCATCAAATTTGGATGGGTAGTTTCAGAGAAGAAGATCTATGTTTGAAATAAAAGTTAATGCACGGATGGATGGACATACAGATCTGGTCTTACGAGACGGACATTGTGATGTCAAATTGCTCTTTATTCAATGCAACCCAAACAACCCCACAGCAGCACTTTTTTTAACCCCACTAGCCTAGCCCTAACCCCATACCTACCAGATGGGCTGAATGAACCCCATAGAGACTAAATGTACAGTTACCCCTAACCCCACAATGTCGGGCTCGTAAGGATGGACGCCAGGCCATGACATAAGCCCACTGGCCAGTGGAGCTAAAAAAACTGGTAAACAGCATTTTCTGCATTTTTACCACAATATTTTCAACCCTGTCAAAGATAATTACCAGTTTTAGTGACATAACATTGATAAAGCTACTTACCACATTCAGTAGCCCTGGGCCTTTTAGCCTCTGAGAAGATTTTTAAAAAATGTTGTTTTTTTTTCAGTTTTGTTGCCAAATTTTGGTGCCTGCATGTACCTGGAGTGGTATGTACTAAAGGGATAGACCACACACTCCTGAGTTTTAACAATCCCAGATATCATTTACACACACAGTTTTCAACCATTTCAGGGACAATTTCAATCATTTGATCTAAATTTGAATTGTTGTCTACAGACACTTTCCATTCGTAAGTCTACATTTTTGCCATGTTGCAAAGAGTTAAGCCTTTATCACATAATCCCAAGTTATGACCCTGAGAAATAATGTATAAATAGGTAACATAGAAGACTAAACTTAATTAAAAAGACTATAGTATTATGTATTAAAAACAGCATCTCATTTTCTTCTTTTAATTCCCACCCCCCAAAAAAAACTTCATTAAGACATTACTACGTGGTTTTATTGGATGTTTCCTGGATCTACAAATTATATTGTATGAAATGTTGTTATTGTACCACAATGGGGAACTAGCTTGCAAGCCCAGGGATGAAAATGCTCAGTGACAAACTGATTGTGCGACGAATCAACCCGGAAGCACTTCAAGCAGGTAACAACGAAATCTATCTCTCAGTATTTAATAGTCATTTGATGGTAGGCGATTCAACACATTCACAATTTAATAGAAAAAAAAAAAGTTGCCGAAAAGAGCAGGTGCTTATACCTTTCCAACAGCTTCGGGCCAACTCGACTTTTCTTCAGATTTCGACATGTTTGACGATGGTATCCAGTCGTTTCGACACCCGGTCTTTTCGACACCCGGTCATTTCGACACTTTTTGGTCGTTTCGACCCCAAATTTGGTCATTTCGACCCCCCAAAATTTTTTTTTTGCAAAAACTGGTCGTTTCGACACCCGTTTGGTCATTTCGACCCCCCAAAAAAAATTTTTCCAAAAACTGAACGATACCCGTTCATTTTTTTGCCCTTCCTAGAATAATTGAATATTATTTTGTTTTAACCTATATCTGTGTTTGTGTTTACTTTTTATTGTTTTACTATTGCAGCTGAACCATCATCTTGGTTGATACAACGGTGGAAATGCATTTGGGGAGAGTGGCAATCAAAGAATACAGAAATGTTTTATTTGTTAGTGATAATAGTAATAATCATTTATTTTTGTCCTTTGATGTTTTCTCGTGTTGATTGAAGAAATAATAATTATGAAATAAAAAGTATGCTAATTGTGAAAAATTGTTTCTTTTGATTGCTTTTAATTTGCTAATTGTTTTTCGCACTGATTGATAGTTTGCTTAAATCTGTATACTGTAGTCAATATTACCTTTGAAACTGTCTTTTATGTACTTTCTTTAAAGAAGATTAAAAAAAGCGTTAATTAAATTGAGTAATTAGAGAGTTGTTTGGATAGGGGTATCCCCATCGGTAATTAAAGGAAATGGAATTGCAAGTAAGCTACTTTTAGTATATGTGACGTAGGAGAAAACCATAATATTGAATTTTAAAGTCATAAGAATTGTTAATTGTTGTTTGTTGTGTTTTTCGTTGGATTTTGATCTTTAAAAGTGAAGTTTTGTAGGAAGATTTTGATTGTGTGTGAGTGTATGTTTTTTATGTTCTGCAATGGCAGATAATTGTGTAAAATGTGGGACTGTTGTAGGCAGGAGGCAACAGGCGGTATCATGCGATACATGTTCCAGATGGCAACACAGGACATGTGACACAGGTTAGTCAAACTACTTGGCAAAACTTTTACCTTTTGTCCCTTTCATGAAAGAAAAGTGCAAATGCTTTTATCTTTTTTAGAACCCGAAAGAATCGTCTGCTTACTAGCATTTTCTCCATTTCAAACGAGGTTTTCTACCTTATCAAACATCATTTTTGGGATTTGAGCAACTATGAAATGGTTTTCGGCAAATGATTTCAGTTTGGATAAGACTAAAAATTGCCGTGTGGTATACTGTTAAATGGTCTAAATAGTATTAACCTTCATTTCAAAACAATTATAGATAGCCAATGAAACATGTATTTTATATTTCGAATGGTAGAAAATGCTATTTAAAGGAAAAAATGCTAGCTGCCAGTATATTACCCTTCTCCCACAATGTATTAAAAATATTCGTTTCTGAGGTTAAAAAGAATCCCGGATTGTTTAGTAAAGATTCATTCCTGTAATCCCTTACCACACAATACTGACTTTCATGTACAAGCCTTTTGAAGACATTGTTAAATTAATCATATTTTTATCTTTTTTCACACAATATTTTAAACCACATCAATGAAAAACTGCATCTGAGTTACTTTTAATTGGTTGTCTACAAATGCTTGTAACTCTTTACCACACAATCCCGACTTATAACGATTAGTAGAAACCGGCTTTATGAAAACATCGTGAGAAAAAGAGAAAATGCTGGTATTTCTGATTTGCTCCCCCGCCACCCCACCCCGCGCAAGACTGCACGAGATAAGTCAAAATTATGCTTACATTTCGCGCCAAACTTCGCAAACTGAATGGTCACGTGACCAAACAAGATATATTGTAATCATTAACAATGCAAACCATTAGCGGCAACCAAGCATTTTGGCTTTCTTACAGAGAGTTTTGGTTCGAGATCACACTACTATTTACGAGTGTTCTGATCTTGAACAAAACAAAATGATGTATTATGGGTAATCTTCACAACTCATTTAGTGTCCTTGATTACTTAGGTTATTCTTATACATTCAAGGTAGGATTGTAAGAAACCTTCGTTATCAAAAGAAATATTGTAATCATTAACTATATATCCGTACTAATCATTCAGACTGGACTGCTCATGACAGAAAATGTGCAATCATTAATAATACAGTCCTTTAACCACACAACAGAATTTTAGACCTATCCAAATTGGAAGCCTCTGTAGACAATAATTTCATAGTGGCTGAAATGATGCAATATTTCTTTGATAGGGTAGAAAACTTTGTGGGAAAAGGAGAAAATGCTGGTTACCAGCATTTTCTCCTTTTCCCACAATGTTTTCTAAAAGGCTTCTTTCTCAGGGTCGTCAAAAGTAGGGATTGTGTGGTATTGGGTTAACGCCAATAAATCGTTTTGACATTCTTATATGGAGTTTTGCTCGGGATCAGACTACTATTGGGAAGTGGTCTGATCTTGAACAAAACAAACAGTTGTATCATGGAAAATCTTTATGATTCATTGAGTATATTATCCATTTATGGGTGCTATTGATGTATATGTACTTATGGGTTTAGATCGGACTGCTCATTACAGAAATTGTGCAGTCATTAACAATATAAACCTCTAGCGCCAATCAAACATTTTGTTATTCTTACGGGTAGTTTTGTTGGAATCAGACGGCTCTTGAGGAGTGCTCTGATCTTAACCAAAACAAACGTATCTGTTAAAGGAAATATTAACGAAATAAGTACAAACCATTGAGTATATTATGAACGCTAAAATTAGTAGTGATCTATGCATATGGATTTAGATCAGAATGGTCATGCAATGTATTGACTGATAATAAAAATGGCGTTGTTGTATTGATACATGTATTAAGTAACTTATTTCATATTTCTCAGAAAATGCTATTCTATTCGTGTCTTTGTTTTCTGCGCATGTGGATATAATTTGGTTTAATTAATATGTTGTAAGCTATAAACTCTGCGAAACTCCGCAATTAGATCGGATGGTCAAATCTCAAAAAAATAAAGTGTAAAATTTTCGTACTTTAATTCTTTTCACACAATGTTTTCAATCAATATAATTAAATACTCCATCACATTGAGATATATTGAATTTGTTGTCTGCAAATGCATTCAATTCTTTACCACACAATCGATATATATGTGTCAATCAGCATTTTTTATTTTCCACAATGTTTTCTGTCCTTCCCCAATTAAAAATTGATTTTTGAGTCATGGTTTATTTTGTGTTTGCAGTAGCTTTCAATTTGGACAGGTCTAAAAGTTGACTTAAAAATTGGAAATCTTATCATTTTGTTAATTGATGTAGTACAAAAATTACTTTGAAAACTTTGTGGGAAAAGGAGAAAATGTTTTTACCGAGTAATAACGATCAATCAATCAATCTATCAATCGTCAATCAATCAATCAATCAATCAATCAATCAAAAAACACGCATAAAAACAAAGAAAACAAAGAAGTTATAAAGTCTCGGTAATGGGAAATAGCCTCTAAAATTTGGTCATTTCGACCCCCATTTTCAAATTCGGATTTACAAAAAAAATTAAAATCGGCATGTAAACAATACAAAAACACTTATTTCATTCACAAACTTACAAAATAAATACTAAACAATGACAAAATTAAGATTCAAGTAACTTTCATTTCATGATCTCAAAAAAAAAATTGGGGTCGAAACGACCAGATTTCGCAAAAAAATTTTCACGGGGGGTCGAAACGACCAAAAAGTGACGAAATGACCGGGTGTCGAAATGACCGGGTGTCGAAATGACTGTCATTCTTGACGATAGATTCCTCGACTTTGTGTACCATAGGTACTTTGATGGGATAACCAAGGATCAGTCGTTATAGATCTATTTTGTAGATATACTGCATACTTTATTACACAAGAATTGTAATACAAAAATGTAGAAAAAAATCAATCTAAAATTTTCTTAAACTGTTCATCAGTTCTTTGATCACCTGGCATATTATATTTATAATACAAAAATAAATAAACGTTTACTTCTCCCTAAGCGGAAATGCAGTTGGTAAAGGGGAATAACTGTTCATGAACGTGCGGAATTTGACATGTAGGCACTTCATGTGAAAATCCTTCATATATTTATACCGAAGTAACTTTAACAGAAATAACAACGCTAAACTTAACTCATTTGGTAGACGTTTTCACAACTTAGCTCTTACAGGATTGAACAAAGATGGGCAGATTCGACCGGTTGCTCTTTGTTCCCAGTATGTTGATCGTTTTTATTGTTCTGAATGCAGTCCTTGTGTACGGTGGTGCAAACGACAAACATGAAAGTGGGGAAGACAAAAAGGTATATATGTTAAAAGATGTGTTAAACATGGCTAATCACTCCTACTGATTGACAAATGGTTTCAAAGAAAGCAAAAATGGCCAATGCTCTGCGAAAAGGGGGCTTAGCCTGAGCTACCTTCAGTCTGAAGGTGTCTGCTCCGATGCTATTTTTGTGACTGGTCTTCGCTAACACCTTCAGTCCAGCCATTCATTGAACCCGTATGGAAAAAACATGATTTTACCCGCATCTTTTCGAACGTCTCAATTGGACAAAAATTCCAATGACAGCTAATAAAATGGGTATGGATCGTTAGATAAATGATTAATCTTTAAGAGCACACAAAATATGCTGCAAAATACTAATTAAATCAATGGGAATTTACCTTTTTCCCAATGTAAATAAATCCAGCATAATTTGTAAACAACTAACACGGCGACTTCCGTTAGTCAGGCATGCGCACTCAACGGAATTCGAAATTTGTACAGTCTGGTTCCCTAACCCTATACAGCCAAGTTCGATCAAGGTGCATTTATTTACAGCAAAATTCGCAACTAAACCATCCTGTAGCGTGTCAGAGATACTGCGATTTCTGCCGAGACATGCGCATTGAAAAGATAACCATGTTTTGATTTCTGGTGAAGTAGGTCAACGATTATTTACGTTGAAAAGTACAGATTTGCACAAAGGTAAGAGTTGGATATTAACTAACATCAGTTTTTTTGTAAAGATTAATCATTTATCTAACAATCCATGCCCATTTTAGTAGTTGTCATTTGAAATTCTGTCGCATAGAGCCGTTCGAAAAAATGCGGGTAAAATGGTATATTTTCCAGAAGCCTTGAATGAATGGCTGGACTGAAGGTGTTAGCGAAGACCAGTCACAAAAATAGCATCGGAGCAGACACCTTCACACTGAAGGTAAGCCTGAGCTACCTGTAGTCTGAAGGCTTGCTGCAATGCTAATTTTGTTACAAAGTAACTATTTACCCGACCGTCATCTACACACTGAAGAAAATTCATACTGCGAGGACGACTGTTGTGTACTCAATGAAGGAAAACTTATGTTTAGTTTAAAGCATATTTATTTTACATTGATTGAGAAACAAGTTCTTACAACTTATACTAATCTCTTTTGATTCCGCTTCCTGGGAACTACACCAGTACTCGCGCCGAATGTGTGGGCCAATGAAAAATCCCAAAGTTGACACTCGCTCCTGGGTATCCAACTCAGGACCTTTAGGTTGTGAGGCTGATGCTCTACCTCGCGACCACGGACACCACATGTACTCAATGAAGGAAAACTTCTTGGGAGCCCGACAGCCGTGCCCGAACTGATGAAATAGCGTCTTGGAGGCACGAATTACATGCGCGCTGTTTCGGATTTCTTCATTCAGTACACGACCGCACACAATGCGGTCGTGTACGTGCTGAAGAAGCAGGATCTTACGTACACTGTGTTAATGGGTTGGCAGGGTTTTCTCTCGGCTTTGAAAATTGGGGGTCATTGTGACCCCCTCCCTCATTAGTTGCGGGTCATTTCATTAATTTTGGGGGTCAAAAATATGGATTTCCTCGTCATCAACTTCAAACACGATTTATAATACATTTTACCTTTTAAACGTCTACTTCCAAGATTGAAAAGTCGGTCGATCATTTATGACGGAAACGCCGATGTCACTTTTTGACAGACCAAACATTTTCGTCTGAAACGCTGCTTGACGTGGCTTGATCGGCAGTTGTAGGAAGCAGACGATAGAAGAATGCTACAGTTTTCTTCGTCATGACATTATTTTTCCGCTAACAGCACAGACTGGTAATGCATACTTTTATATACCGGAAGTCGTGTAAAATATACTATGAAATACAGAGAACCCCACCACGACTTTGACTGGGCCCATATTTACGACACGTGTCCAATATACATTTCGGCAATAATGCGTAAACCAGTCTTATTCTATAAATAGATTACCGGAAAACCACTTTTATCTAAAATAAACCCTGTAGTTAAAAAAAGAACGGTGTTCGTCTGACATTGAAGCAAGAACACACTTGGAATTATGACGCTTCATTCAACTTCTTACATTATTTATATTTTGGAAAGTTGCGTCACTGATGACGCACTGTCATTTATTTTGGGGGTCATTTGAATTAAAATTGCGTCAATGACGCAGGATTTGTGCGTCATGGAAAACCCTGGGTTGGACCAAAATGCAGACTGGTATGTGAACCGGCATGGCGTATACCATCTCAGTGGAGCAATGATCGGGTGCTGTAAGGACTGGATACCATTGTGGCAAATTTCAAATAGATCTAATTCCCATGGAAACAGTAGGAGGAGTTGCGCACACAAGAAATTGCAAATGGACGGATGAATGACCGGGTGTACAGTATAAGGTAATACAAGCCTTCGGACGTTTAAAAAGGATGCAAGCTACGCTTGTGCATTTGTTCTGTGACACCCTGTATAAATGACTATTGCAGTGTGCTCCAATGAGACTGTCTACACCATGCCGGTTCACATAACGGTCTGAGTTTTGGCCCAACCCATTTACACAGTGTACATAAGAGTCCGACTCTTCAGTGCAGACACGACCGCATCATGTACTGAATGAAGAAATCGGAAATAGCGTGCCTACTCGATGATATTTCATCAGTCTGGGTATGACCATCGGGCATCCAACGAGTTTTCCTTCATTGAGTACACAACAGTCGGCCTTGCAGTATGAATTTTCTTTAGTGTGTACATGACAGTCGGGTAAATATCATCAGCCTTTTTGTTATTGGGTCTCTGCAAATCTTCACTGCAGCCCTTCTTTAAACATGTCTGGAATTCCATATGATTTTACCGGAACCTTTTCAATCAGTTCTCTGTCAAAATGGCCAATTATAGCTAATAAAATGGGCATGGATCATCGGATGAATGATTGATTTTTACAGAAAACTGATGTTAGTCAATATCTAAATCTTACCTTCGTGCAAATCTGTACTTTTCAACGTAAATAACCATTATACACCTGTCATTAATCACCTTTAAAATTATTTTCAAAGCACATTAAAAGGTGTAAAGTTGCTCCTCCTACCCCAGTAGGTGTGGCTTAAATTACAAAAGGGATCAATCATGTATCCCTATTTGGGGTATTATACTTGACATCAAGCCTTATTCCTGTAGAGGGAAATACTGACTTATATGCAATCAAGATAATATCTTATCATTAAGCAGTTCCTTAAGGTGTCAAAAACGAAACCTATAGACCTTATAATTTGGAACTTCTATAGAGTTTTGGAAAACTGGCAAAAACCAGCCGATAAGTAGCTTTGGCAGGGACAAAAACAATTTCCACTCAAGTCAACTTTCATATTGGTAAATTCAACCAAACTTGGAACCAAAAAAAGACTCGCATTAAATCATCCACTAAATAGCATGACTGTCTTCTTAACAGTCATGATACTCATCTGACCAATTAAAATTTTCAAATGACCGCTACAAATATCCAATCAACCACTATTGACCAGTATTGACCACTTTGGGAGTATTGACCGGGGCGGGTTCAACCTTGCGTGAAAAAGAGCTATAACAGTAAATAGTACTGAGTGAAAATTTAAAACCATTATCTTTATGAAACCAAGTTATAATTCTAGTCTGGGTGAGGTTGTCGAGCCTGAGGAAACTGAAAGTAAGCGCTCGTCAGCAGTCAAGGATCAGAACACTTCAAGTGTTGAATCTAAGAAAGTTATGGTTATTCGTATTTTCAAAAACATGAAAAGCAGGGATATTGCCCTTTGAAAAGACCAGTTTATTTGGCAGGGCATGAAAACTGAACAATTAAAGTGAAAGTAAAACAAGATACTTTTGAGTTCAGTGTTAGATTCAGTGACTGAAGAGGGAAAAGAACCTCTATTTGAAGGCTTACAGCAAAACTGTTGTAAGTGCCTATATTTAGTCACAAAGACACTAACAATAGTTTTGCACTATGATAGTAAATGGTGTGCAAGGACTTGACTCTGTTCTAAAATCATGAAGAAAATAATTCCCAATTTTAGAAAAAAGAATGCATTTTTCCCAGTTTGCCTGGTTTCGAACCTGTCCCCAAAACTACATGTATATGAAAAAACGCAAGCAGAAATCGCAGTATCTCTGACACGCTACAGGATTGTTCATTTTGGAATTCCACTGTTGACAAAGGCACCTTGTACATAAACGGTTGTTAGGATTAGAGAACCAGACTACAAAATTCAAATTCCATTGAATGTGCATGTCTGCTTAAAGGTGGGTATTTAGAATTTTCACATCTCACAAAATTAAAAAATATAGATATTACTGAAATTTATATGAAAAAACAATACAAACAATCAGTAATTAAGAGTCATAAAATTACCAAAAAATATTTTTTGATGGTATTCCCTTAAAAGGCTACATAGCTTCTTAAGGTATTTTTAGATTTCGCACCAAAAATAAAAAAAAGCATTGTGGGAATGTAAAGTGACTGGCATGTGACTAATGACTCTTAAATTCCATAACATAACAGACATGTAATTATTTTCCATAGTTTCTTCTGACGCTATGTTTGAAGCATTATTTGTGTATTTCTGGTATGTAAATGAGCAAGTTGCTCATCTAAATATGGACCATGGTTCTTGTCAGTGTCGACCTGGACCGTAGTAAATCTCTAATTTCTCTTGTTGTCGGATGGTTTTCAAGTACATGTACTAGGGTTTTATGAATGAAAATTAAAAGGCCTTGGGAGTATAAGGATAAATTTTTTGTGTTTTTGTTAAAAGTTCATCTCAGAATCTGAAGGGCCACCTTTAATGGAAGTCACCATTTAAGTTGTTTACAAATTACACTGGATTTATTTACGTTGGGGAAAAAGGGTAAATGTCCATTGATTTAATTGGTATTTTGCAGCAAAGTGTGTTTGATGTTAAAGATTGATCGCTTATCTAATGATCCGTATCCATTTTCTCCTTTTCCCACAATGTTTTCTAACCTCCTGGAACAAATTTCAATATTTAAGTCGTTAATTTTTGTTGTCTGCAAATGCTTTCAACTTGGACCAGTCTAAAAATTTTGTCATTTGGTGAAGTGTTGAAAGACAGCAAAATTTAGGCTCTTACTAATTGACAACCTTTTAACCCTTTCCCAAACAAAGCCTGGATTTTACGTGTCTGCAGTAAAAGCCTTTTGAAAACACTGTGGAAAAACGCGTCCAGAAGACGGTTAGTTGTTACGGGGGGATAGTGCAAGGACACAGGTCGAAACTACTGAGAGCTTTGCCTGGTTCTTTAATGTGCTCGGCGTATAGCACCATCACACGGGACCTCGGTTTAATGTCTACAACCTGTAGTGACCCGAAACATTGTGTTCACGGGTCCTATGCTCTACCTACTGAGCTGTATCAGCTGGTAGACCTATAATTTAACCCTGAAGCTTTATGAAGTGTTGCTCATGACCCACGGAGATGCCCTAATGTTTTGTGGCTCTTAGGGGTCAAGGTCACAGATGAACTTTGGTTTGGTTGGAAAATTGTTTCCATTCTTTCATTTTGCTGCTTCAGTGACACGGTGACACGGTGCTGATGACCAGGGATTGTTTGACCACTTTGCTAGTTAGATGTTTCTTAAAAAGGATGAAAAAAAAAGCATTGTGGGTAGAGGTGAAAATTATGGCTACCAGTATTTTCTCTTTTTCCCACAATGTTTTCGAAAGCCTTCTCTTCCAGGTTTGATTAAACCTGTGATTGTTTCGAAAAGTGTTTTTGAATGCAGATAGTTTTCTTTTTTTTTCTTTTTTCTTGATTTCTTATCGCAAAAGTCTTTTTCAGGTATTTATTATTAAATATTTGCAAGAATTTAACCCTTTATAACACAATCCAGACTTTTAACGACCCTGGGAAAGAAGCGTTTTGAAAACCTTATGGGAAAAGGAGAAAATGCTGGTAACCAGCATTTTCTCTTTTTCCCATAAGGTTTTCTACCCCCCACCCAAAAGAAATTTTAATTTTTCATTCACATTCATATATTGTTGTCTGCAGATGTTGTCAATATGGACAAGTCTAAAATTTTGTTGTGTGGTAAAGAGTTAAGTAAACTGTAATTATAATTATTATGTAATTAACAAATTTGACTTCTGCCTTTCCTTTCAAATGTAACAAAGAGCTAACAGGCAATGCAAGTGATTTAAAGCTATTGTAATGATCTGGTTTACAATTAAATATTGTTGTACATGTGTTTTCTTTAAATTTGTGGGCAGAAAAAAAGAAAAGTTTTTAGACTTCCTTTCTTCTGTTGAAAAAAATTTTCTCCTGCAGTACCCATGACAAGAATGGCCTAAAATGTCAAGGAATCAGTATAAGTACTTTACGGCAGCTGATAATTTTTGCAATCACTGTGGCAAAAAAAGAAAGTGGTAAAAACAAGCATTTGTCCCTTTGCCCTGAAGTAAATAGCTTTGGGGAAAAAAACGGCTAAATTTAAGTCATACCATATTTAGTACTGTAACACGGTAAGTTTATTGTCATGGAAATCTTTCCAAATTTCATGCATTGATAAATAAAATGGGAAGGTGTTTGCCAGCATAACTTTAACCCTTTCCCTAACGACAAATTTTGGACTCTTCTAAACCGAAAGAGGTTGCAGACGACAATTTTAGATTTTGAGAAAATGGCAGAAAGTTCTCAAAAAGGGTAGAAAACACGTGGGAAAAGGAGAAATTGCTCGTTATGAGCAATTTCTCCTTTTCCCACAGTGTTTTCTAAAGACTTATACTGCAGACGCATAAAAACCAGGACTTGTTTGGGAAAGGGTTAAGGTACATTAGGGTCTATTTTACCCAGACAGAAGGCCATGGTAAGAGCTGTACAATTAAACTCTTGTTGACATCAATGAGGGCCCTTATTCATCAAAGTTTACCAGAATAATTCTGTCAATTAACCCTTTACCAAACAACAAAATTTGTCCAAATCGAAAGCATTTGCAGACAACAAAATAAAAGTGACTGAAAATTTAAAATTCGTTTAGTGAAGGGGAAAAAACATTGTGGGAAAAGGAGAAAATGCTGGTCACCAGCATTTTTTCCTTTTCCTACAATTTTTTTTAAAGGTTTCTTCACAGGGTCATCAAAAGTAGGGATTGTATGGTAATGGGTTAAAAGGATCGTAGTCTATCAGAACGGGAAGCTGGTGTAAAAATGACTTCTATGCAAAATCGTCTACTTCAATTGTAGAAGAAATTAAACACACACAAGTTTTGTACTTGGTGATCTGAGAAATGTCAGGCTCAAATTAATATTCACTTTTACAGTTCATATAATCATTATCAGATTCGAGAGAGATAAGTATAAGTTGTTAGAACTTGTTTCTCAATCGATGTAAAATAAATATGTTTAAACTAATATAATCATTATATTGTCAGATATTGTCTAGAATCTGACAATGTTTAACACCACGGTTTGTCAAAGTTCCTGTTACTTGCAGAAAAATGGATTATAGATCTAAACTTGGCAATTTTAGTTCTAGTTTTAACTCTTTACCAAACGATCCCTGGTTTTCACAACTCTGTGTGAAAGAAGCCTTTTGAAAACATTGTATGAAAAGGACAAAATGCTGTTAACAAGCATTATTGCCTTTTCTCACAATGTTTTCTACCCTCGCCAAAACAAATTTCAATTTTTGAGTCACTTTAATTTTGTGATCTTGTAATACTTTGATTTGGAACAGTCTAAAATTTTGTTGTCTGGTAAAGACTTAAAGGTTCACAAAACATTGGTTTAACTCTTAACCACACAAATCTGACTTTCAACGACCCTGGGAAAGAAGCCTTTGGAAAACATTGTGAGAAAAGTAGAAAATGCTGGTGAACAGCATTTTCTCCTTTCCCCACAATGTTTTCTACCCTTCCCGTAACCAAAGTTTAATTTTTCAGCCACTTTTATTTTATCGTCTGCAAATGCTTTCAATTTGGACCAGTCGTTTGCTAAAGAGTTAGGCATGGAATAAAGAAGATAATTCCCAATGATCCTCCAAACATTGCGACTATTTTTATCCCCGAGATGTTTTTCATATTTATTATATACCTTGCAGTGAAATCCTGGAATTTCCCAGTGTAATAAATTTGATATCATGACTAGTGACGTTATCAACTTTCACTTTCACTTCCTGACGTAACTTGGGAACTACTTTTTTTTTGACTTTCAAACGTAAAATTACAAATAATGATGTTAATAAGGTATATAATAAATAGAATAATCAACTAGTTATTTTTGATATGAAAAATATCTCACTCGGACGCGTCGTAAGGCATTAAAAAAACTCGTGCTGCGCACTCATTTTTTCAACGCCTAACAACGCATGCTGGTGAGATATTTTTCATATAAAAAATAACCAGTTGATTATCCTCTATATTTCAGATTCATGGACATAAGTTGGAGGACAGTTCGGAGGAAGGGGGAATATGGCATGTCATCAAATACCGAGTGTCACATTCGGACTTTCTCCATGGCTTTATTGCGTCACTATCGATGATAATTGTTTCAGAACTAGGAGACAAAACCTTCTTCATTGCAGCCATCATGGCCATGAGACACTCAAGAATAGTAGTATTATCTGGAGCCCTTGGGGCTTTGATTGCCATGACAATATTATCCGGTGAGTAAATGTATACCCTTAATTTCAGAGCTCTGGGCTCATATTCACCATTCATTCTTAAAGGTGGGTACCAGTATTTAGATTTTTTAACATCTCATGAAATTAAAAAAATATACATATCACCAAAATTTATATGAAAAAATAAAACAAGTCATCAATAATTAAGAACGATAAAATTTTCCCAAAAAATTAATTTTGATGGTAAAAGGCTACAAGGCCTCTGAGGGTATTTTTAGATTTCGTGCTAAAAATCAAAAAAGCATCACAGGAATGTCAAGTGACTGGCATGTGACTAATGACGCTTAAATTCCACAACATAACAAACATGTAATTATTTTCCGTAATGTCTTCTTCGGACGCTATGTTTGTCTGTGTATTTCTGGTATGTAAATGAGCAAGATGCTCATCTAAAAATAGACCATGTTTCCTGTCGATGTCGACCTAGGCCATAGTAAATCTCTAAATTCTCTTGTTGTCGGATTGTTTTCGACTACTGGGGTTGTATGAATGAAAATTGAAAGGCTTTAGGAGTATAAGGATGATTTTTTTTTTTTGAATTTTTGTAAAATTTTCGTCCCAAAAACTGAAGGGTCACCTTTTGGCTTTAAGATCATTCTTTGTTTTGTTCTCTAGAATTTTCTACATTTGAAAGTAACACAACTTCTGATTGGCTAAAACATTCGGTTTTCAGAGCTCTTGGCTCTTATTCACCAACCATTCTTAATATCATTCTTCTTTTTGTTCTCCAGAATTCTCTATATTTGAAAGTAACACAACTACTGATTGGCTAAACCATTCTGTGTAGCCAATCAGAAGTTATGTTACTTTCAAATTCAGAAAATGTTTGAGCTTAAGACTAAGAATACTTTGAAGAATGGTTGGTGAATACAGGCTTTGGTAGCTTAGTCTGTAGTGCAGAAGGTTGCTGGTTCAATCCTTGGCTTGTCTAATTTCTGACCAAGGATTGATGATGTTATTGCAAAAGGGCCAGTTCAACTCTCACTGCTGATCATTGTTACAATGATGGTTATGTTGGGAAGCAGCCATTGGCTCAGAAAGAATTTTGTGTGGAGTACTGTTGAAAAGAAACTCCAGGAAAGCATGGATAGGTGCACTAGCCATTACAATATTACTGAAATACTGTAGAAACAGCAGTAAATACCATTTAACACCCAATCAATTACCCTCTAGCACAGCAGAATATTTTGGACTACCGCAGTCCGAATTCAAAGGAGTTGTAGATAACAATTTAACTATCGCTTAATGATAGTATTCATTTTTAATAGGGTTGAAAATATAGAGAGAAAAGGAGAAAAATGCTGGTTCTCCTTTATCCACTTTGTTTTCAAAGTTTTTTCTTTCATCAAATTGTTTAAACCTGGAACTACAGAGTTGTTATTAAGGCTGGTTAACTCTTTACCAAATGACAAAATTCTACACTGGTCCAAATTAAAACGATTTGCAGACGACAAAACAAATGTAAAAAATTAAAATTTTATTTGGGAAGGGTAGAAAACATTATGGGGAAAAGGAGAAAATGCTGGTTACCAGCATTTTCTCCTTTTCCCACAGTGTTTTCAAAAAGCTTCTTTCTCATTAAAAGTCGGAATTGTGTAGTAAAGAGTTAACTGATTTCATGCTGCCTGAACTCATCTGTTGGTGAAATTTCTTTTTTAGAACAAAAGTATCTGTATATAGGATGGCGGTGTTTCATGCAAGTAATGGATTGAAGGAAGAAACTGTGAATTTGTGTCTCTGTAGTGATCGTCATTTTGCAAAATGTACTCATGGTATCCACTCTTAACCCTTTACCCCATAAGGCATTTCTATGGTATCTCTAGTTGACCCTAGTTAACAGCAAGGATGAAGCCGTTTCTTTTGTGTATATGACATCTTTTGATAGCGTAGAAAACATTGTGGCAAAAGGTGAAATTGCTCGTCACGAGCAATTTCACCTTTTGCCACAATATTTTCCAAAGGCGCTTACAAGCAATGCGTAGAAATGAGTATCTATGGAGTAAAGGGTTAACTCTGAGAGAACAGAATTTTATCACTGTCTAGATTGAAAGCATTTCACAGTTTCAGTGTGCCTCAAATTATGCAATTTTTCATTGATAGGGGAAACAGTGTGGGAAAAGGAGAAAATGCTGTTTACCAGCATTTTCTCCTTTTCCCACAATAATTTCAAAAGGCTTCTTTCCAAGGGTTGTCAAAAGTCAGCATTTTGTGGTAAAGGGTTAATTACATTTTTAAAAAAGTATGATGACACTTCATACCTGACATGGGTTGAAAATTTTTGCTATTTTGTGATTGCCTGCATATCCTAGGTCCATTTTACTCCATGATTCACTCGGTTGATAGACAGAAAGAATGATTTATAGGGTATAATGCGTTATGGGGATGTATCAAACCCTCTTTTATCAGAGAATGGTTCATTTTAATTCGTCTCCAGATTTAACCCTTTCCCAAACATCAAATTTTGGACCCTTCCAAACCAAAAGAGTTTGCTGCAGATGACAATTTTAGATTTTGAGAAAATTGCAAAAAAATTCTCAAGTGGTGTAGAAAACACTGTGGGAAAAGGAGAAATTGCTCATTATGAGCAATTTCTCCTTTTCCCACAGTGTTTTCAAAGACTTTTACTGCAGACACGTAAAAACCAGGGCTTGTTTGGGAAAGGGTTAAAAAAAAAATTCTTTTCATTCCAGCTGTGCTTGGTTATGCAACCACCATCATTCCACGACAGGTTACCCATTACATATCAGCATTACTGTTTGCTATTTTTGGTTTGAAAATGTTAAAGGATGGTAAGTGTGTATCAAAACATTGATTTAGCTCGCTTGTTCAATTCTAAAGTCTTTAAAATGTTGTGTATAGATTTAGCATAGAACATGTATGTGTATCGGAAAGTCTTGGCTTGAACATAATTATCAAAAAAAAATATCCTTAATCCTGTACCACCCGACAAAATTTTAGACTTGTCTGAAGTAAAAGCATTTGCAGATGGGCAACTTCAAAAAAAATGAAGCTTTTTCTATAACATACCCACTACCACACAATCCCTACTTTTGACGCCCCTGAAAAAGAAGCCTTTTGAAAACAATAAGAAAAGGAGAAAATATTGGTAACCAGCATTTTCTCCTTTTCCCACAGTGTTTTCTACCCTTCCCAGAACAAATTTCAGTTTTTCGGTCACCTTTATTTTGTCGTCTGCAAATGCTTTCAATTTGAACCAGTCTAAAATTTTGTCGTTTGGTAAAGAGTTAACCATGTAATGGCTTGTTAGATGTAATACATCATGGAAATGTATGACAGAGCCCCCTTTTGCCAGAGTGTGGCTGATATATTATTTGATGTCTTATGAAGGCTTGATTGATATTGGGTCAAAGACTTCATGGTGTTTAACCCATAACTATACGACAATATTTTAGACTGGTCCAAATTGAAAGCGTTTGCAGACGACAAAATTAAAGTGACTGAAAAATTGAAATGTGTTTTTTCGAAAAATATGGACAGATGAGGATACAAATATCTGACTGAGTGGAAAACATTGTGGGAAAAGGAGAAATTGCTCGTTACGAGCAATTTCTCCTTTTCCCGCAATGTTTTCAAAAGCTGTCTGTTGTTGATATGTCAAAGTGAGTATCTATGGAGTAAAGGGCTAAACACTTCAAATTTTAAACAGCATTTTTATACCCCTTCAAACGAAGTTTGGGGGTGGGGTATACTGGAATCAGCCTGTCGGTTGGGCGGTCTATCCGCAAAATCTTGTGCGGACAACTCCTACAGTTTCAATCCAATTTGCTTGATACTTGGCAGAAGTGTTTATTAGGAGCTGTAGATGTGCAAGACACACATTTTGTAAAAATTCCATCAAGAATTACTTAGTTTTTGCCCCTGATTTGACTTAAAAATGTTCGTCTAGACAACTCCTCCTATAGTTTCTGTCTGATTCACTTTAAGCTTGGCAGAAGTGTTCATTAGGAGTTGTAGATTTGCAAGACGCAACTTTTGTGAAAATTCTATGAAGAATTAATGAGTTAATGGCCCTGGCTCACATGTAAAATGCTTGTACGGACATGAAATATAGGGGCGGGGGTATTTATAACCTCTAGTGATAGCTATTCTAGTTCTCCCTGGGTTAAAGATGTACATATATCTTTTAAAAATAGTGGCTAGATGTAGACTTGAATATCATTCTGTAACTGTAGGTTGGAGCATGTCACCAGACGAGGCTCAGGAAGAGTATGAAGAAGTTCAGGCTGAGCTGAAGAAAAAGGAAGCAGAGGTATGGTTGTCTGACCTTTTTTTTTGAGGGGTGCCTTTTTTTTAACCCAATGTAATATCGGAATTTTCTTGTGAACTATGAAGGGACTGACAATGCTGCATTTTGTAAACCACATTATTTGAGTGTACAAAAACAGTGTCTCAGCTGTTAATTTACAAAACAGATTTAACCCTTTCCCAAACAATCCCTGCATGTTTTTACGACCCAGATGTAGAAGCCTTTTGAAAACATTGTGGGAAAAGGAGAAAATGCTGGTAACCAGCATTTTCTCCTTTTTCCACAGTGTTTTCGACCCTACTTGAAACAAATTTCAATTTTTGAGTTACCTTTATTTTGTTGTTGGCAAGTGCTTTCAATTTGGACAAGTCTAAAATTTTCCGTCTTTCTTCAAATTTTATCAATTGATGAACATAATTGTGATCTGCTATTACTTTCAGCGTGGACTAGTTTCAAACTATTTTGTTTGGTAATGAGTTAAAGGCTTGAAGAAATAGTTAAAGGGCAAAGATCTAAGATTAAAATATATAGAATAAACTGCATGCTTAATCTTTACTGTCTACGTAAGCCCCCCTTTTGGTTGCCCAGTTGCAAAAGAATTATAGCAAAAAGAGGAATTGTGTTTAAGTTAACAGTTGCTTCTTTTACCACAATGTCTAACAAGTATTATAAAAAGTTATAAAAAGAGTTATGAACAAAATTTCATTGGTTTATTTATCCTTACAGAGAATGACTTCAAGCCAAGATATAGAAACAGGAATAATCAAAACACCACAGAGGAACTTCCTGTATGCTATTTTTAGTGCTGTATTTTTAGAAGCCTTTATTCTAACATTTTTGGCAGAATGGGGAGATAGGTCTCAAATAGCAACAATTATACTGGCAGCCAGAGAGGTAAGTTCTATTTTGTTAACATTTTTTATGTGCCCAAAGGGAGATATTATGTCAACCCATTACCGCACAATCCCTACTTTTGATGCCCCAGAGAAAGAAACCTTTTGAAAACACTGTGGGAAAAGGAGAAAATGCTGGTAACCAGCATTTTCTCCTTTTCCCACATTGTTTTCTACCCTTCCCAGAACAAATTTCACTTTTTCAGTCACCTTTATTTTGTCGTCTGCAAGTGCTTTCAATTTGGACCAGTCTAAATTTTTCTTGTGTGGTAAAGAGTTAAACTCCATGGCATCCATCCATCCATCTGTCAATCTGTGCCTGTCTTCTGTCCGTCCTTCAGCAATTATTTTATGTATGCAGTATATCTCTCTTGAACTTCTTGTATGCTTTCATAAATATTTCACATGTGTGTATCTTGATGAGATTATTTACAGAGCAGAGGTATTTGATATCAGGCTTCAAAGTCAAGGTCAAGGTCAAAGAAAGGGGTCAAAAGTACAATGCTTTTTAGTCATTTTTGTTTTTTATCTTTTGAACCACCTGGTCTGATTTTTTTAAAATAATTCAAAGATTATGTGCACTTAGGAGATGACATGCAGAGCAGAAATTTCCCACCACAGGTCCTAAGGTGGAGATCATAACAAAAATCAAAGGTGGTATGCTCTTGATGCAATTTTGCTTTGATAGGGTAGAAAACATTGTGGTAAAAGGAGAAAATGCTGGTTACCAGCATTTTCTGCTTTTCCCACAGTTTTTTCAAAAGGCTTCTTCCTCAGGGGCATTAAAAGTCATCATTGTGTGGTAAAGGGTTAAATTTAAATCCATCTTTCTGTCTGTAGGCATTCACATATACTACTCAAAAGTTGCTAGGGATCACCGTTTAAGATTCAGCTGATATGTAACTGTAGCATGAACCAGGTGTGGCTTTTCAATATTCAATCTTGCACCATGGAGAGAATAAACCTTCTGAGAAAATGATTATTCTTTAAGTAAAAAGGTATTTTGATAGTATAT
The DNA here is from genome assembly GCA_943736015.1 of Tridacna crocea. NCBI lineage: Eukaryota > Metazoa > Mollusca > Bivalvia > Cardiida > Cardiidae > Tridacna > Tridacna crocea. Next base: position 54,309,709 of record OX031063.1, read on the forward strand.
ACCTGTATTGAAATATCTAAATGATCTCTATCAAAGTGTGAGTAGTATATTTGGGCTATGACCCTCTCCCATAGTGTTTCTTTGTTCTCACTGCCTTCAAATTTTTTGATGGCCTAAAATTGTAGAATGCAAGGTTCAGTTTTCTTAACCAAACAATTCATATTTGGGAAATAGCTCGCGAAAACTTGCTGTTTACTATCTTTTTCTTCTCTCCCTTTATGATTTCTACCTTGTTTTAGAAATAGTCTGTCTGTTTAGCCGCATTTACATTGTTGTCTGCAAATGTTTCACTTTAAACTAGTCTTAAATTTTTTGTATGATAAAGATATATGGTAAATGTTAAAGAGCAAACAGCCTGTGGCTGCGTTAAGTGAAAGACAATTAAATGATTAATGAATGATGTTTAACTGGGTTTAAAGTAATTTTGAACATTTTTAGGTAGGCTGTTTGGAAAGAGAACATTTAGGTATAGTCTTAGCTTAACGTCATTATATCATAATCGTTAGACAAAAACTTTGTCATTTTTTCACAGCTCTATTACTGAAGATACCAGTATTTACTTCACTCTTTAACCCATTACCACACAATCCCTACTTTTGACGATCCTGAGAAAGAAGTCTTTACAAAACATTGTGAGAAAAAGGGAGAAAATGCTGGTAACCAGCATTTTCTCCTTTCCCAAAATGTTTTCTATACTTCACAAAACATATTTCAAATTTTCAGTCACTTTTATTTTGTTGCCTGCAAATGCTTTCGATTTGGACAAGCCTAAAATATTGTTGTTTTGTAATGAGTTAACTGGTTGTTTTTCTTCTTACAGTGGAACCCAATTCTCAAAAAGGGAAGTAACTTTCAACCCATTTTTTTAATGCAGTTTAAACCCCCCCCCCCTTTCTGACTTTCCACAATAAAAGCACTAGCAACTAAGCATTTGAATCCACATGCCATGTGCTCATGTTTTAGCCACATCACTGTTACAGGTCACTCATTCATGTTTGTATTACTGTAGGATGTATGGGGTGTTATGATAGGAGGTTTTATTGGTCACGCATTGTGTACAGGCCTAGCTGTTTTAGCAGGAAGAGTGATAGCACAGAGAATCTCAGCTAGAACAGGTAAAAAGATAGAGGATTTTTTTTTTTCAGTGAAAGATATAGAGGATATTTGTGTCTTTTTTTTTTTGTTGAAAGATTGAAATTTATTTCATCAAGTGGACACCATCAGTAATCTTTTCACGAGTGGCTGCACCACTCGTGAAAATATCACTGATGGTGTCCACTCGATGAAATAAATTTCGATCTTTCACCGAAAAAAACAAATATTCTATTTATTTCATGCTTTTAACCCTTTCTGGGAGGAGCTTTATCAAAACCCAGTATGGTTCTTTTCCGTCATTCCCCGTGGCGTATCCCTTCCGCATAGCAACGCATTACAATATTACGTCAAGCGCGAGAAATATAAGGTATATTACGTCATATTTCCCATCTGGTTGTCAGGCACGCATAATTTACCTAGGCAACAAGAACGTGAAAATTGGTATTTTCATTGGTGGTACCAGTGTAAGATCGAAAAATATTTTCACTGCTATTTCTCGACATCCTACCCGAAAGCATGAAATAATGAAGTCTATTTCTTGTGAATATCATTGGTAATATTTTCATGATTGGTGCAGCCATGAGTGAAAATATTACCAATAATATTCACTTGATGAAAGTAATTTCAATCTTTCACAAAAAAAATCTATTTATTTCATGTTTTTAACCCCTTTTTAGAGGAATTAACATCAAAATCCAGCACATTAGTCTTCAGTTATTTCCTGTTGGGTATCCCCTACTCATAGCAACATGTTACAATATAACAGAAGTGCAAGTAACGTAGGGAAAATTACATCATATTTCCATAAGGCTGAGAGGCATGCCTATTTTACCTAGGTATGTTGTGTGGGAGAACAACTGTTGTCGCCTTGACCCTTTCCCAAACAAGCCCTGGTTTTTACGTGTCTGCAGTAAAAGTCTTTTGAAAACACTGGGGGAAAAGGAGAAATTGCTCGTAACGAGCAATTTCTTCTTTTCCCACAGTGTTTTCTACCCTTTTTGAGAACTTTTTGCCATTGTCTCAAAATCTGTTGTCTGCAAACTCTTTCGGTTTGGAAGAGTCCAAAATTTGTTGTTTGGGAAAGGGTTAAAGAGCTAGAATATTAAAAAAGGTATTTTTATAGGTATTTTTCTGTACTCGTAAACATGAAATATCAAGACATGTTTCACTGATATTTCTCAGTAACATACTAGAAAGCATGAGATAAAACATCTTATATTTGTAATATACCTACCATTATTTCTAGTTGTAATTCCATCATGAATTTTGGTATCTTACACGTGTTTGAGATGTGGAGAATGTCGAATAGTGCAGTATTTGGTATAAGCTCTGTAACTTCTACACAAAAAATTGTTAAAAGGCTCACTGAGTAATTGTTTTTAGAGGGAGCGAGACAGAGATATAGAGACAGAGACATTCATTCATTCATATTCATTCATTCATTCATTCGTTTTTTGGTTCGTTTGTTTGGTCGACATGCTGAAAGGTATTTCTGTGATGGTCATCTCAAACATTTGATAGGATGGGGCAAGCCCATAACCACACAATCCATATAGCTGACACTTGTGGTAAAAAAAAAACGTCGAAAGGTGTGGTGGGGCAAGAAGAAAATTCTTGTTCCCATAATGTATTCTATCTTTCACTTACCCAGTCTCATCTTTTGATTTAATTGGCTACCAACACTTTCAAGACTAGAATTTTGAATTTAGGTAAAGAGATAAACTCTTTACCACAAAACCCTGAGGAAGACAGCTTTTGAAAACATTGTGGGAAAAGAAGAAAATGCTGGTAACCAGCATTTTCTCCTTTTCCCACAATGTTTTCTACCCATCCCTAATGAAATTCCAATTTTTGAGTCATAATCATTTTGTTTTCTACAGATGCTTTCATTTATGAGGTGTCCAAAATTTTGTGCATTCTGTGTCCAGTAAAGAGTTTAAAGTGTTGTTTTCTTTTCTGGTTTCAGTGACATTGTGTGGCGGTGTTGTTTTTCTACTGTTTGCATTGTTTGCTGTATTGATGGGAGCAGATTAACTGACCTGGTGTCAAAGATTTAGCAGAAAAAGTCAAAAGATATTCATTTGGTGAAGTCCTGTGATATATATGTTCAATGTGTAGACTTTAACCCAGAACATTCCTTATCACAGAGAGATGGTTTTTTGTGAAGCGAGACCTTTTTTTTTTTTCATTTTCAGGCAAAGCTTGCATACTTAGAAATTTTTTTGTCTTTTTTCTTTTTTAACTCATTTTTTTGGGGGGGGGGGGGGGGTTTCTTTTTATCTTTGCAGCTGTCTTTTCTTGCCTAGCTTGAAACAGATGTGATTTTTTTTTTCTTTTTTTCTTATTTGTTAATCTGTATGCATGTTTTAAAAGTTATTTATACATATCCAATACACAGCCACAGACCTGTGAAGGCATGTTTTCTTTTCTTAATGTTGATGAATTTCCACAAATTGTAGGGGTGTTGGTTGAGATTCTGTGAAGTGTACTACGCACAGAATGGTGGGTATTCAGATACATACAGACATGTATTAGGGGATTCTTATAGGGCTACAGTAAGAAGGATATGAATCATTCAAACATGTGGTTTTTATAAACAAGGTAGATGTAATTTCTGCAGACTTTGTGCAACAGTCTTTTTTTTCAAGGCTGACAACCTATGTCATAGCAGAGATGTCGGATTAGTTGCCATTTTGTGTGCAGATTAATTACTTTAAAAAGATATATGTATCAAAAAATTTATTTAGAATACGTACTTAATCTGATGACGGTGAATGTATTTGTCCTATCCGTGAAATCAAAATGCCATGAAACAATGTTGTAGCTCTAAACATTTCAACACAATTGTTTTTAACGGTATTGTATATGACATCTATTTTTAGATCGCACATGTCAGTGGCTTCGAAAATTGTGTGGAGTTAATCGTAAAATCAACAAAACTAATGAACAAAATATTGATATATACTAACAAAGAAAACTGTCAGTTACCATATACACTGCTTTGTTTGGATAGATCTTCAATAACATTAATGTACAAACAGACAAACTTACCTTTTAAAATGAAAATGGCTGATTTAAAATGTCTCCGATGATTTATGCTATGACGTAGGTTGTTATCCCTGTCTTTGTCAACCTTTTTTACATTTAACCCATTACCACACGAGAAAATTTAGACTGGTCCAAATTGAAAGCATTTGCAGACAACATAATAAAAGTGACTGAAAATTTGAAATTTGTTCTGGGACGGGTAGAAAACACTGTGGGAAAAGGAGAAAATGCTGGTTACCAGCATTTTCTCCTTTTCCCACAGTGTTTTCAAAAGGCTTCTTTCTCAGGGGCGTCAAAAGTAGGGATTGTGTGGTAATGGGTTAAGGTGTTACCATCCTAACGCTTCTAGTGCAAAATGGAATTAAATTTCTTAGTTGATAAATAAGGATTTATTCTGATATAATATTTTTGGACATTTCTAACTGACTAGAAATGCCCATCTTGAAATTTTTGTTGATATTTTTCTTAGTGTTCAGAAAAGGGAGGTAATCATTTATCTCATTTTGTAATGAGAATAGAGTGGCCCTAGATTTACAAATGATAATTATAAGAAGAAAAATATGGAAAAAGTGGCTGGGTCAAGGCAGTAAATCAATACTGATTTTCAGTCGTAGCAACTTTTTTGGGATAATATCATAGTGGAAAGAGCTGTTTACCGCTAGAATGGTACCACCTTAACTCATTACCAAACGACAACATTTTAGGCTTGTCGAAATTGAAAGCATTTGCAGACGACAAAATAAAAGTGACTGAAAATTTGAAATTTGTTTTGTGAAGGGTAGAAAACATTGTGGGAAAAGGAGAAAATGCTGGTTACCAGCATTTTCTCCTTTTCCCACAATGTTTTCTAAAGGTTTCTTTCTCAGGGGCGTCAAAAGTAGGGATTGAGTGGTAATGGGTTAACTCTTTACCACTCGACAGGTATGTAGACTTGTCCAGTTGAAAGCATTGGTAAGTTAATTTAAACACGGCGGGGAATCACGTGACACAACAACAACAACAATGACCGTTATTTGAAAAAAATTCCCCGACTTCAGGTAAGAAAATTTTCAATAATTCCGTTAATACGTGACCGATTGGAATTTGGTTTGCAGCAGAGAAGGCGGAAGGACTCCAGGGATTTGCTTGATGTGTTAGATTTTTTAAACAACACCTGATAAAAAAGTTATTGACGAGCAAACAAATTATCTGGGGTAAAAAATTTGTTTGCTCGTCAATAACTTTTTTATCAGGTGTTGTTTAAAAAAATTAACACATCAAGCAAATCCCCGGAGTCCTTCCGCTTTCTCTGCTGCAATCCAAATTCCAATCGGTCACGTATTAACGGAATTATTGAAGATTTTCTTACCTGAAGTTGGGGAATTTTTTCAAATAACGGTCATTGTTGTTGTTGTTGTGTCACGTGATTCCCCGCCGTGTTAAAGGTAGCTGAAATATTTGACCTTGTCCCTTTCTGCTAATGTTGCTTGAATATTGCATGATGGGATGATGACGCTAAACATGTTTTCTGTTGACAGTAGACTCCATCATTGTAACCTTGTATTCTCTTGTTGTACAGAATTGAACCTTGTTCTGTGGAATGGCGATTCCCTCATGGTAGAGAAAATGTTGCAGGAACAGGAGACTCTGTAAGGTATGAAATGCGAGGTATTTAAAAAACACATTGCAATAATGTTTTTCTGAAAACATTGACGGAAAAGAAGAAAATGCTGAATACCAGCATTTTTTTACTTTTCTCACAAAGTTTTTAGAGGGCCTCTTCCCTAGGGTCATCAACACTAGGGATTGTGAGGTAAAATGTTCATACAACAAAGTTGTCATTTATACATGGCAGAGACAAGTATTTTTGCAAACTTCCTTTACACTAACTGATAGTCATGATGCTGGAAAATATGACAGATATGGGTGTGACCCATTTTGTATTAATCTGCAGTGCAACCTTAGACAAAAAGCATTGGTTAGAGTTTATTGACATTTGAGATGTTGATATTTTTCTTGGTTTAAATGGGTAATGAATGAGCACTATGTCTAACTATGGGTAGTTCCTCCTACCCATAAGATATACAAGCATTTCAAGAGAAAGTCATATTTGACAAAAAAATGGCAAGATTTTGTTGTTAATGGCTGTCATATGACTCTGTAAAAGAAGGATGTTTGTCAGTCTGTGTTTAAAATACTGGTTTATTCTTACTCTCTGCAAATATATGTCCCTAACAAAATCACTGCACTGTTTTTGGTGTGCCATGCTCACTGAAAAAAATTGGATGAATATTTGAAACAGATTGGATCTGTATGTGTACTTTAATGACATACACATACAGATATAACAAATGCAGAGGCTTAACCCATTACCACACAATCCCTACTTTTGACGCCCCTGGAGAAGAAGCCTTTTGAAAACATTGTGGGAAAAGGAGAAAATGCTGGTAACCAGCATTTTCTCCTTTTCCCACAATGTTTTCTACCCTTCACAAAACTAATTTCAAATTTTCAGTCACTTTCATTTTGTCGTCTGCAAATGCTTTCAATTTGGACAAGCCTACAATATTGTCGTTTGGTAATGAGTTAATACAATGTTGTGATTGTCACGTATCAAGCTTAACTCTTTACCACACGACAAAATTTTAGACTGATCCAAACTGAAAGCACTTGCAGATGATGAAATGAATCCAACTCCAAAATTGAAATATGTTTCCAGTGGGGTCGAAAATGATGTCAGAAAGGGAGAAAATGCTGGTAACCAGCATTTTCTCCATTTCCCGCAATGTTTTCCAAAGCCTTCTATCACAGGCTTGTAAAAACCAGGCATTGTTTGGTAAAAGATTAAGGATAAATAATGCAATAGTTTAAAATTTTCTGATTTAAATACTCTGAAAAGTCTTTTTCTTTTGGATGAATGATCTTCAAGCAGATATCTGCATATTTTATTTTAAAGAAGTTTGAGCTGTGAGAAGAATAGTCAATGTTTATCTAGTTTTTTTCATTTCTTTACAAAATGATAACATAGTTCTATCTTTGAATATTTTGTCACAAATAACTGATCAGAATTTGATGATATATTTGCATTAACCCTACCCAGAACAATCCCTGGTTTTTAGGACCTTTGAGGTAGAAGCCTTTTGAAAACATTTTCGGGAAAGGAGAAAATCCTGGAAACCAGCATTTTCTCCTTTTCCCACGATGTTTTCTACCCTGCTGAAATCAAATTTCAAATTTTAGGTTATGATTATTTTGTCATCTACCAGTGCTTGCAATTTGGGCAAGTCTAAAACTTTGTCGTTTGGTAAAGGATTAAGTGATCAGTTTCAGGTTTTTTTGATGGCATGCTGATTCATCATGCAACATGGCTATGGTGAAGAATTTCATGTTTTCATGATATCACCCACTGTGCAATAATTAAAGATCAACAGATATTGGGGTAATGGTAATCTCATCTTAAATGTAAAGTTTTACCTGGTTCATATGCTTCTCACATTGAAAGGTTATACCAATACAGAGCTCACCGTATCTGTCATTGGTGCAGAACTGGGCCATCATTATTATCTTGTTTAACCCTTTCCCAAACAATACCTGGTTTTTACGGGTCTAGAAAGGTAGCCTTTTGAAAACATTGTGGGAAAAGGAGAAAATGCTGGTAACCAGCATTTTCTCCTTTTCCCACAATGTTTTCTACCCTACCCTATCATAGACAGAAATCATCTTTTCAGCAAGATTTTAATTGTCGTCTGCAAATGCTTTCAATTTGGTCTAGTCCAAAAGTTTGTCGTTTGGGAAAGGGTTAATTATTGATCCTTTACCAAAAATAGAACTTAAACTCTTCCAAACTGAAAGCATTTGCAGATGAAAAATTAGAAGAGGCTTTGATAATTTGAATTTTCATGGAAAGGGCAGAAAACAGTATGGAAAGGGCAGAAAACAGTATGGAAAGGAGAAGATGTTGGTTATCAGCATTTTTTTCTTTTCCCACTGTGTTTCCAAAAGCTTTTATTTTGAGGTGGGTTGAATTTCAAGGTTGGTTTCTAAAGGGTTTACCTTGGAAAGTTACCTTCACATCAATGTACTTTTAATAGGAAGGGATTTGTCTTAAATGAATGTTTACAGCAGTCCCTGTATTTAAATGTTCACAGCAATGCCTGTATTTAGTTCATAGGGAACTCTTTTAATAATATTGATTCTTTACTTCACGACAAAGTATAGACCGGTCCAAACTGAAGGTTTTTCCAGACTAAGAATTAACTGTAACTAAATTAAATCTGTGTTTGGCAGAGGAAAAAAAACATAGTAGAAAAAGAAAATGCTGGTCACCAGCATTTTCTCCTTTTCCGACAATGTTTTCATAAATCCTTCTGCCTCAGGTTCACTAAAACTCGTTGGTGTGTGGTAAAAAGTGAAGCATTCACTGTTACTCTTTGTAGTGATTGATTTTGTGTGGCGGACTACTGGCATTATTAGTCCTAGCTACATGTCTGAAGTGGTGATTTGGGTGAAATTGATGGAGCTGTAATGTGCAAGTTTGAGGAATAGAAATGTCTGTGCAGAGGAAAGACGTACCTGAAAACTCTTTAAACCATTACCACACAATCCCTACTTTGACGCCCCTGAGAAAGAAACCTTTAGAAAACATTGTGGGAAAAGGAGAAAATGCTGGTAACCAGCATTTTCTCCTTTTCCCACAATGTTTTCTACCCTTCACAAAACAAATTTCAAATTTTCAGTCACTTTTATTTTGTCATCTGCAAATGCTTTCAATTTGGACCAGTCTAAAATATTGTCGTGTGATAATGAGTTAAAAAATGAAGGAAAAAAGAGCTCAGTCATACAACCTGGATATTTATTTTTTTTTCATCATACACTAAGAAATTTTGACTTTTTAGAAGGCTTTTGAATATATGTATTGTATGCAATGGAGAAATTGTCAGAAACCAACATTTTCTCCTATTTCAACAAGGCTTTTTTAGTCTTTTGAAAGGCAAATTTGATGTTTTAGTAACATTTGATTTTTCAACTATTTAACAATTTGGATGATCAGTTTTGTTGTCTTGTTAAATCTATCACAGAATTTGGTCATATTGCTTGTGAAATGCACTTTACAGCAAAACATATTGAAATACAAATCTTGTATATGCTTACTTTGTAGGCGATACTGTTCATTTGCACAGATCATTTCCATTTAGCCCTCTACCACACAAACCTGTGTTTTAACTCTTATCCTGCTAAATAACTAAAACGAAATTTTCATTTCGATAGTAAAACCCCAAATACTGTCATTTCAAAGTTGTGATTTTGGGAATAATATCCCCTCATCGGACTGTAGATCCAAGATCAGACTGCACGTTCTGTGCAGTCTGATCTTGATCTACACTGTCCGCAAAAGGTCTGTGAGATGTGATAAGCAGCCAAAGGGTTAATGACTCTGAAAGAAAAGGCTTTTCAAAAACAATGAGGGAAAAGGAGAAAATGCTGGATACCAGCATTTTCTCCAATTCCCTCAATGTTTTTCTGCACTATCAAAGACAGAAATCACTGTTTTGGGCAACATTTGATTTTTTGTCTGCAGATGCTTTCAGTCAGGCCTATTTCAACATTTACTAGTTTTCTAGTTTGGTAAAGAGTTTACGGTAAATCATGTGTAAGGTATGTGTTTTTTGTCCCATCATTTTTAAAATGATCATAATAATGTGTATTTTTCTAAATACATTTTGTACAAACCTGACATTTATATTAAATGGTTATTCACCACTTACCCAGATTATTTGTGGTACATAAAAGTTGATAGGAAAAAAATTAACACATTGCAAAATCATATTGTTTTGTGATCCTCCACATTTTTTCCTGGCTAGATATTGCTTGTCTCTTTTTTTTGGGTCTTTTGTGTGTTAATGGTAAAGTGTAGGACTCGTAACCTGGAAGTTGCGAGTTCGAGCCTCTCTGGGTCTAATTTGTTTTTGTGGGAGTGTCCTTGGGCAAGTATCTCAGAGCCCTAGCCTAGTACTGGCAAAACCCTGGAAGCACATGACTATGGGAGCTGTTGTCTGAAATTTTGTTGAAAGCATCATTTAATACCATTCATTTGATCAATGATCAATTTGCAATTTGACAAGATTTGCTATTTGTATGTCTGGTATTTAAGTGTTAACTGCTAGGATAAACAAGTATGGAAATTGTAAACAAATTTGCTGCACAAGAACATTAAATTATCATTTTAAAAATAAAAAACAGAATTTCTCATCATGATGTCTTTTGTCGCAGTGTTTCCAAAAGAAGTCATATGCAAGGCAAAAACGTTGTCAGCAGAGGGTTATGATAACGAGAGTGAATTTGACATATGACAGAAGATTTCAGTAATTCACCCTTTGACATTTATAAGAGGATGAAAGAAAAGATAACTGTACATTAGTCCTGTCTCTTGACAGCTGATTGATTGTGTGGTGTTTAACTCATTACCACACAATCCCTACTTTTGATGCCCCTGAGAAAGAAGCCTTTTGAAAACACTGTGGGAAAAGGAGAAAATGCTGGTAACCAGCATTTTCTCCTTTTCCCACAGTGTTTTCTTACCTTCTCAGAAGAAATTTCAATTTTTCAGTCACCTTTATTTTGTCGTCTGCAAATGCTTTTAATTTGGACCAGTCTAAAATTTTCTGGTGTGGTAAAGAGTTAATGGCACCTTCAATATTCCAGTTATATCACAGCTGCCAATACATCTATCCATGCTTTCCTTTAGTTTCTTTTACCAGTACTCTACACAATATTCTTTTCAAGCCACTGACTGCTTTTCCACAAAACTATCGTGAAAGCAATGATCAACACAAGAGAGGAATGATTCCTGTTGCAGTGTAAACAATTCCTGGAAAGAAATTGGCAGAACCAGGGATCAAACCAGCAACCTCCTGTTCTTGAGTCCTGTACACTAGTGACTAAGCTACAAGGGCTAGGTGCCTCATGACAGGGGATACTCTTTGTTGTCCTTGAACTTTTAACTCTTTACCAAACAACAATTTTAGACTGGTTTAACTCTTTACCAAACAACAATTTTAGACTGGTTTTAAAACTCTTTACCAAACAACAATTTTAGACTGGTTTAACTCTTTACCAAACGACAAAATTTTGGACAAGTCCAAATTGATAGCATTTGCAGTCGACAAAATAAATCTGAATCAAAAACTGAAATTTGATTTGGAAAGGGTAGAAAACATTGTAGGAAAAGGAGAAAATGCTGGTTGTCAGCATTTTCTCCTTTTCCCACAACATTTTCAAAGGCTTTCTTTTTTAGAGTGGTTAAAAGTCATGATTGTGTGGTAAAGAGTTAAATTGAAAGCATTTGCAGAAGACAAATGGAGTACAAAACATTGTGGGAAAAGGAGAAAATGCTGGTAACCACTTTTTCTACAATGGTTTAAAAAGATGTATTTCCAAGGGTCGTTAAAACCCGGGATTGTTTGGTAAAGGCTTAATAGAATTTTCATTTTAAACCTTTTAAAATTTTGGAAATGGTCTTCGATATGTTAGAAGACATTATTGGATAAGGAGAAAATGCTGGTGACCAGCATTTTCTCCTTTTTCCACAATTTTTTAGAAAGGCTTCTTTCCAAGGGTCGCTAAAATCCAGGATTGTTTGGTGAATGGTCAATAGAATTTTCATTTTAAACCTCCAAGGAAGTAAACAGTATTCTAAGTGTTGGTAGTCCATTATGTTTGAATTTCTTTCTAATAGATTCATAAGTTAATGGAAGAATGAGTTTTTTAAAAACCACATGACAGCTTTTTGTTATTATGACAGACTTATTTATTCTTTTTCTTCAGGGTATGTATTTCTTTTTCTTCAAATTCTACATGTGTTTTACTTCAGCTAATCCTAAAGTTGATGTGTTTTAAATTTTAAAAATTATTTAAGTTGGAAGCACATGCAGACATCAAATTAAGTGAACCTAAAATTATGGAAATGGTCTTTAATATGGTAGAAAACATTGTGGGAAAAGGATAAAATGCTGGTTACCAGTATTTTCTCCTTTTCCCACAACTTTTACAAAAGTCTTCCCTCTGAAGGTTATTAACCCTTTCCCAAATAGGCCCTGGTTTTTATGTCTGCAGTAAAATTCTTTTGAAAACACCGTGGAAAAGGGAGAAATTGCTGGTAACGAGCAATTTCTCCTTTTCTCACAGTGTTTTCTACCCTGTTTGAGAACTTTCAGCCATTTTCTCCAAATCTAAAATTGTCGTCTGCAAACTCTTTTGGTTTGGAAGAGTACAAAATTTGTCATTTGGGAGAGGGTTAAATGTCTAGATTATATGGAAAAGGTTGAACAAGTTAAATCAGTTTAACTTTCTATATTCATCATTTTAATTCTAGTGTTGTTTTCAGATAAGACCAGAATAACTATTTTGTACAAATATCTTTATAAATTGGATAAAAAATGTTTTTGCTTAAAATGAACATGATTCACGAAAAAGTCTCCTGTACATATATGAAGGAATATTATGCCTTTACTAAAAACCAAAACTCCAGATTTGTCCATTTTGAAAGAATTGCAGACAAAAGGTAAAATGTGGCTCAAATAATGAGGTGCCCTCTGTAAGGATAGAAGACGTTGTTGGAAAAGGAGAAAAATGCTTTCTTTTTTAGCATCTTCTCCATTTCCAATAATTTTTATTATCCTTTTTCCTCATAGTTGTTTAAACAATAGCCTGATTAACCCTTTACCACACAATCCCGACTTTTAATGACCCTGAGAAAGAAGCCATAAGAAAACATCGTGGGAAAAGGAGAAAATGATGGTAACCAGCATTTTTTCCTTTTCCCACAATGCTTTCTACCCTTCACAAAACAGATTTCAAATTTTCAGTCACTTTTATTTTGTTGTCTGTAAATGCTTTCAATTTGGACAGGCCTAAAATTTTGTCGTTTGGTAAAGAGTTAAGTAATTGGTAATTGAAAAAAAAAAAATTGTATGTGTAAAACTTGTATCTAGTTATGTATTTAACAAAGGTAAAGAGATGTCTCAGGGTAGCTTTCTGTCTCTTCTCTACATGACATACTTTGAAAACTTTTGAGCACAAAGTGCTAAAGGTGAGGCTTTGCCATTTTGTTTCATCCAGCATGTGTTGCATATGTTTATCCTTTGCAATACATGTGTAAACAAGTTCTTGGATTATCAGCATTTTCCAATTCTCCCCCCCGTGTTTCGCAACTTTTCATAAACTTAGCCACTTGTTTCTGTCACATACAATTGGTCATCTGCAAAATAAGTGCTGTAAGTATGAACAAATTCAATGTAATGTAATCTGGTAATTATATTTTTCTCCTTTTTCCACAATGTTTTCTCCTCTTTTACACTCAAGTCTTGTCAATAGAACCATGTTTAACTCTTTACTGCACTATACAAACTTTAACAACCTGAGAATAGAAACCTTTTGAAAACATTGTAGGAAAAGGAGAAAATGCTTGTAACCAGTATTGTCTCCTTTTACCCCAATGTTTTCTGTCTTGTGAAAGAGATATTGCACCATTTGAACTTCACTTAAATTGGCATCTACTAATGCTTTCATTTTGGACAAGAATAAAATTATGATGAATGGTAATATTGCTGTTTGCACATCCTTTCAAGTTTGACAAGTCTTAAGTTTGTCATAATAATTGGTAAACTCTTTACCAAACAACAAAATTTTAGACTGGTCCAGATTGAAAGCATTTGCAGACAACAAAATGAATGTGACAGAAGAATTGAAATTTGTTTTACTCATTACCAAACGACAATATTTTGGGCTTGTCCAAATCAAAAGCATTTGCAGACGACAAAATAAAAGTGCCTGAAAATTTGAAATTTGTTCTGGGAAGGGTAGAAAACATTGTGGGAAAAGGAGAAAATGCTGGTTACCAGCATTTTCTCCTTTTCCTGCAGTGTTTTCCAAAGGCTTCTTCCTCAGGGGCGTCAAAAGTAGGGATTGTGTGGTAATGGGTTAAGGAAGGGAAGAAAATATTGTGGGAAAAGGAGAAAATGCTGGTTACCAGCATTTTCTCCTTTTCCCATAATGTTTTCAAAAGGCTTCTTTCAGAAGGGGTATTAAAAGTCAGGACTGTGTGGTAAAGTGTTAAGCATTCAATTTTTTACCAAATGACTATTTTTTTTTTGATGGTCAAAATCCCGTCTGGTCATTCTCTACTACCCCTCAAATAGGCAAGGCAGTCAAAAGCCCCCCATTAGGGATTGCAATGGTGGACATTATCCCATGTATCAAAATTAAGGGGCAGGTAAAAGCTCCTCAATCACTGTGCAATAGGTTTCTATACTAGATCTTAGTGTGTGAAATCATCCAAATGGTGGACACCACTTATGGTGTCTGGTTTTGATGTAGATCATCCGCCTCATAACCATAAGGTGGCATCTTTCTGCCCTCAGTAACAGCCCATAGGGGATGGATTCTTATGCCAACAAAATTCTGAAAGCTGTTGTTCAAACCTACACACACATTGTTCATCCTCCCGCAGTCAGTTATTGTTTTATTGTGAATGTTTTATGTTTTACACTTGATTAATACAAATTTCACAGTTCCCCTGGATGACCGAAGAAATCTGAAATTAGGCTGAAAACTTGAAAAAATTTGCAGATGATAAATCAAATGTGATTTTAATGGTGAAAATTGTCTGTGAAAATAAGAAAACAATTTTGGAAAAGTGGAAAATGCTGGTTACCAGCATTTTCTCCTTTTTCCACAATGTTTTCAAAAAATTTTGTTTTCAGTGTCATTTAAAGTCGAGCTTGTCTTGTAAAAGGTGAAACATAGAATTAAAATATTTTTCATAGAATTAAGATATTTTTCTAAATGTTGCAATGGCATATCACCTATCCTTTCTTTAACAACTTCTTTATGATCACTTTTTACTTAACCCTTTATCACACTATCTCAAATTTCGACCCTGAGAAAGAAGCCTTTTGAAAACACTGTGGGAAAAGGAGAAAATGCTGGTAACCAGCATTTTCTCCTTTTCCCACAGTGTTTTTTACCCTTCCCAAACCAGATTTTAATTTTTCAGTCACCTTTATTATGTCATCTGCAAATGCTTTCAATTTGGACCAGTCTAATATTTTCTCATGTGGTAAAGAGTTAAACGGTATGGTAAAAGGAGAAAACACTGGTGACCAAAGGTTTTCATCTTGAACAAACACAACATCCAGAATTGTAACCACATTTTATTTGACATAATTTGTAACCAGCATTTTCTCCTTTTCCACAATATTTTCTACCCTATCAAGGTCAGAAATCACCATATTACCAAGATTTAATTTGTTGTCTGCAGATGCTTTGAATTAGGTAAAGTCCAAAAATTTGTTGTTTGATAAAGAGTTAACCCTTTACTCCATAGATACTCATTTCTAAGCATTTCTTGTAGGAGCCTTTTGAAAACGTTGTGGCAAAAGGTGAAATTGCTCATGACGAGCAATTTCACCTTTTGTCACAATGTTTTCTATGCTATCAAAAGGTGTCATATACACATAAGAAACTGCTTCATCCTTGCTGTTATTTAGGGTCAATTAGAGATACCATTGAAATGCCTTATGGGGTAAAGGGTTAATTAATTCCGGCATATTTAATCCTGATTCTATATTTCCTACATCCGGCACTCATTCTTCACATGTGCATGTCTCATGAATACTCAACATCCTAGAAGAGCTTGTGGTGCTTTGTGTCTAGTTTTGCATCCCTTCTCCCCATACCATGCTTCCTAAATCGCTCTGTTGACGTTACTGGTTCAGATTTTTTCTTTTGAAATTTGTAAAGGTTATTGTAATTATACCACTTTCACAAAGCATTTCCATAATATCTCTTGATTTGTAAATATTAGAAATTGGTCAATTATGCCTAAATTTGATAAATAAATTTTGAATACAAATTAAGATTTTTTTTCTTTACTTTATAAATGTATACTGCTGTGTTAGGTCCATGTAAGCTTCTGTCTTAACCCTTTACCTGATATGCCAATTTGAGGATCCTCCATTTCAGCAGCAAATAAAGATATGATGTCAAAAATATGGACAAATGAGGATACAAGTATATGATTGAGTGTAAAACATTGTGGGAAAAGGAGAAATTGCTCGTTACGAGCAATTTCTCCTTTTCCCACAATGTTTTCAAAAGCTGTTTGTTGTTGATACGTCAAAATGAGTATCTATGGAGTAAAGGGTTAACTCTTTACCAAAAGATATAATTTTAGACTGGTCAAAATTGGAAGCATTTGCAGACGACAAAATTAATGCGACTCAAGAGTTGAAATTTGGTTTGGGAAGGATAGAAAACATCATGGGAAAAGGAGAAAATGCTGGTTACTAGCATTTCCTCCTTTTCCTACAAGGTTTTCTAAAGCCTTCTTTCTCGGGGTCGTCAAAAATAGAGATTGTGTGGTAATGGGTTGACTGGAATAAGCGATGCTGGTTACTAGCATTTTCTGCTTTTCCCACAATGTTTTTAGAAGGATTCTCTCTAAGATTCTTTAAAAGTTTGGAGTGTGTAGTAAAGAGTTTAAAGGCATCTATCATTCACTCATTACTATGTGGTAAGGGTTAGCTTTTCACTACACAATCTTGATGTAATAACCCTGAACATTATATAAACATCCTGGGAATCCATATAAAGACAAAATCCATAAGAAAATCTTAACCTTTTACCAAATGGTAAAATTTGAGACCTGTCCAAATTGAAAGCATTTGCGGATGATTGAATTTGGTCTCAAATGACTTTGTTTTATAAGGGTAGAAAACAACGGAGGAAAAAATCTTTTAATTGGCTAAATAGACGGAATAGAAAAATAAAAATTTAACTCTTTATCACACAATGACACTTTTTAACAACCCTGAGGAAGAAGGCTTTTGAAAACATTGTAGTAAAAGGAGAAAATGCTGGTAACCAGCATTTCCTACTTTTCCCACAATGTTTGCTTCTCCATGATAGATTTCATATCATGAGTCGTAATCATTAACCGCTTACTTACGCATTGCTTGTAGAAGACTTTGGAAAAAATTGTGGCAATAGGTGAAATTGCTCGTGACGAGCAATTTCACCTTTTGTCACACTGTTTTCTATGCTATCTAAAGTAGTCATATACACATAAAAAATGGCATCATCCTTGCCGTTATTTAGGGTCAATTAGAGATACAATAGAAATGCCTAATGGGGTAAAGGGTTAAGTCTTCTTTAAGTGCCTTAAATTTTTAACAAATCCAAAATTTTGTTGTGAGGTAGGGTTAACCCATTACCACACAATCCCTACTTTTGAAGCCCCTGAGAAAGAAGCCTTTAGAAAACATTGTAGGAAAATGAGAAAATGCTGGTAACCAGCATTTTCTCCTTTTCCCACAATGTTTTCTACTCTTCACAAAACAAATTTAAAATTTTCAATCACTTTTATTTTGTCGTCTGCAAATGCTTTCAATTTGGTCCAGTCTAAAATATATGATTGATTGAATTAATATATCTTGCATAGAAAAATAATTGTGTAGATCAAAGATCACATTGCACATTCTGTACAGCCCTATCCTGACTCACACTCTAAAGAAAGGAACTTAATTGTTGCCCAGCTTACCTCTTTACCGTAGGGCAAAAATGCAGACTTGTACAAATTGACAGCGTTCACAAAGGACAATTCAAATTTGGATTAAATGAGGAAAATTCCTTTTTTGACATGGTAGAAGGAAAATGGAGTCATTACCGGTTACTAGCTTTTTATGCCCCTGCAAAACGATTGTTTTCGGGGATATACTGTCTGTCCCTCTGTCCGTCCATGTTTCTGTGCATCCATGTGTCCGTTCGTCTGTCTGTCCATGTGTCCGTCTGTGTACAAAATACTAGTAATTTTGTCGCAAACTCCTACAGTTTTCCTTCAATTGTATTGCAACTTTGCACATATACTGATCATATAATGAAGATTATCAAGACGCGGTTTTCAAGCGTCAACTTTTCCTGGTTGAGGAATTATCTCCCCTTGAATTTGACACTTTTTCTGTCAAAGCACTAGCGTGGGTATTAAATCACATTCAGTGACAGCTCTAGTTCTCCTTGTCTCATGATGTTTTCAAAAGGTTTTCTTCCTAAGATTGTTTAGTAAAGGATTAAGGCAATGTTATTTTGTAAATAAAGTTACCAAGACATAAACTAAAACCCAATTTCTAGTAATTACTTTAATGCAGTCAAAAACATGAAAAAAAAAAACACAGGAAAGTAAGTTAACATCACATGATCATTTGAAAACGACACAGAAAAAATATCTAAATGTCTATGAAAGGAGTGCTGTGAGTATAATATTGATATGTACCTGTCGGACCTTTCAAGCTCTATACACAGGATATGCGCTGTGTTCTGTGAAAAGTGGGTTTAACTCTTTACCACACGAGAAAATTTTAGACAGGTCCAAATTGAAAGCATTTGCAGACGACAAAGGCGACTGAAAAATTGAAATTTGTTCTGGGAAGGGTAGAAAACATTGTGGGAAAAGGAGAAAATGCTGGTTACCACTATTTTCTCCTTTTCCCACAATGTTTTCTAAAGGCTTCTTTCTAAGGGGCGTCAGAAGTAGGGATTGTGTGGTAATGGGTTAGTATATCTGCAAACAAGAGGGCCTTGATGGCCCTGGATCGCTCACCTAAAATTTTTAGAGGACCATTGCCAATCTTTTTTCAGGTATTGAAACATTGGAAACAAAATCATTATTTTGCCCAGCAATTTTCAAAAAGTCACCTGTAAAAGTCATTTCAAAATCTGACCAGCAGTTTCAGAAAAAAAGAGTTTTTAAAAATTTCTTAATTTCCCTTTAGTGCAAGTAGCCCCCATTCACCAGAGCCAGGTTTCTTGATGGATCAAAGTTTCGCTACCAGTTTTTGAAAAGGGTCAGCCAAGAAATATTTGTGTGAAATTATTTCAAAATCTGATCAGCTATTTCAGAGAAGAAGAATCTTTAAGAATTTCTTCATGGCCACAAAGTGCAAAGTAGCCCCCATTCACCAGAGCCATGTTTCTTGACGGATCAAAATTTCACAAACAATTTTTAAAAAGGGTTACCCAAAGATCATCCCTCTATAATTATTTCAAAATCTGACCGGCGGTTTCAGAGAAGAAGAATTTTAGAGAATTTCTTCATTTCTGTATAGTGCAAGTAGCCCCCATTCACCAGAGCCATGTTTCTTGACAGATCAAAATTTTGCGAATAATTTTTGAAAACGGTCACCCAAGGAACCTCTATAAATATGATTTTAAAATCTGGCCAGCGGTTTCAGAGAAGAAGATTTCTAAAAAAAATCTTACAAAATTCCATTTAGCTGCCATGGCAACCAATGTTTTAGACGGAATCAAATTATGTGAACACTTTTTATAGAGGACCTCCCAAGGAAAATTGCAGCCAAGTTTGGTCCAAATTTGCCCAGCAGTTTAGGAGCATTTGATGTTTAAAGAATTGCTGACCACGGACAACAGACACTGGGTGATCCTAAAAGCTCCCCTTGAGTATTTTGTGCTCAGGTGAGCTAAAAAGAAGTATGGTGTATTTGCGTCTCATTTCAGAAATTATAAATACAACATGTATACAATACTAATTCTTCAAGAAGTCCAACAGTCTGAGTTGTTCTTTGTAAGCTATAATAAATTACATGTACATAGCAATTTAAATATCGTTAGATAAAACATTGCTTTTAATTCTATTACACAATGAAGAAATAAAAAATGTAGCACTTGTAAAACCCGGAAACACAAGAGAAAATGCCTAAGCTTTCTTCCCGTCTGATAGGGCTGCAACACCAGGTAAAACTTTGCCTGTTTAAAGAGAAAGAAAAACAATTTGAAATGTTTCATACCAGAAAAAAAAAATTTGGAAGCATCTGTATGGAAAGCATTTACAGATGAAAATTAGATGTGGCTCAATGATGGATTTTGGAAAATATTAAATATATTGTAGGAAATAGTTTTCATAAGCCGTGTTGCTCAGGTTGTGAAAAAAGTGGGAATAGATTAGTAAATGGTTAAATCAGTCATATTACCAAATGACAGAGTTTTGCACTAGACCAATATTCAAAGTATTTGGGTCCGAAAAATTTAATCAGTCTTAAAAAATGAGTCCCGTCGTCAAAATGGTAGAAAGCATTGTTAACGTGAAAATACTTTTTACAACCATTTCTACTATTTCCCAGAATTTTTTTAGAAGCCTACTTTAAGGTCACTAACCACAAGATTATTTGGTACAGGATTATGAAAACAGTTATTAGTTTTGAATGCCATTAAATTATCAAATCTTTTGAAAGTTTTACGGTTTAAATGCTGAACTTCTTGACGGCCAGCTAACAGCTACATGTAAATGATTTGGTAATCTGGGAGCAAAATCTTAATTTACATCATTTAACTCTTTCCCAAATGCCAATATTTTAGACCAGTCCAATTTGAAAGCATTTGCAGACAACAAAATAAAATTTATTCAAGAATTGTAATTTGTGTTGGGAAAAGTAGAAAACAATGTGTGAAAAGAAGAAAATGCTGGTTTCCAGCATTTTCTTCTTTTCTCACAATGTTTTCAAGGGCTTTTTTCTTCTGGGTTGTTAAAACTCAGGATTGTTGTATCTTAACCCTTTACTCAATAGATACTCATTTCTACGCATTGCTTGCAGGAGCCTTTGGAAAACATTGTGGCAAAAGGTGAAATTGCTCGTGATAAGCAATTTCACCTTTTGCCACTGTGTGTTCTACACTATGAAAAGGTGTCACATACACATAAGAAACAGCTTCATCCTTGCTGTTATTTAAGGTCAATTAGAGATACCATAGAAAAGCCTTGTGGGGTAAAGGGTTAAAGGGTTAAAAGTATGTCAACTGTCATGATTCTGACAAGGTGTTACATTCTAGCCTAACAAAGTTCCAGTCCAATGCAGAAAATGAACCTAAAACATGGAATAAAGGTTGGCAACTTTTCTCCTACTTTTACGGAAAAGTTTATATCACTATCATATTCAGGAAACCCACAACAAACAAATATTAACTCTTTACCACACAAGAAAATTTTAGACTGGTCCAAATTGAAAGCATTTGCAGAAGACAAAATAAAGGTGACTGAAAATTTAAAATTTGGTTTGGGAAGGGTAGAAAACACTGTGGGAAAAGGAGAAAATGCTGGTTACCAGCATTTTCCCCTTTTCCTGCAGTGTTTTCAAAAGGCTTCTTTCTCAGGGTCGTTAAAAGTCGGGATTGTGTGGTAAAGAGTTAAGCTTTGTTAATGTTAAGGGAGACCACTCCTTCATTCATAGCTTCATCCAGATTTAAATACAATATCTGACAACTGTGTCAGAGAGATATCTCTTTGGCTCGGTGGTTATAGTACTGGTCTTTTAATCCCTCGAAGAACAAGGTTATTTGTCCCTTCAAAGGTTTGAATCCCACCAGTTGCGGTTTGTATTTGAGCTACACATTTGTTTCTTCGTTACGGACTTTGTTCGGAAGATAGGGGCTCGTCCGGGATTGGCCATTAAGCCATTAATCTCATTTGTTGTCCAAAATTGGATTTTCTACCTTGTAAGGCTTTAAGTTGTCAATAAATGATGACTTTAAAGAGGCAGTGTGTTATGGGAGACCACTACTTCATGTACAGTTTCGTCCCAATTTAAATACAATACCTGACAAATGTGTCAAAGAGATATCTTTTTGGATCAGTGGTTATGGTATTATTATTGGTCTTTTAATCCTCCAAGACAGAGGTTATTAATATTTTGTCCCTTCAAGGGTTCGAATCCCACCAGATGCACTTTGTATTTAAGCTATGCATTTATTTATTTGTTTTTATGGTTACAGACTTTGTTCGTAAGATTACCTTCCAACAGCTCTAGACTGGCACCACCTCCGGTACTGACATGGCTTACTTTATCTTCAGTTCCAAACTTAGCTGCACAGGTCGCTGTATCTCCACCACCTAAAATAATCAAAGCATCAACACACTGAAGGTAGTAGATTTTTTTTTCTGGCTCCAATTACATGCTACTAATTGGTGTGCTCTGTATATTTTTTCACAGTAAACTTATACATGTATATGTCGTAGTCCAAACTGGAATCCAGGCAGATCCGGAATCTGCCTAGACCAAATTGGAATTTGTCTATAACAAATCAGGATTACAGTTTAGCTTTGCAGCTCTACAATCTGCCTAAACCAAATTTTAATAATTTCTCTTTGAATATAGGGCGTCTACATATGAATCATCTTATTTTTAAACGTAAACTCCAAAATAAAAGAAGTTTTAGTCAGAAGTTCAGAGTAAATATAAATTTTGAATGTTTTGTACTAATAAAAAAGGTGGAAATTAGAGCGATTGTGGAAAAAATCATATCAAATGCTTTAAATGAAAATACCTCTCAATTGTAAACATAATTAAATCAATATATTTAAAAAAAATATTAGAAAATGATGCATTTTGGTCTACATAAAATTTGAATTCTAATTTGGTCTAGGCAGATTCCGGATCTGCCTAGATTCCAATCTGGCCTACGACATATATATTAAAACAAAAAGTTCTCCAGAGAACTCTTACCCTTGAAAATTAAGGTACGAGTTCACAAGGGTCCGAGTTCTCCAGCAATGAGGCATGTTATTGTATAAATGCGGCAGATAGTGGAGCGGTGTAAAACGTGTATTGGTTTTTGTTTTATTTAAACTGAAAATCATTTTTGTCTTAAAAAAAACAAAAACAAATGAAACATGATGTTTCAATTTTTTTCATAGAACATGCAGTATCAAGTTGAACTGCTTTATTTAAGTGTCACTGGCAGAACTATGTAGTTAGTAGACGAAACTGGTTTTGTTTACTTGCCTATCCAGGCAAAACCTGCTGAAAGCAAAAGATATTATTAGTAGGCTTCAAAAACCAGTATATACATTAACACATGATGTAGAAACTATGACAGCGGGGTGAACCCACTGCCAAAAATTGCATTTTTTCATCTTATCTTTCAGACAACATTCTTTTTATCTGTTGCAGATGATCACTTTTTTAAAACACGGTAAAAAGATACATTGCTCATTTAACAATTTCTGTCTTAGCCAAAATAATTTCAAAGCATTCAAGTACTTGATCTTAATTCATTCTGATTTTTGATATTAGATGACAATACTTGCAATACTGTCTTCTGCTTCAAATGACTAAAGGGAGGTAATTAGTACACAGATGACAGATTAATTTATGTTTAATTGATCGATTGATTGTATGGTGTTTAACACCATTTTCAACATTATTTCAGTTATATCCCAGTGGCCAGTGCATCTTTCCATGCGTTCCCGGAGTTTCTTTTACAAGTACTTTGCATAATTTTCTTTCCACTGGTTGCTTTCCAACATGATCAACATCGAAACAATGGTAGGCAGTGGGAAAGGAGTGAATCCAGTCGCAGTGACTATCATCAATCGTCAGAAAGAAATTGGCCCAGCAGGGGGTTGTAGTCAGCATTTCCTCCTTTCTTCACAATATTTTCAAAAGGCTTCTTTCTAAGGTTTATTAAACGTTGGGATTGTGTGGTAACTGATAAAAAAACACAATCATAAGGTAATGGGTTAAGTACTGAAACAACTACACTCATACCAATAATTGTTGTAGCCCCTTTTTCTGTTGCTGCAACCACTGCGTCCATTACTGCTTTTGTACCACTGGCAAAATTTGCAAACTCAAAAACACCTGGAGGGCTGAAAAATAGAATCTCTCTTTTTAAGCCTTTATCAAACGACTCAATTTTAGACTGGTCTAAATTGATAGACTTGCAGAAAACAAAATAAACGCAACTCGAAATTTAAATTTGTTTCCAACATGTAAAAAATATTGTTGGAAAAGGAGAAAATGCTGGTAACCAGCATTTTCTCCTTTTCCCACAATGTTTTCAAAAGACTTCTATCTCAGGGTCTTAAAAACCAGGGAATGTTTGGTAAAGGGTTACACAGAATAACCAATATGTCAAAATCCAATATTTGCAGAAAAAAAAATATACATCTCAAATGGTGATATTTTTCTCTAAAACAGTAGCAAAACATTGTGAGGAAAAGAAGAACAAGAGGGCCAAGATGGCCCTGGATCGCTCACCTGAATTTTTGAGATGACCATAGTCTATTTTTTTTTTGAGGTATTGAAACATTGGAACCAAATTTATAATTCTGCCAAGCAATTTTCAAAAGGTCACCTGTAAAAGTCATTTCGAAATCTGACCATCAGTTTCAAAAAGAAGAATTTTTAAGAATTCTTCATTTCTGTATTAGAGCAAGTAGCCCCCATCCATGAGAGCCATGTTTCTTGATGGATCAAAATTTACGAACAAGTTTTGAAAAGGGTCACCCAAGGAACATCTCTCTGAAATAATTTCGAAATCTGACAAGGGGTTTCAGAGAAAGAGAATTTTAAAGAATTTCATCATGTCCATATAGTGCAAGTAGCCCCCATTCACAAGAGCCATGTTTCTTGATGGATCAAAATTATATGTACAGCTTTTGGAAAGGGTCCCCCAAGGAACATCTCTGTCAGATTATTTTAAAATCTGACCACAGGTTTCAGAGAAGAAGAATTTTCAAGAATTTCTTCATTTCCATATAGTGCAAGTAGCCCCCATTCACTAGAGCCATGTTTCTTGGCCAATCAAAATTTTGCGAACAATTTTAGAAAAGGGTCACCCAAGGAACATCTCTGTGAAATTATTTCAAAATCTGTCCAGCCATTTCAGAGAAGAAGAATTTTCAAGAATTTCTTCATTTCTATATAGTGCAAGTAGCCCCCATTCACCAGAGCCATGTTTCTTGACCAATCAAAATTTCGCGAACATTTTTTGGAAAGGGTAACCCAAGGAACAAGTCTGTGAAATTATTTCAAAATCTAACCAGCGGTTTCTGAGAAGAAGAATTTTTAAGAATTTCTTCATTTCTGTATAGTGCATGAAGCCCCCATTCACCAGAGCCATGTTTCTCAACATATCAAAATTTCGCGAACAATTTTTGAAAAGGGTCATCCAAGGAACATCTCTGTGAAATTATTTTAAAATCTGACCAGCGGTTACAGAGAAGAAGAATTTTTAAGAATTTCTTCATTTCTTTACAGTGCAAGAAGCCCCCATTCACCAGAGCCATGTTTCTTGACGGATCAAAATTTCACGAACAATTTTTGAAAAGGGTCACCTAAGGAACATCTGTGTGAAATTATTTTAAAATCTGGCCAGCGGTTTCAGAGAAGAAGAATTTTTAAGAATTTCATCATTTCTGTATAGTGCAAGAAGCCCCCATTCACCAGAGCCATGTTTCTTGACGGATCAAAATTTCACGAACAATTTTTGAAAAGGGTCACCCAAGGAACATCTGTGTGAAATTATTTTAAAATCTGGCCAGCGGTTTCAGAGAAGAAGGTTTTTAAAGAATTTGCTAAAAAATTCCATTTCGTTGCCATGGCAACCAGAGTTTTTGATGGAATCAAATTCTGTGAACAATTTTTAAAGAGGACCTCCCAAGGAACATTCCAGCCAAGTTTGGTCCAAATCCGCCCAGCGGTTTAGGAGGAGTTGATGTTTAAAGAATTGTTGACGACGCACGACGCACGACGCACTGACGCACGACGGACGACGCACGACGGACGACGGACACCGGTTGATCCTAAAAGCTCCCCTTGAGCACGTTGTGCTCAGGTGAGCTAAAAATTATGCTTACAAGCATTTTCTCTTTTTCCGGGGTTGTTTTCAAGGCCTTTCATATCTGAGCTATTGAGACATGGGATTGTCTGATAAAAAGACATGTCTTGCTTGCAGAGAAACAAGAGGGCCATGATAGCCCTGAAGTTGCTCACTTTAGTCTTTTGACCAAACATGACCCATTTTCAATCTCTTTGGATATAATGACATGGTATTTTACCAAGCTTTCATAACTATTGGACTGAAAATTTTGCCCTTGACTTGTGCACAAACTTTTTCTAGAACTGCTCTCAGTGACCTAAATTTTAGCCCCACATTTTTCCAAAACGAAGATTCTAACCACTTTTTATAAGAAATGGACTAACAATGAGGCCTCTAAACCGTACACAAGGTTTTTCTAAGATCTGATCTAGTGAACTAGTTTTTCACCCAATGTGATTCAATTTTCAATTTCATCATATTGATAACGTGTATGCATTAAGCCCAGTTTTGCCAGAGCAGGGATCATCTGTTTTTCTTTCAGTGAAATGTTGAAATTCATTGCATCTCATGTACATCATTAGACATATACCTAATATGGTCTCTCAATGAAATAATGCTTGGTTGGTTGTATTGGGGTTTGACGCCATTTTATCAGCTAAGGCCATATCATGGCGGTCGATGACACACATGTGTTTCCTGGCTTTCTCACACCAGTACTAACACAACTTTCTTTCCAAAGCCACCGACTACTTTACTCACATGCTTCAGCAGAGATGAGAGGCGAAAATACACCGGAAAGAAAGTTCGCCTCAACCGGGTATCAAACTCACAACCACCAGGTCATAAGTCCGACACGCTCATCACTGAGTCACCCGGGCGGGCCCTCAATGAAACAAATTTTGCTCTTTTACTGAAGAGAAATGTCCTATTATGAACAAGTCTAAAATCTAAGACATAATATAAAGTGTTTAAAGAGGAAAAAAAAATAGAAATATACCCATTCCAAACAATAGTTTTTGCTCTACTTATAGCTTCTGTGAATAGTTTTACTGACTCTGGTCCCACATCTAGACCCTGAAATAAAACAAAGGTAGAACAATAACTCTGATTCAGGTAGAGATTTTAGTTCAAGCCCTACCTAATGAAACTTTCATCCTACAGAAAGAACACAATTCGGCTATTTCATACATATTCTTTAGGAAAATTATCTTCTTATCAAACAGTGTGGATTTAAGATCAGATTGCACATTCTGTGCAGCCTGATCTTGATATTCACGGTCCACACAAGGTTTTAGCAGCCTAATTGTTAACTCTTTACCAAACAACAAAATTTTAGACTGGTCCAAATTGAAGGCATTTGCAGACGACAAAATAAATGTGACTGCAAAATTGAAATTTGGTTTGGGAAGGGAAGAAAATATTGTGGGGAAAGGAGAAAATGCTGGTTACCAGCATTTTCTCCTTTTTCCTCAATGTTTTCAAAAGGCTCCTTTCTCAGGGGCGTTAAACATAGGGATTATGTGGTAAAGAGGTAAATTACAAAATTTACTGTAACATTAACCCATTACCACACAATCCCTACTTTCGATGCCCATGAGAAAAAAGCCTTTAGAAAACATTGTGGGAAAAGGAGAAAATGCTGGTAACCAGCATTTTCTCCTTTTCCCACAATGTTTTCTACCCTTCACAAAACAAATTTCAAATTTTCAGTCACTTTTATTTTGTCAACTGCAAATGCTTTCAATTTGGACCAGTCTAAAATATTGTCGTTTGGTAATGAGTTAATCCTCAAAGCACCTTTCATATTCATAGACGCTTTTGCTAGCAGTGTAAATTGCACAAACTTGCAATCTGATCTTTGACCTAGTTATCGGTTTTAATGAAACACTGTAGTCTTCTGTTATTACTATATCACAATTATTTAGTAATATTCCTATACTAAAAATGTCTGTTGGGATTATTCTGCGCTCTTTGATAGCATAGAAAACATTGTGGGAAACGAAGAAAGGGCTTAGTACTAACAATTTCTTCATTTCCCACAATGTTTTCGAAAGGTGACTTCCAATGGGTAGTTAAAAACCTGGAATTGTTGGTAAAGGCTTAACTTGCTGAATAAAACTTGCAGTCATTTTCAATCAACAAATAAGACCAATGTTAACTGCAATTTTAAGGTTGCTCAGCAAAGCAGCTAGAGAACAAGGCACAACTTCAGATTGGTTTGGTCCTTTTTCTTGCACTATCTGCCCCATAACAAAACTTAACACCCATCTTGTGGCAACAATACATTCATAAAGTATCTATCAATACTATTTTAAACTTTTCAAGGATTGAAGTAAATTTATGACTTGCTTTAACAACAATTTCTCACAAATGGAATAAAATGATATTTACCATCCAACCAGATGGAATACCCGAAGAGACGGTGGCATTTCCTACTGCCGCACCTTCTTCAAACTTGTCTCCCGTCACAAAATCTGACGGCAAATGAATAGCTACACCTTTCGTCTTTGCTTTCTCCAACAGATTTTCAACTATTTTTGACCCTTCTTCATCAAACAGTGAGTTACCAATCTAAATGGATAGAATTGTTAATAAAAAAACAGTTTCTTGTTTGTAACAGGCCTTCACCTTTCAATAAATCTTTCCTTATTCAAATGACCTTGAAGAAAAAGGCCTTTGAAGGGGGTGGTTACAAGCATCTCCTTTCACACTTTCCTCACAATGTTTTCTACCCATTAAAAGACACCTCCACTTCATGATCTAAATGTGATTTGCTATCTACAACTGCTTTCAATTTGGACATGTTTAACCCTTTACCACATAATACCAACTTTTGACACTCCTGGAAAAGAAGCTTTTTGAAAACATTATAGGAACAGAAGAAAATGCTGGTAACCAGCTTTTTCTACTTTTCCCACAAAGTTTTCTACTCTATCAAAGAAAAAAAATACTGTTTCAGCCACACTGAAATTGTCGTCTGCAAATGCTTTCAATTTGAAAAATGCTAAAATTTTGTCATCTGGTACCGAGTTAAAGTTACAGATTTACTGTTATCCACATGACAGAAATAAGGACCTGTAAAATTGAAAGCATTTGCAAAACAATCATCCAAATGTGGCAAACTTGATGAAATCTGTCTTTGATATGGAAGAAAACATGGTGGGAAAAGGAGAAAATGCTAGTTACCAGCATTTTCTCCTTTTCCCACAATGTTTTCAAAGGCATTATCTGTCAGGGTCCTATAAAGTCCAGATTGTGAAGTAAAGCATTAATCCTGTAAGAGAAAAAGTTTCGGCTGATACAAACTGAGAGCATTTGCAGGCAACACATGAAATAAGACTCAAAGTTGTCTTAATTTGTCTAAAGGATAGGAAATGTAATCCTGTCCTTGCTCCTTTTTCCACAACATTTTCCAATGCGTTTTTCTTTGGTCTTGTTAAAACTCCAAAGAGCTAACCCTCTAATTCTTTACCATATATACCAAAGGATAGATGGTCAACCTACCTCCATTTTGTCCTTGACTTTTAGGAAGGTAAAAGCCATTCCTCCACCAATTATCATTTCATTAACTTTGTCTAACATGTTTTCAATCAGCTGAATTTTATCTGCAACTTTTGCACTGGAAATGAAGAAAATGATACTAATGAACTCAAGAAACTTTGCAGAACAGTTTTCAAACTCTAGAGTTATAACACTACAATATAAAATGCACAATGGGAGCCAAATGGAAACAAAGCAAGTGTTTAAATGCATCTAAATCTAAATCTTATCATTAAACCCTATACCAAACAACAAAATTTTAGACTGGTCGATATTGAGAGCACTTGCAGACCATAAAATAAACGTAACTCAAAAAATTAAATTTGTTTCAAACAGGGTAGAAAACATTGTAGGAAAAGGAGAAAATGGTGGTTACCAGCAATTTCTCCTTTTTCCACAAGAGTTTCAGAAGGCTTCTATCTCAGGGTTGTAAAACACAGGAATTGGTTGGTAAAGGGTAAACAGACTGGAATTTGCTGTGAAGATGACAATCTATTATCATGCAGTATCTCAAGTATTTTTAAGTTACTCAACCAATTCTCAATGAAGAATATATCAAGCCATGAAGAATATTTCCAACCATGAGTTACTTACTGTCTGTTTTCTTTTTCACATTTATTATTTTTATCTAACTAACAGATATGAATAACCTAGAACAAGAGGACCATGATGGTCCTATATCGCTCACCTGAGCACTAAGCAATATAGGTCTACAATGAAGGTAAATACCAAATATCAAAGTTCAAGGCAAAAATGGAGCAAGAGCAGTAAATTGTTGCAATCCCATCACTAGTTATAGAGGAGGTATAATAATTGCAAAGAACGGGTAATGCAACACACATGTTTACCAAGTCTCCAGTCAGTTTCATTTGAGGTGACAAAGTCTGTTCCGGACAAGCAGGATACACTGTCAGTTCTTATGCACTGCACTTCCAAATATTGCAACAAATATGCATACCATATTTCAAGTCATTCCTACTTAGGATGACAAAGTTTAGCTCTGGACAAGCAAAAAATGCTATAAAAATGATGGTCAAAGGGCAAATAACACAAAACTCGTGATAGGAAGAATTATGGTTCATGTGCACTGCACTCTTTAATTTTTTAAATCATGCATACAAATTTTGAAGATGTTCAAGCTAGAGATGACAAAGTTATATCCCGGACAAGCAGGATATGGTGTAAAAATGCTGCTCAAAGAGAAATAACTCATAAACAGTACGAGGTAAAGTCATGGTTCTTTCACTCTACACTCTGTATTATTGCAACAAACACAAAATGCCAAGTTTTAAGTCAATCGGACTGGAGATGACAAAGTTATGTTCAGGACAAGGAACTATTCTCTAGAACTTCCTCATTCAAGGGCAAATAACTCTGTAATTCTGGTCTGATTAGACCCATAAACAAACTAATCTGAGATCTTAAGGTCATAAGTATTTTGTCCTAGTTTGGTGCTGATTGGTTGATATTTATAGATGCTAGAGTGTAAACAATGTCAAATATAGTAGTTTTTATAATTCAAGGGCAAATAACTCCAGTCTTTCTAGTCAGATTATACCCATTATCTAAGTCATCCGAGATCATACATATTCTGACAAAGTTTGGTGCTGATTGGTTGATACTTGTAGAAGCTAGAGTGTAAACAAAGTCAAATATATCAATTTTTCTCAATCCAGGGCAAAATCTCTATGTGAAATCCGATCCCAACAATATAGGGCTAAATTTCATACCAGGGCCATAATTTGACGTATTTTAGTAGAGGGCCACTAAATGATGCTACATGCCAAACATGAAAGCTCTAGCCTTTACAGTTTGGAACAAGAAGATTTTTAAAGATTTCCTTCTTTATCTCTATGTGAAATCCGAGAACCCACAACATAGGGCCATTGTCAACACTAGGGCCATCATTTGAAGTATTTTGGTAGAGGGCCAATAGATGATGCTACATGCCAAATATGAAAGCTCTAGCCCTTACGGTTTGGGACAAGAAGATCTTTAAACTTTTTTCTTTCGGTTTCCATGGCAACCAGAGTTCTTCGAGGAATTCCAATCTTTGAAGTGTTCTGAAAGTATCACCTAACGATCATTTCTGTGAAGTTTCATTGAAATCTGATTGGTGGTTTCAGAAGAGAAGTTTTTTTAGTTTTGTTTACAGATGGATGGACCTCGTCCCTCGGCCTTCAGCCAATACGGCTGACCTCAGACCTGTAACTGGGCCAATACGAAATCACTTGATTAATAGCATTATAGTATTAACCATGTCAGCCTGTGTAATCTGTGCAGGAGGACCTAGGTTGAAACTTTCTGCAGATACATTAATCCTTTCCCAAACGACAAATTTTAGACTCTTCCTAACTCAAAGAGTTTTGCAGACGACAATTTCAAATTTGATGAAAATGGCATAAAGTTCTCCAAATGGTTAGAAAACAGTGTGGGAAAAGGAGAAATTGCTTGTAGCGAGCAATTTCTCCTTTTCCACAGTGTTTTCAAAAGACTTGTACTGCAGACACGTAAAAAGAAGGGCTTGTTTGGGAAGGGGTTACCTCCCCCTTCTTTTCTGGGCATGTATTACAAGTCTACTAATGAGAAAGTTTACCTTTGATGACCATCACAATCTTTAATTAACCCTTTACCAAACAACAAAATTTCAGACTAGTCCAAACTCAAAGCACTTGCAGACGAAAAATTAAACAGAACTCAAAAATTACAATTTGTTCCCAGGACGGTAAAACATATTGTGGAGAAAATGCTGCTTACCAGCATTTTCTCCCAAAATGTTTTCAAAAAGCTTCTATCTTGTTTTATCTCAGGGTCGTAAAAACCATTGGTTGTTTTGAAAAGGGTCAATTGTAATAATTTTTATTAATGGCAACTTACCCACCAAGAATAGCAAGGAAAGGACGCTCTGGGTTATCTAGAGCTTTAGAAAAATAGGAAAGTTCTTTCTTCAATAAGAATCCTGATGCTTTCTGAGGTAAGTTACATCCTACCATTGAACTGAAATAAATACATATAGGAGCATGTCAAGTCTCATCCATACCCATTTCCAATACATGATAATATGAACTATTTTAGAACTACATGTATATAAACTCTTAAATTGCTCAATATATTACCTAAAACTTTATAGCCAATAGTAGAAATCAAAATTGTATGCCATCAAAGTTATTTTGGCTGAAAAAATGAAGAACAGTATTGATACCAAAACCAGCAAATTCTAACTAGAGCTGTCACTGAATGTGACTTAAAACCTCTGCAAGGGCTTTGACATAAACAGGCAATTTAACCGAAAAATTTCTAAGTTCAAGGGGAATTTGCCCTTGAATCATAGGGAGTAGATGATTGAAAACTGTGTCTTGCACAACTCAAGTATATGATCAATGTTTCAACAAACTTTCAATACCATAGCAGCAAAACTGTACAAGGGGTTTGCGACACAATATTACTAGTATTTTGTACACAGACAGACACACAAATGAACACAGGAACTGACGGACAGACAAGCTGATTCCAGTATACCCCTGAAAACATTCGTTTTGAGGGGGTATAAAAAAGGATAGAAGTCTTCCTTAACTCTTTACCTCAGCCTATTGAAAATGTGGGAAATAGGAGAAAATGCTGGTAACCAGCATTTTCTCCTTTCCCCACAATATTTTCTACCCTATCAGTCTGAAATCATCATATTGCCAAGACTTAACGTGTAGCCTGCAGATGCTTTGAATTTGATCCAGTCCAAAACTTTGTTGTTTGGTAAAGAGTTAATCGCCTTAGCTTTTCTCAGATTCTTATCCAAAATTGGCAAAGACTACAACAAGTAGCATTAAACAAGAAATTGTGTAATAAGCAAAGAATAAGACAATTGAAATACCAGTATTGTGAAAATCTGGTTACCAGCATTTTCTCCTTTTCTCATAACTTTTTCTTCCCCTCATATAAGCTATCATTTAATTTGTAGTTTTCAAATGCCTTCGATTTGGATAGGTCTAGACTGTTGTCATCTTATAAAATGTTATTGGCTTAACTCTTTACCAGACGACAAATTTTAACGTTGTGCAAATTGAAAACATTTGCAGATTACAATTTAAATGCAGCTCAATTGGTCCCATTTGTCTCTAATGGGGAAGAAAGCATTGTGGCAAAAGGATAAATGGCTGGTTACCAGCATTTTCTCCTTTTCCTATGATGTTTTTAAAAAGCATGTTTTTTAGGGTTGTTAAAAGATGGCAAAGTGCTGTAAAGGGTTAACTCTCTACAAGATGACAAAATTTGAGACATTTGCATTTGCAGACAAAAATTAAGTCAGGCTCAATTAACAGAATCTTTGCTGAAGGGTAGAAAACATACCAGCACTTTCTCCTTTTCCCACAATGTTTTCAAAAGCTTTCTCTAACAGTCTTGTTCAAACTAAGGATTGTGTAGTAAAGGTTTTATGCTCAGGTGTCTGCAAAGTATAACAAATTTGCAAAAAAATAAAACATAAAATGTAGATTACCTATGAGCTCTGTGGGCTGTTCCGAAAGCGTCATTTACATATACATCACCTAACTTTGACAGAGAGTTCCTGAATTCTTCCACAGCTGAGGCTGAAGCTTTAACCTGAAAACAGAATTACCAATCAACAAGAAACATATAAGCTTTTAACCCTTCAAATCAGAGCTCTAAATACAGGGAGTGATTTTGATATTAAAATGAAAAATATCAATTGTTTTACACAACCACGTGATGGGTACTCATTAGAACTGTCTCAGCGAGACAATTCTATTGAGTACCCACAACATAGGGTTTAAAAGATAAATAATGGATTTGGATTACCATCACTCTTCCTTATCTGGAGCTCTCCTTCATTAACTCT
This sequence comes from Tridacna crocea, assembly GCA_943736015.1. NCBI lineage: Eukaryota > Metazoa > Mollusca > Bivalvia > Cardiida > Cardiidae > Tridacna > Tridacna crocea. The sequence continues at coordinate 54,343,889 of OX031063.1, forward strand.
TTACCACACAAGAAAAATTTAGACTGGTCCAAATTGAAAGCATTTGCAGGCGACAAAATAAAGGTGACTGAAAAATTAAAATTTGTTCTGGGAAGAGTAAAAAACACTGTGGGAAAAGGAGAAAATGCTGGTTACCAGCATTTTCTCCTTTTCCCACAGTGTTTTCAAAAGGCTTCTTTCTCAAGGGGGTCAAAAGTAGGGATTGTGTGGTAATGGGTTAAACAGCAACCCTGAGAAAGAAGATTTGTAGAAAGATTAAGGGACAAGACAAACATGTTGGGAAGCAGCATTTTCCCTTTTCCCACGATGTTTTCTACCCTTTCCATTGCAAATTCCAAAATTTTAGCCATAATTCTCACCTATAAATGAGGTCTTTATGTTATGAAGTCATATATCACTAAACCTCTACCTTTTCCCAAACATTTCCTGGTTTTTACGACCCTCAGACAGAAGCCTTTTGAAAACATTTAGAGAAAAGGAGAATATTTTCTCCCTTTCCCAAAATGTTTTCTATCCTGCTGGAAACAAATTTCAATTTCTGAGTTACGTTTATTGTTTCATCTGCAAATGCTTTGAATTTGGTCAAGTCTGAAATTTTGTCATTTGGTGAAGACTTAACCCTTCACTCCATAGATGCCCATTTCTATGCATCGCTTGTAGGAGCCTTTGAAAAACATTGTGCCAAAAGGTGAAATTGCTCTGGATGAGCAATTTCACCTTTTGCCACAATGTTTTCTATGCTATCAAAAGGTGCCATATACACATAAGAAACAGCTTCATCCTTGCTGTTATTTAGGGTCAATTACAGATACCATAGAAATGCCTTATGGGGTAAAGGGTTAAAGTGCCTTTCACAACACAGAACTTTGCTTTGTGCAGCCAGTATAGATAAATATCTGACAGTACAAACATGCAGTCTGAACTTTGGTCTATACCATCAAATTAGCTGAAAAACTCTGAACAAGAGCAACTTTATACATCTAATTGTAATTATTTAGGTCTAATTTCTAGACAGAAAGATTCTGTTGGATTCATTCTGCTCTTTAACCCTTTCCCAAACAATCCCTAGTTTTTACGACCCAGAGGAAGAAGCCTTCTGAAAACATTGTGGGAAAAGGAGAAAATGCTTGTAACCAGTATTTTCTCCTTTTCCCATAATGTTTTCTACTCTTCTACAGTCAAGTTTCAATTTTCAAGTCAAGTTTATATTCTCATCTGCAAATGCTTTCAATTTGGACAAGACTAAAATTTTGTCGTTTGGTAAAGAGTTAAGGGCTGTTATTAAGTCCAAAGCTGTTGTTCAATAAGTCTGACTTTGAGATGACTCTACAGTTGTCTTCTGCTCAAGTATTAGTAGCAACCAATATTTTTCTCCATTTTTCCCCATGTTTTCATAAAGCCTTCTCTCTCACATTTGCTGCTACAATATTGTAAACGTATTTGTTCACATTGATCCCCAATCTGAAAAAAAAGGGAGAGTATTGCATCTTTGTGATGCATTAAACAGAGTAAGTCACCGATTGATTGCATTTATTTATCAATGCCACTGGTTTCCCATATGGGCGACACCCCCCTGAAGGCTGTTAGTATTGTTACGGGATATAGTGCAGATACAGGAAGAAACCCATCCTAAGTTTCGTCTGGTTCTTTAACGTGCTCAGTGTATAGCACCATCACACTGGACCTCAGTTTAATGTATCATCCGAAAGACTATTAGTAATTTTAGATGGAAAGCCATGAGGATCGAACCCACACTCTCATGATCATGGGTCAAAAGCAAGTCATTGTATTATTACATATAAAACAACAGCTGTCACTGAACTTGAATTTATACCCCCGCCAGGGCTTTGACAGTATTTCGTACACAGACGGACACACTGACGGACACACTGACGGACACACGGACGGGCAGGCTGATTCCAGTATACCCATTTGTTTTATGGGGGTATAATTAATAAACAGATTTAACAAACACCCACCTGAATCACAAGGCAAGCTGGTTGTTTGACATGTAGAAAATTGACCGACGGCAAAAAAATTGACCAAGGCCAGCTTGCACAAACTGTGCAGGATGGCCTGGGTTGAACTTTTTTTGGCAGGTCCGTTAAACCACCTTTTCAAAGAAAATGGCTCAGAGCTCCAGATACGAAGGAGTGATGGTATTCTAAATCCATTGTTTCTAATCCAAACCCTATGTTATGGGTACTCATTAGAATCGTCTCGATGAGACGATTCTAATGAGTACCCATAACATAGGGTTTAGTTGAGAATAAGTTTCTTTTTCATAAATTTTGAAATCAAAATCACTTCCTTTATCTGGGGCTCTGATGCCAAGCATATGTACTACCTTCTTTCCTTCAGCATCAACTCCTTTTCCTTCCTCCTCAACATGAAATCTGAGATTCTCCAACAAAAATACAGATCCTGGTTTCGGATCACTGCATGCTTTTTCCACGTCTGGACCCACGCAGTCATCTAGGAATGTCACTTCTCTGGAAAGCATATTGTAATGTATATAGGGACCATCTGTTAACTGTGGCAAGTACTGAACCTGGTCAGACTGGATGGATTGCCCAGGCTAAACAGGGTCAACACTTTTTGCTTTTATGATATTTTCTGTATGAAAAGTGGTCATTCTACCTTACTATACAATCATTTTTGTGCTATCAACTTGAATTGACCTGCACTATCTTTGATCCATTTTCATCTATTTGACCTACAGAATTCCCAGATTGTCCCTTTCTGCGAGATGGGTCACATATGTATTATACTAATATGTATTCAGAAATGAATACTGATGCAGTGTTTTAACAACTGTGAGAAATACTATTTAAAACATTTTTTTCCTTTTCTGACTGATTTCTATGCAGTACTTTTCCAAATCAAACTTCAAATGCTGAGACACATTTATTTTGGCACCTCCAAAATGCTTTAAATTTGAGCAATTTAGCATGTTAGTGTTGTAGTCTTACATTAACTACTAGCAAGATTGCAAAATTTAAACCTTTAACAAATTGAAAGCATTAGCAGACGAGAATGTTGTTGGTTGGTTGTATTGGGGTTCAACGCCACTTTAATAGCTAAGGTCATATCATGGCGGTCGGTGACGCACATGTTTTTCCTGGCTTTCTCACGCCAGTACTAACACAACTTGCTTTCCAAAGCCACCAACTACTTTTCTCACTGCTTCAGCAGAGGTGAGAGGTGAAAATACGCCGGCAAGAAAGTTCGCCTCAACCTGGTATCGAACTCACAACCACCAGGTCATGATCCTACACGCTCACCACTGAGCCACCCGGGCAGGTAGCACATGAGAAAGTAAACATAGTGTAAATGATGATATCTGCCTCTTAGTGGGCAGAAAACATTATGTGAAAAGAAGAAAATGCTGGCAATCAACATTTTTCTCCTTTTAACTCTTTAGCACACGAGAAAATTTCAGACTGGTCCAAATTGAAAGCATTTGTAGACGACAAAATAAAGGCAACTAAAAAACAGAAATTTGTTCTGGGAAGGGTAGAAAACACTGTGGGAAAAGGAGAAAATTACCAGCATTTTCTCCTTTTCCCAAAGTGTTTTCAAAAGGCTTCTTTCTTTGGGGCATCAAAAGTAGGGATTGTGTGGTAATGGTTTAACATTATTTTTTCAAAAGCCTTGCTCTCCAGGCTCCTGGTTTTTTGTGGAAAAGGGTTTAGAATGGACAAGTGTAAAAAATTTTTGCAAGGAAGAAAGTAACTGTACCTTTCAAGTTTTTTTTCTAACTCTGCCAGAACAGGTTTCATAGAGTATTTATCTTGTTTACGTCCATCTGGTCGGCCTAAATGACTCATAAGAACCACTGATTTCGCACCTTTATCTAAAGCATACTTCACTGTGGGCAAAGCTGCATCAATTCTATAGAATGTAAAATATTCACAGTAAACTACAATTTCAGACTGTTTAACATGTACATGGTTGGTGTAAGCAGAACTTGTGAGGTAGAGTGTTGACCTTGTAACCATGAGGTCCCATGTTTGATACCCAGGAACGGATGTCAACTTTGTGATTTTTCATCAGTCCACAAATTTGATGCGAGTACCGGTTTAGTTCCCAGGAAGAAGTATGGAGAGAGATAAGAATAAGTTATATAAGAAATTGTTTCTCAATCAACATAAAATAAGTATGATTAAACTAAAAACAAGATTGAGTTTTCTGAAGCACTATTCATGAATTAAAAAAATCAAATGAAGCAAGAAAACCATAACTAATAAAAACGATTTTTAATTCATTGCTAAACAAATATTACTTCCAATTACCCCTGAATGTGACAGCTGTAGAACATATGATGCATCAAAAGATGTAAAATGTCTTCAAAAGAGAACAAACATTGTAAGAAAAGGAGATAATCCTGCTCATCAGCATCTCCCCTCTTTCTAATGTTTTCAAAGCTTATTCTCACATAATTGTTAAATCTAAAAATTGTTAGGTATAGTAAAGACCGATCAAAAGTTAAGAAAACAAATTGTTGATACAAAATTGACATGGATTTTGCAAGGCTACTTTGGCAATGCAATTGACCTTCCTGCCAATTTCGATCGACAGGTCCTCCATCTCTTATCGGCCAATCAAAACGCAGCATTTGGCATCATGTAAACAAAAAGTCTGACACAATTTGTTTATAAACATGAGATAATTTGATCGTATCTAATCAATTATCAAAACAGCAATTGTGTTATCGATCAATTAAAGTCTGTGAAATGTTGACCCTAGAGCGAAATATAAGCTAGAATAAAACTGAAATAAATTCTCTTTCTCTTTGTCAGGCTTGACAACTGAGATACCATGTTACTAAGGGGGTAAGGGGGGAAGCGTGCCAAACTCGCGTTTACAGAAAGGTCAATTAAATGTGATGAAAAAGTTACCTCTGTGTGTTTGTGATCTTTCCCTCTTTCAAAGGCACATTGAAATCAACCCTGCAAAATTTGATAAAGATACTGCTAATAATACAAAGAAAGCCAAAACAAAATAGATGTGTGGTAACCAGTTACATACTTTCAAGAATGACAATCTGAATATCATTTTATTTTCTTAACCTACTTTTATTCAAATATGTCCCTGGGACAACTAATACAGGTAAAATGAAACAGAATTTTCCTCATTTTCAGAGGACAACAGTAATATCATGGTGTGATAAGATAAAAAACAATTAACATATGTAAAAAAAAATATTACATAATTATATTTAGGATCAGGCCTCCAGAAAAGTTGGCCATTCATAAGGGTACTTTCGAAATCTGCAAATGCTGATGGTTTTTAACCCGTTACCACACAACCCCTACTTTTGACGACCCTGATAAAGAAGCCTTCTAAAAACATTGTGGGAAAAGGAGTAAACGCTAGTAACCAGCATTTTCTCCTTTTCTCACAATGTTTTCTTCCCTTCCCAAAACAATTTTCAATTTTCCTGTCACATTTACTTTGTCGTATGCAAATGCTTTCAGTTTGGATCAGTCTAAAATTTTGTTGTTTGGTATAGAGTAAAACAAATTCAGCCAAAGTGGTTGAAAATTGACAGTTTGTCTCTTCTCCCCCATCTTCATTGTTAGAAGGGTATATGAAAAGTGCTTGGGCACTTTACCACACAATGCCAAGTTTTACCGACCTTAAGAAAAACCCAAATAGAAAACATTATGGGGAATGGGGAAATTGCTGAAAACGACCATTTTTCCCTTCTCCTTCAGTGTTTTCTAACCTTTCACAGGGAATTTACTATTTCCAAGTTGTAATTACTCGGTCTTCTGCAATAAGTTTTCAATTTGGGCAAGTGTGAACTTTTGTCATTAGGAATATAATTAAGGAAATCAACTCAGGTGAATTTTTGACGACACAATAACCTCTACACAGAGGTGATCTGTAAGAGTTAGGAGAGGTGAAGGTCAGAGCACACTCTTGTAAATTCAAGGACGTGAGTTTGTCTCACATTTTTACACTGACATGCAATAAATTTTTACCTGATCAGAACACGCTTGTCTTTCAAATCTATTTGATCCACTGCAAGTTTGTTCAATTCCATTTTTCTTACACTTGAAGCTCCACACAGCTTTTAGTGTCTTGAACTTGGTGGTTGAGGATGATCTTAGAAGGACCTATTCGATCTGTCTACTTGACGTCTCTAACGTGGAAAACACGAAGTAATCAGATTTCGTGAAAAGTTTTTGTTAAACACAAGACGTTAAATAAAAACGATTTAGAAATAAATTTCCGAATGAAAACTCCCTGATCAGCCGAAAATTTGCAATGTGGATGATCATACTTTTAGCACTCGATAATGAATTCATGCAAGGTCAAATATACTTTTTATAAGGGAAGTAACTATTGCGAGAGTTAAATCAAACGTCTGAAAGCGCCGTTTCTCCCCACCTTATATTTTTTTTCATGTTCCTTTTACGTTGATTGTAGCAGCAACTCTTGATCTCCGTTTAGACTGAAAGATAAAATGTTTAAAATACTGTGGTATCGAACTTTCAATATTAGCCTTGAAATGTGTGTTTTTCCCGTTAAGTATTTCTTGTATGCATCAAGTTTTCAATCTTATGCTTGATATAAGGATATTTTCTGCTTTCATTTCATGTTAGTGTCCACATGCCAAATTGCTAACTTGCCTATTTGGGTTCTCTGGGAGCGGGGAGGGGGTAATGTAAAGTATACAGTCAACTATTATATAGAGATATGCTATAACATTTAAAACATACTAAGAATAAGGGAAGTAATTTATGTCTAGTTAGCATAGAGATTTCAAGATGGAGTTATTCTTCATTAACCGTAAGTAGCACTTTCTCCTTTCAAGTATCGCTTTTTAAACATTTTAGAGACATTTTCCATCTTTAGAGCTGAATCTAATTTGGGGTCTACACATGTTTTCAACATTCACAAATCTACAAGTTTGTCGGGTGGCAAAGGTTTAAAATAAGTCTGGCCCAGGGTACACCAAAAGTTATTCTTTCAAAGACATATCTAGATCTAGTGATCGATTTACGATTAAACAACATTCATTCAATCATTCACCAATTCATCTATTCTACCAGCCCTTCATCAAGACGAGTTGGACGAGGGATGGGGAACCAAGCAAGTATACCCACAGAAATTCCTATTTAACATTGGCTTCTGTTCATATCACGTCATAACAAAATCCAGGTGTAGTTTAGTGGATTTTAATAATGCCTCTTGAAGGCTCTTTCTACACAATGCTCTACCCCGGCCTTAAATTTATCAAATGGGAGTTCACTCAGTTCAGAAGAACCTGTCCTAATCAGTCAGCTGGTCATCATAGTTAGATTGCCGAGTTTCATGAAGACGACAAAAGGGCTTGCGTCGATCTAAGCCTATTTTCTGTTTACCTACTCTTCAAAAAGTGAAATTAGACATTAAAAAAAAAAAACGGATTATAAATGAATATTCTGCAACAGAATTCCATCTTCTCGACTTCTCTGAAACTTTTCTCTTTTTTTGTCTACTTTTCTTTTAGTTTGTTTCAACACCGTTACATTTATGTCACAGCCTTGGTATTTGCGTATTTCGTGAATTTTAAAAGAACTAAACTACTTTGATATCAAATGTATTGCTTAAAGAAACTGCGATGCAATCAATCAATCAATCAATCAATCAATAAATCAATCAACCAATCAATCAATCAATCAATCAAGTTTATTGTTCAAATCATACATACATGATACACGAACAAAGAAGTGCAACTTACATACATATAAAATTATAGAAAGTGTTCGATCCAAGGATTACAACGTCAGTGTACTTCCAGAACCTCGTAACTACAGCTTGAAACAAGCTGTAGTTAAGAGGTTTTGGAAGTAAACCGACGACAAGTCCTATCTCTGAACTTTTTACCAAAGGACAGAATTTTAGACTAGTTCAGAAAGAAAGCACTTGTAGACGACAAAATAAAAGTAACTAAAACATTTCCAGCAGGGTAGAAAATATAGTGGGAAAAGCATAAAATGCTGCTACAAGACACGATAACAGTAACTTTCTGGAGGGGGCACATTTTCCTCGCCTTATTTGAACTGGTATTCCTCTACCCTGAAACTCCTTTTCTCCGCATTTTTTTTTTTTTTAATCTTTGTCAGACGAAAAAACTTAAGACTCGTCCGTATACAAATCATCTTAAGACGACAGATCAAATACGGCTCAAATGGTGCCATTTATCTTAAAATAGAAGTCAACATTGTGGAAAAAGGAGAAAATCTATTTCATATTTTGTCTTCCATTTTTTCTTTGGGCGGGTTGATTTTTTGTTAAAGATTAATTCAGACTTTATACGCACGTAAAGGAGGGGGCCTTATGAAACATTCAGGAAAAAGAAAGTACTGGTAGCCAGCACTTTTTCCTTTAGCCAAAATGTTTTCTTCTCTTCAAAAGACGGTTTCGTCACTTGAGTCTAATTTGGTTTGTTGTTTTGTCGTTTGAAAAACAGTTAAATATACTACTCAAACTCTGATAGGGATCACTTACAAATTTCTGTATGGGTTTATAAGTTACAACAGTTTTGCATAAACTCATTACCGTACTGTAAACGTGAAACAGTCCTGTGGTTAATTCATTACCGAAAGATAAAATTTTAGACTTGTCCAAATCAAAAGCATTTGCAGACGACAAAATGAAACTAAGTGAATGAAACTTTGAAATTTGTTTTGTGAAGGGTAGAAAACACTGTTGGAAAAGGAGAAAATGCTGGTTACCAGCATTTTCTCCGTTTCTCAAAATGTTTTCTCAAGGTTTCTTTCTCATGGGCGTCAAAAGTAGGGATTGTGTGGTAATGGGTTAAATAAGTTGGCCCCTGCAATATCGCCAGTCTTCCTGTTCAAATGCAGGAACTATTGTTAAACGATAATGCGCTGGAACCAAGTTAACTTGTTTTTTGTAACAGAACGTGCAGTCTGATCTTGATCTACACTGTACGTTACTTTCTTACATATTCTTGCAATAACAAGGATGAAAATTCAGTACAATGAATTCGTTTCATAACTGAAGCGGTCTATTATACTGATTCAGCAGTGTAAGTATTAAAGTTGTGGTCAGTAACATCAACGTTCGACCATAGAAAAGTATTACGATACGGTATTGGCCAATATGTATGCGGGAACACTTCTGTATACTGTACACATGTTTGTTTCGTATGTAGGCCTACTATCGATAAATGTTGAGGGGGGAAAAATAAAAGAAATGCACAGCGACCTTTTTTTTTTAAATTGGATTTAAGTTGCCTCATGGGGCACAATGTTGGAAAAAAGAATAAAACAAAGAAAACATAGGTTGTTGATTGTTTATAATACAGTAAAAAGTACTATATACAAGTATCATTTATCATATATACACCTATATTAATCAAATCTACACATGAAATAAACATTTAAAAAAAGAAAAACAAAAATGTATGGCTTGTTCTCGTTGTTTTTTTTTTACTGACCATAGAGCATATCGTCGGTTTACTTCCAAAACCTCGTAACTACAGCTTGTTACAAGCTGTAGTTACGAGGTTTTGGAAGTAAACAGACGATATATGGCAGAGTGGAAAGACGTAATCAGGAAATCTAAGTTTGATCCCTGTTGATGGCGCAAGTCACTACAAAGCCAAAGCTGCGTTCATCTACTCGTGAAATCAAGCCAAAAAATGAATTTGAAAGTTTCCGGTAACAAGGCAGAAATACTTTTGACCCAGACATCAGTGATTAGCCAATCAGAAGCTGCGTAACTTTCTTAATGTATTATTAGACTGAGACTACAATACGGTTTAGTTGGTCATTACTGTCCAATATAACGGCCACTTCAGGTTTTGGTCAACTTCTGTAGCCAAAGATAATTGTAGCTGCCATAGCAAATATAGTAGAATAAGATCAGTCTGTTTAGAACGTGCAGTCTGATCTTGAAATACTTTGTCTCATATATATTTGAGCCATGTGTTGGCAAAAGAAGGCTTAATACATCTTTGTGATCCACGATACCAAGAGAGCCACTATATCACTATGGATTCACAAAACCTATTTTGTTTCACAACCAAGTGACTCATGAGGTAGAATGGTGCTTTGACATGTAAAAAATGACCAATAGCTAAAAGTGTCGACCCATGTCAGCCTGCGCGAAATGCGCAGGCTGATATGGGTGGATACTTTTTGCAAATCTATTACGCCCCTTTTTATCATAACGTGGCTTTTATTTATATATTCTTACATTTAAAAATACGTTTGTCATTTTTGTTTTAAATAATGTGAATTACAGGTACATTTATTTGGTGATTGAAGAGCAACTGGCGGCTAAAAGTAAGCAATACGCGAGTCAAGTATGGATATCTTAAAGGTGGGTATTTTGATTTTTCACATCACACCAAATTAAAATATACATGTATATATATCACTGAAATTTATATGAAAAAAAAAAAAGAAATAATTAACCCATTCCCAGACGACAAACTTTTAGACTGGTCTAAATTGAAAGCACTTTCAGACGACAAAATTAGTGTTACTCAAAAAAGCAAATTTGTTTCCAGCAGGGAGGAAACATTGAGGGAAAAGGAGAAAATGTTGGTTACCAGCATTTTCTCCTTTTCCCACAATGTTTTCAAAAGGCTTATTTCTCATGTCCGTAAAAACCAGGGATTGTTTCGTAAAGGATTAAGAATCATAAAATTACATTTTATTTCTGATGGTAATCCCTTAAAAGGCTACGTAGCCCGTTAACCTATTTTTAGATTTCGCGCCAAAAATAAAAAAAGCATTGTGGGAATGTTAAATGACTGGCACTTGACTAATTACGCTTTAAGTTTCATAACATAACAAACATGTTATTATTTTCCATAATATCTTTTTCGGACGCTATGTTTGAAGCTTCATACGTGTACTTCCGGTATGTAAATGAGCGAGTTTTTCACGTAAAAATAGATCGTCTTTCCCGTCAGTATCGACCTGGGCTGCAGTGAATCTCTAATTTCTCTTGTTGTTGGATGGTTTTCGACTATTGGGGTTTTATGAAAGAAAATTATATGGCTTTGGGAGTATAAGGATGATTTCTTTGTACTTTTGTAAAATTTTCGTCTCAGAATCTGAAGGGCCACCTTTAATGAGTCTGACGATATGTTACAATACAGTCGGTTATTAAAGTTCTAGTTGTTGGTAAAAAATTCTTACATGAAAACAAGAACTAAAGCTGGTAACTGACAACCAGTTTATTTAGTTATATAATTCGTACTTCAGACAGCAACTTTGAAAGGCTGTACTGCAGCAAGTTGTCAGACTACAAAAAAAGATCGCACTTTAAAATGTTATGAATTAAATTTTGCCTTCATTTTGACTCCTGAGTGGGTTACTTTGGCCGCTAGACGGCGTTTGAGTAAACTCACTGCCTCAAATAATATATCAGGTGTGGTGCATTTAACTCCCTATCAGATGAACATTCGAACTATTAGAACAGTCCAAATTGAAAGCATTCGCAGACGACAACTGTTACAAATGGCGGCTCATGATGATGGAACTTTTCTTTGATAGTGAAGAAAACATCTCGAGAAAACGAGAAAATGCTTGTTACCATAGTTTCATTCTGTTCACATGTTCTTCTTAAAGGTCTGTTTTCTCAGTTTTGTACAAACACAGGATCGTTGGACAAAATGTTAAACGTAAGTTTTATCTTTAAATTCTCACACCATAGCATTATTTTCAAAAGTACGCAGTTTACTTGAAAGTTTTTTTTTTTAAATTTCAAGTTAGATAAAATACGGAATTGTTTCTGAAAAGGTCAAAGCATGTTTTTATCAGATATAAATAGTCCAAAACGTTTTCTTGTATTCATCCGCAGAGTTCGTAGTCTACTTTTACCATAAGTATTAAGTTAAATTGGGTAACTTGGTCGTTTGAATAGATTTAACCCTTTTACGAAACAATCTCGTATATTATTCAGTAATTGGGTTATTGGGTCGTTTAAATAGCATTAATCCTGTGTCAAAAATCTCATATTCTATCCACTTTTAAGAAAAAATCCTGCGTTTGATAACACTGTGTGGGATGGACAAAGTTCTTATAATCAGCACTAAATGTTCTCTCTGTCAAAGACAATAAAAATTACTTAATCGACAATACGTTTGTCGTCAGCGAATGCACTTTTATAAAAGAGCGATTGCTCTTATATAACGAACAAGCGCAGAATTATGCCAACGGGAAAAGAATAGCTACCAATGTAATGGTTAAAATAATACTTTTCATCTGTGGATCTATGTTAACCCTTTCCAACACGATCCCAAATATTAAAGATCCTGAAAAAAGAAAAAAAAGCTTTTGAAAACATTGTGGTGAAGGAGAAAATGCTGTTAACCAGCATTTTCTCCTTTACCCACAACGTTTTCTTCTCATTCGAAGACCAGTCGTATCATTTGAGTAGCATCTCATTCGTCTACAAAGGTCAACAGTTTGTACTAGTCTGCAATTTTGTCCTTTGGTTAAGAGTTAATTTCATGTAAAATTAATACAAAAATACAAAAAGAATGTTCGACAGGGTGTGTCAGAAGAAGCGTACCACCTTTGTTTCTATTTAAAAAAATATTTAAAGCAGACTTTTAATGATCATTGTTGTATAATTACTCAAATTATTAGCTATAATTAAATTTGAAAGGAGCGAGAGAGAGAGAGAGAGAGAGAGAGAGAGAGCATTGCATGCGGGCGCCAACTTTCGACTCCATTTGCTGTTGTATGAGCTTCCCTTTTGATAGTTAACCCATTTTTTTCACACAGTCCTTACTATTGACGACCCTGAGAAAGAGACTTTGACGCTTCTAGTGCAACATGAAATAATTTTTTTTATTAGGTGATAAATAAGGATTTAGACTGATAAAATACTTCTGCGCATTTCTAACAGACCAGAAATTCCTTTGGTGTCTACCATGATATTATTTGTTGATACTTTTGTTAGTTTCCTGAAAAGGCAGGTAATTAGTATTTCTCTTTGTGACGAGAATAGTTTTATAAATAATAATTCCGTGAAGAAAAAAGAGGAAAAAGTGGCTCTGTTAAAGTAGTAAAACAATAATCCTTTTTAATCAAAGCAAATTTTGCAGGGTAATATTAAAGTGGATATAGCTGTTTTCCATTAGAATGGTATTAACGTTACCTTGAACAACCGAGGTGAAAATAAAAATCAGGATGGTGGGCGACTTCTGGCACACCCTGTACAATACTACTGATTTACAGGAGGTTAGTGAAAACAAAAGTCTTTAGTTCTGTTTACTTTCAGCTATGCCTGTTTTTAAAAAGCTTCCCCAAAGCGACACCATGCACATATAGGGCAAAACAATCCATATTCCGTTAGGAATCAAAACTATAAATATTTCCTCCAGTAGGGTGTTGCCATGCCGGAAGTCGTTGCCCCCGGCAAGTTCATAAAACATTGCGATGTAGAGAACCGTCTTCCAAAATGTCATCACTGATACAGTAAAGGCCAACAACTTTGTCTTCACGTCTCGCCTGTAATGCTGGTCGAATAGAAATAGATAATAATTATGTCTATAATGCATGTTAGTTTATTTAGACATGAGCCGTCGATATTTAACCCTTTACCTCATAAGGCATTTCTATGGAATCTCTAACTGACCCCATCCTCGGATACCCCAGGGTCTCCCTATTTGCTACGCTACATCGACCCTGGGACAACTGACTAATAAAACTTTGAATCAGCCGCCGAAAATCGATACGAAACGTCATAGCGTACAGTCCACTCGCCCATCACAAAATGATGATGGAACCAATGAAAAGCCAGCATTCGGCCAGCGGTAAAGCGAAGGAAATTCAACTAATTGTCCCAGGGGTCGATGTAGCGTAGCAAATAGGGAGACCCCGGGGTATCCGAGGATGAACTGACCCTAAATAACAGCAAGGATGAAGCTGTTTCTTATGTGTATATGACACCTTTTGATAGTGTAGAAAACATTGTGGCAGAAAGTGAAATTGCTCGTCACGAGCAATTTCACCTTTTGCCACAATGTTTTCCAAAGGCTCCTACAAGCAATGCGTAGAAATGAGTATCTATGGAGTAAAGGGTTAACTCTTTGTCACACAATACCATGTCTTATGACCCTGTAAAGGACGGTATATTTTCAAAAAACTGTAGGAAAGGAAAAAAGAAGTTCAACATTTTCTTCTTTTCCTCCAATGTTACGTTCTCTTTGATAAAAAAAAAAAATCTCACCATTAGACCCAAATCCAGCTGATATGTCATATAGATATACCAACTCTGGCTGGTAAGTCATATAGATGTACTTTAATATAAACGTATGTACATTTTCGTCGGTTTACTTCAAAAACCTCGTAACTACAGCTCGTAACAAGCTGTAGTTACGAGGTTTTAGAAGTAAATCGACGATCTGTGGCAAAACGACCCTGTCAATTCCACTTTTATTGTGCCGCTTTCAGACTAGACGATCATTGATAGATGTCCTCGTTGTAGCATAGTTTAAATATTATCGACGCAGTATGGGTTGACGAGAAAAAGAATTCAACCAAAAACTGAGAGTACACTTGCACGCATAAAGGGCGAAGCTAGAAAGTATACCTGCACTAAATACGGTAGTAATTCAGAAGATATCTCTCCCAAGGTCGCCAGACTGTTCGGTAAAAAATTATCAATGTGAAAAAAACATTACTCGCTATTTAACCCTTTCCCAAACAATCCCTGGTTTTTGCGGGTCTGGAATAGTAGCCTTTTGAAAACATTGTGGGAAAAGGAGAAAATGCTGGTTACCAGCATTTTCTCCTTTTCCCACAATGTTTTCTACCTTATAATAGATAGAAATCATCTTTTCAGCAAGAGTTGAATTGTCGTCTGCAAATGCTTTCAATTTGGTCTAGTCTAAAAATATGTCGTTTGGGAAAGTGTTAAAGTTACAAAATGCTTCATGTTACTATTGGTTTACAATAAGCACTTGCGTATTGCAGGTGTGTAGCCATGCAGATGCTCGGAAGGCCGGGCTTCAACAATAAACATCAAAGCATTTAGAAAGGAAATGATTTTCTATTATCAAAATAGAATTTTTCGAGGGGGAGAACGTTTTAAAACTCGCAAGAAAAATGCAGAAAAATAGAAAGTCAATAGACAGAGAGAACGTTACCAAGAATAGGGTGATCACATTCAGAAACACCTCGGCATAGTTCATCCTGAAAAGGAAAAGAAAACAATATATAATATGAATTACCTCTAGGAACAATTTTGGAACAGATGACCCTGGAATCATCATCGTAAAATATAGGTTATTTATATGTAGATAAATCAATGATTACCGGTTGGCCTGCATGTGAAAATAGTCTGCCGGTGCTTATAAACTTCACTCAAGATGTAGATGATATCTTTTTTTTTTCGTTGAAAGATCGAAATTTATTTCATCTCGAGAACATCATCGGTAATAGTTTCACAAGTTACTGCGCCACACGAGATGAACTAAATTTCGATCTTTCACCGAAGAAATAACACACACAACAACAAATATTCTTTTTATTTTAACCTTTTAACCCTTTCTGGGAGGAGATTTATCAAAATCCAATATAGTTCTTTTCAGTTATTTCTCCGCATAGCAACGCTTTACAATATTACGTCAATCGAGAAAAATGCAAAGTAAATGACGTCATGTTTCCATCGGGTTGTGAATGCACGCGCATTTTACAAAGGTAACTAGAATATAAACATCGGTATTTTCACTGGTCGTACCCGTGGAATATCGACAAATTTTTTCACAGCCATTTCTCGGTATTCTATCGGAAGGAATGAAATAATGCGTGGATATTTTGTTCTAGGGCTTGCTATTTCGTTTGGCGTATTAGCTGTAGATGCTGGCTTCTGACCTACTTCCTGGTGATGATATGCTTGAATGAATGCAGAGTATTTCGTGATTGGTCAAAAATAGAGACATGCTTTCTCTTTGTACTCTGCGGGCCTATCTGCCAGTCCATTTAGGACATCAATGTACAAGTGTTGGCATTAATCAGTGAAAGGATAGAAAGTGTTATGGGAAAAGGAGAAAATGCTGATTATCACCATGTTCTCCATTTCACATACTGTCTTCAAGAGCTTTCACTCTAAGAGTTGTTAAAACTAAAAACTTTTTGGTAAAGGTTTCACCCTTGCGATACGAACTAATTATATTCGATATCAAATTAAGGTCTAAAACAAGAATTCCACTGCAGCTGTATGTGTTTTAAGTAACTGATAAGATCGGGTAGCGGACGACGTAGATCTAAGATCAGACTGCACGTTATGTGCAGTCTGATCTTGATCTAGGTCATCCGCAAAAGTTGTTTTAGTCGTCATTGGCTGACGAAAAGATATAGACAATTAAGGCGACATATTGTACAAGATAACAACAAGCTTTAGATGTTCAGATAAACATCGACAGTCTTCTTAGAACATTTTGATATAGGTTACTAGGCTTACTTTGACCTACTTCTTTGTATGGATATACCTGAATGAATAAATAGTGATTCCCGATTAGTTAAAAATATTGGACATGTTTATTACGCGGACCCCTACTTGCCTCTCTACGGGCACAGTTTTGACGCCCCATAATTTATAAGCTGCAACTGCTTCTTTTTCAACGGTAATTTGCTTAGATTGTTATTTCATCTTGAAATATATGATTTACAAAATGATATCTTATTGAATATTCGGCTTTCAAATAACAAGGGAAAAGGTACAATTGCAGGCGAGGTCACTTTTTTTTCCCTATTCAAAAAAGGCCACAGAAAGTTCCAATAATTACGAGTATTTCCAGTGTATCTTACGCGTATATCGATTTGGTAAATGATATTTCTTATTCAGCACATAGGCAAAATTTGGAGCTGTTTCTCACGACATAGATCGAGATCAGATTGCACTGAACTTGCACGCTGATCTCGACTCTATGACATCCTCCTGTCAGTCAGTGAGCTGTTTAATGAGACGGAATTTATCTGCTCTGTGTCAAGGGAACTTCATAAATCTGCGCAGTCTACGCAATTATGCGTATAATCCATGTTAGTTAATTTACATAATGAGCCGTCGATATTTAACTCTTTGTCACACAATACCAGTGCATGTTTTACGACCCTGTAAAGGAAGATTTATTTTCAAAAAAAAAAACTGAGGGATATTGGTCGAAACCTTGAATCGCTATTAGCCAATTTTCATGCAAATCAAAGGATATGTCTACCTCATGATTAAGCGGGTTGTTAAACAGAATTTATTATATTGATCCTCAAATATGTGATGTTTTTCTCGGTGTACTGCATCACGGAGATACATTAAGCCCCCTTTTCCCAGAGCATGGTTCATACCTAAAGAGCCATGCTCTGGAAAAAGGGGGCTTAAAGCATATATGTGATGCAAATATACAGGGTATGCCATCAAACTACTTATGAAACCATAACCACTTTTTTTAAGAACCAGCTTAATCATGAGGTAGACCGGCCATTGCACACACTGACTAAAAGTGAAAAGTTTCGGCCCAGGTCCGATCATTGTATACACATAAAATTGTATAAAAGCGAAAAGTTTCGGCCCAGGTCAGCCTGCGCAGATTGCGCAGGCTGACCTGGGCCGATACGTCTCGCAGATGCACTAAGCCCCCTTTCTATAGAGCCTTACTCAAATACTTGGCACTGAGAAAGTTAATTAAGGCAGTATTCACATTGCATTATAATTATACTCGAGGTCAAAATCGCAGCACGCTGACAGTTCAATATATAGGGCTGGTATAAGGGTGTGAAATAATCCAAGGACGAATTCCGTAACCGAGTTATGAAATATCTTTTTACATAATTTTACGGTGTATATTTAGTGTTTTATTTTTTCTTTGACTTCCGAGTTGTTGAAAAGGTCATATCCTTGCACGGAGGCGAACTACATTTTTGACATTGTTAACCTACTCGTTAAGTCTGATCTTGATCTATATTCTCTTGTCTCGGGATAGCGACGGGACCCGCTTATCGCGCCGCATTCAAAACTGAAAGGTAAGACAAAATCTGATAACCTTGACGTCAAAACAAAATGGGTCATCTGGAAACCTTATCCTGAAGAAAAACTTAAACATCCAGACGAATGAAAAAAAACACCCAAAAATTCCAAAGGTAATATTTGGGAAAAGATATCTCTAAATCGGACAGTGTAGGTCTACTATCAGACTGCACGTTCTGTGCAGTTTGATCTTCATCTACACTGTTTGCAAAAGGTTTGAGTAGCGTTTAGCTGCCCAATGGTAACACGTGTACAAGGGTAGACGTCAAACGACCTCAGTGCACATTGTACTTTAACTTCTTAATCAGAAAAGTTCACCTTTTACGACCACGTGGCAGACGAGATTTTGAGACCACTATTAGAGGAGAAAATGCCGGTTAGTAGCATTTTTCTCTCTTTTTTTTTTCCCTCGGAATTTTAAACATAAATCACATCATTTGATCCCTGTCCGTCTTGTGGTAGTACACAAATACTCTAAATAATGACGACATTAAAACAGTCATTGTCGTCTACTGTAGGATTGAAAGAAGAGTGATGACATTTTTTTACATAACGAAGTTCATTACCGCTCTGAGGTGCTGACACGAACCTGCTTCGGTGATATATACTATCACCTGGGCCTGTATTCACCAATTATTCTTATGAACATTCTTGGTCTTATTCTTCAGAATTTTCTACATTTGTAAGTAACACAACTTCTGATCGGCTAAACCATTCGGTTTAGCCAATCAGAAGTTGTGTTACTTACAAATTCGGAAAAACCTTGGAGAATAAGAGTTAAAAATATTCTCAGGAATGGTTGGTGAATACGGGCCCTGAGCAAGTCTTTGTTATACAAACACAAAACAAACTGAGCACTTTTCTAAACTTTTTTTCACACAACAGAATTTCCATTCATGTATCTTGCAAGGCCGAGGCTCATTGGCGTACAGGACTTTAGAATAGAGGGGTGCCGGTTCGAGTTACATGCTCGGCCAAGTTCTTTCCGACGATCGTAAGAATTTTCAAAGTTTCTTACGGCCACCGCACGGCAAGCACGAATTTGCA
Source organism: Tridacna crocea (assembly GCA_943736015.1). Classification (NCBI taxonomy): domain Eukaryota; kingdom Metazoa; phylum Mollusca; class Bivalvia; order Cardiida; family Cardiidae; genus Tridacna; species Tridacna crocea. The sequence goes on from OX031063.1 coordinate 54,362,945, forward strand.
AGACAGCTGTACGGTGTTCGTGCGATCGCCTTAAGGATGAGAAATTATCTCCTCTTGTCCAGATATGGATATATATAGACACAATGGTATGCAGCAGCATCCTCATTCTGCAGAAGGCTTTCACAGAGTTAACTTCGGCCATCCAGGCACATAGGTTGCGTATTGCAGCCATGAACAGGATACTCGCAGATGAAGAACGGGACGACGCTATTTTATGCTAAAGGCATATTTGTCACTCTTGTACAAGCACATGCTTTCTTCATCTGAACCCTGGGTTGGTGGTACCTCAGTTTTATCGGGTTCAACGGGAAGTTCAGCAACCGTAGCCCTCCCTTTCCCTTCCTTTTGAGATCTTTGTTTCTGAGGCATGGCCTTCTCTTCCTGAAATCTCGACAGCGACTGATGGCGAACAAGACATAAAACTTTTTAAAAGAGGAGGGATGACGCTAAGTTTTCGCAAGGCATTTGCGGGGCAGCCGTGCGAATCAATACGTTGTTCGTACGTTCCGCAGTAGTCTTTAGACAGACTTTCACCAAACGCAAGGCATTCGCAAGACAGCCGCGAGATGTTCATGCGATTATCGTGTAGTCTTCGCAAGACAAACGCAAGTATAAAACCGCACGGTTGATGCGCGATGGTCTCAAAGTAACCGTACAGTTGCCGTGCGAAGTCAAATAATCGCGAAGAAATCGCAAGGAAAATGAGCATGTTAAAAAACCAGCTTGCGACGTCTACGGCGTGGCGATTCGTTGCAGTGTTGCGGAGTCCGCGCGAAGTCATGCGATCTGTCAAAAAATGTCCCCGTATGGCTGTCGTAAGGCTGATGTGAAACAGGCTTATACAAATTTACCGCAGACGTCTTTAAAAATATGTTTGTAATTTTTTTGATCATCATCATTCATAAAAGTTTGATACGTGGACATGTGTAAAAATATAGCGACAAAAGCTGACGTTGCTCGTATCGAGTAGTTTCTCCTTCGCCTCTAGATCTTTTCAAACTTCTCTGAACATTGCGGGAATGGAAAAAGACGTCTGCAAGAGGTAAGCTCTTAAATCTAACTCAACAAGCTGTAATAACTTATCTTAGACAAGAAAAGAAATAAAACGATATTCATTGAAAAACGTCAACAGTAAAAAGAAAATTAAAATTTCTAAATTCTGAAGATATCAATCTTTGAATTTCAAGTGGAAATCAGCTTTCTTGAACGAGATACAATTCAGTATGTCAAGGCCAGATATTAATAGCCTATGGAAATTTACTATTTTTACAATACTACTGACATACAGCTATAAATAGATCTTTGTTCGTCATTAGGTAACAGCAGGTTGGAAACTGTGTCGTCGATATTAGGTAAATAGGTACGAAACACCAACGCAGACAGCCTAGATCACGTCTGCAAGGTCAGCTTTTGATGTTTTCTTTAGATTTTCAGAGTTAAAGGTCTGTTAAATAACCGTTATTTACGATGATGAATTTAGTTACCTCTTTAAATCGAACATTAATTGAATGATAAAGTGGCGGCACTTGGTTTAATCTAAGTTAAGTCCAAATGTCAAAATGTCTACCTATAAGATAAGAGTAAATTCCATTTTTATCATGTAAAAATATGACGATATCTAAAGATGCAGTTTGTAAAAGTTCCAGTCAATGGCAGAAAAAGGAATTTTGAAACTAAAACAGATCCTACAATATCGTATCAATTGGGCCTATCTGTTTGTTCACATGGATGATCGCCGACGATTAGCCGACTTTTCATAGTTAATCTCCGCAGTGACATAATAGTGACTTAACTCTTTTCCAAACGACAAAATTTTAGACTGGTTCAATTTCGAAGCATTTGCAGATGACAAAATAAAGGTGACTGAAAATTTGAAATTTGTTCTGGGAAGGGTAGAAAACACTGTGGGAAAAGGAGAAAATGCTGGTTACCAGCATTTTCTCCTTTTCTTACAGTGTTTTCAAAAGGCTTCTTTTTCAGGGGCGTCAAAAGTAGGGATTGTGTGCTAATGGGTTAAACAATACGTGATAATTGAATTCAATTCAGAAACGAAGACATGGGCTGATCGTCGCTTGTTCGTTTATCATCAATTTAGGCAGAGTTCACTACATCAAAATAGTATCACGTCTGCAAGGTCACCAGTCCTGTGTACTACGTCATAGCAGTAAGAAGATGCAATGTGATCACGTGTCGTTTTCGAAGACCTAGTTCGAATATGCACGAACGATCACGAAGGTTGTCTCGCGTCCCTGAAATCGACGGGCTTCTCCATGCATTTCCGCACACGCATACCATGGCAACAAATGCAGTTACTGATACGTTCGGGTTTTCTCCGATCTTATATTTGTGTGTTGTGATAGGTAGTCCGTTATATTCTCGACTTATAAACAGTGCGGAAAAATACCTATTGTTTGGCTTTATTGAGGCTTTAATAACTTGTAACATGTTAAGACTTTGCAATGAATTGTCAATCTCCCACGTGACCAGCATCGCTGTAATCGAACCCGTTGTCTGCGCATGTCATATTCTTCGAATCGGGGAGACTGTATTAATACGCTCTATAAAGTACCATTTTTATTATCCAACTCTTTACGAAACGACAAACGAGAACTATCTTTAAAACAATGGATGACGTACATTTGCCAGTAAACAGGCAGGGGCCAGTAAAATAAACTTGTTTGCATTTTTAACCAATCACAAGTTTCTATTTATTCATTTGTGATCAGTACCAAAATGTAGGTCAAAAGCCAGCACATAAAGTTACGCCCCCCCAAAAAGACTCATCCATAATCAAATAAAATTTTACCCAATCAGAGGGATATGTCTCAAGTTATATACAAAAAAAGGTGGGAAGGGGAGAACATTCCGGTATCCAGCATTCTATCTTTCTTTTAACCATGCATATAAAAGTCTTTTTTCCTCGGGTTCTTGAACCCTTTTCCAAACATTCCCTGGGTTTACGACTCTGAGAGTCAGACAGAAGCCTTTTAAAAACATTGTGGGAAAAGTTAAAACTGCTGGTAACCAGCATTTTCTCCCTTTCCAACGATGTCTTCTAGCCTGCGTGAAACAAATTTCAATTTTTGATTTACATTCATTTTGTCGTCTGCAAGTGCTCTCAATTTTGACCAGACCAAAATTTGTCGTTTGGTAAAGAGTTTTAACAATCCTGATTGGTTCCCAAAAGGTTATACAAAACGTGGGCAATACAGCGGGTCTATGCAGGGATCGAATGTGACACTGTGTATCTTCCATATTTAACTCTGACATTTATTTCAAGGAAAAAATAGAAATGGATGGTTTTATTATGACAAACGGATACGCCATTCTGAACACAAGTTTCAATGTCCTTGATTTTCTTGATTATCTATTTTCATATGTATGTGACCTTGGACACATTTTTTTGCTTTCTTTTGTCGACTTGTCTTCGCAGCAAGTACAAACTTTAATCAAAGTACCGAGAGTACAGCTAGCACTGAGTGCATTAACCCTTTCCCAAACGACAAATTTTGGGACCCTTCCATACCGAAAGAGTTTGCAGGCGACAATTTTTGATTTGGAGAAAAATGGCAGAAAATTCTCAAAAAGTGTAGAAAACACTGTGGGAAAAGGAGAAATTGCCCGTTACGAGCAATTTATCCTTTTCCCATAGTGTTTTCAGAAGACTTTTACTGCAGACACGTAAAATCCAGGGCTTGTTTGGGAAAGGGTTAAAAACTCGAACTGAAATGGTGCTTCATTTTGAAACAAACATTTTTTTTTTTTCAAAGAAAATAGATCACTTTGGGCATCGAAGCGAACATCATGAATAAGATCAACATATAATTTCTTACCTCATAGGGTGAGCAAGGGTGGTCATAGCTAAGACTATGATTAAAGATTTTATTTTCGAAAACTTTTTAAAGAATAGTTACAGTGTGTGTACTGGTGGAAAAACTTGGGACCAAGCTTATAGTTACACCTTCATAAAAGAATCAGAAGTTCACAACGAAAGTGACATGAAAATAGAATAACGAACATTTAATGACCTGTTCAACTGGCATGAAACAGGTCAGTGCTTGATAGAAAGAGAATCGAGTAAAAAGTAGGTGAGGTATTTTAGATTTAGATTTACAAGAAGCGATATATCTTTTGACATATAATGGCTGTATATAAAATTGAACAACAAAACCTTATCTGGATCTCTGAACAGTTCATGTATTTGTTTAATTCTTATCTTGGAATTTAATTGATTGTTGTAAGGATAGAGGAGGATGGCCACGACCTCCTCTATCCAATATACGTGGCTAATAAAGTTATTTAAAAAAAAAGTAGGTGAGGTGACCTTTTGTTGATTTAGGGATACGATGTTTTACCGTTATTTGATTCTGTTGGAGTTTTTCGAACAAAAAGATCGTCCTGAGTCGTTTGTCTTTCCTGGTGGCTCATTATCGCATATCATTTGGTTCGTTGCTTTAATACATCAATTGTAATAGGTCTTTCATGAAAAATATTCATAGCATTGTCTTGTTTTATTGATAACGCTTATACCTTCGAGTCCAAACATTAAACAAAAAAATAAGTCTTTTTAAGTAAATAAAGTTCACATACGCAATCAAAATCATTGGAGTTTCTCTTGTAACCTTTTATTAATCAAAAATCATTGGAATTTCTTTTATAACTTTTTATTAGTGAACAAAAATTGATATGCGATCATCAAAGTCAAAGCTATCGATAGTGTCACCGTATGCAAACTATTGCGGTATTTTAATTGAGGAAAAACAAATCTGCAAAATGTCAAACACTTTGTCATTGTATATAAAAACTTACGGAGAAGGTAATTCAGTGTAAACAAAGGTGGACTAGAAATCTCAGATGTGATCGCTGTATGTACATTCATACAAATCTGGTCATCTATTGATTAAATATTTTTGGTATGAAGTAAGAACATATTTAAAATTACAAAGGATTTCGACTCTGTCCGAAAAATAAGGTTGAACTGGTAAAAAAAACCCAAAACGCCATGAAAATTCAAGAAGCTTGAACTGACAAGACTGAAAAAGTTTAGAATTGTTCAAAATCCTTTATGGAAATTTTATTGTTGACAGGTAAGGTTCTTTGAAGTCTCAATGAGAAAATCAAAGAAAGCGATTTTGTCATTGTACCATTTCCAGTTTTCCTACGTGTACGGACTGAAATGTGTTTTTCTTCTATAGCACTCTTGTTAACCCCTTACCACACAATGCCGACTTTTTAACGACGCTGAGAAAGAAAGCTTGTGAAAACAATGTGGGAAAAGGAGAAAATGCTGGTAACCATTTGAGCAACAATGAAATTTTCGTCTACAAATGCTTTCAATTTGGACAAGACTATAATTTTATCGTCTGGTAACGGGTTAACGGGCATCTTCCCGAGCCAAGGTTACGATCACTACGTGGGTCTTACCTTGGCTGACTGAGCCCGATTTCGAGATTCCTGCTATGCGCCCTCTTTTGGATGTTGGTTATTACCTCCCCCCCTCCCCCTTTACATCATATTTCTAAAAGCCAATGAAATATCATTTTACAAACCGCTTACGAATACACATGAAGCGATAAGCAGACATCCACGTGGGTTTCCATGTTTACCTTCTATTCGACAGGTAGCGATATTGTTCTATTTTTATCCAAGATGAAATGCTACGAGCGATTGTATTCGTTGCAGTTAGAGCTGGCTGCATCCAATGAAAAAAGCGTATCGGGGAAATGTAAAAATTAAGCTCGATCCGCCAAGGGTAGAGTAGCATAGTGAATCGTCAGCCTTGGCTTGCGAAGATGGTTAACGGGTTACAAATTGTCAATCGTCGGCCAGTGAATAACCATCTTCGCGAGCCAAGTTTACGATCACTACGTGGATCTTACCTTGGCGGATTGAGCTTGATTTTTACAACCCCCCGATACACCTTTTCATTGGATGCAGCCAGCTCTAGCTGCATCGAATAAAATCGCTCGTAGCATTTCATCTTTGATAAAAATAGAACACGGTCTCTACCTTTCGAATAATAGGTAAAACATGGAAACCCACGTGAATGTCTGTTTATCGCTTCATGTGTATTCGTAAGCGGTTTGTAAAACGATATTTCATTTGCTTTTAGAAACATGATGTAAAGGGGAGTAATAACCAGCATCCAATAGAGGGCGCATCGCAGGAATCTCGAAATCGGGCTCAATCAGCCAAGGTAAGATCCACGTAGTGATCGTAAACTTGGCTCGCGAAGATGGTGAATAACAGAACCGGTGCGGATTTGACCATTAAGAATTCCCAAACTATCTATTACCTACCGACTAATATTTTGTTTTTCTTGACGACATACTTACAAACTTTGCGTGAACACGTAGGAATCTTCCACACTGTTGTATCGCTGATCCACTTGTATGTAGTACTTGTCTGAATATAGAAACGAAAATTATTGTTTTTTACCTCATAATGGTATGCATAGATTATGAAAATTATGGTGAAATTTATTTAAACCCATTACCACACAATCCTTACTTTTGAAGACCCTGAAAAAGAAGCCTTTTGAAAACACTGTGAGAAAAGGAGAAAATGCTGGTAACCAGCATTTTCTCCTTTTCCCACAGTGTTTTCTGTCCTTCCCAAACCAAATTTTAATCTTTCAGTCACCATAATTTTGTCGTCTGCAACTGCTTTCAATTTGAACCAGTCTAAAATTTTCTCGTGTGGCAAAGAGTTAAACCTCTTTCTGGGAAAATGAGGCTTAATGCATGTCAGTGATAATTACATCAAAAGCAAGAAAGTTATCGGACAATCATGTATTTATAAAAACCCGACTGAAACATGGGGTAGATCGCTCCTTGGACATGCAGAAAATTGAAGACCACCCTGCGCAGACTGACATAGTTAGACACTTTTTGTAAATGCATTAAGCCCCCTTTTCCCAGTGCATGGCCGATCTATTTTGATAAGAAAAGCTAGAAAAATAAATACATGTTAAACTATACCTTAACTTATTCTTTCTTGAGTTATCTGAAATGTCTACTGTATACTGTATACTGTACCTTTCCATAACCAGCCATTTAACGATCGCGAACGTAAACCCAACCAACACGTATCCCCCACGTTTGGATAACATTCCCCGGTTCAATGCCAAACAACTAAACGAGCCCGGTAAAGTTCAGGGTGCACGCCTGGATTTGAACCTTGGTGTCGCCAGCTGAAGTACCTGCAGTCAACCACAGACCCAACCGATACGATATTTAGCTGTCGAAAGTGATATAAAATAGCAGAAATTAATATGGAGAGAAAACAACAGTGTAAACACCGTCTTGATGACAGCTGATTGGTGTATGGAGGTGTGACACGTGACAGTCCATCATGACGTCAGTTTTAGAGTTTAAAACGTTGTGAAAAGAAATTCTAATGACGAAAACGGAAATGTTAACACAAAAATTTACATACACACAAAAAAAACCCCTAAAAGTTTTTGTATTTGAAGATATTTTACTCAGATGAACATTTCTGATTTGGTGGACAGAGAAGAGAATCGCCACTCAATGTGAAGAGTTTAGTATTTAGGTCATTTGCCGTAACAACTTTCACCTAGATAAAGAATGATATGATTAATCTAAAGTTTAAAAAAAATGTTATCTATAATGGGTCAATGTTGACCTTTCCAGATGGGGTAAAGATTGGGTCTGATAAAACATTTTAAACACATTGTAATTAATTTATCCAGAAAATGTGAAATTATAGGTCTCCAGGAATTTATTAGTTGTAGGAAACTAGAGAATAGACGCCACAATTTCAAATTTTCTTGGTAAGTTTCAAACCGAAAAGTCGATTTTTTAAGAATCTCAAGAGAAATCTCCCATATGTAAAGCCATAGATCTTAATCTGTAGTTTTCCACTTAAAGGGACATTAAAACAAAGTTTATTTTTAACAGTCTATTTCATTACGATGCAAAAGTGGTTTTAGAACTAAAACATAGAAGGAAATACACGCAGAGAACACAGTGAATTACCAAATGTTTTTGTATTTCTACTGAACAGTTTGCTATACCATTAATAACGGTATAGTTGTTATTACATCGAAGAGGATAATTACCAAGTTTTATATATAAAAAAAAAAACATCAAGTGTTTCAGTCCCAAATGATTTTGTATAAAAATCCCGTTTGATGCCCCTTAAGCCTCAGTCGGAACGTCCATGCTTGAAACAGGAATTCAATACTGCGATGTTTTGGAAAAGATATTTTTTTTAAAAAAGAGAGACAGCTAATACTTTCATGTATATGGTATACATAAGCAATTGAGCAGGACGAGAACTGTTGAGTGCTAGCAGCCCAAGACCTCGCTAAAGCAGCATTCTGTTAGCTTTAAGGTGCACGGCGCCTAACTCTCATCTTAAAGAGGCCCTTATACTCATTTTCCAGCCAGTTTTAACGCATTTTGTCTCTATTTTATCAAAATATAGTTATTCTTATATCTTTATGTCAAATATAGCGCCTGACGTTTGCAAGGTTGCTTAGATTACGGTCGATAAAAATGCATTTGTTGAGTTGCGGCCTTAATTCAATGTAAACAGATCGTCGTTTCCGGTGTTTGAATCGAAAATTTTCGATATATCCGTTATACACTCGGGTAGATTCGTATGATGAGCATGCATTCTGCCGCATGACCATATTTGACCTTCGCCTTGCGTATAATGAGGAAAAAAAAGGGAAAATGTAGGCTTCTCTGTTGCAGCCTCGATTTTCAGACGGAGGATGCGACCTATATGCAAGTTACACCGTATCCGACTCTAGGCGGAAACCAACGATAAATTTCCGTGACTTACCGCCATTGTTTGCGCGTTTCTTTTTTTTTTCAGTTACACCATATATGTCTGTAATTTATCCTCGTTTACACAAAGAACTGATTTCTGTGCCTTTCTAATTTGTTTGAAATTTAACAGCGTTTTTGCTCACCGGCTATAGACGGGCATCTTTAACTCTATACCAAACGACAAAATTTTAGACTGGTCCAAATTGAAATCACTTGCAGACGACAAATTAAACGCAACTCGAAAATTGAAATTTGTTTCCAGTAGGGTAGAAATCATTGTGGGAATAGGAGAAAAGGCTCGTTACCAGCCTTTTATCCTATTTCCATAATGTTTTCAAAATGTTTTTATCTCGGGGATTGTTTTGTAAAGGGTTAAAAGACAGACTCTAAGAAAACGTCGATGTTAATCAAAGAGTTCGGGACCATATAGACCTTTAACTCTTTCACAAACAATCCCTGCTTTTTACGGGTCTGGAATAGTAGCCTTTAGAAAACATTGTGCGAAAAGGAGAAAATGCTGGTAACCAGCATTTTCTCCTTCTCCCACCATGTTTTCTATCCTATCATAGACAGAAATCATCTTTACAGCAAGAGTTGAATTGTTGTCTGCAAATGCTTTCAATTTGGTCTATCTAGTCCAAAAGTTTGTCGTTTGGGAAAGGGTTAAACAAGTCATGGGTCACCTGTAGGATTAGTAGGCGACAGTGTTTGAAGTGACTAAACCGTGCTTGTATCACTGTTTGTTTTCAAACAACTCACTGGCTCACTTTGATTTTAATCAGATTACAAATCGAAATCATGACAGTTTAGTTCAGGACACGTCTAAGATCGAGGACACTGATTACCTAATTGTGTTTTTGTGGCGCCGAGTGAACAATACGGCTGCCTCCATGGGTATTTTTCAAAAGCGAATAAAAATCTTGCGTAGTCCAGAGTGTAGCTAGTCTTAGAGCATGTTCTGACAATCTTATAATTGAATAGTAATATATGGATAAATTAAACAAAGCTTGATGCTGTGTCCGTGACTGTGAGGTAGAACGTCGGCCTCGTAACCAAGAGGTCCTGAGAGCGGCATCTTCGCAAGCCAAGGATACTAACTCCACTTTGTTCGTTACCTACCTTTGGCCGCTCGCCTCTTTCAAAATCGAAACTCCCGCTGCGCCACCTATCCAATATCACGAGTTGTGTAACCTTTGCTGATGTTATTTCTGACCAATCAAAATGCTCGTAATAAAATTTGTTAGGCTATGCATCAAATATGGCTGCGCTTTAGGATCCATCACATCAAAAACAAGACGAACAGACATACGATAATTCGCAATCATTTGGCTGTGGAACCCGTCCTAATATTTCACATAATTGATCGTACACTATGAAAAACTCATTAAATATCGATCGTCTACTCTTTTGTGGCAAATTTTCGTCACAAACACGACAACTTTCGTTTTTGACAGGCTCCGCCATTATTGTTTTCTGTTTTGCGAAAGATTTCTTGTTATGGATGGTTTGATTGGGCGCGATGGGTTTTGATGGCATCCAATGAAATGGCGCAGCGGGAGCTTCGATATTTAAAGAGGTGAGCGGCCAAGGGTACTACCTTAGTATCCTTGGCTTGCTAAGATGTGAGAGCGGGTGTCAACTATGCGATTTTTCATTGGCCCACACAACGGCGAGAGTACTGGTGTAGTTCCCAGGAAGCAGAATTGAGAGAGATTAGTATAAATTGGCAGAAATTGTTTCTCAATCGATGTAAAATAAATATGTTCAAACTAAACTAAGCTTGAAACGCTGCTTTCTTTTTGGCCTATATTGTTTGCATAACCGACCTGAATGAACAAAATCCTCCATGAAAGTTAAACAATGTCTATCGAGCGCTGGTAGATAACGTCTTTTAAACCTTTAACTCATTACCACACAATCCCTACTTTTGACGCCCCTAAGAAAGAAGTCTTGAGAAAACATTGTGGGAAAAGGAGAAAATGCTGGTAACCAGCATTTTCTCCTTTTCCCACAATGTTTTCTACCCTTCACAGAACAAATTTCGAATTTACATTCACTTTTATTCTGTCGTCTGCAAATGCCTTCAATTTGGACAAGTCTAAAAATTTTGTCCTTTGGTAATGAGTTAATCTAATAAAATAGTTCGATAGAACTTTCAAGTCGATAGCAAAAAACCTACCAATTGCTATTTTAAAGTTATCTTTAGGGGAAAATATATCCTTAACGAACAGTATAGACCAAGATCAGACTGCACGTTCCGTAGATCTTGGATCTAAACTGTCTGCAAAAGGTCCCCGAGCCGCTCTTACCCAGCCAAAGGGATGAATATAGGTTAGAATGTCAAGGTTATCGGAGCTGTCATTGATTTTACATTCGAAATAGAACATCGGTAATAGTGCAGACGTATATAAGAGCACAATGACATAATTAAATACTTTCTGGCAAAAAACGACAACTGTCTGTAACACGGTCATTTTCTAGCTCTTCGAGGGAAATCTTTACAGCTTGCTAGAGTTTCTTCGATTCGTAACGTTGATTAATAAAATCTCATTTTACTTTTGTCATGAATATGAACAGAGGCGCGAAGTTCAAAAGAATAATATTATACGGCGTATACTTGTATACGGAATCCAGATGGGGCCACCAAAATCCTTGCATGTCTAAATATGCGACAATTTGAGTTTTTGTCACATTCTTGCATGTCACTTAACTCAAATACACACAAGGTTTTACTTCCTCGCGAGATAAGGTCCGTTTATACAGTGCGGGAACGCGAACGCGTCCAACGCAAACACGAACGCGAACGCGACTTTTGAGCAGTTTTGCCATTCAAATAGAGCAGGAACCCCAACGCGGAAAACCGTCGACGGCTTTCGAGGCGGCTCTTCTTTTTCTTGCTGTGAGAGATAAAATTTGGCCATTTGGAATCATGGCGCAGGGAGAGTCAGACACGGAGGAGATCATAGTACTGTATTTGTACGCAAAACCACGGAGGAAGAGAAAGAGGCGTGTTTCAGTGCACTAAATTTTCATTGTCAAGAATTATGGCTTCTGTCTTGCCTAATGTCTTGTCCGTTCTCCTCCAAACTTAACAAGCAAAGTAGACTGACGCTAGTGCATGGCTTTTTCTTCGAACGGTCAGGCGTACAAGTTTCTATTTGTGGAAATGATGCAAGGAAAGTACCTAATCTGCTGATTGGTTGATAGCAAAAAAGCCGCGCGACCTTCTCAGAAAATTCGCTCAGGGGGCAATCAAGGCGGTCGTTCGCGCGAACAAATACTTGTACGCGTTCGCACACTATTTGAACGGTTCCTCTAGAAATGACTATAATATTCCAGGACGAAAAACCGCGTTCGCTTTCGCGTTCGCGCTCTGTATAAACGGACCTTAACAGGGGCGGGATTTTACTTTCTTAACCCTCGCCTGTGTTTTCTTCGTTGTCTGCGCATATCATATTCTTCGAAGATTCGATCTGTCTTACATGATGCATCACTCCTTCCAATATTAGACGGGCTGTAGTAATACTCGCTATAAAGGAGCAATGGAGAAAATGGCTTTTATCAATAAGTTTGAGAAGAAAAAATAAGGCATGTTTCAGCTCCAGACTTTTCTAAACTGCTGATCATAGCTGAATGAATTGCACCAGGTAGCGTTCTAAATATTGAGTAAACATTTTTTTCCCAGGGGGTCAAGTTTGAACATGGGGACGGGGCAGTAATATGACAAGATATAATTGATATCGTCGGTTTACTTCGAAAACCTCGTAACTACAGCTTGTTTCAAGCTTTAGTTACGAGGTTTTCGAAGTAAACCGCAAGCTGTAGTTACGAGGTTTTCGAAGTAAACTGACGATATGTTTTGTTGGGCCAGAGGCTTACATTTACGACAGTAATTGCTCTCTCTCTCTCTCTCTCTCTCAGTGCACAGATCTCTGTAAAACTAAGCTACCAAAGTTAAGTTCTCCTTTCAAAACTTTTTTTCTAAAGTAAGCTATATCCAAGTACTTTTAAATCTTAAACGTGTCTATTTAGGTACACATACACTAGTTAGTAAATCCACTTGCACCGAATAGCATCGTTTGATCGTTCGCTCAAAAGCCGATACTCCCAAGGCCATGTGCAGAAATACATAATGTGGGTTTTTTTTGTTATTTTCTCATCTTATTTATCGTTATATATTGAATATCAGTTGTTAAAGGCGGGAATTTATATTTTTCATATTTCACCAAATTAAGAAATATTTCTGTCTCTGAAATTTATATGTCAAATGACTGGCACAAGACTAAAGACGTTTAAATTCCATAACATAACAAACATGTAATTATTTTCCATAAAGTCTTTTTCGGATTCTATGTTTTGAAGCTTCTTCTGTATGCAATGAGCGAGTTGCTCATGTAAAAAATAGACCGTGTTTCCCATCGGTGTCGATCTGGGCCGTAGTAAATCTCTAATTTCTCTTGTTGTAGGATGGTTTTCTACGACTATGATTTTATGAATGAAAACTAAAAGGCTACCGGAGTATAAGGATGACTTTTTTGTATTTTTGTAAAATTTCGTCCCAAAATCTGAAGGGCCACCTTTAATGGAGTATTTGTTATCACATGAAATTGACTTTTAAGGGAATATTTACAATTACGTATCATATTTTAATGGATTACTTAAAGGTTTATATATAAAAGTTTAACTCATTACCAAACGACAATATTTTCGGCCGGTCCAAATCAAAAGCATTTGCAGACGACAAAATAAAAGTGACTGAAAATATAAAATTTGTCTCATGAAGGGTAGAAAACATTGTGGGAAAAGGAGAAAATGCTGGTTACCAGCATTTTCTCCTTTTCCCACAATGTTTTCTAACGGCTTCTTTCTCAGGGTCGTCAAAGGTAGGGATTGTGTGGTAACGGATTAAAGGCTTGGAGACATCGTTATGCGACACCGGCGAAGCGTAGATCGGTTTTCAAGAAATGAAAAGAAAGGATTGTTCATAAACTGCAAAACTGGCCTTTGAATGTTCAATTGTTGAATCGATTAACCTAACCACTTTCCGTATATAAAAGTCTAGTTACAGGGGATCTCGTTACAAAAATGAAAAGTTGGCTTCTTTAAAAAAGAAGCCAGGAGAGGTCAGCATCAATGTTTTCAAATAGTTTATTGGCTTTCAATTCCAATACAGTTTGGTACATGTAAACAAACAAGTAAAAAAGCCGCCGTGTAGAAACCTTATGCTTTACATGACGGTCATTTAGCCTTCTTGTCGCTTTTTCAAGTTGCATGATCTTGTCCAGCAGTCTTCTTTCTCTTTTTTAACGAAATTCTTCTTTTTTTTCTGCTGCTTTGATTTATTTGCTTATTGAAAGATTACAATTATTTGTGGGGTCATTTGCAGACATGGCAAATTGATTTAACAAATATTTTCCTGATATTCGTCATATAAAAATAAAAACCACGCCTATTTCCTGTTTCGGATTTTTGATTTCACTTTATTTACAAAACCATGACGAAACAGACTGTGTATCAGTACAATTTCGCAAGAAAAAAATGGATTTAGATAGAAAATTCTGTGGCAGTCTGCCTTTTAAACTCTCCACTGTTGGAGAGGTCTGATGACCTCTCCAATGATCATTCCATGAGGGATAGAATCTACTTACTTATTTCAACGGACTGACACTCATTACCGATAATCTTTTATTGATAATGGCAAGCAGTTTTCACCGCATTCATGGGTCAACCTCGCAAAACATATCTCTGAGAAAAGGAGGGAATTTATTACGGTTGCAAAAAGTATTGACCCAGGTCAGCCTGCGCAATCCGCGCGTTCTGATCTGGGTCGAAACTTGTTGCTAATGGTTAATTTTCTGCATGTAGAAGAATCGGTCTACCTAATGAATCAGAAACTGGGCTACCCTCAAATTTAGGAAAATTTTTGAGAATAAGACTATATTCGATATTCTTGACAATAGATGATAAATACGGAACCATAGCAGGACTCCTTTTCAACAAACATTCTTAATTTAAATCCAATAGTTCTAACTTTAGAGAGTAGCGGTCTACAACAAAAGGCTAAACCAATCATAAGTTGTGTTGAATACTTTCAAATTTAGAAAAAAAAAATATTGACAATTAGAGTGAAAATGCTATAAAGAATGGTTGGTAAACACGCAGGTTGCATATTCCCTCCGAACTCGTCGTCATTTTGTACAATTTACTCTAATCTTGCCACGGAAGCGAAATCGTATCTAGCGTGGATCTACATCGTTTGAACCTTTTACTCCATAGATACTCATTTCTACGCATTGCCTGTAGGAGCCTTTTGAAAACATTGTGACAAAAAGTGACATTGCTCGTGACGAGCAATTTCACCTTTTGTCACAGTGTTGTCTATGCTATCACAAGATTTCAATATACACATAAGAAACGGCTTCATCCTTGCTGTTTTTTAGGGTCAATTAGAAATACCATAGAAATGCCTTATGGGGGTAAAGGGATAATGTAGGATGTTTCGTTTGAATGGTGCTTACGCTGCTTTGACAATATATACATTTCACCCTCTCTATGTACAGCTCACTTTCGTTTTTCAACTAGCCCTCAAGTGCCCATTTGGCTTCAATCTGATCAGCTTCGCTGGCATGAATCAAACAAAGAACCTCGGTATTAAAAATAAATCGCTTCGTGCATTTGGCCGTGGAGGACCTAATGTTTCATTGGTTACTACTTACACAGCGCCATTGTCTCTTTAGCCAAACAAAACAGACTCTGGGGTTTGAATTCACCAACAAAAGCTCCGCGACGCTGGATTTCAATACGTTAGACTGCGAATTTCAGACAATAAAATAAATGACAGAGATAGGTACCATTGTCCACATGGATTTTTTTCTTCCTGGCTTGTCCGCCTAGTCCAACCAGCAAATCGTCGGTTGACTTCGAAAACGTCGTAATTACAGCTTGTAACAAGCTCTGGTTACGAGGTTTTCGAAGTAAACCGACGAAATGTAGAAATAGCAAAAATTGTCAAAAAAGCAATTTTTCTACGCCTTTTTATGTCTTTTCTTCTTATTCATGTCTCCTTCATGTCATACCAGAATGCCAGATTGATCGAATATCATTTTTGTACCCAACTTCATTTTGACAAATGGCAAAGAACAATACTTACACGGATAGAAAAAGTTGAAAATTGCACCCCCGGGTAAGGTATGAGGCCTGAATACAATGAAACTAGCATCGATAGTGCAGATAATGGCAGTCACGTAGAACCATAAAACTATCCACCACTCGAGCCGATTGCTTTCGACTTTTGATCTAGCCATTTGTGACCTGAAATACACAAGAATTTACGAAATCTTATTAATTTGAACAAGAGGACAATATACCGCTACGTTAGTACGAAACTATGGTAACTCCACTTTTTATCAAAAATTTTTTTTTTGCTTAAAACTACTTGTTTACATGGTTTGCATCTGTACTCAAAAGCGCAGACTGAAAAACAGCCTAAAAACATGTTTTTGAGATATTGTAGAAAATGTTGTAAGTGCAGCATGACATGTTTTCTCAGTGTGAAACTATGGTATCTCCATTTTGGACTTACAACAGTTTCACACTAACAATTCTGAATTTCATTAGGTATGATATTGTTGTATCTTACATTTTACCAAATTACTGGTACAAATTTGTTAAATGAACACATCTTTTACTTTCTTGGCAACTATTTTGTACAGGTGTACATATAAAACTAGTTGAAAAGGTGAAATTGCTTGCATGAAATAAAATGATACACAGTGTCAAAATACTTCTATATCCTGTAAAAACAAACATCAGAAAAGGAAAAGCTTTCATTTACACCCATTTTATTTGATACAAAAACAAAGTGTACTTTGTATTTGAGAAAATAATGGAGATACAACAGTTTCATTCTGAGCACTTTACTGAACAGCTATATTTTTTATTTGGACTTACAATACTTTCATACTGACCTCAACTTAACAGTACACAACAGTTTATTGTCTTTATATTGAAATCAACTCAAAAACAGTGATTTTGGTATATATTTTTAAAATGCATTTCTTGCATCTATTATGTCTATCTGACGATTGTCTTATTACACATTTTCCTTATTTAAACCTAACCAGATATGCTATAAAATATGTAAGACTATAAAAATTCCAGATGAGAAGAGAGAGCAGATTACCATAATTATGTTCAACTGGAATTTGGTTTGAAGATATCTTAGACAACTGAAAATGATCCTTACAGCTTAAAGGAAATGATATATGACTATGTCACTGAGGAAAAAAGATGCAAATATCACGACTGCTGCTTTTATACTATCTCATACTGTTTTGTAAGCAATGGAACCCAAGTAAACGACTGCTCAGACTGACAATTACAAAATTATCTACACTGTTCTCTAATGCAACAACAGTTGATCTCAGTCCACAAGACTGAATCTATGTCAAAATTTCTTAGTCTAGATTATTTCTGTTCTATTAACTCTTTATTAAAGGACAAGGACAAAGATTCAGAGTCGTCAAAGTTGAAAACATTTGTAGAAGCTTTTGGCTGTGAAAGAGTTGAAAACATTGTGGGGAAAGGAGAAAATGCATGCTTATCAGCATTTTCTCCTTTTCCAACAATGTTTTTAAAGGCTTTCTCTATCAAAATTATTAGAATTTGGGACTGTTTGCTAAAAATTAAAAAAAAAAAAGGAAAAATTCCCTTTTTCAAATGGGTGCTTATTAAAGGTCATAATCATAAGACATACTGGTAATTAATTTACAGTTAACAACAAAAATGACCAGATGAAAATGTGAAAAGGTTCTCTTTCTTTTAGGATACTTTCAAGCAAAATGAAGATTTGATTTCTTGAAAATAGCAATTGTGTGACACATTCATGAATTCAGCAAAGGTATTCTGTAAGGTTCAGCTGAAATCATAATTTCTTATAAAAAAAGTTTAATGGACTGATCTTATTTTGCCAACTAGCATAGTTACACTTCTGTTACATGTTCAGTTTGCAGACATTTAAATTACTTTTTTATGGAATAGCTACTATTTTACTGCTTCTACCTACAATTCAGAAAAGAGTTTGGGTTTTTTTGCCATAGAAAGAAATCATGTGCAGTAACAGTTGAAAATATCGGATCAGCCTTGCAAAGCATCAAAAGAAATGCCATGATTTTTAGTAAATTCTGATAACTGCAAACCTCCATGTAAAATACATTTAGTTTGCTTCAAAATTGTGGCACAAAATACATTTTGATAAAATCACTGTCTGATGTGAGCCACAGATGTGCATACATTTCATCGTATCAGTGAAGATGCGCAAGTAAATGAACTTATGATGTCACAATTAGGTGTCCACTTATACACCAGAACAAATACTCATGGAGTAAATTGGGGTCTTTATCTGCTCGTCATATTCTTCAAAGATTCGACCAGTCTGCTATCACCAACCACTATCCTGTACAGGACAATATCCATCCGCCTTATGTAAACTACCACTGCTGCTGATAAAGTAGTGCTCAACAAAAAACAATACTTCTGTGGTAAGGTCTAGCTTGTTCTTGCTCCATATTCTTTAATTCAGAGGGAAAAATACTTGTTATTAAGACCATTGTTTTACTGCACATCTTTGAATACCATTATTTGACATAGACTATAGGGAAACCAGGATTTGCATGGGTATTTTTCAGACTTATCAACTTGAAAAATATGGGTTTTTTCCTAGGCCTATAGGGCACGGCATGTCTGTATTAAGGACTATTGAATAGGTTACATGCTAGCCAACCATGGCTGGACCAATCATATAAAGTAGTGTTATACTGATTAAACATTTGTCTTGAGATTTGAGGTAATGATTGACATTTTCAAAGTAGTATGGTCCTGTACCCTAAGAATAACCAAATCAGATAGGTGTTTATTTTAATCATGCCACCTAGCGGAGATATTGAAATTTGGATGGTAATAGTACAGTTGCAAACATTTTGAGTCATCACATTATTTAAATAAACTAGATTAGACTATACAAAGATAGAATAAACCTCAGCTTAAAACATTTAGGAGAAATATGCTTTTTTGATAATGCTGCAGGAATTCACCAATCAACTATTACAATAGTTTCCATCTTTCTAAAACTTCACATGCCTCTTGCAAGAGGTTAGGTTAACAAAAAGGACTAAAAGCAATGGTGGTCTATAAAGAAAAAGAATGTATGGTGTTTTTTATGCCATTTTCAACACTATTTCAATTATATGGTGTTGCCAGTACCTTAGTCTATATCCATGCGCTCCTAGAGTTTCTTTTATGAGTACTCTGAAAAATATTCTTCCCCAGTAACTTGCTGCTTTCTCATCATCAAAACAATGATCAGCAGTGACCAGAATGACTTGTTGAAATGACTATTATCAATCTGTGAAAGAAAAGTGCTGGGGATGCATACCAGTGTCTCCCTGGTCTCAAGTTCTGTATACTACGTAGTGTGTTACTTAGACTCAGCTGTGACAGAATAATTGGAATACATAAATTCACTTTATAATTCCGAAACCTAATGAGGTTTGTTGAATTTACACCCATGAAGACATTAAAAATTTCAGTATTTGTTTATGAAATAAAGCTTCATGGGAAAAATGAAATAAATACATTTTCAAAATATACAAAAATGAAATAGATAATCAAAATATATATACAAGAAGAGAATCATCCCTTGTCACAGAAGTTTGCTATTATGCAAACAAAGGCCTCAGTTATAAATTAGCAGTTACAGTGCTTGTATACTAGTGGCTTATGAATGTGCTTGCAAGTAGGCCATTATAGTCCTGCTTACCATACATGTATACAGATTTTACAAAAATTACCATCTACTCTTTCAATTTTATTGCACCAAGACAGGGGAAAAGCTTGCACATTCAGCTACACTGAAAAAAGCCTGGGAGCAACACTTAATTCGGGGCTGGAGATTATTCTTTTCTTTCAGAACGGGCTGTGTACGAAATAAATATCTGAACATGTCTGCTGTCCCAAAAGTCTGTCCCACACTGGTTTTAGAGTCTTTACCAAACAACAGAATTTGAGACCTGTCAAAATTGAAAGCATTTGCTGGCAACAATTTCAAGGTGTCTCAAAAGGTGAAATTTGTGGTAATAGGGTAGAAAACACTGTGGGAAAAGGAGAAAATGCTGGTCACCAGCATTTTCTCTATTTTCCACATTGGTTTCAAAGGGCTTCTTTCTCAAGGTTGTCAAAACCAGGAACTGTTTAAGATGCATCAGTTCTCATTTTCATCCAGTTTTGTAACCAATTTTATCTTTGTTTTATGAAACTATTATCATTCTTGTACCTTCATGCCAAGTGTTGGCCCTGATGGATGCAAACTTGCACAGATTATGACAAATATAAATTGCATTTCATTTTATTGTGGCTACCCATAGACATAACCATAGTTTCCATTTCAAATCGTTAGACAAATCCATGGCATCTCTTTATCACATACAACTTATATCGAGTTTTTATCTACGTTTACACAGCTATCTAGATTCTACGCATTGCTATAACAGCGTTTGTTTACTCTCCAGCTGTAAGGGTGCATCTTTAACATGTATTTTAAACTTCCTGCAGTAAAGGTGACACTACCATTTAACTCTTTACCAGACAATCCCGACTTTTAACGACCCTGAGAAAGAAAGCCTTTGAAAACATTGTAGGAAAAGGAGAAAATGGTAACCAGCATTTTCGCCTTTTTCCACAATGTTTCCTACCCTATCCAAATCAAATTTCAATCTTTGATTCACATTTATTTTGTCATCTGCAAATGCTTTCACAGTAAGTAACTGTTGACTTCTCCAAAATTTTGACGTTTGGTAAGGAGTTAAGTGGAATTTTGAGTTTTGTGCCACATGGAAGTTTTTTGCAACTTTTCTGTTCATATATTTGACCACACAAGTTTACTGTTTCAAAACAGTAATTTTCAGTCAAAATCTGAAAAATTCAAAAGGAAGGAGGACCTCAGAGAATTCTACATACAAATTTGACAGCTCTAAATCTCATTGTTCCAGAGTAAGAGATCTTCTGTAAATATATGTATAAGATCTTTATCTCATTACCTGATGAGTTAAGTTTTAGACTTAGTAAAAATCCAAGCATTTACATAAAATAAAACAAAAGTGTCTAAAAAATATGAATTAGTGCTGGATTAGTGGCAAAGGAAAAATGTTTTTTTTCCAATATATTTTTTTCTTTCACATGGCTAAACATGCAAGTACTTGGTAAAGGCTGAAATGTGTTATATCCCCTTTTTTTATGTGAAAGTTACATTTTTGCACATTAACTTTTTACCAAACGACAAAGTTTTGGGCTTGTCAAAAATTAATTGAAAGCATTTGCAGACAACAAAATTTATTGTGAATCAAAAATTGAAATTTGATTTGGAAAGGGTAGAAAACAGCATTTTCTCCTTTTCCCACAATGCTTCCAAAGGCTTTCTTTCTCAGGGTTGTCAAAAGTAGGGATTGTGTGGTAAAGAGTTAACTTCTATTTTCTGTTTGTAAATCATATGAAATTTTCGGGACCATAACTCTTATTAATTGGTATTTAGTCACAGGTAGATATGGGCTATATTCATGCAGAATAACAGCATTATCTCCCACTAGATGGCATTTCTGGGTACAAAACCTGACTCCTTTCCTACAGAATAACCATTACTTTGAATTACAAACTAAAATAAACATTTACTCTAAAACACTACCTGGGGTGATTAATATGTCTTTGATCAGCTAGCATGTAACCTATGCTCTGGCTATTTATTAAAACAGCCCCTACAGACTTGGGTAATAGCTTCGGTGTAAGCCCTGTTTTTTCCCCATCATATGGGATTGGTGACGCATCATAGCAGATAGGTTGAATCTTTTAGGAATATGGCATGCACAGACAACAATGTAACAGTTCAGAATATGACAAGAATGGACCCGACTAGCCTATATTAGTATAACTGCTGCAGAATCATGCCAATAGCATTATGGTGGGTTTGAATTCAGAAGAAACAAATCTGTTTCAGATTTGGGGGAAAAAATAACTGTTATTTAGAATTTAGCTTCATAGTATATATTTTGACGAGTTCAAGGAATAATTTGCTTATTTTATAGAATTATTTCAGACGGTCTTAAATAATGTTTAGGTATTTTCAGGCTGATGTTTCATTATTTTGTGTGGTTTTTCTCTGCCAAGTAGCACCTTATCAGTGGAGGTCATGGCCCTAAACTGAAAATAAATACTTACTTCAGTGTCTGTAACACTGGTTACTGTCATTGTGGTTTTAGCTCTGAGGATGCCAGAGAAATAACTTGAAGACTTTTCAGTCAGTAATGAAAGGAAGGAAGGGTGGGGTTCAGTTCATCTAATATTTTTTGTTTGTTTCTGCATTGAGATTTTAATTTGAGAGCACTGACAACACTTGACACATAAACTGCAAAAAAAGCCTTAGAAATTTCCAGCTGAAATTAAAGACCAAAATTTTACATTGTTTTTTGCCAATTACATTTGTGCTATCAAATTCTGTACATCCAAGATCAAGACAGCAAGTCTGTGCATTCTGATCTTATAGAAATACACAGATTAAAAAGCTCATTGAGTCACATCATGCTTACCAAGGTTTTAGTTGTGATGTGTCACATTCTATATTTTAGGGGAAATTAACGTTTCATCTCTATGAGAAAATTGGGATCTCAGCTCCTTGGATCAAGAAGATGTACATGTATATCTGACCCAACCATTATTATATAGTAACAGATAAAATTTATTGGATATTCTCTACTCAAATAAGGATATAAACGCCATGTCAGGCATTCACCCACAAGAAATCAGTGTAGCAAAGAGATAAGCTGCATATCTACACTAGTTCATTGACCATTTTATACATTGTTGCACTGTTATTCCTTCTAAAACTTCATTTAAATCTTATAATGTGATTGTAACATGGTAAAAATTACAATTTGTGGATAAAGTATGAACTTACTAGCCAAAAATCAATCAAGAAAAGGCACTTACAACAGTTTCACACTGACATGATTGCTTGCAAAACGCTCATATTCTCAGTGTGAAACTATTGTAAGTGACGTTGCATTAAAATACTAAAAAATCCATTGATCTTTTTTCTGTCTGTTTTTAGTTATCAATAGACAATACTCAAATATTCTTTTTGATGAAGTATGTGTCAATTTTAGTCAATAATATTGAAATAAATCAGTTTTTTCCTTCTCCTGTAAAATTTTGCAAAATGGAGATACCATAGTTTCACACTAACGTAGCGATACAGGTTGTGGCATTGACCGATAGCAGTAAAATGGTTGGCAGATGATAATTTCAGCGTATAAAGATCTACCACAGAAAATCTATGTGACTCTAAATTGAAATCTGTTCTGTGATGAGTGGAAATCAGTGGGTTTAATGTAGAAATGTTTTCAAAATAGAATTTCTCAACTTTATTTCGATGACGACAACATTCCATTTGTTGCATTTTTTTTCGTAATGCAACTAATTGAGTGTCAACTGAATACAGTGCCGACAGCACTTTGATTTTTTACTCTAGCGAAATACATTGTAGTACCCTGCACATCTGTGAGGTCTGTTCAGGACCCATGCTGTTTTCGCCCTGAAAAAATGTTCGTCTTTCAGCGATCATGTTACACATGATTAGGCCTTCAGCAGGTGCACTGTACCTCGTTTTATTTAGAACAGACAGAATATGTTCTGTAAAACACGGCATCGTGTTCCAAAATACTCCAGTGATCTGGAACATGTTCTGAGTGTTCGGATCAGGAACAAGAAATACGGTCACAGTCGTCAAGTACTGCCCTGGATTACATCGGTGCTGACCGGATTAGACTTGACAACCAGTTTGGACCGGAACGGAGGTAACAGCCTGATTAAACCACTTTTCTTGGATCGTATACGGACCTACAATTTTTTTCCTTACCAAGGCCGCATATTTCACTTTCGTTAGTCTGTCAGTACTTTCAGTACTTTGATTTCGGCATAAGGTCTAAATTCAGTCGTAAATAGAAGGTAAAAACAAACCCTTCCTGTGAAAACAACTCCAGACAAGAGGGCGTGATAGCATTCTAAATCCATTTTTCTCTTCCAAACCCTATGTTGTAGGTACTCATTAGAATCGTCTCAATGAGACGATTCTAATGAATACCCAGAATATAGGGTTTATTGGAAAATAAAATTTTCAATTTTGAAATCAAAATCACCCCCTTCCCATCTGGGGCATTGATAATGTAATTCGAACTTTCATAGGTATTATTTTGATTGATTGATTGATTGATTGATTACAACAGTTTCGGCACACCGATTGATCTAAGTTTGTAAGATTAAAAAACAAGACATCGTCCTTTATAAGACATGTAAGCTTTTCAGAAAATCCCTCTTTTTTCTTATTTCCTATCACTAAGTCTGATTGGTGTTATGCTGTTTGAACAGCACACAAAATAATTAATGTTGGTCTTTCTTTCACGGTGTTTGTGTCGCCATTTTGAGTTGTGGTCATGTGACGAAAATATCGCATGATGACGGACTACTTTCTGAGCCCACTACAGAGGCGAATGAGAATGATCCGTAGTGCAAGAGAGTGGTTACAGTGTAGAGTACCCCGCTGAACTTTCACTATCTGCTTTGTTGAATCATCTTCGCAAGCCAAGGCTGACGATTCACCACGCTACTCTACCCTTGGCGTATCGAGCTTAATTTTTTACACTCCGATACGCTTTTTTATTGGATGCAGCCAGCTGTAGCTGCAACGAATGAAATCGCTCGTAGCATTTCATCTTTGGTAAAAATAGAACCTTTCGAATAGAAGGGAAACATGGAAACCCACGTGGATGTCTGCTTATCGCTTAACGTGTATTCGTAAGCGGTTTGTAAAACGATATTTCATTTGCTTTTAGACATATGATGTAAAGGGAGGTAATAACCAGCATCCAATAGAGGGTGCATCGAAGGAATCTCGAAATCGGGCTCAATCAGCCTAGGTAAGATCCACGTAGTGATCGTAACCTTGGCTCGCGAAGATGTGTTGAATATGCTGGCCCTGACCTACTTCTCTACTGATATCATTGTGACCCATCAAGCAAAAAGGGACCATCTGATTACTGCCAAACTGTCAACTCTGGTCTGACTGCCCGAATTGCGCAGGCTGACCAAGGTCGACACTTTTCGCTTTTATGGCATTTTTTATATGAAAAGTGGTCATTCTACCTTGTTATACAATCATTTTTGAATTATCAACTTAAATTGTCATGCACTATCGTTGATCTGTTCTCAGCGGATTGACGTACGGAATTCCAAGATGGCCCCTTTTCGCCTGACGTGTCACAATTGAACAAATTGCTTGTGTTTTTCGAATGGTAAAATTGAGGGCATGTTCATTCTGCGGGCCCAAGAAGGCCTACATGCGGGCACATTTATGACACCAAAGTACAAGTGTTGCTACTACTTGTCGATACTCCGGGATGCTTATCTCACGCCACAGCGAATGAATATTATAGAGGATATTATTTCAGCTTTGTCTTATTCGGCAAGATTGTCTGAATTTGAATGTCACACAACTTCTGATTGGCTAAACCAAATGGTTTAGCAAATCAGAAGTTGTGTTACTTTCAAATTTAGAAAATCCTGGCCAATGAGACTGACAATATTCTTAAGAATATTGTTGGTCAATACGGACCCCGATTATTTCAAACAATCTTTTGCCCTTCAACCAAGGGTTTATGTAGCCAACATAATATATGCAAACTTTCAGCATGTTTAACTGAATTGGAAACTTGGGAGATATTGCCACGAACCACTGAGGTCTGTAGGTCTGTGGATTGCTAAATGAGTGCTGCACTCTCGAACCCCTGCCCTGTTGCCAAAAAGGTCTCCATCCTACGAGTTATATGTTTCACTATCGAAGCCCAATCTATTACAAGCTGAAATTTCAGAGCCTATATACAGGGCCTTTGAGACATTATCTTATGGAAGGTTAGGACCGTGTGCAAAATAAATATCTATGTAAAGATAGCCTATAGAAAGTATAAATAAAGGCTTACCTCCCACTATCTATATTTCAAGCGCTAAATATCGGTGAATTACAATCCTTTCCTTAAACACTATACTAATCGCAAAAAAACACAAAGGCCTCGATCAAATATAAAGCAAGGCATTTAGAGACAACAATGTAAAAGTGGTTTCTTTGTCTGATAGGGTAAGTAGCATTATGGGAAAAGGAGAAAATGCTAATAACCGACATTTTATCCTTTTCCCATAATGTTTTAAAAAGCCTACCTCTTCAAGGTCGTTTAACTCTTTACCAAACAAAGCCTGGTTTTTACTAACCAGACGAAAAAGCCCTCTGAAAATATTGTGGATAAAGGAGAAAATGCTGGTAACCAGCATTTTCTCCTTTTTCCCACAATGTTTTCTACTCTTCTACTGTCGATTCAATTTTTTTAGTCACGTTTATTTTGTCGTCTGCAAATGCTTTCAATTGGAAAACTCTAAAATGTTGTCGTTTGGTAGGGAGTTCAACTCGTGCTTGTGTGGTGAAGTGTTTAATGATGATCGAACATCATTTTAAAATTAAATCATTTTAACCTACTTTTGAATAATATAAATTGTCCTTGAAACTGTAGGGAACCGATCTCTGAAGTATAACGGAAAGCAAGGTGTCCCTTATGCTGGTTGGCGCGACTCGCTGATCTTTTAAGGACATTAAAGATCAAGATCAGACTACCCAGAATGCGCAGTAAAATTTTGAAGCACCACTGTCCAATACATTTTCGCAAGCCAAGGCTGACGATTCACTACGTTACTCTATCCTTGGCTGATCGAGCTTGATTTTTACGTTCATCCGATACGCCTTTTCATTGGATGCAGCCAGCTCTAGCTGCAACGAATGAAATCGCTCGTAGCATTTCATCTTTGATAAAAATAGAACAATGTCTCTACCTTTCGAATAAAAGGTAAACATGGAAACCCACGTGGATGTCTGCTTATCGCTTCATGTGTATTCGTAAGCGGTTTGTAAAACGATATTTCATTTGCTTTTAGAAACATGATGTAAAGGGGAATAATAACCAGCATCCAATAGAGGGCGCATCGCAGGAATCTCGAAATCGGGCTCAATCAGCCAAGGTAAGATCCACGTAGTGATCGTAACCTTGGCTCGCGAAGATGTGTCCGATAAGGAGATACCGGTTTTTTTTTTCTCCAGAAAAATAACCTTGAAACCGCATTATTCGGATTTTTACTATCGATCTGAACGTTTCACTTTAATTATTTAGCAGTGGTTAACTTATAACCAGACGACAATATTTTAGGCTAGTCCAAATCGAAAGCGTTTGCAGACGACAAAATAAAAGTGACTGAACATTTGAAATTTGTTCTGTGAAGGGTAGAAACGTTTTGGAAAAAGGAGAAAATGCTAGTCACCAGCATTTTCTCCTTTCCCAAAACTTGCTTCCATCTCAGGGTCGTCAAAAATAGGGATTGTGTGATAATGGGTTTACTGTGTACCATCTTAAACAAGCCTGCAGCAGACGACTTCGAAACTGTCATAGCAAAATATAAATAATGAAAGTTATTTTATCCTCTGCAAGACATTCCATTGCCGATAGATATATAGATAAAGAGAAGTCAAATGTAAAACCTGTCGTGAATGAAAAACTGCACCATGTATTTTGTGCACTAATTGTTGGAAGTGATCTACTTGTTGTAAATCATAATTATAGAGTTGACAAGGAAGTACCAAATTTAACTGATAATGAAAAAACGTACAATCATTTATATAATTATATGCACATTGTCGAAAATGTAAAGTCACTTTACCTAAAAAACCTCGTAACGACAGCTTGTAACAACAGCTTGCAACACGCGAAAGGGCATTCCGACATTTGTGCAAAGTGTCGTCTCGGATTAGCCTGCGCAGTTCGCGCAGGCTAATCCGAGACGAC
The DNA here is from genome assembly GCA_943736015.1 of Tridacna crocea. NCBI lineage: Eukaryota > Metazoa > Mollusca > Bivalvia > Cardiida > Cardiidae > Tridacna > Tridacna crocea. Next base: position 54,390,723 of record OX031063.1, read on the forward strand.
ACTTTAAGTCTACATTAGTTTTTGTTCTTCAGGTGACATGCCGCAAACAGAAAATAACATGAAAACGGAAAGTGTCGTTCATCGCCGGAAGTACGCCGCTTTACCTTTCTGAAAATTGTCAGGCTACTCTTAAAAAAAGAAAATATCTCGTTTTTCTATCAAAATCTTTCTTACTATAGTTCAGTTGACAAAAAGTTCGTACATTCATTTTTTTTGATGTGGTTTATCTATTTCGATTGAAGTTTTCGTCGATAGAAAGATAGATGTGAATAGCTTCATCGAGGTTAATGTCGTTGCTAAATGACTTACAGTGGCACTGCCAAGTCAGTTAAAGCATTATCTCCCGCTAGATGGCATTCTGCAAATATATATCTACATGTATCTTATTTGGGCATTCTGGGTACAGAACCGGACTACTTTTTAACGCGACAACCGTTACTTTAAATTTCAAACTAAAACAAAAGTTTTATAAAAAAAAAAAGCTAACTTTTTTATGGTGAAAACCTAAATATTGATATTACGAAGTTTTGTTTTGAGAAATCATATCCCCTTCTCGGACAGTGTAGATTCAAGATCATACTGCACGTTCTGTGCAGTCTGATCTTGATCTATACAGTCCGCAATAGGTCAGTGAGTCGTGTTTAGCGCCGAAGTGTTATTGATTGCTGATGCACACGAATCTATTTTTGTGAGGAATAGTGACCTTGACCTTTTACTTTAGTCTTTGAATGACATGACCCCCATTTTGAATTATAACACCGTGCTTAGATTCTTTTCTCTAGCTGAAAGTGTTTTTTAAAGTCATTGTTGATTTCATATTCTTTCTATTTTAAGTAACAGCAACCTTCACTTTTATCTTAGGTCATGAAATCATCATATAGTGGTAATTACCACACGGGAGCATTTTAGCCCTATTTACTCCAAACACGCAGGTTTTGTAAAAATAGTCCAGGCAGAGACTTGTAACACATGTGATCTTGGGACGTAGTCATATAATTTTTTTGCCCGAAAGACATAACTTGAATACCGTTGTTAAATGATCGCTCAATGATGCCGCATACCAAAATATCAACACTCTAGGCCATATGCTTTTTTTTAAAAAATCTTTTTTATTGAATTCTTTACTAACAGAGACTTATGCAAAACATGTGCCTCCTGAGGAGGAACTATCTGATACCTCAGGGTTGCAATTTAAACAATTTTGATAAAAGGCCTTTCAAGGATACCAGAAAACAAACACCAACACTCTCGTTGTCTGCGTATGTCATATTCTTTGAAGATTCGACCTGTCCTATATGACACATCACTCCCCCCCCCCCCCCCCCCACATTCCCCCGATATAGGCTTTTATCAATACGTTTGAGGAAAACTCAAGCCTGCTTAGCTCCAGATTTCTCTAAACTGTAGATCATAATTGAATGAGTCGCACCAGGTAGCATTTTATTGAGTAAACGTTTATTTTAGTTTGAAATTCAAAGTAACAGTTGTCGCGTAGAAAAATAGTACGTTTCTATACCCAGAATGCCCAAATTAGATAGATGAGTATTTGTAGAATGCCATCTAGCGGTAGATAATGCCAATATTCTAGGTCTTTGGCCTTCAGACAAGAAAAATGCTAGTTTTGTCTTTATAACCCTATTTAACCTTTGACCTCAAGACTGCTCTATCTTTGAAACCAGATGTACATTTTAATCAGTTCTGACACAAGATCATCATGGTGCTTTATCATCACTTCGTCCATTTACTTAAAAAATTCTCGTAACTACAGCTTGTTTCAAGCTGTAGTTACGAGGTTTTTGAAGTAAACCGACGATCTGGTCGACAACTTTCCAAAAAGAAGTGGTTGAAGGAAGTTTGTAATCAGATGGACAGACACACGAACGACTAGCGATGAGCAATCACGGTTGCTCCCTGAGTTCGCCATGTTCAGCTGAGCAAAAAAATGACAAGATTCGTTTATATTTCCACATTGAGATTCGTGTTGTAAACGAAATTATTAATTTGTCAACGAAGATTACTGTATAAATGGAAGATTTTGCGAGGTAGAACTTTTAACGATTTCGCGGATTTTAAAAAAAAAGTAAGCTTTTCTGTTCGCGTATTTTACTACAAGTATACCAACAAATACATGTAACTAGTGTCTCACATCCGCAAATATTTCCGTACGCAAAAAAGTCCATAATCAGTAATTCGCACTTTTATCGACACGCGTATATATGAGTGCATGCATCTACGTATACGGTATTTTTGCATAATGAAAAATGCTCGCTTACAAACAACTTTTTAAAAGTGCAATTCTATTTGATTCAAGCCAAGCGGAAACAAATTGCAGATGAAGAGCGACACGCTCACATTTAACTTCTTATGAATAATAAGCTACTTATCGATGCTGAGCTACTTTTCGCCGACGAATTAATTGCCGAGAGAGGGCTACTTTTCAAAGAAAAATCTTTCAGCGCCTTATGTAATGATAACCAGGGCCCGTACTCACCAACCATTCTTGAAGATATTCTTGGCCTTACTCTCCAAGATTTTCTATATTTGTAAGTAACACAACTTCTGATTGGCTGAACCGAATGGTTTAGCCAATCACAAGTTCTGTTACTTTCAAATATAGAAAATTCTGCTGAGTAAGACAAAGAGTGTTCTTAAGAATGGTTGGTGAATACGGGCCCTGAACCTCTTTTAATGGTAGAAATACGACCCACCGAAACTCAGATTTTTAGACCAACAATCATAGGATCGTCATCTAGAGCAGTCGAGAATGATACAGATTCAAAGGAACTGTGCTCTGACAAAACGGGACTTAGTGCATCTCCGTGACCCATATTTACCCATGAGATAGATTGATCCTTGGACAAACAGAAATTTGACAAATAGCGAAAAGTTTCAACCCAGATCAACCTGTGCAGTTCGCTCAGGTTGATTTGGGTCGATACTTTTCGCAGATGCGTTAAGCCCCCGTTTTTAATAGAACCTGGCTCAAATGACCCCTGAGTCGCCGACCACTATTCTTAGAAAGTATTCCTCTTTCTAAGAAGTCCTAATTCAGTTATAAGGATGACAATGTTGACATTAATTACAAAATCTCTAGATACCACTCCAATTTTGAACGTTGTCTACTTACAAGGTCATAGAAGGAATAAAATGCCTCCAATAAGGTACAAGATGTTTGTTTACATGTAAATTAATGTCAGTGATCTTTGCAAAGCAGGCTTATCAGCACTTGTTTTGAACACAACGTTTTTTTTTTTCCATCCTCGTGTTTTTCGTGGGCATTGCTGGTCTCATTCAGCTACGAGTCAGTCCAATAATAAGACAGTGAAAAGCCATTTGAAAAAAGCCATCTAAAAATTGAACTTCAAATGCAAATGCCATATCACCAATTTGATATGCTATTTAAATGATTTTTTCTATAAAAAAAATTAGAAACCGATTTTTTCCCCGTTTCTTTTTGTGACAAATCAGGAGTATGAGTGGTGGGTAAAGTCAGCAGACTAAAGGAGACCGGACCAGGCCGGATTGGATCGGACTTAATAATCGGAATAGACCAGATCGAAGCGAGTCAGTCTCAGGAACAGAAATGAACCACATTTCCAAACCAACCAACTTTTTACCTTTACCAAGGCTGTTTATTTCACATTCGCTTGTATGACAGTATTTTCAGTGCTTTGATAACAGACCATAAGATTGACGAACAAGCCGACGGTATAATTGATCTTTCTGTCATTATCTCCCGCCAGATGGCATTCTACAAATACTCATGTATCTAATTCGGGCGTCCTGGGTACACAGGACCGGACTACTTTCCTGCGCGACAACCGTTACTTTGAATTCGCTCAAATAAAACGCTACCTGGTGCGATTCACTCAGCTATGATCAGCAGTTTAGAGAAATCTGAACCTACAACGGGCCTGATTTTTCCTCAACATATTAATAAAAACCATTTTCTCCATTGCCACTTTATAGCGCGTACTAGTACAGTCTCCCCAATATCGGGGAGAGTGATGCGTTATATAAGACAGGTCGAATCTTCGAAGAATATGACATTCGCAGAAAACGACCCAAAAAATTTACAAGCATATTTCTCCTTTTCCCACAATGTTTTCAAAGGCCTCCCTTCCCAGGTCGTGAAAATCGGGAATGGATTGATAGGGGTTTCACAAGATATGATGATGGAGTTTCAACAAAATTTACCCCTTTTTTATTTAACAATATTTTCTAAGTATAAAGAGACAAATCATAAAGTTTTAGACACCTGCGTCATCTACACAGGCCTTCAAAATTAGGTACAGTGTAAAAATTGTTTCCTGGTAAAGAGTTACACTTCAGCGTAGTAAGCTTATAGGATTTCATCGAAATATACCGTATAAGTTGTCAAATAAATCAAATTCTTTATCAATAAAGACTATATTTAGATATCGATGTACCATGTGCTCGGCAAGTGACACGATAACTTTTTTGTACTTAACCCTTTACCCCATAAGACATTTCTATGGTATCTCTAATTGACCCTAAATAACAGCAAGGATGAAGCCGTTTTTTATGTGTATATGACAGCTTTTGATAGCATAGAAAACATTGCGACAAAAGGTGAAATTGCTCGTCACGAGCAATTTCACCTTTTGTCACAATGTTTTCCAAAGGCTCCTACATGCAATGCGTAGAAATGAGTATCTATGGAGTAAAGGGTTAAAAAAAAATGCGCAATACTCTCTGAAAAAGGGGCTCAATGCGTCTGTGAAAAGTATCGACTCGGGTCAGCCTGCGCAGTCAGAGTAGGCTGATCTGAGCCTAAACTTTTCGCTGCTGGTCAATTTTTTTGTATGTACAAGGACCAGTCTACCTCACGATAAAGTGATGTATTGTTTATAACTATTTATCCCGGAGATGCATTAAAGGTGGGTATTTAGATTTTTCATATCACACCAAATTAAAAAAAATATATCACTGAAATTTATATGCAAAAGCAATACAAATAATCAATAATTAAGAATCATAAATTTACAAGAAAAAAAAAACAATTTTGTTTTGATGGTATTCCCTTAAAAGGCAACGTAGCCTCTTACGCTATTTTTAGATTTCGCACCAAAATCAAAATAGCATTGTGGGAATGTTAAGTGACTGGCACGTGACTAATGATACTTAAATTCCATTACATAACAAAATTGTAATTATTTTCCGTAATGTCTTTTTCGGATGCTATTTTTGAAGCTTCGTATATGTATTTCCGGTATATAAATGAACGAGTTGCTCATGTTAAAATAGAACGTGCTTTCCGTCGGTGTCGATCTGGGCTGTAGTTAATCTCTAATTTCTCTTGTTGTCGGATGGTTTTCGACTACTGGGGTTTCATGAAAGAAAATAATAGGGCTTTGGGAGTATACGGATGATTATTTTTGTACTTCTGTAAAAATTTTCGTCCCAAAATCTGAAGGCCCACCTTTAAACCCCTTTTTGCTAGAGGGTTCCTGAAAGTTTTAATCCCTAAGAAAAAAAAAAACACGTAGACGGTATGGGAAAATTGGCTCGCAACGTGTCCATTGATTATATCAGGTCCCGACGAGTGCTGCCTTTGTCGTAAAAAGATAGTAGTTGCTTAATTCAGGTGTTAATTTTTCATGGCACAATAATAGACCTAAAAAGCCTGCAACACGGGGAAAGGGGCATTCGGACAATTGCGTAAAGTGTCGTCTCGGATCAGCCTGCGCACTCTGCGCAGGCTGATCCGAGACGATACTTTCCGTTTTTATGTAATTTTCTGTTTTTCGCAAGTCTACTGTAGCACAAAAACTAATGTAGTCGTAAAATGTCGTGCCGGATGAGCCTGCGCGGACTGCGCAGGCTGATCCGAGACGACACTTTACTCAAATGTCCGAATGCACCTTTTCGCGTGCTGAATGCCATATCGTCGTAAAGTATAGTTTCGGATCAAACCTCAAAGTACGTGCAGGTTGATCCAAAACGACAATTTCTGTTTTAATGCTATTTTCCGCATTTTGCATGTCTACTGTAGCACAAGAAAGAATTTAATTATAAAGTGTCGTCTCGGACTCGCCTCCGCGGATTGCTAGTCCCAGATAGTTTCCTGCATTTCTTTTTTTTTACCCACTATATTTTCAAAAGAATTCTTTCTCAAGGTCATTAAAACCATGTGACTCTACCGTGGAAAGTTGAATAACCGTTCAAGTCACTTTTCTGCTGTACCCTATACCCTTAACCACAAAACCCTGAATTTTAACTCGTTATCGGGCTGAATAAGTAGGACGATACATCTAATCCGGTAATAAAAACCCAAACGTCTCTATTTAAACGTTTTGTATGGGTAAAAGTGACATCATATCGGACATTGTAGATCCAAGATCAGACTGCACATTCTGTGCAGTCTGATCTTGATCTGCACTGTCCGCAGACGATCCTTGAGTTGCTCCGAGCAGTCTAAGGGTGAATAATCCTAAGGAACAATGCTGTTGAAAACACTGTTGGAAAAAGAAGAAAATGCTAGTAACTGACATTGCGTCCTTCTTCCCTCCACGATATTTCCAAATGTATGGAAGTTTTAATCCCTACTTATGACGACCCTCAGAAAGAAGCCTTTAGAAAACATTAAGGGAAAAGGAGAAAATGCTGGTAACCAGCATTTTCTCCTTTTCCCATGATGTTTTCTACTCTTCACAAAACCAATTTAAAATTTTCAGTCACTTTTACTTTGTCGTCTGCAAATGCTTTGAATTTTGGACAAGCCTAAAATACTGTCGTTTGGTAAAAAGTTACAATATTGAGTAAAAATTCCTGGAAGCATTTAACTTTGTCGTCTCCAAAAGATTTCAGTGCAAAAAAAGTCTAATATTTGGTCAGCTAGTACAGTGATAACGTGTACGTTCTACCAGTTTTCATGGTCATTAGAGCTTAAAGGTGGGCATTTAGATTTTTCACATCTCACGAAATTAAAGAAAATATATATATCACTGAAATTTATATGAAACAACAGTACAAATCATCAATAATTACGAATCATTGAATTAAAAAAAAAAGACTTTTCGATGGTGTTCCCTTAAAAGGCTACGTAGCCTCTTAACCCTTTACCAAACAATCCCCGGTTTTCACGACCCTGAGATAGAAGCCGTTTGAAAACATTGTAGGGAAAGGAGAACATGCTGGTAACCATCATTTTCTCCTTTTCCCACAATGTTTTCTACCCTGCTGCAAACAAATTTTAATTTTTTGGTTACTTTTAATTTGTCATCTGCAAGTGCTTTCAACTTGGACCAGTCTAAATTTCTATCGTTTGGTAAAGGGTTAAAATATTTTTATATTTCGCGCCAGAAATCAAAAAAGCATTGTGGTAATGTCAAGTGATTGACACGTGACTAATGACGCTTAAATTCCATAACATAACAAACGTGTAATCTTTTTCCATAATGTCTTCTTCGGACGCTAGGTTTGAAGTTTCGTCTGTGTTTTTCAGGTATCTAAATGAGCTAGTTGCTCATGTAAAAATAGACCGTGTTTCCCGTCGGTGTCGACCTTGGCCGTGGTAACGTGCATGCAGTCTGATCTGTAATCTACACTGTCCAATAAGGAGATATTATTCCCCCAAACATAACTTTTAAATAGCAATATTAAGGTTTTTACTATCGCACTGAAAATTTCATTTTAGTTAACCCATTACCACACAATCCCTACTTTTGACGCCCCTGAGAAAGAAACCTTTTGAAAACACTATGGGAAAAGGAGAAAATGCTGGTAACCAGCATTTTTTCCTTTTCCCACAGTGTTTTCTACCCTTCCCAGAGCAAATTTCTATTTTTTAGTCTCCTGTATTTTGTCGTCTGCAAATCCTTTCAATTTGAACCAGTCCTAAAATTTTCTCGAGTGGTAAAGAGTTAATCAGCAGAATAAGTGTTAAAGGTGGGGGTATTTAGAATTTTTACACGTCACCAAATTAAAGAATATATATATCACTGAAATTTATATGAAAAACAATTCAAATCATCAATAATTAAGAATTATAAAATTACCAAAAAAAAATTTTTGATGGTATTCCCTTAAGGTAAGACCTGTGTAATGGAAAACAGCTATTTCCACTAAAATATCACCCTGCAAAATTAGCTATAATTAAAAATGAGTGTTATTGAACTAATTTCACCTTTTCATTTTTTTCCATTTTTTCCTTCTTTGAATTATCATTTATAAATCTAAAACCGCTATATTCTCAATTGAAAAAGAGATAATAATTACCTCCCTTTTTAGAAAACAAACGAAAGTATCAAAAAAAAGTTTCAAGATAGACATAAACGGAATTTCTGATCCATTAGAAATGTGCAAAAATATTATTTCGGCATAAATCCTTATTTATCCTTATTTAACAACCAATTAGAATTTTTGCCCAATGTTCACCGGAAGTGCATTACCCATGTCTTACCTTAAAAGGCTGCGTAAACACTTAAGGTATTTTTAGATTTCGCGCCAAAAATTAAAAAAAAAAAGCATTGTGGGAATGGAAAGTGACTGGCACGTGACTAATGACGCGTAAATTCCATAACATAACAAACATGTAATTATTTTCCATAATTTCTTCTTCGGATGCAATGTTTGAAGCGTCATTTGTGTATTTCCGGTATGTAAATGAGCAAGTTGCTCATCTAAAAATAGACCGTCGTTCCCGTCGGTGTCGACCTCGGCCGTAGTAAATCTCAAATTTCTCTTGTTGTTGGATGGTTTTCGACTACTGGGGTTTTATGAATGAAAATTAAAAGGCCTTCGGAGTATAAGGGTGATTTTTTTGTATTTTTGGTAAAAATTTTTGTCCCAAAATCTAAAGGGCCACCTTTGATTGCAAATCAATGAGCAATGTATCTATTTGATTTGAGTTATGTTCTGGCAAAGTTGGGGTGGGGGTGAGGGGTATCGTGCATTTCAGTGTTGCAGTGTACGTATCAAGTCCTCCCATAACTATAGATCCGTAGATCCATAAAACCTAATGTGTCGAACAACAAACGGAGTCAAGGGGTAGAATGGTTCTTGAACATGGAGGAGATTTACTAAAAGCAAAAAGTGTTTTTTCTTCTGTCCAGACTGACCAGAATCGATACTTATTGCAGACGCATTAAACCCCCTTTTCACAGAACAAGGCTAATGTGTACAGTTAACCACAGGCTAACGACCATTCAAATGATACTAGTATTTAATTAACCCTTTACCTCATAGAAAACATTGTGACAAAAGGTGAAATTGAGCAAGCACGAGCAATTTCACCTTTAGCCACAATTTTTTTCTAAGGTTCCTACAACCAATGCGAAGAAATGAGTATCTATGGAGTAAAGGGTTTAGACAATGGTAACGTAAAACTTTCACTATTCCACTTACGGTTCTTAAAGGCGTTCGTTCAGATTTTCAGACGAAAACTTTACAAAAATACAAAAAAAAAGCATTCTTATACTCCCAAAGCCAACACCGACGGGAAACACCGTCTATTCTTAATCGGTCGGCGGAGCCGGACGATTAGACACCACAAATTTCGAAAGCCTGTCTGCTGAGGGCAAACTGATCTAGCTGCAACCCGTGACAGCTTCTTTTTACAGTCTTATAACACTACAAATATTGGCTGTTCTGACCTTATTACATTGAACTTTTCACCCTGATAACAAGTTGTGAATGAAGCAATCTTGAGAGAATCAATGAATATCAGATTATGTAAGGACATTTCTAGTCGTCTGCTGTCCATATTATCCGGCAAACTTCGAGTGATCCGTTGATCAGGTTATACATTGTTACGGGATCAGCCGAATTTTGATGAGTCCTGTTCTTATATATAACAGGTGTTGAAAAGATGATAGAATTCAATATGATTCATTTAGCAGATTAAGGATAAAATTGTCTTTATAGCCCCATATTCGCACTCGGGCGTTAAAGCATTTTTCGGACCTTTGCGAATGTTAACGACCTCAAAAACGTGAATTAACCCTATAATATACTACCGTACAGTTGTTAAGGTTGCACAAATTACAGAAAAGAATATTGGTATATTGTTAAACTTAATTAAAAGGTTGATAGGTACTGTTATTCAGGATGAGTGATAACTAAAGCTTGATGATGGGTACTACTGATCACATATTTAACGTTAGATAACGTTAGATATTGCTGCTAGCCGGCAAACATATAATGATCTGTAGCATTCCATGAAACTACTACTTTGTGAAGGACAGTTAAGAAAAGGGGGCTTCCTACGTGGCTCTGTTACAATATCATGATATGATTTCTATCCCATACATAGTTCAGACTACTGCAATTCGATTTGTGATATCAACAATTGTGGTTATACATTGTCGACCGATTACAGTGCTGACAGCACTTTGATTATATAAGCAACTCTCTCATTTACATACCGGAAATACACAGAGGAAAATTCAAAAATAGCGTCAGAAGAAGACATCATGGAAAATGAGTACATGATTGTTATGTTATGTGGAATTTAAGCGTCATTAGTCACGTGCCAGTCACTTGATATTCCAACATTTTTTTTTTATTTCTGGCGTGAAATCTAAAAATGCCTTAAGAGGCTGCGTAGCTTTTTACGGACCACCCCCCCCCCCCCAAAAAAAAATGTAATTTTACGATTCTTGATTATTGATGATTTGTATTGATTTTTCATATAAATTTCAGTGATACATACATATTTTTTTTTAATTTGATGACGTGTGAAAAATCTAAATGCCCACCTTTAAATCATGACCTTTGTAATTGCAATATTAGTACGTCCTTGCTGTCTCCCTAATTTTTCCCCAGGTTTTCTTACAGACGGTAAAAATCATTACGATTAAGTAAAAGCAAGAAATATCTAAAAAAAAAAAAGATAGACCAAATAAACATTTCAATACTTTTTACCAAAAATCAGATTCTGACGTAAAAATAGCCCACACTAGATGAGTCGTATAGATGCGCTCACTTCGGAAGAATTAACCCTTTCCCAAACGACAAATTTTGGACTCTTCCAAACCAAAAGAGTTTGCATACGACAATTTTAGATTTGGAGAAAATGGCAGAAAGTTCTCAAAAAGAGTAGAAAACATTGTGGGAAAAGGAGAAATTGCTCGTTACGAGCAATTTCTCCTTTTCCAACAGTGTTTTCAAAAGACCTTTACTGTAGACACGTAAAAAACAGGGCTTGTTTGGGAAAGGGTTAGCAAAGTAGCAAATATGGTGTTAAAATGTAGCATCGAATCTAGCGATGGAAATAATTCGGGGGAGATATACGTTCTGCGCTCGTCTTTTAACTCTTTACCACTCAAGAAAATTTTAGACTGGTCCTAATTGAAAGCATTTGCAGACAACAAAATAAAGGTGACTGAAAATTTGAAATTTCTTCTGGGAAGGGTAGAAAACATTGTGGGAAAAGGAGAAAATGCTGGTTACCATAATTTTCTCCTTTTCCCACAGTGTTTTCGAAAGGCTTCTTTCTCAGGGGCGTCAAAAGTAGGGATTGTGTGGTAATGGGTCTCTGTAGTATGCAAATTATGCACCTCATTACCATATTTCAGGTCTTCCCTCGAATTTGCAGAAAGGGGTTTTCCGTAATGACCATATTAATTAAAGCTTAGTGAAGTAAACAACATTCTGGTACCTTTTCTCGAACTGTTGTTTTTCTATTCGATGGTTTACTTTAAACCATTACCACACAATCCCTACTTTTGACACCCTTGAGAAAGACGCGTTTTGAAAACATTGTGGGAAAAGGAGAAAATGCTGGTAACCAGCATTTTCTCCTTTCCCCACAATGTTTTCTACCCTTCACAAATCAAATTTCAAATTTTCATTCACTTTTATTTTGTCGTCTGCAAATACTTTCGATTTGGGCAAAACTAAAATTTTGTCGTTTGGTAATGAGTTAATCTCCCTGTACTTTAATATTACCTTACCATAGACGACACCAGAAGCTTTTGAATGCAGTGTAGATCAAGATCAGACTGCACAGAATGTGCAGTCAGATATCTGATCTGAAATTTCCACTGCTACTTTCTTGTTTATGGCGAACTGTCTCTTGATCGTGCGGAGAAAAATTATCTCATATTTCATTTTTTTCTCTAAGTTGTTCCAGTATAAAAAATCTACAAGATCTAGCATTCATGAATTTGTATAGAATCCTTTTATTTTGGTGAAAAGAAATAGATCTAGTCAATCTTCTTGGAAAATAATTCTAAATGGGCAAAAAAAAAAATCTAGCGGAAGATAACAAGAGGAAAACTGGCGTTTTGTTAAGAAAAGTAGAAATTTTAACAATATACCACACAATCACAAGTGTTGTTGACCCCGAGAAAGACGGTTTTAGAAAACATCGTGGAAAAGGAGAAAATGCTGGTATCCAGCTTTTTCTCCTTTTCCGACAATGTTTTCTAAACCTTTCATGGACATATTCAATCATTGAAGCCGCATTTAGTTTGTCGCTTGCAAATGCTTTTAAAGTAATAGGAATCTTAACTTTTGTCGTCTTTTAAATAGTTTAAAAAGGCTAAACTATACAATCCAAAGTTTCCTTTAAAGTATAATATACCTACCTGAGAGAAAACTCCACCGTACGTATTAACCGAGAGTACATAAAATGAGATCTCTCAATGGCGAATGGATAATTATTTCTACCCGTCTATCTGTCACTTACTTTTGAGTTTGATTGGTGAGAACGATTTTACATCGGTATTTATTATCCAATCAAACTGCAACAGTTATGTAATCCGTGTCGACGGTGTTTTTCTCTCATTTAGATTCGAACTATAATACATCGAAAATAAAGCGCATCGTTTCAGAGTCAGTTTACGGAAAAAATTAAATTCATGGTTTATTTTAAATCTTAATACACAAACGCACTTAAATTAGGTGAACTCGAAGTTCAATGTCACAAACGCTATCATAGTATCTTATATCTGGGTTAGAATGTTGTGTAGTCTCGATTTACTTTATCTTGTGGTCTATCTTACGAGAGGCGACTTACCGATTTTCCTACATTCTTCCTACGGAAGCCTTAAAAGGCTTTCCTTGTGGACACGATTTTCTTCAAGTGCAAATTTGGACGCCTAAATGCGCCTGTATTATTGTGAACGTCTTTTTGCGAGTAAGCCGTTTGGACCATAGGGGTGCGTAGTCTGATTCCTGTGACCCTTATACTTTATCTTATAAGCAAGGGATTTAACTTTATGTACCCCGTGACTCGCCCCCGGTTACAATCAAAGTGTTGAAAACGCTGATGTGGCATTTGTCAAGGAAGCCACTGTATGAAATTAATAATTTGAAAACAAGAGGGCCATAATGACCCTGGATTGCTCACCTGAGTCAATAGGCGAAATTCACTCCTCGTGCCTAATTCAATTTCTGACCAAATGTGTGATCAATTGAGCATCAAACGTGGCCTCTAGGAATTTCCTAAAGTCAACCTAATTTATTACCCGACTGACCCAATTTAAAAATCATCAAAAAATTATCAAGACAAACATTCTTAACAGTTTTCAAGTTAATTGAGCAATAAATGTGGCCTCTAGAGTGCCTATAAAGTATTTCTTAAATTCGACAAAGTGACCTAGTTCATGAACCCAGGTGACCCAATTCCAAACTCACTCAACATTTCATCAAGACAAGCATTTCGACCAATTTCATAATTTCCTAACGTTGACCAAATTTATCACCCGACTGACGCATTTTAGAATTCATAGAAAAATTATCAATACGAACATTCTGAAGTTTTCAAATCAGTTGAGCAAGAAATGTAGCTTCTAGACTGCCCACAAGGAATTTCTTTAATTTGACCTAGTGACCTAGATTATGATCCCGGGTGACCCAATTTTGAATTCATCCTAGATTTTATCAAAACAAACATTCTGATTAATTATCAAGTCAATTGAGCAAAAATGTGGCCTCTAGAGTCTCCACAAGGTATTACTTTAATTTGACCTTGAGACATAGTTTATGACCCCAGGTGACCCAATTTTAAACTGAGAAAACATGTTGTGCTCAGGTGGGCTCACAAGAATTGAACAGTTTCTCTACATACCAAATAACAAAGCTATATGCTTTCCAGTTTTAGAAAAGAAGCACCTAAAAGTTTTCCTTCTTTGTTCCTTTGTTCGAACTTGTAATCCCTGGGGCGGGGCCAGTTTTGACCCCAGCAACATCATTTGTACAAACTTGGTAGAGGTTTACTAGGAGATGCTACATACCGAATGTAAAAGCTCAACACCTTCCAGTTTTTGAGAAGGGGAATTTTAAAGTTTTCCTGCTTTGTTCCTATGTTTGAACTTGTGACCCCTGGACCGGGGCCAGTTTTGACCCCAGGGGCATCATATAAACAGAATTTGTAGAGGTCCACTAGAGATGCTACATGCCAAATATCAAATCTCTACATATTCAAGTTTCAGAGAAGAAGAATTTTAAAGTTTTCCCATTTTGTTCCTATGTTCGAACTTATGATCCCCAGGACCGTGGCCAGTTTTGACCCCGGGGGCATCATATGAACACACTTGGTAGAGGTCCACTAGGAGATGCTACACACCAAATATTAAATCTCTACGCTTTTAAAGGAATTCTGGAAAGACAGATAGATGTATGCCGGACAATGACTGATCACAATTCCCACCATAGCACTTAGTGCTCATGAGTAAAAATAAAAAGAATTTAATATATTATTTAAACATTAACATGAAAATCGACCTCCTAAGCAAAATTAATATGTCTCTTTGGTTAAAGGGAGATTATTGGTGCCTAAATTTGCATCATTTGTGTATTGGTGGTCTCCTTTTGATCTTTCAAGAGGAGTCAGGAGTAACGTCCCTTGAAGGAAGGATGCATGATGGGTAGAGAGAAGCCATGTAACTACATTGAATTCAATTAATTCTATACCTAGATAATATGATTTTGAGATGTCTTTGGCCGTCAGGATCTAATTCCCAATATTACAATTAAGTTTTCTGCCTTTAAATATTGATGCACAATCAAATGAGTAGCGTGCAGTCATGGGACGAATAAGCCCATGGACGAACTAGTTTTGGAACGAACAACCCCAGAAGCAAAGTGGATATATGATAAATTTTATGCATATCATTGCGCCAGTAGGAGGCTATGAAGAGGTGAAGCTATTTTCAATCAGAAAGAAGTATTTCAGCGATCGATGGCCTTTTGCAGTTAATTTCAATAGGCTATTTCCAATTATATATGTGAGTGCTTTTGAAAAAAAAAAATTGTTCAGAAAAAATGAGTTTAATAGGGTTTATTTCCGTCGGTTTTGCACAAAATACTATACATGCTCTTCAGAATTCAGTTTTAAACATTTATTATTGATCTCATAGTGGCATTGTCTTCGACAAATGCCACAAAAAAAACAACATATCTTTCCTACCCCAACAGTTATTCTCCTATTGTTTTTCGACAAATGAGAGCTAGAACATTTTCTACCAGAAAAAAAAAACAAACTGTTTGTCAGTGGCCATATATATATTGCAGTCTGGCTGCTACATTCGCTCTAACATGTAAACTCGCTCAAAAATCTGCGCCATTGACAAGGGTTCGTACATCCGTTTTCAAGATATAAAATGCACTTTATATAATGAAATAGACCTTGAGCCACCAAGACGCCCCACTCCCCCCCCCCCCCCACCTGGGAATTTTCGGCACTATGATTTTTTGAAATCCCAAGGTCTCCTGAGCCCTTTGACAAAGTCTACCACCTGGCGAGCGGGGCTTTTCGGAGTTACAGATGTCAAAGGTCATCAAGTACATTGTTGCATATTCAAGTGCATTGTTGCATATGAGATACCAAAGAATAGCAGTTCAGACCGAATTTTCATTTCATTTTCTACATTTAATATGTCAGAAACATGGTCAGGTGGGATTATACACTCATACCTAAGATCAAAACAGATGTTTTAAAGAAAAAGAAGCAATTCTGGTTTAATCAAAGTACTGACAGAACTGTTCATGGTCACGTAAAACGGCTGGTACCCAAAAACGTATCCATAGTTTACCAAATAAGCAATTATGATATTAGTGATGCAAACAATGTGCCTTACCATTATAATTTATCCTATCTAAAAGCTGTGTCAGTGAAGGAAGTATTAACTCTTTAACAAACGACAAAATTGTCGATGGTCCAAATTGAAAGCATTTGCAGACGACAAAATAAAAGTGACTGAAAATTTGAAATTTGTTTTGAGAAGGGTAGAAAACATTGTGGGAAAACGAGATAATGCTGGTTACCAGCATTTTCTCTTTTTTCCACAATGTTTTCAAAAGGCTACTATTCCAGACCCGTAAAAACCAGGGATTGTTTGGGAAAGGGTTAATGAAGACAAATGTTCAGGTTTTTTTTTTTTCAAAATCTAAGGACTTTTGTTGGAATCAAAGATAGAATTGTGCTAAAAAGAGTTCCATCTCCCCTTAACTCATATCACGAAATAATAATTATTGTTCGTGTGACGATCAGATCTGTTTTTTTTTTTTTTTTTGGGGGGGGGGGGTTCAACTGTTTAATCTGTTACTACACAATTTCGACTTTAAACACCACTGTGAAAGAAGCCTTTCGAAAACATTGTGGAAAAAGGAGAAAATGCGGGTAACCAGCATTTTCTCCTTTTCCCACAATGTTTTCTTCCCTTCCTTAAACAAAATTTCAATTCTTTAGTCACATTTATTTTTTCGTCTGCAAATGCTTTCAATTTTGACCAGTCTAAAATTTTGTCACTTGGTAAAGAGTTAATTTATTGCACGCTGAACCCTTCACCACACAATCCTGAGCTTTAACGACTGTGGGAAAGAAAGGGTTTGAAAAAAAAAAAAATGTTTTCTACTCTTCTAGAAACAAATTTCAAGTTTTTAGACACATTTATTTTGTATTGTGCAAAGGCTCTTAGTATGAGCAATTATGTCGACTGGCTAAGGATTAAACCATTGTGTAAACTTGTGTATTTACCTCTGGAAATCTAAGCCCCAATTAACTAACAATTGTTCATTCTTCTTGCCGTATTTGTCGAAGACAATACCACTACGAATTCAATATTGAAATTCTGAAGACCATATATCGTATTTTGTGCAAAACCGAAGGAAATAATGCCTATTGAACTCAATTCATCTCAGGCAAATAAGATATGGATTTGAAAATGGCATGTTAAGATACACTGGTTGAGGCCATCGATCGTTGAAATACTAATTTTTGATGCGCGCTAAGTTCTCCATTTGATAGAGCATGAATATTTACAGATCGAAATAATTAATTATAATGTTGGGTATATAATGTTAACGGCCAAAATATATTTCAAAATCACAGTTTTCAGGTTCAAACTCAAATCTGTTCGATATATTTACATGGTTTATCTCTCTCCCAATCATGCATTCTACTGTCAAGGGACGTTAATCCCGATTCCACTTTATGATCAATGGGAGACCACCAATACAAAAACAATTCTAACGTTGTCATGAGTACTCTGCCTTGAACCAAAAACGTATTTATTTGCCTAATAGCCTAACTTTCAACCGAATTTTTGAAAAACATCTTTTTCTTTCAAATCATTGATTCCATACGATGGGTTCCTTGACTAATACCACGTCAGCGTTCTCAACGCTTTGATTTACAATCAGTGTTAGTATAAATTTCAAGAATTCTTCAGACGTCAAAAAGACGCACTTTTTGAAATGATTAGTGTTACATCAAATGGTCAACTCCATATCGGTAGAACGAATCAGAAATTGCGTGATTTCGATGACATCTTGGATGAGTCTAGTTCGTTTACAAACTAGTTGCCAAATTTTCAGTCCAATAATTATGAAAGATTGTTAGAAAGTTTGTCATAATATCTTGAAAGAAATTTAAAAAATGAATCGTGTGGGGTCAAATTGGCGAGCGACTTCAAGGTCATCATGGCCCTCTTGTATTGTCTCCATGTTGGTTGTTTAAAGTGGCATCGTCAGCTGCAAGGTTATCACCTGTAGTTTGTATTTCAATGGAAAGATTGTTGAAAACACAAGCAACAGGTATTAGACTCAGAATACTCAGAATATTTTATTGACTTAAACTATACAAGTTTTTCGTCATCAACAAAAATTATATAAACAAATCTATTACGGTATAGGTCAGCGACAAATATACAAACAATGAAAGCATTGAAGATCATGCTGTTCTTTTACATTTTACAATAAAAGCGGAATAGAGAGAAAGAAGAGAAAAGGGGAAAGGAATCATAGAATACTTTAGTAAACAGTCGAATAAGCTGTTTAAAGTGCATTAGGAGAAAGAACATAATGCCATTTTGAAAAACAATAAAGTGATATTATTGGATGAGAGATTGTCTTAGCTTAAAGGACTCATCTACGTATCATTAGTCTTTACCAAATGACAAATTGTGGACCAATTTGAAAGTATTTGCTGACGACAAATATATTAATATGTGACTATTTACCCATTACCAAACGACAATATTTTAGACTGGCCCAAATTGAAAGCATTTGCAGACGACAAAATAAAAGTGACTGGAAATTTGAAATTTGTTTTGCAAATGGTGGAAAACATTGTGGGAAAAGGAGAAAATGCTGGTTACCAGCATTTTCTCCTTTTCCCACAATGTTTTCTAAAGGCTTCTTTCCCAGGGGCGTCAAAAGTAGGGACTGTGTGGTAATGGGTTAATTATAATAATGTACACGAGCTTTCGGCGGTATTACCGCCTTCTTCTAGTGTGATCCTGTGATACAATGACTGCAGTAATGTTCATAATGTATATCAGTTGCTTGCGCAACGTTGCGTTAACAACTGAACATTACTGCTGGCACTATATCACAGGATCACACTAAAAGAAGGCGGTTGTACTGCCGAAAGCTCGTGTACACTATTATAATTAAAAGTTACATTTCTCAAGAAGATGATATATCATAATATATGACTAAAACTTAAACTTGATCTGTATGTGGTGAAAGAGTGGATGACATTGTGGGAAAAGGAGTAAAGGAGCCATTTCTTCTTTTCCCAGAATGTTTTCAAAAGGCGTCTTTCTTCGGTCGACTGTTATCTCCTTCTTTCCATTACGTTTTATTCGTATTCGTTTGTAAATTTCCATAATCCTAGGAGCACTCTGTATTTGAGTCATTTTTGTCTTGTTCTAGATGGTCGCAGATGGCTCCGCAGAAGCCCGCACAATAAACATGTCCTGGAAATAAAGTTGGGGGTCCAGAAATCAATTCGTAGATGTTAACCAAGAAAACGTATTATGAATCGTTGTATAGCTTTATTAAAGTAAGCTTAATATAAACGTATGAGGTACTTTACGGTGGTTTTGTTTTAGAAAACAAAGTATTGCGTTTTCTTCGTTTTTCTTCATTGTCGTTGTGACGGAATGGAAGTCGGACATAACATATTGCCGGATAATTGTTTGACTCCGCCATGAATCTTGTAAACTATTTCGACCGTCATCTATATTTTCATTCGAGCTTGTCGAGGTGTCTTGAAAGTCAAGTCTTACAAGAGTTTAATTCATTCTTTTTTCTGAAAATTTAAATCTACAAGATTGTTGAATGATGAATATCCCCGGATGCTCAAACTGCGCCCCTCTAAGTCTTAGCTTTATCTGGAAACAGAACTATTAATAGAATATATACAAAAGGAAAATAAATGCACAAGTCAAATGTGTTCAAATCTACCTGTCTCCATCAAAATTCATGTGTACTATATTTTTAAACTTCCAAAACTTGATACAAATTAAAAGCATGTTAGAAAAACAACCACCGTTTCATTTATAAATAACAACAGGAGTTTGTTGTTGTTTAAATTTTGTGATTCACTAGTTCTAATAGTAGCGATAAAGGTGGTTTACTAACAGTTACTGTATATGGAGTATGCAACTTTCCTGGTAACCTGTACCTGAAAGTGGTGCAAGGTACATTAAATATTCATTAGCCCAGTTTATTGGCATGTTCTTCTCTACAATTTCTTGTTAAGCTTTCTGAGGTGCAACAGGAGTCTTGTTAAATTTGTTCTCTTGATGTTTCATGAGTTGCACTTAAATTAAAATGGAGAAAGTAAATATGTGTACTAGTATCATTTAAGGACTGTTGGAGGAACCAAAGCCTATCTATGATGACTTGCTTGGCCTTACAGAAATTTGTTTTGTCACATGATTTTCATTTAACCCATTACCACACAACCCCTACTTTTGGACCCTGAGAAAGAAGCATATGGAAAACATTGTGGGAAAAGGAGAAAATGCTGGTGTAAACAGCATTTTTCTCCTTTTTCCACAATGTTTTCTATCCTTCACAAACAAGTTATAAATTTTCAGTCACTTTTATTTTGTCGTCTGCAAATGCTTCTGATTTGGACAAACCTAAAATTTTGTCATTTGGTAATGAGTTAAAAGAATGTGTTACGTAAATACACAAAAACACAGTAAGAGGACATAAGATTAAAGATAAATATCTGCTTATATCTCAACTTGGGGTGAACACCATTGGAATGTAATTACTATGAAGTACTAAATATTTTTCTAACTGTCAGTCTTGTGCACGCTAAAAGTTGGCAAGAATTTGACGAAAATAAGAAAGGCGGCAGAGTTAAGACAGGGGCGCAGTTAGGGCACCCGAAAAAGGGCTCAGCAAAGGATGGGAGGGGGGGGAAGCAAAAATTCTTTCCCAAATGTCAAAATTTTAAACTTGTGCAAATTGTAAGCATTTCCAGACAACAACAGAAATCTGACTCAGAAATTGAAGTTTCTTTGTGGAAAGGTATAAAAACATAATGAGAAAAGAAGAAAATACAGGCTACCAGTATTTTCTCCTTTTTCACATTGTTTCAGAAAAATGTGACCCAAAAACTGTAGTTAGTGCAGAGCATTGCTGGAACCATCTTTGGATTATACTTGTAACTCACAGTGATACTAACAGTTGTCCATCTCTTTTGATGTACCTAAGCAAGGATTATGTTTTAACTCTTTCCCAAGTGACAAAATTTTAGACAAAATTTTGGTCCAGAATTGAAAGCACTTGCAGAGTATAAAATGTGTGTATAAAATGTACATAACTCAAAAATTGGTATTTGTTTCCAGCAGGGTAGTAAACATTGTGACTGAGAAAAGGAGAAAATGCTAGTTACCAGCATTTTCTTCTTTCCCTACAATGATACCAAAAGGCTTCTATCTGAGGGATGTAAAAACCAGGGATTGTTTGGTGAAGGGTTAAAACACAAAGTATCTCTTGATGTATAGACATTTAGCATTTGTAGCAGTAACAAATGACTTTTTTATTTCTTTACAGATGGAGAAACTGAAAGATGACAGTTTGACTTGAATTGAAGTCACCCTGTAAATAGTTTAGAAAGTCTCCAGTCAGTACAAGAAACTTACAGATTAACACACAGATCTCCTGTGCATTTGGAAGCCAAATTTGTACATTCAGAATCCAAGATTCAGAGCCACAATGCCAAACAGCTTGATGGAGCAGACGCCAAACAATGAAACAAATAATCTTCTGGAGCGTATTACGGGAGAACTTCCCAAGTCAAATGCGTATCTGTTCTTTGTGTCGCTTCTGTGTGCCGTTGTCTGGACGGTGTATCTGTCATACTATAACTCCAGGGTGATGGGTTTGATTGCAACTCTCATTGTGAACAAGTTCAATAAATATGGAAGAATCAATATAGGTAAATCAGTATAGCTGTCTTTTTTGCCACCATTTGTAAGCAAGCATATAATAAGGTCCTAAGAATGCAAATATGCTCTAATAAACCAGTATAATCAATCCCCAGTCTTAACTCTTTACCAAATGAGAAAATTCTAGACCGGTCCAAATTGGAAGCATTTGCAGACATCAAAATAAAAGTGATTGAAAATTTGAAATTTGTTTTGTTAAGGGTAGAAAACATTGTGGGAAAAGGAGAAAATACTGCTAACTAGCATTTTCTCCTTTTCCCACAGTGTTTTCCAATTGCGTCTTTCGCAGGGTTGTCAGAAGTAGGGAATGTGTGGTAATGGGTTAAATCTTTCCCACGCAATCCAGACTTTTATCAACCCTGACATAGAAAGCTTTTGAAAAGAATATGGGAAAAAGGAGAAAATGCTGGCTACCATATCAAGGTAGTAGACCCCTAATACCTTTAGTCCTGCATTGCATAATGTTTTCTTGATAGTTGATAAATACAGGTGTATACAGGTATAATCCTTTTGCACATTTTCATCTGACCAGAAATTCCTTTATGCCTATCCTGAAATTATTTGTTACATACTGAAGCAAATGAAAAGTATTTTCATTTTGCTTCATGTATGCTTCATTTAACATTTTAAAGCTTTTTTTATCCATAATTAAATTACTGATGCAGACAGTGTACATAAAGATCAGGCTGCACAGAAAATGCAGTCTTATCTTGAAATTTGTTGGACATCTGACAAAAACGGCTCTGAAAAATCAACAATATCAGAAAAAGTTAATCACTGGCCTGTCATATCAGATGAGAAAGAAAACCTCTAGACTTGTGCACATTAAAAACATGTGCAGACCTTGAATTTGTAAGGATAGGCAAAATAAGAAAATAACAAGAACTAGCATCCTCTATTCACATGTAGATAGTAATTTTCAGCTCTACTGGCTGAAAGCCAGCAGAGCTTATGTCATGGTGTGGTTTTCCGCCTTCAGTCTGTCTGTCAATCTGTTAGTCTTTTTCTTGTTTACACGATAAAGTCTGCATTTGTAGTCAGATTTTCGTGAAACTTGCACAGTTTGTGTATCTTACTGATAGCTTTAACCCTATTGATTTTGAAAAAAAACCCCAACAGACAGTACAGGAAAAGTAGCCGTTTCAAGTTTAAGATTTCCATTTCTTGCTCACGCGATAAAGTCTGTATTTGTGGTCAAATTTCCATGAAACTTACATAGTTTCTTTATCTCATCACTAGCTTCAACCCTATTGATTTTGGAAAAATCCAACATACAGTAGGGAAAAGTAGCCATTTCAAGTTGAAAACGTTCATTTCTTGTTCACGCGATACAGTCTGCATTTGAGGTCAAATTTTCATAAAACTTGCATAGCTTGTTTATATTATCTATAGCTTAAAGCTTAATGGTTTTGAGAAAAAAAGTCCAACAAACAGCATGGGAAAAGTAGCCATTTCAAGTTGAAAATTTTCATTTCTTGTTTACGCAAATTAAGTCTGCATTTGTTGTCAGATTTTTGTGAATTTTCCACGGTTTGTTTATCTCATCAATAGCTCTAACCCAGTTGACTTTGAAAAAGTCCAACAAACAGTTACAAAAAAGTAGCCATTTCGAGTTGAAAATTTCGATTTCTAATTTACATGATGAAGTCAGCATTTGTGGTTGGATTTTTATGAAACTTGCACAGTTGCTTTGTCTAATCTACAGCAGGAACCCTATTGATTTTAAAAAAATCTGACATTCAGTACTGGTTTTCTTTTTGCATCATGAATTCATAATGTATGCGAGCATAAAAGCAAAATCTCTGCTTGTAGACAGATTTCAGACCCTCCGGGAGGGCCTTCTAGTTTTTTTTGTGGGAGTGTAAAAAATATTTGCCAGTTTTTGTAAAGGGTTGAGGTATTATAGTCTTAATAAAAGAACAAAGTGTTCATGTTATGCTTTACCATCAAATTAACTCTATCCCAAACAAGCCATGGTTTTTACATGTCTGCAGTACAAGTCTTTAGAAAACACTGTGGGAAAAGGAGAAATTGCTCGTAACAAGCAATTTCTTCTTTTCCCACAGTGTTTTCTAGCCTATCGGAAAACTTTCTGCCCTTTTCATCAAATTCAAAATTGTCATCTGCAAACGTTTGAGTTTGGGATAGTCTAAAATTTCTCGGTTAAGAATGAAAAACTATGTTCTGGCAAAAGGGGCCAAATGCCTATCTGTGATGCATGATACTAATAAAGACATCACATAATTTTTTATCCATAATGAACACCTTTTTAACTGTCAACCTAAACATGAGGTAAATTGGTCCTTGGACATACGGAAAATTAACCCTTTACCCCATAAGGCATTTCCATGGTATCTCTAACTGACCCTAAATAACAGCAAGGATGAAGCCGTTTCCTATGTGTATAATTATTACACCGTTTGATAGCATAGAAAACATTGTGGCAAAAGGTGAAATTGCTCGTGACGAGCAATTTCACCTTTTGCCACAATGTTTTCCAAAGGCTCCTACAAGCAATGTGTAGAAATGAGTATCCATGGAGTAAAGGGTTAACCAATAGCAAAATGTTTCGGCCCAGATCAGCCGGCGCGGATTGCGCAGGGTGACCTGAGATGATACTTTTAGCGGATGCATTAACACTTTCCCAAACAAGCCCTGGTTTTTACGTGTCTGCAGTAAAAGTCTTTTGAAAAAACTGTGGAAAAAGGCGAAATTGCTCGTAACGAGCAATTTCTCCTTTTCCCACAGTGTTTTCTACCCTTTTTGAGAACTTTCTGCCATTTTCTCAAAATCTAAAATTGTCGTCTGCAAGCTCTTTGAGTTTGGAAGAGTCCAAATTTTGTAGTTTGGGAAAGCGTTAAGCCCCATTTTGCCAGAGCATGGCTCCAATGTTTATGTCAGTTTGTTTTCCTGCAGGCTCTATCTCCATGTCTGTCCTATCTGGCAAAATAATGTTCAGAGCTGTTCATTTCATCACAGAGGACTTTTGTGTCAGAATTGAATATGGCTGGATCATATTTAAGTGGTGGAGGCCCTTTGTTCACAGAGAGCTCGGGGAAGGTAATGCTTATTTGTGCCAAGTTTAATTGTGAATAGAGATATATGTATGTATGGTTTTTCTTCATTTGTGAAACATTATCTAATGTGTGCCAGACAACATTGGACAAAATTTAAGCGCTATTCCATAATGGAAGCATTTTGTAGATGAAAATTAATTTTGGATTTAACAATGGAATGTAACTATCTTTTAACCTATTACCATACAATTCCTACTTTTGACGGCCCTGAGAAAGAAGCTTTTAGAAAACATTGTGGGAAAAGGAGAAAATGCTGGTAACCAGCATTTTCTCCTTTTCCCACAACGTTTTCTACTCTTCAGAAAATAAAGTTAAAATTTTCAGTCAGTTTTATTTTGTCGTTTGCAAATGCTTTCAATTAGGACGAGCCTAAAATAGTTCTGTTTAGTGAAGATTTGTTTCAACTCCATAGCAAGGCAGTGTAAGTGTCCCTTTATGCAAACACATGCGATACATTTTTTACCTGCTTGTGGGATAGATCTGTTTTCTAAATACTCCCCTCTCTGTGTGAAGATTCGTTCATGATTCCTTCATGTGCCGTTAGTCTGCTTCTCAACTGAAGGGGTAGAACAGCTCTCTAGCGAGAAAGTGTCCCCTTATGCAAACACAAGTTATACATTTATACTAACTTGTTTAATAGAGCAGTTTTTTACATGCTCCCCTACCATCTGCGGGGCTGGTGGGCTGGTGGTGTCCAGTTCTTTGTCCAGAGAATAACCTTGTCATTTCAAGTCCAATTGACTTGAAACTTGGCCCATTGTAACCCATTTAATGCTTTAGATTTAGACAAGGCTTAAATTTTGTCGTCTGGTAAAGGGTTAATGCAGTTCAGCTTAGGTCATACCGTATAAGTACTTTTTTCTGCGGGGTCCAAATTCTGCGGATTTTAAAAAAAACAGGGGGTTTAAAATTCTGCGTACCTTTTTTCTGCGCTAGTGAGTCTGATTAAAAAATGGATTTTATTATTGCGCTTTATTTTGATGATGTACCGGTAACAGCTTCCATTTTAGACAGGTATATTCTGTTATTAATTTCCGTTGTTATCGTCTTCAATTCAAAGGACGATATTCATGTAGTTAAAGAAACACACACATTTTTTTAATGTAAACTAATAACTTTTATTCATTGCAGTGCCATATTTATTTCTGTATCAAATCCAGAGGAATATATTCTTCCAAAGCTCCCAAGATCCCTGCCGACCTGAATCCGTTACTAATTAACTCATTTTGATTCGTTCTCTTCAACAAGTGAAATGATATTAGGAGAAGAAGGGTTTAAATGGTTCGACGTGTGAAATAAACAATAGTATAAACTTTGTTTTTTACCCTTAGGCGATGTCATAACGGCATGCAAATATGGTAAAGCGCGAATAATAGGTCGCACCTACCAAACTGTAAATTAATTGTACAGTGACTGTTAACATTAAAACTTAGAATTAAGATCGCTTAGACCCTTCTACCTCCATTGTCCATTCTGACACAGGTACCAAGTTCAAATCTGAATAGTCCCAGTTTATAACCATGCTTGCGTGTATTTCATTCTCAGACAACGCTTCCTTTATTCTGTCGAGAATTTCAGTAGGTAACGGTAAAAAGACGATAATAAAATGCCGAGTTTGATGATTACACATGTAATTTACACATGTCCCCTCAAAACAACAACAGCGAGTAAATGAACAACAATGACGACGACGATAGAAAATTTTTTTTTATTTGGACTAAATTTTCGCGTCTTTTAAATCTGCGCTCCTGCATGTCCCCGCAGATAAAGCAGAAATAAAGTCACCGCAGAAAAAAGTGCTTATACGGTATTAGTAATTACAGGCGTCATAGCACCTACCCATGTGTTTCATTTCATTGTGGCTCAAACAGTGCAATCATTTTTTTGATGGAGTAGAAAACATATTGGGAAAAGGAGAAAGTACTGGCTACCAGCATTTTCTACTTTTCCCTAAGGCTTCTCTCCCAGGGTCGTTAAAAGTTGTCATTGTGTGCTAAAGGTTTAAATGTTTACCAAACGACAACATCTTAGACTTGTCCTAATTGAAAGCAGTTGCAGACGAGCTATTAAATATAACTCAAAAATTGAAATTTGTTTCCAGCATGTAGAAAACAATGTGGTAAAAGGAGAAAATGCTGGTAACCAGCATTTTCTCCTTTTCCCACAATGTTTTCAAAAGGCTTCTTTCTCAGGGTCGTTAAAAGTCAGGATTGTGTGGTAATGGGTTAAACTCTGATACAGACTAAACCGAACTAAACACAGAATTGTTTATTGAAGGGATTTATCTTAGTTGCACTGTATCATTTCAGACATGTCTCATGCGGAAACAAGGCTTGTTGGATTTATAGATATCTTTGAATTCCATATCTACAACAGTTCAAGGACTTATGATCGACTGGAAAAACTGTTTGGCTTAAAAACCAATCTTGATGATGATGGTGATGATGATGATGAATTTGTTAAATCTGACCAGGAGAAGGACAAAGCGGATGGGAAAAAATCAAAGTATCAGCTCTTTCTTTAATAGATCTAGACTTTGGTCAAAATAATAAAGTTTTTTTTTTGGCAGACAGAAGTTTATCTCCTATTGACCAAAGAACAAAGTTTAACCCATTACCACACAATCCCTACTTTTGATGCCCCTGAGAAAGAAGCCTTTAGAAAACATTGTGGGAAAAGGAGAAAATGCTGGTTACCAGCATTTTCTCCTTTTACCACAATGTTTTCTACCCTTCACAAAACAAATTTCAAATTTTCAGTCACTTTAATTTTGTCGTCTGCAAACGCTTTCAATTTGGACCAGTCTAAAATTTTCTTGTGTGATAAGGTGTTAAGATTTGTTAAAGTTGAAAGCATTTGCAGGTTACAAAATAGAGTAAGACATATATGCTTGAATTTGTCTGACTGGTTAGAAAACAATGAAGAAATTGCTGGCTTCCAGCATTTTCTTCTTTTCCCACACTTTATTCTACCCTTTCAGAGACAAATTCAAGCATTTATGTAATATTTGATTTGTAATCGGCATTTTTTTTTCTCCTTTTCCCACATTGTTTTCAAAGGGCTTAGCCTTCTATCTAAGGTATGTAAATCACAATTTTTTTTTTTTTGATAAAGGGTTAAGTATTGAATTTGTTTTAAGAAATTTCTGTTTTAATACCTTGTACCAGCATTGACCGATCAATTTTGATTGTCCTTTGTCAAGGCACAGTTGAGCTCCAGCCAAGCACTGATCAATACCAGGAGAGTACATCAAAAATAGAAATGTCCTCATCTTTTTATTTAATATGCCAGAAATTCGTACTGGTCATAGTGTATAGTAGAATTAGAGGTTAGAATTCTAATTTTACTCTGTGCTTAGAAATAAAAATACTTAACGCTTTCCCAAACAAGTCCTGGTTTTTACGTGTCTGCAGTAAAAGTCTTTTGAAAACACTGTGGGAAAAGGAGAAATTGCTCATAACGAGCAATTTCTCCTTTTCCCACAGTGTTTTCTACCCTTTTTGAGAACTTTCTGCCATTTTCTTAAAATCTAAAATTGTCGTCTGCAAACTTTTTGAGTTTTGAAGAGTCCAAAATTTGTCGTTTGGGAAAGGGTTAAACAATGTTGACAGAAGTGAATAGATCTCTATGAAGATTTGATAAAAAAAATACTTCGATGTCTCTCCAGTAGTCAAACCTAACTAACAACTCGTTTAACTTACATATCTGAACAACTTTATTTGCTGATATATTTTGCCTATGCAAGTTATGGAATGTATGTACCTTATCATATTGTTATTTTCTGTTCTGTCTGCATTACAGTGATGCCTCATCTAAGAGCAATATACAGTGGCGAGATCTGATACCTGTATTCAAGTTTGATATAACAACGGTAAGTTGAATACATGCTGTTTCTATTCTGTAATACCCTCATTTTATGCAGTGTGTTGAGTTTTTAGCATACAAGTTATTGTCACCCCAAGATCTTGCATTCATATACCCCTATAGAAAACAATCTAGATTTTTAACAGCTCAGAGGAAAAGGGCGTTCAAAAGGAACTAAATGGGGATGAGGGCAAAGTAGTGTTAATGTTTACTAGACAAAATTGTAAGTCTGAAATTCAATGCACTTGCATCTGAAAAAATTACGGTTGGCTCAGATCATGGAATTTGTTTGTGAAAACAATGAAGGAAAAGCATAGAATGCTGGATACCAGCATTTTCTCCTTTTCTAACAATATCTTTCAATGCTGTCTGCCTCAGCATTGTGGAAATATAGGACTTTTGTATTTTTAAGCTTTGATGGAAGACAACTAAAGACTGCCATGTGTGCTTTTTCTCTTTTATTAGCTCCACTGGTCGAAGGCCAGCGGGCTTATGTCATGCCTGGCGCCTGTCGTGCATCCGTGTGTCCATGTGTCTCTCCGTCTGTGAGTGTGTTAACTTTTATTTCAAAAGTCTTTTTTGAAACTACCCATCCAATATTTATGAAACTTCACAGAAATGATCCTACCATGGTCCTCTTCAGGATTTCATGAAAGAATTGTATTCCTTCAAAATTCTGGTTGCTATGGCAACAAACCTGAAAAATATTTAAATTTTTTAAAAATCTTCTTCTCTAGAACCATAAGGCCTAGGGCTACCAAATTTGGCATGTAGCTTCATCTAGTGGACCTCTACTAAGTTCTTTCAAATAATAGCCTTGGGGTAAAAATTGGCCTGGCCCGGGGTTCACAAGTTTTATATGGACTTATATAGGGAAAATTTTAAAATCCCTCTGGTACCTAGCCGAAGGGCCTAGGGTTACCGAATTTGGCATGTATCTTTATCAAGCGGTTGTCTACCAAGATTGCCCAAATTATAGCCATGGGGTCAGACTTGGCCTGGCCTCAGGGCCCACAAGTTTTATATGGGTTTATATAGGGAAAACTTTAAATAAAAATCTTCTTATACCATAAGGCCTAGGACTACTCAATTTGGCATCTAGCTTTATCAAAAGGTTGTCCACCAGAGGTGTCCAAATTATAGTTTTTGGATTAAATTTGGCCCCATCCTGGGGGTTACAAGTTTTACATGGGCTCATATTTGGAACTTCTTAAAAATCTCCTTGTACTTAGCCATAAGGACTACCAAATTTTGCATGTAGCTTTATCTAACGGGCCTCTACTAGGAGGGCCCAAATTATAGCCTTTGGGTCGAGTTTGTACCCACACCAGGGGTCAGAAGTTTTACTTGAGCTTCTGTGATAAAAACTATTTAAGTCATCTTGTTACTAACCATAATAAAGACTAGGGCTACTAAATTTAGCCCTGTCTCATGGGTCTCATGTTTTACAGGGCCTTTTATTTAGAAAACTTTGAAAATCCTCTTGTTTATAACCACACATTCTAGACAGGTCTGTATTATTTGTTATTGGGCTTTATCTTGTGGATCTCCACCAGGACTCAAGTAATTACAGCTTTGCTGTCAAAACTGGCTTTGCCTGGAGGTCATATTTTTGTCGTAAAATAGTTTAGAAAATTTTGTATGTGCTCAAGTTTGAAACAATTGGCTAAATATTAAATATTGTAATGTTTGGCTGGTAGTGTTTTTATTTATTAGCCAGTGGAGCGATACAAGGCCATCATGGCCCTCTTGTTTTAAGTTATATTGAAACTTTTAAGCTTGTATTATTATTTAATATTTAATGGAAAATACACTGTGTAAGTGGAAACTCTTGTGACTTCAACATTTTTAGCTCTACTGGCTTTCAGCCAGCAGAGCTTATGTCATGGCGTGGTTTCCGTCGTCCGTCCGTCTGTCTGTCTGTACTTAGGAGCCCAACATTGCGGGGTTACAGATGACTCTACATTTAGTCACTATGGGGTTCCTTCTGTCCATTTGGTAGTTATGGGGTTAGGGTTAGGCTTGTGGGGTTAAAAAAGGTGCTCTTGTGGGGTTATTTTTGTTACATTGAATAAAGAGCAATTTGACCCCACAAGGTCTGTCCCCTAAGAACGTCCGTCCGTTAGTCTTTTTCTTGTTTACGCGATAAAGTCTGTATTTGTTGCCCGATTTTCATGAAACTTGCACAGATTGTTTATTTCATCAATAGCTTCAACCCTATTGATTGTTAGAAAGATCCAACAAACAGTATGGGAATAGTAGCCATTTCAAGTTGAAAATTTCAAATTCTTGTTTACGCGATAAAGTCTGCATTTTTGGTCAGATTTTCGGTAAATTTGCACAGTTTGTTTATCTCATCAATAGCTTCAACCGTATTGATTTGGAGAAAAATCCAACAAACAGTATGGGAAAAGTAGCAATTTCAAATTGAAAATTTCTAATTCTTGTTTACGAAATTTAGGTTGCATTTGTGGTCAGTTTTTTGTGAAACTTGCACAGTTTGTTTAGCTCATCAATAGCTTCAGCTCTATTGATTTTGAGAAAAATCCAAGAAACAGTATGGGAAAAGTAGCCATTTCAAGTTGAAAATTTCTAATTCTTGTTTACGCGATAAAGTCTGCAATTGTTGACCGATTTTTGTGAAACTTGCACAGTTTGTTCATCTCAACAATAGCTTCAACCCTATTGATTTTGAAAAAAAATCCAACAAACAGTATGGATAAAGTAGCCCTTACAAGTTGAAAATTTCTAATTGATGTTTACACAATAAAGTCAGTCTTTCTTGTCTGATTTTCATGAAAATCACACAGTTTTTTTTATCTTATCAGTAGCTTCAATCCTATTTATTTTGATAAAAATCCAACCAACAGTATGGGAAAAGTAGCCATTTCAAGTTGAAAATTTCAAATTCTTTTTTACAGGATAAAATGTGCATTTGTTATTAGATTTTTGTGAAACTTGCACGGTTTGTTTATCTCACCAAAAGCTTCAACCCTATCGATTTTGAAATAAATCCAACAAACAGTATGGGAAAAGTAGCCATTTCAAGTTAAAAATTACCAATTCTTGTTTACGCATTAAAATCTGCATTTCTTGTCAGATTTTCATGAACAAACAGTATGGATAAAGTAGCCCTTACAAGTTGAAAATTTCTAATTGATGTTTACACAATAAAGTCAGTCTTTCTTGTCTGATTTTCATGAAAATCACACAGTTTTTTTTTATCTTATCAGTAGCTTCAATCCTATTTATTTTGAAAAAAATCCAACCAACAGTATGGGAAAAGTAGCCATTTCAAGTTGAAAATTGTTTATCTCACCAAAAGCTTCAACCCTATCGATTTTGAAATAAATTCAACAAACAGTATGGGAAAAGTAGCCATTTCAAGTTAAAAATTACCAATTCTTGTTTACGCATTAAAATCTGCATTTCTTGTCAGATTTTCATGAATTTCACACAGTTTGTTTAGTTGCAAGAACACATTTGTGTGTTTTTTGTCTTTTTGCATCATGAATTCATAATTTATGCTACCATAAAAGCAAAATTCAATTCTCTGCCAGTAGAGCATATTCAGGCCCTTCAGGGCCTTTTAGTTGTGATTTCACAAAATGTAATTTGTAATATTCACAAACTGTTCTGTATGGATATTAAAGTACAAGTATACCAACAAATAAAGAGTGTCTTGACTTTGCAAACATTTCCCAGTGCAAAATGCCTGTAATAAATAATTAACAAATTTTTCAACATGTATATATCCACTTGTACATTATTAGTTGTACGGTCAGGTGACAGGGGACTTGGAAACGTGTTCACGGCTGTGGTGAATCATGTCGGGTGGAGCCGAAGGCGAGGTGGTGACATGATTCACCACAGCCGTGAACACGTTTCCAAGTCCCCTGCCACCTGACCGTACAACGAATTTATTATACTGCAAAGTTTTACCCTTTCAAAGAGCGTTAAGCGAAATTTTCCTGTTTTATAATTTCACGAATTGAGTAAGTTGACAAAATAGAAATTCCCTTCTGTGTGCCCCAATTCAATGAAAACTGACGTCACTAAAAAACTGACGTCACTAAAATGTGCAGTTTGGTGCATAAATGTGCGGTCTGGTGATTGATTGACGCCGTCATTTTGGATGTTGTGTTGCACGTGTATTGATGTTTACAGGGCACTCAAAAGGGAAACTGGTTTTACGTGGTTTTTTCCAGGGAACATGATATATGTTCCCAGCATGTTAACCAATCAGATCAGGAGAATTTTCTTTGCAGTATAATAATATGTTTTACTCATGTTTTACTCTGGTTGTGTTTTGCTCATTCAACAGGTTCGGTTTGTATTTGGCAATGACCTTGTTCCGAACACATTGATAGTACATCTAGACGAGAGCCATGTTGTGTACACAACAACATCACCGTCGACCCCTTTTGACCAGTTTATGCATGATGTAAAGGTGAACTCTGACAGACTGTCCATTATGTTTGTTAAAAGTGATAAGTACTCTGGAGACATCATTGATGAGTAAGTTTTGTGTGACCTTGGATTGGTAAAGTGTTCATGTACTTTAAAAGCCCGATTTTTCTTATGAACCAGAAGATGAAGGCTTTTGAAAACACTGTGGGAAAAGGAGAAAATGCTGTCAAATTTCTCCATTTCTACAGTGTATTCTACCCTGTTGAAGACAATTCCAATCACATGTGCAACAATTAATTTGTCATCTGCAAACATTTTTGGCTTTGTACCGTCTAATATTGTCATTTGTTGCAAAATTGACCCATTCCCTCAAGAGACAGATTTACAACAGACAACAGTGTAAATCAAAAGATAGATGCCCGGAATGTAGCCTTCTAAGCATCACTTGACATGCTTTTCAACCTTTCCCAAACAACAAATTTCAGACTCGCCCAAACTGAAAGAGTTTGCAGACAACAATTTTAACTTTCATAACAATGATAGAAAATTATCTGAACGGGCAGAAAACACTGTGGGAAAAGGAGAGATTGCTCGTTACGAGCAATTTCTCCTTTTCCCACAGTGTTTTCAAAAGACTTGTTCTGCAGACACGTAAAAACAAGGGATTGTTTGGAAAAGGATTAAGGGTGTTGCAGATCAAAATCAGGCTGCAAAGAACTTGCAGTTTTAGACCTAAACCATCAGACATGGCATTATATTTCTGTGAAAAGAACATTGAATTTGAAATGATTTGGGTTTTGACTTTCAGATGGAAATGATTTTTTTCCATTTTTAACCCTTTACCCCATAAGGCATTTCTGTGGTTTCTCTAACTGACCCTAAATAACAGCAAGGATGAAGCTGTTTTGTATGTGTATATGAGACCTTTTGAAAGGATAGAAAACATTGTGACAAAAGGTGAAATTGCTCGTCACGAGCAATTTCACCTTTTGCCACAATGTTTTCCAAAGGCACCTACAAGCAATGCGTAGAAATGAGTATCTATGGAGTAAAGGGTTAAAGAAGGGTTAATACATGAATACATGTGAAATATTGTGAAATAAAGAGAACTATGGAAATTTTCTCTCTTGTCACAATGTTTTCAAAGACGGTTTGCTGAAATATACAAACGCTTATTTGCATAAGGTATTGTCTTGAAATAAAACTGAACCAAAATTTACTCAAGTTTCTATTATCAGTATACTTTTTTGAAAATGATGAAAGTCATTTTTACATGCCCCAACAACATAGTGGAGGGGGGTATACTGGGATTGCCATGGCTGTCTGTCTGTCCGTCTGTAGACACAAATTTATCAGGAGCAATAGCCTACAGTTTTTCACATACTGAACTCAAATTTACACACAACATTCCTAAATGTGAAGTTGTGCATGTGTAATTTTTTGACCCTGTCATGGATTTATCTCCCCTTGAAGTTCTTTCAACTCTTACTTTTGTACTAAACCATACTGCATTCTATGACAAAGGCCTGTTTTTGTGACAAGGAGCTGGTGGGGGGTATAATCACATTTAGTGATAGCTCTAGTTCCTGCATGTTTTAGATATTCAACACTGATTTTTTTCAACTTTGTGTTTGATGAATTGCAAAAAACATCTTACAGTTAAATACACTTAACTCATTACCCAACAACAAAATTTTAGGTTTGTCCAAATCAAAAGCATGTGCAGACGACAAAATAAAAGTGACTGAAAATTTGGAATTTGTTTTGTGAAGGGTAGAAACATTGTGGAAAAAGGAGAAAATGCTGGTTACCAGCATTTTCTCCTTTTCCTACAAAGTTTTCTAAAGGCTTCTTTCTCAGGGTCGTCCAAAGTAGGGATTGTATGGTATTGGGTTAAAGAATAACAGCAGAAAAAGAAATTCAGGCTCATGTTAGTGCTTCAAGCACCATTTTTAATGTCTAGTTTGATCGTTGATCTTCATTTTCTGCTTTGATTTGACATTCTGGACAGTATCAACCAATGTTGATAGGGTCTTACACTCAGAATGAAAATATACACTGGACTTGTGTGGCGCTCTCATGATGCATATACTTTGTAACTCAGACCTTCAAATAGAGGGAGTGATTTTGATTTCAAAACTGATAGTATTCATTATTCTCAACTAAACCCTATGTTGTGGGTACTCATTAGAATCGTCTCGTTGAGACGATTCTAATGAGTACCCACAACATAGGCCTTGGAGAGAAATAATGGATTTAGAATACCGTCACTCCCTCTTATCTGGAGCTCTGTTACTATTGTCAGGCCTCCAAGGATGATGGGAGAGGGGTTTGTGCTGATGCAGTCAACAGATGTCAAACTTCATTATTATCAGGATGAACCAGGTTACATGTTTATCCATCCTTTACTCAAATAATTCCATGTTTAACCCTTTACTCCATAGATACTCATTTCTACGCATTGCTTGTAGGAGCCTTTGGAAAACATTGTGACAAAAGGTGAAATTGCTCATGACGAGCAATTTCACCTTTTGTCACAATGTTTTTTATGCTATCACAAGTTGTCATTTACACATACTTAACGGCTTCATCCTTGCTGTTATTAAGGATCAGTTAGAGATACCATAGAAATGCCTTATGGGGTAAAGGGTTAACCCTTTAGCACATGGCAAAATTTTAGACCTATCCCAATTAATTAATAGCATTTGCAGAAGACAATTTCATTGTGGCTCACATGACACAATTTTCCTTTGATAGGGTAGAAAACTCTGTGGGAAAAGGAGAAAATGCTGGTTACCAGCATTTTCTCCTTTTCCTACAATGTTTTCGAAAGGCTTCTTCCTCAGGGTCGTCAAAAGTAGTCATTGTGTGGTAAAGGGTTAACAGACTTCCAGAAAACAGGATTTTGAAAACAGAAAGGGAAGAGATGCTGTTCTAACATTTTCTCAGAATATTTTCACCTCTCAACTCTTTACAACACAAGAAATATTTTAGACCTGTTCAAATTGAAAGAATTTGCAGAAGACAAAATAAGCATGAATGAAATGTTGAAATTTGGTCTGGGAAGGGTAGAAAACATTGTGGGAAAAGGAGAAAATACTGGTTACCAGCATTTTTTCCTTTTCCCACAATGTTTTTAAAAGGCTTCTTTCTCAGGGTCGTTAAAAGTCGGAATTGTGTGGTAAAAAGTTTCTCCATATCAGACAACAAAACTGTAGACTATCCTTATTAAATTCATTTGCATAAGATTACTATGGCTTAGATAATGTGGTTTGTCCTTGAAAGTGTAGGAAACATTGTGGGAAAAGGGGAAATGCTTGTAAGCAGTATTTTTTCTTTCCCACAATTATCTTTTTCAAGTGTGTTAAATGTTGAGATTGTGTGGTAATAGGTGAAAAGGAAAATTCTACCAATTTAGATACATTCATTACTCTCAGACAGTATCAGTGTATCAACCGACTTCATAATAATAGGGGAAAAGGTATTCCTTTCTGTTAAAATATCCATTATATTGTCTGTGTAATGAAGCATTTGATTTAACCTATCTAAACCCTTTACTCCATCGTTACTCATTTCTACGCATTGCTTGTAGGAGCCTCTGGAAAACATTGTGGCAAAAGGTGAAATTGCTTGTGACAACCAATTTCACCTTTTGCCACAATGTTTTCTTTGCTATTAAAAGGTGTCATATACACATCTTCATCCTTGCTGTTATTTGGGGACAATTAGAGATACCATAGAAATGCCTTATGGGATAAAGGGTTAATCGTTTACGTGTTTGTTTCCTTAATTTGTTTATGTCAACAAAGGCTAAAATTATTATCAGAGAGTAATACTTTGTGGTTTAATTGGTCAAGTCTAAAGTCTTTTTCATCTCATGAAATTTTTTTGTTGATAGCTAAGTAAATGTATTTTTGGTCTGTCCGTTAACCCTTTCCCAAACAATCCCTGGTTTTTACAGGTCAGGAATAGAAGCCTTTTGAAAACATTCTGGGAAAAGGAGAAAATGCTGGTAACCGGCATTTTCTCCTTTTCCCACAATGTTTTCTACCCTATCATATAGAAAAATCATCTTTTTAGCAACTGTTAATTTGAAATCTGCAAAATGCTTTCAATTTGGTCAGGTCCAAAATTTGCTGTTTGGGAAAGGGTTAAGTGTATTTTTACTTTATTTAATTAATAGAGGAGAAAAAAGTCTGTTCAGTAATTACACAATATTGTGTATATAGGTATTGTTCCCTATGAACCAGAGATTGTAGAACTGGCTGATGGAGAAACTGTGGTCAAGAGAACCTATCCCACTTTTGGCTTAGATGTGCAGTGTGGTAAAAATACAGACTTTAACTACGGTCCATGGGCAGACAGACAGAGGTAAATCAAGTAACTCAGTAAATTAACCCATTACCACACAATCCCTATTTTTGACGACCCTGAAAAAGAAGTCTTCGGAAAACGTTGTGGGAAAAAGAGAAAATGCTGGTAACCAGCATTTTCTCCTTTTCCCACAATGTCTTCTACCCTTCACAAAACAAATTTCAAATTTTCAATAACTTTTATCTTGTCGTCTGCAAATACTTCCAATTCGGACAAACCTAAAATTTTATCGTTTGATAATGAGTTAAAACATTACACATACCAAACTTGACTTTCACTGCCTGAAAGTAGATTGCAAATGAAGGCAACTTTGGTTGTGCTTCAGTATCGAATTGCAGACAGTTTAGATAATAGATCAGGCTGCACATTGAGTGTAGTCTATCTTGATCTGTGATGCAGCAAAAGTTGTAAGTTGATGTTCACAAATCACCTCATTTACAGCCAACATTTTCGACTTGTCTATAGGAAAAATATTGTTTCCTTTTGCAGCAATCTTTGAAAATTGCTTAGCTAGTAATTATAGTTAATTATACCATATAAAATAGATAGAAGATATTTGATTTTTTTTGGAGTGAAAGATCGAAATTTATTTCACTTGATGCAATGAATTTCGATCTTTCATGGAAAAAAACAAATATTCAATTTATTTCATGCTTTTAACCCTCTCTGGGAGGAACTTTATCAAAATCCAGTACAGTTCTTTTCCGTTATTCCCCTTGGTTAACCCCCTCTGCATAGCAACTCATTACAATATTACGTCAAGTGGGAGAAATGTAAGGAAAATAATGTCATATTTCCATCTGGTTATGAGTCGCGCGCATTATACCTAGGTAAGTAGAATATAAAAATCGGTATTTTCACTGGTCGTACCCTTGGAATATCGAAAAATATTTTCACCGCTATTTCTCAATATCCTACCGGAAAGTATGAAATAAAATTAACTCCTTACCAAACAACAAAATTTTAGACTCATCCAAATTGAAAGCACTTTCAGACGACAAATTAAACATGACCCAAAAATAGAAATACTTATTTCATGCTTTCCGGTAGGATATCGAGAAATAGCAATGAAAATATTTTTCGATCTTACACTGGTACCACCACTGAAAATACCAATTTTCACGTTCTTGTTGCCTAGGTAAATTGCGCGTGCCTAACAACCAGATGGGAAATATGACGTCATATACCTTACATTTCTCGCGCTTGACGTAACGTTGCTATGCGGGAAGGGTACGCCAAGGGGAATAAGGGAAAAAAAACTGTACTGAATTTTGATAAAGCTCCTCCCAGAAAGGGTTAAAAGCATAAAATAAATAGAATATTTGTTTTTTTCGGTGAAAGATTGAAATTTATTTCATCTCGTGAACACCATCAGTAATATTTTCACTTGTGGCTGTGCCACTCGTGAAAATATTACCAATGGTGTCCACTCGATGAAATAAATTTTGATCTTTCACCAAAAAAACCCAAATATCCTCTATATCCTCTATATGTATGTTTCCAGCAGTATAGAAAACATTGTGGGAAATGGAGAAAATGCTGGTTACCAGCATTTTCTCCTTTTCCCACAATGTTTTCAAATAGGCTTCTATCTCAGGGTCATAAATATACCAGAGATTGTTTGGTAGAGGGTTAACATTACAAACATTTCCAATCAGCAAACACAAAGGTTTTACAATTTCAAATCCGAATTGGTCTGAATGTAGTTTACAAAAGCACTTAGATTTAGTCTAAGACTGTGATCAGACTGCTTTTTCTGTACAATCTGGTCTTACAGTTACAAGAACAACTTCAGTTTTAACAAGAAGATTATAATTATGTTTTTTTTTTTTTTTTTTTTTTATGTATCCAAGTTTTTCACTTAGATATCTGACAAGGGTATGAAATTTAATTGATATAAAAGTGTAATCCACTTGTTTCACAATGTTTTTATGAACAAGGTCATGTCTGCAAAAAATGAAAGGCTGCAAGAACCTATTTCAGTTCATTTTGCATTTAAGCACACATGTATAAGTATTCTTTCTATAAAGAATAGGGCCCGCCCGGGTGGCTCAGTGGTGAGCGAGTTGAACTCATGACCTGGTGGTTGTGAGTTTGATACCCGGTTGAGGCAAACTTCTTTCTTGCGCATTTTCACCTTTCACCTCTGCTGAGGCATGTGAGAAAAGTAGTCCGTGGCTTTGGAAAGAAAGTTGTGTTAGTATCGGTGTAAGAAAGACGGGAAACAAATGTGCGTCGCCAACCGCCATGATATGACCTAAGATGTTGAAGTAGCTTTAAACCCTAATACAACCAATTTAAAGAATAGGATACGAATTCACCATCAAATACACTGTTCTTGTTTTTCAGGGAGTATTTATGGAAATTTTTCTACCCATCTGACTATCAGTCGCTAAAAGTAACCAAAGTTGCAGGCCCAGGAGAGAGACGGCAGTTTAAAAGTTTTGAGTTCAGAATGAATATTGTAGCAGATTCCACAAATGATGTGCTTTTTACAAAGAACTCTGTAAGTGCAAAGACTTTCGATCTCCTGATACTCATTTGCTATTGTCGACTTTGAAAATTCCTTGTAAAATATGGATAATTACTTCAATGTGAGCATGCTCTGGTAAAAATGGGTTGAATGCATCTCTACTGTACATTATTAGTTGTGCAGTCAGGTGGCAGGGGACTTGGAAACTTGTTCCTGGCTGTGGTTAATCATGTTGCCCCGAGCCGAAGGCGAGGTGGCGACATGATTCACCACAGCCATGAACAAGTTTCCAAGTCCCTTGCCACCTGACCATACAACAAATTTATTATACTGCAAAGTTTTACCCTTTCAAAGCGGATTAAATGAAATTTTCCTGTTATATTATTTTATGAATCGAGTTTGCTAACGAAATAGAAATTCCCTTCTGAGTGCCCCAATTCAATGAAAACTGACGTCACTTAAACATGCAGTTTGGTGATCGATGGACGCTGCCATTTTGAATGTTGCATTGCACGTGTAGTGATGTTTATGGGGCACTCAAAAAGGAAACTAGCTTTATGTGGTTTTTGCCAGGAACATGGTATATATGTTCCCGGCATATTAACCAATCAGATCGAGAGAAATTTCTTTGCAGTATAATAATATACTAAGTAAGTCATCATATATTTCTTTATCTATGAAATCTATTTGTCTGACATCTGACTTGTTTATGTGGTAGAATCGTCCATCAACATGCAGAAAATAAATATCAAAGTGTTTTTATCTAGCTGAGGCTGATGCATTAAATCCCCTTTGCATAGCACATGGCTCATATCAAATTGTAACTTTGTAACTAAGTAACATACAGGACTACAATCTCTTCCACCAACTGTTCTTAATAACAATGAGTCTGTATCCACCAACTAATCTTGATAGCATTGTATGTCTATTTCTCAATAAGTAAATACATCTGTAAATAACTTGAACTTGTAACCAGCACTGTCTCCCTTTCCTAACGTGTCCTCTACCCTTTCAAAGAAATGCTTCTTAATTGTGCAATATTTACTTGGTCATCAGAAAATCCCCATATTTTTTCCATTTGCAAATAGTTGAGCATTTTTTTTTTCTGCAGGTGACTCAGGCCATTCACATGAACATGGGTCAGGGTTCCTATATAGAGGCCAGTGTGCCCTGGATTACTGGAGAGAAGGGCTATACATCAGCTGTGAAGGGCCAACTTCTGTTGCTAGAGGCAACGACTAGCATGCAGTACAGATCTTTACTGGAATGTGAAACCTTAGATGTAAGGAATAATATAAACAATTTGACATAAGTTGGCTAAAGAGATGAAATTTTGTCAATTTTTTATGAAGGGACAAAATTTAAGACTTGTTTAAAACAAAAGCATATGTAGACAACAAATTAACTATGATTAAAATAATAGGATTTGGCTTTTACAGGACAGAAAAAGGACAGAATTATGTGAAACAATTCATCCATTACCACACAATCCCTACTCTTGACGCCCCTGAGAAAGAAACCTTTAGAAAACATTGTGTAGCCACAGTTGTCGTCTGCAAATGCTTTTAATTTGGACAGGACTAAGATTTTGTCATTTTGTAAAGAGTTACTAGTAAGTAATTTCTGTTTTGTCTTTTGCTGATTTCAAAATTTTTTTGATCATGATAACTTTTTGGGAAAGGAAGAATTTATAGATAAGATTCAGGAATTTGTGGTACTAATTTGATTTTGATGACTTAGTAAGCATGACTCCATGATTGATCTACTTGGCTTATCTCTTTAATAATCTACAAATTTTTTAGAATTGTTCTTGTTGCAGATGTTAATGGAATTGACTAGCTCAAACAAGAAAAACAGCTGAACTTTTCTTTATACCCCTGCAAAACAGATGTTTTCGGGGGTATACTGGAATCAGCCTGCCTGTCCTTGTGTGAGGCCGTCCGTCTGTTTGTGTGTCCATCTGTGTACAAAATACTAATAATTTTATGTCGCAAACTCCTCCTACAGTTTTCCTTCAATTGTATTGAAACTTTTCACATATACTGATCATATATTGTAGATTTGCAAGACGCAATTTTCAAGTGTAAACTCTTCCTGGTTGACGAATTATCTCCCCTTGAACCTGACCCTTTTTTCTGTCAAAGTGCTGGCGGGGGTATTAAGTCACGTTCAGTGACAGCTCTAGTTTTTCCTGTCCAGAATATTTGTAAAAAACTAGCATAGCATTCATACCTGTGTTTAGACTGCATGGTTATTCTATATACATGTAGTATGTTCTTGATCTAAACTAACCTAAAGAGCAACTAGTGTGGGGTACATTATCTTCGCAAGCCAAGAATGACAATCCACTACGCTACTCTACCCTTGGCAGATCGAGCTTGATTTTTACATTCCTGCGATACACATTTTCATTGGTTGCAGCCAACTCTAACTGCATGAATCAGATTGCTCGTAGCATTTCATCTTTGATAAAAATAGAACAAGGTCGTGACCTTTCAAATAAAAATAGAAGGAAAACAGAGTACCTTAGTGGATGTGTGCATGATATGTAATAATTCATTACGGAAAAAACATAGACGAGCAATATTTACAGAAAAGTTTCAGTATGACCAATCAATTATCAGAGGTTTTAGGCTATATCCCAGCACCTAAAGATGGAATGTTGAAGTATGTTTATGGTTATTGCTTCATGTTGAAATATTGTATTCATAAGAGGTTTGTGAATCGGTATTTTATTGGCTATCACAAATGAGATGTAAAGGGGGATAATAACAAGCATCTAATAGAGGGCATATTCTGGGAATATCGAAATCAGGCTCGATCTGCCAAGGTAAGATTCGTGATCGTAACCTTGGCTCGCAAAGATGGGAGTATATCATTTATTAGTTTATTGGATAAAGGAATTGCCTTTAAAAAAGAAACCCAAGGTACTGTTTTAGTAAAAGTTCTTTAGTTTTTGCGTACAAATTATTGCAAATTAACCCTTTACCACACAATCCTGTGTTTTAACACCCCTGAGGCAGAGGCCTTTTGAAAACATTGAGGGAAAAGGAGAAAATGCTGGTAACCAGCATTTTCTCCTTTTCCCACAATTAAACAAATTTTTACAGAGGTCCAAATTGAAAGCACTTGCATTTACAAAATAAATGTAACTGAGAAATTGAAATTTGTTTTCAGAAGGGTAGAAAACATTGTGGGAAAAGGAGAAAATGCTGGTTACCAGCATTTTCTCCTTTTCCCTCAATGTTTTCAAAAGGCTTCTTTCACAGGGTTGTCAAAAGTCGGGATTTGTGGTTAAGGGTTAAGAAAAATTTATATAATATATTTGTATAATATTATACAATTTCAGTTCAATGTTTCTGTGATATACCCATTGACATGGAATGCACATCAAGAGTGGAAATGCTCTTTCACCGCCTGTAAGGCAACAGTCTTTCTCATTTTTGAGATAAAGCATTTTCTAACAGGTAAGAATATGTAATTTCACAGAGTTACAAGAGCTTCGAAGGACAAAATTTTGGATTTGTCCAAATGTGTAGCATTTGATTTGCAGATGACAAGTAAATTTCAGACATTGAATTTTGCTTTTCTCAGGGTAGAAGTATTATTGGAAAAACGAAAAAATACTGGTCACCAGTAGTTTCTCCTTTCTCCACAGTGATTTCAGAAGCCCTGCTTATTAGATTGTTTTGGTGAATCTTTACAGTTACTACACTATTTCATATTTCTGAAATCCCTAAAAAGAACTTTTATAACATCGTTGGAAAAGTAGAGAATGCTGGTTAAGGATGTTTTTGGTAGTAATTTCTGCACAGCACTTTGGCAATTTCAAGGGAGATAATAACAGACAAAATAAGCGTGAATGAAATGTTGAAATTTGGTCTGGGAAGGGTAGAAAACATTGTCGGAAAAGGAGAAAATTTTAGGTTTGTCCAAATTGAAAGCATTTGCAGACGACAAAATGAAAGTGACTGAAAATTTGAAATTCGTTTGTGAAGGGTAGAAACATTGTTCGAAAAGAAGAAAATGCTGGTTACCAGCATTTTCTCCTTTTCCCACATTGTTTTTAAAAGGCATCTTTCTCAGGGTCTTTAAAATTTGGAATTGTGTGGTAGAGAGCTATACTCCATATCAGACAACAAAACTGTAGACTTATCCTTATTAAATTCATTTGCATAAGATTACTATGGCTTAGATAATGTGGTTTGTCCTTGAAAGTGTAGGAAACATTGTGGGAAAAGGGGAAATGCTTGTAAGCAGTATTTTCTTCTTTTCGCACAATGTTTCTACCCTTCATAAAACGAATTTCAAATTTT
This sequence comes from Tridacna crocea, assembly GCA_943736015.1. Lineage (NCBI taxonomy): Eukaryota > Metazoa > Mollusca > Bivalvia > Cardiida > Cardiidae > Tridacna > Tridacna crocea. Next base: position 54,434,902 of record OX031063.1, read on the forward strand.
CAGTCACTTTTATTTTGTCTTCTGCAAATGCTTTCAATTTGGACAAACCTAAAATTTTCTCCTTTTCCGACAATGTTTTCTACCCTTCCCAGACCAAATTTCAACATTTCATTCACGCTTATTTTGTCTGTTATTATCTCCCTTGAAATTGCCAAAGTGATGTGCAGAAATTACTACCAAAAACATCCTTAACCAGCATTCTCTACTTTTCCAACAATGTTGGACATTGTTCGGACAATACCTTGAATTTTGGATACGGTACGTTTCGAAGCGAAGAATGAGTCTACAATATCGACTGAACAGACATTTTGAAAAAATATCTAAAGGGGAAAAGATCAGAAGAATACATGAAAGTTTTCGGTGGTATCGACTTTTTCACCTACTGAACTCAAATGTACACACAGTATTCCTATGAAATTGTGCATGTGCAATTTTTATGACTCTGTTGTGATTTGTTGAGGAATTATCTCCCCTTGAATTTTTTCCAGCTCTTACTTTTGTACTAAACCATTCTACATTCTGTGATAAAGACCTGTTTTTGTGACAAGGAGCAGGTGGGGGGGGTATAATCATGTTAAGTGATAGCTCTAGCTATTGCTGTCTGGTCTACAAGATGGTTATTGTTAACTCTTTACCAAACAACAAAATTTTAGACTGGTCCAAATTGAAAGTACTTGCAGACGACAAATTCAGTGTAACTCAAAAAAGAAATTTGTTTCATGCATGTAGAAAACATTGTGGGAAAAGGAGAAAATGCTGGTTACCAGCATTTTCTCCTTTTCCCACAATGTTTTCAAAAGGCTTCTTTCTCAGGGTCGTTAAAAGTAGGGATTGTGTGGTAAAGAGTTAAATTATATTTCAGATTTGATAGCTGATTGGTCCACAAAAACAGTACCTGATGTCTTTCACTTTGTACCTTACACTTACAACATCAATATACTCATCAACCAGTTTGAGCTTGTCACTTTGTGTAATGAATATAACTGGATTGATACATCCTCACACACCCCTGAAAATGGTGAGATATCTTTATATAATTTATTGTTAATTAACTATTGGATATATAGAAGTTATACATGGAAACTGGTCCACGCAATACCAGTCACATTTCTGATTTCATATAGTACAAAGGTCGTGACCCCGGCTTAATACGACTTGACCTCTGATCAATACAGTTGACCTTGTATCAATATTGATGACCCGCGACCAATACAGAAATCCTTGAACGTGATTGGTCAAAAGTTCAGTGGCGTGAGCGTCTGCGCTTACTTTTAGCCAATCACGTTCAAAGAGGCGGCAAAGTAAACGTAACCCAAAAATTGATATTTGTTTCCAGCAGGGTAGAAAACATTGTGGGAAAAAGGAGAAAATGCTGGTTACCAGCATTTTCTCCTTTTCTCACAATGTTTTTAGAAGGCTTCTTTTTCAGGGTCGTAAAAACTAGAGATTGTTTGGTAAAGGGTTAATTAATAAAATTGTCATTAATCAAGTGATTTCATATTGGCCCAGTTACAGGTCCTCGGTCAGCCGTATTGGCCCTTGGCCTTTGGCCTCGAGCCGATACGGCTGACATTGGACCTGTAACTGGGCCAATACGAAATCACTTGATTAATAACATTATAATATTATTGTTTTCATGAACATTGGCGAGTTCTGATTGGCCGAAAAAACCTTTTCATAACTCCATGAAAAAAAAATCACCTTGAGCCGGAACTACTTTTGCTGAATGTTACTTTTGCGGGTCCTACAAGCTGCTTTGCTCATTTACTTTTGTTGTATTGGTTAATCTTTCCGTATTGGGGATCTGAAAACTGCTTCCTTATTGTATTCTTGCGCCATAAAAATATTAGTAGAAGGGGCTTAAGAAACTGCTCTGGTGAATGGAGGCTACTTGCACTATTTGGCCTTTAAAATTCTTATTCTCTGAAATGGCTGAACAGATTTTGAAATAATTTCAAAAAAATGTTTCTTGGCTGACCCTTTTCAGAACTTGCTCAAGAAATTTTGATGCATCAAGAAACATGGCTGTGGGCCATTTACACTATACAGACATGAAGAAATTCTTAAAAATTCTTGTCTAAATCTTTATCGAGTCTGCAGTTCAACTTGCTAGCTGAATTATTTTCTCTAAATATTGATAAAAATGTCCAACAATAAATTAAATGAGAAAGCTGAAAACTCATTGTCACTTTGCTGGGTTATAACATTCTTATTTTCAACTTTGTTCTAGCGTTTTGACTTCTAATGATAAAATTACTGAACCGGCAAATGTTCAATTTACTATGATGACGTCACAAATTTACGTCATTGTTACATCATGAACCAGCAGTTTTACCGCGCTATCAATTATGAATGAAATGGACATTATATAAATATGCAATGTTAAATTTTAAATAAAAAAAAAAAAACAGTTAGAAATTTTCAAGTGCATATTTTGTTGTCTGTGATATTGAATTATAAGGAATGAAGAGAATTTTGTTTTTGTTTTCATGGAGGTATGAAAAAGAAAACCTAATCACACTTTTGTATGAAACTGTTTCCCAGCTTCATACAGTGTGATAAGTTTTTTTTTTGTCTTATTCCTTAACCCTTTACACCATAGATACTCATTTCTACGCATTTCTTGTAGGAGCCTTTTGAAAACATTGTGGCAAAAGGTGAAATTGCTCATGACGAGCAATTTCACCTTTTGTCACAATGTTTTCTATGCTTTCAAAAGGTGTCATATACCCATAAGAAACGGCTTCATCCTTGCTATTATTTAGGGTCAATTTGAGATACCATAGAAATGCCTTATGGGGTAAAGGGTTAAATGAGCCTTGCTCTGTGAAAAGGGGGATTGATGCATCCCCTTGATGTATGATATCACAAAATTATAGTACTATAAGATTCAATTTGTCAAACAAATGCTAAATCATATTGTATATTAGTTTGTGGACATACAGAAAATTGAGCAGAAGCAAAACGTTTCGGCCCAGGTCAGCCTGCACGAGCTGTACAGGCTGAACTAGGCTTTTTTAAGCGTTTTGGGGAAAGGAAAAGAGCTGATAACCAGCTATTTCAGAAACAATTTTTAATCCTTTACCACACAATGACGATTTTTAACACCACTGAGGAAGAAGCCTTTTGAAAACATTGTGGGAAAAGGAGAAAATGCTCGTAACCAGCATCACAATGTTTCTAACCCTGTCAAGATCAAATTCCATTGTTTGAGTCACATTTCCACTGTGGTCTGCAAATGCTTTCAATGTGGTCAAGGCTAAAATTTTGTCACTGGTAATGAGTTAAGCAGTATGTGATCTGTTGTTGACAGTTGCTTTGATTTTGGATGAGTAAAGTTTTATGATGTAGTAAAGTGTTTATTATCTATATGCTGTTTTTTCGTCTTTGCAGCTCACATTGCTTTTTGTGGAGATGTGTTTGATCTCTCTCTCCAGCTTCCATACACAGATTTCTTACCTCTCACCAATTCAATAGGATTTGTTTTTAAGGTAAATTACTTATAAAAAAATCAGTGATATTGGGAAAATGAACCTTTTACTGTACAAATTAAACTTGTTTAACCCATTATCACAGAATCCCGACTTTAAATGACCCTGGGAAAGAAGCCTTTTGAAAACATTGAGGGAAAAGGAGAAAATGCTGGTAAACCAGCATTTTCTCCTTTTCCCACATTGTTTCCTACCCATCCAAAATCAAAATTCAATTTTTGATTCACAATTATTTTGTCGTCTGCAAATACTTTCAATTTGGACTGGTCCAACATTTTGTCGTTTGGTAAAGAGGTAAGTCAGAAACACATGCAGACCATGATTTGAATGTGGTTCAAATGCCTGAAATCATCCTTGATAGGGTATCAAATCTCCGAAATGTTTTAACTTTTCTTTCTGGGGGTTGGTAGAACTCGGGAAATGTGCAGTAAAAGGGTTAGACTTTTGTACCATGGCTGAGGCTCAGTAGCTAAGTCGCTCGGTGGTCAAGTGTCTTGAGTGGTCTGAAACTTGAGATTTTATTGTAAATCCTCAAGATTATTACAGAGCACCAGATAGAAGGAATTATCTGGATTTCAAAATTGAAAATATTGATTATTCTCCACTAAAGGATGAGACAATTCTAATGAGTACCCACAACATAGGGTTTGGAAGAGAAATAACAGATTTAGAATACTATCTGGAGCTCTAAAGAGACCTGGGCATTATTTAAACCTTTACCAAACAATCCCTGGTTTTTACGACCCTGAGATAGAAGCCTTTTGAAAACATTGAGGGAAAAATGAGAAAATGCTGGTAAACAGCATTTTCTCCTTTTCCCACAATGTTTTCTGTCCTGCTGGAATCAAATTTCAATTTTTGAATTACGTTTATTTTGTTGTCTGCGATTGCATTGAATTTGGAGCTGAAATTTTGTTGTGTGGCAAAGAGTGAAACTTATAAGTTTGCAAAAAACTATGCAGGTAAAGAAGTTATTCATTTGCCTCTCCACAATTTGTTGTATGGCTAGGAACGAAAAACAATGTCTTCTTTTTTTTTGTTGAGCATAGTAATATTTCTTGGTTTGTTTGTTTTAGGTGGAAACTGTTTTTTGTCGCCTGTATCTACCAGAAAACAACACGAGTCGGCATGTAATCATAGCTTTATCAGAAAACATGAAAATTGTGGATAGAGATGGAAATCTTAAAGAGAAACCATTTTGTTATGAATTTGAGAAACAGTGGAGACGGTTAACAGAAAGAAGGCTAGTACAATAATTTTGATATATAACTGCTTAACCCTATACCAAACAATCATGAGTTTTAATGACCCCGATATAGAAGCCTTTTGAAAACATTGTGGGAAAAGGAGAAAATGTTGGTAACCAGCATTTTCTCCTTTTCCCACAATGTTTTCTACCTTCACAAAATAAATTTCAAATTTTCCGTCACTTTTATTTTGTCGTCTGCAAATGCTTTCGATTGGGAGAAGCCTAAAATATTATCATTTGGTTATGAGTTAAACGTATTGGACAGTGTAGATCTAAGATTGGACCGTATATTCACTCTTTCCTGAGTTTCATTTAACTTGCCACACAATCCTACGTTTTGAGACCCTTGAAGAAAAAGCCTTTTGAAAACATGGTTGGAATTGGAGAAAATGCTGGTTACTGGTAACCAGCATTTTCTCCTTTTTCCACAATGTTTTCTACCATTCCAAGACCAAATTTCAATTTTTCATTCACATTTATTTTGTCGTCTGCAAGCGCTTTCAATTTGGATAAGTTCAAATTTTTCGTCATTTGGTAAATAGTAAAACTGTCTGCTAAAAGACCTCAAGTTGAAAGTAGCCTTGTTAGGGTGAAGAATGACGATCCATCTATGTTTCTTTAATGGCAGTATTGTGCATCATCTTCTATTTATTCTTGACTCTGTATCAAATGACAAAATTTAATGACTTTGTCAAATTGAAAGCATTTACGATGATAAAGTTATCATGGCTAACACAAAAGGATTTGTGTGTGTGTAAATTTGTGAATACATTGCAAGAAAGGAGGAATGTTTAACCCATTACCACGCAATCCCTACTTTTGACGCCCCTGAGAAAGAAGCCTTTTGAAAACACTGTGGGAAAAGGAGAAAATGCTGGTAACCAGCATTTTCTCCTTTTCCCACAGTGTTTTCTACCCTTCCCAGAACAAATTTCAATTTTTCAGTCAGCTTCATTTTGTCGTCTGCAAATGCTTTCAATTTGAACCAGTCTAAAATTTTGTCGTGTGGTAGAGAGTTAAAGGAATAGTGTCTCACAGAAGTTATTTTGCACAAAAATTAAAGCAAAACAAATTTGTCATGTTTTTTGTTACTTACAGCGCAGGATGGATAGACTGTTGGATGACTTCCAATGTTTCCCTGACTATTACATATAAATACTATCCGATGCCACCTCTCCTAAAATCTGACAATCACCATATCCTACCTCCATCACCCGAGGAGTTTCTCGGAACACCAGGAAGTGAGGACGCATTTCCAATGACGACTATCAGTAGTGAGTCAAACCAGATACCTGACGATTTTGATGCGGCAAATATGGAGGCTGATCTCATCAGTGTGGAGTTGGAAGTGGCGCCCTCTGTACTGTGTTTATATGGATCACTTTTGAGGAACTTTCTTCATATAAAAGTAGGCGTATAATTAGACTTCAATCCATTTTTGCAAAAGATCCCCAAAAAGCGTTTTGAAAATATTATAGTAGGTTAAGATAAAATTTTGTGGTATTCAGCATTTTCTTCTTTTTGCACAACTGATTTTACATAAAGAAAGATATATTCAGCTTGAGTTAACCCTTTCCGAAACAATCCCTGGTTTTTATGGGTTTGGAATAGTAGTCTTTTGAAAACATTGTGGGAAAAGGAGAAAATGCTGGTTACCAGCATTTTCTCCTTTTCCCATAATATTTTCTACCCTATCATAGATAGAAATCATCTTTTCAGCAAGAGTTGAATTGTCATCTGCGAATGCTTTCAATTTGGTATAGTCCAAAAGTTTGACGTTTGGGAAAGAGTTAAATATCATTGTTATCATGTTTTCTGCATGTTCTTTGATCAGAGCTGTGTGGATAATTCACCAGATCTTTACTTACTGGTTATCTACTAGCTTGTCACTCTCCAAATATTTTCTTTCACAAAAGGATGTAGTGGAGTTTTGTGGAAGAAGTATTTTGAAAACGGTTTCTAAGAAAAAGAAAAAGTTTTAGTTACCTACATTTCCTCAACATTTTTGTTTTCACTCATTCATAGTCAAATCTCACCATTTCATTCATATTTAATTTGTTTTCTCAAAATACATTGTACTTTCAATGCGGTCATAAAGAATAATGTCACCCGTACACTTAACCCTTTCCCAAACAGTCCCTGGTTTTTATGGGTCTGGAACAGTAGCCTTTTGAAAACATTGTGGGAAAAGGAGAAAATGCTGGTAACCAGCATTTTCTCCTTTTCCCACAATGTTTTCTACCCTATCATTGACAGAAATAACCTTTTCAGCAAAAATTGAATTGTCGTCTGCAAATGCTTTTAATTAGGTCTAGTCCAAAAGTTTGTCGTTTGGGAAAGGGTTAAATATTTATTTTCTGATTTCAAGGAGAACTATTTTGGGGAGGACCAAAAGTTTACAGATTTCTATGACACACCATCCAGTCATCTTGAAACAGAGGAGACAGAGGGCTTGCAAGGGCCTCTAACAGAAAAAGAAGTAAAGGAGAGAGAATTTGATGCAAGGCTGTACAGACCCTTTGCAGTCACAGTATCTGTTACCCTGCATGATATCCAAGCCCATCTGATAAAGGTACCTAGTCGCATTTCTGCTGTTAAGGACACCAAATAGACTAGAGGTTTCATGACCCTGGAGATACAGGCTTTTGAAAACTTTGAGGGAAAAGGATAAATATTGATAACTAGCATTTTCTCCTTTTCCCACTATATACTCTACTCTGATAAAGGCAAGTCATTGGAGTATGTTTTATTTTTCATCTGTTAACCCTTGACCACATAAGGCATTTCTGTGGTATCTCTAATTGAACCTAAATAACAGCAAGGATGAAGCTGTTTCTTATATGTGTATATGACACCTTTTGATAGCATAGAAAACATTGTGACGAAAGGTGAAATTGCTCGTCACGAGCAGTTTCACCTTTTGCCACAATGTCTTCCAAAGGTTCCTACTAGCAATGCATAGGAATGAGTATCTATGGAGTTAAAGGTTAAATTGTGCAGTTTTGACAAGGCTGAAATTGTGTCTCTTGGTAAATAGTTGGCCTTTGATATTAAGCTAACAGTAGCAAATGCCAAATTGAATGCAGTTTATTTCCACTTAGACATCATAGTATTAATTTGGCCATTAGATAGCACTACAAAGCCATAACTTGATTATTTTCTTTTAACCCTTTACCCCATAAGGCATTTCTAAGGTATCTCTAATTGACCCTAACTAATAGCAAGGATGAAGCCATTTCTCATGTGTATATGGCACCTTTTGATAGAATAGAAAACATTGTGACAAAAGGTGAAATTGCTCGTAACGAGCAATTTCACCTTTTGCCACAATGTTTTCAAAAGGCTCCTACAAGCAATGCGTAGAAATGAGTATCTATGGAGTAAAGGGTTAACCTTTTGCAGGTGAATATTTATATCCCTGCAAAACAAATGTTTTTGGGTTTACTGGAATTAGCCTGTCTGTGGGTGTGTCCGTCTGTGTGTCCGTCTGTGTACAAAATACTGTCAAAGCGCTGGCAGGGGTATAAAGTCACATTCAGTGACAGCTCTAGTTTTCACATGTAGCTGACTTTTCTGTCTTCATTCTAGCAACTGGAGAAATTACTACATTCAAGCAAATTTTCTGCTTGATACATTTTTTTGTTTTTATTATATACCTAGCAGTGAAATCCTGGAATTTCCCAGTGTAATAAATTTTGATATCATCATTAATGACGATATCAACTTTCACTTTCACTTCCTGCTGTAATTTAGGAACTACTTTTTTTCATTAAGCACTATAAGGTATATAATAGAATAATCAACTGGTTATTTTTGATATGAAAAATATCTCACTCGGATGCGTCGTAAAGCGTTAAAAAAACTTGTGCTGCGCCCTTGTTTTTTCAACGCCTAGCAATGCATCCTCGTGAGATATTTTTCATATCAAAAATAACCAGTTGATTATCATCTATATAATTCTACTTGTATTTCATGTCACTTATGCCTGATCCAGAGACAAATGGTTTCCAAGTCACCTGCTACAAATTTGTTTCACAGTAGCAAGGGATGTATTTTTTTTTCCCAATAGCAAGAGATGTATTTTTTTTTTCCAGAACTGTAACATGGTGAATGGATCCTTTGTTCCCTGTCCAAGTGCTTACATTGAGAGAGTTGGATTTGAACTGGACAAAACAGTGCATGAAACAAAGTTACAAGTACTTATTTCCCCTGCTGTGTTGATTACAGGCGACAACGTCCAGGTAGTAGCAGCATGTATTCATCTCTGTTTTGATTTGAGCTTTTAGTTCTAGAGCTTCTGAATTCATATTTGGGCTATAGTATGGCAAAAGAGGCTTTAATGAATTTCCATAATGTGTTAAATCTTTACGAAACGACAAAATCTTAGGCTGGTCCAAATTGAAAGCATTGCAGACGACAAAATTTAGGCAACTCAAAAATTGAAATTTGTTTTGGGAAGGGTAGAAAACATTGTGGGGAACCAGCATTTTCTCCTTTTCCCACAATGTTTTCAAAAGGCTTTTTATTTAGAGCCGTGAAAACCAGGGATCGTTTGGGAAAGGCTTAAACCAAGCAAGTCATATAAGTATGGATTCTCCTTTTCCCACAATGTTTTCAAAAGACGTTTTATTCAGAGCCGTGAAAACCAGGGATTGTTTTGGAAAGGGTTAATCCAAGCAATTCATATAAGTATTGATCCGTAATGTCAATTGTCAGACAAGTGACTCATTCCTACAGTAGAATATCCTTTGGGATATAGAAAATTCACCAGAAAGTTTCTACAGAGGTCAGTCTACAGAGACTGCCCAGGCTGATATAGATCAATACTTTTTGAAGATGCATTAGACCCAGTATTCACAGACCATGACTGACATATAGTTCATGGTAAACATTGTAAATTCGGTATTATTCGCGGTGGTTTTTATTTTCGCTATTAACCCACACAATTCCTACTTTTGACGCCCCTGAGAAAGAAGCCTTTAGAAAACATTGTGGGAAAAGGAGAAAATGCTGGTAACCAGCATTTTCTCCTTTTCCCACAATGTTTTCTACCCTTTACAAAATGAATTTCAAATTTTCAATCACTTTCATTTTGTCATCTGCAAATGCTTTCTATTTGGACAAAGCTAAAATCTTGTCGTTTGGTAATGAGATAATGGCGAATGGACTCCGTTGCAATTTAAAAAATTCACATAAATTTGCAAACAGAACATAAGTAATATACAAGTATCTGAGAATTAGAACCATCCGAAATCGCGTGACAATCGCACAGTCGAATGTCTACTGCCTGATGACATTTTGTTCAAGTCTCCCATTTTCTTAAGTATGACATAGAAACAGACTTAAGTTTTGACTTTAATTGAAAAATAATTTTCATGAAAGCAAAGGCAAACCATGGAAGCATCGTGTAAATCGTTACCAAACACAACGTAGTAAGTAGGCCAGTGTCAATAAAGGGTAGGATGATCTTTTGAACATACCTGAAAGGTGTGAAAACAGGTTTTGATAACAATAGGAATACATGGTCTGTTTGACACGACTTGTATAATTACTATGTGAATAAAAACATATCAAAGAAATAAATTTTTTCCGGTGAGGAGTTTGCTGTTCATTGATGATCGATTTATAAGTGTGATGCAATATTATTAACTTTTTTTTTACTTGTGTTTTAGGCCGAACTGGAAATTCAGTAATTATACTTTCGATATTTGGGTCTCACATTACAACATTACAAACCATTGGACGTGAATTCACAAATCAGCGGAATAAGTTAGAAAGATGGTTTTCGCGAAATATAGCTCACACAGAAATGTTGTGATTTACAGTATATGTTTGTACAATACTAAGATTCCCATTAAATAATTACCACACCATAGAATTTTAATCGTGTCAGAACTGAAAAGTATTTGCATACAAGATATGAAATGTTGCTTTAATGATAAGATTTGTCTTTGAAAGGGTATGAAACTTTATGGGAGAAGGAGGTATTGTGAATACCAGTATTTTCTTAGACGTCAAGCTACCATTCTTTTAGATATGTCCTCAAAACATTCTTTGTTTGAATTTTCACCTGAAATTATAGTTATTTGGATCTTATTATTAGACTGATGGAAATGTCTGTCGTGTTTATGCGGTGCCCCAATGGCTAGTAGTTTGATACACTATGTTGTATATTTACAGCGTGGAGCAGACCAAGTCAGTTTGAGGGAAGGTTATCTCCAGTTATCTGGTTTACAAGTCCGAGGTCATGCTATGTTCTCTCATCGAGGCTTGCCTCTGGACAGTGAAGTTCTGGAGTATGCCTGGTTGGTTGAGGTTATGGTTGGAGATTTGTGTGGCCGCCTGACATCACCACAGGTAAAAAAGTGAAAGTGGATTTAAGCCTTTACCACACACACAATCCCGACTTTTAGCACCCCTATAAAAAAAGCCTTTTGAAAACATTGTGGGGAAAAGGAGAAAATGCTGGTAACCAGCATTTTCTCTTTTGCCCACAATGTTTTCTTCCCTTCCCAAAACAAATTTCAATTATGTGATCACAATGTTTTCAAAGCATTCTTTCTGAAGATTGTTAAAATTTGAGATTGTGTTGTGAAAGAATCATTCTGAACACAATTGTGTATTTATACATATTTCCTCCCGGTAGAATATCTTTTGAAAATATTTTAGTAAAGACCATTATTTCTCCTTTTTTTTATTTCATTTTTTCATGTATTCATTTAAAAAAAATCTTGAATAATAATATAATTTTCAATGGAGATTGATATTCTAGAAGGATGATGTCAAAGTCCTCTGATTCAAATTTATTTTAGAAGGTTCTGAGCTAATTTGGTGTGATCTTACCAATACTATTTTCATACACGGTTAACTCTTTACCGTACAGTCGCGACTTTTAACGACCCTGAGAATGAGAGCTTTTGAAAACATTGTGGGAAAAGGAGAAAATGCTGGTAAACAGCATTTTCTCCTTTTCCCACAATGTTTTCTACCCTTTCCAAAATCAAATTTAAATTTTTGAATGGCGTTTATTTTGTCGTCTGCAAATGCTTTCAATTTGGACTTCCCAAAAATTTTGTTGTTTGGTAAAGAGTTGAAAGAATCTAACATAGGCCTGGTACAAAATTTTGCTATGTTACTTCTTTGGAAATTCTTGCCCATACTCTTTCTGAATTTATGTATCTATCTACCAGAATACCTGTTCATCCCATCCAAGCAATCTTCCTACTTGCGTAGCCAGCCACTGTTATCAGCTTCATCTAACCTTACCTAGCCTACATCTGCAATATTTTTTTCTATTTGGTTTGAATTTTACTCATGTGGTAATGAGTCAATTTTTATTACAGGTGCAAAACATAGTGGAATTCCTGCAAACGTTTATCATGTTGGTTGAAGATGCGGAGAATAGTCTTCAGAAATCACGAACCTATGAGCTCTGTCAACATATGATTCCACAGCCTCAGTGTAAGGCACTTCAGGACAGATACAAAATACCCTGTATGTCATCGGAGGACATTAAATACAGGATGACGAGAGCGTCAGTGGATTCTGTACATTTAAATATTGTAGAAGAGGGGTCGTCCCTGAACATACAGGTAAATTGAAATAGAATCATTTATAAAGAGTACATTCTGTTGTATACCTGACACTGTTTTGTACAAATGACATATCTAAATGAGCCATTAGGAGATTTAATGCATTTGTAAAATGTATTGACCCAGCTTAGCCTGGGCAGGCTGACCAGGAACTCTATTCACAAACCACTCTTGAGAATATTCTTGGTCTTGTTCTCCAAGATTTTCTATGCTCTGATTGGCTAATGCGTGTTTTAGTAAATGCCTGTTTCTGTCAAAGCGCTGGCACGGGTATTAAGTCACATTCTGTGGCAGCTCTAGTTTATTTGCTTCATAGTGCACTGTTATATAGATCAAGATCATTATTATACTGCAAAGAAATTTCTCGCGATCTGACTGTTAATATACTCCGAACATATAGCATGTACAATGGCAAAACCAACATAAAAGCAGTTTCCCTTTAGGGATCCCAGTAAACATGACTACTCTTTCAACACAACATCCAAAATGGCGGCGTCGATCAAGACTAAAGTCATGATTATGGGCCAAGCCGCATGTTTCGAAAATATTACCAAGGTTTTAGTGATGTCAGTTCCCAGTGACATCAGTTTTCATGGAATTGGGGCACTCATAAGGGAAATTCTACTCAGCGTTCTTAATTTTTATAACTGAAAAACAGGTAGAATTCGCTTAACAAGTGCTGGAATGGTAAAACTTTGCAGAATAATAAATTTTTTGTATGGTCAAGTGGCAGGGGACTTGGAAACTTGTTCACGGCTGTGGTGAATCATGTCCCCTCGAGGGAACTGTACAAGTAATATTGTACAAAGAAATCATCCCTATGGGCATGCTAGTCACATACAAATAACAGTGTCTCTGTCATAGATATTTACTTCTCTTTAATCCAGACTGTACTTATAAATGAAATGACAGTGAATGGGACTTTCATATTGCAAATTAGCGATTATTTGACTGGCCTATCTTGCTAATATTGGACAGTGTATATATCCATGATCACATTGGATTCCCAATATATTCTTAGTCAACACTGTCTGCAAAGAAAATGATGTAAAGTGTTGTAATCAAAGGGGTAATCCATATTGTATCCCCAACAAGGTATGTTTATCAGTGAGGATATTGGTAGAACTATTTCAGATGTGTCGGATATTATGAGTTTTTCTAGATGGTAAGTCATTATTGAGTGATCTTGTGTTTATATGATCCCTAAAAAAGAAGACTCTTTAAAACATTGTGTGCAAAAGGGAAAATGCTTGTGACCGGAATTTTTTCAGAGGAATTCTTTTGCAAGATCTCTTAACTCATTACCAAACGACAAAATTTTAGGCTTGTCCAAATTGAATGCATTTGCAGACGACAAAATAAAAGTAACCGAAAATTTGGAATTTGTTTGTGAAGGGTAGAAAACATTGTGGGAAAGGAGAAAATGCTGGTTACCAGCATTTTCTCCTTTTCCCACAATGTTTTTTAAAGGCTTCCTTCTCTGGGGCATCAAAAGTAGGAATTGTGTGGTAATGGATTAAGCAAAGTTTTATTATATTTGGGCCAGGCTCTTGGAAAGGAGGGTTAACTTATTACCAAACAACAAACTTTTAGATTTGTCCAAATCAAAAGCATTTTCAGAAGACGAAATAAAAGTAACAGAAAATTTGAAATCTGTTTTGTGAAGGATAGAAAACACTGTGGGAAAAGGAGAAAATGTTGGTTACCAGCATTTTCTCCTTTTCCCACAATGTTTTCTAAAGGCTTTTTTCTCTTTGTCGTCAAAAGAAGGGATTTTGTGGTAATCACTAATGGCTTCAGTGCATTTCTCACATCCCATATACACTTGTACCAAGCAAGAATCACTGACTGAATCATGGGGTACACTAGTCCATGGACATGCAGAAGATTGACCAATAATAAAAAGTTTCAACCCATGTTGGCCTGTACAGACTGCACAGGTAGACAAGATTCAATAATTTTTACAGATGCCTGAAGCCCCCTTTTCACAGAATATAGCTCATTTGTTTTTCTTGTTGATGGTAATATTGGTATTTTTTTCTATAGATCTACCCTATAAGACTATCTACCTGTGACCTCCATGGAGAAAACACAAGGTCAGGTATCACAGGTCTGATCGAGCATATCTCCTTGAAACAGTACATCTCTACAGCCCCAATTAGACATGATACAAGTCAGCCGGAAGTGTGGCTGGAAACCGGAGGAATATCTATGGGACCTCTGAAGGCGGAGGCAGCCATGGCCTTACCTCATCCAGAATTATACGACATTCAAAATGACTTTCTTATGCTTCACGATGAAGCCTCCTTGAGGTTGTGGTTTTTATGGCCAGTAGATCAGATAAAAGTGTCATCAACTGTCTTTGGAAAATGTGGATGTTTGGGAGGTTGTAGTTTTTTTGGAGGTAATAGAAATGGTGCCGGATTCTTTCAGCCCAAAAAATATCAAGAAACAAAACCTACTGCTATTTATAAGATATCTCCAGATGGTACTGATCCAGGCTTTGGTCAGAGTCTGTTATATAAGAATAAACTTGTATTTGATACAGGCAAGACCTACGGATGGACTTCTCCGGCTAAGGAGTTTAAATTCACCAGAGGCTATATGAGTAACTTGACAACCCCTGATACACCTGGTACTGGGATTACAGTGATAGAAGAACATTTTATAGGGGACAAGTATTCTGGGCATGATGGCACAGAAATTTCACAGGATCAACGGCCAT
This sequence comes from Tridacna crocea, assembly GCA_943736015.1. Taxonomy (NCBI): domain Eukaryota; kingdom Metazoa; phylum Mollusca; class Bivalvia; order Cardiida; family Cardiidae; genus Tridacna; species Tridacna crocea. Next base: position 54,449,959 of record OX031063.1, read on the forward strand.
CAGTGTCACAGCTGATGCGGAGTTCTACTACAGAGACGAGGTCTTCCTCAAGTTTAAATACAACCACACCTAGTGATAGTCAGAATGTAAATCCATTTGATTATGTGAAATCCATGGAAAACTTTAGATCTGCTGACATGGTGGGAGTGAGAGAGAGAATTCAGAACCAGGACAGCACACCTGGTAAAGCTGGACGAAGTTTATCTATTAGCTCGTCTTCATCACCTCCCCCAGTCAGTCCAACAGCGAGATCCTCCATTGTTCACAGTCCCTCATCAAGGTCCTCTGTCCACAGTCCAATCAGTAGATCATCAGTCCACAGTTCAAGTCCTGGCTCTGTCAGAATGAGATACAGATCAGATTATAATGCAGTGAGACAGTTCTCAACAGTGTCTTTGGATAGCGAGATGTATTTCTCTGCAGAAGAGGACAATGTAACAACCAAACCATTATCCAATATGGACAAAGTGTCGTCAGAAAGTGACAGTGTAACTTGGGGCAAGGAAGGGGTGCAACCCACACCTGTCTTTGATCTGAGTGGACTGTCCCAGCAGAATGAGACAGTGTTAGAACGTAAGGATAGCTCAACCTCCTCCTCCACTTCCACGCTGTCCTATATGTCAGCAGACACAGATCCAGATGAGACCCTGTCAGGTGGTATACCTGAAGACTTCTCCATGGTAGATTTACATTCACAGGTGAGTAGTCTAGATCAGTTATTCCGTAACTCTTTACCAAACAATGAAACTGGATTAGAACAAATTGGAAGCATTTGCAGATGAAAATAAATGAAGCTTGAAATTATGATTTCTCCAAGTAGATAACATTGCGGGTAAAAGTAGGATATGCTAGTTGCAAGCATTTTATTAATTTCCCATGATGCTTTCAAAAACCTTCTCATTCAAGGTCATTAAAAGTTTCAGTTTTGTGGTTTAAATTTAACCAAGTATTATTTTTATATCAATTTTACCATCCCTACCACATACTGATTTGTTAAACTTTGTGGGTAGAAAAAAGTAACTCACTTGTTATAAAGTATTCCTTCTATTCCCAAAATGTTACACACACCATTTAAATAGGCATTTTTCCATAGGCATTTTTCCTCTCCTTCAGTTGTTTCCCTATTCTGTTGCTTGTTAATCTTTTTAGTATATCTTTAATAACCTCCACACAAGTGGCTTTTGTGCAATCAACAAATGGAAAGAAAGAATGCGAAAATATGGAGCTCAAACATAGAGTGTGTTATAGGTGTATATACATAGAGGATATTTGTTTTTTTTTTGGTGAAAGATCGAAATTTATTTCATCGAGTGATCACCATTGGTAATATTTTCACGCCACTCGTGAAAATATTACCAATGGTGTTCACTCAATGTAATAAATTTCGATCTTTCACCAAAAAATCCCAAATATTCTATTTATTTCATGCTTTTAACCCTTTCTGGGAGGAGTTTTATCCAAATCCAGTACAGTTCTTTTCCATTATTCCCAGCGGCATACCCCTCCCGCATAGCAACACATTACAATATTACGTCAAGTGCGAGAAATGTAAGGTAAATGACGTCATATTTCCCATCTGGTTGTCAGGCACGCACAATTTACCTTGGCGACAAGAACATGAAAATGGTATTTTCACTGGTGGTACCAGTGTAAGATTGAAAAATATTTTCACTGCTATTTCTCGATATCCTACCGTAAAGCATGAAATAAAATACAGTTTTCTTGTTATCATTAAGCACTTAAACTATTCTTCTAAGCGAGATAGAAGCATGTTATTTGAGAAATAAGGAGTCTAGGATGTGTAATTCAGTGCTAGACTAGAAACAAAGCAGCAACATGTGTCATAACTTAGGTAAAATACAGTAATGTTTGTTGAAGTGTAGAAAGTTCTTTGTTGCAGTAGATAATTCGTTATTTTGTACAACATAATCTTGATTTTGAATGATCTAGAGGAAAAAGGCTTTGGATGTAGCTGAAATCATGCTAATTGTTTGTCACAGTGTAGAAAACCTTGGGGAAAAAGGAGAAAATGCTGGTAACCAGCTTTTTCTCCTTTTTCCATAAGGTTTTCAAAAGGTTATTTCCTCAGGGTGGTTTGAATTAGGGATTGTATGGTAAAAAGTTAATTTGAAATTTCTATTCATTTTTATATTTCAAGGTCAACAAGCCCATCACTAAGTCTCCAGTCCTACTGCCTTGCTATTCCAACCATATGACAAAGGTACACTGCAAGAATTGGGCAGCAGCAGCTCCTTTTCCTGCCAGATACCACAACATGACAAGCGAGCCATCTTTCAATTCCTTGTCCTCTGCGGGTCAGTCCGTACAGCACGGGAAAACTCATTCTTCTATGCCAGTGTTTGTGAAGGTAACATTCTCTTGAAACAGCCTGTATCTACACTTGTCAATCTCGTAGAGCATTTAGAAACTGAAATAAACAAGAGTGGCCTTTGAAATAATTTATATAATGTATTTCTATCAAGCCATTCTCTGGGAAAAGTGGGCTCAATGCATCTATGTGATCCATGAACCCGGGCAAGACTTCACGGGGTCCAAAAATTTCCAGAAAAGTTACTCGTCCTATAGGACAAGTGACTTGCAAAAACACTTGTCCTACTTTGATCCACACTCGTCTAATGAGAAAAACCCCTTCAAAATTGGACTGATGTTTTTTTGTTTTTTTTTTTAGACGAAACGGAAATGTTACAACAAACGTTGAAAACTTGGTTTTAAAAACCAGTACCAGTATTCCGGTCAAGTTAAAGAAATTAATGAAGCCAAAACAAGACATTTCTTTTTAATTGCTTTGGGAAAATGTCAATTTCGTTGGTTTTAATAATTAACTAAGTCAGGCATATTGAATGAGGTCCCCCACTGCCCTGAAGCATAATATTGTTGCAGAAATTAATAAAGCCAAAAACAACACAGTTTTTCGAACTGGCTTTGGGAAAGTATTCGCGTTAGTGTCAATCTCGGTGGTTTTAATAATTAGCAAAGTCAGTCATATCAAATGAGGTCCCCCCAAAGCATATTATGAGATTTTTGTTTGCTATGAAAGGTTCCGGGTTATATTAGACCGACTTGAAACCAACCTTTCTTTATTTGGCGGCAGGAATCAGCATGTTTTAAGTTCAGTTTCAGAATTTGATTTCCTGAATACCCTTAATTCGCTAATTCAATAATTGAATGGCAGTTTTGTCTGATGTACGTTAGATATTCATCTGAAAAACTTGTTTTACTATCTTCTATTTACCACTCATCCTGCCTGACTAGTATGACTGATATGTCACTTGTCCTAATCCATTTCTTACTCGTAGATACAAGCGGACAAGTGGATTTTTTGGACCCTGCATCACATAATTATGGATCCATAATAGCTACTTTTTTTCATAACAACCTAATTAACCCATTACCACTTAATCCCTACTTTTGATGCCCCTGAGAAAGAAGCCTTTAGAAAACATTGTTGGAAAAGGAGAAAATGCTGGTATCCAGCATTTTCTCCTTTTCCCATGATGTTTTCTACTCTTCACAAAATAAATTTCAATTTTTCAGTCACCTTTATTTTGTTGTCTGCAAATGCTTTCAATTTGGACCAGTCTAAAATTTTCTCGTGTGGTGAAGAGTTAAAGGTTTTTTTTGCCTTTGTACTTCCAGCTAAAGCAAGGATTCAGTACCAGAATTATGAAAGCCAAAGAAATGAAGCATACTCAAGAAAAACATGGTTCAGAGTCCTGGGATAATATTGAAGAACCTCTGCTTGCCAATGGTATCTTTAGAGCACTTAGTATTCTAAACAATTGGATATTCATATTGCAAACTTTTACCAAAAGGTCCCGAGTTCGATACCCGGGAGCAGGTGTCAACTTTGGGATTTTTCATTGGCCCACACTCTCTGCGCGACTACTGGTGTAGTTCCCAGGAAGCAGAATCGAGAGAGATTAGTTAAGTTGTAAGAACTTGTTTTTCAATCGATGTGTAAAATAAATATGTTTAAACTAAACTAAACTAAACTTTTACCAAGCAGTCCCATGTTTTACTGACCTTTGCCTGCCCGGATGGTTCAGTGGTGAGCTTGTCGGACTCATTACCTGGTGATTGTGAGTTCGATACCCCGTTGAGGCGAACTTACTTTTCAGCGTATTTTTGCCTATCACCTCTCCTGAAGCATGTGAGAAACGTAGTTTAGTTTAAACATATTTCTTTTACATCGATTGAGAAACAAGGTCTTACAACTTATACTAATCTCTCTCAATTCTACTTCCTGGGAACTAGTACTCGCCCCGAATGTGTGGGCCTATGAAAACAAGTAGTTGCTGGCTTTGGAAAGAAAGTTGTGTTAGTACTGGTGTGAGAAAGCAAGGAAACACATGTGTCACCGACCACCATGATACTACTTCAGCTGTTAAAGTGGCATTAAACCTCAGTACAACCAACCAACTGACTTTAACTCATTACCAAACGACAATATTTTAGTCTTGTCCAAATTGAAAGCATTTGCAGACGACAAAATAAACATGACTAAAAGTTTGAAATTTGTTTTGTGAAGGGCAGAAAACATTGTGGGAAAAAGAGAATTGTGGTTACCAGCATTTTCTCCTTTTACCACAATGTTTTCTAAAGGTTTCTTTCTCATGGGCGTCAAAAGTAGGGATTGTGTGGTAATGGGTTAAGGAAGAAGCTCTTTGAAAAAGTTGAGGGAAAAGGAGAAAATGCTAGTAACTAGCATTTTTTCCTTTTCACACGTTTTCTGCCTTGTCAGAAAATCAGTGTTTGTTTGTACTTATTTCAAATTGTCTGCTACAGATGCATTTAATTGTGGAAGAATCTAAAATTTGTTGTTTGTTCAAGGTCAGCGGGGTTCCATACAAGTTTACCTTTTATGCCAGAGTAGAAAGATGATTGATTGATTGATTGGTTGGTTGGTTGATTGATTGATTGATTGATCAATCGGTTGATTGATTGATTGGTTGGTTGATTGATTGATCGACTGATCGATCGGTCAGTCGGTTGGTTGGTCGATCGATCGGTCAGTTGATTGATTGATTGATTGATTGATTGTATGGTGTAACACTGTTTTCAAACTTGTTTTAGTTATAATGCAGCAGCCAATGCATTTGTTCACAGTTTCCTTGAGTTTCTTTTACGAGTACTCAGCAAAATATTCTTTCCAAGCCACTGGCTGCTGTCAAAATTACCATCATCGAGAAAAAGGTTGGTGGGGAGAGAGGAATGAATCCTGTTGCATTGAATATCATCAATCTTCTGAAAGAAAATGGCCGAGCAGGGGATTGAATCAGCAATCCTTTGTTATAAAGTCCTGGAAGCTGCCAACTGAGTTAACTGGCATCTAGCAGAGTTCCAGATAGAGGGAGTGATTTTGATTTCAAAATTAAAAATATGAATTATTTTCTACTAAACCCTATGCTGTAGGTACTCATTAGAAGCGTCTCGTCGAGACGATTCTAATGAGTACCCACAACATAGGGTTTGGAAGAGAAATAATGGATTTAGAGTACCATCACTCCCTCTTATCTGGAGTGCTGATCTAGGAAGCAGTTTTATAGACAAAATGGGAAACCTTCCTTATATGATATTTGACAATAACTTCAGAAACACAGATACATTGTCATCTTTAGAGAGTGGCATTTGAGAAAGAAATTCTTCTGAAAATATTGTGGAAAATGGATATAAAATGCTAATAAGCGGCATATTTCCCTTTTCTTTAAATGTCACTGCCTGTAAGAGAGTTATTTTATCATTCCTGCCATATTGCATTTTGTCTTCAGCTAATGCTTTCATTTTTAACAAGTCCAAAATTGTTTTGTCATGGAGAGGATAATCTCTACTTATACAAGTGATTCTTACTTTTTTTTCAGTAGATGTTATGGATGGACTAACGGCGGACAATGTATGCAGGACAACAGCTACAGTAAAATTACGAGGATCTGTTGATATTCTTCTTTCCCCGTTACTTTTGGAATCATTTCAGCGGTAAAATATAATTACATTTTTTGTGCTAAATAAAATTTGACTTTTTCTGTCAAATGAAAAACATTTTTTGAAAAGTCAAAGCTATTTTATCCTGAAAGAGCTGAAACAAGTTATTATTAATTAACTATTGGATACATAGAAGATATACAAGAAAACCGGTCCACGCGATACTAACCACATTTCTGACTTCATATAGTATACAGGTCGTGACCCCGGCTTAATACTACGACTTGACCTCCGATCAATACAGTTGACCTCATATCAATATTGATGACCCGCGACCAATACAGAAATCCCTGAAAGTGATTGGTCAAAAGTTCAGTTGCAAAAACGTCTGCGCTTACTTTTAGCCAATCACGTTCAAGGAGCAGCAAAGTAAACCTAACCCAAAAATTGATAATTATGCCCCCCTTTCGAAGAAATGGGGGTATATTGCTTTGCACTTGTCGGTCGGTCCGTCGGTCCGTCAGTCTGTCGGTCCGTCGGTCGGTCCATAGACCAAGTTTGTCCGGAGCATAACTCAAAAACTATTTTAGGTATCATCTTGAAACTTCATAGGTGGATAGATCTCATTAAGGAGAAGTGCAGTGCACAAGAACCATAACTCTGCCCATCATATTTTTAGAGTTATTGACCTTTGTTGATTTTCATACTTAATTTTTGTCCGGAGCGTAACTCAAAAACTATTTCAGGTATCATCTTGAAACTACATAGGTGGATAGATCTCATTAAGGAGAAGTGTAGTGCACAAGAACAACAACTTTGCCCATCATATTTATGGAGTTATTGCCCTTTGTTGATTTTCATACTTAATTTTTGTCTGGAGCATAACTCTAAAAGTATTTCAGGTATCATCTTAAAACCTCATAGGTGGATAGATCTTACTAAGGAATAGTGCAGTGCATAAGTACCATAACTCTGCCCATCATATATTTGGAGTTATTGCCCCTTGTTGATTTTCATAGTTAATTTTTGTCTGGAGCATAACTCAAAAAGTATTTCAGGTATCACCTTGAAACCTCATAGGTGGATTAACCTTATTAAGGAGAAGTGCAGTGCACAAGAACCATAACTCTGCCCATTATATTTTTGGAGTTTTTGCCCTTTGTTGATTTTCATACTTAATTTTTGTCCAGAGCATAACTCAAAAGGTTTTTCAGGTATCATCTTGAAACTTTATATGTGGATAGATCTTATTCAGGAGAAGTGCAAGAACCATAACTCTGCCCATTATATTTTTGCAATTACTGCCCTTTGTTGATTTTTGTACTTATTTTTTTTCCGGAGCATAACTCAAAAAGTATGTGAGGTAAAATCATGAAACTTTAAAAGTTGATAGTTCACATAAATGGGAAGTACAGTGCCCAAGAATTGTTAATTTATCATTAATAATTTTTGAGTAATTACCCTTTGTTCATTTTTACACTTTCAGCGTAAGAGTTTATAATCACATTGGATGCCATTAGGGGGGCATACATGTTTTACAAACATCTCTTGTTATTTCCAGCAGGGCAGAAAACATTGTGGGGAAAAAGGAGAAAATGGTGGTTACCAGCATTTTCTCCTTTCTCACTATGTTTTCAGAAGGCTTCTTTTTCAGGGTCGTAAAAACAAGGGATTGTCTGGTAAAGGGTTAATATATAAAATTGTCATTAATCAAGTGATTTTGTATTGGCTTAGTTACAGGTCCTCGGTCACAGGCAACTATGACATTCTGTATAGTCTTATAGCTATATACTTACATATAACAAGCAACTTTAATTGTGACAAGCAATTTATTGATTAATACACAAAAAGTAAATATTGAAGAAAGTCAGATTTGTACATGATTTCAATAAAACTCTTTAGTATAGGTCAGCATTACGGTCATGTCAACAGTGAAAATGTTTGGCTGACAATGAATTAAATGTTGCTTTAGTTAAGGATTTTGTCTCTGAAAGAAGAAAGAATATTGATTGAATGGGAGAAAATACTGATACTAATCATTTACTTCTTTTTCCCACCATGGTTTTAAAATCTTATGGCAAAGAGTCTGTAAAAAGCGTGATTGTTAGGTAAAGAGTTAAATATTTGTTTCTATCAGATTTTGTAAATTACCAGAGAACATTTACAACCATTTTACTTTCAGACTATGTGAAGCTGTTACACCCACCCTGACAGACCTGCATCCTTCCTCCATATTGGATGGTCTTCATTTTCGGTGCTTAGACCGGCTCAAAAGTCAGAACAGGCTGAAGAAAGGCCAGTCTACAGGAGATGTAGACACACCAGATAGTGAAGAGGGTCCAAACACAATGAGACAGTTCAGCAGTGACAGTAGAATGGGAAAAACAGCTGAAATCAAAACATCCAGTTACCAGGCTTTAATAACACTACCAAAGGTATGGACTAGAGTGCGATCATATTCCTTTTTATTTTGTCAAGATAATAAACCTAAACATTTCCATTTAACCACCTATCCAAATTTATGAAACTTCACAGAAATGATCCTGCCATGGTCCTCTTCAGAATTTCTTGAAAGAATTTGATTCCTTCAAAAACTCTGGTTGCCATGGCAACAAAACTGAAAAAAATTAACATTTTTAAAGATCTTCTTCTCTGAAACCACAATGCCCAGGGGTACTGAATTCGGTATGTAGCTGTATCTAATGGACCTTTAACAAGTTTCTTCATATAATAGGCCTGGGGTCAAAATTGGCTCCATTCCAGGGATAACAAGTTTAACATAGGCTTCCTTATATGGTTACTGCAATTTAAAAATTAATCAAGGGAAGTAACTGTCATAATAAAGGATAAAGTTTGTCACTATTTACCTCCCTTGATTATCAACTGCAGCGACACATGATTAGTACCTGATATTTAAGTTTTTTTATTAGAAAATAAGCTGTTTTCAGGTATATATAGTTACTGCAATTTAAACGTTAATCAAGGAAAGTAACTGTCATAATGAAGGAAAAGTTTGTTACTAATTACCTCCCTTGATTATCAAACTGCAGCGATACATGATTAGTACCTTATATTTAAGTTTTTAAGAAATTAACCTGTTTTCAGGGAGAATGATTCATTTTGATACTAAAAGTTATGCTCATATGACTGGATTATTAATTTCAAAGAAATGTTTCCTGCCATTCAGGGTTGTTTTCCAATAACTTAAACTTTCGTGCTAATGAATAAACCTGCTTGTAATGACTGACAGTGTTCATTGTTTTCAAAAGCCCTTTTTTTTAGGGTCATAAAATCTTCAGATTGTGTGGTAAAGTGTTAAAAAGCCAGTGGATACTCATGGCCCTCTCATTAAGTTTTAATTTGATTCATGCTTTGGCAAAGGGGGGTTTAATGCATTTTCATGCTACATTATACTAAGCCAGTCATCATATATTAACCCATTACCAAACTACAAAATTTTAGGTTTGTCAAAATTGAAAGGAATTGCAGACGACAAAATAAAAGTGACTGAAAATTTAAAATTGGTTTTGTGAAGGGTAGAAAACATTGTGGGAAAAGGAGAAAATGCTGGTTACCAGCATTTTCTCCGTTTCCCACAATGTTTTCAAAAGGCTTTTTTTCTCAGGGTCGTTAAAAGTCGGGATTGTGTGGTAAAGAGTTAACCCATTACCAAACGACAAAATTTTAGGTTTGTCAAAATTGAAAGGATTTGCAGATGACAAAATAAAAGTGACTGAATATTTAAAATTTGTTTTGTGAAGGTTGAAAACATTTTGGGAAAAGGTGAAAACGCTGGTTACCAGCATTTTCTCCTTTTCCCACAATGTTTTCAAATGGCTTTTTTTCTCAGGGTCGTCAAAAGTAGGGATTTTGTGGTAAAGAGTTAACCCATTGCCAAACGACAAAATTTTAGGTTTGTCAAAATTGAAAGGATTTGCAGATGAGAAAATAAAAGTGACTGAAAATTTAGAATTTGTTTTGTGAAGGGTAGAAAACATTGTGGGAAAATGAGAAAATGCTGGTTACAGCATTTTCTCCTTTTCCCACAGTGTTTTCTAAAGGCTTTTTTTCTCAGTGGCGTCAAAAGTAAGGATTATGTGGTAATGGGTTAATGGATCTGTAAAATCCATTTGGGTTCACAACCAACTAAATTTTGAGAAAACTGGTTCTTGGACATGCTCAAAGTTACCCCAAAGCAAAAAGTTTCATCACAGGTCTGCCAGTGCTGTGTGTGGTGCCTGACTTGGGTTGATAGTTTTTGTAAATGTATTAACCCATTACCACACAATCCCTACTTTTGACGCCCCTGAGGAAGAAGCCTTTTGAAAACATTGTGGGAAAAGGAGAAAATGCTGGTAAACAGCATTTTCTCCTGTTCCCACAAAGTTTTCTACCCTATCAAAGCAAAATGGCACCATTTGAGCCACTATGAAATTGTCGTCTACAAAATGTTTCCAATCTGGATAGGTCTAAATTTTTGTTGTGTGGTAAAGGGAGCATGGCCCTTATATGTATTCTTTTGTTTTCATTTGCCAGATAAATATCTGTGCTCTTCAAGCTGGCCTTGTAGAGGAAGTGATTTCATTTTCTGCCCTTGAAAATATCCAAGAGTTGACGTGTGTGTCCTTGCTGGGTGTGACAGTAGATGAGATTCGTTGTCAGCTGTTGTCCAACAGTCACTCCTGCAAGACAAGTCGTGGAACACCCTCCCAGGGACAGAACCCCTCCCCAGTACACTCTAAAAGTAAATCTGATGATCTGGAGATGGATGACAAACATGAGGTGTTACGCCAGGAGGATGTTGGAACTATAAATATAAAAGCGTTGCATTTACAGTTGAGACGTCTAGTGAAAGATAGTAATTTTTCTGACGATGTTGTTCTCACAGCAATCCCAGAGCAAAAGTCCAAAGTCATGTTTTGCTTCGAAAATGATGCCACCAAACTGTTTTCTCCAGTGGCAGTTAAATCGAGCAAAGTAAAAAGAAGTTCCTCAGCAAGAAATGACAAGGACAAAATTATTCCGACCAGAGGCCCTCACTCACGGCCTTACAGTCAAGATACCCAAAGTGAAGTCATCAGACATACCCCGTCTCTAGAAGAAAACCCATTTGATGCTGCACCTCAACCCAAACTTTTAAAACAAAAAAGTTCCAGTAGTAAAGAGAAATCAGATGAGAGTATCCCATTAAGAGTGAAGGAAAAAGTTCCAGAGAAGCAAAGTATTGGGTATATTATGTTTGAATGTGGGTTTGAGGAGATTTCCATAGCTGCTGTGAAAAGACAGGGATATAAAGATAAAGCAGATAACACCGTGGATGATTTTACCATTGAACAAGAAAAGCTACATGATCAAGAGATAGAGCTTGACAAGCATATGGAAGGCAATCAAAGTACATCTACGACTGGTAGTAAGGAGTGTACCACTGACAGCGCACAAGTGAAAGCCTGTCAGATACCAACAGTAAAGATTGAGTCGGATACTGATCCCACTCCTGCATCACTTCAAAAAAGTACCCTAACAGTGGGATCGTGGACTTCTAGAGTTTCTATTCCATCAGATTCTTCAGTATCCGTACATGCCTCTCCGCTATTTGGGGACGCCTCAAATGGGCGACTGCATTTAAAGACTATTTGGTTCAACTTTGCTGCCCCTCCACCACTGCCTATTAAACGTAAGGCAGATTTTACCAAGTAAGTACCTTAATGAGGATTAGTTCATTGAATAAACAACATTGACTTTTTCTATCAGATATCAGATGCGAATAAGTGCATGTATGATCTTTATTTTCAAAAGCTGCAAAAGCAACAAACATTAATTTTTTTTTCCCTTTACCAAACAGTCTTGGGTTTTTACGACAGAGAGAAAGAAGCCTTCTGAAAACCTTGTGGGAAAAGGAGAAAATGCTGGTAACCAGCATTTTCTCCTTTTCCCGCAATGTTTTCTACCCTTCCTAAAGCATATTTCAATTTTTGAGTCACATTGATAGGTACATGTAGTTTGCGAATGCTTCCTATTTCGACAAGTTTAGAATTTTGTCGTTTGGTAAGAGTTTACCCATTACCACACAGTCCCGACTTTTAACGACCCTGAGAAAGAGGCCTTTTGAAAACATTGTGAGAAAAGGAGAAAATGGTGGTAACCAGCATTTTGGAACCCGCATTTTCTCCTTAGCCCACAATGTTTTCTACCCTTCCCTAAACAAATTTCAATTTTCGAGCCATATTTATTTTGTCGTCTGCAAATGCCCCCAATTTGGACATGCCTACAATTTTGTTGTTTGGTATAGAGTTAAAGGATCTATACGAATTAACTTGGACAGGGCATCTTGCTTGGCCCCAAGAATCAAATAATTGATAAACAAACAAATAATGTATGGTTTATACATTGCGAAAGAAGAAAGATTCAGTCGAGAACACAAAATCAATCTACTAGTGTAGAGATATATATCTAAGATATTCTTGGAGAAGTAGGTTTAACTCTTAACACAATCCTACCTTTTAACCACCCTGAGAGAGAAGAAGCCTGTTGAAAACATTGTGGGAAAAGGAGAAAATGCTGGTAACCAGCATTTTCTCCCTTTCCCACAATGTTTTCTACCCTTTTTCAGTAACATTTATTTTGTCGTCTGCAAATGCTTTCAATTTGATGTGGTCCAAAATTTTGTCATTTGGTAAAGACTTTACCTGCTGAATGCATAAAGTGAAACTTTCAGTGAGATAGTGAAAACCAAGATTTCCTATTTCATCACTTGTTTTTGTAGGGGTGGAGGGAAGGAAGATATCTCTGTATCAGACTTTGTAGATCCAAGCTCAGATGGTGCAAAATGTGCACTCTGATCTTGACCTAGACTGTCCCCAAAAGGGCCTTGATTACTCCTCAAAGCCAAAGAGTATTACATTTTCGTGTTGTATTATCCCATTACCACACAATCCCTACGTTTGACACCCCTAGAAAAGAAGCCTTTTGAAAACATTGTGGGAAAAGGAGAAAATGCTGGTAACCAGCATTTTCTCCTTTTCCCACAATGTTTTCTACCCTTCACAAAACTAATTTCAAATTTTCAGTCACTTTCATTTTGTCCTCTGCAAATGCTTTCGATTTGGACAAGCCAAAAATATTGTTGTTTGTTAATGGGTTATACAAAGTAAGTGGTTACATGATATATGTCCATTTTGATTAAGCCTTTACCAAAACAACAAAATTCTTGGACTAGAAATTGAAAGCATTAGCAGACGACAAACTAAAAGTGCTTGAAAAAATTGAATTTGTTTTGGGAAGGGTAGAAAGCATTTTGGGAAAAGCATTTTCTCCTTTTCCCCATAATGTTTTCAAAGGGTATCTTTTACAGGGTGGTTTAACCCTTTCCCAAATGGCAAATTTTGGACCAGACCAAATTTAATGCATTTTGCAGATAACAAATTAACAGTTGCTAAAAAGATGATTTTTCTGTATGATAGGGTAGAAAACATTGTGGGAAAAGGGGAAAATGCTGGTTACCAGCATTTTCTCCTTTTCCCAGAATGTTTTCAATAGGCTTCTATTCCTGACCCGTTAAAACCAGGGATTGTTTGGGAAAGGGTTGAAGGCGAGATTGTGTGGTACAGGATTAAAACAAGGTGAATCAACATTTGGTGGAATAATCATTTCATGCGCAATAAAAATTTGCCGGTAGCAAAATATTTAGATCCAGGTCATACTGTGCAGACTTTCTAACCTGGGTCTATACTTCTCCTGGATACATTAACTCTTTACCACATAAGCAAAAATACACTTGTCCAAATTGAAAGCATTTGCAGATGACAATTTAAACATAGCTCAATTGATGGAATTTGTCTTTGATAGAGTGGAAAACATTTTGGGAAAAGGAGAAAATGCTGGTTACCAGCATTTTCTCCTTTTCCCACAATGTTTTCAAAAGGTTTCTTTCTTGGGGTCATTAAAAGTCGGAATCATGTAGCAATGAGTTAAACTATCTTTCCACAAAGCATAACTTACTTTGTTTCTGCCGTTGATTTGAAAATATTTTCTATTCCAGATATGACTGGAACTTGTTGAGTACTTCCACCCCGGCTATAAATGCTTGGTTAAGTCCATTTGATCGTCTGATGACAGCTGTTAGAACACTGGCGCAGGAGTTAACACACAGAACCAACTCCGTTATGGCCTGTATTATGACCGAAGGTCTGGAGATTCAAAGTATTCACATGCCATACAAGGTATGACATTATTCTCTGTGAAATTATTTATATATTTTTAGATCAACTAGTCAAAGTAGGATATCTTTGCTCTGTGTTAGGTATTTAATTTTTCACCGGGTGAATTAAGGATTAGACTCAATGAAATTGAAACTGTTTGCAGATGAAATATTTAATGTGACTGATATGATAGCAATTGTCTTTGAAGTGTAAAAAGCCTTGTCAGAAAGGGAAACATGCTTGTTAGTTGCATTTTATCCTTGTCACTGATTGTTTTCAAAAGCCCTTTTCATATTCAGAATTATCTTGTTATGAATTGACATGTTTTACTAGATAGGAACTAAGGGAAAAAATTGAGGTTTTATTATACCCCTGCAAAATGAATGTTTTTTCTTTTTTTGGGGGGGGGAGGGGGGAAATACTGGAATTAGGCTGTCAGTCTGTCTTTGTGTCTGTCTGTGTGTCCGTCTGTGTGTCCGTCTGTGTACACATAATTGCCTGTTTCTCTCAAAGTGCTGGTGGAGGTATTAAGTCACATTCAATAGCAGCTCTAGTATTATATTTGTGTATGTGCATGACTGGTATGAATTACTATCGATGCAAGATAAAGAAATACATTTAATGGCATGATTTAGTTCATTTAAATTCAGCATACTCTATCTAAATTTCATTAATATTTAACCCCCCAAAAGTATACTGTAACAGTCCTTGAACAGAAAAGCTTTTTAAAAACATTTCAGGAAAAGGAAACACTACTGGTAACCAGCTTAACTCTTTCCCAGACGACAAACTTTTGGACTAGACCAAACTGAAAGCATTCGCAGACGACAATTCAACTCTTGGTGAAAAGATGATTTCTGTCTATGATAGGGTAGAAAACATTGTGGGAAAAGGAGAAAATGCTGGTTACCAGCATTTTCTCCTTTTCCCACAATGTTTTCAAAAGGCTACTATTCCAGACCCGTAAAAACCAGGAACTGTTTGGGAAAGGGATAAATACTAAGAAATTTCATTTTGACAGCCTTCCTATTGTTACAGATTTTGTAGATGTTACTTTTGCTTTAAACTGATACTTCACTCATTGTATTTCAGAGTAAATATTATAAAACAACACAATTTTCTAAAACCCTGCAAGAGGATGCATCATGCCAGCTGTTGACTGTTCTGCGACGTTACATCCACAAAACGGGTACACAGACCGTGGAGAATGCTGTTAGATCAGACAGTATTCCACAACTCATCACAATACAGAAGGGAATTTTAGCTCTTACTAGACAGTGGAAAAACATTCTATACATGCCACAGTTGTCCCAGTACAGTTTTAAAACAAAGAAGCACAGACCTTACACAGTGACGTTTAATGTCTCCGAACCAACAGATGATGAGGATGATGACGAAAATGAGGATGGGTCTGTGAACTACAACACTATAGATGAGCGACAGTCCCTGATAGATGAGGAAATAGAATATAAGAGAACCGAATCAGTTGGAAGCTTCAGCAAGATGAGACAATCTTCACCTCTAAGGTTTGGTGATGAAGGTCAGGCGTCTGTACCCAATGTGGCTGTTTCAAGGGCCTCCTCTGTGTCGGGGATAGCTAAGCCTAAACATCAATACAGGAGTGGGTATTTACATGTAAGTCAGTACTTAACTTTTTCCCTCACATTTCTGTCTCTTAATGACCCTGGGAAATATTCCTTTTGAAAACATTGTAGGAAAAGAAGAAAACAGTGGCACCCATTGTTTCCACATTTGTCGTCTGAAACTGCTTTTCACTAGGACCTGTGGAAAATTTTTCTAACTCTTTACTGCACAATGCTGACTTTTTGCAACCCTGGAAAAGAAGTTTTTTTTAAAACAGTGAGGGAAAAGAGGCAAATGCTGGCTACCGGCATTTTCTCCTTTTCCCACAATGTTCTCCAACCTGTCAAAAGAAAAAGTCCACAATTTGAGCCACACTGAGATTGTTGTCTGCAAAATTAATGCTTTCAGTTTGGACAAGGATAAAATATTTTGTCTAGAAAAGGGTTAATGCGGGGAATTATCATTAATGCCAAATCATAGCACATTTTTTTTTGATGCAGAGGAAGATTATTTAATAAAAAAAATAAATAAATGTTAGAAAATTAGAATACTAGTAAAATATTAGAATGCTAGTTACCGCTATTTTTTCCTATTTTCCCACAATGTTTTCTCTCTTCTAAGAGAAAATAACACCATCCAAGTCGCATTTAACTTGTCTGCAATGCTTTTGATCTGGAAGTTTAACATCTTTAACTCTTTACCAAACAATCCATGGTTTTTATGACCCTGAGATAGAAACCCTTTGAAAACATTGTTGGAAAAGGAGAAAATGCTGGTAATCAGCATTTTCTTCTTTTCCCACAATGTTTTCTATCCTGCTGGAAACAGATTTCAATTTTTGAGTTACATTTATTTTGTTGTCAGCAAATCCCTTCAATTTGGACCAATCTAAAATTTTGTTGTTTGGTAAAGGGTTAAGAGAGTTAATGGTAAGATACTTGGCAGGAAAACTGGAAGTAATAGTGAGAATCAGAAAATATGATTTAATC
The DNA here is from genome assembly GCA_943736015.1 of Tridacna crocea. NCBI lineage: Eukaryota > Metazoa > Mollusca > Bivalvia > Cardiida > Cardiidae > Tridacna > Tridacna crocea. Next base: position 54,466,670 of record OX031063.1, read on the forward strand.
TATCACTCTACCAATATGTAATCAGAGTTGGATATCCATATCTTGAGTTTCATCAAGATTTATACAAAAAACAAAATGCAGTCTTGCTTTCATTTCCAGTTGTAGAAAGTGATTAAGTAATAAGTGTCTGTGACAATTTGATAAATGTAAATGATAATAAATAAAGTCATTCATAATTTGAAACTGGTGTCGCCATGATGACTTATTTTGTTTCAGAGGAAAAGAATGCATGAATCTCCCCAAAGAGACACCAATCCTCACATGACAAGTTTGTTGAGAAATGAGAGTGTTCACAGTTTTCAGTCAGCTAGTGCTGTCAGTGCAGATATACCTGCAGTAGGCCAAACCCCCCCTGTCACACCATATAAGGTATGTTCTGATATCCTTACCCACATAGGGGCTGGTAGGCCTCTGAGGTTAGGAATGATAATAAATCAAAGGCAGGTTGCCATTGTGTGAGACAGATTGACTGAGTCAAGGCAGCTTGACCTAGGTACTAAGTGATTGATTCACTCTTAATACCCCTGCAAACAAAGTTTGTGGGGGGGCATACTGGAATCAGCCTGTCGGTCGGGCGGTCGGTCTGTTCGCAAAATCTTGTCCGGACAACTCCTCCTACAGTTTCAATCCAATTCGCTTGATACTTGGCAGAAGTGTTCATTAGGAGCTGTAGATGTGCAAGACACACATTTTGTAAAAATTCCATCAAGAATTACTGAGTTATTGCCCCTGATTTGACTTAAAATGTTTTCATAAGGCTTTTTTCTCATTGGCTTGGCCAATTTCTTCCTGAGGATTGATGATAGGCATTGGGATAAGATCCTATCCTCTCCCCCACTGACCATTGTTTTGACGATGGTTATGTGCGAAAAAAGCCAGTGGCTTGGAAAGAAAATTTGGGGAAAGCATGGATAGGTTCAAAGGGTGCCAGGGTATAACAGAAAAAATATTGAAAATGGTCTTAAACACCATACTTTCAATCAGACGCTCAATTGTCTTTAAAACTAGAGGGCTTATTGTAAACTTACAAGAGTGTCTGCACCACTCAAATTTCAATTAAAATGATATGGCTGATGGAATGAGTGACCAAATCACCTATACTGACTTCCAGCAGGACATGTTTTATTTGTTTTTCATATCAAACACTGTTCTGTATACTTGTCTAGTGCTTCTCTAGCTCTTTTCTAAATGCTAAAGATTTTGTATTTGCAGACAAGAAATTAAATGCAGCTTGAATTATGCTATTTGACTTTGAAAGGATAGAAAACATTCTGGGAAAAGAAAAAAAGTGATAGATATGAGCAGTGCCTGCTTTTTCCTACAATATTTTCCAAAGCTTTCTTTTTTAGTTCTTGATTAACCCTTTATAACACAATGACGACTTTTGACGACCTTTGGAAAGAAGCCTTTTGAAAACATTGTGGGAAAAGGAGAAAATGCTGGTTTCCAGCATTTTCTCCTTTTCCCCACAATGTTTTCTTCCCTATCAAAGGAAAATCATTTCGTATGAGCCACATTGAAACTGTCATCAGCAAATGCTTTCAATTCGGACAGCTTTAAAATCTTGTTGTGTGGTAAAGGGTTAAAAGCTCTGTCCTGTTTGGTAAAGGGTTGACCTACTACCAGTATCCACTGCAACAAAGTTTGTAGCTAATGAATCCTGTAAAAATGAGGATAATCAACACAAATTATGGTTTTATGTATATATACATGGAAAAAAGTGGCTTCCCGCTGGACAACAAAACTTTTAATATAACCTTTTTGAGGGTATTGCCAGACAACCAAATAGATGTAGCTCAAATGACGATTTCTGTCTTAGGTAGGGAAGAAAACATTGTGGGAAAATGAGAAAATGTTGGTTACCAGCATTTTCTCCTTCTCCCACAATGTTTTCAGAAGCATTCTTATCCAGGGTCATTAAAACTTGGGATTGCGTGGTTAAAGGAATAAATCTCTTAACCCTTTACCAAACAACAAAATTTTAGACTGGTCCAAATTGAAGGCACTAACATTGAAATTTGTTTCCATCAGGGTAGAAAACATTCTGGGAAAAGGAGAAAATGCTGGTTACCAGCATTTTCTCCTTTTCCCACAATGTTTTCAAAAGGGTTCTATCTCAGGGTCGTAAAAACCAGGGATTGTTTGGTAAAGGGTTAAGAGAAGTTGTTTATAGTGACCATTTTTCACCCTATCCCACAATTTTTTAAATACTTGTTTGCTGAAATAAAAGAAAAATTATTTGCTAGTGGTTATTTTTACTGTTCGCTTGTATTTGATTGAAGGCTGACATGTACAGACAAAATGCCTTAAAGTCCAAAGTGGATGACTTGTATAGATGGATGACTCAACAGCAGAAAGGCTTTGATCCCCACCCACCATTGGAGGATGACCCAGGGGTATCTGTGAGAAGACAAGACTCGTTTCTGGAAGCGTTTGGTCGAGGTATGGGACAGGAGGACAGTCACACGGACGTGAACACGGATCACTACACACTGGGAACTTCAATCATGCAGCTAGCTGATGCCCAAAATCTATTTAAACCTTTTCTACAAAGTATTGGCTTGCATGTAGAAAATGTGCGCCCTACGGCAATGTTGAAAAACTTTGGTGGAAATCTGTCACTGCAGGGAAAACTTGACGAACTTAAAATTCAGATTGCAGACTCGGTGAAGACAAAGGGCAAAGGGAAAGGAAAGGGAAAGAAGCATAATAAAATGGCAGGACTACTGCATGATGTTCCAGCTTTTCATTCTGAAATGTTTGCTTTGACTATATCAATGAAAGATGTAACAGATTTTGAAAAGAAAGATTCAGACGACGATAGATTTAGAAACTTTCCTTACAAATTTGCCATGCACAAACTTGAAGCAAAACCCGCCACTTTGCAGGTTAATTTTCTTGTGAATTGTCAGGCTGTGACACAGAACGTGGACATGCCTTTACTGCGACTGATCCATCAATTTGTGACGATGGTTGGAAATATAAATGAAACTAGAATGGAGCTTAAGCAAGGTCACTCGTCCGTGGACTGGATCAGAACCCACCGGAAACAGGATTCTAAGGGATCGACTTCCAGTGGGGACACTGTGCATTCGGATGTTTCTAGGACTGGGCTGTTGGGCTCAAAAATAGAGGAGACTCCCCCGTCATCATCCAAGGTTTGCCTAATCCCTTAAGCCTTTCCCAAACAATCCCTGGTTTTTACGGGTCTGGAATAGTAGCCTTTTGGAAACATTGTGGGAAAAGGAGAAAATGCTGGTAACCAGCATTTTCTCCTTTTCCCACAATGTTTTCAACCCTATCATAGACAGAAATTATCTTTTCAGCAAGAGTTGAATTGTCGTCTGCAACTGCTTTCAATTTGGTCTAGTCCAAAAGTTTGTCATTTGGGAAAGGGTTAATCCTTAACCACATAATCCTGTGTTTTAATGACCCTGATGTTGTAGGCTTTTGAAAACATTGTTGGAAAAAGGAGGAAATGCAGGTTTTATTCATATCAAAAACAAATTCCATCATTTGACCTACATGTATATTGCAATTCCATACACTTTGAATTAGGACAAGTCAAGATTTTTATTCACTGGAATTATCAGTTAGTGTAAGATTCAACAAAGTCAGCATTAAGTAAAATCATACTGAATTAAAAATAAAAAAACATGAAAGTATGGAACTAATGTAAGCATATCACAACTGGTTCATTTATTATCCCCCCCCCACAACGTAGTGGAAGGAGGTGTACTGGAATCACCATGTCTGTCTGTCCGTCCGTCTGTTCGAAGATACAAATTTGTCTGGAGCAATACTCCTACAGTTTTTCACGCACTGAACACAAATTTACACTCAGGACTTCTATATATGTATGAAGTGGCGTATGTGCAATTTTCATTGCCCTGCTGCGATTTGTTACGGAATTATCTCCCCTTGAACTTTTTTCAGCTATTACTTTTGTACTAAACCATTCTGCATTCTGTGACAAAGACCTGTTTTTGTGACAAGGAGTTGGTGGGTGGTATAATCACATTTATTGATTGCTCTAGTTTGCTTAATTGTTAAATTTTATCAAGGAAGAAAAGGCAGCAAACTCGGATAGATTAAAATTTTTAAAATGTTGTTTAAACCTTTACCACACAGTCCCGACTTTTAATGACCCTGCCAAAGAGGTCTTTTCAAAACATTGTTGGAAAAGGAGAAAATGCTGGTAACCAGCATTTTCTCCTTTTTTCCCACAGTGTTTTCTACCCTGCTGGAAACAAATTTTAATTTTTGAGTCATGTTTATTTTGTTGTCTGCAAGTACTTTCAATTTGGACCAGTCTAAAATTTTGTTGTTTGGTTTAAGAGTTAAATTAATTCATTTTTCAGACCAATGTGAGTACAGACACAAAATCAACAGATCCTCAGAAGGCAGTGAGAGGTCACAAACCATCTATTTCCTCCTTTAAATTTCCATTTGATACAATTAGACCCGAGAGACTGGCAGGCTTATCAGCTTCTTTAAAGAAACCTGCGCTGAAATTTACCAAAGATATAAAGAAAAAACAGGAGACAAAGTCACCCGGTGTAAGGTCAGACTTTGTAACACCACCACAGTCCCTAAACCTCAGTGACTCACTAAATGTGGACAATGCCGATACCTCCTCGCCCACCATGGTAGAGAAGACTATTGTAGACGAAATCAAAGAAGGAACACCTCCCTGCTGGAGAACCTTGTATCATTTGCTGGAGCTATATTCTACGATGCCAGAGACAAAAACAGTTGGTGGACATAAACCTAACAGAGAACAGTTACCTGTGATTGAAGAAGAGCCCTCAGAGAAAGCCAATACAAGTACGCCCTCGGGTAGTATAAAAACAAGGATAGATCTGGCAGTAGAGGAGGAGGCTGCTATAGGTAAAGTTACATAACTTTGTCTTCAACATTTTATTTTTGTGACCCAGTAAATGAAGTTCATCTGCAAGTACTAGAAGGTCTAGCTAACTGGGGCTTTATCTAAATCCGGAAGATTTTTTCTTCCCAAAAACCAATGTAGTGGGTACTTACAAGAAATAAGTGGTGCTTGGAAAAAGGTTTTTAACTCTTTATCACACAATCCCAACTGTTAATGACCCTGAAAGAGAAGGCTTTCAAAAATATTGTGGGAAAAGGAGAAAATGCTGGTAACAAGCATTTTCTCCTTTTCCCACAATGTTTTCTACCCTTCCCAAACCATATTTCAATTTTTCAGTCACATTTATTTTGTCGTCTGCAAATGCTTTCAATTTGGACCAGTCTATTATTTTTGTTGTTTGGTAAAGAGTTAATGCATGTTACAAACAGAAAATTGACCAATAACAAAAACAAAAAGTTTCAACCCAGGTCAGCCTGTTTAGGCTGATATAGATTTATACTTGTATTAGGTATGTCAAACCTTCGTACCACAAAATGTGGCTTATGGGTTATGTCAAGAGCTGAGAGTTTATTACTCTTTAACTCATTACCACACGGCAATATTTTAGGATAGTCCAAGTTGAAAGCATTTGCAGACGACAAAATTAAAGTGACTAAAAATTTGAAATTTGTTCTGTGAAGGGTAGAAAACATTGTGGGAAAAGAAGAAAATGCTGGTTACCAGCATTTTCTCCTTTTTCCACAATGTTTTCTAAAGGCTTCTTTCTCAGGGTCGTCAAAAGTAGGGATTGAGTGGTAATGGGTTAACTCTTTACTAAACAACTGTTTTAACAACCCTAGGAAAGAAGCCTTTTGAAAACATTGTTGGAAAAGAAGAAAATGCTGGTAACCAGCAGAGTGTGGTTTATGGGTTTATGTAAAGAACTAAGAGTTAATTGCTCTTTTACTCTTTACCAGAAAAAGCCTTGTTTTAAGACTCCAGGGAAAGAAGCCTTTTGAAAACATTGTTGGAAAAGGAGAAAATGCTGGTAACCAGCATTTTCTCCTTTTCCAACAATGTTTTCTATTCTATCAAGGACTAATTCTGCCATTTAAGGCTATTTTGATTTATCATCTTGCAAATGTTTTCAAAAATGTTGTCGTTTGTTAAAGAAGTAAACAAAGTGCACAAATGACGTTTCATCAGACCACTGACTAGTATCGTGTCAAAGTTATCATGTTATTGCTAAAGGAGGTGTTTTGCCCCATATTTGGTAACTGTTTGAAAAAATCTGGATCAGCTTTAAAACAAGCGTCTTTATCATAAAAATAGGGTATGAATTTTCCTGTGAATGATTCACCACCTTTTTGGTAATACAGCATTTTCAATTTGTAGGGTCTGGTGCATCAGGTGGGTTTGAGAACACTCCATTGGCAAGATCAACATTCAGTCGCACAAGATTTAAACAAAGTAAGTAGAACAAGTAGTTCAAGTAAGCAGTTTCAGCTTTTTTCTCTTCACACAATCCAGAGATAACTACACTGAAAGTAAAGGTTCTCCCCCCTCCCCCAGTTGTTTGGTAGAGAGTTACAAAGAATTTATAATGAATTAGAAGATGAAGCTGTCCTAATGTGATAGAAAATTCTTCAAATTAAAAAAAAACATGGAACGAAAATCTTAGGTTTACAGTTGAATCTTATATTTATGGGAATAGAATGTAATGTTTTAATACCTCTTGAAAGGAAAGTGTCTTCTCTATGAAAAATATGAAAACCTGGTGGGGTATAACTGAAATTAATTATGATATTAATTGTACATACACTTCCACATAGTTTTCTTTGGTTTGCTTTCCTATCACAATCTGTTTCAATGATAAACCCCCTTTACCACAATATCCTGTGTTTGTAGAACCAAAAGGCGGAAGACTTGAAAACTTTCTTGAATGGAAAAAAAAGCTGATAGCCAAGATTTTTTGTTCTATCTCCACATTTTTAATATCCTGTCGGAAATTAATCAGCTCGTTTATTTCAAAGCTGATTTGTCATCTGTAAATGCTTTCAATATGGTTTAGTCTAATTTATTGTTGTCTTGGAAGGGAAGGCACTTAACTCTTTGCCAAACAACAACATACCTAAGTATGGCTCATGGATTGAAAGCTGTCTTGGAAGGGTAGGAAACATTGTGGGAAAAGGAGAAAATGCTGGTTACCAGCATTTTCTCCTTTTCCTACAATGTTTTCAAAAGCTTTTCTTCTCAGGGTGGTTAAAAGTCGGGATTGTGTGGTCAAGAGTTAAGCTTATAAGTGCCTTCCTATGTAAAGTACTGTAGTATTTTAGAATTTTATACATATTTGGAAAAAAAAGCAAGAAAAACAGTTTTCAACATACAGAAATATTTACAGAACTCTTTTTGTACAGTGTGAACTCTAGGAAATGAGTATATCTATTTGTACCATCAGAGAAATGCATTTTTTCTTAACTTTTTCCCAAACAATCCCTGTTTTTTACGGGTCTGGAATAGTAGCCTTTTGAAAACATTGTGGGAAAAGGAGAAAATGCTGGTGACCAGCATTTTCTCCTTTTCCCACAATGTTTTCTACCCTATCATAGACAGAAACAATCTTTTCAGCAAGAGTTGAATTGTCGTCTGCAAATGCTTTCAATTTGGTCTTGTCCAAAAGTTTGTCATTTATGAAAGGGTTAATTCTATTCAATTGAAATTTTAGGTATATACATTGGTGACAGTATTCCATTGGTTGTGTTTGGCATTGCCAAACTGGATAAAGTAAAGATTTTGGCAGTATTGAGTGGTTTGAAGCTGGAGGCGGAACTAAGAAATGTGCATGCCAGTGGCACAGTCAAGGAGAAAGTGAAAGGGTTTTTACAGAGAAAGTCTTCAGAGGCCTCTGCCACAGTCCATGTTGGCCACACCATGATGGTATTGTTAGAGGGACCACCTTTACAGTATGAATAGTTTATTTTTTATTATTATTTGCAGATGACTGTAACTCCATACCAAACAAGCCCTGGTTTTTATGTGTCTGCAGTAAAAGTCTTTTGAAAACACTGTGGGAATAGGAGAAATTGCTCGTCACGAGCAATTTCTCCTTTTCCCACGGTGTTTTCTACCCTTTTTGAGAAGTTTCTGCCATTTTCTCAAAATCTAAAATTGTCGTCTGCAAACTCTTTCAATTTGAAAGAGTCCGAAATTTGTCGTTTGGGAAAGGGTTAACCCTTAACCAAACAATCCCTGCTTTTTATGACCCTGAGATAAAAGCTTTTGGAAAACATTGTGGGAAAAGGAAAATACATTGTTAACCAGCATTTTCTCTTTTCCCCACAATGTTTTCTACCTGGCTGGAAGCAAATTTCAAATTTTGAGTTAGATGTTTAACTCTTTACCACAGAATCCCGACTTTTAACGACCTTAAGAAATAAGCCTTCTGAAAACACTGAGGGAAAAGGAGAAAATGCTGGTAATGTTTTCTTCCCGTCCCAAAACAAATTTTGTCTTCTGCAAATGCTTTCAATTTGGACTGGTCTAAAATTTTGTCGTTTGGTAAAGAGTTAATTTGTCGTCTGCAAGTTCTTTCAGTTTTGACAGATCTAAAATTTTTTTGTTTGGGAAAGGTTTAAATGTACTTGTTGTGCAGTAGACTACTTTTGAGAAAGCCTGGCCTGGTAGCTCCATTGTTAGCATATCTGACTGGTGATCTGGTTGTGAGTTTGATATCTGGTGGATGTGAACTTTATTTCTGGCAAGTTTTCGCCCCTCTCCTCTGATGTATGCTAGAAAAGTAGTCAGTGGTTTAGAAAGAAAGTTGTATCAATAATGTTATGAGAAACCTGGAAACACATTCATTGGTGCACTGACCAAAATGATAGGACGTTAGCTGTTGAAATGCAACTAAAACCTCCAATACAACCAATATTGTCAAAAAATATGAGCAATAGAGGAGAAATTCCTCTTAACCCTTTCCCAAAAGGCAAATTTTGGATCAGACCAAATTGAAAGCATTTTGCAGATGACAACTCAACAGTTGCTAAAAGTATTATTTTTCTACATGATAGAATAGAAAACATTGTGGGAAAAGTAGAAAATGCTGGTTACCAGCATTTTCTCCTTTTCCCACAATGTTTTTAAAAGGCTTCTATTCCGGACCCGTAAAAACCAGGGATTGTTTGGGAAAGGGTTAATTATGTATTATATTCTTATCGGTGATTTACCAGGATTCCTCAGTGTATTATTTTTTCAGTTTTTCACAGTGAATAACATCACTAGTGATGATACAGTTTTAGAATGTTTTCTGGAACTACTTTAACCCATTACCACACAATCCCGACTTTTAACGACCCTCAGAAAAAAGGCTTCTGAAAACATTGTGGGAAAAGGAGAAAATGCTGGTAACCAGCATTTTCTCCTTTTCCCACAGTGTTTTCTACCCTTCCCAAACCAAATGTTAGTTTTACAATAACCTTTATTTTGTCATCTGCAAATGCTTTCAATTTGGACCAGTCTATTATTTTCTTGTGTGGTAAAGAGTTAACTCATTACCAAACAACAAAATTTTAGGTTTGTCCAAATCGAAAGCATTTGCAGAAGACAAAATAAAAGTGAGTGAAAATTTGAAATTTGTTTTGTGAAGGGTAGAAAACATCGTGGGAAAAGGAGAAAATGCTGGTTACCAGCATTTTCTCCTTTTCCCACAATGTTTTCTAAAGGCTTCTTGCTCGGGGCATCAAAAGTAGGGATTGTGTGGTAATGGGTTAATCCTGTATTGCTCACAGTATAATGTTTCAGTCTCTACTTCAAACATCTTTGGTAGACAATAGCATAGAGAAAAGATTTTCGCTACAGTCTTACCAAACAACCTTGAGTTTAATGAACTTTAGGAAGAAATCTTTTAAACCTTTCGAAAAAAAGAAAATAGCTTTTGTGGGAGAGAGCTCTTTGAAATCATTGTGGAAAAATGAGAAAATACTAACAACCTGCATTTTCTTTTTTTTCCATAATGCTTTCTATCCTAGATCTATCAGAAAACTTAAGATCTTTTATCCCAAATTCGTAGTTTTCACTTGGAGACCTTTTTAACTCTTTACTCCATAGACTTTGGAAAACATTGTGGCAAAGGGTGAAATTGCTTGTGACGAGCAATTTCACGTTTTGCCACAATGTTTTCTATGCTATCAAAAGGTTTCATATACACATAAGAAACGGCTTCATCCTTCCTGTCATTTAGGGTCAATTAGAGATACCATACAAATGGGGTAAAGGGTTAATATGGAAGTCTTAAAATTTTCATGTGGGAAAGGGTGAACTGTTTCATCTTTTTAATTTCATATGGCTGGTTTGAAGTTGTAAAGGTGAAAAAAAAAATATTTAGTGGGTAGTTCTTGATAATTATTTGCAAACAAAGGAAGAATTAGGAATATAATAAATAGAATAATCAACTGGTGGGGTGAGATATTAAATATCTGTCACTTGAACGGTGTTTGACAAGGTAAAAAATATTGTCCTTCGGACTCGTTTTCAAGTGCATCACACCCTATTCTAATCTAATGACAGATTTTTAATATCACACACCACCACTCCACCAGTCAATTATCTTCATTATCCTCTGTATGATGTTTTTACATGTACATGTATTTATATTCCTCACCCCCTTCCTACAAGAAAAAAGAATTGGGCTTACTGTCTGATTTAAAAGCATTTCCATACTTTCATATGCCAAAATAAAATGTGGCTTAACTCTTTACCAAACGACAAAATTACAGACTGTTAAAAATTGAAAGCAACTGCAGACGACAAAATTAATCTGCCTGAAAATTTGAAATTTGTTTTTGGAAGGGTAGAAAACATTGTGGGAAAAGGAGAAAATGCTGGTTACCAGCATTTTCTCCTTTTCCCACAGTGTTTTCAAAAGGCTTCCTTTCTCAGGGGCGTCAAAAGTAAGGATTGTGTGGTAATGGGCTAAGTGAGAAAAAATTTCTAAGAAAGATAGCAGAGTCATTTCAGAAAAAGGATAAAAAAATGGTTGCCAGCATTTTCTTGTTTCCCCAAAAACCATCCTCTTTAGAGTGAATTTAACTTTAAATTGCAAGGTGATCAGTTAACCCTTCATGCTGGATATCTGTTTTTTTCTATTCCAAAATTGATTAAGTTTATTCACATTCAAGGATATTGTGGCAGACTGCACACATTTATTTGCTGATCATGATACACTGTCTACAAAATACATCACCTATCACATTAACTCTTTACCAAACAACAAAATTTTAGACTGGTCCAAATTGAAAACATTTGTGGTCCAAATTGAAAACATTTGCAGATGACAAAATAAATGTGACTAAAGAATTGAAATTGTTTTAGGAAGGGAAGAAAATATTGTAGGAAAAGGAGAAAATGCTGGTAAAGAAAAGGTTGTGGGAAAGAGAGAAAATGCTGGTTACCAGCATTTTCTCCTTTTCCCACAATGTTTTCTAAAGGCTTCTTTCACAGGGGGTGTTAAAAGTCGGGATAGTGTGGTAAAGGGTTAACAGGATAAAAATTAAAGCTTTTCGTATTCTTTCATTGTATTGTAGAACTGTGGTTACTGTCAATATTGGGAAATCTCAAGCATTACACACAACAGTGAAGAGGCGAGGAAAGGGACATAACTCTGCCCTTGTTTCTATCGGAGAGATCGACATTGATATACCTCAACATCCAGTGGTTTTACATGACATGTTGACGAGAGGAACAAACAAGCTTTCCACAACATTGCAGGAGTTTCGTAGACCAATCGTACGATCTAGGTAAATGAAATATCACAAGACTTTAAGTTACGTTGGTATAGAAAGTAAAAAATCATGTAACCAGGTTGGGTATTCAACAACCATTCCTAGGAACATTCCCGGTCTCAAGATTTTTTTCTGAATTCGAAATTAAAACAACTTCTGATTGGCTAAAGCAGATCCAGTGTTTAACCAATCAGTAGTTAAATCTAGAGTGAGACGAAGGATCAGATTAAGAATGGTTGGCGAACCAGATTATATTGGAGGTCAGGTCAACAGTGTAGAGTGTTACAACTTGAATTGTGCTCTTAACCCTTTACAAAACAATCCCTGTTTTTATGACCCTGAGATGGAAGCCTTTTGAAAACATTGTGGGAAAAGGAGAAAATGCTGTAACCAGCATTTTCTCCTTTTCCCACAATGTTTTCTACCCTGCTATATAGTTTACGGTGATGGACTTTATTGTATAAATACATTGGTACAACATGATACCTCAGAGTGCATTTTCATTATGGTAGTATACATTGTTAACTTCAACATTAAGGTAAATGTTCTTAAAGTGCCTCAGATAAAAAACATGGTTTCAAGTGTCTGTGTGTCTTTAACCCTTTCCCAAACAACAAACTTTTGGACTAGACCAAATTGAAAGCATTTGCAGACGACAATTCAACTCTTGCTTTAAAGATGATTTCTGTCTATGATAGGGTAGAAAACATTGTGGGAAAAGGAGAAAATGCTGGTTACCAGCATTTTCTCCTTTTCCCACAATATTTTCAAAAGGCTTCTATTCCAGACCCGTAAAAACCAGGGACTGTTTGGGAAAGGGTTAAAGCAGTTTTTGATTTTATTCAAATAACTGTAGACCCACAATAGTTAAGTATTTTATCTTTCAGTCGAAATGTAGATATGGACTATGCAACAGTAGATTCTCGAGGGTCTGGTAAGGAGACCAACCGATCATCATCTCTGCCCCGTGCACCGAGACTGGTAGAGTCTGATCATTTTGGACACCTGCACATTCATCTAAAGGCGGTATTACAGGGCATCACTATAGGTGCATCCTTGCTGCCTTCTTTGAAAGCCCAGCATAAAGTAAGTATTAAATGTAAGATAAGAAAGATATACAAAAAAGAGGGCTTATTAAACCCATTACCACACAATCCCTACTTTTGACGCCCCTGAGAAAGAAGCCTTTTGAAAACATTGTGGGAAAAGGAGAAAATGCTGGTAACCAGCATTTTCTTCCTTTCCCACAATGTTTTCTAACCTTCACAAAACAAATTTCAAATTTTCAGTCACTTTTATTTTGTCATCTGCAGCTGCTTTCAATTTGGACAAGTCCAAAATTTTGTCGTTTGGTAATGGGTTAAGATCAGTAATTAATATTTCTATTGATCATCACTTAAAGACTATGTTATTTGTATTCATAAGAATTATCTCGATTGGCCCATTACCAAACGACAAAATTTTAGGTTTGTCAAAATTGAAAGGAATTGCAGACGACAAAATAAAAGTGACTGAAAATTTGAGATTTGTTTTGTGAAGGGTGGAAAACATTGTGGGAAAAGGAGAAAATGCTGATTACCAGCATTTTCTCCTTTTCCCACAATTTTTTTTAAAGGCTTCTTTCTCAGGGGCATCAAAAGTAGGGATTGTGTGGTAATGGGTTAGACAATCCTAATGAAAACCAACAAGATATGTTTAAGTTCAGAGACAATTTTAATAAAATTTGATAAACCCCTCCTGTCTGTTCCTGTGAAATAAGTTTTTGAAAATCATTTACCAGTTACGTAAGGATCATAATTACAATTGCTTCCCAAAAGGATTGAAGTGCATAATTTATCAGGGACTAATACCATCTGATGATCTTTAGGACACTAATTATTAGGAAAATACAAAACATTTCCTTCTGGATATGAGAGTTTTAACCCTTTACAAAACAACAAAATTTTAAACTGGTCCTAATTGAAAGCACTTGCAGATGAAAATAAACATAGCTTAAAAATTGAAATTTGTTTCCAGCAGGGTAGAAAAACATTGTGGGAAAAGGAGAAAATGCTGGTAACCAGCATTTTCTCGTTTTCCCACAATGTTTTTAAATGCCTTTCATCTCTGGGTCGTAAAAACCAGGGATTGTTTGGTAAAGGGTTAAAGTAAAAATTAAGGATCCAATTCTGTAGGTGGGAGGTCAAATGGAAGATGAAACTGTTTAGGTGGTAATCATCTTAATTGACCTGCTTATAAGTTTTTAATGTTTCCCTGAGGCCCTTTCTCCTGGAACAGTCCTATCAAGTTATCAATAATTTTAAATACTATTCTTAGACTAAGCCCCAAGAATTTTCTGTTTTTGCTAGTAGCACAATTTCTTATTGGTTATATCAAATGTGGTGTCCTTGGTTGTGAGGTAGAATGTTGGTCACAAAACCACAAGATCCCAAGTTCAATACCTGGGAGTTGGTGTTAACCCTTTACCCCATAAGGCATTTCTATTGTATCTCTAATTGAGCCTAAATAACAGCAAGGGTGAAGCCATTTCTTATGTGTGTATGACACCTTTTGATAGCATAGAAAACATTGTGGCAAAAGGTGAAATTGCTCGTCATGAGCAATTTCACCTTTTGCCACAATGTTTTCCAAAGGCTCCTTACAGGCAATGGGTAGAAATGAGTATCTATGGAGTAAAGGGTTAACTTTGGAATCTTTCACTGGCCCTCACATCTAGCGCTAGTGCTGGTGTAGTGCCCTGGAAGCAGAATTTGGATAGACTAGTATAAGTTATGAGAAATTTTTTCTCAATCGATGTAAAACTAAATATGTTAAAAACTTGAAACTAAATCAAATTGAGGAGCAATTAACAAATTGTGTTACTTTCTAGATCTATAGCAAGACTTTATATGCAATGTAGAATGGTTGCTGAATATGGGCCCAGCATATTACAGTTGTTTTAGATCTTTATATCGTCTTCCTTAGCCTTGACAGAACACATCATCCTGGTGATTACCCTACCTGAATTTTGAAAATGTTTTAAGAATAAAAGAAAATTATAATCGTCGATGCAAAGAGGGTAAAAAAAAAAAAAACATTGGATTGTTAGAGGAAGGTTAAACCCTCCTTCAAACAACAAAATTTTGACTGCTTCAAGTTCAAAACATCTGCAGATGACAAATTCAAAATTGACATAAATGAGCTTAACTCCTCTGATAAGGTTGAAAATGTTGAGAGAAAAGGAGAAAAGGCTGGATAACAGCATTTTCTTCTTTTCCCTTTGTGTTTTCAAAAACTTATCTTTCTCAGGGTCATGAAAACCCCGGATTGTTTGGTAAAATGCTTTAATTCTTTACCACACAGTCCCGACTTTTTACGACCCTGTAAAAAAAGCCTTCTGAAAAACATTGTAAGAAAAGGAGAAAATGCTGATAACCAGCATTTCCTCCTTTTCCCACAATGTTTTCTACCCTTCCCAAACCAGATTTCAATTTTTCACCTACATTTAATTTGTTGTCTGCAAAATGCTTTCAATTTGGACCAGTTTATAATTTTGTTGTTTGGTAAAGAGTTAACTCTTTACCAAACAACAAAATTTTAGACTGGTCCAAATTCAAAAGGATTTGCAGATGACAAAATAGATGTGGCTCAAAAATTGAAATTTGTTTTGGGAAGAGGAGAAAACATTGTGGGAAAAGGAGAAAATGCTGATTAGCAGCATTTTCTCCTTTTCCCACAATGTTTTCAGAAGGCTTCTTTCTCAGGGTTGTTAAAAGTCGGAATTGTGTGGTAAAGGGTTAAGAATTGAAGGACTTTTTTAAACACACAACATGATTCTGTATCTAGACAGGACCTATAACAATCAGTGGAATGACAATGAAGAAAGCAAGATTCACTCTGGATCTACCATACCATATTCTCAGCTTTAAGTCAAAGGTTAGTATGTTCACCTTTAACCTTTAAGTCATTACCAAATGACAAAATTTTAGGTTTGTCCAAATTCAAAGCATTTGCAGACGACAAAATAAAAGTGACTGAAAATTTGAAATTTGTTTTGTGAGGGGTAGAGAACATTGTGGGAAAAGCAGAAAATGATGGTTACCACTGACTAAAAATTAAAAATTTCTTTTGTGAAGGGTAAAAAAACATTGTGGGAAAAGGAGGAAATGCTGGTTACCAGCATTTTCTCCTTTTCCCACAATGTTTTCTAAAGGCTTCTTTCTCAGGGGCGTCAAAAGTAGGGATTATGTCGTAATGGGTCAAAGTATATTTTGCATCCATATTTGCCTTTGCAACCAATGTGCATCAAGATCAGACTGCAAAGTTGCAAAAATTATGCAGTTTGATCTGTGATTCAGACTGTGCTTGTACAAAAGTAATCGGGAAATTGCAATTATTTAGGTTTCAGTTTTAGACTGACAATATCTAATTGGTTTCTATGGTATGCATAACTGTTTACCAGCTGACAAAATTTCAGCCTTGTCTAAATTGAAAGCATTTGCAGATGACAATTATAATGTGGCTCAAGTGATGCAGATTTTCTTTCATAGAGAAGAAAATATTGTGGGAAAAGGAAAAAAAATACTGGTAATCATCTGGTTACCAGTATTTTCTTCCTCCTACCATGTCTTCAGAGCCATCTTCCTCAGGGTTATTCAAACTCTTGATGGTATTGTAAAGGGTTAACTGTCAAGAAGGGAACCGCAAAAGGGGATATGGTCCACAAAATGAAAAGCCAACTGAGATCCAGCATTGGTAACAACATTGTAGGACTGTCTGTTTTTCAGACAGGTTTTCTGTTATCATTTCTGAATAATTCAATAATAATTTTTTTTAAACCATTACCACACAAACCCTTCTTTTGACGACCCTGAGAAAGAAGCCTTTAGGAAATATTGTGGGAAAAGGAGAAAATACTGATGACCAGCATTTTCTTCTTTTTCAAAAATGTTTTCTATCTTCCACAAAACAAAATTCAAATTTTCTGTCACTTTTATTTTGTAGTCTGCAAATGCTCTCGATTTGGACAAGCCTAAAATATTGTCGTTTGGTAATGATTTAATAAGTATTTATCAAGTTCTGATCGGCCTTTAAAAAAAAATCATCTCTGCATGAAAAAAAATTTATAAAATTACTTCGGCTGACACTCAAATGTAAGCAGTTACGTATACAAGAATTCATAATGTTTTTCTTTCCAGTTTGATACGGAGTCCAAAGTTCAAATGCTTGCAAAATTCATTTCCTCTGAATTTTATCTAATGAAAAACAAAACAAATTGCATGTGTCAATTTTTAACTTACTTTCTGCACGTTATAGAGCTATTAAATCTGCAGTGTTCAATGCTTTGATGATGTGAGTTAATAATTTTATGTCATGGATGACTTGTGGGCTTAGCAGTTTCATATAGATAGATTAGGGACTTTTATTTTCATACTCCCATGCAAATGAAAAAATGTTCTTAATTTCTTAAAGACCCAGAAACAGCAAAAAGTAAACAAATAGGTGTTAAAATGCATTGAAATGTTTTTGAATCATACCTGGAAATTATTGTGAAGATGACAATCTGTTGTTGAACTGTCAGGCCAAGTATTAGTCACTGGCAGAAAAATGATTTTTATAATAAGTTGAAAGGAGACTTATGATAGAGCTACCTGGCAACTTTTGAAATACTGTTAGAATTAATTTTTCTTCTAGTGACTAAGACTTGGACCAACTGTACAATAACTGATTGTCATATTCACAATAATTGTCATACTTTTAAATGGTATGATCTAAATTTAAATGCATATACACACCCCTTTTATTTTTGCAATTTTTGCTGATATTTGGATTTTAAATGATTTATGTATGATATCTATCTACTTGATAGCCTCCATCAATCAGACAGGTACAAGCAGTTGACACTTTTATTTTTTTTACACAAGCAAAACTTATTTATCATAGATGTATATCTGATTAATTCTTTACCTGGCAACTTCTGTCTTAAAAAACCCATTGAAAAAGCCTTTTCAAAGCATAGATGGAAAATGAGAAAATATTGGTTACTGACATTTCATGCTTTTCCCAAATTGGTTTAGGTCTTTCAGAAACAAATTCTATTATGTCTGATATGTTGAATTACTCATCTGAATATCTCAAACTTTTAGGTATAGCAAAGAATTCAGTGGAAAATGGTTTTTTGAAAAGTTGCTATTGTTCTGTAGAGCAATGCAGTCTTTCTCGCACGTTTTGCTTGAACCATTGGTCTTAAGTAGTGACATCTATGAGGCAAAGAGTTAAATTTCTGTTATAGTTTTCTGTTCTTGTTTTTTTTTCTGTTACTATCCAATACCACACAACAGACCCTCTGTTCCAGAAAAGATAGCTTTGGAAAATGTAGGAAAATGTAAATTTTACTTTCAACAAGCCAAATTTTGGGCACTAATATATTTGTTATTTTAAAAGGAAATCATTTTTCTCCTTTTAGTCAATAGGTAAAGAGTGAACCATGTCTTATATTTTTTGGACTTATGCTATGGAAGTGTTGTTTTTTTTTCTATTTATTTATGGAGAGTTGTGACAAGCTGCCATGTTTGAAAAATAGACGTCTGTTAGTTATGTATACAGCAAAAGAATCATGGACTTGTTACACCAGAACTCCAGATAGAGGGAATTAGTCTGATTTCAAAATTGAAAATGTCAGTTATTATTATCCCCTGCCAAAGGCGGAGGGATAGAGTTTTAGCTTTGTCCATCCGTCCGCCCTTCCGTCCATCCGGGTAAATATCTCCAATACCATTGGACGGAATTTCGTGAACAATAACCCATTTTGCAGAGACTCTTGTTTTCTTTTTTTAATTCGATGTAAAATGTCCATATGGGAGCGATTTTAAGTTAAATGTTTTTCTTCTTGGCAAGGGATAACATTTCAATGAAATTGTTTGTTTTCCACTTAATCCTATGCAATGGTCTATATGAATATGCACAATATTTAACTATTAGAAACTATGTATTTAGATTGCTATCATTCCCCATGTCTGGAGCTCTGTTATTGTGTTGCTTTAGATTTCTGTATAGAAACATTTCCAAGGATGATTTTGTTTAGATAGATATGTTATTACATGTATATCTTTGTAAGTCAAACATGAAAAATCTAGACTTTATCATTGATGTAAACACATAACATTGAAAGTTTGCCTCGTGTGTATTTTTCTTAATTTTTTTTTCTTCTTTTGATTAACCCTTTACCCCACAAGGCATTTCTATGCTATCTCTAAATGACCCTATATAACAGCAAGGATGAAGCCGTTTCTTATGTGTATATGACACCTTTTGATAGTGTAGAAAACATTGTGGCAAAAGGTGAAATTGCTTGTCACGAGCAATTTTACCTTTTGCCACAATGTTTTCCAAGGGCTCCTACAAGCAATGCCTAGAAATGAGTATCTATGGAGTAAAGGGTCAATAAAGAGTGTTGATATTCACTCTGAAAATTTGGCAGTTATATATACATGTATTTCTTGAACAGGGAACTTAGCTAAGTTCCTGTGCGTTCTTTATAACACACTTTCTCTTTTGACTTGTACGAGTTAAAATTTTCATATACACGTATCAAATATTTTTCTAGATCATATCCATACATCAAAAACAGTCAGTAACCAATTTTTATCTACACCATTTATATGGCAGCACTCACCATTTTGTACAAATGGACACCTTTGCACATAATTCCATCTGTGCAATTAGCTTCCTGCTCTTTATAATAAAGAAGGACGTGAACTACTAATGGAAAATGATTAAATGAAAATTAGTAAATGTTCCTTTGCTATATTTTCAACACCATTTCAACCATTGTCACTTCAGGAAGTTTGAATTTATTCTGCAACACCAAAAAAGATACTAATACAGGAGCAAAAAAGATTGTTTATGATGATAAACAAATTGTAGTCAAATTAAGAAATAATCTTCTTTCTTTCGGGGTATATCGTTCAATAAACCACAGTTGTGAGTTATGAGGCACAATAAATAATCCACGAGGGTGATAGCCCGAGTGGGTTATTCATTGTGCCTCATAACTCACAACATGGTTTATTGAACGATATACCACGATAGAAAGAAGATTATTCCGATTCTAACATGGCCAATTCTTAATGAAAGGAAAACAAGTTCAAACTTAGAGTAAAAACGCGGATGAAGATTATGTTCCATTGAATAACTCATTCATTGAATGACGTCACTCGATATAGGATGACGTCTCTCTACATGGATTGTCGCATATTTTACCACGTTTTCCTTGCACTGTGTTTATAGAGCCAAAGTTAGAATTATTTTTAACCCTTTACCAAACAATCCTGGTTTTTACGACCCTAAGATAGAAGCCTTTTAAAAACATTTTGGGAAAACGAGAAAATGCTGGTTACCAGCATTTTCTCCTTTTCCCACAATGTTTTCTACCCTGCTTGAAACACATTCCAATTTTTGAGTGACATTTGTGTTGTAGTCTGAATGTTCTTTCAATTTAGGCCAGTCTAAAAGTTTGTCATTTGGTAAAGGGTTAAGCTCATTTACGAAGTATTTGATTCTTTACTAAATGACAAAATTTTAGACTTGTCCAAATTGAAAACAGCAACAAAATTAATGTAACTCAAGGATTGAGTTTGCTATGGGGAGGGTAGAAAACATTGTGGAAAAAGGAGAAATGCTGGCTACCAGCATTTTCCTCTTTACCCATGATGTTGTCATATGGCTCCTTCTGCACGATCATGAAAACCAGGAATTGTTTGGTATAGGGTGACGGCAGGTTTTTGCATATTACATTATGTGACTTAAATTGATCAGTTCATATTTTTCTACAGAGTGTTTAGATTGATACTTTCTCCCTTTTGATCACAAGTGATATTTCAAAACCAGTTTAGTTACTTTTGCATACAGTGTAAAGCAAGATTTAAGTGCACAGTGCAGTCTATCAAATTTGATCTTGTTTTTGATAAGAAAGACAACATAGTTGGAAAAGGAAAAATGCTGGTCATCTTTGTCATTATCTTTAAAACTTTAATTGCTTGGTGTAAGGTTCACAGCTGCATCAGTGAATCATGGATGAAAATAGTGAAATGAAGAGGATTGTATTTCATGCTTTCCGGTAGGATATCAAGAAATAGCAGTTAATTCATTTTTTGATACTACACGGGTATGACCAGTGAAATACTGGTTATCATGTTCTTGTTACCTAGGTAAATTGCGCGTGCATCACAACCATATAGATATAATGATGTAACTTACCTTACATTTCTCGCGCTTGACACAATATTGTAATGAGTTGCAATGCAGGAGGTGTACACCACTGGGAATAGCAGAAAAGAACTGTATTGGATTTTGATAAAGCTCCTTCCAGAAAGGGTTAAAAGCATGAAATAAAATGATTTTTTTTTTTTCGGTGAAGGATCAAAATTTATTTCATATCGTGAACACCATCGGTAATATTTCCACTCATGGCTGCGTCACTTGTGAAAATATCACTGATGGTGTTAACTTAATGAAATAAATTCTGATATTTCACTGAAAAAAAAACCCAGAATATCCTCTATGTATCAGTCTACTCCTTAGCTACCTGTGTGTTTGTTTGTTTTTTCTTCTTAATATCAAGTGAGATAAGTAAGTTTTCAGAAATATTAAACATACCTAACATTCTGTCTGCTTTGCAGGTGAATACACTAGAGACTTCCATTCCATCCTCAGCCAGTATACAGCTACCCCCTGTTCATGTATATGGGGATTACAGATACTACAGTGCTAATGTCCCCATCACAGAGGCCCTGACAGAGGGACTCATGTTAAAGGTTAGTTTATAGTATCTTTTTACTCTCTGTTCTGGCTCTTTTCTAACTTTTAAATCTTTACCAAACTACATAATTTCAGACTAGTGCAAATTTGAAGCATCTGCAGACAACAAAATTAATGAGACTAAAAGAAATTGAAATTTGTTTTGGAAAGGGAAGAAAACATTGTGGAAAAAAGAGAAAATGCTAGTTTCCAACAATTTCCTCCTTTTACGGGAATCTTTTCAAAAAGCCTCTTTCTAAGGGTCAAGAAAACCAGGGATGTTTTGGGAAAGGGTTAACCACACAAATTTTTACCTTTGTCCAGGTTTAAAGACAACAATAAATATGATGTATCTCAAATGAGAGAACTAATGTGTTTGAAAGGATAGAAAACATTGTGGCAAAAGCAGAAAATTCTGGATTTCTGCATTTGCTTTTCGAACAATGATTGCAAAATTATTTTGGTTAAAACTTTAGATTGTGTGGTACACTGTTAAGCCTTGAACCATTAAAAAACAATCTTATATTTTTTAACATCTCTGAGGGGAAGCCACTTTGATAACTTTTTGAGAGATGAGAAAATGCTGGTCAGCATTTTCTCCTTTTCCCACAATGTTTTCTACCCTTCACAAAACAAATTTTAGAATTTCAGTCACTTTTTTTTTATCATCTGCAATTCCTTTCAGTTTTGACAAACCTAAAATTTTGTTGTTTGGTAATGGGTTAACTCATTACCAGACGACAATATTTTAGACTTGTCCAAATCAAAAGCATTTGCAGACGACAAAATAAAAGTGACTGAAATTTACAAATTTGTTTTGTGAAGGGTAGAAAACATTGTTGGAAAAGGAGAAAATGCTGGTTACCAGCATTTTCTCCTTTTCCAACAATGTTTTCAAAAGGCTTCTTTTCCAGAAGCGTCAAAAGTAGGGATTGTGTGGTAATGGGTTAAATTTCTTTGCAGTAATATTTAGTCATTCATTGTGACATTTCCAGATTTTTTTCTGTTTTCAGGAAGGTAATTACCTGAACTGTGTGGCTGAGGTTGGTATGTTTGAACACAGTTTGACAACAGATCTTCTAAACCATCTTGTGTTTGTACAGAAAGTCTTCATGAAGGTTAGTGATGAACAACCCAATTATTGTCATATTGTCATTGCAAACAAGGCCCATAATTGTAAATGACCAAATTGGATAAGAAGATAGAACATTACACAAAACACATATCTTATTGAAATACACAAATTGTACATCGTCATTTTTTGCTCAGGTGTTTTCAAAGAAAACATTGAGGTGTTGTCATAGCCCTGCAAATGTTGTTGTTTGTGCAAAAACTTTGACTTTTTATTAGCTCACCCTAGCACAAAGAGCTAAAGGTGAGCTATTGTGATCACCTTATGTCCAGCATCCGGCATCCGTCAACAATTTCTTTAAACATCTTCTTCTCCTAAACCACTGGGCCAATCTTGATGAAAATTGGCAGGGATGTTACTTGGGTGAAGCTCTACCAAAACTGTTCAAAGAATTGAATTCCACCCATAACTTTGGTTGCCATAGCAACAAAAAGGGAAAAAAATACAAAATCTTTGAAAGTCATATTCTCTGAAACTAGAAGGCATAGAGCCTTGATATTTGGTATGTGGCATCTCCTAGTGGACAAATTTTGTTCAAATGATGCCCCTTGGGTCAAAACTGGCCTCTCCCCGATGGTCACAAGTTTGAGCATAGGAACAAAGAAGGAAAACTTTAAAAATATTCTCCTCTAAAACTTGAAGGTGTAGACCTTTGATATTTGGTATGTAGCATCTCCTAGTGGACCTCTGCCAAGTTCGTTCAAATGATGCTCCTGGGGTCAAAACTGGCTCCACCCGGGGGGTCACAAGTTTGAGCATAGGAACAAGGAATGAAAACTTTAATATTCTTCTTCTCTAAAACTAGAAGGCATAGAGCTTTGATATTTGGCATGTAGCTATTCCTGGTGGACCTCTACCACATTTGTTCATATTATGCTGTAGTGTCAGGTGAGTGCTCCAGGACCAAAGCCCTCTTGTAATATCTTTGTTATTACTAAAGATATTTACTTCAAACTCAGTTATCTATCAAAAGCAGAACCCATTTAACTCTTTACAAATGACAAAATGTCAGACTGGGCCAAATTGAAAGAATTATGCAGAAGACAAAATAAAAGTGACTAAAGATTTGAAATTTATTTTGTTAAAGGTAGAAAACCTTGTGGGAAAAGGAGAAAATGCTAGTTACCAAAAGACTTCTTTCTCAGGGTTGTTAAAAGTTAGGATTTTGTGATAAAGATTTGAGCGACTGAGATCTAGGCACATAGCTCCAGATAAGAGGGAGTGATGGTATTTTAAATCCTTTATTTCTCTTCCAAACCCTATGTTTTGAGTACTCATTATAATCGTAACGATGAGACGATTCTAATGAGTACCCATAACCTAGGGTTTTGTAGAGAATAACTACTATCTTCAATTAAGGAAATCCAACTCAAGAGAAAATACTAATAGCCCACATTTCTCCTTTTCCTACAGTGTTTTCTAACCTGATTAACTCGTTATCATATGACAAAATTTAAGAGTAGTCCAAATTAAAAGCATTTGCAGACGACAAACTAAATGTGAAACAAAAATTGAAATTTGATTTTGGAAGGATAGAAAGCATTTTGGGAAAAGGAGAAAATGCTGGTGACCAGCATTTTCTCTTTTTCCCACAATGTTTTCAAAAGGCTTCTTTCTCAGGGTCGTTAAAAGTCGGGATTGTGTGGTAAAGGGTTAAGACAAATCACGTCATTAGAGCCCGAATCAAAGATTCATTTGCAGGTGCTTTTAATTTGAAATGTTCTTAAAATCCGTCATTCAGTGAAGAATTAAAGGCAACATGGATGTCTAGTTAGAGGATTAATCTTTTCATTAACCAATTACCACACAACCCCTACTTTTGAAGGTCCTGAGAAAGAAGCCTTTAGAAAACATTGTAGGGAAAGGGATATTTACAAATATCCCAGGTTATTTTATTATAGCCCTACAAAATGAATGTTTTCAGGGGTATACTGGAATCAGCCTGTCTCTTCGTGTGTTTGCCCCTTTGTCTGTCTGTGTGTCCATCTGATTACCGGTCTGTGTACAAATAATTGCCTGTTTCTTTCAAAGCGCTGGCAGGGGTGTTAAGTCACATTCAGTAACAGCTCTAGTTTTGTTTTGTTTTGTAGGAACTGAATGAGTTACTGCAGAAAGTGTCTGGGACAGACAAGCCAGTGCCCATTTGGTCAGAGAGTGGAACACAGACCCTAAAATCACCATCAAAGGATCAACTTTTGTACTCTTTCCACTTCAGATTAAAGGTATCCATGGTCACACATTTAATAACCCTTACAGAGAAGGCTATTGAAAACAATGTGGGATAAGAATAAAATGCTAAATTTTCATTTCTATACAGTTTCTTACACTCATCCCAATATTCAAGCCACATTAAATTTCATGACTGCAGATACTATTCATTTAGACAAATATAATACTTCATTCTTAGATAAACATCTCTTACCATAATTATATCAAAATTTTAGACCAGTCCAGATTAAAAGCATTAGCAGTCAACTATTAAAATGTGGCTTGATTGATGGAATTTATTTTGTATGGGGCGAAAACACAGCTGGAAAGGAGAATGCTGGTTACTAGCATTTCCTCCTTTTCCCACAATGTTTTCAAAAGCCTTTCTTCCAAAAGTTGTTTAAACCCAGAAATATTTGGTCAAGGGTTGAGAGTTAGAACAATTTTTTTTTTTTGATACAGCCACTTCAGTTTTATTGTTCATGATTATTAGAATGTTATTTGTCTGATAGAACTGTTTTGAAATATTATGAGTTTACTCTTTATGAGATGACAAAAGTTTTTAAGGGTTCAAATTTAAAGTAGTTATAGACAATAGATCCAGTGTAGATCAAATATATGATCAAATATATAATTTTTTTCCCAAATGTAAGAGGACCTACTGGAATAGGAAAAATAAAGCTGCTTACCAGCAATTTTTCCATTCTTACAATTTTTTCAAAAGCTTTCTTCCTCAGCATTGTTGAAATATGTGATAATCTTCTGCTGTACTTTGATTCCGGAAGTGTTGTTTTAAAAATGTCCTGTGTGGTATATATTGTAGGGTATACAAATAACCGCTACCACACCCACAGCTAGTGCTGTGAGGTTAGAGACTGAAGCTATAGATTTAGAAGTATCTAATCGTGTACAGATGGCCTCACAGGAAACTAACACGTCGGTTGGTAAGTGGATAAAGACAGATATAACCATCATTAGCCCTTTGCCACACAATGATGACTTTTGAAGACCCTTGGAAAGAAGCCTCTTGAAAACATTGTGGGAAAAGTAACCAGCATTTTCTCCTTTTCCCACAATGTTTTCTACTCTATCAATAAATAATTGTACCATTTGAGCCACACTCTGCAAATGCTTTTAATTTGGACAGGACAAAGATTTTGTCGTTTTGTAAAGAGTTACTAGTATGTAATTTCTGTCTTGACTTATGCTGCTTTCAAAAGTTTTTTGATCATAACTTTTTGGGAAAGGAAGAATTTATAGATAAGATTTAGGAATTTGCGACACTAATTTGATTTTGATGACTTAGTAAGCATGACTCCATGATTGATCTACTTTGTTGATCTCTTTAACCCATTACCACACAGCAAAATTTTAGACCTATCCAAATTGAAAGCATTTGCAGACAACAAAATAAAGGTGACTGAAAAATAGAAATTTGTTCTGGGAAGGGTAGAAAACACTGTAGGAAAAGGAGAAAATGCTGGTTACCAGCATTTTCTCCTTTTCCCAAGTGTTTACAAAAGGCTTCTTTCTTAGGGGCGTCAAAAGTAGGGATTGTGTGGTAATGGGTTAATACTCTACAATTTTTTTTAGAATCGTTCTTGTTATAGATGTTAATGTGAATGTGGCCCAAATAAAATGCCACATGATGAAAGAGTTGAAAACAGTTTGAGAAAAGGAGAAAAGGCTGGTTATCAAGCTTGTTTCTTTTTTTAACTATGATGTTTTCAGAAGGGTTGTTAAAAGATAAGGTGTCGAGCCCCAGTAGCTTAGTTGGTGGCATGCAGGACTTGAAAACGCGAGATCCATGGTTCACTCGCTGGCTACAACCCCTGGCTCAGCCATTTTCTTTCCGAGGATTGATGATAGTCACTGTGACAGGATTCATTCCTCTCCCACTGCTGACCATTGTGGGAAAGCAGCCATTGGCTTGGGAAGAAAATTTTGTGAAGTACTGGTAGAAGAAACTCCAGGAATGCATAGATAGGTGCACTGGCCACTGTGATATAACTGAAATAATGTTGAAAACAACGTTGAACACCATACAATCAATCAATTAATCATAAAATATGAGGTTGTTATTTAAGGAACATGGAATAAACATAATTTTAAGATGATATATATATAGGGTATTTGTTTTTATTGGTGAAAGATCGAAATATATTTCATCAAGTGAACACTGTCGGTAATATTTTCATGAGTGGCGATGATGTTCACGAAAATATTATCGATGGTTTTCACTGCTATTTCTCGATATCCTACCGGAAAGCATGAAATAAGACACCATATTTCCCATCTGGTTGTGAGGCATGCGCAATTTACCTAGGCAATAAGAACATGAAAATCGGTATTTTCACTAGTGGTACCAGTGTAACACCACTTTAAGATGGAAAAAATATTTTCACTGCTATTTCTTGATATCCTACTGGAAAGCATGAAATAAAGACTTATATAATTTTCTATTCCAGTGTACAATGATAACCAGAAAGTATTTATAAAGGCACAGGTGGACCTGAACCTTGCCCTTGGTCAGCTTATTAAGGTTAGAGTTCTTCGACATCATTTAACTCTATACCAAACAGCAAAATTTTAGACTTGTTCAAATTGAAAGCTTTTGCAGACGACAGATTGAATGTGACTTAAGTGATGGAATTTGTCCGTTGTCGTGCGTCGTCAACAATTCTTTAAACATCAACTCCTCTTAAACCACTGGGCCAATTTGGACTAAACTTGGCTGGATTGTTCCTTGGGAGGTCCTCTGTAAAAATTGTTCACAGAATTTGATTCCGTCAAAAACTCTGTTTGCCATGGCAACGAAATGGAATTTTTTAGGAAATTCTTTAAAAATCTTCTTCTCTGAAACCACTGGCCAGATTTTAAAATAATTTCACAGAGATGTTCCTTGGGTGACCCTTTTTAAAAATTTTTCGCGAAATTTTGATCCCTCAAGAAACATGGCTCTGGTGAATGGGGGCTTCTTGCACTATACAGAAATGAAGAAATTCTTAAAAATTCTTCTTCTCTGAAACTGCTGGCCAGATTTTAAAATAATTTCACAGAGATGTTCCTTGGGTGACCCTTTTCAAAAATTGTTCACGAAATTTTGATCCGTCAAGAAACATGGCTCTGGTGAATGGGGGCTTCTTGCACTGTACAGAAATGAAGAAATTCTTAAAAATTCTTCTTCTCTGAAACCACTGGTCAGATTTTGAAATAAATTCACAGAGATGTTTTGTGGATGACCCTTCTCAAAAATTGTTCGTGAAATTTTGATCCGTCAAGAAACATTGCTCTGGTAAATGGGGGCTACTTGCGCTATAGGGAAATGAAGAAATTCTTAAAAATTCTTCTTCTCTAAAACCGCTTGTCAGATTTTGAAATCATTTCACAGAGATGTTCCTTGGGTGACCCTTTTCAAAAATTGTTCGTGAAATTTTGATTCGTCAAGAAACATTGCTCTGGTGAATGGGGACTACTTGCACTATAGGGCAATGAAGAAATTCTTAAAAATTCTTCTTCTCTGAAACGGCTGGTCAGATTTTGGAAAATTTTCACAGAGATATTCCTTGGGTGACCCTTTTCAAAATCTGTTTGTGAAAGTTTGATTTGTTGAGAAACATTTCTCTGGTGAATGGGGGCTACTTGCACTATATTGAAATGAAGAATTTCTTGAAAATTCTTCTTCTCTGAAACAGCATGTCAGATTTGAGAATTATTTTACGGAAATATTCCTTGAATTACATTTTTCAAAACTTGTTCGCAAAATTTTAATAGGTCAAGAAACATGGCTCTGGTGAATAGGGGCTACTTGCACTGTACGAAAATTAAGAAACTCCTAAAAATTCTTCTTTTCTGAAACTGCTGGTCAGATTTGAAAGGACTTTTACATGTGACCTTTTAAAAATTGCTTGGCAAAATAATGATTTTGTTTCCAGTGTTTCAATACCTTCAAAAAAAAAAAAGGCTATGGTCCTCTCAAAATTCAGGTGAGCGATCCAGGGCCATCTTGGCCCTCTTGTTTCCTTTTCTTACAATGTTTTCAAAAGCTGTCTTTCTCAGGGAATGAGAAATAAAAATCAAAATTTGACTTGGGAAGGTTAGAAAACACTGTGCGAAAAGGAGAAAATGCTGGTTACCAGCATTTTCTCCTTTTCTCACAATGTTTTCAGAAGCTATCTTTCTTAGGCTTGTTAAAAGTCAGGATTGTGTGGCAATGAGTTAAAGATTTTACAGAGAAAGGAAACCTGTCTGTTGTATTTCTAAAAACTACTGCTGTAAAAACAGGACATGTATATCCCCCACCTATGAAGTTGAAGGGGGTTATACTGGTTATACTAAGTCTGCCTGTGGGAAAAGGAGAAAATGCTGGTAAGCAGCATTTTCTCCTTTTCCCTGGATATTTTCTACCCTGCTAGAAACAAATTT
Source organism: Tridacna crocea (assembly GCA_943736015.1). Classification (NCBI taxonomy): domain Eukaryota; kingdom Metazoa; phylum Mollusca; class Bivalvia; order Cardiida; family Cardiidae; genus Tridacna; species Tridacna crocea. Next base: position 54,495,858 of record OX031063.1, read on the forward strand.
CAATTTTTGAGTTGCATTTATTTTGTCGTCTGTAAGTGCTTTCAATTTGGACCAGGCTAAAACTTTGTAATCTGGTAAAGGGTTAAAAGGACAAGTCCCATCATTTATGTAACAATTTAGTTGTTGTTTGCAACTGCATGCAGTGTGGACTATTCTAAGATTTTATATGGTTTAACCCATTACCACACAGTCCCTACTTTTGACACCCCTGAGAAAGAAGTCTTTAGAAAACATTGTGGGAAAAGGAGAAAATGCTGGTAACCAGCATTTTCTCCTTTTTCCACAATGTTTTCTACCCTTCACAAAACAAATTTCAAATTTTCAGTCACTTTTATTTTGTCGTCTGCAAACGCTTTCAATTTGGACCAGTCTAAAATATTGTCGTCTGGTAATGAGTTAACATGTTTTATTTGGAATAAGACAGACCTCTCATGTTGAAATACTGATATAATGCATCTCAGTTACCGGGTCAGTATACCAAGATTTAACTCTTTACTACACAAATAAATTTTAGACTGCTCCAGACTGAAGGCATTTGCAGACAACAAAATAAATGTAACTCAAAAATTGAAATTTGTCTCTATCAGGGTAGAAAACATTGTGGGAAAAGGAGAAAATGCTGGTAACCAGCATTTTCTCCTTTTTCCACAAAGTTTTCTCAAGGCTTCTTTCTCAGGGTCGTTAAAACTTGGGATTATGTGGTAAAGAGTAAAATCTTTCCCAAAGAATATAATTTTTTACTTTCCAGAATTGAAAGCATTTACAGACAACAAATTTAGTATGACTGAAATGATAGAATTCATTTCCAAACCGGATACAAAACATTGTGAGGAAAGGAGAAATTGATGACAAAGAATTTTCTCCTTTATACACAATGTTTTCAATGGCCCTCTTACTGGAGGTCATTAAAACTCATGACTGTGTGATAAAGCATTAATTTGCCTGATACATGATTCATACTATCTAATTATAACTTATAGAATCCATTGTTTGAGGAAGCGGATCCAGAATTTCAGACCATGGCATTTTTCAAAACAAAAATCTCCATCAGAAATGCCTTACAGGTAAGGAAAAATATTTCATTCATTTTTTCTTAGCTGCTAGAGTGATCAATATGACTTATTTTATTTTTACCAATGTCCAGTTTGATCCTTTATCAATAATTTCTTTGCAAGGTATTGTGACCAAAGTTGCATAAACAATACACAAAATACAAAATTCATTGCACTGTCAGGTTCATTTATTTAGTGATCTTGCAGATCAATTTTTCAGGATTTACTTAAATCTGTACCACACATTCCTGACTTTTAAGGACCCTGAGAAAGAAAACTTTTGAAAACATTATGGAAAAAGCAAAAAATGCTGGTAACCAGCATTTTCTGCTTTTCTCACAATGTTTTCTACCCATTCCAAACAAGAGGTCAATTTTTCAGTCATGTTTATTTGTTCATTTGCAAATGCTTTCAATTTGGACAAGTCCAAAATTTTGTCAGTTGGTAAGGATTTTAATTAATATTTTGGGTACTGTATTTCATTTCCATGTTTGTACATGCAGACATATTTGACATGTATTTCCAGAAAACAAGAATACTTTAGAATAAACTTAGTGTCCGCTACCATAACGGTGTTATTTTGTTACCAAATGTTTAACTCTTTACCAAACGACGAAATTCTAGACTTGTCAGAATTGAAAGCACAAGCAGACGACAAAATAAAAGTCACTCAAAAATCTATAGTAGTTTACAGCAGGGAAGAAAACATTGTGGGAAAAGGAGAAAATGCTGGTTACCAGCATTTTCTCCTTTTCCCACAATGTTTTCAAAAGATTTTTATGTCAGGGTCGTAAAAACCAGGGATTGTTTGCTAAAGGGTTAATTCCATTTTGTCACTGTATTTAGGATGAGATGATACCAGGCGTATCCACAGATCAGGAGGCTTTGCTAATCAACCTGACACGTCCTATTGTTCTGGCCCAACCGATGGCTTTTGATAAAGGTGAGGAATTTTGGAATTTCTAAACTTTTTAATTTACAGCTTTAGGCTTGCCCAAATTGAAAGCATTTGCAGATGACAAAATAAAAGTGACTGAAAATTTGAAATTTATTTGTGAAGGGTAGAAAACATCGTGGGAAAAGGAGAAAATGCTGGTTACCAGCATTTTCTCCTTTTCCCACAATGTTTTCTAAAGGCTTCTTTCTCAGGGGCGTCTAAAGTTGGTATTGTGTGGTAATGGATTAAATGAAGTTACTTAATCCTTTACCACACAATCTCAACTTTCAAAGATCCTGGGAAAGAAGCCTTAAGAAAAGATTGTGGGATAAAGGAAAAAATGTTGTGTCCTCGAGCTATTTCGGAATTGTTTGTCGTATATCTGAGTAAACACATGCAACATAACAGTACTTTTTCTCCTTTTTCCACAGTATATTCTACCCAGTCAAAGAAAAGTTACACCATTGTAGTCGCATTGAAATTCCTATCTGCAAATGCTTTCACTTTGGAAATGGCTAAAATTTTCTTGTTTGGTAAGGGGTTAAGCGGCTATTTAGATCTTGAATATCCCACCAACGTCAAAATGGCTCATCTATGGATTAACCTTTTCCCAAACAATCTCTGGTTTTTACGACCTTGAGATAAAAACTTTTTGAAAACATTGTGGGAAAAGGAGCTGGTTACCAGCATTTTCTCCTTTTCCCACAATGTTTTCTAAAGGTTTCTTTCTCAGGGGCGCCAAAAGTAAGGATTGTGTGGTAATGGGTGAAAGGGTAAAGACAAATTTAATCCTTTATTTTTCTCCTAGCTGTGTTGGTTTGGTTGAACTACAAGAATGCCTATGAATACTGGACGGAACAAAGGTTGGCCCTGAACAAGGAGGTACAGACAGCCACACAACAAGTGATAGACAGACTGCCAAACATCACCAGCACCCAACAACAGGCTCTCAGTACCCTGTTTCTGCAACTGACTGTTGATGATATAGGACTGTGCTTACCTATCTCACCATTTACTTCTTTCGTAAGTCTTTTTAACCCATTAACAAACAAAAATATTTTAGACTGGTCCAAATTGAAAGCATTTGCAGACGACAAGATAAAAGTGACTGAAATTTTGAAATTTGTCTTGTGAAGGGTAGAAAACATTGTGGGAAAAGGAGAAAATGCTGGTTACCAGCATTTTCTCCTTTTCCCACAATGTTTTCTAAAGGCTTCTTTCTCAGGGGCGTCAAAATTAGGCATTGTGTGGTAATGGGTTAAATGTTAGATGTTTGAATTTTTTATGCCTGTCAGAATTGTTTTCTTTTAAATGATTGTCGTTTTCAATTCATAATTTTGATAAGCAAATGTATATTTTTTGGACAATTTCGTAATTCTTACCTTCCTTTTTTGTGGTCTGATGACCTGTTTAGGTTAAGTCACCTTGGGTTGACTTTCTCTAAGAATACTTGAATTGAATCACAACATTATATGATAGGTAAACAGGCTTAATCTAGTGTTTGCTGCTTGAGGAATTTCAGGCTTTTTATCTGTGTCGCTTTCAGCTTGTTTGAAAGCTTTTAAACAAATTAAACTTTGGACACTGGCCATGATAGTTTTCCAGAAAGAATTAGTTTACATTGATGCAGTAATAAAGTTGAATAAATTTCTTCAGACAAAAGTTAGTAAATGTGTTTTTTGTGGCATTTGATCTAACTGAAGAAAAGAATATAGCTTGAATTTTAACAATGAAATACAGATGTAACAAAAAAGAAATGTTCATTCAACGATTAGAGCAAGGAATGGCTGGAAGTAAAGAATTATTATCCCCCGTCGAAAGGCGGCGGGGGATATGGTAATAGTCTCCATCCGTCCTTCCGTCATTCCGTCGCTCCGTCATTCCTTCATTCCACTTTTTGTCCGGAGCATATCTCCAAAAGTATGAAAGCTAGGAACTTGAAACTTCACAAGTGGATAGATCTCATTAAGGAGACGTGCAGTGTACAAGAAACATTACTCTATCTTCAGTGTTTTTGGAGTTATTGCCCTTTGTACATTTTTACTTTGAATTTTTGTCCTGAGCATATCTCCAAAAGTGTGAAAGGTAGGAACTTGAAACTTCACACACATGTAGAACTCATTGAGGAGGCGTGCAGTGCAAAAGATCCATAACTCTGTCTTCAGTAATTTTGGAGTTATTGCCCTTTGTAAATTTTAACTTTGGATTTTTGTCCGGAGCATATCTCCAAAAGTATTTGAGATATCAACTTCAAACTTCACAAGTGGATAGATCTCATTAAGGAGGCGTGCAGTGTATAAGAACCATTACTCTATCTTCAGTATTTTTGGAGTTATTGCCCTTTGTACATTTTCTTCTGGAATTTTTGTCTGGAGCATATCTCCCAAAAGTATGAAAGGTAGGAACTTGAAACTTCACACACATATAGAACTCATTGAGGAGGCGTGCAGTGCGAAAGATTCATTACTCTGTCTTCAGTATTTTTGGAGTAAATTGCCCTTTGTACATTTTTACTTTGAATTTTTGTCCGGAGCATATCTCCAAAAGTATAAATGCTAGGAACTTGAAACTTCACACATATATAGAACTCATTAAGGAGGCATGCAGTGCGAAAGATCCATAACTCTGTCTTCAGTAATTTTGGAGTTATTGCTCTTTGTAAATTTTAACTTTGGATTTTTGTCTGGAGCATATCTCCAAAAGTATTTGAGATATCAACTTCAAACTTCACAAGTGGATAGATCTCATTAGGGAGGCATGCAGTGTATAAGAACCATTACTCTATCTTCGGTATTTTTGGAGTTATTGCCCTTTGTACATTTTCTTCTGGAATTTTTGTCTGGAGCATATCTCCAAAAGTATGAAAGGTAGGAACTTGAAACTTCACACACATATAGAACTCATTGAGGAGGCGTGCAGTGCGAAAGATCCATTACTCTGTCTTCAGTATTTTTGGAGTTATTGCCCTTTGCACATTTTTACTTGTCAGGATTATATCTCCAAAAGTATGAAAACTAGGAACTCGAAACTTCACACATATACAAAACTCACTGAGAAGAAGGGCAGTACACAACAACTATAACTCTGTCTTCAGTATTTTTGGAGTTATTGCCCTTTGCACATTTTTACTTTTCCGGATTATATCTCCAAAAGTATAAAAACTAGGAACTTGAAACTTCATACATATACAAAACTCACTGAGAAGAAGGGCAGTACACAACAACTATAACTCTGTCTTCAGTATTTTTGGAGTTATTGCCCTTTGTAAATTTTAACTTTGGATTTTTGTCCGGAGCATATCTCCAAAAGTATAAAAGCTAGGAACTTGAAACATCACAGGCATATAGAACTAATTAAGGAGAAGTGCAGTGCTAAAGAATCATAACTCTATCTTCAGTAATTGTTGAGTTATTGCTCTTTGTAAATTTTCACTTTGGAATTTTGTCCGGAGCATATCTCCAAAAGTACAAAGGCTAGGAACTTCAAACTTTATACAATAATAGAATTCATTAAGGAGAAGTGCACTTCACAAAAACCAAAACTCTGTCTTCAGTAATTTTTGAGTTATAGCCCTTTGTTAATTTTTATTTTGGATTTCTGTGTGGCATATATCTCCAAAAGTATAAAAGCTAGGAACTTAAAATTTCACACACATATAGAACTAATTGAGGAAAAGTGCAGTGCACAAGAACCATAACTCTATCTTCAGTATTTTTGGAGTTATTGCCCTTTGTAAATTTTTACTTTGGATTTTTGTTCGCACATTTTCATTTAGATTCACAGGTTTTTTTCGACTGATTACCCTTTGATGAATTTATTTCATCATGGACCAATTACAAAAAGGCCACATGTACATGCAAAACACAATACCTCTTATACGTTTGTATCAAAAAAGGTCTTTTTCGGCGGGGGATATCATTTCAACGAAATTGCTTGTACATATTGAAATATTTTAGTCCTGGTATATTAGCATCAGTTATTCCAATGCTTATACAAACAAGTATGTAACCTTATTTCAGGGTCAGAGTTTGATTGATAATGAGCCTGGAGCTGCTGTCGTTCTGACTATAGAAAGTACACAAATATCTGCTTGTTCATCTGGTTCATTGGTTAGTAAAGGAAGATTTAAAGGTAAGCTTATGTAGCCTTAAGAGAGTTGTTTTGTTGACAAATTCATGGTAGTTTTGGCTTTTGATTGAAAAGTAAAGTGGAGATTTAATTTACCAAACAAGAAATTTTAAGACTGACCCAAAATGGAAAGCATTTGTAGATGACAAAGTAAATGTGACTCAGAAATCGGAATTTGTTTTAGGAAGGGAAGAAAACATTGTGGGAAATGGAGAAAATGCTGGTTACCAGCATTTTCTCCTTTTCCCACAATGTTTTCAAAAGGCTTATTTCAGAGGGTCGTTACGATTCTGGATTGTGTGGTGAAGGGTAAATTCCGTTTTCAAAGATAAATTCCACCAACTTCGGTACATATAATTTGTTATGCATGTGCTTTGGTTTTTGACAAATCTAAGATGTATGGTTGAGAGTTAACCCTTTACCATACAACAAAATTTTAGACTAGTCCAAATTGAAAGCACTTGCAGACAACAAAATAAATGTGACTCAAAAATCGAAATTTGTTTCCAGTCGGGCAGAAAACATTGTGGAAACAAGAAAAAATGCTGGTCACCAGCATTTTTTCCTTTTCCCACAAAGCTTTCAAAAGGCTTCTATCTCGGGGTCGTAAAAACCAGGGATTGTTTGGTAGAGGGTTAAAACTTTAGTGTGTATTCTAGTGAGAGATCACACATTAGTGCAAATGTGTGTGTGTCTTTGTAATTGTACATGGCATACTTTCCTAGCCAAGTTGATCTCCTATTTCAAATGGCAAAACTTTGTTTTTAGATTTGCTTGTTAACCCTTTACCTCATGAGGCATTTCTATGGTATCTCTAATTGACCCTAAATAATAGCAAGGATGAAGCTGTTTCTTATGTCTATATGACACCTATTGATAGCATTGAAAACATTGTGGCAAAAGGTGAAATTGCTTGTCACAAGCAATTTCACCTTGTGCCACAATGTTTTCCAAAGGCTTCTACAAGCAATGCGTAGAAATGAGTATCTATGGAGTAAAGAGTTAATCCAACATATATTTTAGTAGTCTATATAACTTTTGCAAGGGTTCTGTTTACGGATTGCTGAAGACTTTGAGACCTCACTAGATGACTGGAAACCTGACCTAGAGGAGATAGTTATGAATGCATGTGTGGTACCTGAAGGAACATACGAAGTGTGCTCTAGGACAAGCAATAAACAGTCCCTTGGTATGTAATTATTGCTATGTAGCTCTGATAGCTGAAGGTCACAAAGGTCATGAAATCCATGAAATCGCATGTTAGCTACTCTTCCCATTTCTCGTATATTGTTCTTTGTTTTTTGTTCTTTGTTCTTTGTTAATTGTTCTTAATTGTTTATTATTGTTCTTTGTCTATGTGATATCCATTTGGTGGTAATCAACCTCTCACTGTCTCTCTCTGTGTCTGTCTCTTTGTCTATTTCTTTCTCAGTCTGTCTCTCTCAGTGTCTCTCTTGTCCCTCTGTCCAATTCTTTCTCTCTTTCTCCATTGACAAAAACTCACTCATACATCTTTCACTCTCAGGCATTAAGTTTTCAAAAAAATATTACTGATTCTAAGCATTGAATTCTAAACTGTTTAATTCTGTACCAAACAGCTAACTTCTAGAGTGGTCCAAATTGAAAGCTTTCGCGTATCACAATTTGAATGTAGCTGGAATGATGAAATCTGTCTTTGATAAGGTAGAAAACATTGTGGGAATAGGAGAAATTGCTGGTTACCAGCATTTTCTTCTTTCCCACAATGTGTTCAAAATCTATTACTTCAGAGTCATTGAGACTTGTTACTTTGTGGTTTAAGGTTTAGCTCTGTTCTGAACATTCTTAACCCTTTCTTAAATGACAAACTTTTGGACTAGACCAAATTGACAGCATTTGCAGACTACACTTCAACTCTTGCTGAAGATACCCGTAATTTCTGTCTATGATAAGGTAGAAAACATTGTGGGAAAAGGAGAAAATGCTGGTTACCAGCATTTTCTCCTTTTCCCACAATGTTTTCAAAAGGCTACTATTCCAGACTCGTAAAAACCAGGGATTGTTTGGGAAAGGGTTAATTGGTCAAAGGAGATATGAATGTTATACTAACTGATGCTCTTCTCTTTAGATCCCAACAGCAATGCCAAATGGATTGTTAATGTGAAATGGGAGATGCAGGGCATTGATGTACAGCTAGACACAAACATTGGAAAGAGGTTATCTGCCCTTGGAAACAATTTAACAGCTTTAACTGGTGAGGAAGATGAAGAGTTTATGATGGAACAAGCTGATGGCAGACATGATGTGTCTCTGGAGGATTTGTCTAACGGACCTGTACGTAACGCCTTCGTGTCTTGTCTGTGTATTGAACAACAAAATTATGGATTCATCCATCAGAAAAACTGCTCATTGTTCAAATTGAGAGATATATTTCTGAAAGGGTATTACTGAAGTAAATTGACCTGAAATTGACCTTTATTCAAAGAATAATTAAAACATGAATATGTAAGTCATCGGGTAAAATCGGACCGTATGGAAATTCTGTTAACGGTTTGACCCTTACTGCGCTATAGTCAGACTCAAAAAGCTATTGCGGATGGCATAGATCAAGATCAGGCTGCACAGAAAGTTAATCTTAGATCTATGTCACTCGCCACCTATTACCAGTTTAAACCAACAAAATAATGTTCATTTCAGATATTTTAAGTATCTTTTGAAAACACTATAAATCTATTGGCCTCCTAAAGAGTTAAAAAATGTGCACATAGTTCCACATGCAGACGACATTAGCTGGAGCTAAGTTCGGACAATAATTCAAGTGTGTAGTATATTGTAATAGACGTCATTTATTTCATGTCAATTTGTTTGACTAATAGAAAACGTTTAGGAGATAACGCTGGTCACGACAATTTTCTTATGTTCACAAATTGTTTTTTGAATGCCTTTCTATTCAGGCTCATTAAAAGTGAGGACATCTGGATTAGGGTTGAGTAAATGATACTTTGTTTTAGAAAGGTTGAAAACAATTTGTAGTTACCTGCATTTCCTCCCTTGAACTCTATACCAAACAATCCCTGGTTTTTATGACCCAGAGGAAGAAGCCTTCTGAAAACACTGTGGGAAAAGGAGAAAATGCTGGTTACCAGCATTTTCTCCTTTTCCCACAATGTTTTCTACTCTTCTAAAGTCAAGTTGCAATTTTTGAGTCACATTTATTTTGTAGTCTTCAAGTGCTAACAAATTGTACCAGTCTAAAATTTGTTGTTTGGTATAGAGTTAAGAAATAATTTCAAAAGCCTTTTATCTAATGGTAGCATAAAACTCATGATTCAGTGGTCAATTCAGTAGTCAAGGTTTTTTAAGTCTGTAAGATTTATGAAATATGTGATGATTTGTCTACATCAACCCCTAGCCAAAAAGAGAACATTTTAGACTTTTCATATTTGAAAGGATATAATATTATAAGCAGAAAAAAAAAAAAATTTAGTTCAAGTTACACGTTGAATAGTTCTAAGATAAAGAAAACAAATGTGGAAAAAAAAAAGGAGAAAATATTGGTTACTGATGATTTTTTCCATCTCGCTCTGTTTCTTCAAAAGTCTTCTTCCTGACATGAGATTGTGTGGTAAAGGTTTTTAGACTCATTATTTGGGGGTATACTGGAATCAGTCTGTCCGTCCATGCGTTCGTCTGTATGTCCGTGTGTCTGTCTGTGTACAAAATACTAGCAAATACCTGTTTCTGTCAAAGCGCTGAATAGAGGCAGGGATATTAAGTCATATTCAGTGACAGCTCTAGTTTGATTTTGCTGTCTATAAATGTATGGTTTCAAGAGTTTTACCTTGAAAATCCAACATTGCAAAACTCTGCTATCTGTATGGATTGTACCATGTAACAATATCATTAACATGATTATTTTGAGTATAATCTGTATATACATCTTTTGTCTTGCAGGGAGAAACTAATATTAGAAGGCCAAGTATTTTGCTGGATTCACTTCCCAAATGTTTGTTTGACATAAATATTGATCAGAAGAAAAGGGCCCGTATGTTAGAGACATCCATGAATGAACAAGCCAAAGTTGTACAGGCCTTGAAGTAAGTTGTCACAGTAAATCATTGAAATCATGCTTCTTTAACCCTTTACCAAATAATCCCTGGTTTTTACGACCCTGAAGAAGAAGCATAGAAAACATTGTGGGAAAACGAGAAAATGCTGGTAACCAGCATTTTCTCATTTTCCCGCAATGTTTTCTACCCTGCTGAAAACAAATTTAAATTTTTGAGTTACTCTTATTTTGTCGTCTGCAAGTGCTTTCAATTTGGACCAGTCTAAAATTTTGTCGTTCGGTAAAGGGTTAACTCATTACCAAATGTCAAAATTTTAGGCTTGTCCAAACGAAAGCATTTGCAGATGACAAAATAAAAGTGACTGAATATTTGAAATTTGTTTTGTGAAGGGTAGAAAACATTGTGGGAAAAGGAGAAAATGCTGGTTTCCAGCATTTTCTCCTTTCCCAGAATGTTTTCTAAAGGCGTCTTTCTCAGGGGGGGTCAAAAGTAGGGATTGTGTGGTAATGGGTTAAAAAGAGGTTTAACTCTTTAGCACACAATGTGGCCTTTTAACCACCCTGAGAAATAAGCCTAATGAAGACTTCGTGGAAAAAGGAGAAAATGCTGGTAACCACCATTTTCTCCTTTTCCCACAAAGTTTTCTACTATATCAAACAAAAACTGATTCGAGTTGTTGGTGTAAAGAGTCTGTATTGTTAGTGGTCTCTCATGCTCAATCTTTATTAAGTGTTTACCAAACGACAAAATTTTAGATTGGTCCAAATTGAAATTGGAGAAAATGCTGGTTATCAGCATTTTCTCCTTTTCCCACAATGTTTTCAAAAGGCTTCTTTTACAGGGGTGTTGAAAGTCAGAATTGTGTGATAAATGGTTAAACTGTTTCTCTTACAGAGAAAATATGGCCAGTAATGTACAGATTGAGGCTGAGAGCAGAAAACTGGAAGAGCTGAAAAGTATAATATTCAATGACTTCAGACGCGAGGTTTTGAGCCGTATTAAGAAACAGAGTGAAAAGGTGAGACCACTGCTGTTTTTAATCCTTCAACAAGCAGTCCCTAAATTTAATGGCCCTTAAGAGCAAAATCTTATGAAAACATTGTGAAAAAGGAGAAAATGCTGGTATCAGCATTTTCTCCTTTTCCCACCACATTTTCTATTCTTTCAAAAAACATATTCCATAATCTGAGCCTTATTGAAACTGTTGTCTACAAATGCTTTCAGTTTGTGCCAGTCTGAAATTTTTCATTTGTTAAAAGTGGGTATTTAAACTTTTCACATCTCACCAAATTGAAAAAAATATATATCACTGAAATTTATATGAAAAAACAATACATATCATCAATAGTTAAAAATCATAAAATTACCCCCCCCAAAAATGTATGATGGTATTCCCTTAAAAAGCTTCGTAGCCTCTAAAGCTATTTTTAGATTTCGCACACAAAAAAAAAAGTATTGTGAGAATGTTAAGTGACTGGCACATGACTAATCACGCTTAAATTTGATAACATTACAAACATGTAGTTATTTTCCAAAATGTCTTCTTTGAGTGCTATATTTGAAGCTTCGTCTTTGTATTTTCAGTATGTAAATATGTGAGGTGCTCATGTAAACATAGAACGTGTCTCCCGTTGGTGTCGACTTGGGCTATAGTAAATTTCTAATTTTTCTTGTTGTCGGATTGTTTTCGACTACTAGGGTTTTATGAATGAAAATTAAAAGGCTTTGGGAGTATAAGTAGGACTTTTTTTGTATTTTTGTAAAATTTTCGTCCCAAAATCTGAAGGGCAACCTTTAAAGGGTAAATCTTACGTGTTTGGTTTTATATGTTCCTTGCCTTTGAAGGTACCATCCATGATTTCAGGGATTTTAAAATTACTTTGATTGATTATTGAGCATTAAGTGTCACATGCTAGTGCATTTATTGTGAATTTTCCATCATTGTCAAGTAGAGAAATGGGAATGGTTTGATAATAATTTTTTCCAAATAATCTTGAGTCATAGTGATCCTTGAGTTTGATATAGTGAGGCGATTGAAAATACTGTCGAGGAAAGAGAAAATTCTGTTTACCAGTATAGTCCTCCTCGCTGGTACCGCGTCATCTATGATACCGCAGTAATCCGGAAAATACCTAATTTGCATACGTAGCGCCACCTAACCCATCTTTACTCTATCAGAAGTGTTTTTGTATCGCATTGGTCAAAAATAATAGATATTTCTTCATTAATGATAAGTTAATTTCAATATCCACAAATTGCAATGATAAAGTACACTTTTCCTCCATGTTTGGAAAATAATTACCCCCAACTCTTCATAAAACCGACAATTCATTTTTGACGAGTAAAGGTCATCTGCTATTGCATCATAGTCCTCACCGGAAACAAAAACTCCGGTACTTAAATCATATTTTGAATATAAATGTCATATTTTTTATGATATTCCAAATTTCAAGTGTTAACGCGGTACCATAGCAGACTCCCTTCAGAGCACCTGTAGTCAACATATCAGCTTGACCTAGATATTTCTCTCTGAAAAACACAACTTAAGGTTTGATAGTGCACATTTATTGTAACTTTACATGCAACAGTTTATCACAGTATTAGAAAGTAATACATGTGAGTTTCTTATCTTGTAGTAAACTTTCGGCAAAATTAAGTACCACGGTACCATCGGGGATCATCCTACTTTCTTTGCTGAGCCCTGGTAGCAGTCAGCTGTCTGTAGCATGCAGGACTTAAGAATATAGGAGCAATGGTTTGATCTCTTGCTCAGCAATTTTTATTACAAGGATTCATTCTCCTCTCAACATTGATCATTGTTTCAACGATGGTTATGTGGGAAAGTAGCTTGTGGCTTGGAAAGAATATATTGTGGAGTACTGGTAATAGAAAGGCACAGGAAAGTATGGATAGGTGCATTAACTGTTGCAATAAAACCAAAATTATGTTTAACCCTTTCCCAAACGACAAACTTTTGGACTAGACCAAATTGAAAGCATTTGCAGACAACAATTCAGCTCTTGCTGAAAAGATGATTTCTATCTATGATAGGGTAGAAAACATTGCGGGTAAAGGAGAAAATGCTGGTTACCAGCATTTTCTCCTTTTCCCACAATGTTTTCAAAAGGCTACTATTCCAGACCCGTAAAAACCAGGGATTGTTTGGGAAAGGGATAAAACAGCTTTAACCCTTTATGACACAATCATGACTTTTAATACCTCTATGAAAGAAGCCTTTTGAAAACATTGTGGGAAAAGGAGAAAATGCTGGTAGCATTTTCTCCTTTTCCCACAATGTTTTCTTCCCTTCCTGAATCAAATTTTGATTTTTTTGTCGTTTGCAAATGCTTTCAATTTGGACCAATCAAAACTTTTGTCGTTTGGTAAATAGTTAAACACCATACAGTCAATTTCCCAAAACTTTCAGCAACAGAGTAGCACTCAGAGGCTTATAATATGGAGGAGTTTATTTTGCTGTTTTGTGGAGAGTTTATTGTTTCTATATACAGACTGGAGAAAGGACTAATGATTGAATGCTTAATTGTCTTCTTACTTTTATCCAGGCATCTGTGATAAAGAACAAACTTGGCATTGGATCCAATCCGTCACATTTACGGTCAAAATCTTACGGAGGTAGACCAGATGACAAACATAGAGACAGGTAATTTCTTTTCACTTTATGAAACAAGCCAATGTAAAAATGGCCTTGAGAAAGAAAAGTTTTTGAAGAAATCGTGAGATCCACCCTTTTGAGTACAATTCGCATCATTTAATCCTTTATCGTTCTATCATGACTTCTAAAGCCCTTCAAAGAAAAACGGGTTAGGAAAACATTGTGGGAAAAGAAGAAAATCCTAGTAACCAGCATTTACTCTGTTTTCCACAATGTTTTCTACTCCTTTACAGAACAACTTTGATAATTTGAGCTATATTTATTTGTCATCTGCAAATGCTTTCCATTTTGAGCAGTCTAAAATTTTGTCATTTGGTAAAGAGTAAACCAAATTTTATGGCTTGTCTATGGATGCTTTTAGAATGGGTTAGCCTGATTTTTTTTTTTTTTTTTTTATAGAGAGATAATTCCATATGGGGTCTTCTTTATACCCTCCACAATGAAGTTGAGGGACGTATACTGGAATCACCATGGCTGTCTGTCAATCTGCCTCTCCATTCATCTGTTTGTAGATATAAATTTATCCGGAGCAATACTCCAACAGTTTTTCACATACTGAACTTGAATTAATACACAGGGTTCCTTTATATGTGAAGTTGTGCATGTGCAATTCTCATGACCCTGCTGTGATTTGTTGTGAAATTATCTCGCCTTGGACTCTTTTCAACTCTTACTTTTGTACTAAACCATTCTGCATTCTGTGACAAGGAGCTGATTCAGTGTTGCATGCAGGCCGCGCGATTGCGGGATTCATGCTTTATTTTTTGCCGTCACCCAATTCTGTGAATGTGATGGGGGAGCAATTGCGCAATATCGGTGTAACTTCCGCAAAAAGAAGACACGGCTGCGTGCATAAAAGAGAAAAAAGTCAGGTCCGGTTTCAAGTCATTTCAATAAAATAATCGGAAGTCCGACAATGCTTCCTTACTTTTGGACTGTTCAGGTGGTTTCCGATTTCATAGTGAAGTTTCTGTTGAAGCGGGGAAACAATATATCTACACATGCGCACTGAATGTTTACTTTCATAATGCTGACGAATTGAAGAACCCGGCAATTTTTAACTTGCGATTTGTCATGTATATTCCGCGCAAAAGGAAACATGTCAAAGACTTTCATTGGTTCTGTTGCTGACGCCGATGGTTCATACAATGATATTATGAAAAGAATTAACTGAAAACAGCGGGGAATAAACTTAAGTTTGTTCGGCCCCAGATTCTGACTTACTACCGAGGATGTATTGTTCGTAATCGTGAACAAAAATTGATGTGTACATCTGTAGATGTGCATTATCAATCAAGAATGAGAATCTATAATGTTTTGTGTTAGAAATAAGGTAAGATCAACCCAATAGGCATCAACCCTCCCTGTCGGCCATAAAAGTTTAGATCTAGCAAATATCCTATCAGCCCTTGAAAGACAGTATTCATTTCCATTCATTAAAGGAAATTGGCCAGATAAATACATATTTTGTGTATACTTAATTTTCTTTCACCCACCCCCGAAAATTTTTACTCCCCCCATTTTGAAAATTCCATGGGGGATCTCCCCCTCTTGGCAGAATTCCTGGATGCAACACTGTGATTGGGGGTCTAATCATGTTTAGGAAAGAGAAAATTCTGTTTACCAGTACTTTCTTTGCTGATTTGCAATTTGCAACCAATTCAGCTAGAGTTTGATTTACATATATCTGTATATATCTTTACCAAATGACTTTATTTTTTGGACCTTCCCAAATAAAAAGCTTTTGCAGACAACAAATAAATTGTGACCCAAATGATAGGCCTGTCTTTGGAATGGCAGAAAAGAGTGTGGAAAACAGAAGAAATGTTGATGGGAGTACTACAAAGCAAGACAATCTTTTGTATTGTTGACAAGTAATGATTTATTTTTTTCCTTTCCTTTCTTGCAGTGCTCCACCAGAATTATTGAAAGCAGATCTATTTAAAAGAGGAATCTCAGATTCTGGAGATGTTCAAGATACTCTGATGTCTAAAGTTCAGTTTGGTGATACAGTATCTTCAACCTACACACCACCAACGTAAGTTAACTCTTCACTACACTTCTGACGACCCTGAGAAAGAAGCCTTCTGAAAACATTGTGGGAATGCTGGTAACCAGCATTTTCTCCTTTTCCCACAATGTTTTCTACCAATCAGAAATTTCTACTAACAAATTTTCAGTTGTTGTATTTTGTTGTCCACAAATCCTTTCAATTTGGACAAGTCTAAAATTTTGTTGTTTGGTAAAGAGTTAAATAAAACATGTGTGCATTTTTAAGTAACAAGTGTTATCATAACTTATTCTGATTGATATTGCACTGGTTAACTCTCTACCAAAACAAAATTTTAGTCTGGTTTAAATCACTGTAAGGCAAGAAATTAAAAAAATGTTTCAAAATTTATGAAAATCATAGCAGCTGTAAATTGTAATTTCTTAGGTTTTTAGCTCTACTGGCCAAGAACCAGTGAGTTTATTTCATGGCCCAGTGTTCATTGTACGTGTGTCAGTATGTCCATGTGTAAGCTTTTATTTCAAAAATCTTTTCTGAAACTAGCCTTCCCGTTTTGGCAAAACTTCAGAGAAATGATTTTGCCATGGTCTTCTTTCAGAATTTCTTGAAAGAATTTGATTTCTGTACAAACTGGTTGCCATGGCAACAACACTAGAATATATTGAAAAGCAGCCAAATTTGGCATGTGGTTCATCCAATGGACTTCTACGAAAACTCTTTAAACTATAGTCCATTGATCAAAATTGGCCCTGCCCCAGAGGCTATAAGTTTTGCATTGGCCTTAGTAACGAAAATTGATATAATCTTCTTGTTCTAAACCGCCTAGGGCCACCAAATGTGGGTTGTAGCTTCATCTGATGGACCTCTAATAAGAGTTTTGAAATTATAGCTCTGGGGTCAAAATTGGCCCCATTTCAGGGGTTACAAGTTTTGCAGAGGATTATTTAGTGAAAACTTTTGAAATTTTCTCGTTCTTGACACTAAGGCCAGCGGCTAGCAGACATTGCTTTTTCTAGTTCACCTGACCAAATTGTTCGAATTATACCTCTTTGGGTAAGATTTGGTCCCAACCAGGCAGTCGCAGTTTTTACATGGGCTTATACAGTGAAAACTTTTAAAAGTCTTTTAACCCTTTACCAAACAGTCCCTGGTTTTTACGACGCTTAGATAGAAGCCTTTTGAAAACATTGTGGGGAAAGGAGAAAATGCTGGTAACCAGCATTTTCTCCTTTTCCCACAATGTTTTCTACCCAGCTGGAAACAAATTTCAGTTTTTGAGTTACATTTATTTGGTCGTCTGCAAGTGCTTCCCGTCTTAAATTTTGTCATTTAGTAAAGGGTTAATTCCTAACCATGAGGCCAAGGGCTACCCGATTTCACATGTAGCTTTATCCAGTGGACTTGTCCCAAGATTTCTCAGATTGAAGCCCTTGGGTCAAAATTGGCTGTGCAACATAAGTCACAACTTCTACCTAGGCTTATATAAAGGCCTTTACAGGCACCAAATGGTGAACCTCTACCAGGATTCGAGTGATTATAGTTTTGTTGTGTAAAGTAGCCTTACCCAGGGCTCACAACTTTCACAAGGTCATAGAAAAAAACATTGAAAATCTTATTGTTCGAAAATATTTGGCTCAATGTAATGTTTTGCATGTACGGCTTGTACTCATTAGTGATACAGGGCCACCATGTCTACTAAACATGTCCACTTCACCTTATTTAACTGTAGTATTATGTCATTTAGCTATTTATACATGTATTTCTGTATTTTCTCTTAACCCATTACGACACAATCCCTACTTTTGACGACCCTGAGAAAGAAGCCTTTTGAAAACATTGTGGGGAAAAGGAGAAAATGCTGGTAACCAGCATTTTCTCCTTTCCCCACAATGTTTTCTACCCTTCACTAAACATATTTCAAATTTTCAGTTGCTTTTATTTTATCTTCTTCATATGCTTTTGATTTGGACAAGCCTAAAATATTGTCGTTTGGTAATGAGTTAATCAGTATAACTTTTTCTGTGTATGTATTTCTTTCTAGCAATCTACAATAAGAATAATCTATTCACTCATTATTTCATACTTTCTGTTAGTTTATTGTGAAATAACATTAAGAGTAATTCTTTATATTTCATGTTAAGACTAACCAACATTTTCTCCTTTTCCCACAATGTTTTCTACCTTTCCCAGAACAAATTTCTATTTTTTAGTCATCTTTGTTTTGTCGTCTGCAAATGCTTTCAATTTGGACCAGTCTAAAAGTTTCTAGTGTGGTAAAGAGCTAATTGAAAGGGGAAACAGTAGTTCCTACACACTAATTATCTAAGTAATATGCAACTCAAACAGATGGAAATAATATTTTGAAGTACAGGTAATTAACCATACATTTCTTGGGATTGACATAATATTGTAACAAATTGTTATTATGGAAGGGGTATGCCTCGGGGAAGTACCAAAAAGAATTGTACTGGATTACGATGTAAATTCCCCACCCAGGAAAAAAAGGAGTTAGAAGCTTGAAATAAATAGAATGTTAGGGGTTTTTTTTGCGGTGAAAGATAAATAATTATTTCCTTGAGAGAACACCGTATGTAATAATTTCATGATTGGCACGGCCATCCTTAACTCTTTCCCAAACAAGCCCTGGTTTTTACATGTCTGCAGTACAAGTCTTTAGAAAACACTGTGGGAAAAGAAGAAATTGCTCATAACGAGGTTTTTACATGCTAGAAAACACTGTGGGAAAAGGAGAAATTGCTTGTAACGAGCAATTTCTCCTTTTCCCACGGTGTTTTCCAGCCTATCGGAAATTTTTCTGCCATTCTCATCATATTCAAAATTACCATCTGCAAATACTTTGAGTTTGGGACAGTCTAAAATTTGTCATTTGGGAAAGGGTTAAAAATGTTACCTACAATGTTCACTCAATGAAATAAAGTTCAGTCGTTCATTAAAAGAAAAAAAAGTATCCTATATTTATAAACCCTTTACCACACAACAAAATTTTAGACTGGTTCAAATTGAAAGCATTTGCAGACGACAAAATAAAGGTGACTCAAAAATTGAACTTTGTTCTGGGAAGGGTAGAAAATACAGTGGGAAAAGGAGAAAATGCTGTTTACCAGCATTTTCTCCTTTTCCTACTGTGTTTTCAAAAGGCTTCTTTCTCAGGGGCGTCAAAAGTAGGGATTGTGTGGTAATGGGTTAAATGTAAGCATAAACTTCTTTAGTGTCAGAGTATAAAGAGTTCCATTATCTTACACTGACTTCTTCCTATTCCTGACTAGGAATGAATGTGTTATGATATTCTCTTCTACCTTTCTATTTGTACTCTGCAAACTCATATTTAAATCCCACAGTACGCCAGAGGACACCCCAGTACACAAGCCTGCCGAGGACAGGTCTCTACCAAGAAAAGTGAAAAGTTTGATCGTACCCATGATAACATCAGACATCATGTCTTCATCATCGTCGTCTTCATCATCATCATCCGTTACCTTGGATACCTACAGCAGCGATGACGATGGTGACCCAACTGTGTTTAAGAGGCAGAGGTAAGGAAAGGACCTGCCAGGATCTGTAATGTCTGAACCCTAAACTCCATAAGGCATTTCTATGGCATCTCTAATTGACCCTAAATAACACCAAGGATGAAGCCATTTTTATGTGTAAATGACACCTTTTGATAGTATAGAAAACATTGTGACAAAAGGTGAAATTGCTCGTCACGAGCAATTTCACCTTTTGCCACAATGTTTTCCAAAGGCTCCTACAAGCAATGTGTAGAAATGAGTATCTATGGAGTAAAGGGTTAAATACTTCTAGTCTGTTTTTATGATAGCTCCTTTTGCATGTTGCTTTGGTTTTTTTGTCAGATGAATAAGGTCTATTATGTAACACGTTACCTACCTACTGTTTAATTCTTTACCAAACTACAAAATTTTAGCCCAGTCCAAATTGAAAGCAGTTGCAGATGACAATAAATGTGGTGAAAAAAATAATAAAACTTGCTGTTGGAGTGGTATAAAAAACATTGTGGGAAATGGAGAAAATGCTGGTCACTGGCATTTTTGTCTATTCCTACAATATTTCAAAGGGCTTCTCACATAGGGTTGTTAAAAGTTGGGATTGTTGGGGTGAACCCTTTACCACACAATCCAGACTTTTAATGACCCTAAGAAAGAGAGCTTTTGAAAACATTGCAGGAAAAGGAGAAAATGCTTGTAACCAGCATTTTCTCCTTTTCCCACAATGTTTTCTAACATTCCCAAATGAAATTTTAAATTTTGATTCACATTTAATTTAGTCTAATTTGACGTCTGCTAATGCTTTCAACCTAAGAAAGAAAGCTTTTAAAAACATTGTAGGAAAAGGAGAAAATGCTGGTTACCAGCATTTTCTCCTTTTCCCAGAATGTTTTCTAACATTCCCAAATGAAATTTTTAAATTTTGATTCACATGTAATTTGAGGTCCGCTAATGCTTTCAACCTATGAAAAAAAGCTTTTGAAAACATTGTAGGAAAAGGAGAAAATGCTGGTAACCAACATTTTCTCCTTTTCCCACAATGTTTTCTAACATTTCCAAAAAGAAATTTTAAATTTTGATTCACATTTAATTTCATGAAATTTTAGATTTTTTATTCGCATTTAATTTGACGTCTGCTAATGCTTTCAACCTATGAAAGAAAGCTTTTGAAAACATTGTAGGAAAAGGAGAAAATGCTGGTAACCAGCATTTTCTCCTTTTCCCACAGTGTTTTCTAACATTTCCAAAAAGAAATTTTAAATTTTGATTCACATTTAATTTCATGTGTGCTAATGCTTTCAACCTAAGAAAGAAAGCTTTTAAAAACATTGTAGGAAAAGGAGAAAATGCTGGTAACCAGCATTTTCTCCTTTTCCCACAATGTTTTCTAGCATTCCCACATGAAATTTTAAATTTTGATTCACATTTAATTTGACGTCTGCTAATGCTTTCAATTTGGACTTATTCAAAATTTTGTCATTTGGTAAAGGGTTTAATGACTCTGAAGAAGACAGATATGGAAAGATTGTGGAGAGGACTGTTCCATAACATTGATCTTGTTCCTTTGCTGTTTTGCTTAGACTAGAAACTTTGTTATTATCTACTGAACTTTTATTTTTTTTAAAAAGCAACTAGATATATCATATTCTTGCAAAGGGTAATCTCGGACAGGATAATGGTAATGTATTTGTATATCCTTGAAACGGCATCACGTACAAAAAAATTATGGAAAAGGAAAAACCGAAATGATAAAATATATTGCATTACAGGAATTGTAAGCAGGGAGTAAGATTAATCATTAGAGCTCCAGATTAGAAGGAGTGATGGTATTCTAAAGTCATTATTGTTCTTTGAAACCCTATGTTGTGGGAAATCATTAGAATCGTCTCGAAGAGGCGATTCTAATGAGTACCCGCAACATAGGGTTTAGTTAAGAATGATTAGCACTTTCAATTTAAAATCAAAATCACTCCCTCAATCTGGAGCTCTGGGCCTGTATTCCCCAACCATTCTTAAGAATGTTCTTTGTCTTATTCTTCAAGATTTTATGACAGTGAAAGTTACAGAGCTTCTGATTGGCTAAACCAAATGCTTTAGCCAATTAGAAGTTCTGTTATTTTCACAATGACGAAATTCTGGAGAATAGGACTAAGAATGTTTTTAAGAATGGTTGGTGAATACAGGCCCTGATTATATGAAAAAGTAAAAAAGTTTTACGATGTATTTGTAAGATGAACTTTTAGATAGATAAGAAAGTTTTTTTTTTTATACTGATATTGCTTGGTTGAATAATTCCTGATTGAGCTACAGTTAGTGGAATAAAACAAATGGCAAATGTATTTATTTAGCTCACATGATGGAGTGGAAAGAAGAAGTAATAGCAAGACATTGTCGAATCCCAGTATCGGAAGTGGGGGATCCAAGAGTATGGTAGAACCTAATGTAGACTTTGAGCTGGATGTGAAAGTGTTTATTGACAGTGGTAAATGTGTCTTACATCCGAAAGACGGCCGAGATGACGAGAGTAAGAGGTAGTGTATCAGTAATGTGTTGCAGGTTTTTTACAGTCTTAAATCATTAACAAATGACAAAATTATAGCCTGGTGCAAAATTGAAAGCATTTGTAGACGACAAAATGAATGTGATTGAAAAATTGAAATTCAGTTTGGGAAGGGTAAAAAACATTGTGGGAAAAAGAGAAAATGCTGGTTACCAGCATTTTCTCGTTTTCCCACAATGTTTTAAAAGGTATCCTTCTTGGGGTCATCAAAAATCCAGATTGTGTGGTAAAGAGTTAAATCATTACTTAACAGCAAAATTTTTAACCTGTTTTAAATGTGACTCAAAACTTGTAACTTGTTTTCGGAAGAGTTGAACATTTGTTGGAAATGTAGAAAATGCTGGTTGACCTCATTTTTCTCCTTTTCTTGCAATGTTTTCAAAAGCTTTCTTCTTCAATGTTTTTGAAACTCTGGATTGTGTGGTAAAGGCTTAAAGCATAACATTCTACAGATAACTTTGTTGTCTTGTAACAACTTTTGAAATCATTGTGACAAAAAGAAAAATTGCTGTGAAATATGCAAGTTTGTCTTTTTTCAACTTTCTTATACCCTGCTGAAGGCATTGTCTGTCCATCCATCCATGTAGAGAATATCTCCAATGCCATTGGACAAAATTTCGTGAAACTTTATACATGTGTGCAATAACCAATTCTGCCAATTCACCTTTTTTATTTAAATTGCAGACTCCATATGATTGAATTCTGAAAATCTATTCAGTGCTTGTGCTTTGATGTAGGTATTTCCAAAGGTTGACAGGACACAAAATGGGGACCTCTGGTGTTAGAACCCAATGCTCTACTGAGATGCTAGCATTGGCAGTGTTATGTCTGCTGTCCCCATGTTTTTTATCTGTTTCACTTTTATATCTGTGCAGAAATAAGAGAGAGAAAACCCCAACACCCATTACAGAACCCTTGGGGTCACCTACTGGGCGGCGAAAGATGAAAAAACAGGACACCATGTCACAGATACCAAGTGGGAAAACTAAACAAGCCCCACAACAACCAATTATAGAGAACACTGTATTTTTCCTTCCTGGTGTTGATGTAAAGGTGTGGTGATATCTATATTGTTTAGTTAATAAATACTTTAAGAGTTAGTTTAAACATAATACTTTTACATCGATTGAGAAACAAGTTCTTACAAGTTATATTAATTAATCTCTCTCTATTCTTCTTCCTGGGAATTACACCAGTTCTCGCGCCGAATGTGTGGGCCAATGAGAAACTCGAAAGTTGACACCGGCTCCCTGTTATCGAACTCAGGACCTTTAGGTTATGAGGCCGACGCTCTACCTCATGACCACAGACACCACTCATTACGGGTTGAAAAATATAATGTACTATATCTAACCAGAGCCAAACAAGTCCATGTTAACAACCCTGAAGAAGAAAAAGTAATGGTGAAATAAGAAAATGCTGAGAATTATTTCATATAAAAGTTGTACCAAACCTTGGATAAAAGTTTAGCCAGGCTGAGAATCTCTCAAAATGATCGTATCATAATGCCTTTATGCTACACACACACTGTAAGGATTTTGTGATTTTAATTATCATTCTAATACTTTTCCTTTTTTTTCCCTTCATTTTTCAGGTCCATTACAATTCTAAGACCGATCATGTAAACTCCCCCTCCAATACTCTAGGTGAAATTATCGACCAATCAGATCTCTTGCCTAAGATAGAGGAGTCGACTGTGGGATCTATGATGAGATCTCGACAGAATGTAAAAAAGGCCAGTCTGTATGCCTGGCTATCTTTACAGTCACTGCCCGAGGTAGGCTGGATTAATACCATTTAACCCTTTACCTCATAAGGCATTTCTATGGTACCTCTAATTGACTCTAAATAACTGCAAGGATGAAGCCGTTTCTTATCTGTATATGACACCTTTTGATAGTTCAGAAAACATTCTGACAAAAGGTGAAAAGGCTCCTACAAGCAATGCGTAGAAATGAGTATCTATGGAGTAAAGGGTTAACTCTTTACCAATCAATCCCTGGTTTTTACGACCCTGAGATAGAAGCCTTTTGAAAACATTGTGGGAAAAGGAGAAAATGCTGGTCACCAGCATTTTCTACTTTTCCCACAATGTTTTCTACCCTGCTAGAAACAAATTTCAATTTTTGATTTTATTTGTGGTGTCGTCTGCAAGTGCTTTGAATTTGAACCAGTCGAAAATTTTGTCATTTGTTAAAGGGTTAAATCTTTGCCAAACGACAGTTATAGACTGGTCCAAATTGAAAGGATTAGCAGTCGACAAAATAAATGGGACTGAAAAATTGGAATTTGCTTTTGGAAGTGTAGAAAATATTGTTGGAAAGGGAGAAAATGCTGGTTACCAGCATTTTCTCCTTTTCCCACAATGCCTTCAAAAGGCTTCTTTCTCAGGGTTGTTATTAGTCAGGATTGTGTGGTTAAAAAAGAGTTTAAAGAGTTTGACCTTCCAAAATTGAAAGAGTTTTACCGATGAATATGAAATTTGGCTTGAATGATCAAATTTGTCTTTGAAAGAGAACAAAACATTTTGGAAAAGGAGAAAATGGTGTTTGTAAGAAAAAGATATGACTATATCAATAAGATTGAATATTTCTACATGAAACGGAGCTTGTAATTTGATGAAATGATAAAAGATACAGTTTGTGTCAAAGAATGATTATCATAACAGATGAGTTCTTCAGCAAAAACTTAGCTCTTTACTGAAGAATCCCGAATTAACCAACTCTGAAGTAAAAGGCTTTAGAAAACACTTTGGGGAAAGGAAATAATGCTGATAACCAATGGTTTCAACTATTTTAAATGTAAAAGCAACAAATTTACCACATTTGTTGTCTGCAAATACTTTCAATTTTGGGTAATCTTTCAACTCTTTACCAAAAGACAAAATTTTGGACTGGTCTAAATTGGAAGTTTTTGCAGACGACAAAATAAGTGTAACCCAAAAATTGAAAAAAATTCCAGCAGGGTAGAAAAAACATTGTGAGAAAAGGAGAAAATGCTGGTTCTTAACCCATACAGTGCCTTTCATGACACTACATGCCAATAAAGCTCATGCAGATCAAGATCATGCTGTGCAAATTCTACAGTCTGATCTTAGATCTACACTATCAACTTTGATGAAACATTGTATAGATAAGGTACCATAAAAATGCAATTTTTTTTATACCCCCACAAAACGAATGTTTTTTAGAGTATGCTGGAACCATCTTGTCTGTCCGTGTGTCCATCTGTTTTTCAGTCCCTCTGTCCGACTATGTGCAAAATACTAGTAACTTTGTGTCGCAAACTCCTCCTACAGTTTTCCTTCAATTGTATTGAAACTTTGCACATATACTGATAATATATTGAAGATTTACAAGATGCAATTTTCAAGTGTCATCTCTTGCTGGTGTAGAAATTATCTCCCCTTAAACTTGACACTGTTTTCTGTCAAAGTGCTGGCAGAAGTATTAAGTCGCATTCAGTGACAGCTCTAGTTTGCCTTTTTTCTAGGATGAAAAATTTCTATTGGCTTCAGTAGGCACTGTAAAGTTAAATTTCTTTGTTAATGGTTCAGTTTATAACAGTTGTTCTATTCTTCAGTGTATAAGGGCTATATATTTTTCAAAGTTTATAAACTTTGTCCCTTCCTTTGGATAGATAGAATTATGTCTGTTTTTATTCATCCTTATAGGAGAAAATTGGTATCTAAAGTATTTATTCACATTGCAATATTGCTCTATGTATGATAAAATGTTATTTAATTTCTACAGGAGATGGTGATAAGCCCATGTCTGCTGGACTATATGGAACAAGCACTGGAACCTATTCCAATCAGTCTTTCTGCTCAGCTGAAAAAAGGTAAATTGTTGAACAAAAGTAAACCACAATAGATACATGTCTGCACAAGTAAACCACAAAAGATACATGTCTGCAGACTTGCTCAGAATTGTTTTGAATTTCTTGTAGCTTCAACCTATTTAACCCATTACCACACAATCCCTACATTTGACGCCCCTGAGAAAGAAGCCTTTTGAAAACACTGTAGAAAAAGGAGAAAATGCTGGTAACCAGCATTTTCTCCTTTTCCCACAGTGTTTTCTACCCTTCCCAAAAATGTTGGTAACCAGCATTTTCTCTTTTTCCCACTATGTTTATATCCTTTCTCAGATAACTTTTGCCTTTTCAGCTACAATTAATTTGTAGCATGCAAATGCTTTCAATTTTGACAGTTGTTTATTGTATGGTAAAGGATCAGATTATGTACTCATTTGAGATACAAGATAACAGTTTGTTCATTGTTGCAATTGTATACGGTGCCGCAATTTTCCTTCTTTTTATATCCACACAAAACAAATGTTTTCGGGGGTATACTGGAATCACGGTGGGGTCCGTGGTCGTGAGGTAGAGCGTTGGCCTCATAACCTAAAGGTCCTGAGTTCGATTCCCGGGAGCGGGTGTCAACTTTGGGATTTTTCATTGGCCCACACATTCGGCGCGAGTACTGGTGTAGTTCCCAGGATGTGGAATCGAGAGAGATTAGTATAAGTTGTAAGAACTTGTTTCTCAATCGTTGTAAAATGAATATGTTTAAACTAAACTAAACTACTGGAATCAGCCTGTCTGTCCGTGTTTCCATTCGTCGGTCCATCTGTGTACGAAATACTGGTAATTTTGTGTTGCGAACTCCTACAGTTTTCTTTCAATTGCATTGAAACTTTGCACATATATAGTATATCGAAGATTTGCAAGACACTATTTTCAAGTGTCATCTCTTCCTGGTTCAGGAATTATCTCCTCTTGAACTTTACACTTTTTTCTTTCAAAGCCCTGGCGGGAGTATAAAATCACATTTAGTGACAGCTCTAGTTTCATACATGTGACTATCTTTACAGATACTCAAGGAGCAACCAATGACATTGACATAGATTTAAGTGCCTCCTACAATTCAATAGGCACACCTATCATGCTGGGCTCATTTCCTGTAGATGTAGTTGTATTTATAAGGGTGGAGCCGTCAGTTATCAAGTTTAACTGTCATCCTGTCTCCAGGGTGGAATGCTTGCTACAGGTACTTAGGGGCTTTATTCACAAAATACCGTATATCGGGTTTTTTTTATGTGCTGCCAATTTTTACTAATTTTTACGCATCAAAAAGATTCGTAAAAATTCAACGTGTTAATAATTACAGCGTAAAACTGTAGTATTGTATCGATATGAAATAAAGGGTTATCAGTATGTAATACATGTGTACTAAATACACGCAATATAAGAACTTATTCACTTGTGTTCTGATTACGTGTGATATGGCTTCTCTCAGTCGGTTATCTCTATTTGGATATTTTAAGCCCAGTTTCCGTGCCCAAACGGAAAAATAACTGAGAATTCCAACCCATGCTATATGTAAATTGAATATTCAGGTTAAAAATGCTTCGACACCACGTAAACGAGGCACCTTCATGAAACTCGACACGTTGATTAGAATGAGTGATGAGAATTTGACTCGGTATTGGGCCACTTCAATAATGTCATGAATGGGACTTGTGTTTAAAAGACATGGCTGTACAACTGCAAAACCCGAGGTTAAAAATTTCGATGAGCTAAAGGAGGGCTTTCTAAACAGAGTGAAAAAAGTAATGACAGACGACAATGTGCCTCCACAATAAGTTATCAATTATGACCATACAGGTATCGGTTAAAACAGTTATTTGCACGTCAAAACAATTACCGCTATTTGCACGCCAAACAAAGAGTGACACTTTTCTTTCAACCTGTATTTAAAACAAACAATACACTTATAATCTTAAATGAAAGAGTGGACAATGCACTGATATTTTTAACGCTGTAATTTTTTACGCGTGGTCACAATTAGTAAAAAATAAAATCATAAAAATTTAAATCACATGTTTTTAGCTCAAATCCGTAAACTTTTACAGCAGTAAAATAAACCCCGTTATATGGTATATGAGCATTGTTCTGTGAAAAAGGGAGTTCAACACATTTGGAAGAAGTATTTCGCAGGTCAGCCTGTTCTGTCCTCGCAGGTTGACCTGGTTAGATCTTCAATAAGTCTTATGTTGTTGCTGTGCTGTAAAAAGATAAAAGGTGCTAGGAAACCAAAGATCTTTTGTTGCAAATGTTTTCTTGTGTAAATTGTTCTATATTATTGGAAAACAAAGTATTATGGAATAAGTTGCTATAAAGTTATTTTCACACTTTCCATATTTTAGAGTGTACAGTACACAAATTCAATGTAATTGTAGTGTATGCAAGTTCGTGGGGCATTAAATCTTTACCACACAATCCTGACTTTTAATGACCCTGAGAAAGAAGCCTTACGAAAACATTGCAGGAAAAGGAGAAAATGCTGATGACCTGCATTTTCTCCTTATCCCAACAAAGTTTACTTCCTTCCCTTCCCAAAACAAATTTCAAATTTTCAGTCACTTTTTTTGTTGTCTGCTAATGCTTTCAATTTCAACCAGCCTAAAGTTTTGTTGTTTGGTAAAGAGTCAATGAATTTCAAAAGACTTCTTTCTTAGAGCTATAAAAATAAGGGCTTGTTTGCTGAAGGTACAAAGTTTCTATTATCTAGGTACCATCTCTGGAATTAGTCTTTTCAACGAAGAGATCTGATATTGAAGGAAGTACCACATCTGATGGGACACCTCCCCTTAAAGCCAAATGTAAGTTTCTTAACCCATTACCACACAATCCCTACTTTTGATGCCCCTGAAAAAGAAGCGTTTGGAAAACATTGTGGGAAAAGGAGAAAATGCTGGTAACCAGCATTTTCTCCTTTTCCTACAATGTTTTCTACTCTTCACAAAACAAATTTCACATTTTTAGTCACTTTTATTTTGTCGTCTGTAAAATTTAATGCTTTCGATTTGGACAAGCCTAAAATATTGTTGTTTGGTAATGAGTTAACTCTTTACTACACTTGCAGAATGTAGTCCTATCCATTTTGAAAGTATTTGCAGAGAAATATGTAAATATAGCTGAGCTGATGGAATTCGTCTGTGAAGGGTTTTTTTTGTTTCTGAATTAATTATATTAATTTCACATGTTATGCCATGGATAAAAGACTGACATGGGAAACGCAATAGCATATGCTTGCATTCTGAGTAACTATCTTCTATATTAAACACTAAAAAAATGAAAATTCTTGTTATTGTTTAACCCTTTACCACATAACAAAATTTTATACCTGTCCAAATTGAAAGCATTTGCAGTTGACAGTTTCAATGAGGCTCATATCAAATGATTTTTCCTTGATAGGTTAGAAAACATTGTGGGAAACATTGTGGGAAAAGGAGAAAATGCTGGTTACCAGCATTTTCTCCTTTTCCCACAAAGTTTTCAAAAGGCTTCTTTACCAGAGTCGTCAAAAGTTGTCATTGTGTGGTAAAGGGTTAATTGTTTACAAAGCAGTCCCAAGCTTTAGGGACATTTAAAGAAGATTCTTCAAAAACAGTGTTGAAAAAATAGAAAATGCTTGTTACCATGATTTTCTTATCTATTCTCAATATATTTTAATTTTATTTCAGAAATACTCATTTGTTATTTTGCAAATAAATTCAGTTTGAGGTAGTGTAGCATTTTGTCATTTGGTAAAGACTTCAACTTGCTTTTGTTCTTGTTTTGAAGATATGGATTATTTGTAATTTATGTTTAAAAAAAGGTTTAAAACTGGATATCTTTCTCCTCTTTCAAAAATTGAAACCTCTAGTTGGGAAGAAAACTGGTCGAGAACGCAATCTTAGTGGTGATATCACAGGACCAGATGGTCGGAAGCGGACGGGAAGTATGGCACTGGCTGATTTAGCAGCATCATCTGGAGGTTTAAGTGTAACAGGTTGTCTCTCCGACTTCTCCCTCTATATCTTTCATCCATACGGCGGAGGGCAGAGAAAGGCAGGGGCCCAACCATCACCAAGGTTGTTAGGTAAATGTTTTCTACATTCTGTTTGGTCTTGCTGGATCACCCCTATCCTGGCCCCTAATCACTAAACTTTCCCAAATTTCATTTGAAGTCTAATTAAGAAATGATCTTTCTATCGTGGTATATCGTTCAATAAACCACAGTTGTGAGTTATGAGGCACAATGAATAATCCATGAGGGCAATAGCCCTAGTGGGTTATTCATTGCGCCTCATAACTCACAACGTGATTTTATTGAACGATATACAAGTTCAAACTAAGAGTAATAACGCGGATGTAGATTATGTTCCATTGAATAACTCACTCATTGAATGATGTCACTCTATATGGATTGTCGCAGATTTTACCACATGTTCCTTGCACTGTGTTTATAGAGCCAAAGTCGCGTGTCATGTTAGAATTGTAGGTATGGAATGTAATGCATGTATTATCAAAAATAAGTCATGGGTTTAATACTATATGCATTAAATTTTGACTTTTTTGCTCTTTTGTATCACACTACAGGTAATATTCAAGAGCAGAATATCTTGGGGGAAATAACCAGGAAAGATTCACTCAGTCTAAATGTGGAATATATCAATCTTAACATATCAAGGAGCCGAAAACTGGAAATAAGAAATGAGGGACTGCTGTCTGACAAAGCCAACACAGTACGATTTTCAGGTCAGTTTTGCTTTTTAGCTCACCTGAGCATGAAGTGCTCATGCTGAGCTTGTGTGATCGCCCAATATCCAGCGACCAGTGTCCGGCGTGCGTTATCCACAATTTCTTCAAACATCTTCTCCTCCTAAACGGCTTGGCCAATCTTGATGAAACTTGGAAGGGATGTTCCTTGGGTGAAGCTTTATCAAAGTTGTCCAAGAGATTGAATTCCACCCATGGCAACCAAAAGGAAAAAAAAATAGCAAAATCTTTGAAAATCTTCTGAAACTAGAAGGCGCAGAGCTTTGAAATTAGGTGTGTAGCATCTCCTAGTGGATCTCTACCAAGATTGTTCATATGTTGCCCCTGGGGTCAAAACTGGCCCCGCCCCAGGGGTCACAAGTTTGAAAATAGTAAAAAAGAAGGAAAACTTTAAAATTCTTCTTCTCTGAAACTAGAAAGTGCAGGGCTTTGATATTTGGTATGTAGCATCTACTAGTGGATCTCTACCAAGATTGTTCATATGATGTCCCTGAGGTCAAAACTGGCCCCACCCCAGGAGTGAGAAGTTTACATAGAAATAAAAACTTTAAAATTCTTCATCCCTGAAACTAGAAGATGTAGAGCTTTGATATTTGGCAAGTAGGATCTCCTAGTGGATATCTACAATGTTTGTTCATATGATGTCCCTGGAGTCAAAACTTGCCCTGCCCCGTGGGTCACAAGTTCGAAACATAGGAACAAAGAAGGAAAACTTTAAAATTCTTCTTCTCTGAAACTTGAAGGCGTAGAGCTTTGATATTTGGTATGTAGCATGTCTTAGTGGACTTCTACAAAGTTTCTTCATGCGATATCCCTGGGGTCAAAACTTACCCTGCCCCAGGGGTCACAAGTTCAAAACATAGGAACAAAGAAGGAAAACTTCAAAATTCTACTTCTCTGAAACTAGAAGGTGTAGAGCTTATATATTTTGTAAGTAGCATCTCCTAGTGGACCACTACCAAGTTTTTTCTTAGGATGCCCCTGGGGTCAAAACTGGCCCTGTCTAGGGGTTACTAGTTTGATTTTACAGCTTAGTTCTCAGGTGAGCGATATAGGACCATCATAGTCCTCTTGTTTAATTGTGGAAGCTGTCAGTATGTATAGTAACCTAACTCTTGAACAAAGATTATTTTAGACTTCTCCAAATTGAAAGCATTTGCCGATGATAATTCGGGTATTACTCAAAAAGCAATTTCTGGCTTTGACATGGTAGGAATATAGTTGGAAAAGGAGAAAAATGCTGATAACCAGCATTTTCTCCTTTTCCAACAATGTTTTCAGAAGTCCTTATTTTTCAGGCCCATTTAAACTCATGATTGTGTAGTATAAAGTTAACTCTTTACCAAGCGACAAGGTTTAGGACTTGTCGGAATTGAAGACATTTGAGTCTGACTGAAGAATTGAAATTCCCTTAGGGACAGGTAGAAAACATGGTGGGAAAAGGAGAAAATGCTGGTTACCAGTATTTTGTCCTTTTCCCAACCTGTTTACAAGAAGCTTCTGTCTCGGGTTGTTAAAAGTCGGGATTGTCTGATAAAGGGTTAGATATGACCAGTAGTTCCCAAAATTTATAATGTTATTCATTGCAGTTTGTTTGAATATTGTTTTTGTTTTTGTTGGATGTGAAATGGTATAAAATGCAATAAATTATCAGATGCACTGTCAGTTCAAGCTGAAGTATTTTTTATAGGAGACATTTTAAATACAATAATAAATAAATAATAAATTACTTAACCCTTTACTAAACGACAAACTTTTAGACTTGTCCAAGTTAAAAGCAGTCGCAGACAACATAATAAATGTATCTCAAAAATTGAAATTTGTTTCCTGGAGGGTAGAAAACATTGTGGGAAAAGGAGAAAATGCTGGTTACCAGCATTTTCTCCTTTCCTTACAATGTTTTCAAAAGGCTTCTATCTTAGCATCATAAAAACCAGGGATTGCCTGGTAAAGGGTTAACTTATCTGTGGTTTCCATTTTAACTGTTTACCATGTAACAAATCTTTTGATTGATCCATGTTGAAAGCATTGAATAGCAAGATAAATTTGGCTTTAATGGTGGTAATGACACTGGAAAATACAGAAAATATTGTAGGCAAAGGAGGAAATACTGTTTACCACCCTTTTCTCCTTTTTCCACAATATGTGTTTAAATGGTGACTTTCTCAGGATTGTTAAATCTCAAAATTGTGTGGTAAAGAGCTAATATAAATTACTTAGGCTAAGTTCTGTAATTCCAAATCAAATTTTATCATTGTAGCTGTGTGTAACATAGGGACAGCCGCATTTAAATACGACATGAGACGGCTGTCAGAGATTCTCTCTTTTCCAAAGTCGTGGTATAGACGGAATCTTGCTCGTAGGCTATTCCTGGGTGACGAGAGCTGGATCGTAGAAGACGAGGGTAAGTGTATGGTTGTGCCTTGAGTGTTCCTTTGTTTCATAAAAGATTATTTCAGTTTTAGGCTTGATTTTTAGTTCGGCTGTTTTAAAAGAATTTTGGGGTATTGCAATAGCCCTGCCATCGATGTGCAAAATCTTAACTCATTACCAAACAACAAATTTATAGACTGGTCCAAATTGAAAGCATTTGCAGACAACAAAATAAATGTGACTAAAAATTCTAAATTTGATATGGGAAGGGGAGAAAACTTTGTGGGAAAAGGAGAAAATGCTGGTTACTAGCATTTTCTCCTTTTCGCACAATGTCTTCTAAAGGCTTTCTTTTGCAGGGTCGTTGAAAGTCGGGATTGTGTGGTAAAGAGTTAAACATTTAACAAGGTCTCTGTCATCAATGAAGACCTAAAACTTAAACTAGTTTATTAACAATTAACCCTTTTACTACACAATGACAACTTCTGACGACCCTGAGGTAGAGGCCTTTTGAAAACATAGTGGGAAAAGGAGAAAATGCTGATAATCAGCATTTTCTCATTTTCCCACAATGTTTTCTACCCTTCCCAAATCAAATTTCGATTTTATAGACACATTTACTTTGTCGTCTGCAAATGCTTTAAATTTGTACCAGTCTATAGATTTGTCGTTTGGTAAAGAGTTAGAAGTAAAAATCTGTATAGCAAAGGCAGGTAACCATAAAAATATACTAACACAGTTAAGCACCTTTTGATCATGAATTTGTCTTGCAAAATCTTGAACACTTTAGAGTAACTCTGTGACTACTTAAGATATTTACTTCGGACTTGTTAGATTTGTCATCGAAAGACAAAGCCATAAAAGAGAGCATACCATCAAAATATTTTTGACAAAGTCATGCCCATTTTTTAAGTCGCACGTTTGTCAAAACGTTCGACTTTTTGCGATGAGCTCGAGGAGCTCAAGGTGGGTGGGGGGGTGTCTATAGTGGGTTGAAGAATCATGCAAAAAATTGGATCAAAAACGTCGTATATACTTCATAAACGAGGTGCAGTTACTCTGCTTTTAACCCAATCGCTGTAGAACTACTTTTTCTTTGGTATGTCTGGAATTTGTTCTTTATGATGGGACTGGACCCGGTAACTCATATAACTCATATACCTACGCTAGAAAAAGGAGAACGTGACTCAAATTTTAAATTAAAATAAAAATGCGGTTATTTTGTATATCATGTGAAAATTTAACATCTATCGTTGTTTAGATGGGTAAATAAAACACAATTCAGCTAAGATATCCCCCCATCAGTGCTGAATGTAAGTTTAAAAGGGATCGCGGATTAATATGGCTTATCGAGAGCACCTTACTGTAAATATTCATGTATTATCGAGACCGGTAGAGCTTCGCTTATTAAGGGTGGAATTTCGAACTCGAGTGATGTCATTTGAAATCAACTCTTTTAAACCATGCAAACCGTGAATTCAGGGTTAAATATCGTAAAACTCGCTCTAAATTTGAAAATTTGTTTCGTTCCGCAGCTTTGACCTAGTTTGTAATGTACGTCTCGGATGAAACACCCCAAACCACTCGAAAACCGAAAAATACCCCAAAACACCCTAGAGCACTCAAAAACTATTCCATCAAAAAACTTTTGTAACATATAAAACTGCATGCGAAACGCTTACATACACGATTTTATGGGAATCAGACATGAACAGTTGCTATCAATTCTAGTATTTTAGGTCTTTGATCAGCTTAAGTTTGAAGTACAAAATTGTACTTTGATTAAGAAAATGCAAATGGCGGACGGGATTGAAAACAAACGCAATTAACGATTAACACCACTAAAGTTAAAATGTTGATTACTGCTTTTGTTCGGACCCCATAAGAGTGGCGACAAGGATATTTCATCCCCTCCGTATACAGTAAATACAACATGAAATATGAAACGCAAGGTAAAATACAGCAATTACGACCGTACATTGACAGTTGCACTGTTGAGGGGTTTACAGTCTAAACGTACTCAAACCAAAACGTACCCAAGTCAAAACGTACCCGAGTGGAGTCAAAACGTACCCGAATGGAGTCAAAACTTACCCAAATGAAGTCAAAACCTACCCAAGTGGAGTCAAAACGTACCCAATGTGTAGTCAAAATGAACACATGATTTTTATAGTATTTCTAACTTCTATTTGTGTAAAATTTAATAGAAATTACCTATTCGTCATCATGACGATTTATAACTCTTGCTTTATTTGGAAATTGCCTTACATGATTAAAACCAATGATGAAACTTATTTAACAATAAACATAGCGAAGTCAATCAAATGCTTAGTGATAAAATCACGTTCTTCTTTCTATTTTTTTTTTTTTTAAGGAAGATAAAGTTACTATTAATGAAAAAAAAAAAAAGCATATTGGATACTTTAAAGATATTTATCCATCATTATAAAAATATGTTTTATATATGAAAAAAAAAAACATAAGCATCAGCACATTAAAGAAATGATATAACAGAGAAATGTGATACGTTAATTACATTGTTTGGATTGCAAAGATACAATTTCAACACTCAAAAAGAGTGTAACAAATTTAATGTGGTATTTAACCCATTTCCACACAATCCCTACTTTCGAATACCCTGAGAAAGAAGCCTTTAGAACACATTGTGGGAAAAGGAAAAAATGCATTTTCTCCTTTTCCCACAATTTTTTCTAACCTTCACAAAACAAATTTCAAATTTTCTGTCACTTTTATTTTGTCGTCTGCAAATGCTTTCAATTTTGACAAGCCTAAAATTGGGCTGGTCTGGTAATGAGTTAAACTAATTATTCACAATGGTCTTTAACCTGTTGTAGATTGCATGGTTATTAATTACTTTGCAAATATTTTTTATAATTTGAGAGTCAGTTTGGTTGAGATGAAAAACCTTAGGACTGTTTTTTCAGCTAACCTGAGCACAACATGCTCAAGGGAAGCTTTTAGGATCACCTGGTGTCTGTCATCCGTCATGCGTCATCAACAATTCTTTAAACATCAACTCCTCCAAAACCGCTGGGCCAATATGGACCAAACTTGGCTGGAATGTTCCTTGGGAGGTCCTCTTTGAAAATTGTTCACAGAATTTGATTACGTCAAAAGTTTGGTTGCCATGGCAACCAAACAGTTTTCTAAGAAATTCTTTAAAAATCTTCTTCTCTGAAACAGCTGGCCAGATTTTAAAATTATTTCACAGAGATGTTCCTTAACGTAGTGGACCCGTAATAGAAAACAGCTATTTCCACTATAATATTACCCTAGAAAATTTGCTAAGATTAAAAATGAGCACTATTGTACTACTTTCACCAAGCCACTTTTTCTTTTTTGTCCTTCCTAGAATTATCATTTATAAATCTATAACTACTATAATTTCATTACAAATGGATATGATAATTACCTCCCTTTTCTGGAAACTAACAAAATATCAACAAATAATTTCAAGACGGACCCCGAAGGAATTTCTGTTTGGTTAAAAATGTGCAATAGTATCATATCTGTACAAAATATGTCTTTATCAACTGTCCAGAAATTTTATGCCATGCTGAACTATGCCTATTACGGGTCCACTACCTTAAGTGACCCTTTCCAAAACGTTTTCGTGAAATTTTGATCAGTCAAGAAACATGACTCTGGTGAATGGGGGCTATTTGCACTATACAGGAATGAAAAAATTCTAAAAAATTCTTCTTCTCAGAAACCGCTGGTCAGATTTTGAAATAATTTCTCAGGGATGTTCTATGGGTGACCCTTTTCAAAAATTGTTTGCGAAATTTCAATCCGTCAAGAAACATGGCTCTCGTGAATGGGGGCTACTTGTACTTATATGGACATGCAGAAATTCTTGAAAATTCTTACTTCTCTGAAACTGCTGATCAGATATTGAAAAAAATTCACAGAGATGTTCCTTGGGTGACCCTTTTAAAAACTTGTTCGCGAAATTTTGATTTGCCAAGAAACATGGCTCAGGTGAACTGGGGCTACTTGCACTATATGGAAATGAAGAATTTCTTGAAAATTCACCTTCTCTGAAACCCATGATCAGATTTTAAAATAATTCCTTGGGTGACCATTTTCAAAAATGTTTGCGAAATTCTGATCCATCAAGAAACATGGCTCTGGTAAATGGGGTCCACTTGCACTATTCGGACATGAAGAAATTCTTGAAAATTCTTCTTCACTGAAATGGTTGGTCAGATTTTGAAATGATTTCACAGAGATGTCCCTTATGTGTCCCTTTTAAAAAATTGTCAAGTGCTAGCATCAGCATGCAGTGGCACTGTTTCAGTAAGTTCTAAGTAATAGAGGTGACCAATGACATACATTTAATATTGTTTTGGGTATATTATGTCAGGTTATATGCCAACATGGATATATGAAAGAGAAAGAAAAATGAAAAGATCTAACTTGGTGGGAAGCTGCCTATTACAAGTAACTGCATTTGCTCAACTAAATTGCAGACTAGTCAAAATCGAAGAATTGCTGAAAACTAATCAAATTTGACTTACGGTAAACCATTAAATTTGACTCTAATTGGAAGAAAACCTTGAGTAAAAAAAAATGAGTCTTTCTTTCTTTCAGCTGTTTTCCAAGGCTGTTTGAATTTCGTAAAAGCAAGATTGTCATGTAAAAGGGTGATGACCATCTATTAGTAAAAAATATCAAGGTTTCACCATTAGTGCGACTTTCAGGACCTTCAGTCCTTTGATTTTTTTTTTTACTAAAGATTTTCACTGAAAAGAAGTCTATTTCAAAAAGCAATGTTTCTTAAGTCTTTGCCACATGACAAAATTTTAGACTGGTTCAAATTGAAAGCATTTGCAGACGACAAAATAAAAGTGACTGAAAAATTGAAATTTGTTCTGGGAATGGTAGAAAACACTGTGGGAAAAGGAGAAAATGCTGGTTACCAGCATTTTCTCCTTTTCCTACAGTGTTTTCAAAAGGCTTCTTTCTCAGGGGTGTCAAAAGTAGGGATTGTGTGGTAATGGGTTAAAGGGTTGATCAAAGAATTGATTGGTAACGAGTTAGAAAGCTGCTTTTGAATTTGCATGATTTTATGTTGTAAATGTTTCTCATCTGACTCATTTTGAAGATCTCTTTAACTTTCACTCAAAATCAAAGTAGATTCTGAGCTTTCTTTCTCAAATTTTAGATTTATATAAAACTATGTATATTTCTGTTTTGGTGTCATTTAACCCATTACCACACAATCCCTACTCTTGACGCCCCTGAGAAAAAAGCCTTTAGAAAACATTGTGGGAAAAGGAGAAAATGCTGGTAACCAGCATTTTCTCCTTTTCCCACAATGTTTTCTACCCTTCACAAAACAAATTTCAAATTTTCAGTCACTTTTATTTTGTCGTCTGCAAATGCTTTCATTTTGA
Source organism: Tridacna crocea (assembly GCA_943736015.1). Lineage (NCBI taxonomy): Eukaryota > Metazoa > Mollusca > Bivalvia > Cardiida > Cardiidae > Tridacna > Tridacna crocea. The sequence continues at coordinate 54,534,195 of OX031063.1, forward strand.
ACCAGTCTAAAATATTGTTGTCTGGTAATGGGTTAGCTCTATACCGCATAACAAAAAAAGTGGACTGGTCTAAATTCAAAGCATTTGCAGAGGACAATTTATATTATATAGAATTAAGTCTTTAATAGAGTAGAAAACATTGTTAGAAAAAGGAGAAAATGCTGGTCACCAGCATTTTCTCCTTTGTAACCAGTATTTTCTCTAGTTCCGACAATGTTTTCAAAAGGCCTTTTCCTCAGGGTTGTTAAAAGTCAGGATTGTGTGGGTTTAAAGTATTACATACATGTATTATTGTCCTAGATTATGTTGTGACGTTGTTTCCTTATGTTTCTTTATGTTTTTTCCTCTGTGTGTGTTGGTCTGTTGTGTTTGTTTTTCTGACCTGATATATTTGTATCAGTACTATCCAACCTTTTTTATAAGTTCTCTATCTTAAGCTTGAACTTCCTGTAATAAGAATTTGATAATAATAGTAAACAGAAAGGCAAAAGGTAGTTTTCAAAACTGTTGTAAACTAGACTAGCATTTTTCTAATGAAAACTAGAGGAAAATTGGATACTAAATTGCAGTGCAATGGAAAGTTTGGATTTCTATATGCAAAGCCTCAACATTGGCTTTCTTCTGTCAAACAGTAGATCAAACATTCTACTTTATGAAATTTCTCGAACTGTTTTCATACTGTATTATGTATTGCAACATTTTTTGGACAAAAATTTGGTAGAAAAGTCAAGGCAAGATGCCATTCCCCATGCATAAGAAATCAATACTTCTAAAGCTACAAAATACGTTTCACATTTTTAATTGCTATTTTGGCCATTGTGGATAAGGATCAAACTGCACAGAATATGTAATCTAATCTTTGATCTACACTTTCCTCTTTGGTGAGACTTTTTAGACAAAAGCAACTTGGAAATTGCAATCATTTATATATTGTATTTAAATATAGCTGGGATTGTTTGATATTGTTAGGCAAATTTTGACTGTGTTCAAAGTAAAAGCTTTTATGTACACAACTTTGAATGAGGCTCAAAAATATGGTTTGTCTGCGGAACTAAAAAAATTATATAGATTTGAAAAAGAAAAATGCTGGTTACCAGCATTCTCTCCTTTTCCCACAATGTTTTCATAGGCCTTCTTTAACAGGGTCATTTAACCCTTTACCACACTATCCCAACCTTTTACGACCCGTAAGAATGAAGCCATGTGAAAACATTGTAGGAAAAGGAGAAAATGCTGGTAACCAGCATTTTCTCCTTTTCCCACAATGTTTTCTACCCTTCTTGAAACAAATTCCAATTTTTGAGCCACATTTACCTTGTCGTCTGAAACTTCTTTCAATTTGGACAAGTCTAAACTTTTGTCGTATGGTGAAGAGTTAAACATGGAATTGTGTAAAAAAGGGTTAAGTTACATAGTTTATATTTAAATAGTAAATTTTTATTTTGAAAATAAAAAAACGGCATAATACAAAAGTTAAAATCACAATGAAGCTTATTTCATTTTTGCCAGTCTTTATGTTTATGAATGTTGTGATTTTATGCTTTGTTTCCTTTTAACCCTTATGCTGTTAAGCGTGACTTAAGAACCTTATTTGGATATTGTATATCACGATCAGGTTGGACCGAATGTGCAATCTGATCTTGGATCTACACTGTCTCATAATGAGATATTTTTTCCTCCAAAAATGTCTTTGAAAAAGCAATATTTGATTGTATGCCATCAGCTTAGAAGTTTCATTTCACTTATTTAGCAGGTTAACCCATTACCACACAATCCTTACTTTTGACGCCCCTGAGAAAGAAGCCTTTTGAAAACACTGTGGGAAAAGGAGAAAATGCTGGTAACCAGCATTTTCTCCTTTTCCCACAGTGTTTTCTACCCTTCCAAGAACAAATTTCAAATTTTCAGTCACCTTTACTTTATCGTCTGCAAATGCTTTCAATTTGGACCAGTCTAAAATTTTCTGGAGTGGTAAAGAGTTAAGGGTTTTGTTGTTGTTGTTTGCATGTTGATGTTGTTGTTGCTTTCAGACAGTTCAAGCCTATCTTCCACCACCTCCTCTTTAGGGGTAGGGGAGGGACTAGGTGTATTTTATCCCTCAACCCCAGCTTTCCCCACCACCCCCATCCTGCATGATTACATAAAAACCGATAGCAGTCAGATCGGACATCATCGCCGAGGCTCATCAGGAGACAAGAATAAGATTCAGATAAGCTGTGATTTCCGGAGAGAATTAAACAACAGACGCTCAGTCATTACCGCTGAAGGTGCAGTATGTCAGTGGGTTATGCATGAATAGAGTTTACCATGGTCTTAGATTTCTGTATATGCCGGCATAGACATTTTTAATTTTCTGCTTAACCCTTTCCCAAACAAGCTCTTGATTTTACGTGACTTTAGTACAAATCTTTTGAAAACACTGTGGGAAAAGGAGAAATTGCTTGTAACGAGCAATTTCTCCTTTTTCCCACAGTATTTTCCACCCACTTAGAGAACTTTCTGCCATATTTATCAAATTTTACATTGTCGTCTGCAAACTCTTTGAGTTTGGAAGAGTCTAAAATTTATCGTTTGGGAAAGGGTTAACTCTTTACCAAACGACCATTTTTTAGACTGGACAAAATTGAAGGCATTTTGCAGAAGATGAATTCAGTGGATTTCAAATGATCATTTTTGACCTTGATAGGGTAGAAAACTTGTGGGAAAAGGAGAAAATGCTGGTTACCAGCATTGTCTCCTTTTCCTACAATTTTTTCAATGGCCTTTTTCCTTCAGGTTTGTAAACCGGGGATTATGTGGTAAAGGGTTAATATAAGATTCCATGTAAGAACATGGTGGCAAAATGTGGGCAACCCATGCAGTGCTCTTTCTTATGCTCCCGAAAACATTTTGGGGAAGCATATAGTCATCATGCTTTGCATACATCTGTTCGTTCGTTCATCCAAAGCCATTTCTCCACAACCCCTGGACCAAATTTTATGAAACTTCATAACTGAACTCCTTGGAACTATGTGCAAATACACCTTTCCGTGTTTCTCAATTTGAGGCTGCATCACGGATAAAGGAGGCTTCATGTAAAACATCATTTTGCACTAATATCTCCTACGTCAGTGCTTAAGTGTGTGAAATTTCAAATCTGAACTCATTGAATATTGCCCAGATACCTCTTTCCTGGTTTCTCAATTACAGGCTGCGTCGCGGAAAAAGGGGGCTTCATGTAAAAAATTGTTTTTCTCTAATATCTCCTACATAAGTGCTCAAAAGTTCATGAAATTTTAAATATAAGCTTGTTGGAACATTGCCTAGATACCTCTTCCCCTGTTTCTCAATTTCAGGCTGCATCACAGAAAAAGGGGCTTCATTGTAAAAAAAAGTTTTATGTAATATTTCCTACAGTATTGCTCAAAATTTCATGAAATTTCAAATTTGAATCATTATTCAAAAATGCCGCAAACCACGTACCCTTTGTATTTATTCCAATTATGTCTTAAGGGAAAAGGGGGCTTAAAGGGGGCTTAGTGTCCTCTACATACTAGTTTATGATGGCTATTACCCCAAAAGTATTACAGCTATTAATGTCAAAATTCATAAACAGATAGATCTTATTGATTAATAGAAAATGTAATTTTTCCATGTTTCAAGACATTTTAGGAGAAAAGGGGGCTTCATGGTAGAGTTAGAGCCAGTTTTTCTCCATTATCTTGCTGATCAAAATTTCACATTTCAGCTACTTTCCTTCCCAAAAGATTTTTGCTGTCATTCTGTCCATTCGTTTGTCAAGCTCTATTTCAGTTTGTGTTTGCCCATTTTTCTCCTGGTAGATATATCATCAATTATTATCATCATAACATTTGCCTTTGGATTATTTTTTTTCCAATTTCATACATTTCATGACAAGCACTTGTTCGGGGAGCATAACCTGTCTCTGGTGGCTGTTGTTTTTATCAGAATCTATATAGAACTGTATTGTTCGGTAAAAGGTGAAAGGAAAAAAATAATGTATAACAGATAGCTATTTGTAGACATAAGCTTGCTTCAACTTAATGTCTACTTTACATAGCTTTTTATCCCTTTACCAAACAGTTATGAGTTTTAATGAAATTAAGAAAAGGTGACTTTGAGAACATTGTGAGAAAAGGAGAAAATGACAGTTACAAGCATTTTATTCTTTTTCAACAATGTTTTCTATCCTATCCAAGACAAATTTCATCATTTGAGTCACATTAAATTTGTTGTCTGCAAATACTTTTAACCCTGGGGTCACTACCCAATCCCTACTTTTGACGGCCCTGAGAAAGAAGCCTTTAGAAAAAATTGTGGGAAAAGTAGAAAATGCTGGAAACCAGCATTTTCTCCTTTTCCCACAATGTTTTCTACCCTTCACAAAACAAATTTCAAATTTTCAGTCACTTTTATTTTGTCGTCTGCAAATGCTTTCAATTTGGACAAGCCTAAAATATTGTCATTTGGTAATGAGTTAAGTTGGACAAGTCTGAAATTTTGTTACTTGGTAAAGAGATATTCATAACATTTTCCCTCTTTGACCTCGCTTACTCAGTTATAATAAAAAACAGTGTGTTCAAAAATATGCGTTACCTTTTCAGATATATGAAAGGTAAATTTGTCAAAAAAGGTAATATCTTTATATAAAATATACCTTTTTGTATTTGAAAGTGTAACACATACTTTTCATAAAGGCAATACCTCTGTAAAATATACCTATGGTATATTTGAAAGAGTAAGATATATTTTTGAACACCCTGTCAGTTCATAATGCCCCTCTGGTTATAGGCTACACAAGCTTGTTCAACATTATGATTGCCTCATTGCCAGCATTTTCGTCTTTTCCCTTAATGCTTCCAAAGGCTTCTTGCACCCCTCCACCATTCTCCTCTCCCTCCCCCCCTCCCCCCCCCCCCCCAAAAAAAAAAAAATAACAGTAGACCAATAAATTTGTGGGGTACTCCAGGATTAGATTGATCATCCATTTGTCTTTCCATCTGTCTTGGCTTTTTTTTTTTACTTTGTAAACCATTTTCAGAAGCATATAAATTTTGGGGGAACAAAAAAGGTAAAATCCAACATGGTACCTTTTGCCTGCTGTAGTTTCTGCCTAATACAGTCACACTTTTGTGCCTGAGTATAGTGTTGATTTTCCTTCTTCCAAAAACAAAGATCCAGCAGACAACTTTTTAAACAGCACTACTACTATGGATAAGGTCCATCATATTAATACATGAATACATGCCAAAACATAGTAGCAACATGAAAAATTACTTGCTAGAAACAATTTGATTTTCAACCATAATTATGTCCCCCTTCAACAAAGTGGGGGAAAAATTGCTTTGCTAATGTTGGTTGGTAGGTCGGTCCTTTGGTCGATAGACCTTACTTGTCTGGATGATAACTAGACACAGAATTGACCTTAGGTTCTTAAAATTTGGCACAGACATATATCTCGGACAGTAAATGATCCCTATTGATTTCGAGGTCAATTGGTCAAAGGTCAAGGTCACAGTGACCGTCAACATGTTAATATATAGACCAAACCTTTTCCGGATGATAACTAGACATGTAATTGACTTTGGTTAGTCAAATTTGGCATAGACAGGGGTCTTGGAGTCTAGATGATCCCTATCGATTTTGAGGTCAATCAGTCAAAGGTCAAGGTCACAGTAACCGTCAATATGCTGATATATAGACAAATCTTGTCCAGATGATGACTAGACTCAGAAATGACGTTAGGTTCTTCAAATTTGGTGCAGCAATATGCCTCGGAGTGTAGATGATCCCTATTGATTTTAAGATGAATCCATCAAAGGTCAAGGTCACAGTGACTACAACTTAATGATATATAGACCAAACCTTGTCAAGATGATAACTACACACAGAAATGATCTAGGTCCTGCAAATTCTGTACATATATATACTTCTTGGAGTGCAAACGATCCCTATCAATTATTCCGTGAAAGGTCAAATTCACAGTGACCACCAGATGATTCAGGGCCCACGCTGCTGTTTGCCACTTGAGCCATTTGCTAAAAAAAGAATTGAAGTGTCTCAAAAATCATCATAGGTAGCTCAACATTTTATTCGCATATTATCGGGGAAGTAATAAGCATCAAAGTCAACTGGGAAAAAGCGGGAAGTTGAACTCGCGTGTTCTGATATCAGTTAATGAACTGTGCCACTTCCTGTATCAGTGTGGCAGTAGGGGAGGGGGGTGGGGGGCATGACTGTTTTACAAACAGACATCTTGTTGTTTAGAAGTTGCTGCTTCAAAAATATAAAAATCATGTCTCCTGGAGCCAATGAGCTATTTTAGTTTGATTTCTTTGTCTAAATGCTATTTGAAATTTTGATAGTAACTGATAAAGTCTAGCGTCATACAACTATTATGGGTATTAATTTATACTACTCATTTTGGTATTTTGAAAAAATTTTACAATTCATTTTGGCATTAGAAAAAGATTTGTTTCCACAGCAGTTGGTTCAACCCTTTCCCAAACAAGCCTTTTGAAAACACTATGGGAAAAGGAGAAATTGCTCGTAACGAGCAATTTCTCCTTTTCCCATAGTGTTTTCTGTCCCTTTGGTTAATTTTCTGCCATTGTTATGAAAGTTGAAATTGTCGTCTGCAAACTCTTTCAGTTTGTAAGAGTCTAAAATTTGTTGTTTGGGAAAGGGTTTATGAGAGTCACCATTGATTATTTTTGTATCCAAGATATAGTATATCTAAAATATATGCACTTGTTCTTTATATCAAATCAGATTTCTGAAAGTAAAGGGGATTGCGGGAAACATGGTGACCCCTTGCAAATTTTGAGTAGTATATTTTTTTAACAGGACATTCAGCCCCTCAATCACCAACAGACGCGCCGTACACAGCTCCAGACTTCTTCCCTACATCATCACAGCCCAGTCCAATATCAGCGACCCAGACACCATCAACTAGTGCTGGAGTCATCAACCGAACAAAGAGTAGACGTTACAGTCAGCAACAATCTACTCGTAGTGCCTCGACACGCTCGACAGGGGAGAGAAAACCTGCCGGTTGGGAAACCCTAGTCTTGTTTGCTGTAAACCTCTCCCAACTTGATGTTCATGTAAACATGAGTAATGTGATGGGAAATACTACGTAAGTACAGCGCAGAGTAGGCTCTTTACTGTGCTACAATATTTTACATTTGTTCAAATTGAAGGAAAGTACAGGGCCATAAGGACAAAATAAGAATGACAAAAAGAAAAATGAAATTTATTTTTGAAAGTTAAGAAAACATGGTGGCTAAAAGGAGGAAAGACTGGTTACTGGAATTTTTCCCATTTCCTTCAATGTTTTCATTAGCCTTTGTCGGGTCAATAAAAGTTTGGATTGTGAGGTAAAGGGGTCATCCTGATAGGATGAAAAGGTCTTGACATAACTCTTTTATCAGAAAATATTTTGGACTTGTTGAAATTAAAAGGATTTGGAGACAACAATTAGACAACAATTTAGATGTGTAATTTTTGTCTTTCAAAGAATAGAAAACATGGACCAACGGCTTCTTTTCCACATTTACCAAGAGCCCAAGTAGCACAGTCGATAGTGCACAGGACTTGAGACGAGAAGTAGCAGGTTAGCCTGGCATTCAGGCCCTGTGTTTAACTCTTTACCTGACAATCCTGACTTTTAAGAAAGAAAGGCTTTGAAAACATTGTGGGAAAAGGATAAAATGCTGGTAACCAGCATTTTATCCTTTTCTCATGTAAAGTAGATTCTCTAACTAGATTTTAACTAAAGATAAGATGTATTATAATTTCAAAATGCAAAAATGTGTACTTGCTATTTATTCTTTTAATGTATATGTAGTGTTAAATTTTAGTGATTTAGATTGAAATCACTGAGATAGTACAATTGTGACACCAGTTTACCCAGTTGCTTAGAGCGAGTCACAGACCTTTTGCAGACAGTGTAGATCAAGATCAGACTGCACAGAACGATCTACAATGCCCGATAAGGAGATATAATTTCCTGAAACATAACTGAAATAGAAATATTTGGACTGTTATAATCGAATTGAAAATTTCATTTCAGTTTTTTAGTAGGATAAAAGTTAATGTTCCATTTTCATTATTATCATTAACTCTTAACCAAATGACAAACTTTTAGTTTTGTCCAAATTGAAAGCATTTGCAGACAACAAAATAAACTTAAGTCAAAAATTGAAATTTATTCTCAGCTTAGTAGAAAACATGGTGGGTAAAAGGAGAAAGTGCTGGGTACCAGCATTTTCTCCTTTTCCCACCATGTTTTCTATAGGCTTCTTTCTTAGGGTTGTTAAAAGTCAGGATTGCATGGTAAAGAGTTGACCCATTACCACACAATCCCTACTTTTGATGCCCCTTAGAGAGAAGCCTTTTGAAAACACTGTAGGAAAAGGAGAAAATGCTGGTAACCAGCATTTTCTCCTTTTCCCACAGTGTTTTCTACCATTCCCAGAACAAATTTCAATTTTTCAGTCACCTTTATTTTGTTGTCTGCAAGTGCTTTCAATTTGAAACCAGTCTAAAATTTTGTCGTTTGGTAAAGAGTTAAAATGCATGAGAATGTTGGGCAAATTAGAGATCATTTGTTCATTTTCTGTCCAGCTGGAACACAAAGGAAATCCAGAGTCAGGGAAGGCTGGCAATTGATAGTACCGGTCATAAAGATTTGAGAATAACTGTAGGGATGGGCGGATCTCATTTTGACAGTAAAGGAGGTGTGGTCGGTGGTAATGTAGATCTACAAGAAATGTCAGCTCTGTGTAAGTGATTTGAGTATGACCCATGCTCTGTACCTCACAATCTTGACTTTTAACGCCCCAGAGAATTAAGCCTTTTGAAAACATTGTGAGAAAAGGAGAAAATGCTGGTAACCAGCATTTTCTCCTTTTCCCACAATGTTTTTTGCTCTATAAAAGAAAAGTTGCACCTTTTGAGCTGCACTGAAATTGTCTTCATTGACTGTAGTAAAGTTTTTTCATTCCTTGCCTAGTCTTTTGAAAGACATTTTTAATCGGCCTGTCTATCTGTGTGTCCGTCTGTGAGTCTGTCCATGAGTCCGTCCGTCTGTGCGTCCGTCTGTGTACAAAATACTAGTAATTTTGTGTCACAACTTTGCAATATATTGATCACATATTGAAGATGTGGAAGACGCAATTTTCAGGTGTCAACTCTTCCTGGTTGAGGAATTATCTCCCATTGAACTTGACACTCTTTTTTCTATCAACAAACGGTATTAAGTCCTATTCAATGACAGCTGTAGTTAATACTTACTGAGGACGTCCATTTTATACATTTAGCTCGTCCACTCAAATCAATTTTTTTTTTTTTTTTCATTATGAGAAGAGGCAGGTTTCATCACTTGTAAGGAAAGTTTCATTACTTCTGGTCAATATGCTTCTCATTCCAGTTGAAGTGAAAGAAGACCCCAAAACAGGCCAGGATCCAGTTCACAAGGCTTGTCTGTCTCTGTTTGCCCTGGAAGGAAGGGTGGACTATATGGGCTCCAGTGTGTTAATGGCTCGTCTGAGTAACATGGACCTAAGTCTGAGAGATGAATGGAAAATTGAAAAGAGCAGTACCTCAGATGCACCTTTAGCAACAACAAGGTTAGTATATATTTTTTTAAACTCTTTAAAATATGAGACCAGTTTAACTCTTTACCACACGACATAATATTAGACTAATCCAAATTGAAAGCATTTGCAGATGTGACTCAAAAATATAAATTTGTTTTGGGAAGGGAAGAAAACATTGTGGGAAAAGGAGAAAATGCTGATTATCAGCATTTTCTCCTTTTCCCACAATGTTTTCAAAAGGCTTCTTTCTCAGGGTCGTTAAAAGTCGGGATTGTGTGGTAAACAGTTAAATTGAAAGTATTTGCAGATGACAAAATTAATGTGACTCAAAAATTGACATTTGTTCTGGGATGGTAGAAAACATTGTGGGAAAAGGAGAAAATGCTGGCTATCAGCATTTTCTCCTTTTCCCATGATGTTTCAAAAGGCTTCTTTTTTAGGGCTGTGAAAACCAGGAATTGTTTTGGAAAGAGTTAAGTATATTTTTCTGCATTATTTAAAAAGTTGAGTCTATGACTAAAGAAATGTTTTCCTGAAATGACTGCCCTTATAGATACATGTACTTGTTGCTGTTGGTATTTCATTATACCCCCATGACGAAGTGGAGGGGGTATACTGGAATCGCCATGGCTGTCTGTCCGTCTGTTTGTTCATAGACACAAATTTGTGCACAGCTATACTCCAAGTTTCACGTACTGAACTCGAATTTACAGGATTCATATATATTATATGAAGGTGTGAATATGACCCTGCTGAGATTTGTTGCAGAATTATCTCCCCTTGAATTTTTTCCCACTCTTAGTTTTGTACTGAAGCATTCTGCATTCAGTTACAAAGACCTGTTTTTGTGACAAGGAGCTAGTGGGGGGGGAGGGGGAAATAATCATGTTTAGTGATAGCTGTAGTTGTTGTTGTTTTCATAGCTTCTTTTCAATGATTTTATCCATTTTATCAGAGATTAATTCATTTGTACTTTGATTCTATGTAAATTTATGCAACATTTCAGCATAAAATCAAAGATTAGATTCAATATATTAGGGTTTTCCCTCGGGCACAAAAATAGGGGGTCATTGTGACCCCCTAGTTAAAAATAATGGGGGTCATTTTGGAATTTGTGGGGGTCACAACAAAATGTAATTCGCTAAATTGCTTAAACAATAGCTACTATTTGTGAAAGTATGTGTTTTTTTTTGTGTAGCCTCTCGCTGTATAGTTAAAGGTTATTTTGTCTTCATCACATGAATCGACCATTTCGTTGGTGAAGAAAGCCTGTTGTCTGCCAGAGTGGAAAGTCTGTTATTTTTCTTGATAAAGATTATCCATTTCGGCAGAAAATAAACTATTTTTACCAATTAGATAAATGACCGATTCTTGTATTCATACCGCTGTTTTCAACGAAAAACAGTGTATCTCTAGCTAATTTACAGTAAACCCTCGAGACCCTGAAATGTTGTTCTGGGTGCTCTTACCTGCCGCAGTACCGTCTGATCTTCGTTTAAGGGCTCTTCTTCCTAGCAGACACCAAGAATGACGTCGATATTGACAGCCATATTGTTTTCATTTGAGATCGACTGGTTTAATTTAGACCTGTTTAAAAGATCGACGGTATTTTAGTAAAGTCCAGTGTTTCGTCCCATTTTCCCTTCGTACTCCAGATTTTTCATCTGCTCACAATGTAACAGTGTCAGAAGTACATATGATCATTATTACCTCTTATTGTATTTGTGCGTCCACCATGACACATTACTGAAAAAATGTGGGTCATTTTCCTTAAAAGTGCGTCAAAACGCACAAAATCGTGTGTCAAGGAAAACCTTGCAATATATTTAAATTAGCAAACATACTGATTTTTCATTTTTCACTATTACAAGTTTCTTCTGGCAAGTGACATACTATGTTCCAGTAGATAACTCCTGAAAAAAATATGGAAGAAATAGAAATTAGTTGTTACAAGCTCTTCCTCCTTTGCTATACTCTTTCCATTTAGATGTATGAATTTACTAGCTGTAGAAATTGTAAGCATTTACAGAAGACAAAATAAATGTGATTAAATGAAAATTTGTTTTTGGATGGGAAGAAAAAATTGTTGAAATAGGAGAAAATGCTGGTAACCAGCATTGACTTCTTTTATCATGATATTTTCAGAAGCTTTTTCTTTTTAAGGGTTGTTTAAAGTTGGAATTGTATGTGTTAACTCTACCACACAATCCCTGGTTTTTACAGCCCCGAGAAAGAAGCTTTTGAAAACATTGTAGGAAAAGGAGAAAATGCTGGTAACCAGCATTTTCTCCTTTTCCCACAATGTTTTCTACCCTTCCCAAGACAAATTCAACGTTTGAGCTATACTTACATTGTCATCTGCAAATACTTTCAGTTTGGACTGGTCTACAATTTTGTCATTTTGTAAAGAATTAAAAGATTATCTGTGTACAATCATTGTAGGGAAGCTCTCCTGTTTGCACATGGAGATTTGGGCTGGGACAAATTTCACATGCTGATCTCCAGGTCCACAACTCCAGACTTGCTGAAAATCATTTCTAAACTGGAAGAGTTTATAATGCAACAGTTTGACAGCAGTAAGAGAGCACTTGGAGCAATGGGTCCGATATCAGCCAATGTGAGACAGAAACTCCTGGAAAAACATAAATCAGGGGATGATGATTCTCGTGAGTTCTTTTTATAGAGTTTTATTGACTGTGATTTTGTAGCTATAAGTGGGCATCATGAACTTAACTCTTCACCAAAGGACAAAATTTTAGACTTGTCCCAAATCGGAAGCATTTGCTGTGGACAAATGACAAAATAAACATTACTCAAGAATTGAAACTTGACTGTGGAAGAATAGAAAATGGTGTGGAAAAAGGAGAAAATGCTGGTTACCAGCATTTTCTCCTTTTCCCACAGTGTTTTCAGAAGTAGGGATTGTGTGGTAAAGAGTTAAACAAAATTTCAGATCATCCAAAACTGACAGCATTTTCATACTACATTTTGGCCCTTTACCAAACGACCTAATTTTTAACTTTTCCAAATTGGAAGCATTTGCAGACGAAACATAAATATGACTCAAAAATTGAAAATTGTTTATGGAAGAGAAGAAAACATAGTGGAAAAAGGAGAAAATGCTGGGTACCAGCATTTTCTCCTTTTCCCTCAATGTTTTCAGAGGGCGTCTTTCTCAGGGCCGTGAAAACTAGGGATTGTTTGGGAAAGGGTTTAACCCTGTACTCCATAGATACTCATTTCTACACATTTGCTTGTAGGAGCCTTTGGAAAACATTGTGGCAAAAGGTGAAATTGCTTGTGACGAGCAATTTCACCTTTTAGCACAATGTTTTCTAAGCTATCAAAAGGTGTCGTATACACATGAGAAACAGCTTCATCCTTGCTGTTATTTAGGATGAATTAGAGATACCATAGAAATGTTTAATGGGGTAAAGGGTTAACCCATTACCACTCAGTCCCTACTTTTGACGCCCCTGAGAAAGAAGCCTTTAGAAAACATTGTGGGAAAAGTAGAAAATGCTGGTAACCAGCATTTTCTCCTTTTCCCACAATGTTTTCTACCCTTCACAAAATAAATTTCAAATTTTCAGTCACTTTTATTTTGTCGTCTGCAAACGCTTTCAATTTGGACCAGTCTAAAATATTGTTGTTTGGTAACGGGTTAAGGCGGGTCAGATGATTTATTTCTGAAAGATTTGGAAAATGTTTTGGAAAAAAGAGAAAATGCCAGGTAATCACTTACCAAATTACCATTTCTTTAATGACAGAGGACAAAGGCAATAGGAAACATGATGGGAAAGGACAAAAATGGCGCATGTGATCAGCATAGGCAATAGGACAGAGGAGAAAGGCAATAGGAAACATCATGGAAAAAGACAAAAATGGCGCATGCGATCAGCATTCTCCTTTTTTTTCCGAAATGTTTGTCCATATGGACAGATTTACAATTTTTCAAGGCACATTTTATCCTCATAAATTGTATTTTTACCTATTCTGGTTTCAGTGATGTCAGAGTTACGTCATCACAGACATTGGCAGAAAGCTTTAAACAACATACCCGGCAGCAGTTTTACCATGCTACCGTCCATGTTACCCAAGGATGGTATGATACTGGGTGGCACTCTGACTCTCCGTGGTAACAATTTGACACTGGGATGTTTCCATGGTATCAACTTTAGATCCAAGTCCTGGGCAATATTTACCATGTGTGAACCGTATATCTGTTTTGCTACAGAGGCACAGAAAACGAAAGATGAAGGTATGTCAAGTCTCTTTGGATTTAATGTCAGAGAACACATTGCAACTGTAAATGCTATTGTTTTTGGTGTAGATCAAGATCAGACTGCTGCCAGATCTTTGATACACACTATTACTTTTTTTGCTATCATTTACTCTCTCGATGGTCAAATTGCTTTGTTATCAGATTAGTAAATGGTATTCATTATACCCCTGCAAAATGAATGTTTTCGAGGGTATACTGGAATCCGATTGTCTGTTCGTGTGTCCGTCTGTGTACAAAATACCAGTAATAATTGCCCGTTTCTGTCGAAGCATTGGTGTGGGTATTAAGTCATATTCAGGGACAACTCTAATTCTTTGGGGGTTAGAAAATGATTAGTTTTCAGTGAGAACTATTTATTTTTTTATATCAAGGGTTATACCCAGATGGTTTCAATATTTAACAAAGACTTAGTTTTGTGTATTTCTTCTTTTGTTCAAATTCAGTACCATGTATGAAAGAATGTTTTCTGCTTTTAAAGTTTTGGGAGATTACAGAAGAAGTCGAAGAAAGGACTTCAATCACAACATGTAGTCAATATTGAGAAACATTCAAGCATTGTACATGTTATAACTTGTTTCTTGCTATGTTAACTCTTTACCAAACGACAAAATCATAGACTACTCCAAATTGAAAGCATTTTGCAGACGACAACATAAGTATGGCTCAAAAATTGAAATTTGTCTTGGAAAGGGTAGAAAACATGGTGGGAAAAGGAGAAAATGCTGGTTACCAGCATTTTCTCCTTTTCCTACAATGTTTTCAAAAGGCTTCTTTCTCAGGGTCGTTAAAAGTCGGGATTGTGTGGTAAAGAGTTAAAGCTGTCACATTTGTAAAACATTCAATATATTTCAGGTATCCACATTGTGCAAGATTTGACATTTTATGTTGGACATGACCTAACATCCCATCTACAAGGAAAGCCAATGGCTCATGTGTTGAAGCTATCCAGAGGTCATGCCATGCCCCCAACATTTACAAGTGCTAATGAATGGTTTAACTATGCTTTCTCTACGTCAGAAGTCAAAGGTAACATGTAGTCAATATAGAGAAAAATTCAAGCATTGTACATGTTATAATTTGTTTCTTGCTATGTTTGTTAAAGCTGTCACATTTTTTTCCCCCAACAGTTCGAAGCTGTTTTTGAAATTTTATCTTTTTTCAAATGCCCTTCCTTACAATGCCAAGTTTTAACAACCATGAGAAGGCCGATGAAAACATTGTTGGAAAAAAAAGAAAATGCTGGCCACTTGCACTTTCTTCTTTTTCTGTCCTTTCATCAGATGCTTTCAATATGCATGTGTCCAGTATGTTGTTATTCAGTAAAGAGTTAAAAGAATGGAAAAGGCAATGTTAGGAAATTGAAAGAAAATCTTCGTAGTATCAGTACTTATTATCTTTAACTCTTTACCAAACAACAAAATTTTAGACTGGTTCAAATTGAAAGCATTTGCAGACAACAAAATAAAGGTGACTGAAAAATTGAAATTTGATCTGGGAAGGGAAGAAAACACTGTGGGAAAAGGAGAAAATGCTGGTTACCAGCATTTTCTTCTTTTCCTACAGTGTTTTCAAAAGGCTTCTCACTCAGGGGAGTCAAAAGTAGGGATTGTGTGGTAATAGGTAAATAAGACATCCCTTCACTTTGAAATCAATAGGGACAGACAGAGAGACAGACAGAAACATAGCCAGAGAGAGAGAGATGAGACACTAAGAGAGTGCCATATAATACTGACCAATTTACTGAAAAGAGAATCAGTGGCATGGCTTTCTGTGTTCTCACTAGGCTTGACCTTTATCATATTTAGGTATCCATTTGAATAACAAGTTCTGTGTATGTTCCAGACTTGGCTGATTTCCCAAAGCTACAGAGAGCAGGTTGTGAGAGTCCCTCAGATTACAGAAGAAGTCGGAGAAAGGACTACAATCACGACAGCGAAAATATCTTCGCTCTTCCCTCCCTTCAGTTACAGCTGCGAACCAAACATCATCAAACTGAGAATGAACCAACTGAAGTCGGTATGTGATGATCCAACATTGTATTTGTGCCCAAATTCTAAATAAAGCATTTACCAAATTTATCTTTTTTTTTCGCACAGTGTTTGCTGTCCTTTTGAAGGCAAACTCTAACCGTCATTTTGTCCTTTTCCCACAATGTTTTCTATACTCTTTATTCTGTGCTTGTTATCCAATACTTATTGAAAGCATTATTCCATTTTCTCCTTTTCTTATAGTGTTTCCTATCCTTTCAAAGGTAAGTTCTGTCATTCAAACCACATTTTTATTATAAGCAAGATATTGTTTGGTAAGTGATTGATAATTAAGTATTAGGACTGATTTTACTGTTTAAGTCATTACCACATAATCCAGGCTTTTGATAACCCTGAGAAAGAGGGCCGTTGAAAATATTGTGGGAAAAAAGGAAGACTTTGTAGTTGTAAGTAATGATACTATGTTGAGGCAAATTTTCTTTCTGGCGCTTTTTTGCACTTTAACTCTGCTTGCTTGTGAGAGAAGAAATCCATGGTTTAGAAAGAAAGTTGTGTCAGCACTGTACTGGTAAGCATGCCACGAAACACATGTGTACGTGCTCTTAGTAGGGTGATGTGACCTGAGCCATTTAAATGGCATAAAATACTTTATCAAACAATCCCTGGTTTTTACGACCCTGAGAAAGAAGCCTTTTGAAAACATTGTGGGAAAAGGAGAAAATGCTTGTAACCAGCATTTTCTCCTTTCAAAAACAAATTTCAATACTTGAGTCACTTTAAATATGTTGTCTGTTAACCCTTTACCAAACAATCCCAGGTTTTTACAACCCAGAGATAGAAGCCTTTTGAAAACACTGGTAATAGAAACATAGAAAGTTTTAACCCTTTACCACACAATCCCGGCTTTTGATGACCCTGAAAAAGGGGCCGTCTGAAAACATTGTTGGAAAAGGAGAAAATGCTGGTAATCAGCATTTTCTCCTTTTCCCACAACGTTTTCTACCCTGCTGGAAAAAAATTTAAATTTCTGAGTTTTTATTTTGTCGTCTGCTAATGCTTTCAGTTTGGACCAGTCTAAAATTTTGTCTTTTGGTAAAGGATTAACTCATTAATCCATTACCACACGATCCCTACTTTTGACGCCCCTGAGAGAGAAGCCTTTTGAAAACACTGTAGGAAAAGGAGAAAATGCTGGTAACCAGCATTTTCTCCTTTTCCCACAGTGTTTTCTACCCTTCCCAGAACAATTTCGATTTTTCAGTCACCTTTATTTTGTCGTCTGCAAATGCTTTCAATTTGAACCAGTCTAAAATTTTGTCGTGTGGTAAAGAGTTAAAATACAAAACCTTTTTTTTAAAAATAGATGAAAGTCTGGTAATACTTTGACCAGAAAGGATCTCAACTGAGCACCTGTGTAGCAAGGCTCTCAACTTTTCAATCAGCCCTCATATTTCTTATTCTCTGTAAATAGATCCAATGCCGGTTGTCCAGTGCAGTTTTGTAACAGAATTTGAGGATCATATCTTTGTTGCCATGGACGCAGAAGTTTTACTTTTCCTCCATGATCTGGTGATGTCATACATCAAGGAGAAAGACAAAGGTAACCTCTTTCGAAGATTAACTCAAACAACAATTTTTAGGCTTGTCCGAATCGAAAGCATTTGCAGACTATAAAATAAAAGTGACTGAAAATTTGAAATTTGTTTTGTGAAGGGTATAAAACATTGTGGGAAAAGGAGAAAATGCTGGCTACCAGCATTTTCTCCTTTTCCCCATGATGCTTTCTAAAGGCTTCTTTCTCAGGGATGTCAAAAGTAGGGATTGTGTGTTAATGGGTTTACTCAAAGAAAAATATTCAGACTTGTTCCCTGTGTATAAATATTTAACTCTGTACCCAGAATATGGACTTTGAACAAACCTTGAAATGGAAGAATTTCTGCACCCAGAATATGGACTTAGAACAACCTTGAAATGGAAGAATTTTGAAAACATAGTTGGAATAGGATAAAATGTTCGAAACCAACCTTTTCTCCTTTTCCAACAATGATTTCTATCATATCAAGGGCAATTTCTATGATGCTGTGATTTCTATTTGTATGATTTCTATGATTCTATGGCACAATCAATATATTGTCTGCAATTGCTTTAGGTTTAGACAGATTTGACCCTTTTCTAAATGAAAAAAAAAAAAATTCAGACTAGCCCAGTTTGAAAGCATTTGCAGATGACAAAGTAAATATGACTTAAAAATTGAATTTTGTCTTTTGAAGGGTACAAAACATTGTGGAAAAAGCAGAAAATGCTAATACCAGCATTTTCTGTAAAGAGCATTTTCTCCCTTTCCAACAATGTTTTCAGGCGGCCCCTTTTTCAAGGTCATCAAAAGCCGGGATTGTGTGGTAAAGGTTTAAAACTTTCTATGTGGCAAACAATACAAAGTATTAGAGGCCAAGAAGAGGATTGCTCTTGAAAACCTTGTGGGAAAAAGAGAAAATGCTGGTAACATGTATTTTCTTCTTTTCTTATAAAGTTTTCTCCCCACTGATAGACAAATCCCATCACTTTGGCTCATGAATTCAACATATTTTTGGTCAATCATTTTAGCTTTAACCCTTTCCCAAATGAAAAATTTTAGACTGTCCTAAACTCAAAATGTTTGCAATGGACAATTTCAAATTTGATGAGAATGGCAGAAAGTTTTTGATAGGCTAGAAAACACTGTGGGAAAAGGAGAAATTGCTCATTACGCGCAGTTTCTCCTTTTCCCACAGTGTTTTCTAAAGACTTGTGCTGCAGACATGTAAAAACCAGGGCCCGTATTCACCAACCATTCTTAAGAACATTCTTTGTCTTATTCTCCAAAATTTTCTACATTTGTAACTAACACAGCATCTGATTGGCTAAACCAAATGGTTTAGCCAATCAGAAGTTGTGTTACTTACAAATTTAGAAAACCTTGTAAAATAAGACTAAGAATATTCTCAAGAATGGTTGGTGAATACGGGCCCAGGGCTTGTTTGGGAAAGAGTTAAGGCCACCTGTGCTAGGGAGTAAAGATTAGCAGTCTTGTTTTAGATTTTCTTGTAGTTTTGTGAAACTGGACTTAGTTGAATGCCACTGTGATTGTACATTTAGGATCTAGATCATCCATGGTTGGAACTGGAGGTAAAGCAGGAAAATCTCCAGTTGATTCTGACAAGAAGAAGTTGACAGATCCTCTCACGGTGCTGCAACAAGACTGGAGGGAATATGAGTGTCAGACCTGGCACCTAGAGCCTACTGTCAGGTATATCACATTTCTAGTGTGTTTGTTTTTGTAATCTATACCAAACTGTGCTATGTTTATACCCCCGCAAAGGAATGTGTGTGTGTCCGTCCGGCCATCCGTGTGTCCGTCTGTGTACGAAATACTAGTAATTTTGTGTTGCTAACTCCATCTACAGTTTTCCTTCAATTGTTTTGAAACTGTGTGTATATATTGATCATGTATTGAAGATTTGCAAGATGCAATGGAAGGACAAGAGTTGATTTTAGCCCATTACACACTATCCCTACTTTAGACGACCCTGAGAAAGAAGCCTTTAGAAAACATTGTTGTAATAAGGAGAAAATGCTGGTAACCAGCATTTTCTCCTTTTCCCACAATGTTTTCTACCCTTTCCAAACAAATTTCAAATTTTCAGTCACTTTTATTTTGTTGTCTATCAATGCTTTCGATTTGGACCAACCCACAATTATGTAGTTAGGTAATGAGTTAAATAGTTATGCCCCTTTCTTGACATGAAATTTCCACTTACAAGCATCTGCGGTTGAGGATTGGCACCAGGATCAGCAATGCTTTTGTTTTCTCAAAGAATGTATTGATGACCATTGTTTGTAAAACAGCTCTTTTGAAAACTTGTTTTCCAGATTGTTGCACTGGGCAAGTCACCAGATAGATCCTGTTGGAGTAGACTACGTTCTCCAAAAGCTAGGATTTACCCATGCCAGAGTTACGATACCAAAGTGGATGCAGAGAGGTTTCATGGATCCTTCGGATAAAATCTTGTCTGTTTTGGTCAATAAACTGATAACTGTCCTGAAAGAAACAACGGAATCAGAATCCACTACAAAATTGTAGACAGCGTTTAGGTTGTCTCTCTGTGTCGTGAGAAATTGTGATTTATATCTTATTTTGTCTTTTTGTTTTAATTCTTTCAACCAATGACTATACAGAATGTTTTAAAACTTTACCAAGCATTCTTGTGCTTCAAGGAACCTACGAAAGAAGACAAAACAATTCTGTCTTTTAACAACAAGGAGGAAAGATGCTTTTGAAAATAATGTGGGAAAAGGAAAGGAAAGGAAAAGTGCTGGTAACCCAGCATTTTCTCCTTTTCCTACAGTGTTCTCTAACCTTCCCAAATCAAATTTCAATTTTGGATTCACATTTATTTTTGTCATCTGCAAATACTTTCAATTTGGACCAGTCCAAAATTTTTTTGTTTGGTAGAGAGTTGATTAAGAGCAAAAACTCTAGGAAACAGTTTCTTCTATTTTACAACATAGCAAAAAATTGATTTTTGGATTTTTGGTCAGATGTCGAAATATCTCCATGGATTAATCCCTTACCACACAATCCAGAGTTTTAATGAGCCTTAGAAAGTCTTCTGAAAACATTGTTGAAAAAGGAGAAAATGATTGTAACCAGCGTTTTCTCCTTTTCCGACAATGTTTTTATACCCTATCTTAGACAACTTCCATCATTCAATTCACAATTCAATTGTTGTCTGCATTTGCTTTCAGTTTGGACAAGTTTATAATTTTGCCGTGTTGTATAGAATTAATTTATACTCATGTATATGTTACTGTATAGAAAAGCTTTTTATAGATGTAATATGCATTATACTCAAAACTATGGGTGATAGGGTTGTGTAACTGCTTATATATCTTTCAGCCTTCTGGTCCCATCTTAATCAGCCATTAAACATTGCATTCTGTCTTTAACCCATTACCACACAATCCCTACTTTTGACGCCCTGAGAAAGAAGCCTTTTGAAAACACTGTAGGAAAAGGAGAAAATGCTGGTAACCAGCATTTTCTCCTTTTCCCACCATGTTTTCCACCCTTCCCAGAACAAATTTCAATTTTTCAGTCGCCTTTATTTTGTCGTCTGCAAATGCTTTCAATTTGAACCGGTCTAAAATTTTGTCGTGTGGTAAAAAGTTAAAGTAACACAATTTCTGATTGGCTAAACCAAATGGTTTAGCCAATCACAAATTGTTTTACTTTATTATTTAGAAAATTTTGCAAGCATATGGATTCTAATGCAATGTAGGATGGTTGGTTAACATGACCAAGAATGTATATACTGTATGTATGTATTTGTCTTATAGATTATTTGAATTCAATTATTCAGAGATGCGGACATGAGAAACTTTTTATTAACTGTAAAGCATAAGATCTCTTTAATGTTTCAATTTAACCTATATTGCAGGTACCATTAGAACTTTTTATTCAAGACAATGCCAATGGATACCCATCAAATAGGTTTTAGTGCAGAAATAAATTCAAATAATGCTTTTTAAGTTTGATAAAGTCTTTCTTATGTCTGAATCTCGGAGACATAAACATGATCAATTGTGAATGTAAAGTTTACCCTGAAAAACTTTACTTCAGCTATATATCAAACCATTGCTTTTAATTCAACTAGTGCAATAATTTTTCTTGTTTTTAATTTATTAGCTTTATTTTTAATTCAGCTGTTTTCAAAGAAAATATTGAAGTTTTGGTCATAGTCTGGTTGTTTTCTGTATCGTCATTTTCATGGTGGTCAAAGTTTGACTTTTTCTAATATCTCTGTTATTTCTAAAGATATTTACGGCAAATTTCGGCCATTGTTTACTATTAAAAGGTGAACCTTTCAAGAAATTATTGACAAAGTTTCGGTGTGCCCATTTTTTTTTGTTACTTAAAATTTTCACAAGAAAAGCCTTGGCAGTGGAGCGTTGGCACCTTCATTTGTTACTTCTGTTCATTATGTATATGTCAACTCTTTTGGTGTCAAAGATGATATAAAGGGGGTTTTTTTGGTCGGTGAAAAATTGTAATTTGTTTCATATAGTGAACATCATTGGTAATATTTGAAACATAACATTTTGAAACATAATGGGAAAAGGAGAAAATGCTGGTTACCACCATTTTCGCCTGTTCTCATCATGTTTTCCTAAGCTCTATTCTTCATCTTAAAAATCATAAGAAGGTCTGTTAAATCTTTACCAAACAATCCTAGTTTCAACAGCCCTGAAAAGGAAACCTTTTGAAGACATTGTGAGAAAAGGAGAAAATGCTGGTAACCAGCATTTTCTCCTTTTCTCACAATGTTTCTGCCCTTCCAGAACAAATTTCAATTTTTGAGTGGAATTAATTTTGTCATCTGTAAACGCTTTCAATCTAGATCAGTCTAAAGTTTGTCATTTGGTAAGGAAAAAAATCTTTACCAAATAATCCTGCATTTCAGCAACTCTCAGGATGAGGACATTTTACAACATCTTGAGAAAAGGAGAAAGTTCTGATTATCAGCATTTTCTCCTTTTGTCACAATGTTTTCTACTGTTTCACAGACAAATTCCACAGTATAACCATATTATATTTGTCATCAGTAAATATTTTAAGTGCTGAAATAGTCTAAATTTTTGTTGTCTAATAAAGAGCTGATAATTGATAATTCTCTGAATTTTGTAATACTATGTTTTAATGTTGTTTATGTTTAAAATACTTCTCTGCTCAAGCTTTTTTTTTTTTTTATGTTTAATTTAACCCGTCACCAAACGACAGAATTTTAGACTGGTCCAAAATGAAAGCACTTGCAGACAATAAAATAATCGTGACTCAGAAATTGAAATTTGTTTTAGGAAGGCTAGAAAACATTGTTGGAAAAGGAGAAAATGCTGGTTACCAGCATTTTCTCCTTTTCCAATAATATTTTCTAAAGGCTTCTTTTCTCAGGGTCGTTAAAAGTTGGGATTGTGTGGTAAAGATCTTATCTAAACAACAAAAATTTAGAATTGTGACAATAGCTGTCAACAAACTGGGATGGCTCAAAGGAGACGGCAGGTTCTGTATAAGGTAGGAAACATTGCGTAAATAAAAAATGCTAGTTACCAGTTTTTTCTCCTTTTCTTGTAATATTTTCAGAAGGTTCTTTTTTCTCAGGGTCGTTAAAACTGTGGAAAGTGTGGTGATGCGTTAAAGGCTGATAGGTGAAGTTTACAGGAATTTAACCCTTTCCCAAACAATCCCTGGTTTTTATGACCCTGAGATAGAAGCCTTTTGAAAACATTGTGGGAAAAGGAGAAAATGCTGGTAACTAGCATTTTCTCCTTTTCCCACAATGTTTTCTACCTTGCTGGAAACAAATTTCAATTTTTGAGTTAAGTTTTATTTGTCTTCTGCAAGTGCTTTCAGTCTGGACTAGTCTAAAATTTTGTTGTTTGGGAAAGGGTAAAGAAAAAAGCCAGGGAAGGAGTTGATGCTACTGGGCTGCATTTATTGTTATCCCGCACTGAAGGCAGAGGTATATAGTTCTAGAGTTGTTTATCTGTCCATTCGTGTGTCCGTCCGGACAATATCTCCAATGCCATTGGACAGAATTTCACAAAACTTCATACAATAATCTATTCTGCTGATACAGTTTTTTTCTTTGCTTTTTTTTTTTTGTAATTTGATGCTAAATGACCAACTTGAGCAATTTTGAGTTACGGTCTTGCAAATTTTTGAAAAGTTTTTTTTTCGGCAGGGGATATCATTTCAAGGAAATTGCATGTCTCTGTAAGTTCTTTATCAGCCTCTGACTAACTTAGTTTTTCACCTATTTTGGCCAATTTACAATAACACTCACTATTTCAACCCTTTTCCACACAATACCAACTTTTAAAGACCCTGAAAAAGAAGCCTATTGGCCTACTGAAAACTTAGTAAGAAAGAAGATGCTGGTAACCAACATTGTCTCCTTTTCCCACATTATTTTCTGTTCTTTCTAAGATAAAATTTCACCATTTGAGTCACTCTGAAATTTTATCCTGCAAAAGCTTTCAATTTGAACAAGGCTAAAATTTTGTCGTCTGTAAACTCATTACCAAACGACAAAGTTTTTGGCTTGTCCAAATTGAAAGCATTTGCAGACGACAAATTGAAAGTGACTGAAAATTTGAAATTTCTTTTGTGAAGGGTAGAAAACATTGTGGGAAAGGGAGAAAATGCTGGTTACCAGCATTATCTCCTTTTCCCACAATGTTTTCTGAAGGCTTCTTTCTCAGAATTGTCAAAAGTAGGGATTGTGTGGTAATTAGTTAACCCTTTAACAAACAATCCCCATTTTTCAAGACCCTGTATTAGAAACCTTTTGAAAACATTGTAAGAAAAAGAGAAAATGCTAGTGAACAGGATTTTCTCCTTTCACTACAATGTTTTCTATCCTATTATAGACATAAATCATCATTTCAGCTACATCTAGTTAGTGGTCAGTAGATGTTTTCAGTTTGATCCAGTCAAAACTTTTGTTGTTTGGTATAGACTTAACTCATTACCAAACGACAAAATTTTGGGTTTGTCTAACTTGAAAGCTTTTGCAGATGACAAAATAAAAGTGACTGAAAATTTGAATTTTTTTTGTGATGGGTAGAAAACATTGCAGGAAAGTGAGAAAATGCTGGTTACCAGCATTTTATCCTTTTCCAACAATGTTTTCTAAAGGCTTTTTTCTCAGGGGCATCCAAAGTAGGGATTGTGTGGTAATGGGTTAAGGGGTTGACTATTTGTCATCACATTGCATTACATTGAAATGGTTATGATCTCTCATATTATGAATGACCATTATTTAACGGTGGGAGGTAAGGTTTTAACCCTTTCCCAAAGGACAAATTTTGGACTCTTCCAAACTGAAAGTGTTTGCAGACGACCATTTTAGATTTTGAGAAAATACCAGAAAGTTCTCAAAAAGGGTAGAAAACACTGTGGGAAAAGGTGAAATTGCTCGTTACGAGCAATTTCTCCTTTTCCCACAGTGTTTTCAAAAGACTTTTACTGCAGACACGTAAAAACCAGGGCTTGTTTGGGAAAGGGTTAAGATAGGCTTAAGTTTATGAAATAAACATTCTTTATCATGTTTCTTAATATGTTTATGGAAAATGGCAAAGTAAATATGAATAAATGAGGCATTTCAATTAGCAAAACATTCTGTCGAACACTGTCTATAGGACCTGTATAGTATGGTTTATCAAACACTATGATCTAAATCTAGTGCCAAATACATTTACATGGCTTAGAGTTGCAGATAATTAGGGTAACCAGCATTGTCTCATATTCCCACAATGTTTTTAGCTCACCTGAGCACGAAGTGCTCATGGTGAGCTATTGTGATCGTGCTGTGTCCGTCGTCCGTCGTCCGTCGTGCGGCGTGCGTCGTGCGTCGTGCGTCGTCCGTCGTCAACTTTTTACCTTGTGTACGCTCTAGAGGCCACAGTTTTAGTCGGATACTCATGAAAATTGGTCAGGATGTTTGTCTCGATAAAATCTCGGACGAGTTCGAAAATGGGTCATGTGGGGTCAAAAACTAGGTCACTAGGTCAAATCTTAGAAAAACCTTGTGTACGCTCTAGAGGCCACATTTTCAGTCGGATACTCATGAAAGTTGGTCAGGATGTTTGTCTCGATCATATCTCGGACGAGTTTGAAAATGGGTCACGTGGGGTCAAAAACTAGGTCACCAGGTCAAATCTTAGAAAAACCTTTTGTACGCTCTAGAGGCCACATTTTCAGTCGGATACTCATGAAAGTTGGTCAGGATGTTTGGCTGGATGATATCTCGGACGAGTTCGAAAATGGGTCACGTGGGGTCAAAAACTAGGTCACCAGGTCAAATCTTAGAAAAACATTTTGTACGCTCTAGAGGCCACATTTTCAGTCGGATACTCATGAAAGTTGGTCAGGATGTTTGGCTGGATGATATCTCGGACGAGTTCGAAAATGGGTCACGTGGGGTCAAAAACTAGGTCACCAGGTCAAATCTTAGAAAAACCTTTTGTATTCTCTAGAGGCCACATTTTCAGTCGGATACTCATGAAAGTTGGTCAGGATGTTTGTCTGGATGATATCTCGAATGAGTTCGAAAATGGGTCACGTGGGGTCAAAAACTAGGTCACCAGGTCAAATCTTAGAAAAACCTTTTGTACGCTCTAGAGGCCACATTTTCAGTCGGATACTCATGAAAGTTGGTCAGGATGTTTGTCTGGATGATATCTCGGACGAGTTCGAAAATGGGTCACGTGGGGTCAAAAACTAGGTCACCAGGTCAAATCTTAGAAAAACCTTTTGTACGCTCTAGAGGCCACATTTTCAGTCGGATACTCATGAAAGTTGGTCAGGATGTTTGTCTGGATGATATCTCGGACGAGTTCGAAAATGGGTCACGTGGGGTCAAAAACTAGGTCACTAGGTCAAATCTTAGAAAAACCTTTTGTACGCTCTAGAGGCCACATTTCCAGATGGATACTCATGAAAGTTGGTCAGGATGTTTGTCTGGATGATATCTCGGACGAGTTCGAAAATGGGTCACGTGGGGTCAAAAACTAGGTCACTAGGTCAAATCTTAGAAAAACCTTTTGTACACTCTAGAGGCCACATTTTCAGTTGGATACTCATGAAAGTTGGTCAGGATATTTGTCTGGATGATATCTCGGACAAGATCGAAAATGGGTCATGTGGGGTCAAAAACTAGGTCACCAGGTCAAATCTTAGAAAAACCTTGTATATGCTCTGGATGCCACATTTTCAGTCCAACACTCTTGAAAATTAGTCAGAATGTTTGCCTTTATAATATCTTGGATGAGTTTGAAAATGGGTCATGTTGGGTCAAAAACTGGGTCAATAGGTCAAATGTTATAAACACCTTTTGTATGCTCTGGAGGACACATTTTCAGTCTGATACTCCTAAAACTTGTTCATTATATTTGTCCTGGTGATACCTTGAATGAGGTTGAAAATGGGTCATGTGGAGTCAAAAACTAGGTCAATGGGTCAAATATTAGAAAAACCTTGTGTACACTCTAGAGGCTACATTTTCTGCCTGATATTCTTCAGACTTGGTCAGAATGTTTGTTTTGGTGATGTCTCAAAAGAGTTTGATAATGGGTAATTGTCGGGTCCAAAACTAGGTCACTTGATGAAATCTTAGAAAAACCTTTTGTACACTGTAGAGGCCACATTTTCAGACCAATACTCATGAAACTTGGCCAGAATGTTTGTCTTATTGATATCTCAAAAGTGTTTGATGATGGGTAATGTCTGATAAAAAACTAGGTTACTGGGAAACTAGATGGTGCATGTTTGGTCAATAAACTCAGGTGAGCGATTTCAGGGCCATCATGGCCCTCTTGTCTACTATTCCTAAAACAAATTTCATTTTTTCATTCTAATCTATATTTGTCTGCTTATGATTTCAATTTGGATTTGTCTATAAATTTTTTGTTTGATACAGAGATAAGGTGCTCAGTTAACAATCCAGAATTTCTGGCTTCAATCCTCACACAATGCACTTCGCTTTTCATGGGAGTGTCTTTGGGCAAGTCAATTGAGAGGCTTAGCCTTGTGCTGGTGAAATCAAAGAAACATCAATCAGTAAGATGTTGCAGTGATGTAATTGAGAAATGTTGAAATCTGCATAAAACGACAAAGTCAACACTGTAAACAGTGTGGAAAAAGGAGAAAATGCTGGTAACCACCATTTTCTGCTTTTCTTACAATGTTTTTCTCCAACTGAAAGCCACGAGTCAATCAATCAACTGAACTTTTCAAATAATATGGACCTCTGTCAGCTTTTAGAGTACAGTATTTGAGCCTCACTCTGTGAAAAGGGGGCTTAATGCATATGTGAAAAATATCGAGCCAGGTCAGCCTGCGCTGGCTGACCAGGGCCGAAACTTTTCATTATTGGTCAATTTTCTGTATGTCACAGGATCAGTCTTACACATGATTTAAAGTGCAAAATTTTAAAAAGTTGATCCATAATTATGTTATGACTTATGCCGGTATCATTTATCATGGAAATACATTTAGCCCTCCCTTTTGCCAGAGCGGGGCTCATTTATTTACGCACTGCATAGAACAAAGTTTCGATTGTGTGTCATCAACCCTCCTGAATTCCTTATACTTGTCTGTGAGCAGCACTCTAGCAAAAGAGGGGTTTATAGATCTTTATGATGCATTGTAATAAGCAATTCATTACATAATTTGGGATCCATAGAAGTGCTTAACCCATTACCACACAATCCCTACTTTTGATGCCCCTGAGAAAGAAGCCTTTGGAAAACATTGTTGGAAAAGGAGAAAATGCTGGTAACCAGCATTTTCTCCTTTTCCCACGATGCTTTCTACATTTCACGAAACAAATTTCAAATTTTGGGTCACTTTTATTTTTTTGTCATCTGCAAATGCTTTCAATTTGGACAAACCTAAAATTTTGTCGTTTGGTGATGAAATAAGTCTAACAGTTGACTGAATCTGAAGGTAGAATGGTCCTAGGACTTTCAGAAAATTTATAAAAAGCAAAAATTTTCGACCCAGGTCAGCCTGCGCAAACTGCGCAGGCTGACCTCGGTTGATACTTTTTGTAGATGTTTTAAACTTCCTTTTCACAGTGCATTTCATTTTGTAACCTTCTAACTACCTCTCATCTAGAACTGATCTGCTATTGTGCATATTTCTTACGTAACTTATACTTAATCCTTCAGTTAACAATCTTTTTTTCCTCTATTATCTGGAACTTTGCCTTTAAAACCATAGTGATAGAAGGAATTAGTATTGGTAAACAGTAATTTTTCCTTTCTGCTGAAAGTTTTTATTTGATAAAAATTGTGTCACATTTACATTGTCATCTAAACATGCTGTCATTATAGATAATTATTTCATGTTTTCCGGTAGGATATCGAGAAAAAGCAATGAAAATATTTTTTGATCTTACACTGGTACCACCAGTGAAAATACCGATTTTCACGTTCTTGTTGCCTAGGTTAATTGCGTGTGCCTCACAACCAGAGGAGAAATATGACGTCATATACCTTACATTTCTCGCGCTTGACGTAATATTGTAATGCATTGCTATGCGGGAGGGGTATGCCACGTGGAATAACGGAAAGAATTGCACTGGATGTTGATAAACCTCCGCCCAGAAAGGATTAAAAGCATGAAATAAATAGAATATTTGTTCTTTTAGGTGAAAGATGGAAATTTATTTCATCTCGTGAACACCATCGGTAATATTTTCACTCGTGGCTGCGCCACTCATGAAAATATTACCGATGGTGTCCACTCAGTGAAATAAATTTCGATCTTCCACCGAAAAAAAACAAATATCCTCTTTGTCTTGAAGTTTTATATGCCCAAATGTTTGTATATGTTTGTATGATGTTATGGCCACAGTTGTCTGTCTGTTAACAATTTCTTGTGTGCCCAACTCCTTCAATAGTTTTCTTTGGAATAGGTTGAAATTTACCACAATAAATCTATGTGATGTGTAGTTTTGCATGTAATTCTTGAAATTTAGATCTCTGTAAGCATTCTAGATTTTAATCCATTTCAATGACAAGCCCCTTCAGGCATAAATGCACTGCTGTGCAAAGCTCATGTTGTCACTTTGCATGGAGTGAAGTTGTGTTTTGTCATCATATTGTTCGTTAGAGATATTTTTCTTCTTGCAAACAGTAAATGTTGGATAATTTTCATGCCAGATCAAAGGACTTAGATCTCAGAAATTCTTCTTCAATTTAGGTAAACACTCCAGACTCTGTTATTATTTGAAAAGAGTTGTCCTTCTTCGTCCTTTTATTTCATTGGAAAGAATGAAGTATTGGAAAGAGCACAGTTGTTATAAACCTGACGTGTTGTATTATTTTCTGGCCCTGATTGTCGTTCTGTTAGCAATTTCTTGTGTGCAACTCCTCCTACAGTTCCCATCGGAATAATTTGAAACTTTCCACAGTGAATCCCTATGATGTATAATTGTGCATTTGACTCTTGATATTTGGATCTCTGTGGGCGTTGTAGATTTTAACCCATTTCCCTGACAAGCCCCTTTAACCCATTACCACACAATGCCTACTTTTGATGCCCCTGAGAAAGAAGGCTTTTGAAAAATTGTGGGAAACCAGCATTTTCTCCTTTTCCCACAATGTTTTCTACCCTTCACAAAACAAATTGTAAATTCTCCGTCATTTTTGTTGTCTGCAAATGCTTTCGATTTGGACAAGCCTAAAATTTTGTGTTGTTTGGTAATGAGTTAAGCGTATATGCGCCGCTGTGTGAAGCTCTTGTTTTAAAATTAGCCATTCTCCTACAGTGTACTTCCACAGATGCATTACACATGTAGTGAAGATAAATGTCAGCCTGTACATGCATATAGTCTGATCTTTATCTAGACACTCTGACACTGAATACCTCGCTTTGGTGCCATAATTCCCAGTAATTGTCAACAAGTGTCAACCAGTTTTATCAATTCTATGGTTATAGCAGTCAGCAAAAATCATGTCACAGAAGAAGAGTCAACTTTTTCAAATGTATTTCATGGGGTTCTAGTATTGCTTTATCGGAAGAATAAAAAAGTTTTTTTGCAGACTACTGGCTGCTTTCCTCACATAAAATGGAACAAAAATACCTTTGACCAGAAAATAGGATTGATTCATGTAACAATGATTTCCATGGAATCCTTCAAAAGGTTTTTCTGAACCCTCTGAGTGCATGTATTGACTCTTTACCAAACAACAACATTTTGGACTTGTCCAAATTGAAAGCACTTGCAGATGACAAAATAAATGTGAATCAAAAATTGAAAATTGATTTGGAAAGGGTAGAAAACAGTGTGGGGAAAAGGAGAAAATGCTGGTAACCAGCATTTTCTCCATTTCCCACAATGATTTCAAAGGCTTTCTTTCTCAGGGTCGTCAAAAGTCAGGATTGTCTGGTAAAGAGTTAACACTGTAAGTTAGCTTTTTTTACCTACTTAGCTAAACAAAAGATGGGTGGTAAACTAATTAGATGACAGTCCTTGTATTTCTACAGTTACATACATATTTATCACAGTGACAATTTGTAACCTTGTAACAATTCTTTTTTTTTTCAATAAGCCCAGGGAAGACTGCTGTCCAAGGAATTGTGAGGAATGGATAAAATGCTGGTATCCAGCATTTACTCCTTTCTCCACAATGTTTTATACCATTCCAAAGGCAAATCTTACTATCCAAGTTACATTTTATTTCCTATGTGCAAATGCATCTAGTTTAACTGAGTCTAAATGTTCTGTTATTTAAACAATTAATTGTTCTGCTGTTACAATACATAGATCTTGATCTCTTTTATCAATGACTTGTTAATATGTTTCAGAAATAAAGTTTGGTTTGAAAGTCTTTTTTTTTTTTCAACATACTCAATATTGCATGGCAGACAACTGATAAATGACATCTTGTTACTCTAATTGTTATATTCATGTACCAATATTGAACATTAAAATAAATATTGCAACATGATGAAAAATGTATCTTTGTATTTTCATCTACACTTAACCCTTTACCTTAAAATGACGACTCTTAACACCCCTGCCCGCCCGGATGGCTCAGTGATGAGCGTGTTTGACTCATGACCTGGTGGTTGTGAGTTCGATACCCGGTTGAGGCAAACTTTCTTTCCGTCGTATTTTCGCTTCTCACCTCTGCTGAAGCATGTGAGAAAAGTAGTCGGTGGCTTTTGAAAGAGAGTAGTGTTAGTACTTATCTGAGAAAGCCAGGAAACACATATGCGTCACCGACCGCCATTATATGACCTTAGCTGTTAAGGTGGGGTTAAACTCCAACACAACCAACCAACTTAACACCCATGAGGAAGAAGCCTTTTGAAAACAGTGTGGGAAATGGAGAAAATGCTGGTAATCAGCATTTTCTCCTATTCCCACAAAGTTTTCTATCCTATTAAAGCAAAATTGCACCATTTGAGACACTTTAAAATTGTTGTCTGAAAATGTTTTCACTTTGGATGGAGCTAATTTTTGTCGTCTGGTGTAGGGTTAAACATCAAACGAATTGTGAGGCATGCTGCTCTTTTGACATGCAGAAAATTGACCGAAATTTTGACCTGGGTCAGTCTACATGGATCGCAGGGACTGACCTGGGCTGGTATTTTTTTTTTACAGATGAATTGAGCCTTCTAGTCACAGAGCACGGCTATTATTATATATATTATTGCAAAGAGAAAAGATCAAGAACTTTTTTCACCTCTTGCACTAAAGCATTCTTCATTCTGTGACAAATACCAGTTTTTGTGGCAAGGAGCTGATGGGAGGTATAATCACATTTAGTGATAGCTCTAGTTTGTCAAGCTGTTAAATCCTAACCTGATTTGAGTTGTAAGGTAGACAGAGCATCAGCGTCGTAAGAATAAGGTCCCAAGTTTGATACCTGGGAGCGGGTGTCAACTGTTTTATCTTTCATTGGCCCACCCATTTTGTGCAAGTACTGATGTAGACTAGTTCCCAGGAAGCAGAATCGAAGGAGATTGGTGTAAGTTGTAAAAACTTGTTTCGCAATTGATGTACAATGAATATGTGACCCATCGCTCAAAAAGGGACCTTCTTGGAACAGCGAAAAGTGTGAACCCAGGTCAAACTGCGCGAATTGTGCAGACTGACCAGGATTTACATTTTTCACTTTAATGACATTTTCTGTATGAAAAGTGGTCATTGTACCTTGTTATACAATCATTTTTGAATTACCAACTTAACTCATTACCAAACGAGAAAAATTTAGACTGATCCAAATTGAAAGCATTTTCAGACGACAAAATAAAGGTGACTGAAAAATTGAAATTTGTTCTGGGAAGGGTAGAAAACACTGTGGGAAAAGGAGAAAATGCTGGTTACCAGCATTTTCTCCTTTTCCCACAGTGTTTTCAAAAGACTTCTTTCTCAGGGGCGTCAAAAGTAGGGATTGTGTGGTAATGGGTTAAATTGACCTTTATTATTGTTGATCTGTTTTCATCTAATTGACGTACAGAATTCCTAGATGGTTCCTATTTGCGTGATGGGTCACATATGTTAAAACTATGTGTGTGAACTGAAGTAACCATTTTTAGAAGGTGATGACTCAGCATCACCTTCTTATGGCATCCGACAGGGGTTTTCCACACGAGCACACATTACACCCAGGTTTCGAAAAAAATAGGTCCTCAAAGATCAATGAACAGACGCCTCTCTGTCATTTGATATGTACAAAAAATATGCGGATTAAAAAATCAGTGCATGCCATTCACACAAACAATGAATTTCATAGTTAAATCTTGTAGAACTCGCTCTAAATTCAAAAATTTGTCTCGTTCCGCATCTTTGACCTGACCTAGTTTGTAAAGTACGTCTCAGATGAAACACTGTAAAATACCCAAAACCACTGAAAAATACCCCAAAACACCCCAAAACACTCGAAAATTACCCAAAACTATGCCATTACACCTGAAAAAAAATCTAACATTTAAAACTGCATGCGAAATGCTTAGATACACGATTTTATGGGAATCAGCCATGAACTTTTGCTATGAATTTGGTGTGGGAAAGGGTTAGACAGATACTGTCATTTGTGCCCAATTTTATTTGTCATCTGCAAATGCTTTTAATTCGGACTGGTCTAAAAGTTTGCCGTGCTGCAAAGATTTACATAGTTTTTTTTTTTATAGGAATAATAAGGATGATCTCGATCTCTCTCTCTCTCTCTCTCTCGGGGGATATGGGAAGGGGCGGGACTATGGGCCATTGTTCAAATGAAAGGAACACCACTTTTGTGGAGCTCAACTTTATGCCAAGTATAAGGCTTAACTGTATGCAAAATCTGCAGGTTTTATTCACAATTTACAAGACGACCCTACGGTTTGTTCATTTTGAAAATGAAACAGAGGTTTGTCGACACCTCAACAGTTATTCAAGAATAATAAATGTTTTACTTTATTTCAGCTTGTCTTTATCTACTCTACTAAATTGATTGAATTAAACGATTATTTAGAAAGAAGTTAAATACGCCTGTCTGTCCTTGAAACCAAACAAATACTTAAATTGTGTTTCAAAATCAAAACGAAAAGGTAATTCACCCAACAACTATATATAGCATTAAAACGCTAAGCCCTGGAAACCCGTATTGGTATATTGATAGACGTAGCCCGGGGGTACTAACTTTTTAAACCTTTGCCACGCATTGACGACTTTTGACGACCCTTAGAAGCAAGCTTTTTGAAAGCATTGTGGGAAAAGGAGAAAATGCTGGTAACCAGCATTTTCTCCATTTCCCATGATTGCTATCTTATCTATAAACAACGCACCTTTTGAGCCGAATGAAAATTGTCGTCTGCAGATGCTTTCAATTTGAAAAAGGCTAAAAATTTGTCGTCTAGTAAAGGTTTAAACAACAAAAAAAGGGAACACTGTGCATACCGGATATCGATGAAAAAAAAAAAACTTCATTCAGTAGCTCCTTTCTTCATATTTCTTCTTGTAAAAGAACACTTCATTAACAAAAATTGTCATGTAATAGTACTTTCTTTAAAAAACAAGCACTCATTGTGGGAAAAGGAAAATGTCTGTAGGAAAAAAGGCTATTGAAACGTAAGAAAGTAGTATTTTTTCTTTTTTACATGTTTACATGTTTTAAAACGATATTTTTAAAAGCCCTGCCCCTGCCCCTAGCTGTGGTTCTAGATTTCTCTTTCTCTCTCTCTCTCTCTCTGTCATTCTCTGTCCCTCTCTCTCTCTCTCATTCTCTGTCGGTCTCTCTCTCTCTCTCTCATTCTCTGTCTGTCTCTCATTCTCTGTCCGTCTCTCTCTCTCTCTCATTCTCTGTCCTTCTCTTTCTCTCTGTTCTCTCTCATTCTCTGTCCGGCTCTCTCTCATTCTCCTGTATGTCTCTCTCTCTCTCTCTCTCTCTCTCTCTCTCATTCTCTGTCCGTCTCTCTCTCTCTCTCTCTCTCTCATTACCTGTATGAGAAAGCCAGGAAACACAATGAATGTGTGCATTTGACACTTTGATATGACCTAAGCTTTTAAAGCAACGTTAAATTCCAATACAAACAAACAAATGTACGTGTTCCAGCTCATTTTTCCAGGAAGATATAATAGTATATTTACCATACGAATATTTTTATTTTACAATAGTCCAAATTGAAAGCGTTTGCTGACGAGGAAATAAAAGTGACTGCTTAATTTAAATTTTGTTTAGGGAGGCAAGAAAGCAATCTGGAAAAAGAAGAAAATGCTGGCTACCAGGCATTTTCTTGGGGTGCGTTAAACGTAAGGATTGTGCGGTTAACGGTTAGGAGCTCTTCAAAACTGCAGCTCCGCCTTTTTCTTTCCGAGAATTGATGATAATCATTGCGACAGGATTCATTCCTTTCTCGCCGCAAATCGTTGTTGATCAAAGAGGATTACATGCAAAAGCAGCCAGTAGCTAATAAAGACTTGCGCCGAGCACTAGTAATAGAAACTCGAGAAAACGATATATTGGTGCACTGGCTGTCGCAAAATAGCTGAGATAATTTTGAAAATGACGTTAAACGCCATACGAACGAAAGCAGCCACTGGACTACCAGCAGTATCTCCTTTTCCCAAAATGTTTGCTAGCCTGCTGGAAACGAATTTCAATTTTTGAGTTACCTTTATTTTGTTGTCTGCAAGTGCTTTCAATTTGAACCAGTATAAAATTTTGTCGTTTGGTAAAGGGTTAAAGATATTTCTTTTTTCAAATACATTTTCGTAGACATACATACAGACAGACAACCGAACTAGAAGTCAAACAGATAGACGGACGAAAAGACACTCTTGCGGAAAAGTAGCTAGACATTGCAGACGAGGGCGGAAACGATAGTGTCCAAGGTTTCATGTTATTTCTTGGAAATGTCCACTTGAGATCTCCGAGACAAATTGCTACTCAAAAGAAAGCCCCGCTTTTCAATTTCTTTCTTTCTCCCTAACTTATTTGTTCCTTTAGTTTTGTCATAAAAAGGGACAAAAAGACAGACTCAAAGAGAAACTGTCTGAAAGCCTGACCAAATGACAAACTGTTTTAGGGCACACCAAATGACGGATTGTCAGCAAAAGAGACCCAAATCCGGACTGCCATAAATACAGACAAAAAATCTAAAGAGACTGAAAAATATCGGAATGCAAGATGAGATGTAGGGAAGAACTGCAAAAAGCGCTTTCCTGGAGTTTCTTACACCAGTACACCAACACCATTTGGTTTAGCCAATCAGAATTTGTCTTACTTTCAAATTTAGAAAATTCTGGAGAATAAGACCAAGAATGTTTTTAAGAATGATTGGAGAATTTAGAGCCTAGTTAACAGCATTTTGCCTTTTTCCCACAAAATTTTTCAGTTTTTTTTTTTCTAAAGGGCATGAAAAACTTGGGATTGTGTGGTAAAGGTTTGATCTTATATCATTTTATTCTTGGTTTGTCGTGTTAATGGTTGTTTTGTACATAATTTCAGCTGTACTAAGGTGGCCAGTGTACATATTTCTGCTTTTCAAGACCTTTTCGAAGTTCAGTCTTTCAACGACAATGGACTTTGTCGGACATGAAAGACTGATGAAGAGGGAGGGAGCGAGGGTGAAAATGTAAAAGAAAGAGAGAAAGAAACAAAGAAAATAAAAGTGAAAGAGAGAGAGAGGATATGAAAGAAAAAGAAAGGGAGCCAGAGCCTAGGACAGGGGCACGACCAGTGCCTTTAAAACATGGCGTTTGCAAACATCGTGATAACCCTCATTCCTTACGTTTCAAATGCCTTTTTCCTACCAACAATTTTTCCTTTCTCCACAATGATAGCTTGTCTGTCAAAGTCAGTATTATTGCATGACAATTCTTGTTAATTAAGTGTTCATTTTTACAAGGAGAAATACGAAGAAAACGGGAGCAACTTCAAACAGATTTTTTTTCATCGATATCGGGTAATGTTCACTTCTTTTGTTCTGTTAGTTTCAACAGTTAGTATCCCCGGGCTACGTCTATCAATACGCCATTACGGGTGTTTTGATTCTATATATAGTTGTTGGGTGAATTTCTTTTATTAATTTTAAAACAGAATTTAAGTATTTGTTTGGTATCAAAGACAGACGGGCGTATATAACTTCTTTCTATCCAATCGTTTAATTCAATCAATTTAGTAGAGTAGATAAAGACAAGCTGAAATAAAGTAAAACATTTATTATTCTTGAATAACTGTTGAGGTGTCGACAAACCTCTGTTTCATTTTCAAAATGAACAAACCGTAGGGTCGTCTTGTAAATTGTGAATAAAACCTGCAGATTTTGCATACAGTTAAGCCTTATACTTGGCATAAAGTTGAGCTCCACAAAAGTGGTGTTCCTTTCATTTGACCAATGGCCCCCAGCCCCTTCCCATCCCATCCCATCCCATCCCATCCCCCCCAGAGAGAGGGGAGAGAGAGGGGAGAGAGAGGAGAGAGAGAGTATAAAACGTTCTATCGATTCGATCAATATCCTTATTAATATTCCTATAAAAAACTATGTAAATCTTTGCAGCACAGCAAAGTTTTAGACCAGTCCAAATTAAAAGCATTTGCAGATGACAAATAAAATTGGGCACAAATGACAGTATCTGTCTAACCCTTTCCCACACCAAATTCATAGCAAAAGTTCATGGCTGATTCCCATAAAATCGTGTATCTAAGCATTTCGCATGCAGTTTTAAATGTTAGATTTTTTTTTAGGTGTAATGGCATAGTTTTGGGTAATTTTCGAGTGTTTGGGGTGTTTTGGGGTATTTTTCAGTAGTTTTGGGTATTTTACAGTGTTTCATCTGAGACGTACTTTACAAACTAGGTCAGGTCAAAGATGCGGAACGAGACAAATTTTTGAATTTAGAGCGAGTTCTACAAGATTTAACTATGAAATTCATTGTTTGTGTCAATGGCATGCACTGATTTTTAATCCGCATATCATTTGTACATATCAAATGGCAGAGAGACGTCTGTTCATTGATCTTTGAGGACCTATTTTTTTCGAAACCTGGGTGTAATGTGTGCTCGTGTGGAAAACCCCTGTCGGATGCCATAAGAAGGTGATGCTGAGTCATCACCTTCTAAAAATGGTTACTTCAGTTTACACACATAGTTTTAACATATGTGACCCATCACGCAAAAAGGAACCATCTAGGAATTCTGTACGTCAATTAGATGAAAACAGATCAACAATAATAAAGGTCACTTTAAGTTGATAATTCAAAAATGATTGTATAACAAGGTACAATGACCACTTTTCATACAGAAAATGTCATTAAAGTGAAAAATGTCAACCCTGGTCAGTCTGCGCAATTCGCGCAGTTTGACCTGGGTTCACACTTTTCGCTGTTCCAAGAAGGTCCCTTTTTGAGCGTGGGTCACATATTCATTGTACATCAATTGAGAAACAAGTTTTTACAACTTACACTAATCTCCCTCGATTCTGCTACACCAGTACTTGCACAAAATGTGTGGGCCAATGGAAGATAAAACAGTTGACACCCGCTCCCAGGTATCAAACTTGGGACCTTATTCTTACGATGATGCTCCACCTTACAATTCAAATCAGGTTAGGATTTAACAGCTTGACAAACTAGAGCTATTATTCTTGAATAACTGTTGAGGTGTCGACAAACCTCTGTTTCATTTTCAAAATGAACAAACCGTAGGGTCGTCTTGTAAATTGTGAATAAAAGTTGCACATTTTGCATACCTTCAAGCCTTATACTTGGCATAAAGTTGAGCTCTACAAAAGTGGTGTTCCTTTCATTTGACCAATGGCCCCAGCCCTGCCCCCTGAGAGAGAGAGAGAGAGAGAGAGAGAGAGAGAGATTATCACAGCAAAATTTTAGATACATCCAAATTGAAAGCATTTGCAGACGAAAATGTCATAGTGGATCAAATGGTCGTTTAAAGGTGTCACTGTGTGGTAAAAGGTTGAATAATCGAGTAAGAAAGATTTTATAAGTTAGTTTCACAGGATGCAGTAGAATATAACTATTCAAGGGAGATTACCATGCTTTTCCTAAAGAAGGGCAATAAGGGAGGCTACTGTTATCTCGACAAAAATTGTCACAAGCAAGAAATAAAATTACGAGAGAAGCAATGTATATTTTTTTGGATCAAAGAAATTTGAAAAGACAAGTAATCGATTTTTGCTAAATACAGGTCTCTTTTACATGTACTTACTTTTTTTCCTAAAATGCTTTCTAAACAGTAGATTTTATTTCTTTTTTCATATATTTTAGCATTTGCCACATAGGTAACGAATTCTGGCTAAAATAGGCCCGATGCGTAGCTTTCAAATCAGTTCTTTAGGTACTTTGCTTTAGTAAGTTTCCACAATCGAACAAGATCAGACTACACAGAGTTTGCAGTCAGATCCTGAATCTAATTTTCCTAACTCTTGCAGGAAAGATGGATTCGGAAAGCCGCTAGGCGGTCGTTTTCGTTAACTCGACAATCCTTTCTTCCTTCTGAGGGCACGTTTTCGTATTACAGCCGATATCTTTTGACATTATAATGGCAAGAGATATTATTTCTAGTAATAAACATTATAATGGCAAGAGATATTATTTCTAGTAATAAACATTATAATGGCAAGAGGAATTATTTCTAGTAATAAACAATACCTCCTTTTGACAGCACTGTTTGCACATTTCTACGTTATCCCTATCCCCAAGGATGCCGTCAAAGTCGTCTGCTACAGTTTGTTTAATGGTGAAATATGATTAGTTCCTTTACCCAGATGACAAAATTTTGACTTGTCCATATTCAACTCTTTACCAAACGACAAAAATTTGGACTAGTCCAAATTGAGAGCATTTGCAGACGACAAAATAAAAGTGACTGTAAATTTGAATTTTGTTTTGTGAAGAGTAGAAATGGGTTAATGCTTTTGCAGACGACAAATAAAATGTGGCTCAAAGAATAGAATTTGTCCTCGGACGGGTACACGACATTTTAGACACAAGAGAAAACATTGTGGAAAAAGGAGAAAATGCTGGTTACCAGCATTTTCACCTTTTTCCACTATGTTTTCAAAGGCATATTTCCTTTGGGTGGTCAAAACCCAGAATTGTTTAGTAACGGGTTAACTCGGTTAGTTTTGGGTGTGGAATCGTGGAGTGTCAAGTAAACAGCAATAATGCATTTGATCTTTGGATATCAAAGTTGAAACATGATTGCGTTTCGAACGGTTTGCTTTGCCATTCATAAAACCCTTTCCATCTGCTCCTACAGCAAATCATGTCTGGTCAAAGAAAATGGAATGGTGGAATGTTGGTATCTTTTCTACCCCTATGCCGAATCTTCGCTGTAGGAAATACTTGTTGAAGGGATTTTGAACTGAATGAACATCTCATTCTGTCTCAATCTGTATTTGTCTGTTTGTCTATCAGCCTTTCTGTTCTCTCTCTCTCTCTCTCTCTCTCTCTCTGACTATATCTCTTTGTCTCCATATGTCTCTCTGTCTCTCTCTCTCGCTCTCTCTCTCTGTCTCTCTCCCTCTCTCTGTCTCTGACTATATCTCTTTGTCTCCATATGTCTATCTGTCTCTCTGTCTCTGTCTCTGTCTCTCTCTCTCTCTGTATTTGTCCGTTTGTCTATCTGCCTTTCTGTTCTTTCTCTCTCTCTTTCTCTCTCTCTCTCTCTCTCTCTCGCTAAGTTTTGCGAATACATTCTGTACCTGTATTTTTCTCCTTTTCTCTGTCTGTCCTTTTTCTTTCCTGTCACCTGATTTGTAGAGAATCCACTTCATTCGAAGTCTCTCTCTGTCTCTCTGTGTGTCTGCCTGATTTACTCTCTCTCTCTCTCTTTCTCTGTCTCTCTCTCTTTCTCCCTGTCTCTCTCTTGCTCTCCCTGTTTCTCTCTCCATCTCCCTCCGTCCTTCTCTTTTTCTTTCCCCCTCTGTCTGTCTGTCTGTCTGTCTGTCTCTCTCTCTCTCCCTCACTTCCTCCCTGTCTTTCTCTCTCTCTCTCTCTCTCTCTCTCTCTCTCTCTCTCTCTCTCTCTCCTGCTAAGTTCGTATAACTTTCCGAGTTTCTGTATTTTTTCTCTCTTCATTTCTCTGTCAACCTTTTTATTTTTCCCCTGCCTCGGGATACCTACAATCATTTTTCTGTCTCTGTCTCCCATGTCTCTCTCCCCCTCTGTTATCTCTTTAGTAAAACCTTCATTTACCAAGATTGAAAAGGAAAAGATCAATCACAAAGAAAGAATACAAATTACTTTGCACAATATTTTTGTAATGCGTATTCCTTCAATATGAAAAAGGAAAAGTTAATAACGCTGTGCTATAAATTGTTTCTCGACAGGGATGACGTACCTTTATTCATATAAACGTGAAAAAGCAAATAAACAGGTCTGTATTTATCATTGTAACAGACGACAGATTTTAGACCTGTCCAAAATCAAAGCATTTAAAGAGAACAAATCGAAATTTGGTTCAAATAAGAAAATTTGCTCTAAATTCTTCACAAGGTTAGGAAATACAGTATGAGTTTTGTTCAAATTAAAAGCACTTACAGACGGCAATTATTTGTTGAGACGATGAGACTTGTATTTCAAAGCGACGAAAACATTTTGGTAAAAGGAGAAATGCTGATTACAAGTATGTTCTTCTTTTTCAAAAATGCTTTTTAACACATTTTTTCGCCGAGATCGTTAAAACATCCTGGTCTTTTGAAAGAATTATTTAACTCGTTACCGAACCACAAAACTTTGGGTTTGTCCAAGTCGAAAGCATTTGCAGACGACAAACTAAAAGTGACTGAAAAATTGAAATTTGTTTTGTGGTGGGTAGAAAACATTGTGGGAAAAAGAGAAAATGCTGGTGACCAGCATTTTCTCCTTTTCCCACAATGTTTTCAAACGAATTCTTTCTCAGAGTCGTAAAAACCAGGGATTGTTTGGTAAAGGTTAATAAACTATGGGAGTGTCTATGGAACTTCACACTCTTTGCGAAGGTTTTTCTTGGGAGTGTCTATAGAACTTCACACTCTTTGCGAAGGTTTTTCTAGGGAGTGTCTATGGAACTTCACACTCTTTGCGAAGGTTTTTCTTGGGAGTGTCTATAGAACTTCACACTCTTTGCGAAGGTTTTTCTAGGGAGTGTCTATGGAACTTCACACAAGTATATTTGGGGAATACCTATGGAACTTGACACTCTTTGCAAAGGTTTTTCTAGGGAGTGTCTATAGAACTTCACACGGGTTTGTTTGAGGAGCACCTATGTAATTTAACACTCTTTGCAAAGGTACTTTAAGGGAGCACTCATAGAACTTAACTCTTTGCAAAAGTATTTTGAGGGAGCATCTATGGATTTGTTACACTCTTTGCAAAGTTTTTATTTTTTATAAAGCACATAATTATTATTGAACTTAGAACTCTTTTGAACGGTGTTTCAATAGAGCAGCTATGGATTTTATACACTTTGCTAAGGTATTTTGAGGGAGAACCTATATATATATGGAGCTTAACATTCTTTGTAAAGGTATTTTAAGGGAACACCTTTGACCTGAACTGCTGGTCTTTGCCTAACAATGCAATCTGATCATTATGTCCATCAGATGCTAGTCAGGAATGTAGTAAAGATAAATCCAAAGTTAATTTCCTACAAAAGAAATAATCATGATGTGTAACGGAAACGAGGATTGGCATGTGTTTAAATGGCACAAACGTGTAACAGAATGTCAACTATGATTTAGATAAGGCAACGCCGTGTTATCTCGGTCTGCAATATATAAACAAATATCCCCTGTCCCCACTCCCTGAAACAAAATTGCAGAGCAGGCCGTTTTAAACATTTCATTACCAACAGTTTTTCCCCTTTTGTCACTCTGTTTTCTGTTGTATTTGTTCCTGCTGAAATACAAAAGACGACTGCAACGAGAAATAATCTAACTCTTGACCAAAGAACTAAAGTTAAACTTGTCCAAAATCAAAGCATTTGCAGACTACAAAATTATTGTGACTCACTGAGTTGATTTTTTAGAAGACCAGACAACCTTGTGAGACAATAAGAAAAGCTGGCTACCGGCATTTTCTTCTTTTCCCACAATGTTTTCAATAGCCATCTTTCTCACGGTCGTTAAAACTGGGATTGTGTGGTGAAGGGTTAACCGGTTTCGTTAACAGAAATGTGTGCTGACATAAGCCGACAATCTCTGTCAAAATTCTGGCAAATCGAACAGTTTGTTTTCCCTGGCTATCTATGGCGTGACAAACGTTGCAATATTCGATATCAAAATTTACATTCTAAAACGAAAA
Source organism: Tridacna crocea (assembly GCA_943736015.1). Classification (NCBI taxonomy): domain Eukaryota; kingdom Metazoa; phylum Mollusca; class Bivalvia; order Cardiida; family Cardiidae; genus Tridacna; species Tridacna crocea. The sequence continues at coordinate 54,577,411 of OX031063.1, forward strand.
AATATTCATTCGAAAAAAAAATTTTCATTCGAAAACAAAAAAATATTCATTGGATAAAAATATATTTGTTCTAAACTTAAATTATATACATTCAATAAAAGATAAATATCGAATACAAAAAAAAATTATCCAATGAAAAAAAAAAATTATCCAATGAAAAAAAAAATTTTGCAACATATAAAAATTTACAGATTGCAGTTGAAAAAATATTCATTCGATAATTGACCAATGAGATTTGGGAAAGCCCATTTAGTAACGGCTTATTTGATTGGACAATGCTGTTGTTAGATTTCCAACATGGCTACGCAACAGACGCTAGCTGCCCACCAGAATATAGATCTATTCAGTAAGTGGAAAATTATTTATTTCATTTAATTTCTGTAGAAAAGTTGTAATTGTTGAATTATTTCAAATGGATGACATAAATGCTAATGTTTGACATGAACGTTTGTTGTGGAAGCAGTGGCATTTACTTTTCGCCATAAGAATTAGAGCGGCGAAAGTTCACCGGAATGCACCGGAAACCATTTAAGTTACTGGATTTAATTGTAACATCTACCTACCGCGACGGACAGAAATTCGGAATGCACTTGCATTAGAAGTTGCATTGAATTCTGAACACCTTCTAAATCACATGAGTCATGCTCTTGCAAAATGGGACTTAATGAATGTACAAAGCTATGTTCTGTTAAAGAATTGATTCTATAAAAGTACTTTAAATTTTGTAGAAATATTTCCAAGCTTTATCTCATTTACTAACCGACAATATTTTAGGCTTGTCCAAATCGAAAGCATTTGTAGACTGAAACTTTGAAATTTGTTTTGTAAATGGTAGAAAACATTGTGTGAAAAGGAGAAAATGCTGGTTAACAGCATTTTCTTCTTTTTCCGCAATGTTTTCCAAAGTAGGGATTGTGTGTACTCTCAATAATGAGATGCTACAGTGATCTTTTTCATATTTGGACATTTATTGTACACTGTACCGTCTCAAGTCCATCGTAAATTTAACTGATTAAATGCAGGGTTTTCTCTTATGTTCAGCATTTTTTAAGAGTTCAAACTTGTACACAAAATCTGTGCCGAACTTTCAACTGATTTTGTCTTGATTGTCTCTGTACCAGTCCAGTCAGTGCTAGAACAGCCAAATCTCAAGTACAATTAAAGATTTGGAAACTTTTAACCCAATGACTGCCATACTTTAAAGTGATCTTAAGGAGTTCAACTCGCCAGCATTTTTCAGGGATTTGTTCACCTTCAAATTTTTGGCGGCTACTTAAAGTCTAACCAGTTTAGTTTTTGTTGGTTGAATATGATGCTGTGTAAACACCCATTGTTTAGAAAAACTTTAATTCTTTACTGCACAATCCCAAGTTTTAGTGACCCAAAGCAAAAAGACATTTGAAATGTGGGAAAAGAAGAAATACTGTTAACCAGTTTTTTTCTCCAATTACATGTACCACAATGTTCTCTATCCTTCCCAAAACAATTTGCAATTTTTGAGTCACATTTATTTTGTCATCTGTAGACTCTTTTTATTTGGTCTAGGTTAAAATTTTGTTGTTTGGAAGAGGGTTAAACATGTATACATGAGCCATGATCAAGCAAAAAGGAGCTAAAGGTATCTCTATGATCCATGCATGATACCCAGCAAGTCATCACATAATTGTGAATCAGTAATATCCGTCCTTATTTAACAACATTTTTATCCTTTACAACACAATCCCAACTTTGTGCTACAAGGAGAAAATGCTAGAAACCAGCGTTTTCTCCTTTCCCCACAGTTTCTACCCATTGGAAAAACAAATCACCATTTTAACAACATTTAATTTGCTGTCTGCAAATGCTTTCAGTTTGGACCTGTGTAAAATTTTGTTGTTTGGTAAAGAGTTTATCACAAGGTAGACTGGTCCTTGAACACACAGAAAATTTGACAAATGGCAAAATTTTTCAGACCAGGTAAGCCTAGGTCAAGACATTTTGTAGATGCATTAGGTCCCTTTCTGCAAAAGCATGGTTCATATACATGTATATATATCTGTATATGGACACACACAGATGTATTTCATTTATATTTTTGCTCTTGCAGGTAGATGCATTTATGTAGATTCTGCACTAAATAATCGGGGTGTTTTCATTGAAATATGTGGTGGTATGCTGGACAAAGACGGTACAGTTGCAATTCAGAAATGCAACAGGACTGAAATATATTGAAGGTGTAGATAGGGTTGCAGTCCATTCAACTGGAACCAATTTTGCCATTCCTGAAAATGTTGAGGGACTTGTTGTGATAGAACTGTTGGTAAGATGCCATGCTATTTTCAATTTCCAAGTGTACTTTTTGTCGCGATTGTGTACCATACTTTTGTGAAGAAAACTGTAAAAGAGTCTTATTATGTCATGGGCGGATCCAGAGTGGGGGACCGGGGGTCTGGACCCCCGGAATTTTGGCAAAAATGTGGTTATCAGATTTATGAAATGGTGCTGGTTTGATATTGCACAGCATTTATGTAAAATACAGTCATAAATTTAAAAAAAAAAGTTCTGAATGTGGAGACCTCCTCATGGTTAGAACTCGAAATGTTGACTTTTCTTGTTAACCCATTACCACACAATCCCTACTTTTGACGCCCCTGAGAAAGAAGCCTTTTGAAAACACTGTGGGAAAAGGAGAAAATGCTGGTAACCAGCATTTTCTCCTTTTCCCACAATGTTTTCTACTCTTCCCAGAACAAATTTCAATTTTTTAGTCACCTTTATTTTGTCGTCTGCAAATGCTTTCAATTTGGACCAGTCTAAAATTTTCTCGTGTGGTAAAGAGTTAACAGCTTACATCCACTGAAATCCGGAAATCAAAGTATCATATGATAAGATGAGTGCGTTTTCGGTGGGATCCCCCCTGAGAAAGATATCTGGATCCGCGCATGTATGTTATGGCACCAGTCATCCTTCTGCCCATCTGTCCTTCCAGGAGCAATTTCTTGTGAGCACAACTCCAACAGTTTCCATTGGAATAAGTTTAAACATAGCAGTATGAGTCTATGATGTGTAGTTGTGCATGGGACTTCTTTCTTTTCGTTCTGTTCATGAGGTCTAGAGTTATCTGCCCTTTAATTCTGAAATTAACAATTTGACTGACAAGCCCCTTGCGGTGTACTATGGGCTGCTTTGCAAAACCCTTGTCTTTGAAATGTAATAGAAATTTTGCGAATTGTCAAATTGAGCTATTCATTGTGTAATTTCAGGTATTTGAATTTGACATTTTTGAAATTATATATGATGGCTTAATTGTGATTTTTATGGCATGCTCTTAGGCAGCAAACCTTGTGCTTTTCATTCGGGTGAAAATAAATGTATCTGAAGAAAGTCAGTCTGGTGATTCTTTACCTGGACAATGGTATAAAATGGATTAAATATAGATTGTCATGTGGTAAAATACTCTCCACATTATGCTGGCACTATCTAAAAAGTAATGTCAATGTACTTTCATTTCTATTGTAGATGCTACTGGAGATGTATCGATGGAACAACCTACTGACTTTCTGGACAGGCATGGGATTTCATAAAAGATTAGAAATAAATTTCATCAACTATATTGATTGATTGCTTGTGACTCACACTTTGGCCATAACCTGGAGAGTCAATACAGGAACTTTTTACTAGAAGATGAAAATGGCTTTAATTTTGGATGGAGATTTTCACCTGGTACAGAAAAACAGACTTACAAGACAGGGTTATCCCCTCTCCCAACCCTTTTCCCGGTTTTTCATGGCCCGGAGTTAGAGACATTTTGTAAACATTGTGGGAAAAGGAGAAAAAACTGGTAACCAGCATTTTCTCCTTTTCCAAAAGTGTTTTCTACCCTTTCCTAAACAATTTTCAGTTTTTGAGTCACATGAATTTTGTTATCTGCAAATGCTTTCAAGTTGGACCAGTCTAGAATTTTGTTGTTTGGGAAAGGATTAGAAACTAGGTCACCTGGTTAAATTTTAGATAAACTCTGTATATCCTAGATACCAAGTGTTATGTTCAATACTTATGAAAGTTGGTAAGAATATACGTCTTGACTCCTTATCACACAATCCCACCTTTTTACAGCACTGAGAGAGAAGGCATTTGGCAGTGTAGTGAGAAAAGGAGAAAATGCTTGTAACCGGCATTTTTCCCTTTCCACAATGTTTCCTAGTCTTCACAAGAGACAAGACAAATTTCCCTTTTTGTTTAATATTTATTTTATCATCTGCAAATGCTTTCCAATTGAACCAGTCTAGAATTTTGTTCTTCAGTAAAGAGTTAATGAGAACTCTAACGAGATATAAAATGGGTCACATAGGGTCAAAAACTAGGTCACTGAGATGGACTCTTGAAAAACCTTCTGTCCATACTCGGAAAAGGCTGTTTCTCTTTGGCTGGGCAGATTATTTTTTGTTGATGTTTTGAATGACTGTTCACCTGTAACAATCAATATTTGGGTCATAACTGAACATAATGAGTTAAATAAAAATAGCCATCCTCTGTGAAAAAGGCTTGATGCACCAGCAAAAAAGCAATGAGACATGTCAGTCTGTGTATCTAAGCATGGGTCGGAGCATTTCATTATTTCTGTTTTTTTCTGCACGCTCATGGACCACTCCACCTCATGGTGCACTCAGTTATTGGAAAAAAATGATTATATGGATCCTTTATCATGGGCCCATAAATATGTGATTACTTGTTTGGCACATTTGATCTCTCGGATGCTCTAATTTCCCTTTGCTAGAGCATAGATCATTTCTTTGTTATTTGTGCAGAGTTTAATCAGCCTATACAACAGAATCCCATGTTTTAACAACCCAGGAGAAAGTATGTCGTGTCGGGAGGAAAATGAAAATGCTGTTTATTTGCCTTTCTTTCTTATCCCACAATGTTTCAAAAGATGGCTACCTCAGGGTCTTTGAAATATGGGATTGCTTATTGTAGTGTAAGTTTTACATGTACATGTAATTATGCCCCCCTTTCGAAGAAATGGGGGTATATTGCTTTGCACTTGTCGGTCGGTAGGTCGGTCGGTCCGTAGACCAAGTTTGTCCGAAGCATAACTCAAAAACCATTTCAGGTATCATCTTGAAACTTCATAGGTAGATAGATCTCATTAAGGAGAAGTGCAGTGCACAAGAACCATAACTCTGCCCATCATATTTTTGGAGTTATTGCCCTTTGTTGATTTTCATACTTAATTTTTGTCCGGAGCATAACTCAAAAAGTATTTCAGGTATCATCTTGAAACTACATACGTGGATAGATCTCAGTAAGGAGAAGTGCAGTGCACAAGAACAACAACTCTGCCCATCATATTTTTGGAGTTATTGCCCTTTGTTGATTTTCATACTTAATTTTTGTCCGAAGCATAACTCAAAAACCATTTCAGGTATCATCTTGAAACCTCATAGGTGGATAGATCTCATTAAGGAGAAGTGCAGTGCACAAGAACCATAACTCTGCCCATCATATTTTTGGAGTTATTGCCCTTTGTTGATTTTCATACTTAATTTTTGTCCGGAGCATAACTCAAAAAGTATTTTAGGTATCACCTTGAAACTTCATAGGTGGATAGATCTCATTAAGGAGAAGTGCAGTGCACAAGTACCATAACTCTGCCCATCATATTTTTGGAGTTATTGCCCTTTGTTGATTTTCATACTTAATTTTTGTCCGTAGCATAACTCAAAAAGTATTTCAGGTATCACCTTGAAACCTTATATGTGAAAAGATCTTAGTAAGGAGAAGTGCAGTGCACAAGAACCATAACTCTGCCTATCATATTTTTGGAGTTATTGCTCTTTGTTGATTTTCAGACTTAATTTTTGTCTGGAGCATAACTCAAAAAGTATTTCAGGTATCATCTTGAAACTACATAGGTGGATAGATCTCATTAAAGAAAAGTGCAGTGCACAAGAACAACAACTCTACCCATCATATTTATGGAGTTATTGCCTTTTGTTGATTTTCATACTTAATTTTTGTCCGGAGCATAACTCTAAAAGTATTTCAGGTATTATCTTAAAACCTCATAGGTGGATAGATCTCACTAAGGAGAAGTGCAGTGCACAAGTACCATAACTCTGCCCATCATATTTTTGGAGTTATTGCCCTTTGTTGATTTTCATACTTAATTTTTGTCTGGAGCATAACTCAAAAAGTATTTCAGGGATCACCTTGAAACCTCATAGGTGGATTAACCTTATTAAGGAGAAGTGCAGTGCACAAGAACCATAACTCTGCCCATTATATTTTTGGAGCTATTGCCCTTTGTTGATTTTCATACTTAATTTTTGTCCAGAGCATAACTCAAAAGGTTTTTCAGGTATAATCTTGAAACTTTATATGTGGATAGATCTTATTCAGGAGAAGTGCATTGCACAAGAACCATAACTCTGCCCATTATATTTTTGCAATTACTGCCCTTTGTTGATTTTCGTACTTATTTTTTTTCCGGAGCATAACTCAAAAAGTATGCGAGGTAAAGTCATGAAACTTTAAAAGTTGATAGTTCACATAAAAGGGAAGTACAGTGCCCAAGAATTGTTAATTTATCATTAATAATTTTTGAGTAATTACCCTTTGTTCGTTTTTACACTTTGAATGTAAGAGTTTATAATCACATTGGATGCCATTAGGGGGGCATACATGTTTTACAAATATCTCTTGTTGAATTGGTAAAGCCACCAATCAGAAAATAGGTAACTGGGTCTAATCTCGGGAAAACTTTGTGTACACTCTACAGGCCACATTGTCAATCTTATTCTCATGTAACTTTGTCAGAATATTTTCCTTAACCCTTTACCACACAACAAAATTTTAGATCTGTCGAAATTAAAAGCATTTGTAGATAAGAGTTTTAACATGGCTCATATGAAATGATTTTTCTTTGATAGGGTAGAAAACATTGTGAGAAAAGGAGAAAATGCTGGTAACCAGCATTTTCTCCTTTTCCCACAATGTTTTCAAAAGCCTTCTCTTTCAGGGGGTGTTAAAAGTACTCATCGTGTTGCAAAGGGTTAATGATATCCTAGATGAGTTTAAAGTGGGTCATGTTGGGTTAAAAAAACTGTCACTAAGTCAAGTCCTAGAAAAACCTTGTATACACTCTAATGGCCACTTTTTCAGTCTGATACTCATGTCTTGGAAGTGATTGGAAATGGGGCATGTGTGGTCAAAAAGGCTCAGGTGAGCAACTTCAGGGCCATCATGGCCCTCTTGTTTCTGAAAAGAAAAAGTCTGAATTGGCCAAGCCAGTGATCAAATCAGTGACTCCCTGTTCTCAAGCTTGCAGGCTATCAACCGAGCTATGGGTGCTTGGCACACATTGTGTCAAAAGAAAGGTCACAAGGTCAAAAAGTATCAGTATCTACTGGATGGATTTTAGTCAAAGTTCATGGGAAGTTCCATTATGAAGTCAAGATGTGCATATTATAATTTAGCTACAGTTCAATGATTTTCAAAGGAGTTATGGCCCTTCCATGATTTTTTTTTTGTCGGCTCTATTTCTCAATAACTACAGGATAGATTTCAGTCAATCAGACTTAACCCTTTCCCAGACGGCAAATTTGGGACCAGACCAAATTCAAAGCATTTTGCCGATGACAAATTAACAGTTGCTTAAAAGATGATTTTTCTATATGATAGGGTAGAAAACATTGTGGGAAAAGGAGAAAATGCTGGTTACCAGCATTTTCTCCTTTTCCCACAATGTTTCCAAAAGGCTTCTATTCCTTTCCTGTAAAAACCAGGGATTGTTTGGGAAAGGGTTAATAGGAAGTTTTATCATGAAGTGAAGATGTGCATATTATAATTTTGTTACAGTTGAATAATTTCTAAACGAGTTATGGCCCTTTCTTGATTTTTTTCTCCGGTCCATTACTCAGTATCTATCAGATGGATTGCAGTCAAACTTTATGGGAAGTTTATATATGAAGCTAAGATGTGCATATTATAATTTGGCAACAAGTTAATGATTTTCAAAATTTTACATTACTATAACATGGTGGCATATTTTAGCCATAAGATACAATATACATGTGACTATCATGATTATTTTAGAACACTATTGTGATTAATCATAGTCTCCTAGAAATTTCATCAAGTTAAAATGAAAAGATAATATTCCCAAGAAACTTTGATATATCGCAATACATGTAGTTTTCTAAAATAATCATGAAAGCTATCTTGTATTTCGTGGCAGATTAATGCCAGTATACTGTATTACTTAGGCAAATTTTGTTTATAACTACTGTAGTAAAAGGGCACCCAGTTCCTTATCTAACTCCTTAGTGGCTCTCAAATTAAAAAAAGTCAAAGATGCCATAACCAGGGAAAGGGTTGAAGGGAGGTGTGGGTATTTTAGTCAAGATTTCACAATATCATTTTTTCTTATTAAGTTCTGTTGATTTTCATATATTAAGTCCACATGGCAAAAGGTTTAGCCTTAAACTTTTTGGTCTGCGAGTTAAATACTTTTAGACCAATTTGGTAATGAATAAGAAACCTTAGCCTTTCACCACACAATCGACCCTGAAAATGAAATCCTTTGAAAACCTTTTTGGAACAGGACAAAATGCTGGTTACACAATAAATCCCATAACATCTGCCATAATTATTTATTATGTTGTCTGCAAAATTAATGTTATCATTTTGGTACAGTCTAAAATATTGTTGTGTGGTAAAGGCTTAAAAGCCTAAGTAGGCTTTTGTGTGTGTGTTTTTTTTAAACCAGATGAAAACATGTATAAGTACAGACACTGAACATTGTTTGGAATTTATTACTGTTTTTATTCAGGCCTTAAGCTAGTCAAAGGCTCTGAAAAACAAGAATGAAATTTGCACAAGAATACCTGTCTATCTTCAAGTTAACTCAAATATTGTGCTTAGGGGATATGTGGCACATATAGTGATTTCCGTTCATAGCCAATTCGAAGTACCGTACATGTATATCAGAAAAATGAAGTTATTGCTTCTTTATGTATTGGCAAAAGCTTCTATTTTCTCAAGTTTTTATTCAGGTTGCTGTGCAAACTTTATCTTTTTGTTACTATTTAACTCTTCACCACACAATCCATACTTTTAACAACCCCGAGAGAGAAGCCTTTTGAAAACATTGTGGAATAAGGAGAAAATGCTGGAAACCATAATTTTCTCCTTTTCCCACAATATTTTCTACTCTGCTGGAAAAAAATTTCAATATTTTAGTTGCAGTTATTTTTTCTTGTCTACAAAATACTTTTAATTTGGACCAGTCTAAAATTTTGTCATGTGGTAAAGAGTCAAGATGTATTCTGGACTAAGGCTATATACATTTCAGTATCAAAGATTTATTTCTTGACATGGAGCTGTTGAGGGTATTCATCACATTTAGTGATGGCTCTAGTTTTCTGTGCAATATCCATAAAAGTTGGTCAGAATGTTAGTCTTGAAAATGGGGCATGTTGAACTAAAAAGGTCACCGAGACAAATTCTAGCAACAACTTGTACATACTCTAATGGCCACATTTCAGTCAGATACTTATGAGAGTTTATTAGTGTGTGCATGTCACAATAAATCACATCAGACGATAATGGAAATAAGTCATGCTTGGTCAAAATGCTCAGGTGAAAGATTTTAGGGCCATTAGGGTTGCTTTGCCATCTTAAAGTGTTGGGTAATTTTTTTTTTTAAGTCTATATCAGTTGATACTTGAACCCCTTTTAGATACAAGTCTGGACTTTACTAATTACCACCAAACCCACTCATTGACCTTGAGGTCAAGGTCATACCTTGAGTTTGGGGTTGAATCAAATGCTTTGGTAGATTTTGTTTTTACATAACTTTTTACCACAAGAAAAAAATTTAGACAAAACAAAATCTAAAACATTTATGGACAACAGATTCATGCTTTTTGTCTCAGATTGGGTACAAAACATGGGGAGATAGGGGAAAAGTGGCAGTAAGCAGCACCTCATCATTTTCCCAAAATGCTTTCAGAAGCCTTCTTTCTGTAAATCAGGGTTGTTATAACTTGGGATTGGGTGGTAATGGGTTAATTAGTTTTATCTTCAACAAGACTTCCCCAACCAGATAGCTTATCTTTAACCCATTACCACACAATCCCTACTTTTAACGACCCTGAGAAAGAAGCCCTCAGAAAATATTGTGGGAAAAAGGAGAAAATGCTGGTAACCACCATTTTCTCCTTTTCCTAAAAAATGTTTTCTAAAACCCTTCAAATTTCAAATTTTCAGTAACTTTTATTTTGTAGTCTGCAAATGCTTTTGAGTTGGATAAACCTAAAATATTGTCGTTTGGTAATGAGTTAAGTCAAGATATATATTTTTTTGGTGATGGGCAGGCAAGCTATCCTGTATGTGGGTCAGGTTTTGTTTGTGATACAAATCATTCTATTCTGTTTAAAGATTGTTTCTCATTTTTAGTTTTAATGCACATTAGAAATAATTATGTCGACAATACGATAACAAATAAATATTAAGAAACTACCGTAATTTTGTGATAGTTTGTTTATTTATTCCTGTCAGTACATGCTTAAACATGAGTTGTCATTTATTGAGTTATACCTGAGCAGTAATATATTCTCCACTAAAGGCGATGCTGAGCTGAGGCCTTTATTGTGGAGAAAGTCCTGTCATATCCAGTTGCTGGCAGAAAAACTTACTTCAAGGAGCAACCTTCCACCTCGCAAGTTGAAAGATGGACAAATGACTATAACATAAGCTCCTGGGCTTTGGCCCAAGGAGCAAATAAAAAGAAGGTAACCCGCAAAACTAATAAGATGAACAAGGGATAAATTTTTATCTTCTGTCATGTTTAGACAGAAAAAAACATTATGTAATCTCGTAAACACTTATTTATTTAAGTTTGACAGCAAAAGATTTTTTTTTTTCAATTTGTGAAGCTATGAAAAAGAAATAGCCAAACGGAACTTACAGAACTTGTCAGTATTGATGGAAATTAATACTGATTCATTGGACGGAAAGATTGATTGATTGTGTTGTGTTTAAACACCGTTTTCAACATTAATTAAGTTTTATCGTGGCAGCCACTGCTTCTATCCATGTTTTCGTGGAGCTTCTTTCACCAGTACTCCGCACAATCTGATTTCCAGGCCACTGGCTGCTTCCCCACATAACCATTGTTAAAAGAGTGGACAGCAGTGAGAAAGGAATGGATCCTGTCGCAATCATTAATCCTCAAGAAGAAATTGTCCAAGCTAAGGATCAAACCAGTGACCTGTTCTCAAGTCCTCCATGCTAAAGACTGAGCTAAGTGACTTGACTGGGCAGACAGAAACACTTGTAATCACTTTAATAGTTTCAACTATTGACAAATTTCATCATAACAATGTGACCTTGACCTTTAAACTGATGACACAGTTGCAAAAGACAGGTCGTCTGTCCATGAACATCATTTATGCGAATAATTTTGGATGCAATTGGAAGCTGTTGAAAAGATGCCTATGTCCTTCCCACGATTTCATGGTTCAGGCAGAAAAATGCAGTGGAGTAAAATAGGGCAAGCACAGCCCTCTTGACATATAATACACTGTTGACTGGATTGAATTTCTAAAGTTTACTTGACAGAATTCTACACATAAATGATGTGCTTCAACTTGTGATATGCACACTCCTACAAGTTACAGTGTTATCCAAATTGTAACTTTTTGTAGAATACAGCCATTTCTTCATCTTTTTGGAGGAAGAAATGCAGATTTTGACGATGTATCGGCATATGAACCCCTTCTAAATACATATGACTCACAACTATAAGAGCTTTAGCAGTCAGTGTTGATCAAAATTAGACTGCAAAAAAAACATGCACTCAGGGACCTTATTCAACAACCATTCACGAGAACATACTCAGTTTTGTTCTCCAGATTTTTCCACATTTGAAAGTAACATAGCTTCTGATCGGCTAAAACCATTTTTTTAGCCCATCAGAAGTCTTGTTACTTGCAAATTTTGAAAATTTTGTAGAATATGACAAAGAAATTCTTTATGGTTGGTGTAAATGGACCCTAATCTCCAATCTACAATGCTTTACTGGAAAACTTAGGACTACACTGTTATAAAGTTTCCTGGGGTTTTTTTTAACATCTTAATTTTAAAATGCCCCTTTACTACACAATCCCAGGTTTAAATGGCCTTGAGGACAAAAGACTTTTGAAAACATTGTGGAAAAAAAACAAAATTGCTGGTTTCCAGCATCGTTTTCCTACAGTTTTCTACTCTTTCAAAGACAAATCTTTTATGCCATATTGAAATATATTTATCTGGAATGATTTGTTGTTTTTTAACTCCTTACCAAACAACATAATTTTTGGCTTATCCAAATCGAAAGCATTTGCAGACGACAAAATAAAAATGACTGAAAATTTGAAATTTGTATTGTGAAGGGTAGAAAACATTGTGGGAAAAGGAGAAAATGCTGGTTACCAGCATTTTCTCCTTTTCCAACAATGTTTTCTATAGGCTTCTTTCTCGGGGTAGTCAAAAGTAGGGATTGTGTGGTAATGGGTTAATATGGTAGATTCCAGCCTTGTATACAGGGCACAGACTAGTCTGTCAGTTTTCACTTCATGCCGAGACTGTCATATTTGGCTTCTACTCAGACCATCCATGATCTCTTGCTTCCTATGCATGAAAATGGCTTCCTCCCGAGACTGTCCCAGTGATTCTGCTTTCTACCTAAGGTAGGCAGCTGGCAGAATAATGACAGTCATGGCAGACCACAATTTTTCAAAGGTTAGAGTCTCTACAGGCAGCATGAGATTACAGACAGTCTGGACGGAAGCCATATATGACTGCGGCCTGGACGGAAGCCATATATGACTATCTGTTTTGGCAGGAAATTCTGCAGGCTTGTTTATACCTTGCTTTGTACAAGTCATTAAAAGTCATTTATTCATATTTAGCAAAGCATTCAATACTGCTTTCACCCCTGTGTAAATGTCTACTCCAATATCATTACTAGCTGCAAGAGGATCAAAACAGACTCTCAACTGGTTTAACTCTTTACCACACAATCCCGACTTTTAACGACCCTGAGAAAGAAAGCTTTTGAAAACATTTTAGGAAAAGGAGAAAATGCTGGTAACCAGCATTTTCTCCTTTTCCCACAATGTTTTCTACCCTATCCAAATCAAATTTCAAATTTGGATACACATTTATTTTGTCGTCTGCAAATGGTTTCAATTTGGACTAGTCCAAAATGTTGGCGTTTGGTAAAGAGTTAAAATATCTTGTTCAACTTAAAGCCTATCACTTCCATGAAGCTGAATATCATCATCTGTATGACTGCATAGTAGACATCCCTCCAAAGACGCTCTACCCTGGAGTTATGAATAGGATTTCCAGCAATGAAACCAGTCTCCTCAATGGTCCTCTTCTTTCTTCCATATATTGAAAGTAATCAGCTTAGTCAGACTTAAGAAGAAATCTTCAAACATTTCCCTTGCATATCCATTTCTTTCTTCACAATATGGAATCTGAGGTCATTCAGTTTCAGCTTCTGAAACTATAGAAATATGCATAAATAATTCATGCAAATAACCTAAATGTGGCTCAATTGATGGATTTCTCTTTGATAGAGTAGAAAATATCATGGGGAAAAGCCAAAAATGTTGATCATCTGCATTTTCTCCTTTTCCCACAATGTTTTAAAAAGAGCAATGTTGACATGACCATCCCCTGCCAAATGGTTGCTGGATAGCAGATGTGGAGCTATCTGGGCCTGTCCTTTTGTCCTTTAGTAAAGAGTTGAGGCATCTGCAAACAATATTGACCCAGATCAGCGAGCACAGTCCCCTCAGGTTATGGCTTCTGACTAGAGGATTTTCAAAGATTTTCAATATTTTTCAATTCTGTTGCAATGACACCCAAAGTTTTGACATTACAAAGTGCGATGTAAAGTCCTTTCTTTTCTGTTCAAATCCATCAGCTTTGTTTTTTTCAACCATCCTCAGTAAGGAGGCTTTTCAAAACATTGAAAAGGGAGAAAATACCAATAACCAAAGTTCCTCCTTTTCCACACAATGTTTTTTAACATTTTTAGACAAATTTCCAAGTCTGAACCACAGCTTCATTGCCTCTGACAACTTTGATCAATAAAAATTAGCCCTTTACCACACATAATCCCTAAAGTGAATGGAGGATTTTTAAAACATGGTTAAAAGGGAAATGCTGGTTACAGACATTCTCTACTATTCCATCATTGTTTTCTACCCTTTCTGAGACAAACTTTGTAATTTGAGCTATATATTCAATTTCATGTTTTACTCTGCAAATGCTTTAAAAAGTTAGATGCGTGTATATCTAAAATTTGGTTGTGTGGTTGAGAGTTAAGGAAAAATATTGTTTTCTGGTAAATAGATCTAGGGGAGTGTTGTCTTTTGATGTACTTTTGGGCAACCCTAAATGGCCTGCATGGTAATCTAGAATTTATTCTGATATTGTGCAAATACATACCCACTGAATATTTGTTCATCATAATCTGTTATTTCAGCTTTCGCCACACATGTTATTAACATTTAGGAATGCCCAAGCACTATCATGGGACTGCAAAAAGTTGGAAAAGAAGCTAATGTGCAAACACCATGTTCTGAAAAATAACAATAACCCAAAGTTATGCTCAGCCTTTGTGAAAATGGAGTTTAAATCGAACTCTTTAGTTACCACAGAATCCTGACTTTTATCAACCCTATGAAAGACAGCTTTTGAAAACATTGTAAAAAAAAAAAGGAGAACGCGAGAAAATACTGATAACCAGTATTTTCTCTTTTTCCCCCTATGGTTTTTATCTTTACCAAAATATCTATATCTGAATAACATTCTTTGTTTTGTGCAAGTGTTTTCAATTTTGACCCATCCAGAATTTTGTCGTTCGGTAAAGAGCTAACATGGGCGGATCCAGATATCTTTCTCAAGGGGGGTCTCACCGAAAACGCACTGGTCTTATTATATGATACTTTGGTTTCCGGATTTCAGTGGATGTAAGCCGTTTACAAGAAAAGTCAAAGTTTCCAGTTCTAACCATGAGGAGGTCTCCACATTTAGAGCATTTTATTTTTAAATTTATGACTGTATTTTACATAAATGCTGTGCAATATCAAACCAGTACCATTTCACGAATCCGATGACCACATTTTTGCCAAAATTCCAGGGGGGGTCCGGACCCCCGGTCCCCCCCTCTGGATCCGCCTATGGCTAACTCTCTATCAAATTTCAAAATTTCAGACTGACCATCTCAAATTACTTACAGTCTTTCTGAAAAGATGTTAAACCGCTGTCCCATGTGACATATGGAGCGTGTTAACCCTTTCCCAAATGACAGAATTTTAAACTTATCATAATCAAAATTGAAAGCTTTTGCAGATGACAAAAGTGCTGTGACTTAAAAATCAAAATTTATGTATAGAAGGGCAAAAAACACTGTGGGAAGAGGAGAAAATGCTGGTAACTAGCATTTTACCCTTTTCCCACAACGTTCTCAGAGGCCTGTTTCTCGGGGCTGTAAAAACCCTGATTGTTTAGTAATGTATTCAAGAAACGGGTGTAACTTGATTAGGATGGATTTCAATCTGTACTATTCCTAGTAACGAAACTAGCAGTCTTCAGGGTCGTTGCCTATATGCCCATATTGGCAAGCCCTTGTGACAATCCACAAATCATTCCCCTACTGACAGACGTGTAGCCCCCTTTTGCCAAAACACTGCACCAAGTCAGAGAAGTAATCTGTTCAGACAGACAGAAAACGAGAAAACTGTATCCACTCGCCTTACATTGGAGATAAAATTCACATTTCTTTCGCACAATTATACTTTACTTCAGAGACAATTGTGCATTCTGGTACTTTGAATTAACATTCGGTGCAGTCCGGTGTTCTCGACGAGCCCTAATCATAAGGAGGTCACTCGGTCCATTCTCTCTACTTTTAACTTGGAAACATCGTGGTCAACGTTCAAGTGTATGTGTACAAACAAATACAGAAAGTCAAGTTGCCCATTTCCTTTAAAATTCAACTTACCGGCAATCCAGCTAACTGGCAAGAGTTTTTCCCGAACTTGCGCCGTCCTGATAAAGCATCGCCATGTTGGAAATCCCTTGAAACTGTCGTCCAATCAAATGCACTGTTGCAAAATGGTCTTTAACCAGTATCGAATGAATTTTTTTTTATTGCAACATTTGTGTCATGACAAACGTTGCAATATTCGATACCAATATTTTCATTCGAAAAAAAAATAATGATTCGAAAAAAAAAATATTGGTTCAATAATCCTATATATTTGCTACAAAACAAAAAATATGTGTACGAAAAAAATTATTTATTCGATAATTTTAGTTTTGGGAACAAATATTTTTTTTATCGAACAATTTTTTTCCGTTTTGGAATGAATATTTTGACATCGAATATTGCAACGTTTGTCACGCCATAGCTATCATCTAGATGTTATTCGCTGGTATCACTTGTCACCCTGTTTTATGGTCACCTTAGCACATTTGTTCTCTTTGGGATCCTCGTGGTGTGGAAGGATTTTGATCGAATAATTTTAAAGATATTTTCAAGATATTTTGCGTTGGTGGGTTCTTCAGAGTAGCGCTCACTATCTTGCACTCCGGATCATTACATTCACCTCTGTAGTGGGCTCAGAAAGTAGTCTTGTCCGTCATTACGTGATACTTTCGTCACATGACCAGAACTCAAAATGGCGACACAAACGCCGGCGAAAGAAAGACCAATATCGTTTACTTTGTGTGCTGTTGAAACAGCATACGGCCAATCAGATTAAGTGGTAGGCAGCGTGAAAAAGACGGATTTTCTGAAAAGCTTAACCCATTACCACATTATCCCTACTTTTGACGCCCCCGAGAAAGAAGCCTTTTGAAAACACTGTGGGAAAAGGAGAAAATGCTGGTAACCAGCATTTTCTCCTTTTCCCACAGTGTTTTCTATCCTTTCCAAAACACATTTCTATTTTTCAGTCACCTTTATTTTGTCGTCTGCAAATGCTTTCAATTTGAATCAGTCTAAAATTTTGTCGTGTGGTAAAGGGTTAAATGTCTTTTAAAGGACTTGTTTTTAATCTTATAACCTAAGATTTATCGGTGTGTCAAAACTGTTGTCATCATTCATGGGCGCAGTCATTTTTGTTAAACTTGGCGTAAGATTCTGATCAGTAAAGAGGCTCGAAAAAAAAAGTTCTATTTTATACAGGTAAATTCATCAGTTTGAACACACCTATAATGTATCCAGTATCATATTTCCTTTGTCTATCTTATAATTTTACACATGAAACAGTTAAATAGTAACAAAACATCGTTTCCTAGGTTTGACAAGATTCTTGTCATTTAGCCCATCGCAGAGATGCATGTGAGAGTAACGAACGACAACTCTGCTCGGAGATTGGCATTTACTACACACGTGTTATAAACGCATGGTGTTCAACCAGAAGATGCTGCGGACAATGTAGATTAAGATCAGACTGCACAGAACGTGCAGTCTGATCTTGGATCTACACTGTCCGATAAGGAGATATCTTTTCTCCCAAAAATATCTTTGAAATAGCAAAATTTGGACATTTGGACCTTTACTATCGGCTTGAAAGCTTCATGTTAGTTAGCAGGATATGTGTTGAATGATGGGTAAAAGCTCTATTGTTGTTAGCTCTAGAGAACTCCTAGTTACTAAACTAAACCAGCATTTTCTCCTTTTTCCCTTCAATAGCAAATTCCATAATTTGAGTTACAATTAATTCATATTGACGCTTTCAATAAAGGAAAGGACAAAGGTTATAAACTTGGAGTTGAAAGGCTTCCCAACGTAGCCAGAAACTATAACTGTCGGTTCGCATATATACGGCTTCATCTTAATCCAAAGACTATACTTAGCTTATTTCAAGTTGTTTTCGCAGACATTGTAGATTCAGATCACCGTGCATGTACCAGTTCTCCAGTGTGAGTTTGTGTTCAAACCTTCAGTTTCACTGGTGCTTCTGCGTGCATGGCCATGGAAAACAATTACTTTCACTAAATGAGAATAATTGAATGATTGATTGGTTGATTGGTTGATTGATTGGTTGATTGATTGATTGATTGCTTGATTGCTTGCTTGCTTGCTTGATTGATTGATTGATGTTTAACGCCCCTTGAACATTATTTTAGTTATCAGCGGCCAGTGTACTTATCTATATACGCTTTCCTGAAGTTTCTTTTACCAGTACGTACTTTTCACAATATTATTTCAAACCACTGGCTGCTTTCCCACATAACCACATAACCATAGCCGAAGCAATGGTCAGCGATGGGAGAGGATTGAATCCTGTTGCAATGACTATCATCAATCCCCGGAAAGAAATTGTCCGAGCTGGGGATTAACCCACTGACCCCCTGTACTCAGGTACTGTATGCCATCGAATGAGCTACCGGGGCTTGGCTAGTATAAGAAGGAAAGAAAACTTTAAACAGTTTTAACCCTGAAAGTACTGAATTAAAACAAGAGACATTTTTAAATAGGAAAGTCATCTGAAATATTGCTTTACCAAGTTTTTTCTTTGCCAGAATATGCAACAATATAGTGGACAGCGTAGATCTAAGATCAGACTGCACGTTCTGTGCAGTCTGATCTTGATCTACGCTGTCCACAAAAACAAGTTAAGTCGGTTCCAACGCTTTAAGGGTTAAAAAAAATATTTTTTGAGATGTATCAAGTCATGGTTACACCAAACAAAACTTCTAAACGGCCGTTTTTAAGTCGGAATTTCTAGAAGACTTCTCCTGGCATCCGCTGTCAAGAAAATAGAGGCCATCCATTTAACTCATTACCAAACGACAATATTTTAAACCTGTCCAAATCGAAACTATTCGACAAAATAAAAGTGACTCAATATTTGAAATTTGTTTTGTGAAGAGTAGAAACCATTTTGGGAAAAGGAGAAAATGCTGGTCACCAGCATTTTCTCCTTTTCTCACAATGTTTTCTATAGGCTTCTTTCTCAGGGTCGTCAAAATTCGGGACTGTGTGGTATGGATTAATTTGATTTGTTGGAGGATAATTGAGCATTTTCTCCTTTTCTCACAATGTTATTTAAAGGCTTCTTTCTCAGGGTCGTCAAAATTAGGGACTGTTTGGTATGGATTAACTTGATTTGTTGGAGAATAATTGACCAGTGTGAAATCATACTCCAGCTTCCGTTTAAAAAGAATGTTTTGACTTTTTGTTTTGTTCTTTTGAAATGAACTTATTAAACATTCATTCACTAAACATTGAAAATTGGAAAATCATTATTTTTCAAAACTTCACATTCCTTCTCTAGGATGGTATTTATGTGCATAAATTAATTTTAATGTTTGTTCTTATTGTTGACAAAATTAATTAATCTATACTTCTCTTTATAAGCTTCCTTAGCCGGCAGATACCCAAACCTTGTGTGTCATCCCCAAGTAACCATTGTTCTTAGACAACATCCAAGGGTGCAGTTGTAACGCTCTCTCTCTCTCTCTCTCTCTCTCTCTCTCGTTTCGGAAACATTTTTTTCCCTTTTTTCCATGTACATACACGCACGTTATTTTTTCATGCATGGTCATTTTGTTCAAAAGATTTAATGCCTTCTTTTTGCATTTTTTTTTCAAAATCCGATGGACAGAGTTAAAGGCATTTTCTTTAAGGCTTCTACATGCACGACTCTCCCGCCTTTAGCGGACAGTGTAGATCAAGATCAGACTGCACAGAATGTGCAGTCTGATCTTTGATCCACACTGTCCGATAAGAACATGTTTCCCCCCAAAATATCGTGAAATAGCAAAAAAACTATCGGTCTCAAAGTTTTATTTCTCTTATTTTAGCAAAACAAGGGTTGAGAACATCCGGCATATCGGGGATCGTATATCGATGTCTACATACGATTCATGGTGCCATACGGAAAAGTCGAATTATTGCCTTTATTCATCAGAATGAATGAAAGGAAAGCTCTAATTATTCCGGAAAGCACTTATCGATTAAACTTTGCACTCAGGTACAACGGTCTGTTTTGTTCCACATCGTCCATTGTCAATAAACGGTCTCATTTCCACGACGTCCATATTCATGATCCATTGCTAAACTACGATCGTAAATTCTTTGATTTTGAAAATTCTAGGTTTCAGAAAGTAACGTTATTTTATGATTGGCTAAATTATCTGATTTAGCCAATCAGAATTTCAGTTACTTTCAAATTCAGAAGGTTCAGACAAAGAATGGAATCAGGACTGTTTGGTGTATACAGACCTAGTACTTTTGGAACTGCCTATATCCCGGTATTGTGTCTGTATAAGATAGCTCCTAAAGCAGTCAAGAGTTCCAAGGTGAGTTGGGATGTTTATCCCTGTCCCAAACGATCCCCAGTTTTAACGAACCTTATGAAAGTGGACATTTGAAAACATTGTGGGAAATGTTGAAAATGCCTTTTACCAGCATTTTCTCCTCTCCATTTTCGCCCTTCAGTAAACAGATTGCAGCGTGCCGTGAGTCCCAATTATTACGTCGTCTGCAAATGCTTTGAATTTGGACCAGTCTAAAATTTGGTCGTGTAACTAAGTTAAGTGTTAGAACTGTACATAGCAAAGTTTCTCTCATTTTATCCTCAAATTAACTTGCAAAAATAAACCTGAATCAGACAAATCTTACGGGAAATACAACATTAATCCTTCTGCAATCATACCATGACGCCATATTGATCTGCGATGCGCATGACAGAACGTCACAAGAGCGCCCGTCTACACGGATCATTTCACCTCACTAGGCGCTCTTAGACTGACAATATGACAATGAACTCAGGTGTGGATAGACCTGAGTCTTCTGATTACATTATAGTAAACAGTCGGGTTAAAATTTTATCAGTCTGTCGTGTGTTATTACGGTGATTTCATGTGATAGCCATTCGATCGTACATTGGATATTTCACTTATATATATATCTATTTTGGAATACTATGAATTTCGAATTAAGTGTATTGACTTAAAAGTTCATTTATTCTTGTATTAGTAATTTCGCTGCATAAACCGCAAAATTTTTACAGAAGATGAAAATGAGGAAAATACGCAGAAAATCTCGGATTTGGAATTTAATCGCTGTATTGTTTGCCTTAATAACATTTTACAATACAGGTAAGATTACAATCTTTTTCTTTTGAAAATAATCTTTTTTTTTTATCTTTTAAGTATCTTTGCCGAGCTATCTTGTCCGTTGTTGGGTCGCCCTAACTTCGCAGATTTCAATAGGGTTATTAGTACACTTAACATTTCTTAACCTCTGAACAGCAGAGCCGGACTTTGTGTACTTTTGCGAACAGTGTAGATTCAAGATCAGACTGCACAGAACGTGCAGTCTGATCTTGGATCTACCCTGTCCAACATACTGAGATCTTGTCAAAAGAACATAATTCTTAAACCGTGAACTATGGACTTTTTTCACTAATGGCTGGAAAGTTAGAAACGTATACTAGTATTTGGATTTATTTAGGAGCTAAATGGCTGATTGATTTGATTGGATTGATTGTATGGTGGGTGTTTAACCCATTACCACACAATCCCTACTTTTGACGCCCCTGAGAAAGAAGCCTTTTGAAAACACTGTGGGAAAGGGAGAAAATGCTGGTAACCAGCATTTTCACCTTTTTCCTCAGTGTTTTCTACTCTTCCCAGAACAAATTTTAGTTTTTCAGTCACCTTTATTTTGTCGTCTGCAAATGCTTTCAATTTGGACCAGTCTAAAATTTTCTTGTGTGGTAAAGAGTTAAGGCCGTTTTCAACATTATTTCAGTTATATGACGGCGTCTAGTGCACCTTCCCTAGTCTCAATAATGAGACGCCCCGGTGATCTTTTTCACATTTGGACATTTACTGTACACCAGAGGCGACCAGTCGAAAAGTAACATTGCCTTTGGGGACAGTTATCTGTACTAGCATCTTCCCATGCTTTCCTGGAGTCACGTTTACTTGTACTCTACAAGATTCTCTTTCCAAGCCACTGGCTGCTTTGTAGAAACAATAATCAGGGGTTGGAGAGGAATGAATAAGTCGAACTGAGTTATCGGGGCTCAGGGTTAATTGACTGAAGCCCGTACAATACTCGGCTTTGGAAGCCTGTCAATAGTCATCCCATAGTTTTCAGGATTTAACCTCAGATGCTCTGACAAAAATGTAGAATCAGATCAGATTGTACTTACGTGCTTAATTTGTTCTTTTTCATTGAAAAACCATGACATGAAATAGCATTTACGATGTAAATGTTCCGGTATTAACCGTTATTTAACCCATTACCTCACAATCCCTACTTTTGACGCTCCTGAGAAAGAAGCCTTTAGAAAACATTGTGGGAAAAGGAGAAAATGCTGGTAACCAGCATTTTCTCCCTTTCCCCACAATGTTTTCTACCCTTCTCAAAACGAATTACAAATTTTCAGTCACTTTTATTGGACCAGTCTAAAATATTGTCGTTTGGTAATGAGTTAAAGCGGCTTTCACAACTACAGCTGCCTTTTTGCGGTCGGTATAGATCAAGATCAGGTTACACAAAACGTTCAGCCTGATCTTTGATCTATACTTACTGCTTAGCTGAATCACTAAAGGCAAAAGCAGTTGCAAAATTGTGATAACTCGGGTCTTGTTTCTCTGCTGAAGTTATTTTTTGGGTTTATTTGGCGCTTTGATTGGTTAACTCATTACCAAAGGACAATATTTTAGCCTTGTCCAAATCGAAAGCATTTGCAGACGACAAAATAAAACTGACTGAAAATTTGAAATCTGTTTTGTGAAGGGTAGAAAACATTGTGGGAAAAGGAGAAAATGCTGTTATAGTCGCTGGAAGTGAAGGTGTCCGGTTATTAAATCAATCTCGATTTGAATCAATCTTTATCAGTAAGGCACTCTTAACTGTGCAGGTTTAGCTTTACTAAGATTTACCGGGTATCTCTGATTAACTCTTCGACCCACCAAACCGGACAGTGCGGTTATTTTATGAAAAGCGTGAAGACAGAGCTTTTTTACCCTTATCCTATTAACCCTTTACTCCATAGATACTCATTTCTACGCATTGCTTGTAAGAACCTTTGGAAAACATTGTGGCAAAAGGTGAAATTGCTCATGATGAGCAATTTCACCTTTTGCCGCAATGTTTTCTATGATATCAAAAGGTGTCATATACACTTATGAAACGGCTTTTTCCTTGCTGTTATTTAGGGTCAATGAGAGATACCATAGAAATGCCTTATGGGGTAAAGGGTTAAATAACTAAAACGAAACTTTCAATTCGTTAGTAAAAACCCAAATTTTGCTATTTCAAAGCCATTTTTAGAGGAAAGATGGCTCTATATACTATATATCGGACAGTGTAGATCCAAGATCAGACTGCACGTTCTACATTGACCACAAATGGTGAGTCCAGCTTAGTAACGACAGGGTTAAAGCGCACACATGTATGCAGTCTGTGCGTCTTTGTTTTGCTTTGTGTTTAGTCAGACTGTCTTTGCAAGTCCTCATGACACTTTTTTCTGTTTTTTTTTCTCACGAGCACCGATACAGGTAGAAATGGCATATCTATCTATCTATCTATCTATCTATCTGTTGTCTATCTCTCTTTTTCTGATGTCTTCTTTCTCATTGGGTCTACCTCGCTCTCTCTCTCTCCCTTTGGCACTCGCTGGCTCCGTGGCTCTCTCTCTCTCTCTCTCTCTCTCTCGCCCTCCCCCCCCTCTCTCTCTCTCTCTCACCGGGTCCCCCCCTCTCTCTCTCCTTCCTTCACTCCCTCTCTCTCTCTGCTTCTCTCTGCTTCTCTCTCTCTCTCTATCTCTCTCTCTCTCTGTCTCCCTCTATCTCTGTCTGTCTGTCTCCCTCTCTGTCTGTCTGTATCTCTCTCTCTCTATCTTTCGCTGTCTCACACACATATAAAAACTCCCTAATGAGGAGCTATATTCTAGTATCATTTGTAAAAGCTCATATCCGCCCTGATGATCACCTCTTGCACAAATTATAACCGATCAACATCAAAGGTAAAGTTACCTCACAAAATGATATTTTCTCTATCGATTTTTGTCAACATGATTATTACACTACAATAAACTCCATTCAGTTGCCGTCAGCTGCAAATTCCTTTTCCCGTTCCTTCCTTATGTAATCTATGATTTTTTTTTTCCCGAACAAGAATCTTTTAGACTTATCCAAACTGAAAGCATTTGCAGACGGCAGGTTAGATGTCGCATAAGCTTTTAACAAACATTAAAATTTAAGACTTGTCCAAATTGAAAGCATTTTCAGACGACAGGAAGGAAAGCGACTCAAAAATTGAAATTTATTTTGAGAAGGATAGAAAATATTATGGAAAAAGGAGAAAATGCTGGTTACCAGCATTTTCTCCTTTTCCCACAATGTTAAAAAAAAGGCTTCTTTCTCGGGGTTGGGAAAACCAGGAATTATTTGGTTAAAGTGTTAAATTGCATACTTTTCGCAAAGGACAGCAAACATTGTGGAATTTGAAACATTGTGATAGCCAGCATTTTTCTCCTTTCCCCACAATGCTTTCAAAATCCTTCACAGGATCGTCGAAACTTGAGGCTATTTGGTGAAAGGATTAAATCTTTACTGCAACCTCGTTAAAAATGATATTATTCATTGTACTCGTGTGTTTCTCTTTTTTTTCACTTTTGATCAGATTTTTTTCTGTGCATCTTAAATGAAATTTATCTTATGAAACATGTTTGTTGGTAATAGAGAGAGGTCCAGATAAGAGGGAATGATGGTATTCTAAATCCGTTATTTCTCTTCAAAACCGTATGTTGTGGGTACTCATTAGAATCGTCTCCATGAGACGATTCTAATGAGTGAGAGAGGTCCAGATAAGAGGGAATGATGGTATTCTAAATCCGTTATTTCTCTTCAAAACCGTATGTTGTGGGTACTCATTAGAATCGTCTCCATGAGACGATTCTAATGAGTATCCATAACATAGGGTTTAGTGGAGAATAATTTCCTTTTTTTTTCAATTTTTAAATCAAAACCACTCCCTTTATCTCAGATCGCGAACTTTGATGATTTTTTCAACAAACAATTCGGAATTTTAACAAGCCTGAAGTTGAAAACCTATCAAAGAAAATGAGGGGAAACGAAAAAATGCTGGTAGTCAGAATTTTGTCCTTTTGCAACAATATTTTCTACCTTTTCTAAGATTCAATCGATCATTTGAGCCGCATGTTTTTATGTCGTCTGCAAATGCTTTGAACTTCGACAAATCTAACATCTTGATGTCTGGTTAAGCGATAATTTTCTTTCGCGCGCCTAGAATTTCAGTCTATTCTTGATGACACAAATTAAGAATTGTCCAAATTCAGCTAAATTTAAGGTCTTACCACGTATACTTTTATACAGATTTACAACTTTTGTCACATTGTTTATCAGAAATATTTGACGTAAACGAACAGAGAGGATGTCTTAGAAAAAGGGCTCGATATTACCATAGAAATATTTCGTTTAAACGTTGACAATTAGGCTGATAAGCTTGACCCAATGACCTTTTGCGGACAGTGTAGATCAAGATCAGACTGCACAGAACGTGCAGTCTGATCTTGGATCTACACTGTCCGATAAGAAGGTATAAATGCCCTAGAATATAACTTTTGAAGAAGCAATATTTGGGGTTTTACTATTTGATTAAAAATTTCATTTTAGTTATTTAGCAGTTAAAGGTTAACCGTGTTCTATAGTTCGTTGAAGCTTAAACGCTAAAACTTGCTTTTATGAATCATTTACACCAGCTTGCAATGTCCCCGGAAATCGTCAAGGGGAAACTCGGTTATTCCTTTTATTCCCTTCTAAACGAACCAACATGTGTAACTAAGAAAATGATTTAATTCGATGAACCTCTATTAAAATGGCTGGACGGATAAATGTGTGACTGTGAGATTGAGTGAGTGAGTGAGTGAATGAGTGAGTGACTGACTGACTGAATGAAGAAATGAAACTTAACCCTTTCCCAAACGACAAATTTTGGACTCTTCCAAACTGAAAGAGTTTGCAGACGACAATTTTAGATTTTGAGAAAATGGCAGAAAGTTCTCAAAAAGGGTAGAAAACACTGTGGGAAAAGGAGAAATTGCTCGTTACGAGCAATTTCTCCTTTTCCCGCAGTGTTTTCAAAAGACTTTTACTGCAGACACGTAAAAACCAGGGCTTGTTTGGGAAAGGTTAACACAATAAATTGACTTTTTCTACGTTTCAGCACCAATAGCTGCATTGACCTCTGCAAATAAACATTTTTTACTATTTACATGTATTTTAGACAACCCATTATATATGGCTTTTTTTTAGTTTATGTTTAGCACTTCTACTATATATACAAAGTAAACAACACATTTCCACGGCTACAAATACATGTACAGTTCCTTTAACCCATTACCAAACGACAAAATTTTAGACTGGTTCAAACAGAAGGAATTTGCAGACAACAAAATGAAAGTGACTGAAAAATTGAAATTTGTTTTGTAAAAGATAGAAAACATTGTGGGAAAAGGAGAAAATGCTGTTTACCAGCATTTTCTTCTTTTCCCACAATGTTTTCTAAAGGCTTCTTTCTCAGGGGCTTCAAAAGTAGGGATTGTGATGTAATGGGTTAAGACATAAAGACGGACGGTCACACCGTGGTCTAAAATTTACTTGAAGACAGAGTAGATCAAAGATCAGATTGAAGTTTTATCTAGATCACGACTGTCCGTAGAACTATGGTAGCTCCAGATAAGGAAGGAATAAAAGAGCCAAATCTGAAGTTTGAAGTTTCCTGAAAACGGCTCTTACTTAGTAGCCTGTCTGTGTGAAAGCTGACACTGTCATACTTAATGGTTAAGAAACACAACGACCTATAATCGATACAAAATGATTCGATCGGGGAAAAAAAACGACCATAATGCGATAAAAAATACATGATCTTATTTCAGTGGTATGAAAACGGACATTTTCTCTCTTCCTTTTTATGAATAGCGAGAGAAAGTTTGCTTACCCAACCAATATGCACCTCACAGAATATTAAGGTAGAGTACCCGTTATACTTCTGGTGCAGCATGGCATAAAATTTCTTGACAGCTGCTAAAGACGGATTTATACAGATATAATACTTTTGCACATTTTTAACCGACCAGAAATTCCTTTGATGTCTATCTTGAAAATATATGTTGATACTTTTGTTAGTTTTCAGAAAAAGGAGGTAATTTACATATCCTTTTGTAATGAGAACATTGTTGTCTGCGCATGTCATATTCTTCGAAGATTCGATCGTCTTATATGACGCATCACTAGCCCCGAAAGCGGACTGACTATATAATATTATGCTCTATAAAGTAGCAATGTAGAAAATAGCTTTTATCAATACGTTTGAGGAGAAATGAGACCTGCCTTAGCTCCAGATTTCTATAAACTGCTGCTCAAAGCTGAGTGAATTACACGAGGTAGCGTTTTATTGAGTAAACGTTTATTTTAGTTTGAAATTTAAAGTAACGGTTGTCGCGTAGGAATGTGGTTCGGCTCTGTACCCAGAATGCCCAAATTAGATAGATGAGTATTTATAGAATGCCATCTAGCGGGAGATAATGATGAGAATATAGTGGTTTTAATTTATAAATGATAATTCTAGGAAGAACAAAAAGGAAAAAGGTGCCTCGGTGAAAGCAGTACAATAATACTCATTTTTAAAATTAGCAAATAGTAGGATAATATTACAGTGGAAATAGCTGTCTTCTATTACGGGTCCACTACTTTAATATCAATAACGTGGATGGAAATGGAAGCAATATGCACCTTGCAGAATGTGAACTTAAATCATGTTAAAGGAAATAGAACCAAAAATGGATAAATTGGGTGGGCTAAGATTTGACCCTCCGACCAGATATATCTCAATCTATTGTATTTTCGCCTTGCTCTGTTGAAAGGGGGTTCAATGAATCTACAAAATATCCGAGTTCAGGTCAACCTCCGCATTACGCACAAGCTGACCTGAATCGACATTTTCTGCTTTTCTTTACTCTTTACCACATAATCCCGCTTTTAAACGACCCTGAGAGAGAAGCCTTTAGAAAACATTGTGGGAAAAGGAGAAAATGCTGGTAACCAGCATTTTCTCCTTTTCCCACAATGATTTTCTACCCTATCAAAGTTGGAAATCATAACATTACCAAGATTTCATTTGTTGTCTGCAGATGATTTGAATTTGGTCCCATCCAAAAATTTGTCGTTTGGGGAAGAGTTAAAATTTCTGCATGTCAAAGGAGCGTTCTACCTCATGATTGAGTCAGCCGTCAGACAAAACGGAATTCTTAATATCTTTACTTATATATATCGGCTTGCTTTGTATAGTGTCGTGCCTTACGGATATGTATTACCCCCCACCCCCACTCCCCAGATTTCGGCTCATTTCTCAAAGACAAGAAAAACTGTCTCTAAATGGAATCGAATCCAAGAATGGTCATACATCGCCATATTGGCACAAGCAAGATCTTCAGGTACATCACTAAGCAACAGTGTCTTTATTAGGAAGCAATAACGTTAGTCACGCGTGATAGTCATCATGACTAATTAACTAATTAGTATTTCTATACAAGATCTTGCCTTGAGGAAATTTGCTTCGATTTCTCTGATGGTTATTGGTACTGCAACTGTTGGAACCAACCTTGACAACGCGCGAGTACTGTCTTAAGTCTTTACCCCATAAGGCATTTCTATGGTATCTCTAATTGACCCTAAATAACAGCAAGGATGAAACCATTTCTTATGTGTATATGACACCTTTTGATAGCTTAGAAAACATTGTGACAAAGGGTGAAATTGCTCGTCACGAGCAATTTCACCTTTTGTCACAATGTTTTCCAAAGGCTCCTGCAAGCAATGCGTAGAAATGAGTATCTATGGAGTAAAGGGTTAAGTTCAATGGAACCGTTGTCTGTGCATGTCATATTCTTCGAACATTCGACCTGTCTTATATGACGCATTACTCCCCCCAATATCGGGGGGATTGTAGTAATACGCGCTAACAAGTAGCAATGGAGAAAATGGCTTTTATCAATAAGTTTGAGGAAAAATCAGGCCTGTTTTAGCTCCAAATTTCTCTAAACTGCCGATCATACCTGATTGAATCTAATCAGTTAGCGTTTTATTGAGTAAACGTTTATTTTAGTTTGAAATTCAAAGTAACGGATGTCGCGTAGACAAGTAGTCCGGTTTTGTATACCCAGGATGCCCAAATAAGATAGATAAGTATTTGTAGAATACCATCTAGCGGGAGATAATGGCAATATGTTGCTACAACAACAGGAAATGCCAAAAAGGAGCCGGCTTAATGACAAGTCGTTGTTTAATGTCGTTTTGATCTTTTGTAAATCCCTACACTGACAGATTGTTACATGGTCTGATTGCATTTTATATGACGGGCAAAATCAAGGATTTCATTTAGTTTAACCGTAACCAAACAATTCCTGGTTTTCACGACCCTTTATAGAAGCCTTTTGAAAACATTGTGAAAAAGGAGAAAATGCCGGTAACTAGCATGTTCCCCTTTTCCTACAATGTTTTCTACCTTGCTGGAAACAAATTTCACGTTTATTTTTTTGTCTGCAAATGCTTTCAATTTGGACCAGTCTAAAATTTTGTTGTTTGATAAAGAATTAAACGTATTTCTTTTACATCGATTGAGAAACAAGTTCTATACAACATACACTAATCTCTGTCGGCCCTGGTTCCTGTGAACTACACCAGAACTCGTGCCGAATGTGTGGGACAATGAACAATCCCTTAGTTAACACCCACGCCCGGGTACCGAGCTCAGGACCTTATGGTTACGAGCTCGACTATCTACTTCACAACCACGGACACCATCGGCGATGTCATTGAAACCGTCTGAGGAACGTCCAGAGAAGGCTAAAATTGCAATACTTTATGGTTACCAGTATTTTCTCCTTTTCCGACAACGTTTTCGAAAGCCGTCTCTTTCAGGGTCATAAACCTTAGGCTGCCAAGCGCGACTCAATGACCTTTTTTTTGCGGACAACGTAGATCAAGATCAGACTGCACAGGACGTGCAGTCTGCCCTTGGATCCACGATTTCCGATTCAGGTGTATTTTTCTCCTCAAATACATATTTGAAATAGCAATTGGGGTTTTACTATTACGAGTATATTGAAAGTTTCATTTTAGTTATATATATAGCATGTTAAAGGGTTAAGAGTCGGGACTGTGTGATAAAGAGTTAACGATTATTATTAATATTATGAGAAGGATGCCACTGAAATTGTCTGCAGAACATCCTAAGACAGCAAAAATGGTACAAAATGTTATAGATGTACCGTTTATAACAGAATTTACGTCCGTGACAATCTTCCACACAAAAATTCTGACCTTTCCTGGCTGTATCAGTGGAAATGATTTATAGACTTGATTAGCGAATATCTGAACAATATGTTTAACCCTCTTACAAAAAAGTAAAAAAAGTTTTAACGACCCCGCGGAAGAGGGATTTTGAAACATTATGGAAAAAGGAGAAAATGCTGGTAACCAGATGTGAGTGATAATGCTTTCATTGCTACAAACGAAAACAGTCGCTTTTACGGACCGCATAGATTAAGATCAGACTGCTAGAATGTGTGGTCTGATCTTTGGTCCATGCCATCTGCTTGTTTAGTCAAGTCTTAGACAGAAAAAATATGTCGAATTTCAGCAGATTTTATTTAAAGCCGTCGAAAGAAGTCCAGATATTATAACTGGCGCTAAAAGAGTTTTCCGTTTACCAAACGATTCTCTTTTTTTTTTAATAAAACGCATTAACTCATTACCAAACGACAATATTTTAGACTGGTCCAAATTGAAAGCATTTGCAGACGACAAAATAAATGTAACTCAAATATTGAAGTTTGTTTCCAGCAGGGTAGAAAACATTGTGACCAAAAATTTGAAATTTATTTTGTGAATGGTAGAAAACATTGTGGGAAATGGAGAAAATGCTGGTTACCAGCATTTTCTCCTTTTCCCACAATGTTTTCCAAAGGCTTCTTTCTCAGGGGCGTCAAAAGTAGGGATTGTGTGGTAATGGGTTAATGACGAAAAAGCTTCTATTCTGCATTCACTCCCTTTCTCATTTTCCTCCTACCTTCCCATCGACAAATCCCATCGCTTGATTTTCACTTAATTTGTTGCCTCCGAATGTTTTCAAAAGGACAAGTGTAATATATTGTCGTCTATGTGAGTGTTAAAGCCGTATGTTTTTGGACACGAATACGGCACCCTTGAGAGGCGTTATGTAATATTTATGGGAAACAGATGGAAATACGTGGATTTTTATGGGTAAATATGACAAACGAGTGCAAGAATGCGGTAACGTCCACATTGTCAAAGTGTATTTACAATAGTGAATCGATTTGTTTCGATTTCTGATCAATTATTAAACATAATAGAAATCGAAAGGTTTTCGCTTCCCAGGTGTCGTTGTACAGAGATGTACATTTTGATGGCTTATTTTTTCAGTTGTCATTTTTATTTACGACCCTTTGTATCTGTCTGTCTGTCTGTCTGTCTGCTATCCTTGTTATAGAGCTCCAGATAGAGAGAGTGATTTTGATTTCAAAATGGAAAATATTAATTATTCTCCACTTAACCGTATGTTGTGGGTACTCATTAGAATCGTCTCACCGAGACGATTCTAATGAGTACCCACAACATAGGGTTTGGAAGAGAAATAATAGATTTAGAATGCCATCACTCCCTCTTACTTGGAGCTCTGCTTGTAGGTATGGGCAATGTAAATTGCTCATAGATGGAAAACAGTAGATCTAAATTAGTATGAAATATAAATGAATTTGGAACTTTGATCACCACTATCCAATTGTTTTTGAAAAAGAAAAAACTTCTAGGTAATACCATAGCCCAATCGTGGTCTGCGTCTACGTTGCCCGCCGTCGTCGTTTAAAAACTTTGATATTTTAGAATATATCCGTCATCACTGAATACGTTGTCTGCGCATGTCATATTCTTCGATGATTCGTTCTGTCTGCTATGACACGTCATTCCCGCCCAATATTGAAAGTGGGGGGGGGGGGGGGGGGTTGTAGTACTAATACGCGCTATAAAGTAAACATAGAGAAAATGGCTTTTATCAATACGTTTGAGGTAAAAAAAGGCCTGTTTTAGCTCCAGACTTCTCTAAGGTGCTGATGATAGTTGAATGAATAGCACCAGGTAGAGTTTTATTGAGTAAACGTTTATTTTGGTTTGAAATTGAAAGTAACGGTTGTCGCGTGGAAAAGTAGTCCGGATTTTTCCATGCAGGCTGCCCAAATTAGAAAGATGTGTATTTGTAGAATGCCATCTAGCGGGAGATAATGTCACTGAATATGATTACTTCGAATTCTAACTTTTAAAATGAGAACCTATACAACAAGGGGAGGTAACTATCAAAGTATTTTTAACACAGTTATGCCCCTTTTTGTAGCTCCGTGATTGTACCCCCATGCGGCGCTATTGTTCGGCTCAAGCCTTTCTGGCGAAAAACAACCATTGGATGAAGTTGCAAAAAATTGGATCTTTGAGAAACTGCAGAATCACGAATGATACCATTTTTTTTTTCAAACTTTGTTTTGATATGAATCGCGGAAATATGAGTTTGTTTTCATAAATATACATTTTTCTTTTCTTTTGAAGCATTGCATTGTCAGTGTCCATTATTTCGCAGTTAGATGAGTTAACGGTTTGAAATTGAATCGTAGAAATACGAGTGTATATTATCACAAGGATTTTGCTTGTAAATAACGCCTCATCATTGTGCATTTTTTTTTCGCTGCTAGATTTATTAGCTTCATTCATCTCAAGTTGGTTGGTTGTATTTGGGTTTAATGCCACTTTAACAGCTAAGGTCATAATTATCATGTGTTTCCCTGGCTTTCTCACACCAGTACTAACACAACTTTCTTTCTAAAGCCACCGACTACTTTTCTCACATGCTTCAGCAGAGGTGAGAGGCGAAAATACGCCGGAAAGAAAGTTCGCCTCAACCGGGTATCGAACTCACAACCACCAGGTCATGAATCTGACACGTTCACCACTGAGCCACCCGGGCGGGGCTCATTCATCTCAAGAACCTGAAATATGTATGAGAAAACATTTTGTTCGTACATACCTATATGAGCCACGCTCTTTGAAAAGGGGGCTTAATGCATCTGCGAAAAGTATCGATTCAGATCAGCCTGCGCAGTCCGCGCAGGCTGATCTGGACCGAAACTTTTCGCTTTTGGTAAAGTTTGTGTTTGTCAAAGGACCACTCTACCTCATGATGAAGTCAGTTATTAAAAAATGTGGTTCTTATGGATCCAAATTT
This sequence comes from Tridacna crocea, assembly GCA_943736015.1. Taxonomy (NCBI): domain Eukaryota; kingdom Metazoa; phylum Mollusca; class Bivalvia; order Cardiida; family Cardiidae; genus Tridacna; species Tridacna crocea. Next base: position 54,610,799 of record OX031063.1, read on the forward strand.
ATTTAATGACTTGGGCAGGTATTATGTATAACGGAAATACATTAAGCCCTTTTTACCAGAGCAAGGCTGATATAGTGTATATAGTTTGGAGTGAAATAACACAGTGAGGGTGTATCCAGATTTGTAGAATCATACTCTTTGCAGTCTTTTCTTGGTCTACATTGTCCACTGATTGTATCGCCCATAGTAGAGAAAGAGTTAACGAAAATAAAAAAGAAAAAACTCTGATCTTGCGCATGCGTAGGTGGGACAGTCAAAGAACGCCTGTCATTCATCTGACTGTGTGAGGACCTGACAACTAGAATGTAAACGCATGAAATTTAAGCTATATTAATGTGCCTGCCAATGTATTCGAGCAGACGTAATAGGATTTTGATACTAAATATCAACTTTCCTGGTACAATTATGTCTTGTTGATTTATCTGTTACACCCAATGGCATAATAGCGAATAGGAGAGAGGACACCAATCATTGTGAAGCATTCATTGTCCGATTCTAAATTTAGAAAGTATAACACAATTTCTGATTGGCTTAACCTTTTGGTGAATTTATATCGAAAATAAGATAACACACCAACCACTGACTAGCCCAAAAAGCTCAAGCTATAGAGTGTGAGACCTGTAAACATCAAGTCTACGGCCACTTTAGGGTGTAGGTTCGAGCCTTACGGCTTGCCCACTTAAATCACTAATAGACATTCGGATGGGACGTCAAACCGAGCTCCTATGTGACGGTGCTATAAACCTAGCATCTTAGAGAAACCTAGGGGTCCGTATTTATCAACTATTCTTAAGAACGTTCTTTGTCCTATTCGTCAAGATTTCCTGACATGTGAAAGTAACAGAACCTCTGATTGGCTAAACCATTCGGTTTAGCCAATCAGAAGTTCTGTTACTTTCACATTGACAAAACTTTGAAGAATAGGACTAAGAATGTTCTTAAGAATGGTTGGTTAATACGGACTCTGTGGGTACTATAGGATGGGTTTCGTCCTGTATAAGCACAACCCTGTGTAATATAACTAATAGTCTTCAGGAGTGTTGCACTTATGGGCAACTGGTGGCGACGGTTGATTGGCTGGGTGTCAGTTAAATCAATACCAACCAATGTAAATAGCATTCATAATGTAATTGTAAAGTAAAAATGTAACACGATTTTTTATTTGCTTAGGTATATGCTTAATTATGACAATCAACGATATTTCTTTGGAACTTAGATAAATTCTTGAGGGTAGAATAAGAGGGTAAAGTTAGAACTGTTGGTGAATACAAGCCATACTATTGTTGATTGAACTCAGATTTAGAATAAAGACAACATTTTAACTGCATTTAAACGCGGAATAACATAATATTGAGTTATTGAAGAAAAAGGTTTCAGAAAAATTTACAAGAAAGTTGACATCTTTAATTCTAGTTTTACATCAACTCGCGTTTTCTCTTCTTCCTATGACGTTTTCTAGTATCCCACGGACAATGCTTGTCACTTTGAGCCAATTTTTTTGTCTGCAAATATTTTCAAAATAAACTTGACTAAAATTTGATCGCTTTGTAATCAGTTTTAATACATGAAACCATATGAAACCGCTGTGGCTACAAAAAAAAAAACAGATCTTTTCGCATAATATCTCCTCTTGCTGAAGTAGATATCAAATTTGGTTGGCTCTACGACGAAATTAATGGAAGAATCGTTTGCAAGGACTTGATAATGTTTTCAGACACACGCATTTAAACATGGATGCCATTCAATGGAGACCCTACAGCATCAACAATCCGTTTAATGCCGCACATACAAAGGCAATAGATCGCAATTACTTTCCCAAATCAGCTTATGCATTTTGTATGGGTGGGAAACCTGGAGCGTGCATTCTGACAGTTAATTAGTGAACTAAAATCTTTTTTTCCTGTAAACCCATTGTCTTTGTTGGCCACAGGGCGCCGTTCCCCTTCTCTTTAGACTTAGATTAGCAAACATGCAATATGCCGCTTTTTGTAAATAACATGTATACATAGACACAGAGCTCCAGATAAGAGGGTGTGATGGTATTCTAAATCCATTGTTTCTCTTCCAAACCCTATGTTGTGGGTACTCATTAGAATCGTCTCGATGAGACGATTCTAATGAGTACCCACAATATAGGGTTTAATGGAATATTATTAATATTTTTAAGTTTGAAATCAAAATCACTCCCTCTTTTTGAAGCACTGCAGAACAACCCAAAAGCAACTGTCAAAATAATTCGACATCATGGATTCTTAGGACAGTACGATCTTGGATTTACACTGTTTGTAAATATGCTTAATTGAGTGAAGGACATACACAGTGTTACATTAATTGATTGTATGGTGTTTAACGCCGCTTTCAACATTATTTCAGTTACATTGCGGCGGCCAGTGCACCTATCCATGCGCTCCTGGAGTTTCTTTTACCAGTACTTCACACAATTTTCTTTCCAAGCCACTGGCTGCTTTCCCACATGCTCATCGTTGAAAGAATAGTCAGCGATGGGAGAATCCTGAATGAATCCTGTCGAAGTGATATATCATCAATCCTCGGAAAGAAATTGGCCGAGCCAGGGGTCATAGCCAGGGATCGAATCCTGTTCCGTGTTCTGAAGTCCTGCACGCTACAGACTGAGTTACCGGTGCCGGGCACGCAGTGTTAGAATCTGCAAAGGAGGAACGAACGGTTTAATCCTTTACCAGCCATAAAGGTTTACCCTTGTCCAAATTGAAAGCATTTGCAGATGAAAAAATGAAAATAACTCAAAAATTAAATTTCTTTTCGGAAAAGGCAGAAAACATTGTGGGAAAAGGAGAAAATGCTGGTTACCAGCATTTTCTCCTTTTCCCACAATGTTTTCAAAGGGTACTATTCCAGACCCGTAAAAGCCAGGGATTGTTTGGGGAGGGGTTTGTGATAGCATATTGAGCTAAAGGTGTTGCGCTCGTGAGCTGGTGCTCATGGGCTCACAGCAGTGGTGGGTCACTCCGTATACTGGCAATAGATCTAGTTGCAGTTTTACTGTGTAGGTTTTATGACAACACTTCGCCAGTAAAGAACTTGTGCAGGTTAATTTACAGATCATCTGCTGATCTATTGATAGTACTGTTAGATGGATAACATGTTATAATAACTATGTTATGTTATATTCTAACATGTGGTAAAATCTGCGACAATCCATGTAGAGTGACGTCATTCAATGAGTGAGTTATTCAATGGAACATAATCTTCATCCGCGTTTTTACTCTTAGTTTGAACTTGTTTTCATTTCACTAAGAATTGGCCATGTTAGAATCGAAATAATCTTCTTTCTATCGTGGTATATCGTTCATAAACCACGTTGTGAGTTATGAGGTGCAATGAATAACCCAATCGGGCTATCGCCCTCGTGGATTATTTATTGTGCCTCATAACTCAAAACTGTGGTTTATTGAACGATATACCACGATAGAAAGAAGATTATTTCTTAAATATTACGTTAAAATAACAAAATAATATGTTATAAAATCACGTTTAAAGAATAAAATGATAATTCCTACCGTTAACATGTTTTTTTTTTCTTTTGTCTTAACTCTTTACCAAATGACAGATTTTTGGACTTGACCAAGTGCAAAGCATTTGCAGACAACGAATTAAATAGTGGTAATATGTTGATTTCTTACTTTGATAGGGTAGAAAATATTGTGGGAAAAGGAGAAAATGCTGGTTACCACAATGCTTTTTATACGCTTCTTTCTCAGAGTCGTTAAAAGTCGGGATTGTGTTGTAAAGAGTTAACGTAAAACCAGCCTTGACGAAAATTTACGTGCACATGTTTCAAAAGATGTGGTTACCTTTGCAAAACAGATTGGTACATTGTATTTGCCTTCTGAAAAACGCATGGAACAAATTTAAACGTCATATGATAATTTTCTCTTTCTGCCAATCTGTTGCACGGTCGTTTATGTCAAATTCATCAACATACTGTCGAAGAAATTAAATAACATCATAGACGCATTACAAGAGAAATCGCTACTTTGCGTCGGTGTATTTCGCGTGTATCAACGTTTCAAATGCAATTGGTGATTTCGCCCTCAGATAAAATCGTCCATTGGGAGTTTGGCAGTGCATTAATTAGATTGGAAAAGATTGGAAATGGTGTGTTTATTGGCGGGGAAACTACTGTCGTATATCACAGTGTACCAGGGTATTGTGATTACTTTGTCCGAACCAGCAGCTTTAGAGATTCAATATTCGATAGGCTGATTTGTTATTTATAAGAATTATTGTTCCTTCTGGTTGACAGGGAAGCGGCTGTTGCCAGTATCTATCCTATTAATGGCCTGGCACACGCGAAAAGAAAAGCATTCGGGCATTTGCGTAAAGTGTTGTCTCTGATCAGCCTGCGTAGTCCGTGCAGGCTAATCCGAAACGACACTTTCCGTTTTTTAGCTCACCTGAGCACGGAGTGCTCTTGGTGAGCTTTTGTGATCACCCAATGTCCGTCGTCCGTCGTGCGTCTTCCGTCGTCCGTCGTGCGTCGTCCGTCGTCCACAATTTCTTTAAACATCTTCTCCTCCTAAACCACTGGGCCGATCTTGATGAAACTTGGCAGGGATGTTCCTTGGGTGAAGCTCTACCAAAGTTGTTCAAGAGATTGAATTCCACCATAACTCTGGTTGCCATGGCAACCAAAAGGAAAAAAATAGCAAAATCTTTGAAAATCTTCTTCTCTGAAACTAGTAGGCGTAGAGCTTTGATATTTGGTATGTAGCATCTCCTAGTGGACCTCTACCAAGATTGTTCATATGATGCCCCTGGGGTCAAAACTGGCCCTGCCTCGGGGGTCACAAGTTTGAAACACAGGAACAAAGAAGGAAAACTTTAAAAAATCTTCTTCTCTGAAACTAGAAGGTGCAGAGCTTTGATAATTGGCCAAGAATATTCATATGATGCCCCTGGTGTCAAAACTGGCCCGGCCCCGGGGGTCACAAGTTTGAAACATAGGAAAAAAGAAGGAAAAATTTAAAAATCTTCTTCTCTAAAAGTAGAAGATGCATTTTGCACAGTTATATACCCTGTCAGAATTATTTGACCTTGAACTTAGATATTTGGTATTTATCTTCATTGTAGACTTTTACTGCTTAGTACTCAGGTGAGCGATATAGGACCATCATGGTCCTCTTGTATGTACTTTCCAGTTTTGGACAAGTCTAATATCTAATGTAATCGTAAAGTGCCGTCTCGGATCAGCCTGCGCGGACTGCGCAGGCTGATCTGAGACGACACTTTACGCAAAAGTTTGAATGCCCCTTATCGCGTGTTGCAAGTGATTTGTTGTCACCTATCGATTAAAGCAATCAAACTAGAATGAAATTCCTTCCTTCTCATTCTATAGCATACTTTCCGTTCATTCATCAACGTCATTGAAACTTTGAACAAACTCATTATCTCCCGCTAGATGGCATTCTATAAATACTCATCTATCTGATATGGGCATCCTGGGTAGAGAACCGAACCACTTTCCTACGCGACAACCGTTACTTTGAATTTCAAACTAAAATAAAGGTTTACTCAATAAAACGCTACCTAGTGTAATTCACTCAGCTATGATCAGCAGTTTAGAGAAATCTGGAGCTAAAGCAGGTCTCATGTCTCCTCAAACGTATTGATAAAAGCTATTTTCCACATTGCTACTTTATAGAGCGTAATATTACATTCTGCCCGCTTTCGGGGCTAGTGATGCGTCATATAAGACAGTCGAAACTTCGAAGAATATGACATGCGCAGACAACGTGAACAAACAGCGTCAACTGTACAAGCCTTCACAAACGATGTAGACCGGAATTAGCCGTCGTAGCACGCCAAATATATGACTGAATAGGGATTTGTGGGCACGGTTTAAATCAAGATCGGACTGCGCCGAACGTGAAACTTAGATCTATAGCTCTCATTTGTTTAGTCAACTCTGTTGGATAAAAATTCACCAGAGGGTTTGGCACTGAAAGATCCAGTAAAATCACTATATTTAATGACTTTGGTTTGTATAGGTTGTTGTGTTGGAGTTTAACACCACTTCAACAGCTAAGGTCATATCATGGCGATCGGTGACGCACATGTGTTTCTTGGCTTTCTCACACCGGTACTAACACAACTTTCTTTCCAAAGCCACCGAATACTTTTTTCACATGCTTCAGCAGAGGTGAGAGGCGGAAATACGCCGGAAAGAAATTTCGCCTCAAACCGGGTATCGAACTCACAACCACCAGGTCATGAGTCCGACACGCTCACCACTGATTGGTTTGTATAGGAGTTTGAACGCCATTTTAACAGCTTTAGACATATCATGGCGGTTAGTGACGCACCCATGTGTTTCCTGGCTTCCTCACTCCGTACTGGCACAACTTTCTGTCTTTCCGAAGCCATCGACTGCTTTTCTCAAATGCAACAGAGGTGACAGGTGAGAGACGAAAAATTGCAGTGAAGAAAGTTCGCCGCTGCCGGGTATCGAACCTGCAGTCTTTAGGTCACGAATCAAAAACGCTAACCACTCAGCTACCCGGCCGGGCTTGAGTATATTTGAACACATTGTGGGAAGGCTGAATGAGCAATTACTTCTCATTTCGCTTCAATTCTTTCAAAAGAGCTAAATGAAAAACGTGAGTGGGAGGGGGCAGGTAATGGGTTACTATCTATAGTCAACCTTTAGGCTGATAAGCGTGACTAACTGATATTTTGCGGACAATGTAGATCAAGATCAGACTGCACAGAATGTGCAGTCTGATCTTGGATCTACACTGTCCGATAGGGGTAAACTATTTCCCAGAACGCTACTTTGAAACTGCATGCACTATTTGGGTTTTTACTGTCAAATCATGAGAAATTTATTTTAGTTATTTAGCACGAAAAGGATTAACACTTTCCCAAACAAGCCCTTGTTTTTACGTGTCTGTAGTACAAGTCTTTTGAAAACACTGTGGGAAAAGGAGAAATTGCTCGTAACGAGCAATTTCTCCTTTTCCCACAGTGTTTTCTACCCATTTGGAGAACTTTCTGCCATTTTTATCAAATTTGAAATTGTTGTCTGCAAACTCTTTGAGTTTGGAAGAGTCTAAAAATTTGTCGTTTGGGAAAGGGGTAATACCATACTGAAGCTTGGGAAAAGATTCTGTATAGTATATTTCTTTTCATGTATAAATTGTGTCTTTAAGAAAGTCCCGTCATGTTGAAAATCGTAGATAAAAACATGATTATTAATAACTACAGCTAAACTGAGGCACTTTCACTGACTTTTATTCCCAAGTGTCTATCAAAAACTTTATTGGAGAGGTCACCAGACCTCTCCAACAGTGGCGAGTTTAACCCTTTCCCAAACGATAAAGTTTGGACCCTTCCAAACCGAAAGAGTTTGAAGACGACAATTTTAGGTTTGGAAAAAATGGCAAAAAGTTCCGAGTCAAAAAGGGTAGAAAACACTGTGGGAAAAGGAGAAATTGCTCGCTACGAGCAATTTCTACTTTTCCCACAGTGTTTTCTAAATACCTTTACTGCAGGCACGTAAAAACCAGGGCTTGTTTGGGAAAGGGTTAAAAGGCAGACTGCCGCAGAATTTGCTGTCTAAATCCATTATTTTTGCGAAATTTTACTGATACACAGTCTGTTTCGTCATGGTTTTGTAAATAAAGCGAAATCAAAAAACCGAAACAGGAAATAGGCGTGGTTTATTTTTATATGACGAATATCAGAACAATATTTGTTAAATCAATCTGCCATGTCTGTAAATGACCCCATAAATAATTCCAATTTTTCAAGAAGCAAATAAATCCAAGCAGCAGAAAAAAAGAGAAGATTTTTTTCGTTAAAAAAGAGAAAGAGTCAGTCACCACCACAGAAGGTCACTGTGCAGTTGTCTATAGACACTGAAAATCCCAGATCAGGCCACACAATTCCAGTCTTCAACGAATTCGAGAAAGACAGCTTTCGAAAATATCGCTGTAAGGTTACCAGCATTTTCTCCTTTTCTCGTAATGTTTTAAACCATTCCCAATAATGATTGTCAATTTTTTCGAGTCATATTTATTTTGTCGTCTGCAAACACTTTAAATCTGGACAAGTCTAAGATTTTGTCGTTTGGTAAAGAGTTTAAATTTCACATTCTTTTGAGTGCAGAAATTGACCGGATCGGTAAATACTTTTATTAACATCAAAATGAACGATTTCACTAAAGGCAAGAACCCATAAAAATGTCATAAAAACGCGCTTTAATGAAATGTTAACCCCATTACTTAATAAAGAAAACCAAATTAGCGCAACTCCTGTCACTTGTAAAGGTTATTTAGGGGTCGCGGGGCTTTGTACTTAAAGAATAGGGGACCGAAAAAGAGACGCTGCGTTCTTTTCAAGTTTAAACCGTTTTTATTAGAACCCCACCGGTTTTTCCGGTAGGAAATATAAGTTTGTCTTCCCACCGTCTGTCTGCATCTTGTCTGTCCATCCGTCTGTCAGTCTGTCACTCTTATATCGGACTCTGCGAGAACTGTCACGCCTCAAAGCCGGTCATGAATTTTCATTTTGGGATGAACGAAAACAGAAAATGCTAGTAACCAGCATTTTCTCCTTTTCCTACAATGTTTTCAAAAGACTGTTTTCCAAGGGTCGTTAAAAGGCGGCACTGTACTGTAAAGGGTTAAAGTCTATGTCTCTGTTTACAGACAACAACAACAACAACAATAAAACAATAACAACAACAACAACAATAAAACTGCGGTAATTTCAACACTGTTCATTACGAAGCATCATATCAAACCGCAACAGAAATGTATTGAACTTTATTTTATGCAACGACAAAAAAAAACGTAGGTATATTCGCTCAAAAAGAAAACCGCCATTTTATCAAAGATTAGGAATCGTATATCGTAGGTTTACTTCGAAAAGCTCGTAATTACAGCTTGTTACAAGCTATAGTTACGAGGTTTTCGAAGTAAACCGACGATATGTAAGATATCCCTGCATGGACCCTGCCAAAATATTATACAAGGCCTTTCGAAACAAGATGAGTGAAAGGATGAACTCTTTACCAAACAGCAAAATTTTAGGCTGGTCTAAATTGAAAGCACTTGCAGGTGGCAAAATGAACGTAACTCAAAAATTAACATTTGTTTCATGCAAGGTAGAAAACATTGTGGGAAAAGGAGAAAATGCTGGTTACCAGCATTTTCTCCTTTTCCCACAATGTTTTCAAAAGGCTTCTGTGTCAGAGTCTTAAAAAACAGGGATTGTTTGGTAAAGGGTTTAAACAGCGTGACAAACCGTTGAAGGTCAGTTTTGACCGCTGACGTCCCGCCCCTCATTTTATATAGCACTATTGTCATGGCTTAAACTGACATTTTCGACCCTTTACCCCAAAATGCCGAGTTTTAATTATCCTGAAGAAAAAGGCTTTTGAAAACATTGTGAGAAAAGGAGGAAATGCTGGTAAACCAGCATTTTTTTTCCTTTTTTTCCGCAACGTTTTATCTTCTATGAAAGATGGATTTCATCGTTTGAGCTGCATTTTATGTGTCGTCTGCAGATGCTTTACATTTGGACCAGTTTACTTTCTGGTCGTTTGGTAAAGATTTAAACCTTTAACCACTGACACTGATTTTGCACCAGACAAACTTTTCAGACTTCTCTTTGAAATAATTCGTAATTAACATCAAGATAGATTCATTACATGAATACTTGAGAAAACATTGTGACAAAAAGAGAAATTGCTCGTTACGAGCAATTTCTCTTTTTGTCGCAATGTTTTCAAAAGTCTTCCAAAACAAGATTAAAAAGTTCGTCAGCAGGGGGTCGGTGTGTTCTCTAGATAATTGAGGTTTAGCTAATGGGATTACCATGTTTGTATTCTTAACGACGGACCTCGGCTTCTTCGTACTTACGATTTCATTGGCAAATATGTAAACATACTCTTCATACAGTTTATTTCAAAACTGAACAGATTTTCTAATTACATGTATCTTATGAAGAACCATGTTCGCTCACTTGCCAAATTTATTGTTAACGCATTTGAGAAGCGAAGAAAATCTACCTATTGCTAACGTATATATATAAGTCTATAATTTTGCTTTATAAATTTGACCGGTTATCCAGCATGTGAATTAATATTGTAAACATTCCAAAAACTGACAGTGACTTATAGGCCCATGGGGCCGGGTGTATGTTTGTTATAAATTTTGTCAATTTTTCTTTGTATGTTACTATGTACACATGTCACTATAATAAACAATTTACTACTGTATCGCTCTAAACTGGCATAAATTAGTGAAAACAGACTTCTGCGAACATTGAACATAGTCAACCGGAAGTGCATGAGCAGCATAACCGTTGACAAAATAATATATCTCCGCGACGCGAAATAATTCCCTTTTTTCACTATATTAATCTTATGTCAACATCATTTTTTTAAGCCAGAAATGATCTTAAACTCAGTCACGTAACCGGTAATCAGTATTTTATTCTTTTCCCTACAATTTTGCCAACTGTTCAAAAAAATCCGTCATCGTTTATATAGCATTTAATCCATTTCCACACAATCCCTACTTTCGATGCCCCTGAGAAAGAAGCTTTTAGAGAACATTGTGGGAAAAGGAGAAAATGCAGGTAACCAGCATTTTCTCCTTTTCCAACAATGTTTTTTACCCTTCACAAAACAAATTTCAAATTTTCAGTCACTTTTATTATGTCTTCTGCAAATGCTTTCGATTTGGACAAGTCTAAAATATTGTTGTCTGGTAATGGGTTAGTTCCAACTTGAACGTATCAACATTGAAGGCTGGTACGGACGACGCAGTCCGAGATCAGACTGCACGTTCTGTGCAGTCTGATCTTGATCTATGTCGTCTACGTTTTAAGTCCAGTTTTTTAGAAGATTGTATTGTATTGTGGCTTAACGCCACTTTAACAGCTAAGTTCATATCATGGCGGTCGATGACGCACATGTGTTTCCTGACTTTCTCACACCGGTACTTACACAACTTTCTTTCCAAAGCCACCGACTACTTTTCTCACATGCTTCAGCAGAGGGGAGAGGCGAAAATATGTCGAAAAGAGAGTTTGCCTTAACCTGGTATCGAACTCACAACCACCAGGTCATGAGTCTGACACGCTCACCACTGAGCCACCCGGGCGGGCTTTTAGAAGATAAGAACCCTTCTGTGTTACAATACGTTGTATTGGTAGCCGACGAAAGAGGACATTTTGAAATCGAGCCATGCTCTGACAAAAAAGGCTTAAATAAATCGCAGTGATGCATCTAACCATCCAAGGGGGTTGGGGGTGGGGGTGGGGTAGGGAGTCATATAATTCACAGATTCATAAAATCCATTGAGTAGAAAAGTAGACTAGTTATTAGACATGCATAGAATGTATTCATATTCAGACCCAGATCACCCTGCGTATAGTACGCACAGTCTTATCATGGTTGATACCTTTTGCAGATGCACGAAAACCCTTTTTCACGGAGCGAAGGTCATTTATATTTAGCATTGAAGAAGTTAATTTAAGGGACAGCCGCCGTCGCGTAACAAATCATAAATGAACCTACCTCTGTGAAAAGGGGGGCTTAATGCATCTGCGAAAAGTATCGACTCAGGTCAGCCTGCGCAGTCCGCGCAGGCTGACCTGAGCCGGAACTTTTCGCCATTGGTCAAGTTTCTGTTTGTCAAAAGACCATTCTACCTCATGATTAAGTCGATTTTTTAAAGGAAAGTGACTCTTATGGTTCCATATTATTACAATGACTTAGGTTGGTATCTTGTGTCACGGAAATGCATTAAGCCCACTTTCGCTAGAACTCAAATATACCAGTAGCCACGTCTGTGTTAGCTATTTTTTTTAACGTATCTTCACACCATTTAAATCATTCAGGCTTTACTTCTAAAGGTTTCACTGCTGGATAATTCACCCCTCGTCACATCTGTGAACAATTAGTTGTGTACCTGTTTTTCCTTTGACAAGTGTGGCTTATACAATTTCTGACTTGCAAGTGTGCGATTTCATTCTGATGTCATTTTGCTTTAGAAAAGATAGTGCAAAGTTATGTTGCTTTGATGTAGATTGCTTCATGGGAACTGACTTCATCATAAGAATAAATTTTCTGAAACTTGCTCGATTTTTCGGGGTATCTTTTTATTTCTGTTTCTGGAAAGAACTAAATACGTCTAAATTCATAGGCGTTTTTTTTTTTTCTTGTTTCAATGATTTTTAAGGTTTTTTTTAACAGTATTTTACATCATACCGTTTCAACAATTCTTTCAAAGCTCAATTATCAATTTTCTCGTTTGGTTAACTTTTTACTTTTTACCAAACGACAAAATTTAGGAATGAAAGCATTTGCAGACGACAAATTTAATATGACTTAGAAGTTAGAAGATTGTTCTGGGAAGGGTAGAAGACATTGTGGGAAAAGGAGAAAATGCTGGTTAGCAGCATTTTCTCCTTTTCCTACAGTGTTTTCAGAAGGCTTCGTTTTCAGGGACGTCAAAAGTCGGGATTGTGTGGTAAAGGGTTAAAAGTTGAGGAGGTTAAGGAAAATGTCGCATTAAATGTTTGTATGTTTAAAAAAAGGACTTTACGACATTCGTGGTGAGAAATGCTATAAAGTAAACGCCAAGAGTGTTAAATTACTCAAATAATTTGAAATAATTTGACGTATGTCTGTATGTATTCACGTCTACAGTCAGTTAACCATGTGATTGCTTAGCACGACTCGCCGACCTTTTACGGGGCAGTGTAGATCAAGATCAGACTGCACAGAACGTGCAGTTTGATCTTGAATCTACACTGTCCGATTAGTAGATAAATTTCACTTGAAAGAAAGTTTAAAATGTTTTTTTTTTTCGTTTTTGCTGTCGACTTGAAAGTTTCATTTTATTTATTTAGCAGCTTAACCCTTTACTCCATAGATACTCATTTCTATGCATTGCTTGTAGGAGACTTTGGAAAACATTGTGGCAAAAGGTGAAATTGCTCGTGACGAGCAATTTCACCTTTTGTCACAATGTTTTCTATGCTATCAAAAGGTGTCATATACACATAAGAAACGGTTTCATCCTTGCTATTATTAAGGGTCAATTAGAGATATCATAGAAATGCCTTATGGGGTAAAAGGGTTGAAGGTTAGGCATAAACAGTATTTGGGGTGTATAAAAACTGGCGCGAGAAAACATAACAGCCTTGACCGTATTCTTGGTGGTATTGTCGTCTGCCCAACTCTTCCGAACCGAGCCCGGGTAGCTCTGTCACTTCAGAACAGTGGGTCGTAGGTGCGACACCTGGATCGGCATTTTTTTCTCAGAATACAATACAATACAATACAATACAATACAATACAATACATGTATTCAATATTAAGGCCACTGGCCCATTATATATTACATGTTACAACATTCAGAGAGTGTTTTTACATCCAGCAGAGAGTATAGGCTGGCATCATAACCAGCAATCTCGCTCTATGATCTCAGTCTATACTCCCCACACTGTCCTAATTCGGAATCAGTCTTTGAATTTAGAAAACTTTCTAAATAAACAAGTGTACAGACATAACATTATTAGAAATATAAGTACATATCATGTTTTCGCATGTTAACTGTAACATCAAATCTGGTAGCTGGAGATTGAACAGTATAAATGTTTTTTTCTTAGAATTGATAGCCATTGCGACAGGACTCATTCCTCTCCCTCGGCTGATGATTATTTGGGAAAGCAGTCAATTGCTGGGAAAGAAAATTGTGCGATGTACTGGGATAAAAAGACTCCAGGAAAGCAATAGAAGGGTGTTCTGGTCGCTGGGATATAACTTAAATAATGTTGAAAACTGCGTTAAACACAAACACAATCCTGACTTACAATTAACCCTTTCGATATCCAATATTGTTTGAGATACCTTTTTCTAATAGCGTAGAACAAGATCAGACACAGGAGGTGCAGTCTGATCCTCGATCTGCTCTTTCCTTCATTTTTGATGTACAATATTTAGAAACAATATTCCCGGGGGGGGGGGGGGGGAATGATAAGTGAAAATATTTCCTGAATGGAGGGGAAATCAGTGGAAACAACAGTGAGAACATTTTTGTGAAAGGAAATTTGTTCGTTAACCCTTTACCTAACAATCCTTTGTTTTCACGATGTTACTTTAAGGAAGAGGGTTTTTAAAACATTGTGTGGGAAAAGGAGAAAATGCTTTTAACCAGCATTTTCTCCTTTTCCCACACAATGTTTTCTACTCTGTCAAAGAACTTCAGTTAACATATACCACTTTTAGATTGGTTACCAGGAGATATTCTAAATTTGAAAAAAGTCCAAAATTTGTCATTTGAAGGACAATTTCTCCTATATTCTACAATGATTTAAAAAGTGGTTTATTTGCGACGCAAATAGACGTCTACAAAAAATGAACGACACAGTTTCATTTTCGACTTTATTACAAAAACACGAATGACCGTAAAAACGCCTGCATTTTAACCGTTTTATAGAACTAAAGTTACGGAAAACATCATGGCAAAATGAGAAAATGCTGGTTTCCATTATTTCTCCTTTTTCCCACAATGTTCTTAACCATTACATACTTGAAAATCACTGCTTAGTTAAGCTGCATTCAATATTTTTCTCGTCTGATAAGGGCCAAATTTTACAACCCGGTGTCTTTATTACTAAGAAATACGATCTGTGTATTTATTACTCATTCACCGTCTGACAGTATAATAATAAAATAAGTATCTTGTTTCTAATCATATTTCACGGCTTTAATATTTACATTTTTTTGTATACTTTAATTTCTTAAACTGATCAGTCAAAACGCGTCTCCAATTTCAAGTCTGAGACCAATAGGCTCAATTAAAGTTTTTTTGTTTATTTTTGCAGCTTTAATATTAACGTTTTGTGTACTTTTATTTCACAAAAGGACCAGTCAATCCATTTTTAACTGTTATAGTAAGTGGCAGAATTAGAGTCTTTTTTGTCGGGTGATTAAAATCACATCCGGCTGCCTTTCGTGCACAGTTAAGGATAGGATACTCAAATGGGATCCATGTAACATTCGTGTAACATCGCCTTTCATCGCCCAAAAGCGGACGGATTCGGCATAGACTCGGGTAATCCCGGAATCAAGGCGGGTACCGGCGTCTATCGGCCAATCGATGACGGATTATTCGAGTGCAAAC
The DNA here is from genome assembly GCA_943736015.1 of Tridacna crocea. Classification (NCBI taxonomy): domain Eukaryota; kingdom Metazoa; phylum Mollusca; class Bivalvia; order Cardiida; family Cardiidae; genus Tridacna; species Tridacna crocea. The sequence continues at coordinate 54,625,984 of OX031063.1, forward strand.
CGAATACGTAAGTCTCTTTTGACGATGAAAGGCGATGTTACACGTCTTCCATTGGGACGCCCTATCTTTAAGATCTAAGGCTCTTCACTGTCAACTATTGCTTCAATATCTTTTAACGAGAAGTATTGAACTATTTTAAAGGAGTTTTAATAATGCTGTTCAGAGGTATTTGCAGCAAGCTGCCGAGCCATGACATAGGAAGGCGAGAATGAAAATCTTGCCTTCTAAAAACAGGTTTTGTCATCTGCAAATGTGTTCAATTTGAACAAATCTAAAATTTTGTCGTTTGATAGAGAGTTGACAATTTTCTGAATTTTAGAGTAACGCGATTTCTAATTGGCTAAACCAAAGGATTTTAGCCAATTAGAAATCGTGTCATTTGTGTAAATCTAGACCTTTACACTAATGTTGCATTTCAGAATGGTTGGGGAAATAGGGCTCTTTAGATTACATGGATATGTTTTAATGGCCGTTGTGATATGAATGGGAAAGGCAGTTTTAAAAAAAAGATACTCAACACAAAGTCGAGTCAGGATTACATCATCAGCCAATCTTCATTTTGACAAGCCTTGATTTTGATGAATTCTATCCCAAATCCAAATTCTTTAACCCCTGACACTGATTTGCACTAGACAAACTTTTCAAACATATCTGAAATATTCGTAATTAACATCAAAATAGATTCATTACATGAATACTTGAGAAAACATTGTGACAAAAAGAGAAATTGCTCGTTACGAGCAATTTCTCTTTTTGCCACAATGTTTTCTAAAAGTCGTCCTAGACAAGATGAAAAACTGAGTTCGTCAGCAGGGGGTGGGTGTGTTCTTTCTGTGAATTGCGTCTCTTTGTTTAGTTACTGGAATAACGTAAGCGTCTTCATTAACCCTTTACCAAACAATCCCTGGATTTTACGACCCTGAGATAGAGGCCTTTTGAAAACTTTGTGGGAGAAGGAGAAAATGCTGGTAACCAGCATTTTCTCCTTTTCCCACAATGTTTTCCACCCTTCCCAAAACAAATTTCAATTTTTGAGCCACATTTATCTTATCATCTGCAAATGTTTTCAATTTGGACAAGTCTTCAATTTTGTCTTTTGGTAAAGAGTTAAGCTACCGGGGCACGGCAGTTTGACCTAGATCTAAAATTTCCGAAACGTGATCGTCAAACTGACAAACACGTTGAAGTCTTTGGGACTGATTTCTGTGTTTAACATTTTAAGAATTTGGAGAATTTACTATTTTTACCTTCAGATAGGTAATAGCCCATGGTCTTATGTAAGTCGGGTAACCCAGTAAGGCGTCATTTTACCTACCAATGTCTCCAACCTATTCATCAGCTGTCTAGAATACGGGGTGAATATGACCTGGTGTCGAAAATTGATATCACCTGTAATGCAATCAGTAATTAATCAGTAATACACTGTCTCTACCCAGACACATAACTTTATTTTTTTTTGGTCGTTTTCTTTTTGATAAGATGGGGAAAAATATGAAATAGTGCGTAAAAGGTACAAGACATGTAATCAACTAGTCTCTAGATAGTTGTGGGTGTGCTTTAGATTCTCCCAGTTGGCTAACTTCGAAATACTGACAGTGAGTATTTCGGTTGAGACGTAAACACAGTAGGACGGTCTTCGATGGTACCGCGGTACTTAATTTCGCCGAAATTTTATTATCAGAGAGGAAGCTCACATGTATTATTTTCTAATACTGTGATAATCTGTTGCATGTAAAGTTACAATAAACATGCACTATCAAAGCTTCAGTCGTGTTTTTCAGACAAAAATATCTAGGTCAAGCTAACATGTTGACTACAGGTGCTCCATTATGGTACCGCGATAATACTTGAAATTTAGAAAATATTAACAAATATGACATTTATATTAAAAAATGATTTAAGTACCCTAGCTTTTGTTTCCGGCGAGGACTATGACGCCACAGTAGATGACCTTTACTCGTCAAAAGTGAATTGCGGTTTTTTGAAGAGTTGTGGGTAATTAATTTCAAAACATGGAGGAATTTATCATTGCAATTTGTGAATATTGAAAGTAACTCGTCATTGATGAAGATATATTTATTACTTTTTAACCGATGCGATACAAAAACACTTTGCTTTCGATTTGATAGAGTTAACATTGGCTAGGTGGCGCTACGTATGCAAATTAGACATTTTCGGGATTACCGCGGTATCATAGATGCCGCGGTACCATTGAGGACAACTAAACGTTAAAAACCGCTCGTAAATTTGGACGAGTTTCATCTTGTGCCTTACACTATACGTCGTTTCACACCGAACAGCCTTTTTTTTCCTGCGTCGCAACGGGTGGCGACGAAAAATAAATGCCAAATCTATTAATCACATCTGTTAACTCATTTCAATATAGTACCATCTCAGAGCTTCAGATAGAGGAAATGATTTTGATTTCAAAATTGATAATATTTAGTAATATACACTAAACTAAATAGGGGGTTCAGACCGAAAACGTCTATACTAGATTTAGATGTTTTTGATGTAAGCCCCCCTCCCCCCCCCCCCCAAAAAAAAAAAAAACGGTGTTAGAAGCATAAAATGAATAGAATACTTTAGAAAACTTTGGTAAAAGATCTAAATTATTTCATCTACACTGTCCACAGTAGCCTATGGTATCACCTATAGTAAGGAAAGAGTAACTATGTCTTCTTTACTTGCCTTCAAATCTGGTCAAGTTTAACCCTTTACCCCATAAGGCATTTCTATGGTATCTCTAATTGACCCTAAATAACAGCAAGGATGGAGCTGTTTTTTTATGTGTATATGATACCTTTTGATAGCATAGAAAACATTGTGGCAAAAGGTGAAATTGCTCGTCACGAGCAATTTCACCTTTTGCCACAATGTTTTCCAAAGGCTCCTACAAGCAATGCGTAGAAATGAGTATCTATGGAGTAGAGGGTTAAAATTGTTTCGTCTGGTAATGAACCAATCACCGTGCAATGGAGAACCACGATTTAAAACGTTGTATACATGTGTGTGCAAGACCGTATAAAACTTTACTATAACATGTCATGTGACCCTGTGGTATCTGTTTCCAAATGTCATATCGCCGATGGCGTGGTTTGATTGATTTGTATTATTGTATGTGATATCTGACGTTGGATAAACAAAACAGGCATGATGCAGACTAGAGAGTTTTTGTCTGACATCTGAATTGTTTATTTTACGTCTACAACGTAAATGTCAACGTCAAAATATTTTTTTTGAAGGTATGGTGTTTGTTTAAATGGTCATCTCATATCAGCATTTTATTCTATGAAGTTGTAGATTTATAGATGGTTGGTTGTATTGGGGTTTAACGCCACTTTAACAGCTAAGGTCATATCATGGCGGTCGGTGACGCAAATGTGTTTCCTGGCTTTCTCACATCGGTACTTACACTACTTTCTTTCCAAAGCCACCGACTACTTTTCTCACATGCTTCAGCAGAAGTGAGAGGCGAAAATACGCCGGAAAGGAAAGTTCGCCTCAACCGGGTATCGAACTCACAACCACCAGGTCATGAGTCCGACACGCTCACCACTGAGCCACCCGGGCGGGCACAGATTTATAGAACCGAACTTTTCGAGGGCTGACAAACAAGTCAATAAACCTCATTTTTTTTTCAAAAACGTTTTTGACCTTGACTAAGCAAATACATGGTACGGATCTTAGGTTAAACCAGTCGTTCTCTGCAGCCTTGTCTTGATATACACTGTCAGCACAAGACGCTAGAGTCATGCTTAAAAACCTTGGGGTCAATATAATTAGTGACTTAATCCTTTACCCCATAAGGCATTTCTATGGTATCTCTAATTGACCCTAAATAACAGCAAGGATGAAGCTGTTTCTTATGTGTATATGACACCTTTTGATAGCATAGAAAACATTGTGGCAAAAGGTGAAATTGCTCGTCACGAGCAATTTCACCTTTTGCCACAATGTTTTCCAAAGGCTCCTACAAGCAATGCGTAGAAATGAGTATCTATGGAGTAAAGGGTTAAGAGTACAAAAGTGGCATCTTTGTTTTTGCAGGTTGTCAACTGTTTATTATATTCCTTTTTTTCTTCAGAACTTTGCCATTCTTCAAATTCTCTTTGTGTTGCACATTTTCTTCGTATAACCTGGACCTACTCTTAGCTTTCTTAAAATGTCGCTGAACATATTTTTATGTAGGACATAGATAATTCCTGTACTGCCTCTATAGATATTAAACTTGCCATTAACAGCTAGGTCATGTCATCTGAAGCATTCCTGTCTTGCAAAAATGCCACTATACTCCATGGCTCACCCGTGCTACACCTTGGTTATGAACTTGCCAAGTTTTACATCATAAAAGGTGTCCTTATTGGTGGCCAGAGGGTCTTTTGCTGAGGTACACTTGTTGGAGATGCTGAACAAGTATTCGGATCAGTAAAATACAGGATCCATGATTTTGTTTACCGAACAAATATGTTTATCGTCTGGCGAGCGTTTTTCAATAAAGGTTTTCTTTCTTTGAAACTCCTATAACTTTCCCCAAAAGTTTGCTTGAAACTTAATAAATTTTAACGAAAAGAATCCTTTTTAATCAAAGATTGGTTGAGAGCATTTTGTATACGCAGTGCCATTGGTCTGTTTATTATGAAAACTTTATCTACCCTCTCAACTGACACCATCAGGATTAAAGATAAAGTATCTGACGATTAGGTAACTTCACGTAAATATAATTAAACAGTTTGTCAGACTAGGTCCACTTTATTCGTAAACTTCCGAAATGTTTGTAAACAGACTTGTTAGGATACAAGATAAGAAACCCTGAATAAAGATCATTGTATGATGAAATAGATTGGCGAAGGAGATGTTACGTTGAGTTTGATTGATTTCAAGATTCTGCCAAAACCCTGCCGATCTGAGAGGCGATACCTACTGCTTGGTATCCAACACCTGTTAGAACAATGGCATGACTGGAATCATTTAAGTCTACTGAGTGATTTATGTACCCTGTTTATCTTGAAATGTTGATCTTGTTTTTATGAGTTTTGAAGTAGTGTCATCTGTAGAACCGTTTAAAAACTGAAGTGCTGGCAGGACAGGTTTGCTTTTTACCGGAAAATACATGTAACTTAGATAGGCCCACTTCTGAGCGTAACTATCATAATACTTGTAAAAGTATTTCTAACTCCATTTTAGTTCTATGGTTTGTAGATATTCTAATTCATAATCGAAGATTGGACGTTATGAAATTTACATATTGTTCGAAATTTTATATGACTCTTCTATGCACTCTATGTATACCTGACATGGAGCTAAATACGTTGTAATTACTTCTGCGAATGTTATTATTTGTTCCGTATTATCAACATGCATAGCAATGCAGTTTGGCTGCTTCCATTTACTTTAACCCTTTACCACACAATCCCGACTTTTCATACCTCTGTGAAAGAAGCCTTTTGAAAATATTGTAGGAAAAGAAGAAAATGCTGGTAACCAGCATTTTCTCCTTTTCCCACAATGTTTTCTATCCTTTCTAAAACAAATTTAAAATTTTCAGTCGCATTAATTTTGTTGTCTGCAAATGCTTTCAATTTGGACCAGTCTAAAATTTTGTCGTTTGGTAAAGAGTTAAGCCAAAACGATGCACGTTACGGGGTGCAATTCTTCTCTAAAAGATCAAAACATCAGGGCCTTTTTCTAGAGGCCAAAAAGTGCAGTTTGTTCAAAGACCAACCTGTATCTACTGATCCACTTAATTAATCTGTACAATCTGCAAAATTAACCCAAAATTATCCTGAGCAACTGTTTTTTTTTTGTTTCGAGGAGGTGTGGGAGGCGTCGTGGCTCAGTGGTTATTGCGCAGAATTGTAATTTTGGGTTCAAACGATATATGACCCATTGGTTTAGGGCTTGACTTGTAATCGAGAATGTCTGGATTCGATCTCTACAAGAAGCGATGGCCACTTAGGAGTTTCCTCTGGCAAGGCATTGCTTCAGCAGAGCACTGGTGTTGTCCAGAAACGCAGTAAAAAGATGATATAACTGTACTAATGTTGAAAAATGTGTTAAGCCAAAGCATTCAAACAAACATTTGTTTCGCGTGAATAAAAAAAATTAAAAGATAAAAGACTTCAACATGAGTTAGCCATTTTAGCTTGAGATCTCCAATAAATCGTGTCTTAAGTAGCATGAAACATCAGTTTATTTATAATTGAGTGGCTTTTGGGAGTGTTCCGAGAGCTTATTTTAAGATTTATATCGGACTTAAGTTCATAAAAAACTAAAGACACATGAATGACGAGCCTTCCACATAAATGACGAACCTTCGAGGTTTTCTAAATTTGTAAGTAACACAACTTCTGATTGGCTAAACCATTCGGTTTAGCCAATCAGAAATTGTGTTACTTACAATTGTAGCAAATTCTGGAGAGTAAGAAAACTAGCTTATGTAAACTAGTATCGTGACAAACAGAGAAACACGGAACTGCATCATTACAACAGCTGGTAGCGTATTCACCAACTATTCTTCGGAGCATTCTTTGTCTTTTTCATCACAGTTTTCAAAAGGTAACACAACTTCTGATTGGCTAAACCAAATAGTTTAGCCAATCAGAAATTGTTTTACATTCAAATTTAGAAAATTCTGGAGTATAAGTCTACTTCTGGAAACTGGGAACCATTATAATCTGCTGTTGTCTTTTTACTTCATTTCAAAGTGCTGAGACAGATTATGAGTATTTTTGCAACTTCTGGAAGATAGATTAGCGATTTTGAAAAAACGACAAAGTTTTAGTTTGGTCCAAATTGAAAGCATTTACAAACGACAGAATGAATATGACTAAAGAATTGACATTTTGTTTATGGAAGGTAGGAAAACAATGTTGGAAAAGGAGAAAATGATGGTTACCAGTATTTTCTTTTTTTCCCCCATAATGTTTTCGAAAGGCTTCTTTCACAGAGGTGTTAAAAGTAGGAATTGTGTAGTAAAGGGTTACTCCCTTTTAGAATCAAGGCTCAACGATAAATATCACCAGCGGCGGCGCACCTGTACTCGCCTGGGTGACTCAGTTGTTAGCGTATCTGACCCATGACCTTGCCTTTTCTGGTTCGATACCCGGTGGAGTCAAACTTTTTTCTGGCGATTTTTCGCCATTCACATCAGATGCATGTGAGGAAATTGATCAGTGATTTGGAAAGGCAGCTGTGTCAATCGTGTCAACACTGGTGTGAGAAAGCCAGGAAGCAAATATTATGTAGGTGCCCTGTCTACCGTGAAATGACCTAAACTGGTAAAACGCCATTTAACTCTAAAACATACATTCCTAATTGCGCCCGATACATTTTTCACCAATTCTTCGTGTTTATGCCATAGCATCAATCCAGATAAAGTAAATAACTGACTGGAAAATATTTCAAAAATTCACAGGTATAATTGAGTCCTGCTTTGTGAAAAGAGGGCTTATTGCATCTGCAAAAAAGGATCGACTCAGGTCAGCCTGCGCAATCTGTGCAGGTTGATCCGAGTCGAAACTTTTTCCTAGTGCTAAATTTTTTGCGTGCCAAAAGAACACCTAACTCATGGTCCAGCCGAATTTTAGACAAAGAGGGACCTATATCATATAGTTTGCAACATGCGAAAAGAGGCTGTCGGACATTTGCGTAAAGTGTCGTCTTGGATCAGCCTGCGCAGTCCGCGCAGGCTAATCCAAGACGGCAATTTACGTAAATGTTCGATTTTGTCCTGCTTTAAGCTTGCGTGAAACAGAAAACAACAAACGATCGGAAAGTGTCGTCTCGGATTAGCCTGTGCGGACTACACAGGCTGATCCGAGGCGACACTTTACGCATATGTTCGAATGCCCCCTTTCGCCTCTTGCAGGCCAATTATGAGGACTTACCTAGTACTCTGCATTTCAAATATTTATTAAGCTCTTTTATTAAAAGTAGCCCTTCAGATTTTGGGACGAAAATTTTACAAGAATACAAAAAAATCATCCTTATACTCCTAAAGCCTTATAATTTTCATTTATAAAACCCCAGTAGTCGAAACCCATCCGACATCAAGAAAAATTAGAAATTTACTACAGCCCAGGTCGACACCGACGGGAAACACGGTCTATTTTTACATGAGCAACTCGCTCATTTACATACAGGAAATATACAGAGGAAGCTTCAAACATAGCGTCCGAAGAAGACATTATGGAAAAACATGTTTGTTATGTTATGGAATTTCAGAGTCATTAGTCACGTGCCAGTCACTTAACATTCCCACAATGCTTTTTCATTTTTGGTTGGAAATCTAAAAATAGCATAGGGGCTACATAGCCTTTTAAGGGAATACTACAAAAAAAAAAGTTCATGTAATATTATGAGTCTTAATTATTGATGATTTGTATTGTTTTTTCATATAAATGTCAGTGATATTAATATTTTTTGATTTGGTGGGATGTGAAAATTCTAGATACCCACTTTTAAGACAATGTTCAATTTGACCGTTTTTACTAAACTTTTCCACCGCCAGGTCAAGATAATAGCAATAACATTTTAAAACGCAATAAATCAGACGACAAAAGTATTGAACGTCAAGCGCCAATCACGCGCATAGCTATAGGTATTAAAAACACATTATATGGAAAACTAGCGGAAATAACGAGCATTTAAAGATACAAAACGAAAACTGAAACTTCGACAATTTGTCCATCTGATCAAACTGCCAATGGTCATTCTGTAGATGACATGGAAGATAAACCGAGATAAACGAAACAAAATTTATAACCTACCTTGTTTTTTTCCCTGCGTTCTCACGTTTTTCGGGTGTCAACGTCTTCCATTTCGCGACTTTTTTTTTCCATAAGGTGACTTTTCAATGTCATTATGAAAAAGTATTTCTCCCGCGAAATATAGGAAATTACCTTTGTTTGCCATCCTCTCTCCGATTTTTTGATGCCTTATCATGATGCCTAATTATGACCACATGAATTTAGGAAATAATGTCATAGGTAAAAATGTCCTATTTTTACCTATGACATTATTACCTATGGCATATTTACCACTTTGACTCTGACATTTTTACCAATGGCATTTTTCCTATGGCATTTTTACCTCTGACATTTTCACCGCACACCGCCCATGTATGCAATTAAAGTAAAATAAATGCATTTATGTAAAATGAGCAGTTTTTTGAGACAATCGGGTTAAATTAATCTTCATGATAAAGTTTACCAAGAAAGTCGTCGCGTTTAGTTCATAAATTTTGTCTTAAAAGCGACTGAACCATGAGGTTGAATGATCTTTTGACTCGCAAAAAAGTTACGGATTGCATAAAGTCTCCGGAGTTGGTCAAATTTTGCACACTGCGCAGGTTGACAAGACATAATGTCGACACTTTTCGTTTATGTATCAGAGTACCTTTTCACAGAGATCATATTAGCCTGCAAAACGCGAAAAAGAGGCATTTGGATATTTGCGTAAAGTGTCGTCTCGGATCAGCCTGCGCAGTCCGCGCAGGCTAATCCGAGACGACACTTTACGACTACATTAGATTTTGCCGAAGATTAAACTTGCGCAAAACAGAAAATTGCATAAAAACGGAAAGTGTCGTTTCGGATTAGCCTGCGCCAAGTGAGTAGGCTAATCCGAGACGACACTTTACGCAAATGTCCGAATGCCCCATTTCGCACGTTACAGGTCATATTAGATATTAGACTATGAAGAATTTAAACCAATGACATTAGGAGTAACACTAATTTAGAAGGAAAGACAATTAAATACCTGGAAACTTGATTAAGAATAAATATGTTTTTTTTTTTCCTTACATGTATGAAACACACGATAAACGACTGATCGCAAATACCCATACTGATTTCAAATATTATCTATAGTTATTTAATTGTTTGAAAGTGACATATAGGCCCATGGGGCCGGGTGTTTTTCTTATTTATGAATTATGTTATTGTTACTCATACACATGTCACTATAATAAAATACTTACTTACTTACTTACTTATGTCGGGAAAATAAAGTTTTCTATAAAAACCAATGGTCCCGGGGACGAATCACAGATAGTGAATGTTTCTTTGGTAACGGATAATGGCCGAATGATCTGGATTTTTGGCGAGTACTTTTCATGTTGACCATGTGCCAGACATTCCCAAGCTTTACGGACCCGGAGCATTTATCCTTTTCCCACATTGTTTTTCACCATTTTAAACATAAATTCCATCACTTGTTAAGATGTAAATTGTCGGCTACAAATGTTTATAATTTGGATGAGTATGAAATTTTGCTGCTTGGTACAGAGTCAATAATCCTGACGATGTAGATCCTAGATATAAATTTTCCAGGGTTAAAAAACCGAAATTGTCCAGCATTTCTTGTCGCGTTAGCGGTATGTTACAGCTTTCGAATTTTCTCATGAAGTTATAAGCCTTTACGTCGGCTAGCGTTAGGCCACTCGAGTACCTAAAGAGACATGGCGTTCCCATTGACTGACGACAAGCACAACAGCAACACCGTACTTCTAAATGTTTCTTCATTGGGTCAAAACTTATGGGTCAATGGTAAATTCAATTTTAGTGCCCGAGAGTGGGTTCCCTCCAATTTGTACGTGTGAATTACAGGTTAGATGGTCAGGGAGATAGATCGGGGTTTTGTTATAATTTATGTTCTCGCTGGTAGAGCCCAGTTTACCCTTGCTATGTATTGATCTAATGGTACCACGATGGAAGGAGAGTTTCAAAACAAAATAATTTATATTGCACATTAGCAAGTTGTGATGTCATAAATTTAACAAGGAGCTTATCTTATTAAAACTTGCGGTCGGTTTATGTCTGTGCTGGAACGCTTGTTGTGTTTATTTCGACGTATATAATATCATAAATATTTAGACAGACTTTTAAAATCTTCCTGTACCAAACATATAAACTCCACGTCTTTGGGCGGCTATAAGCACAACCCACTGAATCTCAGACAAGACTTCCATCTTATACACTTGAATAAACAATCGGACAGCATAGATGCGAGATCAGACTGCACGTTCTGTGCAGTCTGATCTTGATCTATGCCTTCCACAAAAGCCTTCAGTTTCACTTTTGACCCCAGAAGGGTGAACGAAACGTACGTCTTCTTGTCAAAAAGGTTTGGGGCACAAGAAAGCGATAACCTATGGTTCCGCCGATAACTCTAGGTCTGGTCTGCTCTGGTGTATGAATTGATGTATTGTCTAGAAAATTGAAGTCAACCCCAGTGCAAATGTCACGGAAATAAACTGCGTGAGAATGTTGTCAAGTTTTAAATTCAACAGCTGTATCGTGGTAGCCTAATTGGAAAAGGTGAAAGGTGGTTTTTGGGCCGACCGCGCTTTGGTCTGCTCGATGCTTGTTGCTTTCAATTGTTGGGTGTTCAATTGTTGGGTGTGCAATGGATATGCTTTTGTGCAAGAACATTGCTTGACTGCGACTCCGTAGTGCATTGTACAGGGACAGTCCACGTGACCAATGCCGCCAGAGAGGATAGAATCAGGATTCCTGACTATTAATCAGACTTCTCTACAAGAGGTCTATCGAGCACATCATTTTATTTTAACCCTTTACTCCATAGATACTCATTTCTACGCATTGCTTGTCGGAGCCTTTGGAAAACATTGTGGCAAAAGGTGAAATTGCTCGTGACGAGCAATTTCACCTTTTGCCACAATGTTTTCTACACTACCAATAGGTGTCATATACACATAAGAAAAGGCTTCATCCTTGCTGTTATTTAGGGTCAATTAGAGATACCATAGAAATGCCTTATGGAGTAAAGGGTTAAGTAACAAAGTACATGTACAACAAAATCCGAAACAAGAGGAGAGCGTTATTGCCTTGAGATGACTCGTATCTTGTTGAAAACGGTCTTATTTATCCCCCCAAAAAGTAAAATTTGTTAATGTAGACTAGCACAGTTAACTAAGATTCGTGCAGCAGAAGTCTTTAAAACTCTTGAAAAAAGCAGTACTTTACGAGATCACATTGTCAACACCCAGTTCAAATCATTGGTCTACGTTTTCCTTTCATTTGTCGCAATATCTTCAAGTCTTACGATGCGCTGAAATAGAATAAAATACGTGTGTGCTTACGTCTCTTAGACTTAAACTTGAACAAATACTTTGAATAAGAAGGAACCAATATGCAGTGAGTTGTGATTTGCACCCTTTCACTAATTCAGATATTAGAACCAATAATTTGGTAATCGATCATCTACATCAAAGGGAAGTTCTTTCCAAATATGGTAAAAATACGATATGGTTGAGATAGGCGCGTCACTTGAAGTCTTGTAAATATCTTCAAATACCAGTACTCCGATAAAAGGAAGTGATGTCAGGTCCCCATAAATCACATCCGAGTACTAGTCCTGTCCGCTTATCACAACACCGTTGCTTGTTGCCACCATTTTAAAACCTAATTGGAGACTTTAAACTTTTCACCTTTTTGAAAGTATATCGATCTTTCTGCGTCAAACAGGGTCAGAAAAGATTATGAAAATTGAAAACTTAAGAAATGTCGTTTTATTTTCTTAATGATGCTATTTTATTCGAAATCAATTGATCTGCAACGAACTGTTCTCACCTTCTAGTCTTACTTGTTGAAAACATGATTGAGAATTATTTAAATGGTTACAAATTATAGGAATTCTTTTCAAGCCGACAAAATTTCAGACTTGTTCAAATTTAAAGTATCTCCAGGCAACAGAAGTGTGACTCAAAAGAAAAACAACCCTTGGAAAGGTGGAAAACATTGTTGGAAAAAAGGAGAAAATGGTGGTTACCAGCATTTTTCTCCTTTTTCCCCCCACAATGCTTTCTAAAACATTTTCTTCTACCCTTTATAAGAAATCCGAAGTTTTAACGACCCTCCTAGGAAGACGGCTTTTGAAAACATTGCGGGAAAAGGAGAAAATGCTGGTTACTATGTTTCATCTCTTCAAAGACAAATTTAAAATCAACTTAAATTTTGTCCTTGATAAATGCTTTCAGTTTTGACAAAACTAAAAAAAAATAAAAATGTTGTGTGTTATAGAGTCAAAGTCGTAATAACCCTGGACTGACTGGCAAAGGGTTAATAAACAATGGACCGAGTGGTCAGAAAGGCTCAGTATGGATATTTCAGCTGTCAGGTTGGAGTGGTCAACGTGTTAGTCACTTTGATCTTTTTATCCCCCAGTGTAAACGACACCTGATAAGCGACTGGTCAGGTATGGCACGCCAAATTTCTGTTACCCTCCAATATACAAGATTAATGAGTTTTCAAATCAGGGATTGTATGTGCACATATAATTATGATGCCGTTTAAAACTTTAAAGATAGTTTTGAGAAGAGGTCGAAAGAAAATGTTTTCATTGATTAAGTGATGGATTGTTGGATGGATTGGATGGATGGAGGGATGAATGGGTGGATGGATGTATGAGTGGGTGGGTGGGTGGGTGGGTGGGTGCATGGATGGATGGATGAATGGATGGGAGGATGGATGGATGGGTGGCTGGGTGGATGGATGGATGGATGGATAGATAGGTAATGGATGGACAGATGGATGGATGGATGGATGGGTGAGTGGGCGGATGGATGAATTGATGAGTGGGTGGATGGATGGAAGGATGAATGGATGGATGGATGGATGGATGGATGGATGGACGGATGAGTGGGTGGATGGATGGATGAGTGGGGGGATGGGTGGATGGATGAACGGATGGATGGATAGGTTGATGGATGGATGGACGGGTGAGTGGGTGGATGGGTGGATGGTTGAGTTGATGGACGGATGGATGGATTGGTTGATGGATGGACGGATGGATGGATGGATGGATTGGTTGATGGATGGATGGATGGATGGATGGATGGGTGAATGGGTGGATGGATGGATTAGTGGATGGATGGATGGGTTGATGGATGGATGGGTGGGTGAATTGAGGATGTGTGGGTGGGTGGGTTGGTGGATGGAAGGATGGATGGATGGATGGATTGGTTAGTGGAAAGTGGATGGATGGATGGATGATTGATTGATTGATTGATTGAATAGTGATTTCCAACGGTTTGACCATTATTTTAGTCATATCACAACGATAGCTTTCATATCCATGTATGTCCTTGGTTTCGCCAGTTCCAGGCTAAGGATCTGAGATGTCTTGCCCAAGGACACTTATGCGAAAATCCGAAATCTTTCACCGAAGATAATGACAAATAGTCTATTTGTTTCATGCTTTCAACCTTTTTAGTGGGACTTACATCAAAATTCCATTCAGTGAGACTCTGGAACACAAAGAGTCAAAAACGATAATTTGAAGTAATGGAGTAACTTTCTGATCGAATCCTCCCTGTGTTTTTTTCCCAATCATAAACGCCTTCTGTCATTTTAGCTACATTCAAATGGACGTCTGCAAATCCTTTGAAAGTGGACCAGTTGATATTTTATCGTTTGGTAAAGAGGTAAAACTTTACCACAAAATCCCTACTTTTAACGACCCTGAGAATGAAGCCTTTTGAAAACATTGCGGTAAAAGGAGAAAATGCTGGTAACCAGCATTTTCTCCTTTTACCACAATGTTTTCTACCCTTCCCTTACCAAATTTCAATTTTTCAGTCGCATTTATTTTGTCGTCTGCAACTGGTTTCAATTTGGACTAGTCTATAATTTTGTAGTTTGGTAAAGAGTTAAAGATCATCACCGTCCTTGACCAATGTAACGGAAAAAAAGCTGGAAAAATACTTATATGGCATTTCGACATTCGAACATGAAACCTACGAGAGGTCATTGACGACCATCGTACATAGTTTCTTGGACCCGCATTAAACAAACTGTGGTGACAGATCGCTTTAAGCTTGACATCGGAGATTTCCGTTTTCCTGTCCCGTTGCTAGGTTTTGAACTATGTAGGAAAATGTTATGATAAAATGTGGATGTGTTGTTAACTCTATTCCAAGATTAAATTGTTAACTAATTACCCGCAGAAGAATGCAAGCACACTTGTACAGTTGGGAAAATCAAGTTAATTACGTTTACCATTCTGTCAGGAAAACTTCGGTCGAACTTGACAAATAACTTTAAACTAGAGAAAAATAACCAACTATTTGTGGGCGAAAATATAATTTGGCTTGCAAACAGAGAAAGTTGCATGCGGATAATTGCGAAAAGTGTCGTATCGGATCAGCCTGCGCAGTCCGCGCAGGCTAATCCGAGACGGCACTTTTCGACTACATTAGATTTTGTGATACGGTAGACTTGTGCAAAACAGAAAAAATATATAAAAATGGAAAGTGTCGTTTCGGATTAGCCTGCTTGGATTGCGCATGCTGTTCCGAGACGACACTTTACGCAAATGTCGGAATGTACCTTTTTGCGTGTTGCAAGCCATTTTATGGTGATTTCGAGTGAAAACCGTGGCTGGCATTATCTCCCGCTAGATGGCATTCTATAAATACTCATCTGTCTGATTTGGGCATCCTGGGTACAGAACCGAACCACTTTCCTACGCGACAACCGTTACTTTGAATTTAAAACTAAAATAAACGTTTACTCAATAAAACGCTACCTCGTGTTATTCACTCAGCTATGATCAGCAGTCTAGAGAAATCTGGAGCTAAAGCAGGTCTCATTTCTCCTCAAACGTATTGACAACAGTTATTTTCTACATTACTTCTTTATAGAGCGTAATATTCAGCCCGCTTTCGGGCTAGTGATGTGTCATATAAGACAGTCGAATCTTCGAAGAATATGACATGCACAGACAACGCCGTGGCTGGTATATATATATTTTTTGAGTGGATGGTTATGAGTCTTAAAGCGGTAAATCGGTTCGTTCCCATCGAAGAAAAGTTGCATAGGTGCAGGTGTATATCGTCGGTGTAATTCCAAAACCCCGAAACTACAGCTTGTAACAAGCTGTAGTTACGAGGTTTTGGAAGTAAACCAACAATATCACCCATCTTCATTTGGCGAAGGAATTTTAGCCACGGATCATCCTAGTATTTACTGAGTTACTGAAAGAGTTTAATGAAATGGAATACAGAACGAATTCATAATTTATGGTTTTGATATGAAAATGTGACATAATAATGGACAGTGTGAAGCCGAAAACCGACTGCATGTTTTGTGTTGTCTGCTCTTGATCTACTCTGTCCCGGAACTAACACGTGGTAAACGTTTTTTCTCTCGGTAAGAACTATTGTCCCCGGAAGCCTGCTTCCTGACGTTATTAACCCATTTCCAAACGACAATATTATAGACTGGTCCAAATTGAAAGCATTTGCAGACGACAAAATAAAAGTGACTGAAAATTTGAATTTGTTTTGTGAAGGGTAAAAAACATTGTGGGAAAAGGAGAAAATGCTGGTTACCAGCATTTTCTCCTTTTCCCACAATGTTTTCTAAAGGATTCTTTATCAGGGGCGTCAAAACTAGGGATTGTTTGGTAATGGGTTGAGTAAGGGCTTGACCCCAGTCGCTTGAACGAGTGTAACTGTGTTGGGCTTGGGCTACGGGAATCGTGCATAGATTCACTGGCTGCCGTTTCTGATACAACTGGAGTCGTTTTGAAGCTCTATCAAAGCTTTTTTAACTGTCACAAGTTTTATATCCTAGCTCGAACTATTAAAAAAGATTACATAATGCATTTCACGTACACAATGGGACAAGGCTAAAAATAGAAAGCAATTTACTGCATGAAATTTACAAAATTTGTCACCTGTCGTTTTTGTCAACAAATCCGCCATGGAAAGAAGAAAAGAAAAAAAAAATCGATGATCTTAAAAAGAAAAGATTGAAATGATAAAAAACGCCAACCGACAAAAATCAGGTTCACGTGACCTCTGTGTATAAATCAAGATAAGAAGAGTACGTCAGTTGTTATCTTGTAGTTTTCATTTTTTGTATGTTTCTCAAACTATGTTTATGCATTTTACGTGACCTCATACAAATGATTTTTTCTGCGTCTTTACAACAAAACACATTGATTGAGCGATTAATTGGTTGATTGATTGATTTTTTACTCCGCTTTCAACATTATTTCAGTCATTGAACGGCGGCAGCTCGTCAATGTATGCATATTTATCTAGGATTTCAACATTACAAGGCTAGAGCTATGAAGTATCTTTCCAAAATTGTCTGTGACAGTTCTTTTCAAGATGGAATCAGTTGAATGAGTCATTACCCATAAGTGCAAGATGGGGACATTTACGGACGGCATAGATCAAGATCAGACTGCACAGAACGTGCAGTCTGATCCTTGATCTATGCCGTCCGCTATCTTATACCCCCGTTACACCAAACTCGTTCTCACTACGATCTGAAAAATGTAACCGAACGGGCTCAAACTGTGTTCAGACGGAGTGGACGGAGTATCAACGTATCTCAGTCTGTTTACGAACTTGACGGACGGGCTTAGACGGGGTTGATCGGGATTGGTGTTTCAGAACTTTGAGCCTGTTCAAAATTTTTGGGCGACCATCACGTTCTGCGCTTAGACGCAGTGACAACGTACTTCAAACGGAATTGACGTGCTACGAACGGAATTGCCGTACTTGAACCGTATTAGGGACGTGCCTTGACGTGGGGCGATCGGGCTTCAATAAGCAGTACGTGTGCGCACCGACCGGGTCCGTTTGTAGCCCGTTCATCCCGTTCTCAGACAGACTAAACTCGACCAAATTACGTTCTTAGTGCGTTGTTATTCCGTCTGAATACAAAAAAGCAAAATAAAAACGTCTAGACAGATTGCAACACGTTTTCCTACAGTTTCAAAAGTTCGCAAAAGGTTCTAAGTACGCTCTACTCGTTCTAAGTACGTTTATTGCGATTTCGTGCAGTTTTGACAACGTTCACCTCGTCTGCAGTACGTTCTGACAAGATATGGTATAAATACTTGCGTTTTCCCGCCGATTCGCCATTTGGGCATAGAATATTTCGGACCATGGATAATGTTCAAGCTCTGAATGTTCTGAATTTTGGCTTTTTGCATTTTTTGCTGGAAGCAGAGCACCAATACAATGAGATGTTGGAACAAGAGAGGAGAAAACCAAGAACCTGCTGGGTGAGGAAGTATTTAAAACCGTACTTCATACGTGAATGGGGCCAAAAAGGAGAAGTTATTCAGCACCCACTGATCTCTTTCGGAGTGTTCAGGAGCACCATTGCCAGACTTCATTTTCTTGAGCTTGGTGTAGCGGGTCCTCAGGCTGTTCCAAGTGTCCTTATAGGACTCTAGCTTCTTATTGTAGAGTACTTCATGGGTCTTGAGCCATTCAACCATGGCTTCCTGTTGATCCATGGTGAGATTGGTGTATGTCTTGGTTTTCTTAAGTGCTGGCTTCTGACTCTGCTCTGCATTTCCCTCTGACATTTGACTTTCTGAATTGGAGGAAGAGTCATCAGAAGGTTCAGGGGAAACAGCACGCTCATTCTCTTCAGATCTATTTTCAGCGATAGGTTCAGAAGGTTCGGAATCTTGGGGATGATTTGGAGTGGCTTCAGATGAGCAGATACTTTGGGACTTGGTAGGCGCTGCTTTCATGTGCAACATCTGTGTATTTCTTCTCTTGCGCGGAGGCATGGTACTCTCAAATATGAAGTATAAATGCAAGTCAAATATGTTGTCTTTGCTGTCTGAAGCCGCGAACGGGAATGAAAACTGGCAAAAACGCAATGGGTTTTTATAGCCCTCTGGTCAGAACGTGATTGCAATTACGTTTTGAACGCACCAGGAACGTAGTAAGAACGTAATTGGAACGAGTACAACTGTCCTTGAACTAGTTAGAACGGATTCGGACGTACAAGGAACGTCGAGGAACTAGTTATGAACGGGCTCAAACTGACTGCAGACGGGTATAGACTGGTTGAGGACGGTGTCCCTAGTACGAGAACGGGTAATTTTACCAGATTTGAACTTGATAAAGACGGACTGCAGACGGAATAAGAACGGGATGCACGTACTTGGAACTGTTTACGAACTTACAATGAACTTACTATGATCACAATATAGACATTGTACGGCTGAAACAACACGTTCAATCCCGACCACAACCCGTTTTGAGATATTGTCAGGACGAAGTTGAACGTTCTGCGAACTAGTTTGGTGTAACGGGGGCATTAGTGACACCTGTAGGATTAAAGTCTTGCTAATTTTCCGAGTGGATTGCTCGTATTTTTAGCCGTAAAGTATGGCCGTGTTTATATAAATGGCGTTCACAGAGTATAGGATTCTTTATATGTACAGGTTCGATGGACGAACAGTTGATAACGGTTTCTTTCCTAAACACTTGAACTCTTTACCAAACGACAAGACATGTCCAAATCGAAAGCATTTGCCATTTGCAGAAGACACCCACGAGGACAAAAGCCCACTTTTGGTTATAATCATGTATTAAATTTAAAAAAAAAGAATCGTATATAATTAGGATGTGACTAGTCTTTAGAAGAGTAGAAATAAAAGTGACAAAATTTTTAGAAATTTATTTTGTAAAGGGTAGAAAAAATTGTGAGAAACAGAGAAAATGCTGGTTGCCAGCATTTTCTCTTTTTCCCACGATGTTTTCTATAGGCTTCTTTTTCAGGGTCGTCAAAAGTAGGGATTGTGCGATAATGAGTTAACTACCCTTGATGCTGGTTACAAGCATTTTTCTCCTTTTTCCACCATGTTTTCTATTGGCTTCTTTTAGGGTCTTTAAAAGAAGGCATTGTGTGGTAATGGGTTGACTACCATAAAAATAACGTTCACTTCTTTTTAAAACTCTGTCAGAGTGAAATATATGAACTCGATTCTTTTCGATCCCTGAAAATACAGACTCACTGAGACTTAGACGAATTTTTGTCTCATATGCTTGACTAAACGAGCGGACGATATCGATCAAGATCAGACTGGACGTTTTGTGCAGTCTGATCTTGATCTGTATACCGTCCGCAAAAGTCGCTGTTTTCTCCCATGGCGCCAAAACGGTTAATGACTACAAATACAGTTTTGATGCAAGATGAAAGATCCTAAGTTGAAAGAGTGGACAAGGGTAGATCTGAGATCAGTCTGCACGGTCTGTGCAGTCTGATCTTGATCTACACTGTCCACACGAGCTTCTTATATCGAAAACAGTGAGGAAAGTGTTAAAGATGTAAGGGAAAACCGTATCATTTGTTTTACATCTTAATCTGCGACGAAAAGATTAGCGTGTTATTTATTTATGTGTTGAAAGTGAAGACAAGGATCAGCATACGTATTGTTGCATTCTTACCTTTTCTCGACACTCTTAACCCTTTCCCAAACGACAAAATTTTGGACTAGATCAAATTGAAAGCATTTGCAGACGACAATTCAACTCTTGCTGAAAAAATGATTTCTGTCTATGATAGGGTAGAAAAGAAAACAGTGTGGGAAAAGGAGAAAATGCTGGTTACCAGCATTTTCTCCTTTTCCCACAATGTTTTCAAAAAGCTACTATTCCAGACCCGTAAAAACCAGGGATTGTTTGGGATAGGGTTAATCTGCGACGAATAGATTAGCGTGTTATTTATTTATGTGCTGAAACTGTAGACAGTGATCAGCATACGTATTGTTGCATTCTTACCTTTTCTCGAAACTCTTACAAGTGATTTTCGTAACTATTTAACTTGGTTACAAGTGTACACAGAGAGTGATCAGTGAGAGGAGAGACGAACACACAGACGCAGAGGCAGACAGACACACAGGCAGATATACAGACAGACAGACAGACAGACAGACACTTAGACAGACACACACAGACAGACCGTCTGGAAAAAAAAATAACTAAAACAGGGGATTTAGTTATTGATCTTGTAACAATTTGATTATCGTTCAATAGACAATCATAAAAAAGAAGAAACTCATAAAACACTCTGTTACCCTTTAAGCTTCAAGTAAATTCAATTGTTACTTTCTGTTTAGTCCGAGTATTGCATATACAAATGCTGTTTTATGAGAATATCTGTCGAAAAAGGGCACAGATTGAAGACACGAAAATCGGTTGTATATTATTTGTAGTCTGATCTCGATCTTGATCTTACTTTTTGGCATTTACAGGTCCCTTAACTTGTGATTATAGACTTGAAGGGTTAACATCTGTCGATATTGCGAAAAAAAAAAGAAAACGCGTCGTTTTGATACTCGCATTACGAGATATAAAATATGACAGTCTCCACTTTTATTGGATTTATTACAAGAATAGAATATTATCAGAAAGGAAGGTGCGCCTTGTGTTAACCTCTGTTGTTATATCTTCGCGAGCCAAGGTTACGTGGATCTTACCTTGGCTGATTGAGCCCGATTTTGAGATTCCTGCGATGCGCCCTCTATTGGATACTGGTTATTACTCCCCTTTACATCATATTTCTAAAAGCCAATGAAATATCGTTTTACAAGCCGCTTACGAATACACGTGAAGCGATAAGCACACATCCACGTGAGTTTCCATGTTTACTTTCTATTCGAAAGGTAGCGACTTTATTCTTTTTTTAATCACAGATGAAATGCTTCGAGCGATTTCATTCGTTGCAGTTAGAGCTGGCTGCATCCAGTGTAAAAGCGTATCGGGGGAATGTTAAAATCAAGCTCGATCCGCCAAGGGTAGAGTAGCGTAGTGAATCATCAGCCTTGGCTTGCGAAGATGCGTCAGCCTTGGCTTGCAAAGATGCTGTTGTTATAAACCTTAGGATACGAAAATGGGATTTGTTTTTTTCGTTTGTTTTGCTTGCATTTTGCTTAAGTAGTGTTTGACACAGCTTTAAAACTTTACACTGCTAAACAACTGAAATGAAATTTTCAAATTGATTGTTAAAAGTCAAATATTCCATTTCAAAGAGACTCCAGGAAAATATGGATAGGTGCACTGACCACTTAGCTAACTGCTTAACAAACAATCCCAAGTTTAACAAACATTATTGAAATAATGTTGAAACGCCGTTAAACACCATACAGATTTTTTTTTAAATTTGATATATATCCATAAAAACGAAGGGGATGAAATTTATTGTATTATATTTACAGCATGTATTGAATACTAAAGGAGCTTGTTGCGATTTTTCGGGCACTGTGGATACAGATCAGATCGAATAGACTGTCTAGTCTAGTTTTGTTTAAAACAATTACATAATTATGCCCTACAACAATGGGGCATTTCGACATTTGCGTAAAATGCTAATCCGAAGCGACCCTTTCGTTTTATGAAATTTTCTGTTTTGCATAAGTACGATAGTATATACTGAAGCCCAAAATCTCATTAAAATTTTAGTCGTGAAGTGCCGTCTCGGATTAGCCTGGGCGGACTGTGCAGGCTGATCCGAGACGCTTCTTTACGCTAAATTCCGAATGCCCCTTTTGTTGCAAACAGTTATCATGTCAGGTACATGTATATCCGTTGTTTTAAGTTTGATATTAATAATTTTGAACAAAGGCGCAACAGCTGTAATTTACTATTTCTCCCGCCTGTTTTAAACAGGTGGGCGCATTGAACATGTTTTAAAGATAATAAAGTAATTCTTCGATAATTTTTCATCTTGTTTTAACAGTATCCGGCTTTTGACGACCTCAATTCGCTTCCTCTCACTTCAATCGAGAATTTAGAATGAGATAAACGCGTACATCAATGCAGTCTGATCTTGATCTCCACGCTTCTTTTTTTCCCTTTGCTTGACTAAATCTTTACCAAACAACAATTTTGGACTGGTACTAATTAAAACCATTTTCTCCATTTTCCACAATGTTTCCAAAAGTCTTCCTCCCTTTTTAAAACTTGGGATTGTTTGTTAAGCAGTTAAATAATATGTACCAGGGGGAAAAAAATTGTCTCCTTTTTCTACGATGTTTTTTTTTAAAGTCTCTTTCTCTTGGGCCATAAAAGCTCAAGTAATTTTCATAAAAGCTTCAGGAAGCAGATCTAAACCTTTTTTTGCCCCAGGGGTTATCTTAACCGCCTCGTCCTGCTCAAATAAATGGAAATGAAATTTTAAAGCCGATAGCAAAAACCGAAAGTTTGCTATTATATAGATGACTGTGTTTTGGGAAAGATATCTGTTTATCGTGAAAATGTAGATCCGAGATCAGACTACACATTCTGTGCAGTCTGATCTGAATCTACATTGTCTGCAAGAGGTCATTGAGTTTTACTTCGCAGCCCAAAGAATAATTTATCAATCAGACATTTGCGTAAAGTGACGTCTCGGATCAGCCTGCGCAATCCGCGCAGGCTAATCCGAGACGGCACTTTACGGCTACATTAGATTTTGTGCTACAGTAGACTTGCGCATAACAGAAAATTACATCATGAAAACGGAAAGTGCCGTTTCGGATTAGCCTGTGCGAATTACACAGGCTGATCCGAGACGACAGTTTACGCAAAAGTCCGAACGTCCCTTTTTGCGTTTTGCAGGCCATTTGTTTTATATGTATATTTGAAAAAACGCATTTTAAGACGAAGGAGTTTGCTCAATGCAAAGGTTTAACTCTTTACCAAACGAGAAAATTTTAGACCGGTCCAAATTGCAAGTATTTGCATACGACAAAATAAAGGTGACTAAAAAATAGGCATTTGTTCTGGGAAGGGTTGAAAACACTGTGGGAAAAGGAGAAAATGCTGGTTACCAGCATTTTCTCCTTTTCCCATAGTGTTTTCAAAAGGCTTCCGTCCTAGGGGTGTCAAAAGTAAGGATTATGTGGTAATGGGTTAAAATATGAAATTTAAAAAAAAAAATGTAAATCGTGTTGTATTTCCTTAATAAAGTTTGTAGCGTTTTTAACACCTGAAAGACCCTTCTTCCCGCTATTCCTTTGATAAGTGTTTTCTTTGGTTTGAAAGAATGACTTTTTCTTTCTAGATTTGACGCAACAGAATACTTTTTAATTCGAAATTTCAATCGTTCTTGTCGAGTTATACAATAGTGATAATATTTCATTCATTTCTTTGTATGGAATGAATCGGCGACCTTTACTTTATCAATTTTAAATGAGATCATGTGGTATATATGTTTGGCTCAGTGGTGAGCGTGTCGGACTCATGACCCGGTGGTTGTGAGTTCGATACCCTGTTGCGGCGAACTTTCTTTCTGGCGTATTTTAGCCTCGCACCTCTGCTGAAGCATGTGAGAAAAGTAGTCGGTGGCTTTGGTGAGAAAGCCAGGAAAAACATGTGCGTCACCGACCGCCATGATATGACCTTAGCTGTTGAAGTGGCGTTAAACCCCAATACAACCAACCAACCAACCAACCAACTTGGTAAAAGGAAACAAATGCCCGTTGCAAGAAATTTTCTTTATTCTTTAGTCACATTGGTTTAATTAACGGTCAACAGATTAAATCTTAATTTATGGTGTTTATTCATAATTTAAGTGGATACGATTTCATATGAGCCACGCCCTGTGAAAAGGGGGCATATTGCATCACGTGATACAGCACACCAAGCCAGTAATCACATATTTATGGATATAATCCATTCAGTTCAACATTCAAGTGGATTTTTAGGAAAAAGGGTCCCAGAACAAACAGAAAATTGACAAACAGCAAAAAGTATCGACCCGTGTCAGCCTGCGCGGGCTGCGCAGACTGACATGGGTCGAAACTTTTTGCCAACGCAAGAAGCCCTCTTTTCACAGAAGATGGCTTATTTATTATTAGCCAGTTCCACACAACAACAGTTTTCAATTTGAGTCTTCCAAAAATAGAACAACTGCATCAAGCGAATTTCGTGTGACTCAAATTGATATATGTATCTAGAGGAGTTTATAGCTGAAAGGGTAGCAGATATTGTGGTAAAATGAGGAATTCCGACAGTTACTAAGATTTTCTTCTGTACCCAAAATCTCCTCAACAGTCTCCTGCCTCAGGTTTAAAACAAACGCTTGTCTGTTGAAGATTTTTTTAACGTCCCCTTTTTTACGAATATGATCGAATCAGCGGAATTCACGTTAGGGCACCCAAATACGGATTCCTGTAACATCGCCTTTCATCGCCGAAAAACGTACGGATTCGGCCAAGACTCGGGCAATCCGCAATCGATCAAACAATAGATGCTGCTACCCCGCATCGATTAAACATTACTCGAGTGCTAGCCGAATCCATACGAAGAAAGGCGATGTTACACGATTCCTTGTAGAGTGCCCTATCCTTTGGAATAAAGTAACTCGAAAACTGTGATTGCTGTGAAAGGAGAACCTTCTTGTAAACAGTCGTCCCGTTTTGGTCTATTTCTCCTTAGTAGATGGTTTTATAAAATGTAAAGTTCGGCTGCTTGTGTCAAAAAGATTGGAACACTTTCGAGCTGGTCTAAAGGTCTAAGTTATCTAAAGTTTTAAGTGCTTTTATAGATAAAGAACACTTATCAAACACTCAATACCTATATAAAGCACACCTTAGAACAAACTGAAACATGTAGAAGTAGATGGAGATAATAGATTTTTAATTTGAATCAGTGAGACGGTTTATTACCTTCTTCACTGTTATTACATCTTCGCGAGCCAAGGTTAAGATGACTACGTGGATCTTACCTTGGCTGATTGAGCCCGATTTCGAGATTCCTTCGATGCGCATTCTAGTGGATGCTGGTTATTACCCCCCTTTACATCATATGTCTAAAAGCCAATAAATTATCGTTTTACAAACCGCTTACGAATACGCATTAAGCGATAAGCAGACATCCACGTTGGTTTTCATGTTTACCTTCGAAAGGTAGCGACCTTGTTCTATTTTTATTAAAGATGAAACACTACGAGCGATTTTATTCGTTGCAGTTAGAGCTGAATGCATCCAATGAAAAAGCGTATCGGGGGAATGTAAAAATCAAGCTTGATCCGCCAAGGGTAGAGTAACGTAGTGAATCGTCAGCCTTGGCTTGCGAAGATGCTATTATTATAGCTAGGAACAAAATACACTGACTGTATTAATCCTATGTAAAAAAAGGTGGACTGAATTTACTTTTTGGTCAACTGAAAAGATCTTTAACCCTTTACCAAACAATCCCTGGTTTTCACGACCCTGAAAAAGAAGCTCTTTGAAAACACTGTGGGAAAAGGAGAAAATGCTGGTAACCAGCATTTTCTCCTTTTTCCCACAATGTTTTCCACCCTCCTAG
This sequence comes from Tridacna crocea, assembly GCA_943736015.1. Lineage (NCBI taxonomy): Eukaryota > Metazoa > Mollusca > Bivalvia > Cardiida > Cardiidae > Tridacna > Tridacna crocea. The sequence continues at coordinate 54,652,064 of OX031063.1, forward strand.
AACAAATTTCAATTTTTGAGTGAGGTTGATTTTGACTTCTGCAAATGCTTTCAATTTGAACCAGTCTGTAATTCTGTCGTTTGGTAAAGAGTTGATCTTAACAAGGTTGAAAACATTGTGGGAAAAGGAGAAAATGCTGGTTACCAGCATTTTCTCTTTTTCCCACAATATTTTCAAAAGGCTTCTTCCTCAATGGTGTTAAAAGTCGGCATTGTGTGGTAAGGGTTAATGTAGTAGTTTGTCGGGAAAGTAAAATATTTAAACATATTTATGCTCTTCAATTCAGATTTATTAGTGAAAAAGTAAACATAGACAGTTCAATAGATATAAGTCGATGTCTGTGTAAATATACATATAATGACAGGCAATAGTCAAGTTGTTCAATTCGATGTAACAAATGTAAATGAGTGTTTGAATTTATCTGGATTTGAAAGGTTTAGTGTCAGATTGTTTATTCTCTTGAAATGGTCGTGAAACAGACAATCGCAGCTCCAGATTAGAGGGAGTGATCGTATTCTAAGTCCATTATTCCTCTTTTAAACCCTATGTTGTGGGTGCTCATTAGAATCGTCTCGATGAGACGATTCTAATGAGTACCAACAACGTGGGGTTTAGTGAAGAGTAATTGATATTTTCAATTTTGAAATCAAAATGTCTCCCTCTATCTGGAGCTCTGCACAAATACGTCCCCATTGGTTTGATTCTTCCTATATTCTTTCTGTCTTTTACCCTTTTGATGGTAGATGAGAAACAGTACGATCGTGCGAATTCATTCCTCTCGAACGCTGATTATTGTTTAGAGGCTGGTTATGTAGGAAAGCAGCCAACGGCCTAGGAAATATACTGTACAAAGTATGAAAAAAGACACTCCTGGAAACCATGAAAGAGTGGACTGGCCGCCGTAATATGTGTGAAATGATGTTGAAAACGGCCTAAGCACCATATAAACCTATAGACCTTGATCTAGATTTTTAAAGTCTTCTTTCTTTCCTATTGTCTATAAATAAGGAATAGTTTGCCACAGCTTTGTGGCATTCAAAACGGCTATTAGATAATTATCAATATCTCTTACTGCCTATTGGAGGGGAAAAAAAAAAACGAGACTAACCTTTCCATGAATACAGGTGGCCTTGACTTCTGACGGCTAAAATACCATATGACTGTGTGGTAGTAGTGTTAAACAGACCACTAAATAGTCAATAACATTACGTAAAGTAGTTCTCGCTTTCTCACCTTGTTGTCGCAGTTTTGTAATAATGACAGTGCGCTGTAATAATCGATAATGCGCTGATTTTGCAATTAATTACAAAAAGTATGACTATTTTCAAGCAAAAATTAATTTGCGTTCATCGATATACCGGGTGGGCAATTGAATATTTCGAAGGGGCAGAGAAAATTGTCAACTGCGTCAGTTTTGTGATTTATGTCTGGAAACTTTCTGTCCTCAACTGTTTGATATATAGCTTCTCTTTGCTTTTGTTCACGTCAAGTAGGTGGCAGAAAGGCTTCGAGCAAAAGTGATTTAGCTAAAAAAGTGCACACGCGAAATGTGGTTAAACACCGTGAAGTAACTTTTATGGACGTTCTATAGAATTAACCAAGCAGCTGTAATTCATCTAAAGCTGAAATACTTCTTGTATGTCGCGTCTACCTGTGGGCATTGTTTTAAAATACTCGTCTTTCAATCGTACGCATAAAAACGTAAGTTTTATTGCTATAAAGTGATAAAAACAAAAACATTAGGATTAGAGAAGATAAGACATGGAATATTTCAAGTCAGATGATTTTTTTTCAACAAATAAGCCAATAACACCCACTTCCCCCCACTTTTCCCTCCAAGGTGAGACGTTGATCAATTTTGGAAGTCCAGGCATGGGGGTAGTATTCACTTACCATTTTGAATTTCATTCTGGTGTCCGTGGTCGTGAGGTAGAGAGTCGGCCTCATAACCTAATGATCCTGAGTTCGATACCCGGGAGTGGGTGTCAACTTTGGGATTTTTCATTGGCCCACACATTCGGCGCGAGTACTGGTGTACTTCCCAGGAAGCAGAATCGAGAGTGATTAGTATAAGTTGTAAGAACTTGTTTCTCAATCGATGTAAAATAAATATGTTTAAACTAATTTCATTCTCAGTCTTATAGAAAGTAACACAATTTCTGATTGGCTAAACCAAATGGTTTAGCCAATCAGAAGTATGCGTTACTTTTAAATGTAGAGTATTCTTGAGAATTATAGTCATTAAGAGAATGGTTGGTAATAAGGCCGTATAACACATGGTGCTTCGCTGGTCCATCGTGCGATACCGAAACACCGTTACTAAAAAGGCAATCGCTAATATGCTATTATTAGTAACGGTGTTAATGAAAATTACAGTATTCCATGATAGTTCAATGTAGCACCTGTGGCCTATCATACGGTCCACTATATTTCGGTGTTAACCTTCATGGGCCGTTAATCAAGGGTTTGTACGTCTTAATCCCGGTTAGGTCAGAACAGAACGTAAAAGAATCGTACTAAAGACATGTACATTATTGTTACATCTGTTACAGGAAGTATAAACACAAAACCAAACACCTGAAATTGGCCAACTGCGTAAGAGATAATGTTCATTGCCTTCTAAAAAGATACATTTGAACCATGCTTAACCCTTTCCCAAACAATCCCTGGTTTTTACGAGTCTGGAACAGTAGCCTTTTGAAAACATTGTGGGAAAAGGAAAAAATGCTGGTAACCAGCATTTTCTCCTTTTCCCACAATGTTTTCAACCCTATCATAGATAGAAATAATCTTTTCCGGTCGGTACAAGGCTCGCATACATGTGTAAGTCCGAATCTCGGATTGCCTACAAATCTCTATAGGGATTGACGACATGAAAACCATTGCGACAGGACTCAGATTTTTCATCTTGGAAAGCAGCCAGTGACTTTGAAAGAGAGTTTAGAGAATTGAATGTGAGCGATATTGCATACACTCATAGGTTTGGTGCCTAGCAATCGTGATATGGACAAAATGCTAAAACGCAAACCGGTTTGGGGATCAAGAGGCCTTCGTTTCCACCAAGAAAATGAAATGAGTTGGTTTACACTTGTGAAGCATAGGTAGCATGGTCGGTGACGTACATGACTTTAGGAAAGGGGTCGTTAGATCGAATCCCAAGCTCAGACCATTTCTTACCGAGGACTGATGGTAATTTTTGCGACACGAGTACCTGTCTCCCTTAATACTGATCGTTTTCTCGACGATGGTTATATGTGTAAACAGGTAGTAGTTTAGGAAGAGAGTTGTGCGAGGCAATAGTAAAAAGAGACTCCGAGGATGCATGGAAAGAAGCACTTGGCGTGGTCATATAACTGAAATAATGTTGAAAACGGCGTTAAACGCAATACAATCTTGATACTTGTAAGAGGCGACGCTTATATCTCATTATTGAAATGTTGAAAGATCTTTTAGAAGTGGAAAGCTGGTCTGATTGACGCGAACAGTTCCATAAATAGACCATCATGCACATAGCTTAGTTCTCGTGTAACTTCTACGAAATATTCTTAAGATTGCGCCGTCTTTTATTCACGATAGTTATTACCATTTTTAAGAGGACATCACAAAAGGAAATCACTATGACAGTATTTCCAACAAGACGGATGTGTCTTAGGAATAAATGTACTAATTTGTGGTAAATTATCGCTGCAGGAAGCAATTTCCGGTTCTCAGATTGTTGTATGGCATTGGTACTTCCGAATAAGGGACATCAATGACTAATGGATGTGCAAGAAACGTCACCTTTTGACCTTTGAAAACAACAACAACAGCTGTAACATTATTTATAGTTGCATTATTAGATATGCTTTGGCAACAGACATCTGCAAAAAGTATCAACCCTTGTCAGCCTGCGCAGTCCGCGCAGGCTGACATGGGTCGAAACTTTTTGCCAACTGTAAATCTGTAAAATTTATGTATGTCACAGGACCGGTCTACCTCCAGATCCAGATGATCGATAGACTTCGTTGGTTATATAGATCCACATTTATATAAACTTAACAGAATAGAATTTTATTGCTATAAGTAATTAACAGTACTCTTAGCAAACATAGATGAAAAAAAAAAAACAACTTCATTTATGGCTGCTAAAAGTATTGTTAATTACTTATAGCCATATACAACTCTGTTCTGTTCTGTTTAGCCCTTTACTCCATAGATACTTATTTTGACGTATCAACAACAGACAGCTTTAGAAAACATTGTGGAAAAACGAGAAATTGCTCGTAACGAGCAATTCCTCCTTTTTCCACAATGTTTTCCACTCAATCCGATATTTGTATCCTCATTTGTCCTTATTTTTGACATCATGTCTTTATTTGCTGCTGAAATGGAAGAGCCTCAAATTGGCATATCAGGTAAAGGTTTAATTCATATGATGGCTTGACTGGTACATGTATAATGCACCATGGCAATGTATCAAACACCCTTTGGCCGGAGGATGGTGCATGTAAAGGAAACTGTGAAGCGTCATATTTTGTTGTTGCAGGTACATATATATAACGTTAGTTGTACTTTGGCATTTTTTTAGTCCATTCATAATGAAAACACAGGGAAGACTAAACGATTTGTATCATAGAAGGAGCGTGACCCTTTCATCACCTTTCACAAATTTAGTTGCTTTTACTGTCAGTGTGGATCAAGATCAGACTTGAGCACTCTGATTTCTGCCCGATGCAGTCCAGTTCGCTGAAACATGGTTGACAAAAGCAGCTATAAAAATTCCCTCTTTTTTTTTGGGGGGGGGAGGGTTCAAATACAGACTGAAACTGTTTCTAGGGTTACAAAATTTCACCAGTTTACTATCCAAAGTTACTCTTTTTCTCCAAGCAGATAAGGATGGCATCATTTTTTGGGTTCGATTGCAATATACTGCTTGCAGAATGCCACTATAGTTTTATACGACGTATGTTCTAGTTAGTGCAATTTGAATTTCACCCAAAGTGAGGACTAGTTTTCATAAAGTTCTAAAGGCTGTTATGCGGCTCACGTTTGTGAATTGACAGCATAAATCCGTTGTTAAACAAACGGCTTGATAAAAAGAAATGTTAAAAACTATAGGCCTATTTGATGCCGAGATAACAAAACTACATGTATTTTTTGTAATAACTGGTGACTTGTTTCCAGCATGTTGGGGACTAGACGATGATAATTTTTTCACGTGGATGCTGTCTAATCGTAGTCGTCTCTCTTTAATACCGATTTATTACCTGTAACAATATTTATTTCAAGAAAAAAAGTGAGTATTAAATATTTGTTGAAAGCCAAGAAAACAGAACTACTTTTTTCTGTAATTACATGTACGTGTAAATTGTGTTCTGCATTTTAATACCGCGACATCTTCGTAAAGGTGAAGGTGTAGACAATGATCAACCTGAAAGTGGGAGCAGTCTGGAAGCAGTCGTCTCACTATTAACCCATTACCACACAATCCGTACTTTTGACGCTCCTGAGAAAGAAGCCTTTAGAAAACATTGTGGGAAAAGGAGAAAATGCTGGAAACCAGCATTTTCTCCTTTTCCCACAATGTTTTCTACCCTTCACGAAACAAAATTCAAATTTTCAGTCACTTTTATTTTATCGTCTGCAAATGCTTTCAATTTGGACCAATCTAAAATATTGTCGTTTGGTAATGGGTTAATGCCAAATGAATGTGAAAATAAATGATGATTAACAGGAATTATCGTCTGTACCAATTTAGTGGACTCCAACACACAGTTTGGCATACGGCTCGTCACAACTCGACCGATTCCATATTTGCATCTAACCTCGTTCGTATAAGGTCGTTTCCCCGAGGTATGCTGAATGACCTCGGGTGATGGGAGCCATTAGATGTAGGTACGGAATCTGCTGAGTTGTGATGAGTGACAGTTTGGTTCCGTCGTCAACATTTATAACTGTACCTATAATAAAGCAACAAGTTCATAGCAGACCTTCATCGTTTAATCCAAGTAAAGCAAGGATACTCAAGAAGAATCAAGCTTTAGTAGACAGCTGTATGTTGAACACATTGTGACAAAAGGAGAAATTGCTCGTAACGAGCAATTTCTCCTTTCGCCACAATGTTTTCAAAAGTGATCTTCAGCAGAACGCACAAAGTCGTCATCGAACAGGTTTGTACTCATTCTGCAGAATACAGGTTAAAAACTTGAAACAAAATAACTGAAAGGAGTGTCTGTGGTTTAGGGACAGAGCCTCGTAACAAGGTCCTGAGTTTGATATCCGGGAGCGGGTGTCAACTTTTGGATTTTTCAGAAGTATTCGACTCGAGCACTGGTGTAGTTTCCAGGATGAAAAATGGGGAGAGATTAGAATACATTGTGAGAACTGGTTTCTCGATCTATATTTACAGTGGAAGCCGTATCTTTTACCATTGGTTCGTGAGGGAAACGGCACTAAGATCGTCTATATATAGATTGCACTGCCTGTCACCAAAATGCCTATTAACTTTCAGTTCTGGTTAAATCCTGGGCTGACATAATGTTAAAAGGTTATCTCATTCAACGAGAAGAATTAATCCGTGATAGTGTAACGATAAAACAATGTTCAAAGATCATTAAACACGTTTTATAGAAAATCAAGAGACGTTTAAAGGGACTGTGACAAAATGAATGTTTGTCCGTTCTTCCACCTCTCTCTATCCCTGTCTGGTTGCCTGTCATTAGCTCTCTATGTTTCTCCTCTTAGTCTGTCTCTGCCTCTCTCTGTCTCTGCCTCACATGCACACACTCGTGGTTTCAATATTGAAGGCCAATTATACAGATATAAACCTCTTCTCTCTCTGCGTCTTTTCTCTCATGCTAACGTGCACAAACGTTGTTTGAATATCTCTCTCTCTCGCTGTCTCGCTGTCTCTATCTTTCTATCTGTTTGTCTCTCTCGCTATCTCTGTCTCTCAGTCTCTCTCTCTGTCTCTCTCTGTCTCTCTCTGTCTCTGTCTCTCTCTCTCTCTCTCTCTGTTTTGCATACACACATAGTTCGGATATTCTAGGATCTTGCTCTCTCTATATGTCTCTTTCTGTGTCTCTCTAACGTCCTCTATCTCTTTGCCTCCCTGTCTCGATATTTGTTGTTTCTTTTCTTACGGATAGGGCACCCTGATGGGATTCGTGTGACATCGCCTTTCATCGTCGAAAAAAAAGTTAAGCATTCGGCTAAGATTCATGTAACCCGTAATCGATCGGCCGATAGCCGCTAGTTCCGTGCAGCGATTACAGATTACTCGAATCTTAACAGAATCCGTACGGCTTTATCAACGAAAATGGATGCTACACGAATCCTATTAGGGTACCATATCTTTGAACATTTGACCAAAACTTTTGCAATCAGAAATTAGAACCTATTAAAAAAAACAGTTTCTATCTATTTAGAGAGAGAGAGAGAAAAAATATAAGGAAAGGAACGCGTCGAAGTAATTGCACGCAAATATCTCAAAACAATTCAATTAAATGTCTGCATGTGGGTATTTTGATATTTAAAAAAATCCTTTTTAAATTGGTTAACAGATTGTTTCCACTTATCACTGCATTTAAACTCTTATCTTTCAAATGAATGAAATGAAACTTCTAAGCCGAAAGTAAAAAAAAAGACTAAAATTTTCCATTCGAAATGTATTTTTTGGGGAAAAAATATGTCCTTAACGGACAGTGTAGAGCCAAGATCAGACTGCACGTTCTGTGCAGTCTGATCTTGATCTACACTGTCCGCAAAAGGTGCTTCAGTTTGTCCTGGCAGCACAAAGGGTTAAAAAGATCGAATGACAGAAACGTGCTGAGATTATTTATAATCAACTCATTCTATTGTTTGAGTTGAGTTGGTGCAAGTAAAAGTATCTGGTGTAAGCACTGTCATGTACCGGTCGTGCTTATTCTGTATTTTTTTTTCACGTTTATTTGTCGCGTTTTTTAATTTTAAAAATCGTTTCCCTGTACAGACAACCTTCATATTACTGCATTAGAATATTTTGAAAAAGAAAACAAAAGAAACATTGTAGTGGGAGCTGGTATTGCTGGGAGCATTTTTATGTTTGTTAGTAAACCATTTCCCAAACAATCCCTGGTTTTTACGACCCCTGAAAAAAGAAAACCTTTTGAAAATATTTTGAGAAAAAGGAGAAAATGCTTGTAACAAGCATTTTCTCCATTTCCCACAATGTTTTCTACCCTCCCAGAATAAATTTCAATTTCTGAGTCACATTGATTTTGTCGTCTGCAAATGCTTTCAATTTGGACCGGTCTAAAATTTTGACGTTTGGTAAAGACTTAAATCTTATATCTATGTGTTGAAGACTGTTATTAAGCATGTTGAGAGTGATATGCTGCACACTTGTTGCAGAATGAGTATTCAAACGAACTTCCACATAGCTGGCCTCTCACATCGTCGATTCCGAGTTTGAATCTTTGATAAGTTTGGTTAAGCTTTGGAATTACCCCAATTACGACGGTGCAAGTATTGTCTAAGCGTTTCAGGAAGCAAGCATCGAAAATGATTTAGATATAATTGGCTTACAACACGCGAAAACGGGCATTCGGACATTTCCGTAAAGTTTCGCCTCGGATCAGCCTGCGCTGTCCGCGCAGGCTAATCCGAGGCGGCACTTTACGACTGCATGACATCATATGTGGTGTCCGTGGTCGTGAGGTAGAGCGTCGGCCTCGTAACCTAAAGGTCCTGAGTTCCATACCCGATGATGTTCACTCAGTGAACAAAAAAACATAAACAACGTGAACTATAGCTCCTCTTACGTTTACGTTTGCAGACTGAAAGTCGGAAACGCAAAGCTCAGCAAGTTTTGTAACACAATACAACAAAACTTGCTTGTACAAAATTGATTCAATGTGACAAGTGCAAAAATAGGTCCTCTTCATTTGAAAACCAGAGTTGAATATCTAGCTTGTTCTACCGTTCCATCTTTTAACCCTTTACCGAACAATCCCTTGTGTGGCGACCCTAGAAATACACCCTTGAAAATGTGGGGGAAAGGAAAAAAATGATCTCATTATCTCCCGCTAGATGGCATTCTATAAATACTCATCTATCTGATATGGGCATCCTGGGTACAGAACCGAACCACTTTCCTACGCGACAACCGTTACTTTGAATTTAAAACAAAAAAAAAAGAACCCAATAAAACGCTACCTCGTGCAATTCACTCAACTATGATCACCAGTTTAGAGAAATCTGTTGCTAAAGCAGGTCTCATTTCTCCTCAAACGTATTCGATACGTAAAAGCTGTTTTCAACTTTGCTACTTTATAGAGCGTAATATTACAGTCAGCCCGCTTTCGGGGCTAGTAGTGATGCGTCATATAAGACAGTCGAATCTTCGAAGAATATGACATGCGCAGACAACGAAAATGATCTTTACAAGTGTTTCTTCTCCTCGCCATGTTTTCTACCCTATCATAGACAAATAGCATAATTTTGGCCACGTTTGGCATTGTTGTCTTTAACCTTTTCCCAACCGACAAATTTTAGACTCTTCCAAACTCAAAGAGTTTGCAGATGACAATTTCAAATTTGATAAAAATGGCAGAAAGTTCTCCAAATGGGTAGAAAACACTGTGGGAAAAGGAGAAATTGCTTGTTACGAGCAATATCTCCTTTTCCCACAGTGTTTTCAAAAGACTTGTACTGCAGACACGTAAAAACAAGGGACTGTTTGGGAAAGGGTTAAATGCTTTCAATTTGGACAATCTGAAACATTTGTGATCAGTTACAGCGTTTCGGATAGTGGTAGTAAGGTAATATCGCAATATAAAAGTTAAAACAATAACTTGAACAGAAATGAAAAGCATTATGGAAAATTGCTCGTTACAAGATTTTGGTATATCAAAAAACACTTGTCTTCAAGAAACAGAGTCATCGGCAAACTGCATAGAGCACTTGTAGACGATAAATTAACTGTTCCTAAATTTAAAGGTGGGTATTTAGAATTTTCAATTCGCACCAAAATAAGAATTGTATATCATCAGTAATTAAGAATCATAAATTCACAAAAAAAATTTTTTTGGTGGTATTCCCTTAAAAGGCTACGTAGATTTCCCGCCAAAATCAAAAAAAGCATTGTGGGAATGTTAAGTGCCTTGCACGTGACTAATGACCATTAAATTCCATAACATAACACACATGTAATTATTTTCCATAATGTCTAGAACTTCAGATGCTATGTTTGAAGCTTCGTCTGTATATTTCCGGTATGTAAATGAGCGAGTTGCTCATATAAAAATAGACCGTGTTTCCCTTGAATGTCGACCTGGGCTGTAGTAAATCTCTAATTTATCTAGATATTGTGTGGTTTTTGACTACTGGGGTTTAATAAATAAAAATTATAAGGCTTTGGGAGTATAAGCATGATTTTTTTGTATTTTTGTGAAATTTTTGTTCCAAAATCTGAACGGCCATCTTTAAGATTCTGTCTATGACAATGCTGTGAACATCTTGAGAAAAACAAAATTTGCATGTTACTATTTTTGCATTTCCATTTCCCACGATGTTTTCCGAGTGTGGAGATGAAATCGATAGTACACTGGACTTGAAACCCGGGTTTGGCTGATACAAATTCCCAGCCCGACAAATTTCTTTTTCAGGGTTGATAATCACTGTTGCAACATGATTAACTCCTTTTTTCACATCTGATATACGTGTCTAGACGATTGTTATAGGGAAAACAGCCGGTGGATTTGGAAGAGTGCTGTGCGAAATAAGTAAAAGAAAAACGAGGAAAGCATAGACACTTGCACTGGTCGCCACAATATAACTCATTTTAACTCATTACCAAACGACAAAATTTTAGACTGGTCCAAATTGAAAGCATTTGCAGACGACAAAATAAAGGTGACTGAAACATTGAAATTTGCCCTGAAAAGGGTAGAAAACACTGTGGGAAAAGGAGAAAATGCTGGTTACCAGTATTTTCTCCTTTTCCTACAGTGTTTTCAGAAGGCTTCTTTCTTAGGGGCGTGAAAAGTAGGGATTGTGTGGTAACGGGTTAAATAATATCTAAGACGACGTTGAACGAACGAACGTCTCTTTTTTTCCAGGGTCTTTGAAAAGCGGGTCTGCTTGGTAAAGGATTAGAGGGAGAAATACCACAAGGGTACCGTCAGATGACGTAGGAAGAGCGGGTTAACCCATTACCACACAATCCCTACTTTTGACGCCCCGAGAAAGAAACCTTTAGAAAATATTGTGGGAAAAGGAAAAATGCTGGTAGCCAGAATTTTCTCCTTTTCCCGTAATGTTTTCTACCCTTCACCAAACAAATTTCAAATTTCTACTTTTGACGCCCTTGAGAAAGAAACCTTTAGAAAACATTGTGGGAAAAGGAGAAAATGCTGGTAACCAGCATTTTCTCCTTTTCCCACAATGTTTTCTACCCTTCACCAAACAAATTTCAAATTTTCAGTCACTTTTATTTTGTCATCTGCAAATGCTTTCAATTTGGACAAGCTTAAAATATTGTCGTTTAGTAATGAGTTAAAGGCATGGAAATGTAATTCAGAACATTATGAATCAAAGAAAAAAAAAAGCACTAAACAACACCCACTGCTGTCCTATAGGTTTGATGTCTGTGTCGTGAATAGAGAGATGACACTTCCAATTAGTGAAATTACGTAATTAAATGCGATTTGAATGGAAACTCGGATTTGGTGAACCAAGTACTATCTGTTTAAGTTGGATATTTGATCCTTTTGAACACCAAATTTTCCTTCTGTTTAGAACGACGTGGCAGGAGCAAAAGAGACCTGTCCTAGTTTAACCCCTTGCGTCTAAGGCTCGTATTTCTGATAGCGTTCACCGACGAATTCTCCGATTACAACTGGATTAGCCAATCAGAATTTGCGTTCCTTTTTTAAATCTAGGATTAGACAATGGAATTGAATTGAATTTAGAATTGTTGATGATGTGTTTCATGATATTAAAAACCGTTAAAATATTATTTCAATTATATCTCGGCAGACAGGGTATCTATCTATGCCTTCCCAATTCCTATACCAACTAAACTGAAGTCAAATAAACTTACTTTGATATACAAAATACCTCGTAGAATATTCCTCGCAAGCAACCAGCTGCTCTGCAATCGTCAAAAGCATGATCAACAGAGTAAGTAAAGAATTAACTCTTTCTCAAACGACAAATTTTAGACTCTTCCTATCTGAAAGAGAGTGCAGACGACAAATTTTAAACTTGATGAAAATGACTGAAAGTTCTCCAAAAGGGTAGAAAACACTGTGGGAAAAGGAGAAATTGCTCGTTACGAGCAATTTCTCCTTTTCCCACAGTGTTTTCTAAAGACTTGTATTGCAGACACGTAAAAACCGGGGCTTGTTTGGGAAAGGGGTAATCTTGTTGCATTGGCTATCGTCAAGCCCATCTCGGCCAATTTCTTTCCGAGCATTTATTAAAGTCATTGCGAAAGAATTCATTCCTCTCTCACCGCTGATCATTTTTTCGACTATATATAGTTATGTGGAAAAGGGGCCAGTGGCTTTGAAAGAACATTCGGCGAGGTACCGGCAGAAGAACCTTCAGGAAAGTACGAGCAGGTGCACTGCCCGCCGCGATATAACTAATATAATGTTGAAAACGGTATTTACTCTTTACCAAACGACAAATTTTGTACTTCTCCAAATTCAAAGCATATGCAAACGACAAAATAACAGTGACTGAAAAGTTAAAATTTGCTAGGGGGGGGGGGGGGTGAAAACATTGTGGGAAAAGGAGAAAATGCTAGTTACCAGCATTTTCTCCTTTTCCCACAATGTTTTCTAAAGGCTTCTCTCTCAGGGTCGTCAAAAGTAGGGATTCTGTGGTAATGGGTTAGCCGTTTACCGCACAATGACGACTTTTCACGCCCCGGACGAAGAAGCCTTTTGAAAACATTGTGGGAAAAGGAGAAAATGCTGGTGACCAGCATTTTCTCCTTTTCCCACAAAGTTTTCCACCGCATCAAAGCAAAATTGCACCATTTGAGCCACTTTGAAATTGTCGTCTGCAAATGCTTTCAATTTGGACAGGTCTAAAATTTTGCTGTGTGGTAATGGGTTAAACACACCATAAAATATAATCAAATCACGGACAGAAAGTGGCCGAACTTTGGAATCAAACCAGCGACTCCTGGCAATTATTATGCCATGTACATTACCGACGGCTCAACAGGGCTCGGCGTATGAAGTATTTTACCCCGGCCAGGGAGCTCAGCGGTTAGCGTAATTGACTCGTGACCTGGTGGCTTTGGGTTGGATACCCGGAGCAGGCGAACTTCCTTTCCGGTGTAATGCAGAGAAATGACCCCCATTACAAAATGACGTACGGTATTTTCTCTACGTAGAATAATGACCCATGGGTCATTTCTCTACGTCCAGAAATGACCCATTGGTCATTTATCGACGTAGAATAATGATCCGGGTCATTTTTCTACGTCGAAAAATGACCCATGGGTCATTCCTCTACGTCGAGAAATGACCCGGGGGTCATTTTGTAATGGGGGTCATTTTTTTGCATTACACCGGCGATATTTCTACTCTCATTTCTGGTACAAGTGTGAAAAGGAGTCTGTAGCTTAGAAAAAAGTTGCATTAGTATCTTTTGTGTTGACTTGCTGAATAAATTGTATTAGAGTACTGGTGTTAAGAAGCCAAGAAACACATGCATTGTTGCTCTAACCGCCGTAATATGACATAGGCTGATAAAACTGGGTAAAATCCCAAAACAAATAAACAAACAAAGTGAAATAAGTAATTTATTTGAGTTAAACGTGACACTTTCATGAATGCCACGTTGGATGGCAGTTCAATAAGAAGATCTATGAAATGACAGTTGTTAACGATTTCGATATAGCTATTAGCCCTCTTTACGAAACAAACTCCTATTTTCGTCACCTCGAGGAATGGGGTTTTTGAAAACCTTGTGGGAAAAGGAGAAAATGCTGGTAAACAGCATTTTCTCCTTTCCCCACAATGTTTTCTTCTCTTTCATAGACTATTTTCGTCAATTAATCCATATTTATTCTTAAGTCTTTAAATGTTTTTGGCATTGAAAAGATTTCAAAAGCGGAACAGGACATTTTTTTTTTAGCTTTGTACTGAATAAAGTGTGAACATGCGTCAACACGGTTGTGTGAAAAAGATCAGTTTTAAAGATTACTATGAATGATTAACAGTTTTAAATTTCACACAAAAAAAATACCAGCGACAAAATACATAAAAATAGGGGGAAATTAAGTTCTTTATCTCTGATATTTGGGAAGATAAAAAGTTTTTTTCTTCAATTCAATGAAAGAGAGACAATTATTGGATTTGATTTTTTTAGATAAGACAAAAGGCCTGTTAGAAGCAACTATCACTTTTCTTAAGTAATGGGTAGTTTTGAATTTCACAACAAAGGTTTGAAAAACAAAGAACTGCGATATGAGACTATAATATCAGCAGTAATCTGCACCAAGTTGATCTCTCTCTCTTTTTCCCTCCCTCTCCCTCGTTCGTTCGCTCTCTCTCTCTTTCTTTTTCTCTCCCTCTCTCTGTGTCTCTGTCTCTCTTTGTCTCTCTCTCTCTCTGTCTCTCTCTCTCTCTGTCTCTCTCTCTCGTTGCCTCTCTGTCTCTGTCTCTCTCTGTCTCTCTTTCTTCCCTCTCTCACTGTATCTGTCTGTCTCCTCCTCTCTCTCTGTCTCTCCCTGTTTCTCTCTGTCTCTGTCTGTCTGTCTGTCTGTCTGTCTGTCTGTCTGTCTGTCTATCTCTCTGCATAATATCACAATATATCAAATCAAGATAAAAAAAAAGACGCTGTTTTTGTTTTTTGATTTCCTATTATATCCAATTTCTACTAATAAGAAGAGTGACTCACAACTTGTCAAATTTTATATGTTTAAACCAAATTTTATAACTAATTAACTTTATCACAAAAGAAATGGTTTTCATTTTTTGTACATTATTGTCCTGCAACACGCGAAAAGGGGCATTCTGATGAATAAAGTGAAATGTAGTCGTAAAGTGCCGTCTCGGATTTGCCTAAGCAAGCTGCGCAGGCTGATCCGAGACGACACTTTACGCAAATGTCCGAGTGCCCCTTTTCCCGTGTTACAATCCATATGTAAAGCTTCAAGACAGCATTCCGTCAGTGTTCAAGCAGATATCATAAGGAAAAGATCAAGCTGTGTTGAGGATCTGATAACCCCGAGAAAAACGGCTTTTAAAAACATTGTGGCAAAAGATGAAAATGCTAGTCACCAGTGTTTTCTCTAAGTCCCACAATGTTTTCTTCCTTTTCAGAGACAAAATGTGTAAGGGAATAATCATGCCATTTCATTGAAGCCACAAATTCGTGCTTAACGTGAGAGATCGTAGTATTCTAGAATACGATTAATCTGAATAATTCATTGTCTTACTTTACATCAGGCAGTTAAATCTTTATTGGCCAGCCTTCTCTACGTCACGACATGTGTATAAGGTAAGGCTTGTTTTCGCCATCATCGCAAGCC
The DNA here is from genome assembly GCA_943736015.1 of Tridacna crocea. NCBI lineage: Eukaryota > Metazoa > Mollusca > Bivalvia > Cardiida > Cardiidae > Tridacna > Tridacna crocea. Next base: position 54,667,578 of record OX031063.1, read on the forward strand.
AAGGCTGACGATTCACGCTACTCTACCCTTGGCGGATTGAGCTTGATTTTTATATTCCTCCGATACGCTTTTTCATTGGATGCAGCGAGCTCTAACTGGAACGAATGAAATCGCTCGTAGCATTTCATCTTTGATAAAAATAGAAGAAGGTCGCTACCTTTCGAATAGAAGGTAAACATGGAAACCCACGTGGATGTCTGCTTATCGCTTCATATGTATTCGTAAGCGGTTTGTAAAACGATATTTCATTGGCTTTTAGAAATATGATGTAAAGGGGGTTAATAATAACCAGCATCCAATAGAGGGCGCATCGCAGGAATCTTGAAATTGGGCTCAATCAGCCAAGGTAAGATCCACGTAGTGGTCGTAACCTTGGCTCGCGAAGATGTAACAAGAGAGGCTAACACAAGGCGTAACCTTGGCTTGCGATGACGGTATTCGCAAATCATTCTAGATTGCATCTTCAGTCTTATTCTATAATAAGAAAGGAACATTATTTACTGATTGACAGAAAGCGTTTTGTTCAGACATTTAGAAATTTTGTTACTCTTGATTTAGAACACACAGGCTAAGAATATCACTAACAGTGGCTGGTGAATACAAAACCAGGTAACCTTCTTGTATTTGGAAGAGTCCAGAGTTCACATTCCTAATTCTAGTGCCGAGCCCTGGAAGCTCAGTCGGTAGTGTGCAGGACTTGAGAACACGGGGTCCAGGGTTCGATCCCTGGCTACAACTTTTGGCTCGGCCAATTTCTCTCCGAGGACTGATGATAGTCATTGCTACAGGATTCATTCCTCTCCCACCGCTGATCGTTGTTTCGACGATGATTATGTGGGAAAGCAGCCGGTGACTTTTAACTCTTTACCAAACGACAAAATTTTAGAGTTCTCTAAATTGAAAGCAGTTGCAGACGACAAAATAAACATTACACAAAAATTGAAATTTATTTCCAGCAGGGTAGAAAACATTGTGGGAAAAGGAGAAAATGCTGGTCACCAGCATTTTCTCCTTTTCCCACATTGTTTTCCAAAGGATTCTATCTAATGGTCCTAAAAACCAGGGATTGTTTGGTAAAGGGTTAAAAGAATTGTGCGGAGTAATAATAAAAGAGACTCCAGGAAAGCACAGATAGGTACACTTGCCACCGCATTATAACTAATAAGAATGTTTAAAATGGCGTAAAACACTATACAAGCAATCAATCTTCTTCTATTTTTAGAAAGTATGATCCAACTTTTGATTGACTTAACCATTTGGTGTAGCCAATCAGAAGTTGAAGTACTTTCAAATCAGGAAATTTCTTGAAAATAAGACTATGAGTGTTCCAAAATGATGGTTTGTAAATACATGTACCGACCCACGATCTATATTCACCAGCCTTTCCTAGGAAAGTTCTTTGTGTTATAATTCAAGATTTCCTGTATTTAAAAATAACACATTTGATATAGCCAATCAGAAGTTACGTTTTTTTTCAGAAGCATGACATAAATGAGATATTTGTTGGTTTTTTTTTTTGTGAAAGATCGAAATTTATTTGATCGACTGAACATCATCGGTAATATTTTCAGTGAACATCGTCGGCTGCTGTGCAACTCGTGAAAATATTACCGATGATGTTCACTCGGTGAAATAAATTTCTATTTTTTACCGAAAAAAAAAAATACGATCCTCTATGACTTTTCGATTTTTTGTTAAATAAAATAGAAACCTCTTTTTAGGTGCATCTAACAAGAACAATTGTCTCATTAACAACGGAGCACCATTTGTAACTGGATTATAAATACTTAAATGGAAATTCAATAACCACCTGTATCAGCAAAATTTCAAACCCTCATTGTGTCGGAATTTCCCCTGGGACATATTTGTGAGCAGAGCGGTTTAGATTTATTTTTCCATTTGTTGAAATTTTTAACACTTTACCGTACAAGCTGAAGTTTTAACGTCCTTAAGAAAGAAGGCTTTTGCTTTTGAAAACATTTTGGGGAAAAGGAGAAAATGCTGGTAACCAGCATTTTCTCCTTTTCCCCAAAATGTTTTCCAGCCTTTCTAAAAAACAAAAGTTCCCAAAAATTAATCTACAGTTGGTTTATCATATGTAGTACTTTTCAAAGTTGACCTTTGTGTAATTATTCCGCGTGGCTAAGGGTTATGTTGTCAGTGCTAAAGTGGTTTCTGGGATCGAGCTACAGGTACAATAATTTATTCTAGGTCAATGATTATTCTTCTCCATGACTAGAACATGCAAGTTTATTCAGCGGACTGTGTCGACTAGGATCAGTTTGCATAGAACGTGCAGCTTTCGCCTATGTTCTCTTCACTTTAATAATGGATGTGGAGTGGAGGCGGGGGGGAGAGAATAAAAAAAAAAATACGTTTCACAAAATTTATCATCACTCTTTACCAAACTTCAATATTTTAGAAAATCATTAAAAAAAAAAACTTAATCTAAAACCCCGTTGTCTGCGCATGTCATGTTTTTCGAAGATTCGACCTCTCTTATTTGACCCATCACTCTCCCCGATATTGGGGAGATTTTAGTAATACGCGCTATAAAGTAGCATTGGAGAAAATGGCTTTTATCAGTGCGTTCGAGAAAAAATCTGTTTTAACTCCAGATTTCTCTAAACTGCTGATCATAGGTGAATGAATCGAACCAAGGTGCGTTTTATTGAGTAAACGTTTGTTTTAGTTTGAAATTCAAAGTAACGGTTGTCGCGTAGAAAAGTAGTCCGATTCTGTACCCAGGAAGCCCAAATTAGATAGATGAGTATTTCTAGAACGACATCTAGCGGGGGATAATGCTAAGATGCTAATCTTTCAACGGACATTATCAAGGACGGAATACGGTTTTACGTTGTTTTCTTTCTTGATAAGGGCCGTTGGCCGAATTAATGCAAAAAGAGAGAGCGTTTTAATCTATGTGGAAATTCTTTGTCGTTTATCATACAGTTAATACGGCCTGACGTTGATCCTCGAAGCTCTCAGAATATCAGAAACTCATTTTCATATCAACCAGTAACCCTGTTGAATAAATTGAATGAAATTTTTTAGCCAATGTTTAAAAACCCCGTAATTTTGCAAATTTGAAATGCATATTACTTGCAAAATCTCGCCATACCGGTCAGTGTTGATACAGATCAGACTGCACGTTCTGTGCAGTCTGATCTTGATCTACACTGTCTGCAAACAGTGCGTTGAGTCGGGCTGAGAAACCTAAGGGTAAATCGCACAGCTTTCACGACCTGATTACAAGACTGATTTATGTGTCTGCGGCCATTATCTTTCCATTTTAATATTGACGTAACGCGCTTGTCTGTAACTTTAATGCTGTCATGCAGTGTTAGGATAGCTTTTGAAAATAAACATTTTTAACCTCGTTATATTCCTTCAATATTCGTCCTTTTACCTCAAAATGTATTTAAATGTCGTCGGTTTACTTCAAAATCCTCGTAACTACAGCTTGAAACAAGCTGTAGTTACGAGGTTTTTGAAGTAAACCCACAATTTATGGGGTTTTTTTACTCAAACAGATGGTCAACTGCACAAAGGCAGATGATCAAATGCACACTTTTTAAAGGGTATGGTTTAGATATAAACGCATTTATACACCATCTTTGATTACTTTTGGACTCCACTGGGCCTTTCAGGCTTCAAAACACGAGGCGACTGCTCTGACATTAAGACTAAAGAGAGGATTGTGTCAAATACCATAGATAAATAAACATAGCTGATTTCCTCTTCTTTATGAAAAAAGAGGGCTACTATTTTTCTTGATGCTGACTTTAATCCTAATAAATACTTGTTTTTTATATTTTCAGTGAGTGCATATCAACTCAAAGCTCCATCTGTATATTTTGCCTTTTCGGGGGATCTCCATGTACAATACAGCATACCAGGGAACATGTCCATACCAAATGCCTTCATTCGCCTCGTTCTGAAAACAGACTCAATTCCTGTGGAAATCACGAATCTTGGGGTTGATTCTAAATATAGCTCAAGTCACGTGACCGTAACGTGTGGAATAATTGAAGTGGCGGGTCAATATGAATTTCAGATGTTCATGTATGCGGGAGGTCCGATATTGACTAGCACACTGGTTATTGTCCGGTGGCCAAGTATGACCTTGACATTACCAGACAACCATTTATCTCACAGTAACTCCGTCCATCTCATCTTTAATTCATCCGCTGTTTGTAACCCACTTTTAAAACGTTATAATTTCAGCCTTGATCTCGACTACGCAGCTAATGTCTCAGCAATCTCAACCACTGGACAAACTGATGTGATATACTTACTCAAGTTTGAACGCCTATCAGCTAATAATCTTTTAATTGAATTCCCGTGTACGTTGTTTGACATGGTAGGTTTATATCGCGTGTCATTAAAATCATCGTTTAGTGCAATATCCGTTATTTCGCGCAGTAACATCATGATCACAGATAGTAATCCTGATTTTAGAATAAATATTTGGACAGAAACTATATTTCCCTGCAACAACGTTTTAATGGTGAATTATTTACAACCCCAGTGTCCCGGAAATAAGGAAGCAAACAAAATTCGGATGTACATGCAGCGCCGGAAGTCATCCGGATCACTAGCAGCTTCGATTGAGAAAATATACATTCAAGAGCGTCCAGCGGATCCCCAGAAAACCTACATTCCGGTTAATTGTTCAATGTTCAACACGTCAGCTGTTGGATATTGTTTTCAGTTTGTCACAGTTACGAGATATGGAGGAATTGTTGTACAAAACGAGTTGTGTCGTTCGGCTCATCCTAATTCCGGTAAGTAACTCATAGATTTTGATATTTTTGATATTTCGGTAAAAACTAAAAAGAACATTACATAATGCTCCAGCATTATACTTTACTATATCACAAAATTTTAGGTTTGTCCATATTGAAACTTTCCATGGGTATTCCATATCCATATATGGCCTGCATCATCCGAGCTACTGAAAAGTTATCCCTAACTACTGATTTTTTTTTTTTTCAGCTGCCATTAAGACTGTTGTTTCTTAAACATGTAATTGGAGGAGGAGAGTGGCCAAATCTAAGTTATGAGAACTTGTGGCCAGACCCCTTTGCCAATGTACATTTGTCATTCCATGTACTAGAAATTGCGTTTATGTATTGCTTTTGTTGACATGTACATAGGTACGGCAATAAAACTAAACATCACCCGAACTGGAACATTCGGACATTTGCGTAAAGTATCATCTCGGATCAGCCTGCGCAGTCTGCGCAGGCTTATCCGAGATGAAACTTTACATCTACATTAGATTTTGTTCTTTAGTTGACTTGCACAAAACAGAAAATTAGCCGAGACAACGCTTTACGCACATGTCCGAATTCTGCCCCTTTTCGCTTCTTGGGGAGGGGGTGGGGGTGTCAAAAATGATTATCTTTAGTCTATTCCAGTAAAGCTAGTTTCTAAAATCGTGTCCTAACCTTAAAAGGCTGCAAACGCAAGTAGGTTTTTTAAGGCACTGTAAAATTCAATTTTAAGAATGTACTAGAAAGCTTACCATCTGAGTAGCACGCTAAATGCGTTTTAATTCTCAACGGAGATTGTTTTCAATACCTACATATAAATTTTGAACAAAATACATGTAGATTCTTATTCGGTAAGGTTTAGTACCTATTCAACATGCAGAATAACTATGGTAATATTATTACAAGAATAAAGTTTGCACCATTCCTTTAAACCAGTTAAATACAATAAGACTCAGAAATGGTTTCAAACCATTTGCATAATTTAATCAGAGCTATGGATAAATTGAGATACAGATGTGGACTGTGACGCACGAGAGATTTTGAGGCGATACTACATTAGGAGCTGTGTTCACTAAACTGAATTCGTATTCGAAATTGAAATGTATAGAGAAACAGAATTTCTTCCTTCTATTTACAATTTTGAACACTCTTGACACTGACAATATTTGATGAGCACAGCTACAGTACATGTGACATCACTTCATTGTCGTTATACAAATTCTAAATGGTTTAAAGGTGCTGTATTGACTTTGCTGTTGATTTGTCTGACAGCTTAAGTATCATGGAAATAGTTCCAGAGCAAACCATAATTAATCGAGTTTGACTTGCTTTTATAGGTTTCGAAAGAATGTATTTTGTAGTAAGATAAAATGAAAGATGTGGCTAACGAAATTGTGAAGGTGCTGAAATGGTTTGAACGAAACCAATATTTTTTTTTCATCATGATAATGGTTTTTTTCCGCTTAAATCACTTATGTACTTAAAGTTTTGATGTCGTTTTGGCTTGATTACCAGCATTTTCTTCCGTTCCCACAGTGCTTTAACTCATTACCAAACGACAAAATTTTAGGTTTGTCCAAAGCGAAAGCATTTGCAGACGACAAAATAAAAGTGACTGAAAATTTGAAATTTGTTTTGTGAAGGGTAGAAAACATTGTGGGAAAAGGAGAAAATGCTGGTTACCAGCATTTTCTCCTTTTCCCACAATGTTTTCTAAAGCCGTCTCTCTCAGGGGCGTCTAAAGTAGGGATTGTGTGGTAATGGGTTAAAAACGCGTCTACATTACGGTCGTTAAATACAGGATTGTGGGATTAAGGGTCAAACTTTTAGGATTCATACGTAGATGGAAAAAATATAACATTATAACAGTTACATAAACGTGTTCATCTACCAAACTCTACTCTAAATAGTTTAAAGGATGTCATTTGCACTATGTCTATTTACACATTCCAAATAATGGTACTTGTCGGATACTTGACAGTGTTGACATTAAGAGGCAATGAATAAACCATGAACAAATATTGGGCTGTGGAAACCAACATTAAACATCGATGTAGCCCATTACAACTAGCAGACGTCATTTGTCATCATGCTGTAGGCCGATTTAAAACATTGTGACCAAAGAAGAAATTGCTCGGAACGAGCAATTTCTTCTTTTGCCTCAATGTTTACACGCATGTTTGTATTGGAAATACATTCGTGATAATCTTTACACTTTAGAAAGAGTGTTCTTTGGAGTAAAATAAATAAGCCATCCATCCCTGAAACTGTTTAAGCCTTTACAATATGACAAAATTTTAGACTGGTTCAAAATCAAAGCATTTGCAGACAACATATTAAAAATTCAGTCGAAATAATGGTCAGTGAAAGTTTGGAAAACCTTGTGGTAGAAGGAGAAATGCTGGTTTACAGCATTTTCTCTGTTTCGCACAAGGTTTTCAATAGGCTATTTACTTCAGGGTCATTAATAGTCGAGACTTCATTGTAAAGAGTAAAGGACATGAAAGAGTTTAGTTTTCCCTGCAAACAATAATTTCGTTTACAATGTTACATCACTGGCAATCATACTCTTGTTCTCTTTTTATGTAGTCTTTACCACACAATCCCGAGTTTCAACCATCCAAAGGAAGAAAAAAAGCATTTTTGAAAACCTTGTGGTAAAAAGAGAAAATGCTGGTAACCAGCATTTTCTCTTTTTCCCCACAATGTTTTCTATCCTTGTAAAGACAGCTTTTAATTTTTGAGTCATATCTATTTTCTCGTCTGCAACTGCTTTTAATTTGGAAAAGTCTAAAATTTTGTCGTTTGATAAAGGGGTAAGCTTGCATTGTTAATCCTGTTTAGTGTTTACTGTATGAATATGCATACATTTTGAGAACTCGGATTTAAATATTGATCTGTTGAATAATTAAAGTAATAATCAAGACTATTCTGAGATCATGTCGAGCCGCTGGTGGGCGATGTGAGCTTTCAGGAGTGTGGGTGTGTGTGGTTGGAAACCGCTGTTAGCTCATTTTTTTCTTAAATTGAAACCCGTTTTTAATATCATATCTGGCCAGCGTCTTTTTCTCTTTACTAAAAACTTGCAGGACTTGAGATGGGGGTGGGGGTCGGTTCTGTCACAGGCTCGTCCAGCTTCTTTTCCGAAGATTCATAATAGCCAGGATTCATTCCTGTCTCACGGCTGACCATTGTTTCGACAATGGTTATGTTGGAAAGCAGCTGTCGGCTTGGAAAGCATACTGGTGGGAGCACAGATTAAAGATTCTACATGAATAGGTGTACTAGCCGCCATATAACTGAAATAATGTTGAAAACGACGTTAAACGCTATATAATTAATCAGTCATAGTTTCGGTTCTGGCCAGATATCGCAAAGTCCTCTATGCATGTCAATTGATCAATTGTACGTTAGATACGTATACAAATCGGTTTTGTGACGTCACATCTGGTGTAGCAAAAAAAGACGGAGTTAGCTTTTGTTGAACGACCGCCCCCGTTATTTAAACACCCGAGATTGCACCTTTTACCGCGTGCATCGGTGCAGTGTCTGTCTGTCTGAAAAAATAAATCTACTCCTGGTGTTTTGCATTTTTTTTTGCGGCATAAAAGCATAAATAGCTTCCTTTAATGAGTTAAAATCTTTAACAAACGACAAAACTTTAGACTTCTCCAAATTGGAAGCACTTGCAGACGACAAATTAAAGGTGGCCCAAATGGTTCAAATCCTGGTGTTTTTCTATAAAAGGATAGAAAACATTGTGGGAAAAGGAGAAAATGCTGGTTACCAGCATTTTCTTCTCTTCCCACCATGTTTTTAGATGGCCTCTTCTTTATGGTCGTTAAAACTCGGCATTATTTGGTTAACCCATTACCACACAATCCCTACTTTTGACGCCCCTGATAAAGAAGCCTTTAGAAAACATTGTGGGAAAAGGAGAAAATGCTGGTAACCAGCATTTTCTCCTTTTCCCACAATGTTTTCTACCCTTCACAAAACAAATTTCAAATTTTCAGTCACTTTTATTTTGTCGTCTGCAAATGCTTTCAATTTGGACCAGTCTAAAATTTTGTCGTTTGGTAATGGGTTAAGAGTTTTAACAGATCCTATCGAGTTGTTCTACTATTTGACCTCCACCTTGATGATTGATACTTTATGCGTCTATTGGAATGTATTTTATTGATCACCAATTGAAGGTAGCAGACGACAATTACGCGTTGCTATGAGAGACGAGTGATGAACGCGCGTGTGTCGTTAGAAAAGCTCACATGTCAGGAAGATAAAAAAAGTCTGATGGACGGAAGGAAATGACGTGCTTCAAGACTGTTAAGCGCATTCTGTTGCTGTACATCTTCTCTTGTTACGTGTTTGCTACATAACTCTTTTTGGCCGGGCCCCGATTGCTTAACTCTTTATAAAACAACATGATTTTAGACTGGTGCAAATTGAAAGCATTTACAGACGACAAAATGAATGTGACTAAAGAATTGAATTTGTTTTAAGACGGGAAGAAAACATTGTGGGAAAAGGAGAAAATGCTGGTTACCAGCATTTTCTCCTTTTCCCATAATGTTTTCAAAAGGCTTCTTTCACAGGGGTGTTAAAAGTCGGGATTGTGTGCTAAAGGGTTAATGGTTATATAGCGTGGAGGACTTGTGAACAGGGGTCGTGAGCTCGATCCTTGGCTCGGCCGGTTTCTTACCGAGGATTGATGATAGTTACTTCAACAAGATTGATTCCTTTATCATCGCGTACCATTGCTTCGACGATGGTTACCTGGGAAAGCAGCCAGTGGTATGGAAAGAATAATGTGCGGAGTACTGGTGAAAGACCCCTTCGGAAAGCATTGATGGTTGCACTGGCTGCCGCGATTTATCTGAAATAATGATGGAAACAGCTTTAAACACTATACAGTCAATCAATTTTTATCAAACGTCCAAATTGTATTCTTTGCAGACGACAAATCAAAGGTAGCTGAAATGATGGCGTTTGTCTTTGAAAGGGTAGAAAACATTTTGGTGTCCGTGGTCCGTGGAGTTAGGGTGTTGGCCAAATAACCTAAAGGTCCTGAGTTCGATACCCGGGAGCGGGTGTCAACTTTGGGGTATTTCATTAGCCCACACATTCGGCGCGAGTACTGGTGTAATTCCCAGGAAGCAGAATCGAGAGAGATTAGTATAAGTTGTAAGAACTTGTTTCTCAATCGATGTAAAATAGATATGTTTAAACTAAAACATTGTGCGAAAAGAAGAAAATGCTGGTAACCAGCATTTTCTTCTTTTCGCACAATGTTTTCTACCCTTTCACAGACAAATTACGTAATTAGATCCACACTTTATTTGTCGTCTGCATCAACTTTAAATTTATACAAGTCCAAAATTTTGCCTCTTGATTCATACTCAGGGAAAAGTAAAAAAAAAAATTGCTAAAAAACAGAAATGCTGATGACCAGCATTTTCTCCTTTTCCCACAATATCCTTCTTTGAAATACCGCATAGAAAAACTGGAATATTTACCTGTCACCTTAGCTTATAAACTATATTGATCATTACATGCATTGGGATTATGAACGGGATGTAATAAAACTTAAGAATCTTTATTTTAACAACTATTTTCTTTATGGCCTATCATCGTGTGATTTGATATATCTCGGCTGTGCCCTGACAAAAGGGGGTTTCACTGAATCTCTCCACGATGTTTTTATCACGCAAGACATCGCAAAATTTCCATCCATAAAGTCAGTTTTTGTGTAACAATCGGCTGAACCATGTGGTAGAAAAATCCCTTGACATGCAGAACACGACCCGTAGCAAAGAGTGTCAACCAAGTCAGCCTTTTCACAGGAAATGGCTTAAATATAAAAGTCGTCTTTAATTCAAGAATTATTTTCTGTATGGTTTCTATCATTAGATTAATTTTGTTTAAAAATCCGCAGTATTAGTTGTACAGTCAGGTGGCAGGGGACTTGGAAACTTGTTCTCGGCTGTGGTGTATCATGTCGCCCCGAGCCGAAGGCGAGGTGGCGGCTTGATTCGACACAGCCTTGAACAAGTTTCCAAGTCCCCTGCCACCTGACCGTACAACGAATTTATTATACTGCAAAGTTTTACCCTTTCAAAGCGCGGTAAGCGAAATTTTCCTGAATTATAATCTCACGAATCGAGTGTGCTGACGAAATAGAAATTCCCGTCTGAGTGCCCCAATTCAATGAAAACTGACGTCACTGGAAACTGACGTCACTAAATCGTGCAGTTTGGTGCATAAATGTGTAGTCTGGTGATCGACGCCGCCATTTTGGATGTTTTGTTTCACGTGTAGTGATGTTTACGGGGCACTCAAAAGGGAAACCTGCTTTACGTTGTTTTTGCCAGGGAACATGATATATATGTTCCCGGCATGTTTACCAATCAGATCCCGAGAAATTTCTTTGCAGTATAATAATATCATAAGGTAGAACTGTCCTTTGACATGAAGGACATGAAGAAAATTTACTTATAGCAAAATGTATCTACCCAGGTCAGCCTGCGCGGACTGCGCAGGCTGACCTGGGTCGATACTGTTTGCTGATGTATTAGACCCCTTTTTCATAGAGCATGGCTCAAATTTAAGGATCTTTATTTTAACAGGTATTTTCTTTATGGCCTCTATCATTGTTGAATTTTATTGCTAATGTATCTGTTTTTATTGATCAAAAAGTATTTAGCCAGCTTGTTGGAGTTTCCAGTAAATCTTTAATGATCTGCATCTCATGTCACGTTACACTGTTGAAATATTGCTTTTTCCTACTATAGTGCCTAAGAAAGAACCTTGAATATTTATTATCCCGCAAAACGAATGTTTTCGGGGGTATACTTGAATCACCCTGTCTGTCCGTCCGTCCGTATGTCTGTGTGTCCGTCCGTGTGCGTGTTTGTCCGTCCGTGTATCCGTCTGTGTACAAAATTCTAGTGATTTTGTGTCGCCAACTCCTCCTACAGTTTTAATGCTATTGTAATCAAAGTTTATTGATTTATTTCATGCTTTCCGGTAGGATATCCAGAAATAGCAGTGAAAATATTTTTCGATCTTACACTGGTACCACAAGTGAAAATACCGATTTTCACGTTCTTGTTGCCTAGGTAAATTGCGCGTGCCTGACAACCAGATGGGAAATATGACGTCATATACCTTACATTTCACGCGCTTGACGTAACGTCGCTATGCGGGAGGGGTACGCCAACGGGAATAAGGGAAAAGAACTGTACTGAAATAAATTTCGATCTTTCACCGAAAAAGACAAATATCCTCTATACATTGATCGTTTACTGAAGTTGTGCAAGACGCAGTTTTCAGTCATCTGCTCCCTATGATTCAAGAGTAACCTCTCCTTGAACTTAGAAATGTTTTCGTTAAATTGCCTGTTTCTTTCAAAGCGCTGGCGGGGGTATGTTTTCGGGGGCATGCTGGAATCAGCCTGTCTGTCCGTGTGTCCGTCTGTGTACAAAATATAAGTCACTGAATTTTGTGTCGCGAAATCCTCCTACAATTTTCCTTCAATTTTATTGAAACGTTGTACATACATTAATCATAAATTGAAGATTTGCAAGACACAATTTTCAAGTGTCAACTCCTCCTGGTTGAGGAATTATTTCCCCTTGAACTTGACACTTTTTTTTTCTGTCAAAGCGCTGGCGGGGGTATTGAGCCACATTCAGTGACAGCTGTAGTTTTTTTCTGTTTTCGAAAATGTTACTGGACAACAAGTTTTCCCTGATAACAAGTCAACTCTTTCATTACAAATATACAAAACAAGGAACTTTCGTGAACAGTTTAGATTGAATAACGGACTCTACAGATTAAAAGTTCAATTATGGTTAACCCATTACCACACAATTATTACTTTTGACGACCCTGAGAAAGAAGCCTTTAGAAAACATAGTGGGAAAAGGAGAAAATGCTGGTAACCAGCATTTTTCACAATGTTTTCTATCCTTCTCAAATTTTTCAACCACATTTATATTGTCGTCTGCAATTGGTTTCAATTTGAACCAGTCTACGATTTTGTCGTTTTGTAAAGAGTTAAGAAGTCAATGCAGGAATTGAAATTTAAATCATACCATTTAAAAGTATGGAAAATATTGTGGAGATAATAATCTGTTACCGTGTGGTCGGTCCAAGTGTTCATTGCTGACAGAAAAATGAATTTTAAAAGACGGATTAAGAAGTAAACAAAAGATATCGTGACCTGGCAGGGGTTAACCTTTTAAATGGTATGATTTAAATTTAAAAGCATTTTACCTCCTGCTTTGTTTATCTTTAGCAGGTATTGTTACTTTAAGACCGTGCTATCACCTTATCTTGCAGTTGAATGTGCTTACAACCGTTGAAAAAATGTAACTTATTTACTTACATGCATTGGTATAGCTCTCACACAATAAACCTGTCGTTATCGATTTATGTTATTATTTTTGCTTTTGAAAAGAAGTTCAAAGCCACGTAATACCATGACGATATAATTTATAAACCCACCTCGATCATATTAATATGAACTCGTCACGTGATTTTTAACTCGTTACCAAACGACGATATTTTAGGCTTGTCCGAATTGAAAGCATTTGCAGACGACAAAATAAAAATGACTGAAAAATTTGAAATTTGTTTTGTGAAGGGTAGAAAACATTTTGGGAAAAGGAGAAAATGCTGGTTACCAGCATTTTCTCCTTTTCCCACAATGTTTTCAAAAGGCTTCTTTCTCAGGGTCGTCAAAAGTCGGGATTGTGTGGTAAAGGGTTAAATCTGTTTTCCAGAAAACAAACAATACTGAGAACTGTTAATGAAAAATTTATCGAGTTCGAGTTATATTGCAAGAGATACCAATTAAGGTATACCTTTATTGTTGTCATTCTTTATCAACCAGACGACGAAATTTGAGACTTGTCCAATTTCAAAGCGTTTTCAGACGACAGTGCAAATGCACCTTAACCCATTACCAAACAACACAATTTTAGACTGGTCCAAATTGAAAGCATTTGCAGACGACAAAATAAAGGTGAATGAAAAATTGAAATTTGTTCTGAGAAGGGTAGAAAACACTGTGGGAAAAGGAGAAAATGCTGGTTACCAGCATTTTCTCCTTTTCCTACAGTGTTTTCAAAAGGCTACTTTCTCAGGGGCGTCAAAAGTAGGGATTGTGTTGTAATAGGTTAAATGACGAAATTTGTCTTTGAATCGACAAAAAAATACCAAAAATTGTGGTAAAAGTAGAAAATGCTGGTCTCCCGCATTTTCTACTGAACTCCTGTTTTTGCTTTTGGTGCCGATAAGAGCATGTAAGCTTGTCTTCAGCACGAATATAGTGGTAACCCGATCTATTAAACCTTTTACTAATTGATTTCGGTTTTTAACGACCCGTTGAGGAAAATGCGTTTGAAAATATTATGCTTTTGAAAACATTATGGGAAAAGGAGAAAATGCTGGTTACCAGCATTTTCTCCTTTTCCCATAATGTTTTCAGCCCTTTCCATTTTTTACGTCTGCAATAGCTTTCATTATTCGCGAGTCTTTCAAATTTTCTCTCACCATAAAGAATTAACCAGAAAAACGCGCAGAATCCGATAGGAACAGACAGCGCTTTATTAATGACAAAGATTTATACGTTTGTGGAAGCAGAACACCAGTAATTTGCAGAGACAAACAATTTTCTTTGACAATAAATCCGTTCAACAGGTCGACTTTAAGATCGATATGGAGGAGCGGTGTTTCCCGCAGATTTAAATGTTTTTTAATGTGTTTTGAAAACATCAGAAAGGTCAATAGTCCATTAATCTAAAATTCTCCCAACTTTTATCCTGCTAGATCGCGATAATGGACCAAACTATGGCGGAGTAAAACAAATGAGCCATTCTCTGTCAAAATGGGGTTTCATTAGTTGTACGGTCAGGTGGCAGGGGACTTGGAAACTTGTTCTCGGCTTTGGTGAATAATGTCGCCAAGAGCCGAAGGCGACTTGATTCGACACAGCCGTGAACAAGTTTCCAAGTCCCCTGCCACCTGACCGTACACCGAATTTATTATACTGCAAAGTTGTACCCTTTCAAAGTGCGCCCGGTTAAGCGAAATTTTCCTTTACTATAATTTCACGAATCGAGTATGTTGACGAAATAGAAATTCCCGTCTGAGTGCCCCAATTCAATGAAAACTGACATCACTGGAAACTGACGTCACTAAAACGTGTAGTTTGGTGCATAAATGTGCAGTCTGGTGATCGATCGACGCCGGCATTTTGGACGTTGTGTTACACGTGTAGTGATGTTTACGGGGCATTCAAAAGGAAAATTGCTTTTACGTGGTTTTTGCCAGAGAACCTGATATATGTTCCCGGCATGTTAACCAATCAGATCACGGGAAATTTCTTTACAGTATAATAAACCTCTTAACCACACAATGGCGATGCTGAGAAAGAAAGCCTTTGAAAACATTGTGGGAAAAGGAGAAAACGCTGGTAACCAGCATTTTCTTCTTTTCCCACAATGTTTTCTACCCTTTCCAAATCAAATTTCAATTTCCAATTCACATTTATTTTGTCGTCTGCAAATGCTTTCAATTTGGACTAGTCCGAAATTTGGTCGTTTTGGAAAGAGTTAACCAATTACCACACAATACCTACTTTTGCCAGACGGACGGACAGAAGGATAAACAGACGTACAGATACACAAACACACAGACATACAGACAGACACACAGACAGACTGGTGTTTACGTCGAGAGAGGGAGGGACTTGACAAATGCTTTGTTTGAATAAAGTAATGTAATCATACTGAATACATTTTTCTATATGATAATTTGGTTCTGTTCTGTTATATAACGAGGATGAGTCACTATTCACGTATGTCGTCCAAATATATAAATTCCTTCACTGCTAGAAAAATAATCTGTGCTTTCTAATGCCTGTATATACAGCTCTACTGCAAGGATAAAGACACATTCCAACTATGATCTACTATAAAAAGTGAACAGTGTAGATCAGAGATCGGACTGCACGTTTTGTGCAGTCTGATCCTGATCTACACTGTTCACAAAAGGTTCTCGTGTTCTCAACAGTATAAGCAAAGAATTAACACTGTCTTTCCCAAACAAGCCCTGGTTTTTACGTGTCTGCAGTAAAAGTCATTTGAAAACACTTTGGGAAAAGGAGAAATTGCTCGTGACGAGCAATTTCTCCTTTTCCCACAGTGTTTTCTACCCTGTTTGAGAACTTTCTGCCATTTTCTCCAAATCTAGAATTGTCGTCTGCAAACTATTTTGGTTTGGAAGGGTCCAAAATTTATCGTTTGGGAAAGGGTTAAGGGGAAAAAATTTTCCATACTCCACCATATCCGAGCAACAAGAAAACTTTGAAAACAGGCGTAAGGAGAACTTCGGTCTGCACCAATTTATCAGTTGATTCTTTTCTTCTTCTTTAAGATTTATAAAAGATATCAGTAATAAAGTGTACTTTGTCGCTAGATACGTGCATAAAAGCGGTTTAAAGTTTTCTCTTTCTTTGAGTGTAAAAATCAAAAGTGCAAAATACGGTTTCCGATGGCGGGAATCGAACCCGGGCCGCCCTGGTGAAAAACCAGATATCGTAACCACTAGCTCACATCGCAATCGTATATATGTTAGTGTATCTAATTATCTTTTACCTAGAACTGATATAAAGTGCACATCCTACGCACCTGCACAACCATGCAATGATTACATATAGTTATTGATTACAGACGGGGACAGAGGTTTTATCGATATCGTTATTTTCCCTGTCTGTGTATCTGTATGTGTGTCTGTCTGTCTGACTGTCTGTGTGTACGTGTCTGTCTACTGTATCAGCATTTTTTCACTCTAGTTTTCTATAAAACCTCAAAAAATAACAAACCATCCTGAGTTTTCAACGACCCCGAGATAGAAGGCTTTTAAAAACATTGTGGAAAAAGATTTTCTTGTGTCTTCATGCAAAATGTTGCCACTGATACCTGCTAGATTGCGCAGATTGAGACGGATAGAAAATGCATTTCATGTTTTGAAGGCTCGCTGTTTCCGTTTCCGGTTTTAATTGAGGACACATTCCTTGTGTTTTTCTATCCCTTAAACCATTTATACTTATTCTAAGTTTGCACAGCCGACTTGTTCTAAACACTTCTAAGTTTTAATAGATTTTTTTCCTCGCTAGCTTCAATGATATATCTTTCAGGGTTAACCCATTATCACACAATCCCTACTTTAGAAAACATTGTGGGAAAAGGAGAAAATGCTGGTAACCAGCATTTTCTCCTTTTCCCACAATACTTTCTACCCTTCACAAAGCAATTTCAAATTTTCAGTCACTTTTATTTAGTTGTCTGCAAATGCTTTCAATTTGGACATACCTAAAATTTTGTCGTTTGGTAATGAGTTAAACCCTTTCCTGCTTCATGGGTGAAATGAAACTTCTAAGCCGATAGTTAAAAAAAAAAACCCTCACATTTGTGCTATTTCAAAGATATTTCTAATGAAAGATATCCCCTTATCGGACAGTGTAGATCCAAGATCAGACTGCACGTTCTGTGCAGTCTGATCTTGATCTACACTGTCCGCAAAAGGTCAGCGATTTACACTTAGAAGCCAAATGGGTAGGGACATATTCGATTAGTGGTTCAGCAGTCAAGTCCAGTCGTTTATTATCTTGGTATCTTAGACGACGTACAATCGTAATTGAATCTTGAATTGCTAATACTATCATGTTTCTGCCATCAACTGACATTGGCATCTTTAACGTAAATGCCCATTTTTCTTCTTTTGATCTGCACCAAACGACAAAATTTTTCAACTTGTCCAGTTTAGAAGTTTTATTGGACGACAAAATGTGGCACGCATTTTGAAATTTTGTCTTTCAAAGGGTAGAAAATATTGCGGGAAAATCAGAAAATGGTGATTAAAGGTGGCCCTTCAGATTATGGGACGCAAATTTTACAAGAAAACAAAAAAATCATCCTTATACTCCTAAAGCCTTATGATTCTCATTTATAACACCCCAGTAGTCGAAAACCATCCAACAACAGGAGAAATTAGAGATTAACTACAGCCGAAGTCGACACCGATGGGAAACACGGTCTATTTTTACATGAGCAACTCGCTCATTTACACACCGGAAATATACAGACGAAACTTCAAACATAGCCTCCGAAGAAGACATTATGGAAAATAATTACATGTTTGTTATGTTATGGATTTTCCGCGTCGTTAGTCACGTGCCAGTCGCTTAACATTCCCACAATGATTTTTTTCATTTTTGGCGGGAAATCTAGAAATAGCTTAAGAGGCTACGTAGCCTTTTAAGGGAATACCATCAAAAACTTTGTTTTTTCGTAATTTCATGATTATTAATTATTGATGATTTGTATTGTTTATTCATATAAATTTCAGTGATATATTTATTTTTCAATTGGTAGGATGTGAAAATTCTAGATACCCACCTTTAAAGGCTTATCCCTTAGGGTCGTTAAGCAAAGAGGGGAAAATAGAAAATGCTGGTTACCATTTTCTTCTTTTCATACAATGTTTTCAAAGAACACGGCTTTCTAATTACAATGGTCGTTATGAGTCGGGATTGTGTTGTAAACGGTTAAAGTCCGTCTTTATCGCCCGTTTAAAGCATTGTGATCGGTTTAAATACACTTCTTTGACAAGTATTTATTCATATCACGTCAACAAATCACCTATTTGGTGTCTTTCTGAGGTTTAAGATGCACTATACTCGGACTTACAATTGTCTGAACTCTCTTTAGGATGATTGAATTTCAATGCTTCTCTATTTGGAAGGAATTGTATGTACATGTAACTACATAAATGCTACTAAAGTAGTGGGATTCACCTTTTAAAGGATAGAAAATATTGTGGGAAAAGGAGAAAATGCTGGTTACCAGCATTTTCTCCTTTTCCCACAATCTTTTCAGAAAACAATCTTCCTCAGGGTAGTTAAACCACGCAATAGTTAGGAGCAGAGCGTCGTTGGGTCCGCAGATTTATAAATGCGGTAAGGTACTTCCATACAAGGTAAAGTTCATGATTTGGTTAAATCACGACCTCACTATCTGTGAAGGGTTCGATGGTCAATGATTAGAAAATGTCTCTAGTTAATTGCTTTCCCGATATCAATTTGTAAAGACAATGAAAGACATATTGATGGCAGGCGAGTGTTTTTCAGGTTTTCCGACCGTTGATCCTTCTCACTTAAGCTGACCTTCTCGTAAATACAACATTATCTTAATGAATCATTGTCTGTGAAAAAATGGTTTATTCCATGTGCAGAAAACATCGTAACATTTTAGTATACGCAGTTCGCGCAGGACGAACTGTGTAAAACTTTTTGCAACCGGTAAATTTTCTGTAACCCATAGGACCATGCTACGTCATGATTCAAATGTTATCTAGACACATTACATCCGTATTTTACAACGACATGCATACATTGCATTACAAAAATAAACAAGAAGATATTGATGCATAACATCAATGGCGCCGCAAATCAGTTGTTTCTGAAATAAGGCACATAACAGCGTTTCGAATTAACCAAAGTAGATTTATGCAGAACTAGGTGAAAAATGAACCGGGAAGTTCTACAAAATCCTTAGAATGCAGCTTAAAACTTAAAAAAAAAAAGAATCAATAATGGTAAGACACAATTATAGCCATTTTTCGAAGCGTATAAATTTAGCAAAATTTTCTTGTTTTATAGTCTCACAAATCGAATATGCTGGTGAAAAAGAAATTCCCGTCTGAGTGCCCCAGTTCAATGAAAACTGACGTCACTGGAAACTGACGTCACAAAAACATGCAGTTTGGTGCATAAACGTGCTGTCTGTTACCGATCGACGCCACCATTTTGGATGTTGTGTTGCACGTGTAGTGATGTTTACGAGGCACTCAAAAGAGAAACTGGCTTTACGTCGTTTTTGCCAGGGAACATGATATATATGTTCCCGGCATGTTAACCAATCAGATCACGAGAAATTTCTTTGCAGTAAAATAAATTATTATGTATGCCCTGGGTTGTAGCAGGGCTGGGCAAAGGATCTGAAGTATCTAGCCTAAGAACACTCTCGCAAAGAACCCAGTGTTTCCAGTTAGACTCAAGCCATTACATATAAATCTTTGACAAAGTAATATATGAGATATCAGCTACTTGCTTTAAATGATTCTCGAGTGATCCCCCGTCGATGCGGTACTTTTCGCTTCGTTGCCCTTATATGATTATTTCATTTCGGTTCGTTGCTCTTATATGATTATTTCATTGTCGCTTTTTAACTGCAAGCTGCTACCTTTGCGGAAACCACCGCATTAAGATGAATAATAAATGATAGCTCCCGTTTTCTGATTACATCTGTCTTTGCATTAATCACATTTTGTTTGAATGCACTCATTTAAAACCCTTTGCCAAACAATTTCATGCTTAACCCTTTACTGTAAGATGCCGACTTTTAACGACCCTGCATGGGAAGGGAGCCTTTTGAAAACATTGTGGGAAAAGAAGAAAATGCTGGTAACCAGCATTTTCTCCTTTTCCCACAATGTTTTCTACCCTATATCAAGAAAGACTTCCCGATTTAAGACACATTTAAATTGTCGTCTGCGAATGCTCTAAATTTGGACTATGCTAAAATTGTGTCGTCTGGTAAAGGGTTAAACTACATAAAGCTTAAAAAAAAAACTACTGTGTGGAACAAGGCTTTTAAAAACATTATGGGAAAAGGGGAAAATGGTTGTTACAAGCATTTTCTCCTTTTCCCACAGTCTTTTCTACCCTTCCCAGAACAAATTTCAATTTTTCAGTCACCTTTATTTTGTCGTCTGCAAATGCTTTCAATTTGGACCAGTCCAAAATTTTCTCGTGTGGTAAAGAGTTAAGGAACTGCCCAGGGTCAGAATATTCGAGTTTCATTAAGTGTTTCCATAACAAGATACATGTATGTACTAACGAGCAATAACTATAGCCTTTTTCTTTTTTTGTTTATTCTCTCCCCATATTCTTTATTTTCCGTTAAGTTATTGTCAATTATGAACGCATGTGTATAATTTTCAATTGACAACTTTGGAAACATCATTGTGGAATAAGGATAATAAGACAGATTAAACAAAGAGTTTTATAGTTAAACACATTTTGATATACTTGATGACCATCATTGCATCCTTTCTCCACAATCTTTTTAAAATGAGAGAAATAAGAGTGTCTATAGGATATTAATTAACCCTTTACCAAAAAATGACTGGTTTTAACGACCGAGAAGCTTTTAGAAAACATTGTGGGAAAAGGAGAAAATGCTGGTAACCAGCATTTTCTCCTTTTCCCGCAATATTTTTCACCCTTTCAGAGACAGTCTCAGTATTTGAATCCTAGTTGATTTGTCGTTTTGATAAGCTGAGGTAAAGAGTTGTACCGGTAGAACCATGAAAGTACCTCAGGTATTCCAAACAATTAAAGGGGAAGTGTGCATTAGGACTTGATATTTCAAAAACAAGAAATTTCAGAGCAAAGATTGTCTGCAAAAAGAAATAAAAATGTCTTACAAGAGATGAGAAAAATTAACCATGTAGAACTATAAATGCACATCAAGTATCCTCAATAATCAAAGGGGCAGAGTGCAACATGAATAAACAATAGAAATCAATTTCAGTGCGAAGAGCAATTAGTTTTCGTGACAGTTTCGAAACTAATGACATACACTATAGTCCTGCGGGGTTGATACTGCGTAATGCCCCCGGGGTGAAATCGACATGACATTTGAGCTCTTGCACTTGCCTGTCATTGTCTGGAAAATTGTGATTTGAAACACAATCTGCAACGGATTGATCTGCGTATCCTTGAATATGACTTCTTATTAATATTTGGTCCAAAATACGCAGACCTTAGAAATAGATACATAAAACGATACTTCTATACTCTTTGTCTGCGCATGTCATATTCTTCGAAGATTCGACTGTCTTATATGACGCACCACTAGCCCCAAAAGCGGGCTGACTGTAATATTACGCTCTATAAAGTAGTAATGTAGAAAATAGCTTTTATCAATACGTTTGAGGAGAAATGAGACCAGCTTTAGCTCCAGATTTCTCTATACTGCTGATCATAGCTGAGTGAATTGCACGAGGTAGCGTTTTATTGAGTAAACGTTTATTTTAGTTTGAAATTCAAAGTAACGGTTGTCGCGTAGGAAAGTGGCTGCCAGGATGCCCAAATTAGATAGATGAGTATTTATAGAATGCCATCTAGCGGGAGATAATGCTAATATACTTGGCCAACTGTCAATAGTTCGAAAATTCACAAAGTTCATATAAAAAGAAAACTAAAAAAATCACTATCTAAATCTATACATTTTGCAGCTCGTCATAGAAATTTGATATCTTATATTAACTGTACATGTATGTTCACGTAATGCTATGTTCTTCAGAAAATCTATATGTTCTAATTTCTTACATATGAATTATGGTCTTTGAAAAGGGGGCTTAATGCATCTGCGAAAAGTTTCGACCCAGGTCAGCCTGCGCAGTCCGCGCAGGCTGACCTGAGTCGAAACTTTTCGCTGTTGGTCGATTTCCTGTATGCCACTGGACCAGACTACATCATGATAAAGTTAGTATAAAAAGTGATTATTATAGATCCAGAATTATGTGATGTCTTGATCGATAACACGGATCACGGTGATGTATTTAGCCCCCTTTTGCCAGAGCATGGTTCAATAATATTTTCTTCTTGCTATAAACATTGTTATTATGTTTCAGGCAATACACACTTTGTATTGTATTATACTGTATTTACGCTATTGGCCTCGGGGGTGGGGTAGGGATGGGGAGTTTAGTATCAGATCAGCCTGCACATGCGATACAAATAACACGCATAGATCTATCTACAATCATTTTTTGATTGTTTAAACATTTATGCGGTATTTATAGGCATTACACAGATCTACTTAATATAATAAATCATGTGTTATTTAAAGCATCTATTCGGCAAAATTAGCATTGATAAAAGAACAGCGCTATGACATAAGGGGTTCGAGTGTATTATCGGCGCGATTTGTAATATCAACCAAGTGTTCAAATAATAATGAATCCGTCAAAACGATTTTTGTCGAACAGTTGACTCTACTTTGGGGTAGAACGAACCTTTGACAAGCAGACTGCGTACGCTAGAACGGTCCTTTGACATGCAAAAAATACAAATAGCGGCCTGCCTTGGCTGACATGGGACGATACTTTTTTGTATACAACCATATCAACCCACCCTTTTTGACGGCTAAAAATATACAATTCTCTAAAACTCAGAAAAAAAATGATCCTATAGAATTGACTTCACAAACGGACGGTATAGATCCAAGATCAGACTACACGTTCTGTGCAGTCTGATCTTGATCTATACCGATCGCAAAAGTCATTCATTTTTACCCGTAGCGCTGAGTAGACTATAAAACAGCTTCCGGGAGACACCCTTATAATTCTGCAGCCAGTAAGTTACTAATTTTGCAAGAAACATTATGTACAAATACGATCTTTATCTCTCTTTTATCTGATCTTAACTGGTATTTTACTTTCTGTCTTGTTCAATAATTGAAGACGTCCCTCAAGCTATCAAATTTGTTTTTCAATTATAGAGCGGTCACTTTGATTTACCTTTGATGTCCAGTACAAACGAGTGGTCAGTTGAAGTCCGAGTTTACCTTTATCCGTTTTTTATTGACCCTAAGAAAAAGGGCTTTTCAAAACATAGAGGGAAAAGGAAGTATATTAGCAAGTGAAATTTTAGCGATGCTCAGTGAAAAGGGGGCCTATTATATCTGCATAAAATATCGCAGGCAGACATTTGTCGAAATTTTTTGCTACGTGTGTTTGTAACTTTTCTGCGTGGCAAAGTACCAGACCACCTGCAGATCAAGTAGCTTGTTAGAGAAAATAGACTTTATTGATCTTTAATTATTTGCTGACTCTCTGGGTACGACGCATTACGGTGATGCAATAAGCCTCGTTTTCACAGAGCATTTAATCCATTTCCAAACGACAATATTTAAGGCTTGTTCAAATCGAAAGCATTTGCAGACGACAAATTAAAAGTGACTGAAAATTCGAAATTTGTTTTGTGAAGGGTAGAAAACATTGTGGGAAAAGGAGAAAATGCTGGTTACCAGCATTTTCTCCTTTTCCCACAATGTTTTCTAAAGGCTTCTTTCTCAGGGGCGTCAAAAGTAGGGATTGTGTGGTAATGGGTTAATTCTTTTTCCACACAGCAAAATTTCATACTTGTCTATTTTGAAGAAATTCACTGAGGAAAATTGACATGTTATCAAATGATGATACCTGTTCTTGAATAGGAAGACAACACTGTGGGAAAAGGAGAAAATGCTAGTTACCAGCATTTTCTCCTTTTTCCACAATGTTTTCTACCCTTCACAAAACAAATTTCAAATTTTCAGTCACTTTTATTTTGTCGTCTGCAAATACTTTCGATTCGGACAAGCCTGAACTCTTGTCGTTTGGTAATGAGTTAAGGCACTTGATCTAACTTATCGTCTACAAATGTTTTACATACTGACCTGCCGAACGTTTTATCGTCTAATATAGAGTAAATTCTTTAGATCTAATTTGTTACTTAACCCTTAGGCTGCTAAGGGCGACTCACTTACCTTTTGCTGACAGTGTAAGTCAAGATCAGACTACACAGAACGTGCAGTGTGATCTTATATCTACACTGTCCGATAAAGAGATACGTTTTTCTCTGAAATATGACATATAACCCATTACCACACAATCACTAATTTTGACGACCCTGAGAAAGAATCCTTTAGAAAAAATTGTGGGAAAAGGAGAAAATGCTGGTAACCAGCATTTTCTCCTTTTCCCACAATGTTTTCTACCCTTCACAGAACAAAATTTCAAATTTTCAGTCACTTTTATTTTGTCGTCTGCAAATGCTTTCGATTTGGACAAACCCAAAATTTTGTCGTTTGGTAATGAGTTAAGTAGCATAATTGGGGGTTTTGATATCGGCTTGAAAGTGTCATTTTAGGTTAGTCAGCAGGATAAGAGGTTATAAAAATCAAAGCGTTGAAAACGCTGAAGTGGTATTTGTCAAGGAAACCCATTGTGTGGAATTAATAGTTTGAAACAAAAAAGACAAGAACAAGCCATTGAACGAATTGGTTTTGGAACGAAAAAGCCCAGGGTCAGTTAGCAAATTTTTATCATTGCACCAAAGGCTATGAGCGAGAGAATCTATGTTCAATCAAAAATAAGTATCTCAATGACCGATGGCTTCGCCCAATGTATTTTAATATGCCATTTCAAATTATATATCCGAATGCCACCGTAAAACTCATTTGCCTGAGAAAAAATGAGTTTAACTGGGTTTATTTCCTTCGGCTTTGCACAAAATAAGATACATGGTTATTAAAATTGAATCTTGAACTCACAGTGGTATTGTCTTCGACAAATACCACAAAAACCATTCACTTATTCTACCATAAATGCTCTTTTATGTTCACGTTCGTGCTACGGTTATAGACTCGTATACAGTTTTTAGGCAATCAGTTAGATTTACAATTTTAATCCTTTGTCAAACAAACTCCTGTTTTGAGGCACGATTTTGGAATTATTGTGGAAAAGAAGGAGAAAACGCTTGTGACAACATTGTGGGAGAATGATAAATGCTACAGGCGCAAATTTTCTTCATTGTTTTCATACATATGGTTGGGATGTTGGAATGGTAGAGAGAGAGAGAGAGAGAGAGAGAGAGAGAGAGGGGGGGGGGGCGTTGAAAAGAGGGACAGACAGACAGACAGGGTGAAAACAAAAACATGTATCAAATCGTTCAGCGACCTTGGTATCAATAGCGATATTAATTCGATCTTTAGTGTCACGTGATTATTCAGGTGCGTGGGAGTAAGAGGCAGTAAGTATATCGGTATAACGAATATTGGTATAATACTAACGCCTGATTATATAGATACAAAAAACTTACCTCTGCCACTTCAAATACCACACTCCGATGTGGTCTAGTGGTTAGGATTCCTGGTTTTCACCCAGGCGGCCCGGGTTCGATTCCCGGCATCGGAACGTTTCTTTTTTTCTTGTCAATGTAAATCTTTCTTTCTGCTCATTCCCTCCCACAAAAGGTTTGCCTTAACCCATTATTACACAATACCGACTTTTGACACCCTTGTGAACGAAGCCATTTGAAAACATTGTGGGAAAAGGAGAAAATGCTGGTAACCAGCATTTTCTCCTTTTCCCACAATGTTTTCTACCCTTCACAAAACAAATTTCAAATTTTCAGTCACTTTTATTTTTTTGTCTGTAAAAGCTTTTGATTTGGATAAACCTAAAATTTTGTTGTTTGGTAATAAGTTAAAAACATTGTTCCAGTAATTTCTTTTTTTGACAGAATATTTTACGTGTGAAATCTTACATTTCGAAGCTATCGTTCAAAGTCATCAGTTGCGATTATTTCAAAGCTTATGTATTAAAACCATCATTACCGTCTGTTTAGTTTCTTCATGTGTAAAAATGGTTAATCTTCCAAACGACAAAGTTTTAAGATTAATCCAATTGAAAAGCATCTGCAGACGACAAATTCAAACTGTTTCAAATGCCAGAGTTAGTCTTTGAAAGGAGAAAGATTGTGAGAGAGAAAAGAAGAAAATGCTGATTACCGACACTTTCTCCTTTTCCCACATTGTTTTCAGAGCCTGTCTTCCTCTGGATCGATAACGTTGCACCCCACAATCCCGAGTTTACCGACCTTGAAGGAGCAGGGTTTAGAAAACATCGTGGGAATTGGAGAAAATGCTGGTAACCAACATTTTCTCCTTTTCCAACAGTGTTTTCTACTGTATCAGCAAAAGACATCGTCATTTTATCAACATTTAAATTGTCATCTACAAATGCTTTCGATTTCGGTCCAAACTTTTGTTGTATGGCAAACAGTGAAGTCACCGGATGTTTGTTTATAATCTATGGTACAACCTATCGCCTGCTTTTGACAAATGACCAAAATATCATTAAGAAAACTGCAAACTACGTCAAACTTGCAATCAAAAACGACTTGAAATATTAAAGATTTATAGATCTCACACGTTCACTCTCTACTGCTATTTTATTTCTAATCAGTATACTTTTCAACATGTCCTTCATATATAACATTTTTTTTATCGTCTTGATAACCTCTCCATGTACTACGATGTTTTGTATACTATATGTGCAGCTGACGATGTACTTTGTACAAGTCATAATAAAATTCTAATCTGTTCTGTTCTTTTCGCTAAAGGCTGAGATATGGTAATAACTTTGCAAAAAAAGCGGGAAGACATTTTGATCTAGACACGTAAAATGTCAAAATTTATTGCAGATTTCACGCGTTTTGTAAACGTCTAAATTTATGGCGGATTTCACAGGTTTCGTCAATTTGACGTTATGACTGATTCTTCGCTGAAGGCTATTGTCTAACGCTTTGCTATTGTATAGTGCTTCTCTTTAATTAATAATAATAATAATAATAATAATAATATTATTATTATCATTATTGCTGTATAGTTGTAGTCGTAGTGGCTGCATATTACCGTATTATTATGTATCGTATTAAACTATAATTTTTGAGGTTAAATCTTTAACCCATTACCACACAATCCCTACTTTTGACGCCCCCTGAGAAAGAAGACTTTAGAAAACATTGTGGGAAAAGGAGAAAATGCTGGTAACCAGCATTTTCTCCTTTTCCCACAATGTTTTCTACCCTTCACAAAACAAATTCCAAAGTTTCAGTCACTTTTATTTTGTCGTCTGCAAATGCTTTCGATTTGGATAAGCTTAAAATTTGTCGTTTGGTAATGAGTTAAAGCATAATTTGTCATATTTAATTGTAAGTTAGGCATATCAGTAGTTTAACTCTTTACCAAACGACAACATTTTCGACTTGTCCAAATTGAAAGCACTTGCAGACAACAAAATAAAGGTAACTCAACATTTTAAATTTGCTTCGAGTAGGGTAGAAAACACTGTGGGAAAAGAAGAAAATGCTGGTTACCAGCATTTTCTCCTTTTCCCACAATGTTTTCAAAAGGCTTCTATCTCCGGGTCGTAAAACCAGCATTTTCTCCTTTTCCCACAATGTTTTCAAAAGGCTTCTATCTCTGGGTCGTAAAAACCAGGGATTGTTTGGGAAAGGGTTAAGTATTTTCTATGAAGGTAGCCGTGTTATTTTACACTGTTCTTCAGTGGAATAGAGAAATATGTTTATCCCTGCAAAGGTGTACGTTGACCCAAAAGCAGTTACATTTTCTTTTTAACTTTGACAACAATTTTGACCTAGCAAAGGATTCAAACTCACAACTCCACGACCTCAAGCCCCTCAGACCGCTGTACATAACATCTTATAGGTCAATCTGAAAAAGATAGGCTCGGCCCTTCAAACTTGTATGTTGACCCTCAATTAGTCACCTTGTCTGACCCATCGCATTGGAGCGCCTTTAATTAGTTTTTATTTGCAGAAGAAATTACTTTATATCAAATTTCTACTCTATAAAAATCACCTCTTGAAATAGGAGGCGTGGTGATTTATTCGCTACTGTCAAAGACAGCCATGAATAAAAGTCAATACTTTATAATCGTTTAATTATATGGTCAAACTATAAAAATGATGGCCCAAAAATATTTAAAACCGTGACCACCTCTTAGCCATGACATGTATATATCACATGACCTTGATTTGAAACTTTGATAGAGACGTTCGAACATGACCTACGGACCTGAAATCTTCATCCATTCTTCATAACATTTTTAGCGTAATTGTCGATAATTTTCTAAAGTTCAAAGTAACGCGATTTCTGATTGGCTAAACCATTCGGCTTAGCCAATCGGAAATTGCGTTCCTTTCTAAATCTAGAATAAGAGTAAGAATGCAATTTCGAGTAGTTGTTTATATTTGTATACGCAGTGACTATGTCTGCTCATTTAAAGAACGACTGGTCCGCCCAATGCCAGACAATTAAAGATTTTAGACTGGCCCATATTGAAACTATCTACAGCCTTCAAAGTAGACAGGGTGCACAAAATGATATTATTTTCTAACGATAATGGGTGGGGGCATTATAGGGGACAAGGGAAAATTGCTGGTTAGCACCATTTTCTCATTTTCAAGCAATCACTTGTTTTGTTTCTTAGAGTTTTGAAGATACTATGTAGTTCGATAAAGGACCAGGGCAGTGGTGGAGCTATTTTTGGGCGCATTACCCCCATTCAGAATATATTTTGTGGAGCAGACGATCTCATTTCAAAACACTGTAAAAGGACAGCTTGTTCGTTACAGAAAAAAATTCCAACCAGGTCTTCACAAGAATCCACACTGTAAAATAAATTTACGTTTTAAACGTCTCATACTACATTTTTTTAAAACTTTCGTCTGATGCGGTAAGAAAAAGCGATAAAACCAAGGGTAGACATGAACGAGTATACTATTATTGTTATATTACCGCTATCGCCGTTTTATAACCAAAATATTGTTGAAAGTTGTATTAAATACCCTTCTAACAAAAATAACATGCTGGTGTTGTTAAAGAAGCAAACGTGTTCCTTGCAATTCATATATCTCGTTATTGTTTTGTTACAATGAGGCGAAACTCGGTACCCTACAATCTATAAAGCTCATGGGACATTTTGGATGGCTTTCACAGACGCTAAAAAATGTTCATTGATCCTGGTCAGATTTCACACGGATTCGGAACCTATGCATAATAAACAAGGTCCGTGCGGTACAAGTATTCACAAACTTTATTAATCGTTTGGTCGGCGCCGTAGGTAATGCAGAGACTTTTGTGGACAACATAGATCAAGATCAGACGGCAAGAAACATGCAGTGTGATGTTTGATCTACATCGTCAGCTTGTGTAGCCAAGCCTATTAGTCAAAATTCTCCAATTTTCAGTGAACTGTATTTTCATGCACCCAAAAAGGTTGAATGCATATATTATTTTACGAACTAGACTGGTTCAAATTGAAAGCATTTGCAGACGACAAAATAAAGGTGACTGAAAAATTTAAATTTGTTCTGGGAAGGGTACAAAACACTGTGGGAAAAGGAGAAAATGCTGGTTACCAGCATTTTCTCTTTTTCCTACAGTGTTTTCAGAAGGCTTCTTTCTCAGGGGCGTCAAAAGTAGGGATTGTGTGGTAATGGGTTAACTTTATTTTCATCCCGCGATCCGATTGGCTGAGACATCAAGTCTGAGCCAATGAATGACTGGTTCTTAAATTCAGAAACGTAACTGAATTAAGAATGATTGAGAATATTGTAATTGTCCAATACACTATCAAGTAGTCGGACGTTTTAGCTTAAAAATACAAGATATGAAATAATGAGACAAATTGCACTCCCGACGGCCATATTTGGTTGATACACCGCCAGACATGCATAAAGAATGAACAAGGGTTCACAAATGTTTTCAAAATTTGAATAAATGTGAAATTTGAAGAAAAAAAAGAAATGTATATTTCCTTTTGACGATGCATTTTAATTTATCAGCTGTCAGTTTTTATCCTGTTCGAACTTTGAAATATTTACTCAGCCCCCATATTTCCCAACAGTAAGTCGACACGAGTCTGAGTTTCTTTATTATTTTTACATTGATGTCCATTTATAGTTCAGCGGGGAGCCATGTGACCCTTTGTGACCAGCTAATGACCATTTTTTGTCCAAATTAATGAGGAATGGACTCTGGCAGGTTCAATTTGGAGACAGCTGAGTCTTGGCTTAAGATATTAACTCTTTACCAAACGACAAAATTTTAGATTGGTCTAAATTGGAAGCATTTGCAGACGACAAAATAAATCTGACTGAAAGATCGAAATTTGTTTTGGAGAGGGTAGAAAGTGCAGTTGAAAAAGGAAAAAAATGCTGGTTACCAGCATTTTTTTTTCCTTTTCCACCAATATTTTCGAAATACTTCTGTCTTAGGGTTGTCAAAAGTTTGGATTGTGTGGTAAATGGTTAACCCTTTCCTAAACGACAAATTTTGGACTCTTCCAAACTGAAAGAGTTTGCAGACGACAATTTTAAATTTTGAGAAAATCGTAAAAAGTTCTCAAAAAGGGTAGAAAACACTGTGGGAAAAGAAGAAATTGCTCGTTACGAGCAATTTCTCCTTTTCCCACAGTGTTTTCAAGACTTTTACTGTAGACACTTAAAAAGCAGGGCTTGTTTGGGAAAGGGTTAAGTGACGTACAGCCCTGTGTTTATGAAATTTGCCTGAAAATAGGTCATGTAACTTGCAGTAATTCCTAATGTGAATTAACAGAGCTTTTGAAACTAATTTCCCCCTTCCAAGAGCGGAATGCGTTTTTCCTTTCCTGAGCACAGGGCAGGCAAAGCCAATTTAATTCAACCACGTCGTGTACCCGAGTTAAATTGTTTATAGACAGATAAATAAATCACTTTCAGCATGAAACCTAGAAAACCCGAAATTTATCTTGGTCCAATCTTTTAAACATTACTGCTATCCTTAAACAAAGCACAAGGCAATGGTTGGTGGCCGTTTTAAACTCAGTACATGCCGTAATGACAACGCAAAATTTATATAAACAAATATTCAGTGATCTTTTTATTACCGTTGGATATCCATGCTAAAAGTTGAATGTCCCCCACAGAAAATATTACTAGATATCTTAAATTTTAATCTGTCCTAACGTCTGACCTTACAGATAAATTGAACTGAATATTTGAGAATGTGATTAATTTGTATTGCAATGATATGCAACAGATATACTAGTATCCAGTGTAACTATACCTAAGGGTCAAATTTAGAGGACGAAAGAGAGAGAGAGAGAGCGAGAGAGGGAGAGAGAGACTGGACCCATTTCTGTCCAGGCATGTGACTGTTAGATTCATCGATTCTGTACATCCAAAGCGCCTAGCCCCAGTAGCGCAGCCTTTAGTGTACTAGACTTAAGAACAGGGAGTCGCTGGTTCGAATTTCCAACTCGGTCATTTTCTTTCCGAAGATCGATTATAGTCTTTGCGACAGGATTCATTCCTGTCTCACTACTGATCACTGTTTCGACGATGGTTATTCAGGAAAGCAGCCAGTGGCTTAGAAAGAATGATTCGCGAAGTATTGGTAATAAAAACTCCAGGAAAATATGGATAGGTCCACTGGCCGTCGAGATATTAAACTTAAGTGATGTTGAAAACGGCCTGAACTACAGTACAGTCAAATGTATCCAGCGTTTGACAACTGGCACTGAAGTGTGTGTCGCGTTTATTTTCTAGGTTACGGCGATCGCAAACTATTGTCTTCAATCTCCTGAATAATGCGGTCTTTCCTTGGTCTACGTCTTTGTAAAAACCTACGTTTACTTGTGTACATTCAGTGCAGTCTGATCTTGAACTATGCCTCTTACAAAAGCCCAGTTATAAGTATGTTCAGCGAGCTTTATAGATTCAGGATCAGAGTGCACGACACATGCGATCTTTTCTTGGTCTACGTCCTCCGCAAAAGCCTGTGTTTAATTATGTATATGCTATACACAAAATATACTGCTGTATTTAATAGTCACTCTAAATATATGTCATTTCAGATTTTTTTTGTATTTCGGGCCGGTGGCCTAATATATGCTGAATAAACTACTTGAAATTTTTGAAATTTGAAATTTGAAATAAAGCAAAGGGTCACAAGAGACCCTAGAAATGTTACATATTCTGATCTGTATATTTATAACAACTTGTTTGATGAGGCTCTTTAACAACACTTTAATAAAGGAGGTATTAAAGTCTTTAAGTATCTAATTGGTCCTTAAAACTTTGAATGCGTCATATCTGACAAGTGTATACAATAGTTATTTTATCTGCTTAACATTCTACTAAACAATACCGAGTTTAAATGGCACTTAAGATGGAGACTTTTGAAAACAATGTGGGAAAAGAAGAAAATGCTGGTAACCAGCATTTTCTTCTTTTCCCACAATGTTTTCTATCTATATACCTGTTGTCAGCAATTCCCTGTAGTTTGGATAAAGTCTGGAATTTGGGCTTTTTGGTACACTGTTTTATCGGTCACCTCCTATACTGACGGACGTTTTTGCGTTGTGCACCAAAGATGCCAGAAAATACTGTTGTAAAACTGGAAATCGTTCGTTACGAACAGTTTCTCTTATTGTCATAATTATTTCGCTAGTATTCATTTATGAAACCTTCTCTTAAAAGAGATAAGATGTTTTTTTTAGAACATTTTTATGTAAATACTTTATTGTTAAGAAGGTAAAACAAAGACCTCATACAAACGAGGGTGCAAAGAGCAAACTTTAGGTCTTAGTTAGTTTAATTTCGGTACAATGAACAACGGAGCTTTGGGGAACCAAACGAGAGGGACAAATGCTTCATGGAAAGGAAACCTTTTTTATAAAAATGCTTTCGGAGCCACTGCTTATTTTCCTACTTCGTTCTCAAAAGCTGTCTTGCAAATGGGTGAAATTCGTTGTTGTTTTTTTACGTAGCTCTATAGGGTAAGGTAAAAGAAGGGGTGGAATATTTTAAATATGTAACCACGAAATCTTTAACATAATACCCCGTCCCCCATTACAAGTGGGGTGCATTTTTTATGGGATAAAACCACAATAAATTTGTAGATAAAAATCTAAGAAATGGATTTAACAATATCTCAAACCCTTTGTCCGACCGTAAAAATCATTCGACGCTTATTCTGTGACAGAAAAGAATTTACGAGGGTCATTATGGATGTCGAAATAATAGATGATATCCCAAAGAAGATGTGAGCTTCGGTTTACTTCAATCTGTCACTAAGATAGTACCTACCACAGTGGGATCTTTTTTATTTCACGCTTTCCGGTAGGATATCGAGATATAGCAGTGAAAATATTTTACGATATTCCTAGGGTATGACCTGTGAAAATACCGATTTTTATATTTTAGTTATCTAGGTAAATTACGTGTGACTCACAACCAGATGGAAATATGACGTCATTTACCTTACATTTCTCGCGCTTGACGTAATATTGTAATGCGTTGCTATGCGGAGGGGTACACCACGGGGAATAACTGAAAATAACTGTACTTGATTTTGATAAAGTGCCTCCCAGGAAAGGTCATAAGCATGAAATAGATAGAATATTTTTTTCTTTCGGTTAAAGATCGAAGTTTATTTCATCTCGTAAATATCATCGGTAATATTTTCACGAGTGGCTGCGCCAGTCGTGAAAATATTTACCGATGATGTTCACTTATGAAATAAATTTCGATCTTTAACAAAAAAAAAATCCTCTATTTCTTTAGCTTGTCTGTCATTTAGGTCTACTTGTCTTTCTCTAGCCCTTAAACCCTTTTCTTTTTAAAAGATGTGAAATGCTAAAATGTCAAGTTATTTAGGGCAAAGGGCAAATTAACCATTGTAAAATTACCGATAACATTACGATAAGAACAACCTGTCTCGAGCCAAACGATTACTTCAATTGGTTAATTGATAGTCACGTGACAATGATCAAAGAGAAATAATCTGATTTTTTCAAGTATTTGTGTTCGATTGCTATGATTTGTTCCCATTGTGTTTGCTATTGATATGATTAGTTGAAATATTTTCTAAACAAGACGGTTTAATGCTTTTATTGTCCCATTTAGAATTTTTCGACGTTTCGGCAGCACTTTAAATTATCCGTTCAGAACAAAATAGCGAAGTGAATTTTTTTTTTCTTTTCCGTCCATACAATAAGATTCGGG
This sequence comes from Tridacna crocea, assembly GCA_943736015.1. NCBI lineage: Eukaryota > Metazoa > Mollusca > Bivalvia > Cardiida > Cardiidae > Tridacna > Tridacna crocea. Next base: position 54,702,111 of record OX031063.1, read on the forward strand.
GCAGTGATTATTTATCTTTAGTGCAATATTATGTAAGTCATGTAAATCTGTGTAAATGGGGTTGGATGCTTTCGCAAAGAGTGACGATCCGTTTAGGCTGCGCAATCTGCGCACGACTGCATTGTTTTCATTACTTCCGAAACTGCGGTACTTCCAAATTCAGACTTTTTCTTTGAGAATTCGACTGTCGTCGAATGCCGTACTTTTTGAAAAGGGTTAAATGGGGCGGAAGGGGGAGTGTAAGATATTCGGAAAAGTAATCGAATTAAGTCAACCTATGCAGTCTGCGCAGGCTGACCTGCACCAAAACTTGTTGTTATTGCTATTTTTTCTGCGTGTCAAAGGACCAGTCTCCCTCATGATTCAGTCAATTTCTTTGGGGGAAAAAATTAAAACGATTTTATGGATCCATAATTGTACGGCCTGCAACACGCAACAACAGTCATTCGAACATTTGCGTAAAATGTCGTCTCAGATCAGCCTGCGCACTTCACGCAGGCTAATCTGAAACGACACTTTCCGTTTTATATCAATTTCCTGTTTTGCGTAAGTATACTGTGGGACAAAATCTAATGTAGTCGTAAAGTGCCGTCTCGGATCAGTCTGCGCGGGCTGATCCGAAACGGCACTTTACGCAAATGTCAGAATTGCCCTTTTCGCGCATTGCAAGCTATTTGATAACATTGTTACTAGGATTCATCACGGGGAAGCAATAAACCAACTTTTCAAATAACACGGCCTATTTACTTTTAATTATTATAATAACTATCTTACTCTAGATCACTGGAGGAATTTTCGAAATTATCACAAAGAATTATTAAATGATTACGATCGTGGCACCTTTCAAACATTTTTATATAAACATAAACCAATTTTCCAAATGCCTTTTTATTACTATCTTGCAGTCGTCATAATCGCGCAATAATAATCTTTTATGTCGATATCTCCGTCGCAGTGTTTATCTTGCGTTTTGACACCTAGCTATTCGAAAAGAAAACATGTCTAATTCCTTCAAAGGAAAACAGAGAATTATACGTGATAATAAAAAAAATTAGAGAGCTAAGACTTCATTTATAGGTGACAACTGGCTTCATGGCGTAATGGGAAGCTTTGCTGGTAAATAATGGCAAACATTTTAAGTGCTTCCACCACGACGTTCGTGCTTTTTGGGAGAAAATGATACAAGTTAGTGACAAGAAACGTCTTGAATCAAGATACAGGGCGTAATTTTGCCAACAGATACATGGATCCGTAGAAATCGATATTTGACCAATCAGGACATCGCATTTATTCTACCCGATCCTGTCTTGGTTTCTGCTATTTCGGCTCACAAATGAACGACTGTTAACGTTGGAAGGATGCAATTCTCTTTATTTATGTTGCGTTTTTAACGGGCCCTTAGAATTAAAATGTATATGTTTTAGATCAATCGCAAGTTTCTGCTTATTCATTTGTTATCAGTATCAAAAAGTAGATCAAACGCCAGCACATTCATCAACCTGAAATAAACATATATATGTGCCTTTTGGGCCAATCACAATTTTCTATTTATTCATTTGTTATCAGTACCAAAACGTAGGTCAATATCAAACATAATTCAGCTGCGCCGAAATAAACATGTATTCCTTTTTGACCAATCACAAATCTCTACTTATTTACTCGTTATCAGTATCAAAAAGTATGTCAAAAGCCGGCACATTCAGCTACTCCAAAATAAACATGTATTCCTTTTTGACCAATCACTAATCTCTATTTATTTATTCGTTATCAGTATCAAAAAGTAGGACAAAAGCCAGCACATTCACCTACGCCGAAATAAACATGTATTCCTTTTTGACCAATCACAAATCTCTATTTATTTATTCGTTATCAGTATCAAAAAATATGTCAACAGCCAGCACATTCACCTACGCCGAAATAAACATGTATTCCTTTTTGACCAATCACAAATCTCTATTAATCAAAAAGTAGGTCAAAAGCCAGCACATTCAGTTACGCCGAAATAAACATGTATTCTTTTTTGACCAATCACAAATTTCTATTTATTTATTCGTTATCAGTATCAAAAAAAGTGTCAAACGCCAGCACATTCAGCTACTCCGATAGAAGTACTTCGACTAAGGGCCATGAGAAAAATTACAAACAATGGAATCAAACTAAAGCGCCTCCTTAACAAATTTCAGAAACTCCTTTGAGTTTTTTTTTTCAGACCACCCAGCCTCTTTTCTTTATAGGTAACTTTAGTAATGTATTAGTTTAGTACGTTTTATCTTTTTTTTTCCAAATACATATGGTAATTACCATGCCACAACGTCACCGTTTAATGTTTAACAAAAAAAAATATTTGAATAATGTCAATATTTATAATTTCTATATCATAACAGCACATCGTTATCAAAAACGACCGCATGATAAAATACCAAGCACATTGTACTTAACCTTTCACCGAACAGTCCTATTCGTAACGACTCCAAGAATAGAGGCTTTTGTAAATATTGAGGAAAGAAGAGAAAAAACTGGTAACCAGCATTTTCTTCTTTTCAAAAACGTTTTGTACCTTTCATAGAAAAATATCATACTTTTAGCCATTTTCAATATGTCGCGTGCAAGTGCTTCGAATTTGGACCAGCCTTTTTGTTTTTCGTTTTGTATCTAGCGTAACTGACACAAGTTCGTAAAATTGAGAGAAATTCTTGTATTGTCATGCTTTCCTCACACATTTTTGGGACCTTTCAATTTATAATATTTATTTCGGCGATACATCACATAATTACTTAGTCATTTTGAATCAACTGGTGATCAAAGAAAGTAAGATTGTAAATATGTAAATTACATTTTAATTTTCCGTAACCGACTATTTCTTTTACAAATATATTTTATCTGCCTTTGTAGTTTTCGAAAAATCTAACTAGACTATATACTAAATCATTCTACCTTTCCCAAAACTAATTTTAATTTTTCTGTTGCATTTATATTGTCGTCTGCAAATGCTCTCACGTTGGACAAGTGTTAAATTTTGTCGTTTGGTAAAGACTGAAGGGTTATAGTTTACGTTAGGGAGGTCGGTGTGACCCCGGGGGATAAGATTTTTTATCAGACGCCCTGGTAGATAAAAACAAGTGGCTGTCAAATGGGATTTTTTCGATATTTTGAAACAAACGTTTTAGCGATAACTAATGATTTTGCCTGAAGGCTTGGCTACCGACTAAATAGCAAAATAACCCGTCAATTCAGACTGTGTCTCATGAAGAAAGCTTTGCTGCATCTAAATTAAATATTCTAAAAAAAAAATGAAAACAGTTTGACAGATGCGGCAGCTGCCCCTTTTACTCTCCCAAACGACCAAATTTTAGACTTTGTAGCCGACAAAATAAACATGGCTCAAAAAGTGAAACTTGGTTTAACCCATTACCACATAATCCCGGCTTTTGACGCCCCTGAAAAAGAAGCCTTCAGAAAACATTGTGGGAAAAGGAGAAAATGCTGGTAACCAGCATTTTCTCCTTTTCCAACAATGTTTTCTACCCTTCACAAAACAAATTTCAAATTTTCAGTCACTTTTATTTTGTCGTCTGGAAATGTTTTCAATTTGAACAAACCTGAAATTTTGTCGTTTTGTAATGAGCTAAGAAGAGTAGAAAACATTGTGAGAAAAGAAAATGCTGGTAATCAGCATATTCTCCTTTTCCCGCAATACTTTCAGAAGGCTTCTTCATCTGGGTCGTAAAAACCAGGGATTGTTTAGTAAAGGGTTAGTTACTCCCTCCATTTGCCTCATTTTTTCCCCTTATTTCAAGCTGTAGTTACGAGGTTTTTGAGGTAAACCGACGATATGTGAGTTTTCGGTGTGAAATGAATGATAATTATAATATTGAAAGCGGTTTCAAACAAAATTTCAATCAATGGACCAATTACAATACGGGCTATGCTGTGTCGAAACTTTCTTCTTCATGTAAATTTTCTGCATGTTCAAGGACCGCTCTACCCCATGATGAAATGACAATAGGGATTTTTATGGATCCAAAATTATGTGGAGATTTGCCTAGTTTAATCCATCACGGAAATGAGTTATCCCATTACCACACAATGACGACTTTTAACGACCCTGAGAAAGAAGCCTTTTGAAAGCATTGTGGGAAAAGGAGAAAATGCTGGTAACCAGAATTTTCTCCATTTCCCACAGGGTTTTCTACCATATCAATAAATAATTGCACCATTTGAACCACATTGAAATTGTAGTCTGCAAATGCTTTCAATTTGGACAGGGCTAAAATTTTGTCGTCTGGTACAGAGTTAAAACACCTTTTACCAGAGAATAAATAGCTTATTTATTATATTTTATTTCTAGGAAAAGTACTCTACACCTCGGCGTTGATGTAATTTTTACTCCGAATCTCATGCACTTGAAATTGGATTAATAAAAGATTGAATAAAATATGTGCAAGGAAACGTTCCTTTGTTATTGATAAATATCCCTTAAGAAACTTCGTAATTTATAGTTTTTGTGCTAAAATGATCTTTTGTCTAAAAAGATGTCAAAAATCACGTTGAGTTGAGTTGAGTTGAGTTAATCTACGAAGTCGGGCAGCCCCCGTCAAAATGGTTGAACTTTTTTACAAAACGACAAGATTTTAGACTTGTCCCAATTTTTCCGCCGATGAATTTGATGTGTCTAAAATGATAAGATTTATCTCTGAAAAGATAGAAAACATTATGGGAAAAAGCGAAAATGCCGGTGGCCAGCGTTTCATCAGTTATGGTACGGTCGTTTAACACGGAATGGTTTGACAGCGGCTGACCTTGTTCAGCGCTAATATTAAAGAAAATCGACCTCTTTCGACAGCTTTAAATACAATCCATGGCAACTTACAAGGATTTTGATTGTATAGGTTTGACTACACCTGCGAATGGTATAGATTAAATATCAGAGTGCACGTTCTGTGCAGTCTGATCTTGATCTATGCCGTCCGTAAAAGTAATTGATTTCGCCCTAAGCGCCGAAAAGCAGTTTGCTGTAGACGAAAAAAAAACACAGATGGAAATTCAGCTCATACGCGTTTTAGCCTTTGGAACCCTAAAACTCAACTAGAATTATCTTATAAATCGAACGAAATTCAGACTGCTTCTTGCGGACAGTGTAGACTCCTTTTCCCACGCTATTTTTCAAAAACCATGAACTGCGAGGAGTGTGATGGGTTTTCTAACGTGCTTTGAAATACACTTAACCCTCTACCAAAGAATCCAGACTTTTAACGACCTTGAGGAAGGCTTTTGAAAACATTGTGGCAAATGGAGAAAATGCTGATAATCAGCATTTCATCCTTTTAGCTCAGTGTTTTCTTCCCTTCCAAAAAGAATCTCATTTTTCGAGTCACATTTATTTTGTCGTCTGCAAATGCTTTCAATTTGATTCTAAAATTTTGGTCGTTTGGTAAAGAGTTAACTCTTTACCAAACAATCCCTGCTTTTAAAACGACCAGAGGGAGAAGCCTTTTGAAAACATTGTGGAAAAAGGAGAAAATGCTGGTAACCAGCATTTTCTCCTTTTCCTACAATGTTTTCTATTTCCTCGAAAATAAAGTTTCAGTTTTTGAGTCATGTTTATCTTGTCGTCTGTAAATGCCTTCAATTTAAACCATTCTAAAATTTTGGTCATTTTGGTAAAGAGTTAAAGGGGGGGGGGGGGCACACAAAATAGAGTTTATCTTTTGTATTTTCACGGATGGTTTCACAAAGACGAAAGATGACCATTTCGTCGATTTTGAAAGTGGACAGTCGTTTGTTTGATTTACATGCACCTTGTCCACTGGGCGGGCTCTGACATTTTTTTATCGTCTCGTCCGAGGATTTAATTAATTTATAGTTTTGTGATATTTATGCTGTACAGTGCTTCTTGTGAATGGATCATAAATCTTAAATTTTAAAATCAAGGATTTAAGCTGTATTGGATGACTGCGATTCTTTAATGTTATAAGTCGGAGTTAAATGTCTTGTTTTAAAGCTTTTTGATATATAACTGTATAAAATAAAATTTGGTTCTTCATACGAAAGGATTGGATTAATAATAAACACTCATATATCGGTCTCATACCGCATCATTTTGGGATTCATATATAATATTACATTGTTGTAATATGACTATCATAAGGTGCATTTGATACTAAAAGTAAAATAAAACTGAAGTCGACTAACGTTACTCTGGAAACGAAATTCGGAGACTGAAAATTTGCTTACAAACATTTCGTAGATTGGCTTATTACATGGATATGTTAAATTAACGTTTGTATATAGACTTCAAGTATTCGTTATTTTAAATACAAACGTTTTGGTGAAATAGATTTTATACATATATACAGATAGATTTGTTTGAAAACAAACTAAATCCTATTTGTGTACATTACAGCAGGGATTGATTTAACAAAATTATTATTGTTTATGTGCTAAAGGATTAAAACGATAATCATAAGTGGATTAATGAAACTTCGAGTGGATTATCCTCCAGTTTGATGACATACAGTGATAATTCGATCAAGTTTTTATTATCTTGTTTGTAAATAAAAGGAGAAAATTAAAGCTTTCAAGCTGAAAATGGTGTACAATGCCTACAAAATAAGTGGATTGTAGAAGTTGTTATATAGTGCAATATGAAGAAAATAAGAACTTTATTAAATGTTTGTTTCCTCTTCCTATTTTTCTGCTTCTCTGTGGATTGCCGTACATTTAACGGTGAGTTTATTTACGATGTTGTAAGATGTCACTGGATGTTGCTTTTTTACCTCGTTTTTAAATTTATATATATATTTTTTTTTCACCTGTACAAAACATTTGAGCAATACTTTGTGGAAAAGGGGGCTTAATGCATAGAGATCTGCGAAAAGTATCGATTCAGGTCACCCTGCGCAATTCGCGCAGGGTGACCTCGATCGAAACTTTTCGCTATAGGTCAATTTTCTGTATGTTCTAGGACCAGTCTACCTTATAATTTTGCTGATTGTTAAACAAGATGGTTTTTATGGATCGATGGCTTTGTGATGTCTTGCTTGGTCCAATGCTTTAAGAATATGCATTAACCCTTTACCAAACAATCCCTGGTTTTAAAATCCCCAAGAATGAAGCCTTCTGAAAACATCGTGGGAAAAGGAGAAAATACTGGTAACCAGCATTTTCTCCTTTTCCCACAATGCTTTATACTCTGCCATAGTCAAATCTTAATTTTTGAGTCACGTTTATTTTGTTGTTTGCAAATGCTTTCAATTTGGACAAGTCTAAACTGATTTTGTCGTTATGTAAAAAGTTAAGTTTCCTTTTCACAAAGCATTTTTCATAGTATTTTTTTGTAAAATGTTCAGTTTTATTTTGTGTTCTTCACCCGTGTAAATTTTTTTTTGCAGAGCACATATTCATGAATCTGATAGTTTTTCTTACGTTTTAATTTTTTATTGTATATTTTATGAACCCATAATGATACTTTTAATAATGATTTTCTGTTGTTTTTTTGGGGGGCGATTCTTTTGAGGGTGAAGATTGAACAAAAAGTAAGGGTATTTAAAAAGAGTCACAGTCACCCTTTACCATACTACACTATCTCAGATATGTCCAAAGTAAAAAAAAAAACAATTCCAGGCATCAAGTTAAATGTGGTTCAAATGATAGGGATTCTCTTTGAAATCCTGGGGAAAACATTGTGGGAAAAGGAGAAAATGCTGGTAAGCAACATTTTCTCTTTTTTTCCACAAGGTTTTCAAAACCTTCTTCATCGGGATATTTAAAAGACGTCACTGCGTTGAAAAGGGTTAAAATAAAATTTGTTACATCCCTGAAGTCGATTCTGTGGAAAACGCCGTGAAAAAAGAAGCAGTTGCTCGTAACAAGCAATTCTTCCTTTTCTCGAGATGCTTTCCGTAAAAAATACCGGGAGGGGGAACCGAATCACGTGCTCCAGCAAACAGAGGTTTAGTACATCTCCGTGACCAAAGTATGTTGTACTCTGGTCCTTTGACATGTAAAAAGTAGACGCAGATCAGCCTGCATGGATTTGCCAGGCTGACATGAGTCGATACATTTTGCAGCTACATTAAACCTCTTTTTTAGAATGTATGGTCGAAATAGATTCTCTCCTTCCAGTGTTCTGCAAACTATTACTATTATGTTAATTGAAATCAAAGCGTTTAGAACGCTGCAGTGGCATTTGTCAAGGAAACCCATTGTGTGGAAAGAAAAAGAGACATACTGTTCAAATATTGGCTTAAAATTCAACCCACTAAGCAAATGAATACCTTTTCGGTTGAAGGGAGGGTGCTCATATACTTTAAAACTATAATTTTGAAATATCTTTAGCCATTTACATTTAATTTCCAACATTACAACCAATTTCTTCGATCTATAAATATTCATGAACAATCACATGGACGAACAAGCCAGGGAACGAATTGGTTTGGAACGAAAAAAACAGGCAAATTTGTATCATTGCGCCAAAAAAAGGCTATGAGCGATAGAAGCTATTTTCAATAAAACAATAAGTATCTCAACGAATGATGGCCTCGCCCAATGTATTTTGATATGCCATTTCAAATTACACATCTGAGCGCTACCGAAAAACTCATTTGTCTGAGAAAAAATGAGTTTAACTGGGTTTATTTCCTTCGGCTTTGCACAAAATAAGATACATGGTTATCAAAATTCAGTCTTGAACACATAGTGGCATTGTCTTCGACAAATACCACAAAAAGTGTCCCATCAAAATGAACAGAGGGGGGTCTCTTTCCCTTTCCTTTTATTTCTCTTATAATTAGTCCTGATTTCACTTGTCTTACTGTTACTGATTTTGAAACCGTTTCTTATTCCAATTTAGCTCTTTGGACAACTCTCTCTCTCTCTCTCTCTCTGTCCCTTTTTTTGTGTATGTAATTTCCTGTTTTACGCAAGTTTACAGTAGCACAAAAAACGAATGTAAGCGTAAAGTGTGTCTCGGATCAGCCTGCGCGGACTGCGCAGGCTGATCCGAGAAGACACTTTACGCAAATTTCCGAATGCCACTTTTGGCGTGTTACAAGCCACATGGTATCTCTATGATACGCACTTTTCATGAAAGTGATTATAATTGCGTAAATGTTTATTTACGTTTTTTTTTTTACTTGACTTTATTTCTTTCCATAGGAAATAAAAAGTAATTTGTTTTCTGTTTTTAGTGTTACCGGTAGATGGCGGTTGGAGCGAATGGACCACTTGGTCAGCTTGTTCCGTCGATTGCGGGTCTGGAAAGCGTAGCAGATACAGAATGTGTGACTCGCCCACACCCAACTTTGGAGGTGCCTTCTGCGAGGGGACCAGTATACAGTGGAAACCATGCAACGTGTTTTGTCCTGGTAAGTAGTTCAAGGTATTTTGGGGTATATTTGCTTACCCAGTCCCAAGGCCAATGCCCACCTCGTTGTACTCATCTGATCGTCACCGGCAGTCCATGACCTGTTTCACAGCCTGATTCTATCTAGGACCAGACTTGGATCCAACAGTGTTTCGAAAGCACCCATGTTTTTCTTCCAGTAGTGAATAAAAGCTTTACCTTAAAAAGGCTTAACACATTACCAAACGACGAAATTTTTGGCTTTTCCAAATCGAAAGCATTTTGCAGACAACAAAATAAAAGTGACTGAAAACTTGAACTTTGTTTTGTGACGGGTAGAAAACATTGTGGGAAAAGGAGAAAATGCTGGTTACCAACATTTTCTCCATTTCCCACAATGTTTTCTACAGGCTTCTTTCTGTACATTCTGGGTCGTCATAAGTAGAGATTCCGTGGTGATGCTTTAAGAAGTCATTATACATGTGTATGTGGAACCAAATAACATTCTTTCAAACCTTTACCATACGACAAAGTTTTAGACTTGTCCAATTAAAAGTACTTGCAGGCATGTTACTAAAAATAAAACAAATTGAAATTAGTCTTTTGAAGGGAAGAAAGCATTGTGGGAAAAGGAGAAAATGTTACCTGCGTTTCAATAATTCAACAATATTTTCATATTTTACTTTATGGTCTTTAAAAGGTAGAACTATGTGATAGCTAGTTAGCTTCCATGGATCGGTGTCGTTTAGCAATTGAATGCCCTATACTGTCAACTTGTATTTTTCAAGTTGTAAAATACGAAGTTTATTTGCGTCCTGGTCTTTGCGTGTTAAAGTTTTTTTTTTAAGCGCAACACGTATTGCAATGAAAATGAACTTGTCGAGACGGGACTGGCCGAAGATATGTTGATGACATGTACATCATACATGTACATGTATATGTTCTATTCTTACGTTTGGACGAGAGGTGAAGCAAAGCAGAGCCATATCTGTAAGGACTATAACACCGTTTTCAACATTATTTCAGTTATATCCTGGTGGCAAATCAACCTATTCACCCTTTCCTAGAATTTCTTCTGCTATATTACTTACCACAACATTCCATCAAAGCCACTGGCCGTTTTCTTCCTAACCATCATCATTACCATGTTCCGCGCAAGTGCCATAAATCTGCCATTATTCTCTTGATATCCTTTGAATGCGATTGTTATCCTTTGAATCTGATAGTGTTACACGTGTACCATTCCACATTTGCATGTCATAGTTTATTGCAAGCGCATTATGGCTTAGAAGTGAAAAGCTTGCAACTGGTCAGGGCGTTAGGAATCGAAAAATGACGGCATGTCTTTTTTGCTAGGTCCTTCGTTGTCGTTACGGCTTGGAAATTGCAACAAATACCTGCTCTGGACAATAATTACCTTTCTACCACCTCGGATGCACAAGTAATAGGAGCTAAGAAGCACCCCACCCCGCTATTGCATGTCGTGTTTGTGCACCAAGCACATTATGGCTTCGCAATAAAATCCCCGTAACACGATAGCATTGAAGTCCGGGAGGGTACCTCTATAACTAATTAATCGAAAACCCGGTGTAGGAACGATTTCTACCGTGATGCATTCTTTTTCTATTGATTTATTTTGCTCCATTGAAGAAATTCTAATTGGAAAAATGATTCCTTAACCGTTTACTAAGTGACCCCATGTTGGAACAACCTTGCGAAAGAAAGGCGTTTGAACATGTTGTGGGAAAAGGAGAAAATGCTGGTGACCAGCATTTTCTCCTTTTCCCACAAAGTTTTCATACTTATCAGAAAGAATTATTGTCACTTAGACAGCATTAATTTTGATTAATTTTCTCGGCTGCAAATGCTTTCAGTTTGGACAAGTCTACATTTTTGTCGTCTTATATAGAGTGAAGACATTACCGTTCGCGTTGTTTTTACATGCCAATGATTTCAAGTGACACAAAACAGGAAAAAAATTAACAGAATGCTTCTATTTCTTTTTAGCTCACCTGAGCACAACGTGCTTAAGGGGAGCTTTTATAACCAAGCTGTGTCCGTCGTACATCGGCCGTCGTCAACAATTCTTTAAACATCTTTCCTCCTAAACCACTGTGCCGATTTGGACCAAACTTGGCTGGAATATTCCATGGGAGGTTCTCTTTAAAAACTGTTCTCTGGAACAATTGGTTAGATTTTGAAATAATTTCACAGATATGTTCCTAGGGTGACCCTTTTACTGGTGACCTTTATAAAATTGCATGGCAAAATAATGATTTTGTTTCCAAACTTTCAATACCTAAAAAAAAAATGAAAATGGCTATAGTCCTCTCAAAAGTTCTGGTGAGCGATCCAAATCTTTCAAATCTTTATCCTTTTGACTTAAATGAAAATATCGAAGTAACTACTGTTCGGGATCCACATGTTAATTTCAGATAGGTATGTCGTTTCTTTAATAATTGCTACGTCGAAACAACAGGCCAAAACGTAGATGTAGGAATGTGTCTGTTTTATAAGCAAGATGTGAGGATGGGGATTTTCGTTGTTTCAGTCTATTTCACACATGCAAAAGACATTGTTATTAGCAAAGTAAAGGAAAAGCAGTGAGGAGGTGAAAGAATGGACAGCCATTGGGCACGACGATGCCATAGTCATGATAGTGGACCCAATTCCACTCTTACTGAATTCGTAGAACGGCCCAAAACATAGACGTTTGAAAAAAAAAACACGGGGGGGGGGGCAATGAATTTACTAAGCGAATCATTGAAATTCCAACACGATCTCCGATTACTCTGGGGTCAAAAAAAAAAATAGCTCTTGCAGGCATGAATGGGTAGATCGATTCTCACCCTGATCGATATACGGAGTTCAAATAAAACAATATTGGAGTCAAACAGCCCATTCACCCGCGAACTGACATGATACAGGGCAATCAACGTTAACTCTACACTTGCCGACGATCTTCTTAGATTTGTTATAATGAAAGCCGATTTGATTACCACAACCCAATCATGGCTGGTCTGATAAAATTTGTCTCTTACAAGGATAGAAAAACATTGTGAGAAAAGGAGACAATGCTGATGACCAGCATTTTCTCCTTTTTTCACAATGTTTTCAGAAGACTTTTCCTTCAGGTCCGTTAACCCTTTACCACACGGCAAAATTTTAGATCTATCCAAATTAAAAGCATTTGCAGAGGACAATTTCAAAGTGGCTCAAAAGGTGTAATATTGCTTTGATAGAGTAGAAAACTTTGTGGGAAAAGGAGAAAATGCTGGTTACCAGCATTTTCTCCTTTTCCCACGATGTTTTCAAAAGGCTTCTTCTTCTTCAGGGGTGTTAAAAGTCGTCATTGTGTGGTAAAGGGTTAAACGTGGGATTGTTTGGCAAAGAGTTAAATAGTTCATTCACCCGCGAATTGCCATGATATAAAGTCATCAGTTTGAATTGGGTGGAACTTTTATTGATACTCTGTAGAGGTTACTCTTTGCACGATGATTATCATGTTTGTGTTTTTCGCCTTGTCGAAGACCACTCTTGGAAACATCGTGGCAAAAAGAAGACATATGCTCCTATCGACATTTTTTTTTTCTTAAAATTTTGCCACCTGCAAATTCATGTTGGCAACTTACCAATATGTTACTAGGATATTATTTACAATAGAGTCGTATGCTGCAAACTTGATTCGGGGTAGATTAATGAAAGATTCCAAAAAAGCTATGTATGTTGTTGAATTTAAAGAAAAAAAAAAAAAAAAACGGATCTAGATCAGACTGCACAGAGAGTGTAGCCTGATCTACGATCCGCGTTAATCGATATTTGGGGAGATTTCTTTTTTGGTCAAATCATCTTTTTAATTCCTACATACATGTATTTAATTAAAAATCCATAATCATATGATCAGAACTGGAAAATTCACAGAAAATAAACCTTTTGATACTACAGTATATTGTTCAAATACGGTAAATGAATTAATCAAATAGGGACAGATAGATCTACAAAGTTATACTGCTCGGGAAGAAAACTTTGATCGTCGATCTCGAACGCACTTGCATTTTTTTTCCAAGGACATTTTGGATGATTCGAGCACCGCGAAAACTCGAGCATTTTGCTCGTCCCCTTTGGACCTCGAATTATCGAGGTTTTACTGTACATAATTATATTTCTTTCCGTCAAACACACAAAAAAACCCGAAACTGCCAAGTTCATTTTTGTTTGAAACTCATGTTAATTTAATTCTATAAAAGATATTCTGATTTGTCTTTTTCAAGATCAGTTTTAGATAACAAATTGAATATCACTGAAATGATGGACATTTTTCCCACATTGTTTTAAAAGCTTTCTGTCGCGGTCAGGTTTGTTAACCCTTGAAGCTGCAAAGCGCGTCTCACTGACCTCTTGCGGACAGCGTAGATCAAGATCAGACTGCACAGAACGTGCAGTCTGATCTTCGATCTACACTGTCCTCTAGGGAGAAATTATTTTCCGAAACATACCTTTGAAATAGCAATATTGAAGTTTTAACTATCAAAATATAAACTTTATTTTAGTTATTTGGAAGGATAAGAGTTATATTTCGAAATTATACAGTAAAGAGTAAAAGAACCAATTTTAACATTTCCCAAACGATGAATTTTGGACTCTTCCAAACCTAAAAGGTTTGCAGACGACTCTTTTAGATTTAGAGAAAATGGCATAAAGTTCTCAAAAAGGGTAGAAAACAGTGTGGGAAAAGGAGAAAATGCTCGTTACGAGCAATTTCTCCTTTTCCCACACGGTTTTCAAAAGACTTTTACTGCAGACACGTAAAAACCAGGGCTTGTTTGGGAAAGGGTTAATGCAAAGAGAATAAGATGAATATTTCAGATTGCCTTCTCGTTTGTGCAGATTGCGCCATCTGTCACGCGACTAGAACCAAACACAAATGGTTCAGTTGATTACAGGAGTTCTGGGTATGCACCGTTGCCTTAGCAACCATTCCTTCAATGGATAGTAGATAAATGTAACAATACAAGAAAGTATTGATGCATAACATCAATGGCGCCGAAAATCAGTTGTTTCTGAGATAAGGCACATTACATCATTTCAAATTGTCCAAAGTCAATTCATGCATAACTGAGAAGCCCTAAATGATTTATAGAATCCGATTAGAAAAATGAAGAAAGAAAGAGGCAATAGCTGTAAAACACAACGATAGCTATTCTTCGGCGAAATTTAACGAAAGTTCAGTTGAAGGTATGCACAAAAAAATTTGCCACTCGGCAAACAACATAAGTAAATAGTCTATTAAAACCAGATTCTAAATTACCCAATCGATATTAAAAACAGGATATGAAATGACCAAAATGGGTACAAAATGATCTAAATAACAAGTATAGGTTGGTACGAAATGACCAACATTGTACAAAATGGACTGGTACGAAATGATCTTCTTGCGAAATGACTGGAAGCCGAGTAAACAATATTGCTGCCTCCATACGTACTTTTCAAAAGCGAATAAAAAATATAGTGCTGCCGCTCATGCGGCGCCACGAACAAAAAAAATCCCTCCATCGCTGCGCGATATGGCGTTTCGTCGAAATGATACGAATCGGGGAACTGGAAATAGAGAAGCCTGCTGTGTTGGTAGGTCATGTCGCTTGGAAAGGCAAAAACAGATGCACTAGGTACCGTGATATAATTCTAGTCGCATTCAAAATGGCTGTAAAACAACGCAAACCAATCACTTGCAACGTCGCTACCTAAACGAATCGTTCAAAGACCATTATCTCCAGCTAGATGGCACTCTACAAATACACATCCATTTAACTCATGACCAAACGACAAATTTTTGGCTTGTCCAAACTAAAAGCATTTGCAGACAACAAAATAAAAGTGATTGAAAATTTGAAATTTGTTTTGTGAAGGGTCGAAAACATTGTGGGAAAAGGAGAAAATGCTGGTTACCAGCATTTTCTCGTTTTCCTACAATGTTTTCTAAAGGCCTTTTTCTTCGGGTCGTCAAAAGTAGGGATTGTGTGGTAATGGGTTAATATGGGCCTTCTGGGCCGTAAGCGGACTACTTTTTTCAAAACGACTACCGTTACTTTGAATTTCAAAATAAAATAAACGTTTACTCAGTAAAACGCCACCTTGTTCGATTTATTCAGTTATGATCAGCTAGCAGGTAACCTATGCACCGGCTATTTATTAAAACAGTCCCTACAGGCTTGGGTTTAGCTTCGGAATAAACCCTGCTTTTCCCAAGTATCGGGGAATGGATGATGGTTCTTATAATACAGGTCGAATCTTCGAAGAATATGACATGCGCAGACAACGGTCCAAAGACTATTTAATGGAAGAACAAGAACTTGACATTCAGATTGATTTTAAACCTGCGAGTTAACTCCCTTACCAAACAAAATCCGTCACGTGTTAACCCATTACCAAACGACAATATTTTTAGACTGGTCCAAATTGAAAGCATTTGCAGACAACAAAATAAAAGTGACTGAAAATTTGAAATTTGTTTTGTGAAGGGTAGAAAACACTGTGGGAAAAGGAGAAAATGCTGTTTACCAGCATTTTCTCCTTTTCCCACATTGTTTTCTAAAGGCTTCTTTTTCAGGGGTGTCAAAAGTAGGGTTTGTGTGGCAATGGGTTAACGACAATGAGAAAGAAGGCTGATGAAAATGTTGCAGGAACAGGGTTGAATGCTTGTTAACAGCATTCTCTCTCTCTTTTTTTTTTTCACTATGCTTGCTACACCCTTCAAAGACAAATCTCTATATTGAAGCCACAGTTAAATTGTCATCTGCATTTGCTTTTATTATGAACAAGACTGAATATTGGTCATCTGATGAAGAATTTAGCACACCGAACCAAAAACAGCTTGCATTGATGTGAAAGTTGATCTTGGTATGCACACATCACAATGCTGACTAGGGTCTTCTTTAACCCTTTGGCTGCTAAGCGCGACTAGCTGACCTTTTGCGGACAGTATAGATCAAGATCAGACTGCACAGAACGTGCAGTCTGATCTTTGATCTACACTGTCCGATAAGGTGATTGTTCCCCAAAATATAACCTTGTAACTACAATATTTGGATTATTAACATGGTATCGAAAATTTTATTTTAGTTATATAGGAGGATTAGGATCAGCCAAGTAAAGTATATTCTGAAGAACATTCTTAGTCTTATTCTACATTTAGAAAGTAGCACAACCTCTGATTGGCTAAAATAATGGTTTAGATGATCATAAGTTATGTCATTTTCAAGTTTTGAATTTTCATTTTTGGAATAAAATGAAGAAAAAATAGTTGCAAGATACGCCCTAGATTTCTCGATTTGCAGGATATTGTGTACAATAATATATTGTTTCTATAGCTTTAAATTCTATTCCTGAATCTTAACTTCAAAGACCTGTCCTCTGAGGCTTTCTGCAAGGCCAACCTCAGGTTAGCCTGCAGAACTAACAAGCAAGCACGAAACAGTATTTGCAGGAAATACAAATATCCGGCCTTTTTTTTTAGAAGCTAATGGCGTTCAGTGGACAAACACTCTGATACAGTTGCTACGAAAATAAATGAAAAGATGAATTTAAGTGGTAAAGAAAGTATCCACATACAAGTATCATTTTTTTCTTTTTTCGTCAAAACTTAATTTTGTTCTATTTCGCAGATTCCATTCCGATGACGCCTCTGCACTCCCCCAACCTCGACGAGAAATGTATGTGCGGATGCAATCTAGAAAGTGACCAGGGTCAAATTGTAGCCAGTGGCAGATGTAATCAACTGTCTAGGTGGCTTATTGTAGCTCCAAAGAAACATCACATCAAAATAACGTTCACTTACTTCAGTCTTTATAAAGATAAACAGTGGGTAAAAGTTAGAAATGGCGGACGGTTGGATTCGGATTTAATCGCTTATAGCAATGGTAAAACCGATCTGGCACACGTGACTTCATCATCCAATCAAGTGTTGATCGAGTTTTATTCGGATTCCTCGGATGAAAATGGAGTTATACGCAACATGAGAAATTTATCTTCAAGTAAACTCTCTGTCTACTCTTTGAAGCCGACGAAACCAATTCATGTTCATGGATTCATCTTATCATATTCTTCAAACCGTAAGACTTTTATTAATTTTTTATGATTTTTGCCATACCTTTATTTAATAAGAGCATGCTTACATTTCAAGCATTTCGAACTGACAACCTAGTTCTTATTCTTGATCTCATGCATTTACTACACCTCAATGCCTGCTGGGCTCAGTCCTTTTCTACAGAAGTCAAGGTTTTAACGACCCTGACAGGCAATGCTTTTGAATACATTGAGGGAAAACGAGATACTGGCAACCAGCATTTTCTCGTTTTTTTTTCTAAATAACTTCTACCTCCTTAACCCTTTACCAAATGACAAAATTTTAGACTGGTCCAAATTGAAAGCACTTGCAGACGACAAAATAAACTTAACTCAAAAATTGAAAAATTGTTTCCAGCAGGGTAGAAAACATTGTTGGAAAAAGGAGAAAATGCTGGTTACCAGCATTTTCTCCTTTTCACACAATGTTTTCAAAAGACTTCTTTTTCTGGGTCGTAAAAACCAGGGATTGTTTGGTAAAGGGTTAAAGAAAGAAATGGTCATCAAAGCTACTCTGATGATGTCATCTGCAAAAGCTTTCAAATTGTCTAAAATTTTGTCGTTTGTTAAGGGTTAAACTAGCATACTTTTGGTAATCAATGTATCGTTATGACAGTGTATATCAAGAGCAGAATTCACTTTTCCAACATTTTTGTTTTTAAACGACTCTTAAAGGAGGGCTTTTGGAAACAATGTTAGAAAATAATAAACAAAATGTCGCATTTTCCTACAATGTTTGCTGCCTTTTAGTAGACAGATCCCATCATTTTAGTCAAATTATTTTTGTTTTCTTTGATTAACCCGTTACCAAACGACATATTTGTAGACCCGTCGAAATTCAAAGCAATTGCAGACGACAATTTTAAAGTTTATCAACCGATGTGAATTGTCTTTGTTAGGGTAGAAAACATTGTGGGAAAAGAAGAAAATGCTGGTTACCAGCATTTTCTTCTTTTCCAATGATTTCAAAAAGCGTCCCCCTCAGGGTCATTGAAAGTCGGTTTTGTGTGGTAAAAGGTGAAAAGCTTTCAGTTCGGAGGAGTCTAGGATTTTGTTGCCTAGTATAGAGACTATGAGTTAGAAAAGAAACACACACATACACTCACAACAGGAATATGCTTCTTGTTTTTTCCAGTAACAACCGGCAGCATCTACCCAGTGTCCGCTATACCAATTACAGAGTCCAAGAAACCATCCATTTGGGAATCTACAGTTACGATTGTCGGTATAGTTCTTTGTGGCATCGTGGTAATCATCGCAATCTCATTCGTCATATACCATCGCACGTGCCATCGACGTCATCACAAATACGCAATGGCAGCTCATGAGGAAAGTCCAAAGCGCATGTGCAAGAGTACGAGCATGCCCAGCAGTCCCAGTCACGAAAGTCATCATGGGATTGAAATAGAACACGATATGGAAGTGCCTTTAACAGGTATTGCTCATGCAGGTGATAAACGAAAACCATACACACCAGGTTCAACTAAATCCAGGACTTCGTTTGGAAGCACTGCATCCAATAACAAAAAGAAATATAAAACAAGGGCCGACATTGAACACAGGCCTGCAAGTCGAGGTAGCCCTCTCACGCCAAATCGAGATTATATGATACTTCCGGCGCATTCTAGTCAGAGAAAGTTGTCCAAGTCACATGACGTTACGTTAGAAAGTGAACCAATGAGTTTATTTAGAACTAGTCCCCTCATAAAGGCGAAAGTCCCGAGATCGCCTAAAATACATCCATCACCAAAGTTGAAAAAATCTAAAACTCCAAAATCTACACCGAATGAAGAACAATTTCAAGATACAAAACATGACATGTTAACCAAACGTTTACAAAAAGGCGTATCACGTGGTAGTGAACGCGTTGTTATGGGGTCAGACTTTACACCGACCAATAGTATAACGTCCCCACCGTCCGTATCAGATTCTGTGAAAACAGACTGCGAAACGCCAACAAATATTAATCTTAGTAAAGATCTTATACATAGAAAACATAGTAACAATTTAGAATTAGGGAATATAAACGATAGTTCTATAAAACCTGTTGATATTCAGTTAAGAGACATAGATAAACATGACGTCGATGACGACAGAAAACCGGCGTCAGGTACGTCAGACGAATCGACTTCAGCAGAAAAGGAAGGTGCGTCTCAAATGACGACGTCGTTTATTGAAAACAGCCAAAGTTCAACCAGTTCTAAACCAAGACGTCCAACTTCATTGACAGAAAGTTACAGCAAAATGAGTTTAGCATCTTCTATAGGAAAACATAGTGAAGATGGTTCGAAAAACAATAGTGCTGAGGGTACCAAAGACAAAATGTCAATACATTCAACGGACGATAGACAAAATGCTTTACCGAAACCTGACGGGCAAAGCCCCAAAAGTCCGAGGGTGGAGGTCATCAAAAGTGTGGCCGATTCGTCCAAAAACTCATCACCAGCTAAACATTCAAAGAACTCAACGCCAAAAAGTGTACGGAGTGTTAAAAGTGACAAGACTGATGGGAGTAGTAACAAAACTAAGTCGCCAGCACGCAGTACACCTTCTGATGTGGCTGAACTAGAATACGATGATTTCATAGATAT
The DNA here is from genome assembly GCA_943736015.1 of Tridacna crocea. Lineage (NCBI taxonomy): Eukaryota > Metazoa > Mollusca > Bivalvia > Cardiida > Cardiidae > Tridacna > Tridacna crocea. The sequence goes on from OX031063.1 coordinate 54,722,166, forward strand.
GGATGACACATACTCTTATTTTGATCCTTTAGAAACAGAGAAATTGACATGGCATGGTGTCGAAAAGGTTCCTTGTAAAACGCAAAAGCAAGAACAAAAATGAAAATGTGTATATATGGGTGATTTGTAAAACATTCTCGAGTGCTGTAATGTTTACAAATGTGACCTGTCAGCAAAAAGAGACCTTCTGGGAACTGCAAAAAGTATCAACCCTGGTCAGACTGCGCAATTGCGCAGTCTGACCAGGGTTGACACTTTTTGCTTTTATGATATTTTCTGTATGAAGAGTGGCCTTTCGACCTTTTTTGAGCCATCAGCTTAAATTTACCTTCACTATCGTTGGTCTGTTTTAATCTAATTGATTTGCGGAAATCCCAGATAGTCCCTTTTTTGCGTGACAGGTCACAAATGTGAACTTGGGCTCAGTATTTGAAATTGTGCTCACCAACCATGCTAAGCTTGTTTTTTCCGACTCTAGCAATCTGATTGGTAGAGACGTAACTTTTCGGCCAACCAATTGGTTACTCTTAAAATTTAGCATTTAACTTGATTTAGAATGGGTGGTTAATATGGCTCCATGAGACTTGAGGGGCTGTCCCCTCCCCCATAAATATCTTATGTGCCGCAATTTCGTCCAGCTATCTCTAATAAACAAAGTCTATTCGATTAATAATATAGACAAGTTTAATTTTGTAATATTCTTCCCAAAGAACTGGCAGCTATCATTCATGCAGAGGCTCAAACTGGCTTATAGCAAATAAAAAGGGTTGATGTGGTCACATTTCTGTTGCAGCAATGAGGGTCATTCTTCAGTTATTTCCCTTTATTCTTCCCCAGTGCTACATTGGTCCTGATAAGGGCATTACTTGGTTTTTATCCTTGATTTTCTTGCACTGAACAGCCATGTTCTTGAGATGATAGTTCAAGTAAATCTAGTTAGATTGTTTTGCAAACTAAGTATATATATGTAATTTTTGATGATTAAAAATAGGGTTGGATTTGAATTACATGGGGACTTGGCGCATATATCATCAATCATAATTACATTTATCGCAAGATCTCCAGGGGAAACAAGGATAAAAACAAAGGAATACAGGTAGAAGGATCAATGTGTTATTTGGTTACCTTTAGTCTTTATCTGGAAAGGGAGATACTTTTATTCATAAGAATGGCCCCCAATGGCAGCTATCCAAAACTGATGTAGAGTCCATCCAGTAATCATCAGAGAAGACGCTGACTGCAGTAACTGCTATAAATTGAGGAACATCATAGACCTGCAAAAAGAAAAGGAAGGAACTCTTAACTTTTTACCACACGACAAAATTTTAGACTGGTTCAAATTGAAAGCATTTGCAGATGATAAAATAAAAGTGACTGAAAAATTGAAATTTATTCTGGGAAGGGTAGAAAACACTGTGGGAAAAGGAGAAAATGCTGGTTACCAGCATTTCCTCCTTTTCCTACAGTGTTTTCAAAAGGCTTCTTTCCCAGGAGCGTCAAAAGTAGGGATTGTGTGGTAATGGGTTAACTTAAAGTACTACATAAACGAACTGAACTTCTATGTCAGGTTTTTTTGAAAATCAAAACATTGCAATTTCAATGGCATTTTCACCTGGATATTTCACTGAACGGCGGGCAGTGTAGAGCTACATGTACTTCAGACTGCACAAAGTCTGCGCAGTCTGATATTAATCTACTCTATCCTCTGAAATAAGTCTGATCTTGATCTACAGTACTTGCAAAACAGCTATAGTTGTGCAAAGTTTTCTTTTGGTAGTTTGCTTCAAGAGATGGTTAGGTGAACGATTAGGTGATCGAGATATAAAGGTTCTAACTTGACTTGACATTTGAAATGATATTTTATTGAACCTGTCTAGAAAGCGAACCTTATTGTTTTAAGGATGAATTTAATAAAAAATGTTTACCTCAAAAGCCAACGAATTTTAGAGGGAAATGTCATGAACTCAAAGACAAACTACATGCTGTCCTTAATGTGTTAAAACATAGGCACACATGCATAATGTGTAATGAAATTTACATGAAGCCTTGTCGCTTCATTGATAGGTACATGTACATTACGAACGAAAAATAGTTCCAAAAAAAACATGCAAAAACATGCATACATTTACATGCCTATTGATTTTGTTTTGAATCTAAACGTGATTGAATTAACAACGTGGTCATGCTTTCGAACTTTGACCGTTAATTTCACCCAGGAACCTGGTTGAGCAATCGTTTTAGAAATGAGGTGTATGATTACCGAATGTTAACTAAATACAGCAGTATTTGCTTACCTCACACGTGTGTGAGACTACATAATCAGCAATGGCTGTGTCACATTGAAAACAGAAAATAGAATTCGTAATTTCTGTATCACACGGAAAACAAGGTTGGTAATTTATTTTGTCGTTTTACTCATAGGCACATATCATATGGAAGTTCAAGGTTGTGTTTTACGTGTTGTGAATGTTTTGAATGTTGACGAAATGATCTCAGTAGATCTATTTAATCAATAGTGTTGTTATTTTCATAGAATTGTCAGAGCTCTAGATAAAAGGGAGTGACGATATTTTAAATCCATTATTTCTCTTCGAAACCCTATGTTGTGGGTACTCATTAGAATCGTCTCAATGAGACGATTCTAATGAGTACCCATAACATAGGGTTTAGTGGAGAATAATTTATATATTCAATTTTAAAATCAAACTCACTTCCTCTGTGTGGAGCTAAGAATGATATAATTCCACGGAAATCATCATGGTTTCCAGGGAAGATACTCGTGCGGTTACTTTTAGTGTGAATTGTTTGTAGATTTCTCACTTATTTGCTTATTATATTATTATTTTATTATATGAAGAAGGTGTACTGTCTTTGGACAACTGCTAAATGTGTTCCACCGTGAAATACATGAGTATTTAACTCAGTCGTGTCTGGCAAAAGAGGGCTTAATGCATATCTGTAATACATTATACCCATTATCTCCCGCTAGATGGCATTCTATAAATACTCATCTATCTAATTTGGGCATCCTGGGTACAGAGGCGAACCACTTTCCTACGCGACAACCGTTACTTTGAATTTTAAACTCAAATAAACAATTACTAAATAAAACGCTACCTCGTGTAATTCACTCAGCTATGATCAGCAGTTTAGAGAAATCTGGAGCTAAAGCAGGTCTCATTTCTCATCAAACGTATTGATAAAAGCTATTTTCTACATTGCTACTTTATAGAGCGTAATATTACAGTCAGCCCGCTTTCGGGGCTAGTGATTCGTCATATAAGACAGTCGAATCTTCGAAAAATATGACATGCGTAGACAACGTATTATACCAAGAAAGTCATCACATGATTATGGATCCATGAAATCTAAGTTATTTTGTGTAGAAATAGAATGAATCCTAAGGTAAAATGGTTCTTTGATATGGATAAAATTTACGAATAGCCGTTGTCTGCACATGTCATATTCTTCGAAGATTCGACCTGTCTGCTATGACGCATCACTTCTCCCAGTATTGGGAGAGGGTGTATATTAATACGCGCTATATAAAGTAGTAATGGAGAACATGGCTTTTATCAATACGTTTGAGGAGAAATCAGACCTGTTTTAGCTCCAGATTTCTCTAAACTGCTAATCATAGCTGAATGAATCGCATCAGGTACCGTTTTATTGAGTACACGTTTATTCTAGTTTGAAATTCAGAGTAACGGTTGTCGCGTAGTTAAAAGTAATCCGGTTCTGTACCATGAATTCCAGAATTAGATAGATGTGTATTTGTAGAATGCCATCTAGAGGGAGATAATGACCTTACTTGGCGAAGAAGCATTTGTAGAAAATTTCACAGGAGACAAAAATGAAGATATCTCTATAAACACTCGAGTGCATGTATACACGCGTGGTAATCATAAGTATACTAGTACATAAGACGTGCTCTGTGGGAAAGGGTGTTAAAGCATCTGCAAAAAGTATCGACACAGATCAGTCTGCGCTATCTGCGCAGACTGATCTGTGTCAAAACTTTTTGCTTTTAGTCAATTTTCTGCATGTCCGTGGACTATGCTACCTCATGATCCAGTCGCCTTTCAGACAAAATTGATGGGCTCATAATATTACATAGCTTGCTTGGTAACATGCGTCACAGAAATACATTAACTCATTACTAAACGACAATGTTGGGGGGGGGGGGTGGGGTGGGGGGGAGGGGGGCTTGTCCAAATTGAAAACATTTGCAGACGACAAAATAAAATTGACTGAAAATTTGAAATTTGTTTTGGGAAGGGGGAAGGGTAGAAAACATTGTGGGAAAATGAGAAAATGTTGGTTACAAAATTTTCTTCTTTTCCAACAATGTTTTCAAAAGGCTTCTCTTCCAAGATCGTTTAACTCATGCATTAACTGATTACCAAACGACAAAAGTTTTGGCTTGTCCAAATGGAAAGCATTTGCAGGCGACAAAATAAACGTGACTGCAAGGTTGAAATTTGTTCTGTGAAGGGTAGAAAACATTGTGGGAAAAGGAAAAAATGCCGGTAACTGGCATTTTCTTCTTTTCCAACAATATTTTCAAAGGTTTCTTTCCCAGGGTCGTTGAAAGTCGGTCATGTGAGGTAATGGGTTAACCCTTTTGCCAGGACACGATTCAGTTATATTCTTTTTATATTGTGTTTATTGTGTTATATAATCTAGTTGCAGATTAACTCCTCGTTTGTTCAAGAATTATGACAATTTTAAGTGAATGAAATTCAAAAAGTATGTTAACAATTGTCTTTATTTTTTCCCCAATTTTGTTTATTTGCATGTTTTAAAGGAAAAGACAGCCCTATGCGGATTCCTGTAACATCGCCTTTTATCGCCATAAAACGTACGGATTCGGCTAAGACTCGGGTAAATCCGGAATCGGTCGGCCGAAAGATGCTGCGTCGTTGACGGATTACCCGAGTCTAAGCCGAATCTGTCCGATGAAAGGCGATGTTACACGAATCCCATAACGGTACCATATCCTGAACCCTTTACCAAACAAATCTTGTTTTTTACGACTCTGAGATAGAAGCCTTTTGAAAACGTTGTGGGAAATGAAGAAAATGCCGGTAACCAGCCTTTTTTCCCTTTCCCGCAATGTTTTCTACCCCGTTGGAAACAAATTGAAATGTTTGAGTAAGGTTTATTTTGTCGCCTGCAAGTTAAGAGATAAACGCCGTTTTCAACATTATTTCGGCTGTCAGGGAACATATCCGGTCAAATAAATAAATAAATAAATAAATAAAATAATTGATAGAGAAAGACAAGAAAAGAAAAGAAAAGAAAAGGAAAGGAAAGGAAGAAGAAAATACTGGTAATCAGTATTTTCTCCGTTTCTCACAATGCATCATACCCTATCAAATACATATTACATTCTCTGAGCAACATTCGACTTTTTTGTCGTCTGCAATTTGCTTTAAAATCTTAGAAAATCGTATGATTTTGCCGACAGGTAGACAGTTAAGATTATTTACTTGTTTCGACGATCTCTAAGTTGGAAATTCCAGTGGCTTGGAGAGAATGATGTGCTATGCCAAGTAATCGCGAATGAAACTTCCGGATCCGTATTCACCAAACATTCTTAAGACTGTTCAATCGTAGTCTCATTCTCAAGAATTTTCTAAATTCGAAAGTAACACAACATCTGATTGGCCAAACCATTTGGTCTAGCCAATTAGATGCTGTATTACTTTCAAATAGGGATAACCTTGGGGAACAAGACCAAGAACAGTCTCAGAAATTCTCAAGAATGGTTGGTGAATAAATTTGAAAGAAACACAACATCTGATAGGCTAAACCATTTGGTTTAGCCAATCAGATGTTGTTTTACTTTCAAATTGGGATAACCCTGGGGAACAAGACCATGAACAGTCTAAAGAATGGTTGGTGAATACGGACCCGTGGTCTGTACGGGTAAGTGCATGGCTGCTACCTTAGGAGGAGAGAAAAGGGGGGGACGCCATTTTTATTTCGACCTCTTAGCGTGCGATATCCTTTCTAAGGGAGATAAGTCAATAGTAAGCACTTTCGTTTAAACTAGATTATCTCGCTTTATAAAGAACACAACCCTTCGGCAAAGTCTCAAATCCAGAAGTTCCAAACCCAGTTATAAAACACTAATGAATTCGAATCTCAGCTGGACCTTTACATTTTCAGAAAATGAGAAAAACATTATTGTAAGAAATCATTCTCCCATTACCGCTACACTGCACACGAATTCTACTTTGTTTTCAAGAGCGGGAAGTTGGTTATCAACAATGTGAAGGTTCTGTGCGGAATCTACGGAACGCCACGGAAAGCTGAACTGACCTCTGTAATGTAAAGGAAATATTGTTGAAAACGGCTTTGTTAAATAACCCTTCCCCCCGGCAACCACACATACAGAGAGAGAGAGAGAGAGAGAAAGAGAGGAAGAGAGAAAGAGAGAGAGGGTCTATTTAGATAAAGAGGAAGAAAAGGAGGAGAAAGAAAAAGGAAGGACACTCTAACAAAAAACCAAGATGTTCGAATCCGGTGCCCATAAAAAAACATTGAAGGAAAAGGAGAAAATGCTGGTAACCAGCATTTTCTCCTTTTCCCACAATATTTTCTACCCTACCAAAGAAAGAAATCGTCATATTACCAAGATTTAATTTGTTTTCTACAGATGCTTTGAATTTGGTCCAGTCCCAAAAAACTGTTGTTTGGTAAAGAGTTAACTTCGCGGGACCCTAACTCTTTAACAATTGACAAAAATGTAGACCTGTCAAAAATTGGAAGCCTTAGCAGACGATATCTAAATGCGATTCAAATAATGGAAGTTGTCTGTGATAGGGAAAAATACACTGTGGGGAAAAGGAGGAAAATGCTAGTTTTTCTTCTGTTGCCACAACCTTTTCAGAAGGCTTCTTTCACATGGTCGTTAAAACTCAGTATATATAGTGTGATAAGATATTAACCCTGTACCGCACAGCAAAGTTTTAGATCTATCTGAATTAAAAGCATTTGCAGACAACAATTTCAAAGTGGCTCAAATGGTGCAATTTTGCTTTGATAGGGTAGAAAACATTGTGGGAAAAGGAGAAAATGCTGGTTACCAGCATTTTCTCCTTTTCCCACAATGTTTTCAAAAGACTTTTTCCACAGTCGTCATTGTGTCGTAAAGGGTTAAGGGGCAGATAGGCCGTATTTCTTATACTGCTAGATCAGTTTAAAAATCCAAAAGATAGTAAAAGCGCAAACACTGTGAATTCGATGTCATTTTAACCAAAAAAATTCTCAACACGTCGGACAGTGTATACATATCAGGGGTCAGATTTAACGTTCTTTACAGTCTGATCTTGATCTACACTGTTTGTAAGGCGCTTTGGGAAACTTCTAACAGCATACGGATTAATTTTTCCTCTTTTCCAAACAATCCCTGATTTTACGACCCTGAGATAGACGCCTGTTAAAAATATTGTGGAAAAAGGAGAAAAATTCTGATAACCAGCATTTTATCTTTTTTCCAGAATGATGTATTCTACCCTTCACAAAACAAATTTCAAATTTTCTGTCATTTTTATTTTGTCGTCTGCAAATGCTTTCGATTTAGACAAACCTAAAATTTTGTGATTTGGTAATGAGTTAATGCCGTCCGAATGAAAGTCCATAAACAATCCAGTCGTTTATAATCGTTCGTACATAGTGACACGGAAGTATAGATGTTCTATAAGCATAGAGGATTCTGTGCGTGACGTGAAGTGACGTGACGTGACGTAAGCTTACGTTGACGTCGATGGCATAGAAACATGTCACGTCACACCCAGTAAATCTACATGGTCAACATCAATTACCGAACATGACATAGGGATATAATTGCTTTCCGAAGTTTTTTGCCGCAGAGGGTGTGACGTTAGTTAGTGTCGACCAACCGATATCTTCCTCGTCAGATTCCGTAAAGATGAAAGGCCGAAAGACGTTTTGCAAAAAGTCCAAAATGTAAGTGAAGAATAAAACCGGTTTTTTCAAACATCCGTTATCCAAATGAAAAACATACTTTTTCAAGAGGGGGTCCAACACGTCTGCAAAAGAAAAGTATCAACTTGTGTCATCCTGCGCCGACACATTTTCGATTTGTATATTCATTTTCTGCATGTTATAGGACCATTCTACATGCAATGTAAGTCAAATGTTAGACCAAACAGATCCGTAAAAGTTGTCTGATGAATTGCTTGGTAAAATCTGTAAAATGGAGCTCTGCACTATTTAACCCTTTACCTGATATGCCAATTTGAGGGCCTCCCATTTCAGTCGCAAATAAATATATGATGTCAAAAATATGGACAAATGAGGATACAAATATCTGATTGAGTGGAAAACATTGTGGGAAAAGGAGAAATTGCTCGTTACGAGCAATTTCTTCTTTTCCCACAATGTTTTCAAAAGCTGTCTGTTGTTGATACGTCAAAATGAGTATCTATGGAGTAAAGGGTTAACACATTACCACACAATTCCTCCTTTTACGACCTTGAGAAAGAAGCCTTAAAAAAACATTGTGGGAAAAGGAGAATAATGCTGGTTACCAGCTGCTTTTTTAAAATTTTTGGTCGGAAATCTAAAAATAGCCTAAGAGGCTACGTAGCCTTTTAAAGGTGGATATTCAGGTTTTTTCACATCAGACCAAATTAAAAAGAAATATATATCACAGAAATTTAGACGAAAAAAAAAAACCAATACAAATCATCAACAATTTAGATTCATAATATTACAAAGAATTTTTTTTGGTGGATTCCCTTTAAAGGCTACGTAGCCCTTAAGCTATTCATAGATTTCGCGCAAGAAAAAAGCATTGTGGGAATGTTAAGTGACTGGCACGTGACTAATGACGGTTAAATTCCATAACATAACAAAAATGTAGGCTAATTATTTTCCATAATGTCTTCTTCGGACGCTATGTTTGAAGCTTCGTCTGTATATTTCCAGTATGTAAATGAGCAAGTTGCTCATGTAAAAATAGACCATGTTTCCAGTCGGTGTCGACTTGGGCTGTAGTAAATCTCTGATTTCTCTTGTTGTCGGATGGTTTTCGACTACTAGGGTTTAAATATGAATGGAAATTATAAGGCTTTGGGGGTATAAAGATTATTTTTTGTATTTTTGTAAAATTTTTGTCCCAAAATCTGAGGGGCCACCTTTAAGGGAATACCATAAAAAAAAATATATGATTCTTAGCTATTGATGATATGTATTGTTTTTTTTTTCATATAAATTTCAGGGACGTATAATTTTTTTAATTTGGTGGTATGTGAAAATTCTAGATACCCACATTTAAGTCTGGTTGGTAAATACGAGCCCAGACTACAATTTCTATGCAGTCTGATCTTAACCTGGTAACAAATGGCATAGAACGTTTGAAATAAAATCGTGGGTCTGGGCATATTTTAAAACTGGGATCGTATATATATATACTTTTAAGGTAAGACCTGTGTAATGGAAAACAGCTATTTCCACTAAAATATCATCCTGCAAACTTAGCTATAATTAGAAATGAGTATTATTTAACTACTTTCACCTTTTCATTTTTTTTTTTTTCAATTTTTTCCTTCTTTGAATGATCATTTATAAATCTAAAACCGCTATATTCTCAATTAAAAAAAAATCACAATTACCTCTGTACTGTATCACACACAGCTAACCCCGGGACTCTTCTTGGTCTTCTGTTATTAATAACACCAATGTTTTCCCGGATAACTTTATTTGCAAAGTTAATGGTTAAATATTCCATAAAAAACTGAAATATACAAATAAATTCAATGTACTATGTGTTTTCATCTCTTATTCTTTCCCAAAGATAATGTTTTCTCCAAATCTATGGAAAAGCATTTTGGCAAATGCACCAATTGCTCTGAATAAGCAACCGTCCCATTTGCCACAATGTATTTCTGATTTTATACAATAAATATTCAAATGTTTTCAACATCATACATGTACTTCCAGTTAAAAGTGCAATTAATTGTGACAGTCTAAAATTCTAATAAAAAGGTTAAATATTGCAACAAAGTATGAAACTCCTCAGGCTATAGCAGAGCTAAGCCTAAGATTACACTAATCCTGAGACTAATCTGTATGTGCAGCAAGAAGCATAGTTACAACAACTTGATGCACATGAACCAGTAGAAATAAAGTGACTCATGCACAAAAGGCACTTGCTCCACAATGTTAACTCATATATTAAGTCGCTAAACGTGACTCACTGCCCTTTGCAAACACTGTAGATCAAGATCAGACTGCACAGAACATGCATTCTGATCCTAGATCCACAGTCTTTGATCTGGACCTATCTTTTTCCAAAAACATTTTGGAAATTGCAAAACCTAGGTCTCTGCTGTATAACTGAAATTTTAAACAGAAGTTATTTGACAGAATAAGGTTTACAACTCTATTTACGACTTATAAACTCAAGCTTTGACAGAAAACAGTGGGATTTCTACATCAATTCCCTCCAAGCAGTTTGAACAAAATGACGTCATCATAAACTTAAATACTCCAAAATGCACCTATTCATGTCCAACAGCAAAATATTACAAAGCGATTGAAATATAGAAGTGTTTAACACACAAAAATGACAATAATTACCCTGTGCATCACTACAATCTACACATTCTCGACCACTAAACAAGAATTTTCTCTTCCCTGCTGCATCCATGTTGGACTTCACGTGCAAAAGGAGAGCTTCAGTAAAGGCGAATAACTCTCGCAAAACTAAAATGTAAATCCATGGTCTAAGAGAAGTAACTCTATCAACCTGATCAACTGACCAGCTAAAGAGAGTTACGTCCCTTGACACCTGATGCCAGTTCCAAATCTGACAAATGACAACTAACAATGGAAAGCCATTGGAAAGAATAAGCTTATAAAAAATATGATCCATTACACTCCCCGCTTGATTTCCCAAATCACTGTTTTCAAATATCGAAATTCAAACATTGACACTGTAATTTGTGAATTACATATCATACAAATACAAATGCACAATTTACAGTAGAGTAAGACAACTTTTTTACTATACACGGATTACAATAAGCTATGGTGTTTAACAACCCCTTCTTTATAAACATATAAGCCCATGTAATAAAGGTTGGGTCAACTTGAAACCTTTTTTAATACATGTATTTCACAAAGTCAGTTGTTTGACCAAACGTCTACATTATTCTGAACAATAAAATTGGTTGACAAGGTGTGTAAACCATAATTAGACTGCTTCTATAAGCAAGCCAATATTGGTCAACACAGTTTGTCATTGACCCCTGAATCTTGTACATATATCAGCATGTTAAAGTCAAGCTCTGCTACTTAAACCTCTGACTCTAATAAAACTATCAGTTCAGTCACAGGTCGTTGTAAAAATGATGTTTTTCCATTGCGAACAGTTTTAACACACACTTGACGAACCAAATCATCTTCTCCTTTGAATGTCTCGGTGACAAGTCCCATTGGCCACTGGTTTCTATGAACACTACTGTCCTTCAACAACACTACATCACCTTTTTGAATATTGCGACGCGAATTAACCCATTTTTGACGCAATTGAAGCGTATGTAGGTACTCTTTTTTCCATTTGCTCCAAAAAATGTCTGCAAGGTATTGAACATATTTCCACTGTGATTTGTATGCATTCTTCAAGCTTACAGGTAAATCCTTAAAACTAATATCCATATCCGGATACTTTTGAGTGAGAAGAATGGAAGGTGTTAGAATAGTTGGATCTTCAGCATCATAAGATATAGTCGCCAACGGACGAGAGTTTATGATGGCACAAACTTCATACATTAGAGTGGATAAAACTTCATGTGTCAAAAGTTTCTGTGAACTGTTAAGGAACATAGAGTCTAGAATCTTTCTGCTCATTCCAATTATTCGTTCCCATACTCCCCCTTTATGAGAGGAATGAGGAGAATTAAATCTCCACACAATACCTTTGTTTTGGAGAAACCTTTGAATATGAGAATCTTCTACATTTATAGTATTCAATCCAAGTTCTTTGGCTCCACATACAAAATTTGAACCTCTGTCCGAACGCAGTAAAATTAATGTACCTCTAATAGATATAAATCTGCGAAGTGCATTTATGAATGAGGAAGAAGACATTTCTTCGATAAGTTCGATATGCACTGCTCTTATTGACAGGCAAGTGAACAACACAGCCCACCTTTTACTATTAGCCACTCCTCCACGGGTTTTCCTGGTGATTATTTCCCATGGTCCAAAGACATCAACACCTACACAACTAAATGGAGGAGACGGAGTTACACGATCTTCCGGAAGATCACCCATTTTTTGATATTCCATCTTCCCACGAAGTTTTCTACATATAACACATGCGTGTAACACACTAGATATAAGTCTTTTGGCACCAATGATCCAGTAACCTTTACTCCTCAAAGTACCTTCAGTGAATAACCTCCCCTGATGCTTTACTTCTGCATGGCAAAATTCAACCAAAAGCTTAGCAATGTGGTCCGACTTCGGAATGATAATTGGGTGTTTTTGAAAGTCATCTATTTTTGCAAATTTCAACCGTCCTCCTACTCTCAGAATAGTATCTTTATCCAGGTATGGATTTAAAGACAGAATTTTACTGTCTCTTGGCAAGAGTTTTTCACTTATCAAGCACTCTATTTCTCTTTGAAAATATGTTTTTTGTACTTCTTTTATTATCAACAGTTCAGATTCTTTTTTTTCAGCTCCAAATATGTTTTGGAGAAATTATGAGAACCTTTTTTGTTTGCAAGTGTTTTCAAAGTCACAACTGCATTAACTAAAGTTTGCCACTTAGAAAATCTGAGAAATCTTTCTGGCCCTATTCTTTCTAATTTAGTGTCAATGTCACTTTTAAATACCTTAATGTTTGCCTCTGGTCTGACTTCACAGTCATTTTCTGGATTAACCAATGTAAAACCCTTTAAATTCACTTTTCCTGATTTTTCACAATACATGAAAGGTGGACCATTTAACCACATGCTATCTTGAAGCTGAGTTACATTGATTTTCCTTGTACCTTGATCAGCAGGGTTTTCTTCTGAAGTAACATAACTCCACTGAGATGGTTTTGCAGATTTTCTAATTCGGTCAACTCTGTTTGTAACATACACATAGAATCTGCGAGTCTCGTTATGAATGTAACCTAACACCACTTGGCTATCAGAGAAGAATTTAACGGTAGAAATGTCTAAGTTCAACTGGTCACAAATAAACTCAGCTAGTTCTAACCCTAACACTGCTGAACACAACTCAAGTCTTGGGATAGTATGACCATGTTTTGGTGCCACTTTTACCTTTCCCATTACAAATGAAACTTCATATTGCTTTGAAGAATTAACTGATCTTAAAAATGCTACTGCCGCTATGGCTTCTTTTGATGCATCACAAAATATGAAAAGTTCACACTGACTGTCATAATTTTCTGGACCATATGCACGCTTCACTTTTACATCTTTCAAATGTGTGAGAGATGAAAGCCACATATCCCACTCGGGCTTCAAGCTACTTGGCAGTGGTTCATCCCAGTCATTACCAGAAATCCAATTCCGTAAAAACAACTTTCCTTGAACTGTAATTGGTGCGGCAAATCCCAGCGGGTCATACAGACTGTTCACCACTGATAACATGCCTCTTCTGGTAAATGGTCTATTCTCAATAGGCACAGTAAATGTAAAGCAATCTGTTACCAAATCCCATGAAATACCAAGGCTCTTCTGTAACTGTAATTCATGTTCATTGATTTGAATATTCCTAAGATCAGTAGCTATATCTTCTTGATCAAATGCTTGTAAGACCTTTTTACTATTTGATGCAATTTTGTGAAGTCTCAAATTACCTCCTTTCTTCAATGCAGCTTGAGTTCTTTTTAGCACATCAATAGCTATTTCTGGAGTGTTAACTGATAATAACCCATCATCAACATAAAAGTTATCTATTACATAGTTCACAGTATCTTCACCAAAGTCATTTCTTTGAGAAGTAATGGTTCTATGTAGTCCATATGTAGCTATGGCCGGCGACGGCGAATTTCCAAATACGTGTACACACATACGATACTCAATAATGTTCTTGTTTTCATCATTATCTCTGAACCATAAAAAGCGTAGGAAATTCCTGTGTTCTGGTTTCACGTAAAAACAGAAAAACATCTGCTGAATATCTGCTATTACTGCAATTTTGTGTTTCCTAAATCGTAAGAGAACACCAATCAAACTGTTAGTCAAATCAGGTCCAGTCATAAGCACATCATTTAAGCAGACTCCATTGTATTTGGCAGATGAATCGAATACTACACGTATTTTTCTAGGCTTTCGTGGGTGGTAGACACCAAATATTGGGAGGTACCAATGTTCTTCCCCCTTCTGTAAAGACGGTGCTATTTCAGCATGGCCATTTTTCAACATTTCTCCCATAAACTGACAAAAATCTTCACATTTTTCTGAGTTTTTCTTCAGACTCTGGCATAGTATGTCAGTTCTCTTTTTGGCTGACTGAAAATTTGACGGTAATGGTCTGTTAAGAGATTTTTCTTTGAAAGGTAATGGAAATATCCAATTGCCATTTTCTGTTTTCTCCCAGTTGTCCTCCATGACTTTAATAAACTGTTTATCTTCTATAGATGGGCCAATTTTATTGTCATGAATTGTTCTTTCAAAGACTGTACTACCTACACTATCAAAATCTCTGCTAGTTTTAACATCACTACTCTGAATGTCACATTTAAATGTCATATCACATGATTTAAAAAGTGACGGTCTCTGATTGTTGAGTATATATGTTTTGCTTACATTTACAGTTCTTGATGAATGAAAGGAACCATAACAAACTTCACCTACAATGACCCATCCAAGTCTCAACTTCTGTGCAAATGGTTCATTATCCTCTCCCACTATTTGTTCAAGCACATGATGTGCCATAGGATTGTCCCTTCCTATCAATAATAGCATATTAGCTTGATGCTGTAATTTTGGAATATCAGCCTTTAACTCTTTCAAATGGGAAAACTGTTCACATACTTCTGGTGTTGGGATTTCATCTTTATTGTTTGGAATATCATTACATTCAATGAGGGGAGACAACTCTATTTTTTCATTGCCACACATACTTTCAACAACAAACCCTTCTGACACTCGGCCACTCTTCAACACTTGACCACCACAAGATGACAAAGTATACTCAATATTGGAACTATATTCACTGAAATAGTCAAGTAACTCAGTTTTGGCTAACGATCTATTGCTCTGATCATCTATTAATGCGTATGTCAACATATAATGATTTGGTCTATCTTTCTTGTAGACTTTTACAAGAAGAGCCTTTGCACAGGACTTAAACTTGTCACCTTTGTTTAGATTTGTATGTTTAGTTACAATAGAATTTCTCGTATCTGTGACATCTCTCTTTGAACCACTATTCTCCCCGCTGTTGTCACTCACACTCTTTGGCTTTCTCCCAAAATCATGTAGAGCGGTTGAGTGTGTGTTCGACGCACAAATGTCACATTTAATTGACGCTTTACATTCCCCTGCTAAATGTTGTTTCGACTCACAACACTTGAAACAGACTCTGTTTACAAATAACTGATGTTTTCTGTCACTTAAGGGAAGCTTTCTAAACTTTGTACACTTGTTTAGAGAATGAGGTAGGTCATGAAATAAACAGTTAAATTCTAATGAATCTGAATCTACTTTCTTATCACTAGTAGTGTTGGATAAATTGTCCTTGCTCTGCTTTGTATCAGTTTTCTTAACACTAAATTCTGTTCTTTTTCCTCTCTGTCTTAACCTTTCTGTTTCATATCCAAAGCTTGGGTCATTCCTATCTCTTGCCTGATCTCTGATAAACTGTGCAAATACAGAAAATGGAGGATAAGATGCATCATACTTTCTTTTATATTCTACAGCTTTATTTGTCCACTTGTCTTGGATATAATTTGGTAACTTAGTAACTAATTGGTTAACACCAATGGAAGAGTCATAAAGGGAAAATGCTAAAGCAAGCTTTGGATCTTCTTTTAAGTATTCTATTTCTGTTGTAACATCCGCTAAGTCATACAATTTGGTCAAGTCAGTAGATATCCTAGGAAAAGAGCTGATTTTTCTGGTTATTGTTGAATGCACTATTTCAGGTGCAGCGAACCTTTCTTCCAATCTCTGCCATATTCTTTCTAAACTTTTTTCTGGCGCATTAGCATTACTAGCATGAATGCTCCATGCTTGATTTGTTGAACTTGGTCCAAGCCACTTTAACAACAAGTCTATCTCTTCTCTTGCTGATAGTCTAAGTTCATTGACAACACTTTTGAAAGTTGCTTTCCAAACAGAGAAATATGCCGGATTGTCACTAAACTTGCTTAACCGACTAAGTAAAACATCTTTTCTGTAGAGGCACTGAACCACTTCTGATGAAATATTCTGATTTTCATTTTGTTGTTTATTGAAGAACAATGAATTAACATACTCTTCAGTTTTTTGTCGTGAATTTACAGGTGGCTGAGACACAACTGAACATTTATCAGACAAAGCTTCATATAGACCAGCTTCAGCTTCTAATGCTGCTACCTCTTTGCGAGAATTTAATAACTCTAATTCTGCAGCTAAAACTGCTTGTTGCTTCTTTAATTCAACTTCTTGCTGAATGTACTGTAATTTTACTTTAGCTGCTTCAGCTTTAGCTCTGTATTTAGAGGATCTTGATGAACTTTCTGATTTATGCGAAACTGTATCTGCAACTGCTCTACCTAATGTAGATTCAATCTGCTCCAAATATCTACTATAATTGAACTTTTCTTCAATCATTAACTGTTCTTCTTTGTTTCTAACTAAAAAATCAACTAATTCTGTATAAACTCTATGCAGATCAATTTTCAGTTTCTCTATTTGAATTTTATAAGTCTGTCTATCTTCATCAACATCTGGTGAAATATACCTTGACAAAGTACTGTCAATTTCTTTTTGAACTTTTAGCAATTTTTCTCTATGTTTTTTCAGATTTTCTTGAAATAACCCTTCCCCTTTTTCTGTTCTTGCAGATAATCTTGTTTTGGTACTCTCCATGATGTGTAAATCTTATTATTAGCAAGGTTTTTTATTGTACTGTATCACACACAGCTAACCCCGGGACTCTTCTTGGTCTTCTGTTATTAATAACACCAATGTTTTCCCGGATAACTTTATTTGCAAAGTTAATGGTTAAATATTCCATAAAAAACTGAAATATACAAATAAATTCAATGTACTATGTGTTTTCATCTCTTATTCTTTCCCAAAGATAATGTTTTCTCCAAATCTATGGAAAAGCATTTTGGCAAATGCACCAATTGCTCTGAATAAGCAACCGTCCCATTTGCCACAATGTATTTCTGATTTTATACAATAAATATTCAAATGTTTTCAACATCATACATGTACTTCCAGTTAAAAGTGCAATTAATTGTGACAGTCTAAAATTCTAATAAAAAGGTTAAATATTGCAACAAAGTATGAAACTCCTCAGGCTATAGCAGAGCTAAGCCTAAGATTACACTAATCCTGAGACTAATCTGTATGTGCAGCAAGAAGCATAGTTACAACAACTTGATGCACATGAACCAGTAGAAATAAAGTGACTCATGCACAAAAGGCACTTGCTCCACAATGTTAACTCATATATTAAGTCGCTAAACGTGACTCACTGCCCTTTGCAAACACTGTAGATCAAGATCAGACTGCACAGAACATGCATTCTGATCCTAGATCCACAGTCTTTGATCTGGACCTATCTTTTTCCAAAAACATTTTGGAAATTGCAAAACCTAGGTCTCTGCTGTATAACTGAAATTTTAAACAGAAGTTATTTGACAGAATAAGGTTTACAACTCTATTTACGACTTATAAACTCAAGCTTTGACAGAAAACAGTGGGATTTCTACATCAATTCCCTCCAAGCAGTTTGAACAAAATGACGTCATCATAAACTTAAATACTCCAAAATGCACCTATTCATGTCCAACAGCAAAATATTACAAAGCGATTGAAATATAGAAGTGTTTAACACACAAAAATGACAATAATTACCCTGTGCATCACTACAATCTACACATTCTCGACCACTAAACAAGAATTTTCTCTTCCCTGCTGCATCCATGTTGGACTTCACGTGCAAAAGGAGAGCTTCAGTAAAGGCGAATAACTCTCGCAAAACTAAAATGTAAATCCATGGTCTAAGAGAAGTAACTCTATCAACCTGATCAACTGACCAGCTAAAGAGAGTTACGTCCCTTGACACCTGATGCCAGTTCCAAATCTGACAAATGACAACTAACAATGGAAAGCCATTGGAAAGAATAAGCTTATAAAAAATATGATCCATTACACTCCCCGCTTGATTTCCCAAATCACTGTTTTCAAATATCGAAATTCAAACATTGACACTGTAATTTGTGAATTACATATCATACAAATACAAATGCACAATTTACAGTAGAGTAAGACAACTTTTTTACTATACACGGATTACAATAAGCTATGGTGTTTAACAACCCCTTCTTTATAAACATATAAGCCCATGTAATAAAGGTTGGGTCAACTTGAAACCTTTTTTAATACATGTATTTCACAAAGTCAGTTGTTTGACCAAACGTCTACATTATTCTGAACAATAAAATTGGTTGACAAGGTGTGTAAACCATAATTAGACTGCTTCTATAAGCAAGCCAATATTGGTCAACACAGTTTGTCATTGACCCCTGAATCTTGTACATATATCAGCATGTTAAAGTCAAGCTCTGCTACTTAAACCTCTGACTCTAATAAAACTATCAGTTCAGTCACAGGTCGTTGTAAAAATGATGTTTTTCCATTGCGAACAGTTTTAACACACACTTGACGAACCAAATCATCTTCTCCTTTGAATGTCTCGGTGACAAGTCCCATTGGCCACTGGTTTCTATGAACACTACTGTCCTTCAACAACACTACATCACCTTTTTGAATATTGCGACGCGAATTAACCCATTTTTGACGCAATTGAAGCGTATGTAGGTACTCTTTTTTCCATTTGCTCCAAAAAATGTCTGCAAGGTATTGAACATATTTCCACTGTGATTTGTATGCATTCTTCAAGCTTACAGGTAAATCCTTAAAACTAATATCCATATCCGGATACTTTTGAGTGAGAAGAATGGAAGGTGTTAGAATAGTTGGATCTTCAGCATCATAAGATATAGTCGCCAACGGACGAGAGTTTATGATGGCACAAACTTCATACATTAGAGTGGATAAAACTTCATGTGTCAAAAGTTTCTGTGAACTGTTAAGGAACATAGAGTCTAGAATCTTTCTGCTCATTCCAATTATTCGTTCCCATACTCCCCCTTTATGAGAGGAATGAGGAGAATTAAATCTCCACACAATACCTTTGTTTTGGAGAAACCTTTGAATATGAGAATCTTCTACATTTATAGTATTCAATCCAAGTTCTTTGGCTCCACATACAAAATTTGAACCTCTGTCCGAACGCAGTAAAATTAATGTACCTCTAATAGATATAAATCTGCGAAGTGCATTTATGAATGAGGAAGAAGACATTTCTTCGATAAGTTCGATATGCACTGCTCTTATTGACAGGCAAGTGAACAACACAGCCCACCTTTTACTATTAGCCACTCCTCCACGGGTTTTCCTGGTGATTATTTCCCATGGTCCAAAGACATCAACACCTACACAACTAAATGGAGGAGACGGAGTTACACGATCTTCCGGAAGATCACCCATTTTTTGATATTCCATCTTCCCACGAAGTTTTCTACATATAACACATGCGTGTAACACACTAGATATAAGTCTTTTGGCACCAATGATCCAGTAACCTTTACTCCTCAAAGTACCTTCAGTGAATAACCTCCCCTGATGCTTTACTTCTGCATGGCAAAATTCAACCAAAAGCTTAGCAATGTGGTCCGACTTCGGAATGATAATTGGGTGTTTTTGAAAGTCATCTATTTTTGCAAATTTCAACCGTCCTCCTACTCTCAGAATAGTATCTTTATCCAGGTATGGATTTAAAGACAGAATTTTACTGTCTCTTGGCAAGAGTTTTTCACTTATCAAGCACTCTATTTCTCTTTGAAAATATGTTTTTTGTACTTCTTTTATTATCAACAGTTCAGATTCTTTTTTTTCAGCTCCAAATATGTTTTGGAGAAATTATGAGAACCTTTTTTGTTTGCAAGTGTTTTCAAAGTCACAACTGCATTAACTAAAGTTTGCCACTTAGAAAATCTGAGAAATCTTTCTGGCCCTATTCTTTCTAATTTAGTGTCAATGTCACTTTTAAATACCTTAATGTTTGCCTCTGGTCTGACTTCACAGTCATTTTCTGGATTAACCAATGTAAAACCCTTTAAATTCACTTTTCCTGATTTTTCACAATACATGAAAGGTGGACCATTTAACCACATGCTATCTTGAAGCTGAGTTACATTGATTTTCCTTGTACCTTGATCAGCAGGGTTTTCTTCTGAAGTAACATAACTCCACTGAGATGGTTTTGCAGATTTTCTAATTCGGTCAACTCTGTTTGTAACATACACATAGAATCTGCGAGTCTCGTTATGAATGTAACCTAACACCACTTGGCTATCAGAGAAGAATTTAACGGTAGAAATGTCTAAGTTCAACTGGTCACAAATAAACTCAGCTAGTTCTAACCCTAACACTGCTGAACACAACTCAAGTCTTGGGATAGTATGACCATGTTTTGGTGCCACTTTTACCTTTCCCATTACAAATGAAACTTCATATTGCTTTGAAGAATTAACTGATCTTAAAAATGCTACTGCCGCTATGGCTTCTTTTGATGCATCACAAAATATGAAAAGTTCACACTGACTGTCATAATTTTCTGGACCATATGCACGCTTCACTTTTACATCTTTCAAATGTGTGAGAGATGAAAGCCACATATCCCACTCGGGCTTCAAGCTACTTGGCAGTGGTTCATCCCAGTCATTACCAGAAATCCAATTCCGTAAAAACAACTTTCCTTGAACTGTAATTGGTGCGGCAAATCCCAGCGGGTCATACAGACTGTTCACCACTGATAACATGCCTCTTCTGGTAAATGGTCTATTCTCAATAGGCACAGTAAATGTAAAGCAATCTGTTACCAAATCCCATGAAATACCAAGGCTCTTCTGTAACTGTAATTCATGTTCATTGATTTGAATATTCCTAAGATCAGTAGCTATATCTTCTTGATCAAATGCTTGTAAGACCTTTTTACTATTTGATGCAATTTTGTGAAGTCTCAAATTACCTCCTTTCTTCAATGCAGCTTGAGTTCTTTTTAGCACATCAATAGCTATTTCTGGAGTGTTAACTGATAATAACCCATCATCAACATAAAAGTTATCTATTACATAGTTCACAGTATCTTCACCAAAGTCATTTCTTTGAGAAGTAATGGTTCTATGTAGTCCATATGTAGCTATGGCCGGCGACGGCGAATTTCCAAATACGTGTACACACATACGATACTCAATAATGTTCTTGTTTTCATCATTATCTCTGAACCATAAAAAGCGTAGGAAATTCCTGTGTTCTGGTTTCACGTAAAAACAGAAAAACATCTGCTGAATATCTGCTATTACTGCAATTTTGTGTTTCCTAAATCGTAAGAGAACACCAATCAAACTGTTAGTCAAATCAGGTCCAGTCATAAGCACATCATTTAAGCAGACTCCATTGTATTTGGCAGATGAATCGAATACTACACGTATTTTTCTAGGCTTTCGTGGGTGGTAGACACCAAATATTGGGAGGTACCAATGTTCTTCCCCCTTCTGTAAAGACGGTGCTATTTCAGCATGGCCATTTTTCAACATTTCTCCCATAAACTGACAAAAATCTTCACATTTTTCTGAGTTTTTCTTCAGACTCTGGCATAGTATGTCAGTTCTCTTTTTGGCTGACTGAAAATTTGACGGTAATGGTCTGTTAAGAGATTTTTCTTTGAAAGGTAATGGAAATATCCAATTGCCATTTTCTGTTTTCTCCCAGTTGTCCTCCATGACTTTAATAAACTGTTTATCTTCTATAGATGGGCCAATTTTATTGTCATGAATTGTTCTTTCAAAGACTGTACTACCTACACTATCAAAATCTCTGCTAGTTTTAACATCACTACTCTGAATGTCACATTTAAATGTCATATCACATGATTTAAAAAGTGACGGTCTCTGATTGTTGAGTATATATGTTTTGCTTACATTTACAGTTCTTGATGAATGAAAGGAACCATAACAAACTTCACCTACAATGACCCATCCAAGTCTCAACTTCTGTGCAAATGGTTCATTATCCTCTCCCACTATTTGTTCAAGCACATGATGTGCCATAGGATTGTCCCTTCCTATCAATAATAGCATATTAGCTTGATGCTGTAATTTTGGAATATCAGCCTTTAACTCTTTCAAATGGGAAAACTGTTCACATACTTCTGGTGTTGGGATTTCATCTTTATTGTTTGGAATATCATTACATTCAATGAGGGGAGACAACTCTATTTTTTCATTGCCACACATACTTTCAACAACAAACCCTTCTGACACTCGGCCACTCTTCAACACTTGACCACCACAAGATGACAAAGTATACTCAATATTGGAACTATATTCACTGAAATAGTCAAGTAACTCAGTTTTGGCTAACGATCTATTGCTCTGATCATCTATTAATGCGTATGTCAACATATAATGATTTGGTCTATCTTTCTTGTAGACTTTTACAAGAAGAGCCTTTGCACAGGACTTAAACTTGTCACCTTTGTTTAGATTTGTATGTTTAGTTACAATAGAATTTCTCGTATCTGTGACATCTCTCTTTGAACCACTATTCTCCCCGCTGTTGTCACTCACACTCTTTGGCTTTCTCCCAAAATCATGTAGAGCGGTTGAGTGTGTGTTCGACGCACAAATGTCACATTTAATTGACGCTTTACATTCCCCTGCTAAATGTTGTTTCGACTCACAACACTTGAAACAGACTCTGTTTACAAATAACTGATGTTTTCTGTCACTTAAGGGAAGCTTTCTAAACTTTGTACACTTGTTTAGAGAATGAGGTAGGTCATGAAATAAACAGTTAAATTCTAATGAATCTGAATCTACTTTCTTATCACTAGTAGTGTTGGATAAATTGTCCTTGCTCTGCTTTGTATCAGTTTTCTTAACACTAAATTCTGTTCTTTTTCCTCTCTGTCTTAACCTTTCTGTTTCATATCCAAAGCTTGGGTCATTCCTATCTCTTGCCTGATCTCTGATAAACTGTGCAAATACAGAAAATGGAGGATAAGATGCATCATACTTTCTTTTATATTCTACAGCTTTATTTGTCCACTTGTCTTGGATATAATTTGGTAACTTAGTAACTAATTGGTTAACACCAATGGAAGAGTCATAAAGGGAAAATGCTAAAGCAAGCTTTGGATCTTCTTTTAAGTATTCTATTTCTGTTGTAACATCCGCTAAGTCATACAATTTGGTCAAGTCAGTAGATATCCTAGGAAAAGAGCTGATTTTTCTGGTTATTGTTGAATGCACTATTTCAGGTGCAGCGAACCTTTCTTCCAATCTCTGCCATATTCTTTCTAAACTTTTTTCTGGCGCATTAGCATTACTAGCATGAATGCTCCATGCTTGATTTGTTGAACTTGGTCCAAGCCACTTTAACAACAAGTCTATCTCTTCTCTTGCTGATAGTCTAAGTTCATTGACAACACTTTTGAAAGTTGCTTTCCAAACAGAGAAATATGCCGGATTGTCACTAAACTTGCTTAACCGACTAAGTAAAACATCTTTTCTGTAGAGGCACTGAACCACTTCTGATGAAATATTCTGATTTTCATTTTGTTGTTTATTGAAGAACAATGAATTAACATACTCTTCAGTTTTTTGTCGTGAATTTACAGGTGGCTGAGACACAACTGAACATTTATCAGACAAAGCTTCATATAGACCAGCTTCAGCTTCTAATGCTGCTACCTCTTTGCGAGAATTTAATAACTCTAATTCTGCAGCTAAAACTGCTTGTTGCTTCTTTAATTCAACTTCTTGCTGAATGTACTGTAATTTTACTTTAGCTGCTTCAGCTTTAGCTCTGTATTTAGAGGATCTTGATGAACTTTCTGATTTATGCGAAACTGTATCTGCAACTGCTCTACCTAATGTAGATTCAATCTGCTCCAAATATCTACTATAATTGAACTTTTCTTCAATCATTAACTGTTCTTCTTTGTTTCTAACTAAAAAATCAACTAATTCTGTATAAACTCTATGCAGATCAATTTTCAGTTTCTCTATTTGAATTTTATAAGTCTGTCTATCTTCATCAACATCTGGTGAAATATACCTTGACAAAGTACTGTCAATTTCTTTTTGAACTTTTAGCAATTTTTCTCTATGTTTTTTCAGATTTTCTTGAAATAACCCTTCCCCTTTTTCTGTTCTTGCAGATAATCTTGTTTTGGTACTCTCCATGATGTGTAAATCTTATTATTAGCAAGGTTTTTTATTGTACTGTATCACACACAGCTAACCCCGGGACTCTTCTTGGTCTTCTGTTATTAATAACACCAATGTTTTCCCGGATAACTTTATTTGCAAAGTTAATGGTTAAATATTCCATAAAAAACTGAAATATACAAATAAATTCAATGTACTATGTGTTTTCATCTCTTATTCTTTCCCAAAGATAATGTTTTCTCCAAATCTATGGAAAAGCATTTTGGCAAATGCACCAATTGCTCTGAATAAGCAACCGTCCCATTTGCCACAATGTATTTCTGATTTTATACAATAAATATTCAAATGTTTTCAACATCATACATGTACTTCCAGTTAAAAGTGCAATTAATTGTGACAGTCTAAAATTCTAATAAAAAGGTTAAATATTGCAACAAAGTATGAAACTCCTCAGGCTATAGCAGAGCTAAGCCTAAGATTACACTAATCCTGAGACTAATCTGTATGTGCAGCAAGAAGCATAGTTACAACAACTTGATGCACATGAACCAGTAGAAATAAAGTGACTCATGCACAAAAGGCACTTGCTCCACAATGTTAACTCATATATTAAGTCGCTAAACGTGACTCACTGCCCTTTGCAAACACTGTAGATCAAGATCAGACTGCACAGAACATGCATTCTGATCCTAGATCCACAGTCTTTGATCTGGACCTATCTTTTTCCAAAAACATTTTGGAAATTGCAAAACCTAGGTCTCTGCTGTATAACTGAAATTTTAAACAGAAGTTATTTGACAGAATAAGGTTTACAACTCTATTTACGACTTATAAACTCAAGCTTTGACAGAAAACAGTGGGATTTCTACATCAATTCCCTCCAAGCAGTTTGAACAAAATGACGTCATCATAAACTTAAATACTCCAAAATGCACCTATTCATGTCCAACAGCAAAATATTACAAAGCGATTGAAATATAGAAGTGTTTAACACACAAAAATGACAATAATTACCCTGTGCATCACTACAATCTACACATTCTCGACCACTAAACAAGAATTTTCTCTTCCCTGCTGCATCCATGTTGGACTTCACGTGCAAAAGGAGAGCTTCAGTAAAGGCGAATAACTCTCGCAAAACTAAAATGTAAATCCATGGTCTAAGAGAAGTAACTCTATCAACCTGATCAACTGACCAGCTAAAGAGAGTTACGTCCCTTGACACCTGATGCCAGTTCCAAATCTGACAAATGACAACTAACAATGGAAAGCCATTGGAAAGAATAAGCTTATAAAAAATATGATCCATTACAACCTCCCTTTTTAAAAAAACAAACAAAAGTATCAAAAAAAAGTTTCAAGATAGACATAAACGGAATTTCTGATCCGTTAGAAATGTGCAAAAATATTATTTCGGCATAAATCCTTATTTATCCTTATTTAACAACCAATTAGAATTTTTGCCCAATGTTCACCGGAAGTGCATTACACAGGTTTTACCTTAAAAGCACAGTAAAAACCAAAATATCAAAGCACATGTCATAATGTATTTGAATTTGAATCATACCATTCAGAAGAATGGAATATCTCGTGGAGATGACAGTCTGTTATCTTGAGATTGGGCCATAGTATTATGTTAGTCGATGGTAAAAAAAGAATATTAAAATCAGTCAAAAATTAGCCAACCAGGACTTGTGTTACTTACAAATTTTGAAAATCTTGGAGAATAAGTTTTAAAGGTTGCCCTTCACATTTTGGGACGAAAATCTTACAAAAATACAAAAAAATCATCCTTATACTCCCCAAGCCTTATAATTTTCATTCATTAAACCCCAGTAGTCGAAAACCATCCGACAACTAGATAAATTAGATATTTACCACAGCCCAGGTCAACACTGAAGGGAAACACGGTCTATTTTTACATCAGTAGCTCGCTCATTTACATACCGGAAATATACAGACGAAGCTTCAAACATAATATCCGAAGTTCTAGACATCATGGAAAATAATTGCATGTTTGTAATGTTATGAAATTTAATAATCATTAGTCACGTGCAAGTCACTTAACATTCCCACAATGCTTTTCTGATTTTGGCGGGAAATCTAAAAATAGCATAAGAGGCTACGTAGCCTTTTAAGGGAATACCACAAAAACATTTTTTCTTGGTAATTTTATGATTCTTAATTACTGATGATTTGTATTGTTTTTTCATATAAATTTCAGTGACATATATATTTTTTGATCATTGGTGTGATGTGAAAATTCTAAATACCCACCTTTAAGAATATTCTCGAGAATAGTTTGTAAATAGATATGGCTGCATAGAGGTTGTGGACACTTAGTTATGGATCCATAAAGGCCATACCTGCCAGGTAGCTGTATCTACCTTTAATTTGTCGTCTGCAAATGATTTAAATTTCCACAAATCTGGATTTTTATCGGTTGGTTAGGAATTTCAACACCACAATTAAGTTGCAACTTCCGTTTCTGTACCTTTAGAAATTCTGTTTCACATATTTACCCCTTTTTCGTATGAGGTCGACTATAAACGACCATGGAAAAGAAACATTTTGAAAACATTTTGGGAAAAGGAGAAAATGCTGGTACACAACATTGTGAGATAAGGAGAAAATGCTGGTAACCAGCATTTTCTCCTTTACTCACAATGTTGTGTACCCTTTTAAAGAAAAAATGCACCATTTAAACCGCGATGAAATTATCGTCTGTAAATGCACTTTCAGTTTGAAAAAGGCTAAAAATTTTGTCGACTGACAAAGAAATAAATACGTGTGCGTTTTTAAAACGTAGACAGAAGATAGTGGCAGTATTAATTCAATCTAAAAGTTTATGGATTATTTATCACTAATCCGTATTTTATAGTGTCTACAGGGCATATCGATTACCTCTCGAGATATAAGCAGTTTATTGCAAATAATAACGCGACAGGTCAATATAGTGAGTTATTGAATGGGTCACTTTAAAATTTCAGGCGTCAGAACGAGGCTGTAAGTTTTCTAGCCTCTGCTAGACAGCCGGATTTCTTTAAACCGACTTTCGAGGAGTTAAAGGAGAAATACATCAGTAAAGCCGACGCGGTACTGTTAGAAGCTTTGGTAGACATGCCACCTGGACGTATTCCTTCGGCCTCCAAGGCCCGATCGAGGATTAGACCGAGCTCCGCGGCTGCCAACATACAGACACATCCAGTGTTCACGAGTGGTTTGTTGGATAATGCTGCCAATCGACCGGCTACTGCAGCAGCCACAGGAAGGACACAGGAGCCGCAACCTACGGCTCCTGCATTGCCTCAGAGGCCACAAACACATGCTGTGGGCAGACGATCATGGCGAATGGCGAGGGAGGCTACAGTGCTCGAACCGAAAGACATCAACAAGCAGCCGAGGAGATTGACCCTAGGAGCTGTGGACGGGATAGCTGATGACACTGGTACGATAGTGAGACCAAGTTTGATACAGGGAAACGTAGCAGAATTATTAAAGAGCAAGGTAGGTTGATTTCGTTTAAACTTGTCGGAATATTGTTTACAATTGGGTTTGATTGACAGTTCGGTTGCTAAAGCCTAAACAGTAGCAGTTTAAACCGACTATTCGTATGAGACTAAACTCTATTTTTCTTGTATATTTGTAATCATTGCTATAGTCTGATAATATTTTCTGATTATGAATCAGAGTATGGTCGAATATATGAACATATAATTGAAAAAAGGTATTTGATATTTCTATAAACAGTAGCCGAAATATCGGTGTGTTGCAGGTGTGTAGGATCGAAGATGGCGAACTTTGTTGTAGCAACTTGGTCGATGTACTTCCGGTTCACGTGTTACTCCGATTTAATTTGTTTTGATTGCAAAGAATGACAAATCAATTTATTTGTAAGGGCCTGTAATATTATAGCTACGCATGGAATATAGTCCACTCAAAATGGGCATTTTTTCAATGTATTACTGGACGACACAATAGTAGACTCGACCAACTTCAAAGTATTTGCAGACAACAGATTCAGTCTTATAGATTCCTGCGATGGGCCCACCATTTTCTCCTTTTCCCACAATGTTTTCAAAAGGTTATTATCTCAGGGTCGTAAAAATCAGGGATTATTAGTAAGTTTGGTATAAGGTTAACCCATTACCACACAATCCCAGGTAGTAGCAATTTTGATGACCCTGAGAAAGAAGTCTTCAGAAAACATTGTGGGAAAAGGAGAAAATGCTGGCAACCAGCATTTTCCCCTTTTCCCACAATGTTTTAAAACTACTATAACAATGGAAATTTCCAACCGATTACAAGACCAAAATGCTGTTTTTTCATCCTGTTTGTTTTCAGTATAGTACAACAATACTAGACTTTTAAGATCAAGATTAGAATGCTCATTGTGTGGCATCTAATCCTGATTTACACTGCCCACAAAAGCGCACTGCATTGTGCTTTGTAGCCTAAAGATTAAAATGCAATGATTCTGAACCCCTGTTTATGCCCCTAATGTTAGAGTCTGTCCCTAAAATTAATTCTTTTTCTGTAGAAAGACAAATTACAGTTATTGTAGGCCATGGAAATGACTGAGATAAATGAATTTAACTCTTTACCACACAATCCCAACTTTTAATGACCCTGAGAAAGAAGCCTTTTGAAAACACTGTGGGAAAAGGAGAAAATGCTGATAACCAGCATTTTCTCCTTTTCCCACAGTGTTTTCTACCCTTCCAAAACCAAATTTTAATTTTTCAGTTACCTTTGTTTTGTCGTCTGCAAATGCTTTCAATTTGGACCAGTCTAAAATTTTCTTGTGTGGTAAAGAGTTATTGTGTCAGTAATCCTGTTGCTATTCTTTCACTATTACCTATCAGCGGCGTATGCAACAAAAGTTCTTTACACAGGTCAGTGCCAAGAACTGAGGCGTATTTTGTTCAAAATAAAAGACACCGCATATCTACGATATTTCTCTGGCATTCCCGTGTCCCTATGGAGTTCAGGGAACGTAAAGAACAGCGTACTGAGGCATATGATGCGGTTTCGTAGCGTAACAATTTTGTTAGCACGACATTCCTTTCTTATGTACAGCGTTACCGTTGTGTATATACTCCAAACACTGATGGAAAACAGCTTTGCTCACTTCGTTGCTGTTATTCACACAAAAGAAGTCCAATGCATCAAATTAACCAGTAAGATCGCGTGTGAACTTAAAAAAACATTGCACATCAGCGCACAAGAAGATTGTGCTAGACCAAAAGGTAATTGTACGTTTCTTATTGTGATATGCCATACATACGCAAGCCAATACCCAATAGTGAGAGAGCATCTTAAGGACCATCAGGAAAATGGCTATTGAGAAAAGAAGAAATGCTGGGTTTTTCCTGCACTGAACATGTCTGGAAAAAGGAGAAAATGCTGGTTACCAGCATTTTCTCTTTTTCCAACAATGCTTTCAAAAGCAGTGTATCTCTTCATGAAAAGATTGAGAGATTTTGTACATGGTTAATTAACGAGAAGAAAATGACAGGTAGTTGACTTAAAAAGATGTTTCATCATCTATTATTCAGGAAAATTGCTGACTTGTGTTTGTGCTTACTCTCTTTTACCCTTTTACCAAATGACAAAATTTTAGAGTTGTCCAAATGGAAAGGATTTTCAGACAACACTCTCAGAGTCAATTACAATCTTGTAGTAGTCTATAGTTACCGGTTAACATTCCAAATTGTATTTGAACCTAATTTTCAAGAAAGTGCTCGGGATGAGTTACTGTGATTGGTTGTTGGCCATTGTCTGTCAATCTGTCGGTCTGTAATCAATTACAAAAAAATCTCCTCTGAAACCGCCAACCAGATTTCATTGAAACTTCACAGAAATGATCCTTAGGTGATACACTTTACTTTCAGAATACTTCAAAGATTTGAATTTCATGAAGAAGTCTGGTTGCCATGGCAACCAAAAGAAAAAAACTTCTTGTCCCAAACTGTAAGGGCTAGAGCTTTCATATTTGGCATTTAGCATCATCTAGTGGCCCTCTACCAAAATTATTCAAATTATGGCCCCGGTGTGAAAATTAGCCCTATATTGTTGGTCTCGGTTTTCACATAGGGATTTTGCCCTTGAATGAGAAAAATTGGTATATTTGACTTTGTTTACACTCTAGCATTTACAAGTATCTACCAGTCAGCACCAAACTTGGTCAAAATATATATGACTATAAGATTTCAGATGAGTTTGATAATAGGTATAATCCGACTAAAACGACTGGAGTTATTTGCCCTTGAATTATAAAAATTACTATATTTGACATCGTTTACACTCTAGCATCTATAAATATCAACCAACCAGCATCAAACTTGGTCAAAATATATATGACCATAAGATCTTGGATGCGTTGTCTGCGCATGTCATGTTGAAAATAGCTTTTATCAATTCGTTTTAGGAGAAATGAGACCTGCTTTAGCTCCAGATTTCTCTGAAGTGATGATCATAGCTGAGTGAATTGCATGAGGTAGTGTTTTATTGAGTAAACATTTATTTTAGTTTTAAATTCAAAGTAATGGTTGTTGCATAGAAAAGTGGTTCGGTTCTGTACCCAGGATGCCAATATTAGATAGATGAGTGTTTGAATGTCATCTAGCGGGAGATAATGATCTTGGAGTTTGTTTATTGGTCTAATCAGACCAGAACAATATGAGTTACTTGCCCTCAAATGACAAATTTCTATAGAATAGTTCCTTGTCAGGAGCATAACTTTGTCATCTCCAGTCCGATTGACTTAAAACTTGGCATTTTGTGTTTGTTGCAATAATACAGAGTGCAATGTGAAAGAACCATAACTTTACCTTGTACTGTCTATGAGTTATCCCTTTGATCATCATTTTTACACCATTTCCTGCTTGTCCGGATTATAACTTTGTCATCTCTAGCTTGAACATCTTCAAATTTTGTATGCATGATTAAAAAATTATGGAATGCAGTGCACAAGAACCATAACTCTTCCTATCATGAATTTTGAATTATTTCCCCTTCATTTATATAGCATTTCTTGCTTGTCGGGAGCAAAACTTTGTGATCTTAAGTAGGAATGACCTGAAATATGGCATGCATATTTGTTACAATATTTGGAAGTTCAGTGCACAAGAATTGTAACTCTACCTCATACTGTCTTTGAATTATTTCCCTTTGATCCTTAGTTTTACAGTGTTAAGTTCTTGTCTGAAATATAACTTTGTCATCTTGAGTCAGATGGACTTCAAACTTGGTAATCATGTTTGTTGCACATTATATTACCCAGTACTGTGCGCAAGAACAAGAACTCTACCTAGGGCAGTTTTTGAGTAATTCTCCTTTGGTCTTCATTTTTACTGTAATTTTTGCTTGTCTGGAATGGAACTTTGAAGTCTCAAGTCAAATTGATTATAGAGACTTGATAAACATGTTTGTTGCATTACCTGCCCTTTGCAATTATCATACCTCCTTGACAACTGGCGGTGGGATGGGCATATCTTGCGACAATTTGCCGCTCTTGTTTCATTATCATTTGGCTTTGAACCTCAATATTTTGTATTTATCTTCATTGTAGACCTTTTTGTTTAGTACTCAGGTGAACGATATAGGACAATCATGGTCCTCTTGTTTAACCCATTACCAAAGGACAATATTTTAGGCTTGTCCAAATCGAAAGCATTTGCAGATGACATAATAAAAGTGACTGAAAATTTGAAAACTGCTTTGTGAAGGGTAGAAAACATTGTGAGAAAAGGAGGAAATACTGGTTACCAGCATTTTCTCCTTTTCCCACAATGTTTTCTAAAGGCTTCTTTCTCAGGGTCATCAAAAGGAGGGATTGTGTGGTAAAGAGTTAAAAGATATTGTGAGGAACAGAGACTAAGCTGGTAACCAGCTTTTCTCCTTTTCCTATAATATTTTCAACCTTAATTTGTCTAAGACAAATATCATGTTTTTAGCTACTTGTGAGTTGTTACCTGCAAGTGCCTCCAATTTCAACAGGTCCAGATTTTTTCATTTGGTTTAACCCGTTACCACACAGTCCCTACTTTTGACGCCCCTGAGAAAGAAGCCTTTAGAAAACATTGTGGTTACCAGCATTTTCTCCTTTTCCCACAATGTTTTCTACCCTTCACAAAACACATTTGAAATTTTCAGTCACTTTTATTTTGTCGTCTGCAAATCCTTTCAATTTGGACAAGCCTAAAATATTGTCGTTTGATAACGAGTTAAGAGTTAAGAGCGTTTTAGAGGAAAGGGTGTTATTGCAGAACAATCCTTATTTAATTATTCAGAAAAGGCTCTGATTGCATGAAAGTCATTGCTTTAATTATTCAGTAACTTCAAGCTCTATCTTCTAATACCTCTTGGCGATTCTTCACCATGAATTTTTGATGAGGCACCACAAACAGCAAACACTGAAATCTCTCCACAAATCAGTAATTAAGCTCTTCATTTCATTGTCTGTTGGTTGTTTGAATTGGACTTTCTTTTATACGAAGGATTTTAGTGCTTTCTAGAAAAATACTGTATGAAACAAATCCTTGGTTTTCATTACTCTGTCAAAGAAGCCTTTTGAAAACATAGTGGGAAAAGGAGAAAATGCTGGTTACCAGCATTTTCTCCTTTTCCCACAATGTTTTCTATCCTTCCCAAAATAAATTTCAGCTTTTGAGTCACTATTATTTGTTGTCTACAAATGCTCTCAATTTGGAATAGTCTAAAATTTTACCATCTGGTAAATAGTTAACCCATTACCAAACGACAAAATTTTAGACTGGTTCAAATTGAAAGCATTTGCAGACGACAAAATAAATGTTACTCAAAAATTGAAATTTGTTTCTAGCTGGGTAGAAAACATTGTGGGAAAAGGAGAAAATGCTGGTTACCAGCATTTTCTCCTTTTCCCACAATGTTTTCAAAAGCTTTCCTTCTCAGGGTCGTTAAAAATCTGGATTGTGTGGTAAAGAGTTAACTAATTCCTTGATTGACAAAATTTTATGTAGAAGACTAATGATAAACTCTACTCTGTTTTTTCTTTATAAAAACATGAATTATTAAAAAAAAAAGCATGAACTAAAGTGTAGAACATTGATATACCGGTATGTGACAGCTTGGTGTTACTTAAATGCAGAAATCACTGGTACTCTTTTTTCTAAAGTGGTTCATCGCAAGAGAAAGAAAAAAGCCATAAATTGTTAAAAGGAGAGGCAGTCAGGAAGGAGGATAATTGTTTTCATTTCTAACCATGTAATTTTGATTCAATTTACACTTTAGATACAGCATACTTTACTGGAATTATTCTGATATGTACTACCTTATTGTGGATCACGTATCTGAGAAAGTTATGAGTTAGAGAATAAAAAGGATTACTATTGTTGAATCAGGAAAAAAATTAAAGTTTCTAAGTATTCTATAGGATAGTTAATAATCATTGAACCACTGTCTTGAAGTAAGATGAGTTTCCTTAATTTGCTATAAGAAAAAGAAGAGAATGAATTTTAAAATTAACTCTTAACCACACAAGAAAAATTTAGACATTGTCCATATCGAAAGCATTTAATGTTTAATCCATTACCAAATGACAATATTTTAGACTGGTCCAAATTGAAAGCATTTGCAGACGAAAATTTGAAATTTGTTTTGTGAAGGGTAGAAAACATTGTGGGAAAAGGAGAAAATGCTGGTTACCAGCATTTTCTCCTTTTCCCGCAATGTTTTCTAAAGGCTTCTTTCTCAGGGGTGTCGAAAGTAGGGACTGTGTGGTAATGGGTTAATTTTGCAGACAGCAAATTACATATTGCTCAAATGATGATATTTTTTCTCTGAAACATCCAAAAGCATTGTAGGAAAAGAAGAAAATGCTGGTTACCAGCATATTCTTGTATTCCTACAATATTTTCAAAAGATTCCTTTCTCATGGTCTTTATAAGTCAGGGTTGTGTTGAAAACAAGGTTCATCATCTTTTCTCATTGTCAGCTGCTTGTTTTACATTCTTTATACAAGACTTGGGAGTAACTGACTAAAAATTTAGACAATGAGGCGCCATCAGAATTCAAGAATTCATAATGCAAGGCTCAACACAAAGAAAGTAGTTCGGTTTGAAAGCACAAAAAAACCTGTACATGAAATAAAAATTTTAGATAAAAGTGAAACAGTGGGTTTGGGTGTTCGATTGCAAGACTTACTCCACCCACTCTTGTTCCCTATTAGAAGAGGGAGTCAGGATTCTTTGAATGAAGATGATGATGGTGATTTTCCTGGACGGAAAGGCTGGGTATGTGTGTAATGTTGTTAAGTAGTTGTGAATGTACATTATTACTTGTATAGTCGGGTGGCAGCGGACTTTTAAAATTGTTCATGGCTGTGGTGAACCATATTGCCATGGTAAGGTGGTGACAAGATTCACTACAACCGTGAACAAGTTTCCAAGTCCCCTGCCACCTGTGAGTACTGCAAATTTATTATTTTGCAAAGTTTTACCATTCCGGTATTTGCTAAGCAAATTTTACCAGTCCTGCTTTTTTATTTGAAATATTGAGTACGCTGACAAAGTAGAATTTCCTCTGTGAGTGCCCCAATTCAATAAAAACTGACGTCACTGGGAACTGATGTCACTGAAACATTGGTAATAATTATGTTTTGAAACGTGTAGCTTGGCGCATAATCATGATGTTAATTTTGATCGATGCCGCCATTGTGGATATTGATGTTGTGTTGATAGTATAGTCATATGGAGCTCCCAAAAGGGAAATTGCTTCTATGTTGGTTTTTCCAGTGAGCATGATATACATATTCGGGGCATATTATCCAGACAATACTGACTTTTAACATCCCTTTGAAAGAAGCCTTTAGAAAACATTGTGAGAAAAGGAGAAAATCCTGGTAACCAGCATATTCTCCTTTTCCCACAAAGTTTTCTTCCCTTCCTAAATAAATTTCAGTTATTTAGTCACATTCATTTTGTCATCTGCATAATATGCTTTCAACTTGGACTAATCTAAAATTTTGTTGTACATGATATAAGGAGTTAATTTTCCCTATATAGAAATTATTCTTTGGCTTACAAAGGTAAATGACTCCAGTACAAATGGAATATCCATTTTCATAGAGTTACCTCCCTTACTGTATCTTGACATCTATAGTGGCCGGACAAAATAATCAACCTATCCTTAAGTCTTTACCAAACGACAAAACTCACAACCACCAGGTCATGAGTCCGACATGCTCACCATTGAGCCACCCGGGCAGGCACACAATCCCTACTTTTGACGCCCCTGAGAAAGCAGCTTTTAGAAAACATTGTGGGAAAAGGAGAAAATGCTGGTTACCAGCATTTTCTCCTTTTCCCACAATGTTTTCTACCCTTCACAAAACAAATTTCAAATTTTCAATCACTTTTAGTTTGTCGTCTGCAATAATGCTTTCAGTTTAGACCAGTCTAAAATTTTCTCATGTGGTAAAGAGTTAAATTGGCATCTGATCAAATGGACAAAGCTAGAATTTTTTTTTGTATGGTAAAAGGGTTTTAGACCTCTAACTCATTACCAAATAACAAAATTTCAGGTTTGTCCAAATCAAAAACATTTACAGACAACAAAATTTAAGTTACTGAAGATCTGAAATTTGTTTTGGGAAGGGTAGACAACATTGTGGGAAAAGGAGAAAATGCTGGTTACAAGCATTTCCTCCTTTTCCCACATTGTTTTCCATAGGCTTCTTTCTCAGAGGCGTCAAAAGTAGGGCTTGTGTGGTAATGAGTTAACTTTTCGTTCTAGCAAAGAGTTACTGGTGGTCCTCAAAAATATTTATTTATTGTTCTGGATTATAGTATAGGGATTAGTGCTAATTATTATTAATAAGGTACAATTATAACAGATTATACACGGATTTAGACATTACCACCTGAATGCAATTTATTTGCATATTTTACAGTTGCTGGCTTGCATAGAAATAATAGCAAAAAGAATCTAATGCTTGCAAAAAGCAAATTCTCATTTTGCCTATATTTGTGTATTGTACCTCTCTGGATTTTAACAACCCAGAAAGAAAGCCTTTGAAAACTTTGTGGGAAAAGGAGAAAATGCTGGTAACCAATTCTATTTGGTCATGAAGAAATTCTTTTTCTCTGAATTTGAAATCATTTCACAGAAATGTTCCTTTGGTAACCCTTTTCAAAAGTTGTTTGAAAATTGCTGATTTGTCAAGAAACATAGCTCTGGTGAATGGGGGCTACTTGCACTATTTGGCCATGAAGAAATTCTTTTTCTCTGAAACAGCTGATCAGATTTTGAAATAATTTCACAAAAATGTTTCTTGGGTGGCTCTTTCCAAAAACTGTTCGCGAAATTTTGATCCGTCAGGAAACATGGCTCTTGTGAATGGGGGCTACTTGCACTATAGGGAAATAAGGAAATTCTTAAAAATTCTTTTTCTCTGAAACCGCTGGTCAGAATTTGAAATCATTTCACAGAAATGTTCCTTTGGTAACCCTTTTCAAAATGCTGATTTGTCAAGAAACATGGCTCTGGTGCATGGGGGCTACTTGCACAATTTGGCCATGAAGAAATTCTTTTTCTCTGAAACAGCTGATCAGATTTTGAAATAATTTCACAGAAATGTTTCTTGGATGACCCTTTTCAAAAATTGCTCGAGAAATTTTGATCCATCCAAAACATGGCTCTGATCGCTGTGGGCTATTTACACTATACAAACATGCAGAAATTCTTAAAAATTCTTCTTCTCTGAAATGGCTGATTAGATTTTGAGAAAATTGTCTATGGTTCTCTCAGAAATTCAGAAAAATTTCCTATTGAGCATTTATAGAACTAAGGGTGTGATGACTTTTATTGTGTACATTTTAATATAAGTGTATTGGGTCCTTTTAGGTTTTAGAATATTCAGTAAACATTATATAATGAAGAACAAAGCCCTAATACCAGAGAGTCTAAAAAAATATTAGGTCCATCCATATTGAAACTATTAAATTACCTGAGTTCAGATATCATATACTGGTTCAAATGAAAAGATTTGTCTTTTCATCTACAGAAATAATTGTGGAAAAGAAGAAAATGCTTGTCAAATTGGCATCTTTGTTTTCAGCAATATTTTCAAATGCCCTCTTCTATTACCCACATTGCACTAGGCCGCCATCCATGGTGCTCTCACGGAGTGCCGCAGATCACCATGCAGAGCGCTAAGCACGCTAACGGATCTTTAGAGGATCGCCGAGATCGCCACCTGTCTACTCCCTTGCACAAAGATCCATGGTGCTCTGGTCAGAACGCGTCACATCGCTACTTATTTTGCATTTGGAGATTACCTGGTGTAGGCACAATAAATTCTTTAGTCAAGTACAGTATGCCACCCAAGGGAAGGAGCAAAAGGAGGGTCAAAGCCTCGAGTTGTTAATGGAGCGACAACAGGTCGTATAAGGTCGCAACTCCTAGCGAGGCTACAATAGTGACTATGTACAATTCAATCACCATCGGATCTCAATGGTCGTTACTTGATCGCCAGCAGAGCTTCATCTGATTGTCATCTGAGTGGGAGTGTCCGCATAATCACAAATTCGGCAGCGATCTGAGGCGATCTTCGGTGCTTTGTATGAGCGCACAGAGCGCAGTAGATCATGGCCTAGTGGAATGGGGTACAGTATTACATTGTTAAGTAAAACTCTGGATTATTTAGTAAAGAGTTAAACCCGAGGTTAAATATTGGTTTAGATATACATCTACTGTTGAATTAATAGAACATTATATAATAATGCAAGGTAAATCAACCCTTTTTTTTCAATATGCCAGCTTTATAAAATTTCGTTCATAAAAAATGGCAACCTTTTTATTAAATATACAGAATATCAAAACATCAGATTTATGGAGGGAGGGTCCTTACTACACTGTAATGAATGGACAGTATTCTCAGTTTGTGCAAATTTATCCACTTGTCACACTTTTTCAAAGAAGTGCATGCTATAGATTTGTCTCAATACGTCTGTTTGGCTGCAAAAAAATGTAAAGGGTATAGTCAATAGGTTGCCTAAGGTACAAGCAGTTAATATTATGTGTATGTTAAAAATCTTTACAAGAGATGAAAAGTTTAGAATTATGTTTGTTGGAAGTATTTACTGATGAGCTCAAATGATTTGTTTTGGCAAAGAAAGGGTTAAAAACTGTGAAAGATGGAAAAATGGAGAATAGGCTTGTTTTCATGATTTTCTCCCATCTCAAAATGTTTTCAATAGCTCTTCCACCATTGTCGTAAAACTATAGGGTTGCTTGGTAAAAGGATATCAAATTTTCATTCTTGTTTGTGAACATGGCAGTGCTTGCAGCGAAATTTTGTTTGTGGATTTTAAGTGTTGATGGGCAGATTTTTTGACAGCAGAGGTTAAACAATTTCTTAACATCTTGCCACACAATCCCAAGTTTCAACGACCCTAAAGAAGAGAGCTCTAGAATTTTTAAGCATTGTGGGAAAAGGAGAAAATACTGGTAACAGGCATTAAATTTTCTCCTTTTCCTACAATGCTTTCTAATTCCTTTCAAAGACAAATTTTGACATTCAACATTGCTATTTTGCTATTTAGATAGCATTGTGGGAAAAGTAAAAAATGCTTGTTACCAGCATTTGCTCCTTTTCCCACAATGTTTTCTACCCTGCTAAAAACATCATTTCAATTTTTGAGTTAGGTTCATTTTGTAGTCTGCAAATGCTTTCAATTTGGACTAGCCTGAAATTTTGTTGTTTGGTAAGGAGTTAAAGCTTGAAGTACAATCTTTCTGATGTAATACCCCCATTCCACTAGGCGGCGATCTACAGTGCTCTCACAGAGCGCCGTAGATCGCCGTGCAGAGCGCCAAGAACACAAAGAACTCTAACAGATCTTTAATGGTTCTCCAAGATCGCTGTCAGTCTACTCCCTTGCTCAAAGATCCTTGGCGATCTGTTCAGAGCACTGTCACATCGCTACTTAATTGCTTAAATTGCTATTGAAACGCAAGTTGATCATAAACATTGTGATTGGGGCCCTATCGGATCGCTCAAGAGTGCAAAATGTTAGTCAGTATGTTGGTCATTGCGCTCCTGTGTGATCCGATAGCAACTGTTAGAGATGCAATGGCGCGCTGTTGCAGTCAAGTGGCGATATGATAACGCTCCAATATGATCAAGTAGCAATATAATAGCGCTCTGATATGATCAAGTGAGGATATGATGGCACTCTATAAGGTCACAACTGTCCTAGTGAAGCTACGATAGTGACCATGTACAGTTCAATCGCTTTCGAATCTCAATGGTCGTTACTTGATCACCAGCGGATTGTCATCTGGTTGTTATCTGAGGGGTCAGGGTCCTCATAGTCACCAATCTGGCAGTGACCTGAGGTGATCTATGGCGCTCTGTATTAGCACACAGAGCGCCGTAGATCGCAGTGTAGTGGAATTGGGGTATAACATTTTCTCTATTCATGTATAGTCTAGTGGACAAAATTCAGCCTTTCTATAGGCAATGGATACCAGTTTTTAGATTTATTTTCCTTATTGTGTACTAATCATCACAATAATTTTCTTCTAGATTAAGGGATTTTGAATTTGGATATTAACTCTTTATGTTACAACCCTGACTTTTAACGACCCTAAGAAAGAAGCCTTTTGAAAATATTGTCCAAAAAGGAGAAAATGCTGGTAACCAGCATTTTCTCCTTTTACCACAATGTTTTCTACCCTTCCCAAATCAAATTACAATTTTTCAGTCACATTTGTTTGTCATCTGTAAATGCATTCAATTTGGACAAATTTTTGTTGTTTGGTAAAGAGTTAAGACATTCTGACACTAGAACACTCAAATTCCACATGATTCAGAGCTGCCAATTATAAAAGTAAGGAAAGCAGAATTAGTTTGCTGAAAAGATGAGGGTAAAGACTCCAGTTGATCACAGTTGCCAATTATTCATAAAACTACTTGTTTTGCAAGACAATCTAAATGACATTTTAATGAGTATAGTTATTATATAAAATCTGAAATTTAAGGCAAACTTTTGAAAAATGATACATTATGAGCTATAGGCTACAAAATTTGAATACCAGTAATGTTAAATTGAACTCGGTTTGAATTGTATACCAAAATTTAATCACAACTTGAAATTCTAGTTTGTAATGTTTAAATGTACATAAAATGATTACTAACAGCTATGGTTTTTTCCAGTATTTATGATTTTTCAGTGAATTATAGTTCACAAGTAAAAAATGAAGGCATTTTCAAGAATGATTATCACTGTATGGAAACTCTGTACGGGAAATTTCTTTGGTGAATTGAAGATGGCGGACACGTGTTATTGACAAAGTAAGTGTTGTTTAATTTTGGTCCAAACTTGTTTCAAATTGCATCCCCTACAATGAGTAAGGTACCAATCTAAAGAGCTTTGATTGAAAAATCAAGGGATAGTGGCTTATGAGAAAACGGGAGTCAGCTTGTCCGTGATCCCGTGTTGAACATGCTATTTTGATGAAGTTGAAAAATTAAGCAGGAGACTGGAAGAAAACTGGCTTTATTTCATCGAATAGAAAGCTTATGATAAAAGAATGTGCCTTGATCGGTGGGGGAAATGTCATATTCTTACAACTGTACCAAAATACGTTGCTTATATTTACTGATTTAGCTGTTATAAAGTTTTGAAATTTTGCATGGTGTACTCTTCGGTGCAAACTGAAACTAAACTACTGTACGGTTGGGTGATTGGAATTTCTGTACGCTTCGGTAACAAATATGGAGTCAAAAATCTGTACGCTCCGGTGAAAATGATTAAAAAAGAAAAATGCTAGAACAGTCTACTTGTATTTCCTGCACAGCGAGAAGACCTTATACAAGTACATGAAACCAATTTGTGTCATTTACTCTATATCTTGTTTGTTATGTTAAAACCGTACAATGCCTAAAAAATTAGTCACGCCAGGGTTTCCTGGCTTTGTAAGGATTTGATAGAGAATTTTTTGTCATTCCTATTTTCTAAAGGAAAAGTATAAGCCATTTTAAAGTAGTGTTTGAAATTAGTGTGAATAAAAAAAAAACCTTATCGCCAGATAAAAGTGCAATGTATCAACGTATTCAGATGACCTCGATCAAGACCTTTTATTCGGGTATACTAAATACTGGAGTGTAACAAAAAAAAAATACATGTATGTTACTAACAGAATGTAACAAAAAAAAATTAAGTTCCATGTATATGATTCTATAGTAGAACACTGAAATCAGAAGAAAAAAAATATCAATAAATAAGTTCCTGATCCGTGTTACTGAAACATAAAAGTGGGAGTTTATAAAAGCTTTAAAATGAAAGCTACGGAATAAGGACAATGTCCCTTGGAAAGGCTTACAAAAGCATTAATATATAAAGGGGTCGTAACTCAGAAAATGATGTAATGAAGACGAGTTGCCGGAGTGTGTTGTATAATCATCCAGAGTTTCTAGTCAAAGGATTTGATACTTTGAAAATCAAGGTCGAAATTAGTGGTTTTTTTTCCCTAAATGAAAAGAGATCTATGGTTCTTCTGGGCAGAATTTCTCACCTCTATCAATTTATGAAAATTGACAGTTTCAGAAAAAAAAGGATAATTTATGCTAAAGCAAAACTTTTAAATGTGAATTTAACAACAGGCATACAATTATCTTTTTAAAAAGGTCTCTTAAGGCATAAAGAATAACAAATGATCACTTAGGCGATATCACTGTAAATTAAAAATGAACTATTGCTACAAGGCAGTGCACAAAGGAGTTTTTTACTGCATTTTTCACAGCCGGTTCTTAGTGTTTGAAAAGTCAAGCCAAAGCTCAGAGATGTGTCATTGTTTGATTCGGGCTTTATATGGCTTTCCAACTGGTTCTGGTTCGATCAACACAAAGTTTGCTCTGAAAGTGCTTCATGTGTTCACCAGCACTGGGCTTGGGCTCTAAAATGCGTCGCCAACAGACATACAAACATAACCAGTGTCCTTTGTTGAATTCTAACCAACACCATCCACAAAAAGTTACTAAAAATCTACATTACCCATTGCGCCACGGAGGACCCCTGATCAATAAATGATGATAGAGGAGGTACGGTTCTATATTTTGCTTTTCACATAATGCGTCTTTGAAGTTTATACTATGGATGGCTCCTACATTTTTGGTGTCGGACCAAGACAAAAACCTTAAGTTTATTATTTTTATGTTAAAGGGCCATACATATACAATACATGTATACAAGATGCTTCTGTTCATGTTGCTCAGCACTTCTCAGTAACGAGCCATTTTAGTGTACGAAGTTGCGGATTTATACATCATGTTTCTTTGAGTTCAATATAAAAACATCAAGTAAATGATCCATGTAGGTTGTATGTACATTTCCCTTTTTCTTCCCTTAATCGTTTTCACTGAAGCATACAGATTTTTGACTTCATATTTGTTACCAAAGCGTACAGAAATTCCGATCACCCAACCGTACAGTAGTTTAGTTTCGGTTTGCACTGAAGAGTACACCATGCAAAATTTCAAAACTTTATAACAGCTAAATCAGTAAATATAAGCAAAGTATTTTGGTACAGTTGTAAGAATATGACATTTCCCCACCGATCGAGGCACATTCTTTTATCATTAGCTTTCTATTCGATGAAATAAAGCCAGTTTTCTTCCAGTCTCCCGCTTAGTTTTTCAACTTCATTAAAAAAACATCATGTTCAGCGCAGGATTACGGACAAGAGGCACTCCCGTTTCTCATATTAAGCTACTACTGCTTGATTTTTCAATCAAAGCTCTTTAGATTGGTACCTTACTCATTGTAGGGGATGCAATTTGAGACAAGTTTGGACCAAAATTAGGCGACACTTACTTTGTCAATAACACGTGTCCGCCATCTTGAATTCACCGAAGAAACTTCCCGTACAGAGTTTCTATACACTGATTATGAATTCAGTGAAATATAGTTCACGAGGTAAAAATTGAAGGCATTTTCAAGAAGTGTGTGTTAAAAGGAAAGTACACATATCTGAACAACTGATCTGAGGATTTTCACAAATTTTAATTCTGTGAAATAACTTAGGCCTTCCAATCTAGGGGCAATTAAACTCTAGCCAAACCTCAAAATAACGGAGCTGAACTACTACTGAAGGACAAATTTTTATTAGAAGTGTATGACGAGATAAATGTTGAGTTTGTTTTCTGTGTTTGCATTTGAGATTGAGTAAAATACATGTATTGAGATAGGTGATATTTGACTTAGAAACTACAACAAAAACAAAACGTTGATAATGGAAGTTCAGTTTGCACCACACAATAAGGAAGTGTTTATTACATCTGTAAAAGAAGTACCTGTGATCACGAAAGAGAACCTTGCCAAAGATCCAACCTTGTTAAAGAGGGCAGCTAAACTGAGAAAACATGTAAGTAATCCTGTATTTTTAACCCTTAACAAAAATTAGTGATTGTATGATCAAACTTTTTCTACAATGAACAATGAGCTCAAAGTTAATGAAAAGTATGTAACTTTGGTCCATGAACTACTGATGACCTAATTTCATGAACAAACTTTGGTCAATGAACTAGGCCTACTGATGACCTAATATCATGAACAAACTTTGATCCATGAAGTAGGACTACTGATGACCTAATTCCATGAACATGCAGCTGAACAACTTAGATGATCATTTTCTATTTATGAATGTTTATCATCATTTCATTAGGTTATGAGTAGAGCTTGTTAACACCTGGCTAAACTGTAAGTTTAAAAGCTTTTGAGAACTTGGTGCAAAAAAGGAGAAAATGATGCTTACCACTGCAATTTCTTTTACCAGCAATGTTTCCAACTAAACATGTGAGCCACAATTAGTTTGTTTAATAAATGCAAATTCTCTCTTTTTTGACATGTCTAATAATTATCTTAGTCTTTTTAACCACTTAAACCAGTATGTTCAGGA
Source organism: Tridacna crocea (assembly GCA_943736015.1). Taxonomy (NCBI): domain Eukaryota; kingdom Metazoa; phylum Mollusca; class Bivalvia; order Cardiida; family Cardiidae; genus Tridacna; species Tridacna crocea. The sequence goes on from OX031063.1 coordinate 54,766,633, forward strand.
AGTAAAAATGTTTAAATCACTCCATATGCAGACCTTATAGATCTGTGGTATGACAGTTTTTTGCTTCATTAATAATTACCTTATTCTTGTCAAAAGTTATATTTGAATATATACAAAAGGAAAATTGATTAGGCTGGAACCCAGAAGCATTAAAGTAGTAACTGTTGTGTGCAAGTGCCCGAACCCTGTATCACACAATCCTATGCTTTAACCCATTACCATACAATCCCTACTTTTGACGCCCCCTGAGAAAGAAGCCTTTTGAAAACACTGTGGGAAAAGGAGAAAATGCTGGTAACCAGCATTTTCTCCTTTTTCCACAGTTTTTTCTACCCTTCCCAGAACAAATTTCTATTATTCAGTCACCTTTATTTTGTCGTCAGCAAAATGCTTTCAATTTGGACCAGTCTAAACCTTTCTTGTGTGGTAATGGGTTAAAGACCTTTACAGAGAAAGCTTTTGAAAATATTTTTCGAAAACCAGAAAATGCTGGTAGCCAGCATTTTCTTATTTTTCCATAATAATAATCTATACTCTTTTAACCCAATACAATACAATTTTAACCCATCCCCGAGCTTTAACTATCGACCTGTAGGAGAAGGCTTTTGAAAACATTGTTGGAAAGGGAGAAAATGCTTGTAACCAATATTTTTGCCTTTTCTCACAATGTTTTCCTCCCCATCCAGAAAGAAAATCGTCATTTCAAATGCATTTAATGTGTCATCTGCAGGGCCTTAGGAACAGCGGGGGCCAGGGGGGCCAGGCCCCCCAAATAATTTGATCACCAATAAAATAATTGTGTCAGTGTTTGGCCGAATAATGCTAGAAAATCGTGGTATATAAAGAGAATGAAATAATATTTCAGAGTAGCTTACAGAGGATACGCCGATAGACAATTTAAAACAAATTAAAATAGTTCTAAACAAATAGCGGCTAGCCCTGGAATTTTTCATCTACTTTTGTTATCTGATAGACACCAAACAATTTCCGAGGTCACATTTAATTCAGTGTGATTTTTTGCTTTTTTTTTCTCCAAATCTCATAATTCACCACATTGTTGAACAAATTTCCATCTATTTCAGTCCCTAGTATTAGTAGGTGGATTATTTTTCACTGCATAACAAAACGCAATATATCACGGGTAGGAAACTTCATATTCAGAGCCAATGGCTCCGACGAGAAAATGTTGTGTTGATCTTCTGTTTCTGAAGATGTTGGCTGAAAAACAATCCCAAAACAGGTAGGCATGTCAGTATTTGTAATTATGTGTTCTTATGTCTTTGAAATTAAAAAAAAGGAGAATGTCATTTGATCCTCTGGTTTTTCAACGTGTTTTCTGCACTACGGAAAGTTGGAACAGGTGTTCGATGTTGTCTGAATCATTTGTGGCGTGGGTTGACCGTAGCCAAAATAATATGTCTCGGAGATAAATGAAGGCTCTTTCTGCCCTTTAAATAAGCAAACTAAAGAAATGTTCCTGTTCTACAGGCTTATAATTGTCTTTGACGTTTCTATCCGCTCAATCAAAGAATCTACAGAAAACTATCCAAAACGGGCATAATTTAAGAAAGGCTCCGACTGTGTGGGTCGGTTACGAAAATATCGGTTGGCTCCAATGGAAGAGGAATTTCGTTTATTTTTTTTCTCTCTCTAATTTTCGGGTATGTAAAAAGGTGCGTTGAGTTAAATGTGAAGCAACAGTTCATTTTAAGCCTATTTTCTCATTTTGTTTTTATTAGCTCACCTGAGCACAAAGTGCTCAAGGGGAGCTTTTAGGATCACCCGGTGTCCGTCGTGTGTCGTGCGCCGTCAACAATTCTTTAAACATCAACTCCTCCTAAACCGCTGGGCCAATTTGGACCAAACTTGGCAGGAATGTTCCTTGGGAGGTCCTCTTTAAAACTTGTTCACAGAATTTGATTCCATCAAAAACTCTGGTTGCCATGGCAACCAAATGGAATTTTTTAGCAAATTCTTTAAAAATCTTCTCCTCTGAAACCGCTGGTCGGATTTTGAAATAATTTCACAGATATGTCCCTTGGGTGACCCTTTTCAAAAATTGTTCGTGAAATTTTGATCCGTCAAGAAACATGGCTCTGGTGAATGGGGGCTTCTTGCACTATAAAGAAATGAAGAAATTCTTAAAAATTCTTCTTCTCTGAAACCGCTGATCAGATTTTAAAATAATTTCACAGAGATGTTCCTTGGATGACCCTTTTCAAAAATTGTTCGCGAAATTTTGATCCGTCAAGAAACATGGCTCTGGTGAATGGGGGCTTCTTGAACTAGACAGAAATGAAGAAATTCTTAAAAATTCTTCTTCTCAGAAACTGCTGGCCAGATTTTAAAATAATTTCACAGAGATGTTCCTTGGATGACCCTTTTCAAAAGTTGTTCGCGAAATTTTGATCCGTCAAGAAACATGGCTCTGGTGAATGGGGGCTACTTGCACTATACAGAAATGAAGAAATTCTTTAAAATTCTTCTTCTCTGAAACCGCTGGTCAGATTTTGAAATAATTTCACAGAGATGTTCCTTGGATGACCCTTTCCAAAAAGTGTTCGTGAAATTTTGATAGATTAAGAAGCCTGGCTCTGGGGAATGGGGGCTACTTGCACTATAGGGAAATGAAGAAATTCTTAAAAATTCTTCTTCTCTCGAACGGCTGGTCAGATTTTGAAATAATTTCAGAGATGTTCATTGGGTGACCCTTTTCAAAAATTGTTCGTGAAATTTTGATAGGTCAAGAAACATGGCTCTGGTGAATGGGGGCTACTTGCACTATAGGGCAATGAAGAAATTCTTAAAAATTCTTCTTATCTGAAACGGCTTGTCAGATTTTGGAAAATTTTCACAGAGATATTCCTTGGGTGACCCTTTTCAAAACTTGTTCGTGAAAGTTTGATTCGTTGAGAAACATTGCTCTGGTGAATGGGGGCTACTTGCACTACATGTTTATGGAAATGAAGAAATTCTTGAAAATTCTTCTTCTCTGAAACTGCAGGTCAGATTTTGAAAGGACTTTTACAGGTGACCTTTTAAAAATTACTTGTCAAAATGATGATTTTGTTTCCAGTGTTTCAATACCTTCAAAAAAAAAAAAGGCTATGGTCCTCTCAAAAATTCAGGTGAGCGATCCAGGGCAATTTTGGCCCTCTTGTATATAAATAGCAAAGAGAAGTATTTTACCAATTTTACATAATGTCAAATTGGCATTTTTCTAATATGAATGTACAATCAGAAAACGTAAAAGATGCCATTCATTCCATTTTTCAGCAAAGTGCTCAAGGGGAGCTTTAGATCAGATGTGTCCGTCGTGCGTCTGTCATTTGTCGTCTGTCGTGCGTCATCCATCGTCAGCTATTTCTTTAAACATCTTCACCTCCTTTACAATAGGGCCAATTTGGACCAAACTTGGCTGGAATGCTCCTTGGGAGGTCCTCTTTAAAAACTGTTCACAGAATTTGATTCAATCTAAAACCCAGGTTGTCATGGCAACCAAATGGAATTTCTAAGAAATTCTTTGAAAATCTTCTGCTCTGAAACCGCTCGTCAAGTTTTGAAATAATTTCATAGAGATGTTCCTTATGTGATCATTTTCGAAATTTATTGGCAAATTTTTATCCCTTAGGAAACATGGCTCTGGTGAATGGGGGCTACTTGCACTATACGGACTGAATGAAGAAATTCTCAAACATTATTCTTCTCTGAATGTTCCTTGGATAACCATTTTTAAAACTTATTAGCAGAATTTTGATCCATCAATGGCTCTGGTGAATGGGGAGTAGTCGCACTAAATGGAAATAAAAAAGAGTTAAAGAAAAATATCATCAATTGCAACACTTTTGATATTCCCTCCGCAAATGCTTTCAATTTAGACAAGTTTAAAATTTTTTTGTATGGTGAAGAGTTAACCCATTACCACACAATCCCTACTTTTGACGCCCCTGAGAAAGAAGCCTTTTGAAAACACTGTAGGAAAAGGAGAAAATGCTGGTAACCAGCATTTTCTCCTTTTCCCACAGTGTTTTCTACCCTTCGCAGAACAAATTTCAATTGTTCAGTCACATTTATATTGTCGTCTGCAAATGCTTTCAATTTGAACCAGTCTAAAATTTTGTCGTGTGGTAATGAGTTAAATTTGAAAAGTGTAAGATTTTATTGTTTGAATAAAAGTTGAATAAGTAACTAGATCTATGATGGCACTGAGATATGATGACTAAAAGATTTGTTCATGCTTTATCAGCGTTATCACTATCAAAAATGTATTTTGAAGGACTTGAAGTATCAAGTCATCAATTTTTTTTGATCTCTAATATTTGTTTGTCCCTTTGAAGACTGTTTGAAATGTCTATCAAAATCAAGACCACATAAACCCAGCTTAAACCCTTTACCACAAAATCCTGAGTTTTAATGAGACTTAGGTCTTGGAGGCTTTGGAAAGCATTGTGGGAAAAGAAGAAAATGCTGGTAACCAGCATTTTCTTCTTTTCCGACAATGTTTTCTTGCATTTCACTTATAAATTCCATGATTTAACCCCATCTCATTTTTTTTCTGTAAATGCTATCTGAGCTTTGCCAAGTCCAACATTTTGTCCAGACAAAACATATTTAGACTTTACCTTATTACGGACAACAAAATTAACTGGAGCTAAAATGATTGGATTTGTCCTTAACCCATTACCAAACGACTAAATTCTGGGTTTGTCCAAATTGAAAGCTTTTGCAGACGACAAAATAAAAATGACTGAAAATTTGAAATTCGTTTTGTGAAGGGTAGAAAACGTTGTGAGAAAAGGAGAAAATGCTGGTTACCAGCATTTTCTCCTTTTCCCACAATGTTTTCTACATGCTTTTTTCTCAGGGGCGTCAAAAGTACGGATTGTGTGGTAATGGGTTAAAAGGTTGGAAAAATTTTTATAAAAATGAGAAAAATGCTTTACCAACATTTTCCGTTTTCCATGGCAATGATTTCAAAGGCCTTCTCCCTCAGGGTCATGAAAATATGAGATTATTTGTAAAAGTTCCAAGCAGATACTATTCATCATTTGATGAGCCAATAACCAAATTAGATGAGTTGTAATTAACCATAAAGAAGAAACATTGAGGAAAAAACGTAAAATATTTTCCTTCTTTTTTATAATACTTTCAAAAGGTGTGCTCCAAAATAACTTTTTTTTCAGAGGGGGAGGGGGAAAGTTTGGATTTCAGGTATCTAATGACACAATGTCTGTCAGGTCTGGTAACCACTCGCCACAACTTGGACGATTCTGTACCCACATCTAACCTTGTCGTTATCAAAGAGATTTCCATTTTGAAATAAGAATCATGTGATTCTATATATAGCACGCCATTGACAGTTGTTTAGCTATGACATAAGCAACCCAGATGAAGTTATTCACATAGATCTGTCTATTTGTCGGTGAAAACTTCAAATGGAATTGATAAACCATGTTAAAAATGTATGTACGACATGTTTGTCAATGGAAATATAGTTAAAAAGATTTCTGATTGCTTTTGTAAGAGGAGTCTTACAATTTTCAGAATGGCAAACTGGCATATTGTCGGGTGATGAATGTACTGATCTGACACATATCAATCCACCAGTTACAGCTAAGGAATAGGATGGCTTCCATCACCCGAGGTATGCCGAATGGTCTGGTAACCTGTGTATTCTCCATCTCCCTTTATCTTCTGTGTACTATTTCAAAGACTAAAGTTATCTGATGAGATTGATTGAATTTGTTGTCTGCAAGTACTTTGATTCCATGACCGGAATTTACCAAGCATTCAAAATTGCATTCTCAGACTCGTTCAACATATAGAAAGTGATGCAACTTTCAGTGTCATTGGTTGGCTAAACCATTTAGTTGAATAGCCAGTCAGAAGGTACCTTACTTTCTGAATCTAGCAAATTCTTGATAGTTGGACTGAGAATGGAAATAAGATGGGTTAGTAAATATGAACCCAGATGGTTTTCATTCAATTAAGAGTTGAACATGGTAGTCATATATTACTTCCAAGAAAGTATGAAAAGAGCAGGTCACACTCACTGGATATCAGAGAGGTTTTCAATAACTCATTGAAGCAAAGAAGAATGTGTGTCAACGATAAGTTACATGCTTCTGATGGAGGCTGATATTAACAATTACTGAGAATATTCCAAGGACTAATTGGCCAATAACCCTTACCAGAGTCATTAACTCTTGTATTTATTACTTCTGTTTTCAAATCAATTCTTGGTAAACTTGTTACTTTCAATTTTTTTTAAGCTTATATAGCTGAGCATGTAAGGCCCAATGGCAGTTTTTGTTATCACTTGCATCTGTCCATCCTGTGTTGTTTTCCTTCCCAGATTAAACTACTGTATCAAACAAAATTACATAAATTTAAACAAGAACTTCTTTTGAATGGGGAATAATACATGTTGGCATGTAACTTTATTGATTTGCAGATGAAGAGAAAATTTTGATCGTTATATACAAAACTAACAGTCAAAGCCATAGTCTAAGATTGTTATATACATGTCAAAACTAACAGTCAAAGCCATAGTCTAAGGACTGAAAGAAAATATAGGACTGGTAATAACTTCAGTAATCCATGAGCATTAAAATGGTGTTTGTTTATTAAATTTCATCTTGTGAGATGATATACAAATCTTCATTAAAGATGCAGAGTAAAGCCAAAAATAGGTAATTTTCACCATTTATAACTCAAAAATATATTAGATAACCCATCACAACACGCATAGATTGGAGAAAAACCGAACATGTCAGTTACTGCACTGGTTGCCATGATATACATGTGAAAAAATGCATGGATTTCATGGATGCCATTGATGGAGACAACCTTTGATATTGTTTATGTTTATTTGAACTATTTCTTTGAGAACGTCACATGATAACATTGCATTACATTAGTGCTATGATGTAGTAGACAGGATTATTGCTTACAATTCCAACATTTGGTCGTCGTACAGTAAGATTGCTCATTCTGAACCTGTTCTCTTATCTAGATGTTGTAAACTCTTCCTGTATTAATGATAAGCGAATAAGCGATAGTCAGCCTTTGTTGTTTTCTGTTTATGGTGTCGATAAACTTGTTTTTCAAGCCTAGAATGGGGACAAAAGGATCAAGTGATAGAAGGGTTTGTTTCAACACTTTGAGTGATCACATGGTGTTTACGTCACTAACATGTCACTGTAGATAGTTTTGAGGAAAAGTCAGCTAATCGTCGTGAGGAAAAGTCAGCTAATCATCGGTGATCATCAATGTAAACAAACAGATAATGCGGCACGGAAGGATCCGTTCTAGTTTCAATTTCTCTTTGCTGTTTTTGACTGGAACTTTTGCAAACTGCACCTTTACATATCATGAAAGTCATAAAAATCGCCATATTTTTACATGGTAAAAATGAAATTCATTTTGTAAACAAGTTGTTTATTCAGTTGGACGCTACTGAGACTTTAAGTTGCTAAAGTAAAAATTGAGGCAAGTCTGTCAATGAAAATAGAAAAACAGAGTATGCAAAAACTTCAACATTCTATTGCCTATGTAGGTCTCTACATTAAAATGTAGAGAATTTTCAGATTCAACCCCACAGCCAGGATTTGTGGCACAACAATGTTATCAAAAGCCTTTATTTCTTAAAAGTTAAGATTGTGTGATGAAGAGTTAAGGGTGGGTATTTAGATTTTTCACATCTCACCAAATTTGAAAAAAAAACATTTATATATATTACTGGAATTAATATGAAAAACCAATACAAATCATCAATAATTAAGAATCATAAAATTAGAAAAGAAAAAATTTTGATGGTGTTCCCTTAACCCTTTACCACTCAATCCCTACTTTTGACGCCCCTGAGACAGAAGCCTTCTGAAAACCCTGTGGGAAAAGGAGAAAATGCTGGTAACCAGCATTTTCTCCTTTTCCCACAGTGTTTTCTACCCTTCCCAGAACAAATTTCAATTTTTCAGTCACTTTTATTTTGTCATCTGCAAACGCTTTCAATTTGGATAAGCCCAAATTTTTCTCGTGTGGTAATGGGTTAAAGGGCTATGTAGCCTCTTTAGGTATTTTTAGATTTTGTGCCAGAAATAAAAAAAGCATTATGAGAATGTCAAGTGAGTGGTACATGACTAATAACGCTTAAATTCCATAACAAACATGTAATTATTTTCCATAATGGCTTCTTCGGATGCTATTTATGTTTGAAGCTTTGTCTGTGTATTTCCGGTATGTAAATAAGGAAGTTGCTTATGTAAAAACAGAATGTGTTTCCCATCGGTCTCGACCCGGGCCGTAGTTTATCTCTAATTTCTCACTGTTGGATAGTTTTTGACTCATAATTGGGGTTTTATGAATAAACATAAAAAGGTTTGGGAGTTTAAGGACGATTTTTTTTTTGTTTTTTTGTAAAATCTTTGTCCCAAAATCTGAAAGGGCACCTTTAACTCTTTACCCCATAAGGCATTTCCATGGTACATATGTATCTCTAACTGATCCTAAATAACACCAAGGATTAAGCAGTTTCTTATGTGTATATGACACCTTTAGATAGCATAGAAAACATTGTGACAAAAGGTGAAATTGCTCGTCATGAGCAATTTCACCTCTTGGCACAATGTTTTCTACAGGCTCTTACAAGCAATGCGTAGAAATGAGTATCTGTGGAGTAAAGGGTTAAGACACATTAGAGTAATCATTTGTAAGTGATGTCAACAGGGGCATGTCTAAAATTTTGATGACTGATACACAGTTAAAAGAAGGATTAATTGTCCCAGTTTTTCTGAAACAAAAGTTGATTTATGAAATGACAACGCCTGCAGAGATATGAATCACTTATAATTGATAAAAAGGTATGGATTAATCAATAGTAATTGGTGAAAACCATGTTCTTTGTGTAAATACAAATCTAGAATGATAGTGCCATCATATCAAGCTGTTGTGGACATTACGAAAGTTGGATTTATCGAACTTTGATTGGATTTCTTTTTTTGAATGTATTAGTAATATTCTGTTACTGTTTTTTTTTTTGGAGTGGCTGATGTGGCAAGTCGCTTTTGATGGTCTTGTTAGTATTGATAAACTTGAATAAATTTACCCATTACCACACAATCCGTACTTTTGACGACCCTAAGAAAGAAGCCTTTAGAAAACATTGTGGGAAAAAGAGAAAATGCTGGTAACCAGCATTTTCTCCTTTTCCCATAATGTTTTCTATCCTTCATAAAACAAGTTTCAAATTTTCTGTCAGTTTTATTTTGTTGTCTGCAAATGCTTTGGATTTGGACAAGCCTAAAATATTGTCATTTGGCAATGAATTAATAAAGATTTTTGATTGGTCAGAACTGTGGAAATGTTTATTTTTAGGGCCCCTGCAGATATTTTTGCTTCTAAACTTGAATGTTTGTCTTTTTTACAATGAACTTTCTTGATTGCTCCTAGTGGAGTTTAAAGGTGGGTATTTAGAATTTTTACAACTCACCAAATTAAAGAATATAATATACATGTATCACTGAAATTGATATGAAAAAATAATAAAAATCATCAATAATTAAGATTTATAAAATTACAAAAAAAGAATTTTTTTGATGGTGTTCCCATAAAAGGCTTCGTAGCCTCTTAGGTATTTTTTAGATTTCACGCTAAAAATCAATAAAGCATTGTGGGAATGTCAAGTGACTGGCACGTGACTCATAACATTTAAATTCCATTACATAACAAACATGTAATAATTATTTTCCATAACGTATTCTTTAGACACTATGTTTTAAATTCCGTCTGTGTATTCCTGTATGTAAATGAGGGAATTGATCGTCTAAAAATAGAATGTGTCCCCGTTGGTATCAACCTGGGCCGTAGTAAATCTCTAATTTCTCATGTTGTCAGATGGTTTTCGACTGCTGGGGTTTTATGAAAATTTAAAGGCTTTGGGAGATAGTATGTATAAGGATGATTTTTTTTGCATTTTTGTAAAATTTTCGTCCCAAAATCTGAAGGGCTACCTTTAAGGTAAGACCTGTGTAATGCACTTCGGTGAACATGGGGCAAAAAGTCTAATTGGTTGATAAATAAGGATAAATAAGGATTTATGAAGAAATAATATTTTTGCACATTTCTGATGGATCAGAAATTCTGTTTATGTCTATCTTGAAATTATTTTTTGATACTTTTGTTATTTTCTGAAAAGGCATGTAATTATTATCTCTTTTTGAATTAAGAATATGGTGATTTTAGATTTATAAATGATAATTCAAAGAAGGAAAAAATGGAAAAAATGAATTGGTGAAAGTAGTTCAATAAAATTCATTTTTGATTATAGCTAATTTTGCAGGATGATATTTTAGTGGATATAGCTGTTTTCCATTACACAGGTCTCACCTTAATGATACTGAAGCGAACCTTTCAAACAGAGCATCTTGGTGGCCATCCTCGGATACCCCGGGGTCTCCCTATTTGCTACGCTACATCGACCCTGGGACAATTAACTAATAAAACTTTGAATCAGCCGCCGAAAATCGATAAGAAACGTCATAGCGAACAGTCCACTCGCCCATCACAAAATGATGATGGAACCAATGAAAAGCCAGCATTCGGCCAGCGGTAAAGCGAGGGAAATTCAATTAATTGTCCCAGGGGTCGATGTAGCGTAGCAAATAGGGAGACCCCGGGGTATCCAAGGATGCTTGGTGGCTAAATACTAGATTGTGTTTCATTCCAAGGTGTGTTTGTGTGAGTTGCCTTAACATGCTGTTGAAGATTTTAAATTTCCATTTCATTTTTACTGCAATCAACAAGTTGATACCTACTAAGATTTTATTAAATGAGTCTATGGAAACGTTTTTAAGCAAGCCTATTTGCTTTAATAGCATTTTCCTTGATGAGTTAATAAAATCCTATCTCAAAAGTCCACAAATATCAGATTCTTTTTATCACAATATAACAATATTTCACAAATATAGATCAGCAAAAACATTCATAAATGCACCGGGGTATTGTCCATAAGACCAATTCACTTATATGAATTACATACAAAATGACATCAAAAATGACATCGCACAAACATGATATCAAACGTGTGTAAGATAAAGAAATTCGTAATGGGTATATTACTCTGAAAACAAGGGAGGTTATGTGATAAAATGATTTTCTCTCTTTGAAAGGGTACAATATATTTTGGGAGAAGAAGAAAATGCTGGATGCCAGCATTTTGTCCTTTTCCAAAAATGTTTTCCATGGCTCTCTCCCCTTGGGTCGTTAAAAGTCAGGTTTGTGTGGTACAGGCTTAAAGATACTTTCAGCAGATGACTGCAGAAAACACGCTCATTAAATAGAGAAGTATGCAGGTCCCAATGTTTGGGCCTGTGGCTTCTTTAACTCTTTACCACACGAGAAAATTTTAGACTGGTCCAAATTGAAAGCATTTGCAGATGACAAAATAAAGGTGCCTGAAAAATTGAAATTTGTTCTGGAAAGGGTAGAAAACACTGTGGGAAAAGGAGAAAATGCTGGTTACCAGCATTTTCTCCTTTTCCCACAGTGTTTTCAAAAGGCTTCTTTCTCAGTGGCGTCAAAAGTAGGGATTGTGTGGTAATGGGTTAAGAAATGGACTGATTAATGTCATTGAAAATTTTTAGTAAAGAACAGGCGAAGTTACTTTGCCTAAAATGATTTGATGCTAAATATCTGGTTTTGTTTTATGGGGTCCCCTTTGATTGTGAACAACTGGTACAAGCTTTATAAAGTAAATATCTAAAGAAATTACAGAGTTATTATCAAAATTAATGTCAAATGCTTTGCACTATAAATTCCATGTTGAATATAGGGCATAACTGTGCCAAAAGTAGTTTAAATGTTACCACTCAAGAAAATTTTAGATTCAAAGCATTTGCAGACAACAAAATAAAGGTGACTGAAAAATCAAAATTTGGTTTGGGGAGGGTAGAAAACACTGTGTGAGAAAAGGAGAAAATGCTGGTTACCAGAGTTTTCTCCTTTTCCCACAGTGTTTTCAAAAGGCTTCTTTCTAAGGGTTGTTAAAAGTTGGATTGTGTGGTAAAGAGTTAATGGTTACCAGAGTTTGTTTCATAGGTTTCCTTTTTGATAGTTTACAATGGATGAATTTCATATTCTGTTCTTTGTAGTGGTCAGAAAAGAAGAAATAAATCGAGAGTACACTCCAGACCAGTTTAAAAAGGAGGACAAATATCAAATTTCAAATTTCGAATCTTTTGAATATTGATTCAAGGTCTGAAAATATCATTATGATACAAAATTCGATACTGTTGTACTTGTGGTGCTACGGTATTTCTCACCTCGCAATCTTGTATTGTTAATGCTGAATGTGTATACATGTACATGTACTATCTATAAAACAGTTTATCAAGGCTGCTTTAGTCAATTTGCTTTAACTCAATACCAAATGATAATATTTTAGGCTTGTCCAAATCAAAAACATATGCAGACAACAAAATAAAAGTGACTGAAAATTTGAAATTTGTTTTGTGAAGAGTAGAAAACATTTTGGAAAAAAGGAGAAAATGATGGTTACCAGCAGCTTGTCCTTTTCCCATGTTTTCTACAGGCTTCTTTCTCAGGGTCGTCAAAAGTAGGGATTGTGTGGTAATGGGTTAAAATTTAGAACCAATTAACTTATCTTCTGCAGCAAACAGCTATTAAAAATATTGTCAGAACACGGATTGATCTCCATGAGCACTGTATTTCCTTTGACACAAAGTTAGCTTTACCAGGTCTGACAAATCATGCAAACTCTCATGATATTAATCTAGTTTTCAAAAGATATTTTTTAGAGCCGTCTGCCTTATATTTGTACCACTTGTCAGAACTCGGCTGATTCCGTACTTACATCTAATTTGATGTCTCCCATCAATGGAGGACTATGCCAAAAGTATTTGTGCCATATTGTGATTGGTTAATGTCATAAGCTGCCTGTGTTACAGTATTGACATTGTGCTACAAAACTTTGTGCTTATGTGTTTAATAAATTGTATGTGGAAACATGCTTCTAAAATTTGTCCCTTGAACATGAAAATGTTATAATGTAGACAGAACCTGCAATTTTCACATTTGACACAAATGGGAATGACAATACAGAACTGAAAACAGAATAGAAGCAAGAATGTCCCAACTTTATCTACACACCCCTCATTTTAACATTATACACATGCTCTCCAACAAAGAAGGAGAAAAAGACTTCAACAGTAACACTGATGAAGATGATCAGCTGTTTTACAGCGAACTAGAGGTAAGTTCTTTAAAAAAAAAAGGTATAATTTTTCTTTAGTGGCATATTTCTGCGGTGAGATACAGGATAGTTCTTTGCTATAATTTAACCCTTTCCCAAACAACAAATTCTGGACTCTTCTATACCAAAACAGTTTGCAGACAACAATTATAGATTTGGAGAAAATTCCAGAAAGTTCTCAAAAAGGGTAGAAAACTCTGTGGGAAAAGGAGAAATTGCTCGTTTTGAGCAATTTCTCCTTTTCCCACAGTGTTTTCAAAAGACTTTTACTGAAGACACGTAAAAACCAGGGCTTGTTTGGGAAAGGGTTAAGAGAACTATCTGGATAAAACAACATTTTCTGGAAATATTACTAGATAGTAAAGATTTTGAGAATGTTCATAGTATAAATATGTGTTTTGTCACATGCAACTTGATTCTTCATCAGTATAGTTTATCGCACAAAATCCCGTCAATGGCATACCCAGTATAATATGCTATTGAAATAATATTGATTGTTAGACTGGAGTCTTGTAATGTCATGAGAGAATTGAAACCATTTTAACAAATTATGAACAGGAAAAAGTGACTTTTTTCTTGTAATTTGCAAATGCTTTCAATATGGACTGGTCTAGAATTTTGTCGTTTGGTATAGGGTGTACTGGGCAATGAACAATTAAGTCTTTACCAAAACAGCAAAATTACCAAACAGCAAAAGTTTGGACTTTTCCAAACTGAAAGCATTTAAATTTTGCAACAAAATAGATGTGACTGAAATATTGAAATTTGTTTTTTTGAAGGGTGGAAATCATTGTGAGAAGAGGAGAAAATGCAGGCTACAAGCATTTTTTCTCTTTCCCCAGTATGTTTTTAAATGCTTTTTTGCAGGGTGTGGATTGTGTGGAAAAGGGTTAAATTGTGCAAGGGATGGATAATGTTAGAGCCATTCAATATTTCCCTGACTGAACATGAATGAAATTGGATTATGAAATTGTCAATTCATAAGGTGGTAATGTTTTTACACGATTCTTTTTCAGTTGACGCAATGCCATTTTGTGATTATACTTGATTAATAGTTGGTACAAAGGCGGAAAGGAAACCTTGAGAAAAACATTGAAATATTGCAATAAATTTGTATTGGAGAACTATAACATGGTTTTATGACGTAAGTCATCATTTGTCACAGCTGTTTTAGCAGTTTTTGGCCCCTGGGCTTTTCTTAGATAAATCTTGATTTTTATTGGGAGCTACTTTCATTGAGCTGAATTTTGTATAATTACAACATGGAGTTTTTTGTCTAATGGATTTATGTGTTGTTGTGTGAATCCCTGTACATAATGAATTAGTAACTACATTAAAGTTGGAATATGTATTAATTATGTTAAAGAAAAACTCTTCAGAAAATGTCATAATTGTGATAGCTTAACTCATTACCACACAATCCTTACTTTTGACACCCCCTAAGAAAGAAGCCTTTTGAAAACACTATGGGAAAAGGAGAAAATGCTGGTAACCAGCATTTTCTCCTTTTCCCACAGTGTTTTCTACCCTTCCTCAGAACAAATTTCTAGTTTTAGTCACCTTTATTTTGTCATCTGCAAATGCTTTCAATTTGGACCAGTCTAAAATTTTCTCGTGTGGTAAAGAGTTAATGGTTGACAATATTCAACATAATACAAAGCATCAAATTTTATAAATACCAACAAAAAAATTAAGAAACAGTATAACTAGATCTAATTATTTTATATTTCGGTGGAAAATAGAAAGAGGAAATGATTTCTTTATCCAGAAAAATCAGTGTCTTGTATGACAATTAGGGGCTCACTGATTGAATTTTTATTGAAGAAATCTTTGGCCAACTTTTCTTCGGCGATTTTTTAATATATTAGTTTTCTTTTCTTTGACTATTAATGTAAACTTTCTCTTTTACTGAAGCACTTCACTGCTACTATAATTTGATTTTTTTTCTGCTGTTTTCTTTATTCTGGGATTTTTTTTATACTACATGTTTAACAGAAGAGAATAATAAAAAAAGAAACCCATGACGGATACAAAAATTAGTTAAATGATTTTTTTAGTTAAATGATTTTTTTTAAAACCATTGTAGATGTATTTTTTTATTTCAAACATTGTGATGAAAAAAATCTTGGCTTAAAGTTTAATTAACTGATTACCAAACGTTACAGACTTGTCCAAATTGAAAGCATTAAATTTGCAGACGACAAAATAAAAGTGACTGGAAATTTGAAATTTGTTTTGTGAAGGGTAGAAAACATTGTGGGAAAAGGAGAAAATGCTGGTTACCAGCATTTTCTCCTTTTCCAACAATGTTTTCTAAAGGCTTCTTTAATTTCTCGGGGGCGTCAAAAGTAGGGATTGTTTTGTAATGGGTTAAGAAAGATATTTAGCTTAAATTTTAAGTTAAGAAAGATATTTTGTTATTTATCGAATAAGTTTCTTCGTATCCAACAGCACACAATTTCAAGATTTATGGGATAGAATGGAATCAGTATGTTCACCTGTATGTCGTTCTATTACCTTAGCAAATGACAAAATTTCAGTCTTGCAGAATGAAAGGATTTGCAATACGACAAATTACAATGGTCCAAATGATGGGATTCATCTAAAAAAGGGTAGAAAAAATTGTGAGAAAATGATGGTTACCAGCATTTTCTTTCTTTTCTCACAATGTTTCGAAAAAATCTTCTTTCTTATGGTCATTTTTCGGGATAAAATCTTAACAATCACATGATAAGGTCAATTTGTGTCACAAAACCTCATCTACAGTTCTTTTGTCCTCAAAAGCGGTTTTCCTTGGGTTCATTAACACTTTGGGTCGTTTTACAAAGGGTCAATTGAAATAAAAACCTTCAACTATACTATTTGTCAAGAACATGTTCTTTCTTATGATTTTAAAAAGTCAAATATTTACCTTTCATTTTAATCTTCAATTGCTGTATATCTACCCTTATAGTTTTACCTTTTACTTCTATAGTGGCCTTTGCGACTAGTGTACATCAAGATTAGACTGCACAAAAGATGCAGTCTGATCTCTGATCCACAGTGTCTGCTTTGCTAAAATGAAACAGACAAAAGGAAGTCACTAAATTTGAAATTTTCTGGGTCTAATTCAGGAATGAAAAATGTTCTTTGCATTTATTTAAGGTTTAACTCATTACCAAACGACAATATTTTAGGCTTGTCTAAATTGAAAGCATTTGCAGACGATACAATGAAAGTGACTGAAAATTTGAAATTTGTTATGTGAAGGGTAGAAAACATCGTGGGAAAAGGAGAAAATGCTGGTTACCAGCATTTTCTCCTTGTCCCACAATGTTTTCTAAAGGCTTCTTTATCAGAGTCGTCAAAAGTAGGGATTGTGTGGTAATGGGTTAAAGGAGGCAAGTCCATATAATATGACAATATTTCATATTTATCTAAATCTAAACCATTTACAAACAGTCGAATCAAATGCAGCTCAAAGCATGAGATTTGTCTTTGAAAGGGTAGAAAATAGTGTAGGAGAAAGAGGGATGCTGATTTTATAATTCACTAAAATGTTCTCATTGCTTGATGGTCAAACTTTCAATTTTCCAAGCTGTAAAATTTAAGACATGCCCTAACACAGATGAAAGCATTTCCAGACAACAAATACATTTAAGTGAGACTCAGATGATGAAATTTACCTTTGAAGAGTAGAAACATTGAATTTGTGGAAAAAGAGAAAATTTCAATAACCAGAATTTTCTCAGTTTCTGATAATTTTTTCAAAATCTTTTTTTTTTCTGTGGCTAAAATGTCAACCCTTTCCTAGCCAAGCCCTGGTTTTTATATGTGAGCAGTAAAATTTTAAGTCTTTTGAAAACACTGTGGGAAAAGGAGAAATTGCTCGTAACGAGCAATTTCTCCTTTTCCCACAGTGTTTTCTACCCTTTTTGAGAACTTTCTGGCATTTTCTCCAAATCTAAAATTGTCATCTGCAAACTCTTTTGGTGTAGAAGAGTCCAAAATTTGTCGTTTGGGAAAGGGTTTACGCACAGGACTGTTTGGTAACCAAAGTGTTACAAGTGAAAAGGATCGTAGCAATTTTTGTCAGGTACAAGGCTAAAAATCAAATATAAAGTTATACATTTGAAAATCTTCAGTCGATTATAAGAGAAAATAAAAATGATTTTTGTGGCATTTTAAATGCTTCAAAGTGTTTCAGTACTCAGATATTGTGAACAGCAGTAACAAATAATTGGGCAACATGATTGCTTACCTCAGAAACGATTGAGAAATAAAGTTAGAGTGTGCCATGTAGTGGATAAATTATGATTATTGCATTATGTCAGTTGAATCAAGTGATGACATGAAGGAATAGTAATCATAAACCCCTCAAAATCAAGATGGAGTTAGTATTTCTAGCTAGGATGAACATTGTAAATAGAGTTGAAAACTTCTTCAAGAAAAATGTGTACAGTGGAGGCTTCATAGCTAAGGATAATGGGGAGAAACTGTTTGATTATCAGGAGGCTAGTCAACGCTGCTTTAAGGTACCAAATGGTTTTGAATGTTTTTGTCATTATGTTTTTGTATTTCAAACGATCATTTTTAGCTTCATTGGCCAATGGCCCGCAATATCAGGTTATGACTCTATGTCTGCCATGTGTTTACTCTTTACCACGCAATCCCGACTTTTGACGACCCCGAGAAAGAAAGCCTTTGAAAACATTGTGGGAAAAGGAGAAAATGCTGGTAACCAGCATTTTCTCCTTTTCCCATAATGTTTTCTAGCTTTCCCAAATCAATTTTCAATTTCTGATTCACATTTATGTTGTCTTCTGCAAATGCTTTCAATTTGGACAAGAGCAAAATTTTGTTGTTTGGTAACCTTTTAGATCTACCAGATGACAAAATTTTAGATTCAGCCATATTGGAAGAATTTCAGAACAATAAAATAAATATGGGTCAAATGATGGTATGTTTGAAAGGTTAAAAAGCATTGTGGGAAAAGAAGACCAGCATTTTCTCCTTTTCCAACAATGCTTTCAAAAGTCTTTCATCTCAATGTCATTAAAACACGGAGGATTGTTTGGGAGAAAGTGAATGTGTGCATCTATCAGAATGTTATGTGAAGCTTACAGATCTTCAGTTCAGAAACTATACAACATATTTCAATCCTACTTGGCAGAAATTATTCAGCCATTGATCCTGCCAGCTTCTGATTCAGTTTGTGAAGTTGGTACCTAAATGGCAACAAATATGTAGTGTAAAATCTCCAAAAACCTTTTTGAAAATGTTTTATGATAAAATTTTTCATACATTTCTTTATGAAATTTTTATTTGTTTGTTTTGTTGTGGCATTTAACTGAAAAGTTATGGTCTCTAATCATGGGAAATTTTCTGTCACAGGACACTCCGAGTATACCAAAGTTAGTGTTATGGTCTAAGGGAAATAACTGATAATTATGTGATGGCATGTTTTGTTATTACTTACCTCCCTTTATTATAAGCAATGGTACCAACAAATGGTTATATTAGTTTTTCTACACGGAAAATGTTCAGATTTTAACCACAATGATTTATTTTCATGTTAAAGTTTTTACTTAAATGTATTGCAAAGTAATGCCTCTTTCATTTTTTCCTACTCACCAAAATCTCCACCATATAATAAAAAAATAAACGTAGTCTTTTGATACCTTCTTACTACAAGCAGTTAGTCAAGAGTTTATTGCATTTTTAATGAATTATCTTTGAATATGTCTCTCATATTCCATGATGGCTTCATGGATTTGAAAGATAAGGGACAATGAATTTGTCACAGGTATTTTTATCCTATTAATTTATTTTTTAATTTATACCAAACCACCAAATTTTACACTTTAACCCTTTCCCACACAGTGGGGACTTTCAAGGACCCTTAAAAAGAAGTCTTTTGAAAACATTGTAGCAAAAGGAGAAAATGCTGGTTACCAGCATTTTCTCCGGTAGCCACAATGTTTTCTACCCTATCAGTAAACAATTGCATTCATTTGAGTTAAATTCTTTTTTGTTGTTTGCAAAATTTTACAGCTGACAAAAGAAATTGTCTTGAGTTAACGCTGCGCAGCCTTTCTACTTTCAGCGTAAAAAGGTCAAATTCTTTGCTGATCAATCTACAGGTAAGTATATCTCCGCATACAGAGTCTCAATCTGTAGTGCCGGGTCTGTCAGACATTGCCAATCTCCTGTTGTCTTACAACTGGATGATTAATATCACTGCACATGATGCAAACTCTAAATCTTAAGACCCAAAATTAAAGGCTAAGGCCGCTCCCCAATTTTTTGGAAAAAAAAAAGCCCAGTAAAGATTTGCTTGATTTCTTTTCATCTTTATTATTAAAAAATGGTTATAATAATATCACGATCTACAAACTATGTTAAATTCAGTTAGGTCAGTGTGTGCCATTTGACATTGTTTCATTTTGGACAAGTAAGCCTCTCTGAACGACAAGTAGATTTACCCCCCTGGTGTCACAGACCCCGATTTAATCACGATTTCGAAAATTTCAAAATCGGTGCAAAATCGGCTAGCTTCGGGAGAGTCATATTGCCTCCTGACTCAAATCGGCATCAATGCGGGATCAAAAATAAATGGGGACAAAAATTTCAACATTCACAAATTTTTCTCCCGATTTCGAAAATTGTGCCGAAATTGCACACCTCGGTGTACCTTGTAGTTGTTGTTCATAAGTAAACAAATTGGCAATATTCGGCGACAGAATCGGTCCTATTTCAGCCTACCTTCCTCGGCGATGAACCCCGAATAACGCCGATGCACTACGTGTAACTCCCGATTCTAGCCGATGGACTACAACAAGATACGCAACTAGCATCCTGAGCTACACCGACCTACACCGAATAACTATGAACTGCTAAGTTATCATCCCGTAGTACTATGACACTACCCCGAATTCAGAGGAGTATAAAAAGGCGAGTCAAATTTGAAAACAATTCATTCAGTTCCAAACCTTTGAACGAGATGCTTCCCTATACTTCGATAAAATGGGACCAAAAAGGGGGCTTTCGAAGAAAAAGCAGTCAGCTACAACAGATATGCCTCCTCCATTGAGCACCCAAGCTCCACCATTAAGCACAGAGAAACAACCTGATCCTGATGTGATACAATAGCCCTGCAAACCTCTAGTATAAGGTTTGTGATGGTCGTCTTCCCACAACGAAAGTTGTAAGACAGCGACAGATAACTATCACCAGTAGCAAGATGGAGTAATGTTATCGCCACTTTGAAACCCGATGGAAGAGGATCTCGCCAGTTTGTCTTCTTTCCTTCAATGATCAGGGTGATCTTCTCGACAATTTCGTTGAAAAGCTCCAATGGCATTCGCAAGTAGTTCATTAATGATTGGTGGTCATGGGTAGGTTACAGTTCACGCTGTAATAGCTGATGAAAGTGTCCAGTGTTCTGCCTCCTCTCCTTGGTAAGCCAAGGCCGCACCCACCATCACCTTTATTTCAAGGTTGGGCGGTCGAAACCAGGGGTGGTTTTAACCGGCGGTTTTAACCGGTAAAACCGCCCCGGTCAATACTCCCAAAGTGGTCAATACTGGTCGATTGGATATTTGTAGTGGTCATTTGGAAATTTTACAGGTCAGATGCATTTTAAGTGGATAGTGATGCTATTTAGTGGATATTTATTGTGGGTTTTTTTCCTATTTTGGTTCCAAGGTTGGTTGAATTCACCAAAATGAGAATTGACTTTAGTGGAAAGAATGTTATGTCCCTGCCAAGGCCACTTATCAGCTGGCTTTTGCCAGTTTTCCAAAACTTTATATAAGTTCCTAATAAGGTCTTTAGGTTTCATTTTTGACACCTTAAGTAACTGCGTGATGATAAGATATTAACTTGATTGCATATAGGTCAGAATTTCACACTTTAGGAATAAGGCCTGGTGTCAAGTATTCTACCCCAAATAGGGATACATGATTGGTCCTTTTTGTAATTTAAGCCACACCCATTGGGATAGAAAGGGGCAACTTTTACACCTTTCAATGTGTTTTGACAACAATGTAAAGGTGTAGGTAGACACTTGAATATGCTTCAGACATTAATGTATCCCTAACTGTTGTTTAGTTAATCAGTCACAGCCTCCTTATGGGTACTCAATATGCCTATAGATAATGACAGATAAATTTCACAATGGTGTACACATGGGTGACAACTTTGCTCTTCTATTTTACATGAAAGTTTCAAATTAGCTGCTTTTTTATGCATTATTTGAACTTTTAAATAATCTTTTAAAACCTTAGTATATTTGTGGTGGTGGGGAAGAGAAAAAGAGAAAAGATGCAGTACTTTAAATAGATATCTAACCTATAAGGAATGATGATAAAAAAAACTTCTAAAGCTCTCTGGTTGAAAAGAACTGACCTGCATGTAAGTTCAAAGAGGAAGGTCAATCCAAACAACCTCTTCAGTTGACCAGCAGTAATGTCTTTTGAATTATGATCAAATAAAAAAGGGACCTTACTGATAAAAACTATGATACTGATGATAATATGTAATATATCTTCAGTACAGGATTTAGGAGAGCTTTTAAGACTAGCTTAGAAACAGGACAGGTATCTAAGTCAGTGATTCAATGGACCCAATCAACCACTTCAATTGACCACCAATCGACCAGTATTGACCAGTATTGACCGGTTTTAACCGGTTAAAACCGCCGGCCCGGTCAATACTCATATTGACCGGCTTTTTGCCAACCTTGCTTTATTTCTTATGCTTAGGCTGTATTTGGCGTTGTTCATACTCAAGCTCTTCAAGGCTCTGTTCAGTGGAGCATTTTCCCTTTCTTTAAGTTGAATATAGATGTAACACAAGATTGCAATTATAACTTCGCCTGTTGTTGTTGGCATGTTGTCACTCAAATATCCATATGATAACTGACTTTTTTTGCTGTTAAATCACTGAATTTATATACCCAGTGTACGAAATCGAGGCATAATCCTGAAAGAAGATTTTAAACTCGTAGTCGATCCGGATCTGTCGGGGTATGTCACAGTAAATCTTTGTGCATCGTAGTCCATTGTAGTAAGAAATCGGGACAGTCGGTCTAGATCATACTGTTTCGTAGTAACTCGTCTCCTAAACTCGGGGTACTTCGGAACATAATCGGGGCTAAAATGTAGTTAATGGTATGACATCGTAGTTTTTTGCAGCCCCTCGGGAACACACCGATGTATGTTTAAAAATACGCCCTGGCCAAGGATGATCGGAGAAAAACGGCTCGAATTCATGGTAAATCGGAGAAAATGCGCTCTCGGGGGACGAAGCACTTGTAACGATTAATTTGGAAATCGGGGTCTGTGAGACTGGGGAGTTATTTAGATTTACTTGTCCATGGACAAGTAGAAATTTCAAGATTTCCACACCCCTGTCGATGCTTCTCATTTTCACCCGATCATAATTATGTGCCTGTAGCATCAAGTTTTAATATCCCTGGCAACAAAGGCTTTTTAAGACATTGTGGGAAATAGAGAAAGTGCTCTTACTCAGCACTTTCTCTGTTTCCCTCATTGTTTCCAAAAGCCTCCTTTATCACAGTTGTCAAAAGTAAGGATTATTTGTTAACCCATTACCACACAATGACAACTTTTGAAGACTCTGAGAAAGAAGCGGAATTTAGACAACAATGATGACTTTTAACAACTCTGAGGAAGTGGCTTTTGTGGTAAAGGAGAAAATGCTGGTAACCAGGATTTTCTCCTTTTCCCACAAAATTTTCTTATCTATCAAAGAGAAATTTCATCATTTGAGCCACTATGAAATTATTATTTGTGCCATATTGTAATTGGTTAATGTCATAAGTTGCCTGTGTTATGGTATTCAACGGACATTCAATTTGGTTAGGTCTAAAACTCTGCTGTGTGGTAAAGGGCTAAGGGTCTGTAAATGATGACCAACAGTTTTTACTTTCTAGTCTTTTGCACTGAAATTATTGAAGATAAAATTCAATACAATGTCAGTGTTGATTTTGCTGTCTGATCTTTGCTGGTGTTTCCCTGTGAGCAAATTTATGATAGCCAATTGGAATAAAGCTCTGTGCCAGGTGGGTGAAGGAAAAGGTTTGAAGCATGAAATTTTTGTAAATTTTAGCCCAGCCCTATTTAACCTACAATTAAATGTGCCTAAATAAATGTGATTTATTGTACTTGAGGAGATTTTAAGTGTAAAATTATTGAACTTTCTACTTTTTATGAATTTATGAGGCAAAGTTTAAGGACAAGCTGCCCTAATTGGATTCCCATAACATCGCCTTTCATTGCGGAAAAACAGACTTGGCTAAGATTTGGATAATCCTTAATTGATAGACTGATAGACTCTCTAGTTTCCTGGGCATCAACTACAAATTAACCCTTTACCACACAATCCCTGGTTTTTACGACCCTGAGATAGAAAGCCTTTTGAAAAGATTGTGAGAAACCAGCATTTTCTCCTTTTCCCACAATGTTTTCTACCCTGCTGGAAACAAATTTCAATTTCTGATTAACATTTATTTTGTTGTCTGCAAGTGCTTTCAATTTGGAGGCGTCTTAAATTTTGTTGTTTGGTAAAGAGTTAACCCAGCCTTAGCTGAATTCTAAGATGGAAGGCAATGTTATATAAATATCTAATACCTTCCATATGAGTGCTCTATCCTTAAAACTTAACCCATTACCACTCAATCCCTACTTTTGACGCCCCTGAGAAAGAAGCCTTTTGAAAACACTGTGGGAAAAGGAGAAAATGCTGGTAACCAGCATTTTCTCCTTTTCCCACAGTGTTTTCTACCCTTTCCAGAACAAATTTCTATTTTTCAGTCACCTTTATTTTTTCGACTGCAAATGCTTTCAATTTGGACCAGTCTAAAATTTTCTCGTGTGGTAATGAGTTAAGAAAACCTTTTCTCTGATGAGTCTAAAAATTGTTGTTTTCTTGTAGCTTGGAAACCTCATATTTCATAAAGATTTCATCAGCCCTTTATCAAACAGTCCTAGAGTTCAATGATCTTGGAGAAGAAGGCATTTGAAAACACAGAGGGAAAAAAGGAGAAAATTCAGGTTACCAGCATTTTCTTTGTTTCCTACAATATTTTCAAGAGCCTTCTTTCTCAGTGTCTTTAAAACTTGGGATTGTAAGGTAAAGGGTTCACGTGGTAAGCAACTATGGAAAGGAGAACCACAAAATGGTAATGTAATAATGTGACATGAGCATCAAGCTAAGACAAGAAAGAAAAAAATATCTCGATAAGAAAAAAAAGAAATGGATATTTTAATTGTAAATTAGATGATATCTTTGTTTTGTGGTAGATTTGTTCATTGAATGTGTAATTTAAATGCTAGAGAATGGATATTTATGTGAAAACATACAATGGAAGAATGCAGTGGTTATGGCCATGCATTCCACGACTGGGATTGCTTCGAAAGGTTAGTACTAAGACCACCTTGGAACATTTTACTCTCTCCCTTGTCTAGGAGTTAATTGAAGAAAACAAAATTAACTCTTTACCAAACGACAGAATTTTAGACTGGTCCAAATTGAAAAAATTTGCAGATGACAAAATAAATGTGAATCAAAAATTAAATTTTTATTTGGGAAGGGTAGAAAAAATTGTGGAAAAAGGAGAAAATGCTGGTTACCAGCATTTTCTCCTTTTCCCACAATGTTTCCAAAGGCTTTCTTTTTCTTCTGGTGTCCGTGGTTGTGAGGAAGAGCGTCGGCCTCATAACCTAAAGGTCCCGAGTTCGATACCCGGGAGCGGGTGTCAATTTTGGGATTTTTCATGGGCCCACACATTCGGCGCGAGTACTGGTGTAGTTCCCAGGAAGCAGAATCGAGAGAGATTAGTATAAGTTGTAAGAACTTGTTTCTCAATCGATGAAAAATAAATATGTTTTTAAACTGTCTTTTTCAGAGTCGTTAAAAGTCGGGATTGTGTGGTAAAGAGTTAAGACTAAATGTCTCGTAAAAATGAGAGGTGAGCCCCAGTAGCTCAGTCGGTAGCCTACAGGACCGGAGAACATGAGGTCGTGAGTTTGATCCAAGGCTCAGCCAATTTCTTTCTGAGGATGGATGTTAGTGATTGCGTCAGGATTCATTCCTCTGTCACCGTTGATCTTTGTTTTGATGATGGTTATGTGGGAAAGCAGTCAGTGGCTTTGAGAGATTATTGTGCGAAGTGCTGGTAACAGAAACTCCAACAAAGCATAGATAGGTGCACTGGTGGCCGCAATATAACTGAAATGATGTTGTTAACAGGTTAAACCCATTACCACACAATCCCTACTTTTGATGCCCCTGAGAAAGAAGCCTTTAGAAAACATTGTGGGAAAAGGAGAAAATGCTGGTATCCAGCATTTTCTCCTTTTTTCCCACAATGTTTTCTACCCTTCACCGAATAAATTTCAAATTTTCAGTCACTTTCATTTTGTCGTCTGCAAATGCTTTCAGTTTAGACAAGCCAAAAATTCTATTGTTTTAGTGAAGAGTCATTATCTCTCGCTAGATGGCATTCTATAAATACTCATCTGTCTACTTTGGGCATCATGGGCACAGAACCGAACCACTTTCCTATGCGACAACAGTTCCTTTGAATTTCAAACTAAAATAAACGTTTACTCAATAAAACACTACCTCGTGGGATTCACTCAGCTATGATCAGCAGTTTAGAGAATTCTGGAGCTAAAATAGGCCTGAATTTTCCTCAAACATATTGATAAAAACCATTTTCTCCATTGCTACTTTAAAGCGTGTATACTACAGTCTGCCCGATATCGGGGCTAGTAATGCGTCATATATGACAGGCCAAATCTTCGGAGAATATGAGATGTGCAGACAATGGGTAAAGAGTTAAAAAGCTAGATGTGCTAATATGTTTGATTTGTCATCTGCAAATGCTTTGACTTTTGGCTAGTCCAAAATGCTGTCTTTATTATGCCCCTCGAAGACGGGACGTATAATGGGGTCACCAATGGCGTCCGGGCAGGCCGGCAGGCAGTTGGCCTCCAGTTCTTTGTCAGGAGCAAAACTTTGTCATTTCAAGTCCGATTGACTTGAAACTTGGCATATGTGTTTGTTGCAGTAATACGGACTGCAATGAAAAAGAACCATAACTCTACCTCATGCTGTCTTTGAGTTATTTCCCTTTGATTGTCATTTTCACAGCATTTTCTGCTTGTCCGAAATGTAACTTTGTCTTTTTTAGTTTAAACATCTTCAAATTTGGTATGCATGATTGTTGAAAAATTATGGAGTGCAGTGCATAAGAATCATAAACTGCTGCACTGCTATTTTCCTCTACCTGCCGTTTACGATTAGTATTCCCCCTTGACAACTGGCGGTGTGATGGGTGTATCTTGCGACAATTTGCTGCTCTTTTTTCAAGGGTTACAGTGCTGTAACAACACCTTTCATGCTTTGCTTAGAGTATAGATTAGGATGCTAGAAAATGTGCAATATGATCTTAGATTTACACTATGTTCCTTTTTTTGTGAGGTATTGGCACATAAAAAAGATTGAAATCACAATATCTACCTTCAGGTAAAGTCTTAACCCTTTACGCCATAAGGCATTTCTATGGTATCTCTAATTGACCCTAAGTAACAGCAAGGATGAAGCTGTTTTTTATGTGTATAGGACACCTTTTGATAGCATAGAAAACATTGTGACAAAAGGTGAAATTGCTCGTCATGAGTAATTTCACCTTTTGTCACAATGTTTTCCAAAGGCTCCTACAAGCAATGCATAGAAACGAGTATCTGTTGAGTAAAGGGTTAAGTGCATTCTGATGGTAATCCACACTGCAATAGCAACATTTTTAACTTTACTTTAGAGTTGTCTTGCAGTAAGGGTTGTAGAAATTCTTGTGAAAAGCAAGACAATTTCTATGCAAATTAAGATTTTGAAGTTTACCAATGACTGTACAGGTTTGCTTTGGAATTTAGACCAACCAAAATCAATTTACAAAACATACAAAGGTACGTCAAAACTGTGACCTTGAAGGATAGGGAAGCAACATTTCCTAATCATGACAGAAAAACATAATAGCCAGGAAAAGAAGCAATCACTTTTCTTTTCCATTGTTTTCAAGCTGCAACAGATGCAAGGGCAATTAACCCTTTCCCAAACAAGCCCTTGTTTTTATGTGTCTGCAGTACAAGTCTTTTGAAAACACTGTGGGAAAAGGAGAAATTTTTATCAAATTTGAAATTGTCTTCTGCAAATGCTTTCAATTTGGACCAGTCTAAAATGTTGTCGTTAGGTAATGGGTTAAACCTCTAAACGGTAGACTGCTTTGCTGACACTCACTGTGGAGATGAAAATCAAACGAACAAAATTTGCAGTTTGATCTTTGATCTACTCTGTCGGCATTTTGTAGAATCATTAT
The DNA here is from genome assembly GCA_943736015.1 of Tridacna crocea. Classification (NCBI taxonomy): domain Eukaryota; kingdom Metazoa; phylum Mollusca; class Bivalvia; order Cardiida; family Cardiidae; genus Tridacna; species Tridacna crocea. Next base: position 54,794,286 of record OX031063.1, read on the forward strand.
GGACTAGAGCAACTATGAAATTTCAATCATTTGGATTCATCATTGCCAAGCCCTGGTAGCTCAGATGGTAGCGCAGAGGACTTCAGAACATGGGGTTTTGAGCTCGATCCCTGACTGGACCAATTTCTCTCTGAGGATTGATGATAGTCATTGCAACAGGATTTATTCCTCTCTCACCGCTGATTATTGTTTCGACGATGGCCATGAGGGAAAGCAGCCGGAAGCTTGGAAAGAACATTGTGCAGAGTACTAGTAACAGAAACTCCAGGAAAGCATGGATAGGTGCAATGGCCGCCACGATTTAAGTGAAATAATGTTGAAAACGGCGTTAAACACCATAAAGCCAATGGGTTCATCATTTCTACACCGAAAGTTTCAGTTGGGTTTATATGACATTGTATGGGTTACAATTTGCTTTAACACCTGTACAATAATGGTTTAACTCTAATCATTTAGTGGCGAGATTTAATAACCTGTAGGAAAAAGCGTTGTGAAAACATTGTAAGAAATGGAGAAAATACTATACAGGTGACCAGCATTTTCTTCTTTTCATGCAATACTTTCTGCCCTTTCAAAGGCAAATTTATTAATTTTAAGTACTAATACTGAAATTTTTGTCTGCAAGTTTGTTAGAATTTTGACCAGTGTAAAATTTTGTTGACTGATTTACCCATTACCACACAATCCCTACTTTTGACAACCCTGAGAGAGAAGCCTTTAGAAAACATTGTGGAAAAAGGAGAAAATGCTGGTTACCAGCATTTTCTCCTTTTCCCACGATGTTTTCTACCCTTCACAGAACAAATTTCAAATTTTTAGTCACTTTTACTTTGTCGTCTGCAAATGCTCTCGAATTGGACAAACCTAAAATTTTGTTGTTTGGTAATGGGTTAAGAGTACATCAGTGTTGAATTCTTTCACAGGTAAGTTTGATAATGAGCTTTGCTAATTCAAATTCAATGATTAAAAATTCACAGATCTAGACAGAAAAAATTGGATTAGAACTAGTATCTTGTGGCTGTAGTCATTAATATTTTCTTTGGGCTTTTATGTCAAACTCCGTAGAAAAAAGAGATTTTCTAAAGATCTGCTGGGCCGAAGGTAATCTCGCCGATGTACTCACAGAGCAGCCATAATTGACCTGTCTGTAAGAGCGTGTTTGGCACGATCCCCTTAGTAATGCGGTATTTCGGTTGTCATGCCTGACAAGCTTAAACCAGAAATTGTGTCAGACTTTTTTATTTACAAAACGCCCATTGTTGTGTTTTCATTGGCTGACAAGTCGTTGGTAGACCTGTCAATCAAAATTGGCAGAAAGGTCAATTCCATCACTGTTGCTTAAGTCTCTAATTAAACGACAAAATTTTACATTTGTCTTAATTGAAAATAGTTGCAGATAACAATTTCAGTGTGTCTCAAATGTTGCAGCTGTTTATTGATAGGGTAGAAAACATTGTTGGAAAAGGAGAAAATGCTGGTGACCAGCATTTTCTTTTTTTCCCACAATGTTTTCATAAGGCCTCTTTCCGAAAGTCATCAAAAGTCGTCATTTTGTGGCATAGGGTTAATTAACATTTAAGTGAAGTCTGAAGTTAATTGAAATGGTGATAAGGACTGAATTTGATAAAATTTGCATATTTAGGGGTCAAAAGGTTAGAATTCTTTTTGAAGATTATAATTGTAACTAGAGACTGATCACTCTTGTTAAATTGGTGGAGTATTCAGGTTGTGATAAGTGATTTTAGATAATGGATTTTTGTTTTTTAGCCCAATTCTTAAACAATCCCAAGTTTTAATGTCCCTGAGAAAGTATGATAAACTCAAGATTTTTAAGAAAAGGAAATTGACTTTAGTGATGACTTCCATAATAAAGAAACGTTGGGAGGAAAGAGATTGATAATTGTTTGCCTTTAATTTCGTATTTGTTTCCAAAATTGAACAAAAGTTTTCTTCAATGTTTTCCAATGCTATGATCTTCATCGGTATTTTAAGTTCTATCTGGTTGACTTTCGGTTGAAACAGGTTGACTTCTTGTTCGATCTGTGTGGCACTAGTTTTGTTATTAAAGAAAAGACAAACATGTCATCTAGAAAACAAAGATTGTCACAATCTCACTTGATCCATAGAAACTCATTCCTTAAACATAAAACATTTTTAACGGAATTCGGATTGTTAGATTTTGTGTCTGAGAGTCTGCCAGAGATTGTTCGTGCAAAGTCCAGTGACTCCAATCTGAGTGTGGCAGTGTCCAGTCGTTCAGTGGTCAGTGATAATTTGAGATATTGGGATATTGATAATGATGATTCTTTTAATGGAGATGGAGACAAGAAAGTGGAGATGGTGTTTAGTGATACTTCCTATGTATGTAGTTAATTAAGCCTTTACTGAGTAATTCAGAGTTTGAATCAATGAATAATTGACCTTTCTGCTGATTTTGATTGACAGGTCTATCAACGTCTTATTGGCCAAAGAAAACACAGCATTGGGTGTCATGTAAACAAAAAAGTCTGACACAATTTCTGGTTAGTTTGTCGGGCTTGACAACCAATCTAGCGCATTACTAATGGGGCATGCCAAACTCACGTTTACAGAAAGGTTTGTTGCACATTTGAGCTACATGGAAATTGTCGTCTGCAAATGCTTTCAGTTAGGACAGGGCTAAAATTTTGTAGTCTGGTAGAGGGTTAAGGTTGTTGAAATTACAGGGTTGTTAAATTAATTCCTTACCAGAAAATAAAACTTAGCTCTTTCCAAATCGAAAGCATTTGTAGTCACATTCCAGTGTGGCTCAAATGGTGCAGTTTTGCTATGATAGGGCAGAAAAAATTGTGGGAAAAGAAGAAAATGCTGGTAACCAGGTTCTTTTGGTTGTTAAAACTTGTCATGTGTAGTAAACAGTTACAACCTTGTATTTCAAACAACCATAAGGAAGGCAGTTTAACCCTTTTCCAAACAATCCCTGGTTTTTAAAGACCCTGAAGAAGGAACTTCTTCAAAACCTTGTGGGAAAAGGAGGAAATGCTGGTAAACAGCATTATTTTTCTTCTTGTCCCACAAGTTTTTCTACTCTCTCACTGACAATTACTGTCATTTTAGCTAAATTTAATTCTACCTATTGCAAATGCTCTCAATTTGGGCAAATCTTAAATTTTGTCGTTTGGTCAAGAGTTAACTCTTTAGCACACAATCCCGACTTTTAAAGACCCTTAAAGAGGAGCCTTTTGAAAACATTGTGGTAAAAGGAGAAAATGCTGGTAACCAGCATTTTCTCCTTTTCCCACAATGTTTTCTGTCTTATCAAAGGCAAAAATTATCATTTTAGCTACAGTTATTTTGTTCGCTACAAATGTGTTCAATGTGGACTGGTCTAAAATTAACTCGTGTGTTAAAGAGTTAATGAAAGCTTTCCTGAGTGTTGAATGAAGAATGTATCAAGTTGTAAAGTTAATGGCAGAACAAATACTTGTATGTCAGGTCCCTATATTTGCCCAGATCCTTCATTCTAAATTTTAATCAAATAGTCATAAAGTAACCCATTGTTATTTACACTATTAATTTTATAGATAAATTGAAAACTGTAAAGGTCACACAATTTTGACGGAATTTCAGCTCTTCATCAAATTACAAGAATTCTGACTGATCCGTTTCAGAAAGGACTGCATACAAAAGAAGAAAATGATTTTAAATATTTACCAAAAGACACCTTTAAGAATGAATCAAATTGAAGTTGAATGTAGCTTTACATTAATTAATGATTTCTGTCTTTGGTATGGTTAAAAACATTGTGGGAAAAGTAGAAAATGCTGGTTACTCCCCCATTCACACATAGACGCCGCTTCTACCACGATTAAAGGGTGGCCAATCTTGATAAATCGGAGGAGAAACATAGTGGAGTCTTTATAAGTGCAGTATGATCACGGTGGGGTCTTCATGATTGGGAAGCTCTACGGTCTCGCCACACTTATTTTGAACATGCTCAAAACAAGTGTAGCTGGATTGTGGTCAACAAGAATCGGGGTAAAGTTGTAAAAAGAGTGTAGTAGAAGCGACGTAATTGTAGAAGCAGCGTGGAAGTATCGTGGAGAGATCTTCATGATCGTGGTAAAATCACGGTAAAAGCTTAGTATAGTCGGGAACATATCGAGTACGCTCCTACAACTCTCCCATTACGTTGTTACTACGTTCCCGCTACAATCTCTCTACGTTCTTGATGATCCTACGAAGACCTACCATGACCATACGCCGATCATACCATGACCTGTCAGGCAGCAGTTTGTTTTTATAGCACTGATATTTGACCAATCATCATCTGTCAACTACATATAAAGGGCAACACTATACTTCATGATCATTTGCAGTTCAGACTTCGAACTTTGCACATCTTGTTACAGTTGCAAAAATTGGAAATGCCCCGTAAACCTCGTGGTAAAGGCCGTGAAAAATCTGCGGTTGCAAGCTCTGTGACTCAAGACCTTGATAATCCTGCAGCAGAAAATCCTGAGGCCGGGAAATAGTATGACGAGCCTTGGACCGTTGAAGCTGGTGCCCTTCCTTCCACGGAAACTCCTCAGCTGGATGATCCCGCTATTGTTTAGAAAGAAGGGAAAAAATAATGTTTGAAACCCAAGATATATATACATCATCGCCCAAATCATACTAGAAGCATACTACAAGTGTGATATGATCGGCACCACAGTAGCGATATCGTCGTACAGTCTTCTAGGTCTGCATAGCATCATAATATGATCTTGAGTGTTGTAGCGGCAGCATAGTAGAAATGCAGTGAAAGTGGTCGCTGGTCGTCAACGGTCTGCGTAACATCGTAGTAGAAGCGTGTCAGCAGCGCGTTGGACGTGGGAGCATCGTAGTAGGGTCATAATGAAGACCATAATTTGCCAAATTGCTCGATTTAGACACCAATCGGCCCCCATCAGCCCAGATCCAATACTTTTTCTGATCGTGACTTGATTGGGATGATCGTCCTAAAGTCGCAGCTCTGTGTGAAGGGGGGTTACCAGCATTTTCTCCTATATGCGCAATGTTTTTAAAAGCCCTCTTTTTCAGGGGTGTTAAAATTTGGGATAATGTGCTTAAGGGTTTCTTGATGGGATTTGTTTCTGAATGTGTAGAGCAAGAAATGAGAAAAATCTGTCCTTCGAAATATAGCTTTCTTAAACATATTCATTTTATGAACTAGATAAGAGAATAGTCACACTTTTTCATTTTTCTCAGAAATGCATGAAATCAGAAATGCATGAAATTACTGACAATTTCCTGCAGGTTTTATGCAACAGGTAATATAGTTGAACTAGTCCTTGTCTTAGATTGATATTGATGTTAGATTGTAGATAGAAAAATTTGCAAAAAGTAGCACAGCCATTCCTGGAAATGGCACCAATGATGTTCACTTTTGATCTTTTCATGCTTATATCCCATATAATGTGGGGAGACTACTTCCAAGTCCAGTACATTTTGTTTTCAGTAACTTTCCATGGTGTACCCCATCTACATTACAATGCATTACAATATTATGTAAAGAAACTGAGAGAAATGCAGGGTAAATCACTTCAAATTGTTTGAGTGGCATGTGCATTTTAACCCTTTGCCCCATAAGGCATTTCTATGGTATCTCTAATTGACCATAGATAACAGCAAGGATGAAGCTGTTTCTTATGCGTATATGACACCTTTTAATAGCATAGAAAACATTGTGACAAAAGGTGAAATTGCTCGTAACGAGCAATTTCACCTTTTGCCACAATGTTTCCAAAGACTCCTACAAGCAATGCGTAGAAATGAGTATCTATGGAGCAAAGGGTTAACTAGGTAACTAGTGCACGAGAACTACTTTTTCTGCCTTCAATTGAAGAGTTAGAAAATGAATTTGTTATTTTTCAATTGAAGAGTTAGAAAATGAAATTGTTATTTTTCAATTGAAGAGTTAGAAAATGAATTTGGTATTTTTTCAATTGAAGAGTTAGAAAATGAATTTATTTTTCAATTGAAGAGTTAGAAAATGAATTTGGTATTTTTTTCAGTTGAAGAGTTAGAAAATGAATTTATTTTTCAATTGAAGAGTTAGAAAATGAATTTGGTATTTTTCAGTTGAAGAGATAGAAAATGAATTTGGTATTTTCACTGATCATCAATCAGTTTCATGAAATATCGAAAAATATTCCACAGTTATTTCTTGATAAACTACAAAACTAAAATACTGAATTGTATGTTTTCAGATTGAAGAAAGAATCAATATAGATGCCCTAGAAGAACTGAAGAGAAGATTTGCTGAAGCAGATACAAATAGATCTGGTAAACTAGAACTGAATGAATTCAAAGAGTTATTGAAGTCAAAACTAGCTGTCAGTGGAAATAGGGTACGTAACCATAAGATTTTTTTTGACATGTTTTATTCAAGTCATGATCTCGCCAATGGGGGATATCGAATCTGTGATGGTTTATCCAGGGTTTTCCCTTGGCTTTGAAATTGGGGGTCATTTTGACCTCCCTCCTCATTCCTTTAGGGCCATTTTGTTAATTTAGGGGTCAAAAAAATGGATCTCCTTGTCATCAACTTCAAGCGCGATTTACAATGCATTTTACCTTTAAGTCCCAACTTTCAAAATTGAAAAGTTGGTGGATCATTTCTGACGGAAACGTTGATGTCACTTTTTGACAGACCAAACATTTTTGTTTCGTGGCTTGATCGGCAGTTGTAGGAAGCAGACAATAGAAGAATGCTACAGTTTCTTCGGACATCATGACATTAATTTTCCACTACAAACACAGACCGGTAATGTGTACTTTTATAGACTGGAAGTTGTGTAAAATATGCTATGAAATACAGAGAACTAAACCACTACTTCGACTGATGTCGTCCGCCCGGGTGACTCATTGGTGAGTGTGTCGGACTTGTGACCTGGTGGTGTGAGTTCGATACCTGGATGAGAAGAACTTTCTTTCCAGCATATTTTTGCTTCTCACCTCTGCTGAAGCATGTGAGAAAAGCAGTCGGTGGCTTTGGAAAGAAAGTTGTGTTGGGACTGGTGTAAGAAAGCCAGGAAACACATGTGTGTCATTGACCGCCATGATATGACCTTGGCTGTTAAAGTGGCGTTAGACCCCAATACAACCAATGCAACCAGTCAATCGACTGGTGTCCGATAAACTTTACACCAATAATGTGTAAACCAGTCTTTATTCTAAAAATAAATTACCAGAAAACCACTTTTATCTAAAATAAACCCTGTAGTTAACCCATTACCACTCAATCCCTACTTTTGACGCCCCTGAGAAAGAAGCCTTTTGAAAACACTGTGGGAAAAGGAGAAAATGCTGGTAACCAGCATTTTCTCCTTTTCCCACAGAGTTTTCTACCCTTCCCAGAACAAATTTCTATTTTTCAGTCACCTTTATTTTGTCGCCTGCAAATGCTTTCAATTTGGACCAGTCCAAATTTTTCTCGTGTGGTAATGAGTTAAAAAAGAATTGTGTTCATCTGACATTGAAGCAAGAACAGACTTGGAGTTATGACACTTTATTCAACTTTGTACATTATTTAGGTCTTGGAAAGTTGCATCGATCACCGGTGACACACTGTCACTTATTCTGGGGGGGTCATAGGAGTTAAAATTGTGTCTATGAAAATCCTGGTTTATCTCTTTACCACACAATCCTGACTTTTAACGACCCTGAGAAAGAAGTTATAGAAAACATTGTTGGAAAAGGAGAAAATGCTGGTAACCAGCATTTGTGTTGTGTACATGATTGTGAGGTAGAGGTTTGGCCTTGAAACCATGAGGTCCTGAGTTTGATACCTGGGCATGTCAACTTTGGGATTTTTCATTGGCCCACACATTTTGTGAGAGTACTGGTGTAGTTCCCAGGAAGCAGAATTGAGAGAGATTAGTATAAGTTATAAGAACTTGTTTCTCAATCGATGTTAATAAATAAGCTAAACCAGCATTTTCTCCTTTTTCCACAATAATTTCTATCCTTTTAAAGTTAGAAATCATCATATTATCAAGATTTAATTTGTTGTCTGCAGATGCTTTCCAGTCCAAAATTTTTTCATTTGGTTAAACTAAGCAAGTCCTCACATAGAACTTTATTCAGAAACTATTTTATCTAACAGCCAGTTAACCCATTACCAAACGACAAAATTTCAGACTGGTCCAAATTGAAAGCATTTGCAGACGACAATATAAACTGACTGAAAATTTGAAATTTGTTTTGTGAAGGGAAGAAAACATTGTGGGAAAAGGAGAAAATGCTGGTTACCAGCATTTTCTCCTTTTCCCACAATGTTTTCTAAAGGCTTCATTCTGAGGGATGTCAAAAGTAGGGATTGTGTGGTAATGGGTTAATGCCGAGGGAGAATATCCCTTGACATTCAGATAATTGACCAGTAGCAAAAAGTTTCAACCAGGACATTATTAGTTGTACGGTCAGGTGGCAGGGGACTTGGAAACTTGTTCACGGCTGTGGTTAATCCTGTCGCCCCGAGCCGAAGGCGAGGTGGCGACATGATTCATCACAGCCGTGAACAAGTTTCCAAGTCCCCTGCCACCTGACCGTACAACGAATTCATTATACTGCAAAGTTTTACCCTTTCAAAGCGCGTTAAGCGAAATTTTCCAATTTTATAATTTCTCGAATCGAGTATGCTGACGAAATAGAAATTCCCCTCTGTGTGCCCCATTTCAATGAAAACTGACGTCACTGGAAACTGACATCACTAAAACGTGCAATATGGTGTATAAATGTGCAGTCTGGTGATCGATCGACGCCGCCACTTTGGATGTTGTGTTGCACGTGTGGTGATGTTTACGGGGCACTCAAAGGGAAACTGGCTTTATGTGGTTTTTGCCAGGGAACATGATATTATGTTCTCGGCATGTTAACCAATCAGATCACGAGAAATTTCTTTGCAGTATAATAAGTACTGCTGTACAGGCCATCTTAGATCTATAAAACATTTGAAGGACAGAAAAATGTTTGTTTTCAACCATCTAGTACACATTTTCTTGAAAGGGCCATTTGCTTATAATCCCTTTCCCACAAGACAAAAATTTAGACTCTTCCAAATGCAAACTAATTGCAGACAACAAAATTAATGAAGCTCGAAAAATTAATTTTGTTGGGGGAAGGATAAAAAATGTGGGAAAAGAAGAAAATGCTGGTTTCCAATTTATTAAGTTGTGAAATTTATAGGTGCATGTATATTATAATAAATGTTGTTATTACCAATAAGCTTTTGTTAAACCTGTAAAGTATGTAATAGAAGGTGGATCTTGTAATTGAAGTCCTATTATCCCTATTGCTTGTCTTGCTGCAAGAGCTTTATAATGTTCCTATTTGATATGTGAAGAACTTATTTTGAAGTCAATGCCATTGAAGATTATTTACATTGTTGTTGGTCAGAGGTTTGATCTGTAACCCTGTACTCCATCTATACTCATTTCTATGCATTGCTTGTAGGAGCTTTTGGAAAACATTGTGGCAAAAGGTGAAATTGCTCGTCACGAGCAATTTCATCTTTTGCCACAATGTTTTCTATGCTATCAAAAGTTGTCATATACACATTAGAAACAGCTTCATCCTTGCTGTTATTTAGGGTCAATTAGAGATACCATAGAAATGCCTTATGGGGTAAAGAGCAAGCCTCAGTACAAAGATCTTTTTATCAAAATATTCCAATTAGGTAATGATGAAAAGCCTTTTTATACGCCCGAAGGGTCGTATTATGTTATACCCCCGGTCGTCCGTCCGTCCGTCCGTCCGTTAGCAATTTCTTGTGTGCGCAACTCCTCCTACAGTTTTCATCGGAATTATTTGAAACTTGCCACAATGAATCTCCATGATGTCTAGTTGTGCACCTGGGTCTTAGAATTTTTATCGCTGTTTCCGTTCCAAAATTATCTGCCCTTGATTTCTGAAATAACCAACTTTTCACTTCGAATTTTTGTTCAGGCCATAACTTCCATACCATAAAAGGTATTGAATTGAAACTACATACACTGATAGAACACATTATGGAGAAGTGCAGTGCACAAGAACCATAACTCTGCCACTTTTATTTTTTGAGTTACAGCCCTTTGTTAATTTTCAGTTTGAATTTTTGTCCAGGCCATAACTTCTAAACTATAAAAGCTATTAACTTTGAACTTCATACACTGATAGATAACATTGTGGAGAAGTGCATCGCACATGAACCATAACTCTGTGACTTCTATTTTTTGAGTTATTGCCCTTTGTTAATTTTCAGTTTGAATTTTTGTCCAGGCCATAACTTCCAAACTATAAAAGCTAATAACTTGCAACCTCATATAGTGAAAGAACACTTTATGGAGAAGTGCATTGCACATGAACCATAACTCTGCGACCTTTATTTTTTTACTTATTGCCCTTTGTTAATTTTCAGTTTGAATTTTTGTCCAGGCCATAACTTCCAAACTATAAAAGCTAATAACTTGCAACTTCATACACCGATAGAACACATTATGGAGAAGTGCAGTGCACATGAACCATAACTCTGCGTCATTTCAACTCATTTCACTGACAAGCCCCTTCGGGCATATATGCGCCGCTTTGCGAAGCTCTTGTTGCTTTTTTGTTTCCTGTTAACTCTTTACCAAACAAAAAATTTCTAGACTTGTCCAAATTGAAAGCAGTTGCAGACGACAAAATAAGTGTGGCTCAAACATTGTTAATTCTTTTGGGAAGGGTAGAAAACATTGTGGGAAAAGGAGAAAATGCTGGTTACCAGCATTTTCTCCTTTTCCCACAATGTTTATAAAAGGCTTTTTTTTCCAGGGTTGTTAAAGTTGGGATTGTGTGGTAAATAGTTAAATTATTGAATTATTGTTTTTCTATTTTTATTCAATCTTTAGGAGGTCCAGATTGATTCCCTGTTTATGAAAATAGACTGGTCCTCAGAAGGTTCCATTACATGGGATGAGTTCTGTACATACATGCAACTTGAATATGCGGAAAAGGAGGACTCGTACAAACGGGCAAAGGATGTGGACTTTCATCTTCCCGCTAAAATTGAAAACATTCCCCATCGAGACCCTGTGCTTAGAATCACTTCAACTGTGGATGGAAACTTTGTGGCATGTAGTCAGGTAAGAGAGTCATATATGTCACATGTTGGCATTTAACCAATTACCATAATTGTGGTGTCCTTGGTCATGAGGTAGAGCGTCGGCCTCACAACCTAAAGGTCCTGAGTTCGATACCCGGGAGCGGGTGTCAACTTTGAGATTTTTCATTGGCCCACACATTCGGCGCGAGTACTGGTGTAGTTCCCAGGAAGCAGAATTGAGAGAGGTTAATATAAGTTGTAAGAACTTGTTTCTCAATCGATGTAAAATAAATATGTTTAAACTATTCAGCCCATTACCACACAATCCCTGCTTTTGACGACCCTGAGAAAGAAGCCTCTAAAAAACATTGTGGGAAAAGGAGAAAATACTGGTAACCAGCATTTTCTCCTTTTTCCACAATGTTTTCTACCCTTCACAAAACAAATTCCAAATTTTTAGTCCTTTTTATTTGTCGTCTGCAAATCCTTTCGGTTTGGACAAACTAAAAATTTTGTTGTTTGGTAATGAGTTAAATGAATGATTGCCATTGATAATTGAAGTACAGATACTAAGTAATTTAGTTATTGTTTTTGAATCATACTATCAGGCCCAACGATTAAAGACGTTTTCTACAATTTTGTGAAAATTTAATCCTTTCATAGAATTTTCTAATTCTGTCATTTGTATGGTAAAATTCAGTGGCAAACTCAAACATAAAAAGAAAAAGGTATGTTGTCGAATTAGATTTTCTGCAAAATGGCTGTTTCTATGGTAACCGTTTGTATGAAAACACCAAAAATGAGTATATCTTCATAAAAGACAGTAATACAGTAATAGAAAGTTTATTATACAATGGAAATATTATTTTCCATATTTAATATATTATTTCTTGATTCTGTTTAAATGAAATAATAATCTGAATTCATTTTCTTTTTAAAAAATTATTTTTCCTATTTCTTAACTCGCCAAAATATTAGCAAAATCAACTTGTAGTCTTCAATTAATTTAAATTTTTGAAAAATTCCTTTCCTAGAATTCTCTAATTTTTTGGTAAATACAATAAAAATTAATGGTAAGTACAGAAATGAGAAGAAAAAGAAATGTTGCCTAGTTATATTTTCTGTAAAATGGCCATTTCCATAGTAACCGTTTAGGTGCTCAGACCGATCGGCACTGTCATGTTCAGTAGACTCTAGTCTCTCAGAGAAAGTCGATACCGCCGAAAACTTTCCTGTATTCTTCTGATCTTTTCCCCGTTAGATCGTTTTGCAAAATGTCCGTTCAGTTGATATTGTAGACTTATTCTTCGCTCCGAAACGTACCGTATCCGAAATTCAAGGTATTGTCCGATCGATATACGAGTATCTTGTTTCTGAGAAAGTCGATACCACCGAAAACTTTCCAGTTTTCTTCTGATCTTTTCCCCTTTAGATCTTTTAGCAAAATGTCCGTTAAGTCGATATTGTAGACTTATTCTTTGCTCCGAAACGTACCGTATCCGAAATTTAAGGTATTGTCCGAATGATATACGAGTATCTTTTTTGAGAAGAGTTTCTGTCTCTTATTGTCTCCCTTGAAATCGCCAAAGTGATATGTAGAAATTACTACCGAAAACGTCCTTAATGACAGTCATTGTGACAGGATTCACTCTTCTCTCACTGCTAATTATTGTTTCGATGATGGTTATGAGGGAAAGCAGCCGGTGGCATGTGAAGAACATTATTATGCACAGTTTTGGAGAAAGACAGTACAGGAAAGCATGCATAGGTGCATAGGCTGTGGCAATGTATTTGAAATGATGTTAAAAATTGTGTTCAATAGTTCTGCAAATTACAAAAAGAATACAAATTTGAATCAAAGAAAAATATTTTTTTGCAAATGACATGGGGAATGTAGTTGCAAAGGAGCACTTGCTTGATGTAAACAAAATGGTTCCTTAACCCTTGGTGCTTTTGAAATATGGTAGTGTAGGGGCATGAAAACTAAACTTGTGATGGCTAAAAAGAACAGAGAGTATACATGCTCTTTTCTCTATTAGCTTTTATACGTAAAGAATCATTATGAAGGATACCTGTCTCTTAACTCATTACCAAATGACAAAATTTTAGACAAGTCCATATTAAAAGCATTAAATGTTGCAGAAGACAATGTAAATGAGACTGAAAAATTGAAATTTCTATTTGGAAGGGTAGGAAACATTGTCGGAAATGGAGAAAATGCTGGTTTATATCAGCATTTTCTCCTTTTCTCACAATTTTTTCAAAAAGCTTTTCTTTTAGGGTCGTGAAAAGTCGGGATTGTGTTACAAAGGTTTTATAGCTCTCATGATTGATGGTGAGCATGTCGTCTGTGTTCCATTATTATCAATGTCTCTCAAGTACAGTCAATGTTTTCAACTTTTAAAGTATTTATAAAATAGATTTTGTCATTGTTGTCTTCTTTCAGGATGGTATGGTATCCTTTTGGTCGCCCAGTCTAGAGCTTAAGAGAACCAGACAAGTTGTGGTAAGTATACCATTAGTCTTGTAACAAAAGTCTGAACTTGATTAACTGAAACCTTTCATTTTATATTAAATGCAATTTTCTTCTAATTACATGTCGATAGGTGAGTGCAACACTATTCTTAGTGCCTGTACATTGTACAGGCACTTAGAATAGTGTTGCACTCACCTATCGATGTATATTTGTCATTAATCCAAAATGAAATGCACAAAAGGCTTTTAGAACATTCTTATCAAATATGGATATAATATTGGTAAGTACATGTTGTTGTTGTACATTAAGAATATCTTACAAGGTTGGGAGAATTGACAATTGGCAAGCCAATATTGTTCCATAAATATCCATGTTATACCAGAAATAGATATTGCAAGGGTGTTATTGCATAGATACTTCTGTATTCGATAAGTTGAGAGAAAAAAAATATTTAACTTGTCAATCTTAGAGAAAATCAAATATAGATAAAGATTTGCCGATTAATATACATGCATGTGAAAACAATGCAGCTAAAGGAGTGTAGAGAAATATTGTGGTAGCACGTAGCACAGTCTCCTGATGAAAGCCGAAGTTGTGTTAATTTTATGTGTGCATGCAAATTTGGTAGCAAGACAATACTAAATCTTGTAAGTTTGAAAAAGTTTGGTCATTGTTGCTGGCAGACTTGACTTAATGCTTTCTGCATGTGCATTTAACTCTTTACCACATTATCCCGACTTTTAACGACCCTGAGAAGGAAAGCTTTTGAAAACATTGTGGGAAAAGAAGAAAATGCTGGTAACCAGCATTTTCTCCTTTTCCCACAATGTTTTCAACCCTCCCAAAATCAAAATTCAATTTTTGATTCACATTTAAATTGACGTCTGCAAGTGTTTTCAATTTGAAGTTGTCCAAAATTTTGTTGTTTGGCAAAGAGTTAACTACCTTTTCACAAAGTGTAGCTCATACACATATGCGCCGTTCTCTGGGAAAGTTAGGCTTATTGTATCTACAAAAAATGACATAGATCAAAATTTTTTTGTGATTGGTCAGTTTTCTACATGTCAGTCCAGTTGATTGCATGATTAACTCTTTACCAAATGACAAAATTTTGAACAGGTCCAAATTGAAAGCACTTGCAGACGACAAAGTGAATGTTAGTCAAAAATTGATTTTTTTTTTTCCCAGCAGGGTAGAAAATGTCATGGGGAAAAGGAGAAAATGCTGGTTACCAGCATTTTCTTTTTTTCCCACAATGTTTGCAGAAGACTTTTTTCTCAGGATTGGAAAAAACCAGTGGTTGTTTGGTCAAGGGTTAATTGGATGATATGTTTGCATAATGCTTGGATGACTTGAATCGTATAGTGTATCACAGATGCATTAAGCCCCCTTTTACCAGAGCATGGCTCATCTAAGTTATATGCCGTTTCAGAACACAGAACAAACGGTGAGAACCAAGTCAAAATGGATCACAGATTTTGTCATCATGCCTCATTACAACAAGTTCATCGTTGGAACAGGGTAATTTTATTTTCAATCACATCTCATTTATTTTACCAAATTGAGTAGATGTATTGAAACCTATAGGGGGACCTGGATTGCTAAATGGTAAGGTGAAAGATTCAAACCTGGAGGCCCCAAGTTTGATTCTCACCCAAGGCATTGTAATTTTTTCTGGGAGTGACCTTGGGCAGTGCACTTTAAAACACAATTCATTCGTTCAAACCTTGAGGTTATAATCAACATTTCAAACTGAACAGTAATCCTAAACTATTAGATAAGCCTTTTGATTTGCTTAGACTCTTTTTCTTAATAAATCAGACAGCTTGGAATTTGTACAATATTTAAAATGTTTGCTGAATACAGCCTGGTTGAAGTTTTATTCTTTTGAGGTAGTATTTATTTCCGTGACAAAGGGTACACTCTTTGAATTCTCTCTTCATGGTGTGTGTTTTAGAAAGTGATAAAGATACAGATACTAAGTTTGATCTCTTATCTAGTTATGAAAGATACAGATCTAAGTCAAGTTTGATGCTATACAACTGCCAATTTCATTGGCTGTGTTCAACAATACGTCTAAACTAATCAGACTGATTTCAGTGTTTTCAAAGATTTACCCCTTTACCAAACAATCCCTGGCTTTTACAACCCTTAGATAGAAGCCTTTTGAAAACATGGTGGGAAAAGGAGAAAATGCTGGTAACCAGCATTTTCTCCTTTTCCTATAATGATTTCTACCCAGCTTGAAACAAATTTCAATTTTTGAGTTACTTTTATATTGTCATCTCCAAGTGCTTTCAAATTGGGCCAGTCTAAAATTTTTGGTTTGGTAAAGGGTTAAAATTCTGTTTTCTAACATAAACATTGGCAAAAAGATGCATGATTATCTGTACTCAATTAGATTGTGTTTTAAACTTGGTTTATGCAGCAAACCAGAAACAAATTACTCTAAACCTTTTACCACACAGTCCCATTTTGATGAGCTCAAGAATGAAGCCTTTTTGAAAACATTGAGGGAAATGAAGAAAATGCTGGTACTCCTCAATGTTTCCTATATTTCCAAAGAGAAGTTCTATGTTGACATCTGCGTAATTTATGCATTCAATTTGGCAAGTCTAAAGATTTTTCATTTGGTATTGACTTGGGGCAGGTGGCTGTGAAATGCAGACTCTTTTCATTCTCAAAACTTAGATTTGCAAGCATGACAATGGTTATTGTTATGCCAACAGTTTCTTAAGGTTCATGTAAAGTGTTTATTTTGCTTAATTTCATACGTCAATAATTCTGTAATTATTAAAATTTGTCCAGGAAAACCATATATCAAATTAAAGCTCTGGATGAGTACAAGCTGTTTTACATAATTATACCTACTGGCCTTGCATAATAAAACTAAAACATTGCAGAAAAAGATGACATCGTTTAAAACCTACAAAATAATAATGACATAACAAAATTGCTTAAGTTTTGGAGAAAACATAGGCTATGGTACATACCAGGTACTGCTACTACCAAAAATCCTATAGTTTCTTTAAAAAGGCACATATTTAAGTCAGAAAGTTTGACATTTTTCCCTTATTGAATTGTCAACCATGTTTGACCTACTTTGTTTTAGTAACAGGTATGGTGTCTCCACAGGATCAAAATGTACAAGTGGTTGTGTGTAATAAACTTTCATTAGTATTACCTGAACAAATTGACATGAAATAAATGACCTCAATTACCATATATTACACGCTTGATTTATTGTTCTAACTTGGCTCCGGCTAATGTCGTCTGCATGCGGAACTATGTGCATGTTTCTAAACTCTTTATGCTGCTAATAGATTTATAGTGTTTTCAAAGAATACTTGAAATACCTGAAATAACCATTATATTGTTGGTTTAAATTGGTAATACATGGTGGGTGACTTAGATCTATGATGCACTTTCTATGCAGCCTGATCTTAATCTATGCCATCCGCAAAACCGTTTTATTTTGACTAAGGCGCAGTAAGGGTCAAACCCGACATTTACCGATAACAGTTTCCGTACAGTCCGATTATACCAGATGGTTTAAATATTCACGTTTTAATTACTCTTTGCATAAAGGTCAATTTCAGGTCAATTTATTCCAGTAATAATTTTAGAATAAAAATGACCTGTACAAGTGAAATTTCCATGTCCACTTACAAACCCTTTCTCAAAAACAGCACCCCACTACCCCATCACACACACAAAAAGAACAATGAAAAAAATGCTTATGTCAAAAATTGATTCTAAATCCTATCTACCAGACTGGTGACACCTTAATCCTATCTACCAGACTGGTGACACCTTTTGTAACTGCTGTTTTTGAGAAAGGGTTTGGACGTAGACATTGACTGTCACTTGTACAGGTCATTTTTATTTGTTTTATTATCTAAAATTACTAATGAAAGTTTATCATGCACAACCACTTGTACATTTTGATCCTGTGGAGACACCATACCTGTTACTAAAACAAAGTAGGTCAAACATGGTTGACAATTCAGTAAGGGAAAAATGTCAAACTTTCTGACTTAAATATGTGCCTTTTTAAAGAAACTATAGGATTTTTGGTAGTAGCAGTACCTGGTATGTACCATAGCCTATGTTTTCTCCAAAACTTAAGCAATTTTGTTATGTCATTATTATTTTGTAGGTTTTAAACGATGTCATCTTTTTCTGCAATGTTTTAGTTTTATTATGTAAGGCCAGTAGGTATAATTATGTAAAACAGCTTGTACTCATCCAGAGCTTTAATTTGATATATGGTTTTCCCGGACAAATTTTAATAATTACAGAATTATTGACGTATGAAATTAAGCAAAATAAACACTTTACATGAACCTTAACCCTTTACCACATAAGACATTTCTATAGTATCTCTAATTTACCCTAAATAACAGCAAGGATGATGCTGTTTCTTATGTGTATATGACATCTTTTGATAGCACAGAAAACATTGTGACAAAAGGTGAAATTGCTCGTCACAAGCAATTTCACCTTTTGCAACAATGTTTGCCAAAGGCTCCTACAAGCAATGCGTAGAAATGAGTATATATGTAGTGAAGGGTTAAAAGAAATTAAAAGAAACCTGTTTTGTGAGTTTTATTCCAATTGCAGGGACAGAGAGATTCAGTTCTTTGAGTTATCTTCCTTTGAACCATATTGTCAGATCAGTGGGCTTGAAACAGTTCCCCTAAAGTTAGATTATTGGTGAGTAACTCAAGTTTTTGTGTGTAAAGAGGAATTCTGAAAATGTAAACTTTATAAAAGCTGTATCTATGATTTTCCCATTCCCTTAACCCTTTACCACACAATGACGACTTTTAACGACCCTGGAAAAGAAGCCCTTTGAAAACATTTTGAGAAAAGGAGAAAATTCTGGTAACCAGCATTTTCTCCTTTTCCCAAAATGTTTTCTACTCCATCAGAAAATGATTGCACTGTTTGAGCCACAATGAAATTGTGGTCTACAAATTCTTTCAATTTGGACAAGCTTAAATTTTGTCGTCTGGTAAATGGTTAAATAGGTGTACATCTTATAGTTAATTCAATTGTTATGGTTAGACATAGAGAAAATGCTGGTGACTAGTATTATGTTCTTTTCTCACTATATTTTTAAAAGCTACTAACCACAGTTAGGTCATTGAAATTCTGGGTTGTTTGGTAGAGGGTTAACCCATTACCACACAATCCCTACTTTTGATTACCCTGAGAAAGAAGCCTTTAGAAAACATTGTGGGAAAAGGAGAAAATGCTGGTAACCAGCATTTTCTCCTTTTCCCACAATATTTTCTACCCTTCACAAAACAAATTTCAAATGTTCGATCACTTTTATTTTGTGGTCTGCAAATGCTTTCAATTTGGACATGCCTAAAATATTGTCATTTGGTAATGAGTTAAACAGTCTGTTCAGATTGGAAGATGACAGAGGGAAAATGCAAAGAGTTTCTCCTGCACCCATGATTTTACTGCCTTGTAGTTTTCAAATAAAATATGTCCATTGGGGGTAAAGAAAGTGCTGTGAAATTCATGTACTTACCTCCATTGATTACTATATATTGCAGTTCAACTGGTCATGATGAATGTTTGATACTGTTTGGTGACAGTCAGGGGGCAATCAACATCCTAGTCATATCCTCTGCTGGAGAGTGTTTGAGGTAGGAAAATCTTTTAACATTTTATTGTACTCCCTATCTTAGGACCTACTCTTACTAACAAAGTCTGTAACAAAGAAAGAAATTATTCTACAAACATGAAAGTTCGCAACAAATGCAAAGCTCAAATACAAACCCCATCTGCTAGGAGTCGAACCCATGACGGACAAATATCCTTGTTTTTCAAGTTTTAAAAGACCAATACCATGATCACTGAGCCAGAGAGAATTCTCTGTGACACAGTTGTCAGGTATTGATTTTCTCTCTGACACAGTTGTCAGGTATTGATTTTCTCTCTGACACAGTTGTCAGGTATTGATTTTATAAGGGAAAGCTATGCAGTAAGGAAGGAATGATCTAAACCCCCCCCCCCCCTTTAAATGTTATTATTTTGATGACAGAAAGCCTATTAGGCGGTAAGTCTATTAATTAGACAACAAGTAGCTCAATAGCCAATCCCGGACAAACCCCCATCTTATGAATTTTGACAAAGTAATTTCTTATAGAATATTTGAATATTTTGTAAACAGTTTAAACTTTTCCACAGATAGTGTCTCTCTACACAATAAAAATTCTGATGTTAGTCAGTGATTAGTTGCCTGGTTCAGTACCTAAGAAGTAAGTGCTTGACAAAACTAGTAAGTTTTACATGAACCAGTCTACTTTTTACTGTAGAACATGGAAGAAGATGCCAAAGAATGATGGGTTCATTGCTAGCATTTCATTAAATGATGCTGTGGGTCAGCATGTGAATTTCATCCGCTGGTCTGTTCATGGTGATTGGGTACAACAGGTAAATTATTACGGCATTAACATAATCATTTGTTTATTGAGTTTATTTATCATCGTTATTGGTTGCCCATATGGGCAACGCTTCCAGAAATCTATTACTTATTTCATGTTGTGTGAGAAATTGCAGGAAATAGGACAAAATTTTTAAGCCTGATCCAAATTCAAAGCATTTGCAGACAACAAAATAAACATGGCTAAAAATATAAAAATTGTTTTGAGAAGGTTAGAAAACATTGTGAGAAAAGGAGAAAATGATGGTAACCAGCATTTTCTCCTTTTCCCACAATGTTTTCTACCCTATCATAGACCGAAATCATCTTCTCAGCAAAAGCTGAATTGTCATCTGCAAATGCTTTAAATTTGGTTTAGTCTAAAAGTTTGTCATTTGGGAAAGGGTTAAGATGAGACCCCTGAAATGGGACTAGGGTGGGGTCAAATTTGGCCCCAGGACTAAAATGTCGGCACACATGGTAGAGGTTAACTAGATAAAGCCACATGCAAAATTTGGTAGACCTATATTATCTATATTTTACTGTTTTTTTTTATATTGACCTCTTCATAGAATGTTTTGCATTGTTTTTCAGCTGAAATACTATCACGATATAGGACAAGTAATATCCTGCTCCAATCACTCCAACACTGCCCTGGTTATAGGTAGGACCTTTACTTCTATTTAGTGTTTTCTACTTTACTAGATCTGGTGCTGAGTAGTTTCATGGGTATACCTAGCCAAGGCTCAGGCACAAATGATTTGAGCCATACTTTATGAGAAGAGGGCTTAACCTATTACCACACAAACCCTACTTTTGACGACCCTGAAAAAGAAGCTTTTAGAAAACATTGTGGAAAAAGGAGAAAATGCTGGTTACCAGCATTTTCCCCTTTTCCCACAATGTTTTCTACAGGCTTCTTTCTCAGGGGCGTCAAAAATAGGGATTGTGTGGTAACGAGTTAACTACTCTGTGCCAGACTGTTCTATTCTAGGTGTGCTATAGACCTTTGACAGAATAATAGAAATGGAAAAATTGACAGGACCTGAACCCAAGCTAGGGTATTCTAGACTTCTTCTGCTTGCACATCTCTTCCTCTACCCGTCTGTTGGCAACATGAAAAAGTTTTACACAAAGAATTCACTACTGCCTGGTCGAAAATACAGTAGTTTTGAATATAATAGCATCAATCCAGAAGCTCATTTGCAATATATCTTGCAGTATATTATATTGGAGTAGCCCCCCCCTTGACAGGAAGTGGGTAAAAACGGCCCACCTCCAAACCTACTGGGTCCAGTTGGCCCACTTTACTAAGTTTTAGACCACTGTGATTGCAAAATGAATTTTATCAGAATGAATTTTATAACTGTCCAACTTTCATCTTTTTTTTTTTAAATGAATTTGATTTCTAGAGAAATATTCTCCAGAAAACTCTTTTTCGACACGTAAACAAGTCAGTAAGTATATATTAACATTTTACCAAACGACAATATTTTAGACTGGTCCAAATTGAAAGCGATTGCAGATGACAAAATAAAAGTGACTGAAAATTTGAAATTTGTTTTGTGAAGGGTAGAAAACAGTGTGGGAAAAGGAGAAAATGCTGGTTACCAGCATTTTCTCCTTTTCCCACAATGTTTTCTAAGGGCTCTTCTTTCTCAGGGGCGTCAAAAGTAGGGGTTGTGGGGTAATGGGTTAAACATGACCCAAAAAGTGGAAATTGACTTTCAAAGAGAAGAAAACATTGTGGGAAAAGGAGAAAATGCTGGTTACCAGCAGCATTTTCTCCTTTTTCCACTATGTTTTCAGAAAGCTTTTTCCTCAGGGTCGTTAAAACTAGATATTGTTTGGTAAAGGGTTAATTCTTTGACAGGAATAAATGTCTCTGAAAGGGCGGAAAAATATTGTGAGAAAATGCTGGTAACCAACTTTTCTTTTGTTTCCTACGTGTTTTCATACCTTCTTCATCAGGTTCCTCAAAACACAGGGTTGTTTGATATATGGTAGCACATATAAGTTCTTTATTTCAGGCTGTACAACAGGAAGTACCCATGTTGAACAACAGCTTAAAGAAATCAAAGACCAGCAGATAAAAGACAGTAAAGAACAGAAAGAGAACAAAGACCCGCTACAGGACAGGAACCAGGACAGATCTAAAACAAATAAATACACGTACGGACAGTTAAAACAAAGACTTGAGACGGACCAGTCTGTTTTCAAAGTGTACAAAGGTGTTAAGTGTTTTGACTTTTCCAAGGATAAGAATATTATTGTTACAGGTGGAATGGACAGGATTGTTAGACTGTGGAATCCCTACGTATCTGGGTGAGTTACATGTAATATGGCATAACTAGGTCTGAACTCTTTACCAAACGACAAAATTTTAGACTGGTCCAAATTGAAAGCACTTGCAGATGACATAATAAACGTAAATCAAAAATTGAATTTTGTTTCCAGCAGGGAAGAAAACATGGTGGGAAAAGGAGAAAATGCTGGTTACCAGCATTTTCTCCTTTTCCCACAGTGTTTTCTACCCTTCCCAGAACAAATTTCAATTTTTCAGTTACTTTTATTTTGTCGTCTGCAAATTCTTTCGATTTGGACAAGCAAAAAATTTTGTCGTTTGGTAATGAGTTAAGCTACATTTCATGTAGCATCTGCAAATATTATCAATTTTAACAAGTCAAAAGTTCTATGTTTGGTAAAGAGTAGATCTTTAACAGACAGCATTTTTACCTACACTTATTCAAAATATTGTGAGATGATTATTAAGAACTAATGAGTTGATTGATTGATTGATTGATTGATTGATTTATTTATTTTATCCCTCTGTGATCAAGGCATATTTGGTATGGACAAAAAAAAGATTATGAGCTGAAATTATTTCTCAACAAAAGTATTACGCTGGTCCAAACTGAAGGCATAATAATAATTAATGTGACTAAGAAAATGAAATTTGGTTTTGGAAGGGTACGAAAAATTGTAGAAAAAGGAGAAAATGCTGGTTACTAGCATTTTCTCCTTTTTCCACAATGTTTTCAGTCCAATTAAATACAAACTCCATCATTATAGTCATATTTAAATTGTCATCTGCAAATGTTTTCATTTTGGACAATTAAGTCTTCAACTTTGTCATATGGTATTGAGTAAATATCTCATCATTGCCAGTTTGATAAAAGTATCGGTTTATATTTTACAGCAAACCCACAGCTATGCTCAGAGGTCACAGTGCTCCCATCTTCTATTTGATCATAGCTGAGGAAGAAAACAGAATATTTAGTTTCAGTACAGACAAATGTATCAAGGTACGCATTTAACCTCAAAGTCTAGTCAAAGCTTTTGCCATTTACGGTCCTGTGGCACCTTTAACTCTTTACTGCACAACCCTGAATTTGAATGACCCTGAGAAAAGCCTTTTGAAAACATTGTGGGAAAAGGAGAAAATGCTGGTAACCAGCATTTTCTCCTTTTCTCACAATATTTTCTACCCTTTCCAAACCAAATTTCAATTTTTCAGTCACATTTACTTTGTCGTCTGCAAATACCTTCAGTTTGGATCGGTCTAAAATTTTCTCATTTGGTAAAGAAACAGGACTTTTGGGAACATGTTGGAAAAAGGTGAAACTGTTGGTAACCATTCTCCTTTTCCCACAATGTTTTCTACCATTTAAAAAAAACAGCTGTATTAATTTAGCCATGTTTGATATTTTATTTGCAAACATTTTCGACTTAAAAAGGTCTAAAATTATTTTCATCAGAAAAGTTCTTCAAAAATAGGCTTTTTCAGGTAGCCTTGAAATGTTTAAATTTATCACCAAACCTCTCTAGTTGTTTGTGTGATATAGCCACACTACAGTTGCTACAAAGCGTGCAGTCAGATCCAAGACCTATGGTGTCCACTTTGTTGACACACTTAACTCATTACCAAACAACAATATTTAAGGCTTGTCCAAATAGAAAGCATTTGCATATGACAAAATAAAAGTGACTGAAAATTCGATATTTGTCTTGTGAAGGGTAGAAAATATTGTTGGAAAAGGAGAAAATGCTGGTTACCAGCATTTTCTCCTTTGCCCACAATGTTTTCTTAACTCGTTACCAGACGACATTATTTTAGACTGTCCGAATCAAAAGCATTTATAGACAACAAAATAAAAGTGACTGAAAATTTGAAATTTGTCTTGTGAAGGGTAGAAAATATTGTGGGAAAAGGAGAAAATGCTGGTTACCAGCATTTTCTTCTTTTCCCACAATGTTTTCTTAAGACATCAAATGTATTGCAAAATGTCAGTTATCTGGATTTTATTCTAGACTCAAAAAATCCATTGGGTCTATTCATTGCTTTTACTCTTTACAACACCATTCTGAGTATTAACAACTTTTTAAGTCATTACCAAACGACATTGAAAGCATTTGCAGACGACAAAATAAAAGTGACTGAAAATTAGAAAATTTATTTGTGAAGGTATAAAACATTGTAGGAAATGGAGAAAATGCTGGTTACCAGCATTTTCTCCTTTTCCAACGTTTTCTTAAGGCTTCTTTCGCAGGGTCGTCAAAAGTAGGGATTGTGTGGTAATAGGTTAAGACATCAAATGTATCGCAAAATCTCAGCTATCTGGATCTTATTCTAGACTCAAAAAATCCATCGAGTCTATTCAGGTCTTTTACTCTTTACAACACAATTCTGAGTTTTAACAACTTTTTAAGACAAGGCATTTTGAAAAGTGATTGGAGAAGGTTTCATGTATGTGTAATTTAAGGCCCTGTCACACTCTAGCGTATTGAGCCAGCGTATGAGGAACGTATGGACTTTTTGGGCATATGCTGACATACGCTGAAACACGCTATGGGTACGCTGGAATAAGTTTCTAGTACGCCAGGGTACGTCGGTGTACGCTGATGTACGTTGACGACCAAAAAATTTTTTGAACATGCACAAAAATTTTCAGCGTATGCCGATGTATGAATTTTATGCTCATCATATGTTCCTCATACGCTGAGCACGCTACAGGTACACTGAAGGTATGTTACTCATACGTCGAGTACGTTTTTCATACGTTGAAATTGAATGGGTCAGGAAACCTAGCGTTAGAGGAGCGTATAATGAACGTGTGTCTAACAAGTTATGGTTGTGTACGCTCCTCGTACGTTAGGCTGATGTTCCGCATACGTTTTTGGTACGTCGGAGGTAGGCTGATATACGTTACTCATATGTTGGTGTACGTCCAACTCAAAAACACATCACATCACATACGCTATGTGTACGCTACTCATACGATGACGGTACGTTAGGACTGCGTTTTTCTAACGGTCATTAACCAAAAATCGACCTCATACGCTGAAAAGTTGCACATATAAACAATTTTTCGAAATATCTGATACGTTTCTCAAACGCTGGCTCTATACGTTAGAGTGTGACAGCGCCTTTAAGAGCTGAGATTTTTTATTGGCCTCTGTATTTCAGGTGTGGGACATTCAAGATCACACATGTCTGCTCACGATACGACCTAAAAGTCATAAAATTAGAGGCGACCTCCAGGCCTGCCATTATTCTAACATGTCCAAAACAGTGTGTGTAGCTACAGATCAGATGGCAGTTCTCAACTTAAGGCTCAAGTATGTATATGTTTTGACGTCAGTTCTGTACTTGACTTTAACCCTTTACCAAACAATCCCAAGTTTCAATGACCCTGAAAAAGAAAAGTTTTAAAACCATTTTGGGAAAAAATGAAAATGCTGGTTACCAGCATTTTCTACTTTTCTGTAATGTTTTCTTCCCCTCAAATTTCAATTTTTTATCACATTCATTTTGTTTTCAAATGGTTTCGTCTACAACTCTAAAAAATTTTGTTGTATGGTAAAGAGTTAAGTCTTCATCTTTTAGTAACATGTCTTTAACTTAACCCTCGACCTGTTATGCAAATTTTAGACTCTTCCATTTCAGCAGCAAATAAAGATATGATGTAAAAAATATGGACAAATGAGGATACAATTATCTGATTGAGTGGAAAACATTGAGGGAATAAGAGAAATTACTCATTACGAGCAAAAGCTGTCTGTTGTTGATTCGTCAGAATGACTATCTATGGAGTAAAGGGTTAAGGAAAAGTAATTTGAAAAAGAAAAAATCTTTAAAAGTTGACACTTTCGACTTGTATAACTTACTGTAAATATTATGGGCTGTGCTGTGTGAAAATGGGGCTTAATGCGTCTACATAAAAAAAATATCAACCAAGATCAGCCCGTTCAGTCTGACCTGGATTGAATGTTTTTGCTCTTTTTTCATTGTTTTGCACATCAAAGGATCAGTTTACCCCATAATTAAGTAAGTTGTGAGGCAGAATGGGTTTTATGGATCCATAACTGTTTAATGGCTTGCTTGGTATCATACCTAATAAATAATGCATTAAGTCCCCTTTTGCCCAGAGCATGGCTTATTATATGGCTTGCAACATACGAAAAGGGGCATTCGGACATTTGCGTAAAGTGTTGTCTCGGATCAGCCTGCACAGTCCGCACAGGCTAATCCGAGACGGCACTTTACGTCTACATTAGATTTTGTTCCTCAGTAGACTTCTGCAAAACATAAAAAAAATCATAAAAATAGAAAGTGTTATCTTGGATCAGCCTGCGCGGACTGCGCAGGCTGATCCGAGATGACACTTTACGCAGATGTCCAAATGTCCCTTTTCGCGAGTTACAAGCCATATGTATTATGTGTGTTAGAGCTAGACATCATTCTGTACTCTTTCCTTTTAGAAGTAGGTGGCTAGAGTTGAACTTGTTACCAACTGACAAAACTTTGACCAAATTTAAAGCACAATTTTTCTCCTAATAAAAGCTCCTGGGAGCTCTGCAAAACATGGATAGGTCGCCTTTATTTTGTACCCAATTTGTAAAGCAAAAAATCTCTCCAATTTGGTATTTCTTTGTGTTTAAGTGATTTTTAAGAGGAAATATTTATCAAATTAAGAGGAAATATTCATCAAATTCTTCACATATTGTCATTTTAATCTATTAATGTACATTAGACATGAGGTTGTGAGGTTATGGGAGGTGGGAGGGGGTAGGGAGGAGGGCGGACAGACTTCGATAAGGGAGGATGCCTTTTCTAGGAGAAATACAGTATAATTATGATGATGACAAAATTAAAATGGAATGAAATATTTTTAGAAAAGGAGAAGATGCTGGTAACTAGCATTTTTTTTTCTCCATTTCCCAAAATGTTTTTAAGTGTCTTCTTTTTTGTCATTTATGTAATAGTTGAAAACATTGTTGAACAAGAGCGGCAAATTGTCGCAAGATACGCCCGTCTTACCCCAAGTTGTAAAGCTGGGGAATGCACCGGACAAAATTCAAGTATGAAAAATGACAAAGGGCAATAAATAAAAAATTAAACGAGCAAGAGTTATGATTCCTCTGCACTGCACTCCCCCTTGATGAGATCTATCCACCCATGAAATTTCATAACCGTAGCTAGTATAGTTTTGGAGATATGCTCTGGACAAAATTCAAGTATGAAAAATGACAAAGGGCAATAACTCAAAAATTAAGCAAGCAAGAGTTATGATTCCTGTGCACTGCACTCCCCCTTGATGAGATCTATCCACCCATGAAATTTCATAACCCTAGCTAGTATAGTTTGGGAGAATTGCTCCGGACAAAATTCAAGTATGAAAAACAACAAAGGGCAATAACTCAAAAATTAAGCGAGCAAGAGTTATGATTCCTTTGTACTGCACTCCCCCTCAATGAGATCTATCCACCCATGAAATTTCATAACCCTGGGTAATATAGTTTTGGAGATATGCTCCGGACAAAATTCAAGTATGAAAAACAACAAAGGGCAATAACTCAAAAATTAAGCAAGCAAGAGTTATGATTCCTGCGCACTGCACTCCCCCTCGATGAGATCTATCCACCCATGAAATTTCATAACCCTAGCTAGAAGAGTTTTGGAGATATGCTCCGGACAAAGAACTGGATGCCGCCCGCCCGTCCGGACGCCCGCCCGCCCGGACGCCCGCCCGCCCGCCACGGGTGATCCCATAATACGTCCCGTCTTCGACGGGCGTATAAAAGGAGAACTGTTGATCACCAGCATTTTCTGCTTTTTTCCTACAATGTTTTCACTGCCATTTTCTCAGGGTTGTTAAAACAGGGGGATTGTTTAATAAAGAGAATAGATAAGGTGAAAGACATCACATTTTATTCCAAATTATGCTATAGAATATAAATGAGTATGTTGCATTCTC
Organism: Tridacna crocea; assembly: GCA_943736015.1. Lineage (NCBI taxonomy): Eukaryota > Metazoa > Mollusca > Bivalvia > Cardiida > Cardiidae > Tridacna > Tridacna crocea. The sequence goes on from OX031063.1 coordinate 54,822,545, forward strand.
TATAATGGTTTTTATGATTTAATTAGAGTGGAAAAAGACTGTGTAAGCAGCAGGTAAGGAAAATAACAGCAACAAAAAGAATTTTCATTGGCCTGTTGATTTCTGTGATTGAGTTTTATATTCTCCAGCAGGTTTTGAAAATGATCTATAAGTTTTATCTCCATCTTTCGCTATGATTCTACCTGTCTCATTATCCATTCTGTCTGTTGACATAGTTTAGACCATTCTATCATATATTCTGTATAACGCAACAATAGATGTAGCCTGGGTTCCTGTCTGATCATTGTTTCATTTCATACATGTATATTCTGACCTTACTTTTTGAAAAATAATTATGAAATAGGACAAGAAAATTTCTTCAGACCTGCAAGTATAGACTGTGTTATAAGTATCTGCCATAATAAAGATAAAGTAATTAGTAAGGCTTGGACCCAGACTGTGATAGATTTATTGCACTGCTGTAAGACTTTTTAGCTTTTGTTTTGCCATGTCACTTCTATATAAAAATGTAGATATAGAAAAAGTTACATTACAAGAATGAAAATTGACAAAGATGAAGACTGGAAAAATGCTGGTTAACATAAAACGTACATAATTTTGAAAAGAAGAATATGCTGGTGACCAGCATATTCTCCTTTTTCTAGCTCACCTGTGCACAAAGTGTTAAAGGCAAGCTTTTGTGATCATGCTGAATTTGAAGTCGATGTGCATTATCCGTTGTGCATCATCAACTTTTACCTTGTGTACATTTAAGAGGCCACATTTCCTGTCCAAAACTCTTGAAAGTTATTCAGAATGTTTGCCTTGATGATATCTCATACGAGTTCAAAAATGGTAAAGAACTTGGTCACTAGTTCAAATCTTTCGGAAAACCTGGTCTGCTTTCTAGAGGTCACATTTTAGTGCAGTGCTCATAAAACTTGGTCAGAATGCTTTTCTTGATGACTTCCTGGACCAGTTTGCAAATGGGTCAAGTCAGGTCAATAACTAGGTCACTGAGTCAGTTCTTTGAAAAACCTTGAGTACACTCCAAAGGCCACATTTTTTGTCTAATACTCACAAAAATCTTAGTAGAATGGTATCAAACAAGAGATTGAAAATGTTTGGTGAAAAGACTCCGGTGAGCGACTTAGGGCCATTATGGCCCTCGTATTATAATATTTTCTTTTTTTCTTTCAATACAGTTCTTATCATGTGACCTAGCTTGAAGTTGTCATCTGCTAATAACTTCAATAATTTTTAACTATAGATAGAATAGAATGTTATAATTATGTTTGATGTTTTTTTTTTTTCAATTTTCATCTTATGACACATTTCACAAAAGGAAAAGTGTGGAGCATTGCCTTATTTTATTGTTGTTTTTTTTTTTTTTAAAGAAAAATGAAAAACTGCAAAAAATAATACAAAGCAAAAAATTAAACCATTATTTAGCAAATTGTAAATTTGGCTAAAAATAATTGAAGTCTTTATCCACGAGAATAAAGATGAAAAATTGTGTAATATGGCCTTTTACATAAACTCTTTCCCAAACAAGCCCTGGTTTTTACGTGTCTGCAGTACAAGTCTTTAGAAAACACTGTGGGAAAAGGAGAAATTGCTTGTCACGAACAATTTCTCCTTTTCCCACAGTATTTTCCAGCGTATCTGAAAACATTCTGCCATTCTCATCAAATTCAAAATTGTCATCTGCAAACACTTTGAGTTTTGGACAGTCTAAAATTTTTCATTTTGGAAAGGGTTAACCCTTTCCCAAACAGTCCCTGGTTTTTATGGGTCAGGAACTAAGAAGCCTTTTGAAAACATTGTGGGAAAAAGAGAAAATGCTGGTAACCAGCATTTTTTCCTTTTCCCACAATGTTTTCTACCCTAACAATAGAAAAATCATCTTTTTAGCAACTGTTAACTTGTCATTTGCAAAATGCTTTAAATTTGGTCTGGTCCAAAATTTGCCATTTGGGAAAGGGTTAACTGTAAATCTGCGCATCTATCAGTAACTCCTAAATAATAAAGGCATCCCTCAATTTTCCTTTGCAGGCCATAGAATATAACTTCAAAACACAGGGCTTTTTCTTTGAATACTTTTGCAAACTACTGGTAATACCAGTATGTGGAATATAACAAAAAGTTGTACAATACAGTCATGCTCTTTGCTAGGGAGCCTGCAGATATAGTATTAGAATTGCGGTTTAAACCTTAACTCCTTACAGAACGACAAAATTTTTGGTTTGTCCAAATTGAAAGCAGTTGCAGATGACAAAATAAAAGTGACTGAAAATTTTAAACTTGTCTTGTGATGGATAGAAAACATTGTGGGAAATGGAGAAAATGCTGGTCCCCAGCATTTTCTCCTTTTCCCACAATGTTTTGTAAAGGCTTCGTTCTCAGGGTCGTCAAAAATAGGGATTGTGTGGTAAAGGGTTAAAGGGCCATTCAAAGGTATAGTTGCTTTTGCAGCCTGTGTAGGTCAAAATCAGTCAGCACAGAATATGCATTCTGATCTTTGATTTACATTGTCAGCTTTGCTTAGACATTCTACCTTGATAATTATCTCTCTTAATTGGTGTTACTGACTAGGTTTACAATATTTTTTGGGTTTAACCCATTACCAGTCAACAATATTTTAGACTGGTCCAAATTGCAAGCATTTGCAGACGACTAAATAAAAGTGACTGAAAATTTGAAATTTGTTTTGTGAAGGTTAGAAAACATTGTGGGAAAGGAGAAAATGCTGGTTACCAGCATTTTCTCCTTTTCCCACAATGTTTCCTAGAGGCTTTTTTCTCAGGGGCGTCAAAAGTAGGGATTGCGTGGTAATGGGTTAAGCAATGAGCTTAAGGTTAGGACTTAATATATTTTAAAAAACAGTCTTCATGCTTACAGTTTTTCTTAGGCAGCTTCTGTTTATAACTCTTGCAATAATGTAATTTATATTTTTACTTTGTCTTACAAACTTTACTACGTCTGATATATAGAATCTGACATGAGTAGGCCTTTGAGATATATAGGATCAGACATGAGTTGGCTTTTGAGATAAGATTTTATTAAACGAGTCAAGGGAAATGTTATTAAGTGAACCTAAAATTGGCAAGCTTAATAACGTTTTTTCTTGATGAGTTTAATAAAAATTTTATCACAAACATCCACAAATGTCAGATTCTTTTTATCACATAACATTTGACAAAGTATAGATCAGATGGTGCAAAAACATTCATAAAAGCACCCCCAGTTACAATCCATAAGACCAATATTACTATGTAATATGTGCAAAATGACGTCAAAAATGATGTCTCACAAAATTTAATGTGATACTAAATAAGTATAAGATAAGAAAATTTGTAATGGGTATATTACACTGAAAACAAGGGAGGTTATGTGATAAATTTTACTTCATTAATTCAGATTATATTTTTTCTAACATTATACATAAAAGCCTTCTTTGTGACCCAAAAATGAGGTTTTTATTAAATTCTTACTAAATGAGCTAGTCTGAACAGAGTGAAACAGAATCTGTTAAGTGTTGCGGTAATGTTTTAAGTGAAAAACATTCCATCATTTACCAATTTACAACTGTGATGAAACGGCCTTGTGTAAACTTTGATGGAAAAGGAGAAAATCCTGAAAACAGGAGAATGTGCTGGAAAACAGCATTTTTTGTCTTTTTCCCACAATGTTTACTACCCTATCAAAGTACTACCCTATCAAAGCACTACCCTTTCAAAGTACTACCCTATCAAAGCACTACCCTACCAAAGTACTACCCTATCAAAGTACTATCCTACCAAAGTACTACTACCCTGTCAAAATACTACCCCATCAAAGCACTGCCCTATCAAAGTACAATCCTATCAAAGCACTGCCATATCAAAGTACTACCCTATCAAAGTACTACCCTATCAAAGTACTATCCTATCAAAGCACTGCCCTATCAAACTACTACCCTGTCAAAGTACTTTTCTGTCAAAGTACTATCCTGTCAAAGTACTACCCTGTCAAAGTACTATCCTGTCAAAGTACTACCCTGTCAAAGTACTACCCTACCAAAGTACTACCCTATCAAAGTACTACCCTACCAAAGTACTACCCTACCAAAGTACTGCCCTATTAAAGTACTGTACTATTAAAGTACTACCCTATCAAACTACTACCCTATCAAAGTACTATCCTATCAAAGAAAATATCTATCATGTGAGCCACAGTTAAATTGTTGTCTGCAAATGCTTTTAATTTGGACGAGTCTTCATTCTTGTCATTTGGTAAAGAGTTAGATGATACAGTTAACCCTTTCCCAAACGGCAAATTTTGGACCAGATCAAATTGAAAGCATTTTGCAGATGACAAATTAACAGTTGCTAAAAAGATGATTTTTCTATATGATAGGGTAGAAAATATTGTGGGATAAGGAGAAAATGCTGGTTACCAGCATTTTCTCCTTTTCCTACAATGCTTTCTAAAGGCTTCTATTCCTGACCCGTAAAAAACAGGAACTGTTTGGGAAAGGTTAAAGTAGCACAGATGAAAGATACAAATTATTTCATGCAAAATCATACCAACTATTGTTAAAGTGATCAAAGTTTTTCTACCCAATGTATGAGTTTTAGGCACATGGTTCTTCCCTATACCACTCCTATTTGAGGTATATACTGGTATTTATGATTTTTTTTCCATGTAGCACAATTTACCATCCAGACCTTTTAGCTTGACTGGCTAAAAGCCAGTATGAAATTATTTTCACAGTCCAGTTATAATTGTAAATGTCTGCTTCCTTCCATGCTTCAGGTTTTAACTCTTTACCAAATGATAAAATTTTGGAATGTCCGATTGAAAGCACTTGCAGACAACAAAATCAACATGACTCAAAAGTTGAAATTTGGGTTGGGAAGGGCAGAAATCATTGTGGGAGAAGAAGAAAATGCTGATTACCAGCATTTTCTCCTGTTCCCACAATGTTTTCAGAAGTTTTCTTTCCCTGAGTCATGCAAACCCGGGATTGTTTTGTAAAAGGGTTAAACATTTCTGATACAATAGAATTAATTATGATTAACTCTTTACCAAATAACAAAATTTTAGGTTTGTCTAAATCGAAAGCATTTGCAGTCGACAAAGTAAAAGTGACTTTTAGAAATTTGTTTTGTGAAGGGTAGAAAACATGGGAAAAGGAGAAAATGCTGGTTACCAGCATTTTCTCCTTTTCCCACAATGTTTTTCGAAGGCTTCTTTCCCTGAGTCGTACAAACCTGGGATTGTTTTGTAAAAGGGTTAAACATCTCTGATACTATAGAATTAATTATTATTAACTCTTTATCAAACGACAAAATTTTAGGTTTGTCCAAATTGAAAGCATTAATTTTTTGTAGTCGACAAAGTAAAACTGACTGAAAATTAGAAATTTGTTTTGTGAAGGGTAGAAAATATTATGGGAAAAGGAGAAAAATGCTGGTTACCCGCATTTTATCCTTTTCCCACAATGTTTTTCGAAGGCTTCTTTCCCTGAGTTATGAAAACTCGGGATTGTTTGGTAACAGAGTTAAACATCTCTGATACCTGATACTATAGAAGTAATTTTGATTTCTAAATTTAGAACAACCACCCTGTTATGGTTTACATTAGTATTCTATATCAAAAAATTTTATTCTATGTAACACTATGGGTGCCAAGTTAAACAAAAGACAAACAAAAAATATATAATCTATAAATAAACCCTTTATCAGATGACAAAACTTAAGCCTTGTTGAAATTGAAAGCATTAGCAGACGATAATTTCAGTGTGGCTCAAACAGTGCCATCATTTTTTTGATGGATTAGAAAACATTTTGGGAAAAGGAGAAAATGCTGTGTACCAGCATTTTCTCCTTTTCTCAATATGTGTTCAAAAGGTTTATTTCCCAGGGTTGTGAAAAGTTGTCCTTGTGTGCTAAAATATGTCCTTGTTCAACACTACAGGTTTGAACTTTCTATATATAGGCATTATGGTCCTTGTATGGACCCTTTCAGATTTCTTTGGATAAGCCATTCTCTGGCAAAAAGAGGGTGGAGGGGGGTAGGGATGTTGATTCATTTGCATGACGCAAGTATGAAGTCCGATAACAATACTGTACATAAAATGTATTTTGTGTAACAGTGGACTGAATCATCTGGTAGAATGGCCCTTTGACGTTCAGAAAATCGAACAATTACAAAAAGCTTTGACTCCAAGTCAGGTTTTGAGGACAGCACAAGCAGATATGGGTCTACAATTTTTGTAGGTTCATTAAACCCCCTTCTTACAAAGCATGGCTCATATAATTTTAATTTGTCAAGAAAAGTAGCAGCTACAGGCTTAGCCCCATAGGGAAATGTAGCAGCTACATGCTTAGCCCCATAGGAAAATGTAGCTGCTACAGGCTTAGCCCCATAGGGAAATGTAGCTGCTACAGGCTTAGCCCCATAGGGAAATGTAGCAGATGCAGGCTTAGTCCCATATATATAGAAATGTACCTGCTACAGGCTTGCCCCATAGGGAAATGTAGCAGATGCAGGCTTAGTCCCATATATATAGAAATGTAAATGCTACAGGCTTGGCCCCATAGGGAAATGTAACTACAACAGGCTTAGCCCCATAGGGAAATGTAACAGCTACATGCTTGGCCCCATAGGGAAATGTAAGTGCTACAGGCTTAGTCCCATAGGGAATTGACTTTGTTTTTTAATGGCTATTATTTCTTGATGCTGGTAATCATACCACACTATAACATGGTTGGTAGGGTTTATCCAAGTTTTCTAGAAGGACAATTATTTGTAAACATGATATCCTCTTCTTGAGAAATATAACTTTTAAATATAATAATGTACATGAGCTTTCGGTTTACTGCAAGCGTTGTATCACAGGATCACACTAGAAGAAGGCGGTTGTACTGCCGAAAGCTTGTGTACATTATTATAATTAACAATTATTTGTAATAACTAATAACTTAGTAACTCTTTACCAAATGACAAAATTTCAGACTGGTCCACTTAAAAGAACTTGCAGATGACAAATGAAACATCACTCAAAAATTGAAATTTGTTTCCAGCAGGGTACAAAACATTGTGGGAAAAGGAGAAAATGCTGGTTACCAGCATTTTCTCCTTTTCCTGCAATGTTTTCAAAAGGCCACTATCTCATGATCAGGGTCGTAAAAGACCAGGGATTGTTTGGTAAAGAGTAAAAAGTGTTTTGTTGATAAGTATCTGTAATGTATTTCTTATAAAACATTAACATGTATGTAATAAAATGAAACTGACATTCATGGAATTTGGAGGTAAAGCTTGTCAGATGAAATTCATTTGAGCTTGACAGAGGCTGGCTTGCCTGGCCCCGTGGCTCAGTGGTTAGCATACCTGACTTGTGACCTGGGGGTTGCGTGTTGGATACCTGGCTGCGGCAAACTTTCTTTCTGGCAATTGTTTTGCCTCTCAACTCTGATATGTGTAAGAAAAGTAGTCAGTGGCTTTGGAAAGAATGTTGTGGTGTGAGAAAGCCAGGAAACACATGGGTGCATCACTGATCGCCGTGATGTAACGACCTAAGCTATTAACATGGCTTTAAACTCCAATACAAACAAACCAAGAGGCTGGCTTGATGAATTTTTTTTTCAGACTTGTGTTAAATTTATCCGAAATGCTAAATCATGTGAGATCTTACATTTTTCTGTTTATTAGGAAGCTGACCAGGGCCTGTTTTCACAAACATTTGTAAATTGCATACTTGGTGTCATTCTGAATTCAGAAAGTGACACAATGTTTGCTTTGTTAAACTTGCAGTTTAGCTAATCAGAAATTTGGTTACTTCAAAATTTAGATTTTTTTTTTCTTATATTTGGACAAAGGATGTTATTTAGAATAGTTGGTGAATACTGGCTCAGAAAATGGATAGATACATGTAGGTGCACTGGCTGCCAAACCACCTTTGAAAGTCTTATAGAAGTGTGAAATTTATTAACAAAATATAATGTAATCATGGGTTGTTCTGTTTATAGGCCTATGGCCCATGCAGATATCATCATAAGCCATAAAGAGCCTGTGACTGCCTGCATGTATAATCCTGCATTTAAACAGATCATCACTGCTTCAGAGAGCTCGGTAAGTCTTCTTTTACAATCAACCTTTACTCAGACATTTTGCAGACAGTGTAGGTCAAGATCAGACTGCATAGAAGATGCAGTCTGATCTTAGATCTACACTGTCTGATAAGGAGATATACCCTTCCCCCACCTTTGAAATACCAAAATTTTGGTTTGTACTTGGTTTGAATGTTTCATGTCAGTTATTTAGTAAATTAAGGGTTAACCCATTACCACACAATCCCTACTTTTGACGCCCCTGAGAAAGAAACCTTTAGAAAACATTGTGGGAAAAGGAGAAAATGCTGGTTACCAAATATTTTCTACCCTTCACAAAACAAATTTCAAATTTTCAGTCACTTTTATTTTGTCGTCTGCAAATGCTTTCAACTTGGACCAGTCTAAAATATTGTCATTTGGTAATGGGTTAAATGAGCAATGTTCTGAAAAAAGGGGATTTAATCCCATACCTGTTTAACCCATTACCAAATGACAAAATTTTAGGTTTGTCAAAATTAAAAGGAATTGCAGACAACAAAATAAAAGTGACTGAAAATTTGAAATTTGTTTTATGAAGGGTAGAAAACATTGTGGGAAAAGGAGAAAATGCTGGTTACCATTTTCTCTTTTTCCCACAATGTTTTCTAAAGGCTTCTTTCTCAAGGGCGTCAAAAGTAGGGATTGTGTGTTAATGGGTTAAAAAGGTCATTTGGGGTTTTGACATTAACATAGTGGACCTGTAATAGAAAACAGCTATTTCCACTGTAATATTATCCTACAAAATTTGCAAGGATTAAAAATGAGTATTATTGTACTACTTTCACCGAGCCACTTATTCCTTTTTGTCCTTCTTAGAATTATCATTTATAAATCTAAAATCGCTACATTCTCATTACAAAGGGATATGATAATTACCTCCCTTTTCTGAAAACTAACAAAAGTATCAACAAATAACAACAAATTCAAGATAGACATCAAAGGAATTCCTGGTCGATTAAAAATATGCAAAAGTATTATATCTGTATAAATCTGTCCTTATTAACTATCAAGAAATTTTATGCCATGCTGCACTAGAAGTATTACAGGTCCACTACCTTATATTCTTTTCTTTACTCACGAGAAAATGTAGACTTGTCCCAATTGAAAGCATTAATTCTCAGAGATGACAATCTTCATTAGCTTAACCCTTTCCCAAACAATCCCTGGTTTTTATCCAGGGTCTGGAATAGCAACCTTTTGAAAACATTGTGGTAAAAGGAGAAAATGCTGGTAACTAGCATTTTCTCCTTTTCCCACAATGTTTTCTACCCTATCATAGGCAGAAATCATCTTTTCAGCAAGAGTTGAATTGTCGTCTGAAAATGATTTGAATTTGGTCTAGTCCAAAAGTTTGTCGTTTGGGAAAGATCAAATTGATTGAAATCTTCTTTGTTAAAACTGAAAAAACATGTTGTGGAAAGGACCAAATGCAGGTTACCAGTAATTTCTTCTTTTCCTGCAATGTTTTGAGAATTGTTTTTCAGGAATGTGTCATTAATGATAAATGAAAGTGTCTCATGTTACTTTTTCTTCATTACAATTCCCTCTAGGTCATTAAAATCTGGGATTTTGAGACTGGAACCTCCATTTTTGAATACGGAGAAGCACATGGTGAATCTGCCATTACCTGTATGACTTTTGACAGATGTGGTAGACGGTGAGTTCTTTCATTAAATTCTGGAACACTTTATGACTATTACAATGCCTTCCACCAAGTCATAATGACAATTAACCCATTACCACACAATCCCTACTTTTGACGCCCATGAGAAAGAAGCCTTTTGAAAACACTGTGGGAAAAGGAGAAAATGCTGGTAACCAGCATTTTCTCCTTTTCCCACAGTGTTTTCTACCCGGTCCCAGAACAAATTTCAATTTTTCAGTCACCTTTATTTTTGTCGTCTGCAAATGCTTTCAGTTTGGACCAGTCTAAAATTTTCTCGTGTGGTAAAGAGTTAAAAGGCTAGTACAGGGCAGAGACCAGTTGTGTTGCTGATCCCATAGTTACAGGACTTGAATTCAGGGTTTGCAGGGTTCAAGACCAAGCTTAGTGAATTTCCTTTCAAGGATTTATGATAATCATTGCTAAGGGATTCATTGTTTAATTGATCATTGTTTTGGCAATGATTATTTTGGAAAATTAATCAGTAGCTTGGAAAGAATATTGTATAAAGTACCTGTGAAAGAAAAAGGTGCTGTCCCGATATATCTGAAATAAACTTAAAGACAGCCTTACTCACCATACAAACAAAGCCCGCCTGGGTTGCTCAGTGGTAAACGTGTTGGACTCACGACCTGGTGGTTGTGAGTTCGATACCCGATTTAGGCGAAGATTCTTTCCAGCATATTTTCGCCTCTCACCTCTGCTGAAGCATGTGAGAAAAGTAGTCGATGGCTTTGGAAGGAAAGTTGTGTAAGTACTGGTATGAGAAAGCCAGGAAACACATGTGCGCCACCGACCGCCATGATATGACCTTAGCGGTTAAAGTGGCGTTAAACCCCAATACAACCAACGAACCATACAAAGATTAGTCCATGGCCCTAAATTGCACTAAAAATGTTTAGGGGCTATGGACATGAAGGAGGTATAATTTTGCATTGACTTGTTACCAGAATATACAAGATTTTAGAATTGCTCAAACAGAAATGCATTTACAGACAGATTAAAAGCAGCTCACTGGATTAAGCTTTTCCTAACCCTTTACCCCATAAGGCATTTCTATGGTAAATTTAATTGACCCTAAATAACAGCAAGGATGAAGCCAATTCTTATGTGTATATGACACCTTTGGATAGTGTAGAAAACATTGTGGCTAAAGGTGAAATTGCTCGTAACGAGCAATTTCACTTTTTGCCACAATGTTTTCCAAAGGCTCCTACAAGCAATGCGTAGAAATGAGTATCTATGAAATAAAGGGTTAAGAAAAGCAGAAAATATGGGAAATGTAGAAAATACTGCTTCTGTTTTTAGCTCACCTGAGCACGAAGTGCTCATGGTGAGCTTTTGATCGCTCAAAGTCGTGTGTTGTCGCTCAATGTCGCTCAATGTCGTGTCGTGTGTTGTCCGTCGTCCACAATTTCTTTAAACATCTTCTCCTCCCAAACCACTGGGCTAATCTTGATGAAACTTGGCAGGGATGTTCCTTGGGTGAAGATCTACCAAAGTTGTTCAAGAGATTGAATTCCAGCCATAGCTCTGGTTGCCATGGCAACCAAAAGGAAAAAAATAGCAAAATCTTTGAAAATCTTATTCTCTGAAACTAGAAGGCGTAGATATTTGGTATGTAGCATCTCTTTTGCTTATTTATTGGATACATTGTTTGCGCTGTTTTTCTAGTTGCCGAGAAGTTTTTATTTTGTTTTTTTAGGTTAATAACTGGAGGTAGAGATGGTCTGATAAAGATATGGAATTATAATAATGGTCACTGTCTGAAAGTGCTACATAAAGGTGAGTGCTTATGCATGTTTTTTTTTCTTTCTATCTTAACTCTTTACTCCATAGATACTCATTTCTACACATTGCTTGTAGGAGCCTTTAGAAAACATTGTGGCAAAAGGTGAAATTGCTCGTGACGAGCAATTTCACCTTTTGTCACAATGTTTTCTATGCTATCAAAAGGTGTCATATACACATAAGAAATAGCTTTATCCTTACTGTTATTTAGGATCAAGTAGATATACCATAGAAATGCCTTATGGGGTAAAGAGTTAATACTTTACCAAAACAACAAAAGTTTGAACTTGTCCAAATTGAAAGCATTTGCAGATGAAAATGTAGTTTAACCCTTTATCAAACAATCTCTGATTTTTATGACTCTGAGATAGATGTGTTTTGAAAACATTGTGGGAAAAAGAGAAAATGCTGGTAACCAGCATTTTCTCCTTTTCCAACAATGTTTTCTACCCTGATTGAAACAAATTTCAATTTTTGAGTTACGTTTATTTTGTCGTCTGCAAGTGCTTTGAATTTGGAGGAGTCTAAATTTTTGTCGTTTGGTAAAGGGTTAATCCTGCGATAACGTCTTTCAAAGGGCAGAAAAAGGAGAAAATATTAGTTTCCACCATTTTCTTCCTATCTCGTAATGTTTTGAAAAGCCTACTACTTCAGCATTAAAAAAATACAGGATTGTCTGATAAAGAGTTTGGCCTAACAGTTGAGCAAAGCCCCAGTAGCTAATTTGATAGCATTTAGGACTTGGGAACAGGGGAACTTGGGAACAAGAAAATTGTACAGATTACTTGTAAAAGAGCTCCAGGGCCGGTATTCACCAACCATTCTTGAGAATATCTTTAGTCTTATTCTCCAAGGTTTTCTAAATTTGTAAGTAACACAGTTTCTGATTGGCTAAACCATCAGAAGTTGTGTTATTTACAAACATAGAAAATTCTGGAGAATAAAACAAAGAACGTTTTTAAGAATGGTTGGTGAATACTGGCCTTTGAAAGCTAGGATAGGTGCACTGGCCACAATAATATAACTGAAATAAATAATTAAAACAGCAATTAAATGCCATACAATCCATCAACATACACTAAAGGAGTTGAGGTCAATGTTTTGCAGTTAGTCTTGAAGACAATTATAGAGCAAGAGTAATTTTTGAGAACAGGAAATCTGACCTCTACCCTCCACTGACTTGTATTTTGTGAGGTCATGAGGTCACTGAAGCAGTATGGTGGATTTGTGAAAACATTTATAGAAACTGTTCAGGGGCGTAACCAAGAAAAATTAAATTTTACGCACGCCGTGGTCTCATGGGGGGTGGGGGAGGGAACCTTCCCCAAGAGAATTTCTATATTCAAGATGGCTGTAGAACAATTTCGAGCCTGTTCTGAGGTAGAAATGTAGTTTTCTAATCTTGGCTGTTTTAGAAAACGGACAAACAGAAAAACATGCAAAAAGAGGTAATCTACGACCTATTCTCAATATTTTTGACATTACGCACGTGCACGCTGTGCGTCATAGAAGTTACGCCTATGCTGTTAACCCTTTACTCCATAAGACATTTCTATGGTATCTCTAATTGACCCTAAATAACAGCAAGGATGAAACTGTTTCTTATGTGTATATGACACCTTTTAATAGCATACAAAACATTGTGACAAAAGGTGAAATTGCTCGTCACGAGCAATTTCACCTTTTGCCACAATGTTTTCCAAAGGCTCCTACAAGCAAGGCGTAGAAATGAGTATCTATGGAGTAGAGGGTTAATGTAAATATCCTGCTCAATACCGTAAAAGAAACTTTCAAGCGAATTGCACAGACCTGTGTAATACTATTCCAGCCTGTTTTTTTCTTTTTTGAGAAGATTATCTTTATCTGTCAGTGTAGATCAAAGATCAGAATGCAAGTTCTGTGCAGTCTAATCTTGGATATACATTTTCCGTCAGAGGTCAATGAGTCTGGCTTAGCAGAGTTAAGGTTAAGTTCTCTTTGAATTTTACTGGACTGAGTCTGTGTTGTTATCATGCTTTCCTTGTTTGGCTTTGCTGTTTTTGAAAGAGGCATTGAGGTAATTCATAATGCATTTTTGTGTTGTCATCATGCAAAATGTGTAATATTTTATATTATCTCAATTATTACTCATGGTATTGTAACATGCAACGACCTGGTCACCCATCCAGGCACTAACCTAATGCACGCTGCTTAATTATCACGGAGAGAAATACACCAAACTGCATCGCTGTAATAGCTAGCTCAACAGCAAGTGCTTATATATCTAACATCTCTCCGTGACATTACTCCCCCCTTTGAGAGGTCTCGACCCCGAGACCTATATACAAGCATGTATATACAGAAATATCAGGGGAATATATATGGGTAAGGCAACTCCAGTCCGGCAGTTGTCATTATCCCACCTCTGCCACCAAATGTAACGTGCAAGGACCTGGTCACCCATCCAGGCACTAACCTAATGCACGCTGCTTAACTATCACGGAGAGAAATACACCAAACCGCATCGCTGTAAAAGCTAGCTCAACAGCACGGCAGGTTTCAAGTGCCTATATATCTAACTTCTCTCCGTAACATTATTTACCTCTAATGTCCTAGCTATTAACTTTCACAACCTTGCAGTTTGAAATACCGGTAGTATGTGAAAAGCAGTCACTGGGAGTCTGGAATAACTTGAATTTGAACTTTGCAGAAGAGCAAAATGAAGAGATCTGCGACCTATGCTATGTGGAGATGAACCGCAATAGATACATTATCGGTGTGGGATGGGATAGACGAATCAATATTTACAATGACGACATATCAGACAGCACCATTCATCACTTTCAGTACCCGCTTCCAAAATGGCAGGATGACATTGTAAGTAAAATAAAACCTTTGTCAAATATTCATGTGTTTTAACAAACCTGAAAAAAGAAGCTTTTGAAAATATTGTTTGAAAAAGAGAAAATGCTGGTTACCAGCATTTTCTCTTATTCCAACAATGTTTTCTGCCCTTTCATTGACAACTCTCATATTTTTTAGAAACATTTGTTTTGTTGTCTGCAAGTGCTTTCAAATTGGTTAACCCTTTACCACACAATGACTACTTTTAACGACCCTCTGGAAAAAGCCTTTAGAAAATATTGTTGGAAAAAGAGAAAATGCTGGTTACCAGCATTTTCTCTTTTTCCAACAATGTTTTCTACCCTTTCATTGACAAATCTCATAATTTTAGAAACATTTGTTTTGTTGTATGCAAGTGCTTTCAAATTTGGGCATGTCTTAATTTTTGTATTGGAGTAAAAAGTTTTATCACATAACATCCCTTGCTTTCAGTGTAATATACCCATTATGAATTTTCTTATCTCATACACGTTTGATATCACTATTGTGTGACGTCATTTTTTGTCATTTTGTAAGTATTTCGTAGAAGGAAATGTGTTGATTGATATTATCGCGTCTGCATCTCTACATATATGATTGCATCTTTTTATCTATGATTTGTGAAATATCGTTATGTGATTAAAAGAATCTGACATCCATTGGCATATGTCATAAGAATTTTATTAAACTCGTCCAGAAAACAATGTTATTAAGCTTGCCAAAGGCTCACTTAATACCACTTTCCCTAGACTTGTTTAATAAAATTTTATCTCAACGCCAACTCATGTCAGATTCTATATGTCTCATATAATCTTTGTATTATGAGTTTTTATGTTTTTTGCATAGAGGATGCTCAAGCATAATTACATTTTCATAATATTTAGTGCCATATCAAGAAAGTCATCCTGTTGCCACAGCCTTTTCAGATAATTCATGTATTTGTATGTTAACTCTTCAGCACACGATCCCAACTTTTAATGACCCTGAGAAAGAAAGCCTTTTGAAAACATTGTAGGAAAAGGAGAAAATACTGGTAACCAGCATTTTCTCCTTTTCCAACAATTTTTTCTACCCTTTTCAAATCAAATTTCCATTTTTGATTCATATTTATTTTGTCGTCTGAAAATGCTTTCAATTTGGACTAGTCAAAAATTTTGTTGTTTGGTAAACAGTTAACCCTTTACCACACAGTGACAACTTTTGACAACACTTTGGAAGAAGCCTTTTGAAAGCATTGTTGGAAAAGGAGAAAATGCTGGTAACCAGCATTTTCTCCCTTTTCCACAAAGTTCTCTACACTGTCAAGGTCAAATTCCATTATTTGAGTCACATTTAAATTGTCGTCTGCAAATGCTTTCAAGTTGGACGAGGATTATATTTTGTTGTCTGATAATATAAAGAGTTAAGCCTTTCCCAAACAATCCCTGGTTTTTACGGGTCTTGAATAGTAGCCTATTGAAAACATTGTTGGAAAAGGAGAAAATGCTGGTTACCAGCATTTTCTCCTATTCCCACAATGTTTTCTACCCTATCATAATACCAGAAATCATCTTTTCAGCAAGAGTTGAATTGTCGTCTGCAAATGCTTTCAATTTGGTCTAGTCCAAAAGTTTGTCATTTCTGAAAGGGTTAAAAGTTCTGTTGCTTAGGGTCATTATACTCAGGGCTGTATTGTACAGGCTTAATGAAAATACTGTTGATCTCTAACTCTTTACTGAAGGACAAAATTGTAGACGGAGCAAAATTGTTAGCATTTGCAGACAACAAAACAAAATGGCTCGAAAATTGAAATTTGTTTTGGGAAGGGTAGAAAACTTTTTAGGAAAAGGAGAAAATGCTGGTTACCAGCAGGTTACCAGCATTTTCTCCTTTTCCTACAATGTTTTCAAAAGGCTTTTTTTTCAGGGTCGTTTAATGTTGGGATTGTGTGGTAAAGAGCATCTTTGCAAGCCAGGGGTTACGATCCACTACGCTACTCTACCCTTGGCGGATTTAGCTTGATTTCAACAATCATCCAATATGCATATCTCTAACTGCATCAAATCAAATCGCTCGTAGCATTTCATCTTTTGTAAAAACAGAACAGGGTCGCAATAAAAATAGAAGGTAAACATGCATACCTCCTTGGATGTGTGCAGGATCTGTAATGATATAGTACCGAAGAAAACATAGACGAACAATATTTACATAAAGTTTCAATGTGACCAATCAATTATCACATGTTTTAGGCTATATCCCAGCACCTGACCATGGAATGTCAAAGTATGTTTATGGTTATTGCTTCATGTTGAATTGTTTTATTCGTAAGCGGTTTGTAAAACAACATTTCATTGGCTAAAAGATATATGATCTAAAGGGAGATAAAAAGCAGCATCCAATAGGGGGCATGTTGTGGGAATCTCGAAATCTGGCTTAGTCTGCCTAGGTAAGATCCATGTAGTGATTGTAAACTTGGCTCGCGAAGATGGGTAAAGAGTTGACCAACACCCACACAAGTGATTTATTCCAATTTTTTTTTATTTATACAGAATCGAGGTCACAAGGAAGACATCCTGACTGTGGCACAATGTCCTCCTAATTTACTGGCCACAGCCAGCTATGATGGACAAATCATTGTATGGAATATGGTGTCTGGTCATATATTTGCTCACCTCAATGCTCCTTGTCCGCCCAACTATGAAGATCAGTCGTGTATGTAGAAGTTAAAATTTTCAAGGCAGTTTTTAATTATTTGGCTTGTTAACTGTTGTTGTCTGCGCATATCATATTCTTTGAAGATTCGACCTGTCTTATTTGATGCGTCACTCCCGTCAATATTTGGGGGGGTGTGGTAATATGCGCTATAAAGTAGTAATTGAGAAAAAGGCTTTTATGAATATATTAGAGGAAAAATTAGGCCTCTTTTAGCTCCAGGTTCCTTTAAACTGCAGATCATAACTGAATGAAGTGCGCCAGATAGCCTTTTATTGAGTAAATGTTTGTTTTAGTTTGTAATTCAAAGTAACAGTTGTCGCGTAGAAAAGGAGTCTGGTTCTGTACCCATAATACCCAAAGTAGATAGATGAGTATTTGTAGAATGCCATCTAGCGGGAGATAATGTGTTAACTGTTTACCAAATAATCTTTCTATTGCTGACCTTGGTGAAGTAAGATTGTGAAAACATTATGAGAAAAAGAAAAAATGGTGGTAAACACCATGAAAATTAACATACTAATAATGAATCCTTGTTTTAAACCACCTGGTGGTAAAAGCCATTGAGAGCGTTGTGAGAACAGGAGAAGAAGCTGATAATCAGCATTTTCTCATTTTTATACGCCCGTCGAAGACGGGACGTATTATGGGATCACCCGTGGCGGGCGGGCGGGCGGGCGGGCGGCGTCCAGTTCTTTGTCCGGAGCATATCTCCAAAACTATTCTAGCTAGGGTTATGAAATTTCATGGGTGGATAGATCTCATCGAGGGGGAGTGCAGTGCGCAGGAATCATAACTCTTGCTTGCTTAATATTTGAGTTATTGCCCTTTGTTGTTTTTCATACTTGAATTTTGTCCGGAGCATATCTCCAAAACTATACTACCTAGGGTTATGAAATTTTATGGGTGGATAGATCTCATCGAGGGGGAGTGCAGTGCGCAGTCATCATAACTCTAGCTTGCTTAATTTTTGAGTTATTGCCCTTTGTTGTTTTTCATACTTGATTTTTGTCCGGAGCATATCTCAAAAAGTATACTAGCTAGGGTTATGAAATTTCATGGGTGGATAGATGTCATCGAGGGGGAGTGCAGTGCACAGGAATCATAACTCTAGCTTGCTTAATTTTTGAGTTATTGCCCTTTGTTGTTTTTCATACTTGAATTTTGTCCGGAGCATATCTCCAAAACTATACTAGCTAGGGTTATGAAATTTCATGGGTGGATAGATCTCATCGAGGGGAAGTGCAGTGCGCAGGAATCATAACTCTTGCTCACTTAATTTTTGAGTTATTGCCCTTTGTTGTTTTCCATACTTGAATTTTGTCCGGAGTATATCTCCAAAACTATACTAGCTAGGGTTATGAAATTTCATGGGTGGATAGATCTCACCGAGGGGGAGTGCAGTGCGCAGGAATCATAACTCTTGCTTGCTTAATTTTTGAGTTATTGCCCTTTGTCGTTTTCCATACTTGAATTTTGTCCGGAGCATATCTCCAAAACTATACTAGCTAGGGTTATGAAATTTCATGGGTGGATAGATCTTATCGAGGGGGAGTGCAATGTGCAGGAATCATAACTCTAGCTTGCTTAATTTTTGAGTTATTGCCCTTTGTTGTTTTTCATACTTTAATTTTGTCCGGAGCATATCTCCAAAACTATACTACCTACGGTTATGAAATTTCATAGGTGGATAGATCTCACATAGGGGCAGTGCAATGCACAGGAATCATAATCCTTGCTTGCTTAATTTTTGAGTTATTGCCCTTTGTTGTTTTTCATACTTGAATTTTGTCCGGAGCATATCTCCAAAACTATACTAGCTAGGGTTATGAAATTTCATAGGTGGATAGATCTCCTCAAGGGGGAGTGCAATGCACAGGAATCATAACTCTTGCTTGCTTTATTTTTTTTTTTTTCATACTTGAATTTTGTCCAGTGCATGCCCCAGCTTTACAACTTGGGGTCAGACGGGCGTATCTTGCGACAATTTGCCGCTCTTGTTCCACAATGTTTTATACCCTTTCAACTGAAGATGAATTCTGTCATTTCACCCACATTCAATTTTTAGTTTGCATATACCTGTGATTTGGTCATGCAAAAATTTTGTTGTTGGGCCGGAGCATGTAAGTTTGGATTGCTCCATAGGTGTTTGCTTCAAACAGTTGGCATTTATTTTTGATCCGTCACACAAAAAGGGACCTTCTGGGAACTGCGAAAAGTGTCAACCCTGGTCAGACTGCGCGAATTGCGCAGGCTGACCAGGGTTGACACTTTTCGCTTTTATGACATTTTCTGTATGAAAAGTGGTCATTGTACCTTGTTATTCAATGATTTTTGAACTATCAACTTAAATTGACCTGCACTATTGTTGATCTGTTTTCATCTAATTGATGCAGAGAATTACCAGATCGCATGATGGTTTACATTTATTTAGAGATTCATTTTTTTTATCTCAGTGGATGGAGATTTAAGTATCAACAAATTGGTGTTCCTCTCAACCAGAGCCTACAAAAAGGACGCTGCCTCCCTCATTTCCAGTGGTCCTCGTGCTCATATACATTTCTGGAACGTGTTTCAAGGGGGAGAACTCATGGCTCAATTCTCTGGTGTAAGTAGCATTATCACATCATAGCCCTATACCTCGCAGTCCTGTAGTTAAATAACCATGATGAAAATTTCCTCTGAAAGCAATGTAGAAAAAGGAAAAAGATCCAGAGACTGAGAAGGGGCAAAGTGGGACATTAATATAATAGAAACTTCCATGCTTCAAGATTATTTTGTGAGCTCCTGCAGCTCACTAAAAATGTGCAATGTAATAGCTTGTAATGTAGACATTGCAAGTTCTAATCTGTGATGGGGCCAGAATAATTTTGATGACATATTAAATTCATAGTGACAGAAATTGTTATACCCCCAGAAAAACGAATGTTTTTGGGGATATACAGGCATCAGCCTGTCTGTCCATCCCAGTGACTGTTTGTGTGTATGCCTGTATGTCCGTCTGTGTACAAATTACTGGTAATTGCCTGTTTCTGTCAAAGCGCTGGCTGGTTTCTATTAAGTCACATCCAGTGGCAGCTCTAGTTTCTCTTTGCTTGTGGTTCTTGTATATTTGACCGAAACCATCAAAGGAGAATTGGAGAGCGTTGACTAAGATCAGAATGCACATATGTGCTGACTGATCTTGATTTATAACCGCCACAAATGCATTTGAGCCGTGCTCTGTGACAAGGGGGGATTAGTATGTCTGCTCTTTTAACTCATTACCAAACAACAATATTAATATATTGTTGTTTGGTAATGAGTTAAAAAAGGTTTATCCAAATCGAAAGCATTTGCAGACAACAAAATAAAAGTGACTGAAAGTTGGAAATTTGTTTTGTGAAGGGTAAAAAACATTGTGGGGAATGGAGAAAATGCTGATTACAAGCATTTAACCTTTTCCCACAATGTTTTCAGAGGGCTTCTTTCTTAAGGTAGGGATTGTGTGGTAATTGGTTAAAAAGTATCAACCCATTTCAGCCTGAACAACCAAATGGCTCAAAACTGTTAACGTTGTTTAGATTTTTGCAAAACAGAGCACTATACTACCTCCACCAAAAGCAATACATAAGATTTTCTCTAAATGTTATTCTCTTACAGACCAATTCAAAAGGTGCCATGGTAACAGTATTAGAGTTAAACAAACCCAACACAGTTCTTGTGTCAGGAGACAGTAATGGTTTCATATACCTTTGGGATATAGACGGTTACTGCACTGTAGGAGGGGAGCCAAACCCACCCGATGGTAAAATGATAATGTATACAGAACCCCAGATAAGAGGGAGTGATGGTATTTTAAATCCATTACTTCTCTTCCAAATCCTGTATTGTAGGTACTCATTAGAATCGTCTCGATGTAACGATTCTAATGAGTACCCGTAATATGGGGTTTAGTGGAGAAAAATGGATATTTTCAATTTTGAAATTAAAATCACTCCCCCCCTATGTGGAGCTCTATGTATATAGTTTTCTTTGGTATCTATTCCTGTGTTTTGAAGGAGAAATAGTTAAGGTTTTGGAAATGTATTTGCTTTGAGATTCTTTGTAGGCTCATCTCTCGGCATGATGAATTTGGAAATTAACTCTTGACCAAACGACAAATTTTTGAACTAGTCCAAATTGAAAAACTTTGCAGATGACAAAATAAATGCAACTGAAAAGTTAAAATTGGCTATGGGAAGGGTAGAAAACATGGTGGAAAAAGGAGAAAATGCTGGTGACCAGCATTTTCTCCTTTTCCCGCAATGTTTTCAAAAGGCTTCTTTTTCAGGTTTGTTAAAAGTCGGGATTGTGTGGTAAAGAGTTAAATTCTTGGCTCAAGGCTTAAAAATTTAGATGTGATATAAACATAACCCTTTACCAAACAGTCCCTGGTTTTTACGGCCCTTAGATTGAAGGCTTTTGAAAGAATTGCGGGAAAAGGAGGAAATACTGATAACCAGCATTTTCTCCTTTTCTCGCAATGTTTTCTATCCTGCTCAATTTTTTGAGTTATGTTTCTTTTATTGTTTACAAGTGCTTTCAGTACTTTTGTGAACCAGTCTAAAATTTTGTCGTTTGGTAAAGAAATAAAATGAAACAGGCTTTAACTTTCACCATACAATCCTGAATTTTGATAATCCTGATATTGGATGGCAGTCAGCAAAAATCTGTTTCTTTAGCCATTTACTAAACAAAATTTCACTCTTTCCTAAGCTGAAAGCTTTTGCAGATGGCAAGTACAGATCAAATGATGAGTTTTGTCTTTGAAAAGGTAGAAAACATTGTGGGAAAGGGAGAAAATACTATTACCAGCATTTTCTCCCATTACTGCAATGTTTTCAGGAAAATGCATTTAACCCATTACCACTACAATCCTTACTTTTGATGCCCCTGAGAAAGAAACCTTTTGAAAACACTGTAGGAAAAGGAGAAAATGCTGGTGTTTTCTACCCTTCCGAGAACAAATTTCAATTTTTCAGTCACCTTTATTTTGTTGTCTGCAAATGCTTTCAATTTGAACCAGTCTAAAATTTTGTCGAGTGGTGAAGAGTTAACCCTTTCCCAAACAATCCCTGGTTTTTATGGGAAAGGAATAGAAGCCTTTTGGAAACATTGTGGGAAAAGGAGAAAATGCTGGTAACCAGCATTTTCTCCTTTTCCCACAATGTTTTCTACCCTATCATATAGAAAAATCATCTTTTAAGCAACTGTTAATTTGTCATCGGCAAAATGCTCTGAATTTGGTCTGGTCCAAAATTTGCCGTCTGGGAAAGGGTTAAGACATGCTGATGAGAAAAAGACGTATGTATGTCATGTTTAGCTTTGTTTTATCTTTCAAGTCTTGTCTGTGTTTCAAAGGAAAACACCTTCCTCAAACCATTGAAATCTCACTGTAGGGGAGTTTTCACCATGATTATCCTAATGAAGGGTCCAAAAAATCCGCTTGTCCTCTCGTATTTATGAGCAAGAAATGGGTGAGGATGAGTGAACTATCAGTCATACTCGTCCAGCAGGATGAGTGGTGAATGGGAGATAATAAAACATGTTTTTCAGATGAATATTTAATTTACACAAAAAAAAATTTTAACTCTTTACCACACAAGAAAATTTTAGGCTGGTCCAAATTGAAAGCATTTGCTGACCACAAAATAAAGGTGACTGAAAAATAGAAATTTGTTCTGGAAAGGGTAGAAAACACTGTGGGAAAAGGAGAAAATGCTGGTTACCAGCATTTTCTCCTTTTCCCACAGTGTTTTCAAAAGGCTTCTTTCTCTAGGGTGTCAAAAGTAGGGATTGTGTGGTAATGGGTTAATGGCAACTCAATTATTATAATATGCTTTGGCTGGACCTAATTCAATATGAATGACTTTGCTAATTATTAAAATGAATGATATTAACATTAACGCAAATACCTTCCCAAAACCAGATTGAAAAACTGTGTTGTTTTGGCTTTATTGATTTCTGTAAATTGGCCAGATAACTGGTGCCAGGTTTTAAAGCCCAGTATTTAACCCTTTCTCAAACAATCCCTGGTTTTCATGACCCTGATTTTGAAAACATTGTGGGAAAAGGAGAAAATGCTGGTAACCAGCATTTTCTCCTTTTCCCACAATGTTTTCTACCCTATCATAGACAGAAATCATCTTTTCAGCAAGAGTTGAATTGTTGTCTGCAAATGCTTTCAATATGGTTTAGTCAAAAAGTTTGTCGTTTGGGAAAGGGTTAAAGGCTTATTTTGACGTTTCCACTTCATCTGAAAGAAACAAACTGTCAAAGCCCAAAGTTGGAATGGGTTTTCTCTTCGGACGAGTGAGGATCAAAGCAGGACGAGTGCCTTGTCTAGAAATTTTTGGAGCCTATAATGCCTTTTTACAGTATCTCAAATTTGAAAACATGATAAGATTTGTACACATTTAGATTTGTATCAGAATTTATGATGTGTTTTTTATCGACAGTGTTAATGACATGGAGGGGACATGTGAAGAGTGTTTCGTCCATTGCTTTGATGGAGGAGCAGAAATTATTGGTCAGTGGATCAGTGGATTGTACAGTTCGAATGTGGAATATGGATGGACATTATGTCGGTATGTGATTCTGAATTTATCATATAGATGCTTCTAGGTTACCAACCCAAGGTTTGCACAGGCTTGAAAAGTCCTTGAAACAGAGATTGTCTTGAAAAGTACTGGAAAATTTATATCCAGCCTATAAAAGTACTTGAATTTCAGGCTTTTTACATGACGAAAATTGCTTTAGCAATGACAAAACAAAAAAAATTACATCAACAAATGGTGTTCAATACATCTATGTCGCTTCTGAGTACGAAAATGCGTAAGACAGTTTTATTAGGTATGAAAGTATTTTGTTACGAAACGACTGTGTTTACACCGGTTCCCTGCTTTTAGGTGCTATCGCTACTTGACATCGTAATCGACCGGGGTCTAGTTTATAGAGTAAGCATTAACGCCTTTCGCAGGATTCATTGTTTCGTAAAGTTATTGTCTACAGGGTTTTGTGAATTAGCTACGTTTTAATTCCGGATTTCTAATAATTAGAATATGGAAATATGTTTTCCGTCGGGATTGGTCCAGAAAATAAAATAAAATTATTTCCTACACAGTCCTGAAAACAATTTGTGAAAAGGAGAAAATGCTGGTAACCAGCATTTTCTCCTTTTCCCACAATGTTTTCTACCTTCTGAAACCAAATTTCAATATTTGAGTCACATTTATTTTGTTGTGAACCTTGACTGCTTACGTGCAGATCCGGTGTTTCAAAGGCTTCATTTTTAAGGTCTTGTTTGTTTTAACTCTTTACCAAACAAAAAAATTTTAGACTCGTCCAAATTAAAAGCATTTGCAGACGACAAAAAAAAAATGTGACTAAAGAATTGAACTTTGTTTTTGAAAGGGAAGAAAACATTGTGGGAAAAGGAGAAAATGCTGGTTACCAGCATTTTCTCCTTTTCCCACAATGTTTTCCAAAGGCTTCTTTCACAAGGGTGTTAAAAGTCGGGATTGTATGATAATGGGTTTAGACACATCTTTACAGCCAGGAAGAAAGGGCACTGTTTAACCCATTACCAAACGACAGTATTTTAGACTGGTCCAAATTGAAAGCATTTGCAGACGACAAAATAAAAGTGACTGAAGATTTGAAATTTGTTTTGTGAAGGGTAGATTGTGGGAAAAGGAGAAAATGCTGGTTACCGGCATTTTCTCCTTTTCCCACAATGTTTTCTAAAGGCTTCTTTCTCAGGGGCGTCAAAAGTAGGGGTTGTGTGGTAATGGGTTAACTTTAGTGTGTAAAATTTAACCCTTTACCAGACGACAAAATTTTAGCCTTGTCCAAATTGAAAGTACTTACAGACAACAATTTCATTGTGGCTCAATGGTGCAGTGGTTCTTAGGCAGGGTAGAAAACATTGTGGGAAAAGGAGAAAATGCTGGATGATGAGCAATTTCACCTTTTTCCACAATGTTTTCAAAAGCTCCTTTTCCAGGAGTGTTAAAAGTCAGCGTTGTGTGGTGAAGGGTTAAATTGTAACTCTAACTCGATAGGTGAGTGCAACACTATTCTAAGTCCCTGTACAATGTACAGGCACTTAGAGTAGTGTTGCACTCACCTATTGAACTGTCTACCAACATTCTTCGCTAAAGCAGTCTAACCCTTTTCCAACATTGCTTTCAACTTAAGCCATTTTCCTAAAAGTTTTGGTAACCAGCATTTTGTCCTTTTCCCACAATGTTTTCCACCCTTCTCAAAACATATTTCAATATTTGAGTCACATTTATTTCGCTGTCTGCAAATACTTCCAATTTGATCTGGTCTTAAACTTTTGTGTATGATAAAGAGATAAATATAGGCATAAAAAAGTCATGTATGTGTGTCACATGTAAACAGCAGTATGTTATTTTGTCATTGTTTCAGGAACTTTTGGACAACCAGAACCATGGGACATTTACAATAAGACGACATGGAACCACCCAATGGTGCCTTATGATGTTTTAATTGACCCTCTGAGTTTACCGTCACATCCAGTTGTAGCCGAGAAACAAAACATGCATCAGATTATCCATGAAGATTCTGTGAAGGATGAGCCTGTAAGATAACACAACATCTGTGTCCAATTTTTTTTAAACTCTTTCCAACACAATCCCTACTTTTGACAACCCTGGAGTAGTATGAGGACATTTGCCTCCTGGACATCTGCCCCCCCACCCCCGACTTGTGCCCACGGACTTTTGCCCCCTTAGGACACCTGCCCCCTGGACATCTGCCCCCAGACATTCGCCCCCATAGGACATCTGCCCCCTTAGGACATCTGCCCCCCTAACATTTGCCCCCATATGACATCAGCCCCCTTAGTACATTTGCCCCTCCAACATTTGCCCCTGGACACCCCCCTGGACATTTTTTGCCCCATATGCTTACCTCAAGGGAATTTTCAAATGATATGAAACACTGGGTTTTATGCTTATCTCAGTGGAATTATCAGATGATATATGAGACACTTACTGCATTTTATGCTTATCTCAAGGAATTTTGAGATGATACATGAGACACTTACTGCATTTTATGCTTATCTCAAGGGAATTTCAGTAATACTAAGGAGAAAGCTTACTTTTTCATGTCCATCTTTGCTGGGGTTTCCCAACATCAGGCTGGGAATCTGCATTGCCTAGCCTTGACCACTCTTGCATGACAAGAACCGCTATCAAGGATCAAATCAGAAGGCAGCTGTAGACATGCACAAATCATGAAAACTGTCTGAGCTAAAATGAATATTTTTCTTGAATTGTTTTCTAGACTGGCAGAACACCTACACCTCCTGTAGTATTTAACAAACAGTTCCACGTGGATGATGATACCATTGCTATGCAAATTAAAGAGAAGTCCTTCAAAAAGGGTACAGGAAAAAGGTATTGATTGTTTTCTTGGTTTTAAACTCCTTACTACAAAATCCAGAACAACCTTGGGAATAAAGCTTTGGAAAACATGGTGGGAAAAGAAGAAAATGCTGGTAACAAGCATTTTCTCCTTTTCCTACCATGTTTTCTACTTTTTAGCTCACCTGAGCACGAAGTGCTTATGGGTTCGTGCTCATGGTGAGCAATTGTGATCGTGCGGTGTCCGTCGTACGTCGTCAACTTTTTACCTTGTGTACGCTCTAGAGGCCACATTTTTGGTCCGATGCTCATGAATGTTGGTCAGGATGTTTGCCTCGATGAAATCTCGGAAGAGTATGAAAATGGGTCATGTCGGGTCAAAAACTAGGTCACTAGGTCAAATCTTAGAAAAACCTTGTGTACACTCTAGAGGCCACATTTTCAGTTGGATACTCATGAAAGTTAGTCAGGATGTTTGTCTGGATGATATCTCGAATGAGTTTGAAAATGGATCCTGTGGGGTCAAAAACTAGGTCACTAGGTCAAATTTTAGAAAAACCTTGTTTATGCTTAAGAGGCCACATTTTCAGTCAGATTCTCATGAAAGTTGGTCAGGATGTTTGCCTAGATAATATGAGTTTGAAAATGGGTCATGTTGGGTCAAAAACTAGGTCACTAGGTCAAATCTTAGAAAAACCTTGTGTAGGCTCTAGAGGCCACATTTTCAGTCCAAAACTCTTGAAAGTTGGTCAGAATGTTTGTCTTGATGATGTCTCGAACAAGTCCGAAAATGGTTCATGTCGGGTTAAAAAACTAGGTCACTAGGTTAAATCTTAGAAAAACATTGTGTACGCACTAGAGGCCACATTTTCACGAAGTGCTCATGGTGAGCTATTGTGATCGTGCTGTGTCCGTCATACATCATCAACTTTTTACCTTGTGTACTCTCTAGAGGCCACATTTTTGGTCCGATACTCATGAAAGTTGGTCAGGATGTTTGCCTCGATGAAATATAGGACGAGTTTGAAAATGGGTCATGCCAGGTCAAAAACTAGGTCACTAGGTCAAATCTTAGAAAAATCTTGTGTAAGCTCTAAAGGCCACAGTTTCGGTTGGATACTCATGAAAATTGGTCAGGATGTTTGCCTAGATGATATCTTGGACAAGGGTGAAAATGGGTCATGTGGGGTCAAAAACTATGTCACAAGGTCAAAGTTTACAAAAACCTTGTGTACACTCTAGAGGCCACATTTTCAGTCCAAAACTCTTGAAAGTTGGTCAGAATGTTTGTCTTGATGATATCTTGGACAAGTTCGAAAATGGGTCATGTGGGGTCAAAAACTAGGTCACTAGGTCAAATCTTAGAAAAGCCTTGTGAACGATCTAGAGGCCACATTTTCAGTCCAAAACTCTCGAAAGTTGGTCAGAATATTTGCCTTTATGATATCTTTGACGAGTTTGAAAATGGGTCATGTGGAGTCAAAAACTAGGTCACCAGGACAAATGTTAGAAAAACCTTTTGTAGGCTCTAAAGGCCACATTTTCAGTCCAAAACTCTTGTAATTTAGTCAGAATGTTTGCCTTGATGATATATTAGA
Organism: Tridacna crocea; assembly: GCA_943736015.1. Lineage (NCBI taxonomy): Eukaryota > Metazoa > Mollusca > Bivalvia > Cardiida > Cardiidae > Tridacna > Tridacna crocea. Next base: position 54,850,680 of record OX031063.1, read on the forward strand.
CGAGTTAGAAAACAGGTCTTTTGTTAAAAAATAGGTCACCAGGTCAAATCTTAGAAAAACCTTGCATATGCTCTGGATGCCACATTTTCAGCCAACACTCTTGAAAATTAGTCAGAATGTTTGCCTTTATAATATCTTGGATGAGTTTGAAAATGGGTCATGTTGGGTCAAGAACTGGGTCAATAGGTCAAAAGTTATAAACACCTTTTGTATGCTCTGGAGGACACATTTTCAATCTGATACTCCTAAAACTTGTTCATAATATTTGTCCTGGTGATACCTTGAATGAGTTTGGAAACGGGTCATGTGGAGTCAAAAACTAGGTCAATGGGTCAAATATTAGAAAAACCTTGTGTACAGTCTAGAGGCTACATTTTCTGCATGATACTCTTCAGACTTGGTCAGAATGTTTGATTTGGTGATGTCTCAAAAGAGTTTGATAATGGGTAATTGTCGGGTCCAAAACTAGGTCACTTAGTAAAATCTTAGAAAAACCTTTTGTACGCTGTAGAGGCCACATTTTAGTCCAATACTCATGAAATGTGGTCAGAATGTTTGTCTTATTGATATCTCAAAAGTGTTTGATGATGGGTAATGTCTGATAAAAAACTAGGTCACTGGGAAACTAGATGGTTCATGTTTGGTCAATAGACTCAGGTGAGCGATTTCAGGGCCATCATGGCCCTCTTGTTTAAAGATAAATTCATTTATACCCTCTGTATGTATAGTCGAGCTGAAGATCAGAATATTATTTGGTTAAAGTGGATTGCATTTTTTGCTGTCAAAAGAAGCGAAGTTAATATTTGGCACAGAAAAGGAATGTTGTGGGAGGAGGAGAAATACATGTATTGGAAAAGAAGAAAATGCTTGTTAGTAGCAGATTTTCCTGTTGCTGCCATTTTGAAATGGTCTATTTCAATCAGATCAGATTGTCATTTAGAAAAGAATTGCATTAATTGCATTTAGAATAGTTTGTGATTCATACAACATTTTCTGCTTTTCTCACAATGCCCCAATATCAACAACAAATCACGTCACTTTAGTCATATTTAAATTGTTGCCTACAAGTACTTTCAATTTCAGAAATGTCAAACTTTTGTCATCTTGGTCTTCAATTTCAGGCAACGTCATGAAAAATTGCGACCTGTTAGAGTAGACCGAGGGGGTCCAAGTGAATATCAGATGTTGCGCTGTGAGGACTTGGATGAAACGCCTCGACCCAAGACCCCACCAATCAAGAGGAATAAGGACGATCCATTTAACTTTCATTTTGATTGACTGTGATAGATCCAAAGCCTAGCTGTGATAGACTTTAATTTCTAATTGCTGACGACGCTGTTCAAGATTCGATCTAGCCTATAATATTAAGGAGACTTAACCCTTTACCAAATGACAAAATTCAGACCCGTCCATAAAACAGGAATTTATATAGAACACTTCAATGTTTTTCAAATGATAAAACTTGTAGAAAACATTGTAGGAAAAGGAGAAAATGCAGCATTTTCTCCTTTTCCTACAATGTTTTTTAAACTTTTAGTATCTTAGACTTGTTATAAACATGGTAAAGCGTGTTAAAGGGTTAACTCATCGACTCCTGCTCCTGCTGAAAAAGGTTTTTTTTCCTTTTGCTGCCCAACAAATTTGAATGCATTTGGCAAAAAAGGAAGTTGCTAATGTTGAGCAATTTCTCCTTTTTCCACTGTGCTGCTACATGTTATAATGTTTGAAACCTTGAATCATGTTGATATTTAACACAGATTCTTTTTTTTTTTTCATTTTGATTTGTTTTCTGAGATAAAGAGCAAAGAAAAAAGTCAAATGTTATTCAGTAGTAGAAGACAGAATAATTGCAATTTCAGATTGTACAAATTAAAAGTACTTTCTGATGACAAACTGCACAACTGTGTCACTCTTGATTATATTACATGTCCTTGAAAGCATAGAAATATGGAAAAAGGAGAAAAAACTTACAGAACTTTTCTTTCTTTTCCGCAATTTTTTCAATGGCCTCTTTCCTAATGGTCTTTAAAACTTGGAATTGTATGCTGAGGAGTTAAGGCTATTTTTATTTAGGACATTTCTGTAGATATCAGAGATGGTAGATGCAAGATCAGATCACATGTTGTATGCAGGCTGATCTTGATCCACCAAGTTAACCCTTCACTCCATAGATACTCATTTCTAAACATTGCTTGTAGGAGCCTTTGGAAAACATTGTGGCAAAAGGTGAAATTGCTCGTGACGAGCAATTTCACCTTTTGTCACAATGTTTTCTAAGCTATCAAAAGGTGTCATATACACATAAAAAACGGCTTCATCCTTGCTGTTATTTAGGGTCAATTAGAGATACTAGAGAAATGGCTTGTGGGGTAAAGGGTTAAGCATTTGAAGGGAACAAATTAGAAAAGGCCTTGGCATGTGGTAAAATGTTATGCAAGTCGCAATCTCTCCATTTATCAGAGTATTTTTTTCTCTCAGTTTTTTTTTTTCAACTTGTTTTTTTTTTTTAAATCTGTGTTTGAAGACTCATTGACTTTATTAAACTGATTACATGTACTTGATTGGTTGATTCTTATGAGTTTCACTCTTAACCCTTTCCCAAACGACAAACTTTTGGACTAGGCCAAATTGAAAGCATTTGCAGACGACAATTCAACTCCTGCTGAAAAGATCATTTCTGTCTATGATAGGATAGAAAACATTGTGGGAAAAGGAGAAAATGCTGGTTACCAGCATTTTCTCCTTTTCTCACAGTGTTTTCAAAAGGCTACTATTCCAGACCCGTAAAAACCAGGGATTGTATGGGAAAAGGTTAACATTATCCTGCTAAATAAATGAATTACATCTTTCACCAAATTCCACCACCTTAGCTTGAATCAACAGGCTCTACAATTATTGGAGAAGAGGGGAAGCCAGGTCTTTAGCCTTTTTTGTGTGTATTCGTAATCGTACCTTTCTTTTTTATGGTATATGGTTAAATTGACCCTGAGAAATACGCCTTTGAAAATATTGTAAGAAGGGGAAAACACTGGTTACTCAGTTTTATATGCCATTTCCTACCCTTTCAAAGACAAATATAATGCTTTTAACAACGTTCTCATTTGTCGGCTGCAAGTGTTCTCATTTTGTGCAAATCTATTTTTTTTATACCCCCGCAAAACGAATGTTTTCGGGGGTACACTGGAATCAGCCTGTATGTCCGTGTGTCCGTCTGTGTACAAAATACTACTAATTTTGTGTTGCGAACTCCTCTTACAGTTTTCCTTCAATTGTGTTGAAAGTTTGCACATTTACTGATCATATATTCAAGATTTGCAAGACGCAATTTTTAAGTGTCAACTCTTCCTGGTTGAGGAATTATTTCCCCTTGGACTTGACACTTTTTTTCTGTCAAAGCGCTGGGGCGTATTAAGTCACATTCAGTGACAGCTCTAGTTTTTTCGACTAGTAAATGTTACCTCATTACTTCCCGCAGACTGATTTCCTTAGTCTAATAGCTAGTCAAAATGAAAATTTTCTTGTCTGGTGAAGGATGTTTTTTACCCTTTTTAGCTGTCGCTGACAATGTGACCGAGTTGGCAATACGTCTTCAGTTTGCATGATTTCCCTTCCACATACCTAATATTATACAGAACTCCAGGTAAAGTGAGTGATTTTGATTTCAAAGTTCAAAATATCAATTACTGTCCACTAAACCCTATGTTGTGGGTGCTCATTAGAATCGTCTCATTGAGACGATTCTAATGAGTACCCACAATATAGGGTTTAGAAGAGAAATAATGGATTTAGAATACCATTACTCCCTCTGATATGGAGCTATTCCTATACTAATTGAAGTTTGTGTCAATTCAACGTCGCAAATTTGGCAGAGATTGTAGGCCTACAAGAGACATAATTGGATTACTTTATTTACATTCCAGAGCAATGAACCGTACGTTACCGGTTTTCTGTTACCATAAGTAATGTTATAATTACACCAATGACGTCAATGAGAGCTGGCCTTGTGCCATCACGAGATCGTCTTGTCGGTAAATTACGCAGGAATTTAGGTTTGTGTGCCAATATTATCGCTATAATAAGACTCATATCATATTTACATGTGGCTCGAAAAAAGAAAAGGCAATTTTTTGGAAGGCGAGATTTTCATTCTCGCCTTCATATGTCAACGCTCGGCAGCTTGCTGAAAATGCCTCTGAACAGTATTATCCAAACGCCTTTCATATAGTTCGATACCTCTCGAGTACATAAGAACAAAATAATGTCGAGACCATTGTAAATCTAATCAGAACAAGAAGAAGAAACACTTCAAGTTTCTTGAAGAAATGAAATCGAATTCTTAAAAAGCATCGTTTTGGACAAATGCAAAATACTTTGGATCAGTTTATTGATATCATCCCGTTGCTACAGCAACAAATAAACCATAGCTATTATAAGCCAATCGAAAGCTACTAACATGACGTCATTCGGACCTACTTCCACTTCACAACGCATAAACAACTAACCAGTGGGATCGTACATGTAAATTTACTATCCCAGAACTAACCAATCGGATAGCTTCTTTGAATGACGTACCGCTGATAGACCCCTTTCCTCTGTTGGCAACCTTATTCTGTCTTTGTGAGAAGTAAAATTGAAATAAATTCCTTTGAATCAAGTGTTTAAACAGTTTTCTCTTTCAAAGAAATATTTTTCTTTTATCAAAGTTGTGCTTGACTTTATGATTAATGACTAGGTTATTGTTACGCATCGGCGTGGCCGAGTTTTGATTCCGGAGACCCGTGAAAAGAAAAAGGTAAATTAGTTGAAATCACAATAGATGTGTCATTTCGAAGTAGTTCTGGTCAGTATGATGTACCGATGTATATAGCCTGGGTTCCAGTCTGATCACTTCTGTCCTTACATACGAGTATGATCGGATTTTACTACGTCAAAAATGACAATAACATGATCTGTAACCGTTTTAACCCATTACCACACAATCCCTACTTTTGACGCCCTTGAGAAAGAAGCCTTTAGAAAACATTGTGGGAAAAGGAGAAAATGCTGGTTTTCACTGTCATAAGCTAGATCTAATGTCAAATTGTGACTTGTTGGGTTTAGGCAATTAAGACCCGAGGGCAATACGTCGAACCATCTAGGCAGAGGTTCATAACATAATCATGCAAAATCTGGGACCCATAGATCAATGGCTACCAGATTTTGCATGATTATGTTATGAACCTGTACCTAAGCCAGAAAAAGAAGATTTCTGAAGTTTTCACTAAATCAGCTAAAGTAAAACTTGTGACCTCAGGGCTGTAATTTTGGAGCATCTTGGTAGAGGCCCACTAGATAAGGTTTTATGCATAAAGTTTTTTCTTTTCCCTGGCTATATAGAAACGTAGCGATTTTACTGTTAAGTTCATAGAGTCAACTGTTTTATTTGAACATGTTTCAGTTTTTGTTTTAAAATCGAAATCGATCAGATTGTAACGCATGGAAGTAATATGTTCGCTATTTCAACAATTGGACAAAGCACTTGGGGTCATGGGGGTGAACAGATGTTTTTGAGAGGGAAAATTCTTTGGGATTTAGCGAAAAAACGCAATAGTTTGATATGCTGTGGACGTACTTTAGACAGCAAGTGTCGGGAAAGCAAAAGTTTTTGCTATTAAGCGATCTGTGACGCTTGGAAGATGGCCAATTTCACTCTATTTTAGATATGGCCCAAAACAAGTGGTGTGACACCTTAAACATTCTACCGCATACTCCCCACATTCAACAATCCTCGAGTACAGGGCCTGTATTCACCAACCATTCTTAAGAACGTTCTGTTTTATTCTCCAAAAATTTCCTACATTTGTAAGTAACACAACTTCTGATTGGCTAAACCAGTTGGTTTAGCCAATCAGAAGTTGTGTTACTTATGAATTTAGAAAACCTTGGAGAATAAGACTAAGAATATTCTCAAGAATGGTTGGTGAATACGGGCCCAGATCTTTTGAAAAGATTGTGGGGGGAAAAAAAAGAGAAATGCTCCTATTCCTCTAAACGTGTTTTATCCTTGCACAGACAAATATTATAATTTGCGAATGCTTTCAATTTGAACAAGTCAATATTTCTGTCTTGTAGAAATGAGCTGACCCTTTACCACAGGGTCGAAAGTTTGAACGACCCACCTAAAGAAAAATTTGAAAACATTTTGGTAAAAGGAGAAGACGCTGGTAACTATTATTTTCTCCTTTTGTGTCATTGTTTTTTTTTATCTTATTAACCCTTTACCAATAAAGCCATGGTTATTACGACCCTGCGATAGAAGTCCTTTTAAAACATTGTGGGAAAAGGAGAAAATGCTGGTAACCAGCATTTTCTCCTTTTCCCACGATGTTTTCTACACTGCTCAAAAGAAATCAATATTTAAATTACCTTAATTTTTTCGTCTGTAAATGCTTTCAATTTGGACCAGTTTAAAGTTTTGTCGTTTGGTACAGTATAAAGACGGAAGTTATCATTTGTGCTACATTTAGATTGTCGTCTGCAAATGCTTTGAATTTGGACTATTCTACATTTTTGCCGTGTGGTAAAAGTCAAGTCGTCTGCCGGAGAAATTGAGTAAAGGGTTTAATAATAATAATAATAGATAGATAGTCAAATCTTTACTAAACGAAACTTTTGACAGGTCCGAATTAAAAGTATTTGCAGACGACAAATTCTTTACTGCACACATGATAAGGTTCGTTTGTAAAATTACTATTGGACAAGGGAAAAAGAACGTTTACTAGCATTTTCTTTCCTCGCAGTGTTTCCGAAAACCTTTTTTCTTCACGGTTGTTTTAAAATGGGAATGTTTGGTAGAGTTCTAATTCTTTACCAGACGACAAATTTTAGACAGAAAACATTGGCAGACGACAAATTGTTTGTAGCTGAAAAGCTAGAATTCGTGCTATAAAGAGTAGAAATAATTGTGGAGAAATATGATATGCTGGTTAGAAGCAGTGTTAAGTATGGGATAGAAAACGAGTGCCGTGGTATATGGGAAATATACACGAGCGTTAGCGAGTGTATATTTCCCATATATCACGGCACGAGATTTTCTATCTTACTTAGACCACGTGACTATTTAGTCATGCTTTTTACGTCATATGCTCATATTTATAGTAGATAAAAAGCTTGTTACAAAATTGAGTCATTGTGATCGTTAAAATGGAAGTTTTGCATCTTGTTCAAAAGAAGCATAAGTAAGTTAATAATTTATATCAAAATGCTAAATTATTCATTATGATTTTAATGAAAGTTAACCTATTTGTGGATTGTTAAGATAGAAATTGTATTTGCCGGTGAAATTTTGAAAACGTTATGTTTCGATTGTAGATTGTCGAAGACAATAGGGATGTTCATCGTTTAGAACATACTATGTGTCTCTTGTAATTAGACAGTACTAGTCTATTTTATTACGAAACACATGGAATAATGTTGAGAAATATTGTTCAGTTTTCTTTTGCAATTAATATGTTCAATACTTAAATTTCAAGCAATATTTGTAAGCAATGTCAAGGCCGTACACGAAAACCTTGTAAACTTTGTACATAGAGCCATTGAGTTTAATCTGTAGGCTGCTAAACGCGACTCAAGGACCTTTAGTGGACAATGTAGATACAGATCAGAAAGCATAGAACGTGTACAATCTGATCTTGGATGTACACTTTCCTATAAGGCCATATTTTCCCCTAAATCTTTGAAATAGCCAAAGGTTAAGGGTTAAACATTACCAAACCAACCTACTCGTGTGTAGGTGAACTGACACGTTAAACGCGCATGCAAACTAAAGAGCTATCGAATTTGTTGTAATTTCTTAGCAAAAATAAGTGTTAATCCTTCTCAGATTGATGTTTTAGAAAAATGGTTGTAAAGGCAATTGCATGTTTAAAGCCAAAATGTGAACATTACACATTTAACCAGACTGGAGCCTTATTTTTCTACCGCCTAAAGCACACTCCACTCAAGAGGTTGCTGTAGTTAATCGCTATTTGAGGGCAATATTGTGTTAATTGATTGTACATTGTGTTGACTTAGAATAGTATTGCACTCACACATGAAAATGTTATACCCAGTTCAAATCATACTTCAAAATTGTGTTACTGCAAAGGGTACATTTTGCCCCGACTCGACATTGCAAACAATTGTCGGAATTCACGTGCGGGATATACTAGCATAGTATATCCAGATATACAACTGCGGGAATTGTATCTTCGATATATACAACGGAAATACTGAACGCTGATTGGTCAAGTCCCTACAAACGTGGTCTAAATGATTTTAAACGACTTCTGTCTTTGAATCGTAAAAGCAGGGGATTATTTATTGGTAGATTGCCAGATTTGTATGACAGATCTATATAGATCTATATAGACGGGCTCCGTTTTGGTAGACAGAGGTATTGGTAGACAGTTATTTCATGATGATTAACGCTAAAAGTACCTGCTTGACTGCGATTGGTTGGCGGTCTTGAAGCACGATATCAAAACGTGAAAACTGCCTGCCCCTGACCCAGATACTTCAAAATGTAAACAAATCGTAGTAAATCAAAAGTGAGATAGTATTTGAACCAAGCGGAGCTCAACGTGATATATCAATAACCAGAGCTTGGAAAAAAAAATTAAGGTAAGAAAAGTATTCTCTTCAAACTGTATTTAAACATTGGTAGAAAATAGTGTTTATATGTTTTAAATAGAAACATATAGATCTTTGTAGCCATACTTTGATTATTGAATGAATGTATACGGTTGTAAACAATCCTTGTCTTTGAGCTTATTAATGGTCATAGCAATATCAAGTTGGATCTGTATTTTCTAGTATGTAATGTGGCCGGACGAATGTTGCGAAGATTTTATATTCAATCAGAGGAACGAACACATCTGAACATCTTATAATATAGATCAATTAGGCCTACAATTTCTGAAAGACTATCACGTGTGACGGTTTTACGATTTGCATTAATCGCATGCGAAAAGCTCATTCTTCTGCGGGTGGCGTGAGTTTTTGCAGTTATTTTAGAGGTTTGTATAGCTGGAAGGGTGATCTGTCTGTTAATGGAACGGGCTTTCAATTAAAAAAGTGAATGTATGAATGTATTTAGCGTTATTACGCATCAAACTATCAGTATTCGACTATGAATGGGAAGAAAGGGGATTTCCCCAAGTACTTCCCAGCGCCGTGACTATGAGTATGCGTGCGCAGATATATTTGACACGTGAATGAAATTAAAAATAGACTGAACTGAAATGTAAACAAATATGACCTTTTGTAGTTGAGTAGCAAAAATAAATCGAGATGAATGACAGTTCCCTTATATAAGCCTCGGGACTTATTCAGCAATGTTAGGGGTGGCAAAGCACTCTACTTTATACTCTATACTTTACAGGTCAAATTTTCTGTTCAATACTCATGCTAGCTGGTCGGAAATGTTTACTCAGTTGATATTTTAGCCCTTATCCTGCTGTGTATGTTAAACGATACCTTTCAGAGAATAGTACAAACTCAAGGGAACTCAAACTTAATTTTGGGGGGAGAAATGTCTCCTTCTCGGACAGTGTAGATCAAAGATCAGACTGCACGTTTTGTGCAGTCTGATCTTGATCTAGACTGTCCGCAAAAGGTCAGTGAGTCGCCTTTAGAAGCCAAAGGATTAAAAGGGTTTGAAAATTGGTTGGGCCAATTTCCCATGAAACGGGACCGTAATGTTTGCATCGATATACAATTTTTTTTTTAAAACTGGGTCACATCTGGTAAGGAAATAGGCCAATGGACAAATTTTAGAAAAACTAGGGGAACTATTTTCAGTGCAGACCTAACGAACGTTGGTCAGGACGGTTAAATTCATTATCTCCCGCTAGATGGCACTCATAGCTACTCGAATCCTCGAAGAATATGACATGCGCAGACAATGCGGTGAAATTGTCGTATCGATATTTCGGAAGTTGTTGAAAATAGGTCAAGTGAAGTACATTCACGGCGGGGAATCACGTGACACAACAACAACAATGACCGTTATTTGAAAAAATTCCCAAACTTCAGGTAAGAAAATCTTCAATAATTCCGTTAATACGTGACCGATTGGAATTTGGTTTGAAGCAGAGAAGGCGGAAGGACTCCGGGGATTTGCTTGATGTGTTAGATTTTTTAAACAACACCTGATAAAAAAGTTATTGACGAGCAAACAAATTATCCAGGGTAAAACATTTGTTTGCTCGTCAATAACTTTTTTATCAGGTGTTGTTTAAAAAATCTAACACATTAAGCAAATCCCTGGAGTCCTTCCGCCTTCTCTGCTTCAAACCAAATTTTTTCCAATCGGTCATGTATTAACGGAATTATTGAAGATTTTCTTACCTGAAGTCGGGGAATTTTTTCAAATAACGGTCATTGTTGTTGTTGTTGTGTCACGTGGTTCCCCGCCGTGACATTCGGATACAAAATCAAAATACTTAATGAACACTATAGGAGCTACGTTTTTAGCCCGACACTGCTGAAGGAGCAAACGCTCAAGTATGCGATTCAGGACCACCGTAGCCCTTTTGTAACCTGCATTTTGAACAAAAAAATGTTTAAATTTAGCAGCATTGTGACCGTTAACTTCGTTTTATTGCAAGAACATTCAAGCAGATATTCCTCTGGAAAGGATCTCTTGCCAGAAGATAAATATTTAAGACTTTGAAAACTGCACATTCTTTATGGCCCATCAGCGACTGTATACATCTAGAAATATATTTTGCTTGCAGATAAACATGAAGTTATCAATGTATCTGAATGCGGTGTGTCTGGCCCTGGTGATTGTTGGGACGTATGGACAGCGGGTGTGCAGAGCAAAGAGAGGCAGATTTTTCAATAAGGATGAACCTGACACGCGTAGATGTGGCCGCTGTGTTCTGTGTCCCCCGGGACAAGAGTGGAATATGAATGTAAGTAATTTTATTTGTTGGGCGCTTTTTCTTGAATTTTGCTTAACACTGAACTCTTAACTCTTTACCACACGACAAAATTTTAGACTGGTTCAAATTGAAAGCATTTGCAGACGACAAAATAAAGGTGACTGAAAAATTGAACTTTGATCTGGGAAGGGTAGAAAACACTGTGGGAAAAGGAGAAAATGCTGGTTACCAGCATTTTCTCCTTTTCCCACAGTGTTTTCAAAAAGCTTCTTTCTCAGGGGCGTCAAAAGTAGGGATTGTGTGGTAATGGGTTAAACAAATCCAAATGTACTGAACAAAATGTTCAATTGCAGTTCTGTATTTTAGATCACAATTTAAACGTGGCTCAACAGGTAAGATTTATCTTGATGAAAGAGAAAAATGTGGGAACAGGAGAAAATAATGGTAACCGTTAAAATAAACTTTTGAATTCTTTTAAGTATTTTTTCACTTTTTGCTTTTTAAAATAATCATCTAAATACAAAGAAATATCCAAAACAAACTTCAGATTCGAGATTTGAGACAATTGTTAGTTTTCATATAAACTAATTTGAATATCAAGGAATAACCACAAAACAGAAGATACGTTACTATTAGCTCATGTAACACGAGAGTGTCTATGTTGAATTCTATATGTCGGCGTTTTTAAGATATTTATGGACATCACATGATACTAAATATTTTTCTAGAATCTTTAGTATCATTTGATGTCCATAAATATCTTAAAAACGAAAAAAATAATAGTAATAAGTAATACGAAAATACGCTTCCTGGCTCTTCTTGTGACGTCAGCGAATGGAGTCCAAGACGAATCAAAATTTTCGGATAGAGTTGTAAAACATGACGGATATCTCGGGTTGAAAGGTGTCTACCGAGGTATCGCCGGATGTCGCAGGTACATTATTGTCTTGTCTATCGCTAGGCTAAAGGAGATTATGATCAATGTTTGTTTCGTGGGTTTTTTTGGTTGGGAAAGGCTGTCGGGTGCTAGCGCCAGCAATCGACACGTTGCATTCCTTGTGTTTATATAGATAGATAGATAGATAGATAGATAGATACTTTATTGAAGTAACGTAAACAATACATAGTTTCTAGTTACACAATATGAAAATAGTACAATTTATACACAAGGTCATTCAAACAAAATAGGGGAGATTTTTTTCAGATGTTAACATTTATTTCTGTTATTGAATGTCAAATTCCTGTGGTTTTCGGGCACAGTTATTTGTCGTAGTCGGCAATGTGCCAAAACCTGGGGTTAAACCCTTTCTTCCCATGAAGCTTGGCGATGTGCCAATAGATATACGCAGACGTAATTCATTCATAGTCGTATGTAGATATTTAGCTAATGAAGCATGACCCAACTGACTACACTATTGAAACCCTTTGCTGTATGTTTTGGGGGCCCTCTTCCTGTTTTAGTTTGATTAACCCATTACCACACAATCCCTACTTTTGATGACCCTGAGAAAGAAGCCATGAGAAAACATTGTGGGAAAAGGAGAAAATGTTCTCCTTTTCCCACAATGTTTTCTTCCCTTCCCAAAACAAGTTTTAAATTTTCACTCATTTTTATTTTTTCATCTGCAAATGCTTTCAATTTGGACCAGCCTAAGATTTTGTTGTTTGGTAAAGAGTTAAATGTATGGTGGAAGCAAACTGATCGCCTTCCTTATTCTTTGGCTCCTACGTCATCCTCAAATACCACAAGCGTTATTACATGGTGCCAGAATTAAAAGCACTTCTTCGACTTTGGAGCTGACGGAATTTCCATCGCCCAGAATGGATTGGGAAGCCACAAATCTCCCTGAGGTATGGAAGAAGTTCCAACAACACGTGGATCTAATTTTTACCGGGCCCTTAGCTGAAAAAATTGGGACCGATAAAATGTAACTACCTTCTACTTTGGTGTGGCGACAAGTGAAGGGATATTTTGAATACATGGCCTGGCTTGTCGGCAGATGATTAGAAGAAACTTTCTACGTACTATGACCGATTGAAGGCATACATACAGCCCTAACAAAACCCAATATTTCCCCGTTTCAAATTCAATTGCGAAACCCAAGGTAGTTCTCCTGTTGAACATTTCTTCACAAGACTTCACATGTTAGCGAAAGACTGTTCATCTAAAGGTGAAGACGAAATGGCCAGGGACTGAATAGTATTCGGTATTTCGTCTAATCAGTTCCGACAGAAGCTTGTCAATGAAGAAGAGAAACTGACTCTTGAAAAAAACTATTCAAATATTTCAAACTCATGAGTATTCGAAGGAACAACTCAGATTGATGGACTTGACTCATGTTGTCCACTTTGTACAACATGCAAGACCAAGATCCAAAGGGAAACAACTCTGTCACGCCAGACAACTTTCAGCAGACAAATCAATCATCAGGAAAACCCAAGCCAGCTTCTTGTGGTAGTCAAAGAAATACAGAACAGAAGACAATTGAACAAAAACAACCAAAACAATGTAGAAATTGTGGTTATAATCATGAAAAATCGAAGGCCTGTCCGGTAAAAGGAAAAAAAATTCGCAGTTGTAGAAAGTGGAATCATTTTCATGTGTAGATCCAAAATCCGTGCATGAGCTTGCATAAAAGTCCAATGAATGTACATGTAGTTCTCTGCCTGAATTCTATGTTGATAGTATTTCTATGGATCACGAGCAATATCCTCCTGATCATGCCATTTCTACCACCAAATAGGCCCAAACTCTAAACCTGTCAACTCCATGCTTGACACTGGTTCACAAGTGAACATTTTGCCTTCTCAGAAAGTTGGTTTGAAAAGTCTCTTACAGAAGCCTGTGCGCAAACTTTTCACATACAAGGGTCACAACCTTAAAACGTTTGGAACATGTATGCTTAGTTGTTGGCATGGTAACCAGTCCCAGACTAGAATTCTACATAGTTGATAAGCCTCTCCTCCAATTCTGAGTCTTACTTTATATAACCAGTTTATCTACTCTGTAGATGCAATAAATAGTAAATCCCTAAGCTCAAGTAGAAATGCGATTGGGCAGGAAGCAATTTTGAAAAAAATAAATATGTTTTTCAAGATATAGGGCCAATTCAAGGTGAATACAACAGTCTTAGCTATATCTTTCTCAAATCAAACAATACTGTAATGCTGTTACCGAGAGACTTTAGAATTACTTTAACATACACACATACCGCACGGGTTGCCCCGTGCACAACCGAAATACATGCATTTCGAGCAGGTATCGATATGACATCTATTTCTCGCTTTACTTCGTACCGCGAGAAAACAATTTTCGTATTGATCCTTCAGTTCAACCTATCATTCATGCACCAAGGCGTGTACCTTTTGCCTCACAGAGTAAACTTGAAGATGAGCTTGATCGGATGGAGAAGCAAAACGTCATTGCTAAGGTCACAAAACCGACCCAGTATGTAACCTCTCTTGTTGTAACTTAGAAACAGTAGGGTAAACTTCATGTATGTCTTGATCCCCAATATTTCAACAGTGCGACTATGGACTACACCACCCAATGCACACATTAGAGGATATTCTCCCTCAGCTATCAAATGCAAACTACTGTACCAAATTAGATGAATCGCTCTGGATATTGGGCTTTTAAGGTAAATAAGAAATCATCTTAACAACCTTTAATACCCCACATGGCCGGTACAGATATTTGAGATTATCCTTTGGTCTGAAATCGTCTCAGGATGAGTTCCAGAGAAAGATTGATGAAGTGTTTGAAGGGCTAATTGGTATTGCTACCATTGTAGATAATGTCCTTGTGTATTGTTGGATCCCCCAAGAGCATGATAGGAACTTATTCAGGGTTCTTGAACCTGTTCGAAAAAGGGGTATCCGGTTCAATGATTAAAAACTTGAGGTAGATGTTACGCAGGTTCAATATTTTGGATATTTTGGTGATAAACTATCGTCAGAAGGGTTGAAACCTGACCCACAAAAAGTGGAGGCAATACGCCAAATGGAAGCTCATTAAAATCGAGCTGAGTTGGAAAGCTTTTTAGGAATGATAAACTGCTTGGCTAAGTTTTTTTCCAAATCTGTCAAATGTTACCAGCCCTTTACAAACCCTACTGACCAAAGACACAATGTTTTTATGGGAAAAACCTCAATCAGATTCCTTTCAGAAAGTTAAGGAAATCATTACCGAGACTCCTGGTCCCCTTCTGGCATACTTTGATCCAGGAAAACCTATCACATTAAAGCTAGATGCATCAAAATGTAGCCTCAGTGCTTCCTTAATGCAAGGGGGAAACCCTGCTGCTTTTGCCTCCAAGTCATTAACGTCTTGTGAAGTTAACTATGCCCAGATTAAAAAAGAACTCTTCGCAATCTTGTTTGCATGTAAACGGTTCCACCAATATGTAATTGGTAGAAAAATAATTGCAACGGATGACTCTTCAGTTACAACCATTGACATTCAATTAAAATATTTTCCGGGGGCAGGAAATCCCTGTTGCAGACACTTTGTCACGTAACTCTTAAAGGTATAGAAGTGCATGTGCACATGGTTATGTCAAGCTTATCAGTTAGTGACACAAAAATGAATGCGATCAAATTAGCAACAGAGCTAGATCCTCAGCTCTGTAAGTTAAGACAGGTAATTCTGAATGGATGGTCAATCGAAAGAAAAGACTTCCCCACCATTGTAGCAGATTATTTGAACTACCGTGATGAGCTCTCTGTTGTAGATGGTTTAGTTTTGAAAGGTCAGAAGATTGTGATACCTCATTCATTAAGGTCAAGCTTGTTGGATAAGGTTCATTCTGATCATATGGGTATTGAGAAATGCCTACAAAGAGAGCGTGATGTTCTGTTTTGGCCTAAAATGTCTTCTGAAATCACTGATCTTGTCCAAAATTGTTCAGTTTGCCTTGAACATAGAAACTTCAATGTCAAA
Source organism: Tridacna crocea (assembly GCA_943736015.1). Classification (NCBI taxonomy): domain Eukaryota; kingdom Metazoa; phylum Mollusca; class Bivalvia; order Cardiida; family Cardiidae; genus Tridacna; species Tridacna crocea. The sequence goes on from OX031063.1 coordinate 54,866,529, forward strand.
GAACCCCCTAGGCCTCATGATGTCCCTGAATACCCATGGCAAACTGTTGGGTCCGATTTGTTTACTGGGGAAAGTCATGGTTGTGTAGTGATAGTTGTCTACTACAGAAGATTCTTTGAATCACCAAATTTGCGAACACAAAATGTAGATTCTTTTAAATCACCAAATTGGCAAACACAAAAATTAGAGCTGTAGTCACAGAACTCATGCACATCTTTTTCAAGACTTGGAATACCAGAGGTAAGATAATGGATGTCGGTCTTCATGGCAAGAATACACTAATTTTGCTAAGGAGTGGAATTTTTGTCATCGTACATCTAGTCCCCACTAACCCGCAGTCAAATGGATTTGCGGAAAAGACCGTTCAGACAGTCAAACACATGCTGTCAAAAGCCCAAGCAGATAACCGTAACCCATTGATTGCTTTTCTTGAGTACAAGAACACTTCATTAGACATTGGTTTTTCACCTCCCAGCTATTGATGAGTCGTAGATTGCACTCAATCTTGCTAGCTACCAATCAACAGTTAACCCCTTCTACACCAGATATATCGCTTGTTCACAGAAGCATCCATTCAAGTCATTCAAAGGAGGAAAAGCATTGTGATAGAGTGCATTGGAAACACTCGACCCAAATAAAAGAATTCGAGTTACAATGCAGAATGGTTTGTGGAAACCAGCAGCTCTCATCAATAGACACGATGAAAGGTCATACATGTAAGAAAATCATAGAAAATAAGCCAATGGGTTTCCTGGAGCCAGAAACACCTTACATTACACGCTCAGAAAGAGTTGTGAAACCCGAGGTGATTCCTTCAATGTAAATTGCTCAGTGAATTTTAAAGTCTTACTTATGGTAAACCAGAGATTTCCGGTTACAAATGTAAATGTTTTTATAGTGTTGTACTTAGTTAAGAAAAACTTAAGTTATGACTCAAAGTAAAACAAAAGCTTCCGTTCAATTTTGCTGTGAACATAATAATCATTAATAAGCGTCTGTAATTATGTCCAGAGCACAAACATGTATGAACATGTTATTGCCATAAAGACAACTGCATACATATAGATATGGGTCATGCTCAAAATACCAATGCTTAGCCTTTATTTTTTCTTGGTATACCAGTTAGGTATCTTGGTGTTTGACTTGTGACTCAATCGCTTTATTGTTTTAAATGAACTTGATAGTAATATAGACTGTTCCAGCGATTGCGAGAGATATTTGAACCAAGACTTTTTCCAGCATAGAAGGGAAGGCGTAATTTCAAAGAAGGAAGATGTAACATAATCAAGAAATAAAACTCTTGTTTGATCTTTCAATAAACCAGGCTGTACTTATCTACCTTTGAGATACTCGTAGCTTTGGAATTTGATTTGTGAACCCTGTATGTTTTGGGGGCCCGCTTTCTGTGTTAGATTGATTAAATGTATGGTTGAAGCAAACTGATAGCCTTCCTTATTATTTGGCTTCTACGCCATCCTGACATACCAAAAGCGTTATTACAACAGAGATGAGTGCGGAGATGACATTTTCGGCCGGTTCCCGCACGAAAATGTCTGTTGCCTGGGGCTGGATCTGGCAGAGGGTCAGAGTACAAGCCTTTGTCTAGGTCACAGATGAGTGTCTGTTTAGAGTCAGTCCAAATGCAGCACTACCTGGAAATTCTTTAAATACCTTCTCGTCAGTGCTCGTTGATTGTGATGTCGGGCTCGTTATAGAGTGTTGAAGGGGCTGGGTGGTGCAGGACCTCGGTTTTCGTGGTGGAAATTGTAAGGTCGAAGTCGTAACAGGCTTTTGAGAATAGGTCCATGCTTTCCTGCATTTCAGACTGAGTACGTGTGTTAAGCGCACAGTCATCAGCGAACAGAATGTCACGTGGCAGTGCAAGTATGTACTTTGGTAGTCTCTTGAAACTGAAGAGGCTGCCATCGGTACGATAGCGAAAGCTGACACCGATGTCACCATCTCGGAAAGCATTCGTCAGCATCGCAGAAAAACACTATGCTGAAAGGGTAGGGGCCAGCACACGGCCCTGCTTCGCTCCATTGGTGATCGAAAATGGTAGGGAGAACACGCTATTATCTTGTAATTTGGCGCTCGTGCCGTCTTGGAATTGCCCAATAATTCCGATGAAATTGCCGGGGTATCCAAACTTTGCTATTAAATTCCATAGTCCCACGTGACGGACGATGTAAATGCTTTCGTCAGGGCCACAAAGGTTGTGTACAGTCAACGGTCTGTTCCTGACACTTTTCTTATAGTAGGCATGATGCACAGAACACATCCACGATATCACATCCCGCAAGAAAACCACACTGCCTCTCAGAGAGAAGGTCTCGTTCCAGAAACGCGTTGAGGCGACTGAGCCAGATACGAGCCAGGATGTTACCGGCGCTGTAGAGCAAATAGAGACCACGCTGCTTGCCACAGGATTACCTGTTGTCTTTGTCCTTGTAGAGTAAATGATCAAGATTATCATCTTTGAACTCCTGTGGCAGCCTTTTCCTGGATCCGCATAGAGTTGAACTGGCTTGTGACGGTCTCAGTCAGTTTGGGACTGTCAGCAGAGTTGACCTCAGGTGGAATGCACCAGGGCCCTTCCACTGGAAAGAGCTCTTTCTTGTTGGTGATTTATTGCCGTCTGCAGTCAGGAGAGAAGTTCTATACAAGATGGGGCTAGATGGGCTAAAATACACGGCCTTTAGCGCATTGTAGAACTTTTTCCTGGTTGGTGTGTTCCTTTCTGCTGTATATGGCGAAGTTTGGACTGCATTTCTTTAGCTCACATGAACACGAAGTGCTCACAGTGAGCTTTTGTGTTCGCCCAATGTCCGGCGTCCGTCGTGCGTCGTCCGTCGCCCACAATTTCTTTAAACATCTTCTCCTCCTAAACCATTGGGCCAATCTTGATTAAACCTGGGATGAATGTTCCTTGGGTGAAGTTCTACCAACGTTGTTCAAGAGAATTCCACCCATAACTCATGGAAACCAAAAGGAAAAAAATAGCAAAATCTTTGAAAATCTTCTTCTCTGAAACTAGAAGGGGGCGAGCTTTGATATTTGGTATGAACCGTCTCCTAGTGGACCTCTAACAAGATGATTCATATGATGCCCTTTGGGACAAAATTGGCCCCTCACCGGGGGTCACAAGTTTGAAACATAGGAACAAAGAAAGAAAACTTTAAAATTCTTCTTCTCTGAAACTAGAAGATGCAGGGCTTTGATATTTGGTATGTAGTATCTCCTAGTGGATTTCTACTAAGATTGTTTATATGATGTTCCTGGGGTCAAAACTGGTCCCGCCTCGGGGGTCACAAGTTTGAAACATAGAAATAAAGAAGGAAAACTTTAAAACTTTAAAATTCCTCTTCTCTGAAACTAGAGGATGTAGAGCTTTGATATTTGGTAAGTAGGATCTCCTATTAGACTTCTACAATGTTTGTTCATATGATGTCCCTGGGGTCAAAAGTTGCCCTGCCCCGTGGATCACAAGTTCGAAACATAGGAACAAAGAGGGAAAACTTTAAAAATCTTCCTCTCTGAAACTGGAAGGAGTAGAGCTTTGATATTTGGTATGTAGCCTCTCCTACAGGACCTCTACCAAGTTTGTTCATATGATGCACGAGGGACCAAAACTGGCCCCGCCCCGGGGGTCACAATTTGGAAAAAGAAGGACAACTTTAAAATTCTTCTTCTCTGAAACTGGAAGGCTTAGAGCTTTAGATATTTTGTATGAAGCATCTCCTAGTAAACCTATTCAAAGTTTGTTCAAATGATGCCCCTGGGGTCCAAACTGTCCCCGCTCCTTGGGTCACAAGTTTGAACATGGGGAAAAAAAGAAAACTTCAAAATTATTCTTCTTTGAAATCAGAAGGTGTTGAGCTTTGATATTTGGTATAAAACATCTCCTAGTGGACCTCTGCCAAGTTTATTCATATGATGCCCCTTGGGTCATAACTGGCCAAGCCCCGGGGGTCACAAGTTTAAACATGGGAACTAAAAAGGAAAAAAATAAAATTCTTCTTCTCTGAAAATAGAAGGTGTAGAGCTTTGATATTGGTATGTAGCATCTACTAGTGGATCCCTACCAAGTTTGTTCATAAGATGCCAAAGGGGGTCAAAACTGGCCCCGCCCAGGGGGTCAGAAGTTCTAAACATAGGAACAAAAAAGAAAAACTTTAAAATTCTTCGGAGAGCTTTGATATGATGTGTGTAGTAGATTGTATGTAGTGAACCTGTTCTAAGTTTGTTAGCCCTCCCGACCACAGCATGTTCAGTGAGGTCAAAATTGAGTCACCTTGGGTTATAAACTAGGTCACTATATTAGATTAAAGAAATACCTTGTGGGCACTGTAGAGGCCACATTTTCTTGTTCAGCTGACTTGAAAATTGGCCAGAACGTTTGTCTTGATAAAATCTCACACGAGACTGCATCTAGTCCTTGTCTGGAATATGACTTTGTCATCTCAAGTCATAACGACTTCAAACTTGGTATGCATTTTTCTTGCAATATCACTGAGTACTGTTTGCAAGAACACAAACTCTACCTAGCACAGATTTTGAGTAATTCCACTTTGATATTAATTTTTACAGTATTTCTTGCTTGTCCAGAATGGAACTTTGAAATCTCAAGCCAAATTGACTTGAGACCTGGTGATCATGTTTGTTGTATTCCCTGCCCTTTCCAACTACATGTATTATACCTCCTCGACAACTGCCTGTGGGATGGGCATATGTTGTGACAATTTGCCACTCTTGTTTCATTATCATTTGGCCTTGAATCAATATTTGGTATTTATCTTCATTATAGACCTTTACTGCTTAGAACTCAGGTGAGCGATATAGGACCACCACGGTCCTCTTGTTTCTTGACTGAAAGCGTCCTTCTCAGAGGTAGAAGGGTAGAAGATAAATGATTGAGAAGGGCTCAGTAGAGGCGATGTTCTTCCTCAAATAAGGTCTTGATGTAACTTGTTGTCACCAAGGTGATCCTGATGTTTATGGATGATAAGGGCGCACGACATCTGCTGCGATGCGTGAACACCATTACGGAGACGTGCCTACTCTGCTTGCACACCAGCATGTGGGTTTGGAGTTTGAGTTAAAGTTATAGGATTGTTGTCTAGTTTATCGGTTAACAAGAACATTTTCTCAGCTTTTAAACATTTAGCCTTTTGAGCACTCTATTGTCTTCTTGGTCATGTGATGTAGAGGTTCTTCTTGAATATCAGCAGACGGTGGTCGGTCCTGCATTCTGCTCTGCACATAGTCTTTGTCACGTGCAAGTCTCTGTGCTTGATGATGGCGTAATACAGTACATGTAGATGCCAATGCTTAGAACGTGGGTGCATATTTGAAGTCTTTTTACGGGTCGGGAGACAGAAGACTGAATTGATATTGACAAGTCTTAGCAAAACATTGGTACCTTCTGATGAGCACAATTTCACAATAATGATCATTAAAGTTAGTCTGAGCCTTTTTCTTGATGGTACTGTTGACAAAGAAGTAAATATAAGTTGAAATAAAAAGGCCACTGGAACAAACTTAAAAAAAAAACATTTTCACGTAGATAAGAAGGTTGGTCTTGATGATGTCTGAGATGTGTGCATAAATAGCTCACGACGGGTCAAGAAGTAGGGCAGTGGGACAAATCTTAAAAAAATGTATCGAAAGTGGACGCCATATTTGAGTCTGGAAGTAGCAAAAGCTGGTCAGAATGGGGATCTTGGATAAGTTTGGGAATGGATTACGTCGGATTCAAAGTAGGATACTAGAACAAATCTTCAAAAAGCCGTCTGTATACACTTGAGGCCACATTTTCTCATCCTATGTTCTTGAAAGCTGGTCAGACGGTTTGTCTCAGTGATATCTGGGAAACTTTTGGAAATCAGTTTATACAAATAAAACGCAGTTGGTCACTGGAAATTTACGAAACTCATGTGCCCCCGATTCACTGGTAAAACTCATGAAAAAAAGTTCAAAATATTATTTTGTGATTATATATCAGACAATCTGAAAATTTGTCATATTAGGTAAAAAGAAAGTCACTAAGTCACGTCCTCGAAAACTTTCGTGTGTTCTAAAAAAGAGGCATTATTTTCAGTGCCATACTTAGTCAAAAAATGTTTTTCTTGATTCTTTTGTTTTTCTTTTTCAAAGAAATCTGAATACGGTTTACCCTGAATCAAATCAGCGATCGGTCATCTGACAAAATCGTCGAATAACTTTGTGTGCGCTGTTTTGGTCATAATTCCAGCCTGATATGCATGACGCTTGACCAGTATGTAAGATATTGGACGGTTTGAAAATATGTTACCTCACTCCTGAGGTTAAAGTCGGTCATTAGTTTTATCATTAAAGATCCTTTCCCCACATGGAAAATATTTTCAGGAATTACTCTTGAAATTTTGTCAGTGCTAACCTTAATAAGATCTGAAACAGTTGGGTTACTGGGTCATATCACAGTATTCAGTGACTATACTTCGTATAAATATATTCCAGGTCCACTGGCTAAGGTGTGCGCTTCAGGGATATTATAGTCGTCTTGTTTACCTTATATTTTGTGAATACGTAAGTTGTCAAATAGTTATACTGAATCCGAGACGGTCCAGTCTTAACTTTTAAATATACATAACTGTAAGAGTCCATTTTATTATACTGCAAAGAAATTTCTCCTGATCTGATTGGTTTATATGCCGGGAACATAATATCATGTTCCCTGGCAAAAACCACGTAAAACCAGTTTCCCTTTTGAGTGCCCCGTAAACATCACTTCACGTGCAACACAACATCCAAAATGGCGACGTCGGTCGATCACCAGACTGCACATTTATGCGCCAAACTGCACGTTTTAGTGACGTCAGTTTCCAGTGACGTCAGTTTTCATTGAATTGGGGCACACAGAAGGGAATTTCTGTTTCTTCAGCATACTCGATTCGTGAAATTATAAAACAGGAAAATTTCGCTTAACGCGCTTTGAAGTGATAAAACTTTGCAGTATAATAAATTCGTTGTACGGTCAGGTGGCAGGGGACTTGGAAACTTGTTCACGGCTGTGGTGAATCATGTCGCCACCTCGCCTTCCGCTCGGGGCGACATGATTAACCAAAGCCGTGAACAAGTTTCCAAGTCCCCTGCCACCTGACCGTACAACTAATAATATATTCCAGGTAAGCATTCGGACATCACCAGATCGTGGGGATCTAGAGTGTTATCCATGTGTATCCTGCAAAGATAACTTCTATAAGGATACTGATACGTTACGGAGTTGCTCCCCCTGTTTATTGAAGTGTGAACAGCTGCACAGATACCTTGAGGTCCCTTGTGGTGGGGTCAAACGTTGTCAATGTGGAAGCTGTAAGCCAGGGTAATTATCCCATTCTCGTAACCTACACTGCCATTAACCAATTTCAGGTTTACGATAAGCAGATATTAAAACGTTGAACTTACATTTTGTGTATACCAAAAGGTATTTTGTGAGTTTTGTATAAACTGTAATTAATCCTGCTGAAATGAAAAGAGGATCTTTGTTTTTTTCGGTGCAAAATCGAAATTTATTTCATCGAGTGGACACCATAGGTAATATTACCGATGGTGTTCACGAGATGAAATAAAGTTCGATCTTTCACCAAAAAAAACCACAAATATTCTATTTATTTCATGCTTTTAACCCTTTCTGGAAGGAGCTTCATCAAAATCCAGTTCTTTTAACGTTACTTCCCGTGGCGTACCCCTCCCACATAGCAACGCATCACAACATTACATCAAGCGCCAGAAATGTAAGGTATATGACGTCATATTTCCCATCTGGTTGTTAGGCGCGTGCAATTAACGTAGGCAACAAGAACATGAAAATAGGTATTTTCACTGGTTGTACCAGTGAAAGATCGAAACATTTTTCACTGGTATTTCTCGATATCCTACCGGAAAGCATGAAATAAACCTTCATAGTCAAAGTAATAAACCAGGACATAATAGAGTACATGTGCTTAACAGAGCCAATCACTGTTCGGATCTATTGATGTTCACAAGGTCAAAGAAGAGCTTTGAAAGTTGAAAGGATAGAAGAGGGTAGGTAACGATCAGACTGGAGGGATATGCAGGCTAATTATTTTGCATCCTTTGCTGAGGCTCCATTCCGGCTATAAAGTACAATTTATTGATTAAAATATTTGGTTACTCAATGATTGATTCAACCCTTTCCCAAACAAGCCCTTGTTTTTACGTGTCTGCAGTTCAAGTCTTTTGAAAACACTGTGGTAAAAGGAGAAATTGCTCGTTACGACCAATTTCTCCTTTTCCCACAGTGTTTTCTACCCATTTGGAGAACTTTCTGCCGTTTTTATCCAATTTGAAATTGTCGTCTGCAAACTCTTTCAGTTTGGAAGAGTCTAAAATTTGTCGTTTGGGAAAGGGTTAAACATTGAGAGTTTTAATACCTAACAGAAAGAATATGGTTATTACATGTAATATACTTAATAGAAGTAATAATTCCATGATTTGCTTTTTGTCGATAGGTATGAAGACACATTTTTAGACACAGAACTACCCTGTACAAGACCTGAAGGTATTTTATCATACATAATCGCTTGAACTTTGTCATTGTCGTTGATATTAAAGGAATCCGAATGTACTTGAAATTCTCATCTAGATCTCACAGCATGAAAAAAATGGAGGAAGAAATCTAAGCTCTGAAAGTGATATGAGAGACTTTTTCCTTTTAATGGTCTACGATTGTTGGCCCTAGCCTAATTACTCAGTTGAAAAAGCACAAGTTTTGAAACTCAGGGGCCATTGGTTCGAGTCCAAGTTTGTTGAAAAAAAATCATGAGGAATGACGGTCTCTCTGTTGAGCATTGTTTCGATGATGTTTATGGAAGAAAGTGGCCAGTGGCTTGAATAGACTGTTGCCGAAGTACTGGTAAAATAAAAAAGATACCTGATGAAAATATAGATAGGTGCACTTGCCAATGCAAGGTAACATACTTTATTTTTAGAAAACGGAGTTGTACAAACAAACACAGCGTGTACATTTTGCTACGGTACGTTATTTACAAAGATTTTTTTCCTTCAACTTCAAGAAATTACTGGTTCAAGCACCAGTGACACTCACCCAGAAGCTGATGCATTGCCGCCTACAGCAACACCTTGCACAACACCAAAGAATGGTGGTTTGACAACGGACGAGAAGGGTAAATGTATATAAACATTAAAATCTTGTCAGATGACAAAATTCCAATCTTGCGGAAGGTTCAAAAATGTGTTTCCGATGTTTGTCTATGAGAAAGCAGAAAACTCAGAGGGAAAATGAGGAAATGCCGCTAAGCAGCATTTTTGCCTTGTCTGACAATTATTTTTTTCCTCAGGGTCAATAAATAACTGGATTTATTATATTTCATGTCTATTTTTAGAAATGTTATGGGTAAAGAAATGACGTCATTTAAGCTGGGAGATATTATTTCCCCGTCACAGTGAATATTTTCCTCCTGGCGAAAAGCTGGTTAATTGACTTGAGATCAGAAGTTTTAAAAGTGGCATTCGTTGACAAAATAATCAGAGGAATTGTAATATATAATTTATTTCTTCAGTTTGTGGTTAATATGCGGAAATATTTGCCCCAAAAAGGAAAAGTCCGCGGAAATAACTTGTCCCTTACGGCGCTGGTTATTTTCGCATACCTTTCCCTTTTTCGGCAAATACTTCCCCATATTAACCACGAGCTGATGAAGTAAACTGTATTGCTTTGTAAATGGTTAACCAGTTATACTCATTACTAAATCACGACAGATTTTTCAAAGTATATAAAAAACTGTTTATTAGGGCATGTGAAATTCTGCTTATATTCATGTGTATTCTCAAAGTTTGTGTGATTTCGGCTGAAAGACTGCTTTGATAATCAGATCAAACTCTAAAGTTATTAATCACTAAATTTTGTAAGGTGATAACCGGCAAATTACAACAAAAGGAAGAAAATAGTCACTTTCTTCAGTGATGTTTTCTACACATAATAAAGCTACGTAGCTTGGATACGTAGCGTCTTTAGGTATTATTAGATTTCACACCAGAGTTATAGATTGCAAAGACTGGTGGGAATGTGACATGATACATGTAAATAATATATCGTCGGTTTAATTTCAAAACCTCGTAACTACAGCTTGTTTCAAGCTGTAGTTACGAGGTTTTGAAAGTAAACCGACGATATGACGATTATGGGTATTTGTATTCAAATCACCATGATGATGTCCTATCTAATGTACTAAAAATAGACAGACTTACCGATAGCATAATGATTGATTGAAAACATTGTTCTTGTAGCCAGTATTTTCCCTTTCTCATGCAATGTTTCTACTTCTTAAAAAAAAAAAAAAAACTCAATTTTAAGTATCGTTCAGTCCAGATTTGTGTCATACAGTCTTAAGACTTTTTAGTCCTTACTGCTCACCTACATACAAATGTATTTTTTCTCATTGTAGATATCATCTTGTTTAGCCTTTGTGGCATTGTTGTGATTCTTGTTGGTGGGTTTTGTACCTACTTTCTATGGAAGTGTATTATTAAGAGACAACGTTTCAGGAACCGGGATGAGGAAATACCTGTAGGCAAGTATTGTACTCAACTGATTGCCGTTAAAGGCTAATCAAATGTGTACCAAAATTGCCCTATTACCAAACGCCTACCAAAATTGCCCTATTACCAAACGCCTACCAAAATTACCCTATTACCAAACACCTACCTAAATTGACCTATTACCAAACACCTGCCAACATTGACCTATTACCAAACACCTACCAAAATTGCCCTATTACCAAACACCTACCAAAATTGCCCTATTACCAAACACCTACCAAAGTTGCCCTTTTACCAAACACCTACCAAAATTGCCCTATTACCAAACACCTACCAAAACTGACCTATTACCAAACACCTACCAACATTGATCTATTACCAAACACCTACCAAAACTGCCCTTTTACCAAACACCTACCAAAGTTGCCCTATTACCAAACACCTACCAAAATTGCCCTATTACCAAACACCTACCAAAACTGCCCTATTACCAAACACCTACCAACAATGATCTATTACCAAACACCTACCAACACTGACCTTAACCAATTAATTTCCGTTGGATTAGTCTTATACGATAAAAAGGTGTAGTTTACCAATTACTACAAAAGTTACTCTTATTCCTGCCGAAACTGAAATTGATGAATTACCAATGCGGTTAGTTTTATACCTACCACTTTGTCCCGTTGTGTAAGCACCTCTTTCGTTGTATAAGATTTGAAATGCGTCTGTTGTTCTACAGCTGGTCCATCTATGAACTTTTTACCAAACGAATATGTGTGATAACCCTTTAATCCTTTACCCCATAAGGCATTTCTATGGTATCTCTAATTGACCCTAAATAACAGCAAGGATGAAGCTGTTTCTTATGTGTATATAACACGTTTTGATAGCATAGAAAAACATTGTGACAAAAGGTGAAATTGCTCGTCACGAGCAATTTCACCTTTTGCCACAGTGTTTTCCAAAGGCTCCTACAATCAATGCGTAGAAAAGAGTATGGAGTAAAGGGTTAAAGAAAGAAGGTGAAATGCTGGATACCAACATATTTAACTTGCCTTAACATAAATTGCTTAAGATAAGGGTTTTTTTTTACCGTGCCTTGTGCGCAATCCGTCATAAACTTCTATTATGTGTACACTCCAGGAGCCATATATTCAGTTCGGCATTTATGAAAATTGGTCAGAATGTTTGTCATATTTAACACAAGTTATAAAATGGGTCTTGATGTATAAGTCAACGTGTCATATCTTTGAATCCACAGAGGTTCAGAGGTCACATATTCATTCCAGTGCTCATGACAATTGGTCAGATTAGCCTTGATAATATCTTGGGACGAATTAAAAAATGGTCCACGTCTGGACAAAAAGAAGGTCACAGTTGTACACGGCGGGGAATCACGTGACACAACAACAAAAAGAACGACCGACATTTGAAGAAATTCCCCGACTTCAGGTAAGAAAATCTTCAATAATTCCGTTAATACGTGACCGATTGGAATTTGGTTTGAAGCAGAGAAGGCGGAAGGACTCCGGGGATTTGCTTGATGTGTTAGATTTTTTAAACAACACCTGATAAAAAGTTATTGACGAGCAAACAAATTATCCAGGGTAAAATATTTGTTTGCTCGTCAATAACATTTTTATCAGGTGTTGTTTAAAAAATCTAACACATCAGGCAAATCCCCGGAGTCCTTCCGCCTTCTCTGCTTCAAACCGAAATCCAATCAGTCATGTATTAAGGGAATTATTGAAGATTTTCTTACCTCAAGTTGGGGATTTTTTTCAAATATCGGGTCATTTTTGTTGTTGTTGTGTCACGTGATTCCCCGCCGTGGTTGTATATCTTAGAAAATCCTCATGTACAGTCTAGAAAGTAATATTTTCGGTCTTATAGTCATAAACTGAGATAAGTATGTTTGTCTGGATCATATCTGAAACTAGTTTAAAAAGGTTAAAAAAAGGATCAGAATGTAGGTCACGAGCAAATCATTGAAAACTTTCAGTGTAGGTTTGCTATCAATCAAACAAGAAGTATGAATATTTGTTTCGATGATATCTCGGACAAGTTTGAAAAATCATTCATATCAAATTGAGTAAAATAAGTCAACGGAAACTTTGAGAGGAAAAGGAGGTACACAATCAAGGGGCAATATTTTTTTATCACTTTCCCATGGAACTTTGTCAGAATATGTGTCTTAACGACATTTTGGACTAGTTTAAAAATTGATTGGATAAGTTCTGAAATTGCCAACATCCTATCAACAAGTATTTTATCAGGTAGACGCTGTGTAAAGACGTGAGTTATTTCTAACGTGACCATAAGACGACAAGCGAACAAACAAAATTTATTAGAACAAATATTAAACATTAACCAGAAGGATAGCAGACAGCAAAAGGCAGAAAGAAAGCGCAAAGAAGTAGCAAACAGAAAAGAACAGAGACATTGACAAATAAAACAAAACAAAAAGCACAATTTAGCACAAAAGTTCCTTATCACTGTCGGTCAATAGTTCTCAAAGTCTGGTATATTCTTTCTGTCACATATGGCAAAGGAATCCGCAGAATGGCATAGATCTACCTTAAATGTAATTAGAACCTTTCTTCCAATAATGGATTTATCAGTAAAGTTTGCTCTGTGCCAATTCAGTTTACAGTTCGTTTGTTCTAAATAAGTGAAGTATTTACTTCCCTCTGGTGCAGTGTTTTAGGCTAGCTCACAGTACTTCATTAGTTCTGTTGTGTTTTTGTAAGTTCTGTCATCTACATGTATCAACAACACTGTACTTCACAATAAGAGAGGCGAGAAGCTGTAAGTTTAAAGCAGCCTCATAAGACATGCAACCAAAGCAATAAGCAAAGCTAAGCAACAAAGCTTATGAATAAAATAATTAACACAAACTAGAACAAAGCGCTAGAAAATAAATGCAAAACAACAGAAAGACGAAAAAGCACAGGAAAACTATCAACTCACCAAAACTAATGGTTAGGCCAGATAACTCATAGCTGGTCTAAGACCAAGCTTCAAAACTACAGAGTCTTCACCCTACAACTGCTCACAGCTTACTGCCTTACAATGTCTAATTTGACATAATTATATTATACATCATATACATAGCAGAAATTGTTAGAAAAGCATGACAAAGTGAGTTTTATTCAAACATTATGTAAAGGTTATACCATGAATACAGGTAGGTACACAACATCTGTTATCCCTGAACAATAACCCTTAACAAATTTGTCACACGCTGTTAAACCTTTATGTACACTCTAGAGGCCACAATATTAGCCAAATGCTAGCAATGGAAGTTGGTCAGAGTAGCTGTCATTATGATTGTACAGAGATGTTCCTAAACCAGCAACATTGAATCAAAAACTGGGTCACTTGAACAACCTGTGGAGGCCACATTTTCTTTCTGATGCTAATCACACTTGTTCAACGTACTTGAGTTAAAGATGTTATAAAAAAAAAAAAATGGGTCAGCCCTGTAAAAAGTAGATCCCGTGACCATATTAGAGATAAAAAGTTTGGTAATATTTGTCTTTTGTATACAGGTTAAGGTGAGCTATCCAAGGCCATTGTCGCCCTCATGACTGTGTTGATCTTGTTTGGTTGAAAGTATACATATTAATGCAAGGTTGTTGATCTCTACAGATGCCCAGAATGTTAGTTCTACAACTTTTCTGGTTCAAAAGCGTAGACATGATGGTGATGCTGGCCATAACAAGGCAAATGAAGGTCTCTTAGAAAGATATGAAACTGACGGGCCTGCAAATGATAATGTGAGGGCCGAGATGCAACGCTATCTAGGCGATTCCACGACCACATACCAAGGTATGATTCTATATTATAACGTCTATTTTTAGTTCACCTGAGCACGAAGTGCTCATGGTGAGCTTTTGTGATCGCCAAATGTCCGTCGTCCGTCGTCCGTCGTCCGTCGTCCACAATTTCTTTAAACGTCTTCTCTCCCTAAACCACTGGGCCAATCTTGATGTAACTTAGCAGGGATGTTCCTGGGGTGAAGCTCTACCTGTTTTGTGACAAGGAAGTTGTGAGGGGTATAATCACGTTTAGTGATAGCTCTAGTTTTACATTGAGTTTTCTCTAAATGATTAAGAATTTTGCAATAGATTTTATTAATACCTGAATACGAAGAAAATTACTACAAACTCAGTTGCTGTTATAGATTTCTCTACGGCAAGTGCTTGTTCTGTAACCGCTTTCCTGGAGTCATGTAGACATACGCCAAAAGCGTTTGCTTCTGATTTCAAAAGGGCAAGTCCACTTTAAATATCCAACACTATCCCATACTATAAACACTTTCTTTTCGAATTAAACATGATATCGGAGTTACCACATGTTTGAATGGTTGAATTTTTTGGTTGTATTTTACAGAAGAAACGCACTATGAATTTCCTTGTATCCGTCTTACAGTAGATGACCGAGTCTTGACCATTGTAGCCAAATATGTATATGGAGAAAACACAATGATCCTTTGCCACCTGTTGAAAGTGGACCAACAGACCGTCTCTTCTGAGAAAGAATTATGGACAAGCAATCACCAGAGTTACAAGGATTTTGTTCTTAATGTTTTGATAAAATGGATCCATAGGTCAGGCAATAATGCTACTCTAAATATTCTATGTGACGCTCTCCATAAAGCCGGCTGTTATGAGGCTTTACACGAGGTTAATCTTGAATTAAGAGATCGTGGAATTCGTCTTGGATTGTTTAGAAAATAGCCATGTTTTTTGTTAACGCTCTTACACTTAAATGGAAAGTGTAATACGCGAGAAAGAATTTTGTATTGTAGTTGTAAAAGAAAAGGTTGGAATTAAAATTTTGCCTGTACAATTGGCTTGCACCATGCGAAAAGGGACATTCGGACATCTGAGTAAAGTGTCGTCTCGGATCAGCCTGCGCAGTCCGCGCAGGCTAATCCGAGACAGCACTTTACGACTACATTAGATTTTGTTCTACAGTAGATTTTCGTAAAACAAAAAATTACATAAAAAACGGAAAGTGTCGTTTTGGATTAGCCTGCGCGGACTGCACAGACTGATCTGAGGCGACACTTTACGCAAGTGTCCGAAACCCCTTTTGGCGTATTGTAGGGCATATAACACTGGTGCTGTATATGCATCTCATTGATGCATTATTGCAAGGAAAGCATCGTATTTCTATCGGTCTTATAATTGAATCATAAGGTAGAAAGACCCATGAACATGCAGAAAATGCACAGGAAGCAAACCGTTTCGATGTATGTCAACGTGTATTGTCTGCACAGGCTGACATGATTCAACAACGTTTGCAAATTCGTTATAGCCCTATTCACAGAGCATGAACATGTAGAACTGGTCTAAAATTAAATACTTAGGTTATAGGATAAGATAGAGTCATGTAGGTTAAATAAAAGCTCAGGCGGGCTAGCAGAAACAGGGCTGTTAAGGATTGATACGTATCTGCAAATAGTAAGGTTTTATTTCATGCTTTCCGGTAGGATATCGAGAAATAGCAGGGAAAATATTGGTACCACCAGTGAAAATACCGATTTTCACGTTCTTGTTCCCTAAGTAAATTTCGGGTGCCTCACAACCAGATGGGAAATATGACGTCATATACCTTACATTTCTCGCGCTTGACGTAATATTGTTATGCGTTGCTATGTAGGAAGGGTGTGCCACGGGGAATAACGGAAAAGAACTGTTATAGATTTTGATAAAGCTCCTCCCAGAAAGGGTTAAAAGCATGAAATAAATAGATTTTTTTTTTTTCGGTGAAAGATCGAAATTTATTTCAGCAGCCGCTCGTCAAAATATTACCGATGGTGTTCACTAACTAAAGATAGTTATTTCAAACGTTGTCTGGTTGCTAATTGTCAGACAGAGAAACCATAACAGAAGAAAAGGTAACCCATGATTTTTTTTTTACTCAGTTCTCGACTTAATTGCAACATGCACTCACTGCGGAGTGTCACTGCCTACATTTGGTGCTCTTGTTTTTCTTTTCGTGGTTTGGTGCATATAGAGGAAAAGTTTATTTTCAACAAGATATTTCTGAAAATTTAAAATGAAGATTGTAATACACTGAATAGAAGAATAGAATACCGGTACCTGTGCTAGATGTGAAATGCTCTGGGATTAACCATTTACCCCATAAGGCATTTCTATGGTATCTATAATCGACCCTAAATTACAGGAAGGATGAAGCCGTTTCTTATGTGTATATGTCACCTTTTGATAGTGTAGAAAACATTGTGGCAAAAGGTGAAATTGCTCGTCACGAGCAATTTTACCTTTTGCCACAGTGTTTTCCAAAGGCTCCTACAAGCAGTGCGTAGAAATGAGTATCTATGGAGTACAGGGTTAATATTTGCTCAATGTGACATCGAAATAAACATTCCATTTTTGAAGATGTAATAGTTGTTTTTACAACAAAGTCTAGGTACGATTAAAAGATTAAAGGTCTAGTTGCAAGTCATTGCACGGATTCTCATTATAATGAACGGACATACCTTATATGTATACATGCACATGTAATATAGAATGTCATTATGTTTAACTGGAAACAACACCGTAGGCTGTTGTAATAATAATTAAAACCTCAAAATGATGGTAATTTAGAATTGCTATAGTCTTTGCTCAGCATTATTTTGAATATTGTTTTTTCGTGATAATTTTTCTTGTTTTAATAGTTAAAGTCTGACACAGCAGGCTGTAAATAGATGTTTTTGATAACGAGATCTGGGTTCGTATTCAACAACATTCTTTTTAGTTTCGTTCTTAGTCTTATTCTAAATTTAGAAAGTAATGCAACGCCTAGTTAACCCTTTATCAAACAACAAAATTTTAGACTCTTCCAAATTCAAAGAGTTTGTAGACGACAATTTTAAATTTAATAAAAAATGGTAGACAGTTCTCCAAATGGTAGAAAACACTGTGGGAAAAAGGAGAAATTGCTCGTTACGAGCAATTTCTCCTTTTCCCACAGTGTTTTCTAATGGCTTGTACTCCAGATACGTAAAAACTGTGGGTTGTTTGGGGAAGGGTTAACTTAATCATTTGGTTAAGAATTGAGTTACTTTCAAATTTAGAATAATTTTCTTGAGAAGAAGATTAAAAAAAATATCTCTTAGAATGGTTGGTGATTACGACCCTCTTTTTTTTGTAAATAGTTTTTGTAAATTAATAATTTGCACATCAAAAATTAATGACCAAGTTTTGAGGAAAGACTGAAATGCTTATCAGTTTTGACAAAGAGGCTCAATTTATCTCTGAAGTTGAGCTTGGTAATTTTCAAGTCTTTACTTGTACTTACAGTCACTGGTATCTAAATGCTACCTATTCCATGAAGTCTATAATATATGGGAATTCTATTCAAACTATTCAATAACAACATAAATCCTCTGTTTTATTTTTAGCTCACCTGAGCACAAAGTGTTTATGGTGAGCTTTTGTGATCGCCCAATGTCCGTCGTCCGTCGTGCGTCGTGCGTCGTCCGTCGTCCACAATTTCTTTAAACATCTTCTCCTCCTAAACCACTGAGCTGATCTTGATGAAACGTGGCAGGAATGTTCCTTGGGTGTAGCTCTACCAAAGCTGTTCAAGAGATTGAATTCCAGCCATAACTCTGGTTGCCATGGCAACCAAAAGGAAAAAAAAAAGGTAAAATCTTTGAAAATCTTCTCCTGTGAAACTAGAAGGCATAGAGCTTTGATATTTGATATGTAGCATCTCCTAGTGGACCTCTTCCAAGATTTTTCATATGATGCCCCTGAGGTCAAAAGTGGCCCCGCCCTGGGGGGGGTCACAAGTTTGAAACATGGGAACAAAGAAGGAAAACTTTAAAAATCTTCTCCTCTGAAACTAGAAGGTGCAAAGCTTTGATATTTGGATATAGCATCTCCAAGTAGACCTCTACTAAGATTGTTCATATGATGCCCATGGGGTCAAAACTGACCCTGCCCCGGAGGTCACAAGTTTGAAAAATAGGAACAAAGAAGGAAAACTTTAAAAATTTTCTTCTCTGAAACTAGAAGGTGCAGAGCTTTGATATTTGGTATGTAGCATCTCCTAGTGGACTTCTGCCAAGATTGTTCATATGATGCCCCTGGGGTCAAAACTGGCCCCGCCCCGGGAGTCACAAGTTGGAAAGATAGGAACAAAGAAGGAAAACTTTAAATTCCTCTTCTCTGAAACTAGAAGATGCAGAGTTTTGATATTTGGTATGTAGCATCTCTTAGTGGATCTCTACCAAGAATGTTCATATGATGCCCCTGGGGTCAAAACTGGCCCAGCCCCGGGGTCACAAGTTTGAAACATAGGAACAAAGAAGGAAACTTTTAAAAATCTTCTCTAAAAGTAGAAGATGCATTTTGCACAGTTACATACCCTGTCAGAATTATTTGACCTTGAACCTCAATATTTGGTATTTATCTTCATTGTAGACCTTTACTGCTTAGTACTCAGGTGAGTGATATAGGACCATCATGGTCCTCTTGTTTTACGTATAGTGGTATTCAAGTGCTAGCAAAATATTGTCTTCTCTCCCTTTGTTTGGATCATTGGCAAAAAATGTTGTCCTTCGTTTTATTTGACACTTTAGTGTCATCAGAATTAACTTTGCTGGATAAAGTTAGCTAGTACCACGGAATTTACAAATAGGATTTTTGCCAATATAGTAGATAAAAAATGTTCCAGATATCCATATGCATTCTTACCAGGATGGCTGGTTAAATTTTGAAAATTCTATGTTAATGTGTAGGTAATTCGTAATTTTATGATCTATGGAATGAAGTTTTTTAATTATTGTTATACATTTTGTCGTTTTTAGGCATTTACTCTACCAAACGACAACATTTTAGCCCTGTTCAAACTGAAAGCATTTGCACATGAAAAATTAAATGTGACTATATTGACGCTTCCTATTTTTGGATGAGTAGACAACAGCTTTTCACTGTTTTAACTCATTACCAAACGACAATATTTTAGGCTTGTCCAAATCGAAAGCATTTGCAGACGACAAAATAACAGTGACTGAAAATTTGAAATTTGTTTTGTGAAGGGTAGAAAACATTGTGGGAAAAGGAGAAAATGCTGGTTACCAGCATTTTCTTCTTTTCCCACAATGTTTTCTAAAGGCTTCTTTCTCAGGGTAGTCAAAAATAGGGATTGGGTGGTAATGGGTTAATACCCTTGTAGCGGTGAGTAAATTAATTTGTTTCCAATTCAAAGGCATACTAGCGGCTAAATTAAACAAACATTTTGGGATCTCAAAATGCTGACAACTTTAATTTATTCTGTTTAATCTTTACATAATGACATGATTTTGGACGATAAAAAACTTAACCCATATGCAGACGAAAACATAAATGTGATTCTAACACTGAAATTTGTTAGGTTGGCCTGTGGCTCACCTAATAGATTCCTACGCTTTGCCCAAAAAAATGGCCTTTTTTAAGATACTTACCTATTTTGCTCTATATTCGAAGCGTAGAAAACATGTTGGAACAGGAGAAAATGCTGGAAACATACATTTTCTCATTTTCTATGTATGTTTTCAAAATGTTCCTTTTCTTAAGGGTTGTTAAACGTTCCAGCTGTTGAAAAAAAAAATGTATCGTAAGACTAGAAAAAAGTTTTCAACGATAATGTCCAAACTTCTTGTTTGAGTTACATGTGCAAATTGACCATCGAATTGTTTATATTTGACTTTTAGTAGCCCTTTGAGTGTAAATATTATTGTAATCCAGTTTTGTGGGAACATAGGGCCTACATGTATCTGATTTAATGTTTACCGTGTCTTTCTTCTTTTTCATGTGATATTTTTTTAAAACGTGATAGTGTGTGTGTGTGTTTTTTTTCCTTATTCATCCTTTTTGTTTGAATTAATCTAAACATGTTAATATCTGAATTGTTTTGCAAGAACCTTTGATATAAAAGAAAAGAACTAGAGATGGATGTGCAGACTACATTGTCTGTTTTTTGGTCGTGATCTACATCACGTATAAAGCTATTTAACTATTTACCAAACAACAATATTTTAGGCTTGTCCAAATCGAAATAACTTGCAGACGAAAATAAAAGTGACTGAAAAAATATGAAATTTGTTTTGTGAAGGGTAGAAAACATTGTGGGAAAAGGAGAAAATGCTGGTTACCAGCATTTTCTCCTTTTCCCACAATCTTTTCTATAAAGGTTTCTCTCAGGGTTGTCAAAAGTAGGGATTGTGTGGTAATGGGTTAAAACTTTAATATGTGACGGTATTTTGACTCGCAAAAATCCTGGCATTATTGTAATCGTGCTCCAACAGCCATTTGGATATTTTCGAGAAAATTTAGCTCGATAGTTTGTTGATTGTAAAATTATTAGTGGAGTTAGAACAAGTTAAAATAGAAAACCTCTTAGTCAGAACCTGTTAACACAGATTTTTATGGGGAAATAGAACTCTTTCAGATAATTTCAACGGTATAAAAATCACAACTTTTACAAAAATGAAGTTAGACCACTCTTATAATAATGCGACGAAATTCAAACAGCTAAAGACGACAAATAAATGTAGCCTAAACAAGTTGGTTTCTTTAAAAAAGAAGCCAGGAGAGGTCAGCATCAATGTTTTCAAATAGTTTATTGGCTTTTCATTTCAATACATTTTGGCACATGTAAACAAACATGTAAAAAAGCCGCCGCGTAGAAACCTCATAATTATGCTTTACATGGCGGTCATTTAGCCATCTTGTCGCTTTTTCAAGTCGCATGATCTTGTACAGCAGTCTTCTCTCTCTATTTTTTTTTAATGAAATACTTCTTTTTTTTTCTGCTGCTTAGAGTTATTTGCTTAATGAAAAATTTCAATTATTTGACGGGTTATTTGCAGACATGGCAAATTGATTTAACAAATATTTTTTTCTGATAATCGTCATATAAAAATAAACCACGCCTATTTCCTGTTTCGGTTTTTTGATTTTGCTTTATTTACAAAACTACGACGAAACAGACTGTGTATCAGTACAAATTTCGCAAGAAAAATGGATTTAGATAGCAAATTCTGTGGTAGTCTACCTTTTAAACTCACCACTGTCTGATGACCTCTCCAATGATGAGGTTGCCTCACTCAGGGTAGAAAACATCCTCAGAGCATTATGTTTGCTTACATTTTCTCCTTTTCTGCACAATGTTTTCAAAAAAAGCTACATTTTGTTTTATATTTTTGCATTTGCTGTACTTGCATAATTGTGTATTTGCTACGTCTACTATCTCATACATATATATTCGACTTTTTACACTGCTGCAGGAGACAGCTGGAAAATACTGAAAAAGAAATTTTTTTTTTTTATTAGCAGTGAAATCCTGGAATTTCCCAGTGCAATAAATTTTGATATCATCACTAGTGACGATATCAACTTTCACTTTCACTTCCTGCTGTAATTTAGGAACTACCTTTTTTTTTTCACTAAGCAGGTATAGATAGTTTTTGTTGTTTTTCAAACAAAAAATTAAAAATAATGATGTTAATAAGGTATATAATAAATAGAATAATCAACTGGTTATTTTTGATATGAAAAATGTCTCACTCGGATGCGTCGTAAGGCGTTAAAAAAAACTCGTGCTGCGCACTCGTTTTTCAACTCCTAACAACGCATCCTCGTGAGATATTTTTCATATCAAAAATAACCAGTTGATTATTCGCTATTTATTCAATCGTAATGTTTTCCATATCCTTCGACAGAAAAAATCCTGACTTTCAAATATGAAACATTGCTCCTTGTCTCACTTGTGGCCATTTTTGCTTCATCTTAAGTATGCCTGTTCATCAGTTAGATGCGTTTGCTACTTATTCCTTTCCTGAACAACACCATGTTTCATTAAAAACATTCTCTCCTTTTCCTACAGTGTTTTCTAACTTTTCACGCACAAATTCCATCATCTGACGCGTCCTTTGTGTAACATCTGCAAAAGCTTCAGATTTAGTCAATCTGGCCGTTCCGTGATCGAGTAATAAGAATGTGTATAAAAATCAGAAATATTTCTTTCATACAGTTAAAGGTATACAATTATATTAACCCTTTCCCAAACAATCCCTGGTTTTTACGGGTCTAGAATAGTAGCCTTTTGAAAACATTGTGGGAAAAGGAGAAAATGCTGGTAACCAGCATTTTCTCCTTTTCCCACAATGTTTTCTACCCTATCATAGACAGAAAGCATCTTTTCAGCATGAGTTGAATTGTCGTCTGCTAATGCTTTCAATTTGGTCTTGTCCAAAAGTTTGTCGTTTGGGAAAGGGTTAAGGTGTTACCATCCTAGCTTCTAATGCAACATGGAATGTAATTTCTTATTACTTGATAAATAAAGATTTATACTGATATAATATTTTTGCACTTTTCTAACTGGCCAGAAATTCCTTTGATGTCCATCTTGAAATTATTTTTCGATATTTTTGTTAGTTTTCAGAAAAGGGAGGTAATGAGAACAGAGTGACCCTAGATTTATAAATAATAATTCTAAGAAGGAAAGAGTGGAAAAAGTGGCTCGGTCAAAGTAGTATAATGATACTCATTTTCAAACAAGTCAACTTTTTTAGGATAATATAATAGTGGAAATAGCTGTTTTCCACTTGTATGCTACTACCTTAAGTCTGATAGTTTGTTAAAGTGATGTTGTACAGGGGGTCCCGTTTTTTTTTTTTACTGTATAGAATAGGACCTCGGCCTTTCTCTATGGCATGTCGTAGAAGGCGACTAAAATTTGAGAAAAACGGCTGCTTTCCTCGTAATTCGTAGGATTGCAGCAGGCTGGGTACTTCTTATTCCAAATCCTATATTTTTTCTCGATGTAAATAGGGTTTGGAATGGGAATCAGTTGGCCAGTTGGACCCCGTGTGGTTTAATCGGGGGTATAAGAATAAACCACTGCAGTCCCGCGATCGTCACATCTGCCATTTCATCTGGCGGAACAAAAGTGACAGCATGCATGTCATAAAAGGCGACAAAAGGGGCATAATTTTGTGTTTTGCCCATTCCTCATTTATCATGTTTGTCTTATGTTGTTGCACATGTATGTTATTTTCACCTTGCATTATTGTTTACTAAGTAAGTGCGCCCAATATGACCTTGGTTGTCGACGGGCCTTAAAACGCTATTCATTCATTCATTCATAGTTGTGCA
Source organism: Tridacna crocea (assembly GCA_943736015.1). Taxonomy (NCBI): domain Eukaryota; kingdom Metazoa; phylum Mollusca; class Bivalvia; order Cardiida; family Cardiidae; genus Tridacna; species Tridacna crocea. The sequence goes on from OX031063.1 coordinate 54,890,258, forward strand.
GTATTCAGTCACAGGCAGAAGAGTGAATATCAACACTAGGGATAATGTTGCCAATAATAACGGTAGTTTAATATTTATTGTAAGCAAAAAGGAAAAAAATTAGAACCTTTAACTAAAGCATTTTTTTTTGCTTTTTGTTCTTTCTTACCTCGGTGTAAATTACTACCAAAGGGAGACAACTGCATATTTTTCTTTAGTATTCTAGAAATACAGAGGTTATTTCGTTTTGAACAGTGATTTACAGAATTTTAGTTGGAAAAAAAAAAAAGGTTTGACATGGTTAAGTTTATGTAATAACTGCAATTTTGACAATTATCAAATGTTTGGTGGATCCATTGTAACTGTGAAGTTGTTCCCGATTACCTGTATCATATCGCCTACCCTTACACGTAGGGTTCCCTCCACTGCTTGTGACGGATACTGTAAAGAGATTTAGCTGAGGTTTGTAAATGGAATAAAAACAAACAAAATCTTAGGGCACACGACGTTTTTCACAAACGGGGTAACAAATCTTAGGGCACACGACGTTTTTCACAAACGGGGTTGCCGTGGCTGCGGGGAACATGCAATAAACGTAGGATTTTCGGCCATTGTAGATCAAAGATCAGACTGCACGTTCTGTGCAGTCTGATCTTTGATCTACACTGTCCGCAAGAGGTCAGTGAATCCTGGTTAGCAGGCTAAAGGATAATCTATGCTTGTCTTTCACAAGAGTCTTCAGAAGACTTTAAACTTATATTGAACACATCTTTTTTTTTTTAGCTCACCTGAGCACAATGTGCTCAAGGGGAGCTTTGTTGGACCGAACTATGGGGTTGACCGAACTATGGGGTTGACCGAACTATGGGGTTGAACCCCAAATTTCATACGAACTTTGGGGTTGAAAATTTGCACTCTAGAAGCCATATTTATTTTCCAATGATGATGAAAGTAGATCGAGGTTTTGTCTTGATGACGGGTTTGAAATTGTCATGTAAGATAAAAATTTAGGTAACTTGGTGCACTTCAGAGGCCGTATTCTCAGTCAAATTCTTGCCATAGTTGGGGATACACCGGTGTCAACTAATTCGACCAAGACAAACGTTTGACTACAAAACAGCACGAAATTGCAAACGGATTATGAATTATTATGTGTTGTACATCATCACAACGAGGATCTGTTCAACTTTGCCAATCCTTGATAATATTACTCACTTGAACTTAGTTGAACGCTGAAGGGTCGAGGACCATCTTGTTGTATTTCCATATCTTTTAACTACTTCTGCATTATGTATTTGTCATCTTAGATATATTTGTGATTGTTTTTACATTTGATTGATTTTTGTGTAGGATTTGCTTCTGTTAAGTATTGAATACTGTACTATAATATTTACAGATGTTATGATGTTAGTTAAATCGGAATAATTGCACTCATGGTGTAAAATCGTTTTTTGATTGGTCAGAATCGGGTCATGTGATGAAAAAACCTGCATGTTATTTTTCGATGAACGCAATAGCACTACTTTCGGTTTTTCCAATAATTGTTGGTATCTAATTTTAGATTTCATGCAAACTGTTTATGGGCTATATTTAGAGTTCAATCGCTGAATCAGTCAAATGCAAAAAGATCGATTTCTTTTTCTTTAAAAAACTTGCAAAAAGGAAACTAACGAATAAACCTTGACAACATGATGCGTGTTTAACTCTATTTGCACCCTTTTAATACACTATGCCAACAGTGAATAGAGAGTCTGAATGGTCGACGTCATCAGTTACATCATTCAATACGTCAGCGATCGATTTCTATGAGCCAAGCTCACTGAGTTAAATAGTACACTGTGTAAACGGAAAAATCACTCTTGCATAAATGAACTTGATTTCTTGTTTCATGACGGAGTTAAACTTTTTTATTGCGGGGATTAGGTTAACAAATTCTATTGACCAGAAAAAAGTTATCGTGGATTTGATGGAATGTTATTGTATATAGTGAAAGATCTATTGGAGAAAGGATTGAAAGAAGTGAATACACTGTGTTAAGAATTTTTGAAATGTTGGCGTGATAGGAACGATATTAGAAACAAGCCTAGAACTGGGAAACCAAAAATACATATTGAAAAATTAACAGCTGCGACACAGATTTTTATGTTCTAACAAGTGGGTCACAAAACGTTGGCGTCATTCGATTCATATCTTACAAGAAACATAGGATAGACCAAGTCTTAACGGCAACAGATAGATTACTCATCGAGAATAGATCTGCCGGTACGATACGTACCCATATTCTTTGAAATTACCTATGAAAAGATCACTCGAAAGAACACATCGTCCGCTTAGCCTCAAGTTTAGATAGTTGATTGCATTGTTCATATAGATCTACATAATTAATTAGAGCAACGTCGGGTATTGTCGACCGTCGGCAGTTATCGTCAATTCTTTATTGTGTCCTTTAATTCCATGAAAGATGAACAAATTCCATTTTTATGATGTAAAATATGACATCATTATTTTATCTTATCACAGTGCCGGAAGTAAACAGTACTCTGTAAGTCCCAAAGAGTCAGTAAAATTTTACAGTAATAAAATTTCCCAACGTTAACGTCTACGATAAGGAGGGTGGTGATTTTTGTCAGCGTGAAGGGCGTACTGAAATGTGTCGATTGCTTGAATTCAAACTTTAATACGAGGTTCAGATATAAAATAGTGCTCGCATCACAAAATTGAGCGTGTTTTGCTCACCATAAAGCAGCTTATTGTTGTGTCGATGACTGGCGATGCTAATTTGTGTGATCGGCAATTATCGACAGATTAAGACACGAATAAAAGAAATAAGAATTAATATGTTTTATGTAACCGCGATTCCTTTTTATCTTTCGGGTTACAACTATGTCCAGACAAATTTTGGCTTGAAAACTCCAAAACGAGGTCAATACTCGTCAAAGAACATGTCATAGGCCATAGAAATGGTGCCTAGTGGTGCAATGTCCAGACATCTTAGTCCATGATATTACCAGTGTGTACCTGTTCGGCCTTCTTTTGCGGTTGTACCTATGTTACATGTCAAGTTTTGCTTTAATTGCTTTATATTAGATCTAATTCGGCAATGAGTACTGAATAAAACCCATAATGATGAGTTAAAAGAGGATTTTGATGTTAAATTCTTGAAAATTAAATACAATGTCGATAATAGACGAAGCCTGTCGATATCACCCGACATACCCCTATGGAATGTTGGCGTTGTTTGCTACAATACGCAACTTTACACCATTATATTATATGTGTAGATCAGTAGAGTATCCGCAAAATAAACCACTGATAACTTCAGTTTGTATTTAAAGCGGCTGTTATCGACACCACACTTTCCAATCTCTTAAAGTGTCGATAATACCCGCCGTTGCTCCTATTTTATTCTTAAATTGTGTTCGATGAATCATCGAAAGTATGATTTCAAAGCCAGTAAAATGGCCGCCTTCGACTAAAAAAATGTTGAAAAGCTAAAAATAGATTGTGTATTCATGCCCGTTCTACCAAGTATCCGCGAAGGAAATTAACTTGTATTTACTGTCGTATTTGTGCGTGATTTTTTTCTCCCTATCATTTTCGAAAAGTGATTTAAGTGAATAGCGAGTGCAATTATAAGGGTTGAGTGTAGATTTTTGTATTTTCATCGAGATATAAAATGCAATTTTGCCTTATTACATGGCTTAACATAACGCCCTATTTGCCATGTAATAAGGCAATTGCATTTTATATCTCGATGAAAACACAAAAATCTGCACTCAACCCTATAATGAGTTGTACATGTATATCGTTAATTATTTTGTGAAGTGGTGATTACTTAAAGTGTGATAGCAAAAGTTGAAAGTATCAGTATTTTTATAATTGAAAGCTTAGACGAGAGTGATGGTTAGATCTGATTTATATTTTGTTGATATGGAATATAGATGAACAAAATGTCTCCTTTCGCAATTGTTTTTATGAAGGTACCAATTTTAAGCGTTAGGAAATAAAGCGTGTCCGAGTATCAGTTTATATGGACACAAGCTGTTGGTGAAATGTTACATCCCCAACTTTCAGCTGCAGGTCGAGCAAGAGTTACTCTCCCTGGAACTTATCGATTATCTGGTCCGAAAGGATTTCCGATAACGGCCTGTCATATAGGATTCAGAAGGGAAAATTTTTTGATCGACTAAAACACATTTTTCTTCTAAAATGATTAAAATCTATAACGTCTTGAAGTATTCTGTAATATCTCTACTTTACTTCAATATAATTTTAATTCCTGTAGCAAAATGGGAAGTTGCGTCCATTTTGATTTAAAGTTACTGACCCATTCTCCTTCTTATTTCTACAGAAAGGTTTAAGAAATTTGCTCTTGCGCCGTTTTTGACGCTAAATAACATAAAAATGAATTACAAGAAAAAAATCTATAACGTCTTGAAGTATTCTCTGTTTTGTTGTGATTATGATCAAAGTATTCGTTTACATTTGTTAAATTGAGATCTTGCGTCCATTTTTGTTTGAAAACGACACTATCGTTAATTTTTGTATAAAAAATGCTGCATCGAGCTAAGTGAGATTTTAAGACTGGGTGAAAAGATTTAGCAACGGATAAAGGGAAGATAAGAACTGATGACATGATAACCTTGTCTATATTGTTTTGTTAAACCTGGATCCTGTTTTTACACATTGTCCAAATATATAATGACTGTATTTATCATTTTTATACATGTACGTGTATATTATTTGCATCAGTGAAAACTTTTTAAGAGATTAGTAAAAACCATTATCTTCCCAGTATCGTCTTAATTCTTTCTAGGAAAATAATTTCAATTTAGTTAGGATAAATTTCTTTAAATTGCATTTTTATTTATTTTTTTTTTAGTTTTTATTTCTAAAGAAGATTGAATTTGTTGTACTATTGGATCATTATAATAATTACGCAGTCAATAGACCAGTAACAAACTGTACAAAACAAGCAGTCTGATCCTGGGCCGAATCGGTTTTATTTTATGTGTCGAAATTCTTTTGGCTTAAAAAAATTGACGTTGCAATATCAATATGTGACTGAAATCAGAAGAAAACCATTTGCGTTTTGGGAGTATAGATGTGACCAGTACAGCACACTCCCAAATTTTAACGGTCCTGTATAAAAGCTTTTGTAAACATTGTGAGAAAAGGAGAAAAACCAATATCCAGCATTGTTTCCTTTTCCTACAATGTTTTCTACTCTTTTAAATGAAGAATATCAATTGAGCTACATTTGATTTATTTTCTGAAATTGCTTTTTTTAAAGTTGGTGAAGGCAAAAGTTTTAAATTGTTGACTTTTGAAAACACATGAGAGGGAGAAAATACATGTGATCAGATTGAAAATAGCGAGAAAATTTGAATATGTGAGCTGTCGCCATAAAATACTTTTGAAAATGCATTAATCATCACACATTTGCAAGTAAAAAGCTAAAGAGAGAAGGCGGCAAATTGGACTTCCTTATACAAAATCTTGTTAAACTTGACTTTAAATCCTTATAAATAATCTCATAAAAAAAGTCTGATCTTAGTTTAAACATTTATTTTTAATTTATTCAATATACTAACATCATTCATTTACAGCAAGCATATTGCGAAAAGGATTGAAACGAAAGCATCAAAGCTTATATAGTTCCTCTCCCTAAAGAAGTCTGATTTTTTTCCTGATACTTTCTTTCCGATTATCCTGTATCAATGTATACCATTATGTAACACCAATCAAGATACCCGATAGGCGTCTTATCTAACAGTGGGACTCAATCATCATCGGAGAACTCTGACACAATGCAAACGATCAGGGAAAAAGTTGCTCTAAAAAGTGTAAAAAGAGCTAAAAATGTATTTTCTAAATGACTGAAAACTACGCCATATTAAAGAACAATAAATAAGCTTTCTGACTTCCCTGAAGATAATTTTGATTTTCCAACACAATGTGCAGGCTGATTTATGTTTACCGTGTGCTCAAAAAACCACTGACTTCTTCTAAAAATGACGAAATTATTTTAAACAGAACTGACCTATTGAACATAAAGGTTAAAAAGTACAATTTGTATTTGGTTGTTTTGTTTATGATAGATCAGACGATACCTGTGTGGTCTGATCTACCACCACACTTTCCCCAGCCTAATATACATGTACGTACCTGTTTTTGCTATGCAAAGCAATTACAATAAAATGCCGTCTGCCGACTATGTAATAGCTCTATGCTACAGGTTGGAGATTAATGTTTTCAAAAACATTGTAACAAGAGAAGCCTCTTCATAATATCCTTAACTTTGTGGGTAGCTATTCAGAAATATATCCAATCGAAGTATTTTTACTATTGTACTATTTTTGTTGATAAATCAATAAAAATATCAGAGATTGAATTCAAAATTATGATGAAAAAATCAGAGATAAAAATTCCAAAGATGCGGTAAACATATGTGCATGCTGTTACATTTCGAGCGTTCGTGTCGCGCTCCTTCCCAGGCTTTAGTCTCATCATAAGAAACTTGTACTGCGGATATTTTTCTTTTTTTTTTAACTCTTCAGGAACTGGCAATGTATGACTGTCCCAATATTTAAAGCAGTTGTAGACAACACAATAAATATGGCTTAAATTATTAAATTTGTATCAATTAAAGCATGACAACATTGCTTGAAAAAGAGCAAATGCTGGTCAAAAGCATTTCTATAGCTGACCATAATTTTAATTTTTCAAATGCGCGCTTTCGGTAAAATTTGAGGTAGATCAAATTGCAAGACCTGAAAGGAAAACATATCCTACAAGTTTTGGTACCCCAGTAATTTACAACTCCAGATATCCCGCAGAGTTGTTTTCCAATAAATTGAAACCCTCTACACTCGAAGCGCGAAATTCGGGTTATAAGTGCAAAGGGTTTGCAGAGATCGCCAGTCAATATATCATTCCGTACGTGATCGATTTCACGGCCAAAAGGGATCAAACTCTGATAATTTAATTGGCTTACATAGCGGTCAAATAACAGTTACCGGGTTTGATTTGCATGATAAAGTTGGCCATGTCCTGTTTTTAATCATCATTAGTCTTTGTCCTACTTTTCTATCCAATCAGAACGCTCATATTTGAAAATTTTTGACCGTCTATCTTACATAAACTACCCAACGCAGGTTTATTTTGATCATTTATCCATTTAAACGTCGCAGTTTATCTGGAGTTTATCTGGATTTACTGCGCATGCGTACCTAAACCCTACCCCCTTATTAATATTCAACAATTACTTGACCCTCTCCCAAACAAGCCCTTGTTTTTACGTGTCGGCAGTAGATCTACAAGTCTTTTGAAAACTTTGTGGGAAAAGGAGAAATTGCTTGTAACGAGCAATTTCTCCTTTTCCCACAGTGTTTTCTGCCCGTTCGGATAATTTTCTGCCATTGTTATGAAAGTTAAAATTATCCTCTGCAAACTCTTTCAGTTTGGAAGAGTCTTTCGTTTGGGAAAGGGTTGAATTAGGTCTAGCACATGCCAAGTATCTACAAGTTACGCCGTTGAAAAAAAAAGTAAAACACAGATACAATTTATGTTATAAAAGCCGATCAATCTAGATCTAAATGATCGGTTGTCCTCTGAAACATTCCACCTAAAGCTTGAAACAAGCTGTTGTTACAGGGTTTAAGAAGTAAATCGACGATATGTTGAAATTTTAAGAAAATATAATGCTGTAGTAAATCTGTAGAAATTTTCATAGGCTGAGTCTAGTCGTTACTTCCTCAAAATCTTGGTCAAATCCTGCCATATTTGACATTGTTTAACACTGGCGATAGTCAAGCGTGAACTGGAAATGAAGCTGATAATAAAGGTTCTTTAACCCTTTGCCATATGACAAATTATAGACCATTCCAAATTGAAAGCATTGGCAGATATCAACTTTTGAAAGTGGAACAAATGAAGCTGAGTTTTTTGACAGGGTAGAAAATATTGTATGAAAAGGAGAAAATGCCAATAACCACTCCAGAATTTTCTTTTTTTCCAAAAATAACCTTCCTTCCCAATTGATTGTTTGGTAAAGGGTTAAATACCACGTGGTCGTGTACGGAAGTTTAGCCCCGATATTCACGTGGAAATTACGTCATTTTTAGCGATGATGCAATGATGACGTTTCTTTAGCGAATCAGCCAACTCCATATATGGGTGAAAGGGCGTTTCTTTGTGAATAGTGGATTCCTTATATGGAACATTATTTTGGCAATGATGTAATGTGGACGGAAAAAGACTAAGTCAGTTAAACGCTAAGAAGTTCAAAATTAAACGATTTAAACAGCCACAGTCTGTCGCTACGCTCCCTCCTTTTGGCTGTTTAAATCATTTAATTTTGACTTCTTATCGTTTAACTATTACTAATACTAATGCATCATGTTAAATTTGTTTGCAAATAAGACCAGTATAAAAAATACTATCAGTACTTTTGAGTTGTTAAATGGCAGAGTACATTATTTTTATCCTTTATCCTTTTTATCCTGTTTTTGTCCAGGATTTCTCGTGATCTGATTGGTTAACATGCCGAGAAAATATATCATGTTCCCTGGCAAAAATCACGTAAAACCAGTTTCCCTTTTGAGTACACCGTAAACATCTGTACACGTGCATTACAACATCCAAATGGCGGCGTCGATCGATCACCAGACTGCACATTTATGCGCCAAACTGCACGTTTTAGTGACGTCAGTTTCCAGTGACGTCAGTTTTCATTGAATTGAGTTCTCAGAAGGGAATTTCTATTTCGTCAGCATACCCTATTCGTGAAATTATAAAACAGGAAAATTTTGCTTAACGCGCTTTGAAAGGATAAAACTTTGCAGTATAAAAAATTCGTTGTACGGTCAGGTGGCAGGGGACTTGGAAACTTGTTCACGGCTGTGGTTAATTATGTCGCCCCGGCTCGGGGCGACATGATTAACCACAGCCGTGAACAAGTTTCCAAGTCCCCTGTCACCTGACCGTACAACTAATATTGTTCAAAAGTTGATAAAGTATCCCAGTTATACAGGGTATCCCAGAATATCTGTTGCCAGTTCAAACGCTGTCTTTTTCAATGTTTGTTGGCTTATTCTTATCATTATCGTACTTGTATCAGATTAATAAGGGTAAATAAGTTTTTTCTTCCGTCTTGAAAAACGGATTTCTTTTTTTTTTGTTCATGCTGAACGGGTTATGGTGTCATGTAACGTTACCTATTTGCGACCCATCACGCAAAAAGGGACCTTCTGGGAACTGCTAAAAGTTTCAACCTTGGTCAGACTGCACGATCTGCACAGGCTGACGAGAGCTGATACTTTTCGTTTTAATGACATTTTTCTGTATGAAAAGTGGTCATCGTACCTTGTTGTACAATCATTTTTGAATTATCAACTTAAACTGACCTGCACTACTGTTGATCTGTTTTCATGTTATTGAATTCCCAGATAGTCGCTACTTTTTGCGTGATGGGTCACAATTTTTTTTTTTCAAGATGGCGTCGTCAGCTATATTTGACTATGAAATTGAAAAACGATTTGAATTCTTTGCTAACAGGTTACCATAGAAACAACAGAAGAGCGTCGCTAAATAAAATGGTTATCAATTTCATGATTAGAACGAATCTTTTGACTGAAAGTGGGAAATTTGACACATGAAAATTTTACCATGTATGCTGTTTCGTCAAATCACTTCAAAATTTTGCGTTTCTTTCTTATAAGAACTGTGACCAACTCCATTAGCTCAAGTGGTAAAGAAAATGACTTGTAAGGGACAAACATCGGGATGCTGAAGGGCGTAGGTTCAAACTCAACGATTGGTCTCCTCAAAATGACTTATCGTCTTTCGGATGAGACATTCAGCAAGGGCCCTGTGTGACGGTGTATACACTGAGCAATTTAGAGAACCAGGCGTAAATTACGATGGGTTCGTCTTGAATCTTGCGCTTTCCCAGACAGGCTTCTTGGGTCGTCTTTCACATGAAGCCACTTGTGACCACAAATCGACGCAAAAATCAATTAGTTAACCCTTCACTCCATAGATCCTCATTTCTATGCATTGCTTGTAGGAGCCCTTGGAATACATTGTGGCTAAAGGTGAAATTGCTCGTGACGAGCAATTTCACCTTTTGCCACAATGTTTTCTATGCTATCAAAAGGTGTCATATACACATAAGAAACGGCTTCATCCTTGCTGTTATTTAGGGTCAGTTAGAGATACCTTAGAAATGCCTTATGGGGTAAAGGGTTAAAAGAAATATAAACTTTTAAGATTATAAAAAAGATAATAGGGACACTCTGTTCACCCCTGTAAAATGATTATCCATCAGACATTTAGTCCAGCCTAGTAAAATGAAAATAACACCTAAATTCACTGCTACTATACACATTTTATTTCACAAGTTTACGGTATTTGATATACATCTGCTCGTAACTTCATGAATAAGTGTCTGAGGACATCTGCCAAATTATCTTGAATTCATGCATCCTGAGGAAAGAGCTGATTGAAAACATTGATGTAAAAGGTTAACAATCGGCTTAACAAATAAGTTCCTAGGTAAATATGACGACTTATAGTAGGATCTACGTTTAATTCCCTTCAAGATTTGATGTAGGCTATGAAACGTCCCCTTTACTTGTGACCAATGAAGTCACTTATAAATGTGATAGCACCGGGGGGGGGGGGGGTTTCGCACTGACCGACCGGTTAGTTAATCCTCTACAACACAATCTCGACTTTTAAAGACCTTTGGGAAGAAAGCGTTGGAAAATATTATGGGAAATGGAGAAAATGCTGATTTCAGCCATTTGCAAAACAAATTTCAAGTTTGGCTCACATTTACTTTGTCATATATAAAAAGATTTCAGTTCGGACCGGTCTAAAATTTTGTCCTTTGATAAAGAGTAAAATTGTGTCCTACGCAGCCCTCAAACTTCAATCTTATTCCGACCACATGTACCATAATCACGTATATCGTCACCAGGACGCAAGCGGCTCGAGAAGTGCCAAGAAGAACAACTCGGCCCCATGTCACTAAGGCAGTTATATGCTTACGTACAAAATTTTCTTTCTTAAGTTTTAGGTAGCTAGGAATCTAGGAATCTTTGATTAATGATATGGCCACCGGCCCAAACACATTACATATACAGAAATACCAAATGACATTGATGTGATGTAGTGCTTAATCTGGTTATTTTCTTTACAGTCTAATTTTTTTTCCTTTCAGTAGCATATTGTATTTGCAATTGATATTTGTAAAACTGTTACCAGAATCCCATAGTCCGACCAGTTATGAGTCTACTTGCGCAAAATCACTATGATGTAATTTCCCCTTTTTACATTAATAGAAGAATATTGACCACGAACAAAAAACACGTGGGCACTTTAGCACATACACAACAACTAGCTATAGTAGATGGGATATTTCTTCTACGGCATACGACATAACTATCATAATTATCTTAGAAAACTATTGCGATAAATCAGAGTTTCCTGGAAATTTTATCTTTTCGTCTTATTTAACTCATTACCACACGAGAAAATCTTAGACTCGTCCAAATTGAAAGCATTTGCAGACGACAAAGTAAAGGTGACTGAAAAATTGAAATTTGTTCTGGGAAGGATAGAAAACACTGTGGGAAAAGGAGAAAATGCTGGTCACCAGCATTTTCTCCTTTTCCCACAGTGTTTTCAGAAGGCTTCTTTCTCAGGGGCGTCAAAAGTAGGGATTGTGTGGTAATGGGTTAAACGAAACTTCCCTGGAAACCTTGATATATGGCGACAGTTTTCTAGAATGATCATATAGTTATATCGTATCGCATGGCACAAATACACCACCATACTATAGTTACGTAAAACTTACGAACATTTTGTACGCAATTACCTCAGTAAAATGAGGTCCAGGTGAACAAAAACAACCACAACAACAAGCCGAGAAATAAGTGGATAGATGCGCTGATAACTTTGAAATTCATGAACCGTTACGGTTTTTGATTAGGCAAGAGAGATATCGTCAAAGAACGACACTTCTTTGACATTTGATTAAGATATTTTCTTCGTTACGTATTCATTGAAAAAAAAAAAAACCTATCTCGTGCGATCGTTATCTCTTCATCCACTGAATTATACACCAAAAATTCCCTTTCTTTGTTAGGATGAATACTACACTGTCTGTGCTGTATGGACCGTTCCTTTAAAGAAGGGTACCGGTATTTAGAAATTTCACATCTCACCAAATTTAAAAAAAAAATGTATATCACTGAAATTTATATGAAAAAACAACACGAATCATCAATAATTAAGGATAATAGAATTACGAAAAAAAAAAAGGGTTTTTCTTTTTATGGTGTTCCCTTGAAAGGCTACGTAGCCTCTTAGGGTTATTTTTAGATTTCGCGCCATAAATCAAAAAAGCATTGTGGGAATGTCAAGTGACTGGCACGTGAATAATGAGGCTTAAATTCCATAAAATAACAACCATGTAATTTTTGGAAGTCGATTACGTCAGTAATCGGTCTTCCTATGTGAACGCTCAGGCATTTGGGAAATCACCCAACAACACCAATATTCAACCAGCGAAAAAAAAGTTCTATGAAATTCAAGCATTTAAACATATAAAACGATTGAATTTCAGATAAAAAATGAAATAAGTCAAACTATTGCACTAAACAGATATTTTCTTTGAACTGTTATGACATTTCAATGAATAATTATCAAATCTTAATATTTGTTAATACACAGATCCTATATTTTTCTATATGAATGCGGACGAATCTAGCCATTCGGCATTACTCAGGTGTTGAGAGGGTGTCGCACCACTGCTAGACTGCTTCCGGTTCGTAGTAGTCCCAAGTGAAAATTTGCAGTAGCACTTTTGTTGCACTGTTGTATGGGGCTAAGAGGGCTTGGTGGTATATAATTTAGATTTGCTTCAAATATAGGCATTGGGGGACCACTTAGATGTATTTTTATTGTATATTGAGTGGACCATTTTGTGTCACTAGAGGATCAAGAAATTGGGGTCATGGCGGTGAACAGGTGTTTTTGAGAGGGAAAATTCTAGGGTGCCCGTTGTTTTTGAGATTTAGCGAAAAACGCAATCGGTTGACATGTTGTTTTTAATGCATTTTTTCGAAGGACTATGGACGTACTTTAGACAGCAAGAGACGGGAAAGCAAAATTTTTGCCATTAAGCGATCTGTGAGGCTTCAAAGATGGCCAATTTCACTCTATTTTCAATATGGCCAAAAACCACAGGTGTGACACCAGAGCCATCAAATCGGCTGAGATGTTACGATTACCAATCGGACCCATGTTCACATAAGAAATAGCTTTCGTTAAAAACGCATCATTAATATTCTTACCTAAAAAATTATTGGTTTGTTACAAGTTTATTATTCAAGGCATTTACATTTTCAACAAATATTTGCTTGAATGTCTGAAGTGTTGAATAGCTAGTAACCTAATTTATTCATACGCGCAACGTGACTTTCATCCACACCACAGCTTTGAAACGGCGGCGAGTGAAACGCAAGGAAGCAAGTCACAATTTGATCTGAACAAACCCAAGGCTGCAAAGGTAAAGTTCAATGTATTTTTTTCTTTTTTGAAATGTGTTTTTGTTTTAAACGTGAAGGACATTACGTCCTTCCTAAAGTATTGTTTAGAAACGAGGTAGGTCACTGGCTACAGTCGCTATTTTGATTGATTGTAAGCTCGTGAAAGCTTTACGCCTGCGTTTCAGAAGGCTACATTAGTATATAAATATGAATTAATTGTATTCCATTTGCTGCCATAACTAGTTGAATGTATTGCTCTTCGTCGAAGAAGAATATTTAACGAATCCCAAATGTCAACAGTCCTTACAGTGACTGGAAAATTCGACCGATAACAATTTCGTCCCATTCTCCTAACGTGAGTTTACATGGTTTGCATTTGTGTAATAAATCTTACACCTTTATAATCTTTTAAACTTATTTTTCAGCACTAGGATTTTGCAGCCCTAAGGTGAAAGTATATTGAAATGTTGGAAAAATATAAAATGGTGATCTGTTCTTCCCCTTTCATATAGTTAATTTTGACTTTAATGCTGTCAACCTGGATCTAACATATATATGCATTTAAATCTTAAAATTGGCTCAGTTAAAAGTATTGCAGCTTTTGTACTTTCACTTAAAGGTGGCCCTTCAGATTTTTGGACGAAATTTATACAAAAATATTAAAATTCATCCTGATACTCCCAGTACCTTTTAAATTTTATTCATAAAACCCCAGTAGTCGAAAACCATCCGACAACAAGAGAAATTAGAGATTTACTACGGCCCAGGTCAACACCGACGGGAACCATGGTCTATTTTTAGATGAGCAACTTGCTCACTCGCTTACTGGAAATACACAAATGATGCTTCAAACACAGCGACTGAAGAAGAAGTTTATGGAAAATAACATGTTTGTTATGTTATGGAATTTAAGAGTCATTAGTCACGTGCCAGTCACTTTACATTCCCACTATACTTCTTTTGATTTTTGGTGCAAAATCTAAAAATACCTTAAGAGGCTACGTAGCCTTTTAAGGGAATACCATAAAAAAATGTATACAAAAAGTGTCATGTTATTGAAGTTTTTGAAGTTAATTGACATAATATTTAGTAGATTCATTCAATTTAGCTGGCAAGTATCTTGCGAAATTGATACCTGCTTCTGTAGAGAAAAGGGTTAAACATTAATATTGAAAAAATAAAAAAAACTAAATGAATGTGCATGCAAAACCGAACAAAAGAAAGCTTTTGAAAACATTGTGGGAAAAGGAGAAAATGCTGGTAACCAATGTTTTCTTCTTTTCCCATAATGTGTTTTTATCCTTTACTGACAAATCTTAGTACTTGTGCCACATTTACTATGTCTCTTGGAATTTCTTTCAATTTTGATCGGTCTGAATTGTGTTGTGTGGTAAAGAGTCAAATCTGATATAAAAGGTTTTTTGAAAATTGTGTTTGCATAGGTAAAAAGGCTGTACAGTATGTGTGCTTAACCCATTACCACACAGTCCCTACTTTTGACTCCTCTGAGAAATAAGCCTTTTGAAAACACTGTAGGAAAAGGAGAAAATGCTGGTAACCAGCGTTTTCTCCTTTTCCCACAGTGTTTTCTACCCTTCCAAGAACAAGTTTCAATTTTTCAGTCACCTTTATTTTGTCGTCTGCAAATGCTTTAGATTTGAACAAGTCTAAAATTTTGTCATTTGGAGATGAGTTAACTCTTTCCCAAACAACAAAATTTAAGAGTGGTCCAAATTGAAAGCCATGCTGATGACATAATAAATGTGGCTCAAAAATTGAAATTTGTTTAGGGAAGAATAGAAAACATTGTGAGAAAAGGAGATAATGATGGTTACCCACACTTTCTACTTTTCCTACAATATTTTCAAAAGGCTTCTGTCTCAGGATCGTTGAAAGTCGGGATTGTTTGGTAGTCTTAAGAGTTAAAGGTTACCAGTGGCACTGTTGAGTTGATGCAGAATGCAAACCATTTTAGATATGTCTGTTCGGACTACTTTAGCTTTTAACAATTGCCACAGTCAGGGAGATTTGTCTGAGATGATTATGATCCTTGATTGAACATTAAAACCAATATTTTATCATCTACAAAAGATGTGAAGCATTCTTTAACCTTTTACCACTCAGTGATGAGTTTTGACACCCCAAGGAAAGAAGCCTCCTTTTCCCACAATATTTTCTACTATGTCATAAGAACAATTGCAGCATTTGATTCAGATAATGAGATTGAAATTGTTGTCTGCAACTGCTTTCAATTTGGACAAGGCTAGAATGTTGTCAATTGGTAAAGGGGTTAGACCTGGTTTGTATGTGTTAGCATGATGCTTTCAAGTGGGATAAAGCAGTTAAGCTAAAGAAATGCTGGCTGAGCTTAACGGGAAGCCATAACCCCTATCTTGCCTATTGCAACATTGGTCATATTTGCTAATAGTGTAGACCAATGATCAACCTGCATAGCCATTCAGTCTGATGTTGGTCTGCACTGTTGGCAAATTTTACAGTGACTGAAATTCGGAAGCAAATCTGGAATAGTCTATTCTGGGAAATCAGCAGCATAAGAGGTAAAATTGACCCTTGAAAAGATTTTTGAAAAACGTTTTTGTTAAAGAAAAAATTGCTCAAAAGTAAGGTGGGTAATTTTAGACAATCAAGGCCCTCTTCAATTCTTTGGACAATAACTTGATGTTGCATCAATCTACAATATGCATCTTTGATAAAAGAAGAATGTTAAGTTAAATACTGTTCAGATTTTTGTATGGCTATCATTTGGTTATATTTCTTTGTATCTGTTTTAGGAAGAGAATGTGAAGATTGTGCAGGTCAGAGGGACAGACATCCAGGTCAAGACAGTTAAGATCTCAAGATGGCACAAATGACTTAAAGGTGTTACTCTGGAGGGAGTGGAGGGAGATGAGTTCAAAGAACCAAATGGGTCAATACATATAGCTAACAATTGTTGTTGTCAATACATACAGAGACGAGATGTCAGTGTCAACCAAAACAAAGACTGAAATTAAGGTATTAAATCCACTCTAGTCTTCCCAGGTTATCCCTAGTGCTCATGGTGAACAGTTGTGATGGGTTGGTATTTTGACTATTGTGTGTCTGTTCACCATTAGCACAAGCACATTTACATGTTGCTCCTGAAGTTCTATTTGACAAAGCCCAGAAAAGCAATGTCACAAACTGGCTTTCAGTATCTTTAACAGAATCACTAAGATGTAAAAGGATAATTAAACTTTTGACAGTATTGTCCTCAAGTTAACCCATTACCACGCAATCCCTACTTTTGACGACCTTTGGAAACAAGCCTTTTGAAAACATTGTGGGAAAAGGAGAAAATGCTCGTAAGTCGCATTTTCTCCTTTTCCCACAATATTTTCTACCCCTCACAAAACAAAGTTCAAATTTTCATTCACATTTATTTTTGGTCTGCAAATGCTTTCAATTTGGACAAGCCTAAAATATTGTCATTTGGGTAATGAGTTAATCTCTTTCAGACCTTGCATGGCCCAACGTAAGATCTGGAAAAAGATTGATCTTATGCCGTTTGTTTACTAACATTCTTATTGTTGTATCAGCATTGATGATAATTCAACATTCTTTTTCAGGAGACTGAAATAGGGCTATCTTGACTCACTTGTTGCCTCAGTCATTTGCTATTGAAAATAATAGAACCACTGTGATTCTCTAAAATTCTCAAAGTAACTGTGACTCAAATTATATATTTCCATTATCACCAGAAATTCTAATTTCTATGGGCATAGATCAAGAAAAGTGCAGAGATACTGCAGAAAATCCTTACATTGCTAATGCATATTGCAGCTGATTGTTGGGAAACATAGTTAACCCATTACCACAGAATCCCTACTTTTGACGACCCTAAGAAAGAAGCTTTCAGAAAACAGTATGGGAAAAGGAGAAAATGCTGGTAACCAGCATTCTCACAATGTTTTCTACCCTCCACAAAACAAATTTCAAATTTTCAGTTACTTTTATTTTTTGGTCTGCAAATGCTTTTGATTTGGGCAAACCTAAAATATTGTTGTTTGGTAATGTTAACGGCTACTAACACAAATTATGTGTGAAAATTAGCCCAGAATATTTTTTTTGTGTGGGAATTTCATACTAACTTGTTTGTTTGATTTTCAAAAGTAAATTCATTTTTTTTTTTAATTTCAATGGCTTTTTTTTTTTCAGACTTGCCAGGAGCCATCCTCCCAAGTAGAAGGGGAGTTGCAGGCATACATTGCAGAAAACAAGTACACCATCATTAAGAGCGACTACGTAAAGCACTAAACTACAGCAGTGCAGACTCCGACTAATCTCTACAAAAGATGTTTACGTGCGTGCATCCGTAAACTTTTTCTTTAAAAAAACTTCTCCTCAGAAACTATGGACTGGATTCTTCCAAATTTTACAGGAATGTTCCTTAGGTGGTCCTGTTTCAAATTCCTTCAAATAATTGTGTTCCATGAATAATTCTGGTTGCCATGGCAACCAAAGTAAAAAAACCTTTAAAAATCTTCTCCTCCCAAACCGCTAATTGGATAGCATTATTTTTTTGCAGGAATGTTCCTTAGATAGAGGTCTACAGAATTCCTTAAAAAAAAAAAATCCATCAAAAAACATGGCTTTTATGGGAGACTCATTTTCCTTTTATGGTATAAAGTAAAATCTTTGAAAAATTTCTTCTCTCATACTATTCATTTTGATTTCATTGTTGTATTGGAGGTTAGTTCCTATGCTGGTAAGTCTTTACCATACAGTCCTGACTTTTAACGACCCTAAAGAAGAAGTCTTTAGAAAACACTCTTGGAAAAGGAGAAAATGCTAGTAATCAGTATTTTCTCTTTTTCCCTCAGTGTTTTCTACTCTATCAAGGAGAGAAATCATCATTTCATCAATGTTTAATTTGTTGTCTGCAAATGATTTCAGTTTGGTCACATCCCAAATTTTGTCGTTTGGTAAAGAGTTAAAGATGGTTGCTTTACATAATCTATAATCCTTTTCATATAAAACAAGAGAACCTCTACACTTTGATTAGTTCTGGTAAAGGTTTGTTGACCTACTGGTGACCTAGTACAAAGAGGGACAGGGCTTCACTGTTGTGATAAGGCATTTTGATATCCAATCAAACTGATCCCTGACAAAGAAGACTTTAGAAAACATTGTGGGAAAAGGAGAAAATGCTGGTAACCTTTTCCCACAATGTTATCTACCCTTCACAAAACAACCTTTAATATTTCAGTCACTTTTATTTTTTCATCTACAAAATGCTTTCCATTTTGACAACCCTAAAATGTTGTCATTTGGTAATGAGTTAACTATAACCAGAAGACAAAATTTTTATAACTGGCCATAATTGAAAGATGTTGCAGACAACATAATAAATCTTCAAATTAGTAAAACTTGTATCAAAAAGGGTAGAAATTATTGTGTAAAACTAAGAAAATGCAGGTTACTTTCATTTTCTTCTTTTCTCACGTTTTCATAGCTTTTTTTCTTTTAAAGTGACCTAAAATGCAGGAATGAATGGTAATACATGGATCCGTGGAAATCGATATTTGACCAATCAGGACATCGCATTTATTCTACCCGATGTCCTACCTTGGTTTCTGCTATTTCGGCTCACAAATAAACGACTGTTAACGTTAGAAGAATGCAATCCTCTTTATTTATGTTGTGTTTTTGACGTTTGAATTAAAAAAAAAAAACTTACAAAATGTGCTTTGCGAACGTGTACCGATGACGTGAGATCACGCAGAGGCTATAGAAAAGTTTAAATTGTGATGATTACTGAAAATTTGAACTTGTGCAAAGAGCTAATCAGCGCTGCATAATAGATTAATTTAAAGTATTCTGTAATTTTTCCTCTCTGAAAGAGAAAACTGGAAAACAAACGTAAAAGCAGACCTATATGAAGTATTAATAAAAAGAAAATACTTTTACTTGAATATTAACCTTGTTCAATAACCTATGCACATCCAAAAAGTGGCCGCGTTACTTGTTACCAATGTTTCAATTTGACATTAATTTTAACCCATGGTGCATGAAAAATATGCTGAATGTGTACTGGGATCGTATATACGATCTCTGATGTGTAGATATAGATCAGATTGCAAATTACATGATGTTTATTCATGGATTTAAAGTACCTACTGATTACAATAAGCACTTTGACGCGTAGTTCTTCCTCACTAGGAGTATATTTCAATTTTTAAAAAAAGTGTAACTTCTGACCTGGTGGAACATGGAAATTTTTCTCTTGACTTATCTGTTTTAACCGTTTACCACATAACGGGTTTTAACGACCCGTAGAAAGCTTTTAAAAGCAATGCCGAGAAAGGAGAAAATGCTTGTAACATTCATTTTATCCTTTTCTCACTGTGTTTTGCGCTCTTTCAAAAACAAATTTCAATTTTTTAATCATTTATTTTGTTGTCTGCAAATATTTGAATTTGGATTGCTCTAAAAATTTTGTCATTTGGTGACGAGTTAAAATGGATTAGCACATTAGCACAAAGGGTGTGTTGGTAAACTGTTAATTTGATAAGAAGTGTGTTTGATTGCAACACAATTTGCCGCTCCAATCAACTTGACCACCCGTTGTCATAAGTATATCATATACTACCGTCAATGATATTAACAATTTTCTTAATTGACAACAAACTAAACGCATTTTATAATCTATCAGACAACGCTTTTCCCCTTAACCTGATATTAAAATTTTTCATTAACTTAAACCTCTCTGTACATTCAGACATTCTATAAACTTTTCAAAAGGTTTCTTTAATTTGATTTGATGCTGAGATGACTTTACTAGCCCAACGAAAGCAATAAGTATCGTTAATTCTATTATTCTGTGGCAAAACGGAGATTTGTTGATGTTTTTTATATGTTCAAATTTTTGTTTAAACATGTAAATCTGTTACATTGTACGTCGCCCCCGTAATTCGCCCTTTTAATACATCTCCGTATGTAAATTAGTAAAGCATTTTTAAATTTCTTACTGAGAATTTATCATCGATAGAAATATATGATTAAAATACTTTTTCCGGAATTTTATTGAGAGAAACAGTCATGAAAGCATGATTTAAGTAGCCTATCTGCTTTACTGTATATCTATTGACTACGTTTGTTTGTGAGACCTTGGCAACAGTAACTAAGGTAGTCGGTTTATCTTTTCGCCACGGATCCATGTATTGTTAAAAACTTCTCTTCACCGTTACAGAAAAATCAGGCCTGTGGAGCGATACAGGCACTCAAGCGCCTCTAGTTTATAGACTTGAGGTAGAATGCTTTCGGAAACATTTTTGATATACGAGAAAGTGCTTGTAATGCATATTTACTCCATTGGTCACCATGTTTTCTTTCTTCAAAAGGCTACTGCACACTTTGAGCAAAAGTTCATTTCTTGTTTGCAAATCTTTTCAAGACTAAATTTTTTTTATGTAGATAGAGTGATAGATTGATATTTTACATGCACATCATCTGCCTAGTCAGGTTTTTGTGTATTTATTTTCACTTGATTACTTTTTGGTACATGTTCATTATATTTTTGCCACTACCTTTATGTTTACATGCTGTATCTTACTATATTTGCCTGTTCTTTAACCAGTTAACCCTTGACCAAATCATCCCTGGTTTTCACGACCCTGAGATAGAAGGCTTTTGAAAACATTGTTGGAAAAGGAGAAAATGCTGGTTACCAGTAATTTCTCCTTTTTCCACAGTGTTTTCCACCTTGCCTGAAAGAAAACTTTAATTTTTGAGTTGCCTTTATTTTGTTGTCTGCAAGTGCTTTCACTTTAGACCAGTCTCAAATTTTGTTGTTTAATAAATAGTTACTAGCAGACAAAAATTAAGTTGTCCCAGATTTCAGCAGACAATTTCAAAAAATGGCCAAAAAAGTGGAAAAGGTACTGAAAGGATAAAAATAAACATTATTGGAAAGAGACACTATTTGGATTATATGAAGAAAGCATTGTGTTGCAATGTACCAGTGTTTAATAAATAGTTACTAGCAGACAAAAGTTAAATTGTCCCAGATTTCAGCAGACAATTTCAAAAAACGGCCAAAAAAGTGGAAAAGGTACTGAAAGGATAAATATAAACATTGTTGGAAAGAGACACTATTTGGATTATTATGAAGAAGGCATTGTGTTGCAATGTACCAGTGTTTATCTGTAGATTCTTTTGACATAGTGTGCAGGTTGTTGGCTAAATACATGTACTCATGTTTTCTTTTTAAAAATCATCATCAAGTATAAGATTTTTAGCTTTTTTTACTTTCATTTATTTGCAACTCGAAGCATCAGCAGAGATGAAAATGCTTGTCACAAGCATTTTTACCTTTGGACACAGTGTTTTCAAAAATATACCGAACAACTTTAAAAATCAGGCTAGTTGGCTATGGGTTAAGTTTTGATTCAAGGGCCATTTATTTCTCTTTATACAAGTGGTATGGTCCCTAAATTTGTCTTAGAAGTATTCTCTGCATTAAACAAATTTAACAGTATGAGAATATACTCTAGCTGAAGTATTAAAATATACTTTCAATGTTCATCATACTACAAGGGCATACAATTAAAAAAAATATCAGAAAGATCTTTACAAGCTATTATTACTTATTTTGATGTTTCGAAAATATAAGAAAAATATGAGATTTTTGTTTTGGTCCCTTGAAATATTATGCAATAAAAGCCACATTTTCTTTTTTAATTGAGACAAAGCACTGGGATAAGAATGTAACACTTAGTATTCAATTGTTTTCTACTTTTGCCACAATATTTTCAAGCTGCTTCTCTCCAAGAGTAGTCAAAAGTCGTCATTGTGTGCGAAAGGGTATTAACATGTCCTGCTTGAGATGGAGGTGTTTATTCACAAATATACTGCTTACTTGTTTCAACTACCTTTACATAATATTCATTTTGTTGTGGTACTCGATTCATGTTACGAGAAGATGATACTTCTTTCAAATTAAAGGGAAAAAAAAAAAGAAGCTTTGTTTCTGTTCTTCTTTTTGTTTAACTGTTTCATCTTAAATAGTATTGAGTTTTGTTGACTATTTCACTCTGCACATGATGAGAAACTTTTGGTCACATCCAAATTGAACGCACCTTCAGACCAGGGGGAACGATTTCTTCATTTACTCAATCTAATTCTAAAATCGACTTCCATGAGTACTTTCAGTACTTTGATTTCTATAATGTTTGCTTCCGAGGCTACCGTGTGTGTATTTTTGGTATGTAAATAAGCAAGTTGCTCATGTAAAAATAGACCGTGTTTCCCTTCGGTGTAAACCTTGGCCGTAGTAAATCTCTAAATTCTCTTGTTGTCGGATGGTTTTCGACTACTGGGGTTTCATGAATGAAAATTAAGAGGCTTTGGGAGTATAAGAATGATTATTTTTTGTTTTTTAAAATATTTGTCCCAAATTCTGAAGGGCCATTTTTAAAAACCCATAGTTTCGCACTCTTGTGATCCTCAGATTTTTGCCTGACTTTCGCGACATACTGTGACAAACAAAGTAGATCTAAAATAAGACTAATTTTTTTTTGTTCTGTAAATCTTACTCATTTTTTTGCATGACAAACTAGCGTTATAAGATTTAACTTTTATCCCTTTACAACACAATCACGTATTTTTACGATCCTAAGAAAAAAAAACCTTTGAAAACATTGTGGGAAAAGGAGAAAATGCTGGTAACCAGCATTTTCTCCTTTTCCCACATTGTTTTCAATCCTTTCAGAGACCAGCCTCGTCATTTTAGCCAGATTTAACTTATCATCTACAAATGCTTTGAAGTTGAATTTCATCTTCAATAGCATAACTTGTACAATTTTGATGATAGTCACTGCGACAGGATTCATTCCTTTCCCACTGCTGACCATTGTTTCGATGATGGTTATGTGGGAAAGCAGCCAGTAGCTTGGAAAGAAAATTGTGCAGAGTACTGGTAAAAGAGACTCCAGGAAAGCACGGATAGGTGCACTGGCCGCCGCGATATAACTGAAATAATGCAGAAAACGGCGTTAAACACAATACAGTCAATCCGTCTTACGTTCATAAGTGTTATTTGGCCTTTTAACCCTTTCCCAAACGGCAAATTTTGGACCAGACCACATTGAAAGCATTTCGTAGATGACAAATTAACAGTTGCTAAAAAGATGTTTTTTTTTCTATATGATAGGGTAGAAAACATTGTGGGAAAAGGAGAAAATGCTGGTTACCAGCATTTTCTCCTTTTCCCACAATGTTTTCAAAAGGCTTCTATTCATGACCCGTAAAAACCAGGGATTGTTTGGGAAAGGGTTAACTCTTTATCAAGCGTCAAAGTTTTTGATTCCACCAAATTAAAAGCATTTGTAGACGACTTCTTAACCCATTACCACACAATCCCTACTTTTGACGCCCCTGAGAAGGAAGCCTTTAGAAAA
Organism: Tridacna crocea; assembly: GCA_943736015.1. NCBI lineage: Eukaryota > Metazoa > Mollusca > Bivalvia > Cardiida > Cardiidae > Tridacna > Tridacna crocea. Next base: position 54,914,235 of record OX031063.1, read on the forward strand.
CATTGTGGGAAAAGGAGAAAATGCTGGTAACCAGCATTTCCTCCTTTTCCCACAATGTTTTCTACACTTCACAAAAAAAAAAAAAAAAAATCCTAATTTTCAGTCACCTTTACTTTGTCTTGTGCAAATGCTTTCGATTTGGACAAGCCAAAAATTATGTCGTTTGGTAATGAGTTAAATGTATGTAGTTCAAATTATGACTACCATCCTTGATAGAGTTACATGCTGGTTACCAGGAGGTTTTCCGTCAACGTTTTCAAACGCTTTCTTTCTAAAGGTCGTGAAGGTTATATACCCGTAACACTTCTAGTGCAATATGGAATGAAATTTCTTGAAAATTGATAAATAAGGATTTATACAGATATAATACTTTTGCTTTTCGAACAAAATATAATAAAGGGTTAAGATAATGCGCATTTTGATTCAGCTTCTCTTCCAGGTTGTACATAGTAACTGTAGACTGATCGTTCGTTTATATGTCGTTTATATGTCATTTATATGTCATTGTTTGTGCTACTAGAGTACATTTATTGTATCTGTAAAGACAAGAAACTGTAAAGTTTACGTCTAATAAAGTATCTATCTATCTTATTGTAAACCGACCAGAAATTCCTTTGATGTCTATCTTGAAATTATTTTTGATACTTTTGTTAGTTTCCAGAAAAGTGAGGTAATTATCATATTCCTTTGTAATGAGAATATAGTGGTTTTAGATTTATAAATGATAATTATTTGAGGAAAAAATATTTGACCAAAAAACAAAACAAAAAAAACAGGAAAAAGTGGCTCGGTTAAGTAGTACAATAATACTCATTTTTAATCACAGCAAATTTTGTAGGATAATAATAATATAGTGGAAATAGACCAACTGGGATCTTACTTTTGTATTACGGGCCCACTACCTTAACCCATTACATAGAGGATATTTGTTTTTTTCGGTGTAAGATCGAAATTTATTTCATCGAGTGGACACCATCGGTAATATTTTCACGAGTGGCGCAGCCACGAGTGAAAATATTACCGATGGTGTTCACGAGATGAAATAAATTTCTATCTTTCACCGAAAAAAACAAATATTCTATTTATTTTATGCTTTTAACCCTTTCTGTGAGGGGGCTTTATCAAAATTCAATACAATTCTTTTCCATCTTTCCCCGTGGCGTACCCCTCCCGCATAGCAACGTGACGTCAAGCGCGAGAAATGTAAGGTATATGACGTCATATTTCCCTTCTGGTTGTTAGGCACGCGCAATTTACCTAGGCAACAAGAACGTGAAAATCGGTATTTTCACTGGTGTAAGATCGAAAAATATTTTCACTACTATTTCTCGATATCCCACCGGAAAGCATGAAATAACACACAATCCCTACTTTTGACACCCCTGAGAAAGAAGCCTTTTGAAAACATTGTGGGAAAAGGAGAAAATGCTGGTAACCAGCATTTTCTCCTTTTCCCACAATGTTTTCTACCCTTTCCAAATCAAGTTTCATTTTTTGATTCACACTTATTTTGTCGTCTGCAAATGCTTTTAATTTGGACTAGTCCAAAATTTTGTCGTGTGGTAAAGACTTAAAAATCCCAAGATGGTTTAGCGTACGGTTAAATAAAGGATTGGTCAGTGAGCAATCGGTTATTCCGTTTTTGTTTTGATTGTAACAGACATGACGTCACCATGCTGTTTTGGATACGAAACCTCGTAATCGGCGCATGTTTGTAATCATGTGACATTTCCACAAGTCTTTGAGAAATTTTGGTTTCATTTACAAAACCATCACGAAACAGAAATCTGATCTTAATTTGTTTCCTATCCCATTAAGGAATTACTGATTAAAAAATCTGTTTATACATTTGTCTTTTTTGGGGGGGATTTTCAGGCTACATTACTAATAGTCATTCTTCTAAATAACTAAAATTAGAATTTCATTTCAATAGTCATAACCCAAATATTCATTTTTTAAAGTTATGTTTTAAAAGGGAGTGGTATCTCCTTATAGGACAGTGTAGATCCAAGATCAGACTGCACGTTCTGTGCAGTCTGATCTTGATCTACACTGTCCGCAAAAATCAGTGGGTTGCGCTTAGCAAACTCAGGGTTAATCCAGTTATTATTATACTTTTTTTTTATGTTTAGTGAAATTACAAAAAAAATGTAAATAACTCTCCTTAAGTAGATGGTGTAGATTAAAGCCAGTGATATAACTGCTCGTTTTATACTGTCTGATCTTCATCTATGCAGGATGCAGAAGCAATATTACTGTAGTGGCCGGTGCCGTTAATTGTTTACCTTTTTACCTTTTCACTGCACCACCAAATTTGATTCATTAAAAATATATTGAAGGAAGTTTTTACCTCCTTACCAGACGATAAAATTTTGTACTAGTCCAAATTCAAAGCATTTGCAGACGACAAATATGAATGTTGCTCAGTCCATGGAATTTGTTTATGATAGGGTAGAAAACATAGCACAAAACCCATCTTTTTTCTCCCTTTCCCGCTATGTTTTCAAAAGCCCTCTTTTGGTTAGGGTCGTTAAAACTCAGGGTTGTTTCGTAAAATGATTAAATGATAGTACTTGCCCTTGCAAGAGTAGTTAACATTGTGGGAAAATGTTCTATGTCTTAGGGTTTTTGTGGTATTTGTCATAGACAATACCACTACGGGAAAGGTATGCCAAAATAACGATTGTCATAAGACAAGGGTTATTTTCGCGGACTTTTCCTTTTTGAGGCAAATATTTCCCCATATTAACCACAAGCTGATGAAATAAATTATGTATTATATTTCCTCTGATTATTTTGTCAACGAATGCCACTTTTAAAACTAATAATCTCAAGTCAATCAACCGGATAACCGATATTTAAAAAAAAAGTAGCTCCAGATTTTCGGCAGGAGGAAAATATTGACTGTGACGGGGAAATAATTTCCCCCAACTTAAATTACAACATTTCTTTACCCGTAACATTTCTAAAGATAGACACATGAAATGTACTATAAAATTTTATTAAACTCGTCAAGGTAAATTATTATTCAGCTCGCCAAAGGCTCGCTTAATAACATTTTTCTAGACTAATTTAGTAAAATCTTATCTCAAAAGCCCACTCATGTCAAATTCTATAGATCTGACATTACACTGGTTTTTGCGAAAGTTCAATAACGACGTTTTCCATAATATTTTAGGTAAGCCGCGGCGTCCAGTGCACCTTTCCATGCTTTTCTGGGATCTCTTTTACCAGTGCTTCCAACAATATTATTTCCAAGCCACTGGCTGCTTTCCCACATAACCATCGCCGAAACAATGACCAACGGTGACACAGGAATGAATCCTGCCGCAATGAATATTTTATTATTTGGACAGGAAATGGTTAAAATCAGGATGTAAACCAGCGACCACCATTTCAAAAGACCTGTACACAAGCGACTGCGCCAGAGAAGCCGGTGCCACATTAACCCATTACCACACAATCCCTACTTTTGACGCCCCTGAGAAAGAAGCCTTTTGAAAACACTGTGGGAAAAGGAGAAAATGCTCGTAACCAGCATTTTCTCCTTTTCCCACAGTGTTTTCTACCCTTCCCAGAACAAATTTCTATTTTTCAGTTACCTTTATTTTGTCGTCTGCAAATGCTTTCAATTTGGACCAGTCTAAAATTTTCTCGCGTGGTAAAGAGTTAAGCTGGACGGAGCACACAAGAGCACAATAATTAGATACAGCTTCCGTGCTTGTCATTTGTTGCAAGAATGCCCACATGAAAAACCTACCTATATATACATGTATATAAAAGTTTAACAAGCTAAAATGTTTTATTTTTTATAATCGAGTTAGCCAAACAAAAAAGAAATATGAGACTTTGGTATTTGTATAAGGGTTTGCCGATGTAAATTGCTACCCAAAACTGACACCTGAATTCTAATGTACATTTTTACTAGTGCTTAAATTTCTTTTTCGGGAGAATACGCCCATATATATTTAACTCATTACCAAACGACAAATTTTTAGGTTTGTCCAAATCGAAAGCATTTGCAGACGACAAAATAAAGGTGACTGAAAAATTAAGATTTGATCTGAGATGGGTAGTAAACACCGTGGAAAAAGGAGAAAATGCTGGTTACCAGCATTTTCTCCTTTTCCTACAGTGTTTTCAAAAGGCTTCTTTCTCAGGGGCGTCAAAAGTAGGGATTATGTGGTAATGGGTTAAATTTACACTCATGTGACACGAAATGTGATCTGAGAGAAAGACTGTGGTATTTTTTTCTTCTTTGTGTGCGTGTTTATAAATGTAGTAGTAGTTTTGATGGCTGTATTTCACACATTTGCAGACGACAAACATGTGCATAGATCTATCACTTCATTGCTCTTACATGTAGTATATCGTCGGTTTACTTCAAAAACCTCGTAACTACAGCTTGAAACAAGCTGTAGTTACGAGGTTTTTGAAGTTAACCGACGATTTTAGTACAATATTACTCACAATGCAGATGTAAAATATATATAATTTTGTGCTATGCTCTGGTAAAAGAGGGCTTAACGAATCATCGCAGTTTATATCATGCTTTCCGGTAGGATATCGAGAAATAGCAGTGAAAATATTTTTCGATCTTACACTGGTACCACCAGTGAAAATACCGATTTTCACGTTCTTGTTACCGAGGTAAATTGCGCGTGCCTCACAACCAGATAGGAAATATGACGTCATATACCTTACATTTCTCGAGCTCGACGTAATATAGTAATGCGTTGCTATGCGGAAGGGGTACGCCACGGGGAATAACGGAAAAGAACTCTACTGGATTTTGATAAAGCTCCTCCCAGAAAGGGTTAAAGGCATGAAATAAATAGAATATTTGTTTTTTTTTTTCGGTGAAAGATCTAAATTTATTTCATCTTGTGAATACCGTCGATAATATTTTCACTCGTTGCTGAGCCACTCGTGAAAATATTACCGATAGTGTTCACTCGATGAAATAGATTTCGACCTTTCACGGAAAAAAAAAATCTCTATATCTTATACCAAGCAAGTCGTAACATTATCATAAATCCGTAAAAATCCATTTTGTTTAACAATCAAATGGATCATTAGTTAGAACAGTCCTTTGACATGGAGAAAACCCACGCTCACAGAAAAATGTTTCAATTCATGTCAGCCTGCGCGTACTGCGCAGGCTGACATGAATCGAATTTTTTTTCCAGATGCATTAAGCTCCTTTTTTACAGAGAACATGGCTCGGTTATATAAAACGCCAATTCATACTGAATCGAAAAATAGACAATTCGATGCATTGAATGGGTTTTATGTTTACTTTGATTCGAAACCTGCCTTCAACAATATCTCAAAAAGTATTAACCCTTTGCCATACAATCCCGACTTTTAACAACCCTGCGAAAAAAAGCTTTTGAAAACATTGTAGGAAAAGGAGAAAATGCTGGTAACCAGCATTTTCTCCTTTTCCCACAATGTTTTCTTCCCTTCCCAAAACAAATTTCAAATTTTCAGTCACTTTTATTTTGTCGTCTGCAAATGCTTGCAATTTGGACCTGTCTATAATTTTGTCGTTTGGTAAAGAGCTGATTCATTTCTATACTAGGCAACAAAATTTCAGTCTCGTCCATATTCAAAACATTTGCATTCGAAAACTAGACTTTGCTAAAATGGCAGAATTTGGTATTAAAAGGCAAGAAAACTCTATGGGAAAAGGAGAAAATTATGGTCCAGCGGACAAAATTTGAGAAATGTCCAAATTGAAAGCATTTGCAGATGACGATTAAATGTCGCTCAAAAGACCATATTTTTCTTTGAAAAGGTACGAGAATATTGTGGGTAAATTGTAGAACGTCGCCCCACAAACATGGAAGGATCCAGCCTCGACTATGAGTAAAGAGCAAGTTCAGCCTTTTGAACAATCCACGGCACTGCGAGGATACTAGTCAAGGTCTCAAGAAACAATAATGGATAGTGATTAATTAGGCTGTAAGAACTTGTTTCACAATCAGTATTGATTGAATGATTGATTGATTGATTGATTGATTGATCGGTCGGTCGGTCGGTCGGTCAGTCGGTCAGTCGGTCGTTCCGTCGGTCGTTCCGTCGGTTGGTCCGTCGGTTGATCGATTGATCGATCAATCGATCAATTAAAGGCGGCCCTTCAGATATTGGGACGAAAATTTTACAAAAATACAAAAAAATCATCCTTATACTCCCAAAGCCTTATAATTTTCATTCATTAAACCCCAGTAGTCGAAAACTATCCGACCACTAGATAAATTAGAGATTTACTACAGCCCAGGTCGACACTGAAGGGAAACACGGTCTATTTTTACATGAGCAACTCGCTCATTTACATACCGGAAATATACAGATGAAGCTTCAAACATAGCGTCCGAAGTTCTAGACATTATGGAAAATAAATACAAGTTTGTTATGCTATGGAATTTAATAATCATTAATCACGTGCGAGTCACTTAACATTCCCAAAATGCTATTTTGATTTTGGCGGGAAATCTAAAAATAACTTAAGAGGCTACGTAGCCTTTTAAGAGAATACCAGCAAATTTTTTTTTTTTGTAATTCTATGATTCTTAATTACTGATGATTTGTATTGTTTTTTCATATAAATTTCATAGACATATAAATTTTCTAGTTTGGTGTGATGTGAAAATTCTAAATACCCACCTTTAAGATCGATTCATATTCTACACCGCTTTCAACTTTAATTCAGTCTTATCACAGCGACAGCTCACATATTCATAAATTGCCTAGGCCTCGTCAGTACCAGTCTGAGGTTCTGAGGTGAGATGTGAAAAATACCCACCTTTAAGATTTTTTTTGTGTTATTATCATTTAAATTCTATAGGGCTGTGATATCAGCAGTCGACAGAGATTGGATTCATGTATTTCGCACTGAAAAAGTGAAACAGGATTTGCTATATTCAGTTACATAATCAAAGTCACTGAATGACATGATAAAACTGCGGTTGTATTTTACAAAAGGGTGTCATTATTTTACATTATTTCCCTAATATGTTTTGAAATACGTAAAGAGATTTAATTGCCTACGAAATGCGTCTTAGATAAGGCTCTATTGTAATGTACGTTATTTACGAAGTACAAAATAACATCTAATATGAAACCCTTATAAAAAGAGAAATATCCGGTTGTTTAACCCATTACCATACAATTCCTACTTTTGACACCCCTGAGAAAGAAAGAAGCCTTTTGAAAACACTGTAGGAAAAGGAGAAAATGCTGGTAACCAGCATTTTCTCCTTTTCCCACAGTGTTTTCTACCCTTCCCAGAACAAATTTCAATTTTTCAGTCACCTTTATTTTGTCGTCTGCAAATGCTTTCACTTTGAACCAGTCTAAAATTTTGTTGTGTGGTAAAGAGTTAAAAGTCTCATTGGGGCGTTTTCTACCTACAATAAACTGAAATATTAATGTTGTAGAAAGACGTTTAGGGTTGGTGTGCCCAATCCCTCACTTCCGAGGGTTTTGCCTCAAGTTCCGTGAAGTGTAAAGTCAACCTGTTAACCCTTATCCTGCCGAATAACTAAAATCAAAATTTCGATTCGATATCAATAACCCATATATGGCTGTTTGAACTGTTTACCAAACGACAAAATTTTAGACTGGTTGTAAATTGAAAGAACTTGCATACGACAAAATAAATGTGACTCAAAAATTGAAATTTGTTTCCAGCAGGTTCAGAAAAAAAAAAAAAAAAAACATTGTGGGAAAAGGAGAAAATGCTGGTTACCAGCATTTTCTCCTTTTCCCGCCATGTTTTCAAAATTCTTCTATCTGAGGGTGGTTAAAACCAGGGATTGTTTGGTAAAGAGTTAAGGTAATGTTATGGGGAATACTAGTAATATCTCCTTATCGGACAGTGTAGATCAAAGATCAGACTGCACGTTCTGTGCAGTCGGATCTTGATCTACACTGTCCGCAAAAGGTCAGCAAGTCTCGCTTAGCAGCCAAAGGGGTTAAACTGGCCACATCAGTGCGGAGGTTGTGGTAGGTCCCATGGTTGGTTTTCACTAACTATTCTTAACGGCTTTCTGAATCTCACACTAGATATAGAAAGTAACGTAAGTTCTGATTGGCTGAACCGATTTGTTTAGCCAATCAGAACTTGCGTTGATTATAAAATTTAGAAAATTCTGTTACGAGTCAGGCGTAACTAGAAAGGAGAAGCCAGCAACAAACGACAACAATTAACAGAATTTATTAACAAAAATATCAAATAAACAGTTACAATAGTACAAAACAATACCTTAGACGTTAAATTCAGAAGACAAACTATTCCAGTCTTAATTCCAATCTGATCCTGATCCAAACTGAATGTAATCTAAGCACACAAAGTAATCCTCAGTTTAGTCTAGTCTGATCCAAATCCAAACTGAATATAATTCAAGCACTAATTATAGGACACAAACACAAGATAATCCCCACTGTAGTCTGGCAATCATGTATTAACTAGTGAACACTGAGATGTAAAAAGCTTTTCCTTTTATAATAACAGGGAAACTTCCAGAAAATTCATGTTAAAATCAGTTGCATAATGTCTAGTAATCAGATTGTAAAAAGGCCTGGAAACTTCCAGCACAATATTCCACAAGAGAGAATCCAGTTCTAAAAATAGCAACAGGGGAAAACCATTCAAAAATAGATACACACATGAACAAAGCTAATAATAACTGGGCATGTACATAACACTTCCCCCCTTGAAAAGAAAAAGAAAGGTTTATGAAATAAATCTTTCTTTTTTGCAATATTATTTACATACATGTATATGATACTTTAACTGAAGTATTACATAGGAAATGACAAACTCAAATATTAATTATTTAAGACTAATAAAAATAGTCATGGTAATGAAATTACAATTTAAAAGAAAAAAAAGTTTAAACTTGATTTAGGGAAAAATGACTATTGAAATTTCAAACTCTTGAAAGAGCATCTGGTATAATGTTATCTTTCCCTTTTATGTGTCTTATGTCAAGATTAAACTCTTGAAGCAATAAACTCCACCTCAGTAATCTTTGATTCTTATTCTTAAGTTTGTGTAGAAAACTTAAAGGGTTATGATCACTGAATACAACGATTGGTGAAGTTGAAGAAGTTAAATAAACTTCGAACTGCTGGACTGCCAGAATTAAAGCAAGACACTCTTTTTCTATGGTAGAGTAATTTTTCTGATGTTTGTTAAATTTCTTAGAAAAGTAACAAACTGGGTGATCAATACCATTATTATCTTCTTGTAAAAGAACAGCACCAATACCAACATCACTTGCATCAACAGCTAATTTGAAACATTTGTCAAAATCAGGTGCCAAGAGAACTGGTGCGCTCTTTAGTATGGCTTTCAGACGATCAAATGCATCTTGACATTTGTCATTCCATTTGAACTTTGTGCTTTTCTTTAGTAAATTTGTTAAAGGTTCAGCAATACCCGAGAAATTTTTACAGAATTTCCTGTAGTAGCCAGCCATACCAAGAAATCGCATCAGCTGTCTTTTACATTTAGGCACAGGAAACTCAGAGATAGCATTGACTTTAGCTTCTAAAGGTTTAACTTGACCCTGTCCCACAAGATGTCCTAGAAATGTTACAGTAGCATGACAAAATTCAGTTTTTGCAAGATTCACAGTCAGTTTCGCTTTACTGAGTCTGTCGATTCTTTGAAGGTGGTCACTCCAACTGTCTGAGTAGATGATGACGTCGTCAATATATGCATCACAACCATCTAATCCACATATAACGTTGTTTACAAGTCGCTGAAACGTTGCAGGAGAATTTTTCATCCCAAACGGCATAACTTTGTACTGGTACAGACCGTTTGGAGTAGCAAAGGCTGATACTTCTTTTGCTCTATCAGTCAGTGGAACTTGCCAGAATCCTTTTAGCAGGTCGAATTTGGTGACATATTTAGAATTTCCAACTTTGTCAATACAGTCATCAATTCTTGGTATTGGAAAAGAGTCTGTTTTTGTCACAGAGTTCACTTTACGATAGTCAGTACACATTCTATAAGTTCCATTCGATTTGGGTACTAATATACATGGTGAACTGTAATTACTCTGGCTAGGTTCAATAAAGTCATTTTCCAGTAAGTATTTTACTTCATCTTGGAGGTATTTCTGTTTCAAAGGATTCATTCTATATGGATGTTGCTTTATTGGTTTAGAATCTTCCACAATGACATCATGATAGATTTTATCTGTTCTTGTGGGGATATCAGGAAATAAATGTTCATATTCATGTATCAACTGTTTCAGCTCTTCTTGTTGTGATGGTTCCAAGTGAGAAAGTTTGTTGTTAAGGTTTCTCAAAACATCAGAATTCTCAAGTTTAGATGGACCAGGATCAGATTTATCAATTAAGTCAGAATTTACTTCAATTTCAAATACACTTGATTCTTGTGGGACAGTTTTTACAACTGTAATTGGTTTTGAAATAGAGCTATCTCTGTCAAAGTATTCCTTTAACATATTTATATGACACATTTGTTTGTTTTTACGCCTTCCTGGAGTATTAATTATATAGTTTAAATCACTTGTTTTCTTGTCAATAGTGTAGGGTCCAAAATATCTTGCCTGTAAAGGTCTGCCAGGTATTGGCAAAAGAGCAAGGACTTTGTCACCTGGTTTAAATTTTCTATCTATAACATGGTTGTCATATCTTGCTTTCATTTTGCCCTGAGACGTTTTAAGATTAGACCTAGCAACCTCACATGCCCTAGACAGTTTATTTCTGAAGTCAGAAACATACTGTAGTAAATTCAAAGATGTTTCATCATTTGAGAGAAATTTCTCTTTCAAAAGTTTTAAAGGTCCACGAACAGAATGGCCAAAAACTAATTCAAAAGGGCTGAAACCAAGAGATTCTTGTACAGATTCCCTAGCTGCAAATAGTAACAAATGGATGCCCTCATCCCAATCTTTTTCAGTGTCAAAGCAATATGATCTTATCATATTTGTTAATGTCTGGTGAAATCTTTCTAAAGCACCTTGACTTTCAGGGTGATAGGCGGATGACCTGTATTGCTTGATCCCTAATTCATGCATAACCTGTTGGAATATACCAGACATAAAATTTGACCCTTGATCAGACTGAACTGATTTTGGAAGACCAACAAATGTGAAAAATTTTATAAGAGCTTTGACTATTGACTTTGTTTTTATGTTCCTTAAAGGAATAGCTTCAGGAAAACGTGTAGAAGTACACATAATTGTTAAGAGATACTCATTTCCTGACTTGGTTCGAGGTAAAGGACCAACACAATCTATAAGTATCCTACTGAAAGGTTCATCAAAAGCAGGAATAGGTTGTAATTGAGCTTTGGGAATGGTTTGGTTGGGTTTACCTACCATTTGACATGTATGGCAGGTTTCACAATATTTAGAGACATCTGATTTGAGACCAGGCCAATAAAAATAAGTAATAATTTTGTGATAGGTCTTGTTTATACCTAGATGACCTGACATAGGACTTTCATGGGCTATACTTAGTATTTCATGACGATATGACTTTGGAACCACAATTTGGTGGTAAACAGCCCATTCATCATCAGCTGGGACATCAAATGGCCGCCATTTTCTCATAAGAATCCCATTCTTTATATAGTAACACATTGGGACCTGTGAAATTTCATTTTCAGGTAAAGCCCCAAAAATTAATTTTGAAATCTCAGGATCAGTTTGCTGCTCCTGGATAAGCTGTGACTTTGACAGCGTGTCATGACCTTGGTCAATAGACCGTGGTGGTGAATGACAAGACATTGACGAGTCTGTCTGAGTATCAGACAAACTGGGATCAAGAGACTTTTTAATCTCATTATTGAAATATTGACAGATAAAAGTATCCGTCAAGTCAATGTCAGAGTTTGAGTTTTTCAAAATGGCCTTTTTAGCCATAGCTCGGGTAACTGCACAAGAAGGATACAAGTCAGGAATTTCCTGCTCGATAGGGTCATCTGTTTGACCTATATTTGGTGTGTCAGTTACAAGTGGATTAACCACAACCTTATCTCCAGCTAAGTCATTGCCTAGCAGTAAATGGACGCCTTTAAATGGTCAGGAAGGTTTAATACCAATAACCACAGGCCCAGTAACCAAATCTGATGACAAATTAACATAATGGAGAGGGATATTAACAGTTCCACACTCTACACCCTGAATAAGGACACTAGTACCGGAAGAAGTCTTCTCAGAAAAAGGCAGTATATCTGCTAAAATAAGAGATTGAGAAGCTCCTGTGTCTCTTAAAATTTTAATAGGGGTAGGTGGGCAATTATCACCTGAAAGTGATACAAAACCATTCAACATTTATAATGGTTCAAAAATCTCCATAGTAGAATCAGACTTGGGTTTTGTGACTATGTCAATTGTATTGGTTTTAATAGAAGACTGTGGCCTTGGTCTAAGAGTGGTGAGCCCTGTTGGTTTGGTTTCATCACTTTCTAACTTCCTTTTTAATTTCAAACATTCAGAAACAAGGTGACCAGGTTTCTTACAATAGTTACAAGTGGGTCGAGATAAGGGATATTGACTTTTGGTTTCACTAGTAGAATTGGGTTTGGGTGTATTGGATTGACTGGGCATGCCAGATGAATTACCAGACATAGATTTATTTTGGGGATGTGAGGAAGTAGGTTTTGGTTTATTAATAAAAGAAACTTTATGTGTAAGGTAGTAATTATCAGCCAGACGAGCTGCTTCTTCTAAAGTTTCAACTTGTTTTTCGTCTAAGAATGTCTTAACATCAGATTGAATACAACGTTTGAATTCTTCAACTAACATAAGTTGTCTTAGTTTATCATAATTTTGGTCTATTTTCTTAGAACAGCACCATCTATCAAATAACTGTTCTTTGTTTCTAGCAAATTCAACATGAGTCTGGTTAGAATCTTTTTTACAATTTCTAAATTTTTGTCTATATGCTTCTGGGACCAGCACATAACCTTTGAGAATAAGTTCTTTAACAGTCTCATAATGATGACATTGCTCAACGCCTAGTTGTGTATAAATTTCACGAGCTTTGCCTATCAAAACACTTTGCAGAAGAAAAGTCCAGTGCTCTCTTGGCCAATTTAAGTTTTCTGCAACTTTTTCAAAGTGTAGGAAGTATTTATCAACTTCTTTTTCTTGAAATGGAGGAACAAGCCTAATATGTTTTGTAACATCGAAATTGTATTCAATCTTTTGCTTCGGCTGATTTGCTCTTTCTTGCATTTCTATTTCCCTCATTCTTTAATTATAAAATAAACACAAGCTTTCGGCGGTACAACCGCCTTCTTCAAGTGTGATCCTGTGATTTTTATCACAGGATCACACTTGAAGAAGGCGGTTGTACCGCCGAAAGCTTGTGTTTATTTTATAATTAAACGTTACATATCTCAAGAAGAGGTTATATCATGGTTTGTCCCTCATTCTTAATTGAAATTCTCTCTCCTTCTCTCTCTCTTCCCTTTCCCTTTCTTCTCTCTCCCTTTCTCTTTCTTCTCTCTCCCTTTCTCTTTCCCTTTCTCTTTCCTTCTCTCTCTCTACTTTTTCTTCTCTCTGTCTTTCCCTTTCTCTTTCCTTCTCTCTTTCCTGAATTTCTAATTGTCTGATCTGAAGTTTCAATTCAAGTTCTTTTGAACTTGAAACTGACTGAACGTCAACTATCAGGGAAAGAGCATTTTCATTAAAAATTTCCTCATCAACAAAATATTGTACCAAAATGTTCTTAATTTCATGTTTACGCATTAAAGATTTTATTTCAGACAATTTATAGTGTTTAGCAAGATTAAGCAAATCAGTCTTTTTACCTAAATTCAATAACTCCACAGACGGTTCAGCCGTAAATTTATCTAAGTCAAAAGACATGTTTGTTTGTTGCTGGATTCAAGTATAAAATTGTATTATAATTACTGATTAGTAATTTTGACCAACAGGATGTATTAGATTTTATTCAAATTGTGAAAAGCAAACGTCTATGTCTTATTTTCCAATCGATGGCTAATCCCAAAAGGAAAACGAATGCGTTAGTCTAGTTTCCAATCCCAGACGAGCCCCCAATTTCTGTTACGAGTCAGGCGTAACTAGAAAGGAGAAGCCAGCAACAAACGATAACAATTAACAGAATTTATTAACAAAAATATCAAATAAACAGTTACAATAGTACAAAACAATACCTTAGACGTTAAATTCAGAAGACAAACTATTCCAGTCTTAATTCCAATCTGATCCTGATCCAAACTGAATGTAATCTAAGCACACAAAGTAATCCTCAGTTTAGTCTAGTCTGATCCAAATCCAAACTGAATATAATCCAAGCACTAATTATAGGACACAAACACAAGATAATCCCCACTGTAGTCTGGCAATCATGTATTAACTAGTGAACACTGAGATGTAAAAAGCTTTTCCTTTTATAATAACAGGGAAACTTCCAGAAAATTCATGTTAAAATCAGTTGCATAATGTCTAGTAATCAGATTGTAAAAAGGCCTGAAAACTTCCAGCACAATATTCCACAAGAGAGAATCCAGTTCTAAAAATAGCAACAGGGGAAACCATTCAAAAATAGATACACACATGAACAAAGCTAATAATAACTGGGCATGTACATAACAATTCTTGACAACGAGAATAGGAATGTTCTTATAGGAATGGTTGGGTAATATTGATTAAAGTACAAATAATAGAGATAGACCTAAGTTGTACGCGTAGTAAAGAAGGTTTCAAAATTAATTTCAACTTTTAGGCTGACGAGCTAGCATGAAAACAAATTCTAACCCTTTTTAGAAAATTTATCGGGTTTTTTGCTTCCTTCCTTCCTTCCTTCCTTTCTTCCTTCCTCTCTCTCTCCCTCCCTTCCTTCCTTGCCTTTTTTCTTTCTTTCCTTCATTTTTCTGTCTTTCTTCCTTTTTTCTTTCTTTCTTCCTTTTTTCTGTCTTTCTTCCTTTTTTCTTTCTTTCTTTCCTTTCATTCTTTCTTTCTTTCTTTTTTTTCTTTCATTGTTTTACTTTCGTTCTTTCTTTCGTCCCTTCTTCTCTTTCTTTTCTTTCTTTCTTTCTTTCTTTCTGTCTTTCTCCCTTTCTTTCTTTCTTTCTTTCTTTCCTTTCTTTCCCCTCTTTCTTTCTTTCTTTCTTTCATTCGTTCTTTTATTTCTTTTTTTCTGTCTTTCTTTCTTTCATTTTCATTTTCTGAGAAACCTGGGGGAAAAAACCTACAAAATTATATTCCTGTAAACGATATAAGACAGGGTGTGTTCTTGAAATCTGATAATATCAAAACCAGATCAAGTTATTCATTTTTTAGAGGTTATTGTTACTAGGTAACCATTACTTTTTTTGTCCTTTCTCAACGCATCATTCAATTTATGGCCAAAAACACAATATAGCGTGATCATCACCGCATTAAATTCACTTCACTTGAATTAGAGTACTTACCCTATCCTTATTCATTCTCCCAAACGCTTCGACTTTCACCGCCAAATACACAAATGAAATCGAACTCTTGATAGACGGCTTTAACCCTTTACTCCATAAATACTCATTTTGACGTGTATGAACAACTGACAGCTTTTGAAAACATTAAGGGAAAAGGAGAAATTGCTCATAAAGAGCAATTTCTCCTTTTCCCTCAATGTTTTCCACTCAATCAGATATTTGTATCCTCATTTGTCCATATTTTTGACATCATATCTTTATTTGCTGCTGAAATGAAAGAGCCTCGAATTGGCATATCAGGTAAAGGGTTGAAATACAGTCTATAGAAACAAATTGATTATAAAGATTCGACCAC
The DNA here is from genome assembly GCA_943736015.1 of Tridacna crocea. NCBI lineage: Eukaryota > Metazoa > Mollusca > Bivalvia > Cardiida > Cardiidae > Tridacna > Tridacna crocea. Next base: position 54,930,023 of record OX031063.1, read on the forward strand.
ACAAACGGACGGTATAGATCAAAGATCAGACTGCACGTTCTGTGCAGTCTGATCTTGATCTATGCCGTTCCCAAAAGTCACTGTCTTCGCCGAAAGCGTTAAGCGCCGAATAGATAACTTCTTTCGGCATCTATAAATATAATTCTATAAAACATTATCTTTCTTTTTCATTTTTACCCAATAAGCTTGATTGAAAAAACAAATTATGTAGAGCAAAGATCAAACTACAGGAACTGCGCAGTCTGATCTTGTTTTGTACCGTCCGTAGAAGCGCCCGAGACTAACTTGATTCCGTCGCGATACAGCAAGACAAGCGGACGTGTCCTCTCATACTTTATTACGGTTGAACCTTCTATTTTTCTCTCTATTCCTCCCTATAAACAGGCGGTCGTAGGTTCGATTTCAAGCTCAGCCAATTTCCGTCCGAGGATTCATCGGATGATAGTCATTGGAACGGGATTCATTCTTCTCTCACCGCTGAATATTGTTTCGACTGAAGTTATGTGGGAAAGTAGCCAGAGGCTTGGGACGAAAATTGTGCGGAGTACTGTTAACAGAGACTCAAGGAAAGTATAAATAGATAGGCGCACTGACCGCCGTATCTGAAAACATGTTGAAAACGGCGTAAAACACGAATCAATCAATCAATCAATCAATCAATCATTCATTCATTCATTCATTCATTCATGCAATCAATCAATCAATCAATTAATCAATCAATCAATCATTCATTCATTCATTCATTCAACCAACCAACCAACTAACCAACCAACCAACCAACCAACCAACCAACCAACCAACCAATCAATCAATCAATCAATCAATCAATCAATCAATCAATCTCTCATCTGATATCATTTACTCCTATTTTTTTCCTTTCTCTCATCTCCTCTAAGGGTCCTGCTTGGTTCAGTGGTAAGGTACAGGTTTTGTGACTTGGAGGCCCCGGGTTCGAGCTTTTGGATTTTTCGTTGGAGTGCCCTTATACGAGGCACTTTGGAGCGTAGCCTTTTATTGATGAAACCCATGAAATGCATGAATATGTTGGCGTTCGCTGTGATAGGACTGAAATAATGTGAAAAACGGCTTAATACACCAATCAATCAATCAATCGATCGATCGATCAATCATCCCCTCTACAGTTCATTCCTCTACTTTTCACGCCTATTTACTTCTTTTCCAATCCACTTTTTTCCCCTAAAAGCCACTACTTTGTTTTCTTATCCACAACTTTCTCTCAGCAATCCGCTACTTTTCTTGCCTATCAAATTTCGTTTCCTAACCTTCCTATATTTAACATCTACTTCTTCTCTTAAACTTTAGGCTGCTAAGCTCGACTCATTGACTTTTATCGAACCGTGTAGATCAAGATCAGACTGCACAGAACGTGCAGTCTGATCTTTGACCTACACGGTCCGATATGGAGATATCATTCCCTAAAGCACAACTTTGAAATAGCAATAATTGAGCTTTTAACCCTTTCCCAAACGACAAATTTTGGATCCTTCCAAACCGAAAGAGTTTGCAGACGACAATTTTAGATTTAGAGAAAATTGCAGAAAGTTCTCAAAAAGGGTACAATTTAACGTCCAATAAAGTAGCTTAATGCTACCACGTGAGAACAGAATATCTTAGCCTGTATTAGACGCTGTAGAGTCCAATACGGATTTTTCAAAACGAGGCTTGAGTCCAATATGGATTTTTCAAAACGAGGCTTGAGTCCAATACGGATTTTTCAAAACGAGGCAAGAGTCCCGAAAATCGATATTGGACCGGAAGAGTAGTGTACCAAAGTCTGTTGTAAAAAGAAGCAAATTCAAACCCCTCTTTTGATATGTTTTGATTTTTTTCCAATTGAAATGACCCTATATTTCTCGTTTACTTTAAAGTCAATACGAAAATGTGAAATAAAGAGGTCGTTTAACATGCTTGGGTACAATACTGAATTCAGTTGGGTTCGTACACTGCAGAACCAGTCTATATTTTAGACTCGGCCGTCGCCTCGTCCAAAATATAGACTGATTCTACAGTATACTCATCCAATAGAATTCAGTATTGTACCCAAGCATGTTAAATAACCTCATAGTATCTCTCTTTTTTCTCTTTATATATTCCATCCCTGAAGGCTCTTTTTTTCTCTCCCCATATTGTCTACATACCTCTCTCATCTTTTCAAGCTTTTCTCTCGTCTACAAATCCTTCGTCTTACCTCTCCTATACATCTACTTACCTCTTATTCCTTTCATCATCCACAGCTCCAGATAAGAGTAATGGTATTCTAAATGCGTTATTTCTTTTCAAAACCCTATGTTGTGGGTACTCATTGGAATCTTCTCGATGAGACGATTCTAATGAGTACCCGTAACATAGGGTTTAGTGAAGAATAATTGGTATTTTTAATTTTGAAATCAAAATCACTCCCTCTGTCTGGAGCTCTTATCATCGGTCTATCTCCTCAGCTCTATAATCATCTCCTCTCATCACCTTGTTTAGAACCTCTCCTCTTATACTTTGCTCTTCATCTCCGCTGCTTTTCCTTTCCCTCTTCGCTTTCGTCTCCTAGACTTTCAATACTTATCTCTCATTCCTTTTATCATCTAATTATCTCCTCAGCGCCATATTGTTCTATTTTAATATTTTCCTAAACCTCCCTTTCCCCCTATTTTCCACTCTTTCCCCCTGCTATCTTTTGCTTCCGAGTCTTGTCACAGTGTCGTTGGTCAATGTGCCAGCGAAAACTATCGACCCAGATCAGCCTGCGCATACCGCGCAGGCTGATCTGGGCCGAAACTTTTCGTTTTTGGTCCACATTCTGTATGTCCAAGGATCAGTTTACCCCTTGATTCAATTGGCTTTATGGACCCATAATTATGAGATGACTTGCTAGGTGCATTAAGCACCTTTTGCCAGAATACTTCGCAATTACTTCTCGTTTTTTTTTTTTAACTTTTTATCTCACCATACACGAGGGCTGTTAGAAAAATATCTGGACAGGTTTCATAACTTTTCTATTTACAAACATATCTAGATAAAATATTCAACACTGTAACTTCGGAGAATTATGCTTATGATCCGGTTGAAAAGAAAAATCACCAATTCCATTAACCCTTTCCCAAACAACAGATTTTGGACTCTTCCAAACCAAAAGAGTTTGCAGACGCCAACTTTAGATTTAGGGAAAATGGCAGAAAGTTCTCAAAAAGGGTAGAAAACACTGTGGGAAAAGGAGAAATTGCTCGTTACGAGCAATTTCTTCTTTTCCCACGGTGTTTTCAAAAGACCTTTATTGTAAAAACCAGGGCTTGTTTGGGAAAAGGTTAATGCGCATTCTACAGTATCTATGGTAACGTAGGGTAACGTTGAGCGGGGCAACTTACTTCTGGATGGGATACAGCGTCAGGATAAAAATCATACCTTTTCGAAATACTCTCCACTACACGATACACACTTCTCCCATCTATGAATCCACTAGTCTTGTCAAAGCAGGACTTCAACTGATCTTGGGGAATTTTACGAATCGTTTGTCTAATTTCTTCTGTTTTCACCGACGTCGTGTTGGGGCGTCCAGATCTTTGGCGGTCGGCAACATCACGCACAGATTTCTTCTTAAAACATTTGCCGTAGGTATTCATTATCATAAAGATGGTCTCTGATATATTTTTTTTTTTCATTTGCACGCAAAACTTTATTAAATACCGCTGCTTTAGCGCCATATTTGCAATATCAGTAGAGCGACGTGTTCAACTTCGGTTGTTTACAGAAATGATGTCATATTACAGCCAATGACGTTACGTTGGCCAAGATGAAAGTGTGCAAAAAAGTCACGTGCAATTTGTTCAATTTTTGACGTCGAAAAAACAATTCTTTGTCTCTTTTAGAAACAGGTAAATATGTGATCGTTTAACTAATTTAACGAAGTTGCCCCGGTCGACGTCACCAGACGCTGCCATAATGACTGTAGGTAACGCATAAGTATAACTATTTTACTTTTTTCTGCCGGACCATAAGCATAATTCCCGAAAGTATCAGTGTTGAAAATTTCATCACGATTAGTGCACAAATGAAAATGTTATGAGACCTTTCTGGATACTTTTCTAACAGCCCTCGTGCGTATTCGTACTCACTCCTCATCTCACCTTTTTCTTTTAATTTTCGCTGACCTCCTCTGCTTGCCGCTCCTCTTCACTTGTGTTTCCTCACGTTTCATGTACTTAACTCTCCTACCCTTCATCCTCTACTTATCACCCTAGCATGATATCCCTCCCCTCTTCCACTCTCCTAGCACCTACTATAGCACCACTCCTTATTCACCTACTATTCTTTAGAATACTTTTAGTCTTAGGCTTGAAAAATTTCCAAATTTGAAAGTACTACAAGTTCTGGTTGGCTACAGCAAACGGTTTAGCTTATCAGAATTTGTGTTACTTTCAAAATGTAGATCTAGACTAAGAGTGCTTTTACTATAAAGGTTGGTGGATAGGTGCCCAGTTCTACAATCTAATCAGCCATGTTGAATTATTTCTAAGTCTTACTCTATAGAATCGTTGAAAATTTGTTTTTATTCTCCACTTTTGAAAAGAATGCTTATGGGTGAAAAAGGAGCTATTTTTTGTATGGCAAATTAAATGAAACATCAATCAGAAACTGTAACAAAATCTCGCAGGTTTCAAATTTGCATACAATATGAGGAAAATAGGAATGAAAAGAGTATCGTTTTTATGTTGCGTTCGTGAGCAAATACATTAAAACCCTTACCACACAATCCCGACTTTTAACACCCTTGTGAAAGAAGCCTTTTGAAAACATTGTGGGAAAAGGAGAAAGTGCTGGTAACCAGCATTTTCTCCTTTTCCCACAATGTTTTCTACCCAGCTGGAAACAAATTCTATTTCTTTAGTCACACTCCTTTTGTCGTCTGCAATCGCTTTCAATTCGGACCAGTCTAAAATTTTGTCGTTTGCTAAAGGGTTAGATCCTTTAGTGTGCAAAACTTCATTTGCACCCTCACCTCACTGTACTCCTGTAAACATTTTGACGAGAAGTACAGTAATAGCTTGTGATAAGCAACTCCCCCTTGTTAAGAAATGTTCCACATCATTTTTTAAACCTTTACGACACAATCCAAAATTTGAACGACCCCAGGAAAGACGGTTTTTGAAAACACTGTCCGAAAAAGGAGAAAATGATGGTGACTAGCATTTTCTCCTTTTCTAACAACGTTTTCTACATTTCTAGGACTAATTTCGTCATTTTTATAATATTAATTTATTGTCTGCAAATGCTTTTTTTTGGAAAAATCTAAATATTGGGCGTTTGGTAGAGAGTTAAAAAAGGACATTCTTTTTTTCAAAAGTTTCTTTTTTGAGTCACAGGTTGTTATATAAGAAACAAGAAATTTCTTAATTAAAGATTGGCGAGCCAGAGGCCCTTATAATAAAAATGCCTGCATTTTTGGCCAATCACAAATGCTTATTTATTTAGTTGTTATCAGTTGCAAAAAGTAGGTCGTTTAGATACGCCGAAAAACTGCCTGCACAGGAACTACTTTACATAGAGCATTGAGCCAGTCTGCATCTTTGTGGTCGAATCAGGTATCCTTGCATGTGTAAAGGAGTTGACTATCGGATTCGATCGAAACTCGTTGCGGATGTAAAAGACGCTATCAGATTCGACCCTCGGTTTCATCAGAGAGGTATCTATTTACAGACCACATCCGACCATGCAGGAATATATACTACTGTAATGTTCTTTGTACTAAATCCCTTTCGTCAAAAAAGGTACACGCACATTCAAAGACAAAAAAGGCATACCCGCAACAGCCAGCACATTTACATGTAGATACGCCGAAAAGCCTAAATATCTTTAAAGGACGATCAGTTGATTTTTAATCGTACAAACTTAGATCCAGCGGTGTGTCAAATCAGTTGTCATCATTCATGGGCGCAGCCAATTTTATTAAAATCGGCGTAAGATTCTGAAAAGTGAAGAGGCTCGAAAAAAATGGTTCCGTTTTATACAGGTAAATTCATCAGTTTGAACGCACGTATAATGTATCCAGAATCATAATTCCTTTGTCTAACTTACAATTTTACATATGAAACAGTTAAACAGTAACAAAACATCTTTTCCTCGGTTTGACAAGATTCTTGTCATTTAGCCTATCGCAGAGATGTATGTGAGGTAACGAACGACAACTCTGCTCGGAGATTGATCAGATTCGACCTTCGGTTTCATCCGATAGGTATATCTATGCATATTTACGGACCACATCCGACCATGCAGGAATATATACTACTGTAATGTTCTTTTACTAAATCCCTTTTGTCAAAAAAAGGTACACACACTTTCAAAGACAAGGGAAAAAAAGTCATACCGGCAAAATTTTGGGATTTGGAGGAAAGAGCCGAGCCTGAATACACAAAGCGGTCCGAAAACATATAGTAATGTTTTACATAGAATTTTAACCTTGATTCCATTCCAACCTTTTTTGTATGGACCGTTAAAGGAGACTGCGATAAGAAGTGGTCAAAAGATTAATTTCGCCAGGGAAAGACTTATAAGATTTGATATTATACAGTGCCTGTTCGCATGCATCTAAAAGTCAAAACACCGAACTGAACGTCCCTTTTTTGATATTTTTAGATGTGTTTAAGCTGACAGAGATATAAATAAAATTTGGGGTTTTTTTTGCAGTTAAAGATCGAAAATTATTACATCGAGTGAACATCATCGGTAATATTTTCATGAGCAGCTCCAGTCATTAGTTAAACATCATAGATAATATTTTCACGAGTGGCTGCGCCACTCGTGAAAATATTACCGATGATGTTCTCTTGATAAAATAAATTTCTATCTTTCACCCCTTTTTGGGGGAGGCGAACATTTTACACATTAAGTGCAGTCTGATCCTAATCCACACCGTTCGCAAATGTAATCTGCATGATTACAGGTAAACATCTAAATACGTGGAAGTCAACAACCATTTTGTATAATGGGTGGAAGTAAAAAAAAGACTTTAGATATGAAAAGACTCGCTCATGCGTAAAGTATAATAAGTATTTTCAGCGTGAACCCGGGTAGTCTATGATTTAACATTTAACTGTGGTTTAAGCTTGTTCGGACTTACAAAAGAACGATATTAGGGTAAAAATTCACGATATTACTTTTATAGCCATTTTTTTCTATCAAGTCATCTCTCGTTACGCTAATTTAATCATTATTATATCATGTTTATTATCAAATTTTGATTTGTTTTGTAAATTGAATTTCGAATCGTGATCTGTTTAGAATACTGTTGTCATTTGACAGCGTTTTTTCTCTTTTCTATGACTCTATACGTATGAAGCCAAGCGAGGTAACTCGTTGGTCAGCCTATCCGACTCGTGAGCCGGTGGTCGTGAGTTCGATGCTCGGTTGAGATTAATTTTCTTTCTGTGCTTTTTTTTCGCCTCTCAACTTTGAGGCATTTGGAAAATGACTTTAAAAGAAAGTTATGCCGGTGTAATGCAGAGAAATGACCCTCCCCTACAAAATGACCCGGGTCATTTTTCTACGTAGAGAAATAGCCTCAGAAGTTATTTCACTACGTAGGAGAATGACCCGGGTCATTCCTCTACGTAGAGAAATGACCCTCTGGATCATTTCTGATCTGGGTCATTCCTCTACGTAGAGAAATGACCATTGGGTCATTTTGTAGGGGAGGGTCATTTCTCTGTATTACACCGGTATTGGTGCGAGGTAGCTAGAATACACTTGTCTGTGTGCACTGACCGCCGAGATATAACATAAGCTGTTAAAACGCGGATTAAATCCCAACAGATAAATCAGTCTATCTGTACCAGAATTTCATTAATCAAACATAGGGTTCTCTCACTTGTATGAGAGAGAAAAGTGTGGAGAGAGAGAGAGAGAGAAAGAGAGAGAGAGAGGGAGAAAGGAAACTATGCCTTTGTAAAATATACGTTATAGTTAATACACATTAGATCTGTGTTAAAATACTTTTTTAGACACAATTCCATAATTAATTTGAATCTAAAAACAAAAATATTCACCCTTTACTATACGGCAACATCTTGGACGTATCCAAATTGAAAGCATTTACAGACGAAAATTTCATAGTGGCTCCAATGGTGCAATTTTTCTTTGGAAGGGTAGAAAACGTTTTTGGACAGGTGGAAAATATTATGGCAAAAGAAGAAAATGCTGGTTACATTATCTACATTATCTCATTTTCCCACAATGTTTTAGAAGTTTTCTTTTTGTGAGTCGTTAAACCATGGGTTCGTTAGTAGAGGGTGTGGTGCATGAATATGCGGAAAACATTATTGGAGACACTTTATCCTTCTGATACAATGTTTTAACCCATTACCAAACGACAATATTTTAGACTGGTCCAAATTGAAAGCATTTATAGACGATAAAATTAAAGTGACTGAAAATTTGAAATTTGTTTTGTGAAGGGTAGAAAACATTGTGGGAAAAGGAGTGAATGTTTGAATATGCATAGAAAAAAAGGTGCAGCAGTACACAACTTTTTTTTCCCACTAAAATGGACATTTAATGGTTGAATACAAATTGTTCTACCCACGTGCACTTTCCGCTTGCCCTTTGCTATTAGTGCTTTTAGCGCTTTGATTTTTATTTAGAACTAACTGTACATATATTCGGACAGACGAAACAACGAAACTACTCTATCAGACAGTTTCGATTGTTTCGGTAATAGTTTTGGTTTCATTCCCAAAAAAGAAGAGAACCGTAACTAGTTTCCAAATAGTTTCGATAAAAAATGACTGAGTTTCTGAAGCTGGTCTTGAACAGAAACCAGTTTCACTAGAACAATATACTAATTGAAGAGGTCATCAGACCTCTCCAACAGTGGTGAGTTTAATAGGTAGACTGCCAAAGAATTTGCTATCTAATTCCATTTTTCTTGCGAATTTCGTATTGATACACAGTTTGTTTCGTCATGGTTTTGTAAATAAAGCGAAATCAAAAAACAGAAACCGGAAATAGGCGTGTTTTATCTTTATATGACGAATATCAAAAAAATATTTGTTGAATCAATTTGCCATGTCTGCAAATGACCCCTCAAAGAATTGTAAATTTTCAAGAAGCAAATAAATTAAAGCAGCAGAAAAAAAGAAGTTCGTTAAAAAAGAGAAAGAGGTCTGATCTTGTTGAACAACGTCCGCGAAAGGCCGTCTATAAAAGTCGTGCTTATAATTAAAAGGATTAAATAGATATTTACACTCAAAAATTCAGGTTCACTTTCCTAAGTATAGGTTCACCCTAGTGGTCCTATTGTCATTTTAAATGTCCGGCGGTTTTCCATTTAAAGTTTAATAACCTTTTACCTATTTCGCTTTAAATCATGAAACCACCCTTCAACTCTTCAACCCATTTCCACACAATCCCTACATTTGACGACCCCAAGAAAGAATCCTTTAGAAAACATTGTGGGAAAAGGAGAAAATGCTGGTAACCAGCATTTTCTCCTTTTCCCACAATTGTTTTCTACTCCACAAAACAAATTTCAAATCTTTTGTCACTTTTATCTTGTCGTCTGCAAATGCTATCGATTTTGACAAGCCTAAAATAGTTTCGTTTGGGTAAAGAATTAAGAGTCTGAGACCTTGACCGGTAGTCCAGTGTGTAAAGTCCGTGCACAATATCAATGGGTAGCAGGTTCGAATTCAAAGCACAACCAATTTCTTTTCGAAGACCCATGATAGTCATTATGGAAGGACTTATTCCTATCTGAACGCTGATCAAAGTTTCGATGATACTAATGTGGTGCATGTTTGCCGATGTGCAAAGCACTGGTGTAAGAAACTTAAGTGCATGGATAGGTGCACTGGCCGCCGCGATATAAATGAAATAATGTTGAAAGCGACGTGAATACTACAGAAACAAACTTAGCCTAGTACAGGCGAGACCCAGAAAACACGTGAACATGTGAGCTGGCGCGGTGATACTACTGAATCAGTGTTGAGGCGGCGTCAATCAATCAGTCATTTGATAATCCTTTATTAATCCCTTTATTAACCAACCAACCAACCAACTAACCAACCAACCATGAAACCGACCAACCATGAAACCGACCGACCGATCGACAGACCGATCGACCGACCGACCAACCAACCGACCAACCAACCAACCAACCAACAAACAAACCGACCGATCGACCGACCGACCGACCGACCAACCAACCAACCAACAAACAAACCAATCAATCAACCAACCAACTAACAAATCAACAAACCATCTCATCAATTTCGCTAAAAAATAGTTTGAAATAAAGTTCCAGCGAGATAAATTTCAGCAATGCCCTTGACTGAAACTGTTTTATAATATGTAACTTTTTTGCGTGTCAAAGGAGCATTTTACCTTATATTCGGCCTGCTGTTAGACAAAATAAATCTTAGTGCGCTATTCCTATAATTAGCTTGCAACACGCGAAAAGGGACATTCGGACATCTGCGTAAATTGTCGTCTCGGATCAGCCTGCGCAGTCCGCACAGGTTAATCCGAGACGACACTTTCCGTTTTCATGCAATTTTCTGTTTTGCGCAGGTCTACTGTGTCACAAAATCTACTGTAGTCGTAAAGTGCCGTCTCGGATTAGCCTGCGCGGACTGCGCAGGCTGATCCGAGACGACACTTTACGCAGATGTCCGAATGCCCCTTTTTGCATGTTGCACACCAATTATGATGATTCGCTCAGTAGAATGCCCCATGCAGTTGCATTAACATAGTAGACCCCTAATAGAAAACAGTTATTTCCACAATAATATTATCCTACAAAATTTACTATGATTTAAAAATAGTGTTATTGTACTGATTTAACCAAGCCACTTTTCCCTTTTTGTCTTTTCTAGAATTATCATTTATAAATCTAAAACCACTATATTTTCATTACAAAGAGAGATAGTAATTACTTCCCTTTTCTGGAAACTAACAAAAGTATCGACAAATAATTTCAAGACAGGCATAAAGAAATTTCTGGTCGGTTAAAAATGTGCAAAAGTATTATGCCTGTATAAATCCGTATTTATCAACTATCAAGGAAACTTTATCCAATGCAGCACTAGAGGTATTAGGGGTCTACTACCTTAGACCCTCTTTTTCTCTGGAGTGCCACTAAAAGGATATTTTTGGTAAGACAGGAGACCGGATGACCCTTATACCCCTATCACTTTCAAAAGTACTCTAATGTTTTTTTTTTGTTCAAGAGTTCTATGAATTTCAAAGTCACGCAAATTCTGATTAACTAACCCATTTTTTTTTTCAGACAAACAGATATTGTGTTACTTTCTAAATCTAAAACAGAAAATACTATTCTAAGAATGTAATTTAGATCTGTTGTCCTGAATACTTTATTTATTACCACGATATTTAACTCTTTATCACAAAATCCCGACCTTCAACGACCCTGATAAAAAAGTCTTTTGAAAACATTGTGGGAAAAGGAGAAAATGCTGGTAACCAGCATTTTCTACTTATCCTACAATGTTTTCTACCCTTCACAGCACAAATTTCAAATTTTCAGTCACTTTTATTTTGTCGTCTGCAAATGCTTTCAATTTGGAAAAGTCTAAAACATTGTCGTTTGGTAATGAGTTAAACCCTGTTTTTTTTCCTGGAGTGCCACTAATAGGATATTTTTTCAACCATACAGATATTGTGTTGTTTTCTAAATCTAAAACAGAAAATACTATACTAAGAATGTAATTTAGAACTGTTGTAATTTAGAACTGTTGTACTTTATTTATTATCACGATGTTTAACTCTTTATCTCACAATCCCGACCTTTAACGACCCTGAGACAGAAGTCTTTCGAAAACATTGTGGGAAAAGGAAAAAATGCTGGTAACCAGCATTTTCTCCTTTTCCCACAATGTTTTCTACCATTCACGGAACAAATTTCAAATTTTCAGACACTTCCATTTTGTTGTCTGCAAATACTTTCCGGTTGGACAAGCCTAAAATATTGTCGTTTGGTAATGAATTAAGAATGTCACAAAGCAAGGAGTAGTCGTGACCACGTTACAGGATGCACGATAAACCTGTAAAAAGCAACAAAATTTTAGATTTTTAGATTTTTCTTCCAAACTGAAAGCATTTGATGTAAAGACTGCATAGGACGTCCAGATGAAATAAATTTCGATTTTTCACCGAAGAAATAAAATACCCTCAATATCAATTTCGCCCCAGAGCTTTGCGGACGTTTGTCTGAATGTCGAATGATCAATAACACGCTTCGACATTGGTATCAGATCGTAATAGAATCAGTTTATATATACAGTAAGACATAAGTTAAGCATCACCAAAAACTGACCAGCAATAGCCCATGTGCTTAGACCAGCATTACTCATGCCCACAATTTGCCATTTCTGGGATAAGGAAAGTTTTCTCGTAGCTATCCTTTCATTTGGCTCATAAAGCAGCCTGTTACTTGTCTAGTGGGTCCGTACATAGCTTGAAAATATACCAAATAAAAGGGTATCCATTAAAAAAATATTATGACTAAATTTGTTCTGGTGACGCTTAACTCTTTACCACACGAGAAAATTTTAGGTCCAAATTGAAAGCATTTGCAGACGACACAATAAAGGTGACTGAAAAAATGAAATTTGTTCTGAAAAGGGTAGAAAACACTGTGGGAAAAGGAGAAAATGCTGGTTACCAGCATTTTCTCCTTTTCCCACAGTGTTTTCAAAAGGCTTCTTTCTCAGGGGCGTCAAAAGTAGGGATTGTGCGGTAATGGGTTAAAGGTGGGTATTTAGAATTTTTACATCTCACCAAATTAAAAAAAATATATATATCACTGAAATTCATATGAAGAAATAATACAAATCATTAAGATCATAAATAATTAAGATTCATAAAATTAAAGAAAAAGATGGTATAACCTTAAAAGGCTACGTAGCCACTTAAGGTATTTTTAGATTTCGCGCCAAAAATCAATAAAGCATTGCGGGAATGTCAAGTGACTGGCACGTGACTCATAACGCTTAAATTCCATTACATAACAAACATGTAATAATCATTTTCCAGAATGACTTCCTCGGAAGCTATGTTTGAAACTTCGTCTGTGTATTCCTGTATGTAAATGAGCAACTTGATCATCTAAAAACAGAATGTGTCTCCCGTTGGTGTCAACCTGGGCCGTAGTAAATTTCTAATTCTCGTGTTGTCGGATGGTTTTCGACTACTGGGGTTTTATGAATGAAAATTAAAAAGCTTTGGGAATATAAGGATGATTCTCTTGCATTTTTGTACAATTTTCGTCCCAAAATCTGAAGGGCCACCTTTAATTTATGTCTGACTGTATAGATCTAGTATATTTGTTTACATTCCTGCGTTACTCGTGAAAATATTACCGATGATGTTCTCGAAATGAATAAATTTCGATCTTTCACCGTAATAAATAAATATTCTATTTATATCATGCTTCTTATAATATTTTTTTGAAATACAGTTCTTTTCGGTAATTTCCCGTGGCTTATCCCTTCCGCATTACAATATTACGTAAAGTACGGGCAATGTACATGTAGGGCATATTACGTCATATTTCTATATCAAAATCTGTGTCGGTGACATGACCTGTTTACCTAGGAAACTAGTGCGCGGGAAGCACTGTTTCCGCCTGCAATGGAAGAAGTAGAAAGTGAAATCGATATTTTTCACTGGTTGAAAACTTGAACTATCCCAAAATATGTCACCGTCATTTTGTCGATAAACTACCGGAAAGCATGAAATAAGTATATATAATTACGTCATAGCTGATATGATGATGGAGTTACCCACTTAAATCTAACCCTTTACCCACAGTCCCTATTTTTACGACCTCAGATAGAAGCCTTTTAAAACATGGGAAAAGGAGAAAATGCTGGTAACCAACATTTCCTCCTTTTCCAACGAAATTTTCTACCATGATGGACACAAATTTCAATTTTTGAGTTACCTTTATTTTGTCGTCTGCACATTCTCTCAATTTGGACCACCCTAAAATTTTGTCTTTGGTAAAGAGTTAACCCATTACCGCACAATCCCTACTTTGGACGCCCCTGAGAAAGAAGCCTTATGAAAACACTGTACTGTAGGAAAAGGAGAAAATGCTGGTAACCAGCATTTTCTCCTTTTCCCACAGTGTTTTCTACCCTTCCCAGAGCAAATTTCAATTTTTCAGTCACCTTTATTTTGTCATCTGCAAATGCTTTCAATTCGAACCAGTCTAAAATTTTGTTGTGTGGGAAAGAGTTGAAGAGACAAACCTATTATTTGAACGCCTAATTTGCACCTGGTTGCAACTGTCTGGCCAGTTTTTTACCTATGAAAAGAAACGTGTATTTTATAGTAACGTTACTTGTCAGTATTTCATAAAAAGTTTGTCCGCAGAAAAAAATAAAAGAAAACCAAATACGTGTCCTTTTTTCAGGCCGAATGTGTTTATTTCACACTTCTTTGTGAAATGTAGACCAACTAGATCTAGATCTTACCTATAAAATGCTGCATAAAATTAAAATTATCAGCCAATAACGAAACACTATCTTCGCTAGCCAAGGTGACGATCACTACGTGGATCTTGATAAGATCCACGTAGTGATTGTCACCTTGGCTAGCGAAAATGATGAAACCCCGCATATTACGATTTTAAAATTAAAAAACAAAAAAATTTTCATCGTACCGTACAGTGTAGATTTATACAGGATAAGACTGCACATTCTGTGCAGTCTGATCATTGTATACACTTTCCGCCATGGTGTGTAGAGATAGGCCTGGGAAGTGAAGGGTTTAGAAAATTCAAATTACAGTATACACAATATACTTTAGAGGGCTTTCACCCGGCTATCTTGTTGAATGGACGTCCAAAAATTGAGAAAAAAATTAGTGCGTCAAATAGGTCTATTCATAATAAATGTGTAAATTTGTATTTTCTTCGATCGATGGCCCCTTTTTGACCCCTTTTATTTATCAAATGTACGCCATCGGTTCTAATTCTTCCTTTAAAAATTTATTCATGCCCATTTAACCACATTACTTTTACCAGAGAAAGTGGTAGGTCTGGAGAAAGACTGAAAATTAATCAGAATGGTTGGAAGTGAAGCTTCTTGGTCACCTCTCGTCACTAGTTTCACCAGAGAGTATAACAGAACCTACGTTTCCATAATTTCCTTTTTTATTAAAGATCCCACCCTTCAAAGATTTCACCCTTTGTATTTAGTATTAAGTATGGCCTGCAACGCGCGAAAAAGAACATAAATTTGTACATTTGCGTAAAGTGTCGTCTCGGATCAGCTTGCGAAGTCGACACTTTCCGTTTACGTAATTTTCTGTCGATTGTAGCACAAAATCTAATGTTGTCGTAAAGTGTCGTCTCGGGATCAGCCTGTGTGGAATGCACAGGCTGATCCGAGACGACACTTTACGCAAATGTCTGAATGTCCCTTTTTGCGTGTATAAGAATGTAAAGAGCAAAGTTTGACATCTCTCTCGACCCCCTCCCCCCCACACCCCCAAAAAGGTCCATGGATTGAGCCACAATGTTGAATGTTCTAGCCCATATTCTTCTGAAATAAAATTACCGGAGGTGTCTGTGGAGAATGTTGTGTTAACATTTGGCAATTTTGGTATAAACCAATTTCTTCGGAATAAATCTTTTGTTACGGGAGACCACTCCTTCCTTCATGGCATATACTCCCGATTTAAATACAATACCTGGCTACTGCGTCAGAGAGATATCTCTTTGGCTCAGTGGTTAGGGTATTGGCTTTGCGTCCGGGAGTTCGGAGTTCGAATCCCGCTCCGATCCTTATTTCTACCATGCATTTATTCATTTGTTTCTTTGTTACGGACTTCGTTCGTAAGATGGGGGCTCGTCCGGGATTGGCCATTGAGCCATTAATCCCATTTGTTGTCCAAAATCGGACTTCCTGCCTAATAAGGCTTTGAGTCATCAATAAATGATGACTTTAAGAGGGGGTGTGTTACGGGAGACCACTCCTTCCTGCATGGCATTCTCCCGATTTAAATACAATACCTGGCTACTGCGTCAGGGAGATATCTCTTTGGCTCAGTGGTTATGGTATTGGCCTTGCGTCCGGGAGTTCGGGGTTCGAATCCCGCTCGGTACCTTATTTCTGCCATGCATTTATTCATTTGTTTCTTTGTTACGGACATTGTTCGTAAGATGGGGGCTCGTCCGGGATTGGCCATTGAGCCATTAATCCCATTTGTTGTCCAAAATCGGACTTCCTGCCTAATAAGGCTTTGAGTCATCAATAAATGATGACTTTAAGAGAGGGTGTGTTACGGGAGACCACTCCTTCCTTCATGGCATATACTCCCGATTTAAATACAATACCTGGCTACTGCGTCAGAGAGATATCTCTTTGGCTCAGTGGTTAGGGTATTGGCTTTGCGTCCGGGAGTTCGGAGTTCGAATCCCGCTCCGATCCTTATTTCTGCCATGCATTTATTCATTTGTTTCTTTGTTACGGACTTCGTTCGTAAGACTTTTAAAAGCAGGTGCTCGTGGAGAATATTGTGTCGTGAAACAAATTTGCAGCAGACGTTTGTAGAGTATATAGGGAGGGTTAAGGTTAGGCAAATTTGCGTATATCACAATTTCTCTTAAAAACAAACTTGTTACAGGTGCCTGTGGAAAATATACTGTGAAAGTTCGATCTCTCGGTATAACCCAATTTCACTTGATATGAACTTGCAATAGGTGCACTTAGAGAAAATATTGTTAATGTTAGGTAATTTTATATATAGCTCAATTTCTCCCAAAGTATTGATTGATCGATTGATTGATTAATTGCATGGTTTTAACCCTTTACCTGTTAGGTAATTTTATATATAGCCCCGTTTCTCCCAAAGTATTGATTGATTGATTGATTGATTGACTGATTGATCGATTGATTGATTGATTAATTGCATGATTTAACCCTTTACCTAACGACAAAGTTGTAGACTGGTCCTAGCTGAAAGCACGTGCAGACGACAAAATAAATGTGACTCAAAAATTGAATTTGTTTTTAGCAGGGGAGAAAACATTGTGGGAAAAGGAGAAAATGCTGGTTACCAGCATTTTCTCCTTTTCCCACAATGTTTTCAAAAGGCTTCTGTCTCAGGATTGTAAAAACCAGGGATTGTTTAGTAAAGGGTTAACGTCGTTGTCAACATTATTTCAGTTATATCGCGACTGCCAGTGCAGCTATCCATGTTTTCCTATAATATCTTTCACAAGTACTCCGTACAATTTCTTTCCCAGCCACTGACTGCTTTCCCATATAACCTTCGTCGAAACAATGGTCTGGGGAGAGAAAGGGAAATGAATCCTTCGCAATGATAGGAAATTGGCCGAGCCAGGGATCGAATGCACGGTTCCCTGTTCTCAAGCCTTGCAAGCTACCGGGGGCTCGGCCCCTCCAAAGTAAAATTATATGGTTGGTTGGTTGTATTGGGGTTTAACGCCACTTTAACAGCCAAGGTCATATCATGGCGGTCAGTGACGCACATACACACATGTGTTTCCTAGCTCTCTCACACCGGTACTTACACAACTTTCTTTTCAAAGCCACCGACTACTTTTCTCACATGCTTCAGCAGAGGTGAGAGGCGAAATACGCCAGAAAGAAAGTTCGCCTAAACCGGGTATCGAACTCACAACCACCAGGTCATGAGTCCGACACGCTCACCTCTGAGCCACCCGAGCGGGCCAGTAAAATTATAGCATGTGCTTGTTGGAGAATATAAAAATCATTAACTTTAGACAATTTTGAATATAAGCCAATTACTACAGAAAAAAATGCACCAGGTGCCTGTGACAAATGTATTGTCAACGTTCGATAATTTTGAGTATCTACGCCAACTTCTCCTTTAAAGATTTGCAGCATGTACTCGTTGAAGAATATATTATTAACAATAGACAATATTGATTTTAAGCCAATTTCTCCATTAACAAGAATTCAGCATTGACGAATGTTTTGTTAAAGTTAGCGGTATTTTTGTGTCCAATTCATCTCAATTTCTCCTGAAATAAAATGTGACCCGTCACACAAAAAAGGACAATCTAGGAATTCTGTACATCAATTAGATGAAAACGGATCAACGATAGTGCAGGTAAATCTAAGTGGGTAGTTAGAAAATTACTATATAGTAAGGTAGAATGACCACTTTTCATACAGAAAATATCATTAAAGCGAAAAGTGTCAACCCTGGTTAGCCTGCGCAATTCGCGCAGGCTGACCAGGGTTGATACTTTTCGCAGTTACCAGAAGGTCCCTTTTTGCGTGATGGGTCACAAAATTATAACACCTTCCTGTTGAGAATATATTATTCTTATCCTGTTTAGGAAGTGAAATGAAACTTTTACGCCGATTGTAAAAAAAAAACCAAACAAATTTTGCGATTTAAAGGTACCATTTTTGAGAAGAATACCTTCTTATCGGAAAGTGTACATCAAAGATCAGACTGCATGTTCAATGCAGTCTGATCTTGATCTACACTGTCCTATAAACAATCAGTGAGTCGCACTAAGGAGCCTTCAGGTTAAGGTAAGAAAATTTTGGGTTAAGCCGAATTTTTCTTGAAATACATTTGAGCAACGCTCTAAAAAATGGAATCTTAATGCAATCCGCGCAGGCTGACCTTGACCGAAACTTTCCGCTATTGGTTAATTTTCTGTATGTCTAAGGACCGGTTTACTTCATGATTATGTCATTTGTTTAGGAAGTAGATATCACTCAAGAATCTATAATTATGTTATGGCCTCCTTGGCAACATGGATCATGGATATGCATTAAGCCCCCTTTTGACAGAGCATGGTTCATTTGTATCAGACGTAAGACAACTTGGGATACGCCCTTGTAAAGCATGGATGACGTAAATTAACCAGCGTTTGGTATTCGAATACAGGTTACAACATTAAAAGAAAAGGACGAAATTGCCAGTGACTAGTAACGCAGGAGCACCCCCCCCCCCCTTTTCCAAACTCCCACCCCCCTTTGCCACAATATTTTTATTTTATTTTTTGTGTTGGGGGAAAAGATTTGCTTGCTAGATGTAATGGATTAACCCCACACAACATCGAGATTTAATGACACTGATGAAAAAAGATCTGAAAATGTTGTTAGAAAAGAAAGAAATGCTGGCAACCGACATTTTCCTTTCAAAAAAATGTTTTCTGGCTTTTCATAAAAAAAATAAGATTATGTGGGCCATAATTACTTTGTCGTCTGCAAGTGCTTTCAAATTGGGCAAGTCTAAGATTTTTGTCGTCTTGGAAAGGAGGTAAATGCAGATTATATGATGTTTATTTCAGAAAGACGAGAAGTATGAAGTGGATATGTTTTATTGCCTTCTTGTGCGCAGGTAAGATCTAATTTCACTTTTATTTTCCTTAAGTACAATGCAACTGCAGTCAATGTACATAACTCGAGAATATTGGTGCATAGCGTCAAGGTTGTCGAGCACTTAACAACCCTGATGAAATCTGCACGAAAATGACTGTCCGTGCCGTGTTACTTGCGTAGAAGATGGCGCATAGAGTCGATTTATAGATATATATATATGGTTGGTTTGCTTCCAAAACCTCGTAACTACAGCTTGTAACAAGCTGTAGTTACGAGGTTTTAGAAGCAAACCGACGATATAGCGTTTCTTCTCAATTTTTGCTCTAAGTCACGCAATCACTTTTTTTCCAACAATTCCTTGGTTTTAATTGGTTAATGCGGTATCGACTTCCAGCGCCATGTTAAACAAGAGCACCGCATGCGGATACTGACGCACGGCTGCACTTGATTTTAGAAATAGATTGGTTTTCAATAAAAATAAGTCGGAAAAGGGGCACAACTGAGTTAGACATATTTTGATGGTTGATGGATACCCGCCTTAGTTTTATGGTCTCCTTTTTTTATAATTACCAAGCTAGTGTGAGTTAAGATGTAAATAACAGTAATAACAGAAAAATGATAAAATGACTAAACAGATTCTAGGACAATTGCTTC
Organism: Tridacna crocea; assembly: GCA_943736015.1. Lineage (NCBI taxonomy): Eukaryota > Metazoa > Mollusca > Bivalvia > Cardiida > Cardiidae > Tridacna > Tridacna crocea. The sequence continues at coordinate 54,950,038 of OX031063.1, forward strand.
CCGGACAATAGCCCCCCGAACAATAGACCCCCGGACAATTGTCCCTTGAGGAAAATTTCCCCGGACAATTGCCCCCCAAAGACAATTCCCCCCCGGACTATTGTCCCGCCCCCCAGGACAATTCCCCCTTGAGGACAATCTCCCTCGGACCATTGTCCCCCAAGGACATCCCCCCCGGACTTTTGTCCCCCGAGGACAATTTCCCCCGGACTATTGCCTCCCGAGGACAATTGTCCTGGGGGGATGGTCCGGGGGAGAATTGTCCTCAGGGGGCAATTGTCCTGGGGGCAATTGTCCTGATACACTTCAGACATGTGCACAAGAAATATAAGGTAGTAGCATTTTAATGAAAAACAGTTTTTTCCTAGAAAAATTGCTGTGGTTGAAAATGAGTACTATTGTAATGTTTTGACAGAGCCACTTTTTCCATTTTTCCCCCTTATCATTCAAGCCACTCTATTCTCAATACAAAGGAAGATATTAATTACATCCCTTTTCAGAAAACTAACAAAAATATCATTATATAATTTCAAGATAGACAACAAAGGAATTTCTGGTCGGTTAGAAATGTGCAAAAATATTATATCGGTATAAATCCTTATTTATCAACTGATAAGAAATTTTATCGCATGTTTGCATTAGAAGCGTTAGGATGGTAATATCTTAAGTCGTAATTCAGGCATAACTGTGTCAAAAATATTTTGATAGTAACTGTTTTTTTGTAACTCTTTACTAAACAATCTCTGGTTTTCTACAATCTTGAGATAGTAGCCTTTTGAAAAGTACTAGAAATATGATAAAATGAAATATGAATGAAATATGAATAAAAGTTTTCGCACAATAACCAGACCACAGGGGCGACAACCACAGCGATGTAGACGAAAAAAGGGCTGTCACAATAATTCGAAAGTTTCTTCGAGATCAATTGCCCAACAAGGGAATCACATTACTTGCTGCTTATATTAGTATGTGCTATTGTACTGACAGCATGATACTATCTTAACCAACACCCATACTGTGGCAAATCATTAAAACCTACCCATATGGTGGAATGTTTCTACCTAAAATGGGTCTAGGGCTTGTATTCACCAACCATTCTTGAGAATATTGAGAAATAAACTTAATTGAACTCAATTTGTCTCAGGCAAATGAGTTTTTCGGTAGCACTCAGGTATGTAATTTGAAATTTCATGTTAAAAAAAGATTGGGTGAGGCCGTCGATCGTTGAAATACTTATTTTTGATTCAAAATAGCATCACTCGTTCATAGCCTTTTATTGGCGCATGATACAAAATTTGCCTACCGACCCTGGGCTCTTTCGTTCCAAACCAGTTCGTCCCATGGCTTGTTCATCCTATGATTGCACGCTACTCCATTTGATTGTGCATGAATATTTATAGATCGAAATAATTGATTGTAATGTTGGGAATTAAATGTTTACGGCTAAAGATATTTCAAAATTACAATTTTTAGGTACAAACTTAATTTTATTCAATATATTCACATGTTTTTTCTCTCTATCCATTATGCATCCCTTGACAGATACCCCTTCAGCGTTCTCAGCGCTTTGATTTTCATGGGAAACCGCTTTGGAGGTGGATAAATTATGGCTGTTTCTTTTCGAGCAGCTTGCTTTAATACGAATTTTCGAGTTCGGTATTCGAAATCGAAACATTGAGATTTATAGGATGTTACGAGCCAAACGTAACGGGAAAGAAAACCAGCAACAAGCCTTTAACAATTAACAATATTCATTAATGAACTTAATCAAAAGACTACAATGAGAGTTAATTTTGAATGAATTTTTGACAATTTTAATCTTGGAACAAGAAATAGAATAAGTCCCTCAAAATTAAGAATAATGTTTAGATTATAAATAAAATTAAGTTTCTTGTTCCTAAAACCTAAACTAACAATAGTTGAACTATTAAAAAGATATGAGCAACCTGTTCAAATAAAAGAAAATTCCAACTTACAGATTATATCCCAAGTTAAATCCAACACTTTTCACTAATTCTGTATCCACAAAGCCACAAGTGTAACTTCAAAATCACAAAATTACCATGTAAGTTACTCTTATTTATATCAGACTGGAAAATTCTAGATTAGTCTTTTCTAGAAAGATGACATCATAGATCAGTAAACAGCCTGTTTCTAAAAATAGCCACAATGGAAAAACCAATACATGTTCCACATGTTTCTAGAACACTCTGAAAACAGGTCGTTGTAAATCCTACAGAGTTACATAACAAGGATATTAGAAGATTATTAATACCATTTCAATTTTGAATTTTGGATAAATGATACATTAACTTACGGTTTCCCAATTTTTCTCTCGTTTTTGCGTATTGTGCATTTTGCATAATGGTCGTTACCATTTTGCAAAATACCGGTCAAAAATTCTAGGAAAGTTGCTATGGCAACTGTGATATAACTTTAGTGCCGTTGATTCGGTAAGTAAAATACGCCAACATAAACACACGTGCTTGCAAGCACAAAAGTATACAAAACACTACATGTACATGTATGTGGGTCATACACTGTGAACATGACATCTACTGCATACGCAAAAAGTATCGATACATATCAGCTTGCGCAGTCCGTGCAGGCTGTCACGGACGACATTTTAGCTATAGGACTAATTTCCTTTTGTCTAAGGAGCAAATGGAGCAGAAAGTTGTAAGACAAAATGGATCCATAACTCTGTGATGTCTTGCTTGGTGCCATGCAACACAGAGAGGCTTTAAAACCCCTTTTGCCTGGACATGGCATCGTTATGTGACCCATCATGCAAAAAGGGACCTTCTGGGAACTGCGAAAAGTGTCAACCCTGGTCTGACCAGGGTTGACACTTTTCGCTTTAATGACATTTTCTGTATGAATAGTGGTCATTGTACCTTGTTATACAATCATTTTTGAATTATCAACTTAAACATACATACATACATACATACATACATACATAGCTTGAAAACATAACATGTTTAAAGCAAGTACAAATACAAATATATCATAGCAGAAAAATGAACACATTCATTTATTGAAGAGCACATGATGTTATAGTGTACAAATTACATTCGGACTTTGTTTGCAAGAAATATAAACTTTGCTACATTAAGAACAGTATTTTTAGAAGGAGAAGATAAGAGGTTTTCGAGCTTTTGAATCGTTGTCGAAATGTAATAGTAGTTCTTGATGTATTTAGATCTAATATCGGATTTTTTTTTTTAACTGACCTGCTCTATCGTTGATCTGTTTTCATCTAAATGGTGTACGGAATTCCTGGATTGTCGCATCTCGAGTCACATATGTAATGACGAGTCATATATGTAATATTTCAACAGTCTACATTTCTGCGTGGTCAGATCATATCGAGTTGCGTGTCTAATGAGGTGCATAACGGATGAGGCCGAAGGTCGAATCCGATATTTACCTATTTACACACATAACGAGGGTGATAGTTGAAAAAATTCTGTGGAATTGTATCGGCCATTTAGATAACGCCCGTATTTTACACAGATCGTACACATATATTTAATAAATACACTCAGCAAAACTTCTAACCATCACTTTTGTTTCTCCTGTGAAATTTACCAAGTAACAGAGAGGTGAAAAACAAAAAACTTATAACAAATGTTTAGACGATAGACATAGTATTGTAGTAAAGATATTTTCGATTTTGCCGGTAAAAGTATCTCTTTTTCAGAAAGAGGAAACCAAATGGTTTGCGCATGCGCCGTGCCTATCAGAAAAAGCGGAGTTAAAATGAGAAGCATACATTACTGATTTTTTTTTTTTTTTTCAGCAATAAAAAACAAAAAAAACTTGAAAATTATTTTCTGCACAAAAATATAACCCGAGAGAAGGAGCATGAAGTTTTCAAAAAAGAGATTTTTCAATGTTCAATGTTAAGTGAATGAATTTTTAATAAATTCATTTCATTAGAACGAGGCAAAAAATTCTTTTCAAACTTAGGCTGGAGTATAGTTAAAAATTACACTGGTCAATCATTCTCAAAAAAAAAAAACATCTCTTTCCTGGACAGCGGATGCCAAAAAAAAAAGTCTACGGAGAATTTCGGCTTAAAAGTGATCGTTTAGAAGTTTTGTTCATTGTATATTCATTTGACTTGCCTCCTGCTTTAAAACGAAAATATACTGTTCTTGAGAGTGACAATAAATAACAACCACTGAATACGTTTTCAGCGTTAAAAAAGTTATTTTTAAGCCACAGCTGTTTTCGTTTTTTTTTCTTGTAGAGGCTCGTGGAGCAACAGCCAATTTTAAATGCATACAGCTGATCTATCCAGACTTGCCATTATCTATGTATATCCGCCATTTACAAATATTGTACAAATAAAAATATGTACAGTGAAATGTAGTTCTCTTAATATTTTAGTTTTTTCAATTGATTTTGTAATGTTTCATTGCAGTTCTTGTAATTAGGTATATAATACAAGGAATATTACGACAGTCTGCATTCCTGCGTAGTCAGATCGCGCGCGCGCAATTGTGTGTGTATGTGTGTGTGTTGGGGGGGGGGACGCTCTGGCAAAGGGGGCATAATCCATCTCCGTGATTCATGAAATAAATCAAACCATCACATAATTATGGATCTATGAAAGTGTTACGGGAGACCACTCCTTCCTGCATGGCATATACTCCCGATTTAAATACAATACCTGGCTACTGCGTCAGGGAGATATCTCTTTGGCTCAGTGGTTAGGGTATTGGCTTTGCGTCCGGGAGTTCGGAGTTCGAATCCCGCTCCGATCCTTATTTCTGCCATGCATTTATTCATTTGTTTTTTTGTTACGGGCTCGTTCGTAAGATGGGGGCTCCAATACCCTAACCACTGAGCCAAAGAGATATCTCTCTGACGCAGTAGCCAGGTATTGTATTTAAATCGGGAGTATGCCATGCAGGAAGGAGTGGTCTCCCATAACACACCCCCTCTTAAAGTCATCATTTATTGATGACTCAAAGCCTTATTAGGCAGGAAGTCCGATTTTGGACAACAAATGGGATTAATGGCTCAATGGCCAATCCCGGACGAGCCCCCATCTTACGAACGAAGTCCGTAACAAAGAAACAAATGAATAAATGCATAGCAGAAATAAGGATCGGAGCGGGATTCGAACTCCGAACTCCCGGACGCAAAGCCAATACCCTAACCACTGAGCCAAAGAGATATCTCTCTGACGCAGTAGCCAGGTATTGTATTTAAATCGGGAGTATGCCATGCAGGAAGGAGTGGTCTCCCATAACAAAAGCCACTTGTTTTTAACAACTGACTTAATCTTGAGGTAGACTAGTCCTTGGACATACGGAAAACTGACCTATAACGGAAAGCTTTGGCCCACGTCAGCCTGCGCGAACTGCGCACGATGACATACGGAAAACTGACCTATAACGGAAAGCTTTGGCCCACGTCAGCCTGCGCGAACTGCGCACGATGACATACGGAAAACTGACCTATAACGGAAAGCTTTGGCCCACGTCAGCCTGCGCAAACTGCGCACGATGACATACGGAAAACTGACCTATAACGGAAAGCTTTGGCCCACGTCAGCCTGCGCAAACTGCGCACGATGACATACGGAAAACTGACCTATAACGGAAAGCTTTGGCCCACGTCAGCCTGCGCAAACTGCGCACGATGACATACGGAAAACTGACCTATAACGGAAAGCTTTGGCCCACGTCAGCCTGCGCGAACTGCGCACGATGACATACGGAAAACTGACCTATAACGGAAAGCTTTGGCCCACGTCAGCCTGCGCGAACTGCGCACGATGACATACGGAAAACTGACCTATAACGGAAAGCTTTGGCCCACGTCAGCCTGCGCGAACTGCGCACGATGACATACAGAAAACTGACCTATAACGGAAAGCTTTGGCCCACGTCAGCCTGCGCGAACTGCACACGATGACCTGGGTCGATACATTTTGCAGATGCATTTGGCCCCCTTTTCACAGAGCATGGCTCATATCTTTCTGTCCATCTGACCGTTACAGGTGCTTGGCTGTCTGTTGCCCAGATTACTTTTTTAGAGCCCACGGCAGATGACGCATTCAACGATAAAGATCCAGCCACTGATTGTTCTGCAGGGATTTTCACGTTCGACGGAATTTCAGGTTCAGGGACAACAATATCCTACTCGTACGTTTTCTTCATGCTGTCTATGTGTTCTTTCATTGATGTCTCATACCCTTTTCATGCTTTCAACTTTTCCTTCAGTCTTTGCCATACAACCCGTTGTTCTATTAGAATAGTATGGGTACGAAATATGTAGCTTAGTGCCTTGAAATTATTTCAATAGAAACTTTCATTTTATGACCACGTTGATTCTTACATTTTGTCCTGGAGACAACAGATGAAAATATTGTTGGATGAAGAGAAATGTTTCACAGCCCTCACTTTTACAGATATGTTATTGAAAGAAGATCCACGTAAATTTTGCATACAAAGATTTACTGGCGTTTATTCTTTAACCCTTGTCCACACGACAAGATTTTAGACCTGTCCGAATTGAAAGCATTTGCTGATGACAGTTTCAATGTTGCTCATATGAAATGATTTTTCTTCGAAAGGGAAGAAAACATTGTGGGAAAAGGAAAAAATGCTGATAACCAGCATTTTCTCCTTTTCCCAAAATATTTTCAAAATTCTTCTCTTTCAGGGGTGTTAAAAGTCGTCATTGTGTGGTAAAGGGTTGACAGAGAGTAAAAGTATAGATTTGTCGGCATTACGTGGAAGCATTGCAGACGGATATAAAATTTGGCTTGAATAATGCGATCTGTCCTTGACAGGGCAGAAGATACAGTGGCATTTTTTTTCTAGTCTTTCAGGGATGGAGTCAATCATTATAGCAATAATGAATTTGTAAACTAAAAATGTTTTGAATTTGTGAAAACTTTTCAAGTGGTAAAGAGTTAGGAGTAATGGTATCATACAGCTTTAATTTATTTATAATGATACTTATTACCGGCATTTTTAACATCAAGCCTTGAAAATTGTATTGTTACCACTATTTTTGTATCTTATTGGACCCTTTTTTGTCTTCAATATACTTAAGCACTTGATATATCATTTATTTTGCCAAAACCATCGCCAATTTTTGGCTATGTTGATACTGACGTCATGAGTCGTTAATGTCCTAATCAACCGTTAATGATAAACCCGAACCTAGTCGATATATATTCAAAGTAGCCCTTGCGGCTTGATTTCTTTATTCATTCATTCATTAGAAAAACAGAAAATGCTGATCACCGGCAAGGTATTTTTCCCCAAGATTTTTTCAAAAGACCTCTATCTCAGGGTCATAAAGTATGGGATTATTTGGAAGAGTGTTGAGAAAATTAAATAACCTTTTTGTTTTATGTTATACAGGATATTGACGGTAGACCCCGCTATTCCAGGAAACGTGTTTTCCGTAGGAAGCATGCAACAGCTTCTTTGTGATTCAACTTTAGTTCAGCCCATCACCTATACAATAACAGCAGAGTAAGATAATAAACAACAACAAATTCTTAATTTTTGTCCAGTGTATATGAATAATTATGTTGTAGTAACTTTCCTGGTGCTTAATATGCCTCGAGTATCGCTAGAAAAAGTGATATCGCCAGAGACCAAAAGCCGAGCAAAAATGTGATAAAACAATTTATCATAGACCTCAAATACATGCGTGGTACGCGGATAAAATATCACACACGACAAAATCAAAATCCTTGTGAAATACGCTTCCAAATAACGTATAATGACATAACTCACTAGCGGAAAATATATTTGGTTTGAAATTTGACTGGTAAAAATTTTACGTTATGTTATTCATCCGCCATTAATGACAACGAAGTTACTGGCTAGTGCCCCATTATTTGATTTATTTTGTTATCCGATTGCCATTGAAATAATTTACAACATATTGTCGTTTAAAGATGTAGGTATGCAAAAAATATCACGCTGTAGAATCTTTTCTGGCGCTATTGTCTCATGTCTCGCAAGAAAAATTTGACATCTCGCTCGACATTCGGTCTCGCGCGATATCAAATTCTCTTACACTGCTCGAATCAAATACAAGCGCCAGCAAAGTTACCATAACATGATATTGCGTATTTATCACATAACTCTCCTTGTTTTTTACCGTAATACATCAATTACGAATTTTCTTGTCTCGCACACGTGTGAAAAAAGAAAATAGTGCTGTATTTGGTCAACACTCTATAATCATACAGCCCATTTCTTATATATATAGCTGACGTCGTTTCCCGAGTGAAATTCACGGTCAAAATTAGTAATTATGATAAACTTATCAATTCAATCGCCTTTAGATTCAAAACTATATCAGTACATGCAAATTTCTTTGGAACCATTTTTTGTTCGTAATGTACATGTATATGTCAAAGAATGGCTTTAAATTTCATTACACATGTATGTCAAAGTTTTAACACATTATGGACTATAATTTCTGCAATACAGTTAAAAAAAATGACATTCGTTGCCTTTTAGTTTAGTTTAAACATATTTTATTTGCAAAATCAACTAAAATGTACAAGATGATTTACAAATACAGTTCAAATTTTTTTTTTTGCAAAATGGATAAGAACGAAAGCAAATGCTTATAATGTTCTTCTCCAAGTTGAAAGCCAAAACTAGCGAGTACAAGTCACAAATTTAAACTAATATGCTATACAGCGATAAAAAGATAATATTATTCAATATTGTTTTGGAATAGAAGAAAGATATTTTGATTGAAAACTATGAAATGAGTTAGAGAGAATTACAAGAGAGAAGGGGGAAAGATAAGGTAATGGAAAAGATAGGGTAAGGAAGATAAGGTGAAGGAGTGTTCTTAAATGGCTTTTATACGATGAAAATATAAATTTGTTCCATTCTATAGTAATTGTCTGTTGCCTTTTGAAGTAACCCCCCCCCCAACGCACACACAAAAAAAATATCACATAACGCTCCTTGTTTTCATTTCAATGTAATACAACCATTACGAATGTTCTTGTCTCACAAACGTGAGAGATAAGAATACAGTGCTGTATTTTGTCAACAATCTATAATTATATGCTTCATTTCTAAAACGTTGCTGACCTAGGTTCCTGATGGAAATTTAGTGGTCAAAACTCTTAATCATGATGAATTTGTTTTTAATTTAATCATAATCATTTTAAGACTCAAAACAAAATCAATATATATGCAAGTTTTATTGGAACTACTTTTCATTCGTAATGTACCTGTCAAAGTAGACGCACAGGCTTCATGTAAATTTCACTACACATGGTACGTGTATGTCTCTGGTTTAACACATTTTGGACTATACTTCTCGTTATACGGTTATGTGATAAAAAGAATCTGACACTCGTTGTCTTTTGAGGTAAAATTCATTAAACTCGTCCACACACACACACACACACAAATGTTATTAAGCTCGCCAAAGATTCGCTAAATAACATTTTTGTGGACTCGTTTAATAAATTTTTATCTCAAAAACCAGCTCATGTCAGTTCCTATTTCATCACATAACCTCCCTTGTTTGCAGTGTAATATACTCTTTATGAATTCTCTTATCTTAAATACACGTTTGATATCACATTTGTTTGACGTCATTTTTGGCGTCATTTTGTACTTGTTTCATAGAAGTGAATGGGTCTTATTGAAAATACCGCAGGTGCAACTATATTAGTTGTACGGCCAGGTGGCAGGGGACTTGAATCATGTCGCCCCAAACCGAAGGCGAGGTGGCGACATGATTCACCACAGCCGTGAACAAGTTTCCAAGTCCCCTGCCACCTGACCGTACAACACATTTATTATACTGCAAAGTTATACCCTTTTAAAGTGCGTTACGCGAAATTTTCCTGTTTTATAGTCTAACGAAACGAGTATGCTGGCGAAATAGAAATTCCCTTCTGAATGCCCCAATTCAATGAAAACTGACATCCCTGGAACTGACGTCACAAAAATGTGCAGTTTGGTGCATGTATAAATGTGCAGTCTGGCGATCGATCTACGCGCCATTTTTGATGTTGTGTTGCACTAGTAGTGACGTTTACAGGGCACTCAAAAAGGGATACGGGCTATACGTGGTTTTTGCCTGGGTATATCGGGTGGCTAAAAAAATGCTACTAATTTCAAAGCTCAACAACTTCAATAGTTCACGAGTTTTTGAACTGAAATTTTGCACAGATCTTTGATACATCATTATTGGTCAACCCTGAAACTTTCAAGTGTTACAAAGAAATAGTGTTGATATTATCACCAAATCAAAAACACATGTTGAAAAATGCCATGACAGAGAAAATGACTTTTGAGTCTACCTGAATTTTACTTGAACAAATGATCAATGTGGCCCCCTTCTTGCTGACAGACTGCCAGTAGCCTCTTCTTCCACTCTGAAATGCACTTCCTTATCTCCTCTAGTGTAATGTCCTCCCATGCCTCTGTGATTTTGTTCTTCAGTTCATCTTCAGAAAACTTTTCTCTCCGCCCTGAATAAACCTTTTCCTTCCGGGAATCCCATATCGAGTAATCCATAGGATTGCAGGTGGCCAGTCTTTTTTTTAATGAACTCTGGTGTTGCCTCCTCTAAATAATTCTGAGTGGCCTTACTGGTATATGACGGTGCCCCATCTTGCTGAAAAATGTAGTTCCTCTTGGGGTACAATGTTGCACAATCAGGAAGTAATCCCTCTTCCAACAGTTCAATGTAGCTATCAGAATTAACTTTCGTTATCTTTGTGTCATTGAAATGGATTCTAGTTTTTCCATTCCATGAGACCCCAGCTGAAAACATGACTTTCTTCGAGAAGTGCGAACTTTCATGGTAGAGTCTGGCACGTGGAATGTCTTTTTTCCTAATTCCATAAACCCGGTTGGCGATTTTTTGCCACTTCCTCCGTAAAGTTTTTCTCATCCGTGAACACAATTCTTTTAAAATCCTTAACAGAATACCGGTCATTTAAATTTCGACAGCGGATCCTTCTTTTTTGTTTCACATTTTGGTCACGACGAAAAACATGGATTCTCTTGTAAGACTTCAGTCTCAGGTCCTTTGTAATCCGCTGAACAGACGAACGAGGTATCCCAAGTTCATCTGCAATTTCTCGCTAAGACCGATGAGTTCCAGGTTGATCCTCATGTGAAAGAATCATGTCTTCTACAGCAGCTTTATTTTCCAGTGTGGATGCGCTTTTAGGTCTGCCATTGCCTGGTTTTTTAGCAGCCGAGCCAGTATCCTTTATCTTTTTTACAAGCCGATAAACAGATTGCCGAGCCCAGTTCATTCCAGGAAATTCTTTGACAATCATGTTGCCATTCCATCCTTTTTCCATGACACAGGCCTCAATAATCGCCTTTTCTCTATCATTAAAAAACATTGTAGTATTGATCTCTCACTTAAAAAATATCCAACTGCCTTTGATAAGTACCTCAAAATCATGTCTGAACACCTCCACAGCAGACGCCTGGCTTAGCTGACACTTGATTGACAGTTGTCAAAACACCAGACACACAGGCTGGCATGGCATTTTTTTACTTAAGATTTTAATATTTTTCGTTATGCCAAAATTAAGAAAGATAGAGTTATGAAATTTTCATCATTTATTAAAAAACATCATTTTAAATCAATATTGCAAATTTTATTGCAATATCTTTAAAATTGTTGAAGTTATTGAACTTTAAAATTAGTAACGGGTTTTTCTTAGCCACCCGATATATGTTAACCAATCAGATCATGAGAAATTTCTTTGCAGTATAGTAATGAGTGCTTTTGCATCATTTGATTTACATTTTGTGAAATATCGTTTTGTGATATATCGTTTTGTGATAAAAAGAATCTGACGTTCGTGGGCATTTGAGACAAAATGTTCTTAAACTCATCAAGGAAAATGTTATTAAGCTCGCCAATTCTCACTTGGTAACATTTCCCTAGTCTCGTTTAATAAAAACTTATCTAAAAATCCAACTCATGTCAGATCCTATATATCTCCTTTACCGTATACTTACAACTTTCAACACTATATTGTAATATTGAAAATCTGATTCGAAAAAGGTGAACAACATCAAGAATTACTGGTCAAGTGGGTATCAACTATCTTTTTATGAATGGCGGGTGGTTATTAAAAGCGTAGCTTTTTTACCAATCATATCACAGGGATTATCATAGCGTAACATTTGGACCACTGAAACTGCAAACCGATCTAATCTTATGCCGTGCTCAAGATACGTCATCATATAATATTTATTTCGAATTGTATTTGACAGTGGGTTGTCACAAGTTTTTTTCTTTAAATAGTAATACACGCACGCACACATGGTACATGTAGTATTTAACTTTCTAATTCATTTAGAGTAGAAGGGTCGTGCGCAGTTCAGTGGTACAGCGAAGGACTGGTAGCCTAGATCCCCGGCTCCAGCCTCACTAGAACAACTGTTTTGTTCGTGGAAGTGTCTGTCGTTGAAGACACTTCATAGCCCTGTGATAGCGCCGGTGAAAATCAGGACATGCATGACGAGCAAGCAGTCGCCGTGATATGACTGGTATATAATGAAAACGGCGTAAAGTCGATTCAATCATTGATTGCACTTGAAAAACGGTACATTCATGGTGAGATTTTTTGTGGTGTCATCAATATTTCTTTGTCTGGCATCAAACAGCAACAATGCATTTATGTTGTGCTGTACCTGGTCACTGGTCATACAACTGCTCAAGCAATACAACAATGAATTTATCGGGATATAATAGTTTTTGTTTGTTGTTTAAAAAGAGAAAAAAAAAAGAACCTGGAATAAGAAACTATTAGGAGTGGCAGTGGTACACTGTTTTTGTTTGTTTGTTTGTTTGTTAATATTTTTCCTACTATTGTTCATGTGTCAACAGCTTCAATAAAGCGACAACGATAAAAACACCTATAGATGCACCACCACAGCCAGCAACACTTATCAACACCAGCAGCACGAAAATCGACATCGCCACCACCTATCGCCACCACCCATCGCCACCATCAAGAAGAAAACAGCAACTACAATATGAAAAAGTCATCTAGTTCTAGTGCCCTAGTAGCCACTTGATACATAAGGTACATTCTTTGATTTATTATTTCAGAGGAGAGGACACTAATGCTCAAAACACAGTTACTTTTACCGTGAGCTTTGTTGCAACAGATCCCCTCGTCATCACTTTACCTAACACAACGTTGACTCTTGTCAAAGATTTGTTTGAAACCGGTAAGTGTCTTTATTCCTTTTGTAAATAATCTCTGATTTTGCTGAGCGTGGCATAAACGTTTAAACAAGTGCTTATTCGATATAGTTGCTAAGAAAAATATAATCTAATAAGAATCTGTGTATATTGATCATGTTCATGCATTTTGATGTGTTGACTAATTCCTTTTATCACATAAAACCTCCTCGAACAGTATATTACGCTCATGACTTATTTTTTTTTTTAAACACTCTAGTTTTTAATCGTTTTTGGGTTCCGTTAATGTTTGTGTTTTTCGCGTAAGGCCTACCTTCCGTTGGGTTTCATTTTTCAAATGTCACAAATGTTACATCTATCTGATCGGGCATATTGGATATACAAAACCGGACTACTTTTCAAAACAACAACTGTTATTTTGAAATTCAAAAGAAAACTATCGTTTACTCAATAAAATGCTTCCTGGGACGATTCATTCAGCTATGGTCGGCTAGCATGTAACCTATGCACTGGAACTTTATGAAAATAGCCCCCAAAGGCTGGGGTATTATCTTCGATATAAGCCAAGATTCTTCCTATTGATATGTCTGAGGATAAACTCTGCACGGATCATGGTTTCCCTAAAGTCTATATTTAGAAACTTTTTTTTTCTAAATGAGCAATAAAACAAGTGTTCTTGTGAAAACTATTATTCCCTTTTGAAATAATTAAATTTTCAAGAAAAAAAAAAAAAAGAGAAACACAAGCTACATGTTTCCATTATTATATTGTTTATGGCCATTTTCTCCAATTCTACTCTATTACCGACGTATAGAATTGTCCTGTATGTGATTGTGTGATGCGTCATTCCAGACAGGTCAAATCTTCGAAGAATATGGCATTCGCAGACAAGACTTTTTTTGTATTGATGAGCGCGTGAAGCTAACGAAACTAACTACCACATGTGCCAGAATTTGTACTACTTTGCCATTTCGAAGGAAAATGACTTCGTTGTTGCTAAGATGTATATATGTAAGAAAATGTTTCGAATTATATATATAATAATGTAACATAAGATATCTATACATGTAGTGAAAAAAAGAAAAACGCAATATTTCCGTTTACTTCCTACACACCCTGTTTCATTACTTTCGATGAAAATGTATAATTCATTGTGTACGTACACATTTAAAACCGTACTTCCTACACAATCTATTTCATAGTTCTTTCGATGAAAATGCATACTTCATTGTGTATGTACACATTTAAAACCGAACCACATCTTTAAACATGGACCTGTGAACGGGATATAGACTGAACGTGATGATGCAGGATACCTGTTTGTCAATCATTCGTTTTATGTGATAAGTAGACAGTATCACATTCGTATGTATGAATTATAATCTTAAGAAAACTCGTTGACCAAAATGTATATGACGTTCGCTATGGCTGTAAGGCTGGCGTGATATAATTTTAGTCTACTCGTTAGATAAGGATTGGTGATCCAAACACACTGATTAACATTGTTTTGTAAACAATATCAACATAGGTTGTATGGAAGACAGAAAGAAGCCGTTTGCAATTTTCGTAGTACTTAACAAATGTTGGAGTCAGTATGATGAAAGAAAATTACCTCAGTGATCCCATCGATATTGGAGTAAGTATGGCAGGAAAATAAAATCAAAGATTGCCTCGAGAAAAAATACAGAGAAGACTGTCTACAAAAAAGCCTGTGATAATTTTTAACTTTGCAAATTTTTTACTTGTGTAAACACCATGCAAGTCAAGTATCCTAGGCAAGGAGACCACGTCTGCCTGTCTGTCTGTCTGTCTGTCTGTCTGTAATTCATTTCATTTAGCAACAATCAAGAGAAATTTGCAGGTTATCAAAACAACCGGCTTTCTCTGCATCTTTTCAGTTGCGGCAGCTGATAGAGCGACTGCAGTTAATTTTGAGTTCACAGTTTCCAAGGACGGTGCAAGTGTAACAGTGCTTCCTGTGTCTCCGGCAACTGGTAAGTTCAATACTGATCCAGCTTTTAAAGCGTCTGTTACAAGTTCAGCTGCATTTTTTAACTTGTATAGATCAGGATCAAACTGCAAAAAAATGTGCAGTCTGATCTCTGATCGCTTTGCAGAGATATTCTGGCCTAGCTCATCTTTGAATAGCGCAGAAATTTGGGTGATATTCTTTAAGTGTTATACTTAATTTTTAACTAGACCAAAAAAAATTTATACCATAAAACAAACTGAACGCATTTGCAGATGACAACATCTTTAATCATAGTCAGTTCTACCGATGGAATTGGTATTTGAAAAGATGAAAGAAATTGAGGGAAAAAGATATGAATCTTGTGACTGTTATTTTCACATTTTCCCACATTTTATTCGAAAAGTCTTCCTCAAGATTACTGGTCGTTAAAGGTGGGTATCTAGAATGTTCACATCCCACCAAATTAAAAAATATATATATCACTGAAATTTATATAAAAAACAATACAAATCATCAATAATCAAGAATCATAAAATTACAAAAAAAAAAAATGATGGTATTCCCTTAAAAGGCTACGTAGCCTCTTAACTTATTTTTAGATTTCCCGCCAAAAATAAAAAATGCATTGTGGGAATGCTAAGTGACCGGCACATGTCTAATGACGCTGAAATTCCATAACTTTACAAACATGTAATTATTTTCCTTAATGTTATCTTCGGACGCTATGATTGAAGCTTCGTCTGTATATTTCCAGTGTGTAAGTGAGCGAGTTGTAAAAATAGACAGTGTTTCCCGTTGGTGTCGACCTGAGCTGTAGTAAATCTCTAATTTCTGTTGTTGTCGGCTGGTTTTAGACTACTGGGTTTTATGAATGAAAATTACAAGGCTTTTGGAGTATAAGGATGATTGTTTTGTGTTCTTTTAAAATTTTCGTCCAAAAATCTGAAGGACCACCTTTAAGGACATATCTCACGGGTTATTCCCTCTATGGACCGATTTCTCTCAATTTCCCAAAGATAATGAATATATTATCATACTGCAAAAAATTTATACCAATCTGATTGCATGATATGCCCAGAACAAAAAACTATGCACACTTGAAAAATCTGGGGAAAGGCTGTTTTTCTTTCGGGAGCCCGTAAGTTCTACACTTTCAGCATAACATCCAATATAGCGCCACCGATCGGTATAGGCCGACCTCAAGACAAACATACTCACCAACCTGCACTAAAGTATTACTAGTTTCCCTTGATGGTTGTAGTTAAAGCGGAAAGAATGATTATCATTAAAAATAAATGAATATAGTCACATGAATTATCGTTTGTTGTCATTCTAAAATACACGGGATTAAAACAAGACATGCCCTCGTCAGGTCAGCCAAATGTGAAGCGCCAAAACTTATAAATTGTAAACCTTAAAGGATAACTTAATGGTCGTTCGAGGTAGCTAATGGTTGTTTATTTTTCCAACAAATCATCGAAATAGTTACTTACCTTGAATGTCTTTAAACCCATATTGTTCACTAGAAATAAGTCGAATGGCTATCGCAGTGACGTCACCAAGTTCATGCACCAAACTTCACGTTTAACCCTTTACTCCATAGATACTCATTTCTACGCATTGCCTGTAGGAGCCTTTGGAAAACACTGTGGCAAAAGTTGAAATTGCTCGTGACGAGCAATTTCACCTTTTGCCACAGTGTTTTCTATGCTATCAAAAGGTAACATATACACATAAGAAACGGCTTCATGCTTGCTGTTATTTAGGGTCAATTAGAGATACTATAGAAATACCTTATGAGGTAAAGGGTTAACCTAGGTTTCAGTGATACCAGTTCTCATGAAATACTCTAGAATGACTCTCTGAAGAGAAATTCGATTTCGTAAGCGTAACTCTTACGAGAGACCATAAAAGGGCAAAATTTCGCTAAATACACACCGGAATGGTCAAACCTTGCAGTATGATATACCTAAATCTGTTGCATGGTCAGGTAGCAGGTTACTTAGAAACTTGTTCCCGGCTGTGGCGAAACAGGTCACCCCTTCGGTTTGGAGCGAGATGAATTGCCACAGCCGGAACAAGTTTCCAAGTCCCCTGACCGTACAACGAATAATGTTCATGTATTGCAAAAATAGAAAATCATGTGTTGCAGAGCAAAATACATGTACAGAGATACAGTTCTTGAAAGGGAATAACTCCTACAAAAAAAACTTACATAAGCCAAGTTTTAATTTCATATCTGAACAAAAATGTTCCTATAGCTACCATACATTAGTTCTCGGATAAATGGTAATTCTAAGACATGCGTTGTGTGCCAACAGAAAAAAAAAACCCCATCGAAAGACATACGGCTCTAAACAGGCCACTGTATCAATAAAGATTTATCAAATAAAACCGCATCCAGCAGTATAATTAACCCACGACTTATTTTCGAAAATTCATACACTAACTTGTTATCGTTCTTGGATCTCGGTTCTGGATATTTGTAGCCATGAGAGCGTGAAGCTGGCAAAATCAACTGCAGCACGTGCAGAAATTTGTACTACTGCGTCATTTCGCGGAAAAATGACGTCATTGTTGCTAAGATGTATAGGTGTCAAAAAATACTATGATTGTCATGTTCGATACAATAGGAAATGTAGTGTAAGACATTTAAAATCAAGTAAATTGTGGAAATAGTTCGATTACACCTAAACTGAAAAAAAAAAAAAACTGTTTCCTTCTACTTTCGATATGCATGTCACAGAGTCATCTTCTAGTGCATGTGTCCATTTTAAACCTAACATTACATGTCTGTTTATCACTCGTAGTCGGTATATACCGTCTCCAGGCGATATATAGACATGTAAAGTTAGGTTGAACATGCTGATGGAGGATACATTTTTGTGTTTTATCTGGTTTATGTGATAAATTCGTGTTTATGTATTATCATTTTAAGCAAACTCGTTGACGAAAATGTATACGACACTCTCCAAGACCTGCGACATCTCACTTTCGTCAACTCGTTTGATAAAAATGAAAATACATAAACACGAATGTAAGATCCTGTATATATCACATCTTTTAAGAGATACGGTGCAATTTTAAGCGTTATTGACAAAATAAATTGACCCCCCCCCCTCCCCCTCGTTTTATGATACGGCCTGATTTGGCATCCTGACTGTCTATCTCCTATTTTTCTTCTGTGTCTTTGATTTCTAGATAATTAAGTCAACCGACATTTTACTGATAAAGATATTCTATCTCATTGTCATAGTAACCCAATGGAATATGAAAGAGTTCACAAAAAGGAAATATTCGCATACCAGTGAGAAAAGGACTGAGCCCTAGTCCGACATTTGTCAGTTAAAGATTTTCTATCGAACTGTCATAGTAACCCAAATTGTATATAAAAGAGTCAGCAAAAAGTAAATGTGCACATTTCGCTGAGAAGAGAAAAATGTGGCATATGTGTTAAACAGGCGGGTTTGTGTGGTTAAAGGACACGTAACCATATCCGAACAGTGAGCATGATCCAGACGTCAAAGGTTTTTTCCGACAATGTTTTTACAATCATTCAAATAATTATATACATTTTTAGTTTAATGGTCAGGTGGCAGGGGACTTTGAAGCTTGTTAACGGCAGTGGCAAATTATATCGCCCAAGCCGAAGGCAGGGTGGCGACATGATTCGTCACAGCCGTGAACAAGTTTCCAAGTCCCCGGCAACCTGACAGTATTTGCATTTATTATACTACAAAGTTTTACCATTCCAATGCTTTATGTACTGACAAATTGAGTCCGTAAACGGCATAGATTTTCCCTTCTGAATACCCCAATTCAATGAAAACTAAAGTCACTCAGAACTGACGTCAATGAAACCTTGGTAAAACGTACAGTTTGATAGGTGAACTTGATGATGTCACTGCGATATAAATGACTTATTCGTCATATTTTTCATTGAAAATGATTTAAACAACTTCAAGGTAACCTTGTATCTATGATTTTATAATGAAATGTTTTCCAATCGTAATAGACAACTAGTTACCATAATCGGCAATTTGTTATCTTTTTATCCCCCGCCGTAGGCGGAGGGATATAGTTTTAGCGTTGTCCGTCCGTCCGTCCGTCCGTGTGTCCTTCCCGGCAAATATCTCCAATACCATCAAACGGAGTTTCGTGAAACTTTATACACATGTACAATGACCCATTCTCCTGAGACAAGTTTTTTGTTTTTTTGATTCGATGCAAAATGGCCGACTGAGAGCGATTTTAAGTTTCACTTAAGTTACACTTAAGTACACTTTTAATGTTTGGAGTCTTCTCTTCAAAACTATACAAAGTTTTTACATGGAACTTGTCACATCTGCCAACCTCCATTAGGAAATGCAGGAAAAAAAATTTCACCCACATTGACCGTGCAACACCACAGTTATTTGCCCTTGTTTTTGTAATAAGGTGTCATGGAAAAAGGGGGTTTCATGTTATATTTCATTCCATTTCTTTTGAAGGCAACTCATTCCACATTTCTTGACGGAATTGAATAGAATTTTGACAAAATATTTCTTGTCATGTCACCTATTGCATATTGTCATTTTGCGATTTGTACCTGCGTCATGAAAAAAGGGGGCTTCATGTTTTATTTCATTTTATTTCTTGTGAATGCAACTCGTCCCATATTTCTTGACAGAATTCAATGGCATTTTCACAGAATGTTTCTTATCATCTGAGCTATCGCATATTCTCAAGGTTTTGCAATTTGTGGCTGCGTCATGAAAAAAGGGGGCTTCATGTTTTATTTTATTCTATTTCTTGTGAAGGCAACTCCTCCCACATTTCTTGGTAGATTTGAATGGAATTTTTACATTATCATGTGACCTAACACAACCCCACCTACATTTCTCGGCAGATTTGGATGAAATTTTCACTTGATCATGTGACCTACGCCATATTGTCAGGGTTTTGGGATTTGTAGCTGCATCATGGAATAAGGGGGCTTCATGTTATAATTTCATTTTTCACCTGTACCTCTTTAATTACTGGACATATCTCAACAGATTTGGATGAGATTTTCACAGATCATGCGACCTAGCACATGTTGTCAGGGTTTTGCAATTTATCACTGTATCATTGAAAAAGGGGACTTTATGTCATATTTAATTTTTTGTCAGTGTATCTCCTACTTTTATGAAATGCCAAGCTCTGCCAAAAGGATACTTAATGTATAATCCTGTTATGGACCTCTTTTATATTTTTTTATGTAATGAAATCCTGTGCCATGGAACAAGGGAGCTTAATGTATAATTTCATCATGGTCCAATAACAAAAAGGCCACATGTACATGCAAAACAGAATACCTCCTATACGTTTGTATCAAAAAAGGTTTTTTTCGGCCGGGGATATCATTTCAACGAAATTGCTTGTTAACCTTACAATGAATGAGTTTCTTTTAATCTTACAATGAATGAGTTTAAGCACTTAATAATTTGCCTACCTGACAATGGGATGGCTTGTTTAAACCCTGTGTATTCGTTTTACATTGACAACAAACGATTATATTATATAACTATATTCATTTATTTTAAAAAAAATAATCCATTCTTTCCGCTTTTATGACAACCATCAAGGGAAACTAGACATCATATGGTGCAGGCTACTCAGTTTGTTTGTTTTGTTGGCGGCCCATACCGGTCGACACCGCCATTTTGGATGTTGCGTTGAAAGTTCAGTCATATACAGGGCTCCCAAAAGGGAAACTGCTTTTGGCCAGTGTATACATGACTTGTATATTCGGGGCATATTATCCTATCAGATCGCAATAATTACTTTGCAGTGTAATACATGGATCCGTGGCGATAAGATAAACCGACTACCTTAGTTACTGTTGCCAAGGTCTCACAAACAAACGTAGTCAATACATATACAATATAGCAGATTGGCTACTTAAATCGTGCTGTCATGACTGTTTCTCTCAATAAAATTCCTGAAAAAGTACTTTAATCATATATTCCTATTGATGATAAATTCTCAGTAAGCAATTTATAGATGCTTAACTAATTTACATACGGAGATGTATAAAAAGGGCGAATTACGGGGGCAACGAACAATGTAACAGATTTACATGTTTAAACAAAAATTTGAACATATAAAAAACATGAACAAATCTCCGTTTTGCCACAGAATAATATAATTAACGATACTTATTGCTTTCGTTGGGCTAGAAAAGTCATCTCAGCATCATACCAAATTAAATAACACTGAATTACAAGCCTTTCGAAAAGTTTATAGAATGTCTGATTCAACAGAGAGGTTTAAGTTAATGAAAAATTTCAATATTATGTTAAGGGGAAAAGGGTTGTCTAATGGATTATAAAATTCGTTAAGTGTTTTGTCAATTAAGAAAATTGTTAATATCACTGACGGTAGTATATGATATACTGATGACAACGGGTGGTCAAGTTGATTAGAGCGGTAATTTGCTTTGCAATCAAACACACTTCCTATCAAATTAACAGTTTACCAACACACCCTTTGTGCTAATGTGCAGATGTGCTAATCCATTTAAATTCGTCACCAAATGACAAAATTTTTAGAGCAATCCAAGCTGAAATATTTGCATACAAAAAAATAAATGATTCAAAAATTGAAATTTGTTTTTGAAAGAGTGCAAAATACAGTGAGAAAAGGATAAAATGAATGTTAAAGCATTTTCTCCTTTTTCCGCAATGCTTTTAAAAGCTTTCTACGGGTCGTTAAAACTCGGTGTTACGTGGTAAACGGTTAAAACATAAAGTCAAGAGAAAAATTTCCAAGTTCCACCAGATCAGAAGTTAGACTTTTTGTAAAATTGAAATATACTCCTAGTGAGGAAGAACTACACGTCAAAGTGCTTATTGTAATCAGCAGGTTCTTTAAATCCAAGACTAATCATTTGCAATCTGATCTATATCTACACATCAGAGATCGTACGATCCCAGTACACATTTAGCAAATTCTTCATGCACCATGGGTTAAGATTAATGTCAAATTGAAACATTGGTAACAAGTTACGCGGCCACTTTTTGGATGTGCATAAATTATTCAACAAGGTTAGATATTCAAGTAAACGTATTTTCTTTTTATTAATACTTCATATAGGTCTATTTTTACCTTTGTTTTTCAGTTTTCTCTTTCAGAGAGGAAAAAATATAGAATACTTTGAATTAATCCACTATCCAGCACTGATCAGCTCTTTGCATAAGTTCAAATTTTCAGTAATCATCACAATTTAAACTTGTCTATAGCCTCTGCGTGATCTCACGTCATCGGTACACGTTCGCAAAGCACATTTTTAAAGCTTTTTTTTAAAAATTCAAACGTTAAAAACACAACATCAAATAAAGAGAATTGCAATCTTCCAACGTTGGCAGTCGTTTATTTGTGAGCCGAAATTGCAGAAACCAAGGTAGGACATCGGGTAGAATAAATGCGATGTCCTGATTGGTCAAATATCGATTTTCACGGATCCATGTATAGACAGTTCACTCTTATATCGGAGTGTATCTTACGACAATTGAAGCATATTTCGATTTGCCTAGAATTAGCATTTACAGTGATATGCTTTTAAAAGTTTACCAGAGTCCTCAAAATATTTCGTTTTTGAACACAATTATTGGCATTTTTCATGATTGATAAAAAGTGCCGGTTGACCAGTTATTTGATTAACCGACCGATCTTCAATTTCAATTCAAAAATAGTGTTTTAAGCACACATCCATGACAAAATATAATGACAATTACTATTCAGTACTTTATATATTATACGGGACGATAAGGGGCTTCTATTAACATCGGAGGAAGCCTTGGTCAGCATACGGTCTTCTATTAGTATACATGTTGCACAACAATCAGTAATATTTACATCTGTTGTTTGCATCTCACACAATTAAGACAGGACCGCAAAAATTAAATGTTTTGGAGAAAATCCGTATGCCAGGACATTTAGCCTAAGCATTGTCAGTAACTGATTTGTCGTTACATTTTCAGTGTGGAAAAGCAGCCGATGGCTTGAGTAAACTAAATTGCAAAGTAATAGTAAACAGGAGGGTCAAGATGGCCTTGGATCGCTCACCTGAATTTTTTAGATGACCATAGCCTATTCTTTTTTTTTAGGTATTGAAACATTGGAACCAAAATTATAATTTTGCCAAACAATTTTCAAAGGTCACCTGTAAAACTCATGTAACAAAACAAGCAGAAATAGTCAGTGAGATATAACACATGGTGAAAGATTCTAATTTGAGCCTAATATAGACTGAGTTATGTCACTTTACAGAAGTACCTTTCGAAGCCACGCTTAAAACTGGGACGACAAATACATTTGTCCTTGACTTGACACAGAGTTTGAATACATCTGACGAAACATTCAGCATAGATATAAAGGCAAGTACTACTGGACCTTCAGCGGAAGAAACAACAGAGAGAGTCACAGTTACCTTGGAAAACAGTAAGTGGGTTTGATAAGTATTAGGTACCACGGCAGTATGGCATACCATTATAATATCCATTTGTCCGTTTTGTTTCTATCGATGTTGTTGTGAGCATTTTTCCTAAGCCACATGCTATTATCTCACAAAAACGCAGGAAGTGAGATTTTCTGCCGAATAAAACCTTTTATCAGAGCATGGTTTTATTACGTACTAGTATTGGGTACCATGGCACTATGATACAAGTATGCAAGTAGATTTTCCATACTTTTTCGTTTTGTCTATATGTTACTGTCAACATTCTTCCAAATACAGATGTGCAATCACACAAAAACGAAGTCATAGAGAATATTTGTTTTTTTTTTCGGTGAAAGATCGAAATGTATTTCATCTCGTGAACACCATCGGTAATATTTTCACGAGTGGCGCAGCAACAAATATTCTATTTATTTTATGCTTTTAACCCTTTCTTGGAGGAGCTTTATCAAAGTTCAGTACAGTACTTTTCCCTTATTCCCCGTGGCGTACCCCTCCCGCATAGCAACGTTACGTCAAGCGCGAGAAATGTAAGGTATATGACGTCATATTTCCCATCTGGTTGTTAGGCACGCGCAGTTTACCTAGGCAACAAGAACGTGAAAATCGGTATTTTCACTGGTGTTACCAGTGTAAGATCAAAAAATATTTTCACTGCTATTTCTCGATATCCTACTGGAAAGCATGAAATAAAATTAATTTTTTATCCAGAAATCTTGTTTACCTTCACATGGTTTAATTAAATATTTGGCACCATATCACTATGGCATTCCAGTGAATCTTTAATCCACTCACTGTTTTGTGCGACAAATAAAATGTGGTTCAAACAATTGGAATAGCCGTTTAAGTGATAGAGAACATTTTGAGAAATGGAAAAAATGTTAGTTGAGAATTTTCTCATTTTTTTTCTCGAATGTTTTCGAAAACTTTCTTCCTTACTTTCATTAATTTAACCCTTTACCAAATAATCCCGGGTTTCACGACCCTGAGTAAGCGGTCTTTTGAAAACATTGTGAGAAAAGGAGAAAATGCTGGTAACCAGCATTTTCTCCTTTTCCCACAATGATTTTCACCCTTCGTAGACCAAATTTCAATTTTTCGAATAGCATTAATTTTGTCGTCTGCGAATGCTTTCAATTTGGGCAAGTCTAAAATTTTGTTGTTTGGCAAAGAGTTAAAACTCACGGTTTTTTGTACAGGGTTAAGAATCAAACTTTACATAATATGAACATACACAATTATATTTTATTATATACCTAGCAGTGAAATCCTGGAATTTCCCAGTGTAATAAATTTTGATATCATCACTAGTGACGTTATCAACTTTTACTTTCACTTCCTGACGTAATTTGGGAACTGCTTTTTTTTTTTCGACTACATTTTTTTCGACTTTCAAACGCAAAATTACAAATGATTATGTTAATAAGGTATATTATAAATAGAATAATCAACTGGTTATTTTTGATGTGAAAAATATCTCACTCGGACGC
This sequence comes from Tridacna crocea, assembly GCA_943736015.1. NCBI lineage: Eukaryota > Metazoa > Mollusca > Bivalvia > Cardiida > Cardiidae > Tridacna > Tridacna crocea. The sequence goes on from OX031063.1 coordinate 54,975,188, forward strand.
GTCGTAAGGCGTTAAAAAAACTCGTGCTGCGCACTCGTTTTTTCAACGCCTAACAACGCATCCTCGTGAGATATTTTTCATATCAAAAACAACCAGTTGATTATCCTCTATTTATTGCCTCTCTTATGAGGCTCTTATAAGGTGCTATCTGTGTCCGAGCTTGTATCTAAATAAATCAGACTAGTCAGACACCGGGACAAGTGCTGACAGACGGAGGAAATTATTATCATTATTATACCATATTTATATAGCACTTTTATCATACATGTAGCTTAACTCATTACCAAACGACAAACTTTTAGGTTTGACCAAATCAAAAGCATTTGCAGACGACAAAATAAAAGTGATTGAAAATTTGAAACTTGTTTTGTAAAGATAGAAATCATTGTGGGAAAAGGAGAAAATGCTGGTTACCCAGCATTTTCTCCTTTTCCCACAATGTTTTCTAAAGGCTTCTTCCTCACGGGCGTCAAAAGTAGGGATTGTGTGGTAATGGGTTAACTATACTCAAAAGTGCTTCACATCCAAGCTACATGTACACAATTTTTACAAATTAACATCGTACAAATTAAGAAAATGTTATGGCTAAAACACCGTCATAAACGAGATTATCTCTGATGCATGTGACAATATAAATATGAAGACTGTAAAAACTGACTCCACATGGTTGCAATCTGAAAAATTCAGTTTATCAGGAATTAATTTCCATAAGTTTTGATAAAAAGGTATGTTTTCAGCCCTTTTTAAATGCAAACAGTGAATCAGTGTCTCTAATGTTTGCCGGTAGGCTGTTCCATAATTTTGAGGCTGCAATCGCAAAACTTCGATCTCCATATGTAATTCGGCTTCTTGAAACCTCTAATGTGAGCGAACTATTTCGAGATCTTAAGTTTCTAGTTGATCTGTACACTTTAACAAATCTGTTTATATACACCGGGGCCTGACCATCTATGGCCTTGTAGGTTAAAGTTAATATCTTGTATTCGATTCTAAACTGAATGGGTAGCCAGTGGAGTTCTTTCAGTACTGGTGTAATATTACTGAAACGAGAGGTCCTGCTGATTATACGGGCTGCTGTGATCTGAACATGTTGAAGTTTATTAAGGTTCTTTTAGGTACTCCATATAGCATTGCGTTGCAATAAGAAATGTTATTCATGTCACTGACTCTAACTTTGTGGAGATGTGACATCTCAAAAAACTGGGACATTTACATAAAGCTATATAAACATTTTTTTAACTCATGTCCGAAAAGCAAATCATTTTAAAAAGCTGAATGATATACATTTCAAAACGTACAGACAGAGAGAAAGACGATGAAACTTACATGAAGTCGCTTTTACAGCTTATATTTGGTACCAAATGAATTTACATTGACACCAGTGTTTCAAAAGATTTTGTGCGGAGCAATTTCAATATTCTTTATTAGTAAATGGCTTATTTCTTTTTAGGACCTCAGTTCACATTGCCATTTGACGAAGTATACACTCAGGATATAGACGAAAACATTGCCAGTTCAACATCAATCGTCGAACTATCAGCTACAGATGCCGATAATGATGCATTGACGTTTTCTATCGCTAGCACGGTAATTTACATACGATATTTCTTAATACTAATGATTTATCTAGGTTTCGTAAGCAAGTATTTTTTCATTAGGTTTAGTATACGAAAACACTATATCGGTCGATTGGATGACAAATTCTGGTCCAAAGCATATGCAGATAACAGACTATATAGGCACATATTGCTGTCTTTAATGGGTAGAAAGCATTGTGGGAAAAGGAGAAAATGCTGGTTGATTCATCTTGCTGTCTTTCAACGGGTAGAAAACATTATGGGAAGAGCAGAAAATGATGGTTACCCGCATTTTCTCATTTTCCTACAATTCTTTCAAAAACCTTCTTTCTCAATATTGTGTAAACAAAGGCTTGTGATAAACGGTTAAAATAGCTTGGTGCCAACGTACTCTTTAAATACCAAACACATAGTGTTGATACATCATGTGACTGTAGAAGTGTGAAGCAGAGCCCGTTAGCCAAATCAGTAAAGGGCGGGCATTTAAACTAGGGGTCAGTGGTTTGAACCGCTAGCTGTCCAATTTCTTTCTTTTGATAAATGATTATAGTCTTTGCGATTGAATTGCTACAGATGACCCTGCTTTATTTCATGCTTTCCGGTAGGATATCGAGAAATAGCAGTGAAAATATTTTTCGATCTTACACTGGTACCGCCAGTGAAAATACCGATTTTCACGTTCTTGTTGCCTAGGTAAGTTGCGCGTGCCTAACAACCAGATGGCCTATATGACGTCATATACCTTACATTTCTCGCGCTTGACGTAACGTTGCTATGCGGGAGGGGTGCGCCACGGGGAATAAGGGAAAATAACTGTACTGAATTTTGATAAAGATCCTCCCAGAAAGGGTTAAAAGCATAAAATAAATAGAATATTTGTTTTTTTCGGTGAAAGATCGAAATTTATTTCATCGAGCGGACACCATCGGTAATATTTTCACGAGTGCTGCGCCACTCGTGAAAATATTACCGATGGTGTTCACTCGATGAAATAAATTTCGGTCTTTCACCGAAAAAAACAAATATCCTCTATCTATTCTCAACGTATCGTTTGATAGGTAAAAAGTTCCCTAAAATCTTTTCTTTTTAGGCACCAACATATAACTTTTCATAATTCACTACATAAGTGGAATCTATTTTGAAGTGGAAATTTTTGCGATTTCGCGAATTTGAAACGCTCGCAAACTTTTCTGCTCGCATATTTTACCACAACAATACTAGCAAATAACGAGTGTCTAAATTCGCAAAATGTCCGTAATCTGCAAGTCGGTAAATTTTCGGCACGCGGATATATCCACTTAACTCTTTACCACACAATCCCTACTTTTGACGACCCTGAGATAGAAGCCTTTTGAAAACATTGTGAGAAAAGGAGAAAATGCTGGTGACCAGCATTTTCTCCTTTTCCCACAATGTTTTTTACCCTTCACAAAACAAATTTTGAATCTTTAGTCACTTTTATTTTGTCGTCTGCAAATGCTTTCAATTTGGACAAATCTGACATTTTGTCGTTCGGTAATGACTTAAAAGTTTACAGTAGGCCTATGTATAAGAATGATTTTGATAAAGAAGAGTGGTATTGTGGATCCCTAACCATGGGACAACGGTTTGTTCACTTGATTATCGACACTTACCTTGCTCTTAGCGACTGCTGAAGTGTTCTGCAGATAGTGTGGACCAAGGATCAGACTGCATTCTCCGTAAGACTCTCCGTCCAGCACAGATTGGATCCTATCATCACCATTGAATCCCAATTTAATCTGCAATAGATCTAGTAGACAATGAATATTTGGCAGGATACAAGTTAGAATTAATTATAAAATTGGTCATCTAGAGTAGAAATTGTGCCATGCTCTTTGTAAGAGGGGGGATGAAATGCATCTGTAAAGATATCGACACAGCTCTGCCTGCACAGGCTGGGCTGTGTCCACACCTTTTTGCTCGTGGTTATCTAAATGCATCCCCTTAAAGTTTTCAAAAGGCTTCTATCCCAGGGTCGTAAAAACTATGGATTGTTTGGTAAAGGGTTGATTGAAATTAACAGTTATCTTTTACAGACACCGCCGTCCAATACACCGCTATTTAGAATAGACGGAACCGAGCTGAAGAGAGAGGCTGATATAGGTAACGCTTTCAATATTGACGAAGCGGGTGAGGACTTGACGTTCAATTTGACTATAAGGTAAGAAGCATTTATACTGAGAGGCTCTGTGTGAGGAAGGGGTTTGAAACGTATTCTAACATGACACGTGAATTTGGCTTTATAAACACAGTGCAACGAAAGCGCGATAAAATCTACTTTATTATATGTAGAGTGACGTCATTCTATATAGAGTGACGTCATGCAATGCAAAGTAGGCCTAAGTTTTTCAATGGAATATAGATCAAATCTGCATCTGCGTTTTCACTCTCAAGTATAAACTTGTTCTTCTTTGATTACAGTCGGTCCTGATAGAATCGAAATAATCTTGTTTCTTTCGTGGTTTATCATTCAATAAACCGCATTGTGAGTTATAAAGCGCAATGAATAAACCACTCGAGCTATTGCCTTGTGGATTGTTTGTTGTGCCTCATAACTCACAACTTATTGAACGATAAATCACGATAGAAAGAAGATTGTTTCTGAATTACACCAGTCTGCATTTCTGCCTGGTTGGGTCATATCTCGTTGCTTGTGTAAAAAGTTGCATGTCGGATGAGACCGAAGGCCAAAACTTTACACAGGCAACGAGATATGATCCGGCTACACAGAAATGCAGACAGTTGTATTTCTTTCATATATACCTAACTAAGCGGAACGAGAAAGAAAACCGGCAACAATACTTTAACAGTTAATAATATAAATTAGTGAATAAAGACAAAAAAGTACAGTAAGAGTTATGTTTGAATGAAATTTTGACAATTTCTAATTTTAGAACAAAAAATAGAATAAGTCCCTCAAAATTAAGAATTATGTGAAGATTGAATAAAACTTTGAAATTTCTGGTTCCTAAAACCTAAATTAACAATAGTTTTAACTTGCAAATAGATATGAGAAACCTGTTTAAAAAAAAGTAATTCCACGTTACAGATCTATGTTCTAATTTAAATCCAACACTTTTGACCAATTCTGTATCCTCAAACCCACAAGTCTAATTTCAAAATCTCAGTCAACAAAGTACATCACTCTTATTTATATCAGCTTGGGAAATTCTAGATTAGTCTTTTCAAGAAAGATGACAAAATAGATTTGTGAACAAGTGCAACTTGTATACTAACGACCTGTTTTTTTAAAATAACAACACTGCAAAAACCAATGAGAATTCTTTATGTTTCTAGAATACCTTGTATATAGAGTGAAAGTAATATATATAGATAACGGTAAGTCTGCAAAGATTGGTGTGCATTTAATGATAGCAGTTGTTCTCCGAGCTGCCACAAGAAAAAGACAACAACTGTAACTTAAAATTTTTTTCTTAAACGCTGAATAGGTATTCGGTGTTTGTTATTCACTGTCAGTGTCAAGAACAGTACATTTCTTTTCGTTTTGAAGCAGGAGTCAAATGAATAGCGGCTCTTAACCCTTTCCCAAACAATCCCTTGTTTTTACGGGTCAGGAATAGAAGCCTTTTGAAAACATTGTGGGAAAAGGAGAAAATGCTGGTAACCAGCATTTTCTCCTTTTCCCACAATGTTTTCTATCCTATCATATAGAAAAATCATCTTTTTAGCAACTGTTAATTTGTCATCTGCAAAATGCTTTGAATTTGGTCTGGTCCAAAAGTTGCCGTTTGGGAAAGGGTTAAGTTCACGGGTGTATCGTATAGTAGCGTATGGAAATACCCTTTCGAAACAACATACATGTATGTCTATGTAATTGGCATCCTCGGATACCCCGGGGTCTCCCTATTTGCTACGCTACATCGACCCCCGGGACAATTAATTGAATTTCCCTCGCTTTACCGCTGGCCAAATGCTGGCTTTTCATTGGTTCCATCATCATTTTGTGATGGGCGAGTGGACTGTACGCTATGACGTTTCGTATCGATTTTCGGCAGCTGATTCAAAGTTTTATTAGTCAATTTTCCCGGGGGTCGATGTAGCGTACCAAATAGGGAGACCCTGGGGTATCCGAGGATGTGTAATTGGCATTCTTACGAACAAAGTCTGTAACAAAGAAACAAATGAACAAATGCAGGGCAGAAATACAGGGACCGGGCTGGATTCGAACCTAGAACGCTTAGACGAAAGGCCAACACCGTGACTGATTTTATCAGCATTTTCTCGTTTTTCCACAATGTTTTCAAAAGGTTTCTTCCTCTTGGATCGTAAAAACAAGGGATTGTTTGGTAAAGGAAAGGATAAAACAACATGAAAACAAGACATGCCTTATATGAACTGTTGATTTCGTTCATATTTGGATATTTTTACTTTTTTCCCCTTTATTTTTGTTTGTTTCTTTGATTTGAAGAGGGTTTTGGCGCGGTTTCATTTATATTGCGGGGATTACACACAAACATACTTGTGTCTTGGGTTAACTAGAGCAAGGCTCCAAACGCTTCGGCTTTAAAGACACTCTAGCGTCATCAGGAATCAACTCATGAACTTCCATTTCCAAAATTTGATAACATTTTCCTTGGGATGAACATTATTATGTACTTTGACACGAACGCAAAAATCATGTACATGTACTAAAATCACCATCGTTAGCGACAAAGCGCTAGGGCTTAGGAGAGGATGGGGAAGGAAGGAAATCCCCACCTCGCCATGACAACACAAAGTTTCTTAAGCCATTACCACACAATCCCTACTTTTGACACCCCTGAGAAACAGGCCTTTAGAAAACATTGTGCGAAAAGGAGAAAATGCTGGTAACCAGCATTTTCTCCATTTCCCACAATGTTTTCTACCCTTCACAAAATAAATTTCAAATTTTCAATCACTTTTATTTTGTCGTCTGCAAATGCTTTCGATTTGGACAAGCCTAAAATATTGTCGTTTGGTAATGAGTTAATTGAAAACGAATCAGATTCACAAAGCCTAGCTCAAAAATTGATGGATCCAAATCATGACGACTTGTGAGGACAAAAATGCCCTAATTTACTACTTTATTAGCTAAGACAGCGAAATTGCATCTACTTGTTTACAAATTCCTTTTGTTTCTCTATGTTAAATTTAATCATGCGTTCATCTCTTTTACAAAGGTACATGTAAGTTAAAACAGGAAAATCACGTCACATAGGGCATATACGTAGGTTAACATATCATAGGACTATAGGACTTAGTTATTCAATCGAGTCGGATTAAATTACCTTTCTTTGCAAGGTACCAAAACACAGAACTTTAAGTATATTACACTTTAAGAAAAGCCAGTTTTTGCCTGCAGCACTGGGAATGCTTACTTAAATATACTTGATTCCAAAACAGAAAATAATAAACAATTATCATGCATAAACATATAGGCATAGACAGAGTGTTCGATTGTTTCGGTGAAAGATCGAAATTTATTTCATCGAGAGAACATCTTCAGTAATACTTTTACAAGTGGCGCAGCAATGAGTGGAAATATTACCGTTGATATTAATTAGAGTTCGATCTTTCACTGAAAAAAAAATCTATTTCATTCGTGTTGCCTACCCTTTTTTTGTAGGGGCATTTATCCAAATCCAGTCTAGCTGTTGTCGTCAATTCCACGTAGCCTACCTCCTTCATCAAAGTACGCATTACAGTATTGCGTAGCGCACGAAAAATATATGGTAAATGCGGGTAAATTAAGTCATATTTCTTCTGGTTGTATGGCACGCACTGGTTATCCAGGTAACTAACGCGTGGAAACAGCTATTTCCAACTTCAATTGAACAGTTGTGAAAATATCGACTATTGAAAATTCACAAAGAAAAAGAAGTTTAGTAAGAACGAATTCACGAATTTCGTAAATCTGAACTAGGAGCAAAGTTATGAAAAACCTAACGCAAAAGTTACGAATTGACAGTGAAACGGTAACTCAGATGGCTGCTTTAGTAAAGACAGTTTCGCACAATAATTCCTTGCTAGTTGCTATGATATAGATTAATTTACTGGTCGTAACCATGAATTATCAAGCTTATAATCTATCGTAATTTCCTGATCGATTACCGAAAATCATAAAATTATATACATACATACATACATGTAAGCGCTAACTGAATAGAAATAACGTGTCCCTTTGATCCTGCGGCGTCACATCGAGATTTTCTCTGTCTTTGTATAGAGTGTCTGATGGAACGTATCAGTCTGAGACTATAGTCATCATCAATATACAAGATGTCAACGACGTTACTCCAACTTTCTCTCCTGGACAGACATTTGTTGCTTCTGTTTTAGAAACTACACCTGCTGGTAGGCTTTTTTCTACTCTTTACCCCTTTCCAATCTTTAACACCAAATATATCAACAGAAACACATTCTGTGAACAATGATCTTGATCTGTGTCATCAGTAAAAGCCTTTGAATTAGCCTTTGGCGCTGAAAGGGTGAGTAGCAATCAGGTAAATCATTCGCCTGTATTTTATGACGAGGCTACTATTGATACATAATACATGCAAAAGTAAATGCATTTTTCAGCGCATTGATTTCAAATTTGAAATAACAAGTAGCAACTTACACTTTATCGGAGCATTGCACACTATTTTCGTCGCAAAGTTGTACTCTTTGTCTTGTACACCAGCATCCTTATTTAGGTACACCCTTTGGATATATCTTGGCATTATGACTCATGGAACACTAGGGCCCTTATTTACAACCCATTTTTTTAAACATTCAACGTCGCATTCTGAAAAGATGGAAATATTTTTTTATAAAGTTATGCAATTTCTGATTGGCTGAAACAAATGGTTTCAGCAGATCAAAATATGCATAACTTTCTTCATTAAATATAAAACTAAGAACGCAATCTAGGATGGTTGTGGCATACGGGTCAAGGCTTTCTGCTGCAGGTTCAGCGTCTAATTTTCGAATAAATCTTTTCGATTGCTAAAATTTACTACTCACATTTTACAAAGTTCTTTAGATATAACATTATTGATTGATTTCAATTTTATCCTGCTCTTTTTTAAAAAAAATGAACTTTTTAAAGAAATTTTTGTTTTTTTTTACACTAGTACAAAAGTAGACCGCGAGCTAATTTGTTAATCTTGTATAAATAATTAAAAGGTTCTTCTTTTTTCTCATTTTGTAACAGGTGAAGAGATCTTCAAAGCGACTGCATCTGATCTGGACTTTTCTGCGCCAAACAATGAAATCATGTTTAGTCTAACTGGAACTGGTAAGCTTTTACTCTTTGGCAGACCAAAGAACTTTCAGACGGCAAGGTAAATGTGACATAACCTGTGTGCTGCAATACGGGACTCAAGACGCTTTCTCGGCCACCGTCCACTAAGGAGATACTTTCCCCAATAGATAACTTTGAAATTGCAATTATTGCGTTTCCTGCAACTGGCTTGCAAATTTAATATTACTAACCCATCGACAACATTCTTAAATTCAGCAGGATATTGCTTAATTCATGTTTAATACCACTATCTGCTAAAGAGATTGTCTCAGTTATTGGCTTAAATTATATTTCATGAAGTTAAGGTTAAAAAAGAACCGCATGCTAGTGTAGACAGTCTGATGCATGTGATACCGTATTTCATTGAAAGTCTCATGTCAAAGAGGAGAAGCGTCCGTGTAAAAACTTGTCACGGGTTACATGTCTTTGATGTATTGGTTCCTCTGTTGATAGTTAACAGGTACAGTTTGAAGCAAGACTCTTTCTTTTATGCATTTCAGTTTTTAATAGAAATCTAACAATGAAAAATATCCTTGCTTTTCAAAATATATATTAAAAAAAGATTCTGTCCAACACCAAAGCAGAGAATTATTATATCCATTACCTAGTGCCGAAAGAGATATGAGAAAAAAAGTAAATTTGACGCATGGCACCGCAGGAGAAGAGTACTACTCTCACCGCTGATCACTGTTTCGAAGTACATTTTGTTATGAAGGAAATGAGCAAGTGGTTTGGAAGGACTATTGTGCGAAATAATGGTAAAAAATGATAAGTGCATAGGCATAATGCCAAAAATGACGTTAGATATAGAGGATATTTGTTTTATTCGGTGCAAGATCGAAATTTATTTCATCGAGTGGACACCATCGGTAATATTTTCACGAGTGGCGCAGCCACGAGTGAAAATTTTACCGATGGTGTTCACGAGATGAAATAAATTTCGATCTTTCACCGAAAAAAAAAAATTCTATTTATTTCATGCTTTTAACCCTTTCTGGGAGGAGCTTTATCAAAATTCAGTACAGTTCTTTTCCGTTATTCCCCTTGGCGTACCCCTCCCGCATAGCAACGTTACGTCAAGCGCCAGAAATGTAAGGTATATGACGTCATATATCCCATCTGGTTGTTAGGCACGCGCAATTTAATTAGGCGACAAGAACATGAAAATCGGTATTTTCACTGGTGGTACCAGTGTAAAATCGAAAAATATTTTCACTGCTATTTCTCGATATCCCACCGGAAAGCATGAAATAAACCATATTAACAAGCAAATGACTGACAATACCTCGAGTTTTCATTAAAACACAATCAAGTTCTGTGTTGATTTCAGCACTTCGATTTTTTTTTTGTTTCTTTTTCCAGATAATAACCATTTTATGATTAACGACGAAGGTTCTGTCACAGTAGCTTCTCCTTCGCAGCTTGACTATACCAGTAAGCAACAATACGAACTAGAGATAGTTGTAGCAGATAAAGGGACACCCTCTCTCTCTGCCAGTGTGTCTTTTAACGTGACCGTTGAAACAGGTGAGTTCTCAATATATACCTGTGTAAAGAGTTTAAGGGCTCTCATTTAATTGCGTCCGTTTCTGTTTGACTTCGCCAGTCAGAAGTTGCGTTTGTTTCTATATCTAGCAAAGTCTTGAAAGGTAGGCTTAGAATGTTGTTTAGTACTGTTGCTGAAAACGGGGTCAGGGCGAAGACTGATTGATAGAACTAATTTTGTTTTAATCCGCTTTCAACAATATTTCAGTGATGTTATGGGAACAACTCGCTCATTCATGTATTTCCAGGTTTTCAACAGGCTAAAGCTAGAGCTCTTCAATATCTTCTGTTAAACCACTCTAAAGAGGGTCTCGGTGCCTCGTATGAGGCTCAAATCCGAGGCCTCGGGGTTACGAGTCCTATATTTTACCAAGAGCTTAATGCGTTCTTTCACTATTTGGCTAGGTTACAGATACCGTGTAGGTTCCGATAGCATCGCTGTCTCGCGAGACTTCCTCATTTTTTACCACACATGCACAAGATTCCTTTAAGAGAGATAACTTATATAAGACTGGTAATAATAGCTTATTATTGTTTCTCGACAGACAAATTGCATCACACAAACCTATTTAAGCCTTTTCCACAAGACAAATTTTAAGACCTATCCAAATTAAAACAATTGCAGATGACAATTTCATTGTGGATTAAATGATGTTATTTTCTTTGATAGTGTAGAAAACTTCGTGGGAAAAGGAGAAAATGCTGGTTACCAGCATTTTCTCCTTTTCCCACGATGTTTTCAAAAGGCTTCTCCCTCAGGGTCGTTACAAGTCGTCATTGTAGGGGAAACAGTTAATATTACATTCTGTTTTTATCCCAGCCCCGAAATTTACAACGCCATCTGATTCCAACTCTGCAATATCCGTACCGGAAGACACGACTTCAGGCTCGTCAATCTTTAAATTTGTGGGTGATGACGAAGACAGTGCACCCGGGAATCTAGTATACACCCTAGAGAGTGTTATACCAGCATCAGGTCAGAATTCTTTCTTCTTGAATGGGGACACCCTGGAAACGAACACGGTGTTTGACATAGATGGTTCCGGAAATTCGGTGGCTGACTATACATTGACAGTGAGGTAGGTTCCGTTAAAGGTTTTACGAGTTCTAAATAATCCCGTGTTTCGAATCAGTCGATCCTTTATTAGCATAACATAAAACAATTTTGTTGCTATTACAAAATAAATAAATGAACAATTCAGTTACAAAGTTTATCATGTATGCTAATTCTTTCAGTATGTAGCTTTTACTTGCATCTTTGAACAAAAACACTACGAAAAAAGTACAAAATGGGTTCAAACCTAAACAATTGAATAATTAAAAAAAATTCTATCATATGTATAAATATTTCACTCCTATTTATTTGTTACTCTGACATTTATCATTGGCCATACATATTTATTTCATGCTTTCCGGTAGGATATCGAGAAATAGCAGTGAAAATATTTTTCGATCTTACACTGGTACCACCAGTGAAAATACCGATTTTCACGTTCTTGTTGCCAAGGTAAATTGCGCGTGCCTGACAACCAGATGGGAAATATGACGTCATATAACTTTATATTTCTCGCGATTTACGTAACGTTGCTATGCGGGAGGGGTACTCCAAGGGCAATAAGGAAAAAAACTGAACTGATTTTTGATAAAGCTCCTCCCAGAAATGGTAAAAAAGCATGAAATAAATAGAATAATTGTTTTTTCCTTGAAAGATCGAAATTTATTTCATCTCGTGAACACCATCGGTAATATTTTCACTCGTGGCTGCGCCACTCGTGAAAATATTACCGATGGTGTCCACTCGATGAAATAAATTTCGATCTTTCACCGAAAAAAAACCAAATATCCTCTATATATTTACGTAAATTACTGGTGTTTTTTTCATCATCACTTTTCATCAATAAAATACATTGGTACATAGATCCTTAGGCTTAAGGTAAAATTGTTGGAAAAAGATAAAATGATGAAAACTGCCATTTTTAATCAACATATATCCATATGTATCAAACAAAAAGAGGACAAAATTTGCATTTATGTAGGATCCACATACAAAATTTCGTTGGTATGAAAAATAATTATCCTTCAACTGTCTTTGTAGACGTTGCCCTCTTAGAGACGGCTTGTCGATCACGAATCTAGCTCATTCGCTATTTTATTCAAACTAAGACCACATTGTCTGTGGGACTGTAATTTAACCATTCGACTGCTAAGCGCGACTCGGTAAGCTTTTGTGGACAGTGTTAGTTCTAGATCAGACTGCATAAAACGTGCAGTCTGGTCCTTGATCTTCGTTGTCTACTTTGCTGAAACACTATTAACAAAAGTCAGCATCGAAATTACAATTATCTGGGCCTTATTCAACACTGAAAATGTCCCCTGAGCTATTCGGTTCATTTTGGATTAAAATAATATACGAATAAAATTTCAATCTTTTACAACAACAACAACAAAATATATATATTATGTATTTATTTCATGCTTACCGGTAGGTAATCGGAAAAATATCGGTGAAATATTTTCGATATTTCATGGTTACGACCAGTGAAATTACCGATTTTATATATTCTAGTTACCTACATGTAGGTAAAATATGCATTGGATTTTGATTTTCAGAGCTATTTCTCGATATCCTACCGGAAAGCGTAAAATAATAACTCGTATTTTCTTTACAGAGTATCTGACACTAAATACACGGCAACAACAATGCTCTCTGTCAATATCACTGATGTCAACGATGAAAGACCTGTTTTTAATGAGACATCGTACTCGGTGAATATACCAGAAAGTCAAAATACAGGTGAGAAAGAAAATTTGAACTGCTCTGCGGCAAAAAGGTTCAGGGCCCGTATTCACCAACCATTCTTAAGAATATTCTTTGTCTTATTCTTCAAATTTTTCTAACTGTGAAAGTAACAGAACTTCTGATTGGCTAAACCATTTGGTTTAGCCAATCAGAAGTTCTGTTACTTTCACATGGACAAAATTCTGAAGAATAAGAACAAGAATGTTCTTAAGAATGGTTGGTGAATACGGGCTCAGGTCGTGCCAACAAAGTCCGTAACAAAGCAATAAATGAACAAATGCATAGCATAGCATAGGCAGAATTCGAACCTAGAACACCCGGTCGAAAGGCAAACAACATAACCATTGAGCTACAGAGAATTTTCCCCAACACACTTATCAGGTATTATAATTGGGATGAAGCCATGCTTGAAGGTTGAGTGCATCTCCTTAGTACACAATACACAGCAAGTCATTATATAAAAATGGACCAATTTTGACTTTGACTAAGAACCGACTAAATCATGAGGTAAACCGGTACCTTGACATGTAGAAAATTTACTTGTAGCGAAAAGTTCGGAAATAGGTCAGCCTGTGCAGACTGCGCTGGCTGACACCGGTCGATGTTTTTGTCGGATGCATTAAATTTCTCTTTCGCAGGGCATTGCTTTCATGGATTGTACAAGTCAAACGATTCAGTCATTTTTGTGGTATTTGTCGATTTGTGGAAGACAATATCATTATGAGTTCAAAATTGAATTTTACAGACCATGTATTGTACTTTGTGGAAAGCCAGAGGAAATAAACCCAGCTAAACTCAATTTTTCTCGGACAAATGAGTTTTTCGGTCGCACACCGATATGTAATTTGAAACGGCATGTTAAAATGCTGGTCAGGCCATTTGTCGTGAAAATACTGATTTTTGATTGAAAATAGTTTCACTTGCTCACAGATTTCTATTGGCACAATGATACAATACTACTGATCGTTTGGTCCTGGGCTTTTTTGCTCCAAAGCCACTTCGTCCCATGGCTTTTTAATCGCATGATTGAGAGTTACTTCATTTGGCATGAATATTTATAGATCGATCGTAATGTTGGGAATTAAATGTTAACGGCCTGGGATATTTTAAAAGCACAGTTTTCAGGTACAAACTTAATTCTATTTGAAAAATTCACATGGTTTCTCTCTCTCTATTCATCATGCATACTCTTGTCAAGAAAAGTTACTGCTGACTCCTTATGATCAAAGGGAAACCACCAATACACACATATCCCCAACTTTGTCATGAGTACTTTCCCTTCAACCAAAAAATGGTATCCATTTGCTTATTAGGTTGACTTTGAAGCCAATATATGAAAAAAATATTTCTGTTTTTCTTTCAAATTATTAATTCCACACAATAGCTTCCTCGACAAATACCACTTCAGCGTTATAAACGCTTTGATTTTAACACGTTTCATGTTTTGTCGGTAAAGGCTTTCACTTTAGGCACAGTTTTAGACTTGCCCAAAGTGAAAGCCTTTACCGACAAGACATGAAAAATTGCTCAATTGCTGGAAGCTGTCTTCTTTGAAGGCGTAGAATATATTCTTGGAAAAGGAAAAAAATGTTGTTTAACAGCATTTTCTCTTTTCTTTTGAAAGGTTAGCAAACGTTGTAAGTAAATGGAGAACACGCTTGTTACTCCAATTTTCTTTTTTTTTCCACAATGTTTTCTATAGTCTTTTATTTAAAGATTTTTTCAAACTCGGGATTGTGTGGTAAATGGTCAAAACGGATTATCAAAATATTAAATGTGTACGAGATTTTTTACTTAATTCAATCTTTCCTTTCA
The DNA here is from genome assembly GCA_943736015.1 of Tridacna crocea. Lineage (NCBI taxonomy): Eukaryota > Metazoa > Mollusca > Bivalvia > Cardiida > Cardiidae > Tridacna > Tridacna crocea. The sequence continues at coordinate 54,990,213 of OX031063.1, forward strand.
CTATCACAGGGGAAGAAATTTTGAAGGTATCAGCTACTGACAGTGACGCTACCTCTCCCAACAATGAGTTCAGCTATAGCCTTTCTGGTACTTGTAAGTCCATCCCGCTTTTTTATTTTTTTATGATTCATTCTTTTACATGTCGTAATTTCCGACACGCTACTCTCTTATAAAAGACGAAGAAAACTGCCTTTAACCATATCGAAATACAAAACTTTAGACACATGCCAAAATTGAAATCAATCGAATGTGGCAAATTTGATGTTGCAAGACCGAGACTATTGTCAACAGATATTGTGCGTGATATAGTTCGTGGCCGTAGTGCGCTATACATTCACATGCAAAACATATTTGTGAAAAGGGTTGCAATCTTAAATTTATCCCAAACCAGAAAGACGTGCTTGAAAGCTTATACTAAATGGTATTCTTAACTAAGCCAATTGAAAATTGTTTTTCCTTACCTTAGTATTTCTTGATATGCCTTGGAATTGATAAGTAAAGGTTTTGAATAAAAAAATAGCGGAATGTCCATTCAAATTATGTTTATTTCGTGAGAGAAGTCTTCATTAAGTACTGTAAATAATTATTGGTGCCTATAAGCCAGTTTTCTTTTGATATACAGCCAAATGTTTTCGATTACTCGTATGTTCAGATAAGGTGATTGTACTAGCCAGGCAACTAATTTAAGGCTTATTCAACCTTATATTGTTGAAGCACCCTTGTTCTATCAACTGGTGTTTAACCATTCTGAAAAAGGTACAGGATATCAGGGAAACATCATGCAATTGCAGGCCATAGGTTATCGTCTAAAATGTCTTAATATTTCCGTTAACATTTGTTCTTGGAGTCTAGTCAGTCTATACACTTCACCACGCTTATGCCAAACATACACTGCATTATTGGTGGCAACTTGAATTTTATCTGAAAATATCCTTTTATCCCAGTTTGCATTTACCATATACCTTCCCTTCTCTAAACACTTAGACAATCGTTTCTACCTATATTAGCCAAATGTTTAAATAGTCCTTAAAATGTTTGAAACAGTCATGTATGGTGCACTCAATAGTTAATTTATATTACTTAACTTGTGACGAGTTTTACATGAATCCACGGCTTTTTTTCTCCAGTAATAATGTTCGATCTTTCCTACCGATTGTGTGTTTTCGATAAGAAACTTTGGAACTTTGCACAGTGTTTTTGACATGTCGCTTGCTGCCTCCGCTTGCTGCCTCCCCGCATACCCGTCCTCGAAACAACAAACAATGGTGAGAGAGAAATAAAGCTTATGGCAATGACTACTGTCAAACTTTGGGGAAAGAAGTCGATCTGGGGTTTCAAAACAAGGATTCCTGTTCCTGTTTCCCAGTACTTTATCTGAGCAAAGGGGCTCGAATCGACTCACCGCAACCAACTTACGAATTCAAGGCCAAAAAATAAGTCTTATGATCATTTCTTCCTTCAGCCAGCGACCATTTCACGATCGACGCCGACACAGGGTCCATCAGTGTAGCGTCACCCTCCATGTTGGATTATACCGATATACCAGTCTACAATATACAAGTGGCGGCAACCGATAAAGGTGCTACGTTTCAGTTTACAACAGCCGCCACGCTTAACATAACAATCGAAACAGGTAATTAGGGTCTATCTCATGCTCTTACGAACAAAGTCCGTAACAAAGAAACAAATGAATAAATGCATGGCAGAAATAAGGTACCGAGCGGGATTCGAACCCCGGAACTCCCGGACGCAAGGCAAATAACTTAACCACTGAGCCAAAGAGATATCTCCCTGACGCAGTAGCCAGGTATTGTATTTAAATCGGGAGAATGCCATGCAGGAAGGAGTGGTTTCCCGTAACACATGCCCACCGTCAGACTTTGCTAAACTGATTGACTTAATGGTATTTATCGACGTTGTTATCAATATAATTTCAGTTATATCACGGCGACCATTGCATTTTCCCCCATTTCTGTTATTCTGAAGTAACTAACAGTCATTTACTTTTGACAGCAAATCATAAAATGTATAGTTACTTACCTTAAAGTACATGTACAATGTAGCATAAATTCGTGTATTATCAAGGTTTCTGTGACCTCAGGTTTTAATGACGTCCGTGTGATTGTGTTAGGGCACTCAGACGGCAAATTTGTATCGTCATTGTACAATTCGTTAGACCATGAAATATGGAAATTGTGTTGAGTACACGTTGGAATGGTGAAACTTTGCTGTGTAATAAATTCCTTGGATGGCAGAGACTTAGATCTTGTTCACGGCTGTGGCGAATCATGTCACTCGGCTCGGGGCAAGTTTCCAGGTCCCAAGCCACCTGACCGTATAAGAAATGAATTAAATAATTGTACGTTTTCATCAAAGGCTGTTGATCATTACAATAAAACAGTTTGACCAATCAAATCGGGAACCAAGCTGAAAGTAGTCCTCACAGAGCTTACGTCACCGTACAATATTGGACCAATATTTGATTATGGATTTTCCCTGTTTTGTCTGATTTCATTGGTATGAGTGTAAGTATTCGACCTCGGAAAATTTGTAGGTACGTGTTTGTGATAACACTGTTTTTTTTTATACCAGCCCCTAAGTTTACCACGCCATCTTCCAATTCTGCAAAATCTGTAGCCGAAGACACGGCTTCGGGTTCGTCCATCTTTAAATTTGTGGGTGAGGATGAAGACAGTGAACCAGAGGATCTTGAATACACCCTAGAGAGCGTGGATCCTGTATCAGGCCTGACTTTCTTCTACGTGGACGGAGATACTCTAAAGACAAACACAACCTTTGACCTGGAAAGTTTTGGAGGATCGGTGGCTGACTATACACTGACTGTTAGGTTAGTGAAATTCACTCTGTATGTTTGAATTGTTGGTGATACCGAATTGATAGATCAAAGTGATTAGGTATACCACAGTGATAACTTAATTTTTTTCTAGCCGCTTTTGTATGGGTGTCTTTGCATCGGACAGGAATTTATTTTGTGAACCCAAAACGAGTCGTCATTCATGACACTTTTTAGCTTTTCATATTCTCATCAAACTTGTCAAAAAAATATCATCAAATTAGGCCAAGCGAAAGCTCACAAATAAATCGGTTGTATGGTTTCGTATTTTTAGATTTTGCGCCAGAGTTTCTTACATGGGAACATCACATGATCAGCATGGGCGGATAAAGAGGGGGGACCGGGGATCCAGACCCGCCCCGCCCTGAAATTTTGACAAAAATGTGGTTATCAGATTCGTGAACGGTACCGGTTTGATATTGTGCAGCATTTATGTAAAATACAATCCTGATTAGATGTGTGGATAGTGTCGTCTGGAATTTAAATAGGCATTTACTTTTCTCCGTATTAGCCCTTAAGGCAACAATTATGAAAAATTACAGTACGAGGTTTGTACATGTAAATATAATAGCGGATATGTAGCAATACTATGCACTTGTAAAATAATCACACAGCTTTTACAAGATAAATATACTACTAGTATCTGTATCAGTAATGATTCAAAAGCACAAATCAAAGATCCGACCAGGTTTTCTCATGTCTTAATTAAAATCGTATAAAAAATACAGCGTTATAAAATTACTTCATTGAAGCATCAATTGAGATTTCCGCCACTTGTATGCAAAAGTCAATTCTTAAATACAACATGAGTCGATATCTCCTTGACAAATAATTTATACATTTAAACCATGCAAAAAGCATTGATACAAAGACAATCTGCCAAATGTTTGCGGTGAAACATAAAAGGCGAATGTTCAAATAATGTATCTTGTAAGATATAGATACGAGTGGCTGACATTCTACTGTCTGGGTACTGGTAGGTCGGTGGAGCTTTGGCAAGCATTAGGTATACCGGCAGCAACATTTCTTGTCAACAAATGTAAGAAAGAAATGAAGATTTAACATAAACTTTTGGGTGGCTAAACCAAATTGTTTAGCCAATCAGACGTTATGTTACTTTTAAATCTAGAAAATTCTTTAGAGTAAGATTATGGATGTAATTTACAGTGTGACTGATGGCAAGTACACAGCGACTACACTCCTGTCTGTCAACATTACAGACGTAAACGATGAAGTACCCACTTTTGATGAGGCGTTGTATGCGCTGGACGTGTTGGAGAGTCAAACAGCAGGTTAGAAAGTGCTTATATCAAAAGTGCAAGACCCAAGCCCTAAATTAATGTCTTTTAAATTTTGTCTGAATACCTATGTTCAGGAGAAAGAAGCCAGCAGCAGTTGACTTACTACAAAAAAAAAAGTCACTTGACTGCAAAATATAAATTTCCTAGGAACAGATGACGAATGTGCCAACAGATTTTTGCCAGGCTCCTTATTATCCCCCGCCGAAGGGCGGCGGGGGATATGGTAATAGTCTCCGTCCGTCCTTCCGTAATTCCGTCATGCCGTCATTCCGTCCTTCCGCTTTTTGTCCGGAACATATCTCCAAAAGTATTTGAGATATCAACTTCAAACTTCACAAGTGGATAGATCTCATTAAGGAGGCGTGCAGCGTACAAGAACCATTACTTTATCTTCAGTATTTTTGGAGTTATTGCCCTTCGTATATTTTTTTTCTGGAATTTTTGTCCGGAGCATATATCCAGAAGTATGAAAGCAAGGAACTTGAAACTTCACACACATATAGAACTCATTGAGGAGGCATGCAGTGCGAAAGATTCATTACTCTGTCTTCAGTATTTTTGGAGTTATTGCCCTTTGTACATTTTTACTTTGAATTTTTTTCCAGAGCATATCTCCAAAAGTATAAAAGCTAGGAACTTGAAACTTCACACATATATAGAACTCATTGAGGAGGCGTGCAGTGCGAAAGATCTATTACTCTGTCTTCAGTAATTTTGGATTTATTGCCCTTTGTAATTTTTAACTTTGGATTTTTGTCTGGAGCATATCTCCAAAAGTATTTGAGATATCAACTTCAAACTTCACAAGTGGATAGATCTCATTAAGGAGGCGTGCAGTGTAGAAGAACCATTACTCTATCTTCAGTATTTTTGGAGTTATTGCCCTTTGTACATTTTTTTCTGGAATTTTTGTCAAGAGCATATCTCCAAAAGTATCAAAGCTAGGAACTTGAAACTTCACACACATTTAGAACTCATTGAGGAGGCGTGCAGTACGAAAGATTCATTACTCTGTCTTCAGTATTTTTGGAGTTATTGCCCTTTGCACATTTTTACTTTGAATTTTTTTCCAGAGCATATCTCCAAAAGTATAAAAGCTAGGAACTTGAAACTTCACACATATATAGAACTCATTGAGAAGAGATGCAGTGCAAAACAACCATAACTCTGTCTTCAGTATTTTAGGAGTTATTGCCCTTTGTAAATTTTAACTTTGGATTTTTGTCCGGAGCATATCTCCAAAAGTATAAAAGCTAGGAACTTAAAACATCACACGCATATAGAACTAATTAAGGAAAAGTGCAGTGCTGAAGAATCATAACTCTATCTTCAGTAATTGTTGAGTTATTGCTCTTTGTAAATTTTCACTTTGGAATTTTGTCCGGAGCATATCTCCAAAAATACAAAGGCTAGGAACTTCAAACTTATATACACTTATAGATTTCATTAAGGAGAAGTGCACTTTACAAAAACCAAAACTCTGTCTTCAGTAATTTTTTAGTTATTGCCCTTTTGGAAAAAGGGGGTTTCATGTTAAATTTCATTCCATTTCTTGTGAAGGCAGCTCCTTCCACATTTCTTGACTGAATTGAATAGAATTTTGACAGAATATTTCTTGTCATGTGACCTATTGCATATTGTCAACATTTTGCGATTTGTAGCTGCGTCATGAAAAAAAAGGGAGCTTCATGTTTTATTTCATTTTATTTCATGTGAATGCAACTCGTTCCATATTTCTTGACAGATTTGAATGGAATTTTCACATGATCATGTGACCTACGGCATATTGTCAAAGTTTTGGGATTTGTAGCTGCATCATGGAATAAGGGGGCTTCATGTTATAATTTCATTTTTCACCAGAATTTCTTCAATTACTAGAAATATCTCAATAGATTTGGATGAGATTTTCACACATCATGCGACCTAGTACATGTTGTCACGGTTTTGCGATTTATTACTGTATCATGGAAAAAGGGGACTTCATGTCAAATTTAATTTTTTTTATCAGTGTATCTCCAACTTTTGCACATATTTTCATAGAACTTCATATTTTTATTGCTTGATCAAAGCCAGTGACCAATGAGTCAATTGTGCATTCGTCTCTCCATGCATCAGTCTGTTCGCAAACCTTTTAGATCACAAGTAATACCATATATCCATTCAGCTACCCAGGCAGGTGCTACAAATTTCAACATTTTAGTCTCTAGCTACCTGCTTGAAATGGCAGCAGTGTGGCAGCTTATATTATGAGAAGGATATCTTCTAAAGTCCTTGACAAAAATTGATGAAACTTCATGCATGTTTTCCATCGGATAGTCCATAGATACATTTTTTTTCTCCCACATATATGAAATCCTGAAATGGTTACTTAATATATAATCCTGTTATGGACCTCTTTTGTATTTTCTTATGTAATGAAATCCTGTACCTCTTATACGTTTGTATCAAAAAAGGTCTTTTTCGGCGGGGGGTATCATTTCAAAGAAATTGCTTGTCTAACATATAATACGCTCGAACGGAATACAATCAGGATAATCAGTGATCACAGACGAGACGGATCGCCGAGCTATACGCCCTTCAAAAGGTCTCTATTTGGGTAAAAATTCGCAAAATTGGCATGAAGGAACTTTGCACGCAATCCTTAGCTTTTAACTCGTTACTGCCATATTGGGATAATGGGATACTTTATTTTGCTAGCATTTTAGAATATTAATGCACGGCTATCCGGAAGAATTATGGTTATGATTTACTTAATTACAGAAGCCATTCAATTGCCCAACTAAGTACAAAATAACCATGAGAGTTGCATTTTTCTTTTTATTTATTTACTTTATTTAGCACTAAATTTATGTATATCGGTTTTAATAGACACAACATATTCAAATAAAACGTCAAATATGGTGGAAATGCATATAACCATGTCAGGCACATCAGCACCAAGGATATCACACAAAAGGGGAAACGATCCCTTATTTCCATTGTGATCCTTAAACTTTGACGGTCAGACATGGAGAGACAAGGAATGGAATATTTCAAAAGACAAACGTTAAGATATATGCTTAACGCGTTAAGTAAATCACAGACGGGCTGCATAATACTAGGAAAATGACTGAGATACTTGTACATGTCACAGTTAAGACTTAAATATTCTATTCCATGACCACAAAAAATATCAATGTTTCAAAGAAAGCAGACAATTTAGATTCAAAAACAGATTGTACTTACTGAGCGTTAAAGCGGGTGATGGCTGTGTCATGCTCTGAATAAGTATTTGGTGAAATAAACAGTCCGAGATTTTCTTTCTTTTTAAAGCGTTCTCGTTTAAAATTCAACACGCCAGCGCACACCATTAAAAACTCTTGCTTTGAATATATTCTATTTGGCATTTTCTTGGTAAATGTAGACATGAGCCCTTCTTTCAGTTTCTATTAAACATCATGGATGAATCACTCGTAATGTGTAAGGCAGTTTTGAGGGGTGTGTCGTTTCAAGCAAATAAGAAACGGCAGTTGCAGTTCCAGCGAATCAGAGACAGCGAATAGCGGGCATTTAGACCTGATGTGGAGAGTGGTTGCAGCTTTCATGAAAAAGTCTGAAACATGGTAACTAAGGGGAGTCGCCATTGGCTTCTAGCCAAAGAAGGTGCTGGTTACAACTCTGCTGCTCTATTTTCCCATGGTTTGCCCCTTCAAATAAATACTTCGAGCTAACCGATTTCTTGGAATTACTATTTGGTTGAAAGATAATGATTCAATGTATAAGCTTCAAATTTTATTTGCTTTCTGGCAAGAGAGGGTTTGATCCTGTTCCATGGTACATTATACCAAGGAAGTCCTCAAATAATTTCATTCTATAAAATCTATATAGTCAAACATTCGACCGTCTAATGAGGTAGAATGGTCCTTGAATGTGGTGAAAACTTACAAATAGCAAAGAGTTCCGACCCATATCGCATAGGCTGACACAAGGCGATATTTTTTGCAGCTGCAGTAAACACTCTTTAAGCAGAGTATGATTCATTTTCTTTTCTATCACAGGGGAAGTAATTTTGAATGTGTCAGCTACTGATAATGACTTAACCTCTCCTGGTAACGAGTTCAGCTTTAGTCTCACTGGTACAGGTGAGTACCTACTTCACTTTACTTTTTTCTCCTAAGGTAAGGCATGGATAATGCGCAACAGCTGTGTGATTGATATTTGTGAATTGATTTCCGCCATAGGTTGCTAATTGTTAGCTGTACTAAGGGATAATGCATGAAATGAGACGAAACTAATTTTAACTTTCGTCTGGTTCTCCCACGGGACCTCGATGTAACATCTCCGAAAACTGTTTGTGATTTTGGATGGACAATTGTGGCAATCGATCCCTTGCCCTAAAATGGGTTCGAGACATGTCGTGTACAAGTGTCGTGCTCTATCACTCGAACTATTGGGGCAGTTCTAATCTGTTTGTCATGTGATGATCTCCTAAAGAAATTGACATGATCAAACTTTGACAATTGCAACTTAACTGAGACACATTTTTAAGTTCACCTTTCTCGAAATTATCGATAACAATGAAATAATCATTCTCCACTCATTATACAATAAACAAGGCTTTGAGGAAATTACAAGGGTGCATTAAATTAACCAGTTATAATGAATTGAGAAATGAGATCAGCTGTTAATGAGCTATTAAAAAGAGCAAAACAGATTATTTCCATGGACCTCTTTACTTACATAACTCTTTACCCAACAACGAAACACCTCGAAGTAAAAATCATATCACAGCGACATACAGCTTAAAAAAAAGAAACATTATGCATTGTTGTTGTCGTTGTTATTAAAAATGAAATGCATTGTATTTGATAATTATGAAAGAGTAGTTTAGATTCCATCTGCAATTTTAATGCACTTTACGCGGAAAATCTATCATTTCTCAGTCCATTGAAAAACAAAACAATAGTATTTCTCCACGCAGCCAGCAATCACTTCTCGATAGACGCCGACACAGGATCTATCAGCGTGACACCACCTTCGATGTTGAATTTTACCAACATAGAAGTCTACAATTTGCAAGTAGTGGTAACTGACAAAGGCTCGACGAATCAGTTATCATCATCAGTCCCGCTGACCTTGACAATCAAAACAGGTATGTGTGTCAAATAATCTATCTCTTTAACCCTTCCAAACGAGTTTGCAGAAAGATGCTTTTGAAAGCATTGTGTGAAATGTAGAAATGCTAGAAACCTACAGTGTCATCTGCTTTTGCTCTCTGAAAGATTAATCTTATCATTTCAACCATATTAATATTTTTATAGTCATATGCCCCGTATTTTGGACTTGTCAAAAATTTTGCAGTATGACAATCAGTTCAGTCAAATCATCCGGTCGACGACTTTTTGCATTTTGCACAGGGTTACATTGTAATCATGTATTGGAACTATATTTCATGCTTTCCGGTAGGATATCGAGAAACAGCAGTGAAAATATTTTTCGATCTTACACTGGTACCACCAGTGAAAATACCGATTTTCACGTTCTTGTTGCCTAGGTAAATTGCGCGTGCCTAACAACCAGATGGGAAATATGACGTCATATACCTTACATTTCTCGCGCTTGACGTAACGTTGCTATGCGGGAGGGGTACGCCACGGGGGATAAGGGAAAAGAACTGTACTGAATTTTGATAAAGCTCATCCCAGAAAGGGTAAAAAGCATGAAATAAATAGAATATTTGTATTTTTCGGTGAAAGATCGAAATTTATTTCATCTCGTGAACACCATCGGTAATATTTTCATTCGTGGCTGCGCCAATCGTGAAAATATTACCGATGGTGTCCACTCGATGAAATGAATTTCGATCTTTCACCGAAAAATACAAATATCCTCTATATATTTATGAGAGAAATAACTGTCAAGATCAGTTTTAAAATTGTTTGTAATTTGTAACTTTCCATGTAGGAACCAATTACAATGTGAGCGAAATCCATGTGTGATAGTGTCAAAAATAGTTCCAAACACCAGAACTTCAGATAATGGGAAGTAATAGTATTCTAGATCCATTCTTTATTTTTCAAACCCTATGTTGTGAATACTCATTAGAAACGTCTCGTAGGGTTCGATGGATAATAATTAAGATTATTAATCTTTAAGTCAAAATCATTCTCTCTATCTGGAGCTCTGAAATATAGTATCGTGACACAACCTGCAAAAGGAGTACATTTTACACCATAGAGTTAACCCATTACCACACAATCCCTACTTTTGACGCCCCTGAGAAAGAAGCGATTAGAAAACGTTGTGGCAAAAGGAGAAAATGCTGGTAACCAGCATTTTCTCCTTTTCCCACAATGTTTTCTACCCTTCACAAAACAAATTTCAAATTTTCAGTCACTTTTATTTTGTCGTCTGCAAGTGCTTTCAAATTGGACCAGTCCAAAATATTGTCGTTTGGTAATGGGTTAACGAAAAGTGATAAATAAAACATGAATAATGCATTTTGACACAAATTTACAGCAATCAGCGATGAAACTAGAAATCCATTATGTCAACACAATTGGATTGATCACTAATACATCAGTAATTTATCTTGAAACAAATTTTCAGCGGACGCCTGTAAAACTATCTGTATACTGTAAAGTCAACATAACTTTATTAAAAAGTTATAAGTGATTGAAGCACCTGCTATTTTGTACATTCATTTAACATCTGGATTAGCAGTATCAGGCACTAATTTTTTTTCCGGGGGATTCCCTACTATTATACATATTTCAGAAAAGGGCATATTTCAAAATGCTCATGGGCAGTTGCCTTTGTGATGTACTATATATATTAACCATAAAGAATTGATAGAAATGATTATTTCCACAAACATTCAGGGGATGAGCTGCTTCTTGTTCGTATGAAAATCATAAGTTCGCGACGAATAGTTAAGAAGACATAATCAGAGTCTCAAAACTTTCAGAACATCCCTCGTAAAACAGCTTTGCAGCTGACGACTTTGAAGCTATTAATAAGCAACAACATAATGTCACAAATAGTTATGATCGCGGTCGTATCTTATACATTTTAGCACCTGTGTTCATTGAACCATCTGATACAAGTACAGTGGTCACTACAAGCGAAACCACTGGACCAAATTCTCCACTACTTGTTACTGAAGTAATGGATAAGGACCAAGACCCGACGTCACTAACTTTCTCAGTTACTAATGTACAACCGGCATCAGGAACTCCTTTCTTTACTATGGATGGGGTAACATTAAAGACAAGCGCCGGAATTACCACGTCAACGTTCGACCTTGAACCCTCTGGCAGCACACCTGTTCAAAGTTACGTGGTGGATATCAGGTATCTATGCTTTGGCCCGAGGGTGAAGTGGTAAAAAGCATTGGCTTGTTACCCGAAAGGTTAAAGTTTGAATTCCTGTTTATTGATGGCTCTTTCCGGCCTTTGCAGAAACTGGCTTCACACGGCCTAGTCCTTTCTCAACGCTAGACACAAATCCTTACATGATAAAACAGCAAGAGGCTTTGACAGAGTCTGTACCGGTTAAAGAAATTCCAGGAACAAATGAATCAGTAAAGTGGCCGATATTATAAAACCGTCAAAGCTCTGTTAAAACCAGTGTAAAATACCAAACTGAACAACACTGCTATTCAGTTTTATTATTGTCTTAGCCGAAATAAAGTGAAATCTTGGCTCGTATTTACCAACTTTTATAACTACTAGTATTCAATTTAGATTCTCAGACTTATATAGTGTGATTGGCTGAGTGAGAATGTCTCATCCAATCATGTATACGGTTAGTTTGAAAAATTGCAATGGAATTTAGAATTTGCTATCTTTTATCCAGCTGAAGTAGAATAAACCGAGAACGAATGAAAGTTAAGTATCAACATGACTGAAATAGAATGAATAAAGGTTAAAGAATCAACGAGGTATCGCTTACATAATTCTAAAGAAAAGAAAAAAAAATACAAGAATAACCTTGCAATAGCAATGAATTCCTCATGAATAATTTGAATTAGTATCAGTCAATATTCGCGCAGCCTGATCCCGATGTTCTATCATCACGGGACACACTAGTACGTAGTCGAAACAAACGGGATTAAGGTAAACTCAAGGGCCATAACCCATTTATACTAATTGAAGGGACATTCTAACATGACACGCGACTTGGCTCTATAAACACAGTGCAAGGAAAACGTGGTAAAATCTGCGACAATCCGTGTAGAGTGACGTCATTCAATGAGTGACTTATTCAATGGAACATTATCTTCATCAGCGTTTTTACTCCAAGTTTAAACTTGTTTTCCTTTCACTCAGAATTGGCAATGCTAGAATCGAAATAATCTCCTTTCTATCGTGGTATATCGTTCCATAAACCACGTTGTGAGTTATGAGGCGTAATAAATAACCCACTCGGGCTATCGCCCTCGTGGATTATTTATTGTGCCTCATAACTCACAACTGTGGTTTATTGAACGATATACCACGATAGAAAGCAGGTTATTTCTTAAATCACTTAAGATTAGTTTTCCATTTAACTACCAAATCACCTATTATACAAATACAGCCGTGTCGCAAGATGAAGAGACAGTTCATTGCCCTGCTTGAAGTCCTATGGTAAACAGGGTAGATCAGAGATAAGATTGCACACTCTCTGAAGTCTGATTTTAATGTGCACAGTTATTAAAAGCTTAATATGTCGCCTATTTTAGTAAGGTGTCAAATGGATAAGACTTCACCTTCCTCAATGTTTTGTAGGGTGTTTGACGGAACGTATTCAGCAGATACCACAATAAGAGTGAATATTACCGACGTCAACGATCACACTCCCGAGTTTAGTGGACCGATCACACAAACCATCAATGATGTTCTTGAAATAGGTAGATCTAACAGCCTTTTTTAGCATCGCATTTGCATCATCATTATGTTCTAGCCATCTTCGTCATCATTATTTTCTGCATAATCATCATCATAATCATAAAATTCTCCTCGTTCGTCTGGTTTTTGTGTTCTTGTTTCTGAACCTATTGTTCTTGTTTTGTTCTTGTTCTTCTTCCAACACATTTTTTTCACAGGCATTCGTTACGATTTCCCATCACAAAACTATGTTTCTTTTCCTATGTTGTTTATGGAAGGCTAAGACTTACTGGCAGTAAAAAGGAATTGCCAGCATCACATTCTTGCTTCAGAAAAAAAGAAAACGCCAAGGAGAGCGTGTTTATATTTGTAAAGGAGAAAAGCAGTCTTTGTTAAGGTTTTCTTCTAAAAAACATGCAAAACGAAAAATGGTTTGAATCCCCGTTAAGAGATGGATGGGGATGATGATAAAGATAATTAAAAAAAAATTGTATTCAGTACCTAACTGCATCTGTATTATACTTGCAAATTGGACCATATTTTTTTTTTACCATATGAATATCAAATGGTGAATGATATAAGAGGCACTTTGTCAATAAAGCGTAAAGCTTATCTCCGTAGATATCACTCCGGATCATGGGTAAAATGGTTCTTGACTATTGAAAAATTAGCCCAGATTGTAGAGGCTGATATGGCTCGACACTTTTTTTGGATGCATTTAACCCTTTAGATGCATCCGACTGATAATGTTTGATAATGTCTAAATTTAATTTTTATGATATATGGTCAATACTGTTTTCTCAATATCGAACAATGAATAATATCTTTGTGATTCAGATCAGGAGGTTACCGTAGTTACCGCAACTGATGACGATTACTCTGATGAATACAATACCGTGACCTACTCACTAGCGGGTAAGATGATGTTTTGATTTCTAAGCATCCAGTTTTGTTCTCTATTCTAAGCATCCAGTTTTGTTCTCTATTCATTTGTCTTGTTGGTGTTATATGCCGTCCTCAAATAATTTAGGGCAAGCTGCTAAGTTAGAGAAAGAAGGGAAATACTGCTCTTGAAAAGGGATTTGTGTTACTCATGTAGCAATCAAAATATTTGGAACTAATTTCACCTTTAGAAAGAGTGTAGAAACACTACTACATTTTGCATAGTATTCGGGGTTAGGGTTTACATAACCCAAACCCAGTAAAGATATACAAAATTACAGTTGATTTTTTGTCTTTATTTCTAGGAAAGTATGCGATTGAAACCTGCTTTATATAACTTCTAATTACGGCATTTGTGGTACGTTACCAGTATATCGGAACTCTTGTGTATAAAGCTTTCTGAAGAAGTTTTAGTAAGTTTTAGGGCAAACTGTATATAAAACAAAACCATTTTTTTATTCCTGCCAAATGATACGAATCCATGTATGAATTCTTCTATGAACAGAGGTTAAGGTAAGCCTGCACCAACAACCCACAGAGCATGAATTATTTAATGCAGAGTCGTTGCTTCTGTGGTGACACCAAAACAGCTAAGATGTCATAAAATTGGCACTTTTCCCATTTTTAAAGACTGTTTTACACCGCTTTCAACGAGACACCGACATCACAGCAATAGCTCACATATATCATTTGTGTCCTGAATTTACTCTTGTTCTAGACACGGGCTACACTATTCTTACTTCAGGATTAGATGGTAGTCAAGACTACACCACTTTCCAGATAGGTTCTAGCACCGGCTCCATAACACTGGCTTCAGAGTTGAAGAAGCGGATATATACATTCCTTGTGAAAGCCACAGACAAGGACGCCAGGGAAGCGAACGCTACAGTGACCGTATCTGTTACTGATAGTAAGATAAAACTTTTACCACACACAACTGTAGTATTGACGACCTTGGCAACCAACATTTTCTCCTTTCTCGAAATATTCCCCTTCCTTTTTTATACAAAAATCCATTCAATATCGTTTCATATCTTATTTGACGACTTTGCATGCTTTCTATTTGGGCAAGTCTACTGGTAAAGACTTAAAGATGTTCCGTAGTGAGATACCACGATGCTTTTCGAGCTTTTGAATATTTGGTATCTCTTCTCTACCCTCACGTATCTCTTTCTTTCTCAGTCTTGCTTTCTGCCTCTCTCGCTAGCTCCCACCGTCCCCTCTCTCTCTTTTGCTGTCACTTTCCCTTCCCCAATCTATCTCTTATCTCTCTTGTAGTGTCATTTCTTTTTCATTTCATATTATCTTGTTCTGGTATACTTCTTCTCTTTGTTATACAGGGTGTCCGGAAAGTAAGGTAACACTTTTGCACATTTATATTATGGCCTTAAAATCAGATAAAGATATAAAAATAAGCAAACAAGTACATAAAATATGCAAGTTTTTTGTGTACTAATTTCATTCAGTGTTCATATACAGTATGCACGTTTACAGATATTTCAAATCAGAAGTACCTTTTTGTCATTGGCGTCATTTTAGTAATAAATGACATCATCAATTTGACAGCCTCTTATGCTCTTTCTTTTCTGAACGCACATGATGAAATTGTTAATCACTTTAAAACTCATTTAAATATCAATCATATGGATTTCACTTGAAGGATTTTTAACAACATCTGGATTGGAATGGTAGACCTTTGACTTAAACACACTGCAAAGGAAGAAGTCACGCAGTTTGAAGTTGGGACTATGTTCAGACCACAATATTCAGCATTTTTTACCTCCGAATATCGTTTTGATATTACCCTATCGCCGAACGCATTCTATAAAAGTCTGTCACAGATTTATATGTGTGTGCAGTAGCACTATCCTGCAGGAACCAAGTGTTTTGCAGTGCGGGTGACTTCATCCTGACTTCAACTTGTGCGACTTCTTTCTGCGGAGTTATATGAAGACAAAGATCGACAATCTCAACTCAGACAGCACAGACATGGTGTTAAAGAACACTTCACTACTGTGAAATCGAGAAAATTGACTTTGTAATGTGCACTGAAGTGATTGAAAATTCTATCATGCATGTTCGGCTGGGATAGAGCATAATCCGTCGCCACATTGAAACGTCAGTAATTATTACAATGACGCCAATGACCAAAACAGCACATTTGAAGTAAAATTGATATAGAAACGCAAAATGTAATAAAAATTGAACTAAATCATCACACAAAAAGCTTACACGTGTTATTTACCTTTTTATATATTTTCATCTCTATGAAGTGGTAAGTATCCCTGCCTGTCATGCGAGAGACCGGGGTTCGATTCTCCGTCGGGGAACCATTAACGACCGAGGTTTAAAGTTTAACAAAGTACCGGTTCTCTTAATATCGATTTATTCCATTAGATGAAAAGTAAGAAGAAGATGAAGGCCTGAAATGACAAAATACAAAAGAAGGTCTTAGCAATGAAACATATACAATGTGGAAAATGCTAAAATATTCTAGATTGTCATATCAACGGTAAGAAAAGACATGAAAAATAAAATATTCTTACCGGAACAGACTCTGGTTTGTTCCCGAAGATGAAATTTCTCTAGGGTACTAAGACAAAAAAACATGTACGTCCCTAACAAATGAAGTACAGAGAGAGAGTGTCGAGCAGTAAATATTGTTAGTGAAGAGCGGCAAATAAAAGAGCGGGAAAGAAAAGAGCGGGAAAGAAGTTCACGGGCAAAGACAACTTGCACACATTTGCATACTGAACAGGACGCACAAGAGTACATATCACAAGACAACTGCAGTCATATATAGAGGTAATCTTGTTCTAGGAAAATCTCGCTGCGTAAGGGAATTTTGATAACTAGCGAAGCCGAAGGTGAATCGCGAAATATAGATTGTTCTCTTACTTTTTGCTATAATCAAAAACAAGCCCCGTAAACACAGTGTAGGACCGGAAGTATGCAAAACATGCGACTTGGAATTCTGTACAGTGACGGGTTATGGTTTCGATTTTAAAAATTGTGTTCACACGGTAAGTCAAGGTGTTGTTCTTTTCATTATTTGATGGTTAGTATGAAATAGGCACATTCAGTTATGTTTTTGTTATGTAAAGACCATATCAGGAACGCCTACGTGTGCTGTGAACCTTCCATAGAGAAATGGAGATACCATGATCAGCTGACTGTGTTACAAGTTCGATTCGATTACTCAGCATTAAAAAACCTGTTTTCCCGACGGAAAATGTATAAACTGTTTCGTTATTCTACTTTTTGTGAATATATCGATAGGTTTGATAATGAATTCGACAAAGATCTTCTTTATCCTTAGTTTAAAATGGTATGAGAATAGAAATTTGTACAGACACTTGCATGCAGTTAATAGATCTCACGCGACTATACAACAGCAAGTTCCTCAACTTGTCATTTTAAACGAACGATAAAGAAGATTGTTGTCGACTCTGGTAAGGAACACTGGCATGTCTTCACAAGAATATGAATAAAGAAATTGTTTATACATTTATTGTTTAGAAAACAGATTTTTAAACGCTGAGTAATTGAATAAAACGAAATATTTTTGTGAACAAATCATCTGTATTTCTTCCTTGGTCAACTGATCAATGAATTTTCATTTTTTAAGGAAGGTTTACAGGACAAATACTGTTCCTGATAAGGTCTATACACGACAAACGAATAACTTGGTATAAATGTTTTATAATAACAATTTGAATAAATGAAAAAGTAATGATAGCTTGACTTATGTGTGAAAACAGTTTTTTCGCATCCAAGTGACAGACCGCCACCGTGTAGAGTTCAACGTCACAGACACTGCATATATAATTATACTTCCGGTCCTACACTGTGGTGAAAGTTACTACAACATAATAATACAATCGTTGCACTTTGTACCGTTCCAGCCGTAGACGAGTGTTCAGATTCTCCATGTCAAAATGCAGCCACCTGCTATAACAACATCAACTACTTTTATTGTGACTGTGTGGATGGTTGGGCAGGGACGATTTGCAATACCAGTAAGAGTCAAATTATCTTCATGCTTCGCCATATCCAGATACAACTTTTTTTCCCAGTTGTCACAATTTTAGTCTGTATTAAGATGTATGTGAATATTTCTCCCCCAAGAACTGACGATATTCATTTCTCTTAAACCACTGATATTTGGTTCGACGATGGTTGTAAACATATATGTTGGAAGACAGGCAGTGCGAGAAGCTTGGAAAAAAATATTATGCGAGTACTAGTGAAATAACATGGATAGTTGCACTAACCCCTTCGATATAATTGAGATACATGTAATATTCAAATGGCTTTCAATACAATACAAGCAAGCTCTTCATTTGCATTTTGTGTTCTGTAACCCTATATATATAAGACAAATTTGACATTTTTGTGGCTATGAAAATGAAAACACTTTACCATACGACAAAACATAAGTCTTGATCAAATTCAAAGCTCACGGTGGGTGACGACAAATTGTTTGGCCCAAATGAACATATTTGCCTAAGAAAGGGTTTAAATCATTTTTCAAAAAGGGAGAAAATGCTGGTCACATGCATTATCTCCTATTCCCGGAATGGTTTCCAAAGGGCTCTGCCTCTGGGTCGTTAAAATAGGATTGTGTATTAAAACGTGAATGCAATAAAAAGGTGTCTACATTTTTGTATTTCAGATATAAATGACTGCGACCCAAATCCGTGTGAAAACAATGGAGAATGCATTGACGGCGTTGCTTCCTATACCTGTAACTGTTCAAGTGGGTGGACAGGATCCAAATGTACAGAAGGTAATATCCTTTTACCATGTATCATGAACAACCTATTGACATTAACTCTTTTCCAAACGACAACAATCTAAGCTAGTGAAATTGAAAGTAGTTACAGAAGATGTGACTGAAAGACTAAAACTTGTTTTAGGATGGTAGAAAACATTGCTGGAAAAGGAGAAAATGCTGGTAACCAGCATTTTCTCCTTTTCCAACAAGGTTTTCAAAAGTCCTTTTACATGAAGTCTTAACACTCGGAATTGTATGGGAAAAGGGCTAAAAGAAGATGTTCATAAGATAATTGGTTTTGTAGTTAATATTTCATCCGTTATGCTCTATGAAGAGCGGGTTTGATGAATCTAAAAAAAAGAGAAAAAACCAAACCTGCGAAGTCAAATGCATTACAACATAACGATATACGTAAACATGTGCATAAGATATGATATGAGTTGGCATTTAAGGTAAAGTCATGGTACACTGAAAGAATGCTTCTAAGCGAGTCTTGAGTAAGCTTTTTTTTCAATCAGTTAAATAAAATTTTACCTTAAAAGTCAACTGATTCCAGATTCTGTTTATCACATTACTGAATCTAAAGAATTATATTTATTGAGTTGAAACATACACGTTTATTAGAATTTACAAGAATCCTGTTCGCTTCTTTGCGAGATGTACGTCCCAGAAGCTTTCAGATGTAGAAAAATAGTTCGAAAGAAACTTGCATAGAATTATTTTATCTTGAATCTAAACGTAACAAAATTTGCAAAATTGTTTCGATCATCGATTTTGACAATTAATTTCCCAGAGAAATCTATGGCAGCAATGTTTTAGAAATGATATATATTGCTACAGAGCATTGACCAAATAGGACACTACTTTAATTTTTACCTCAAAGGCCTGTAAGCTAAGAGAATTCGTAATGGCTGTATTACACTGAAATTGAGGGTGGTAATGTGATGTTGGTCAAGGTATTGTACTTTTCTTTTTAATGGCAGAAAACTTTGTGAGGATAGTGAGTAATGCTGGTCACAAGTATTTTCCAACAATGTTTGAAAAGCTTTTTCATACTGTGTTGTTAAAACTTGGGATTGTCTTGAAAAGACAAAGAGTGGATAACATTTGTTTTTCTATTTCAATACATGAAATACAAACGTGATATGATTGATTGAATGATTGAATGAAGTGTTTGGTCGCTTTCAACATTGTTTCAGTCACAGTGAAAGCCCTCTTATTCATGTAAGTCCCGTGCATGATCAGTGCAAAGCTAGGGCTTTGAAGAGTCTTTCCCGAGATACTCCCACTAAAATCCCTGTGCTTCCAGTGAGGGTGGAACATGTCACAATTCCTACAGTGGGCCACTGAGCAATACCCGGTCCCTCAAAAGTGACAACTGAGTACGATAACTTTATAACCACCACTATGTACCTTTTTTTCTTAAATACAGCTTGCACGGACAACAGATACGGTCGAAACTGTGCCGAAACTTGTCAGTGTAACGAAACGAGACTTGCCGCCGATGTGGGTGTGCAGAAGTGTAACATTACAACTGGGTACTGCTTCTGCAATGCAATGTGGACCGGAGCCGACTGTACCATCGACGTAGATGAATGTGCTGAGGTATGTTTGAGCGATGATATTGTAGCCATTCGCAGTGAAAAGAATCGGCTCAGGTAAACCTGCGTAGTCCCCGTAGGTTGATCTTAGTCGAATCTCTCTGCTATTGGTTAATTTTCTGCTTGTCCAAGGACTTCTCCCTGCTAGGCGATTCTAAAAGGGCAGTTGCAAAAAGAAAACTATGTTTTTTCCCTTTTGCCACAATGAATGTAACTGTATACCTTCAGTAAAAGTTACTTATATCACGAAGCCATAATTACTATATCACTAGGTTGTTTAACAAAAAGTATTACTCTCAGACGATAACAATGTCTTTTTATGGTCGGCCAATTTCATGATAAAAGGTGAAGCCGGTATTCTTCTGAAATGCCCGTCGTACTGTTTATATAATTATGAAGTAATGCATTTAACCCATCTTTTCTGTTATGTGTTTGTTTTGTTATATTGGTTATCTCAACAAAGGCTAAAAATATTTTTTGAGAGTATGTATTTGAAGTAATGCTGTTCAACGTGTTACACGGTGTATGATCACATTCTGTCATTTATAAGTCACAGCAATTTATATTTTTTTTATTACAGAACACTTCTCTGTGTATAGATCTGCCGAATGAAGTATGTGAAAACACGCCGGGTTCTTATGAATGCGTATGTCGACAGGGATTTGTGAAAAATGCGACACAAGTCTGTGTGCAAGGTATGATGCACATTATAGCCGATTGTCCACGACATTTTTTTTCTTTGACGCTTAAAAGTATTTATCTACGTCTCCGGTTGCACTTATGAGTGATGTCAACTAAAGATTGTTTCATGAATGTGAAAGTTAACAGCGAATGTCTAGCTGAAATACAAAACGCACCTGGTGGGATTCGAACCCTTGCGAAAGAAATCCTCGTTTATTGAAATTTATCGAGGTTTGAAAGACCAAACCATAACCACTGGGCTAAAGACAATTCTCTTTATAACGCATTTGTTGGTTATAGATTTTATACGGGATGAAGCTATGCAGTAAGAAGAAGTGATCTCCTGCAAAAGTGTAAGATAAGGGGTAGTACACACCCATGTTACACGTGGATGTTTAATTTGCTCGGTAGTTTATCGAGAAATACCGGTGGATTATGGTTTGATATTTAATAGTTACGACCACTGAAAAATACTAATTTAATATTTTCTTAGACTGCAATTGAGGCGGAAACAGTAGTTCATGCGCACTAAATACGGAAGTAAAGTGTGTGTACCGTTTAACAAAAAGTACATATGATGTAATTTGCGCGAGTTTACCAGACATTTCTTGTGGATTACGTATTATTGTAATGCCTTGCTATGTGAAGGGGCTACTCGCAAGGAATTACCGAAAAAAACTATGAGAGATTTTGATGAAACTCTCCAGCAAAAAAGCATTAAATAATTTTATAGAATATTTGGGGGTTTTTTTTATCAGTGAAAGGTCGAAATTTATTTCATCATGCGAACATCATTGCTGATATTTTAAGGAGTGGCAACGCCACTCTTGAAAATATTACCGATGTTGTTCACGAAATGAAATAAATTTCGATCTGTCACCGAAATCAACAAATATATTCTATTCATGCTGTGGCAGATAGGTGTGTCGTTTTTATAGTTGTAAATATCCCTATATTCATATATGTACCTTTTTTCTGTTTATTTGCAGATGTTGCTGAAAATACAACAGTTTCCAGAAACAGTAAGTTTGGTGTTTAAACTTAATTTAAGGACTCTCTCTTCCCGGAAGCTTTCAGACCATATAAAGTTAGTTGTTTCTCATTCTTTACCTCACGACAGTTTTGAACCAACCAGATTACAAGGATATTGCAGACGACAATTTTGATCTCGTTTAATTCATTTTTCCCCGACGGAAGACAGGAAAATATGAATGGGGAAAAGGCGAAAGTGCTTGTTCATTAAAGCTTTATTTTGATTCAGTCATTAGGTTAAACTTTCCTTTATATGTTTTATTACAGCGGGTGAAGCCGTTGTAAGAACAACCTTCACACAGAATCTGGAGAATTGCCCCGATTTGACTAAGCCCTCGGAATATGACAGGATGCAGATACAGATAGAGGCTGTGGTAAATACTGTAAACTTTGTTTGTTTCGTTCAAAACGTTGATCGATCGATTTTTATCACCATGAATCGTGGGTGCTTAAAATATATTCGCAAAAGCGTTTTTTTTTTCTGTTTGAAAATACGAAATTTGATATTGAACGACGACGTAAGGATCCTTTAAGCGTTTTTATTTGACACGACAGACAGTTTTAGCCCTAGTGGACCAAACCTAATTCCATAAGAAATTATGTATCATAAAAAAGCTACAACACATGCCCTGGTACTTGTAGAACGCCCCTCGTATGTATTCGACTGACACAGCAAAATTCAATTACATTAATGAAATACTTCAAATGTACAGAGGAAACCAATAAAAAGAGACCAAAATATTCAAAAATACTGATCTGGGGTATGTTTTATTGAAGGAAAATCTTCTTTTTATCGTGGTTTATCGATCAATAAACCACAGTTGTGAGTTATTAGGCACAATAAATAATCCACGAGAGCGATGGTTTATTTATAGCACCCCATAACTCATAACGTAATTTGTTGATCAATAAACCACTATAGAAAAAATGTTATTTTAATTTTTAACATTAATAAATTTTAGGATAACAAAGTCATTTTTAGTGTAAAGTCTCGGATACAGATTATATTCCATTGAATAACTTACTTTTTACAGAATGACGTCACTTTTTAATCGTGCATGCATACAAATCATTCCCAAAGGCAAGTCGTACGATTTTCGTTTATCGTGCAGCATGCCAATCTAACAGACAATAGTTATGTCTTAGGACAGATAATTTTAATATTAACCTTTTTAAAATCAATGAGTACGTTGATAATAAACCATTGACCTCTATTGTAACTTCCTCTATTCTGTCACATAACATCCAAATTTTCATCCCTCGATCGTTGGACACCGTAAATGGAAAATGGCACACTGATGCCTCACTTCCACGAGCGTAAGGTGCTTAACAGGCCAGCGATAAAACGCAGCCTTGGTAAGGAAATGAACCTGTATCTTGCTATATGAGTGCAATTAGTGATTTTTTAAGCTCTTAATAAAGGCCCGGTAAGGGCAAACATATCAAGGCAGGTATCATTATACATCTAAATTTAAATCATACCATTTAAATGAATGGAAAATTTTGTGGAGATGACATGATTATTTGTACGGGCAGGGGACTTGGAAACTTGTTCACGGCTGTGGTTAATCATGTCACCCGAGCCGAAGGCTCGGGGCGACATGATTAACCACAGCCGTGAACAAGTTTCCAAGTCCCATGCCACCTGACCGTACAATTCGGCTCGGGTGACATGATTAACCACAGCCGTGAACAAGTTTCCAAGTCCCCTGCCACCTGACCGTACAACGAATTTATTATACTGCAAAGTTTTATCCTTTCAAAGCCCGTTAAGCGAAATTTTCCTGTTTTATAATTTCGCGAAACGAGTATGCTGACGAAATAGAAATTCCCTTCTGTGTACCCCGATTCAATGAAAACTGACGTCACTGGAAACTGACGTCACTAGAACTTGCAGTTTGGCGCATAAATGTGCAATCTGGTGATCGATTGACGCCGCCATTTCGTATGATGTATTGCACGAGTAGTGATGTTTACGGGGCACTCAAAAGGGAAACTGGTTTTACGTGGTTTTTGCCAGGGAACATGATATTATGTTTCCGGCATGTTAACCAATCAGATCAGGAGAACTTTCTTTGCAGTATAATAAGCTCTTACCATATTGTTGGGCCATATGTTAGTCGCTGGTAGAAAAAAGAATTTTAGAATCAGACAAAACTAAGCAGAAACAATTACCTGGCAGGAACTAACCTAGTTTTGAAATTAATTTTTCTGTGAGCAACTAACACTAGGAGCCCCTGTGCAATGACATAGTGTCATCTTGACAGTAATGTCCATGCTTTTAAATGATATGACATAAATTCATATGCATTTACATACCCGCTTTGTTTACAATAGCTTATAGGAAAAACATGTCTTGATCGGACAGTGTTGATCAAAGATCAGACTGCACGTTCTGTGCAGTCTGATCTTGATCAACACTGTCCGCAAAAGGACAGCGAGTCGTACATAGTAGCCGAAAGGTTTAATATAACTACAGATGCAGATAGTCCAAGGTCAAGGTGCATGATTGTATCAGTTGATCTGAGTCTACATTCTTCGAAAAGATGCACTTGTCGGATTAGGATAATAATGAAAATGTCCTTGGTATTTTCAGACTGGTGCCTACACAGGAAACATTGTAATACAAGGTTGTCTTGGGTGTGTTACTTCCAGTCCAATCTTGCCTCTGAACGTACCGTATTACACACCTAACGTTGCCCGCATATTGGTTAAAAGTGCATATTATCCTTTTTTTATTTCAGGAATTAATTCGAATATCCTCCGCTATAAGCCTGCAAGCATTTGGACTGAGGTAAAAATAGGCACATGAGATCAGATTATTAATGAAACCAGAACCACGAATTGTTCAAAGTATGCAGTCTGATCTGAAATATATATGTACCGTCTGCTTGTTTAGCCACCTCTAACATATCGTCGGTTTTGCTTCGAAAACCTCTTAACTACAGCTTGTTACAAGGTTTTCGAAGTAAACTGACGATAGAGAAATCTTCGTGGGTTTTAGTGTATAATATTGTCACTCGTCGAAATATTCTAGTATCTGTAATATTATGACGGAATCAAGACTGAGAATAGAAAGACTTGCACATTTAAACTGGTTATCAATCAATGCACACCAAGATCAAACAGCAAGAAATTGCAGGCTGCTTTTTTTTAAATCTTAACTTCACAACGGCTGCAGACAGTTTTGATTGGCATATCTAACTTTTGGTTTAACTTTTATCCATATATTTGGAACAGAGTCTATACTAAGCTGCACAGAACGAGAAGTCCTATGTTCTATATGCATGTAGCTAATGGTGATTTGCAACCCAATTAGACCCAGTCCTTATGCTACATTACATTGTGTATGTGCTTTTTTCCCCAACGGCAACTAGTACCAATTTTATTTTTCATAGCTGTCTATGATTTTTCGTCCACTTTTGCAAATGTATGCGAGTAAGGTTATTTCATATTCTTTGCTAGATTAAACATCTTTTTTGTGTCAAAAGTAATTACGACAATGCAAGTTTTCATGTTGCTCTTCTGCAGATTTTCTTTTGCTTGACATTGACTTAAAAATCCATTTGAGTTTGTGTCAATCGTATATTTTATTCATAAAGATGAATCTTCGGTACCATTCAGTTATGTACTCCTTTGGTTACAGTTGTGGATCTATCACATACGAGTTAGCTATTGTCATAAATGACACAGATGCGGCCAGACTCAGTCTTGCAAATGATCTAAGTGAAGTAAGTAATGGAAAACCACTTGTCTTGGAAAACCAGTCCACTGTTACAACGGCCATGAATGTCTCAGGAAATCCAGGTTTGTAATACATGTAGTTCTACTGAACAGGAACTTAAGTAGTAGACACGTAACGCTTCTAGTTCAGCATGGAATAATTTTTTTCAAAAGTTGCTAAATACGGATTCATACAGATATAACACTTTTTCACATTTTTAACCGACCTGAAATTCCTTTGATGTCTATCTTGAAATTATCTGTTGATACTTATGTCAGTCTTCAAAGTAATTATTATCTCCGTTTGTAATCGGAATAAAATGTTTTTTTTTTTTCCATTTGTAATGAGAATAAAGTGGTTTTAGATTTATAAATGTTAGTTTTAAGAAAAAAGGAAAAAGTAACTCAGTCAAAATAGTACAATAATACTCATCTTTATTACAAATTTTGTATGATAATATCATGGAGGAATTAGCTGTTTCCTATTATGGGTCCACTACCTTAATCTAATGTTTATATTACTTAAGCTTCAAGCCATTAAATTAGTGAATTGAAATATTTAAGCCGAAAGTAAATACCCAAAGTTTGCTATGTGTCAAAGGTATTTTGGAGTGAAAAGTATCTCCTTATCGGACAATGTAGATCCAAGATTGGACTGCACGTTCTTTGCAATCTGATCTTGATCCACACTGTCCGCAAAAGCTCCTTGAGTTGTGCTTTGCAGCCTAATGGTAAATGACCTGCCCCAGGTTTGTGAACCTCACACGGTTCTATCAAACTTATTTTCTGCTAAAAAGTTGATATGACGATGAAATTTGCCTCTGTCACATTTAAATTTGGCAATATTGAATGTAAATTTCATGTGCTAGAATTGATAAATAAAGGATAATCAACACCATTTTAAAAAGTGGTTTGCTGGAACAAAAAGTCTTGGAAGCGTGACCAACTTTTTCTCCTTTTAACCCTGTCAAAGAGAAAAATCACCACTTGAGCAAAGTTTGATTTCTTGATTAAAAAAATCTATCAATATGGTGTAGTTGGAAATTGGTAAAGGTTTTCACAGTGTAGAATGATACAACACCAGTCTGTCATTTTGTAGTTGCAACGAACGGAACAGTTGATGCCTCAGTGTTGCTTTGCAATATTTTTACGTCGTACTCACCGTGCGGCTCTTCCTACGAGTGCAGGATTAGTGCTGGCATTCCAAGATGCGTGTAAGTTGTCAACATGTTATATCATTATGTCTAGCACGCAGTACTTGCTGTCATTTTGATTTGACTGAATGTTTCATCAAGATGAGCCAGTTATTTGTTTTATCTACTGCTCGGTGCCCCAGTACGGCTGTGTTCTATTTTCACCTCTTACACGCTGTGAGGTTTTACTGCGATTGCAAGAATAGTACTGGGAGGCCAAGTGGTATGCAATTTCTTCAAGTGCTTTATCTTATTATCTAGGTTGGACTTTTTGCTAGTTGGATGTTTTTACAGAAAGAATAACAAGACCAAAGAGGAGCATGTTAAACATGAATGCCCTAGTGCGGTTTTGCAATCAGTTTCACATAACACTACCTGTAGGTCCCTCTGCCTACAAAAGCAAGTTTAGTGCTAAGATGTAAATTAGTGTACGCGAGTTCTCCTAATGTTTCATCGTAAAGCCCAGGACGTAGTCTATCATAATGGCTTTGCAGACAGTAAATTTCAAGATCGGACAAGTATTTGTCACACATTAACTGATGCCTCGGTAGGCTTCATTCAGAGCTTTAAATAACTAGGCGATCGTATCATGTCTGGCAGATTGTTTTCTTGAACTATGCGTGCATTGTGTCTATCGATGGTCTTAGAAATACCCAAAATATACTCAGATCCATGAATAAATGTGCACTCACAAGATATTGATTGAAAAATGAAAAATAATTTTAAAAAAAACCCTAACTTCAATGTTACCTTAGTCTTTTTGTTCTCTTGTAACTTTGATTTTAGTACCACCTTCATTTAAACTGCAAAAACGTATCTTAAACTTTCTATCAGTCAAGATCTGATTAGCCTGGTATTTTCTACAGACGCAGAAATAAAGTATGATACCAGATTTGTTGCTCTTTTGTAAAACATGCGACGAGAATAAAAGATAATTAAGTGCATACTTATTTATGGAACTGGGTATATGATAGATAGATAGATAGATAGATAGATAGATAGATTCTTTTATCAATACTCAATCTTTGCATATACTCGTCATCGAATTCTCAGAAACATGTATTTGTAATTATGGTATTAGTACAGTTAAAGTAAGGTAAGGTGAGTAGACCAGAAATAGCCTGTAAGAATAATGTCATATGTCATTGTTCTTATGCAACCTTTTATCCTTCATTTCAGAAAACGCGATGATGGTGAGTTTACAACAACATTACTTAACTATTCTTCAAATGTTGAATTTCCCATGTGGTTTATTATTATTTTATGTTCAATTATATACGCCTTCCTTTAAGAGTGAAATAGAGCAAGACTTGTATAAATTATGACAGTCCTAGGTTAGAGTCCTTCGTGTCCAAATTGTGCAGTAAGAAATGTCCTGGTAAAAAAATTATGGGTATAAATTGTCCTAGTTCCTTGGATTACTTGCTTTTGGTAGATTCCAGCTGTTATCTTCACCTTCATCAGCATCTAAGACCGTAATGCATTTTGAAAAATGATACATAAATGAGGCTACAGAGAAATCGGGTAAAAAAGAAGTGTTAAAAAAGTGAATGGATAAATAAATGAATAAATCATTAGGGGAACAATGGAAGCCTTTAACAATTATTTTTTTTTAATACTGAACAAAGACAAAAGAGTACAATAAGAGTTAAGATTAAATGAAATTTGACACTTTTTAATCAAAGAACAAGAAATAGAGTTAGTCTCTCAAAATTAAGAATTAGGTTTAGATTACAAAAAGAATGAAACTTCTGGTTCCTAAAACCTAAATTAAGAAGAGTTTAACTTGCAAGGAGATATGAGCCACATGTTAAAAAATAAAGTAATTCCAACTTACAGATCTAAACTCCAAGTTAAATCGAACACTTTTCACTAATCATATATTTTCCAAGCCACAAGTATAAGTTAAGTCCGAAATCATCAAGTAAGTCACTCCTGTTTATATTTATCAGCTTGAAAAATTCTAGATTAGTCTTTTCTAGAAAGATCACATCATTGTTTACTAACAACCTGTTTCTAAAAATAACCACCATGGAAAAAACAATAAGTGTTCCCTATGTTTCTAAAATATTCTGAAGACAGGTCACTGTATATCCTATCTACATAACACGTCCCCCCTCAAACCCCCCACAAAGGAAAATAATTTTGTAAGAATTAACTCATTACCAAACGTTCAAAATTTTAGACAAGTCCAAATCGAAAGTAGTGGTATATTGTATCTGTCAAAGCTTATTTCTCCAAAATTTATGCCTTCATGGTTAATGTGATTTTGAGAGACTGATGAAGCTACATTTACTGGTGAAATATTTGAATTATTCCTATCAATATATTCTTTTAACATAATAATTATATATTTTTATATGACATAATTGCGTTTGCTTTCCCCTGTCAGAAGCTCTCCATAGAATATGGACCAAAATATCTTGCCTGTAGAGGCCAACCAGAAACTGGTAGAAGAGCTAAAACTTTATCTCCAGGTTTAAAATTTCTTGCTTTACTATTCTTGTCATATCTCTCTTTCATTTAACAATAAGGTTCTTTTTGTAAAATTTGATTTTGCCACCTCACATGCATTAAATAACCTGTTTCTAAAATCAGGTACATACTGAAGTAAATGACATAAAATTTGACCCTTGACCCATGCAAGGTGAATCAGTTACAAGCGGATTAACAATTACTTTAACTCCGGTTAAATCATTGCCTATAACAAATGAACACCTTTGAAAGGTATTTTTAATACCAACAGTTACTTGATCATTAATTAAGTCAGATGACAAATAAATGCTGTGAAGCAGAACATTAACAAATTCACATTCTACACCCTGAATAAGGACACATGTCCCAGAAGAAGTCTTCTCAAAAAAAAGGCAGGATATCTGCTAAAATTTGACCCTTGACCCATGCAAGGTGAATCAGTTACAAGCGGATTAACAATTACTTTAACTCCGGTTAAATCATTGCCTATAACAAATGAACACCTTTGAAAGGTATTTTTAATACCAACAGTTACTTGATCATTAATTAAGTCAGATGACAAATAAATGCTGTGAAGCAGAACATTAACAAATTCACATTCTACACCCTGAATAAGGACACATGTCCCAGAAGAAGTCTTCTCAAAAAAAAGGCAGGATATCTGCTAAAATTAAAGATTGAGAAGCTCTGGTATCACGTAAAATTTCAATAGGGTTAGACTGGACAAAATCACTTCCTAGTGACACAAAACCACCCGGTAAAAATGGTTCATATATCTCCATAAAAATATCAGCCTCAGGTACTTTGGCCTGGACAAAGGTTTGGTCTTTAAAGCATAACTGAGGTGTAAACTTCAATGAAGTAAAGCCTGTAGCCTTAAAACTTTCTTGTTTTTTCCCGTTTTCTTTTAAAACAGGACATTCATAAATAATATGGCCTGATTTTTTGCTTTGCAATAACTGCAAGTGGGTCAAGATAAGGTATTTTGCTCTTTGGCTCCATAAGGAGACTCGGGTATGGAATTGTCATAATTTTGATTAAAATTTGGTTTAGAAGGTAGGTAAATAAAAAGGTTTTCGATGGTTCGATTTATTCATGAAAGATACCCTATGCGTCACGGCAAAGGTGCCTGCTAAGCAAGTAGCTTCTTTTAAAGTTTCAGCTTCTTCCTCGTCTAAGAAAGTTTTTACATCGAAATTAATGCACCTTTTAAATTCTTCAACTAACAGAAGTTGTCTAAGTTTTCCATGATCTGAAACTATTTGCTTAGAATAGTGCCACCGATCAAATAAGTGTTCTTTAGTTATAGCAAATTCAACATGGGTTTGACCTTCTTATTTTCTGCAATTCCTAAAGTTTTGTCTATATGCCTCAGGTACCTTTTAATAAGCTTTTAGAAGCAATTCTTTAACATTATCATGATAAGAAAGCTGTTCATTACTTTGTTGAAAAAAATATCACGGGCCAGTTACAACGCTTTATAGGAGCAAGGTCCAGTTTTCTTTTGGCTATTTCAAATATTCAGCATTTTTTTCAAAATGTGAAAAGCATTTATTAACTTCCTGTCCTTGAAATAGTGAAACAAGTCTGAGATGTTTTGTTATATCAAATTCATTAACCACATGCAAATATGTTTTTTCTTTATTTTCTACTTCTAATTCTTTTATTTCCATCTGGAATTGCCTATCCTTTTATTTTTCTTCTACTTCAGCATTTATTTTTTTTCTATTTTTCAGCATACCTCTTTTCTTTTTCTAACACTAATTCTCTCTCTGTTTCATTCATTCTTCTGTGTTCTAGTTTTGATTTTAATTCTTTTTCTTCTTGCTGTAATCTTAATTGTAATTATTCTCTTTTTATTTGTAGTTCTAATTTCTCTAACTCACTGTTACTTTTAATATCTGTCTGAGACATAAGAGACAGAGTAGACGAGTCAAGTATTCTTCATCGACTGAAAACTGAACTATAGAATTCTTAATTTCATGCTTTAACATAGTGCCCTTAATTGCAGTCAGTTTAAAGTGACAAGTAAGATCTAGATAACATATCAGACTTATTTTGTCAAATTTAACAACTCTTGTGACGGCTCAGGAATATTTAATTCAAGATTAAAAGATGTTATGTAGGTAGGATATGCAGTGACCTGTTTTCTGAATATCCTAGAAACCTGAGGAATTCTTATTGGATTTTCCATTGTGATTATTTTTGGAAACAGGTTGTTAGTCAACAAGCTGTTTATTAATCCATCATGTTATTTTTCTAAAAAGAAAAATTCAAGCATTTTCCAAGCATATATAAATAAGAGTGACTTAGTGATTTTTGGGACTTGGATTTCGAAGTTAGAATTGTGGTTTGCAAGATACAGAATTAGTGAAAAAGTGTTGGATTTACATGTAACTTGGGATATACATCTATCAGTTGGAATAATTTTATTTTTGATACATGTTGCTTATATCTACTTGCAAGTTGACATTATTGTTAATTTTGGTTTTAGGAACCAGAAATTTCATTCCTTTGTAGTCTAAACATTATTTTTAATTTTGAAGGACTTATTTTATTTCAACATTATGAGATTATAATTGACAAGATCTCATTCAAACTTAACTCCTGTTATGCTCTTTGCTCTTTTGTCTTTGTTCATTAATAAATATTGTTAATTGCTAAAGGCTTGTTGCTGGTTTTCTTTCTCGTTACGCTTGGATCGTATCAAAGACTTACTTTTTAATTATTATTATGTATTAACCAATAAAATTTAATATTGTAACAAGTTCAAAATAATTTCAAAATTGCTAAATATTAAGATCCCAGATGAGCCCTCAATTGCCGTTACGAGACACCTTTCTAAACACTAATCACAAAGAAGTAATACAACATCTGATTAGTTAAAGAAGTTGCCATTTTTGAAACTTTACACAATACTTGAAGATTGCGAAACAATATGTCTAGAACGATTGTTGAAAAGTAAGGTACTACCTTGGTTTCGCTCTTTTTCAGATGATAACACTGAGCTGATTCTTGGACTGTCTCTCGGAATTCCTCTGGCGGTCCTTGCATTGGCATGTCTTGTGTTGGTAATCTGTTTCTGTCAGAGAATTATGCGAGACAAGGAGCGGGACAGTGGCAATAGGTACGTGCATGTATTGTAATTATAAGTGATAATTTAATCTTTGGGGCTCTCCCAGTTGGTTCAGTAGTTAATAAATACTTTACCTCACAATCCCAAACTTAAATGACCTTGTGTTTTCCTAGTCAGTGTGTTCTTTCAATCTCTACTGACGTTTCAGCATTTGAAGTTTTCCAAAGTAAATCTAGACATTAATTTTGCTTTTCACGAGATGAAAGGAATTTCGAAATTACACTGATATAGAAAATGATCATCTATGTCTCTCAATGACCTTGATTGCGGTTCCAAGATGTCCCATCATATGAATTCCAGTTTCTCGTATTCGTGTGCTCAAGAGTCATCTCTCGCCCTGTAATCGTTAAACTGGTCATCAACTTAAGGCCTTTAGATGTAAACTTCTTCAACAGGGTTTTCAAATTTAAACATAAATCTGATTCAACAAGTTTTATGTTCTCTTTTATTAGCTCACCTGAGCACAGCGTGCTCAATGAGGGCTTTTAGGATCACCCGTCGTCCGTCGTGCGTCAATGCTTCGTGCGTCGTCAACAATTCTGTAAACGTCAACTTCTCCTAAACCGCTGGGCCAATTTGGACCAAACTTTGCTGGAATGTTCATTGGGAGGTCCTCTTTAAAAACTGTACACAGAATTAGATTCCATCTAAAACTCTGGTTGCCATGGCAACTAAATGGAATGTTCTAGGAAATTGTTTAAAAATCTTCTCCTCTGAAATCGCTGATCAGATTTCGAAATAATTTCACAGAGATGTTCTTTGGGTGACCTTTTTTCAAAAGTGTTCGTGAAATTTTAATCTGTAGATAAACAGGGTGAATGGGGAATACTTGCACTATACAGAAATAAAGTAACTCTTAAGAATTCTTTTTCTCTGAAACCACGTGTCAGATATTGAAATAATTTCACAGGCATGATCTTTGGGTGACCCTTTTGAAAAACCTGTTTGCGAAATTTTGATCCGTCAAGAAACATGGCTCTGGTGAATGGGGGCTACTTGGACTATACTGAAATGAAGACATTCTTAAAAATTCTTCATCTTTGAAATGGCTGGTCAGATTTTGAAATAATTTCACAGAGATGTTTCTAGGTTGACCCTTTTCAAAAAGTGTTCGCGAAATTTTGATCTGTAAAGATCCATGACTCTGGTGAATGGAGGCTACTTGCACTGCAGGGAAATGAAGAAATTTTTGAAAATTCTTCTTCTCTGAAACCGCCGGTCAGTTTTTGAAATAATTCCACAGAAATGTTCCTTAGATGACCTTTTTTTTTGAAAAAATGTTCGCGAAATTTTGAACCGTCAAGAACCGTCAAGAAACATGGCTCTGGTGAATGGGGGCTACTTGCACTAAATGGCCATGAAGAAATTCTTAAAAATTCTTTTTCTCTAAAACCCCTGATCAGATTTTGAAATAATTTCATAGAAATCTTCCTTTGGTGACCCTTTTAAAAAATTGTGCGCAAAATGCCGATTTGTCAAGAAACATGGTTCTGATGAGTGGGGCTACTTGCACTATATGACCATGAAAAAAATCTTTAAAATTTTCTTTCAGACAGTTGTAAAGACCTTAAACTTTATATGCATGTCTCTACCTGCCCTTTGCGATTATTATCGCCCCCATCCCCCCTCTCGACAGCTGGCAGTGGAACGAGCGTATCTTGCGACAATTTGCCGCTCTTGTTCGGCGATGAAAGGCGATGTTACACGAATCACATTAGCTTGCCCTATCTTTAAACTCTTTTTTCACCTAATCTTTCAGACCAGAAAGATCCAGACGCGATAACTATGACGACAGAAGGAGAGACACTCCGTCAAAATCATCTGTGCCAGCTTATGAGGAATCAGACCAAAGAGTTCCCTATATGCCATATACACCTTCGGTAGAATACAACTATAGGTCCTCGATGCCAATACTAAGCGGGACCAATAAGGGAAACCCCGGTATTCCACACAAAGACTGGATATTCTATTCCCCTGCGAAGAACGGCGCAGGCAACTATCGATATTCCCAACGATATTAGTTCTTTTTTTTTTTCACCATGACGATTCTTGGCGTGCTTTAATATTACTTTGGAAGAAGGACTTTGAAAACATTGCCATGACGATTCTTGACGTGTTTTGATATTCCTTTGGAAGAAAGGCTTCGAAAACTTTGTGAAAAAAGGAGAAAATGCAGGGTAACCAACATATTGTTCCTTCATATTGTTGAACGTCTTCTTGTCTTTAACCGACGATTCAAATAATTTAACCCTTTACCATAGAATGACGATTTTTAACGACCCTGACGAAGAAATCTTTTGAAAACATTGTGGGAAAAGGAGAAAATGCTGGTAACCAGCATTTTCTCCTTTTCCCACAATGTTTTTTTTTATTCTATAAAAGAAAAAGTGCACGTTTTGAGCCTCAATGAAATTGTCGTCTACAAATGCATTCATTTTAGACAAGGCTGAAACTTTGTCGTCTGGTAAAAGGTCAACTAATTACCATACAACCTTATATTTTAACAATCCTGGGTAAAAAGGCTTTCGAAAACATTGTGGAAAAGGATAAAATGCTTGTAAACAGCATTTTTTTCCTTTTTCCCACAATTTGTTTACACTCTTTCAAAGACAGAAATGATCATTTTAGATACATATATATAGATCTATATGTACACTTCTGCAGATGCTTTCAAGTTGAGCCCAATTCTTTTTCGTTTGTTACAGACCTAACCTCCTGAGGGAAAAGACCTTTGAAACCAGCTCGAGTTTCAACGACCCTGTGAGAGAATGCTTTTAAAAACAATGTGGGAAACGGGGAAAATACTGTTTAACAGCACTGGCTCCATTTTCCACAATCTTTTCCTCCCTATCAGAGAAAAATGATAAGCCATATTAAATTTGCAATAAACGGTACAAATAATTAAAGATATTCACAATGATATAGAACCTTTTCCAATCAATTGAACAATGTTTTCAATCTTTTGCAACTGAATGAATAAATTGCTTTTTTCTCAATGGCTACAAATCTAGTTCTGCTTAAAAGCAAGAGACCTTTCATTCATAATTTATAATAAAGCTGTGTTGATCAAATGTAACAGGAGGTGAAAAATATCGCGGCTCGACCGGGATTCGAACCCAGGGCCTCAGGAATACCGTTCCTGCACTCTAACCAACTGAGCTACCGAACCACATGTCGATAATGCCGCACGATATATCACCACATACCTGT
This sequence comes from Tridacna crocea, assembly GCA_943736015.1. Lineage (NCBI taxonomy): Eukaryota > Metazoa > Mollusca > Bivalvia > Cardiida > Cardiidae > Tridacna > Tridacna crocea. The sequence continues at coordinate 55,025,987 of OX031063.1, forward strand.
ACCCGGCTACATTATACCTTTATATCTATCTGTGGGATAGACCAGTATACTACACAAAAGTCACGCTGCATGTTTTGTGCTGTCTGATCTTGATCTACACTCTCCTCAAAGCTTCTGGATTCGTCTATGGTATGAACGATAAGTGTGATAGTCAACTCAACTCAACTTTATTAGGCATTCGGCAAACAAATATGCCATAGGCCATTTACAAAACTGCAACAGGTATGGAAATGAGAGACATACAAAGTATACATATACATTTAACAGTAACTACCAAAAAGATTATTCATAATTAGTCTACGTGATTAAAGATTTCCTTCTTTGAAAAGCTTCCTTAATGAATCTTGCTGTATTGATTTGTGTTGTCTTGTTTTTTGACGATAAGATGCGGATAAATTTAAAGAGATTAGACAGGAAAGGTACTTCGTTCTAAGATCACTAAATTTACCGCATATGTAAAGAAAGTGATACTCAGATTCAACTAAGGAACGGTCGCAAAGTTTACATAGTCTTTGGCTTCAATCTATATTAAGAATTCTCCCCGTTTCAATTTCAGTTTCTATACTTTGTGAGATGCTAATCTGAATTGTATAAGCTTTATTCTGAGTGTTTCATAAAAAACATTATTTAAATATGATTCGAACTTGAAATAATACCGGATGAGTTCGTCGTTGATTACCATATGGGTAATTATCACTGTTGTCTGCTAACTTTTGGGACCATCCTTGTTTCATCGCCGACACCATGATCAGCTGTGAGAGACAAAAGAATCCTGTTGTCACAATGACTATCATCAATCCTGGGAAAAAGATAAGTCGAGCTTCTGCGGATCTGAAACAACGTCTCTCCGGTTTCAAATCTTGTACCTAACGGAATGCGCGACCAAGCTTACCAACATTAATTTTATTGTGTGGACTATATATGCAATATTTCATTTCAAATCCAAAGCCACGTCTGTTTGCAGGATTTTTACTGTGTATATGTATTATAAGCAATGCTATGTGAAAAGGGGTTTTTATGCATCTGCAGAAAGTTTCGACCCAGGTCAGCCTGCGCTGTCCGCGCAGGCTGACCTGGGTCGAAACGTTTTGCTATTGGCCAGTTTTCTGCATGTCAATATACCAGTGTACCTTATGATTCAGTGAGTTGTTTGACAAAATTGTTTTTTGTTCTGAATTCATAATTATGTTTTGACTTGCTTTGTATCATGCATTAAAAGAAATATTACCTACCCCCTTCTTTCTCCATAACATGCCTCAAGTGGTGTTCTATTGTATCATACATGTACGTATTAATTCATTAAGAAATAAAAATGTTTGATTAACAAGAAGAATTCTGATTTGTGTTTATATTGACCGTATTTGCCAATTTGGTTTGTATCTCTATCAAGTAGGCGTCTACCAAGAGTGTCAAATTTGGCCTGGCCCCGGGGGTTACAAGTTTTATATGGGCTTATATAGGGAAAACTTTGAAAATCTTCTCGTACCTATAGCCATTAGGCCTAGGGCTATTAAATTTCAGCATGTAGCTTTATCTAGTTGGTGTCTACCAAGGATGCCGAAAGTATAGCCCTGGGTTTAATTTGGGTTCCGTCCCGAATTGTCACAAGTTTTACACTGGCTTATACTGGGAAAGCTTTAAAACTTTACTTGTGCCTAGCCTTAAGGCCTAGGATTACCAAATTTTGTATATAGCTTTATCGATTGGGTGTCTACCTAGAAGGCCAAAATTATGGCCATGGAGTCAAGCTTGTCCCCACTCCAGGGGTCACAATTTTTACATTGGCTCTTTGTGGTGAAAACTTTATAAATCGTCTTGTTACTAACCATAATGAGAAATAGGGCTACTAAATTTAGCCTTGTCTCAGGGATCTCATGTTTAACAGGGCCTTTTATGGAGGAAACTTTGAAAATCTCCTTTGTTGTGACCACATATTCTAGACTTGTATCATTTAGTATTGGCCATTATCCACCAAGATTGAAATTATAGCTTTGTAGTAAAAAAAGCTGAGAAATAACTGATTTGTAGGATACATGAATATGTGAGGTTCGCCGTGATATGACTGTATTAATGTTGAAAGCGGCGTAAAACACCATTCAATCTCTTTTGTCCCCCAATCTTTCAGACCAGAAAGATCCAGATAACTATGACGATAGAAGGAGAGACACTCCGTCTAAATCATCTGTACCAGCTTATGGAGACTCAGATCAAAGATTTCCCTATATGCCGCATGCACCTTCGGTAGAATACAACTATAAGTCCTCGATGCCAATACTAAGCGGGACCAATAAGGCAAACCCCGGTATTCCACACAAAGACTGGATATTTTATTCCCCTGCGGAGAACGCCGCAGGCAACTGTCGATATTCGCAACGATATTAGTTTTTTTTTTATCCCTTGAGAAGAAAGACTTTAAAAATGATGTGGGGAAAGGAAAAAAAAATACTAGATAACCAACATTTTCTCCTTTTTCCCCAACGTTTTCTAGTGTTTAACCGACGATTCAAATCATTTAACCCTTTTCCACACAATGACAACTCTTAACGAGAGTGAGGAAGAATTTTTTTGGAAACATGGTGGGAAAGGGAGAAAATGTTGGTAGCCAGCATTTTCTCCTTTTCCCACATTTTTTTTTATTCTATAAAAGATTAAGTGCACTGAAATTGTCATCAGCAAATGCTTTCATTTTAGACAAGGATGAAATTTTGTCGTCTGGCAAAAGGTGAACTATCTACCATACAACCTTGTATTTTAACAATTCTGATAAAAAAAAAAAAGACTTTCGAAAACATTGTGGAAAAGGAGAAAATGCTGGTTAACAGCTTTTTCTCCCATTTCCCACATTTCTTATACCCTTTCAAAGACGGAAATGGTCATTTTAGATACATTAATTTGTACTTCTGCAGATGCTCTCGATTTGTTTGAACCCAATTATTTTTTGCTTGGTAAAGAACTAACCTCTCTAAGGAAGAAAATCTTTGGAAACGCCTACAGTTTTAACGACCCTGTGAGAGAAGCCTTTTTTAAAAAAAATGTAGGAAATGGAGAAAATGCTGTCCAACAGCACAGTCTCCATTTTCAATTTTTTTTTTTTGTTTTCCCTTTCAGAGAAAAATAATAGATTTGGCCACATTAAATTTGCAAGAATCGGTACAAGTAATTAAAGATATTCACAATGATGTAGAACCTTCTCCAATCAATTGGATGATGTTTTCAATCTTTCGCAACTGAATAAATAAATCGCTTTTTTTCTCAATGGCTACACATCTAGTTCTGCTAAAAATCAAATGACCTTTCATTCATAATTTAGAATAAAGCATTGGAAGATGTTGATCAAAGGTCACCCTGCAATTTCTTGTTATATAGGCCCCCCTTTTGATAGTGAACACCTTGTCCAAATTTCAGGTAAATATCTTCCGTAATGACGGATGTTATAAAATGCCAAAGTTTTTGACCGATGACGACGCAAACGATGACACAGACGACGCAAGGGCTACATCACCTCGACGTTTTCTCCAAAAACAGAGGAGCTTAGAATGATCAATATAAATCAAAGTACTGATAGTACTGGAGGCCAGGAAATTGAGGATACGAAACAACACATGAGGTCAATTTTAATTAATACAAACAGGTAGATGGACAGGGATACAAGTGGATTCCACTAAGCCCCTGGAATTCTTGGTTTTATCAGGAAATTTTGAACTGATACTAGAAAGCACCAGTCAGAAACTAATTAAGCCAGAGCTAGGCATGTGCTCACAGTTATGGGGTGCTTGATAATGGCTTAGAATACTTAGTAATGTGTGGTGCTTGTAAACAGTCCTAAGTCAAAATTGAACTATTCAATCGGTGCAATACCAACTTTGGTTATCTAAACTTTCTGAGACATGTGATGTCTTGTAGTCCTGAATGACGCTATTTTTTACATTTATGACGCAAGAACATATTTATTTTTATTGATTTCAATGAAAATACATGTAAGATAGTTATCAAGGTAAAATGTAATGAATAATAAAGATTGGAGTGATACGGCAGTTGGTCATGTTGTCTCTACCTTCCACAAGTCGACGAAATTTTGAAGTGGTCATATTTGAAGGAAGTTGTAGATGAAAATCCAAAGTAGTTCTTCGTGTATATTGAAAAGTAAGATTTTGGGGAAATCGGGAGGAATTGCTTGTTACAAGCGAATTCTCTTTTAGCCAAAATATTTTCTCAATAAAATACTGTGAAATGGTTGTATTGTTTTGGGAAAACGATTTGGCTCGGTTTTCCTATTTTACTTGCCTATTTTACGGACAAGTCACAGTGACTTGAGCTTCGATACTTATATCTACATAATATAAAAAGACGTTAATCCTAATTCATAATCGTTGTCCAAGGACAACTTGTGTCAAGCCCGCGAACACTTGACTCTCAAGCTTGACCTAGACCTTGGACCTGAATAAATGTTTCAAAGGGAACTTCTACTCATGATGGAGAACAATGCATAATGATAATTTATATCGGAATCTATCCAAAAATGTAGGAGTTATGGTTCGGACGAAAAATTGGCCTTCAATGTGGCCTTAATCTTGAACCTACTTGAACAGATGTTTCAAATGACACATCTAACCGTGATGGAGGTCAATTGTGCCAAATTATTTTGAAATCCATCCAATCCATCCACAATTGTAGAAGTTATGGACCGGAAATATTCGGATGCACACAAGCCCTAGTGAACACTAGAAATATGTGTGTCAGAGACACTGATGCCCCTGCTAAATGGTATTGGTCACAGGTATGTCATATGACACTAGTAGAGAGAGAGAGATTTAAAAAAATACATTAAATGACAAGCGAACGACTACAGAAAAAAAACTATAAGCATTTATTTGGTTTCAAATCTAAGTCAATCAAAGACATTTTTAAGAATCACACAGGTGTTATCTATTTGTGACAGGTGTAAAAGGTGCGAAATACGTCCTATCTGTGTGAAATAGGAAGTATAAACAATGACAAAACTACCAAATAACTCTTGGATAAAGGTAACTAATACACATAATGTACATACTAAAGACAACGAAATTTCATTTTTTTTATAGCAACTTGATTAACGATATGGATGAAATTTGATGTTGGGGTCGATTTTTCTAAAATTTTATTTGGGGACGATTTCACCAAAGAAATCGTCTCCAGGGGACGATTTCTCCGGAGTGATAAGCATAACACGGACCAAGCAGTTTGGGGACGATTTCTCCAGGGGCCGATTTTTCCAGCATTCCGCTGAAGTACCCTAGATTTAGTCGATATACATAAAAAAAAGTGATAAACATAACACGGCCAATATTCTATATGTAGTTTGCTTTATTTACAATCGCATTTTAGCGGAGACGCGTTTTGTGACACACATGTTCAAATGTCAACACAACGTTATAGACAAACTCCGAGCAGATTCGTCGTTCATTAATCTCACCATACCTGAACGTGAATGATCCGGAGTGCAAGAGAGAGCGTTATAGATATTAACCGTACATAGCGCGTAGGAATACACAGCTGCCGGATAAAGCTAAGTTCATTATGTTACGCCTTTATTAGGTCAGTGTTAATGACAAAAGCGGGATAAAAATCACACACTCGTCAGTTATTAAAGGATTGTAATACCCTTGCAATTCCATGGCGTTTTGCAGATGAAAGCTTTGAGGAAAGGAAAGCATTCACACCGTGTGATAAGCAATCTCTGTATATACTTGGGAAACTAGTTGTTTTGGCGGACTCAGCGATATAGAGTGGACACACCGTCCAACATTTTTGTCTGAATAGGCAGCTTACGATCCCTATAGGCAAGGGAATCCCTTGAGAGGGATTGCCTGGCCTAAAAATGTCACTAAAATATTACAATACAGACTTTATGATAATTTTGATATACATGTATGTGACCCGTCGCGCATAAAAGGTCCATCATTGAACTACGTAAATCAAACATACAAATGAAGAAGCGATCGAAGCCAGTGCAAGTCGATCTGGATAAATATTTTACAACGATTAAGTAAGGAAGCATGATCCTTTAAATATAAGGAAAAATGTTCCAAAAGCGAAAAGTTTTGACCCTGGTCACATTGTGCCGTCCGCGAAGTCTGACCAGGGTCGATATTTTTGCAGTTCCCAGGTGGTCCCTTTATACGTGACAGTTCACATATGAATGTGTTGAGACGACCCCCGTGTTTCTAGGCTTTTTGTTGTCTATCTCTGTATCCGTATCCTCCCATGAATGTATAGTAAGACATACAAAAATAACAGCTGAAAAATTTGATACGTTATGGAACATCAATTTGAATGTTCCTGCTCGAAGTATGAAAGGGATCTTAATGTTGTTTAAAGACCCTGACAAAACCAGCATCGAAACATTATAATCCTAAAACTGAAAAAGAGAGCCACGATGCTCACAACATGCTCAGGGGAAGCTTTTAGAATCATCCTGTGTCCGCTCGTCTTTCGCCGTCAATCATCAAAAATTTCTTTAAACATCTTCTCCTTAACTGTTTGGCCGATTTGGACCAAACTTGGCTGGAATGTTTCTTGGGAGGTCCTCTTAAAAATTGTCCACAGAATTTGATTCTATCAAAATCTCTGATTGTCATGGCAACCAAATGATTTTTTTTAAAATCTTCTCCTCTGAAACCACTGGTCAGATTTTGAAATAATTTCACAGAAATGCTCCTTGGGTTACCCTTTTCAAAAATGTTTGTGAAGTTTTGATCCGTTGGAAAAACATAGCTATTGTGTGTGTGTACACGTGTGTGTGGTGGTGGTGGGGGGGGGGGGGGGTACTTAGCATTCTTTAGATGAATGTGTTCAGTTCCACTTTTTACGAACCGATGGAGCAAATATACCCCCTCCGTAAAAAAAAGATTACCCCCCCCCCCACCGAAAAAAAAAAAAGTTAGACCCCCCTCCCCCCCTTCTTCAATACACACCTACAATTAAAAATCTTCTTCTCTGAAAGTAGAAGGCGTAGAGCTTTGATATTTGGGATGTAGCATCTCCTAGTAGACCTCTACCAAGATTGTTCATATGATGCCCCTGGGGTCAAAACTGGTCCCGCCCCGGGGGTCACAAGTTTGAAACATAGAAACAAAGAAGGAAAACTTTAACCTTCTTTTTCTCTGAAACTAGAACGTGCAGGTTTTTGATATTTGGTATATAGCATCTCCAAGGAGACATCTACCAAGATTGTTCATATGATATCCCTTGGGTCAAAACTGGCCCCGTTCCGGGGGTTACAAGTTTGAAACATAGAAATGATGAAGGAAAACTTTAAAATTTTTCTTCTCTGAAACTAGAAGATGTAGCGCTTTGATATTTGGTAAGTAGGATCTCCTAGTAGAGTTCTACAATGTTTTTTTCATATGATGTCCCTTGGGTCAAAACTGGTCCCGCCCCGGGGGTCACAAGTTCGAAACATAGGAACAAAGAAGGAAAACTTTAAAAATCTTCTTCTCTGAAACTGGAAGGAGTAGAGCTTTGATATTTTGTATGAAGCATCTCCAAGTAAACCTCTTCCAAGTTTGTATATATGATGTCCCTGGGGTCCAAACTGGCCCCACCACAGGGGTCACAAGTTTGAACATAGGAACAAAGAACGAAAACTTTAAAATTCTTATTCTCTGAAACTGGAAGGCTTAGAGCTTTGATATTTTGTATGAAGCATCTCCTAGTAAACCTCTTCCAAGTTTGTATATATGATGTCCCTTGGGTCCAAACTGGCCCCGCCACAGGGGTCACAAGTTTGAACATGGGAAAAAAAGGAAAACTTTAAAATTCTTCTTCTTTGATACCAAAAATTGTTGAGCTTTATTTGGTATAAAGCATCTCCTAGTGGATCTCAGTCAAGTTTATCCATATGATGCCCCTGGGATCATAATTGGCCCAGCCCCGGGGGTCGCAAGTTTGAACATGGGAACTAAAAAGGAAAAAATTAAAAGTTTTCTTCTCTGAAACTAGAAGGTGTAGAGCTTTGATATTTGGTAAGTAGCATCTACTAGCGGACCTCTAACAGTTTGTGCAGTAGATGCCCCAGGGGTCAAAACTTGCCCCGCCCAGGGGGTCACAAGTTCTAAACATAGGAACAAACAAGAAAAACTTTAAAATTCTTCTGAGAGCTTTGATATTCGGTATGTAGTGAACCTTTTCTAACTTTGTTAGCCCTCCCGAACACATCATGTTCAGCGAGATCAAAATTGAGTCACCTTGGGTCATAAACTAGGTCACTATGTAAAAGAAATACCTTGTGGGCACTGTAGAGGCCACATTTTCTTGCTCAGCTGACTTGAAAATTAGTCAGAATGTTTGTCTTGATAAAACCTCACATGAGACTGCATTTAATGCTTGTCTTTAATATAACTTTGTCATCTCAAGTCATAACCACTTCAAACTTGGTATGCATGTTTGTTGCAATAATTGGTATCACTGGGTACTCTACCTAGCTCGGATTTTGAGTAATTCCACTTTGATATTTATTTTTACAGTATTTCTTGCGTGTCCAGAATGGAACTTTGAAGTCTCAAGTCAAATTGACTCGAGACTTGGTGAACATGTTTGTTGTATTGCCTGCCCTTTGCAACTATTATACCTCCTTGACAACTGCCGGTGGGATGGGCATATGTTGCGACAATCTGCCACTCTTGTTTCATTATCATTTGGCCTTAAACCTCAATATTTGGAATTTATCTTCATTGTAGACCTTTACTGCTTAGTACTCAGGTGAGCGATATAGGACCATCATGGTCCTCTTGTTTAGAAAATGTATAAAAATGTGAAAGCCGCATGCAATTTTGGCGTTATAGCGACTGATGTTACCGACGTTATTCGCCGTCATTTCCGGTGAATTTGAAAACATTCCGTTGGATAGTTACATTTAAGTAGACATTTGCGGTCATGACTTCGAAAAAAAAAAAATGAAATGACGTCAGCTGACAATGTTGAGTTACGTTTTATCGGAAAGTTTTGTGTTGACTTAAACGTTGTCCGACGGAAACATTATATGCATCATGCAATCAGATCTTTGCCGAATTGTGGTTAAACTCCCTTTTGTAAATGGCATGAAAATTTTAGAAAAAGGCAAGAATTCCATATACGACGATCCAAGATCCTGTCGTTCAACAAGTGTTCAGACAGGGGGAATTCAGTGCTCTTTAAAGAAATGATCGATAGGGGACAGAAGATTAACTGCGAGATACATTACACAAAAGATAGGTCCATCGACTGCAGCAACGTACAGGATCTTAACTGACAAGCTTAAAAATGTCATATTTGATCACTGTATATACACAGACATAGAAAATATATCAGTGGATGACTATCTAGAGAAAGTTAATCGTGCGTTAATTGTTCACGTTTCGTCGACGTGACGTAAACGTCGGCATGCTTCAAGGGTCCCTTTTAATTCTTCTTCAAAGTTCAATGTGCTTTTTTTTTTCTGTTTCATGTTTCATGTATCTCTGAAAATTTAACTATCTATCAGTATCAGGTATAGATAAACGTTTCTTTAAAGGTATTTTGTTTTCAAATTTAACACATCGAATTACAGGAAAGTTCCGCGAATTTATGGAACAACCCTCGTATTTTCAAAAACGTTAAGAAACTTAATAGCTCGCAAAATACGTCTTATACAAAGTCTATTGTACATTATTTACAGGATACAAAAAACATATGTTATGAAACACTTAAAAAGGAGAAATATTCGGTTGCTGAAAAGTCCAATATGGGCGTTTTACTACAACAATAAATTGAATGCTGAAAGCATTCGTTTATGAGAATTGTGTCGGGCTCCCACTTCCAAGGGTCCGGCTCAAATTCCGTGAAGAGTGGAATCAACCAGTTAAATTGCTCAATATCCCTGCGGGGGTACTGGCAAGGTTTCCAGGACCTGTATTCGCCAACTTTTTCCAAGATCATTCTTAGTCTTTTTCCAGAATTGGAATGAAACTCAACTTCTGATTGGCTAAACCGATTGTTTTAGCCAATCAGGACTTGTGTTCCTTTTAAGGTAAGACCTGTGTAATGGAAAACAGCTATTTCCACTAAAATATCATCCTGCAAAATTAGCTATAATTAAAAATGAGTATTATTGAACTACTTTCACCTTTTCATTTCTTCCATTTTTTCATTCTTTGAATTATCATTTATAAATCTAAAACCGCTATATTCTCAATTCAAAAAGAGATAATAATTACCTCCCTTTTTAGAAAACAAACAAAAGTATCAAAAAATAGTTTCAAGATAGACATAAACGGAATTTCTGATCCATTAGAAATGTGCAAAAATATTATTTCTGCATAAATCCTTATTTATCTTTATTTATCAACCAATCAAAATTTTTGCCCAAAGTTCACCGGAAGTGCATTACACAGGTCTTACCTTAAATGCTTTAGTACCAGAATAAGGATGTTCTACTGCGCAGTTGGTAAATACAGACCCAATTAGAAATAAACCGAGAGAGATACATGTAAGATTTAAAAGCTATTGCAGTATAAATTTTAATTGTTTACCTAATAATATTGAGTATATAACACCCTAAGGAAAAGAAAGTTTTTTCTAACCGTTTTAGAAAATCTATCTGCGTGTTTGCTTCCTTGTTCCCTCTTCTCTTCTTTCTTTCTTTCTTTCCTTCTTTCTTTCTTTCTTTCTTTCTTTCTTTTTTTCTTTCAAGAAACCTGAACAAACGCCAAGTCTTTTTCTTGTAAACATTATCACAATGGGCGTGTTCTTAAAATAAAATGATATTATGGTGAGATCAAGTTGTTCTTTTTTAGAGGTTTTGGCTATAGTACTGCAATCAGTTTTTGGTCCTTTCTCAACGCATGATTCAATTTATGGCCAAAAGCACAATAAAGCGTGATCATCACCGCCTCGAATTCACTTCATTTGTATAATAACACAAAAACTTTCCTAATTCATTCTTTCCAACGCTCTAACTCTGTCATCGCCAAATAAACTCTATCGACGGCTCTATACAATCCATCTAAAACTTAAAAAAGGACTTTGATTGTTTAGGCTTGACTGCACAAGCGGACGGCATAGATTAAAGATCAGACTGGAGGTCTTTAGCTCATACCCCATAAGCTTACCTGAAAAAGCTAATGATGCAGAGAACGTACTATGCAGTCTGATCTCGTATGCAGTCCGTAAAAGCCCCCAAGACTAATCTGATTCCGTCGAGATATACAAAGTCATGACTAGATTATGCATCTATCTTCTTATCTTATTCATTATCTCAGTTTAGCCTTTTATTTTTCTTTCTTTTCCTTTTATCAGATCTCATTTACTCTAGTTTTTAGCTCCACTGGTCGAAGCCCAGCGGGCTTATGTCATGGCCTGGTGTCCTTCTGCGTCCGCCCGTGCGTCAGTCCGTGCATCCGTCCCTGCGTTCGTCCATGCGTGCGTTAACTTCTATTTCAAACATCTTCTTCACTGAAATTACCCATCAAATTTTGATGAAACTTCACTGAAATTATCCTGCCATGGTTCTCTTCAGATTTTCTTGAAGGAATTTGATGTCTTCAAAAAATCGAAAATCTTCTTGTCCGATACTATAAGGCCTAGGGCAACCAAATTTGGCCATTAGCTTTATCTGGTTGACCTCTACCAAGTTTTCTCAAATCATACCTCTGGGGTCAAATTTAGCCCTGCCTTATAGATCTATAGGGAAAACTTCAAAAGTCTTCTGGTACATAGCCGTAGGGCCTATGGCTACCAAATTTGGCATACTTTATCAAAGAAAGTGTCTACCAAGTGTACACAAATTATAGCCCTGGGGTCAAGCGGCGGTCACAAGTTTAACCTTTATTTAATGAATGAAGATATTGTTTTTCGTTGTTTTCATTGCGGTTTCAAATAGATCTAGTTTGATTAGTTTTCTTCGTCATACCTCCATGAAAACAAAAAAAAAAATGTCTTCATTCCTTATAATTCAATATCGCGTATAACAAACATGCACTTAAATTTTTACTCTAGCTGCTTTTTTTTGTAAATCCAACATTGCGTATTTATTTAATGCCCATTTTGACATTCATAATACATAGCGCGGTAAATTCTGCTTGTTCATGACGAAATAATGACAATTTATGACATCATTATAGTATTGAACATTGGCAGATTTACTAGATTTATTACTAGAGGGTTCAGTGCAGATCTATTTGTTTACTTCGAGATATAAAATGCAATTGCCTTATAACATGGCAAATAACGCCCGAAGGGCGTTATGTTAAGCCATGTAATAAGGCAATTGTATCTTATATCTCGATAAAAACACAAAAATTTGCACTCAACCCTACGGAATCCTGTTTCCGCCATCCACTTTTCGACCTACGAGGAACTCGAAAAGTAGAAATTAGGCACACTAACTTCCACTTTTCTAGCAAAAAAGTTACTTCGAAAAGTCGAAAAGTTGAAGTTTTTGACCTGACAATTGTCATAAAACTTTCCACTTTTCGACCTCACGTTTGTCTAGAAAAGTAGAAATTAGGAAGCACTAACTTCCACTTTTCGCGTTAAAATGCTAGGTCGAAAAGTAGAAAAGTGGAAGTTTTTCACATGACAATTGTCAATAAAACTTCCACTTTTCGACCTAGAAAAGACAAAGTCGAAAAGTTGAAAAGTCGAAAAGTCGAAAAGTTGAAAAGTAGAAGTTAGCGTTAAAACTTCCACTTTTCTAGTTAGGACTGATTATCACGGGATGTTTGTTTATCAGCACCGAATAATGTTGGAGCCGGTGTAGGGGTAAAAATTCCTGTGTCACCGGTCCTTCGTATTTGGACCCGGTGAAAGTTAAACCTCCACCGAATAAGTATACATGTACACTGTTTAAGTCTGACGTCTATAACTTTATCCGATACCGCCTATGGTCTGAGTTTATAGTTACACAAATCTAGTCAGGAACTGCGCATCAAGCGTGCGCCCAATTTGACATTTTCAAACCACGTTTAACCCATTACGAGATGACAAAAAATAAAAGACTTTCCGAATTTAAAGAAACTGAAGACGACATTTCAAAGTGTGCATTGAAATCTAAGTGTAATATAGAGTAGACAACATTGTGAGAAAAATAGTTTGTAAAAAGTTATTTCTCCTTTTCTAACAATGTTTTCCTAAATAATATTTTGCAAAAGTGTCAAAAACAGGAATCGTGTGGTAATGGGTTAAAATGTGTGACTTGTCAACATCTGGGTCGCTGGTTCGAACACTGGCTTGGCGTGGGCACCGGGATCCTTCATAATCTTTGCAAGGTTAATAAAAATGTCGATGTAGGCCTATCTATGATGCTGATCGGAGTCGATTATGGATTTATAAATATCCTCCGAACTCGATTACGGATTTCTGTCCTCGGAACTCGATATTTTCCCCATTGTTACATTAACATCAATATGACCTCCCCGAATCTGCCGCGTTGGTATTTCGGTTGAGTAATGTCTAGTAGTATCATTTCATGATATGCAACCCGTCACAGGAAAAGGGACCATCTCGATCTGGTCAGACTGCAGGAATTGTGCCTTGTTGAAACTTTTCGCCTATAGCAGGTTTTCTCAAAGTAAATCCGAGTTGGATAAGGTCCCTTAAAAAATGGTTTAACGGATGATCTTTCGGCAATCTATCTGCGATTTTCCAGATCGCACAGGTCGCAGCTTAGTTTTTTGACATGTCAAAAACCTAGTTTCGATCTTTTTTTTTTGGGGGGGAGGGGGTGGAGAATACTTTCCCTCGACCTTGTGCGACTACAGAAGACCAAGGTGTATTCAACCGCCGATTACTTGCAATCAGCGGCGATCAAGCCACATTTTGAGATCGCAACTCAATCTTCAGGGAATATTTTTCGGTGAAATGGGTCCTTTAAACTTTAAAGACTAATCAGTGTCCAAAGTATCAACTATATATGGCTTGCAATATGCGAAAAAGGGCATTCCGACATTTCCATAATGTGTCGTCTAGGGTCAGCCTGCGCAGATCGTACAGGCTGATCCGACACGGCACTGTGAGACCACATTAGATTTTGTGCCACAGTAGACTTGCGCTAAATTGAAAATTACATAAAACGGAAAGTGTCGAACTGCGAGGGCTGATGCGAAGCGACACTTTACGCAAATGTCCGTATGCCCCTTTTCGCGTGTTGCAGGCCACATGATTTCAATACATCTAATAATGTGTACACTGTTAAAGCCTGATGGACGTAGCAATGCGATAAGGGCGGGTTTAAAATGAAAATTAGGGAGTTGCCGTATTAAGGCTGACATCAGACTTATTCGGTGTACATTTAACCTCTACCATTCGCTCCCGCCATCTTCCTTTGTCCGGTGTACATTTAAAATAATAACGCGACCAATTTATCCTGCGAAAAATTAGTCCTAACTAGAAAAGTGGAAGTTTTAATCGGCTAACTTCCACTGTTCGACTTTTCAACTTTTCGACTTTGTCTTTTCCAGGTCGAAAAGTGGAAGTTTTATTGACAATTGTCATGTGAAAAACTTCCACTTTTCTACTTTTCGACCTAGCATTTTAAGGCGAAAAGTGGAAGTTAGTGCTTTCTAATTTCTACTTTTCTAGGCAAACGTGATGTCGAAAAGTGGAAAGTTTTATGACTATTGTCAGGTCAAAAACTTCAACTTTTCGACTTTTCGAGGTAACTTTTTTGCTAGAAAAGTGGAAGTTAGTGTGCCTAATTTCTACTTTTCGAGTTCCTCGAGTCTAGGACAATTCCCCCCCAGACAAATGCCCCCCGGACATCTCCCCCCGGACAACTCCACCCTGGACAATTGCCCCCAAGACAATAGCCCCCCGAGACAATTACCCCTTGGACCATTACCCCCTGGACAACTGCCCCCCGGACAATTACCCTCTGGACAACTACCCCCCGGATGATTGCCCCCCAGACAATTACCCCCCAGGAAATTGCCCTCCTAGGACAATTGCCCCCAGGACAATTGCCCCCCAGACAACTGCCCCCAAGACAATTACCCCCTTAAAAACACCAGGATGTTCATACCATCATATGCATATAAGGAAATTTCATAGTGAAACTCGTCAAATTTGTGAGCACTTTTCCGAGGGTCTACAATTTTTTTTCCCAAACGGTTCTTCGTCCTGACATTCTGAATCAGAGGATTATGCCAACCGACGTATTTGTCATCAAAATATCAGCAGAGAATTACACATTTAAACGCTCCTGATCTTGATTCCCTTCCTTATACCAGCCTTATCCTACAACCATCCATGCTGCATGCAACATGATAGAAATGAACAGTCGTTGCGGAGCTTCTATAATGATGGCATCCCACTGTCCAGAATATGACTCCCAGCGAACCCACCAACATTAAATTTGTCAAATTCAACTCTAACCGTGGATCCCTGAAATTGACAGAATCTGATTTCAAGAAGGCGGTTCTGGTGGCCATATTGTAAATCGCAGCACGGCCATTTCGACAGGAACTTACGAAAAACGTTTTCACTGAAATTGACGGAATATGATTTCAAGATGGCGGATCTGGCAGCGATACTGTTAATCAGAACGCGGCCATTTCCGAAAGGAAACTTCCTCTATAAATCTCCCAAAAAATACAAAAAAAAAATCAATAAGATCAGACAAATGGTTCTCCATGAAATTGACGGAATCTGATTTCAAGCTTGCGGCTCTGCGGCCATATTTTCGAAAGGAAACTTCCTCTAGTCACCCCAAACACTCACACAAAAAATCAATTAATTCGGACATACGGTTCTCACTGAACTTGATGGAATCTGATTTCAAGACTGCTGATCTGGCGGCCATATTGTAAATTGGGATGCGGCTATTTTCGATAGGAACCTTCCTTTAGACACTCTCAAAATACACACAAAAAATCAATTTGATTGGACCAGCTGCTTTTTTATAAATGATTGAAAATGGAAAGTTTATGGCATGCGTGACACCGACGGCGGACGGACGTGGGACGACATAATGCCCCGCTTCTTTTGAAGCGGTGGGATAAAAATCAGTTATTACGGCCACCAGAGCTTATTTACGTCTGTTAAGTTTGTCTATCATCCTTTGTACCAAAATAATGTGCGGTTTTGATCATTTGGCAGGCCTACTACATGCTTAGCAGACACCATCTTTCAACAACTCGAGGAACTCAATTTTCTGTTCGCGAGGAACTCCTACTCGACGTGCGTACTTCAAATTTGATCACATGAAAAATCTAGTAATCTAATCTAGTTCCAGTTGACCTCGGCCTTACAAGTGAACTCAGGGTCTGACGCTGAAAGCCGACAATGACCTCGTCCCAAAGCAAAAGCAGAAGAAATTGCGAATTAGATGGGGGGGAATTGTCTGGGGGCAATTGTCCGGGGGGGGGGGGGGAATTGGCAGGGGGGAGTTGTCTGGAGGGGAGTTGTCTGGGGGGGAATTGTCCAGGGGGTAATAGTCCTGGGGGGCTATTGTCTGGGGGGCAATTTGCCTTTGGGGGGTAATTGTCAAGGGGGTAATTGTCTTGGGGGGTTATTGTCTTGGGGGGCAATTGTCCCGGGGGGAATTGGCAGGGGGGAGTTGTCCAGGGGGCAGTTGTCTGGGGGGGAATTGTCCTGATACGACCTGCGCTGTCGTCCGAGCCGGTACTGCGTAAAGCTGCTGTCGACCGAGGAATACGGTTTTGTTTTCGACCGAACAGTACGGCTGTCGACAGGGGGACAAGGTGACTTTGACGCCCTTGGAGAAGCGAAAACGCAAGTATCAACATTTACAAACGTTGTCAGTTTTTTAATCAGACAACATGTTATTCGTCTGTTAACTTATAGAGAGCTGTGACGCTGAAAAACACTATAAAATACCGATTCTTTCGAAAAAAAATATCATTAATATAATCCATTATAAAAGGTATGAAAGCAACAAAACGCCTTATATATTTCGTCCATCATTTACAACAAAGTGTGTTTGGCATAATTCATGCACTCTGGGAGATTGTATGGACCTTTGAAAAATATCGGGATACGGATGTCGATTACCAGTGATACGGCTGTAGATAGTATCGTAGTCTGAATGATACGGCTGTCGGCAAAATATAAAAACTACATTTCATGTACCTGTGTTAAGATACATTATTTATTCTATGACAGGGAGTCATGAAATCAAAGCGCTGAAGGCACTGTTGTGGCGGTTGTCCGGTTGATGTTGAGTTTTTGGTCAGACAGACAAGCTGACTCATTTTATACTGCCCAATCATAATGTGGGGGATATAAGTTTTGAGCTTCAATAGCTAGGAAGTTATGGCCTGGACTGGACGAAAATTCCACCTGAATATCAACAAAGGGCAATAACACACAAAAAAAACCATGAATTGCAGTTTTGGTTCTTATGCACTGCACTTCTCCATAATGTCTTCTGTCAGTGTATGAAGTTTCAAGTCGATAGCTTTTATAGTTTGAAAGCCCGGGTGAAAAATTCGAGGTGGAGCGATAGACAGACTGATGGATAAGGTGACCCCAGCATTACCCCATAAAACTTTGCTCGCTGTGGGTATTACAAAACAGGTAAACCAGTTTTGTTTATCACGTGGTATTTATTTAAATGTAAACTATACAGTAACAGATGTCATGACTATAAACCTTTTTCAAGTTCAACTTCACCGAGCACAAAAATTCAAATAATAATAATAAAAAACAACAACAGATAATTAGACATTATTCTTTCCAGTTAATCAATAACACACTGACTGAACCTAAGCTCAATCATTCTGTTTAAACAGATGTGTCAACACTAACAAAAAACAACTGCATATTCCAAGCAAAATTGCATTTTTCCTAATTATCTTGAGATACTTTTTCGAGGTAATCATGCATATTTCTATCAAAATTGCATTTTTATCAATGTGTATAATCTGTATAATCCTGACATATTTTTTAAGGTAATCGGTTACGCATTTACTGAATCTACACTTCATCATTCTGCTTAACTCTTTACTAAACGACAAAATTTTAAACCAGTCCATGTTAAATACTTTGCAGACAACAATATAAATGTGACTCAAAAATTCAACTTTGTTTTGGAAAGGGTAGCATTTTACCAGCATTTTCTCCTTTTCCAGCAATGTTTTCAAAAGGTTTCTTTGTTAACGTCTTTAAATGTCGGGATTGTGTGGTAAAGAGTTAAAAAATGTATCAACACAAATAAAAAACAACTGCTTATTCCAAGCAAATTTGATTTTTTGTCAATGTTTCCATCTTAATGTTGAGACAGATGACTGAAATTCTTCACAAGAACATAGTTCTTCACGATACGCATATTAAGTTATCAGCAAAACTTTTATTGATGTACATTCAAGTAAACATTGTATTGAGTTTGGAAAAAAAAGTTTCATTAGCCTGATAACATGTATCATGAAATATACATGGAGGTACATGTACTTATTGAACAAAACTACTGTAAGTGTAAACAATCCCTGGTTTTCACAACCTTGAGATAGAAGTCTTTTGAAAGCATTGTGAGAATGGAGAATAAGCCGGTAACCAGCATTTCCTTATTTCCCCACAATGTTTTCTACCCTGCTGGAAACGAATTTCAATTATTTAGGAACATTTATTTTGTTGTATGCAAGTGCTTTGAATTTGGACCGTCTAAACTTTTGTCGTTTGGTAAAGGATTAATTATTCGCCTACAATAGTCTTGCAATAACCTGTTGACATGTAAAAGAGCTACTAAACAAAACATCCAGCTTTATGACTGAACAACTTTAAAACGGTATGTCCCTGATCTATCGATCAAATGGCATTAACTAACTACTAAATTATCATCACGCTGTTAGTAAATTAAATAATCTGTATATACACATAAGGAATACAACAGTATAAATACCCATTGATTTAAAGTACTCAAGACCAACTCTGAGCCTTGTAATTACACAAATCTGTCTGAACAAACTACAGGTCTCAGTAGTTTTTTTTTTTTTTGTTCTCCGATCTATGCTTTTTACTATCAGGTAACATATGTCAACGTGAACAACAAAAAGTAACTGCATATTCCATGCTAAACTGCATTTCTGTCCATGTTTTCACCTGAATATTTTTATCACCTATAATTTTACAAGTTTTGGCAAGAACACAGCTTTTTACTTATGCTTTCCAATTTGGTAAAGGCATCAATGTAGACTAAGATCACACACGATTAAATATGTACAGACTGATTTGCAAATATCTGCAGAAGCTGCTGAATGTGTGATCTGCTTGACCTAATCGAAGCATTTTAAGAATAACAGCAGCTCACTGAAGTTTCCCTCTTTGATTAAAACTTATAACAAGACAAATATTAGACACCATCGTTTTCTGGTACTCAATGACCCATTTACTGAATCTAAGCTCAGTCATTCTGTTTAAAAGATATGTCAACAGTAACAAAAAGCAACTGCATATTTCAAGCAAAATTGCATTTTTGTAAATGTTTTCACTTTAATAATCTTGATATATTTTTCGATGTAATCAATAATGCATCTACTGAATCTAAGCCCAATCTTTCTGTTTTAACAGATATGTCTGACAATAACAAAAAGCAACTGCATACTTCTAGCAAAATTGCATTTTTGTCAATGTTTTCACTAAAAAATCTTGAGAGATACTTTTCGAGGTGGTCAATAATGCATGTACTGAGTCTTTGCTCATTGAATCATTCTGTTTGAAAAATATGTAAACACCAACATAAAACACTGCAAATTCCAAGTAAATTTTTTTTGTCATTGTCTTAACCTAGAAATTTTGAGACAGATGATTTGGAAAATCTTCACAAGAACACAATTCTTCACGTTACCCCTGTTTAGTTATCAGCAAAAACTTTATCCTATGTACATTTAAGGAAACATAGTATTGTTGAGTTTGGAAAACTAATTGCTTCATTAGCTTCAGTACATGTATCATGAAATATACTTACATAGAGGTATTTGTAATTGACGTTTCCACAAAGATATATAAAAAATGTTACCTAAAATCAATCTTCAATTCTTAAGTTCAGAACACACCACTTAGTATCTCTGTAAACTATTTATTGATAAGTTAATCTTACTTAGTGCTTAGAGATTTATATTTACAATTTAAACCAGTCCAGTGAAACCACAGGATTTTGTCCATTTCACTGTGGTACATAAGCATTTCGGTCAAGAAAAGATGCATACTGAAATCACTCAGACGAAATACAAAGTAAAATGTTTTTAAGACTGTTTAACTCATTACCACACGACAAAATTTTAGGTTTGTCCAAATTGAAACCATTTGCACACAACAAAATAAATGTGACTGAAAATTTGAAATTTGTTTTGTTACTAGCATTTTCTCCTTATCCCACAATGTTTTCTAAAGATTTCTTTCTCAGGGTTGTCAAAAGTAGGGATTGTGTAGTAACGGGTTAACATACAAATCCTTGTGCAAAATATCAGTAATCCTGCAGAAAGCTTTTAATGAGACACCCATGCAAAGCTGATTTCCTAGCATACATGGTAGGCAAAAGTAAATACTGGCAGATAACTCTCAACTGAGACAAACATTTTTGCATAAAAATGACAGGCTGAAAGTTCCTAGTCATATTAAGACACAGAGAAATCTAAAACTGACAAAGACCAGAAACTGGCCTTTTGATTAACAGCAAGATGTAAGATTAAATAGTTATTTTTTTCGTACACAGTCAAGGAGATCAAAATGTCAAGAGTCTCATCAAAGCTGATGTTCAACCATTTGAGAATTTTCAAATGACTGCATAAATGTTCATAATGGAAAATATAGCAAGCAACCCTGGGGAATACTACTGTAGCTTAACTTATTACCATATAATAAGTATTTGTCACCTGCAAATGCTTTAAATTTGGGAAAGTCATAGGTTTGTAATTGTTAAATGAGTTGATGAATTCTTAATGAACACTTTTTGCACAGCAAAGCCCTCAATGAATCACACTAGAGTATGATTCGAATATTCTGGTAACCATAGATTAAATTACTGAAAAGAGTTCATGTCCACTTGGAAATATTTAACCCATTACCACACAATCCCTACTTTGACGCCCCTGAGAAAGAAGCCTTTAGAAAACATTGTAGGAAAAGTAGAAAATGCTGGTAA
Organism: Tridacna crocea; assembly: GCA_943736015.1. Lineage (NCBI taxonomy): Eukaryota > Metazoa > Mollusca > Bivalvia > Cardiida > Cardiidae > Tridacna > Tridacna crocea. The sequence goes on from OX031063.1 coordinate 55,047,078, forward strand.
TCAGCATTTTCTCCTTTTCCCACAATGTTTTCTGACCTTCGCAAAACAGATTTGAAATTTACAGTCACTTTTATTTTGTCATATGCAAATGTTTGATTTGGACAAAGTTAAAATTTTGTTGTTTGGTAATGAAAGCATTGTGAAAAAAAAGAAGCATTTGCTCAGACAACCAAATCACGTTTCCTGTCATGTTTCCGGCTGTAGTTACAAAAATATTAAAAAACAACAAAAGTGGGACTTACCAATAAGAAAAATAACAATGCTTACTGCAGTCTAAGTATTTTTTAAAATGGACAGCTTCTTATTCATAATATGACAACATTTGAAAAAAATATTTAGAAGAAAGACAATATCATCTATAAATACTAATAAAACATTATTGTACACAAAACATTCTATACATCTTTTTAGTCTGATCCTGGTATGATCTTTCTGGTCTGACCCTCTTTCTATACCATTTCACCCGTTTCCAAACAGCAGCTTGAATCTTTTGGTATCCACAATGTCATGTTGCTCATGGCCAATACCTGTGAATATGTACATATATAATTGAGCCATGCTCTATAAAATCAAAGTACTGATAGTACTGAAGGCCAGGAAATTGAGGATACAAAAGAACACAAGAGGTCAATTTTAATTAATACAAACAGGTAGACGGACAGAGATACAAGCGGATTCCACTAAGCCCCTCGAATTCTTTGTTTTAACTGATACTAGAAAGCACCAGCCAGAAACTAATTAAGCCAGAGCTAGGCATGTGCTCACAGTTATGGGGTGCTTGATAATGGCTTAGAATACTTAGTAATTTGTCGTGCTTGTAATAAATCCCAAGTCAAAATTGAACTATTCAATCGGTGCAATACCAACTTTGATTATCTAAATTTTCTGAGACATGTGATGTCTTGTAGTCCTGAATGACGTTATTTTTTACATTTATGACGCAAGAACATATTTATTTTTATTGATTTCAATGAAAATACATGTAAGATAGATATCAATGTAAAATGTAATGAATAATAAAGATTGGAGTGATATGGAAGTTGGTCATGTTGTCTCTACCTTCCACAAGTCGACGACATTTCGAACTGGTCATATTTGAAGGAAGTTGTAGATGAAAATCCAAAGTAGTTCTTCGTGTATATTGAAAAGTAAGATTTTGGGGAAATTGGGAAGAATTGCTTGTTACAAGCAAATTCTCTTTTAGCCAAAATATTTTCTCAATAAAATACTGTGAAAAGGTTGGATTGTTTTGGGAAAACGATTAGGCTCGGTTTACCCATTTTACTTGCCTATTTTACGGACAAGTCACAGTGACTTGAGCGTCGATACTTATATCTACATAATATAAAAAGACGTTAATCCTAATTCATAATCGTTGTCCAAGGACAACTTGTGTCAAGCCCGCGAACACTTGACTCTCAAGCTTGACCTAGACCCTGGACCTGAATAAATGTTTCAAAGGGAACTTCTGCTCATGATGGAGAACAATGCATTATGCTAATTTATAACGGAATCTATCCAAAAAAGGAGTTATGGTTCGGACGAAAAATTGGCCTGCAATGTGGATTGATCTTCAACCTACTTCAACAGATATTTCAAATGGCACATTTATTCGTGACGGGAGGTCAATTGTGCCAAATTGTTTTGAAATCCATTCACAATTGTAGAAGTTATGAACCGGAAATATTCGGATGCAAACAAGCCCTAGTGAACACTAGAAATATGTGTGTCAGAGACACTGATGCCCCTGCTAAATGGTATTGGTCACGGGTATGTCATATGACACTTGTAGAGAGAGAGATAAAAAATACATTAAATGACAAGCGAACGACTACAGAAAAAAAAATATAAGCATTTATTTGGTTTCAAATCAAAGTCAATCAAAGACATTTTTAAGAATCACACAGGTGTAATCTATTTGTGACAGGTGTAAAAGGTGCGAAATACATGGTATAGCTAAACAGCGAAATGAACTTCCTTTTGTGAAAGGAACATAATGCCCACGAAAGGAAGATTGTTTTCTATGAAAAGAGCGTTTTTCTTGCGAAAGGAAGGTGTTTTTGGAAAATTAACGTCAAGTCTTTCGTACGGTTGAAATAAAATTGTTGGGATTGAGCGTTTGAGGCCGAAAATTCGTGTTTTAGTAATCGCCGTAAATGGTGTTACTATAAATAGCATTTCCTTCCTAAAATTGAGTTTCTTTCACGAAAGGAAGATTTTTGCCCGCAAGTAATGTTTATTCCACGACATGATTTTATAAATAATGAAATATCTCTTTTGAAGTAGGTACCCCTTACAGATTAAAATTTCAGCTTTTTTTCAATGATAGTGTGTAGTGAATTTGTTATTTATGATTTTGCAAAGTTTCTTTTAGAGGAAAATTCCATTCATGAAAACAAGGACCATATGTAATAGACTATATGTACATTTTACAATCCCTGATGAAAGGAAAATTCAATCCGAGCTACGCAAGAATTCTATTCCTATCGAAAATAGGATTTCTTTCCCAAGTTTAGTACATTTTCGCAACATAAATGAAATTTAAAGGTTTAATTTAACTTTTTACATCCCCCCTCAAAAAAGAAAGAAGCGTTTTAGTTTAGTTTCTTTGTGTAAAAAAAAAGGTTTCTTTTCTAAAATGCATGTTTTCTCGATATGATTTAAATTAAGATGTTGAACAGTTTCAAACCAAAAACTCCAGTCTAAGTACGTCTAGTAGGGTGAGCGCTCTTCCACGAAAGGAAGGTATTTTTGTTTTGCCGGCCCTTACTTTGCTATAATTTAAGGTGGGTATAATTGGCAAGAGAACGGTTCCTTGTGGCACTTGCTATATTATCTTGATATAGATGAAATTTTTGTTCATCGTGTATTTACAAGTATTGCAGGAGAGAAAGAATCTTCCTTTCGCGAAAGGAGGAATACGTTGACCCACGGAAGGAAGTATGCTATTATGGGTAAAATTGATAACAGGACTGTTCCTTCATAACAGTTAACATGTTAGATCTATCTTGATGTGGAAAAATACTTATTTAAGAAGTTTTAGCCATTCGTGAATTTGTACCGCAGCACTTTACAGATCTAGATCTGAACAACATTGAAAGTTCTACTGATCCATTGAACATGAAAGGAAATTCTTTTCGCTTTTTTTTTTACAGAGGAATTGTTAGGAACAAATACATTTTTTAACGAAATCAGTGGCTGCTTTTCATACTGCACATGCTACATTGTATATGAATGACTTTGTAACATTATGATCTTCTTGACGTTCTTGAAGCTCGAGGCTAGATTTTTCGGGGGTCGGATATTTCGTCCTTTATACTTTTCGTACTTTCAGACGTTTCATACTGTTTTACAGGTGCCACAGACACTATATACCGTGGAAACCATAATATAAAACGAGGGGGAATTCCATGTGTATTTCATTTTCAAACAGATTGTTTTACTAACCCCTTTGCCAAATTCATAACCCTACCAGTGTCATTAAAAGCTTTTGCAGATTGCAAATTGCAAATAAGAATGATTTCAATTCTGGGATTTGCTTTTGAAAAATAAGAAACATTTGTAGCAAAGTAAGAAATCTCTTGTTAACAGTATTGCTCCCAAATCTTTCTTCTTTTGGATTATCTGGAAAATGATGAAAGGTTGTGAGGAACATTTTTCGTATTTTCTTTTCATTCTACAGATAATATAGAAAGAACGTTTAAACAAAATGCCGCTGCCCCCCACCTCCTGTCAGTTTTCTCTTTATATGTTGCAGGCCCCGCTTGGCCCAGTGGTAATGTACATGTGTGTGAATTATAACCTTGATGCCACAGGTTCGAGCCACTATGGGACCCCTGAATTGTTCATGGGAGTGCCCCTTTGGCAAGACACTGAAAAATAGAGCCCATTGCCAAGAACTTGTGAAACCCAGAAGAAACAAAAATATATGAGCTTTTGCTGTGATATTACCAAAATAATGTTGAAAGTGGCGGAAAACAATTCAGTCGATCTTCATTTGTAAAGTAAATCTCTTTTTTTCTCACCCTATTTACTTAACCCGTTACCAGACGACAAATTTTAGGCTCTTCCAAACTGAAAGAGTTTGCAGACGACATTTTCAAAATTGACAAAAATGGCAGAAAGTTATCGAAACGGTTAGAAAACATTGGGAAAAGGAGAAATTGAAAGCATTTGCAGACAACAAAAAATTAAGTACTGAAAATGATTATATTTGTCTTTGAAAGGGTTGAAAACATTCTTTTCTTCCCTACAATGTTTTCAAAGGGCCTTTTACCTAGGGTCGTTAAAAGTCGGGATTCTGTGGTAAAGAGTTAAAGTGGCAGAAAAGACTACAACAACAACCATTTCCTCTCTTTTCCACACTCTTGTCGAAAGTCATGATTCCCATGGACCAGTTGTTTGGTAAAAACTTAACTTTCACGAAGTTTGCTACTCTAATGATTTCATCTTAAAGTCTTAGACTTTTTCAAGAAGAACAGTTTTATATCTTGGTTCTATAGACGGATTTGTATTTCGCAAAAGGAATTTCCTTACCCTAAAGAATCTCGTTACTAGCAAAAGTTTTATATAAAACTTATAAATTTGACAAGTCAAGTTCATCCATGTTGGAAAGATATTCTCAAATTTTTAAAAATCCTTTCATGCAAAAAGACTACGTTTGAGGCAAAAATCTTCCTTTCATGAACGGACTTACTTTCGGGCAAGAACGGTTATTTATAGTAACACTTTCACCGTGATAGTAAAACACGATTTTTCTAGTCTTAAACTCTCAAATTCAAAATCTAACTTTTACAAATACCTAGAATATATAATCAATAAATCAACGGCGGTTTCCTTTCGTGAGGAAAACGCTTCTTTCATAGTAAACATCTTCCTTTCGTGAACGTAATCTTCCTTTCGCGCAAGGAAGCAAAATGATTATGGTACGAAATGTTTGCATATACCATCATGATTCTTTTGATAGAAAAAGAAAAAAACTCTGGAAATAGCAATTTATCTCTTTCCAACAACATTTCACTCCAAAATATGCTTTTCAGATAAGGACAAGAAAGAATTATACGAGTTTAACAACCACTGATCAGCGTGTTTTACATTTGTGATTTCAATCTCATATTGTAAACTTAAATCACGTCTAAATTATTAGAAAATCATATTTACATTTTATTTTTCGTCTTTCATAAAGCTTGCTAGTCTAATGATTTCATCTTAAAGTCTTAGACTCTTCCAAGAAGAACAGTTTTATATCTTGGTTCTATAGACGGCTTTGTATTTCGCAAAAGGAATTTCCTTACACTAAAGAATCTCGTTACTAGCAAAAGTTTTATATAAAACTTATAAATTTGACAAGTCAAGATCATCCATGTCGAAAAGATATTCTCAAATTTAGAAAAAAATCCTTTCATGCAAAAAGACTACGTTCGAGGAAAAAATCTTCCTTTCGTATACATACATACTTTCACGCAAGAACGGTTATTTATAGTAACACTTTCACCGCGATAGTAAAACACGATTTTTCGAGTGTAAAAATCTTAAATTCATAATCTAACTTTTGCAAATACCTAAAATGTATAAGCAATAAATCAACGACAGTTTCCTTTCGTGAGGAAAACGCTTCTTTCATAGTAAAGAATCTTCCTTTCGTGGACGTAATCTTCCTTTCGCGAAAGGAAGTTCCTTTCGCTGTTTAGCTATACCGATGTACATACTAAAAAAAACGAACTTTCAAAAATATTTTTATAGACAACTTGATTAACGATATGGATGAAATTTGACGTTGGGGTCGATTTTTCTAAAATTTTATTTGGGGACGATTTCACCAAAGAAATCGTTTCCAGGGGACGATTTCTCAGGAGTGATAAACGTAACACGGGCCAAGCAGTTTGGGGATGATTTCTCCAGGGGCCGATTTCTCGAGCATTCCGCTGAAGTACCCTAGATTTAGTCGATATACATATGAAAAAGTGATAAACATAACACGGGCCACTATTCTTATTATGTAGTTTGCTTTATTTACAATCGCATTTTAGCGGAGACGCGTTTTGTGACATATAATGTTCAAATGTCAACACAACGTTATAGACAAATTCCGAGCAGAGTTGTCGTTCGTTACTCTCACCATACATGAATGTGAATTATCCGGAGTGCAAGAGAGAGCGTTATAGATATTAACCGTATATAGCGCGTAGGAATACACAACTGTCGGATATAGCTAAGTTTATTAGGTTACGCCTTTATTAGGTCAGTGTTAATGACAAAAACGGGATAAAAATTACATAATCATCAGTTATTAAAGGGTCGTAATACCCTTGCAATTCTATGGCATTTTGCAGATGAAAGCTTTGAGGATAGGAAAGCATTTACACCGTGTGATAAGCAATCTCTGTAATATACTTGGGAAACTAGTTGTTTTGGCAGACTCAGCGATATAGAGTGGACACACCGTCCAACATTTTTGTCTGAATAGGCAGCTTACGATCCCTATAGGCAAGGGAATCCCTTGAGGGATTCCCTGGCCTAAAAAAGGAGCTGCAACTGCAAAAAGAATAGACCCAGGTCAGCCTGTGTAGTCTGTCCAGGCTGATATGGGCCCACAATGTTTGCCGTTTGAATATCTTCTGTATTTCCATGGATCAGTCTACCTCATGATTCAGTTGAATGTTAGACAAAATGGAGTTTATATATTTATAATTATTTGATGTCTTGCTTTGTATAATAGATCAAAGAAATGCATTAAGTCTCTTTTTCATAGAGCATGGCCCATATTTTGACAAATATTTATCTTTCTGTGTTTATGCCATGTGGTGAAACAGTGCCAGATTACTCAATGAGTGTATGTGATATTAATGATTTTCACAATTTGAAATGAAATACTCGTTATTATCAACTTCATTTAACCTGACCCAGGTAACAATCATTTACATAAATCAATATTCTATTTTTATCCTCAGCATTGCTCGGCATAATTATTATTTCAAGAATGGTCACAGAAATATTTCACACAGTTTACGCCAATCAAACCTTTACCTACTAGATACATGAATGTTGATCTAAAACTTTCAGTGCAAGACACTTTCTCATTTTTCACACCATATTTTAATACCATGAAAAGTAAAATCATCAGCCTATGAGTATGGCATTTCAAGTCGTATGTCCTGCATATATTTCCAGTTCAGAAGAACCTATAATTTCAAGCTGCTAATGAATGAATATTTTTCATGTGCAGAAGGCAAAAATTATTTTTGACTTGTACAAACAAAAAGTTACAATAAGTCCTGGTGTTAGTCACGTTGTAAATAAATGTTTATAACCAAGAGTAGACACAATTTTATGCGAAGTTTACCTGATATAAGACATCTGAATTGTCATCTGCAAATGCTTTCAATTTGAAAAAGACAATTTCGAATTGTGTGGTAACGGGTTAAAATATACAGCATGCTCCTAATTTACATAATTCAAGGGTTTAGAAAAATCAATCTAATAATTCCTTATAGCCAAAAAATCAAGACAGCTGATCATTTTGAATTTCAATTTCATTTTGCCTCCCTATCTCAGAGCATTAATTATTATTTTCATGAAAAAAAGGTTTAAAAATATAAAACCTTCTGTATTTTGCCATGTATGCCTGTTTAGCTGCTGGTTGGGTGATTTCCTTAGAAAGTAATTCAATCGCACCTCCCAAATTGCTCTTCCATATTCTTTATATTTGCATCACTAGTGGCTTCAAAAAACAGCCATGAAGTTGTCCAGATTATCAATCATGACTGTAAAAAAAAACTGTTTTATAGAAATACAGTTCATTGCATTACAATGTATTAAAATTACCTACCATACAGTTAAAAAATTGAAATTTCAGTCTCTGGTCATAAAGACAATGAAAATAAATTATATATGATCCACCAGTCCGCCCAGAAATTTTGTAATTGTTGTAATGTTGGTTGTAAACACTTGTGAAAATATTGTATGCAAAATGATAAGTTGCTTTTTACTAGAAATTTCTGCTTTTTGCCCTACATTTTCTGTGTTTTTTATTCCACCAAAATTGCAAACTTTTCATGGAATGGGTTTTGTTGCCATTTTAAAATTTAGCTGGCAGACCTTTGAAATGGTATGTTGTAGAACATTTCAAAATTCATATCAACGTTTCACAGTCACAAACAAGAAGTAGATGGAATTCTGAGGAGAATTTGCAATTTACAAGGGCCCGATTTAGTTTTTAGAATTCAAACCCATAAATGCTGCCCAATATGTTTTGGAGACTATGTGACATAACGGGGGAAAATAATTTAAGTCAATCCTCTTTTCTACACTTTAATTATAAGAAAAGAATGCCGAATCTCTAAAAAATCTCTGCAAAATTCTCCCCAAAATCTCTTCAGAAATCTCTTGCTATTTTTGTGCCCTTAACCTTATATACTATCTGGAAACTAAATCGCCCACCTACTGGCAATGTTCCAAGTCACCTTAACTGCCCACGCACTGGCAATGTTCCAGGCACGCCGTAGACCTAGATAGCTCAGGTGAATATAGGACGAGTCATCTTAAAATGGGTAACCCAGACAACGATAGTGTTACATTTCTCCCCCTCTTACAGAGACATTTTCCAGTTAGAAAATGTCTGAAAACAAAAAGCATAGCAATATGTAAAAAAAACGTATTTACTATTGTCAACTAAAATACATCATGAAACTGTCTCAAACGTAATAAAAAGAGTCCTAATTCTGAATGCATTATTTGTCATATTTGCGGTAGTGCGCCAAATTGACACGTATAGTATACAATAACTTATGTTTATGAAAGTTGTTCCTTTTTTTTTTAATGTAGATCTTTACTGGAAATAAATATAACGAAGAAAAAGAAATTAAACAATCATTTAAATAAATAGTTTTATGAAATACATAGAATGAATTCATAAGTTTGAACTACATAAAGGTCCACTAGAGTTCTGTGCACATTTTCGTTTCACACCACAGCACATTTTAAAAACACTTATTGGGCAGCCCTTTGCTGCGCGTCACGTTGTAGGGTCCTGATGCTTTCTGGCGTCCTTGGTGATGGCATCTGGGGCGACAGTGAATGTTGAATGTGCTGACCGGAGCTGGTGGACGCCGTCAAACTAGCGTCCGAAACAGATGCATTGGTCTCCCAGCGGTAATCGTACAGTGTGAAGGTACGCTGAAGCCCGTTGTCGCCAAGGGAATGTTGACGTATACTGGATGGTCAACTATGTAGTTTCTACTGCACAAAACGTCAGCAAGTTCGAACCCAATGTCCGTCGATAAGTGTCCAATGTACCTGTCCTCCAGGTACAGTAGTCGCGTTCTCAACACGTTTTCCACTAGTGCTGACACCTCGTGTGAAATGTTATTCCAGTTAGGATTTTTTTTTGATAAATATCGTGCGAAGAAGATATTGAGAGTGAATCTGTTTTTCCTATGATTCTTCTTAAATACACTGTAAGGGAGTAATCATGCTACATTGTAAGATTACACATAAACATAAAAACAACTATCTAGTTGATAAGAATAGTTCTGCTATGAAAACTAATTGGTACAGTTTTTATTTTTTTTACTGGTTCTTTGTACATATATTTGTATCTAATTAGCAGAGTTTTTCTAGTACAGGTGCGGATCTAATCGCTCTCTGCTAGGGGGTGGTTCATTGGCAGACACCTCGGCTGGTGGTAACGTTCCACCTGACTTCATCTCTTGAAGTTTGATCTCGGTCGATACCGTAGTTCGTTGCTGTTTCTTTTGCGCATCACGTAAACAATTTGGCAGACATTTATATTTACAATTTTTATATACACAACACAATACAATAATGATCAATAGTACCAGAACAAGCACAAGACTAACATAAAACCAAGGTGAGAAAGAGGGCTTTGTCGTAAGGTCGATATCGTCGACTGAGTCTATTTGAGATATCAGGTTAGTCAAGGACATATCGTTGATTTCAGCCAAAGTTTTAGGAATCTGAAGTTTCGTTTCATTAGGAAACTTGTCAGGCAGTGGTTTCCAGATTAAATCTTTGATACGAGAGAAATTCGCAATAGTTAAATCCAGCGTTTTGTTAAAAACAGTCGTTGACCTACCCACAACAAAAGGCGTACTTATAGTGAAGTATTTGTTTGTAGCTGTACAACCAGGATTCACCTTTATTACGTCACGTGTTGGATGTGTTTGTAATTGTTGAAGTCGTCCGTTACACACAACAGCGAAGTTCAATCTAGTATGGGACACCACAACCCAGGAGATGCCAAATAAGTGTTTAGTTAAAGGCAACTTTTCGTTGGTCACGATTGCAATGCAAAAACGATTGTGCATACCTTGGTCTGAGATGAACATGTTGATCAGGCATGTCCGGCTCAGGCTAACAGGAAACACAGGATTTTGAACTTTACAAAACTTAACATTGTTATAACTGCAAACTCGCAGTTATTCGCGTGATAATAGCTGGTAAGTGGATCGAGATTTATCTATTAGGAAACCCGGTGCTTCTAGACCGTAGGCAGCAGTAAATCTAAGTTAGAATTATTCCCTTGTATATTGAATGAGAATTTTGAGACCACAGGTAAGGCAGTTGCTTGATAAACATCATACAACTTGTCCATCCTTATCAGTGGAATTGAAAGTATAACCATTATTTTTCCTTCTGTGAAAAATGTAGAGCTTGTTAGATATCTATAAAATGTCCATAAATCTGTTTTCGGGTTGCTGATTAGTGAAAGAAGATCCGGTAAGGATTCCTGAATTTCAAGCAATAAACCTCGTAATTTAATTGGATGGATAATACGAGTGGATATTTTCCCAAACATCAGTTGATCTTATTGTGCTTGAAGGTTCATTATGTAAAATCTTGCATCTAATATTAAGCTTAGTCTCGCATAGTTTTCCATGAAATTCCTATTTTGCGATATGCCTCTCACAAAATCATGTTGAATCTTGTTAATCCTTCCGTCAGTGTCATGAAGAGTCTCGATTATTTCCAATATAGACTGTCTATTTTCCCTTATTAAAACCCTTGATTCGTTAATTACATATATACTTTTTTCGACTACGTGACTTATTCGTTTTTGATTTTTTGCAAGAGCAGATGCTTGATTTTTTATGTGATGAAGGTCTCGTTCACTTACGACACCAAATAGCCATGATAACCCTTCACCTATAAATGGAAGAAGAGAACGCTTTGTTCTTCTAAAAGATGTACAATTGCCCAAATGCTTAATGAGTTGTTGTACTTCTTCACCTATTTTGTCCTTAAGCTTACGGAGAAATACCGTCTCTCGTTGTAAGCCCATAAAAATACTACGAAATGTCCTTAGCTCTTCGTTAGTTTTAATATGTTCTGACAGAATGGTCCCCAAGGTAGTTTCAGCGCACTTTATGTCCGTTGCAACTAAAGACATAAAATGTTCGAAACCATCAAAATCAATGACAAGTGTAGCAAGCCACTTTGCCCTGGTAGATGATACTTCATTGTTTTTATGAAAAATAACACTATCTCTTATGATAAAATCACAAACGATACGCGAGTATAAGCACACAAAAACTGCCAAAAAGTTTAGCGTGAAATGCCACATGGTTATCTGAAACAATAATAAATATACACTAATTAAGCTATTGGCATTCCGAATTCGCGAAGCCTTATCAAAATACAAACATGGTTTTAATCTAGTTAGACTACAAAACCAAGCTCACACACAAGTCTTAGTCCGAAAAGTACGATTCTGTTGAAGAATCATAATCAACACTATCCCACCGTTGATCCCTTGACCGAATTCTTTCTCTTAATTCGGCTAATGGTATATCACTTTTATTCGAGCTGGCATTATCTTGTTTCCTCTGATAACGCTTAATTACTCGACGTTTCTTATCAGTTTCTTGTTCACTAATTGAGTCCGTATCTGATTCTGAAGACACAGGTGGTAACACATAATTAGTTGACCTCAGTTTCTTACCTGTCTTATCTTTAGGAATTTCCCACTCATTTAATTGAGCTAATCTTAAATGCTGGGCATGAGCTTTCGATATTTCACCCGTTAATTGGTTTTTTTATTTTGAACATAACTGGAGAAGTCTGTTCAATTATGCGATAATAAGGTTGCCATTTTACATCCAATTTAGATTTTCGTGAGTGATTTCTGTTATAAACAGGATCTCCAACTTTAAGTGTAACGTCTTTGGTATTTTTATTGGCTAGCTCATTACGCTTTTTTCATTGCCTTGCGCCTATTCTGATGAACTAAAAGAAATGCCTTATGTTGCTGTTCCAGAGCAATTTTGTGGGGATCTTCTCCTTGATATTTTCGTCTAGGTTTTAAGATATTATCTATCGGCAGTACAGGATTACGATTATAAAGAAAAAGAATGGAGATCTTTTTGTTGACTCATTTACACCAAATCTAATAGCACCAAGCGCATGGCTGAGAAACAAATCCCAGTCTCCCTCATTGGTGTTTACCATTTTAGAGATTATGTCAACTAAAGTTTTGTGATAACGTTCGACTACACCATTACTTTGTGGGTGGTAATACGAACACGTAACGTGATGCACATTTAACTCTTTCAGTGTTTCTTTAATGACATGATTAATATTTTCACTTCCATTATCACTTAATAATTCCAAAAGGTGCTGAATATCTTGGAAATATCTCATCAATAATTAAATGAGCCATTGTTTGAGCAGATTTATCTGGCGTAGGAAATGCTTCAGGGAACCCAGAAAATAAGTCAATGAAAGAAATAATATATTTTTTGCCAGATAAAGAGGTTGGATAAGGCCCACTTACATCTACAGCACATTTTGCCCAAGGGTATAGAGGTATATCCATCTCTTGCACAGGTGGTTTGGTTTTCTGACTACTTCTTAATTGACAAGTTTGACATTTGTTTACATAAGCTGAAACCATCTTGAATAAATTAACCCAATAGTATTTTAGGTGAATGGCATCATATGTTTTATCTATACCCATATGTCCCAGTCTGTTATGATATTCACCTATAACCTCGTTTTGCAAGTGTTCAGGTATGTAGAGGCGTAAAAATGGGTCGGTATCTACATGTGAAATATAATAAAGTATACCATCAAGAATTATATGATTTTTGGCAAATGACGGTGATACAGTATCTTGTTTCAGGTTTTGTTTTATTTTTAGTATCATCTCATCTTTGTCTTGTTCTTCTACCATATTAGGACGTGACTTTAAGGTCGGCTTAATGACCTTGTCCTCAAAATGAGGTTTACAGCGAGCATAGTTCTTTGGCGTGAACCGGTTAGAATACAGAGCACTTATCTCATAAGTCTTAGAATTAATGTCAGGGTCGTTTAATGGTGAATCATATTGCTTGGTATCACTAGGTACTCTAGAAAGAAGGTCAGCGACCGAGTTTTCCGAACCAGCCAGATACTGGATAGTACAATCATAGCCAGAGATGGACAACGCCCAGAGCGATATTTTCTTGTTTTGGATTGGTGACTCAAGTAGGTACTTGAGAAGTCGATGATCATATTTTATCGTGACCTCAGCGTTGTGTAAATAATGATCGAGTTTTTGGAGACTATAAAATATACTATACGCTTCTTTTTCAATTACTGACCATCGTGTTTGGGTATCAGTTAATCTATGTGAAAGGTAATATACAGGTCGTTCAGTATCTTGACCCTGTTCCTTAATTGTTTGAGTCAAACAGGCTTCAATACATTTATCATAAGCATCAGTATACAAAGTATATGGTAGATTTATGTCGGGATAGCACAGTAATTGTAGTTTAATGAGAATATTCTTTATCTTTTCGAAGGCAAATTGGCACTCATTATTCCACTTAAATTTGGCATACTTCCTAGTCAAGGCGATAATTGGTTCTGCTATCTGCGATAAATGAGGTATAAATCTACGATAATAACTACACATACCTATAAAACTTCTGACCTCACGCACATTTGTAGGAGGTGGGAAAGACCTAATTACATCAACTTTTTTTTCTTCAGGTTTAATGCCATTATCATTTATAACAAATCCCAGGTAATTAGTTTCCCTCTTTAGAAAGCTACATTTTTAAAGTTTCAGTCGAAGATTATGCATATGCAAACGGTCAAATACTTGTTGAATATGTGTCAAATGTTCTTCTAGGGTTTGGGAGTAGATCAAAATATGATCAAGATATGCAGTCGTGAAGTTACCTAAGCCTTCAAGGACTCGATTCATTAATTCTTGTAAGATGGCTGAGCATTTGTAAGCCCAAAAGGCATGACATTGAACTCAAAAAGGCCACGGTGACAGGTGAAGGCTGTCTTCTCCTTGTCGCTATCTGCCATCTTTACCTGCCAATATCCTGACTTCAAATCCAAAGAACTGAAGTATTTGGCTTTACCTAGTACACTGTGTTGTAAGCTGTACGGCACAAAATGTGTAGTCACTTCCAAGATGGCGGACTGTTTACTTGGAGAAAGGTGGGTGTCACATTTTATCATCAATAACTTTTTTTCTTGAAACCTTCGAGACATGATACTTATAATATATTGTGGGGGAATGATGTGGTAAGCCTCGGTGCTATATAGCAAAGAGCCAGTGCCATTATTCGATACGTTATATCGGCGTAAACATTGCCATTGGGTAAAATTTGAATTTGAAGTGAGGAACTTGCATCGTTTTTAGTCATAGAATGGAAAATAAGCTAATGCAGTGGGTGAAGGTTGTAGTTTCTGTAGGTATTTATCACGTGCTTTCCAATGATTACGGTCATTTTTGTGAAATATGTCTAGAAAGACCCGAAAACATGTGTTTTGTATATCGCTAATGCAGCGGTGTAGTCCACATCAACAATTTCACACACAGCGGTGTAGACCCGATTTTTTCTGAACGGTTTAGACACAATTTAAAGCACAATATATGTACGGTTTAGACACAACTGGCTTGGTCTTGAATCTTCTTTTCTGAAGATAACGTAACTAGGCGTTAATCCAGGATCATGAAAATTGGCACCAACAGTTCGAGACAGTCTCCCTTATTACCGACACCCACGGAAGGAACCATCTGGAACCGAAAAAGGATCATCGTGGAACGAAAAGAGATAGTTGGGAACAAAAGAGTGCATCAAGACATTATCTACGATATTATTTATGTAATAGTGAGTATTATATCACGAAGAAATAAATTATGAAATTACTAATTAATTTCTGTGCGCTTATAAATCAATTCCATCATGATGGCAGCCATAATTTCAATCATTCAATTAGGATGATGATTACCATCCTGGACTTGACAATCATTTTCATTTCGAAGTTGTTTTAAATACTGTCGCTGATTCGTATCTTGGTATCTGTTTGTTTAATATCTAGTTAAAGATGCCCGTCTACAGCCGGTGAGCAGAAATGCTGTTAAATTAATAAAAAACATAGCATGGTACAGAAAATCGGTCCTTATTGTACGCAAGGATAAATTACTGACATGTATGGTGGAACTGAAAAAAAATAGAAACGCGGAGGTTTATGTTAGAAACCGAGCATTGGTCGGAAGATAACTGGCTGACGATCGAAGCTGTAAACAATGACAGTGCATCACGGAAATTTATCCTTGCTTTCCACCTAAAGTCGGATACGGTGTAACTTGCATATCACTCTCATGCACTCCGGATCATTACATTCACCTCTGTAGTGGGATCAGAAAGTAGTCCGTCAGTACGCGATACCTTCGTCACATGACCAGAACTCAAAATTGCGACACAAACGCCGGTGAAAGAAAGACCAATATCGATTACTTTTTGTGCTGTTGAAACAGCATACGGCAAATCTGACTAAGTGGTAGGCAATGTGAAAAAGGCGGATTTTCTGAAAAGCTTAAATGTCTTTTAAAGGACCATAACTTGTTTTTAATCTTATAACCAAAGATTTATAGGTGTATTAAAACTGTTGTCATCATTCCTGGGCGCAGCCATTTTTGTTAAACTTGGCGTAAGATTCTGATCAGTAAAGAGGCTCGAAAAAAAAATAGTTCCATTTTATACTGTATACAGGTAAATTCATCAGTTTGAACGCACTTATAATGTATCCAGAATCATATTTCCATTGTATACCTTATAATTTTACACACGAAACAGTTAAAGAGTAACAAAACATCTTTTCCTCGGTTTGACAAGATTCTTGTCATTTAGTCCATCGCAGAGATGTATGTGAGAGTAACGAACGACAACTCTGCTCGGAGATTGCTTGCATATAGGCCGCGACCTCCGTCTGAAAATCGAGGCTGCAACAGAGAAGCCTACATTTTCTTTTGTTTTCTCAGTATACGCAGGGCGAAGGTCAAATATAGTCACGAGACAATGTATGATCATTATACAAATATACCAGAATGTATAACGGATATCGAAAATCTTCGATTCAAAAACCAGAAACGATGAGTCTGTTTAGATGGAAGGCCGCAACTCGGCGAAATGCATTTTCTATCGATTGTTATCTAAGCAAGCTTGTCAGGCGAAATATTTGGCATGAAGATATAAGAATGACTATATTTTGATAAAATAAAAACAAAATGAGTTAAAACTGGCTTGAAATGAGTATAAGGATCTCTCTAAAGCTTTTAGTTTCTGTGCCACTGTTCGAGTAAAATATGACCAGTAGGTTAACAGGGAATGGGGGATCAAAAAAAAAAAAAAAAATGCGGTAAAAATTACGTAATTATTGTTTTTTTACCCCAAAAGGAAAAATCATAAGATGGAATTCCATGTGATCGATATTCACAATTTTAATTTACCATTGTACAATTTGATTTCATTATATACGGGTCATGGATTTATATTTATAAAATCGAATGTTACCCATCAAGATTAGTTATCACATAAAGTTTTTTATTTATATTTATCGTTTGCGTAATGTTTCTTTTGGCCCCGGACTACATCTGGTAGTAGACTGGTGTCAGTCCATTAAATAGAACCTTTTCATTAAAACAAAATCATCAAGTAAAACTGCAAAATGGAAACTCTGTGTTCTCAATGCTCTGAATGTCTGTATTTCAGAAGAAGGGCAAGTAACAACACATATTTCTGTGACTTTGCTGTAGTTGTGTACCTTGTTTATTAGAATGACTTAAATGCAAGGCCTGAATGCCAGGCTACATCTGGTAGGTGAATATACAGACCCGTTCGCGAAGTACCAAAGCAATTTTAATTTCCCATATTTTGAAAGAAAGGCAGTCGATGATTAGTGAAACACTTTCAAAACATGAATAATTCCCGTGGCATCTTATTTGATATAAGTTTGTCTTTTAGAAATTACAGGATAGCAATAGTATTGTACATGTATTTCCAAAAGCCCTGATGTTACTTTTGTTCCATGAAGTGTCAAACAAGAGTCTCTAAATCTCCTCCAAATGAGCATTGGTAGCACGTGAATGGCGTGCAACTGGAATATAAGATAGACAAAGTTTTTTTAAAGCAGGTAAATGGTATGCAACACAAATATCAAAAGACCAAAGTCTTTGCAGTTCATGTCTAGACCACAGATAGAATCAGATTTTGTGTCTAAACCGTACAGTATATAAAGCTTATGTGTGTGTCTAAACCGTTCAGAAAACGCCGTGTCTACACCGCTGTGTGTAAAATTGTTGATGTGGACTACACCGCTGCATTAGCGATATACAAAACACATGTTTTCGGGTCTTTCTAGACATGTTTCACAAAAATGACCGTAATCATTGGAAAGCACGTGATGAATACCTACAGAAACAACAGCCTTCACCCACTGCATTAGCTTATTTTCCATTCTATACCTAAAAACGATGCAAGTTCCTCACTTCAAATTCAAATTTTACCCAATGGCAATGTTTACGCCGATATAACGTATCGAATAATGGCACTGGCTCTTTGCTATATAGCACCGAGGCTTACCACATCATTCCCCCACAATATATTATAAGTATCATGTCTCGAAGGTTTCAAGAAAAAAAGTTATTGATGATAAAATGTGACACCCACCTTTCTCCAAGTAAACAGTCCGCCATCTTGGAAGTGACTACACATTTTGTGCCGTACAGCTTACAACACAGTGTAGTAATGCAAGTATGTCGTCTATCACGGGGAGAGGGTATGAATTTTTTTTCGTTATCTCATTTAATTGGCGGAAATCTACACAGAAACGTTTTGAACCATCTTTCTTATCTACAATTACGATAGGAAAGGACCACTCAGACCTACTTCTTTCAATTATTTTGGCCTCCAACATTTCATCCACAGCCTTATCAATAATAGCCCTGTTATTGAGTTGAGCACGATAAGGTTTAAGCTTAATTGGAGGATGATTACCTGTATTAATTTCCATGCGAACTGTATCAGTATGACTCAGTTCTTTATCAGTTTTGGCAAACAAATCCGAATTTTTTTTGAGAAGATTGGTAATTAATTGTTTGTGTTCCGGGCAAACATCCAGGTTATCAAACTCATTATCTTTATTTCCATATAATTGAGATGTTTCCCTGAATTCTTGCTTGACAGATGATATCTCATTAGCACTAATTGGGGAAATTTTGGCTACAGGTGTACCTCGTTTAATGGTTATTGTCTTGTTTGTTGAGTTGATAAGAAGCATTGGCAGCCTTCGATTATTTGGAAGTTTAGAGATACAATTAGTCATTAGTAAACCTGGCTCCTGGCCTAATGGTCCATCCTCAAAAGGAGAGATCTCATAATTGATACCTGTAGCAAACTCAGGGTGTTTACGAACTTGACACTGACAGATATGAGCTGTTTGGGGAGGAAGTTTTATTTTAACCTTGACCCTAGCAACAGAAGCTATATGTTTATCATCTACTAACGGGATATAGGTCTCATGTACTCTAATACAGGAAAGATCATGATATACCCGAACGCCACGTGATTTAAGCCAATCAAGGCCTATGATTACGTTTCTGTTTAGATTTCTTATCACATAAAACTTATGACTCATAGACAATTTACCTAGAGAGAAATTTAGATCAGCAATACCATCAACATATAAGGGAGTGTTACCTGCGGTTGATAAACTTAAATCATGTTTTCGTAACTTTGGCTTATTTTTCAAGGAATCATACAATCTCCTGCTGATTAATGATACCTCAGCACTATATTTCTGTTTTTCAAATTTAGCTAACAAAGAATTCGGACCACTAACTACAGAATTTAGAAAAACAACATGTTTGTGCTTTTTCCCTTGCCTTCCCCGACCGGCTTCTACATCTGAGAAGGATTGGCGTTTAAAGGCAACTGATTTCCAGTGATTTCTTTGCAATCTCTCGCAATGTGTCCCATTTTCCCGCAGCGATAACATTGCTTATCTCTATGTCTCAGTTTGCTACCTACTTCTGCCGAATGAATTTCATGTGTTTGTATTCTTAGCCTACAATCTTTTATGTGATGACCCGGCTTTCTACAAAAATGACAAGTACCCTTTCGTCGGCTGTGATCAATATCCATAGGAACCTGACCTTCCGATTCATTTCATTCAAAATTTGACTGGGCAGTTCTCAAGCTAAATCTCTTCTGTAAATTTTGCTCACGCGTTGCTATCAAGATTGCCTCATTAAGTGTGGCAGGGTTATCTCTCATAATGCGCAATTTCATCGAATCACGATTCAGCCCATCTATGAAATAGCCCACTAGCTGTTTTTGAACCGCGTCATACGGCTGATCCTCCAACGCATCGTCACCCAAAGCAATCAGTCTTTCAGCATAGACCTGAATCGTTTCATTTTGTCTTTGCTTTACTTTTCGCAATAAAAGCAGAGCATGTTGTGAATCGACAACTTCCCCAAAACTACTTCTTAAGTCAACTTTCATTCTATCCCAATCTCTTCCGGGATGAGACTCCATGTATCTTTTTATAAAATCACTGACGGGCCCTTTACTTGATTGATATGCGACTAGATTAGTCCTATTTGCATCAATACCAATTAATGTTGCAAATTTTTCAATACTTTTGACCCACTCTTTAAAGTCCTTGGTGTTAGATCCGTCAAATGTTTGAACAACCCTAGCAATGCCTTGTGCTCCCATGGTAGTATTTAAGTTGTGCATCTGCTGATCAACAGACTTAAATAATTCTAGAAAAATTTGTTCTGCCATTTTGCTCGTGAATTTGCAAAAGAATAAATTAGCAACTTACAGTTTTCGAATTCGATCCAATCGCACCACTTCTTCACTGGAACACAGGATTTTTTTTTTTTTTTTTTTTTTGTCCAAGAGTCACAATGTCCAAACTTTTATTTCTTCGATTGATCCACGACAATCCAAGTCTATTTTTATGTTGAAATCGCTTATAATTTCAACAAATCCGTCGTCACGGCACCACAAAAGTCCACCCCCTCTCTATGTGACATAACGGGGGGAAAATAATTTAAGTCAATCCTCTTTTCTACATTTTAATTATAGGAAAAAGAATGCCGAAGCCCAAAAAGAAATCTCTTCAGAAAATCTCCCCAAAAATCTCTCTCTACTTCTGTGCCCTTTACCTTATATACTATCTGGAAACTGAACCGCTCTCCTACTGGCAATGTTCCAAGTCACCTGAACTGCCCACGCACTGGCAATGTTCCAGGCACGCCGTAGACGTAGATAGCTCAGGTGAATATAAGACGAGTCATCCTAAAATGGGTAACCCAGACAACGATAGTGTTACAATGCTTCTTGGGTATCACCTGTACTTGATTTGGGTGCTGGGTATCACCAGTACTAGATTCGGGCTCTTACATGTCTCACTAAAAAACATAGATGTGTGACCAGGGCCTAAACAGGTTCAGTCAAAAACTTTTGTCTCTCTGGGTAACAGGGTCTGTGCCCCTGAAGAGAGAGAGAGAGAGAGAGAGAGAGATAATCACTCAAACAGGTTAGTAGTGGATGATTTGCTATGCAAATATAATTGAGATATCTGCATTTGATAACAGTGGAGGGAAAAATTTTATGAAATTTGGAAAAATATATATCCCTTTAACCCATTACCACGCAATCCCTACTTTTGACACCCCTGTGAAAGAAGCCTTTTGAAAATACAGCGTTTCCTCCTGTTCCCAGTGTTTTCTACCCTTCCCAGAACAAAATTTCAATTTCTCAGTCACCTTTATTTTTTCGTCTGCAAATGCTTTCTATTTGAACTAGTCTAACATTTTGTCGTGTGGTAAAAAGTAAATGGGACAATGCCTCCCATATTATCCTCCATATACCGGTATGTTTTCCAGAAAAAAAATACACAATCCAAGGACAAAAATCTGTACAAGGCTACTTAGTCTAGTGATTCTGTAATGCTATATCATTTTTTTCTAAGTATTTCTGTGTATAAAATAAAAGTGTAATAATTATGAAGATGTGTATAAAACAATTGCCAGATGACAAAATTTTAGACTTGTCCAAAATGTAAGAAAATGCAGACAAATATAAAGAAGAAAATAATTAAAAATAAAAACAAAAAGTTCTCTGTAGGATAGAAAAAATTCTAGTAAAAGAAGAACTACATGCATCTTGATACTAGCATTTCTTATTTTCCCCATATACTTTAATTAATATAATATCTCAAGCTCATGTAAACCAATGATTGAAGGCTTCTATCAGTGAGAAAATGTATCATGTTTGTAAAATGAAATGAATTCTTTTCAGCACTTTTCCAAGTTTTTCTGATTTTTTTTCTCCTTTATGCAGAGCAATAGAAGAGTCTTGTGCTGCTGAATGGAAATGTAAAGAAGACATGGAGTTAAACTCTGTACCAGTAATTGAAAAAAGTAAGAGGTAAGTTTGAATCTACACATAATACTATGTATTTGTTACTTTGGTAAATGAGACAGTACCGGTATTTATTAACCAATATTTAATGTGAGGTGTGAAGACATTTGCCATAATTCATACTTCAATGTATCATTTCAAAACATAATTCTAAGTACAATGCCGCTTGCTATGTGCATTGCATCACAGTCATTGTGACACTCACATCATGTCTGCATGAAAAACAAAGCAATGTGCTTGTGAAGAATAAAAGTTTTTTCTATTTCAGGAGTTTAAGTGGAAACACAACTTATATAAAAACTTAAGTCTTTTATCGGAAAAAGAGAAATTGCTTATTACAGGCAATTTCTCCTTTTCCCACAGCCTTTTCAAAAAACTTGTACTGCAGACACGTAAAACCATGGCTTTGTTTGGTAAAGGGCTAAATTTGTCTCTTGTCCCATTTTTCAATCATGTTTTGTGCTATCTATATTTCAGAAAAGAAAGTGCTGGTTTGATTGTTGCTCGCCAAAAGGTTTCAAGGGCTAGGAGAAGGCTATTGACAAAGTTTCCCTGTATAGAGCACTATTGAATGTCATGAGCTGTAGATACTGCCTGGCAGAAAAGGGGATTTGATAGTCTAACATGTATGTTTTCCCATATGTTTGTTTGTAATCTTTTTATGATATTTCTTGTGTCATTTTTACAATCTCTAGACTTTTTATCATACAATATTTGGCAAGTTTAAATGAAAGAGCATGTGTATGAAAATGTGAGCTAGAGTGTGTGGCATTTGTGGTGGATCTGCTGTGTTGTTTGTAGCACCCTACTACCAAATTAAACATTATGAAATTTTATCTAACCCTTTACCAAACAACAAAATTTTAGACTGGTTCAAATTGAAAGCACTAGCAGTCGACAAAATAAACATAACTCAAAAATTTAAATTTGTTTCCAGCAGGGTAGAAAACATTGTGGAAAAAGGAGATAATGCTGGTTACCAGCATTTTCTCCTTTTTCCACAATGATTTCAAAAGGTTTCTATCTTAGGGTCATAAAAACCAGGGATTGATTGGTGAAGGGTTAAGCATGCAGCCTCTCATGAAAATTTTTAGATTTGTCCAACAGGATAGAATTTTTGGATGAAAAATTTACGTAGTATCAGTTGAATTAACCCATTACCAGATGACAAAATTTTAGACAGGTCCAAATTGAAGCAAATTGCAGACGACATATTAAAGTGCATCTAAAAGGAAAAATATGTGCCATATAGGGTAGAAAACATTGTGAGAAAAGGAGAAATTGCTTGTTACAAGCAATTTCTCCTTTTCTCACAATATTTTCCACAGCTATATATCTTTATTTAGTGTGTCAAAATGTGGCATTATGTGGTAATGGGTTAATCTCTCTGAAAAAGAAATAAATGAAAAAATAAATTCATGATATTTTATCTATTTTACAGCTCACACATTTTTTATGAGCAAAGCCAAATATGGGAAAAAAGTTATGAGGGCAATAGTGAAACATCAAATCTGTGGAACATGTAAATGGTGGCAAACTCAGGGTTAAATCTTGAACACCTGAGAAGATTTATTCCAGGGAAGGGGAAGATGGACCTCTGAATATATTCACGGTGAAAAACACTGAAGGCCACCCACATCTTACAAACACAAGAGAACTCTATAAAGTGTTATTCCAAAACTTGCTGACTATTTGCAAACTGTTAATTGAAAATGAAATCCTTCAAATTATTTTTTTGTAATTGTACTGTTCAGAAACAAGGCAATGAAACATTTAGATTAAAACTCTTTAGCACGGAATTTCAGTTTTTAAGTTTTACTTATTTTGTCGTCTGCAAATGCTCTCAATTTGGACCAGTCTTAAAAATTGTCGTTTGGTGAACGGCTAACCCATTACCAAACAACAATATTTTAGACTGGTCCAAATTGAAAGCATTTGCAGACGACAAAATTAAAGTGATTGAAATTTAAAATTTGTTTTGTGAAGGGTAGAAAACATTGTGGGAAATGGAAAAAATGCTGGTTACCAGCATTTTCTCATTTTCCCATAATGTTTTTTAAAGGCTTCTTTCTCAGGATTGTGTGGTAATAGGTTAATTGAACTACTTCTAAACATAATGCAATGTACATGTATATATATGACCCGTCATCTGTAAAGTAACCTTCTCTGAAGTGCAAAAAGAGTTGACCCTGGTCAGAATGTTCAAAGTGCATTGTTTGCAAATAGCATGGCAAAGTTTAGTAATGATATGTGTGTTTTTACTTAGTATTTTTACTTGGAACATATTTTCACTATCAAAAAGAAAACTAATTGAAAAAAAGTATAAAGGCAGGAATATGTAATTGCATTTTTGCTTTTTTACTTAGAATTTTTATCCACTTTTCAAATTTGACATTGTTGGCATTGACCTTGTCACCAGAAGAGTAATGGTGAGCTATGCCTTCATACAAAATTGTAAGCTCGAAACTTGAATACTTTTTTTTTCCACAGATTTCCGGCAAATGTTGCAATTTTGATATTTTTGTGAAAATGCGACCATGATATTTGACCTTGACCTTGTCAGAGGACCTTAAAACAGGTTACCAAAAGAAAATATGTGAGGTACATATTCCTTTCAAATATTGACTTTGAAACTGGATATTTTTATCACAGGGTGCCGGAATTTGCCGAGCCTGGGTAGCACATTTGGTAGCGTACAGGACTTGAAAACAAGGGTCGCTAGTTCAAATATCTATTCGACAAATTTCTTTCCAAGGATTGATGATAGTCATTGCGACAGGATTCATTCCTCTCTCTCCGGTGATCACCGATAGTAAGCGATTAAAAGCAGCCAGTGGTTTGGGAAAAATATTACTCTCTAAGTACTAGTAAAAAGAACTGCAGGAAAACACAGATAGGTGTAATGCAGTGATTTTGTTTGGTTTGTATTAGAGTTTAATGCCTTTTTAACAGCTTAGGTCACATCATGGCGATCAGTGACGCACTTATGTGTTTCCTGGCTTTTTTCACACCAGTACTGACCAGGTCCAGGTCACGAGTTTGATGCGCTAACAACTGAGCTATCCGGCCGGGCCCAATGTAGCGATACGTGCAACGATACAACTAATGTTGTAAAGGGCGTTAAATCTTAAGACATTGTAGTAAAGGGAGAAAATGCTGGTAACGAACATTTTATTAGTCGCCGCGCAGAAGCGCGCGACTATATTTTTAATAGTTTTTTGAGTTAGGACATGGATAGTGGGAATTTCATTTTTATAGGGGTATTAGGTTAACAAGGAATCTTTCTACTTCGCCTTTAAACTGGCTTTTTAATGCATTCTTAAACTACGAAATTACAATACGATACTATTTTTGTTCTGTTAATACCTACAACATAAAAAAAATCCGCCCAATTATTACTTTTATTTTCGCTTTTCGTGACAAATGGACTCGTCCACATAAATGCCTTGTTTCCATTGGTCAAGACTGTACAGGTTTCCAGTCATTTCGTACCTTGTTAATTTCGTACCTAGGCCATTTCGTACGATTTTGGTCATTTCGTACCTACTTATACTTTCTATTTTGGTCATTTCGTACCCAGGTGGTCATTTCGTACAAACTTCGTGCACAGGTTTAATTATCATTTTGATCATTTAGTAGATAATTTTTCCCACTATTTGTGCGTTTTTTGTTGAATGATTACTGCTAAAATTGTACATTGCTGAAATTGTGCATTGCTGAAATTTGTGCTAAATTCCGCCGAAGAACGAGTATGATGGTTATGATTGTATCTGTCCATTATTGGTTACTTATTTCTAAGTTTAGTTTTTAAAACAAAGATAGTTTAGAACTCCTTTGTTTATTTCTCAACGAGCTCTGCATAAATTTAATTTGTGTAAAAAATCTGGAGAGAGGCCACTTTTTTGCTGTGTTGTTCATAAAGGGCGATGCAAAACCATGATTCTTTATTAACACTGTTCACCAAACAGTATAGTCTTAGACTTGTTTAAATTGAAAGCATGCCTTGCAAACTTACGTCCTCTTGAATCATACTTTCCTAGGACAGCAACATTCTAGTAACTTAGCCCTGCTTTCCCAAACAAACACGGGTTATCACGTGTGCTGTCAAATTCTTTTGGAAAAACATGTTGGATAGGGAGAAAATGCTCGTTATAAGCAATTCCTTCTTTATTAAATACTTTTTCCCCACTACTAGCGAATTTTCCACCATTTTTGCAGCTTTTTAAATTGTCGTCTGCCAAGTCTTTGAATTTGGAAGAGTCTGATATTTGTCGTTTGGAAAAGACCTAAGAGAGCGCTGTGATAGGATATTAGATACTGTAACAGAAGATAAGTTTTGATATAGATTCACAGTCACATCAATTTCATAATGTGTTAAAAAATCTACTGATGAAAACTGACATTTACTTACTTGCCCTGGCTTTCTTGAAGCATCAACTTTTTCTTGTCCTTTTCTTAAAACGTTTTCAAAAGTACTAGTATTCTCCTTTAGAGGCGATGAAACTCGCGATTTTGTAACAAAGGGTTTGTTTCTTTCATGTTTTAATCGAAGACTGAGGTCATACCTGTTCAGCAATGAGAGCTATGAGAGCCATGATCGTATGGTGGTTATTGCTTTGCGAAGTAGCCGACATTTCCAGTTCGATTCCTGGTCACGACACGGCAGGTCTGTGACCGTCGCTATCTCGGTACAGCTTAACAATTTTTAGCAGGCCTTTGGGTTTAAAGGCGTCTTTAAAGGCACCACTTTTCATACGATTTCAATTCCATGACTCCATCGGTTGACGTTGTTGACATTATTTATTGGTTTTACCACACAAGCAATTTCCTCTCTTTTCTCTTTGTTGTGCATATTGTTGAAACTGTAACACTTCGATTAGATATGAGCCTTGCTTTTGGCAAAAAGGGACTTAATGCCTCGCAGTTATGCATGATACCAAACAGGTCATCGTATTATCATGGATACAGAATTTCTCTCTTTGTTTAAAAGCCGACTGAATCATGATGTACACTGGTCCTTTGACAGGTAGAATATTGACTAGGTAGAATATTGACTAACTAGCAAACATTTTCAATTAAGATCAGCCTGAACAGATTGCGCCATGCAGCTATACAACTGATATAATGTTTAGTTTAAACATATTTATCTTGCATCGATTGAAAAACAAGTTCTTACAATTTACACTTATCTCTCTCTATTCTGCTTCCTCGGAACTAAACCAGTACTCGCGCCAAATGTGTGGGCTAATGAAAAATCCCAAAGCTGACACCAGCTCCCGTGTATCGAACTCGGGACCTGATGATTACGAGGCCGACGCTCAACCCTACGACCAAGGACGCCACACAATAATGTTGAAAATGGTGTTAGACACTATACAGTCAATACAATCAAGCATCGGAATATTTCAAGTATGTTTTTTTCCCAGGGTTTTAATTCTTAATTTGAACTATATTCTGTAAAAGAGAGCTTAACGAATCCGTAAACAGTATCCACCCAGGTTAGCCTGTGCAGTCTCCGCAGGGTGACGTGAGCCGAAACTTTTCCCTATTGATCACTTTTCTGCATGTCAAAGGACCAGAGTACTTCATGTTACAGTGTAATGTTACACAAAAAAGATTTCATGGATCTAAAACTGTGTGAGGACCTACTTGGTATCGTGCTGCACGGAGATTTATTAAGCCCCCTTTTGCCGGAGTATGGCTCATTGTATATTTTGTGAACTGTAAGTTAGTATTAACCTATTTTGAAATCGTCTTTTGGGGCTACTGTTAGTTACAATTCCTTTCCGTACTTTTTAAGAAACCTCTATTTTTATTTAAAATGAAGTAGGACAGAGCAAACTGGAAGGTTTCAAACAGTGACTGAAAGGGAAAAATAGTGCATAAAACTTTTGATGTATCCAGAAACCTTAAAATGAATTGGTACATATGCCGCAGACATAATTTCAAACCTAATATTTTCCAGAGTCCTGAGTGGCTCAGTGGTAAAGTGTAGAACTCGTGACCTTGTGGCTAAGGGCTTGATCCTCACTGGATCCATTTTTTTTTCTTTGTGGGAGTATCCTTAGGCAAGATCATTCAAACCCCTAGCTAAGCACTAGTGGAACTCACAATACATGAATCTGTGAGCTGTTGCAGTGATATAACTGAAAAATTGTTGAAAGCGGCGTTCAATCTAGAATCAGTCAATCAATCAATCAAAATCGTCTGTCCCGGTCCCGACGATTTTTTATGTATGTCTATTTCATGCGAAAAAAAAAGACGTTCAATATAATTAGCCATGTTCAGTGACATAAGGTCTTCGAGGCTGCTATTTTGAGATAGAAATCAAAGTGATTGAAAAACAGACTGTGCATGAAGAAAGGTGATATCTGTACAAATGTACAAAATTTCAATAAAGACTTAAAACCGGCATTCTAATTGGGTCCCTATAGAGATGTACAAGCCGACATCGAATACGGATATATGACAAGGAATACGGAGTTTAGACTAGGGGTTCGTCTCAAAATCTACAAGACTATCAATAAAGGTAATTCGCTATTTAAGAGATGCTCGCGGTCGATCGTCTGCTTTTGCAAGGTACTTTTAAATAGACCACGCTAAAATTTCACTTCTCAGAGAATCAAAACGATGTCTGTAATATTTCTATGAGGAATTGTAACATATGTAACACACTGAGTTACGTTTGGCCGTAACTCTTCTTTGGATCGTATTGTGGATTTTAGTTTACTACTCTTTAGTCTATTGCAATACAAGTAAACTACCCAAACTACCCAAACATGAACTAAAAACATGAACCAGTTCCTTTGGTAAAACCCTTCACAATTCCTGGTTTTTACGGGTCTGAAATAGTAGCCTTTTGAAAACATTGTGGGAAAAGGAGAAAATGCTGGTAACCAGCATTTCCCACAATGTTTTCTACCCTATCATAAACAGAAATCATCTTTTCAGCAATTGTCGTCTGCAAATGCTTTCAGTTTGGTCTAGTCCAAAAATTTGTCGTTTGTGAAAGGGTTAAGTCAATTGTTCTTCCATTCTAGATCTAATCACTTCAGTATGATGGTACTACAACATTCTGTCCTGATCTTAACATTCTCTCAACAGATCTTAGCTAAATAAGTATTTACATTAAAAAGAAAACCAGGCTCAATATATCTAATCATACCTTCATTGTCGACGATAATTTGGGTATGAAGGCAGTGATAATTTCTATGGCCAGAATAAAACTGTTGTTGGTTTTGAACTGGTCGGTATATTTCATGGCTTGTTCCACCTAGCGCCCCAACAGCATAATGTATTTCATGCCAATTTTCCTTCAGTTCTCTCCTTTCTGCAATAGAGGACCATTGTATAGGCCTACATCGACAAAGTGTAGGAAAAAGAGAAAATGTTGCAACTAGCTTTTTATCCCATCCACATAATATTTTCTTTCCAATCAAAGGCAGGAAACATAAATTTAGCAACACTTAATTTGCTGTATTCAAGTGCTTTCGATTTGGTCCAGTCCAAAATTTTGTGGTGTGGTAAGGTTTTAAATGATGCTGTGATTTCATTTGCTTTCGTTTTTTATCATGTCAATTGTACATGCTACTTTGATTAAAGTCATTAAAGTCTCTCAGAGGATCTTGCTACTTCATGATTTAAATTCATGATTTTTTGGCCCCAAACCAGTGCATAAAAATCGTTATTCACTTTACCACGGGTTTGTTATATTTTTTTGACATAAATATAAAATTTGACATCTACATCAATTTGCGAGCAAAATAAATATTTGTTGAACGACTGTAAAATAAACATGTTAAAATGACTAATTTCTTTAAAAAAATGACAAAGTAGCCAGCGCACATGAAATCGTTTGATGTTGACTTTTTGTTTTTCGCAAATGCGAGTAGATCCCTTTCATATATTCCACGGAAACAAATTAAAGGTACTCATGTTTTCCTGGCTTTCTCACACAACTCTCTTTGCATATATCTTTGCATGTAACTGACTACTTTTCTCACATGCACCAGAGCGGTGAAAAAAGCCGGAGAAAGGTTTGCTTCATCTAAGTATCCAACCCGCAATTATCTGGAAAAAGGGGGGGGGGTAATGCATTTCCGTTATCCATGGTACCAAATAAGTCATCATATAGTTATGGGTACATGACATCTACTTTTTTTTTAACAACATACTTAATAATGAGGTTGACTGGTCCTTTGACATACAAAACTGATAATAGCCAAAATTTTCTGCCAAAGTCAGCGTGATACTTTTCGCAGATACACTAAGCCCCCTTTTGCCAGAACATCCCTGAATGATATTTTGGTTTCATATGCAGGAGCTTGCATACTCTTGTCACAAATGTGCCAGAAAAACGGCTTTTAGGGAGCCGCCGCATGAACATGGCCACATTTTTAGCAATCGTAAATCACTCTTTATTTATACCAATATTAATGCCAAGAGGTAAATCAAAAGCTAGAGGGAAAATTGACGAAAGTCTCCTAAACTATTCTTTTTTCAATTTATGCGAAATTTAACGATATAAAATCTTATTTACCCATTACATGAGTCGTCGACGCCTGAGCAGTGAGATACATGCCAATGGTTTTACAATGATTAGATGGCATTTTAGCACTCAGAAAACCTACGACAGGCTTAAAGTTTCAACTCAGGTTACGCTATGCAGTCCAACAAAGGATAATTCGTATTGGTCGATACTTATCCCTCAGATGCTCGAAGGCATAGATCATGAATGGCTTTTGAAAACATTGCGGGAAAAGGACTTAATGTTAGTGACAAACATTTTTCACCTTTTCCCACAATGTTTTCTACATTTACCTAATCAAAGACAGAAACCTCCACTTAAGCTACAATTAATTAGTCGTCTGCAATTGCTTTTATTTGGTCTGGTTAAAAAAAAGGCAATTTAGTAAAGATTTAATTGTAAAAAAAACCTAGCCTGTGTTCCAGCCCGGTCATTTTTGTTTTCTCTTTTATATTCGGACTTTACTCTGTCAGTAATACAGTGTCATTTTTGGACAAATTTACGTCCAAATGTAAAGATGGGATAAATGATCGGACTGAAATCCTGGGCGAGTAAACACCATACAGGTATGACAGAAAAACGGTAGACGCGGATAGAGTAATAGACCTGTATCATTTACGTGGAGTTCCGATATCCGATGTGGACTTCGGTTTAAACGGGGGAAAATCTCAAAATTAGTATTCATTTACCTGAGCAGGAATACGCATGTGAAAAGAAAGGACTTCGAGGGTTACAGACGATCCTTATTTCTTCTTTTCTACAACATTACTTTAGTTTAGTTCATAAGTTCTGTTCTTTCACCTGTGCGAAAGGGATGCAAAATCTACGAAAGTTAAGTCCTATTTTATCTCTATTCCGCGATTTCACGGACAAACATCAGCGTCCAATTTGCTCAATATATAAAACGTTATTTTTCCTCCTTAAAGAAGGTTCGTTATTTGAAAAGAATTTCAAGTAGCATAACGGGTTTAAGTGATATACTAATATCCTATCTGTTTGTTTGATCGTTTTTTTTTTTCACGGCGGTCAGTGCACCTACGCAAGTGTTTCCTGTCAATCTTATACGAGTACTGACAAAACTTTCTTTCTGACCTTCTGGCTACTTTTTTCCAATTCATTAGAGGTGGGAGAGAAAAATTGCCGCCAGAAAGTTTGCCTCGAGAGGGTATCAAACACGCAACCAATTCAGATACACTAACCACTGAGTTACCAGGCCGGTTTTTTTTTTATTATTTTTAAATCTTGAGTTGGCAGACTGTTTCAGAATCAGCTAAAAAATAAACAGACTTCACTTAATTTAAGACGCAGTTAACTGACAAATTCACTTATTTTGTGAGTTGAGTCTGAAACGTTGAAAACAAGAACAAATCAACAGAGTAGTGCTGGGTTTGGCAAACTATGCTCATTCGTTACCATCGATAAACGTAACACATTAACTTGCTTTCTTACGATGGCTGTTTACGCCGCTTTCAACAATACTATAGTTATGTAACGGTCACACTTCACTTATTCATATACATCATTAGTTTTTACCAGCACTAGGCTAGGGCTCCGAAGTTTCTTGTCAAAGGACATTCCCCGAACAACCCAGTGCTTCCAGTGAAGCTCAAATTCGGACCGTCCAGACGACAGCTGAAACACTAAACCATGCCCTGAGAATATCTTGATTAAACCATGATATTTGAAAACGTCAAATAGGGGCGTAACCAAGCCTGATAAGGCAGTTATGAGATATTTTCTTACATTTATCTTTCACTGAGGGCGAGGGGATAAATTTTCGCGTTGTCCGTCAGACTGTCCGTCCGTAGGGACAGATATCTTTTAAAATCCTTGACAAAAAATTATGAAACTTCATACATGTGTTCCTTAATGATATTCCGCCGATAGTCCGCCGACATACTTTTTGTTTTATTTGACGCTGTGCCATGAAAAAAGGGGGGTTTAATGTATATTTCCAATATGGAGCCAATATCTCTTTAACTACTTGATAAGATTCTATGAAACTTAATTCACATTGTTTATCATAAGCCATCCATGTGTTCTTTGTTACAGTTTGCGGTTAAAGTTTTTTTTTTTTTTAAATCGCCTGACGTAGGCAGATGAATAAAGTTTCAGAGCTCTCCGCCCGTCTATCCGTGTTTGGCCGTGTCTCCATCCGGGGCAATATCTACGATCGCACGAAATTTTGCAAAAATTTATACATGTATACAATAACCTATTCCGCCGATACTTTTTTTTTAATTTGATGCATAATAACCGACTAGGAGCGATTTTGAGTGACGTGGTCGCGTACATTTTTGAAAAGGTCTTTTTCAGCAGGGGATATCGTTTCAACGAAATCAGCATTATTATTGTTTTTATTTAATGAAATACCATATCATGGAAAAAAGGGGTTAAGTGTATAATTTCATAATGGACCAATAACAGAAAGGCAACGTATACATGCAAAACACAATACCTCTTATATGGTTCTATCAAAAAAGTCCTTTTCTGTTGGGAATAACATTTCAACGAAATATATCCATCCCAGGGAATAAAGTGAATTTAAAATCGTATGCAATATGCAATAGTTTTTGTTGTACAAACAATTTCAAAAGTATACATTTGTACACTTATTTAGTTCATGTATTTTTCCTTTGACCAAAACTTCAAACTATACGTGCTGATAGATGTAACCAAATGCGGATTAAATCGGGGGAAATGAGCACAAACCTACTCGTCAAATAATCATTTATGTTTCAAACATATACGGGGGTGTCCCAAAGTAATTATCTGTTACCCATTTAAACATTGAATTATTGTTTCAATTGGGATGGAACGCACCATATATACCTAAAAGCTATATCAAAACAATGTCTACACAATAAAGCTTTGTTAAAAAAAAAAAACGTGTGTACACGTATAATACATATTTATGATGTGTTGGAGAATGGCAGGACTGTGCTGATTACTCTTGCAAATCATTTCAAATTGATGTTATAGAAATCATAATACAAAGTCAGTATCTCAGATTGATAGCTGTTGTTTAATCGGTGAGAGATTTAAAGAATGCGCTATGTCAGACCGCAGCGAAGGCATATGTTGATGTACAGTAAACGAAAGAACGAACCCGAGATAGAATGGATAATTATTGCAACCGATTATCCCGACCGGTCTACTTCTGCAGAGGGAATGAACCTAAGCGAGTAGATAGGCCAGGTCC
The DNA here is from genome assembly GCA_943736015.1 of Tridacna crocea. Taxonomy (NCBI): domain Eukaryota; kingdom Metazoa; phylum Mollusca; class Bivalvia; order Cardiida; family Cardiidae; genus Tridacna; species Tridacna crocea. The sequence continues at coordinate 55,080,544 of OX031063.1, forward strand.
AGTATGTGAGGAGGGGGGAGACGGGGCAAAACGCTGACGAAATCTTTGGTGGTACTCGAATCCACAGCCTTTCATACTAGGATCGGCGGCTTACCAAATGGGTTATTGGACCAACCGATACTCTAACGCATTAGAAATGTATTTATCCCTTGTTAGACGTCAGACGCATTGAAAGACTTTTTCTAAGTTACTGCAATTTCCTTCTTTATTACTTACCTGCCACAGTGGCTTTCTGACCACTTTTGACAGAAAATTGTGGAAAAAGGAAAAATAAATTATGACGAGCAAGGTCTCATTTGTTTACTATGTTTTCAAGTATATTGATATATCAAACCTTAAAGGTGCAGTTTAGGTCAAATTATCAAAGCAGGTGTCAGAATACAATTAAATTTAAATCGAACCATTTAAAGGTATAAAAAGTATTGTGGAGATGACAGTTTGTTCTCACGTGGTCAAACCATATGTTAGTCGCTGGCAACAAAAATAAAATAAAATCAGGCAAAATATAAACAAACGACACAGCTACCTGGCAGGTTTTAACCTAGTTTTGTTATCAATTTCTCTGTCAGCGACTAACTCCTGGACCGACAGTACAATGACAGATTGTCATCCTCACAACAATAACAACAATACCACGATCCTGAGGAACATTGCTGTGGAAAAAGAAGAAAATACTGAAAAGCAGTAGTTTCTTCTTGGCGCACGTGCGCTTACTTGTCTTACTCTTTCAAGGACAGATCCTGCACAAATTTAACAGCACTTAGCATGTTGCCTGAAGATGCTTTAAACACAAACTAAGATGTCTTTTTTGTCTGGTGAAGAGTCAAAACTTTAATCTATACTTAACGATTTGAAATGACCTGAATGGCTGTCTTTGAATTAAGGGGATTTAGATTGCTCAGTCTGAACTTCTCGGGTAAACGAAAATTAACTTTGAGATGGCCCCTTTTCGCCCGAAGTCCACGTCCGATATCGGAGTCCACGTAAATGATAAAGGTCTAATTAGCGGATTACATTTATCGATAATCTCCTAGCTTCTGAGATGACCCCCGCTCTGATACTCCGTACTCCGTGCTTTTATTCCTTACTCGGTGTCGGCTTGTACATCTCTAATAAAGTAAGAAACGGAACCAAAACGAAACGCAATGAAACGAAACAGAACGAAACTCAACAAAATGAAAAGAAATGGAACAAAACGAAACGAAACAGAACGAAACGAAATGAAATCTTGCAGCAATTTTTTTAAAACTTATCTTTTTGTCTCAATTTATTGTTTTTCTGTTGTACCGTTTCCAATTGTTTATCCCACAGTATATGTAAGGCACAAAAGGATTAGTTTTTGTACCATGATACGACCAAGTTAAAGTTCAAGTTTTTTATTCGTAATTAAAGTCCACTGGCCCAAAATACATGATACAAAAAAAAAAAACTGCAGTTTACAAGACTTGCGTACAAACATAAATAAGATTTAAACTTCCACACACTTAACTCTTTTTCAACAACCTGGAAATCGACCGTGTTCGGAAACATTGCTGAAAAGGAGAAAATGGTGGTAATCAACATTCCTTCCTTTTCCAATGCTTTCCAATACTTCAAAAATTAGAAATCTACATTCATTTTTGAGTCGTCTGCCCATTCCAAAAATTCTGCCGTTTGGCAAGGAGTCAACAAAGATATTAATATATTATCAAAAGTGATATTGTAACATAACAAATATTCAATCCTGATTGTCTAAATATCATGGATACTGCAAGTAATAATGTTATTTTTCAAGAAACGAACAAAGAATGTTTTGACATTATTTTATTGAGTCATCTGCAAATGTTTTCAATCTAGTCCAGTGAAGTTTTCCCGTCTGGCAGAGAATCAGCGAAGTTATTAATATATTATCACAAGAGATACTATGACATAACAAATATTCAAAACTGTTGTCTCGAAGTATCATGAATACTGCAAGTAATAATGCTATTTTTTAAAGAAACGGACAAAAATGTTTTGACAAATAAGATATATGAATATGAACTATCATTTATACCATGTCATTGAGTCATGTGTCAAACAAAGTGGATTTTTCGGATCCATAATTATGTACATATGTTGGCAAAATCAAACTTCAAAATTCAAAGCTTCGAAGCTTGACTATGCACAATATAAAGGCCACCGGCCCAAAAACATACTATATAATACAATAAAATTCAAAACAACACGGGTTGCTTACAAGTCATACATGAGATTTAACTTATACGCACATAACTCATTACAATACAATTCACGATTCTGAAAAACAATAAATTTTTGAAAACATTGTTACAAAATGAAAAAAAAAAAGAAAAAAAAAAATGATAATCAGCTTTCTCTCCCTTTCCGATGATTTTAACACCCTCAAAATGGGACTTTATTTCTTTATTGACAGTCAATTAAACTTCTACAATGCTTTCAATCTGCCCCAGTGTAGATTTTTCGTTTGGCAAATTATAGTTGAATATGAGCCGTCAATTTTACTTTGTTATTGGGCCACTTATTGAACAATATGGATTTTTGGATCCATAATTCTATACATAGCTTGGAATAATCAAGCTTCAAATTTCAAAATTCAAAACCTTGAATCTCGAAGCTTGACTATGCTCAATAAAGAGGCCGCCGGAATACAGCAAAATTTGCGTATAAATAATACATAATGTTTAAAAACCCACATAACTCATTACAACACAATATCCACTTTTAACCCTTTACCCCATAAGGCATTTCTGTGGTATCTGTAATTGACCCTAAATAACTGCAAGGATGAAGCCGTTTCTTATGTGCATATGACACCTTTTGATAGCATATAAAACATTGTGGCAAAAGGTGAAATTGCTCTTCATGAGCAACTTCACCTTTTGCCACAATGTTTTCCAAAGGTTCCTACAAGCAATGTGTAGAAATGAGTATCTGTGGAGTAAAGGGTTAAACGACCTGAACGCACAAAGAATGTTAATGACAATTGTAGTTGAAGACTAACCATTATTTTTAGCATGTCATTTAACCATTTATTGAACATAATGAATTTTTGGATCCATAATCTTGTATATAACCTAGAATAATCCAAATCCAAATTCCGGGCTATTTCTGCGTATGATACCAGCAGAATTTTCGGTTCGGTAAAGAATTAGCAAAGTTGTTGATATAATATCAAAATAATCTACGACATAACAAATGTTCAATCCTGCTGTCTTTATATATCATGGACACTGCAAAACGTTATTCTGCAGTGTCCATGATATATATAATTATATATGCAAGTAATAATGCTGCTTTTTTCAAGAAACGTAAAAAGAATGTTAATGAAAATTGTAGTTGAATATTAACCGTCATTTTTACCATGTCATTGAACCATTTATTGAACAAAATGGATTTTTGGATCCATAATCACGTACATAACCAAGAATAATCAAATTCAGGGCTCTTTACGCGTATGATACTATAATATTCAATACAACAAAGGTTGAGTACAAATAATGGATGTGATTTAACTTCTACACACCTAACTCATTACAACACAATCTCAATTTGAGACGACCCCGAAAACAACTGTTTTTTTTAAACATTTTAATAAAAGGAGAAAATGGTGGAAATAAACGAACCTGGGAACAACTGTTATTTGAAAACATTGATATAAAAGGAGAAAATGATGGTAATCAGCACTCTCTCCCTTTCCATTGCAGCAAACCTGGGAACAACTGTTATTTGAAAACATTGGTATTAAAGGAGAAAATGATGGTAATCAGCAATCTCTCCCTTTCCATTGCAGTAAAAGGAGAGAATATTGATAATCTGCATCTTCTTCATTTTCAAAGTTTTCTAACCCAGCAAATGGGGCTTTACCATCACTTAGTTTGGCATCTAATAATAGTTTCAATCTGGCTTAGCCTGGCATTTTACCAATTGATAAAGAATTATTAAATGTGTCCATAATACCAGAGTAACACTTTGACTTAAGAAATATATAACTATGACTATATAATAACCCAAGTAATACTCTGACTTCATAGATATACAATTTTATGATTTTCTGGATTAAGGAAAGTTCTTGTCTTTGTATTTCATGATTTCTGTAATGAAATTGCTATTATTTAATAACTATTATGTTTTCACTTTTCAATAACTCTCTCCCTTTCCATTGCAGCAAACCTGGGAACAACTGTTATTTGAAAACATTGTTATTAAAGGAGAAAATGATGGTAATCAGTACTCTCTCCCTTTCCATTGCAGTAAAAGGAGAGAATATTGATAATCTGCATCTTCTTCATTTTCAAAGTTTTCTAACCCAGCAAATGGGGCTTTACCATCACTTAGTTTGGCATCTAATAATAGTTTCAATCTGGCTTAGCCTGGCATTTTACCAATTGATAAAGAATTATTAAATGTGTCCATAATACCAGAGTAACACTCTGACTTAAGAAATATATAACTGTGACTATATAATAACCCAAGTAATACTCTGACTTCATAGATATACAACTTTATGATTTTCTAGATTAAGGAAAGTTCTTGTCTTTGTATTTCATGATTTCTGTAATGAAATTGCTATTATTTAATAACTATTATGTTTTCACTTTTCAATAATCTATAAAAACTTTCCAAATTATTTCCACCATGATACCAAGAGAACAAAAGAGTTTGCCTTTCGACATAGAATTGTTTGCACTTAAAGAACACATGATATTCATCTTCCATTATAGAAATTCCTTTATTACAAAGTCAGTAAGTGCAAACACGATTACCTCTGTCAACATGAATATGTCTTCCGAGTTCAATATTCAATTTATGGCTCGAACATCGAAATCTAGCAACATACCTTTTTAGATGAGGAGACATATCCACGAAAAGATACCTCTCCGGATCTAACAAGGAGTGTATAGTTTTATAAAGATCACATCGGGAAGAACTATATATATAGGCTCTTGCATAAATTGTAAGGAACAATCACTTATTCTTTGCTGAAAAAAATTACAAAATAACTATTAACCACCTAACTCTTGGGAAAGCCAAACGTCACCAAAACCATATGATTGCACTAACTCCCTAAGCTTCGTAACCCAACTATTTCGCCCAATTTCGTCATATCCTGTCAACATTAAGTAACATTGCATTGGATATCTTGTATTAGCCATATGAAGGAGTTTGATCCAGTATTTAATACCCTTTAGTTTATAAATCATGCATAAAGGTAATCTCCCACATTTACATAAAACTACAGAGGAATTTGTTGATTGATTAACACCTAGAAATTCGCGACAATATTGAAAATGAAGATTTTTTATAATACTTGTATACTCTGTTCCCCAGATCTCTGCTCCAAATGTTAGTATAGGTACAATAACGGCATCAGAAATCTTGAAATATTCATTGAAGGGGAAGAACCCAAATGCATGCTGATAAGACTTGATAGAGTAGATTGCTTTTCTTGTTTGTGCAACCAACTTATATTTAGCAGCCGTCAACGCTAGTTTAGGAGTAAAGAGAAGTCCCATGTATATATACATATTTATGATTTTGACTTGCTTTCCATTAAAATACCATTTTTCATTTGTTCTTAGTGGACCACCATTTCTAAACACAATAATTTCTGTTTTACTCATGTTAACTGAGAGTTTAATTTCATTACAAAATTCATAGAGTTTATTAATTTGTATCTGTAGATTTCGAACGGTATCTGCACATTGTGCAATATCATTTAAATAGAGAATACACTGTATAGGAGGAATTACGTTGGATATAAACACACCAGGACAATTTTCAGTTGAAAAGGTAGATAACTCCTGTATGAAAAGATTAAAGATTATGCGACTTGTTATATCCCCTTTCCTCGTACCAATGTTACAAGTGAAGGCTTCAGTAATTTTATTTCCAACTCGGAGACAAGCTTTGAGATTTGAATACATAGATATTAAGATCTTTAGTACTTTACCTCCTATACCTCGTTTAGAAAGAACCTTAAATAAAATTTCATGATCTATGGAATCAAATGCTTTATGAAAGTCAACATATAACACATAGAAACGTCCCCTAGGTTTACAAATATACTTTTGAACCATACTTTGTAAAACAAATAGATTGTCAATAACAGAATACCCACTACGAAAGCCTGCCTGATTTTCATCAATTAACTCAAAAGTATAAACCGTTAAATAGAGTCGTTTATTAATAATCATAGAAAATATCTTATATAAAACATTAATAAGAGATTATCCTCTGTAATTGTTTAGATCATGTTTTACCCCTGATTTGTAAATAGGCATAATTACACTTTCGCACCAAGTCTTAGGCATAACCCCAGAATCAAGTATATTACTAAATAATACGAGTAAATATGGACAGATCAACTCTTTTGTGCACTTGTAAGATTTAGCTGATATGCCGTCTTGACCACAAGCTTTACCATTTTTTAACAAGTTTATACTTTGAGCAATTTCATCCGCTGTAATAGGACAATTTAAGATTTCGTTATATTCCTCACTGTCAGGTTGTTCTTCTAATTGAATTTCATCCAATCTTCGTATATCGGTTTTGTGTAACAACAGTTTCAAGTGCAAAAAAACATTTTTCAAAATTTCCATCTTATATACAATGATTCTGTGCTGAATTTAATTCATTACTTTGTTTCAATAATTTCCAAAATTTAACAGGGTTGTTTCTTTCACTCATTAAATTCTCGCGCCTACATCTATTGAACTCTGCTATTTATGACCTACAAATCTGCTTAAAATACACCTTTGCTTTTCTATAAATTTCATGATCCGTTTCTTCGTTGGTTATTCTAAATTTACGTAGTAAACGGTATATTTCGGTTTTAGCTGCTTGACATGTATTATCCCACCAGGGTTCATTAAGGGAAAATTGTAAATCTTTTGTCAAAACATTTTTCATGATCTGTGCTGATCGCTTGTACAGGTCTACAATACATAAAATAGAGTCCTCTAAATCGTTAGTAATTTTAAAATAAGAGATTTTCCGAGATCATTTGTAGATTTTCTGCAAAAGACCTAACAAATATTTCTGCATATTCATTTCTAAACTTTAGCCTTACTCAGCGAAAAAACTAGTGATCATCTAGACCAGTATCATCACCAGTTACTTCCCCTGATTTGAAAAACTTGAGATATGTTGAAATCGGAAAATGATCCGAATCATCATTGACAATAACATTAAAATAGTTAATACTTGGAAACAATTCTGTGGAAGCAATATGATCGTCAATAACACTTTTACCACCATTTACTGTGCAAGTGAAATTACCATTTACATCATCAGATAAACGACCATTCAAAAAATGGACATTAAAAGTACAACATAGCTCTACCAAACTTCTTCCAAATAAATTATGTCTACTATCATCGTTGTTACAGCGAGGAGCTTCAAAATAATCTGACATGTAGTCGACATTAGCATGAAAAATGATATCTAAATCATCATTTGGAACATAATCTAGAAAATTTTTTGTTCGTGCATTGAAATCACCCGCCAAAAAGAAATAACAATTTGGGTATGTGTGCTTGAGGTATTCAATATCTCTATATAGTGTGATTCCATTCTTTTCTTCTAAATTTTCATACCTTGATGAGCCCTCTGGAGAAATATAGATAAACATGATGATGATATCATTCATTAAATCAGAGATACTAGCTTTCATATTTAATACAACTGAACTGGAACATTCAGGACATATTCTGGTTATGAAACTATTTTACAGCAGATGATTTTTAACAAACACACATATCCCACAACTGTTTCTAAAAGCATTTCACTTTTCATATCTTTCTTCATGCTTTCTAAGAATGACATTAAATCTTGGTATTCACATTGTTTTGATGTTGAAGCAGAGGTTGCTCTAGTAGAGGGTGTTGGACCTGAACGAACCGGACTATGAACTGGAGAAGGTAGAATAGATTTATCAATTGTCTTTAGACGCTGCGCCTTCGGCGGACCTGGGTTAGTTTCGACATCTTCACCCAGTACTATCATTAAGGACAGCAGAAGAACGAGTCTCATTGTCGTACTAACAGGCAACCCGCTGACATCATGTGTCGTTCTAATCATACGGCAATTTTTTGGCATCAGAAATAACCCAATCCTGACTGTAAATTATCAATGTTGTCCCTATTTCGATTAATAATCTTTTTGTCCTGCACGTGACAAAGACACGTGGCCATTACCAACGGGACGCAACACTCTCAACAGATTTAAGTAAAACATTCCTCGACTGGCTCTCATTTTCGAGTCCTCACGGCGATACTCGGTCGCACTTTTAATCAATTTGTAAATGACAGGTATCTGTAAACATCAACAACTTGACAACCTGTTCATCTTCCATTCCATGCACAGCATGTATACGTAGCATTTTAATTTTGAAAAGAAAAATCCAATTCACTCATGAGTAAAAGCAGATTATTTGTTCAAGATCGGAAACATGTTTGGCCCCGAAAAACCCCTTTTCGTCCATTTTTTGTTATCAAGTAGTCAATATCGTTTAATTTCTGTGGCCTTTATGTTAATTAATGTTCCTTCCGAAATTCCGTTCTGAACTCTTGAAGCACGAAAATCTTCGAAATATTCTACGAATAAATCATTCAAAGACGGTTCAATGTCACATTTTTATTTTGAATCAAAAACATTATCTTCTTTTAGCTTGCAGAATTGCTTCTATATACTTAAGAGTTACGAGCAAAATAACTTTTAGACATTGGTTGTGTCCTTCACAAGAAAAAGTTAAGAGTCATTTTTTGGTGGTGCTTTGTACAACCATCCAATGCAAATCCGTAGCATCCTTGGCCATTGCATCCAGTAGACTCTGGAGTGTTTGCAATGTTCCATAATAGGCGGCAGAAGCTGAGATTAAAGATGTTAGAAATGGAATTTCGAGTCTTGCAGTATATTCAGCAACCTTGGATGGTAGTACCTTCGACACCCTCTCTTGACTTAAAACGCTCCACTTATCAATCAATGCTTTAACTGCTCGGCTATTCTCAAGGTCAGGGACTTTATCTAGACCAAGTTGTTCCCGATAAAATGCCCCTTCATTTTCAACCACAAAAAAATCAACAATTAATGATAGCAAAGGTATAGCAGCTGCCGCAGCCGACATTAAAGCCACTTTCCATTGCCTCTCCTTTAAACATTCAACTTTTTTTTCGATCATTTGTGCTGTGCAGCTCCTAAATGAGAACAAAAGGGCCTCTTGTTTATATTTTGGGATTTGTTTTAGTATATCATCCAGCAATTTTCCAAAATCTAAATGTTTATTGTGTCGATCATGACTGTCGATGAAGTAAACTTTTTCAGAAAGCTTCATTTCTTCTTTGCTGATCTTGATTACATCTTTTATTATTTCAGCTTTCGATTTGTTCGCATACTTGCGTTTATGCGTCTTTTCATTTCGGACGTCCTCCATTACCTTCGTTCTGACAAAAAATATAGGTTTGTTTTTTTTAGCGATCTCTCTGTACAGCCAAACTTCATCCTCGGTAAACCGTTTAGACGTAAGAAGGATGATGAAGTCATATATATCAATTCCAACATCAGAAAGGTAACTGTGTCTTGGAAATTTTTCTGTTCCAACGCCTGGTACATCATAGATAATTATGTTGTCGTTCTTTGGATCTCGGTAAGGTTTCGCTTCCATTGTTGTCTCGGTGACACCGACAGGTGCTGCATCATCCTCGTCATCGAACCGTTTACCTCTATAGGCATTTATAAAGGTTGATTTTCCAACTCCTGATCGACCAATAACTCCAACATTTATGGTGATTGTTTTCCAGGCGTTTGTGATTTCAGCTGCGTACTTTTTCACTGATTCCAACCCGCCTTCATCGTATGCCTTATTAAAACTTTGTAACATATCTTTATTTATTTCGTTTGCTGTTAGAGCATCGGCCATACTGGTTTGACTGAAAATAATAATAATAATGATAATAATAATAACATCAGTATTTTCCGAAACATAGTCCACGCTGCTTTTTATACCCCCACAAACAAAGTTTGAATCCCGCTTTCCGTCCGTCCGTCTGTCCGTCAAGAAATATTGTCCGGGGCATTACTTCCAAAGTATAAAAGCTAGTCACTTCAACCTTCATATACAAATAGATTACATTAAGGAGAAATGCAGTGAACAAGAACCATACCTCTATTCCAACTATTTTTCGAGTTATTGTCCTTTGTAAATTTTAAGTTTGGACTTTTGTCCAAGGCAAAGCGTCCAAAACAAGAGCCGTCAGAGACGGGTTATGCTCCCCGAACAAGTGCTTGTCATAAAATATAAGACATTGATATAAATTTACTTCTTTTATCCTAGAAGAACCTGTTCATGCCCCCAAAAATTTGAAGTGAAAAGGCAATTACTATCTTAGAGATAGCCGACACAAACTTGTAGAGGACAATAAGCCCAGTAAGCCCCCTTTAAGCCCCCTTTTCCCATAGGACAATATTGGATCATTGCAATAAATACAATGGGTGTGTGGTTTGTGGCATTTTTTAATAATAATTCAAAATTCGAAATTTCATAAAATTTAGAGCAGTCATGTATTAAATATTACATAAAACAATTTTTTACATGAAGCCCCCCAGCCCCCTGAAATTGAGAAAAAGGAAGAGAGGTACCTGGGCAACGTTCCAACAAGTTCAGATTTGAAATATCACAAAACTTTGAGCACTGATAAAGGAGAACCTAGTGAAAAACAATTTTTTCCATGAAGTCCCCTTTTTCCGTGACGCAGCCTTAATTTGAGAAACCAGGAAAGACGTATTTGCGTATTAATAATTCATAGATTGCAAAAACAAAGGGCACATGTTGAAACTTGTAAAACAAGATATAACCATGAAATGTTGATAAAAACTGAACAAGTATTAGTAAAAATTGCAATTTTCCATTAGGGTCCCTTTTTCATTTTACAAGAAACCCCCTTTTTCCATGACAGACGGTCAAATTGAAAAACACATAGATAAAGAAACAAGAGCACATGGTGAAACTTTGAAAAAACAATGTAACCATGAAGTTTAATGAAATTTTGACCAAAACTGAATGAAATATTAGTAAAAATTGGAATTTTGCAAGAAGCCCCCTTTTTCCATGACAGAACGTCAACTTAAAAAAATGCCAAGATTAAAAATAGCAAGGGCACATGCTAAAACTTTCCATAAACAATATAACCATGAAGTTTCATGATATTCTGACAAAAACTGAATGAGATATTGGTAAAAATTGCAATTTTGCATTAAGCCCCTTTTTTCCATGACACGGGGTCAAATTGAAAATCCGGGAAATGTATATCGGCGCATTACCCTAAGGAGTTCATATATGAAGTTTCATCTAATTTGGTCCAAGGGTTGTGGAGAAATGGCTTCGGACGGACGGACGGACAGACGGACGGACGGATGGACGGACGGACGGAAGGACGAACGGACGGACGGACGGACAGACGAAGCGGCGACTATATGCTCGCCCTTCGGGAAGCATAATAAAGAAAAGCTAGTAACCTCAAACTTCACACACACATAGATCACATTCAGGAGAAGTGCATTGCACAAGAACCATAACTCTATTTCCAAAATATTTTGAGTTGTTACCCTTTGTAGATTTTAACTTCGGATTTGTTCTGGAGCACAAATTCTAAAGTATAGAAGCTAGTAACTTCAAACTTTACACACAGCTAGACCACATTGAGGAGAAGTGCAGTTTACAAGAACTGTAACTCTATCCCAATTTCTGGAGGATGTCGCCCTTTTTTATTTTTAACTTTGGATTTTTGTCGGCGACATAACTTGAAAAGTAAAAAGGCTAGTGACTTCAAACTTCATATACAGATAGGTCACATTGAGGGGATGTACAGTGTACAAGAACCATACTATATTTCCACATTTTTGAGTTATTGCCCTTTGTAAATTTTAGCTCTGGATTTTTGTCCCGGACATAACTTACTAAAGTAAAAACCTAGTAACTTCAAACTTCACACACAGCTAGATCACACAAAGGAGAAGTGCAGTGTACAAAAACCACAAAAAGGAGAAGTGAAGTGTACAAAAACCATAACGCTATACTAACTTTTCGGGCGTTATTGCCCGTTGTCGATCTCAACTTTTGATTTTTGTCAGCGGCGTAACTTCCAAAGTAAAAAAGCCAGTAACTTAGGTCTTCATATACAGATAAGCCACATTAACGACATGTGAAATGACCAAAAACCATTAACATATTCCTTCTATTTTAAGAGTGATTGCCCTTTATGAATTTTTACTTTGGATTTTATCTGGGGCATAACGTGCATTGTACAGAAACTCGTAGCTTCAAAATGTATGAACAATTAGATCAGCACAAAGCAAAGTGCACTTTCGAAGAACCATAACTCTATTTCCACTATTTTCAGATTTATTTTCCTTTGTAAATTATAACTTTTTTAAAGTTTTATATGTAGCATAACTTCCTCAGCATAAACCAATAAGTTCAACTTCATATACAGATAGACCACACTAATGTAAAGTGCAGAGGACAAAAACTATAAGTCTATTTTTTAACCCTTTCTTCTGTAGTAAACCATGCACCATTCTGTTACAAAAAGCTGTTTTGTGACAAGGAGCTGGTGGGTGGGGGTATGATCACTTTTAATGATAGCTCTAGTTTGGTATTAAATCTATAATTATGATAAGAATATGAAAGTGGAAATCTCCGCAGCTTTTTCGTTTACGTTAGTGAGTACTGATGAGGTGCTCAAATTCTGGATTTCAGGATGTTTCTAAACACTTCAAAGATGATAATTCTGTCAAAGGCTACGTTTACATTTGAGCCACTTCGAGTTTCAACCCCTCAACCCAGCCTTCAAGAAAGTGCTGTTTTCATGGTTTTCTGATTGATACTAATCGTGCACAACTGTCCATAAACATTGCACCTTACATTTTTATAGCTATTTAAATATGTTGATTTTCTAACTCCTGGTGTATTCCTATGACACCAATATTTAACATAGCTATTTTTCGGACATCCTAAATTTTGGCTATACACTCTTTCCCTTTTGTGCCTTATATTCAATTTTCATCTATTTTTCCTGTTGTTTGTAAAGCACCGACCAAACTTCTCGTGTCGAAAATTAATTCAAAAAAGTGTCGCCAAAGAAATTGCAGTTTCCGAAACAATGTTTATAAATCTAGAGAGTATTACTGAAGTCATCCCCCCCTTTTTTTCAAGCTGCACAAACATCGAAGACAATGTCGTTTATTGGAAGATATTTTCGACATTCATAACATTGTTGCTCATCGCCACTATGCCACATATTTTGAAAGACTATTCAAAAGGAAAAATTCTTCCAACCCCTGATCTTCTTTTTACCCTGAAGGTTTTACAGATATACTTTGTTTCAACTACTCACTTGTCTTCATGTTTCTTCAGTGTTGTTGAATTACAGCCCATGCTGCTTTGACTAAAAGATAATAAATGAATGAATGATAAGATATATAAATATAATATGGAAAAAATAATCTCTATCTAAAAACATAATCTGCATAACTTTCAAACTTATTATGATTTTAAGAATTCGAATGAGAGAAAAATATTAGCATACATCTGCTTAAAGGTGGGTATTTAAATTTTCAACTCACACCAAATTAAAAATTATATACATGTATCTCACTAAAATTTACATAAAAAAACAATACAAATCATCAGTAATTAAGGATCATAAAATTAAGAAAACAATTTTTTTAGACCGTGTTTCCCTTCACTGCAGACCTGGGCTCTAGTAAATGTCTAATTTATCTAGTTGTCGGATGGTTTTCGACTACTGGAGTTTAATGAATGAAAAAAAATAAGGTGTAGGGAGTATACGGATGATTTTTTTTGTATTTTTGTAAAATGTCCGTCCCAAAATCTGAAGGGGCACCTTTAAGATAATATTAATGAGGTACAAAGTACCGTAATCTCGGAACGTTCCTAGACTTTAGACATTTCAGAGGTGAAATTCTAGAAACTATACACATTTTTGGCAACTCCCGTCCCCTAACTGTTTTTCAAGCTCCCACTTTAACCATCTGTGCCATTGACGATTGTTTGGCTTGTAACTTCAATTTAAAGCATCAAAAAGAGCGGTTGAGGTTTGCGGTTGCCTCCACTTGAACTATTCACCAACGACCTGCAATCATAATTGCCTACTCCACCAACTAAGCTATCAAGATAATACTTTTTATTAAAGATACATTTATGCCTTGTTATTCGTAAATAGAACTCTTCACTTTCAATACCAAGATATAAAATTGGTTATCCTTTCATTTTCAACATATATTTCTAAATATGTTATCATTACAGAGCCAACTTTACAGCTAGCACGGCTAACTATTCCACTACTTATCACTTGGTTGGTAAATGAAATGACCAAGAAATTGTATCTCATCAACCACTTTTTTACGCCTAGCAAGAAGTAAGTCAGGCCGATGCTAAAAAGCCTTGATTTCAACAACAATTTTTTAAGTTTTTTTTTTCAACGAAAAACAGCAAAGAAAGTGCCTATGACCTAGCTTGTAGCCAGACAGACGCAAAAAAGCCTGGGTTTTATCAACTTTGAAAGTAGGCCTATGCTACAGCAAAGAAAGTGCCCATAAAATCTACATCCGGCCAATGACTTTTCTATGAGTTATATAGTCCTTGCACGTATGTGTGGTTTTTTTTTTCAGTATAAGTTGACGAAGTGATCAGCCTTTTTTTATGTTCACCAGGAGTTTATCAGTACATGTATCTATACCAAGCCCACATGAGTCAAAATCATAGAACAGAAGAGTCATTTCTTGTATAAGACATGTGTAACCCGAGGTGGAGATCGGAGTTCGAAATCGAACTTCGTAACTTTATTAGGGGTTGTCTCAAAATTGGCATATACCATCATTATCTATTATTCAGTATAGTCAGATACCTTTCATGAACACCTACAAGAAAATGATTCGATAAGACAACATTTTTAAGAGAACTTTTCGTATCTCTATCCTGTGGGAACAATTTAAATAAAGAGTTACGACCGCTAATGAATAAGTATAAACACTAGATAGTTTTTTATTCATAACTGACAGGCTTGCGCAGGTTTACAGACTTCGCTGGGGTCCTTCCTGGCTCAGTCGTAAAGTGTTAGTTTCGTAACCTGGAGGCCCCGAGTTCGAGCCTCACTGGACCCACTGGTGGGAATGTCATTGGGCGAGAGACCTTTGAACCCGAGCTTGGTCCTGGTGAAACCAAGGAAATACATGTATATTTTAGCTGTCACCGTGATATGACCTAAATCATGTTGAAAGCAGTTAAAACGTCTTTCAATAAATCAATGCAAAATAGATTCGCCCCTGCATCCACAACACTTATCAGATTTCGAACTGCTTATGCTGCGTTTTACGGTCAGACACGATATCCACGACCTCCATGATTTATTGCATTGTTTTTGCATTACAACGATTTTCATCGCTTTCTGCTGTTTCGGTATGTTTATTTACCTCCCTAGCGATTTCGCACAAAACTTTAGCAATTCTTATGAAGATCTGTCAGGTTTTTCGTTACTCTCTCTAAAGTTGTCCTACGATTACGGCGATCTGCCATCACGTTTTTGTTACATGCCCTTCAGACCCTCATTCAATCAAGTTCAGCCACGGCTTTAAGAAAAGTCAACGAAATCATGACTGTCACGAGTTGCACATGATTTTTGCATAAACAGCAGGTTTGGTCCATATATCTTGTGATTCTCTCAAGAGATTCAAAACCAAAACAGAAGTAGCCTTAAGCAACCCTGGTGACTCAATCATCGGATCGGCAGGCGGCTGAGCCTGCAATTTAACCGTTTGTCGGATAGTCAGCTCAATCACTTGAATTGCGGCAGACAGAGGAGCACCAGACTTGAGGCCCTATTCAGCCATCTTCGAAAGAAGATACTGGTGAACCATACAGACACTAACTTGACCGTACAAGAAAGAGCTCTCTCTCTACTTAGCTTTTCTCTACACTGATTTCTTTACACCTTGGCAATCTGGTTTTATCCCAGGCGACTCAACTGTTAACCAAGTAGCCTGTCTATATAACCATATTTGTAAAGCTTTGGATGATGGTTTGGAATTCAGAGTTTTATTTTTCGATATAAGTAAAGCATTTGACAAAGTTTGGCATGACGGTTTACTCTTTAAGCTTAAGAGAGCAGGGATCCGTGGGAAGTTATTATCTTGGTTTTCCAGTTACCTTTCTGCTCGTTATCTAAGGGTTATTTTGCCTGGCGGTGTCTCAACTTTAAGTCTTGTGCAAGCCGGAGTCCCCCAAGGTTCTATACTCGGACCTCTCTTATTTTTAGTTTACATCAATGATATAGTAGATGATATTCAGGCTAATATTAACCTGTTTGCAGACGATACCAGCTTATCAATGATTGTAGACAATCCGGACGAAGTAGGAAGAGTTTTACAATCAGATATCGACAAAATTAATCAGTGGGCTCAGAAGTGGTCAAGTTTAATCCATCAAAGTCTGAATCTATGGTAATTTCTCGTAAACGTTCCAAGCCAAATCACCCAGATCTGTTTATGTCAAATATAGAAATACCCTCTGTTACCAGTCATAAACACTTGGGATTCTTTCTCTCCAATGACGGTTCTTGGGACATTCACGTTAGTAAATCTATTGAAAAGGCCTGGAAAAGGATTGGGATCATGCGGCATCTTAAAACGCGTCTCGATCGTCTTTCTCTTCAAACTATATACTTTTCATTTATCAGGCCTATTCTTGAATATGGTGATGTTGTATGGGACAACTTTTCTCAGGGTCTGAAAGATCAAATGGATAAAGTTCAAAATGAAGCGGCTCGCATAGTAACAGGCTGCACCAAACTAACTGCTATCCGTGATTTATACCAAGAAACTGGATGGGAAACTTTAAGCCAAAGGAGGCGAAAACACAAATTGATTCTCTTTTATAAAATGTTCAACGGACTGTCTCCTAACTATCTTAATGCTCTTGTTCCTCAGACAGTTGGAGAGTCGTCATCTTACAATCTTCGAAGACCAAATAACTTGCAAACCATTGCTTGCAGAACCACTTTGTACAAAAATTCATTCTTGCCATCAGTGATAAATGATTGGAATTGTTTATCAGATGAAACAAAAAATGCCGGAACGTTGTTTTCTTTTAAATATCGCTTAAACATTGATAAACCGAGGCCAAATAAGCTTTATTTCTTTGGAGATAGAAAAACTCAGATCATACATGCTAGGTTACGTAACAAGTGTAGTTGTCTAAATGAGCATTTGTATTTGAAAAATATAGTCCAGTCACCCCTTTGTAGATGCGGCTCTGTTGAATCAACACATCATTACTTCTTTGAATGCCCATTCTACAGAGAATTAAGAATCAGTCTAAATGATGACATAAGTTCAATTACGAGAGTTACTCTTCAAGTCATCTTATATGGTGATGAAGATCTTGATCAACCTGATAACGAAAAAATATTCGCAGCAGTTCATTCTTATATTAGTCAAAGCAGAAGATTTACTTAGAATAATTATGGCTTTTTCATTCTTTGGATGTGTAAATCCTGCTTCCAAAACTTATTTTAAATGCTTATATTTAAATAAGTAACTGCATGTTCTGTTATTGATAGCATCCAATATCTATTGATATGTGATGGTCATGGAGGAGGTCAATTGTTTGCGAAAAATTCCTCCCCGTTCCCACAGTGAAACACTCCACACCAATTCAGCTTATAATTCAGCTTATTTTTTAGCTTATTTTCCTGTTCTGTTTTTCTTTCCCACGGTTTTCTTTCAATAGCAATCAAAATACCATTATGATTTTTTATTACGTTATCAACCTGTAACTGTGTACCTGAAACTTTGGAGAAGAACAATATAAGCTTAGCTTTCGTTCTGATCCATTTCTTCAGTTATTGTTTGTTAATTTGTTGATTTGTCTTTAGATCTTTGTATTTATATGTAATTGATGAATAAAATATGTTTAAACTTAATCTACTTTGACGGAAAAGTCATTATTTATATAACAGATTATTGCAGTTTCAACTGTCACTTTATTTTTAGAGGGGAGTCTGCTGAAGCAAGAAAACATTGATGCATCAAGGCTGCCGCGAAATGAACTACTGGAAAACTTTACAGCCTGATGAAATAAGATAAAACGGCTCTTAGTGTGACATCAGTGGAGACGGTGAATTATGTCCAATTGTAGTTATTTTCATTTGTGTTTCATTGATGAATTAAATCATATATCTCCTATTTTCCTACAATTCTAGTCTAAGATACTTTTTCACGAATGGTTTTACCAAGGTTTTTAGTGCTTTAAATAGAACAGTATATTAGGGAGAACTTCCTTAACTCTTTACCACACAAGGTAATGTTAGACCAGTCCAAATTCAACGCATTTGCAGACAACAAAATAAACATAGCAAAAATGGTAATTTTTGTCTTTGATAGGGTAGAAAACGTTGTGGAAAAAGGAGAAAATGCTGGTTACCAGCATTTTATCCTTTTCCCACAATGTTTTCAAAAGGCTTCTCTCTCAGGGTCGTTAAAAGTAGGGTTTGTGTGGTAAAGAGTTAAACAACCCATTATTACAATTCATAAACAATATAGCAGCATTACCTTTTTGGTTTTATTCAAGTTGAATTGGAAAACACATCATGAAACATCAAAAGAAAAGCAAGGATAGAAATATTATAAAGTTGAATCTAGCATCTACCATTTATTTAACTATTTTACCAAACTTCACGATATTAGACTGGTTGGTAAGGCTCCAGGCATGAGGCAGTGATTTTTACTGTTGTTGTTTTTCCTTTAGGTCTTGTTTTCATGTTCTTGTTGACAGTTTAGCTGGAGAGTCATGCTGTATGTAGTATTATTGCCTTTAGGCGAAGCCTTGCGTTTCGTTCGGTAAGGCTCCAAGCATGAGGCAGTGATTTTTTTGTTTTGTTCTTTTTTTCCTTAAAGTTCTTGTTTTCATGTTCTTAAGCATTATATCGGGAAACCATTGAAATTCATTTTCTCAATTGCAGACCAAACTGTTATGAAAACTTTTACGGCTACTTCTATCAAATCCCTTGAACATTAGCCGACCGGAACCTTTCAATTGAGAACTCATCTTGACCTGCACAACTACACTCATTCCAATATTTGAAAGAAAAAAAAAAAGCTGATAGTGCAGTCCTCAAATTATACTGCACGCTAGTTTGATCTCTGATCTTGACCTGCGATATTCAATTAGTCCAAATAGATGGTCTGATCTTGATCTACGTTGATTAATGACAACTAAGCTATTCTCAGCGTTCTAATGGTTTAGATGCTATGTAGTGTATGTTCAAGGAAAACTTCTCTTGTTATGTATATTTATCTCCATAATTTTTTATAAGTATAAATGTTGCACATTAATAACACTTAGTATTCTTCTCTTCTATATATGAATGTTTCACCACGTCTATGTACATGGGCCAGAGGCCTAAATACTCTATTAAACTATTGTATTGTATTGTACTGGTCCAAATTAAAAACACTTGCAGACGACAAATAAATGTGACTAAAAAATTGAAATTTGTTTCATGCATTACAGAAAACATTGCGGGAAAAGGAGACAATGCTGGTTACCAGCATTTTCGCATTTTCCCACAATGATTTTATAGGCTCATATCTCAGGGTCGTAAGAACCATGGGTTGTTTGGTAAAGGGTTAAATCTGCAAATTGCTGAATAAAACAGAAAATAATTTCACAGTATAGCATGGATACAATGAAGGTAAATAAACAAATAAATGTACAGGACAACTGGTATATTATGAAATCTACAAAGAATGGCTTTACTTCAATGGATCTGGTGAGAGGCTAGAGACACATGTTTTTTTCTTATCATATACTAAGTACCTCTGACATTTTTAGCTATGACATTTTTTCTTTGGCTTTTTTTTTTCTTTACATCTGACATTTTTACCGCACACCGTGTATGTCATCTTGTACTTTAAAAACAGTAGCTAGTCATCTCATCAATTAGAGAACGACTACAGACAATGTGGAATCACTACTACAATTGACGTCTTATCAGCTGACTACTTTGGAAAACACTTTAGGGGTGGCTTAGTGCAATTTTACACTCTCCGTGCAGAAAAAGAAACAAGACAGTTCTCCGACAAGCCAGTTCCCCGACGCTGTTTTTCGGGACAGTTTCCTTAGACTTTTGTTCTTAGTCAAACTACCTGTTACTAATACTCATAATCAATCGTTTTTGCATGGCGACATCAGTATTAATGGTTTTTCTCCCTGTCCATGGATTAAATCCGCACAGAAATCTCCCTTCGAATTTTGCGGCTTTATTTTTGAAATATTTTCATTACCCGGACGGTATTTGACAAAAACATAGAATTTGCCGATTCTTTGTATACCTGATATTGTCTACATATGTCATAATAATTTATTACTGCCTCATAATTATTGTAGTATTCAGTAAATAAAAAATATGTTTACGGATATGAGGAATCCCTTCAGTTAAAAGTTTAAGCGCGTCCTGCACATGCGCAGACGGTATCCGGATAAAACGTCCCAGTTTTGGTTATGTAGTGACGCTGGGAGGGTATATAGGAGTCAGCTTGTCGGTCGGTCGGACCGTCCGTCGGTCGGTCTGTAGCTTTTTGTCCGCTCTATTTCTCATAAACTACTGGACGAATTTTATTCAAACTTCACAGGAAAACTCAGTATCAAGCAGAGATGTGCATATGAAATGTTGGTTATGGTTCATTGATTTTTCACTGAGTTATGGCCCTTTTATCAAACTTCTTGTCCGCTCTTTTTCTCATCAACTATTGGACAGACTTTGTTCAAACTAGACAAATAGACTCAGTATCAAGCAGAGATGTGCATATCCTATTTTGGTTACGGTTTATTTACATGTAGGTTTCATGGAGTTATGGCCCTTTGATGATTCTGGACAAATTTCTTTCAAACTTCATGGATAGACTTTGCACTCAGCAAAGAAATGCGTATCATAAATTGTTCTTACTTAATTAAATAAAATTTCCAAGAGCTAAGCCCTTTTTTGTCGTTCTCTTTATGACGGTGCCCTTGCTAAATTGATGAAAATAAATTATACTTTTGATAGAATACTTTTAACACAGCTGTCCGTCCGTCGGTCGGTAGCTTTTTGTCCGCTCTATTTCTCATAAACTATTGGACGAATTTTATTCAAACTTCACAGGTAGACTCGGTATCAAGCAGAGATGTGCATATGAAATGTTGGTTATGGTTCATTGATTTTTCACTGAGTTATAGCCCTTTCATCAAATTTCTTGTCCGCTCTCTTTCTCATCAACTATTGGACAGATTTGGTTCAAACTAGACAAATAGACTCAGTATCAAGCAGAGATGTGCATATCCTATTTTGGTTATGGTTTATTTAGGTTTCATGGAGTCATGGCCCTTTGATGATTCTGGACAAATTTCTTTCAAACTTCATGGATAGACTTTGCACTCAGCAAAGATATGCATATCATAAATTGTTCTTAGTTAATTAAATAAATTTTCCAAGAGCTTAGCCCTTTTTGTTGCAGTGATAGCTCTGGTATAATTTACTCTCCAGTCACTTATTTTGCATTCCTGTGACATTTATCTGTTTTGTGACAAGGAGCTGTTGGGGGGGGGGGGTATGATCACGTTTAGTGATAGTTCTAGTTCTCTTTGTTCACTCTCTCACCTGACCACCTACTGTATAGACGTTCACGAAGTCAGAAGATAAAGAAATACAGAACCTTCGCAAGTATTTACAGCCACTAAAGGACAGGTATCGCCCCAAATAATAACTCGGCACACTTTAGTTAAAACGTACCCGTTTCCATTGCAAATTGATTAAATCCAAGGTTCGAAATTAACACTATCAAACTCGCGAATGGAAAATTGAATTTACGAGTAAGAAATGGATGAGGACGAGTGAAATATCTGCCATACTCGTCCGGTAGGACGAGTGGTGAATAGGAGATAGTAAAAGAGGTTTTTCAGATGAATATTTAACTTACACAAGACAAAACGGCCATTCAATTATTGAATAAGCAAATCGAGTGTATTTAGGAAATCAAATTTTGAAACAGAACATAAAACGTGCTAGTTCCCCCCCCCCCCCCCCCCCCCATATGAAGACCGGTTTCAAGTCAGCCTAATGATATAACCCGGGACCTTTCAAGCCAAACAAAAATCTCGGAATATGTTTTGAGTGGACTAATTCAATATGAGCGACTTTTCTAATTACTGAAACGAACGATATTAAGATTAACGCAAATACTTTCCCGATACCAATCTCCGAGCAGAGTTGTCGTTCGTTACCTCACATACATCTCTGCGATGGGCTAAATGACAAGAATCTTGTCAAACCGAGGAAAAGATGTTTTGTTACAGTTAAACTGTTTCATATGTAAAATTGTAAGTTAGACAAAGGAAATATGATTCTGGATACATTATAGGTGCGTTCAAACTGATGAATTTACCTGTATAAAATGGAACTATTTTTTTTTCGAGCCTCTTCACTTTTCAGAATCTTACGCCGATTTTAACAAAAATGGCTGATGCCCATGAATGATGACAACTGATTTGACACACCGCTGGATCTATGTTTGTACGATTAAAAATCAAGTTATCGTCCTTTAAAGATATTTAGACTTTTCAGAAAATCCCTCTTTTGTTCATTTCCTAACACTAAATCTGATTGGTCCCATGCTGTTTGAACAGCACACGAAACAATCGATATTGGTCTTTCTTTCACCGGCGTTTGTGTAGCCATTTTGAGTTATGGTCATGTGACAAAAATATGACGTAATGACGGACTACTTTCTGAGCCCACTACAGAGGTGAATGTAATGATCCGGAGTGCAAGAGAGTGTCCCGATACCACTTCGAATCAAAGTGCTGTAAGCACTGTAATCGGTCGTCACTGATTGATTATTGGTTGGTTGGTCGTATTGGAGTTTAACGTCACTTTAACAGCTAAGGTCGTATCATGACGATCGATGACGCACATGTGTTTCGTGACTTTCTCACCCCAGTACTAACACAACTTTTCTTTCCAAAGCCACTGACTACTTTTCTCACATGCTTCTGCAAAGGTGAGGGGCGAAAATACGCCGGAAAGAAAGTTCGCCTCAACAAAGATAGAACTCACAACCACCGGATCATGAGTCCGACACGCTCACCACCCGGGCGGAGTCACTGAATGATTAAGCAATGTGAATATTTACAAGGATATAATTGTTGTCATAGCAACCAGAGTTTTTAATGAAAATTTCTTAAGTTAGTTTAAAATTTGACTCGAGAAAAGCATTTCACCAATTACTAGTGGACATATATAACACTTGCCGTGAGTACTACTTCTTCGTGGCGAATTAAAGTTCGTTCAAAATTTTCTAATCATTTTTGCAAACAGATCTACTGCTGATATAGGCAATGCCAATAAATGTCTGAGATAGTCAAATAGTAAGCTTGAAAGGATCTTTGAAGCTTTCTGTCCTTATTTATAACCTTAAATGAGCATCACATTGTTTGATTGTAAAAATTCTCAAAACTTTTTACTTTCCTGTACCTCCTCTTAATTTGACCAATGAAAACCGTCAAAAACATGATGTGTCATTTTGAGAGTTCTAAACCAAAAATGGCCTTCTCGGCAAAATGATCTGTGAAACTGAAAATATTAAACTTCTGTTTTTCAGGGTTGTATTTTGTTAAATCTATTAAATGCACATAAAGGTTTCTTTTATAGATTTTGAATAGCTAGGCATTTGATACTGAATGGGAAGAAATATTTTTATCCCGTCGAAAATATATAAGAACCCGTGCTAAATCTAAATTATCAAATGACCGGTTACGACTTCTTACTAGTTAAAAAAGTAAGCAAGGAGTACTAACTCTAACAAAACATTAAAATAGTACAGATAGATATCAAATAGAGTACTCGTATACAAACTTCTCAAAAATGAGCTCTATACACATAAAGTTAAATAACTGATAAGTTTCCTTAGATGACTAGCTCTAAATAGCAGTCCCCCATTTCCCCATTTCCAGACAGACTGATTCTCTTTTCAACAAATCTGCAAACTTATATTTTTGTGGGTTTGAACACATTGCCGATCGATGCACAACTTATATTCGTGCAATCGAGATGCTTCCTTGATCACACATCAAATCTTGCCGTCTACTTTACTTTAAAACAGTAGAGGGGGGATACAGCATAAACGAAAGCGATCCACGGGAATGCGAAGCTAGCCCAAAGTGTACAAGTTCTGTCCCTTATTTAGACTTCATCTCGTCCTCTCTGAGACTCTCTCTCTCTCTCTCTCTCTCTCTCTCTCTGCAACCTTCTTCAAAATGACAACTGTAGTGGACTTCAAAGCGTCGGTAATCGATCACGTGATACACACAGAAGAATTCGATTCGTTCTCCGCTCAGTTCTCACTTGAATCATGTGACTTCTATTTCGCCAGAAACCTCCACCTAAATATATCACGTGACTGTTTCTTTCCTTTACGTCGGAAATTATCTAGAATCTATGCAATAACGTGCTGGTATAAGAAGACGAGTGTTATAATTCATTATTATACCCATTGATAATAATATGCCATATTCGCAATTCAAAGAAAACAAAGTAAATCTGATATTCCTTGAATAGTAGCTAATCTAAAAGTCTTTATACAAATTATGTATAGTTTGTATTCGTCCATTCCTGTAAAGGGCCTTTTCGGGAATTGGGTCAGTTTGATTGTGGAAAACGCCGTCTCTAATCGGTCTAACGACCGATTAAAAACTGTGTTCTTTTGGCTTTACTGATTTCTGTAACATAGCCGGATAACTGATACCGGTTTTGTAAGACCTGGTATTTATGGTTCGTTGTAACGTAACCGTTTCGTCTGAAAAAAAAAACCCAATAACAAACCGTAAGATGAACTGGCCACCTTATATCCTATACACGTAGTAGTATCAGGGGCGGTAACCAGTCTAACCGTAAGAGTACAATCTTGAAAGGGTTTTTCTTGTCGGACGAGTGTAGATCGAAGCAAGGCCAGTGGTTTTTTTTTTTTCAAGGTCACTTGTCCTACAGGACGAGTGCCTTTTCTGGAAATTTTTGGACCCTGGTTTGCCGACCGTAATGACCAAGTTGTGACTGGTTTGCGTTTTATAGGCTACCATGACGACATGAATCCTAATCTTAGCTCTGAACTTTTTCAATGATGGTAAACAATTTATTCATGAAAGAAAAACAGTACAATAATTATGATTTGTAACAATAAAGTCGATAGAAAAATCAAACGTGGTTAAATTTCTTTTTATTGAAAAAACATCAAGAGAACATGCTCCAAGCAGGAAAAACGTACTTTAAATACTGTTGAAAAGACTGAAATGATGATTATTTGCATTTGTTGTTTTTAATGGTGTTAAGAAATGATTCACTCTCTTTGTCATTAAGACTTCAGATTGTTTGAATAAAGGTTAAATGGAAACTCTACACATAAATATCAGTTAGACGGGGAGGCGTGTTATCCAGTTCAGGATGCGTTTTAGCGTGTCGATTAAACATTCGTGTATATTGAGAGACAACAGGGGCCTTAACCCTTAGCCCACATCATATAAAATCTTGACTTGAACAAAGCAGCAACAAACGACATTTTACTACAGCTCTAATGGTACATGTATATGTGGACTACAAAAGCGCTACTGGAAGGCCAGATTGTTTGTTACCGGCTTTTCTTATTTCTTTACTCAATGGCCTCAGAAAACTTTTCTTCAGTGTCGTTAAAACATGGGATTGTTCAAAGGGCAGCCTGGGTTCAGTCCGACCATTTTCTCCATTTAATATCGTGACATTACTTTGTAATGGGCGTATTTTTAAAAAAAAAAGGGGGGGAAGAAAGTAAATCGAAGTGTAACCAAGGCTGTGTAAAGGGTTAGATGTAAAACCACATTTGTCACACTTAATAGTAATATACCTCATGAAAGAATTGCCTCTGAAAAAGTAAATTGACCGTTCGATCAATACTGTAGCAAAACTAATGACTGCCAAGTGTAGGGAAAACGTAAATGATAATTCCTGCAACCAAAAATTGAAGTGGCTGTACTTTTTATCTTTCGTATTTTCTGTTCTTCCCACGTGGTATGGCATTTGGTTTTTAGATATAAATCTTTACAAAACGACCAAATTTTGGACTAAACCAAAGCATTTACGGGCGTACATACACGACTAACTACATTTGCTCAAATGATGATTTTTTTCTCTGATACAGGAATTTTGTGGGAAAAAGAAGCAAAGCCTGCTTTCCAGTATTTTCTCATTGTCCAGCAAAGTTTTCAAAAAACCTCTTTCATAGTTATTAAAACTTTGGATCGCAATTCCTGTTCCTTTAGAATGAACGTACGGTTATCCTTTATTTGACCTTTATCTTCGTTAGTTCAATAGATCTACTGGACTACTCATTAGTAAATACGATTGCATTATGGCCTGTATGTACTTTTGTATACAATATGGAATTTCGTGAATTCTGAAAGATTTCTTGAAACAAATGGCAGCTGCGAAATAATTTTTTCGCCGTGCTATTCCCCATTTTGCTGCATCTTTGCTGCAACTTTTGTACTTGTTGGCTATTATTGAAAGTTAAGGATATCTATTGATAGCTCACGCACTGTGATTGGATTATTTTCACCAGTTATGCTGTAGATCGTATAATTATATGTTGACAGGTTTTTATTATTAGCTCACCTGAGCACAACGTGTTCAAGTGGAGCTTTTAGGATCACCCGGTGTCCGTCATGCGTCGACTCGTCTGTCGTCCGTCGTGCGTCGTCCGTCGTGCGTCGTCAACAATTCTTTAAACATCAACTCCTCCTAAACCACTGGGCCAATTTGAACCAAACTTGACTGGAATGTTCCTTGGGAGGTCGTCCTTAACAATTGTAAACATAATTTGATTCCGTCAAAATCTCTGGTTGCCATAGCGATCAAATGGAATTTTCTAAGAAATTCTTTAAAAATCTTCTTCTCTGAAACCGCTGGCCGGATTTTGAAAAAAAAAATCACAGAGATGTTCCTTGGGTGACCCTTTTCAAAACGTGTTCGCGAAATTTTGATACGTCAAGAAACATGGCTCTAGTGAATGGGGGCTACTTGCACTATACAGCAAAGAAGAAATTATTAAAAATTCTTCTTCTCGGAAACGGCTGGTCGGATTTTGAAATAATTTCTCAGGGATGTTCCTTGGGTGACCCTTTTCAAAAACTGTTCGCGAAATTTTGATCCGTCAAGAAACATGGCTCTGGTGAATGGGGGCTACTTAAACTATACGGCAAAGAAGAAATTCTTAAAAATTCTTCTTCTCTAAAACGGCTGGTCAGATTTTGAAATAATTTCCCAGAGATGTTCTTTGGGTGATCCTTTTCAAAAACTGTTCTCAAAATTTTGCTTCGTCAAGAAACGTGGCTCTTGTGAATGGGGGCTACTTGCACTATACAGCAAAGAAGAGATTCTTGAAAATTCTTCTTCTCTTGAATGTCTGGTCAGATTTTGAAATAATTTCTCAGGGATGTTGTTTGGGTGGCTCTTTTCAAAATTTGTTCGCGAAATTTTGATCCGTCAAGTTTTCTTATGACTAACAATATTTTGCAATGGAATTGTCGAAGCGTTAAAGCTAACATCGAGGAATTAAATCTCTTAACTAACGAACAACAGCCAGTAGCGCTTTGTTTACAGGAAACATTTCTTAAAGACTCGGACAAGTTTTCTTTGAAGTATCACTCTTGTTACTTGAAAAACTTTACTGATAACGATAAAGCTTCAGGAGGTGTTGCTGTCATTGTGAAAAACAGTGTTCCACACCATAGTGTAACCCTTAACACTACCTTACAAGCCGTTGCGGTAAACATTACTTTCAACAAGACCATTACTTTGTGTTCCATTTATCTTCCACCTAGTTTACCAATAGACGTCAGAAAACTTGATGATCTTGTGGCTCAATTGCCAAAGCCTTTCATTTTAATGGGCGATTTTAATTCCCATCATACATTATGGGGATGTTCAGATACTAATGGCAAGGGTCATATTATTGAGGATTTTATCACGAAGCACGACTTTGTTCTGCTAAATGATAAGTCCTCAACCTACCTTCATCCTGCTACTGCTTGTTACTCATTATTGGATCTAACAATATGCAGCCCTGGAATTGTTTCAGATTTTAACTGGAAGGTTTGTGATGACCTTCATGGAAGTGATCACTTCCCTATAAAAGTATCAGAAGTAGGACCTTCAATACAACAACATCCTCAACGCTGGCAGCTTCACAAAGCGAATTGGGAACAATTCAGAATTTATTGCGAACAAACAATTCATCCCGGTGCCTTTGAAGATTGTGAAAATCCTGCTGAGCTCTTCACTTCCTTGATTTATACGGCTGCTGAAAAGTCAATTCCTCGAACTTCGACAAATCCTAAGCACCCAAACAAGCCATGGTTTAATGATGATTGCAAAAAGGCTATAAGAGAAAGAAAATCTGTTCTCAGACAATTTAACCTGAGACTAACCCAAGAAAATCTTTCAAAGTTTAAAATTGCTCGTGCAAAAGCACGTCGGACTATCAAGCAAAGTAAACGTGTTTCTTGGCGACAGTACGTGTCTAGATAAAATTCTAGATCGTCTGTCAAAAAGACATGGGACATGATCCGGAAAATTAACGGCAAAAACTCCTCATTTAATGTTGGACACTTAAATGTTGGTGATGATGTCGTCACCTCCAAAGCAGACATTGCAGATGTCTTAGCTGACACCTTTGCAGAGAAATCCTCTTCTTTAAATTATTCGACAGCATTTCAGAAATGTAAAAACACTAAAGAAAAAATAAAGCTGAATTTCAAGTCGAATAAAAATGAACATTACAATAAAGATTTCACTATAAAAGAATTGAGGAAAGCATTAAAAAAGTGTCATGACACTGCTGCTGGATGTGACGACATCCATTACCAATTTTTAAAACATTTACCATTTCGATCCCTCGACAGTTGACTTCGCATATTTAATCAAGTCTGGCATACTGGTATTCTCCCAGACTCCTGGAAGGAAGCTATAGTTATCCCAATACCAAAGCCAGGTAAAGATTCTACAAATCCTGCTAATTACCGCCCTATAGCCTTAACAAGTTGTATTTGCAAAACCATGGAACGAATGGTTAATGACCGCCTTGTTTGGTTTTTAGAGAAGAACAAACTTATTGCTACTGTTCAGAGCGGTTTTCGTAAACAAAGAGGCACTCTCGATCATTTAGTCCGCTTCGAAACATTTATTCGCGAAGCTTTTATAAAAAGGAACATGTTGTTTCCGTATTTTTCGACCTCGAAAGTGCTTACGATACCACATGGAAGTATGGAATCATGAACGACCTCCATGATTTCGGTGTAAGAGGTCGTCTTGCTTATTTCATTTCGGCATTTTTGAATGAACGTCAGTTTAGAGTCCGGGTTGGAGATACTCTCTCAAACCCTCATGAACAAGAAATGGGCGTTCCCCAGGGAAGCATTCTCTCTGTTACACTGTTCAGTGTCAAAATCAACAATATTGTTAAGTCTGTGTGCCCTGGCGTGGAATGCTTTTTGTATGTTGACGACTTCTGTGTTTGCTATAGATCCAAGCATATGCATACAATAGAGCGGCAATTACAGCAAGTGCTAAATAATTTAAGCAAGTGGTCAAGAGAAAATGGTTTCAAATTTTCTAAAACCAAGACCAAGTGTATGCATTTCTGCCAATCAAGAAAGTTACACTTGGATCCTGAACTTACATTAGATGGGGTACAAATTGAAATCGTTCCTGAATTCAAATTTTTAGGTCTTTTATTCGACTCTAAACTATCGTTTATTCCACACATCAATTACTTAAGTAATAAATGCCAAAAAGCTCTTAATCTTTTACGAGTTGTCTCCAGCATGGACTGGGGAGCCGACAGGAAAGTCTTACTAAGACTATATAGATCACTTGTCCGTTCCAAGTTAGATTACGGCTGTGTCGTATATGGCTCAGCGCGACAATCGTACCTTCGCAAGTTGGATTCTATCCACAACCAAGGTTTGCGACTAGCGCTTGGCGCTTTCAGGACATCTCCCGTCAACAGCTTATATGCTGAAGCTAGTGAACCATCTCTAAATTTACGCAGAAAGAAACTCTCCTTGCAATATTACTTAAAGTTAAAATCAAATCCTGACAACCCAACTCATGAAATAGTATTTGAACCATTGTACAAGGATGAATTTTTAAAAAGAGAGAAAGTTATACCGCCTTTTAGTTTACGCTGTGAAGCGGATGTTAATTACCTTGATTGTGATCTTGAAGATGTAGCAAGCCATAAGATTTCTGAAGTTCCTTTATGGACTTCCAAAAGTCCAACTTATATTTACAATCTTGCTTCAGATAAGAAAGCTACTACAGATCCGATGATTTTCAAAACAAAATTCCTTGAAGTCAAAGAACAATATTATACTCATGAAGAAATCTACATAGATGGTTCAAAAGTTGGGGAAAAAGTTGCTTCAGCTGCCATCCTTGACGGTGAACTGTATCAGTTTCGATTACCTGATAATTCGTCTATCTTCTCTGCGGAGCTAAAAGCGATTGACCTTGCCCCAGCCATATTGAACAAGATGGCTATTGGAGATACATTATATATACTGATTCTTTATCAGTTATGCAAGCACTTGAGAGCGAGAAAACGGATAATCCGCTTGTAGTCAATCTCCTTGAGAAATTGTCCAGATTATGCGAAGGAGCTGATATAGTTTTCTGTTGGCTCCCCAGCCACATTGGTATTAGTGGTAATGAAGAGGCAGATAAAGCTGCCAAGGACGCATTATCACTAGGAATTTTGCCTTTTAAAGTTCCTTTTAGTGATTTTAAACCTCTTATTAATAGTTTTATTCATGGTGTTTGGCAAAGATCTTGGAGCGATCCTTCAAATCAAGAGAATAAATTATTTGCTATCAAGCCAAATACAAGTGAATGGCTCCCTGGCTTACGGTCAAACCGTCGAGAGGAAGTTATTTTGGCTCGTTTGAGAATAGGTCATACACATATGACGCACTCGTATCTTCTCAAAGGAGAAGAGCCTCCTGTATGTATCCCGTGCAATACATTTTTTTCTGTCAAGCATTTACTGATAGAGTGCACAGATCTTGCACCGTACAGGGATAAATACTTTCATGTTGACAGTTTAAAAACTTTGTTTGATACTGTGAAGCTAGAATCACTATTCGATTTTCTGAAAGAAGTTAACCTTTTTAAGAAGATTTAGTTTTACTTTTTTGACATTTCACCTTTTACTGATGGTCTTTATCCTCCTTTAAGGGGGTTCTATTAAAATGTTTGAGTAAATAGGGAAGCCCTGTTTCTCAATATTTATTTTTGTTGTTTAATTTATAAGTATTACATTTTAAGGCCTATTGACCTATTCAAAGTTAACTTTTTACCCTGTAAACAAGGTTGCTTCTTCATTATTTCTTATCTGTTTCAATGTTTCACAGTATAACTTAAAGTAGGAGCATGATTTTATAAGTAAGTGCGCCCAATATGACCTTAGTTGTCGACGGGCCATAAAACACCATTCATTCATTCATTCATTGATCCGTCAAGAAAAATGGCTCTGGTGAATGGGGGCTACTTGCACTATACGGCAAAGAAGAAATTCTTAAAAATTCGTCTCCTCTGAAACCGCTGGTCAGATTTTGAAATAATTTCTCAGGAATGTTCTTTGGTTGACCCTTTTCAAAAACTGTTCGTGAAGTTTTGATTTGCCGGGAAACATGGCTCTGGTGAATGGGGGCTACTTGCATTATACGGACATGAAGAAATTCTTGAAAATTCTTCTTCTCTGAAATGGCTAGTTAGATCTTGAAATAATTTCACAGAGATACTCCTTGGGTGACTCTTTTCAATATGTGTTTGCGAAATTTTGATCCGTTGAGAAACATGGCTCCGGTGAATGGGGTCTACCTGCACTATACAGATATGAAGGAATTTTTGAAAATTCCTCTTCTCTGAAACGGCTGGTCAGATTTTAAAATAATTTTAAAGACATTTTCCTTGAATGACCCTTTTCAAAAAATGTTCGCGAAATTTTGATCCATCAAGAAACATGCTCTGGTGAATGGGGACTACTTGCACTATATGGAAATTAAGAAATTCTTAAAAATTCTTTTCTGAAACTTATGGTCAGATTTTGAAGTGACTTTTACAGGTGACCTTTTGAAAATTGCTTGGCAAAATTGCTTGGCAAAATAATGATTTTGTTTCCAATGTTTCAATTCTTCTAAAAAAAAGGCTATGGTCCTGTCAAAAATTCAGGTAAGCGATCCAGGGACATCTTGGCCCTCTTGTTCTATTTTTCCTTCGAGGTGAATTGTACGTTCTGCCGATAACCTTCTCCTTTTGCACTCAGACACACACACACACACTTTTATATATATTTAACACATGACGTTACTCCATAGTGACCACTGATGAGGCGTTAGCCGAAACATGTTTGGTTTTATATAGAGTTCATTGAACTTATACATACAAAGGCGTGTGACGTTTTATTAAATCCGTTTATCCACTTAACCGTGTGTCGGACCGGCATTTGTCGATTTTTTTCGTTTCCATATATATATATCCACTTAACCGTGTGTCGGACTGGCATTTGCCGAATTTTTTCGTTTCCATATATATATATATATATATATATATATATATATATATATATAAAGAGAAAGGCAGCCCAGTCTTGCCCCAAGATTAATTTTGACTGGCATAACCATGCATGTGGATCCTTTTCCTGAGGCTTGTGTTAATGTTGAAGTAGCCATGACAAGTGAAGTTTGAAGATTGTCCGACGTCGGTTGAATTCGATGTTATATCGAAAGACTTTAGAGAGTGTCAATTGTGACTTCTTGGGCCTGTTTCCTTCACTTTCGACAGCGTTGTTGGGAGAAATACAAAAAAGGACTCGATGGACATATATATGTTAAATGTTAATTTGGCATAATACCGGAAAACGCCCCTCCGCTATAGAGTCAATGTGGCATTGTTCTTTGACTTAGAAGAAGGAATTTAATGAAATTTTCAGTTTCATTCTGTTGACAAATATTGTATTTGATATTCACGAAATGAATCCATAAAAGAATTGCAATCTTTTGATATATTATTTTGATTTTCGTGAGTTTTTCGCAATTTACGGCGGGACATTTTCCGGTATTACGCCCGAGTGGCCGAGTTGTTTGCTTAATGTACCATACAGTTGTCTGACTCATTTTTTTTCTGCAATGAAAAATATTTCTGAAGGGGTGGATACAGTACATGTATGTAAATGTATATAATAAAGTACAATGTAAGCCCTTCCTTAAAGCCCCTCCTCCTATGTATAGTCTCAATCAGGAGACTTTTAAGGTACTTCCTTTAACATTTGGACATTGTTCTTTGGTTGATCCAGGAGGCAATTGGTAAAAAACTGAAATAGTAGTCGGATAGAGTTATCTGTACTACAGTACTCCAATTATTAGACCATGTAATACACAATGGCCCATGTCTTCAAAACATATTTGGCAGCCTTAAAATTCTAAAAGCTAAATCAGGCCCTTGTAAATTGCAAATACTCATCAGACGTCTACTTTTTGTTTGTGACTGTGAATTGTTTATATGAATTTTAAAATGTTCTACAACATGCCAATTCAAAGGTCTCCCTGCTAAACATAAAAATAGCCACAAAACCTATTCTATGGAAAAAAAATGGAATTTGGGTGGAATAAAAAACACAGTAAAACGTTGGGAAAAAAGCAGACATTGCTTGTAGAAAGGAACCTATCAGTTGGCCAACAATATTTTCACATATACAACATAACTACAATTGAAGAATTTCTGAGCAGACTGGTGGATCCTACATAATTTGTTATTTTTATTTTTTTTTTTATGACCAGAGACTGTGAAATTTCATTTTTTTTTTTTTCATTTACAATAGGTAACTTTAATACATTATAATGCAGTGAACTGTATTCCTATATTTTTTTTTACAGTCATCATGAAAGGCTGGTTGGACTCTCCAGAGTAAACAACTTACTGGCTGCTTTTTGAAGCCAATTAGTGATGCAAATATAAAGAATATGGAAGAGCGATCAGGAGTGGAGTTTAATCACTGGCTAAGGAAACCGCCAAACTAGCTGCTAAGCAGACATAAATAGCAAAAAATACAGTAGGTTTTACATTTTCAAGCCTTTTTTTTTCATTTAAAAGATAATTATTGCGTTCTCCTTTTTTCATAAGTTAAAGTTTCTCTTTAGATTACCTCAGATCGTACTTGACAGTTAATTGCATTTTACTAGAAACATGTCATTCAACACTTTTTTAACTTTTTTCAAATAAAGTTCAAATAAATTTGGTCTAGAGAAGATTCGACAAGGAGACCACTTCGTCCTTTTTTTTTGCACATTATCAGATGTTTAAGTTGCAACCCTAATCTGACAATAACGATACGCTTTTAATAGTGAATTATTTCACATATTTATTTCATTTAAAACATGTTTTTCAAAATACTTAAATCTTTATTTATTTACATTTCTAATTCCATTGTATAGAAAACCACATTTGATGGATAGTGTCTTAAATTTACCTTCAATAAATATCAGTCTATCACATCACATAAGTGCAGAAAATTCAATTAAAATTCGACAATATACTATTGAAAATGATATTAATGTCAGTCATTTTATGTTTGAATTTTCAGAGAAATACCAATGCAAGACCTGTGACTGCCATTTCACTCTTGCAGGAAATCTTCATAAACACCAAAACATAATGAGAGAACTGGACCAACCCGGGGGGGGGCAAACTACAGAAAGCATTTTCGATCAGATGGACCAATACGACATTCACATTCCTGATGACGAACGCACATTTCCCTATTACATTTGTTACTACTTGTCCTCTTGCAAAAAAATCCATGATCAAGTAACAGACATGTTGCAGTTGACGAACAAGCACATTCCTATCAGCTTCTCCATATGTAGCAATGTGGAGGGACACACTAAACCTGTTAGTATTGTAAAAGTCGATCGGGATCAGCTCGTCGAAAGAAATGAGACTAAAGGAACTGCATTGCTTGTACGGATTGGCCGAAAAGAAGTGGGTCTGGGTCTTAGAAAGTATTAACGAGAAGGTGAAAATGAATATCAAGACCAAAATATAAAAATAGAGGATGATAATGACGATGAAATGGATGATGAGGCCTGAAAAGATAACCGCGAATTAAGAAACCGTCACACTTCTGAAAACAGATGGTCACCTGGAGACCTACGTGTTGGGGTTCAACTCAGCCAAATATTACTTGAATGCCAACAAACGTTACCTGGCCAAACACCTGAATATACATGAGGACTCTGGTTCATTCGTGGTGAAGAAAAATAAAGAGTACACATGTCCCGCCACAGAATCTTTGAAGTTCATGGGCATGAGACCGTTTCTGGCAGCTGGGTCCTCTTACGCTGGCTTCCTCAAGGCATATCGCGTGATAGAACAGAAGGGCTTTTTTTGCTATGAGTGGTTCGAAGACGTTACTTATCTCGAGTTCACCTCACGGTGATTTTTAGAGCGAATTTATAGGAACCAACATCTCAGAGGAGGAGTTCCAGTATTGCCAGCAGTTCTGGCTCACATTCATGACCATAATTATTCAAAGATTTTCTTACTTAGTATAATAGTTTGGATGTCGAGCCGTTTCTAGAAGCAGTACGGAATTTTCAACCGTTTATTTTTTTAAGACGGCCATTTCGGTTCCTGGCATTGCCAAGCAATTGTTATTTAAAACAGCGAAAAACCAGAACGCCCATTTTGCCTTCTTTGACGAACGCAAAAAGGACTTGTATCAGACTGTGAGACACAGCGTTGTAAGAGTCCCAACCATCATTTTTAGACGTAACAACTATACCGGTCAAACATTGATCTGAGGTGAGAAGCCTTGCAAAGCCGTCTTTGAGTTTGATGCCAATGTTTCGTAACTGAACGCTGTCGGTCAGCTAATGCCTGTAGGTCCATTTGTGCATCGTCTTGCCGACAACGACTTTCAACTGGAGCTGCACAACAATTACATGTCGCCTTATCATTGGATAGACTGGCTATCTCCCAGTCATAATGTTATAATGGAGCACAAATCAAATAAAGGCAGAGAGGTCAAAATTGTCAAAAAAAATCCTGTTAATGGTTTCCTATGGTTACCTACAAACAGTTTAAATCTTTATTACACCCAGAGCTTTATCTCAGTGCCGAGATACCATTTCTTTATAGGAAAATACTATCCAATTTTAGATGCTCTAACCATGGACTTATAATAGAAAAAGGTAGGCATCTCGGAATCGACAGAGAATTGCGTTACTGCCCTCTTTGTAGAGAAAATAATATTTTAATAGTTAAAAATGAATATCACTTTTTCTTTGACTGTCCGACTTATGAATCTTTAAGAGTCAATTATTTCATGCCATGCTGGCTTCATTGCAGAAATTAAGATGTATTTAGCAACATCATGAAGTTAAGTGAATTGTCAACAATTCGCACTGTTGCCAAGTTTCTAGCTGAGGCATTCAACCTTCACAGAATTTGATTCCGTCAAAAACTCTGGTTGCCATGGCAACGAAATGGAATTTTTTAGGAAATTCTTTAAAAATCTTCTTCTCTAAAACCGCTGGCCAGATTTTAAAATAATTTCACAGAGATGTTCCTTCGGTGACCCTTTTCAAAAATTGAACGCGAAATTTTGATCCGTCAAGAAACATGGCTCTGGTGAATGGGGGCTTCTTGCACTTTACAGAAATGAAGAAATTCTTAAAAATTCTTCTTCTCTGAAACCGCTGGCCAGATTTTAAAATAATTTCACAGAGATGTTCCTTGGGTGACCCTTTCCAAAAACTGTTCGCGAAATTTTGATCCGTCAAGAAACATGGCTCTGGTGAATGGGGCTTCTTGCACTATACAGAAATGAAGAAATTCTTAAAAAGTTTTCTTCTCTGAAACCGCTGGTCAGATTTTAAAATAATTTCACAGAGATGTTTCTTGGATAACCCTTTTCAAAAACTGTTCGCGAAATTTTGATCTGTCAAGAAACATGGCTCTGGTGAATGGGGGCTTCTTGCACTATAGAGAAATGAAGAAATCCTTAAAAATTCTTCTTCTCAAAAACCGCTGGCCAGATTTTAAAATAATTTCACAGAGATGTTCCTTAGGTGCCCCTTTTCAAAAATTGTTCGCGAAATTTTGATCCGTCAAGAAACATGGCTCTGGTGAATAGGGGCTTCTTGCATTATACAGAAATGAAGAAATTCTTTAAAATTTTTCTTCTCTGAAATCGCTGGTCAGATTTTGAAATAATTTCACAGAGATGTTCCTTGGATGACCCTTTCCAAAACTTGTTCGTGAAATTTTGATAGGTCAAGAAACCTGGCTCTGGTGAATGGGGGCTACTTGCGCTATAGGGAAATGAAGAAATTCTTAAAAATTCTTCTTCTCTTGAACGGCTGGTCAGATTTTGAAATAATTCCACAGAGATGTTCCTTGGGTGACCCTTTTCAAAAAGTGTTCGTTAAATTTTGATTCATCAAGAAACATGGCTCTGGTGAACGGGGGCTACTTGCACTATAGGGCAATGAAGAAATTCTTAAAAATTCTTCTTCTCTGAAACGGCATGTCAGATTTTGGAAAATTTTCACAGAGATATTCCTTGGGTGACCCTTTTCAAAAATTGTTCGTGAAAGTTTGATTCGTCGAGAAACATTGCTCTGGTAAATGGGGGCTACTTGCACTACATGTATATGGAAATGGAGAAAGTCTTGAAAATTCTTCTTCTCTGCAACTGCTGGTCAGATTTTGAAAGGACTTTTACAGGTGACCTTTTAAAAATTGCTTGTCAAAATGATATTTTGTTTCCAGTGTTTCAATACCTTCAAAAAAAAAAAAAAAAAAAGGCTATGGTCCTCTCAAAAGTTCAGGTGAGCGATCCAGGGCCATTTTGGCCCTCTTGTTGTGATTTTCCATCAAGGCTTGCCGAATGAAGAAATCTCCAAAAACTCACTACTCCCAGCACATGTAACCTGATGATTCTTGATGATCTGCTGAATAACTTGTCATCATCAAGTGACGTTCTTACGAATAAGAAATGCATGGCTTAAATACAAACCGCATCTGGCGGGATTCGAATCCGTGGCGGACAAATATCCTTGTTTTTTAAGGTTTAAAAGACCAATACCATAACCACTGAGCCAAAGAGATATCTCTCTGACGCAGTTGTCAGGTATTGTATTTAAATCGGGACGAAACTATGCATGAAGGAGTGATCTTCCGTAACACACCCCCTCTTAAAGTCATTATTTATTGATTACTCCATGCCTTATAAGGCAGCAAGTCTGATTTTGGAAAACAAATGGGATTAATGGCTCAATGGCCAATCCCGGACAAGCCCCAATCTTACGAACAGATTTTTTACATGGAGCTTAAAATCACCATTAGGATATGCAGTAGACAAGTTATATGCCCTATTTTTTTTTAAGACGTGTTATGAAAAATTGGGGCTAGAGATATATTTATATTATGGACCAATATCCCTATAACTACAAGACAAAATGTTATGAAACTTCATATTCATATTGTTTATCACAAGTTACAGACAATCATCATTTGTTTTTATTTTTTTATTTCATTTTTTTTTTTATTATTATTATTTTTATATATAATGCATATCATAGTAAAGGGGGTTTCATGTATATCTTCATTGTGGATTAATATCTCTTTAACTCAAATCCTTGACGAACATTGACGAAACGTCGTACGTCTGTTCGTTATGACAGTCCGCTGCCATCGTATCTTTTTCATGGAAAAGGAGGAATTGGTGTACTTATCCATTATGGACCATATCTTTAACTAAAGGACAAAATTTTATGAAATTTCATATTTACATGTATATTGTTTATCATAAGCCACAGATACAGTTATTTGTTTTTATCTCATGAAATCCATGTCATGTAAAATGGGGGCTTACTGTATAATTTAATTATGGACCAATAACTGGTTGTTTGTCTGTACATCCTGGCAGATATCTTCTAAATTCCTTTTCGAAAATTGATGAAACCTCAAACAAAATTATGTTCATTATGATAGTCTGGTTAACTGAATGACATGTCAACTGAAAAGCGTTCTTAATGTGTATTTCCATTATGTGCAAATTTGTCTTTAACTTAAGAACAAAACTTTATGAAACTTTATAGTTACATTGTTTATCATAAGCCACAGACAACTATTGTTTGATTTTATTTAAAGAAATATGTCATTGCAAAAAAGGGACTTAATGTATAATTTCATCATTATTTAGTAACAAAAAGGCCACGTGTACTTGAAAAACAAAATACTTAGGGCTTTTTTCGGGGATGGGGGATATTGGTTGGCATTGGAGGGGTGTGACAAATAGCTTAGAGTCTGACACCTCCTACCATCTTCATGTAAAGACAATTCTCCTGACGTTTTAATGTTCTAAGCAGAGATCGTCATCCGCTTTCCATCCCCAAAGCATTACTCCGCAAGCCAAGCAAAGTCGCCCAATCAATCACGTTACTATAAAACAATGCCGCACGTGCACGCACATAATCGGATTACTCAGTTGCGGCGGCCACAAGGAGTTACTAGTAAGTTGATTCTTGAATGAAACGTATTTCGGATATGCCAGTCTTTGTATCCATGCTCATGTCTCGGGTATGAGAGTCTTCTGCCGAGTTAAAAGCATTTTTCTTAACTCCTCAAAACCGCGAGGACAGCTGTATCATTCGATGCGTCCAGCTTGGTGTTTTCAGGATGTCACGCTCATCAGTCTCAGATACCACGTTTTCGAAGTATAATGTCAATTTTTGGCGCTGTGTTAATAAAACGCAGGAATCAGTCGTTTGTGATAAAGACTCCTACAGTTGACATCCCTCACACAATCGGCATACTATGTCGGGCAGACGAATTAAAATTTCTTTAGTATAAAAAATCCAAATACGAATCCAACAACGTGGCCATGTCTGTTGTTTTCTGTCAATAATTTTATTTCCAATATTTCTACAATAGTTCTACGTTGTTGCCCGTTTCACTCACCAGAGTGAGAGTTCACTACATGGTGTCCGTTTTCGTGATGAAAGCACTCCATTTCTGTGAAAAGAATGAAGCCTGCAATGGCAACACGTCTATCGACAGTCGTCGTCCCGTTTTTCTACAGGCTGTTTTAAAATGTGATACTAACTTGAGAATTTCGAATGGCATTAAAGACTTCGAATGCAAGTTTAATAAATTTACTCAAACTCTGAAGAAGCATATACGTAGGTTGATGAGTTGCTTTGCTTCACTTCGAGAGAAAAACGATCGTCAAAATGATAACTCGCTTGATTATCGTAGCGTCTCAAAACGCTAAAATTTTCCATCTGAAAACTTGATGCGTACACTTGATTTTGAGTCATACTCGCTACTAACGGTCATTTAATGGTATCTTATAAAGCTAACCTCATAATCGTTATCTCAAAATATAGACCAACCAGCAAATCGCGTACCGACATTTCTCGTTTTGTCGCCATATTTCAAAGGCACGTATGCATGATATGCTGTAATATAGGAGCACTCTGCAATCTGATTAAAAATGGAATAAAATAAGCTTTCTTTTGTTGCAGTAATGTTTTCAAAATCTGCCTCACGCTTTCTTTTACAAAAGAACAACATGTATATGAAGTTTGATTAAAACTTACTTTTTCATCAGACTTCACATAGCAGATGACAAGAGATTAACTTCTGTAAAGAAACCACTTTGCGTTTAAATTAAAAATTATTTTCTTTCGATAGACTTCGCAACATGGGATAGGCTTCTGAAAATTACTCATTTGTATTTATATTTTAAAAAAAAATCAGTTCTTTTGTGCCCTCTTGAATAGACCCGTTAACATGATTAATGATACAGCGAGTCTTTTAACAGAAACCAATTTGCAATTAGATTCAAAATTCTTTTTTATTTCAATAGACTTCGCAAAACGGAACTTATTGGTATTCTTATTTAAAAAAATATCATATTCTTCTGTGCCCTCTGCAATACACTTGTCAACGTGTTTAACGATACACCATGGGTTCGAACTCGTTGCCTTCCAAAAGTGGGGGGAGGATTCGATCCTTCGATCATAGTACATGTACTACTTTTATCGGTAGATATACTCTGATGGAAAAAATTACATGTAAATGGACCAATTTAGATTTTTATAATAATCTTTTTTCAGCTGTTTTAAAAGTACTATCAAACACAGTTACATAAGCTTAAAGATATAGCATCATTGAAATTATATACTACAAATTCAAAAAATACTTGTATAAACAGAACCTGTTCGATTTACCAAACGATAAACTTTGAGATACTTTAGAATTGAAAGCTATTGCAGAAGACTTATCATACTCAGCTCCAGTGAAAGATTTGTCTCCGAAAGAATAGAGCATTGCTGAAAAAGAGGACAATGCTGTTGCCCGCGGCATGTTCTTTTCTCTCAATGTTTTAAAGTGTTCTTCTTCAAGGAAGTTCAAACTAATTGGTTTAAGTTAGGGTTGCTATTTTGACGTTCATATAAATGGTCGCTTTGCAATGAAAATAATGAGTGTTAGAATAGTATTCGACTTTAACCTTTTAACCACTAAATGCTATTTATAGGCCTTTTGAAGCCATTGTGGATCAGGATCGTGCAGTCTGATCTTAGATCTACAGTCTCCGATAAGGATAAATATTTCCTTCTAATAAGTACCTATGAAATAGAAAAATCACGAGGGTATAGAGGGTATTTGTTTTTTCCAGTGAAAGATAGAAATTTATTTCATCGAGTGAACACCATAGGTAATATTTTCACGAGTGGCGCAGCCACGATTGAAAATATTATCGATGGTGTTCACGAGATGAAATAAATTTCGATCTTTAAAAAAAAAAAAAAAAACAAATATTCTATTTATTTCATGCTTTTAACCCTTTTTGGGAGGAGCTTTATCAAATTCAAGTACAGTTCTTTTCCGTTATTCCCCGCGGTGTACCCCTCCGGCATAGCAACGCATTACAATATTACGTCAAGCGCGAGAAATGTAAAGTATACATAGCCAACTTTCACGGACATGCCTTATCAGCAGTCTCGCATATCAACGAATCGATGAGAATAATCCATATCATACGTACAGGTTCGGGAGTTTCCGGATTTTGGCGAACTAAAGCGTGTATACTTGTAATCGATATTCGATAGCCTGCAGCGATAAAAGATAAGAGAAACGTTATATTACGTAACAGTAGCACACTGATCAACGTGAGCCGCGGACAGCATGTGTTCTCGGTACACCAGATCGAATTTTCCATGGAAGAACCGGAGGTGGTATAAGTATTTTCATTTTTATGGACCTGATTACCCTAGATAGAAATGTTGATTTACAACAATGTCAAGACGAATGATTGATCTGTTTACACACATACTAGGGAATAATAATACCATCATATAAGCGAGGTGTGGCTTTATGAGCAACTGGAGTCTTACTGTTTTGAAGTTTGTTACCGATGTTCGGACAAAATCCCCAAACCATTGTTCATTTTACAAGTTTGTATGATAAGATAAATGTATTCCCTAAAGGAACACAAAATTTCACCTAGAAATGTCCATCCAAAGCGAAGATATACGTTTTTGAATGGACCTGGGTAGAGGAAAATATGCTAACAAGACACCATTTTCATTTTCAGAGTATGTACATGGACACCAGATTATAAAAAGCTTGTGGTAACTGGACACCAACCTTTAAATCATCAATATTTCTGCCTGAAACTCGATGCATGGGCTGTATACGAAGACTATTTTTGTAAACATTATGTCACTACGTTCCATTACCTGATAAAGAGCATGTTCAACGCAATTTCATTACTTGTAGCACTTGCTATTTTGAACTGATATTTGCAATGTTACGGCAATTTACGAAGTAGACCTACGATGCTTGATCACAATTGACCGGTCATTGCCTCCAATGTTGGTGCAAGACATGTTCTTTTTTTACAGCATTTCAGTTTTATGAATAGAGTATTAACCCATTACCACGCAATCACGAGCTTTAATGTCCCTGGGAAAGATGGCTTCGAAAAACATTGTCCATAAAGAAAAACCCCTATTTACTTATACAGAGTGTACATAATTTACCACATTTAGCCTGATTCTTAGTTTGAATAATTTTCAAATCCGCATGGCCAACTGCCAGCGGGCTCTTAGAATGGCGTTCTACCCTTCGTACATTTGCATGCGTGCGTTTGCTCGTCTACGCGTTTATTTCTAAAATTCTTATTTAATTGACTTCTCCTCAGAAACCACCAAGTGGAAATCAACAAAATTCAAAGTGGATGATTCCATACATTTCTTTCGAGATACTTCGATCCTTTAAAAAAGATGGCTTATGTGGAAGGAGCTTATTTTCCGTGTACGGCGCGTTGTGAAAATTGTAAAATTTGTCCTCTCAAAAGAACTCAATCACGAGATTGGCATTGGGTAGCTTTCTATCACATTCCTTCAATAAATTTTGATCTGCTGAAAAAACATGGCTTTTGTTGGTGGGACTTATTTTCTCTTTGGGTCATAAAGCGGAAGTGCTTGCAGCTCTTTAAATAAATTCATTGATAATACATGTATGTAGATCCACATGTATTTCATAACACAGATGATCACCGATAATGTTTCATTTTATCCAATATGCTGGGTGATCATGATATACGAGATATTAATCTTTATTGTTACAAATTTACATAGTTCTTGGAAATGCAGCATAAGTGCTCAGAAATAGTTACAGTTCAACCTATATTAACCAATTACCAAAGGGACGGTCAAAAGAGCTTGCCATAGGCAGGTGCTTGCTTGATACAGATGAATGTCTGTGCATTGCTATTTGTCGGGAACTACATGTATGCTTGTTTGTTTATTCAGGTTGCTTGC
Source organism: Tridacna crocea (assembly GCA_943736015.1). Lineage (NCBI taxonomy): Eukaryota > Metazoa > Mollusca > Bivalvia > Cardiida > Cardiidae > Tridacna > Tridacna crocea. The sequence continues at coordinate 55,124,573 of OX031063.1, forward strand.
TTCATACAGGTGGCCAACATGCCAGGTTTTACTGTATTTCGTAAATTTATTGGAGAGGTCATCAGACCCTCCAACAGTGCTGAGTTCAAATTGCAGACTGCCACAGAATTTGCTGTCTAATTCCATTTCTTCGAGCGTAATTGTTCTGATACACAGTCTGTTTCGTCATGGTTTTGTAAATAAAGCAAAATAAAAAAACCGAAACAGGAAATAGACGTGGTTTAATTTTTATAAATGACGAATTTCAGAAAATATTTAATTTAGTAATTTGCCATGGCTGCAATTAACCTCTCTAATAATTTCCTAACACACTACGTACAAAACTATTTCTGAGCACTAATGCTGTATTTCCAAGGAATATGTAAGTTTGTAACAATAAAGATTAATATCTCATATATCATGATCACCCAGCATATTGGATAAAATGAAGCATTATCAGTGATCATCTGTGTTATGAAATACATGTAGATCTACATACATGTATTATCAATGAATTTATTTAAAGAGCTGCAAGTACTTCCGCTTTATGACACAAAGAGAAAATAAGTCCAACCAAGAAAAGCCATGTTTTTCAGCAGATCAAAATTTATTGAAGGAATGTGATAGAAAGCTACCTAATGCCAATCTCGTGATTGAGTCCTTTTGAGAGGACAAATTTTACAATTTTCACAATGCGCCGTACACGAAAAATGAGCTCCTTCCACATAAGCCATCTTTTTTAAAGGATCGAAATATCTCGAAAGAAATTTATGGAATCATCCACGTTGAATTTTGTTGATTTCCACTCGGTGGTTTCTGAGAAGAAGTCAATTAAATAAAAATTTTAGAAATTAACACGTAGACGAACAAACGCACGCATGCAAATGTACGAAGGATAGAATGCCATTCTAAGAGCCCGCTGGCAGTTGGCCAAGCAGATTTGAAAATTATTTTAAGCTAAGAATCAGGCCAAATGTGGTAAATAATGTACACTCTGTATTAGTTAATAGGGGTTTTTCTTTATAGACTGTTTTTCGAAGCCATCTTTCCCAGGGACATTAAAACTCGTGATTGTGTGGTAATGGGTTAATACGCCATTCATAAAACTAAAACGCTGTAGAAAAAGAACATGTCTTACACCAACATTGGAGGCAATTACCGGTCAATTGTGATCAAGCATCGTTGGTCTACTTCGTAAATTGCCGTAACATTGCAAATATTTCAAAAAAGCAAGTGCTACAAGTAATGAAATTGCGTTGAACATGCTCTGTATCAGGTAATGGACCTTAATGACATAATGTTTACAAAAATAGTCTTCGTGTACAGCCCATGCATCGAGTTTCAGGCAGAAATATTGATGATTTGAAGGTTGGTGTCCAATTACCGTAAGCTTTTTCTGATCTGGTGTCCATGTACATACTCTGAAAATGAAAATGGTGTCTTGTTAGCATATTTTTCTCTACCCAGGTCCATTCAAAAACGTATATCTTCGCTTTGGATGGACATTTCTAGGTGAAATTTTGTGTTCCTTTAGGGAATACATTTATCTTATCATACAAACTTGTAAAATGAACAATGGTTTGGGGATTTTGTCCGAAAATCGGCAACAAACTTCAAAACAATAAGACCCCAGTTGTTCATGAAGCCACACCTCGCTTATATGATGGTATTATTATTCCATAGTATGTGTGTAAACAGATCAATCATTCGTCTTGTCATTGCTGTAAATCAACATTTCTATCTAGGTTAATCAGGTCCATAAAAATGAAAATACTTATACCACCTCCGGTTCTTCCATGGAAAATTCCATCTGGTGTACCGAGAACACTTGGTGTCCGCGGCTCACGTTGATCAGTGTGTAACAGTAGCCTGCTTCAAATTTACAATCCTTGCCTAGACTGTATATCTGCTCTGCTGTTTAATTTTTTTTTCGGATTTGAACCTAAACCCTTTGTCTGCTACAGCACAGTGTGGCCCTTGAAGATCAGTATCAGACTGCACATAATGCGCACTCTCATTAAATTTGACAGCATATTGGATTTACACCGCCAGATAACACGAGATTCTTCAAAAATTGATTTTTTTTTAAATGGGTAGGAAACACTGTGGGGAAAAAGTAGAACAATGTTGGTTTCCGGCATTTTCCCCTATTCCCATAATGTTTTCAAAAGGCCTTTTTCAGGGTTGTCAAAATTCGGGATTGTGTGGAAGAGAGTTAAACTGCTCTAGACAATTGCACTTTTTTGTGGTCTGATCTTGAAATCTAAACTGCCCAAATGCACTTTTGCTAACATTGTAAACTTATAACAGGCTGCACAAAACAAGCTGTCCGGTCTTGGACCTAATAGATTCTATACGTTGAAAATTATTTGGGTTATAAGAAAATCATGGATATTCATGTCAAAATCAACAATTCGGCTTTTTAAGAATAGCAATTCAACACTAAAGCAATCATAGTCTCGAATCTGACGGACCTGGAAGAAAAGGATTTTGAAAACGGTTGGAAAAGGAGTAATTAATTTTTTTCCTGTTCCTACAATGTTTTCAAAGACAGACATTATCACTTGAGTTGCATTTAATTTGTTGTTAATTTGGTGGTTTCAAAGATTTCGTGAACTGGTAACGTGTTAAAGTATATTGACAAGAAAATTTGCTTTATGTGGCATTTACACATACCAATCCTATGGTTTTACGACCCTGTGAAAGAAAGCTTTCGGAAACACACGGAAAAGAGAAAATACTTGCGATGAGCAATTTCTCATTTCGCCAAAGGATCGTATATAACATGTTATCTGCGATCCCTTTTTTCCCACAATGTTTTCTACCCTTTCAGAAACAAGTTTTATTATGTGTCGCATTTGTCGTCTGCAAGTGCTTTCAACTTGAAAAAAAAAAAATCCTAATATATTTTGTCGTTTAGTAAATAGCTAATGGTTATATCTTGATTGAGTAATTGTCTTTTGTGTGTGTGGTTCGATGGTTTTGATTTGTATAATTTTCACTTCCTGCGATATTTAAATAGTTGGGAAGGCGGAGGAATAAAACTGTTACAGCAAATAAAATAATTTCAACGACTATTCAGAATCATTAGAGTAAATGTACATGGTTTTATGCACAAGAAAAGTTACAGATTCGGCATATGAAAACGCAAACATTCAAAGTGGGTTTTCATCGAACAAATAGGAGAAAATGGTTCGTTCCGAATACTCCATGAACTGTGTGGAACCGATTTGTATTTGGTAAACGCTTTTGCCTGTACATAATGAGTGATGTTGCCTTTTCTTACAATGTCTACCACTATTAATAGTTCTATTAAAATGTTTCCATTTTGAGTGAGTCTAAAAGCTGCATACTTCGTTGTTCGGAATTACATAGGTCAGAAAGTTCATGCTAAAAATATAACAGATCAGCACTCGTGAACTGATCCGATGCGACACTCTAGCGCCGCTTAAAGGCATGATAAGGATAAAAAAGGTATTTTTTCCTGTAAAAAAAATTATGTATGACGCAGACAGTGTCATTTCAACTAATCATCCATAGATTTTCAAACAAAGATATATCGATCGTAATACCAGGTTGGTTAAACACTATCTCTTGAAATTAATAAATAATAACTATGCAGCGGCTAACTTTCTAATTCACTGGTAAACGAGAAGTAGCTTGTATTGTTCCCTTTTCCGTCTACATGCATAATCTATGCCATCTTTATCTTTTATTCACTCTTTAAGCGGTTATGCTTTTTGCAGGTTGCGTCCTTTTTAAAAATTGAAGAATCAACAATTAGTCCCTCATTGTTTAGGCTAATTCTTCCAATGAACAATTAAAATATTAAAGATGTTAAAGGGAGTACTTTTAAAATAAGGGAGAAACTGTTTCGATTGATGTAAAAAAAAAGAGTTTTTTGGAAAAGTTGGAGACCAAATGCATCGTCGTCAGAAGCCGTTTTTGTACAAGAATAGGTTAAATTTGTTCTACTGAACCCTTTATCAAACGACAAAGTTTTAGACTTGTCCAAATTTAGATTTTTTTTTCGTGACTAAAACGCCGAAATTTATCTCTAAAAGGATCAATTGCTAGAAAAGGTTTAAATGCAGGTTACCAGCATTTTCACCTGTTCTTACAATGTTTACGCCCTCTACCTCAGGATCGTTAAATCTCGGGACTTTGTGGTACAAGGTTTAATATTACCTTTCCCCACAGAGCAATTTCAAAACGATGCCATGGAAATAATCTCATAACTATCAAACTCTGGTCTTTTATTAGATAAATAAGATACATAATAAGATTTCTTAAGGACACTGTCATGACCAAACAACCCGGGTATGAATTCCAGTTTATAATCATGTGGATACATGTATATCATAAACAGCAGGGGTCCGTTTTCCAATATAACATTACGTAACACAGTAAAGATACCCGGCTGGCTTATCTAACAGTAAGACTCGGCAAATTCCGACATAATCCGAACGTTCACGGAAAAAGAAAAAAATAGGATAGTGGCATTAAAAAACTGTAAAAAGGACCAAAAGATTAATTTTTCAAATGGCTTAAACTTATGCCATTTGAAAGAGAAATTAATAAACTTAATGACTCCACTTGAGATAATTTTGACTTTCCAAGAGAAAGAGGGTAAATTAAACAAATATTACAGTTTTTTACTTCGGAAAATGCATTTTTCCTCTTTACTCTATATAAACCATACCTACAATTTTCAAGTTTAAAAAGGACCAAAAGTTTCTTTTACGAAATTTTCAAAACTTAGTTCATTCGAAAGAGAATAAATTGAATTTTCTTACCCCACTTGAGATAATTTTCAATTCTTAAAATTAAATGAAGTTATAAGCGTTTATTTACCAAGGCCTTTCATAATTCTATATAAAAAAATACAGGTAAGATTGGCCGATATCGATTTTTCCATGTCCGCGAAAGTTGGCTATGTGACGTCATATTTCCCATCTGGTTGTGAGGGCGCAATTTACCTAAGCAACAAGAACGTGAAAACCGGTATTCTCACTGGTGGTATCAGTGTAAGATCGAAAAATATTTTCACTGCTATTTCTCGATATCCCACCGGAAAGCATGAAATAAAATTATAGTATACCTAGCAGTTTGAAAGTTTCACCTTACTAATTCAGAAGTTGAATGATTTATATGATTATGAATTGGGACGTAACTCCTCTACTGTGTATAATGTTGTCTTTATAGGTACTTTCATATATTATGGGACGATGACCTTGTTACTTTGAATAAAGTCAGTGTCACTGAATATACTATCTTCATAGCTTGAACTCCAATGTATTTTCGGGTATTTGCTAAACAGAATTCGGCATAGGAAAGTGGTAGTTTGAAAGGTCACTCAGCTGTGCATCAGTAGCGCATCTCCGGGCGGTCATAAGGATTTCAGTGCAGATCAAAACATTCGAGGACATTGATAATTATGTCCCCTGGGTTTTTACATGTTTTCATATTAACTAACAGCTTAATGGATTTCTGAAGAATTACGCTTATGAAGTGATGTTGGACATACACTTGCATCATCCTGTTTTCTATTTATTTGCTACGCTACATATTCATTGTTTCATCTTTATACACTGCCTAATTTTCTTAATGGCAGTTGTTTTATATGGAAGTACACACATCGATGATACCGATATTCCCGTATCTCCTTGTTTTCATCAATTCTATGTCTGCTTTCTGTAATGACATGTACAATGACGTTGCACTGTGACTCGCCCGCCATCAGGGATCAAATTATAGGGTAATTTAACCAGATTATAACTCCTAATAACCAAGATGCATCTACTTGATATTTCACAAAACAAATGGATATGACCCATGCTCTGTAAAATTAGGGCTTGATGCATCTGCAAAAATGTCAGTTTGCGCAATCCGCGCAGGCTGATATGAGTAGAAAATTGATTTTTTGGGGTGAATTTCCTGTATGTCAAAAGACCGTTCTATCCCAGCATTTGGTCGATTTTTGGACAAAATGGATTATATGGATCCATTACTAGGTGATATCGTTTTTTATTATACACCTAGCAGTGAAATCCTGGAATTTCCAAGTGTAATAAATTTTGATATCAACACTAGTGACGATACCAACTTTCACGTCTTGCCGTAATTTAGGAACTATTTGTTTTTCATTAAGCACTTATACATAGTGTTGATTAAAAATATTAATGTTAATAAGGTATATAATAAATAGAATAATCAACTGGTTATTTTTGATATGAAAAATATCTCACTCGGATGCGTTGCAAGGCGTTAAAAAAACTCGTGCTGCGCACTCGTTTTTTCAACGCCTAACAACGCATCCTCGTGAGATATTTTTCATATCAAAAATAACCAGTTGATTATCCTCTATAGTATAGTGGATCAAAGAGATGCAGTTTACCCCTTTTTGTCATAGTATTGCTGATTTGCTTTCTTCTACTCATTGAAAAAAAAATCAAAATATTTCATTTTGATTTTTCTGTGTAACCCTAACGCAGCTCAATACTAGTAAGTAAATTAAAAATGAAAATATATAAAAAAATGATGTTAAGCCTAAAATCAAATATTTTGATTTCGAAATTCTTCGCGTGGAAAAAGAAATATCACTGTTTGGGAAAGTGTAGATCGAAGGGCGGGCTGCCTTTTCTATGCAGTCTGGTCTTGCCCATATACAAAAGGGCACAGAATAGCAAGCAGCAGGCTAAAAGTGAGAGACTATGTTGATCTATGATCAACGTGCTGAGTTTTTTCGCTTGATCATAGATATGCTTAGCGCTGTTAGTGTTACACATGAAAAAAAAATCATGAATTCAATGCTCAATGCCTACGAACATATTATGTTGCAAAATTCACGGCTTTTTTATTTCATTAGAATGCCTCACAAAATACTTAGCGGTGTAAAACTTATTCCACCGATCGAACAACAAAATCATGAGCAGTTACAAGTAAGAAAATAAGTTTAAAATTACCTTCAGTATATCAGCAACCTGTAGACTCTAACGAATGAGATATCTCTTGAATAGTTTTTTTTTTTTCTGTTAACACCTTGTCCTTTCAAGTTTTTCCTATGTTTAGTTGAATGATCAAGTTTTATTACCTTTTATATATCGATAGGTATAAATAGTCTGCTTTATTTGATAGTCACGAAACTTAAAGCTATATTGTTGCTCAAAATTCAATTGTATTTTACCCCGCGAAACTGATATATTACGAAAGTATATACAATATTAGAACTCTTCACTTAGTCACCAGTAATAGGAAGATTTATACAAGTGTAAAAATCTTCTAAATGTGTGATGGTCATCTCAATATCATTAATTTCCGACACTGCTTCGTGTATATTCGTCTGCAGTTATAGACAGCCTATGGGCATGCGCTAGAAGTTGCAACGATCGATATAAGTTGCTAAGGACGCTGGATTCCTCGTTACATTTTTCAACTGTTTAATGATTTACAGCAATCAATGTCAATAAAACAAGAACTAACAAAATGGATAAACTAAAAAGAAACTAGCAACCTTATGTACGAAGTCATTCATTGTTTGCATGGGCATGATTTCCGAGAGAGTGCAGACGATGACGGATATTTCGGTAACAGACAGGTTCAGTAAATTGGACTTCCATAGTAAATCTATGACTTGGTAACATAGTAATTATTCATGGTTGATACACTTTAACGTTTTTTTTAAATATCCGATACTTAAAATCGATTTGTTAAACTATTTGGTCTTTTTTTATTTCAACACATTTTAAGGCACATTTTTTTTCTGTTGCTGCTCAATTGGTATGCTAAATACTAGTAGTACCCGGCATTAATAATTTTTGTCCGCCACATCTCATTTTAGCTTTATTTTCCCCCAAAAGGTTGGTATACAGTGTGTAACCCTCATTCTTTTAAGAACTATTAAAAACTCACAAGTTACATCAACTTTGGGAGATCAAGGATTAGGCTGCACTGTCTCTGTGTCTGCTAAGACACCAGATATTATGCGGAGGAGTTTGAGGTCTTACTTAAAGAAATTGCCTTAAGTACGTGGATCATCAATTGAATTCTTCTATACCTATTCTGATTAAAAAAAGGATAATTAATTTTAAAACCTTTATACCCTCTTGATTCAAATGATTTTAACCTGTGCCACACTTTCTGTGATTTCATAATTAGCAATTCAAGCTATTGTGAGAGATCTGCCTATTAGAAAAATCTTGCTGTGGATATATAAATGCCAATTCATTTTTCTTAATTTGGTAATTTTAGATTTTACGTGTGTTAACATGTTTTGATTATACGATGCGACTGGTTTACTGAGGATTCAACAAAATGTCATGTAACATTAAGCTGTGAGAAGCAGATTAGTAGGAAACTTCTTTATCCTTCGTGTAATGTGGGGGGGGGGGTCGTGAAAATAGATTATTGATAAAGAAATGCGTCCATACATATTCTCTTCAGCTTTGTAAGTATGAACAGGAACCATATGATTATTTACTAAATGAAGTTTGTGATATATTTATCAGCGCATTATTATCTGCTAGCGACGGTGTCTTGCACCAACCGGATTTGAAAAACAGTTGGAAAGAGGAAAGGGACAGAACATACATTTTATCTTATTATACAGGTTCAAATGTACAAAATGACAATTACAAGACATGCAACACAGTTTTTGTCAAGGTTTTTCCTCTATCTCTCACTTAATTTCTTCATTTGTGGCAATTTTTTTACCAGTATACTTTCACGTGAATTTCTGCTCTCAAGTTGATCATTTATAACTTTTAAGTTTTAACCTTGAAGGGCCACATAAATCCAACGGCTGTTTTCACTATACAAATAGAACCTTGATATAAGCGATTTCAATGTTGACCTTGCTCAGAATGTCTCAGAAAAGCAGTAAGAATAGGTAAAAGATAAATTTGTGTGCTTTGTGCTATTTAATCTTTATCACCACCGGTGGCATGCAACAAAAGTAACGCTATGAATTCAAGGGTTTGTTTAGAAATATGGCAGTTTATTTCCGGAAGAAACTGTTAACTCTAATGTCCCTAAACTGGCCGAAAACATTTTATTTCTTGGTGTCTAAGGGAACAAGAATAGGACTGTGTAATTAGTATTCAGTTCATCAACTGTGGTTGAAAATCGAAAAAATGTTATGGTGATAAAAACAAAAAACAATCACTAATTTCAATTCACTCAACATGGAAGGAGCAATATAACAAAAATGTTATACCTCAAAACCAATAGAAATGACAAATTTAGAGAGTGAGAAATAATATTATTGAACAAAATCAGTCAAGTATTGGGTGTGGAATACGTCACGTTAACACTACGTGAATTTTACCCTGTAACCTAAATATCCAATAATAGATTTACTACACGAGTCTAATTTACCGACCTTGTCCGTTACCGAAAGGTGCGTAAATCTTTCGACGACATGGGGGTTCCATTGGGGAATTTGTGTATCATCCCTGATATATCGTAAATACGTATTCATTATACACATCTCACAAAGCTTATTTTTTCCCAAATTGAAATCAGTCAAAATTGCTTTTTGTCCGTTTACTTTGCTTACATACAGCATACTTAATATCATTTTCAGTCCAATAGGGAAAGGAGTAGATCTTGTTCTACGAGCGATATAGAAGTCAGAATTGATAAGGATACATGTCGAAGTCAAAAGTGTCAACGAATGAGAGCTTTGTAGTAGAGAATAAGTTATAGGATCTACGTGATGCATTAGTTGGAGTAAGACTTCATCTGAATAGAGAAGAAATCACATCACTATTCATTTACTACAAAATTAAACCCAATCTGAAAGCTTGAATTTCATTGCAGATTTAAAATGAGGGCAGCTTAATGCCTGCAAATAGGTTGCTGGTCAAATACCTGCCTTTTGGGTTTTTCAGGATTAATGATCGTCATTCAGATAGGATTCATTCCTCTGTATCGCGTGATCATTGTTTTGAAGATTATGACGTAAATGGTAAAAAAAGAAAAGCAAAATGGGGTCTGGCTGTGGCACTAGATCAATAACTGAAACAATGTTGAAAACTGTGTTTAATACCATTTAAACAATTTATTCACAAAACAGGGAACAAAATATTTATACTGATGTTTTAATTTTCACATGCATTCTTTTAATGAGTTTTTAACTTCTATAATCTGTGCAGTAAGGAACTTTGCGTTTAATCGATTCTTTATCAGATGACAAAATTCTAAAATTGTCCAAGAAAAAATAAAAAAAATATCACATCCCCCTGTACCAGAAATTCAAAAATGAAAATAGTTGCAGATAACAAATCAAGTAAAACTACAATGATGGCAATTGTCTTAGAAAGGATAGAAAACATAAATGGAAAAGAGCTCATTACCAGCATTTTTGCTTTTGTCCACATCATTTTCAAAAGATTTTTTCCTGGTGGTCTTTAAAACTCATGATTGTTTAATAAGAAGTTAATTGATTAGGTTGGTTACTTTTCAAGTTTGAATAAAAGGATTTAAAAATAAGCTTTATAGACATTTCTCCCCTTTTTTTGCCCATCTTATATCAAAAGCTTTCCACCCTTGCTTTATAGGACTTGACAAAAATCAATCTTTGATGCTAATGCAAATAATGAGGCTCGGTAACAAGCATGGATTTGGACCAATTCTTGCCACAGACCAATTTGAAAACAAAAAAAAAAAATACATTTCACTTGTAAGTTGAGAGAGTTTATATCTAAATCCATAAAATGTAACTTGAAGACATAAAATAAATAATTAATACCAAATTCTGATGCCCAACAATATGTTGTCAGATCAGATTCTACATAATTTCAAGTTCACAAAGAGTTACCCTTTTTGTCAAAAATCAATACAGTGAAAGAATTCCTTTTAAAACTCAGAAGCTGAGAGGCCTTCTTAGCATTAATTTTACAGGTTAACCATACAAGTAGAGTTGTTCTTTCAACATATTTGATGCAAAGGTAGCCAGAATAAGAAGTTGAATACCTACACAGAAAACCATTTTGTAACACAAGTACACGTATACATGTATCTGGTTTGGAACATTACTACCACATTAGGATTCACTAGGCCAATCTATTGTAGTAACGTCCATAACAAATGCTCATTTTAGTTTGCTGAAAAACATGCATAATTTTGGCAGAAGTTGTCCATGTTTATCCTAAATATCTATGGAACTGCTTTGTGTTGAAATCACAATATGAACTTGATATCTTTACAACTATGGCCATCCTCAAATTTGGCCTTTGTTCACTTGGCAGGTTCTTGTATGGTTTTCATGCTTTCATGGGCCATAAGAGATGAGCATGCAGATCCTCTATCCAATATCCAAACAAGTGAAACTGGATTTCTGCCTAATACACTTGGATAATAAACCACATGTATTTTCAAAAGCATTGTGGTAAAAGGACAAATTACACATAATGAACAACTCCTTTTGTCAAAATGCCTTTTCTTTTATTTATGAAATCAAGCTGCTGATTACTAATATTTAATAAAAAATGCTTTCAATGTTTTTTGCTGTAAATTTGTTTCATGGTTTTATAGACTGATTGCAGGAAATAAAAATCCAGTTTTTAAACTCTCTATATCTTTCCATGGAAGAGAACTGGATAGATACTGACAAACAATGGGAGAAAATATTCCTGGGTCACAGGCTTCATTAAAAACTTCCTCTTCATCCTCACTGTATCTTCAATTTTCCAATGAGCAGTCACATTTCCTGTTGTTGTAGATGTGGTATTTCAGACAAAGTTTCTAAGTGTCTTGCAGGTGTGGGCTGTGCAGCTCTGTCTCTTTCTATTGTCAATCATCATCAGGTCTATTTAAAAACAAAATAGTACAGTAATCTACATGTAAGTGATTGACCTATAACAAAATGAAAAAGATAATACCCACTAGGAAAAGGAAAGCAACTGCAGATAACTCAAGAATGAAATTTATCTAAGAAAAATTGAATAAAAAAAAAAACATCACATGAGATGGAGACAATGCTTGTTTTTAGCTTGTATTTCTTTTCCAACCATATTTTCATTTTTCTGTTAGGATTGTTAAGCCTCTTGATTGTGTGGTAGAGGTCTGTAGTTGAACCTAAAAAGTTAGATCCTCAAAAAGTGCTGATAATCTGGATATATAATGTACATGTCAGTTAGAGACCCAAATAACGATGCTGTTTAAAACCTTGAACATTTGGCTAGGAATTTCATTTGTAAATCGACATCTCAAAGATCTGATCCTGGAACAATTTCTATGTAGAAACTTTTATTTACAATACACTATTCAAACTTAGAATCATTGATAATGGGTTTAATGCTGTAACAAAATGAAAGCATTTCTACCAGCTAACCAGCCGCATTGATGACCTTGGTCTATTCTTTTCTATGAAAATGAATTTATCAAACAATTTTACCTTTCTTTGATCAGCAGGGGCTCATTATGGTCAAAAGAAGCCAAAAAGATCTTAGCATTGTACACTGGTGGGGTGAAAGAAAACCTCCTAGAAGCTTACACCAACAGAAGCATTCCAGCTCTTATGTTGTTCTGAAAGAAAGAAAAGAGACTGTTGATATTTCACTCCAACAGAATAAACTGAATGTAATGTACCAGTCTCTATCATGACCATTAACGAGGAGATTATATGCAGCAGTATTGCGAGTAGTTCCTACTAAGTGAATCCCCCTTATGGGGCCCCACAAAATGCAGTCAAAATTGTTCATGTATATTCGTGCCGATTAAAAACATCCCATGAACAACAAGTCCAACTTATATCTTAACTATACAAAATCAATAATCTGTGTATGCAAAAAAACGTGCAAAAATCGACATACATGAGATTCTGCCATCATATTCAAAACACTCACCCGAGTCTCTGAGTCCTGTCAGTGACCGTCCAGCTCATTGTTGCAGCGTCTTTCCTTTCTCCTTTCGTGGTGATCTTTGAAAACACTCCATGTATTTACTTCGTTGCCGATGTAGTTTCTTGGTCAAGATGTATCACACAGCTATTTCCCCCAAAATAACTTCGTTCGAGACAGGTGTAATTATGGTCGGTCGCTTGACAATTTTCGTGGACTCCATTATTATTTACATTCGGATAATGTTAATGCGCATGTGTAATACAGAGGTCGCGGTCCAGGTCATCTGAATATTCTAATTTCCCGAAGAAATTTTTTCGGGGCTCAAAAATTTATTTCTTTTCAGTTCTTTTCAGACGCTGTTTTTCAGCAATATCCTGACGTATTTTATCTTGGGTGAATAGGAATTAAAAGAAATTTTCGATTGAATCATATTAAAACAGTATTTCGGCTGAAAAGTTCAATTTTGAGCAATAATACTACTTTAAGCCATGTGCCAAATCCTACAATTCCTAAACGAACCAGTATAGAACAAATTAAAGAAAAGGGGAGGGGGGCGGGGCGACACATAAAATTTACATATCGTTGGAAACAAATCAAGAGGAACAGAACATACAGTAAGATCTTGGATATGCCATTCCAGGTTTTCTTCGAGATATTCTAGCCAAGATAGTACAGAATCTGCAATATTTAGTCTGCTTTTCCATGCTATAGATGTCCATTTCAATAATTCATCGCTCTGAGGGCAAACCCCGTAGCAACATGTACCAGAAAACAATACCCGAACAATACAATTTCATGGTTGTTTCTTTCCATTTGTATCCTATAACAACCTAAAATAAGATTCAAGATATGTACCTCTCTCTCTCTCTCTCCCTCCCTACCTCCCTCCCTCTGTGTCTGTCTTTCTGTCTCTCGCTCTGTAATTATATATCAACTAATTAGGACCCTTCAACAAGAGAGATGTATGTGTGTGTGTGGGGTGGGTGGATGGGTGTGTGTGTGGGGGTGCATGAGTGTGTGTGTTTTCGAACCCTTTACTTTACTTAACAATCCCGTTTTAACAACCCAGACGTAGAGGGCCCTTGTAACTAGCATTAATATTTGCCCCTTACTCAAAATGTTTTTTTTTCTAATTCTGATATGGGTAAATTCTTCATTTAAGCAACAAACAATATACAGACCTGTTTACTTCTACGGATTCGCCGTAGTTTCTACGGATTTTTCGTTAAAATTACGCTCTACGGCTCGAAAATCGAAAACTACGGATCGTCCCATCAAAATCGGGACATTTCTGTAAATAGTGCGTTTTGGTTAGTTTCTGTATTGTAGGTACTTAAATATAGATCGTAGGCAGTCAGACGCATGCGCGATTAAAAATCAGGGGGTTTACAAGCCTACCCATGACAAGGAAAAGCGTCACCAAGACCCGGATGTTGGGTGATGCAGGGTTCTCTTTTGACACGGGACTCCGGATTTAACACTTGGAAATCCGAAATGACTTGTTTCTGACGCTCAAAAAATATCTGCCTTAGCGTCAATCAGACGCACGAGATTACCAGTCAAAGGGTCATATAAATTATGTTGGATGCGTCTGGCAAGAGGGTAGACTACAATAAACATGATCAGTATCAACTGTGTACAGACAGAGCTCTGTTTATCACACGTAATCTAGCTGGCGAGTAGCGAGTCATTTTTATATACATGTACATGAAAACACGATAAAGGTGTTAATCCAATTAACTAGTGTAAAATGACAGGTTTTCAAGTTAAGTGCTAACCTAATTAACAAATTCATGTCAAATCATGCACCAATACTCGTAAAAGAATTAAGTGATTTGAAAAAAAAGATCGGTAGATAAAACGTGAAAACCCATGACACAACAGAAATCAGTTTGACGTCGTCGGATCAGAGGCACTTCAACCTATCTTTTCATCTTTTGTAACAAATTTAAACAGTGAATCTATACTTATTTCTTTAAGAAACAATAGGTGAAAGCTAAAATCTCTGTTTAAAAATTTGGAAAAACTTTTTTAAAGATCAAAAACAACAACCATAGATAAGGTTGGGGGGGGGGGGGGCGTTTGAGACGGAGGTTATGCCTTCTTTTCTTAAATTATTAGCGCTGAAAGAAGTGTGAAAGAAAAAGTAATGAGACAAGAAAAGAAGACTTAAATCTTAGGAAATAACATTTAATGGACCTTTACATTCTCCCTTTTTGCACAATGTTCTAGGCCAAGAAAGACAAATGAAGTTGTTCCAGCCACATTTGAATTGTTGTCTTCAAATGTCTAACATAGTTGTGATCTAGTCAAAATTTTTTGTTATTTGGTAAACAGTACAAAAATGATACTAGAGTCTATTTATTTATCAAGATGAATTGCATACTACTGAAAATCTAGCACGCACCAGAATCAATCTGAGGATTTTTTAAAACAAAATTAACAGTAAATTTTGTCCTGAATTTTGACAATTTTAATTTTTGGCACTAGGAATTTTTTTTTTTCTGGTAGGCTTAGAACTACTAGGTGCTAAATGGTACACCCCAAGTCAATTCAATGGTCCTAGCAGTGCTGATATTAACTATACTGGTCAAACTTAAGGCGTTGGGACTTTCACTTGTAGCTGCCCTTTGATCATAAAGTGAAAGTGTCTAAGCTTGAATCTGAGCAAAGATAGTATTGCCTTTGCTGAAATTTTGTGTTTTCATGCCCTGCTATAATGTGTTGCATGTATCCACAAGTTCACTTCTTGGGTATTCTGTAGTGTTTACTTTGTTCTGAACTGATGCAAGTATTGCATATTTATGTAGCACTGAAAGCATTTCAGACCAAAGCTGTAGATATGGAGATTCTTATGTAGGCTGTACTGGGATTTTCAGCAGAAAACTAGGATGACAAATTAATGTATAATATTACTTCTGAACACTTACAATCAATTTCAGAGCACACACAGGTCTTCAGCTTGTGGGGGCCTAGCCAGCCCCCAGACCCCTAGCCTTGCATTTTTTTTAACCACCTTTCATTTCAATAAAGAGAGAAGAAAAAGCAAAAGCATCACTTTTATCCCTACTTTCATGTGATTGATCGCTTGGAAAGCCTACTGATACATAACCCAGTAATAATTAAGTTTTCATGCTGACAATGAATGCTGGCAGAAGTAAAAACTACTGATGGCAGCCGAAAACTACTGAGAGAAGCTGTCCAAACTACTGAAAAGCGAAACATGGGGTAAACAGGTCTGAATATATAATCTTTGGACTGACCAAGTGTGGGTCCATTTTGGAAACTTCTCTGTAAAAAAGATAGAAAATCATTGTGCATTAGAGTGACGTCCCCTGATTAATAGCGGAAATATTTTCCGAGGGGTCAGAAAATAAACGAAAAATTAAAATATGGGTAGACATAGCAATGTACCGGGCTAGAATAGGGACTTTTACTATGCCATTTTCGTCAGGTAGTCTTTTGGGCCACCCGGATGGCCCAGTGGTGAGCGTGTCAGACTCATGACCTGGTGGTTGTGAGTTTGATACCCGGTTGAGGCGAACTTTCTTTCCGGCGTATTTTCGCCTCTCACCTCTGCTGAAGCATGTCTATTTTCCATACTCACGACGTAGCCATGCAAAAGACTCCTTGGTTGTAATGGTTTTAATGGCGTATAATGCCACTTTAACAGCTAAGGTCATATCATGGCGGTCTGTGACGCACATGTGTTTCCTGGCTCTCTCACACCAGTACTAACACAACTTTCTTTCCAAAGCCAACGACTACTTTTCTCACATGCTTCAAGGATAAGGAGGCGATTTTATCAACAGCCAAACGACGACTTAAAAATTCTCAATTTTCGGTGCATAGGGACTTTACTGAAAGGGTGAAGACACATAGACGCAAACTCGGTAAGCAATTGGTGGAAGAAAGGGCATGCACTATATACTGTCATTAACTATGACAAAGTGATTATTAACGACATGTTGTACTCATACGATAAAGACAACAGTGTTACTAATTTTAGCCGTATTCGACTGGTTATTACGATTTTCGTGTTGCACTCTTTGTATTTTACTGCAAAATTTCATGATTTCCTAAAATTTCGTGAAGCACATTTCCAACAATGTTTCTTAAGTCTCCTCCCTTCGGAGCATGATATCTTTTGGGAGTGCTTAAATGTCACTCGGTGGAGTAAAATCTGAGATATCTAATATTTCTATTATGTCATTTTAAACAATACCTTAATCACATGGCGCCGCTATGACTTCGCACCTAAAAATAAGGTCGCCCATTTTTGAAAAATGAGATATGAAAGGAAAAATAGAAATGTCCTCAACCATTAGCATACAACATGTTTTTTCCATTGAAAAAAAATGAACTTTTGAATTTACACTGATGATTAATTACTAAAATACAACCTGAATGAGTTCGTGAAGGCAGAGCATTGCATTTAGGCACGCAGTAAAAAAGAACTCATACCTTTATAGAAGAAGAGGATAAATATGAACAATGCAAGGATTGCTGTGTGCAAAATACTTTCACCACACAACCTCCGAGTTTTAAAAACCCAAGGAGAGAAGACTTTTGAAAACATTGCGGGAAAAGTAGAAAATGATGTTAACCAGTATTTTCTCTCGATGTTTTCTACCCCATCAAAGACGCAAGTCACCATTTGAGCTACAAGTGTTTTGTCCCCTGCAAATGCTTCCATATTGTTCCAGTCCCATATTTCTCGTTTGGTAAAGAGTTAAGGACGTTACAGTAAAAAATGAAATCCGCCCTGGGGATCCAAAAGCAAACACTGCACTGGTTAATAGACTAGATCGGAGAGATAAATATAATTATTGTGAACACAAAAGAATAACAAGGATCTGGGTAGCTCAAATCGAATGTAGGACGTTTTGGCTACGGACGTTTTGGCCAGGACGTTTTGGCCACGGACGTTTTGGCCACATATAGTGAAAAAATGGACGTTTTGGCCAAAATAATTTTATATGTACTTTTTATGTAAAATAAAGCTAAAAAAATTTTTTTTTTTTATTTGATCAATTGTTTAGACTTTTGTTGAACTTTTGTTGAAATTTGGTAATAAATTTTAGAGTTTTACAGTTTTATTTATTCCTTTGAAGTAAAGGAAAACATCAACAATTTAATGTTTTTAAATTATCTTCAATTTTCAAGTTTTGTCTTTTGATTGACAAACAGTTTGATTGACTAATTGCTTATTAATGATACTTTCTTGCATTTAATGTTGTTATTATTAGAAGTGTAAAGAGTTTCATTGTTCTTGTCTTTTAACACTAATGAATCTGTAGATCACACCACACTTTAATCATCTATTTCAATTAAAGAAATATGTGATTAATTAATTTGTTTGAAAAACTGTTAAGAAAGATCAAAGTATAAGTACTTATTAAAGATTGAAAAGACACAGATACAAAGTCTTGAAACCATCTGTTATAATAAAAAATTGCAATAAAGGTCTAAAATGTTGATCAAATAAGTAAATTAAATATGTTTGTAGCTTTAATATCTATAATAAGTACATATATAATAGATTTGGCCAAAACGTCCGTTTTTTCATTATAGGTGGCCAAAACGTCCGTGGCCAAAACGTCCTGGCCAAAACGTCCTGGCCAAAACGTCCGTGGCCAAAACGTCCGTCCTCCGCTCAAATCACAGAGTCCATGATAACGGTTTTAGCGGTCTTGAGTACGAGGTAATTTATTTTTGCAGTATTTTTTTCTTTTGTTCGGTTCATTACAGAACGATAGATATCACCCTGGAGAGATCTTACGTCCTTGCTCCAGATCAACGTTTTTGCTCATGTTAATTGAACGAACCCGCTCCAGGTAAAAACATGGCTGCGCCAAAAGATTTTGCAGGGTATGCACAAAAACATAATGTTTTGACATATCAATAAACAGATATGCAGTTGAAGTTTGTCGCACAGAATGTCTGGGATGTCGGTTCACGTTAATCTGTAGTTCCTTTGGTGGTTAAAGACGTTTTCTACAGTTTTGTGAAAATTTAATCCTTTCATAGAATTTTCTAATTTTTTCATTTCTTGGGTAAAATTCAATGGCAAACTCAAAAATAAAAAGAAAAAGGTATGTTGTCGAGTTAGATTTTCTGCAAAATGGCTGTTTCTATGGTAACCATTTGTATCAAAACACCTAAAATGACGATATCTTCATAAAACAGAATAATACAGTGATAGAAAGTTTATTATACAATGCAAATATAATTTTCCATATTTAATATATTATTTCTTGCTTCTGTATGAATGAAATAATAGTCTGAATTCATTTTCTTTTTAAAAAAGTATTTTTACTATTTCTTGACTCGCCAAAATATAAGCAAATTCAACGTGTAGTCTTCAATTAATTCAAAATTTTGAAAAATTCCTTTCCTAAAATTTTCTAATTTTTTGGTATATACAGTTTTATTTTATATTAAGTACAAAAATGAAAAGAAAAGTTGCCGTGTAAGATTTTTTGCAAAATGGCCGTTTCCATAGTAACCGTTTAGGCGCTCAGACCGATCGGCACTGTCATGTTCAATAGACTCTAGCCTCTGAGAAAGTCGATACCTCCGAAAACTGTCCTGTATTCTTCTGAATTTTTCCTTTAGATCTTTTAGCAAAATGTTCGTTAAGTCGATATTGTAGACGCATTCTTCGCTTCGAAACGTACCGTATCCGAAATTCAAGGTATTGTCCGAACGATATACAAGTACCTTCTTTGAGAAGAGTTACTCTCTGTTATTGTCTCCCTTGCAATCGCCAAAGTGATGTGCAGAAATTACTACCGAAAACGTCCTTAATCGGTAGTTGTAAACATTTAATCCGACAAACTTCCGTCGGCCACTACGATTTCTGTAAATTCAATACGTGAAGTCTCCGAAATTCTTCGTAAAGCAATTATACTCATTATTCTGAAAAGCGTACCATCTCAGATGACCTATGTAATGATTATTCCTCACAACTATAAACCGAAAAAAATGCAATTACAGATCGATAATTTGCCATTTTTTTGTATTTCAACGTAACATGCTCCTGAATTCAATACGATGATTCAGCTCCTGAGTTGAATCACGGTAAGTGTAGGTCTTCGTGTTATATTAAATAATTGTATCATTCTGGTCAAGATTATATATTTATTATCGTGGTCACAGGTTTATTATCATTGATAATAGCAATAATTGTCATTATGAACGACCAACAACATATTTCAAATCATCCGAACATCTATAGACATCGGTTTATGTATTAGTTTGAGGCTAAATAGTAAAGTCTACAGGAATATTATGCATCTCAAAAGAACAAGTGCAGTGTTCAACACAGTTGCATATCCACGTCTGTAAGATTACATTCATTGTCATCTTTACTTGGTTCTGTGGTTAGTGAAAATATTTTACACAGCCTATTGTAAAACCTGTATGGTTAAACACTTTACAAAATCTTTCCTTATTTAAATAAACTGATGTAGAATACTAAGCAAAACGTTGAGCATTTTTCCTTGTCTCACATTGTATTCTATCCGATAGGATAAGTATCTTTCAGTTTAGTCACTTTTACAGTGTTTTTTGCAACTTGATTTTTCTTATTGGAGTACACAATCCCTTTCGGTGTCAAATAAAAAAGTGGCCTGCGACATGACTTCTTCCAGTATGAAAATATGGAAAAGACTTTCAAAAAACCTGCCGTAGAAAATCCCACTAATTTGTTTTTACCCCTTATCTAAAGTACCACTACATACAAATAGTGAAATTTCATGATCAGGCACCGCCAGCTTCGGTAGCAGCTGATCTGGGGCTGCATTATTTGCTTATGTCGTTTTCTGGCTCCAAAAGATTTAAGAATTTACCAGGTCCGTTTTCGTGCAAAAAAAAAAAAAAAAATGCATCTGTATAGTGTATTTCACAAAAGCATGGCTTGTTAATTTAAAACAAATGCGTTATTCGACATTCATAAGCTTCTTTAAGGATGGATATTTAGATTTTTCACATCTCACCAAATTAAAAAAAAAATATATGTATCACTGAAATTTGTACGGAAAAAAAAAAATACAAATCATCAATAATAAAGAATCATAAAATTACACACACAAAAAAATGATGGTGTTCCCTTAAAAGGCTACGTAGCCTTTTAAGGTATTTGAGATTTCGTGCCAAAAGTGGACAAAAAAGGATTGTGGGAATATAAAGTGACTGGCCCGTGACTAATGACACCTAGATTCCATAACATAACAACCAATATTATTTTCAACTAGTTCTTTGCATGGGAAGCAATGTTAGAGGCTTCGTCTGTGTATTTCCGGTGTATAAATGAGTGAGTTGCTCATGTAAAAATAGACCGTATTTCCAGTCGGTGCCGACCTGAGCCGTAGTAAATCTCAACTTTCTCTTGTCGAATGGTTTTCGACATCTGGGGTTTATGAAAATTAAAAGCCATTGGGTTGGTTGGTTGGTTGGTTGTATTGGGGTTTAACGCCACTTTAACAGCTAAGGTCATCGCATGACGGTCGGTAACGCACATGTGTTTCCAGGCTTTCTCACACCAGTACTAACACAACTCTCTTTCCCAAGCCACCGACTACTTTTCTCACATGCTTTAGCAGAGGTGTGAGGCGAAAATACGCCGGAAAGAACGTTCGCCTCAATCGGGAATAGAACTCCCTATCACCAGGTCCGACACGCTCACCACTGAGCCACGCGGGCAGGCTAAAAGGCTTTTGGAGTATAAGGATGATTTTTTTTTGTATTTTTGTAAAATTCTCGTACCCAAATTTGAAGGGCCACCTATAACTCATTACTACACGACAAAATTTTAGACTGGTTCAAATTGAAAGCATTTGCAGACAACAAAATAAAGGTGACTGAAAAATTGAAATTTGTTCTAGGACGGGTAGAAAACACAGTGGGAAAAGGAGAAAATGCTGGTTACCAGCATTTTCTCCTTTTCCCACTGTGTTTTCAATAAGCTTCTTTCTCAGAATAGTCAAAAGTAGGGATTGTATGGTAATGGGTTAAGGTCTAATTGGGATCTACTCCTTTGTAAAGCGGTTAAAAGTGAAAAGAAATCTATACATATTTATATCGTAGTATTAGATATAACTAAATGCTCTCAGGTGTTATTATTGTTATTTTATTGTTTTTCCGCCAAAATGACGAGCATTATACAATAAAATACAAGAAAACAGTAAGAATGAAATAACAAACAAAAAAAATAGTAGTTATATGTCAGAAAGAGAGAAAATCAATGTACGGCCAGACTCCGACCCGAAAAAGACCCTTACAATAAAAAGACAAAAATGCAAAAGCCCTTTCCCTGGTCAGAATGCCGGAGCACATTGTTAACACTCAAAGTACAAAATAAAGAAGAGAAACGAGACAAAAATAGGTAAAAGGAAAGCATGAATCAAGTAAGGGGACCTTGCAACGAAAGCGAAACACAAGGCAAACATAGGCAACAGAATATTTAGGAAAGCAACACAATATTTAGGAACTAAATAATGAAGCAGACCCCTAGAATAAGTCCATTGATTGAATGAATGAGCGGATAGATCTATAGAAGAATTAACCGGACAATCATTCAATCAATCGATTAGAAATTGCTGGCTGGAGTTAGCGGCAGATAAATAATAATATACAGTATTGTATCGAGGCAACAGAGCCAAAACACTTGAACAGATATGTCACAGCTGGTTGGGCATGGGGCTGAAGAAGTTAAGATAATATATTAACGCTGTGGTGCATAGATCATAGAGCTATTACACAAAGAAAAAATTCCAAAATTTTCCAAGGATAGGTATAATAATCGAACTCCCAATTACCAGGTCCGACACGCTCACCACTGAGCCACGCGGGCGGACTAAAAGGCTTTTGGAGTATAAGGATGATTTTTTTTTGTGTATTTTTGTAAAATTCTCGTACCCAAATTTGAAGGGCCACCTTTAACTCTTTACTACACGACAAAATTTTAGACTGGTTCAAATTGAAATCATTTGCAGACAACAAAATAAAGGTGACTGAAAAATTGAAATTTGTTCTAGGACGGGTAGAAAACACAGTGGGAAAAGGAGAAAATGCTGGTTACCAGCATTTTCTCCTTTTCCTACTGTGTTTTCAATAAGCTTCTTTCTCAGGGGCGTCAAAAGTAGGGATTGTATGGTAATGGGTTAAGGTCTAATTGGGATCTACTCCTTTGTAAAGCGGTTAAAAGTGAAAAGAAATCTATACATATTTATATCGTAGTATTAGATATAACTAAATGCTCTCAGGTGTGTAGCTGACAAGGCATATGGTTACTTGTTCCTTGATGATCATCATTATTCGTTTACATTTACTAAGAGGAGTCTTGTGATGACGATATCGAAGATGATAGTTGTAATAGATATGAATCTTCTGCATGATAGTTATGGACCTTGTGCATAATGCTGTCTGTCATCAAACTCTTCACGTATATAATGACATTTCATTTCAAAAGCATAAAAAATCAGGTCAAGAAACCTGACTGACAGAAAGACCGAAAGACGGACAGTCAATCAGTTATACATATTGAGCAAAAAGACAAATTGTTTGATTAAACTTGTACACAATCGCTTCTGATATCATAATCTGATTCAACTAAGAAGCTCGATCGTTTTACTGAGTTTTAGGGCATGAACCGTTGCCTATAAAAATGACTGAAAGTTGCTCGATAATGAACATCGCATATTCTTTTGTTTAGAACTGTGGTGAATAAAGCATAATACCACTTGGCAGAGCACAAACTTCAAAATTTTGTGTTTGTATGTTTAACAAAGCTTTTGCTCGCTTCCGTGTGTTGATTTTCAAGAACCCATAGTCGCTTATAGAAGTTTGTCTGATTAAACGTTTTCAACAAACAAAGTACCACCAACAGAGCGATACAAAAATATGCATTGACACCCCAGACATTCCATGCGAATACCGTCTACTGCATATCTTTTTATCTGCTTGTCAATGAAGTATGTTTTAGTGCTTACCTAGCAAAATTCTAGGGCGAAAACATATCTTTGCCTGGAGCGGGTACGTTCAGGAATAACAACGTTCACCTGGAGCAAGAACGTAAGGTCTCTCCAGGGTGGATATTTAGACTTGCCCAAATCAAATGCTTTTGCAGACGATAAGTGAAATTTGTCACAAATGACTAATATTGTCTAAAAGGAAAGAACACATTATAGTAAAATTTTCCCTTTCCATAATCTGTTTAAGAGTTTTTTTCTTTTCCCCTCAAAGTCGATAAAACTTTGGATTGTTTGATAAAGGTTTAAAATGGGATTTAGTTCATGCAGCTTTGAGAACAAAACGGGATATTTGATGTACATGTAGATTACAGTAGATTTAATCAGACTTCTTTTTGATGAAAAGGGTTGGACAGGTTCTATACAAAATTTATCGGTCCATAATGCAATATGTGTTGCAATTTTTGTGCAAAGTAACCCTTGAGTTTCAATTAGGGGAAAATACACATTAAAGGTATGAAACCCCCATAACGCTTCTGGTACACCATGGAATAAGATTTCTTGTTACTTGACAAATAAGGATTTATACTGATAGAACACTTTTGCACATTTTAACCGATCAGAAATTCCTTTGATATCTATCTTGAACTTATTTGTTGATATTTTTGTTAGTTTCCTGAAAAGGAAGTAATTATCATCTTCCTTTACACTGAGAATATAGTGGTTTTAGATTTATAAATCATAATTCTAAAAAGGAAAGAAAGGAAAAAGTGGCTAGGTTAAAAAAGTAGTACAAAAATACTCATAGTTCTACCCCCGCAAAACGAATGTTTTCGGGGGTATACTGGAATCAGTCTGTCTGTCCGTGTGTCCGTCCGTGCGCCCGTCCGTCCGTGTGTCTGTCTGTGTACAAAACACTAGTAATTGCCAGTTTCTGTCAAAGCACTGGTGGGGGTATTAAGTCACATTCAGTGACAGCTCAGGTTAATCATAGCAAATTTTGTAATACGGTGTTATAGTGGAAATAGCCGTGTTCCATTATGGGTCTAATACCTTAGTTAATGTAGAATTATCATGTTTGTCTTAATTGGACAAAAGCAATACGTATCACGGGAATGTCGAAAGCAAGCTCGATTTGCCAAGGGTAGAGTAGCGTAGTGGATCGTCACCCTTGGCTTGCGACGATGGTCAATACTGACTTAGGGTTATTTTGATTGGTTTTGTGGTTGATGTTGTCCAACCTTTACCCATTTATCTGTAACTTTTCGTGCTTGTTTTGGTTATTTAAATATGTTGCAAGCATAGGGCATTTTTCTATTTACATTCAAATATGTTTATCTCGATGAACTATTAACGGTTTAGTTCGAAAACTGACACACACTGCTGGCATGCCACAACAACATATGTTAATTATTGATATACGAGGATTGCGAGCGGTGGCAGTGTCAGATCTATGGAAGAGAAATAAATTAAGTTTGAGTATTGGGGAGGCCAGTGGAAGATATTTACCAACATTGGCAAAGAATAACTTAAATTTGCCATAAAATACCACTGAAGCGACATGCTTTTCCAATTTTATGGCTGAAAACTATTGTGTAGCACCGAATTGCAAAAAGAGAGTACCAAATTGAATGGAATGGTAGTGTTTGATTAGGCTTATCAGGTCAGTTTGGAATATGGCGTTGGGATGTTGCCCTTTACTCGTTTTAAACCCCTGAATATGCTTGAAAACATCGGCGATGATACCTCGTCTACCCTAGTAATTGTTTCGTTAAAAACAACTTTTATGCTCCGGAAAACTCCATGCACTGATGATACATCTAGTTGTGGTGATCGTATCTCCGCAAAAACACCTAAATGCAGTATCGTCCGCCACAAACAGCGTAAATTCTGGGTTGGGATATAGTTCAAATATAACCTGAATTTGTTCTACAGAAGGGTGACAGATATTTCGGTTATAAACGAATTCGGTAAATATGACTATAGAGTAAATCGACTGGATGTTTAGTTAACAAGGCAAATATGTAGTGTACCGTTACTTTTTTCACACCAAATACACATTGCTATTCTCCGCCTAAAACAGGGCATTTTGGCACAAAAGTGTCTCATCAAGATGAACAAATGATGGACAAATGAACTTTCATTCAGCATTTTGAAATGTTTGGTATCAAAAGTTCCATGTTTCGGCCATTCAAACCCATATTTATTTCAATGAAGCAGCTTTTGCAAATACATGTTTTAAGTGAATTTGAACTACTGGTCACCTGTCTGTTACGGACACTATAGAAGACAACAAGCAATTTCGTTTAAATGATATCCCCCGCCGAAAAAGACCTTTTTTGATACAAACGTATAAGAGGTATTGTGTTCTGCATGTACATGTGGCCTCTTTTTTTACTGGTCCATGATGAAATTATACATTAAGCTCCCTTGTTCCATGGCACAGGATTTCATTACATAAAAAATATAAAAGAGGTCCATAACAGGATTATATATTAAGTACCCATTTCAGGATTTTATATATGTGGGGGAAAAATGTATCTACGGACTATCCAACGGAAAACATGCATGAAGTTTCATCAATTTTTGTCAAGGACTTTAGAAGATGTGATCTAAAAGGTTTACGAACAGACTGATGCATAGAGAGACGAATGCACAATTGACTCATTCGTCACTAGCTTTGATCAAGCAATAAAAATATGAAGTTCTATGAAAATATGTGCAACAGTTGGAGATACACTGATAAAAAATTAAATTTGACACGAAGTCCCCTTTTTCCATGATACAGTGATAAATTGCAAAACTCTGACAACATGTACTAGGTCGCATGATGTGTGAAAATCTCATCCAAATCTATTGAGATATGTCCAGTAATTGAAGAGATTGTCATGAAAAATAAAATTATAACATGAAGCCCCCTTATTCCATGATGCAGCTTCAAATCCAAAAACCTTAACAATATGCCGTATGTCACATGATTATGTGAAAATTCCATCCAAATCTGCCAAGATATGTGGGAGGCGTTGTATTAGGTCACATGATTATGTGAAAAAAACATTCAAATCTGTCAAGAAATATGGGACGAGTTGCATTCACAAGAAATAAAATGAAATAAAACATGAAGCCCCCTTTTTTCATGACGCAGCTACAAATTGCAAAATGTTGATAGGTCAGGGACAAGAAATATTCTGTCAAAATTCTATTCAATTCCGTCAAGAAATGTGGAAGGAGCTGCCTTCACAAGAAATGGAATGAAATATAACATGAAACCCCCTTTTTCCATGACACCTTATTACAAAAATAAGGGCAAAAAACTAGCACTTGTCCCAGAACAGGATAAATTCATCAAAGGGTAATCAGTCAAAAAAAAAAAAAGCCTGTGAATCTAAATGGAATTGTGCAAACAAAAATCCAAAGTAAAAATTTACAAAGGGCAATAACTCCAAAAATACTGAAGATAGAGTTATGGTTTTTGTGCACTGTACTTCTCCTCAATTAGTTCTATATGTGTGTGAAGTTCCTAGCTTTTATACTTTTGGAGATATACGCCAGACAGAAATCCAAAGTAAAAATTAACAAAGGGCAATAACTCAAAAATTACTGAAGACAGAGTTTTGGTTTTTGTAAAGTGCACTTCTCCTTAATGAATTCTATAAGTGTATACAGTTTGAAGTTCCTAGCCTTTGTACTTTTGGAGATATGCTCCGGACAAAATTCCAAAGTGAAAAATTACAAAGAGCAATAACTCAACAATTACTGAAAATATGGTTATGATTCTTTAGCACTGCACTTCTCCTTAATTAGTTCTATATGCGTGTGATGTTTCAAGTTCCTAGCTTTTATACTTTTAGAGATATGCTCCGGACAAAAATGCAAAGTTAAAATTTACAAAGGGCAAGAACTCCAAAAATACCGAAGACAGAGTTATGGTTGTTGTGCACTGCACTTTTTCTCAATGAGTTCTACATATGAGTAAAGTTTCAAGTTCCTAGCTTTTATACTTTTGGAGATAGAAAAATTTACAAAGGGTAAAAACTCCAAAAATACCGAAGACAGAGTTATGGTTCTTGTGCACTGCACTTTTTCTCAATGAGTTCGATATATGTGTGAAGTTTCAA
Organism: Tridacna crocea; assembly: GCA_943736015.1. Taxonomy (NCBI): domain Eukaryota; kingdom Metazoa; phylum Mollusca; class Bivalvia; order Cardiida; family Cardiidae; genus Tridacna; species Tridacna crocea. Next base: position 55,152,488 of record OX031063.1, read on the forward strand.
GTTCCTAGCTTTTATACTTTTGGAGATATGCTCCGGACAAAAATTCAGAGTAAAAATTTACAAAGGGCAATAACTCCAAAAATACTGAAGACAGAGTGATGGATCTTTCACACTACACGCCTCCTCAATGAGTTCTATATGTGTGTGAAGTTTCAAGTTCCTAGCTTTTATACTTTTGGAGATATGATCCGGACAAAAATTCCAGAAAAAAAATGTACAAAGGGCAATTACTCCAAAAATACTGAAGATAGAGTAATGGTTCTTGTACACTGCACGCCTCCTTAATGAGTTTGAAATACTTTTGATATCTCAAATACTTTTGGAGATATGCTCCGGACAAAAATGTGGGACGGAAGGACGGAAGGATGGACGGAGACTATTACCATATTCCCCGCCGCCTTTCGGCGGGGGATAACAACAATTTATTTCTTCAAAACATTGTCATCTTACTGATATTTACTCAAAAACTCAAGCAATGTAAGATAAAAAAAATGTTATATGTTGGATTTCTTTTTTTTTTCCAAATCAAAAATATATAGCTTTCTGCAAATGGACTCTAAAAGAAATAAAATTCAACTCTAAACTTTTAGCCTCACACTAATATACCACCAATGCCAATGATTAACGACGTACTTGACAATTTGTTCTCTAAAGGAGAGATTTATTTTCAAAAACTTTTCACTTACAAAGCTCATCATGTCTCTCTGAGATTACAGTAAAGAAAGATGCGAGTCACCGTGCTCGTTTCTGAGAAATATGCATTTGAAAACGGTATACACAGTACCAAATTTCATCTTATATTGGATTCAAAGTGCATTCCTTTAATAGTCGGTTAAACAGGAAAAATACAAGAAAAATATACAAATATACATTGTTTTGTAGGCAATCAAAAGGATATGGACCAAAGAAGGAACTGAGGGACCGAATTGAATACGAAGGTCAGGGGCCGACGAACAGAGCATTCCTCATTTGGTCCAAATCGCACGCTTTTGAACCAACCTAACACTTAATAAAGTCTTTCTAACATTATTTAATAAGGACAATCTTAAAACAAAACATTATTTTCTTGCTAACCTAAATATGGCAAATAATGGGCGTGAACCCTTGTTCAAATACAGTAAATCTCTAATTTTTTATATAGCTCAACTGGAGCAACATCAAATTGTTTCTGGAGCTCAAATGGAGCAACTCAAATCACAATCACAAATGCTTTAACAATTATTTACACTCAAATGGAACCACAAATGAAAACTACTGTCTTAACCCTTAAACCTAACACTTGTTTGGCACCGGCAGTTGGCCGTAGGGCGCCTGTAATAAAAACACAAATAGTTGACCCCGAAAACACGGTGATCCCTAACATTGTTCCTTACTTAATACAATAAACTTAATATCTCTACCGAAACCCCTAGGTGTGTCCGAACGCTGCTTCAGACTGACGTCGTACCATACCCCATACCAAAACACAATAAGAAAAACCCTTCAAAACAAACAACGGAACCGAAACACCATGCAACTAACGAAAAAGGAAAGGGATGGGTGGGTTTTTAAGAAATTCTATTCAGTTTTTCTCTTACTTGCTTTCTTCAATAACTTTAGTTGAAGAGGCCGGTTTATGATTACCATCCATAAATTGAGATAAACTAAACCGAAAATTGCAAAGCAAAGTCTGCATACCTAATTCAGACAAATGAACTCCATCACTTTCATACTGTGTGGAATCGAAAGGCGTTAAATTTACATGTTTAACAAAGAAACCATTATTGACAGCATATGTATTCAACCTTTTCCTGGCCGACTCTAGACCTTTATTGTTACACCACTGCCTTGGCAAGATTTCGGACCAAATAACCGTTGATGCAGGCATATGTTCTTTTATAAATTGAAAAACTAAATCTAGTACAACCTTTAACTCTTTAAGTGGCGTTTTCCCCAAGTCGTTTCCACCAACGTGCAAGAGGATGTAATCTGGTAGGTCTTGGACTAACAACAATGATCGAAGCTTGTACTTTGCTTTCTTTGGAGTTAGGCCTCCATATCCCTACCACCACAGGTTTGCTGGCATCAGGTTCACGTAGGAATTCAGATCTATACTATCAGTTATTCCATAATATATATATTTCCATTGTCTTATTGTGATGGATAACTGACTGATTGATCTTATTTGTCAATTATTCATTTACTTACCATCACTATGTACTAGAAGAAGTAAGCTTCGACACTGTTAAACTTTTCACTTCTATTAAGTCCAATTTCGAATTTATTCTTACATTCTCATTCATTTCATGATATTTCATTGTCCAATGGTGATGGTACGCAGCATCATTTAATGACTGATTGATGGATCATATTGTGGCAATCGACCGATTGGTTAATGGCTCAATCGGACTGGTTGATCGAGTGATTAGTCGACTGATTGATGTACAAATTCCTGTATTCTGTATGTCAATGTGAGTTTTTCCCTCTACAGACCTATACTTTTATTGTTTAAAATATCCATTTTACCTATTTACTATTAACTCATGCACTTATTAAAGCTTCATATTAGATAATTTAGAATTGTAAACATATGTAGCAAGAAAGCGCGTGACTAAATGCACTTAATTAAAAAAATATATATATTATATAAACTATGTAGTTTTTGTCAAATAAACGATGTTCTGTTCTGTAATCAAGAGATTTAACTCTTTTCAGCCCGTTACTCGCCCCCGATTATACCTAGGTCACAAATAAAACGGGCGCCGGATGATTTCCTCCAACTCAGCCAATTCAAAGATTTGAGACATGGTCCGGGCGCCATACGATTTTAAGACATTTTGCTTAAGCAGTCACAAACCAAACGGGCATCGGACGGCAGTTTCTTAAGAAATGCCGTGCGTGCACTTTTCAGTTTAGACAGGCACCGGACGGTCATCGGGCGGCGACCGGACGGCGACGGACATCTTTCGGGCTTTGTGCTACCGTCTGGCTAGCTACAGAAGTGTGTCATATTGTCCGAGGATGAAACGCCTCTGTAGCCACGTTTTGACCTAGACAGTCCTCACTCTGCGGCCTTGCGCAGCACGCTCCTGATCGTAAACAGCAGCAGCTGCTATTTCATTTATCTGCCTTTGGCGAGCAGCTTGCAATCTCTCTTGATGAGGGAAAAGATTCGACAGATTTTGTGGCTGTATAAGTGCCATTTTCACTTCAGAACTGATAAATTATGATGAGGTAAGATATCAGTATACACTTTTATAATATATTCATCATGTCGCCAAAATATAAGTTTGCCGTCCGGTCGCCGTTCGGAAAGATTTAACAAAATCAAAGGTGCACGGCGATCTGACGGTCACTGGACGGTGCGCGTACAAATATTCATAATCGGGAGGTACCCGTCCTGGCTTCGCCCGGCGCCTGCACGGACTAAACAGTTTACCGAAGTTACTTAATAAAGTGATACTTCTGTAACTATTTACATCAATTTGGACCCTTTTTATGTAGCGACACGATAATATACCTTTTGTCTAGATTTCCGGGAAGACGCCAAAGTTTAAAATAATTTTGAAAATTTCATTAATATGTCTAGCTAAAATATCGCACAATTTAATGAAATATTCATTTAACAATCTATCACTTTAGTGCTTTTATACGGGCGGAAAGGTCAAATCAATGTAAATTTGCGTCACAGCAGTCATTTGTCATTAACAATGGATAGAGCAATTTCTTTTGCCGATCTTGATGAATTTTGAGTAAAGTCAATTTACAGAAAAGATTCTCGAGAGATTCCGGAGAGCAAACCAAATCTAACCGGTTCATGTTACGGAAATAGCCGAATGACGAGAGATTTTACCAATGGATACGAGATTTCCCAGAGCTTTCCATACCGGCATTGCACTTCAGTAGCCCTTGGCCTTACATAGGTAAGATAAGAATGTCGGTGTTTTATCTTTTAACTTTTTAAATGTTTATTTTGCCATCACCACTTTCAAGAACGATACGCGCCTGCAAACTTGCAAATAAATATGTAAAGGGGAGGTGCAGAAGGGAAGCGACTCTACGCAAATTATAATGACCACCATTTTCTTACACGGTATTTATTTTCCTATGTTGTTGCAACTACACGCTAGATTTGTGTAATTTCTGTAAGCAGGAAAAGTGTAACACAATTATTGCAGTTATTGCACTGTTTGCATAGGTACTGAAGAAAGTCTAGAGTTGATGATGATACTGAAATTGGTTTTTGTGCACCATGAAACACTGCATAGGTCAACAGCATTTTCTCTCTTACCCACAATCCTTTCATAAGCCTTCTCTCATAGGGTTATTTAGCACCCCTCACGTTGGTTAGTTCGAGCAAATTTTCGTCGTCTACAGCTCCGAAGTCGGCATGGTGTTCGGCCTCAATAACCGCTGCTGTGGCTGAAACTACTTGACTCCTATCTTCATACTTCTTCAACAAATTAATGTGATATGTGTTGACTTTGTAGTCCATCTTATTTACTATTTCTACCACTTCAAATAGGCCTTTCCGATGTAACAGCATTTTGTTATGGTGTGTAGGCAACAAAGCCAAAACTTATCTCCAACCCATAAATTTCGCTTTCGTGCTTTCTCGTCATAGTGATGCTTAAATGTGCTCTGAGCTTCGCTCAAACTCTCCCGGGCAATTTTGCATGTTTCTTCAAGTCTCTGTCTCAAGTCAAGCACATACTCATAAGTGCTTCTTGTTTCGGGCGTTTCTTGTTTCGTCCAAAGCTCTTTCAAAGCTTGCATCGGTCCACGCACTGTACGACCGTAGAGAAGCCCGAACGGTGAAAACCCAGTGCTTACCTGCGGGACTTCTCCGTATGCAAACAAAACTGCCGGGAGGTATCTGTCCCAGTCTTGGGATTTTCCTTGACACATCTTTTTAAGCATGCTCTTCAAAACTCCGTTCATGCGCTCACATAAACCATTACATTTCGGGTTGTATGGCGTTGTGAAAAGCTGTTTTACTGAAACCAGTCTAAAAACTTCCTGCATTAACTCCGAGGTAATCTGTGTTCCTCTGTCACTCAATATTTCAGAAGAAAACCCTACCCTTGAAAATATTTCAAACAGTGCTTCGGCCACTCGTTCGGCCTCAGTCTTCGGCAATGCTATAGCCTCAGGGTACCTTGTAGCGTAGTCTACAAAAGAATGTATCTGTTGCCTCTGTCCGAAACTGGAGTTATCGGGCCGATGATATCAACAGCTACACGGTGAAATGGGATGTTTATAATAGGCATCTGTCCAAGCGGAACTTTTGTCACCCTGCCTCTAGGTATAGTTTTCTAAAAAATATCACATGAAATACCAGGCCAGTGAAAACTGCTTGAAATCCTATCTTCTTTTTTGAAGATAAATGTCCACCTACTATGGACTCATGTGCGAGTTTAATGACTCTACGTCTCTGTAGTTTTGGAACCACAATTTGCCTGACTTCAAACGTCGATGAGCCTCGTTTCTGCTGAAATACTCTGTACAGAATATCTTTCCTGACCATATATGAAAACGAGTTTCCACCCCTGGTCTTGAAAACTGTTTTGCTACCGGTGTAATGCAGAAAAATGACCCCCATTACAAAATGACACCCGGGTCATTTCTCGACGTAGAGGAATGACCCATGGGTCATTTTTCGACGTAGAAAAATGACCCGGGTCATTCCTCTACGTCGAGAAATGACCGTGAGTCATTTTGTTATGGGGGTCATTTCTCTGCATTACACCGGCATATTTCCAAAGTCGTTCCAACGACTTGTTTTCCTTCTGAGCCGACCTCAGCTCATCGGTGTTGATTTCCTAACTTTGTTGAGATTTTGAAACCTTCAATGGGCTAAACGGTTTTTCTTTCTTCTTTACCTGAGCCCTGGTCATAACTGCCCCAGCCAGAGTTTCTGTGACTGGGAATCTTTACGGCTGCTTGGGACCGGAATGTCTGAGACCTCTGGGATATTACCGATCACTAAGTCACAAATCGAATGACTTTGGTGCCATGACTTCAAGCTCCCCTCGATAGTATGGAGTATCTACATGGATTCGAGCAGCTGGAACTATCTTTGCTTCGCCGTCTATGGTAATCATCAGATACCTTTTATCCAAGATTGGTCGTCTCGAACCAAATGTCGCCTCACGGCAGTTAGTTCACAGCCTGTATCCCTCAAAACCTTGACTTTGTTGGAACCTACATAACCTTGCTCCAACTTCAAATTTCTTCCACCCTCCATATTTTCAATGGTGCACAAACCCGATACAACGGGGACCGAATCTCCGTTTGCTAGCTTCAATCTACCGTTTTCCATGTTTTCTTTGAACGGCTGTCTATCGGACGGCATACTGACGCAGCTGGCTGCAACCTTCTTCTCTCCTTTGTGAGAAATGTCAGCCTTGCCTTTCTTTTTGGAGTCCTGTTTTGACTTTCCAGACTTACAATCCTTTGCGATATGCCCTTCTTCTTCACACACGAAACACTTCAACTTTTGTTTCGTTGAAAACAGGTTTTGTTTTGGTTTAGAACTTTTTGAAGACACCATTGTTGGACCGAACTATGGGGTTGACCGAACTATGGGGTTGAACCCCAAAGCTCGTACGAACTTTGGGGTTGAAAATTTTCAACCCCATAGTTCGGTCGGATACCCCAGATTATGCACCATCGGACCGAACTATGGGGTTGAACTCCAAAGTTCGTACGAACTTTGGGGTTGAACATTTTCAACCCCATAGTTCGGTCGGATACCCCAGCTTATGCACCATCGGACCGAACTATGGGGTTGAACCCCAAAGTTCGTAAGAACTTTGGGGTTGAAAATTTTCAACCCCATAGTTAAGCTTGAAAAATCATCCCGTTGTTTCATCATCATCATCATCAGCAGCAGCAGCAGCAGCATATCAGCATTACCATCATCATCAGCAGCAGCAGTATCATCATCAATATCAGTAGCAGCACCACCACCAGCATCATCGTCAGTAACAGCATCATCATCAGCATCACCATCCGCATCATCATCAGCTGAAGCAGTAGCAACAGCATCGTTACCATCACTATCATCACCATCATCATTATCAGCAGCAGCAGCAAAGGCATCATCACTAGCATCGTCACCAAAATTACCATCATTATTAGCAGCAGTGTCAGTATATCATCATCAGCAGCAGCATCAGTGAATATCCTCAGGGCGAATAATATTGCATTTATTAATGACTGGTCTGCCAAAAGCCCTGATCTGAATCCCATTTAATACTTTTGGGGTAATTTGGATCAGGGTGTTAGACGTCGCCCTATTCCACCGTCAAACGTCATTCGGCTGAGACAAGCCTTAGTTCAGGAATGGAGCAACATTCCACAAGCCGAAATCAATACACTTATCCGTTCTATGTGCCAACGATGCCAGGCAGTCCTTCATGCTGAGGGTGGTCATACCCGGTATTAATTCGTGATTTTGGTGAGCGACCCCTTCCGCATTTTAACTACTATTTCACAAGTTGGATAAACGCTCACCAACATTTTTAATCACACAAAGTCGCAGGAAAATACCCTTTCAAGACATATAAATCTAGTTTAACCCTGATTCTCATATTTGTGTATATCTGCTGCTGCTGATGATGATGATGATTAATGTTTCAAGTAAAACTATGACGTTGAAATTTTCAACCCCAAAGTTCGTACGAACTATGGTGTTCAACCCCAAAGTTCGGTCCGATGGTGTGTTGTTGGACCGAACTATGGGGTTGAACCCCATAGTTCGGTCAATTGTTGAACCGAACTATGGGGTTGACCGAACTATGGGGTTGAACCCCAAAGTTCGTACGAACTTTGGGGTTGAAGATTTTCAACGTCATAGTTTGGCTTGAAACATCATCCCGTCGATTCATCATCATCATCAACATCATAATAATAATAATCATAATAATAATAATAATCATCATCATCATCATCGTCATCATCATTGCCAACATCATCTGACGTTTGGCTTGAAACATCATCCCGTTGTTTCATTATCATCATCTGCAGCAGCAGCAGCAGCATCATCGTCGTCGTCGTCATCATCATCATCACCATCAAAGATGCTTTATTTAGAAAAAATCGCATCATTTACATTGTGACACCATGATAAAAGGCCAACTTCCCATGTATGTTCTGATGATTAGAACTGGATATCCTTGGATTTTCGGTAGTGGAGAATTCAACCAACCAACATTTTTTTCTCATAAAGTCGAAATAATATACTCTTTCAAGACAATATCAATTTAGTTTAATCCTGATTTTCATATCTGTGTTTATCTGCATCTGATGATGATGATGATAATAATAATATGCTGCTGCTGCTGCTGATGATGATGATGATGATGATGATGATGATGATGATTTCAAGTTAAACCATGACGTTGAAAATTTTCAACCCCAAAGTTCGTACGAACTATGGGGTTGACCGAACTATGGGGTTGAACCCCAAAGTTCGTACGAACTTTGGGGTTCGACCCCATAGTTCGGTCAATTGTTGGACCGAACTATGGTGTTGACTTGATGGAACTATGGGGTTGAACCCCAAAGTTCGTATGGACTTTGGGGTTGAACATTTTCAACGTCATAGGTTGGCTTGAAACATCATCCCGTTGTTTCATCATCATCATCATCTACTTCTGACTGTTAATCATCATGCGTGTAAGCGGCGCTAGAGAGTCGCATCGGATCAGTCCACAAGTGCTGATCTGTTTTGAAACTTTCAACATGAACTTTTTCATAACTTTCTGCTGCGTTTCGAGGACAGCTCAATGGGTATATTGTGTTACTTGTGATCTAAAAGGGTTACGCATAGGCTGATGGATGGACAGATGAATGGATAGACGGATGCACGCTGGACTCATTGGTCATTGGCTTTGATCAACCAATAAAAGTATGAAGTTTCATGAAACTATGTGCATAAGTTGGAGATACATTGATAAAAAATCAACTTTGACATGAAACCCCCCTTTTCCATGATACAGCGATAAATTGCAAAACCCTGACAACATGTGCTAGGTCACATGATCTGTGAAATTATTATCACAATCTGTAGAGATATGTCAAGTAATTAAACAGATACTGGTGAAAAATGAAATATAACATGAAGCCCCCTTATTCCATGATGCAATAACAAATCGCAAAACCTTGATAATATGCGATAGGTCACATGACGAGAAACATTCTGTGAAAATTCTATTCAAATCCGCCAAAGAAATGTGGGCGGAGTAGTGATCACAGGAAATGGAATAAACAAAAACAAGAAGCCCCCTTTTTCCATGACGTAGCTACAAATCGCAAAACATTGACAATATGCAAAAGGTCACATGACGAGGAACATTCTGTGAAAATTTTATTCAAATCCGTCAAGAAATGTGGGAGGAATTGTGTTCTTAAGAAATGGAATAAAATATAACATGAGGCCCCCTTTTTCCATGACACAGCTAGTAACCGCAAAGACATTGACAGAGTTCAATCTGGATTAAACCCTTTTTTTTCCTTCATTTCCGAATGGTGGTAGATTGATGTGACAAGTTGAATGTAAAAACTCTGTATAGTTTTAAAGATAGGACTAAAAACATCAAAAGTAACTTAAAGTCCCAGTCGGCCATTTTGCATCGAATAAAAAAAAAAAAAAAATGTCTCGGCAGAATGGGTTATTATACACGTGTATAAAGTTTCACGAAATTCCGTCCAATGGAATTGGAGAAATTTGCCGGAACGGACACACGGCTGGACAGACGGAAGGACGGACAACGCTAAAACTGTATCCCCCCGTCTTCGGCGCGGGATATAGAAATAATAATATGATGATGATGCTTGTGATGATGCTGATGCTGCTGCTGATATGCTGCTGCTGCTGCTAATGATGATGATTATTATTATTATCATTATTATAATGATGATGATGATGCTAATGTTGCGTCTGTAGATTGTTACGATGATGATGATGATGATGTTGATGATAATGAATAATATTTTAAGCTAAACTATGACGTTGAAAATTTTCAACCCCAAAGTTCGTACGAACTATGGTGTTCAACCCCAAAGTTTGGTCCGATGGTGCATAACGTGGGGTATCCGACCGAACTATGGGGTTGAAAATTTTCAACCCCAAAGTTCGTACGAACTTTGGGGTTCAACCCCATAGTTCGGTCAACCCCATAGTTCGGTCCAACACACCATGCTTCCATGTGCCTCGACGCACTGCTCATTCAAATGATCTCGGCATTCTTTCATTCAAAAACAGTGCGAGTTCGGGGGAACAAGTTCTGGTGAACTGTTCTCGAACGAGCAAGTCTGTCAACCCCTCAAATGACTTTTCGACGTCCGCCATATCAACCCATCGCTCAAAGTATCGTGACAGTCTAGCTATAAACTGAAAAACAGTTTCTCCCTGCTCGGGCTTAGTGTCTCGAAATTTCTGTCTGAAACCGTCTTCAGTCAACTGATACCACCTCAGTACAGCTTTCTTTAAAGTTCTGTAGTCATTCGCCGTCTCAGGAGGCATGCTGGTGTTAACTTCAAGGCCTTTACCGCTCAAAAGTGAACTCAAACTAACGGCCCAAGTTTTCTGCGGCTAGCCCTGGCTGGTAGCGAAACGTTGAAAATGCTCGATATAAGCGTCCATGTCGTCCTTTCCCTCCTCAAACTACGGGAGTTTTGGTCTGGGGGATTTGGTGCTGGTTTCAAACAGCGATGTTGAACCCTCGGCTCCAGACTTCATTTCGGACCTAAGTCTGAGAATTTCGAGTTCTCCAGATCGTAGTTCCATTTCATACGACCGACGTTTGCTTTCTTCTTCACGCTGTATCTCAGCCTGTCTTTCCTCGCGAGCCCTGACCCTCTCTTCTCTTTCTAAGTATTCAGTCTCTTTCTTCTCTACATACTGCCTCAGCTCAGAGCCCTCCAAACCTAAACGTTCTCCGGCCTCTATCCACTTGCTGAAGTCCATGTCTATATATCAGTGTTCCGTACAATAAACCAAAGTCTAAAATACCTGCTCGAAACAATTCCGGACGAGCCCCCAAGTTGTCAAGAGATATGATGACGAAGAGTGGGTTTGTTTCTCAGGTGACAAAGTCCAGGGAATATGTACAGCTCTGGGGATATATAAATTATTCTCAGGCTATCTGGCCTCAATTGATTTTAAACTAAGGACACAAAAGCGTCAAAAATACCGTCTTAATGGATTATAAGGTCTACGGAGACAAAGTGCCTAGCTCAAACTTCCGTCTTTGGTCTCATACGGATGGAATATGAACGTTGCTTCAAACTGTCGTTTGTAACCTTGCATCAAACAAGTCCCCGTGAAGCGCTTCAAGTCTGCCTGAAGCTGGCCAGAAACGGTGTTGTGTTGAACCGCTGTCGGTCTGCGGTGAAGACTGATCTGTTCAACCCTCACTGCCTAGGCTGGAACAGTCAGGCAAGACTTCTCAGCTTCAGTCTGTTTGAGGCTGGGTCTGTATGGGATGTCTTGAAGTAACTCCCCGAGTCAACCTATCGTGCTTGGAGTCGAGCTTCTCTGATGCTTGGCTGTCTGAGGCTGGTCTCAGTGTTGTAGATAGGACGAATGCTGAACCAACGTTAAACTTGCTCTATGCTAGTCGTTCTGTTCAACCGAGCATCGCCTATGTCCGCAATGTATGGAGTGTTTTCTCTGTATTGGGTTACGGAGAGAATTTGCTGTCGCTGTATATTCTTGCATCAACTGGTATTAAAGCTAATTTTGGCAGTATTAATATTCACCAATTATAAGTCGAATAAACAGGGTCAGAAGTTTGTGTTTCTAAACGGGTCATGATTTCTTGACCTGATAATCCACCAAGACTTTTAACATAAAATTACAATGTACTTATTGCAGAATACAACAAAACAAAAATGAATATCATTTAAGACAACACAAACATTATTTGAAAAAAAAAACAACATTATTTGAAATTAAAATCTAGGATTTATTCAAAAGAAACAACGTATTCCAAAAATAGAACAAAAGCGCATCGACAGATCAAAGTACTCCCGGTACTCACAAAGATAGACATTAGACTATATACAACATGTGGTACTGCCTGTACCTTACAGAATATTTCTGACAGTTATATTTGACGTACTGAAATCCACTATACGATCGAGACATTAGACTCATTATGTTACACAGCCACTAAAGGACAGGTATTGCCCCAAACACTAACTCGACACACTTTACCCGCCACTCTGGTTTCCCAGTGACACTGGTACCCAGCATCACTGCAGATGCATTCAAATTTTCATCATACAGCCCGAAGTTCGCTTCATTAATAATGTCATTTACAATTAGTCTGTTGCCTTGATTTGATGATTACTATGCCTACGATCCCTTTTCGGTGTGTTCCACTTGTCCCCACTCGAATCGCTTGCTCGACCTCTTTTCACAGTTGTTGTCGTTTTCTTATCCCATCCCCTGGTACCACTCATATCTCGAAATCAAAAACACAATAAGTCCATTTTAAAGTCAATTACCGCACGATCAGGAACCTATACGCAAACAATGACAAACCGCAATATGACTACAACCTGGTTATGCAAATTTAACTCCCCCACAAAGTTGCAAATTCGACATATTCGACTATTTTTCCAGAATTTCAAGTGCGCTGAATAAAATCCAACCTTCCCGCCATAACCACGTGAACTGCACACGTGAGTAAATGCATTTGTTTTAAAATATATGATTTTTGTGAAATAAACGATGTTCTGCTTTGTTCTGTAATTTTCATAATTTTAGACTATGCATTTGATTGGCTAGGACTCTCCATGTCAACTAATTAGCTGTTTTGATTCTAGATTGAATTTCCATTTATTTATCGGTGCCACCGGTTAGACTCATGTTCGACTCTCCCGTGGTTTTTAACTCCTCTAACCGAAGGCTAGCGGGCTTATGTCATGGCCCGGTGTCCAGCGTGCGTGCGTCCGTGCGTGCGTGAACTTTTGTTTCAATCATCTTCTTTTCTGAACCCACCCATCCAATTTTGATTAAACTTCACACAAATGAAAGAATTTGATTCCATATAAAACCTTGGTTGCCATAGTAATAAAACAGAAAAATATTGAAAATCTTTGAAAATCTGCATGTCTGAAACCATAAGGCATAGGGCTAACAAATTTAGCATGTATAGTTTTATCTAGTAAACTTCTACCTAGGTCATTCAAATAATAGCCCTAGGGTCAAAAGTGGCCCTGCCCCGGGGATAAACCTTAATATTGCTATTTTAAAGTTATGTTTTTGGGAATAATTTCTCCTAACCGGACAATGTAAATCCATGATCAGGCTGCACGTTCTGTGCAGTCTGATCATGATCTACACTGTCCGCAAAAGGTCTGCGGGTCGCGCCTAGCAGCCTAAGGATTCAGTGTTTAGGTTTCAACTGAATTACCTTTGTAATATCGCGTAAATTTATTATCTGTGTTTCTCAAATACTAGATTTGGACTGAGCAGTGCCTTGTCCAAGAAAATTTGCACATGATTAGCCCCTCCAGCAGAGATTTTGACCAAGATTTCGATCGTGCAAATACAATTACTCTAACCACTTTGCCACGCAAGACCCTTCCACAAAAACGAAAGATATGGTCATATGTATGCTATTGTAAAAGAAGCATTAAGTTTCATTTCTGTTATTTAGCGTGATAAGTTTTAATCATGAATTTCACTTGCCCTTGGACATACAGTAACATGACCAATCAGCCTTCGCAGTCCGCGCAGGCTTACCCTGGGCCGAACCGCGTTTCGGCCCAGGGTAAGCCTGCGTGTACTGCGAAGGCTGACCTGGGTCGGTTCTTTTCGCAGATGCATCAATCCCCCTTTTGTTAGAGCATGGCTCAAATAACTGATTCAATTGAATTAGTCATGTTTTACAAATCGATGCGTGAGTGCAACACTACCCCAAGTGCCTATACTTTGTATAGGCACTCAGAATAGTGTTGCACTCAGCCATCGGAATGCACTTGTGTGCTTCAAATCCCAGCTTTTTCTGTATTTTCCTTTTGTTTCTCCACTAGTAACGGTGTTACGACAGACCACTCCTTTCTGCATGGTATACTCCCGATTTAAATACAATACCTGGCTACTGCGTCAGGGAGATATCTCTTTGGCTCAGTGGTTAGGGTATTGGCTTTGCGTCCGAGAGTTCGGAGTTCGAATCCCGCTCCGATCCTTATTTCTGCCATGCATTTATTCATTTGTTTCTTTGTTACGGACTTCGTTCGTAAGATGGGGCTCGTCCGGGATTGGCCATTGAGCCATTAATCCCATTTGTTGTCCAAAATCGGACTTCCTGCCTAATAAGGCTTTGAGTCATCAATAAATGATGACTTTAAGAGGGGGTGTGTTACGACAGACCACTCCTTCCTGCATGGTATACTCCCGATTTAAATACAATACCTGGCTACTGCGTCAGGGAGATATCTCTTTGGCTCAGTGGTTAGGGTATTGGCTTTGCGTCCGGGAGTTCGGAGTTCGAATCCCGCTCCGATCCTTATTTCTGCCATGCATTTATTCATTTGTTTCTTTGTTACGGACTTCGTTCGTAAGAACGGTATTTCAGACTTAAGATGAATTAAAAAAAAAAAAAACATCTATTTACTCTTAACCATATATCAAACCTGAGCTTTAACGACGAAGGATAAGGCATGTAAAAGTAGTTTTCGAAAAAGAAAAACTATTGGAAAAATCAGCATTTTTCTCCTTTTTAGACGATATTTTCCATCCTTTGACGAGTAGAAATTATCATCTGAGTTTTTCTTTTTTTTAATTTCGATCGCTTTCAGTTTGGTCGAATACAAAAGTTTGTCTGCTGGCAAGGAGATATTAGTTATACGTGTCTGTTATTTCTTTACTACGAGCGTATTTGGCTTAGACGCACGTATACTCTCGTATAGCCTTCCATGTCGCTAACAGAATATCATAGTGGTTTTCCGAACGACAAAGTTTTAGACTGGTCCAAATAGGAAGCACTTGCAGACGACAAAATAAACGTAACTGAAAAATTCGAATCTGTTTCCAGCTGGGTAGAAAACATTATGGGCAAAGGAGAAAATGCTGGTTACCAGCATTTTCTCCTTTTCCCACAATGTTTTTAAAAGGCTTCTTTCTCAGGGTCGTAAAAACCAGGGATTGTTTGGTAAAGGGTGAAATGTTACATATATCTTTTTTGACTCTACACCAAATTAATTTTTATCCTCGTAAATTTTCATTGTACAAATCAAGTTCGACTAAACTGATTTTTTTTTTTTAAAAACGCTGAGGGAAAAGGAGAAAATCTTGGTAAAAATGTTGGAGTAGGGAAAAATGCTGGTTACCAGCATTTTCTCCTTTTCCTATGGTGTGTTCATACGCCTTCTTTCTACCGGTTAGTCAAACTCGGGTTTGTGTTGTTAAGTGTTAAATACATGATTACTAGACTAGTATTATCGAAAAAAGAAGTTTTTCGTTCGCGTTATCTTGTCACGTGATATAAAAATAATAAATTTATGGAACGCGGAAGAACGCGAGAGCACTTCAAAATACATTTTGAGTTTGTTTTTTTTTATTTTATGAAATTACATATTTGTTTATGAATATATGGCTTTATATTCGCTACACGGGTTCATTTAAGCAGCCTCATATCTCACATCTTTCTTTTTGATTTCGTGATAACAAAATAATTCGCTGAATGAAATATACAAACAATGTTTTACAAAAGTTCAATGATAAATGACCTATTATAATTACAGGAGCCATATCTGATATGTCAAATGCTTCCAATCTAAACGTATCAAATCTTGAATTCGAGTAAGAAATTAAGATCAGACTGCATAGAACATGCAGTATGATCTTGAATCTACACTGATCAAAAGTGTATCAGCACAATTGCCACCCGAATCATACCCCCGGACAATTGCCCCCTAATGACAATTCCCCTGGGAAAATTGCCCCCCGAGGACAACTCCCCCCCCGCACTATTGTCCCCGAGGACAATTCACCCCCGGACCATTGCCCCCAAGGACAAGGAATTGTCCTCGAAAGGCAATAGACCGAGCGGAAATTGTCTTGGGGGGGGGGGAAATAGTCCGGGGGGGAAACGTATCAAATCTTGAATTCGAGTAAAAGATTAAGATGAGACTGTACAGAACATGCATTATGATCTTGAACCTAAACTGATCAAAAGCGTTTCAGGACAATTGCCCCCGGATAATTGCCCCCGGACAATTCCCCCTGAGGACAATTCCCCCTTGAGTATTGCCCGCCCCAGGACTATACCCCCGGACCATTGCCCCGTGAGGGCAATTCCCCCTAAGGACAATTCCCCCTGGAGTATTGCCCCCCATGACAATACCCCCGGACCATTGCCCCTTGAGGGCAATTCCCCCTGAGGACAATATCCCCTGGAGTATTGCCCCCCGAGGACAATACCCCCGGACCATTTCCCCGTGAGGACAATTCCCCCTGAGGACAATTCCCCCTGGAGTATTGCCTCCCGAGGACAATACCCCCGGACCATTGCCCCCCGAGGGCAATTCCCCCGGACCATTGCCCCCCGAGGACAATTCCTACTGAACCATTCCCCCCCCCCCCGGACAATTCCCCTCTGGACTATCCCCCCGAGGACAATTCTCCCCGGACAATTGCCCCTTGAGGGCAATTACCCCCCCCCCCCGGACCATTGCCTCCCGAGGACAATTCCCCCTGGACTATTGCCTCCCGAGGACAATTCCCCCCGGATAATTCCCCCCGGACCACTGCCCCCAGGACAATTCCCCCCGACTATTGCCCTCGAGGACAATTCCCTCCCGACTGTTGCCTACCAAGAACAATTCCTGGAGGGGGGGGGCAATGGTCCGGGGGGGGATTGTCCTCAGGGGGCGATTACCCGGGGGGCAATTGTCCTAGAATCGTTAAATGAAACTTACATGTACGTACAGGCCGACAGCAAAACCAAAAGTTTACTATTTTAAACGTATTTCGCTCTTTTTATTCATCCCTCAGGAAATACGTTTAAAAATTGTAAACGTTTGGTTTTGCTCTACGTAAGTTTCATTTCACACATTGAATGGGTTAAAGGTTAAGGGAATATGACTGGTAATATTGAGCAAACTAAGCCTGACTACAATGCAAAAGCAATTACTGGATTTTTTTTATTTTGAAATGATAAGAAAAGATGTGATTTCCTTGTACAGTTTGGTTTCGATATAGAATTGGGCAGGATCATCATCGTCATGGGCATCATCGTCATAACAACCCAACACACTTTCTTTCTTTCTTTCTTTCTTTATTTCTTTCTTTTTTCCCCTGTATATCTGTCTGTCTGTCTGTGTGTGTGTCTCTCTCTCTCTCTCTCTCTCTCTCTCTCTCTCTCTCTCTCTCTGTCGCCTTGTGTCTCTCACTCTCTCTCTCTCTCTCTCTCTCTCTCTTATTTGTTCTTTCACGCGTGTCAATTTCTCCTCCTCCTTCTTATTTTTCTTCTTCTCCTTCTCCTTCTTCCTGTTTCGGCTTTTTCTTCTTCTACTTTTTTTTTCTTTTTCTTCTTCCTCTTCTTCTTTTTCTGTTCATAATTATGTCATCTTTATCTTGTAAACTCATTTCATATCTAAAACTTTTACTTCCTGTTCTTATCTGTCAATCTTGATAAAAATGTACCCGAAGTTCAATGCATTCACAACTATAACACAAGTTGAAACCTGTCTTACAATATATGAGCCATGCTCTGTGAAAAGGGGGCTTAGTGCATCTGCGAAAAGTATCGACCCAGGTCAGCCTGCGCAGTCCGCGCAGGCTGACCTGGGCCGAAACTTTTCGCTATCGGGCAATTTTCTGTATGTCCATGGACCAGTCTACCTCACGGTTAAGTCGGTTGTTAAAGAAAGTGGCTATTATGAATCCATAACTATGTGATGACTTGCTTGGCATGATTTCATCACCGAGATGCATTAAACCCCCTATTTCCAGAGCGAAGGTCATACATTTTTCTCAAACTAAATAGCTGGATTTATTATACTCCAAAGAAATTTTTCGTGATCTGATTGCTTAACATGCCGGTGTAACGCAGAAAAATGACCCCTATTACAAAATGACCCCCGGGTCATTTCTCGACGTAGAGGAATGACCCATGGGTCATTTTTCGACGTAGAAAAATGACCCGGGTCATTATTCTACGTCGAGAAATGACCCATGGGTCATTTCTCGACGTAGAGAAATGACCCATGGGTCATTATTCTACGTCGAGAAATGACCCGGGGTCATTTTGTAATGGGGGTCATTTTTCTGCGTTACACCGGCAAGATATATATCATGTTCCCCGGCAAAAACCAGTTTCCCTTTTGAGTACCCCGTAAACATCACTACACGTGAACACAACATCCAAAATGGTGGCGTCGATCGATCGCTAGAATGCACATTGATGCACCAAACTGCACGATTTAGTGACGTCAATTTCCAGTGACGTCAATTTCATTGAATTGGGGCACACAGAAGGGAATTTCTATTTCGTCAGCATACTCGATTCGTGAGATTATAATACAGGAAAATTTCGATTTACGCTCTTTGAAAGGGTTAAACTTTGCAGTATAATAAATTCGTTGTACGGTCAGGTGGCAGGGGACTTGGAAACTTGTTCACGACTGCGGTGAATCATGTCGCCACCTCGCCTTCGGTTCGGGGCGGCATGATTAACCACAGCCGTGAACAAGTTTCCAAGTCCCCTGCCACCTGACCATACAACTAATAAGGTAATCGAATCTGTCCTTGTTATGAACATTGAAACTTATATCAAAACAACACGGGCTCTCCCATATCAGATTGTTTAGATGTAATTTCACGTAAGACTTGCTCTGGTAAAAAGAATCTTAATACATTTCCGTAATACATTTGCATTAAACCAAACAAGTCATCACATAATTACAGATTTGTAAAATCCATTTTATCTTACGATTGACTGAATCTGGAGAAAGACTCGTCCTTTCGATAAGGCGAACATTGACTAGTAGCAAAAAGTTTCGACACAGGTCAGGCTGCATGACGCGTACTGCTCATGCTGACCTGTGCAGATATTGTTTGTAGATACAATATATATTAATATCTATTATGCATCTTTTTTATAGGGCATAACTCATGTACTAGGACGAAAAAGACACGCAGGGTAACCTTTCAAGGTAGTTTAGAGGTGTACAACTTGATTGAGAATTCTAAATTATGGTTTTATGTTATACCACTGATCATTTTTCAATATTTTGACGAAATTCCATTTCAGTGTGGCCAAAAGGAAATGAGAAAATGGCTTCTTATTGACAGTAACCCCTCCTCAGTGAAAAAAAAAAGTAGTGACGGACTGCATATGGAGATTCAAAGCTTATTCAATATCTCGTATGGTACCCTGCGTTATATTTATGCTCGTATGAAAACATTACAGCAAAAGGTCGAGTTGTTCGTGATAAATAATACACCCTTTATCACAGTATTTTTAAACACCATTTATCACGTTGTTTTTCCATCTAGCTGTAATTGAACCATACATTGGTAAAAGAGGGTGTCAAATAAATTTCCCTGATGCAATATTACAAACAAATCGTCAAATGCTCTATACTCTGGAAAAATGACTTCTAACTCTTCCAGACGACAAAATTTTAGACTGGTCCAAAGTGAAGGCAGTTGCAGACGACAATCTGAATATAGTTCAAATTTGTCTCTGTCTTGGATAGGGTAGAAAACATTGTTGAAAAAGGAGAAAATGCTGGGTACCAGCATTTTCTCCTTTTCCAACAATGTTTTCTAAAAGCTTCTTTCTTAGGGTTAAAATTGAAAGCAGTTGCAGAAGATATTTTGAAAATGGTACACATTTTTATCTCTGTCTTGGATAGGGTAGAAAACATTGTTGGAAAAGGAGAACATGTTGACCACCAGCATTTTCACCTTTTTCAACAATGTTTGCTAAAAGCTTCTTTCTCAGGGTTAAAATTGAAAGCAGTCGCAAAAGACAATATGAATATAGTTCAGTTTTTTACCTTTATCTTGGATAAAGAGAAAACATTCTTAGAAAATGCCCAACATTCAAAAGGCTTCTTTCTCAGCGTCGTTAAAGGTGGCCCTTTAGAATTTGGGACAAAGATTTCACAAAAATACAAAAATATCATCCTTATACTCCCAAAGCCTTATAATCGTCATTCATAAACCCCAGTAGTCGAAAACCATCCGACAACACGAGAAATTAGAGATCTACTAGGGCCAAGGTCGACATCGATGGGAAACACGTTCTATTTTTACATGAACAACTTGCTCATTTACAATCCGGAAAGACACCGACGAAGCTTCAAACATAGCATCCGAAGAAGATATTATGAAAAATAATTACACGTTTGTTATGTAATGGAATTTAAGCGTCATTAGTCACGTGCCAGTCACTTAACATTCCCACAATGCACTTTTTTTATTTTTGGTGCGAAATCTAAAAATAGCTTAAGAGGCTACGTAGCCTTTTAAGGGAATACCATCAAAAATTTCGGGGGGGGGGGCTAATTTTATGATTCTTAATTATTAATGATTTTTTTTTTCCATATAAATTTCAGAGATATATATATTTTTTTTATTATGTGTGACGTGAAAATTCTAAGTATCCACCTTTAAAACTCGGGACTGTGTGGTAAAGAACTAAGGCGTCTCCATAATGCAATAGATGTAGCAAGTCATCATAATTATAATGGTTCCCAGACATACAGAAAAACAGATCAATGGTTTGAAGTGTCTATTCATATCAGCCTGCGCGGACTGTACAGGCTGATCTGGGTGGATACTTTTAACCCACTGTTCACACTGCATGGCGCGTCCATTTCAGAAATGAAATTTAAGGACAAGCCTTATTGTAAAAAAAAATAATAAGTGCCGAAATGTCGTTTTCATCAATGTACATGAACTACATAATTGACAAACGAACACAACTGGTGTTTCCGTTTAAAACTCTCTTTAATGGTGTCTAGTTATGACAAGAAGTTGAAGATCTTGTTACTAAATATAGAATAGGAACATCCTTTCGCACAGATTAGTTGTACCGAGTCAATTCATTGGTGAAAAAGTTCCGCAAGATATAATTGCGGATCCAATAAAATTACATTGCATAATTTTTATCATCTGCGTAAAACACAACATATATATATAGCCTATACAAAATACAGTTATACGAGATTAGCACAAGATTTACACATTTCTTCATCATTATTATTACATACATGCAAATTCAGTTTATGGTATAAAAGTATCGAGGTTTCTTTATCCCATCACCACACAATCCCTACTTTTGACGCCCCTGAGAAAGAAACATAAAGAAAACATTGTGGGAAAAGAAGAAAATGCTGGTAACCAGCATTTTCTCCTTTTCCCACAATGTTTTCTACTCTTCAAGACACAAAATTCATATTTTCAGTCACTTTGATTTTGTCGTCTGCAAATGCTTTAGATTTGGACAAGCCTAAAATATTGTCATTTGGTAATGAGTTATCTGGCCCTGAAAGAATTAAACTCATTGTCAGTTTATTTCCTCCATTTGCTGAAAGCAATTCAAAGATTTCAAAATCTCTTAAAGATAAAACTTTGTTGTTCTTTTTTGAAATGGCTTACAACACGCGAGCATTCGAACATTTGTGTAAAGTCCGGGCAAGCTAATCCAAGGCGGCACTTTACGAGTACAATATTAGTGTGGCTGTGGTGAATCATGCCGCCCCGAGCCGAAGAAGCAGTGAACAAGTTTCCAAGTCCCCTGCCTCTTGATCGTACAACGAATTTATTTTACTGCAAAGATTTACCCTTTCAAAGCACATTAAGCGAAATTTGCCTGTATTATAATCTCACGAATCGAGTGTGCTGACGAAATAGAAATTCCCTTCTGAGTGCGCCAATTCAATGAAAACTGACGTCACTTGAAACTGACGTCACTAAAACGTGCAGTTTGGTGCATAAATGTGCAGTCTGGTGATCGATCTACGCAGCCATTTTGGATGTTGTGTTGCACGTGTAGTGATGTTTACGGGGCACTCAAAAGGGGAAACTGGTTTTACGTGGTTTCTGTCAGGGAACATGATATATGTTCCCGGCACGTTAATCAATTAAATCACGAGAAATTTCTTTGCAAGTATAATAATAGATTTTATACTACAGTAGACTTGGATGAAACAGAAAATTACATAAAAGGGAAAGTGCCGTTTCGGATTAGTCTGCGTTGACTGCGCAGGCTCATAAGAGACGATATTTTACACAAACGTCCGTGTGCCCCTTTTTACGTTGTTCAGACCAAATTGTACAAATAAGAGTCAAATTTCTTTACTTGAAGAACTTAGCTCTCACACTTTTCTTGTCCTATTCCACAAGCTAACACAATTAGGATGTCCTCAGAAAACTTCAGGTCTTTGTCATTTGTCTGTACGTTCTGCTCTTTGACAAGATTTGCAACAAATGGATCTCATAGTCTCCTGAAACCTTGGGTCTAGAAGCCCGTATATCACAGGATGAACAACGTGATTAATGAAGTAAAAACGAAAGAAGAAAATCAAAATCACTGTGCTTTTAATGCTAAAAGTCTGCACCTTGGAGTTCACAATAAAGCCAATTATTCTACAGGCTAGCGTAGTGACAATGAAAAGCAGCGATACAACGAACATTTGCACACTTCTTCGATTGACAGAGATCTTATCGTCCAAGTCCATACTGATCAAAGGAGTTGTTTCGCTCTTCAACTCTAGATCCTTTCTACTAGAGAAGACGGATTTCATTATCATAAGATATATCACAAACATAGCTGCTAAGGAGAGGCAGGCTGTGCTCTGTAAACAAATAGAATAGACCACGCTGAAATAACCACGGCTGTACTCGACCGAGAGTCCACAGATTGCTACACTGATGTTGGAACCTTTGTACTCGTACAGGTACCTGTGCTCCCCAAAGCTTACGGCCGCCGGAATTGCGAGGCCTGCAGCCGTTAAAACACTTAATAAGAATAGATATGCTGCCAAACCGGAGGATATTTGAACGGATTGTGGTGCACAAGTCTGTTTGTATTGATCCACTGCGATTATTAACAGCAAGATGATTTCAACGGAGAGAGTGAAAACATTGAAGAAAGATTTCACCTTGCAGACGCTGAGAAATGTGAACTCGAACCAAAACATCTGGGTGAAAATTTCAGCAGGCATAGTTGTCAAGCAGCTGAACAAGTCCACCAAAGCGAGATAGATAATCAAAAATCGGTACGTACATCTTGGATATTGGAACGTAAATCCATACAGAACAAAGGAGTTTCCAAACAGCGCTAACACACTCCCGATAGCAATGCATACGGTAACCGGTAACACAGCATGTCTAAAATCGTTTGTTAGTTCATCTAGTAAAGCTGTTTGGTTGACCATGTCATGAGACTCTTCCATGTTGAACGTTAAAGTTTTAGAACCAACGACACGAACCAGTTATCTGTATTGTGAACTGCAATGTCAGTCAGGAAGAAAATAAATTCTCACAAATTGCTGTGTTCACTCTCAGCCTGCTAGACAAATAATATGAAACATTAAAGTCGGTAGTTGAAATCCAAAGGTCGCTGTTTCAAAAATAATTTTGGAGAGAAAAAAAATATCTCCTTATAAAAAAAGATCCGTGAGTCGAGCTTGGCAGCTTAAGAGTTAACTTTTTTTTAAAAAAAAATCTTCCGGTACGAAGAAAAGTTCGTTCTCACGGATCGATATGTTAAAAGACTACTGTTTGTCGTTTTCTTATCTTCCGTATCGACGCTTTACATTAGGATGGTTATTTATCATAATCCAACCCAGGTGTGCTGTCGCATGTACGTGTAAATTTAATACCGTAACATTACAAATAGAAAGTTTTTCAAAGGCTCAATCGCTGTCTTAAGTTTACAATGCCAATATGAAAATATGTTTAGATTTTTTTTTATTTTACTATGCAAGTACGCAAATAATTGTGAACACGGCAACCTCCAGTGGGGCGGCCGGTGCAACTGTTCATCGATGGTAGAAAAAAGGAAGATAAAACCAGGTAAAAAATAAAGAACATAAAGATCAAGCTACTTTGAATTTTTTAGCCTAGTTTTGTAATTTCACTTCTTTTGCGGTGACTAACAGTTTGATCGATCGAGCAATAACAGATAACCATCTTCAAAATTCCCATACTTTGAAATGGTGTTATTTAATTCTGAAATAGAGTATAATACAATACAATACAAGACAAAATACAAAGTGTCTATTGCCTAAAAACATCTTTACAATGTTTATTTCGCAAAGGAAACATATGTAAGAAAATAGAAAACATAGATTTGCGGTAGAACATACATGTACAGGTAATTTAAGATATCAAATTCTACAATGAGAAACAAAATATCTAAATTTAGACAAATTACTGATGATGAATTCGAGTTGTCTGACATGAGGTTTGTGAATTTTTTAATTGTTGGCCAATTTTAGAAGAATCTTTATTTGTTTATTTGCAAGGACTGTGTATGTTGGACATGATAATTGCATTTGACAACTGCAATGTTTGCTTTTGTCTGCGACTTGGCCTTTAACTTTAATGTTACGATTTCGACTTTACTTTATGTAGGGGAACTCGTTGATCAAGATCGGAGTGCAAAAATTATGTAGATTGATCTTGGATTTACATCGTCTGTGTTCTGATTCTGAAATATGACTAATAACATAATCAACTACAGTGGACAACCACCTCTTCACCGAAAGACCAGTCTGAATTAAAAGCACGTAGCATGACAATTTAACCCTCTACCTGATAAGCCAATTTGAGACTCTCCCATTTTAGCAGCAAGTGAAGATATAATGTCAAAAATATGGACAAATGAGGATACAAATATCTAATTGAGTGGAAAACATTGTGGGAAAAGGATAAATTGCTCGTTACGAGCAATTTCTCCTTTTCCCACAATGTTTTCAAAAGCTGTCTATTGTTGATACGCCAGAAGGAGTATCTGTGGAGTAAAGGGTTAAATGTGTGTTAAATTCAGATGATACAACTTGTCATAGAATGGATAGAAAACATTGTGGCAAAAGGAAGAAAATGCTGGTCACCAGAAAAGACTTCTTTCTCAAAGTCTTTTTAATTCGATATTGTGTGGAAAAGGTTTTTAAAGATCTCTAAATGTTTATATTGATATATTTGACAATGAAG
The DNA here is from genome assembly GCA_943736015.1 of Tridacna crocea. Taxonomy (NCBI): domain Eukaryota; kingdom Metazoa; phylum Mollusca; class Bivalvia; order Cardiida; family Cardiidae; genus Tridacna; species Tridacna crocea. The sequence continues at coordinate 55,177,662 of OX031063.1, forward strand.
GTTTTTTTTTTTTTTTACCCAAAGGGTAAAATTTTCACCTTGCTCAAAAGCATTTGCAGACGACAATGTACAGATGACTCAAAAAATTAATATTTTCGAAGGAAAGAAATCGTTGTGGGAAAAGGAGAAAATGCTGTTCCTGTTTGGGTAAAGGGTTTAAAGATTACTTCTCCCGGAATGACTTAAAACGTTTTTAGACAAAAATGTATGAACCTGACCACTTTCCTTATCATAACCCTTCACCATACAGTCTCAAGTTTTAACGATGTTGAGAAGGGAAACTTTCGAAAACTTTGTGGGAAAAGGAGAACATGCTGATAACAAGCATTTCCTTTGACTCTTCTTTTCTCAAACGTTTTATTAACCTTTAAGTGACAAATCCTATCATTCGATCCACATGTAATTCATTGTCTAAAATCGCTATATGGTCAGGCAAGGTTGTCGTGTGGTTAAGGGTGAAAACCTAACCAATTATAACTAAACCAGAATTTCTTTGTGTCTCCCAAATTTAACTAAACACCCATATGGTATTGTTCCAAGATCAGACAGAGACATCTAGTACCATGATGTGGACAATGAAAATTCTAAACTAGTGCTACAACATCCATATCAAATGAATCCTTAGAAACTGGAACATTTTAGGGAGGAAATCCAGTATTATTTGGACAATGGTTTAAATGAACCAAGTCAAATTGAATAGAGTTTCCCCTGTATTCTCGCACCAAATCCAGATGGAGCTTTTCAAAGGTGCACTGATTATAGAAAAGTTATACTGTGACCAAAAGTGATTCGTTTCTAGTGCCAAGATTAGATGACAGCGTTGACAGCATAGGTAATGCAAAACATGTAACCAAATTTTATCTTCTAAAAGACTTTTGGTAAATTCCTTTCACTGAAAGAGCTTAAGAGATTTCTGCCTTTGTAAGCCCTAAAGGACTTTATCAGTACAAAGTTATGCCGTTTGGAATAAAAAACTTACCGGCAACATTTCAACGTCTTTTCAACATGATAATATCGTATCTGATTTGAAGGACTGTAGGGCCTACATCGTTGATGTCATCATTCACAACAATGATTGGGATCGACACCTAAATGCTATCAAAATTTGACAGACTGATTAAGCCAATCTAACTATATTTATCAGGTTAAAAGTGATTCTTGTCATGTTTTTATTTAATATTTTGGTCATATTCTTGGACAAGCACAGTTAAAACCCGAAGTAGCTAAAGTGAAAGTAATTTCTGATTTTTCATGCCTACAAGCAAAAGACAGCTTATGAGATTTCTTGGCTGGTTACGACAGGAAATTCTGTGGTATTTTTTCTATCATTGCTGAGCCATTGACAAGTCTTCTCAACAAACGCAAAAAAAGAAAGTTTTACTTCTTAAAACTTCCTTTTCCTTTAGGAGGGGAATTGTTATGCAAAAAGGATATACATGTAACCTCTTTGTCTCTATGAAGAGAATACTCTAGAAACATAAAGAATATTAATTTGGTTTTTCATTGTGGTTAATTTTAGAAACGGGTTGTTAGCAGACAAGTTATTTACCAATCCATGTCAATAAACAACTTGTTGTCATCTTTCTAGAAAGACTAATCTAGCATTTTCCAGACTGATATAAATAAGAGTGACCTACTTGATGGATTTTGATTTTGAACTTGGACTTTTTCAATAATAAATTTCATTTATTGTTTATGTCTTTATACTTTGTGTAGTATATGTTGTTATCAATCATAATGCTATGAATATGTAGATATTCAACGCAATAAAGATATGTATGTATGTATGTATGTATGTATGTATGTATGTATGTATGTATATTTAAAGCTTGTCGCTGGTTTTTCCTTCTCGTTATCCTTGGTTCGTTACAACGTGTCTGCCTGCTGATCTTGCTGTACACTCTCCCCAAAAGTTGTATATATGGTCGCAAACGGCAAGATAAGAGTTAATGTTTTTGTATTACATTGAATTTTCTTAGCTATTTTTTTTTTTTCAGTTTCTTTTGAAAAATCTTATCATAACACTTAGCCTGCTAAGCCTGACTCACTGACCTTTTGCATATGGCTTGCAATATGCGAAAAGGGGTATTCGGACATCTGCGTAAGCTGTCGACAGGGATCAGCCTGCGCACTCCGCACAGGCTAATCCAAGACGACTCTTTCCGTTTTTACGTCATTTTCTGTTTTGCTTATGTCCACTGTAGCACAAAATCTAATGCAGTCGTAAAGTGCCGTCTCGGATTAGCCTGCGCGGACTGCGCAGGCTGATCCGAGACGACACTTTTCGCAAATGTCCGAATGCCCCTTTTAGCGTGTTGCAAGCCATATGGTGTAGATCGTTTTCAGCCTGCACAGAACATGCAGTCTGATCGGTGAGCTATACTGTCTGTTAAAGACATTTTTCGCCCAAACCTACCTTTGAAACAGCAAAACTTGAGGGTTTTTTCCATTTGCTCAAAATTTTCTTTCTAGATCTCTTAGCAGGATAAAAGTTGACAATGTCACAAATAGACGAAAAACAAATTTCATATAACGTATTGTAATAGCCGCAAGTTCTTTGCAAAATTTGAAGTTTGAAAATACTTCCTCTTCTCAATACGGAACAAATTCCGAAGTTTTCAGGTTTTACAAACAGGTGTTGTTACAACTTTTTTCTGCGTTTTATTTACATCGACAAAAGAACATTTTGTATCAGAAGACATCCGGGTTATAAAGATTCAACTGTCAATATCAAAGATACAAATGTAAGATAACCATAAAAATAACCCTTCACCGTCATTGACAAAAACAATGGGATCAACTCTTTACCAAACGACAAAATTTTTGACCAGTCCAAACTGAAAGTATTTGCAGACGACAAAATACAAGTAAATCAAAAATAGAAATTTGATTTGGAAAGGGTAGAAAACAATGTGAGAAAAGGAGAAAATGCTGGTTACCAGCATTTTCTCATTTTCCTACGATGCTGTCAAAGGTGCTTTTTTTTTCATTGTCGGTAAAAGTGAGGATTGTGTTGTAAAGAGTTAATATACTGCACAGATCTTATCGGACTGTACATTCCGATCTTGTATCGAAACTATTGGATTTTATTTCATGCTTTCCGGTAGGATATCGAGAAATAGCAGTGAAAATATTTTTCGATCTTACACTGGTATCACAAGTGAAAATACCGATTTTCACGTTCTTGTCGCCCAGGTAAATTGCGCGTGCCTAACAACCAGATGGGAAATATGACGTCATATACCTTACATTTCACGCGCTTGACGTAACGTTGCTATGCGGGAGGGGTACGCCACGGGGAATAAGGGAAAAGAACTGTACTGAATTTTGATAAAGCACGTCCCAGAAAGGGTTAAAAGCATAAAATAAATAGAATATTTGTTTTTTTCGGTGTTTTTTTCTCGTGAACACCATCGGTAATATTTTCACTCGTGGCTGCGCCACTCGTGAAAATATTACCGATGGTGTCCACTCGATGAAATAAATTTCGATCTTACACCGAAAAAAATATATCCTCTATGTATCTACACTGTTTGTATCCAATTGTCTGAGGGTAGAAACTATTGCCACTAACCAATATTTTTTTTTCTTTTTTTTTCAACAACACCAGGTTTTGTTTACCCTTTTAGAAAAAAAAAAAACAGAATCAACAATTTGTCTTATTTAAAGTTCTGAGTGGCATAGGTGAAATGGGAGCCTTTTCAGTTGGTAGATCGAGCAATTTCTCCTTTTCCCCACAGTGTTTTCTACATTTTAGGAAAACTTTCTACCATTTTCATCGAATTTAAGATCGTTGTCTGCAAACTCTTTCAGTTTAGAAGAGTCTAAATTTTGTCGTTTGGGAAAGGGTTAAGTAGCTATAGAGTAAGTGGATTTTTTCAATACATTTGAGGAGAAATCAGGTCTGTTTTAGCTCCAGTCAGCCAGAAATTTGGAGCTAAAAACGGCATGATTTCTCTAAACTGCTGATCATGGCTGACTGAATCGCACCAGGTAGTGTTGTATTGAGTTACAAACGTTTATTTTGGTTTGAAATTCAAATTAAGGGTTGTCGCGTTGAAAAACAGTCTGGTTCTCTACCTAGAATGTCCAAATTAGTTAGATATGTATTTGTAGAATGCCGTCTAGCGGGAGGTAATGTCCGATAGTCAGTAAATAGGCTTCGGAAGAGTTATGTCCCTTGTGGCTCAAAAACCCGTCAATTTTCGCTTTCATTTGACCTTATATAGAAAGCCGGAATGTAATTTTGATTTTCAATATTTTACAAGAGTTAAAGACGAAAAAAACTATTGAAAGAATTGGTAGACGAATGTATGTATATAAGGTATAGTTCGTGATAGTTTATCTTTAATCCCGCTTATCAACTTTAGTGAAAAGTCCAATTCTACAGTAAATCTCCAATATTACTATTTCAGAGTTATGTTTTGGGGAATGATATTGGACAGTGTAGATCAAAGATCAGACCGCACGTTCTGTGCAGTCTGATCTTGATCTACATTGTTCGCAAAAGGTCTATGACACGCGCTTAGCAGCTGAATAGTTACGGTAGAATCAATATATAATCAAAATGTCAGACAATAGGGTAGTAAACGTGAGGCAAGGCGCTCATTAGGACAGTGTAGATTCAGATCAGAGTACACAAGACTTGCAGTCTGTTCTTAGATCTACACTATCTAACACTGTCCTATGATTTCTCGAAGTAAAGAATTTCCGAATAGAAACCTTGGTTTTTACTACCGACTTTAAATATACTTTTTATTTACAATATTTACACGCAGTTTAAGGGTTAGCGTATAAAGGTTAGACCTCTGATATTGATCCAAATCATTGCTGAAAAAGGAGCATATGGAACTGAAAATCATGTGGTATTCACTTTTTTATCCAATCGCAAAATACTATTTCATTCATTCGGTATAACAATACCATGGCATTATCTCCCACAAGATGGCATTCCACAAATACATCTATCTAATTTGGGTATTCTAGGTAGAAACTGGCCCGCCTGGGTGGCTCAGTGGTGAGCGTGTCGGACTCATGACCTGGTGGTGGTGAGTTCGATACCCGGTTGAGGCGAGCTTTCTTTCCGGCGTACTTTCGCCTCTCAGCTCTGCTTAAGCAGTGAGAAAAGTAGTCGGTGGCTTTGGAAAGAAAGTTGTGTTAGCACTGGTGTGAGAAAGCCAGGAAACATGTGCGTCATCGACCGCCATGATATGACCTTAGCTGTTAAAGTGGCGTTAAACCCCAATACAAGACAATACAGTACAATACTGGGTAGGTAGAAACGGACTACTTTTCTACGCGACAACAGATACTTTGAATTTCAAACTAAAATAAATGTTTACGCGATTTATTCACCTATTGTCGGCTAGCATGTAATCTATGCACCAGCCATTTAGTAAAACAGGCTCGTGTTATTGCTTCGATATAAGCCCTACATTTCCTTAGCGTATGGGATCGGTGATACGTCATAGCAGACAGGTCGAATCTTCGAAGAACATGACATGCACAGACAACGAATATCAATAAGTCCGTCAAAAGAGAACGCATTTAGCAACGCCAAACCAGAGACGAAAAACGAACGTGCAGGAAGGCATGAAAACACAATAGAATTTAAACTTCTTCTGCAATATGATAGATGTCTAAAATGAAGGTTATCGTATCATGTGATACCAATATGTTTAGACTGTCATCTCTCTTCGTGTCCTCATTACTAAGCTGAAACTAAACTTCCTTGTAAGTTTTCAAGGGTTTCATTTTCGGAGGAAACTTAACTCATTAGAATACAGTCCAGATCTTGGCCTACCCTAAGTGAAGAAGGCTTTTTAGAAAACATGGTGGGGAAAAAGAGAAAATACTGGTAACCAGCATTTTCTCCTTTTCCCACAATGTTTTCTAGCCTCTCAATGAAGAGCCATACCATTCACTATTTATTTTATAAAGACTGAGATACAAGTTCTTACAACAAACATTAATCTCTAAATTCCGCTCCTGTAAAGCAACAGCAATACTTGTGCCGAGTGTGACCGCCCTACACTTTGGTTTGTGGTCTGCTCTTTTTATTGATGAGTGTGTTTTTACTGTCGTTTTGTAAAGATTTTAATGTCAATATATGAATGAAAACAAAGAAGTAACAGCATAGATCACCGATTATTGTGTACATGGTGTCCCAGGTTGTGCAGTAGAGCGTCAGCCTCGCAACCATAAGGTCCTGAGCTCGATACCCAGGAGCGGGTGTCAACTTGGGGATCTCTCATTGGCCCACACGTTCGGCGTGAGTACTGCCGTAGTTCCTAGGAAGCAGAATCGAGAGAGATTGGTTTAAGTTGTAAGAACTTGCTTCTCAATCGATGTAAAAAAAATATGCTTATAAAATTCGTTTTTTTTTTTTTAATTTTATGCTTATTAAACTATTAAATTGTGCACGCTAATTTTGACCTCATGGGTCAAACGTGTCTCAGGGGTAAAGGTGTAGAAGTCATAATCTATAGGTTCAAGGTTCTAGTCTTAAAAGACCTACTGGGCTTTTCGCAGGGGTGCCCTTGGGCAAGACGCCTCAGAAACCCAGCCTTTTACAGGGAAGGTGGTTATATCCCTTGTTTAAGATGGCCACGTAAACATATACCGGCAAAAAATCTTGAACTTTCTACAAATATGGGAGTAGATTTGACGATATGGAGAGTTCGCATCGGAACTTTTAGTCCAGTAGCTAGGTTAGTTAGAAGAATTCGCAGTTGGACTCTGCCAAACACCCGTTTAACCCTTTACCAAACGACAAAATTTTAGACTGATCCAAATTGAAAGCACTAGTAGACAACAAAATAAATGTAACTCAAAAAATTGAAATATGTTTCCAGCAGGGTAGAAAACATTGTGGGAAAAGGAGAAAATGCTGGTTACCAGCATTTTCTCCTTTTCCCACAATGTTCTCAGAAGGCTTCTATCTCAGGGTCGTAAAAAGCAGGGATTGTTTCGGAAAGGGTTAAAGCTTACGTATCGACTGTGTTTTTGTCTCCTTGCTTTGTTATGTACATGTGGTGACTGGGTAAACCCAGGTCATATATGGATGGATACGTGAGATGTTGCCGTGGTATGATTGAAATAATGTTGAAAGCGGCGTAAAACACCAACCAATCAGTATTTTTAGGTCACCTAAAAACGTTTAAACTAAGGAAAAACCCGTCCTACTTGAGTCATTGATGAAGGTGTGAGATTTCTAACTTGGAGGCCCCAGGTTCGTTCCCCACACGAGGCGCTGCTTTGGTATCCTTGAACAAGACACATACCCTAGCCTTGAACTGATGAAAGCAGGGAATGTAGAAAGGGTTTATAACGAGGTTTTTTTTTGGCAGTCTGATTTTGAAGGAGAAAAAGAGCTTTGATTTTGTTTTCTTCCTTTTTATGAAATTTTACACACCTGTGAAATGAGTTAACCCTTTACAACACAATCCCGACTTTTGACGCCCTTGAGAAAGAAGCTTTTGGGAAACATTGAGGGAAAAGGAGAAAATGCTGGTAACCAGCATTTTTTCCTTTTCCCACAATGTTTTCTACCCTTCAGAAGACAAATTTCAAATTTCCATTCACTTTTATTTTGTCGTCTGCAAATGCTTTCGATTTGGACAAACCTAACATTTTGTCTCTTGGGAAGGAGTTAAATTAAAACTCTATTCTAGGCCAATAGAATAGACTCAAATGTTACAATTTCAAAGTTCTTTTTAGAAAATATTCGCCCCTTATCGGACAGTGAAGATCAAGATCAGACTGCACATTCCGTGCAGTCTGATCCTGATCTACACTGTCCGCAAAAGGTCATTGACTCACGCTTAGCACCTAACCGGTTAAGAATTTACGACATACTTAATTCCCAACCTTTACCCTTTACCCTAAAATCTCTTGAGAAAGAAGCGTTTTGCTAATCAGCATTTTTACCTTTTCCCACAAATATTTTCTACCCTACTGGAATCAGAACAAACCTGAATTTTCGACCTTCAAGACCACGAAAAAGTTGTCGCATGAGAGGATTTTGTCTTAAATTGTCAAGATGTTTCAACGTGCATTTTGAAGCAAACAGGAAGTTTTCTCAACGTATTGCCCTTTCGGCTGATATCTTTCTGATATCAGATAAACTCCAGTGACACCATATCATAATATATTTATTTATGTATTATGCTGTGTGAAAATTTCTCTAATTCAACAGCAAAAGATTTCGATCCACCCACAGCTCTCTCCTTCTCTAGACGCGAGAGGGGGGAGGCGGATGCCAGGCACCGATGTGAAGGAGCAATAGGGACATTGTCTGCGCATGTCATATTTTTCGAAGATTCGACGTGTCTGATATGACGCATCACTCCTCAACACCCCCCCCCCCCCCCATATTGGGGGAATTGTAGTAATACGTGCTATAAAGTAGCAATGGAGAAAATGGCTTTTATCAATACATTTGTGGAGATATCACGTCTGTTTTAGTTCCAAATTTCTCTAAACTGCTGATCATTGCTGAAACGCACCATGAAGCGTTTTATTGAATAAACGGTTTTTTTTTACATGTAGTTTGAAATTCAAAGTAACGGTTGTTTCGTAGAAAAGTAGTCCGGTTCTGTACTCAGAATGCCCAGATTAGATAGATGAATATAAATTTATAGAATGCCATCTAGCGGGAGATAATGGTCTATGTACTACATATCAAATCAATTTTCATTATGTCTGCAAAAAATGGCAGCTTTAAATTCAGTTTAACTTGAAATTGGTAGAAAACACTGACTTGAAGGATAACTACAGATGATATGAAATATCCCGTATATGTTCTACTTGCACCTGGAGTATGCATGTTTTTAGATGCATACTCCATCAGTGAGCCACATTTATTTTAATCGTCTGCTAATGCTTTCAATTTCAACGAGGCCAACATTTTATCGTCTGGTTGAGGTCGAAATAAATAGAGAATAGTTGTTTTTATAGTGATAATAGATGATAGAGGATAATTGTTTTTTTCGGTGAAAGATCAAAATTTATTTCATCTCGTGAACACCATCGGTAATATTTTTACTCGTGGCTGCGCTACTGTGAAAATATTACCGATGGTGTTCACGAGATGAAATAAATTTCGATCTTTCACCGAAAAAAACAATTATCCTCTATTTATTTCATGCTTATAACCCTTTCTGGGAGAAACTTAATCAAAATCCAGTATTTTCCTTTATTCCCTGTGGTGTACCCCTCCCGCATAGTAACGCATTACAATATTACGTCAAGCGAGAGAAATGTAAGGTAAATGACGTCATATTTCCATCTGGTTGTCAGGCACGTGCAATTTACCTAGCCAACAAGAACATGAAAATTGGTATTTTCACTGGTCGTATCGGTGTAATGTCGAAAAAATATTTGCACTGCTTTTTCTCGATATCCTACCGAATAGCATGAAATAATAATCTATCATACACTTTTAAGGAGGTGCGCATGGGAGTTTTGATAAATGCAAAATAACATAAATCATACTCTGTGAAAAGAAGACTTAACGCATGTGCAAAAAAAATCGACTCTGGTCAGCCTGCGCGGAATGTGCAGGCTGATCTGAGTCGATACTTTCTGCTCTTCATAAATTTTCTGCATTCCAAAGAACCCAGTCTACTTCAGGACTTCAGGTTGTTAGACAAAGTGGATTTTTCGCGTCTTTTATATTGTGATATCTGAATTGATGCAGTGCAATATTACAGAGATGAATTAAAGATTGGGCATCCGGATGGGATTCGTGTAACATCGCCTTTCATCGTACGGATTCGGCTAAGACTCGGGTAGTCCGTAACCGAGGAGGGGAACCAGTATATATCGGCCTATCGGTTACAGAAATATCCGAGTTTTAGACGAATCCCTACGATAAAAGGCGATGTGAGGCGTTGTTACAGGGATCATCCATCCACTTTGCAGGGTGCCCTCTCATTAGGCTCCCTTTTGCCGGACCATGGCAAACACGTTCAAACGGTGCAGTTTAACCTTTTACCAAACAATCCCTGGTATTTACGACCCTGAGATAGAAGCCTTTTAAAAACATTGTGGGAAAAGAAGAAAATGCTGGTAACCAGCATTTTCTCCTTTTCCCACAATGTTTTCTACCCATCTGGAAACAAATTTTAATTTTCGAGTTATAGTTATTTTGTCCTCTGCATATGCTTTCAATGAGGACCTGTCTAAAATTTCATCGTTTGGTAAAGGGTGAAACTGATAGCCTAAGAATTTTTAATACTAGTTTTATGCGATTTTGATATGTTCAATTATACATGTATCTGGGTGATAATATAATAAAGTAGCTTGTTTTCGAGCGTATGGGAGTGAATTTATTCATTTTAATATGGATTTAACTGCTTTTTGTTTGTTTGTCATTTTTTTAACAAGTTTTTTTTTTCGCATATGTGCTTGTTTGTGATAAATAAAAAGAATTCAGTAATCCTCTGTGAAAAAGTGGACATAATGTCTGAGCAAAAAAAATCGAACCAGGTCAGTCTGCGCAATCTGCGCAGACTGACTTGGGTCTAAACGTTTTGCTATAGGTCAATTTTCTGCATGACAAAGGACAATTCTACCTCCAGATTATATCACACCGGAGTTTATGTGTCAATAAATGTGAGATGCGTGATGCTTGGTAACGTGCATCACGAAGACACATCAAACTCCCTTTTGTATGAGCATGGAGCAATGGTATTGTGTTATTTATGAACTGGTCAAGTCACTATTGTATCACGTGTATGGTATCTAGTTTCATCATATTACTATTGATGGATTACTGGGATTTCTCAGTGAATTATTTTTCCATATTTTTACTGTGAATATCATCACTAGTTATGATATGGTATCATCACTAGTGATGATATAGTTTTAGAATGTTTACCGGAACTACTTTTTTCCTAAATTACTCCTGTTACTTCACTAGACATCTTTAGTAAACAATATCATTTTACCTTCCTCTACCAGACAAAATGTGAGTTGATAAGGACCTTGCAAAATAAAACTACAGTAAAACAATTTGGAAAAAGAAGAAAATGCTGATAACCAGCATTTTCTTCTTTTCCCAAAATGTTATCTTTCCTATCAATAAACATAAAAGTGTTTATATATATATAGTAATCGTTTTTCAACGGCATTACACCCCACTCTAGTGACAGATTTTTAATATGGCACACTACCGGTTGATAATCATTTGTATATCAAACTTACATTTAATGTTCACATGGTTTAAAGCTTATCAAGCCATGGATTGATTACCTGCCCTGATAAAGCAATTGTATAGTGATGTATACATATGTATATGTAAAACGGGGTACCAGTTTATTCAAGTGAAACATTATTGCTGTTATATTATATAGACTCGTTTTTTTGAGTATAAATTTTATGCATATAGTATTATTGTGTTAGGATAACCATACGTGCGTTTATAAGCATTGTAAGTGAAAAGTTCATGGCGGGATATTAATTTTGTGAGAGCATGCCTTTAATTCTGGATACGTGTATGAATACATTTTATCTCTTAGGATGTAGATGGTTTGTTGTATTGGGGTTTCACGCCACTTTAACAGCTAAGGTCATATCTTGGCGGTCGGTGACGCACATGTGTTTCCTGGCTTTCTCACACCAGTACTTACACTACTTTCTTTCCAAAGCCACCGACTACTTTTCTCACATGCTTCAGCAGAGGTGAGAGGCGAAAATATGCCGGAAAGAAAGTTCGCCTCAACCGGGTATCGAACTCACAACCACCAGGTCATGAGTCCGACACGCTCACCACTGAGCCACCCGGGCGGGCTTTCGGATGTAGAATAAATAAAACGGACCTATTTGGACTAGGAATAAGATAGAACTGATATTGTTTTAGTCTATATTGTTTACGCTAAGCAGCCAGTGTAAGTCAAAGATCAGACTGCACGTTTTGTGCAGTCTGATCTTTGACCTACACTGGCCGCAAAGGTAACTTAACTCATTACCAAACGACAATATTTTAGGTTTGTCCAAATCGAAAGCATTTGCAGACGACAAAATAAAAGTGACTGAAGATTTGAAATTTGTTTTGTGAAGGGTAGAAAACGTTGTGGGAAAAGGACAACAAACATCATTAACAAATATCTTACGATCGTCTCCGCGCGGAAAGATATTTTAAGATCAAAGTTCTAAACAGTCAAGAACTATGACAGTACGAGAAGTTATACCAAGTGTCAGGTAATGCAGCAGTTTAAAAAATTCGAAATGGATATTTTTATACAAAAAAATGAGGAAGTAGTAAAAGGGGGGGGGATTTTTGCTTTTAAGACGTTTTTTTTTTGCAGTTTAACTTCGACCGTAAAAAGGCAACTTGACGTACTACTACTACTTCTGCGTATGATGATAAGGATAATAATAAGAATAGATTTAATAATTTTGATGGTCATTATCACAATTATGATGTTATTATAACCTCTAATTCTACTATAATAATAATAATAATAATAATAATAATAATAATCATCATCATCATCATCATCATCATCATTGTTCAGCTACATTATAAGTAAGATCATTATTACAATTATGATATTATTATAACCTCTAATTCTCCTATAATAATAATAATAACAACAACAACTATAATAGTAATAATAATAATAATCATCATCATCATCATCATCGTCGTCGTCGTCATATCTCATCATCATAGTTCAGCTATATTATAAGTAAGATTGAAATCTGTACGGGTAGAGCAAAATGCCCAATTTATTTGATGATCACAAAACTCTGTTTAACCCTTTGCTAAACAAAACGACTTTCTTGAAGGAAGTGATCTGGAATTATTGTTCCATTTATGTATAAATTTTTCGTACATCGAACAATGAAATCAAAACTGATTTTCCCTTAGCTACGAGTGGAAATATCTGAGAAAATTATTTTTAAGACGTATTCGGTCAATTATGTAGAATGAAGTCAATGTATAGATCTACGTGCATTTGTATACCTCTGAATCATGCTTCAATGCATATGCAAATAAGTATCGATTCGTGCAAGCCTGCGCAGTCCGCGCAGGCTTACACGAATCGATACTTATTTGATATTGCTTTTCAAAGAACCATTCTGCCTCAAGATTTGATGGGTTTCTCCTTAGCAAAAAAAAAAGAAAACATACTTCACTGTCAGTCTTTTTAGACTAACTCAAACCATATCATGTGACAACTTCCTTGGTATTTTGTTACCAAAATATTAGTATACTAAACCCCCTTTACCCATAGAGGGGCTCTTCTAACATTTCAGAGAGAAGTGTAATAACTGTTACTACCTGGTTGTTGGTTTATGACAAAATGGCGGAAGGGGGATACAGGAAAGATGAACGTAACAATGGCGTACCTGCGGATGGTATTTATTTTGAGGATTCGGACACAGGTAGGGGAAGAAATTAATGATTTTTTTTTTTTACGTAGACTATTTGATAGATTTTAATAATCATAGGTTGAGTAATGGGAGGAAATGTTTAAATAAAGTAGCTTTGAAAAAAGGGTCAGTTGTTTTTATCTCTGATATAAGTGTGAAGGAGAGTTTGATAAGTTAAAATTTTAGGTTTGAAAAGTAAACCCCGATGTGAATGAACAAACGAGCGAACAAAAGGACGAATGGATTGATGGATGGATGGATGGCTAGAGGAACGGTGGGACGGACAGACTGACAAACGAACGAATGAACGAACGAACAAAGTAATGGGCGAATTAACGAAAGAATACACTCACGCAAGAACGAACAAACTAGGAATAAATGACGAAAGAATCGACCGGCCAAATCATTCATCCATCCGTCCATCCATCCAATTTTTCTTATTTGTCCACTTGAAAGAAATAATTTGCAGCTAACATCTGCTAAGCTAACCAGGTGATATTTAAAATTCTATAAGAGTGAAAACGTCTTGAGAAAAGGAGAAAATGCTGGTTACCAGCATTTTCTCCTTTTCCCATGATGTTTTCAAAAACTTTCTTCGATAACATATTTACAGTTCGGAATGGTTTGGTAAAGGGTTAAATCTTACACGTATGATTCTTTTTTTATTTTGTCAGATGATTAGATATTTGAGATCATTTATGTACCCAGCAGTTCGACATACTGTACAGGTGGATATAAAACCATAAAATGAAATAAGATAGAGAGATGACAAACCGACTTTTTTGGTTTGATAGATCTATAGTTTGATAAAACATGATTTATAACCAAAATTTGAACAACGCGATTAAATCTTTCCTCCTAATACCGTACGAATATGCCCTGCAACACGTAAAAAGAAACATTCGGACACTTGCACAAACTGTCTTTTCAGATCAATCTGCGCAGTCTGCAGTCTGATTCGAGACCACACTTTCCCATAGTGCATGATTTTCTGTTTCATGCATGTCTAATGTAGATAAAAATCTAGTTATACTGCAAAGTAATTTCTCGCGATCTGATTGGATAAATGCCCAGAACATATATGCACTGTATCGTGTACACTGGCAACACCAACGTTAAAGCAGATTCTCTTTCGGGAGCCCCGCATACATGACTAAACTATCAACACAACATCCAAAATGGCGGCGTCGATCAAGATTAACACGTTGACTGCATTATCTTCCGCTAGATGGCATTCTATAAATACTCATCTATCTGATATGGGCATCCTGGGTACAGAACCGAACCACTTTCCTACGCGACAACCGTTACTTTGAATTTAAAACAAAAAAAAAGGTTTACCCAATAAAACGCTACCGCGTGCTCTTCACTCAACTATGATCACCAGTTTAGAGAAATCTGTTGCTAAAGCAGGTCTCATTTCTCCTCAAACGTATTGAAACGTAAAAGCTATTTTCAACATTGCTACTTTATAGAGCGTAATATTACAGTCAGCCCGCTTTCGGGGCTAGTAGTGATGCGTCATATAAGACAGTCGAATCTTCGAAGAATATGACATGCGCAGACAACGACGTTGACTGCGCTTGTCATATTCTTTGAAGATTGGACCTGTCTGCTATGACGCTTCAACCACCCCCTTTATATCTGGAAAGTTTTATACCGAAGCTATTAGCCTATTACCGAAGCATGTAGGGGGCTGTTAGAATAATTGACCATTGCATATAGGTTACATGCTAGCTGATCATAACTAATGAATCGCACCAAGTAGCGTACTCATTGAGTAAACATTTATTTCAGTTTGAAATTCAAAGTAACGGTTAAAGCGTAGTAAAGTAGTCCTATTCTGTACCCAGGATGCCCAAATGAAACAGGTGTATATTTGTAGAACCTCATCTAGCGGCAGGTAATGAGATTAACATCAAGATTAAGCACCAAGCTGCACGCTCTAGCACGTATCATTACCAAGGTTTCAGTAACATCAAATCTAAGTGACGTCAGTTTTCGTTGAATTGGGGCACTCAGAAGGGAAATTCTACATTGTCAGCGTACTCAATTTTTAAACCAAAAAACAGGTAAAATTCGCTCAACAAGCGTTAGAATGGTAAGGCTTTGCAGTGTAATGAATTTCTTGTATTGGAAGGCAGCAGGGGACTTGGAAACTTGTTCATAGCTTAGTGAATCATGTCGCCTAGAGCCTGGAAACTTGTTCACAGCTATGGGGAATCATATCGCCCCAAGCCGAAGGCGAGGTGATTCACTACAGCCGTGAACAAGTTTCCAAGTCCCCTGCCACCTCACAATACTAACATCGTTGACATAAAGTGCGGTCTCTGATTAGCCTGCGCGGACAGAGCAAGTTGATCCAAGACGGCATTTTACGCGAACGTCAGAGAGTCCCATTTCACGTGCTGCAAGCCATATTGATTAACCCTTTCCCAAACGACAAACTTTTGGACTAGACCAAATTGATAGCATTTGCAGACGACAATTCATCTCTTGCTGAAAAGATGATTTCTGTCTCTGAAAGGGTAGAAAACATTGTGGGAAAAGGAGAAAATGCTGGTTACCAGCATTTTCTCCTTTTCCCACAATGTTTTCAAAAGGCTACTATTCCAGACCTGTAAAAACCAGGGATTGAACTGTATGATCTGATATGAGTCGACTCTCCTACTTCTAGATGTGTTAATCCACGACGTGACAAAGCGTGATTCGAATGTGTTTGTTTTTTCCCCAAATTTTAGAAGAACAGGAAGAAAAAGAGAATAATTCCGAGATACCCGATTCAACCATTTCTAAGGTCTGGTTTATCTTGTTTAACCTATGCATGACCTAAGATACTCGTATTGTTCCATCCACGGCTTTCAGTCCTCGCAAGCCAGAGCTACCAATTCAACTATGTATACCTATTTGATTTAAAAAGTAGTACCTTTGGCTTGCAAATATGTTTGCCATTATTACCCACTCTGTTTTTTACACCAGTTTTCACCAAAACACCCCCCTTTTACACGACATGAAATTTCACTAAACAGAAACAAATGATCATTTCCTATGGCTTATGATTAACAATGTAAATATGAGAAATTTTGTCCAGTAGTG
The DNA here is from genome assembly GCA_943736015.1 of Tridacna crocea. Classification (NCBI taxonomy): domain Eukaryota; kingdom Metazoa; phylum Mollusca; class Bivalvia; order Cardiida; family Cardiidae; genus Tridacna; species Tridacna crocea. The sequence continues at coordinate 55,194,141 of OX031063.1, forward strand.
GAAGAGATCGTCTGTATTGGAAAGACACATCAAGCTCCCTTTTTCTATGACAAAAAAAGAAACACAACAACAACAACAACAACAGCAACAACAACAGCAGCAGCAACAACAACAATACCAAAGTATATCGGCAGACTATCTTAACCCTTGTCCTGCTAAATAACTAAGATTAAATTTCAATTCGGTAGAAAAAAGAAAAAAATAATAAACAGTGCTTTTTCAAAGTTATGTTTTGAGGAATAATATCCCTCTATTGCACAGTGTAGATCAAAGATCAGACTGCACGTTCTGTGCAGTCTGATCTTGATCTACACTGTCCGCAAAAGGTCAGTAACTCGCGCTTAACAGCCTTAGAGTTGAGCGAAACATTTATGAAGATTCATCGGGTTTTAGAAGATATCTGTCCGCACGGACGGGCAACGCAAAAAACAAATTCCTCCGCGTTATACGGGAGGTAAAAATTGGTAATTTGAGATTTTTGACAGGGGAAAGCAATAACAACAGGGAAGTTAAAAAAAAAGCAGACTGGTGTAGAGTTGTAAAGTGGGAGGTTTCTTCAATTACTAGCTTTTTTATACATGTAATCTGTGCTCTGTGCAAAGGGGATTAAATGCATCTACAAACGGACTCGACCCAGGTTAGCCATTGAGTCAATTATAGGGTTAATTCACCTTTTTTTTTTTTTCGGTCATTAACATTTGCAGAAGCTTAAAAAATGCTTTATCGCCCGAGTTCGAAGCACGAAAAAAAATTTTGAGGACCTCTGCGAATGTAACCACCAAAAAACCAATATAATCACCAAAAAAGAACCGTGAAATTATGCTATTATTGCATAAGGTAAAGGTATTTTAGAGATAATTTGCAAAGATAGCAAAAATATTTCCATAGAAATGTAAATAAGCGAACTTCAAATGTATTGTACCTAAATGGGTCAAAACCGGAATTCGCCGAAAAAAGTTTTGGTTTACGAGCGGTGAAGGGCCGCTAGTCCTGTATGCCAGTTTTGGTTCTCTTGGTGTAAGTTCACTTCTAATGATTTTTAATATAAAAGGGACTTGTGTGGGATGAACTTTCACACGTTTGGATGATTACAACTAAGATGAATGAGTGGATATGAATTTCTGTAACTATAAAACGTCAGAAGAACCGCTCTATATTCAAACGAGGGAACTACCGATCACAATAAAAAGTTGGTGGGATGTAGCTGGTTTAGAGTACATTTCACGGCTGATTTTTTGTTCAGATCTCGATTAAACTGAGATCCTGTGCAAAATTTTGTTTGTTGTGTACTAATATCGTCAAAGACATGCCATGAAAAGGATCGGTGTTTACAAGATAGACCCAAATCGAGGATATTGACAGTTTAAAGCCGGGCGTTAACGGCGGGTAAATTTACTGATGTAAGTTTTCTCCCGTTAACGCCCGTTCCTCCCCCTCCCCCTTAATATCTGCCTATAACGGCCCGAAAAGGCACGTTTTATGCAATCATGTTAGAAAAAATAGATTTTTTTCTGAATCCATTGCAATGGGATGAATTGTTTGGTATAGTACATAAAGAAGATGGAATAAAACCTGTTTTTGCCAGATTATGGATCAAATATAGACTGTCACAAGTAGATGTCATCTCTAAATACGAGTAATTTTGATACTTTCTATTGAATGGTATATTTTACATTTAAGGTAGTTGACCCGCAATAGAAAACAGCCATTTTCACTATGATATTATCTTACAAAATTTGCTTTTCGATTAAAAATGAGTGACGTTATTATTGTACTACTTTAACCGAGCCACTTTTTCCTTTTTTGCCTCCTTAAATTTATCATTTATAAATCTTAATCACTATATTCTCATTTCAAGGGAGATAATAATTACCTCCCCTTTTCTTGAAACTAACAAAGTTATCACCAAATATTTTCAAGAGAAATCAAAGAATTTTTGGTAGGTCAAAAATGTGCAAAAGTATTTTAATCTATATAAATCCGTATTTATCAACTATCAAGAAATTTTATTCCATGTTGCAGTAAAAGTGTTACGGGAGCAATTACCTGAATTGTATTTTTGTGCCAGCAATGTTTAATTTTGGTTGCCGGTGAGCCTTTAATTTTAACTTTACATTAGAAATAGAGCCTGAGGATGAGGGGAACGGGCACGATACACCAGACCATAGCACAGGATCTCGACCGTCTTCCACCACAAACTCACCCTTACCTATTGCACATCTTCCCGTAAGCACATTTAACCTTGTTTGTAGTTTGGTATCATAAGATACGTATCATTGTTTTTGTTTATATGTGTCATTGTTTTTTGTTCATATATGAGCCATGCTTTGTGAAAAGGGGGTTTAATGCATCTGCGAAAAGTATCGACCCAGGTCAGCCTGCGCAGTCCGCGCAGGCTGACCTGGGCCGAAACTTTTCGCTATTGGTCAATTTACTGTACACTCATGGACCAGTCTACCTCACGATAAGGTCGTTTGTTACAGAAAATGGTTATTATGAATCAATAAGTGCGTGATTCCTAGCTTTGTACTATAGATCACTGAGACGCAATAAGCCCCTTTTTCCAGGGCACGGCTCATCAGTTTGAGCCAGGCTCTGGGGACAGGGGGGTTTAGTCGGTATCACGCTTAACTGCCTATACAACAAAAAAGAAAATCTATCGAGTCGGTGGTAGAAGTCCGATGTATGCTATAAAGTTTGTAACTTAGAAAAAAATGTTTCCTGATCGGACAGTGTAGATCCAAGATCAGACTGCACGTTCTGTGCAGTTTGATCTTGATTAACATTGTCTGCAGAAGATCTGTGAGTCAGTCATAAGTTACATCGAAATGTAAAAGTGCGAATAACGTGTCGATCTGGGTCAGCCCTCATTGCGCAGGCTTACCTGATTCGATACTTTTTGCAGAAATATTAATCCCCCCCCCCCATTTTTGCGGAGTACGACTCATTTGCAATTTTATTCGCACTAATAGTCTGTTTATTTATGAAGAACTAATTGTTGTTTTCGACAACTGTCTGTAACACCAATAGCATTTTTTTTATCTGTTTGTATATTTTCTACATGTCAGAGGACAATTCTACCTCATTATTCAGCCTGCTGAGAAAGAAAATGGTTTTACAAATCCGTGATTATAAAATGACTTGCTTGGCACAATGCAACATCGAGATACCCGTAACATCATTTTACCAGAGCGTGGTTCATATAACTCGTGAAACTAGGTCAAAATTGCAAAATAGCAATGAAACATGCACGGTTGACTTGTATTTATGTACTTAATGGATATTTTAGGGGAAAAACCCATAACGTTTTTTTTTTTGTATCCCCTCTTTTTGAGTAAAATGTGTAAAATCGAGGATCGAATTTCCATTACATTACAAAGATGGTGACAAAGCTACCCATTGGCCAAAATTGTCAGCTTCCTGTTAAGAAATGGGAGTTTATGAAAAAAAAAAGAGAAATGAATCGAGCTCTCGAAAAAGGGGGCTTAATGTATCTCTGCGATGATACGAAGCCAGTCATCACAGTATTATGGGTCCTCCTTTTTTTCTAATAACAAATGACTGAATCATGAAGTACACTGGTCCTCCGACAAGCAGAAATTTGACCAATAGCAATAGGTTTCGAAATAGGTCATCCTGCGCGGACTGCGCCTGCTGATTTGCTTCGCTACTTTTTTCATTTACATTAAGCCCAAATTTCGCAGTGCATGGCCAAAATACTTGGACCAAAATAAAGTTCAAAGAGCAATTACAGTAGCAAAGGATACATTTGTTTTCGCTTTTTGTCACAGTTTTTTTTTTTTACAAAGTTGCAAGTCTTGCCAATGATGAAGTCTTAATCAAGGGTTGCAACGAACCCAAGGTGGAAAACTGTGGTGAGCATGATCATTTGAAACAGAGAAAATGCTAGGATTCGCCGTTTTTTTCCTTTTTTCAATACTTTCTCTACCTTTTCCAAGAAATATTTCATAATTTGAGCCACAGTCCATTTGTTCGTCTGCAAATCCTTTCAATTTGGACCAGACTAAGACCACGTCGTCTGGGCAAGAGTTAACCCTTTCCAAAAGAATCCCTGGTTTTCACAGCCCCGAAATGGAAGTCTTTTGAAAACATCGTGGGAAAAGGGGAAAATGCTGGAAACCAGCATTTTCTCCTTTTCCCACAATGTTTCCTACCCTCACAGAATAGTTCTCAATTTTTGAGTCACCTTAATTTTGTCGTCTGCACATGCTTTCAATTTGGACCAGTCTAAAATTTTGTCGTTTTGGAAAGAGTTAAAGAAGTAGGATCAACTTAACTTTCATCCTACGAAATAACTAAAATAATAAAGTTTTCAATTCGATAGTTGAAACCCAAATATTTTTATTTCAAAGGTATGTTTCGGTGAATAATATCTACTTATCGGACAGTGTAGATCCAAGATCAGACTACACATTCTATGCCGTGTGATCTTGATCTAGGCTGTCTGCAAAAAGGTCAGTGGGTCGCATTTACCGGCCTATAGATTAACAGTTGAACAGTTATACCGTATTCACCAACCATTCTCAAGAATACCCTTTATCTTATTCCCCAAGATTTTATAAATTTGACTCCAACACAACTTCTGATTTTCTATACCATTTGGTGTAGCTAATCGGAAGTCGGGTTATTTTCAAATCTAAAAAGATCTCAAGAATAAGACATAGAAGTCTGTAAGAATTGGTGGTGAATAGATGCGAAATGGTTTTTAGCCAATCAGAAGTAACGTTTCTATCAAACTTAAAATAATTTGTATGATTAGAGAAAGAATCTTACTGAAAAAATGTTGGTAAATGCAGGGCTAACTGATGACTTGAAAGTTACCACTGCGTCCGTATTCACTTACCATTCTTAAGCATATACTTGATCTGACTTTAGATTTTGAGAGTGGAAAAAAAAAGCACACAACTTCTGATTGGTAAAACCGTTTGGTTTAGCCAATCAGAAGTTGTTTTTTACACTTTAAAATCTTAAAGAGTAGTCTAATAATACTCTCAAGAATGTTTGGTGAGTACATACCTGACCTACTAGGGAGTCGGCCTCTAGTTGCTTCCTCGATAATGCTTAACGTGGTGGACCCGTAACAGAAAACAGCTATTTCCACTATAACATTATCCTACACTGAGCTACTATTTTTTTCTTTTTGTCCTTCCTAGAAACATCATTTATCAATCTAAAACCACGATATTCTCATTACAAAGGGAGATAATAATTACCTCCCTTTTCTGGAAACTAACAAAAGTATAAACAAATAATTTAAAGACAGACATCAAAGGAATTTCTGGTCGGTCAAAAATGTATAAAAGTATTATATCTGTATAAATCTGTCTTTATCGACTATCAAGAAATTTTATGCCATCCTGCACTAGAAGTATTACTACCTTAAAAGCTATGCGTATATAATTGTTATTAAATTAGATTCGAAATTTTTGCGAAGTCTTTTTTTAAAAATCTAAAAAAAATCGGAAAGATTGTGATGTATGGAAAAATAAACCCATCGAAAACGCAGTCATGAATTTTCCCCCACAAAAGTTTACTTATTTTTATTTATATTAACAAATCATTTATTTCATTAGTATTGATAATTGGGTTTTTTGCATAATTTTTTCATCTTAAAATAACCTGTATCTTGAGAATTAATAAGTTGCATTATTTGTTTTATTATTATTATTATCATTATTATTATTATTATTATTATTATTATTTCTTTTCACCTTACATTAGCCCAGAGAAATCAAGAAAGAGGGGTTTCTGTTCAAACAAGGAGGGTATGTATTATATTTCATTTGAAATTCAAAGTAAGGGTTGCTATTGAAAAAAAAAAAAACTCCGCTTCCGTTCCCCCCCCCCCCAAAAAAAAAAGTACTCCGCTTCCGTACCCACAATGCCAAAATTAGATCTATGTGTATTTTGTAGAGTGCCATCTAGCGGGAGATAATGTTTCTTAATGCCGTTGTGAAAAGAAATACTGTAACGTTACGGCGGTGAGCGCACCCGTATCAATTACTGAGGACGTATGCGCCTACCATTCTAAAATCCATTCTCAGTCTTATAATATTATAATAGATTAAGTTGGTATCATACATTACGACTGGCTAAACTGTTTAGTTTGACGAATAAGAATTTGATCTTTTTAATCTAAGGAATTTATGACAAGTAGACTGAGAATGTTGCAGATAATTCTTACCTGAATATAGAGTTCTATATTCACCAACCATTCTTTAGAACATTCTTAAGCTAATTCTAAAAAATGAAAGTAACACAACATCTGATTGGCTAAATCAAATGATTTAGCCAATCAGAGGTTTCGTTACTTTCTAAATCCAAAACTTTACAAAGAATTTTTGTGGAAATGGTTAGTGAATATGGACCCTCGGGTGTCTTTTAACGATACTTGGCCCTACGTTACTTCAATGTTTCTTGCTGCATTCTAACATGAGCTGTTTTGACACTATGTCTATGGGGATTAGTTTAAACATATTTATTTTACATCGATTGAGAAACAAGTTCTCACAACTTATACTAATATCGCTCGATTCTGCTTCCTGGGAACTACACCAGTACTCGCGCCGAACTTGAGTGCCAACGAAAAATCCCAAAGTTGACACCCACTCACGGGTATCGAACTTAGGATCTTTTGGTTATGAGGCCGACACTCAACCTCACAACCACGGACACCACGATTGGGGATTGAGGGAGGGGGGTGAGAAATCTTGTCGCAGTGACTTTCATCATACATTGGACAGAAAATATATTAAAAGTATTCAAGGAAAGCTATGGTTTTCCATAGAACCACATCAAAATCTGAACCCATTTTCAAAACAGACCCGAGTTTACACTAACCTAGGGAAGGCTTTTGAAGAAAAAAAAAAAAAAAAAACTGCGAGAAAAGAGGGCTTTCACTGCCATGGAGCCGAGCATTTTGTTTTCTGTTCTTTTCTCACATTTTCTTAATCCCCTTTAACCCTTTACTCCATAGATACTCATTTTGACGTATTAACAACAAACGGCTTTTGAAAACATTGTGGAAAAAGGAGAAATTGCTCGTAACGAGCAATTTCTCCTTTTTCCACAATGTTTTCTACTCAATCAGATATTTGTATCCTCATTTGTCCATATTTTTGATATCATATCTTTATTTGCTGCTAAAAGGGAAGAGCCTCGAATTGGCATATTGGGTAAAGGGTTTAAATATAATTATACAACATCGTTGCAATAAAAGAAATTGATTTTTTCTGATTATTCTGTACTTTTGCAACAATGTTTTCGACAAAAGTCTGATTCAAGTTGAGAAGAACTCGTTTACAGGAGGTGTACGTGACTGATATGCATATGGTTTCAGAATTAATCACGACAAAGGTTGGAAGAAACGATACATGCGCTTTGATGGACAAACATTACGCTACTATATGAATGAAAAGGTATTTTGCTTGGCTCTTCTGTCTTGTTTTCTTTGTTTGTGTCTTTGTTTGTTTGCGTTATCTCTTTTTTTTTTGCGTTGTGTCTTTGTTTGTTTGCGTTGTGTCTTTGTTTGTTTGCGTTGTGTCTTTGTTTCTTTTGGCGTTGTGTCTATGTTTGTTTGCGTTGTGTCTTTTCTTTGTTTGCGTTGTGTCTTTTTTTTTGCGTTGTGTCTTTGTTTGTTTGCGTTGTGTCTTTGTTTGTTTGCGTTGTGTCTTTGTTGTTTTGTTTGTTTGCGTTGTCTCTTTGTTTTTTTGCGTTGTGTCTATGTTTGTTTGCGTTGTGTCTTTGTTTGTTTGCATTGTGTCTTTGTTGGTTTTTTGGCTTCTTTCTTTCTTTCTTTCTTTCTTTCTTTCTTACTTTCTTTCTTTCTTTCTTTCTTTCTTTTTTTTCTCTCTCTTTGTCTTTCTTTCTTTCTTTCTTTCTTTCTTTATTCTTTTTTCCTGTATCTCTTTCTTTCGATGTCTGTTTTTTTACTTTCTTTTGTGTTCCTTTTTTCTGTTTTCTTTTTATCTCTTGAATATTAATTAGACAGAACTATTTTGGCTGATCCTGTATTTCTAACGTTTGATTTTTTATTTGCCATGACTATATCAACCATGAAATTGTCGCAGGTTATTTTAGACAGACTTAATCCTCAGAGTGCCAAGCGCCATTCATTGACCTTTTACGGACAGTGTAGATTAAGATCAGATCTGCACAGAACGTGCAGTCTGCGTTTTGATCTACAGTTTCCGATAAGGGAATTTTTTCTCCAAACACAAATAAATAGGACGTAAATAGATTGTTTAGATTTTTGCTATCGGTTTGAAGGTATTCTGTAACTGAAATAGCCGGTAACATCTGCTTATTCTGCTAAACCATTTCCCAAACGACAAACTTGACTAGACCAAATTGAAAGCATTTGCAGACGACAATTCAACTCCTGCTGAAAAGATGATATCTGTCTATGATAGGGTAGAAAACATTGTGGGAAAAGGAGAAAATGCTGGTTACCAGCATTTTCTCCTTTTCCCACAATGTTTTCGAAAGGCTACTTTTCCAGACCCGTTCAAACCAGGGATTGTTTGGGAAAGGGTTAAAATAAAAGAAAAAAATATGACATGGGCGACAAAACAAATGTTTATTTAAAGGCATACACATTCAAATAATTTATTTTACAGACACACGTATCCTTACGAATAATTCCTGTCGGTGTTATGGAACAAGCCAATCACGAGGTAAAATATCAGCTATTATTAATTAACTATTGGATATATAAAAGTTATTCATGGAAACCGGTCCACGCGATATTAGTCACATTTCAGACTTCGTATAGTACACAGGTCGTGACCCCGGCTTAATACGACTTGACCTCCGATATCAATATTGATGACCCGCAACCAATACAGAAAGCCTTGAACGTAATTGGTAAAAAGTTCAGTTGCGTGAGCGTCTGCGCTTACTTTTAGCCAATCACGTTCAAGGAGGAGGCAAAGTAAACGAAACGCAAAAAATGGTATTTGTTTCCAGCTCGTAAAAAACCAGGGATTGTTTGGTAAAGGGTTAATTAATAAAATTGTCATTAATCAAGTGATTTCGTATTGGCCCAGTTACAGGTCCTCGGTTAGCCGTATTGGCCCTCGGCCTTCGGCTTCGGGCCAATACGGCTGACCTCGGACCTGTAACTGGGCCAATACGAAATCACTTGATTAATAACATTATAATAATGTGAAATAATCTAGTCTGTAGTGAATTGAATTATATATGATTATTATAGTTAAACATAAAATTATTTTCGGTATATATCGAAATTATTTTATCTAGGCAAGATCATCAATTATATATTTTCATGAGTAGCGCAGCCAGGAATGAAAATATTACCGATGGTGTTTGCAAGATGAAATATATTTCGATCTTTCACCGAAAAAAAGAATATTCTGTTTATTTCATGCCTTTAACCCTTTCTAGGAAGAGCTTTATCAAAATCCAATTGAGTTCTTTTCCGTTATTCCCCGTGGCGTGCCCCTCCCGTATAGCAACACATTACAATAATACGTCAAGCGCGAGAAATATAAGTTATTACATTCTGTTACTAATAATAGGAACATTTTCCACCGAAAATGGTGTAATATCAGTGTCACGCGAGGGCAGATATGACGGGGCAACGGGCTGATATCTGATATCCTGCCCGTTGATAAGATATTTGTTCTATATCTATAGCAACAGAACACTCGCTCGTAAACTAACGTTCTCAAAACATCCATTTTGAAAAAAAAATGGCGGAATCGGTCCGTCAATCGCTAGCGGACAAATCTTCAAAATTACAGGCAACGTTGAATCGTTAACCAACAAAGACGTGATAAATAGAAATTAGATAGTTGTTGTCTTGGATTGGGAAACTTATCAGGCAATGTGTAGTGACTATAGGCTAGTAGTTATACGATTTTTATATATTGAGCCGGGAGAACCGAGCTTGGTTAAGTTTCATAATTCGAAGCACCAACCATCTATTCTACTTATCCTGTTTCTTAGTTTTGATCCCCATCATACTAAATTGAATATTTAGATTGAGAAACAATAATGGCAACATCTTTTTAACAATGAACAAACATGAAGAACTGTTTATTTAAAACGTCCTATATACTGCACATACGCAGCTCTACGATAGTGATGATGAATGACGTCATGAACGTGACGTTTACCCGCGGAAAAAAGTTGTGTCGAATGAAGACAAGATATTTTTGTTTTTAGTATTTAAACATGCTAGAAAACCAAAATAATCGATCAATTGATCCATGAATGTAATAACGAGGTTATTACACGGCTGATGAGGGCCGGAGAGTGATATCGGCCCTCCACCTCGAAATCTGCCCTCGGGCTAAAGCCCTCGGGGCAGATACCAAGGTGGCGGGCCGATATCACTCTCCGGCCCTAATCAGCCGTGTAATAACCTCTAAGTATATGACGTCTTATTACATTCTGTTACTAATAATAGTAACATTTTCCACTGAAAATGGTGTAATATCAGTGTCACGCGAGGGCAGATATGACGGGGCAACGGGCTGATATCTGATACCCTGCCCGTTGATAAGATATTTGTTCTATATCTATAGCAACAGAACACTCGCTCGTAAACTAACGTTCTCAAAACATCCATTTTGAAAAAGAAATGGCTGAACCGGTCCGTCAATCGCTAGCGGACAAATCTTCAAAACTACAGGCAAACTTGAATCGTTAAACCAACAAAGACGCGATAAATAGAGAATAGATTGTTGTTGTCTTTGATTAGGAAACTTATCAGGCAATGTGTAGTGTCTATAGGCTAGTAGTTCTACGATTTTTATCCATCAAGCCGTGTGAACCCAGCTTGATTAAGTTTCATAATTCGAAGCACCAACCATCTATTCTATTTATCCTGTTTCAGAGTTTTGATCCGTATCACACTAAATTGAATATTTAGACTGAAAAATAATAATGGCAACATCCTTTTAACAATGAACAAACATGAAGAACTTTTTATTTAAAACGTCCTATACTGAACATATGCAGCTCTACGATAGTGATGATGAATGACGTCATGAACGTGACGTTTACCCGCGGAATAAAGTCGTGTCGAATGGAGACAAGATATTTTTGTTTTTAGCATTTAAGTATGCTAGAAAACGAAAAAAAGTGGAGGAATTGATCCATGAATATAATAAAGAGGTTATTACACGGCTGATGAGGGCCGGAGAGTGATATCGGCCCTCCACCTTGAAATCTGCCCTCGGGCTAAAGCCCCCGGGGCAGATATCAAGGTGGCGGGCCGATATCACTCTCCTGCCCTCATCAGCCGTGTAATAACCTCTAAATATTTCCTATCTGGTTGTGAGGCACGCGCAATTTACCGAGGCAACAAGAACGTGAAAAACGGTATTTTCACTGGTGCTACCAGAGTAAGATAAAAAAAAAATTCTTCACTTCTCTTTCTCGGTATCCTACCGGAAAGCATGAAATAAAAGAATCTAGTCATGAAAACAAATATGTCGAACAAAATTGCTGAGCTTCTAGTGAACTTCTTTATTACACTGCAAAGAAATTTCTCGTGATCTGATTGGATAATATGTCCCGAACATATATGTCGTGTACACTGGCAAAACCAACCTACAAGCAGTTTCCCTCTCTGGAGCCCTGTATACATGACTACACCATCAGCACAACAACCAAAATGGCGGCTATGATCAAGATTAACATCAAAACAATGCTCCAACTGCACGTTTTAGCACGTATTACCAGTTTCCAGTGACGTCAATTCCCAGTGACGTCAGTTTCCATAGAATTGGGACCTTCAGAAGGGAAATTCTACTTCTTTAGCTTACTGAAGTTTTTAAACGAAAAAAGAAAAAGTGAAATTCGCTAAAACACGATGGAATAGTCAAATTTTGAAAATTCGTTGTACGGTCAGGTGGCAGGGGACTTGGAAACGTGTTCATGGCTGTGGTGAATCATGTCGCCACCTCGCCTTTGACTCGTGGCGACATGATTGACCATAGCCGTGAACAAGTTTACAAGTCCCCCGCCTCCTGACCGTACAACTATTAAAGTCGTGGAAACCTTTGTCCAATACTTTAGTTTGAGCAAGACTGTCTTTGAAACTTTCATGTGATAGTCATGTGATAGTAAAAAAATGGTGTAAGTTCAATTCCTATTTGTATTTACAGGGAAATACTTTATATTTACACCAGGAAAGGTGGATATTCTCAACAAATATAATTTTCAAAAAAAAAAACTTCATTGATTTTCTGAGGCTGTTGTTGATGGTGGTAATGTTGTTCGAACATTTTTTTTTTACATTCATTGTATCCGTTGATAATTGCATCTCTATGTTGTTGATATATATATATATTAGGACAAAAAAAAAAGAGACGCAGGGTACCATACGAGATATTGAACAAGCTTTGAGTCTCCATATGCAGTCAGTCACTACTTTTTTTCACTGAGGAGGGGGTACTGTCAATAAGAAGCCATTTTCTCATTTCCTTTCGGCCACACTGAAATGAAATTTCGTCAAAATATTTAGAACTGGTCGGTAGTAAACATAAAATCATAATTTAGAATTCTCAATCAATTATACACCTCTAAACTACCTTGAAAGGTTACCATGCATTTCTTTTTCGTCCTAGTATACAATGTAGTTTTGAAATGAAGAAAATTTATTTTGAATCCATCCTAGAGAACTTTGTAACTTATATTTAACCCGAATGGATGCTAACGATCTAATGTCCCTTATCAGATCTAGATCAACACAACGTGTCAACAATCCCATCAATTTCTATCATCTATCATTTTTATCATCTTTCTCTCTCTCAAAAAAAAAAAAAACGAAACGAAATGGAAAAGGATTAATCTTAAATTCCTGAAAGGTATCTATGAAAAATATCAAAATTTTGAATTATTAACAATTTGTCATTCCAGGAAAGAAGAAATTCTCGCACCACGTCAGCTATTATTGGTGTAAGTAAATGAATAAACTTAACCCTTTCCCAAACAATCCCTGGCTTTTACGGGTCAGGAATAGAAGCCTTTTGAAAACATTGTGGGAAAAGGAGAAAATGCTGGTAACCAGCATTTTCTCCTTTTTCCACAATGTTTTCTACCCTATCATATAGAAAAATAATCTGTTTAGCTACTGTTAATATGTCATCTGCAAAATGCTTTGAATTTGGTCTGGTCCAAAATTTGCCGTTTGGGAAAGGGTTAAAGGGGTTACAGGCTTTGCATGTTTTTGGAAAAGGGGGTTTAATACATCTACAAAAAATATCGTCCAAGGTCAGCCACAGCAGTCCGCGCAGGCTTGCTTCGGACAAAACCTTTTTGCTGTTGGTTAATTGTCTACACGCCAAAACACCAGTGTATTCATGTAATAATGTAATCGGGGGGTGGGGCGGGGTTAGAAAATGTTGATTTTATCAGTCAATAAATTTGCAGTGATTAACATAGTAAAATGCATCACAAAGATGCATTACCCATCAATTCACAGAAGATGCCTCTATTATTTTTGACAGTGTTTGGGCAAAGAAAGAAAACGGTTTCAACGAGCAATTGCTACTGCTAGTTTCAACGAGCTATTCCTACTGTTGGTAATAAATGGGAGTTCAGACTTTCATTCATAATGTTTATTTTAGTTTTATTTTAACCGTGTTTATCAAAGAAACAGAGAGAGAGAGAGAGAGAGAGAGAGAGAGAGAGAGAGAGAGGGAGAAGAAAAAAGACGGTTTCACCCTTACCACATGACGCAGTTATACCATACCCGAAGTCTCGGTCGTCTCGCGCTATCAACCATTCTTTGAGAAATTATGACTGTTTATTTCAAGTATCTACTCTCTTTCATCTATCTTGCTGCTGTTGTTGTACTTATCTCTACAGGGTCCTTCAAGAGCCTACAAATTCAGTTTGAGGACAAGAAACAGAACATACCTTTTTGCTACGGACAATCATGGTAAGTTACGACATCGTGATAAAACTTGGGTTAATGTCCATATTTGTGGAGACAAATTTTCCCAGAGATGTTTCGTTTTTGCATTTCTTGAGACACACACCCCCTGTAAAACAGAACTTCCTGAACTTTTGTCTGAAATCTGCACTTTAATATCCTCCATCTTTTAAGCATGGTTGGATCACAAAATGAGTTACCAGAATTTTCTCCTTTTACCACAATGTTTTCTAAAGGCTCCTTTCTCAGGGTCGTCAAAAGTAGAGATTGTGTGGTTATGGTTTAAGCTAAGTCGGTTGTCGTTGCACATACTGGGATCTCATCTTGATGTACTCTTATAAAATTATTACATGCTGGCATTATTGCATCTAGACGTAGATGTTGTTTTCCGATGAAAGTCTTGTTTCTTTTTCTCCTTCATATTGTCTTCGTGAGGCAAAAATATGCCCGTTGACATCTATGGCCAAAAGAACTAAAGAAAATTGTACAGTAGATTTCGTATGCTTTGAAAATAATTTTATAGGCGGAAAAATGAACAGAGGCATTCAAGCGGAAAGTGGGCATCACAACCTTTCTGTATTTCTTAATGCAAAAAATTGTGAGATTATGAGCTTTACAAAGCCAATCGGTTATCATATTACGGTCTAAGATGTATACCTCTGAATAAAACTTACATTCAGCTGAGGACGTTGACCTTCTATAGGAATTGCACTTGTTTCCACATGTTTTTTGTCTTAGCTATAAACCTAATTACATGACAGTTTTGCACAAATTCTATTTTTTTTTCTTTATTCTTATAGTCATTCTGACTCAATTTCCAGAGAGTCTAGTGCCATAATTAGCGGGAATTATAGCGGTAAACAAGTATAAGATGAAAGTATAGAGACGTTTGTTATTCTGACGTCGATGTATTTAAATCGCAATGAGTAACGGGTACATCAAGAGAAAATTAGCTTTATGTGAAAGCACTTATTGGTATTTCTTTGCGGTAAAGTTTGGTTTACTGGTTATGATTTGATTATTTTACTTTATCATTGTAGATAACAGTGTGCAATGGGTCTGCTTCCTCACGGAGGCCATTCTGAACAAGTCGAAGGATAATGTATTCATTGACTTTTTCTTCTTTTTTCTCCCTTCCTTTATTTTCTATCTGGAATAACGATGTAAACAACTGAAATTGGGAATAAACTAGAATAACGACATGTATCTTGGCATCGCTGTAAGAATTAGAAGAGTAGGGAAATGTTAATTCTTTACCTGATATTCCAATTTGAGGCTCTTCCATTTCAGCAGCAAATAGAAATATGATGTCAAAAATATGGACAAATGAGGATACAAATATCTGATTAAGTGGAAAACAACGTGGGAAAAGGAGAAATTTCTCGTTACGAGCAATTTCTCCTTTTCCCACAATGTTTTCCAAAGCTGTCTGTTGTTGATACGTCAAAATGAGTATCTATGGAGTAAAGGGTTAACTTGTTTTGCTCCGAGTTCTAGTCCTAATCTACTGGTAAAGAAAGTAAAGAGACTGTCTGCTTTACACATGAGCTTGCTATTTCATTTGATCATAATTTAATTGAAACAAATGTGAGAATTAGTTATAAAATCGACATTTGATTTGGGGGTTCAATCGAACCCCACACAAAAATTGTTAAGACTCGGCTCAAAACTGGAGAAATCATATCAATATGACCATTTTTATCATAAAGATACCAGTTTTGACAAAGTCAGAATATGACACAAGTCTAGCATCTGTAGTTCCTAATAGCTACATGAAAACAGTCGCTGGGGTAAACGTGTCCCCAACTGGTAGGATAAAGGTTAAACCCTGGTTTCATTTCAATATTAGCTATTTGATTGGCTGATCAATAAGTGCATAAAATGGCAACGTTTGAATTTCACACGTAGCCCTTACTCTATGCGAAGGGGCTTTATACATCTTGAAAGATTACCATTCCACAAAGTCTGCAAGATGAAACCCTTTGCTTCTGGCAGATTCTATATAGAAGGGATCAGTCTTCCGGTTGATTAGCCCGGTTCTTAGACAAACCGGATTTTATAGATACATAATTATAGCATGACTTACTTAGTATAGCGCGTCACAGACAGCACGTCCGCCCTTTTCAAAAGTATTTGTGACACATGACGCAAAAGGGACCTTCTGGAAACTGCGAAAAGTGTCAACCCTGGTCAGACTGCGCGAATTGCGCAGGCTGACTAGGATTGACAATTTTCGCTTTAATGACATTTTCTTTATGAAAAGTGGTCACTGTGCCTTGTTAAACAATTACATTTGAGTTATCAAGTTAAATTGACCTGTACTATCGTTGATCTATTTTCATCTAATTGATGTACAGAATTCCCAGATGGTCCCTTTTTATAACTGAAACTAACATTGGTTGGTGAATAAAGGCCCTGATGTTATTTTTTGTAGAAGCCTGACGGTGTAAAAATTGGGGGCTCCATTGGTAACCCTGACTTCGAGGTAAGCCTATTGCTCAGGTAGATAATTTGTTCTTTTACTTTGTTTCTGGGCGATCTTACACATTTCTGTAAAGTTTTATGTTAAACAATACAACAGCATTTCTTTGGTAACTCTAGACACAGCCCCCACTGAGAGCGTTCCGACCAATATACCCCATGAACATGTGTACATATTACAACAACCAAACTACGATTAAAAGGTCATGTATTAAAGTCCATGCTAAAGTATACTTCATTTCTCAAAAAATTCTTAGGTTACACTTATGATTTATTCTAGACGTTTCACCCTTGTTTCGTTCGTTAATGTATAACTTCCAAAGCTTCACAAGACATTTATTTTCAATACTTTATACATATACCTTATTAGTTGTACGGTCAGGTGGCAGGGGACTTGGAAACTTGTTCACAGCTGTGGTAAATCATGTCACTTTCAAAGCGTATTTAGCGAATTTTTTCTGTTTTATAGTCGTCCGAATCGAGTATGCTGGCAAAATAGAAATTCCTTTCTGAGTGCCCCAATATAATGAAAACTGACGTCACTGGGAACTGACGTCACAAAAGCGTGCAGTTTCGACGCCTCCATTTTGAATGTTGTGTTGTAAGTGTAGTGATGCTTACGGGGCACTCAAAAGGGAAACTGGCTTTACGTGGTTTTTGCCAGGGTACATGATGTATGTTCCCGGCATGTTAACCAATCAGATCACGAGAAATTTCTTTGCAGTATAATAAACATGTATATTCATTTTTCCTCTACTTGATGTCAGAGATACTAATTTGTAATAAAGTTTGTATATACTACATATAGTTATAAATGTATAACTTGTGTTTGTATAAGGGGATACTCATACTGGCCCTGCTGTAAAGCTAGAACTAGCTTTTGTAGCGACGTTGTAAAAGTCCTCAGTTTAATCTCAGCTCATGGAGGTTATTTATCAAAACTGTTACAAGTTAACCCAATCAAAGGTTGAACTTATATTTCTTCAAGTAAACAGATCAATAGTCTTTTCTTTTGCTTCAGGGTTCGATCAAATTTTGGAAAAAGAAAAGAAAATATCATGCCGCTTTGAAGGGGGATATTTTTAGATACTACTACAACAAAGAGGTAAGCAGATTCTTTTTTCAATAGTGCAACTGGAATAATTTCCAAACCTGAATCATTCAGGGAGGTCATCCACTGCTTGATCAATTTCTTCAAATTATATCAAAACGGCTGGATGGCTAATCGTTCCTTCAATTACAGACAGTTTCAGTATTTACAGTTAACATGTATTTACTGACAATGATTTGAATACAAAAAGGTAGTTTGTTTTCATACATTTTGACCCATGTCGGTTACATGGAAAAAGTTAAAATACGCTTTGTGATGTGTATCAACAATTGATGCTGTATGATTTCTCATGTGGAATAGTGTAACATAGTGATGGTAATATTTGCATATATATCTTAAGAAAAATTGATTTAAAGAAGTCCCACCCGGAGATTAATATAAGGGAGAAAAAGAATCAAATATAAGATATGTTATGGTAAGAATTAAAGTTCGTTGTAAGCGAACACAAAGCTTCATATCTAAACTCTTCAGATTTGTACTGAAACTTATATGAATGAGACACATTTACAACTTTGACAGGTGTAAACATTCTAGACGAGAGCTTGCCCCAAAGACCTTTACATAAAACAAACTCATTTCGGATTTTAGGTATCTGAAAATAAAATGGCATTTTCATGATAGTTGATTTTGACGGTTGGAATAACATGCAAATTAAGGTAAAAAATGTCTAAGAAATAAGGCATTTGACAGCGAAGCTCTGACCAATAATGAAATGAACTGCTATCTCAAATGTCTGTAAGAAAATATGAAATGGCCGTAAATTACACTGAAAATATTGAAAACAAGTGACTATAAATAAGCTTATAAAACGGTATGGAATGTTGTTTGTAAAAATGATAAACGAATAGAGAAAGAGGTATAGAGAGTTCATAATCACAAGGGAATGAGTGCGTAAGTTTTGTTTCAGTTCTTTGTTCGTGAACGTCGACAACAGATTTATTGTAGCTAGTGAAGGACTGGACTCTTATTCTACTACGTTCCATATCTTTGGTTATTCTTCTAAATGGAGTGCAACACGCGAAAAGGGTCATTCGGACATTTGCGTAAAGTGTCGTCTCTGATCAGCGTGTGCACTCCGCACAGGCTAATCCAAAACGACACTTTCCGATTTTATGTGATTTTCTGTTTTACGCAAGTCCACTGTAGCACAAAATCTAATGTAGTCGTAAAGTGCCGTCTCGGATTAGCCTGCGCGGACTGCGCAGGCTGATCCGAGACGACACTTTACGCAAATGTCCGAATGCCCCTTTTCGCGTGTTGCACTCCAAATTGTGTCAATTTCCTTTTTTCAGTTCAAATCCTTAAAAGCCTTTTATTATTGACTTGTGCAAGTGCACATACTTTGAATGACTTTTCCTCTATACAGGTATCTTTCTAATTGTTATCACTGGCTATTTCACAGGATTTTGAAATAGATTGCCCCGTCCATGAACTATTTATGCAAGTAACAAATGTTAGACAGCAAGACAACAGCACCAGGCTAGAGCTGAGGAGTGCACCAGACCAGTCATTTGTGTAAGAAAGTAGACTGATAACTTATCTAAATGTTGATAGCCTTGTTGATTGACAACGTTAATTTTTTTTGTTTAATATTAAATGAGTTAGAGTTCAATGAAAAATATTATTAAAGATCAGTAATGTCAACATACACGAGCAACAACACTTTCGATTTTTTTTTCTTTGCCTCATGTATCGTTATAGCTTTCAGTATGTCTGTTTCAACGGCATTTTGACAATCATACTGTACTTTTGCTTTACCCAAGTGTGATATTTTTCACTGCTTTGTTCTTTTAGTACCAACAACGTGACTTTCATTTACGTGGAAATATGGACAAATTTTACACCGATACTTTCAGATTACAGTTTGACACAGTTACAGAGGCGGATCAATGGCGAATGTATTTTGTAGAAGCCTGTTCCAACATTGGTGACGATACAGTATGATTTATTTTGAACATAAAAAGAGCAAACTTAGATATGGCTGATAATTTACTTAAGTTTCACTTAAAACAGTTATAAATACCTATAAATACATTTGTTACTTTGCATAACAGACATTTAGCATGCATGGCATTGTTTTGCTTACCTAAACAAGTTATGGATGTGAAAATTAGATCTGTTGTAAGATTTAATGATATATTTTACATTTCTTTTAAAGATATAGGAGCTGACTTTCATATAGCAATGATGTCCGAGAAAA
Organism: Tridacna crocea; assembly: GCA_943736015.1. Lineage (NCBI taxonomy): Eukaryota > Metazoa > Mollusca > Bivalvia > Cardiida > Cardiidae > Tridacna > Tridacna crocea. Next base: position 55,213,863 of record OX031063.1, read on the forward strand.
TACCTTTGGATCTATTCTACCTAATCATATAGATCAGAATTTTTTTTCATCAGATAATGCCGACTGAGAACCCAGCTATTGTTAGAAAACTGGCTAAATTTATACATACAGCATTTGAAATTAGAAAAAAATCACTGCAATTAATCTATTTGTTTAGACTTGCACACTCATCGCTCCAGCACATCGTCTTAGTTATGAGTCGATTCAACTTTTGCGAAATCTTCTCTCTATCTTTTTTGTCAAATATTATTGCTAATATCGTTTTCTCCTTATTAGTCAAATCTTCAGAAGAAAGTGATTTGGAAGGGAAACAGACCTCTCATTTGCGAGGCTTGGTTTCCCTTTTTAGTCTACTTTCGTATGCATTAAATTCATACGGATAAATGTATCTATTGTTTCGATATAGTGATTACGGTAGGACCACTCATATGTGTCTTAGCTCAGATGTGTGTATTATGGGCCAGAGGCCTTAAAATTTTCAATAAACGTTATGTTATGTTATGTTATTGTTAAATACCTGATTATGTTATTTGAGACTGAAGAAATACAAAAACGTACAAAAAAGCAAATTCAGAACTGTGAACTATTTGTAATAGCAAAAGTAAAATCATTTTTTCCAACCCAAACGTAATTTTTTCTGAAGTTTATATATATGTTTTTCAAACAAAATGAATTACAATGAATATTGACCAATTGGAAAATAAACATTTACTCTATAAGATTCAAGCAAATACATGTATGTTCTAAACCTGAAAAGGTGCTGATATTTGGGTGTTACACACAAGTAGAAAGTTCCCATTCACTTTAATAAGAAATAGATAATAAAGAACGTTCTTTTTAATTTTTTGTTTTTATTAACTTAGAATTCAAAACATAAAAACCTCAAAAGGACGACAATGTGTGATATAGAGTGCAATGTTCTTTAAATCTTAATTTACGTATTCACTTTTTGTAATTTAGCTACCGCATTTGTGTGTATTTCTTTTTTCAAACAGCAAATGCCTTAACGCCTTTACTAAATACGTAAGAAAAAAACCTTCAAAGAAAGATGTTTGCAGTCAAAATATTAGTTTACTGCTATCGTTTGCAGCAGTGACACTTGAAAAAAATGTCTGCATAAACTTTGATTAAAGTAAATAAATGGATAAATTTCGCTTCAAATAACTTTTGAAAATAGTAATTGTATTCTTTTAGAGATTTCTCCTTTGTTTTACAATGTTTTCAAAAGGCAGTCAACTACGGAAAGAAAAAATTTTTCATAGACCTAAAGATAACACGTTAATAAGATTTAATATTACTGAACATATACAGTGCCTAAAAGAATTGTCTTGTCTCACAGATAGTCAGTCAAATTAAAGAGAACAAAGATAACCATACTTGTGCTGATTGTACTTCACAAGGTAAGTTGACTTGAACTTTTGTCTCTATAATATCAGTTTCTATTTAGAATATAATAACAAATAACTATTAAGTGATCCATGAATCATCCGTCAACGAATGTAAATGTATGTTGTTTAAGATTTATCATTATTGTTGTTCATCCTTCTCGTCACAGCGAAAAGTGATAAATGAAGCTCTAAACTACGATGTTGCTTGAAATTCATTGTTGTGTTAAAAGATGGACGGATGAAATGAACACGGAATACTATGTTGTTGTAGCTTTCCTGCTTCTTGTATTGAATTGAAGAGTGTGAGAACATTAGATATCGCGCTTCGGTCTCGCGAGATGTCAAAATTTATTTAACCGGTGAGAAGAAAAATCTAAGCATCAGAGAAGTTATTACAACAGGATAGTCCTTTTATTCTATTAAACCAACAAGTTCCAACGACAAAGTTTTACATTTCGGACATTTCACTGTAACTTCATTTTGTTATATATGGGGACTGAATATTATTGCGTAACTAACATTTTGTCCAGTCAAATCTTAAAACAATATGTCCGTACTTCGCGCAGGTCATACATTATTCTACCTTATTTGGAACCGTATTTCACAGTGTAGATACGTTTAGTTTGCTTTGTATGGGTTACTTTATCCGTTCACAACACATTTATTTTTAGAAGGAAAAAATGGCAAGTTTATTATAAATTTAAATACAGATAAATTTTCTGACGGAAAAAAAAGGTTTAGTTATTACTTGTTACCAGCTAGGAAATAACAACGCTTCAAAATGTATTGCTATTAACTACACTTGGTTATAGCAGGAATTCTTTTCTAAAGATTTATCGCATTCTGGAATTACCTGCTCTTTGATTTGATCGTATGTTTTGTGTATCCTTGAATACCAAGGACTCTCATCTAAACATGTAAAAGGTGATTACTATGCATTTGCTTTCGTTCATTTTTACCCTCGCGATTTTAACTAACCATAATTGGGTTATTTCTCTTTTTAAAAGAAGAAAATAGATCCATCGCTATCACAATCTGGTTGACAATATCAACAAGATTCAAGTTTCACTTCGCTCGGAATGTGTTGTCAAAATTAACATTGCAAATGATCGTGTTTTCTCTAAACGCTTTGCAGTATATGTTATCTGTTCACAAACGGTATGTTTGGTTACATTTGTTTTGCTACTGTTGTTGTGAGAAAGGGGTATTATTTCAGTTATAATCCGAGTTGATAAGTATTCTGTGTATACATATGTGATGAATTCAAGTTGCTTCCTTTCCTTCATTTATTGTCAGATACCAACTGGGCTTCCATCAATCTTGGAGTGGTGTTGTGTATAAAATGTGCAGGTTAGTATATTCAGTTTATTACTTTCGACTTCACATACTCTGATTTTTTTGTGAAAAAAAAAATAGTTGCGACTTTTATGTTTTGCTGACATTAATTCTACTACCAAAAACTGTTAAAAGATAAGCATTTGTTGATCAAAAAACTTAATGTGGTTTTTCTGTTCGAACCTAATGATACAACATTTGTAGTAGAATATGTTGTTTCTTTATATCTCTCTGACTTCTCAATGAATAGAATAGGAACTATCAGTTCTTTGAACTGATTTTAATCTTTTATTGATTTCAATATGATTAAAAAAATCCGATTGCATAAAACTGTTGTCAGGCTCCCCGCTTTGTGTACAGTGAACATGATTGATACTGCAGCTGTGCCTAATGTTGTCTGACATGTAGAAGTACACACAATTATTTATTCATTTTTTTCCGTGACGATGCAGATTTACACACAGGCATTGTAAGATTATAATACTATTGTTTTTCTGGACCATGCAGGTGTACATAGAAGTCTTGGTGTAAATCATTCAAAAGTTCGATCTCTTCGTATGGACAGTATATTCAAAGAAAATGAAAAAGTATTGTTGGTAAGTTGAATTTGGCAGTTGTTTTTTTTTATAAGTAACATATTAAGAACAAAAATACTTGAAAATGTTAATATCTACAGGTTGTTTCATAGTATGTGTTACACGTCCAGATATGACAAACGTACTCTTTGTAGACAGAACACAATGGAATTTAGACTATTTGATAAGTTACAAATGCAGTTTCTCGTGTACAGTATTAAGGTAAAACTGAACTATACATTATGGCGGCCAGCGTCTTTCAAAACATACATTGATTTGATCAGATGTTCAAAATGACGTCCATTTTGCATTCAGCCTCTTAATGAAATTTTGTAAAGTTTTATTTCATCTATTTGCTCAATTTGGTTGTGGCAAGTCTCATCCCGGGGATAGAGATTTAAGCACATTGCCTAATCTTGTCTGCTACTGGACATAATGCTGATTGTCAGGGATAATTTGATTGTGAATAGTATACAAGACCTTTTGAAGACAGAAAATGAAAATGCTGCAGGAATTACAGGAAGTAATATTTGTAGCTATTCCTGTGAAACAAACTTTGTACAAGGAGTTCAGGGTAAGGTATCTAGTACTAAAGGAAATCCGCTTCCAGCAAGATAGTACAAAACCGCACACAGCCCAAAGTTGTGTTTAACTGGTTTGAGAGCAAGTCTGTTTCGAGGCGGATCTTAAAAACATTTTCCTTGAGGAGACATAACAGAGAAACCCAACTGGCTCGGAGGGGTATGTGCATAATGTCCTGCCTCAGACAACATGTGAGCTAAGGGCACTGGTCAACATTTTAGCGATGAGACAAACCACAACTTAGACGTGCAGATCGATGCAATAAATTCAATGGGGAGACTGAATGCCATGCAACATTAAAATGGACGTCAGTTTGAATATTTTTCTACATCATTGTTTGTTTTGAGAGGAGCTACACGCATTCATAGTTCAATGTTACCTTGCACACTGTTCGTGTCAAATATAAAATATATTCAGCGATACAGACTTTAATTTGGCATCATATTTCAATCTTTCAAAAAAAATATACCCTAAGCTCGGTACACAGGTTAAGATTGATTTCAGACAGTTTTCAATCTTAGAAATCTTGCTGTATGTGCATTCATAATAATGTATTATAAAATATTCTGGGGTTTCATGAAACTGCATTAGGGTTAGAGCAATGCTCTATTTCCTCAGATTCGTATTGGAGCGTTATCCAGTTACAGCATAGCAATTCCTTGAAGGTAAGTTACCTATAGAAATATTGATGTTTAATTTGTATAAACATTAAATAGGCCACTTCCTGATACACAAAAATGGCATACTTTGTATTTTGCACATTGATCTACTGGGCCCGTATTCGACCGTTTGTTTTAGCTAATGAGAAGAAGAGTTTCCGTCAAAATCGGGTGAATATAGGCCAGTGCAATAAGTTTTGTCTCAAGAAATTAATCTCAGAGATTTTGTATCACAATACATTCCTGTGCACACACTAATACAAATCGTATGATAGTATTCTTACTTGTTTGTTTGGATGTCCCCGCAAGATCTACGCGTGTGTATAGATCTGGTGTCAAAATGGTGCTTATAGGGCAAGATGAAGTGATCATTGCCTTATGCAAGACACATTAATTGCTATTGCACTGAAAAACTTGGACAGACAATACCTTGTGCGAAGATTTTTGGATCCGGTTCCGTATTCACCATCTGTTCATATGAATGTTCTCAGTCGTATTCTCCAGATTTTCTTTTTATTTGAAGAAAACTCTTCTTCTGATTGACTTAACTTAGCAGTTTGGCCGATCAGAAGTTATGTTTCTTTGAAAGTTTGCAAGTCTCACAGAATAAGACAAAACACGGTCTAGTTTATGGATTTGGACCTTGTATGTGGAAAGTACATTGGCTGCTATTTTCTATGTAACAGGAAGTGGCTTACTCTATGTGTATACACTTTATATCATCAACAAATCTACGAGTAACTCGCCTTACTGGAAATGCAAAGCCATTAATGAGTAATACTCCAATACAAACCTGGGTAAAAAGAGCATTTCTCAAAACCAGATATAGTTTCACGAAACTCCAGAAAATCTTATAATACATGTATTGGAAATGTACAGACAGTAAAGATTTGTCTCAGATGCATAAATCTGCAATATTAATCTAACAAGGTGTACCGAGCTCAAGACTAAGAAATGTCTATGAATAGTTGTTAAATATGAGACCTTGTCCAATATTTTCACACCAGGAATGGTGTTTTTTTTTTTAAATTCAAGAGCATTAATTGTCATGAATAATGCCACGATCACTTCATCTTGCTCTGTATGCAACATTTTAACACTACATGTACATCTACATTTCAGCATAATTCTGACCGTGAAATACGACAAGTAAGAAGAAACATATCGTCAGTTTACTTCAAAAATCTCTTAACTACAGTGAAAAACTGTAGTTAGGATGTTTTTGAAGTAAACCGACAATATTGTAGATTTGTACTAGCCCAAAACTTCTGGGCTTAGTTCTATGAGAAATTGTTAGGTGTACCAGCCTTTAGCATATTTGAAAGTATAGCATGAATCATGAACCAACCTGTATTCAACGCAACAGGAGAGTTGCCCTAATTAATAATGAAAACTAAAAGATAGATTCTACCAATTTACTTTATCAAATGCTACATGTTTTCAGAAACATAAAACATTTGTGATTATTACATCTTTCAAAAACCTGGCCATTGCCTTTGTAGTTACTTACTGCTATTGGAAATCGAAATGCCAACAGTTTCTGGTACGCCGTTCCCGAACCAGATCGAGAAATAAATGAGTTCACACCTGACTGTATACGAAAGAAACATATACATCAAAAGTATGTTGCGAAAGAATTTTCAGACCAGACGCCTCTTCAGTCAACCAACCTAAATAAGGTATTTCATGGATATTCATTCGAAATTTCAATTTCAAAATTTATTGCTGTCCGGTAGGATATCTAGAAATAAACAGTGAAAATATTTTTCGATATTCCACGGGTAAGACCAGAAAAAATACCGATTTTTATATTCTATATTCATATTGTAATGCTTTGCTATGGGGGAGGGGTACACCACGGGGAATAACTGAAAAGAACTGTACTTGATTTTGATAAAGCTCCTCCCAGAAATGGTTAAAAGCTGAGGAATAATATTAGTGCGCCACCCGTGAAAATATTGTCGATGGTGTTCACTCGATGAAATAAATTTCAATCATTCAACGAAAATAACAAATATCCTATTTATTTCATGCTTTAGCCCCTTTCTGAGAGGAGCTTTATCAAAATCCAGTGCAGTTCTTTTCTGTTATTCCCCGTGGCGTGCCCCTCCCTCATAGCAACGCATTACAATATTATTTACCTAGGCAGCAGGAAACATGAAAATCGGTATTTGTACTCGTCACACCAGTGTAATATCGAAAATATTTTCACTGCTATTTCTCGATATCTTACAGGAAAGCATGAGATAAATTGTCCTTTTGTTTCTTACAATTTGTATTAAACTATAAGCATAATTGCAAGATATGTATTATGAATATGTTGAAACTTTAAAGGTCATTTAGTTATGTATCAAAAAGAACTATCGTGGGTTCCCGATGATAAAAAACCTGAGTTCACGTTTCTCGATATATTGACATTGTTATTAATGTGGAGGGATAGACTATTAACTTGATAGAGCTTAGACAACAAGGCAAAGCAACAGAGCAATTGTGGTCGGTTCTCCATGATATCTTGTTTACTTGAGAGCCAGGTTTAGTAATGAGGTGTATAACTCTTACTTGATAATTTTTTCATACACAGTTTGTTTTATTTTTGTCTCTTGGAATACATGTTTACAATCACGAACTGTAAACATGATTGAGTGAGCTTTATAAATTACCTCGTCATTTTACGTGATTTTAAAGCTGTTACCCCAGACACAAAAGATAATATAAACTAATAATGAAATATTTATCGAGTCAGTGTCATGCTTGTGCGTGAAAAGGTTACCGTGGGGCGGACGATGCAAACCAAAAATTCGAAAGAAAACACAATTAAATGGAATTTCCCACAATTATTGCATATACATGAACAAATGTAGTATTGGTGGTAATTAGCGAGTTTTGATAGCTAAGATTGTAGGTGGCTCTTCAGAAAATGACTATTCTGTTTTAACTGGTGTTTTAAGTAACATTCATTTGAGTTGTTAAAGTGGTTCGTTTCTGTCATTTATGTAAAACGATAGGCAAAGGTCGATGATGAAAAGTGACATCTATATTTTTGATCGACTTTTCTCCAATCTTATTCTCAGGATTTCATAGAAGCAGTCAGGAAAGGAGACATTGTTAATACAATGAGGTTTTATGAATCAGGGGCTGATGTAAGTATCTTTTTCCAGATGTGTATAATTGTGAAAACCCTGTAAACGAGAAGACATGCAAAAATCGGCTAATCCGTCTAATGTTACATGTCCATGCTTTTTGGACTACCACCTTAGTTTTTTTTTCAATGTGTTGAATTTTAGTACAACTGTGCCCAAAAAACTGTACTGCTCAAGTCGTAGTCTGTCGAGTCTCAAATAATCACCTCCGCTTTGATTTAGGAATTTCTGTGATCTTCGTTCTGGCAAAAAGTGGGTTGAAATTCTTTGCGGGTGCGTTAAGCCCCCTGTTAATTGAGCAAGGCACATATGTAATCTACCCTAGCTCCTTTATCAAATGATTCTGCTAGGATATGTCACATTAAAACCATGATTTTAATTAATTAAACCAAAGATTTATTAAACACTGAAACAATCGTGACTAATGAGGAAAGTCTACATGATAAAGGAATACTGTTCATTCATCAAGAAATTTGTGGAAATTTAGTTTATATGCTCCTTATTAGTTTAAAGTTTGTATTGAACCAATCAAGATGTATAATTATGCTTCAAACTTGTTAAAAATAGAAACAGTGTACTCAAGAAGACCTGACAAGTACATTTCTTTTAACAAAACTACATGATAAAGAAACATTTTTTGATGACTTAATATAGGAGCACAAATCATTGCGAAATGCACTGCTCTATTAATCATATGTCTACACGTACATATATGTATAACTGATCGGTTGTCAGTTTTAGCATAGATTTGTATACATACATGTATCGCTACGTACTATCAATTTTCAGATTGATTACAGAAGTGAAGATGATGAATTAGATGGTAAGCTTCCACCAATTTACAAAAGTGCAGTCAGTCACATTTCTTGGCTGTTGAGTTATACTTAACCACTGGTGATGCATTAGCCGAACCATGTTTGGTTGTATTTCGAGTTAATGAAAATATATACATGTATATTTAAAGTACATCAGTTCAGGCACCAAGCCTTCTGTGGAACCAACACTTTTCGTCTTTATATTATATATATTTTCTTTTCTTGTTGTTAACTTTTAAATTATAGATCTGTATATAACTTCCAGAAAATGCCGAGAATTGTGCTTTAAATTGATGAAAATCATTCTTAATATTAATTTCATATTATTGCCGCCATTTTCTATGTCTATGGGGTAACTGAGCTGAAACACTACACTGTTGTGTTTAAAGTATTATTTGTATCTGTTTGTATCGTTTTGTTAATGGAATGTTAACAACCTTTCAAACAACTCATTTTTTTTTCTTTTACCCTTATATAAGACGAAACTAAGAATATATATAAATGGGTCAAATTTCCGTATAATAAGAATTTACTCACCTTCGAAGATAGTAGCAAAAGGACTGTTTAACATTGAATTTTACAGTACTAAAAATAAAAAGTTTGGATGACGCTGCTACCGTGTGATAATTAACATTTAAGGTTCGAATAAACCCAAACGGTCATTTTCATTCGAGAATAAGACCGAGATGATTTCAGATGTATAGTTTCCTTTTGCCTATGTCGTTTTAGCAAAGGGACAGTGTAAATCAACTTTTTGTGCAGTCTTATTTTCATCTAAACTGGCGGCATTGGCAACTTTAAAAGCTAAAACGCTTTAGAGATTAGAATTTAGGTAAACAATTATTGAATTTTCTAAATAAAATGATTTCCTCTTTTTTTAGCTATGACTATAGCTGAACAAAAAGGCTATGAGGTACTGTTGGTGAGTATGACTGTTTTTCATTTGAGAATTTCATTGAATAAATGAAACTTTTTTTCTCAACTGTAGACAGCTTCAGAAAAAATAAGGAAAAAACTGCCAATGATTGTTTGTAACATGCACTTTGTCCTTTTGATATCACAAGCTCTAGAAAATTAGATTGTTTGAGGTATCTGTCAAAGACAATACTATTATGAGTTCAGTATTGAATTCTGAAGATCATGTTTTGCAATTAGTGCAAAACTGAAGGAAATAAGCCCAATCGAACTCAGATTTTTTTGCAGGCAAATTTTTTTTCGGTAGCATTCAGATATATGATTTGAAATGGCATATTAAAAATACACTTTTTGAGGCCATCGATCGTAGGAATATTAATTTGATAGAAAATAGCTTAAATCGCTCAAAGCCTTCTATTCGCGCAATGATAAAAAAAAGATTGTCTACTGTTCGTTTTATCATTGGCTTTTTCGTTTCAAAACCAGTTCATCCCATGGTTTGTTCATCCCATAATTGCGCGCTATTACATTTGATTGGGCATAAATATTTACAGATCGAAATAATTGATTGTAATGTTGGGAATTTAATATCAACGACCAAAAATATATCAAGATCACAATTTTCTGGTACAAACTTTATTTTTTTGGATGGATTCATATGTTTTTTTATCCCCAATGCATCCTACCCTAAAGGGACGTTACTCCTGACTCTTTCTAATGATCAAAAGGAGACCACCAATACACAAATAATTCTAATGTGTCATGAGTACTCTCCCTTCAACCAAAACGTTATTCATTTGCTTAGTAGGTTGAGCTTCAGGCCAATATTTGAATACTATTTCTCGTTTTCTTCCACATAATGACTTCCTTGACAAATACCACTCAGCGTTCTCAACACTTTGATTTGTGTTTTAAAATCAAAATGTTTTATTTTGCATATATTCATTCCACACCGTAAACCATAAACAGTTACTCTAGTTTAAATGTAGCAAAAGGTACAGTAACTTTTGCGTGTATCGAAAAATTTCTCCCTTGGTCAAATATTTTCCAAAGGCTTCTTCTGCGAGAAGGTAACTTTTAACGTTTTCTGTAGGAGGTTGTAAGCGTTGATCACTTGTTTTAACCTTATATCAGACAAAAAAGAAACAATAATAATAACGGCTTGTCCAAATTCAAAGTATTCCTAGCTTAAACTAAACGTGGTTGAAAAAATGCAATCCTACTTCGAAAACTTTGAAAAAGGTGAAGAAAGCATTGTAAAAGAAGACCGTGAAGGAAATGAAGAAAGTGAAAGAAATACCATAAGAAAAGAAATAAATGGTTACCAGATAGAGGATAATCAACAAGTTATTTTTGAAATGAAAAATATATCACAAGGATGCGTTGTTAGGCGTTCAAAAAACGAGTGCGCAGCACGAGTTTTTTTTTAACGCCTTACGACGCATCCGAGTGAGATATTTTTCATATCAAAAATAACTTATTGATTATCCTCTATCTGGTAACCATTTATCAAAAATAACCAGTTGATTATTCTATTTATTATATACCTTATTAACATTATTATTTTTAATCTTTCGTTTGAAAAACAACAAAAACTATCTATAAGTGCTTAATGAAAAAAAAGTAGTTCCTAAATTACGGCAGGAAGTGAAAGTGAAAGTTGATATCGTCACTGGTGATGATATCAAAATTTATTACACTGGGAAATTCCAGGATTTCACGTCTAGGTATACAATAAAAAAATTTAATTTGGATGTTCGTGATTTAAATTGGATGTTCGTACTCACACGTATCATTTATCTATTTATTGCCACGTTTTCTTGATTCTATTTTTATTTCAACACCAGGAATACCTAAAACAGAATAGAAGCAGAAAAAGAGGTGAGTTCAGTTTTTGTACCATATTCATTGTAATTTCTTATTGCTGTATAGCTGCAGAACGTATTATCGATCCATCAGATGCTAAGCACCACTCAGATCGCTTTATCCAACCGTGTAGATTCAGATCAGACTGTGCAGCCTGGCCCCGTATTCACCAACCATTCTTTAAAACGTTCTTTGTCTTATTCTCCAGAATTTTCTACATTTATAAGTAACACAACTTCTGATTGGCTAAACCAAAGAAGTTGTGTTACTTAGAAATTAAGAAAACTTTGGAGAATAAGACTAAGAAGATTTTCAAGAATGGTTGGTGAAAACGGGGCCTGATCTTTGATCTACACTATTCGATACGTTATTTTCTTTCCTTTGAAATCAATTTTGAAACCGCAATGTTTGGGCTTTTAGTATTGAGTGGAAATCTTCGTTTCATCTACTTAGTAGGTTTAAAATCATTACTTTCTAAAAATTTGTTTGCAGCAGACGACAAGGAAGCCATGCAATTTAAATATGAATAATCATTGTAAATAGAGTTCATTTCATCAGCTTGTGGTTTATATGGGGAAATATTTGCCAAAAAAGGGAAAAGTATGCGAAAATAACGTAAGGCACGAGTTATTTTCGCGGACCTTTCCCTTTTGAGGCAAATATTTCCCCACATTAACCACAAGCTGATGAAGTAAATTATATATTTCCTCTGATTATTTTGTCAACGAATGCCACTTTTAAAACTAGCGATCTCAAGTCAATTAACCAGATTTTCGGCAGGAGGAATATATTCACTGTGACGGGGAAATAATTTCCTCTAGCTTAGACTACGTCATTTCTTTAACCATAACATTTTTTGAAAAAGACACATGAAATATGATATATAGAGTTTATGTGTTTGAAAACTTGTGTGAACGACAAAGAAAAAGACGATTGATTTTTGCATTGCCAGCATTGCTTCAACAAAGATAGATTGTAGTAATTTATTATACTGCAAAGAAATTTCTCGTGATCGGATTTGCTAACGTGCCGGGAACATATATCATGTCCCTGGCAAAAACCACGTAAAGCCAGTTTCCCTTTTGAGTGCCCCGTAAACATCACTACACGTGCAACACATCATCCAAAATGGCGGCGTCGATCGATCACCAGACTACACATTTATGCACCAAACTGCACGTTTCAGTGACGTCAGTTTCCAGTGACGTCAGTTTTCATTGAATTGGGGCACTCAGAGGGAAATTTCTGTTTCGTCAGCATACTCGATTCGTGAGATTATAAAACAGTAAATTTTCACTTAACGCGCTCTGAAAGGGTAAAACTTTGCAATATAATAAATTTGTTGTACGGTCAGGTGGCAGGGGACTTGGAAACTTGTTCACGGCTGTGGTGAATCATGTCGCCACCTCGCCTCCAGCTCGGGGCGACATAATTAACCACAGCCGTGAACAAGTTTCCAAGTCCCCTGCCACCTGACCGTACAACTAATAAAGTATGTGCTCTGTAGAGAGTAAAGAGCTACACGCTTATTTTGTATCCTTGGATGTTGCCAGTAGCTTATCTGTAGAAGTGCGTTGTGCCCACAGGTGCCTGACGAGTCTGGTATCATACCATCCCTCTATATATATAGAGGGATGGTATGATACCAGACACGTCAGGCACCTGTGGTTGTGCCCTACACAGGCAAAATAGGGCTCTAATACATCTACGTGATCCACTCTACCAAGAAAGTCATCAAATATTTAGGAATTGGAGTAATCATTTCTGTCTATCAATCAACTTGATTCTGTGGTAGAGTCGTCCTTGGACTTACAAAAAAATTACCCAAGACAGAAATTTCGATCAAGGTCAGCCTGTGCAGACAGCACAGGCTTGACATGGGTCAATACTTTTCGGATATGCGTTTTTTTTTTTACAGAGCATTGTTCATGTTTAAGTGATATAATAACTAGGAAGGGAAAATGTAGCTCGGTTAAAGTAGTGCAATAATACTCATTTTTAATCAGGATAATTTTATAGAGAAAATAGTTGTTTTACGGGTCTACTACCTTAATATTTCCATCACTTCTTCCATACTCTTTCAGACTTATCCACATCACTGGAAAAGGTATGTATGTGTATTCTTTCTTACTCTTTTTTAACCATTTTGTCAAATTTCTTGTTGTATGAGACATTTACATTGTGCTGTGGTGTGTTCCTAAAGTACTAAACAGATTTACCACTGGCTTATAGTCTTTCTTTGGTTGAATCTGCGAAACTAAAATCCAATTACATAATCATTAAACAATGTTTTACATAGTTTCTCTATAAAATGTTTGATATATCTCACTACATTTCGTCATTCCAATGTAGAGGAGTCGTTTTATCAAGCGCATCACATCCCATTCTAGTGACAGACTTTGGATATTACACGCAACTGGTTGATTGTCTTATTTATTCATCCCTTTTATTCTAGTTATTTTCAAAAATGGAAATATAAATATGAGTAATATAGGAAACAAGTAGTTCCGGTGTAATGCAGAGAAATTATCCTCCCCTACAAAATGACTCGGGTCATTATTCTACGTAGAGAAATGGCCCCGTCAGTCATTTCACAACGTAGAGAAATGACCAGGGTCATTATTCTACGTAGAGAAATGACCCTCTGGGTCATTTCTCTACGTAGAATAATGACCCGGGTCATTCCTTTACGTAGAGAAATGACCCATGGGTCATTCCTCCACGTAGAGAAATGACCCATGGGTCATTTTGTAGGGGAGAGTCATTTCTCTGCATTACACCGGCAAACGTTTTAACCCTTTACCTGATATGCCAGTTTGAGGCTTTTCCATTTCAGCAGCAAATAAAGATATGATGTAAAAAATATGAATAAATGAGGATACAAATATCTGATTGAGTGGAAAACATTGTGGGAAAAGGAGAAATTGCTCGTTACGAGCAATTTCTCCTTTTCCCAAAATGTTTTCAAAAGCTGTCTCTCGTTGATGCGTCAAAATGAGTATCTATCGAGTAAAGGGTTAAAACACTATCGTCGCTAATGCTGATACCATTTTTATGATCACTATTTGTGTTATTCACTGTAAAATTCCAGTAAATTACTGATAATAATATAATTACGCATAAAAGGACTTTTACAGTTATTTCTGTATCGGAATGGCTTTAACTAGGATTTTCTTGACCAAATGAAGAAATATATACGTTAACAACTATTGTTAATTAATCTCTGTTCACCTACCATGACACAGGATGACATTGGCCAGAAAAGGAGTTCTATATACCATGATGGCTACCTGGAAAAAACAGGTCCGAAAATGAGAGGTTGGTACTGCTGGATATTTGTCTGCTGATTTTTTTTCTGCATAGACAAATAATCGTTTTATGTATATTCAACAACCTAGCAGCATTACGCTGTAAAGTATATGTACCTTAAAGAAAAGAAATACTACCTTACAGTTTAAAGGTGGCCCTTTAGATTTTCGGGCGAAAATTTTACAAAAATGCAAAAAAACTCATCCTTATTCTCCCAAAGCCTTTTAATTTTCATCCATAAGACCCCAGTAGTCGAAAACCATCCGATAACACCAGAAATTAGAGATTTATTACGGACCAGGTTGACACCAACGGGAGACACGTTCTATTTTTAGATGATCAATTCGCACATTTACTTACAGGAATACACAGATGAAGTTTTAAACATAGCTTCCGAAGAAGACATTATGGAAAATAATTATTACATGTTTGTTATGTAATGGAATTTAAGCGTTATTAGTCACGTGACATTCCCACAATGCTTTATTGATTTTGGCGCGAAATCTTAAAATAGCTGTTGTTGATCAGAAGTTGAATATTTCAGTTCACTTTCACCATGAAAAGAATTAGAGTGGACATAAATTATGATACTGGCATTACTTTTAAACTTTCCTCATAATACATTACGCTGCTAAGCTAGCCCTGACAATAGTCTAGATACATCGATGGGTGAGTGCAACACTATCCTAAGTGCCTATACAAAGTATAGGCACTTAGGATAGTGTTGCACTCACCCATCGACATGCAAGGGGGCTCCAAAATAGCATGTCGAAGAGATAATTCTGATAAAAGCACAAGAGTCATACAGAAGATATACATAAACACACAGAGAATTGTGCGTGTGCATTTCCGTAACAATTTGTATTTTGAAAAGATCACATGCCTTTAACCCATTACCAAACGACAATATTTTAGACTGGTCCAATTTGAAAGCATTTGCAGATAACAAAATACAAGTGATTGAAAATTTGAAATTTGTTTTGTGAAGGATAGAAAACATTGTGGGAAAAGGAGAAAATGGTGGTTACCAGCATTTTCTCCTTTCTCCACAATGTTTTCTAAAGGCTTCTTTCTCAGGGGCGTCAAAAGTAGGGATTGTGTGGTAATGGGTTAATCTTGATTTTGTTTTTGTCTGTATTCGTACATGTTTTAAGATCTCCGACCCTGGTGTTCCCACAAGCTTTTTATTTCAAGGTTACACTTACCGCATGAGCTGTAAATCTGTAAGATTTCATATGAGAGGTTATAGCAATAATGGTTCTGAACTAGAAGTAAAGCAATCAATATTGATGATTTGCAGCTCAAAAGTCTGTTACGTTCTGTGTAGTCTGATCTTGATCTACAATGTCCGCAAAGGTCAGCAAGTCGCGCTCAGCAGCCTAAGTGCAAAGATATACAGGATATTTGTCTTTTTCGGTGAAAGATCGAAATTTATTTCATCGAGTAAACACCATCGGTAATATTTTCACGAGTGGCGCAGCCACTCGTGAAAATATTACCGATGGTGTTCACGAGATGAAATAAATTTCGATCTTTCACCGAAAAAGACAAATATTCTATTTATTTCATGTTTTAACCCTTTCTGGGAGGAGCTTTATCAAAATCCAGTAGTTCTTTTCTGTTATTCCCGTGGCGTACCCCTCCCGCATAGCAACGCATTACAATATTACGTCAAGCGCGAGATCTAGGTCAGGCGAGAAATGTAAGGTATATGACGTCATATTTCCCATCTGGTTGTTAGGCACGCGCAACTTATCTAGGCAACAAGAACGTGAAAATCGGTATTTTCACTGGTTGTACCAGTGTAAGATCGAAAAATATTTTCACTGCTATTTCTCGATATCCTACCGGAAGGCATAAAATAAATTTGGATATCCACTCGATATTTTTAAGGTTTCCTGAAAAGATGGTTTGTGCTTCATTTTTGTCGCCTGACATACTTCGATGACAAGGTAAGGTTTTTATGCGATTTATGTACGGTATCTTAGTATATTTATGTCTAAATTTTCTGTACGTACATGTAAGTCTCTCTCTCTCTCTCTCTCTCCCTCTCTCTCTCTCTCTCTCTCTCTCTCTCTCTCTCTTTTATATTCAGATGGCAGATTCAGATTTCATTTATCTTTATTTCTACTAACATGTAAACTAAGTTAATATCGTTTTCATATTTTGCTTGAATAATTTCTATTCATTTCACAAGACGAATGTTGAAATTAATATTTGTTTTCAGAAGGGGACAAGTAACCCAAAAGAAAAAGGAGCAATTGATCTTGACCTCGTCGTCTGTATTTCAGTCACATCCTGTGACCAAAGGTATGCTCTTTAATGGTCTCTCTGTGACCAAAGGTATGCTCTTTAATGGTCTCTCTGTGACCAAAGGTATGCTCTTTAATGGTCTCTCTGTGACCAAAGGTATGCTCTTTAATGATATCTCCGTGACCAAAGGTATGCTCTTTAATGATCTCTCCGTGACCAAAGGTATGCTCTTTAATGATCTCTCCGTGACCAAAGGTATGCTCTTTAATGATCTCTCTGTGACCAAAGGTATGCTCTTTAATGATCTCACTGCTGCGTTATTTGCATATTGTTTCACGGTGTACACAGATAGGGTCCGTCGTGTGCTCTTATCAAGCGCCTAGAATTTTCCAGTCAGTAGCGATACTTCAAGATGCTAGATAAATAACAACACTTTTATAAATGACTAATGCAGTGACAATTAAGAAATAATCTTCTTTCTATCGTGGTATATCGTTCAATAAACCACAGTTGTGAGTTATGCCGCGCAATAAATAATCCACGAGGGCGATAGCCCGAGTGGGTTATTCATTGCGCCGCATAACTCACAACGTGGTTTATTGAACGATATACCACGATAGAAAGAAGATTATTTCGATTCTAACAAGGCCAATTCTTAGTGAAACGAAAACAAGTTCAAACTTAGAGTAAAAACGCGGATGAAGATTATGTTCCATTGAATAACTCACTCATTGAATGACGTCACCCTACATGGATTGTCGCAGATTTTACCACGTTTTCCTTGCACTGTGTTTATAGAGCCAAAGTCGCGTGTCATGTTAGAATATTACAATTGCAAACGGTTTAAAGGTTTCTAATGAAGAAGAGCAATGAAGGTGATCTCTTTCCCAATCAAAAGTCACATTTAATTTGCTATAACCTGTTAATACCTTTCAATTTGAACCAGTCTTAAGTGTTGTCGATTCGATTTTATAATTCGATAAGAATTTTCGAGGAGATTTTTTTTGTGGCTGCAGGTAGTAATACAACGTCTAAACATGAAAGCTCAAAATTAAATCTTAACCCATTCCAAAACAACAAACTTTGGGACTAGACCAAATTGAAAGCATATGCAGACAACAAATCTACACTTGCTAGAAAGATGATTTCTGTCTATGATAGGGTAGAAAACATTGTGGGAAAAGGAGAAACTGCTGGTTACCAGCATTTTCTCCATTTCCCACAATGTTTTCAAAAGGCTACTATTCCAGACCCGTAAAAACCAGGGATTGTTTGGTAAAGGGTTAATAAATACATCGTGTTATTACAGGCTTTTCTGTTTTGACCTAACAAGCAAAGCGGATAAAAGAATATACCGCTTTGCAGCCGTTGATGAAGAGGAACGTAGGATGTGGATGGACAAATTACTACAGGTAAACTTAACTTTACTTTCAATAAATGATCCACAAGTAATTCAAACAGATGTTCTGTTGCTTGATAAACTGCATTATGAAGATTTGTTAAACCCTTTACTCCATAGATACTCATTTCTACGCATTGCTTGTAGGAGGCTTTGGAAAACATTGTGGCAAAAGGTGAAATTGCTCGTGACGAGCAATTTCACCTTTTGCCACAATGTTTTCTATCCTATCAGAAGGTGTCATAAACACATAAGAAACGGCTTCATCCTTGCTGTTATTTAGGGTCAATTAGAGATACCATAGAAATGCCTTATGGGGTAAATGGTTAAACCCCTTATCAAGAGGACTGGTCTGGACATTTTGGCAGAGAAGATATTTGCATCGGCACACCAGTGGTGATGTCATATCAGCACTGTTATTTGCCCAGGATACATGTAAACTATGGTAAAATATAACTTCGAAATATTGATTTTTTGCGTGATTGTTGCATTACATTAAAAAAGCTCATATTTCATTTACTATGATTTTCAAAAAATTATTGGAGCCCCCCCCCCCCCCGATCCTACGGGCCTGCTTCTGGAAGCTTTTGACAGGCATGAGACATTATTACATTAGAAGATTAATACATGTATAAAGCAATAATAACATTCAAAAGCTTTATTTATGAGCCAATTACTACAAGAATACTGCTTTGTATGTGTTCGTATTATAAACTAGTTTTACAATGTAGTTTTATTTATTTCACACCTACAATTTAACGTCCAATGAAATAGCTTTAATACTACCACATGAGTACAGAATATCTTAGCCTGTATTAGACGCTGTAGAGTCCAATACGGATTTTTCAAAACGAGGCTTGAGTCCAATATGGATTTTTCAAAACGAGGCTTGAGTCCAATACGGATTTTTCAAAACGAGACAAGAGTCCCGAATATCGATATTGGACCGGAAGAGTAGTGTACCGAAGTCTGTTAAAAAAAAAAGCAAATTCAAACCCCTATTTTGACCCTATATTTGTCGTTTACTTTAACGTCAATACGAAAGTGTGAAATAAAGAGGTCATTTAACATGATTGGGTACAATACTGAATTCAATTCGTGCACTGCAGAACCAGTCTATATTTTGGACTCGGCTGTCGCCTCGTCCAAAATATAGACTGATTCTGCAGTGTACTCATCCAATAGAATTCAGTATTGTACCCAAGCATGTTAAATAACCTTATAATATCTAAAGATTCAAATGCTTTTAAAACATTATTGAACAAGATGGCGTTTAATAACAATATTTTCTTAGACAGTCTCAGTCAAGATAAAACTGCATTTAGCGCACAGTGTAGATCATGGTTAGACTACAAAGAACACGCAGTATGATCTTTTAACTACATTGTTCACCTTTTAGGTTTTGTTTTCTGGCAAGCAATTTTTTTAATTGAGAATATTTGGTCTCGTTTTTGATTGAGAGACTGCACTCCGTTTATTTGAAGCTTTGATGGTTGATGTTGCGCATCCGGCCTCCGGGCTTCCGCTTTGCCTGCTAATCAGTTGATTGCACTGTCTCTCTACAGGTAATATGCCCAGCAGGTGTTTTGGATTGTCCTATCTGTATTAAGCAATACAAGATAGCTGGTTTTTTCTATGTTCAACAACACTCACAGGTACGGTTATAAACATCCATAGTCATACTCTGCCAAATTGGGAGGGGTTCAAAGCATCTCAGTGATTCGTTGTACCAAGAAGGACGTCACATAATCAGGGGTCTACTTTGTGTAGCAAGCCACTGAATCTGAAGGTAGAATTGTCCTGTGCCACGCAGAAAATTTAAAAAGAAAACAAAACTTTTCGGCCCAGGTCAGCCTGTGTGAAGTGCGCAGGCTGACCTGAGTCGATAGTCTTTGCAGATGCCTTCCCTTCCCCTTTTCACAGGGCATGTCTCATATATACATGTATGTTGTACTTAGATGTTAGTGCATTCTTCTGCTGCAAGGGGTAAGTATTTGACAAAACACTTGCTTTTTAGCCCCACGAGCAAAGGCCAGCGGGCTTATGCCACGGCCCGGTGTTCGTCGTGCGTCCGTCTGTCCGTCTGTGCGTGTCTTAACTTTTCTTTCAAACATCTTCTTCTCTGAAACTACCTATCTAAATTTGATGAAACTTCACAGAAATAATCCTGCCATGGTCCTCTTTAGAATTTCTTGAAAGAATTTGATTCCTTTGAAAACTCTGGTTGCCATGGCAACAAAACTAAAAAGAAATATTTTTAAAAATCTTCTTCTCTGAAACCACAAGGCCAAGGGCTACTCAGTTTGGCTTATAACTTTATCTAATAGACCTTTTACAAGTTTCTTCATATTATAGGCCTGGGGTCAAAATTGGCTCAATTCCAGGGAGCACAAGTTTGACATGGGCTTCAAAATATAGTCACTTCAATTTAAATAATAATCAAAAGAAATAACTCTTTTTATAAAGGATAAAGTTTGTAACTAATTACCTCCCATGATTATCAAACTGCAGTGATACATAATTGGTGCTAGACATTGGGGTGTTTTTTTTTTATAGAAACTATTCTGTTTTCAGGGAGAGTGATTCATTTTGGTGCTTATAGTTATGAGTGGAATAATAAATTCAGAGTAAGATTTCTCTCATTCAGGGTTTTTTCCATGAACTTTGCCTTTCATGCCAATGAATTAACCTGCTTGTATTGCCTGACAGTGTTCATTGTTTCCGTATGCCCTCTTTTTCAGGGTCATGAACACTTCAAGTTGTGTGGTCAATGGTTAAAAAGCCAATGGAGCAATACAGGGCCATCATGGCTCTCTTGTTTAAAATCTTCAATATCTTGAGCAAATCGTCATACCCTTAAAAATATGAAAAAAGAATGCTCTAGCATGCCTAAACAAGCGTCTGTTTAAGCGTTGTGACCGTGAAGTTTCGACTTTTGGCAAAGCACTAGTGCCTTTTTTTAATGTTGTTAAAGCTGAGTCCTATTTATCTCTCCAGAGTTTTTGGCTCGAAGTTCCACTTGTCTGAAGCTTTTTCGTAATATGCAGAACAGACAGATGCAATGGTTCCATGTGCTGAATAATTTGAATGCAAATATTAAGCTGGGATTTTTCAGAATATTTCTATTTAAATACCGTAATTCAGGGTTTTTTTCTGCATTTTGAGCTACAACTGAACATTTTTGCATTATTTTTAGCTCACCTGAGCACAACATGCTCAAGGGGAGCTTTTAGGATCATCCGGTGTCCGTCGTCCGTCGTCCGTCGTGCGTCGTGCGTCGTCCGTCGTCCGTCGTGCGTCGTCAACAATTCTTTAAACATCAACTCCTCCTATACCGCTGGGCGGATTTGGACCAAACTTGGCAGGAATGTTCCTTGGGAGGTCCTCTTTTAAAAGTGTTAACAGAATTTGATTCCATCAAAAGCTCTGGTTGCCATGGCAACCAAATGGAATTTTTTAGCAAATTCTTTAAAAATCTTCTCCTCTGAAACCGCTGGTCGGATTTTGAAATAATTTCACAGATATGTTCCTTGGGTGACCCTTTTCAAAAATTGTTCGTGAAATTTTGATTCATCAAAAAATGTGGCTCTGGTGAATGGGGGCTTCTTGCACTATACAGAAATGAAGGAATTCTTAAAAAATCTTCTTCTCTGAAACCGCTGGTCGGATTTTGAAATAATTTCACAGATATGTTCCTTGGGTGACCCTTTTCAAAAATTGTTCGTGAAATTTTGATCCGTCAAAAAATGTGGCTCTGGTAAATGGGGGCTTCTTGCACTATACAGAAATGAAGGAATTCTTAAAAATTCTTCTTCTCTGAAACAGCAGGTCAGATTTTGAAATAATTTCACAGAGTTGTTCTATGGGTGACCCTTTTCAAAAATTGTTCGCGAAATTTTGATTGGTCAAGAAACATGGCTCTGGTGAATGGGGGCTACTTGCACTATACAGAAATGAAGAAATTCTTGAAAATTCTTCTTCTCTGAAATGGCTGGACAGATTTTGAAATAATTTCACAGAGATGTTCCTTGGGTAACCCTTTTCTAAAATTGTTCGCGAAATTTTGATTGGCCAAGAAACATGGCTCTAGTGAACGGGGGCTACTTGCACTATATGGAAATGAAGAAATTCTTGAAAATTCTTCTTCTCTGAAACCCGTGGTCAGATTTTAAAATAATCTGACAGAGATGTTCCTTTGGTGACCCTTTCCAAAAGCTGTACATATAATTTTGATCCGTCAAGAAACATGGCTCTTTGAACTTGCTCTTATACAGAAATGAAGAATTCTTAAAAATTCTTCTTTTTGAAACTGATGGTCAGATTTCAAAATGACTTTTACAGGTGATCTTTTGAAAATTGCTTGGCAAAATTATTAATTTGGTTCCAATGTTTCAATACCTCAAAAAAAAAAAAAAAAATAGACTATGGTCATCTCAAAAATTCAGGTGAGCGATCCAGGGCCATCTTGGCCCTCTTGTTTTGTCGTTGTCGGCAAGGCATCTGTATAGTTTATGTCGTCCTATACAGGTGAAACGGTTTCACTTAAGCACTTCTCCTAAATGTATCTTATACAAACTATTTTTCAGGGTCCATGGGTAAAATCCTGGTTTGGAATTGGTTTACAGTGTATAGACATACATTATTTTGTGAGTCCCTTACTTCCATTGGGATTTCTCTACAAATTCTTTTTTTTTTACTGTTGAAATAAATGAGGTCTTTACTGAAAAAAGAGGATGTATTTATTGAATTTCTTGTCAGTATTTAGCTATTGAAATCCTTCACAGATTTCTCTGTTTTCAATGTGCATGTATATATTTGAACTTTGCAGAAGCAATTATAATAATATGTTCGCGTTTAGTTTTTTTTTTTTCATTTAATCAGAAGTAAGACGATGACGTTAAACTGCTCTTCTAGATTTACATACCATGTATAGGCAAAACTATTTCTGATGTATTTCTGGTATGGCGATGGTTAAGTGGGAAAGCAGCCAATTGCCTGGGAAGAATTCTTTGCGAAGCACTGCTGGCAAGAACAACAAGAAAGCAGAGATAAGTGTACCGGTCGCTGCAATATAAATGAAATAATGTTGAAAATGATGTTATACACCAAACAGTCCATGTACTAAGGTAGATATGATTACATTTTCTGAAAAGTCTGTCATACTGCAACAAGGAATATCAGTCATATCACGGTGGGGACATCCTATTTTTGTCCTTCATAAGTTTCACTAGTACTAGGCAGGGGCTCTGCAAAGCGATCCGTGATGATGCTCCTATTTATCCTTAATCCTTTGTGTTTTGAATTTACCGAAGAAGAAGGCTTTTGAAAACTTGTGGGAAAGAGAGATGAAAGTGCATACATGTAACCAACATTTTCTCATTTTTCCACATTCATTTTTAACTTTTTCAAATACGTATCCTTTCAGTCACGTTAAATGTATTGTCTACATCTGCTTTCGATTTACACGCGTCTAAAGCTCTATCATAGGGAAGGTAAGGAACTTGTTTCGTCTCCTGTGCCCTCTGACAAGAGGGGGGTTTAATACATCTACATGATGCATTGTTCGAAGCAAACCATAGCATAATAGTGGATCCACAAAATTCATTTTGTTGAACAATAGGTAGATTCCTGGGCATTCAGAAAATTTACCAGGAGCAAAAACTTTTAAACCTAAACCAACCTGCGCACACTTCGCAGGCTGACGTTAGTCGATACCTTTTGGAGATACATTTTACCTCATTTTCACAAATAACTATTTAACCAATTAGCACATAATCCTTACTTTTGACGACCCTGAGAAAGAAGCCTTCAGAAAACATTGTGGGAAAAGGAGAAAATGCTGGTAACCAGCATTTTCTCCTTTCCCCATAATGTTTTCTACTCTTCACAAAACAAATTTCAAAATTTTCGGTCACTTTTATTTTGCCGTCTGCAAATGCTTTCGATTTGGACAAGCCTAAAATATTGCCGTTTGGTAATGAGTAAAATGATTCGTTTTAGAATGAGCCATCACAGATTGAAGAAATACCTTTAGATCCAGGTTCACTCAAAGTCTATAAATACAACGCAAGTAGATCCTCAAGTAAGTATGCCTCTACATGCTGCTATACATTTGCTTTTAACCCTTATCCTTCTAAATAACTGAGATAGAATTTTCAGTTCGATAGAAAAAATTATCTATTGCTATTTCACAGGTTGTGTTCTTGGGAATAACATCTCCATATCGGACAATGTAGATCAAAGATCAGACTGCACGTTCTGTGCAGTCTGATCTTGATCCACACTGTCCACAAAAGGTCAGTGAGTCGCTCTTAGCAGCCTACAGGTTAACAAACGCGAGCTCCTTTCGTTAAAATGGGTTCTGTATGAAATTTTCATGTAAGGTAAGTAGGCCTATACATGTCCGTATACATTTGATTTTAACACTCCTTACATTAAAATGAGTTCTCCATAATCTTATGAACCTAGCTTAACAAGAAAGAAAACCAGCAACAAGCTTTTAACAATTAATAATATTTATTACTGAACAGAAGAAAATACGATAACATTGAAGTTTGAATGAAACTTTGACAATCTTCAGTTTTATATAAAGAAATAGGAAAACTCCTTCAAAGTTTTGGACTTACTTCTTTAGTACAATAACTTAAGTATGAAATTTCCGTCTCCTAAAACCTATATTAACAATACTTTTGATTTGCAAATATATATGAGCAACCTGTTTAAGACATAAATAATTCCAACTTACAGATCTATATTCCAAACAAATAAACTCAAATCCAACATTTTCGCTAATTCTGTATCCTCAAAGCCACAAGTCTAAGTTCAAAATCCAAATCCATCAAGTAAGTCACTCCTATTTTTTCAACTTGAAAAACTTTACATTAGTCTTTCTAGAAAGATGCCAACGAGTTGTTTATTGAGATGGATTGGTATACAACCTGTTAATTTGACACATGTTTCTTAAAAATTACCACAACGGAAAAAACAGTGAATGTTCTTTAGGTTTCTAGAATATCCTGTATATAGAGTGAATGTAATAATAAAGACAGGTTACATGTATAGCCTATTCACATAACACTACCTCTCCTAGGGAAAAAAGTAAGTTTTAAGAAGTAATCCTTTTGTTTGAGATAGAAAATATCAATACATATAAATGTACGTGAAATACAATAAACATTAAGACAAATGTAAACTATTTTCAATCGGAGTAAACTTTGATTTTTTTTCTTAATTTTATGTATAAAAATCAGCAGGTTATGATCACTGTATACGATGACGGGTGCAGGAGAATGGAGCAGATATTTTTCAAAGTGCTTAAAAGCAAGGATAATTCTTTTTCTATTGTTGAGTACTTTATCTGATGTCTATTAAACTTTTTTAGAAAAATAATTAACTGGATGATCTACACCATTACAATCTTCTTGAAGTAAAACACCATAGCACCAATATCATCATCATCTATTGCAAGCTTAAGTTTTTTTTTTTACAAAATTTGGAACCAAAAGAACTGTTTCTATTTTAAGCATAACTTTTATTTTATCAAAAGCTTTTTGATAATAACCTTCCATTTATTTTTTTGCGTTTGGCGAGAAGAATTGTCAGTGGCTGGCTCAGCAATGATAGAAAAATTACCACAAAATTCATAAGTTGTCTTTTGCATGCAGAAATCAGAAATAGCTTTTACTTTAGCTTCTACGGGTTTTACCTGTCCTTGTCTGACAATATGACTTAAAATGTTTAACTAGCATGACATAATTCACAGCCTCTCATAAAATTCTCTAATAGTCTTTAGGTGCTAATTTGCTGTGAATGATGACATCATCGATTAAGGTCCCATTATCATCCAGTCTAGATATGATCCTGTTGATAAGACTTCAAACTATTGCCGGCGAGCTTTTCATCCCAAACGGCATAACTTTGTTCTAATAAAGTCCTTTGGGAGTTACAAATACAGACATCTTTTCCGCTCTTTCAGGGAACGAAATTTGCCAAATTCCTTTTAGAAGATCAAATTTGGTTACATATTTTGCATGACAAATCTTGTCAATGCAGTCGTCTTTTCCTGGCACTGGAAACGAATCAGTCTTGGTCACACTATGAACTGTTCTATCGTCGGTGCACATACGAAAAATTTCATCTGGCTTTGGTACCAGAATACAGGGAAAACGCCATCACTTTGATCGGGTTCAATAAAGTCATTGCCCAATAGATACTTGGTTTGCTCTCTGAGATACTCCAGTTTCTTGGGATTCATTCGAGATGAATGTTGTTTCACTCTTTTTGAATTGTTAAAGTCCCTGTCATGGTATACTGTATCTGTTCGTGTTGGAACATCAGGGAACAGTTGCTCATTTTCAGAAATTGACTTTCTAAATCAATATTGATGATTATTATCTTACTATGACCTTTTTCGGCCATATCTATTAATATGTCAAAATTCGTATGTTTGAACAAATAGGGTAACGCTTATCAAAGTTCAATCCTTCACAAATTATGTCTTCATGGATAATGTGATTTTCATTTTAGGGGACTGTGGAAACTAAATTTATTGAAGAAATATTTGAATTATCCCTATCAACATATTCTCTGAACATATAAATATGACATAATTGTCTTTGCTTTTGCCTGTCAGGAGTTGGTATCACATTATTTAAGTTACTGACCTTTTTTTTCTCTACGGAATAAGGACCGACATATCTTGGAATCGCTAGGAGGCTAAGATTTTATCTCTAGGATTAAAATTCCTTTCTTTAGTATTTTTGTAATATCTGTCTTTCATCTAACACTGAATTTTCCATGAAGAATTTTGTGATAGGTTTTATTGATGACCTATAAATGACCTGACATAGGTGTTTCGTGAGCAGAGCTTAATGTTTCTGATCTTAAAGATTTAGGAACAACATCTTGATGATGGACAGCCCACTCATCATCACCAGAGATTTCAGGAGGGCGCCACTTTGTCATTAATAGAACATTATTTCTAAATAAAAACAGACAACTTTCTGTCAAAGATCAGTTTCTCTTACAGCTTCTAGAAGTAAGCGTGCAAGTTCTGGCACATTGTGTTGGTCTTCACTTAGTTTTGACTTTGACCTTCCATCGTGGTCTTCATTAACTAAGATTGAAGATATATAATCAAATTCTGATGACTTATGTTTGGAATTTGTCTGACTTTCAGACAGGTTCTGTGACAAAATTCTGTAAGTTTCCTTTACAAATAAAAGACCCAACAAATAACCAAATAAATCATCAGACTGATTTTCTGTCAAACTGGCCTTCTTTGCTGTGATTCCTGTATCTGCATATGATGGGTAAAGGTCAGAAATTTGTACCTCAATCAGATTAAGTGATTGATTCAAGCGAGATATGTCTGTTTTAGGTGGATTAACAATCACCTTATCTCTGGCTAAACCATGCCTACCGTAATAACAAATGAACTGTTCTAAAAGATTTTTCTCAAATTCCAATAGTCCCTGGACCATTAATTAAGTCTGAAGACAAATAAATGTCATGAAGTGGAACATGAACAAATCCACATTCTACACCCAGAATAAGCACACTCGTCCCAGAAGAAGCCTTCTCAGAAAAAGGCAGGACATCTGCTAAAATATGAGATTGATCAGCTTCAGTATCACATATAAATTTAATAGGGGCAGACTGGGCAAAATTACTTTATAGCGACACAAAACTATCTGACATGAATGGTTCATAAAATCTAGCATAACTTTGGCCTGGACAAGGATTTGGATTTTAATACATGACTGAGCTGTTGAATTTAATGAAGTAAAGCCTGTGGGCGTAAAACTCTCTTGCTTTTCCCGTTTTCTTACTAAGATAAGACATTCAGAAATGATATGACCTGATTCTTTGCAATAATTGACCTTTCTATAAACGTGAATTTGGCACACCCCCTTAGTAACGCGCTATATTGGTTGTCAAGCCTGACGAGCTAACCAGAGACTGTGTCAGACTGTTTTGTTAACAAGATGGACCAATGCTGCTTTTTCGTTAGCCGATAAGATGTTGGTAGACCTGTCAATCAAAGTCGGTAGAAAGGTCAATTACAAATGGGTCGATATAAGGAATTTTGACCTCTGGCTTCGTAAGGAGACTTTGACTTGAGACTATTCTGATGGGAATTTTCATTATGTTGATTAAAATTTGGTTTAGGACCAGTGGATTAATAAAAAGTTTTTCCAGGTTTTGGTTCATCTATAAAAGAGACCTTATGCGCCAAGGCAAAGTTATCTGCTAGATAAGCAATTTCTTCTAAAAAGTCAACTTCTTTCTCATCTAGAAAGTTTTTTTTTTTATATCTGAATTGATGCACCTTTTAAATTCTTCACCTAACAGTAGTTGTCTAAGTTTTCCATGATCTGAACCTATTTCTGTGAATGGCACCACCTATTAGATAATTGTTCTTTACTTCTAGCAAATTCAACATGGGGTTGACTGTTTTCCTTTCTGCAAGAACTAAAAAATCATTTTTTTTTTGTTTGTTTGTTTGTTTGTTTTTTTTTTTTTTTCTCAAATTTAACAACTCCTTAGAAGGCTCAGCAATAGGGTTTTTTGCTGGTACAGTAGAATAAAAATCAAATTTTATTTTCTTATTATACTTTTTTTACTATCTAATAAACTTTAATACTGTAACAAGTTCGAAAGAAATTCAAAGTATAACCACAATAACTAGATGATAATCCCGGACGACCTCCCTATTTCTGTAACGAATGAAGCGTAACGAGAAAGAAAGCAGCCTGTCTGTTTTGCTAATACGTTCTAGATAAAAGCAGACTTGAAATAAGAATTATTTGAGCCTGATTTCTTTACTGAAAATGACTATTGAGCATTTTCGGCGCTCTAATGTCTTCTTGTAATTTTACAGAAATGTTAGGTAAAGATGTCTCCCCAAGAAATCTAGATGAAAACAAGACCGTTGAACTGCAAGTAGACCAAAGGTTTGTTGATTATTTTTCTCGAAAAGTGACACGTCGCTTGTTATATCATATGCTTACAATTAAGTAATATCAAGTGCATATGGGTCTCATAAGCTACTTGGTATATGCAATAAATGAAATATATTTCGTGTTTTTCGGTAGAGTATCGAGATACTGATTGTATCCTGATGGTATCCTGATGGTAGATTATCTGCAAAAGGGACAAACAATCAAAAGTACATATATTACACTTATTAGGCAGTTAAGAGAATATAAACATTATAAGAAAACTTACTCAATAGGGTGTTTTGTTTCATCATGGCAATATTGAAAGAGGCCATTTACGGTACCCACGATGGTCAGATAATGACGTCATACATGCAAATGAGGATTTATTAAACCCAAGCGTAGCGGAAAACTCAGTAAAGGTGTGTTGTTCCACTAAGACAATGCCCCTTTTCAACAGTCTGCCATTGTCATGGCTGCCATTAACTAAAATGATTAAACATTCACCTCATTCACGTGATCTCGCTCCATAAAACTTTCGACCATTTCCAAAACTGAGAATAAGACCATTTCCGGTCACACTTTCGATCAGATAATGACGTCATACATTCATAGGAGGGCATTGGTTAACTGTGAAGAAAAGGACTTTCCTGTAAGTGAAAGCCCTCAAACATCGCTTGCAAAGGTGTATAGGTGCTTAACCCTTTACCAAACGACAAAATTTAAGACTGGTCCAAATTGATAGCATTTGCAGACGACAAAATAAAAGTCACAGAAAATTTGAAATTTATTTTGGGAAGGGAAGAAAACATTGTGGGAAAAGGAGAAAATGCTGGTTACCAGCATTTTCTCCTTTTCCCTCAATATTTTCAGAGGGCTTCTTTTTCAGGGTCGATTAAAGACGGGACAATGTGGTGAAGAGTTAAGGGGGTTACATTTAAAAAAGCAACGCGTTTGCCATAAGTTCAACGTTTATATATAAGGATCACAACTTATCAATCGATTCTCGTAACTACACAATTCGGCTTTGCTTGACACTTAAAAATATCAAAGGACAAAATGTTGGACTTGTCTAAATGTAAAGCACTTGCGGACGACATATTCAGTGCCGCTTAAATAGAGAAAGAAGAAATCCAGGCAAGGACAGAAAACATTTTGTGGGAAAGAAGAACATGCTGGGATAAGTATTTTCTTCTTTTCCAATAATGTTTTCAAAAACAAGTTAAAGTGTGTGATATATAAGTATAAAACGTTTGTCTCCCTTGTTTTTTTTCCAGAGTTATCCGAATTCAAGCTCATCACATAGACGACACAGAGAAAGTATTCACCGTTTTAAACGCGATCCTGAACGCATGAGTCTTGGTGGCAATATCAACCCAGTATATGTGTGCAATAGTATTTCTTTAGCCATGCTCTTACAAAGGGGGGTCTAATACATCTCCATGATCCATAATCCGAAGCATCATATAATTTCGGATCCATTAGTTCTGTGGCCATTTTGTCTAATAAACGGCTAAATCAATGAGGTAGACTCGTTCTTGGACATGCAATGAATTCACCAAAAAGCAAAAAGTTTCGATTCAGGTCAGCCTGCGCGGACTGCGCAGGCTGACCTGAGTCGATACATTTTGCAGATGGACTAAGCCTCTCTATTCACAGTGCGTGGTTCATTTTGAAATAGACAAACTTATGAAACCAGAAATTAGTTTTCTCCCTTCATAACAGACTAAAACTTGAGTCAAAAATATTCGTTTGCAGTTTTTGTGTGGGGAAACAGCAATATAGAAAGTTCTATACGAAAAAGAATAGTTTAACTACTGTTCCTGGAGACCACCCCTTTATGCATGGCTTCGTCCCGATTTAAATACAATATCTAACAACTGCGTTGGAGAGATATCTCTTTGGCTCAGTGGTTCAGGTATTGCCCTTTCGTCCGGGCATTGTAGGTTTCGAATTTATGCATTCTGTTCATTTGTTTCTTTGTTACGGACTTTGTTAGTAAGACTATGTGAAGTTCTCTTTAAATGTCGTGCTCTTTGAAAATGTCTTTTTATGCTTCTGCAATAAAAAAAAACATATCGACCGGGATCAGCCGGCGCAGTGTTGTTAAACGAGATATCAGTTTCCAAAATAAAGCATTTGTTTATTTATTTATGTCTTTTTTTCTTCTTTTTGTCTCATGATGGCAAGTAGGCATCATGTATTCAAATCTGAAACGATTATTCTATTTTAAAGGAAACTTCATACACCGAAACAGGATCTGAAATCAGAATCAGGTTAAATTGTGCAGGAAAGCAACGTTTCCTGAGTGAACAGTCATATTGATAATTTTCAAAGGGAGTCCTGAATGCGTCGGAGTCGTTACCAGGGACCGTATCCACCAATCATTTTTGAGAACATAAAAAGTCTGATTCTTCAAGGTTTTCTAATTTGTGAATAACACAACATTTGATTGGCTAAACCGGATGGTTTATCAAATCAGATGTTGTTACTGACAAATGTAGAAAATTCTGAACTTTCTTCAGAATGATCGGTGGGTACGGGCCCTTGAGCTCACGGATTCTTGCTGGCTGGATCCATTTTTGTTGTTGTTGTGGGTGTGTGGGGGGGACTGTCCTCGGGCAAGACATTTCAGCATCGCAGGGCCCAAGCTTAGTACTGATGTAACCTTGGAAATATACGTATTCTGTGAGCTGTCGCCTTGGTTTAAGTGAGATTATATTGAAAGCGCCGAAAAACACCATTCAATCAATCTCTACTAACAGAGAAAGGAATCAGTTGGCCGTTGTCTTGATATTATGACTAAAATGCTGTTGAAAGCAATGAAAAAACTATCAAAGGAGCCAAAAAAACTTACAGACAACCTACAACCTTTTGCTCTTCCCCGAATAGGGCTGAACCGAGTCCAGGGCTCTAATTGTGTAGTCACGTTGGCCTTCAACAAACAAAAATAGGCATTGGGACATTTGCGTAAAGTGTAGTCTCGGATCAACCGGCGCAGTCCACGCAGGCTAATCCGAGACGGCACTTAACGACTACATTAAATTTTGTTCTACAGTAGACTTGCACAAAAAAGAAAAATATTTAAAAACGGAAAGTTTCGTTTCAGGGGACTACGCAGGCTGATCCGAGACTACACTTTACGCAAGTGTCAGAATGCCCCTTTTCACGTGTTGCAGGCTATTCAACCCTTTCCCAAATGAAAAATTTAAGACTGTCCCAAACTCAAAGCGTTTGCAGATGACAATTTTAAATTTGATGAGAATGGTAGAAAGTTTTCCGATAGGCTAGAAAGCACTGTGGGAAAAGGAGAAATTGCTCGTTACGAGCAAGTTCTCCTTTTCCCACAATGTTTTCTAAAGAATTGTACTGCAGACACGTAAAAACCAGGGCTTGTCTGGGAAAGAGTTGAAGTTGTATTATTTTCACATTTTGAAAACTCTGGGGAATAAGACTAAGAGTGTTCTCAGGAATGGTAGGTTTATACTGACGTAGGTCAGGCGACCAAACTTTGGATCTAAAGTTAGTTTCTATTGGTAATGCACAGGCATATTATTAAACATGGTCACAAGACTTGCAATTCAAAGTGCTGACAGTCCCGTGGTGTTTCACATTGAAGTAAAGTGTGATGCCGTGAAACTTTCAATTACCTTGTTCTTGATGTAAAGTTTTATTGTTATATCTATGACCTGCTACACGTGAAAATAGGAATTCAGACATTTGCGAAAAGTGTCGTCTCGGATCAGCCTGCGCAGTCCGCGCAGGCTGATCCGAGACGGCACTTTTCGATGGTGTGTGACTTTCTGTTACATGCAATTATCCTGTAGGACAAAATTTAATGTTAAGGTAAAGTGCAATCTCGGATTAGCCTGCGCGGATTGTACAGGCTGATCAGGAATGACACCTTAAGCAAATATCTGAAAGCCCCTTTTCGCATGCTACAGTCCATATTATCATATATGGATAAAAGCAGCCAGTGAAAGTAGTTTTGCACAAAAGATAGCAAACCGTCGGTTTACTTCGAAAACCTCGTAACTACAGCTTGTAACAAGTTACGAGATTGTCAAAGTAAACCGACGAAATACTGAAACAATGTCTATTGTTGGTGAAGATGTGCACTGTCTTTACAATTTACCAGCCGACGAAATTTCGAACTTGTCCAAATCATGCACATTCGACAAATCTATTGGGACTAGAATAATTAGATGTATCTTTTAAAAGGTTGGAGAACATCGTGGTGAAAGGCGAAAAAGCTGGTTACCAGAATTTTCTTCTTTTCTTAAAATGTTTTCGAAAGTCGTTTGCCAAGGGTTGCTACAACACAGGGTTGTTAAATAAAAGGGTGAGTTGATACGTGTCGTAAAGGACAATGATAACGTATACAGAAAACAAAATATCAAAAGCCTAAGAGATACTTTTCTTCACAATTTAATAAATTAATAATAGATGAAGTTACTCAAGTACAAAATGAAAAAAAAAGAGATGTACAATATACATAATGTTATCTCTAAAGAACACAAAACAACCGTATAAAATATAATGCATTGTAGCCAACTCGTTTACATAACACAATAAGAATTTTTAAAAGTTCGTTTGAAAAGTCATGATATACATTACCTCTTTTATTTAACCTGACCCAGGCTAGTATCATTTACATAAACTTAAATTCAATTTTTACCGTCGGCATCGCACGGAGTTGCATTGGGCGTCTATGCTGAATGGTCGCGGAGATATTTCGTGCAGTATGCGATAATAAAATTGCTTATATGTGTATATAAGTACCTTCAAGCCTAAATAAAATTTTCCGAATAATAGTCGGAGTTCTATCTATATGGCAACTAACATATTCAGCAGAAGGTTAGGACCAGGTTAAATGAAGAAGGCAATAGAATAATAGTTAACAATCATGATGATGAAGGTTTCAGTCGATGACAATGAAGTTTTAATTCTAAAATGCATCGCATCATCCACTTGGATGTTCGCGTGTTACTGAAATGAACCTTCTTTTCAACTAGTTTGAGAAGTAGTTATTTTCATCACATCCCCCTTTTTCCACTCCCATGTTTAAAAAATACAAAATGGTGAAATGTTTAAAAGCAAAATATACTATAATGGTCATGTGTTCATAACACTGTCAGCCGGAAGTTCAAAAAAGATTCTTGATGTCCTTTTCTATTCTTTGCTCGTAGTCTTTGTTAGGATGATGTTATTACATTGAACATTGTCCGTAAGAAAAATCTACAGAACGAGGGTATTTTAGTAAGTGTTCAATTTCAATACAGACAGCAAACACTTTATGAAGGCAACGTACAACAAAATGGTAAATGATAAAAACTGTATATATCTACATTTACATGATGACTAGAATTGTTTCAACCTTATTGCTGAAATCATAAAGAATTTTACCCACAAAGACTGATGTTCATGCGCTCATGTATTTCATGTATTGGCAAGATAAAATGAAATAAAGTTTTATATCGACGTTGATATATAACTTTAGTGTTGGTTATTTTAAGATGTATTCTAGAAAAAAGTTTTTCACCAAATGCATGTAAAACTCAATGAAAACACATGCGTTACCTTTTAGATATCTTTTAGAGGTCCTTTTCAAGTGTTGTAAAATGTACAGCAAATGATGGCTATGAAGCGTATTTTGCCCCATTTACTAAAAACACTGGCAAGAACATTCTACTTTAAAAGAAATCAGCGATAAATGGAACATTTTATAGGTACTTCTGATAACTTTATTTCCATGACAGTCAAGACCTATTATGTATGATAAAAAAAGTTGACGCTAGTTTCTAAAACAGAACCTGCATCATATACATGTATATAACTGCATACTTTAAATATAATGTACATTCCTTTAACAAAAATTCCTTTTCAAAAATATGATTGCTTTTCTAGGATTTTATTTTCTTAAAATAAAATCCTAGAAAAGCAATCATATTATCTTTCTAAAGGTTGAATGCCCTTAATTGCAACAGGCTCTTAATGATGGAGGTAATTATACAACGGTTAAAAGTATTCATTGACAAGTAACGTTAGTTAAGTTATACTGAGTAAATAGCAAACTCAAGCGGACAAACTACAGACAAACGCCGAAAACCACTACATGTCACATGCTCTTTTTTCCCATTGTCTTCACAGCTAAAATGTACTTTATAAGACACAGCCATAAAACGGAAGCTAATACCCTTGTTGTGCACATTCATACGTGAAATAGCATTTGGTTGAACACACTGATCTCTTTGAAAGTTAGTAACCATTTTCCCCCACATTTCACTGCAGGAAAGCAAAGAAAACAGGTGGATAACTTAACGGATCTCCTAGTATTGTCTTTCAAGCACGTCAATTCCTTTAGAAATGTTTTGCTGATTTAAGACTTCTTTTACTTTAACAATATTGCATGATACTTTTGAAACAAAAGCAGTACGTCAGAAAACGCAATCTGAAGGCACTGTTGACCGTCTTGTTTGTAATAGCATAGCTGTTTTTGACTAAACTAATTTTACATTTATATGCAAATAAACACAGAGTTCTCACAAAAAGGGAAATGGCAGTTTCTGTCAAATTCATTACTGCAACAGGTGTTTCGATTTATATTCTGCTATAATTTCAAATTGAAAAAGACAATCGATGAAATTTAATGTATTACGAAAACGCTCATTTTTCACCACCGAAAGTTGACAAACAAAGCTCAGTTTCGGATAATTTCACTCGCCTTGAATCTGGAACAACTGTAAGACATTTACTAGTCAGAGATTACATGTAATTGTCCGTCTCAGTCTTTCATAAGTATAGGCTTTTTTCAGTTACATTGCCTGAATGCAAATTTCGACAGTTAGAATGTGTCAGTATTTGCTGTATAAAATGTACAGAGATATCTGTTATGAGAAGATAACTAACTGACCAATTCTTGAAAACCAGGAGTACAATTATCGACAGATACATACAAACAGGTGTACGCAACATGTATGGCCGCAAAAGAAAGATATCCATTCATTGTTTACAGACAAGAGAGTGTGTTTCTATCAATTAATCCTTTATGTATACATATAATACCACTTCACTTTCCGACATACAACGATTATTAGATGTGGGTAACTAAGGTCAGATTTAAGATATTTTTTTCTAATTTAACTCTAACACTAAACTATAGACTACATAATGTGCTTGGCTAAAGGAAATGCCCTAACCAATCCGACAGCATGAGTTGGAATTAAGACTCATGGCGATATTCAGGACGGCCCTTAACTCATACCGAACCGTTGCCAACGTTATACGAACACAGCACGTAAGCAACAAGGAAGCACAATAAATTCTTAATGTATTTCAAAAGCACTTTGTGAAAGGGTGGTTTAATGGACCTGTGAAAAATATAAAACCACATCAGCCTGTGCAGTCAGCGCAGGTTGAATTGGGTCGAAAGTTTTAGTTTTTAGAAAATTTTCTGGATTTTAAAGAACGATTCTTGATCACATGTAGGCCGGCTTTTAGGCAAAATGGATCCATATTCTGCAATTTGTGTAAATATTTAGGAAGATACATAAAACCACCTTCTTACAAAGCGCAGCTCGTTTGTATATAGTTTAAAACATAAATGACAAAATCTTCTTCTTACAATGACAAAATGTACTTCGACATTTCTTTTATGTGTAAATAGAATTAGGTTTGCGATAACACAAGATGAATGTTAATATAGTAAAACAATGCCTTAACTGATATACATGTTGTTTAAATGTGACTGTTAACACTTGTGATTCAAAGTGCATGCTTATATCACGAACATTTCATTTTGATGATAAAAACAAGACTTATATTTACTTCAAATGGGAGATACAACTTACCTAGTAAAAGAGTGATGAACTATAAACTCACTGTAAATATTTAAAATGGTACGACATAAGTATGTGATCCTAGTATTCCGAAACTGTACAATGATGACCACTTCATCAGCTTGTTTTTTTATCATTCTTAGGTAACATAAAATCGTTAAACATGATTTTCCTGTACGGGCGAGAACCCTGAAAAATTCGTCGTGCTGGAAAAACTTAAACTTTACCAGTATGTTAGATGGTCACCTCATTCTATTCAAATCACATTCATGAACACAATCAAACCGAAACAAAAGGCAACCTCTGATTAGATATTCTATGTTCTTTCTCCGATTTCACCATGTTAGTCAGCAATAGAAGACAAGATAGTACTTATCGAATTTGCCAACTCAAAGAATCCGTTCTTTCAGAAATTCGAATTTCCATACATTACCATACATATCATCGACTATCAAATCTGCACATTGCCGTCGTTGATTCGCCTTTTATTTGTTTGCTTTAAAGTTTCTTGTTTTCAAGAGCTGGGCTTTTAAAAACACGTGCAAATAACAAAGAGAAAGAAAATGGTCATTTCCAGATCCAAGATCAAGGATACTAAACCTATTGTGTCCCTTTCTGAATAAACTTGGTTTGATATCGTTTGGCTTGAATGGACTTCGGTGCCTATTGCACTATA
Organism: Tridacna crocea; assembly: GCA_943736015.1. Taxonomy (NCBI): domain Eukaryota; kingdom Metazoa; phylum Mollusca; class Bivalvia; order Cardiida; family Cardiidae; genus Tridacna; species Tridacna crocea. The sequence continues at coordinate 55,251,553 of OX031063.1, forward strand.
ACGATTCATAGTTTTCAACACGTCGTTGAAAAAATAAAAAGAGAGAAAATGATGATAACCATATCCAAGATGACACTGCACATTTAGCCAGAGATTCAAAGTCAGCTTTGTCCCTTTCTGAACGTAATGGACTTAATTGCCAGTGGCTTACACTGGTGCTAGTATCTCCTGCTAAAACATCATGTTTTTTTGTTCTTACTTCATTTTTACTAATTTCCTACGAACCACTGACCGAGACAATATTTCCGTAGTATATGCAGAGTCCTGCGATAAAGGCCAAAGACATCAAACACTTCTTTCCTGCAGTTTCAAACACTGCCATAATTTCAGGAAGTGAATTTCGGAACCTTCTTTTTCATCACGTCTAATGGAAACTTTTTGCTAAATGGTGGAGAACACTTGAAGTAATCATTGGGGCTAAAGAAAACACCTTTGGCGACAAGCATTTTTCTTCTGGACACATGTAAATATGCAAAAAGAATACCTTCCTTCAAGCTGAACACCCAGAAAATATAAAGACGTTTTCATAGCCGCCTGTCGCAAATTTGCTTCAGGTGGTAGGAAATTAGAAAAACAGTTAGAACAGGTACCCTTTCAGACTTTCACGTGACTTCTACAACTTTTACAAATGAGTATTCTGACTGAGATGAGTCAAGGCATGTAGATATCAAAACATTTTCTAAAATTATTAGACATAACTCTCTAACGTTTGTAAATGAACTTCTCTATAACACAGAACAGGTGCACCATCCAATAAAAGCAAAATAAAAACACCTGTAATGAAAAATGACACAATCACACGCCGACATAATACAGAGTGATTCATAATATCTGATCTATACAGTCTCAAATATTAATAAAACAACATTCTGAAATAGAAACATGGCTGTTATTGTCACTGTACATTTTTATGGTATTCGGTGGAGTAGAAAAGATTCATTGGTTATTACAAGCTTACCATTTTAGGCAATTATGAAAAGTACAAAGTTGTAAGTCTACTACCCGCTTAAGAAGTTATCCCTTTACCACACAATGACAACTTTTAACGCCCCTGAGGAAGAAGCCTTTTGAAAACATTGTGAGAAAAGGAGAAAAATGCTGGTAACCTCTCCTTATCCGACAAAGTGTTCTACCCTATCAAAGTAAAATTGCACCATTTGAGCCAATCTGAAATTGTCGTCAATGCTTTCAATTTGGATAGGTCTAAAATTTTGCTGTGTGGTATGGGTTTATCCTGAGACTGAAACAATGTATACCTCTTAAACGTAGAATGTTGATTTGAGCGTTTACATTGCTGGGTTGTATTGAAACAGCAACATTATTGACAACAAAAACTTGACCTTGACCGCCGCGTTCAATACATAGGTGTACAGTCCAGCAAAGATAACTACTGGAGGTTAAGAGCCCTCGTAATACAGGCATTATTCAGCTTTAACGAACCTTTCCTCTTCGCAAAACTTAATCTAATATTTATTGTAAAGGGACAAAGGTTTGTGCACATGATCTAAGTGTATGCTGTAACTTAACAACTTTTTCTTCATTTTCAATGGCGATGGCTTACATTAATGTTAAAAAAAAGAATTTAAATCTGTAAATGAAGCATTTGTAATCACAGCAGACCCCTGGTCACCGATCTCCTCTTGTAACATTTCCAGTACAATTCTCAAGAAGTTTGAGAATCTCACAGTAGCGCCAATATCTGTGTAACAAAACTAAATTATGTTTGGCCAAACCTAGTTGTTAAGCCAATCACAAATGGCGTTACTGTTTAAACCTAGAATAAGACTAAAAATGCAATTTCCTTAAGTTGATAAACACAGACGTTGAGCGTCAAAAGCATATCAAGTACTATGAATCACTCTATAGACGCTGAGATCTGGAGATCGTATAGTTTTGTTGCTGTCACGTGGTCTCGTAGACGCTGCCACGTGATGTGATCTACATGGTCGTGTCATTGATGTTGTGTTGTTTGGAGTTTGAAATCTCCTCCTGCTCCTCGTAGGCGTTTAATGTCGCAAACCTTGCGTCTCGAAGATGTGTGATGTTGGCGCTTATACACATGAGGAAGTGGATCTGGAATCAGATACAGATATGTGTCTATATTGCTTGTAACATAATACAAGAGCACCACATGAGTGTGCCAACGCTCGCCAGCAAGTGATTGATTTTGAATGTAAAATAGACATAACTGTGTAAAAATGGTTTAATGTATCTCTGCTCATGCTGTTTACGTTCTCCTTAGTTACCTGCTCTTGTTGTTTAGTCTCTCATTTTGAAAGTTGACAGGCTCTATAAACGCAGTGCAACGAAAGCATGGTAAAATCTGCGTTATTCTATGTAATTCAATGAGATATAATAAAATGTCAGTTTTCAGACGAAGATAACGCAGACGACGAAAACGACGACGCCAGGGCTACGACAAAACCTTGATGTTCTCTTCACAAACATCGGACCTGACAATTTTATCAATGCTTGAAAGAGCAAACGGAAACTTAATGCATCTCTGTGATGTAACTATATCAAGCAAGTCATGGATCCATGCGTGAACCTATACCTTTTGCTCCTGCATCAGGCCCCTTTCTATAGAGCATGGCTTATTCTTTTTTTTTTACTTGTATCGAGACATTAGTTGGTTTGTTATAGTGCATAGATACTACTTTCATTTTCACGATTGCTTTATCTAATTCAACATTAGACTGTGCAAATATTAGACATGCATCTTGGGCCAAGTCCACGAGTAACGTTTTATTTAATACTAATTCTAAATTTTACTATCAACCTCTTGGTTGTCATTACAGTGACCTACCAGTAACTCTTTACCAAACGACAAAAATTAGACTGGTCTACAATGAAAGTATTTACAGACGAGAAGTGAAATGGAACTGAAATAATGGGATTAGTCTTTAATAGAATAGAAAACAGTGTAGGAATATGAGACAGTGCTAAGTCTGGGCCCGTATCACCAACCATTTTTAAGAATTTGCCTTATTCTCCAGCATTTTCTGCATGTGTAAGTAACACAACCTCTGATTGGCTAAACCGAATGGTTTAGCCAATCAGAAGTTGTGTTACTTACAAATTTAGAAAACCTTGGAGAATAAGACTAAGAATATTCTCAAGAATGGTTGGTAAATAAGGGCCCTAAGCATTTTCCCATTTTCTCATAATAGTTTCAAAAGCTTTAATTCTACAGGTAGACCATTCCTTTGACAGGCAAAAAAATACAAATAGCAAAACAAAAAACAAAAGGTTTCGGCTCGTGTCAGCTTTCATAGATTGTGCAAGCGGACATGAGTCGATATTTCTTTCCAAGAAGCATTAAGCTTCTTTCTCACAGACGAGGCATCATATATTTGACGACAGACACTGCATGGAAGACCGAATCACATTGTTTATGCTTTCAATCAAAATGTTCGTAAAAGTATTGATTTGCTGTCAAAAGTGGAAATAACAACCAATAATTCGATTGAAACAACATTGAAATCAGGGTTTCAGGATTTTGAGAGGATTTTTTCATGCAACATGCAAATTTTACGTCTAAAATGATCATGAAAAAGTGCGCGCGACGTTCTGCGTGAGACATACATTGACGGGGTGATAGCAATGGGTTTCATATCTACTTGTATGTCTCATTTTTGTCTTTTGACGCAATGTGTATGAAATAATGGGTGGACATTAATTACACTATGGACTGAAATGAAGAGTGTTCTTATTCACTTTTAATATTGTTCTAGTCAAGTTAGGGATTTAGTTCACTTGTTCACGCCTTTCTATGATTCCCAATCACTATACAAAGCTTCAGATAAGAAGGAGTGATGGTATTCTAAATCCATTATTTCTCTTCCAAGAGAATAATTAATATTTACAACTTTGAAGTAAAAACCACTCCTTCTGTCTGGGGCTTTGACTATATAAAGCCTTTGAATCGGGAATATCTACGTATAAATGACCTACATCTAATACACCAGAAAAATAAATCTACAAAACAAAGTTTTGTTCTCCGATAGAATAAATTGCCTCCTTATCATAGAACCTTAACAATATTTTTTACACTGTCAAAGAGATTCATTTCATGTATATCACTCTCTCACTTTCGTCTGCAGATGTCTCTGGTTTTGAGAAGTAAGGAAATTGTTGCTTGGTAAATGGTTAGATAAGTTGAATAAGTTTCAGTCGAAAATTAAATGTCAACGGTCTTGAAAAAAACAAGAGTCCTTCCATGATAATACCTCTTCTTTCAGTATACATCTAACGGTTGTATTTGACAGTTCTAAACGCCGAAAAAGCAATGTTCAGGATCAGAACTATTTCCTATTGATATCAGACCAACATACGCCAGGATAGGAACTACAACTTCTATAAACGCATATGAGCCACCCTCTGTGAAATGTGGGCTTAATGTATATGCAAAAAGTACCGACCAAGATCAGGCAGTGTAACTGGGCCGAAACTGCTTTTGGCTTTAGTAAATTGTCTGCAGGTCGAAGGATCAGTGTCTCTTAAGATGTACTAGGTCGTTAGACAAAACAGAATCAAGGGAGCAATGTGTGACCCATCACGCCACAAAGGGACCGTCTGGGAATTCTGTACATCAATTACGTGAAAACAGATCAACGAAAGATGATTTTATAACAAGGTGCAACGACCACTTTTCATACAGAAAATGTCATTATAGCGAAAAGTGTCAACCCTGGTCAGCCTGCGCAATTCGCGCAGTCTGACCAGGGTTGGCACTTTTCGCAGTTCCCAGAAGGTTTCTTTTTGTGATGGGTCACGTGTTTCTGTGATCAGTTCTTTGGTATCATGCACCAGGGATATGCATTATGCTCCCTCCCTTTCGCCAGACAAGGCTCAAAAGATTTAGACAAAGCAAGTGATCGTTTATGGCATGTGAACTTTGTTTAAAAATTATATGTAAGCAAAATAAAAAATGCAACTCTACTGCATATGTTTTCTTTGTCATCAAAGACACGTTTAACATTTATCAAAACTTTTATGCGTGGTTTTAATAAATTCTTCCTCCACTATGTCAAAAGCCAGTTGGAGTTTTTCCCCTGCTCCCTTCCTCATTCTAAGCTCTGTAAGTCTAGTTTCTTGTTAGTTTCATTAAATTACATTGATTGTGCCATTTAACAATACCAACATCCTACGGTCAATTGATCATCAACTTTAATCCTTTTCAACTTCTTACAGCGTTTTAGCGAAATCGTTATTATCAATGCACTATGATAACTCGTACCTTCTGTGCACGGTAAATGACTTTTTTTTAGCAATGCTCAATAAAACGACATTCATTTATCAGTTAAATCGGTTACGGAATTAACGCATTACACACGTATAGCACATCAGTCCTTGACAAGTTCGTTAGTCTTTAATGAAATATTGATAACAATAGAATGACCTGAACTACGAACAAAAGCATAATTGTGACAGAACGTGATGTTTTGTTCTTTTTTTAATAGAAACTCACCTCCAAATATACAACATTTTGGATTTATCAAACACGGAAACTGCGGTAAAAACAAGTGATAAATTTAAGATTTAGTTCAAGTCACAATGAATAATAATTTTGTGAACTATCACGTGAAATAATTTTCTTTAGTTTTATTCAAATGAAACAGAAGATGTAGTCTTCAAGCTTTATTCTCTCAATCCAAATAGGAAATGATAGAAGAAGGTCGTTATCCATTTTAGGTGAAAAAGTTTGATTTGTTTTTCATAAATGATTAACTGGAATGAAATGCGTACAAATGTGTTCGGGCCTTGATTTATTATAAGATTCACGTTAGATTATCATTTGGTCACTGCAACATTGAACAAGGAGAAAGAAAAACAAAATGACAGACTGATATATCGAATAATGTGCCAGGGTCCCGTTTCACAAGGGTAGTTACTAACAAAATTTGCGTAAGCTTTACTTAACTGTAGTATAGTGGCATTAATCTGCTAAAATCACCAAGATAATTTTCTCGTGACAGATTAATGGCAATATACTATAGTTACGTAAAACTTACGAAAATTTTGTTCGTAACTACCTTAGTAAACGGGGTCCAGGTGTATCCAATAGGTCTAAATATTAAGAGTTTAAACGAGATTCTCTAGTACCAATACCACATTTATCATTTGTTTACGAGTAGTGACAGTAACGTTTAGCACGACTGTTATATTGTAGTAAGTTTTGCAAAAAGATGATGATGGAACTCATGATGATTTGGATGATTCAACATTTTTAAAATTACTTACAAGACTAGCTGCAATGATAACTGCTGAAAAGTACGCCACGCAGTAGCAGATCAGCAAATCTCGACCCTGAAATAAGGACCAAATGAGTAAAAGATTTATCACTAAAAGCGTCATGTTTAAAACAGATAAGACAAAACCATTCGAAATAATTCTATGTATCTGCGGTTATCCGTTGATCTGGGCACGTATTCACCAACCATTCTTCAGAACGTTCTTAGTCTTATTAACCGACCCTAATAATTATAGGTACATTACTTTACTTAGTTGTTTATCTAAGCTATTTACTAGCGTATTGAATAAAAGAATTAATAAATTTTGCGATGAAAACTCAGTAATATCAGATGCACAGTTTGGGTTTAAAAAGGGTGTTTCAACCACTGACGCAAGTTTTATATTAATGAGTATTGTACAAAAATTTCTCAACGAAAACAAACGTTTGTACTGTATCTTTGTTGACTTGAAGAAATGCTTTGATTCCATTAACAGAAATGCCCTTTGGCTAAAATTATATAAACATGGCATTCAAGGAAAATTACTTAAGATTATTCGAGATGTGTACAGTACAGTTAAATCATGTGTGAAAAATGGTAATTTACTTTCAGATTTTTTTGACTATACGATTGGATTGAGGCAAGGGGAGACAATCTCTCCGATCTTAGTATCATTATTCCTTGAGGACTTAGAACTCTTCTTGTTAGAGAATCCAAATTCTGGAATTAGTATTAATGAACTATCTATTATCATTCTATTATTTGCAGATGATATGGTTATTTTTGGGAAGAATCCATCAGAACTTCAAAGTAATATAGATAAATTGAGTGAATATAGTGACAAATGGGGTTTAGAAGTGAATGTTGATAAAACAAAAACTATGGTTTTTAGGAAAAGGGGACCTTTAAAACTTGATGAATCATGGACATACAAAGGAAAGGTAATAAAATCAGTAGATAACTTTAGTTATTTGGGAACTTTATTTCATTACACTGGTAGTTTTGCACAAAACCGAGAATATCTCTCTTCAAAAGCGCTGAAAGCCCTAAAAGTTCTTTAAGTTAACTGTTCAAAATTTAGATTGTCAGCTAAAATACTTTGTCAATTGTTCGATGCATTTGTTGGTTCTATTTTAAGATATTCTTGTGAGACATGGGGAAAAAGTAAATCTAAAGAAATTGAACGAATACACCTTAAGTTTTGTAAACGTATACTTTGCGTCAATAACAGATCATGTAATATGGCAGTTTATGATGAATTAGGTAGATATCCTTTGTATATTACTAGATACATACAAATTGTGAAGTATTGGTTTAAAATTATGAATTCAAATAACATAATAATACAAAACGTTTATAATGATGCTTATGGTGATTATCTTAAAGGGAAGAAAAATTGGGTTTCAGACGTGAAGAGTACTTTTGACGATTTTGGTTTTTCTGAAGTTTTTATTAATCCAACATTTGATGTAAAGGAATTTGTGCCTCTTTTAAAGGAACGCATGATAGATTGCTTTAAGCAAGAGTGGTTTGCAAAAATCAGTAACAGTACCATGCTTACCCTTTACAAACATGTTAAGTCAAATTTTAAAGGCAAAGAGTACTAAGACAAATTGCCTCTCTTGTCCCGTTCATATATTTGTAAATTTAGGATTTCAGCCCATTCCCTTCAGATTCAGACTGGAAGATTTTCTAGAAATAATATACCGAGAAATCAAAGGTTATGCCAAATTTGCCAAAGTGGCGAAATTGAGGATGAGTTTCGTTTCTCGCTAGTGCGCCCGAAATACGAACACTTACGTCGGAAGTACCTAGATAAGTATTTTTATATCAGACCTAGTATGTTTAAATTTATCGCTTTACTGTCGAGTCACGACCTAAATGTATTGTCTATGTTTGGTAACTATCTGACAGCTGCTTTTTCACTACGATTTAACACACTCTACAGTTAGTATCATTATATCTTTTTCTTTTCCAAACAAAGTTTACAGACTGATACACTTTATTCATATATCATCATTCTCAGTTTATTCCTTATACTTGTAATTACTAGAATAGCATATATGTTGTTCAATACAGTTTACATGACTTGAACAGAGTGAAAGAAAGAGAGAGCGTGCGAGGGAGCGAAAGTGAGGGAGATAAAGGAAAGGACGAGAGAGAGAGAGAGAGAGAGAGAGAGAGAGACCTTAGAATTTATGTGCCTTTTGATGTAAACATGACTATGTACTGTGTACACGTCAAATAAAATGTTGTTCTGTTCTGTTCTGTTCTTATTCTTCAGAATTTTATTAGTGTGAAAATAACAGAACTTCTGATTGGCTAAACCATTTGGTTTAGCCAATCAGAAGTTCTGTTACTTTCAGAATCAGAAAATCTTCGAGAATAAGACTAAGAATGTTCTTAAGAATGGTTGGTGAATACGGACCCTTCTGTTCGTAGCAAAGAAAATATTTTTCATGTAATGTAACGTAAACTATAATAATTTCCTACGACAGGGTCGAATGCGTACCTATTTGCAATTTAGTTCGATTAACTATATCTGAAATATCGTCGTGCATTTTCAAAGGTTTTATAAAAGAATAAGAATACTATTCTTTTAAATAATTAATCAAACGATTTAATTAATCATACTTGTAGTGAATATTAAATGACTTCTAATGTTGCTCAAAATACACACTGTCTAGTCTGAACACCAACGTATATTTTACACAGGTCTAGTAGGAAACAGATATGAGTTATTCTCTTGTAAAATATATAAAACATTACTTTTAGTTCGTTACATTCACTAGATGAATTCCAAATATCTTACTACGAGTGTATTATCGAAAGTATTTTCCAGCGATTATATTTCTTGCTAGGCCCTGTTAATGTTTTGCATGGTAGTTCGAATTGTCCGAAAGGCCATTATTCTGCCTCAGATTTTAAGTTTGAGAATATTTGAACAAAATTTTTATTTCTCTTCCACTACACATTGCACGTATTCTAATTATGTTGGGAGCTACAGGGATAAAGGAGACCAAGAAAGATTTCCTTTAGTATATGGTACTGGTCAGTAGACATCATGAGTAAAAAGTGACCATTTCCTTTGTGCATTATTTACTTCCCGTTATCCCTAGTAACTAATATACTTATGAGTTTTACTTTTGATGTAAATGAGAGTCTGGTAAAAAAAAACCTGTCGAAATAACTTGTAACGTTATCGCGAGTCTTAGGCTAAAAGAAAGGCTGACACAGAGCTTTTTTCGACTGACCTAACAGTGGGCATTCACTCGAATTGCCAATTAGGAATACTATATACACTGAAACGAATTTATGATAGGCCAGTTTTGTTTCTTATATAAATTGGGGCAAGTAAAAGAAGTGTAAATAAATGCAAATTGTGACATATATCTGGAAGTTAAAGGTGGGTATTTAGAATTTTTACATCTCACCAAATTGAAAAATATAGATATCACTGAAATTCATATGAAAAAATAATACAAATCATCAATAATTAAGATTCATAAAATTACAAAAAAAATTTATTTTGATGGTATTCCCTTAAAAGGCTACGTAGCCTCTTAAGCTATTTTTAGATTTCGCGCCAAAAATCAATAAAGCATTTCGGGAATGCCTAGTGACTTACACGTGACTCATAATGCTTAAATTCCATTACATAACAAACATGTAATGATTATTTTCCATAATGTCTTCTTCGGACGCTATGTTTGAAATTTCGTCTGTGTATTCCTGTATGTAAATGAGCGAATTGATCATCTATAAATAGAACGTGTTTCCCGTCGGTGTCGACCTGGGCTGTAGTAAATCTCTAATTTCTCGTGTTGTTTGACGGTGTTCGACTACTGGGGTTTTATGAATGAAAATTAAAAGGCTTTGGGAGTATAGGGATGATTTTTTTTGCATTTTTGTACAATTTTCGTCCCAAAATCTAAAGGGCCACCTTTAACCATGATATTGTGATGAAAAGATTCTCGATTTTGTCAACAGAAGGACTCTCTTTTTTAAAAAATAAGGAAAAATAGTTGTTTGCGCATGCATGGTGTCTACCAGTCAAAACAGTATAAAAAAGAGATGCATAAAATACTGAACTTTTGTAAGCAATAAGAAAACCCGTGACAATTATTTTCAATGGTAAAAACGTAATCTTAAACATAAGCATGAAGTTTTGAAAAACTTGATTTTTCAATTTACGTTGTTTAGTGCATGAACGACAAATAGTTTCTTCCAAGAAAAACTGAATGATTTTCCCCCAGAAATTGGCTCAGCTATATGTTTTCAGATCGGTTAAGTATTCTGCAAAAAATGATAGGCAGCGGGCGCGAAAACGGGAAATTGCAGTTTAAAAGTGGCCGTTTAGATGTTCGTTTCAGTGCAGATTTGCATAAAAGTATTAGTCCAATTTAGAATATCCATGTCATATTTTTTCTCACAAAAAATAATCTGAGTTTTTATGGCAATGACAAGTTCGACGAGATGGTAATAAAAATGATTAAAATACATAGATGCTGCATTACCTCGTTTGCGAAGCGTTCCAAACTCGAGTCACACACCTCTCTGAAGTCTATCCCTGTATAAAGTTAAAAGAAATTGTCATGTTTACGTTCTGGCGTCTTTTTTTCTTTCGCAGACAATATGGATAATAAAATAGTGACTGATGGCACACTGACCTTTTGCGGACAGTGTAGATCAAAGATCAGACTGCACAGAACGTGCAGTCTGATCTTGGATCTACACTGTCCGATAAGGAGATTTTATTCCCCAAAACATAATTTTGAAATAGCTACACATGGATTTTTACAATCGAATCGAAGATTTCGTTTTTGTTATCTAGGAGGATAAGGGTAAACTTAGGTTCACAACGTCTAATAAAGTGTGTTTTATTCTGACCAAAACAGCCCTGGGAATGCAAAATCTAGTTCTTCTTCATAGGCTGGGTACATTATTTGATCATACATAAATCACAGTTCGTTTTTTTTTTCATATAATTATGTATATAACTGACTGTTGAATCATTTCAGATAAAGGTTTGTCTAAAGATGTTTAGGCATTTTATTTTCTTTCTTTCTTTCTTTCTTTCTTTCTTGTTTGTATGGTATTTAACGCCATTTTCAACATTACTTCAGTTGTATCGCGGCCGTCAGTACACCCATAACTGCTTTACTAGGATTTCTTTTACCATTACTAAGCACAATAATCTTTCCAGGCTGCTGGCTGCTTTCTCATATTATCATCGTCGAAAAATGATCAGTGTTGAGAGAGGGAAATGAAATGTCGCAATGTCTATCACCATTCCTCGAAAAGAACTGGAAAAAAATGGCCGAGCCATGAATCAAACCAATGACCCCTGGACATGTTCTCAGGCTCTGCACGCTACTGAGTTACCGGGACTCGGTGCTATACTTTAGGTCCATGACCGTATGATAATGTCCTCACTCTGAATTTCTAGATCATCAATTTAGATCGCTGACAAGCTCTACCTAAGCTAATGAGCTGGCTAGTGCTATGATTTGGGATGCCACCTTGAAACAACTCACACACTGTTGAAAGCGACCTTAAATAATATTTGAATATAAAACATAGATAAAAAAGAACTTTACCATAGTTTTTGGGATCGATACAGCGAAAATCTTTGTAGTCTTTTAGATAGATAAGGAGAACCAGCATGCTAACTGGAATGGCGAGTATGGCGCTGGCCAGGATCCAGGCGAATCCGAGTATGTAACTCAACAACAACATCTGAAAATAGAGTTTTTATTGCAAGGTAAGTAACTCCTTCAGAGCAAAAAAAGAAAAAAATCGGCATTTTTCGACTAATTATTTTTGCAAGGCAAAACAGATGCTTTACCCCGCTCCTCTCTTACCATTGTCTCAGTTTTGTATTCAAGCGATATATACTTGCTCATCGCATTTTTTTTATAGATATTCACCAATCAAATAGCAGCTTAGAAAAAGGGCAAAAAAAATGTGAATAAAATGTATTGTTGCTGTTGATGTTGTTTTCGTTAATGTTGTTTTGTTTTGTTTGTTGCAGGCACTGCATGTTTGCAAATAATTAGATACCTTTAACGATTCCATGCAACCTTGCCTATAGCATATGTTTTGTGGCAGATAGGCGCCGTCTGACACATAAATGTGAAACATTTATTGTATGTATTTGTGACAGTTAAATCTAACACTCTGATACAAACTTGCTGCAGACAGTTTGCTGCAAACGACTCTGATAATATCAGCGCACTATGCGTTTATTTCTCTTTACAGAAAATTCCGCATTGACGAACATGGTGTAAACATTTTTTTTTTTTTTAAATATTGTGGAAAAAGGAGAGAATGCTTAGATTTTCTCATTTTCCCATAATATTTTGTGTCGATTTTTAGCGATAGATCAAATTATATAGAGCAACCAATAACTTGTCTTCTATGACTTATTTCATTTCAGCGGATACTCTGGTGTTGTTGTCCAGTGAAGTTAAAACATGGTAAGCCCAATATTCTGTTAAAATCTTTACCAAACGACAAAATTTTAGACTGCTCCAAATTGAAAACTTAAAATTTGTTCTGGGTAAGGATGAAAACTTTGTGGGAAAAGGGGAAAATGCTGGTTACCAGCATTTTCTCCTTTTCCCTCAATGTTTTCAGAGGGATTCTTTTTCAGTGTCATTAAAAGTATGGATTGTGTGGTAAGAGTTAAACGAAAGATTAAAGTTAAAATACTTAAGTCAATATAAATATATTATTTGTAAAGAGCAACGCATCCGATCTCCACATTTTTTTTAAAACACTCTGCCTCAAGGACAAACCATTCCTTGTCTCCCTGTATATTGCATCTGTCTCCTGTCAGTGGTATAATATCTGACATTCTGTGTAAACGTCTGCGTAATTCTATGTGACAATTAACGTCATTTTGTCTTGATAAATATGTCAGTCTGTCAGTGTGGAGACTTCCAGGAAACCGTACACAGAATTGTCTCGAGTAGCTAAATACTCTTACAGCGTACTGTTAAACATCTTCGCAAGCCAAGGCTGACGATTCACTACGTTACTCTACCCTTGGCGGATCGAGCTTGATTTTTACGTTCACCCGATACGCTTTTTCATTGGATTCAGCCAGCTCTAGCTGCAACGAATGAAATCGCTCGTAGCATTTCATCTTTGATAAAAATAGAACAAAGTCTCTACCTTTCGAATAAAAGACAAAACATGGAAACCCACGTGGAAGTCTGCTTATCGCTTCATGTGTATTCGTAAGCGGTTTGTAAAACGATATTTCATTTGCTTTTAGAAATATGATGTACAGGGGAGTAATAACCAACATCCAATAGATGGCGCATCGCAGGAATCTCGAAATCGGGCTCAATCAGCCACGATAAGATTCGTGTAGTGATCGTAAAATTGGCTCGCGAAGATGACTGTTAAAGTAATCGACAATAAGTATCAATGTTTTCATGATTTGTTTTTAAAGAAATGTTAAAGATACATGTATCCTATGACGAAAAAGAGGCGTGGGGCCTGCAATGGAATAGAGATGCTCATTTTAAAGAGACTCAAGTTTCAAACTGGATCGGGGCCTGCATCATTCACCAAACATTCTTAGTTACATACTTGGTTGTATTGTCGAATTAGAAAGTAACATAACTTCTGATTGGCTAAACCAGTAGGTTTAGCCAATCAGAAGTGATGTTACTTTCAAATTCAGAAAGCTCTTGAGAATAAGACTAAAAGTGACTATATCTTCCCATTTGAGAGAGCCATACGGCTGTCTAATAATTAAAGGACAGCACACTTTATGTTTTCTTTTTGTCATTTTAAATAAATAATTTGAAAGCAAAAAGGGTTTTTCGAAAGTAAAACAAAAAGGGAAGCGAAAAACACCCAAAAAAATTTACCGAACAATTTCTACAGGTAAGCACTAAATCTCATGCTGTTCGTTCATGTTATAGAAAAGTTTGAAAAATAAAAAGAAATTGAAATCTTTCTTATTTTCATTTCTCATTTTGAGCGAACAAGTTGTTGAAATGTGCAAATTTGCTTTGAGGCAAATAGAAAGACAGTGATAGACTGTCAGAAATGCAGAAACCAAAATTTGCAACCAACAGTGATTTACTTTGGCATGTAAGGATCAAACAGAGAATGATAATTAAAAGAAAAAAAAGCAGGTAATGAAAGAAAGTTCAGCAATGTTGTAGCTTGGTTAAGCAGGATGCAGGTAACAAATAGTCTTGCAATTTTACGATAAGATTGGGAGGAGGCAAGGCTTGAAAATTCGTTCAGATTTGTGATAAGATTATAGAAGATGACGAAAATGAATAGTAATGTAATTTTGGCAGGATTACAGGTACTGCATATTTGCAGAGATAGAATAGTAAAGGGTTACAAACAAGTAATGGCATTGAACTGTCTTGATTTCAGTTGCTAGGCACTGAGTACTGAGACCTGTGCCACAGTCTAAGTAGATAAGTTAAGCTAAAGTTTAATAACCCTTTACCCCATAAGGCATTTCTATGGTATCACTAATTAATCCTAAATAACAGCAAGGATGAAGCTGTTTCTTATGTGTATATGACACCTTTTGATAGCATAGAAAACACTGTGGCAAAAGGTGAAATTGCTCGTGACGAGCATTTTCACCTTTTGCCACAGTATTTTCTAAAGGCTCCTACAAGCAATGCATAAAAATGATTATCTATGGAGTAAAGAGTTAACATTCAAATTATATCGTCAGAGAGGCTGAAAACAGTTTTTTTTAAACTACTGATATTGTGCTTCGGAGAAGGGGCACGCACGTTAACCCTTTAACAAATGGCAAAATTAGCCTGGTCCAAATTGCAAGCATTGTAGGTCCTTGACGACAAACTATATTAGACCTGTCGCAAACCTGCAAATACCCCACATCACCGTGTCAATAAATGTGAACCAAAAATAATTGGCACCTCCTTGGGTCATGAGCAACACTTGTTTAAACCTTTACTCCATAGATACTCATTTCTACGCATTGCTTGTAGGAGCCTTTAGAAAACATTGTGGCAAAAGGTGAAATTGCTCGTGACGAGCAATTTCACCTTTTGCCACAATGTTTTCTATGCTATCAAAAGGTATCATATACACATAAAAAAACGGCTTCATTCTTGCTGTTATTTAGGGTCAATTAGAGATATCATAGAAATGCCTTATGGGGTAAAGGATTAACTCTTTACAAAACGACAAAATTTAAGACTGATACAAATTTGAAGCATTCGCAGACGACAAAATGTATGTGGCTAAAGAATTGAAATTTGTTTCAGTAAGATAGGAAAACATTGTAGTTTAATACCAGCATTTTCTTCTTTTCCCACAATGTTTACAAAAGGCTTCTTTAACAGCGGTGTTAAAAGTAGGGACTGTGTGGTAAAAGGTTTCTGGGTTCTAGATCAAACGGCTTTTGCTTTAGAGCACGGAAAAGAAAAAAATCCGGATGGATAGACGGTCGGGCGGATGGACGATCGAACAGACAGACTAACAAGGTGAAACCAATCACCAAAAGTCGTTTTCCTCAAGGTTGCAACATACACGATTTTGGGATAAGCATTTTATGCATGGACTGTAATGGATGTAGGCAAAGAATTTGCTTAAAATGCTGTCATTAGTTAGATGCTCGTATATAATGTGCGTGTAATTATCTGCCCAGACAGGAAGGGGCTCTAAAATGATCTTGCAATAATACAAAGACTCTGCAGGAAAGCAGGCACTAAATGATCTTAGATTGTTGCAAGCAAGTTGTCTTGGGAAAAAGTCGGGTACTTAACTCATTACCAAACGACAAAATTTTAGATTGGTTCAAATTGAAAGCATTTGCAGACGACAAAATAAAAGTGACTAAAAAATAGAAATTTGTTCTGGGAAGGGAAGAAAACACTGTGGGAAAAGGAGAAAATGCTGGTAACCACAGTGTTTTCAAAAGGCTTCTTTCTCAGGGGCGTCAAAAGTAGGGATTGTGTGGTAATGGGTTAACTTGGACCCTTGCGATTTGTTAACGCTTATTTTGCGAAATAACTTAGATAAACTGTCAACGTGATAAGTAAAAACCCGAATAATGCTGGTTCGAAGTTTAATTTCTTTTAGAAGAACATCTCCTTATCGGACAGTGCAGATCCAAGATCAGACTGCACGTTCTGTGCAGTCTGATCTTGATCTACACTGTCCGCAATAGGTCAGCGAGTAGCGTTTAGCAGCCTCAGCCAATAGTTTAGGAACTATTAGGTAGATAATAAGGCATTTTAGTCTAGGCAATGTCAGGTACGCGTATTGGAATTCCGCATTGTTACGGTTTGAATGCTATCAGAAGTTTCGTGCTGTGCCGAAGACAGGAACAAAATCATTTTCATTCCTTACCAAATGACAAAATTTTACACTGAGCTAAGTAAGAAGCAATTGCAGACGACAAATTGAATGTTGCACAAATAATGACTTTTGTCCTTGACAGGCTTTTGACTAACATTGTGAAACAAGCAGAAAATGTTTGTTACCAGCATTTTCTCCTATATCCAATGTAGCACAATGTTTTCAAGAGCCTGCTACCCCAGGGTCGTTTAAAATCGGGATTGTGCGGTAAAGTGCTAATAACTTTTATCATCTTTAACCCTTTACCACACATTGCCTTCTTTTGACGTCTCTGACAAAGTTTTTGAAAACATGGCGGGAAAAGGAGAAAATGCTGTTAACCAGAGTGTTCTCCTTTTGCCACAATGTTTTCAATCTTTCCAAAAAACAAATTTCTTTTTTTTTTAAATCACATATAATTTGTTGTCTGTAAATGCTTTCAATTTGGATTCGTCTGAGATTTTGTCATTTGGTAGAAAACATTGTGGGAAAAGGAGAAAATGCTAGTTACCAGCATTTTCTCCTTTTCCCACAATGTTTTCAAAAACTTTCCTGCTCAAGGTCGTTAAAAGTCAGGATTGTGTGTTACAGAGTTAAAGGTCACTTAGTATGCAACTCTTTCTCTTACATAGTCAAAAAATATCTCTGAAAATAAACGTTCAAACAAAATAGGCGCAAATTGAAAACGAAATTAGTCTGGGATAGTTACTGGAAAGAGTTCAGTTCCGATGATTAGACAGTCGCTTGGCGCACAGAATCATTAACAATTCATTACAAAAGGTAATTATCGAGAATTGTCTACTCTAATCAGTCTTATTTACAGCACAGAAAACCTTGAACATTTTACGACTTATTCTTGTAAATGCTTCCCTGGTCCTTTCTCTAGAACATATAACGGACCTATATGTAGCTTGGTGCATCTTCGCACGCCAAGGCTGACGATTCACTACGCTATTCTACCCTTGGCTGATCGAGCTTCGTTTTTACATTCCCACGATACGCTTTTTCAGTGGATGCAGCCAGCTCTGACTGCAACGAATGAAATCGCTCGTAGCATTTCATCTTTGATAAAAGCAGAACAAGGTCGCAACCTGTCGGATAAAAATAGGGGGTAAGCACGGACACCTCTGTGGATGTGTGCAAGATCTGTAATGATTTATTACCGAAAAAACATAGACGAACAATATTTACAGAAAGTTTCAGTGTGACCAATAAATTATCGGAGGTTTTAGGCTATATCCCAGCACCTGACCATGGAATGTCGAAGGACGTTTGTGGTTATTGCTTCATGTTGAATTATTGTATTCGTAAGCGGTTTGTAAAACGATATTCCACTGGCTATAAGAAATATGATGTGAAGGGGGATAATAACCAGCATCCAATACGGTGCGCATCGCAGGAATCTCGAAATCGGGCTCAATCAGCCAAGGTAAGATCCACATAATGATCGTAACCTCGGCTCGCGAAGATGATAACAGACTTGCTCGGCTCAATGGTATTATCTATTTCATTTTACCTGACCCAAGTCAAAATCATTTACATAAATCAATATTCTATTTCGTCATAATGTGCCGAATGGTCACGGAAATATTCCGTAAGGCATACGCCAATCAATCCTTTATCTACTAGATAAGTTAATAGAAAATTGCCTGTCAATAGTTTAAAAAAACAAACATTGCAATTTCAAAATTATTTTTGAAGGAAATATCTCTACATCGGACAGTGTTGATCCAAGATCAGACTGCACGTTCTGTGCAGTCTGATCTTGATCAACACTGTCAGCAAAATTACCTTGAGTCCCGCTTTATAGGCCAAGGACGAAATTGCTTACATGTGAGAATAAGTACCTTCCCGTGTACATATAATTTTCCGAATAATAGTCGGAGCTCTATTTTTATGCCTACTTGTAATCATATTCAGCATAAAGGTCAGGATCAGGTTGAATGAAGTAGACAATAACATGTAACCTTGAGGCCCCGGAGTCGTGGATCACTGAAGCACTGGCTTTTTCGTGGGCGTACCCTTTGGAAAAGAGCCATAACCTTGCACTTGTGATACACAGAAAATACAAGTAAAAAAGCAAGCTGTCAACTGTAATGAAATGTTGTATAACTGAAATGTTGTAATCGGAAAAGACACCATGCGCTCTCACTCGTCACAACTCGGCCGATTCCGTACCTACATCTACCTCGTCCGTATCAAGGAGATTTCCATTTTGAAGTTATTTACATCTGTCTATTAGTCGGTGAAAACTTCAATCGGAATTGATTAACCACGTTCAATATTGAATGTACAAACTGCTTGTCATCGAAATAGAGTTAAAAGGATTTTGATAGAAAATTGAAATTCAGGTTTTCTTTTGTAAGAGGAGCCTTACAATTTTCCGAACGGTAAACCGGCATATTTCCGGGGCTGAATGTACAGATCTGACATATATCAATCCACCAGTTACAGCCGAAGGAAATGATGGCTCCAATCACCCGAGGTATGCCAAATGCATGCGCTCTAAGAAAATCAACTCGCTCGGTACGACACTGCCTATTCAGACCGGCTTCGTTAGCCAACGTTCCTTATGTACATATATATTGGAAATCTTAGATTTTAAACAACGTCCGAATATTTTTAAAACACTTTGAAACGACTTAATTCTTTAGCAAAATATTAGTCAAGCACGGAGGGAGGTGGACACGTGGATTGCAACGTTTTGTTGACAAAGTTTGATACATCTGAATGTAAGGCTTTTTTACTTTTAAAAAATTTCAGGCTCCTGCTGCCATCATATTTTCATGACAATTTCTATTAACTCACATTTCAATTGTCAATATCTTTAACCTCAATTACAAATTAAATTTCATCCTGAACAGATTTCGATACGTTACATTATTTCAGGGGAGACAATGGTTTAACTCTTGGCCAGATGCAAATAACAGAAAAAATATTTGCAACTGTATTCATTTTTTTTAAATAAAATGTGAAAACATCTCGTAATTTTACGCTACTGTCTTTTTACTGTATGTTAACTCTTTACTAAACGACAAAATTTTAGACTGGTCCAAATTGGAAGCATTTGCAGGCGACAAAATAAATGTAACTCAAAAGTTGAAATTTTTTTCCATTGCGGTTGAAAACTTTGTGGGAAAAGGAGAAAATGCTGGTTACCAGCATTTTCTCCTTTTCCCACGATGTTTTCAAAATGGTTCTATCTCAGGGTCGTAAAACCAGGAATTGTTTGGGAAAGCGTTAAGGGGAGACTATGGTTTAATTTTTGGCCAGATGCTAAAACACGGAAAACATATTTGCAAATGTATACAATGTTTTAATAAAAGCTGAAATATCTCGTAATTTTACGTTACTGTCTTTTCACTTTATGTTAAACGGTTTCATTAGCTAATGCGCTACACAAAGACAAACATAAATGAAGGATTTAATGAATGAAGAGGGTAAAAAAGAAATGTTAGATAAAGAACGAAAGAATAAGGGAACACCAACAATAAACTCTACGTGATATTAAACCTCAAAATGATCTCATCTTGATCTAATAAAGTGTAACCTTCATCTAATTCTATTCTCAGCTCTGTGTATTGTCTATTTTCATGTGTGCTTGGAGCGTGAAGGGCAATATTGATTTATAGAACATGCTATAAATACAGATATGAAGCTCGTGTCCCGGAGAAACCTTTGAAACAAATCCTCGCCGTGTTTTATTGGTGACCTAAAAAACATTGATTGGAGAAAAAATTGTGGCATTGAACACCAGAGTTCACGCAATTTTAATATCACTCGCTATCGAGTAGGCTTATTCTGCTGCGGCGAGGGTTCCTATATTTAACAGATGTTTTGTTTGTTTGGTTTTGAAACGTTTGAAACTAGGTCAACTTTGTTATTTTATAACAGCACAAGCCAATATTTAGAAGGTTTAACCATTTCCTAGATCATTCCGTGTTTTATTTGTGACTTAATGTCAATAATTATGATAGTGTAAAGAAATTTCTCGTTGTCTGATTGGATAATATGCCCCTAAAAAATATATCATGTACACTGGCAAAACCAAGGAAGAAGTAGTTTCCCTGTCGGGAACCCCGTATACGTGACTACAATATCAACACAACATTCAAAAAGGAGCCTTAAATGAAAATTGACATCAAGATTATGCGCCAAGCTTCACGCTTTAGCACATATTACCTAAGTTTCAGTGACGTCAGTTCCCAGTGGCGTCAGCTTTCATTGCATTGGGGCACTCAGAAGAGAAATTCCACCTCGTCAGCGTAGTCAAATTTTTTAAACAAAAAAAGCCAGGTAAATTCGCTTGACAAACGTTAGAATGGTAAAACTTTGCATCTTAATAAATTCATTGTACGGTCAGGTGGCAGGGAACTTGAAAACGTGTTCACGGTTGTGGTGAATCATGTCGCCACCTCGCCTTCGGCTCCGGCCGACCTGATTCACCACAGCCTTGAACAACTTTCCAAGTCCCCTGCCACCTGATCGTTAAACTAATTCTGTACATGTTATAGCATCTTTGAGCGCCAGAGTTCACACGAATGCCACCGTGGCATCTAGTCTGTTTGGTATACTTAGGTTGTTTTTACCATTATTTCATTCATATCATGGGAGCTAATGCACCTAGCCATGCTGTCTGAGAGAATCCTATGTAAAAGACGTTTCTTAACTCTTTCAGCACCAATTTGTCTTAGAGAGAACATTGTCCAAATTTCAGGGAAAAGTAATTTTCTAAAGTAAATCTAATCAAAAGTACACTTCCCGCCGCGAAAATGAAAAACTGAAAATGTTGAAAATGGGATTCAGCGTTACACAAACAGTATCAACTTTGTGTACATCTGAAAATGCAGTCAGTGTCTAAGAGAACTGCAATCGCTGAAATTTGTTTCGACTTTAAGTTTATAGGAAACCTATAAGAGGTATGTAAAACCACCGCCATGTGAAGGAACGATACAGAAGCAACGGAATTAACAAAGGTACAAATACAATACAATTTGAGCCATGTGAAAAGGTCTTTAATGAATCCGCAAAAAAGATCGACCAACATCAACCTTCACAATCCAAGTAGGATGATCTGAGAATATTTTGATTTGCTACTGGTCATTTTTTCTGTAGCTCAAAGGATCAGTCTATCTCATGATTCAGTACATTCTTTGACAAAATGGGTTTTACGGATCATGAACTATGTCACGGACTACATGGTATAATTCACCACAGACATGCGTCAACCTCTTTTTTGCCAAAATATGGCTCAGTTGTAAGGCACATTCATCAAACTTCCTCGTCTAAGATTTGTATTTAATCTTTTTCTTTCCGTAATGAAGTACTATAATGAGATTCACGCTGCCGCTTTCATGTAAGTTGAATTGTATTTTCTCGTGTGTTTTTTTTCCATTACTTTTTTGTATATTTTTCCGTGCAACAATGTATTGTTTGAGGCTTTGACTGGCCGATTACCTTAGAAAAGTTTATTTGAATTTTATTGGTTAAAGGTAATCATGGAAATAGTATAAATTAATTACTGTTGAAAGCGTTTAACTCATAATACCAGTTCAATTTCAGTTCCAAACATTTAATTGACTTCAACAATCACAATTTTTATACAATCCGTCACCACAGGAGGTCTCTTTTTTCTTTCTAGTCGGGGAAAACTGAACAAACAAACTAAAAGCGTTTCCCGTAACACTATTTAGCATTTCAAAACTTTATTCCGTATCTTTTAACTCCGCGCCAACCCCCCCCCCCAAAAAAAAAGGGGAGGGTTTTACCCCCAGGCTGCTAAGCAATACTTAAGAATCTTTTGCTAACAGTTTAGATCCAAGATCAGAATGCGCAGAAGCACATTCTGATCTTGGATTTACACTGTTAGACAAGGAGATACATAGATACGCCTTCCTACAAGAAAACTTTGAAAGAGCAATATTTTGGTTTTTACTATTCAGTGTAAATTTTAATTTGAACTATTCAGCAGATTAGGTGTTAAATGACACATCTAAATAATCTGCTGTCTTCCAAATGTTTATCCAACTCCAGATATTGTATGTAACTTTTGGAGAGCTTAAGTAATTATGCCACACATGAAACGAAGAAATGACCGGGTTATAGTTATAATCATGTACAGTAATTATGGGCCCCGCAAACATTTGATTATTCTATAGTGTCTCATAAAATACGTCGGTATACACTATAGCGGTCTGTTACAAGCACTGTTGTAATAAAATGACTTTTTGAAATAATTTCTTTGC
Source organism: Tridacna crocea (assembly GCA_943736015.1). Lineage (NCBI taxonomy): Eukaryota > Metazoa > Mollusca > Bivalvia > Cardiida > Cardiidae > Tridacna > Tridacna crocea. The sequence goes on from OX031063.1 coordinate 55,274,387, forward strand.
CATCCTTTGTGGTATTTCCGTAAAGTTTTGGATTTAAGTCATCTATACGTATCAATTTAAACATCTTCGCAAACCAAGGATACTAACTCCACTTTGTTCGTTATGTACCTTGGCCGCTCCCCTCTTTAAAAATCGAAACACCCGCTGCGCCACCTGTCGAATATCATGAGTTGCGTAACCGTTGCTGATGTTATTTCTGACAAATCAAAATGCTCGTAATAAAATTGGTTGGTTATGCATCAAATATGGCTGCGCTTTCGGATTCATCACACCAAAACAAGACGAACAGACGCAATCATTTGGCTATGGAACCCGTCCTAATACTTCACATAATTGATCGTAAACAAAAAAAAAACTCACTATATATCGATCGTCTACTCCTTTTTGGCAAATTTCGTCACAAACACGACAACTTTCGTTTTTGATGGGCGCCGCCATTATTGTTTTCTGTTTTGCGAAAGATTTCTTGTTACGGATGGTTTGATTGGACGCGATGGGTTTTGATCGCATCCAATGAAAAGGCGCAGCGGGAGCTTCGATTTTTAAAGAGGCGAGCGGCCAAGGGTACTACCCTAGTATCCTTGGCTTGCGAAGATGCAATTTAAAGTTCATGGGTGAATACTGAAGAAATATAGCAAAGTTGAATTGTTTATTACCAAAAGCCATTTTATTACCAAAGATGTTCTAACAGTAGTCCCTTTCCAAACTTAAAGCATGAATTTTGTCTCATTGGTGTATATTAGTATACTAAATCTATATTTGCTACAGGAAAATAAATCATATTTCCCGTTGATTTTGAGTCAAGTAAGTCTTTACCACACCATTCCGTGTTTATATTATACCGTATTTCATGTATGCAACTTTTGGTATGCAACTAAGCACATCAGGTTCAGAGTGTTACTCATTTTGGACATATATTGAAAGCCATGCCGTGATGTATGACGCCAAGAACGTTATCTCATAGTTAAGGAGCAAAGAGATCAATTCTGTCAAACAACCAACTTCATCGTGCGGTAACCTGATCCTTTGAGCTGTAGTAAATGGATCAAAAACAAAAAGTTTCGATTCAGGTCAGCCTGCGCGGACTGCGCAGGCTGACCTGAATCGAAACTTTTTGTAGATGCATTTAAACCTTCTTTTCACAGCACACGGCTCACTCATGTGAAACATTCTTTTGAAATGTAAGACGCCAAAGTCTAAGGTGATAATGATAATTCAAGCTAGGCGATGCTATCGTATCTTGCATTTGTTTTCAGCCAAGTAACCGCTGCAGCTATTCAAGCAAGGCGATGCTATCGTGTCTTGCTTTTTTTTTTCAGCCAAGAAACCGTTGCAGCCATTGGCCGTAAGAATGTCTCTACCATTGGCAAGAAAATTGTGTCTTCCAAGTTGTGCGTCTTTAGAACAGTCGCAAGATGGTTCCACAATTAGATCTTCTTTACGACGGTCCTGCGACATACACCCATTTAGAGAGCAGAATTTCTAGTAATGCACACAGCGCTTATAACTAAAATTGGAAAGCACCAAAACATGTCATAAAACCATCTCTTTCGTACCATACGTCAGTAAATTTCCGTACCAAAGAAACGTTGTGGTTTTTAGCGGATGTGCTATATAGCAAATATGCTTACTGTGATCGTTTTGGCCGAACCAAATACATCAAGCGTAGCAACGCATGCGCGCTCACTTTCACTTTTGCATGGCTGGCCTACGGACGAACAACACAGAACTACAAATAATATTCAGCTCTGACTTTGAAAAAAAGCATACAAATTATATTTGATTTTTTTTTATCTAAATGTCGTCAAAACTACAGAAATTGTAATTTTGAAATACTCTAAGTACTTCAAGTGTTTTCTGTTTTGTTTTTGTTTTTAATTAAATACTGCCATATGCGTATGAACGTTGTTTACACAGATTGCCCTCATTTTCAAAACTGTTCAACAAATCCGCTTTTCAGGACTTTCAGAACTTTGATTTTTGTCTGTTAGGAAAAGTTCATAAATACATCAGACAAGTAATAGATTGGTCTGCTATGCCTCTGTACTGTGGCAAACAGCGAGCATTTTTGGAAATAAAGGCAGACAAGACTTGCAGGTAAACTATAATCGTTTTGTCTGCAAACAATTTAGTAATCTTTGTCTCATTGATGTTTGTTAGTATACTAACTTCATATTTGCTACATGGAAAATAAATCATATTTCCCGCTGATTTTGAGTCAAGTAGCTCTTTACCACACCGTTCCGTGTTTATATTATATTTCATGTGTCTGTTTTTAGAAATGTTATGGGTAATAAAAATGTAATATAAGCTGGGTGGAATTATTTCCCCGTCACAGTGAATATTTTCCTCCAGCCAAAAGTCTGGAACTCCTTTTTTTGTTCTACTTGAGATTGCTGGTTTTAAAGGTGGCACTAATTGACAAAATAATCAGAGAAAATATGATATATAATTCATTACATCAGCTTATTGTTATTATATGGGGAAATATTTGCCGAAAAAGGGAAAGGTATGCGAAAATAACGAGTGCCTTATTTGCCGAAAAAGGGAAAGGTATGCGAAAATAACGAGTGCCGTAAGGCACTCGTTATTTTCGTATACCTTTCCCTTTTTCGGCAAATATTTCCCCATATTAACCGCAAGCTGATGAAATAAACTCTATTTATGACCCGAAGAAAGTAACCTTTGGAAAATATTGGGAAAAAAAGAAGAATAATGCTGGAAGCGATGGTCTCTCCATTTTCCATTTTTAGAAACAATTACATCACGTTAGTTGCAAACGCTTTCAATTTGGACAAGTTAAAAACTCTGTCACCTGATAAAGAGTTCAGGAACGGTGTCAATAAATCTGACTTCTTTACCTATCCTATGCAGCATAAAGGCATTTATCGAATAACACGACAAGATGTATTTGAGTCATACACTATAGTTATACCAAAACTCTTTCTCTTATTTGACTGATAAATTGTTAAATATCAGTGTTAGAAATTGGGTATTTCCCTCAGAGTTTTTTATTCGTTTGGAGGCAGTCGCAAATAGATCAGACACGTAGGTTACGATCGTTGAGTTATATTCGGATATTCGTAGTTCGGCTGTTTTTGAAGAAAATGTCGAAGTATTTGCGTAACCATGACATCATCGCCGCCATCTGCGTAGCAGTCGTGCAAAAACTTTGATATTTTATAATATCTCTATTTACTGAAGATAGATATTTACTTCGAACTACGACAGGTACTTCACTATGCACATGGGAACCAACACAGCAAGGGCAGATAACCGTCAGGGTATTTCTGAAGTAGTTATGTCCCTTTTTTCGACTTAGAATTATAACTGAAAATCAAGCACCTGCAGTCAAACGTTGGTAACCACATGCGGTGTTCTTGTTTTCCTTCATACTACGTTATACTGATATAATTTCCGCAAGATTCCAGTGCTTTATAATAAAGATATTGCCTCATGAAAAAGACAGAATATATTTGTATCTCAAGAATGTTGTGTGTGGTCTCAGAGGAAATGCTTGCAAAGAGCTATGGCAAAAAGTGGTCGGTTTTGTTATATTGTCATAAACTGTCGGCATGAACATTAAAGTATATCTATTGGGATATTAGTTTCATCATGTAACCATTTCGTTCGAAGACTTTCGTGCATTTATAAAGCAATGTTGTTTGTAGATTTTGTCTCCTTCAAATGATAATCACGTTTATAAACTTTGATGGTAGGATATATACTCTTTTAAATTTCTACCACACAATCCCTATCTTAACCCTTTACTCCATAGATACTCATTTTGACGCATCAACTACAGACAACTTTTGAAAACACTGTGGGAAAAGGAGAAATTGCCCCTTTACCAAACAATCCCTGGTTTTTACGACCTAGAGGAAGAAACCGTCTGAAAACATTGTGGGAAAAGGAGAAAATGCTGGTTACCAGCATTTTCTCCTTTTCCCTCAATGTTTTCAAAAGCCATTGCTTTTACGGTCGTTAAAACTCGGCTTTGTTAGTTTTATGCTTAATCATTTTTTATGAAGGACAAAATGAAACTTTTGGGTAGTCATGCGACTCAACCTGAGAGCCATCACTGTGATTCGAAAAGTAACATAATGGATTTAAAAGTTTCACATATTACCGCCATTCTTTTTAATGAGGAAGCGACGTTATAAACATTACGGATCAGTCAATGTGATTTTATGGATCGTTTAACTAACTAGTCTGTTTCTGTATGTCTGTCTGTCTCTCTGTCCCTCTGTCTCTCTCTCAACACGAAGCCAAAGAGTGCCTTGTTGACAGTGGCTGTTATAATGATTATAGCGTCGATAAGCCTTTTTACCCGCATCCGTCATGAAGCATGCAAATAATTATAACGTGCAAACCTTTTGATTGTTCGTAAAAATACAAAGTACTGTGTTTCCTGTAGTCATGCATCTTATATCCGTTTTTTTTTTCATTGTTGGTAAACTGTATTCTCTTCACTTTATTTCGGTTATATTACCGTTGCCCTTTTTATCTATACATGCATTCCTTAACTTTGTTTCGCCATTCGTATACCAACTGCGCTTTCCAAACAATTAGCTGCTTTCCCAAGCACACATCATCGAAACGATATTCATAATTAGGGTAAGAGATGCATCATGCCTCAAAGACCTTCATCAATACTAGCTGTAAGTTTTTGAATAGAGTGACTCAAAAACAAGGGCCCGTATTCACCAACCATTCTTAAGAACGTTCTTTGTCTCATTCTTCAATATTTTCTGACAGTGAAAGTAACAGAACTTCTGATTGGCTAAACCATATGGTTTAGCCAATCAGAAGTTCTGTTACTTTCACACTGAAGAAATTCTGAAGAAGGGACCAGGTCATGGGGACTTAGGCCCTGTCCGTTACCACGAACTGTTGAGGCTTTGCCTATTTGCAAAACTCGATACTCTAATGTGCGATATTGACCCCTAAACTGCTAAGACCTTTCGGGGACAACGTAGACCAAGATAAGACTGCACAGACTGCTTTGGTCTTGGATCCAAACTGTCTGGTATGGAGGTATTTTCCAAAAATAACAATAACTTTGAAATAACAAAATTTGGAATCTACTATCCACTAAAAAGTTCCATTCAGCTTACATAGCAAGTTACTGGTTAATATTAGCCAAAAAATGTTATACTTACAAATATATTGAGGCCCCTCGCACATGCATTTTTCCTGGAAGTGTTGAATGCATGTCTACAGTTGGGCTCGCTGGAGTAGTGACCCAACAACAGCAGACAACACCCAATGACGAACATTCCCGACACAACACCAATCAGTGTGTACTCCATAAACCATAATCTGAAAGTCAAGTTTACATTGCTAAGTTTAAAACATGCTAATCGTCGGTTTATTTGAAAAACCTCGTAACTACAGCTTGTAACAAGCTGCAGTTACGAGGTTTATGAAGTAAACCGATGTTATTGGAAGCCGTTCGAAAGCGGTTTCCAGTAGGCATGCACCTAAACTATTTACCATGTAGATGATCAGTAATTATTCAATTGGTCATTAATTTTGGAAAATTTCTAATAATGTCGTGTTGTTGTGACAGAATTACTCCACGTGACTCTTTCTCAAATATTCAAACAGACCTACTTGAAAATCAAGCCTGGTTTTCTTGCAGTTTATATTTTATTTCCAAATAGCAATAATACTTTCCACAGCAGAGAACACAAGTCCTTTTAAGGAATTACGGAATATTTAGGTCAATTTTCATCTTATAATTTAAGGAATGAAAAAAAAATCGTCTTGACGTTAGACAAGGAAAAGCAATCCGATTATACGATATTAGCTTCACTTACATTCGATCATTTTCTAATAGGTCACGTGTTCTGTCTGCACCAATGAGAAGACTTCCTGTAATTCCACCTAGTCCGAGCAGCAGGGCAATCCACGCGACGAGGGACGCACATGGCACGTGACTGAGACAATGTAGGCATCGTTCGAGACAGTTTTCGCTGTGAGCTGAAATGAGAAGTAAGGAAATGTAATAGAAATAAGAAATAATCACATTACAAGTATTATAGAATCTAGCAAGCTCTTTTCTAATTTCGTATTGTCTAAATAGAACACGAAATATACTACTCAAAATTTGCTAGGGATCACCCTAAAAGATTAATCCTAAATATATATGTGGCATGTATCATGTATGGTTTTACAATATGTTACATTGCTGCACTGATCAACGAAATGACTAGTGGAAATGGATCGTTAAGCCTTTACCTCACAATGCCGACTGTTAAAGACACCGAGAAAGAAGCATTTGGAAAACATTGTTGGAAAAGGAGAAAATGCTGGTATCCAGCATTTTCTCCTTTTCCAACGATGTTTTCTACCATATGACAGACAGCATAGTGCATGTTGCATATGGTTTTTGGTCAGCAAATGCTTTTTAACTTGGACAAATCTAGAATTTTACATTATGGTATAGAGTTTATGTAAAACTGTTGTAACATATAATTCCATAAAGAAATACGCAAGCGATCCCTGTCAAAGTTTGAGTAGTATATAAAATATCCATTGCAATGTCTCATTTTTGAAAAAAAAAAAAACATCATATATGCAAGACTTTTAAAACTCCTCATGATTTCTAAACACAATGTTTTCTTTTAAAATTCCAGTATATTTTTATATGCAATCTCAAAATGTCACAATGCGAAAAAAAATCGTTGACATTTTATGCACAACTGAAATAGACGAGCAGAAATAGCATTCCGCACATTTTAATGTACTGTCAAAAATGTCTTAGTCTACAAGGTGTTTTACGTGTCTGATTATGAGTTTCGGGTTTAGGAGTATATCGCAAAAGGGTTTTAACTCATTGAATACTGCAAATCTGTTAACCCTTAAAGCACTGGAACCCACTTGTCTTTGTGAACAGTGTAGATCAAGATCAGACTACACAGAACGTGCAGTCTGATCTTAAACCTACACTGTCCACTATTTTGTTACATATTCTGGCCAGTAAAACCTTGGTACAGCATTATTTTAGATGTTTTTTCCTGTTTAAAAATGTCTTTTATTTTAATTCGGCGCTAAGGGTTAAAACTTAATAGCTTACATGTACATGTAATTAGTTACTAGTAAATCCCAGTCTTAATGATCGGAAGCATTCTTGCAACAAGTATGTGTCCCTACTTTGTTAACGTATCGCATTTCAAACACACTCTTTTCCATTTTTGAACTTTTGGATTATTAATTTACTTTAACTCATTACAAACAACTAAATCTTAGGTTTGTCTAGATCAAAAGCTTTTGCAGACGACAAAATAAAAGTGACCGAAAATTTGAAAAATATTTTGTAAAGGGTAGAAAACATTGTGGGAAAAGGAGAAAATGCTGGTTACCAGCATTTTCTCCTTTTCCCACAATGTTTTCAAAAGGCTTCTTTCTCAGGGTCGTCAAAAGTAGGGATTGTGTGGTAATGGGTTGAACAGTTTCTGGGAGTTTTGAAAATAGCATGTTTACTCTTAGATAATAGGTTATCATAATTAAGGGGCCTCTATCTTGCTAACTAACCAAATTTAAATTTTCAATTCGTTCGTAAAGAATCCAAATCTTGTTCTTTCAAAGTTATGTTTTGGGGAATAATATCTCCGTATCGGACATTGTACATCAAAGATCAGACTGCACGTTCTGTGCAGTCTGATCTTTGATGTACACTGTCCGCAAAAGTTCAGTGAGTCGGCCTTTGGCTAGCATCTTCAGGGTCAACTGCCATTATCTCCCGCTAGATGGCATTCTACAAATACACATCTATCTAATTTGGGCATCTTGGGAACAGAACCGAACTATTTTTCTACGCGACAACCGTCACTTTGAATTTTAGACTAAAACAATCCGTTTAGTCAATAAAACTCTACCTCGTGCGATTTAGTCAGCTACAATCAGAAGTTTAGGGAAATCTGGAGCTAAAAAGGCCTGATTTCTCCTAAAAACGTACTGATAAAAGCCATTTTATACACTGCTACTTTACATCGCGTATTACTACAATCCCCCAATATTGGGGGAGGGTACAATCCCCCAATACTGGGGGAGGGAGGAGTGATGCGTCATATAAGACAGGTCGAATCTTCGAAGAATATGACATGCATATACAACGGGTTAACTGCAAGAAAGTTAAAGGTTTTATATAACGAAGAGGCAATCTAACAGAAATTACGTCGTAAAAGTTAATTATATGTTGCAGTAATGATATTGGTAACGTTAGCTAGTTTATTAGGTCTTCGTCTATGTGTAATGGAGTGTACTTTATACAGAATCAGCCTGGGAACGTTTACATCAACCTTTCCGAACTATATGCTGCAGACATAGTCTTATTTTAAAGGTGGCCGTTCAGATTTTGGGACGAAAATTGTACAAAAATGCAAAAAAATGATCCTTATACTCCCAAAGCCTTTTAATTTTCATTCATAAAACTCCAGTAGTCGAACACCGTCCAACAACACGAGAAATTAGAGATTTACTACAACCCAGGTCGACACCGAGGGGAGACACGTTCTACTTTTTGATTATCAATTCGCTCATTTACATACAGGAATACACAGACGAAGTTTCAAACATAGCGTCCGAAGAAGACATTATGGAAATAATTATTACATGTTTGTTATGTAATGGAATTTAAGCGTTATGAGTCACGTGCCAGTCACTAGGCATTCCCGAAATGCTTTACTGATTCTTGGCGCGAAATATAAAAATAACTTAAGAGGCTACGTAGCCTTTTAAGGGAATACCATCAAAAAAATGTTTTTTTGTAATTTTATGAATCTGAATTATTGATGATTTGTATTATTTTTTCATATGAATTTCAGTGATATATATATTTTTTAATTTGGTGTGATGTGAAATTTCTAAGTACCCACCTTTAATGTACTTTTTTTTCTTTCACCCTAATTAACCCATTACGAAATGACAATATTTTAGACTGGTCCAAATCAAAGGAGTTTGCAGACGACAAAATAAAAGTGACTGAAAAATTGAAATTTGTTTTGTGAATGGTAGAAAACATTGTGGGAAAAGCAGAAAATGCTGGTTCCCAGCATTTTCTCCTTTTCCCACAATGTTTTCAAAAGGCTTCTTTCTCAGGGTCGTCAAAAGTAGGGATTGTGAGGTAATGAGTTAACACAAATATGGGTCATTCTTGTGAGGCAAATTATCTCCCTTGCCAGTTAAAGACTAAAAGTAACCCATTATCTTCCGCTAGGTGACATTTTTACAAATACACATCTATCTAATTTGGGCATTTAAGTTACAGAACCGGACTACTTGTCTACGCGTCAACCATTAGGCCTACTTTGTATTTCAAACAAAAAAGTCTACCTGATGCGATTCATTCAGTTATCATCATCAGTGTAGAGAAATCTTGAGCAAAAACAGGCCTAATTTCTCTTGAAACGTATTGATATAAGCCATTTTCTCCATTGCTACTTTACAGCGCGTATTACTACAATACCCCTTCCCCCAACTTTGGGGAGAGTGATGCGTCATATCTGAGAGGTCGGATCTTCGAAGAATATGATATTCGCAGAAAACGAAAGGTAACCAAATAACGCATTGGTCTTGTCCTATGCTTTTATCCTTGGTTCCTTTGGGGATGTAGAAAATATTGTGGGAAAAGAAGAAAATGCTGGTAAATAGAATTTCGAGATTGTGTGATTAAGGCTTTATCTAATGTGAAACCGTTGCTCTCAAGATTTTAACTTACGCTGAGAATGCAAGCCAGAATTTCTGGCACCAGGGCCTGGTTTTATGTAAAACTTAAGTCTCTTTTTCTAATCAGATGTACGAATGGGCCCCAGGGTTTGACTTAAGGTACACTCCTCCTAACTCTCATGTTAATCCTTTACTCCATAGATACTCATTTCGACGCATTGCTTGTAGGAGCCTTTGGAAAACATTGTGACAAAAGGTGAAATTGCTCGTGACGAGCAATTTCACCTTTTGTCACAATGTTTTCTATGCTATCAAAAGGTGTCATATACACATAAGAAACAGCTTCATCCTTGCTGTTATTTAGGGGTCAATTAGAGATAACATAGAAATACCTTATGGGGTAAAGGGTTAAAAGACGGAAGATGCCCAGATTAGCTAAAAAGGCTTTACGAAAACGTCGATGTTACACGTTTCTATCGACGAGTTATGGTGTGTAAGTTCGTTATTTCTGATGCATTTCAGTAACATTAACAGACTGTAGAAGCATTTAAAAATCTCAGTTGACACCATGCTTCAGACCCAACAAAGCAAAACATATCAACTTAAGTTAACCAATAGACTTAAGTCTATTATTTTGCTGAGTTGATGTCTCAAATGTTGTGTCAATTTATATTGAGAATGTTTCAGAAGTTTATTGATATTAATGAATAGCGTCTGGCATAACAAACTGAAATTGAGTCTTTTGAATAAAATGAGACTTTTTGTTGTAAAAACTGGCTCACGACTTCTTGTAAACAATAAGGGTATTGGGTAACCGAGACAGTCTGGCTTCGAAAAATGAGCGTTTGGCACAAGTAACCTGGAATCCGCTGGTCACATGACCATTTAGGCGGAGTATAGCCTGCAATGATTTTCAAATGCTAACGTTACAAGTCAAAAAGTTCGTCGGGTGATATACGGTCAGTCGTTATTTAAAACATTTTAATTTTAGGTTAGCCCATTTTTCCTTCAGTACAATGAATAATTAACAAGGCACAGGTGCACGATAATAAATTCAAAACGTGCTCTCTTAGACCACGTGATGTCAGACGACATATGGCCCATCTTCAACACATTTCATCACATAAATATCATCTAAATATCATAATATATCGTTAAGTTCAGGTCAAATATAGATCTACATGTACATGTATATGTAAAACCAAAATGTGACGCAATGTTCCCGTAACTTAGGTTCATCTGCGTTGGAAAGGACCATGTACAATAATCCATAACTGTTAAACTAATACAAGGGAGACGAAAACTAAATTTCAGGCTGCTAGGTCAAACTTTAGAACCTATTGCAGATAGTGTAGATCAAGATCAGGTTGCATGTTCCGTGCAGTCTTATCCTTAATCTGCACCGTCTGGACAAAGAGATACTCCCAGCCAACCCTCCTAGCATATTGCCAGCAACAAAAAAATAAGTATGTTTCGTCGAAAAATACAGGACTGGCTTGTAACGAATTATCCATTCTGCCATTCTGCCTTGCTCATCGTACTAATGTAAAAGACTATGCCAAGTGTGAAAGAACATTCTCACGATATAGAGTACCTTGGTGTAAATCGACTCCCGATGTCAATGGGATAGAAAATTTCTTCTTTTACCCCAAACGAGTCTTTACAAGTCATAAGGCGTTCAATAACAGAATGTACGAGTGGCATCCCTTGCCAAGGGGGGGGGGGGGGGGGGGGGCTTAATTCGTGTTCGCGATGCATTATACACCAATCAAGCCATCATACTGTAGTGAATCCATATAGCAAGTGTGTCGATAAACCGACAGAGTCATTTGGTAGAACTGTCCTTGACATGTAGAAAATTGACCGATAGCAAAAAAGTTTCGACCCAGGTCAGCCTGCGCAGATTGTGAAGGCTCACCTGTGGTGATACTTTTCGCAAATCCATTGAGCCCCCGGCTTTTTGACAGTACTTGACTTTTGTGTATTTAACTTTTTACCAAACAACAAAATTTCAGACTTGTTCCAAATGGACAGCATTTGCAGACAACAAAATGAACGTGACTAAAAAAATGAAACTTAGAAGAGCAGAAAACATTTTGGGAAAAAGAGAAAATGCTGCATACCAGCATTTTCTCCTTTTCCGACAATGCTTTCAGAAGGCTTCTATCTCAGGATCGTAAAAACCAGGGATTGGTTGGTAAAGGGTTACGTGCAAAAAATCCATAAATCAGGCCTCTTGAATTTGATGAAAATTTAACCCACAGAAACTCTAAAATATTTTTTATCTTATATGCCTGATCAATTAAGCGGACGATTTAGATTAAAGATCAGACTGCACGTTCTGTGCAGTCTGATCTTGATCTAAATCGTCCGCAAAAGCTTAAGATTTTCGTCTATGGCACCGAAGGAGTTAGACACTCCTCAAATACAACGCAGTATACAAGAAAGCATAGAAAAAACCTCTAGGCGTAAATGCCAAATATATACGTTCCTGTATGAAGATTACATATAAAATTATGAATCTAATTAACGCTTTAGCACGTAATGATGACCCTGAGGTAGAAGCCTTTAGAAAACATTGTGGGAAAAGGAGAAAATGCTGGTAACCAGCATTTTCTCCTTTTTCCACAATGTTTTCTACCCTTCCCATTGCAATTTTTAACTTTTCTGTCACATTTATATTGTCGTCTGCCAATGCTTTCAATTTGGACCAGTCTATGAATTTGTCGTTTGGTAAAGAGATAAAGCTGGTGAATTCTACTCGTATTTCCTTGACTCGTTGCTATAATAAAGCCTAACACACGGGAAAATGGGGGATTCGGTCGTCTGCGTAAAGTGTCGTCTCGGATCAGCCTGCCCAACCCACGCAGGTTAATTCGAAACGACTCTTTCCGAATTTATGCAATTTTCTGTTTTGCACAAGACTACTGTTGGATAAAATCTTATGTAGTCGTAAAGTGCCGTCTTGGATTAGCCTGCGAGGACTGCACGGGCTGATCTGATACGGCACTTAAGGCAAATGTCCTGATAAATTCTACTCATTTTTCCTTGACTCATTTCTATATGATCTGATGCACGCGAAAAGAGGGATTCGGATATCTGCGTAAAGTGCCGTCTCAGATCAGCATTGGCTCTCTGTGCATGCAAATCTGAAACGACACCTTCCGTTCTAATGTAAGATTCTCTTTTGTACAAGTCTACTGTGGGACAAAAGCTAATGTAGTCGTAAAGTGCCGTCTTGGATTAGCCTGCGCGGACTGCACAGGCTGATCCGATACGGCACTTAAGGCAAATGTCCTGATAAATTCTACCCGTATTTCCTTGACTCATTGCTATAATTACGACCTGAAACTGCACGCGAAAAAGGGGTTTCGGACATTTGCGTAAAGTGCCGTCTCGGATCAGCCTTGGCTCTCCGTGCAGGCAAACCTGAAATGACACCTTCACGTTCTAATGTAATTATTTGTTTTAGACAAATCTACTGTGGGACAAAATCTACTGTAGTCGTAAAGTGCCATCCGAAACGACACTTTCTATTCTTAATGTAACTTTGGGCTTTTTCATTGGCCCACACATTCGGCGCGAGTATTGGTGTAGTTCACAGGAGGCAGAATCGTGAGAGATTAGTATAAACTGTAAGAACTTGTTTCTCAATCGATGTAAGAATAAGTATGTTTAAACTAATGTAATTTTCTATTTTGCACAGGTCTACTGTAGCACAAAATCTAATGTAGTCGTAAAGTGTCGTATCGGATTAGCCTGCGCGGACTGCGCAGGCTGATCCGAGACGACACTTTACGCAAATGCCCGTGTTTCAAGCCATATAGGAAGACAAGTTTTACTCTTTTAGCGCCATATACCAGTATATATGAACATTACTCTGGCAAAAGTTGGCATTATACCAAGCCAGTCAACTTATATAAAAGAATCCACAAAATTTATTTTGCCAAACAACGGACATAATTATAAGGTAGACTCGTCCTTCGACGTGCAGAAAATGTGTCATAATCAAACATGTTTGTATAAAATCAGGCTGCACGGATAACGCAGCCTGACATAAGTTTCTACTATTTGCAGATGCAATAAGCCCCATTTCCACAGAGCATGGCGCATGCACTATATATCTGCGTCAATTTACTGACAATGAGGAATTCGATACGTTTTCACCATTGGCTTTATTTTTAATCTTTATCCAGCTAGATAAATGAAATGAAATATTTATTTCGATTATTGAAACCCACAAACATTGTTATTTCAAAGTTATCTTTAACCCTTTACCCCATAAGGCATTTCTATGGTATCTCTAATTGACCCTAAATAACAGCAAGGATGAAGCCATTTCTTATGTGTAAATAACACCTTTTGATAGCATAGAAAACATTGTGACAAAAGGTGAAATTGCTCGTCACGAGCAATTTCACCTTTTGCCAGAATGTTTTCCAAAGGCTCCTACAAGCAATGTGTAGAAATGAGTATTTATGGAGTAAAGGGTTAAGGGAATGATAACATGTATCTCCTTATCGCAGAGTGTTTATCAAAGATCAGACTGCATGTTCTGATCTTGATCGACACTGTCCGCAAATGGTCAGAGAGTCGCGCTTGGCAGCCAAACGGTTAATACACTAATCTGTCTTGGCTACACAATTTCCAGTCCACATCAGCACTGCTTTTGGTCTATTACTTTAAATGTGCTGAACAAGTTTTGAACACAGATTTTCTGAGTGCAAATACCAAAGCTTTCACGACATAGTATACCCCGAATGATCTTCATCTTCGCAAGCAAAGGCTGACGATTCACTACGCTACTCTACCCTTGGCGGATCGAGCTTGATTTTGTACATTCCCCCGATACGTTTTTTCATTGGATGCAGCCAGCTCTAGCTGCAACGAATGAAATCGCTCGTAGCATGTCATCTTCGATAAAAATAGAACAAGGTCGTTACCTTTCGTATACAAAGTAAACATGGAAATCCACGTGGATGTCTGCTTATCGCTTAATGTGTATTCGTAAGCGGTTTGTAAAACGATATTTCATTTGCTTTTAGAAATATGATGTAAAGGGGGTAATAACCAGCATCCAACAGAGGGCGCATCGCAGGAATCTCGAAATCGGGGTCAATCAGCCAAGGTAAGATCCACGTAGTGATCGTAACCTTGGCTCGCAAAGATGAATGATCTTGTGCACTGTTCTTCTTTCATTCTTTAATATTGCTTGGTACAAAAAAGCTGTCACTGCAAAAAAAAAAAAACAGTTAATCCTTTCAGTGCAAATTGATAAAACATGGGCATTTGTGGATAGTATAGATCAAGAATCAAGATCAGACTGCTTAGAGAGTACCGTATGATCTTCAATATATACCGTCTATTTGTTAACCTTTGCCTATGATATAGAAAAACTTTCCAAGTGTCACTGGACTGCTCTTTCATTCGACCAAAGGTCGTTTTTATATTTTTGGCACTGATAGAGTTTTTTAACCCTTTACCACGCAATCACGAGTTTTAACATCCTCTGTGGAAATACCCTTTTGAAAACCTTGTGAGAAAAGGAGAAAATGCTGGTAACCAGCATTTTCTCCTTTTCTCACAAGGTTTTCTAAACTTTCACACGCAATTACCACCATTATAGCTTCATTGTATTTGTCGTCTGCAAATGCTTTCAGTTTGGACAAGTCTAACATTTGATGGTTTGAGTAAAGAGTTAAGCCTTAATCAGCGAAAGAACGCAACAGCTTGCCTATGCTCCCGACTAGCATTTTTTTCTACTGTAATAGTAAATAAATATATCTAAACATATGTAATGAAGTTGTAGATATATCAATTACGCGTAGATTTTATGACAAAAAGAAATGGTACCATCGTTGCGCTTGCGCGTGGAACCTTTCGATGCTCGAGATCGTCTCGAGCCGGGTTTCAGTTTCAATTCACTTCCTTCAGCTTCTCCATCCGTTGGGGAATTCACTTCCTGTCCATTTCCAAACGAGGCTGAACCAATTAAATTTGAAAACTCCGACATTTCAATGACATGTATTCAATCAAAATAGTTGTAAATTTCACAGTAGATATATGTCACTTAGAATGATAAATATTCCACACACCGACCTGACCTCATTAGCGTATCAGTTCTGAGTGATTGGAAGCTATCGGTTCTCATCAATAGATCGTGAATATTTAAAAGATCGATTTGTTACCAGCCGCAACTCCCGTTAATCCTTCTTTACTTTCTACAGGTAATGTGGTTCATCACAAAGCTTTCAGGTGACACGTGACATTTGAGTCACGTGATACATACATTCATTCGATATACCTTGGTTTCAGTCCTTTGAAATTTATATTTATTGACTTGTTTCCATTTCTATAGAAGGCAATGTTTTTTTTCGGCATTTAAAAGCATGTCATAAAAATAATTATGAGGAATGAAATTGTAGATTCAGAAATGAAAATTTCAAACTTAAAACAAAATAAAACTGATATATACAAGTTTGATGAGATTGAACGCAGAGCTCAAGACAGAGGGGAGTGATTTTGATTTCAAAATTGAAATTATACATTATTCTCAACTAAACCCTATGTTATGGGTACTCATTAGAATTGTCTCATCGAGACAATTCAAATGAGTACCCACAACACAGGCTTTGGAAGCTCTGTAAACGTTTATGGCAAACTAAAAACTGGCATACACATGCTGCCACATGCCACTCGATAAAAACCTACTGCAAATGTTTTTGCCTTTTTAAAGTTTTATACTTTTTTTTTAAATCACTTTACATTGCCACGTTTAATTCACTTTTGTCGCCTTATAAACAACGCAGAAAGAAATCCTTATTACACCCATCAAAATCTGGCGTTTTCTTTCTAAAATGTAAATCAGAAATAAATAACACGACCAAAAATAGAACAGCAAATGTCAGTTTAATTTGAAAAAAAAAGACGTTATAATTTGCGGTTTAATACTTGCAAAACTAAATTACCGGTATATGTACTAACTGCTTTTTTGAAAGCAACAGATACATGTCAGTTGAATAAAAGACTCAGCCATGCACTGCAAATAGTGATCTCGTGTAGGCGTGTGCAGTTCGCACAGGTTGAAGTGAACTTTCTGTATGTCAAAAGACCGTTCTACCTTGTTATTCCACTTATTTACACGAATTGCATGGTATATTACTTTTTATAAAGATCCATCAAGCCCCCCCACCCACCAATCCACAGAACGCTGCACATTAAATTCAATGTGCACTGAACAATTTAGCGTTGGAGGTACATCGTCAAATAGGTTCAGAAAAGGATCTGTAACTATTTCGTTTAACCCTTTACTCCATAGATACTCATTTCTACGTATTGCTTGTAGATGTCTTTGGTAAACATTGTGACAAAAGGTGAAATTGCTCGTCACGAGCAATTTCACCTTTTGTCACAATGTTTTCTATGCTATCAAAAGGTGTCATATACACATAAGAAACAGCTTCATCCTTGCTGTTATTTAGGGTCAATTAGAGATACCATAGAAATGCCTTATGGGGTAAAGGGTTAATGGCAGACACAGACTTTGATGCAGTCATATTTACACGTCCTTACATTTCAAATTTGATGAGAACAAGTTTTAAAATAGAATAATGTTGTAAAATGCATGAGCGCATTTACATATCTGATTTTTAGCAAGGACAAAAACAAGACTTAGTTTCCGCTTAATACATGGAGGAATCTTGCATCATTCACAGATCAGTGATGAAATCTTACTAGAGACTTCTCTGTCTGTCTTTCTGTCTCTCTTTCTGTCTGTCTCTGTCTCTGTCTGTCTGTCCGTCTGTCTGTGTGTGTCTCTCTCTCTTTCTCTCTCTCTCTCATTGTCCGCCCTACTTGTGGGAATCATGACTATATTTAATTGCATATTTTAAGCGCATAAGAATACATGGTGATCTTCAAAATTAAACACGCTGATAAAAGTGATTTTTTTATCAGAGTGTTAAGAAATTTATGAAAACTTTGCAGCCATTTCCCTACTTGTAATGGCAGTCTAGACATTATGCATACTAAAATGACGTCAATAAAACCATCTGGAAATGTCAATACAAATAATTCCGTAGGGAATTCAACACTTAAATAAAATAAATATAGTCACCCAGTTTTTCAATATTTCGGCCAGCAGCCTTTCTCAAGAAAAGAAACGTAAATTTATCTACTTTGTAGATGCACGTCGTATGCCATTGTTGTATACAGGATGTGACGTCACTGTGAAATACACAACGTTTGATCCCGCGCTAATTAAATTAACGTTAATTGATAGCGGGAATCTTTGACGTTACACCCCGCCGGCCGGTGAGTCCGTAATTTCTGTATCCAAGTTGATTCGTACCTCAATCTCTCTGTCTTGCAGCCTGATTTTATTTGTTGTAATATAGAAAAAACAGCATCCTCTTCTGAATTGTCTTTCTTTGAAAAATGACCGTTAATCGGCTTGTCTCTCTGCAGCTTGATGTCACGTAAGTGCTCCGTCATCCTCTCATTTAACTGTCGTTCAGTCTCTCCAACATATACCACCGTTTCACACTTCTTACAGCTTATTGAGTAGACTACGCTGTGCTGTCTACAATTGTTGTAATTCGGGATTTTGAACCCTTCTCTTGTTGTGCTAATAATTTTATCGCTGTCGGAAATGCATATTAACGGTCATTTTTCAAAGAAAGACAATTCAGAAGAGGATGCTGTTTTTTCTATATTACAACAAATAAAATCAGGCTGCAAGACAGAGAGATTGATGTACGAATCAACTTGGATACAGAAATTACGGACTCACCGGCCGGCGGGGTGTAACGTCAAAGATTCCCGCTATCAATTAACGTTAATTTAATTAGCGCGGGATCAAACGTTGTGTATTTCACAGTGACGTCACATCCTGTATACAACAATGGCATACGACGTGCATCTACAAAGTAGATAAATGTACGTTTCTTTTCTTGAGAAAGGCCGCTGGCCGAAATATTGAAAAACTGAGTGACTGTATTCATCTGGAAATGGTTTCGCCAGTTTATGAGTACTTTTAGCAGTACCCATCTTCGCAAGCCAAGATGACGATCACTACGTGTCCACGTAGTGACCGTCATCTTGGTTTGCGACGATGGGAAATGGCGTTACTATACATCTTATGAATTCACTTTTCTCGATATAAGCAGTTCACCCATTTGTCGCAATAGTTTCAAGATGTGTTACAGAAGACGAAAATATGTCATCTTCAAGTGCTATTTTGTTAATTAAAAACGCGTATTTGTCTGTCGGTCTGCCTGTATTTCTGTCTGTCTCTCTCTCTCTCTCTATCTCTCTCTCTCTCTCTCTCTGTCTTTCTGTCTGTCTCTCTTTCTCTCTCTCTCTTTCTTTCTGCCTGTATGTCTGTCTGTCTCTCTTTCCCTTTCTCTCTCTTTCTCTCTGCCTGTATGTCTGTCTGTCTCTCTCTTTCCCCCTCTCTCTCTTTCTCTCTGCCCGTGTATGTCTGTCTCTCTGTCTGTCTCTCTTTCCCTCTCTCTCTCTCTCTCTCTGCCTGTATGTCTGTCTGTCTCTCTTTCCCCCTCTCTCTCATACTCTCTGCCTGTATGTCTGTCTGTCTCTCTGTCTGTCTCTCTCTCCCTTACTCTCTTTCTCTCTGCCTGTATATCTGTCTCTCTGTCTCTCTCCCTCTCTCTCTCTTTTTCTTTGGCCCCCTCTCTCCCCCCGTCTTTCTCTCCCAGAATTCATAGTATCGGCATTCATGTGAAAACAATGTAATAAAGCCACGAACTATCACTTTAGAAAGCTGTTCATCAACCGATAATCGATAAACGAAGCCGTATCATTTCGCATATATATCGTTAACTCTTTACTAAATGGCGAATTTTGAGACTGGTCCAAAATTAAAAGCATCTGCAAATGACTACTTCAGTTTAACTCTATACCCCATAAGGCATTTCTATGGTGTCTCTAACTGACCCTAAATAAAAGCAAGGATGAAGCCGTATGAAGCCTTATGTGTATATGATACGTTTTGATAGTGTAGAAAACATTGTGGCAAAAGGTGAAATTGCTCGTCACGAGCAATTTCACCTTTTACCACAATGTTTTCCAAAGGCTCCTACAAGCAATGCGTAGAAATGAGTATCTATGGAGTACAGGGTTAACTGAAATGCTGGCATTTTTTTTTTCTCCTCTCTCCACAATGATCCATGAATTTTTCTTTCTGAAGTTTGTTAATCCCCTGGATTGTGTCGCACAAGGTTAAAAGCCTTGCAGCTCAAAACGTTTTGAAAACATTGAGGCAAAAGAAAGCACTGCTCAGCGATGTGTTTGCTTGTGTACATGTTGCTCCGTACCGCTTTAAACCTTTATCAGCCGACAAAATTTTAGCTCTGTCAAAATTGAAAGCAATTGCAGACGACAATTTCAGTGTAGCACAAATGGTGCAATTTCTCTTTCATAGGGTTGAAAACATTGTGGGAAAAGGAGAAAATGCTGGTTACCAGCATTTTCTCCTTTTCCCACAATGTTTTCAGAGGGGTTCTTTTCCAGGGTCTTCAAAGTCGGCGTAGTGCAGTAAAGGTTTAAACATTATTTTAGTTTACCCTCTGTGTTTGTAGCACCAGTCCATGCTTTCCCGGAGTTTCCCCTTCCAGTACTTCACACAAGATCTTTTCAAAACCACTGACTGCTTTCCCACACAATAATCGTAGAAATGATGATCAGCAGTGGAAGAGGAATGAATCCTGTTGCAAAGACAAGCATCAGTCTCCGGAAATAAATAAGTTGAGCTCAAGATTTGAATCACCTACCCCACCCCCCACCCCACTCAACGTTTTCAAGCCGTCAGCTCATGATCGACTGTGCCAAAAGTTTTTGACGTCTGCTTATGAAGGACCTAACTTCTACCATTGTCTGCGCATGTCATATTCTTCGAAAATTCAACCTGTCTGCTATGAAGCGTCATTTCCCCCAATATTGGAGGGATTGTGGTAATACGCGCTATAAAATAGCAATGGAGAAAATGGTTTTTATCAATACTTTTGAGGAAGAAACTATGCCTGTTTTAGATTTCTCTAAACTGCTGATCATAACTGAATTAATCGCACTAGGTAGCGTTTTATTGAGCAAATGTTTATTTTAGTTTGAAATTTCCTGAAAAGTAACGGTTGTCGCGTAGAAAAATAGTCCGGTTCTATAAAACAGCAATTGAGAAAATGGCTTTTATCAATACTTTTGAGGAAAAACCATGCCTGTTTTAGCCCCATATTCTCTAAACTGCTAATCATAGCTGAATGAGTCACACCAGGTTGCGTTTTATTGAGCAAACGTTTATTTTAGTTTGAGATTCAAAGTATAACGGTTGTCTCGTAGGAAAGTAGTCCGGTTTTGTACCCAGGATGCTCAAATTAGATAGACGTCACGGTGTGTTTGTAGAATGCCATCTAGCGGGAGATAATGAACTTCTATTGCAGGTGATTCACCTGCAATAATCGATAAATGATGCCGTATTACATCAGACAGACATTATCGACTGAAATCGTTCCAGCAAAAATTCTTCGCCCTCCTGGGGATCATGGACTTTCTAGCGTCTTGCAGCGCACCTATGTTGGAAGTATTGCTGTAAAAAGAGATTTGCGTCTTTAATTCTTAACTATTTACCTAACAATCCCGGGATTTAATAATCTTAAGGAAGATAGCTTTTTTAAAACATTGTGAGAAAAGGAGAAAATGCTGGTAACCAGCATTTTCTCCTTTTCCCACAATGTTTTTTCTTTTTTCTAGGACAGTTCCAATGTCGGAACAACGATTAAATTCACATCCGCAAATGCTTTCAATATGACACTCTTTAATTTTTCAATCGTTTGGTATAGGTTTAAGGAGTTTGTTAATCAGCAATAGTCGATAGATGAAAGCTTATCATTCCGCTTTATTACTGTCAAATCAAATCGTTCCTGTAACGGCCGAATTAACCCATCCTCGGAACCCAGGTATCAGGCATTGCATTTTTCTCCATGCATCACCTCAGGGAAAGTTGACAAGCAAATCGTTGTTGCTGATGAATATTCATCTCGTTGGGAAGTACCCTAACAGCCAATCCAAAGATCGATAACATAATGATACTCTCTTGTAGTGAGGATAATTTCATTTCTTCCGTTACTAAAAATAACGCTGGGGAAAAAAAACCCGAGGTTGTCAACAAATAGACGGTCGTCAGCGTGCTTGTCTCCTGTGAGATATGCCATTCTGCAATACAGGGACGGCACTATCTATCTTTGTGTACGATTTTAACTGACAATCTTTCGGTGTTACGCCGAAAATCTCTTTTAAATGCTTCTCGAGTGTGGTGTCAAACGTCATTATCTCCCGCTAGATGGCATTCTATAAATACTCATCTATCTAATATGGGCATCCTGGGTACAGAGCCGAACCACTTTCCTACGCGACAACCGTTACTTTGAATTTAAAACTAAAATGAACGTTTACTCAATAAAACGCTATCTCGTGTAATTCACTCAGCTATGATCAACAGTTTATAGAAATCTGGAGCTAAAGCAGGTCTCATTTCACCTCAAATGTATCGATAAAAGCTATTTTCTACATTGCTACTTTATAGAGCGTAATATTACAGTCAGCCCGCTTTCGGGGCTAGTGATGCGTCATGTAAGACAGTCGAATCTTCGAAGAATATGACATGCGCAGACAACGTGTCAAACGTGTGTAAGACAAGAAAATTCGTAATGGCTGTTTACATTGAACACGAGTTTGGTTATGTGATAAATGAACATTTCAGGCCATGATTAGCAGTTTACTTTTTGTCACAATGTTTCAAACGTGGTTTCCTTCGAGAAGGAAACGGTCCAATTTAAAGTTATTTGCAGTAAATGTGTTTCCTGGGTTACTGACAGAGACAATTATTCTGATCAGCAATATTCTATATAACACTGTAGGCGTACCGCTAAAAGAAGACACTGTATCGATCAGTTTTGTTCATTTTCTTATCTTCTCGCCTATTCTCCTGGTATTTTCTCTTGGAAAATAGATAAGGGGTCATTTTAGACTAGACTGAACACGGAAATGACCGGACCTTCCGAGTTGTTAAAGATAATAATCGTTGTTTATGGCTTGCTTGATCTTTTCGGTGATGTCTGGTGTCATTTTTTGTTTTAAAAACACATCTAAGACCATATTCTGTGAAAAGGGGGTTTAATGCAGAAGCAAAACGTATCGATCATGTCAGCCTGCGCAGTTCGCGCAGGCTGACATAAATCGATACTTTTTGCTATTTGTAAGTTTTCTGAATGTCCAAGGACCGTTCTATCTCATGATTCTCTCGATTGTTAGACAAAATGAATATTTTTTCTATCAATAATCATGTTATTCTTTCCAAACCACTGGCTGCTTTCCCACATCAACATTGTGAAAGCAATGGTCAATGGTGGTAGAGGAATGAATCCTGACGCAACAACTATCATCAATCCTCGGAAAAGAAATGAGCCGTGCCATGGTTCAAACCCACGATACCCCCAACCCCTGGAGAACCTGAGTAAGAAAAGTACCATAACCTTATCATTTCGATTATGGTGTTTTACCTCGTCTTCGATTACATCTCCTAGCTCTTTTAACCCTTTACCTCATATGCCAATTTGAGGCTCTTCCATTTCAGCAGCAAATAAAGATATGATGTCAAAAATATGGACAAATGAGGATACAAATATCTGACTGAGTGGAAAACATTGTGGGAAAAGGAGAAATTGCTCGTTACGAGCAATTTCTCTTTTTCCCACAATGTTTTCAAAAGCTGTCTGTTGTTGATACGTCAAAATGAGTATCTATGGAGAAAAGGGTTAAGCTAGTGGACCCGCAATAGAAAACAGCTATTTCCACTATAATATTATCCTACAAAATTTGCTATGATTTAAAATGAGTATTATTGTACTACTTTAACCGAGCCACTTTTTTCATTTTTGTCCTTCCAAGAATTATCATTTATAAATCTAAAAACCACTATATTCTCATTACAAAGGGAGGTAATAATTACCTCCCTTTTTTGGAAACTAACAAACGTATTGACAAATAATTTTAAGATAGAGATTTTTCTTGTCGGCTAAAAATGTGCAAAAGTAATATGTCTGTATAAATCCGTATTTTTCAACTATCAAGAAACCTTATGCCATGCTGCACTTTAAATATTACCCTGGGTATACTACCTTAAAAGCGAGGGGTAAATCGCGAACAAATGGGAAGCCACCTCTGGGTTTTGTGCCTGTGTACCTCCATTTGGTTTGATACATAAAGGGTATTTTAACTCTTTACCAGATGACAAAATGTTCGACTGGTCTAAATTGAAAGCACTTGTAGATGACATACGACAATTAACGGTCCTAAAAAACTGAAATTTGTTTCCAGCAGGGTAGAAAACATTGTGGGAAAAGAAGAAAATGCTGGTTACCAGCATTTTCTTCTTTTTCCACAATGTTTACAAAAGGCTTCTATTTCAGGATCGTAAAAACCAGGGATTGTTGGGTAAAGGGTTAAAAACCCAAGATCAGAGCCCGTATTCACCAACCATTCTTGAGAATATTCTTAATCTTATTCTTCAAGATTTTTTAAATTTGAAAGTAACAGAACTTCTGGTTGGCTAAACCATTTGGTTTAGCCAATCGGAAGTTGTGTTACTTTCAATTTTAGAAAATTCTGGAAACGGACCAAGAACATTTTTAAGAATAGTTGGTGAATACGGGCCCAGGTCCTGCCTTCATCATCCATTAAGGATATTCTTTGTCTTTTTCTCAAAAGTTCTAAAATAGATTCGAAAGTAACACAACTTCTGATTGGCTAGCGTATATAGGACAAAGAATATTCTTTTTTTTTTAAATGGCGGATGAATACAGACGCAGGTCGAGAACCGAACATAATGTCCGTCGGACTGGCAACGTGCATGGTAACCATCTATTGCTACTAAAATACCAGCATTTCGCTCGTTATCTACCTTTTTTGTTACAAATAATCTTCTAAACACATTCGTGCTAGATCGCTGCGATAAGATATAACACAGCGAAAAACTAATCAATAACTCCGGGTGCTAATGTGAAACCGGAAAAAGAAGCCGAACCGGATTAACTATCGGAGATAGGCACAAAGATAAGAGTTTTCCGAGAATGCACGCTAGGGCCATATATCACATAATATAACCCTGAAGTTTGGACTAAGCGCAACTCACTGACCCCTTGCGGACAGTGTAGATCAAGATCAGACTGCACAGAACGTGCAGTCTGATCTTTGATCTACACTGTCCGATAAGGAGATTTTATTTTCTCCCAAAGACAAGTTTGAAATAACATTATCCGGGTTTGTTTTTCCATCAGCTTGAAAGTTTCATCCAAGTTATTTAGCAGGTTAGGGAAAAAGATAAAGTTCCAATAAGCGTTTCTGTAGTAAGATCGTGGAGTAGATTAACCACTTACTGTACGAAAAATAAAAGAATCGACTTTTTACGCCCCTTTAGCTGACCACATCGGGAAACAATGTATGAAAAGGAAAAGACTGGAAAATAGAAATTTGGCGGCGTTCACTCATAGCCGTTGTCAAAAAGGAAATGATCAACCGTGAGAGAGGAATGAATGCTGTCGCCATGACCCGACTGAGCTGGATATTCCAACCAGCGACCTCCTGTTCTTAAGTTCTGTACACTGCTGACTGTCCTACTGGGGTTCGTATTCACCTACCACTCTTAAAGGTAGGTACCGGTATTTAAATTTTTTACATTCAAATACCGGTACCTACCTTTAAGAGTGGTATATATATATGTATATATCTCAATCAAATTTATACGGAAAAACAATATAAATCATCAATAATTAGGAATCATGAAATTGCAAAAGAAGTTTTTCTAATGGTGTTCCCTTAATAGGCTGCGTATCCTCTTAAGGCATTTCTAGATTTCGCCCCAAAAATCAAAAAAGCAATGAAAGAATGTCAAGTGACTGGCAAACATGACTAATGACGCTTAAATTACTTTAAGAACACTTGTAGGTTAATTCATAAAGATTTTTTCTAAATTAGAAAGTAATACAGCTCCTGATTGGCTGAACCATTTTGCTCAGCTAATCAGAAGTTGTGTTACTTTTTAAGTTAGAAAAACCTTGGATATCTTTAAGACAAAGAAGTTAAGAAGAATGGTTGGAGAATAGAGTGCCGGACGACAGGCTGATAAAAAAAATGTGGAAAGTGGAGAAAATGCTGCCAATCAGCATTTTTTCTCTATCCATCTTTTTTCTGTCATGATACATATACGTGAACCCATCACGCAAAAATGGACCATCTGGGAATTTTGTACATCAGTTAGATGAAAACAGATCAACGATAGTGTAGGTCAGTTTAAGTTGATAATTCAAATTGATTGTATAACAAGGTACAATGACCACTTTTTATACAGAAAATGTCATTCAAGCGAAAAGTGTCGACCCTGGTCAGCCTGCGCAATTCGCGCAGTCTGACCAGGGTTGACACTTTTCGCAGTTCCCAGAAGGTCCCTTTTTGCGTGATGGGTCACATACATGTAAAGACAAATGTAGTCATTTAAGTCACATAAAAATCTGTTGATCCCATCCTCTTTCATATTAGACGAGTCTATCATTCAGTTGACCGGGTAATAAGGGTGATAAATATAGCAAGGGTAATAGATATTACAAGGGTAATAAATACTGTACAACTAGCTCAGGCCTGTGAAAAAAAAAAACTTTTAAAGAAGCACCTTTTAACAAAAAAAATGTCTCACGCGAGAATAGTAAAGTGTTTATTTTCTTTTAAAGCGTAAATTTGACCGAAAATATTAACCGTAAAAAATGAATATGAAATGTACTTTTGTATTTGTCAACTATAAAGGTAATAAAATAATATTATAATTAAAGAGGTCAACCTAAA
Organism: Tridacna crocea; assembly: GCA_943736015.1. Classification (NCBI taxonomy): domain Eukaryota; kingdom Metazoa; phylum Mollusca; class Bivalvia; order Cardiida; family Cardiidae; genus Tridacna; species Tridacna crocea. Next base: position 55,300,964 of record OX031063.1, read on the forward strand.
CTCTTATGTTCGTTTCCGCTAGACGGCGCATATTGTTGTATATATAGGTGTCCCGCTAGGTGGCGCGCGCCACTTTACACCGCGGCGGATTAATACAGCAATATATCATTCTTATTTGCCGTAATTTAAACTGTCTAACTCGACATTATAAATACAGTCTGTTTCCTGCTTCCATATCATTATCCAAACTTTATACGTAACAATTTGCTTGTTATTCTCTCTGTGTTTATACACGATCCCTGTTCCCATAGACAACATCAGTTGTACGGTAAGGTGGCAGGAAACTTGGGAAACTTGTTCAATCAGTACCCCATGTCACTCAAGCCGAACTTATTATACTGCAAAGTTTTACCATTCTAGAGTGTTTTAACTCTTTATCACACGACAGAATTTTAGACTGGTTCAAATTGAAAGAATTTGCAGACGAAAAAATAGAGGTGACTGAAAAATCGAAATTTGTACTGGGAAGGGTAGAAAACACTGTGGGAAAAGGAGAAAATGCTGGTTACCAGCATTTTCTCCTTTTCCTACAGTGTTTTCAATAGGCTTCTTTCTCAGAGGCGTCAAAAGTAGGGATTGTGCGGTAATGGGTTAAGCGAAATTCCCTGGTTTTTTTTTATTTTCTTACGAAATAAGTAAGCTGACGAAATAGAAATTCCCTTCTAAGTACCCAAATTTAATGAAAACTGACATCACTGCGAAGTGACATCTTGGTAAAACGTGCAGTTTGGTGCATAAACGTGCAGTTTGGTGATCGATCGACGCGCCGTTTTGGATGTTGTGTTGAAAGTGTATAGTTACATAATCGGGGCATCCAAAAGGGAAAGTTGTTTTCCGTGGATTTTTGCCATTGTACATGATACATAAGTTCGGGGCATATTATCCAATCAGATCACAAGAAATTTCTTTGCAGCAATGTGGACTATTCTCAATAACAATTTTTTGCCCAATTGATTCATCGACTCCGAGGACAAGGACATGTGAAAACATTGCGGGAAAAGGAGAAATGGCGTTTCAAACATAAATCACGCGTCAGAGACATTTGATCGGTCGGTTGCAAAATTAGTTGTGAATTTGGACCAGTCTAAAATCTTCTAGCACATGGTTAATCCGTAAAACTCCAGATAGACCCAACACACATATGTTACAGTTAAAAATTTAAACCAAAAGAGGTGAAGTGCAATGTCAAGGTTGTTGTCCAAAATATCTCAGCAAAGCGGAAAGTGCATATCAAAGATCAGACTGCACGTTTTGTGCAGTCTGATCTTGATCTACACTTGCCTCAAAGGCAACAATAACTGTTTTTGGCAGTTTAACCCTTTATCAAACGACAAAATCTTAGATTGGTCCAAATTGAAACCACTTGCAGACGACAAAATAAGCGATATTTTATTTCCAGCAGAGTAGTAAACATTGTGGGAAAAGGAGAAAATGCTGGTTACCAGCATTTTCTCCTTTTCCCACAATGTTTTCAAAAGGCTTCTATCTCAGGGTCGTAAGAACCGGTGATTGTTTAGTAAAGGGTTGAGAACTAAGTTGTTACTGCAATAGATGATTTTGAAAAGTGCTTGTTAATATGGGTTATCAAAATGTTTAAATCTTATTTCTGACCCAACACGCAAAACTGTACATTAGGCCTACTTAGATGAAAACAGATCAACGATAGTGCAGGTCAATTAAAGTTGATAATTCAAAAATGATTGTATAACAAGATACAATGACCACTTTTCATACAGAAAATGTCAAGAAAACGAAAAGGCTCAACCCTGGTCAGCCTGCGCAATTTGCGCAGTCTGACCCAGGGTTGACACTTTTCGCAGTTCCCAGAAGGTTCCTTTTCGCGTAATGGGTCACATTTATATAAATATTTGAGAAGTTTTGTTGTAAAAGATTAATTGGTTGCCAGCAGGCATTATTCCCTCTGCCAATAATTTCAAAATTTGTCTGATGCAAGTCGTAAAAAGTTATCTCTAGTTGGTAATATGTTGTTAAATACGAGGCCCAAACATTGAACTCAGCGCTGTTAACTGCATCATCTCCCGCTAGATGGCATTCTACAAATACGCATCTAATTTTGCATTATCTCCCGCTAGATGGCATTCTACAAATGCTCATCTATCTAATTTGGGCTTCCTGGGTATAAAACCGGACTACTTTTCTACGCGACAACTGTTGAACTTCGAACTAAAATAATCGTTTACTTAATAAAACGCAACCTGGTGCGATTCATTCAGCTATGGTCAGCAGTTTAGTGAAATGTGGAGCTAAAAAAAGGCCTGTTTTTTTTCTCAAACGTATTGATAAAAGCCATTTTCTTCATTGCTACTTTATAGCGCGTATTACTACAGTCTCCCCGATATCGGGGAGAGTGATGCGTTATATAACACAGGTCGAATCCTCGAATAATATGACATGGGCAGACAACGCTATTTTGAGCATCATGGGTACAGAACCGGACTACTTTTCTACATGACAAACGTTACTTTGAATTTCAAACTAAAATAAACGTTTACTCAGAAAAACCCTACCTGGTGCGATTCATTCAGCTATGATCAGCTATTATGAAATCTACGCACCGGCCATTTATTATCACAGCCCCCATCAGACTTTAGTAATAGCTTCGGTCTAAGCCCTACTTTTCCCGAGTATATGGCATCGGCGATGCGTCATAGCAGACAGGTCGAATCTTGAAAGAATATGACATGCGCAGACAACGCTTTGAACTGTAAAAACGTTTAGTGAACGGAATAATGATAATTGGTACTGCTGCCATGTACTAATTCTACTGAAATTTGCATAGAACGCTGTCATGACCTAGAAAAGCATAAATTCTTGTAGATTTCAGACCCAGTCGTCAGACGGTACACTGTAAAAAGCTAATGAAAGTGTTGCAAGTCATAATTTCGGGATCAAAACATTCCCGGATATTCTTGTCTGCAGATTATTCATCATTTTTCTACTCTCTCGAGTATTACTTGGCATGTGCTTGTAATTTAACATGAAATTTCTAGACTCTTTGCCAAACTTTTGACATGTAGACACAACTGTTCTGTTCAAAAGAGAACGTTATATTTGTGCATATTAACTGTTGTAGTGCTATATAAATGAAACATGGGATCTCACAAGAGCTGGCGTTTGATATGGAACAAGTCTGCAAAAACTGATCCAAATTGAAAGCACTTGCAGACGAAAACATAAACGTAACTAAAAAAATTTAAAAAATTGTTTCCAGCAGGGTTGAAAACATTGTGGGAAAAGGATAAAATGAGGCATAAACGTAACTCAAATATTAATAATTGTTTCCAGCAGGGTTGAAAACATTGTGGGAAAAGGATAAAATGAAACATAAACGTAACTCAAAAATTAATAATTGTTTCCAGCAGGGTTGAAAACGTTGTGGGAAAAGGATAAATGCTTGTTACAAGCATGTTCTCATTTCACCACAGTGTATTCGAAAGGTAGAATGGTATTTTGACATGCCGATACATTTTTTTTATAGATGCATTAACCCATTACCACACAATCCCTACTTTTGACGCCCCTGAGAAAGAAGCCTTTAGAAAACATTGTGGGGAAAGGAGAAAATGCTGGTAACCAGCATTTTCTCCTTTTCCCACAATGTTTTCTACCCTTCACAAAACAAATTTCATATTTTCAGTCACTTTTATTTTGTCGTCTGCAAATACTTTCGATTTGGACCAGTCTACAATATTGTCGTTTGGTAATGGGTTAAGCCCCCTGTTTTGACAAGGCAAGACTCGAAATTCTTTCAATAAAAGTCGAGGCTGTTTTTCTTTTCGTCTTCTCTAAATGGGTTATACGTGTACATAGGCCAACTTCTCACCATGAAACACATAGAGATATAATAATCATTTGCATATCTTTTTAATAAAACAATATATCATAATTCATTTCGCTAACATTCCCCCCTTACCATTATGAATAATGCATTGCAAATTTGCAAACAATTTGAGCGCATATCTGTTTAAACTTGTATCTTCTACTGTTACCTGTGCATGAGGCAAAACTATGTGAATGTGTTGTACCTAGAGAGACATCACATGGCAATGGATGGATATAAAATCCGTTTTGTGAAACAATCGACGGAATCATGGGGTAGATTGGCCCTTTGACTTACAGAAAATTAATCGAGAGCAGATGCAATAAGCCTCTTTTCATATATCACCACTATTTTTAACCCCTTACCCCTTACATTCCCGCCGAGATATCTCTAAAATATTATTACTGACATGTGATAATGGGGTGAGCCATGCTCTGTATTTATTTATTCTATTTATTTATTTATTTATTCATCCTGCTCATGGGAGATTAAACTACATTCATGTATATCAATAAGAAGAAGAAAAAACAGAAAACGCCCACACACCCACACATCCACTCACATCCACAGTTGAGTCAAAGTACAGAATTCAGGTACACTACATCCCTGTCATCTTCGCGAGCCAAGTTTACGATCATTACGTGGATCTTTCCTTGGCTGATTGAGCCCGATTTCGAGATTCCTCCAATGCGCCCTCTATTGGATGCTGGTTATTATTCCCCTTTACATCATATTTCTAAAAGCTAATGAATTATCGTTTTACAAACCGCTTACGAATACACATGAAGCGATAAGCAGACATCCACGTGGGTTTCCATGTTTACCTTCTATTCGAAAGGTAGCGACCTTGTTCTATTTTTATCAAAGATGAAATGCTACGAGCGATTTCATTAATTGCAGTTATAGCTGGCTGCATCCAATAAAAAAACGTATGGGGGAATGTCATCCTCGGATACCCCGGGGTCTCCCTATGTGCTACGCTACATCGACCCCTGGGACAATTGACTAATAAAACTTTGAATCAGCCGCCGAAAATCGATACGAAACGTCATAGCGTACAGTCCACTCGCCCATCACAAAATGATGATGGAACCAATGAAAAGCCAGCATTCGGCCAGCGGTAAAGCGAGGGAAATTCAATTAATTGTCCCAGGGGTCGATGTAGCGTAGCAAATAGGGAGACCCCGGGGTATCCGAGGATGGGGGAATGTACAAATCAAGCTTGATCCGCCAAGGGTAGGGTAACGTAAAGTAACACAAGACCTGATGTTGACAATTTACGTCCTACCACCTGAGCTATACTAGCTAGTCATAATTTGTCAAACAACCGGCTGAATTCTAAGGTAAAATGGTCCTTGGAAGTGCACAGTGTTTACCACATGCAAAAGGTTTCCACACGGGACACATTGCGCTGACTGCGCAAGCTCACAAAAATCCAACACTTTGCCTAGCCTATATTATTTGCATTCATAAACCCATTGCCACAAAATCTCTACTTTTGACGACCCTGAGAAAGAAGCCTGTAGAAAATATTGTGGGAAAAGGAGAAAAATGCTGGTAAACAGCATTTTCTCCTTTTTTCCACAATGTTTTCTACCTTTCACAAAACAAATTTCAAATTCTCAGTCACTTTTCTTTTTTGGTTGTCTGCAAATGCTTTCGATTTGGACAAACCAAACTTTTGATTTTGTCGTTTGGTAATGAGTTAAAGTGGGGCATCATGCTCGCCGTGACCCAAGAGAAAGCAATGTTTACGTGACTAACAACACAATGTCGATTTTGTTTTCAAATCGAGGAAATCTTATCTTTTAAACACAACAGATATTAAGTAATCACAGAATGCAAAATGTAACAAAATCTAACAAAATCTAACAAAAGCGCCTTTTATGCAGTGATGCACATACCAAATTGAACCTTCCACCAAACGAAATTGTATTTTACGACACTGAGGAAAGTAATTTTTAAAAGCATTGTGGGTATTTGAAGAAATGCTGGTAAAAAGAAATTGCCAAGTAATTTGTATAACTGCAGGTTGCTTCTTTAAAACCAGTAGGACCGGTTTTACTCTAGTTCAGTGTAACACATAGAGCTAACAGACCGGGAACATTATTGCAGAGACGATGTTGTGTTCGGGAAAGTGGGCGTTGGGTTAAATTGAGTGTTGGGCGTATTAATTTTTTTCAAAGTGCAACGAATTTGCGTCATGCCCCGTGAAAAAAGGGGGACTAAATAAATTTGCAAAAAGCATCGACCCAGGCCAGCCTGCGCGGACCTGGACCGAGACTTTTTGCTGTAGGGTCTATTTTTTGCATGCTCAAGGACCATCCTATCTCAAGATTCAGTCATTTGTTGAACAGAATGGGTTTTGGGGATTCCTTTTATCACATAACCTCCCTTGTTTTCAGTGTAATATACCCATTACGAATTTTCTTTATCTTACACACGTTTTATATCACATTTGTGTGACGTCATTTTTGACGTCATTTTGTACGCATTTCATACAAGTGAATGGCTCTCATGTAAAATACTGAGGGTGCATTAATTTTATGAATGTTTTTGCATCATCTGATCTATATTTTGTGAAATATCGTTATGTGATTAAAAAAAAAAGAATCTGACATTCGTTGGCGTTTGAGATAAAATTTCATTAAACTCGTCAAGGAAAATGTTATTAAGCTCGCCAAAGGCTCGCTTAATAACATTTCCCTAGACTCGTTTAATAAAATCTTCTCTCAAAAGCCAACTCATGTCAGACCCTATATATCATCTAATGACTTGAATGGTGTAATACTTTAATACTTCACGGAGATGCAGAAAGCCCCATCTTGCCAGAGCTTGGCTAATTTGTATTTATAAGTCGTTTGGTACACTGGCCGCCTCGACACAACCTTTTTACATTTCAAACAGGATGATCAAACAGCCTGTCTAACACACAAAACACGATTTTGAAAATTTACAGATAGTTGAAGATTAACAACACTCAATCAGAAAATCCACCGCACAGTCCTCGTTCTGTTTGTATCGACGCACCACTTAACTTCCAAACCTCTTAATAATAAATCCCGTGTTTTTTTTTTGTGGTCTTGAGAAACAGATGTTTTTGAAAACAATGTGGGAAAAGTAGAAAATGCTGGTAAACCAGCATTTTCTACTTTTCCCACATTGTTTTCAAAAATCTTATTCCTCTATGACGTCAAAACTCGTAATTGTGTAGTAAAGAGTTAAGTGCCAAACAGCTGTTCAGCTCGTAAGGTTTTTTTTCCTTAAGTAGATCGGAACAAACGAGCTTTTCTTATAAATTTTCTTTTGAGATGAACTTTTAAAACTTTTGTGGTGATGTTATTTTAAATTAGCAACATTCCATATACACCTTTCATCCATACGCAACAGAGTCTCTATAGTCAAACGTGTCATGCCTATTCTCTAATTGATAGAAGTTCGTTCAGTTTATGGTTGCCACCGATTGGCAATATCGGCAACAAGCGTAATACGGCTGTAAGTTATATGTGTGTTCCGGAAGGGGTGTACGATACAGGGCGAAACCCATCCCAATTTACGTCGGGTTCTTTAACACACAATTATACGGGACCTAGGTTTATCGTGTCATCCGAGCGACTATTGGTTATTTCTTTTCGTTTTGCCACTCGCAGGAATCGAACCAAAATTCTCTATTGTTCTGTGGTTTGTCGCTTCTTTCAATTCTCAGCGTTCAGCCTGACATAATGATGGTTTTGTAGAATTAAGGTCCCTCCGTGCTCTAGGCATATGTGGAATGTACCATTAGAGAGAAAGAATAGGAGACAAGGAAATCCGGGTACAAGCCCCTAGCTCTCCCTCGAATAGACATCCTTGATTCTTGAACGTTCCCGTTGTAAAGCACCGATACACGCGAGGCTACCTCTGGGTTTCAAACCAGTTTACCCAAGGACTGCCGGCCACCCAAATTCAGCCTGACATTTGGTTTGTTTTTATACCCGTTTATCTATCGTCGCTGCCTGTTGCCCATCTGAGCGACGCCCCCAGAAGACGTTTAGTTGATACAGGGGATAGTGCAAGGATACAGGTCGAAACTACCGAGAGCTTCGCCTGATTCTTTAACGTGCTCGACGTAAAGCACCGTCACACGGGACCTCGGTTTAACGTCTCATCCAATAGAATATTAGTAATTTTAGTTGGCAACCTGTCGTGACCAGAAACATTGTGTTCACGAGTGACAGCCTGACATCTCGACATGGTTTCGTATTTACATGTTATTTCTGCTGGTGTAAAATGATAGCTAATCAATCAAATGATACAATCACCATCATGTAGGACAAAACTAATACAACAGTTAATTGGCCAACCAAGTCACATGATCATGTTGTTTTTAATGTGGCCAATGAAAGGGTGTGTATCAACTGACAATTGGTGTAATGTTACAAGTTGCCGAGATTGACCGCTGAGGTGATCACAAACCAAAACTGACTGTGCTGCATTCTATTTTACATCATTTACACAACGTGTGCTGGAGCGACTATTGCAATTATCCATGCCTTCACCGAGCTTTTCCAATCAGTCAAGCATACACATCCTACTCAATGGCTGCTTTTCCAAAATAGAACAAAACTGAAACAAAAGCATCAGGAGGGAGGAAAGGGATCCTGTTCAAATGGCTTTAATAACTCTTATTTTATTCAAACGTGTATTTATCGAAATGTATTTTATATCGCTATCAACATTATTTCGGCCCTATCACGGATTCATTTTTCCGCGATAGAAAGAGGACATATTGGTATTGCAGCATTTTAACTGTTTACCAGACGGCAACATTTTTTACTGTTCCGAATTCAATGCATTTCCAGAAAACAACTAAGATGAAACTCCAATGATGGAATCGGTCGGAAAAGGGTAGAAAACGTTGAGGGAAAAGGAGAAAAATGCTGGTTACCAGCATTTTCTCCTTTTCCCACAATGTTTTCAAAAGCCTCTTTCCTAAGGGATCTTAAAAGCTGGAATTGTGTGGGAAAGGCCTAAAGAGCTACGTGTTTCCTTTTTTTATCGAAAACTTGAAACAGCTCTACTTGTCTTCAAAACGTATTGTGGGAATCGTGACATTATGCTTGTAAGCAGTAAATTAGAAATTATGTTCCCATGCTTGTTTTTGCGCGCATTTACATTCTTGTGTGTGCAAGTTTGTAATTCTCTTTTCTCTTTTGTCTGGAAAATTCATTATCTGGCACATTCTTTACCCTTAGTTTAAACATATTTGTTTTACATCGAATAAAGAATCAAGTTTTTACAATTTCTACTAATCTCTCTCGATTCTGCTTCCTGGGAACTAAACCAGTACTGGCGCCGAATGTGTGAACCAATGAAAAATGCCAAGGTTGATAACCGCCTCAAGGTCTCCAGCTTGGGACCGTTTGGTTTTGAGGTCAACGCTCCATCTCACAATCACAGATACTACTCATTTATTTACCATTAGAGTGATGAACACATAAAGGAATTACGAGAAACAAAACTGCATGTATTCCTGTTTAAGGGTTGTTTTTGTCAGAATATGCATCAAAGTAGTAAATAGTTCAGGCGCACGATCTGACTATACGATTTGTGCAATCTGCTCGTGATCTAAATTGTCTATTTTACTCTTTACCATACAAAAATTTTTTTGACCGGTCCAAATTGAAAGCATTTGCAGACGACAAAAATAAATGTGACTGAAAATAATTAAACTTCGGTTGGGAATCGTAGAAAACACTGTGGGAAAAGGAGAAAATGCTGGTCACCAGCATTTTCTCCTTTTCCCACAATGTTTTCAAAAGGCTTCTTTCTCAGGATCGTTAAAAGTCGGGATTGTGTGGTAATGGGATAAGCCACTTCAGCCCTTCCTACGCTTTGACTCTTTCCTATAGTACCATTGACGACACGTGAAGATGTTCTGTACAGTGTAGATCAAGATCAGACTGCACGAAACGTGCAGTCCGATCTTTGATCTACACTGTCCATTGAGTTACTTAGCATAAAACCGAACTACATTGAGTTTGCTGCAGAAGTGTATATATTTATAGCAGATTCAAAAATTACAAATCATCTCTTTGCAGGTGAAAATTGGAGGGTTTTAACTTAAGATCCCACACTCTCTCTGCAACTGAAAAACACACTAAAAAATGAAGTTGGCATCTTTTTATACGATAAATTCTTTATTACAGCAAGACGTGTTTTCTCGCCCACGTGCATCATGCAGGCAAAAAAGTCATCAAAAAGGTGTTTTCGAGCGTATTTATTCCGGTATGCCAATTACACCACACATTAGAAAGTCTTTATTGAGCCATAAACTCTTTAAGAAAAGACCAAGTTGGATTGGATGTATTGGGGTTCAACGCCACCGTTAACAGCTGAGGTCATATCATGGCGGTCGATGACGCACATGTGTTTCCTGGCTTTCTCACACCAGTACCAACAAAACTTTCTTTCCAAAACCAGCGACTGCTTTTCTCATATGCTTCAGCAGAGGTGAGAGACGAAAATACGCCGAAAAGAAAGTTTGCCTCAACCGGGTATAGAACTCACAACCACTAGGTCATGAGTCCGACACTCTCAACACTGAGCCACCCGGGCGGGCACCAAGTTATAAACCTGTCCAATCTGAAAGAATAAGCAGACTATAAAATTAAAAGTGATTTAACCATAAAGCTGTTCGGCGCGACCCACTGACCTTTTGCGGACAGTGTAGATCCAAGATCAGACTGCACTGAACGTGCAGTCTGATCTTGGATCTACACTGTCCGATAAAGACATATTTTTCCCGAAGAAGTAATTATGAAATTGTAAAATTTGGGTTTTTACTATCGAATATAATGTTTCGTTTTTAGTTACTTGGAAGAATGAGGAATAAAACTTGAATTGGATTTCTCAGATGGGATAGAAAACATTGCGGGAAAAGGAGAAAATGCTGGTGACCAGCATGTTCTCCTTTTCCCGCGATGTTTTCAAAAGGTTTCTTTCACACGGTCATTAGAACACAGGGCTAAGTAGTGAAGGATTTTAACTGCTGAATAAATCAAAAACAAAAGTTTGTTTTTTTTTCCAGCAGCTGGTAGAAACCCTATAAAACTGCGATTTCAATTTTCCCCGCAGAAACTCGTAGTTTCGGATAGTGTGGATTCAAGATGAGACTTGAGGGTCTGTGCAGCCTGATCTTGATCTAGATAACCCGCAACAAGGCTTCTTGAGTTGTATATTACAGCCTACGAGTTACTTCAAACCTTCTATTGAAGCCATGTATTGTGAAAGGAGGCGTATGCACCTGCCAAAAGTATCGAACTAGGTCAGTCTGTGCAGGTCAGCCTGTGAAGTCAAAACTTTTTTCCACATAGTAAATTTTTTGCACGTCAAAGGAGCAGTCTATTTCATGATTCAGTCGGTTGAGACTCAAGATGGGTTTTAATGGATCCAGTGTGTGATGTCTTAGTTAGTATATGCATCACACAGATGTACCTTTGCCAGATCCTGGCTCACTTGTAAAGGACACTGTTGCAGCTTGTAGCAGGCTATTTTTGAAAGCACATATCGTCGGTGGACCTCCAAAACCTCGTAACTACAGCTTGTAACAAGCTGTAGTTACGAGGTTTTGGAAGTACACCGACGATATGACATAGTGGGGTCGACATGAAACACCACACACCGAAAAAACAATATTTTTATGTTTAGTTTAAACATATTCATTTTACATCGATTGAGAAATAAGTTCTTAGAACTTATACTAATCTCTTTCGATTCTGCTTCCTGGGAACTACCCCAGTACTCGCGCCAAATGTGTGGGTCAATGAAAAATCCCAAATTTGACACCCACTCCCGGGTATCGAACTCAGAACCTTTTGGTTACGAGACAGACACTCTACCCCACGACCACGGACATCACACTCGTTATGTTGATTTTCCGTATTTAAAGGAGGGTTTTTTTTTTTTTTCACATCACACCAAATTAAAAAATATATAATATATCACTGAAATTTATATGAAAAAAACAATGCAAATCATCAATAATTGAGAATCATACAATTAAAAAAAATATGGTGGGGGGGGGGTGGTATTCCCTTAAAAGGCTACGTAGCCTCTTCAGCTATTTTTAGATTTCCCGCCAAAAATTAAAGAAGGATTATGGGAATGTTAATTGACTGGCATGTGACTAATGACTATTAAATTCCATAACATAACAAACATGTGACTATTTTCCATAATGTCTAGATCTTCGGACTCTATGTTTGAAGCTTTGTGTGTGTATTTCCGGTATGTAGATGAACGAGTTGCTGATGTAAAAATAGACCGTGTTTCCCTTCAGCGTTGACCTAAGCTGTAGTAAATCTCTAATTTCTCTTGTTCTCGGATGGTTTTCGACTACTGGGCTTTTATGAATGAAAATTATAAGCCTATGGGAGTATAAGGATGAGTTTTTTGTAAAATTTTCGCCCCAAGATCTGAAGGGCCACCTTTAACAATCGATTCCCAAAATCGCCTATTGATCATTTCTATCGAAGGCAGAAATGGTTAAAACCGGAGCACTGCCCTACATATTTTCTCTGTCCGTAAATTCTCCCTTCAATCTGAGTAAATTAGCTCCCATGAAATTAGATTAGTTCCTGCTGATGTAGTTTTCTTGGGTTTTGACAAGAAAAGATGGGTTACTGAATGGAGAGTTAATTATCTGACATACATGTCAAATTTATCATACAGCTAAATTCATACATAATTGTCTTTGTTAAGCGAGCACCTTAGGAAAAATCAATATTTGCTTGCACAAGTCAGGTGTTCGCTTAGTCCAGGGATATTTCAACGGGTTTGCCAGATCTGGGTCCTATAGTATTTATGAAACCCAGGATGTATGCATATAATAATGGCCTAAAAAAAAGCATTCGGACATTTGCGTAAAGTGTCGTCTCGGATCAGCCTGCGCAGTCCGCGCAGGCTAATCCGAGACAGCACTTTACGATTAAATTGAATTTTGTGAATTTTGAATTTTGTGCTACAGTAGACTTGCGCAAAACAGAAAAATGATATAAAAACGAAAAGTGCCGTTTCGGATTAGCCTGTGCAGACTGCGCAAGCTGATCCGAGACACACTTTACGCAATTGTCCGAATGCCCCTATTTGCGTGTTCTGTGCCATATAAATTTGCAGACGACAAAATTAAAATTTTAGCCTTGTCAAAATTGAAAGCATTTGCAGACGACAATTTCAGTGTGGCTCAAATGGTGCAATTTTTCTTTGACGGGGGAGAAAACATTGTGGAAAAAGGAGAAAATGCTGGTTACCAGCATTTTCTCCTTTTCCCGCAATGTTTTCAAAAGGCCTCTTTCCCAGGGGTGGTAAAAGTCGGGATTGTGTGGTAAAGAGTTAACGTTTCAGATGATCCTCTTGGCGGAGAAATTCTCACGTTGTACCCTCTTTCTCGGTTTTTCTGCCTGTCTGATTATTCTTCTTCCACTACATGCCAATGAAGGGATTACGGTATCCAATTTTCTGATTTGTACGATCTTATAGAACATTGGAGTACGCACGAGGTTTTTTTATTTCCTTGAAACAATGTTTAAACTCATATTCCATCAATTTGTATAAATTGTTGTCTGTCAATTCGTGTTTCAAAACTCCGGAGCTCGTTTTGAGCATTTACCACACAATACCTGGTTTTAACGACCCATTTTGAAATCATTGTGTGAAGTGGAGAAAATGCTAGCGAACGAATTCCATGACTCTCATCAGTCCTCGGAAAGAATTTAGCCGAGCTGATACTCAAACCTGTGACCTTAATCCTACACGCCCTAAGCATTAAAGACCAGAAGCTACCAAATTCTGGGTTTTTTTTTTCCCCCCTACTTTAATCAGTTGGTAGACGTTTTAATAGCCCAAAAGTTTCAAATTCAAAAAGCAAGTACAAAATGTGCGAAAAAAATGTTTAAAACAAAAGCACAATTTGAATATTATTCCGCTGAACATGATCCGCGAGCAAATGGAAAGTTTTAGAAATAAGACAGTGAAAACAAGTTTTGACTTCTCAAAAAGTTCACCTGAATTAATGGAAAATTTAACGGAATCCACATTAAAAGCCATTACTTTTGATGAAATCTGGTAGATTTAATATAAATAAATAATATTATTCAGAATGGATCTATCAACCTATAATAAATAAGGTCCTTTTTTGGTATTTGTCGAAGACAATACCACTATGAGTTCAAGATTGAATTTTGATAACCATGTATCTTATTTTGTGCAAAGCTGAAGGAAATAAACCCAGTTAAACTCATTTTTTTCTCAGGCAAATGAGTTTTTCAGTAGCACTCAGATATGTAATTTGAAATGGCATATTAAAATACTTTGGGCGAGGCCATCGTTCGTTTAGATACTTATTTTTTTTTATTGAAAATAGCTTCTATAGCCCATAGCCTTTTATTGGCGCAATGATACAAATTTGCCTGCTTTTTTGTTCCAAACTAATTCGTTCCATGGCTCGTTCGTCCTATGATTGCACGCTTCTTCATGTGATTGCTCATGAATGTTTATAGATCGAAGTAATTGATTGTAATGTTGGAAATTAAATGTAAAAGGCTAAGATATTTCAAAATTATAGTTTAAAGGTACATAAGCACTCTCCCTTCAACCGAAAAGGTATTCATTTGCTTAGTGGGTTGACTTTTAAGCCAATATTTGAACAATATGTCTCTTTTTCTTTCAAACTATTAATTCCAAATATGGGTTTCCTTGACAAATACCACTTCAGCGTTCTCAAGGCTTTGATTTCCGTTCAAATGAACGTATAAAGGAAAATGGCACCGAATACTTCATTACAAGGGGCTCATATTCTTGAATTACAGAAATAAGAGAAGCTGAGTGTGACTGCAAGAGTTAACACGCAATCCGGATCTTAATTAACCCTTACAGCACTGGGCTATTCAAAACTGACCTTTCCAAATAGGAAAACCTATCGAAATATTGACTATTCCAAGGTTGTTACAGCCAAACTATGTCGCAAAGCAGCGGACAGTGTAGATACAAGATCAGATTGCAAGGAACGTGCAGTCTGATCTTGATCTACACTGTCCACAAACACAAACAAAGCAAGGTTAAGAGCTTTAACCCTTTCCCAAACGACAATTTTTTTTACTCTTCAAAACTCAACGAGTTTGCAGACGACATTTTCAAATTTGATAGAATGGCAGAAAGTTCTTCAAAATACTGTGGGAAAAGGAGAAATTGCTCGATACGAGCAATTTCTACTTTTTCCACGGTGGTTTCAAAAGATTTTTACTGCAGACACGTAAAAACAAGGGCTTGTTTGGGAGAGGGTAAAGGACAATGTTGTATAAATCCAACGGAACCTTTCAGTTAACCCTCTCCCAAACAAGCCCTGGTTTTTACGTGTCTGCAGTAAAAGTCTTTTGAAAACACTGTGGGAAAAGGAGAAATTGCTCGTAACGAGCAATTTCTCCTTTTCCCACAGTGTTTTCTACCCTTTTTGAGCCATTTCTGCCATTTTCTCCAAATCTAAAACTGTCGTCTGCAGACTCTTTTGGTTTGGAAGAGTCCAAAATTTGTCGTTTGAGAAAGGGTTGAGCAATAAGGCCAAAATAGTTGCGCAATACCAGGTTTGTTTAATTTTAAAATATCATAGCCAAGGGTACAACGTACATCAAAGATCAGAATGCACGTTTCATGCAGTCTGATCTTGATCTGCAGTGGCCTAAAAAGGCAACTACAGTTATATATACGAGGTGCTTTCAGGATTAAGCGTTGAATCATTTAAATGAACCTTTGAAAATCGGAAAAGTAGCCTTAATGTTGTCAAGTTTAAAAGTTGCCTTTGTATAAACATGTCGTAATTTAGCGGACAGTGTAGATAAAGATCAGAATACACGTTCCGTGCAGTCTGATCTTGATCTTTCCGGTCCTGACGGGCAACTATAGTCATGTATGTAGAGGGTTTAACTCATTACCAAACGACAATGTTTTAGACTAGTCCAAATCGAAAACATTTGCAGACGAGAAAATGAAAGTGACTGAAAATTAAAAATTCCATTTTTGTTAATGTTAGAAAACGTGGGAAAAGGAGAAAATGCTGGTTACCATCATTTTCTCCTTTTCCCGCAATGTTTTCTGAAGGCTTTTTTCTCTGGTTCGCCAAAAGTACGGATTGTGTGGTATTGGGTTAACAGGATGATGGTTGGTTAATTGGTGTTATGCAGCTGCTTTCATTTAGAACCAGTCCATGAATGTGTCGGTCGCTAAACAGTTCAAGGCAGTCATTTTGTTTGGTTATTTTCGTTTATTTATCGTCGCTACCGGTTGCTCATCTGAGCGACGCCCCCAGAAGACGGTTAGTTGTTACGGGGGATAGTGCAAGGATATACAGGTCGAAACTACTGAGAGCTTCGCTTGGTTCTTTAACGGGCTCGGCGTATAGCACCGTCACACGGGACCTCGGTTTATTGTCTCATCCGAAAGACTATTAGAAATTTTAGTAGGCCAGCCGCGGATTCGAACCCACAACATGAAGTGACCCGAAACATTATGTTCACGAGTCCTACGCTCTACCTACTGAGCTATATCGGCTATATCCTTCTTTGCATGTACAAGAATTTATCCGAATAGCAGAGCCTGCAAAGGTATTTGCTATGGAACTCTTGCGGCAGAGAACACTGCACCAGATGAGGTCGATAATTGTTCACGTAATTTGAAAAAAAAAACATCTCCACCAATACAATCAATTTCGTTTTTTTTTTTCGCAGGAGCGAGTGACACATGACCGATTTTTCTCCCAGGAGTCTTGCTGTAAAACCTATATGGTCCATCGATTTTTTGTCTCAACGCAGATGTAAGTGACAGAAACAGCGCCAGTTGGCGCTTTGGTGCATGCAGCCATTTCCGTGTCAACATTCCAGTCCCGGATATCACCTGATCGGCATACCGGGGATATACCGGCATGTTTAGGCATGTCCGCCATCTTTTTAGGTTTCAGATACCTAAATTCATTCCACCTTACAGACCCAGACGGTTGTTATTTTTTTTCGTGTACCAATTTGAAAACATTGTTGCAAAATCAATCGAGCAGATCTTTCTAATACTTTTGAAAATACCCCCTTTTTTTCACATGCTTTTACTTTAATAATTATTAAAACCATTTCTTGATATTGATTTTCAGTGTAAGGAATGGATTTTTCGAACTCATATGCGACAAAATATTTCAGTAGTAGGAGTGCAGAACATAAGGTTTTACATTTCTGTGCGGAAAATTTAAACTAATTATTGTAAATTTATGCAATAAAATCGTGAATACGAGCACAGACTTTACAAAGAGAGAGAGGAACGCTTAAAGGAAACAATTACGTAGGAAGTCATTGCAAAGATCTAGCTTAGCACTGGCTTGGAAGGTAACTAAAAGTGAACTGTCGCTATACTTTGGCGGAAATCTGAAAGTTAAACAGTGTGCAAAAAAGGCAAAACCAAGAATATCATGACGGCTGGAAAGTAAACACACCGTCATGGTCTCTAATGTCCTTGGTGTACGGTATAAAGCCATGATTGTAAGTCATTCGAGACCATTGGAGACTCTAGAGGCTTTTTTGGGGGACAGTTTATGCCCAGATCAGACTATACATGACGTGCAGTCCTACATTATGACAAAATAGTTTCACCATTAACCCTTTCCCAAACAAATCCTGGTTTTAACGGGTCTGGAATAGTAGCCTTTTGAAAACATTGTGGGAAAAGGAGAA
This sequence comes from Tridacna crocea, assembly GCA_943736015.1. Taxonomy (NCBI): domain Eukaryota; kingdom Metazoa; phylum Mollusca; class Bivalvia; order Cardiida; family Cardiidae; genus Tridacna; species Tridacna crocea. The sequence continues at coordinate 55,318,550 of OX031063.1, forward strand.
AATGCTGGTAACCAGCATTTTCTCCTTTTCCCACAAAGTTTTCTACCCTATCATAGACAGAAATCATGTTTTCATCAAGAGTTGAACTGTTGTCTGCAAATGCTTTTAATTTAGTCCAGTCCAAAAGTTTGTCGTTTGGGAAAGGGTTAAAAGAAGTTTGCGTAAACTAATCGTATTTTAAGACAGAGCAAAAGGTTAGATCTGCATATGTCCTGGCGAAAGATACATGTAATGCGTGTAAAAAATGAGGAAAATAGTTTTATCTAGCGTTATATTTCTGCTTATATTTTTGTACTTATGACAAAAAGTTCACAGCTTTCTGACATAACTATTATAATTACCGCAATTTGTCACATCATACGACAAACGATACAAAAGTTATTTATAGCTCTGGTTTCTACAAACACATTAAATAGGGGGCAATTATGTATAATGTGTTTCTGGTTAAATGTCACGGCTTAATGTTTTTATCACTATAGATTTTATGCAAACTACAACCAGTTTTCGTTCTACACTGATTTTTATGATTCAGTCACAGATTTCATGAGCGATTGCCAACTTTATTATGAAATTTTGCCTCAAGATTTGGTCATATAACACGTATAGTCCTGGAGAAAAACAAGAATCGCGACAAAACAGTTAAATGTAATTTTCAGGTAAAACAAAAATAGGACGATATACGCAGAAGAGCCCCACCAGAATGTTATAAAGAGCGTCTTAAAAACGTTTTAAATCACCAGACGGAAAAACAATACTAAAACGGTTAAAAGAAGAGCCTAAAAGAGGTTTGAGTGGGTTTTAACAAATACAATCAAAGCGTAGATAACGCTGATGTGGCATTTGTCAAGGAAGCCATTGTGTGGAATTAATTTGTAAAAAAAGAGAAATATTATACAGAGATTAACTTGAAAACTGACCTCCAAAGCGGTCAGTAGACAACGTTTTGTGTATATCATTGAGCAAGTAGAAGGCTATGAGGGGCCGAAGCTATTTTCAATCAAAAAGAAGTATTTCGATCGATGGCCTAATGCCGTTTATTTCAATACGCCATTTCCAATTATATATCTGAATGCCATCGGAAACTAATTTGCCTGAGAAAAATTGAGTTTAATTGGGTTAAATTTCCTTCCGTTTTGCACAAAACATGTCTTCAAAATTCAATATTGAACTTTATAAAACAGTGTAAAGAAGGGCAAATACAAAAAGGCATGATTTGTAAATTCAACAGTACGATATACCATAGGACTTCATCAATGCGGTACAACGTAGAATCTCGACAGAAAATTATCAAGAGAGAATTGTATGAAGGAGGACATCAACAGTATGGAGTGAGGTAGGACCTCTCAGAACGTAGAACCAGACAGTATGGAGTGAGGTAGGACCTCTCAGAACGTAGAACCAGACAGTACGGAGTGAGGTAGGACCTCTCAGAACGTAGAACCAGACAGTACAGAGTGAGGTAGGACCTCTCAGAACGTAGAACCAGACAGTACGGAGTGAGGTAGGACCTCTCAGAACGTAGAACCAGACAGTACGGAGTGAGGTAGGACCTCTCAGAACGTAGAACCAGGACAGTATGGAGTGAGGTAGGACCTCTCAGAACGTAGAACCAGGACAGTATGGAGTGATGTAGGACCTCTCAGAACGTAGAACCAGGACAGTATGGAGTGATGTAGGACCTCTCAGAACGTAGAACCAGGACAGTATGGAGTGAGGTAGGACCTCTCAGAACGTAGAACCACACAGTATGGACTGCAGCGCGAACTCCGAATAACTATATAATGTAGACCCTCGGTATAACAGCAACAAGTACCTCCACAGTATGATAGATATATCATTGAGTAGCCTCAGTGTGGTAGAAAATAGGACCTGCAGAAAACATTTTGAAGAAGATCTTTGACAGAAGGGTAGCAAGATGGACCATGAAAACACTGTAAATGACGCCCTTGCTGTTAACGGTTTCAGAACGAGGGACTTCGACGTTTGAGTTTAGAACAGTACCGCTATCGAAAGTCTTAAGAATGACAACGTCGTAACTGTAAAAGAACCACGACAGCACAGTATTAAGAAAGACTTCGGCAGAATAAAATTCAGAAAGACTAAGACAAGACGGTAATAAGAAAGACCTTCACAGTACAGTAATGAAAAAGACTTTGACAGAACAGTTCTGACTTAGACCTCCACATTAAGGATATGGAGAACGAGCTTGACAGTATGATATGAGAAAGAATTCGACAGTAGAGTACTAAGAAAGACTTTGAAAGTACAGTACTGAGAAGGACCTTGGCGGCACGGTATAAACTCATTACCAAACGACAACATTTTAGGTTGGTCCAAATTGAAAGCTTTTGCAGGCGACAAAATAGAAGTGACTGAAAATTTGAAATTTGTTTTGTGAATGGTAGAAAACATTGTGGGAAAAGGAGAAAATGCTGGTTACCAGCATTTTCTCCTTTTCCCACAATGTTTTCTAACTGCTTCTTTCTCAGGGTCGTCAAAAGTCGGGATTGTTTGGTGATGGGTTGACCCTTATTCTGCTATATACCTAAAATTCAATTTTCAGTTAGAAAGTAAACACCGAAATAATGCCATTTCAAATTTATACTCGTATTTTCGGGAATAGTATCCCTCTATCGGATAGTGTAGATCAAAGACCAGACTGCACGTTCTGTGCAGTCTGATCTTGACCAGCACTGTCCGCAATAGGTCAGAAAGTCGCGCTTATCAGCGTAAAGGTTAGGAAGCGCCTCTACACAGTATTTAGAAGGTCTTCGAAGGGAGGCATCACAAAGGACTTCATAAGAAAAGTATATAAAAAAGGCTCTACAATACGGTACTACTTCGACAGAATGTAATCAAGGATGGCTAGTGCAACATGTCATGATAGAGTAGAGGTAAGATCATAGTCCTCCTCGCACTGGGTCAATCTCGAAACCCTACAGGTCAAAGACTGGATAGAAACAGAATCCTATCGAGATTTACAGCTGATTGGAGTACGACGTTCATGAAGATAAATCCATATTCTTCAACAAATAGGCTCACCCGGTGAAGCCAAACAGTGCAAAGACCGGGTATAAAATCCAGTGATATAGTGCGCCCTAGATTTAGTTTCATTGATTTGGTATCCCCGAGGGAGAAATTTTAAACCGCTCTGCAAGCCAATCATGGCACTCCGCTCGTGGGCATTGTAAATAGTTAATGGGCTTATGTGATAGAATTCTATGGATGCAGAGCTATATTTATTCACTCAGTTTCTTTGAAAAGCATACGAACTGAAAAAGGTAAATCCCGAAAGACCGCAGATCTTGCATGATGACCACTTCCAATGTCGAGGATACTATATGGCCTGCAAAAAGCGAAAAAGGACATTTGGACATTTGCGTAAAGTGTCGTCTCGGATCGCACAGGCTGATCCGAACCGACGCTTTTCGATACTCTGTGATTTTCTGTTTCATGAAAGTCTACTGTAGAACAAAAATCTATTATTATACTGCAAAGAAATTTCACGTGATCTGATTGGTTAACATGCCGGGAACATATATATTATGTACCCTGGCAGAAACCACGTAACTCCAGTTTCCCTTTTGAGTGCCCAGTAAACTACACTTGCAACACAACATCCAAAATGGATGCATCGATCGATCATCAGACTGCCATTATCTCCCACTAGATGGCATTATATAAATACTCATCTATCTAATTTGGGCATCCTGGTACAGAGCCGAACCACTTTCCTACGCGGCAACCGTTACTTTGAATTTCAAACTAAAATAAACGTTTACTCAATAAAACGCTACCTCGTGCAATTCACTCAGCTATGATCAGGAGTTTAGAGAAAGCTAGAGCTATTTAAAGCAGGTCTCATTTCTCCTCAAACGTATTGATAAAAGCTATTTTCTACATTGCTACATGTACTTTATATAGCGTAAACCGCTTTCGGGGCTAATGATGTGTCATATAAGACGGTCGAATCTTCGAAGAGTATGACATGCGCAGACAACGTCAGACTGCACGTTTATGCACAAAACCGAGCGGCTGATACGAAACGACACTTTACGGAAATGTCCGAAAGCCCCTTTACGCCTATTGCAGACCAATTATATATCTTTTATTTGAGGAAATTTAGATAAACTCGCCTAATGGTTTATTGCATCTATGAGATGCATTATTCTGATCACATAAATATAGGTCCGTAAAATCCATTTTATGCAATAACCAGCTGATTAATAGAATAGAATGATCCTTGAGGATGCTGAAAGTTTATCAAAAGCAAAACGTTTCGTTCCAGGTCAGCCTGCGCAGACCGCGCAGGCTGACCTGGGATGATACTTTTTGCAGAATCAAACTAGATACATTTTCTTTTCTGGATCAATAATTGCCAGGATTCATTACTTCCTTACTACTGAATATTGTCTTGACGTCTTTCATTTGCCAAAGCAGCCAGGTGCTTGGGAAGCAAATTCTACGAAGTGTGCAATATTAGAGGAACAGTCAGGTGGCAGAGAACTTGGAAACTTGTTAACGGCTGTGCCGAAACGTGTCACCTACAATCTGACCTTACAAAATGTCTATTATACAGCAAAGTTTTAAATTGCAACGTGTATTCAGCGGAAATTCCCTCTTGTATAGTCTCACGAACTTAGTACGCGGACGAATTTCCCTTCTGAGCCCCTAGATCCAACGAAAACTGACGACACTAAGAATTGACGTCACTGAAACCTGGGTGAAACGTGCAGTTTTGAGCAAAATCTTTATGATATCGCTAGGATAGACATTCGACGTATCTTTATTTAAACCTTGATTGAAACAAGTTCAAAGTAAGAAACTGTGCATTTTAATGATTTTTTGGCAAAATTAAACGACCATTACTTGCCTCAAACGACCATTAGGTTATGCATGACTTTGGGAAGTTTACAATTTGCTCATCTGACAAAAGATTGGCTCGACTTAACCCCTTTGTATTTGTTTCAGAACAAACGATAATTCAGAAAATTCTTTGCAGTAAATTGAGGAAAGCTTTACATATATCTGTACATCAAACTGACAATCTTTCATTCTGTCAATTCACTTTTTTAGACTTTCTGCTTTATTATCAGTTACTGATCAAGTCTTGTAAACCACTTATGCGTTTTTTTTTTTTCACGCAGTGTCTGCGAATCAATAATTCAGTCTGGGTGATCAGTAGACTATTAAATGTAAAAGCTACACTGATAATTAGTTAATAAAGGATAGTCTACGATGAAAATAACTATTTTCTTCATAATGTATTAGTCAATCGTATACGACCCTAGAGTAATAGTGCATTACAGTATACAAAAGTTAGTGTTACATGTAAATCAGTATCATCTACGAGAAACGAGATTGAGGTTAAGGCTGAGAGAGAGAGAGAGACAGAGAGACAGAAAAGAGACAGGCAGAGACAGTGATACAGAAAGACAGAGAGAGAGACAGAAACAGAGACACAGTGAGACACAAAGACAGGGAGACATATAGACACAGAGAGACAGAGGCAAAGAGAGAAACAGAGAGACAGAGACAGTGAGAGACACAGACGGGGAGAGAGACAGAGAGAGACAGTGAGAGACAAAGACAGAGAGAGAGAGAGACAGCGACAGAGAGACATATAGAGACAAAGAGACAGACAGAGACGGTGGGAGACAAAGACAGAGACATAATTATAGAGACAGAGAGACAGAGACAGAGATAGAGAGACAGACAGAGACACTGAGAGACAAAGACAGTGAGAGAGAGAGACAGTGAGAGACAAAGACAGAGAGATAGTGAGAGAGAGAGAGAGACAGAGAGACAGTGAGAGACAAAGACAGAGAGACAGTGAGAGAGACAGATAGAGAGACAGACAGAAACATCGAGAGACAAAGACAGTGAGAGAGAGAGAGAGAGAGAGAGAGAGAGAGAGAGGTTGTGTACACGGTGTCACTGAAAAACACTCATACAATATGAGAGTGCATTATAATACTTGTAGACACAGTGTCATATGACATATGATTACATCTAAGTGGATGAAAATTGATGCAGAAATGACATTTAATCGCTTTTTAATGCTTTTGTACATGCCCACGTTCTTTTCTTCGCTGCGTTTTCCCACATATGTTATAAAATACGCTATAGTGAAGTTATGATGCATTGCAATGGTAGGTATACGTGACATACTCCCAGCAAAGTGGGTTTAAGGCATCTGCAAAAAGTGTGGACCTAGTTCAGCCTGCGCGGACTGCGCAGGCTGAACTAGGTCCACATTTTTCGCTATTGGTCAAAGTTCTGCATGTTCAAAGACCATTCTACCTGCGGATTCAACCTGTTGTTTGACAAAGTGAATGTTATGAGTTCAGCATTCTGTGACGATTTGCTTGATTATTATGCATCTTCTTGTCGCATTACGTCCCCTTTTGGCATGGAATGGTTAATTTGTAAATTTTGTTACAGAAATATTTATCATGCACTACAATTACGTTATAATGCTATAGATACCCTTTCCATGGGTTAGTTGCTGACAGAGAAATTAACTTCAAAACTAGGTCAAAACCTGCCAGGTAGCTATGTCTCTTGTTTACTACTTGGCTGATTTTAAAACCCTCTTTTTTATTTTGTCAGCCACTACTTTATGACCCAACAAAACGATAACAGACTGTCATGTGACATCTCCACAATTTTGTTTTTTCATACTTTTAAATGGTATAATTTAAGTTTAACTCTTTACCACACAATCCATACTATTAACGACCCTGAGAGAGAAGCCTTTTGAAAACATTGTGGGAAAAGGAGAAAATGCTGGTTACCAGCATTTCCTCCTTTTCCCACAATGTTTTTTTACCCTATCAAAGACAAAAATTGTCATTTGAGCTGCGTTTATTCTGTCATCTGCAAATGCTTTGAATTTGGACAGGTCTAAAATTATCTTGTGTGGTAAAGAGTTAAATATATTATGACACCTGATTTGATATTTCGGTCTTTACTGGGCCTTTAAGATCACAGGTAGGTGAGGCGTCTTTGTATATAGGTTTCTGCCTGTGATCGTACCTCGCTTGATTTCTTTCATGGAGGAAAAGGGGTTAACCTTTATCATGTATAAAGTCTCGAATTAGTCTTGGACGAATTCACTTCTCAGGTGAGATGAAAAATTAATGATCCGTTTAATGAGGACTGTTTTGGGGAAAATGAAGAAGTTGAAAGTCAAGCTTGTCAGATTTCGTAGCGGGCGATATCAGATACCACAAATAGTAAAATGACTATTTCCAGTGGCAAATTTTGCTTTCTGCACATGCTTCTTTCGCTTGAAAATTCACACATTATCGGACAATTTAGATCAAAGATCAGACTGCACGTTTTGTGCAGTCTGATCTTGATCTACATTGCCCGCAAAAATGCGGTAATTTGGGCTTACCATAGCCAAGGGCTTAAAGATTTTACCAAAAAGACACACAATGAGCCAGGGGAACAGTTACTTCAGGCAACTTTGAATTCTGTAACGTGGGTCACGTGATAACAAAACATTCCTACTCAGTTCAGCTGTTCTGTGCAGTCTGATCACGATCTATACTTTCAACAAAAGCACTTTAAGTCGTACTTACCAGCCTAAAGGTTAATCACTTGGCCATACATACTTTGACCATTTTCTCCCGCTAGATGGCATTCTACAAATACACATCTATCTAGTTTGGGCATTCTGAGTACAGAACTGGACTACTTTCCTACGCGACAACCATTACTTTAAATTTCAAACTAAAATAAACGTTTACTCAATAAAACGCTATCTTGTACGACCCACTCAGCTATGATCAGCTAATTTATCATAGTTTAGAGAAATCTGGGGCTAAAACAGACTTGATTTCTCCTCAAACGTATCGATAATGGTCATTTTCTACATTGCTACTTTATTAGCGCGTATTGCTACAATCCCCCAATATTGGGGGGAGTGATTTGTCATAGCAGACATATCCAATCTTCGAAAACTATGACATGCGCAGACAACAATACCTTGACGTTAGTTTTGGCAACTCCATAATTTTGTACCTCGGGTCAAATATCATGACGTATTCGTTTCAGCTCGACTAAGCATGAAATTTCAAATTTATGTAAATGTGTTTTTAATACAAATTTTTAAGATTTCATAACTTTATGAAATATTTGTTCTTTTTCCCTATGAACACTTTACCAAACAATCCCTGGTTTTTACGACCCTGATGAAGAAGCCTTCTGAAAATATTGCGAGAAAAGGAGAAAATGCTGGTAACCAGCATTTTCTCCTTTTCCCACAACGTTTTCTAGTCTTCTTTAGTAAAGTTTAAATTTTTGAGTCACATTTATTTTGTCGACTGCAAGTGCCTTCAATTTTGACAAGTCTAAAAACATGTCCTTTGGTTAAGAGGTAAACGAGAGTCGTTTTCTATTATTTCAGCCAAGCCCCGGTAGCTCAGTCAGTAGCGTGCAAGACTTGAGAACAAGGGATCGTGGCTTCAATCCCAGGCTCGGCCAATTTCTTTCCAAGGACTGATGATAGTGTAGTCACTGCAACAGGATTCATTCCTCTTCCATCGCTGATCATTGTCTCGACGATGATAATGTGGGAAAGCAGCCAGCGACTTGGAAAGATCTAAACCATAGGGTTCAGTGGAGAATAATTAATATTTTCAATTTTGAAATTAAAATCACTCTTTCTCTTTCTCTACCTGGAGATCTGGTATCGTACACTGAAACCTAACTTAACTCTGTTGGATACGGTAGTTTTTGCAGATGCATTAAACAATGTTTTCACAGAGAAAGATATTTTTTTTTATTTCTCACACTATAGTCATAAATGCAAAGTTAAGGGAATAAGCCAAAATAGTACAAAGAAGAAGAAGAAGATGATGATGATGAAGATGAGGAAGAGGAAAAAGAAAAAGAGGAAGAGAGGAAGAAGAAGAAAAAAAAGAAGAAGAAGAACATGAACAAGAACAAGAAAAAGCACAAAAAGAAGAAGACGAAGAAGAAGAACATGAACAAGAAAAAGAATATCAAGAAGAAGAAGAGGAAGAAGAAAAAGAAGAAGAACAAGAACAGGAACAAGAAGATGAACAAGAACAAGAAGACCAAGAAGATGAAGAAGAAAACGCACAAAAAGAAGAAGAAAAGGCACAAGAAGAAGAAGAAGAAGAAAAAGAAGATATGTATACTAATAAGAATACAGTAAGTTTTACATCAAATGTGACAGAATTTTGGATGCAAACAAGTCAACGTTCTTTTTTCAGCATAAACCTGTTTCTCTTCAACATCGTTAACTAACAACGTTCGTTTACAATTGAAATCAGGGCGCAATATGCATCGAGCGTTTCCTTCTACCACGGACAGCAATTTTGTAGTTATATGCTCAACACACGGAAGTTAATGTCACAATAAGAGGTCATTTTACACATATCACAAGGATGCACATTTTACTGAAGGAAATACTATCTGCAGATGTTGATATGGGTCACGCTCTGAAAAAAGGGGGCTTAATGCATATGCAATAGATATCGATTCAGAACAAAGCAGTTGTTGAATCAAGAAATAATCAGAAATTTAATAAGCTAGCTTTCTTTGTTATGTGGTTGAAATGTTGGAAACGACACACAACCCTATCTAACCCATTACCACACAACCCCTACTTTTGACGCCCCTGAGAAAGAAGCCGCTTTTGAAAACACTGTGGGAAAAGGAGAAAATGCTGGTAACCAGCATTTTCTCCTTTTCCCACAGTGTTTTCTACCCTTCCCGGGACAAATTTCAATTGTTCAGTCACTTTTATTTTGTCGTCTGCAAATGCTTTCAATTTGGACCAGTCTAAAATTTTCTCGTGTGGTAAAGAGTTAAGCAACTAAAGAAAGTCTTTGACCTGTCTGCAGACAGAATCTATATAACGATGACGACGCTTTTTCGTCTAGAACATACGTATTTAACTCTTAGGCTTCTGACCTTTTGCGAACAGTGTAGATCAAGATCAGCCTGCAAGTGATCTTTGATAGACACTGTCTTATAGGGACATATTTTCCCCTAAAAATAACGTTGAGATATAGCAAAATTTGGGGTTTTACTATCGGTTAAAAAAAAGTCTCATTTCACTTGTTTAGCACTGCAGTATAAGGGTTAACCATGAAAACTACACAGAGTCATGAGTTTTAACGATACGGGAAAAGACAGCATTGAAAACATTATAGAAAAAGGAAAAGTAATAGTAACCAGCATTTCTTCTTGTCCCTCAACGCTTCCTATCCTTCCAAACACAAATTCTCATCATTTGAGCAAATTCGAAAACTTAAATTATTCGCAAAATTGGGCTAACGATGAGTAACTAACAAGGATTGAGGTTTCATACGTAAGTATCGTGTAAAAATTGTGAGAAAAGAGGAACTTACTCGTCATGAGCGAGGTCTCCCTTTTTGTCACAATGTTTTCAATGAATGACCTTAAGCAAAAGAAAAAAATCTCGCTGAAAGAACTTGTTTCACTATTGATGCAAAATAACAAATTTTGTACGTGTGTACAAATATAATCCTGGGTATAAAACGACCCTATGAATAGAGAGGGTTAGAAAGTATTGTTGGAAAAATGGGAGATTGTTATCTACATTTTCTCCCTTTCCCACAATATTTTCTATCGATCATGGGACTCAAGCTGATTAGTATCGATTTAAAAATTTAGCGTCTGCAGATGGTTTGAATTTGGAAGAAGCTAGAACTTGCTGATTTGAAAAGATTTAAATATGGTTGAAATTGATGCTAAACCCACCTTTATCCCCTTCGTCTTCATGCTGGTCTGCAAGCAGTTCACCCTGCTCTCCCTGGCCCTGCCGTACCTCCCAGACGTTCTCCATATGGCAAATCTTTTATCGTTATAACAAAAACTTTAAAAGTGCAGTCTATTGATAGATAACAATTAAGAAAAAAATCGTACATTCAAGTTAAGTTTTCCAGAATTTGAAAAATAAACACATCCACAAAACAAGGCCCACTCTCTTTAAAAACCATGCACAGAGTATTAAATATTCCCAGCTATTGTTGATATTTCGTTCTAAGCACAAACACTTAAAGCGCACTATTCACTTGAGCTTGGTATAAAATCTATAGCTACAGTATAGATATACGTCAGCCCCGCTAGTAACTATGTTTATTTCTTGTATATTTCTGTTCAAATAGACTGGTTTCTGTTAAAAACACGTATCAGTCCTCTTTCACGTGTTACCACACAGACAGTCCTCCAGTTTTAACGACTCTGAAAGAGAAAGCTTTTGAAAACATTAAGGGAAAAGGAGAAAATGCTGGTAACCAGCATTTTCTCCTTTTCCCACAATATTTTCCACCCTATCATAGACAAAAACAATAATTTGAGCTGTATTCAATTTGTTATCTGCAAATACTTCCAATTTGGACCAGTCTAATATATGTCTTTTCGTTAAGAATTAATTAATATGCATACAACTCCAATTCAATAAAGTGATTTCATCTGACAGTTACTTCATGATGTAAATTTCAGCTCTGTCATGTAAATTTCAGTCTTACTTGTTGATTTCGTCTTGTGTATTTCACTTTTGTTTATGCCTAACCACAGATAAAACACCACAATGAACCAGCGTATTCGCTATGTGAAAATCGATTCAATATAATACGTTTCAGAAAAATATGGCCCGAATATTTGTTTGAGGTAATAAAAAATCCACTCGGATATCTTTCTTTACGTTTTATGTTTTTCTTCATCAAAAGGACTGCGATCAAAAACTATACACACAGCTGATAGATTTAAATATCCTATCTACTTTACGCACGTATATCCGATCGGGATGTTGTATTCAAAGGCAGAACAAAAATCCAATGAAGCTTATTTCCTACTGGATTGAATCCAACTCCGCCGAACTGAAACAGAACAGCAAATTATCTTCGGGTTTTCTTCCTGTAAGGCTCAAATCATCGGGAAGGTCGTTATTTACTTTGTATTCGATATGTTTTGATGTGCGTTTCTCTCTCTCTCTCTCTCTCTCTCTCTCTCTCTCTATGTCTCTCCCTGTTTTTCTCTCTGTTTCTCTGTCTCACCCCATCTCTCTCACTCCCCCGCTCTCTCTATCTCTCTCCCTCTCTCTCTGTTTCTCTGTCTATCTGTCTGTCTATCTGTTTGTATCTCTCTATCTCCCTCTGTCGCTTTTTTTTGTCTCTCTGTCTGTCTCTATCTTTCTGTCTCTCAGTCACTCTGTCTCTCTGTCTGTCTGTCTCTTTCTTTCTTTCTTTCTTTCTTTCTTTCTTTCTTTCTTTCCTTCTTTCTGTATGTTTCTCTGTCTCTCTGTCTCTGTCTCTCTGTCTCTCTCTCACTCTCTCTCTCTGCTTCTCCTCTCTTTTTCTCTCTGTAAAACACATTTATTCTCATGTAAACTTCACCAAGCATAATGACGAAACATGGCACAAAATTACCAAAATTACACGAAAACGATAATGATACCTTTTCTCTCATTTTCTCCAGCTTTTCATCCTGTCCTTAGTGTCCTACCTATCTAAGTTTTTTTTTTAGCTTCGCTTCGTGAAAAGTGGTTAAACCTATTACCACACAATCCCTACTTTTGACGCCCCTGAGAAAGAAGCCTTTAGAAAACATTGTGAGAAAAGGAGAAAATGCTGGTAACCAGTATGTTCTCCTATTCCACAATGTTCTCTACCCTTCACAAAACAAATTTAAAATTTTCAGTCACTTTTATTTTGCCGTCTGCAAATGCTTTCAATATAGACCGGTCTAAAAATATTGTCGTTTGGTAATGGTTTAATTAATTTGCAAAAGGTATCGACCCCAGTCAGCCTGCACCGTCCGGGTAAGGGAACCTATATCGACAGGGAACCAACATGTATATTGAAACTTTTTTTGTTATTGGTCAGGTTTCTGCGTGTCAAAGGTGTAGTCTGCCTTGGGATTCAGTTGGTTACTAGGGCAAGATGAATTTTATAAATCCATAATTGTGTAATGGATTTCTTGGTATAAAGCATCATGCAGACATATTAGTCTCTCTCATGGAAAAGAATGTCTAATTTACTTTTATGTAAAAAAAAGTAGAGACGTTTTAACATGGTTTGCAACACATGAAAAGGGGCATTCGGGCATTTGCGTAAAGTGTCGTCTCAGATCAGCCTGCGCACTCCGCATAGGCTAATCCGAAACGACATCTTTCCGTTTTTATGTAATTTTCTGTTTTGCGCAAGTCTACTGTGGCACAAAATCTAATGTAGTCGTAAAGTGCCGTGTCGGATCAGCCTGCGCGGACTGCGCAGGCTGATCCGAGACGACACTTTACGCAAATGTCCGAATGCCCCTTTTGGTGTATTGCAGGTCATATTGTGGTAGTTATATAGCTGACATTTCTGAAAAAGAAGAAGGGTTCATACTATTATATCAATATAAGTGTGCCTCGATCGGAAGTCTGCTAACCCTAACAGAATGCTTCCAATGTTGGAACCACTTTTGTTATACAACGGATATGATGTTAATAAGTGCTGCGAGAAGATAAGGGTTCTATTTAAAGCTCATTATAACATACTTCAAATCAAACAAAGAAAAAAAAAGGTCAAGTTGTCACTCAGTGCAAAAATGCTTGACGTGCCTCCGAATCTCTCTCTCTTTATCTCTCTCTCTTCTCTCTCTCTCTCTCTCTCTCTCGCTCTCTCTCTTTCTCTCTCTTTCTACCAACTTTTAAAGACTCTGGAAAAGATCTTTGAAAACATTGAGGAAAAAGGAGAAAATGCTGGTAACTAGCATTTTCTCCTTTTGCCTCAATGTTTTCTAGCCTATAAAAGAAACATTACACCATCTGAGTGACATTGAAATACATGTCGTCGTCTGTAAATGCTTTCAATTCAGACAAGGCTAAAATTTTGTCGTCTGGTAAAAGGTTAAAGTACTTGTAGACGATAAATATAATGTGCATCACGTGATGAGTTCTGATTCGGAAAGGTCAAGAATATGTTATGGAGGAATAAAAAAGAAAATCATGCTCGTAACTTCCATTTTATCTCCTTTTTCCACAATGTTTTCAAAAGCTTTATATATACTTCAAGTTCGATAAAAGACGAAAGTGTTTGCTAAGGGGTTTAAAGTGATCATAAAAACACGTGCTTCGGTCAAGTCGTTAATAACTTTAAACAGGCTCTCATAATTTCATCTGTATCTATCTCTCACCAACGCATAATCTCATCTTTGTTTGTTGAGCGTTTAATATCGTTTTCAACATTTTTTCAGTTATATCGTAGCGGCCAGTGTACCTATCAATATCTTTCTTGATTTTTTTTTTACCAGTGGTTCGCAAAATATTTTTTTCCCAAAGCCACCGCTTCCCACACAATTGTCGAATAATAGTCGAACAATAGTCGAAACAATAGTTGAAACAATGAACAGCGGTGTTAGAAGATTGAATCCTGTTGCAACTATTATGGTCTGCAATACGCGGAGAGGCATTCGGACATTTGCGTGATATGTAGTGTCGGATCAGCCTGTGCAGTCCGCGCAGGCTAATCCGAGACGGCACTTTACGACTACATTAGATTTTGTGCTACAGTAGACTTGCGAAAAACAGAAGATTACATAAAAACGGAAAGATGTCGTTTCGGATTGCGCAGGCTGATTCGAGACGACACTTTACGCAAATGTCCGAATGCCCCTTTTCGCCTGTTGCAAGTCATATCATCAATCTCCGGAAAGAAATTCGCCGAGCTTGGTACTCGAACAGGCTACCCCTTGTGCTCAGGTCCTATATATGCTACCAGCTGTACCTTCGGGCTCAGCAACATACGACCTAGAATGTTCGTTAATCCTTTAACAGATTGCCAAAGTTTAACACACCTAAACATTGAAAGCATTGGTAGAAAATGAAATAAAGCGTGGCTGAAATGGTCAAATCTGTCTTGTAAAATAGGCGAAAACATTGTGGGAAAAGGAGAAAATGCTGGTTACCAGCATTTTCTCCTTTTTCCACAATGTTTTCAAAAGTCTGAGAACTCTCTCAGAGTCGTTAAAAGTCGGGGTTATCTTGTAAAGGGCCGAAACATGCTTGAAAGCAAAAGAAGAGAAAGGTCAAGTAGATATTCATTTCACACAGACTTTCACATCTGTAGTCAATTTTCAACCATTTTCCCTTTGTCTAGGCGCTCCCACACAATATAAAACGTGGATCTTAGACAAGTGCTAAAAAGCCCATCTCCGCAAATTAATTTTGACATTTCCAATGTATACGGCCTTTCTGAATGTATTCCTCGATGTATACTATAGGACGAAAAAGAAACGCAGGGTACCATACGAGATATTGAACAAGCTTTGAGTCTCCATAATGCAGTCAGTCACTACTTTCACTGAAGATAGTGTTAATAAGAAGCCATTTTCTCATTTCCTTTTGGCCACACTGAAATGCAATTTCGTCAAAATATTCAAAACTGATCAGTGGTAAATGATTATAAACTCCTAATTTAGAATTCTCAATCAAGTTATACACCTCTTAACTACCTTGAAAGGTTACCCTGCGTTTCTTTTTCGTCATAGTATTATGTATACATGTATTTGAGTGGGTGGACCGGTAGTGCAGTAGTAAAGCGCTGGACTATCAATCCTGAGGCCCGAGGTTCGATACCCGGCCTAACCAGGACATTTCTGAGACACTTTGTGTTTCCCACCCAGCTAGAGGTGAACTGATTTGGAACCCAGAGGTAACCTCGCGTGTATCGGTGCTTTACACCGGGCACGTTAAAGAACCGAGGAAGTCTATTCGAAGAAGAGCTAGGGGCTTGTACCCGGATTTCCTTGTATCCGATTATTTCTCTCTAATGGTCCATACCATATAATTATGACTAGAGCACTGGAGGGACCTTAACTCATTACCACATGACAAAATTTTAGACTGGTTCAAATTGAAAGCATTTGCAGACGACAGAATAAAGGTGACTGAAAAATTGAAATTTGTTCTGGGAAGGGTAGAAAACACTGTAGGAAAAAACAGAAAATGCTATTTACCACCATTTTCTCCTTTTCCTACAGTGTTTTCAAAAGGTTTCTTTCTCAGGGGCGTCAAAAGTAGGGATTGTGTGGTAATGGGTTAATCCTACAAAGTCATCACCAACATGTATTTGAACCATGCTCTGACAAAAAGGGCGCTTAATGCATCTCCGTGATCCAAGGAACCAAGCAAGCCATTACGTACATGTACTTGTGGATCCAAAATATCCACTTCATTTTAAACATCCAACTTAATCATGAGACAGACTGATCCTTGGTCATGCGAAAAATTGACCAATAGCGAAGAGTTTCGGCCCAGGTCAACCTGCGCGAACTGCGCAGGCTGACCTGGTTCGATACTCTTCGCAGATGCATTAAACCCCCTTTTTCACAGAGCATGGCTAATTAATTAATTTACTGAACCCTAATGCAAACGCTTGTAGGGCTTGGAATCCAAGGAGTCACTGTTCCAAATCCCAGATCGGCCAATGTCCCTCCGAGACCCGAAGATAGTCGTCACGACAAGATTCGTTTTTCTCTCACCACTGATCGAAGTTTAGACGATAGTTGAGTGGAAAAGCAGCCAGAGGCTTGGGAAAAAATATTGTGAAGAGTACTCATACAAGAAACAAAAACTCCACAAAAAATGGATAGTTGAACCAGCCGCAGATATAACTGAAATGATGTTGCAAACGACGTTAAACAAGACAGTAACAAACTTTATGTTGTATGTTGTTTGGTATTGTTAAAGATAGTTTGACAATGGTCCTCTTCACTTTTTAGCAGTTTTTAGCTCTACAAAGCATCATGGAGACAGTATCGTTACAGTGAATCGACAAGTTCAGAGATTGTCCTCAGCTTGATCGAAGTTTACTCAAGAGGTTTTCCTACCCGTGGAGATACTGAACGAGTGCCAAGCTATACCTCTACGTAAAGCCAATACCATTTTCAAATGTAAACATGACATTGTAACATATCTATGGACGCTAAACAATTTAATTTCAGATCAATATGCAATATTTATTCAACAAAATACAATGCAGTGGACAAATGAATATGTCGACACCACGGCTGGCATTATGAAATACAACAGGAGCTTGGAAATGACTTTTCTGTATAGATACCAGTATATAAACCAATATTGATCTATCTAAAAGAACAGACATTCATGAAGGACGAATACCAGCAAAATCAGGCTGGTAAAATTAGAATTAATTTAGAAGACATTCACATAAGCCGAAAATGATAGTGGAGCGCTGTATATGTAGTTTCAAAGTTAAAAGCTGAGTGGCCTACATGAGATTGGTAAAAGAGGGTTTATTATATACCTAGCAGTGAAATCCTGGAATTTCCCAGTGTAATAAATTTTGATATCATCACAAGTGACGATAACAACTTTTTTTACTTTCACTTTCACTTCCTGCCGTAATTTAGGAACTACATTTTTTTCATAAAGCACTTACAGACAGTGTTAATTGTAAGTTCTATATTTTCAAACAGACAACCCAACTACTTTTCTCAGTCGCGTTTTGTTCTTTTAAGAAATGTATTCATCCGCACTATGTCCCTGATTTCTTCTCTCTAACCAAAGTGTTGATTTCGACTTTCAAACGAAAAATTAAAAATGATAATGTTAATAAGGTATATAATAAATAGGATAATCAACTGGTTATTTTTTATATGAAAAATATCTCACTCGGACGCGCCGTAAGGCGTTAAAAAACTCGTGCTGCGCACTCGTTTTATCAACGCCTAACAACGCATCCTCGTGAGATATTTTTCATATTAAAAATAACCAGTTGATTATCCTCTATTTATTGCATCACATGTGATGTAATAAACTATGCAAGTCATCATATGATTATGGATCCATTAACCCATTACCACACAATCCCTACTTTTGACGCCCCTGAGAAAGAAGCCTTTTGAAAACACTTTGGGAAAAGGAGAAAATGCTGGTAACCAGCATTTTCTCCTTTTCCCACAGTGTTTTCTACCCTTCCCAGAACAAATTTCAATTTTTCAGTCACCTTTATTTTGTCGTCTGCAAATGCTTTCAATTTGGACCAGTCTAAAATTTTCTCGTGTGGTAAAGAGTTAAATCCTTTTTGTTTAGTAACCGACTGAATAATCAGGTAGAATGGTCATTTGACATGAAAATTGATTGATAGGAAGAAGTTTCAATCCAGGTCAGCCTGGATCTTCAATATTTGCAAAAATATCTAAGCCCATTTTCAGAGCGCATGATCATTTCTGGACCAGCCTTTGTAAAATCTGTATATTCTTTAATCCGTTCAAAAACAATATCATCTATCAATATTTTCCAATGAAGTTGTAAAAAAAAAAACATTGACCAAGGAAGCAACTTCCATAAAATTTTGTAAGATGAGCCTGGGATGGTCCACTAGGCTATCGTTACGATTGTATATGTCTTAAACCTTTACCTGGTATACCAATTTGAGGCTCTTCCATTTTAGCAGCAAATAAAGATATGATGTCAAAAATATGGAGAAATGAGGATACAAATATCTGATTGAGTGGAAAACATTGTGGGAAAAGGAGAAATTGCTCGTTACGAGCAATTTCTCCTTTTCCCACAATGTTTTCAAAAGCTGTCTGTTGTCAAAATGAGTATCTATGGAGTAAAGGGTTAAGGCTAATCATCCTAGCTGGGTAGCATAGTCGATGATAATTACAGCATCAAGAAATCCAGAAATCCGTAGTTCAAATCCCAAAACGTATGCAAAATTGTATCCATGAACTGATGGTAGTCACTGCAATGAGATTAATTCATCTTTCATTGTTGACAGAGCTCCAGATAGAGGGAGTAATTTTCATTTGAAAAATGACGATATCAATTATTTTCACCTAAACTCTGTGTTGTGAGTACTCATTAGAATCGTCCCATCGAGACGATTCTAATGAGTACCCACAGCATAGAGTTTCGAAGAGAAATAATGACTCTGGAATACCATTGCTCCCTCTTATCTGGAGTTCTGCTATTGAAATACTTTTTCGACGATTGTGTGAGAAAGTAGTCAGGTGTTATGGGATATGTTTTTTCTTTCAAAGCACTGGTTAGATAAATTCTTGAATATCTAAGGATAGATAAATTCATTGACCGCCGTGATTTCACTGTAAGCATGTTGTAAACGTCGTTAATGACTTTAAAAACAGTAAAGATAGATATACTGCACAAGTACCTTCAACACTTTGATTTCTTTTAAAAATAGCATAACATAAACAGAATGCTTGCATGTAACTGCATTCTTTAAGGACTTTTCATCTACAAACAACTTTTTTTATCGTTTGGCAGCAGTCTATCCCTGAACAAAGTGGAAAAAGGAGGAGCAATTTCTCCCCCTTGCAACATTTATTTCATATGTTTTGATGTATTGAACTTGAATTCAAAATTCAAGACTAATATAATCTGGAAGCTCTTGCAGACGATCGATTAAATGTAGCTCAAATGTTATAATTTCTTTGTAAGGATAGCAAACATAATGGGAAAATGGAGAAAATTTTGGTTATCGGCAATTTCTCCCCTCTACCACGATATTTTCAAAGGCATTTTATCTATCATGGACGTTCTAATTAAGAACGTTAAAACACTGGAACGATTAGTAAGTGTTTTAACCCTTTGGTTGCATAGCACAACTCACTGACCTTTTGCGGACAGTGTAGATCAAGATCAGACTGCACAGAACGTGCAGTCTGATCTTGGATCTACACTGTCCGATAAGGAGATATTATTCCCAAAAACAAAATTTTGAAATAGCAATACCTGGTATAAACCATCGAATGAAAAAATATCGTTTTCGTTATTTACCAGGATAAGGGTTAACCCATTACCACACAATCCCTAATTTTGACAACTCTGAGAAAGAAGCCTATAGAAAACATTGTGGAAAAAGGAGAAAATGCTGGTAAGCAGCATTTTCTCCTTTTCCCACAATGTTTTCTTCTCTGTAAAAGAAAAATTCATTTCATATGGGCAAGAATGAAGCTGTCATCAACGAATGCTTTCAATTCGGACAAGTCTAAAATCTTGTCGTTCGGTAAAGAGTTAACCCATTACCACACAATCCCTACTTTTGACGCCCCTGAGAAAGAAGCCTTTTGAAAACACCGTAGGAAAAGGAGAAAATGCTGGTAACGAGTATTTTCTCCTTTTCCTACAGTGTTTTCTACCCTTCCCAGATCAAATTTCAATTTTTCAGTCACTTTAATTTTGTCATCTGCAAATGCTTTCAATTTGGATCAGTGTAAAATCTTGTCGTTTGGTAAAGAGTTAATGCAATATAAGCATCATCTATCAACTTAGCAATTTTTTTTTGCAAGTTATAATAGGCCACTGCATACAAGAATGTGTGTAGGCGAAATTTCCGCTCCTTTTAACCCAATACCAATCAATACCCAGTTTTAGCGACCAAGATGAAGAATATTTTTAAAACAATGTTGGAAAAAGAAGAAAATGCTGGTAACCAGCATTTTCTCCATTTCCCATAATAGTTTCTACTCTATGGACATATCAAGGTCAAATTTTGTTTTATTTATAAAAGCAGGAGCTGCTTCTAATAAGTCGGCTATGCAAATGCTTAAATTTTTCAGAAATCTATATTCTTCTCGTTTAGTAAAGAATTTAAAGAGTTTAAACTCTCTCTGTGTCCCTCTCTCTCTCTGTCCCTCTCTCTCTCTCTCTCTGTTAGAATGACTGACTGAATCTCTCCGTTTCTGTCTTTCTCTTGTCTCTCTAAGACTGTCTGCATTTCTTTCTCTGTCTATGACTATCTCTATCGCTCTGTCTGTCTGTCTGTCCGTCCGTCCGTCTGTCTTCCCCCCCCCTCTCTCTCTCTCTCTCCGAATATTCTTATTTCATCATAACATTATCTCACAAAACACAGGATAAATTACATCTCTTAAAGTACTAATACATACTTTGTCAAAATGACAGCCCTTCATAAAATTATGTCAAACACAATAAACTACAGACACACGGTGTTACGTGATACGGTCAGCGACAGCAAACCTACCTGAAAACCTTGGGAGACATTGATGAAAAATGGCAAACATAAATATTGTGACCCATTTATTCACTGAACAATATGAAAACCATACACATTTAAAGCTTCTGCATGCTGTTGAAAACTTTGGAGAGCAAGCAATTCGTCGGTTTACTTAAAAACCTCGTAACTACAGCTTGAAACAAGCTGTAGTTACGAGGTTTTTGAAATAAACCGACGAAAAGCTTCTGCACTTGAAAACTTTGGAAAGCAAGCAATTTGTCGGTTTAATGCATAAACCTCCTAGCTACAGCTTGAAACAAGCTATAGTTACCAGGTTTTTGAAGTAAACCGACGAATTGCTGATGCTCCTACATTCTAGAAAGACCGTAATTGTAGAAATTAGGCATGTTTGGAAAACATATTGCGTGCAAGATAACAACTCCTTGTACCAAACAACAAAGTAAAACAAAAGCTCGATTTTCCTCTATGTTTGCCATACTGATGAAGTATATGATTTTTTAATTCCATCATGTTTTGTACCCATAGTGATTTGTAATGCTGTTGTCTGTAGGTTAAAAAAAATAAAAAATCATCTGTGCTTGAATGAGACAATCACACAAGTAGAGGTGAGACATAAAGAGCGAAGGGTACAGAGGCCGCCTCGTTATATCCTTTTTCAAATATCCATTTATGTTGTAATTTACCATACTGGTATTTTACCCTTATATAGGATGTTCCTGAAAGCGTGAGATTTACTCTGTTCTGAAGAGATAGCAAACATTGTGGAAAAAGAGAAAATACTGAGTGCAATCATTTACTGATTTTCCTATGATGTTTAAACACAGTCCTTTTTCCATTTTATGGTTATAAAACATATGATCATCTTGTAAAGACCTAAGTATTCACACTGTGTTGTAAGCTGTACGGTACGAAATGTGTAGTCACTTCCAAGATGGCGGACTGTTTACATGGAGAGAGGTGGATGTCACATTTTATCATCAGTAACTTTTTTTCTTGAAACCTTCGAGTCATGATACTTATAATATATTGTAGGGGAATGATGTGGTAAGCCTCGGTACTTTATAGCAAAGAGCCAGTGCCATTATTCGATACGTTATATCGGCGTAAACATTGCCATTCGGTAAAATTTAAATTTGAAGTGAGGAACTTGCATCGTTTT
The DNA here is from genome assembly GCA_943736015.1 of Tridacna crocea. Classification (NCBI taxonomy): domain Eukaryota; kingdom Metazoa; phylum Mollusca; class Bivalvia; order Cardiida; family Cardiidae; genus Tridacna; species Tridacna crocea. The sequence continues at coordinate 55,340,723 of OX031063.1, forward strand.
TAGTTATAGAATGGAAAATAAGCCAATGCAGTGGATGAAGGTTGTTGTTTATGTAGGTATTCATCATGCGCTTTCCAATGATAAGGGTAATTTTTGTGAAAAATGTCTAGAAAGACCCAAAAACATGTGTTTTGTATATCGCTAATGCAGCGGTGTAGTCCACATCAACAATTTCACACACACCGGTGTAGACTCAATATTTTTTGAATGGTTTAGACACAATTTAAAGCACAATGTATGTACGGTTTAGACACAATTGGCTTGGTCTTGAAATGAATGTATTCTTTTCTGAATATAATGTAACTTGGCGTTAATCCAGAATCCTGAAAATTGGCACCAATAGTTCGAGACAGTCTCCCTTATCACCGACACCCTCAAAAGGAATCGTCTGGAACCGACAAGGGATCATCGTGGAACGAAGAGAGATAGTTGGGAACAAAAGAGTGCATCGAGAGATTATTTATGATATTATTTATGTAATAGTCAGTATTATATCACAAAAAAATAAATTATGAAATTACTAATGAATGTTTGTGCAATTATAAATCAATTCCAGCATGCTGGCAGCCATAATTTCAATCATTCTCTTAGTATGATAATTACCATCCCGGACTTGCCAATCATTTTTATTTCGGAGTTGTTTGAAATACTTTCGCTGATTAAGATGGAATAGACGATTTGCCAATTAGATTTGATATAAGCGATATTTCCATTTTATCGTAAGCGGTGCACCAGACGTATCACGTGACACCGGACAATCATAGCATTATTTCAGTAACAAATGCAGTATGTCCTGTTCGCAAATCCTTTAAATTTGGACAAATTCATGACTGAAAAGGAAGAGGCATAGCAAAAAATCTATAGAAATCAATTCTAACACAATTCAAACATATTTCATGATATTGCCTTTGAAAAAAATAATCATAAACAGACAAAATATGCATTTTATGAAATCGTATTGAAATAAACGGCATGTAGAGACTAAGAACGGACTTACCCTCTGAAACCTGTATAAAATTCATAATCCTGACGATTAATGATCACCAAAGGGGTAAATTAATATGAAACAAAAGATTAGAAGAGTCAATTAATGTAACACGTGTGTGCTAATCTGTAAGAAGCAAGTACATTACAGCTATTCTAAAGGTCACCCACTCTGCAGTGCGATACCGAGATCAAAGGAACACCGTTTTAACCCTTCACCCATTTTTTTTTTAGTTAGACTTCATTAGATACATATTTTTAAATACTCAAAATGAAGCTTGAAGAAGTTATGGAAGGTCTGAAATTTGATCTGAAGCCATATTTCTTTTGTTCATGATCTATAACATGAAGTTATTCGTCAATTGGTACATGCCTGAAAGTGCAACTAAAATGTTTGATAATAGTGCTTTAAGATCAGTAAATGGCCCGTCCGCGTCTTTCTGAAGACACTGGACAGATAATCAACCTTTTCTAGTAACCAAACTTTTCCCTTGCTATCCTTCCTAAAGAAAATTTCATTTTTAAGCCACATTCAAATTGTTTTCTGCAAAGGCTTTCAATTTGGGCAAGTCTCAAATTTTTGTTTCGTAAAGAGTTGGTGAAAGATTCAGTGTTGTAAAAAATGGGGTGTAGGGGGATAACATCAATATATTAACTGCAGAAGACCTTTCCTATTTTTATGTCTGATTATTCAACCAATGTTTGCGAAGTTTGTAAAGTACAGACTCGTCGTCCAGGAATCTGTGGTTTGATTTATTTAAACTATTAATGTGATAATTTTTCCAAAAAATCCTTCCAGTATCTGCTAAAAGACAGACACAGTCTACTAACAAAAAACTGGGACATCAAACATTTTGAATTTATAGCAAAAACCTTAACTTTGAAATAACATTTTTAAAAATCTGTATATTTGCATGTTTGCCATGTTCATGTCAACTACCATATAAGTTAGCTATCGTAATAACAAAGTTTAGTTCAAATTTCAAACCTTCCATTCCCTCTAGAAGAAAAGATGTTAGAGATTTATTTTTAGGAAGTGAATACGTGCTATACTTGTTATCATTGAAAAGCTAGTAAAGGGTTAGCTGGGTGTTTGTTTGATCTCGGTATTTCACCGTCAAAGTGGATGATCTATATGAAAAGCTGTTGTGTTCTTTTTAGGCACCGACTAACTCACAAGTGTCATAATTAAGTGTTTATCCCATTTAGTCTTACGTTGATCACTTGTAAAAGTTTGGAATTGTTAAAATCTGTGACGGAGGGTAAGTCTGTTCTAATTACTGTCACTAAAAGTTGCATTTTTCTGCCCGAACTTTTTTTTTCAAATACATTATTATGTAACCTGGGTTAACAGGTCCCACTTTATCGGTATATTTGCACTAATTTCTTTAGGAATGGAGGTTTTTTTTAGTTAAACATTGTCTTACTAAATGAATTATATGCCACTTCTAAAGCGGATAGTAAAACCTCAAAACTTATTTCAAAGGAATATCTCGAGAAAAAAATATCTCCTTATAGGATAATGTAGATCTAGGATCAGACTGCACGTTCTTCCTGGTGTGATCTGAATCTATATTGTCCTCAAAAGGTCATTGAGTCGCGCTTGGTAGCCTAAGGGTTAATGCAGTCTGCATACAAAAAGCTCTATCAACACGCCCGGCAGGAGACCGCGCTTATGATACCGCTTTAAATACTCTCTGAAGTCTACCGTAAAATTGATAAAACAAGTTTTTTTTGTGCGTGCCTTCGAAAAAGATAACTGATAAAACTACCGACACGGCCGTTTTATGTGTTTTGTCTTACTTATCGCATTTAGGGTGTAATCCATTTAAAAAATATGACCCTTTCACTATTCGGGTATATACAAGATTGGGAAAGATTGTCCGGTGGAAAGGGAAGTAACTCGTGGTGCACGTCAGTAACGGTATTTGGCAAATGGTCTATTCCGTGTGATCGATATTCACAATTTTCATTTACCGTTGTACAGTTTGATTTCATAATATACGGGCCATGGATTTATATTGATGAAATTGTATGTTACCCATTAAGATAAGTTATCTCATAAAGTTTTTTTTATCGTTTTTCTAATTTTCCTTTCGTCCTCGGACTACATCTGGTAGGTGAATAGGCAGACCCGTTCGCGAAGTACCAAACAAATTTTAATTTCCCATATTTTGATAGAAAGACAGTCGATGATTAGTGAAACACTTTCAAAACATGAATTATTCCTATTTGATATAAGTTTGTCTTTTAGAATATACAGGAGAGCAATAATATTGTATTTCCAAAAGCCCTGATGCTATTTTTGTTCCATGAAGTGTCGAACAACACTTGCGAAATCTCCAAATGGGCATTGGTAGCACGCGAATGTCGTGCAACTGAAATATAAGATAGACAAAGTGTTTTTTAAAGCAGGCAAATGGTATGTAACACAAATATCAAAAGACAAAGTCTTTCCAGTTCGTATGTCTAGACCACAGATACTGTCGAATTTTATGTCTAAACCGTACAGAATATAAAGCTTATGTCTGTGTCTAAACCGTTCAGAAAACAACGTGTCTACACCGCTGTGTGTGTATATGTTGATGTGGACTACACCGCTGCATTAGCGATATACAAAACACATGTTTTTGGGTCTTTCTAGACATATTTCACAAAAATTACCCTTATCATTGGAAAGCGCATGATGAGTACCTACAGAAACAACAACCTTCATCCACTGCATTGGCTTATTTTCCATTCTATAACTAAAAACGATGCAAGTTCCTCACTTCAAATTTAAATTTTACCGAATGGCAATGTTTACGTCGATATAACGTATCGAATAATGGCCTGGCTCTTTGCTATAGAGTACCGAGGATTACCACATCATTCCCTCACAATATATTATAAGTATCATGACTCGAAGGTTTCAAAAAAAAAAGTTACTGGTGATAAAATGTGAGACCCACCTTTCTCCATGTAAACAGTCCGCCATCTTGGAAGTGACTACACATTTCATACCGTACAGCTTACAACACAGTGATTCAGTGTACCCTTGAACACAACGAAATCAGATTGATCGCATTTAGTGCAAGGTTGAAGTCGTGTCAATTTGTATTAAGATCGGCGGTCCCTAATTCTCATATTAAAAGACGGAATCTGCCGAGATCAGCCGAATAGCTTTTACGAAAATGTCGATGTAACACAATATCTACCGATGAGTTAATGAGTTTACAGCCCCTAAATCTCATATTGAAAGACGGAAGCTGCCGATATTTGACGGTACGAAAACGTAGATTACCGGTAAGTTAAGGGCTGTAGACCTCAACTTCTATCCTCAAGAACTTAAGCCCGCAACTCATTCCTGACATCAGGTAGGAGTTATTCTAGTGGTTTCAAAATGTTTTCAAAATTTGGCAATCAGGTTCCAGCGAGTTACGGTGGGTTAAGTATATGCAGATTAATGCTCAATGCAATACGATTCTTGCTTACTTTTGGATACATGTATATGTGACCCATCACGCAAGAAGAGATCTCAGTCTGGGAACTGCGGAAAGTGTCAACCCTGGTCAGACTGCGCCAATTGCGCAGGCTGACCAGGTTTGAAACTTTCCGCTTAAATGACATTTTCTGTATGGAAAGTGATCATTGTATCTCGTTAAACAATCATTTCTGAATTATCAACTTAAAGTGATCTGCACTATCGTTCATCTGTTTTCATATTATTGATGCTCAGAATTCCCAGATGGTCCCTATTTGCTTGATGGGTCATAATAGTACATATAATAATTTATAGCTATAGTCTTCAACAAAATACAATAACCCTAGTAGCGAAGTCTGTAACGTACAAGAATGAAAGCTATTTCAAATTGGTGGTTCGATTCCCAAGCTTGGCAGTCTTTCCAAAGATTGCTGAAAGTTTTTGCGAAAGAGTTATTGTTTCGTCAAAACTTGTGTGTTAGAGCAGTAAGAAGCTTGGGTATATATCGTGCAGAGCGGTATCCGGTTAAAACGTTCCACAGTCAAGACGTCCCACAGTGAAAACGTCCTACAGTCAAAACGTCCCACAGTCAAAACGTCCTAGAGTCAAAACAAGAAGAATCCTACAGTCAAAACGTCCTACAGTCAAAACGTCCCACAGTCAAAACGTCCTACTGTCAAAACGTCCCACAGTCAAAAAATCCCACTGTCAAAACGTCCCACAGTCAAAACGTCCCACAGTCAAAACGTCCTACAGTCAAACGGCACTGACAGCCGTGATATAAGTGAAATAATCTTGAAAACGGCATTAAACACCACAAAAATAAACCAAACTCCACAAACTTGACCACAAAATTACCGTTATATCAAAATCATACATGTACTTAAATCTATACACTACTCCAACAGTAAACCACAAACACATGTATGGTGCACACAAAAAAACCACAAGTGTGTCAACAAATGCCACATTGCACACGCGAGAAAACAGAATAAATTCCTCCAAAATCCCCACAACAAAATGTTAACTAACACATGCCTGTATGTAATCACGTTATTACCTCAATTTTCTCTAATTTCAAAACAATTATCCCTGCAAAACCCGACTCAAACTCTTTCTTTCATCTCGAGAGAGATGGTAGCTATATTTACACTTTTCGGCTTGACTGCACACGTCAAAAATCTACCTTTTCCCGGCGTCGAGTTATCCCAGGCGAGTATAATCGGTTTACCACAACCACAGGAAAAAGTAGGTCGGATTTCATTCAGCTTTGTGTTTCGTTCTGGCATTGTTTTCGAGTCACCCGTGTGTATCAACCGTGCCCGACATCTGGTAAGGTTTTTAGATCGATTTCAGAATAATAATCTTTAGATCAACTAACACATAACAACAGAGTTGACCATATCGAATTCATGTTAGACAATAATTTGAAAGATTCGTAAATGATGGAAATTGTTTTCGAAAGGATTGAAAACAGTGTTTCAAAAGGAGAAAATGCTTGTTCCAAGCATTTTCTCCTTTTTAAACATTGTTTTCAAAAGCCATCCTCCTCAAGTTATAAAAACACCAGGTCATTTTGCGAAGGGTTGACAAACATCTGCTCCACACTGTATTCCAGTAGAGCCAGACAGCTGTAACTGCACAGTACCGAAACTTTCAATACATAGTGGCAAGTGGAGAAATAACTCAAGGTAATTAATTATCTATTTGCGAAATAAAATGAAGAAACTTATGTTGCCACATTTGATTTACATCCATTTTTTTTTTCATTTATCTGTACATATATGTATATTATGATTTTAGTAAGACTTTAAAAGAAGAAATCACGCCGGCTTAATCTCTTATTTATACTTGTTTACTGGTGTCACGTATGGACGACTTTTGGGGGGAAAATACCTTAGGCTCCAGCGCTTTGCATAACTTTAAGCATAGAAGAAAAATGTCGGATTTTAAAAGCGTAACGGGTTCGTTATGAATTCGAAAAGTTAACGTTTCGACAGAATCATGATGGGCGAAAGGGAAAACAGGTTTTCAACAGGTGAGGTCATACAGTGTATCGATTCATTTACACCTACATTCTTCTTTACATGTGAAATTGATAGCGAGGGTGGGGGCAAGAGAGAGGAGGGAGGGAGAGAGGGGAGACAAGGGGAGAGAGCGTAGAGAGAGAGAGAGAGAGAGAGAGATTTCTTTACAATTTTGGAATGCTGTGGTGATCGCGACTATTTATTCATTTCATATCATGGAACCTTTTCAAAATGACAGTATATTTTCATTGAAAATCCATTGAAACACCGTATATTGTCTTTTTATGTTTTGCTATCTATACAGAACAGTCATTTATCCCATTACCACACAATCCCTATTTTGACGACTCTTAGAAAGAAGCCTTTAGAAAACATTATGGGAAAAGGAGAAAATGCTGGTAAGCAGCATTTTCTCCTTTACCCACAATGTTTTCTACCTTTTCCAAATCAAATTTCAATTTTTGATTCACGTATATTTTGAAGTCTGCAAGTGCTTTCAATTTGGACTAGTCCAAAATTTTGTTGTTCGGTCATGAGTTTAAAAAATGCATCGTGTATACCCATGTAACAAGCAAATAACGCGTATAACAGATAAACAGAGAGATCAAATTGCTATAATTAATTATATATACATGAAATGACGGGCCATCACTCTAAATTTTGACAGATCTCGGGAGGGAGGTTGACCGATTTTGTATTCGTCTTTGCAGACGAAAAGAAAGTCCGTATTTAAAATGTACAAGTTTTAAGACATTTACAGATGACAAAATGAACTAAACGAAAAGATTCGAAATATGCTTTTGCTGAAAGAAAAAATCGGTAATCTATGCTTCTCATTCAACCCGGTTTTTCTGATAGGCTCGGCGCATGCGCAAACCATGTGTTTTCCTGTTTCTGAAAAAGAGATACTTTTACCGGCAAAATCGAAAATATGTTTATTAAAATACCATGTCTATCGTCTAGACATGTGTTATAAGTTGTTTTATTCACTTCTCTGTTACTTGGCCAATTTCATAGGAGAAACAAAAGTGACCGGTCAGAAGTTTTGCTGAGAGTATTTTCAAACGCAGCCTGTCTGGGGGCCGTAGATGGTACAAGCTTAACCCTTTCCCAAACGGCAAAAAAGACCAAACTGAAAGCATTTTGCATATGACAAATTAACAGTTGCTAAAAAAGATCATTTTTCTATATGGTAGGTTAGAAAACATTGTGGGAAAAGGAGAAAATGCTGGTTACCAACATTTTCTCCTTTTCCCACAATGTTTTCAAAAGGCTTCTATTCCTGACCCGTAAAAACCAGGGATTGTTTGGGAAAGGGTTAATGTAAATTCACTCTAACTTGGTCATTGCCAATCGAGTTTAACGGGTATCTTCAGTAATTCTTTCGATGGTTTGTAAATGCCATTGCCACACTACAGTATTTTGAAACCATGGCTTCTTTTTTTATAACCGGAAATCGGTATTACTACACACAGAGCCGGTGTAATGCAGAGAAATGACCCTCCCCTACAAAATAACCCGGGTCATTATTCTACGTAGAGAAATGACCCATGGGTCATTTTGCAATTGGATCATTTGTCAATGGTCACATGTTCTTGACAGCTTTCTTCCGGGGTATACTAGTATAACCCCACCTTGCACAGCTCATTTTGTGTTAGATATCGGATTGAACTTCACGGAATCAAATATCAAAACTCTTTCATTGGCATGGACAACAGAGAGTAATCAAAGCGTTGAGAACGCTGAAATGGTATTTGTCAAGGAAACCCATCGTGTGGAATTGATAGTTTGAAAGAAAAAGAGACATATTGTTCAAATATTGGCTTAAAATTCAACCCACTAAGCAAATGAATACCTTATCGGTTGAAGGGAGAGTACTGATGTACCTTAAAACTATAATTTTGAAATATCTTCAGCCTTTTACATTTAATTTCCAATATAACAATCAATTAGTTCGATCTATAAATATTCATGAGCAATCAAATGGAGTAGCGCGCAATCATAGGACGAACAAGCCATGGAACGAATTGGTTTTGGAACGAAAAAGCCCAGGGTCAGTTTGCAAATGTGTATCATTGCACCAATAAAAGGCTATGAGCGAGAGAAGCTATTTTCAATAAAAAATAAGTATCTCAACGATCGATGGCTTCGCCCAATGTATTTTAGTGTACCATTTCAAATGACATATCTGAGTGCCACCGAAAAATTCATTTGCCGGAGAAAAAATGAGTTTAACTGGGTTTATTTCCTTCGGCTTTGCACAAAATAAGATACATGGTTATCCGAATTCAATCTTGAACTCATAGTGGTATTGTCTTCGACAAATACCACAAAAATAGCAAACTTCACTTCGTTTAACTCTTTGCCATACGGCCAAAAATTGGAAATTTTCGAAATTCACAGTTTGCGCCTACAACAAATTAAAAGTTGCATGAATTATGAAATACAATTTATGTATCTTTCTGTGTAAAGGAGGAAATGTTGGCCAAAAGCATTTTTTTTTTTCACCATGTTTTCAAAATAACATTTTCCTATGGCTTGCTAAGATTGGAGCTTATGTGGTGACAGGTTAAGATACAACATAAAGTGTGTGTTCTACATGACATTTCAGTTCGTGCTTTGACAAAAAAAAAAAAGAACGGCTTATCATCCTTTTTCTTTTTCATCAAGGGCTGCACGCCCAGACACAATAGCTGAACTGCTGTATACATAGATTTAACCCTTTACCCCATAAGGCATTTCTATGGTATCTCTAATTGACCCTAGATAAAAGCAAGGATGAAGCCGTTTGTTATGTGTATATGTCGCATTTTGATAGTGTAGAAAACATTGTGGCAAAAGGTGAAATTGCTCGTCACGAGCAATTTCACCTTTTGCCACAATGTTTTCCAAAGCCTCCTACTAGCAATGCGTAGAAATGAGCATCTATGGAGTAAAGGGTTAAGCCCCCGTCACACCAAACTAGTTCTTAGAACGTCGCACCCCGTCCTGACATGATCGGAAAACGGGTTGCGGTCGGGATACAACGTGTAATTTTGGCATAATAATGCCTGAAGCCCATGTCTCACCAAACCTGTTCCCAGAAAGTCTTACCCCGGTCAACGATCGTAAAACGTGCTGCTGCCAGGATAGGGCGTGAAATTTTGGTCGGTAATGTGCAAACGCAGTGTCAATTGATGCCCGACTGTACCGCGTCATCTTCGCAAGCCAAGGCCGACGATTCACTACGTTACTCTACCCTTGGCGGATCGAGCTTGATTTTTACCTTCACCCGATACGCTTTTTCATTGGATGCAGCCAGCTCTAACTGCAACGAATGAAATCGCTCGTAGCATTTTATCTTAGATAAAAATAGAACAAGGTCTCTACCTTTCGAATGAAAGGTAAAACATGGAAACCCACGTGGATGTTTGCTTATCGCTTCATGTGTATTCGTTAGCGGTTTGTAAAACGATATTTCATTTGCTTTTAGGAATATGATGTAAAGGGAGGTAATAACCAGCATTCAATAGAGGGCGCATCGCAGCAATCTCAAAATCGGGCTCAATCAGCCAAGGTAAGATCCACGTAGTGATCGTAAACTTGGCTCGCGAAGATGGCACCGCGTCTGTATTAGGATCGAAGCACGGCTGTTCCCCTTGCAGTACGTCCATCTCGTTAAGTTCGTTGTCACTGTGATTAATTACAGGACGGGATAGACGGCAAGAAACTTTAAGCAGGCTCAAAGTGCTGTGGCACGTTCCCGTCCAAACCGTCCATTGAATTCGTAAACTGATCATAAAAGTTTGCAAATAGGTTCACTTCGTCTGAACACAGTTCAAGTCCGTTCGGCCAAGATTTTCGGACCGGAGTGAGAACGAGTTTGGTGTTATCAGAAAGTCAGGGGTCCCGAAAGTCAGATATAGTTGTACTGTGTTAATATAGGCAGTGCTTGTAACTTGTTGATAATCAGCTATATGTCTGTTTGTGATGTACCGGAGATACTAACAAAATCGATAAGACACACAGACAGACAGACAGACTAAAAATCTCCCCCCCCCATTATCATTACAACGGAAGAGTGTACGGACGGAGCAATATTCGTATATTCGCAACACGAAAAGAGATATACGAAAAAAATAATGCCCTCAAGGGAAAAGCGCAAGAAAATACAAAGATACAGAAAAGAAATCAATACACATAGAGTCTGCCTTAATGGGCTAATTCTATTTGTCCATTTTGTCAGTTATGTCCATTCGCTGACCATTCCCTACAGATAAAAAACTTATCGCCTCCAACAGCTGACCTTTTGAGTTTTGCAACAGATTACTTTAGAAAACATTGTGGAAAAGGGAGAAATTGCTCGTAACGAGCAATTTCTCCCTTTACCACAATGTTTTCTCAGGTATTCATTTTTTTTTTGTGGCCGCCATTCTTGTTGATTATCCTCAGTTTACAAAGATATCAGAGGTATTGGCGAAAACCGGAGCGTTTGGAGTCAAGGCACTTCAAGATCTGAACGCATCTATAGACTAATCTTGGGTCTGTACCGTTGTCGCTTTCTTTATTTAAGTTGTTTGAAACAAAATTCTTTCAGAGTTTTGGTTGCAGATCGCAGGCTGACATCGGTTGATAGCAGCAATGGAGAAAATGGCTTTGTATCAGTACGTTCGAGGAGAAATCAGGCCTGTTTTAGCTCCAGATTTCTATAAACTGCTGAATATAGGTGAATGAATCGCACCAGGTAGCGTTCAAGTTGAGTAAAAGTTTATTTTATTTTGAAATTCAAAGTAACGGTCGTCGCGTAGAAAAGTAGTCCGGTTCTGTACCCAGAACGCCAAAATTAGATAGATGTGTATTTGTAGAATGCCGTCTAGCGGGAGATAATGTGGTCGATATTTTTTTACAAATGTGGTATGCCCCCCCTTTCACAGATCATAGCATATTTGTTAATTGAGGCTGAAGCTGTTCAAAAACCAAGGATCACTGCCTGTAAGTGCTAAGGTTGTCCATTGCAATTCCATATTTTAGAAGATATGCAAAGCAAAAATATCTAAGTCGTCTACTAAAAGAGACAATGGCGGAAGAAATGTAAGAGCCTCGATAGATATGGTATCACTTGCAAAGACACGCGGATAGGTAAGTATCCGTAAGACTTGAAAACACTGGGATGGGGGAATGGCAATTTGCTTATTAGAAAGAGAGCTAGCTATGGCTTCTAAATGCGCATGCGTAAAGTGACGTACAACTACATTCACGGGTTCTAGAAAAATAAAACATATACACACAATTCAACAGATGGACTATTTTAAGGCAATATGCATGGTTCAATCAGACTGATAAGTAAATATCACAGTCTGAAATATTCTGCCAAAACATAGTTAAATCTTTAAATGCCAACTGTCTAGAGAAATAGCAAAAAAATATGTACGTAGTGCTAATCTGGATCCGTCGCTAGTTTAGCGGGTTTTGGTGGCATCTGTTTGATAGACCTCGAAAAGTTTTCACCGCTCTTGAATTCTAGCCAAGCAAGTGACTGACTCCGCTAACTTAGCCCGTATATGGCATGTAACACGCGTAAAAGGGGCGGACATTTGCGTAAAGTGTCGTCTAGGATTAGCCTGCGCGGATTGCGCAGGCTAATCCGAGACGACACTTGACGACTACATTAGATTGTGAGCTATAGTAGACTTTCGTGAAACAGAAAATTACAAAAAACGGAGAGTGTCGTTTCGGATTCGCCTGTGACGACACTTTACGCAAATACCCGAATGCCCTCGCATGTTGCAGGCTGTATATCGGGAATAAACCAGAGTTTATCACATAACTACCCCTATTTTCAATGTAATACAGCCATGATGAACATTTTCTCTTACAAACCGTTGAGATAACAAATACTGCCGTATTTGGTCAAAGCTTTGTATTCATACGCCTCGGTTCTAAGACATTTCTGCTCCAGATTTCTCTGATAATTCAAATGTCAAAATTGGTGATTGTGACAGAGCTATATACATATATTTTTTGGCAGTTATGCTTCTATTTCAAATTTGAATCTTCCCTGAAAGTCAAGCACCTGCAGTCCTGCTTGGGTACCCCAAAACGGTGCTCTTGGTATCTCAAATGCAAGCTCTGGTCAGATTCTGTTTACACCCTGTGTGTATGTATGTCGAATATTCTTGAAAATTGTAACCCATCACGCAAAAAGGGGACCTTCTGGGAGCTGCTAAAAGTGTCAACCCTGGTCAGACCGTGCGATTTGCGGAGGCTGACCAAGGTTGACGCTTTTCGCTTTAATGACATTTTCTGTATGAAAAGTGGTCATTGCACCTTGTTATACAATCATTTTTGAATTATCAGCGTAAATTGACCTCCACTATCGTTGATCTGTTTTCATCTAATTAATGTACAGAATTCCCAGACGGTCCCTTTTTGCGTGATGGGGTCACAAATGGCAAGTGATATTGGTTAAAAACCGTCAGTATAACAACAAGGAAGTCGGACAAAATTTATCTGGTATATTGCGCTATGTAGGAACCAATTTCGCGCTGAATTAAAGCGCGAATTATCCAATCTGAATCCGTCTTGTTGCCCATAGAAAAAACTTTGTTATTACACTGTAAAGCAAAGATAAAACTGCGAAGAAAAGGAAATTAGTTTACATGATTTGTAATTACAGGCTAATGTTACATCGATCCACGAAAGAACCCGGAATTGACATTTATGAAGTATTCTTGTACTTTTCTGCGGTTTCTCTCGCCTCACCCTTTAGCTGATAGATGTGACACAGTGGGCTTTTGAGGACCGTGAATATCAAGATCAGACGGCACGGAAAGTGCAGTCTGATCTTGGATTTACAATGTCCAGTAACATCGATCTGCCAAAGAACCCGGGTTTGACATTAATGAAGTATTCTTGTACAGTTTCCTCGGTTTCTCTTGCCTAACCCTTGGCAGATAGATCTGACTCAATCGGCTTTTGTGGACAGTGAAGATCAAGATCAGACTGCACAGAACGTGCTGTCTGATCTTGGATCTACACTGTCCAATAATGATAATAATAATGTTACATCGATCTGCAAAAGATCCCGTGCTTGATTTTGATAAGTACTGTTGTATTTTCTTTCACCTGACCCATTGGCAGATAGATGTGACTAAATGGGCTTTCGAGAGAGGTAAAGATCAAGACCTGAGTGCACGGAATGTGCAGTCTGATCTTGGATCTACACTGTCCGATTAGGAGATATTTTCACCTGAGAAATAACCTTGAAATAGCCACGATTGGTTTTTTACTATCGCCTTATAACTGAAACCTCCATTTTACTTATTCATCTTCGCAAGCCAAGGATACTAAGGTAGTACCCTTGGCCGCTCGCCTCTTTAAAAATCGAAGCTCCCGCTGCGCCATTTCATTGGATGCGATCGAAACCCACCGCGTCCAATCAAACCATTCGTAACAAGAAATCTTTCGCAAAACAGAAAACAATAATGGCGGCGCCTGTCAAAAACGAAAGTTGTCGTGTTTGCCAAAAAAGAGTAGACGATCGGTATTTAATGAGTTTTTTATAGTTCACGATCATTTATGTGAAATATTAGGACGGGTTCCACAGTCAAATGATTGCGAATCATTGTATGTCTATTCGTCTTGTTTTTGATGTGATGAATCCGAAAGCGCAGCCATATTTGATGCATAGCCTAACAAATTTTATTACGAGCATTTTGATTGGTCAGAAACAACATCAGCAAAGGTTACGCAACCCGTGATATTCGATAGGTGGCGAGAGTTTCGATTTTTAAAGAGGCGAGCGGCCAAGGGTATGTAACAAACAAAGTGGAGTTAGTATCCTTGGCTTGCGAAGATGTATTAACTGTTAAATCCCCAAATCTTGCAGCTATCTAGTAGCTATCTCTACCTATCTGCATGGTTTATTACAGTCAGTGTAAACTGTTTACAGCTTTCTGACATCCCTGTGTCTACAATAAACAAGCGGCGGTAGTCGTGTGGTATTCGTCAAACGTGATATCGCTCCGACAAGATAAATGCGTAAATTATATGGCTTAGATCATCGAACCATGCGTAGAACTGCGATATCAGTTCATTTTGTGGTATATTAGATATCTCTGATATTTTGCAGAGCTCCAGATAAGAGGGAGTGATGGCATTCTAAATCCGTTATTTCTCTTCCAAACCCTATGTTGTGGGTACTCATTAGAATCGTCTCGATGAGACGATTCTAATGAGTACCCACAACATAGGGTTTAGTGGAGAATGATTAATATTTACAATTATGAAATCAAAATCACTCCCTCTATCTGGAGCTCTGTTTTGGGATCTGTATCATTAGCGAATTTAGCGCGATTCTAAAATGAGGGAGGCTGAGAGTAGGGAAAGAGAGAGGGCCAATGAGATAGAGAGAGCCAGAGGGAGAAACAACGATAGAGAGAGCCAGAGGGAGAAACAACGATAGAGAGAGAACCAGAGGGAGAGAAAGGGGATGGGGGTGAGAAGGAAGACAGACAGCCAGACAGAAAGACAGAGAAGTCATAATTGTAACAATGACGTATAGCACGAACAATCAATTGAAAATGTTGGTACCAAGCATTTTCTCTTCTCCACAATATTTTGTACCCTTTCTGACACAAATCAAGAGACAAATCCATCGTTTGCGCGACATTTCTTTTCTTTGTCGTCTCCATATATTTTCCATTGTGACAAGTGTTAATTATTTCGCTACTTTCCCCGAATGCATTTTAAATTTCTTCTATTACGGAAACATGAAAGTCAAACCTAGTTGTATGCAAACAGTTTAACATCTGACAGCTTTATGGATTTGACTTTCAGTTTCAAAATGACCCAAGCGAATGAAACCGAGTCGAACCCCTTAGGAGATTCGGTGGCGTACAGGACTTGAAAGTTAAGTCGCTGGTCCGAATTTCCAGCTCAGCGAATTTTATTTCCGAGTATTTCCGAGCATTGATGATATTACATGCATTTGAAACAGGCTTCATTCTTCTCTCAAAGCTGATAATTGTTTCCACGACGGCTACGAGGGAAAGCAACCAGTGGCTTCAGAAGAAATTTTGCTAAGTACAGGAAATAAATTAAAAAAAAAAACGGTGGAAAACATGGATAGATGCACTGGTAGACACGATAAATTGATAAAATAATGTTGAAAACGAGGTAAAAGACTTTATAAATAAACAGAGACTAAAAATGAAAACGCCCACTTCTATTGACAGAACATATATTTTTCCGTGCAGAGGCTTTACAGGAATTCAGACTGGGGACAATATCGATTTTCATCACACCCTTGACAAAGCAATCCCCGAGTTTTAGATATCCTCGACAGACAAAGCTTTTGAAAACATTGCGGGAAAAGGAGAAAATGCTGGTAACCAGCATTTTCTCCTTTTCCCACAATGTTTTCCACCCTTTCAAAGGCATATATTTAGATGTAATCGATTGAAATCACGTTAGATTTCAATTGTCTGCAGATGCTTTGAATTTGGATTAAGTCTAAATTTTATGGTCTTGAAGGGTTTAACTTTCAATTGCTGCCATACAGGTTCAAATTTTCAAGGCAAGATCAATTATGATTTGAGTCGAGGTTTGACACGTTCTGTTGAGATCTATGTCATCCGCAAAAATTGCTTTGTAACCGTTTGCTACAGAGTTTTTGACGGCCCATTGGGGAAAAACTTGGATGGAAGAAAGCTTTTGAGAATATTGTAGGAAAAGGAGAAAATGCTAAATAACCAACATGTTCTCCTTTCACTACATTTTTTCTTTGCGTCTCATTTACCTGTTACCACACAATCTCTACTTTTGTAGACCCTGAAAAAGAAGCCTTAGAAAACATTGTGAAAAAGGAGAAAATACTGGTAGGCAGCATTTTCTCCTTTTCCCAGGATGTTTTCTACCCATCACAAAACAAATTTCAAATTTTTGATTTTATTTTGTCGTCTGCAAATAGTTCCGATTTGGACAAGCCTAAAGTTTGTCGTTTGGTAATGAGTTTAAAAAAATCACTTCATTTTAGGTACGTTAAATCGTCGTCTGCAAGTGCTTTCAATTTTGGACAGTTTAACCCATTACCACAAAACCCCTACTTTTGACGCCCATGAGAAAGAAGCCTATAGAAAACATGGTTGGAAAAGGAGAAAATGCTGGTAACCAGCATTTTCTCCTTTTCCCACCATGTTTTCTACCCTTCACAAAACACTTTTCAAATTTTCAGTCACTTTTATTTTGTCGTCTGCGAATGCTTTCGATTTGGACAAACCTAAAGTTTTGCCGTTTGGTAATGAGTTAGTTCTTTTTTGACCGTGGAGAAAACAACAACCTAGCTACATGTACCTCCTTAATTGAATTGACTGAAAGAAGACCAGTGAAAACGCTATTATAAAATACGGAATACCATCATTATAATTCATGTTCCGAATACGAACATGTAGAAAAAAATGTCACAAAACCTTTTTAATACACGTATTTTTCAGAAAGAAAAAAACTTCTGCAAGAAGCTGAAAAGTCGACTTACGTGAAATAAAGGGTCGAACTCGGCCTAGATTCACTCTTTACCAAACGACAAATTTATAGAGTGGTCCAAAAAGAAAGCATTTGCAGATGACAAAATAAATGACTGAAAAAAATGTTTGATTAGGGAAGGGTAGAAAACATTGTGGGAAAAGGAGAAAATGCTGGTCACCAGCATTTTCTCCTTTTCCCACAATGTTTTCAAAAGGCTTCTACCTCAGGGTCGTCAAATCATCTTTGTGTAGTAAAGGGTTAATTCCAAAGGGAACTATTTTTCATCCGAATGGTTTCTGCATCTGTCCTTTTTGATCCGCAACAATTTCGCTACAATTAATTATAATTGCGTGCCTTCCCGCAGTTTTCAATTAGATTAATAACAATTTCGTTTTAACCCCACCGCCATATTTATGCAAATGAGATAGACAGTTGCATCATGGGAAATCTACTTCCGGTTTTTAACGAGGCCTACATTGGCGTATGTTTTATGTTAGGATACCTATTTCAAAGCCCGATGAAACATTAAATTCCGACAGACACAGAATGCAAAGCATTTAACCCTATTACCAGACGACAAAATTTTAGTCCTGTCCAAATTGAAAGCATTTGTCGACGACACTTACAATGTGGCTAAAATGGTGAAGTTTTTTCTTTGATAGGACAGAAAACATTGTGGGAAAAGGAGAAAATGCTGGTTACCAGACATACTTTTCTCCTTAAAACAAAATGTTTCTTAAGTGCTTCTTTCCCAGGGTCGTTAAAAGTCGGCACTGTAAGCTTAAGGATTAACTGAATTAGTGCCTGGACCGATACGAAATTCCAGTTCTTTGAGTTCGTGCGAGAAAAGACTAGGCCGATGGCGTTATTGTGATCTAGAATGTTTGTCATGCAAACCAATTGAGTTTTAGAATGATTTACGTATACAATGCTCTGTTCCCCGTTCCAGTGTAGTCAAATAGGACACGAACTAGATTTTTCATGATTTAATTGAAAACTCCGAATAAACTATATTGGACATATGTGGGATCGTTGATTTAGCTTTCAGACATGTACAGTACCATTGTTTCAGCGTTCGGTAGCAAGTGCATGTATCTATAAAGCTTGGCTTTGTTTGTTTTTGCTTGTTTGTTTATTTGCATTATAGTCTTGAAAGCTGTTTAAACCCTTTGGCTATTAAGCACGACTCGCTGACCTTTTGCGGACAGTGTAGATCAAGATCAGACTGCACAGAACGTGCAGTCTGATCTTTAATCTACAATGTCCGATAAGGAGACATTATTCTTAAAACAAAGTTTGAACTAATATCACTTAGGCCTTTATTTCCCCAACTTAAACGTCTTGTTAAACTAATTACCGCCCGCCCGGGTGGCTCAGTGGTGAGTGTGTCAGACTCATCACCTGGTGGTTGTGAGTTCGATACCCGGTTGAGGCGAACTTTCTTTCCGGCGTATTTTCGCCTCTCACCTCTGCTGAAGCATCTGAGAAAAGTATTCAGTGGCTCTGCAAAGAAAGTAGTGTAAGTACCGGTGTGAGAAAGCCAGGAAACACATGTGCGTCACCGACCGCCATGATATGACCTTAGGTGGCCCTTCAGATTTTTGGACGAAAATTTTAAAAAATGCAAAAAAATCATCCTTATACTCCCAAAGCCTTTTAATTTGCGTTTATAAAACCCCAGTAGTCGAAAACCATCCGATAACACGAGAAATTAGAGATTTATTACGGACCAGGTTGACACCAACGGGAGACACGTTCTATTTTTAGATTATCAATTCTCTCTTGTAAATACAGGAAAACACAGACAAAGTTTCAAACATATGTCCGAAGAAGACGTTATGGAAAATAATTATTACATATTTGTTATGTAATGGAATTTAAGCATTATCAGTCATGTGCCAGTCACTTGACATTCCCATAATGCTTTATAAATTTTTGGCGCCAAATCTAAAAATAGCTTAAGAGGCTACGTAGCCTTTTAAGGGAATACCATAAAAAAAAATTTTTTTTTGTAATTTTATGATTCTTAATTATTGATGATTTGTATTGTTTTTTCATATAAATTTGAATTATATACATATTTTTTAATTTGTTGTGATGTGAAATTTCTAGATACCCACCTTTAACGTGGCGTTAAACCCCAATACAACCAATGAACTCTTTACCAAACGACAAGATTTTGGACTAGTCCAAATTGAAAGCTTTTGCAGACGACAAAATAAAAGTGACTGGAAATTTGATTTTTTTTTTTAGGAATAGAAAACATTGTGGGAAAAGGAGAAAATGCTGATTACCAGCATTTTCTCCTTTTCCCACAATGTTTTGTAAAGGCTTCTTTATCACGGTCGTCAAAAGTAGGGATTGTGCGTAATGGACTAACTTTTGAAAAAAGGGTAAGTCTAAAATTTTGTCATTTCCGTAAAGGGTTATCGGTTCTAGATCACTGCACAACTCTCGCACTTCAAGTTTTTTTTCCCGATACGCATTTCTTTGCTGAACTGAGCTAAAAGCTGAGCTTTTGCAAAGCTCTAACACTCCAGTTTTTACTCGATAAAAATAGAAAATCAGGACGACAGCTGCTTCGCTAGGCCTATATTGTAAACAAGGCTCGATCGATCGCCGCCTCCATATTGGGGGCTTTTCTCGCTTGTTTTTTTTTTCCTTTGCATTTTCGCATGAACGGTGTCGTTATTAACACTTTGGCGTAGGAAATACTACCAGAATTATAATAGAATTAATTCCAGAGAAAGTGAAAACGAAAAAAAAAAGTAAAGCATCGACCGTGGGCGAAAATATTCTGTACATGAGTCGTGCTTTATGAAACCAGGGTTTAACTCATTACCAAACGACAAAATTTTAGGTTTGTCCAAATCGAAAGCACTTGCAGGCGACAGAATAAAAGTGACTGAAAATTTGAAATTTGTTTCGTGAAGGGTAGAAAACATTTTAGGAAAAGGAGAAAATGCTGATTACCAGCATTTTCTTCTTTTCCCACAATGTTTTCTAAAGGCTTCTTTCTCAGCGTCGTAAAAAGTAGGGAGTATGTGGTAAAAGGTTAACGCATTTGCAAAAAGTATCGACTGATGTCAGGCTGACTTGAGTCGAATCTTTTTGTTACTTGTAAAATTTCTGCATGTCCAAGGACCACTCTACATACAGATTCTATGAATCCCTAATCACGTGATGACTTGCTTGGTATAGTGCATCACAAATACTAGTATGCATTAAGTCCCTTTTTGCAAGAGCTGAAATACGCGATTAAAATCTTAACAAAAACAGTTACATATTATCTTGGTGTATATGTTCACATCTGTAAACAACGTATAAAGTTAATCGTTCTGTACACAGTCAATAGAAATGAAAAGAAGAAAGACAACCGATGGTGATTGCATCTATTATTGTTTACCATAATAGTTTGAGTAGCCTCCCTTGAATGAAACAAATATAACCTAGATTGCTCAATGGTTTTCACCCTCTTTACTAATCAGTTCCGATTTTTACGACCGTATTGAAGACGTTGTTTGAAAAAAGAATCTGAGAAAAAGAGGAAATGGTAGAACCAGAACTTCTTCCCTATTTTCCACAATGTCTTGTACCCTCCCAAAGACGAATCGCATTATTTAACCCTTTACCTGATATGCCACTTTAGGGCTCTTCCATTTCAGCAGCAAATAAAGATATGATGTCAAATATGTGGACAAATGAGGATACAAATATCTGATTGAGTGGAAAACATAGTGGGAAAAGGAGAAATTGCTTGTTACGAGCAATTTCTCCTTTTCCCACAATGTTTTCAAAAGCTGTCTGTAGTTGATGCGTCAAAATGAGTATCTATGGAGTAAAGGGTTAAGTCGCATTCAACCCATTACTACACAATCCCTACTTTCGACGACCCTGAAAAAGAAGCCTTTGAAAACTATTGTGGTAACCAGCATTTTCTTTTTTTCCCACAATGTTTTCTACCCTTCAAAAAACAATTTTCAAATTTTCAGTCACTTTTAGTTTGTCGTCTGCAAATGCTTTCGATTTGGACAAGCCAAAAGTTTTGTCGTTAGGTAATGAGTTAAAAAAAGGATAATTTTTTTTTTTATTTGTTTTTTTCGGTGAAAAATCGAAATTTATTTCATTGAGTGGACACCATCGGTAATATTTTCACGAGTGGCGCAACCACGAGTAAAAATATTACCGATGGTGTTCACGAGATAAAATAAATTTTGATCTTTCACCGGAAAAAAAAAAACAACACATATTCTATTTATTTCGTGCCTTTAACCCTTTCTGGGAGGAGCTTTATCAAAATTCAGTATACAGTTCTTTTCCGTTATTCCCCGTGGCGTACCCATCCTGCATAACAATGCATTACAATGTTACGTCAAGCGCGAGAAATGTAAGGTACATGACGTCATATTTCCCATCTGGTTGTCAGGCACGCGCAATTTACCTACGCAACAAGAACGTGAAAATCGGTATTTTCACTGGTGGTACCAGTGTAAGATCGAAAAATATTTTCAATGCTATTTCTTGATATCCTACCGGAAAGCATGAAATAAATCGTTACATGCAAGCTGTTTCAATTTTGAGCAATTATAATCTTATTATGTCGGCTAGTATTAAATCAAAGCAGTGGATTTGTTTTAAAAAGCTTTTCAGTTCAATTGTCTCTATTAATTGCGCTGGTTTTCGTGGAACTGTCATTTTGGTAAGGCATTTCTTAGCCTTGTTATAGTACTGGCAAAATCTAAGGAAAAGCATAAATAGATGAGCTGATGCCGAGATTTACATACAAAACACCATTGCAAGCATGTGGCTTTATTGTTACGTGCATTTAGATATGGTATGCAACACAGGAAAAGGTGCGTACGGACATTTGCGTAAAATGTCGTCTCGGATCAGCCTGCGCAGTCCGCGCAGGCTGATCCGAGACGACACTTTACGTCAACATTAGACTTTGTGCTACAGTAGACTTGTGCAAAATAGAAAATTACATAAAAAACCAATAGTGTCGTTTCAGATTAGCCTACGGTGGAGTGCGCAGGCTGATCCGAGACGACACTTTACGCAAATGACCGAATGCCCCTTTTTCGTGTGTTGCAGGCCATACCAGCCATGCTATGGCAAAAGGGGGCCTAATGAATCTCCGAGATGCAATAAAGCACGAAGGTTATCAAGTAATTATTTTAAACATTTATTTTACATTGATTGAGAAACAAGTTCTTACAACTTATACTAATCTCCCTCGATTCTGCTTCCTGGGAACTACACCAGTACTCGCGCCGAATGTGTGGGCCAATGAAAAATCCCAAAGTTGACACCCGCTCCCGGGTATCGAACTCAGGACCTTTAGGTTATGAGACCGACGCTCTACCTCACGACCACGGACTCTACTATTAAGTAATTATGGACTCATGATATCCAATTAGCCCAGCAACAGCCTGGATCATGAGGTAAAACAGTTCTTTGACAAACATGGAATTAAAAAAATTCCAAGTATCGACTCGTGTCAGCCTGCGCGGATTGCGCAGGCTGACACGAGTCGATACTTTTTGCGGTTGTGTTAAGCCCCCTTTTTACGTAGCATAGCTCATATACTTCATAATTCAACCCTTTCTTTCTCATAAGCTATAAGAAAAAAATAACAAGAACTACAAAATACAGTTAAACCTGTGTTAGAGACCACCTATATTAAGAGACCACCTGCTTTAAGAGACCACTGTTCTGATACCACAAGCATTCTTACATTAACCTAATATAACCTGTACTTAAGGATCACCTGCTGTAAGAGACCAATTTCAGTACTTCCCTTGAATGGTCTCCGAATACAGATTGTTCTGTATATTGATTTATTAAATGTTTTCACGCCGTTTTGAACCTTATTTCAGGCATACCATGGCGTCAACTTACATTATGAGCCATGCTCTGTCAAAAGGGGGCTTGATGCATCTATGTGATGCATGATACCAACTCGAGCTATAACAAAATTATAGTCATACGTAATGGCTACCCTTTTTTAACAATCGACTCAACTTTGAAGTAGAGTGGTCCTTGTACCTACTGAAAAGTGACCAATAGCGAAAAGTTTCGGCCCAGTTCAGCCTGCGCGGACTGCGCAGGTTGACCTGGGTCGATACTTTTCCCAGATGCATTAAGCTCATTTTTCACAGAGCGTGGCTCATATTTATCGACACTATGGATTCAACCTGTACAAGGTTACAGCTCAGTCATAGTGTCGTACCTAAGAACAGTCCCATGAAAAAGAAAAAAGTGCTTTCAATGAGGCTCACACGCGGGACCTCCAGATTGCAAGTACCATTACACTTTGCCAATGAGATACGCAGCACTCATTCACTTGCGTAAAGTGCCGTCGGCTCTAGGACAATTGCCCCCCGGATAATTGCACCCCCCGACAAATCCCCCCCCCCCGGACTATTGCCCCCTGAGGACAATTCCTCCCGAGGACAATTCCCCCAGGGATCATTGCCTCCCGAGGACAATCCTCCCCCCCCCCCCCCCCCGGGACTATTGCCCCTCAAGGTTACATGTATGTAATTGACCCCGAAGCGGGACTTTTGCTTCTGGAAACAACCTCGGAGGGCGGGAATTGTCTTTCTTTGGGTAACAGGAATACTTTGGCAAATGTTAAATACAGGATAATAGAAATTTATTAAAAGCACTAAATGCACTAAGACGAACAGTACAGAGAATAACAATAACATGTGGGGCCGTATTCACCAACCATTCTCAATTTTATCTATAGCCTCATTCTAAATTTATGAAGTGACACAGTTTCTGGAATGTCTCTACTATTTCGTTTGGCCAATCAGAAATCGTGTTACTTAGAAATCTAGAAAATTCGCAAGAATCAGGCTGTGAACTGTATAAAGATTGGTTGGTGTACATACGCCGCGAGTATACGAGTATACTTACCGTACCAGATTCTGGCTGCAACAGTTGACATTCTATAAGATACTGTTTATCATCCTCTTCCTTAGATGAAATCCATACTTATAACAATGCAAGAGTCACTATACGATGTACATACGCTGTCAAAGAAAGGACTGTTGTACCGTCTCTCTTGAAAGTGGAATATCATTCAATTTCATTTAATAATCTATTCATATTACGATGAAAGAATTAAGTCAGTACCTGTAGAACTATCGTACAAATCACTGGCTGAATGATTGGCTGGCTGATATATCGGCATTGACTGACTGATGGATCGAATGGCTGAATGTTTGAATGGCTGAATGGTTTGGATGGCTGATGTTTGAATGGCTGAATGTTTGAATGGCTAAATGTTTGAATGGCTGAATGGTTTGAATGGCTAAATGGTTTGAATGGCTGAATGTTTTGAATGGCTGAATGTTTGAATGGCTGAATGTTTGAATGGTTAATGTTTGAATGGCCGAATGGTTTGAATGGCTGAATGGTTGAATGGCCAAATGTTTGAATGGCTAAATGTTTGAATGGCCGAATGTTTGAATGGCTGAATGTTTGAATGGCTGAATGGTTTGAATGGCTAAATATTTGAATGGCCGAATGGTTTGAATGGCCGAATGGTTTGAATGGCTAAATGTTTGAATGGCTAAATGTTTGAATGGCCGAATGGTTTGCATGGCTGAATGTTTGAATGAAAGGATGACCATCGACTGACTGACATATGGATTTTAGCACGCCAAAAAGGGGCATTCGGCCATTTGCGTAAATTGTCGTCTCGGATCAGCCTGCGCACTCCGCGCAGGCTGATCCGAGACGGCACTTTACGTCTACATTAGATTTAGTCCTTCAGTATACATGTGCAAAATAGAAAATTACACAGAATCGGAAAGTGACGTTTCAGATTAGCCTGTGCACACTGTGCAGGCTGATCCGAGACGACACTTTCTGCAAACATCCGAATGTCCTTTTTAAGATGTTTCAAGCCAATTACCGGGTTTCTGATCCAACTATTAACCATTGTCCTATTGAAAAAAAAAAAACTTCAACAAAATTTTAAATTCGAGGGTAAAACCCCAAATATTGCTATTCCAAAGTTATGTTTAGGGGAATAATATTTCCTTATCGGACAGTGTAGATCGAAGATCAGACTGCACATTCTGTGCAATCTGATCTTAATCTACACTGTCCGCAAGAGCTCAGTAAGTCACGCTTATCAGCCAAAGGGTTAACCGACCATTAAAGACATTCTCGGTCCAATTCTCATGTAGGGAGAAACACAACTTCTGATTGGCTAAACTATTTGGTTCGGCCAATCAGAAGTTGCGTTACTTTCAAATTTAGAAAATGTTTGAGGACAAGACGGAACTTCATAAGAGTGATTGATGAGTACAAACCCAATTCACTGGCTGAACGACTGAGTGACTGATTTAATAAATGACTGACAGTCGATCGAAGGAATGAGTAGCTGATCCAAAGTGCAAATGACGGACCAATCGACTCGTTGAATGAATGATTGGCTGATCCACAGATTTACTGTAGTACCAATCCACTGAACGACTAATCAAAAGACTGATTAACTGATCGAACGACTGACTGTCTTATCGATCGACTGACTTATTTAACGATTCAATGGGTGGCTGGGAGAACGAGTGAATGGTGGAGAAAACAACAGACAAATACCGGTAGATGGAACGGCTCACTGACTCATTGAACTATGACCTGCACTACCATTTGAATAACCGTCGATTCATTTAATCAAAGCGTTGAGAACGCTGAAGTGGTATTTGTCAAGGAACCTATTGTGTGGAATTAAGAATTTGAAAGAAAAAGAGACATACTGTGCAAACATTGATTGAAAATCAACGTATTAAAGCAAATGAATACCTTTTCGGTTGGCAAAGTTTGGACTATTTGCGTATTTCAACTGAATATCTGAGTGCTAAAGAAAAACTCATTGGTCTGAGAAAAATTGTGTTTAACTGGGTTTATTTCCTTCGGCCTTGCACAAAATACGATACATGGTCTTCAAATTTCAATATTGAACTGATAGTGGTATTGTCTTAGACAAATACCACAACAAGTAGAAGCAACTTAATTTTGTCCGTTTTAGTCTGCGTCGACCCTATTTAGGTTTTGCTGTATCAGGGGAGGTAACCCAACTATATGATGGACTGACTAGTTATCAAGGAATAACCTGATCAATAACATATCCCATCTATTAAGCTACATCTGCAAATACCTTTAGCATCATAAGATTAATATTTTGTCAACAAGAGTACAGCGCAAGGCTATGAAAATGATGTTCTCAACTGATATACTAGTAAATAATACATAGAGGATATTTGCGCAGTGAAAATATTACCGATGGTGTTAACGAGATAAAATAAATTTCGATCTTTCACCGAAAAAAAAAAAACAAATATTCTATTTATTTCATGCTTTTAACCCTTTCTGGGAGGAACTTTATCAAAATCCAATACAGTACTTTTCCGTTATTCCCTATGGTGTACCCCTCCCGCATAGCAACGCATTACAGTATTACGTAAAGCGCGAGAAATGTTAGGTAAATGACGTCATATTTCCATCTGGTTGCGAGGTACGCGCAATTAACGTAGGCAACAAAAACATGAAAATCGGTATTTTTACTGGTGGTACCAGTGTAAGATCGAAAAATATTTTCACTGCTATTTCTCGATATCCTACCGGAAAGCATGAAATAATGACAGAATATTTTTCAGTAACATAACCATGGACTGTCCCAGTTGCAACAGCTTTATTATCGAAAGCGTTATTTTTGACGCAGTACTAAAGCAACTGCTGTTTATGTAACATAGTCGTTGATTCACTGTGAGAACACGTATTCCAAAATAGAAAACATTCTATGGGAGACTATAAGCAAATGATATGACAGAAATTTCTCCCAATCGTCAGACGGAAAATTAATCATGTCTCAACGCAATTCATGTCTCAACGCAATCCATCCGCCTATCAATCCATCCATCTCAGTTTTGTTTTATATTATATTTCTTGTCTGGGTATGATATATTTTATCACGTGACTACCCATTATTTCAGCATTATACAGCTATTACGAAATTTCGTATCTAAACTATATTTAACCTTTACCTTGCTATGAACGACTCACTGATCTTTTGCGGACAGCGTAGATCAAGATCAGACTGCACAGAACGTGCAGTCTGATCTTGGATCTACACTGTCCGATAAGGAGATATTATTCCCCAAAACATAAGTTTGAAACATCAATAGTTTGTAGTTTACTATGGAAATGAAAATGTGACCCATCACGCAAAAAGGGACCATCTGGGAATTCTGTTCATGAATTGGATGAAAACAGACCATCGATAGTGCAGGGCAGTTTAAGTTGATAATTCAAAAATGATTGTATAACAAGGGTACAATGACCACTTTTCACACAGAAAATGTCATTAAAGCGAAAAGTGTCATCCCTGGTCAGCCTGCGCATTTCGCGCAGTCTGACCAGGGTTGACACTTTTCGTAGTTCCCAGAAGGTCCCTTTTTGCGTGATGGTTTACGAATATCGTTTTAGTTATTTGGCAGGATAGGAGTTCAGGTAAGACCTGTGTAATGCACTTTCGGTGAACATGGGGCAATTATAATTGGTTGATAAATAAGGTTAAATGAGGATTTATGCAGAAATAATATGTTTGCACATTCTAACGGATCAGAAATTCCCTTTATGTCTATCTTGAAATTGTATTTTGATACTTTTGTTAGTTTTCTGAAAAGGGAGGTAATTATTATCTCTTTTTGAATTAAGAATATAGTGGTTTTAGATTTATAAATGATAATTCAAAGAAAGAAAAAAATGGAAAAAATGAATCGGTGAAAGTAGTTCAATAATACTCATTTTTAATTATAGCTAATTTTGCAGGATGATATTTTAGTGGAAATAGCTATTTTCCATTACTCAACTCTTACCTTAAAATAAGCAAGTAAAGTCATAGTTTAGACAAAAGCTACGTCATCATACGCGTCATTTCTAAAACATTGCTGACCCAGATTTCTCCGTGAGATTAACCGTAAAGACTGACAATGGTAATAAAGTTGCAAATTTTATCACATTTAGATATACGTTTGAAAACCAAAGTCATCATATGCAAGTTACTTTGGGATTATTTTTCGTCCGTAGTGACTGCATAGTCTGTCAACGAACAAATAGGTTTCACAGAAATTTCTGAACGTTTGTATATGTAGGCTTATATTCTAATATATTCTAATACAGCATGACATTTTAATTCTGAAGACTTGATACAGTGATAAGAATAACCTGACAGTCCTTGGCTTTCGAGGTAAATTTTCTTGAAATCGAAGACCATTTCTTTTCTCGGTTTTCCAGCATTTCCTTCTTTCCCACAATGTCTTCAAAAACCCTCTTCTAGGGTTATATATCTACCACGGAATTGTGTAGCAGCGAAGTAATCCTCTGCAAAGTGTCTTTCAAAATTGATTACTCGTCTGCAATGGTGACATTTAACGATATTGATAGAAACTGTACGCCGAACTATGACAGATGTATAGCATCTTGTCCCTGTTTGTCTGTGATACTGTCTTCCGCTTTAATCCTTGACCATAAAACAAAAATTAAGACTGATCCAAATTCAAAGCGTTTGCAGACGACACAGTAGATACTGGGATTTGTCTCTAATAGGGAAAAGAAACATTGTGGGGAAAGGAGAAAATGCTGGTAACCAGCATTTTCTCCTTTTCAGGAGAAAATGCTGGTAACCAGCATTTTCTCCTTTTCCCTCAATGTTTTTTTTTCAAATGTTTTTATTTTTCTTAGGATCTTTATGTTTATAGGTAGTTATTATGTGGTGAAGGGTAATATCCTGAATTACCATAGGTAAATATTCCCGTTGCACATGTTCATTTTAAATACATTTATTCTATAGATACAAAACGTGGTATCTCATTTGCCAGACTGTTAGACGCAATAACCGTGAGTTTGATGGATGGACGGATAGATAGATGGATAGATGGAATTATAGGTGGTTAGATGGAAAGATGGATGAATAAGTTGATTGGTTGGTAATGGTTGGTTGGTTGGTTGGTTGGTCCGTGTTTCGTTGTTGGTTGGTTGGGTGGTTGGTTGGTTTGGTTAGTTAGTTGGTTGGATGGATGGTTGGTAGGTTGCATGGGTGGGTGGATGGGTTGGTGGTTGGATGGGTTGGTGAGAAGTTAGGTGGACGGACGGACGGATGGAATGATGGATGAATAAGTTGGTTGGTTGGTTAATTATGGTTGGCTGTTGATTGGTTGTTTGGTTGGTTGGTTGGTGGGAAGTTAGGTGGACGGACGGATGGATGGATTGATGGAATTATAGTTAGTTAGATGGAAAGATGGATGAATAAGTTGGTTGGTTGGTTGGTTAATTATGGTTGGCTGTTAGTTGGTTGTTAGTTGGTTTGTTGGTTGGTTCATGGGTCGGAAGTTAGGTGGATGGATGAATGAATGGATGGATGGACGGATGGATGGATGCATGGATGGATGGATGGATGAATGGATGGATGGATGGATAGGATGGATGGATGGGATTGATGAATGGGATGAATGAATGGATGGATGGATGGGATGGATGGACGGATTGATGTTTTGATCGTTGTTTCGTTCGTCCGGTGGTTGAACGGAGGGTGGATTGATTGATTGATTGATTGATTGATTGATTGATTGATTTTGTTTAATAGGTCGATATATCGATCGTTTGACAGATTCTCATCATATGATTACATCTTATGCCATTAAATAAACCCTATTTTGCCATGTCTAACATCATTGATTCGGCAACGACAAGGGTTAACCAGATCAAAGAGCATGCGCGTATCACGTCCCTAATGTACATGTACAACGAAATACCTATCGACAGATTGCTTCGATCATTACATGTACTCTCATGTCGGGCATTGAGCTGATATCATCAGTATACTCTAGTGCTACTCGCTGACCTTTTGCGGACCGTGTAGATCCAAGATCAGACTGCACAGAACGTGCAGTCTGATCTTGGATCTACACTGTCCGAGAGAGAGATTTCTCCTCTCCCAGGAATAAACTTTGAAACAGCAATATATTGTTTTTTTACCTACCGATTAAAGATTTTATTTAAACTTAACTGTGCAGAGAAAGTAGATCCATCAACCAGGGTATCCATCCTCGGATACCCCGGGGTCTCCCTATTTGCTACGCTACATCGATGTAGCGTACCAAATAGGGAGACCCCGGGGTATCCGAGGAAGCAGGGTATCGATTTCGCTATTTGTATCAACTAGTTCCATCTGGAAACAATATGGCAGATGACAAATTTGAATGCATCCGAAATGAATGCTGATCGTGGACACGAACTAGGTTTAAAATATATGCGTTTTCGTGGAAAAGAAATGAGGAAAAAGGAGAAATAGGTCAAGACGAGCAATTTCTCCTTTTCCCGCAATATTTTCTAAAGAAGTCTACTCCAAGACAAATGCAATTTTCTATTATTAGGGATATCTTACCCTCTGCGAAAAGTTTTTTCAACTTTTTCCAAAGATTAACAAACTCTCTGTCAGACTTATACACACTGCAATCTTATTTGAAACGAGCATTATAAAAAAAAAAAACATTATTGTAAGAACGTTTCGATAATTAAACTTATTTTCTCAATATTTTCAAATGAAGCCTACAGAAAAAAAAAAACGATTTTCTATAGTAGAGATATCTTACGCTCTGCGAATTTTTTTTTTTTCAAGTATTTCCAAAGATTTATAAAGATCATGCCAGACGTATACACACTGCAGTCTTATTTTCAAAGGAGTATTTTTAAAACTCTTTATCAAACGACAAAATCTTAGACTGCTCCAAATTGAAAGCACTTGCAGACGACAAAGTAAATGTAACTCAAATATCGAAATTTGTTTCCAGGAGGATAGAAAACATTGTTGGAAAAGGAGAAAATGCTGCTTACCAGCATTTTTTTCCTTTTCCAATGAGTTGTAAAAACCAGGATTTGTTTGGTAAAGGGTTAAAAAACATTATTGTAAGATCGTTTCGATAATCAAACTTATTTTACACACTGAAATTATACATGACCCATTGTCTCTGAAAAGGGGGTTAAATGCATTTGCGAAAAGTGTCGGCCCATGTCAGCCTGTGCAGTCCGCGCACGCTGACATGAACCGAAACTTTTCGTTACCTTTGAAATTTTTGCGTGTCAAAGGATAATTCTACCTCACGATTCAGTCGGTTTTCGACAAAATGTTTTTGTTATCGATTCATATAGGTCATGTCTTGCTTGGAATAATCCATTAACCCTTTACCATACAATGACGACTTTTAACGCCCCTGAGGAAGAAGCCTTTTGAAAACATTGTGGGAAAAGGAGAAAATGCTGGTAACCAGCATTTTCTCCTTTTTCCCGCAAAGTTTTCTACCCTATCACAGCAAAATTGCACCATTTGAACCACTTTGAAATTGTCGTCCGCAAATGCTTTCAATTTGGAAAGGTCTAAAATTTTGGCTGTGCGGTAAGGCGTTAAGCCTCCTTTTCTCAGGGCATGGTTCACATGTATATGAAGCTATAATATCCAGGTATTTCACCTCAACACTTTTCATAATATCCTCGAATCGCAACAGACAAGCAGTCAACAGAGTTTGGAATACACACTCACACGTTTAAACAGAAACACAGACATAAAACCTGTCTACATCAGTTCAAAGTGCGCAAATACTCTTCTTTTTCCTCATATCTAGTCTTTTTTTTTCTACAGCCCTCTCTGTGAATTAAATGCGGAATATAATGTCACTTTTACTCTGGGTTATAGTTGCGTCGATTTGCATGGGAAAATGTTCATCTATCGCGACCTTCGTTCTGTGCGGATATGTCCAAATTTTTTCTTACTTGGTGAGAGATATATCGTCGGTTTGCTTCAAAAACCTCGTAACTACAGCTTGAAACATGCTGTAGTTCCTAGATTTTTTAAGTAAACCGACGATTATGCAAGATCCAGGACATTTACTGAGGTACCGTAAACCGCCTCTTACGCAAAAGTTTTAACACTAAAGTATTTGATCAATTTAGAAAGTCTCTCTCTCCCTCTCTCTCTCTCTCTCTCTCTCTCCCTCTCTCTCTCTCTCTCTCTCTCTCTGTGTGCACTGCCCGCCGATGAGACTGAAATTGAAACTGATATACTTACTCAAGGAAAAGAAAATCATCAAGATGACCTTTCATTTTAGGTTTGTCCAAATCGAAGGCATTTGCAGATGACAAAAATAAAAGTGATTGAAAATTTTGAAATTTGTCTTGTGAAGGATAGAAAACATTGTGGGAAAAGGAGAAAATGCTGGTTACCAGCATTTTCTCCTTTTTCCAAAATGTTTTCTAAAGGCTTCTTTCTCAGGTGTGTCAAAAGTAGGGATTGTATGGTAATGGGTTAAGGAAATGTGAGAGTCCTTGCAAAATGACTTCTGATTCTTTCCTTACCATATACCAGTATGGCATAAGCTACTTTTGTTGGCAGTCTAGATTAAGATCAATACTGCGCATAAGTTCCAGTCCGATCGTTGATCTACACTGTTGACTGCCTTATGACCAAACCGTGTCTTCATCCTGAAGCGAAACTGTATTTAAAGGTGGGTGTTTAGATTTTTCACATCTCACCACATTAAAAAATATAATATATATTATTGAAATTTATATGAAAAAAAAAGAAAAAAAAAACAGTGTAAATCATCAGTAAATAAGAATAATAAAATTACAAAAAAAAATTCTTGATGGTATTCCCTTAAAAGGCTATGTAGCCTCTTAAGGTTTTTATTTTTTTTGGGGGGGGAGGGGATTTCGCACCAGAAATAAAAAAATAAAAAATATCATTGTAGATATGTCAAGTGACTGGCACGTGACTGATGAAGCTTAAATTCCATAACATAAAAAACGTGTACGCTATGTTTGAAGCTTTGTCTGTGTATTTCCGGTCGGTGTCGACATGGGCCGTAGTAAATCTCTATCTCTTGTTGCCGGGTGGTTTTCTACTACTGGGGTTTTATGAATGAAAATTTGCAGTAGGCTTATGGAGTATAAAGATGATTTTATTTTTTTGTATTTTTTGTAAAATTTTCGTCCCAAAACCTGAAGGGCTACCTTTAAAGTGTCGATGTACAAAACTGTCATTGTAAAAATTCGTCTCTATTTCATTTTTATTGATCGAAGGATACAACCTAATGTATTTAGGCCTACATATAAACATGCATACCTTGTTGTATTATGGGCCAGTGGCGTTTATTTACCATTCAAGTCTTATTGTATTGTATATAATGGACTCCGTTTCGTATGAAAAGAAGGATTTTCATATAGTATGGAATATTTCGCGAATACGATTTTCGCGGGATGACCCACTCGCGAAAAAAGCGAAAATTTTCTGCCAGCGAAAAATAGTCCGATACACCATATTTGGTAGTTAAGATAGCTCATTTGTTTTGGCGCCAAATGTATAAAATCGACCTCTTTCGACAGCTGGAAAAAATGATCAAATTTAACTTAGGTATATATTAATTGTATATGCATGACTTTAAAAGCGATCGGTATAAAGCCAGAATAACACTGCAATTTCCTTGAAATCTGGTGTTGATAGGTGCCGTCCACAATGCCTAAAATGTCCATCTATGGCGTTTGGTAAAGAGTTAAGCCTTTACCAAACAATCCCTGGTTTTTACGACCTTGAGATAGAAGCCTTTTGAAAACATTGTGGGAAAAGGAGAAAATGCTGTTAACCAGCATTTTCTCCTTTTCCCACACTGTTTTCTACCCTGCAAGAAACAAATTTCAATGTCTGTGTTACGTTTATTTTGTCGTCTGCAAATGCTTTTAATTTGGACGAGTCAAATATTTTGTCGTTTGGTAAACCCATTTTTAGTCTCCACTAAAGAGTGCTACCCGTAACTTCTCGGTAAATACCGTGTAACATCGATGTTTACGTAAAGGCTATTCGGGAAATCTCGGCAGCTTTCGTTTTTTCATATAAGAGTAAGGAGCCGTAGACTTAACTGCTTACATAAATCACTTTGTACTTCTTTTCCCTTCACATTTTTCTGTATCGCATTGTTTGAATTTTGTTGTTGTTGTTGTTTTTCAGTATGTATATAACAATGTCTGTGCAATAATGACGTAACCCTTTACCACACAACATGATTTTAGACCAGTTCAAATTCAAAATATTTGCACAGGGCAATGAAATGTAGCACAAATGCCTTGATTTGTCTGTAAAATGCTAGAAAAAAAAAACATTGTGGGAAAAGGAGAAAATGCTGGTTACCAGCATTTTCTCCTTTTTCCACGATGTTTTCAAACGAACCATTTTCTCAGGGTCGTTAAAAACACGGGATACGGTGGTAAAACGGTTAACTATCTTTGACCTCGCCTTTTCCGTTTGACCAGTTTCAATTTCAGTTTTCGATTCACTTATTAGTTCCTCTTACACGTTACATGCCAAAAATAACAATTGATATGTATAACATTGACGATACTTGACAGTGGAAAAGATGGCCACTATCGTTATCAAACGTCCCCAATATATGTCGAACCCTATTATTTGTCGAACAAACAATGAAGTGAGGATAGAATGGCAGTCGATTTTAATTCTAGTGCTGCTGGACTTGACTCATTGCGCAACTGTAGACATTGAAGATAAGGACCAGATTGCACAGAAAGTGCAGTCTGATCTTGGATCCACAATGTTGGACATGTTGCGATATACTGGTAAATACAGAGTCGTGTGTATTTTTTTGATTATTTCAGTAATATGTATAGTACGTTCATTTAATTTATCTACCAGTTAGGGGTTCATTTATTCATTCGTTCGCTGGTTCGTTTGTTCTTTCGTTCGTTCGTTCGTTTGTTCTTTCGTTTGTTCGTTTGTGTGTTTGTCTCGTGTTTGTTTTTTATTGCCGTTTTCAGAATCAATTTAGCAAACCGTTATTGGAAGCTTCGAGTGCACCTGTCATGCCGTTCTTAAGTTATCTCGATGGTAGCTCAATTGATAAGTTCAGTCACGTTCATTTTTTCCCAGGGGTGGAAGGATATATAGCTCGGGCGTTTTCAAAGCAATGAATCTGCAGTTTCGTTGCAAAGTTCTTCCTCATTTGTTATCGACAAGAACCACCTATAAAACCATTGACTTTTTGCTTCTTTTTCTTGCCACTGAGCCCCGCGGTAGCTCAGTCAGTAGCATACAGGACTTGAGAACACGGGGTCCAGGGTTCGATTCCTAGCTCCGACCCCTGGCTCGGCCAATTTCTTTCCGAGAATTGATGATAATTGCTGCGACAGAATTCATTCCTCTCCTACCGCTGACCATTGTTTCGGCCATGACTGTGTGGGCAAGTAGTCAGTGGTTTGGAAAGAAAATTGTGTGAAGTACAGGTAAGAGAAAACTCCAGGAACGAATGGATAGGGTGCACTGGCCGCCGCGATATAGCTGAAATAATGCAGAAAACGGCGTTAAACACCATACAATCAATCAATCAATCAATCTAAATGCATTCGAATTCTATCAACGTCAGGACGTAAAGTTACCTCTCTAAATGAAGATCATTTTCGTCATGATTTAACACCAGGTAATGGACAGTGAAAATTCAAGATCAGACTGAATCTTCTGTGCATTCTGATCTTGATCTTTGCCGTCCACAAAAGCTATTTCAGTTGCCATTGGCAACGATAGAGAGACAGCTGCTGAAAATCTATTTTCCCTTTACCAGACGACAAAATTTTAAGCCTTGTCCAAATTGAAAGCATTTGCAGAGGACAATATTCGTGTAGCTCAAATGGTGTAAGTTTTCTTTTATAGGGTAGAAAACATCATGGGAAAAAGGAGAAAATGCTGGTTACCAGCATTTTCTCCTTTTCCCACAATGTTTTCTAAAGGCTTTTTTCTCAGGGTCGTCAAAAAAGTAGGGATTGTGTGGTAATGGGTTGATAGATGTAATAGGTTAAACGAACCACAGAAATTCTAAAAATAGATAAGAAATAAACAACAGCTGTCGACGGATTATCCCGTACAAAGAGGAAAATTTACATGAACCACGTTCTATGATAAAAGGGGGTTAATGAACCTACAAAAAGTATCGACTCGTGTCAACCTGCGCAGTTCGCGCAGGCTGACATGAGTCGAAACTTTTTGATATGGGTATATTTTTTTTTTTTGCATGTCCAAAGTCCACTCCTCTCCATGATTCAGCTTGGTTTTTGATAAAATGGTAAATAATCGATCACTAATTTTGTGATAGCTTGCTTGACGTAATTCATCACAGAGATTCATTAAAACGCCTTTTGCCGGATCATGTCTTGTACACGTAAATCAATATTGGTGTAGCCTTAAATACGGTAACAACATTACTACTTTTTTACTTTCGCTATATACAAGGACGAAAAAGAAACGCAGGGTACCATAGGAGATACTGAACAAGCTTTGAGTCTCCCATCTTCGCAAGCCAAGGCCAACGATTCACTACGCTACTCTACCCTTCGCGGATCGAGCTTGATTTTTATGTTCACCCGATACGCTTTTTCATTGGATGCAGCCAGCTCTAGCTGCAACGAATGAAATCGCTCGTAGCATTTCATCTTCGATAAAAATAGAACAAGGTCTCCTCTACCTTTCGAATAGAAGGTAAAACATGGAAACCCACGTGGATGTCTGCTTATCGCTTCATGTGTATTCGTAAGCGGTTTGTAAAACGATATTTCATTTGCTTTTAGAAATATGATGTAAAGTGGGGTAATAACCAGCATCCAATAGAGGGCGCATCGCAGGAATCTCGAAATCGGGCTCAATCAGCCAAGGTAAGATGCACGTAGTGATCGTAAACTTGGCTCGCGAAGATGTGAGTCTCCATATGCACTCAGTCACTACTTTTTTTTTTCACTGAGGAGGGGGGTACAGTCAATAAGAAGCCATTTTCGCATTTTCTTTTGGCCTCACTGAAATGCAATTTTGTCAAAATATTCAAAACTGATCAGTGGTAAACATAGCATAATAATTTAGAATTCTCAATCAAGTTATCACCTCTAAACTACCTTGAAAGGTTACCCTGCGTTTCTTTTTCGTCCAAGTATACATGTATATGTTCTTATCCCTTCACATTAGAATCTGGTGTTTTATTAACTACTGTGTAGAAACATCTGGAAACATTATGGGAAAAGTACAAAATCCGATAGCCAACATTTTCTCCTTCTTCCAGATTATTTTTCAACCTTTCAAAGTCCAATATCGCCATTCCTGGAGAATCTAATCCATAGTTCATACATTGACGGGTCGAAACTTTTCTCTTGATTTATAAAGAATTACGAATTAAACTTATAATTATTATTTTTAAATTGATTTTAGGCAATTTGATCCCTGTGTTATCGATTCTTCCATTATTATAGGGTTTATTCACGTTTTTGAGGTCGTAAACATTCGCAGAGGCCTGAAAAAAATGCTTTTACCCATTACCACACAATCCCTACTTTTGA
Source organism: Tridacna crocea (assembly GCA_943736015.1). NCBI lineage: Eukaryota > Metazoa > Mollusca > Bivalvia > Cardiida > Cardiidae > Tridacna > Tridacna crocea. The sequence continues at coordinate 55,378,151 of OX031063.1, forward strand.
CGACCCTGATAAAGAAGCCTTTGGAAAACATTGTGGGAAAAGGAGAAAATGCTGGTAACCAGCATTTTCTCCTTTTCCCACGATGTTTTCTACCCTTCACTAAACAAATTTCAAATTTTCAGTCACTTTTATTTTGTCGTCTGCAAATACCTTGGATTTGGACAAACCTAAAATTTGTCGTTTGGTAATGAGTTAAGGCCCGAATGCAAAGCAATACTATCAATAAAACGTAGCGGAAATGTACAAGCAAAAATATCTATAAGGATTCAAATATGAATCCATGTAAGGAGAATGTAATGTATTAGCGAATTAATTTACGAGTTATCAATTGATCCACGAATAATTCCTGAAGTTTAGTTGACATGTATGAGCAGACAGATCCATGAAGTATCAATAAATCAAGTAATTATCCATAAAATAGACGACATGTAAATGCAAAAGTAATCCAGGAGCCATCAGGTCAATTGACCTTTCTGTAGACAGAAGTTTGGCACGCCCCTTCCCCCTCCCCCTTAGTAACGCGGTATTTCGGTTGTCAAGCATGTCAAGCTAACCAGAAATGTGTCAGACATTTTTGTTTACATGACGCCCAATGCTGCGTTTTCATTGGCCGATAAGACGTTGGTAGACCTGTCAATCAAAATCGGCAGGAAGGTCAATTATGTAAGATCCATAAAACATGCGTGACATGTACATGTATAAGCAAAAAGATCGATGAATTATCAATTCATTCATAAATCACCAACAGAAACGAGTAACGTGTCATAGCAAGTTGAAATGCCGTTTCTATATGCATATGCTTTACTATAATATGAAATACTCTCACATCTACGATCATCTACTATTTGAAATAACTTTTATCGAAATTGCATCTATATCATCTGAAATAGTAGAGAAACATGAAAAGATTGTTAAAATTTATTCATCCATTTATTTTGTTTACGAATCAACCCAACAACTTTATGTGTTTATATTGCTTTCCACGTCTGTATTGAATTTATTTGTATTTTCTGACAATGAGCTATATGCTTAAAGTCGAAAATGTTATGTTATGTTATGTTATTTTATGTTATGTTATGTACCAATATAGATATCAACTCATATACTCTGCCACAACTCATATACTTTGTCACAACTCTTATACTTTTCCACAATTCATATACTTTGCCGAAAGTCAATTACTTTGCCACAGTTCATATACTCTGCCACAAGTCAAATACTTTGCCACAACTCATATACTCTACCAAAACTCATATACTCTACCAAAACTCATATACTTTGCCACAACTCATATACTTTGCCACAACTCATATATTTTGCCACAACTCATATACTTTGCCACAACTCATATACTCTGCCACAAATTATATACTCTGTCACAACTCATATACTCTGCCACAACTCATATACTCTGCCACAACTCATATATTTTGCCACAACTCATATACTTTGCCACAACTCATATACTCTGCCACAGCTCATATACTTTGCCACGACTCATGCACTTCGCCACGACTTTGCCACAACTCGTATACTTCGCCACAACTCGTATACTTTGCCACAGCTCGTATACTTCGCCACAGCTCGTATACTTCGCCACAACTCGTATACTTCGCCACAACTCGTATACTTTGTCAAAGCTCGTATACTTTGTCACAACTCGTATACTTTGCCAGTGGTTGGCTTTACCCTTTACCACAAAATGACGACTTTTAACGAAGAAGATTTTTGGAAATTTTGTGGGAAAAGGAGAAAATGCTGGATACCAGCATTTTCTCCGTTTCCCACAAAGTGTTCTACCCTATCAAAGAAATAGTGCACCGTTTGAGCTACTTTGAAATGGCCATCTGCAAATGCTTTCATTTAGATAGGTCTGAAAATTTTACAGAGCGGTAAAGGTTTCAGCCAGAAAAATGGTGGCTGGAGGAACTAGTCAGATAGATGGATGTTTTTCCAAGGCAATGCAGACCCAAACCTAGTATTTTTCAGATCAAGAAAAATAATAAACAAAAGCATTCTCCATGGCATGGTATATATTGTTAAAAGCAGTGTAAAACATCTTTTAAATGAACAGAAAAAAAAACCACTCAACCAAAACAATAACCAAAAAATATACCTTTAACGACTAATGTAACAACCAGTCGATCAATCAGTCAATCATTCTAATCTATAACTATCTATGTATCCATTTAAAAATCAGCCCGATCAATCGATATCTACTTCCGGATTAGAAAAAAAAAAAACACTCCACACGTAAAACTATATCAACCCTTTACCAAACAATCCCTGGTTTTTACGACTTTATGATAGAAGCCTTTTGAAAACATTGTGGGAAAAAGGAGAAAATGCTGGTAACCAGCATTTTCTCCTTTTTCCCACAATGTTTTTTTCTACCCTGCTTTGACACAAATTTCAATTTTTGAGTTACGTTTATTTTGACGTCTGCAATTGCTTTCAATTTGGACCGGTCAAAAATTTTATCGTTTGGTAAAGAGTTAAAGCACGTTGTACTGGTAAAACATTATTCCAATATACCTCATCACTTCGACATTATTTTCTCTAATGTATCTCACAACATTCCAGCACAATAAAATACGGGGTGAAACACTTTTCCGTTTTCCCTTTCGCATTACAATACAGTTACAGCGAGCGAATGTTGTAAGGGAAATTAACTGTATTAATTATTCATAGATGCGAATTGCGGAAAACTCTTGTAGTGGTGGTTAGTTTACAATAGAAGGCAATTATGGTCTCATCTCAATTAAAGTTAATTACATCATATTTGTGGGTTAGATCGCCCAAGTCGGGTTTTTTTTCCTTGGTTTAGCTTCCCGTCTACGAGGTTGTTGGTTCGAGTCCACGGAAAGGATTTTTCAAGATTCCTCTTGCTGTGTTGACCCTTCACCACAAAATCCAAAGTTTTAACGATCCTGAGATGAAAAGGTTTTTGAAAACGTTATGGGAAAAGAAGAAAATGCTGGTTACCAGCATTTTCTCCTTTTCCCATGATGTTTTCATCGATTTACGTTCACTTCTTACCTAACAATCCCGAATTTTAACGACCCCGAGAGAAAAAAAGTTTTTTTTTTAAACATTATGGGAAAAGTAGAAAATGCTAGTAACCAGCATTTTCTCCTCTTCCCACAACATTTTCAATCTTATCAAAGAACGATCATCTCCTATTAGCCATTCTGAAACAGTCATCTGCAAATGCTTTCAATTTATACAGGTCTACTATTTTGTTATGCACTAAAAGGATGAAAGGGAACAATTCGGGCCGAAAAGCTGAAGGTTTATACCCTTTAAAGGTGGCCCCTCAGATTTTGGGACAAACATTTGCCAAAAAAATAAATAGTCATCCTTATACTCCCAAAGCCTTCTAATTTTCATTCATAAAACTCTAGTAGTCGAAAACCATCCGACAACAAAGGATTTTAGAGATTTACTTCGGTCAAGGTCGACACCTACGAGAAACACGGTCTATATTTACAAGAGCAACTCGCTCATTTACATACCGGAAATACACAGATGAAGCTTCAAACATAGCATCCGAAGAAGACACTATGGATAGTAATTACATATTTGTTATGTTATGGAATTTAAGTGTCATTAGTCACATACTAGTCACTTGACATTGCCACGATGTTTTTTTTTTGTTATATTATTTTTGGCGCGAAATCTAAAAATAGCTTAAGAGGCTACGTAGCCTTTTAAGGGAATAGCCTTTTAAGGGAATACCATAAAACAATATGTTAGTTTATGATTCTTAATTATTGAGGATTTGTATATGTTTTTTCATATAATTTTCAGCCATATATAATTTTGTTTGATTTGGTAAGATGTGAAAATTCTAAATACCTACCTTTAAAGACGTCAAATTTTTAGACTTATCCAAGTTAAAAGATTTGCAGACGACGGATAAAGAAAAAAATCTGGTTAAAATTGTTATCTAAATCTGACTTTGACAGGGTGGAAAACATTGTGATCAAAAGGAGAAAAATGCTGGTCACCATCATTTTCTCCTTTTTTCCAACAATATTTCAAAAGGCTTCTTTCTCAGGGTCGTTAAAAGTTATCATTCTTCAATAACGGGTTTGTCAAAAAACTGGCAGACTCTCTGACTGTGTATTCAGTGCTGAGAAATTTCAAATTAACCCTTTATCCTATAAGGCATTTCTATGGTATCTCTAATTGACCCTAAATAACAGCAAGGATGAAGCCGTTTCTTATGTGTATATGACACCTTTTGATAGCATAGAAAACATTGTGACAAAAGGTGAAATTGCTCGTCACGAGCAATTTCACCTTTTGCCACAATATTTTCTAAAGGCTCCTACAAACAATGCGTAGAAATGAGTATCTGTGGAGTAAAGGGTTAAGGCAAAACCGAAAATTCCCACAGTCAACTATTCAATATCAGCAATAAAACTAGATAGCAGTGTCTTGATGCTTTAACTACTAAAAAGGTTAAAGCAAACTTTTAAGTCGATTGCAAATACCGAAATTTTGCTATTACAAATCTATTTTTCGAGAAATAACCATCTCCCTATCGGACAGTGTAGATCCAAGATCAGACTGCACGTTTTGTGCAGTCTGATCTTGATCTACACTGTCCACAAAAAGGTCATTGAGTAGCACTAGGAAGCCTAAGAGTTAATGATCGGGTTTTACTGAAAACCCTGGGTGCTTTTACTGAGAAGTGGTAATTACACATTCTCGTTATAGATTTTTGAATAAGAAAGCAGTTCTAATGTCTAGAAAACGATAATGAATTTTCCTATAGCCATGCAGACATGCCGCTTCGCCACTGGGAGAGAGGGGGAGAGAGAGATAGAGAGAAAGAGACAGACAGACAGACAGACAGAGACACAGAGAGAGACACAGAGAAAGATACAGTGAGACTCAGACAAACAGACAGTGAAACAGACAGACAGACAGAGAGACAGACAGATATTTGACCAATGGCAAAAAGTATCGACCGTGGTCAGCCTGCGAGGTCTGTGCAGGCTGATCTTGGTCGATACTTTATGGAGATACAATAAGTCCCCTTTTCACAGAGCATTGCACAAAGAAAAAGTACACAATTGAGTCACACGTCTACGGGGGTTGTCCCGAAAGTTTTGATGATTAATAAAGGGTACGCTTACGAACAAAGTCCGCAACAAAGAAACAAATGAACAAATTCTTACGAACAAAGTCCCTGACAAAGAAACGAATTAACAAATATAAATTTAATACATAACTGAAATACAAGTCGCATCTGTTAGGTACTGTATACCTAAATCGGGACAAAGTAGTGCATGAAGGAGAGAGGTCTCCCGTAACATAATGCAAAGCAGAAATTTGGGGATCAGACAGGATTCGAACCTAGAACGCCCGGACAAAAGGCAAAACACCATGACCACTGAGGTAGAGAATTCTCCCGAATGCAGTTGTTGGGTATTGTATTTGAACCGGGATGAAGCCATGCATGAAGGATTGGTCTTTCGTAACACTCAACCTCTTAACTCTTTACCACACAATCCCGACTTTTAACGACCCCTGAGAAAGAAGCCTTTTTAAAACATTGTGGGAAAAGGAGAAAATGCTGGTAACCAGCATTTTCTCCTTTTCTCACAATGTTTTCCATCCTTCTCAAACCAATTTTCAATTTTTCAGTCCTACATTTATTTTGTCGTCTGCAAATACTTTCAATTTGGACCAGTCTAAAAAATTTCTCATGTGGTAAAGAGTTAAAGTCATCAGCCCAAACGTCTTTTATTTTTGACAACAAATGGGATTAATGGCTCAATGGCCAATCTCGGAGGAGCCCTCTGTAAGTCTGTAACAAGGAAATGAATTAGCAAATGCATGTTAGAAATTTAGGGACCGGGCAGGATTCGAACCTAGAACGCCCGAACGAAAGGTAAACGCCATAAGCACTGAGCTGAAGAGAACTCCCCCTAACGCAGTTGCCATAGAGATTGAATTTGAACTGGGATGAACTGGGATGAAGCCATGCATCAAGGAGTTGTGTCCCGTTACAATTCCTTACTAATTTATCTTTTGACGCAGGACCAAAGTATATCGACGTCATCAAACTGGTCCCTGTTGAGTTACTATATTGTATGTTCATATATATGTACTTGTTCTATAATGTAATGATTAATTGGCTCGTCCGATTTTAATGAAATTTTCCATACATATTCAACAAACGTAGTTTTCAATATATAAAAACTCTGTATAAAACCAGACCCATAGAATTCACTTTATTGAAGCAGTCACAAAACTTTCAGGACAACCCTCGTACAACGACATAAAAGTTCCCACAAAGATCTCTAAGTGGGACCCACTTTCAAAGACCATTGTCCACTACTTAAGAACGTAATATAATTATCATTGATGTTATATTAGACCAATCACATGAACCTTAAAATGCGTTGTTTCCTTTTGTTTAACCCTTAAGCCTTAGAATGCTAAGCGCGACTCAAGGACCTTTTTGCAGACAGTGTAGATCAAGATCAGACTGCACAGAACGTGCAGTCTGATCTTGGATCTACACTGTCCGATAAGGAGATAACGTGGGTCCAAGGAGTAATAATCTTTTAGTGACTCCTCTGTCGCGACATCCTTTCACGGTCCATTTAGATTTGTGGCATGTCAGCATATCGCTTCTCAGTTTTTGACACAGTAACGTCCGTATGATACAAAAAAAAAGAATGGACTGGAACCTAGGTTATAGGCTGATATATATATACTACTCAAGATTTGATAAGGATCAATTATAAACTTGGTATTATGTTACCACATATTTTCTTTAAAGGTGGCCCTTCAGATATTGGAACAAAAATTTTGCAGAAATACAAAAAAAATCATCCTTATACTCCCAAAGCCTTGTAATTTTCATTCATTAAACCCCAGTAATCGAAAACCATCCGACAACTACATAAATTAGAGATTTACTACAACCCAGGTCTACACTGAAGGGAAACACGGTTTATTTTCACATCTTCAACTCGCTCATTTACATACCGGTAATATATAGACGATGCTTCAAACATAGCGTCCGAAGTTCTAGACATTATGGAAAATTATTACATGTTTGTTATGCCATAGAATTTAATAGTAATTAGTCACGTGCGACTCACTTAACATTCCCACAATGCTTTTTTGATTTTGGCGGGAAATCTAAAAATAGCTTAAGAGGCTACGTAGCCTTTTAAGGGTATACCACTAAGAAAATGTTTTTTTTGTAATTTCATGGTTCTTAATTACTGATGATTTGTATTGTTTTTTCATATAAATTTCATTGACATATATATTTTTTAATTTGAAATGATTTGAAAATTCTAAATACCCACCTTTAAATCCTTCATTTTCTCTTGTGATTTATTTCATCAGCGTGGTATTGTAATGTATTGAAAAAAAAAACATACCTGATACATACCACAGATATATCTGTGATCCATCATGCAAAACGGGACCTTCTGGAAATTCTGTTCATCAATGAGATGAAAACAAAGCAGAGACAGTGCAGGTCAGTTTAAAGAGGCCTTTATACTCATTTTCAGCCAGTTTTAACTCATCTCGTCTGTATTTTATCAAACTATATATCTTCATGCCAAATATTGCACCCGAAGGTTGCATGGTTGCTTAGATTACGGTCGATAGAAAATGCATTTCGCTGACTTGCGGCCTGCCATGTATACAGACTCGTCGTTTCCGGTTTTTTGATATCGAATATTTTCGATAAATCCGTTATACACTCGGGTAGTTTCGTATGATGATCATAGATTATGTCACGTGACTATATTTGACCTTCACCCTGCGTATACTGAGGAAAACAAAAGAAAATAGATGCTTGTCTACTGCAGCCTCGATTTTCAGACGGAGGTCTCAGCCTACATGCAAATTAAACCCTATCCGACTATAGGCGGAAACTAACGATAAATTTCAGTGACGTACAGCCATTGTTTACAGCTTCGATCGTCAGCCATTTTTCTTCTGACCAATGTTCGGTTTCTAGTACAAATTTCCGTGTTTCTTTTTTTTTTTCAATTACACCATATATATCAGTAATTTATCTATGCAAAGGACCGATTTCTGTACCATTCTAAATTGTTTGAAATTTAACAGCGTTTTAGCTCACCGGCTGTAGACGGGCTTCTTTAAGACAATAGTTAAAAAATTATTGCATAGTAAGGTAGAGTGACTTTTTTCACCCAGAAAATATCATAAAGCGAAAAGTGTCAACCCTGGTCAGACTGCGCAATCCGCGCAGTCTGACCAGGGTCGACACTTTTCGAAGTTCCCAAATAGTCCTTTTTTGCGTGACGGGTCGAATATAGCCTAAATCTGATACAGTGATCTCTAACAAACTTTGGGTAGTATATATATGAACCCGGGTCACTTTCCACGTCTAAAAGGTACGACCCACTGAAACGCAGCGACAGTTTTATCTTGAGGAATGACAGAACGTGCAGACAGTGTAGATCAAAGATCAGACTGCACGTTCTGTGCAGTCTGATCTTGATCTATGCCGTATCTAGTAACCCAATGTCTTCGACTATGGTCCTAAAAGGTCTATATAAGGATAGAATTCATAAAAAAATGATAAACAGCAAATTGCAGTCATTTTGTGAACTATTTTATAACTATGGTCATTTTACTGCAATAATGCAGGTTTTTTTTATGTCAAATAGCAACGTTGCTAATGGTAACGCAATTTTGGAGGGTCATATTTTTTTTTCGCTCGGTGATGATTTGATTCAAATATGCTCTGATTTGTTCACGAATATTGGGAAATCTCTCTATCTCTCTCTCTCTCTCGTTGTGGAAAAGAAGGAGAAATTATCGAATACTTTTACCAAAATGTTTCAAATATCGTCGATCTACTTCAAAAACCTAGTAACTACAGATTGAAACAAGCTGTACTTACGGGTTTTTAAAGTAAACCGACGATTTACTTGTAACATTTATTAATATTGAATAAATGAGTATCCTGATTTTACGAGGAAGTTGTCAAAACCGTTTGCGGCAAGCTAAATCGTTCAAGGACAACCATTCAATGAAAATCTGCTGTTTGTAACTGTGTGGGTTACCTTTCTTGAATGAAAAAAAAAAATCAAAGCTCATTCGACAAAGTGGTGCTGACTGGTCCGAGTTATGTGAATATATACATGTCGTCGGTTTACTTTCAAAACCTCGTAACTACACCTTGTCACAAACTGCAGTTACGAGGTTTTGGAAGTAAATCGACGATGTGTTTACTTGAAAACTATCTTTTTCCAATTAACAATAGGTTTTATACAGTATTTCCATCTATTTATCATATACTTGGAATTTATCTTATTTACGTTGTAAAACAGCCAATATAAATTTTCTTATATTAACCCTTTCCCAAACGATCCCTGGTTTTCACGGGTCTGGAATAGTATCATTTTGAAAACATTGTGGGAAAAGGAGAAAATGCTGGTAACCAGCATTTTCTCCTTTTCCCACAATGTTTTCTACCCTATCATAGATCGAAATCATCTTTTCAACAAGAGTTGAATATATTGTTGAATTGTTGTCTGCAAATGCTTTCAATTTGGTCTAGTCCAAAAGTTTGTCGTTTGGGAAAGGGTTAACACCCGTTTCAGATAAGCGAATAGTGCCGTATTTGGTCAAAGCTCTGTAATCATACGCCTAATTTCGAAACCATTGCTGGCCCAGATATTTTTTTTAAACTATTGGAGTTTAGCGCCATTTTAAACAGCTTAGGTCATATCATGGCGGTCAGTGACACACCTATGTGTTTTCTGGCTTTCCCACACCAGTACTAACTCAACATTTCTTTCAAAAGCTACGGACTCCTTTTCTCACATCCATCAGAGGTGAGAGGAGAAAAGTTCGCTGGAAAGAAAGTTCGTTTCAAGCGGGTATCGAACCCGGGACCTACAGGTCACGAGCCAGATACGTTAACCATTGAGCCATCCGGCCGGGCTTCAGATTTTTCTATGAAAGAAGCTTTCAGATGATCGTGAGCTGGTGTAATGCAGAGAAATGACCCCCCATCACAAAATGACCCACGGTCATTTCTCGACGTAGAGGAGTGACCCATGGGTCATATCTCTACGTCGAGAATCGGCCCATGGGTCATTCCTCTACGTCGAGCAATGACTGGAGGTCATTCGTTTTGTAATGGGCGTCATTTCTCTGCATTACACCTGCAATGCAGTGTTTTCTCTTTTTTCCAGATTGTTTTCGACTGTTCTTTTCCTTTGGAATCAATATGGATTGACTACCCTTGCTTTAACTCTTTACCACACAATCCCTGATGTAGAAAACATTGCAAACATTGGCGGAAGAGGGGAAAATGCTTGTAATCAGCATTTTCTCCTTTTCCCACAATATTTACCCGTTTAAAACAATTTTCATTTTTTTAGTAACGTTTATTTTGTCTTCTGCAAGTGCTTTAAATTTGGACCAGTCTAAAACTTTGTCATTTGGTAAAGAGTTAAGAATCTTAAATTTGCAGCAAATGCAGTTAAGTTTTACTTATAATTATTTGGATTTCGACACACTCGCTTACTTCACCTGGCACTTAAAGTGACAATGAAGTCCAAAAATAAACAAAGCGGATGTTTTAAAATGCATTTGAACTTGTATCATACTATTAAAAAGAACGGAAATTGTTGTCAAAGACAGTAGTCTGTGATTGCACGGTTGGTCCAAATGTTAGTTACTGACAGAGAAAACAATTTCAAAACGAGGTTAGAACCTGCCAGGTAGTTGCGTCTTTTGCTTATTTTTTGCCTGATTTTATTTTTTTTTTCTGCCAGTGACTAACATATGACCCGACCACACGGTAATAGACAGTCATTATTTTTCATACTTTTTAATGGTATGATTTAAATTTAAATGTATTATGACACCTACTTTGTTACTGGGCCTTAAAAGATTTAACTCTTTACCGAATGACAAAACTTAACCCTCGCTCAAATTCAACTTGTGTGCAGATACACAATTTAAAGGTGGCCCAAACGATGGGATGAATATCTATGATAGCGCAGAAATCATTGTGGGAAAAAGAAGAAAATGCTGGTAACCAGCATTTTCTTCTTTTCCCACAATGTTTTCAGATGCCTTCCTTTCTCTGTTTAGTAAAATATTTGGATTGTGGGGTAAAGGGTTTGATGGATTTTCCAGACATTTCCTCCCTCTGTGATCCCAGGAATCGTGTTTATATATTCTACTCATGTACAGTATGTTTTAAATATACTAAGGTATTCGCCCTCCATACCCTTCACACTGCCTGAACGAAAAACCAAATGAATTGTATCTCTACGATATTTAATATTTAGATATTTTACGAGTATTATGGTGACAGCTCACGTATTCTTTTCTTTCAATAGCTTTTACCTATACAAGGCTGGATGTCACCAATGACGTGCCAAAGGACACTCTCAAAGTAACTAGCGGCCTGGCATTTTCTGATTACAAAACCAACCCTTTAATCACTTACATGTAGCCACGAAGAATCCCTACCCACACAAACACGTTACATCTATGTTTCCCGTCGCGTTAAGCAAAATTTGTAATCAATTTTGCCTGATTTCCATAACCCTTGGTGGGGTAGAATTGGTGGATCAAGATGAAACTGCACGAAGCGTGCAGCTGATCTTAGGTGTACATCATTGAGTATTCATATGGTATTCTTCAAAATAACACCCTTCACGATGATCCTTTTCACTGCTACTAATCTGTGCGGCTGAAGACAGAGGCTTTGTGCGGCTGAAATAGATCAAGATCAGACTGTACAATGTAGCAGTCTGATCTTGGATATGTAACACCCTTTTTTTCAGTCGAGATTAAAAAAAATCTTTCGGGTTTTCAGTGGGTTGAATTACAGCCATACAAGAGTAGATTCTCGATGGGTTATCCTCGGTAAAAATGATGTTTAACCATTACCAAACAATCCCTGGATTTTACGACCCTGAGATAGAGGCCTTTTGAAAAACATTGTGGGAAAAGGAGAAAATGCTGGTAACCAGCATTTTCTCCTTTTCCCGCAATGTTTTATACCCCGCGGGAAACAAATGTCAATTTTTGAGTTATGTTTAATTTGTCGTCTGCAAATGCTTTCAATTTGGACCAGTGTAATATTTTGTCGTTTGGTGAAGAGTTAACGTATTTGCAAAAAAGTATCGACTCGTGTCGGCCTCCACAGGCCGTGGAGGTTGTACATAGCTCTCCGTGTATTAAACCAATAACGCACATCAAAAACAATTGCAAACGCTGAGGACTAAAATCAACCGCCGCGAGAAGCGTTGTCTGATCTGAATCTACAGTTTTGACGTATTAGTCGTTTAAAGGTTGAATCCAGCATCTTGGCATCTTGGCTGCAACGGGAAAGCTATTCAATCTACAATGGCAAATAGTATCTATAGTAACCTTTACCACACAATCCTGACTTTTAAAGACCCTGAGAAAGAAAGCTTTTGAAACCGTTGGGGGGTGATGGGAAGCATTTTTTCCTTTTTTAACCTCCTAAAATAAAATATTTTTTCTGTCACATTTATCATGTAGTTTAGTTTAAACATATTTATTTTACATCGATTGAGAAACAAGTTCCTACAACTTATATTAATCTCTCTCGATTCTGCTTCCTGGGAACTACACCAGTACTCGCGCCGAATGTGTGGGCCAGTGAAAAATCCCAAAGTTGACACCCTCTCCCGGGTATCGAACTCAGGACCTTTAGGTTATGAGGCCGACGCTCTACCTCACGACCACACACATTTATTATGTAGTCACGTGCTTTGAGTTTGGACAAGTGTTTTTATTTTGTCGTTTAGTAAAGACTTAAACTGAGCCCCCACCCCCCTTTCAATAAAAAGGAAGAAAAAAAACAAAGATGAAAAACTTACTATAGCGAGATCCTCCCCTCTCGTCAATATTTATGGAGTAATTTCCAAATGTCATCATTTTTTAATTTAATTCCTAATCCCTTTGACAAAGTCTCACAGTTGAATTAAATCCCGCTTTTAGAAAAAAAAAAGTTCCTTGTCAGCAAATCAAAATTGTATACAACATTGCAAGCATTTAACCCGTAACAACAAAATTCCGAGTTCTCAGAACCCTGAAAAAAGTAGGACTTTTGAAAACATTGTGGGAAAAGGAGAAAATGCTGGTAACCAGCATTTTCTCCTTTTCCCACAATGTTTTCTACTCTTTTGAAATCAAGTTTTAATGTTTCAATCATGTTTATTTTGTCGTCTGCATCTGCTTTCAATTTGGACAAGTCTAAAATTTTGTCGTTTTGTAAAGCGTTAATAACGAACCTTAACAATCTTTCGTATCGTGAATTAAGACTAAAATTAATTTTCTCCAGCGCAATGCTTTTATTTATAACCATCATGTGAGAAATAAAAGTTTCCCTCTCGCTAAAGGCTATAACAGGTTTCGCTCGAACTGACCCTTTCCCATACTATCCGAATATATTTACATTCCGGAAACTAGTACTCTAGAATTCCGTTGTCTGCGCATGTTATATTCTCCAAAGATTCGACCTGTCCTATATGGCGCATTACTCTCCCCGATATTGGGGAGATTGTAGTAATACGCGCTATGAAGTAGCAATGGAGAAAATGGCTTTTATCAATACGTTTGAGGAGAAATGAGACCTGCTTTAGCTCCAGATTTCTCTAAACTGCTGAGCATTGCTGAATGAATCGCACCAGGTAGCATTTCACTGAGTAAACGTTTATTTTAGTTTGGAATTCAAAGTAACGGTTGTCGAGTAGAAAAGTAGTCCGGTTCTGTACCCAGGATGCCCAAATTAGATAGAGTATTTGTAGAATGCGATACAGCGGGAGATGATGCTAGAATTCTCTTACACTGTTTTCGCGTTTTATAATTGAACCATGCTCTGACAAGAGCGGGCTTAATGCATTTCTGTGATTACGAGCGATTCATCACATAATTATGGACTCGTGAAAAGATTTCAGACTTGTCCAAACCGAAAGCATTTGCAGACGACAAAATAAACGTGACACAAATAAAAAAAAATGAAACTTGACTTTAGAAGAGTAGAAACCATTATGGGGGGAAAAAGAGAAAAAGCTGGCTAGATGTAGACCTCAAAAATTATCCTGGTTTAACAGCAATAAGGAAAAAAGTGAACGACGCCGAAATAATGGACGGACATAAGGGAAAAATTCTTGACATGTAAAGTTGTTTCAAGTGACACTTACATAAATTGCAAAGGCCTCTTCGCTCTGAGGGATGTTTGTTACAGAGTGATAATACGTGATGCGGTTTGCTTTCTCCTTTGCACTGCAGGAGAGATACATTGTAAAGAGAACTCTCGTTTAACCCATTCCCTCACAATCCCTACTTTTGACGACCCTGAGAAAGAAACCTTTAGAAAACACTGTAGGAAAAGGAGAAAATGCTGGTAACCAGCATTTTCTCCTTTTCCTACAATGTTTTCTACCCTTCACAAAACAAATTTCAAATTTTCAATCACTTTCTTTTTGTCATCTGCAATTGCTGTCGCTTGGGATAAACCTAAAATTTTGTTTTTTGGTAATGAGTTTATAAACCCTTATTATACTAAATAACTGAAATTAAATTTTTAATTCGATATTAAAAACCCAGATATTATTATTTCAAAGCAATGTCTAAGGGAATGATGTCTCCTTATCGGACAGTGTAGATCCAAGATCAGGCTGCACGTTCTGTGCAGTCTGATCTTGATCTACACTGTCTGCAAAAGGCCAGTGAGTCGTGCATGGCAGCCAAAGAGTTATCTATTTTCAGCAACTGTACGTGTAAGTTTATTTACTATCTTCAGAAATTATACTTGTAATTTTTGTCCACCTTAAAAAGTGTCAAAGAAATTTAAAAACTCGTCATTCTTCTATGTCATTCGTTCTTGCGTTCGTTCGTTCCTTCCTTCCTTCCTTCCTTCGTTCCTTCCTTCCTTTCTTCGTTCGTTCGTTCCTTCCTTCCTTCCTTCCTTTCATATTTGACGCGGGATTTTGTTTTTCAAAAGACAAGTGAAAAACGCAAGAAAGAAAAAATACAACTTAAAATTATATGATTTTACCATTGAAAGTTTGGAAAATATTGTGGGAAAAAGGAGAAAATGCTGGTTACCAGCATTTTCTCCTTTTCCAACAATATTTTTCAAGAACCGTTTTCCATAGCATCGTTAAAACTCTCAATTGTTTGGCGAAAAGAATAAGTTTAACGTACACTTGTCCCCCGACTTGTCATGCCAATAAATATAGTACAGTGCTATCAGCGCTTTTGTTAACTCGGGACTTCATAAATTATAACTTGTTGGTCTTGCGGAATACAAATTTTGACAAAAAAAAAAGCATAACTAACATTGCAATTAACATTGCAACAAAGAACATTTGATGAAGTGCTTTGATCATTCACGCGAAAAATGATATTCTGATTACACTTATTTGGAAATAGGTATTTGTCATAAGAAGTTGTTCCCTGAAGAACTGTAGATCCTCTCTCTCTCTCTCTCTCTCTCTCTCTCTCTCTCTCTCTCTCTCTCTAAGTACTTGTACTCCTATCAAGGATAATCTAAAGCAATTGGGTCATCTTTAATTTTTTGTCTCCGAATCCTTTTAATCTATTGCGCAATTGCGCAGAACAAATTAATCGAGCAGCGTTACGGATCAACATAAGAAATCAAAGCGTAGAGAACGCTGAAGTGGTATTTGTCAAGTAAACCATTGCTTGGAATGTATAATTTGAAAGAAAAAGAGAAATAAATAACATTAAAAAATTTGCTTGAAAGTCAACGTAGAATGAAAATGAATACGTTTTAGTTTTTGTCAAAGGGAGAATACTTGTGATAATGTTAGGATGATTTTTGTATCGGTGGTCTCCTTTGATTATTTGAAGGAGTCAGGAGTAAAGTCCCCTGACAATAGGATGCATTATGGATAGAAAGAGAAACCATGTAAATAGATCGGATAACATTTAGTTTGTACCTGAAAACTATAATTTTGAAATATATTTGACCGTGAACATTCAATTCCCAAAATTACGATAAATTATTTTGAACTATAAATATTCATGCCTAATCAAATGGAGTAGCGTGCAATCATGGGATGAACAAGACAAGGGAAGAACTAGTTTTGGAACGAAAAACCACGGGACCAAGCGATCGGTAGACACATTTTGTATCATTGCGCCAATGGAAGGCCACGAGCGAGTGAAGCCATTTTCAATCAAAAATAAGTATATCCACGATCGATGACCTTGCCCAGTGTATTTTAACATGCCATTTTAAATTACATGATAAATTATGTGAATGTTACCGAAAAACTCATAATTTGCCTGAGAAAAATATAATTAGGTTTATTTCCTTCGGCTTTGCACAAAATACAATACATGGTCTTCAAAATTCAATATTGAACTCATATTGGCATTTATTGTGTTCAACAAATACCACAAAAAAAAAGCATCACATCTGCGTTCTTTTAAATAGTACGTACTTTACGCACTGTTTATATGACATGACCATTGATAAACCCGCCCACATATCTGCACAGTTTATGAGGTATTAACTGTTATAATTAATTATCAGCAGATATATATGTCAACAGAAACATGAAACGAACATGACAACTTATAATCTGACAACATACCTATGAGTAGCAATTTTGATTGGTAAACTACGGAACATTGTTCTTGCCATCGATTTCTCGAAATAAACAACATAATCTAGAGAGCAACCCTTTACCTCACAATCCTGACTGTTATCTACCGTGAGAAATAAAAGCTTTAGAAAACATTTTGGGGAAAAGGAGAAAGTGGTGGTAACCAACTTTTTTCTCCTTTTTCCCACAATGTTTTAGATCCTTTTAACGACAAATTTTATGCTTTGACCGTTTCAATTTGTTTACAACAGATACTTTGAATTTGGACAGGTCTAAAGTTGAATCGTGTTGTTAAAAGTCCAAAACTCAAATTTCGAATCTTTTACTTAAATCTTATCTTTGAAAGGAGGACAACTAGAAGGCTTTATCTTGATAAGTGTCAAATTCGAAATCAGACCCGATTAATTTCGACATGTGAACTCTGTATGGACAAATTCAGATACGTTTATTGCTTTGTTTAAATTGTTTGGTAAAAAATTCTAGTTTCTCCTTGTCTTGGAAATTGTTATCCTGACAAGTCAAAATGAAGATTTTTAATTCATCCTTTATCACACGCAATCCCGACTTTTACGAAGGAACACGTTGCAAAATGAACATATGCTAATATCCTGCATTTTGGTATTTCTCCACATTTTTTTTTATTCCATCAGTGGTGAATTTCATCATTATGGCCACCTTTGATTTGTTGTCTGCAAATGCTTTCAATTTTAACCAGTCTAGAATTTTGGTGTTTGGTAATGAGTGAATGGTTTTCTACTCCCGCTTTAAATCGAAATGTCGATGGCAAGAACAGGTATCCGTAGTGAACAAAAATGTCTACTAGCCAGTATAGGTCGTAAAAACAATTATTAGCTTAACTCTTTCCCAAACGACAAAATTTTAGACTGATATGAATTTAGAGCACTTGCAGACGACAAAATAAACGTTATTCAATTTCTTTTTTCAGCAGGGTAGAAAACATTGTGGGAAAAAGAGAAAATGCTGGTTACCAGCATTTTCTCCTTTTTTCCACAATGTTTTCAAAAGGCTTCTTTATCAGGGTCGTAAAAACCAGGGATTGTTTGGTGAAGGGTTGATATCGCCTATGCTATTTCTGGATCGCACTGTTTCTCAGGTTTTGTGTCCAGCCCCGGTAGCTCAGTCGGTAGCGGAGAGTCTATGGCTCGATCCCGAGCCCGGCCAATTTCTTTTCGAAGATTGATGAGAATCATCGATTCATTTCTCTCTCACTTTCGCTCAATATTCTGTCCAAGACACTGGCTGCTTTCCCACATAACCGTCGTCGAAACAATAGACAGCGGTGAGAGAGGAATGAATCCTGTCGCAATGACTATCATCAATCCTTGGAAAGAAATTGGCCGAGCCGGTCACTAAACAGGATCGTATGAAACAGAGTTAACACAACTAATACCATTGGCACGTGTAAACAGTTTGCTTCGAATTGGCCGTGTGAAAATTAGATATAAGTAACTAAGTAGGGTTTTAATGCAATTTTGATAAGAAAAGTACTTATTACACCCATGAATTGGGTTAGGTTAAGGAAAAGAAGCATTTAGTTTGTCTGTGAAATAGGGGATCATGACCTTTCCTTCTTTGTTTTGACCCCAAATGTGAACGTCAGGGGTCATGGAGCTATCGGTTATTTTTAATCACGAAAACAAGGGTAGGGTCAGGGCACGAAAGATTGAGAAAAAAAAAACGGCATGGTAAGGTGCTATTTTGGATTTTATCCCCAGATTATGTGTTGTTTTAGATTACAATTTATCTTTTTTCATTTTCAGGCTAGCTTCCTGAGTTTCCATATTCTAAATTTTGGAATATAGGTAAAAATGGCATATTTCAGCCGTTTTATCCGGCCATGCCACCTGCTTATATTGATCATTAATATCACTATTTCACTAGTTGAACATGATTTATTGATAAAATCTAAAGAATTAGGATTGTGCTGTTGCATTTAAGTGCTCTTTTTAATTTCAGGCTGATGAAATAGACCTTTGTTTGCGGAAGTTCAGTTTGGCGTATGGTGGACCGAGAGGAGATTAGCTGACAACCGTGTACTGCTACCTTGGGAAAAATACAGTAGACGCCACCAGAGTCGTCTCCCTTCTTAAACTTTCGCGTGAAAGATCAAAGTACGGTAAGGAGTATACCTACGGTTCTCAGAACAGCAAAATTTCAGGAGCTGTGACTTCACACTGTGAAATATCTTCAGTTCGTTGAATCAGTTCCAAAGTGTTTTTTTTTTCATTAATTGTTTTTTCATTTTAGGACAGGTGTTTTCAATCATCACTTGTTGTTCCAGCCCATCATAAAAAGAGAAAATTATCATTACAGCTGAACAGATCTTTACAAGTGCCTGTCAGAATTCTAGAAACTATTTCGAACACTTAACCCATTACCGCACGACAAGATTTTAGGCCTGTCCGAATTCAAAGCATGTGCTGATGACAGTTTCAATGTGGCTCATATGAAAAGAGTTTTCTCTTATAGGGTAGAAAACATTGTGGGAAAAGGAGAAAATGCTGGTAACCAGCATTTTCTCCTTTTCCCACAATGTTTTCAACAACCTTCTAATTCCACAAATGCCACAAATTTATAAACGAACTAAAAGTAATAATAAGTTTATCGTCGGTTTACTTCAAAGACCTCGTAACTACAGCTTGTTTCAAGCTGTAGTTACGAGGTTTTTGAAGTAAATCGACATTATACAATGTAGTATTGTTGGTAGGATTTTAGAATGCTAATGGATTTCCCATTCCTTTTTTTAATGTTTATTTGATTTGAGATCGTTATATGGCCATAAAGAGATTGCGTGAATGAAATGCACTTTCATTCCATTCTACCATTCTTATTTGAGCCATGCTCTGGCAAAAGGGGGCTTAATGCTTCCCTTCGATGCAAGATACCAAACAAGTCATCACATGGTTATGGACCCATGAAATCCATGTGGGAAAGCAGCCAGTGGCTTGGAAAGACAATCGTGCGGGGGATACTGGTAATATAGACTCCAGGAAAGCGTGGATAGGTGCGCCGGCCGCCGCGATATAACTGAAATAATGTTGAAAACGGCGTTAAACACCATACAATCAATCAATTAATCATGAAATCCAACTGATGATATGAGCTATATTACTTTAATAGTCCTTTCGGCCACAGAAAAAACATCGTCGCGAGCCAAGGTTACGATCACTACGTGGATCTTACCTTGGCTGATTGAGCCCGATTTCGAGATACCTGCGATGCGCCTTCTATTGGATGTTGGTTATTACCACCCTTTTCATCATATTGCTGAAAGCCAATGAAACATCGTTTTACAAACCGCTTATGAATACAATCATTCAACATGAAGCGATAAGCAAACATCCACATGGGTTTACATGTTTACCTTCTATTCATAAGGTCGCGACCTTATTCTGTTTTTATCAAAGATGAAATGCTACGAGCGATTTCATTCGTTGCAGTTAGATCTGGCTGCATCCAATGAAAAACAGTATGGGGGAATGTAAAAATCAAGCTGAATCAGCCAAGGGTAGAGTAGCGTAGTGAATCGTCAGCCTTTGGCTTGCGAAGATGTAGAAGAAAGTGACTAATAGCAAAAACTTTCGGCCCAGGCCAGTTTCGAAAAACACTTGCTGACCTGAATCGATACTTTCAGCTGATATATCAAACACCCTTTTCAAAGAGCATAAACAAACAAACTAGATCTGTTCCGATTTACCATATTGATATTTAAAGGTGGCCCTTCAGATTTGGGTAGAAAATGTTTCAAAACTACTAAAAAGAAATCATCCTTATTCTCCCAAATCCTTTTAATTTTCCAAACCCATAGCAGAAATACAGGGACTGAGTCCGATTCGAACCTAGAACACTCGAACGAAAGGCCAACACCATAACCAATAAGCCAAGAGAATTCTCCCTGACGCAGTTGTTAGGTATTGCATTCAAACCGGGATGAGGGCGTGCATGAAGGAGTGGTCTCCCGTAACACCCCTTCCCCTCTCCCCCAAAGTCATTATTTATTGTTGACTCAAAGCCTAATATGACAGAAAGTCCATTTTGGACAATAAATTGGATTAATGGCTCAAAAGCCAATCCTGGACAAGCCCACCCCCTCCCCATCAAGCAAACAAAGTACCTAACAAAGAATAACAAATTCATAGCAGAAATACAGGGACCAGGCCCGATTCGAACCTAGAACGCACGAACGAAAGACCAACGCCATAACCAATGAGCCAAGAGAATTCTCCCTGACGCAGTTGTTAGGTATTGTATTTAAACCGGGATGAAGCCGTGCATGAAGGAGTGGTCTCCCCTAACACACACTCCTAAAGTGATTATTTATTAACTCAACTCAAAGCCTTATTGGGCAGAAGGTCCGTTTTTGGACAACAAATGGGATTAATGGCTCAATGGCCAATCCTGGACGAGCCCCCATCTTTCGAATGAATTCCGCGACAGAGAAAAGAATGAACAAATGGATAGCAGAAATACAGGGACCGGGCAGGATTCAAACTTAGAAAGCCCAGACGAAAGGCCAACGCCATAACCACTGAGCCAAAGAGAATTCTCCCTAACGCAGTTGCTAGGTTACATTCAAACCGGGATGAAAGCGTGCATGAAGGAGTGGTCTCCCGTAACAAACTTCCCTGAAGTCATTATTTGTTGTTGACTCAAAGCCTTATTAGGCAGGTAGTCCGTTTTTGGACACTGGGATTAATGGCTCAATGGCCAATCCCTGACGAGCCCCTATCTTATGAACAAAGTACCTAACAAGGAAACAAATGAACAAATGCATAGCAGAAATACAGGGACCGGGCCCGATTCGAACCTAGAACGCCGGGACGAAAGACCAACATCATAACCACTGAGCCACAGGGAATTATTCCTAACGCAGTTGACAAGACTGTATTGCATTTAAATCGGGATGAAGCCCTGCATGAAGGAGTGGTCCCCCGTAACACCCTCCCACACACTTACAGTCATTATTTATTGTTGACTCAAAGCCTTATTAGGTAGGTAGTCCGTTTTTGCACAACAAATGGTTCAATGGCCAATCCCGGACGGGCCCCTATCTTACGAACAAAGTCCGTAAATCAAAGAAACAGATTAACAAATGCATAGCAGAAACACGGGGCCGGGCTAGATTCTAACCTAGAACGCCCGGACGAAAGGCTTACACCATAACCCCAGAGCTAAAGAGAATATTCTCCCTAACGCTGTTGTTAGATATTGCATTAAAACCGGGATGAAGCCATGCATGAAGGAGTGGTCTCCCCTACAAAGGTTCTATTTTAGAACACTCCAGGAACGCATGGATAGCTGCGAAATCCGCAGTATTATGTCAAAAATAATATTGAATACGACAAGGTCTTATTTTAGAATATTCCAGGAACACATGGATATGTGCGCAATCCGCAGTATTATGTCAAAAATAATATTGAATACGACCAAGGTCCTATTTTAGAATATTCCAGGAACGCATGGATAGGTGCCAAATCCGCAGTATTATGGCAAAAATAATATTGAATACGACCAAGGTCCTATTTTAGAATATTCCAGGAACACATGGCTAGGTGCGAAATCCGCGGTATTATGTCAAAAATAATGTTGAATACGACCAAGGTCCTATTTTAGAATATTCCAGGAACACATGGATAGGTGCACGATCCGCAGCATTATGGCAAAAATAATGTTGAATACGGCCAAGGTCCTATTTTAGAATATTCCAGGAACGCATGGATAGGTGCGCAATCCGCAGTATTATGACAAAAATAATGTTGAATACGACCAAGGTCCTATTTTAGAATATTCCAGGAACACATGGGTAGGTGCGCAATCCGCAGTATTATGACAAAAATAATGTTGAATACGGCCAGCCAAATCTCGTTTCATCGATATTACGATTATATAAAGATCAACACTTTTTTTGGATGAGAAAATACTTTTGATATGAATAACAACAGCTGCGATCTTGTTTCAGGAGAATGTTGTTAGTTAACAATAAAAAGCATGACGTCGGCTTACTTCCAAAACCTCGTAACTACAGCTTGTTACAAGCTGTAGTTACGAGGTTTTCGAAGTAAACCGACGATGAGCGTGTATGTCTTTCATATCAAAGACGGGTTTGGTAATTTTTAACTCATTAGGTATATATACAGTTGGGCCAGAGCTCCAGATAAGAGGGAGTGATGGTATTCTAAATCCGTTATTTCTCTTCCAAACCCTATGTTGTGGGTACTCATTAGAATCGTCTCGATGAGACGATTCTAATGAGTACCCACAACATAGGGTTTGGTGGAGAAATAACAAATATCTTCAATTCTGAAATCAAGATCACTCCCTCTACACTGAAGTGAACTTCTAAACGGCCACTTTTGTTTCTCCTATAAATTGGAGCAAGTATGAAAAATGTTAATAAAAACAAATTGTGACGTATATCTGGACGTCAACCATAGTAGTGTGGTGAAAAGATTCCCGATTTTGCCAACAGAAGAACTCCCTTTTCCGATAAAAGGAAAACTAGCCGATTGCGCATGCGTGGTGTCTACCAGCCAAAACAGTTTAAAAAAGAGAAGCATAAAATACTGAACTTCTTCAAGCAATAAGAAAAAACACGAAAATTATTCTCTGTGAAAGAAATGTTATCCGAAAAAACAAGCATGAAGTTTTCAAAAATTGATATTTCAATTTACAATGTTGAGTGAATGGACGACGAATAACTTTCTTCCGCGATAAAATTAAATGAATTCTCTTCAGAATTTGGCTCAGGTATGTTTTCATACCTGGCAAGTATTCTGCAAAAAATGAAACCAAATAACCCGTCCCTTTTATAGGCAGCGGACGCAAAAAAACGTCAATGGGAAATTACAGCTTAAAAGTGGCCAAGATTCGAACCTAGAACGCCCGGACGAAAGGCCAACACAATAACCACTGAGCCAAACAGAAGTCTCCCTAATACAGCATTCGGCATACCTCGGACGACGGGTGGAGGTACGGAATCGGCCGTTTAGGAGTTCGTTTCAGTGTATATGGAGCTCTGTAAATCGCACAGGATAAGTTTGAACACGGAAAAAAAACATAGCGTGATCCACAACAGAAGAGAAGACCTTTTGCATTGAAACTATCCAAATAGAAATGAACCATGCTCTCGAAAAATGGGGCTTACTGCGTCTGCGTGATACATGGTATCGAGCAAGACATCACGTGACTACGGATTCATCAAATCGATTTTGTTCGTTGTCTGCGCATGTCATATTTTCCGAAGATTCGACCTGTCTTCTATGACGCATCACTTTCCCCAATATTAGGGGGGGTGGGGGGTTGTAGTAATACGCGCCATAAAGTAGCAATGGAGAAAAGGGCTTTTTATCAATACGTTTTCAAGAGGAGAAATCGGAACTGTTTTAGCTCCTGATTTCTCTAAACTGCTGATCATAGCTGAATGAATCGGCCCAGGCGGAGTTTTATTGAGTAAACGATTTTTTTTTAGTTTGAAATTCAAAGTAACGATTGTCGCGCAGAAAAGTAGCCCAGTTCTGTACCCAGAATCCAAATTAGATAAATGTGTGTTTGTAGAATGCCATCTAGCAGGAGACTTTGCCATTTTGTCTATCAAACGATCGAATCATGAGGTAGACTGACGCTTTGATAAACAATTATTGACCGTTAGCAAAGAACTTTCCACCAGGAAAGCATGCACGGACTGCGCAGACTTATATGCGTCGATACGTTTTGTTTATGCGTTAAAAACCCTTTTTACAGAGTATGAATCAGCCTTCTTTATAAATCAAACTGCCAGCTGCATAAGACTGCTTTCTGATATAAGTCATAAAAACACATTTGTAAAAGGAGAAACTGCTCTTTTCTCTTTTCGTCATGTGTTTTCGTGCATTTAACCTATGGATACTTTGACGCTGATAATGTGTCACGTGCATTAGATTAACTCTTTACCAAACGACAAAATTTTAGACTGGTCCAAATTGAAAGCATTTGCAGATGACCAAATAAATTTGAATGAAAAAATGAACATTGGTTTGGGAAAGGTAGAAAACATTGTGGGAAAAGGAGAAAACGCTGGTTGCCAGCATTTTCTCCTTTTCCCACGATGTTTTCAGAAGACTTCTTTTCCAGGATATTTAAAAGTCGGGCTTGTGTGGTAAAGAGTTAACCAATTGCATTTTTATAGATTTACTGATATACACAACACTGGATAAAGAAAAATCATAAATCAGAATATTGCATTCAGAATATCTTTTGAGAAAATGAATATAGATAATTATACAATTACACAGTAATGTATAATTATGTAGCGGTCTTTTAGGTAACACTTAATCGTCGTGGAAGTATGACAAATACATGATTTCACAAGTATTAAATAATAAATTCTCCCTCACAATACTTGGTCGCATAAAGTTATGATTGGGGAAAAAATAAAACACTAGTACCGCCTGGAAAAAAGATGCGGCAAAGACATTTAAAGACTAAACAACGTTGTAAGTTATGGACAACCAATATGAATCAATATTTCAAATATCTATAGGTGAATGTGAAAGTATTGCGGCAGACGGAGAAATTGCTCTGAAAGAGCAATTTCTCCGTCTACCACAGTGTTTTCAAAAGAATCCTGTTGGGAGTCTCAAACTTCGTCTGTCGATTGAAACTTTTTTTATTCTTAAAGTGCCATTTAACCCTTTACCAAACAATCCCTGGATTTTACGACCCAGAGGAAGTAGATCTCCGAAAACATTGTGAGAAAAGGAGAAAATGCTGCATGGTCACCAGCATTTTCTCCTATTCTCACAATGTTTTCTTCTTTTCAAAAGTCAAGTTTCAATTTCTGACTCACATTCAATATGTCGTATTCAAATGTCTTCAATTTGGGCAAGTCGAAAATTTTGTCGTTTGGTAGAGAGGTAAAGGGTTAACCCTTTCCCAAACGACAAATTTTAGACTCTTCCAAACTGAAAGAATTTGCAGACAACAATTTTAGATATGATGAAAATGGTAGAAAGTTCTCCTAACGGGTAGAAAACACTGTGGGAAAAAGGAAAAATTGCTCGTTACCAGCAATTTTTCCTTTTTCCCACAGTGTTTTCAAAAGACTTGTACGACAGACACTTAAAAACCAGGGCTTGTTTGGGAAAGGGTTTAAACTAAACGGGCGTTCTCAGTTTACAAACAAAACCCCATAATTATAATTGTAATTCCAATACTGAGTCCGGAGCGTAAATATCCAGGAAAGCGGACAGCGTAGATCGCTGATCAGACTGCATAATTGGTGCAGAGTGATCCTGACCTACACTGGATTCCAAAAGCAACTATATTTGAACCATGCTCTGTGAAAAGGGGGTTAACTCATCACCAAACGACAATATTTTAGGCTTCTCCAAATCGAAGGCATTTGCAGACGACAAAATAAAAGTGACTGAACATTTGAAATCTGTTTTGTGAAGGGAAGAAAACATTTTGTGAAAAGGAGAAAATGCTTGTTACCACCATTTTCTCCTTTTCCCACTATGTTTTCTGAAGGCTTCTTTCTCAGGGTCGTCAAAAGTAGGGATTGTGTTGTAATGGGTTAATTGATCTCCCATCTTCATAACAGTATTATAAATCCATAAACTTTCATTTCTATAACAATTTACTGAATCGTGAGATAAACTGGTCCTTTGGTATGCAGAAAATTTCTCTAAAAGCAAAAAGTATCGGCTCAGATTAGCCTGCGCGGACAGCGCAGGCTGATCTGAGTCGATGCTTTTTGCAAATGCATTAAGACCCCGATTCACAAAGCAGGGCTCATATGGTTTTGAAAAGAGCTTTGAGAGCCTTTAAGGTAAGACCTGTGTAATGGAAAATAGCTATTTCCACTAAAA